>OY728119.1:2136257245-2141433011 GCA_963277665.1 Viscum album | reverse complement strand
CCTCTATCTAGCACAAGGATGATCGGCATGGCCTACCATATAAATCCTCTTAAGGTGCCATCTCAATAGTTTCCTAAAAACTATTATTATAGGCAAACTAAACCAGGGGTATATGCTTCTCCCAAGATCCCCCAATGTCTAGGACGCATGAGCACATAATTTCCTCAAACACCTGTATCGTATGCTCTGAGTGGCCATCGGTCCTAATGGTGGTAAGCTATGCTCAGAAGCACCTGTGTACCCAGTGCCCTCTGAACAGTTTTCCAGAAACAAGATGTAATGTGGGCGTCCCTTTCTGAAACTATATAATGAGGGACCCCATGAAGAAGTACAACCTCATAGATATATAAATTCCCAATCTCATCAAAACCAAAGGTCTCCATGATCGGAAAAAGTGAGCTACCATTGTATGTATGTCTATAACAACCAACACAACATCATTGCGTCGAGGTGACCTCGGAAACCCAGTCACGGTGTCCATCGCGACATCATCCCATTTCCACTCTGGAATGCGTAACTATTGTAATAGTCCAGCTGGCCTCTGATGCTCCGCCTTCACCTACGGATAGGTGGAACATCTTGTAACAAAACCAGCTACCACTAGTTTCATACCAGGCCACCAATACTGACGTCTCAAGTCCCGATACATTTTGGGATCCCTGATATGAACTTCCCAAGTTGAGTCGTGAAACTCCCACATCAACTCCTCGCGTATATCCCCTGGAACCCACACTCATCCATGGATACGCAGTACCTCATCATCGCCTATCGTCCAACCAGGAGGAGGGTCCTCATTTACCACCAACTCCCGTAGAACTAGGCCTTCTTAATCCGATAGCTGTCTCATTATCACCCTATCCAAGAGTGTGTAGAAGTCACAGATAAAGATGAAAGATAGTTTTTTCCCCTAACTATCATGCACCTCCAAATGCATCTCACAGAGCCAGAAGCTTCCACTCACCACTAGCCTCCAGAACTTCCCGTATCTGAGTCTTCCAACTCAGTGCATCAGCAACTGTGTTACCCTCACCATGAGTATAGACAAGCTCAAAGTCTAAGGACTGATGGTATTCAACACACCTTCGCTGTCTCAAATTCAAGTCACGCTGAGTAAAGATGTACTTTAGACTTGTGTACGTTAACACCAAACAAATGTTCAACCAATAGATAATGTCTCCAACAACATAACACATGAACAGCAGCTGCCAACTCGAGATCATGCGTTGGGTAATTCCTCTCATGTGGCCTCAACTGCCGAGACCCGTACGCAACTACTCGATCACCCTACATCAACATTGCTCCCAAACCAATACATGATGCATCACAGTAAACTCTATATTTCTTCCCTTTCTATGGAAGTATCAGGATTGGTGATGATGTCAACCTTCCCTTTGGCTCTTGAAAGGCTATCTCTCAAGCTTCTAACCAAATTAACTTCACAAACTTCTTAGTCAACCCTGTCAATGGCACTGCTAAGAGGGAGAAGTCCTGTATAAGGTGCCCGTAGTAACCAGCCAGCCCCAAGAAACTCCGTATCTAAAAATGTTCTTAGGCTACTCCCAGGAAACTTCTACTCTCACATTCTCTTGGTCCATGGAAACTCCTTCCTCTGAGATGATATAACCCATGAAGTGTATATGGTCTATCCAAAAGTGGCACTTTGAGATCTTAGCATATAGCTGATGCTCTCTTAGTGTACTCAGAAACGATCTCAAGATGGGTGGCATGGTCGTGTCGAGTGTGAGAGTACACCAAGATATCATCCATGAAGACTACCACAAAAGAATCCAGATAAGGATGGAACACATGATTCATCAGAGGTATGAAAACCGCTGGAACATTCGTGAGTCTGAACAACATAACCATGTACTCGTATAGAACATATTTGCTCCGAAAAGCTCTCAGCGGTATGTCTGATGGTCTCACGCACACCTGATGATATCGGGATCTCAAGTCAATCTTCGAGAACACTAGTGATTTATGAAATGATAAAAAATATCATCAATACTCGGTAAGGGATGTTGGTTCTTAATCGTCAGCTGGTTCAACTTCCAATAATCCACACAGAGTCTGAGGGTACTGTCAGTCTTCTTCGCTAAAATGAACGGAGAACCCGAAGGAGAACTACTGGGTCAGATGAAACCCTTTACCTATATCTCCCCTCTAACTACCTATTGAGCTCCTGTGACTCGGGTGTAGCCTTCTTATAAGGAGATATGGACACCGGTGCTACTCCTGGAACAATCTCAATAGGAAAATCCACAACTCTCTTCAGAGGTAGACCTAAAAAGTCATTCGAGAAGACATCCCTCAAAAGATCAACCACTGGAGGGAAATCCTTTTGAAAAGTTCCCTAGTCATCCAGATACAAACTCTCTATCTGGGCTGTCACTCCACCTCGCCCATGATGCTCGGGTCCAGTTCAGTTCACTTGGACATCCCATTCTCCTTTTTAAAGAAATTATCCACCCTATGGTGATGTGAAATCACCGTCCAAAGATATCAATCTACAAAGGCTCAAAAGGGTAAAAACATTCAATCCCAAGAATAAAATCATATCTCTTCATCACTAAGACCTAGAGGTCTCATAGAAAGTGACACCCACCAACCTCTAGGGGAACTCCCCACACTGACGCACACCAACTGTTCTAATCCCCAAAAAAGTGTCTAGCATCATAACATCAAAAGAACAAGAAACACAGAGCCCTAGGCTCTCTACAATAGGAATAGATATAAAACTATGTTTAGCACCCATATCGAAATGTACAGAAGGTAAAACAGAATCAACTATAAAAGTACCTCTGACAGTGGAAGGTCCGGGATCCTGCTACTGTTGGGTCTGTTTCACTGCTTATTCCAGCCCAGTGCTGCGACCCTGTGACACAACCTGGCTATCCTAAGATGACCCACCCAACTGTCTCTGAGATCCTGGTGTCTGGCTACCATGGTCATGACCACCACCTCTGCTTGTACGTCCTAACGTATCCCAATTTCCCGACTGGTAAGAAGCTGCTGGTCGTGCTCCCGCACACGGAGTCTGTATAGAACCCCTCTCACTAGCCCCTGATGGAAATGCCCTGCAAAAGCACTGCAGATGACCCATCCTGCCTCAAGCATGACACTACACTGTGTCATGTGAACACTACGGTCTCTTATGCCCCTCTTTACCATACTGGTACCACATGACTTGGCCACCTGAAGAATTCCTCTAGCTAGTACTTCCCGAGTGAGAGAAATCCATATGCCTCTTCCTCTTACCAGTAGAAAGAGTACCAGAAATTGGTGTTGAACTGCCCTAGCCCACCCCACTAGCTTCCCGTAGGTTCCTCTCAGTAATCAGTGCCTGTTTCACAATAGCATGTACCGTAGGTAACATGAAAACCTTAACCAGTGCTCAAATGTCACACCGAAGACCATCCTCAAAGCGTCTAGCCCTCAATGCCTCATCACCAACTAGAACGGGTGAAAAATGATGAAGCTCAGTGAAGAGAGAAGAATAATCCATCACTGACATTGCCCCCTACTGTAGATTCATGAACTCTCGAGGTCGATCTTCCCTCAGTGTCTTTGGGAAGAAGAAGTCATAAAAGGATACCTGAAAATCTTCACATTCCATGTCATGGTGATGCTCAGACTGGGTGGTAAAATCCCTCCACCTCTTGGTGGAATCTCGTAGCATGTATGTAGCGAGCTTGACCCTCCTCCCTGGAGGCGTCCCAAGATGCTCGAATATCGTCTGCATCGAATCCAGCCATGACTCCACAACCTGAGATCCTCCATCCACTGAAAACATAGGCGGATGCTACTCCTAGAAGATACGAGTTAGTTCTGCCATAGATGTGGCGTCCTGTGGTGCTCCTTGGAGGTTTTGCATAAACCACACGAAGCCTTCATGGAACTGCGCCTCCATGCATGTGTCTGGTATAACGGCTGGCGCCACATCTAGCTCTACTGGCGGATCCATCGGTAGGCCGTGGCCTACCATATCGGGAGTATAATCATTTCCTTTCTCATAGAGAACAATCAGTGTTCATCTCGGTGGCATGAGTCTACAAAGTCAAAGCACACCATTGATCAAAATTATCAAAGAACGAAAACTAGGAAACTATGAAGGGAATAAGGGAATTAATGAATTTAAGATTTAAAAAACCTAACTACATGACAAGTATAAATACTACATGGCGTGTTCTCGCAAGCCATTCCCATGGGCGTGTACTCCAGCTTGAACTGGCTGTGTGACACCCCAAACACACGGCGTGTCTCTTTAATACACAGCGTGTACGTGAATATTTCTTCCCTACCCGAGTCCTACACGGCTAAGCCACACGACTCTACTAAAACAAGACTACACAACGTGTCACCCAGGCACACAATGTGTACTTGACAAGATTTCACCGGCATGTGTTGTTTGTGACATGGCATGGGTACCCAAGTCACACTACATGGCATGTTTCAAAAAGACACGGTGTGTTTAAAGAAGCCCCAGACCGACCCGTTTTGTTCGTGACACGGCCGGGTACCTGGTTCAGACTACTTGGCCAACACACACTACTAGAAATATGGTCTTTTGAGCCCCTTAACCTATAGCGACCGCCAATGGATGTTGCTACATTTCCTTAAAAAAGGGGGCTTTCGCACCCCCTCCTCTCGCGAAGCGCCCCCCCCCCCTCCGAATTCCCCCCCCCCCCCCCGTCGCCCGCGCCCTCCCTGTCGCCCGCGCCCTCCCCGACGCCGCGCACCCTCCCCAACGCCGCGCACCCTCCCCGCCGCCCCGCCTCCGCCTCCCCGCCCTCCGCCGGCCCACCCTCCGCCAGCCCACCCTCCGTCGGCCCGCCCTCTGCCGCCCCGCCCTCTGTCGCCCCGCCCTCCGTCGGCCCGCCCTCCGCCGCCCCTGCCCTCCGTCGCCCCGCCCTCCGGCCGGCCGCCCTCCTCCAGCCCCGCCCTCCGCCGGCCCTGCCCTCCACCGGCCCCCCTCCGTCCGCTCTCCGGCCGCCCTCCACCCTTCGTCCTCCCTCCGACCACCCTCCTCCCACCCTCCGCCATCCGGACGCCCTCCGGCTGCCCACCGGACGCCCTCCACCGGCCCCACCCTCCGCCCTCCGGCTGCAGCCGCCCTCCGCCCTACGGCCTCCCTATACCCTCGGGCCTCCCTCCACCTGACTCCGGCAGCCCGACAGCCCTCCGACAGCCCTCTGGCCTTCAGCCTCCATCCCCTCCAGCCTCCGACCTCCGCCCTCATCCCTCTGCCCCCATGTCCCTCCCCCCAGCACCCCGAACACCCCCCCCCACACCCCGCCAACCCCCGTCCCCTTCCTCTTCGTCCCCTCCCTCGCCGCACCAGCTCCAGCTCCGGCTCCCCACCGCTGCCTCTCCTCTCACAGCACCACCTTCGGCTCCCCTCCCTTCTAGGTTTGTAGCGCAATTAGGTATGACATGGGATTTCACTTACATTATTATTTTATAAATGGTTCACAAACAATTAATTAGTATTTATTTTAAATATATTTGATATGAAAAATGAAAATGTAATAAGTCTTGTGTAAATGTTTGTTATAGGGATCTTATTATGGATAAGAGTTGGATTGATCTTCCAAATCGAACGTCTAGAGAGTATTTCAATGGAATTATGCAGTTTATTGACTTCACCAGAGGATTTGAAAGAGACTATATTAGTTGTCCATGTAGAAAATGTGCTAACAGATATCAATTCACACAAGATACTGTGAGGTAGCTCCTATTCTTTATTGGATTTCCGAGAAATTATAAGAGTTGGACTCATCATGGAGAAGAATATGTTCGTTGTGAAAAAACGGATACAGTTCAGATGGATGTTGATGCAAAGATGAATGATCCAATGCATGAAATGCTTACTGAAATAGTACGTGGGTTGGATCCTGAAGGCATTGACATCCAGAATCTTGAGACCGGTGAGATAAATCTTCACTCTAGTGCAGATCGTGATTTGAGGAGGTTTTATGAAGCAATTGATGATGCAAAAACAAAATTATATGCTGGATGTACTTCTTTCAATAAATTGTTGTTTATCGTGGAGTTGTTGCATTTGAAGACTTCAAATCATTGGTCAGACACATCATTCGACATTCTGTTAGTGTTATTGAAAAAGGTTCTTCCTGTCGACACTAAGATTCCCAAGTCATATTACCATGCTCGTAAGCTGACAGAGAACTTAGGTTTTACATATGAGACCATAGATGCATGTGCAAAAAACTGTATGTTATTTAGAAAGGAAACTACCCATTTGGATATTTGTACGGTTTGTGGTGCTTCCAGGTGGAAAGAGAACAGGGGAAATCAGACTCATCAAAGTCATATTGTGATATAGGGGAAACCGATTGTCGTAAAGAAAAATGCGTTACTTTCCCCTTAAACCAAGGTTGAAAAGATGTTTTATGTCATATACAGTTTCTAATTTAATGAGACGACATGTAGAACGAGATCATGAATGTGATATGTTAACCCACCCGGAAGACTCTCATGCATGGAAGGATTTTGATAAGAGATATCCCGACTTTTCCATAGATGTTCGTAATGTCCGATTGGGATTGGTAGCAGATGTTTTCAATCCATTCAAGTCTATGGTTGGTGAAACTCATAGCACATGGCCCGTGGTGTTGGTTCTGTATAATCTTCCTCTGTGGCTTTGTATGAAGCAACAATTTATATTACTTCCCACTCTTATTGATGGACCTAAAAGTCCAGGGGATAAGATTGATGTTTACCTTCATCCATTGATTGAGGAGTTGAATGAATTTTGGGGCGATGGTGTGATGACTTATGACTGTGAAATGAATGAAATTTTCAAACTGCAGGCTGCTTTATTGTGGATAATCAATGACTTCCCAGCTTATGCAAATTTATCAGGTTGGAGTACAAAAGGGGAATTTTCTTTCCCTTGTTTCAACAAAAGTAAAAAATCTGTATGGCATAAGCATTCCAAAAAATGGGCATATATGGGTAACAGACGTTTTATCCCCCCTCAGCATAGGTTCAGAAAGGACAGAGTGGCATTTGATGGTTCTAGAGAGTTCAGCCTAGCACCAAAGATCATGACAGGAGTCGAAATGTTATCGCAGATTGAGGAAGAAAACATCCGCACAGTATATGAAATTCAGGATTTGGTGGCTCCTTCGGTACGTAATATTCAAGATGCGGGTAGGCAGCGCAGTCACAATTGGAAAAAGAAAAGTATTTTTTATAGTCTTCCGTATTGGAAAACTAACATGCTGAGGCATAATTTGGATGTCATGCACATTGAAAAAAATGTCTGTGATAACATATTGTGGATAATTTTATGTGTCAGTAGGAAATCAAAGGACCATGTTAATGCATGCCGTGATTTGGAAGAAATGGGTTTAAGGAAACAGTTGCATTTACAGTTAGTTGAGGGAAACAAGGCATATATGCCTGCTGCACAGTATACAATGACTACAAAGGATAAAGAGACATTTCTTTCCATTTTGACGATGATCAAGGTGCCTGATGGTTACTCTTCTAATATTTCAAAGTGTTTGAATCTGACGAGCAAGACATTGCAAGGGTTCAAAAGTCATGCAATCACATACTACTTCAGCAGTTGATTCCAATCACAATTTGTGATTGTTTATCCCCCAATGTTGTTCAGCCGTTGATTGAGATGAGTAATTTTTTTAGACAGCTTTGTTTTAGAAATCAATGAATGAGTGATTTAAAAAGTTTACAGGACCAAATTGTGCTTACACTTTATCACTTTGAGAAAATATTTCCCCCCTCATTTTTTGATGTTATGGTCCATTTGACAGTGCACCTAACATATGAACTAATGGCTGTTGGTCCAGTGCAATTCATGTGGATGTATCCTATTGAGCGGTATTTGAGTACATTGAAACGATTTGTACGCAACAGAGCTCATCTGGAGGCATCAATAACCAATGGTTATTTGATGGATGAGTTTACTACTTTTTGTGTATAATATCTTATAGATGTTGAAACAAAATTAGATAAGCCCTCTTGGATTTAGGATGGTCCAGTTGGAGAAGGAACCACATATGATATGGACAACATCGAGTGGATACAAGTGCATCGATATATCTTGTTCAATACTCCATCAGTTGCACCATTAGTGCAGTAAGTATCTTATCAATTTTATTGTTTAACTTTTACATGTTTTGTTTGCATAAGTTGATCATTTAAAGATTGTGTTATCATTTGCAGAAAACACATTAATGAGATAAAATAAGAGATGCATCGTGCGACTGAGTTGAAAATTAAACAGTCTCATTATGCGTCATTTCATGATTGGTTCAAGGATTATGGACGTATAAATTGATTTTCATTATGATTTAAGTATTATATTAATTTCTTTCATCATATATCATTATTGAATTCTATGAATTATGTAGGTTCATAAGCTGAGGGATTTAGGGGACCCCATGCTAACTGAAGAATTTATCCAACTAGCTGAGGGTCCATCTATAACGGCTCGTCGTTATAAATCTATAGATGCTAATGGTTTTCGATTTCGCATTAAAGATGTTGAAGACAAACGAGCAACACAAAATAGTGGCATCGGTTGTCCTTTTGTCGATTCTGGTTATTACTATGGTCAATTGATAGACATCATTGAAGTTGTATACACACACGGGTTGAAGGACATATTGTTAAAGTGTAATTGGGTTGATCCAGTGCGTGGATGTAAAGTCGATCAATATCAGTTTTCATTGGTGAATTTTAACTATATGTTATACAGAAATGAATGAGTTGATAATGAACCTTTTATTTTGAAATCACAAGCAGAACAAGTATTCTTTGTTACTTTGCCTTCAAATCCATGTTGGCAAGTTGTTTTCAAAATGTCTCGGTGAGGAGTGTTTGTATTTGAACAAGATGAACCCGAGACTGTTCCTTTTGTTTCCCAACAGCATGATCATCATACCGTAGTTCAACGTGAAGAAGATATTTATTGGGTCAGAGCGGCTGTTGAAGGAGAAACGGTCGATTTTCATGCTTAATGAAAGGTATAATTGTTTTCCACTATTCATCCTAAGATATCATAAATTATCTAAACATTTTATAAATCCTTGTAAGTTTTAATCCTCACTTTTGGAAGTTTATTCAGTTATAAATATTTTGGGTGATTTAACTCATTTTATATTGATGTTATTGTCAGTGTATTTTCTCATTGAGGTATTATTCATTTGATTCATGTGCTATTTGAATTTTTATTAATTCAATTCAAAATTTGGCTATGCATTGTTTCGTTTTGTACATAATGTTTATATCTATTTTGTAAACTCTCTAATTTTTTAAAATTTATTCATAACTAATTATTCAATCCCTTTTTGTTTGATTAACAACTGTACAAGTTTGATTTTTTTTAAAAACAATCCAATTTATCATTTGGGTACTTTGGATAGTCCCCTTACTAATGTTTTCCATGACTGCAGGCATGTCAGGGGAAGAGGCAGAAGATCCACATCATCTATCTGAGGCATCTACGTCTCAGGGTCGAGGTATGTTGGAATGTCATTGTCCTTATTTTTTATGTAATTAATAAACATATATATATATATATTTATAACATCTTTCATTTTGTATATAAAATTGTTTTCAACAGGATCAGACTCGACTGCTTCTTCCTCTCGCAGGAGAGGCCCTGGTCGTGGCATATTATCATGGAATTCCGACACGACTTTTGATGTTTCATTTTATGAGGTATTTCATCCTGTGGGATGGAATTCCCCTGCATTTATTCTTCAATTGGGTCATATCATATGTGATCCACATCGATTTCCATTGACCACGCATGACTGGGCTTCTATCCCTCAGGACACATTAGATCGCATTTGGAGGGAGGTTCAGGTAAGAAGCCCATTTTACTTTATTCCCTATGTATAAACAACAATAAAATATGTGATTTTTTTCTTTAATAGAAAAATTTGAATGTATGTCCTGATGAGTTTCGGCTAGTGTGTATGAGAAAATACTGTAAGATGTGGAAAGACTATAAAGGCAAAGTCAAGAGGGACCACTGGGTACTAAATTTGGGTGCCCCAGACATTCTAGAAAAAGTCCCGAGAGGTGTCCTCCTGGCTCAGTGGCGTGATTTAGTTGCATATTAGTCTACTGAGGGTGTTGCGGTTTGTATATTTATTTTGGTATATATATTTTCAAGAATGTGTGATTTGTTTGATATTTGAATGAATTGAATGTAGGAGGTGTCTACACGCCATTCTGAGAATCGAACGTTGCAGGGACCACCTCACAGGATCGGGACTCGTCACATGTCTCAGATCCTACATGAGGTATTTATTATTCATTTTTTAATTTTTTTAATTAATACGGTTTTGTGTTTATATTCTATTAATATATAGTTGCGGGAGTAAGGTCCACCAACTGATAAATTGTCAGTGTGGATGAGGACTCGGGATCACAATGATCTAGAGGGTGCAACATTGATAGTAAGTGCTTGTACTCATTACCAATACTTACATAACATCTTTATATTAATATATGTATATATATTTAAATATTTCACAGGCTCAATTTGATGTTGAATTGGAACATCTCCTAGAGGACCAACGACAACTTCCCATGCGAAGGGATGATATCTTTCATCGCATCATTGGTTGGGACGTACATGGATATAGTTTGACCTATGGAACAGGGATTACTCATTCTATAGTGTCACGCGCTGCAGATTTTGGTCCTGTTGTTGCTCAGATGACCCAACAACTGTCAGATTTCGAGGCACGGCTACGGGCTTCCAAGGAGGCAAATGCGCAATTGGCTGCTGAGGTTAGAGCACTGTGGGAATATGTGCGTCCAGGTGATGGTGCATGGGATCACACGACGCAGGTTTATAATGTATTTATTTATTTAATTTAAATTATTTTTGTTATGAAAATATTCATAATGTTTATTTGTTGTAGGTCCCTAGCCCACCGGATGGAGGTCAGTGATGAACACACATGACACATCATATTCACGAGGTGTGTTTCTGCTTTTAATGGTAGGGTTGTTATTGATATTTATGTTGGGTTTCTAGTGAGTTTTTTTTGTAATTTGGGGGTATCATGTGTGTTTTGGCCTCATGCAATGTTTGTGTGCACGAATTGAGAAGTAACCATGAAATTGATTATTGATTTGGATACTTTTTGTTCATTTAATTTTCAGTGTTTAGAATTGCATGTTCTGTAATATTTTTGAAAAAAATACATGATTCCTAATATAAACCATTAAACTTGTTTTTGATGAATGAGCTGAGTTCACTATTTGTAGTCCTCGGCCTACCCCGGACTGCCCCGCCGCACCTCGGACAGCCCTTCCCGCACTCAGGACAGCCCTCCCCGCACCCCGGACAGCCCCCCCGCACCTCAGACAACCCTCCCCGCACTCCGGACAGCCCTCCCCGCACCCCGGACAGCCCTCTCTCACCCCGGACAACCTTCCCCGCACTCCGGACAGCCCTCCCCGCACCCCGGACATCCCTCCCGCACCCCGGACAACCTTCCCCGCACTCCGGACAGCCCTCCCCTCACCCCAGACATCCCTCCCGCACCCCGGATAGGACCCTCGCACACCGTACAGTCCTTTCCCGCACCCCAACAGCCCCCCTGCACCCCGGACAACCCTCCCGCACTCCGGACAGCCCTCCCCGCACTCTGGACAGCCCTCCCCGCACCCCGGACAAGCCCCCCCCCCCCCCCCCCCCCGCACCGGACAGCTCCCCCCCCCGCACCCCGGACAGCCCCCCCCCCCCGCACCTCGGACAGCCCTCCCCACACTCCGGACAGCCCTCCCCGCACCCCATACAGCCCTCCCGCACCCCGGACAGCCTTCCCGCACTCCGGACAGCCCTCCCCGCACCCCGGACAGCCCTCCCGCACCCCAGACAGCCTTCCCCGCACTTTGGACAGCCCTCCCCGCACCCCGGACAGCCCTCCCGCACCCCAGACAGGCCCCCCGCCTCCGTACAGTCGTTCCCGCACCCCAAACACCCCCCCCCCCCCCGCCGCACCCCGGACAACCCTCCCGCAATCCGGACAGCCCCCCCCCCCGCATCCCGGACAACCCTCCCGCACCCCGGACAGCCTTCCCCGCACTCCGGACAACAATCTAAATATTATTCGCAACTTGTACGCGTAGACGGCACGTCAATCGGACGACATCAAAGGGTGAGTGAATTGTGATGTGGTCGAGCAGACGACACGTCAATCGGACGTGCCGTGTGCCTTTGGTGGCCGGGAACGCTGTTCTGGTGTCATAAACGGCCAAAATGGGCATCTAACGGTCAAAGTCATAGCGGACGACATCGGATTGACCTAAAATCATAGGACAAAAAATCTAATTATTATTCTCAACGTGTACGCGCAGACGACACGTCAATCAGACGTGCAGTCTGCGCTGTAGGGCTCATTATGCGTTCTTTAAGTGTTGTGCGCGCTTGATAAATGCACGTGGGGGGGTCCAAATGGGCCGAACGAGGTCTGAATGGCCTGAAATCAGACAACATCAGAGGGTGAGTGAATTGTGATGTGGTCAAGCAGACGGCACGTCAATCGGATGTGCCTTGTGCCGGTGGTGACCGGGAACGCCGTTCTGGTGTCATAAACGGCCAAAACGGGCGTCTAATGGTCAAAGTAACAGAGGAAGACATCGGATTGACCTGAAATCACAGGAAAAATATTTAATTGTTATTCTTGATATGTACGCGCAGACGGCACGTCAATCAGACGTGTGGTCTACGCGGTAGGGCTCATTTTGCGTTCTTTAAGTGTTGTGTGTGCTTCATAAACACTTATGGGGGGGTCCAAATGGGCCGAACGAGGTCCAAATGGCCTGAAAGCAGATGAAATAAAAGGGTGAGTGAATTGTGATGTGTTTGAGCAGAAGACACGTCAATCGGACGTGCCGTGTTTCCGCGGTGACCGGGAATGCCGTTCTGGTGTCATAAACGGGCAAAACGGGCGTCTAACGGTCAAACTCATAGAGTAAAACATTGTATTGACGTGAAATCACAGGAAAACAATCTAATTATTATTCTTGATGTGTACGCGCAGACGGCGCGTCAATCGGACGTGCTGTCTGCGTGGTAGGGCTCATTATGTGTTCTTTAAGTGTTGCGCGCGCTTGATAAACGCGCTTGGGGGGGGGGGGGTCCAAACGGTCCAAACGAGGCCCGAATGGCCTGAAAGCAGATGAAATCATAGGGTGAGTGAATTTTGATGTGGTCGAGCAGATGACACGTCAATCGGACGTGCCGTGTGCCCGCGGTGACTGGGAACGCCGTTCTGGTGTCATAAACGGCCAAAATAGGCGTCTAACCGTCAAACTCATAGCGGACGACATCATATTGACCTGAAATCACAAAAAAACAATACAATTATTATTTGTGATGTGTACGTGCAGACGGCGCATCAATCAGACGTGCGGTCTGCACGGTAGGGCTCATTATGTGTTCTTTAAGTGTTGCGCGCGCTTGATAAACGCGCGTGGGGGGTCCAAATGGGCCGAACGGGGTCCGAATGACTTGAAATCAGAAGACATCAAAGTGTGAGTGAATTTTGATGTGGTAAAGTAGAGGTCACATCAATCGGACGTTCTGTGTGCCCGCGGTGACCGGGAAAGCCGTTCTGGTGTCATAAACGGCCAAAACGGACGTCTAACGGTCAAACCCATAGCGGACGACATAAGATTGACATGAAATCACAGGACAACAATCCAATTTTTATTCGTAACGTGTACGCGCAGACAGCGCATCAATCAGACGTGTGGTCTGCGCAGTAGGGCTCATTATGCGTTCTTTAAGTGTTGCACGCGCTTGATAAACGCGCGTGGGGGATCCAAACTGGCCGAACGAGGTCCGAATGGCCTGAAATCAGATGATATCAAAGGGTGAGTGAATTGTGATGTGGCCGAGCAGACGACACGTCAATCAGACATGCCGTGTGCCCGAGGTGACCGGGAATGCCGTTCTGGTGTCAGAAACGGCCAAAACGGGCATCTAACGATCGAACTCATAGAGGACGACATCGGATTGACCTGAAATCACAATAGAACAATCCAATTATTATTCTCAACGTGTATTCCCAGACTGCGCGTCAATCAGATGTGCGGTCTGCGCGGTAGGGCTCATTATGCATTCTTTAAGTGTTGTGCGTGCTTGATAAACGCATGTGGGGGGGGGGGGGGGGGGGGGGGGTCCAAACGGGCCGAAAAAGGTCCGAATGGCATGAAATCAGACTAAATCAATGGATGAGTGAATTGTAATGTGGTCAAATAGACGGCACGTCAATGGGACATGCCGTGTGCCCGCGGTGACCGGGAATGCCGTTCTGGTGTCACAAACGGCCAAAACGGGCATCTAATGGTCAAACTCATAGAGGACGACATCGGTTTGACATGAAATCATAAGGCAACAATCCAATTATTATTTTCAATGTGTACGCATGGACGACGCATCAATCGGACATGCGGTCTGCGCGGTAGGGCTCATTATGCGTTCTTTAAGTGTTGTGCGCGCTTGATAAACGCGCATGGGGGGTCAAAACGGGCCGAACAAGGTCCAAATGGTATGAAATCAGAAGAAATCAATGGGTGAGAGAATTTTGATGTGGTCGAGTAGACGGAACGTCAATCAGACGTGCCGTGTGCCTGCGGTGACCGGGAACGCCGTTCTGGTGTCATAAACGGCCAAAACGAGTGTCTAACAGTCAATCTCATAGCGGATGACATCCAATTGACCTGAAATCACAGGACAACAATCCAATTATTATTCTCAACATGTACGAATATACGGCGCATCAATCGGACTTGCGGTCTATGCAGTAGGGCTCATTATGCGTTCTTTAAGTGTTGCGCGCGCTTGATAAACGCGCGGCGGGGGGGGGGGGGGGGTCCAAACGGGCCGAACGAGGTCCAAATGGACTGAAATCAGACGACATCAATGGGTGAGTGAATTTTGATGTGTTCGAAAATACGGCCTGTCAATCGAACGTTCCGTGTGCCCGCGGTGACCGGGAACGCCGTTCTGGTGTCATAAAAGTCCAAAACGGGCGTCTAACGGTCAAACTCATAGCGGACGACATCAGATTGACCTAAAATCACAGGACAACAATCCAATTATTAATCTCAACGTGTACGCACAGAAGGCGCATCAATCGAAAATGCGGTCTGCACGGTAGGGCTCATTATACGTTCTTTAAGTGTTTTGCGCGCTTCATAAACGCGCGTGGGGGGGGGGGGGGGGGTCCAAATGGGCCGAACAAGGTCCAAATGGCCTGAAATCAGACAACATCAAAGGGTGAGTGAATTTTGATGTGGTCGAGCAGACGACATGTCAATCGGACGTGTCGTGTGCCCGCGGTGACCGGGAACGCCGTTCTGGTGTCATAAACGGCCAAAACGGGCGTCTAACGGTGAAACTCATAGAGGATGACATCGAATTGACCTGAAATCATAGAAAAACAATCTAATTATTATTCGTGACGTGTACGCGCAGACAGCGCGTCAATCGGACGTGCGGTCTGCGTAGTAGGGCTCATTATGCGTTCTTTAAGTGTTGTGCGTGCTTGATAAATGTGTGTGGGGGGGGGGGTCGAAATAGGCCGAACAACGTCTGAATGGCCTGAAATCAGATGACATCAAAGTGTGAGTTAATTGTGATGTGGTCGAGCAGAGGGAATTTCAATCGGACATGCCGTGTGCCCGCGGTGACCGGGAACACCGTTCTGGTGTCATAAACGGCCAAAACGGGCGTCTAACGGTCAAAGTCATAGCGGATGACATTGGATTGACCTGAAATCACAGGACAACAATCTAATTATTATTCTTGATGTGTACACGCAGACAAAACGTCAATAAGATGTGCTATCTGCGCAGTGGGTCTCATTATGCGTTCTTTAAGTGTTGCGCGCGCTTGATAAATGCGCGTGGGAGTCCAAACGGGCCGAACAAGGTCCAAATGGCCTTAAATCAGACGAAATCAAAGCATGAGTGAATTGTGATGTGTTCGAGCATACGACACATCAATCGGACGTGCCGTGTGCCCGCGGTGACCAGGAACGCCGTTCTGGTGTCATAAACGGCCAAAACGGGCGTCTAACGGTCAAACTCATAGCGGACGACATCGGATTGACCTGAAATCACAGGACAACAATCCAATTATTATTCAAAACGTGTACGCGCAGACGGCGCGTCAATCGGACGTGCGGTCTGCGCAGTAGGGTTCATTATGCGTTCTTTAAGTGTTGTGCGCGCTTGATAAACGCGCGTGGGGGGGGGGGGTGAAAATGGGACAATCGAGGTCCGAATGTCCTGAAATCAGACGAAATAAATGGGTGAGTTAATTTTGATGTGGTCGAGCAGACGGAATGTCAAGCGGACGTGCCGTGTGCCTGCGGTGACCGGGAACGCCGCTCTGGTGTCATAAACGGCCAAAACGGGCATCTAACGGTCAAACTCATAGAGGAAGACATCGGATTGACCTGAAATCACTGGAAAAATAATCCAATTATTATTCTCATCTTTTACGCATAGACGGAACGTCAATCGGACGTGCGGTCTGTGCGGTAGGGCTCATTATGCGTTCTTTAAGTGTTGCACGCGCTTGATAAAGGCGCGTGGGGGGTCCAAACAAGCCGAAAGAGGTCCTAATGGTCTAAAATCAGACTACATCATTGTGTGAGTGAATTTTGATGTGGTCGATCAGACGAAACGTCAATCAGACGTGCCGTGTGCCTGCAGTGACCGGGAACACCGTTCTGGTGTCATAAACGGCCAAAACGGACATCTAATGGTCAAACTCATAGCGGATGACATCGGATTGACCTGAAATAACAGGAAAACAATCCAATTATTATTCTCAATGTGTACGCACAGACGACACACCAATAGGATGTGCGGTCTGCGCGGTAGGGCTCATTATGCGTTCTTTAAGTGTTGTGTGCGCTTGATAAACGCGCGCGTGGGGTGGGGGGTCCAAACGGTCCAAACGAGGTCCGAATGGACTGAAATCAGACAACATAAATGGGTGAGTGAATTGTGATGTGTTCGAGCAGAAGAAACGTCAATTTGATGTGCCGTGTGCCCGAGGTGACCGGGAATGCCGTTCTGGTGTCACAAACGGCCAAAACGGGCATCTAACGGTCAAACTCAGAGCAGACGACATTGGATTGACCTGAAATCATAGGAAAACAATCCGACTATTATTCAAAACATGTACGCGTAGAAGGCGTGTCAATCGGACATGCGGTCTGCGCGGTAGGGCTCATTATGTGTTCTTTATGTGTTGCATGCGCTTCATAAACGCGCGTGGGGGGCGGGGGGCGTCCAAATGGGCCGAACGATATCCAAATGGCCTAAAATCAGACGACATAAAAGGGTAAGTGAGTTGTGATGTGGTCGAACAGAAGACACGTCAATCGGACGTGCCGTGTGCACGCGGTGACCGGGAACTCAATTCTGGTGTCATAAATGGCCAAAACGGGAGTCTAACGGTCAAACTCATAGCGGACGACATCAGATTGACCTGAAATCATAGGAAAACAATATAATTATTATTGTCAACGTGTATGCGCAGACGGCGCGTCAATCGGATGTGCAGACTGTGCAGTAGAGCTCATTATGCATTCTTTTTGTGTTGTGCGCGCTTGATAAACGCCCGTGGGTGTGTCCAAACGGGCCGAACGAGGTCCGAATGACATGAAATCAGACGACATCAAAGGGTGAGTTAATTGTGATGTGGTCGAGTAGACGACACATCAATCAGACGTGCCGTGTGCCCGCGGTGAGTGGGAACGCCGTTCTGGTGTCATAAACGGCCAAAACGGGCATCTAACGGTCAAAGTCATAGCGGACGACATCAAATTGACCTGAAATCACAGGACAACAATCTAATTATTATTCTTGATGTGTACGCGCAGACAGCACATCAATCAGACGTGCTGTCTGTGCAGTAGGGCTCTTTATGTGTTCTTTAAGTGTTGCACGCACTTGATAAACGCGCGTGGGGGTCCAAACGGGCCGAACAAGGTCCGAATGGCCTTAAATCAGACAAAATCAAAGGGTTAGTGAATTGTGATGTGGTCGAGCAGACGGCACGTCAATCGGACGTGCCGCGTGCTCGCAGTGACCGGGAACGCCGTTCTGGTGTCATAAACGGCCAAAACGGACGTCTAACGGTCAAAGTCATAGCGGAATACAGCGGATTGACCTGAAATCACTAGAAAACAAATCTAATCATTATTTGTGACATGTATTAGGAGACGGCGCTCCCATCAGATGTGCGGTGCGCGCGGTACGACGGAATGTGTCATTTTCAGCAGCTCGGCGCGCGCTTAAATGGCGCGTTGGGGGGTAAAAACCACCCGAATGACCTCAGAATGCCATGAAACCGTACTACATCAGCCGTTTTGTGATTTCTAAAATGGTCAGGTAGACGGCACGTCAATCGGAGGTGTCGTTTGACCGCGGTGACTGGAAACACATTTCCGGTGTCAAAAAAATACCAAAAACGGCGGGAAACGGTTGAATTTGGAGAAAACGTGATCCGAATGACCTAAAAACACATGAAAACATTAATAATATTATTCTTGACGTGTAGGAGGAGACGGAGCGCCCATCGGACGTGCGGTGCGCACGGTACGGCCGAATGCGTCGTTTTCAGCAGCTCGGCGCGCGCTAAACTGGCGCGTTGGGGGGTCAAAACCACCCGAACGACCTCAGAATGCCATGAAACTGTACGACATCAGCCGTTGTGAGATTTTTGAAATGGTCGGGCAAATGGAATGTCAATCGGAGGTGCTGTTTGACCGCGCTGACCGAAAACACGTTTCCGGTGTCATAAAACACCAAAAACGGCACGAGACGGTCGAATTCGGAGCAAACGTGCTCCAAATGACCCGAAACCACACAAAAAAATTATTAATATTATTCTTGACGTGTAGGAGGAGACAAAGTGCCCATCGGAGGTGCGGTGCGTGCATTACGTCCGAATGCGTCGTTTTCAGCAGTTCGACGCGCGCTAAAACGGGGCGTTGGGGGGTCAAAACCACCCGAACGACCTCAGAATTCCATGAAACCGTAGGACAACAGCCATTGTGCGATTTTTGAAATGGTCGGGTAGAAAGAGCGTCAATAGAAGGTGTCATTTGACCGTGGTGACTGGAAATGCGTTTCCGATGTCATAAAACACCAAAAACGGCGTGAGACAGTCTAATTCGGAGCAAACGTGCTCCGAATGACCTGAAACCACACGAAAACATTAGGAATATTATTGGTGACGTGTAAGAGGAGACGGACCGCCCATCGGAGATGCGGTGCGCGCATTACGTCTGAGTGCGTCGTTTTCAGCAGCTCGACGCGCTAAAACGACGCGTTGGGGGGTCAAAACCACCCAAATGACCTCAGAATGCCATTAAACCGTATGAAAACAGCCGTTGTGTGATTTGTGAAATGTTCGGGTAGAAAAAACGTCAATTAGAGGTGCCGTTTGACCGCGGTGACCGGAAACGCGTTTCTGGTGTCATAAAACACCAAAAATGGCGCGAGACGGTCGAATTCGAAGCAAACGTGCTCCGAATGACTTGAAACCACACGAAAACATTAGGAATATTATTCATGAAGTATAAGAGGAGATGGCATGCCCATCGGAGGTGTGGTGCACGCGTTACGTCCGAGTGTCTCGTTTTCAGTAGCTCGGCGCACGCTAAAACAGCGCATTGGGGGGGTCAAAACCACCCAAACGACCTCGGAATGCCGTGAAACCGTACGACAACAGCCATTGTGCGATTTTTGAAATGGTCGGGCAGACGACACATCAATCGAAGGTTCCGTTTGACAGCGGTGACCGGAAACGCATTTCCGGTGTCATAAAACACAAAAAACGGCCGAATGAACTGAAATGATTGAATTTCTTAAATTGGTGGTTTTAAATTATTATAACACCATGATTTGATGTCAGATTTAATTTTATTATATGTATATAATAACTGAATAATTATTTTTAATTTACGTATGTTTTGTTTTGTCGTTTTTTTGTCTTATTGTTGGTTTATTGAAGCAGAAGATTGAAATAGATGGACCTGCTCAGATTGTTGAAGCACGTTTATCGTTTATGATGATCTTTATGTTTATGAAGTTTGAAATTGTTTTCCATTTTTTATGATTTTTATCTTGTTTTATCTCTGATTTTGCACCGTGAAGAAAAAAAACAGAATTCCTACATTTCATTAAAAAAATGAAAAATATTTTATTTAATAATATATATATTTATATATATATTAAAATATTTTATTTAATATATATATATATATATATTATTTAATAAATATATATAAAAATGAAAAATAGTTTATTTAATATTATATATATATATTTCTTTAATATATATATATATTTAAATATTTTATTTAATATTATATATATAAATATTTTCTTTAATATATATATATATATATATATTTAATTTAATAAATAAATAAATATATATTTCTTTCGGTATGAATTTTGAAATTTTTTTTCCAGTGTAGAGACCGCCAAAGGCAGTCGCTATAGGCTGCCTGCCGGGCAGCAATAGCGACCACCAATGGCGGTCGCTATAGGCTCCCAGGAGGCACCTTTAGCGACCGCCATTGGCGGTCGCTATTTCCCTACACCGACGAAGCCGATGCGACCGCCAATGGTGGTCGTTGGGCGGTCTCTATAGCCCTATAGCGACCGCCAATGGAGGTCTCTAATACCCTTATTTTTAGTAGTGACATGTAATTTTCTATGATGATTCATCCCATTATATACATTGGGGAATAACTATATATTATAAACCCTTCCACACCATAAGTGAATGTATATATAGGAACAATTAATAACCTCTTGTTTAGTTCCTTGAAATATTCATCAAATTACTATATCCACCTAATCTTAAGAAACTTCTATGATAAATTGGATAGTATGATTTATTTCAATGAGATGTTTCTAAAAAATATTAAATTGTATCCAGATAACCTGATAAAACTACAGATCATTGTTAAAATTTATTTTCTAGGTCATCGATAAATAACATATTTTTTATGATTTACATGTATTCCCTTTTGGGCGTTTACATAACCCAAGAATAAAACATTTTGTAGCCATAATTCAAATTTCCAAAATTTGTAAAAAACAAGATTTCATAATGTCACCAATACAATCAGAAAATGATCATCACACTATTCATTTCTCATTGATTGTTTAAGAATATTATCTGTAAATTAAAGTAAAAACATATTTCTAAAGTCCCTAAATATTATTTTGATCAGAAATATCCATATAAAAGGGGAATTAGTCTATCCCAGTGGAATCAAAATATACATATTGTGCCCATAAATCAATAAAAATACAATATTTAAAATATCCTCTGTTTGACATTTAACTATTGATATTCAGATCAGAGTTAATTCTTAATGATGTATTGATCTCCTCTAATTTGATTCTAATATGTCACTAATATGGGGGAAATTCAATTTATTGTAATTCTTTTAGGAATATGATTGTTAATGAAAAGTCTCATTAATACATCATTCTTTATGAAAAGGGGAAAATTACTCCAATGTTAAAGCACTGTGGAAGATAAAAAAACATGAATAAGTTTTCTCTTATCTACTCCATTATTTATTGATTTAAATAGGATCAATAAAATGTGGAATCATTGAGAAAGTGATAAATATAGGAATAATTTCAACTGACATATCAACATCCTTATCTAGAGTAATATAAGAAATTTTATCATGAAATGAATCAATATATTCCTATACAATTGGCATTTCATCAATGTGGACTTCCCCCAATAACAATTTATGAAAAAGTCATCCATTTTTTTGAGAACCCGTATTATATAATTTTCTTCCATGAGGATATCATAATTATATTGATACATAGGAATATGTTTATCTATAATATTGAATTAAATTTCGTTTTTTTGATAATTGATATGGTATCTTATTTGGGATAACAAATCCATACCCAAAATCATATCAATTTCAACAAAGGGATGGAGAATTAAATATGTGGAATGTATTCACCCATATATATAAATATAAAAAAAATTATATATCTTGTATGTGATCATTGAGACACAAAGTATTTTCAAATATAGTTTGACATCCATCGATTTATGTGGTGATTCCATACTCTTATAAAGCTTATGTGATATAAAATAATGTGATGAACCAGAATAAAATATGTAACTTTTAGATGTATAATAATGATTAAGTGTACCTCACAAAACTATTTTACTGTGATATGGATTATTAGTATTTATCATGAATTTCCACACAAGTTCCTTCAATTTCTGAGCCTATTGAGACCTATTTTTTTTCATTATCCTTACTGTTTTCATTGATTTAAATGCTTTCCAAACATAGTGAACATGAAGCAATATAGTAAATGGAGTTCATTATTGAATAAATTTCCCTCTTCGTATGTGTCATCTAGAATATTTGATTACGCCTATTGTTATAGGTTTGGTGGAATATATTACCACGCATAAGTCACTTATATAATCCTTAATATTTATTACCAGGGTTCTTCCTCCCACCAGTTTGACTAGAAGGATTTGAAATTTCTTCCCCCACATCACTAACCATCAGGGCATCGTTTTTATGCTAACATCATTTTTCCTCATTAGTGTTATGAGACGCCTTAAATTCAATCTATATCTTTAGTGCACATTGAAATATATCATTATAAATTCTAAATTACCTTATAGAAAAATCCTTTTGAAGAATATATTTTATCCTCCAAAGAAAGGATCAATTTTAATTTCAAAATCAGAGACAAAATAAAAGTATTTTCTTGTAGCCCTTGTAATTTTTTTCGTCAAAAATTTCAATGGATTCATATACATTTTATATCAAATCTTAAATTACCTCTCCTTATTCGTGTGCTCATTTGGGAAAAAATACATGGTAAATATTACATTCATAAATTATTCCCATTTTATTGATCACACATCTTTATTATTCACTCTATTCTTAAAAATATACCACTTATATTCAGCCACACCTTCTAAATCATAAATATAGAAAACAACCATTTCATTTTTTAATCACTATATTATAGAAAACGTATTTTCCATCACATTGAACCAATTCATGGAAATAAGTGGCTTTTAAGAGCCATGGAAAGAGGGTCGTAATTTCTACATGAAAGACTCAATTACAAGATACTACCACTTTGGTGCATTCAATATATCAATATGGTTTGTGTTATTATACATAATTAGATATAAACATGTGATTATTTCTATGACTTCTTGTTCACTATCACTTATTTGATTGGGTTTTTAATTTGGAAAACCATCACATTGTACCTCACACCCATTTTTAACCAAAATCCTTCTAGTTATGACCATTTCAAAAACCAAAATGGAGTTAATGTAGGTGTAAGGAAACTATCATCATAAAAAAATAATAGAAAAAAATGAATTAAACCATAAAACAACTTATTATTTACCACTTTGATTTTTATTTTTAATTATTTTACTTCAATATATTACATTCTTTTTTAAACAATAAGTTATGTTTTTCCATTTTTTTAATCATTATAATACAAAGTAACTAGTAATTAAATATTTCAAAATAGTTCATATATAGTTGGGGTTCATCTAGTGAACACCTCCAAGAGTTTGTATCCATGTGTTTAGTTAGGCCACATTATCAAGAACCAGGTTTTCCATAAGTTAATTCCCAATGGACCAGCATTAGGGTTTTTACTCTTATGTAAAATGGTGCCGGATCCTCCATCCACATTGCAGTTTTTGACATGGATGTATTTCCTATAAGATTAACATAATCAATGTATTTCCATTATTTTAGGATATCATCCTATACATAGAAACATCTCCAGGGTTTTGGACTAAGGTTATATAACCTTAATTATAAAAAACTCTAATCTCCAATAGTATCAAAACATTCGCATTGATATAAACTATAGATACCAATGTAAAATAACCCTATATTTACATATTTTTTATGATATAAACATAACAATTAAAAAATATTAATATCCCATGTACATATGGTCTTAGTTTCTTTAGTGACTAGATATAAAATCATCTTATTTAATGATACTTGAGATCATTTTTCCTTAAGGGAACCATACCAGATCTTTTTCAACGCTTCTCAATAGTTTTCATTCTGATAAACCACATAATTAAATCCTAAGGAAATGGGTGATATAAAACTACCTATAAGTTCTTAATAAATATTTCTTCATGGATTAGTTTATATGATTTGGTAAAAACATGAGAATAACATAAAAATCAAAACATCAATAGTGGTAACCATAAATTATTTGTGAGATTAAATGTACATTCATTATGAAATTAAAGCCAAAAAAGATGACCATGTAAATATAATAGCAATAAAATTACTTATAATCATTCAAAATAATCAGATAATCATGTTAACATGCGCTCATAATAAAGAAAGTCTTTTATGTATCACAAAAAAATTAACATAGGGAACTATTACATTTATGATCCACATCATGAGAGCATAATATAAGAATAAATATCTATTTCAAAAATGGAACATTAATTATTATAGGGAACACTACATTCTGGAGACAAACTATCACTTCCCATTTATAAAAACAACTACATGGAACATGTTAATACATGACTCATTAGATATAAACTCTTAACTAATTCATTAGATGATGATATATAACCCCACCCATCCTTCATACATATTTACATGATCCATTTAAAATTAATTCACTTATCACACCATAATGATCCCATATAATACAAATATGTTTGACAAAAGATCAAAATGAATAAAATTCACTTTTCATAAAAACCGATGAAAAATAGGGTTTATAAAAAATACTAATGAAAATAATTAACCGTTATTAAAAAAACCCATGGGAATAAATGTGGGTTTCATAATAAATCCAAATTTTAAATAATAAAATCATCTATTAAATCATTTTATTAGTTAAATTTGATCAAAAATAAAATAATTAATAGTAATATAGGTTAAAATGTTTAAAATCATTTTATTGGAGATATATCATTTGACGATAATAAAAATAAAATCCTTAAAATATATTCTGAAAATAAATTTTCATTTATAATTTTAAAGTCATAGTCATTAGACTATATTCAATAAAACTACTTGGTTTCTTATAAAAATAAATATAAAAAATTTTATGGATATTTACTAGGTTGTAAAAATCATTCTCACCCTACAATGGTGAGAAAATCACTAAAAATGGAATGTCATGGAAAATAAAGTTCTGTAAAAAATTATATAACTCAATAAAATGAGACTTCATTATCTAGTCCCATTATATTATCCTTGATTTACTTTCATGTTCATTAACATCCTATATCATGAAGATAAACTAATTAGTTTCCTATTTAGGAACCATATTAATATATATTTACCATTCAACGTTAAGTTTTTTTATTTTACAAACACTTTTATTGGAGAAGAGAGAACCCTCACATATTACAAGTTTCAGCTCCAAATGGCATGATAGATTTATTGAAAAACAGTTTGAGTTGGTTGGAACTACTCTCCCTACACAATATCCAAGGGATAGAATTTACCTGGAAGTTAGGGTTTTCTTTTAGGGTGCCTTTATATAGATAATCCACGTTTTTATATGCTTATTTGTATTCCTCCTTGTTGATCTTTCCCATGTTGTGGCCTCTAATAAAAATACGGTCCTACTTAACAATACACTCGCTTTTCTCTATGGTGGTGGTCAGCTGAAGTGGTCTCATCTTCTTTGACCCCTTAATATCTATATCGTCCTCTACAGTGTTGTCCGAATGAATTAGAAGGTCCATGTGTTCCCATAGAGATGACACCTATCGCTAAGGGTCTTCATTGGATCCTGCATTGTGATGCTTTCGAGGATCAAGCATCCCCAATCACTCGTGAGAATGACAGGAGCTGCAACCATGTCTCCTGAGAAAGTTATATGAAAAATGAAAACATTTCTACTTGGAGAAGGTAATAAACAGAAAAACTAGATTGTTGTTACATTTTTTTAATGTTGATTGAAATGACCTAATATTGATTAGAGCAATGGCATAGAAACATGTTAATACAAAAATGTTATCATATTATTATTGTGATGTGATATTTAAGATAAATATTAAGAATATTAACATAATAAGGAGATAAAATATATCTTGTATATTTTATCTTTCAATAGAATAATCATTATAATTGATGGGATTATGTAACAAGATAAAAATTTAGAGTATAATTTTTGATACCTTTCTTTACATGCAATGTTGGGATTTAAGTGAACGTATGTATAGTATTGAAATATTATTTTTTAATTCAATAATTATTTGATAGATGTTAAACTAGAAGAATGAATAGTAATAACCTAATTTTAAAAATGTAAAAATATTTTAGGTGAAGAATGCAAATTTTCCAAAAATTCATTATATGCTTTAATAAAACATTTTTCCTTAAAATAGTTTTCATTATTATTTTGATTTATTAATACAGTTAATTTCCTCTACTTTTAGAAATTTTATATGGAAAATGAATTATTTTTTTAAAATAAGAATTTTAAAAAAATGTTATGGTGAAATTTTAATAATTTTTTGAAAAAGATTAATTTTTCAATGAATAGTGAAAATACTGATTTTTATTTAAAACAATCATTTTGTAAAATGAATTTGAAAACAGATATTTTTCTTTCAAATGGTTTTAAAAGTAAAATTAGTTAATTTATGATACTAATAATCTAATTGTGGGTAATGGAAATAATTTTATAATGTAAGTGGTTAAAACATTGTTTTACTCCAGAATTTTTTTAAAGCCACTTTTTATCATCATTTGCGAGTTTAGTTATAATCATAATCCTCACAATTTTTCGTAATTGATTAATAATAAATTTATTATATATTTTTAATCATTAGGATCATGTTTGGTAAATTGGTCCCTTTTATTTGTTGTTAATATAAATAATAACTGTGGTACTAATTTGTCTACTCAATAAGGGAAAAACGTTAAAATTATGGTTAAAACCCTGGGATATGGTTTTAGAATTTCAATAATTCTTGATATTATCCTTTTATATAGTCATAGTTTTGATACACCCATCCATGTAATGAATTTTTGGAACCATTTTTCTATTTTTCTATCAATATACATTTATATTATTTTAATAAAAGAGTAAGTAAAAAATGGCACTCTCTTGACATTAATACCTATAAAAAATTATTTAATCATAAAATGAGAATAATATTAATTCAAATTTTTTTATGTATAATTTTTTTATCATGGTTATTTATATTTAATTTTTGGTTATTTAATAAAATAATTAAATTATTAAACAATACATACGAAATATTTATTGAAATAATAAAAAATAAAAAAATTGATTTATAAATAATAAATATAATAACATATGGATGGATTATTGTGTTCCATGAATATTTTAGAGAAATAATAATCTTTAGTAATGTATGAAAGTTTCATATTCTAAATACATAACAATTTTGATGATTTTAAAATATAATTATATAAGTAGTTCAAAAAATGAAATTAATGATATTATATAATATATAATTATTAAATTGTCTAAAATTAATAAATATCATATCCTAGAAATTTTACAAGGATATAGTTAATTATATCAAATATGGTGAATTTATTAGTCAATTTTCCTTTTATAGTAACATTCGTGACAATTATTTTATGGAAAACATTTATATTGTGGTACTTTTGAAATTGATTAATATAATGTTAAAACTAAGATATAAGGTCTAAAACAATAGATAATAATATATAAAAATTATGTTATGATTTTATTTTATCCTAAACTCATTCTATATTGGAAATATTTATATTTTGTGTCACTTTATTGTAAAACTATTTTCTATTAATTTAATACTTTAAGAAATTCCAAAGTTGACCCTCCCTTAACTTATAAAAGGAAACCTCTTCTCCTATATTCCTAACCCATTTTGAGCATTTTGTATCATAAAATCCATGAGACAATACCTTCTTATCTTGCTTCACCACATCATTGAGATTATGTTCCTTAAAAAATATTATCCCTTCATGGCCTAATGTGTAACCCAAAAGAGGTTTCTAAATGAAGTGGTATGACTCTTATCCAACTGTTCTCAATATTATATATTCTTATAACTCCATTAAATATATGATTTAAATTCAATTATAATTATTTTTGTAATTTAATTATACTTAATTATTATTATTATTATGAAACTATAATTATACTCCTTCATTATATCATATGGAAAGCGTGAACATTGCTTCTGCATACGTACGACTTGCTGTATCCACAAATTGAGTTAATATGTGTATCATCACCACATTAATTCCATGGTTATAAATATTTATTTAATAAATATAAATTTTAATTATGAAATTTTTATTAATTTTTAAGGATGAATAATTATTTAAATTTCATTTATTGCATCCGTTGAAAAATATAAACAATGTTCATATGTATGCATGACCTACCCTCTCATTAAATAGTAACATTCATTTAAATATCTATACCATTTATGGTAGAATCTAGATATATATATATAATTAATATATATGCAATTTATATCATGTTTAGCATTTTTGTGTTTATGTAACCACGATCATTAAAAGGGACATGATATGTTGGAACGAAACATCAAAGAAAAATAGAAATAGTTAACATCTAGAAACAATCATATAAATAAATTATTATTAATAAATTTTCATTTTATTTTTATATGTGAATCATGGATGATATTATTATTATATAAACAGCTTTTTATATAATTATATTTAATATAAATTTATTATAACTTAGTTTACATTGTTTTTGATGTAAGTTGAATAAGAGTTAAAAATATATTTTATAATCACATCATTATTCATGATTGTTGTAATACCAGACCCCTGAAGCCCATAGTAATTGCATTATTTTAATACATTGGAATGATTACAAAGAATCATGTCCCGAAAGACCGACCAGTTTAGCAGTCTTGGAAAATTGATTTCATATATTAACGTTACATTACATATTATAAAATAAAACACAACATAATTGATCCATTGAGAACACCAATAATCCCATAGCATAACCCCGCTTATTAATCATAATACATTTCATGGAATCCTAGGAAAAGAAATCATAGAAACTGGTGAGCTCAGATGATCAGTAAGGATAAAAATATAGCAGATACTTTCATTAATATATATAAACATTTAAGGAAATGTATAAGACTAAAAGAAATTATGTTAAACTTAAACTTCAGTATAATATGGCATTGATAAATCAAATAATTTCATTTACTTATTCACATGGATATTCTACTATTCAACTAATCGTATGTAATATAAATATCCAATTCAATAATTTTGAAATGCATACTGACAGAAATCATAACCACATAGTCAAGGCCTTATGCCAACACAACAAATAAGATTTTCTCCAGGCCTTGTTCCAAGAAACTAGTTTGTATCATGGGACCAACCGATTCATCGAGGTGCTATAACAGGATCCACCTGTCACTTACTAAGTCTAATGCATTTCTCATATGAAAAGTATTAAACATAACATAAACATTCAAATTAAAACTAACATAGAAAATTTCAATACATTATCCATAAACCATGAATGGTATAAAAATAACACATCCACAATCTAACATGTCACAAAACCATAAATACAATATAGTAGATTTGTATCATAATAAATCAACATCAAAAAAGTTTAAAATCCATCAATGGATGTTGACATAGTTTAAAATTATTTATAAAACACATTGAGAGAAATATCCCTTTTTCATAAAAATGTTTAAAATTCAAAGAATTTATAAAGTAAGATATTTAATGAAATATTTGAATCAATGTGTCCCAAACCACTTTGAAACTTTTGATTGTAATTAACATTTTAAAAACATTCATGTCCATATAGATAAATCCTTAAAAACCATTTTGAAAACATAGACATTATTGAGAATGATTTAGAGTAATAAAATTTAAACCATTTAATATGGTGATATAGTTAATGAGTCCCTTCCATAAAAACTTAATATAATACTTTTGAAAATAGTTTTATGAAACCTTAATGAGGATTATAATTAGGTCCTAATAGATACTCCTGTAAAAACATCTTTGGATAGTGACAAGATTGTAGAATTAACACCTACCTTTCACTTTGCTTTGGTCGAGGGTACATTTAACCTCATGTATAATGACCATAGTATGTTATTAAATTATACAAGAACCATATTATTACTTATTATATCATAAAATATTCATATATTACTTCATACTACCCATTTAATAAGGATTTCCATGTTAAAAAAAACATTTCGGGTAATAATTGCTTTCTTTATCGTACGTGCCTTAACTTGTTATTCTTGATCATATCATTTAGATCATGATTTAAATAATTCTTTAATATAAACATTGATTTATATTTCAAATATATTTAGAATAAAAATATTTATAATATATAGATATACGAAATGGGCAGCACCGTTTATGGAGACGGTAGGTTGTACGTACACATAAACATTGTTTCCGTTTTCATGTCGTATTGAACTGAAGGAAATGAACAAGATATATGTATGTATATATATATACTATATAATTATTATATCATATATTACATACTTATTAATAATAAATATTTTTATAATAATCATTGAATGATGAACGTGTAAATGAATCTCATCACGTCGTGGAAACGGTAATCCGTACATACGCACGAGCGACAATATAATTATATCGATGGTGACATCATGTGTAATTGGATGGAATATCATATATAAAGAATAATTAACATTTTATATTTATTATTTAAATCAGTTATACTCATTTTTATACCCATCCAAAAATTGAAGTTCTTGAATAAAAAACTACACCACGACGTTGAGACGGTAAGCCGTACGTACACACATATGGTGACTTTGTCCTTATAGGATAGATAGAATAACTAATATGGTTGTAACATATTTATAATAACATCCCAGTGTATATAAATTACTGGAGTTATTATTTTAGTATGGATACAACAAATAATGAAGAAGTGGAATAAGAAAAGAACTTGAAAGAGGGTGGTGAAATTATTACATCTTCTTCGGGTGTTTTCTTCTATGTTGATCAATAGGGCCTCATAGGTTGTCTTTATGATCAAATTAAGGCCTATAAGTTGATGTTAAGATAGTTGAGAAGGTATTTCGGCAGGTTTTTGACATGCCAAATGGCTTTGGAGGTGTGAAATTAAGAGAAGGTGTGGTACCCTTTTATAAGGGGGTGAGGGTCACATTTGGAAAAGATTAAAATTTTAATGTATTATACCATCATATTGGGTTTATAATGTCTAAAAATGAAGTTTTTTAAAACATTAGGTGGTTATGGGTCTAAATAACCTCAACCAATATGTTTTAGACTAGTTTACAATACCATTTTAAAATTATCTTTAAGATTTAACTCCTAGTTAAATAGTTTAACTTTTACCACGTCTTCTTGTATTCTTACACTATATGGTTAATAAACATACTATAAACTTCCAAGAAAACATAAAGGTGTTAATTAGTGAAATATATATAATTATTTAATCCCATTGGCCTAACCTGGTATTTTTTTGGAAAATTATATCAACCAATAATATAGCATTTGTTTTAAAAACTAATTTATGTCTATTTTGACACTATTCAGTATCTGGCTTCTGTGAAAGTCATCAAAACATGAATACTTAGAAAAAAATAAATTGATTCAATATTTACATGTCATATTTATATAAAAAATTAGTTTATGGCATCAAAACGTTCGAATTATATTTATTTTAATATTTACAATATCATTTATTTGATTCTTTTATCAATAAAGAAATTATTGCATCATTATTGTGTAATAAATAAATATATTTATTTTATTTAAAAAATTTATAAATACAATATCATCACGTAGGAAAACGTTTTATATTTCAAATGACTATTTATAGTTGAAGAGATCAATTATATAACCCCATATAAGGTTTTTTTTACTAAAAGATACATGTTTTTGTTAGTTTTGTCTTTACTTTAGATTAATCAATATAAAATGTCATTATCACTACGAAATGGATCCATGGGGTCCTAAAATAGACCCAAGGATTCCCATGGTCGGACATGTATCCTCCAATAGGGTTAGGACTCATATTATGGTAATTTAATATTATTTTAATATTATTTATTTACCCATATTTACAAGATTTACCCTTTAACCATGGTAAATAAAATATTTACCAAAGTATTTATTCATAATATATAAAATTAAAACATTATTATTTACACAATTAGGAAAACATGATTCATAATATGGAATCCATTTTTTCAAACTCAAAACACATAAGTGTCAGAAATTAATTTAAATTTAATTCTCCTTATCAAAACTTAAAGTGTGTTTTTAAGAAATAATCACTATCAAAATATTGACACATGTATATGTCCAATTTAAATCTGAAATGAGATTAAATGACATAAATTAAATTAAATTATAAACATATAATCTAATTATAATTAAAATTCCATTAAAATTTATAATTTATCTTTATAAATAATTTTGAATAAAAATGTAGTTTTTAATTTAAATTTAATATTTTATCACTATTAGTGAAATTAAGAAAGATATCAAAAAATACCAAAAATTTATCCAAACTCAATTTTTTTGACCCTCTTATAAATATTAATTTAATTTAACTTAATTGAATATATAAAAGTGTCAAATATTGGATTTCAAAAGGGATCTCCATTTAAAGGCATAAAACTGCATTTTTGAAAAAATAACTCTATTATCATAAAATTTGAATTTTTCTTATATTATGTCTAAAAAACAGACAATATTAATGTTAAAAGTATATATGATATATAAAATTTAAAATTTTCTGACTACTATTAATAACATCTTTTTTGAATTGTTAGTTTGGTATGTCGTGGTGCGCTCGAACTCGGGGTTGCATGTAGCGAATGTTATTTAAATACTTTGAAAGGATAACATACTATGAAATCCAAGGGTGTTACATTCTCCTATCCTTAAATAAATTGTTTCCTTTCAATTTGAAATTGTTTTTGGAAAATAAAAGGTTAAAATATAAAAATACCTTTGTGGAAAACCCACAACGGAAATTGGATTAATAAAATTTTTTCCTAATTAGAGGGAAAGGGAAATGAAAACGTCACTAACAAATTATGATCTCGATTAGGAAAAAATTTGTTGAAAATTAGAGACACATAATAGGAGGAAAAAATAAATATTTCCTGGAAGTGATTGAGGTCATCAATCACAAACAACTGGAAAATTGAGGGCCTCAAATCCATCAATCAATGATGATTTAAAATATCATCGGTTAAACAAAACATAAGGTATTAGGATAACACATTTTTTATTTTAGGATTCCATCCCTATAGTTTAAGAATTAATTTATTCATAGAATAAGGAGGAAAAATATACTTGACATGTATAGTTTCATCCTTCAAAAAATTCATACCTCAAACTCATCTTTCACTCCAAAAGATAATAGAATTCAAAAATATATTCTATTTATCCAAATAATATAGGGTTACAAAAATAATGAATTTATAATTCATTTTTCAGCCTATTTAAAAACTAAATTATATAAACCAGGACATCACGTATGACAGTGGTAAGTGATCCACCCTAGTCGCCCTTCAGTTGCAGGTTCATGTCTCCTGGCTTTGCCGGACGCGACGGGTTGTATCCCGATCTCCAAGTTGTCCTATTTATAACAATAAAAATATAATAATAAGAAATGATTTAACATTAATAATAGTATCCAATGTAAATGTTAATCCATTCCAACCTTTAAACATACCCAAAATACTTCAGTTCAAATTCACATTCCGAAATTTATATGGAAGGTAAATACAATGATGATTCTTTTTTCCACATAATAACATGTGAATACATTCATCGTGTTTTCTCTTAAAACACGGTAACACCATGAATTAACATAAAACAATATTGATTACATTCATGCTACCTTATTATATGTTGAATACTGCATATACTCCTTATATCCAAAAATATTGTAAACTCCAACAATGATAGAATATACAAATAATTAGTCAGTTTCAAGGTAGTCAAGATTATCCAATATAATTTATCCAAATTAATCATATATTATTCCAAAATCACTACATTGGTATCAAAAACATATTATGGTTTATCTTTCTCTCAATCATATATTTTCCAAAAAAAATTAACAAGCTATTGAGTCACTTTAATTGGTTCCACACAATCTCATGTCCTTAATGAAATAGTACTACAGTACAATCCTTATATTAAGTATAATTCTTATAACATGTACTTCATTAATACAACACTAAAATGGAACAATATTTTAATAACAAAATAAGAAATCTAATCATTCATATTTATCTTCGGTACTATCATACCTTTATTATAATCCCATAGCAGCATTTGGGGTATACTATGATGATTCAGACATTCATTCGTGTAGTGTCCCAACTCCTTCTAGATGAAGCATTGAATATTTGAAACCTTTTTCATACCGTTTCAATCACGTACATAGTGTCATTTTTCTCCACACTTATAACAAAATCCCATTCCCTTCCCACATTTACCAAGGTGTATCTTTCCACATTTATTACATAAGGGAAAATCCTTCTTTCCCCTCTTCCCTTTATCTATATTACCCAATTCCATCATTATCTTCTCTTGCATCCCTTCAAAGCCATAGGACTCAGAGAATTTTTTACTTATCTTATTAACATGTATTACTATTTCTTCATTTGATGAGAATACATGGGAGACTATTTCCTTTTAAAATGTTGGCATAAAATCATTAAATATTTGATCCTTATTAATCTTTCTATAATGTGTATTTCTGGAATTATCATTCCATCTACTAGGAACCACTTCTAAAGAATTTCATACAATATGTTAGTTTATGCATCGTAATGCATAATTCCAAACATGTAAAATACCTAACATAAATTGGAAATATTATTCATAAAATCTATAATCGTAAAATGATTTCTTTGAAGAAAAATTACTCCTAAATCCATCCTAATAGCTTGTAATGAAAGTGTGAATTATCCAAAGAATATCCCCTGGGAGTGTCATAACTAAGAGTACAACAAGGCCTGTTGTCATGTACCAGGATACCCTCAGTCAATCCTAAAACTCCTTGTCAGAGTTTTCACACATTGGAACATCTGTTCGAGAACTGACTCTACCTGCTTGTATATAGACATGGATTTATTTCTTGGAAAATACACATAATCTCTACATTACAAAAAATATATGAAGTTATTCTATACTAATCTTCAAAGTCTATATTAGGACAATGTTCTCTAAATAGAGTTTATCTAAATCTATTTCGAAGGTTGTTGCTAAACTTCCTTTGATACCAAATGTAACACCCTGACCCCAGAAGACCAGAGTCGATGCATTATTTTAATACATTGGCATGATTACAAGGAATCAAGTCCCGAAAGACCGATCGGTTTAGCAGTTTTGAAAATAGATTACATACATGAACGTTACATTACACATTAGAAAATAAAACACAACATAAATAATCCTTTGAGAACGCCATTATTCTCATAACTTAACCCTGCTTATCAATCATAATACACTTAATTTAATCGTTGGAAAAAGAAAACATAGAAATCGATGAGCTGAGATTCTCAGTAAGGATAACAATATAGTGGAAACTTTCATAAATAAACAAAAACATTTAAGGCAATGTATTAGACTAAAACAAAAGCCTTCTAAACTAAAACCATCAGCATAATATAGCAAATACTAATCAAATATTTCCATTAAATTATTCACATGGATATTGTACTAGTCCTATAATCACATGTAATATCAATATCCAATTTCATAATGTTGGAATTCATAATGCCAGACTTCATAACCACAGAGTCAAGGCCTTGTTCCAAGATTACAATTATGATTTTTTAAATTCCTTGTTCCAAGACACTAGTTTGTCTCATGAGATATACCGATGCATCGAGAAGATATAGTGGGCTCCACCCATAACACACTAATTCCAATGCATTCCTTATATGAACAGGTTTAACTATATCATAAACATTTGTATTAAAACTAGCATACGAAATGTAAAAACTATATCCATAAACAATCAACGGTATAAAAATAACACATCTACAGTCTAACATGTCCCAAAACTATCAATACAATATGGAATATTCGTATTATAATAAATCAACTTAAAAAAAGTTTAAAATCCACTAAAGGATGTTGACATAGATGAAAATAATTTGTAAAACTCTCTGAGAGAAATGACCCTTTTTCCTAAAAATGTTTAAATGTCACAAAATTTATTCGGAAAAAATTTAAATAAATTTTTAATCAATGTGTCCCATACTACTTTGAAACTATTGAAAGGAATTAACATTTTTAAAACATTCATGTCCATATAAATAAATCCTTAAAAACCATTTTGAAAACATGGGGATTAATGAGAATGATTTGGAAGAATAAATAATTAAAAAATTTGAAATGATGATATAGTTAAAGAGTCCCTTCCCTAAAACCTTAAAAAATTCATGTTGAAAATATTTTTATGATAAATAGATGTGGGCGATAAAGTGCTCTTAGTAGATAGTCACGTAAAAACAATCTCTGTTAATGAATAGATTGAAGAATTAACCCTTACCTTTCACTTACTATTGGTTGAGGTTACGTTTAACCACCTGCATAATGACCATATTATGTTATTAAGTTATACCAGAACCATATTCATTTTTATTATATCATTCATGATTCATTTCTGACTTTATACTACCCATTTAATACTGATTTCCATATTAAATTTACATTTCGGGTAATAATCACTTTCTTTATCGTACGTATTTTAACATGTTATTCCTGATCATATAATTTAGATCATGGTTTAAATAATTAAAGAATATAATCATTAATTTATATATCATATATATTTTTAATTAAAATATTTACAATAGATAGATATATATGAAATGGGAGGGACTGTTTTTTCAGACGGTAAGCCGTACATACGCATAAACACTATTTCAATTTTCATGCCCTATTGCACTCAAGTATGTGAATAAGATATATGTAAGTATATATATATCCAGTAGAATTATTATTTCATATACAAAATACTTATTAATAATAAATATTTTTATAATCATCATTTAAGGGTGAACATGGAAATAAATCCCGTCACGTCGTGGAGACCGTAATCCGTACGTACGCATGAGAGACAATGTCATTATATATATGGTGAAATCGTATATAATTGGATGGTATATCATATATAAAGAATCATCAAAATGTTATATTTATTAATTACAACAACAATACTCATTATTATACCCATCCAAATAATGATGTGTTTGAATAACAAACTACACCACGACATGGAGATGGTAAGTCGTACGTATGCACGAATGGAGACTTTGTCATTATAGGTAAGATATAATAAAAAATATGGTTGTACCATATTAATAATAACATAAGACTATAAATAAGGTAATGGGTTTAATATTTTATTATGGAAACCACAAGGAAAATGGATGTGGAAGAAGAAAAGAACTTGAAAGAGGGTAGGGAAATTATTACCTCTTCATCGGGTGTTTCCTTTTGAGGTGATCAAAAGGGCTCTATAGGTTGTATTTATGATCAATTTAACACTTCTAGGTTGAAGGGTGGATAGTTTAATAGGTAGTTGGGCTGGGTTTGGATGATCCAAATTGCTATGGTGGTGTGAAATTAAGATATGGGGAAGTGGCCTTTCACAAGGGGGGTGAGGGACAATTTAAGAAATGATCAAAGTATTAATTTATTATACAATGATATTCGGTTTATAATTGCTCCAAATGTATTTATTGTGATCCTTAGGTGGTTAAGGGTCTACATCCTTTCAACCAATAGGTTTTATAAAAGTTTAGGTTACCATTTTAACCTTATCGTTTAGATTTAACTATAGTTTAATAGTTTAACTTTTACCGTGTATTATTGTATTGTTACACTATATGGTTAATAAACATACTCTAAAAATCCAAGAGAATCTAAATTTGTTAATTAATGAAATAAATAATATTATTTAATCCATTAGGTTATCCTTAGTGTTTTTGGAATATTATATCCACCAATAATATAGTATTTGTTTTAAAAACTAATTTACATCAATTTTGACACTATTTAGTATTTGGTTTTTGTGAAATTCATAAAAACTTTATTAATTAGAAACAAATACATTTTATAAATAATAATATGTCATATTCACCTATAAAATTAGTTTATGGTATCAAAACTTTCAAATTATATTTATTTTAATATTTAAAATATCGTTTATTTGATTCTTTTATTATTAAGGAAAATATTGCATCATTATTGTGTCATAAATAAATATATTTATTTTATGTCTAAAAATTATAAATAAAATATAATCATGTAGGAAATATTTTTATCATTAAAATTATTATTTATAGTTGAATATATAGATTATATGACCTCATATAAAATTGATTATTAATAGATACATGTTTTTGTTATTTTTTGTCTTTACATTAGATTAATTAATATAAAATGTCATTAGCACTCCTAAATGGATTTATGGAGTCCTAACATCGACCCAAGGATTCCCATGGTCATCCATGTATCATAAAATTGTATTAGAACACATGTTAGGGTAATTAAATATTATTTTAATATTATTTTGTTACCCATATTTACAGGATTTTCCCTTTAACCATTGTTAATAAAATATTTACCGAATTAAATATTAATAATGTATAAAAATAAAAGATACCTATTTAAAAATTTTGGACCTCCTGATTTCAAATATGGAATCCATTTTTTAAAATTTAAAACACATAAGTTTCATAAATTAATTTAAAAATAATTTCTGTTTTCAAAACAAAATGCTTGCTTTTAATAAATAATAACTATAAAAAGATTGACACTTTTTTATGTCAAAATTATATGTGAAATTATATCCAATGACCTAAATTATATAAAATGGTAAAAATATAATCTAATTATACTTAAAAACCATTCAAATGTATAATTTATCACTATAAATGTTTTTGATTAAAAATAATGTTTTCAATTAAAATTTAGTAAATTTTCACTATTCATCAAAATATGAAAGTTATCAAAAATGTACCCATAACTTATCAAAACTAAATTTTTATTTCACTCTTCTAAAGATGAATTTAATTTTACTAAATTGAACATATTAAAGTGTCAAATATTTTTTTTTTAAAATGGGTTTTCCATTTAAAGGCATAAAACTGCTTTTTTTTTAAAATGCTTCTTTTATCATGAAAATGAATTTTTATTATATTATGTACAAGAAACAAAAAAGTTGAATGTTAAAATAATATATGATAAATAAAATTTAATATTTTTTTAATATTATTCATAATATGTTTTTGAATGGCTAGTTTGGTAAGTCGTGGTGCGCTCGAACTTGTTTTTTCATGTAACGCAAGTTGTTGAAATACTTTGAAGAGATAACATACTATTAAATCATTGGGAGTTATAATTGTTTTTGTTAAAGCCTGAATTATGGAAATTATATGATATTTATATCTTAAAAAATTATATTTTTTTCCCATGGTAATTTATGGAAATTAATTTCATTCCTTTTATTTTACACTCTTATATAATCATGATAGTGAAATATGTTTTTCAGGAAAATAGACCATATTTTCTATTTGGTGAGGAATTTTTTATTCCTATTTTTTATAATATTTAAAATTTAATTAAATTTATTTAAAATTATGTGAATATTTAATAAATCAATTTTTTATGAATTTTTTAATTTTTAAAAAATTTATTCAAAGGAATATTCCTTTTGTATCCTAAATAAGGAACAATTCATTAATGGAGTGAATGAAATATTTTCATTAAAATACACATCATCAATACCTTCTTCCACTATCATGAATAATATATTATTTGAATATTAAATCACAAGTCTCTAGGATTGTTTTAATGTCAAATGTTTCCATTATATTTTTGAAAATATTACATTTTAAATATGTTATTTCATTAAAAAAAGGCATTTTCCTCATGAAATATTCCAATGATCATTAAAATTATTAAAATCTATATTAGTATCCTTTAATGAGTAGTAAACTATAATAAAGTTATAATTTAATGATAACATCCAACATATTTCACTTGATGGTTTATGATCTATAAGAAAATGGAATGTTTTTAAATTATGTGATTATTTTATTCTAATACTTATAGTTATGCTCTATAAGTTTTGTTGAATAAGTTATATGGTTTATTTATATGATGAATGCATAAGAATCATTATGTGATGGATGTGGCTTAATATTAAATACCCTATATGAATTGATAGGTATCATGAGAAAAAACAGTTTTGTTATTTGGTTGAGGCCTTAACCATTTATGTACGATGTGTAACATCCAAAGATTTTATTTTATGTCCCTTTTTAAATATATTTAATCTTTTCATTGCACATAACATAAATCTTAAGAGAACTCTAAAATATTATAATTTTAACACAAATTTTATACCCAATGTTTTAAATTTTTTTCAATTAATTGTATTAGAATCATTATGAAGTACATATTTGTTAAACACAATGTAAATAAAATAATTTATTCTTAAAAAATAAATGCATAATTTTTCACAAAATAATTTGTTCATAAAATATATGTTTTCTTCAAAAAAATAATTTCCTTATATGAGAAAACATTTATTTTTTAATTTGGACACCTTATAAAATTTATCTCATAAATTAAGCTTAATTAATTTATTTATAATTTCCAAATAATCATATAATTATTTTTTAAAACATCATTAATGGTTATTTTTTCAATGAATAGTAGAAATACTGATTTTTATGAAACTCTCATTTTATTTATAAATTAAAATTAATATAATTATTTAAATTCAACTCAATGTTATTTAATTTATTTTTATTTATGTACAATCTAAAAAACTAAATTTAATTATTACTTATACTTTTTTTGGTATAATTACATTTTTTTTTCCTAAAAACACTTTTGCCCAAAAACTTATTTTCTTTTAATTTTAGAAATTAAATTAATAATATTATTTTAAAAATTATATGTTGTTAATTATTAAAAATGAAGTGATTTTTTTTAGTTAGGAGGTCCAAATTATTTAATAATTACATTTTCATTTTTATGCATTCAAAATATTATCGTGGTTAAAACGAATTTATCATAGTATAGGTAAAATAATATAGAAGGTTGACATTAAAGAGTAAAATATAAAAATACCAAAAAAATAAAACATTAAATTAGTGGATTAAGTGTATGTGGACCATATAAATCCTTTAGAATATTAATCATAATTAAAATTCATAGTAATTAATGAAACCTAAATGTGGATGTCTTTAAATATTACACTATCATTATTTAATCACTTTAAACAAGTTCTCCTCAATTAAAAATACCACTCATCGACACCCCATTCTCCACAAAATCCTTGAATATCATAAAACATCCACAAAAATATATCTTATAGACTCTACCCAATTCCATGTTCTTCTGGTCAAACCATAATTTCAATTCCATGGTCATTAACAGATCCTTCGTAGAGGCTATATTAAAGAGGTAATTATCTCAGATAGCCTCTTTTATTTTTTCTTCATCAACATCTTCCTAAACTCCTTAATCCCTTGGTGAATAATAAAAAATTAATAATCTATATACTGGATTTTTTATATAACAAAATTACTTATATCTATCATTTTTAACTCTTTTTTCATAGAGAAAGAAAAAAATATCAACATTATGGATGTTAATCATCCATGTGAATAATGCTTTTTTAATTTCCGTTACATTCTAAAATGATGGTTATAAAATTATTATTTATGTTAAATTATATTTAAAATGAGTATATAATAACCTATATCAAGTTCTAGAGCTAATATATATATATATATATATAATAGATAATAAAAGGAGACTAATACAGCGTGGATGAAAAACAGCATAATTAAACTAAACATTTTTAATTTACATATAATTAAACGAATCATCCTCATGTAAGAAATAAAATATATATATATGTGAAAATTTAGTGATATTTATTTTCATGAAAACCATTTCAATTACATTTTTCTATTTACATTTGAAAATAAAATTCTTAATTAAAAATAAATGAATCAGCCATGAAAGTCATGAATCAAATGCACACAAAAAAATAAAAAAATAAAATAATATAAATGAATGGTTAGTAATAGAGGTAAAAATTATCATATAAGGTAGTATAAATATTATTATAATTTTGGAATTATTTATTATTTAAACCATTATTTTGGTGGTTAATTTATGCAAACAAATGGAAGCATGAGGTTAGGGTTTCTCGTCTCACTTCTCAAAGATATATGCCTTTTTTTGCCACTATGTCAAGTGTTTTGTGTATAAAAATATTTTTTTTATATAATATCATAAATATAATTATTTTAATATTTGGAAATTTTGCATTTTATAATCATACTTTTATTTTACATATAATTATATTGGTAATGAAGTAGTAATATATTTCTTAACCCTATTTTTATTCCTTGGGTTAAACTTCTACATCATCGATTATTCCATAATATGATTATTTGTGGGATGACTTTTGGTGACCATATGATGTATTTCCACTTGTTTTATGTGTATTCAGAGTGGATAAACCTAATAGATTCATTATATTAATTTTCATATTATTTATATGCTATTTACAAAGGATTTTATTTTAAAAATAATCTTTTGATTCGTTCCCTTAAACAATGTCATCGATCCATGTATTTTTATTATAAAATTGTTACTAATGATGTTTTAAATATTATAATATAATATTTTAATATAAGTTTTAATCATTTTCTCTAAATAAAAAATAGTTTGAATGAATACTTTTTGTCAATTTTAAATGGTGTTCACTACAAAAAAATTTACTTTTACCAACAAAAAAATCATGACAAAAAATATATCTTTTGGTATAAATAAATACTTCCAAATGATATATATTTTATTGGAATAATATTTATGTACCAAAATTTCATTTTACCTTCAAATATAATGATTATTAATTGTTTAATCCCAACATATAATTTACTAACAACAAAATGTATTATGTTATCATATTAATTATATATTTAATTTTCCAATAAATGAATCCATTATTATTAATTATTATTTCCAATCTTTTATTTTTAATATATAAATCTATTACTAGTATTTATATAGTACATAAAAGTCATTTAATAATATTTTTTAATCTACAAATGTTTATTAAAATATTATATTACTTTTATAAAAAATATAATGATATGGAAATATTTCATTTAAAAAGGTATAAAAATAAATATATTTTCTCACCTATGCGTGTAGCCAGTCCCCACCCCATGTGATTATATCTAGATTTTCATACCTATTTTCTCATATTTTATCAATCCTCACCTTTGCTAACACCCATGAATCTACACACCCCACACCCACACACTCGATTATCTAAAAATTCTCACTTCCCCATCCACTAATGTTTGATTGTTTTTTCCTCTTCCAATTATAGAGATGAGGTGTATGAATGATCATGGAGATAAACCCATTTATCATCAAATTAATCTAGGTTTTCCCTCTTATCAAGTATTTACATAATATCCTGATGTATTATTTTAATAAAACCATATAAATATATTTTTTGAATTGAATTGGATTTATCTAATGGTTTTATTGAAATATAGATTAAATGAGATTTTATGTTACTGTTCAGAAGTCACTATTTCGATAGTATTGTTAAGAATAGTTGGACATTGTTTATGTTTCTATTTTTCAAATAAGTTTCCATGTCTTCAAGTAAAATTTTTTGATTAATATGGTGGGTGTTTTCTAGTGCATTATAAATTGTATAAAATATTGAGATATTATTTAATAATAGAAGGGGGACTTGTAATCATGAGATAGTTTTCTTGTGACCCCCCCTTTGGTACATTATTGTTTAAATGGTTTCATTGATTGTGAAACCCAATTTGATGACCCGCATTTTTATTGGTCCTTTAGTGGTATTTTTATAATTATGTTATATATGATGTATGAATGGGTGGTTCCATGGAAGGGTGTTGGGGGTGATGTGAATAAAATTACTTATGTTTCCTATTGATATCAAGGTTTATTTCATGCTCACATCTATGGTTGGTTTGTCATGGGAACATGGTTTTCATGTTTTCAGGTCTTACCCCATGAATAATAATTTGATACTCATGGTGCTAGGGTGTCTATAGTTATTCATTTTTTAGGGCATAAAGGGAGGTGTCATTAAGTTAAGGCAGATGTAGAATAAATTTGTGTTATTTATTTTTATTGGAAATTGTTTATCGTTTATTGATCAATATTTTTATATTATCATTAGGACCTTCACAAAATAGTTTTGAGAGTGTTTCCCCTGAAATATGCATGACTATTGGTTGTTCATAGTCATTTTAATTCCTTTCTTATTATATCTCTATATTTTTATATGGCTATTGGGATGATTTTAATTATTTTTTGTTTTACTAAATATTGAATCTATGATGCCATTTGGATTTTGTTTCATTTATTTATTACTATCTGAGTTTTCAAAATTTCATTTATGTATGGTTTTTATGTGTTCATTTAATTAAAATTGGAAATACTTTATTATAGTGGGATATTAGGAAATGTATATAAATGGATTAAAATGGGGATTTTTTGGAGTTCCTTGATGGAAATGGTTACCATGTTTATTATTCAATGTAGATACAATTATAAATGATTTAAAATATATGATTCCATTATTTATGGAAGTAGTTATTCATAACTCAAATGAGACTATTTATGTGGGGATAGACAATAGATATAGGTCCTAGAAACAAAGTTATTGTGTAAGAGCATGATTTAAATAGACAATGGAACATATTGTCATTCTAATGGGGTCTATGTTGTGACCATGGTTGGAGACTATTTTCATATTTCAACAACAACAATAGTTATGTGGTCCATGTATATTTGAAACCCTTAAATTTCTAATGAAAACTATGTACATGGTTTACTAGACCATGATCATAGGTACCTAATTCTACAATCAGCAACTGTAGCCTTATACTTTCAAAAAAATAATTAAATCCAATGAGATTTGAACTTGGGGCTTCTTGTCTATTCCATATAATTCATTATGAATAACATTTTAGTCAAAATATATATTAATACATGCACAAAAACACACACACATAGAGATATATATATTATTACATATTAAAATGAATAAAAACCCAATGAATCCTAGGATAAATGATTATGATAGAAGTCGACCATGTAAATTTGTTCCACCAATGGACATGGTCTAAGAAAAACATGGCCCTAGGAATTTCAAGAACACGTACATCATTGATTTATGTGAAATGTGGACATATACCATATGTCAACCATGTTTTAAAATGGGTTTCTCTTATATAACAATTTAAAATTGATGTTAAATAGAGTCATGGTCTTATATCTTTATCATTAACTTCCTACAAATTTCACTTGAATGTTTGGATTTTTTCTAACCCACCGTACTCTATGGTTTTAATTTACCATTTTTGTAGGTTGTATTATCTCCATGACCCATAAATACTATTTTTATGGGATTTCATATTCATCTGAATGTAGATTTTTTAACAAAAAATTATGAAAATATGATCCCATATGACTCATTTTTTTACCATGGTTTTAAAACCATGGTCCCTGATCAAATTTATAGTAGTCCTTCACTTATTTATTTAAAATAAGAAACATTATTTTTTACCACATATCTTTCAAGAATTTATGTATTGCCTATTTGATGGATTTTTATAGACTATATAGTGAGATCCCTAATGCTCAGTTCTCTCACACCCTCTATTCACACTACAATTTCTCTGTGTTTGGTATCTCTTATGATTTATACAGGGTACAATTTCCTTTAAAATTGGTTACCATTATCTTATCTTCATATATTTGAGTAGAGATGTGTCGTGAAACCATAGGTTAAAATGGGGAGTCATCTGAATCTATTAGTATACATTTATATTTTATTTCTGATATCTATCAATTTGATAAATTTTAATTTCATTATCATCATATTGTTGTATTTATTGAAGCTTCATGTGTTCTATTCAATATAATGATATCTTGTATTATAAAATTATATGAATCATTAAATTACTGTTTATTACTTCGTTGGATTGTTAATTTTTTAATATAATTCATTATGTCACATGGATGTTTAATTCATGGTGGGTGCATGATGGACTTTTAGTTTAAGATCTGATGGTCTTTTTAACTATAATTTTAGGGATAAACCCTTCCTAATGTGATTATTTGATGTACAATAACCATTTTTTAATCCACAGGTATTAGGAATACCCATATAGACTAGTGAAAGGAGAGGTGGGGTAACACATTGGTTCAACCTAAGATAGTTCATTACATTCATCCCATATGTATTGTTTAGTTATAGAGTTTATACATATAAATCTAACACAAATGGTATAATAGGTGTTTAATTTTAGAATAATTCACCAATAGTATTATAAGATAATGATTATATATATTATGAAAGATGGGGTGATTTGGTTTATCTATCAAGGCAAAAAAACAAATTTTGAATCAAAGTCTTGATACATGTTTATAAAGACAAAAAAGTGTCCCCATAGTATAGGTTCATGGTTATTAGACCAAAGGATGTGTGGGAGTTTAAGGTCATATATATATTTTATCATTGGATGATATGATCTTTTCATTTTTGGAATTGTAAATATGACCTAAATAGAAATCACATTTCTAGTATAAATATCCAATGAAAATCGTTATATTGTCTTCCATCATGGTGCTTGGAGCAGCGGTTATGGAGTATATGTTCTTATAGATTGGGTTGTGGGGAACATCTATTTATATACATGTAACATAAAATTAGTTTGTGTGGTACTTATATTTAAGGAAATAAATCTAGGAAAAATGTTTTATAGTTAGAAGTTATAAATTTTGGATTTTAAAACCGAATAAAGATATATGAAATACATATTTAGGAACCTCATAGTGGTAAGAGGTGTTATTATCTCCCCATTAATGATTACCAATGATTATGAACCCTTTAGTATAAAATGTTAATGGTAAATAGACATTCCCATTTAGTTTCCAAAATCTATTTTTTTCAAGTATCTTTTCCAAAATCAAGTCTAGAAAAAAATTCACCATGGAATAATCAGTAAAGGTGACGTTTCTTGTTCAATGATCAAGACAATCAATTATAATTTATTTAGGTATTGTGAGATAATTATATATTATTAACATTTTTGGATTCCACGTATACTATATTGTACTGGGAAATTCTATCTTGAATTAACATTAAATATATGGATATCCTCAATGATGGTAGTTAAACCAAAATGGAAAGAAAAATCTCTATCCCATAATATAGGTAGAAAGGAGTAAATTATATGGATGTTAAATTTTTCATATGATATACTCATATGGATTTATATATCCTTCTATGCTATCTCATCAAATTCTAATCTACGATATTCTATAGAATGACATAAATTACCTTGTTAAATTTCTTAAACTTTCTATTAAATTTTTAATTATAACAAAAAGTATAGTTGGACCATGTGTATAACATAAATAATAAATGGATCATATTAGAGACATTCTTACTAGAACTATTTTTTGAAGTATAGTGTGAGGGATCCCATGTAAATTAATGATGTTGTAATTCAAAAACATTATAAAAATGTAGTCATGAACCCATTTACAATAATGGATTCATCCCATTATGATAAGATTTCGGTATTAGTAAAGATAAACATGAATCATTAGGATATTAAAAACAAATTGGAAATGATGAAATTAATTTTCCATCAATAAAAATTCTTAGTGATTATTTTTTCATGATTAATCAATGAAAGATAATGCATAGATTTTGAATAAACATGACCTTGATGAAACATTGTGGTGAATTTAACACATTAATAAACTACGGTTTTCCAAATTTTGATTAATCTATCTGTCTTCTAAGAATGATTTAATATATTATGGTTATCACCACACGATCCAGTATGAACATTATATAATTCCCATGGAATCTATATTCTATGTTAAATTATAACATTCAATTTATTGGAATAGTTAAATCCCATTGACGTATTCTGTGAAAAATGTGTGTATATAATATGTGTAACAAATTCTCATATAATAGATTATTTATGTTTATAAAATCTAACTAAACTATATAAACTATTGTATAAAATATTTTTAGTAATTATTCATATATTTGTTAATTCATAATTTTCCATTTTATGTCATAACCATGATCTTCTTCCAAAATAATCAGTAGGACATCAACATCATTTGTGACTGTATATTTGACTCTTAAAACATTTCATAACATAAAAACACTATTTTGGATAAGTAAATATTTATAGTTATCTACTATAATATTTCATTATTATATAATTACGGGAAATTAATAGCCATTAATTATTTCTCATTCAATTATTTACTAATTAAACCTTTCTATAGCATCTTCTATAAAATTTATCAAAATTGTTAACTCCTACAAGAAGTTATGATTATGAAATGTTATATAGTTCAATTTCATGAAACAAATTCTATTTTTATAAACTAAATTCCATAACTGCTTATTGATGTAGTGGTTTTCTTCCACATTTAGTAGTTTTAATAAACATTTTAATTACAATTTTTTTATGATAAATATGAAATACCCCATAGGTTCTTTGTTTTTTTCCTTCTCATAATACCTACCAATATATAGACCCATGGTTTAAAGAGTTTTTAATAGAATAAAAAATTGTTTTTAATGATTTTTTAAAGGTTTGGTAGAACAAATGCATTCCTCAAATTATGATAATAACGATTTGATACTGAACAATTTATTTTACTATTATATATGTACTACAAAAAATAGGTTTATTAAAATGTTTTAAAACATAGTTCTTAATTCATTAATTTGGTGGTCGACTATTTATGGTTATCTTATGTTTCATTTTGTTATCTTTTGTTGCATTTTCATGATAAAATCATGTTACTATTTCATTTTTCCAAAGATGATGTTGAACGTTTTATTAGATAATTTTATGTAATTTTTTATAGTCTAGTATCACCTTAATGTTGAAGTCTTTTAGTATTTGTGTTTTCAATGAAAATAGATGTTGTCATTATTAAAAACCATAGATTTTCATATATTCGAGTTTGATGTTGTTCTAATATTGGTGATATTTAGAAATATTAATTGTATTTTGAGGTAATTTTATGTTTTTTGGTAACAAGACCCTCTAATACTATGAATGAACCACATCGATCGAGCATATTAACCCCTCATAGAACATAAATGAGATTCATTGTTGATACGTTAGCAGAAAAAATTAAAGAAAAATTCTAATTCTATATAGAGAATTTTTTCATATTTTCATTTATTTCTATTTTGTGTTCAATTAATGTGATTATTTTTCACTTACTTGTGGGTATGCCCCTTAATTTTCCATGGTGTAAATCATGTAGATAAAGGGTGTCACATAACTATTAAATAATGTTCCTCACTAGTATTCGAGTTGACATGATTTTTTGAGTTTTCAACATCGATTATGAATATAAAATTTTCATTCTATTCAGATCCTTCTTTTACTCTCTCATTATTTTGATTTAATTCATGATTATATTTTCCACTTATTGGTAGGTATGCTTTTTGGTTGTGGATGGTGTAGATCATAGAGATGAAGGGTGTGGTACAATAGTGGCATCATGTTCCTCACTTTTACTGTAGTAGATTTGGTTTTTTTATTCTAATGGGATACTTGGGGGTGATAAAAGCTCTTTGGAAGAACTAATATTCTACCATGATGGGTCCTAGTGGATTTTATCCAAGATACATCATTCCCATTTTTTATTTAGGGCATGGTTAATGGGTAGTGGGGGGTTGTGTGATGTATAGATGGATCCGGGGGTTTTTGTTTTGTTTTTATGACCTTTTTAAGTATCAATAAATTTTATCTTCATATTGATTCATTTTGTATTTAATTAAATTATTAATATAATTAATATCTTTCTAATTTTTAATTTTTATGAAAATAGTTTTCATTTTGATAATTAAAACATGTGTATTATTATGATAAATTAATAAATATTATCTTATATATTACTAGAAATAATAATTTAGATTTTTTATAAGAAAATAATTTATAAAAATATATTATATATTGGTAATATTATAACCAAAAGATATATTTTTCTTATAAATATGTTTCTAAACACATTGATCAATATCTATTATATGTTGGTATTATTATAATTTTAAGAGAACTATTTTATCTATTGTAAATACATTTTGGGAATGATTTTTTCTGACAGTTTAGCGAAATAATTTTTTTGGTAAAACATTTTACCAATATGAAAATCTCTTTTAAAAACATATATACCCATGTTGTAAAAATATAATTACTTTGTAGTTGTTCTTTGTGACATTTCAAAAAAAAACAATAATAATTTAATGTTTTATATACGTATACGTCAGGTATATAATTTTAAAAAAACATGATGCCTTAATTATTATAATTTTACATAAATGATTAAAATAATAATATAAAATAGAAATTTTAATTTATAATTATCTGGATCATTAAAAATAAATGATATATAAGTGGTAATGTTATTTTTTATAAACTTATTTCAATATATATTTCAAAATTAATTTCCATATAAGATAAAAATATGTGATATTACATAACTATTATTTGGAATATTATTACTGGATACTGACCGTATTATTTCTATGTTCGGTTTACATTAATGATGGAATGATATTTGTGAAGCCTATTTATTTTCAATGACTTATTTTGTGATGAAATGATTATGAAAGTCATTTATTTACATAGGTTCTAATATTAGGAATGAATTATTTGTATTGTGGAAAAAATATTAATGAATTTAATTATTTATGGGGTGGCACCTACACCTCCTTAAACTGTGTTTGGAAAGGATGGATAACTCATGAAGTAAATATGACATTATATAATTGATTTAATGTTCCGAATTCTATTTGTGGACCTAGTTTTCATGAAATTAGAATTATGTATGGACTAGGATTTCAACTTCATAATAATGTGAATGGACCTGGTATCATGTCCATATGTTTTTAATGGATTAAATTCATGTCAAAAACATAATGTGCTATCCTATTTCTATTTATTTACGTCTTCAATCATATAGTTTTATATGTACTCCATAATTTCATTTTTCATTTCATTTTTAGTCACTTATAGATTATGTTATCTGATTATTTAATGATTATTGTGTTATAATATTCTATCGATTATTCCATGACTATATATTAGGATCCTAAATATGGATGGTATAATTTTCAACTGTTATGTTCAAGTTCCTAGTCTATTTGGATTATTTTATGATTGATATACCCCTTGTATAACCATACTGATAATTTGATCTCACTATTTTATTAGGTTTTTCATGATTCAATGTTTTTTCTTCAGTGCGACATGTCAAAAAGGGATTTAGTTATGAATTAATAAGTGGGAGATGATGTAGATGTTTTATGAACAAGTTATTTTTTATTACAAGTTTCTAAATACACTAAACTCTTACGTCCCCATCATGTTTTTTATGTTATGTAATGAAGAGTCTTATATTTAGATGCAATATCAATGTATGAAAAGAATGGGTTGTTATAGTTTTTATCAATTAAAGGTTTAGTTAATTATTGGAAACAGGTATGATAATACCTTAAATATGATCCTGAAGGATATGTATGTGTATAACATGAAATCCTAGAATTTTGGTAATTATCAAGAATTACATAAGATTAATTCTAATGTTCTATAGATTGAAATTATATAATCAACTCATTTGTATTATGATATTTTCCATTATGATTATTGTTTTTAACAAAATTATTTTTCATTTTAGAAAATTGTTACAACCTAGAGGATTCAAGTTAATGGTTAACATGATAGAAAATGGAATGATCATCCTCATGTCAAAGAAAACTAAATGGGATTAAAAAGTAAAAACCTCATTATTATATCTAATAATAAATAACATAATATTGTTAATATTATTATATTTGGGGAGTTTCATTTTCTATCTAATAAAAGAAATATAGTGTTTCATGGTTACCAAAATGGGTAGAATGTTATATTTTACTCTTGTATAGAATTTGGGAAGAGGGTTGAATGAGAATACAAAAAAGGAACTGGAGGATGATTTGGTGTTGAATTTTAGAAACAATTAAACAATTTTATATGGAGAAGTGAAATGTTTAATGTCACGAACCGTCCTCGGGACTTGTTCTGTGACTACTCCAAGACCGCCTTACATAGGCCAGGGGATGGCTAATTGCACCAAAGGCGTAAATCCCTAATCATGGAAGGCATTGTCTTTATAAAAAGTAAACAGAACTATAGTACAAGGAGAAGAAAACACTAAGTAAAAACTGTATAACAACTATGTATAAAGTAATGGGGCTGGAAAAACAATCCCACTAATAAAGTAAAAGGAAAGGACAAAGAGATACAACTGAAAAGGTAAACAGTTGGAAGGTGTCTAGCTGCTACTAGATTATCCACCACGGATCCTACCTGATGGTTAGGTATAGATAGCCTCCTCAGCGCTCCACATCTGACCGTATCCTTCGGGTACCGTCTCGTCATGGGGTCCACCTAAGGGTACCATCTAGACAAGGCGCTCTTGGACTCCGTCAGCGTTGTCAGACTTCTGAAACTAACACAACGGGGTGCAGGAATAGCCTGTGCAAGGGGTGACTATAACAATACTCAGTAGGGACCCTGAGACTATCAAGGTCTAACAAAGTCCAACAAAGATAAACCAAAAAATATGAAATCAATGGATAACCATTAATTAGGTATAAGATCATATATATACTTTTGGTAATAAGTAACCCATCTCAGTCATGAGGAAAACACAAAGGCCATTGAATCAGCTCAAACCTGGATTTTCATTATCAAAACCACGGCTACTGGAGAACTCCTCCTCTATTGAGAACAGTGGGCATGTCGTTTTACTAAGGTGCTTATCACAAACCTTGGACTACTGAGGTACTCCTCCTATTGAGTACCGTGGGTCTGCTACCAAATACTTGGCACTCTGTCCACTGTGTGTCTACCGCAAAATACCTGGTGCTCCCCCTAATATCCTAAAAGGGTACTCTTCCTATCGAGTACCATGGGTCTGCTACCAAATACAGGGTGCTCTGTCTACCATGGGTCTACCGCCAAATATTAGGCACTCTCCAATAGGCTAGTCGAATCACTCCGAGTCGAATAGGTCACGCAGTCATCAGGTCCATCAGTTACTAGGTATCTGCACTCTGCATGCTCATCTCAGGGAGAATCCGCTCCACGAGCTACAGGTTGATACTACTAGTGTCATGAAGTCTCACGTTGAAGTATCTCAATGGACCGCCACGTCGTAGAAACCTCAACACAACAGACTACGCGTTAATTGGACGCCCAGTCTGTGGGTTATTGGCATTTCCGTCCTAGGGGCCCGGTTGGTTTTTAGGTTCAAACCAACCCGACCGTATTCCAACTATTTCCAAAACTAAAGTTGGATATGCAAAAATAATCGTCTCACTATATGGATTCTATCGCCGTAGACGGTTTGTCGATCGGACACCCATAGCTCGAGCTATTGGAGATTATGTGAAAATGGGCCACATTGGGTCCGAGTCTTGTCTGACCCAGTCGGACCAACCCCGCACGTCCCTGTCTGAACAGGGGTATGACCCTGTCCACGGGTCTGAACCAGTCTAAGGAAGCTTCCCGAACCGAGTGGTCATCCCCGCTCGAGTGGGCGGCCCGAACCGAGGGGGCAGCCCGAACCGAAGAGGTGGCCCATTCCGAAGGCACAACCTGACCCGAGGGGAGCCCAGAACGAGGGCGGTTCCGCCGAGGGTGGCCCGTCTTGGCCCGAGGCAGCACAGTCAGCCTGGCAACCCGGCGGCCCAATGAGGTTTTGCCTTAGCTACGACCAGGGGGGAACCGCGTGCCCCCTCACACCTGAACAGTTTAGCCGTTCGGGTAGAACCGAACCGGCGCCTTGTGGCGCCAGTCCCGCGTGAGTGAGACCCAAAGGTGTCTCGCACCTCCCGACTGGCCAGAACGGCCCGTCGCTCTCCACCTCGGTGTGACGGCACTGTGATCCTCGTCTGACCACCACGTCCCTTCCTTCCGAAGCGGTGCGACGACACCGCGCCCCTCCGGCACCGCTGCGGCCGCCTGGAAGGGGCTCAGTTCATTTCACAACATGGTGGTGCCGCGCCCTTGTGGCGACCCAGTGGCCTTGCGCCACCAGCTTCTTCATGGCTGGCCCATTTCTGGTTGATGCGTGTACCGCCTTCATCGTCATTGAACAAGAACAAAAAAATAGGGGAGGGTTGGGCCGTGTTCGTGCAATCTGAACACCCCATGTTACGGTGATATCATTTAGTTATCATACTAGAAATTTGTACGATGAGGAACAAGTACAAAACAATAAAACCCCTACCTTGATTGTCGCTCGTTGACGATGTCGCGGAAGGTGGACGTCGTTCCATTGTCGTCAGGTAGAAGATGAAGATTTCGACGAGGAAGGATTCGAGGAAGACGAATCGAGATGACATCGTCAGTGTTCTTTGAGGGCGGCGATGTTTCCTATACATGCCCTGATTGAAGAGAGAGAATATGGTGCTCGTCGTTCTTCGGTGGTGACAGGATTTCTTCACATTCTTTGTTGAGAGGATGCATGCCTCTCAATTCTCCCAAAGGTTCTTCATCTCCTTAATTCTCTCAACAAGGATTATGCCAACCCCCCCCCCATCATAATAATATATCAATTATTATAAGGTTGGAATAATTAATTTAAAATTCAAAATAATTCCAAATTAATTATGTTACCTTAATTAAATTGGGGGATTTGGCTCATTAAATAAATGGTAAAGTTGAAGAGTTTCATAATATTAATTGGGGGTTTGGTGGAGGTTTAAATCTAGTGTGGACCCCACCTAATAATCCTCCCAAGGGAGGTTTTGTGAGGGTGGGCCCCACCTACATAACCTCTCATCGGAGATTATGGTGTGGTTGTCCCACCACTAACCTACCCTTGGAGGTTTAACCACCAAAATAAAATAAAGTTAAAACTTTAAATTTATTCAATTTAATAAAAGTCCTCAAAATCTGACTTCCATTCTCGTAAGAACGCATCTACGGTGAAGGTCATACAAATAAATCACCGATGCTGCGAGTTCAACGGTGCTATCGGAATTCAATTCCGAGCACTGGTTCAAATGTTATAAAATCCTACTTGCACATTTACTGAACGTACCCAAGAAAAAATTCTAAAATTGATTCCAGGCACATCAGGCCTCAGAATCATGCACCGTAAAAAGCTGCAGACTTGTAAAATTCTGATGTATTTTAAAAAAAATTCCCACTATAATTTCGGGTCTTTATATTCTCCCCACCTCATGGCTTTATGTACCTGTAAGCTACCACTCAAACTAACAGAACTAATGGGGGTACTAAGCATGCATCTGATCCTCCGGCTCCCATTTTCACTCCTGGAGGTTCCCATGCTGCCAACAAATTTGCACCAGTGGTATTGACTATCCACGTATGAACCGCTCATGTAGATCCAGAATCTCCACTAGAACCTCCGTGAATGTCGCCCCGTCATCGATGTCCATCTCCATGTGGTCGATGATGTGGGATGGCTCGTGCACTTATCTCCTCAGCTGAGATCTGTGGAAGATGCTGTGCACCCAGTGCAACTGAGGTGGAAGAGCTAAGAGGTAAGCCACCTCACCGACTCTGCTGAGGACCTGGAAAGGTCCGATGAATAGAGGAGATAAATTTCCGCCTCGACCAATTCTCCGTAGACCTAATCATGGTGAGACCCTTAGGAAGATGTGGTCTCCACCCTCGAACTCCATAGGTATCAGTGTCCTACCAGCATATGAATTCTTCCTGCTCTGTGTAGTATTAATCCGCTCCTGGATGATCTGCACCTTCTCTGTGGTAGCTCGTACCATCTCTGGTCCCACCAGTCTTGACTCCCCACGGCCTATCCAGCACAGTGGTGATCTGCAAGGTCGACCATACAAGGTCTCAAAGGGTGTCATATCAATGGTGGAGTGAAAGATATTATTGTAGGCAAACTCCAACAAAGGAAAGCGATACTCCCAGTTGTGATCGAAGTCGAGGACACATACACGGAGCATGTCCTCGAGGGTTTGAATGGTTCTCTCGGTCTGACCATCATTCTGAGGAGGGAAGGTGGTGCTCATGTGAATCTATTTCCCGAAATATTCCTGCAACCCCTTCCATAGACGGGAAGTAAACCGTGCATCATGGTCGGAGACAAAATAAAAAGGTACTCCATGTAAACGCACTATCTCCTGCACATAGAGGTGTCCCAATCTCTCTACTGAACCCTTCTCTCTAGTTAGTATGAAGTGGGACGACTTGGTGAGTCGGTCGATGATCAACCAAATCGAGTCATGACCCCTCGATGTACGTGGGAGAACCATCAAAAAGTCCATGGATATCCCATCCCACATCCACTTCGGGACCTCTAGGGGATGATCCAAGCCTGTTGGTACCTGGTGCTCTGCCTTCACTTGCTCAAAATCGTGGCATCATGAGACAAACTCTATAAATCCTTCTTCATACCAGGACACCCATGCTATCGTCGAAGTTCCTGGTACATCTTCACCACACCTGGATGTACCACTATAGGGGATGTGGGGAACTACCTCAACACCTCCTCCTGTAGTGAAACTACGACCATGGTACATCCTATGAAGAGGATGTCGTTCTCCCCACCTTCATAAAATCTATCAGGTGTATGCCCTATGGATATCTCAACACATCACATCTCACAGTCATCATCTCTACGCTGCACCTCCATGACTCATTTATGAAGTGGATGTGTGACTGTAAGAGACTCAAGATCGGATGCTCCATCCCTATCCACAAAGGATATATGTAAGGCAGTCAGCTTCTCTGTCGCTTCTCCTAGCAGCTGAATACCATATCTCCCACTGAGAGCATCTGCAACAATGTTCCCCTTCCCAGGAGTATAGACTATCCTGAAGTCATACTCCTGGAGGAACTCAAGCCAACGTCACTGTCTCAGGTTCAGGTCCTTTTGAGAGAAGATATACCAGAGAATATTTTTATCAAAGTACACGGTAAAATGTTCACCCATCAGATAGTGCCACCAAATCATCAAGGCTCAGGCCACTACTTCTAACTACATGTCATGGGTAGCATAGTTCTGCTCATGGTGTCTCCACTACTGAGAAACACATGTGATCACTGCTCACTCCATCATCAGGACACACTCGAGTCTGGTCCATGATGCATCACAGTGAACTACGTACCATACGCCCTCCTCTAGAAGGCTCAAGATGGGGGCACTAGTCAGCCTCTGCCTCTACTCCTAAAAGCATTGCTAGAATCTCTCCGACCACAAAAGGGTTTCTCATTCATTTTCAAGGATGATTGTGGTGCTGAAACCATAGAGAAGTCTATAATGAGTATCCAATAGTATCCATCCAAGCCCAGGAAACTCCGAACCTCTATCACACTCCTGGGTGGATCCCATGCAAGCACTGCTTCAATCTTTGCTAGATCCATTGAATCTCCAGCCTCCGAGATGACATGTCCCAAGAATTGAACCTCTAGAATCCAAAACAGGAACTTCATGTGCTTACCATAAAGCTGTTGCTCTCAGAGTGTATCCAGTACTACCTGAAAATGGTAGGTATGCTCTTCCTCAGAAGTCAAGTAAATCGGAATGTCATCGATGAAGACCACGACAAAGAGATCTAGGTAAGGCTGGAAGATCCTATTCATGAGACTCATGAACACTGCTGGATCGTATTTTATGACAAAGGTAATATCCAAGAACTCATAGTGGCCGTAACGACACCTGAAGGCCGTCTTCTGCACTTCCACGTCTCTAACTATGAGCTGGTGATATCTTGATCTGAGGTCTATCTTCGAGAACGATCGTGCTCCCTTGAGACGATCAAAGAGGTCATAAATCCTCGGGATTGGGTACTTGTTCTTCACAGTCACCTGGTTCAGGTGACGGTAGTTGACACAAAGCCACAAGCTTCCATCCACCATCTTGGCGAACAGAATCGGGGCTGCCCAAGGAGAAACAATGGGCCTAATGAATCCATTTCAATGAATGTCCTCTAGCTATACCTGCAGCTCACGAAGCTCAGTGGGAGCCATCTGATATGATGGAGTAGATATTAGTTTCATCTCGAGGTACATGTAAATGTAGAAGTCCACCTCTCTACATGGAGGTAGTCATGGAACATCGTCAGGGAAAACATCTGAGTGCTGGTCCACCACTACAGGATAAGTCAGACTCTCAACATCTACTACTCCGAGGGTAAGGCAAGCCAACTAGTGAGTTATTTTTTTCACCCTCCTCCGATTAAGTAAGTCCTGTGATGCTGAGGTTCCCTTCTTGCTGGTGAAGGTGAACCTGGTCCCATCCATGCAGACACAGCGCAGATTGCGCCTAATACAGTCAATATGAGCATGGACTGTAGATAACCAGTCCAAACCCAATATGACATCATAAGGCCTTGACGCTGCTACGAGGAGATTCTAGCCAAAGCTATCACCTCCTAAAGTAATCTCACACTGTCGAAACCAGTGCGTAATCATCTAGTTTTCTCTTGTAGGAGTCTCTAGCCGTAATGATCGAGCCAGCGTCTACGTCGGAATCTCCGAGCAACGAATGAGGGTAGTGGCAATGAAAGAGTGACTGGCACCTGTGTCTATAAGAACTGCAGCTATGGTGGAGTAGAATCATATCATACCATGTATCATCTCTGGAGCTTCGTGATCATAAGCCTCACCTACCTGAAGCTATGCTCTACCCTGTCCGCTGGCTCCCTATGGTCGGGGTGGGCCTCATGGTGGTGGTTGTGGCAACACCTCAAAATGTCGTCCACTGCCAGCTGCTCACCCAGATCCTCTGACACGTCTGATTGCACCCTATGGACCGCCTCGATCAAACCTCTGCCTCTACCAGGGAGGTCACTCAACTGACAGCTGATCATCAGAGTGGCGGGTCGAACAGTCACAAGCCAAGTGACGAAGCTGGCCGTAGGAGTAACATTGTCAACCCCTAGCATGTCTGGCTCTATCTCCACCCTGGGTGCCCCGTACAATCGATCTTGGGTCATGTAGTCGACCACCTGTGGGTCTAGTCCACTTGGACCTTTGCGTAAAATGTCTACTACCAGCTGTAGAAGACTCTACTACAAGTTGTCTAGTGGTGGGTCTCACTGCTAGAGACTGCTCAGAAAAGAAACTCTCCACTAGGATGGCTCGATTCAACTCTCCCATCCGCGTTGGGATGTTGTGGGAGATAACCTACGCTCTGATCTCTCGCTTGAGTATCTGCTCAAAGGTCTGGGCTCTGAAGAACAGGTATTATACCATATCAGTGGAGTAGCGCGAGAGGTTAGTCAACCTCACTGAGTACTGAGCTACACTCATGCTGCCCCGCAGCAGATAAAGTAGCTCCTGTATCCGCACCGCTCGAATGGTGGCTGGTACAAACTCTGCCCGGAACTGTCTCTCGAAGTCTACCCATAGAAGTGTCACCTTGTCAAGCATCTGGTGTCTCAGGATCCACCATCCACCTACTGCTGCATGAAGGAGACTACCAGCAATGATCACCATGAAGTCAGCTGGTGTCTCAAATAGCATGAAGACTCTCTCCACATCCTCCAACCAATCCTCATCCACCTATGAGTCTTTCTCTCCTCGGAACCTATGTGGCCTCTGGCACTGGAACTTGTGAAACACACTCAAGTGGCATGCATCGTCTGCTTTTGGGGCTTGTGGCATCGACATCCAAATGGGTGGTGGTACTGCTGGTGCCTCAACTGGAAAGTGTCCATGCACTGAAGCCTCGTCGCTTGTTGGGATATCAGTGCGTACAACTCTCGGGGCTCTAACTGGTCGTCCGCGGGGAGGCTTCCTGAAAGAAACAGATGTGACACGGTCAAAACTTTTATACCTGCAGAGCTGACCTAGTTTGAGATGACATAATGAAAACATTTGAAACACACATGAAATCACTGTTTTTGTGCACTAAGTCAGTAATCAGTAGTTAGGGTCCCAGTGTATGGATACGTCGGCCGCCACACCAACACAGGACTCCCTGAACTAAAAACCACAGTCAGTACCATTAACATTATTGCTTCACAAAAATAAATATTTGAGTCCTAATTTCAGCGGTATAACCGACTCCTCTGATAACAATTTGTGACGACCCGTCCTTGGGACCTGTGTCGTGATTACCCCAAGCCCACCTTCCAAAGCCCATGGGCTGGCGAATAGCACAAAAGGCGTAAATCCCTAAGCTGGGAAGGCATTGCCTTTATAAAACATAAACACAACCAGAGTACAAGTGTAATCATTCACTAAGTAAAAATTGTATAACAAGTATGCTGAAAGTAAAGGGTCCGGAAATACAAGCCCATCAGTAAAGTACAAATAAAAGACAAACAGGTACAACTAAAAATACAAACAGCTATAAGGTGTCTAGAAGCTCCTGGATCATCCACCATGGATCCTACCTAAAGGGTAGGTACATATAGCCTCCTCAGCAATCCAAGTCTGACCATATCCTCTGGGTACTGTCCTGTCGTGGTGTCCACCCCCATGTACCGTCCATACCTAGCGCTCTAGGCCTCCGTCAGCGATGTCCGACGTCTGCAACCAATACAACGAGGTTCGGGAATAGCCCATATAGGAGTGAGTATAACGATACTCAGTAGGGATAATATGACCCTCAAGGTCTCACAAAATCCAACAAGAATAAACCACAAACTATGAAATCAACGAATAGCCATTACTTAGGTATATGCCCATACATATACCAAAGTTATCAAGTAACCCATCCCAATCAGGAGGAAAACACAAAGGTCATTGACTCAACTCAAACCAAGATTTTCATTATCGAAACCACGGATGCTGGATAACTCCTCCTATGTTGAGAAAACTGGGCATGTCATGACCCTAAGGCGCTTCTCACTAACCTTGGACTACTGAGGTACTCTTCCTGTCGAGTACCGCGGGTCTGCTGCCAAATACCGGGCGCTCCGTCCCCTGTGGGTCTGCCGAAAAATACTAGGAACTCCCCCTAAGAGCCTTCAGAGGTTCTCCTCCTTTCGGGTACCGCGGTTCTGGTGACAAATACCGGTCGCTCCCCACTGGGCCAGTCGAATTACTCGGAGTCAAATCAGTCAAGCAGTCGTCAGGTCTGTTAGCTACTATGTCTCTGCACTCAATATGCTCGTCTCTAGGAGGATCCACTCTAGGAGCTACTGGTCGATAATCCAAGTGTCACAATTTCTCCTGTGGAAGTATCTCAATGTATAGCCACATCATAGGGGTTTCAATGCAATAGATGATGTGTCAATCAGATGTCTATTCTGTGAGTTATTGGCATTTCTGTCCCAGGGGGCCGGTTGGTTTTTAGGTTCAAACCAACCCTTCTGTATTGAAACTATGTCCAAAACACAAGTGGGATATTCCAAAAGAATCATCTCACTATAATTATTCTGTCGCCATAGACGTTTTGTCGATCGGACACCCGTAGCCCGAACAATGGGCGATTAGGTGCAAAGAGGCCACAGCGGGTCGGAGTCCGGTCCGACCCAGTCAGACTGAACTGACCCAGTCGGACTGACCCGGCCCATCACAGTCTGAACTAGGGTCTGACCCTATCCATGGTTCCAACCCGGTCTAAGGAAGCGGCCCGACCCGAGTGGTCGGCTCGACTCGAGTGGGCGGCCCGAACCGAGAGGGAGGCCCGACCCAAAGAGGCGGCCAGTCCCGAAGGTACGACCCGACCCGAGGGAGGCCGGACCCGAGGCGGTCGGACCCATAGTGGCCTGTCCTAAAAGAGGCCTAGCAGCCTTGTTGGCCCGGCAGCACGGTCAGCCTAGCGGCCCGGCTGCCCGGTGGGGGTCCGCCTTAGCCACGACCCTGGGGGGAACCGCGCGTGCCCCTGGCACCCGAACGGCTTTTCCATTCAGGTAGAACTGAACCGACAATGGGTGGGGCCGATCCACCTCATGCAGGACTCGACGGGGTCCTGCACCTCCCAGATCGCCCGAACGGCAAACCGATCCACACCCCGGTGTGGTGCAATGGCGCCGCACCCCTCTGCCGCAGCCCGACCTTGTCACGACCTCCAGCTGGTCTCCGTACTGCGCGATGGCGCTGCACTCCTCATCCGTCCTCTGCGGCCCTCTTAGCCACAGAACATACTTTCGTCATGGTGTGACGACACCACACCCCTCCGGCACCACCGCGGCCTGCCTGGCCAATGCACGATTCTTTGCACGACACGGCAGTCCCGCGCCCTTGTGGAGACTCGACGGCCTTTCGCTGCCAGCTTCTTCACGGCCGGCTCATTTAAGGTCTCTGATTGTATCGCCTTCATCATCATTGAACATGAACAAACAAAAATGGGAGGGGCAGGCCATGTTCATGCGGTCCAAATCCCCCTTGTTACAGTGATATCATTCGGTTCTTAGACCAGAAATTTGAACGACGAGGAACGAGTACAAAACAATAAAAACCCCCTACCTCTATTGTTGCTAGTTTATGAAGTCTCGGAAAGTGAACGTCATTCCATTGACATCGGGTAGAAGATGAAGAAGTCGATGAGGAAGGATTTGGGGAAGACGAGTCAAAATGACGTCGTCGGTGTTCTTTGAGGGTGGCAGTGTTTCCTCTACTTGTCCTAGTTGAAGAGAGAGAAGACGGTGCTCGTCGTTCTTCGGTGGCAATGGGCATTCTTCAAGTTCTTTGTTGAGAGGATGATGTCCTCTCAATTCTCCCAAATTCTCTTCCTCTCCCTAATTCTGCCAACAAGGATTATGCCAACCCCCCATCATAATAATACATAAAAAATTATATTGTTGGCATAATGAATTCAATATTTAAAATGATTCCAAATTAATTATGTTACCTTAATTAAATTGGAGGAGTTTGCTCATTAAAGGAAGGGTGAAGGTGAAGAGTTTTACCAAAATAATTGTGGGTTTAGAGAAGGTTTAAAGATCATGTGGGCCCCACCTAATAATCCTCAAAAGGGAGGTTATGTTCGGGTGGGCCCCACCTACATAACCTCACATGGGAGGTTATTGTGTTTTGGCCCCACGACTAACCTCCCCTTGGAGGTTTTAACAACCAAAATAAAATAAATTTTAAACTTTAACTTTATTCAGTTTAATTACAGACCTCGAAATCTAACATCCATTCTCATTAGAATGCATCTGTGGTGAAGGTCCTACTAAGAAATCACCAACGTTGTGAGTTCATCGGTGCCCTCAGAATTCAATTCTGAGCATCGGTTCAAAAGTCATAAAATCCCACTTGCATTTTTATAGAACGTACCCGAGAAAAACATCAAAAATTTATTATGGGAACACCGGGCCTCAAAATCAAGCTTCGTCAAAAACTACATACTCATAAAATTCCAATTTATTTTAAAAAAAATCACGGGAATTCCAGGTCTTTATATTTAACTAAAAAAATAATGATAATAAAATATTTCCTAAGGAATCATTTTGAGTTATTTGTTTTAAATGTGGAATGTTTTGGAATTATAAATATTGATTCCCTATACAGGAAATATCATGAAGATAATTAACAAGGTTATATGAGTGATGGTTATTTTTTTTATGGTGAAGGGACTACTAATAACATATAAGATGGAAGAAGTATTGTGGAATAAAATGATGAATAATGGTTAAGGAATGAAGAAAAAATTTTAATGATTGATTGATTATGTTTTGGAATTCATGAATAATGTTGTAGATGTAATTTTATGGTATTATTGAATTATGAAACGTCTATAGATTATTTCAACATAGTTTTTTCTTAATTATTTGAATTTATTTTTTTAATAGTACTTATAGACCATGAAATATGATTGATGTGGTAGGGTGATATTTTTTAAGAAGAGATTATTAATTAGAATATAACTATTAATAGGTTAATGATAATGGGATAGTATTGTCATAATGAGATTATTTTGTGATAGAATAAATGTGATTGCATTTATAACCTTGTGAATTATTAGTAAAATGAAGATAAGTTGGTTTATGGATATTGTTTATTGACTTGTTGAATTTATCGTATGAGGAAAGATTTTATTTTGGAATGAATGCACGTTTTCACTAAGGATTTACGGTAATTTGGGTTTTTACCTTGTTTCAAGGCAATAAATGATATTGATATTGATATGGTTGGTGTGGGAAAATTATGATATAATTCAAATGGTTTGGGGGAATAATGACAAGTTGATTTTTAAAATGTAGTGAAATTCATTCCAAAGATTGGGATTTTAATTTTTCTGAATGGTTCATAAGGGTAACCATTTATGTAATTGATAAAGTGGATTATTGGAAAATGTTTCAAAAGTTACGTTTTTTACATAACAATATGAATATTTATTTTTCTAGTATATTTTTTTCTAGACATTTTGTTAGGATTACTAGAGATTGGATGAATATTTTATCATCCAATTATAGATCTTATGATCCACTAGTTCTATATGCATTATGATGTGAACAAAATTTCATAGAAGAAGTAAAGAAGAGAAGATTGATCAAGGAAATTTTTTTTGTACATATAAGATGAAATAAAGTTATTATATTTTCTGAAATAATATTAAAATAAAATGATATCATATTTTCACCATTTTTATGGTATCAATGGAATTTTTAAACCTATTTGGTCAATGGTTTTGTGTCCATTAACATTATAATGACTATGATCTCCATAATTATATATCAAAAAAGGATATTTATAATTATATTCCATGTACATATTATTACTTTAAAGTAATATTCTCAAAATTGGAATACTAGTATTGTGATGATTTTAACATTTTAATTTACCTCTTTTAAGAGGTGGTTTTATTGACCCCTTTTATGATGTGGGTTTTAGACAAACCAATTTCCAAATATCCACCATATATTTTTGATGTGAAATTTCAAATTGTAAGGAATTGTTGTTTGAAATTTAGGATAGTATCAGGATGGTTTCTTATCCATTGGCATTTCCACTGAATCCCTTTGTAGTTTATGATGTGTTCCACTAATATATCCTAAGGAAGTACATACCAATACATTAACATATACTAAACTATTATATATAACAATAATAGAAATATATTTATTATTAATAATAACATATATAGATTTAGGATCATTGAAATAATGTTCTAAGAAACAAAAACACTCACATAGTTATGTTTTGGGGCGAAACTACATATTTATTTAAGTTATATAGGAACCTGAGCATGTGATGAGACATCATCATCCTTATATTATTAAATCTAGTTAATTAATTAAAATAGTGAAATTCATTTTTTTGTTGGTAGAATGTAACACCGTAATATTTTACAATATATCACTTTTTATATAAATATAATGTTTTCATTATATTGAACATCAAGAATTAGAAAACTCTGAATTATTATTATTTTTACATAACAATTATAAAATATCCATTATTATCTTAGGACAAATTGTTCATTATTTTCTAAAATATTTTTTTAGTGAATAGTAAAAATTATTGATTTTTGGTTAAACTATCATATTATTTATATTTAAAACTTATTTTATGATTTTAAATTTATATACAAAAAATATAATTACTTTTATTTTGAAAGAATATAATAAATTATATTTAAATAATTCTTATACGTTATTTTTTTATAAGTACATTTTTGGGCTTAAAACACTTTTTCCAAAAAACAGTTTCTTGTTTCATTTTTGATAGTATAACATTAAATTTAATTTTGAAAAATTTAGTTTGTTAATTTATAAAAATTGATTACATTTTTTTAATCAGGAATTCAAAATTAGTTTATAAGGTAATTTTTATTTTTATGCCTAAAAATATTTATCAAGGTAAAAAAATATTTACTTTAGTATATGAAAAATAATGTTGCGGGATAAAGATAAATGAAAAAATCTAAAAAAACATAAAACAAATATAACATAAAAAGAGTGTTTTAGGTGTTTATATAACATAAATAGCCTTTAAACCAATAATTATATTACTAATTATTTGCAATTAATTCTAATCAAATTTGGTTGGCTCTAAATATAAAATACTCATTATTTAATAACATAAAACCCCCCTCCTAATGTATAACTAAAACTCCTCCCCACACCCTTTCTCCTCAAAATCCTTTAATCTCCACAATACTATGAAACAACCACTCCTTCCCACTCTCCCCATGTCTATTTCATTATGATATCACAAAAATACCAATTCCAATCTCTTTACAGAATCCTTCATAGAGGAGATATTCTTGAGGTAATTTTCTCAAAACACCTCACTTATTTTCTTTTCTCCTTCTCCTTTCTCCAAAAATCATTCATAAATCAAGGAATTATAACTCTAGAATCATGTACCCACGTTAATGATATGTTATAATGTAATATATTTTATCCATCTCTTTTATTACCTCTAGTTATTCATATAAACAAATCCATTGTCTACATTATTACAGTTAATCATCTACGTGAATAATGATTTTGATTTTCCACTATCTCATTAAAGTATGGTCAAATAAGTATTATTATGGTAAAATAGTTTTTTAAAATGGAATATTAAAACCTATTTCATGTTTATAAAAAACTTATATTAAAAAATTTTAATAATGAAAAACTAGTTCATGATGGTTGGAAAAACATCCAAATTAAACTAAACATTTATCATTAACATTTTATCAAAATAAGAATCCTTATTCAAGAACTAAATATGATAAATTTGATAATATAATAAAATTTAAGCGTCCTAATACAATTTTATTTAGATTATGAGGTTTTATTTCCATTTTTCATGAAAATCCATAATTTTTCACAACAGAACTGTCCATGAAAACCAAGAATCAATGACACACGAAACATTGAAATAATAAAATATTATTAATAAATGGCCATAAGGATGTTATTTAATTATTATATAAGTAATTTTAAATATGATTATAGTTATATGATTAATTAATAATATTTATTATTCCATTTTACATGAAATAAATTTATGAAAAACTAACGGTCAACATACAATATGTTTTTACCTTCTCATGTATACTATTGTGAGATATATGCCTCTTCAACACTTATTTATTTTAAAAAAATTATATACCATCATTATCATATAATATAATTAATTTTATCATATTAATATTATTAAATGTTACAATTCAAAATTATTACTTTTATGGTGAAAACAATTAGACTAATTACAATGTAGTAATAAAATTCCTAACACGAATTTCATTATTTGGGTTTACCTTATACTTCATTGATTATGTCATGCTATGATTATATGTGTGATGAATTTTAATTAAATTAAGTTATATTTGACCTTTTTTTTATTTTTACATTGGATAAACATAATCAATTCATTTTATTAATACTCACATTAATTATATGGTATTTAAAAGAGATTTTATTTTTAAAATTTATCTTTTTAATGTTTCCCATGAAACAAAATTTTTCATCCATTTCCATGTTTATTATAATTTTTAAAAAAAATTTAGCATGATATGATGATTTTTTAATTTATTTTTTCTCTCGTTGGACTTTTTAATAAATGGTCTGAATGACTTCTTGTGATCATTTTCTCTGATTGATTTTTTTTACTCTTTAGAATCAAATATTATTGGAATGTGTTTTATACCAATATGACATGAAATTATTTTTCTACTTTCATTATTCCTTTATTTGGTTATGTTTAAATTACAAGAATACAATATTAATTTCAAATAAAATTATTTCTTTTATAATTATTTGGTTCTTTAAAAGATAATAATTTTAAAATGATAATTTTATTTTTCAAGAATTTTATCAATTGACCGTCCAAATGTATTGTAAATCTATGATAACATTCATTGATGTTACTTATACATTATTGGGATTACTATTCAAGGATTCTATTCTTATTATTTTTATGGTTGTTTTATATTTATGGTGGATTTATTAATATGAATCCCATTTCACTTCCATGATATATGTTTTGATAAATTTTATATAAAACTCATTTCATTACACAGGTTCTAATATGTTGAATTAATTGTGATCATATGGTAAATATGTATATGTATTTCATTATGTGATAAGTGGGACCTATATCTCCCCCAAATTCATTAGGTAAATATGAATAACAAAGGATGTAAATATGATATGTGAAAACCTGATTAATGTTCACATTTCTATAAATGGAAGCCATTTTAATGACCATATGTTTATGAATAGAACAAGATTTAATGTCCATAATATTATTCAAGGACCTGGTTTCATGCCCATAATTTTATTCAAGGTCCTAGTTTCATTTCTTTATCATAATCCGTGAACGTATATCTATTTATTTATTTTGACACTATTATAAGTTAATATTCTTGCCACAATTTCTACAATATGCCATTTTAAACTCTTAGGGGGGGGGTGTTCTTTGATTATATCATGATTCATATCTTATGAACATCTTTGATTTTTTCAACCAATCTGTATTTTTATTCTGGATATGTATGTTTTAATTTTTAGATCTTATGTTCAAGTTATTATTCCATAATTATTGTGTTCTGATTGATATCTCTGTTTTTATCCCTTACTGAGCATCATAGCTCACCATTTTCTTAGGATTAACATCCCATGGATATAAAGGGTGGTCTTTAATGTGTCATGTCAAAAAAAGATCACGTTATGAAGGAATTAGTGGTAGATGGTGTAGATGTCTTATAAAATAGCTATTACTTCCCAAGTTTCTGAAGATGCTAAACCATACATTCCTAGAGTGGTTTTTTATGTTAAGTAAAAAATATCCATATATTTAGATGTAATATCTATGTACAAAAATAATTATTCATTATAATATTTCTTATAACGAATTATCAATATTATCATTATGATGTCATACATTATTAATTCAATAATTATTAAATTAGTTATAGATATCCATGTAATTATCTTAATAGTTATGATATCCATGGATAACATTCAATGTCATTTGGTTATTATATAGAATTATTTTCTCATCATTTATTCCTTCAAATTTATTCCTGAATTATTCATTTTGTGATATATCCCACTGTATAAATTCCATTAATGAGATTCAAATATTCAAATTTATTAGTTTTCCTTTCACTGTGATTATAGTAAGTATGTTATGATTCATTTGATGTATATTCTAAATCGAAATGTGATGTTCTAAATTTTTTTTGATGTTTTATGTTTGAAATACATTTTTATATTAAATCATTTATCTATTTTTTCAACAATACGAAACAATTTTTTCCTTTGGGATAATGTTTCATGTATTTTTTCTAATGTAATATTGTGACCACTATCTCTAGAATTTAATGTTCATCACAAATTAGGATAACACAGTGTAAACATGGGTTTTAAAAAGATAGATTTTTTTATATGGGGAGAAAAATATTTTTCCTTCATGTATTAATTATATGTTGATGTTTAACATTCATAGTGTGTAACTGGCATTCCTTTATAAGTGATGAAAATGGAACTTTTGGAAACAATCATCATTTTTCAATAATTAAACAAAACAATTCAAGATTCAATGGCTCAAAAGCCGAAGTAAGTGGAGGGGAAGTTTTGTGTGGTTGTAAACTCATATCAACCACTAATTTGAAAATTATTTTTATTTTGATTTAGAACATTCCCCATATTAAAATAATTTTAACCATTTATTCTTTTTTATCAAGGAAAATGTTTTTTAACACTAGAAATTAATTCTGATGAAAAAAAATAAAAAACATTACATAAAATGATCTAAAATTTCTAATTTAAAATTTAAAAACACTTTATCATATCATATTTATAATTGTGGAAAAATTAAATTTTAAAATTAAAAAACTTATTCTTGTAAAATAATTTTTTTAAAAAATTGATGTTTTACATAATTAAATTTATATAGTAGATTAATTTTCCTAAATTTCTGATTTTAATGAAATACGTTTATTTATAAAAAAATGTGAAAGGTATGTGGATTCTCATGGAAATCCACAACTGTATCTCGAAATGAAAATAATTTATTCCATGATTAGATCGAAAACAATTTCTACGAAACTATATTAGTTAATTATATTAAAAAATTTATGATATTCAATTTATATAATGAAAAGAAGATATAAAATAAATAATTTTATTATATAAATAAATTATTTTTTGCATAATTTTTTAACTTATCATATATTCTTACGTGATGATAAAATCCAAAAAATTATAATTTTTTCAGAAACCATATTTTTTGAAAACAATTAAACCTTAAAGAAAAAATGTAAATATATATACGTTTAAATTATAAAGAGTGGAATATATAAATGAATTTTATTTCATCAAGATTCTATTTTTTGTGAATTATATTTTTAAAATAAAATAAAATATAAATAAAAACATTTCTTTTTAAGAATTACATTTTTGAAAATTAATTAAAGTTAATTATTTATTTTATAAGGGTAATTTGTTTTAATGGATCACAATCATACATTTTAATATAAATTGAGTAATAATTTATTCTAATATATTGCATTTCATTTTTTTAGCGTATCATTTAATATATGTTATCAAACACAATATTTATTTTAGGGTGAAGAAATAATGGTGATATATGGTTAATATCAAATGTCACATTACAACCTGGAGATCAGTGATGGTTTTTTTTGTTATTTTATTTGATTATCTATATTTAAAATCACTTTATTATACTCTATATATTCTTATAAACATCATTGGTGCTGGAATATTCAGTCATTCTAACACCCTTCTTGGGCCATCATTTTGTAACTATGAATAAATCATTGTTTTAGGAAAGTAAATGAAAAATCACCGTATTACTAATGATTGATTTATACACATAGGATAGAGAATGGGAGAATTTGATGAAGATATACTCATAAAAATTTTGGTTGGTATTCCATGTAATGAAATTTTGGTTTTTTTCTTGTATATGATATGTTTTTTGATGTACGAATTCATAATATGTGTCATATTGTCACATTTTGAAATAGTGTGGGTTAGTTTTTTGTATTTATCAAAACATTCTTGGATGCCTATTTACTTATTTATCTTGATATTTTATCTCGTTGGTATTAATTATTTTTTAGTTTCACTCTAATAAAGGGGTTATGATATCTGTACCCTACCACTTTAGACCACTTTTGTTAGTCACTAGCCTCTAGTGTATGGGGAGGCATGGCTAAGTTCATGGGGAAACTCCCACAAATTCAAGAATATATCAGCATTTATAAGACCATGTATTTTATGTAAGAATATTTTGTGAGATATATTTTATTATCTCACTATTTAGGATGGTAGATAAGTGTTAATACATTTTAAAAAATATTTTATATAACATAGAGTGGCCTCCCTACATATGTGGAAAATCCGTGTTTCCAAGAATGAGATTGTTTTTCATGTTTTTTCCTTTTACTATTAACCTATTTCACCATTAGTTATTCAGATAATTAGAAGGTTTTTAGTTGATGTTATTTACTTTCATTCATTATCTATTCAAGAATCATACAAATTATATTGGATTCACTATTAATTTATGTTCTTGTCTACGGTTTCATGCACGATCTATGACCAGATTTAGTTATTTAATTTGTTAAAATTTATTTATAAACAATTTTTCTACATATACATGTATGGTAATGATACATAATTGATATTATAAATAGTCAAAATCATGTTATGTGATTAATTTCCATGATTAATATGAGTTTTCATCTAAGTCAAATTCCAGTTAAAAATTAAAACATTTTTTTCTCAATATGATATAATTGATTTTTATTTTTATTTAGCGCCTGAATTGAAATGTTTCTTGCTAAATTAAAATAATTAAAGACTCTAAAATAAATAAAAATCACCTTTATATTTTTGGAATAATCGAAATAAAATTCCAAATATAACTTAAGAATTGTTTTCCTATATACCATTTAATTAAAATTAATTTAACTAATCCCTGGTTATAAAACATTTTTGGTAAATTTTTATAATTTTTTTTTATTATGAATAATATATATATATATATGGGCTTGACAAAATTTTCGGGGTATTTCGGGTGATTGATACTGAATGAGTATGAATATCCCTCGATATTATATAAAGAGAATATTGGTTTTTTGTGGTTTTTATCTCCTTCCATAAACAATGATATTAGGAATTTATTTGTTGAAAGGTGTTCTAATTTGGGTGATAAATATTTCTGACATGATCACAAGGATCGGTAAATAGGTTTATAATGAGCTTGGGTTATGATACCCTTTTTATTGTGAATATATAAAATTGGATTTTGTCTTGTAGAAGCATTTATATTATTAGTGACCGTGATAATTTTGAAATTTTGTTACTATCTGTAACACATATGGTTTTGTGTATAACCTAATAGTGGGTATGGTATACTGTACTCAAACTAGTTTGTGATACCCTCGTATTGTAAGGCTTGAGATGTTCTTTGAGAGGTGTGGAAAACTATTACATTTCCTTTATTGAACAAGATTTTGATAAGAGGACAAACCTTGGAGTGGGTGGATTCATTAATATATATCAAGTGATAAATGTGGCTATTGGAACCCTATAGATGGTGTTATTGTCGATGAGTTTCCTTATGAATTGGATATGTGGCTTATGAGACTATTTTTCCATGAACTATGGGAATGTATCAATCTATTTTCATGGAAATGTATAATATGTATGTTACGTATAAGTGTAAACCCTGATATGTGTTATCCTAGGAATTCCAATGATCGAAAGATGAAAAGTGCAGTGGATTATTTAAATTTTCATTGATTTACATGAAGTTAAATTAAAATTTTTTAATAGAGGAGTATATTCCATGCTTTTATGGGTGGAGATACCTGACCATGATAATATGGGTTATGTGGTTGTAGTAACAAGATAGATTAGTTAGATGCATGTACATATTATGTGGGTGATCCTAAATTGTTTGATCAAGGAAATGTTTGTTTTTATAATTTTTTGCAGATTTATACCCAGGTTAGTAATGAAACAGTTATCCCCTTCATGAATGATATTATAGAGGGTTTTATAAAATTATTCTTTGAATGCGAATCTCTCAACTAGATGAGTGTGACATGAAACAAATGTAGTCAACTGGGGTATTAAGTGTGTGGACAAATTATTGATTGTAGATGGCTAAAGATAGTTTATTCAAATTTTATATCAATTTGAATCAGGGATAAGTAATTATTATTAATTTCTTGATAGAAATAGGTTCTGTTAAGAACTGTTGTTAGTGGTCAAATGGGGAGCTCCTCGACCACTTGTTATGTGAGTTTTTTTATCCATCATAATAGGTTAACTGTTGTAACCTAAGAATTAACTTATAAAGGTAATATTTGTGATGAGTTTTGGGTATTGGATTGATGGAATGTGATATATTTCAATTTATTTATTTCATTAAATCTATTTGATATAGAGTTTGAGTTTGAAATGTGATGGGACATCCAAGATGATATCATCATAATGAATAAAAAAATGGTTTTTTATTTTATTATTCAGAATAATGAATGGAATATTTTGGGATGTATGTAACAATTACCCTGATAATGTTGGGATTAAGAATTTATAATGTGATAGTGTCTTTTCTTAGGGTCCTCAGATCCATAGATTATATCATCCAAAAGAAGTGATCTCATTAGAATCAAATGATATTGGTGGATGTACCATTATAGAGTGATGGTGGAAAGGTGTTTGATTCTATATTCAACCATTTATAGGATGTGTGTTTTGAACAACAATTATGGGACACATTTTTTTTTCATATAAAGATATTCTATGGGGCTTTACTAGGTGTATATTATCCTGATATGTGTATATATATTGGTATAACATATATACGAGATGTGGTTTATTTATGTGGTGATGAATAGATTGAGGATCGTGAAATTGTTTTAAATTTATTGGTCATTAAATCAAATGATTAATGTGTTGTAACCTCTAATTTAAATGTTTTATATATAGTATTATGACCATAAGGACATATTGAACACTAATTGACTCAATATGATGGAGAGATAACCAATACGTTCTATAGCTATGGTGAGTTGGAACTAAAATATTTTTGGGTTTCAAGTGGGTATAGGAATGTCTCTTGATGAGTTAGAATGTGATAGTTTTGTTCATGTAATATAGGTCATGAACCATAGTATAGGGAAATCTGGATAAATCTTATGTAATTATTCAATCTATTGAATTGGGAAGTAGTTTCAAGGGAAAATACAATATTAATTGAGTCTCGAGATGTGATTTTTAATAGGGCTTATTTGATTAACATGAGTGAGGATTGGGAATCCCAATGCTTGGTTAATAGTGACCATTAGTACGGATTGTTATCATAGATCCTTAATAATGGGTTGCAATGGTGGGGATCACAACCTATACATTTTGATCACATGGTAGTCTATTTGAGAATATTAAATAAACAATAGATGTGAGATAACGATATCCCAACACCAAGCTGGTAATAATTTAGTGACTTCTTTTTTATATAAGAGGACTAGTTTCATATAGAATATAGAAGGAACCCAATAACATTTTTCATATAATTATTTTTTTTGGAAATTAGTGTGTCTTGAATTTTAGAAACACAAGATATGGAATAGTTGTCTTTTGGTATGGCTTGGAGTTACTATTAGGAACCTAGCTATAAAGGAAACTGATATTCTATGAGTTTATTGTTTTGGAATGTCATGCAAATATGAATATTGAGAATTTTCCATGTGTTTTCTTTGTATTTGGAGTGAGATTATGTATTTTGAAATGTTTATTTCGGAGTGAAATTTAGTGGTATATTCTAGTGTGATAAACCTTCAATGTGTAATGATAGTAATTATTTTGTAAATATAATTCATCAAATGTGGGGTACCATAGTGGAGCTAGTACTAATTGATATTTAAATATTTATCCTAGTGATTTTTTTGAAGTTTAGATCAAATTATGGGGAATTATTTCATGGAATATAACATGAGTGAGGAATATAAAATTATATATTAATTGGGAATGAATGATGCTGATGGTTCATGAAATGTGAAGATGTATGCTTTTGGTTATTATTGAAAAATATTCTTTGTTGACATGTTTTTTTGAGAACTTCCTATTTTTGGCAGACAAATAGATAACTATATTGGATGATTTAAATCCTTGAGTACAAACATAGATTATATATCTTTTGTATAATTGTTTCATATAAGAATAACCTAGATTTAGATTCTTATGTATCTTTGTTGGTTAGAGGCTAGTGAGATTAAATGATTAGTCTAGGTACCTTTAATGATATATTAGAGCATGTGATGTAAATTAAAAGATATAAATTTTCTACATAAGCTAAGTAGACATAATTTATAGTATTTTTATTGGATTATTATATTCCTTGATTTTAATTTTTGGTGAATGCTATTTCATCCATTGATTTAAGGGGTAAACCCATTTCCTCACATGATGGTGAAAATATTCTTTCTATAGATTCAGGGATGAACCTATTTCATCAATTGATTTTGCGGCGAACCTATTCCTTAAAATGATTTAGGGAAAACCCAATTTTTTACATGTTTAAGGGTTTAATCATGTGACAAGCATAGTTGAGGCATTGGTTTTTGGAATTTGAATTTGGGAATAAAGGCATGATAGTGATGTGGACCATTCATACGAAGATATACTATGCATGTGGTATAATATTTAAAATAATTATCTTGTGGATAATGTATAATTTTAGTAATCAATTCATTTATTTTACCTTATTGATTAGTATCTTCTTGAAATTATTGTTATTCCTATTAGAGGTTAGTGAAAACATAAAAATATTCTAGAAGAAACATGGGAGGATGAGTTTAGTACAAGGATGTAGTACATTGTGTTATTTAACATAGAGTCTCGATGGAGGTTGAGAGAGATGAATGATGATGAAAATTATTACGTGGATGAGTTTGTAAAACCCAAACATTTATGAGTTACTAACTCTTTTTAATTTTTTTGCAAGATATGTATTTTACTATATATTGAAGGTCTCATGGGTTTTGTGCGGCATGCGATGATATCAAGGACAATGGGGTTGGCCTGGATCATATAGTTGTAGACTATATATTATTCAAGTATAGAATCATTGATTCACACCATGATAAGTGAAAATAAAGTGTTGGGCCCCATTGCCCAAAACAATTAAAAGGCTAACCAAAGGTTTAAGCCATGAATCCCCTCATGTTGTATTTTTCAAGACTTATATAAATTTTTTTTCTTTTGGTTTCATCATAATTAGAATTTTATTCCTCTTTGGATAGACGTTTTAATGGATCCCCATCCATCCTTATTTTCATAAACATCAATGATAGGATCTCCCACCATTATCCCTAGAACCAACCATCTTTATTTACGATAATAACCTAGTTGTAATGATGAAATTCAACCTTCTCATTTTCAATGTGTCATTCAATACCAAAAATTAGATGAAAATTTATATATAATATTATTTATTTATTATATATTCATATAAATTTCCAATTTCACGTATTTTATGTTTAATTAAAGGTTGATACCAGGTGATTAGGTGTCTTCAAGTATAAGGTCATCTCTTTATAATCCTTCATAAATATATACTATAGTTTATGTGTATATGATCTGTGTGACCATGATGATATTATAGATATTTTTCTTAAATTAGTAAATTTAATATTGGCATCCCTAAATTAAAAAAATTAATTTTTTTAACATCAAATGAATTGACCATTATTGAGTAATCTACGAACATTGTCCACCAGTGTGCTGTCCATGAACATGGGATGTGAATTTGAGAAATTAATGAGGGGTGTGTTTGACATAATATGTGACCATGTGTGTGAAAGAGGATATCCACCCATGGGGTTTAATTGACATGGGAATCATAAATAGAAAATTAATGGTTTTACCTTATGGGTTCCTAGGAATGCATCTTGATGGTTTTGGATATATAGAGAATGCTCTAGAATTTAAGGAAAATTCTGATTATATGACATTTTAGGTAATCAAAATAAATAAATTTACAAATCATCTATAGTAGTTGTTTTTTTGTGAAATAATTTTAATTTCAATTTACATTAATCATAATGGCTCATTATGATTACACATTGGAATGCCTTGGGATTATTCTCCATAGGTTCAATGATGATACCTAATAGTTTGGAAAGTATTTTACAGATTCCCCTTCAGTTCAACAATGATTTTTGGTTATATGGAACAACTTGTTGTCATTTCCCCTTGTATTTGATAATGACCCCTACTACATTGGAATTATTTTGGTGGATTTTCGTGGTATCATCAATGAAACCTTTTTTTTGGAATTCCTAAGGGAGAATCCTCCCATGTTAGGTGGAAAATCCTATATCCTTTGACATCCTCTAGGGGATTCCTGTTTGGTTTTTCATGGATTGATATCTCATTGGGCCACCTTTTTTAATCCCGAGTTTATGAAATTTAAAACTAATAACATAATATGAACATAGAAAACCCACGTAGGGAAAATAATATACAAATGATCCTGAGAGTCATATTATAACTTGCGATCAATGTGGTTTATTCATTTATGTTTTTTCAATATGTTATAATGAACATAATTATACACTTTATTCTCTAAAAAGATAATCATATAGACATAGTTATTGATGGATTACAGAGTTATACTCACACCATGATTGGGTTTCCATTTGGAAATCGAGAAGACATCATCGTTGTTGTAAAAGGGAAGGGAATCATCTCTATAAATCATGATTGATTTATATAGAAATGATAGATTATGAGAGTATGGTATTAGGGTAGACACTGGGCCATCTTTCAGGATTTACTAGATTTTTTACTTTTACTTTTTCTATTTGATGTATATTATTTAATTATCAAGAATTAAATATTTACAAATATTTCATTGTTTAATAATGATATTCCATGGTTCATGTTAGATAATTTACTATAACAGATTTGGATATCTATTTACTGCTAAATAATCAAGTTTTATTATTTATAATGTTATTTTTCTCTTATAATGGAGGTATAATATCCCTATTATGTACCCTCAGAGCATCTCTTCTAGTTAAAGCATCTTATGATGGTAACCGAGTAATATATAAAAAAATATTTCCTTTATGTGAATATCTAATATGATTACCAAAAATTTATTCCAGAAAATATTAATTGTTTGGATTTGTTGAATAATATATAATGGATCAAAATTTTTCATGGAGGATATTCAACAAATCCATCAATGTTATTCTCTTATAATACACTTATAAATTTATTACATAGTACAATTCTTCATTACATGGGGAAAAGTAAAACTTAAGAAATGGTGAGCCTAGATTCTCGGTAATGGTAAATATGGGATACATCAATTGATGATCATATGAATTTATAATATAAGTATAAGGTCATTCTATAATGATCATAACTTATGAATTTCCTACCAAATTACTCAATGTTCAAAAATCATGAATCATGGAGTAATGAATTATCATATTTAAAGACACGATTCATAAAACTGTGGAAAAATCATTAATCAAACATGTTCCGTGAGATTAAATCATATACCTATGATAAGTTTTTAGAATTTTTTGTATGTTCGTAATCATATAAAATCATTTCATTAGTCAATTCTCACTTCTAAGACCATTATAACATTTCATATAAAGATGTATAATGGATTGTGTTGACACCATAACATCTTTTCATATATGTTATTGGTTCAACCATCATTATCTTTCATATTATCACATGGGATACGAATAATTAACCAAATAATTAATGGGAAATAAAAATATTGTCCCAAAAATCACATAACGGAAAACGTACATTGGTTTGGCATAAAAATATAAAAATCATAATCATTCCGTAATAGAATAACCAAAAGAATATATTGGGTTTCAAAAACATTTTATCATCACATGATCATAAGATATCCAAAGAATGAACATGTAAGTTATCATTATTTCATTTCCATTGTAAAGAATAAATAACTAAAATGATGTCGACATTGATGAAAAATTCCTTTAAAATAACAATCAAACCATTCCTTGAAACATCATAAAATTAACACTTTATTTCCCTAAAATATTATAAAAAAATTTGTAGAATATTGAAAAAAACATTCTATAAATATAGTCATTAATTTTTTTTATAAATCTTAAAATAAATGAATATTCATGAAGGTAGGAAAAATCATTTTTGTGGTAAGCATTAGAAAATATTCATTACAAAGTTTCAGGAAAAAAATTCTAAATAACTTTATTAGAGAAAACTGTGAACATTCATTTTTAATCAATTGAAAATAAATAACATTATTACAAAAATGAACCTAAGAAATCATTGTGTTATAGATAATATTTTTCTTGAATTTATTTAGGGAACATGGACATAGAAGATCATATTTTACAACAAAAGATGAAATAAGGAGAGATTTTAGTAAAATCATTTTCTTGATCATATTAAATTAAAATGATATGAGAAAAAAATTATAAAATGAAAAAAAAACAATAAATTAAAGTTAGATGATAAAATAGAGATGTTTTATAGGATAAGTATAATATAATTTAACCCAATTGAGATTCATCATAGTAAATTCAAAAATGAAATGTGATTGTAACATGGACCCTAACCTCTTGTTCGGAGTTTATTAATATGATTTCATAAGATCATGTTTAATTATACTATATTTATATATATATATATATCCGAACAATATTCATTCTTATATTTCCTAAATTGAAAGTTTATTCATGATTATGTGGATTTCCTATTATGAATATTGTTTCTCACACAATGCCTATTGGTTTTAGTCGATGGGTAGAACCCGAAGGAACCATGTTAATGCTTAATGCGAAGGGAAATGCAATAATTGTGCCCATGAGAAACCAAATGTTATGGGAGAAGGAATGAAAAATATTTTTTCCATGCTCACACAAAATTCTCATGTTATTAATCATGTTGGAAATCCAAACGAGCGAAAGATGGAGTAACATTTCGTTGAATCCTTCAAGAGGTAGCGTCCACCTTCATTTAGATAGTCTTTTGGTCCATTAGTGGCTGAACAATTGATCACTACCACTAAAATTATATTTTCAGTTTTAAAATGTTCTAAATAATATAAAGCCATCATAGAAGTATATCGTTTGGAATGTGAAGCTGATCAATGTTGAATCTTATCAGGAATACGTGGAAAAGAGATTGAATTGATTCCTTTGAATGAGATGACTTCAAGAGCATATTTTTCAATAAGTACATTAATCGTATTCTTTGAATAAATATGGAGAAAGAGTTCCATAAACATAAAAAAAGTTAATGAATCTATTGGAACCTATGAATCAAATGTTACACGACTTCCAAGGAACACTTATGGAATAATTATCCAACTTGAGAGTAAGATTGATCGTTTCTTTAGTGGCTTAAAACCAAGTCTCCGAATATCATTAGCCATAAGGGACTCCAATTGCTTCTAGGAAATTGATTGGTGTGCCTTCATTGTTGATATGGATATTGGAGTAACCCATCAGTCATATGGGTGTGATAAGAAGGGAAAAATGGAATTGTAAGGAAAATGTAAAGACCACACTGAAATGAATATAAGTTTTCCCTTAAGCTCAATGTGTGGAATGAAACATGGAAGGTATTGTATTAAATGAATTATTAAATGTTTTAAGTGTGGAAAAGAAGGTCATCAGTCAATTTAATGCGGATGTGATGGGTAATAGATGTCTAATGATGCGAACAAATAAATGGATACACAAAATGATCCCCTTACACTTCAATGTTACAAGTGCACATAAATTGGGACTTATTCAAATCAGTTTCTTAATACAAGGGTTATTGATAATGATCGACATAAAAAAGATCTCAAGGCCAAAGAAAATGGAATTTCATATGAAATCACAATCAGTGATATATAGTACAATAATGAAGTGGTTAAAGGTACACTTACTTTCAACTCTAAAGTTGAAAATGTTTTATTTTATTCTAGATCCACCAACTCTTTTATTTATAATGAATTTTCAATGGGTATCTCTATAATAACTCAAAAAATTAGATGTTTAGTTAGCTGTGACAACTCCTAATTTCACAACTATCACATCAAAAGGTTTAAATTCTTCTCAAACTGAAGTTTTTGGGAATGTGCTTCTTGTAAATATTTTGATCCTTCCTATATTAGAATTTTATGTGTTTTATGGAATGTATTTTCTTTCTTTATATGGAGATCATATCAATTCCCAAAGAATGGATGTCACATTTCATATTCACGATCAATCTATGATCATCTATCGATTCAAGGATGAATATAACCTTCCACTAGAAATTTATACCATATTATTTGTATTGATTCCAATAAATAGAGGTTATTTATCTCAAATGGTTGAAGATAAACTTACAATTAAGAATAATCCCATTTTATAGGAGTGTGATGATGTATTTCTGGACTAATTGTTAGGTCATCCACCAAATCGAGATGTTGATTTTTTAATAGAACTCATACAAGGTTCAATACTTATTTTCAAGACACCATATAGAATGTCCCCAACTGAGTTGTATGAATTGAATAAGAAACATCATGATATTCTTGATAAGGGATTCATAAGTACTAGTGTGTCACCTTTGGTAGGAAATGTACTATTTTTTATAAATAAAAATAGACCAATGAGACATTACATTGATTATCGAGAATATAACAAGATAACCTTCAAGAAAAAAAATCATCTCCCAAACATTGATGACTTAATCGACTAATTATGTAGAGCTCAATACGTTTCTAAGATTGATCTTCATTTAGGGTGTCATAAATTATGGGTCAAAAAGAATGATATACCAGTGATTGCATTTTATAAATGGTATGAATGTTATGAATTTATATTGATACATTTTTTTCTTACTAATTCCCCTATTATAATCATGGATCTAATGAATAGAGTCTTCAGAGACTATCTTTATCAGATTGTGGTAGTCCTTATATATGATATTGTTTTCTATTTAAAGAGAATGTAAGAACATGAAGATCAATGAGAATTGTACTAAATACCTTGAGAAAGGAAAATCTTTTTCTAAATTTTCCAAGTGTAAAATTTGGCTTCAAAAAGTTTCATTTTTGGGTCACATAATATCAAGTGAAGGGATATCTATGGATCCATCAAAACCAAAAGTTACTGAATGATTGTCGATACTAAAAATAGTAACTAAGAACATATGTTTTCATGGATTTGGTGGTTATTATCTATTTTTTTATGAAATATTTTTCAGGATCATCTAATCCAATCACCAAGTTGAATCAGAAGGTGTTAAATTCATATGTACAAAGAAATGTGAATATAATTTCAAATAACTAAAAAGAAGGTTAGGTTGTGCACCTGTGCTCACACAACCTAGTAGTAGAGAAATGTTTGTGATCTATACTGATTAATCCTTTAAGTGTATGGGGTGTGTTACCATGAAAAAAGATTTTGGGATATCTTATGCCTTATGAATGTTGAAAATCCAAGGGAAAAATTACCCAACTCATGATTTGGAGTTATTTGTGGTAATCATTGCATTAAAAAATATTGAGTCATTATATTAATGGAGAAATGTGTGATATTTATACTAATCATAAAACATAAAAGTATATTTTCACCCAGAAGGAGAGGAATATGTTCCAAAGAAGGTTGTTGGATTTGATAAAAGATTACAACTTCTTAATACATCACCATCCTCAGAAGAAGAACAAGGTATAAAATTCTTTTAATTCAAAAGACCATGGTTGATTATCCATGATGAGGATCACGAAAGATACAATATTTATATATTTTCAAAGGATGGATCATGAAATTTTAATCGAAGGGGATAAATTTTATTTTTATCAAATTAATGGTCAACAATATATACAAGTAAAGATTGAAGAGGCATATAATGAAGAAGTCAAGTTACAAAAGAATGTGAGAAACATTACTAAATTAAACCTTTATTGTGAAGAAATAATAAGGGTCAAAAACCATGTTTGTTTTCCAGCCATACCAGAATTAAAGAAGAAGATATTGTATGAGGCTGATAGATATTCATTCTATATTCACCCTAGAAGCACAATGATGTATAGGGACCTCAAGTAGTACTTCTCTCGATGCTTGGTTTTTCAATAAGTTATGTCTGAGAGATAGAAGTCAATGGGGATTTTACACTATTACCCATACCAGAATAAAAATGGGAAAATCACTATGGACATTATCATCATACATCCCAAAACATCCAAAGGCTATAATTCTATCTATGTTATAGTTGATCGTCTTACAATGTCGGAACAATTCATTGCAATTAGTGAGGATTTCTCTCTTGATCATCTTGCCATGATATATGTAAATGAAGTGGTAAGATGGAATGGAGTACCACTTTCCATTATATTTTATCATGATCTGAGGATTACCTCAATGTTCTATAGAAGTATTTAGCATGCTATGGATACAGATTTATGTTGCAATAATACCAATCATCCTCAGACAGACAGTCATCCGGAGAAGAAAATTCAAACTCTGTAAGACTTGTTGAGATCTTGAAATATGGATTTCATAGTTTGTTTGGATCAATACCAACAAAATGGTGGAAGTTTCGTACAATAATAGCTTCCACTCCAAAATTCATATGGATCGTTATTATTTCCTCTATGGAAAGAATTGCAGAACTACAACTTTCTATGATTTAGTTGGGGGAAGGAATCTATTAAGACCCGATCTTGGTGATGAAGTGGTAGAAAATGTCATATCTATTCAACAACACATAATATCATCTTAGAGTCGAAAAAATGCTATGTTTACAATCGAAAAAATACCTATAGTTTGAAATGGGTGATAATTTGTCTTTACCAATATCTCCCTGGAAGAGAGTATAGAGATTTTGAAATAATAGAATGTTATACCCTTTGTATATTGGTCCTTTTGAAATAATTAATTGTCTTTAGAAGGTATCTTACCAATTGGAGCTTCCAAAAAATATCTCTCACATTCATAATGTGTTTTGTGTATCTCTCCTGAGAAATTTCATAACAAATCGTTTACATGTACATAGCTCAGAAGTCGTACCACTGGGGAAATATCTTTCTTTTGAAGAATAACCGATAGAGAGTTGGAATCATAGAAAAAATGTTCTATGAAACAAGACCACCCACTTGGTAAATTTTTTATGTAGAAACCACTAATATGAAGAAGCTACATGGGAACATAAATATATTATGAAGGAGATGATTCCTCATCTGTTTATTTCCAAGTGAAAAATTTCAAGGGAATAATTTCATTTAAGGGGGGGTAGAATGAAACAGTAGAATGTTTTTACAAATTATTTTCTTTAAATAATTTTTATTCTTAAGTAGAAATCTTATCATGAAATCGCGAGTTCAAAAAAGTGTGAGATTCCTTTAATTTAAAATTTCCATTATATCATAACTATTAGGTTAGTAGGAAAAATTATAACTAACTTATGAAAAAATATTATGAATTCTTTTTCTATTAATTATTTATTAAAAATATAAATCTAATGGATATTTTATTGAGTAAATTGAATTTTGTAATGATATTATTGATATATATTTGTTATATAAAAATTAAAATATATTTTGATATTCATCCAATGGATATTTTAATCATAGGTTATCAATAAAACATATTTTATGTATAAGAACCTATTTATTAAAAGGTTAATTTCACACCTTTGAATGGAGATCCAATTTAAAATTAAGCTACTTGAAAATTAATAATTTATATAATAAAAAATAGACATTTAATTTTGATGTAGTATATATAAATTTACATTGTATAAATTTATGATATTTTTTTGATAAATTTCATGTTTTGATGAATATTAAAAAATACACTAAATTTTAATTAAAAACAACTTTTTTCTTCAAGGTAATTTATATTGTTAAATATTAATATTGAATGGATAGAAAGTATAAATATAATATTGTTTTAAAATATAATATAATGTATTTAATTATCATTAATTTACATTTAATTAATTTGTACAAACATTTCAATGTTTTCCAATGTTTTGACTTTTAAAATCTGTTTTCTCATTTCAACAACCGGGATAATTTTAAATTATTTACTACAAATTCTGTGTTTTAAATTTTAAAAAATGGATTCCATATTTGGAATCAGAAGGTGAAATTATTGGAATATTCACCATTTATTTTTGGACATTATGAATTGTAACTTCAGTAATTATTTTATTTACCATGGTTAGAGGGTAAATCTGGTAAATAAGGGTAAAAAATAATAATTTAATAATATAAAACTACCCTAAATGTTTCTTAGTCCTATTTGATGAGATAGTTCTGACCATGGGTATACATGGGTCGATTTTGGGATCCCGTGGATTCACCTGGATGTGAAAATTACATTTTATAATAATTTATTTAATGTATAGATAATTATAACACAAACATATATCTTTTAATAAGCTAATTTTAATACATGGATATATAATTGATATATATGTCTATAAATAATCATTAAAAATCTAAATCTATTTCGTACATCCTGGTATTTAATTTATAATTTTTATACATAAGATAAAAATAATTATTTATGACAGAATTATGATGTAGTGATGACCTCATTAATGAACGATTCAAATAAATGAATTTATAAATATTAAAACAAATTTAATTATTTTATTTTGATGTCATACAAAAATTTTATGGATGATATTGACAAATTATATTTGATTTAATTCCTTATTTTCAAAGGAATCAGGGTGTTTTTATTTTTTCAAAAAGTCATGTATGAATAGTGTTAAAAATTGACATAATTAATAACATAAAACATAAAAGAGATTATTAAATGATATTAAATTATTTAAAATATATTATTTGGTAAAATGGTTAATATTCATCCACATATTTCATAAATAACTTTTTTGGGTCGTTTGACATAATATGGTAATTACACTAACCAAATGTGTGTAAATAATATGATATCCCGGTAAGATTAAAAAGGTTAAAATAAGGGATAATCCAAAAAGATAAGGATAAAAAAACAAAAAATGACTAAAAATCATTGTATGAGGGGTATTAAAACCCATATCATCTTATATTTGAATTAAATAAGTTTTGGACCATTTTTAGTTGGAAAATAATTTATAATATATTAATATTTTGAGTGTTTTCTAAAGTTCTTACCTCCTTTCTTATAAAAGGGAACCTCCTCCATCTAATATTTACTCTATTTTTTGATTTTAAAATTGTTAATCCCCTAACCATTTATCTTATCAACTTCCCTAGTTACATTATAGAGGTTTTGGTCTCCTCAAAAGACCTACTACAGTTCCCAATGAGGAAATTCAAAGGAGGCACGTCGAGGAACATGTAATCTATTCTTCTGATACTTTCAAATATTTTCTTCTTCTACTTCCTCTTCTTTAGTTAATTAAATATTAAGTAAAAAACATAATTATCACTAATATAATTATATTTTATTAAATATTTTAAACAATCGTATTTCCACATCTATCCATCCTGCTAAAAATGAAATCACAATGCGTGCATACGTTCGACTTACTCTCTCTACGGTGTGGAACAATCTATTTTTCACCACCAGTATATATAGATATGTATAATGTTGGAAATAAAAACTATATTATTATTATATAATTTTAATAATTCATATATTCTATATACTATTCACTTTAATACCATTCAACAATTATTGGAACAATATTTTCGCTCGTGCGTACAAACAGCTTTCCGTCTCCATGGTATGATGTGTTTCATTATACATAATCTTCATTAAACATGATTATATAAATGAAATAAATGGATAAATATGAGATATTATACTAACACCAATCTATAAATTTTATAACTATAACCTAAAAATAATAATAAGATCTTATCCGACAAAACATACATAAGAGCATAAGGTTGTTTATACCCAAATAACAAGTAACAATGAAATGTTACTAAAAAATCGATGCAAATATGATCATAAATGTTATTATAAAAATTGATTATGATTAGGGATTAAGTCAATAACATTATTTAAAAAATTATATAGGATTTTCTGATACATATGAAGCATATCTGACCTAAGGTAAAAGATATCTTTTCCAATCTCATTTTATCTGAGATTGTTTATTCGTAAGTATCTACTGGGATTATATTTATCATCGATGTCCATGTTTCATAAAAATATTCTCATATAATGTGTGTAACACCCCAAGCTTCCACGATACTCTTCTCTTTGAATAATACAGTAGCGTGTGTTGTACGCAACTTCGAGTTCTAACACATGCCACAACCAATCAAACTACCAGTTATGAATAGTAATACTTATTTTTTGAGATTTTAAACATTTTATCATTAAAATGGACTTCATTTTTCAATTCTAAATATCAAAAATATCTTAGGGTGACTTTTTGGTACTTCTCGGATAAATTTCATATTTTGATGAATAGTTAATATTACCAAATTTTAATTAAAAACAACATTTTTAATCGAAATGATTAATAGTGATAAATTATGAATTTGAGTGATTTTAGAGTATAATTAGATTATATTTTTACCATTTAATCCAATTTTGGTCATTGGACATAATTTAATAATTAAACTGGACCTATGAAAGTGCCAATCTTTTGATAGTTATTATTTCTTAAAAACACGCTTTTAGTTTTAACAACAGGAATTAATTTTAAATTAAGTTTTGACACTTCTGTATTTTGAATTTAGAATAATGGATTCCATATTTTGAATCAGGAGGTCCAAATTGTGTATATAGGTAACTTTTATTTTTATACGTTTTGAATAATTACTTCGGTAAAAATTTTATTTACCCTGGTTAAAGGGTAAATCCAGTAAATAAGGGTAAAACAATAATATCATAATAATAATAAATTTCCCTAAAACGTGTCCAAACCCAATTGGATTATACATGTGCGACCCTGGGCATCTTTGGGTCGATTTTGGGACCCCATAGAGCCACATTAATGTGATAATGACACTTCATATTAATTAAGTAAAGGGAAATACAAAAATGACAAAAGCATATATCTTTTAGAAAAACAATTTTTACATAGAGTTATATATTTGATATTTTCTACTATAAATATTAATTATAAATCTAAAATGATTTTCTATATAATGGTATTTTATTTATAATTCTTAGACATGGAATAATTAAATTTATTTATGACACAATAATGATGGAGTATTTTCCTTATCAATGAAAGAATCAAATAATTGGTATTATAAATGTTAAAATACAAATAATTTGAATGTTTTGATGACATCCAAGAATTGTATTGGTTAATATGACATGATATGATTTATTCTATGAAATTTTTTAGAATTAAGAAAGTTTTTAATACTTTAACAAAAATCAATTATTAAATATTGTCAAAATTGACATAAATGAGTTTTTAAATCTAATATTATATAATTAATTGATATTATATTCTAAAAAATATATGGTTTGGCCAAAGGAATTATATACTGATAGGTGTATTATTATTGTTCCACTATGGGGTCATCAGTAAGTTTAGTTTATGTTTATTGACTATATAATATAAAAATACAAAGAGACATGTTAATGTCAAAGTATTTAACTAAGAGTAAAATCAAAAAGATAAAGTTAATATAGTGACCCAAACCTGTCTAAAACCTATTGGTTGAGTGTATTTAGAACTATCCCTTCCAAAAACTTTAAATAATCCACTTTGGTGCCATTATAAAATGAATATTAAATTATTATAAAATAATATTTCAAGATTTTCCTAAGGTTCCCTTCACCCCTCTTATAAAAGGGAACTTACCCTTCCCTCTAATTCACACATTAAAAAACTTTGGCTCGGCCAAACCCTACCCAAATATTCTCTCAACTTCCCTCTATTCATCTTAGAGGCCTTACTTTATTCATAAAGCCATATTAAGGATCCCTTTTGATCATATCAAAAGTAAGAACTGAAAGAAGAGGTAAAAATCTCACCACCTCTTTCTAGTTCCTTTCTTCTTCCACATTCTTTTTCATTGTTGTTTCCATTCTAATATAATAACTCCAGTATCTTCTATATACTATGATTTTCTTATAAATATGGTACAACCAAATTCATTATTCTATCCATCCCTTGAATGACTTGTCACCATACGTGCGTACGTACGACTTACCGTCTCCACGTCGTTGTATAATTGTTATTCAATACATTATTTTTTGGATGTGTGTAATAATGATGTGTAATTCATGTAAATAATAAATATAACATGATAATGATTCTGTATATATGATATACCATACAATAATATATTATTTTAGAATCAAAATAATAATATTGTTGCTCGTTCGAACGTACGGATTATCGTCTCCACGACGTGATGAGATCCATTTCCACGTTCACCATTCATCGACAATTATGAAAATATATATTACTAATAAGTATGTAATATATGAAATAATAATGATACTGGAGATATATATATATATATATATATATATATATTTGTACTTACATATATCTTATTCAGTTAGTTTCGTTCAATAAGATATGAAAATAGAAATAGCGTTTATGCGTACGTACGGACTACCGTATCCATAAACGTGTTTTTCATTTCATATATATGACTATTATACATAATTATATTCTAAATATATATTATATATAAGTCATTTTATATTTTCTGTAAGTATTTAAATCATGATCTAAGTGATACAATCAAGAGTAACAAGTTAAAACACGTTCGATAAAGAAATCAATTATTACCCGAAATGTTAATTTAACATGGAAATTATTATTAAATGGGTAGTATAAAGTCATTAATGAATAATTTATGATATAATAATTATTAATATGGTTTTATATCATTTAAAAACATACTACGGTCTTCATACAAGAGGTTAAACATACCCTCGACTAATGGAAAATGCAAGGTAAGGGGTTTTCATCTCACTCCTTATTCCTGTGAGATTCTTACCATATTGCCACTATTACCTTTTGTGTGGTCTATGTACTACCCATAATTTTATTCTTTGTTTAATACACTTTAATTTATGTGTATTTACATATTCACTGTATGATACCTATTTCATGGGGTGTATGTTTCGTAAGTTACCAAATTGGTAAGGGATAATTTCCCAATCTCTTTATTATCCGAGGTTGTTTTTACGTAAGTATCTACTGGGACATATTTATTATCCCTGTCCATGTTTCATAAAAGGGTTTTCAAAAGGATTATTTTTAAGGGACTTTTTACTAAAACATCATTTTAAATGTTTTAATGATTTATCTTTCTAAACCCTTTTAATAAATATCCATGATTTCAAAATGATTTTAAGGATTTATTTATATGGACATGAATGCTTTGAAATGATAATTCATTTCAAAAGTTTCAAAGTGGTATGGGACACTTTGATTAAAAAATTTCATTAAATGTCTTCCTTTCTAAATTGTGTGACCTTTAAATTTTTTCAAGAAAAAGGGGTATTTCCCTCAATGAGTTTTACACATCATTTTCATCTATGTCAAAATCCTTTAATGGATTTTAAACTTGTTTTGACATTGATTTATCATGATACAAATCTTCCATATTGTATTGAAGGGTTTGTGAAATGTTTGACTGTGGATGTGTTATTTTTATACAATTCATGGTTTATGGGTAAATTATTTACATTTAGTAAGCTAGTTTTAATACGAATGTTTATGTTATGTTTAAACATTTTCATATGAGGAATTAATTGGACATAGTAAGTGATAGGTGGATCCTGTTATAGCTCCCCAATGCATCGGTAGGTCTAATGAGACAAACTAGTGTCTTGGCACAAGGGCTTGACAAAATCTTATTTGTAGTCTTGGAACAAGGCCTTGAGTATGTGGTTATGATAGTCTGGCATTATGCATTCCATCATTATGAAAGTGGCTATTGATATTGCATGTGATTATTCGACTAGTATAATATCCATGTGAATAAGTAAATGGAATTATTTTATTGTATATTTTCAATATTATGCTGATGTTTATGTTTAAAAATAATTTAGTCTTATAGATTGCCTTAAATGTTTATGATTATTTATCAAAGTTTTAGCTATATTGCTTACCCTTATAGAGCATTTGAGCTCACCCCTTTCTATGTTTTATTTTTCCCCGGATTCCAAGAAGTGTATTGTGATTGATATGTAGGGTTAAGCCGAGGGAATAATGGAGTTCTTAAAGGATTATTTAGGACATTTTGTACGTTATAAATTGTAATGTAACATTCATGTATGTAATCTATTTTCCAATACTGCTAAACTGATCGATCCTTTGGGACTTGATTCGTTGTAATCATGCCAATGTATTAAAATAATGCACCAACTCTGGGTAACTGGGTTCAGATCATTACAGTTGGTATCAGAGGAGGATTACCAATAACCTTGGAAGCTAGATTTAGATAAACTCTGATTAGAGCACATAGACCTAAGATATAATATGAGGATTAGTATAGATGAAGTTCCTAGAATTTTGGTAATGTAGAGAGTTTGTGAGTTTTCCATGAAAATAATTCCATTTCTGGATACGAGCACGTAGAGGTGGCTCTGGTACAGATCAACCTAAGGGGTAAAATCCGAAAACACCACTTTGAGCTAGACTTGAACGAGAACTGGTGCATGACTACGGGCCTTGCTGCACTCTTGTTTACGACACTCCCGAGGGATATGCTTAGGATAATTCTCATTTTCATTACAAATCATTATGAATGGTTTATGAGTATATACGTCCTCAATGAAAACATATTTATGATAATAGATTATATCCATAAATCGTTCAATTTACATTAGGTATTTTACAAGTTTGGAATTATTCATTGTAATTCATAAACTATCCTAGTTTATGCCATTGTATAGAAATGGCGCCCAGTAGAAGGAATGTGAAATCCAGCAATATGTATGATCCAAAGAGTAATAAGGATCATATCTTTCACTATATTAAGCCAACATTTAGATGGGAAATAGTCTCCCATGTACTCTCAACATATGATGAAATAGTATCATGTGATAATAAGATAATTAAATAATTCTATGAGTCTTATGGATTTTAAGGGATGCAAGAGAAGAAAAGGATATAATAGAGAAAGATGGATAAAGGGAAGGGGGAAAATAATAATTTTCCCATATGTGATTACTATGGGAAGAAACACCCTGGAACTTTCCTGAAGGGAATGAGAGTTTGTTATAAGTATAGAGAAAAATGACACCATGTACGTGAGTGTAAGGGTGAGAAAAAGGTTTCAAATGTATAATGCTTAATCTGCAAGTAGTTGGGACACTACTTGAAACAATGTCCAAATTATCAGAGTATTCCCCAAATGATGCTATTGGATAATAATCAAGTTATGATACTACCATAGATGATGGGGAATGATTAGAGTTCTTATGTCGTTATTATAGAATTATGTCATTTGAGTGTTGTATCAACAATGTAATAGTTATAATAATTATGGAATATATAAGTATTGTACAGCAGTACTATTTCATTAAGGACTTGAGATCATGTGGAACTAAGAAAAGTGACTCAATAGAAGGTTAAATTTTTGGAAAATATATGATTAGAGAAAGATAATCCATATTATGGTTCTAATACTGAGCGAGTGATTTTGGAATAATACATGATTGATTGGGATAAATAATATTGGATATTCATGACTACCTTGAAACTGATCAATGATTTGTATATTCCATCATTGATGGAGTTTACAAAAAGTTTGTATAGAAGGAGTATATCTAGTATTCTATAAGGAATAAGGGATTATGAATGTAATCAATAAGGTTTTATGGTAATTATAGATGTTGCAGTGTTTTAAAATAATACATGATGAAGGTGTTCACATGTTATTAAGCGGAAAAAAGGATCTTCATTGTGTTTGCATTCCATATAAATTTTGAACTGTGAGTTTGGACAGAAGTATTTTGGATAATTCTATATTTAGATTATTTTTGTATTGCCATAAATGGAAAACCCGGAGGTCGGGCGGCAACTCTTCTCGTCCGGCAAGGCCACGAGACATGAACCCACATCCGAAGGGCGACAAGGGTGTATCGCCTACCACGAACCCATGTGATGTCCTTGATTGAATAATGTAGTATTTTTTTAAAAAAATTCTGGTATATGAATTATAAATTCATTTTTTAACCCTAAATGAATATGATAAATAGAATATTATTTTTACGTTCTATTATCTTTTAGAGTTAAAGATGAGTTTGTGGTAGAAATTAGTTAAAGGATGGGACTCTACTTGTTAAGTATATATTTTTATTATTCTCTTATTATATGAATAAATTAATTCTTATAATTTAGTGAAGTGACCTTGAAACAAAAAATATGTTATCCTAATACCATATGTTGTGTTGAACCAATGGTATTTTAAATCATCATAAATAGATGAATTTAAGGCCCTCAATTTTACACTTGTTTTTATGGATGACCTCAATCACTACATATAAATATTTACATTTTTTGACCAACTATATGTCTTTAATTTCTACCAATGTTCTCATAATCGAGATCATAATTTGGTGGTGACCCTTTCACTTCCATTTTCCTCTTATTAAGACTAAATTTTGTTAACCTAATTTCCGATGTGGGTTTTCCCAAAGGTATTTTCTATTTTTGAAAATTTATTTATGAAATATAATTTCAAATTGCGAGGATGAAATTTATTGAAGGAGGGGAGAATGCGGCACCCTAAGCTTCCACGGTACACTTCTATTTGAATAATACAGTAGTGTCTGATGTGCGCAACTTCGAGTTCTAACCCACACCACAACCAATCAAACTAGCAGTTACGAATATTAATAATCACTTTTTTAAATTTTATACATTTTAACTATCAAAATGGACTTCATTTTTGGATTCATAATATCGAAATTATCTTTGGGTGAATTTTTTGTACTTTTCGGATAACTTTCATATTTTGATAAATAGTGAAAATTACTAAATTTTAATTAAAAACAACTTTTTTAATCAAAATAATCAATAGTGATAAATTATGAATTTGAGTGATTTTATAGTATAATTAGATTATATTTTTACGATTTAATCCAATGTTTTTCATTGGAAAAAAGTTCACATTTAAACTGGACATAAGAAAAGGCATATCATTTAATAGTTATTATCTCTTTAAAACACGTTTTTTATTTTAACAACGGTAATTAATTTTAAATTAATTTGTAACACTTATGGGTTTTGAATTTAGAAAAATAGATTCAATATTTAGAATCAGGAGGTAAAATTTTTTGTAAATAGTTAACTTTTATTTTTAGACATTTTGAACAATTTCTTCGGTAAATATTTTATTTACCATGGTTAAAGGGTAAATCCGAGAAATAAGGGTAAAACAATAATATTATAATAAAACTAAATTACCCTAACACGTGTCCTAACCATATTGGTTGATACATTTACCACCATGGGCATCTTTGTGTCGATTTTGGAACCCCATGGAGCCACTTGTAAGTGATAAGGACAATTTATATTAATTAAGTTAAAGTAAACACAAAAATGACATAAGCATATATCTTTTAGCAAAACAATTTTTACATAGGGTTATATATGTTATATTTTAGACAATAAATATTCATTATAAATATAAAACGATTTCATACATAATGGTATTTTATTTATAATTTTTAGACATTGAATAATTAAATTTAATTATGACACAATAATGATGTAGTATTTTCATTATTAATGAATGAATCAAATAATTGGTATTTTATATGTTAAAAAAATATAATTTGAAAGTTTTGATGACATACAAGAATTTTATTGGTCAATATGACATTTTAGTATTTCTTAAATTAATTTGTATCGAATTAATAATTTTTTTTATGACTTTAAGAAAAATCAATTATTAAATATTTTCAAAATAAACATAAATGAGTTTTTAAAACAAATATTATATTATTAATTGATATGATATTTCAAAAAATCTATGGTTTATCCAGAGGACTTATATAATGATAGTTTTATTATTAATGTACCACTTTGTGGTCTCTTGGATGTTTATAGTATGTTTATGGACTATATAATATAAAAATACAAAGAGACATGGTAATGTCAAACTATTTAACTAAGAGTTAAATTAAAAATATAAAGTTAATAAAGTGACCCAAACCTGTCTAAAACCTATTGGTTGAGTGTTTTCCGAACTATACCCACCTTAGCCTTTAAATAATTCTCTTTGGAGCCATTATAAACTGAATATGAATTTATTATAATATAAAATTTCTAGCTTTTCCTAAGGTGCTCATCACCCCTCTTATAAAAGGGATCTTTCCTTCCCTCTATTTCACACCTAAAAAGCCTTTTGGATCAGCCAACCCCGACCCAAATATTCTCTTAACTTCCCTCAATTCATCTTAGAGGCCTTAATTTAGTCAGAAAGCCATCTTAAGGATTCCTTTTGATCAAATCAAAAGAAAGAACCCGAAGAAGAGGTAAGAATCTCACCACCTCTTCAATGTTCCTTTCTTCTTCCACATCCTTTTTCTTTGTTGTTTACATTATAATATAATATATCTAGTATATTATATATAATTTGATGTTATTATAAATATTTTACTACCAAATTGATTATTTTATCCATCCCTTGAATGACATGTCACGATACGTGCGTACGTACGGCTTACCGTCTCCACGTCATGGTGTAATTGTTATTCAATACATTATTATTTGGATGGATGTAATAATGATGTGTAATTCATGTAAATAATAAATATAAAATGATAATGATTCTGTATATATGATATACCATCCAATTATGTATTATTTTAATATCAAAAGAATGATATTGTCACACATGCGTATGTACGGATTACCGTCTCCACGACGCGAGGAGATTCATTTCCTCCTTCACCATTCATAGACAATTATAAAAATATATATTACTAATAAGTATGAAATATATGACATAATAATTATAATGGATATATATATATATATATTCACTTACATATATCTTATTAACTTAGTTCCGTTCAATACGATATAAAAATAGAAACAACGTTTAGGCGTACGTACGAACTACTGTCTCCATAAACTGTGTTTTTCATTTCATATATATGTCTATTATACATAATTATATTCTGAATATATATGATATATAAATCATGTTAAATATTCTGGATGTATTTTTTTCATGATCTAAGTGATACAATCAAGATTAACAAGTTAAAACACGTACGATAAAGAAAGTGATTATTACCAGAAATGTTAATTTAACATGGAAATTTTTATTAAATGGGTAGTATAAAGTCATAAATGAATAATGTATGATATCATAAATATTAATATGGTTCTGTTATAATTTAATAACATACTATGGTCTTCATACAGGAGGTTAGACATACCCTCGACTAAAGGAAAAGTGCAAGGTAAGGGGTTTTCATCTCAGTCCTTATTCCTATGAGATTCGTACCATATTGCCAGTCTTACCTTTTGTGTGGTCTATTTACTAACCATAATTGTATTCTTTGTGTAATAAACTTTAATTTATGTTTATTTACATATTCACTGTATGATACCTCTTTCATGGGGTGTATGTTTCCTAAGTCACCAAATTGGTAAGGGTTAATTTCACAATCTCTTTATTGTCTGAGGTTGTTTTTACCTAAGTATCTACTGGGACATATTTATTATCCATGTCCTTGTTTCATAAAAGGGTTTTCAAAGGGATTATTTTTAAGGTAATTTTTACTAAAAAATCATTTTAAACGTTTTAAATATTTGTCTTTCTAAACCCTTTTAATTAATGTACATGATTTCAATATGATTTTTAAGGATTTATTTATATGCACATGAAAGCTTTGAAATTATACTTCTTTTAAAAAGTTTCAAAGTGGTATGGGACACTTTGATTAAAGAGTGTCTTTAAATGTATTCATTTCTAAATTGTGTGACTTCTAAATTTTTCATGAAAAAGGGGTATGCCCCCCTATGTTATTTACAAATCATTTTCATCTATGTCAAAATCCTTTAATGAATTTTAAACATGTTTTGAAGTTGATTTATCATGATACAAATATTTCATATTGTATTGATGGTTTTTTAATATGTTTGACTGTGGATGTGTTATTTTTATACCTTTCATGGTTTATGGGTAAAGTACTGACATTTCGTAAACTAGTTTTAATACGAATGTTTATGTTATGTTTACATCTTTTCATATGAGGAATGCATTGGACTTAGTATGTGACGGGTGGAGCCCGCTATAGCTCCTCGATGCATCGGTAGGTCTCATGAGACAAAATAGTGTCTTGGCACAAGGTCTTTACAAAATCTTATTTGTTGTCTTGGTACAAGGCCTTGACTATGTGGTTAAGATAGTTTGGCATTATGCATTCCATCATTATGAAAGTGGATATTGATATTGCATGTTATTATTCGACTAGTAGAATATCAATATGAATATGAAAATGGAATTATTTTATTGTTTCTTTTCCATATTATGCATAAGTTTAGGTTTAAAAATACTTTTTTAGTCTTATACATTGCCTTAAAGTTTTATGCTTATTTATCAATGTTCCTGCTGTATTGCTTACCCTTACTGAGCATTTTATATCACCCCTTTCTAGGTTTTATTTTTCCCAGGATTCCAAATGGGTATTGTGATTGATATTAAGGTTTAAGGAAAGGGAATAATGGCGTTCATAAATGATTATTTAGGTTATTTTGTATGTTATAAAGTGTAATGTAACATTCATGTATGTAATCAATTTTCCAAGACTACTAACCTGATCAATCCTTCGGGACATGATTCCTTGTAATCATGCCAATGTATTAAAATAATGCACTGACTATGGGTAACTGGCATTGGGGATTTACAATGTGTATTATGATTCTATGTGGGTTTAATTTCAATTTTACCAATTTTTAATTTTATTACGTGGTATGGAAGGAATCATTATTTTGTTTACCATGCAATGTACTTTTTTACTTTTCTGGGAAAAGTACGAGGAGAATGATTTTTTAACTTATATGTCTTGAAGATATTTTTAAATCTTCATAACGCAAAACTTACCTGAATCAACCACTACACGTATACCAGTTTATTTTCAACACAATTCAATTCTTTTGAAATTTCTTGACATTTTGAGAAATGAAAAATATTTTTAAAGAAGAAATGATATTTTCCTCATGAAATATGCACAAGTGTTTTATCTAAAAAAATTCCATCTTAAATTACATAGATTTATATTTCTATCCCTTTTATTAATTTGATTTCATTGTGTTAATGATCAAATGTAATTTATGAAATCCATTTTTTTATATCAATTATGATGGAATTGTGTTTAACAATCTCATTTGATTTCATGGGTTATGCTATGGTGAATGTTTCAATGTTTTTTTGGAACACATAAGAATGGTTTAATTATGAGATGGATGGGACATATAACTCCCTCCAATGAATTTTTTAATGACTTATAACTCATTATATATCCATTTCTAGAATGGCAAGTTAATCTAGTTTAGTTTTACAAGGATAGAATTAGAAGAGAACTCAGTTCAGCAATGGAATGTTTCCGTTATGATGGTCATGCCAATGATCCATGACTAATATTAAATTATTTTCTATGATTATGTGTGTATTCCATAAAATTTCATGTATTATGTTTTGATAATTGGGATTACATTGTAATTTTATGATTTATCCCGTGACATGATATTGTTATCTTTTATATACAAGATAAGATTTTAAAAAGTTATGTTCTTATTAATATGATATGATTTTTATTTAATTTCATAGAACATATTGCTCATTTGAGATCGCCCTTTTATAGGTTTCTATACCATTGGATATGGGGAAGATTATTAAGTATGATATCCGAAAAGGAGAATAGATATGATGAAATAAACATCAGACATTGTGGATTTTTTATGAACCAATTGTTTATGTTTCATAATTTCTAAAGAAACTATACCTATATTGTCCGGTCATAGATTTTTTTTATGTTGTAATAAATTAAATTACATTATGAAGTGATATCAATGTTTGTAATGAATGGTTCGTTATAGATGTTCAATGAATTATACAGTTTATTGGTAGGTTGTTCATTAGTTTTTCCAACATAGAAATTTTGTCGTGGATATTTCTTTGTTTATACGCATTTTATTAAAAAATACTAATTTATTAAAAAAATTTATAATTACAAATTTATCGGATGTGATAGAAGATATGTCATTATGATTTGGATAATTATTATTATGACCTTATAAGAGGAATGTTTTATATTAACTAATAGATAGAGGGACTGATATTGAGGTAGGTGGTTAGTTTAATGATTAAAAAAATGTATGTGTAAAAGTTATTGTGTTAGTGCATAGGGTTTTGTTATAATATGGGTTTTTGATAAATGAGTGGGTGAAAATAATTGAGGGAGATATGGAAGATCCACTAAGATTGGGGTAACTATCTCATGTGATGTTTGGGTGGTTTTAATAACTCAAAATGACCATGTCTATATAGTTTCATCATTCCTAGTAATGTTGGGAAAACCACTAATGGTATTTATTTTGGAAAGGAGAATTTTCATATCTCGAGGCAGGCCTTGGTAATGTGGGAATTGGACTCCAATGTGTTATTCCCAATTTCAGTTCATGGTTAATATACTATTTGGTAAAATTTTATATGTGTAGTTTGAATAACTCAATAATCCAGGAGTAGAAATTATTCTTATTAGGTCTCTATTTTTCTTTCTTAAAATGGTTAGAGAAAATTATTTTGAAAAAATGTGAGGGTATAGAGGCACTATAATAGGAATTATAATTTTTTACATTTGGTAAACCCCAGCAAAAATGATAGATATTATGATGTGAATGGATTATTCTTATTAAGATGATCCAGTTATGATTTGTCTAGTAAGGGTGAGAATATAACCTCAGTGTGACTCTGGTTATCAACAATGTATGGGTTTTCTAACATGAATAAGAAATATTTGTCCTATGTATAGTCTTCTAGTTTGATAATGATCATTTGATTATAATGTACAGTTAAGTGATAGATGTAACACCCTGATCCAAATTGCCAAGATCCAATCCATTATTTTAATACATTAGAATGATTACAATGAATCCATTCCCTGAACAACCGATCAGTTTAGTAGTATTGGAAATAGATTAAATACATGAAGATTACATTACAATTTCTTACAAAAAATAAAACATATATAATCCTTTTATAAATCCATTATTCCCCTATATTAACCAAGAATATCAATCAAAAAACACTACTTTCCATCTTATGAAAATAAAACATAAGAAAAGGTTTATCTTAGTATCTCATTAAGGATAAACTATATAGCGTAAGTTTTCACAAATAACAATAATATTTTTAGTCAAGGTACAATATTAAAACAGAATCTTTTTAAAACATTATCTTCATCATAATATGGAATGAATAAACAACATAATTCCCTTTAAACATTCACATGGATATTCTACTAGTCGAATAATCCATTATATAATCAATAACTAATCTCATAATGAGGTAATGCATAATGTTGGACATCATAACCTCTACGTCTAGGCCTGGTGCCAAGACCATACAAAAATATTCTATTAAGGACATGTTCCAATACACTAGTTTGTCTCATGATACCTAGTGATGTATTGAGGGGCTATAACGGGCCTCGCCCGTCACATACTAAATCCAACACATTACTCACATGAAAAGGGTGAACATATCATAAACACATGTATTAAAACGAGCATATGAAAAGTTAATTTTCTAACCATAAAAAATGAATGGAATTAAAAGAGCACATCCTCAATAAAAAATATCATAAACCATTAAAATCAGAATATTGTATCATAATATATCAATCAAAATTATGTATAAAATTCAACAATGGTTGTTGACATATACTAAAATAATATAACAATATCATCGATACCCTTTTAGAGAAATGTCCCTTTTTTACATTGAAAACATTAAATGTCACACTATTTATAAAAGAATAAATTTAAAATATATTTTTGAATAAATCTGTCACATAACACAATGAAACATTTGAATGGATTTAAGATTTTGAAACATTAATTTCTATATAAATAAATCTTTAAAACCATTTAGAAAACATTGTCATTAATGAGAAATCTATAATAGAATAAATAATTAAAATAATTAAAATGTTTGTATAGTTAAATTTTAAATTAAACAAAACGTTAAAAATATTCCTTTTCATAATTTTTTAAGAAATATGTACATTGACAATAAATAATTCCAAGTACTTACTCACATATAAAAAAACTTGAATAATAATGAGATTGTGAAATTAACTTATACCATATACTTTCCTGTAGTCGAGGGTGATTTGTCCTCCTGTATAGTGATTAAACAAATATTATCAAATTTTACTAGGACCATATCCATATTTATGATATCATATATGATTATGATATGTCTTTATATTACACTTTTATTAATAATTTCCATGTTAAAGAAACATTTTGTGAAATAATCACTTTCATTATCTTACGTGTTTCGACTTGTTATTTTTTATCGTATTTATTTGATCATTATTTACTTACATCCAGAATGTAAAATTTGATTTATATATAATATATATTCTGTATATAACTATATATATTATATATAGATAAATAATATGGAACTAACTATTATGGAGACGACTCAATTTATATACGCATGAACACTGTTCGATTTTTTATCGTATTGAATGAAAGTAAGTGAATGAAATATATGTTTGTATATAAATATATATATCATCTCAGTAGAATTATTATGTCATATATTTCATAATTTTTATTAATATTTATTGTTATAATAATTCTTGAATGGGGAACATGGAAAATGAGTCTCCTCGCATCGTGGAGACAGTTAGTCGTACGTATGCACGAGTGACAATATCATTTCATTAATGGTCATATTGTATTAAATTGGATGAATATGAATTTTAAATAAATTTTATAATGTTATATTTATTATTTAAGTCCATTATATTCATTTTTATACTCAACTAAATAAAGTGTAAATGAAAAAAAATTACACCACGTTGTGGAGATGGTAAGTCGTACACACACACGCATGGTGATATTGTTTTTTGTGGGATGTGTAAAAGGAGGAATATTGTTGTCCCATAATTATAATAACATATAGGAATGTTTATGTTACTAGATTTAATATTTTAGTGTGTAAACAATAGACTAAGTGGATGTAGAATAAGAAACGATCGTTGAAAAAGTTGATAAAACAGTTACCTCTTTTTGGGTGTCCCATTTTGATTTACACAAATAGAATACATACGATGGTTTTATGAAAGAAGTGTGGCCTCTATAATGTTATTAGGGATGATGGGAGAGTAAATGGGTTGTGTTTGTCTGAGGAAATAGGCTTTGGATGTGTGAAATAAATAGAATAAGAAGTTCCGTTTTATAAGAGATTTGGGCTGCAGTTTAGGAAAATATTGAAATATTACATTATGAAAAATTATTTTTTGGTTTCATGTATTTATGAATTAGTTTATTTCAAAGGTAATATGATTATGTCTCTAAATAATCTTAGAAAATTATTTTTATACTATTTTTGTGAATGAAATTAGCCATATCTTTTTAGGTTAAACCGTTGTTAAACAGTTTAACTCTTACAATGTTTACTTGTATTTTATACTATAGGTTTAATTCAGTTACAATAAAATGAAAAGAAAAGATAAAGTGTATAATTAATGACATTTTAAATCTTAAATTCATTATTTTACCAAATAATAGTATTTTACTAGTTTTATATCATTTAATAAACGAGTATTTATTTTAAAAACTCATTTATGTCAATTTTGAAACTATTTAGTAATTGATTTTTGTTATAGTCATAAATACATTTTTACTTAGAAACAACGGTATTAAAACATCCATAATATTTAGATTTATACCAGAATTGTTTTTAAGGAATAAAAATATTCAAATTAAATTTATTTAAAAATTTATAAAATCATTTATTTAAATAATTTGTTTAAAAGGTAATCACTGCATCATCATTATGTCATAAATAAATATTTTTATCTATTGTAAAAAATTATAAATAAAATACCATGATGTAGTAAATACTTTTATCTTTAAAATAAATATTTATAGTAATAGATATCAATTATATAATGCTATAATAAAATTTATTTATTAAAAAACATGTTTATGTTATATATCCCATTTATAAAAATTAAAAAATTTAAAAGTTCATTTTCACACACAAGTGGCTCCCAAAAGCCAAAAGTTTGTCCAAAGGATGTTCATGATCTAATATATCACATATAATAGTATTAGTAAATGTGTTTGGGTAGTTTTATATTATTACAATATTTTTTCACCCTCATTTACCAAATTTACCATTTGTCCATGGTAAATAAAAATAATTACTAAAGTTATTATTTATAATTTCTAAAATTAAAAGGTACCTATTTACAGAATTTTGAAATTTTGATTCCATGTATGGAGTCAATTTTTCCAAATTCACAACATATATTTGGCAGAAAATAATTAAAAAATAATTCTTCTTGTCAAACCGAAAAAGCGGGTTCGTATGAAATAAAAACTATCAAAAGATTTTCATGTGTTTATATCCAATTTAAATGTAAAATTACATACAATGACCTAATTTATATTAAATGATAAAAATATAATATAATTATACTTTAAACCACAAAAATTTATAATTTAACAATATAATTTAATTCAATTAAAAAAGTTGTTTTCAATTAAAATTTAGTATTTTCACTACTAATGAAAATATGAATGTTATAAAAAATGTACCAAAAATACATTCAAACTAAATTATTATGTCCTGATTCTAAATAAGAATTTCATTTCATCAAATTTAATTTAAAAATGCGTCAAATATTGGATTTTAAAAAGGACTCACCATTAAATGGTTGAAAACTTATTTTTCGAAACAAAATAATTCTTTTATTTGAAAAATTCATATTTTTATTATAATTTGTCTGAGAAACACATTAGATGAATGTTAAAATTATATAAGATATTTAAAAAATTCAAAATTTGATTAATACTATTTATAACCACTTTTAAAATGCCTAGTTTGATAGGACACCGTGTGCTCAAACTCAGTGTTGCATGTAGTGAAAGCTGTTTAATAATTAAGAAGAAGTGTATCATGGAAGATTGGTAATTACATTATCACATACTACAATAAATTTAAGACTCAAAATTTTCAAATTTGGGATCGATAACTAATGTTTGATTATTAAAAATCCCATTATATAAATCCCACATCAAAAAATGGTTGATAAAACATTCACTTTAAAAAAAGAAAGGGATGTAAGAAGGTTACTTGAAATAACACATACAACGATTCTATATAATAAAACATGGACATGAATGAAAATGTATCCATATAGTCTTGATGGAGGGTGATAGGGAATATTATTAGGATATTGTTAATAACTAGAAAGATATAAATCTACGATGATATAATGGAACATTTGATTCATCTCAAAAGAAATTACTAGGAAAATTGTTTTTGCTTTATGATTGTTTCCCTAGTGTTATAGGATTAATATAATTCATAGACTAAGATCATACTTAATTAACATTCAGAGTTTCATCGTTTAATTAATTCTAACCAAAAACTCATATTTCACATCAAAAGATAAAACTGAAAAATATTATATATATTTTAATTTTATAAGGTTCCACACATAATCTTATGAAATTTAAATTAAGATAACTATGTTATACAAACTTCAGACATCCTTTAGGCCAATGGTAGGTGATAAATCCTTGTCACACGTCAGTTGAGGGCTCGATTCCTACAGCCTTGTCTGATGCGACTAGTTGATGCCTAGCCTATGGATTGTCCTTTTTCTAAAACAATTGTATTATAACATTCTAAAAATAATATTAAGAATTGTTTTAACCATAAACTATACTATAATATGTTGAAATTAATCAGTTCCAACCTTTAGAGTTATCCAAAATGCATATGTCCAAACTCCTTATAATTGGTCAGTAAACATTCAAAATCTATTATAACATCAAATTCCCCAAACAGTGTAATGTTTCTCTTATTGTCACATAATGTATATTTTATTACTCTTATCATATTAAAAACAAAATCAACAAAAATAGTATTTTAGTATAATCCCTATATATATCACATTCTTCTTACAACCAGAATACTTTACTTGAATCCCATAATACATTAATTATTCCATTTTGACGGTTCTAACAACATAACCTTGACATTTATCTAGTTGATTCTTTTGAGCTATATTTCCAAGACGCTTTGGATAGATATTTACATAATGTCCCATATCTTTACTATTTTAACATTACACAGATTCATTCTTTCCCTAATAATCATGATCTAGGTGACCTATTTCTCCACATTTGTAATAATCTCTCATTCCATTTAATCAAGTAACATGGTGTTACTACCCACAATTATCAAATAAGGGAAAATACATCTTTCTCTTTTTTCCACTATTTTTCTCCTGGTCCACTATTCTCTTCTTCTATTGCATTAGTTCAATTTCATAAGGCATTGATAATTCCTTTTTGATCTTGATAGCTAGTTGGATAATGACTTTGTATGCTGAGAATGATTGTGAGACCAATTCCTATCACATGAATGGTTTAAACCCATCTACGAATATATCAATATTACTTCATGGGTTATGCATGTAGTCTGAAGCAATACTTGTTTACCTCACGAAGTTATCCTCATTATTTGCAACATTTTCATCCACTTTTTGTCTTAGAGTCATAAATTTCCTTTCCATGTCAGCTCATTGTTCACAAAGAAAAATATTTTTCAATGAAAAGATCTTTAAACTCTATTCATTCCATATTTTATGCTTCATCATCCATCTTTGGGTTTTGAATCAATGACCTCCATTGTTTTACATCTCTTGAAAGATGATAGACTACCATAACAACTTTTTCCCCTAAATTACTCCCTAAAGAAAGAAATATTTTCTCCATGGAACATATCCACTTATCAGCTATGAAGGGATTTTTAGACCCATTGAATATTGGAGTTTGTTGTCTCATGAAGCAGTCTAACATTGATCCTCTACATTTTGGATCAGGCTACTCTATACAGGTAAGGTTATAATTCATATCTAGAGTCAAATGACCCAGTATTGTTATAATATGTTAAGTGCTAGTTGTATCACTAGATCCAATATCACTGTCTGTCATAGGCGGGAAATACCTACATGGATTATTTGCGATGATACGATTTATATTTATCCCACTAGGAACTGTTTATAAACTATTTAATACACTAGATTAGTTTGTGAATCATAATTTATAATTTCGAACAAATTAAATTTCTAACTTAATATGAATTTGTTTTGTATATATAATCCAAAATCATAAAAATGGCTCTTTTGGGGACATTTATAATAAAAATCTTCCATAATTATGTACAATAAAAATATGGATTATCCTATGTATATCCCTCAAGGGTGTCAATCCAGGTGCACACATATGGCCTATTGTCATATGCGAGGTTACCCCGAGTCATGCCTCGAACACAGTGTCAGAGTTTTCAACCATAGGTACATCTAGGCATGAACCACATCCACTTATAATCTCTATAAAGGGATTTACTCCTTGGAATATCCCCCTAATCCATATATTACAAATATTCTAGGGGTTCTTCTACACTTATCAGTAATGCCTATCTTAAGGTTATGATACATAATCAATGTTTTATAAAACCATTTTCATGTTTTTTTAAACATCCTTTGAAACTAAAAATATTGCCACGACCCCATTTTCCATGAGCCGATTAATTATTTTAATAATTGGCATGATTACAGGGAAACACGTCTCAAATGACCGATCAGTTTAGCAGTCATTAAATTATATTACAAACATGAAATTTACATTTCATTTTCTAACATTTAAAAGAACATAGATAATAATTTGATAAAGACATTATTCCACTATATTAACCCTACATATCAATCATAAAACAATCCTTGGCACCATAGGAAAATAAACCATAAAAAATGGGTGATCTCAGATGCCCAGTAGGGATAAACAATATAGAAGAAGCTATCACCAATAACCATAAACTATTATGTCAAGGTAAAAAATTAAAACAAAATCCCTATATAACATCATCTTCAGAATAATTTGGAATTTTTAAAACAAATAATCTCATTTAAACATTAACATGGATATTCTACTAGTCCAATAATAACATGTAAAATCAAGAACTAATATAATAACGTTGTAATGCATAATGTCGTTCATCATAACCACTACTTCAAGGCCTTCTGCGAAGACCATAATAATATATTCTATCAAGGCCTTATGCCAAGACACTAGATTGTCTCATGAGACCTACTGATGCATCGAGGGGCTGTAGCGGGCCCCTCCCGTCACTTACTATGTCTAACACATTCCTTATATGGAAAGGGTGACACATATCATAAACACTTGTATTAAAACTAGTATACGAAATGATAACATTTTAACCATAAAAAATGAATGTTATTAAAATCAGACATCCACAGTCAAAAATATCATAAACCCTTCAAAACTATATTGGAGATTCTATCATAATAAATCAATATCAATTAATCACAGAATCCAACAAATTATTTTTACATGGATGAATATAATATAATAAAATCATTGAAACTATTTTAGAGAAATACCCCTTTTTACATTTAAAACATTATAAGTCGCAGAATTTATAAAATTTTACATTTAAAATAGATTTTTGATTCATAGTGACTAATACATCTTTGAATATTTTTAAATGAATTATTAATTTAAAACATTCATGTCCATATAAATAAATCATTATAACCACTTTTACATCATGGACATTAATTAAAATGATTTAGAAGAATAAAATTTTAAAACATTAAAAATGATGATTCAGGTAATGTGTACATTACATAAAACCATAAAAAGATTATTTTTGATAATATTATTTTGAATCATGGACATGGATGATAAATAAGTCCCATTAAATACTCACATATAAACAATCCTTTGATAATAATATGATTTTGAAATTAACGCTTACCTTATACATTCCATTAGTAGAGGGAGCTTTGTCCTCCCGTATAATGGTTAAAAATATTATTAAAATATAATAGGATCATATCCATATTTATGATAGCATATAATATTGATTTATGATATTATGTTACACATTTATTAATAATTTCCATGTTAATCCAACGTTTTTGTTAATAATCACATACTTTATCATACGTCTTTTGACTTGTTATTTTGGATCGTATTACATTGATCATAATATATGTACATAACAAATCTAAAATATGATTTATATATAGTATATATTATATATATTAATATATATAATAGATAAGTTAATAAAATGTAACACACCTTTCATGGAGAGGATACGTCGTATGTACGTATGAATGTTGTTTCAGATTTCTTGTCGCATTGAATGGAAGTAATTGAATAAAATATATATATATATATATCATCTCAGTATAATTATTATGTCATATATTTCATACTTATTAATAATTATTATTTCTATAATCCAAATTGGATGGTGAACATGGAAGATATGTCTCATCGCGTCATGGAGACAGTAAGCTGCACGAACACATGAGCGAAAATATCATTGCATTAATGGTTAAATGGTATGGAAATGAATGTAATATGAATTTTTGTGAAAACTTATCATTTTTTATTTATTATTTATATCCATTATATTCATCTTTATATCCATTAAAATATTTTTAAATGAAAAAAATTTACACCATGACATAGAGATGGTTAGCCATACGTACGTACACATAGTGATATTGTTTTTTGTAGGATGGGTAAAAGGAGGAATATGGTTTTACCATACTTATAATAACATATAATAATGTTTAAGGTAATGGGGTTGTTATTTTAGTATGAAAATGACATTTAATGTGGAATTAGGAGTCGAAATGAACTTTGAAAGATGTGATAATACAATTACCTCTTTTCGGGTGTCTCATATTGATTTACACATAAGGACTCTGTAGGATAGATTTATACCCAATGTTTAGCCACTAGAATTATATTAGGGATGACTGGATGGGTAATGGGATTTTATTGGGAAACTGAAATGTCACGACCCGTCCTCGGGGCCCGTTCCGTGACTACCCCAAGCCCGCCTTCCATAGGCCAGGGGCTGGCAACTAGCACCAAGATGTAGATTCTGATAAACAGGGAAGGCATTTCCTTTGTAAAGTAAACAAGCCCCACATAGTAAGCAAGCGGAAAAGTAACCACTAAGTAAAAACTGTAACAAGTTGTGCTGAAAGTAAAGGGGCCGGAAATAAAAGCCCAACTGTAAAGTACAACTGAAGGGAAAAACAACAACTGAAAAGAAAAGATGCAGCATCGAGCCGTCCTCTGGAAGTCCCACCTGAAGGGTGGGTACAGATAGCCTCCACAGCTCCTCGGTCCAGCCGTCCGCTCCAAGTACGTCCCGCCCAATGGTCCACCTCCAGGTACCGTCCTGCTCCGCAAGCCTCCACCACGATCAATGCTGTCCGTCGTCTGCAACCATCACAACGTAGTGCGGGCATAGCCCTTGCAGGGGTGAGTATAAGCTACTCAGTAGGGACCCCGAGACCCCTGAAGGTCTCCCAGAATCCACAAAGGATAAACCTCAAAGGAAAGATATAATCACAAAGTAACATCCGACATTGCTTAGGTATATGCCCATACATATACCTAAGTCATAAATTTCCATCTGGCTCCAACATCCGAGCCCAAGCACAACCAAATCCACATAGGAAAGCAAAACATAGCATCCACACAGGATAGCTCAACACAATCCACAAAGGAGGGTAACACAGGATTCCACTCACACATGTATACTTCTTCAAATGACGATATTGATGATCAGATGTAGCCACTGATTCATCTAAGCCATCGGACCCACAAAGGATCGGTAGGTACTAACCCCCGCAATGACCTACACAGGACCGATCAAGAAGTTGAACCCAAAGATATTGGGAAACTCCTTCTCCATCAAGTACAGTGGTTATGCCGCTACAACCAAGCGCTTCCCTCTTACCTTGGACAGTTGTAGTTCTCCACCTAACGGGTATGGTGGGCATGCTGCTACCACCAAGCGCTCCCCCGTGCCGTTACAACCAAGTGCTCCTCTGTCGTGGGTCTGCCGCTACAGCCAAGCGCTCCCATGTGCCACTACAACCAAGCGCACCTCTATCGTGGGTCTGCCGCTACAACCAAGCGCTCCCCTGTGCCGCTACAACCAAGCGCACCTCTTTCGTGGGTCTGCCGCTATAACTAAGCGCTCCCCTGTGCCGCTACCACCAAGTGCACCTCTATCGTGGGTCTGCCGCTACAACCAAGCGCTCCCCACTGGGCTATCCGTAACACACCGAGTCGTTCGATCAGCAGTCGTCAAATCTCAATCGGCTCTAGGGTTCCGCACACAACATGCTCATTCCGGGAGGGTCCACTCCACGAGCTAAATGGTCGATGCATCAACTGACATGCAGTTTGGAGTTGATGTATCCCAAGATGTACCGTAGTGGTCACTGCCGAAACACGGAGGATTCCCGTACTGTTCTCATCATCGTCACAGTTGAATCTACCGAGGATCTCTATATAGTCGTCGTCGTCGTCGTCGAAGTCGCAGCCAGCACCAGGTTCCCCGCACACAGTAAGCTCGTTCGGGAGGGTCCGCTCCATGAGCCGAGAGGCTGATACGTCAACTGACGCATAGTCCATAGTTGATATATCCAAAAGTTCTGTATCGTCAACAGGAACTCAACGTCGCAGACGGTGCGTCAATCGGACGCCCGGTCTGAGAGTTATTGGCTTTTTCGTCCCAGGGGCCCGGTTGGTTTTTAAGGAAAAACCAACCCGACCGTACTACACATGCGTCCAAACCACGGGCGGAGTGAGCCAAAAGATCCGTCTCACTTAGAGGAATTCAACGAAGTCGACGGCACATCGATCGGACGTCCGGAGCCCAAGATATGAGCGTTTCCGCTCCGAGGGCCCGGTTGGTTTCGTGTTCGAACCAACCCGGTCGAACACAAAGTTTTCTGAAACCTTGATTGCGATATACTGAAACGACCGTCTCGATCCAAGGATTGCATCGCCACTGACGACGCGTCGTTCGGAAGCCCGTAGCTCATGTTTCGGGAAAAATACCGAAAACGGTCCGAAGACGGGGGTCTTGGCCCGGGCCGACCCGGCCCAACCCCCCTGGGCCGGCCGAACCGGGTCGAACCGACCCGGTTGGACCTGGTCCGGTCCAGCCAGGGCGCGGCCTAGCTCGGCTCGGCCGAGCGGCCGAGCACTTGGGTGCCGCGGGGTGCTCCCCACGTGGTTTGGAGGTGTCGCGGCCACACGTGGGGCCGCGCTGGTTCAGCGGACGTGGCATGTCGCCACGTCCCGTGTGGGCAAGCCGGACCCGCGCGGCTGCCGCCGCCGCGACTTCAGCCCCGACGGCCCTGTCCGGCGGCGCGCCGGCGACCCGCGCCGCCGGCAGCTTCCGTGGGCCACCAGAGTTGCTCCGATGGTCCGTTTTCCTTCCCGTCTGCGCCGTTGTTCCTCCCGGGTTCCGTTCATCACTGCGGGATCATCAAAATGCCCTTGCGTCACTTTTTTCCGTCGCCCGCCAAATCCGCACAACCATGAAGAACGGCGGAGGGTTTTTGGGCCGTGTTCGTTTGGCCCGCACCCTCCGCGTTAGATAAAAACAACGGGAGAAATTATTCAACCCATGAACCAACAATTTTAATAAAATAAAATTGTTCATATGAATCCGGTTCTTTAATTTTTTTAAGAAACGTTCACGGGAATATAAAATATTCACAACAACCCCTACCTCGCCAAATCGTCGCCCGCGGGTTCTTCGTGGATTTGAGGATCGTCGCGTCGTCGCGGTATCCTGCATCGCGTCGTCTCAGAAGGGTGTCGTGTCGACGAACTCCGAGGTTCAAGAACAAAAAGATTTAATTAATAATAATTAAATCCTTCTTGAGTCAAAAACCACAAAGGAAGTTTAAAAAGAAACCCGAGATCTCTTACCTCAAGCAGTTGGTGATCGGAGATCGGGGTGGGGAAGAACGTCTTGGATGAAGCGTCGCCAAACTCCGAGGGTGACGGCGTTCTTCGCGTTCTTCCCATTATTCGCGTTCTTCGTGAAGGAGGATGAAGTCTCAAGAATTATGTCAAAGCCTCTCAACGTGTAATCCTCAAAATTTCGTGTTGGTCTTATTTTATTATTACGCCAACAAACAAAAAAGAGGTGAGTAACAACCCATTAATCCGTAGAATTAATTCAACAAAAGAAACTGCCCATTTAATTCACGAATAAAACCGCCCAATTAAATGGTGCGTTAATAATTTAAGAAAACGCGTCAGTTGACTTTCATAAAGACGGGTTTTCGCGGGTGTGTTACTTAGCGGAAAAGAAACGGTGGGGCTCGTGCGGGCCCCACCCCACAAATATCCTACCAAGAGGGTAGGATATTTTTGGATAACATCCTATCCGGATCAACTCAGCTTAAGCCGCTTTAAGTGGCTTCAAGTGGCTTCCAATTGGCTTAAGTGAAATAAAATAATGTTTGTCGTACAATTATTTTATTTCTTAACTTTAATCCCAAAAATTAAAAACCACACCTGAGCAAACGTAACACCGGAAGAGGCATTTATAAGCAAGTACCGGCGCTGCGATTTCATCGGTGCCCTCAGAATTCGATTCCGGGCACTGGTTCAAACATTAGAAAAACCCGCTCGTCCGTTCACTGAACGTACCCGATCCAAACTTCGGAAAATGATTCCAGGCACACCGGGCCTCAGAATCAGGTGCCTTCAGAAACTGCACTCTTGTAAAATTCCAAAGAAAATTAAGAAAAACATTTCCTTGAAATTTACGGGTCTTTACATTCAGACAGATGGTCAGACAGAGAGGACCATTCAGACTCTCGAGGACATGCTCCGCGCATGTGTCCTCGACATTGGTCGCAGCTGGGAGGACCACCTACCCTTGGTGGAGTTCGTGTACAACAACAACTACCACTCCACTATCGGGATGGCACCATACGAGGCGTTGTATGGCAGACCTTACTGATCTCCTTTGTTCTGGACAGACCATGGGGAGTCAGCACTTGTGGGACCAGAGATGGTCCGGGCCACGACAAAGAAGGTCCAGGTCATCCAGGAGCGGATGAGGGCAGCTCAGAGCCGGCAAATGTCTTATGATGACAGGAGGCAGAGGCCAATAGAGTTCGAGGATGGCGACCACGTCTTCTTGCATGTCTCACCTCGATGTGGATTACGTAGATTTGGCCGTGGTGGCAAGTTGTCTCCACGCTTCATCGGACCTTTCCAGGTCCTCAGCAGGATTGGCGAGGTGGCTTATCGCCTGGCTCTACCACCTCAGTTGCACCGGGTGCACAATGTCTTCCACGTATCTCAGCTGAGGAGATACGTGCACGACCCGACACACATCATTGACCATGGAGAGCTAGATGTGGATGATGGGGCAACTTTTGCGGAGGTCCCGGTGGAGATAGAGGATCGACAGGAGCAGGTCCTACGTGGGCGATCGATTCCTCTTGTGCGTATCAGATGGCAGCACGGGAACCTCCAGGAGAGCACATGGGAGCGGGAGGCTCAGATGCGTGCTTAGTACCCACATTTGTTTCCCTAGTTTATGGTGTATCTTTACGGGGACGTAAAGCCCTGAGGTGGGAGTAATGTAAAGAATCGTAAATTTCATGGAATTTTTTTTCTTAATTTTCTTTGGAATTTTACAAAAGCGCAGTTTCTGACGGCACCTGATTCCGAGGCCCGGTGTGCCCAGAATCATTTTTCGAAGTTTGGCTCGGGTACGTTCAGTGAACGGACGAGCGGGTTTTTCTTACTTTTGAACCAGTGCCCAGAATCGAATTCTGAGGGCACCGACGAAATCGCAGCGCCGGTACTTGCTTAGAAACGCCTCTTCCGGAGTTGCGTTTGCTCAGGTGTGGTCTTTAATTTTTGGGCATAAAGTTAAGAAATAAAATAATTGTACGACAATCTTTATTTTATTTCACTTAAGCCACTTGGAAGCCACTTGAAGCCACTTGAAGCGGCTTAAGCTGAGTTCATCTGAATAGGATGCTATCCAAAAATATCCTACCCTCTTGGTAGGATATTTGTGGGGTGGGGCCCGCACGAGCCCCACCGTTTTTTTCCGCTAAGTAACGCACTCGTGAAAACCCATCTTTATGAAAGTCAACTGACGTGTTTTCTTAAATTCTTAACGAACTATTCAATTGGGCGGTTTTATTTGTGAATTAAATGGGCAGTTTCTTTCGTTGAATTAATTCTACGGATTAATGGGTCGTTACTTACCTCTTTTTCGTTTGTTGGCGTAATAATAAAATAAGGCCAACACGAAATTTGAAGGATAACACGTTGAGAGGCTTTGACAGAATTCTTGAGCCTTCATCCTCCTTCGCAAAGAACGCGAAGAATGTGAAGAATGTCGTCACCCTCGGAGTTTGGCGATGCTTCATCCGAGACATTCTTCCCCGCCCTGATCTCCGATCACCAACTGCTTGAGGTAAGATATCTCGGGTTTCTTTTTAAACTTCCTTTGTGTTTTTTGACTCAAGAAGGATTTAATTATTATTAATTAAATCTTTTTGTTCTTGAACCTTGGATTTTGTCGACGAGACACCCTTCCGCGACGACGCGACGCTGGATACCGCGACGACGCGACGATCCTCAAATCCGCGAAGAACCCGCGGGTGGAGATTTGGCGAGGTAGGGGTTGTTGTGAATATTTTATATTCCCGTGAACGTTTCTTAAAAAAATTAAAGAACTAGATTCATATGAACAATTTTATTTTCTTAAAATTGTTGGTTCATGTGTTGAATAATTTCTCCCGTTGTTTTTATCTAACGCGGAGGGTGCGGGCCAAACGAACACGGCCCAACAACCCTCCGCCGTTCTTCGTGGTTGTCCAGATTTGGCGGGCGACAGAAAAACATGACACAAGGGAGTTTTGATGATCCCGCAGTGAAGAACGGAACCCGGGAGGAACAACGGCGCAGACGGGAAGGAAAACGGACCACCGGAGCATCTCCGGTGGCCCGCGGCAGCTGCCGGCAGCGCAGGTCACCGGCGCGGCGGCGGCGGCCAACGGACCCGCGGCCGCACGGGTCTGGCTCGCCCGCACGGGACGCGGTGACATGCCACGTCCGCTGAACCAGCGCGGCCCCACGTGAGGCCGTGACACCTCTAAACCGCGAGGGTAGCACCCCGCGGCACCCGAGCGCTCGACCGCTCGGTCGAGCCGAGCCAGGCCGGTTAGACCGGCCGGGCCACGCACCGGCTGGACCAGACTGGGTCCAGCCGGGTCAGACCGGGTCGGGTCGACCCGGTTCGGCTGGCCCAGGGGCGGTCGGGCCGGGTCGGCCTGGGCCCAGACCCCCGTCTTCGGACCGTTTTCGGACTTTTGCCCGTAACTTGAGCTACGGGCCTCCGAACGACGCGCCGTCAGCGGAGATGCGATCCTTGGATCGAGACGGTCGTTTTGGGATATCACACTCAAGGTTTCGGAAAACTTTGTGTTCGGCCGGGTTGGTTCGTACACGAAACCAACCGGGCCCTCAGAGCGGAAACACTCATATCTTGAGCTCCGGAGGTCCGATCGACGTGCTGTCGACTTCGTTGAATTCCTCTAAGTGAGAAGGATCTTTTGGCTCACTCCGCCCGTGGTTTGGGCACAGGTGTAGTACGGTCGGGTTGGTTTTGCCTTAAAAACCAACCGGGCCCCTGGGATGAAAAAGCCAATAACTCTCAGATCGGGCGTCCGATTGAAGCACCGTCTGCGACGTTGAGTTCCTGTTGACGATACTGAACTTTTGGATACATCGACTCTGGACTATGCGTCAGTTGAAGTATCAGCCTCTCGGCTCGTGGAGCGGACCCTCCCGAACGAGCTTACTGTGTGCGGGGACCCTGGTGCTGGCTGCGACTTCGACGACGACGACTATACAGAGATCCTCGGTAGATTCAACTGTGACGATGATGAGAACAGTACCGGAATCCTCCGTGTTTCGGCAGTGACCACTATGGTACATCTTGGGATACATCAACTCCAAACTGCATGTCAGTTGATGCATCGACCATTTAGCTCATGGAGTGGACCCTCCCGGAACGAGCATGCTGTGTGCGGAACCCTAGAGCCGGTTGACATTTGACGACTGCTGATCGAACGACTCGGTGTGTTATGGATAGCCCAGTGGGGAGCGCTTGGTTGTAGCAGCAGACCCATGACAAAGGTGTGCTTGGTTGTAGCGGCAGAGGGGAGGGCTTGGTTGTAGCGACAGACCCACGACAGAGGTGCGTTTGGTTGTAGCGGCACATGTGAGCGCTTGGTTGTAGCGGCAGATCCACGACAGAGGTGCGCTTGGTTGTAGTGGCACATGGGAGTGCTTGGTTGTAGCGGTAGAACCACGAAGGAGGAGCACTTGGTTATAACGGCACGGGGAGCGCTTGGTGGTAGCAGCATGCCCACCGTACCCGTTAGGTGGAGAACTACAACAGTCCAAGGTAAGAGGGAAGCGCTTGGTTGTAGCGGCATAACCACTGTACTTGATGGAGAAGGAGTTTCCCAATAGCTTTGGGTTCAACTTCATGATCGGTCCTGTGTAGGTCATTGCGGGGGTTAGTACCAACCGATCCTTTGTGGGTCCGATGGCTTAGATGAATCAGTGGCTACATCTGATCATCCCTATCGTCATTTGAAGAAGTATACCTGTGTGAGCTGAATCCTGTGTTACCCTCCTTTGTGGATTGTGTTGAGCTATCCTGTGTGGATTTTACGTTTTTCTTTCCTGTGTGGATTTGGTTGTTCTTGGGCTTGGATGTTGGAGCCAGACGGAAATTGATGACTTAGGTATATGTATGGGCATATACCTAAGCAGTGTCGGATGTTACTTCGTGATTATATATTTCCTTTGAGGTTTATCCTTTGTGGATTCTGGGAGACCTTCGGGGGTCTTGGGGTCCTTACTGAGTAGCTTATACTCACCCCTGCATGGGCTATGCCCGCACTACGTTGTGTTGGTTGCAGACGATGGACAACGCTGATCGTGGTGGAGGCTTGCGGAGCAGGACGGTACCTGGAGGTGGACCATTGAGTGGGACGTACTCGGAGCGGACGGCTGGACCGAGGAGCTGTGGAGGCTATCTGTACCCACCCTTTAGGTGGGACATCCAGAGGACGGATCGACGATGTGGCTTTTCTTTTCAGTTGCTATTTTTCCCTTTAGTTGTACTTTACAGTTGGGATTCTATTTTCGGCCCCTTTACTTTCAGCACAGCTTGTTACAGTTTTTACTTAGTGTTTACTTTTCCTCTTTCTTACTCTGTGGTGCTTGTTTACTTTACAAAGGCAATGCCTTCCCTGTTTATCGGAATCTACGCCTTGGTGAAAGTCGCCAGCCCCTGGCCTATGGAAGGCGGGCTTGGGGTAGTCACGACACGGGCCCCAAAGAAGGGTCATGACATGAAAGGGGTTTTTTGTTTTGAAATAATGAGAAGGAGAAGTTCCCTTTTATAAGAGACGTGAGAAGCACTTGAGAAAAAGATAGAAATATTAATTTATTTTAAATTTATTTTTGGTTTCTAATAGATCCAAAGTAATTTATTTATAGGATGATATGATTATGGGTATAAATTATCTCGTAAAAGTTTATTTACGCATGTTTATGTCATGAAATTATCATTAACATTTGAGATTAACCCTTTGTTAAACAGTTTGACTCTAACCGTGTCTTCTTTTGTTTTTATAATGTATGGTTAATTTAGACACTATAAAATACAATATGAACCTAAAGTGGATAATTAATAACATTTTTAAAATTATCGAAGTCATTTGGCCTAATATTATATTTTTAAAAATTTTATATCATTTAATAATGTAGTATTTGTTTTAAAAACACATTTATGCCAATTTTGTCACTATTTACTAATTGATTTTTTTAATGAAAAACCGCTAGATTCCTTCAAAATAAGGAATTAAATAATCCATAATATGTCGAATTAATCCAAAAAATTCGTTTAGGGCATCAAAATATTCAAATTACATTTATTTTAATAATTATCAATTCAATTATTTGAATTATTTGTTAATAAGGTAATCCACGCATCATCATTATGTTATACATAAATATATTTATCCAATATTTTAAAAATTATAAATAAAATAAAATAATATGGGAAATATTTTTATTTTTCAAATTATTATTCATATTAATTTATATAATATATCTAACTCTATATTAAAATTGATTTAGTAAAAGATACAAGTTTATGTTATATTTCCCATTTCTTTAAATTAAATATTCGAAAATGTAATTTTCACACCCAAGTAGGTCCTAAAAGACAGAAATTCTTCCTAATTACTATAAAGGTCGAATATATCTCATTAAATATGCATATAACACCTTTTATTATAGTTTTACTTTATTATAATATTATTATTTACCCTTATTTTCCTCATTTAACTTTTAACGACGGTAAATAAAAATAATTATTGAAGTTTCTATTCATAATGTCCAAAAATAAAAGGTAACAATTTACACAATTTTTAAATTATAATTCCTAATATGGAATCCATTTTAACAATTTCAAAACACATAATTGACATAAATTAATTGAAAATTAATTTCAGTTTTCAAAGCAGCAAGCATGTTTTTAATAAATAAAAACTATCAAAAGATTGACATGTGTATATATCCCATTTAAATGTGAAATTACATAAAATGACCTAAATTATATTAAGTGATAAAAATATAATCTAATTATAATTTAAAACCACAAAACACTATATATTATTTCAATTAAAAAAAATTTCAATTAACATTTAGTATTTTCACTATTCATCAAAACGTAAAAGTTATCAGAAAAGTACCAAAACATCATACAAACTAAATTATTATGTCCAAATTATAACTTATAATTTCATTTCATAATATTTAATATTTAAAAGTTTCAAATATTGGATTTAAAAAGGGTTCTCCATTAAAAGCCATAAAAAACAGCATTTTTGAAAAAATACTAATTTTATCTGAAAAATTGATTTTGTACTTATATTATGTCTAAGATACACAAAAGATGAATGTTAAAATTATATGGGATATATTTTAAATTCAAAATTTGTTTATTAATATTTATAATTTCTTTTTAAATGGCTATTTTGATATGTCATGTTGCGCTCGAACTCGGTGTTGTGTGTTGCGCAAGCTATGGAATTATTAACAAGATTCATACCATGGAATCATGGTGTGTTACAATAGAGGTGGAATATTGGTAATGTTCCTTTTGGTTATTTTATTGTGACCTCATATAGATTTAGGTAGATAGATGATGTAATATAGTGTTACTGATTATATATTTCTTATACAATGACCTTATGTAGTGGGATTTTGGATCCTTGGGGGCATGTTTAATACCTACATTGTTAGGGTACTATTATTTTATGTTGTGATGAATATTTTATTCTTTACAAAATTTACCCTATATCAATTTTCTAGGTGTCTATGGTTATACTGTTGATATATTTTTACGGGATTTGTCTTCCATGATTTGTTTTTTTGAAGATACATTAATGTAATTGTTGAAGATACCTAATCCAAAGGGATATGGTGTTTGTATTATGAGAGATTATGAAACCTTATTTTGAGTAACATTGTATAGGATTGAGAAAAAATTTATAGGTCTCAAAAATAGTGACAAACTTTTATCTAGAGACTCAATAATGGGACATTACCCAGAGTGATAAGTTATTATCAAAGAATAAATTAGTGTATTCAAACATTATTGAGAGGGAAGTGATCGAGATTCAATGCGGTACATTTCCCCAAGTGAGGGGGTATTAGTAAATATTCATATTGTGACACTTCCAAATGTTAAAAAGTGGTCGTTATGATTATTTATGGGACACTACCCTATGTGATAAGGTAGTTTTAAACACTATGTTTAGTACGTTATTTATATTGAAATGTTATCGACCAATTTTTTAGAGTATGATAATTTCTCAAACAATTAATGAGAAATGTAGGTGGCTTATTTTTCATGGTACCCTCAGGAAGAAACTATGATTATATACAATTTATTATCTATTGACTATTTATTTTCATTGCATTCATACAAAAATATGGTATCTTAATTAAGGTAAATATTATTGGTTCCCTATTAATTTTTATAATTAAAATATGTGTTGGTTCCACAGTGTTGCATTCACAATATATTTTATTCATTTAGGTGAAATGTTTTATATGGAATATGGATAAAATTGTGATATAATTCAGAAAAAGGATTTGAGGACTCAAATGGGTTCTTGGATGTCTCTTTCCATTATATTTTTCCTTTTTCAATAATTTTATATGATCATCCTAGTGGGTGATCCTAATCGTCTGTATACATTTTTCAATATGATTATCATTATTATATAACATAAATATGTTTTTTATTGGATTGATTTTAAATATAATTCATTGAACAATCAATGAAATTTTATTATGATTATATTATTTAAATTTTAATTTTTTATGATACAAAGTGTATTGAGTACCCATATTAATTATCTACTTTTCTTGTCTGTCAACATTATTTGGAATATATGGAGAGGAACATGAGGTTTTATAATGTTTAATCTTGGTTTAGTGGTTAGTTTCCATATTTAATGAATTAAAATTGTATTAGACCAATAATTTGGTTTTCATAATATTTTGGAACATGAAAGTGGGTTCTAGTATTTGTTAGATTTTATGATGTAATCCAGTTTTAGGGATCATGAGAACCTATTATGGGAATCCCATGTTACTCATGTTTGATATTAATAGTCTTTCTTTTTTAAAATAATTACTTATATATATATTCTTGTATGATATTTATGTTGAGATCATCATATATGATTTTTTACATGAGGAGTGGTGTGGAATGAGTGTGTGACATCATGCATTATTATGGGAATATGGGGATATATTACATTGGAATGATTTATTTGGTGTTCCAAAATATTTTTAAAAGGGGAAATTATTTTTGAAAATTGTATTTTGTATTGATAATTTTTTATAAATTACTTTTTGAAATGGTATTCATTTAATTTTTTCATTAAATATATTTTATTCAATGTTTTCCAATATGATTTTTTTTTCACTTTAATTTAATGAAACAAATGTGTTATTTAAAATCTATTTCCATGATATTAGGATGATATAGTAATAATCATGGTAAATGGAATCCCCATAGAAGATATAGATGGGTGTGATTTGACTATTGTAATGTTTAGATTGAGATATGTAAATTCCTTATTGGGTTGGTTGGACATGGTTTCCTTGGAGGATTATGGATATTGTTAGCCTAGATATGGGATGTCTGTTTTATTATGGACTGTGTAGTGGTTAGGATATCAATGTGGTGTGTATGGAAGATATTATTGAGAGGTTTTTTTGAATATGATATTACCAAAATATGGAGATAGACCATCTATATATTGATTTGGGAGTGGTCATATGTTGAGGTCATGGTTATGTTCTTTTATCAAGGTTTGGTTCATTTTATTGGACCAGATGATTAATTGTTTCTTTAGAGTAAGTTTAAAGAGTATATTTTTATATGGTGAATGATATGATGTGTATTGTTATGGATGAGCCATAGTTTTATTATTTTCATATTAAGTTGATACACAAGTGATGTGGAGTCATGTTTTTGTCATGTCTATGAGTTATTATAGTTATCTTAGAAAAATATATCCTTTGTTACTTCATGATAGTCCCAATGGTATTCTAGAAGTGGGTATGATATGGTGTTTAGTAGAAGAATTCATCCTAGAAACTAAAAAATGTGATAAAGTGTGAGATTAAGGTTGTATGGGCTTGTAATTATGAATATATATGAGTTATTAGATGGATTTCATGTGTAGGATGATGTGTCACAATAATTAGGAATGTTTCAATGAGTTTTTTTATTTATGAGTGTCTTAGAAACCGCTAGATAGATAGTCAGTGGTATAATTGGGCGATGGATGAGTTGCGGGTTATGGACATCAGGTTACTATCTTGAAATTACTGAGTGATATTTGTTGGATACTCACACATTAAATATTATGTAAATTAAGATGTATCTAAAAACATTAGAACACATAGTAATGGTCCTATTATAGGGAATATTCAAGGTTTTTAGAATTTTGTCTGGTTTATTCGATAATATGACACTAAAACCACAGAACTTATTGGGCTTCTATGACAGAATAGAATTTTCAATCCAAGGATTATTAGGTTGGTTATGGAGTATGAATTACCAACATGTTTTTTATTTGGAATGAAAAACAATGTGACTTGGTGATTTTATAATAGGGATATTTTTAATATATAGGTTGGAGACTGTTAGTTTCATTGATTATCCTTTTATGGGATATTGGGAAGTGTTTTTATGTCTGGATGTGAATGAATATCATTAGATTTTTTTGTTATGTTTGGTTGGTATGTTAAAATAATCTAATCTCACGATAATTGAGCCTCTTAGATCCTCGTATCTGGGCATTAGGATGATATTCCATGGTTATACCAAGTGGTGATTATGATATGTGATAATCGTTGGATGAGGTAATATATTCTTGTGGGTCATGGTCATTTGATGATGTTGGAAATCATATGGTTGTGTGGATCCATATTGTTACTAAAGGTATAACTCTTAAATAAAATGAGGCTTAAAGTCCATAGTGGCATGAGTTTTTCCTCTATGTTGGAAATGATGTAGTGTAGGTTGTATATAATATGCATTCTATATTATGCCATTTTATATGATCTTAACATCATTTGAAAATTTGGTTTAGACCCCAGTGTGAAAATTTCTTGATTTGATTTTTTGTGAAAGGACACGTGATGTTTAATCATAATATATAAATCTTGTTGGGAGAGTGTAATTTCATTCTAGATAAAATTTTCTATGGAGATATATCCAACTCATATTTCATGATTAATAAACTAAAATAATATGGATTTCATAAGAGTTTCACCATTTTAAATTTTGGGAGGATATGTTCTATTTTATTTTTTTGTAAATTTATAAATTTTCTATGTTTTTAATATGGTTTATATGACTATATCTAATATGGAATTAGTATTTAGTAGTGGAGAATAATTAAAATGGAGGAATAATAAATTATAAAAACATCATTGATAAATACTGATGCTGATAATCCACGTGGTGTGGTGTTTTTAATGAAATGTTCCATTATGGGTCAATTTTTTCAATATAAATTTATAATTTATTTATTTGATAGTAGGTGAGTGTCAGTTGGGTGTTATGAATTTACTCTCCTGAATACTGAGTAACAATTTTAGGATTTTATGGAGTTTCCATTGTTTGGTTTTGGAATTCGTTGTGATGTGGTGTGGGGTCTAGGTGCCCTTTATATTCTTTTCATAACCGAGCCCCATTAATATTTTAGTTGACGGGCAATGAATGGATTGTCATTCTACTATATTCCCTCCACCCATGTGTTCTTTATTTTTTCCATCTATCATTCCCATGATTCCCCTTCTATCATTGTGGTATATGGGTTGATTAATCATTTTAAATGAGGCTAATGCTTCTCTTTATACCCCCACCCTTACCCCTATTTATAGTTGTTATATAATGTAGTATAATTATGTATATGAATATTGGGAAGATTCGATCATTGTGTGATCAAATAATTTCATAATATTGGTGTTATGTGTCATAGCATAATATGTATTTCAAGAGTAGAGGAATTCTATTCATTACTCACTGATTCTATGAATATAAATATACTGATGTGTTTTTATGTTTTCCCCCTTATTAGATTAAAATTAACAATAAATTTAGAAGTATATATTGTTGATTTTTTCGTTAATCTAATGGAGGAATGTTAAGGGTTGTTATAATCATTACATGAGGTTTAAACTATTAAGAGTATATCAATGATATGTATAGGTTTTTATCAATTTTATTAATTATGAATTTTTTTATAGTTGTTTATAATTTATTATGGATTGTTTGTGGTTCGATATTGAGCCCTCAAACACTGATGATTAGAAGTGAGTTTCTAATGGGTGGTAACTTCAATATCGAGGAATTTGGTTCTTTTAATACATAACCCTCAGTGTGTATAAAATATTTTATGTCTTTTAATTGGTGTTCAGGTGTGAACTGGCTCTACGATAACCATGTTGGTTCATGTGATGCAAGGGGATAAGGATAATACTCTATAATTGGGGTAGCTATCCAATTTTTTATTTGGGTGGTTGGAAGAATTCATTCCAACCATTTAACCCATGTGACACCCTAGGATATTAAAAGAAGAAAACTATTTTTTATAGCGTATGTGACAGATTTTCTGCTAATATATCACATAATTGGTTATGATGATAGATTAAAAGTATATATATGCAATTTATAACATATGTACAGATATGGAGTCATTATAACAATCCTTTTGAATTTCCATTTCATAGGGGATACGATAATGTTACTTGTGTGTGTGGAGGACGTCAACCTTGTGAAGCAGTGTGAATCAATTATCACTAACACTTTACATTGAAGGTAATATTGATAATTTTAATGAATAAATCTAAGACAAATGAAATAATTATGTTATTCATGACATTTGTTTCGTTATTAAATGATTCTGTATCTTCTTATTTATTAACTTCTCACTCACCTAAGACAATAACATCATTTGTTTATTGGTGTACTATCTCCATCACAAAGAGTTGTCACTCTCTTTTCTTACCTCGTTTCTATATTGGTTGTTGAAAACTGTAAATTCTACTCATGTGTACATATGACCAACCATCTCCAAGATTGTAGCATACATCATATCCAAGAAATAGTTATCATGAATGGTATTAAATGTGAAAAATATATATAAATATTCTTATTATTTAATTGTTATTATTCAGGTGATTAAGTTACTATTTAATTTCCAATAGAACATAAACATTCTTAAAAAACCCTGAATGATAAAAGAAAGAAAATAACACCAATCTAAGGAAAATAATGAAATGGTATTAATGAAAACGTGATAAGATGTTATAAAAGGATCATATATGGTATTAATAATTTTAATTTTGATTTTTATAGGTTAATAACATGATAAAACCTTCTATAATATATGATATATCAATATTAATCCAAAAGGGGGCATGATGTGACAGACTTCAAATTAGTATCAATTTAATGAGGATGATTTTATTGTAGTGAACCTAAATTCATTTATATTATGAAAATACATTCCCTTTTAATTGTAATTCATGAATAATTCATACATCATTGTTGTTCATTTTTTCAATTCAGTTTTTTCATGAATTGTGAGTTTACTTATGAGTTATCAAGTTTAAAAAAAATCCCAAATCCCAATTTATTTTCAATGGGTTATACTACGTCCCTATTATCAATGATATTATAGAATTATTTTTGAAATGTCTATATATTATATTATTCTTTAATTACAATTCAATTTTTAGGATTATAAATTGATAAAAATAATATATCCATTGATTAATTCTCGCTTCATTGTTATGATCACGGTAATAGTTTATTTCAGAATCACGTTTTTATAGAGATAGTTTATTCTGGAATTTTAGTTAAAGGAAATATTTTACAATTTCCAAATAAAAACATTTCATTTTCATATATTATGGATATTCATGATATTTTCATGATATTATATTACTACTTCCTATCTTTATATAATAACATAATTTTGTAAATTATGTAAAGAAAATGGGACTTTATTTTTCTCTTCGGATAGAAAATTATTTTCTTCCGAGACCGTGCTTTCAAAATATGTTACCAATAAATATTTAAACAATTTTCAAATTATTTTTTGAATGAATTTTTACCAACATTGAAATTATAAAAAAATAAATTAATTCAATAATCAAGTCATTTTAAAATTTAATGTCATTTGACTTTTAAATAAAATGAGAATGGAATATCAGTTAATAAATGCATGGCATGAAATATTATCCATACATTATGACCAGTAATTTTTTTTAATATTATTTTAAATGAATATCATCTTCAATATCATTATTGAAATTTTATTTTTAAAATGATATTTTCAATGATAAAATTTTAATTTCCTCAAGACTGTTTTATAGGATCTTTTCATGGGATTTTTATTCATTAATGACAAAAACCACAATTTTATCATTCTGAATTGGGGATGTGTTGTATTAATACAATAATTATTCATTCTATGAATGGGTTTTGGTCATTTAGACAAAGGAATGTATTCAAATTCACATTATTTATTCATTTTTTAGTCATTAGCTTTTTCTTGAAATATTCACATTCTCATGATCATTGTAAATTATGTTTACCCAAAATTACCATATAAATTATCCTAGTAATATTTTTTATTAAAAATTATATGATTTTTACAAATGGTGTTCTAAATTGAATGTTATTTTATTTATATAGGTAAAGTTTAATGAATTAGTGTTTATTAATATTTATAGATATTTGGTAATAAAGAATATTTCTCTTGCATTAATATGGTTATTTTATATTTTAATAAATATTTGGATAGTATTTGATGGGATGTACTCTGAATTATATATCCACTCAATGAATTACCAGTCTCATGAGGTGAATCTGTAGTCAATAATTAAACTGGATTCCACAGATAGTTCTAAATCATCTTATGAATGGTCTTGGCCATAGAGTTATCATGTTCTTAAGATCATGATGTTTAATAATTAAGAATATACTTCATTAGGAATTCAGTTATTATAATATATTAGATATTGACAATGATATTATATCTAGGTGAATCTCATTCCTATAATATTGATTAAATGGAAAGTGTTTTCATTTTTGTAAATTTACAAATTCAATATTCCCTATTTTATTATGATATCCATGTTATTGATTGAATAGAATGTGGGCTCAATTATTTACTTTTCCCTATTTATTATTCATTATTGATTCGTGATAGCTTCAACATTACATAACACTTATTAATGTTTTGAGTACACTTTTTTTCTATCCCTTGGATTCAATATAGTTTACTATTATTAATTCACAAGGATATTCTAGAGGGAATAAGGTTATTCTATTGAAAAAATATAATGTTTGAATTTGTGTTTTTAAATATAATATGGTAATCATTATAATATCTTTTTTACTAAGAATACTAAATTATTCAGTCTTTTGTGATGTGATTCCTTGTATATTTTTTCAATGTTACAAAGGAGGCATCAACTCCATCATACTAGGGGAATAGTCTCTATAGTTTGTATCAAATAATGATTAGTAAAAACAATATGAAACTAGTTTAGGAAAACATGGAAATTGAGTCATTACCCAACGATCGATTTTAAAGATATGTTTATACGAAATTCATCATGCTTTGGTACGGTTTATATTTTTTTGGATTTTACTTAAAATATATAAAATTATTTACACTACAAGTAGAAATTATTCTAGGACAGATGTACGTAGGGGTGATAACACAAAAAAGGTAACATCTTTCTCGACCTAATCATCACCTGGTGTATTATAATGGGTATTATTATGAACCAGGTTTAACACTCTATATTGATATTCCTTTTATAGTTCAAATTTTCATTAAAACCCATTATCATTTATTTAAAATGATGATAAAAATGAGCATCCTATATAAAAACTAAGGTGTATTAGATTGAAAATATGTTGTTGTGATTTATGTCTCCTATGAATGACTATATGTTTATTTCTAACTGTGATTATTTACTTTCAGAATTTGATTACATTTTTTAGTCAATATATAGAACCCAAAGTATTCTTTTTAATAGGGAACATCATAGAAAATGTGGTGATTTTGAAAAACAAAATGGGATGATGATATGAGGGAAAGATATTTTGATTATGAATAATCAATAATCCATAAATATGATTAACAACTTTAAACTTAACAAACTCTTTGAATCACTAATGAATAGAAATATGGGATTCAATAAGATCTCATGTGGTGGAGATGATGGGGGAAAGAGTTTTTATTGACATCATGTCAAAAATATGGAAAGAGACTCTGAGGAAAGCATCTCAGAGTAATGGAAAAATTATTTATGTGTGAAAAATGAGTGAATAATGAAAATAATTTCTATAAAATAATGAAGAGTAATAAAGGAAGAAATAATCCTCATAAAATGTATAAATTTATTATTTATATTCTTAAATTGAGGGAACCTAGTAATTATCCTTGTCAATTAACTCTTCAAATAGTAAACCCTAGAACAAGGATGAACCAATTTGTAAATAAAATAGTTGAACTATTTCTGTATTTGGATTCAAGAATTAATTTTCGAAAAGTCCATTTACCATTGGTATTTTGGTTATTTGAATAATGAAACATATAATGATTTTATAAAATTTTATAATAATTTAGGTATTCATTATTTTGAGTCTTATAGATACCACCATAGGCTTATGAGTTTATGTTTTATCATCTGTTCTTTGTCCTTAATTCCTGGTTTGAATTTTTTTATAGTAATATAACATTATTAAAGATATTTTTAGGAAAAAATTATTAGGATTAACCTGTTGGATTGAAATATGAAAATTCAATAAAGTAAGAATTCATTTACATTTTAGGGAAACATAGATAAGGGTATTGGCGACAATTAATGTTTATATTATATTTATTGTTATAGTAATTATTTTTCAATAAAATTTTAGAACATTATTATAATTATATTAATATAATTTTATAAAAATGGTATATAGGGGAAATTGGAAAAGGCTGCATAGATTGAACTCATATGTCAATGTTGATTATGATATTTCACCTTCCACTACACTGTGAAATTCTAGTTAATATCTAATGGATTTTAGTTAAATGATTTTGAAAATAGATATTAATGATAATCCAATGGTGATACTTTTTAGGAATACATATTAAGGTATAGTATTGGATATCTTGTTCTAGCCATATCGGTTTTGGAGAATAGTTACAGATGTACAGAAAGACATTTCACACTTTTATGGACAATTTTATTTGTTAAAAGTAAATTTTTTTCATCAAGAATAGAAAATTATTTTTTATATTTCCATTCATTTTGTGGGGGATGAATTTAGAATTTATTTATGTCCAACCAAAATATTAATTTATATTTTTTTTCCAAAAACATATTAGTAACATATATTTTCTTTTTTTTCATGGATAGTAAAATAATTCAACATATTTAAGGGATGAAGCCTGAATCAAATAATTTATCATATTACCTTCAGATCAGATAAATCAAATGATATTTTAAATCATCAAATATTTTTTGTTTTGTGGTCATTTACATTCCATTTATCATTAACTTTATTATAATAAAATTAATTTATCAATATATAAATACACACATTTATTTGATTTCTATATCTTTACATTCCCTCAATTTTATCATACATTGAAATGTAGTTATGTTTCATTCCTAATGGCCTTCACATTACCATTTATCACTAATTAAGATGATATTTTATTAACCCTTTTATTTTGTGGGTTTTTCAATAATGATATTTTAAATTAGAAACCCATATTTAACAATATCACATGTAATTGTGAGGTTATAATATAATTTATTAGGGGAAAATGAAACAACCTGGGATTTTAAAATAAAATATTTTTTTTAGTGTTTGTGATGTGTTTTCCATAAACACCTCTAAAAGTTGGTTATGATGATGTATATAACATGTTTATGTGATATTTATAATATAATTATACCTATAAAATCATTAAATAATATATATACATTTATTTACATTCCCACCCGTATAGAATATCATAATGTCTCCTGTGTGTATGGGGGTCTTTTGCATCGCGAAGTGATATTATTAGATTTTATATAATAGATTAATTGAATGGAAATAAAGATAATATTATATAATAAATATTATATACATGACATTATTATGATATTCATGAAATATATATCATTATGAATTTAAAATATATCATTTTACATCATACCTTTTTATACACATAATGATTATAACAGTGTTCGTGCATGTGTGGACTACTGTGTTCACAAAGCGATGTTACTACCTTTTAATCACTAAACTACATGGATGATATATATATATATGTATATTAATACTAATAATATGGTTTTATAATATTTTATAATTTTTTTATTGCTAATATATTACATTCGACATTTTCATAATGATCTTTGAAAATTTTAAATGTTACATATGTTTATATAGGGTGTTCCATCTCGATGTCCATAATGTAATTACTTTCTCAAAATCATCTTTCATTATTTATTTACTATTAAAATTTAGGAATATAAATAATAAAAATTTCATGGTTATTATTATGAAGAAGATTGTAATATATAAAATTCACAATAACTAGGACATTGATGAAAAATAAAAATGAGAAAAAAAGGAAATTAGCTCATGAAACTATTAGAATAGGGAATGATAATTAAATAATGAGTGATAAGATGTTATTAAAGGATAATATATTAAATTATAAATATTAATATGTTTATTTTATAAGTTAAAAATATTTTTACAATAACAATATAGAAGGTTAAATCACATTCCCCCAAAGTATGTATGAGGTAGCAGATATCATCTCAATTCCCTTTCACTAATAAATATTTCATTGTTCAACATCTTATTTTGTTATAGTTTAAATACAACTCTCTTTTGAATTTAATATTATTAACCCTTAATAATTTAGTAAATTATATGTCTCAATTTATTTAATTTCATCTAATAGGATTTGATTTATGAGTTACCAAATTGTTAAAAATTTCATAACTAAATTTCTTTTCATTGGGTTATATTACTTCCTCATGGACTTAGTTATTAAACATTATGTGTGAAATAAAATTTTATTATATAATGTTACATTTATTTTAATTTCATGTTCAATAAATGTTGATACACATAATCAATTAATTTTATTAATTTAATCTTCATTGTTATGATCTGTGTAAGGGTTAATTTTATAATCTCATTTTAATAGAGATTATTTAATCTTGTATATCAATTGAAGGAAATTATTTGTCCATTTCAATGAAAAATCATATTTTTATCCTATAATCCACTCTTTAGTACTCAAAATAATTTTTAAATTTTTTTATTAAAATATGACTTCATTTCAAACTTCGGTTAGAAATCCATTTTTCTTCCAAAAAATTGATTTATAAAAACGATTTCATAAAATATGTTTAAATTTTTTAAAATGATTTATTAAATAAATGTTAACCTGTTTTAATTTTTACATTTTTTTCTAAAAGAATCTTAATGATGTTTTCAAATAAACTCTCAAAGGGATTTTAACAAAAAGTGAATGGAATATTTTTTCAAATGTATATGAAATGAATGAAATTTGAAATAGTAATGACAACTCAAATAATTTAAATATTATTTTATATCTTCTAATGGTTATTCAGAATTAAAATTTTCTTCATTTGTTTTAATGTTAGTTTTAATATGTGATTTTCAATGTGCAAATGTTCTTTTCCTCAAAAAACATTTAATGGATATTTTTGAGGAATTTATTTTCATCAATGAAAAATAACACAAGTATACTTATGATCCACAATAGATATGTTTTATTTTTTCCATCATTAATCATTATATTGATTTTTTATGATCATTTTGACTAATTAATGTATTGAAATTTTATTTGATGATTAATTTTTATAATCATTTACTATCTCTTACAGTATTATCTTTTATATGATCATTGTAAAATGAATTTACACTAAATTTCCATATTATTTTCCCTGGATATTTTATTTATTAATACATATATAATTTCTAGATAATGTTTTATACAATGAATGGTCTTTGTTTTTCTAAAGAAATATTCATAATTTTGTATTACTTATCCTATATAGATATTTGGTAAAAAGGTAAATAATTCAGGAATTAAAACAATTAATCAATATTGAGGAATTATTTGGTCAATGAGTGACATGTGAGGCCCAGAGATGTATGGTCCCTCGATCAATCATAAAATATAATGTGGTGAATCAGTATTCTAACATGTAATGGGTTTTTACCTATGATTTTAAGCCATTTTGTGAAAGGCCTTTACAGTAGAGGTTTCATGTTCTTGAGAACATGATGTACAATAATTAATAATTTTCAAAATTAATAATTCAGAAATTATGATCCATGATATATTCAAAATGATATTATATGTGGATGGATTTAATTATTAGTTTAATCACCAAATCGAAAATGTGTTAGTTATGTACCCTTCTATATTGATTATTCCATATCTTATTATGGTATCCATGTAATTGATTAAATTTAATGTGTGCTTAGTTATTCACCATTATATATTTATTATTCATTATTTATTTATCAGAGTTTCAAATATATATAACCCTTATCGATTATTAAAGATAAACCTTATATTTTTTCCATTCGTCATGATTCCATGAAGTGAACTATGATTTACTTCCAATGATATTCTATAGGGAATAATGTTATTCCGGTAAAAAATATTTATCCAATAATTTTTGATTTAATATTTACCATGGGAATCATACATATATCTATTAAACTAAGTCTACTAAACTATTGTATCCTTCTGTATGTGATTGAATGTTTATTAATCAAAAAATTAATGTTGAAAATGGCTTGGGCCTACTGGGTTTTGGGTCTCTATATCCAATGAGGCATAATTTCTACTCACAATGGGACAAACCCAAAAAGGATTGGATTTAATAACCATAACATGAGTGGAAAGAGATTAGACTTGGTAATGTGGGTAAGAGAATCAAAAATATGATTATCATCAAGTAGTACTAGATTAATATTATCTTTTAGATATATTGAGACAGATAAAGGAAATTTCTCCTAGAACCTGGGATAGTCCTTTGTCACATGTGGTCAAAGTATTTTTTTCATTGAGTGGTATAAGAATTTTTATTAGTAAGAATTGGAGTAAAAATTATCACTAGGGGAGAAATATAAAATTGGCTACATTGGATTAGGAACTCCCTTAGAGAGGGATGTTGGGATATTTTGACATTGGGATTATAAAGAAGTTCATAATATTACATAGTTATTCTATGTGAGAATATTACCTCAGAGTGATTGCGGGGATTTTATGAGGATGGTTATTTTCAAATGGCTATGTCATGTTAGTTCAATGCGAAGTTATTGTAGGAAAAAAACATGTGATGGTCATTTCGACACTGGAGATAAAGAGATAAGTTAGAGCAGGTTCTTCTAGGGTAGTTTGGTGTGACTATGTATAGGATTATAGTGGGATATGTTATATACTAGAGAGACAAATTTGATATGTATTATAGATTATCTATATCATGTCGGACTTGATATCACAATGTTGGGACTTTTACTTATTTTATGTCTCTTAATGGTGTGTTCTTGGTAGTTTTATGTTAGTATTGCTATATGTTACCCTCGAGCGGTGTTCTAGTCTTGGATGGTTGATTAGATGTGGTATAGGTTTTGAAATTTTATTCTTATTTTTATACATCATTATTATTATTTAACTATTTATGAGACATATGACTAATTTATAGAGTCATTATAAAAGACATTATTATGAGTCTTTAACATTAATGATATGATATAAGTATGAAACATTGTCCCGAGACATCACCCTGAGTAATATGGTGTTGGTTATATATGTTACATTGAGAAATTGGGTAGTGTTATAATGTTATTTGGAGGACCCAACCCAATGTGAGAGGGTAGATATTGAGATTTAGTGTGGTAAACTACCCCATGTGAGAGGATATAGGTCGAGATTCATTGTGACACACTACATAGAGTGAGATGGTATTTACCATCATTCATAAAAGTGAAACTCCCCAAGGGATAAAATAGTGGTCTAGGAATTGTTTGGGACCTTACCCTAGATGATAAGATATGATTCAATGTTTTAATTTTATAAAATGTTTTCTTCATCTTATATGGGATGAAAAAATGTGGTTTCAAGTGTATCGGGAGCATATTTAAAAAGAAATAACATGAAGTGATTGATTTTATAATTCTTAATTCTTTCCTATAATGTTTACACTTATATGGGTCAATAAATAATATATATTTGTTACAATATACTATATAATATAATGAAAACAAGAATGTTCACATTACCTGGATGGTAAAATTATTTTTCCATATTTAAGACATAAATTGAATATGGAATATAACATGGGTAGTGAAATTAGTTGGGAGACTGGTCTGAGGAGGGATAATTGTTTTTTGTTATATCTCCAATGTAATTTTTTGTCTCTATATAAATTATTTTCCTAATGAGAGATATTATCCATGTATGTATTATTTTTTAGTAAGAGGATATTTTTGATATATAATGTCTAAAAAATTTATTATAAATAGTTTCCTCTTAGATACATTTCCATATGATTAATATAATTTTTATATATATTTTGTTATATATTTTTAATTTTATGCGATGATAATAAGTGTATATTCATTGAATATTCTTTATAGTCTCCCTAAAAGAAAACAACATCTAAAACATAGGGAGGCACACTTAAGGTCTTGGGGTGTTCTGACCCATGATAGTGGCCAGTTATCCAAGCCCAGGTGTTATATATAAAAATATTGTATGCACTAAAATCCTTTATAGGAAATTACTATATATAATCAGGAAAATTTTCATATCTCTACAATATACATAGAATTTTGAATTACTAATAGAATAAATGAAAATTTGAAAACATCGGTCTTCAATCTAAACAGAAGATGGATAGATTCATCAATTATCATACTTGATAAATTCTTTAAGGGTTTCCTTACATTCAAATGACCCTGAAATGGAACTCATGACTTCCTAGAAATGAAACTATGAAAACCACCGCCATTGAATAACTACTACCATGGGAAGTAATTTGGAGTATATAATAATGTTATTAGTTCATCATAGTATATATTAAGTGTCATCTGATATTTTATGATGGTATATAATATATAACCCCACATAAAAAACAATGTTTAATCTATGAAATATAAATCAAATTATTTCTTTTTTAACATCCATATCCTTATTGAATAATAAATATCTTTGATAATTAAATTGAATATTAGACAATATAAAATATTATAGATGAAGAATCCATGAATGTTTGATAGAAATAAACCACTAAAATTTCAACCAAAATTGAATACAGATCAAAATATTATAATAAAACTCAATATATTTCCAAAAAATAAATAAGAAATATAATAATGTATTATATATCTTCAATAACTCTATTTCCATAAACAAATGAATTTATAAAACTATATTCAACATGTGATTTGACTTTGGGACTACCCTATAACATTATTGATGAAACATGGAAAAGAATAAAAAATTAATGTGAATAATATACTAAATAATCAAACATTATCATTTTATTTGGATGATTATAGAGTATCCCATGATAATTCATTGGGTTCCTATTTGTTATAAAGTAACTATCAGTAATTTACGATGTACATTCTAGAAACTAGGTAGCTATTGGAATCCCACTAGGAGCACTTATATTTCATGAGAATTCATTCATTTAATGAGAACACTTCAATTAAAAAATAAAATCCATATCATAATGATCCAAATGATTTAATTCAGTTAAATACATAATAAATAAAAAATAAAAAATATTTTTATCCAAAATTAAAGGGAAAGTCATGTAATTCAACGAATTATTCTAAGAACCTAATAGACATTTTTAGATTTGGAGTTGTAAAAAACACATGTTAGGATTATTTATTTTAAGAAAATATAGTAAATATTAACAGAAATAATCAGGCCATTATCATGGGACTAAAATGTGTTTATTCCAGATATATAAATTACCCTAAAACTTTATTATTAATGGTAATTTATTTTCATTCTAGGAATTTAATAAACGAAAACATAAAATATTTAAATTTCATGATTCCATTTGAAATAATCATAACAACAATAATATATTAAAAATAACTTTTTAGAAATAAATCATGGAAGAATAAAGTGATAAAAACAAATAAATATAATGATAAACCCACTATGTAGAAATAATATGAATTAATCTTAAGGAACTTTATAGAAATAAACAATATTTTACTTCATGTAACTTTAATACAATATAACTCACTATCAACATTAAATTATTAAAATAATATAATTTTAACAATTTACTGTGATGATTATATGTGGAATTGGTTCAGAGGTCAATCTTAATGATGATTTTATATGAAAACACATTAATCTGAATCAGTTCAACTAAATTTTCTAAAAATTAAATAATCCTACAATATAAAAATTCGGCAAAAAAATTTGAAGGATACCTCTTTTATATCGATTGTTTTATTGGATTTATATTTAAATTTTAGTAAAGCCTAAAAAATTAATACTTTTTATACTTTATGGATAAAAATTACATTAGAATTCTATAAACTCTTGATAAATAGTTTTTTTGGTAATTGCATCCCATATACAAATAAATATTTATTATCCCCATGTGATTACACATTAATATATTCCCCCGTACCTATATTCATTCCCACTCCCCCTATAAACACCTTTATTCACAATCATCTTTTTGTATTCAATTTTGCATTAACATCCATATCTAAATCTTACATTATTTTAAAATTATTTATTTACCCATTAAAATGTATACCTCCATAGTCATACATACACACATGAACAATATATTTATTCTTATGTTTGAATTTAAGTCATTCATATCAATATACAATTAATTCCTTTAGTTTTATAAAATAAATTATTTTTTAAATCATTATTCAAGAATAAATAAACACGTAAAATTTTATATTATTTTTTAATTTTATACAATTCTATCCATATAAAAAATCACTCATAGTTAATTAAATATTATATACCACTACTGATTTAATAAATTTATTTAATTTCATTGAAATATACAGTTTTATATGTAAAAATATTCTCTAAACTGATTATTTTTTAAATAAAAATTTATTATTTTCCTTCCATAAAATAAATTTACTTGATCAGAGATCTATTCATGTCTCACTGGTCTACTAGGTAGACAAATCACATACACCTTGTCCATACACATTTATTCGTACAACAACATAATGTAATATTATTTTTAAAATAATTATTTTGTATAATCGAAGAATTGTAATGTAATCACTTCTTTTAAATTGAAAACATTTGTTATAATGTATGAAATCATCATTTAACATATTTAGATATGAGATTGGTTCAGTTTATTATGAAATTTTATAATCCATTGATCTCATGTGGGGTTCTTTAATCATATTAACTTATAAAAAACTCCTTACCCTCATATACAAATAATATGGAAAATAATTATCACAATGTATTATATCATAGTTGTAAAATATAATTTTTTTTCTTTTATATTTTAATTGGATAGATATTTTTTTTTTCAATTTATAAGTGAGATTTTGTTCAACAGAAACTCAAATATATTATAATGGTCTGAAATATATTATTTTTTAGAAGATAAGTATGTGTCAATATTAACTAAAACCAATTGAGAACATGATTATCATGATATGACTATACTAGTTGTCATTCATATTCCTTTAATTCATGTTAATAAATTGAATTTCTATTTAAATAATTTACAAATAGTATATAATATAATTAATTTAATTAATATCTTACTTCTATGTCATCAATTAATATTGAGACTTTTTTTAACGAAGACAGTTGTGAGTATATATATAAGTGAAAAATTAGAATTGAAATAGATAAATAAATATTGAGGGAGAGGATATGGTGACAAAATGACCATTTTTATATTAAAATACCTTACTAAATTATAACAAAATTTCCTAGTCTATAAAAACAACTAAAAACATATATAGAAATGAAAAGAAAATTTAATAATAAAGCCAATAATAAGATAATCAATAATAATTGGTTCTCTACCAACATAGATACAATAAAAAGGTAAGTGTCAATCACTAGAATACACATAATAACCTAAATACACAATATTTAAAATTATAAAATAAGGTATGGTTTTAATTGATATAAAAGGATAACTATCAAAATATGAAAGAGGAATCATTTTCAATATTGGAAAAAATGTTATTAATTTTTTAAAAAATAATTCATCTCTTAATTTTTTTTAATTAATTATTTAATTATATTTTTAGGGATACAACTTTTCTTTTATTTTTAGTAAATAATTGTGAAATATTTTGAAATCATGAATATAAAAACATTTATATTTTGGTTGTTGCAATTCTATTATTTTAATAGTAATTATTATGTAACCTTGGAGATCGATGTTAGAGTAAATCCAGGAAAATTACGAGTATGGGTGATGGTAAAGTATTTATTATGTATAATTAGAAGAACGGTAAGTAATTTAATTAAATAAAAATAAAAATATAATGTTATTTATGGGAAATTATTAAATTAAAAATATTTTATTTATTTTCATTAAAAAGTAAGAGTGCATTGGTTATTCTAATGGACCTAACATACACGAAAACAAAATTTAGAATTTTTTTTGTACTCCATCTGTAAAAAAAACCATGAGATCTCATTCCTTTAAATATGTCAATGTTTTTCCTTTTAAGAACTAGGATATATACTATTTTAATCTTTATCTTCACTATAAATGACATTAGTGAATCTTTTTTTATCATTATGAGATTGAGAAGATTATTTTCTACTATTTTCTAATTGTTTGGATAATATATTAGATATTCATAATAAGAAGATTAATTATTGATAGTCATAAGTATTTAGATTCTCATATACATATCAGATGTGAATTTCCTTTCCCTTTTCATAGATAATGTGAATTTGTTTTGTTATTGTTACGTAGTGTGTATTGTATTTTTTCATTGAGATAAATTTTACGGTGTTTTTATTATGATTATTATAATGAATTAGTAACCAAATAATTTTTATGTGTAAATTTTTCAAATGTTGAGTTCAATACAAATGAATTATAATCATAAAAAATTAGTTAAAATTATGTGTTTTTTATCTAAATAATTCTCTAATGAAAACTACTAGTTTTAACCATATGTTTTTTATTAAATTCTTGTGAGGGAATATAAAAAATCACATCATTAAATAAATAAATTTTATCAAAAAAATTAATCTCTAGTGAATTCATTTGTAATGATAGGTTTTTATAGTGTCCATACACATGTGTTTAAAACCATCAGGTTTCCTTCATTTAAATACGTATGTTTTTTATTATTTGGGTTAATTAGGAAGTCATTGGGGAATGACCATGGAAGGTTCTAGATTACAATATGGGTATAGTTGTAAACATTCATGGAAGAGCCAATAGTGAATCATAATATAAATTAATTGAGATATGTTATATTTTTGGTATTATATATGATTAATAAAACAATATATATATTGTAAATTAATTTTCATATATAATTTTTTCAATCTATTATGTTTTTAAAAATTCTTATAGTTGAATAAAAATAATCCTTATAATTATAGTATTATTTATAAAAACAATTATCTTAATTTATCAATTTGGTTTCATTAATTTCATAATATTTTACATTTTAATTAATATTATGATATCATATATTAATTTTTAACAATAATTTTATAGTGTTAGGAATATAAGAAATTTTATGATATCGAAAGGACTTTCAATTTGTAGAAATATAAATTAGTATTTTACCAAGGACACAAAATTCTCAACATATGAATGATTTTTAACAACCCAACACAATTTTTTCAAAATTTTATCTCGATCATTACTATCGTTTAGAATTTTCTCTTAAATTTTTGAAGTATTTATAATATTTTTAATGAAAAATAAGTTAATAAAAACAATTATTTCCAATCAATATTTATTTTAATTGTGTTAAATTCAAGATATAATTTTAATAAAGTATGTAACCAAAGTTATATTAATGTCAAACACATAAAAAATAAATATTTTATCTTATAATAATGCATGGGATATTAATCATGTTTCATTAAAGAATGTGAGGGAAGAAATATGAAGAGTTATTTTTTCAATAAGATCTATGGGAAATCATCTTGAACCATCATCATTAAATTCCAAGTGGAGGAAATATCCAACTGAAAAACAATTACAAATGTATTCACCCTTGTAGAAAAAGTGATTAAAAAAAATTAAAAAGCATTTTTAATATCCACTATTGTACACATTTAATGGCTGATTATATCCTTATATTCTATAGATACTTTTTAAAAGAATTAACATAATTCTCACACACAACTAAACCATAATAGTTGTTTTTTAAATTTATCCATACTTTAAATTGAGAGCCCTCGATAAAATTAAGCAAGAAATAATTTAAAAAAATAACAGATTCAGATATACCCACAAAAATTAAAATGAATATATTATTCTATAAATAAATATATAGAACTTATTCTTGTTCAAACATATCAGGTAAATAACAATTAATTAAGTGCATATTCATTCATAAACAAACTAATGAATGATAGTAATGTATTATTATTTTCTATGAAAGGAAAAATAAAATTGTAAGGAAACCATAAACACACACTACACCTTCACAACCTATTTTTCCACTTATAGGCTCATAGTATGGCCTTCCATTGAGGAATATTAAAACAACAACACAATATATATACCTAACACATTGTATATGACTTTTCTTAATATATAGAGGTCATTTATAAGGAAATATCACATCCCAATGACCAATATTAAAATTTATCATTTAATTATACCAAAAAAATGTTTTTATAATCAACCATAACAAATTACTAATTTAGACCCCTCAAAACACCTTTTATAGACACCCTATAATGTATAATTTCAAAAATAATCATCGTCATTATACAAAATGAACCAAAATTCAATTTTTAATATCTATATATTTCACTTGATAAATAGAATATCTTACTGATTAAAAAATGGTTCACATGAGGCATAACAAATAAATATATGTGAATCAATTTCCAAAAAAAACACAACATGGTAAATTCATAAAATCCATTTAATCAATTTACATAAAAAAATTGATAATAATTGTTTAAACTACAGAAATTTAATAATTAATTCCCTCCCATCTCATCCTACATTGATAAGTGTGTCAAATAAAGCAATCATATATATAATAATTTTTTGATACAACATAAATTAATCATACACCATTTAAAAATTTATTAATAATATTTATAAGGTATTGGTAGTTTATAAACTTTTTAATGAAAACTAGAAAATAATATATTGTAGAAACACCCTCTAAGGTGATAAAATCATTAACCTCATGTTAGGAGTTTTTGAAATGTATTTCTTGGAAAAGTTTTATATCTCTCAAAAGGAGTTACTATTGATTTATACTACGAAACTAAAAAAATAATAAAATTAGAAAAAAAAATTAATTAGCTATAAGATCTTATTTTAGATGTATGGATGTAGTTGGATGAGTTTATGATCAATTCATTATAGAATAAATGTATAAGATATATCTGTGAGATCAATATGTTGTTTTTTGTGTGTTCATGATAAAGTGGATCAATGTCTCTAAATATTGGAAGGAAATAGAATAAATTGGACTAAATTAATTTTGGATAACATGTTTTTAAATTTATTGTAGGGGTCTCTTTTACTATAAATGTCATTGTTATGAGTTATCTTCTGTATTCTAGTGAATTGTGATGAATACTATGACTTATTTAAATGAATTTCCCATATTTAAATTTTTTTTAATGTTTTTTTACTTTATGTGGTGTACAAATTCATTAAGACCCCATAAATACATATTTTCTTTGTTTTAATTCCTTCCATTTTTCGTTCCCCCATTTCTGATAATTTTTATGATAACCCATTACCACATGGATTTATGGATAGTTCCAGATGAGGGTGAATGGATTATCTATTTTGTACACACTAACATATCAGATCACTTGTTTCAGACCATTTGATTCTAATTTAATCTTATTTATTTTGATGGATTTTTCCTTTCATATAGATTCATTTTGAAAAAATAGATTCATTTGTTATTGGAAGTTATATTTTTCATTCTTCTCAAAACAGATTCTGTTAAAAAAATCAAGTCACTTATGTGCTTACATTTTAGTAAAATAATTTTATATGATAATGAAATTATAATACAAAAACATGTGGCTAGATAAGATTGATTGGACATATTTTTGGATTCACAGGGTTCAAATTTGATGATTTCATATTCTTGTTTGATTTATGGATTCGGTTATTAGGGGACAAGAGAGAAGAAATGAAAAATAAATAATGAAAAAATAATAATAACAAAATTATTCCGGTTTTGATATGTAGGGTATTTTCCTAGAATTTTCCCTTCAATATATGTGTGGTGTGGTATAATTTTTAATTTATCCCAATTCATGTGAACATTCACAATAATCCTTTGACAATGAACAAGTAGTTTATATTGTAGTGAAATTTCTATATAAATATTTCATAATTTATTTTAGTAGAACATCAACTAAATGAATTCATCATGATTCAGAGTTAGCTAGAGTATTTTGTCATAATTTTTAGTGATGATGGCTAAGAATAGATTATTCTATAATTTCTTCTAAAATAATGGTATAATATGGTAACTATTATGAGAAATATTATTGTAAATATTAACATTTAATTTATTGAGATCCGCGATCTGATTGCAAATGATGTCATTCAAAAGGAGTAAATATCTATTATTAAAAATAGTCTTTTTGTAATGAAGTTTAGGGAATTATATATATATAACTTGGTATAAGGAGAGAGATAATATGGGAGAAATGTTTTCTAGTAGATTTAATGGTCATGTTGACTCTATATATGGTAACTATGGAATGAAGTGTCAATTTGGTAATTACTATCATGCCAGAGAAGTTAACATTATAAATCGTGATTTTGATTCCTCCACAACACCATAGTTGAAAGGGATAATGAAATTGTGAACTTTAGTGTCACATGATACATTGAGTTTCGGATTTGTGACTCTGAATCATTATTTTACTCAATGTATGAAAAGGGGTGGCTAAGGAAATATGTTTACCTAGATAACATCAATGTTCACCGAATGGATAAGGATGTTATTTAGAATGTTGGAAAGGTTATTTAAAAACTAAAATGAATATTATAGGTTTTTTATTTTAAAATTAATTAATCACATCCCTTAATCATGTGTGAACATAATTTCAAATTTTCAACTTCATGATATAGTTTTTAATACTCTCTTTGTGGACTATTTGTCAAATATCACATATATTTCAATGTTGGTGGCCTATAATATGATATGTGGAATTTTATATAAAACCTAAATTTTATAATATATCATTCATATTTAAAAAATATATTTTTGGAATGGATATGTTTTTAGATAACATCTTTTTGAATATGGAGTGATTATTTTACAAACTATGTCTAAATAGTTAATGTGGAATCATAATTTCCTAAAAAACAGAACATTATAATTATTCTTCTATAGGATGTAGTGTATGGATTGATTTAAATAATTTTATAAGGCATAAATGAATAAAAATCATGATATTGTTTGTACGGATATAAGGGGACCATCACTAATCCAATCTCAATTGGTTTCACTATATTATATTACTAAAATCAATAATTACACATTCAAGGTGTGGATGTTTTCTTACAATATTTCCAAATATAATATTATACACATCATATATAGAACCATTGTGTGATCCAAGAATTTTATGAATATGAAATAACTTCAAACTAATAATGATGGTGATTATAATGAAAATGGTTTCTAGTCATTCTATTGAATGAATGAAATTATTATTGGGAAAACTATTAATTGAACACCTAAGAAAATTGTTTTTGGGTAATGATGAATAAAAAATATATGGAATAGTCATGGAATACGAGGTTATGTTATAGACATAGATGTTTTTTTGGGTTAAATCATTTAGTTGTGAATCTTATTTCATTATGTGATTCGAAATGACGGGGAAATAAATTATAAAATTAAATTGGATAAAAATTTTAGCCAATTTAACTAACTTGAATTTTTTTGAATCAATCACATATTACTATGTTTATTACATGGATATGGATATGTTGGAGGATAAATACTAGAAATTATTGTTTTTTGGATAGTGATAAAAAAATTCTATTTTGGATCTGGAATAACAATCACGAAAAATGAATATTAACGTAAAAAATGTCTGCATCAATGAGCAAACCATATGGAATGATTAAAACATGGATGAAGATGTATTTAGGTGAAAATATCCCCCATATGTTGAGAAGGATTTTAATAAATGGTTTTTTTCATGATTATTCAAGGTGAATATGATTTAATTAGGAATAAAAAAATTAAGAAATAAAATAAAATTATCATGTTCTAGAAGTACTATGTTCCAATATATAATAATGCTCAAAAAATATGTGTTGAACCACAAGGATTAGTGAGATCTACCACGTTTAGAATTGTTTTTAATGGATTTATTCTATATTTAACTATCCATAACTTATAGATTGTGAGAAAAATTAAATCCTAGATAAGGTTAGAAGATTTAACAACCCATTGTTATTGTTTTAAGAAATGATGGAAAAAGTGGATTCGTAAAATTATTTGGATTCATGAAACCTAATGAAACTATTTAAACATCTCATGGAGCTTTAGAATTAATGATTTTATCATAAAATTCTATAATTATATAGTACTATCCAATATATAGTGTTTCTACAAGGTAAGGGATTTCAATAATAAAAATTAGTGGACACAGATGAGATTTTATCCCCTTTTAGAAAGATGTCATCATTTTTTACAGTGTTCATATTGGTTTCCATGGATGGAATATTTCATAAATACCCTTATTTAAATATTTCAGTCCTTTATAGTGATTTAATGGGATAAATATAACTATAGAAACCAATTTTTTTCAATAAAACAAAATCAAATGTCTAGTATGTAGGCTCAAATTGAGTTTTTATGGGTTTAAACAAGAAATAAGCTAGTGGAACCAAAATTTCCGTACCATAATAGCAATATGTATGTTCATATGGTGAAAAATGGATTATTATTAATAAAAAAGATGTAATAGGATTAAATTTAAAACATTTATCATCTCTATGTAAATAAAAATCTCCTAACAACACTAGTTAAAGAAATTATTAGAGAGATGAAGATTGGTCTCTTTAAAAGATTCTTTGTAAAGGATATTAGATTGACAAAGTATCTTTTGTAGGTTTTAGAGTATTTATTGTAACTAAATTATAGTATATCTGAGATATTCCATATAAATTATTAATGTTTGAATAAAACAAATGAGAAACCCATGAGCTATACACATTAAAAATTATAAATAGTTAGTCTCTAAAATTATTTGCAGTATAAGTACCTGGTGAAGGTCTTGTGGATACCAATGGTGGGAAGAAATATGTATGTACTAATTTTATAATGAACATATATTATATAAGTATTTATTATAGTCATCTGGATTATTGATAATCATGGAAATGATCATTGGGATTTCATTACTATATTTTTTGTATATACAAATATTGATAAATCTATATCTCTATTTTGGAATTGGTGATACATTATATGGTTTTATAGATTATAATATAAGATTATATGAAAATAAAATGTCACCCATGGTTATGGTATTACCTTTGAAGTCAATATCTTGATATAGATATTTTGATTGCAACTAATATATCCATTATAACCCATAAAATATTAGTATGTAAATGTTATAGAAGAAAAGACGTAGTTGGTATTGTGAAGGGTCTATTATAGGATATCGGAATAATGAAATAAATAGGGACAATCTTTTTTAAAATATAATGTATAATTATCTAGTGAAATAATCTTATGCTAAACTCACATATGAATAACATTTATCTACAATACCTCCTCATTCATAATCTTTTGGAATATCTAATAATGAAACTGTATAAGGTGTGTTTTATTAAAATTTTTGAATATATGGGGAAACAATTTTAACATATGATAGTACAAAGATATGTTAAATGTAGTGGGTATTATATGAATTGGTGTTCACATGATTATAATAGAAATAATGAATTCAATGAGTTGATATGAAAGTGGATTTTTAAATAACATGTTGACTTTGTGACCCATAGATCATGGTTGTGACTAATGAATTTTTTAAAGTGGGATTTTATTTGGCTGGTGTAAGAATCCATTTCTATATATGTATTGTAATTTTGTTAATGGAGACACATACAGTATACCACATGATTCTGATGAGAGTTAATGATCATAACAGTGTTCCCAAACCAATTTCAACTACATCATTTGGATGTTTATATATAGGAGGATGAGTTCTAGATGCATGAAATATTTATTTGATATATAATTAAATTTACAATTATTATTGGGTTTCAATCAGTAATTGGGATAAATAAAATTGTCTTCCAGAAAACATTGATTGGGTTGAAACCATCTAGACCCATTGGCTTATGATTATCATGTGAATATATAGATGGATGGGGTATCTTACTCCACATATATCATTGTTTTGATTTATATTCGTTTTTCATTTTCATTGGAGGGAATGTAAATTCTTATCCTGTAATATTTATTTTTGTCCTAGTTTATTAATGTATTTTGATTCTACATGGGTTTGTACATTTTTCGAACCACACAAATACTAGTGTTATTTATTATGTGATCGATCCAATTATTTCTGATCCATTTTGGTTTTTGACAATGAGTGATAAAAATATAGAGAATTTTTAGGTGGTTCATGGATGGGGTGAGGGGCCTCACAGTTTGAAATACAATGATAAATGGGTTCTTGTGTTTTGAACCTTCTTAATATAATTTTTGATTTTTGGTTCAATGGTTGGTTCATTTTTCATTAATAGTTCTGTAAAAATAGACGAAACCTCCCTTAACCGACAATAAAAATATGTAACATCGAATTTGAAAGATTTTTCATTCCTGTGGAATTCCTAGTTAACAAAAATATATAATATGGAATTATAATATTTTTCCATGGCAGTGGAAAATAAATGAGGATAAGAAGAATTATTTGAGTAATTTGATGGAAAAAATTATCTTACCAAGGCCACCACTCTATGGTATAATATTAAATTATGAATTAGATGAACTAATTAGGGAGAAGGGTTATACTCATTTGATTCAAGTCCTCAAAAAATATTGAGATCTCCATTTTCTATAAATAAATTAAAATGGAATTATATATATAATTATTATAAGACTATATTTACCTAGAAACTAATTATAATTATGAATACAGTTCAATCATAATAAATCTGTCCCAAAATTGATATAAAATAATTATTACATGAATATTTAAGCTAGAAAATAATTAAATTAAAAAATTTACTAATAATGATATAAACTAAATTTTATCAACCGTTCACACAAATTCTTTTTGACATAAAATTTTTAAAAAATAAAATTATTAAGTCGATATGTATATATTAGTTAAATAAATATAAACTCGTAAAAATTTCATTGTTCCCTGATCCATCTAGTTGGGAAACGTTTCATATGGGGTTATCATATTAAATGATTAACTAACTATATATTAGGGGATCTATAATATTTCTCAATGTTGCATAATATAGAATGGTATTTAAAAATTATGAGTTTTCCAAAAAGATCCAAATATATTATATTTTTATATGTTCTTTAGAATATAAAAATATTTGGAAAATTTTAAGGTTATTCTGGGTAATTATAATTAATGTTGAATTTTTTTATTACAAGGTCAATAATTATCATGATAATATGAATACATTATCATATAAATTGGTTCTAAATGTTTTATTATTTAATTTACCTAAAAAGGGTTAATCCAATGACTTTCTAATAGACAATATAAATAATAACCCATTTTTTATGCTACAGGTAAATCAATGAGTATTTTAGGCTTGTATTTCATGTACCATTGAATAAATTGTCTTTGAATACTAGTAAAAAGTTTTTGATAATAAAAGATTGGTCCTAAGTTCTTATTTAAGAACCTAGAAATATCACATTCCATTTCGATTATGTAATTTTTTTTATTTTTATTTCCATATGTATGTAATCACAATTTTGATTATGATGATTTTTTTTAGTAACTAATAAAACATCTTATCCATAAGGTTTATTTTTCAAATTGTGAATATATTTTATATTTCATTGTTTTTTAAGAACATCGGTGTATTTTTGAGGTATGGAGATTGTTTCTTTAACAGAACACTGTATTCATGGAGGGAAGAAAACTAGATTGATGTTTAATGAATCATTGATAGAGAAATATTATTATTAGAGGACCATTATAATGAATTATTTGGAGGTGTATGGAAATAATATCAATGGATGGATGTAGTTAGTTGTACGGGTTTTGGTTTTAATGGTAATAATAGGAATTTCTGTGCAATAGGAAAACAAATAAACTAGTTTTGTTGGAATATTATTATAGTATTTATTCTCATGTTAAATAATGAGTGAACAAAGATTTTTGGATTTTACACTAAATATATAGTCCCCATGGTGATGATTATAATATGATATTTTTGACATGTATTCATCAATAATATCACTTATAACATGAGAATTTCAATCTCATCTCTCTACAAGGGATTGTATTGTTTCTTTATTTATATATATATATAAGTAATTTCTTAAGCCATATGAGTAATTTTCTAATCCATTTTTAATTCTTTATGTGTAGTATTTATTTGTTTTTGAACCACTTTATTAAACATATAGCCATCTTAATTGTATTTATGTGGTTTAATATTTTATTATTCAATACATTGTTTTATTTCTCCCCAACTACACTATTATCATATACTTTTCGATATATTGTAATTGTTCCATATTTTAATTAATTAGTGGGACAAAAAATTAACATTGAAATATTAATTGGGTCTAAATGGGAAAAATCTATTTGAACTCAATATATAAGAGGAACCTTTATCGATCTAGGGGGAGGTAATGAATTTTGGTTTGTGGTTTCTCTTTGACATTTACATTTGGAGTTATATCTAAGGTAATATTTTTGAAATATATTGTGTTTGAAGGTATTAATTTAGTTTGTTATAGTATTTATGTTATATTTATGAAGATTATATTTGTAGATTATTTGTGTGGGAGTGATATAAATTTAAGGAAAACCGAATTCATGACAATTAAGTTATAGAAAGGTGGATTGGTGATGTTTTAATAGAATTTAAATAGAGTTATATTGATCATATTCGAATTAAATATTAATTTCAATATCAATGTGATGAAGAACACTACTAGTATAATTTATAAACTCACAAACAAGTACCATAATATAGGCCTAGTGATCATTGTAATTCTAATGTAGAGACTCATTATGTTGACGGTGACTGAAGTATAATTTTCTATCGAACTTCTAAATGAATTCAATATGATTATTATTCCATTGGAATCTGTGAACATGAATTTCATGATTGGGGTGTGTTTAAGGATCCTTTTATTTTTATTAATAAAATCATGATATGTGAAGGAAAACATATTAAGAAGTTCATGTGATAAGATTGACATAATATTTTTTGATGTATTCATTAACCCATACATTTCTAATTATTATTTTACATCCCAACCAATTCATGAATAGAATTTTGATAAATGGTATTATATAAATAAATCACCTTCAAAATGTAAAAAAATTGGTACTATTTTATTTTGTTAATATTGGACAATACATATGATTATAAAAACCTTCCATTAAATTTATGAAAAAAATAGAACAAAAAATATATATATCATAAGTATAATTTTAAATTACATTGTGTGGTGTCTCTATGTTATTTCACAACTATGAAAAAACCGATAAACAAAAAAAAGTGTTGATATATTGTCAACATCATTAAAATTTTGTATATCAAACCCTAAATAAAACTACCTGGTTGATGAATAATATAAAAAAGATGTATTAAAATAAGGTATAAAAATTGAAATATTACATTTGGAATTCTAATATGGATGTAAAAACAGTAACAAGGTCATTAGAATAGTAAGCAGATGATATGTATAGAAACATCAATGTTATAATAAGAAAAATACTAGTAAATGAATGTAACATTTAATAAAATAAATAAACATTAATATTAATATTTCATAAAATAAATAACCATATTATATATCTCAAATAATGTATAATTGTATATATTTAACAAGTTAAGTTTAAAATTATGTTGTAAAATGATATTTCTTATATTGATTTTAAATTTTAAAAATTTAAAAAAGTAATTAATAAAGTACATTTTTTGAATCAACACATAAATTTTTTCAAATACAATTAATTTTTTCTTTAACAAAAAATTGAAAATTTAAGTCAATACTAATAGTATATATTTTTTAAAATGTATTATATTTTATGGAATAATATTTATTGATTAATTATATAATGAATTCTATAATTTTTTTCAAAACCCAAATTACGTATAATAAGAAATATAAACTAATTAAAAATTAAAAAATAAAAATTCTAAAATAAAAAATTAATTATAAAATCTATAAATATAATTTAATCATTTAAATACTATTTATCATTTTTATAATTTTTTTATTTCAACAAGAGAGTAAATAATGTAGTAGATTGTTTTAAAATTCATAAAATTGTGCATTTGATTAAATAATTTTACTTTTCTAAACAAAGATAACTATTTCATGTCTTCTTCTCAATATAATATTTTATTTGTTATTATAGACTAAAATCCCCCTCCCCTACTAGTATAAATAACCCTCTCACCCCCATTGAAAATACATTCTATATTAATCTCTATAGAGAATATTTTCTATAAATATTAATCTTATGCCTCTTTAGATCCTTAGAGACCTTTTAGTCATACACCAAATCAACAATACAATGAAATATACCCTTATTAAAGATATGAATCTTAGAAACAAGGTAAATTACTTTCACTTCCTTTAATTTTTAATCTTCTCTAAATATAATTTCATTTTTAAACAAAACAAACTAATTAATTAATGATTATATTGTTTTTTATTTTATTCTTATTTTTTTATAAATTTTATAAAAATTTTATAATACATATATATTATATATCTCACTCTATTTGACACATCGTTTTAATTTTCATTTTCCAAACATTGATGAAGTTTTAAAATATTTATTTATAAAGTCTTTAATTGTCGGTTAATATCATATATATATATATATTATGATTCTTAATAATTATTATAAAATATTTATATTGTAAAGACCCGAAAATTCTGTTGGATTTTTTTATAAATACATGGAAAATTTACGAGTTCGCAAAAACAGACATCATGTGATTCTGAGGCTCGGTGTAGCCGGAATCAATTTATGATGTTTTTTCGGGTACATTCAGTAAACTTGGGTGTGGGTTTTTATAAATTTTAAACCGGTGATCAGAATTGAATTCTCTGGGCACCGTTGAACTCGCAGCGCCAGTATTCTTGTAAGGATTCTGTCACCTAGATAACAGTTGGTCGATATTAAAAGATTGTTTTTTGGGTTTTTAAAGATTTAATTAAATTAATATAATGTGTGTTGCTTTATTTTTATTTGACTGTTAAAATATCCTCACTGAAGTTGGAGGTGGGACCACCACACCATAACCTCCCCTGAGAGGTTATGGTGGTGGGGCCCACCCGAACCTAACCTCCCGCGAGAGGTTATGACGTGGGGACCACACGGGGCTAAACTCCCCTATTAATGGAGGGAGCGGAAAACCTCTCAACTCCCCTCATTAATGAGGGAGAGTTTCCCCAAACCCTCCCTCCTTTATTGTGCTAACTCTCCTAATTAACTTTTACCAATCCTCCACATTAATTAGGTTGAGCGAATTAATTTATTTCACTATTTTGAATTATGTTCCAATGAAATAATAGATAAACCCATCTATTATTAATTTCTTTGGCATATTGGTGGAAACTTAGGAGAAGAGGGGAGAACTCTCCCAATGAAGAATGAAGAATTCTGACCTTCTTAGACTATTCCTCTTTGCTTCTACAAACGTGGGATGTCTTCAACCAACCTACCCTCCGCATCATTGTCAAAGAGACGTCACAACTCAGGATTGGAAGCAATCAGTGGGTGTGACAAATGACAAACTTCTTCGTCTACATTACGTGACTCCGTCAACGAACAAAGAACGATGATCAAAGGCAGGGGGTTTATTACATGTTGGTGCTTACCTTAAATATTCTTCATATGTTGGAAAGGAATTTTTTTGGGTGAGTTGTGGTTCATCGTACTTCTATCTTGATGAACTGATTGTTACCACCCTAAACGTTGAGGGTTCTGGCCAAACCAACATGGCCCAACCCCTCCGTCGTTCTTGTTTGTGTTGATCATCAACATGGAATTGAGGTGACGGAACAACGAAGGCAGTGATGACAAAGGCCATGCTACCCGCAGTCTCAGCAAATGGCACCGCCCCCGCAGTGCTCCGGTGCTCTGAGTCGAACAGCGGCCCTCCGGCCAAGCCGCCCTGGCCGCACCGTCCGTCGGATGAATCAACCAAGTCCCCCGGCCGCACCGCCGATGGCCCGCGTGTCCCGGCTCCTGGCCGCCTCTGGCCTCCCATGAGCCCCGAAAGAATACCGATGGACTCTTGTGTGTCCCGACCGCACCGCCGCCGGCCCGCCCCTATCGGCTCCCAGCTGCCGCCGGCCTCCCGTGAGCCCCGACCGAACATCGTCAGCCAATTATGGCCCATGCCGCGCCGAACCGAGCCGGCCAAGCCACCCGGGCTCCAAGCCTCCCGTGTGCCCCGCCCGAACCCGACGGCCTACACTGGCCGAGCCGCCACCCAGCCACCTGCTGGCCCCCTACCGGCCTGCCCAGCCTCCCGAGCCATCACCCGACCTAACAGACGCACTGGTCGTGCCGGCCTCCCGAACCGGCTTGTGGCCCTCATCACAGGTCCCTAGACAAACCGGCATGGCCACTCCCTCTAGGTCTAGTCGTGCCGGGCGGCACCCTCATGACGTTCCGAACCAAAATGTCCCAGAGCCCGGGCTGAACCACACACGCGGTCGGCTGGGCTGGTCCTAGTGGTTCGGGCCTAACCAAACAATCTGGCTCGCCCAATGGGCCGGTAAATACCCAACAGGTATGATCGTGTCAACCCAGACATAGTCAGCCCAGACTGGGTCGGTCCGGGTCGGTCTGACCTGGTCAGACTGGACCCGGGCCCACTATCGACCCTTTACTTTCTTTGGCCATATCATTGGCACCAGACATCCGTTTGAAAAACCGTTAGCGGCACTGGTTATCTTGGAGCATGAGAGTCCCATGAGAATACCCTACTAGATTTTAAGGTACAATTGAGATACAGTTAGGTTGGATCGTGCACGAATCAAACCGGGCCCCCAGGACTGAAAGGCTAATAACTCAAAGACCAGGCATCTGATTGACGCACCTTCTGTTGCATTTAGAACCATGTGCTGTGGCAGAATATTGAGATACTTATTCATGGTACTTTGGGAAAGTTAGAGTATCGACCAGTAGCTCGTGGAGCTGATCCATCTGGTGACGAGCGAGTAGAGTGCAGAGACCTAGTAGCTGGCTGAGACCTGATGAATATTGACCATTTTGACTCGATGTGACTCGACTATCCTAGTTTGGAGTGCCATGGTGTTGCGAAAGACCCACAGTGGGCAGTGCCTTGGTGTCACGGCAGACCAAAGGTACTCGACAATAGGAATACCTCATCAGGCTATGAGGGGGAGCAACTTGGTGACACGGAAAACCCACAGTGGGGAGCGCCTTGGTAACATAGAAGACCCACGATACTCAACAGGACGAGTACCTCGGTAGTCCAAGGTTAGTGGGAAGTGACATGATGTTGCAGCAGGCCCACTATACTAGACAAGGGAGGAGTTCTCTAACAGACGTGGTTTCGATAATGTGAATAAATCACTGGTTGTGCTGAGTCAGCAACTTTTGAATTTACCTCTTTATTGAGATGGATTACTTGATAACTTAGTTATATGTATGGGCATATACCTCTATGGGGTTATCTGTTGATTTCATACATTGGGGTTTATCCTAGTTGTATTTTTTGAGACCTTGAGGGTCTCGGGGTCCCTACTGAGTATCGTTAGACTCACCCCAACACGGGCTATACCTGCACCTCGTTGTGTTGGATGCAGGCGACAGACAACGCTGATCGAGGCTGAGTGTATTAGGACTAGACGGTCCCTGGAGGTGGACCATACGACGTGTCGGTACACGGAGAAGACCGACAGTCATGGAGTGCTGAGGAGGCTATCTGTACCTACTCTTTAGGTTGGAGCCATGGTGGATGATTCAGGAGTTTCTTTTCACCATTCAGATGTTTTTTCCTTTTAAGTTGTACTTTTACATTACAGTTGGGTATGTATTTCTGTCCCATTTACTTTTCATCACTCTTTTCTCATACAGTTTCACTTAGGGTTTTGTATCCAGTTGTGTTCTCTGTTTTTTGCGTTTTCAAGTTATAAAGACAATGCATTTCCAGTTTTGGGATTTACGCCTTTAGTGCTAGTCGCCAGCCCCTGGCCTATGGAAGGCGGGCTTGGGGTAGTCACGACACAGGCCCCGGGAGACGGGTCCTGAAAAATTCGTATCAGAGGAGTTGGTTCTACGACATAACTTAGGACTTTGATCTTTTCTGTGAAGCAATAGTGTTAAGGGTACTGAGTGTGGACTTCAGTTTATTGTGTCCAGTGTTGGTGTGGCGGTCGACATATCTATACAATAGGACCCTGACTTCTGATTTCCGACATAGTGCACGAAAACACTGATTGTGTGTGTGTTTTCCAAAGTTTTTCCTTAAGTTAGATCAACCAGGTTAGCTCACTAGGTATAGTATTTTGACAATGTCGCATCTGTTTCTTTTAGGATGACTCCCCGTAGATGACCAGAGAGAGTCTCGATAATTGTATGCACAGATAGCCCACCGAGAAAAGAGGCTTCGGTGCAGGGCCCTTTTCCTGTGGAATCACTAGCGGTACCACTTCCCATTGGGTCAACGATGCCACCAGCCCCAGCAGAAGACGGTGCATGCTTCTTGAGCGCATTGCATGAGTTCCAGGGCCAGAGTCCACCATTGTTCATGGGAGAGAGGGACCCATAGGCGGCTGAGGATTAGCTGGGGGTTCTGGTGAGAGTCTTCAGACTGGTAGGGACACCAGCCGACTTCACTGTGATTCTTCCTACCATCCATCTATAGGCAGCAACTAGCAGATGGTGGAGCTTGATGCTCCAGCTCCATGACAAGGCGACACTACTCTAGGACGACTTCGAGAGCCTGTTTCGAACAGATTGTTTCCCAGCCACCCTACATGCAGTACGGATATCGGAGCTACTTCCCCTGGAGTAGGTCAACATGATGGTGGCATAGTACTCAGCAAGGTTCACTGATCTCTCGCGCTACTCCACGGATATGGTACGGGACACATTTTTCTAGGCCCTAACCTTCAATGAGGGGCTCAAGAGAGAGATTAGAGCTTCAATGATCTCCCTCAGCATCCCGACGCAGCTAGGGGTGTTAGAGAGATCCCTCATAGTGGAGGGTTTTCTTGTTGAGCAGTCTCCAGTAGCGAGATCCACCACCAGTCAACACATAGTGGAGTCTTCTTCAGCTGGCAGTAGATTGATGTCGCAGAGGTCCAAGAGGAATAGACCTACAGGTGGAAAACCGCATGACTCAGGATCGGTTGTGTGGGGAACTCACAACATATACATACATTCCATGATCGATCAGTGTTTCTCTAGTGGTGGGTAGGGTCACATGGCCCGTGACTGTCCGACCCGTCATTCAGATGATCAGTAGAGGGTTGATGTACCACCCAGGCAGAGACATAGACTCGATCGAGATAGTCCGCAGGGAGTAGGCAGACGTGGCAGAGGAGCTGGTCGTGTAGCTAGAAGTTGACGATGTTTTGAGGAGTTACCACCCCCACCACCAGGAGGTCCACCCTGTCCGTAGGGAGTAGGTGGATAGGGGATAGCTCAACTCCAGCCAGCTGAGGCTAACGATCACGGTTTCCAAGAGATGATATGATGTACAATCTGGGTCTATTCCACCATTTCTTCAGTACTTATAGACACATGTTCCAGTCACTATTTATTTGGAACTACCATTGTTCGGAGCTCGGAGATTCTGACGGATCCATTGGCTCGATCCAAACGGCTATAGACTCCTATGGGAGAAGAATCGACGATTACGCACTGGTGCCGGTAGTGTGAGCTTACTCTAGGAGGTGAGAGCTTCGGCTGAGATCTCCAAGTAGCGGCGTCGAGGCCTTACGATGTCATCTTGGGTATGGACTAGTTATCTATAGTCCATGCTCAGATCAACTGTATTAGGAATAGAGTGCAGTGTGTCCGCATGGATGGGACCAGGTTCACCATCACCGGAAAGAAGGGAGCCTTAGAAGCATAGGACGGATTTAATTAGAGGATGATGTAGCCGATCACTCATCAGTTGGCCAGCCTTACCCTCGGAGCACTTGATGTGGAGAGTCCGAGTTTTCCTATAGTGGTGGACCAGTACACAGATGTTTTCCCTGATGATGTCTCTGTTATACCTCCTCGTAGAGAGGTGGAATTTTACATTGATCTGTACAATAGGATGGCACCGATATCTACATCATCGTATCGGATGGCTCCCACAGAGCTACATGAGCTGCAGGTACAGCTAGAGGACTTGCAGGGGAAGGGATTTATCCATCCTAGTGTTTCTCCCTAGGCAGCCCCAATACTGTTCGCCAAGAAGGTGGATGAGAGCTTGATTCTTTTTGTTTACAACCGTCGCCTAAACCTGGTGACAGTGAAGAACAAGTTCCCACTCCAAAGGATTGATGACCTCTTTGATCAGCTGAAGGGAGCATGGTGATTCTCAAAGATAGACCTCAGATCATGCTATCAACAGCTCAGCGTTCGAGACGAGGATGTGCAGAAGACAACCTTCAGATGTCGGTATGGCCACTACGAGTTTTTTGTTATGCCTTTTAGCATAACCAATGATACAAAAGTGTTCATGGGACTCATGAAAAGTATTTTTCAGCCATACCTCAATCACTTCGTTGTAGTCTTCATCGAAGACATTCTGATCTACTCAACTACTGAGGAGGATCCTGCCTACCATTTTTAGGTAGTACTGGACACACTCCGAGATGAACAACTTTATGGTATGCTCTTGAAGTGCCAGTTTTGGATCCTAGAGGTTCACTTCTTGGGTCACGTCATCTCAGAGGCTATAGTTGTAGTGTATCTAGCGAAGATTGAGGGGGTACTTTCTTGGGATCCAACCATTAGTGTGAGGGAGGTACAAAGTTTCCTCGGTTTGGCTGGTTACTACCAGAGGATCATACCAGAAGTCTCCAGAGTTGTACTACCAACATCATCCTTGACGAAGAAGAGGAAACCCTTTGTGTGGTCAGAGATATGCCAACAGATCTTTCAGGAGCAGAGGCAGAGGTGGACTAGTGCCCCCATCTTGAGGCTTCTAGAGTAAGGCGGGAGGTACATAGTCTACTACGATGCATCAGGGACCAGACTCAGGTGTGTCCTGATGCAGGAACAAGTTGTAATCGTTTATGGTTCTCAACAATTGAGACAACACGAGAAGAACTATTCTATCCATGACCTAGAGTTATAAGTAGTGGTCTTTGCCTTTAAGATGTGGCATCACTATCTGATGGGAAAACATTTTACCATGTACTCTGATCATAAGAGTCTCAGGTATATCTTCTCTCAGAAGGACCTGAACCCGAGACAATGGTGATGTCTTGAGTTCCTCCAGGACTATGACTTCGAGATAGAATATACTCCTAGAAAGGGGAACTATAGAGCAGATGCATTCAATATGAGATTTGTTATATAGCTTCTAGGTGTGGCGATAGAGCAGCTGGCTACATTACAGATATCCTTTGTGGACCGAGATGGAGAAGCTTTCTTTATTATCTTACAGTCACTCCTCCACTTCTTCAGCGAGTCAGGGAGGAACAACATGGGGATGCTGACTACGAGATGTGAAGTGCTCAGATATCCACAGGTCAGGCACCTAATGGATTTTTTGATGGGTGGGAGCATGTCATCCTCTTCAGAGGACATACTATGGTACCAGTGTCACTTCAAGAGGAAGTGTTGAGGGAGTTCCACACATCCACTTTAGTGGTACATCCAGGAGTGGGAATGATGTACCAATATCTCTGAAGATAGCACTGGTGGCTAGGTATGAAGAAGGCAGTAGCGGAGTTTGTCTCTCGATGCCTCAATTTTCAGAAAGTGAAGGTAGAGCACTAGGTACCAGCAGGCTTGGTTCACCCTTTAGAGGTCCCAGAGTGGAAGTGTGATGGGATATCCATGGACTTATTGAAGGGTCTCCCATGTACATCTAGGGTTCATGACTCGATTTGGGTTATCATTGACTGACTCACCAAGTCGGCCCACTTCCTACCAATCAGAGATCAGGGTTGAGTAGAGATCATGGGACCCCTCTATGTGCAGGAGATTGTGTGGGTACATGGAGTACCTCCATCAATTTTCTCTATTCAGGATGCATGGTTTACATCCCGACAATGGAAGGGGTTGCAGGGGGCTTTCGGGACACAGCTTCGTTTGAGCACCTCCTTCCATCCAATGAAAGATGGTGAGACTGAGAAGATCATTTAGACTCTCAAGGACATGCTATGTCCATGCGACCTTGACTTCGGTCACCATTTGAAGGACCACTTACCTTTGGTGGAGTTTTCATACAGCAATAGCTATCAATCCACCATTGGGATAGAACCTTTTGAGGTGTTGTATGGGCGACCTTTCAGATCACCCTTGTGCTAGACAGACCCTGGGGAGTTAGCACTGGTGGGACAAGAGATGGTACAGTATACCATAGAGATGGTGCAGATCATCTAGTAGCGGGTAAAGACTACACATGGAAGGCAGAAGTCTTATGCTGACCGTTGATGGAGACCTCTAGAGTTCGAGGATGGCAGCCACATATTTTTACGGGTCTCACCTCGATGAGGACTATAGAGATTTGGCCAAGGCAAAACGTTATCTCTGAGATTCATCAGACCTTTCCAATTCCTCAGTAGAGTAGGTGAGGTGGCTTACTGCTTGGCTCTTCCACCTCAGTTGCACCGGGTGCACTTAGTCTTCCACGTATCACAGATGAAGAGATACATGCATGAACCTTCTGACATCATCAACCATAGAGAGCTAGACTTAGAAAATGGGTGCACTTTTATAGAGGTTCCAGTGGAGATTGAGGATCAACAGGATCGAGTCCTATGTGGATGGTCGATACCTCTAGTGCGTGTTCGCTGACGACATGGGAACCTCCATGAGAGAACATGGGAGCGGGATGCTAAGATGTATGCTCAGTACCACCACTTGTTCACTTAGTTCGAATTGTAGCTTACGGGGATGTAAATATATGACGTGGGGATAATTTGACGACCTGGAAATTCCATGGAATGTTTTTTTCTTAAATACATGGAAATTTTACGAGTTCATGAAAACTGACAGCGCGTGATTCTGAGGCTCGGTGTATGGGGAATCAATTCTGAAGTTCTGTTCAGGTCCATTCATTAAACGTACATGCAGGTTTTTATAACATTTGAACCGGTGCTCAGAATTGAAATTTGAGGGCACTATTGAATTTGTAGGGCCGATATTCACTTAAGGAGACTTTCACCTCGATGGTAGTTGGTCGAGATGAAAAGATTGTTTTTGGTGTTTTTAGAGATTGAATTAAATAAAAATATAATTGTGTGGCTTTATTTTTATGTTAAGGTTAAAATATCCTCATGGAATTTGGAGGTGGGACCACCACACCTTAACCTCCCAGGAGAGGTTATGGTGGTGGGGCCGACTAGAACCAATCCTCCCGCGAGAGGTTATGACGTGGGGACCCCACGAGGCTAAACTCCCCTATTAAAGGCAGGATCGGAATACCTCTCACCTACCCTCATTAATGAGGGAGAGTTTCTCCACACCCTCCCTCCATTGTTGTGCAAACTCCCCAAATTAACTTGTGCCAATCCTCCATATTAATTAGGTGGACCCAATTAAAATATTTCACCATTTTTAATTAGGTTCCAATGAAATAATAGACAGACCTATCTATTATTATTTTCTTTTGCATCATGGTGGAAACATGGGAGAAGAGGGAAGAAATATCCCAATGAAGAACGAAGAATTCCGACCTTCTTCGACTTCTTCCTCTGAGCTTCTACCAACGTGTGACGTCGTCAACCAACCCACCCTCTACATCGTCATTAATGAGCCGACACATCTCGGTACTGGAAGCGTGCAGCGGATGCGATGAATGACAACCTTCTTCATCTCATTTCCATGACTCTGTAGATGAATGATGAATGACAATCAATGGTAGGGGTTTATTACATGTTGATGATTACCATAAATATTCTTCTTCTGTTGGAAATGAATAGTTGTGGGTGAGTTGTTGTTCATCGTACTTATATCTTGATGAAACAATTGTTACCACCCTAATGGAGGAGGCTGTGGGCCAAACCAACATGGCACGACCCCTCCATCGTTCTTGTTTTTGTTGATCTTCAGAATGGCATTGAGGCGATTGAACGACGAAGGCAGCAACGAAAAAGGTCGTACTACTCGTGTAATCTGCACACTACATGGCCACTGCGGCGCTCTGGTGCTCCGGGATGAACCGCTGCCCTCAGTCCGAGCCGCCCTAGCCGTGCCATCCATCGGCCGAATCAGTCGGGTCTCCCCGGCCACACCACCGCCGGCCCACACGACCCAGCTCTTAAGAATGGTTGGCCTACCGCGCACCCCGGCTGCACCACTGCCGGCCCGCGTGTCCTAGTTATCAGCCGCCGCTGGCCTCTTGTGAGCCCCGGCCGAACACTGTCGACTTCCTGTTCACCCCGACCGCACCGCCGCTGGCCAGCACCGCCCAGATCCCGACCGCCACCGACCTCTCGTGAGCCCCGACAGAACACTGCTGACCTGAGTCATGCCAAACCGTGCTCGCCTGGCCACCAGGCCTCCGGCCCGCCCAGCCTCCCGTGTGCCCCAGCGGAACCGAATAGCTTGCACTGGACACGCCGTTTCCCAGTCACATGCTGGGCTGCCTGCCAGCTTGCTCAGCCGCCTACCGTCATGCCCGGCCACGGGCTGGCTTGCCTTCCGACCTGCCCGGCCGCCTCCCAGCCACCCGACCACCCAATCCATCACCCAAATAAACTAGAGCCCTGGTCGCGCCGGCCTCCCAATCCGTCTCGCGACCCTCCTTGTGGCACCCTGGCCAAACCTGCCAGGCTGGTCCCTCCGGGCCGTGCAGCACCAGGTCGCACCCTCGCAACGCTTCGGGCCGAACCAGCCCCGAGCCCAGGCTGAACCGCTCACGCGGCTGGCTGGGCTGCGTCCAGCAGGCCGTGCCAAACCTAACCGGATGGCCCACCCAATGGGCCAGGCCAGACCCAACAGGTCTGATCGGGTCGACCCAGACCGGGTCGGCTGGGACTGAGTTGGACATGACTCGGGCCCAATACCGACCCCTAACTTTTTTAGCCATATCATTGGTACCAGATGTACGTTTCAAAAACCGTCAGTGGTGTTGGTAATCTTGGAGAATGAATGTCCCATGAGTATACCCCACTCGACATTGGGGTATAGTTAAGATATGGTCAAGTTGGATCATGCACGAATCCAACCGGGCCCCTGGGATTAAAATGCAAATAACTCACATACCGGGTGTCAGATTGACGCACCGTCTATTGCGTTGAGACCCTTATGGCGTGGCGGGCCATTAAGATACTTTTTCGTGGTACTTTGGGATATTTGGAGTATCAACCAGTAGCTCATGGAGCAGATTCTTCTGGTGATGAGTGAAAAGATTGTGGAGACCTAGTAGCTGGCTCAGACCTCATTACTGCTGACCATTTTGACTCGTAGTGAGTCTACTAGCCTAGAAGGGAGCACCATGGTGTCGTGGCAGACCCATAGTGGGGTGCACCATATTGTCACGATAGACCCACGGTACTCGATAAGAGGAGTACCTCAAAAGGATACGAGGGGGAGTGCCTTGGTGACGCAGTAGACCCACAGTGGTGAGCGCCTTGGTGACGAAGTAGACCCACGGTACTTGACAGGAGGAGTACCTCACTAGTCCATGGTTAGTGGGAAGTTCCATGGTGTCACGGCAAACCCACTGTACTCAACAGAGGAGGAGTTCCCAGGAAGTCGTGGTTTTGATAATGTGAATAAAATCCTGGTTGAGCTGAGTCAATATCTTTTTTATTTACCACATGATTGAGATGGATTATTTGATAAGTTAGGAATATATATGGGAATATACCTATGTGGGGATGTCTGTTGATTTCATACATTGTGGTTTATCTTTCTTGGATTTTGTGAGACCTTTAGGGTCTCGGGGTCCCTACTGAGTATCATTATACCCACCCCTAGACGAGCTATGCTCACACCTTGTTGTGTTGGATGCAGACGATGAACAACGTTCACCGAGGCTGAGTGTACCTAGACTGGATGGTACTAGGAGGTAGACCATACGAGTTTTTGTTACACGGAGGAGACTGACTGACGTGGAGTGGTGAGGAGACTATTTGTACCAACACTTCAGGTAGGATATGTGGTGGATGATTCTAGAGATTCTTTTCAACTTTGTTGGAGCCAAAATATTGAACACAAAGGGATTAAGGAAAATAAACCCGCACGCTGCCTCGCAAAGCCCCGACGCGGAGCTCCCCCGAGAAACACGGCCACCGCAAAGCAATGGAGGTGGTACCGCTCCACGAATTCCCTGACGTTCGTGAGCCCGATACAAAGAAAAGGAGGCGGTACTGCTCCGTGAATGCCCGGACGTTCGCGATCCCTCCGTGAAGCAAAGGAGGCGGTACCGCTTCGTGAATGACCTGACGTTCGCGATCCCACCGTGAAGAAAAGGAGGCTGTACCACTCCGTGAACTCCCTGACATTCGCGATCCCTCCGCGAAGCACCCACCACCCCTTCGCGCCGCGTGATCCCTGCTTCGCAGTGCCCCTTGTCTATAAATACTGGGCTCCCCCTGAGTCCAAAGGACGGACAATCCGACCTTTCAGCTTCTCAACTCCGGAATCGCGAAGCACCCTTCGCCCCAGGAATCATGAGCTCCGTGAGGTATTTTTAATTCACGAGATTCCTTCACCTTGTCTCTTTTTGAGCCCCTCTTCCGAGAGGGATGCCCTTCGCAAAGACTAAGGGAATTCGCAAAGGAAGGGGATTCCCAAGGGAACCCGAGTAGCCGTGGAGCATTTATGCTTCACGAAACACCCATCCTGTACTAGTGATCCACATGCCAAGGCAGGGTCGTTGTACATCGCGAAGCACACTGCTTCATAGAACCTTGCTTCGCGAGGCACCTATGCTTCGCGAGGCAGTGCTCCGCGAATACTATTCCAATTCACGAAGCACCTCCCATTCACACCCTTACCCCATGCTAAGGCCAAGGCACTCCACTTTGCGAAGCATAGTCCTTTGCATGGAAATTCCTCTTCCTGTGCGACCCTCCATGTTTGCATGATGTGATTTCAATGTCCCATGGACAACACCACTTGTAGAATTACATTGCCTGATGTTTCTTCACATAGGCATGATAACGGCTATTGCTTCTTCATATAGCCATGCTAACTTGGACCCCTCAATGGTTCGCTCTACGACCCCCCTTTACCATGGCCTTGCCAGTACCTTCCTTCCCCCAAGGAGCTGAGGGTACCGGTCATGTAAGTCATAGGGGTGTGGTGTAATCCCATCTCGTCTGAGCTGTAGGATGTTAAACTGCCAAGCACCTCGTCCTCAACACATGACGTTAAACTGTGATCCGACCCCATGCCTCGCACGCTAGGTCCCCCCAGCTCGGACATTCTTTACACCACTCGTCTCCACAGGAATGGAATCACCCTCACATGGGATGATATCCTCCATCTTAGAGTAGCATATGTCCACGGGAGAAGGGAAACCACCTTGGTGTAAGCCCCCAAGCCTCTCTTGCGGAAGGTAGCACCCATGCACCTCCGTACATCCCCACTGCCAAGGACAGTGGAGGGTGCGATAGGGAACGAGGCACCTTCCATCATTGGTCCCAAGTCCCTCTCTAACTGTTATTTTCCGCACTTCAGGCCTCCATCCTGAAGTATGTCCCAACACCATTGGTCGTCTAACACGTAGGCCCCTCTTCGTTTCTCACGGACGTACCCTTCGCGACGTGATCGTCAGGTCTCTACTGTCTCTTGTTTCTCACACCGAGCATGACTCACGTGGGCTTAGAGTAAGCATTGGCCATGAAAATACCTTGTCCAGCTTGACGTTAAACTGTATGCCCTCATCCAGCATGACGTTACACTATATTCCCCCCTGTCCAGTATAACGTTAAACGGCACATCCATTTAAACTACAAGGTCATTGATCCATGTCAGGGCATGGTACGTAGGAAGCCTCCACGAGGTTCAAGTCCACCTCCTGTCATTTCTTCATGTCAGGTTCCACCCTCGTCCAGCATGACATTAAACTGTATTCCAGTCTGATGGAAAGCCATTGTGACCAACCCAAACTACGAGGACTTTCATCCATGTTAAGACATGGTACGTAGGAAGCCTCCCTGAGGTTCAAGCCCATCTCCCATCAGACCAAGGTCCTTTCTTCGCATCGGTTCGCCAACACCCACCGTTTCTTCCTAAACTACGAGTTCATTGATCCATGTCAAGGCATGGTATGTAGGAAGCCTCTCTGAGGATCAAACCCTCCACCAGTGGACCCACGGGTTCACCTCCACGTCGGTTCGATGACGAAAACCACCACCTGAACTATGAGGTCTTTGATCCATGCCAAGGCATGGTATGTAAGAAGCCTTCATGAGGTTCAATCCCATAACTCGGTCATTCTGACCTCATTCACGTCGGTTCACCCCGTCATGCATGACGATAAACTATACTCCACATCTCATTTGAACTACGAGGACTTTGATCCATGTCAAAGCATGGTACGTAGGAAGCCTTTCTGAGGTTGAAGACCAACAATCATTGACGCATACCGTCTCCTTGTCTGTGTGCCAGGCCCCCGTTCTCTCCTAAACTACGAGGACTTTGATCCATGTTAAGACATGGTATGTAGGAGGCCTTCCTGAGGTGCAAGTCCACCACCCATCAGACCAAGGTCCACATTCACATCGGTTCGCTGAAGACACCCATTGGACCAAGGTCCACATCCACGTTGGTTCGCTGACAACCCCATTAGGCTGAGGTCCGCCTTCACGTCAGTTCACCGGTACCATCCCGAACTACGCAGATTTTGATTACCTACCACGGGGATACGTAAGAGGTATCTTTGAGGCTCAAGCCAACATTACTGTTGCCCTTTCGATGGTCCCATTTCATTCCCCCCCTACACTTCATCCATCCAACCATCCATCATCCACCCTGATTCTTACTTGGGCTGCAACATCTCGATGAGATCATGCCACTCCACTCCCCTCCCCAGCATCCGGGAAGTCTCCCATGAGCTGATCCCGATATCAGCATCCTTTGAAGGGGGATTCCTCAATCTGATCGACTCCAGCTAGTGTTCTAATCAGGCCAGACCATCTCCACTGGACATTAAACATGCAGCATACCCTATGTTAAACATAGGATGCTGAGGAAAACCTCATATACATGCATATGGCATGATTCCTCGTGCTCGATGTGGGATCCCTCAGGCTTCCATGCCCTCAAGAATCCCTATGATAAGGGAAAAAAGATAGACACACCAATTCCCCAGCATTCAGACATGCTACTGATGCCTCGACATGACAACTCCCCTGACTGAAGGTTACTACCCTGACTAGACCCTTTGGAATGTCCTGACAGAAGCAGTGTAATTAACCGGTGTCCATGGAAACATGGCACTAGGAAGAGTTTCACGAACAACGTATTAAATCTATGAGGGAGACCCGGACTAGGTGATATGTGCCGAGGAGAAATCCACGGAAGGAAGAACCGACATCTCATCATCCCAGTTTTGATCAAGGAGAATACATCCTTGAATAATGAGCGGATGTCGCCGGCCTTTGGAAAGCAAGAATGAGGGGAAACACAAATAAAGCTGCACCTGTCGCACCCCTGGCGGATGGACGCGCATGCCCCGACGAAAGCGTCGGAAACAGAAATGGTGAACCTGTAGTGAAGTTATTCTCCTCAATATGGAGATTAGTAGCATTAGAGAAACTAGTAGATTGAAGTGTCACCAGATCCAGATATCCGGCGCCGGGTCCCTCCAAGAAAATAGCGGGTCTGGCGTGAAACTCACTGGAAGTCGGGGCAGTAGAACGTGGGGCATTCCATTCTGCAACGTGTTGGCGTGGATCCTTCTCACCGACCATGGAAGACGGAATGACGTTGGGGCACTGGTTGTCGATCCTTTTACTCACAGTACTGACGAGTTAATCTCCCTACATCCCAGGAACTAGGTTGCTGCTATGGGGACACGACCACCGCCCGCTCGCCTATGCAGGGGCGGGGGCAATACCAGCACAGCCGCTCCACGTGGCTCCACTCCCGCGATGACAGCCTCTATATCCATGAATACCAGACGTCCATGTCTCCTCTCCCCATAAGAGATCATCCAAAGAAGGGTGATCAAAAACCTTGTACGCAGGTATGATGAGGAATGGGTCATCCCAACTCGGGATATGGCCCGCCTTGACCTAGAGGCATCCATGCCCCGCCGTCAATGCCACCCTCAAAGGCTGCACAAGGAGCCCCTTCTCCCCACCCCAATGTTCAATCATTTCGGGAGCCTGTCCTAGAAATTCCTCGACGACTCCTCTCCTTATGATAATGAGGTGGGTGATGTCAGGATCACCCCGGTCAGAGACCCAATCCAAGGGCTCCAGGAAAGGGCCCACATCCGGCCGCATCAGCGCTGCCATCCGGCATCGACAGAGGAGAAGGTAGGCTATGCCCCTGCACCACCTGCGCCACCTCGTCTGACCCGGCGTCAGCGTCGGGCCCGAGCTGGGGGCACTCGTCAAGGGGCATCGATGTCAACAGATACTATGGCCCGAGCCACCGCCGACGTGCATCATGGAGTCCCTACATACACCGAGCAGGGGAACTCTTTCACCCGACCAGGACCGAGGCCCCAACCGCCCCATGGGCTGGTTGGGTTGGCTCTCGGGGTCGCAGGCCTGAGTGATGATCGCCGCAAACCAATCCGTGGTGGCGTCACTCTGTACGGAGGTCCTCTACGTACCACCATTCCACAGATCGTGGGCCTTCCCCGCTCCGAATCTCATCATGGGGGTATGCCTCATGCTACTCCCATCCTGAATGAAGACCTGTCCCGTGGTAGTGATGCTCGACGTGAAAGCCTTTCCCGTGCCCACCATACAGGGAACGAAGTTCCTCCTCATTTCCCCAACCGTCGATGTGAAGGTACTTCCCATCCGATCCCTCTCCAATGTGGGGGTCCTCCATATGTCCTCTATGCAACTGGAGAAGGTCCAACTCACCCTGGCAACCCGAGGAGTAAAGGTCAGCCTCACTCCACCCGCACCAAGCATAGAGGTCCTCCCCATGGTCCTAAAGGTTCCAACAGAGGTTCCGCCCACATGGGTGCTATCCAGGGAGGTCCTCCCCATGTACCCTTTGAAATTTTCCCTGGTTCCCCTCGCACCCCGGCTATCTCAAGCGGGAGTCCTCTCCGCCATTGCGCCAGCACCGCTCCGAGACTACATGTCGAGAATCAACCGTGTCCCGAAGATCCATCTAGGGGCAGGAGAGCGGGTTGTTTCTGCCGCAAGAAGAGTCCTAGGAAGGCCCGAGTAGAGGTCAAACTAGCCCGTTTCTCAGATTCTGAAGCGAATGCGACTCAGCGATGGAACCTTCTCCCCACTCCTCCGTGTCAAAGACTGTCGCAGGAACAAGGTGCGTCAGCCTCGTTCTCCCAGAATGCGAAGTCCACAGAATTCCCGCCTCTCTCCACAGGTACATCCAGGAGGAAGAAATTGTGGAAATTCGGTAGGTTCCGACCATGAAATCCCCACCGTCTTCACTGGAAGAGCCCTCTACCTATACTAGAGATCACAAAGAGCTATTTTGGCGGCCAACGATGGTAGAGAAATGGCGTGACCCATCGTAGGTGACCGCAAATCCTGTTCCTGAAGCTATGGAAATTAGCCCATCGTATCATGATATTGTGGTCAGGTCACCTCACTCTTCAGAGGATGGCCAAGAATTCGGCGGCTAGTCAGTTCGTTCGCCGTATTCTCCGCTGCTGAGTTTATTGTCCCAGCGGTCCACCTCGGTAACGCTACCGGTCCCTCAGCCGCCTCCGGTTGATGAGTGGGGAAATACGGGGCCATACCCTGAGTCCAAGCCCAGAAGCTTCTGTGACATTCTCGTAGTGGATCACTTCCCGGAGATGTTCTGGCCAACGGCAGCGTCGAAATTTTGCACGTCGGAGTCCCTTACCCCAGTGGAAGTATGGTGCTTCCGCCGAACCCTATGGGAGACACACTTCCGCCTTCATTATGAGTGGGTAGTGTACCATAGGAGCCGAGATCACTTTGAAGAAATCGGCAATAAATGCCACCTGATCGATTTGGCCGCACTCCCTGTGGCCCAACGCCCTGAGTCGCCAGGCCACCAGAGCACCCTTCAACGAAAATGCATTCAGGGTCTCAAAGTACTATGCAGAATCATCAGGGAAGATACCCCCCATGTGCAAGTCCATGGTTGGGGAAAATATTCCACCCTCCTCTTCAGTCCTATCCAGCGGCAACCCGATTCGTTAGGCGACATGAGGACATGCCCCCAAGGAGGGTCGCTGTACACATGGATGATGTAGTGGACAAGGAGGACGAGCTTGAATTTCTCAATGGAGACTTACCCCCTGAGGGTGTACCACCACTGCTGGACCCATCAGGGAGGGTTACCCGTCAGCAGAGGAACCTTCTAGGCCTCCCTGTACCCACCGAGTCACTGGTACTCAGTAAAAATGCCGGTAAGGGTAAGGAGAATGTCGGAACCGTCAATCACTCCGACCCATCCACCTCTGTACAGAATACGGACAAAGATCCCGAGAAGGCCACGTTATGCTAGCAGCTTTCTGAGAAGAAGAGGATGGTTGATGAACTCCTGGCCGAGCGTTCTGTAGAGAGGAGACCTGACTATGGTAATACCAAGCCGGGGCAGCAGGGGAAGGAACAATTACCTCCGGTGAGATGACTCTGGGAAACCCTAATCACGCTACTTCCGAAGACAGGGAAGAAGCCAGAACTCATGACAAGAGTGCGCAATACGTCTCGTCAAACCCTCCTGAATGACGGGGAAATCTGAGGAATCCAGCCTGGGTTCCCCCAGACACCCCAGAGGCCGTTCCGCCAGTCGCTCCACGAGCTGCTGATGCCATCTACCGTGTCGAAGAACCCAGAAATGCACTTGTGATTATGGATCCCCTCCAAGACAGGGACCCCCACCCGGATGATCTTATAGTGGCACTCATCGCCCGCCTCGAAGCGTTGGAAACGCGGCAGGTGGAAGTCCCACCGGATGGAAAGCCATATCTCGCGTGGGAGGATGATATGCTCGCACCCCCGGGTTTTGGGAACCCCACTTTCTCACCCTTCAATGGGACAGGGGACCCGCCATAGCACTTGGCCAACTTTTCTTCCAGGTGCGGCCCCATGCTGGGGACCCCGGACCAGCAAGAAGCCGCCAAGATCCGATGTTTCGTGCATACATTGGAGGGCCCCGCATTCGTCTGGTACAACCAGCTCCCTATCGGATCGATGACCGGCTGGGAGGATCTCCACCAATATTTCCTATACCAGTTCAGCTCCACCACACGAAATAACAGCATCACAGACCTCTTCAAGTGCAAACAAAGGCCTCATGAGCGAGTCACGGACTTAATCGCCCGGTGGAAGGGACATACATACTCCCTTGACATGTCGCTGACTCAGGAGAAATTACTAATGATGTGTCTAGGGAACGTTAAAACAGAGCTGGTTCCTTCCCTGATCACCCAGAAATACCCTGGAGGGTTCCTAGATTTCTCAAATAAGGCTCAACACCTCGAGGAGGCTCTGCAACAAGCTAGTCAGGCACCTTTTCTACACTCTATGATCCTATCCAGGAGGACTGCAGGAGCCGAACCCACCACGGTGGCCCAAATAGAAGCCCCCATGCAGCTCGAATTACTGCCAGTATCACCGGCCCTACAACCCCGTAGAGGCCCTCCACCTCAAGTGCAGGCTCCTGCCCAGCAGTGACAACCTCAGAATTGATAGGTTCCCCCGTGCAATGCGCCACCACCACCAAGGTGAGAAAATCAGGTACCGCCTCCTCGGCAGGCCCCTCCAGCCCCTCGTCAGGGTCAGGCTCCCAAGGCCCCCTATCCAGAAATAAGGCACCAGACTTACTCGTTCAATGAGAATCAGGTCCTCGATTACTTCCGAAGTGCTATAGAGTAAGGGATTGTGTGCTTACCCGAGTGCAGAAGGTCGACAGAGGATAATCTCATCGATCACCCCAACTACTATCCCTATCATCGGATTCTGGGGAACACCCTCAAGAAATGCTATGTGTTTAATGACTCGATTCAAGACCAGGTTGACAACAACATAGTCAGGTTGGGCCCAACACCGACACATGTTGCAGGTGTCTTTGTAGGGTCAGAGATCGGTAGCAACAGTGAAGGTGAGTGGCAGCAGGTTCCCAGCCATGGGTCCCAGAAATAAGACAACTGGATGGGTCGAAAAAGCATCGCCCGTGCCCATGGTATAATTCGAGTACACGTGAATCAGCTAGAGCCTTCAGAGGAAGTATCCAGTACCTCTACATCGTCATCACAACCAACCTCTTCCCTAAAGGGAAAGCAGCGATGGCGTAAGAAGAAGCAATGCGCTCCACCTCTGCCATCGTCATCCCGCACTCTTGGTGACTTTCTGCCCCCTGAAATGGGGATTCCTCCCAGAATCCACTTGTTGGTGGATGACTTGTCGAGCGACAGCTAGGGGTACGCTTCGGTTAACATCGTGGAGATGGTAAAGCCTTATATGGCTCCCGACGAGGGGGAACGCCAGGCGAACCTCCCCAACGTCCACAGCCGACAACGACGTCAGTGGAACCACAAACACACAGGTCGTCGTGGTACGTCAGTGGGAGATTTCAGTCAAGCCGTGAACACTACTGAAACTAGAAAGTAGGCTCAGTGCAGAGCCCAGCATGCACAACCTCATCTGATGCCCTCAGGTCTACCTCCACCGCCGTTTGTGCTACTAGTTCAGGCAGAGCTGCCTCGTCCGTATCACGGTCAGTCTTGCCCGGCTAAATGCCGATCTCCTTTGCCTGATTCTAATCCGGCAGCTAATCTCCAGGCTTCAACTAGTAGGCAGCGAGATGTACCCAGTACTAACCAGCCGCCGGTTCAACCGGGAGGACCTGCTATGCCTCCAACTACAGAATGACCTCCTGTATGCAGAGGCTCGCGATTGGAATGAATGTACGATGTCCTAAAGAACCTGGCCAGAATTCTAGCAAGTCTTTCTATCCTTGAGGCCCTTCTCCTATCACCTAAAATGCGCGAATCACTTACCGAGGCCCTAAGGAGCCCCCTTTAGTTTGAGACTGAGGTAGAATCTGCAGAAGCCTTCCACGCTAAGGCAATTGAGAATGCCGAATTCCATGAAGTTATCTCATTCTCTGGTGAAGATGAAGACCCTCCCATACAGGGGCATATTCGCCCACTCTACGTCACTGGCTAGTTTAATGGCGTGGAAGTCTACCGCTGCATCGTTGACATGGGTTCTGTGATCAACCTAATCCCGACTCAGACACTGTGAAAGATGGGTTTGTCGGAAGATGATTTAACTCCCTCCAACCTCAGATCCAAGGATATGACAGGACCGAGCAATCTTCAGTCAACAAGATCTGCCTGAAGACCGAGTTCGGTGGCCTAATTTCCCACACTGAGTTCATGGTTGTCTCTCAGGACACCGCCTACAACACATTGATGGGCAGGCCATGGCTCCATGTACACGCAGTGGTCCCTTTGTTGTATCACCAATTCCTCAAATACTCCCTCAATGGTTGAGTAGGCGTGCTCCAAGGAGATGTGTCTCCTTTCGCCTCTTATGAAGCCCGCTATCTGGACGCCGACTATTACAACAGCAAGGATAACCAAATCCTTGCAAGTGAGGATGAACCCGCCCCGTTCACAAGTGATCCCTGGGAAGGCCTGGATGACACCTACATCTTCCCGATCCACCGATTGGAGGCCACGACCCCCGACACAGGGCAATGTTTTGTTGTTTCAGGTATGAAAGGAAGGAATGTTCCCATGTCCAAGCGACGGTGGAGCATCACCTCGTACTCCTACACCAACTAGGCTCAGGTGATCCTGGAACCTCTTACCCCTGTGCGGTATCAGAATGTCAAGCTTATGAAAATGGCAGTACGACATACGTGTCTCTTCGACCGGGATGGAATAAACCGACTCAGGCCGACACGTCACCACTGCTTTGATGTCATCAAACGTGGACCCTTAGGTCGAAGGCCAGATGGGTTAGTATCGACTACCTTCATTGCTATGGTCTCAGTGGAGCATGGGTCTCCAGATATGGTGACCACTGCTGCCCAAGCCGGCACCAGCTTCCCGTCAGGGTTTGATATCTTAGAATAATCTCCCCTTGAGGGAAATCCCTCCATGGGTGGAGAGGAAGATCTTGAGGATACTCCCCCCGCCATTGAGGAAGGTGTATCCACCACTATTGATGAACTGGTACAGGTGAATCTTTGTAGTGAGGTAGATCAGACACCCACATTGATCAGTGCAGCCATGTCTCCTGAGGAGTAGTAGCGGTACGTAGACTTTCTCAAAAAATACCGTGATGTGTTTTCCTGGAGTTACGACGAGATGCCAGGACTATATCCTCAGTTAGCCGTTCACCACCTGGGCCTCTCGTCAAACCATCGTGGGTTTAACAAAACTCCTAGAAAGATGCACCCTTCTCATGGTGCCATGGTTGAGGCCGAAGTTGACAAGCTTATCAAAGACAGCTTTGTCACGGAAGTCCAGTACCCCAAGTGGCTTTCCATCATTGTGCCAGTTACGAAGAAGAATGGGAAGATCAGAGTCTGCATTGACTTCCGCGATCTCAATGGCCACTACCCAAAGGATGAATTTCCCCTCCCACTGACCGAGTTATTGATTGATGCCACAGCCGTGTTCCAAACCCTCTCTTTCATGGATGGGTATTCCAGGTACAACCAGATCTGGATGGCCCCCGAGGATGAGGAGTCCACTGCCTTCAGGGCTCCCCAAGGTACTTTTTGTTTCCAGGTTATGCCCTTCGGCCTGAAAAATGCAGGTGCCGCATATCAGCGGGCCATACATCGCATATTCAGGCCAATTCTCGGGGCACTAGTGGAATTCTACGTGGATGATCTAGTGGTCATATCTCGCCAGCGCTAGGACCTTCTCAAAGACCTTGATAAAGTGTTCATTTTCCTCTGTTCCCACCACCTAATGATGAACCCATTAAAGTGTGCCTTCAGGGTCACCTCTAGGAAGTTTCTTGGCTTTTTTTTAGATACTGGGGCATTGAGATCGACTCAGATATGTTCAAGGCCATCAGCTAAATGCCTCCCCTGAGAAATATTCAGGAACTTCGAGGTCTACAAGGCCACTTAGCCTATATATACTGATTCATCGTGAATATGGCTGGAAAGTGTAAGACCTTTTCCCAGCTCATAAAGAAAACCACCACCTACAAATGGGATGAAGAGTGTTGGACCGCCTTCGAGGAAATCAAGCAGTATCTGCTCCAACCTCCGGTTTTGATGCCACCAGTCTCCAGAAAGCTGATGTTTCTTTACGTGACCTCCCTAGAATGGTCCCTCGGTGTACTTCTCGCCCAGAAGAATAACAAGGGTATGGAGAACAGTCTCTACTATCTCAGCCGCATGCTTCTCGATACGGAGATCAAATACACCCCTATCGAAAAAAGATTCCTTGCGCTCGTGTTTTCTGTATTGAAGTTGTGACATTACCTGCAGCACCATGAGGTACAATTGGTATCTCGGGTAGACCCAATGAAGTACATCCTGAACCGCCCCATGTTGACCGGTGGACTAGCGCGGTGGGCGGTGATCCTCCAGCAGTTTGACATCAGGTTCGTGCCTCAGAAGGACATCAAGGGAGAGGCATTGGCTGAATTTTTAGATACCCATCCAACCTCCATGGATCAATCCCTGGACCTAAATTTTCCTGATGAGATGATCCTCTCTATCGATCATGTCGTCTCATGTTGGAAAATTCACATCGACAGTGCCTCCCAGAGCCCCACCGATAGGAGGCTCAATGATCCTAAGCTGAACAGAGTGGGTCTGGGTATCGTCTTCATCACCCCGGTGCAAGTCGTCCTGACATACTCGTTCTTGTTGTCAGAAGGTTGTACCAACAATGAGGTAGAGTACCAGGCTCTCATCAACAGCCTTGAGTTGGCCCTCAAGATCAATGTGCCCCATTTTCATGTGAAAGGAGATTCCAAGCTGGTAATCAAGAAGGTCAATGGCAACTATGTTGTCAGGAAACCGGAGCTTGTGCCGTTGTTGGAGTGAACCCTCCATCTAATGGACCTATTCCCTTCTCGACCAGAGGTTACCCATGTCTCTCTGTCATAGAACGGTCGAGATGACGCTTTGGATGGCTTAGCTGCGTTGGTCGCAGAACCCAAGCAAGATGATTTTATCGTACATGTGGAACACCGGAAAGTCATTTCCCCCAACACGCCAGAGGACAACGACAGCCTGCGGATAAGTCATATCACTACAGGACCTTCTACGTCAGGGATCCCAGGTTCGTCAGACACATCAGTTTAGGCCACTCCCGACTGGGGGCGCCTTTTTTCGAGTATCACCAAAATGGTTGCCTCCCGAATGACCGGGCCGAGCATGAGAAAATCCGACGCTTCTCGCTACAATTTACCCTCCAGAGCGGTACCAGTATTGATAAGATCCTCTATAAGTGGAGCTTCGATGGTGTTCTCCTCCGTTGCATTCAAGGAGTCGAGATTTTTCAGGTTATGCAATAGGTTCACGCCGGTTCCTGTGGTTCCCACCAAGATGGGCCAAAGCTATCCCATAAAATCCGGAGGTTGGGGTACTTCTGGACCTCTATGATCCATGATGGTATCGAGTTTTCCATGATATGCCACACGTGCCAAATTCATTCCAACTTCCTGTATCGGCCGCTGTAGCCTCTCTACTCCACCAAGTATTCTTGGCAATTTGTGGTGTGGGGACTTCATGTAGTGGGACCATCTCCACCGACTACAGCTCACTTGTGTAGCTTCATCCTAACTACTACAGATTTTTCTCCAAGTGGGAAGAGGCAGTTCCACTCAAAGAGGTCAAGGCCTGTTCCATCGTTGAATTTGTGAGCTCCCACATCATCCACCAGTTTGGGGTCCCTCACGCTATTCTCACCGATAACGGCACCAAATTCTGAGCATCCGAGCTGAAGAAATTATATGCCAATTACAATATCCGTTCGAACCATACCTCTCTTTATCATGCACATGAAAATGGAAAGATCGAGGCGTTCAACAAAACCCTCTCTAAAATTATACAGAAAATGGTTGGTCAGAATAAGAAATGTTGGCCGGACAAGCTCCCCACTGCCCTCTGGGCTTATCAGACGACGACTTGCAATTCCACCCAGGTGACCCCATATTCCATGGTCTATGGGGCTAAGGCCGTCCTACCCATTGTGATCCAGCTGCCATAGTTGTGCACTACTGTCTATGACTAGCAGGCGCTAGGTAAGGTGGCTGAAATCCGTCTTGATGAATTGGAAGCACTGGACGAGAACAAGCTGTGTGACCTTCACAATCTGGAAAGGCATTAGAATAAGATAGCCAGAGCCTTCAGCAAGAAGGTTATACTTCGCTCTTTTTTGTAGGGCGACCTAGTGTTTCCCCTTCGAGCACCAATGATCCCTGGTAGGAAACCGCCCAAGCTAGAGACCGAATGGAAATGACCTTACATCATCCATAAGGTTTACCCCAACGGAGCATACTCCTTGGTAACCATAAATGGTGAGAACATAAATCCTCCCACAAACTCCATGTTCCTCAAGCAGTACTTTGCTTAAGCATCATTGGTCCTGCATGACCTTAAACTGTACGGTCCCGCACGACCCTAAACTGCACGTTACGGTCCCGCGGGAACCTAAACTGCACGTTACGGTCTCGCAGGACCCTAAACTGCACGTCACGGTCCTGCACGACCCTAAACTACACGTTACGGTCCCGCATGTCCCTAAACTGCACGTTACAGTCCTGCACGACCCTAAACTACACCACCGTCCAGCATGACATTAAAACTGCGATATTGTCCTGCAAGATGATAAAATACAAAATCGTCTGAGCTCTCTGAACTTAATCTAAGATCTCCCCCATCCTTACAATAAGACGTTAAACTGCAAGATGGTCAGGCCTCCCTACCCGAGGCTCAGCCTCAGGCCCCTTGGCCTCTTCGGGCCCCTGGCCCCCTTCCTTACTATAAAATGTTAAACGGCAAGCCGGTCAGGCCTCCTGGACCGAGGCTCAGCCTTAGGCCGCTTGGCCTCTTCAGGCCCCTGGCCCCCCATCCTTACTGTAAGACGTTGAACTGCAAGATGGTCAGACCTCCCTGACCGAGGCCCAGCCTTAGGCCCCTTGGCCTCTTCGGGCCCCTGGCCCCCCGTACTTACTGTAAGACGTTAAACTGCAAGACGATCAATCCTCCCTGACCGAGGCCTAGCCTCAGGCCCGTTGGCCTCTTCGGGCCCCTGGCCCCCGTCCTTACTATAAGACGTTAAACTGCAAGCTGGTCAGGCCTCCCTGACCGAGGCTCAGCATCAGGCCCCTTGGCCCTCGTCGACTCAGTCCCTCTTATGGGATTGTACGGTGTGGTGTGGGACACATCCTCATTCACGTCAGGTTACCTACCGTACTGTACATATCCCCAAATGAGATTCATCTCTCGTCCAGGACGACATTAAACTGCACTTCAAGAACTACGTATGGCTTGATTCCAATTCTAATCGGATACGTAAGAACGCTTAGACGTCTCTTCTTGAGCCCAACCCGATCTCTTCTCTTTCACTATCCCCCTGGGTATAGTTTCCTTGGAGGATCCTTGCATAATGAGGAGTAGGCTTTCTTAGCCCCGCTCATACAAGGATTATAAGGGTCGCTCCATATGCCCACTCCCATTCTTCTATTCTCCCACGTTCTTACCGCACGACATTAAACTGCATGGCCTTCAAGAACTATGTATGGCTTGATTCCCATCCTAATGGGATACGTATGAACGCCCGAAAATTTTGTCTATTGGCCCAGCCCAAAATCCAAAATCTTCCCCTCGGGTCAAGACATATGGCAGGATGCACACTTTTTCCCAAACTCATGTCGATCATGCCTCGACCCGGCTATACGTCCCCCCCGGAGATGTTTGCCTCTTTCGTGGACGGGTACAACTATGCTTCACCCACTCATTGACTGGGATTCCATCACTTTCCTCACTCGGAGGGACCCCCAAGAACGGCCTGGATACCATGTTCAAGGGCTCTACTACCGATATGGGCCAACATCCCCAGGGGTTTTCGAGCAACAAACCTATACAAGTCCCGCGTTGCAAATTTGGTCAACGGTCGATGCCCATTTTTTCCTCCCATATCATGTCACCATAGGGATGCTATGTTGTGAACATGGTCAACAGTGTCCTGGATCTTCGGGTCCGCCCCGAGATGTCCCAAACATCGAGTGCAGTGATTCGTTCTACCCCATCCCAAAGCGACAAACATCCCTCTGGGTGGTGCCAGCGGTCAGGCCTACGACCCCGATTCTCTTATAAGGGATGCACGACATGGTGTAGGATTACGTCCTCTTCCACGTCGGGTTACTCGCCATTCTGTACACATCCCCAGACAAGATACAATTATCTTTTCTTCCCCACCCTCATTGCAAGACGTTAAACTGCAAATTGGTCAGGCCTCCCTGACCGATGCCTATCCTCAGGCCCCTCGGCCTCTCCGGGCCCACAACCCCCATCCTCATTGCATGAAATTAAACTAAAAATTGGTCAGGCCTCCCTAACAGATGCCTAACCTCAGGACCCTCGACCTTTCCGGGCCCACGACCCCCGTCCTCATTTCAAGATGTTATACAACAAATTGGTCAGGCATCCCTGACCGATGCCTAACCTCAGGCCCCTCGGCCTCTCTGGGACCACGACCCATGTCCTTGCTGCAAGACGTTAAACTACATGTTAGTCAGGACACCCTGACCAAGGCCCATCCTCAGGCCTCCCTCATCGAGGCCTACCCTCAGGCCCATTGGCCTTTTCGGGCACCCTGGACCAGATTCTTTCCTATAGAACTGTGCGCTATGGTGTGGGATTATATCCTCATTACCCACTGTGTCGTACACCTCCTTGTTAAGATATTCTGCCCCCTGGGTATCCCTTCATAACTACGTGTGGCATGAATCCAATCCTTATGGGATACATAGGACCACCCGAATGTCTAAGCTTCGGGTCCAGCCCCATCTCTTGAAAACCTCCATCCCACCTTGGCCCCTTAGCGTACTCTTCCTCCACGAGGGGATTATATGGTGTGGTGTGGGATTATGTCCTCATTCACGTCAGTCTTATAATGACCACGCCATGTACCTCTCCTTCCCGAGATGTTTCGTCATCCTTTTCTGATGGTTCACCACTATGCCAAGGGGTACTCCGGTTTATTACCTGGAATGTCAGGCTTTAGTCGGACACATCTGCACCGGCTTTCTAGGCTTTGTGTATCTCTTCATTAGGGCTTCCATCATCTTTCACACCCAGAGGGACCCCCATGAACGGCCTGGATACCACGACCAAGGGCTCTCCTACCATTACGGGCCAACTCCCCCGAGGGTTTTGGACAACAAATCGATAAAAATCCCGCGTTGCGAATATGGTCAGCGGTCGATGCTTGTTTGTTGTTCCCACCTCAGGGTAACATGATATGGAGACTGTTTTTCCACCATGGTTAATAGTTATCCTATATCGCCACACTAACCCCATTAAGCCCAAAATGTCGGTTACATGATTCACATCCTTATCCAGTCTCATCATGTCCAAGTAGTGTTTTGAACTATTGGTACTATTCCTTCGTGCACGTCTGCGCATTGGTGTAACAAAGCTATGTCAAAGGTGTCCTTCGGGGCTCTTCACCAACTTACCCTCGATGGATGTTTCTGGTTTTGCGATAAGGATCTTCCCCCTTGTTTCCCACACCGAGTTTAACTCACATGGGCTTAGGGATTGGGCTTAGGTCTGCTCTTACCTGGAAAGTTTTCATCAACTCATGGTCCGAGCTCTAAAGACCACAAACTATGATCTCCCAAGAACTATGTCTGGATCGATTCTCATCCTCATGGGATACGTAGGAACGCCCAGACCTCCTATCTTTGGGTCCAGCTTGAGTTCAGCATCCTGCCTTCGGGACCCTGACTACGGGACTACGTGGTTTGATGAGGGATCATGTCCTCATTCATGTCAGTTATGTCGCACGAGACCATACACATTCCCCGCCTAGAATTTTATATTCTAATTCCGCACTGCATGAAATTAAAATTCATGTTTGGTCCTATCACACGACCCTAAACTATGACATTATCGTCCTGGCCGCACGACGAAAAACGACACTGCATTGTGATGACCTCGTTGTAGAGGACATCACGTTGGGTATTGTTCATGTGTTATGCCATTTTTCAATTCCTATCACGACTTCATTCTTGTGGTGACACCAGGGCTTGCTACCCTAGGCTTGTCGCTTCACAAAAAAAACCACTCACCTTAAAGGAAAAACAAAATTTGTCAAATTCTTATTCTTTTAGTGCAAGGGTCGCGCCCACACTTCCCTTTTTCCCTGGCACTAGTACCATACCGTGCCACCCTTTAAGAACTACGTATGGCTTGATTCCCATCCTCATGGGATACGTAGGAGGGCTTGGGAACTTCCACGCGGGCCCAACATAAATTTCATATTCGGTCCCTCGACTCGAGCACTCCCCATAGAACACATTGTAAGTAGGGCTTATGTCCTCATCCACATCAGGTTTTCATATATACCCGTCACATGCCTCTTGTGTTTCCTCCCACCCATGGTCCAAATTCTATGACCCTAAACTATGATCTCCCTATGGGAAAGGACTCTACTCCCTCTATCTAATACGTCTTGTTGTCGTATTCAGATGTGTTTTGAAAAAAAGCCCGAAGAGTGGGATTTTCATATGGACATCCCCTCGTCCCATGAACAAGCTTCGTGGGCGCGCTATTTGGATCCTCATCCTCTTCCACATCCAAAAGGACCGTCGGACGACATGGATACTAGATGTAAGGGCTCTCCATGGATGTTGGACCTAAGGGCCCTCCAAGCATTTCAGGCCAACATCCCTACGGATCTCTGACAACATTTGTGACATGGTCCTGTGTTTTGAATATGGTTAATGACCGACCCTCATTTGTCTGTCCCCATTCTAGGATAACACGATATAGATGCCGCATTTCCGCCATGGTTAATAGTTATCCTCTATCATTATGCCACCGTCATTGTAATCCAAATCTTGAGCGTCATGACTCACACATTTCCACTTCCTCATGTTCAAGTGGAATTCCAACATACTCGGCTCTATATCTTCACGCATCTAGGTGTTCCACGTGGTTGCGTTAGTATTATGGGGCAGGTATTCACCATGCGTCCCCTCACCCTAACCTGCCCCCTTTCTGTGTCGGGAAAGTCCCACCACTACATCTTATTTCCCACATCGAGCATGACTCACGTGGGCTTAGTAGTTTTGGCAGGATGTGTACCAACATGGCCAGGCTTCTCATCATCCCGCATGATGTTAAAATGCGCTTCCAGAACTACGTGTGGCTTGATTCCCACCCTCATAGGATACGTAGAGACACCCTGGAATTTTTCCTAGGGTCCATCCCATAGTAATCATTAATCCTATTCTTCCCCTTTCCGCCCCCTGGACGGACCCCTCTTAGAGTACCATGTAACTATGATTCTACCCTAAACAAGTTCAGAATGACCCAAGATCCCATTGGGAAGCAACATACCCCCTCACCAGAGAGGCCTTGTACCAAAGAAGGAAGGATCTGTAATCAAACCGATGCACCCATCTGGCTAACTCCCACCATGGTGGTGTAATTACATGAGTGTTGGATTATGTTCGGACCAACAATCACTCCATATTCCACGCTTTATGTGCCCCTTATTCGGACCCTCATCCCCTTTCATGTATGAAGGGACCCCCTAATGGTCTGGTATCATGCCGTATTGGCTCACCTACCATCCCGGGCCAACGTTCTGGAAGACTGGTCATGTTTGGAAGGACCCCCAAATAGTATGAATGCTTGACCTAGGGTCCGCCTACTGTCCTGGGCCAAGATCCCGAAGGATTGACCGATAAAATTTGTGACCTGGTCCCGTGTTTCGAACATTGTCAATGGTTGACCCTCATTTGTTGTCCCCATTTCAGGCTAACGCAGTAAGGATACCATTTTTCCGCCATGGTTAAAATTTGTCCCTTACTGTCATGCCATCCCCACAGTGTTCCAAATCATGGGTATCGTGATTCACACTTCCCATTTCCATCAGTTTGGACCGATTTTAGCTCCCCTGGCATTGCTCCGTTCGTGCATAAGAGCACTCTGAAGAAACGGTAATTCGGTTGTTCTGAGAAATTCCTTGTCAGGCCAGGCCTCTATCATCTTCCGGAAATCTGGACTAGTTATCCAAACCTCAGATGCCCGAATCTTGGTTTGCAATCCTATGTTGGTCGGGATGATGAGGCAACTATCTTCTGTTTCTCACATCGGGCTTCACCCACGTGAGCTTGGGGAATTGTCTCTGGACGTCCCACAAACATTGTAGGGATGTAATGAACTGATGAAAACAGTGGAAATCGTGCATTCTACGGCATTCAAAAGAAGAGAAATTGAGGAATGAAAGTACCATTAAAAGGTTTGTAATTTGTTACAGTACCCGGGGGTCGACTCCCCCCATTGACGGGTTGACCCCTTCAAAAGAGAGTTGCAACTCCGCCACCATTTGGTTTGTGGTATCCAGGAATTGATGCCACCGACTCAGCTCCCGCTCCTCCTCAACAGTGGTGGGGTGCTATTTGTCAGCCTTGGCCCTGGCCCTCTCTATGCCAGCCTGAATGGAAACCATCTTTCCAGAAGCCTGACTCATATGCTATTCTGCCTCTACCATCTAGGCCTTCAACCGTGAGATCAGCTCAGATTGAGTATTAAGAGAGGCTGAGTGCTCATCCTCTTGGGCCTACAACTGTTGGACCTCACTTTTAGCGTCCTGGAGCTTCTTGATGTCTGTCACCTTCCTCTCCTGCCATCCCACACTGAGCCCATGATCATACTCCCGGATCTTCTCGGTCATGAGATCTCATATTAACGCATGAGGACGTTGGGAATCCACTCCCCTAGCGCACAGTTCGCGTAGCCGCGAGCGATGTCTGTCCATTTCATTCAGCCATTGCACTTGGGGGTGTCCTTGATGAAGCGTGTGATTAGCTTCCACGATCGGCGGAGGACTATGCTGCTGTCTTCTTCGTCTGAGGCCGTTTTGTCCCTGTCTGCACAATTGGCTGGCTCGTATGCAGGATATTCCCACAAGAAGTCCTCGGCAGGATCTGCATCTGGCATTGAATCCGGCGTGACATCTGGCGCTGGAGCAGGCGTGACGGGACCTGGGTTGGCCGATTGATCCTCATAATCGAACTCCACCTCAATAACCTCGGGCACGACCCTGCTGGTGGTCCCGCCAATGATAGTGTGTGTTACAGCTCGGGGAGATGGGGGGACTATCTCCACTATCACCGGCATTCCCCTAGGAGGGATGCCACCAGACATCCCGACCAGCCTTTCCGTAGCAGCCCATGCCAGTTGGAGAACTGTACGACAGAAAGGGACATAAACGTTATTTGGCACAATCTAAATATGACAACAATGAATCCAATAGAGTAAACTTACAGAGATCAAACTCCTCGTTCTTCTCCTGAGTCGATGCTGACAGGACCACAAGGCGTGGCCCTCCGTATACTGTTGGAAGGTCTAGAGATTTTGGAGGAGCCACCTCAGGTGCTTTGGCCCCACCAGACGCAGAAATGGACGCAGCCATTGGCGCGGGTTCTGATGGTCCTACATCATCACCCGCCAAGGAGAGAGAGCGAGGCCAGCATACAAGTTCCTCCTACATGGTTCAAACATCTTTAAGAAATACATGATGTCCTGAGAACGGACCGTGAGGAAAGAAGATTGGAATGCTACCTCAAGAGCCTATGTGAAATCATCATAATATGAGTCTTGGTCTCCGACTTCTCCCTCCTCCAACGGGCTCCCTCCGCCAGCCTCATCCACCCAAGAGGAGTTCTCTGATTCTTCCAGCAGGGGGAAGTGCTCCCTCAGATCGGCAGCTGACAACTGCAGCCGAACCGTCCGATCCAGCAGTACCCTCACCCGGTCTGTCATTTGGCATGGAACACCACTGGAGTGAACGTAGTCCTCCAGCTCAACCAGATATTGCTCCGCCTCCGCTGGAGACACCGTGAAACCAGACTGGACAGGGCCTATACTTGGAAGACCATCCCACGACGGTTCAGGAGTTCCCACATCTCAGGCAGACTGAGGTGATGCCGGTTGACATCCCAAATGTCCCAGGCCTCCGGGAAGATGGAATACTCTGGCATGTCGATATGACGCAGCCGCTTCCCTGGAGCCTGAGCGGATATCCTGCAGAATACCCTCGGAAGTCGCGCCTCCGGATGGCCCTGCTCTTCTAGAATCACCGGATCCGCCACTGCTGCCACACCCTCGGCCGGTGCAGGTTTCGCTGCCACGACAGCCCCGCCACCAGTAGAGGCCCTTGTTGCCCTCTAACCCCGACCTCGGGGTAGGGGAGGCCTGATGTCACCATCCCGAATGGTTGGATGCCTCAGCATCTGCCCCGGATAAGTGGCCTCCCAGCTGATGGCATACTCCATCACCAATTCGAAAGTGGCGGTGGATGGAGGAAATACAATTCACATCTTCCCGTCTCCCCGTGTGAACATGAGCCATAGTTTCCTCATCACACACAGGTTCTCCTCTTAACTCACCTCCCAGTAGACCTACGGGGTCAGCCGCTGGAGGCATCGGAACTGCCTCGCAAACCGATGTGGGGTGTACGGTTCATAGAGCGGCTCACGATCCACTCGTGCCACCAAAACTCTGCCTCAAAAAGGCCATGAGATAAGCCCAGTGCTCTTCCGTTCCCTGCCCGTCGTCAGTGAGTACCCCTGTCGGCAATGGAAATGAGTGGAAGATAAACTCATCCTCCCTCCACACCCGGTTTAGCACCATCGGTATGGTTAGTTTTAATGGGAATCTCCCAGCTACATTCAGAATGGAGGGGCGGAAGTTTGATCCCGGCGGCGAGATAGGGTTTGGATACTCATAAATCCCCCTGACATGCGCCGCAATCCACACATACAGAAGGTGGAAGGGCCCACATATCCTTGGCGGATTCTTCCCCTCGCTAACATGCCGCAACATCCTTTATAGCTTGGAAAGCATTAGAATCCCTAGATTGACCCGCTGCCCCACAGCCAGTATATACGCCATGATGAAAGAGATGGGCTGCACCCTCATGCTGGTATCCCTCACCGCTAGGATCCAACCGCAGATAAGGGCCGCAATGAACGCCGCCAGCCTGACTATCGACTACTATTCAGTGCTGACACTGAAACCCAAGTCTTCCATTGGTTGTCCTCCAAGACCCACCAATACGAGTGATCATTTCCCTGTTGATCCACCTTCGGACAAGTTCGAGGCCTCGGAGGGATCTCTCGATTCTCCGGGAAGTTTAGGAACCTCTCAAACCACTTCTTAAAGTGGACATCTCTCACTGCCTCCATGTCCTCTCCAGGGACCAGTGCCATCAGTACCGATGCAAGTCGCGTCATCTGCTCCGGATCCTCCCACGCGTTCATGATGGGGAGGAACTCATCATACATGGCCCCCATGATCGGGAACCCCGAAATCTGATGGACATCCCACAGACTGATTCCCACCTCCCCATGGTGCAGGTGAAAAGTATTGGTCCTAGACAACCATCTGTTCAGCAGCTCCGGCATCAACTGTTTCTTTTGTTAAATGTGGAATTTGGAGGCCCATGCTGCCTCATAAAAACCCACTCTCCTCAGCTCATCCCCAATTTCCTCGCATGAGGCACCTACCTAGTAGGTCCATGCCCAGTCGTTGGTGAAGTTGCTGCCCTGGCGCAGGTCCCATTAATCAGACCGCCACTTCTTCGAATCCTGTAAAGCCACCTTCAGCATGGTGCGGTACAGAGGAGGAGACGTCTCTGGTTGCAGTGGATTCCCATCAATATTGTTCACATGGTTGTAGAGATAGTTGGCGGTGATGAGTGTGAAGTCCTCCCACACATGACCATCGGCCGCCCTGAACCACATGCGCTAGCATGGCGTGCTCCTGAACCAGCAAGCTGGTTCGTCCCTACTCGCCTCAGGGATGAAGACATGATCCCTTATCCCGAAGCCATAAAAGGGAAGCTTCTTGCACTATGGATAGTTCTTATGACTCTCTGATAGTAGTGATATCAAATAATTATGGTCCAAGTGACTTCAGACCATCTCTCCAAGGCCTAGAAAGTTATCCATCTCATCCCTCCAGGCGGCATCTGCAAGCACCCCCAATACAGCTTCTCGATGGGCCATTTCAGTTTTGGAACTCAAAAAAATTTCGGGTCGGGTCACGAAGGTTGCTTGCGAAGATCTCTCGCAAAGCTCGAGCGCAAAACCAAGCCGCGGAGCCTGGCCTAGGCCGAAAAACAGAATTTCACTCTGTGCAGTCATGGAGTCGGAGACTCACGGTTCGCCGTGAAGCTCGATTCGTGGAGAGAAGACACGGATTACGCGGAGCCTCGCGAAGTCGAGAGCGCAAAAGGGAAAAAGGCACGAGAGGAAAAAAGAGTGGTCATCCCCCCTATTTATAGGCGGTGACCCCAAAGCTTCGCGGCGTGTCCCACCCGCGTGGAGCATCGCGGTGCGTCTGGGCCGCACGACCGCAGTCAGCCCCGCACGCCCCATCGCGAGGCTGCATCAAGAACCACCGATAATTTTGGCAATTTTCCCTCAGGCTTCAATCCTTCATCCCTCCGTGGCTCCAAGTATGAGGGGGGGAATTTTTTGGTGCCAAAATATTGAACGCCACGGTATGAAGGAAAAGAAACCCGCACACTGCCTCGCGAAGCCCCGATGTAGAGTTCCCCCAAGCAACGCGGCCTCCACAAATCAAAGGAGGCAGTACCGCTCCCCAAACGCCATGAAGCTCGTGAGCCCGCCGCAAAGCACCCGCCGCCCCATCGTGCCGCGTGAGCTACACTTCGCGGCACCCCTAGCCTATAAATACTGGGCTCCCCCTAAGTCCAAAGGATGGACAATCCTACCTTTCAGCTTCTCAACTCCCGAATCGCATATCACCATTCGCCCCTAGAATCATGGGCTCCGTGAGGTATTTTTACTTCGCGAGATACCTTCGCCTTGTCTCGTTTTGAGCCCCTCTTCCGAGAGGGATGCCCTTCGTTAATCCTAAGGGCATTCGCGAAGGAATGGGATTCCCAAGGGAACTCGAGCAGCCACAGAGCATTTATGCTTCGCGAAACCCCATCCTGTACTAATGATCCACATTCCAAGGCAGGGTCACTATACATCGTGAAGCACAGTTCTTCACAGCACCTTGCTTCGTGAGGCACCTCTGCTTCACGAGGTAGTGCTCTGTGAATACTATTCCTCTCCGCGAAGAACCTCCCATTCAAACCCCTACCCCATGCTAAGGCCAAGGCACTCCACTTCGCGAAGCACACTCCTTTGCTTGGAAATTCCTCTTCCCGTTCGACCCTCCAGGTTTGCACGATGTGATTTCAAAGTCCCATGGACAACACCACTCGTAGCATTGCTTCGCCTGATGCTTCTTTTCATAGGCACGCTAACGGCTAATGCTTCTTCACATATCTATGCTAACGTGGACCCCTCGATGGTTCGCTCTGCGACCCCCCTTTACCATGGCCTTGCGAGTACCTTCCATCCCCCCAGGAGCTGAGGGTACCGGTCATGCAAGTCAGAGGGGTGCGGAGTAAACCCACCTCGTCTGAGCTGCAGGACGTTAAACTACCAAGCACCTCGTCCTCAACACATGATGTTAAACTGTGATCCGACCCCATTCCTCGCACGCAGGGTCCCCCCAGCTCAGACATTCTTTATGCCACTCGTCTCCACGAGAATGGAATCACCCTCACATGGGATGATATCCTCCTTCTCGGACTAGCGTATGTACACGAGAGAAGGGAAACCACCTTGGTGTAAGCCCCCATGCCTCTCTTGCAGAAAGTAGCACCCATGAACCTCCGTACTTCCCCAATGGCAAGGTCAGTGGAGGGCGCGATAGGGAACAAGGCACCTTCCATCTTTGGTCCCAAGTCCTTCTCCCGCTGCGATTTTCCACACTTCGGGCCTCCATCATGGAGTAAGTCCCAGAACCATGGGTCGTCTAACATGTAAGCCCTGCTTCGTTTCTCACAGACATACCCTTCACGACATGATCTTCAAGTCTATGATGTCTCTTGTATCTCACACCGAGAATGACTCACATGGGCTTAGAGTAAGGATTGGCCATGACAATACCCCATCCAGTATGACGTTAAATTGTATGCCCTCTTCCAGCATGACGTTAAACTGTATGTCCCCCTGTCCATCATGACGTTAAACTGCACATCCAATTGAACTACGAGGTCTTTCATCCATTTCAAGGCATGGTACGTAGGAATCCTCCATGAGGTTCAATCCCACCGCCCGTCATTTCTTCACGTCATGTTCCACCCTCGTCCAACATGAGGTTAAACTGCATTCCAGTCTGACGGCAAGCCATTGTGACCAACCCGAACTACAATGACTTTGATCCATGTTAAGACATGGTACGTAGTAATCCTCCCTGAGGTTCAAGCCCATCTCCCATCGGACCAAGGTCCTTTCTTCGGGTCGGTTCACCGACACCCACCGTTTCCTCCTAAACTATGGGGTCTTTGATCCATGTCAAGGCATGGTACATAGGAAGCCTCCCTGAGGTTCAAGCCCACCTCCAGTGGACCCACGGGTTCACCTTTATGTCCGTTCGCTGACGAAAACCACCACCTGAACTACGAGGTCTTTGATCCATTCCAAGACATGGTACGTAGGAAGCCTCCAAGAGGTTCAAGCCCATCACCTGGTCGTTCTGACCTCATTCACGTCGGTTCACCCCCATCCTGCATGACGATAAACTATACTCCACATCTCATTTGAACTAAAAGGACATTGATCGGTGTCAAGGCATGGTACGTAGGAAGCCTTCCTGAGGTTCAAGCCTAACAATCATTGGCCCAGACTGTCTCCTTGTCGGTGTGCCAAGCTCCCATTCTCTCCTAAACAACAAAGACTTTGATCCATGTTAAGACATGGTACCTAGGAGGCCTTACTGAGGTTCAAGTCCATCGCCCATTGGACCAAGGTCCACATTCACGTCGGTTCATTGACGAAACCCATTGGACCAAAGTCCACATCCACATTGGTTCGCTGACAACGCCATCATGCCGAGGTCCGCCTACACGTCAGGTCACCGCTACCATCCCGAACTATGCAGACTTTCATTCCCTACCACGGGGATACGTATGAGGTCTCTATGAGGATCAAGCCCAGCATTATTGTCTCCCTTGCAATGGTCCCATTTCATGCCCCCTCCACTTCATCCATCCATACATCCATCATCCACCCCGATTCTTACCTGGGCCGCCACATCCCGGCGAGATCATGCCACTCCACTCCCCTTCACAACATTTGGGAATTCTCCCACGAGCTGACCCTGATATCAGTATCCCATCAAGGGGGATTCCTCAATTTGATCCACTCCAGCTAGTGTTCTAATCAGACCAGACCGTCTCCGCTGGACGTTAAACCTGCAGAATACCATGTGTTAAACATAGGAAGATGAGGAAAACCTCAGATACATGCATATGGAATATGATTCCATGCGCTCGATGTGGTATGCCTTGGGCTTCCATGCCCTCAAGAATCCCTATGATAAGGGAAAAAAGACAGACACGCTAATTCCCCAGTGTTTAGACACGCTACTGATGCCTCGACGTGACTACTCCCCCGATTGAAGGTTACTGCCCTGACCGGACCCTTTGGAATGTCCTGACAGAAGCAGTGTAATTAACTGGCGTCCATGGAAACATGGCACTGGGAAGAGTTTCATAAAAAACGTATTAAATATATGGGGGAGAATCGGAATCGGTGACGAGTTCTGAAGAGGAATCCTGGGAAGGAAGAACCGACATCCCATCATCCCGGTTTCGATCAAGGAGCAGAAATCCCTGAATAAGGAGTGGATGCTTCCCACCTTTGGAAAGCGGGAATGCGGGGTCACACAACAAAAGATGAACCTTTCACGCCCCTGGAGGAAGGACGCACGTGCCCCGGCGAAAGCATTGGAAACAGCCTTTCAACTGTTTTTTCCTTTTCTGTTGTACTTGTACTTTAATGTTGGGCTTGAATTTCTGGCCCCATTAATTTTCATAGCTCTCTTGTTATACAGTTTTACATAGTGTTTTGTATCCATCTGTGTGCTCTATTGTGTGCGTTTTCAATACATAAAGGCAATGCCTTCCCAATTTTTGGATCTATACCTTTGGTGTTAGTAATCAGCCCCTGGCCTATGGAATGAGGGTTTAGGCTAGTCACAACACGGGCCCTGAGGGACGGGTCATGACATATATCATATATTATCGCCCTCCATCTTTTATCACATTATATTAATCCTTTGTTTTTCCACTTTTGAGGATATTGTCAGTTCTTTACATATCTATGCCTTCATGGCTATTTTAATAATATTACATAAAATATTATTTTTATATGTATACACATATGTGTGTTTGTGTGTATTTGTGTTGGTATATATATATTTCTAATAATTATTATGCTTTTATATATACTTAAAGTAATAGATAAATAAGTAAAATAAATAAATCAATATTGACCTGAAAAATGTATAAACCATAAAATTGGTCACCAATACATTTTAACATTAAAAAATTTAATAAATAATTTACAATGGTTTTTAATTAAAAATAATAACATTAATGAATCAATTTTTTTTAATATTTTATACATAAATATACTTTTTATATAATATGTGCATGTGTTGTGAACTAAAATAATATATATATTATGGGGAATCATAAACCTCTTATTTTTCTCTTAGGATTATACTATATATATTTATCCCTCTTTTAACAACATTTCCCTAATTTTTCATTACATCCCATCCAAATTACCTTTATTTATTTTTCCAAATTCCTTCTTCAATGGATATTAAGATTTTTATTTCCTTCTGATATATTATTATCATCCTCTATTGATCTAAATAATTATATTATTTACAAAAATATATTTTTTATTATCATATAATTAATTCTTCTTATCTTAATGGATCATAATCTCTTATTTTATTTTCACACACATGGAAATATAATATAATTTATTTTCTTATAAGTTTTTTTACCACCATGATAACATATTGATATATGATTTATAAATATGTTCTAAAATTCAATCTCTTCTGATAGATTATTTCATATGAATACTTTATGTATAATTCATTTAAATGTGTCGTGCATGGTTTTGAAATTAAAATGATGTTATAGGTGGGAATGAAATAATAAATCTATTTATTTCATTTGGTAATGATTTCTATCTCATGATATAATCATGTGTGGACATGATGTAGTTGGCTTTGTCTACTATGTTTTATATTTAAATAATGTAGTTAACTACTAATCTTATGTTTCTTTTGTATTAGTAATTCCATGTGATTTATTATGTTTAATTATTATACATGTGATAAACTCCATGGATCATTCTTATGATTCTGATTATTATTATCCTATTTTTGAGATATTATTGTTGTTGTTATTATCACCCATCTACACATGTTGATATATACGTTGATTTTTTTACCTATAAATAGTATTTTAGATCACAATTTGTTTGTTTATATCTACCTAATAACATGTATTTTGATGATTATGAAATAGTATATGATGAATATACTGATGGACTATGTTAAAATTTAATTTTTTATTATTAATTTTGTTCATATATAATTCTAAAAGACCTTGAACATATCATTTTTAACATATACAATATTATCATTATTTGAAATTAAAATTATGTTATAATTATATATGGTATTTATGGGTAACTATGGTTAGTATTAGAGAATTATTTAGTACATTTATTATTTAGGAAATATAATAAATGAGATATAAATATATAACACATTCAATATAGGGATATATTTGACTCCAACCTATCACATATTAATCATCGATACATATGTGTGTCGATAGACCATGGAAACATTCATATTTCAAACATAACTAAATTATTCTGTGGAAAAGAGATTTTTTTATTGAAAAAAGTTATTGAAAATTTCATAACAAATCTATATATATATGTTAGATGGAATTAGACGAATATATCCCATGTCCACCTTTTGGAACATCAATGTATGCTGACATTGGTTAAAAACTCATATCGTATAGTTAATGGATTATTCCCTCTGAAAAATAAAATGAATTTCCCATTTTTTGAAATACATTATAGTTCCTAAAAAATCATCATTATAAACATATTTAGGTTTGAAAAAACATTATTAATATTTCACTTTAAAAAATTAATTCTTTTAAAAAATACATTATAAAATAATTATATCTTCAAAAAACATTCTTTGATAAGTTTAATAAACACTGAAGACTTCTTCCTTAAAAACACATTCATTTATATGTCCTTTTAAAAATATGAATTCATTTTTAGAATTAAAATCTATTTTTAAATAATATAAAAATACTTTTATTTTGAATAATGATAATAATTAATATCAATTTGAAAACAAATTAAACAAATTAAAATAATTCTTCATGAAAATGATTTCCCATACAGCTGATGGAATATGTTAACATGGAAAATTCTAAACAATTTAATCATTTATCAAAAAAATAATGTGGAAAACCTTAAAAAAAATATATTTCAATTTTTAAAATAAATTTAAAATATAATTAAAATGACCATAATAAATTGTTTAATTAATGATAAGGACAACCAAAGAAGAATATGGATATAGAGGAGGAATAATCAAAAATTAATGGAAGAGATTATGTTGGATTCATTAGAATGTGTCAAATCATGGAAATTATTCAAAAGGTGAAATTAAATTGAGGTAAGAAATTTAAATAAACAAAAATAATAATCGAAAATAATATTTTTAGGGTCATAGAAATAATTTTCAAATAATTTACCCTATTTGGAAATAAAATCATAAAAATCCTTATTATAATATAAGATTGGAATGAAACTCTTAAAACCTATGTAACCATTATAGAAAATTCCCCTTATAGATCATACTTGTTATAGGTCTATAATACCTTTGCAAAAATTAAATATATTCGACAAAGAAATCCAGGGGAATTTGATTCAACATGATAAATAATGTTATTTGTAGATATTAAATATGTATCAATGAAAAAAAAAATTAATTGTGAAACCCCTTACCTTAATTAATTGATTCAACAAATGTTATTAAAAATACGATTTAAGAAATATATGTATCATAACAACTCAATTAATAAAATATTTCATAAATATTAACATTTTTAATAATTTTTTATAATCACATATTTATGTTAATTATTTAGTTATCACTTATTTTCATTATCAGAATATGCAATATTAATGTTTAGAAAATTTTTCATAATTCAGATGTCAAAACTCATTATTTAATAATAACATCATAATTCATTGAATATAATATATATATATATATTCAATGATTCTACACCCATATTTTCATTTTATCGAAACTATGTGCATGATTTTAGAGAACATGATCCAGTATAAGCACGTTTCAGTAACCTACCAATATCTTTTTCATAAGTTAATGTGATCCTAATTATTGGTTTAATAAATCAAGAACCACATTAATGATATATATTAATCCTATATATAATTTATATATTTATCTGTTTTGTTTTTTACCATCTCTCAAAATCATTGATGAAAAATGATATATGTCATTCCATGGAGGTTGTGAGTACCACGTGCATAGGGATAACATTTTCATTTTACATATATCGGGAGGAATGTATAAAATGGTTTGTCATTTACTAATAATAAAAATTTTATTGGTATAAAATTTATTTATTATAATAATTTTTATAACAATCCAGGTATTATAGGGATAAAAAATAAAAAATATCAATCTATGATTTTATAGTCTTCATGCTCACATGGACGACGTATTCATTATTCTAATGAGATGGGATGAAGGTAAATAAGTAATTTACATGAAAATATTAAAATTTAAAAACATATAATAATATAAATATTTTATTGTTTTTAATGTCTATAATAGTCATTGAGGTTATAAAACATGGCCTAAATAAATATAAATTTTATTTATTGATTATAGAGATTTTATCTTACTTCACAGATGACTATATTATGTATTAAGAAATACTATATTAGGAGTGGTCATTTATGGAGTCATGGCATTTTATGTTCTGTCTAATAGTTTTGAATATATATTTGGGTATATTTTATAAAAACTAAAGGGCTTACCATGTGAGGATATGTAGGGTGGGGAATGACTACTTTATAAAGGATATGATTGGTTTTTTGGAAATAAAAGGTGCACTATTCATTTAATGTTCCAAAAAAGTAGTAAATAATTTATATTCTATGAGTTTTGTTTGTTTGAAATTTTTTCCAAAGTCTTGGATATAATTTTTTATAAATTATAGACTTTTTCTTATTAGTATTAGCTTTTAAACTAAATTAATTTAACCATGGTATCTATTTTTTAACATCGGAAAAAATTTTATAAATAAATTTTAAATTACCCATAATGGATAATTTAGATATTATAAATCACACTATTACATAATATTATGTTTATAAAAGGATAAATGATAATTCTAGAATTAAAAATATATATTTCATAAATACATTTTTAGAGAAAAATATAACATATGATATAAAATACCAATGTGGGATTCTGAATAAAATAAATTGTTTAAAAAAAGTATAAAATTATATATATAATAAATATTTGGTTATGAAAAATAATACCATGAATTTTATGTTATTGTTATTAACATTTTTTTATTATAATCATTGTATTTTTAAAAACAATATTTTATACTCGTCAATTAAAAATCAATTTTTCATACAAATTCAAAAAGTATTCATCTTAGGGTAATAATAACAAGATGAATTTAAAAATAACTTTAATTATTTAAAAATAATATTCTTAAATGTTCGAATTTAATTTTTAAATTGAATTGTAAAATATAATTAATAATAATTTTTTAGGTTGTTCGCCATTCAAATATAAATTTCTCTTAATTTTTTATATCAATTACTAATTTAATAAATTTGAATATAAAACTCACTTAATAAAATATTTAATAATTATTAAATAATAAAATATTTAATTTTTTACAATTTATATATCCTAAAAAATAATTTGTTAGAAAAAAATACACGTTTAATCCTAGGATTATCTTATTAGTTATTCAAAAACAAAATTGAACTTTTTTAATTCATTACTTCTTAAAATGAAAATTTTTCTATTCTAAATGGGTTTTATAATTAAATTACTCCAATTCAATAGAAACACTTATAATAGTCATATGGAATAATTTAAAAAATGCCTCATAAATTGTTTCATGGTTCATTTTGTGTTGGTGTTGCATGGGATGAAATTAGTTAAAAAATTATTGAATTAATGAAAAATATAGACTAAAATATCATACTTTTATATTATAAACCTTTAAATAAATTACATCCCAATGATTTTAATTTTTCTATCCAATGACAATATATGATAATTTTATAATTATAATCTGAATGAGAAATATAATATCTAATGAAATATTAGATATAATAACTTGGGAAAAACTATAAACTCTTTATTTTACTCATAATTGGTAGATATTGATATTATAAATGATTTATTTAAAATAATTCTCTTATAATTAAAGAAGTATTATTTTTATCAATATATATACCTTTCATATATTTGTTATGCAATCATACTTATAAAAACTTATACCAAAATGGTAACCATAATATCTAATTAAATAGGAGTAAATGGTCGTAGGAATTTGTAAAATCAATCCTTAGTTATCTTATCCATTGATATCATTATTTCAACATATGATACATTATGATCAACTATAATATATTTTTATCAACCTATACCTCAATCATTTTAACATTGGTTGTATATGGTAATATTTGTTTGGTGGGATGTCCGATGTATTTTAAAACCGTATATAATGTCTCATAAAGATCACGTGACTCACCAAAAAGGATCAAATGGGAGTGAGTAATTTCATATTAATCATATTTTTATCTATAATAATATCCATTACATCTAAAAAACCTTATTATTAACTCATTAGTGAATCCATCAATATGTATTTATTTTAACGACATGTTACATCATCAATGGGTTTGTTATCATAAAAAATTAATCATCTTTATAATATTTTTATTACAAACATGATTAGGAAGATCATTTGATATATGATTTAGAAATATTTAATTATATGCATCCTCATAAAAAATATCTATATTCATTTTACAATCCTTATTTAGATAGGTATCAACAAATAATCTTAAATGACTCAACATGATTGGATAATGTGAAATAACATACCTTGAAGAACACCATGTTTTATTTATATGACATATTATAGTTTCTTCCATGTCAAAAACACTTTGATTTTTTAAATTAAACTACTCAATATTGTTTTAGATTATATGGTTATCTTTTTTCATGATGGAATCCATTCTAATCATGAAAATTTTAAAATTCTTGATGCTTTTTTTGTGACATTATTATATCATCACTTTTTCAAATAATAATTTTTATCCTTCTCAAGTTATCTACTATATATTGTAAATATACAATGTTAAATATAGTTTGTCTTTATAAGCATGAAAAGTTACACATGGGTAAATTAATTGATAAGTTCATTGAAATATTTATAACGATTCATTTATCTTTTACACATAAAATGAAACACATTTGATTAAATAATCATAATGTGTTGTTTATTTTTAAATTAAAGTGCACTTGAGATTATTACTCAATATTTTTTCTTTTAACCATTCCTTAATAATTATAATTTAATAAAATTTTAAATTTACAAAATTTCAAACAAAATCATCATGAATTAATCTCCTAAAAAATACATTTGCCAAAATGGACACACTTATTTTATTTTTGGATTTTCTCATCCATTTTTTCAATGTAGCAATATCATTCCACATCACCAACTTCAAAAAAATTATTTTTCTCATTTTAAATTTCTTCATACTTTACCAATAAATTTATAAGTTCTCCAAAATAAATTTTCATTTAAAATAATATTATTAAAACAATCATAAATCTATATTACAAGGAAGATAATATGTTTCAATCAATCAATAATTAACAAGTTTTGGAGTGAATATTTTCTTGTTGATTCTTATTATCCTGTAATAATTGATTTTATATGAGCTATATTTTTTATAATTAATATCATCATACTAAGAATAATAAATTTCACTATTTATGTTCGTATCACCTATTAAGAGTGACAAAATATCACTTTAAAAATTATAGGTTCTGTCACTATTTATTGCATTTTAGATTACCGTAAAATTAATTTCATGTTGTTTTACATTTCATTTAATATAAAATAAAATATAGATCACCATATTTGTTATTTCAAAAGTAAAATGGGTAAAAAATAATTGAATATTCCTCTAAAAATTACATGTTATATAGGTCTCTTTATGAACCGAAAATAGATTTAGCACTTACACTATTCTTTATTATTTTTTTTATTGTACTTTTTACACTTTACTATTATCTTTGTACTCAATCAACACTTATTCATTATATAGGTAGTGACATATTTATCTTTAAAAAATATTATTTATTCAAATAAAATTCATTTTATCATAAGTATCATTGAATCATTTTTGTAAAAACATTTTCAATTTTGTAAGATAATATTGTTTTATATTAAAAAAAATTATTTTACACCTTTTTATAAAAAATATTTTATTAAAAAATTAAAAACCTCTATATTTAATTTTTTATTTTATTTATTATATATAAAAATATAATAATTTGTGTGCACACATTTAAGAAAAAAATTATTAAAAATTATTAGACATTAAATATATTTTCCATTAATTATTTGATAATAATTATTTGTATCCATCATAACTAGTACCATATGTTCACTTGATTCTATTTATTTATTTTTGTAAAAAATAATTCATATAATGGGTATACAAGATTTTGTTCTAATTTTTATTTGAAATATATACATATTTTTTGAATTCATTCTCATAAAAAAATTTAAATATTTTTATGTTATTATATTATTTAATCACTTTAAATGAAATGAGGTAAAAAAATTTATATTTACATAACATGATGGATCTATTTTAATTAATAAATTTTTTTCTTTCAGTAAGTAAGACATTGATTGTTTTGAATTCCATGATAAACGCTTCTATTTTATGAATAAATTAGTGATCATGAATTTAAGATTCAAGAGAATTATTAAGGGAATTATTATATTCTCTCTTCATGTTTTCTCAATAAGATACATCTTTATTTTCATCATCATAAAAGAATATATTTTAGACTCACCATTTTTTAATAGAAAGAAATATTTTTTACTTAAATGAATAATCATACTAATAATCATCAAAATAAATTTCATTTTTGTCCTCAAGTGAAAAGAATCATTTCTCATTAGTTTATAGAATTATCATTTTATTCACTACTATATTCACATTAAAAAATTATATCATCAAGATATAGAGTGTTTCTTTTCTTCATGCATGATTTAAAATTACCTTTTCCTTTGATCTTTCATTTATCCTTCATGAAAAAATAAACATTTTTATTTTTCTAATATGGTCTTATTCTCATATCATAAGCCACAAAGATGATATAATTTTTATAAATGACGTTGTTTTTCATATATCGATCGTCCAATATAGAAAAATTTTCATTAAACATAACTAATTAATTTATCATCTAGTTCTTGAGAATATTTTTGTTTTAATTATTTTCACCATATCACTATATAGTACATTCAATAATAATAACACATAAAAAACTCATCAATGAACTCTAATTTGGTAATTTTAATATCATCATATTGAGCATAAAAAATGTTTAACATAGAATTCATGAACTCTTAATCAAATTTATTGATAATGAATACTTTATTATATATATTTATCTATTTTAATATAAATAAATTTTGCATTTGTTTATTTGAATTAGAATATAATAATATTTTTCTCCAAAATTAATCATTTTCAACACCTTTTCTGAAAAATAATTGATTATTGATTTACACATTTTGGAAAAAAACTAAAATTTCTAATTTCTGACAAATAAATTCTATGAGATTTAGTATAAGGAATTTTATTTTACTTTTATATAATAAATTTGTTGATATCACGTTTTAAAATATCTTTGATATTAGTTTAATTATGATTCTTTATTTCAGAAAATTTGTAATAGGGTTCTTTCATTATTACCCATTTCATTGATACCAATTTTTGGTGCCACATTAACAGGGATCAAAGATCACTAAGAAAGGTAAAATAAATTATTATTAAATTTTTTACATTTTAATTAGATTTCATAATATTGTAAGTAAATTATAAATTATATTTCTCTCAAATACCACTTTGTATATTCCAATCATCCCTATGTAATTTTTATTCATTATCCTAAGGATTAAATCCCAATATGTGTAGCTAGTCCTTTGTTTGAGGTATTTATTATCCTTCTATCACATTTGAGGTGCCTGGATATTTTTATTTACACAACCGAATGATGGTTAGCCAATAAAGGAAATATTTATGGTTAATTTAAATAGAGGTAAACCTATGTACCATGTTAGTGTTTTATCATCACAAAAAATATCATCCTTACACACTCATTTAGGTTATAGAAATAATAAATCACGCATAATTTTATCAATGTTCATATCCATGGTGGAATTATACTATTTATTTTTGTTGGTTTATCTCCCCTTCTATAGATTTTCCCTCCTAAAAAATATGGGATTTATAATTATAGTAATTCAAATAAAATCACACGACACAACTTATCTTCTAATCCTAACACCATAGAATCAAATTTCATTACAAATTTGATAATGACTAGATAAATTGGATTACATTGTAAATAATGTTACTTTAAAAAAATGATCCATCTAAAAAATCATACATAATACGGATGAAATAATTTCACACATTGAAGTCTTGCCTTGTAATTCTCGAATAATCTCATAATCAATGTAGATATCTTGAATCAATGAGACTTATCTGATGTTGATAATAGAATTATTTAACCAAAAATTTAGACTCTTCCTCTCATTTCATTTTAACACAACAAAAATCACATTAATTATCACTAGTCCTTTCTATTAGACAACTAGAATTACTCAAAAAGAAAAAAATAATGTTCATAATAATATTTAAAAATAGACATTATCTCTATAGAAGCATTATAAAAAGAATCATCTTCATAGATCCTTTGTTCCCTTTATATCATAAATTAAATTACTATTTAATTATCTTAAATAATCATTGCAAACTAATCAAATCATGTGAAAATTATGGGTTCAAAATGAAGCCTAGGATTGTTTATAAAATCAAAAACTATACACCATATTAATACTTAATTTTTTTTAAGATTATTTGAATTCTGGTAATCCATAGACATATAATCTATATATAGTCACAACTACCATATTGACTAGGTGGATCAGTTCGACTTCATATTAATAAATAGTTAGTTGGATGACATCAGGTTCTTCATAGAAAATTACTACTTTGGTGGAATATCATATTTTGATTACTTCACACACACAAAAATAAGGTATATTTCTAAAATTAATGAAATTAAATTTCATATTTCAAAACCACTTTTAAGGAAAAGGTACTAAATTTTAAAAGAATCATAAATGATACCGGATGCCAGAGGTGATCCACAATTTCATACACGAGTTCGAACAAACACATAAATCATTTTTATTGTTGAGTGAGAACATTAAGTTAAACCGAAAAATCATCCTCATACATACATTCAGAATAATAATGTTCCCTCTCATAATCAAGACCCAAATCCTCATACATGGGGCCATATTGGAAAAAAATGGTGAGGGTGTGCATCCTACCCAACCTGCCTACCACCTCCTGCCTTCTAGTGACCTACAAGGAAACACTCGTAATGAAGGGATCTCTTTCCCTCCCATGTATTTTTGTCTTTCTTTTTGTCCGATTGACATTCCTAATGATATAAAACTCGTTAAGAATATCCATATGGGAATAAAATGATGCATGAATCCCTATGCCACTAATTATCCCATCCTTAGATAAGTGGGTCATAGAAAGAGTAGTGACTTATTCCAAAGATGAAACGATAGTAACAGTGACACTCCCATTTTATCCAATTACCGTTGGATAAGGGTCAACCACCACACCTTGAACAACATTCACATTGGAAGGGACGATACATAAAGAAACCACAGTAGAGATGCACTTACCTTTCTTCTCTCACCCCGCCTCTACACGATGGCCTTCAGCACAAAGAGAGGTTCATGAACGGTAGAACCTGGTATACCATAAGTAGGTGAGGTGGGGTTTTTTAGGGCTTGACGTGGTTGGAGGCCATTGGATGTTTGAAGTGGAGTAATAACCACCCAAAAATCATCTTGGACTAATCCTGACACTAGACTAAGGAATTCCAAGAAAAACCTGATGGACTATGTGAGAAAGGGTGTAATTAGGCTCAGCCACCAATCCTATGCAACTTCACCTCGCATGTTGAGTGCATAAACAAGTCTAGTGTCCATGTCGATAGTAAAGAGATAAAACACAAAATTTTTTTTAATATTGAATTTACTACCAAAAACCAAATACACCTTCCATGTGGAGATGAAGACGATTTGTGAGAGACATTGAGAGGTCCATATGAACATAGAGGTGAGAAAAGTTGAGTTTCCTCCAGAAAATAGTATATTCATCAATCTGAAAAAAATGATCTTGTCATGAAAACCATTGAGGACATATGAGTTCTGACAGAGTAGTGGAAGATGAGAAAGTAAAATTCACACTGTAATATTCTTTCATTCATTACCTCAATCGATGATGAATGTATATCAGAAGAGATGGTACTATCGATAATCACATAGGCGTGACTCTGATGATCGTATTAGCTTACTATCATTGGAATCATATAACACTATTTTCATACTTGGTGAATGATATCCATTGTTTCCCTAGAATATTTTACCATTTAGTAATAATTATTAAAACCTTTCATCAAAGCCCAATAAAATGATACAGAAGAAAAGGTGATATCAAATGCTCAATAATGGTGAATAGAAGAGATATATATGGGTAACATGATTATAAGTGTTAGTGAATATGATAATACCATTTTAATATCATAACTCACTTATCAGTGATCAAATACATTAGTAATGGAATAAATATTGATAGTTCATAAGACATAAATCATAATTGTGATAAATCAACATAAATCAATCATGAACCATAATCTCGTGTCATATAAATGTGGCATCATCATAAATACAGAAAACAATTTCATGTGTCAAGGTTAACTACCATGACCATTAAAACCGTGTATTAAGAAAAATGTTTTTCTCATAGTGGATAATAAAATACATATTTCCTATTGTGGATCAACACACACTTGTTTCCCTTTACGGATCAAGACACACTAATTTAACATTGTATATTAGGAAAGAAATGTTTCCCATTGTGGATCATAACACACATATTTCCAAATGTTGATAAATTTGATCGATTTGTTTCCCATAATTATCTAATGAGATATAAATAATTCCCATTGAATTAGAGAGAGATATATTTCCCACCCAACCAATAATTAAATCACACATATGTGTACCATAAAATGATAATAATTCATTATATCATAACCCAAGAAATGAAATGGGTATCATAAACATTTCATCATTTAATAAAATTTGAAACATATATAGGTTTCATACTAATTTTATCAGAGAATTACCCATGAAATGAATTGGGATTCATACATGTTTTATTATTGTATAACTCGTGGAAGAGAAAAGGCATTACAATAAACTTGAAATCTTAACAATATACCATAAAGAGAAATAATGATAATTGTTACCTTAGGTGATATCCCCATTAATTCAAAAACTATATCAAATTATGTCACCATAGAAATGGAAATATTTTTAATGATATATTTGAGCATTTTTTAAGGAAAATAACCTTTTAAAATAAATAATATGTTATTGAATAAAACATAATCAAAATTATTTCCTTTGAAAAGTACATTAAAAAATTATTAAATAAGAATTAAAAATTATTTAAATATTTTCTCAATGAAAATATCCTTTTAACTTTAAAAGAAACATTTTGAATCCTAAAACATTTTGATAACCTTTTTCATTGAAAATAATATTAAGAACATAAAAATGAGATTTTGAAAACCAGTGTGAACACTTTTTACAACATAAATAAATTTGATATCCATATCCTTGAAAATTATATTAAAATGTAACATAAAATCACTTTTTATAAAATGTTCTTTAGAATACATGGTTTTTTTGTAATACAAATTTCCATCAAAAGAGTGAAATAATGTTACATTTCTTAAAACACTTTTTTAATTATCATATATAAAAAAGAGTGGGGAATGGAACAAATACATGATGATATCATGAAAACGAATAGGATAACATCATTTATGATAATTCATGATATATGGATCATAATTCATTATTATATGAATTATAATCATAAATAATATTGTTAAACAATGTGATTTTAGTATGAAAATCACACCATTTTTGTAACATTGAATCAAAATACCAATTAAAAAATAACATTAAATGGATCATAAAATATTCGAAAAATAAATATAATTTGGATATATCATTAAAAATTCCTTTATATACACTTTATAAAATAATATCGGTTCACAATAAATAATATTTTTTATGGATGTAAAATTGACAAAAGATTACATTAACGATTTGGTTACAATTGAATTTTAAAACCCCATGAAATGGAGATCATATAATGGATATGTAAATACAAATTAATTTAAGGATAACAATCATATAATAAATTCATAAGAGTTATATTCACCACATAAATGAAATGTGGTGGTTAATATCATATAGTTCATTCAAAAATAAAAGTGACACTAAAAATCCCATTACTACATAATGAAAATTTGAATCATGAAATCAATGAAAGAATAAAATTGATTAAAAATTTTAATATCAATAAACATATTAAGATAAATATATACAGTTTTATATAGAATTATTTAAACTACATGACATGAATAATTATTAAATATATCATATATCTCACATATATATAATTGAGATGATAAATCCCTTATTATATATCTCATATAAATATTACCCCTTTTTATATGTGTTTACATGTTATTATTAATCCTCATATAGTGGTCACATATTAGTTATTGAAATAATTTATAACATGGTATAAGTGTCATATATATTAAGTGTATAATTTTATATAATAAGTTATAAAAATATATAAAAATAAACCAGAATACACCGTTCGTCGAGGTGGTAGGTCATACATACACGTAAATATTATTTCTTTTTTCTTTTTGTATTGAATTAATGTAAATTAAATACAATTATAAATATATTATCATTCCATCCGAATTATTGTTTCATATATATAATGTAATTTTACTATACCTATATATAATAAATTTTATGAAATGTTCGAATGAATCACAACGCGTTGAGGAGGTGGTACTCTACGCATCCAGAAAGGATGTTATCATATTTTTAACAACTGGATTGCATGAACATATGAATTATATAATAATTAAATAATAAATTCCCAAATAATATCATATTTATCACTGAAAATTATTAATTCAATCATTATTCCCCACCTTTAATGGTTTTAATGGAATAATTAATGACATTAGTTCACGATGTGGTAGTTTATCACACACACGAATGATGATGAAGTATCCCATATGATGGAAGTGTGTGAAATAGTAGGTCATACCCTAAACATAAAATAATAAAAATATATTTAGGATTATTAGGTTATTATATAATCATGTAATAATAAATATTGAATTATAGGAGATATAAATGAATCAAATGATCTCATTGAAGAAAGTTATCTCTTCTTCGAGGTAAATCCTTTTGGTCTTCCCTAGGGATTAATTTTTTTTATAAAAAACAGAGGATTATAAGATATAAATATTGAAATTTGATTCTTATTTGGTTAGGATTAAATTATCCAATGGGAATAAGAGGTTTTAATAAGGTGGTGGGGGTTGGGTTCCCTTTTATAGTGGAGGAGGAGTGTCAATCTTATTAATGAAAATGTTAAACACTATTGTGAGGTATCCCTTACATTATATTACTCTAATAATGGTATAATTTAAGAAAAATATGAAAAGTTTCGGTTCATGGGAATAAAATGGATTTTGAAATAGTTTATAAGTCATTTTCACTCAATAATAATGTTAAACCACTAAGTAAATTCGTTTTTACCATAATATCTATAAAAATTGTAATTCATTTCACTAATATTTTTAGTAAAAATCTATGTTGACATTATTGAATATTATTAATTATTAAGTCTCGAAGTATGAAATCCATTTATCCGAAATCAAAAAACATAATTAGAAGAAATTAATTTCACAATAATCCCACAAATGGGATGAAACAAAGGGGTTATAAAGTGAAAATATTAAAAATATCAATTTTTTATATCCAAAAAAATGAGAAATTGATTACAATTACCTATATTGGATTTATTTATGTATAATAAAACTAATAATAATTTAAAAATAATTAATAATATAACTTTTTTATATAATATAATTAGATGAAAATGTAGTTTTCTATTAAAATTCATTGTCTTCACAATTCATCAGAAAATTTAACTTCTCTGTAATGTACCAAAAACACACCCTATGATAATTTTGACATTCAAATTTTAAAAATAAATTTTTTATTTAAAATATAATTTAATTTTAAAAAAAATTATATTTATAATATGAGCACTTTTAAGTAGTAGTGAAACTACTTCATATAAAAATATAATTTTTGTGAATAAAATTACATTTATTCTTTTCTCGTTTCTACAAAACAAATTATATTGTAGTTGAAAAGATTATTTAATGTATTATATATTTATTTAATTAAAATAAATCATCAAAAGTGGAATTTTTAATTTATTTAAATAATATTTTTTTGTACAATGGCTAATATTTTTCTTCAGAAAAGAATCTCTATATTTGAAAATAGTTATTACTATTATTTATAACTAATTGAATGCTAATTGATTAAACTAATATACCTTTTGAAACCCTATTTTCACAATTTAAATAATCTTATTAACAATTTTCATTCCAATTTCTATGTGATTAATAAAATATAATTATAATATTATTAGTATTAATAGTACATTATTGTATTGTAAAACTAGGCCTTGCGTGTAACACAAACTATCAAAGGAACATGGAATTGTGTATAACATAAGAAAAATAAAATTTTTTCTTGTACCGAATGACGATCTAAGTATTTTTGTATATAAATAATAATTTGACGTGACATATAAATCAATCCAATCATATTGATTTCATAAAAATTCATTTGTATCATAAAGGATTTACTACTTGGAAATTCAATTCATTTAAACCTACATCGTAAAAATTAAGACTGAAGATTATTTTTAAAATGATATTTTGGAAACATGATAATCACATCAAGAAGTTTATAACTAGGTTTGAACATGTGAGAACAAATGTGGAGAGAAGAAACATGGGCATGGAAGAGAAATTTAAATTTCATGTTATTCTAGTGAGTTGTAGTGAACATGAATATTGGAAAGATAATAGTATAAATCTATAAACCAAAGATTCATTAAAATAGCCATTAATATAATTAAAAATGATTCTAACGGGAAAAAATATTATTTTAAGATCATTTTCCGGAAGTTAAAAATTTTGTTGAGAATATATATTCCCTTCATTTCATTATAGACTCTCTCTTTTATAAGCCTTGATTACTTTTCAATTCTTCTCTAATTATAATAAATGATGGTGGGTTTTTCATTCTCAAAGTATAATTGGATCATAAGATATAAAATTTCAATAATAGGTCATTAATTCTATCTTTACATAACATAACATCAAAATGGTTAGCACATGTTTACTGTTATTCATAACTCCTCGTGTTGTGAGTTAATAATTTAACCTCAAAAAACTCATTCAAATTTTTAACATAATCCATTTGATAATTAGATAACATTATATACCTTCTAAAATATTCTTTTCTAATGATTTATAAAGAAGAGTACTAAATTTTTCAACCCAACATAACAATGATCCCCCATATATCATAGTGGAGCATTTGGTTCTCACAATCCTAACATGTGAAAACATTTATCATATATTCTAATGGAATGTGATAATATCCTAAATTACCATAAATTCATAACGAAAACATTCATTCTTTCTTGATCATAATATTGATTGATTTATTCATTATGTAAATAAATGTATCAAACTCTATATACTATAACATAAACAACATTTTTATCCAATCCTTAATTATTTCCATGTTAATTAGGAATATACACATTACATATTCATATTCAACATTTGTTTATCCAAATATCATTATCTCAACATGAGGAACATATTAAATGTAATATTTCCCTTTATCATGTGTTTCCCATGAATGTCACCATACCATTAAATCAATTTTCCTGTCCACATGAACCAATCAATATATAATTTTTCAAATACTTAATTGAAAAATGTACTTCATGATTCATAATTTTGGAATTGTATAAAAATACACATAAATCAACCAACATTATTATTAACCATTACATTTGAATCCTAAAATTATTCCTTAATACCTATTTCCTATAATATGAAATATTAATCTTTTTGTAAGGTTCAATACCATCAAATTAATAATATAAAAAATATTTTTAGAATATCCCACAAAATTCAAATGTGATTTGTGGTTTCTTTATGCTTAGTAGTATAATTAATACTCGTCCCACCTTACGAATTTTGTTATTGAGATTTGTACTTTAGAAATTTATTTTTATAATTCCCATACATTACACATATAAAAAATTCAATGCAATCGCATTTCCATGATTTTCCTATTATTGATGAATTTAGAAAGAATTTGGTGAGAAAAACACTTATTATAACATCCCAGGTAAATAAAGAATATAAAATTCTCATATTTATTAATATTTTTGAAGTAAATATTAATTTTACATTAAATGGGATTCTGTTTCTATAGTGTACTGAACTTGCAACAATGGGTTTCTTTTAAATCCTATGTTCCACAAAATGTTGAGTTATACTGAAAACTAATATAATAATATTATTATTTTAAATGGTAGTTAACTCCTATCCATTATATTGGCGGGAATGAATAGAACTATCTAAAATATGATTATACATGTTTTTAAATTGACTATATATTTATCCAATAAATTTTAGAGTCTTCAAATAAGAATGAATCATATTTTATGCCTGAAGTACTCTAATATTCATTAAAATGTCATTTTACCGCCATTTGATGGTGAACCCTAATTAAATCTAGTTTTTGTCACATTTACATGTTCTATTTGACAAAATGATAGTATTCATTAGAATATGGACATTAATATTTACTTTTTTTTCTGATAAAATTTATTTTTAATGAATAGTTTAAAAACTATATTTTAATTCAAAACATCCTTTTAGTCTAAATTATTTATATGGTTAGCTTAGTTTTTTAATTGGGTTTAAAGTGTAATTAAATTATATTTTTACAATTTTATACAATTTTTATTAATGGATGTAATTTCACTTTGAAATTTAACATAAAAAAGTGTCAATATTTTGATAGTTATTATTTCATAAAAACATACCTTTTGTTTTGAAAATGGGAATTAATTTTAAATTAACTAATTAAATTTCTATGTTTCTAATTTTGTAAAATAGACATCATTTTTGAATTTAGAATATCAAATATAGCTTATGATGAATTTTTTGTATTTTTCTGAAAACCTTCAATTTTTGAAGAATAGTGAAAACACTGATTAGTAGTTTAAAAACTGACCTTTTCTTTCAAAAGAAATTTTACCGATTTTGTGAATTTAATTTCAAAAATCTAACATACATGGTTGTTATTAGTATGTAATGTGGTTAAATAAGATGAAAATAAGTTTTCGTGAATAGTAACTTTGGACTTTTATTTACCGCGGTTAAAGGTTTATTAGGAAATTCAAGGTAAACATAATATTATAATAATATAAAATTTATTTAAAACTTGTCATAAAATTATTGGATGAGTCATGGAATACCAATAAAATCATTGGGAGATATTTTTTCCCAGTTAATGACATTTGGGGAACATAGTGAAAATAATAGCTTTTAATTTTAAGTAAAAATATAAATATCATTGACATGTATTGTTTTGCTAAAAAAAATTTAATGTGTGGTGATATAATTTATATATTTGACTTTAAATATTAATTAGAAAGATAAAAATATTTCCTACATCATTTTATTTTATATATAATTTTTTGACATCAAATAAATAAAATTATTTATGACCAATAATGATGGTGTGTTTACCTCATTAATGAATAATTTTAAAAAAAAAATTATAGAAATTAAAAAAATATCCAAAAAATATCCAATTCTTATTGGATGATTTTATTTAGAACACGAGTAATCTCATATTTGATTTTAATATGTTTTGGACCTTTATAAACCAAAAATAATTATATAATTAAATAATATTTTCAAACATTCATAAAGAGACCATCCTCCCCCTTATAAAAATACCTCAACTCTAACCCATTACTCACACCTCTCATGACCCTTGTCTCATCCAACATCTTCTAAATAAGCCTTCAAGATCCCTCTCTTCCACCTAGAAGACTTACCTTAGGCATAAGAAACTTCATTAAATCCTTTTGGTTAGAACCAAAGGGAGTTACCTGATTTAAAGGCAACTCATTCTCTTAAGTTCTTTTTTTATTTTACTTATCCAACACAATAAATTTATTTACTACATTCTTTCATAACAACACAAGTATCCTAAATATAATGTATTGTAGTTATGATATGTATATAAACTACAATTACACACACCTCCATCTAATGTGTAAAGGATATACTGTTTCTGTTGATGGAAAACTAGAGCCTCACGAAATGATGATTGTTAAATTATGTCATACCGCCTCTCATGGTGGCCATTATACTGTCACTGTATTTATATGTGATATATATTTTATTTTATTTTTTCTCTAATTCATCTATAATTATCTTTTAGAAAAAACTATTAGGATCTTCATGTTGTATATATACGATAATTTATTTGAGGAAGTGCAGATTACCACCGCAACAAAGTGATATGACTCATTCATACCATACAAGGAATGTATAAAATAAGGTGTTAATGAATATATGTAACTTATATATAAATCAATATTATAATGGAGTTATAATCTACCTATGTATCATTACGTTTTCATATAATTAAAAATAAAAAAATTAAAGTATCATTCATGCATACGTATGACTTACCATCTCTATGAACGGTGCATTTCAGTTCTTATGTCCTAATGTTATGGACTGTTATAGATATGTATATACTGGATATATATGATATATATGATATCTAAATCAATAATATAATTCTGGAGATAATGTACTTTTGACCACATGGAAAAATTGTAATTATAACATGTTCATTTTTTAACTCATATTATGAACATCTACAAAATATCTGATAAGAACTAAAATAATAAATAATTGTTACAAAAAAGAAATTATTGATATAAAAGGAATAATAATATTTAAAATTGTTCTTAATCAAGTATAAATTTATGTTGGATTATTATTTAGGATGAACTACAAACAAACGAGTCAAGTCAGACATGAGGTATGGGGTTTTCATCCCACTTTTTATTCCAGTGAGATACATGCAATAATTTCCACTACTTACGTTTGTATGGCATATATACTTCCCATGATTGTATTTTTTGGTTAATGTTATTTAATTTATGGTTATTTACATATTCATTGTATGATTCTTCTTTCATGGGGTGTATGTTTTGTATGTTTCCAAATCGGTAAGGGAATTTCTAATTCCAATTTCCACTCATTGGGTTATATGAAAACATCATTGATTATTTTACATCATGATTATTTTTGAAATCACTACTTATTTATTAATGTAGTAATTTACACTCTCCATTGTGTGGATATACGTTTTATTCACATACTTACGCTATTGATAAATTCTAAATTCATCGATATATACATGATAAGAGTAATCATAACTCAATTTCAATTCATTGAGTTAAATATCCTAGTAATTTTTTTTGTTTTTAAAAGAATATGTTTCAATGTACACTAATTGATTTATACTATGTATCAAATCATATAGAGTGTATTTTTATTTTTCAGACATAATAATGTCATTGATTAATCCTTAACAGAAGGATACGGTCATAATAAGGGATTTAATCTCAATTTACATTCCATTAAGACTTCTTTCTTGTTTATGTTCCAATTCACTTTTATATGGTGTATATACTATACATTGACATTGAATATCATGAATCCCTTTATTCTCATGATATTATAAGGTTTTTATTAGCTTATTTAATTTTATTCAAGCATCTCTCAATTTGTTAGGAACACTAACTAAAATATCATTTTAATCATTTTAATGATTTATTCTTTTAAATCATTCACATTAATGTCCATGTTTTCAAAATTGTTTTTAGGATTTATTTATATAGACATTATGGTTTTAAAATATTAATTAATTTAAATTTTACTAGTTTTATTGTATACTTTGATTCAAAAATCCTTTTATTAAATGTTTTAAATGGTTTTGAAATTGGTTTTGAAAATGAATTGATAATGTAAATATCTTGAATTGATATATTATGATTGAAATGTGTAAATATTATCATTCCATTATGATAGTGTTATGTGTTCTGATTATGTTGCGATTTTTGGTCATTGTTTATCTATACTGGTGGTTCCGTGATAAATATAGGGTAGGAGATCCTGAAATAGCTCTCCATAATATTGGGTAACATGAAAGAGGTAAACATTAATGTTTCTCCAAAGAGATTTAGTGAATATACTGTGATAGTTATTCCAAACGTAACTCACTATATAGTTGTTAAAGCTACATTGTATTTATTTTATGAATTCCATATGTTACCTTAATGACTTATGATTTCTGTGTGTTATTCATAAATATTTTGATTTCATGATGTATGTTACGATGGAAGAGTATGGTTTTATTGATTTTTATTTATTGATAGATAGTGCTTTATTTCCTTATTTTCTTAACCTTAATGTGATTTTTATGATCATCCCATGTTTTGAAATGTTTTTCACATGACAGAAATGGTAAATGATGGGATCAATGAAAAGTCATGCTTCCTAAAACATAGAATAAGACATATTACATTTTTAGAGTTTTTTTTATGAAAAAATGGATACTAAGTAGATGTTTCTACATTGTAATATTTGAAATTTAATGTAATAGTTGTGGCCTAATTCTCTAAATCTCTAAACTTGAAATGATCCCCAATGTGAATTATTATCTTAATTCAAGATTATGTAATGTTTAAGGTCAGGTCTTTATAGTGGGTATCAGTGGTCGGTTAACACAACTTGAGGTATTATGAGTTTCAGATAAAGACATGGTTAGTCCCTAAGTCTATTTTTTAGTTAAATCCTTGATTTATAACCTTTTCTGATCATGGAAATTCGGTTAGAAAAGGTAGGTGGGAGATCTCAAATGACATTCTTATCTCTTCTTGAGGACATGCTTGAAACAATTATTCCCATGTCTTGTTCAGTTGAATGTGAAACTTTTTCTAACATACAACTCACTCTCATGCGTTTTTTTATGATATCAAACACTTCCACTATACCTTGCTATCATCATGGATCATGGGTTGTATTTAATAAAATAATATTTTCTCTATCATGAACCAACGTGGGTCGACCCTGAACTTGTTACCCGATCCAGTCCATGACATGGCCCAAGGTCATTTCTGATCCCCGTGGGCTGCAAACTAGTGTTGTGCATAAAACGTTAATCGTTGGGAATGATTTGGACCATGAAAAAAATACAGATAAATTAAAACTGATGATAAAAATAAAACTAGAAGCGGAACGAATGTAAAACTAAACATAACTCCACCAGACATTCCAACTCACCTCCCGACCAAAGGATGACCATGCCCAAATAACAATAAACTCATCCAAGGAAACCAAAACCAAGGAAACCTGCAACTGAAATGATAAAATAGGCATCAACATTAAAAATGATCAGTAGGGATGCCAAAATAAACCACAGAATCAAACGTCTCCTTTCCCAAAACAATCCATTAACACATGTCAGAAATAAAAGTATGAAAGTAAACTTTTAACATTTTAAAAATAAGTAACATGTTTTTCCCATTTAAATTAAACCCAAAACAAGCTACATACCATTTACAAAACCATTTTTCATTTTATAAATAATTTCCAAAATAGAAAATAAAGAAGTAGGGCTAGAGTAAAACGAGTATAATGGTGAAAACTGAAAATAAACTCGTGCAACGTAAAGTAAACATGCTAGGTAAATAATCTAGTAACCATGGGTGTTCTTAAACATTCATAGAACAACCTTGGATGTACTTGGTTTCATTACCACCTGCCGGTGTATGGTGAAAATCCAAAGTCTTTAACCAACTGGCTGCCCTAAACTGACCAATCCAGTGGCAAAGCCCGACTGGCCTAACAATAAATCTAGGGCATTACAACCTGTCTAATCGGGGCTGATCAACAACCATAACTCAATCTCTAAAATAATCCCACAATCCCCTAGTGGTTACAAATATATTGTGTAAGAAGGAGTCCCTCACACACGTGACTCATCTCACCGCACTTTCCTACCCTAAACAGAGAAACTCCATACGATAACCCAACAGGTATATCCCCCCTATAGAGGTTCCCCAATATATATATATATATGCATATATATATATATAACATATCATCAAAGGTTCCAACTAGACGTTCATTCCATGAAATCCGTAAAACCATTTGATACCATTTTCAAAATATTAAAGTTGTTATATGGGCATACTGTATTCAAAACATCGTCATTTTAAATAATCAACACAAGCATTACACTAAATCTGAAAGTGCCAAACGGGCCATCACCTATCATCCTTGTCAAAATCATTTCTCTAAAAACATTTAAAACTCTGGCCAGACACACACAAAATCCAAACACTTACCATTGTAAATGTTAACACAAGTACACCCCTGAATTGGAAGATCAAAATGGGCATTTACGTTCAAAGTATCCAAAAGCATTACCCAAACATAAACTTTTAATTGGAAGTGAAAAAAACAAGCCTTTGAGTTGACATGTCTAAATTCATTTACTTGAAACATTTTACCAATAACACTTTTAAATTTATAAATCCAAACGATCCAAATACTTGAGGAATATATTTAAAAATAATTCTTTGAAAAAACAAAAAGAACCACCATCCTTTGAGATCCAAGAACCATTTTTTTAAATCAAAATCATTCACTTCCCTTATATGAAATAACTCCAACCCCCCATATTGGAAACATCAAACCCTTCTCAAAATAATTTAACACAACTACTATACCATAACCACCAAAGTGACACACTCAAAATCCTATTTCGGAATCAAATGCACACCAAATCCCTAACCAAATATGTTTTGAAACCTCCAAACAATTTGATAAACAAACTTGAAAACATTATAAAATTCCATCAAGACTCTACCGGTTTTCAAATACTCTTATGAATAAGCAATCCAATTTCTAAAAAATATTCATAAGTAGACTGAACAATGCATTTATAATATGTATAATCCAACCACAAAATTTGTTAATGACTCCATGACCAGGTCAAATAAGTTACCCTAATATATAAAAATCGACGATAAACTATTCGAGAGTAATGTGAAAAGGATTGTCAAATTGAAAATATTATCAAAAAAACTTTTGACATCCACATGAAACAACCTTCATAAATACATATAAATTTGACAATATTTAATTTCCATTTCTACCCATAGTACAAAATGCAATATACATCTTCTTTATTACTTAGTCAATCATCATCATGTAATACCTAGGTTACGAATTTACAACATTAACACAACATTTCATGGAATTTATCATTTTATATATGGTAATAAGTGAATTTACTATCTCTATAAGGCCCCGGCCTTAAAACATACTTAATATTGAATTAAATGAATAATTCACATTGATGATCTTTTCAGGTTTTGAGTTTTAGAGAATTAGGACATAACTATTACATCTCAAAAGATTACAAAGTAGAAACTTCTACTAAGTTTCCATAAAATAAAAACTCTTAAGAAAAAACATGTCTAGTTCCATTTTTTAGGTAGCATGACTTTCCATTGATCCCATCCTTGACCCTATTCCACGCTAAGTCCTGTGAAAAACATTTCAAAAACTAGGAATGAGCATAAAAAGCTCAGTAAGGGATACACAAAGAATGAAAACTGTTAGTTTTGCAAAACAACAAGTAAACCATGTATACTTTATCAATGTAATATTTTTCACCTTTTCAAAGTAGTAAAAACTATTCTCTGAATAAAAGTTCATTACTTACCCTTCTGTAACCAAAAGATTACCATAAAACCCATATAAAGATCACATAACATATAAAGGTAACTTGGGACATAAACATACTTAAGTGGAATAACCATAAGGTCGACTTCCACACATATCACTTAATGGAATAGCCATTCGGCCAACTTCCATACATAATTAATGGAATAGCCATACGGCCAACTTCCATACCCAATGCATTGGAGGTTATAACGTAACCACCCGTCCTGGTATTCACAGCACCACCCGTTATATGGTTTATCACGTAACCACCCGTAAAATGTCTAAGTACCATCATTAGACATAAAATATTGAAAATATAAACATTTCAATAACAACATTTCATTTTCAATCACAACAAGTAATTCCAAGATATTGAATTAATCAATCCATTTTCAAAAACCATTTAAAAGATATTTTTGAATAAAAGTGTCCCATACCACTTTGAAGATTTTAATGGAATTATAATTTTAAAACATTAATGTCAATATAAATAAATACTGAGACCCATTTTGAAAACATGGACATTAAAGATAAAGATTTAGAATAATAAACCTTTAAAACATTTAAAATGATATTTTTGTTAAATAGTTTTTAACAAAATGAGAGACTCTTGAATACAAAAAATAGAGGAATAACATTTAATCCGAACTTTATAATATCATGAGAATAAATGGATTCGTGATATAATATGTCAAAGGACATTATACACACCATATAAGAGTGAATTGGCGCATAACAACAATGAAGTCTCAAAAGAAATGTAAAATGAGATGAAATCCATAATAAAGAAGGTATCCTTAAATTAAGGATAAATGAATCTCATAATTATGTGTGAAAATTATAAATACACCCAATATAAGTGGATATTAAGTGTAAGAAAATCAAAGTTCATTCACACATATTCAATCGATGACATATTCAATAACTACATGTTGAACCCAAAGAAATCAAAATTGGGTTAAGAAGTTCCCTTGGTAAAATTCGACAGCCTAACGGCATCACATAAAATTTTAAAAAAAGGGTTGATGAGAGAGATAAAGGGTATCTCATAACATGGACATAAAATTTACATAAATAATGATATATAAGAACATATCCCAACATAATAGTATCTGAATTAAAAGACATAACAAAAGAAGTCTTTTAAAAAAGAGGAGGGTGAAAGGTTCCCTTACCGACATGGGTATCTTTCGAGACATGCACCTGCGAAAGAAGGACAATACAACATTGATGTAAATACTCATAAATGAAAGTATATTACACAATGAGAAAAATAACGGGCAGTACGTACACCACTAAAAGGAAATTGTGTCATATGTAGCATAAATATCACGGGAATAAAATGAGATGAAAAATCCCTTATGAAAACTCGGCAGCCTAACGACGCCACATAAACTTACAAAAATGGATTGATAAGATCAAATAGGGTCTCTCATAATATTAAAATAATGTTTACAGAAAGAGGAATATAAAAGAACATCCCCCAACTTAACAAAGAGGAGCTTAAAATAAGTGACATAAAGGAGAGTACTTAAAAAGAAAGAGAGAGGTTAGATCTCTTACGAAAATTCGGCAGCCTAACGGCGCCACTCAAAACGTCCAAAATGGAATGATGAGAGAGAATAGGGTCTCTCATCATATGAACATAAAAATTACAGTAAGAGTAATATAAAAGAACATTCCAATAACAAGAAATATGAGCTTTAGAAGGAATAACATAAAAGAGTGTACTTAAAAAGTAAGAGAGGAGTAAGATCCCATACCTCGGTTCCGACTTGAATCGATTGTTCTTTAACGTCCTGAATAATAAACTTGAGTTAATTTAAATTTGCTTAAGAACCTTTTTCAAGTTCATTATTCCTTTTATATCACTTATTGCCATGTTATAAACATTATGTAATCATTTAAGTTAATAATGTTTGTTTTTTCGATATTTGGTTCTTAAGTCGAAAGTGGACTTCTTACAATTACATGTTGTTCGTGTGGTCAAAGTTTATTTATATCCAGAATGACATTCCTGATTTGGATATCATATATATCATATATATCTAGAATATAAATGTATTTATAATATCGCATAATCATTTAGAGGTAAGAAATGAAATTCACTGTTCATGGAGACGGTAAGCCGTATGTAGGCATGAACGCTACTTTCATTTCTTTGTCATATTAATGGAATTAAAACTAAATGAGAGGTATGTATATTTTAATTCCAGAATTATATTCATCATTTAGATGTATCATTCATCATATATATCAAATATATACATTTACTTATAATAGTATATTACATTTGGGGATAAGAAATGAAATTCACCGTTCATGGAGACGGTAAGCCGTACGTACGCATGAACGCTACTTTCATTTATATCTCATACATTAATGGAAAGAAATAATAATGATATAGAAGTATATTATAATTCCAGTATAGAATCATATATAATAACATTAAATACAACCTCTATACGTCCCACATATGGCATTAACGAATCACATCACTTTGAGGGGGCGGTAGACCACACTTCCTAAAATGAAGATATCGCGTATACCCATAATGGAAGCCATAAAGGTAAGCCACAAATGAAAAATAAAGAATCTTAAGTAATACATAAACATATTATATATCATCTATAAATATAGTTACATCTTAATGTCCACCTTTGAAGGTGTTATATGAGTGTTGAACAATCATCGTTTCGTGAGGCAAAAATTCGCCATCCACAGAAACAGTATGTTTTTTAACCATTAGATGTAGGTGGCTGTAAGTGTACCTCGAATCCTTATTATAACAAAATCCTAGTATATTTAAGATACTGGAGTTGTTAAAAAATAAATTAATAAAAAGAGTTTAGGTGGTTGGAGAGGCATAATAAAACAAATGGACTCAAGTGAAGACATTACCTTAAAATCGGGTAACTCCCATTGGTTTGAGCTCAAAGGCTTCCTTGGGAAGACTTCTCCCCAAAGTGAGGCTTCAAGGAGTAATAGAGGGAACTGGAGAGACAAAATGGGCAGGGGTTTTCCGAGACAAAGGCTTTGGGAGTGTGGGTAAGGAGGTAGAGGTGGGGGCCTTTTATAAGAGGAGAGGAGGGGCACTCTTGGAAAGTAAAGAAAAGTCACTTTATTTTAAAATGATATTTGGATTTAAGAGGTACCACATTGATATAATTAGAGGATAAGGTGATAAGGTTTAGAAATCCACTCATCAAATAAGTTTTGGACATGTGTAGGTCTTAGTTATTATATTATCTTTCCATTTTATTTAAATCGTTAAATAATGAGGTCATCGCTGCATCATCATGATGTCATAAATAATTTAATTTATTTAACGTCTAAAAATTATAAAAAAATAATATGATTTAGGAAATAGTTTTTGATTTCCAGTTACTATTTATAGTCAAAACCCTGACTTGTATAACCCCATGTAAAAATTGTTTTAGTAAAACATCTCATGTTTGTGTCATTTTTACTTTAACATTAAATAAAAATGTATTTATGTCATTTTCCAACCAAAGTGGCTCCATGGGGTCCCCAAGTTGACCCATGTATTTTCTTGGTCGGCCAAGACACATAAAAGGAGGGTAGGATATGTTTCTAGGTCATTTAATTTTATTAAAACATTATTCTTACCTTAAACTACACTAATTATTTATAATCACGATTAAGAACTTAAAAATTACTGCTAACCAAAAATTTATTTTAATCTCATTGTACCACATTTTAATTCTTAATGAAAACCATGTATGTTGGATTTTTGAAATTCAAAACACAGAAGTGGTAAAATTTCATTTAAATGAAAAATCAGTTTTTATAAGTACCACTTAGTGGTTTCACTATTCATCAAAAATTGAAGTTTTTCAGAAAAATCCTAAAAATTCACCCTAAGATATATTTGATATTACGAATTCAAAAATGAAGTCTATTTTACAAAATTCAAAACATATAAGTCACATTAATTAATTTAATAATTAATTCCCGCGGTCAGAGAAAATAGAGTGTTTTTATGAAACAATAGGTATCAAAAGATTGACACTAGTTTAAGTCTGATTTCAAAGTGAAATTAATTCCAAAGAACACTATTGGATTTAATGGTAAAAATATATTCTAATTTCACTTTAAAACCAATTCAACAGATAATCTAATCATATAAATAAATTATATTAAAAAGAGGGTTTGAATTAAAATACAACATTTTACACTATTCATTAAAAAATGAACTTTATCGGAAAGATACCAAAAATTTACACAAAGTAAATTTTGATGTCCCGATTCTAAAGAAGAGTTTTATTTAGTCCAATAGAATGTATAAGAGTGAACAAAAATATATTTAATGATGGATCGCCATCAAAAGGCGATAAGTGAACCTATAGTGAAAACTAGGGCATATACGCCTAAAATTTAATTATTTCCATATTTTAAGCCTTTATCTTTTATTGGATAAATGTAAAAACATTTAAAAACATATATAATAATATTTTAGTTATTTCTATCAATTACCGCCAATACAACGGCTACATGTTAACTACCATTTAAAATAATATTGTTTTATTATTAGAGTGCAACGTAAGATTCCCAAGAAACTCGTTGTTGCGTGTGGGGTACGCCATCGACCATAGCGTCCCCTTTAAAGTCATATTAATATTTTATTAAAAAATATGGATAAATATGAAAATTTCATATTCTTTATTTACCTGGGGTGTTACAATATCACTATGAATACTACTTCCCAGCATCACAATATCCTCACCACAAAGCCTCAGACTAGGTTGAATGTAGCAATTAGGATAATAGAGATCCATCCCCTTCCCTAACACGTGCATTATGTGTTGAGTTATAACATATTTACAACTACACTCATGTGTGGAGGCCCAGTCCTTTATCCCACACCTTATGAAAAGTGAATGTACTAATTAATTCATTCACTACACACTAACCATATCACATCCAAATGTGAAAAAAACATATAATAATAATAATCCATAACAATTAACATTGGAATAAATATTACTTAGTAACCCACTAACACATTCTCAATTTATGTTAGATATCCCATTTACTCCAATTCCCATTCTCATTCCACGATAACTAAGAATATTCAATAATTTCATTCTATCAACCTATTTCAAATAATAATGAATCCCCTTATGAAATCACATTTAAGAAATTTTTCATTTCGCATACCATTAACAATTTATCATATTCAGCCTTTAATTTTCACTAAAACTCTTATTAATTTCTAATATAATTCATAATCCACAAATATTAATCTCAATTAACCCAATTAACTCATTTTCATGCCATACCAAATAACCTATTAAGCCATTACCAAATCAAGCCTCAGAAAAATTATGGCACTTTCACATCCATTAAACATATCAACCAACTCAACAAGGGCTCTATATTCTCCCACAATGAACATTCACAAAACCAATTACTTGGACCGAGAATATCGGTGCACCCCATGGGTGGCACTAAATTGGTCAAATCATCCTTGATGTGTCTCGTGGGGACCATGAGGGTTTCTATTCATTAGTTAAAACCAAAATTACCAAAACCCAATAATGGAATCAATATCACAACATGAGATATCCATGAATAAAAATGAACATGCACAAATCGACAATATGATTACAGGTTATGAATTATAGCCCAACTACCTTGAATTAATTAATGAAGACACTCATAAATGTGTTATTAGGCACATATTATAATCCCAATTTATCATTAAACATATATTTCACAATATAATAAATTCTTTATAGATTCAGAAGAAGAACACCAAAGCTGAAAACAATAATCATAAAAAGAGAATAAATATTGATATTAGACTTATCTAGGGATTAGAACTATAACTGATGGCTCGCCAAACAACTTTGAGTTGATGGAGAATCCAAATTAGAGCCCTTGAAGGTTCTTGTTCATCACTAAGGTTCAAAGTAGGAAATGGGGAGAAAATTGAGTGAAAACCAAAAAATCCCGTAGTGGATATTTTGAAAATTTTCCAACTTTTACTAGGCCTCTGGGTTTACCAACACGGTGTGTCAAACTGTTCAAAAACCATGTACATGTCACTTTTCAATGGTATCTGGGATGCAAGGATACCTGGGTAGGCCGTAGGATTTGAAAAACTATTCTGCTACCACCTGATATGCCACTATCTATGGTTTCATGGTTTTCCGGGATATGTTTCACAGTTTACTTAACTATGTGGAGAACACGATCCTTGCATTGGTTGGACCAATTTTCATTCCTCTCATGTACCGAACCTCCATAGAAACCCCTGAGGCCCAACATACTACCACAAAACATTTTATTGTCAAAAAATAGATGATTTCAACATAAATTTAAACAAGGAAATACATCAATGAAATATAATATCTCACATCCTTCCAACCATATAACAGATCATCCCCGAACCTCTCATCCCATGCAAGATTCAGTGTCCAAATAAAGTAAATTAGGATACAAGGGACACATAATTGATTCCCTTTCCCTTATTCCTTCTTGAATGATTCCATGATTTCATAAAACACTAAATGAGGTAACAAAAATTCCTCCCAAGACCCTCTCACTATGATCCATAATAAAAAAATGTATTCTCCTCAAAGTACACTTTAGCCAAAATCCTCATATCGTCAACATTGATCACATTTTATGGATCATGGTGATACATCCAAAGTTAAGGGACATGAAAAATATTATGCATACCACTATATATAAATGGAATATCCAATTAATATGCCACTGGTGTGATCCACTCCACATTCTCAAGTAGATCCATATACATGGGTTCTAAATTTCCTTGTTTCTAAAATTGATGGTATCCCAACAATGGAGAAACCAAAAGAAACATGTATTCACCCACCATAAACTCATGATGTCTATGATTATGATTTGTATTTGACTTCTTCATACTTTGAGTGGTTATCATGTGCTTCTGAATCAATCAAACCTTTTCTGATATCTCCTACAGGAGACTCAGTCCCAACAATTTGGACTCCACATCTTTTAACAAACACAATGGAAATATATAATGTCTACCATATATATCCTCAAAAGGATCGATCAAAACAGTAATATAGAAACTATTCTTTTAGGAAAACTCAAGAATCAATAATGTTTTCCCATAAAAAACTAAAAGATTTTACACAAGCTCTCAACGTGTTCTCCAATACATATATTATATGATATGGCATCCCTTTCATTTGTGGGTGATATGTTGTACTCAAAATAACTTGGGTAATATGTTACTTCTATAATCCCTACTAGAAGAATGATGTGAAATATAGGTCCCGATCCAAAAATATGGTTCTAGGAACACAATGAGACCCCATAATCTCTTGAATATATAACTCACCACACTAATAAACTTTTTCAGTCTCCAGGATCAACAATAAATGGGTCACCTTTCTAAACTAATCCAAAACCTCCCAAACTAAATCATTATTCATAGACATCCATGGAAGACACACAATAATGTTATTCTTAATTTAATTCCACTTACACTACGAAATCAGAACTCACTATAAAAAAACCACCTCTACACCGATGCTCAACCTTCACCAGTTGACTTGTACAACATCATTCCAGAAAACCTCACAACATATACTATCATTCCAAACAAAAAATTCTTCCTATAATGATCATGATACATGTTTCCCATATCTAGATGAACTGCCCACTTTGACACATGGAACTCACACATCGACTCTTCCTTCATAAAAATTAGCCTAACCACCTGACCACAAACATAGAAAATCCTATCATCACCAAGATCCCACCTCAAAGTTGAATCCACACCTTTAATAATTTCCTTCATATCAAAATACTATAGATCCTCTTGTTAACTCTCCTTGACCGGCATAAAAATCATGGACTCAAACTATAGACTCAATGGTTATTTTCCCATTCTCATCCTACACCTCAAGTTGCATCTCAAAAAACATGGCCATCATTTTCCACTATGAGTTCTGTTCCTTAACCACCAGATTCTATGACTTCTGGATTAGAGCATAAAAAACACTACTCCATTTTTATGGCATGTAAACCAAATCGTAATCAACTGATTGTAGGTACATGACCCACCTTTTATTTTGAAGATTCAAATCATGTTGAGAGAATATATGATTAATACTTTTATGAATTTTAAACCCCATGAACTACTTTCCATACTATTAGTGCCTATAATTTATTAAGGATTAAACCATAAAAGTTAGCTCAAGATCATGATTAGGGTTATTTATTTACGGAGGCCTCAATTTTATTGACCCATATACTACAACCTGATCATATTGTATCATCACTTCCCTATATCCAACATCAGATGAATCATTGATCAATGTATACCTATTACCTTGTTCGAGTAAATTTAGAACATGTTAGGTCATCAACCTCTTCTTAAACTCTTGAAAATCATTCTCACATGCCTCTAACCACTTAAACATAACTCCCTTATTAATTAATCTTAAGAGTAGAGCTCCCAAATAAAATAAATCCCTAATGATCCTTTTTGATAACCGAAAAATCCTAGAAAACAATGAACATTATAAAATTTTTTGGGTTTCTCCCTGTGCACCAAAACCTATAGATTCTATGGATCCACAAACACACCTATCAAAGAAATTATGTGACCAATCAAATGAAATTTATCAATGCATAACTATAATTTTGATATCATGGAATAAATATTATTTCATCTTGGTTCACTCTGGATGATGTAAATATGTTCGGAATGACAGTTAAGAGTTTATATGTACACAAATATGTCGTCAATAAAGATAAAAAAATGATCAAGGTATGAATGAAATATCTAGTTCATTAATTCCATGAACATTTCAATCTCTTTGGTCAACATGAAAGACATACCCGCAAACTCATTCAACATATAGCAGATCAAGAAATCTATCTATGGTAAGTGGGAATGTCTCACCCTCAATAGCAGGTATGATGATCTAAAATTTATCTTGGAGAACATTGAGGAACTCCTTATATGGTCAAATTGGTCATAAATTCTAGGATGAAGTTATCAATTATAAACTTCCATCTAATTCAACATTATTTAGTCAACAAATATCCTCAATTATTCATCTTATTTCATAGAAAACATAACCAAACACCCCCAAGGTGACGTACATAGATGGATGAACCACTTTTGATCCAAATATTCTAGTTGAAACTTATGTTTATGGTGTTATTTCAGTGCAATGTTTTATGGAAGAATGGAAACTAGTTCCTCCCCTGGTAGAAAATTGATCAAAATATAAACATATCTCTTGAGAGGAATCCTTAATAAGTCTTCAGGAAACCATCTTGAATGTATTCCACAATGGTAGAAATGAATGGTTTCTCCCATAAAAAATCATCTAGCACAATACAAGCCACTTGGGTCATTTGTTCTCCTAATTGGCTGAAATTTGGCTCTACATGACCTACAAATATATCCCACTCACCAAAAAGGACATATGATCATCTATTGAGGGATGTGAATGTTACCCGATGTCTGTAACATTTGATATGGTCTTCAAACAACACCAGCCAATACATATCAAAAAATTAGGTTAAAACATGAAATGTAAAGTATAAATAGGTTCCACCAAAAACTATATCCACCAACCTCTAAAGAACAACCCCTTCATTGTATGATGTTATCAACTCAACACCTCAATAAAGTAGCAATTGATGTAAACCCACATGAACTTTCCTTGTTTAGGTCTAAAAAACAAAAAAGTATGTAGAAATAAAATGATGCATAAAACCAATGTCAAAAAAGTTTTAGTGAGAACGGAAGACATAAGATTCATACCTTGCATGGCAGATGGTCCATCCTTGCTACCTTCAAATGTAAACTAATATGCATGAAGATGACCTTCCCCACTACACTACATTCCAGCCTAAGAAACATGCACTAGACTTTCCTACTAGTATGGATGATCTCACCTAGAAGTTCAACAACCACCGACTCTATAAGTAAGACCAATGAAGTTCCAATTTCCTACCAGATACAGGGTGACCAACCCCCTGTCCACACTCTGCATCATCCCTAACCTCCATCTATGCACGTCTTTTGAGGGATTTTAAATAATCTCTATATATTTCCCAACCTATTGCATGATAATAACCCAACTAGTGATTAGGGACACTAACCACCCATTTCTGCATCCTTCCACACCTATAACAGAAGTCTTTATCACCACCCTAAGTGAATGGCCTTCTCTTATGACTACTCTTCACAATTTCTTCATATTGAAAATTCCCAAAACAACACTTCTTTCCCTCAAAAGCTACCCCACTTGTGCGCTCGGTTTGCACCATATGTTCACAACATAAATCTCCCATTACTTTCCATTTGGAGATAATGATCAAGTACACTAACTCTTCAAAATTATTTAGATGGAATAAATTAACCTAGGAACTAATCATGTGTCTGTGACCATCTTGGTAGTGTTTCACCATAGTCTCCTCATCTCCTACCAACATCAGAATGAGGTGGTTCAAGTTATTTATACGACTAGAATAATCCCTCACAAATTCCACCGCTAGGTCTAACTCATAAACTATACAACCTTTTCCTACCATAAGGGCTCTATATAGTAATGTTACAGAGCATTTTCCTAAAAATCCTTCTATTCCATTCATTTAGGAAGATCTGTGTGAATCATAATGTCCCAATATTGATTTCTCTAGCACTGCGTAATATAGGCCACTAGCTGGACTCGCATATTAGAAGCAGTCTCTTGATGATTGGGAATTTTTAGGATAGACACTATAAAAATCTCGACTACCTCTATCCCACCATCTCCGGTAATGGTCAGAGGGTGCAATAGCTGAAACTCCCTGGTTAGCTCGAAAATAGTTGTCACCACCCATGATGGTTCCTATGATATAATCTACATAAAATGAGAAATGTTATCATTGAATTTATCTTCCCTATTATCTTAAACCACTAGATATTCATCCTCTAATACTAGAGTATATATCTCATTAATGTCCACTTGTCACCCAACTAGCACAATTCCCTATAATTACTAACAAAATCCTTAAAACATAATCCAGTAAGTATCCAAAAAATATAATGTAAGGGACACCAAAAGAAATAAACAAACCCTTTTTCATACACTAATCCAATGGGCCCTATATTACCTAAAAAACATCCCTTGACCATCCCTATGGAGGTCCATGACTTACACAATGTAACTTACTCTTACAATTACAAGCCTTAAAGTATACACCATTTGAAAACTATTTCCAAATCACAACATACTTCAAAAAAATTAACTATCTTATAATCCCTTATTTAGAACAATTCATTAATAATTATTTAACATTTGACATCCCTTTTTATGTATTTTAATCATTTCATTAGACACTATTTTATCAATTTCATGAAAATAAAATGAATCATACCCATTATTTCCCACACACCCATCCCATGGATGTGTGCCAACCATGATGAATGTCACTAGTATAATTATGTTAATATAATGATTTATTAATTCATAACAGTGTAGTTCCAGTAATGAGAATAATATCGTAAAACTGTCACATCACAAAACAAGGGCATCACACTATTGTGAAATATCATTAAATGTAACCAGACTCAATAATAAAAACAAATCCCACCGGAGTAGAATTGGGTTTTCCCTCATAAAAGGTTTAAATAATCCAATGAATGAGCTCATATACCTGGCATGAATCCTTCTTAACCCTAATATATCATCCAAGAATAGTAATTCATAGAAAATACCTACTATTAAAAAACATTGTAATTTCCTCGACCTTGTGGACACTTAACCAGTGCCCCGAGTTAGGTCGTCACATTTCCACAAGAGTGCCTCCCTATACAGTATGGTTTTATGACTAGTAACAAGGGTATGAAAGTCATGAGAGGATTCTATACCCTCTCTGCCGATATCAGAAATAACATAAAATAAATAGAATAGAAGAAAAAAAATACAGTAACCAATGAACATGAATAAATAACCATAACCTCGATGTGGTAACAGACAACAACGAATAATAAATATGTAATTTCATACTATAGTTCCATGTGAAAATAACCAAATATAAATAAAAACATATGGATCAAAAAAATTATCTTGAACAACATCCAAGACCAAATTCATGTTCCTACCAAGAATAACTCAACTCCCAATAACAATTCAATTTATATTTTTTTTAATTGAAAGCATATAATATTCTTGGACACCCAATGGAGGCCTGAGTAGGGTGTGAGTTAAACTCAGTAAGCCACAACTAATGGTTTATAATAAATATCCAATCTAAATAGACAATTCCAGTAAGTATTAATTAAATGACAATTAAATAAAGGATAATTTGGGGGTTCACTTGTTAACAATATTTACATAACCATTACTAACCATAGTACCAAATTAATTATGCATATTTAAAATTACATAGTTCTTTATCATCATGTAATCCAAGTGTCAGGCATTTACAACATTCACTAGAAGGATCATGGCATATGTCATTATATATAAGTGAATAATCCTAGTCTCTATCTTACTGGGGATAATACATCACAAAATCAAAATATCATCAAGTAGAAGACTAAGTCTAGATAGAATGAAACCATTTGGTGAATAGAGATTTGTCCTGTTATCTAATCCTTGTATTCTGTGTGGAGTTTGATCATCAATACATCTTGACTATTTGGAGGATCCATATTCCCTTAGCCAATAACTCAATCCATGTGCACATGCTTATCCATCTATTCGCCGCACAAAAACCATATAACAACCAAAAAAATCCAACACATATAAAAATCATAATCCATAAAAATTTAAATTTAATTTAATATAATTCAATAATCTATTAACACATTTTACATTTACAATACTTATCCCATTTAGTCAAATTCTAATTGTCATTCCTGGATCACTAATTATATTCAATAAATCCCTGATATAAACCAATTTAACATATTCATCAATTACCATATTAAATCCCATTTTTCATGTTGTTAATTTCACATACCATTACCAGTTTAACATATTCACCATTTCATATGGACTGTCTCTCTTATAAATTTATAATATAATTCATAAGACACCATACACTATCTCAGTTAACCAAATGAAATCATTTGTATTCCATGCCTAACAAACCCTTAAGACATTACAAAATAAATAAAAACAACCAATATACCATTTTCAATTCCATTAAACTGATCAACATACTCAATTGGGGATCTACATTCTCACATAATGACCATGCACTTACATAACTATTTTCTATTCCCACGAATATAGGTTCACCCCACAGGTGGAACTAAATTAGTCAAATCATTCTTGATGAATCCCATAGGGGACATGATAGTTATTATTCATCATTTATAGGCCTAATTTAATATTCCACTCAAAAGGAATAAAGTTCATAACCAGAAATAACACCAAAAAAACTAAACATGCATAAATCTACAACGAAACTATGGGATAAATCATATAGACCACCTACCTCAAATATAATGAAAAATATGATCTTAAATGTGGTAATAGGATAATATTCAAACTTTGGTTTAGGATTTGAACAAGATTCCATAAAAAAAAGGATTTATATAATCCAAAGAAGATCACCTAAGGTGAACACCCTAATCGAGAAAAGAGAAGAAATGAGGATATTATACTTTTTCAGGGATTGGATCATCAATCCAATACCATCAAAATGGCCTCGAGATGATGGAGAATTACTAATGGAATACCTTGATGGTTATATTTCATCATTATGGATCAAATGAGGAAATGTGGGGAGAAAATTGGGTGAAGACATAAAATCTCGTAATGCGAATTTTTTAACTTTTCCATCTTTTACAAGGGTTCACAGTTCACCCACATGGTTTTCCACGCCATTAAAAAAACATGTGACAAATGTGTGCATTTTACTATCCAAGTGGAGCTGGGAAACATGGTAACCTAGTTATGCTGCATGGTTTCACAAGCCATGTTCTAGCCGTGTGTTATGCCACCATCTAAGATTTCACCATTTTCCTAGAGAAGCCGCACTATTTACACAACCATGTACAAACCCTGATCCTTACACATGATGTACAAGTTTTCTTTCCTCTCGTGTCATTAACCCCCAAACCACCACTGAGTCCCCTCATATTTATGGGAATAATTTCACTGAAAAAATCATCGGTATTGAAATGAAAATTTAATCAAGGAAAAACCTACACAATGATTGGGATCTTTCAGTAGGAAACATAAAATATTTTTGAATTAGAAAACTTTTTTTCCTATATTTTCAAAAATATTCTTATACAAACAATCATAAATTATATTCCATGTCTTATCCCATCATCTATATCAATTCCCATTACCTAAATTGTCCATAAATTATCTATAGTATTGGATTCATTCAAACTATAATGGAATTATTACCTTTATATTAATATAATAAAAAATCCAATGACCTTGAAATATGTTACTATAAGTTTATTTTGGAACCATATCTCATATGTTGTAGCATGTGTTTTGGGTCTCAAAAGACTTCTATTTTTAATATATTCTGTTGTAAACAACACCTCAATAAGGACCCAGAGATTAAATATTCATAAATTTTATACATATACAATAATTCATTATGTTTCATTATTATAGATTATTTAGTTTTATAGTTTTATATATTTATCCCTTCACCCAAATATAAATAAATATTAAATCATAATGAGGTCACTCCTACCCATTTTCTATTTCCAACAATACAAAGTATTTAATATATACTAATATTTATTTTCATGACATATATTCTAAATGATAACCAAGAACTCATCCTTAGACCTACTCATCCTAACAACCATGTGAAGGCATGGTATGGGAAAAAAATTTCATTAAGGTATTTATAAAAATAAAAAAATAAACATTTTAGACCATTAAAACTCTTAAAGAATTTTCTTCTTCCAAAAATATGTAGCACTAAAGAATAATAATTTTCTACCTCAAGAAATAGTATTTAGAACCCAATGATTTTCATAAATAATTTAAAATAACCAGAGTGGAAAAATAAAACTCATAATTATTTCACTTCACTCATAAAACAGTAATGAAAACGTTTATATAAAGTTATACATTTCACCCTTAAAAAGCATCTTAATTATCCCTTTAGAACTGAATCTCACCTTCAAAAGTAATAAGATTTATTTAAAACAATTAGCATGAATGGATAATCCATGAATTTTCCTTTGGAATTCATTTTCATATCACTATTACAATCAATCATACAAAATTAATTACATACCAAAAAAATCCATATTTTTTTAGTGAGACTTATAAGTGGTTAAATCTTTCCCATTAACTGTAAGAACCAGAATCTTCTTTTCAAGTACGTTTTTCCTTTTTCTTCAGTTTTAGAGAAAAATGATTTTTATGGAAATTTTTGAAGTACACGTCATGTACAATCAGAGTACACGCCATGTAATCCCTTTTTCGCTCGAAGTCATGTGCTGGTCGTGTCCCGGCCACACACACGGTGTGTAAGGGTGAGGTGGAGGCCGGTTAATTCGGAGTACAGAAAACTGAAGTACACGCTGTGTACTCAAGAAGTACACACCGTGTACTTTCTTTTTTTTTCATTAAACATACCGGGGTCATGCCTCATCGCGATATTTGCCTTCTTCTAGGTCTGGTTCGTCCGAGAGAGACCTGTACAGCCGAATCTTCGATGAAATCCCGCCTCACCATCCATTCTCCGATTCAAGCACAGTCAGTTGCGTTTAAATCGCAGCGGTGAGTTCTTCCTTCTGCTTGAGTCAGGTTTCTTGATTCCTCCTCGTTCCCATGTTATTATGGGATGAACTTTTTGTGCGTTTTCTCAGATCTTCTTCATTCTAAGGGGAATCTTTCATTGGGGTTCACATATATCGATTTCATAGGATCGAGGTAGGTGGTTTGTTCCTTTCCGTAGAAAGTTGATGAGTATTTTGTGAAAATTCCACCAATACATTTGAACGGGGTATTGTGTGTTCATGTTTTTCCATTGTTGTATTGCCTACCATACTTGATTGCTAGAGTAGATGTTTTTCCTGTGATTATGGTAGCTTTACTATACCTTGGATGTTTTCTATGCTTGTTCTTCCTATTTGGCATTTTTCCAGTTTCCATGATTAGTCGTAGGACAGTGGAACGATTACCTTGTTATGCGGTTGAGCCTTAGAATGATAGGCAGGTAGTTTTTGAGGTTTAATCAGACGATGTACACGTGCACTGAGCATGTTTTACCTTTCACTCAGGACTGTGATAACCTTGAGTAGTAGACCAAATAGATAATTGAAAGAAGGACTTCTCGAGAGTGTATTTTAATTACGATACGAGACCACAGGGGGAATTGACGTTGAGTGCTTCCTTAGAGAGTCTGTAGTTCCTCAACGCGGGAAACATGAGGAATAGATGTTGAGTGCTTCCCCAGAGAGCCTTTTGCACGATACGAGACTATAGGGGGAATTGACGGTGAGTGCTTCCCCAGAGAGTCTATTAATTTCTTAGCTGAACCAGAGGGGTGAGATTGTGTGTGCCTCCCAGAGGGTTGCTAGTACTTATTGGTTGAACAATAGGGGTTAGGCTGTGAGAGCTATCCAGAGGGTTACCTATTTTCTTCTTGTTGTTGGCTGGTTACTTGTGTACTTTACTTGTTAGAACTGTGGATTATAGCTTTTTGTGCTTTCCTGTTTACTACTTCTTGTTTATTTACTTCCATGTATTCATTGACTGTTAGACACAAATCATTATGTTATTGCCTTCTGGGATTGTATCTCACACCCTATTTGGGCCATGCTTTTGGGCCCAAGCAGACTATGTTACCGCAGGTATATATAAGGTAAAGCGACCTTCTACATCAGGTTCTTGATTTCGCGGGAGCTGGAGAGCATGGGACCGAGCTGTGGCTCACGATGCTGAGGAGTCTACTTTGTTTTTCTTTTTTCACATGGTTTCAGTTGTATTCCAGCGCATTGTCGTGTTTGATGATTTCCATAGATACTTGTACCAGCTGCATTATTGTCATCATCATTATTTTATCTATTGCTTCCAATGTTCAATTCAATTGTTGGATGTTGTTGATTGTTTCTGCTATTGCGTCTGGTTGTTTTTCCACTATATACTTTACTGAATGAGGTCATAGTTTCACCACCAACTCACCAAGGCCCTCGCTACTAGTCGGCAGCCTCTGGCATTTTGGGAAACACGCTTGAGGTTATGTGGTGAACTGGGTACGGGGAACCAGTTGAGGGGCTCCAGATTCAGGTCGTTACAAAGTGGTATCCGAGGAGTTCTTTTCTCTTGCTTGATATTTGGAGACTTTATCCAATGATAGGATAGATTCCGTACTTGGCATTAAGCTGTGCTTGGGAGTAGGTATCCCGTGTACAGGGAAAATCCATACTACCTTGTTAATTGGAGTTTTGCTGGTTTTGAGATTTTATGGTTGATCTGATTTCAACTAGAGTGATTCACTTGACTTGTGCTATTATTGTTTTGATACTTCAGTTCTATTTCTGTGACAACCCAATGAGTTGAGGGTATGACATATCATGCATCATATAGGAACTTGTAGAAATCACATTCCATTCATTCTTGACATGCTATCTAGGGTGCATTAGCATTTACAAGCTGTTGTGATAGACTTTGTGTAGATTATGCATGTTGTTGGAATAGATGATTGATAGAATCCATGTGGTTATTATAGAGAGATGTTCACTTTCCCTTGTATGTGACTGTAGGAGATTCCATTATTTGATTTGCAGGTAGTATAGGCCCTCACGGATCGGAATTTGGCACCTATTTGCCTTGTTTTTAGTGTTTCTGGGATTCTGTGCAGTTTCTGAGCTACTGCCCAGAAAAACCCAGAATACATGGCGTGTACTTTTTGGATACACGCCATGTAGTTTTCAGGCCGTGTCACTGACCGTTTGAGCAGAACACGGTGTCGTTAAGGTAACTTTGGGAACACGCCGTGTACGATAGGTACACACCGTGTAAGTTCGGAGCCGTGTACCCGGCCGTGTCATTAAAAACACGGGCCGGGGAAGCTCGGGTAGAACACGCCGTGTCCATAGGGAACATGCCGTGTAGTCCTGTCTAGGTACCTAGCTGTGCCACGAACAACACGAGCTGACATGACCTTGTTTTCGACACACCGTGTTTGTTCGGAACACGCAGTGTAGTAATGTCTAGGTACCTGGCTGTGTCAAGAAAAACACCGGACGATGTCAACTTCCCCTATACACGCCATGTTTGTTCGGAGCACGCCGTGTAAGGTTTATCCGTGTAGATGGTCGTGTTCCTAACAACACGGGCCAACATTACCTTCTTTCCTGCACGCCGTGTTTGTTCGGAACACGCTGTGTAGTCTTGTTCAGGTACCCGGCCATGTCACGAACAACACAGGACGGTGTCACCTCCAACTATACACTTCGTGTTTGTTCGGAACACACTGTGTAAGGTTCATCCGTGTAGACGGCCGTTTGTTTAACAACACGGGCCACCAAATCCTTTTCCACTACATGTTGTGTCCTCAGTGAACACGCCGTGTAGTCTCAGTTTAACAAAACCGTGTGGGTTAGCCGTATAAGGGACTTAGGCAGGGGAACAATTTTCAAGTACACGTCGTGTGTGGGGTCAACACGCCGTGTGGTTTATGGTGTAGACGACTTGTAGTTCAGGAGTACATGCCCATTTATGTGGTTTAAGAAAACACGCCGTGTAGTTTTTATACACGCCGTGTAGTCGAGTTTTTTAATCTTTTGTGTTTTCGTTCCACTGTTTCTATTTTGTACTCTTTTTTTCTTTGTCCTTGTTTTTCTGATCCAAGGTGTACTTTTGATCTTTCAGAGCTATGCCTCTGAGATGTCCTCCAGTTGTACGTCTGTCGCTAGGCAGTGATCAGACGCCATACAGGGCTGATCAGGGACTTCTTGCTGATCCTCCAGTCGGGCCATCCTTGGCACCGGCTGTCATACCAGTTGCAGGCGCTGATGCGCAGTTCATGGATGGTTTTATGAGGATGATGCATACATTTCTGGGAGCACCGCCTCCTGCCACGACTATGGCAGACCTGACGTGGGTTTTTCAACATCACCATCCTCCCACGTTCTCGGGAGATGGGGGACCTCAGGATACAGAGTCATGGATGGAAGCCATGATGACTATCTTCGAGAATGTGGAGACGCCTCCAGAGAGGCGGGTCATGCTCGCCACCTACATGCTCAGAGACTCCGCCGAGAGGTGGTGGGACGTGATCTCACTGGCTGGTCAGTAGCAGGATATGGCTTGGGAGGAGTTCCAGTGCATGTTCTATGACTACTTCTACCCGGAGACCCAGAGGGCCGATTGAGCCCAGGAGTTCATGAGCATAGAGCATGGTACTCTTTCTGTCATGGAGTATTCCGCTCGTTTCACCGAGCTGCAAAACTTCACAACCCTCTAGGATGGGAATGGGGTGTTCACAGCAAGGATGTTCGAGGATGGTCTCAGGCGGGAGATCCACTCCTAGGTGAATATATTCCAGTTTACTTCCATTACTTCCATCGTCAACCATGCATAGATTGCAGAGCGCAATCTGAGAGACTCTGGAGCTGTGAGCCAGGGTGGTTCTGCTTCCAGAGCTAGTTTTCCTCCATATGATAGCAAGAAGCTCCGTAGAGAGCCTACATGCGGTGATTCGAGGAAGTGAGATGCCTCGTCAGGCAGCCAGGTGACATGCTACTAGTGTGGCCGGTCATGGTACACGAGTCCACAATAATAGAGGGACCCCGTGGAGTGCCGATCTTGCGGCAAGATGGATCAACTTCAGAATTTCTCTCAGGTTTTCTCACCAGTAGCTGGTGACCGGGGTTCTTCCATGACTCCTTGTTCAGGAGTAGCTCCACTAGTCTCTCACCAGTCAGGGAACTAGAGTTCTTCCAGCCGTTCGGGCCGAGGTGGAGGTCGAGGCTGTGGTGGTCAGCCACCAGTCCCTCAGCACCTGGAGGGAGGTTCAGCTCAGAGTGGTCAGTCAGGGGCGCAGGGCCGCGGTGCAGGCCAGTCTGTTGCCATGGAGCAGACTTATCAAAAGCAGGATCTTGGCCCTTCTACTGTTCGAGGTATGATTTTAGTAACCTCATTTTTATCTTCATCCCTTTTCAATACTTGTGCTACGAATAACTTTATCTCTATTACTATCATGGAGATCCTTGGGCTCTGCATATTTTCATCTGCTCACTTGTTGACACTAGACACACCTTTGGGAACGAGGACATCTAGTGTATGCCAGTGTAGAGAGTGCCCTCTCGAGGTTGCAGGGTATCACTTATTATGGGATCTCTATATCCTAGAGATTATAGGCTATGATTTCATCCTCAGCATGGACTGGTTGATTCCATTCCAGGCAGTCGTTGACTGTTATCGTCATAGAGCCAGTATCATCTCATCAGGGGGTGAATCTTGTCTTCATAGATGTGAATGGGACGTTCGGGCGAGTCGGGCAGGAATCGAGCATCTTGGGCTAGGAGGGGTGACAGCCCAGATTTCTAGCCTTTATTTCGATGATCAGGGGACTCCACAGTTGGACTTTCCTCTAGTGGTGGATCGCTTCAGGGATGTCTTTCCAGAGGACTTTTTGGGTTTGCCTCCAGAGTGTGAGGTAGACTTCTCTATTGAGCTCATTCCTAGAGTGGCACTAGTGTCCATTCCTCCCTATAGGATGGCCACACATGAGTTACAGGATCTCAAGAAGCAGTTGGTGGAGCTACAGTCTAAGGGTTTAATCCGACCCAGTACTTCTCCTTGGGGTTCACCTGTCCTGTTTGCGAAGAAGGAAGACAGTACCAATGGGATTTGTGTGATTTATCAGAAGATGAACCATTTGATGGTCAAGAACCGATATCCTTTTCCGAGGATCGATAACCTTTTTGATCGGCTTCGAGGAGCCCGAGTGTTCTCAAGGATTATCTTGAGGTCCGGTTATCATCATTTTCACGTTAGACCATCAGATATACCTCTGACAGCCTTCAATAGCATGTATGGTCTATACGGGTATACTGTCATGTCGTTCGGTCTCACGAACGCAGATGCAGTTTTCATGGAACTGATGAACCAGGTGTTCCATCCTTACTTGGACTCATTCATTGTGGTCTTCATGGACGATATCTTGGTGTACTATCACACTCGACACGACCATGCCACAAACCTTGAGATCGTTATGAGTACACTGAGAGAGCATCGGCTCTATTCTAAACTCTCTAAGTACCACTTTTGGAGGGATCAGAATCACTTCTTGGGTCACGTCATCTCAGAGGAAGGAGTATCTGTGGACCCAGAGAAAGTGAGAGCTGTACTTTCCTAGGAGCAGCCGAAGAACGTCTTTGAGGTACAGTGCTTCCTAGGGCTGGCTAGATACTACAAATGCTTCATTCAAGACTTTTCTTGTCTAGTAACACCCTTGACAGGTCTGACCAAAAAGGGGGCGAAGTTCTTATGGTCAGATTCTTGTGAGTCAGCCTTTCAAGAGCTGAAAGGGGGGTTGATGTTAGCACCGATACTAGTCTTGCCGGAGCCAGGAAAGAACAATATTGTTTACTGTGATGCTTCAGGTATTGGGTTAGGAGCTGTGCTTATGCCGGGGGATGGAGTCGTTGCGTATGGGTCTCGACAGTTGAGACCACATGAGAGGAACTACCCTACGCACGATCTGGAGTTAGCCGCTATTGTTAATGACTTACGTTGTTGGAGACACTATCTTCTGGGAGAGCACTTTGTGGTCTTTACTGACCACAAGAGTCTCAAGTATATCTTCACTCAGCATGATCTGAATCTAAGGCAGCGCAGGTGGGTTGAGTATCTTCAGTCTTTTGACTTCGAGCTTGCCTATACGCCAGGAAAGGGAAACTTTGTGGCTGATGTATTGAGTAGGAGAACTCAGATTCAGGAAGTTCAAGAGGCCAGTAGTGAGTGGTAGCTGATGGCTCTGTTCTCTGAGATTCATCTATAGTTGCACGACAAACGGGGACAAACTTTTCTATCTTCTGCAGCTGTTACCTCCATGCTACTTGATCGGGTATGGATGAGGTAGCTATCAGACTCAGAAGGCTTCTTCCCGTGGGGGAGTGTGTTAGGAGAGGACCCTCTTCCTGGATGGACAGTGGGAGAGGATGAGATCTTGCAATTCCAGGGATGTGTATGGGTGCCAGCAGACATACGCGAGGTGCTGATGCGGGATTTCCATTCCTCAGTTTGGGCAGTTCATCTTGGCATCACCAAGACGTATCAAGACCTTCATCTCCAGTACTGGTGGCTAGGTATGAAGAAGGATGTTTCTGGTTTTGTCATGAGGTGTTCTACTTGTCAGCAGGCGAAAGCAGAGCATCAATGACCAGCATGACTTTTGCAGCAGTTACCCATTCCGGAGTGGAAGTGGAATGATGTTCCGATAGACTTCGTGACTGGGTTGCCAAGATTGCCTTGGGGGTACGATGCTGTTTGGGTTGTCATCGACAGGCTCACGAAGGTTTCCCACTTATTACTGATCAAAGAGACCTTCAATGTCGATGATCTGGGATGACTTTACATCAGAGAGATTGTTCTTCTGCATGGAGTTCCACACTCTATTGTTTCAGACAGACATGTGCGCTTTACCTCTCAGTTCCGGCATGGAATTTAGAAGGCCTTGGGTACACAGGTACTTTTGAGTACATCTTACCATCCCCAGATTGATGGACAATCCAAGCGCACGATCCAGGAGCTTGAAGATATGCTCCGGGATTGCATCCTTGACTTTGGCGGTTCATGGGAGAAGCATATTCCTCTGGTGGAGTTCACCTACAACAACGGTTTCCAGGAGACCATTCAGATGGCACCATATGAGGCATTGTACGGTAGGCCATGCCGATCACCCTTATACTGGCTGGAGGCAGGAGAGGCAGCTTTGCTGGGACCTCATCTTGTTCAGGAGACTTCAGAGTAGATAGAGCTGATTCAGAAGAGGATGGCTACATCGCAGTCTCGACAAATGTCTTATGCTGATCAGCGGAGATGATCTATGGAGTTCGAGGTCGGTGATCAGGTTTTTCTACTTTTCGCACCAAGGTTGGGACACAAGAGGATCCAGAGACAGGGTAAGAATTCACCGTGGTACGTTGGGTCATTTGAAGACATGGAGAGAGTTGGTCTGGTCGCCTATCGGTTGCAGCTATCTCAGCATTATCGGGCCATGCACGTCGTCTTCCACATCTCTCAGCTTCGACGTTACTTTTCAGACCCATCTCATGTCTTTCATCCCGAGTATGTCGATCTTGAAGCGGATACGTCGTTCGAGGAGCATCCTATCCGGATTGTTAATCGTAGTATGAAGGTTCTCTGTGGGCGGTCTGTTCCTCTGGTATGGGTGTTATGGCAGCATTGACGAGTACATGACGAGACCTGGGAGAGGGAGACCGATGTACAATCACAGTGGTCGGAGCTGTTCAGGGTTTCTTCTTCCCCGCCTCATTAGGGAAATTTTGGGACGAATTTCTTTATGGGGGAAAGTTTGTAAGAAGCCGGTCTTTTTTTCAGGTACATTTTTCCTTTTTATGGAGTTATTGAGAAAAATGGTTTTTCAAGAAATTTTTGAAGTACACGCCATGTACATTATGAGTACACGCCGTGTACTCACTTTTCTTCTTGAAGCCGTGTGATGTCCGTGTCCGGGACACACACACACGGTGTGTAAGGGTGAGGTGGAGGCCAGTTAATTCAGAGTACGGAAAACTGAAGTACACGTCGTGTACTCAAGAAGTACACGCCGTGTAATATTTTTTTCATTAAACGGACCGGTGTCGCACCTCATCGCGATATTTTCCTTCTTCTAGGTCTGGTTCATCCGAGAGTGACCCGTATGGCCGAATATTCGATGAACTCCCACCTCACCGCCCATTCTCCGATTCAAGCACAGTCAGTTGCATTGGAATCACAGTGGTGAGTTCTTCCTTCTACTTGAGTCTTGTTTCTTGATTCCTCATCGTTCCCAAGTTATAGTGGGATGAAAGTGTTGTGTGTTTTCTCAGATCTTCGTTGTTCTAAGAGGAATCTATCATCAAGGTTCACATATATCGATCTCCTAGGATCGAGGTAGGTGGTTTGTTCCTTTCCATAGAAATTTTCTGAATATTTTGTGCAAATTCCACCAATACCGTTGAATGGGGTATTGCGTGTTCCTATTTCACCCTTGTTGTATTGACTACCTTGCTTGATTGCTATAGTAGACGTTTTTCCTGTGATTACGGTAGCTTTAATGTACTTTGGATGTTTTCTATGCTTGTTCTTCATGTTTGGCATTTTGCCAGTTTCCATGCTTAGTAGTAGGACAGTGGAACTGCTACCTTGTTATGATGTTGAGCCTTAGAATGATATCCAGGTAGTTATTGAGGTTTACTTGGACAATGTACACACGCGCTAAGCATGTTTTACCTTTCACTCAGGACTGTGAGAACCTAGAGTAGTAGACCAAAGGGAGAATTCAAGGAAGGGCTTATCCATAGTGTCTTTTAATTATGATATGAGACCACATGGGGAATTGACGTTGAGTGATTCCTCAGAGAGTCTATAGTTCCTCGATGTGGTCCACAGGGGGAATAGATGTTGAGTGCTTCCCCAAAGAGCCTTTAGCACGATACGAGATTTTAGGGGGAATTGACGGTGAGTGCTTTCCTATAGAGTCTATTAATTTCATAGCTGAACCAGATGGGTGAGACTGTGTGTGCCTCTCAGAGGGTTGCTAGTACTTCTAGGTTGAACCATAGGGGTTAGGCTGTGAGAGCTTCCCATATGGTTACCTATTTTCTTCTTGTTGTTGGCTGGTTACTTGTGTACTTTACTTGTTAGAACTGTGGATTGTAGCTGCTTGTGCTTTCCTGTTTACTGCTTATTGTTTATTTACTGCCATGCATTCATTGACTGTTAGGCACAAATCTTTGGGTGACTGCCTACTAGGATTGTATCTCACACCCTGTTTGGGCCATGCTTTTGGGCCCAAGTAGAATATGTTGTTGGAGGTATAGATAAGGGAAAGAACCCTTCTACATCAGGTTCTTGATTGCACGGGAGCTTGAGAGCATGGGACTGAGTTGTGGCTCACGATGCTGAGGAGTCTACTTTGTTTTTCTTTTTCACTTGGTTTCAGTTGTATTCCAGCACCTTTTCGTGTTTGCTACTTTCTATTGATACTTGTACCAACTGTATTATTGTCATCATTATTATTTTATCTATTGCTTCCACTATTCAATTCAATTGTTGTATGCTGTTGATTGTTTCTGCTATGGAGTCTGGTTGTTTTTCCGCTGTACACTTTACCGAATGAGGGCATAGTTTCCCCACCAACTCACCAAGGCCCTCATTGCTAGTCGGCAGCCTCTGGCATTCGGGGAAACGCGCTTGAGCTTATGTGGAGAATCGGGTATGGGGCACCAGTGGAGGGGCTCCAGATTCATGACGTTACATTAACCAATATATTTGAGAGCAATATCATGATTTCCCATTATAGTGACATATATCATTGTCAGCCTCCATAATAAAAAAATCCCAAAAAATATTGCATAATCATAACATAAGAAATCATTCATTTTTAATATCATACCAAACAAACTTCTTTCCATGGATAAGAAAAAATCCCATAAATTAAAATACACATTCCATTTAAAACCCTATTAGAAATACATAGAAAAAATAGATTGAAAGTTTTTTAAAAAAACATAAGAATTTTTCAAGGAATGAAATCATAAAAATAATTTTTGCAGCGAAATTATAATTGTGAACACCACATACCTAAAGGTAGAATATTGGGTTTGTCTTTTTTTAAAATGTTCCATAAAAAATATGTAAAAAATTATTTTTGAAACTGTATTGATGAAAGTAAAGAGTGAAAAAATATTTATATGTAATTCATTTATGTTCATATGTATATATATATATCCATAAAGTAGTTACATGTATATGGATATTAAAGAAAAATAATTAGAGAATATATATTTCAAAAAATAAAAATGAGGTTTGTAAGGTAAAGTGTCTATTACCATGACTTTGAATACTTACATAAATCCATTATCTAATTTATAACAAAAATATATAAATTATATAAACTTTTAGAAACTTTTATTTCATTAATCTATTTTCATTCAATCATTTATGTCATTAAAACTAATGAAATATTTAATTACATATTTGGTTAAAGTCTATAATAGTTGTTTTGATGATATTCAGATAATATATCCAAAATAACATTTGTAGATACCATTATTCCATTATCTATGGAATATTATTCATTGAATAATTATCATTTTTATTCATTAATTATAAATTTAAAAATAACATTTAAATATTTTAATGATAAATTAATTATGTTACAATCATAATGATAGTAAATTGTACGTACGAATGGGTAACACATCAATTTATCAACAAATTAGAGGTAAATTAGGTAAGCATCATTTTATAATTAATAGAATATTATAATATCATAAATATCATTTTCATTATTTAAATATATATATATATATATACCAGAAATATGACACTTTGATGAGAAATGAATCACATTTAGTTGTGTTGTTTATAATCCACACGTATTCATGAATGTATTTATAATTTTTCAAGGCATATAAATATAAGAAATCATTTAAAATTTTATATTTAAATAATTGTAACAATTTCATGAACATCGTACATAAATAAATTCTTTACATCCTTTTTACGATCTATGAGAGGTGGTTATTGAAAACAAATTAATCGGTTCCTGATGTAGTATTCTACCATACACATTAATTATGGTTTTATATTCCATTTGATTGAATAGTATGTGTATATAGGTTATTCAACAAAACCAATAATATCATGAATATGTATGATATTTACTATATTATATCCTCATGGTTGAATATGTTTTTATAGAGGTAGATGAAGAGTTAAAATTATAACACTCGGTTAATATGTATATGTTTTCTTTAGACAATGTCTTGTGGTGTATAACTAAATCCTACCTAGGATGGAATTTTGATCAAAACATAGCTTCCAGGATCTGGTTAATGATTTTAGGAAGGGGTTTAGGTAGAATGTTTCTTAAATATAGTGATAAAATCAAGTGATATTGTGAGGATAAGAGGATCCGTTTTATTATTGTGGGGAAAGAAAAAATGGAATTACTAAAATGATTAAATAATATATATTTCTATATTTCTATATATATAATAATCATTTTCTATCACACCAAGGAATCCCTTATTTTAAAAAAAAATATTTGATTGATTCAAAATACACTCAACCAATATCATTTAGAAAAGTATTTTATATATTTTAATCCTCATATTCTAGTAAAACATAATTTTTCTCATTTTGTCCTTAAGAATGACAACATAAAACTTTTACTATGATAAAGTAATAATATAAAAAAAATATGAGGAGAATGATTTTTTTTTGGAAAATGATGATAATATATTTAAAATACAATTTATTAAGATAAATTTATAGTGTTTGATGAAATTAAATTTATTATAAGATCATAATATCCATGATTTTTTTTTGGAAAATGCCAGATTTAAGCATAAATGTAATTTGACCTAAAAATAATAAAATTAAGTGGTTTCCAAAAATATAATAGTTTAAATAACAAAAAATAATTTTTTTAGAAATATTTAGTAACAGAATACATAATGGAATATTCTAACCACTTCATTAAATGTAAAGACCCAAAAACAATTTTTCATTTGAAAAAAATATAACTTATATTATCAAGAGACAATATTGGTTTTTCAAATTCTAAATAATGTTTTAAAATTAATTCTCATCCAAAAAAGTTTATATTTATTCAAACTGAACTCATTAAAAAGTTTTAATTCTAAATTTTAGATAATTATAACTATTCTATCATTAGTTTAACCCCTTGTAATCATGTTTTAACAATAGCTATGGTAACTAATTGTTAATGTGTTTACTAATCATTATTTACACAAATTATGGTGACACTATTACATTATATTAGTTATTATAATTAATAATATATAATCAAATTTATCAAATTAAATTAACATAAGTGGCAGAATTAAATTGAAAATTAATCCTGTAAATTATGGCGATTATTTTTTTAAAAAAATTTTAATGTATAAAAATGTTTTTATAATGAATTAAATTATAATGCTGCTTATAACACAATTTATTGTAATATATTTAATAAAATGTAAAAAATTTTGATTTTAATTAATCAAAAATAGTGTATTAATTTTAAAATTGTAGAAAGGAAAATACACTTTTCATGAAAAATTATTGTTTTCCAATATTCATTCAAAAAATATATCTTTTCATAAAATTAAAAAATATTTTTCCTATGATAATTTTGATATGATTCATCAAAAAATATTATTATTTTGGCATGAATAAAATTATATAGTTTTTAAATAAATCATTAATATAAAACCATATAATTCATGAAAATTTCATTTAGTTAGAAATAATAATTTTTTACAGAAAAATTTTCTTACATACATAAAATGAACATAATGTTATAAAATTTAATTGATGAGTATCAATATGAAATTTATATGATTTATTGTAACAATACAAGTGTTGTCACATTCTACCACTTTTGGAATGTATTCGTTTTCAATTTTATTTACTATGTCAACAAGTGAAGAAATTTTTTCCTCATTGAATTTTAGGATTCCCATGTTTCTTATTACATCATATTGTTTTTCAACAAAACCATTACCTAGTAAATCAAAATTTTTGATAAAAGATTTTCTCTATAGTAAAGAATCATTATTATCCTTTCCTTATAATAATGGTTTTCTTCCAACTAAAATAATTTAGGTATCAAAATATGAGATGCTCTGGGAACATATTTTCATACCAATGAAACAGGAAATATGTAATGTAAATAAAATAAACATTGTGGTAAGGCCCCTCAGCATGAAACTAATAAAATATGATCTATATTTTCATTTTTCATAATGAACCATGAATATAAAATTAACTTTTTCCTAAAAATAATTACACATTTCCATTTACATAAATTATGAAATACATGATCCCTAACCAGATTACATAAAGTTTCGTCTGATGATCTTCAAAAAATTTCTATTTACTCCAAGCCATTCTCATTTTTTGATGAATCATCTTCATATTACCAACCATTTCATCTAAATATTCTTGTCTCAATTAAAATTTTCCATCGAAATCATCCCAATGATCTGGAGATCAAAATAACATTCCATATAGGGCATAAAAATGATCTATATATATAATAGAATGAAAATAGTAATTATAAGAGAACTCAAAAAAAAATTTGATATTGATTTTGAATTCCCTAAGAATACATTCAATAATCTCGAATAATAACCTCCAAAAACATAATCATCCACTCTAATTTTCTATCAGATTGAGGATGAAAGGATTCAATCAAATACAATTTAACAACTAATGAATTATGAATTACATTCTAGATATTTTAGGTGAATATTAGATCATTATCATATAATATGAAAATAGAGACACCAGGTAATCAGATAATCTCATTAACAGAAAGTTAATAAATTTAACATAATGTAATATTATCTCAATTGGGAAGAGAATGTATAGATTTTGGAATTAAAAAAATATGCACCAAAATCACAATATTACCTCAACATGTCTTTAAAAATCAATAACACCCCACAATTTTAAAAGTGCACTATGCTCAATAGCCTATACAATACACAACAATGTACTTTGAAAACAAAAAATTATTACTATTTTATAACATTATAACATGTCCATTGATGTGGAATTTATGAAAAGAAGTAAATAAATTATATAATTTATATAAATGTCATAATTAATAAAAATTTATTGATAAATTCATATGAAAAATAACTTATTTTTTAGTACAACTATTTTATTCTTTATGATATGTATACTTGAAAAAATATATATTTATTTACAGAGTGAAAATTATAAATAATTTTTTGAACATTTAAAAATATTAATTAGTAAAGTATCTAAAATAAAAAATTAAAATTATATAATTTTCATATTTTCATATTTTTCTGAATAAATTGAATTTTTTATTAATAGAGAAATATAATGTTTTTAAAAGAAAGTTTTCATTCCTATAAATAATTTACAAATTTTAATATTTTTTTTAAAATTATTTTAATACGAAAATTAGTTCATGTATAGTATTAATAAAAAAATCCAACACGTTTTGAATAATATTATGTTGGATTTTTGTATAAAATCGATCAATATTTTAGAAAACGTTTTTCCCTAGAAAACTACTTTTTATCTGGTTTAGAAAGATTAATTTAAACCGATATTCTACAAATTATGTGAATTTAATTTGGTAATATTGATTCTATGTCACACCCCAACCCTAGTTATTATTTTATTTTATTATTTTCATGGTTTTGAATTATTTTTTAGGGTTCGGGTAGAGTCTCAGTTTCAAATTTTGAGTTTTCATTGAAAAATGCTTATTTTGGGAACATAAAAATCTAGTACATGGGTAGATAATGGTTTTCAAGCATGATACTTTTCCCTAGAAACTATGTCGTCTACCCATTTTCAAAAAAATAATAATAATAATTAAAATCATTGAGAATATTATTAGTGATGTTATTATTATTATATGCATCATTCTTGATATTTGGAATAATATTTTTAAAAATTATTATCTTCATTATATTATTATTGTTCTTATTATTCTTATTATTAATGGGTTTTTTAAGTTTTAGATTAGTGGATGGGCACCACAGAGTTAGTGGAGTCTATGTAGTCATATAAGGTACTCAAATAGCCGCCTCTAAAGTGGACAGTGGTCACCGCATAGTTTGCACACGATCTCTTAGGTCAGGAGCAGACTATAAAGATTCCCCATATTAAAATTAATAAAATAAAATAAAACAACATGTGAAAAGAAGAAAAATAAATATAAATAAAATAGGATCATGTGTTTTCACTCAAATGAATAATAATAATATTATTACCAGAATTAAAATTTATTTTATTTTATTTTTCAAAATTCATATAATTATTATTATTCTTTTTATAAATGATATGACTATTTATGAAAATTAATTTTTATCCTTACCAAGAATTTTAAAATAATTATTATTAATGTTTTTTTATTTATATTATTAAAATAAATTGTGGATATTTGTTTTTATTTTTTATTTTCATCATTATGAAATTATTATTTTCAGTATAATTATTATTATAATTATTATTAATTTTCTCAGATGACAATTTATAGAGTTTTTCTTTTCTCTTTTTATCCTCCCTCTCACTTCCCTTGTCTCTCACACATCCCTCCTCCTCCCATCTCCCTGCGAAACTACCGTAGTCGCACCCTTTCCCTAGCAATCCACCTCATGTGAGACCCCCTCTAGATGAAACCGCCCTTTCTCGTCGCGTACCTCCAATAGAGAAACCCCCTCAACCCATAACCTCTCATTCTCATTATGTACCACCTCCTGCGCGACCTCCTCTAGTCCATGCCTTTCCTACTTGGCACACACCACCTTCCATGAGTCCTTCCTCCAATCACAATCCCCTCATGACTGATAGTGCCACTCCCTATAAACTTGGTTCAACAGTGATGCCCTGTCATTGTGTGAACCATCCTGTGCCACCCCTCCTCCATCCATACCACACCTTACTGGTTTTGGCTCGGCCAACAGGCACCCTGCTGGTGTCACCCCGACTAGTGTGCACCCTACCTATGTTTCCCCTAATAGTGTGACCCAAAACTATGTGACATTCTTCCCCTCTTTTATAACATCATTATTCCTAATTTTTACTCCTTTTCACTTTTTATTTTGTTTGGTGTTTTGGTTTGGGATATAGTTTCATTAATTGTGGTATTTAGAACCCACGAGGAGAAATTTTAGTTTTTTATTGTTGGCTCTCTATGGTTATGAGGTAGGCTCCCCCATACATTTCCCATTTTAGTTTAAGTTACATTTTGATCCTTCTATTCACACCTTATATATATGCTATGTATTATTGTCCAACCAATGGTTTACTCGTTTGGTGTGGAAAATCATACGTTATGACATGTTTCCGGATAAATAGTGTGGTTTTGTTAAACATTTAAACCCCAAGTGTTTAAGTAAATGTACCATTAGAATTAAAAGATGCTTTATTATATCTAGAACACTGTTTATCCACTGAAATAAATTTTTGGCATTAAATATATGCATCACCTTGAAGTGTGATAAATTGATGTTGTTTTTTTAATATAACATTCCTTATGTTCAACTAATTGGCATGTTGATTTTTATGTGATTAATGTGATATAAAAAGTTTTTTTTAATTTCAAATAAATGTTAAGAATACAAATTTTTTTTTGGGTACCTTATATGGTTTGGAAATTGGTTTTTATTTTATAATTTGATGATTAATGGGTTTTAAGCTATTTTGGAAGTTTTCACTGATAAATGGCTCACTTTTAATTTTTTTAAGAAATGTTTTGTTTTCAAGGTGTAAGAAAACTTTTTTATTGAATGCTTTTGAATTGTTTGGAATGTTAAATAGCATGTCTACACTTCATTTAAAAGATGTATTACATGTTTTTTAATGGACGATTTGGTTAAATTGATATAGGTTTTTTTGGAATATTTATATTGATGTTGAGAGTCTATATTATAAAAACCTCATTGGATATTTCCCATGACTTGTAAGTGTATATAATGGATGAGATGTCCCTTTTTTGGAATCATTGTGATCTATTATTAGAGTTCCTCAGGTTGGACTCTTTATGTTCAGTTTTTTATATGGAATGAGATCTATCCTTGGAGTGCATGAGGTGACGTTTTTCATTGTTTATTTATACTATATATTCTTGTGATTGTATGATCGGCTAACACCAGTTGAATCTCCCTCATTATATAAATGAGGCATTAGAACCTTACAAATGAAAATAATGTTCTGAGAATAATTTATGCACTTGTGGTAGGTTTACTATCTAGTGGCCCATAGCAGGTTGATATATTTGGGTTAATTTATAAGGGATTGGGCCCCTAGATCTGTCCTATATTAGGGTGATTGGGAATTTGGGTGATTTTATTTCATCATGTGTGGCATGTTACCCGGAATGGGGTCTCATTTATTAGTATGTATTAGATTATTATTGACCTCGTGGGTTTAGCTATGTCTATTTGTTGTTTTTTTTCTGGAATTGATGTTTGTGAAACTGGTATGTATATTTATATTTACATTATTAGGTGTGTATTGTCGTGAATTCTTTTATAGTATTTATAAGAAATTGATGTGTTGGTTTCAAATTTTTTGGAATTTTTTCTAAATTAGGTGTTTTTTATAGTTTTTCATTCTATTGATAATGAAAGCATCACTTAACTTTTGAAAATGTTAATGATACACATAGGGAATGAGGTTGGTTTTGGAAATGAATGAGGTAAATGGGTTGTATATTGATTTTTATGTAAAATTAATAGAATTGATCACTTTTATACATTATAGTTCGAACACAAAAATGATGTTTCTTTAATTTTAATAGATGTTCAATGGGAATATATTATTGGGATACCTACTGTGTTTTATTCTCATAGCTATTGTTCTTTTCAATTTTTATCCCTTATGGAGGTTTCATCTTGAGATTTTTTCATCTTGAGAGATGGTTGATTGGTGTGTTGAAGAGTGTCCTATGAGGTCATATGGATCTAGTGTGGTTTTCTGGTTAGATTGGATTTCTATTTGTATATATGTTTTATCGGTTTATTTCTTGTGTATAAAGGGTGTTTAGTTTAGTTTTATATATATATATATACATCTTTAACTATTAGTGCATATTAGGCTATTGAGTTTATTAATATTTTTTGGGATAAGTCATACACTTTTTGTAATTTTTCATGCCCTTGATGATTGTCACTAGCCTGATTGGATTGGGAGCACCCCTCGAGCCCCACCATGGATTGGCTCAAGGGACCAATTTTGGGTTGGCCATGGATGGTTCATGAAAATTGGTATCATAACTCGTCTTGTCTTAGAGGATTCTAATTTATAGATATCCCTATATTAATTAGAAATGTCAAGGTAGATGGAGTATGATTTATGGGACTTGAGGGTTCGGTGCGGGAACAACATCGTGAACTCTTGATCATTTTGATCCCTATTATTTTATGGGAATTCATCTCTTCATTGTAACTTTTGTATTTAGGGATTTTTTAGTGATTGGGATACAACAAGGGGAGCCGGGACAATGGTCCCTGTGAGCTTGCATGGCCTAGAAATTCATATAGAGATCGGGGAATTCTCTTATAAGGCTCTTTGTGTTGTGGACGTGTTTGGTATATGTGTTCTAAACATATGGTCCTCTCACCCACTAACAACAGTTCCATTTTTGAGTTTTTTGGGTCTCCATTTAATTTGTAAAAGTGTTTTCATTGGATAAATTGTTTATGTAAAATGGTTATTTGAAATTTATTATTTGATTTTTGGATTATTTTTAATTAAAAGACATAGGTTTTAAAACAAACAAAGTTTTTACTTGGTGGTTAGTGTTCCTTATGAAGGTATTTCATTTTTGAAATAGAAATAATGGTTTATTTTTAGAAAATTAAATTGATTTGTTTGGGTCTTTGGTGTGTTCATGGGTGCATGCAAGAATAGTGGTATGCGGATGTGTGGATGAGTACTCAGTATGGATTAATGGATGAATTCCTAGGGGGAATTGAATATTCATGTTTGTGAGTATCTGTGAAACATCATTGGTGAGGGTTAAAATACAAAAATATTTATTTATATTGTTGTTCAAAAGTGTTTTATGGTGTAAACTGTAATGTTTCATAGATTATTTTTTATGTGTCTTGTTTTTCTTATGTACAATAAGTGTTGTTTATTTGGTGCGATTCCCAATGATCTGGAAGTGATTCCCCTATTGTAAGTTGTTATGGAATATTGTTGGTTGCTCTATTTTGTGGAAATTTTCATGCTTTTTATGGTTTTCATGGTTCTTTGTGGTTTCCCCTTAAGGTATATGATGAATTTTGTAGAATGTATTTTGGTGGCTCTTCATTTGAAAGCTTTCTAGTTGGTTAAACTATGGATTTCTCTAATGAGTTTTAGAAGTTTAATCAACCTACTTAGAGGATTACTCATCCCATCTCTTGGAATAGTTGTCTCTTTTGGCTCTGTATAGGATGATTTCTTATTTATGTAATTCCATTAGATGTAGTAGTTGCACTCGGTAGTGTTTAATGGGGTTTTATGTAAGGATTTTTCTCATTACACCTCATTCGGAGTGATATATAATGGTTTTGTATAATAATGAGTTCCTATTAGTGTGAAGGGTGTGTTGTTTTAGGATGTTCATTTTATGATGTTTCATAATCCATTTTTTCTGTCTGGGAATTCTATATGACTTTCTATGGCACTAAAAGAATATGTTTCCATTAAGGTATTAGCTATTCCAAACTATGAGACAGTAGATTCTTTAAACATCAGGGATCCATCCAAAGGTCTTATAGTGAAGCGGGCACGTAGTTAGGAATCCCATAAGATTAATGATTCCGTTTAAAAATGTTCCTCTACGACTAGGGTGAGGTATTTATATTTTTTCTATCATGGTTTCTCCATCATTAAGAATTACCACTTGTCGAAAATAGTATGGTGGAGAAAACCCTTGCACAGTGTCTCTGGTTATGCCTTCCTTAATGCATGTTCTGATTAGTGTTATTGTTTGGAACTCCCATGTGAATCAGGTGTAGTCCTGGATTTAATCTTTTAATGTGAAGAGTGGTGGGAGACTGTCATCTATGGGTTCATAGGTCCAATAATATTTCCTCTTCCCCCATCCTGGTGTGCTGGTGGTTTTTGTTCTATGCAAGATGTTTGGATCTGTTCTTGTACCCACAAATATGGAGAGGGCAGTTTAAATTATTGTGTTGTGTTATTCATTTCTTGGGTTAATAGGCCATTGTATGGGTGTTTTGGTTGGCCTATGTGGGAGATGCCCGGTTCTAGTTCTTGATGAATTCTAATTCTGTTATAATTAGTTGTTTTTCAATTGTGTGGACACCCACTATATTAATCATTGACTATTCTCTTGAGAATTATCATGTGAAAGAAGTTTCCTAATTCTGGGGATTTATTTCAAGCCTCCACTCTCCTGGTGATATTTTTGGGTTTGGTTTCAATTTAATATATTTATAGGGGATTCTATTAAATAATTTTATTTTTCAATTTCCTCCTCTATTTGGGTCAAGATTGGGATTCACGAGAGAAGGTCCAGTAGTTTTTTTGATTGGTTTTTTATGTGGTTGTTTTACCTTTTCCATTGTTCCAGAGAATAGGTTGTGGGGTTTTATCTCATTTCTGGAAATGGGGTTATATTCTGTTAGTGGTCAGTGAAATGTCCTTAGATTTAGGGTTTGGATCATGTTAACGTTGAATCATGAGGTGTTAATCAATTGGCCAAAAAGTGTTGTGGCTTTCCAGGGGTAGAACACATTATGGTGGGGAGAATTGTCACACCCTAACTCAAGTAATGATTTTATTTTATTATTTTATGGGCTTTGAATTTTTTTTCGATTTTCGGATTGAGTCCTGGTTTAAATTTTTTATATTTTGTTGAAAACTACGAGTTTTGGGATTGGAGACATCTGGTGCACTTGCATAACATGGTTTTGAAACCATGTATCTTCACCCAAGCAACAGTGTTGCCTTCCTATCTTCAAAAAATAAAATAAGAATTCAAATGATTTGATAATATTTTAAATGATATTATTTTTATTTTAATTATTATTATTATTATCGTTCTTGATATTACGAATAATATTATTGAAAATTATTATCATCATTATATTATTATTATTATTATTACTAATAATTTTTGTAAGGGCCTTTGGTGGGATTTAGACTGGTGTAGAGGAACCGTAGGGTTAGAATAAACAACGTATTCTTCCCAAGTACCCATGTAGCATCCTCTTGTGTGGACAAAGACCTCCACTTGGTTCATGCACAGTCGCATGGGTCATGTATGGACTATGCAGTTTCCCCATATTCAAATTAATAAATAAAAATATAAAAAAATGGGAAAATTAGAAAAATTAATATAAAGAAATGCAGACCATTCCATTTCACTCAACGAAATAAAATAATTATTATTACCAGTATTAAAATTATTTTTATCATTTTTGTTATACTAAATGTAATAATTATTTATTTTTATAAATGATATAATTTTTATGATATTTAATTATTATCCTTACCAAGATTTTTAGAAACATTACTATTTAAGTTATTCTTATTATTTTTAAAATGAAATGAATATATTTATTTTTTTTATTTTTTATTTTTAACATTACATTATTATTATTTTTAGTGTAATTATTTTTAAGAATATTATTATTAATCTAGGTTAAATTTTTTTATGGATTTTCATTTTTTTCCTCCTCCATCTCTCCCCCTTATTCTCTCCCATGCAGCCTTACTCCTCCCATAATGATACAAAGTAACCATAGCCGCACCATTTCTCTAACGCACCATCTACGGTGAGATCCCCTCCAGTCGTGACCTCTCCTACTCGGTGTGCACCACATCCATTGAGAACCCCTCCAACAGCGGCTTATCCTACTTCATGTGCACCAAATCCTGTGAGGCCCTCATGCAGTCACATCCATCACTTACCCAGTGACTCTGCTCCTTGATAATGTGGCTCACCCACACCACCCTGCCAGTGTGCAACCTAGCTAGCACTGCCCCTCCTACAACAATCCCACACACTGCCAGTGTCACTTAAACCAGCCCGCACCCTATCGGCATAGCCTATGCTAGCCTTCACCCTACTTGTGCAGCCACTAATGGCATGAATTTTTCCCCCTATGATATAACCTCCTTCATACTCAATTTTATTATTAGTTTTTGTTACATTTTTTGTGGAGTTTTGGTTTAGTATTTTGATTAATTGGTTTAGGGTTTTATAACCCGTGAGGAGAAATTTTAGGTTTCCATTGTCACTGCACCATGGATTGAGGTAGGCTCCCCTGTGCACATTCCTTTTAAATTAATGTTACATATTTTTAATTTTCTTCACACCTTATATATATTCTAATTATTATTGTTCAAACATTGGTTTAATTTATTGATGTGAAAAAATGGTAGTTTATTCCTGGATTCTTGATGAATAGTGTTGTTTTGACTGAAATATTCCCACCATTTGTTTAATAAAATGTAACATAATCTTTCACAAACGTTTTTTGATAAATAGAACATGGATAAAATATTGAGATAAATTGAATGCAAGAAAATTTGTGCTTTAGCTTGTTGATTGTTAAATTAATGTGTTTTGGATAACTCTATCATGTCATACATTCAATTAATTTTGGAATTGACTTTTATGTGTTGAATGTCAAATAAAAATATTTTTTATTATTTTTAAATATATTGGAAAATTTATAAGTAATTTTTTTAGATAATTATATGGTTTAGAAATTTGTTTTTGTTTTATAAAGGGATAAAAATGGGGTTTTAAGGATTTTTGGCATGTTTCGTTGACAAATGACTCGTTTTTTCATTCTCCTCTGAAATGTTTTTTTGATGTAATGAAATTGTTTTAAAAAGATTCTATGAATTTTTTTGGAATGGTAAATTGTGTATTTACACTTCTTCTAAAGGATGGATTATATTTTTGATAAATGATGGTTCGATGATATTCTTAGGGGTCCATTTTCCAACTTTACATAAATTTTGAGAGTGTTTATTATAAAAAACTACTTTGATATTTCCCTTGACATTTTAGTGTATATAATGCATGGGATGTACTTACTGTGGAATCATTATGATCCATTATGAGAGTGCCTCGGGTTGGACACTTTGTCTTCAGTTTTTTCTAGGTCACGATATCAGTCATTAGAGTGGCTCAGGGTGATGTGTGTCATTGTTTATTTATTATATATATACGTGTGATTATAGGGTCATCTAGAATCAGTTGTATCACCCCATTATATAAATGAGATATAGAAACTCAGCATATTGAGAGACTTTTCTAGGAATGATTACTCTATGTGTAGTTTAAGTACTGACCAGTGGTCCATAGTAGTTCTACATATTTCTGTTTAACGCTTTGGGATTGGGCCCCTCTGTCTGTCCTGTGTATGGGTGGCTGAGAATTTGATCATTTTGATTTCATCTTATGTGGAATGCTATTTGGTATCGCGTCTCATGTATTAGTACATTCTGGATGGTTCTTGATATCATTTTTTAACCTATGTATATTGGTTTTTAGTTGTACGTAGTGATGTTTGGGTTACATGAGCATAAATTTACATTTCCATTTTTTTGTGTGTATCATGGTTACTTCTTGTGTAGTGTTTACTTGGAAGTGACGTGTTTGTATCTAAAGGCTATAAAAAAGTAAATGTTTTTTTATTTTTTTCCATTCCATTGATAATCATTGAATAACATGCATTTCTAAAATGGTAATGATACAACAAGGGAAGGATTTTGGTTTTTGTAACAAATTAGAGAAATGGGTTGTACATATCTTTATATGTAAAATTTATAGGAAGGAAAAATTTTATAAATAGTAGTTTAAACATGAATTTAATGTTTCATTATTATTAATGGATGTTCAATGGGAATAGATTATCGGGCTAGCCTACTGAGTTTTATAGTCATGCATATAGTTCTTTTATTATTTTATCCCTTATGAATGTTTCATCTTGAGATTCATTCACTTTTAGTTATAGTTGATCATTGAATTAGAGAGTTACCCATGAGGTCACATGTAGTTAGTGGGGTCTTCTTTTTATATTTCTATTCTTTTGCATTGATATTGTGTCACATTGTTTCATGGGTATAACTGATGTTCAGTTCAGTTATATATATATATACATCCTAAAATATTTGTGAATATTCTTCTATTGAGTTTAAATATTCATTATTTTGATAAATCATTCCCTTTATTGTACTCTTTGATGCCCATTCTACTTGTCACCATTCTTGGAGGATCGGGAATACCCCTCATGCCGTGACACAGATCAACATGATGGCCAGTTCTTGGGTGACCTCTGTTCGTTTGTGACATTTCATATTTTGAATCTAAATAAATAATATTAGGTAATAATTTCACCTTCACATTTTTGCAATATTATTAGTAGCCATAGTATATTATTTTTTCCATGGTAAAGCTAAAATAGGTCAATTGTGGTTCAAATAATTGTGACAAGTCTTAAAATTCATTGAAAACGTTACATTATTTCATTTAATGAGTCTATATATTATATAATAAAATAAATTCAAAAATAAATCATTTTTATTAAATTTTTCTCTAATTTTATCTTTTAGAATAATAAATTAAATGAATAATTAAATTTTGTCACATTCATTCATTCAATATATATAATATTTTTTTAATAGGAATAAAAAAACTTATGATCTATTATAAATGGTAATTTGAAATATTAATGAAATTTTTATATTGTGGTTATTTATTTTTAGTTTTCAGATATGAAATAATCACATTAAATGCTTTGGTAATGCCGATATTGTGCTTATGCATATAGTATTGAAATAAATTAAATGATATTAAAAAATTCTAATAGTTTTTTCAGTAAAATAATTGTTTCTAACGCTTTCCAAGGCCGGAGCATGCATCATTGTGGTGCTGAGAGCTTGTGGATCTATTTTCCCACATTACAATTTTAGGCATCATCAATTACATATTCAGTAATGTTTTCTCCAAGATAGAAATGGGATGATGGGATGGTAGTCTCAATTTTGGTGGATACATCCCCAGAATTCATTGTGTAGTCCGGGTATCCCTTATATATTTGAGTAATGGTGTGTGAATCTAGATTTTTGGTTCCATATATTTGTGGAAGTTGGTTAATTGCATTACTTATGTTTGGACATTCCAAGGGGTCTCGATATGGTGGCATCCTTCGGTCAGAGAGGATGTTGACATCAGGCATGTTCCAGAATATCTGGATATTGGAACATCCGAACACCTATATTCTTCCTCACAAGAGGGATTCTCAAGGGTTCTGAAACTCAAGGCTTCCCACATCAATCATGGGGTATCCTATTTTGGATGTATGTCTCTATGGTTTTCCATAGTATCCCTAGTTTGATACAGGGTATGTTATGAGTTTAATATCAACTAGATACAAGTTGAACTGATCAAAAAACAAAACAGTGTGGATCAGAAGGATACATCCCTAGGAGGGAGAACCTAGATGGATACCATATGGATGGGCTAGAACACCTGATAAGGATGGAACCATGTTGATGTTTCCCAAAAAGGGTATGGTTTCACACCGCGAAGAATGCACTGAACACTACAAAGGGAAGATCCGAGAATAAAAGCCCTGATAAAGGGGACACCAAGGTTTACCATTGGTAGGGATTGATCCATGGGGATGCTTCTTAAATATACTATATAGAAGACATGGATTAAAAAACATGTAGTTCATGTGGCTGATTCGTTGATTACAGATGGGTTTCTTCTTGTTGCATGATGGACACTCTTGGTTGTATAAATATGGATTGTGTTGGGATTTTGCATGTTTAACTTCACAGGTTCCCCCAAAAGCAGCAATTTTATGGATTCCATTACCGTGATAAAAGATAGGAAATAGAATATAAGGTTGGGGAATATGTAGGGTTAGATTACTGTATAAATGGAGTGAGTTTATCAAGATGTGGAGGCCTACATAAAATCAGGTCGGATATGGAGGTAGTGATGAGGTGTTTGTAAGGGTGAGATGGAACCGGTTTGGAGATGATGGTGTTGGTCTTAATCCTCAAAGTGGAGTACTATATATCCCTATGGAAGGGAATCAAAGACCATTTATTTCCCAAGTGGGGGCAATGTTAAACCTTACTAGGCATCTCGTAAGAATGGATGGACGGATTGGGACCAGAACAAAGTGGAACCACTTGGCTAGGGCATGATCTTCACAAAAGACAAAGGCTCAAGGGAATTACCATGATGTGAAATGGATGGTGGGATTGTACCTTGGGGAGTCTTCCTATGTAATCTATTTATAAAATAGGGATCAAAGTCCATGTAGTTTAGGATGGGGCATAGAATCAGCTTATACACAAAGGGAAGCGACCTTGAGATATGCTGGGGATTATGCATGATTAGTAGCCCATTGCAAGATGGATACTCTTGTTTGGAGGAGTATGGTGAAGTGTGGGACTTATTCGTGGTTATAATAAAATGAATATATCATATATGTTTGGGTTTTACACAAAGGACAATGAACCATCTACATGTTGGGGTTTGTGCATAGTAAGAAGCTGATATGGATGGATCAATGAACCTCAAGGAGGTGAACCCGGGTGATGTGTCCCAAAATGGGAATATGTAAAATTAGGAGGGTAAATCCCTGGGAGGTAGCAAAAAATCTTACCTTTAACCTATATTGTACATTTTTAAGGCATAATATGTACCCTTAAGGAATCAAAACATGTATAGCTCAGTTAGGGTATGAATGTTAACATCATGTTGGATAAAGGAAAACCAACGTAAAATAACTAGGATAGATGGATGATGGGGAGTGAGTGGATTGAACCACAAAGAGGCTTATTATATACCCTTATTATTATACATCGTTAAATGTACATGTAATTTAGGATGAGGGGCATAGGTATAATGCATGGTTTGTGGGATAGAGTATTCCTAGGGTATACACATTGCTAGAGGTCCATAGAATGGAGGTTGATGAGTACCAAGATCCGACCAAGATGTGGTAGCCTGAGGAATTAGGGTGGATGATAAATGATAGTTGGTGGACCATGACACCATGTGGAGGTGGATCCGGGGGACATGTCCCATAAATGGAAGATGTCACATCTTGATGGTACATCCCTATGAGGGAGCACCATAGTTTTCTTTATATATATATATATATATATCAGATTTCCCTATGAGAGCGGACCTAGGGTGGTGAGTCCCATAAATGGAATATGTTACACTGTGAAGGATAATAAGGACACTGATGAAAGTTGATCAAAGAGGGTGCACCCCTAGGATGGGGGTACTAATGTATACCATTGGTCGGGATTTCACCTCAAGGAAGCCTCCTGCATTCCCTATATAGAAGACATGGATAAAATCATGCATATTTCAGAAAGGGTTGGGGCCTACATATAAGAGAGGCACATGTGCTGGTATGGAGAGACAATGGTGAATGGGGTTTACACATGTATTCTTCTCAAAATCTGCTATGGAGTGGTATTATTGGATGGGTCTTACGTATAGAAAATTCTTGAGTGCCACTATAGAGTGGAAATGATGGATTTTTATTATGTATGGAAGTTTCCCAGGTGATGTTAAGGAGTAGAAACATTGGATTTGGATTACGCGTGGAAGCTACCCATCATCCACTAAGGAGTGGAAATGGTGAAATGGGACTACGTGTGGAAGATTCCCATGATATACTCCACATGTCAGATCATTATCGAATCCCATGTTCATTGCATTAGGTAAAGATTCAGTTTGACATCATGTTATTGGATAAGGCATGCAGGGCTTATGCCATGGGCTGCCTGTTCTATCTTCCTCAAGGATGTTCATGAGGGAATCTGGACTTCATGATGAGTCAAGGAGTATAGTTTGTGGATTTTAATTTATTATGTGGCCCATATTGGTTGTTTTTTCCATATACGGATGATACAGCTTATGCATGATGCATAAGTAATCCTATTCATAAATGATAGTGTATGATATTGTTTAATGTCATGGTGTGAGTATAGTGGGAATCTTTGGATAGATGTTTAAGGAATCTCTCATTTGGAAAAAGAGGCATCCTATGTCATATAGAGTGTGCTATAGTTTATAGTCACGTAGTGAGTACTATTATTCATAATGTTCCAAGAAATGGATGGTATGGGAATTACGCAAGAGTGTACCATTTTGGGTCAACCCATCAATGGAGTCAGTTGATAAGGTTTGGAGGAGTGGTTTGAGGAAGGGTTCGCCTCAAGGTACTCAGGGAATCCAATATGAGGATCTTGAGTCAGAGCACGGGAATGGGACCAAGAGGAGGTGGTCGATTAAAGTTGTTTAATGTATTGTGGATAAGTTTTTTAAAACAGTAAATTTCATAGGTGGAAGTGGAGTGCACATAAGTGTCTAAGGTAAAATATTGGTGACCCATGACAAAATGTTCGTGGTGAGACTCTACATTTATAATGGGGGTATGTGAATATAGAGATGGGAACAACCTAGATAGAGGTGATCGATTTGAATCAGTGATTCCAAATAGGGGTGTGATCGTGTAGCCCCCATAGAATGGACCGGTGTGCACAAAGGAATGAGCTTCTCAAAGGTTCTCTACTAAGGTCCTTCATGTAGGAAAGGGGTTCACATAACAAAGTGTCTCATAAAGGATGAGGCTTTACAAAGGAAGGGTGATTCATTATGTAAGGAATTTAGTAGAGTAAGGATTTTACATAGAAGAGAGATCAATATATTGAGTGTTCTTGGTTAAGTCGTAATTCTTAATAGTGCCTCGAGCAGCTCGAAGGGGATCTCTCCATCACGAAGTGTGGAGTCCTAAGTTGACAGGATCCACGCATGGTACTCAAGAGCATCACAAAATTGGATATATTCCATTGAAACAATTAAGTAACCATGATTATGAGTTAGGTGGGGTGAAACTAGTATTTATAGGAAAAGGTGGTCTATGGTTCTCATCATTGAAAACAACTGAGCACCACAAAGAAAAAGTGATTCTGAGAAGGACATACGTGTGTGGTCGTATACATGAAGGAAAAAGTATGACATGGAGAGGTACATTCATGGTCAGATCGCGAAGGAAAAGTGATTTTACAGTGGAGACACATTCACACAAGGAGCTCTTTGAAACACAAAGGGAAATGGATGCCACAAAGCACATACATTCACACTAGGACCTCTGTGAACCATGAATGGCGATTCCTGAACAATTTTTCCAATCAAAACCTACAAAACAAACAATTCTATGAGATCACTTATGGAATCATTTGGTGAATCATATGAAAGTATTTTTTGGATCCAAAATTATGTTTTTATAATAAATAAAAATATTAATTAATCAGGATATATGTTTTCTGATGGATTATATTTTAATTCCATTTCATTCATGTTGTTTCCAAATTTAAATTCTATGAATTATTCATAAATTAAAATTAAGGTTATTTTATGTAAAATATATTTTATTAATAATATTTAAAGGACATAAAATAAATTATTAAGATAGTAAGTATGATAAATTCTATATAATTTCACATATTTTCCCTTTATGATAAAAATTTTAACATATATGTAAAATTATATCCCTTTTAGATTAAAAAATTCATTACTAATGTTAAGGTTAAAATTTGATAATAAAGGGGTTAAACCAAAAGATAGTGTTTAAATTGATTCAAAAAACGATCTAAATTTTACTTTTTGATGAAATTTATACCACATCCTTGTTATCTTTATGTTCAAGGATATTTGTAATCAATATACATAAGAATGAAATTAATTATATTTAAATATTTTCTGTAATTCCAATGGTGTCCTTTCACTCCCATATAAAAGTACACCCTTTATCTATTTCTATTACACATCCTTAATACATATAGATAAACCATACCATACAAATTCCTTTTATAAACATCCAAATCAATGTAATAGTTTGTATTTTCTTCCTAAAATACCAGAACATGGCTTCATAATGAAGGATCTAAGGGTGGCCTACTGAAGAAGATCTAATCATCTTGCCTAACCTATTTCATATTATTTTTCTTACACATACTATAAATATTTATTATTTCTAATAAAATAATATTGTAGGTATCATATATATAGTAAAAAATAGTTATAATTGAAGCACCATTATACTCTTTCGATTCTATTAAATGGGGAGTGAATGTATCTACCGTGCGTATGTGGACAACCACATTCAAAAACCAATACAATTAATTTTCAATCATCATATTTAAAAGAAGGTTGTTATGATTTTTTTCCATTTTTATATATAATATTCATGATAAAATTATTCATATTGAATTATAATATCATATATACCTTCTTACATTCACATTAAATTGAAAATGATAATGTAGGCAATGCGTACGTGTGACTAACTACTCAGCGAAGACATGTGATTTCATTTTTAATTTTCATGAGTAATTATAGATTTATTGAATATATAATATATATATGATATAATAATTATTCTATAAATATTAAATACTATATAACTTTATTTGTTTCTTTTTTTGAATAGTGAGATTTGCATTCATTTGTACGCATGATCTACCAACTTCATGAAATGTCTTATTAAATTACCTATATCTAACTTTTATGGATTAATATACATATATTTAATGAATATATATAATATTTATATATTGATTTAAATTATTTATATGATTTACCATGATCAAAATATAATTATTAGGACTGCCGAACTGAAAAATGCAGGAAAACGAAACAATTATCTCTCAGAATAGTCAATTGATTAAATAAATATAAATAAATAGGTTATATGATGTTATAAAAAAATAATATAATATATTATATATATTATTAAATTTTATTAATTCATTTATAACCTATCTATACTTATTATACATGTTTTTTAAACTGTGTGAAAGAATATAATACTTAATGTAAGACATTTTCATTAAACTTTTATTTCTGTAAGACACTTTCCATATTCACCACTGGATTATATTATGTTTTTATATAATTATCAAGAATTTATTTTATGGTTATTATCATGAATTTTATTGTTTTTTATATATAAATATATTTTTTATCTTTACATGATGTTCTGATATAAACGTTAGCATTGTTGTAAGGGATTAATGTTTGATTCCTTTTTTAATTAGGAATGTTTGGGCTCATATTTCTAAATTGGAAAATATTATATATTCTTATCTAATAAATAGATTTAATTTTATTATAATCTTATTTTTTATGATATTTTTATTTAATAGTACCATTTTAGTGACTGTTGTCCTTAAAATAAATGAGATTTGTTTTGATAAAAACAGATAATATTTCCTATTTTGTAGGGAATCCTTTTTCTCCATGTATGTGATTTCATCAAAATGTTTTCACTAATGTTTTTATTTTATCCTATGAAATATTAATTTTATATATTTCACATGATTTAATTTTTATAAAAAAATTATTCTATATTCTTTTCTTTTAATGAATCATGTATTTTTGACTTTTTATGGAAATTTTGAAAGGAATAATTTCCTTATCATACAAGATATGAGTAGAATTTCCATAAATCATGAAAAAATATGTTTTGAAATATTTCGTTAAAATATTAAATGGTTATTTACAAAGAAAATGAATTCCATAATATTTTTGAATTTATATATTATAAATAACTTATTTTAAAATAAATATGGTATTTTCCTTATGGAATAATACATGTAATTTTTTTTTGGAATTATCATTATTATAACACAATGTGAAGTTACATATACCTTAATATATATATGATCCATAGATAAAATAATTATTATTTCCCTATATGGTATATTATTATTATTCCATCATTTTTATGAAACCTATTTATTTTCCATAAGGTTATACTATGCTAAAATGATGAAATGTTTATGAAAATACTTTCGTTGCCATTTTTTATAATATGAAGAACATTTTATGATCATGTGGAACCCATATGTATTATTTTAATTATTTTATGGGTAGGAATGAAATTATATATTCCTCCAATTAATTTGTTTAATATGTATATCAATTCTTAAATAAGTATTTGAATGGGAGTAAACCAATTTTTCTAAAGGATTTTTTCCATTATGGTGGTCTTGGTAGTCAGCCAAGAATATGGATAGGTTGGAATATTGATTGAAATTAATCATTTATTATAATATTGGAAGTGAAGCTTTAGTAGTAAATTATTTCATATATTTATGTGTATGCCACAAACATATGACTTATTCCATTTTAATGCTTTAACAAGTCAATATTATTTAATTCTATTATGATTCATATCTTATGAACTTACTATAATTATACCATGTCTCATGATTTTGATTTATGTATAGTTCGGTGTGTTATTTTAAATATTAATCTCATGTTCTCATACCTTAAACTTATATAATTATTTCATATGATATTCAATAAATGTCTCTAATGATTACCCTTTCAAATCATCTGCGCTCATCATATATTATGTTTCCCTTCCCTAGTTAGGAAAAATAATTATGAATGATATTACTATGATGGGGGTTATTTATGAAGATATTGTTGGTAGATTATATAGATATCATATTATTATGTTTATTTTTTTATCCATGTTTCTGATAAAACTAAACCATTGTGGTTCTTACATGGATTATATTTTTATATATAGAATATTATCTAAAATAATGAAATATTTATTAAAAAAATCATCCTTTACTATAGTTTATTTTTTAAAAAAATGTTACTTTATAGTTAAGTGGTAACCTCACATTCAATCAAATTAAAATCAAACAAAAAAACTAAAAATTAAAATTATTTATATCATTCATCCACATATCCAAAATTTAATGTTCCATAATATCCCTATATTGATCTGGTCACCACTAGTGATGAAAACTTGAGCATCGCACCACCTCAAGCTACTCCCTCTGATAGAAGAGTACACCTAAGTTGGATCCACATCATTGGAATGGTAATCCGCCATCCATATTTCATGTAACATCACATCATCATCACAAAACATGTTGTCTATTAGAACAGCACATCTCATAAGAAGAAAATACCTTACCACACTAATTGTTTTCATTGAATAGAAAGTTTTTGGTCACCAGATAACATATACAAAAGGAAAATCCACCAAAAATTCCTACATCATATTCGATGGAGAAATTAAAGTCTATAAATAACCTAAATATATCAAACGCCCAACACCGTCAGAACTGCCACCATTGGTTGTGCTAATTTGAGCCCCCAAGATCACTACAGGCTATTCAAAAACCATATCACAATTCCACTTACAGAACCAATGCATTGTAACATGCATAGGGGATCAATGTAACAAATAAGCCAGAGCATTGTGGGAGTTTCCAATCAATCCCATGCAACACTAACACAATGAACAAAACTAGTGAATTAGATAAGAAAAATGAGCAATAACATTGACAAAACCGAAAGAGAACCCCATAAACGATGTAAATAATCCCCACCAATGAAAGAAGAAAAATAAATAAATAAATCATAATGTATACACACGAGCAACAAACAAGAGACTCACCTACAAAATCCAAGGACACTAGGTGACCCACCACACCAAATATGAATGAAATCCAATGTGATGGATCAGGAAAAATGTGTAGAGGATTAGAAAAAGTTTTAAATACAAAATATAAGTGAATATGGGAAAAACCAACAATAAAAAAAACATAATACGGAAAGAATAAATCCCAATAACAATGCACAAAATCAACATCTCATATGATCCATGGAATTATCTCATGGGACCAAAATGGGGTATACCATGATAGGGAAGAAAAAAAATCTAGGGTAGAGAGAGACTGAAGAATCGGTCACAGAACCCCCACATGCAACCAAGAAACCCCAAAAAGAGAAATGATTAACAATGAAAAGAAGAAAAATATATGTGAAGAAGAAATCCCCATGAATAGGTGGAGCTAATTCATTCATGAATAGATATTCCTAGGGATAAGAACATTTAAAGGGGTGGATTAGTTATTGACTCGATCATTAATTTTTTATGATGAGTGGGACTATGAATTCACACTTGGGTAGAAACTCCCATGGGATATTCATTGGCGAATTAAAATTCTACTTATGAACCATTTTTAATGATTTTAATACAGAATGATCATTGGTGACCTACATTAACCATATGGTATTGAAGAGTTTAACAAAATATTCATTATTTAGACATCCAATGAATGATTTCTCATGATTTATCACCATGATTATAATTTCTCACAACATTATTTTTTGTTTTAGTCATGGATATATCTAGTAGAAACCCTGATAATGTTGAATAAAATTTTCAATGGAATTATGTTTCTCATGAGTATCCAAGTGAAAGGAGATCTAGAGTGGGGATCTATATGACTATTCCTAATCAGGTATCTAATCAAATAATTACAAAAATCAACATATGTGAGTTTCCAAAACAGATAATAACATAAAAATGAAGTTTCATAAATGCTACGGTAGTAATAAGATTCAACTTTCAAAATGATGAAATTGTGGGAAGGAGCATATATGTGAATTTATGAATGGAACAATAATATATATTGGGTGTGGAAAAAGTGGATATATAGAATATAATTTTCAAAGAAGATTGAATGATTTTAAAACTAAATGGATTTGAAAAATGGTTTCTATAACATATCATTGATTGTTGAATATTATAATATAAGAGTTATGATCATTTTGAAAATAAACTTCCAAGGGGGCATAGATGTGAAATGGATCTTAAATTTAGTATTTATAATAGTTTTACGACTAATGATGAAGAGACTATGAATCAAAAATGAAATGTATGAGTTATCTTAGTGGAATAATTCATATTAAAAAGTATGATGTATAATTAAATATTGTCTAATGAATATTAATACTTAATTGGAATTTAATATTTTATGAAAGAATTATTGAGTAAAAATATGAATAAGCATTGTTAATGATTTTAGAAGGAAGTGGAATTATGGAAGTGTTTATTTATTGGGATTCAATATTAATTTTCTAGATGTGTTTTATCAATAAAATTATAGATTTTATCATTCGTGATACTTATCATGATTACTCTATAGTATTTTTCATTAGGGATAATCAATTATATTTTTTATTGTCTAGCTACCCTGAAAATGTGATTTAGTGATAAAGAGATATTTTCTTGAAAACAAATGAATGAGGGAAAGTCAACTATTCATATATGTTGGATATCAAGATAATAAAATATAGGTGAGATAAATAGATTATCCATATAGATGGGATAGAATGAGTGTCCTTGTAAGTGATTAGTGATTTGATGAAAATTTGATTTAAGTTATCATTAAGGCCATTTATTGAATTTTTCGATTTGTTGAAATAGAATATAATTTTATTCCAAATATTAGGTTAGTGTTAATTTTTGGAAGAATATAAGTTTTAATATGTGATTTAATTATGAGTTGTGGATTACATAATTGGTTTATATATTTTAGATTGATCCTAATTGAAAATATATTGATACCCATTTCGATATTTTAAGTGATCAGATGTTTTGGTGATTTTAAAATGTTAATAGTTTTTAGGAATATTAATAAATTGTTGGTTAAATAATTCCTTGTGTTATTATATTAGTTTATGTCAATTTAGTTAATGTATAATAGATTTTGGGATATAGATATTCTTTTTAGTCGAAATGTAATTAATTAAAAATGTGATATTTTTAGATATGTATATATCCAAGCTAAAGATTCCCATTTTGGTTTGTATCTAAACTTGATTCATGAAATCATAGTGAATTTCACTAAATTATTAGATTAAATATTTATTCATCGTCGTGATTAATGATATTTGGTGAGATGCGTAGTTGTGTAGAGTTATATGTAACCATTTATTGTATATTGTGGTTTAAATAGAAATATGATTTGGTATGAAGGAAATTAAATATTTCTGGATGTATTTTAAATGGTATGATATCACCATTGTGGTTAGAACAATATTTACTGCTAAGGATATTGATTTTAATTAGGATTTATGTTTAATAAATTATAGAATAATTTAATTATATTCTTGGGTTTTATTGTATACATTTTTGAATAAAAATGTATTATTTATTTGCTTCAAGGATTATATATTATGGATAATTTCGTACCTTTTGGTAACCATTTTTGTTTTCCTTAATATTCAATGATAATAGAATATCATGTCATCCTTTTATTGATTATGTAATCCATTCAATGTTAATTTTAGTACTTCATACATGAAAATATAAACTTTGATAGTCATCATTTGGAGTAGAAGATGAAATTTTTCTGGAAATTGATATAAGGATGAAATTATTATTTTCATGAAATATTATTTGCATCTATTCTTAGTCATGAGACTAATGGAATTACTCAACTATACGAAAAATGTTTTTGAAGAAAAATAAAATTTCCTATTTCAAAAATATTTGATGAAATAACATTTTTTTCACACTTTTACTATGGGGAGAAACTATTATTTTTGAAGGAATATTTATTAGAACCCCATTCACCATAAAAAATAGTCAAATTAAAAGGACTATTTTCAAGGGTACGTGTTTCCTATCACAAATACCTCTGTAGTGAAGCCACACCATATAGAGGGAACCATTATTTGAGATAGGAATTGGCTTATATCACAAATATTATTCACCATCATCTTTATTTGCAAGAGGAATTTATAATTCATTGTAAATAATATTTCCCTAGAAAAATATTTTCCATGGGGGTTTTCACAAAGAATTGTTTCATCACCACCCACTTTATTTTTGGTGGTACTATTTGTAATGGGACTACCATCACAACAAGTATCCTCGCTATTACCATAACAATTAAATATTCCCCCAAGTCGATCAGCCCACATTCCTCCCATATCCTCCCTTCTCATATCCTCTCCACTTCTTCATTTATTCTTTTAAAAATTTCAATTTTTATAGGGAAGGAATAAATTTAGATTCAAAATTAATAAATCTATAATTTTGTTGTATTTTTTAATTTTTTTTTTCAATTTTTGTTGACTAAATCTATTTATGTATGAAATTTAAATTATAAATTAATAGAAATTAGTTTTAATTGGAATTAATTATTTTATGTATCCGTAATTATTTTAAATTATAAATAATTAATTTTAGTCAGTATTAATTAGTTTTAAATAAGATAATGTAGTTGCAATTATTATCAATTACTTATAATTGGTAATTAAATAATACTAATTATCATAAATTAGTAATAATCAATAAGTATTAGTAATAATTAAATATAATATATCTTAATTTTTATAATTTATAGTAATTAATAATAATTAGTAATTAACAACATTTTTAAGTAATAAATGTTAAATGTTAATAATTTGAAAATAATTACTAATTAATAATAGTGATCAAGAAAATATTAGCATTAATCAACAAAAATAAGTGATAATTATTATAAATTTTAGGTAATTAGTGATAATTAATAGAAATTAGGTTTTATCAGGAAATATTTTTAGTAATTGGTAAATATATTTGGAAATTACTATAAAAAAATGGTAATTAGAAATATTTAGTAAAAATAGTGGTTAGTTGTAAAAATTAGTTGTACCTAGTAGAAATTATATATAATTTTTAGAAATTAATTGTAATTAGAATATATTAGTTGTAGTTAGTATAAATTAATGCTTTTTGTAGTAATTAGTACAAATTAAGGTTAATTACTCGTAATTAGCTGTAATCAGTGCTTATTATTGGTTATTAGAAAAAATAACGGAAATTAAAAAATAGAGTTAATTAGTAAATAAAAATGTAGTAAATAGTATAAAATATCTGTATCTAGTAAAAAAATTATTGTTATTATAATAAATGAATATATTTATAATAAAACAATCGTAATTAGTAAAATATTATTGGTAAGTAGTATCAAATAGTGGAAATTAACAGTAATGAGGTAATGTGTGATAATGAATACAAATTAGAGGTAATTAAATATAATAATTAAAAAATATTAGTTAGTAATGTTAATGATAAAATAATAGAATTAATTAGTATTAATGAAAAAATAGTTGTAATTAATATTAATTTACGGCATGTCACGACCCGTTCCCTAGGCCTAGTGCCGTGACTACCCCAATCCCGCCTTCCATTGGCCCGGGGGTGGTGACTAGCACCGAAGTCATATTCCTTAAAACTGGGATGGCATTGCCTTTATAACCTATAAACTAATGCAACAAAACACACAGAAATATACGAACATGATTAAACTGAATAGTAAAATGAGTTATTACAGTAAGTAAAAGGGAACAGAATACAAGCCCAAATGGAAAGTACATGAAAACTAGAAATTACAAGTAAACTAAACATCTCCTATGAACTCCTGCCAAGGATCCTACCAGTAGGGTAGGTACAACTCTTGTATGATCATCTCCATGGAACACCTCATCTAATGTCTACCTCCGAGCTACCTCCAGTCCTGGTACCCTCATCCTCAGTTAGCATTTTCTGTCATCTGCACCAAACCCAACCAGGTGCGGGCATAGCCTTTGTAGGTATAAGTATAATGATACACAGTAGGGACCCCAAAACCGCCTAAGGTCTCTCAATGTCTACCAAGGATAAACCAAAAAGCATGAAATCAACTGTCAACCCTGCTTTGGTATATGCACATACATATAACTAAGTTATCATGTATACCCATCTCATTCATGAGGAAACAAAAAGTCTAACTCTGAAGCCCAAAGCTCAACTATTCCACAAAAGAAGGAATACCATGAAGGTAACACCACCAAGGTATGTTCCACAGAGGTAATGCCACACAGAGAATACCACAAAGGTCTCACCACAAAGGTGAGTACCAGAAAGGTATTCCACAGAGAAGAATACCACAAAGGTATCACTACGTAGTTAAGTATAACAAAGTTAAGCCACACATAAGAATACCACAAAGGCATCACCACAAAGGTAAGTACCACACAGTACACCACACAGAAGAATACCAAAAAGGTATCACTACAAAAGAAAGTACCACACAGGTATGCCACATATAAGAATACCACAAAGGTATCACCATGAAGGAAAGTACCATACAGGTATGCCGCACAGAAGAATACAACAATGATATCACTATGAAGGTAAGTACCATGGAGGTATGCCACACAGAAGAATACCAAAAAGGTATCACCACGATGGTATGTACCACACAAGTATGCCTGATCGTACCACGATTCACTGTTTTATTCCAACCTTACACCGCAGTTTTAAACTAGTTTTGTAATGAATATTCCAAATACAATAATAAATTTCACATCATGTTTGAATAAATCAATTAATGTTAATAAATATTATAATGGTAAATGTTACTTGTTTTTATTATTTTAATGTAGGTGGAGGTGATGTGGAGGGCCTTTGATGAAGTGGAAGAAAAATGGGCCAAAATTGCATGGATCCATGGACATCTATCCACTGTTTTGCATAGTACACAAAATCCGTAAATCCAAATGGGCTGACAATTTGTGGGACTGTCCAAAATTAAATAGGATACATTTCATATTAAGGAACCCAATGCTGATTTGGCTTCTTTGGGGCCCATCCGAACTGATCTGTCTGAGCCACAGAATTTGGACCAAGTCAAATGCGGTGTTCTGTATTTTATCAATATCTTGAGCTATAGTTGTCAACACGGTTCCAAACTTTCGGTGGAGACGGTCAAGAGGCAGGGATACAACTTTTCTATTTTCTCCAAAGCGAGATAAGACTTTCTGAAGGCCGAACCGCGTCGTGCAAGTGGATTAATGAAATCTGTGTGCCTAAAAATACCTTCCAATTTTCCTATAAAATGGCACCTTGGGATCCCCATTTGTAAGTTCGGCCAAGAGTCAAGGTTCTACCATTTTGGAGTTCCCAAGGTGTCTTCTCAGCATCCCTAGCAGTTCTGGAGGCTATGGGAAGTGCTACTTCAACATCTTCTTCTTCTTCCTCTCCCATGGGTTTCTAAACTCCTCGTGATCACCCGGGGAGGAACGTGATGTACATCCCGAGCTTCATGTTTGTAATATTTGAATGATCTTTTAACTTCCAGATTTTTGTGTTGTTTTTCATCATCTTCTATTATTATTTTATTGAGTTATGTACTGGTATGTCATGCTCAACTCATATGATCATGTTTGGGGGTACCCATTCATGTGATGTTTCACACCCCGTTCACCACTTTCTTTCCCCCTTTCAATTGCGGTGTTTGTGTGGTTTATATTGGTCAATTGAACTCACACAAGATCTTTCAAGGCTATGTATATTTATTTCATGGTATCACAAACAAATAACATACAAATCTGGATAGCGCATCAAGTTTTTCTTGTGTTGCCTTGGTGAGTTTTGGTTATGAAGTCAAACACAATTCACCCAATAATCGGCGGTGTCCGGTGAATCGTTATGTGTTTTCGACTGAACCCTAGGAGGTATCCTAGTACAAACTCAGCAACATTCTGGTTCTAGCTGTTACAAACCAGGGATTAAAATATCATAACCCCATCCCTTGAAGCGATGAAGGATGAGCATCAAGAGAATTCCCCGGGTTGATCACGCTTAATCAATCTTGTTCATTTCTACTTTGTTTTATCGCTTTCATTTTCTATTTTCATCATTAATCATAAAACCCCCAAGTTTAAAAAAACCTAATTCACCTTATACTTTCATAATAAGATCCCTCTTTTTAAATTAATGATCTATGGCTTCGTCGAGAGACGACCTAGGGTTGCTGCTATACTGCAGAAATTCTAGTTAAAAATAAACATCTAATTTGATGCGCTCGACAACGTGGTCAAATTTTGGCGCCGTTTCCGGGGAGCCAAGATCATTTTTTTTTTCTTTGTTTTATTTTATTTTATTTTTATTTCTTAATTAATACTCCTTTAAATACCCCACCCCCATTTGATTGTTTTTTGTTTTGGGTTTTGTCTTTATTTTTGGTTGTTTTTTTGGTGTGTTCTTTATATATATATATATATCTCTCTCTCTCTCTTCTTCCACATCTCCCTATCTAATTATATAGTATAAAATTCTATTCTTCTTTCACCCTTATTAAGTTTCTCTTTTATCCATCTTAAATAAATAAAAAACACAACAAACAATCAATCAATCAAACTGGACATCATTGTTGCATGACAAGATCTGGTAAAGGAACACTACTTGAATTTGATCCTGAAATTGAAAAGTCACTTCACACAGAAATCAAGGAATCTAGAGAAGTTCAATCAAGTAACATTGTGGAACCCCATTTAGAACCTCAAGTGGTTCTAAACCAACCCAAAATTGAACCCAATCAAACCCAAGAAAACATGGCTGCAAATAATCGAACTTTAAAAGAACTTACTACCCCTGATGTGGAGTACCAACTTGTGTACATCCAATATCCCGAGGAAGCAGCCAACTTTGAGCTTAGATCAGGTCTCATCCACCTTCTTCCAAAATTCCATGGTCTTCCTGGAGAGGACCCTCACAAAAATCTAAAAGAATTTCACATAGTGTGCTCCACCATGAAACCCCAAAATGTGTCTGAGGACCTCCTTAAGTTTAGGGCCTTCCCTTTCTCCCTTGATGGTGTAGCCAAAGACTATCTATACTATTTTCCTTCCACAATTGGGGGCTGGAATGAATAAAAAAGACTTTTTCTAGAGAAGTTATTCCCTGCCTCCCGAACTGCATCAATTAGGAAAGAAATCTGTGGAATTATGCAATTACAAGGAGAGACCCTTCATGAATACTGGGAGAGATTCAAAAGACTTTTCTCAAGCTGCCCCCACCACCAGATTAGTGAACAACTTTTAATTCAATACATCTATGAGGGACTTATCCCCATGGATCGTGGAATGATTGATGTTGTAGCTGGTGGTGCCCTAGTTGACAAAACTCCTTCTGCCGCTCGTGACTTAATAGCCAACATGGCTCAAAATGCACAACAATTTGGTACACGAGCTATTGCACCAACTCGAGGAGTTCATGAGGTAAGTCATTCAGCCCTAGAACAAAAGGTAGATACTAAACTTGATGAGATGCATACCCATTTAAGGCAATTATCTCAAGCACAAGGTAACACACTCTCTACTTCTATTCCATTACATTGTGGGATTTGTTCTGATAACACTCATTTTTCTGACCAGTGCCCACAACTTCAAGATTCAACTGAGTCATGTGCAGCTGTGTTCCCAGGGTGTCCATTCCAACAAGCGCCTCCCTTCAAGCAAGAACCATTCAGGCCAAATCCAAACCCCTGGTGGCAAGAACAACCACAATACCGACAAGGAGGAAACTCAAGCTACCCGAAGCATAATTGGTATCAACAAGGCCAAGGTATGAAACCTTCTTATCCTTCAACTACGCAAAACAATCATCATCCTCCTCCTCCCAAATCTGAACCAAGCCTCGAGGACATGGTGAAACAAATGGCAACCCAGAACCATTAGTTCCAACAGACCACACAATCGGCAATTCAAGACCTACGAACTCAAGTGGGACAATTGGCGAACACCATCAGTGAGCTTAAGATGCAAGGTTCTGGACAACTACCATCCCAACCCATTTCCAATCCAAAGGATAAAGGTAATGTATGTGCAATTACACTTTGTAGTGGTAATGAAGCTTCTCCTTCTACTAATCCTATGAAACAGGTATGTCCCCCTCTTGAAAACACTCCTTCCCAACCCTAAAAAATTTCATGTAACGAAAAACAAAACAAAAAGGGCAATCAAATTATCACTGATGATTCAAATGAACAATCAATTCCTCTTCCTTTCCCTCAAAGACTCTCTAAATCTAAGAAAAACTTTGATAATGAGATTGACAATGAAATAATGGATACATTTAAAAAAGTTCAAGTTAATATTCCATTGTTGGATGCAGTCAATCAAATTCCCCGTTATGCCAAATTTCTTAAAGAGCGTTGCAACCATAAAAGGAGGTTGAAGGGGAATGAGAGAGTCAACCTGGGGAGGAATGTATCGACCTTGATTTAACCAGAAATTCCAACCAAATGCAAGGATCCCAGCACATTCACCATACCTTGAACCATAGGGGAGACCTTCTTTTCTGATGCTATGCTAGATTTAGGTGCTTCCATTAATGTAATTCCTCACTCCGTATATACTTCTTTACAGGTTGGAGAGATTCAACCAACAGGAATTATCGTGAAACTTTCCAACCGGAGTACAACACATCCAAAAGGAGTGATTGTGGATGTCCTTGTTAGAGTGAAGAATCTCATCTTCCCCGCTGATTTCTACATTCTTGAGATGTAAGATACCCGAACCCAAGGACATGCCCCTCTCATACTTGGGAGGCCATTCCTCAAAACAACAAAGACGATCATCAATGTTCATAATGGTACATTGTCCATGTAATTCGGAGGAGAAAAGGTAAGTTTTAACATCCTTGACGCTATGAAACACCCCGTTGAAGAGCACTCCACTCTTCCTGTCTATTATATGGAAGTGCTCTCAAACGATGCACACATACACAATTCTCTCCTCAACCCAAACTCTGATTCTTTTTTGTTTTCTTCACCTTTGGATGATTTGAGTTTTGGTTCTTCATTTGAATGTTGTGTGCGATTAGAAAAATGTAAATTTTGTGCTTTAATTGATGAGTGTGTTTATTCTGAGGTACCCATGACTATTGATGATTCTGCAAATTTCATTTCAATAGATTCTCTTCCCCTTGAGAATAAACATGAGCAGATAGATAGTTTCATGGACATCACTCCCCATAAATCCCCTCCCTCAATCCAGAAACAACCAGTGTTTGAACTTAAACAACTTCCTTCTAATTTAAAATATTCATATCTTGAGGGTATTGACCAATTGCCCGTCATTATTGCCAATAACCTCTCTCCAAAACAGGAATTGAAACTTCTCAATATTTTGAGAGAGTGTAAAAAGGCAATAGGATGGACATTGACTGATATTCCCGGGATTAGCCCATCTATTTGTATGCACCATATACTTTTGGATGATGAGGCTAAGCCCGTAAGACAATCTCAACGCCAGTTGAATCCCACTCTCCTTGAAGTGGTAAAATTGGAAGTCAGTAAATTACTTGCTGCAGGGATCATTTATCCTATATCTGATAGCAAATGGGTTAGTCCAGTAAAAATTGTGCCTAAAAAACAGGAATAACAGTTGTGTCAAATGAAAGGAATGAATTGGTTCCAATGCGTGTGCAAAACAGTTGGCGAGTCTGTATTGACTACCGTCGATTGAATCAAGCCACGCGGAAGGACCACTTTCCTTTACCTTTCATTGACCAAATGTTAGAACGATTGGCTGGTAAGTCCCATTATTGTTTCCTTGATGGCTATTCGGGTTATTTCCAAATCCATATAGCTCCTGAGGATCAAGAAAAGACAACATTTACCTGTCCAATTGGCACATTTTCATACAGAAGGATGCCATTTGGTATATGTAATGCTCCTGGTACATTTCAGCGATGTATGTTGACTATTTTTTCTGAGTACCTTGAGAGTTGTATGGAAGTCTTTATGGATGATTTCACAGTTTATGGTTCTTCTTTTGATGATTGTTTGGAAAACCTAGGTTCTGTCCTCCGCCGCTGCATTGAAAAAGATCTTGTTTTAAATTATGAAAAATGTCATTTCATGGTTGAGCGGGGGATAGTTCTTGGGAATATCATTTCAAATAAGGGACTTCAAGTTGATAAATCTAAAATTGAATTAATTTCATCCCTTCCATATCCAAAATGTGTTCGTGAGGTGCGATCTTTCTTGGGTCATGCTGGTTTTTACCGACGATTCATTAAAGACTTTAGTAAGATCGCACTTCCCTTATCTCGGTTGTTACAAAAGGATTCTGAATTTATTTTTGATAAAAATTGTGAGGATTCATTCAATTCACTAAAAAAGAGTCTCACATCACCTCCCATAATCCAACCACCTAGGTGGGATCTCCCCTTCGAGCTTATGTGTGATGCCTCTAACTTTGCAGTTGGGGCAGTTTTATCACAAAGGGTTGAATAGGCTCCTCATGTCATTGCGTATGCCTCGCGTACCCTTGACCCTGCCCAGGTAAACTACACAACCACAGGAAAAGAACTCCTTTCTATTGTGTTTTCCTTGGAAAAATTCCGTTCATATCTTCTTGGGTCAAAAGTGATTGTGTTTTCTGACCATGCTTCCCTTCGTTTCCTCCTAAAGAAACCTGAAGCCAAGCCCCGCCTCATTCGGTGGATGCTCCTCCTCCATGAGTTTGACCTTGAGATTAGAGATAAGAGAGGAGTGGAGAATGTTGTAGCTGACCACAGTAGTAGGATTTCCCCACCATTGGACCATCATTTTGACTCACCCCTACCCATTGGAGAATTCTTCCCTCATGAGAACCTTTGTGATGTTGTGGACCTTACCCCCTAGTATGCGGACATTGTGAATTTTCTAGCAATATCTAGGGTCCCCATTGATTTTATCACTTCACAATCCCAGAGACTTAAACATGACTCTCGATGGTACATTTGGGATGACCCATACTTGTGGAGAATTTGTAGTGACCAAGTTGTTCGTAGGTGTGTCTCTGACCATGAGTTCACCTCTGTTTTGACCTTCTGCCACACCTTGGCATGTGGGGTCCACTTTGGCTCTCAACGTACAGCTCGAAAGGTCCTTGACTCAGGATTATATTGTCCAACATTGTATAGAGATGCCCATAGGTTTTGTAAATCATGTACTCGATGTCAATTCACAGGGAATATCTCCAAGAGGAATGAAATTCCCCAACAACCCATGTTATTTTGTGAGATCTTCAATGCATGGGGCATTGACTTCATGGGGCCTTTTCCAAATTCATTTGGCTTTGTGTACATCTTATTGTCTGTTGACTATGTATCTAAATGGGTGGAAGAAAAGGCCACCAGGACCGATGACTCTCGAGTAGTTGTTGATTTTGTGAGGTCCCAGATTTTCAGTAGGTTTGGTCTACCAAGATTCATCATTAGTGATCAGGGTTCACATTTTTGCAATCGTAACATGAAAAACATGCTTTGTAATTATGGGATTGTTCATAAAGTCTCCACTGTATATCATCCCCAAACTAACGGACAAGACGAAATTTCAAATCGGGAAGTTAAGCGAATCTTAGAGAAAACGGTACAACCCAATAGGAAAGATTGGAGTTTGCGCTTGGATGATGCACTTTGGGCATACCGTACTGCTTTTAAAACACCGATTGGAATGTCACCATATAGGATTGTGTTTGGAAAATCTTGTCATCTCCTGGTGGAGGTAGAACACCGTGCATATTGGGCTGTTAAACAATGTAATATGAACCTTTCAGATGCAGGTGAGGAAAGAAAGATGCAGATTCAAGAGTTGGAAGAAATTCGACGTGATGCATATGACAACTCCTGAATCTATAAAGAGAAGACAAAGGCTATTCATGATAGCATGATTCACCAGCGGAAGTTCCATATTGGTGAGAAGGTCCTCATGTACAATTCCAGGCTTAAGCTCTACCCAGGTAAGCTTCGTTCCCGATGGCTTGGTCCTTATACTGTTACTAATGTTTACCCTTTTGGTGCAATACAGGTTTTTCACGAGCAGAGTGGACGAAGTCTTACCGTCAATGGGCAGATACTTAAACACTTCTATGAGGATTTTCCAAAGAATCCGGTGGAGGAAATCTACCTTCTCGACACATCATACCAATAAAACACACCAGGTTTTATCCTTCTTTCTCACATTTTCAATTATTTCAGTGAGGACACTGCACATTCTATGTGTGGGGGGTGGATATATTCCTGGGTTAGTTAGGATTTTTCATCTTTTTATCCTTTTGTTTTCTCTTTCTGGCCTTCTTTATGGTATTTTTATTTTTCCCCATCAACAATTTTGAAATTCCATGATGTGGCGACCATAAAGTGGGGAAAGTAAAAATACCATAACGAAGGCTAGAAAGAGAAAGTGTACGAGTTTACCATCAAGGAGTGATTTTTAGTGAATTGGTTTTTTTGTCAATGATATAAATGTTTGTATCTATGTGAAACCTTTGAGATGATCGTTACCCTTTGTGTGAGTAGTTTTTTGGAAAACTGTGTCACTAATATCTCCACAAATTTTTGCACCAAACCACAAAGTGTGATTATTTCTTACTTAATAAAAGGTAAATATATGTTGGGTTAATATTTTTCAGCTTTAAATGATATTTCCATACGTTTGTTCCTTATCTGATCTGTTTTATTACTGTACCAGATTGACCTATGTGTGTGTACCTAATGTCCCACTGTTGTACGCCCTCAAAAAAAATATTATTGTGTCTTGGGCAGGTCAAAAACCACTCCTCCTCAACCTTTTATCTTGTTTTAACTATTTCAACTAGTGTCATGAGGAGATCAAATAAGGGTTGAGAGATGAGTGTGAGATTTGTTCCAATTGCAACTTCAAAAAAAATTAATAATAAATGAGGGGAGTGATGAAATGTGAAACATAGGGGGATATCAAGGTCGGGAGCTTATGGTTTGACTTCTTGGAATTCTTAAATGAGTGGGTCTTGAAATATTATTGCAAAGTATGTAGGACAGGTTCGGTGACAAAATCATTTAAGGTGAAAAATGTTAAAATAACATATATTTATTAGATAGCAAGTGGATAGAATAGCATGAAATTGTTTTCACACACACATGGAGATTTAGTGTCATGGTTTACTTTTGAATTCCTTTCTCAATTGGGTATCATGAACCTTTTTTAATTTCACTATGATATGATTTAGGAGACATCTTTTTCTATTTTCACTAGGAAGAACTCCTTGGTGTGGTTCATGCATTGATAACTTTACTTTAAATAAAATTTCCTCAAATGGTAAATATTCAGGATTTTGGAAATATATATATATATATATGAATCATTGTATTTAGATATGTGACTTTTCCCAAGAGTGCAAATTTTTAGGTGTGGGGGTGTGATCGTACCACGATTCACTGTTTTATTCCACCCTTACACAACAGTTTTAAACTAGTTTTGTAATGAATATTCCAAATATAATAATAAATTGCACTTCATGTTTGAATAAATCAATTAATGTTAATAAATATTATAATGGGCAATGTTACTTGTTTTTATTGTTTCAATGTAGGTGGAGGTGATTTGGAGGGCCTTTGATGAAATGGAAGAAAAATGGGCCAAAATTGCATGGATCCATGGACATCTATCCACTGTTTTGCATAGTACACAAAATCCGTGAATCCAAATGGGCTGAAATTTTGTGGTCCGGTCCAACATTAAATAGTATACATTTCATATTAAGGAACCCAAGGCTTATTAGGCTTCTTTGGAGCCCATCCGAACTGATCTGTCCGAGCCACCGAATTTGGACCAAGTCAAATGCGATGTTCTGTATTTTATCAATATCATGAGCTATAGTTGTCCAAATGGTGCCAAACATTCAGTGGAGACAGTCAAGAGGCAGGGATACAACTTTTCCATTTTCTCCAAAGCGAGATAAGAATGTATGAAGGTTGAAACATGTCGTGCAATTGGATTGATGAAATCTGTGTTCCTAAAACCACATTCCAATTTTCCTATAAAATGGCACCTTGGGCTCCCCATTTGTATGTTCGGACAAGAGGCAAGGTGCTGCCATTTTGGAGTCCCCAAGGAGTCTTCTCAGCATCCCTAGTAGTTCTGGAGGCTATGGGAAGTGCTACTTCAACATCTTCTTCTTCTTCCTCTCCCATGGGTTTCTAAACTCCTTGTGATCACCCGGGGAGGAACGTGATGTACATCCCGAGCTTCATGTTTGTAATATTTGAATGATATTTTAAATTCCAGATTTTTGTGTTGTTTTTCATCATCTTCTATTCTTATTTTATTGAGTTATGTACTGGTATGTCATGCTAAACTCATATGATCATGTTTGGGGGTACCCATTCATGTGATGTTTCACACCTCGTTCACCACTTTCTTTCCCCCTTTCAATTGCGGTGTTTGTGTGGTTTATATTGGTCAATTGAACTCACACAAGAAATTTAAAGGCTATGTAAATTTATGCCATGGTATCACAAATAAATGACATAAAAATCTGGACAGCGCATCGAGTTTTTCGTGTGTTTCCTTGGTGAGTTTTGGTTATGAAGTCAAACACAATTCACCCAATCATCGGCGGTGTCCGGTGAATCGTTATGTGTTTTCGACTGAACCCTAGGAGGTATCCAAGTACAAACTCAGTAACATTCTGGTTCTATGTGTTACAAACCGGGGATTAAAAGATCATAACCCCATCCCTTGAAGCGATGAAGGATGAGCATCACGAGAATTCCCCGGGTTGATCACGCTTAATCAATCTTGTTCATGTCTACTTTGTTTTATCGCATTCATTTTCTATTTTCATCATTAATTATAAAACCCACAAGTTTCACAAAACCTAATTCACCTTCTAATTTCATAATAAGATCCCTCTTTTTAAATTAATGATCTAAGTCTCCGTCGAGAGACGACCTAGGGTTGCTGCTATACTGCAGAAATTCTAGTTAAAAATAAACATCTAATTCGACGCGCTCGACAACGTGGTCAATGCCTCATAGAAAAATACCAAAAAGGTATCACCATAAAGGAATGTTCCACACAGGTACGGCACATAGAATAATTCCACAATGGTATCACCACGAGGTAAGGAATATGCTCACACCAGGTATAACTTTGGTACAGAAGTACAAATGATTAGTTGAAGGCTAGATCATCTTATTCTGTTAGGTAGCACTGCTTCTGGCCCACACAGGACCAATAGTTAACTAACTCCCGTAGACCCACATAGGATATAACCCACACAGGATCGATATGTGTTGACCCACAGGGGATCGCTGAGTGCAAACCCACACAAGATCCGACCCACCCAGGATCGGTATGTGTTGACCCCCACAAGATTGGTGAGTGCTGACCACCACAGGATCTGACCCACACAGAATTAGTGTGCGCTGACCCATATAGGATCGCTGAGCACTAGCCCACACATGATCTGATAAATGCGGACCCACAGAGGATCGATGTTCTTTCTTCACGTACAACCAGCCACCGGGATCCATCACTATGCTTTCTTGATTTCGGGAGGGTCCACTCCACAATCCATTGGTTGATACTCCAAATTCCACAAAGTCCCAAGAAGATGTATTCCAAACGTCTTCCATGTCAAAATGGACCCAACGTAACTGACGGGGCATCAATCGGACGCCCGACCTATAAGTTATTAGTGTTTCTTCTCTGAGGGCCCGGTTGGATTTGGGGTTTGATCCAACCTGGCCATACTCTAAAATTATCCAAAAAACTAGTGGAGTATACCAAGAGGATTGTCTCTATCCAAGGTTCTCTGCACCACATATGGTTCCTCAAACGGATTCTTGTATCTCATGATATGGATGAAAGAGCGAAAAGGGTCAAAGTTGGTCTGTGTTTGGTCCGACGTGGTTGGACCGACCAGGCCCGACCCATCCTTGGCTGACTTGGTCCGGTTCGACCCGACCAGGCCCTACCCAGCCTGGGCTAACCAGGCCGAACCCGACTAGGCTCGACCCGCTCTCTCTCCGTGTTAGACGATAGTAAGCGGATTTTTTATTCTTGAATCATGAAGTACATCATGAATGTGGTATGGGGTATACAGATAGCAAACCATACCTCATGTTCTTTGTAGAGTGTCTGCATTTGAGGATGTTTCAGCATTCCTCGTCCCCGCAACAAGCCTTCAACGTTGCTGCTCAATCATCGTTCTTAGTTTCATGGTTCGGGGTCACTTGTTACCACATGACGGAACTGGATACTTCCTCCAAGTGTTGGTCGCCACAACACATTTCCATAGCTTCGTCGCTTGGTGAAGCTGTCCAATCCCTTCCCCCATTCTCCATATAAATATGATTGGGGAGATTAAGTATCGATCATGGAATTTAAGATGGTTTAGTTATCATGAACCTTCTTAAATTTAAACAATGTTGTTACATAGTATTTGAAAGGTCATTCCATTTAATTTATGTTGGCGCAATTAAATATGAGGATTCCAAGGGACTTTCCTACAATAAAGAGGGGTTCGGGGGGGGCCCACCACCATGCATTCAATTTGTAGGTTTAAAAATAAAATAAAAAGTTATTATTTATTTTATTTTTATTTCCACAAAAAACAAGAAAACTAACTTTCAACCTAGATCAAATACGGTCGAGGAGAAAGTCTCCTTAAGAGAATATGGACATTGAAAGTTCAACAGTGTCCTCAGATTTCAATTTCAAGCACTAGTTCAAAAGTTACCAAACATCGATAGCGTGTTTACTGAACATACCCGAAAAAAGTTAGGGAAATTATTTAAAATCACCATCAACCCACTCCGGTCGAGGTTAGGCACTACCTATGTGAAACACACCCCAATGAACCTGACGGTACTCTTGGATATCCAGTCTGAGTTACCATTTAAAAGATATGGATTTAAAAAAAATTAATTATCACTTAATTATTTAATTGGCGGCCAAAAACTAACTTTCATTGGTGGCCTGCACCATCCAATGTTTGTATCTTCCTAAAGCGAGTATACCCTCATGAGTTTAGAGGTGGTCTCATGTTTTCAATACGAGTTAACGTTTTTGAGTTATATGTATTTGAAAAATAAAATAATTTATTTAATAATTTATTTATGATTATTCAATTTTTGGATTTTCTCACAGGAGGCATGCGCCGACCAAACAAAAGTCACGCCTACGGTAATCCCACCCTTCTTAACACAATGGTGCCCTAAGATTTATTATCCGGAAAACTGTTTAAGAGTTATTCCACATTTTTTTTTTCGAAAACTGCTTACGCGCGCTAATTAATGCAAAAAAAAACTTCAATGGATCATTCTGGGAACTTGGGGAATCGGAAACACGCACTGTCAGATTTCACAGTCTCAATATAATTTTACATAATTAAAAAATATATATGTAATTTTCAGAACTTTACATTCTCCCCAACTTAGGGGTTTATATCCTCTAAAGACAAAACAAAGTAAAAACCACCAAAAGTGGATTCTTAGCACGAATATGAGTCTCTTTCTCCCTTGTTCTCTCTTGGAGGTTCCCATGTTCCCAGTGTATGTGCTCCAGATGTATCGACCGCCCACAAAGGACTCACTCCTATCAATCCTCAATATCCATGGGAACCTCCGTAAATGAAGCTCCATTTTCTAAGTCCAGCTCGATGTGGTTGATGATAAGAGATGGGATGTGCACGTATCCCCTCAGCTGGGATTTGTGGAAGACGTCACGAACCCTCTTCAAATGCAGTGGAAGAGCCTAGCAGTATGATACCTCCCCTATCCTCTGAAGTATCATAAAAGTACCAATAAAACTTATTGATAACTTGCCCCATCAGCCAAATCTCAATATTCCCCATCAAGGAGAGACTCACAAGAATATGTGGTCCCACTCGTGGAACTCCAAGGGTCTACGTATAATTTCGGCATACGACTTTTTCCAACATTATGCCGTCTTCACTTGCGGATAAATAAGTCATCGTGATACAAACTCTACCACTGCTCTCTTCATATCTAGCCACCAGTACTGATGCCGAAGGTCCTGGTACATATTTTCCACACCATGATGTACCACTAGAGGGGATGTATGGAACTCCCTCAAAACCTCCACCCAAAGAACTACTGGTACCATGGTATGTACTCTGAAGAAGACGACGTGCTCCCCACCTTCAGAAAATCTATCTGGTGGCTGCACTGAGGATATCTGAGCACGTCGATCCCCGTAGTCAATGCCCCCATGCTGTGCCTCCCAAATTCCCTAAACTATTGGGGGGAGTGACAACCATATACTAGAGGTATGCTGCTCCATCTCTATCAACGAAGGATATCTTCATCACAAATAGCTGCTCTAACGGCTCACTCAGCATCTGCTGACCAAACCTCCTGCAGACTGTGTCTGCTATCACCTTCCCCTTCCAAGGATAAAATATTTTCTCAATGTCATAGTCTTGGAGAAGCTCTAGCCAACATTACTCTCTTAACTTCTAAAAGCACTACAAACACTTCTCGGTCCACAGGAATGGCTCCACCTTCTTCGTCAAAGCAGAAAAGGTTGCTGCTACCATGGAGAAGTCTGGTCCAATACTCTGATAGTACCCATCCAATCCAAAAGTACCTCTCCCTACAGGGAGGTAATCTTATAAGAATCTTTTGAAAATATTTCCCCATCCTCTTCCACTCTTGTTTGGAACTGAAAACTCAAAACACCTGCTGCAACGAGGGTAAGTCTGGCCAACTCAAGAGTGATTGGTTGCACCCTAATATGCATAAGTTTATCTTGTGATTCTCGGGTTTCCTATTTTCGCTGACCAAGGAAAACCCCATTCCAATTTTTTAGAGAAACCACAACCTTTTTGCCTAATAAAATAAATCTGAGTATGACCTGTCAATGTCCATTCCAAACCCAATCTAATGTCGTAAGGCCTCGATGCTGCCACCCAGAGGATCCAAACGAAACTCCCACCTCAAGGGTCAGATCACACCATCGACATAAGGTTGATTATCGAGTATCCTACTAAATTTTTCTCAAGATGTGAGGGTCATGTCAATGGCTTAGCCAAATACTCTAGTTCTTGGACAAGATTCGTGGATGGAATTATTGGTACCTATGTATATTTATACGGAAGATAGAAGTAGACACAGACAGTACCTCAAATCATTCATATAGCCCATGGTCCACACTATTTGACAGCATATAGGTACTGTCTTCCCTTGACCTCCGGATTCCTGAGCCTAGCGGGGACCACAATGGGGGGTGGTTGTAACATGTCGAAATATACACCACCTCATGCTGCTCCCCTTGCTCTGCTACCACGTCTGCAGCCCTACAGATTCATATGTCCCTAAAATTTCTTCTTCCCAAAACATTTTTAGATTCCCAAGTCTCTATGATTGGATCCAATTTCCTGTTTTCCCACTAATAACATTCATTGGTGGTATCTGCTTTGCCAATGAATATTCAACCAAAAAGGTACTCTCTAGCACCCCAACATAAGTAGAAAATGCATAGAGGAATAGTGTTGGATCGTACTTCCTTAAAAAAAGTGTGCTCAAATGTTCGAGCCCTGAAGCACTGATCGTATCGTATTCATCAAATACTAGGAATGATCGGTAAGCCTCGATTAATACTAAGCTACCGACATGTCATCCTGCCGAATCTATTGAATCTCTAGAGAACTCTCAGCCACCCCGTCATTCTAGTCCTCAACCGCTAGTGAGTCGGGCTCGCATAAAAACATGAGGGGTATCTGATGCTGAATCATGTGTACGACACTAAGACTATATGTTTAATTTAAGAGTACCACCAGTTGTAACGGAAGACCAACATGTAGTGATATAGCTGACACACTACCTGAAGGTACTATCTCGGGTAATAGTCCACGTACCAAAGTCTCATCACTACGCAGACCAACCTTATGGTCACTCACTGAAAAATACTAGTACTTAAGATCACTATCTACTTTACTAGTGACTCAAAAAGGCAGAAAACTCTACCAACTACCTCTAGCCATCCCTCAGCTACGTGGGAATCTATCTCACCTCAAAACCTCGTAGGACTCTATGGCTGAAACTCATGCAACGTTCTCAGTCGGCATGCACTGTCCGCCAGTGTAGCTGGTGGTATATGATGCCCAATGGGGGGTGGTGCTGCTGGTACACCAACTGAAGATGCAATCATAGTAAGAGGGCCTTGCACCAGAGCCACATCGATCGTTGGGTCATCATCCTGAACTCTATTGGGAATCCTAGATGGTTGTCTACACAGCGGCATCCAGATAAGGAACAGGTGTGGCATAGTCATTAAGTTATACCTAGAGAGATGACTCAAGAAAAAACAAGAAATTTTTTCAAAATACACTCGCAATCAGTGTTTTCATGCACTGATTTAGAAATCAGAAGTCAGGGCCCTAGTGTATGCATACGTCGGCCACCACACAAACACTGGATTTCCTAAACTGATAACCACACTCACTACACTTAAAACTATTTTCGTTAAAAATATCAGTGTCCAATGATTTACGGTAGAACCGGCTCCTATGATACCAATTTGTCACGACCCATCCTCCGGGACCCGTGTCCTGACTACCCCAAGCCAACCTTCCTTATGCCAGTGGTGGGAGACTAGCACCGAAGGCATATTCCCTAAAACTAGGAAGGAATTCCCTTTATTACCTGCAAACTCACGCATCCAAGCACAAAACAAGATACGAACATGAGTAAACTAAATAGTAAAAAGAGAATGTACAGTAAGTAAATGGGGCTAGAATATAAGCCCAAATGGAAAGTACTAGAAAACTAGTAAGTATAAGAAAACTGAACAGCACTTGTGAACACCTACTAAGTATCCTACCTGAAGGGTAGGTAAAGCTCTCGTATTATCTTCTACTCGGAATGCCTCGTCTAATGTCCACCTCCAATCTATCTCCAGTTCTAGTACCCTCATCCTCAGCCAGCATTGTCCGTCGTCTGCACCCAACACATTCAGGTGCGGGCATCGCCCGTGTAGGGGTGAGTATAACGATACTCAGTAGGGACCCCGAGACCCCTGATGGTCTCTCAAAATCCACATAGGATAAACCACAAATCATGAAATCAACTGTCAACCCTACTAAGGTATATGCCCATACATATACCTAAGTTATCTTGTATACCCATCTCATTCATGAGGAAACACAAGGTCCAACTCCAAATCCCAAAGCTCGACTGTTCCACAAAGGATGGAATAACACAAATGTAACACAACAAATGTAAGTTCCACAAAGGTAACACCACACAGATAATACCGAAAAGGTATCACAATGAAGGTAAGTACCACAAAGGTACGCCACATAGAAGAATACCACATTGGTATCACCACGTAGGTAAGTACCACACTGGTACGCCACACAGAAGAATACCACAAAGGTATCACCATGAAGGTAAGTACCACACATGTACGCCACATAGAAAAATACCAAAAAGTTAACATCATAATGGAAAGTGCCACACAGGAAGTCCGTATAGAAGAATACCAAAATGGTATCCCCACGAAGGACAATATTACACAGGTACGCCACACAGAAGAATACCAAAAAGGTATCACTACGAATGTATGTTCCACACAGGTATGCCACACAAAATAATACCACAAAGGTATCACCATGAAGGCAAGCACCAAATAGTTATGCCACATAGAAGAATACCACAAGGGTATCCCCATGAAGGAAAGTACCACACAGGCATGCCACATAGAAGAATACCACAAAGGTATCACCACAAGGTATGGACTCAGCTCACACTAGGTATAACATAGGTACAGAAGTACCTATGGTTAGTTGAAGGCTATATCATATTATTCTGTTATGTAGCACTGCTTCTGACCCACACAAGATTGATAGGTAACTAACCCCCACTGAACCACAAAGGATCTGACCCACATAGAATCGATATTTGATGACCCATGCAGGATCACTGAGCGATGAACCACAAAATATCAGTATGCACTGACCCACACAGGATCACTGAACGCTGACCCACACAGGATCGGTATGCACTGACCCATATAGGATCACTGAGCACTGACCCACATAGGATCTGATAGATGCTGATCCACACCAGATCGATGTTCTTTCTTCACGTACAGCCAGCCATCGGGTTCCCGTACTAAGCTCACTTGATTCCGGGAGGGTCCACTCCTCAATCTACAAGTTGATACTACAAATGAAAAGAAGTCCCACGAATAAATATTCCAATGGAATTTCATGCCAAAAGAGACCCAACACAACTGACGGTGCGTCAATCGGACCCCCAGTTTGTAAGTTATTAGTGTTTCCGCTCCGACGGCCCGGTTGGATTTGGGGTTTGATCCAACCCGTCCATACTCCAAATTTTTACTAACACAAGTGGAGTATACCAAATGGACCGTCTCAATCCTAGGTTTCTAGATCCATAGACGGTCTATCAAACTAAATTTCGTAGCTCATGATATGGCCAAAAGAGCGAAAAGGGTCAATGTTGGTCCGAGTCCAGTCCGACCAGTCCTGACCCGTCCTGGGATGACCTGATACGGTTCGGGTCAATCTGGGCCAACTCAGGGTCCGGCCTTGGTTCCAGCCCAGCACGCTGGGTCTGGCCCGGCCCGTTGGGCGGCCCGAGGTGCTGTAGATCGTGGTGGCTCGTGGTGCCACAGTCGGCCAGCATTCCTCCGCGCAGCGCGGTCGCACGCTGCTCCTTCGCCAGCGGGCGGAAATGAGTCATCCAACCATCCCTCGTTGTCATGGCACAAGTCTATGGACCTTCTCTACCGAGAAGCACAGACTCATGACTCCCCCTATCATGCGGCCGATGGTCGCCTGTCGCCGTTATCGAGCCCCACCAGTGATGTCCCTCGGGTCACAGGACGTGCCCAGGTGGCCCATTTTTCATTTTGAAGATCTCCACACTTGCCTCAGGTTGTCACCATCATTTCAAGCCCATCAAAACTCACAAATTTGAGAAGAGGTCAGGCCATGTTTGTTTCGTCTGTTGTCTCTCTGCGTGGGAACGATAGCAAGCAGCTTGTTTATTCATGAATCATGAAGTACATCAAGAATGAAGTAAGGGGAATACAAATAACAAAACCTACATCAAGTTCATTGGATAGAGTCTGCGTTTGATGAAGTGTTAGAGTTCATCATCCCCACTACAAGCCTCCAATGACGCTGCTCGATCATCATTCATCAGTTCATGGTTCTGGGTCGCTCGTCACTGCCCACTAGAACCGTCTCCTTCCTCCAAGTGTTGGCGTCACGACACTTTACCCGATGTTCATTTAACGGTGAAGTCGTCCAATCCCTCCCCCAAGCTCCATATAAATAGGAGAGGGGGACATAAGTATCGATCGTGGAATTTAGGAGGGTTAAATAAATAGGATCCATCCTAAATTGCAATGACGGGATTACTTAGTATTTGAAAGGTCATGCTATTTAATTTACGTTGGCGTAATTAAATGGGAGGATTCCAAGGGACATCCCCACAATAAAGTGGGGTTCAGGTGGTCCCCACCACCAAACATTCATTTGGGAGGTTAAAAAATAAAATAAAAATTTGTTTCAATTTTATTTTTATTTCCATGAAAACTAAATTTCACCCTCGACTAATTGCGGTCAAGGTGAAAGTACTATTAATCGAATACCGGAACTATGAGTTCAACGGTGTCCTCAGATTTCAATTCTGAGCATAGGTTAAAAAGTTACATAATTACATTTTCACGTTTACTAAAAGTACCTAAAAAAAAGATCAGAAAATTATTTACAGTCAGTCTCGTCCCGCGCCGGCCGAGGTTAGGCTCTGACTAAGTGAAACACGTCCCAACGAACTCAATGATACTCTTGGATTTTCAATCTAAGTTACCATTTATATGTTCTAGATTTTATAATAAAATAATTGTCAATTAATTTATTAACGGGCAAAAACTAACTTTCATTGGTGGCCTACGCCGACCATTGTTAGTATCTGCCTAATGAGTGTATACCCTCACATGTTCAGCGGTGGTCTCAGATTTTCAATCTGTGTTACCGTTTGGGAGTTATAAGAATTTAAAAAATAAAATAATTTATTTAATTATTTTATTTACGATTATGTCATTTTCGGGTTTTCTCATAGGAGGCCCATGCCGACCAAACTTAAGTCACTCCTAGGTTAAACCCGCCATTCTGAATGCAACAGTGCCCTAAGATCTCGGATCCGGGCAACCGTATAAGACATTTTCCACTTATTCATGATAACTGTTTAGACACACTAATTAAAGAGTAACAATACTTCGAAGGATCATTTTGGACACTCCGGGACTTTGAATAGCGCACTACTAGATTTTTTGGTCTCGAAATAATTCCATATAATTTAAAAAAAATATAAGGAATTTATCAGACATTACATTAGGTATCAGAGGTGGGACCCTGCCTTAAGTGTGGTGCACTGCCTGGGTTGAGATGTGGGGACCACAACAAGGATTATGTTCTCTAATGGGGGGGGGAGATTGTAGCACCCCAAAATGATGAAGGGTTAAATGAATAAATGATATGACTCATGTCAACAAGGTGCACCTTTCTTTTTGGGAGTTTGTATGATTAAAACTCCACAATTAAGCATGCTTAGCTGGGAGTATAGATCAGGATGGGTGACTTTCTGGGAAATTTCCCTGGTTGTGTGTGAGTAAGGAAAAAACACATCGGAAATGAAATGTGTTGGCCTGTGGCGATAGTCATTAGTCAGATGACCCGTGCAGGCACGTGGGTGGGCCCCAGGGTGGGGACCATGTGTATGCATGACAACTGGTGTAACCTGGAAGTCCAGGACCCGACGACAATGTTATAGCGGGGTGTATGAGTTGTCACTGGGATCCAGTTGTTACATTTGAATTATACAGAATTTCAGGGATATTACACGACAATTAGTGGTAATTAGTATAAATTAGTAGTAATTAGTGGTACTATGTAGAAAATAGTAGTAATTATTGAAAATGAGTATAAATTAGAAACAATAAGTGGTAATGATTGAAAAATAGTACTAATTGATAAATTAGATGTTAATATTGGTAATTAGTAAAAACATGCGGTTAGTTGTTCAAATTATCAGTAATAAATTATAATTAGTAAATATTAGCAGTATCTATTAAAAAGAAGTAGCAATTAGTATAACTTAGATACAATTATCTTTAATTATATTTTACTACAATTAATTAGAATTAATAGGAATAATCTCCATTAATTACATGTAATTTCAAAAAAAGTGGTAATTATTAGAAATTAAAAAAACATGAAAATAGATAAAATTAGCCCACAATAATGTATATTTGAAAAATTTGGTAATTTAATTTATTTTTCTGTAATTAGTTCATATAAGAAAAACAAATATTTTTAAATATTGGAAAATAGGAAAAAATTGTGAAAATTAAAAGAATTACAAAAATTAGAAAAAGAATATGTGATATTAGAAAATATTTTCTACCATTTAGAAATAATACCAATAAATTGTGGTAATTAGAAAATAATATATGAAATTAATAGTAATTAGATAAATTAAGTGGACATTATTGGTAATATTTTAAAATTAGTGTAAATTAGGAATAATTAGTTATTATTACCTGTAATTAAATTTAATTAGATATAATTTTCAGGAATTAGTAATATTTTGTGTAAATTAGTATAAAATGTTAAAAGTAACACAATTAACTACAAATCAATAAATTAAACCACAAATAACACTAATTTGTAATAAAAGGCTGACCAAGTGTTGTGAGGGAAGCATGTAGCCTATGGGATAAGGGTAATAATAGAGTGACATAATTCAGGTTCTTATGAGGTTAGACCATTTGGAAGAGAGGCAGTCAGGGGTAATCCTATGAGTTTTGGAAGAGGAAATCAATATGATAGATTTTAATGACATGATAAGTGAGTTTTTTTCCTTTTTTGGATCAATATATTATTGAAAGAAAATAACAGTTTATTTGTGATCATAAGCTAAACACAAGATTATTTATAAAAAACTATTTTTCTTGTGATGATATATTTGAATGAAATAAGTAAATAATCCACTATGAGATTCACTAATATATATCACATATGTTTCCTCTTCCACTACACATAGTTTTATCTATGAAGTATTCTTCTCCAATCAGTTTGAACCCAAGGGTGCTGAAATTCATTCCTTATGATATTGCCTCCAAACCCTCCACTCCCTGTATCCCATGAGAGAATCATGGAGTGGAGGGGATGCAGATGAATATGGAGTGAAGTAATTCTAGTTCCCCACTCTTCATACTTCTTAGAGGAGACAGTTTCATGGATAATAAAATGAATATACCAATTAATTATTCTCCACCAAATGGTCTGAACATAAGGGAACAGAAAATATTACACATTTTCATCACATTCATTCTATCCACATCAAAATACCCTCAAACCCCATGGTCGGCCCTCTATTTCCATTAATGTTAATTATTGTTAAGTAAAAAAATAATGGTATTTTAAAAAAAATATTGTTATTTAGATATACTTTTTAGCATCGCGGTTTCAATTATGAATCCCATTAATGTGATTTTTATGTATGTAATGTGTTTGGGTGATGTTTGGGAGGCTTTCAAGTACTTATGGAATGTTTTAGGTATTTTATAGTGATGCACTATTTGAGCATGGTTATTTGAAACCATGTAAAACCTATATGAAATGTGATAATTGGAAAATAGGTTATAGGTTAGTTTAATGTTATTGTGTAAGGTTTGACCAAACTATGATGTGACTAAGGAAAAAACATTCATTTGGGAAGTGTGGTTGTTTCATAGTTCTTGCATGGTTTGACTAACTATGTGGGCCAACCATGAATTGTGCTTATTGAGGAAAAAACCTATGCATGTATAGCACACAGTTTTCTTAACCGTCTGAGCTAACCATGCACCGAAAAAAAAGTGAGTTAAAATTCGGAATCTGACTCAGTTTATCTCCTTAAACTTTTTTTAATTGATTATGAACCGAAATTGATTTTACCACCTTCCAACGGCTATGGAGACTCTTACCTTTGTTAGGGGATCATTATTTTATAATATATTGGTGCGATGAAGGCTATATTTCATGGATTTTCTTCATTCATAGTGGAATTTCATAGATCACTTCTTATTCACTCTCTTGTTTTAATATAATATTTTTCATGGGACATATCTATGATAGTCTATTCTAATCATTTTGATATTTGGCCATATTAGTGATAGAGACCGATATTTAATGTAGGGTTTTGGAGTACCATCCTGTTTTGTGGAATTTTTGTGTTGTTGTTCAATTTTTCCATAGATTTATAAGAATGTGGATTCACTCTTGACTCCTCATGATAGAACATGATTTATTAGTTTCATTATTTTTGAATTTCTTGAAATTGATTTTTAAATGATTGTGTTCATAAATGAAGAAACCCTATTTAGCGTTTGTTTTTTGATTTGTGATATTTGGTTTTTTTAATGTTGATTGTTAATGGATTTTAAACTAACTATTTTAAAATACAAAATTGTTTTTCTTCATGAAAATTGATTAATAGTGATGTATTGAATAAAATAATTTTTTATTATAATGGATAGAAATATTTCAATTTGAATTTCATTTTGGAATAATGTTAGGTGTGTGTTTATGTGCATTGTGATATTTAAGGGTTTAATGATTCCCCAATCATTAATGGGGTGGATAAGTGTATTAACATCACCATGTTAAAATGGTTCAAGATATAACATCTTGGGGAAAGGATGAATCACCAATTTTGAGTATAGAGTGGTCCATTATTTAATGCATTGTTGTATATATGGATTTGTGGAAGGGAATGGGTAATGTAAAAAATTTTATTTGAGAAATCGTTTTAATGAGTTGTCTGGATGTCTATCTTGAAAACTATTTGGTGTGAAATTTCATGCCGTTGATATAAACTGTTAATATTTATTTTATTGTTTCATATAAATTTTTTATATTAATGTGATAAAATGTTATACAATAGTTTCTTGATTAGAGAATTAATTTGGGAGAAGCATTTATAGTTTTAATACTCACCCCATGCTTTGAATGTTTGTTGCATTTTCATATATTATTTATAAGGGTATAAGTAAAGCCATGGTATCACATTTCATTAGTGATGCTTAAAGATACTTGGGAATTGATTGTGTGGATGGATATTGGATAATATATGAAATTACTCTGCCGGAGTCTTTAGAGTATTTGAGTTTTTTTGTTTTTCTTTTGCATTGTATCTTTATATAGGTCATGGATTTCACTTGTTACTCTAATGTAGTCTAGTTTGTTTGTTATATATTGCGTAGTATTACATTATTATCCCTCATCATATATTTATTTTTTTGGTTGTGTTAAGTTGGTGGTAGTTCATTTATTTTCAGAGTGAGAATCATCCCTTAATGTTATTTAAGCCCATGGAACTTATTTCCAGACATTGGAATCTGGGGTTTTTCACCTAAGGCTTTGTAGAAATTATGCCTCATATAAAGACAATGAGGATGGGAGGGATATGAGGAATTTGTTTATAATTAGTCTATATAAATCTTAGGGGGCATGTGGTTTTCGTTTATTTGATCCTTTGTTCTCTGTTGAGTTGGTCTTGGAATCAGAAACTTATTCCAGTTTTCTCCACTAGTGGGATGGTAGAAAAAAGTAGGATTGTAAAAAATTGAAATGTAGATCATAAATTGTTACCAGGGTGTTGTTTAAATAACTATTTAGGAGAAACTTATAGAAGTATTAATGACATTTAAATGGTTTTATACAATGAATTGAGATTGAAAAGTATTGATATTAATAGAATCCAAATAGAAATATATATTTCATTTTTAGTAATGATTTATAATTTGGGGAAAAATATTGATTTTTTAAAAGTGATGAAAAATATTTTCAAATGTCTTATTTTGAAAATAACATGATAGTGGAAATTTGAAAATAGTTTAATGTTAAAAACATGATGGAACTTTAAAAAATGGAAGGAAAACAAACAGTGTTTAATTTTGGGAAATTATTGTCATGAAAGTGGTGATATGTTAAATTTGAAATGTTTAATAACATATGTTGCAATAGAATGAGAACTAAAACGTTTTTTATATAAAATATCACCCTATAATCATCTTAGGAACCAAGAGGAAGTGGATTTTGAGAATATAGTTTCAATATATCCACATGTAGTCTAACGTCTAGATCAATATACTGTCTAGGATTTTAATGATTTGAATATTGAGATCCTAGTGAATGAACCAATGGAAGTGGATCATTTCATTCCATTATAGATGTAGAGAAAACCCTTATTTGGAAGTGATTGAGAACTAGAGACTGTAGAGGTATGGTAGAATAGGATGAATCAAATATTCAATTTTCTAGGCACACTAGCAGTGCTAAAGGACAAAATGGAAAATATATGCATGAATATATATATTAAATGTAATATAAAATATATAATTGGATAATACTATTTATTACAATATTAAAATGGGAAAAATAGTTGTATGAAAGAAAACAATTATTTTATAAATCCTTTATATATTAATGGTGTTGATGATTTTTTTTATCATTTTTATCATAAAATCAAGAATGTGTTTAAAAAAGAAAAATTAAGTGTCCATGTATGAAATTAACTCTAAAGATATTTGATTCATTTGACAATTTTTGGGTAATATATTTTGTTTTGGTTATTACAAAGACTATAATTTTTTATATCAACATGTTGAAATACATTGCAGAGAATTTACTAGTAATTTGGTTAAATATCGATAAGTGTTTCAGACATTAGTACATGAGTTTGTTGTTCCATAATTTCAATGTATAGAAACTCGGATGGATATTAATTTAACTCTTGTGTAAAAGCTATCTCTATTTTTTGAGTTTCCAAATACTACCATGTGTGCTTTTTATTATGGTTATAGGATAAGACGATTTGAATCTGATAAAAAATTTATGGCAGTTAAAATGAATAATGGAATTCTAGAAATATATTTTAAGAAGATATTATCTTTGGATAAATCATTATAACATAAAGATTTTAGGTTACCAACCGTTATTTTGAGAGGAAGAGGCTGTTGCATAATTTTTTCCTTGTTATTAGAAAATTAAGGCTTGTTCAAATAATTTCATATTATATTATGAAAAAATGTATTTTTAGTAAGTCGGCATACATATGGAAAATAAATATACAATGAGCATCAATAATTGATGTCAGGATTAGTTCCTATTAACCAGCTATGGTATTTCCCACTTATAACCATATTATTGTGGTTTTTTATGTATTCGAACTCAATGGCATAAATTTCATATCACAAATACAATATTTCAATATGTAAATATTTAATTCATTCATATAATTCTAATTCATGGAAACATCTCAACTAGTTTAATCTGCATTTTTCTACTAAATTCAGAAACATGTGATTGGGTATTTCTACAAATTATTTCTATCAATTTCGTTCTTATGGTATCTAATATTCTTATTGTATTATTTGTATTACTCATCCCAACTTACCTATGTAGTTGGTGATGAATGATCCATATATATATTTTAAATAATTAATTCCACAACATCCAAAATAATATATTGATGTTTATATGATGAAATTTATTGATGAGATAAATTAATTCTGGATTAATTGCGCCAGTATGTAATATGTATTTTTTGAAAAATAATTTCATAATTTATGATACATTAATGTTATGAATTAGTGTTCTTTTAGTATATCACATTTTATATTAATAGATTATATAAGTTCACAAATTATGTTTATATTTAATGAGTAAAAAAAGCATTTATGGTCTTTAATAGAAGAAAAACATCCTCATATTGCTATTATTTCATATTTTTTCCTATTTATTATCCTTTGTAAAGGATGAAAATTCATTTCACTAATGTACATTTGATTCAGAAAGACAAATAGTTGTGAACTCATGTATTGATTTAAAATCTATAGTCTATTCATTATCTCCCATTACATATTGTCCAACGATAAACCAAAAATATATATATCTTTGATAACCGTCAAAAGTATACAAAACGAATTATTTTTTGGGATATTCCATATTGGTCAAATTATTAGGTCAATGACATGTTTTATTTCATGAAAAATATGAATAATTGTTTTTTTAATAAATATATTTTATACAATTTTGGACTAACTTGGTAAGAAAAAATATAATTTAATGGTATTATTAGATAAATCAAAAATTTATAGGGGACAAAAATATTAGTTGTTTGAAAATATCAGTCCACAAAAGTTAATAAAGCCAAAATAAATAATTATAGTTCAGAATGAAAATTGATTATTATTTTTAGTGGGTTATAGATTTGAGGCTACTAGATGATTAGGATTAATTTTTGTCTAGTTTGAGAAAAATTTATATTAGAAACTTAAAAAGAAATCATTTCATTGTTTTAATGGAAAGTCATCTAATGATTGGATTTAGGAGATTTTTGAATTATTTTATTTTGAATAAGGTAATAAAAATATCACATTTTTTAAAGGAATTTTTGTTGTGAAAAAAATATGATGCACTTAGTTGACTACCAGAATATAGTATTTTAATATAATATAAACAGTAAAAAATCAACTGCCACTCATTGATTAAATGGAGAATTAGATATTAAATTTTCCACATGATGAAACAATTATCGGGTCAATATAGTTCTGATGTATAAAACTATATGAGAGATTCACATGGATATTATAGAAAAATATATGTAAAAAAGAATATTTTTGGGGGATAATTGATGAATCTTATTAGAAGGTGGAAATTTATTTTTCCTGCTCACATTATTTTGAAATTTAATGTCCTCCACAACATAACTGAATGTGCTATAATGAGGAAACTTTTGATGAAGAATTGATCATTAAAATATCAATTTTTAACCATATTATTTTTTATTTTGTGGAGTTCATAGATGATGGCCTTAAGATGAAGAACAACATAATGCTTATACAAATGTTCTGCTCAACTATGATGAAATGAAATGATATTTATAGTGATTTCTACTATCATATATTTATTATATTTTTTTAAATTTAAAATAATATAAATTTTATTTTCATATTTTAATGATGATCATAGAAAAAATATATTTCCCAAAATTACATATACTTTCCTTGAGGAATATCAACAATATACTTTTTTGTACTGGTTTCAAAGACAGGTAAAGGAAATTTTTTATGGTTTAACATTCAAAATCAATTTATATTTTCTATATTTATATTTTTTTTCTATTTTTTAGGGATCACAACATATTGATAAAATTAATATTCGATTGACTATATTGAGTTACAATCCTTCCAAAGTGGTTAAATATTATAGTGCATATGTTCTGAATGGTTATATATATCATACAAGTGTATATGGTAAATAAAAAAATAGTGTATTTTGGGTTTCTCTTGACAGGATATCAACATAGGGAAAGTGAATTTGACTTTATGGCATGTGGGATGGAATAATTGTACTTACTAATCTACGAAAAAAAAAATATAGTTGTTTAAATGACATTTTTTAATCATTATGGAAGAATTCTTGTTCATAAGAACTATAGAATCATCAACAATAAATATAAAATCGTTTTTGTAGTAAATAATCTATTCTTTATTTTCTCAATAAGTAAAGAAAATTTATTAGGAAAATTATTTTTCTACTTCTGCAGTTAATTGATTGGTGGAGAAATATAAAAATTAATTCCTGTAAAAAATATATACACAATGTGTATGTGGTTATTCTGAATTTTATGGAATATAATTTTTTCAACAGATATATTAGAATATATATTTTCAACAAAGATACATTAATATTGATGAGGAAACACACAACATTTCTAGATTTTTGTAATGATGATGTAAATGATGTTATAAGTGAATTTGAAATATCTAGAGATGATACTGATAGAATTCGTAGGTAAATTTGTGATACTGAGGAGGAAGATGAAGATATTAACACTTTCTAATGTGAAGACATTTATGAAGATGAAGAATGAAATAGTCACATATTGGTTAGTAATAATTAATATATATATATATATACACATAATACACATTTTAAATTATCTTATGGAAACATTTTTGTCATATATTATATGGATGATGAGCCTTTGAATGAAATATTTCATTGCCTCAAGGAGGAAATGCTTCCCATTGATTATAATGATTCACAATCATTCTACTATTCAGTATCCCGATTTTCATAATCAACATAGATAGGCCATGGTCTTTAGATAATAATGATTAACAACCCTATTCCTACTTGGATTTATAATCTATATTTTAATCAATTCATTTGAAGGTAATTTTAATTTTATATTTCAGTTAATTATAATTAATAATTATTAATTTTAATTAATATATTAATGTACTAATTATTTGATTATTTTTTTATTTTCCATAAATGTTTCGCATATATCCACTGGATAAAAGAGATTTATTGTGAAAAATATATTTTCTAGAGCATTGGAGATGTGGGACAATATTCCCATTGATATTTAGCACCATAGGTTTGATCATTTGATTGTACAAAAAATTGTAGTTATCTTAAATTTTTTTATGATTAACTCACTATTATTAAATATTTTTAGGGTTTATTTTATATAATCAATGATAGAATCAGTTCCACTTTCAAGGAGGCATGGAGGACTTTTTTTCATTAATTTTTCAATTATTTTTGGATCAATATGAAGTAGAGATCCATGGAGAATGTTGGAGTCATTTTTTTTCATCCTTGTAACATTCATCAAACCAATTACAAATCATCGCATGTTTGGGATGGATTTTTCACATCCATGATCAGAGATAGTAATTAGAGGATATGGTTATAAGGTCAGCAGAATCGAGGGAGCCCATAGGGTATTCATAGTGCGGATAAACAAATTTTATGTACTCATCGATGAAATACGGTAATTAATTTTATTTAATTAATTATATAACATTGAATGTAATAAATATATTTAATGTGAATATTTGAATTTGATCATCCTGATATTGTAGAGAATTATGTTTATAAAATGACGTGAAGTGATAATTTCACTAATGAGATTACTGGTGATTGACAGTATTAGATCATGGACAGTATAATTTTTCTAATTTTGAAAATTTCCTAAAAATAATATTTTAAAATTTTATATTTCAGAATGATTTCAAAGGAGTAATTTGAGTCTACAACTTCTCATAGACATGATTAGAGTCTGGTCAAGACTAACTAAAATGACCCCAATGAATCTGGATCTAATGATAGAACATTGATGCTGAAAACTAGGTATCCGTTAATCATTTTTTTCATTTTCATATGGCCAGTTTAAGGGGTTGCCGGTACCCAAACACCATTCCCCACCATCCAGTAGACCTCATCACCACCTCCAAAAGAGAACCTCCATTCAAACTTCATAATCGAATTCAAATTCAAACTCCAGCCACCTCGAGCCACGACCCGAGCGTCCACGTACCCCTCTGCACTGACAGACCTCGTGCCGTGCGTCTCCAAAGTTAGTCAGTCTGCTCAGTCCGCACGCCAAATGAAGGCCGAGCGACAGCCCTCTACCGTCACGCTCCACCCTTCACTGGCGTCAGAACCATCATCTTCATCTCGAGCCGTGAGACTCATCTCCGGCCATCGTCGACACCGAAAATCCAAATTTCCCCCAACATCACCAAAAAATCACCACCAGTAGATACACAGTGGGAACAAACACTCACAAACAACAACAACATCACCGGTTATGCCATCGCCATCGCCATCTCCAAAATAAATGCCTCACCGAAGGCACCAAAAGACACAAAACCAGTATAACCATATGTCACCTCACCAAGAAACGAGATGAGGAAGAAACACAAACCATTTCCGGAAGGTCAAGCATCACAAGAACCACCCAACCGCACATGCAGCACCCAGAAACTTAAGATCCCACCGCCACCAACCAAAACGACTACTTCAGACACGATGGAACCCCACCGCACTCACATGGGAGAGACCGGGACCCCAAGAACCACCGACGCAAGATCGAGACCATCATATGCTGAGAAGCACACCGCCGGACACCAGCGAACTGCCAAGAACAAACCCAGGGGTGCTCCGAAGAGTATGTCGTCGACAGGGACCGGTATTACACCCGCTGTTCCGAACCAGCAACCATTGAGGCTCAAAAAGCAACTCCACAATAAGGGAAGACATCGAAATCGCGCGACGCCGTCGAGATCCTAGCCGGCACACCAAAATTTTTTAAGGTTATTTTGTTTGGACATCAACCCACTCAAGGGGATCATGTGGGGAGTATTATACATTGGATGTAGATTTTGAGGATATGTTACGTTCTTAGGATGATGTTGTAGAGTCCCTTCATTGGGAGCATGAAGATCTTAATCAACAGTATGAGGGTGAGAATTGTTGATTGAATGAGAAAATGTGTGATAAAATTATTGAGTACATGTGATGCCTAGAATAAGGTATAATGATGAGGTACCATCACCAACCTTCTGTAGAAGAACCACCCTTCATTAGTGATTTTTTGGCACATTTATTATTATAAATATTATAGTTAATATTTTAATTTTAATATTTTTATAAATTCAGATGCCTATAATTTTATATATATTTTTTTATTTATATATTTATACATTTTCTATTTCTAATGATATTTATTTTTAAATTTTTAATTTATTTTGTAAATAATATTTTCAAAGACATTGTTTACCCATCATAAACAATTATTTTTGATAGGTATAGAATCTCATTACAAATGGTGATATAAATATATCCGAAAAAATATTGACAGAGTAGTTATAGATAAAAATCATTATATACATTTTTCCATTGAACAAATAAGGTTTTAAAAAGAATTCTTCATCTAGAAGTTATTTTTTATGGGTTCCAATAAAAAATAATCTTTAAATTGTAATTCCTATTTCAGTAGTGTTAATTGATTTTTGGTTTTGTGTCTATTAAAATTTACGTGATCACTATTTTTCATATTATTAATGTTACCTATCAATCAATATTAAAATTTTGAAATTTCTTTCCTCCCAGTGTCCATATTTTAAACACCCTCTAATGTTATCCTCTCTGGATTCCAAGATATGTGTTTCTCCAGATAAACATTATAATTATGTTTCCTTCATTTGATGTGGTTGTTTGATTAACCCATTTTTATGATTTGGGTTTTCAAAATAAAAAATTTAAATATGAAACCCTTAACTTTCAAGATCAATTCAAAATTGGGGGAATTATATTTTGTGTAGGGGAGGAGATTAAAACACCCTCTCTGGTTAATAAAAACATAATGTTTAACAATATATATAACATGTAATACTAATCATTAAAGAATTATGTAATATTATTATATTATAACGATTATAAGATAGAAATTGAAACTAAAGATTTGAAAATAAGAAACAATATTTTGAAATATATATAAAAACAAAATCATTAAAACTATATTAATAATTTCTTTGGAAATAAGAACCAAATTTCTAATAATTTAATTTTATTCATCAAAATGAAATTTTTCTGAAAATGGTTTATATTGGTTTTTCTGAGACAGTATTACACAAAATTTCTAGAAAATTTGAAAATATTATTTTATATCATCTTTGAAATAATAAAATAAATATTATCTAGAAGTTAATTTTTTATAATTTTTTTTAAAATGATTATGCATTAGATGAATCAAGAAATTGCTGATTATTATTGGGAAAACTTTTTCATTTTATGAATTTAAAAAGTTTAGTGTTATTTTAAAAATGTATTAAAACTAAAATTAGTTCATTTATATTATGAATAATCCAATTTTGGTTATTATAATTATTTTTATGTTATAATTTTTTATAAAATACATTTATACATCTAAAACATATTTTTCAGGAAGTTTTATTTTCACTACATTTTCAGGGTTCATTTTTAAATTAAATTTCCCCAATTATAAGAAATGAATTTTATTAAATTTATATTATTATTTTTAATCTTCATAAATTAAGTTAGTTAATAATGTGTACTTAATTTTTTATAGATAAAAATAGTAACCATAGTAACATTTTTTAACCTTGTTAAACATAAAATGTGTTAATTACGGTCCAAAATAATCTAACAAGGGTTTTAATTTTATAAAACACTTTAAAATTTTCATTTCATGACACTATATAATCTATAATCATCCAGAAAAAAAATATATGACATTTTTCTTATTTATATTTGATTGTATCCTTTGTTGTATTAATATAAAAATATTGAGTCAAAACAATAACATTTTATTTTATAATCAATAATATTTTAAAATATGGATATAAACAACATATTTTAATTTAATTTTTTTTATTTAAATGTGAAATTTTTCTTTTAGAACTTAATTTATTTTAAATTTTAAATGATGAAATAACTAGGTTAAATACATAGGAAACACTGATAGAGATCTTGTGAAAACAAGAGAAAAATCAAGTAAATTTTCCAAAATTTAATATTATTTGTTTTAGATAGAATATCATAGAAATTATTATGATTCATATTTAACATATTAGAGATGTGTTAAGGGTTTCTATTCTAATTAAACTATTTTTGTTATTTTCAAAAAGAATAACATTTTGAATAGGTATTTAAATGACATTGATATTGTTTTTTTTATTATATTTTATTATATTATTTAAAAAACATAAATATTTAGGAGGAAAATTACGATAATAAATGGTTGAATATTTCATCTATTTTCCATTTATATGCCATTTTACACCTCATAATTAAAATTATAACCCATTAGGATTGAAGATGTTTTTACCACTAATAAGGTTTAAATTGGTTAACAGAGTTATTAAAAGAAAAGACATGGTTCTAAATGACACAAAACCAATATTATATTTATTTACTAATTTTATTTCAAACAAATAATATTTATTTTTGAATTAATATATGTTTTAAATTATTATGCTTTAGAAATTCAATAGTTATATACTGATTTATTATGTAATTCCATGTGTTTTTGTTCCCTCCCTTATAAAAGGACACCAATTCTCTCTTGTCTTTACACCTACATGAGCCATCTAGCATGATGAAACTGAAACCGTTTTTCATTAAAAACACTTATCTATGAATTCGAGTAAATGGACTTCTTAAGAGACCTTTAAAATGGTTCTTAATAGGTGATCTAATAGAGGCCTACTAAAGAAGATGCAATCATTATAATCGACCTCTTTCAAATTATTTATTCATATACTTAATATAAATCATTTATATTATTCCTCAAATAATTAATTATGAATCATAAATATATTGAAATTTTATTGTGATTATGAAACCCAATTATCGACCTTTTATCCCATGAAATGGAATGTTAGAGTATATATTGTGTGTACGTCTGGACTATCACCTCTACTTAGAAATACAATTCATTTTCTTTTTCCTTCTTCCATTAGTGGTTATTAAAATGGGATTATTTTTTACATATGAAATTTATGATATAATTATTCTTCTCTAATTATAATTTCATATCAAATTTTATACCTTCTAATCTATTGGAAAATGATAATATTTCTTCTGTGTACTCGTGATCTACCACCTTCAAGAAGTGACGTGATTCGTTTTTTCTATTTAGTATTTTTAATGATTGTAATAAGGATATATTTATTGAATATATTATTTTAATAAGTCATAATGACTCTAGAATGTGGAATTATTATTTATTTGTCTTTTTTCGCATCTGGAAAAAACCAAAAGAATATTTCATCCATACTTAAAGCCAACTGTCTCCTTGAATGATATAATTAATTTATTTGTGTATTAATTTTATTAATTAATATATATATATATATATAATGAGTAAATATGATATTTTTTTCATTGTTATTATTATCTAGATGATTTGACATTGATAATTGAAAATGGATTGAGACACCCAAACCAAAACATGACATAAAAATGATGTTTTAATCACCTAGAACAATGATTTTAATAATGAATCATTAATAAATTAGTGATAATATGTTATAATTAAATAATATATGGGTTGAAAATAAATTAATATTATTTTGGAATACATTTAAAATAAATATATATTGATTATACAAGAGGATTTAATTCCAACAAATAATGACAAGACCTGAGGTAAGAGGCGATCATCTCCAATTTATTTCAGTGAGACACAAGCCATATTAACCAACTGTTTATTTTATGTGATATATATGAAACCCCTGAATATATTTTAACATTATTAGTATGAATTTTATTTGGATTTATATATCCATATATGGTTCTCTCTTCTATTGGGTTTTTATTCAATTCTTACTAAGTTTTTATGTTATTTATGCTACAATCAAATTTTAATCAAGGTTGTTTATGATTGAATATATATTGAGGAAATTTTATGATACTTATCTTTTAATTACATAAATTTTATTATCCTCTATTCATTCATGGTATTTTAATGTAATAGTATAATTTTCCAATTTTAGGAATTTGAAATAAAGGAAAAATTTTCCTAAAAATTATATTTTTCCAAAATGGTTGGGTATCTCTTTATTCCATATTTATGTTATATTTAATTGATTTAATTGAATATTTTATTATTATCCTATGAATGTATACTTCCATTTTTATCCATTTCATAATTTTTATAATTAAATTTCATTTTAATTTTAATTCCATTTTCAGATTGAAGTTCTTTGGATTTTTTACCAAAAACATAAATTCAATATTATTATTAATTTAACCAACATTAAGGAAATTTATAGACATAAGGACTAGTCAATGTTTTAAATATTTCATTATAAATTTCTTGGGAAATTTTTATTGTCAATTTTTCAATTATTACATTATAGATTTATATGTAACATCCTGAGTTTTTAATAAGAATTATTTGTATCAATTTTCCATTTGTTTATTGATTTAAATACTAATTAGATGTTAGAAATAATAATATAAATAAAAATGGTAAATAATGTAAAATTATCAATTAATGAAGTAATTAAATAAAATTGGAATTATGTTGAAACTCATCAAAAAAATTATCTTTATTAAATATGATTTCCATTGGATAATTTTGTTACTTAATATTATACATAAAAAAGTTATATTTACATATATATAAAAATAATTTTAGGTTATAATAAAAACAAAAACAATTATGTTTTAATATAGAAAATCGTTTTTGAAAATAAAATAATTTCCATTAGTTAATGTTTTCTAACAGTTAACCTATTGACTATTAAAAAATATTTATATTGAATTGTTTTTCATGAAATAATTTTTAATTTCAATCGATGTCTATAAATTTTGGGGCTATAATTTAACAATTTTAAAAAATGATTTGTTACTACAAATAAATAGATTTATATAAAATAATTTTAGTATAATTTATATTTAAAATTTTATTATGAATTAAATTTAATATGAAAGTTTATATATTTTTAAAATGAGGAAAATTATAAATATGATATATAAAATTTCATGAGTTATGAATATATGAAATGAAAAAAAATAATTAATGTTTTACATAAAATATGGATAATGAATTTGATTTTAAAAAAAATTATGAAATTAAAAATATATTATAAAAATATATATTAATTAGAAAATGAATATTATTAATTATTCATAAAATAATAATGATGACATTTATTAAAAGTTATGATATTATTTTAATATTAGATAAATTTCATTTAATAAATAAATATAAGAGGAATAAAAAATCATAGAGGGGGATTCATTTCAGTTGATCCAGGGTCATTATCTGAGGAATTATGTGATTTTATCTCCTTTGGGTGATAACACAGGTCGCTAATCAAATACATATGGGTCTGAAGATTAGATCACGTATTGAAAAAACAAAGGAATTGAACCAATGTCGATCATAAATGGAGTTTCAAACCCAAGTGGGGGAAGTCAAGCATGGTCAGTATGTCACATAGATAAAATCACCTAATTAGTCCTTAAATATGATTTTTGGAAAATTGGAGTTATATATTTTGTTTCTATGAATTTAATCTACCTAAATAACTTGATTCAACTTTCATTTTTGCATAGAAATGAGATGTTTTAATTTTTCTTCCACAATCAACATCGGTTAACCTAATACATCATCTTTAATTTATGGGTGATATGAATATCAATATCATTTTTGGAATATATTTTAGTGAATTACAAAATAGAAATTTAAATTGAAAATAATTTGTGCTAATGATTTTAATGGGATATGTATTTATTTGTTGAATCATGACAATAATTCATGATTAATTTAATGGAATGTAGACATAAAATAAAATAAAATAAATCAGTTCTGGCCTCCTACTTTGAGGATATATATATATTTTTGATTTCATTATTTTTAGTGAAATCTCATAAATTCATTTGGATCAGAAATTAAAATTCACCCATCATTTACCATTTGGATTAAATCTGAACCAATTATCAGCTCTCTTGGAATGTCTTTTTCCTAGCAAACATTTATTATTCATTATTATTTCGTGTCCTCAGTAAATTATATATATTTTCATCATATTTTGTTAGTGTATATGTACTTGTGTGAGGAGAGACTCAGAAGTTGTTTGGTGGGGCAGTGGTGGAGGGTTTGTGGCATTATATTCTTTCCAATGTTTTCATAGTACGAATAAATATTTTACAGTGTGAAAGAAATATTGAAAATCTAGGTCGTTATTTTGATAGATTATAGAGGAAAAGGGATTTCTTATAAATATTTTATGGATTATTTTTTATTTTAAAAAATAATAAATAATTAATATATTCATTGAAAATCCTTTATTGTAATGGAATAATTAATTTAAACATATAATTTTTCATTTTAATATCTTCTTCTTTGAAATATATTTTATTCTAAGAAAATTTGATATAATATTTTATTTATTTCAATATATTATTTTTCTTATATTAAAATTAAATAAATTTTTTTTATGAAATATATAATTTAAAATTTATGTATGAAATTATTTTACAAATGAAAATATGATGAAAGTGATTAATTTTATAATTTATAATTATTGGTCATTATTTTTTGTAAAATTTGTAAAATTATAATTTGAAATATTGGTGTCACAATTTCATTTATACATGTCCATCAATTATGCACATCGTTGATATTTTGTGCATTTATATTAAATTTTTATTTTCAATAATTTTTTCATTATAACTTATTAAATCTTGTATCTGATTAAACATTTTCATGTTTTATGAAATATTTGTTCTGAATATTTTGAAATGGATATTAAAATATTTTTTGGTTGTGAAAATATTCTGGTAAATTTATGAAATGTTAAAATGGATTTAATGACTTTTTATTAGAAATTAGGATCTCCAAACAATGGTTTTTCATAAAATTCACCACATGCATATCAAATGAGAAAATGAGTAATGGGGAGTGATCATATATCATAACAAGATGTTCCCCTACTTGCGTTATAGCTAGATGGCCACATTGAATTCATAATATTTGTTTTGTATCATATTAATACATAAATGAAATATTATTTTAAAATGATTAATAAGGATAAATCAAACTATTTTTCTAAAGTTATTTATGATGTGAGTTTTCAAAAATAAAATTATTATTGGAGTATTTTGAAAATTATTCTATATATGAAATAAATATATTTGATACTTTTTTTAATATTTTATGAAAATGTCTGTATAATATTGTTTTTTACTAATATTAAAATGGCTTAAAGGGAAATTTTAAACTCATCTCATGTTTTAAAATTATTTTCACAAGCCTCTATGATATTCAAAAATATATGGATTTTATTAAGGTTTTAGAACATATGAGGCTAATTAGATATTTCTTAATTATATTTCTAAACTCTTATTTTATATATATTTATTATCTAATTGTAAACAAACTAGACCAAAAATGATTAGTGGTTATATAATGAATTGATTATAATTATATTAATTTCAAAAAAATAAATCTTATGTTTTTAGTATTGAAACTGGATGTGTGGGTTTGGGCCGTGAGATTGGTATCAGAGGAATGGTTTACAAAACATGAGAGATTCTCTGTTTTCAATTAATGAAAATAGAATTTCATATCTTGAATTTTCATTTTAAAATTTAGTTATTTTTCTTTTCTTAAAACTGTATAATTCGTTCTATTCTATTTTTTCATATTTATGAAGATGGATATTGAAAAATTTCATAGAAATGATGAATGAATTGCTATGGTTTAATAGATTTAGGGGTGTGGGCATAATGAAACATCCTTATTTTTAAATAAGAATTATATGTACAACTTTTCCTATAATATATTGAATTAAACATTAATTCAATATTACCATAATAATGTAAACAAAAATGTAATAAATATTAAATTATTAACAATCGAAGAAAATAAATAAATAAATAACATATGATGACACTCTTAAAAAAGGAAAAATTATTAGAAAAATATTTTTATTTCATTATTTTATCAACTAATTTAATATATAAATAATTATATATATATATATATTTGAAATTTTGTGTCCTATTAAATACAACTGGAAAATGATTTAAAATAATAAATGGTCTTTTAATCTAAAATTATTTTCATTAATAAATGTATGTTAAAATACAACTTATTAATTTATAAAAAATATTTTTATTTTATTTTTCTGATTAAATAATTTTTTATTTTATTGAAAATAAATAAATTATATGAATTATAAATTCTCAACATTAAATTATTTATTAATAAAATATTTTAAATGAATATAATTTTTTTAGAAAAAATTATTTTTCATAGTATATTATGAATTATAGGTAATATTAAAAGAAATATGTTTTAAAAAATTGGAAATTCAAAAATTAATTTTTTAATATTTTTAGTTATGAATATATGAAATTAATAATATTATGATTATTATTATATAAATTCTATATTATGAATTAGTTTTTATAAAACATTTATATTATAAATAATTTAATATATGTAATTTTGATAATTATATGAGTATTATTAATTATTCTTTTAATATGATTTAAAAAATTATATGAAATTATGGTATAATATGAATATTATTACAAGTTCATTTTAAAAATTTTAGATAATAGAACTCAAAAATATGGGAGCTGATATTCATTTTAGATGATCTAGGGTCATGTTCTAGAGGAATCATGAGGTTTTATATCATTAGGGAGACAACATGGTTCAAACATCAATTGAGGATGGGGTTCGATCATAGATCTACATAAAAAAGTGTAATCAAATAATAATATTATGATGATGTAGTTTTGAACCATAATGAGGGAAATCAATTGTGGTTTGTATGTATTGGAAATCAAATCATCTTCATCCTCTATAAATCTGATTTGTAGAATATTGTAAGTTTTTATTTTGTTTATTGTTGTCAAATATTCTTTAATATTTTAATTTTTGGATCTTTCTGGAATATCATTGACATGTTTGTATTTTCCTTCATCAATAAACATCAGTTGTCCGGATTTATCCCCTTCAACTGAAGTGTGATTTGAATATCAGTATCATTATGGTCATATATGTTTGGGATTGACATAGTGTTAATTTTTATCTAAAATAGTTTTACTCATTGATTTTTGGGGGATACATAATGATTTATTAATGATTTATGGAAAGGTTGATTAATTTAATGAATATAAATATTTAATTTAATCAAATAAAATTGATTTTGGATAGATGGTTCGAATAAATATATATATAATTATTATTATTTGAATATTTTTATTAATGTCCTCATAAATTTGTTTTGTATAATGTAATTAAAATTCCGCAATCATTTTCTATTAGACTAACATCATATATTGATATCATCTTTCACGGAAATCTTTTTTCCTTCTCAAAATTTGTAATTCCTTCCACTTTGGAGGCCTTAATTAAATATATATTTCATCAGCATATATATTTTTTTGATTTAATATATTCTTGTGCTTTGAGATGCTAAAATGAAGTCTATAAATGTATTGGTAGAGGGGTCATGGAATTATATTATTTTCTAATATTTCACAACAGTAATAAATTCCCTCCAGTTCCAAATAAGTTATTAAAAGGTGAGTCATGCCTATTAGAGATTATAGAGGTAATTGTATTATTTATAATTATAGTTTGGATTTTAATAATTTCAGAAATTTCTATTTAAATTATATATTCATTCAAAATCCTCTTGATTTGCAACTGATTAATTACATTATTCAAATATGATTCTATTTTAAACTCATATTATATGAATTATGTTTTTCATTAAAAATTTATGATTTTATATTATGTTTGTTTCAAAAAAAATTGTATATATGGAAAGTAAATATATTTATTAAAATTATATTAAATTTAATTTATGTAAGAAATTATTTTAAAAAATATTTTATAATGAATGTGGTGAGTTTTAAAAGATATAATATTGGTTTTTTATATGTAAAATGTTTAAAATTTTATTTTTAAATCATGGATGGTGTATTTACATATTGACATTTCCATGCATTATTCACATCAACAATATTCCATTCATATATCTTAAATATCTATTTTCACTAAGCTATTATTTTGAATTCATTAAATCATGTATTTCTCAAAAATATATCATTTTTTGGGGAAAGTAGTTTTTTTAAAATTTGTAGAAGACATAAAATTATTCTTCATCGATAAAATAATTCTTGTAAAATTATGAAAAGTTAAAATGGTTTTTAATTTTTTATTTACGAGAAAAATAAAGCGTCAAAAAAAGTTTACATAAAATTAAAGAGTAGCATATCAGATGAGATAATGGGTAATGGGGATTGATCCAATTACCTCAATGGGAAATTGTCCTACCACATATACTACTATGTGGCAACATTGTTTTCAATCCTAGATTAAGTGTTATTTTATTCAATAAAAAATATTATTTTTCAATGATTTTAAGGAGATCTCCAATATTTTTAAAAGACTGTTATGAAATGGATTTTCAATATGCTTATTAAAATTTAAATATTTTGAAATGTATCATATATATATATATAATATTTTTTATAAATTTTATTGAATTGGTTTTTATAAATTATGGTTAAAATTATTTTCCACTGGTTTTTAAAACCCTTGTTTGGAAATTTTATGCTCATCCAAGGTTTTAAAATATTTTTCACCGGACTCTTACAAGTTCTAAATGGGATGTATTTTCAAATAGATTTATCACATGTGAATCCAAATACATATTTATAAACTATAGTTGTAGACTATGATTTTATGTAATGTTTTATCCAACATTCTGGAACCATGCTTTGAAAATTTCATCGATTGTATAATGTACTTTGTATTGTTCTATATTTATTATATATATAAAATTTCCAATTTTTTTTAGAAATGAAAATGGATTTTTAAGTTTAGGATGTGAGATTATATATTTTAAAAAAGTTATTTTAGAATGAAAATGAAATTTTACATATGAAATATTCTATATGGTCATTATATGATTTTTTATTTATGATTGTATCCTTTGATGTTACATAAGATTTACTTAGTATATTTTCCAATGATTCAATTATTTTTCTCGATATGAATTTGTTATGATTATAATGACAAGTTTATTATAAAACCCATTTATTTTCTATGATTTTTGATATGATGAAATATTAAAATATTTATAAAAAATGTTTCCTTAAAATAGTTATGATATGATTTATTCTTTATGATCTTTTAGAACATATATATATAAATTTTATTATGTGAATTTAAGAACCAACATTAAATAGGACTCTAATTAACTTGTAAAAGTTTGAAATCTCTTGAGATAACAAGGACTGCAATGTGGAATAATCCTAGATTTTTTAATGGAATCTATCCTCTAGGATTTTATTTAGAGTGAGCCTTGACTAAGAATAATATATAATAGTTATAAAACCCAATCCACTATTATCTTCTTGTAATTTACCATCGTCTATTGAATTTATTTTCTATGATTGTGTTTATTCCAAAAACATTTTTCCCTTTTCAATGTTATGATCTCTTGGATCATTTTCATTGAAACCATTATGATTCATGTCTTATGAACTTCTAAGATTTATACCAAAACTCATGATTATTATATATGATTGCATGGGTATATTTTTTATTGATATTTTCATTTTCATTCCCTTATGTGTTTCATATGGTTTCATATGATCATCATTTGATATCAATCATTTTTACCCTTAATGAGCATTTGAGATCACCCTTTCTTATGTTACCTTTACCCCAATAATGAAGAAATATATTAAGTATGATATTTATAAGAAAGGTGCTAATTATGAATATAATAGTAAAATATAATGTACATTGTTTATGATTTATTAATTTACTTATCCATTTTTACTATAACACTAACAAATTATAGTTTTTATGGATTCTAATGTTATGTATTGAATATTAAAATAAATGTTTTAAATATTTATATACGAAATTCTTGGGATCATATTAATTTCAAAAATTAAATCCATATATATATAATCCCAAAACAATTGTGGCATTGGAAAATTATGATGAATCCCCTTTGATGATAGTCATATTGATTTGACATATTGATAAGTCAATCATTGGTAGTAAAATTAACAATATATCTCAACATTCATCCCTAAAAGAAAATGTTCCTGAATATCTCTATATATTTTTATACCACTTAGTTAAATTGAAAATGGGGATCTATAAACCTCACTCAGTAGTTCTTTCATAAAAAAATTCACATAAAACCCACAATATTTTTTGGAATATAAAATGCTCTATTCTTTAATATTAAATTATAGAAACATATTTTTCAGACAAAATTATACATTTTCCTATAACTCAAAATCATTATTTATTGTTTTTTTAATTATATATTATTAGGAATATTGAACTGACACCTAAAAAATATAGGGAGTTCCTACATGCATTTTTTTAATCTCACATTCAACAAATCATTATCCATAGAATTTTGTTCTTGAAGTTCCACACTAAAGGATAAATTCTAATTATGACTCAATGTTCATAATACATTATTTATATTCCCTATATTTCCATGAATTGATAAATCATAATCCATTATTAATAATATCCATCTCTTTTTTCCCATGTGTAGCTCCTGTTAGTTAATATATACATTAATCTTTTTATTAGAATATATTTCACACTTTAATTCATATAAATGATGTCAAAAATTTAATAATGAAAACACAATAGTATATTGTTTAAGGTGGGTATTAGGATAATTTTTATAATGAGGTATTAATTTAAATTAACTATAAAAAATTTACAAACCATATTGCATTTAAACAAATTAATTACATTAAATAAAGCATCAATATTGATAAACATGTAACCGTTCCCATATGGATGTTCCAAAACTAGGGTATTAAATATTCTAGTTTTCAGTGGAAACATTCATAAAATTATTTTGTCAAGAGGAACCAAAATAAATTTAATTTTTACATGGTTGGTAGGATAGACCAACGAGAAATATTTTCAAACAATCACTAGTTATAGATTTGTAATCCAAGAATACTCTAAACCAGAATTTATTGTTTAGGTCTTTGATATTCATTTATAAAATTAGTTTTATATAGATAAAAACCTTTTCCATATTTATTTAAGATATGTCCATGGAAATAAAACTTTTTAACAAAAAATACAATTTTCTAAAAGTTATGTATAACATCATACCATTTATTTTTTGAAAACTAAAACATACTTTTTTATATAAATAACATTGACAATAAAACAATTATCAGTAATAGAAATAACCACAAACCTAATAAGTTATTTATGTAAAACTCCATTTATAATAACCCAGAATATACCTATATAATTCATTAATTATATGGTTATAAAAAAATATTAATTCTTATATCTAGGGTAAAACATTGTTTTAGGGATTTCATCCTCCTTTAGCATTAGCTAAACCTAGCCAAACCTTAGACCACCCTTTAAAAAATAAATCCCTCTATAGGATAGTCATAAATGTTATATATATATATATGAGATAATAGATACTTGTTGTAAATACATATTTATTCAATTGAATATAATTAATGAAAAACCACATGAATGTATCATTCTTTTTAACAAATAATATTTGATACCACTATAGTGTTGTTTTAGGCCAAATAAATCCTTGAAAATTCATTTTCAAATCATCAAAGTATACTTGAGAAGCATGATTAGGGGGTTTTGAAGTTGTATTTGAAATTGATATTAATTAATTCATTCATTCATCTTCCCATTATGGTATAATTATTGACAACTCAATTGTAAAAAATCATGATATATTTACTGGTGTATTATCATTAATATCAATAGTTCCCTTATTTTTAATAATATATGGAATATAAGACTTTTTTAAATTGAATAATATTTTCTCATATTGTTTATATTTGATTAATGGTAAGATTTCATTCTTATATAAAAAATAAAATTCATCTGTGAAAATAAATTCATGGGTCAACAATCTATCTTATTTTGATAAATTAATTGTGAATCTATACCCAAAGAATAATCAAACTCATAGAGTGGAAACAAAAATAGTATTGCATGAAAACCCCATCCATTTATAAAAACATGATAATTATTATAAAATTATTTACCTTATTACTTCCCCGAAGTGTTTTTACCAAATTATCTTGATATAGATTGTGATTTTATATTTCTAATCTACCAGAAAAATACTCATGAATTAATGAATGTGTAGACCTCGAATCGAACATGGAATTACAATTATTTGATTAAACAATTAATGTACCTATTTCCACTTCATTTTATAGACCAAAATATTCTAATATAGTTTTAATTTATTTCCCCTCAGAATTTTCTTTATAGTATTTATAATTCTCATCATTAATTCTATTAATTTGAAACACTTTTACATAATGATGCATATTATTACATTTAAAACACCATACTAAATTATTGTAAAAATTATTCTTACCACTAGTAAGATAATTTTATTATCAATAATGATACATATTCTCAAACTTATCATATTGTATTAATATCCTAAATTTATAAGACATTCCCCGTGTTTCTTTTTATGAAACTTATCACAAACTAGAAATTTTATTTTACTACATTAATACATCCTTAATCAGTTATTCCCAAATATTTTCCACATGGATGCATTTTTTGTTGTTTTTTTAAAAATCATAATCATTATATATCTATATTTCTAACATCTTAGAATTTTAAAAAATATCTCAATTATTTTAAATTCCTAATAGCAAAATGATCTTCAGTATCATAACATAAATCCTAAGTAAAGTTGATTTATTTTAATATTAAGATTCCAATTTCAATTCGGTACATACCATTCAAATTAGGTGATTTTATTCATACGTGGACTCAAAATATTCCACATTCTACCTCAATTCTATGATTTTTTGAATCATAATGTTGATCAACCTTAAGAAAATATTTATCAAATAAGAATTTCATAAATGTGTCCTATTTAAGGGAAACAAACTATTATCTTTCACTAGTTTACATAACCATTAACCCTTATTGATCGAATACACCTTGAAAATAGTAAATAGAAAGTGTAACAACTTGATGATTTAAATATAAAATGACATTGAATATCATATCTATAGATTTTACCCATCCCTTACCTACCAATGAGTCTGAAGAACCACTAACTGCTGTTTGGTTTTTTCTCATAAAATTCCCAGTGTTATCATGTTCTTCTTGGATGATCTAGTTAGTATATTGCATGGATTCCACCATAATTTATAGCATGATTTATATAACCCATCACAATAAAAAACAACATAGTTCTAATTTAAACCATTATAGGTGGCTGGTTTTGAAGGATATTTTAATCTTGGTTTCTTCCACTAATTACCCCCTTGTTTCCTCTTTGGAATCCCTTTCTGAATAGATAAATTATTTATAAATCTACATGATAATAGTTAAATATTCTATCGTGACAATAATAAATTAAAATGTTGTAAGGTTGTTAACTTATATTATCAAAATAATTAAAATTATATAAAGATTTCTTCAAATACCAATAACAATGATCATACCTCAAATAATTCATTAATTATAAAATTATAAAATAATCTATTTAGTTTTTTCCCTGAGAAAATGTTTTTCTTATCATTTTAGAAGATTTTTCATCACCCTTACATAAATAAATATTTTATAAAATATCATTCACTTCCAGTTATTATAAATTCAACCATTAATTAATATATAAATAAATTATTTCTCATGATATTTCTTATCAATTTTCATTTTTTTACTTCAAATTTTTCTATGATCAATCTAAAAACTATATGAAAATATTTTATAATGTGGGATGTGTGTGAAAATCTCTGTATGTGATATATAAGCAGATTGAAAAAAATCATTGGTCCATGAATAAAAATAAAAATTTAAATTTTAAAAAATTCAAATTTAGCTAAATAAAAAACTTCATAAGAAGGAAATAAAATTAATTACAGAATTCATTTCATCAAATAATTAATAACAAAATAGAATGTAAAGAAATACATAATTGTTTTTTTTGTATTCTTAATAACTCATGAAAAATATTTCCAAAATTTCTTCATTTCACCATTATGAAGAAGCATAAACATCCCCTTAAATATTAATCTAACTAGATTACATTGTGAAATTATATTATTTACATAAAAAACTACTGTATTAATAAATAAATCAAGTAGGTAAACTGGGAGATCATTTTCATATCACTCGTAAAATATCTCTTTCAAACAGGGTGAAAGACATGGTAAATTCTATAAATCACTTAGTATGAATCTACAACTGGTCAACTTAATCCGTTTACCCAATGCATTGGACAACTATATTAAGTTCAACCATCAAAACGATCGATATTATGATCACCCATCATCATAAAAAATTTATAAGTAACATAAAATATATATAACATATTAAATATATCATGTCCATCATCATACTCAAAAAAACATTATTTTCAATCAAAAGAAACAATTTCCATATATTAAAATATCCATTCCCTTAAAAATTAATTTGAAAATACAATGAACAAATTGAAGAATATTTTAATAATAAAACCTGAAATCATAAAAAATAATCCAAACATAAAATAATAGTTATGGAGGTAGCAAAACCCCTTGATTTTGTATCCAATAAAAAAGAACATTTATTTTTTTTCAATTTTTTTGAATGAAATAAATAAAAATATTCCTCTAAAAAACATTTAAAAATGTGTAAAACGTAATTAATATTATGTTAATAATTATTCTATTTATATATTAATACATTAATTAATTAATTTTATGAATATGAACATTAATGATAATGATGTAGTAAATTAATCTTTATAGAAAATAAAATTATGTTTTTGTGGTATTGTAACCCTTACCCTGGTCCTTGTCATCGCATAGACACTTTATCTCAAAAAAATAAACATTTACAAATTATTTACTTTATTTAATTCCATTCTCGTTTTAATTACATTTAATTAATCAAATTATTTTATTTACTTTAATGGAAGTGTAATTTTATCATCAGTTAAGTCCATGTCAGATGTTTTGCGGATAACTGTCTCATATATCAAAAATGTATCTAGTGGAGGTCATTAATAAATAATCTATAGAATAATAATCAGAAAATAATTATCACCTATAAAATTTAAACATACCTTAAAAACCAACACTAGAATATGGTTATGAAAAATTAATTACATTATAATCAAGGAGATGTCATTCTGAAAGGATTCTAAATTAGAATTTACTCATTAGAAAACTTTTTATAAATAATTAAAATATCATCTAAAAATCTAGAATTATTATGTTATAATAAATATAATATTATCTATTTAAATAAACTTATATATTCTTGCCAAATGATGTTGTGATGAAAAATTAATCACATTTCTACGTGGAGGTGGTAATATACACATGCACATAGAACAATGTTATCATTATTCAATGGAAGGAAATTATAATAAAAAACATGATATACTATATTTAATATCATTAAATTATTTCATTAATATCACACACACACACAAAAACATATATATATATATATTAAATATATAAATATAGTTGTCTATGAAATTTTGTGATGAAAAAAGAATTACATCGGTTCAAGAGGTGACAATATACCATCCACACGAATGATGGATTCATTTCATATCTAATAGAAGATGAGTTGGATATAGTTTAACCCCTTAACAAAATGAAATATCATTATATGGAATATATTGATGATATTATTTCAGTATATTGATGATATTATTTGAAAATTCTCCCTTGAAAATTATACATCTTCATGAGAAAACCACTAACGGTTTATAAATATATCATTCTTAGGATGCTTTTTTCCATAAACAATGTCATATAGAAAATGATGATGTATTTTTTGATGTATTTTGGTTAATCTTGTCAGAAATGGAGTCTAAAAATTTGATTGGAAGATAGGAGAGTAATATCACCTTTATGAGTGATGAGATGGACATTCTTATAATTACATAAAATACGAAATTATATATATATATATATCATAATCATATCAGATGGAACTAAAGAACTCCGAATTATATTATATAATGCAATGTGGTATAAATTTACTCAACCAACGATATTTATATATGTATTGGATACATTATACTCCTTAGAACCTTGTTAAACCACTTTAAATTCATTTTAATATTCACCATGATAAATTAATTTTTTATGAAGATAACAAAAATAAATCAAAATATTATTAGTGGACCTCTAAAAATATTTTGAAATTAAAATTAATTTTTTTGATCCATTTAATCCTATCAAATTAATTTATTTGGGATAAATTAAATTTAAAATTATAACACAAAATTAAAATAAATGTTTTTTTAATAAAATACTTGATTGAGGCATAAAAATAATTTTACCATGAAACCAATTAATAAATGCATTTCACTAGACTTTTCTGTTAAAATAACAAAAAGTTAATGTTTTAGAATTTTGATTCAATGAAAAACTATATAGAATCTTCGAACCATTTCATTATATGAAAAGACCCAAAAATATGTTTAATTTTAATAAAGGATAACATATAGTAAAAAGATCTTCTTGGGTTTCAAAGAAAAATATAATGTCTTAAATTTCATTTTTTAATCATAAAGTAAACTTTAATTTAAAAAAATAATATAATATAATTAATTAATGTGATTACTTATTTCTAACCATTTTCACATTAGTTTAACCCTTATTATACATTTTTTAAAAGGTTGGGGCCGAAGCCTCATTTATAATTAAAGAAAAGAAAATACGTCGTTAACTGGGCAGAGGGAGACCCATTACGTAGCCCGAAGGCCCAATGGGAATTTAGCCCCTTACATTGTCCGTAGGTCCATTTTTTAGGACCAATGCCCATTCTATTAATAGTACTCCTATAGTACCCCACGCTACTACAGTACAACACAGTACCTACCATTGCTAAAGTATCCTTTCACCGCTATAGTAGCATGTCCCTGCTACAATTCTTGTCGTTGCTACAGTTCCGCCACTGCTACATTGCGCTACAGTACTACTATTGTACATGCGCCAAATGGGTTTTGAACCCCCATTATTCATGTATAATTAAGGGGTTATTACCACTAAACCTTGGTATTCTTGTTTTTAACCTTAATAGTTGTAAAATATTTTTACTATTTTTAATATTTATTTCTGAAAAAAAAAGTTTAACCAATTCTAATATATTAATTATTATGATACCAAAAATGGAATAATTTTTTTCTAATTTATTTATAAAAAAATTAATAAATTTAATTTAATATTCAATGGTAAAAACATGATGTAAAACTATATATAGTGATTATTTTTAATTTAAATTTTGATGGGACCGTAAGGGTCGTCGTAGAGCGCAGAGCGAGGGATTCTCTCTCGTCGCCGCCTCCTAGTTCCGCCCCTTCCAGGATTCACTCTTCCACCCTTTGTTTGTTGTTAGTGGTGGTTGATTCCTTGGATCGGCCGTCGTGACGATGTACTTGATTCAACCACCCTTTGCTCGAACCCTCTCTCTATTTTGGGTTTCACAGCGGTGCATTCGTCCTGCGATCGAGTCCCAGATTCCGCAGGTTGAGGAGACTTTTCATTATCAGATAAAGGCTCTTGGTGTTGGGTGTGGCCTCCGGGGGTCAGCTGGTTGCTGATGATGGGATTTGGAACAAGATCTGGTTCTTGACCGAGTTCTATTCGATTTTTTTGTTTTCAGTTTTCTCCCTTCTTCCTTCGTTCTTCTGATTTTTGTTTTGGTTACTTTGCGATGGCATTTTGTGGATGGATCTAGAGGTTTCGAACAGTCGTTGGTGCTCCGGTGGAGGCAGGACGAGCTATCCTGTTTTCCATTTCACGATGCAGTTTTCTTGTAGGTTTTCTTACTATTTTTGGAGATCTAGTGTTAGGATGTAGGGCCGTTCTCTTTTTTGAAGAAGAGCGGTTTGAATTTTTGTTATGCGGTGTGGATGATGATGATTTCTTGGTTCCTGTTCCTGCTAGATTTGGTGTTTCTGGAAAGGATGATGTTTTTAGTTTTTGTGTTTTGCCTCTATTCAATGAAATGGAAATGCTGATGGAGGAGGGTTCGGCCTGCTGTGGGTGTTTCGGCATCTGTTCTCCGGTGACCTGTAAGGATGGCGATGTACCTGCAAGGATGGTGATGTGTGATGATGGGATCGTGGCTCGAGGTAATGAGTGTTGTTCGATGGAGTGAGGTTGGAGTGGATTTTGAATTTGAAATTGGCTGATGTCTATATTTCGGTTTCCGGTCTCGCTTAAACCAGCTTCGGGTACCGGGTCCCTCAAACCGGCTTTGGAAAATGAAGAAAAAGATTGCATGCTAAAAAAATTATATTTCAGAAATTACTTTTTTCAAAAGATTTTTTTACGAAATTGAAATATAATTTTAATTCAAATTAAATTTATTATATTCCCTAAACTAAAAAATTTTAAAATAATATTTTCTAACTAATCAAAAAATAGAATATTCCTTTGTAAATAATTGATACGGAAATACAAATTTCAATAAAAATAAATATTTCTGAATATTTATTTAAACAAAAACAATTTACAAATATTACTCATTAATTCAACCTAAGATAAATTTTAAATAATAAATTCAATTAAAAATATTATTTTTTTCAAATTAAAATTATATATTATTGAAATAATTCTTCTATATAAACCCATAAATTACATTAATGACAAATTTAGTTTGAAATAAATAGTTTTCTTCATTAATAAAAAATTAATATTATTATTATAATCAATAAATTAATATAAAATATTATCAAATAATATTAAAGAATATTAAAAATATTTATTATAACATTAAATTGGACATTACAAAATATTTTTAGATATATTTTGAAAATTTACTTTTTGGACAACATTATTCTACCTATCTTTAGAATTTCCATAATATTCCTCCCTACAAAAATATTCATTTATGGTTAGTAATATTTTAAATATTGATGCTTGATTCAATTTATAAAAATATATATTTCAAACAAAAGTCTCTTGTATTGATTCCCATTATCATATTTTATGTTTTTAACCACAACCGATGCCCTTTTCAACCTTCCTTTTATAGATTTTAAGCAGCCTAAAATTATCTATAAAATGATTAATGAAATGAACATTGGTCATTTGGGAGAATTGATCAATGATTTTAATGAACTAATGATCATCTAAAGTTGAATTTTGTATCATTATCACACAATGATCTCTTTATACTATTTTCAATGTTATTATATTATTAATATCAAATTCCATATGATTGTTCTACGTTATCTTTCAAAAATATCATATTCCATCAATTCCTTATTGATCAATTTTAATATTAGTTATATCTTAAACTAATTGTTATTTTATAATATATCATAGGCATTTTTGTCCAACACTCACAAAAATTTTATACTATAACATGTTCTTGTCTTTCAAGCTCATGTAACATATATTGGATAGATCACTAATCAAGAAAAAATTATCATTTATTCTACCACAGAAAAATATAGTTCTTGCACCACTTTTAATTTCAATGGGGATTTAATTTATATAGAATATTACTTCATTACTCTCACAAAATTGTTGGATATCACTCAAAAATCTATGTTTTATCTGTTCATTATAAATAGAATCTTCTGATTTCATATAGCCATTCACAATTTGAGCTATACCAGCCCATTTTAATTTTATGTCAAATTCATTAAAACAATATAATACACCATATTCATGATTTTAAAATTTAATAATAAATTTAGAATCAGTAGTCTTGTGGGATAAACACCCACCATCAATTATATATGGATTTTTCTTCATAAATGGTTTATAATAAACTTCTTCTAAGTATGTTTTTTTCCATTATACACTTCAACCGATTTCCCTTTCTCATTGATATGGAACTAGTTGGGATTATTTATTTTGAAAATATAAACTATATATTCCTTTTTTCACACATTATATAAATATCTACAAGTTAATAAAACATATTTTTTCAAAACATGTAACCAGTTTACATCTCTATATGATTTCTTCCAGTATCTACTTCCTTCTCATTTGATGGAATTATGTAACTTCTTTCCCTATCCCAAATAAAAATATATTATGAAAACACATATTTTCATTATGTAAAAAAATTCTATCAAATTATAAATAACCCTAAAATATATTATTTCTTAAAAAACCCAATATTTATGCATAAAATATATATCTACAATTGAAATTTATTTCACTACATGTGACTTAATTTGACTCTAAATTAGAATATAATTGTTGTTCAAAGTCCAAAATTCATAAAAAATATTGGTTTTTAAAAATTATTCATTTTTTTTCCAAATATTATAAATTTATTATTTAAACCTAAAGATATAGAACCTAAAGTTTTTCAAATATTTATTTTAAACATGGATTTCACCTGATTTTCTCACCATCAATGTATGATTATCCCTTCACATAAATAGATATTTTGAAGTCCTCTTTTTTTTGGCTCTTTCATAGCTTCTAATTATTCTTATTATGTCATTTATATTTTTTTATCCATAAATGAATCTTTTTCATAAGGATATTATATCATCTTCTCATATTGATAAGATTTAAATAATCTATTTTTATTTTCTTATATAAGAGTTGTATCTGTTTTTAATTGATCATATTTTTTAATTACAAACTTTTTATTATATTCAAAAAAATTATTCTTCACTTTATTAATAATGATTCTTGTCTCAGGACAGTATTCAAATGAATCTATGATCATGTTTTAATAATTTTTTAGTTCAAAATTATCTTTTTCATGCCTTGATGAATCAATAGTTTTATTAATATGATAAATAGAATATGAAAATTCCTCTGGTGTCTCATCCACAAAATCACTACATTACATAATTTCAGGTTCTTCATCATTAATAATCAAATTTATTTTTTTCGTTCATTGATATTTATCTTTATTTTACCATCAATAGTAATTTTTTAGATTTCACCCTCCACTTAATTCCTCAAGTATTCTCCTCATTTTAATATTCATACCCTAATCTTATATTATTTGGAAAATTAACTATATATTTTTCCATAACCATTACATTTATAAAATATTTAAGATAATTTTACTTTTTTCATTATTTTCCCTTTTCTAAAAGATTTTATAAAAGAAATTAATAATTCATTAATATTTATCTTTATTAATATAATAACATTATTTTAATAAATATCCACCAATATAAATTTCCATATTCATCATGGATTCAAAACCAATTTTTTCTATCACATTATTTTTGAATATAACATATTATATTCCTTTATATTAAATGAGGATATTGTTTAAACCATCATGTAAAATATCTTTTTTATCTTCCTGATATCAAATTTTAAGATCAAACCTATCTATAATATGTTTCATCAAATTCATCACAATTTTGGAATCATCATATTTCTCTCAAAATCAAAAAAAAATTTACATAAAATTTAATTTGGAAAATTAATTAAATAATCAAGTAATTCGTCCTCTTCAATTTTAATATCTTCAAATTTGATCCTCCAGATTTATAAGATTTTTGATATTACCTAGACATTTCCTTCATAAAATCTCTCCATATTCTCCCTGATTTCATTTATAATTTGTATTTTTATATGAGTAGTCTATATAATATCTAATAATGCAAGATAATATAATTTTTTAAATTTCCATAAACAAATATATTCCTATTCCTAGAAAACATCATCTGACCATCATTTTAACAGGTGAAAATCCCAACATATCTTTATCATGAGCATCTATTGTGAGAGATAAAATATATAGAAATATTCAATTCTTTTAACTATGATAATGATTCCCATAGAATGTTTGTACATCATAGTTATTGAATATATTAATACAATCCATTATCAATAATTTTATTATTTGATCCATCCCCATTAAATATACCATTTATACCACATGATGTGCCTATAAGAATTATCATTCTCCACTATGTTATGAATGAATTATTGAAATTAATTTTTTAAAATTTATTTTCTGTTTAATTAAACATTAAAATAGGTAAGTTTTTAATAATCTCAAACAAAAAGAAGACAAATCCTTGTATAATGATTGAGGGAGTATAAATAAAAAGAAACAAAAAAATTATAATGTTATACCCAAAGTGGAATCATTTCCACTTTCGTGGCTCCTTTCCCTCTTCAACTATGGATTCTCTTCCCAACTACAAAAATTGAGTTCCAATTGGAAAAATTTGTGTAGAATCATAATGCATATTCCTAGAATCATACCCAACACCATATATTTACAATCAAATAATAATATGATGAATAAAAATATTAATAACATCACAAGATAAATTAATTTACTTTAGAAAAAAAATGATAATCTACCACGAATCTCTAAATACAAAAAAACTAATGTTACATTAGGAATAGTAGAATCATTTTACACAAATAATATCAGCCTCAAAATATATATTCTAAATCCCCAAGATTCATTAAACATTGATCACTAACTTATAAAACCCCATGTTAGGAATATTTTTCTTATTTATTTTCACATAATAGAGTAAAAAATTTATTAAATCCATATCCTAAGGATCCACATGAAAAATAAATCACAAAGACAAAAATATATTTATAATGACATGATAGGACCCCAAAATTTACATAACTACAGTCTAAAAAATGAACTTTCTCTTAGATCATGTTTCCACATTGCTTCATAAATTAATTCATAATTAAATTCACCTTAATAACCACTGAATACTAATTATAATAATTTTATATTCATGAAATAAAATTAAATACCATGAATACGGAGTCATTAAAAACCCTTTTATAAATCATCCCGATTAATTTAATCCTCATAATATTTATATCCTGGAAACATATAGACATTCAATCAATACGTTTCCAAAAAATCCTTTTTGGTTTTATGGATTTTTTAGCCTACATCATAGAAAATTTATATTTTCATCACTTCAAATATTATTCATGAAATTACTACAAATTTAGAATAACTTAAATCAAATAATTCCTCTAAACCTAAATTAGAGTTTTGTATTATATCGGCTATGAGATTCACTTCTTCTATGCATCAATACCTTACATTATTAGATAAACTATAGTGTATTTTTTTATAAGAAATTATAAACAAAATATCTATATAACATATTAAAAAAGGTGATTTGGCTATAAGGATTTTAAAATAGCATATTTGAATATGTGGTACATTTGACTATGTGGATTTTCCTATGGTATCAATGCTATTAAGTGAATCTTCGGAATTAGATATTCCCTTAAAGCTCACATAGATATGCATTGGTTCACTTACAATCTTCCTCAATCTCTTAGACACTTCTAAAAAATCATGATTCAATTTCTCCATCACCAAACACTATAGGTCATTAATTCCTTTTAGGATTAAATCATCAAAATTCATATTGAGATCCATGGAAGAAAATGAATACAACACCTTTAACAATTCATAAGGTAATGTAAACACGACTAGTCTCTTATTATCATGATCAAACAGATAAGGATAAGTGATATATTTTTTCACTTGTAAACTATCTCTTGATATGGAAAGTACTACAATAAAAATATAAATATTTTTTAAAAAAATTAAACTAATTGATATCAAAACTTGAATAGAATAAATGTTACCAAAGTGTGGATATTATATAGTGGGTGTTGTGCATGGTATGGGGAGGGTATGTGGTTGACATCCTTATGTTTATGATTCCATGCTATAATTGATATGAAAATCATGGTTGAGACATTATATGTGTAAGTGGATATAGGATAATTAATATGTTATGTTTTTGGAAAGGGTTATGAATTACCAAATGATATTTAGTATGGTGTGGCATGGATTCATAGGGGGTTGTGAGCAAATGAACATTAATGTCGGTTCATGTGAGAGAAAAACTAGTAGGTAAGTGGTTGTGGGGTACCATAATATTCTATTCAATAATATTTTTTTATTATAACTATAAGAGATATTTATTGAGTGAGGCATTATTAGGATGGGTGGTAATTTTCCAAATATCTACTTGTTGGGTTTTAAGTTGATCACTTATGTAATATTATTCCCCATTAACATTTTAATGAGAGTTGTAGAGTATGATTTTTAAAAGTATACATTTTTTTCTAACCCAAAAAATATATAAAATATTTTTTGGGTTTCAAGGGTGATTGAGGTTATCGTGGGTAATGTACAAGGTCATAACTTGGATTCATGGTTATAGTTACTCTATAGGACGCATAATTTCTTTTCATTTGTAGAATTTTATTTGGATGACATTAAATTCATTGTGAATTATTATAGTTTTTTGGATTATTTTATATTATGGTGTAGATTGGCAGAATTTAATGTAATTTTCCTAGGATATGTGATATAAATCCATCTTATTTTATTTTTTTACACTGAATTTTTGTCTCCAACATGAGGAATTTTAAACGTAGGCCTCGATAATCACTTTGATCTACATTATATTCCCTATAGGGGTACACAAAAGGTAATGTTGATGAATGAGTTATATTATAACATTTGTAAATTGTATGTTTAAATGTTAGATAATGGAATTATAGAGAATTACGTGGGTTGGAAGGTAAAAAAATCACTTGAACCCTGAATATTCTATAATAATAGAGATCATGTGAAATATAGGATTTTGGCCCCTTGTGTTCCTATTAAAGGGAATTATTTCAAAATAAAATATTTGATGTGATTTCTAATCTATGGTAGATACTAAGAGAGGAACATCTTTCATGATTGATTTTTAATATGTTTGAAATTGATTAATGTTATAGTATTAAAATGAACCTTGTTAAATTAATTTTATTAAATTTATTATATGATAATAAGATATATATTTTTTTCCCAATTTTATGATATTTTAATTTTTCATTATCCGCATATGTTTTTGATTAGTATGGTTCACTGGGAAGAACCAAATGACCATATTAAGGGTGAACGTTTCATGGGGGGTGATATTTGGAGTAAGGAATTATGAGAATAATAATATATGAGAATGGTTATGGTTTAGCGTAGCCTCTCTATTTTGGAGGCATTAAAATGGGAGGTGGATCTTCATATCACTTTTTCTTTGATTTGATCATGGGTAAAAAATCTGGTTCCATGAGAATTTGTTTTCATTTTTTGGAGTGTTGCTGGAGTGGTGGATATCGTATCTGGGGTAGTGGAAAGAGGCCACTAATTCTTAGGATGATTTCCTAATGTATTTTCATGCTTAATTTTTTCCATCAATGATGTGGGAAATGAATATGAATGACCTACTCTCAATTTACCAGGAGATACTAAGTGTGTGGGACCATGGGGTCGGATTTAAGGACCCCCTTCACTTTTCCCATAATATGTTTCATAATTGGAATTCTACATAATGGTATTTCTAGGAAGAGATATTCTAATTTATTCAATATAAGATAACCCTATTTACGATTCCAAAGTATCAGGGTGTGTAAAACAATGATGTGGCAATAAAGAGGATTAATTCTCATCTATGTTCATCATGAGAGGGATCCATTACAGTTATATGAGGAGTAGATATGTTAGTTCATGGCCTAATGTATCTCGGCAATTGAGGTTTCTACTAGTAGGTTGTCAGCCCCCTAAGTTTCCTTTTTATTTATATAGGGTTGTATTTTCTCATGCCCTAAATAGGAGTTATGAGTGGAATTTATTTTCAAGTGGGATATATTATCATATATGATTTTAGTGTCTAACCATGAGTAGGTATCAACATGGTGTGGGTGTGTAGTTTCACTTTCAACCCCTGCATTAAATGTTTCCTTAGATTATATATCATCCATAAAAATAGAATGATAATATCTCACGGAGAAGATATAGAGTTGGAAGGGAACAACCCCACAATTTCCATCCATATATGTGAAATTGGTTTTAGAGAAACCATGTATATCATCATTTTTAGAAAGGAAAATGTGTTGTCTATTGGCATATTCATACTATGGATGTGACAACTATAGATGGACTATAAATCATAAATGATACTAGAATTTTTTCTTTCACCTCAGAATTTAGGATGATTGATTTTTTTTAAATCACATTACATTATTTCACAATCCTTTTAATGTTATATGGGACCCTATATGGAGAATATTCGAGTGACACTTCTATTTACAATACTAGTTGGTGGTCATATGTGTCTCCTTCATTTGTTTGAAGGCTATGAGATGATTATGGGATAACATCATCCCTATGGAAATTTGATTATTATTTTGGTAATTTTGTATTATGTCGTAATGGAATCAGCATGTTCTACTCAATACACATAGTCATTGATTGTTTCTAGAGTAGTGTGTAGTTATATGAATACATTAGTGATTGTGTAGTATTCATTATCAAGTAATATCATTGGTGGGTTGTCAATTTTTTTATCTATTAATATCTTTGTTAATATCCCTCTAATTGGATTTAGTATATGGGAATGTAGTGGAGTTTCATATTGTCAATCAGGATTTTTCATAAGTTTTTATAAAGATTGTGTTAACCGAAATGCTCAACATTATATAAATTTTTGGATAGAGTTTCAACTGAATCAATCTCTAATTTAAATGTCTACTTGTTTCTTGAAACCCTTGGAGCTCTTGGAGTTGATAATTCAGGTTTATAATATAATCAAAAATGGATTTATCTAGGACACTATGAATCTATGGATTTCTACTCTGTTTTTCTCCATGAATTATGTTGATAGTCTGTAGTTTTTCATATCATATCAGTGGCTGAATTAGGTAACAGTCAAGATCCATTACCCTCTTTAGAGTATTTATAATATATTTGGTGTGATTTATGTTTCAATATATTTATGAATGTACATTTTCATTTTGTATATTAGATGATGATGGTTATGGGTAGGATATCCTAGAGACAAATATTAGGTGTCAATTTGTAGACTTTAATTCTATGTTTTTATTATTCACTTTTGTAAAAACCTCAACTATTTTTATGGGACTCAAAAATTACATTTTCCACAAGATGATGAATATGTTTTTGATAATTTCCATCAATTAGATTTCCATGTTCTCGGTGTTTGAGATGGATCATTTTTTACACATTAAGTAATATTTAAAACACCTTCTAAAACAAAGATTATATATAAAGATACATGAGTGTAATTTTTGGATGTAACAGGTTCACATAATTGGACTTGGGGTGCCTCAATAAGGAGTGTTATTGGATCCATTTTTGTTGATGTAATTATTCATTAGATAGATCCCAATAATTTTACATATGATTGTAGTAAACATGGTATTATAGGATATTATTGATGTTATGTGTATAATTTGTCTTCAGTTTAGGTCTTATTGACATCCTTTACATATAAAGACTATGAATTCTTAAAATATGATCATTTTCCGGCATATTGAAATTACATCATATAGAGGTTGATTAGTTTCCCCATTATTTATTTCATAGAGGTAGGAGTGATGTTTTATGGGTTTTTTGATTCATCCCTCATCACTCTAGGTTTTTTTGATGAATAAAATGAATGTTTTATAATATTGGTATAGGTTTTTGTAACCTAATGTGTGTAACTATTCCTTCTAGGATCTCATGATAGTGATGGTAATTTTTACTATAAATATGCGATGATAATAAGTCATTTTTGAGTTGTTTATTTTATTCTATCCACACATGATCATTCGTATGTTTTATTTTAGCGGGATATGAATATATGAAAATGAAGGTGGATTGTGCTTCTCTACAACATTGAAATAGGTATCTAATACACAATGGAGAATAATAATACTTTTTATAATGAAACCAATTTCAATATATTATAATTTCTATAAAATATTTGGAGTAGGTTGATGAAAAAAGAAGCATGAAATAACTCATTTAAGAAATTTACTTTTCCACGGATATCCTCCTTTAGATAAATCTTTATTCCATCATAGATTGATCTATTGGGGATAAAAGAACCAATAGGTTATGGGAAATAGGGTTAAATAGTTATTTTAATATATATTGGTTTAGATAATAGGCTTTTGTTCTACAAATAATTTAGGTGGTGATGGGAACATTCTATAGGTGGGACAAGGATAATTAATGTAAATATTATATCTATAATATAAAAATGATAAATTATTCAAATAATATGGAATAATAATTAATAATTATATATGATAACGTATGATATGGATGGGAATTTTTTTTCAAACCACTTAAAGATGATTTTATATGATATTTTATATACCTTTTCCCTGGATTTAGCATTTTTACATCATATTATCATTTACTATGGGGGATAATTGTTACCCTGGTAAATTTTTAATGATAAAAATGAAATTCACCATATTAAATAACATAAAAGTACTGACTACTTGTATGAAATCCATTTTAATTTATTTTTTAAAAAAAAATTAATAATGATCAATTTCAATATAAACACACATAATGTAGGGAATCAGTTTTAAAAAAATTAATGTTTTAGAATGAAGGGAATTTATACATATTCAAGTTCAAGTAACATTAATTAAATGTTTTTTAATTTTATTTTTTATAAATATTATAAATACTTTTATATGGATTCATTTTCAAAAAGATAAATACTTGATTTATTATTGAAAAAAATACATAATATTTAAAAAATATAATTTCTCAATTAAAATTTCTTCTAATCAATAATTGAATTTAATCAAAATTTCTAAAAAATATTACATATTTCATATGTAATATTCAATAGAATATATTAACGAAACCATTTTATGTTTATTATAGAGTTAAATTTTATAAAAAATTCTAAATTATCTGAAATTATATTATATTACTTATTACTTGATCGAAACATCCTAGCTTCTGCATACAATACCCCTCAAGACTTCTATATAAGATCTATGGTTAAGATAATTTTTGGTGATCATCCCTGGTGTTGATTTAAATATTATGAATCTATAAGTAATTCCTACAGGCATGATCTTATTCTACAAAGGATTTCAATCAAGTCGTATTAATTAATTCGATGATTATGCATAGTTTATGAAACATCATAGTGATGGAAATTCCATTCCATTCTAGGATAAATGATATTCATAAACAAATAAATATACTACTATTTCCTGTTATTTATCCTTTCAACATAAATTTTATAAGGCATGTAATTCAATTTATTGAATCCAATTCAATAGAAATATTATAATTATCATATTTACCACTTCTAAATTTTTAATATTTTCTGTTTTTCTTTAGATAGGTGTTTTGGGAAATAGATGGTATTAAATATAGTATTAATTTAAAAGGAAAAATATTTAAAACTATTATATGGTTGCATTAAACATCATTAAATAAAATTTAATCCTTTCCTTTTAAAATTATTCATTGATGAAAATATAATAAGATTTTTTTAATATAGTCAAGACTAATAATATTGAAATGTATTAAAATCCTTCATATTGGCTCTTAATGTGACTTTTAATCATATAAATAATATCCCATAAAAATGAAAACCCAATTAGGTAGTTTGGACCTCTTATTATGCACAAATGAGAAGATTTATTTGTTACCCAACTAACATTTTTAAGGGTAATTACCCCATGGTGTAATAGAACCATAACATGAAACAAATTATTCTATCCAGATACGTATGTCACCCCTTTTCTGAACAATGATTTTTTTTATGGAAATGGGCTATGGTTTGATGGTGGTGTCATTTCTTAATTTTTTCCAAATTTTTGGGCTCTAAAATATTAAAGATGTTTTTTATCACGAAAAGTGGATTTATTTAATGGAATTAAGAAACTATGGAAAAGGAATGAGTTTTTCGAAGAAGGGATACATGAGTTATTTTTTCCATAGGATTTTTGAATTCTGACATTGTGATTTGTGATTTTGATGAGCATCGTGAAGGTCAGATTTCCAAAATCAATATTTCTTAAATATGGTAAAGGCTTTGATTTCACGGAGATTGGGATATTGTTTGAGAAGATGAGGAGAATTATGAATAGATATAGTGTTTCTACATGATTATGAGAATAGGAGCATCATGAATGCATGATGTTTTTACAATATACTCTGCAACTACAATGAGCATCGCGAACGTTAAATTTCATTGGTGCATTGTAAATGGAGGAGTATCGCGATTGTGTTTTTGAAAGATATGAAAATCAATATTATGGTAGTGGATCTTCATTAATGACTATTCCTATAAAGAATAGTCTACTCCTCTTCACTCGAGATTAATTTTTCTATGGAATATCCGTAATCGCTCTGATTTCACAAAACTAAGTGGAATCTACTAAATTAACATTCCATGTGAGGTTGAGGATCACAAAAGGACATGTAAGTTCATTAATTATGCCAATGCTTTTGAGAAATGGGTTTTTTGCAGATATAGGGTTTACCATGTCAATTTTGTGAGATTTTCACAGGATTTTGTTCCATTAATGCATTGGTGGATCGCAAATGGAGTTTCTACCATGAAGGTAATGAAACTTCATGAAGGTTCCTCGTGTTAGGATATTTTGAAAAAATGGTTTTATGTGAACAGTGAATTAAGGGTTCATGAACTCAGTTTGTATGGTGCATTTAGAGTCTCACGCAATGTCATGGAAAAATTCTTTAATTCCACACCATTTGTGGTGGCCTTCATGTCGATAAACCAGGTCAGACTTCTCTTAAAGTAGTGAGCTAAGAGGATTTGATGAAAGTGATATGATGGACGCATTGGGTTGTATAGAATACATTTTAAAGGTATTGAACCTGAAACAATGTGAAATTTTATAATACTCATGTATTACACATCTAGTGAAGATTAGTTGATTTAGTTGTGATCAAAAATCTATCGGTGTATGCTCCTTGGACTATCCCAGAGTGGTGAAGCTAGAAAAATTGTTGTATTGTTTTAATGTGTGTCAATGTTTTAATTTTTTTCACATTACCATCATACATATTTAATGGGTTCCTACCAACTTAGGAACAAGATTCATCAATTTAGAATGAAAAATTTTCCACCCTGATTCACCCATCCCCTCTCAGGTTTTTTAGGGTACTTCAATTTCGAGGAAACCATTGAATCGTTACCTTACCAAAATGTTTTAACATTTTACTATATTAATATTTATCATTATGGTTTAGACTAATCTATTATAGTCCTACTTTCATATATTAATTAAATATTTATATATACTTTTACTACATTATATTTTCAAAAATCATGCAAACCTATGATCCTATAAATCAATTTACTTGTAATTCTCGAACAATAGAAAAGAACTAATCAATAGATATGTTCTTCAATAACATATACACTCCAAAAATATATTAATATATTCCAAATAAACCTATATTTAAATGAAATAAAATTAAATACCTATCTTAAGGTATAATTATATATATATCATGTATTATTAACTAATCACAATAATCAAAAGGAAAAATTTCATATATCACCCAAAAATAAAACCCCATGAGACCTCAAAATGGTTATCTATGACATTGAGCTTATGATAAACCACAAACATATTAAACCATGATGTTATACATAACACATAAATTTAGTCATTAGTTATAATCATAATATATAGAGTTATCTAAATCATACTTTGATACTATTTGAGACACATAAAACTTTTACTCTATGATCTAGTGTAAAAAACATAGTCTATTCATACTAGTTTGATATAAACTGATGTGAACCAAACATAAACGTCCATAATTAAATTATAATTATTAACTATACATCCACATACATAACCAATGTGTCTTATGTATTGATTTTAAAGGATTTATTAAAACCTATAACTAACAAAACCCATATCATTCCAATAGAATTCCCTTTTCCCCTTTAAATCAAGGACTAATTGTTTAATAATTTTTATTCAACATCTCTATTAATATTTTCCATGCATGATAGTAATCTAAAAATATTATACTTAATATTGTTATTTATATCTGGGGAAAATTGAATCATAATAAGGGTGATCTCAAACACAAATTATGGGGTATCATACAATAAAATCAATAATTTAATATATAGGAAATGAATAATTTTAAATGTATAAATAATAAAAATTATTAAATTTCATATAACTAATAATATGATCATGTTATATATCCATGGTAATAGAAAAAATTAAATAATCACATGGATGACAAAAAAATATTTCTTAGTGATATAATTCATAATGTCATAAATCCTAAATAAACCATCAATTCCCTATTCCATGAAATCAAACAAAAACATGAAATGATTACACAAAATACCCATGGATGATTTTATCATGAGATATATTGTTGAATAGAGGGCCCATATTTTTTTTCTGACCCACCCTTTTATAATTGATTTAAATTCATTACTCAGTTGATTGAATTAATAAGCTATTTAATATATAACCAACGTACCTTAGTAATCAATTTACAACCATGTCGAGATAAAAAATATAATGAATATCATGATTTTACAAATTCAATAAATGGAAAATATTTCTTGGTAAGAACCATTGAAATTGAAATAATATATAGAACTGGTATTATAGTTTAATCAAAACTAGAATCAAAACAAAGAAATTATTGTTTTAATATTCATTATATCAATGAAAGTGAATAATATTGAAATGAAGGAGAAAAGTATATTCAAGAGGGACATGAAATGTATTTCTGAATATAACCTTTAAGATCATGGTGAGGTAGGGATTTTTAAATATAGATTTTATTTAGAGGGGAATACATGGAAAATTACTCCCTAAGAAATATTCATTTTAGTTTTTTAGTTGAAAAATAATGTGAACTTTTAAAAATAATTTTCTTAATCCATTCGTAACATCAACATAAAAATCATATAATCGACATTGAAATTATATTCCAATGAGATGAACAATGAAAATTGAAAATCATGATATAAGAATAATTCAAAATATTAAAACCATGAAAGGAAATAATGCTAATAATAATGAATTTGGAAAAAAAGATAAAAATATACATAAGTCAAATGGAATCCCTCTATTTTATCTTATTAACATAATCCTTTATTCATAAATGGAAAAAATTTCAACCCAATGAGGATTGTGACTACATTCGATAAGCATTAAAACATGAATTTGATGCCCTTTCCAAAAAATAATTATTACATTTTGAAAGGTTTTTCATGTGTTAAATGTTAAAAATGATATTATTATCACAATTTTGTTTAGAGAGTCAAAAAGTACTTGTGAAAAAAAAAGATGAAATATATTTCATTTAGAAATTATAAATAAATTACAAGAAAAAATAAAAATTGACAAATAAAATCCTTGATGTATGTAAAATATAAGTACATAATTAATATAAATAGTATGAACATGGAAGAGAAATATTCTTAACTGTAAGGAATATATAAAATTATGTTCATATACTAAAACCCATTTTATTGAATTGTGAACCAAGGGGATAATAAATGGAAAGATGAAATGTAAATGATATAAAATACATATGGAATAAAATATAATACAATAATAGTTCTCAATAAATGAACAATTGAATGATTATTTTTAAGAATAAAGGATACGAAATAATGAAAATAAATTTAATTAACCATAACCCTTATGCATTAGGTAATGTGTGGATCAAAAGAAAACGAATAAGATAATGGTAAAATAAATTTAAAATCATCATAATAACTAATTTGTTATTATATAATAACACAATATATTAGTGTTTACACTGTATAAAAGTATGTTGGTTCATAATAAGTGAAATTTATCAAGGAACTAAAATTGTGAAAAATAACATTTACCATAAATCTTGGATTTTAAGCTATGTACATATAACCTCCTAAATAAACATATAAATATTATTAAATACAATATTGAATATTTTGTTTGTATATTTAATTTTTTAATTTCCATTTATTATCAAATTTTCATTCATTTATTGCATATATTTCTCTCTCACCGGCTAATTGGGATTATTCTTTAATATAGAAAAAATTACATTAGTATGTTGGACATTGTATAAGTTTTATAAAATAGTTTTTTAGTATTTATGATAATAGATATTTATTTACTTAATCATTTTTGTATAAATATTTTTTATTCTAAAATTTATTGTCAAAATTATATTAAAATTAATAAAATTATCTTTTATGCACTTTCTCAGCAGTTAAATTTATAATGACCATTTATTTTAAACAAATTATTGAGGCGATGAATATTTATTATTGTTACAAAGGAATAAACCTTTTTTTGATAATAGGATAACCATTAAATCACCCATAGAACCATAGGAAATAAAATCCCATTACACAGCACTAAATGCCAATAATTTTGGCCCAATGAACCTATGGTGAATAGTCCTAATATAGTACCCAGGCTGCTGCAATACGAACAATAGAACCGGAAATGTTGTACTGCCCTCCACTACTACAGTTTAACTAGATCTATAGTTCTAACACTACTATAGTCTTCTATAGTACCATGAAATTACTAAAATAGTGACCTTAACCTAATGGTTTTTGAACACCCATCATTTAATTACTTATTACTTGGTGCTTACCGCTACATCAAACCCCAACTAAAAATTTTTATATGGGAAATACTAATCTCCGATTAGGGGTCCTCACCAAGCCTAGAGTGTGCCGCACATTCCATAGTTTGGAAATGGATTTGAATGACATTTTTCATAATACACACAATGTCTTAGTCTAGAGGGACTCAACATATAGAAAAGAACTAAAAATAAACAATGATATGATTAGACCATTAAAACCTATAATTTTAATAGTCAGGTATGAATAATAGTAACCATATTATTAAAAATATTAATATATATTTTTCATTTTATAAAAACATAATTTATTCGGTATTGTGTTTAAAATACTATATTCAAAACTATATTTGATATTTTTCTACCCAAGTGATGTTTTTCTTAAATTTTTTTTATTACATTATAAATTTGTTATATTAAATTTAATTTGTAAACTGATTAGAAATTGAACTAGAATAAATGGATTTAAAATTTAGGATCATTATGTAAAAATTATAAAATATGGTTTACCTTATTTTATGCATAAATATTATATTACCCTAGGTAAAAAATAATTTTCACACTAAAAGATATAATAGAAAATGTAATAAATTAGGGGAAAATGGATTGAAACATGTTACAAAAATGTGTGAAAAAGCATGTCTAAAACTATCTAAATATTAAAAAATATAAACCCATTATTTATCAGAATTTGGAGAAACTTTTTTTGAGAGTGACTTCCCATTTTTTAAATGTTATTTTTATTTCCATAAATGTCATCCCATTTCACTTATAAAAGGGGAATCTCTCTTCTCAGTTACCCTCACATTTAAAACCCAAAGATTTTTATAAAAGTATTATGATCACCCTTCCAAAAAATAATATCCCATTTAAATATGATGTTTTATCTCAAAAGAACATATCTAATTTTTTTATCCCCAATTACTTAGTTGATAATCCAACAAGTTTGGTACGACTTACTAAGCCCTCTTTCTATGTTATTTTAATTGTTGTGAACTTGTTAAACCTCACATTACCTTACACAATCATACCATTATTTTGGAATTATTATAACAATATGAATATTTTACTATAATTAAGGTAAAATAATTAAACACCCTTCCCCTTTTCTCTCAAGAAAAGTAAAAATGACATTTTGTGTCTATACGGACTATAGCTTCCACAAAGTGTCATTTTTTCATATTCCTTGACAAACAAAAATAGACCATCATAATTATTATTTTCATAAATAATGATTTTTTTTAGAACATATAAAATATTTTTAAATGATAAATCATATTTTTCATTTCTCCAATTCTATAGTAAATGAAATCACTAACATTGTGTACTTGTGGACTACCGCCTCTATTGAATAATTGATTCAAGTATTTAGTTCAGCAAATCCATACATATCTGGTCTTGATAATTGGTTTAATGGGAAAAAATAATTCTTATTATGTCATTTTGTTTCTTTTTTAAAAAATTGGGGAACTTATTAATGTTATGATCAATAAATAATAATATTTATTTCAATTGTTTATAACTGGTGTACTAAGAGGAAAATATTTTATGCAATTTACATAATATTTTCATATCCATTATTGATGATAATACATATTTTATATTTTTGATATATCACACTAATAAACACTAAATTACATATGTAAGATACTATAGTTGTGATATTGCAATGAAATATCCTCATAATCATCCATTAATCATGTTATGTTCATGTTTGTTTTAATTTGACCCCCTAGTCGAAAAATATTATGATTTTTTTCTTGGATGAGTATAAAAACATAATTAATAATGAAATATTATATTAATATATCGATAATTATTATTTTATATTTATCAACGGGATATATAAATATTTAATTCAATAATTAAGAATACATCATCTATTGGTGATCAAAATCAGTCATGTCTTCTAATTTTGTATTTCATCTTCATTGATAAAGAGTGAAACCCTAAAAAAGGGAAATTGAATCTCAATAAATAATGAAAATTCACCGATTATATTATTTTTAGTGATATTTTAATTATTAACTTTGTAATAAGAATGAACATTAAAACAACTACAACAAAACTGTTATGAAATGTCAAAACTCAAAAGCCAAATGCCGAAAAATAAGGAAAAAAATACTAATATACATGTAGATAATTATTATGAATGAAAGTAATAAATAATTATAGTTATGGATATGGTGATGAAAAATTATTATAATATATTTATTTTTTTTGTGCGGTTATAGATCATTCGACTAAGATAGATTAATTGTAATGGATTTTCAGGAATCCAATTTTTCATTTGGTAATAATAAATCCACTTTGAATATTATCTATATTTATTGATCATTTCTACCATATACTGATTTTATGTTGTATTTAAAGATTATTTCCTAGGGAGACACTATTTTACTCCAATATATTTTTCCATGATTTTTTAATTCCATTGTGAAAATTCATTCTGGTTAAGATTATTTCCCATTTAGTTTTTTTGATTTTTCTCTATATTAGAGTTTTAACTCCCAATAATGTTATATTTTACCTAATAAAAACTCATTTATTTAATCTTAAATTATCCTTATATAACACTTTATTCATTTTAAAACAATTTTTTCATTATCCATTTAATGACGTGTGTTTTGAATATTGGATTTTTTAAAAAAATTAAACCATTTTCCCTATAATTATCTAATATTATTCCTCTCTAATAATCATTTTTTACATATGGTATATTTATTATCTATACATATTTACTAGTTTTTGTTCATAATTATGTGTTGAAATGATTTCTATTCACATAGAAAATATGTTTTGTGAATGTGAAATGATAATTATGTCATTCTAAGACGATATTAAGAAAAGGTTTTTAAGAAAAACCATTTTGGGGATTTTAATATATTTTTAAGGACTATTCTCTAATGAAGTGATGATTCATAAATCATCGTATATGTATTCTTTATAAATTCTCATTTTGGGAGATTGTGTTTTTGTAATTAAATGACTTTGTTTTTATTATGTAATTCTATTTATGAAATTTACAAATCCCATTTTTCATTTCAATAACTATTTATGAAATGTGGATGATTTGATTATAAGTAGCACTCATATGTGTGGATAATGATCGATGGAGTCCTATATCACCCTCTATCGCATTGGTTTTGGTTTTCTATCTATTATGTTAAAAATGTGGTAAAATACATAGATTTATTCAAAATATATTGGGTAAACATTGTTGGATTAGTTTTGGAAATTAAATGGTGGACATACTATATTTTTCCACAATTTTATCATTTCTATATATTGGTTAAAATACACTAAATTTTGACTTATATTCATGTCATAAATTTTTTTATGATATTCCATGGTATAAGAATATTAAAATATTTTATATTATGATTTTTGTTTTTTTATTTCTCTTATGTGTTTCTAGTACATTACAATTTTGACCTTTATTTGGTCTTATGAATCTATGTAATGATCCATAACTATCAATAATTTTTTATTATTATCTCTTATGAAACAATGATATCTTTATATAACATTTACACCTCAAACATTTTTTCCATCATCCTCCTGATCTAAATTTCATGACTAGTTCATATGATTCCATTACCGATCATTCCAGCTCACCACTTTCTTATGACCCTCTCTATGGGTTATGAATATAATTATATCTTATGTGAAGTCAATAAGGGGTCTATAATTTTTGAGAATGGAGAAATGTTCACAAGAGTTGTAAAACTAATACCTTATTTAGCTAGTATTTATAGATACATAACCAATGGGTTTTATGAGCTATGTGATTTTATAGTGAGATATAATATTTAATTTTTTTTATTTATGTAAAATAATGATTTGTTCTTCTTGGGCCTCAATTGTTTTTAAAAATTGCAGTTTTAGTTTATTTTATGTTTATTTGTAGTTATATTCGGTGTTTGGATTATATATCATTATTGAAAAAACAAGCGATATATATGTGGGATATGTTTATATTTAAGATAACATCCTTAAATTATGGTAACGTCTATATTATATTGATTTTAAGACAATAAAATCCCTATATAGATACTATAATTGAATATAGGAACTGGAATATATGTACCTAGGGGTAATAAACATAACAATGATGTGTTGGGTTTTAACACAGTCATACATAGGTTCACAAAAAAGAGGCATAACTACACACTCGGTTTGACACTCCCATATGATATTATTTGTTTAATAATATTGTATTTAATATGAATTAGGACGGATATATTATGTTCTGGAAATTGGTTATAGAGGACTAGAGAACCCAAAGAAAAATAATGTTTTAACTGATAGTGATTTAGGTTTATTTGAAAGATAATGTGATGGTTTTAATTGGTATCATATTTGAAGGTTGATTTTTTATAAGATTAATTATGATAATTCTATTATAATATAAATTATCTATCACATACAATGACCTATTTTGGTTTCAGTAATATATGGAAAGAGAAGGATCCATGTTAATAATGGTATTGACGTATAATGTGATAAATAACTCAATAAAAATCCTATCTTATTGGGGGTGGGATTGCGAAACATTGATATTATTCTATAATATATATCATGAAATTTCATTGAATATGTGTATATAGTGGAAATCATAAACAAATTAAATAATAAAATTATGGATTCATACGGATGTTTGGGTGATAAAGATGATGAAGTAAATAAGATTGAATTTCATTCATGTAAAGACATGTAAATTTAGTGGAATTTTTTTCATAAATAAATGGGATTTTTACGAGTCCTCAAAAATATACGGCGCTTGATTCTGAGGCCCAGTGTGCTCGGAATCAATTTCTAATGTTTTGTTCAGGTACGTTCAGTAAACATACGAGTAGGTTTTTATAACTTTTGAACCGGTGCTCGGAATTAAAATATGAGGGCACTATTGAACTCGCAGCACATATATTCTCTTATGAATACATTTACCTCAATGACAGTTGGTTGAAAATAAAAGATAGTTTTTGGCATTTAAAAAATAATAATAAAATAATCTGTGCAAAAACTTATTTTATTTGAGCCGCCTTTGGGTGTGTGGAGGTTAAAACCACCAAGAGGAGGATGGAGGTGGGGCCACCACACCTAAACCTCCCATGAGTGGTTATGGTAGTGGGACCCGCCCGATCATAACCTCCCTTGGGAGGATATTTTTTTGGTGGGGACCACCCCTCACCTTAATTAAGCCCACTCCCCTAGCATTTAATGGTTCCACCACCAACCTAATTAATTTCCAAATCTGCCTTTTTGAATTTTTTGCCATCTCCACTAAATAACTGCTCCAACGCGTGTGAATTAATTAAGGGGAGCCTCTTGACATCCTCCAAATTAAATGTGACACCTCTTGTGCAATTATTTTGGTGGAGCCGGGTTAATTAATTCCCCTTTTTGAATTATGTGCAAACAATAAAATAATAGAATGCCTTTTATTATTATTTTTTTGGCATTCTCTTTTGGTGGAACAGAGGAAGAGGAGAGCTAGGGAGAACCATCCTCCCAACGAAGAATGCGAAGAATTCCTGCGACACTTCTTCCTCAGTATTCTACCCTGGACACATTCTGACATAGAGAAACTTCCCTCCTCATCGTCGTCAACGAACCGACACACGAGCTTGGATTGGGAGTGCATGACGAACACGGAGAACGATGAAATTCATCGTATTATTTCCATAACACCGTCAACGAATGACGAACGATGACTAGCGAATCAATGGTTGGGGGTTTACCATGTTCTTTATTCCCTTTCTTTTCCCATCATCATTTGAAATGAAATAGTTGCATGGTTGTAAATAATTGTCGTTCCTCTTTCCTATTTTTGATGAACCAATTATTATTACTTTAAATGCGGAGGATGTGGGCTGACCTAACCTGGCCCGACATCCGCTGACGGTTCTTCTCTCTTGTGGAGTTCTACGGCAATGCGATGAGGCAACAATGATGAAGGCGACAACGACGAAGGTCGCGCTACCAATGACCTTCAAGATTCGTGCCTCCCCCGCGGCGTACTGATGATCCCGTCCGAACACCGACGGTTGAGCGGAGGCTGACCTGCCTACATGTGGCCTCCCGACGCCCTACCTGGCACGCACCCCGGCCGCACCCGCGGCCTGCCCGGCCCCGTCGGCGCCCTACCCGGTGCCCCCCCCCCCCCGCGCTGCACTGCGTCCTGCCCAGCCCCACCGGTGCACTGCCAGCGCCCCTGCGTGCTGCCCTGCAGCCTACCTGGCCCCGCCGGTGCCCTGCACAGCGCCCCCCGCGCACTGCCCTCAACCCTGCGCGCTAGCACGTGTGCTTCTCGGTGCCTCAGCACTCAGCTGCTCCCTACCTAGTGCCCCGGACGAACCCGTGGCCTACCCCGCGGCCTACCCGGTGCCCCGGCCAAACCCATGGCCTGCCCCACGGCGCACCCGGTGACCCTGGAGCCCTGCCGCGGCCTACCTGGCCCCTACAGCATCCTCCACGGCGCCCCCACTCCCTGCCTGGTGCCCCCGTGGCATCCCGGATCCCTTGCGGCCAGCCGGCCGAGCCGGTTTCCCGGCCCCCTCATGGTTCCCTAGCCGAACCGACCCAGTGGCCCACTTCCGGCTGAGCCGTGTCGGGCCACGCCCTCGCAACGCTCTTGGAAGAACTGGGCTTGAGGCAGAGCCGAACCGCCCTCGCGGTCTGCAGGGTCGGGCCGAGCGGAACGTGCCAAAACATAGCGGGCTGACCTGCCCTATAGGCCAGGTCTAACCTAGTGAGTCTGAATGGGTCGACCCAGACCAGGTTGTACGAGACTGGGGGGGGGGGGGCGAGTTGGTCCGACTGAGTCGGACCGGACCTGGTCGCATTACCAACCCTTTATTTCCTTTGGCCATAACATTGGCACCGGACGTCCATTTGACGAATCGTCAGCGGCGCTGGTATTCTTGGGGTGTGACAATCCCTTTGAGTATATCCCACTGGAGTTCGGGGTATAGTTATGTTATGTTCAGGTTTGATCATACACCAATCCAACAGGGCCACAGGACTAAAAGGCTAATAACTAACAGACCGGTCGTCTGATTGACGAGTCGTCTATTGCGTTGATACCCATATGACGTGGAGGACCTTTTTGATACTTATTCGAGTCACTTAGCGATAATTGGAGTATTTCCTAGTAGCTCATGGAGAAGATCCTTCTAGTGACGAGCAGACATAGTGCAGAGACCTAGTCGCTGGTAGACCTGACAACTGCCTGACTGTTTTGACTTGGAGTGATTCATCTAGCCTAGTTGGGAGCACTTATTAGTTGGCGGCAGGCCCACAGTGGAGGAGCATCTAGTAGTTGGCGGCATACCTATGGTACATGACAGGAGGAGTACCTCTGCAGGATATTAGGGAGAGCGCCTGGTAATTGGAGGCAGACCCACAATGGAGGAGCACCTGGTAGTTGGAAGCAGACCCATAGTACTCGACAGGAGGAGTACCTCAGCAGTCCAAGGTTAGTGAGAATGTGCCTGGGTGTCGCGATAGGCCCACTGTACACGACATAGGAGGAGTTCTCCAGCAGCAATGGTTTCGAGAATGAAAATCCTGGTTTGAGCTGAGTCAATGACTTTTGTGTTTTCTCCTGATTGAGATGGGTTACTAGATAACATAAGTATATGTATGGGTATATACCTAAGTAATGGTTATCTATGTATTTCATACTTTTAGTTTTATCCTTATTGGATTTTGTGAGAGCTTGAGGTTCTCGAGGTCCCTACTAAGTATCGTTATACTCACCCCTGTATGGGCTATGACCGCACCTCATTGTGTATGTTGCAGACGATAGATAGCGCTAACTGAGACAGAGAGTAGTAGGATTGGATGGTTTCCGGAGGTGGATCACTCGGTGTGATGGTGCATGGAGGAGACAGATGGATGTGGAGTGCTTAAGAGGCTATCTGTACTTATCCTTCAGCTAGGAACCCCAGAGGACGAACCAGTATCTGCTTTAATTTTCTTCAGTTGTAGTTTCATTCAGTTGTACTTGAACTTTCCAGTTGGGCCGGTATTTCCATCCCCTTTTACTTTCCTGCACTATATGTCTATAAAGCATTAATTGGTACTTTGATTCTGGTTGTGTACTCTGATGTGTTTGTTTACAATTATAAAGGCAATGCCTTCCCAGTTTAGGGATTTATGCCTTTGGTGCAAGTCGCCAGCCCCTGGCCTATTGAATGAGGGCTTGGGGTAGTCACGATACGTGCCCCGAGGGACGATTAGTGAAAAATTGGTATCAAAGGGAGGCTCTACCGCAATCCTTAGGACTCTGGTATTTCATTTCTATAATGAAAAAGTGTTATGGGTACTAATTATGGTTTTCAGTTTAGGGAGTATAGTGTTGGTGTGGGCAGCCGACGTATCTATACACCAGGAACCCGACTTATGGTTTCCTACTCAGTGCACAAAAACACTGATTGTGTGTGTGATTACAAAAGTTTTCTCTAAGTCATCTCAACCCGGTCAGCTCATCGGGTATAATACTTCGACCGTGTCACATCTATTTCTCTTAGTATGCCTCCCCATGGACGACTAGTTAGATCCCCGAGAGTCATATGTACTGATAGCCCACCGAGCGACAAGGCCTCAGTGTAGGACCCTTTACCAGCAGAGGAACCATCATTACTACTTCCCGTTGGGCCACCGATGCCACCATCCCCAGCAGCAGACGATGCACGCTTCTTTAGCGCATTGCACAAGTTCCAATTCTAGTGGCCACCTGGGTTCAGGTGTGAGACAGACCCACATGAAGATGTGGATTGGCTGGAGGCTGTGGTGAGAGTCTTCATGTTAGTGGGGACACCATCAGATATAATGGTGATCCTTGAAACGATCCTCCATCAGGCAGCATCAGGCAGATGGTGGAGCCTAATGCTCCAAGTGCATGACGAGGTGAAGCTACTATGGACAAACTTTGAGAGACTGTTTTAGGAGGAGTTTTTCCCAGCCACCATTCGAGCGGTGCAGATACATGAGCTACTACATCTACAGCAAGGTAGCATGACAGTAGCACAATACTTAGCGAGGTTCACCGACCTCTCACACTACTCCATTGACATGGTACGGGGCCCATTCATCAAGGGCCGGACCATTGAGTAGATTATTAGGTGAGAGATCAGTTCTTAGATGATCTCACTCAGTATCCCGATGTAGGAGGGTGTGTTGGAGAGAGCCCTACTATTGGAGAGTTTCCTTGCTGAGAAGTCTCCAGTTGCAAGAGCCACCACTAGCCGACATGAAGCGAAGTCTTATGTGGTTGTAAATAGATAGATTTCATAGAGGTCAAAGTGGACCATACCTACCGGTGGTCAACCGCATGACTCATGATTGGTTGTGCAGGGCACCCAGAGTGGAGGCAGAGCTAGACATGCCAGGAGCAGGAAGTGTTACTCATGTGGCGAGCTTGGTCACATGGATCGTGACTGTCTGACATGTCGTTCTGATGATCAGCAGACAGTTGAAGGACCTCCCAGGCAGAGGAAGAGGTTCAATTGAGGTAGTCCGCATGGAGGAGGAGGACATGGAAGAGGATATGGATGTGCAACTAGAGGCAGATGATGTTTCGAGGTGTTTCCACCCACTCAACAAAGAAGACCATCCAGACCGTAGGGAGCGGGTGGACAGGGGAGAGGTCAAATTTAGGCAGCTGAGGCTTACGATCACGGTTCTCTAGAGATGATTTGAGATATGATATGTGTCTACTCACCCTTAGCTGCAGTTCTTATAGACACAAGTGTGAGTCACTCTTTCATTTCCACTACACTCGTTCGGAGCTCGGGGATTCCGACGGAGATGTTGGCTCGATCCTTACGGCTAGAGACTCATACGGGAGTAGACTCGACGATTACACACTAGTTCCTGCAGTGTGAGATTACTCTAGGAGGAGACAACATCGACTGGGATCTCCTCGTAGCAGCGTTAAGGACTTACTACATCATCATGGGTATGGATTGGTTATCAACAGTCCATGCTTAGATCGACTGTATTAGGTGAAAAGTGATGTGTGTCAACACGAATTGGACCAGTTTTACCTTCACCGGCGAAAAGGGAGCCTTTGTAGCATAAGATGGACTTACCAGGACGTGCATATAGCTGATAACTCATCAGTTGGCATGTATCAGCCTCAGAGCAGTTGACGTGGAGAGTCCGACTTATCCTATAGTGGTGGACCAGTTCATGGATTTTTTCCCTGACGATGTTCCATGACTTCCTCCTCACAGAGAGGTGGACTTGTACATTGACCTGTACCCCAAGACGGAACTGATATCTACTCCAGAATAATGGATGGATCCCGTTGAGCTTCGCGAGCAGAGGGTATTACTAGAGGACTTGCAGGGGAAGGGATTCATCTGACCCAATGTTTCTTCTTGGGCAACACTGATTCTGTTCGCCAAGAAGGCAGATAGGAGCTTGAGGCTCTGTGTCGACTACCGTCGCCTAAACTAGGTGGCAGTGAAGAAAAATTACCCACTTTTGAGGAATGAAGACCTCTTTGATCAACTGAAGGGAGAATAGTGGTTCTTGAAGTTTTACTTCAAATCAGGATATCAGTAGCTCAGAGTTTGAGGCGGGGATATACAGAAGATGGTCTTCAGGTTTCGGTGCGACCACTATGAGTTATTGGTTATTCCCTTTCGACATAACCAACGCTCAAGTAGTGTTCATGGGACTAATGAATATAATATTTCATCCATACCTCGATTGCTTTTTCGTAGTCTTCATCGACGACATTCTGATCTACTCGACTACTGAGGAGGAGCATCCATACCATTTTTAGGTAGTATTGAACACACTCCGAGAGCACCAACTTTATAGTAAGCTCTCGAAGTGCCAGTTTTTGATTTGAGATGTTCAAATCTTCGAACACATCATCTCTGAGGATGGATCTGTAGTGGATCCATTGAGGTTTGAGGTAGTACTTTCTTGGGAGCCACCCAAAAGTGTGGTGGAGGTACGGAGTTTCCTGGGTTTGGCTCTGTACTAACAGAGGTTCATTCCAGACTTCTCTAGATTTGAAGAACCACTCTCAGTCTTGACCAAGATGGGGAAACCCATCGTGTTGTCGGAGAGATTCCATCAGTGCTCTTAGAAGCTGAGGAGGAGTTCGACTAGTGTCCATATCTTGAGGCTTACATAGGAAGGTGTAGGGTACGTAGTCTACTACGACACATCAGGGACCAGACTTGGGTGTGTCCGGATACTGGATAGAGCTGTCATCGTGTATGGTTCTCTGCAGATGAGACAACATGATAAAAACTATGCTACCCATGACCTGGAGTTAGCAGTAGTGGTCTTCGCCTTGATTATGTGGAGGCACTATCTGATGGGTGAACGTTTTATCGTGTACTCTAATCACAAGAGTCTCAGGTATATATTCTCTCTGAAGGACCTGAACCTGATACAGTAGCGATGGCTTGAGTTCCTCCAAGACTATGACATTGAGATAGTAAATACTCCTGGTAAGGGGAACATTATTGCGGATGTGCTCAGTAGGAGTACTGGTATACATCTGCAAGGTGAGGCAACCGAGTAGCTAGCTGCTTTATAGATTTCCTTTGTGGATAGAGATGGAGTAGCATTCCTACAGTCTCTTACTGTCACTCCACCACTCCTTCATCGAGTCAGGGAAGCGCATCATAGGGATGCTGACTGCGAGACATGACATGCTCAGATATCCACAGGACATGAACCTGAGGGATTTTTGAAGGTGGGGAACACTTCATCCTCTTTAGAGGACGTTCCGTGGTACCAGCAGCACTTAAGGAGGATGTGTTGAGGGATTTCCACACATCCCCTCTAGTTGTTCATCCTGGTGTGGAAAATTTATATCAGGACCTCAGACGACAGCACTGGTGGCCAGGTATGAAGAAGGTGGTAGAAGAGTTTGTCTCATGATGCCTCATTTTCTTGCCAGTGAAGGCAGAGCACCAGGTACTAGCAGGCTTAGTTCAGCCATTAGAGGTCCTATAGTGGAAGTGGGATGTGATATCCATGGACTTTGTGATGGGTCTTCCACGTACATCTTGGGGTCACGACTCGATTTGGGTGATCGTCGACCGACTCATGAAGTCGTCCCACATCCTACCGATCAAGGAGCAGGGTTCAGTAGAGAGAATGGGATGCCTCTATGTGCAGGAGATTGTGAAACTATATGGAGTACCTTCCTCTATTGTCTCCGACCGTGATGCACAATTTACATCCCGGCTATGGAAGGGGTTCCATGGGATTTCGGGACACAACTTCACATGAGCACCGGTTTCCATCCTCAGACAGATGGTCAGATCGAGAGGACCATCCAGACCCTCGAGGACATGCTACGTGCCAATGTCCTCGACTTTGGTTGTCGCTGGAAGGATCAATTGATTTTGGTGGTGTGTGATTACAACAACAGTTATCACTCCACCATATAAATGGAACCTTTTGATGCATTGTATGGGTGACCTGGAAAATCATCCTTGTCCTAGACAGACCCTGGGGAGTCTGCAGTAGTGGGACCAGAGATGATACGAGCTACCACCAAGAAGGTGCAGATCATATTGGAACAGATAAATATCCCACAGATCAGGTATAAGTCACATGATAATAGGAGACGGAGGCCTCTAGAGTTTGAGGATGGAGACCACATATTTCTACGTGCCTCACCTTGACGAGGTATATAGATATTTATCCGAGGCAGTAAGTTATCTCCTAGATTCATCGAACTTTTCTTGGTCCTCAATAGAGTAGACGAGGTGGCTTACCGCTCAGCTCTTCCAGCTCCGTTGCATCGGGTGCACGACGTCTTCCACGTATCTCATCTGAGGGGATACGTGCATGACCCTTCCCACATCATCGACCATGGGGAGCAGGACGTCGACAATGGGGGGACTTTTATGGAGGTTCCAGTGGAGATTGAGGATCAACCGGAGCAGGTCCTACGTGGATGGTCAATACCATTGGTGTGTGTATGCTTGTAGTACGGAAACCACTAGGAGATAACATGGGAGTCGGAGGCTTATATGCGTGCTCAATACCCCCATTTGTTCCCATGGTTCGAGTTGTAGCTTACGGGGACGTATATCCCAAAGGTGGGGAGAATTTAAAGACCTGAAAATTCCATGGAAATTTTATTTTCATTAATACATGGGATTTTTACGAGCCTGTGAAAATTTACGGCGCTTGATTCTGTGGCCCGGTGTTCCCAGAATCAATTTATAAAGTTTTTTTCAGGTACGTTTAGTAAACGTACGGGCATGTTTTTATAACATTTGAACCAGTTCACGGAATTGAAATATGAGGGCACCGTTGAACTCACAGTGATGGTATTCTCTTAGGAATACCTTCATCTCGATGACAGTTGGTCGAGAATAAAAGTAATTTTTTTTGGCTTTTTATAAATAATTTATAAAATAAAGTTTATAATAAATTTATTTTATCTGAGCTGCCTTTGGGTGTGTGGAGGTTAAAATCTCCAAGAAGAGGTTGGAGGTGGGGGCCACCACACCTTAACCTCCCAGGAGTGGTTATGGTGGTTGGGCCCACTCGAGCATAACCTCCGTTGGGAGGATATTTTTTTGGTGTGGACCACCCCACACCTTAATGAAGCCCACTACCCTAGAAATTAATTGTGCCACCACCACCCCAATTAATTTCCAAATCCTCCTTTTTTGAATTTTGGGTCATCTCCCCTAATTAAATATGCCAATTCATGTGAATTAATTTTGGGGAGCCTCTTGACATCCTCCAAATTAAATTTGAAACCTCTCGTGCAATTAATTTGGTGGAGCCGGTTTAATAAATTCACCTTTTTGAATTACGTGCCAACAATAAAATAATATACAACCTATTATTATTATTTGGTTGTCATTCAATTTTGGTGGAACAGAGGAAGAGGATAGAAAGGGAGAACCATCCTCCCCACAATTAACGCGAAGAACACCGGTGATGCATCTTCCCCTGTCTTCTACCCTGGACACTTTCCGACGTAGAGAAACTTCCCACATCATCGTCATCAATGAACCGATGCACGAGCGTGGATTTCGAGTGTGTGTTGAATACGGAAAACGACTAACTTCATCATCTTCCGTCCATAACACCATTACGGAATGACGAACGACGACCGGAAAATCAAGGGTGTGGGGTTTAACTTGTGCTTTATTCTTTTTATTTTCTCATCATCGTTTGAAAAAAATTGTTGCTTGGTTTTATATAATTTTCATTCATCTTTCCTATTTTTGATCAACTAATTGTTATCGCTTTAAACACAGAGGATGTGGGCCGACCTAAAATGGCCTGGCATCCTCCATCGACTCTTCTCTCTTGTGGCATTCTACGGCAAGGCGATGAGGCGACAACGACGAAGGGAGCAATGACGAAGGTTGCGCTACCCATGGCATCCGCAAATCGCGCCGCCCCTGCAGCGCACCAGTGCTCCCGGCCACCCGCCACCGGCCGTGCTGCACCTCACCCACCAAACCACGGCCTCCCGACACCCAGCCCGGCGTGTGCCCCGAACGACCCTGCGACCTACCCGGCCTCGCTGGTGCCCTGCCCGACGACCCCGCGCGCTGCCCATGCCCCAGCGTGCTGCCTCGTGGCCTGCCCAGTCCCACCGATACCCCACCCATGCCCCTGCGTCCTGCCCCGTGGCCTACCCGGACCCACAAAAACCCTTCCCACAGCCCCCACGCGCTGCTCGTGCCCCTGTGCACTACCCCGCGCGCTGCCTGACACCCCTTCGCCCAACTGCGCCCTACCCAGCGCCCTGACCGAACATGTGGACAACCCAACGGCCTACTTGGCGCCCCTGTCGAACCCACGACATGCCCTGCTACAGACATGGTGCCCCTGGAGCCATACTGCGGCCTGGCGGTGCCCCCGACACCCTACCGCGGCCTTCCTGGAACCTGTCGCGGCCTGCCCGGCGCCCTGCCCGACACCCCTGTGGCGTCCTAGCTCCCTCGTGGCCACCTGGCCGAGCCGGTGTCCCCCCTCCCCTCACGGTGACCTGGAAGAACTGGCCCTGCCACGCCATCCGGGCCAAGCCATGTTGGGCCGCGCCCTCGCAATGCTCCCTGTCGAACTGTCCCTAAGCCCGGGCCGAACCGCCCTCGCGGTATGCTAGGCTGTGTGCAGCGGACCGGGTCAAAATTTGCGGGCTGAACTGTCCAATGGATCGGGTCAGACCGAGCGAGTCTGACCGGGTCGACCCAGACCAGGTCGGCCCAGACTGGGTTGGGTCGAGTCGGTCTGACTGGGTCTGACCGGACCCTGGCCCATTACCAACCCTTTACATAATTTGGCTATAACATTGGAACCAGACGTCTATTTGAGAAATCTTCAGTGGTGCTGATATTCTTGGAGTGTAGCCATCCCTTTGAGTATATCCCACAGGTGTTCAGGGTATAGTTGATTCACGGTCAGGTTTGATCATACACAATTCCAACCGGGCCCCGGGAGAAGAAATCTAATAACTAACATACTGAGCGTCCGATGGACGTGTGTTCTATTCCGTTGAGACCCCTATGACATATCGGACCATTGAGATACTTCATCGTGGCACTTCGCGATAGTTGGAGAATTTCCCAGAAACTCGTGGAGCGGATCCTTCCAGGGACGAGCAGACAGATTGCAGAGACATAGTAGATGGAAGACCTGACGACTGCTTGACCGTTTTTACTCTGAGTGATTCGACTAGCCTAGTGGGGAGTTCCTCGTAGTTGGCAGCATACCCACAGCAGAGAAGCATCTGGTAGCTGGCTGCAGACCCACAACGAAGGAGTTCCTGGTAGTTGGCAGCAGAACCATGATACTCGACAGGAGTAGTACATCAGCAGTCTAAGGCTAGTGAGAAGCACCTTAGCGTCATGAGAGGCCCACTGAACATGATAGAGGAGGAGTTCTCCAGCAGCTATGGTTTCGATAATGAAAATCCCGGTTTGAGCTAAGTCAATGACTTTTGTGTTTTCCTCATGATTGAGATGGGTTATAAGATAACATAGTTATATGTATCTGTGTATACATAAGTAATGGTTATACATTGATTTCATACTTTGTGGTCTATCCTTGTTAGATTTTGTGAGACCATCAGGGTCTCGGGGTCCCTAATGAGTACTATTATACTCACCCCTACATAGGCTAGGCCTGCACCTCGTTGTGTTGGTTGCAGACAACAAAGAGTGCTGACTGAGGTAGAGAGTAGGATGACTTGATGGTACCCAGAGGTGGATCAGTCGGTGTGACAATGCACGGAGGATAAAGACGGACGTGGAGCACCGAGGAGGCCATATGTACTTACCCTTCAGGTAGGAACCCCAGAGGACGACCTAGTAGCTTCTTTACATTTCTTCAGTTGTACTTGATTTTAGTAGTACTTGTACATTCAAGTTGGGCTTGTATTTCTGGTCCCTTTTACTTTCCAGCACTTTTTAGTATACAGTATTACTTTTCTTTTCTTCCAACTGTGTACTCTGATGTGTTTTTTACTGTTATAAAGGCAATGCCTTCCCAGTTTAGGAATTTACGCCTTTGATGCTAGTCGCTAGCCCCTGGCCTATGGATGGTCGGATTGGGGTAGTCACGATACGGGCCCTGGGGGACAGGTCGTGACAATTCATATTAAAAATGTGTAAAGAGACACATAGGGGAATGCCTCACTGTAACTAGAATGTATTTTATCTATTATGAAGGTGGAATTTCAGAAACAAAATGATTTGGATGATAAAATAAGAGTTCATTATCCAAAATGGTGGAATATAATATTCTTCCTAAGGACCCAATAGAAGTATGTTGTTTTATATTTGTGGAATTAAGGAACTTTTAAAACTGGTAATCTAATCTATGTTATTAAAATAGAAATTGGCATTAAAAATGTCCTTCGCAATGGGATCACATAAAATCATATCCAATGATAAATATTGACATATTTAGTGACAATTTACTAGTCCTAGATAAGGTGATTCATTATTATAGAATTATAGATTTGATATATTATTTTACTAACTATTAGATATTGAAATAAAACAATAGTGACATCATTGCAGTATCTATATTAAAATAATTTTCGTACATGTTTATGGGATTATGATTCATGAATATCTTATTATCATTCCTTTTAATAAATTAAATTTTATTTTCAATAGGATATGTGATATTTACATATAAACAAAAATTCATAAGTAGAATAAGGAAGTTATATTTCTTATCATCCAATTATAGTCTCGAATTTAAAATAATAATTATGGTTATCTTGGAATACTAATTCTACTATAAGACTCATAATACCAAATTATGGGTTATTTTTAAATGAAATGGTTTAGAAGAAACCCAATATTCTGATATCTATATTTTGAAGAAAATGAAGAGTTTCATATAATTAACCATGTTACTATATTTAAAAAATTAATAGAAATAAATCCATGGGTTATGAATACCTTAATCAAATTCCTAACTATTTACCATCGGTATGTGATAACTAAAACTGAAAGGAAATAATTTATTTATTCAAGGATAATGTAATGAGTTGATATTTCACAATTCAATTTTGTAAAATAAATAGTGTGTTGGATAGATTTATCCATACAAATAGTGACCTGAAATGATACTATGATATGTTTATATTTATAAATCCAAGCCATTTAACTATTTGTATTGTATATTTTTAATGTAATTACGAAATATTATGTATATATAAATATATAAATATATATTTATAATGATAATTTTATAAAATTTTCATAATTCATTATCGAATTTAAGAATTTATATTTTAGGAGTTTTGATTTATATTAAGTAAAACTATATATGTTATTTATAAATATTGAAGATAATAAAATATAATTTTTACTTAATAACACTATTTTTATTAGTAATTTATAGAAATTAATAATATGATGAAACAATTATAAAAAGTTAACTTCCTAAAAAATAATTTTCCACTATAGCATACAATTTTATTAGATTGGAAAAATTATATATTAGAAAATGATATATTTTTAAAATAAATATTAATTTCGGATTCACCATTTCAATATTATCTATTGATAATGTTTTTTGAATTTTTGAATAAAATTAATTTTAAGTGAATGGTGCGATATTTTATTTATAACAATTCATTAACATTTTCTTTTATTGTTATTCTATGTAGGTATTTCAATTTTATGATTGATTTTTTTTAAAAACATACATTATAATTTTTATAATCTATTTTAAAATCTTTATTATTATTTTCAAACCAATTTATGATATTTTATATTTTATTTTATATTTTTTCTAAAAATTGTTTTAATACATTATATACATGTCATATTAAATTTCAACTGAAAATAATTTATATGTTATAAATGATAAAATGTATTTTAAATATATAATATTTTGATCCAAATTAAAAAATATGTTTTAGTTTATTTTTATGTATAATGATTTCGTTCCTTAGGTAAAAAGAGGTTACAATAGAAAAAATAAAAAAGATAGAAGTCATAAATCAAAGGGTAAATTGATTGATGTTTTTTTATCACATCTGTTAAAAAATGGATGTTATCTAGAACTTATCACTACTCCACCCCAATAATTATCATATTTTGTAGCCACATCTTTTTAGAGTGACTTACCATTACTGAACTGTTGTTGGTATTTACTAAAATATCTTCCATTTTCATTTATTAAAGGGTAACCCCTCTTCTCACGTTGCCTAACACCACAACACCCAATTTTTTTTCCCAAAAATCTCCCCACACATCTCTTAATGACTAATATAATCCTTATAGAGGTTATTGTATTCTCTTAAGACCATCCTTCAAGGTCATAATCAAAAATTTAAACGATGTAATCTATGATGTGAGATATGAGTTCCCAACTGTCGTTTCTCTTTAATTTTCATTATGTGTACTTATTTTTAATAAAATTTAAATACCCCATTTTAAAATGATAAGGTCAATATAGATTTTATTTGATATTTTATTATAATTAAGTTAAAATAATTAACCACCATTCCCTTTTTTCATTATGAAAAATTAAAATTATATTCCTACATGTATAGGGACTACCGCACCCACAAGGCATCTTGTTTTTATTTCCATAGAACCCATACACTATTGATCAAAATGTTGAATTTTTTAGATAAATATTTTGTTAATAACATATTATTGAATTTTAAATTATAAATCATATTATTCATTTCTCTCTTTATATGGAAAATTAATTTATCAAGCTTGCATACATTTAGACTTCCACCTCCATGGAATGATAGATTTTGATTATATTTTAAACACTAATAAAAATTATAGTAAATGTAATGTTTTTAATGGATAGATGTTATTTTTATGATATCATAGTGGTTTTATATACAAAAATTAGTAACAAATTAATTATATGATTAATAAATGACAATAATTTATTCAATCATTTTTTTAAAACCCATTCTATGAGGAATATATTTTCATTTAAATATATAAAATTTGACATCCATTAATTATAATTCTTTTCAATATATAATTATACTATATTACACTAATAAAAAATAAATTATATCATAATGATATAGGTGTAATTATATTGAAACTAAAAATCATCATTATCATACATTAATCATGTTATGTTTTAGTTTGGGATTGTTTGAAAACCTAAAAAAATAATGAATAATACAATATCATAGATGCATATGAAAAAATAATTAATGATATAATGTGATGTTAATATTTGAATAATTATTTGTTTTTTCATTACATTATTCATCTATATTCAACTCAATTTCTAAGAAAAAGCCATTCATTGGATAAGAAAATCACCAATGTCTTCTTAATGTCAATTTCATCTCCATGTATAAGGATTGAACCAATCATAATCGGAAATTGAACCATAATAAATAATTATTAATAATAAATTAGATTATATTTAATGATATTATAATTATTAACTTTAGAATAAGAAACAACAACAAAAAATATCCATTGAAACTACCACAAATAGACAATACTATATACACCATATGATAAAAAATAAGCAAAATCAGCCTAATATACAAGTCAAAAATTATTATAAATAAAAAATGTAAATAGTTTAAAGGACTAATATATTAATTAAATAGTACACTATGATTTTTATGGTTGTTATATATATTCATATTTTATATTTTACTATATGAGAATAATGTTGAGTGGTTTTCATTACTCAGATCTTTTCTTTGGCTCAAAATCACACAATTTCATGATTTACCATTAGATATTGTCTTATCATACCATTTGATACTATTGTGTTTTATTTATTCCTTAATTTATATATAGATCATGATTTACACTGATTTATCCTTCTATGATGATTCAACTATTTTGGGAAAATGAATTTTTGTTAAGATTAAATCATATTTCATTTTGTAGTTGTTTCTTCAATATACATATTTTAACATCCCAACAAATTAATCCTATACATAGAGAAAACAAAAATTTTATTATCTTCAATTATACTTATATTCACCGGTATTTATTTTAAAATAATGGTTTTGTTGTCATTTTAATGTTGTGGGATTTCATTAACAGTGTTTTTAAGAATTTAAAAGGCTTTCCTGGCCAGGATCTTATATCCTTACATTAAAATTTACATTTCTCTATAAGATTCAATTATTATAAATGTATCTATAATGGAGTTATTTTTTATATAGTTTTTTAGGAATTATTCTCTTAATATTAGAAAGTATGTTTTTTGGAATGTGACCTAAAAATCATGTGTTTTTAAGATGATATTAAGAAACACTTTTTATGACAAATCCATTTTGTGGTTTCTCTTAAATTTTTATTGTATAATTTTATAATGTATTAATGATTCAAAAATAAAATTCCCTTTTCTATTATAAAATATTAATTTTTGGGGATTATGCTTTTTTATAAATTGATTATGTTTTTATATGATTATATTTGGGAATATTGTTAAACCCATTTTCTTATCATGGTTTATTTATTAAAATATGAATTATTTGATTTTATGTGGCACAAAATTGTAAGTATGATAATGGGTGGGGTCTCATATTATCCTAAAATTCATTGGTTAAGGCTTCATATCTCATGAGACGAATAATTACTTGTGTACATGGATTTAGTCACAATCAAAAGGGTTTCCATAATTAGATTTTTTTCACAAGATTATATGGTTTACATACCAAGATATTATCACAATGTTTCTATTCTTATGTTCGATACACTTCACATATATGTGAATTATTTCTGATCCATGGAAAATGTTCATGATATTCTATCTTATAAATATATTCCCCTTTTCATTTTTTGATTTCATGTTTTTCTATATTTGTAATGTGTTTGTAAATAAATTTTTTAGGAAATTTAATTTTTTTATTGGTTTATATTACATGATCTATGATGATACATAATTTTATTTATTATAATTTAATATCTCATTATTGTTTTTTCTGATATTTCTACATTAATCATGTTACCCCAAATGTTTATGATCTTATATTTAGGCCATAATTATATATGTACATTATGGATTATTGTTGACCACCCCTTTTATATATTTATATTTTCCCAGTTTTTATTGTAAGAATAACTTTTGAGAATCCATGAAGGGGTTCTAGAAGTTTTTGATTGTTTAGAAATGCTGAAAGGATTTGTAAAATATGTTTCCATATAACGAGTCCTGAAAGACACTAAACCAAAGGTTTATCTAATATATTTGAGATTATTTTTATATATAATTTTTTAATTCGAGTATTGATTTAAAATAATATATTTTTATATATGGTTTCCATGATCTATTTCAGGTTATAAGGGTACATGAAAAATACCATCCATAGACGATATAGTCAAACCATAATAAGATTGATGCTTTACATTTCTAATGAATGAGAGGAAGATAAATAATGGTTATTTCATAATAATTATAACATTTCAGTATATATAAGATATGTAGTTAATTATATTATTACATTTATAATATATTTTTTGATGTGCAAGAATAATAAATTTTAAATAGTCTTAGTTAAAAAAAATTGCATGGTCCCAGAATATCCACCATTAAAAAATTAAATAAACCATTTAGATAATCCATTTGGTGAGATAATAACCTCTATGATGTTGGAAATAGGCATAGGTTGGGTTTTTAGGATATTTTTTAATGAAAATAGACTATTGGTATATAGGGAAGTAGGGTGATGAAGGGGTTCATTTATAGGGGAGAGGGTTTGAATTTTTGAACATATGGTTTTCTAAATAAAAATATATATGAATTTTTAAAGTAAAATGTATAATTAATTGGTAATAAGAGAGTATTAGGTAAGGAGATGATGATAAATAACATATCTATAAATTTATATATGATTCATTATGTTATATTGAGGAATTACCTCTTGATTTAATTATTTAATTTTAACCATTAATTTGTTGACTATTTGTTTCTTAGGTATCTGTTACGTATGAAAAACAGTTATATTAAAATATTATATAATTAGTAAATATTGATTCCAACTGTGAAAACCATATTACATGATTTATTTTATGAATTTAGGAACAAATTATTTAATATAATAACTCCCAACATCTAATAAAATTAAAAAAACTAATTTTTAAGCATAAGGTTAATTTTTTTATATTCATTTAAAAGTAATAATTTTTAAAGGACAATTAATATATATATATATACATATATATAATAATTATATAAATTTAAATTAAATATCTTGATGTTATCCATTTGGTTTAATAAGATATATCACATACTATATAGAAAAATAAAAAACTTTATAAAATAGGGTTTTAAAAATTAATTAATTTTATTATTATTTTTTTAAATTTTTTACTCAATGGGTAGAAATTAATTGACACATTTAATTAAATAAAAACATATGATTTTTTAATGAAATAAAATTATATAGAAATTTCAAATAATGAGAACAAATATTGAATTAATAATTAATTGTTTATTTCATCCTATCAAGTACTTAGAAACCCCCTCAAGACCTATGAATAATTTTTAAGCATATGATTTTTTTTGGCCATTGTGGGTGGTGATTGATCTATCATGGAAGTCACATTGAATTCCACGATCATTAACATATCCCATAGAGGATTTCTCCTGTGTAAAAATTCATGTAGCTCAACTTGGTCTTTGAAAAATGAAAATCCAACTGATGATAAATGCCTTCCAAGATCATAAAAATGATCTTCATAACTAATACTTATACAAATGTTTTTTTCATATCATTTTTAAAGATATTTCAAAATATGGTTACAATTATTTATACCTATCAATTAAATGTCAAAATTACAATGTTCAGATTTAAAACATAATTTTATTAAAATATTTTTCAGTTCAAATTAGTTTTTTGTTTCATGTGATATATGATTTTAAATATAGTATTTATTTAAAGGAAAATACATACTATAATCATGGGTTTTTAGAGAATAAATCATTATTCATTATTACATTATGAAAAAATACATAGTAAATATTTCATTTAATCATTCTCATTATCCTCTTAAATATTATAATGTGTTCATCCTTTCCAATAATTTGAAACCAATCCACCATACATATTTATATTCTATATTTAATCATGTCACAATTTAGTAAAGATAAATTCCAATCATCCTCCAAAACAACATAGGGATATTATATTTTGAATTCTCATTCACCCCATGATGTGTTCAAACATTAATCAGAGTGAAAAAAATTTACCATCATTAATTAGATCTATACACAATATCTAATTAAACTTTATTTAATTAGAAATAAATATATACTAACATTATTGAATTGTTCAACCATAGAATGTTGTTTATATGATCATGTACATGTATAATTTTAATATCATCCATATCCAATAATTCTTAATCAATTAATCATTGATTCACCAAATATAGTATAATCCTTATATTTCAGTGCTAATAATTTTTCTTCTAATGATAATTTTACATAAAGATCTTTATCAACATGACCACCCTTGAAGTAGACTTTCAATAATATTTTATCCAATAAAATGTTGAAATATCATGGTGCTTTCATCATGGTATATAAATACCCATTTCAATAGAATAATGATTTTTAGTAATCATCAAGGTCAAACTTGTTCAATTTATAGATACTTATCACATAATTAAGATCTAAATTAAGGATTTTAATAATTACATCTATTTTAACTAATTCACATCTACATTGGATTTCCACCAATAAGTATAAAAAAGATAATACAATAATTTCTATATTTTACAAGGTTTTTTCCAATAAATAACCTCAATTAAACCATAGTATTTATATATAAATCAACATGTTTCTATAAATACATTTCCCATTCAAATTTATTTAATATTGAATAGTCATTATTTATATTGAAATTATGTTTGTGTGATCTCATTTTAGGGTCCCATTCCTCACTTTACAAAACATGATCATGCTTTCCATCCATGACCTCGACCAAGGATTCATCATTCACTTGTTTTTTCAAATATATTTTATTCATACAAGTAATTAATGTTATTCTAATAACAACTTTCCTTCCCTAATTTTGTTTTTGTTATATTTTAACTTATACAATATATTATTCATCTATATTAATCATATTATTTTCACTTCATTGTGATTTGGAGTTTAATATAATTTTAATTCACCATAATTATAAATTTTAAATTTAGTATCCTCTTCTTGAAAAATAAAATGATATTTTACAAAAGTTGATTCCGAAACATCATAATATATAATTATTTATTTCATTCATATCCACTAGTTGTGTTTATAGTTTTAATTAAATTATATTTAAATTATTTATTTGAATTATAATATTGAACATATTGATAATTAATTAGAGAAATTTTTCTTAGTTAAATAAAAAAGTAATATGTTGTCATCAGTTGTATCTTCATACATTTGATTAATTATTCATCACCATAAATCAGCTAAATTAAATTCATAATGATATTTTATTGTTGATTTATTTTTATAAAACATACCATATAATGTCATAATCTATTAATGTCTAAGTGAAACCTTGTTTCAAATAAAAAATCACCTTATCTAATTCTTTACAATAGTTCTATAATTTTTATCATTTAGGAAGAAAATTATTCTCCATATTTATAACCATGGGATTTATTCATTCCTCAATTTTTTGTTGTTGTGGAGTTTAATAAAATTAAACCGCATATTGAAGAAATATTTATATAATACCTTTTTAAAATAAATTGTCGTGACACTTTTCTCGTTGTATTAATTTATGGTTTTGATAATCATTCCAAGTTAATTTTTACCCCGTATCAATGTTACAACTAGGGATTACGAATGGAATTTTTTATCAATTAATCTTGGTTGGAGAAACATAATAAGAAAAAAATAATTTTGATTCATATTTCAATATAGAGATGATTAAAATAAATGGGATCCACATTTGGTGAGGTATTCAATATTTTGATAAACATGGAAATGATGGTTGATGATAATCATTGATTATCTAGATTAAAATATTAAAAATGTGCCTATAAAATTTAATTTTTTAGGCATAAATATTTTTCTTTTTATATATTAACTAAATTAATTTATTTGATCAATTAGTAATGTTGAGAGAAACTCAATCAGAGTGTATATACATATGGGTTGAAAGGATGTTATTATAAGGATGAAATTTTTTTTATAGTCGGTTTTGGTTTTAGAATATGAGAGAAAGTGTATGTTGTTTTTTGGAAAAGGATAGTATATGTCTAGTAAATGAGGATTCAGAAATTATATAATAGTTTTTATCAACCCATTATTGATTCCTTATTAGAGTTATCTACAACATTTCCATGATGGATTCAACATAAATGAGGTTACATACTTTAACATTACTTTCATAGAAGTAAAATAAATCAATAAAATAATAACAACTCCAGTGACACATGATAATAGATATAATCATTATATAATGCTTGAACAATGTTGATAATTTTATTTCAGAGGAATGGATCTGATCCTATATAAAGTAGCATAATCATATCACATTGGTATCTATTTTTTCTTGAAGAGGTTAATTATGACATATAAAGACCATGTGGGAATTATGTGTGACAAAATGATGTGAATTAAAAAATTATTATTGAACAAAATATAATCAGGTCTCAACATGGATTTTCTTGGTGGTGAATAAGGAAGTAACATGAATCATAATTTGTTGTTTCATTGTTATATTCATATTTTCTAAAGTGATCTAGAAATATATATTGATCATGTATGAAAATATATATCTCACAACGGTGATGGTCACCCTTTAATTGGTCTAATATTTGAGATGATTTTCGGATATCACGCTACGGTCTCTAGAAGTTTAAAAATATATTATATAGTGAATATTTTGATATGAAGTTAACATTTTTATCATGCTGATTTGGTGGAACATATACCAAAATTATGCTCATGTCATGGTATATCACTCCATTGTGAATATATTCATTCTATGATTTTTTTTCTTCATGAATATTTTAAAAATGTGTCTTGAATTCAAATTTAGTAAAATTATCTAAATATTTTTGGTTATTTATCTACCTAATTGTATTTTTTGGGCCACATTATAATTTTTTAGAAACATACAATAATTTTAATGAATTAAAACAAAATGGATTAAAATCGACCACTAATTTCTGGGATTTAATCATTAATGAACTTATGAAAAAAACTCATGGAATTATAGAAATAGATTACACATGAACGATATACCATATTTTGGGACAATAAGAAGATATGGGAGCTAAAGTATAAAAAATAACCCAAATTAAATATTATATTCTATTGTGTATCATTGAAAGTGGCTTCCTATCAAAATATATGGTTATAAAATAGATAAATAAGAAAACTATTATTCCACGGTGGAATGACATTTATCTAGTAGAGTATATCTCTATTGGGGTGTTCTGTGGAAGAAAAACAGATAACTCCCATGTTGATAAATCACTCTCATTAATAATTAGGATAATTAGATAAGAATTAAAACTAATCTTTGAGGATTTTATCTCAACGAGATTTGAATATTAAGTGTATGGGGAAGTTGATTTAAACAAATCATCAATGTTATAGTTGATTATGCATAATAATCATAATTTTTTTATAAATCATGAAGAGACCTTCATGTCAATAACTGATAATTCATTCTAGAAATAAATGAAAACAGTATAAGAATATGGTGGACTACATTGGAGTAAGTATACCACCCTCAAAACATTTATAGGTATTTTTCCTTGGAACAGCGTGACTATGCCCAAACTTGTACCTACTGAATAGTAATATAAGATATTTTAATATATCAATATGTAATCAGTGTGTTATCATTGGATCAATCCTATTGTGAGTAAACCAAGAAAAATCCTCTTCTTCTTTATATCTTTCATTTCTTCAATAATGTTTTATATTTAATTTTATCAATAATTAGTTTTTGTTTTATTTAATGTTTCCTTAATCGATGGAAAAGGATCCAAAAAATGTTGAACAATAAAAAAAATATTTTTTTATTTTATGGATCCTTGATACACCCCTTTTAACCCTTTTTCCATTTTAATTCAGACACCAAGGACAAAAAAGTACAAAAAATCTTAAAGGATCAATCTTTTGGTCCAATAATGAATTTTTTTTGGATTTATTGAAACCATGATATATTTGATGATTACATTGTCTATTAAATGGTAATAAATTTCATTACATTTAAATATTTATTTATTAGATTCTATAGGCTTATTGTGATCAAATCAGTGAGTACATTCATTGAAATAACGATTTGAGAAATCAGATTGAATGATTTTATGATGTAGAGAATAAATTAATGAACCAACATATCTACAATAGTCTATTTATAAATACAACTCATTATGAAAGATATTTTCATCTTCAGATTCTCTTGGAAGAAATATTTATAAAATAAATACAAAAAATATAGTTACCGATTCTATTTATAAATATCATATCTAAAGGAAATAATATACTAATGAATTAATATAACGAAAATTTCCTTATATAAATAATAATAATCCAAATAAGAAATAACATTTTGACTACAAATAATATATAATCATAAAATAAGGTAATTAATTTTGATTAGACTATAAAACATGAAAATAATACTATTATTGTAATATTTAATAAAATTTATAGATTCAGATTCTTCATTCTTGATCGAACTAGATAGTGATTTTTTGGTAGAAAATGAAATGTGTTTTATTGGAAAAACTTGATATTGATCATGCAGTCACTATTATGAGATCCAAGATATGTATAATGAGTTGGTTCAAAAATAAATTTTCAATAAGGTGGAATACATGATCATGAAAATTTTGGTGCTATATAATAAAAGTGTGATTAATAAAGATTAAACCGTGAATAAATATATTTCTAAAATGGGTGAATATATAAAGTTTCTTTGTGATCTACTTAGTGAAATTTTTTATGAGGTTAAAAAATGGACAAATAATGATCTTAAAGAAAACATTTTCACTCTCAAAATTCAATATGAAGAGTGGATAAAATATGGAATGGAATATTATTCATGGATGGAGACATGGATTCATAAATTATGAATAATCACATAATGATCAAAGAGGTAGATTTGAGGTTAAGAATATCATAGGAAAAAATTGAGTACTCACCAAAATTGTTGTCCAAAATTGTAGTTCTCTTAAGTTAAAACCTATAATTTATGAGAATATAGAATGTTCTTGATAAATATGGTATAGAAGGATCTCATAGGAAGTTTTATTTGAAGTGATATTGTTGTAAATTAATGTGAAACACCATTACTATATGTCTAGAAGCCCAAAGTATCAAGAGTTGAAAATAGGGTGTTGTAACATCATAGACAAGGAAACAATATATATGGTGTGAATTTAATGGTAGATCATTCATCACTGTTAACTAGGAAAATATATAAAGTCATTGTGACAAGGGAAGTGTCAGAGCATTCAAAAAGATAAATTGAATTCCAATGATAAGTGGGAGGCATGTATGAAAAAATAATTATGAAATTATTATATTTATAGATAGGTATGACATAATGTTAATATGGAATGAAATATATGTTTAAGGAAACACTATTTATGGCTTATTTGACATAATGTTCATCTAGTGAATTCAATAATGCATAGAGTAATGGAAAGGTGGATGCATTGGTTTGAAAAATAAAGATATAATGTTTAATATTGTCTCACCAAGGGATAAAATATTAATGTTGACACCAGAAAACGCTTCCCAAAAATTTTCCAAATGCTCCCTAAAATGAACCAATAGCGTAGCCCGTATCGTAATCTTCGATTTGATAGGTCGTACGGCCCGAACAGAGTTATGGATTAGGAGTTATGGACATTTGAAGTTGGGATGGAAAACTGGTTAGTGAATCCCATTTGCGATGCTCCCTTTGTGATCACGGATCCCTGCCACGAAGTAAAGAGGCATGATGCTCCACGAACCCCTTTGACATTCACAACCCGCCATGGAGAAAGGAGGTGGTATTGCTCCATGACTGCATTTGGTGTTTGTGATCTGCAGTGGAGAAAGCTCCGTCTTATCACCGAGCATGCTTTGATTCGCGGTGCCTCTCCTCTATAAATACCTAGATCGCCCCCCCCCCCTTCACCAGATGGTCACTCCACCCCTTGGGGGGCCAATCTCCCGGTTCACGGAGGTCCACTTTCCTTCACAAAGATGCTATGCGAGACCATAATCCACGAGTAGCTTTCTTTGCGATGCTCCTCGTCGATTCCATGCTCCTCGAGTAGCTTCCTTAGCGATGCGGCTCCATGGGTTCATGTTCCGCGAGGAGCTTCCTTCATGAAGCTGCTCCGCGAGTCCATGCGCCACGAGTACCATCCTTCACGAAGCTTCTCCGTGAGTCCATGCACCGCCAGTCCATGCTTTCATGAGAACCCATGCTCCACGAGCCCCTTTGCATCGTGATGCTAATTCCTGAAGGCCAATCCATTGCAAGGCTCCTACCTTCTCGTATATCGGTCTATACCGAGGGGCCTGTGCCCCCGCACCCCTACTCGGGATTAGTGTCGATCCCTTTGATACCATCACTAACCCCTATGAAAACTGGAGAGCCGCACTGCAAACTTCTCGGACCGGGACGTCTGAATTTTCCATTTCTCCCTTCTGCTCACCCACCTTCCACCTAGGGAATAACATTATTTGAGATACTCCTCCACACTCCAGGAAACACCTTGAGTTGATGTATTCCTCTCGTTTCATTTCATATGTCATGAGTTGAGATTCCCATCATCAATTCCACGAGTACCCTGAGTCGAACCATTGATCAAGAAATTCATACAAACCCCCATCACCTGACTCCAATACCAGGTTGAACCAGAAAGGGCCACCCTCGTGTAAGTCCAAACACCATCCATTGTTAGGTGCCTTATGACAACAATCCTTTCTACAAGAATCTAAACAATAGTACACCCTATGTTCCTAACATAGGATTCCACTTCATCCAAACAAGAGATGCCTTATACTCCATGTATAAGATTTCAAAAATCATATCTATATGACTACAAATTGTAGTATTCCATATGTGTCAAACATAGGATGCCTCTTGCACTAAACAAGAGATGCCTTATGCTCCAAGAACAAGATTCCTAATGCCATGAATACAGTGGCGTAATTTCAATATAATTGGAATCCATTAAAACATTCCATCACTCCACATCATGATTTTTGAGTCCATCATTAGGATCTTCATCCACTTCCATGTTTAAAGGGACCCCCTAACGGCCTAGTCCCATGCCACATCGATTCACCTATTGTCCTGGGCCAGTGCCCCGTAAGACTTTGGATGACACTTTGACTCTGGTCCAGTGTTTCGAAAACGATCAACAGTCGACACTCATTTTTTTGTCCCCATTTAAGGCTAACATGATATGGATGCTTTGTTTCGAACACGGTCAATAGTCATCCTTCATCGCCACACCAACCTCATTACATTCTGAATGTCGGGCATGCAATTCACACTTTTCACCCACCCCCTTTCTTCAGACATATTCCAACGCCCCTTGGCATTATACCTCTTGTGCACTAGCGCCATGGCAAAAGCCTCAACCCACCAGTGGGTTGGGATTCCCTCATGGCCAGACAATAGAAATTCATCATGGGAAGCTTCCTTGCATAAGCCCCATCCACAATTGACGCTCCATGGACGCACCCGGACAACCTCTATGCGTAGGCCCCATTCACCATTGTTGCTCCATAGCGACACCTGGGAAGCTATTTTGCGTAAGCCCCATGCACCATTTCCACCCCATTGGGGCCCCCATGTAGCTTCCTTGTGCAAGAACCATGAACCATTGTCTTCCCATGGTGGCATACGAGCAGCATCCTTGCGTAAGCCCCATTCACCATAGCATCTTCATAGAGGCACCAAGGCATATTCTTTGTGTAAGCCTCATTCTCCATTTCTGCTCCGTAGCGGCACTCGGGAAGCTTCCATGAGTAAGCCCATTCAACATTGCCTCTCCATAGCGGAACCCGTTAATCTTCCTTCAATAATCCAAATACAACATTGCCACTCCATAGTGGAACTCGGGCAGCTTTCTCACGAAATTTCCATTCACCATTGCCGCTCGATAGTGCCACCCGGGAAACTTCCTTTGCGTAAGCCCCATTTACCTTTGCTGCTCCATAGCGGCACCCGATAGCTTCCTTGAGTATGCCATAATCACTATTTCCACTCCTTAGCAGCACCTGGGAAGCTTCCTTATGTAAGCCCCATACACCATTTCCACTCCATAGCGGCACCCGACTAGCTTCCTTGCGTAAGCCCCATTCACAAACCTTCATGGATGCACCATTGCACTGTGATTTTCAGTTCCTTTCTACATCTTGTTTCTCGCATTGATTATGACTCGTGTGGGATTAGTTCATGCATAGACCATGACATCCTCCTTGGGAAGCCTAGAGTGTAAGCCCCACACCCATCCGAACTAAGAGGACTTTGATCCTTACCAAGGAAAGGTATGTAGGAAGCCTCCCTGATGTTCAACCACAACAACCATTGGTCTCTCCAACCATCTGCATGTCGGTTCACCAACACCTTGGGTAGCCTAATGTGTAAGCCGAAAATACCATTCTGAACTATGTGGTCATTGATCGTTGCCAAGGTAAGGTGAGTAGGAAACCTCCATGAGGTTAAATCCCAACACCCCATTGTTTCTGACCACCTTCACGTCAGTTCCCACCACATGAGCTACATGGTCTTTGATATTTTCCAAGGCGATGTACGTAGAAAGCCTCCATGAGGTTTAATCCCACCATCTTTCTGGGCCCCAGGTCCTCTTTCACATCGGTTCACCCCCGTCCTGCATGACGTTAAACTGTAGACCTCAATCAGCAGTAATCCATTGTTCCCCCATTCAGTGTTATGTCGTTGTCAAAATCATTCGGAGGTAAGACATTGAAGTACCCAATCAATGGTAGGATGTCATCATATAGACTACATGAACTTTGTTCCCTTCCATGGGGATACGTAGGAAGCCTCCATGAGGTTCAATCCAAGCACCCATGTCTCATCCTAATCTATCCCTTGATCCCATGTGTTATGTGAAGATCATTCCCCAACCCAGAGGTTCAACTTCCTACAGGTCTCATCCATGCGTCCATTATCACGGGATGCCTCCTTAGGTGTCCCATAATTGCACCAAACTATGGGGACATTGATTCCCTACAACAGGAATAAGTAGGATGTCCCTCTGAGGATCAAGACCAACACTACCATCACCTTCATGATAGTCTCATCTCATTTCCCCTCCACTCCATTCAATTATCCATCATCCATCCTAATTACCTCCCAGGCCTCCACATCCCGGTGGGAACATGTCATCCACCCACTAGCTGGTCCTAGTAGTACTTGGGCCTCAATTCATGCATAATCCTCAGCATGTCTCCGGGTTGTTATCCTTTGCGTACACCCTGATTCATCACCCCTTCGAACTATGTGGGTTTTGATCATTATTGTCAACATGGGGTATGTAGGAAAAGTCGATAAGGTTCAATCCTAGTCAGTGGTAAACCTTGGTGTTCCAACATTTTGGGGTGAGTACACCCTGAACCACCCTCAGTAGTGTCCAGATCCGCCTTCACGGTGTGACATCTACCCTTTATGGGACACACCATCTTATGTCTGCTCTTATCTAGTGTTCTGATCCATCCACCTAGTAAACCTTCCAGGTTTTCCCTCCTAGGGATGTACCAATATGATCTGTCAATATAGGATGTTTTGATCACCCTTATTCTCTCTCCGAAAGACGTTAAAATCCTGACCATCCTCATGATAAACATGAGATACCTGAGGAAAACCTCAGAAGAAACGCATTTGGCATAACCGTCTCCACAAGATGTTAAACTTGAGATATAACCTAGGTTAAACACAGAAAGCTGAGGAAAACCTTAGATACATTCCTATGACATATTATTCTCCGCATTCAACAAGGGATGCTTTAGGTTCTACACCATTGAGATGACCTCTTATGAGGAAGAATAAAGGATCCCCAATGTCCACACATCTATAGATGCCCCGACATGCCTGATGTTATCACCTACTCCGACCGAAGATTTCTACCATGTCTAGACCCCATGGAATGTCCAGACGGATGTAGTGTTATTAACCGGTGTCCACAAAGATATGGCACTGGGAACGAGATTCACGAACCACGACATAATCTATAAGGGAGACCCGGATTAGGTAACGAGTTCCGAGGAGGAATTCAGAGAAGGAAGAACTAACATCCCATTTTCCTATTTCGATCAAGAAGAAAATGTCCCTGAACAAGGAACAGATGTCACCCGCCTTTGGAAAACAGGAATGCGGGGCAACAGCCACGCATCCTCACATACGAATGCATGCACCCCGGAAAATTCATTGGAAATAATTAACATTCAAAATTGTCTACATGGGTAATCTATAATAATGGCTGTTAATGTCAATGTCTGCATTAATTTACTTATAATACTTTCATGTGAGTAGAAACAAAAAGTTTCCTTGGAAGAAGGTATTTAATAAGAAAATATAACTCTCAAAATTTAATTGGATCACATGATTACGTCTAAAATTAAATATTATTCAATGATAGATAATATGGAATCTGAAATTGAGGAGATAAACATGAATAATAAGGAGATCCAAATGTGGTAAAAAACTAAATTTGTGATGGATATCCCTTTTAAACAATTTTCAATAAGTAGAGTCCACAAACCTGAAAATGTAAAAAATAGGATATGGAAATTTTGATGATAAATCCAACATTGAAAACTATTTATAGAAGTTATTTATAACATGTCCCTATTGTAGAGTCATGGAACTAACCATATATGTGTTTCAAGAAACCCAGGTGCTCAATGTTGGAAGAATATTTTCCAAAAATCCATATCTAAGTCAAAGATACATGAGGTATGACCATAATGGGATATTATTATTTATTTAACTACAAAATATTAAATGTAATTGCGATAATATAAGTGATAGAATTTTCAACAAGATAACTCTCATTCCCATGTTTAGGGGGATGAATATATGAAAAGAATAAGTATATATTATATTTAGTATCATATTGATTGTGCTGATGGAAAGTAATTATGGAATAAAATAATGGGTTTATCAAACACCAATTATTTATTATTAATTAAATCGATCATTGGGAGAAGTAAAGATAATACAGTGGCAGATAAACGTGGTTTCCCTAGAATGAAAATTGGACATAGATATGATATATTATATCCAAGGACCAAAAAGTATGTATTAGCCTTAAAAATAATAAATAAAGTGAAAAACAAGGCCTTCTTAAATTTTCTAAGATGCGACAATTCATGAAAAAACGATATGTTTGATGTGTTATCCATTATATTTTAGAGGATACATGAAAAAATGTGTGAAAAAAATTCATCTATTAAAGTGATATACACCTGTGGGGTTAGTATTACTATATTGTTGAATCCAAATACAAGGATGATAGATGATTCCAATGAAAATATTTAAAATGAAATGTGTGAAAGTTTACTCATAAGGAAAACTACTAAGAATCCCTAGAATAATGTTATTAGAAAATGGGTGATTCAACATGACCAACCATAAATCCCTTACATGAGTACATAAAATAATTACAAATCTCCATTGTATATTATTATTATGTGAAAATTTAAGTGTGCTATATATTGAAATGTGTTATTATATATATGGGTTGTATATACTGTGAGAATATACATATAAAAATTTGTGTTAGTGAATGAAAATATAGTAACAAAGATTATTCTAAATCAATAAGAGTATTATAGAAACTGTTATAGATATCAAAATATAATATTAAATTTCATATTGTGATAAGAAATGTATATGTTTTATGGATATTTATATCGAATTCATGTGGTGTCAAAACCCCGTCATAATTTTCCATTGGTATCAATAAAAATACAATTACCAATAATTTGTTTTAGTCTATATCCATAGGTATAAGCCATTTAATAAAAGGTAATATATATTGACCTTAATGTAGTATGTCTCATAAAATAGTCCAATAATTTTATTTTCTAATACAAAATGTTGGTTGTCTCAAGCACTTTTTATATTATTTATTATTCACCGATCTTTTCGTATAACTATTTTTTAGAACACCAAATTAATTTAAGAAATAATTCAAATATCGTGTTGCATAATATTGGATAGGGAATTGGTTATTAATAAATATAGAGGTATTTTTGTGAAATATACACCCCTATATGATGGTTTTATTCCTATCGTAATTTAGGGTTCCTCCTCAGTGATGATTTAGATAGTTTTCCCTATAAACATTCATTAGTTAATTCTATTTTGATCCTCCTCATTTTCAACATATTTATTTCTATATTTCCCACCCATTGACTATATTCAATTTATCATCTGGTGTTTTAATCATTTAATGATTAGTTTTATCCCATTGGAAAACATTTTTCTAAGGAGTGGCTCTCACTCCCCACTTAGACATTCTTGTAAGGTGGTGTCTCTATGTTCAAATATTTGTGTCTCCTCCCCATATCTTACTATATTCATATATATAATGATATTTCTGGTATAGACCCCCAATTTCTCTAGATTATTTTTGTGGGGTTTTCTAAGGAATCATTTGTGTCTAAAGGGGTGTAGTTCATGGCTAATCTAGATGGAGTATTAAATTTCATGAATTTGTATTCATGTAGTTTTATTTATATATTTTTTTGTGGTGATTTTTTATTTTACGTAGTTATAAAAATGGGGTATTGGATTGACTAGTGGTCCGTTTCATATGTTTGTTAACATAAGAATTTTTTGTCAGTAGATTTATTTTCCTAGTGATAGAAAGGGTTTGGTTATCCTTTTAATTTTAATTACTCATTATTAGGTTATATTTATTCTTCTACTCGTCTATATAGTTATGTTCCATTAATCATCACCTATCTTTTTCCATGAATGGTGGTTTCAATGAGGATTTTATATTTTTTGTTCATGGATATGAATATTATCTAGAAGTATGACCCCTTTGGGATAAAAAATCATGTTTTTCTTCATATTTTTTTGGGAGGATATTGTTTTTTAAGTGAATTGAATAATGCTCATTTGGTTCTTCATTCCCTGCTATTCCATGGTAGATATGGAGGGGATACACGTTTCTGTGTTTTTATGTTTAAGTCATTCCATTGATAGATATGGGTATTAATTTACATATAAGGTGGTTTTATGTCTTTCTTATTATTATATGATGATATTTTTATGCTTTTACTAATGACGATCTATAGACATATCGTTCAATCTTATGTTGGTTGTCTAGTGTGGTCGAGATGATAATGGTAGAGGTGACTGGAAATACTTCTCCTTCTAGATGATGTCCTTCATATATAAATACAGTGAAGGAATACATAATAATTAATACATGTTGAGGGTCATTTATGGAACTAAGATCAAGAGTGGACTCGATGATGATGTTATTTCATTACTTTTAAAAATTCCAATTTCAATTATTCCATTTTTCTAGTATTTTTGGATTTTTTGGTTAATTTTTTTTTCTAGTTATTATATGTGAAGCTTATGTAGGGGTGGGATCAATGATGATTTAATTTTTTAAAGGTGGTTTTTATATCATATTTAGGATGCTTTTTTGAGTTAGATTATTTTGTGTGGGTTATCACTAAACCCATAAAATATCCAATAATGATAGATAAAAATAATGAAATTAAAGAAAAAAATCCATGGAATTTATGTATGTATGTGAGTAAAATGAACTAAACTGAAGTAATTGGATTAATACCCTTTTTATACATTGTGTTCTAGCAAATTATAATCAAAGGATAGATTGATGGATCATTATTGAGTTTTAAATTTACTCACTAATGTCATTAATTTCAATGATGTAAATTAATGTAGATAATCCTAAATAGGAAATCGAGAAATGGTGTTCAAAAATCATAAAAACCCTACAGGTTTTAGAGAGCATTTATATGACTAAAAGAGATTGAAGTTGTGAGGAATGTACTAAAACCTAGATAAATGGTAATAAAATATATATTTTATGTCTATAAGTAAAGGATTTAACTGAAATTGATTCATATTTTATTTAAATAGAACAAAAAAACATTTATAAGGTTTTAATACCCTATAGTTTTGTATATCAACTAGAATAAATGAAAGAAGATATGAATATGTCATATTCTAATGGGGGAGTACTAACAATAAAAATATATAATTATGTGATAGAGATATAAATCGAAATAATTATTTTTATATATAATATATTAATATATTACACTCTAAATATAGTTTTTCTTCTACTACCAAGGTTAAGATAGTTCTGAGAACAATACAAACAAAAGAATAGAATGAATTTATTTTCCTTGAAAATTCTACTGACAGTTTTTCATTGATAAATAAAAAAAGATATAATGAAGAAACCCATATTAATTTTACAGAAATAGTGAAGTTGATGAATTGAAAATTATGATAGCATAAATTATTATCTAATAAAGAGGATGTGTATGGTTTATTATCACAAAGGGATGAAAGGGACTTAAGAAAATTGGGAATTCACTAAAATGGGAGGGGAATCCATGAATTCTCCCCATTTTACATTTTAAATGAAAAAAATTCAACTCCATTAAAAACACACGATGATGTTCTTTTATTAAAGCTACATAAAATCCTAGTAAGAAACTATAGAGGTACCAGGTATGATTAGAAGGATTCCTATAAAAAATGAGAAATTACATCATTATCATGATCTAGTAAAAACCATCATCATGCAATCCACTAGAATAAACATGTGTATTAGAAATGAGATAGTTTAATTATTAGATCACAATGTCACCCTGATAAGGTCAGATTATGTTGAAACCATTTTCAACATTTTATTCCCTATTAACTAATTTATTTTTTGTATATTTTTTACTAAAGTATAAGGAGTTTTGATAAACCAATATACCAAGTCTTTTATTGAAAACCTCATCGATTTATCATAATTGAAAAAAAAGTAAATATAAAAGGGAAATTAGAATATTACAGGTGACAACATCATTGAGAAATGATAAAGAAGAATTCAATTGTATTTTATTGATGATCCAAAATCATGAACTTTGCAGGATTAGTGGATATAATATGTTTTGGTCACTCTATTCCTATTATCACTACTTATACAACTTTTTTTGTTTTCTTACTATATACCATGGATTTCTTCCCTTCCCCTACCTTATACACATCAATTACTCCATTATATACTAAACTAGGGAAGATAACTCTACAGTTTAAAGACAATTTGGTCCCTCCTTTATTAGAAAATGTTTCTTATTTTAGTGTACCCCAAAATCTATATATTTGTTATTGGTCCTATCACATGTTCTCTATCAAATGTGGCCTCTAAAATCCTCTACTATCATATTAAATCATCAATTATCATTATATTAATGTAATGATTTAAAGGAATAGTCATGTAACTCCTACTTCATCTATTATTCATGAAATTGAACTTCCAACGTTAAGGGATATGATTAGAATTAATTTATTGTCATGAAAACTTTCCTTCTTATTATCCTTTAATTTTATGTAAAGTAGAAATTAAAAGGTATTTTTCCCATTGAAATGATATATCCATAGTGGTTATGTTTATTACTCAATAAAATAACTCCCCCCCTTCAATATGAAAAAATATAAATGAATAGATGAATTCATATCCTCTACTTATTTCATTATTGTACTAATGATTATTGAAGATCACATGAAATATCAATTTTACATATTTTTTAATATATTTAATACTTCAACTTTATCCTCTAATTCTCCCTCCAATTTTTAAAGTTCAAGATAATGAGAAATAGCTGGTTCCATCACGTCAACCAAAATCTCCCATTTTGATTTGGATTAGATCCACATTATTATACTTCAATTAATTATTATAGAATACTAAAAATAATACATTTTTCAATGTTATTAAAAAATATGTATTGAATATTTATCAAAATATTCATTCTTATTACCTACATATCTTCGTCTTCTCTATTTTACCTCAAATAGAATATTTTCACCTCTAGTCCCACAACATGATCATCGATAATTCTAGACTGACTAGATTATCTTTGAAAAAATATTTTAATACATCAACATGGTCCATTGTATCTCTTTCACACTATTACGCCACAATGTGAAAAACTATCCAACACTGTGATATATATTTTGGACATAATTATCAGAAAAAAAGATTACATTAAATTCAACATGAATCATAATACTAATATTTCTCCTGATATTTGACACATTGAGGATAAAAAAGTTGAAGAATAGATTTAAGGGAATAATTCTATAAATTATCTCAATTAATATTTCCTTTGAATAAAATATATCATCTCTAAATAATTCCATTGAACTTATATATATTTTTTATAATAATAGTTTCCTTTTTTATCAATATGAACATCATTGTTGAATGCATTAACGATGGAAATAATCAAATTAGAGCATGAAACCTGATAAAGTGATGACATAAATTAGGTTGAAAAAAAATTTAAATATTACAACGAGTTCTGGTAAAACATCTAGATTCCCACATAAACCTTACAAGGTCCTTATACCAAATATATGAGGTCCTATATCAACAATATGATAAAATCGATTCGGGCATACTACAGATTTCATTATCCTTTTTAAGTACCCACACTAACTAAATAATGTTTTTTAAAAGAAATTATGTTTTTTCTCAACATTATGATGTAACAACCATACCATACGAGGACACACACCGTCATGATAGGGACACACATAAACCATGGAGTATCTTTTCTGAACCATATGATGTCATGTACAAATCATTTGATGGATATGCACCAACCATACAAGGATTCTCCTATGACCTATCACAACCATACATGTAGTTGTCTCATCCTTAAACATATTAATAATTCCTCTATGTTTTGGTCAAAACCACTTCATCCTATATAATTATGTCTTCTTTCATGTAACTTATTCCACTATGAATTTTTTAGGATGAATTCAAATCAATAATGACTTGTATTTTTCGTGTATTATTTTTAGATATTTTTTGGCGTATTTTTTAGTCTAGGCACTAAGGCTGTGTGAAATTTCCATGCCCTCTATATCTAGAATAATTCTCTGAATGATAATTATTAACTAAAATACCACATTTAGGAAGTTTTCTATAATAGGAGGAAAAAAATTCTTAATAGAGGCCTAGATCAGAAATCCTAGGTCACTGTTTAGTTCAGATCATGGGTTTTACACTTGGCATGACATAACCTCTTTCGACACGAGATATTTGTGATAAATTCAACACGGTCATAAAATGAACATAAAAATTTAAATAAGTTATTTTATTTATGTATTGATGCATCAAATGAATTTAATTTATTTTTAAAATTTTATATAGAAGATTTGTAGGGTTAGAAAAATAACAATTCAAATCATTAAGATATATTGGTGAGTGTGGAGGAGGATACATTGATGAATGAAAACCAGATCAAGGATTCATGATCAGCGTTAAAAAAAATCAAGGTACCTCACTAATGAAAAAATGAAACTTCATTATTTATTTGTGATTGAATTTAATAGAGAAAGGATGTTTTTTCTTAATGATAATATCCCAATTATCTATTTCTATAACTAATCTGAATTAATAGTCAATTAGATTGATTTGGAAATATGTCTTCTTGTAAGAGGTGTTAGATATTGAGATCTAATTGGAAGAAATGTTTTTTTTATTTTCATTATTTCTTAATTTTTCGTTTTAATGGAAACAGATTAAGGCCAATAGGAAAATTGGGTGAGGTTCATTCTTCCTGGTTGAGATTGTGTATTTTTCCCTATATACTTTATTCATCGTGGGAAAATTCCTTGGCCTGTGGTTCCAAAAATAACATGGAATCAAGAATTAAACACATGTTTCTAGGATTAATTATATTATATCCCTGTTCAAGACATGGTGTAATGAGTGGATCATGTGATTATAGATTCAAAAGTGGATCTGAATGATTTTGGATTCTATATTTGTGGTCATCAACCAATGATTATGGGTTGACGTGCGATACCATTTTCTAAAAAATTTCAATGTGAAAATACCGATGTTTGATGATAGTGTCATCATAAGACCACATATTCCAGTTTTCTCGTTACGTGGATGGCCAGATTGGTGTCTGGAGGTGTGAGAGTAGGTATGGAATCTATATCAATATTTCTAGAAAATTATGTAACACAATAAATTAACTATAATTCCAACACAATGTGGGACCCTCATAGAGCTGGATAGGGGTTCAATATGGATATAAGTGTCACATAACATGTGAATCCTCTCCGGTGGAATAGTTTTTACATTGGAGGGTATGAAGACATGGTCAAGAATAAAAGGTCTTGGGCACATATTATAATCTGACATGAAAATGGCTAGGATATGTGTAGTTGGTCATATCCATGCAATTTCACATAGGTATAATTACATGGGAATGGGCACACCATATACAATTACACATACACAGGCATGGGTCATTTTACAAAGGTAGGACCTAGTCTATAAAGGGAATGTTGTGTACTATAAGAACACATCGTGTACTCTAACAGAGTTTTCATGGATATCTTTTACACATCCACATGGAAATGTTTCATTAGGTTTATTTCCTTGTATCCATTACATGACTGTTAGTATAGAATAACATACTACACATAGGATAGAGATCCCATTACTAAGACTTCTTTGCTACAGTCCAATGAATCATTCCATGAGTCCCAAAGTGAGATAAACTATAATAATACTTCCCTTTTTTGAGTTATTGGTATCATCATGATCAAAACTACACTAGAAGAGATCCTCTACTTATAATGTTAATTCATATTTAGTTTTTGGTAAACCCCATATTCTTGGGTGAGCCCCTCATCTTTGTATTGTAGCTCTTTAAAAATAATGTATATCCATTCGATGAAAAGACATGAAAATCACGACCTCTCAAACATACATCATAGTGTTATCATATTCATGGATTATATTATCCTTGATTATTATTATTTTGAACCATTGTGAAAGAATCCTAGGATTGGATTGTGGTTGTGAAATTACATTGAAACTATGTGTCATTTTTTAGTATTCCTAGATATTATGACCTTATTTTTTGTATACCTATACCTATGTAGACCTGAATTTAATTCATTATTTAATATTTTTTTGGTTTTGGGGGTTTCCTAATAGGTATTATGAGTGTTCTTTGATTGAATAAGTCATGACTTGTTAAGATGATTGACAATTGGAAGAAGTCCAAAAGGAATAGAACCAGGTTGCACTTAATGATCTGGATAGACTGACGTGTATTCCTTAGAGTATATCAAATTTAGTCCCTGACATTACTTTTAAGTTGGGCATTGTACCATATTCATTATGGTGTGATTTTATTTGATATTATTTACATTCCAATGATTATTTTCATACTCTAGCTGTGGGATTTTGATTTATTCATGCATTGTTGTCATTTGTATTATATATCAAAAATTTGTGGTATTGGAGATGTGTGTGTGTGAACTGGTACATTAGGCTAACTCCTCCTATTATAGTGATATGAGTACTCATATATATTTCACAGCCTTGTCCGTATTATTTGTGGGTATGGGGTGTCATAGAATAGGTCCCATTGGGATGGGTCATGATAGACTGGTATCGAATTATTCGGTTCTACCTTAAGGACAGAGTCTATGATTTTAGTCTCATGCAACAGTGTTGAGTGTTTTGAGTTTATATTTCTATCCAATGACTCTAGTGTTGGTGTGATTTCGGAAATATCCAAACACGATGACTCTGAGTACCATCCTTTCAACATGGTACATAAGGAAACTGGTTTTAGGGAAAACAGTGGTGCATGAATCATATAGGAATGAGTTTTTATTTCCATGTACATATTGTTTCATTTCTCAAAATATTTTCATTGATCATAGTACATAATGTTTAGTTTCTATATTCCATTGCGATTTATTCTATCTAGGAATCATCATTTGGATAAAAAAAATTACCCCCAGTGATGAGATAAAAATATAGTGTCTAATTCTAGAGGTGTTACCTCCATGTGGTGCATCATCTACACCACCTCATTCTGAGTAGATGTTAGTACTCATAATAATAGTAGATGAGGTAAGAAAATTGTGTGAGATTCACATGGTTCATTATTAGGGACCCCTCATGTTTTGAGGTGAGCCTGACCCATATGTGGTTGAGAAATGTATTGAGGTAGTGACATGTGTTTTTTGTCTTATCAAGACACCGAATGATTATATGGTGGTTCTGAATGCAAGGCTTATCTATGGATCTACTGGATGAGGGTGGTACTTACGAACATAGTTGTATGATGAGTTGATTATATCATGGTCATATTTGGAGTACCATTTCAAAATGTAATTCTCTCTAGATACACTATGGGATGTATGCATCCAACGGCTTCTGAATCTCTATCAGAGAATCACATCATTTATTATGTATTCATAAATGTTTACCAACCATTCTAAGATTTTGTTTGATATGGTTTTTGATCTATTATTTAATACATGGAAATTTGAATGAGGAATATATTTAGGAATCCAAGAATGTTTTATAAATTTGGTCATTCCAACTTATGAAAGGGATTCCACGGATTATTTGGTGGTTTAGAGTTTCTTGGGCAAGTAAACATAGTCAATGGTTACTAACAGTGGGGCCACAAGTGATGAGACTTCAGCAACATAGAGTATATATCTAGCTTAGGGACCTGGAAGTGCGAGGACCTCGATAGGATGTCCCATAATAGAGGATCTATGGTTCTAGGATCACATTATGGTTCTATTAAACATAGGGAGAGGTTGTTTTACATATGTCATAAAAGGTGAAATCTTTCTAGAGATTTCTGACCCACCATAAATATGACTGGGAGACAGTGGACGGTTAATGAGGCAGAGGTAATGACAAGAGTTGATAGGTTTGTAGGGAGGTTAACATAGAAAATGAGTTAGGAGAGAGGCTAGAAGTGGTATAAGTTCATAATTTTTACCACTGCCACCCATTGGAGTACCACTATAGGACCACAGAGTAGAAGGACTAGGACAGGGATAACTATAAGAAATTTAAGTATATAACCTAGAGGATCTGAGATTGAAATGAAGTATGATACGAGTATTTTATACCATATTTTTATTATTGATATACATTAGTGATGTTCATTCCTTTATTTCCACATTTATGGTTCAATACATTGAAATTTTTGTTGATCCCCTAGCTCGACCCTTAGACATGGAGACTCCAATGAGAGACTACATTCCAATCCCACACTTCTGCTGACATAGTGACCTGAATCTTTGAGGTAATAATTTATTCTTGATTCTATTTGTAATAATTATGATTCAATTTTTCATCCTCTTATTTATGGAATGGTTGTCTATATTTCATTCCCAGAAATATTGTTTCACATAGAGGATATGGTGTGTACACATTGATGGGAGTAGGGTTTCCATTTCCGGTGAAATGGGAAACCAAAGAGTGCATGCTGGACTCATGCATATCAGTGTTCATCTGATTACTCCATGTTTTGATAGTATGACACTAGGTGTAGTGGATTTTATGGGTTTTTAATTCCCTGTAATAGTGTGGGGTTATGAGTTCATCATTTCTGATGATGTTCCTAGCTTACCTCCCCACCAAGAGATAGACTTCTGTATTGATCTTTACCCTAGGATAACCCAGATATCTATTTCACCATATCGACTGGATCTCATAAAGCATTGTATATGGAGGGTGATATTAGAGGACTTGAAGTGGAATATAATTTTTATACCTACTATTTCACCGGGGCCAGCCCCATTTTTATTCGGAATGATGACATATAGAAGTTTGTGGTTTTATGTGGGAAACTATCACTTGAACTAGGTAAGAATGAAGAACATGTATACAGTAATTAGGGTCAATTAACCCTTTGATCAGATAAGAGGGTCATGATGGTTCTCAAAGGATGACCTTAGGTGAGGTTATCTTCATTTGTAAATATGGGATGTGTATATATTGAATATGGAATTCAAATCCCAATAAGGACACTATGAGTACTTGGTTGTTCACTTTTCCATGACGAAAACCCCAAAAGTGTTCATGGGTCTTATGAACCAAATCATTCATACCTTCTTTTTCTAGAATGTTTTATTATTTATCGATGATATCTTAATGTACTTATCATCTAATTAGGAGCACTGAATTCAGTTGAGGTGGTTTTTTGATGTACTCCATTAGCAAAAAAATTACGGGAAGATCTAGATGTTCCAATTCTTGATTTAGGAGGTCCACCATCTATGACATGTTATCTCTATAGATAGGGTGGAATTGGACCTAACAAAGGTCGAGTTCATCTTATATTGGAATCCACCAATGAGTGTGATAGGGGTGTAGAGATTCCTTCAGTTTTCATTCCATTACTGGAGATTAATACATATCTTCTCTTGCGAATCATCCAACATGAACGTTTGGACATGAAAGAGGAATCCTTTCATGTGGAAATATATGTTAGAGTGTGATTTTTATAAACCTAGTAGGAGATTTATGACCACTACCATATATATATTAACTGATGAGTATGTCAAATACATAGCGTTATGAGATGCATCGGGAATAGGGCATGGTTGTGTTCAGATGCATAAGAAGATGGTGATTGCTAATAGAGCATGTCAGTTGAGACCATGTGAGAAGAACAATGATACTCCAGATTCAGAGTTATTAGTGGTAGTATTCACACTAAAAATTTGGAAAAAATACATGATGGGTGAGCGGTTTATCGTTAATTCTAACAAAAAGAGTCTCAACTATATATTATCCCTAATGGATCTTTACTCGAGTTTGAGGTGATTGAAAAACATCTAATAGGGTTATAACCTCATGATTTTTGATATTCTTGGGAAGGGAAATGTGGTAGCAGATTATCTCATCCATAGATATTATTTTACTTACTGAGGAAGGCATCAAGGAAGTCGGCCTCATTTATGTTATCCTTTGTGGATGGAGATGGAGCATCTTACCTCTAGTTGATGGTTGTCCCCACCCCCACTATTGTAGAATGTTATGGAGGGACAACATCTAGATGCAAACTGTAAGGCCGTATGAACTCATTATTGGGACCCAAGTATTTTACACATAACATTACATTATTTTAAGCATAATTATACAACAGTGTACAATCCAAGGATCGTTAAGTCTAGTGTATTGGAATAATGGTTACATAAAACATAAATTATGGGTCTAAAAAATACTGATTTATTTACTTTACATATAGAGATCATAACTTCTATTGAGCCCTAACATATTCATAGGGAACCCTATGGAACACATGAATAAAGGTATGAGATAAAAGGCCCAGAAAGGTAATGAACATAAGGGTACATCCTAAGAAGATGTTTTAGGAGGCATGACATAATGATATCCATCTCTTGGATAATAAAAAATAGTATCATAGAATAATGGAATCATATTAACATGGGATCATATTAATGTGGGAGAATCATTAAACATGTATTTAATATGGTTCAAGGCTAACCACTAATCTCATTCCCCATTTTAGTACGTGTTAAGGATAACCGCCAATCATGTTTCCCGTTTTAGTATGGGTTATGGCTAACCACCAATCCCATTTTACATCGCATCTCATGAGACTTTACATTACCCAAATCATTGGAGTGCAATCCGGGTTCACCCATCTCAACATTTAGATGAACATTCATTCCACATAAAAAATAATACATAGAAAACCATACATAAACATTTGGGTAGCCAAGGAAATAATTGGGTAACACAATCATGAAATAAAGCATAACCAATGGGCATATCATGAAAGTGTCTGTGAAAGAAAGGGATTAGAACATATATGGAGATTAAAAGGGTAAAATAGGCATATAACATGGTATGTGGTGTCAAACCTAAGTAACCAACATTAATTAATGTATTGGAGAAACAATAGCATTAATTGTTTTTGGTTTTAAGGAAAATACTATAGAGGTTTTAAAAAAATGGGGACTATATTATATATAAAACCATAATTGAACCAAGAAAGTAATAATAAAAAAATGACTAATTTTATAAATATAATGGTGTCTTAAAATAGACGATAGAGTGCACATGATGTTTTGTAAAAAAATAGGAAGATCCCTTAAAACAGGTCTGCGTATCAGGAATTTCAGAGGGGAATCTTTTAAAACACGTATATCCCAAAAGAGTGAGATAAAAGTTTCATCATAAATTACTTTTGAAAATATACAATATTTTTATAATATTTACATAAATAGATACGATAAATAAATTTTTATATAAAGAATGATAAGGCAACCAAAAATAACAAAGATGGTTTGGGAATAATTTGTTACGGTTTACCGGCATGGTGTCAGGTGTACCTAAGAGGGCTTAATGAGAGAGAGAAGGGGTTTCTCATCACTTACACTATATTAGGGAAGTATGTGGAGGTGTGAAAACATACCCCATCATTTTCTGTTTCACATAAAAATACATTTCATAGAGGATATCGTTATTAAGAGTGAAATGGAGAGAATACATTACATTAAAGATGTTGGTGTTATCCACTTCTTATTAATGTACTGAATAAACAAATTAGTTTTATTAAATAATAATAAAATAATCTATCATATATTTAAATTTTTTAGTATAATCATTTCATGTTCATTTATAACCATTTTTATTAGTTATTTGGTTTAATCTCATTGTTCGAGCTCATTTGTTTACTTGGTATTAATGACTGATTCACTTATATTAATGTTTGGATAAAAATTTAAGATAAAACTAGTTGTCCAAAATTGATGTTATATTCTATTAGTGCATATCCATAAGATTACATGGTAACAAATTTAAAATGGTTACTTAGAGTGTAGTCAAATTATTATATAAAACCATAGTAACAATAATTTTTATTAATCGATGTGTTTGATTACAGTGAACATGTTTGTTAATATAAATTAATACCATTTGTACGAAAAGATTACAGAACCAAAAATAGGATATATTACATATATAATAATTTGGTTCAAACATAAAAAATTGTGTCAGGACCAGAGTTAAATATTATAATAGTAATTGATAAATTGTTGTCCTTGAATGTGCTAAATTAGCACATCTCAAACACTGCTTTCATTTCTTTCCAATAAATTGTGGGGTAATGGGGAGAAGATAATGAAATATCCCATTAGCCTATGAAATATCAGTACATTTATGGTACTGGAGTTAACATAATAATTGGGTGAATGGTGGTGATGAAGAAATAAAAAGTAATGAATTTAAAAGAAATGAAGGAATTGGGAAGATGATTTTACCTCTTGAGACATCCTTCTTTGAGAACCTCTTAAGAGGAGATATTTTTTTATTCTGAAGTGGCTAGGGGATTTTGGAAGTGGGGGAGGTTCTTAGGGAGAGATTTTGGAAGAATATTGGCAATTAATAAGGCTTTAGAGTAGTGTAGAGAAGATGTATGAATGGGGGTATTTATAGTGGAGTGGAGAGGGGTTTTCATATTTTTATAGTCCTTAGTTTATTATGTCTTCACAATATAGGGAATAGTAAGTATTAAATGACCAGGAAAAGTAATAAATTCATTTGAGTTCTAAATTTGGGTGCTTACGTCACTTTTTATGATTGGAATATTGGATTTTATTTTATAATGTATTTAAACAGTAAATTAATGTGTTTTACTATTCACTAAAAATTCATGTACTTCAGAAAAATTTCAAAAATTAACCGTAACCATTTTTCGATGTGAAGAATCCAAAAATGAAGCCAATTTTTCAAAAATAATTTTCTAAATATGATTATTTTAATATTTAATTTAAATAATAACTTATTATCAAAAACTAGCTTTAAAACATTCATATACTATTTATAAAATATCAGTGTATCATACTTTCAACTTGAAAATTATTTATATATTATCATATGTAAGGTTACAATTCATTCGGGTATATCACTATTAATCAGGGTATGTTACTATTCATAATGGTAAGTTAAAATTCACCAAAAATTATGTTTTTCTCCTCAGACTGCAAATAACTTACAGAATGTAACAGTGTATGTTAGATTATCAAAATTCTAAAGACAGTAGTGACAAAATTATGTTTAATGGTCACATAACATTTAGTAGTTCATTATGTTGTCTTTTCATTTGATTTTATGACATATTTGTACGAATTGAATTTCCATTGACATAAACATAGGGTGATTACACTCTTAAATAAATTGGCCATGCTCCGGATAGAGCTTATAAAGGTGGTGATTTTGTCATTTATTTTATAGGATACATGATGTCACAAGTGAAATTGTGGGAGGAGGTTATGTGAGAATTTCATACATATCATTTTGTGGTATATACAGGTTTGAAAAATATGTATCATGACCTCTACCATAAGTTTGTTTGGCCCAAGATGATGAATTGAGTTTCAATTTTTTCTCAAAATACCATACTTTTAATCATGTGAATTGTGCGAACCAAGTTCTAGTTAGTTCAGATCAACCACTTATTGTTCCATAGTAGAATTTTGATGGTATATACAAGGATATAATGATAAGGTTTCCACATAAATCCAGTGTTCATGATGTCATATGGGTGGCCATAGAAAAACTAACCATGTCAGATTACATACTATCAATTTAAGAGAAGAGTTCATTAGAGATCATGGAAAACCAATTCATGAAGGTGATAGTCTGAATCCATGATGTTCCCTCAATGATATTTTCTGACCATGAGGATCACATAAAATATTGTTTATAGATGATATTGATGAGGTATTTTGTGGCTTAATTGAATTTGAGGTTTAATTTTCACCCCCCAGTCTGTTGTCCAGATTGAGTAAACCATTCACTTCTAGAGGACATGCTACAAGATTGCATGTTCGATATCGTTTGTAGTTGGGAGGATTACCTACTGGTAGTGGAGTTTTCATAAAACAATATCTACCATTAAAACCTTAGTATTCAAAACATTTAGGCCCTGTATTAGTGACCCTGCATGTCAAAACATTGTTGGACCTCCCCAGGAGGATCATCCCTTACTGGCCCAGAGTTGGTATGAGCCAATACTAATAAAGAGTGGATCATCCAGGTGTATATGAGGAAAACAGAGAATCATCAAGAGAATTATGTTGATTGAATAATTGGGCTATTATAGTTGGAGGATGGAGACCATGTGTTCCAATGTATTTCAACACGAAATGGATTATGTTGATTTGGATGGGATGGAATTCTATCTCCAATACTCATTGGACTTTTCCAGGTATTGTGTTCATTTTATATGGTGTCATACAACTTTGCTCTACCTCTATAGTTATACTAGGTACATGATGTCTTACACGTATTATTGTTGTGGTGGTACATGCGTGATTTATCACATGTAAGTTTCTGAGGTGATCTGTACATCGAGGATGGAGAAATGTTTGAGAGTACCCAGTAGTGATCGACGATCTAATGGAGAGGATCTTTTGTTAGTGAGTGATTCTTTAGTGTGTCTCTAGCGGAATCATGGGAACCATGATAAAGGAACCTAGAAGCAATAGGATCATATACAGGCCAAGTACCCACATCATTTTATATATCCACTAGTTTTGGTTTTTGGGACATAAATCCCTTAATGGGAGACTGTAACAACTCAAATATTATATCTATACATATTGGATATTATATTGATTATTTTAAAGACTATTCACTGATAAAACATGTGATTTCAAGGCCTAATGTTCCTAGAATAAATTTTTGAGATATTTTAAATATATTTAATAGCAACAACATGTATATTTCGGAAAAAGTTAAATAATATATAATTTGAGGCCTGGATTAATAATTTGAGGGCACTATTGAATTCATAGATCAGGTTTTACGCTATTCACAATATAACCCTTTTAAACATATTGAATTTTTTAAAAAGACATCATTGGTGTAAAAAGAAAAAAAATTAATGAATTATCTTATTCATTTTTCAAAACCACAAGCTAATTTCATTTGATTTTAACTATGATTATGGGAGATCTTCAAGGTTATCTATGTAATCATACCAAACAGGGAGAACCATTTGAGAGCATCAATGAGGATATTTTTTTAATGGAAACAATTTCAAATTTCTATGATCAGTGTGCAACATAATCAAAGGATCTCACCAAAAACAATTACACAACTTCATTTTTACGTCAATGATTGACTGTAATCAAGGTAGGGATTTTATTTTATTTGATTATTTCTATATTATCAATTTATATGATGAAGATGAATCAATTTAAAAATAAATTTAATAATGTATTGGTCTTTTTTGGAATGGTTTATTTGTGGGGATATTTTTGGAAAATAGTTCGTTTTTTGTTTGTTTATCTCTTTATTCGCCACTATAATATAAATTGATTGAGGTAAATTTGTGCAATGATTTTTTTTGGATCCTCTTGGTTCTGATTATATGATTCCCACGTTTTCATTATTTATAATGGGAAAATTCCTTATCCCCTAGTTTTAATAATATTGAGGAATCGAGCATTGTGGCTAAATTTATTGGCACGACAATTCGATATCACAGATACGAAAATGATGATATTATGGGATTGTGACAATTTTGAATCATCACTGGAAAAGATGCATTTGGGATAGATAATTTTTTCACATTACTGTATAATGAAGATTTGATATGAGAGACTATTTTTAATAGGATTCATGGGTTGAATACCAATTCTCGATGAAGAGAAAGTTGGAAGACCATGGATTTGAGAATTCTAGAAATATTGGTTACCATATCAGTTGTCAGAGGCATAGAAGTAGGCATGGAATCCATATCAATATTTATATATAATTTCATAAAACAAATAATATTTTATGGAGAATTTCTCCATGTGTGACCCTCCAAATGTTGACTTGGGATTCGGGATCAAGATATGTATCACAGGATGTGTGACCATGTCATTCTTCGTGTGAACCCTAACCTGTGGAATGACATGTACCTTGGATGGTACACAGACACATATAGGAGTACATGGCAATGTTAACTCTCTATAAATGGATAAAAACATGGATATGTTTTTTTTATGTTTGAATATCGATGTACATGGATAGTGTCTGAAGTACATGGTCATGGGCACACCGCATACTATTAAATAGACATGGGTATAACAACATTTCTCTTTATTACACGTTAGTTATTGATTTATTAGATAAATGTAATCATAATAAAACTCATAATATTAAGAATTATAGTGTCTTCTGGAATTAGGTATATATCTTAAAATCTTGTACATGGGATACAATTACATTATTGAAAACTTCCTAAAAACGCTTCTAAAAATCTGGGGATTGTAAAACATGATGGGTTATCCAAGAATCATACATAAAAATATGGTGAGAAATAAATCCCAGTGTGGGAATAAAGAAGAAATGTGGTGATACATGTTAGAAAATAGGTGTGTCAAGTGATAAAAAATTATGTGAGAATTGTAATCATGAATAATAAGGAATGGTATAGATTAATATTAAAAACCCTGGAAATGGGGAACAACCTAAAACACAACATCACGAACATATGTCAAGGATAACTACTTGGAAATTTTGATGGAAAATTATCAACAAAGGATTTAGGTTTACTCTATATCCTAACAGGATTCCCCATGAAACTAACCATTACCCAATGTATAAGAGAAATATATAATTTGGGTTACACCCATCAATTTCATTTCATTATCATGTAGTAGTGTTCCACGTAGATCATCCAATATGGATTTAGTCATCATCTTATTTTATTCGACAATAAAGAAGTGTGGAATAAATATATTAATTTCATTATTCAATGAATTATATGTTTAAGAAGGTGAACACCCTTGATATTAAATTGTTATGGTATTCACTAAATGATTGTTTTGGCACATAAAAATCAGGGTGGAAATTCGGTAGCACACTGGCCTCACATAAAAATTCATAAAATGGGTTAGTGATAGAGAAAAGGTGTATATAATCATTTAAACATGAAATTTGAAGTAATATGGAACTAAAATTACATATCTCGGCATTTGGAATTAGAAATACAAGGAAAAAGATAATCAAGAAACTTGAACAATAAAGAAATGGTGAGGATCGAATACCTTCAGAGTGTGACGTCAAATGCATGGGAGGGGCTTATTGAGTGCTTGGGGCACATCATGATTAATCTATCGAGGGGAAGGAATAGAAAATATGTCAAAAAAGTATTTTTAGTTATGATAAATGGGAGCATGGGTGGGTTTATATAGAAAGTGAGTGGGGATATTTTTAATATTTTTCAATATTTGGTTTTGAACATTATATTATTAAATAACTGAAAACAAAATCATTTCCATGGGTTTTCCCATATTAAAAAAAAGGATTTTTTTCATTATTATATTATACATGGTTAAAATATAATAAAAAGTCGACATTTTTTATGCAGAATTCAGTCATACTCTTAAATAATGTATTTTAAAAAATTAATACTTATTAATGGTTATAGATGATTTCTAAATGTATTATAAAATTAATCAAAAAAACATAAAATAATATTATAATAATATAAAAATATGGATTGGGTTTTTTATAACCATTATTGTATTTATTTCATCACTTTGGGGTTCTTATTATTTCATTATAGACAATATACATTTATAAAATTTTTAAATTTTGCTAAAAATTCGACTATCTCATAAAATTATAAAAAATTCCCCAATAGATAATTTTAGTGTTATTTATACAAATATAATTTTCATTTTATAAAAATTATTTAATATATATTTATATTTCTACCATTAAATTAAGAATCGAAATTTATTTATAAATGCTCTGTTTCTGTTACAATATCATTTTTCAAGCACAATTTAAAATGAAATGTGACTTTAAAAAAATTATATTTTTATTTGTATTCAATAAAAAAGTTATAATAATATTTTATTCAGTTATTTATTATTTAAAAAATACATCAATTTATCAAAATAAATTCATTAATTATATTTTAATATTACCCAAAAATACTATTTTTTTTACTCTATAGAAATAATGAACATTTATAATGTCACATTAAATGAATGAAAATTTAATCATTATTCTTTAAAAAATAATATACATAATCATAATTCTAGGGTCTTAATACAAATTACATTTAAACACCGAAAAATTCCCTAAGAGTATGTTGTGTGACGGTGATATGTTCATGGTGTGGTTTGACATATATGTTTTGGGATGTGATCTCGATGAGCTCGAAAATCTCCTATATACAATTTCAGTCAATCTTATGTTGTGGGATATCAAAAAGCGCTTGGTTAAGGGGAAATCCTAGTTCTTCTATCTCACTCAGAAGCTCCAAAAAATGGGCTTTATTGGGTATGATCCAACTGGTTGAGTCCATCACTTCTACTGTCAGTTTAAATTGAATTTATTAAAACCTTGTATTCATACTAATCATTTTATCATTATTCAATTGATATTTCATAAATGGTAAACATTATTAATGGTCATTTAAATCTAAAAATATATATTATAAACAAATAAGTACATGTTTTTTGTATAATAATATTTCACAATAATACGTTTAATTAATTGATAAGGGAAATTTTATTTATTATTAATCTGGATGTTATAATGTAAAAAATATGGTTTACATGGGAAGGAAATGGTGCCAATGGGGCATAATATATACTATTAGTAAATTCTGTGTATTCAGTCAGAATCTCTTTGGATCCCTTTCACTCTTCATCTTAGACAAGTTTTTTAGGGTTAATTCATTATATTATATCCATAAGGGATTGTATTGAATCATGTCTGACACATAGGAAAGCAATAAAATCTGTAGGACTTCTTGGATAGTGTTCTTGGAACCCTTTATTGAGGAATTAAGTTATATCATCTATAATTATTTTTCCTTTAGTGGAATTCATGGTATCATCGAGACCAACACTACATGGGTGATGATAATCATCATAGGTGGTTAATCTAGATTGAATTTTTGGTTTACCCCACGGACTTTGTCATGATCTTTATCTATTTATCATATCTATTTATACTTCTATAGTATCCTTACATCGATGAGAACTGATGAGCATGTCCTCTCATATAGACATCATCAGTGTTATCTACCTTGTTGAGTGTGTTCTTCCATATGAGTGAAATGTGGAACCTTTACTCATAAATATTAGGATGGAATTTTGGTTATGATTTTACCTTGAGACTATGTGTATTTGTTTTTTTGGATATTATCATTATATTTGTTGTAGGAATAAACCTATTTAGGGGAAAAATTATAACTATTTTTATATGCTCAACATTTTTGGGTTTCCTAATGGGTATATTTATAATCACCCATTCACTGTCTTTTCCTGAATGTTTCCTATCTAGTACAGATGAACAATCGATTGATAGAGTCAAAGAGGGACTAGGTGCATGTGGTGCATATTGATATGGATTGATTGAGGTTTGTTCAAGCTATTATCTAGACAATAGTCCACATATTTTCTTTCAGGTTGGACATGTTCTCATAATCTTTGTACAAGTATTTTATTGGACCTTGTTTACATTCCCTTTCTTATTTTCATACTCTAGTTGTGGGATTTAGATATATACTTTCATAGTTTTTAGTTGTTTTAAATTTAATAATCATATGAGATTGAAGATTTGTGCATGTGTATAGGTACTTTAGGCTAAGGCCTCTCAGGTTGGTGATATGCTTACTTGGTAATAGTCATGATCCCTTATCCTATTGGGGGTGGGATTTGGATGTCCAAACATGGGTCCCATTTGAACAAGTAATTATAATTACATACTTATAAGAATCAATATTAACTTTAACTTGTCACAAAATATAATAAAGTCATGTTTTCTATAAATTTTATACAATCCAATATTGGTTACACAATATTCCCCTTTGGAATTTAATAATGATATTCCTTAACCTCTCAACATTATTTTAATTAAATAAAATGGGGAAACTTCAAACTATAAATTCCTTATAATTTGAAACCCTCTACAGCCACATATGTGTGTTACTTTAGAAGGAATGTTTCATTGTAATTAGTTCTCCCTTTGATAATGGAGATATATTTTCTCAACTTATGACATTTTTAATTGGGGAAACATTCTTCTCCACTTTGGGGATAAGTAATATTTCCTCGTATTTTCACTCCCATGAAATATGAAATATGAAATTCATTGACATAAATATTAATTTTCATATAATCTCCCCTCTTTTCATAGGAAAATAACTCCATCTCATTATTTATATTGTTACTTATTTTGTGTACCCTTCAACACATATATTAATATATTAAAAATTATAATTTGTCATTCCAATACAATAAATGTTCTTCCTGCCTTATTTTAATATCATTCAATACATTATCCAATGACTCCAATAACAATATTAAGTCATATTTCCAAGTATAACTTCATGTCAACAAATCATCTTCGTGAATTGAGCTTCTAATTGTTGCATGAAATATGTGTTTAAGATAACTCTAAATAAATTAGCCATGTATCCAAATATATTTATAATAAAAAACATATAGCTTGAATCCATTCACTTTTATAAAAAATCAGAACATATGATCTTATCAATCCTATCTAGATAAAACATTCATAAAAAAGAAGGAAAAAACTCAGTATAAGGAAAGTAAAACATGTTGAATCACTTAATACCACAGATTAAAAATAAACTACTAATACCACTTTATATTCTAATTCATTCATTCTGTAGTGTTCTCTTCTATCTTTGTTGAAGAAAAAATATAGATAATTCTACACCAACTCCCTCTAAACATCATCAATACATCCATTGAAATTTTAATTAGTTCAAACACGTCATTTTGGGAATAGAATATAATGTTCAGTATCACATTTGTATCCAATCAAAATAATCATAAAATACTAATATTATGAATATAAAAATATAATCAAAATTTTCATCCCACCAATTGAATGGTCTATTGTCCTATTTTTTGGACTAATTCCACAAAACATATCACTAGAGGTAATTTTTTGAAATATAAATTCGGAATAATATAAGTAATTTTGAAAGATTTACCCTAATTCAACATATTTAGTCAAGAACAATATTTTTATAAATACATTCAACCTTTTTCCAATATTATTTATCCACTTGGTCATGTAATTTTATCACATGTAACAACTACAATTTATCAAGATGCCATTGGTTTTCATAGGTATGCCTATCAAACAACTTTATATTATATATATAATTTTCATCAAATATTTATTATTTTCTAGATGATTTGTTATTTATGATGTTTTAAAATATGATTTTTGATAATACATATGGTTGTTTGACAAATATTATTGCATTTATTTTTCAAATCATTAAACTATACCATCTTTCCACTCTAAAATATATGCTTTGTGAGAACATATACTCCATGGATCATATACCCCCATAAATTTATAGTCTTAAAACGTATTTTTAAATATTTATGTATATGTTCAGAGGGTAAAATTCATATTTCCTAAAATTGGGTAATGGTGTTGGTCATTATGAACTACCCTTTATCATTACACTTTCTTTTCCATTATCATGGATTTTCGAAAATTTTGATAAAACCAAATTTATTTATTATTAATTTTTATCATCCTCCAGGTTGATATTTATCACCTCTATGCATGTGGATCTTCTTCGTTGGACAAATATTTTACACATTTATCCTTATAGATGAGAATTTTTATTCCTGTTTTGTGGATTTTTTACTCTTGGATTATGATTCATTTTAATTTTTAGAATAATTATAATTCTCCATGGTTCTATTATAATTCCTTATCAATAAAGTTTTTATCATTATATTCTTATATTTTATTACTCTCTCACCATTATTTATTGCTTTCCTTATAGAATTTTTAGTGATGCCACTTACGTATGCCTCTTCTCTGATTACCAGGTGTTCTACTTCTGTATTATCCTTCTAAAATTGATTTTTTCATTTTTATTTCTGAAATTTTGGAAAATTCAATTCATTATTTTTAGATCAATATTATTTAATTATATATATGTAAATGTACTTCCATTAGATTTTTATTCTCACTAAATTCAGATCCATGATAGTCCTATTACATTTTAAACATATTCTTCAAGACACAAAAAATTGTTCTTTGGTACATTCTTTCCTTCTATGTTGCAATTTTATGGGTTCTCCTTCTAATATTCCTTGCCTTCTTTTTTATAAAATTACCTACCATTTGATTTTGGATGAGAATATAAAAAATCTATTATAGAGATTATAATTCCTATGGTCTTCATTTAGTTAAGACATGTAACATTGAGGATTTATTTTATCATTGTGAATTTTAATTCAAAACTAAGGTTAATAATGTTCTCATATCTTCTGAAATTATAGATTTTTTGTGATTCCTTCCTTTTATAGATATTTTATTCTATATTTCCCAGAAATTATTAGGTTGTCTTGAGATCTCTGATATGTGATTCTTTATAAATACTCTACATTCTAGAAATTACCTACTTTATATATTATGGAGTCATATATATTTTCTTTAGTTCCTCATTTAACAATGATTAATTGAGCTTTAACTAGGGTTATATGATATTATATTCCTTCTACATTATCATATAATAAAACTCTTTCACACATGTGTTATCATCTTTTAGGATTTTTCATTTTTCATCTTCTAATTTTTTAGTGGAATGATATAGGTCATTAATTCAATCACAATATCCATATTATGTTTTATATCTTAGGATAGATATTCCAGGAAAATAATTTTTAATTTCATTTTTACCCAAATTCATTATTTTAGGAATTATAGACACATCCCCAATTCAAATCCTTTTATAATATAGTGTCATATCATCTATTATGGAAAAATATACATCAAGAATTACCTTCCATTAAGTCACCTTTACATATATATAATGGATATCTTTGTCATGGATACACAATGATTTTTGGTTTTTTGGATTCCTGGTGTTTGCATGTTATCATTGGGTTTAGAACTTTTTAGCTCTATAAGTAAGTCAAAAAATGTCATTTTTTTGGATTATTCTAAATAAGATAAATATAAGAGGCAACAAAAAATTAAATTGGTAATCCTTGTATGTGAGTATTTCCTCTAAGAGATAATCTTCAAAACCTTCATCTTATATACATTAAACATAATAATTTTTCAGATGCATTATTGACTAGTTCCAGAAAACAAGATTTCATTATTTCCTCAAACTAAATTATTTCTCTTAAAAATCCTCCAAAACACTCAAAATATCCCAAGGGAACATTCCATATAAAATATTATTTAACTTGTATTATTTTAAGGATAAACCTAAAGATTTATTAAATGAAATATCAATTTAAATATTTGTTTTGATATATTTTAAATGTAATACCAAACCATCTTACAATAATAACACCGTTTTGGAAAAAATATCTTGGTACATTTATAATTTCTTAAATAAAATACAAAAACTACTTCCAAAACATATTGATTTCTATAAACATAAAAATTATAGTTTCATAATTGATTTAATTTTATTAATAACTCAAATAAATTATTTTTAATATTAGATACAAGAGAGAATTTTTATGCTCTAAAACAACTTATTAGGTACCTAGGGAACTCTAAGAGGGGTTTTAATCAGGATGAAAGTGTTTAAAAAATTTTATATTATTAAAATATTTATAATTTTGAATATTATTCCCAAATAATAAAATTTTTTGTTCAACTATACTCATAATAAATTTACTCACAACCCCACTAAATTCACAGTTTTGAAACCATTAAAGTAAATATGAAATGGAAATTTTTATTATCATTGGTTCATCTTCACTAGAATTCATCCAAGGAGAAATAAATTGGCAGTGTACCTATGTGCCAAAATCCATTACCTCACTAGTCCTTCTTAATATGAGGTCACGGTTAATCTACACCTAAACACACTAGCAAAAAATGATTTTTAGGCTGGATCACTATTTCCAATGGATAATTTCCCATCCTCCTCATTTTCACACAATTTTGGGAAAATAAAACCATAATTTTTGGAAATGTAGGTCCTTCCATCATCTGAAACATGTATGTAGATTAGATAACCCTTAAATCTGTACATATGTACTGTTTTTTTCACATGTATATTCCCTCTCGAGAAGATCATGATTTCTATAATTTTTTTATAACTATTTATTTTTCTATAGATAAATATATTTCTTTATAGAGATATGCCAATGTCTCATACATCATATCATGGTTATAAAATTGAACATCTCCCTTCTGGTGAGGTGACCGTAAAACCCTATTTTTCACAAAAACAACATCCCACTTTTTCTCCTTCACATTAATGGATTATATTAATTCCATTTTCACCTTATTCAAAAATGGACATTGACATATTTATTCATCTTGTTTCTCAGTAGCACAACTCGCCTCTTTTGATTTAACAACTTATCACAGAATGAGAGAGTTGATCATATTTAATTCTCTCCTTGTACTACTAATATTTTTACAGAAACTCACACAATATCACATTTTATATCTTAAATAATATAGAAACCACATTCATTCTCCTCTTCTTCCTATATAATTTGATAAGATTATGAAATGGTGTTATTTTGTTTTTATTCTATATTCTGAAATGTCCCATTTTGTGTTGATTTATATCCACTTTACATAGTAATAATTCTCTTATTCTATGCAGTGTAAAATAACAATTTTCTAATGTTTTACAAAACAATGTATTGAAAGAATCATAATTTTCAACACTACTACCTCAAAGTTACCTACATCTTTATTTTCAATGATATTCTATGTAGTCACCTCCAATCCCAATAAGTCATCAAAAAACCTGATATCATGAGTACATTAACAAATATATAATATCATATCCCATCAACATGGTCATATTTATCTTTTATGTGTTTTATCTCAATAGTTAGATATGGACCCTTGAAACATGATATGTATTTGAAAATGAAATATCGCAACAAATCCATCCATTTATTTTTACTTTATTCATTATATTATTCTTCATCATTGTATTTGAGGCACTAAATATCAAAACATGGACTGTCTAATTTACGTGTGTAATCTTATAAAAGCATCAATTAATATTTACTTTAAATGCAATAAATCATCCCTAAAAATTTTATTTTATATTATTTTTTTGGAATTGAATTTCAATCTAAAATAATGGAAACATACCATATGAATGCATTCCATGTGGAAAAATTTAACAGGGTGAATATATGTTGATATGGTGATAATGTAATTTAGATTCCAGTATAAGATAAATATGAAGAAGTTATATTCCAATCATTTTGGATCCCTTTTCCTTCTAGTAAGTTCTTCATAAAAAACTTATGGGGGCCGGTATAAACCATATTATAATATCATATCAAACATTCAATGTATTATAAAAACCATTCTATAAGGACTTAACCATAAAACTTACATAATATTATGCTTTAAATCATGATTTCATTTCCCAACATTTTTGACATATTTTAATTTAGTGATTTTGATAATTAGGTTATAAATATTACTTACTAAACCCATTCATTACAATCTGTTCAAATCTTCATATTATCAACTTCTTATTTAGTATAGTATTTTTAAAATTAATCGTATTTTATTTTTAGGAAAAATCATCATGATTTAAAACAAGACCACATAAATATTACCACTGATCCTTAAACCCTATGAAAAACATTTTGAAATATGGTATGTGATAAAAAAAATATTAGTTAAGGAGATGTAAATAGATAAAAATATCCATGTTAGTCCATTTTAAAAAAATCAGATCATAAAATTTATTTTGTCTTCAAAATAAAATTATTTGAGATAAATTAATAATTTAATTACACATAAATAAATCATTCCTATCTAATTATTTTCAATAAAAACTATATAAGAATACATAAAGGATAGATCATAATCTTTATGTTTTACTAGAAAACATTACATCCCATGAAAAACATTATCTAAAAAACCTACATTTTAACCCATAAGTGGAATAATAATTTCATTAGACAAAATATCATTAGATTTCCTTATGAAATAAAAATATTTTCATCAAAACTCATTTAACAGTTTAGAAAATTCATGTATGTCACTTGGGAAATAATCTTCAAAGAACCCTTTCAAGAACCCATACAAATTGAATTACCTACTAGGCTATTTACCTCATAATTCTATGGAAAAAAATCATTACACAATGCATTTGAGAGATATATCGGGCTCAATCATCATCCTAAAAATTTACAAGTATACTAACATATATTGGACACGTAAAGTAATCCATTTAAATGATAAAACTCGTTATAATATACATTTTAACCTATAAAAACAAATTTTCAGATATTGACATATCCATCTCTTTTAAAACCACGTTTCAAAAGTATAGTACTGATAACAAAGAGAATGTGATTTTTTTATTAACTAAATTAAGGAATATTATAAATAAATATAAAATTAATATAAAATTTTTGGTAGAGGGAAATTCCATCTACATCAAATATGTTATATTATATCATTCAATTTTTTTTGAAATTTCAAAAGGTATTCTATAAAATAAATTACAATATTTCTATGAAAACATTGAAAAAAGTAGAAAATGACATAAAATTAGAATTTTATTTTATTTAATAATATATAAATAGTTAAATAAAATTATATTATGAAAATGGACTTGGATTTAATATATATATATAATAAATCATTACAAATTTATAATGATCTTTAATGGAAAAGTATCCCTTACCTTGAGCTCTAATTCTCATGTACATTAATTAGCTTCCGGAATAATTAACATATGATAATTATTAATATCAAAACAAATTATTCCTAAATTATTATTCCTTTTATTTTATTTTTATAAATTCAATACATTATTACTTAATCAAATAGGTTCATGAGAGATGTTTTCAGAACATTCCACTTATATGTTAAAAACGGACTGTATAGGTTTAAAGTGGTCAAAGAGGTCACTATTACATCAGCTCTTGAATATAAATAATGGAATTATTGTTTTTAAAAATAAATAAATGAAAAGTGAATCAAAATGGATTGTTTTTGTTATACTCCACACGTATGGAAGAATAACTTTATCATTTTTTTCATGGGTGGAATGGAATGATGAGAGATTAATATTTTGTTTTAAGAATGGTTATTGTTTCTGGAATCTCATATATATAATTTCAATCCATTATAATTACAATCCATTATAATTGTTGATGAATAAAAAAATAAATAACTATTTTAAGTTGTAATTGACACGTACACACAAGCAATGATTTCACATAACATAGGAAGCGAATGGAAATGAAAAATTGTTGTGATGTAATCATAATAAAATTTTAGTATATAAAATATACATATGATATAATTTTTTAATATTATTAAAATATTTTATGGTTATAGAATAACAAATAGACATCAAACATGTCATTTATGACTTATACCATCCCCTAGAGGAACATCATTGGCTCACACCATTTGTCTTCTATGTTTTGAATTTTATATATAAGGGACAATATGATATTTTGAAGGATGTTCGGTAGATTTTTTACAAGGACTTGATGAACTAAGGTACTCATACTGTGTGAGAAAGGGATGATATAGGGTGACCAATTACAATTCATGAGAGGGATGATGTTTTAAAAACATGACCTTTAATATAAAAATTAATCAATTTTTATGATAATTTGTCAAACAAAAACATATATATAATATTGGAATATTAGGATTATAAAAAATCTCATACAATAAAATTTTAATATTTTTGGTTGATCTTTTCAACATAACATCTTAGCTTTAACCCCCCCATTACCCTTAATGAAATTTACAGTGATATCAATATCTTTTAAAATATTAGAGTCAATAAAATCAATGTAAAATTAAAATTACCCATAATTAATATAAAAATTATATTATCTAACATATACCATTAAATTGACCAAATATAATGATTTAATGATTTTCATATCATTATATTAAATATTATTTAACATTATATACTATTAAAATCATTTTCAGGACTATTCACATTGACTGAATTTAAGGACATAAATATAATATTTAATTTGAATATAGAATCTAAAAATATCCCTAATATATTATATTTATATATATAATTTGTTTTAAAAATGATCTATTTATATTTTATTACTTTTAATATTATTGAAAATCATTAAAATTAATTTCTATTACTAGTACAATCATTATATCGTTGTTTCATAAACGTAAAACATAATTATTCCAAAAAAAAATTAACAGAAAATATAAATGAAAACTAAAATATAGTAATATTTTAAGTAATAATTTATAAACAAAAATAATCTATTTTTATCCATATATAAATATATAAAATATATTAAGACAAATATATTGACATTTCTTTTTTATTCGTTAATTAAAAACATGTTTAGTAGGTTATCAGTGTAAATTTGAAATAAATTCACAAATTTTCAAATAATGGATGGTTAGGTAGAACCGCAATTACCTAATAAAATAAAGACATAGTTTATGAAGATTATTAGGAATTATAACATAGTTTTAACCCTATTTTACCCTTACTAAGGTGAAAATATTTACTATAAGTAACATTCATAATGAACAAAACTAAAAGGGATATACATAAAAAATTATCATATTTTGATATCATATATTTAATCCATTTTTAAATTTTCAATTATTATTAGTGGTAGAAATAATGTTTAATATAAATTTATAAAATTAAATGAAAAATAGTTTTTAGATAAAAGAAATTTTAATATATTAAATTAACATAGAAAAAATGACCCATAACTCTAATTAATATGTAATTAATTATATTATATATAATTAAAGGATTTTTAAATTATCGAAATATAAGATAAAAAATAATGGGGCTTTCATATTACATTATTCAATGACAATAAATGATACATTTAAATAAACCAACTTCTTTTATTATTCAATTAAAAATAAATACTTTCAAATAAATTATCAAAGAATAACTCTAAGATAATTATGACATGAAGTTATCAAAAATACTATTCCATTTTAAAATTAAAAAATTAATGATTAGATATTAAAATTTTCAATAAATCTATATAAGAAATGAAACTTAATTTATTTAGAACTTATGTATTTAATTTATTATGGAAAATTAAATAATATTATTATACTGAATATAAATATATATAAAAAAATTTGGAATTTTTATATAAAATGAAAATTTTCTATTATTGTAATCACATGGGTTGTTACATTGTTCCCCCATTATGAAATACATCCTCATAATTTTTCTCATTACTTTAATAATTGGTTATGCTTTTCTCTAATAGAATTTTCAGATTCCCATGTTTCTTCTTTAATCATATAGTTTATCCGGAAAATCATAACTTGGTACAAAACCGTATACTAGAAAACATACACTCTGTGGAAAATAGAGTAAAAATTTAATTCGTAATTATAAATGTTCACTTCTATGGGAAACAATTCAATACTCCAAACATGTTATGCATTAAGAACATACTTTTTTAACAATACAACACGAAACACATGATGTACCTTGGAAAAAAATTAAAAATAATCCAAATAATTAAGAAATTCATCCCACATTCTATAGAATATTATATGTTAAAATGAATCATTGACTTAACAATCTATCTTTATGTAAATTCATACACTTTTTATCGGAGATAACATAAGAAGAACATTCCCACCGGGCTCAAATGAATTTTCATTCCTATACATATTTATCATAATGTATCTACATTCATTGATACATAACCATACATTTCGGAATCATTTTTCCTTTAATAACCATTCAATCTACCAATTCAGGTCACAAAATCCTTATTTTCTTCTATTCATCTAAATTGGATGGATTCTGACAGAACTATTTATATAGTGGCTCAAATGGCATCATCAATTTATTTGAATGAAAACTACCATTATAAGAAAATTATACTAATTATAAATATAGATCTAAAATCCACATTTAATATATAAAAAATTCCCAAGGAATGATATCCAATATCTAAATTATACTCTATGAATGTCCATGAGATTTATGATGTATATATATACTAAAGTTTAATTCACAACACAATGACTTCTGAAGGAATTTCTAAAAAATAAATTGTAAACCTAGTATCATGGTCAAATACAATAGAAATATTACCCCATGAAATACGATCATCTCATCCAAATAAAATATATAAATATTATATAGTTTCAAATTATCTCAAATATGAATACAATTTGTAGATTTGGTTAAAAAATCATTAATAAACCATAAAAATTATTAGAATAGGATTTGATTCTTATTATAACCAAGGAATCCAGTAATATATTATCAAATTTACAATCCTTCCTTATAAAAGGATGACACATCCAAATTAGTTATTTTCATGCCACATTATCCTATTATATTTCTAAATAATTCATTGTAAATTCAGAAATATATGTTTTGATTCCGTCCCATCAGAAATGTTCTCATGGGTTTATATAAATCATAGTGTTGATAGAGTGAATAAGAAATATAGATCTATGAGATCCACTCAAAAATTCATTCCTAAAATGTGAATCATCAGGCACACATAATCATTTCCTTAATATCAAAACACCTTCATTTTCATTTTTAATTTTAGGAAACACACTTTTCCTAAACAATGCTAACTTTTCTTTTATAACATTACCTTCCTTCCGATATTTCAAAATTATATCTAACAAAAAAAATTATATTGAAATGTGAATCCATATAGGGAAATTTCATTGATAAAAAATTTCTATACCAAATTTCATAAAATCAAATAACGTATGATTGTGTTAAAAATATTTAAAATTTTGTAATTATTTATCTATTCAACATAAATAATCAAATAACTTATTTTCTTTTCAAGGAGTGTGATGAATCTTGTAGTTAGAATCATTAATCAGTACTATCTCTCTTCTCTACCTAAGGTCCAATTCTTTTTAACTAAGTATATACATAAGACAGTTATATTAATTTTATAGTTTACATTTTAGTTAATATAAATTATAACAACAAAATATATTATGATGTGTTTTGTTACAAAAATTCATTAAGAGATTAGGGTGCATGAAACCCTAATATTTTAAAGTAACTCTATCTCTGATAGTGTATACAACATGAAACATCAATCTTAAATTAATTTTGATACTATCACTACCCGGTCTTTTGCGTCATGTGCCTCGACACCCCAATCCGACCTCTAATTGGGAAATGCCTCGTTATTACAACTAATTAGTCAAAACGCTGATATGGGAGGCATTTCATAAGTACATGTATGCAAAAAACACAAACCTCCAATCCCATAAAATTTTGAAATGTTAAAACAATTGTACAACAAATGCAATCATACATCTATTTAAAACAACCATAGTAAGACATTAAGTAATGAAAGTAAACATGTCCACATAAAATCCCACAATAAGGTTTCTATAACACAAGTCCAACATTAATGTGAAGCATCTATGACTACTGTATAAAATCCATTGGAACAAATCAACGATCTATTTGATCTCATAAATCACTATCTATTCTAAGTCTTCCTAGGACATCGTGAAATGGTCACTTTTCTTCACAACACAAGGCATCCATGTAAAAATCCCATGTAGGGGTGTGTATAATAATTCCCCGCTGGGCTCCTCAAAACCACAGAGCATAATAGAAAAAAAATTACAGATAGCTCTATATCGGTATATCTCTGCAATACATATAACATGAATATCCAGATATACTCAGCAAATACACATAGTCTATCGTCTAGTTACAACCACAGTATGCCGGACTAGCATTATGGCTCAAGATTCTATGAAGCACTCATCCAGGAGAACATACTATTGATTCTGATAGAACTGATGATGTCCATCCAGGAGGTATTATTTTCAGGTCTCGTCATGTAACACCCCAAGCTTCCATGGTACTCTCCTCTTTGAATAATAGAGCAGAATGTGTTGTACGCAACCTCGAGTTCTAACACACCGTGACCAATAAAAGTAGCAGTTATGAATAGTAATACCCACCTTTTGAAATTATATAATTTTTATATTTCAAAATGGACTTCATTTTTGGATTCAGAATATCGAAATTAGCCTATGTTGAATTTTTGGTATTTTTCTGAGAACTTCCAATTTTTGATGAATAGTGAAAAATACATAAAAACAACTTTTTTAATCAAATTAACATACAGTGATAAATTATACAATTGAGTGGTTATAAAGTTTAATTAGAATATATTTTTATCATTTTATCCAATGGTGGTCATTAAAATTAATTTCACTTTGAAATTGGACATAAACAATTGTCAATCATTTGATTGATATTCATTCTTAAAAACACGCTACTAGTTGTGACATCGGGAATTAATTATTAAATTAATTAATTCAACATATATGATTTTAATTTTGTAAAATAGACATCATTTTGGAATTAGGAATATCAAATATAGCTTAGGGTTAAATTTTGGCATTGTTCTGAAAAACATCAATTTTTGATGAATAGTGAAACCACTAACTGGTAGTTAAAAAACTGATTTTTCATTTAAATGAAATTTTACCACCTCTGTGATTTGAATTTCCAAAATCCAACATACATCATTTTCATTAGGAAGTAAAATGTGGTTCAATGGGATTAAAATAATTTTTGGTGAATAGTAACTTTTAAGTTCTATTAATCGCGATTAAAGGTAATTAGTGTAACATAAGCTATATATAATGTTATAATAATATGAAATTACCTTTACACTTGTCCTACCATTATTGGGTGAGTCATGGAAGTCCAAGACAATCCATGGGTCAACTTGGGGACCCCATGGAGCCACTTGGGTAAGAAAATGACATTAATAACTTTTTATTTAAAGTAAAAATTTAATTGTCACAAACATGTGTTGTTTTACTAAAACAATTATTACATGGGGTTATATAAGTTAAATTTTCAACTATAAATATTCATTAGAAATCTAAAAAGATTTCATACATAATGATATTTATTTATAATTTTTAGACATTAAATACATTAAAAATGTTTATGACACCATGATGATGCATCGATTACCTCATTAATTAACGATTTAAAAAAAATAAAAAGTTAATGTAACATCTAAGAAATAAAATTGTAAAAAACCCATTGGATGGGTATATTTCGAACCCTTATCACCGTATCCTTGAAAAATATAATTTTTGGGACCTTTGAATTCCAAAAAGTACTTCATAATAATGTAACATTTCATTACTTTCCAAGAGTGACCCTCTTCTCCTCTTATAAAAGGCCACCACCACTACCACCTTATTCACACCTTAAAATCCATTTTGATCAGCCAACATCTGCCCAAATACACTCTAAACTTCCCTATATTACTCATAGAAGCCTCACTTTGGGCAGAATTCTTCCCAAGGAAGCCTTTGGCTCAAATCAAAAAGAGTTACCCGATTTTAAGGTAATGTCTTCTCTAATGTCCTTTTGTTTTATTTTTCTTCTCCAACCCCCAAAACTATTTTTTTTTTGTAAAAACACGAGTATATTAAATATACTAGGATTTCTTTATGAGAAGTATTTTATTTACACTAACACACACCTTCGTCTAATGGTTAAAGAACATACTGTCTCTGTGGTTGGCGAATTTCTGCCTCACGAAACAATGATTGTTCAATCTTCTTTTAACACCTCTCATGGTGGACATTAAGATGTAACTATATTTATATATGATATATATTATGTTTCTGTTTTCCTTTTGCTTCTGTATTTCTCATTAATGGCATATCTTTATGATTTCCATTATGGGTAAACGTGATCATTTCATTTTAGGAAGTTCGGACTACCTCCCCCTCAAAGTGATTTGAATCATTAGTGGCATATGTGAGATGTATAAAGGATGGAGTAAATGGTATTATACATTATATTATACTGTAATTATAGTATACCTTTATATAATTATAATTTCATTCCATTAAATATTAAATAGAAATGAAAGTAGCATTCATGCGTACGTACTACTTACCATCTCCATGAACGGTGCATTTCATTTCATACCTCTAAATGTTATGTAATATTATAAATGCATGTATATACTAGATATATATGATATATATGATATCTACATCATGAATATAATTCTGGATATAATGGATATTTCACCACATGAACAACTTGTAATTATAAGAAGTTTTTTTTGACTCAAGTATCAAAGATCAACAAAATGACCGTTATTAATTTAAATAATTACATGATGTTCATAACATGGAAATAAGTGATATAAAAGGAATAATAAACATGAAAAATGTTTTAATGAAATTATAAATTAACTCTAGTTTATTATTCAGGAGGTTAAAGAACGGTCGATTCATGTCGGACACAAGGTAAGGGAACTTCTTAACTCAATTTATATTCTTTGGGTTAATCTCCTACATTCAAATTATTTCATGATATTATTATTTCCAATCTTTTATTTATACTTTATTTATGTGTACTTATAGTGAATACACATAATAGATCTAATTTATTTAAAAAATGATCTTTGTAAGGGATTTCGTCTCAATCTCCTTTCATTGAGGCATATTTTGTTTTATACAAAACTTTCTTTTATATGATGTATAAACCCCTTTGACTTTTACTTTTATTCAAAAGTAATCTTTTTATAAGAAGGGTTTTTACTAAATGACAAAAAGAATTTTTTTTCTTATGTATGCGGAGACAACGACTTCTCTACCGCCGTGACCATTATTTGAGTTTCGTCTTCCTCTACAAGCCATAACTTTTTTTAAAATGAAAAAAAAATACCATGTTTTACTTTTATTTTATTTTGGTATTGAAAATGGTTTTGATAATGTTTTTATTATATCAATGTGTTGTATTGATATCTGTGATTGAAATTTGGAAATGTTATGTTTCCTTTATGCATGTTTTATGTGATACAATTATGTTATAGTTTATGATATTTTTAAACCTGTTCATATGATGAATGCATTGGACTTAATAAGTGATAGGTGGAGCCCGCTATAGCACCTAGATTCATCGTCAGGTCTCATGAGACAAACTAGTGTCTTGGAATGAGGCCTTGACAAAATCTTATTTGTAGTCCTGGCACGAGGCCTTGGCTACGTGGTTATGATAGTCTGGATTATGCATTACATCATTATGAAAGTGGTTATTGATATTGCATGTGGTTATTCGACTAGTAGAATATCCATGTAAACAAGTAAATGAAATTATCTAATTTTACATTTTCCATATTATGATGATGTTCAAGTTTAAAAGGCTTTTGTTTTAGTTATAAATTATTTTAAATGTTTATGTTTATTTATGAAAGATTCTGCTATATTGTTATCCTTACTGAGAATCTGAGCTCACCCCTTTCAATGTTTTAATTTTTTCCAGATGTGATGAAGTATATTATGAATGACCTGTAGAGATAGTATGAGGGGATATGAAGAAAAGATTTTGTTGTAGTTTTGTTTTAATTTTTGATGTAATGTAAGACTTATGAATGTATCTAGTGTTTCCAAGGCTACTAAACTAATCGGTCTATCGAGACATGATCTTTTGTGATCATGCCAATGTTACACAATAATGCACCAACTCTGGGTAACTGGGGTCGGGGCATTACAGTTGGTATCAAAGGCAGTTTAGTACTACCCTTGGAAGATAGATTTAGATAAACACTGATTAGAGTACATAGCCCGAAGATAGACTTTGAGGATTATTATAGAAGAAATTACTAGAATTTTGGTATTATATTAATTTTGTCAGATTTCCGTGCAATAAATCCATATCTGGATACAAGAAGGTGGAGGCGGCTTTAGCACAGATGTACCTTGGGGTAAAACCCGAAAAAACTACTTTGAGATAGACTCGAATGAGAACTGGTTCACGACAACAGGACTTGCTGCACTCTTGGTTACGACACTCCCGGGGGATATGCTTAGGATAATTCTCGTTTTCATTACAAACCACTATGAAGGGTTATGAATATATACTTCCTCAAAGAAAACATTTTTATGATTATGGATTATATCCATAAATAGTTCAATTTATGTTATGTGTTTTTCAAGTTTGTAACTATGTATTTTGATTCATAAACTAATCTAGTTTATGTAATTCTTTAGAAATGGCGCCTAGTGGGAGGAATGGAAACCGCATCAATGCACGCACTCCATGCATGGATTGACCTCTTGATCAAAATAATTATAGCGGAGTTGGCGATACAACTGGTGCTAATCAGCTTATCACCATACTGGGACAACTCACTTAGGTTATGAAAAACAACCTTACTCGTATAGAGCACCCTGATCCACAACGTTGAGGATCAATGTTATAACACTTCATGAGGAAACAACCGCCAACATTTAATGGGGGTATAAATCTATTCGTAGCTGACCAATGGATAAACTCCTTAGAGAAAATATTCCACGCCTTGGGGGGTAGTGAAAGTGAAAAGTTTATCATGTCAGTTTACCGCCTCACTGGAGATGCTGATCAATGGTGGTCATTGATTCAAAACACAGAGGAAGATGATGAAGTATAAAATATGGAATGGAGGGAGTTCAAAGAGCTTTTCTTAGAAAAATACATTCCTCGTGACCATCAAGCAGATATGGAAAGGCAATTTCTGAGTCTGAGACCGAAGGAGGATGAGAATGTCGCAAAGTATGAGGCTAAATTTACAAGGTTAGCGAGGCATGCTGCAGATTATATATGTAACCGAAGAAGTAAGATTGAACATTTCTTTGATGGGTTAAAACCATTTCTCTGTCGAGATTTAGTATCACAATATTTCTCAACATACGAAGATATAGACTCGTGTGCTATCAAGACAGAAAAGGAATTATCTAAATCTTATGACAATAAAGTAAAGCAAGAGAAGAAGAGAACGGTGGAATAAGGGACAGATAAAGGGAAAAAGGGAAAGATGGATTTTCCATTATGTGATAATTGTGGGAAGAATCACCCCGGTACTTTCCAAAAAGGAATGGGAGTTTGTTATAAATGTGGAGAAAAAGGTCACCAGGCTCGTGATTTCTAGGGAAAGAAAAAGGCTATCAATGTTGAATGCTACAATTGTAGTGAAATTGGGCATTATGCAAATGAATGTCCTAATTGTTAGGGAAACATAACTCAGAAAATGCCAAGGGATCAATTCCAATCATATGCTGTTACTACAGTTGAAGTGAAATAATTAATGTGTTTGTGCTTTTGTACTCAAGGATTATATTCTGGTTATAATAATAATGTGATATATATAAGGATTGTACTATAGTACTTGTTGTTTTCCATAAGGTTTTAATATGATGAAGGTAATCATATTTTTATATGTGACAATAAGAGAAACTTTACTTTGTTTGAGGAATCTGATGATACAATAGATTTTGGAATTTAGAGACCTTTTATAGAACGTCTGGAAGGAGGTATTTTGGATAACTATAAATGTTGGAATGGATTAAGTTGAAATTTGGATAGTATCGGTTAAGGTTAAAACATTTCTGAAGATTATTTTTGGAATATTATAATACTATAGTTTTAGGAAAAGGACAACCTGCGGGTTGGGGGATAACCGGTCGTGTCGGACAAAACTGTAGGAATCGAACCCACAACCATAGTGCGACATGCCTTTATTACCTACCACTAGCCTACAGGAAGTCCCTGGTTATTACAAATTTTTTTTCTTAATCTAAATGGTATGTGTTAAAATTTAGAACCTTATAAAATTATGATAAATAGAATATTTTTTAGTTCTACTTCCTTTTGGAGTGAAATATGGGTTTGTGGTAAAAATTTATTAAAGAATGTCTGTCTACATGAAAAGTAAGTATATTTCCTTACGTTCATAGTAAATCTCTTAAAATAATTCCTCAACTTTGTGAAAGGTAACTTAAAACAAAATTTTTTTTCGGTCAACATTTCCAATTGGGGAATCGATGACCCTTTAACCAATCACAAGTTTTTGATTTTCATGTTGTTAACTTTCTCCTAATCCTATTTTCTACAACTCACCATCAGACCTTGATTGTTTTTTTCCTCCATATCCATATTTTCATAGAATCCTAGTATTGGCTATCTCTAGTGACCTTTGTACTTCTCTTTCTTTCTTTTAAAGTTATATTTTTATTAACATTATTTCTGATGTGGGTTTTCCACAAAGGTATTTTCTATTTTCAACCTTTTATTTTCAAAGAAAAATTTTAAATTGCGAGGACGCAATTTTTTGAAGGAGGAGAGAATGTAACACCCCATTCTTCCATGGTACGCTCTTCTTTGAATAATAGAGAAGCGTGTGTTGTACGTAACCTCGAGTTGTAACACACCGTGACCAATAAAAGTAGCAGTTATGAATAGTAATAATGACCTTTTGAAATTATATAAATTTTATATTTCAAAATGGACTTTATTTTTGGATTCGTAATATCGAAATTAGGCTATGTTAAATTTTTTGTATTTTTCTGAGAACTTCCAATTTTTGATGAATAGTGAAAAATACTTAAAAACAACTTTTTTAATCAAAATAATTTATAGTCATAAATTATAAAATTGAGTGGTTCTAAAGTGTAATTATAATATATTTTTACCATTTTATCCAATGGTGGTCATTAAAATTAATTTCACTTTGAAATTGGACATAAACAATTGTCACTCTTTTGATTGATATTATTTTTTAAAAACACCCTACTTGTTGTGGTGGCAGAAATTAATTGTTAAATTAATTAATTCAACTTATATGATTTTAATTTTGTAAAATAGATATCATTTTGGAATTAGTAATATCAAATATAGCTTCGGTTTAAATTTTGGCATTATTCTGAATAATTTAATTTTTTGATGAATAGTGAAACCACTAAGTGGTAGTTAAAAAACTAATTTTTCGTTTAAATGCAATTTTACCACATCTGTGATTTTAATTTCCAAAATTGGACATACATCATTGTCATTAGGAAGTAAAATTTTGTTCAATGTGATTAAAATAATTTTTGGTGAATAGTAACTTTTAAGTTCTATTAATTGCACGACTAAAGGTAATTAGTGTAAATTAAGGTAAATATAATGTTATAGTAATATGAAATTACCTTAAAACTTGTCCTACCCTTATTGGGTGAGTCATGGCCGACAACGACAATCCATGGGTCAACTTGGGGACCCCATGGAGCCACTTGGTTAAGAAAATGACATTAATAACCTTTTTATTTAAAGTAAAAATAAAATTGTCACAAAAATGTGTTGTTTTACTAAAACAATTATTACATGGGGTTATATAAGTTAACATTTCGACTATAAATATTAATTGGAAAGATAAAAATATTTACTATATCATGATATTTTTTTTAATAATTTTTAGACATTAATTACATTAAACATTTTATGACACCATGATGATACAATGATTACCTCATTAATTAACAAGTTAAAAAAATTAAAAGATAATGTAAAATCTAAAACAAAAAATTGTCAAAAACCTATAGTATGGGAATATTTAGAAACCTTATCACCTTATCCTTGAAATATACAATTTTGGGACCTTTGAAATCTGAAAATTACTTCATAATAATGTAACATTTCATTACGTTCCAAGAGTGCCCCTCTTCTCCTCTTATAAAAGACCCCCACCACTACCACCTTATTCACACATTCAAAGCCATTTGGCTCGGCCAAACTCTTCCAAAATACTCTCTTAGATTCCCTATCTTACTCCTAGAAGCCTCACCATGGGCATAATTCTTCCCAAGGAAGCCTTTGGCTCAAATCAGAAAGAGTTACCCGATTTTAAGGTAATGTCTTCTCTAATGTCTTTTTGTTTTATTTTGCCTCTCCAACCCCCTAAACTCTTTTTATTTATTTCTTTTGTAACAACAACAGTATATTGAATATACTATTAATTTTTTATGATATGTATTTGATTTACTCTTACACACACATTCATCTAATGGTTAAAGAACATACTGTCTCTGTGGTTGGCGAATTTCGGCCTCACGAAATGATGATTGTTCAATATTCTTTTAACACCTCTCATGGTGTCCATTTAGATGTCACTATACTTATATATGATATACATTATGTTTAATTTTTCCTTATTCTTCTGTATTTCTCATTTATGGCATACTATTATGATTTCCATTATGGGTAAACACGATAATTTCATTTGAGGAAGTGCGGACTACCGCCCCCTCAAAGGGATTTGAATCGTTAATGCCATATGTGAGATGTATAAAGGATGGAGTAAATGGTATTATAAATTATATTATACTGGAATTATATTATACATTTATATAATTATAATTTCATTTCATTAAATACGAAATATAAATGAAAGTAGCGTTCATGCGTACGTACATCTTACTATCTCCATGAATGGTGCATTTCATTTCTTACCTATAAATGTTATGTAATATTATAAATGAATGTATATACTGGATATATATGATATATATGATATCTACATCATGAATATAATTTTGTACTTAATGGATATTTCACCACATGAACAACTAGTAATTATAAGAAGTTTATTTTTGACTCAAGTACCAAAGATCGACAAAACGACCGTTATTAACTTAAATAATTACATAATGTTCATAACATGGAAATAAGTTATATAAAAGGAATAATAAACTTGAAAAAATTTCTAATGAAATTATGAATTAACCCTATTTTATTATTCATGAGGTTAAAGAACGGTCGAGTCAAGTCGGACATGAGGTAAGGGAACTTCTTAACCCAATTTGTATTCCTTGGGTTAATCTCCTACATTCAAATTATGTCATGATATTATTATGTCCAATCATGTATTTGTACTTTATTTATGTGTACTTATAGTGAATACACATAATAGATCTAATTTATTTAAAAAATGATCTTTTTAAGGGACTTCGTCTCAATCTCCTTTCATTGAGGCATATTTTCTTTTATACAAAACATTCTTTTATACGGTGTATAAAACCCTTTAACTTTTCTTTTATTCAAAAGGAATCATTTTATATGAAGGGTTTTTACTAAACGAAAAAAGGAATGTTTTTCTTACATATGCGGCGACAACGACTTCTCTGTCGCCGTGACCATTATTTGAGTTTCAACTTCCTCTATAAGCCATATTTTTTTTAAAAATGAAAAATAAATAGCATGTTTTAATTTTCTTTTATTTTGGTATTGAAAATGGTTTTGATAATTTTTTTATTATATCAATGTTTTGTATTGATATTTTTGATTGAAATGTGGAAATATTATGTTTCCTTTATGCATGTTTTATGTGATACGATTATGTTATGGTTTATGATATGTTTAAACCTGTTCATATGAGGAATGCATTGGACTTAATAAGTGACCGGTGGAGCCCGCTACAGCTCCTCGATGCATCAGCAGGTCTCATGAGACAAACTAGTGTCTTTGCATGAGGCCTTGACATAATCTTATTTGTAGTCTTGGCACGAGGCCTTGTCTACGTGGTTATGATAGTCTGGTATTATGCATTCCATCGTTATGAAAGTGGTTATTGATATTGCATGTGGTTATTCGACCAGTAGAATATCCATGTGAATAAGTAAATGGAATTATCTCATTTTACATTTGCCATATTATGTTGATGTTCATGTTTAAAAGGATTTTGTTTTAGTTATACATTATCTTAAATGTTTATGTTTATTTATGAAAGCTTCCGCTATATTATTATCCTTACTGAGCATCTGAGCTCACCCCTTTCAATGTTTTAATTTTTCTAGGATGTGAAGAAGTATATTATGAATGAACTACATGGATAATATGAGGGGATATGAAGACAAGATGTTTTCGTAGTTTTGTTTTACTTTTTGATGTAATGTAAGACTTATGAAAGTATCTAGTGTTTCCAAGGCTACTAAACTAATCGGTCTTTCGAGACTTGATGTTTTGTGATCATGCCAATGTTACAAAATAATGCACCGACTCTGGGTAACTGGGGTCGGGGCGTTACACATCATGAAAAAGAATACACACTGAATTATCTATGGAGAATATGATACACCCATGAGGAACACTTCCAAGACCATGGGTGATTCTAATAAATAGAATCTTGATTAACAAGCTAATTATAGTATTGGTTCTCGTGTTGTGATTATCATATCGATTCCATGAAATCCCATAGAGAATGTATATGAATTTAGGATCTAACTCTAGATTCTTGGAGGTATTCCAATGAATCTATCTAGGATCTCTTATGAAGATATCATTTTCCTAATGGAAGGAAAAAATATTGTACTGACCATCAGAAATTGTTTTAGGGGAATGAACCCAAATAAATCTTGTCCAAGTCAATGAGTAAATGTTTTATATGAAATGTAAAAAATATTAGATGACTTATAGGTGTTACAGGCTAAGTCCCTTAACCCCGAGTCCTACCCTAGTAAATGAACCATGAAAAAAAATATGTTCATGTTGAAGAAAGGTACATGATATATAGAGGGGTCCCATGCCATGCCCCTGCATCTGATGTCCGGGAAGTGTAATCCAACTTTTTTCTAGTATATGGTGTTATCTTGGGTATCCATTGAAGTGTACCATTTCTTTGGGTATCCAATGTATAATTTATAGGTTAGAGTGTGTGTGGGAATACATTGCATGTAGTCACCCCATGAATTCCACATTATGTCTATTTACTTCCCCAAGCACATGTTGATTTTCCCAGTACGGACCAAACACTATAAGACATATTTCACATTCCATGTAATGTTTAGCTTCCCCCAAAACCCTAGAAACCACTTAGGGGGTTCCATATGGTGTTTAAATCCGGTTTACACACAATTTTTTTTATTTTGTAGAATCCCATATATGCTATCCGCATTTTATCTGGTAGATTTGACCTTTAATATGATGACCACCTCACCTGGAAAACAATGAATCAGGATCATCCAATCCATTCCAACATAAAAAACATGTTTCATCATCAATTCTACCTCTCATAATGGATCAAATCGTCATTATTCATTGTGAATTGATGAATAATGAAGAACAAAAAATCGGGAATCCATTGTCATCCAAATTTATCCTCCTCCTTCTTCATACCTCCATAATGTCGTTTCATTACAAAATCATTTATTAAGGATCATTGCACCACGAAATGAGAGTGTAATAATTTATTGATCTAGATAAGTCAAGTCACAGTCCAGACGAAGAATGCTCGTGGTGAGTAATGATTCGGGGGAGAATATCAAAAACAAAAATAGATTAATGAACCTCAGTCGATGTTCATTATGATAATAATATATCTCCCTTATAATGAATTATAATAAAATAAATAGAGATAATAAAACTCCAATAAAATCCACACAAATAAACCCACCCCACAAGGATATCAATCCACAAATCAATCAGATAGTCAATTGATTTTTTTTCATTTCATAAATTTAGAATGGGGATGAAATCCAAATGTAAACACATGCCCTAACTCCATTAAATTTGATTGCTAATGAATACAGATGCAACATCATTTTCATTGGATGAGATATTGAATCTAAGGAATCTCTATTATCGATCCATGGTCTCTGCATCATTCTCCTGATATGATTCTAAAAATATCTCTCCGACATCTCTCCAACACTCCCAATGTTATACGACTAACCCTGGAAAATCTCCATAATAGTCTATTTATTGATTTTTGGTCATTATATCATTTAATATGAAAAAATTTATTTTATTCATTTATTTTATTCATTTTAGTTCCCATGGATACTTCTCTATAAGTTACCAACACCTACTAATGTTAAATTTTCCATGGATAATAATCAGGTTATTATTTCAACGCTTCCCCACGATTTATAATCTAGGACCCCATTTATACATTATTCAACTTTTTCACCAAAACTGCTTGTCTGTGGTATTTAATATATATTAAAATTTTTTTCCAGGGAAAAAGATCCTTGTAATTTCACATCGTCCTAGCGACTAGCCTTAAAAATAATCCTAATAATATTTAAAAATAATATATGGATAGTATGAGACATTACATTCTCTCCTCCATGGGGCTTTAGGTCCCAGAAAATACAATACACAGGATACTCAATAATATTATTGTACTGATCATATATATTATCCACCCACTCCCATGTTCTCTCCTAAATATGCTCTTTCTATGATTAAACATGATCTAAAGGAATCGATCACCCAATAAAGATCCTATCTTTTCAATTTTGAATCTCTACTGGGTACTCGACAAACATCATTCTATATTTCATGTCCAGAAGGCCCTAGTAAATAATGTTTGATGGGTAATGAAAGTACCTCCTCAGTTGAGACATGTTGAAAATTACATGTACCAATTCTAAATATGGAGGTATTACTATGTGGTACTCCACCTCGTCATCTATATTCAATATCTAGAAAGAGCCAATATACCATAGAAATACCTAACTGCGCCATCCAAATATCCATAATCCACAACAATTTGAAACCCATATAAACACATGATCTCCTTTCTGGAATTCCCAAGGCATCCAATTCTTATTATCATAAGACATTCGGTAGCTTTTTATAGTCATTATCAACTCTTGCATGATTTTCACCTTCATTGTTGAAGCTCAGAACAATTATGACAAATGAGTGTTGACTCTCATAAGTTATTACAGAAAACATGTGACCTATATGGTCTCATGTACAGGGAATCAAATGGTACCATAGCGATGGCGGAATGGTAGATCTTTTTTACACACAAAAAATCCAATAGTGGTAGGTGATCCTCAAAACTATGGAAAAAGTCCAACATGAGAGCTCGCAACATGTCCTTTAGAAGCTGAATAGTCTGCTCATTTTGTCCCTCAATTTAGGGGTGAAATGAGGTGGTCACACCTAACTAGGTCCCCAATGCATTAATTAATACCTTCAACAACTATAATGTAAATTGAGCATCATAATCAGAAACAATCATCTATGTATGTTCATGGATTTTAATGATCTCTTACATGTAGAGGCATCCCAAACTGTCTACTTTACTTGGCTCTCTAAAATATAGGAAGTGGGATGACTTGGTGAGATGATCCATGATCAACCAAATGGAATTTTGTCCCATGGGAATACATGGTAATTTCATAACAATGACCATAGATATCAAATTACACATCCATTTTGGAACCTCAAGATTATGGGTCAAACCTGCTGGAACATGTTGATCCACTTCACGTGATGATTAGAAAATAATAAAGAGATGAACTCTACAAATCCTTTCTTCATCTCTGACCCCCGAAACTGAATTCATAGGTCTTGGTACATATTATTCACACCTAGATATACCTCTGAAGAATATGTATGAAAATATCTCTGAAACTCCTACCATAACATCACTGAAAACATCGTGCATCCTCTAAAAATAATGATTTACTCCCCTACCTTTAGAATATGCACTAGGGTCATGACATGTGGGTATATGACTATGTATAGCCTCACTGTCAGTATCCCAAATCTATGACTCCCTAAATTGAGAAAATAGTGGAGGGGTAACAACCACCAACTCAAGATAAGTAGCTTCATCTCCATCGATGAAGGATAACTGCAATGAAGACAACTACTCTGATGCCTCATTTAGAAACTATTCTCAAGATCTCTTTCTGAGTGAATCTACTACCTCATTCCCATTTCCAACAGTATAGAATATTTTTAAATCATAATCCTTGTGGAACACTATCCATCACATCCATCTCGAGTTTATATCCTTCACTGAGAACAAATACTTGAGACTATTGTTATCAGAATATATGATAAACCAATCACTTACCAGATACTGTCATTATATCATAAATGATAAGACTATGGCTACTATCTCATGATCGATGGTCTCATATTTTTTCTTATGTCACCTCAATTGGAATGAACCATATAATATCATTTTATGCCTCTTTATTAGATGAAAACCAAACCCAGTTCCTTACGTTTCTCAAAAAACTAAATACTCCACACTTTCTTATGGTAATCGCATTATTAGGGTTCTCGTCAAACATTTCCTAAACTACTGAAAAAACTATTGGAACTTCCTTTCCACATCAATGGATTCCTCTTTTGAGTCAAATAATTCATGGATGATGATACTCTAGAAAAATAGGTTTGAATCACTCGTAATAGCTAGCCAACCCAAGGAATCTCAAAACCACCACCATACTCTAAGGTTGATCCACAGATAACCCTACCTCAACCTTGTTCGGGTCCACCCGAACTCCATCAATAGAGATGATAGGTTTAGTAATGTTGAAAAACTATATCCATAATGGAATCATTGGGATATTTCTGTAAATTTGGTCCACTCAGAGTGAGCCTAAAACTATCGTCAACTATCTCGTGTGCTCCTACTTAGATGTCGAGTACATAAGGATATCATTGATAAAGACTACCATGAATCGATAAATGTAATGATAAAAGATATGGTTCATCTGTCTCATGGATATTTTTGGGTTTTTCATCATGCTAAAACGAATCAACAAGTACACATAGTGATTGTAGTTACATTTGAATTATGTATTCATTTTATCCTCATCCCATACTCATAGACGGTGATATCTTTATCTGTGGTAAACCTATGAGAACCATCGTTCCCCTCTCAAATGATCAATGTGGTCATCAATCCATGGAAGTGGATAGTTACTCATCATGGTAACATGGTTCTAGCATTGGTATCCTACACACAACCTTTTGATCTTGTATTCCTTTTTAGAAATTAGAACAGGGGATTCCTAGGGTTAGACATTGGGTCTAAAAAAGCCCTTCCTCTACATTTCCTGCAACTACACCCTATGCATGCAGAGATCTATGGGATACATCTGATATAGTGGTGGAGGTGTAAGATTCATTATGGGGTGTAGATAAATGCCGAAGTATATATCTTAGTCGGGAGGTAAATTTCTAACATCTTTAAGGAAGATGTCCCCATACTCCACCAACACTATCAGAAACTAGGAGCTCATAACATCCATTTTACCAAGGATTATTCTATCCAATAGATGAGTAATCATCTACAACCTCTTACTTGTGACACCATTCTACACTAACAGGGATTTCATTTCATAATCAAAGGAAAATATGGTTTCAATAATATGTACACCACAAACCCTTGGCCAAAAAGATTCATTATGAGCATCAAATATTGATAACCAATGCATTGAAAGAATGATGTTATACATCCTCAACACTACTATCATGATATCCCAATAAAAACACTATCCTACAAGGTTCATGTGACATTTTCATCAAAATTGCATGATCATTGAGTGTTATCAGCTTTGAGTCTCCAAGAGTAAGGGTTGAGTCAATGGTTGAACTAGAATCTATATTTCTTGAACAATATATGTTGCATGAAATGAATGAATAACATCTGTGTCTATTAGTACGGTAGGTATGGTATGAAAGGAACATACTGTGCCTTGAATCATTCATGGAGCCTAGTGGTCATAATTATCGACCACCTGTTTTTGTCGCATCCCATTTCCTCATGTCCTTGAGCATGTTCTGGAACCCCTAGGGGTAGTTGTGTTACAAGTGAAAACATTGACCACCTCATGATGCACTCCCGACTCCTCTTCCTTTCCCACCACCATATGGAACAACCTGCTCCTACAAAAATCTCTTCCTTGTTTTATCTTTTATGGTTTCTTGGTCGGTTATATGATGGGTCCGATAATCTAGGGATAAGTCTCCATTATTGTTACATGATTTGCACCGTATCTCTCTTTTCCTACTGGACCCACCACGTGATCCCTAAGCTACATATCCTCTATCATGGGACCTCCTCCCATAATGTCTCCCATTACCTAGTCATTGGTACTGACGTCGTCTCCCTCTTGTCAAGGTCTCTACTCCTTCAAGTGCACAACATAAAACTACCAGATGTAACTGCTCATACAAGAAACTCAAAACCACAAAATCACACTCTTGCACTCTAGCATAAGTTGGAATTAAATGAGGAATTACGTTGTATCATAATTATCTACGCATACCTTTATCTAATTTCTGATCCCTAACGAAAAGATATTGTTCCATACCCCTCGAGTACCTTAATAGGCTGATAAACGATGATGAATACACAACTACTATCATGCTGCCCAACTAGAGCTAAGAAATATACTGGATACGTACACCCCTTAGCATGGCTAGTGATAACACCTCTCCAATGATACATTTATACTAAGACAATGAAATATTTCTCTCATCATAAGACTATTTAAGTAAATTCCAATTTCACACATTGTAGACATGAAGAATGATCGATTCTATCAACACCATATGATATTTCTCTTTTCGGACTATATAGATATCTCGGGTAATCGACGCAATAAAATCATTAGATGCATGTGGGTGAATATTTCCTCATAAGACAAAGGGTTAATGTCACTGAAAATAGTGTGGCACACTCATCATGTCAACCCCATATATTGTTACTGCGGGTACCATGTGATTCTCTAAAGGTGGAATGGATGGTGCACCACCTAAAGGTAACATCTAGTAATTGGGTCCCTGAATCAACACTTCATCACCAAGGGATCATCCTCATGATAATCATACTGAATCATTGATGGTATATATCCTGGAGGTAAGCAATAGGAACCATGGACATTGATTATATCTAGAGTGAGAACTTAAGAAGGACATGGAAACAAAACCCATTATTATATGATGGATGTACCATTATATTCCCTGAAAACAATGTTCTAATGTACCGAGTCAAAAATAAGGTGATTAGAGTCATAATGTATGGATACATCAACTTTTGCACAAACATGGGGGGTGCCAATCCTGAAATCCAAAATTGAAAATTTTAAAATTGTTTCCCTAAACCAATCTCACAGACTCTCTGTCATATGGTATAAATGACCACCTTTGATACCACTCTATCATGACCCATCCTAGTGGGTCCCATTTCGTGACTCCCTATGCCTACCTCCATTAGGCAGGGGTCGGTGAGTAGCACTGAGTTGGAATAACACTATCATTGGAGGGATTTCCTAAGTACTTATACACATGCATACATCTCCAATCCCGAAATATGTTGAAATGAAAAAAAAACTGAACAACCAATTCTTGTATACATCTACATCCCACAACTAGAGTATGATAGGAAGTAATGAATCTTAACCGGGTGAAATACAATCCCACCACATAGATTCAGTAACACATGTCCAAATTAAATGTAAATATACTATTACTACTATCTTAAATCCATAGGAACACAACTCGGTCATTTTGGTCTCACAAAGAACCGTTTGTTCGTGGTTTATTGTGAACTCCACCAAAAGGGTGATCATCATCATAAGACACAACACATGCAGGTAAATCCCATGCTAGTGTGAGTATACCCTTACTCATTAAGAAACCCTCAAACCAAATATCATACATGAAATTAAATTATATTCATCTCTACATAAGTATATGTCTACAATATATAGAATAAGAATAAAAATCTATACTCAAAAAAGACACACAGTCTATAGGTAAGATACAACCATAATATACTAGACAAGGATTATATATCAATGATTCCTAGAAACACTCATCTGGGGGAACAAAATACTTGGACTGATAGCACTGATGATGTCCATATGAGACATATAACATTTCGAGGCCCATAAAGAGTAATAATAGACACACAATTATCTAAAGAGAATATGATACACTTATGAGGGTCACTACCAAGGATATGGTTTCATACTAACATTGTTAATCTAGATATACTCTCTATGTAAGGGGTCAATTCCCGTATAGTGTTGGTCAATTCGACACCCATAAATCCACCTTGGGAAAAATTATTTATAGGGGATCTCACTATAGGCCTCTTGGATGTAATCCAACGACTCTAACGAGGAAGTCCTGTAAAAGAGATCATTGCCTAAGGTGTAGGAAACAATACTATACCAACCATCAGGTAAAGGAAAATTGGAACAAAACCTAACTAAACATATCCAATTCATTAAGAAAATAGACTCTATTCCATATAAGAAAGTGTACAGTGTGTAGAAGGCATATGGGTTGTTTCCCTTGACCCTGGGTCCTACCCATTTAAATGGACCATGTCACTAAACCATGTCTGTGTACAAGTTGATTAGATGGTGGGTATAGTGTACATAAACTGTGTCTCTAAATCTGAGGTCCCGCCCATGAACTCCATCTTTGTTCCAACATACGGTGTCATCCAATGTATATTGTTCCCATGTACTAGTACATGAGGTTGCATGTGTACAAGGTCCAGGCCTTGCTGTGTGGGGGAACAGACACCATGTATGCACCCGTGTATTTCACCCTATTTCCATTTACTTCCCCATGACCAAGTACAATATCTAGGGATGGATCACATGATGTGTGATAGGGTACACATTTGATGTTATGTCTTACTTCCTATGGAACCCTATACACTTCTTGGGGGGGAGATGTGTAAATATAGTTTTAATGCGATGTTGTTCGGGAAATTGAACAATCCCAGATCTATTTTCTGGGTTCGATATGGTGCCTCTGATAATAAATCCAATGATCATCACTCAATGAAAACAAATATTGATTATCATCAATGTCATTCCATCATCCAAAATATCATTTCATTATCAGATCTTCACAAAAAATAGTTCAAATATTAATTCAATATTTTTCACCAAATAATATAGAAGAATGAAAATTTGCGTATCATCAATCATCCAAAATGATTCCTCTTTATCATTTCACCTCCTTTATGCCGAACGGGTCCCAGATATTTGTTATCATATAATTTCTCGACGAAATAGGTGCACAATGGTCGATTGATCAGGATTAGTCGAGTCATAGACCAAATGAAGAATTCCTATAATTAATGATGAATAGAAGAGAAATGAATAATCCAAAATATAGGCATAAACCTTAATATATTTCATAATAAATCTCAATATATCACTATTAGAATGAAAAATGAAGAAATAAAGAATCATAATAAAAATCCCATCAGAACCCTACAAATAAACCCATCCTGTATGGTGATGGATCCAAAAATGAATCTGCCCTTCAATATATTTTCATTTGTTTAATAAATTAATAATATGGAAGTAATCCATATCAAAACGCATTTCATACCTCGATTTTGTTCGATCGGCGATGAAAAACTATATGGAGTCTTAATTGTTGGAAAGATCCATTGAATGTAACGTGAATTGATCGTTGATCCATGATCTCATCATCATTCTCCTAAGAGGACACTCCAAATATCCCTCCAACTACTATCCATTCCTCCTTGTATTTTTTGGCTAACCCAAATTTTTTTGAACAAAAATATATTTAATGATTATTTGTCATGACTTCAACACAAATGAAATAAAATAATTTTTTTAAATTACATTATTATTTTCTATGCGTGTGAAAATGTTCCTATTTTCACTGACACCAAATAATGTTTTGTCATGCTTAGGTTAAACCACATGTTCAGAGTTCAACAGTGCCCTTGGATTTCTAATATGGTCACCTGTTTAGAAGTCATTTCACATTTTAAAGAAAACTGCATGAACATGAAATTTTAAATATTTAGAATATTTCAAAATTTTGTTCTAGGAACAATGGTCCTCATAATTTTACATTATCCCAGTTCCTAGCCTCGAAAAAAATATATTATTTAAAACTAATACATTGAAAATATGAGACATTACTGATACACTATTAAAATATTTTTATTTAAAAATGATTTTTACCTCAAAGTCAATAAATTGATTTATATGAATAGGAATAAAGATAATTTGGTATATATATATATATATAATGATTTTAGTTAATAAAAATTTATTTATTAATACATATGTGAAAAACACTCAATCTTAATAAATACATATTTTTCTTGAAAAATAGGTTTTCTTCAACAATAGTTTTCATTGTTTTCTGTGTGATAAAATATATACATAATTAATATTTCTAGTTTTAAAATAAAATTAAAAAAATATAATTTTTTATATCATCATGTCCAAAATTATATAAGTGTTTAATTTTTATGTTTTTCTGAAATATTAATTTTCCAATGAATAGTAAAAAATGAAACATTTTTTTGAAAACTATAATTTTATTTATAGAATTTACAAAGTTCAATTTTAATTTAAAATCGGTTGAAAGTAAAATAAACACAATTATATGATTATTAATCCAATTAAGTTCAGTAGAATCAATATTATGGATGAATTTGGTATAAAACAATTTTTCAAATAAATATGCTTCTTTTGATGAAATTTTTTTCATTGAATTTTTGTTTATAACATAAATTAAGTTCATTCAATTATACAAATTGACATATGATAAATGGATTCCATAATTTTAATCATGATTTCAAATTTATTAAATAGCTTCTTTTTTCATTATGAATAGTAACATTAGTAATTTTGTTTTCCGTAGTAAAGGGTAAATTTTGTAACTAATGTTAAAAATAAAATTATGATGACTAAAACATGGCCCAAATAATAGTCTCAATTTTATTTTATGATTTCATCCATAATCATCCATGAATCAGTTATAAAACCTTTTGATTCTATTTGGATGATATTTATGTCCTTTATATTATTTTATTTAAAAAACTCAAAAATGTCATACTATTTATTTTAATGGAGACAATATTTATAACATCAGGATAACTAGATTATATTTTCATTTAAAAATAATCAAATTAAATTTAAATTATTTTTATTTTTTAGGGCTTTTTGATTATCTTATTCCCTTTAATGCGTATGCAATGAGAAAACATTAATTATTTAATTAATGAAAAAATAAAATAAATGATATTAACAGAATTAAAGGCATTTTAATTTGAAATAATTTATATGATTCATGAGTTTAATAAATATTAATGAAATTATATAGTGTTCTGGATTTAGTGGATTTAAATTCTTTTCATTTATTTTTTTATTAATGTCGAACTTAATGAATTGTTCTCAAATTATCATTATTCCTATTTTATGAAAATATTTATCTTGTTATATTATTTAAAATTTATAAAAATAGTTGATTCATCAAAATGAATGGGATATAGTAAATTAATGTAACATTTTCCATTTATAGGGAATTTTTAGTTTTAATGTAATAGTATTGAACCTTAGAGGGTAGAAAATTTTAATCGTATGATAAGTATCGAAATTGATAGTAGAGGTTATATGTAAAAGTTACGGGTGAAAACCAATCCAAAGAATATCCAAAATCATTTTGAAAAAAATATTTATACTATTATTGACCATATATTTTAATTACATAAATTTTTATACACTTTTACATGAAAATTATTTTATATTTATTTTCTATTTTTTAAAATTCCAAAAGATACATGCACCTCAATTATAAACCAGGACCTCCTCCCTTACTTATTTACATCAAATATACCCTTATGTATTGAAACATTGTAACCTTTACACTTTTGGGTATATTTATCCATGTTATTACGGATATAAACCTTCCAAAATATCAACTTTAGGTCACATAATAAGCGATCTAAAGGGAGTCCACAAAAGAAGAGGTTATCGTCCTTACTGACTCTTTCAAGTTTATATATTCTTCTACATCTTCTAAATGTTTTATTACCATAATGAAATAATTAATATAGTTTAATAAATAAAATAAGATATTATTATGATTACAATACAACCATATTCCTTCTCTTTTCTATCATTTAAAAATAGAAAACATTGCTCATGTGTATGTATGGATTACCATCTCTATGTATGAAATTGATTCCTTTTTCCACCCCCCACATTCAACAGATGGTTATAAAGTTCTATATACTGATTATATATGAAATTTAATAATTAATTATTAATCGCAAAATTATTCATATTTATTTAATTAAATTCATTGAAAACAGAAAACATCATTTATGCGTATGTCTATTCTACCATCTCCACAATTGATGTCATTCATTTCTAAATTTTTTTTTATATATTAATAATGGAAGATAAATATAATAATATTCAATATATATTATATTTATAACATATATTATATTATGGATACAATTTAATTATAATAAATGTATAAGGACTAGGGAAACCAAATCAAAACATACATAAAAAATGAAGCAGTTTCCACTCAAAACAATGATTTAATAAATAATTTTTATTAAATGGATGAAAAACAATTATAGTTAAGTAATAAATGTTATAATATATATATATATATTATTAATGTTCTTAATTTATTTATACTATTTATATATTTATTATATAGGTGTTTTAAATATGTATGAATGAATTTAGACATGAGGTAGGGGTATAATACATTATCTCATCATTATTCAAGGATGTTATTATATCTATTGGGGGAATATTTAATTACATATAAATATTTTTCTCAAATTTTTTTATTAATATTTTTACTATAGTTAAAGGTTTTTTTATTTACATATTATCCATGTTTGGCCTTTCTAAAAAATGGTTTTAATGGAATTTTCTAGTGATTTTCCGAATGAGGTACTTTATGACATTTAACGAAAGAGTAAAAGGTATGATTTAATTTATATTTTATATCATGAATTAAATTTCCAAATGACATTATGAATTATTTATTTAAAGAATAATTTATAATATTACAATTTTCATTTAATATAAATTGATTTTTTATTACAAGTGCAGTTTATAGATTATGAAAAGTGATTCTCAAAGTAGAAATAGTATTTTATTAAAATAAAATTATATCCATAATTTTAAATGAATTTCAATCTATGTAATTATCATATATTTTATATTATGTTAATGATATAATCTAATAATTCCATCTACTATATTTCATTATATGTTTTATGATCATTTTGACTGGTGAATATATTGATAATTTTTATGATAGTTCTTCTATTATGGATAATTATTGATTGTTAAGGCATGATGATTCAATGGTATTATTAATTCAAATGAAAATTTAAATGGACTTATTATGTGATTTTTGTGCCTCTTTATGTACCCTTGATGCATTGTTTATCTCACGATACAAACATGATTTTGTTTTCTGAGTCCGAAAAAATTTACTTTTAGATGTCATGGAAAAAACCTTAATTGTATGTTGGGGTAGTCTGGAATTATGTATTCTACCATTATGAATTCATTTATTGGTTTCCATTTGATTATTTTATTTTATATACATGGATTATTTTCTATATTAATTAATTATTAATTTGGAAACAATTTATCATCAATTATTCTTTCCATTTTATTCATTTTTTTTGTTATATTCTATTATATATTTACAATTACTTAGCTTATCAGTTCAACCATTTCTTATGTTTCATTTCCCTATGATATCAAAAAAACTAAAATTGAAGTGAAGGGTTATTAAAAATATAATAAATTTGTTATCAAAGAAATATAGTATTTTTTAATGTAAATTATAATTCACGAATTTGTACAGTTTTCCAATGATAATAAATGTTTCGAACATTCACAATGCAATTTCTTGTATCTTATAAAAAGATAAAAAATAACCCACAAATTCTATCCTACTAGATATGAGGTACATGTAGTTCATATCATATAAAACATAGTATAAACCTTGGAAAAAATATTTTTGAAAACATAGATAATGGAAATATTACCCTATAATGAACTTTCAAAATACTCCTAATGAAATAAAGATAATGATTTTGAGATTAGTTATGCATAAATTTTCATTTTATGTGATGTGTTTAATTTTTTTTGAAATTCTGTGTTATTTTTTCTTAATGTTATGATAAAAAATTATATATTATATTATTTTAAAATGTTTCCTAAATAGTAGACTAGAAACTATAATAATAAATGTAATCTGTAAAGGGATTTTCCTCCGTGGAATCATACATATGTCAGAGTTAGATCTATAGATAAAGTCGAACAAATTATAAACATATCTTGGTAGCTGACTTAGGATATGAATAAAAACCTTATCCATAAAGAGAAACTTTATGATCAAGAATGTGGTTTAACAATGTTAAACCTCTCCCTGAATCAGAAACTTCTATCATTAAATGGCAGTACAAGTATATTTTCATCCATGAAATGGATATGTTCTATTAAGAAGATATCTCATGATTTGGGAAGTAATGAAAGGGATATGGTTTTTTCGGATTTTTTTCATCTTATTTGGTATGTCGATCAATAGTTGTTATTAATTCAATACACTAAGGATGAGTTGGAACTAGGGATCCTGAAACTGAATGATTTTAAGGAACTCTTCATGGAAGAATAATTTTCTTGAAACTATGATCATTACAAAGAGATGTTTTTTTATTCTAAGACCAAAGGAATTGTAAAATTTTGATATGTAAATAGGTAACATTATAGGGATACCAAAGCATGATGTAGACTATATAAATTTTCAAAATAGTAAGATCGAATGTTTCTTTGATGAGTTAAATACATTCCATTAAAGGGAAATAATATATGAAACCTTATCATCATATGAATACATATTCCCATTATCTATAAATATAGTGAAATTATTCTCTATATATTATTAATTCATGGATATTCTTGAGAAGAAGAGTAGGTAGAGAAGAAAATGGATAAGGGGAAGAAGTGATTGAAATATTTTCCAATATGCTATACTTTTGAAAGGAAACACCTTTGAACCTACATAAAAGGAAAGGTAATTTATATCAATTATAGAGAGATGTTCCAATAGGATTAGTACTATAATGGAAGTTAATTAGCTACCAAATTTCAATGACATAAATTAATGTGGATGAGTAAATAGGAAAATTAGTTTCCTAAGAATAAATGTAAATTTCCAATGAAAATATCAATATTGAAAGGTGATGATATTGCAGTTAAAATAGCATAGCATGTTTTTTCTAATGATGCGGTGGAATTTATATTAATCATATACTAAAACATAGATAATAATTTATTTGATTATATATATCCATAATCATTTTATTTATTCTGTGTCTTCTAAGAAAACTATCTATTTACCTGTAGCCTTTATAAATGAGATATCAATTCTGGCTCATTATAGATATCTCACTATGATAAGGGTGTGTCTATATATTCCCATTCTAACACAATTATATTCCCTATTTTATGAATTTATATACATTATAATAGTTTAATTTTATATAATCCTTAGTAATATCTGGCTATCAAAATATGAGGGATACATTTATGGAAAGGAGAATGAAATTTTGATTGGTGATGATGATGTGGAAGTATTTATCTTCATAGGTAAAACTTTTTCACCTATATCATGTATAAATTCACCCCCAAAAACATTTCTAAATTAAATTTTTGGGGAAGTGAGAAGATACAACTAATAGATATAAAAGTTAAAATATAAATTGAGGGTAAAAGAAATGTGAAGAATTCGTTGATGTATTTCTTAAGAAATTACAATTTAAACAACTAGAGTGTGAGGTTGGGGTTTCCATTGATTTAATCCCTAATTACATATCTATATCAAAGACACTAGAGGAAATAACCATTGTGAAATTTGTGTAACTGAATAAATAGATAGATATTTTTTGTAATAATGGATTTATTCTGCATTTATTTCACCTTAGAGATCCCCTATTCATTTTGTTATGAAAAAATATGTACCTACAAGGTTGTGAATTTATTATAGGGAAAGTAATTATATAAAGATAATGAATAAATATCATGTTACGTGCATTGATAACATATTTTATCAAATTAAGGGAGCATTTTATTTTTCAAAGATCTCTCTTTGTTCAATATATAAATAATTGCAAGTAAAATAAGAGGATATTCTAAAGAAAAAATTTGTAACTGGGAATGAACATTATGATTTTACAGTATTTCCATCTAGAAAAACTATTGCTGCCTTAATTTTTATAGCCATCAGAAAATGTGTATTGAAGGATAACATTGATGATTTCATGTGGTATTTATTGATAAATACATGGTGTACACTAATAGCTACAATAACCATGAGAACCATTTATTAATAATTATTTACACTCTTATTAAAAAATTATTATATTGTAAATCTATTATGTGTGATTCCTATATTAAAAAATATAATTTTCTTGTCCATATTATCACTAATAAAGGAATCTAATTTGATCCTTCAATGAAAAAGGTGGTCCAAGAATGGAGTACAATAATGAATATTACAAAATACATAATTTCATTGGTTTTGTTTGTTGTTGTTGATGATTAGTTCAAAATATTCCATGATTGAATAATATATTGTCCAAGCATACTCCAAATTGTGTTATGTTTAATTATAAATAAGTATTTGATTAATTTTATGATGAATTGAAGAAGATATTTGGTAATTATGTATTCCTGACACTACCATATATAGATAGTTTATTTTTGATATATAGTGTTGTTTCATGGAAATGAATTAGTTATTTCCGTATGTAGTGTTTTGGAGTTATTTCTAAGTAATCATGGAAGTTAAAAATATTTAACCTGACTATCCACCACATGATCTTGAGTTTGAATTCATAATATTTTCATTAAAAAATATTGATACAATCTATCTATCGATAAATATTTGAGATATACATATATCAAATGTTCCTAAAATATATCTTCTCATATAAACAAATAAACAGAAGACAAATGTTATGGATTAAACCAGGCACAGATTATGATTTCTTCAAACACTATAACCCACAGAAGGAAAATAAGGGAGCATATGTATTAAGAAGTAACTGTCATGGGTTATTATCCAAAATAATTATTGAGAAGGATCCAATGTTTATAGATTTAGTAAAGGTGGATATTTTAATTATTATAGAAGGGAAAACCTCACACTTTTTTCAAATGATTACCAAACCATCATTATTGAAAAATATAAAATGTTCTCATCTCAACGATGATAAAAATAAAATAAAAATTTCTGTTTTTATTGATGGTAAATTGGAATGTTTCATAAATTAATATGGTGTATGAAATTTAGGAAGGATGTAATGAGTTCCATTTATACTTGAACATAAAATGGAATTTCCAGATTATGCTGATAGCCCATATTTATGTATAAATCCTAGAATTACCATGATATATTAAGATATGAAGGAACACATTTTGTGGGAAAACATGTGGAATGAATATGATTATTATGTGTCAATATGTTTTATTTTTCAATAGGTAAAGGATGACAGATATTATCCTAGATCAATCATGCAACCTATTATTATAACTACCTGGAAATTGGATCACATAATAATTTACTTCATTACTTTACTACAGAAGGCTCTTATAATTAATGATGTATCATGGGTTATGGTTGATTGACTTTATAAATTGTATCATTTACTAACAATAATAAATAAATTTAACCTGGAGATCCTTCAATGACTCTATAATGGTGAATTAGTATCACATCACAGATCAATTATTTGAATTTTCATTTATCATGATTAATTTTTTTGCATCAAAATTATAGAAAATTATTCATAAATCTCTTTATAATGGGAATCATATGTGAACCATTTATCATCCTCAAAATTATGGGAAATCCAAATGTATTATACATACATTAGAAGACATGTTTATGTCATTCATACAAGACTTCCAAGGTGTGTGGTATCATTAGTTACCTATGGTTTAGTTCTCCTAAGAAAATATGTTCCATTGATGTATTCAAATTGCAACAAATAATGTACTGTACAGAAAGATATTTTTTACTCTAACTTGATGGGTTAAAGTTGTTAAAGGGAATGTTGTATGGAAATATCATATAGTGGAGAGGAAGGAAAAGGTAAAACCTATTCAAAACTTTATTAGTACATATCGAAATATGAAAAAAAAATTGATGAAATCCAAAGAAAATATTTTTAATTTCTATTGGTAGAACATTTTTCATGAAAGTATCTTTATATAACGTGGAATTAAAATCATATAAGAAAGGAAAATTGATCCCCAGGTACATCAAATCATTTTAAATTCTAGAATGAATTTGAATTTTGAATTCACATTTTGAAATTCCACCTAGCCTCCCAAATGTTCATTATGGGTTCCATATATCCGTCATGGCTTGACACAAGTTGGGGATCAAGAATTGACTACCCAAACCCACCTCCATAGGCCTTGGTGTGGAAATAACCACCAAAGGAACAACTAACTCAGGATGGAATTTTATGAGTACGTGTACACATTCTCACAATCGATTCAATGTAAACATTAAGAAAAAAGAATTAAATGATTCAACACTTCATTAAATAAACCAAACATGCATGGATCTCTAAACAGTATGAAATAGATAATTGTAAACTGAATGGAAATAGGAAAAATGAATGGCCTATGAGAAATGTGTCCCAACCTAAAAAAAATAGAAAATTAAAATAGATGAGGGTGCTAGATTCTGGATCCCAAGTTACAACCATTTTACATGGTCCAAGAAAACATATCCCTAAAATTATATTAACACACATTGATACAATCCACCATCTAAAAAAGAGAATAAATGTTTTGGGCGATGCACATGTAGGTGTGTGTATATACATTCCCCGTACCATGCCACAGAAATGTGTTAGGTAGGGTAGTAAGAGATAAAACTTCATAAAAATGATGTAGATAGAACAAGGTATAGTGAATGAGTATATCACATCACAACATGAGAGTGAATGTAAACTCTTCCAAATAAAAGGATCTCATCACATTAATAGAATGAACTTATCATCGATCCTTCATGACCTATAGTAGGAGAGTAGACTCATCTAACCATGAGAAGGTAAATAGGGAAAGAACATGGCATACCCCATGATTCTTCGAATCTCTTGTAAATAGAATAACCAAAACCCAAGGAGTGGGTACTGAAGAATGTTGTATATATATATGCTTAGTCAAAGTCGCTCAAATGAGAGTAAGGGGATCCCTATATCATAGAATAACCCATGAATATGTGTATCCAACTGTTTCATATGTATCCATCGACTATTTCCATCACCCAATGTGTCTTCCTGGAATACTCATTTATAAGGAACTCAATTACCACACCTTGATACCATCAACTTTTGGCGGTACTGACATCCCCTCATAGTTTTAGGGTGGGTCACTAGGAAACATCTATGTTGGGAAAATGTTCTGTATCCTTGTGAGTCCGAGTATACATCATAAAACATCTTATCCATGAGATACATAGTCAAGGGGCCACAATTTCTCGGTAAGGATACCATTCCCTAGTACACCAGGATGGTCTTACACTAATAGTCAGTAAGGAACTCCACCAAACTGATCAGGTGGAGGGTTACACATGGGAATGTCATTGGGGGAATGCCACTACCTATTCCTAGTAGAGGGTTAGGATAGTGAGTCCTTAAGGAACTCAAATACCCAACCCATCTTGAGGGTTATTCCTGGAATATTTCGCTGGGGAAAACTGATGCCCAACCCTACTAGAGGGTAATCCTAGAACTATCTTCTGGGAATGAAACTTCCCATCCTTAAAATAGTATAAGCTATAAACGTTGAGGAAATCCACTACAATTACTATTGATGGGTAACATAAAAATTTCATTAGAGAATTCCCCTACCAAGACCTACATGAGGGTGAGTCAGTTCATCTCTTAATGGATCTAAAATACCCATCCCTTTTGGAAGCGATCATTCAGAACGACTATGTGGTTTTGTATGATTTACTCCATAACCAAGTGTCACCTCAGTTCTTTACACACCCGAAAATTCCACATACTATTTCAAAATATACATCTATGGGATCAATCACGTTCTATGGGAAAAAAAGTCATGATATGTTACTCATGTGGAAATCATAATTCGAATGAAGGGAATACAATCATTTGATGATCTCCCTGAAGTGATCTAGGGGAACACGACATGTTTGAGGACCTACATGAAATATGGTCCCTCTCCCCAACATTTTCATGTCACTTGTTGGTACACAGGTCCATCGAATATAGTAGATCTTACTATGTAGGTGGTATGAACGTCAGGTCCTAAGTACCCGGGACCAGGGTTTTGTCATATGGTTGTGTCCGTGTACTTAGACTTTGTGTCTATATTTTCCAGTACATGATGTGTTGGTCCACACGGGATGTCGCCAATGTGGTCTACCTATGTCAATGTTCTCTTACAAATATTTCTTACCCATGTGGTATGTCACCTGATTTTTCAATTTGGGGAAGGGTTACATGGTGTGTTAGAGAGGGTCACCCACTATTTTACCCATAATTTTTCCAAACCCTAGAGTCGATGTAGAGGGAGGCTACACACAATGTTGTTCATCCTGCACATGGTGTGTAGTCAGGATTTCACCAGAATGTTCATATTTTCTAGATCTTATATCCCACTTCAAAACTAGTCAAACCACCTTATATATTTCCATGAATCTGTTTGAAAATCATGAATTTGACTGAATAATGATGATATCTATTATTAGTATCCAACAATCAACTTTGTTTATTAATAAGGGATTGGTTATCCATTTATCATGATGTCATGGATTCGTTCATTAACATCATGGAGTATAACAGCTTTATCAGTCATACCTACCTCCAAAACATTGCATATATATGATTGTTTCACAAAACCATTATAGATTCATTGATACTCTATGTATTTGGGTCCCTAATTAAGCTCGAGTTTCCAATAAACAATTGAACCGAGAACCATGGGGGTTCTAACAATGAACAACATGAATAATTATTAGATAAATAATATAAAAAAGATTTAAACATCATAGTCCATGAATTTTTGTATGACAAACAAGAACTTGGATCTAAGGCTAGAAAATAGAATAGATAAATCAATGTATTCGTTCATGGGAACATGCACAATTTGAAATGAATAATGAAGATAAAAATAAAACTATTGATCCACTCAAAAATTTAATCAAAGGCCTATAAAAACCAAATACAATTCCGAATTCCTCTTTGGATCTATTTTTGGTGATGTATACATTTGACAATGATTTTGGGTGGAGCTGTTATGTTTTCTCGAATTCAATTAACATTAATCTGACGATTTATCATTTGCTGAATGGAGTTTCCATTGGATGAGGGGAATATAGTTTTGACAATGTAAGTGAATAATGATCTTACCTAAGAAAAATTACCTTAAATATATGTTTATAACAACAATTAGGTTAATATAAAAAAATTTATTAAATAATTAATCTTCTAAAACACATCGCCAACAAGTGGGGAGTTCGAAAATCCTGTAGAAACTCATTTTATGTCAATCCTAGGGTAAAAACCACATTAAAGACCAAACCATGGTCTCATATTTATGATCTGATCTACCATTTAAGTGTCATCTTCTTTTCATTAATTAATAGAAACCACACAATATGAAATATATTTATTATCTTTATAAAATTAATTCTAAGAACACCAGGCCTCAGAATCACATTCCATCCCCATGATTATCTTTATAAATATATATATAAATTTTTCAAAGTCTTATAAAAAAAATTTGACTTTACAAGATTCACTACATTAATATATTCTTCCTTTATAATAAAATATAAGAAAATATCTTGGGAAACTGATCCCACATATGGATCTACCGCACCTAGAAACTCTCAAACATGTTTTCGTGTTAACACCGCAAGTGAACCAAAGGGACCGTCCATCCACGCACTGCCCTCACCTCTTGGTCCTCTATCACCACCAGGAGATCCGCAATAGTGGAACAATCTTCAATTTCCAGAACACCCTAGTCAATGATGTGTAAATGGTAATTCATGTATCTCCTCATCCGTGACACCTTTAGGACCTCCTAAACACCCCCACCTAGATGTGGGGGTAGGGTGAGGTGGTAGGAAAACTCACCGACCCTCTACATGATCACAAATGGCCCGATGAACCTTTGGGATAGCGTGCCTCTCTGGACGAACCTCTGTATTCCTTATCATGGGTATACTCACGTGAAAGTGTAGTTCCCTTTCTCGTACTATAGGAGATAATGATGGATATATGTGTATTATTTATGCCAACTCTCGGCCATCCTCATCCACAAATGGATGACCTTCACTTTTGTTGTTGTCTCCCACACCAATTCTGGGAAAAAATATGACTCACCAATATCTATCTTTCACAACGGTATAGAGACCTAGGATCAACATACAAGGATTTTATAAAATTTTAGATAAGTATTTGATACATTACAGAAAATCATTCCTATTCACTGTAAAAGTTTAGTGTCTTTGAAATCATGAAACAGTATCTTCGATCCTTGTGAAATATCATCAAAATCTACCACAAAGATATATACCTTTAGTAATTCAACCTAAAACCATTCTTCATTAACAAAGTAATGGAAAACAAGAATGCGGTGAGGCCAGTTTCTAATTAAGGGTAAATAAATCCAATGTGCATGCATAACCTGAACAAATGGGTGTGGAACATGAGCATAACTTTTAAGATCATACCATACATATTAGTGATCATAAAAAATATTTTCATTTCATAAGACAATAATCATAAGAAAATTAAAATAATAATTAATAAAACAATAACATAGTAATAATACCTGGAATTTGTTTCATACATATAAGAATAGAAAATCTTATTCCATGGTTACCTATAAATACCTTTTTAATTTGTTAGGATTGGGCTACGACCGATGTACCTTATTTGGGAATAGTCTAACAAAATAAGTCTCCTTATACTTTTAGGTTTGGGATAAAACCCTTGTAACCACATTCTTTTGGTCTTGGGATATAACTTATGTACCCTCTTATATTTAGGATTGTGCTACAATATATTTACCTTATTGTTTTCAGGCATTGGGTAAAACCAATGTAGCATCATGTTTTCAGGATTGGCTTAAAACCCATGTAACCTATTAATTTTAGGCTTTGGTTAAAACCCATATACCATCTTGTCATTGGTATTGGGAAACAATGTATGTAACTGATTACATTTAGCCTTTGTATATAACAATTATAACTTCTTATTATCATTGTTATGTTATACAACATATACCTTATTGTTTTTAAGCATAGGGAACAACATGTCTACCATTTTAATATTAGTATCAGGATACAACAAATGTACCTTATTGTTTTCAAGAATGGGCTACAACCTGCGTACTATCTTTCATCTAGTTTGGGTCTTCAACCCATGTACCTTCTTGTTTCTACGCATGGGATACAACTTATGTACCCTTTGATCTTATATACATCTTATCATTACCCAATGCATTGGAGGGAGATAATGGTCCCACTAATCTCATAATGAAATTGTACATAGATGTTCCCAAAAATCATAAAAAATCATATCATAACATATGAAATGAAATGGGTGGCATAAACATGTAATCATATCCTAACTAATGGAAAAATATAAGTTTCATAACAATTTCAGCAATAGAATAACCACTGAAAAGAAGCGTGTTTCAAATGTATACAACCTATATATGTGAAATGGGTGTTATAAGAATCATTACACCAAAACATAAACCATTAAAGAATGAATATTAATGGTACCTTTGGATCATTTCATAGAAGGTAATGAGTATCATAAATATATTTTATCTTAGATGTGAAATAACATCGATGGATATTTTGAAATAATTTCTTGAGGTAAATATCCTTTCTTCTTTTAAATACGATCTTTAAAACAAAAATATTTAAAACCGTTATCATTAGAAGAAATATTTTTAATTTGTTTTCCAAAAAAATAACCTTTTGGACTTGAAAATAAATCTTTAGTGAATTTCTGGTGGGTAATTCTGTACATGTCGTATGAGGTAAAAAGAACATTACATTTTCCTGGTAAAAATGTCCGAAAAAAAACCTCGTATAAAAATATACAAGAATATTCCATCAAAGAGATTAGTAGAAAACAAATATTATAAAATTATTTTAATTATTATAGTATAATGGTACAATATTAATGGAGCCCTTTTTGGAAGACATAGATTTCCGACTTAAGAGAGTGTAAATTCATGCTTTCTTAAATCTGATATCTTAACTATCTTATGTTACAAAGAGTACAACTATTATACAAATACATGAATATATCGTGAATAAGTAGAGAGGAATAAAATTCATGAATGATAAAGAGATATGGATCATAATATTTTATCATTTAATCATATTCATTAACAAACGTGAAAATTTATTAGATTGTTTCAATAAAATCATACCATTTGGGTACATCGGATCATACTCTCCATGTTTGAAAAGGGAAATGAATGAAGCATAAAATATCATGAAAATATGTAGATTCAATATATATTATTTAAATTGGAAATATACACACCTCAAATAGAATTTAGGCACATAAAAAACATGAGTCTCAATGAAGGAAAATTTAGACTAAACTATTTGAGTGGTTTGGTAAATTGCGAATCATAAATCCCATAAAATAAAGATCATAGAATTGATTTGTAAATTCACATAACATTAACTATATTAAACATTAAATACATCCATGGAATGTATAAAAACAACACAAAAGGAATGGATAGTGGTTAAAGAATGTATCTAATGGAGGTAAAAAGTGAGATGAAATCCTCTACCTTGTGTCTTCGCTCTCATAGCAATATTTAAAAAAATTGTATAAAAATATAAATTTATTATAAATAGTGTTATAGAAAAATATTCATATATCTAATACAATAAATAGTTTTATTATGAACTTATATTATCCACTTTGTTACTATCATATGTTAAGGTTTCACATCAGATAACATTCCAAATGTTCTTCGCATATGTCTTAATTTTTTATATAATTGGTTATTATATTTATATCATTATTAAAGAATTTATGAAATTATATAAATATGATTTTTTTATTATATTTTTATTATAATAATATATATAATATATCATTATGGAATGAATTCAATTTTCATGGAGACAGTAAGTCGTATTTACGCATGAACGTTGCTTCCGTGTTTTTGTCATATTAAAAGGGATAAAGAATTGAATATATGTATATATGTATATAATATCACTGAATTAGAATTATAATTTTATATATATCATATAATTTTAATAAGACCATCCTTAATAAATTCTATGTAGTTCTTGAATGAAGTGTATCGCTTTGAGGGGGCGGTAGTACACACTTCCTCAAACAAAGTTATTGTATTTAAACAAAATGGAATGTATAAGGATCTATGTTTTAAAACCAGTATTGATCATAAAGATCGAATAAATTGAATTTTTAACATGTATAAAATTATTTTCCATCCCAAATGTCCACCATGAGTGTTGTCAAAGGGAAAATGAACAATTATCAATTAAAGAAGCGGTAGTTCACCATACATGTAAATAGTATGTTCCTTACCCATTAGATGGAGTTTTGTATTTGTGTAGGTTGAACCATAGTAATAAAAACATACTATTAGATTTAAAATACTGTTTTTTATACAATCATAGAATAAAGGGATTATGGTGGGGGAGAAATAAAATAAAATAAAGGATCTTGATAGAAGACATTACCTCATAATCGGGTAACTCCTTTTGGTTTGTGCCAAAATGATTCATTAGATTACATTATTCTATAAGGAAGGATTCAAAGAGTAAGGGATTTATTTTGGTACTAGTATTAGGTATATCATGACCGAATCTATGTGGTTTTAGATGTGTGATTCAGAGGGATGTGTGGTGGCTTTTTTATGGGGAATGGAATGTACAAACATGACATTTCAAAAAGTAAATTAGGCGTAACCAAATTTTTATATAAATTTTTTTTGTAAAATACCAATGAAAACTCATTTATTGAAGGTTTATAGAATAATAATGGTCATTAAATGGGTGTTTTAAAAGTGTTTCTGTTTTTTTTGGCACTTAAATTTAATGTTTAGTGCTTATTTTTGCTTAATTTCACCTTAATCAATGTAATTAATTTTATTTACATTCAATAATTTTGTTTGAATTTTTTTTTGAAAATATTGTAAATTATAATTTATTTTGATTCCAGATATGGAATAATGTTTTAAAAACTATAATCGCAAAATTGGTATAAATTTATTTAATGTTAATCCAACTGATGAGACAACACTGTGTGTTTTTAATGCAAAAACATCCAAAGGTTTTCTATGATTTCTTTCCCAATTCCATAGTAAAATTGACTCCAACGACGTAAATTGGATTAATTGAAAATAAATATATTAATAAAATTTAAAAAAATAATTAATGTATAATTTAAATTTATAAATTAAATAGATGAAAAAGTAGGTTTGAATTAAAAATCAGTATTTTTATCTATTCAAAAATAAAATGATTCCTTTTTAAAAAATCCCAAAAATACATCATAACATAAGTTTTATATTTCTACTTCAAAATATGAAGTTAATTTTTACATCTTAAATCTATAAAATTTCCCAAAATTGGATTTCAAATGGGTTATCCATTAATGGGTGGTAAAACTACATTTCTAAAAATATATGTCTTTATGTAACAATTTGGGTTTGTTCTTATCTTATTTCGATCAAATATTTAGAATTAATATAAAAAATATTTTATCGATTATTTAACATTTATATTAAATTAATATCAATCCATAAATTTATTTTATTTAATTTATTTGGATAAAATAGATTTGTGGCCATTGTAATATTTTCTTTCATATTCAGTCGGTCTTCATATTCATTTGTAACAAATTGGAAACCTATGAATTCATATTATATTTGTGTAAATCAAATATTTACATAAATTAGTTATTAATATTCATAACCAGTAATTTAACAAATAAGTTATATCTTATTATATTAAATAATTATAATTTAATATAATATTATTGTTCGGTAAAACGTGACTTTGCATGTTATGCAAGCCATCAAGGAAAGTCATTGTTTTGTGTAATACAAGCTTACCTCGGTGTTACATGTAGAGAAAGATAATATTTATGTTCTGTGTAGTGAAATATTAACTTGGTGTGGAATATAACTCAATAAAAACATAGTCTTTTAAAATAAAATAATATATTTCTAGTGTTATGTGAAATGAAAAATATCGCAAAGGTTGAATTAATTCAAAAAATAATAATTCACAAATTCTCAGGGTGTTACATTCTACCTCCCTCAACATTATTTTTCCAGCAAAATTTGTATGGGTTATGAAAGGATTAATACTTTAATGTTTCATTCACAAAAACCCACGTCGTAAAAATGGATACAAAATCTTCTTCTAAAAAGGGGATGTTGGAACCATAATAGTTACCCAATGTAACATAAAATTAGGTTTCCACATAGGAGAAAATAGTTAGGGAGTAGAGATTGTACACAGAATAAAAATCAATTTATCTTGTTCTAGTGGAGTTTAATAGAGAATATTGATCAGTAGAAGTGGGTGATCACAAAACCAAAAATCTTCAATGACTTATGGGACCATCTATTTGATGAGAAATAAAGGTTCTTGGATAAATGTGTTTTAATATCCTTTTCATAGAATCAAGGAATTATATTACTGTCTATAAACCTATGGAAACATCCATACTTGATTTAGTTCCTTTTTATACGTACATTTTCTTTGATCAATTCTCACATCATCTTTTATTATAGGGAATGATGGTGAATTTTTCATTTCTAAAGATCCAACATATCATGAGATCCATAAATAGAACGATAAGTCATTCCTAATTTTTTTACATAACATTAAAGTGAAATGGTTAGAACATGTTATCCAACATTCATAAATCCTGATATGGTGAGATATCACCTTTAATATCAGAAACATAATTCAAAGTTTAACATAATCGTTCTATAAATGGTAATACTCATAACCCTTATAAAAGAATAAATTCCAAAACATTAAAAATAAGGTTACTTAATACGCAGAATATTGGTCCCCCATAAAACACCTATTATCTATTGGTTTTCTTAGACCAAACATGTGAATACCGTCATTGAATATTATCTTGAAAAATGGTAATTACATCAATTTCCATAAATAACATTAGAAAACATGCATTCTTACATATTCAAATGTTTAATGGATATATTTATTAAATTCAGGAATTTATAAACATCAACCTTAATGACATAGATGACTTTATCAACAAATCAATAACCTGATCTAGTGTAATCAATACCATCCAATTTATGTATTCATAAACAACATATCAATATCCAAATATCATTATCTCAAATTCTTGAATTAATTATGTGTTACATTCCACTAATAAAAATATCACCTTTCCATGAAATCACATTTCTCTGTCGTCATGACCATTCAATATTTCCTTTTAAATCAATAATAAAAACATATACAAAATATAATTATACCTTTCATGATTCACATAACATAATATTGGAATTAAAAAAAATCATTAATCCAAATTTATTTTTAAATAATTAGTTAGTCTTCCTCAATATATTACTTACTATATATTTCCTATAATATTTTCTATGAATCATTTATTAAGGATCCTCAACCATAATATAATAATTCTTCTTATAATAAATGTAAAAAATACAGGAATAACATAACATACATTTCACAGTTCATTTTCAGTATCTTTATCATAAAAAGTATAACAAATACGCATACCACCTTCCAGATTCTCTTTATGAGATTTTCTCATAGGAAATAGATTTTCATAATGATCATAATTTCTACATCTGAAATATAAATTGTTAAACATGTTCCCTCTAGTTCTATCCATTGACTAAAATGAGAAGGCATGGGGTGAAAAACACATATCATATAATAAAGCCACATAATAATGAAAACTTACTCATAGTATGTCTTAAAAATCACACCAACCTATTAATATAAGACACCTCATGTTTATCCAAATTTATTAATAGTTATATTATATTCAAATCCTTCATAATGGTTCATGAAGATTTTTTGAATTTTTATAGTGTATCCCTCGAGAGTGTCAAACCATGTGTACAATAAGGACCGTTTTAAGTTACCATATTACAGTGAATCAGGTCTGAAACATCGTTTTGGAATTGTTACCCCTATATAAATCTATTAAAGATCCACAATCCCATATAATATCTAGATGGGGTTATATTTCCCTGAAACCACTCTCTTTATCCTTTAATAAAATTCAAGGACATTTTCTGTAATGTTAACTCATCCTTATCCATATCCCTAGAAAAATCCCAGGACATATCCTTATAAATATACCTAGGGTCACACTAAATATTTCTCATTCTAGTTTCCAAAGGATTACTAAACCTTTCTTCCGATACCGACTATAGTTTCCTAGGATTAACAAACATGGATATTACATCATTTTAGATGAAAATTAGAAACATTATAAAAATATATGACATATTACCATTTTTTGTGTCATTAGAAACATGGAAAAACATTCTATCCTAGTGAATGATCTTTATCATTTACAATAAATATATCTACCATTTGTACTTCTAGCTAAAACCAGTCTTCATAAACTTGGGAAAGGAAACATATGAAGGGGGTGAGCTCAGATTCATAGTAAGGGTAAATAAAGTAAATGTGTAAGTATAACATGAAAAAAGGCTAGGTAACTCTTGAATAACATTCGTAGGTCATACACTACATATTTGAGATCATAATAAATACTGAACATTCATAATACATAGATTAAAATATAATTAAGAGTAGAAGTCATGAAAACATAATATAGGAATAAGACATGGAATTTTCGCCATACATATATGAATAGAAAGTATTATGTCAAGGGTATATACCAATTGGTTTAAAACAAGTTAGGATTCATATTCCACCCATGAACCTACATTGGGCTTGGGAAAACAACATGTTTACACTATTACTTTTAGGATTATACAACAACCCATGTAATTTTTTGTTTTTGGGCATTGGATATTACCCATTCACCATTAAACTTTTAGGCATGGTCAACAACCCAAGTACCTTATTTTTTTTGGCTTCGGATATAACTCATATTTACTTTTTGTCTTGGGCTAAACCCCATGGACCTAATTGTTTTGGGGCTTGGGCTAAAACCTGAATACCATCATGCTTTTAGGATTGGGTTACAACCCATGTACCTTTTTGTTTTTGGTTTTGGGATACAACCAATGTTCCCTCTTACTTTTAGTTGTAGTCTATAAATAATGTACCTTATTATTTTAGGGCTTGGGTACAATTAGTTCCACATCTTAGTTTTAGTCATGGGCTACAAATGATTTACATTCTTGTTATTGGGATTGGTCTACAACCAGGGTACCCTTTTTTCTCATACACAACCTATCATTTATCAATACATTGGATTGTGATATAGGTCCCACCCATCTCATAATGAAATCACATATACATGTTATAGAAAATAATAAATAATCATATCAAAAACCATGAAAATAAATTGGTTTCATAAACATGTAATCGTATCATAAAAAATGGGAAAAAGATATGTTTAATTATCATTTCATCAAAACCATAACCCTTGAAAAGAAGAATGTTTCAAAAAAATAAAACCTGTGGAAGTGAAATGAGTGTCATAAGAATCATTATTTCATAAAATTAACCACTCATGAATGAATATGAATGTAACAATTAGATCATTTATTGTAATGGCATGATTGAAATCCACATATTTTATCATAGATATAAAATAACTAAGAAGGATATTTTGAAAACATTTCATGATATAAATATCATTTACACATTAAAAAAGGATCTTTAAAATATAAAAAATATTGAAATAAATATTTATTAAATATCAATTTTAAAAAAAAATTCTTAAAATTTAAATGTTTAAACATGAAAAAAAATCTTCAATGAATTTTCGGGGGGTATGTTTGTACATGTCTGAAGATGTAAAAAGAACATTTTTCCACAGTAAAAACATTAGAAAAAATAATCATTCAAAAAGTTACCTGAATATTCCTATGAAGTTATTGGTAAATGAAAAAAATGATAAAATTTTCTTTTAACGATTATAGGATAATGGTACAATATTTGTGGAACCGTTTTTAGAAAACATAGATTTCCGACTAAAGAGAGGGTAATGTTGGGATTTCATAAAATTTATTTCCTAACTACTTTTAGTCCCAATGAGTACAATTATGATACCAATACATGAATATATCTTTAATAACCAGATAATAATAAAATTTATGAATTATTATGTGATATGGATCATAATATTTCATTAAATGATCATAATCGATAACTATTTTCAAATGTGATGGGATTGATTCAGTAAACACTCAGAACTTGGTTACATGTGATCATAATCTCCATTAACAAAATTTGAATTAAATAAACCTTAATATATCATTAATATATTTATTTTCATGATATATCATTAAAATTGGATGTATATACCACTCGAAACAAATTTATGTGCAGAACAAAACCTGGGTCTCGATGAAGAAAAAGTGGGACAAGATTATTTTATCAGTTCTTAAATTTTTTAAACATTAATCCCATAAAATAATTTTCATAGATTTTATGTGTAAATACCCATAAAATTATATATAAGAAACATTAAACAAATCCATTGGCAGTTTACACACCATGCAAAAGGAATGTTTTTTGAATAAAGCATGCATCTCCTAGAAATAAAAACTGAGATGAAATCCCCTAACCTTGTGTCTTCAATCTCAAAGTAATCACTCAAAAAACATCTATAATAAATATAAATTTCACATAAATCTTTTACATAACAATATAATTATATCTAATACCATATATGGTTTTATTAAAAATTTATATTACCCTCTTTTTAACCATCTTATGTTAAGGATTCACTTCTAATAATATTCTCTTTGTTGTTCGCATGTTTCATAATTTGTTATATTGTTGGTCCTTATAATTATAATAGGACTATAGAATGTAAAACACGATATAAATATAATTTATATCCCATATATTTTTGTTATAAATCTATATAATATAACATTACAAAACATAATACACCATTCATGGAGACGGTAAGTCATACGTACACATGAACTCGATTTCTATTTTTATTTTTCATATTCAGGGAATAAAAAATGGAATATATATGTATATATGTATATAATATCATTAAATTTTTATTATAATGATATATATATATATATATCATATATATTCACTAAAATAATCCTTAATAAATTCCATGTGTTGTGTGAATGAATCACATCACTTTGATGGGGCATTAGTCTACACTTTCTCATTCCAAATTATCATATTCACAAAAACATAAAAGTAAAAAGATATTTCTTCAACAAATAATTCAGAGGAAAAATAAATAATAAATATAATATTAAACATATATAAATATAATTTCCATCATAATGATCACTATGATAGGCGGTAAAGGTAAAATGAACAATCCTCATTTGGTGAGGTGGTAGTTTGTCGTACAAGTAAATTGTATGTTCGTTACCCATTAAGTGGTGTTATGTGTATGTTTAGGATGAAACCTTTTCACAATAAACTCATATTATATTCATGATACATTTATTTACAAAAACATCAAATAATTTGATTGGATTTGTTGGAGAATAAAAATAAAAGAAAAAATATTGAGAAAAAACGTTACCTCTTAATCAATACCTCCTTTTGGATTGTGCCAAAGGATTCCATGGATTGTTTTTTCCCAAAGTGAGGATTCAAAGTGGAAGGTAGGGATTTTATAAACTCTATTGTGAAGATAATGGCATAATATTTGTGTTTTTCTGAGGTGTGATGAACAGGGAGTGATGTTGTCCTTTTATAGGAAAAGGAAAAGAAACATATTGCATTTTTTAAAATAGATTATGTATAACCGTGTTTTTTAAATTAAAAAATTCATACAAAAAAACACTCAACAATGGAAGGTTAGTTGCCAAATAATTTCTATTAAATGGGTGTTATAATTGATTTAATGCCTTTAAGGGTTTTAAATTTATTGTTTATATCTTAGTTAATCTTAGTCTTACCTTAATCGATGAAATTAATTTTAATTACATTAACAAATATTTTTTGTAAAAAAATTTACATTATCATACATTATAAATTATGTTGATTAAAAATATTGAATCACATTTTCTAAATTATAATCATAGAAGTGGTAAAAATTAATTTAAAATTAATCCTACTGAGGGGTTGATCGAACAACAATACATTTTATTTATTAAAAGTTAAATGTTATCGAGCCTACATAGAAAAAGATAGGGGGACTAAAAAAATTAAACCCAAGTGAATTAGAATAAAAATCACATTCCCTCTGTATGAATGGAACTAATACTAGAAAAAAATATTTGATCACCCAAATCCACATTCAAAGCCAAGAAGTTTGTGACAACATTTCCCTCATCCCAGGTAGAATGATGGAAATGTGAATCTTCATTAGATTCTTGCACCTTCTAATTTAGTAAAAAATATTCTATGGAATAGTGTAAGGACCAGGCCTCTAAAATTACATAATATTTAATTATGTTAATAATTCACATATTGCATCATTTCAGGTTTAGAGCTTTAGAGAATTAGGTCATAACATATACATAAACATTTGAATATTACAAGTAAACACATCAACTCAGTATCAATTTTTTCATAAAATAAAAACTTTTAAAAGAAAAGAAAGATGTTTAGTTCTATGTTTTAATCATCATGAATTTTCATTGATCCTATCCTTGACCCAATTCCATTTAATATCCTATGAATAACATTTCAAAAACATGGGATGAGGATAAAAATATCAGTAATGGATACACACAGAAGTAAAACGTTTAGTTTTTCAAAACAATAAATAAACCATGAATACTTTATCATCAATAATAAGTATCTACTTTATGATGTAGTAAATACTCTTTACTTAATAAAAGATTAGTTCTTACCCTTTTGTAAACAAAATTTTACCCTAAAACACATAAAAAGCACACATAATATTCATAATTATCTTAGGACTTAAACATACTTAAATGGAATAACCATACGATTGACTTACACATATATAACTAAATGGAATATCCATATGGACAACTTCAATATAAAATTAATTATAGGTTATAACATAGCCACCCATCCTTGTTTTCAGGGCACCACCCGTCGTTTTTTATAATTTAACCGCCTACCTAATGTCCAAGTAAAATTATAAAATAATAACCCATAATATATTGAATATAAAAACGTTTCACTAACAAAATTTCATTTTAATTCATAGTAGATCATATATAGATATTGAAATAATCAAATGATTGCCATAACCATTTAAAACAGTTAATAAAGTGATTTTTTAATCAAAGTGTCCCATTCCACTTTGAATCTTCTTAATAAAATTTTTATTTCAAAACATTCATTTCTGTAAAAACAAATCCATAAAACCATTTTTAAAACATAGACATTAATGAGAATCATTTAACAGAATTAATCATTAAAACGTTTAAAATTATATTTTAGATAAAGAGTTCTTAACCAAATGTGAGGCGCTTGAATTCAAATAATTGATGCATAACATTAATAAAAGATTATAATATCATGAGAATAAGTTGATTTAGTAAATAATATGTCAGAAGGTATTATAATCACCATATAAAAGTGAATTGGTGTATAAAAACAAATATGTCTTAATGGAATGAAAATTGAGACAAAGACCCTTAAAAAGATCATATCCATAGATTAAGGAAAATTCAATGACATAATTATGTGTGAAAAATAAGAATACACACAATATATGTAGATATTAAGTATAAAACAATCAGAGGTCATTAACACATATGCTTTTCACGCCATAATCAAGAAGTAGATGTTTATCCCTCAAGAATTGAAATTGGATTAAGATGTTCTCTTAGAGAAATTCGACAACCTAACTGTGTTGCTTTAAAATTCAGAAAATGAGTTGATGAGAGTGAAAAGTGACTCTCATCACATAGAAATAAAATTTAAAGAAATAATATTATATATGAACATATACCAACGTATTAAAATGTATATTTAAAATACATAACTTAAAATAAGTCTTCGATTAGAAGCTGTGAGTGAAAGGTTCCCTTACAGATTTGGTAACTTACGAAACATACACCACATGAAATTAGAATCAAACAGTACATATATAAATACCAATATATTATAGAATATTAAACATTTAATACTATCATGGTATGTACATAAACTATAGAAAACTAAATAGTTTAAAATATAGCATGAATGTCACCGGAATAAAATGAGATGAAAACCCCTTACCTTGTGCCTGACATGACTTGTTCGTTTATTAAATTCTTGAATAATAAAATAAAATTATTTTTTAATTGATTCAAAACCATTTTCCTGTTTATTATTAATTTTATATAACTTATTACCAAGTTATAATCATTACATAATCATTTATGTTAATAATGGTCTTTTTGTCAATATTTGGTACTAGAGTCAAAAATGAATTTATTATAATTACAAGGTGTCCATATTGTCAAAATTCCATTATCTCAATAATTATATTAATGATTTAGATATCATATATATCATATATATCCAGTATATATATATGTATTTATAACCGTACATTAAATTTGGAGATAAGAAAAGAAGTGCACCGTTCATAGAGATGGTATGTCGTACGTACGCAGGAATGCTGCATTCATTTTTATATCGTATGGAATGAAAACATAATGACACATAGGTATATTATAATTCCATTATAATATTATATATAATTTAATTAACCTCATCCTTTATATGTTCCATGTATGGCATGAATGAGTCATATCACATTGAGGGGTTGGTATTCCGCACTTTCTCAAATGAAATTATCGTATTTAATCATTATGAGAAACATAAATGGGTGATATGAATGAAAAAAAAGAATCATATAAAAAATATAAATATAATATATATGACATATAAATATAGTTTCTTCATAAAGGCCACAAAGAGTGGTGATAGGAGATAATCGAACAATGATCGTTTCATGAGGCAATAGGTCGTTGTCCACAGAAACAATATGTTATTTACCAATTAGATAGAGGTGTGTGTATGTGTAGTTTGAATCCTTCTCAAAGAAAAAACCTAGTATATTTAGGATACTACTGTTGTCATATAAAAAATGAATAAGAATATCATAGGGAGTGAATATGTAAAATAAAAGAAAGAGAACTTGAGGGAAGACATTACCTTTAAATCGGGTAACTCCATTTGGTTCGACCCAAAAAGGCTTCCTTAAAGTGCCTTTTTCCTATAGTAAATATTATAGGAGTAAGAGAGGGATTTTGGGAGATTATTAGGGAAAAGGGTGGATGATCCATGGGGGATTAAGAGGTGTCAGTAATGGGTTTGAAGTGATGGCTATTTATAAGGGGGAGGAGGGGCTGTTTAGGAATGTTTGAAAATATTATTTTATTATAAACTGAATTTCTATTTCAAAAGGTTACAAACATAATAAATTTGAAGATAAGATGACAATTATTATAAATAAAATCATCCAATAAAAATTTGATAGGATTGGGATATTTTATAATCCTTATCTTCTTTATTTAACCCTTTGTTAACATACTTAACTTTTATCGTTCCCTCTTTTATATTCATACTACATGGTTAATATATTTACAATAAAATTCCAATAGAACCACACATGGTTGTTTAATGACATTATATGCCTTATCTATGTAATTTGGCTGAATATTATATTTTTATGATTATTATATCATTTAATAAATTATTAATTGATTTAAAAACTCATTTTTGTCAATTTTTATACTATTCATATCATGTCTTTATAAAAAATCCAAAACAACTTGATTATTTCAAAAAAACATTCATTTATTAAAATATAACAGGCCATAATCATGTTTAAAATTCATCGATGGCCTAAAAAGGTTCAAAATAAATTTATTTTTAACATTTATAATATCATTTATTTAAATCATTCAATAATGAGGTAATCATTACTTATTCATTGTGTCCTAAATAAATATATTTATATGGTCATTAAAAATTATAAATAAAATAAATTGATGTTGGAAGTATTTATATATTTATAATTAATATTTATAGTCATATATATCAATTATATAACACCACATTAAATTTTTTTTCGCAAAAAAATACATGTTTTATGATATTTTTATTTTTAATTTAAATAAAAAGTTTTTAATTTCATTATCTCACCCAGATGGATTTCAAAAGCCAAAATTTTTACCCAAAGAGTGTATTGGTCGACAATGAATCATCTAATAAAGTTAGTTAAAATGTTAAGATAATTTTACATTATTATAATATTAGTTTTTACCTTTAATTATCCTATATACCTTCAACTGCGGTAAATAAAAGTTAAAAATAACAATTCACAAAAAAAATCATCTAATTGAACAAAAGTTTACTTACTAATGAAAACCATGTATATCAGATTTTTTAAATTCAATTCACTGAAGTGGTAAAATTACATTTGAATGAAAAATTCAGTTTTAACTACTATGAAGTGTTTTCACCATTCATCAAAAATTGAACGTTTTCTGAAAAATACAAAAAATTCACTCAAATGTAATTTTGATATTCAGGATTCAAAAATGATATCTATTTTACCAAATTAAAAAAATAGATGTTTCATTAAATAATTTAAAATTAATTTCCATTTTCAAAACTGGAAATCGTGTTTTTATGAAATAAAAACTATCAAGAGATTGGCATTTGTTTATATCATATTTCAAAGTGAAATTACATACAATGAATAAAATTTGATTAAATGGTAAAAATATATTCCAATTACACATTAAAAACATTTAAAAAGATAATCTATTGATATAAATAAATTAGATTAAAATGCAGTTTTGAATAAAATTGTATTCTTATTCACTATTCATTAAAAATGAACTTTAACAGAGAAAGACAAAAATTTCATACAAAGAAAATTTTGATATCATTTTTCAAAATAAGAAGAATATTTTTGTAGATGCAACATATAAAAGTGACAAAAACAAGATTTAAAAAGGGTTTTCCATTAATAGGTGGTAAATCAACTTTTTTAAAAATATTAATTTTTTTAAAGATTAAAATTGGAATCATTTTTATTTTAAGCCTGTAGAACTTATAGGATAAATGTAAAAACATTTAACCAACATGTATAATCATATTTTTGTTAGATATGTTCATTACCTCTAATATAACGTCAAAGCATTAACTACAATTTAAAATAATAATATTTTGTTATTTTATTTTATGGTATTACTCAAAGTTTTTTGCAACATAAATTTTCAAGGAAACATGTTGTTGCATGTCGGGTATGCCATCGAACATAGAATCCTGTTTAATGTAAAATTAATATATTATTTTTAAGCATTAATAGAAATCCAATTTATTATTCTATAAATACCAGTGTCATTACATCTTCCCCCCATTTTAGAAATTGCATCCTCTCAATTTTAAAATTGTTCTTCGAAACATCATTGAATGTCCCATATCGAAAACAAGATTTAATAATACTATCACATTAAAAGAAATTAAGAGATGTAAAAAAGGTCACCCAAGGTAAACCATACTATGATTCCATGAATACATGGATATAGAGGAAAAAGTAAGTGCCAAGTTCTGATGGAGTGTGATAGAAAACATGATTAGGAGAAATTTAACAACCAGAAAATGAAAAACTTGTTATATGTTAAAAGGTATTTGATTCCCCAACAGGAAAAGTTCACGGAAAACTTCTTTTTGTTTTATGTACCCTTTAATAATGTTTAGAAAATTTATCTATGATATTGACTTTTTATATAAATAAGTATACTTTCATTTCATGTAATGTTTCATCCTATAATAAGTTTATACCCAAAAGTCATTTTTCCCCAAACAATGAGATTTCAAGATGACTTGGTCACACCTGAAGTTCTATAATATACTTATAGAAAATCTCATAATCCAAACAATTATTACCTATATATGTTTGGATATGAAAAAAACAAAAATGGATAGTACAATATTAGATAATCCACAAAATTATAATCTTTTATAAAAATAAAGACAACACATAATATATAAAATTGAAAAAGAGTACCCAATGTTAAAGAAAGTCCATAAAATATAAAAATGTCTTCAAAATCCATCAATATAATCAAAACATAGATTTAAACCCAAATCTCAGAATAATTTAATCACATATACTTCCATAGTAAATCTTAACATTTATCTCCAAATAACATCAACTACTCTTAATGTCTCATACTGAAGTGTAATTAACAAAATCCGATATTCTCTATGATAGGATAATCATTTCCATAAATAACCCAAATCAACATATGTACACAATAATAACATAGAATCTTACAAAATATAACTTCAACAATTACTCAACAAATGAAATCCCATAGTATTCTATTTTCCTTAGGCATTTAGTGTTTCCCCAAAAGAGAGAATGTCTTCTTAAATAACCTTTATCACTTAATCTTGAAATCAATTTCCTATTCTAATGATATACATTTGATAAAAAATATGTTCCCAAAATAAAATTTTTCTTTACCTATAAAAAATTTATCTAAAAAAAATTAGTCAGACCAACCAGTGACTTCACGTAGTCCAGTGGTAGGTGATAAATCCCCATCGCACTTTGGTTGTGGGTTCGATTCCTGCAGTTTTGTCCAATATGATGGGTTTTCACATGGTGTGTGTGATGTACTTTTCCAAAAATTATATAATTTTATAACGTTCTTGAAGATTATATAAATTCCTCAAAAATTTCCATAACATATTGTAACAACAAATGTTATCTCATACATCGCATATTCATCCCAAAAAGTAATAACATATAATTGCCTCAAATTAAAGGATCATATAAACCCAAATGGTAATTTATAATAATATACACAAAACAAAAGATAATTATTCGTTGAATAACATTTTCACATATCAAACATTAGGGTTACACATACTATAAAAAGTTATCCAATGTAATCATATTGTTAATTCATTTAAACATATCATCATCCTTAGGTCCAACATAATTCATTAATTCCTAATATGTAGACATATTAATCATCCCAAATTCTTCCACATCCATTATCCATGTTTTTACAAGTTAATATTTTATAATTATTTCACAAAAAAATAACGCATAATTTCCTATTATTTGAGTAATGTAAAAACATTAGCTCAGAAATAATACATACCTTTCATAGGTCATTTTTGGTTCCTCATCTTTAATTCAAATGGAATTAGGAATTGGTAAACATATATTTTTATGATAATTCTGAGTCCATTCATTGGACTTCTTCATAGGAAGTCTATTTTTATAATTACCATTCACCCTTCATTTAAAACATTCAATTGATCATTCGGAAAGAACTTCTTTTCCTTTCCTAGAGTCAACTAGACGCTACCTTTTTTCATGAAATGTTCTTGCTTTATGACCATCATTACCACATATATAGAATCATCTCATCCCTTTGAATCATTTTCCTAGGTGTTTCTTTCCACATGCTTGAAATATAGGTTTTTTAACATACTTACCTTTATGATTATTACCTAAACATCCATTGGGATTCATTTCCTGCATATATGATATCGTAGAAATATCACTATGTTTTAAGTGTTCGATCATGACTCCGGGTAGTTGGATGGGAATAACCACAAGAGATCTCATTGCAGCTCGAATTTCATTTGGTTTCTTATTCAGAAAATCATCAAAGTTTTATTCACATATATTATTACTTTGGTGCCTGTATGATCATTCTATTTACTAGAACAAAAAAGGTTAGTGTGAGTATATCTGTAAAATCATCATAAAATATATTATGAGGAGGGTAAACACTATGAAATAGTTATTCATTTTAACATAAACTCATTCAAATTATCTCAAAAAATTATGACTCTTTCTAATATTCTAACCATTATTGTTATCTCACCTATGCTTAAAAAACACCCTGGCCTCTTATGTTATCTAAAGCAACCATTAATACTAACTGTAAGGACCCAACATTAAACATTTCATAATCTTGAATTAATTTAATAATTCACATTCAGGATCTTTTCCAGTTTAGATATTTACAAAATTAGGTCATAACATATATATAACAATTTTAATATTAGAAGCAGACTCTTCTACTATGTATCAATGTTTTTCATCAAATAAAGACTCAAAAAAGAAAAGAATCATTTTTAGTTCTATGTTTTAATCATCATGACTTTTCCTTGATCCCATCATTGACCCTGTTCCACTTCATCCCCTATTAAAAACATTTTTAAAAACTTGGGAAGAGAATAAAAAGCTCAATAAGGGATACACAAAGAAGGAAAACTGTAAGTGTTTCAAAACAACAACTAAACCATGAATACATTATCATCAGTAATAATTTTAACTTTTTTGAAGTAGTAAATACTCTTCTTTGAATAAAAGTTCATTGTGTACCCTTTTGTAACCAAAATATTACTATAAATCACATGGAAATAATAAAAAATATATAAAAATATCTTGGTAAATAAACATACCTAAATGGAATGACCATATGGTCGACTTCCACACATATCATTAAATGTAATAGACATACAGTCGTCTTCCATACCCAAGGCATTGGACGTTAAAACGCCACCACCCATCCCGGTTTATCATGAAAGAAAACATTATTTGGATTACCATGTAACCACTCGTTAAATGTCCATGTTCCATTATAAAATCATAACACATAAAATATTGAAAACCTAAACATTTCATAAATAAAATTTCATTTTCAGTCACAATAAAACATTTCATGATATTGAAATTATCAATCCATTTCAAAACCCATTTTCAAAATCATTTAATACATTTAATAAAGTGTTTTTAAATCAATGTGTCCCATACCTCTTTGAAGTTTTTTAATGAAATTTTAATTTCAAAACATTAATGTCCATGTAAATAAATCCTTAAAACCATTTTTAAATCATGGATATCAATGATAAATATATAGAAGAATAAATCATTAAATATTTTAAAATGATATTTTAGTTAAAGAGATCCTAACCAAATCAGAGATGCTTGAATACAAATAATTGATGAATATCATTAATCGAAGAAAATAATATCATGAGAATACAGATATTCATGATATAATATGTCAACTGGCAGTATATAAACCATATAAAAGTGAATTGGTGTGTAAAAACAAATATCTCTCAATGGAATGTATATTGAGACAATGTAACTTTGAATGATCATATACATAGATTAAGGATAATTCAATGACATAATTATGTGTGGAAAATAAGATTACACCGAATATAAGTGGATATTGAGGGTAAAACAATCACAGGACATTCACACATATTCTTAGAACGACATAATCAAGAATTATAAGTTTATCCCTAAAGAATTGAAATTGGGTTAATATTTTCTCTTACATAAATTTGACAGCCTAATAGTGTCACATTAAAATTAAAAAAATTAATTAATGAGAGAGAAAATGGTATCTCATCACATGGACATAAAATGTACAGAAATAAGGATATTGATTAACATCTTCGAACATGTGAAAATGGAAATTTAAAAGACATAACATAAAAGAAGTCTTTGATTGGAAGAGGAGAGTGAAAGATTCCCTTACAAATTGCGTAACTTAAGAAACATAAACCACATTAAAGAAGGATCATAAAATGAAGATATAAATACCCATAAATTAAAGTATATTACACAATGAATACAATCATGGAATGTATATAAACCTCATAAAAATAAATAGTGGAAAATATAGCATGAATCTGTAATGCCCCAACCCTAGTTATCTACTGTCGGTTTATTATTACTTACCATTGGAATGATCACAATAGATCATTTATCAAAAGTCCCATTAGTTTAGTAGACATGGATGTACTTGATACATACATAAGTTTTACATTACATTATCAAAATAAAAACAATAACATTGTATCTCCTTTGAACACTCCAATATCCCTTGTCTTATTCATGGGGGTCAGTTACAATATAAATTTTCACATCCGGGAAAAAAGAAAACATAAGAAAGGGGTGGGCTCAGATGCTCAGTAAGGACAACAATATAGTGGTAACTATCATAAATAATCATAAATAATTAAGGCAATGTATAAGACTAAAACACAAGTCCTTTAAACATAGAAATCAGCATAATATGGAAAATATTAATCAAATAATTCCATTTACTTATTGATGTCAATATTCTACTAGTTGAATAATCTTATTTAATTTCAAAATATAATTTCATAATGATAAAATGAATAATACCAAACATCATAATACCATAGTCAAGGCCTCGTTCCAAGACTGCAAATAATGATTTTGTCAAGGACTTGTTCCAATACTCTAGTTTGTCTCATTAGACCTACTGATTCATCGACGAGATATAGCAGTCTCCACTTGTCACTTACTAAGTCCAATGCATTCCTGAAATGAAAAGGATGAAACATAATCTAAACATTCATATTAAAATTATCATATTAAATATCAATATTTTATCCACAAAGCATGAATAGTATAAAAATAGCACATCCATAGTCAAACATGACTCATTCAACACAATATAAAAGATTATATTATAATAAATTAACCTCAATCGAGTATAATGAAGTAAATTGACATAGTTGAAAATAATCATCAAAACTATTTAAGATAAATATCCCCTTTTTCGGGAAAACATTTAAAAGTCTCACTATTTATCAAGATTTCATTTATAAGATATTTTTGAATCAAGGTTTCCCATAACACTTTGAAACTTTTAAAACAAATAATAATTTTAAAACATTCATGTCCATAAAAATAAAACCTTAAAACCATTTTTAAAACATTGATATTAATAAGAAATATTTAGAATAATAAATCATTAAAACATTTAAAATGATATTTTAGTTACACTCCCTAACCTAATGAGAGCCGCTTGAATAAAAAAACATTTGGTAATCAAAAAATTATAATATCACGATAGTAAATGAATTAATGATATACTATTTCAAAGTACATTATATTATCAATATAAAAGTGGATTGGCGTATAACAAAAAAGAAGTCTCAATGGAATGTAAATTTAAATGAAATACCAAAAAAAGATCGTATCCTTATATTAAGGATAAATCAATGACAAAATTATTTGTGAAAAATAAAAATATACTCAATATTATGGGACATTCAGTGTAAATCAATCATAGGACATTCACACATATTTTTTAAAAAACAACACCAATGACATCGATGTTTAACTCAGTGAATAGAAAGTGAGTTTAAATTACTATTTTAATGTTCATATCGATGACATGAGAATTTATCAGTGGATTTATTATGTGTAATAAAATTATATCCACATAAAGGGGAGTGGAAATTACTACATATGTAAACAAATAGTGATTTTACATAAAATCTTGGCGTAAAATAATCAATGTCATATGCGTAAAACCTATTGAGTGGAAATTGAAATTTCAAATTCCCTTACCAATTTGGTGACTTAAGAAACATACACCCCATTAAAGAAAGATCATAAAATGATGATGAAAAGACCCATAAATTAAATTATATTACATAACAATACAATCATGGGTAGTACATAGACCACACAAAACGTAATAGTGGAAAATATAGCATGAATCTCACTGGAATAAAAGTGAGATGAAAACCCATTACATATTACTTTTCCTTAGTCAAGGGAACTTTAAAGTCATATATAATAGTTAAATAATTGTTATTAAATTATAAAATAACCACATACATAAATTTTATATCATATATGTTCTTCTAATATTCCATTGTTACTAATATTTTAGTAGATTCATTGTTTTGTGTGTTAACAGATTCGTTTTCATTTATATGTTTTATTATGTAAGTCATGTTTGTTATGTAAATGATGTATTTTATTAATAAACATAATTATTTCATTTTATAAATAATTATTTTTAATTAGAAATTTAAAATTATTCTTGAATGGTTTCTATGTGGAATGAATCTCATCGTGTTTGTGGAGACGATAATCCATACGTACGCACGAGCGAAAATGTCATTCCATTGAAGAAGAAATTTTATATAATTGTATGTTATATCACATATAAAGAATCATTAAAATGTTATATTTATTATTTACATCAATTATTCATCATTATTATACCCATCCAAATAATGAAGTGTTGAATAACAACTACACCACGACGTGTAGACAATATGCCATATGTACGCACATATAATGACATTTTAATTCATAGGATGGATAGAATAATAAATATTGTTGTACCATATATATAATAACATCACATTATATATAAGGTACTGGAGTTGTTATTTTGGTACAGAAACAATAAATAAATAGGAAGTGGAAGAAGAATTTAACTTTGAAAGAGGTGATAAAATTATTACCTCTTCTTTGGGTTATTCATTTTTATTTTATCTAAATGGATCCTAAGTTTTACTTTATGATCAAAGGAATGCCTCTATAATGAATTGAGGGTTTTGGGGAGGACATTGGGGTAGTGGTTTTCAGTGAAAAATGGCATTGGAGGTGTGAAATTAAGAGAATGTGATGTGCCCTTTTATAAGAGAGGTGAGGGTCACTTTAGGAAAACATTGAAATATTATTTTATTATACAATCATACTAACTTTATAATGGATCCAAAAGGACTTATTTTGAGGCTATGGTGGGGTTGGGTAGAAAACTTCTCCACCAATAGGTTTTAGATAGGTTTTGGTCAACATATTGACAATATCTATTATATTTAACTCTTTGTTAAATATTTTAAAATTTATCATGTCCCTTTGTATTTTTATATTATATGGTTACTAAAAATACAATAAAATTAAAAGATAACCCCATGTGCTTAATTTATTACATATATATTACTATATATGTCCTTTGGACGATTTTTAGATTTTTAGGACAATTATATCAATTAATAAAATAGTATTTGTTTGGAAAAACTCATTTATATCAATTTTGACATTATTTAGTATTTGGATTTTGGTAATGTCATAAAAATAAGATTTCATAGAAATAAATAAAACGAATCAACCCTAACAGATAATATTAACCAATAAAAGTTGTGTAATTCATCAAAAGTCTCAATTTACATTTATTTTAATATTTAGAATATCAATTAGTTTATTCTTTCATTAATAAAGTAATTACTGCACCACCATTGTGTTGTAAATTAATTTAATTATTTAATGCCTAAAAATTATAAATAAAATTCCATGATTTGGTAAATACTTTTATCGTTTTAATGAATATTTGTACTCAAAATTATTATATGTAAAACCCTATATTAAAATGTATTACTTATTAAAATTTGAATTTAACACATTAAACTCTTCTTTAAAAAAATATTAATAAACGCCCTAATCTAAAACAAGTGGACCAAAAGGATTATATTTTATTCGCAAGGATGCTTTTTGTAGAAATACACTTAACTAATAGAATTATGAAATATGTTACAGAAATTATAATATAATTTTTATCTTTAATAACAATATTTACTTTTAACTATGGTAAATAAATTTCAAAAGTTACTATTCACCAAAAAAAATTAATCTTATTTAACCATATATTACATACTTATGTCAACCGTGTGTCTCAGAATTTTGAAATTCAATTCACAGAAGTGGTAAAATTATGTTTTATGTATATTTTTTACATGTCTAGAAGGTGAATAAAAGGCGTTAAAATATTCCATAAATTTTTATAGGTCTAATATTAATATAAAATGACTCAAATGAATTAAAATGAACTTATATAGTTAGTATGAATCTATTTTAACTTAAAATAAATTTAAATAAAATGAATAATTATTTAAATAAAATGTTGTTTTTAAAAAATAACGCAGTGTTTTTTACAATTCATCAAAAATTGAATGTTTTCAGAAAAATACCAAAAATTCACACTAAAATAACATTGATATTTAAAATACAAAAAAGAATTATATATTACCAAATTAAAAACATATATGTTTAATTAATTAAATAATAATTAATTCTTGTTGTCAAAACCAGAATGCTGGTTTTGAGAAGTAAAAACTTTCAAAAGATTGATATGTGTTTATGTCTGGTTTAAAAGTGAAATTACTTACAACGACCAACATTGGATTAGATTATAAAAACATAATGTAATTATACATAAAACCCATTAAAATGTATAATTTATCACTCTAAATAATGTTTATTAAAAATGTTGTTTTCAATTAAAATTTAGTATCTTTCTATATTCATCAAAATATGAAAGTTATCAGAAAAACTCAAAACATTTATCCAAACTAAATTTTTATGCTCTTCTTATAATTAAGAATTTAATATATTTAAATTAAATATATAAAAGTGTCAAATATTTAATTGAGAAAGGGTCCCCCATTAAAAGGCAGAAAAGTTCCATTTTTAAAAAAATACTTCTTTTAAATGAAAAATTGAATTTTCCCTTTTATTAGGTCTATGATGAACAAAATAGGAATGTTAAAATTACATGAGATATATATAAAATTAAAAACAAAATCATTACTATTCATAACTTCTTTCTAAACGGTTAGTTTGATAGGTCGTGGTGCGCTTGAACTCGGTGTTGCGTACATCGCACACTATTGAATTATTCAATGAGAAGTGCATCGTGGAAGCTTGGGGTGTTACATTCTACCCTCCTTCAATAAATTGGGTCCTCTCTATTTGAAATTTTTCTTCCTAAATAAAATGTTAAAAATATATATAATACCTTTGTGTAAAACCCACATTGGAAATAGGGTTAATAAAGATTAGTCTTAATAAGAGGGAAAGGGAAATGAAAATGTCACCACCAAATTAGGATTTCAAATAGGAGAGCATTGGTGGCAATTATAATTGGAGAAAAAATGTAAATATTTATAGTGAGTTATTGAGGTCATCAATCAAAAATAAATGAGTGGAAAATTGAGTGCCTCAATGACATAAATCTATGATGAATAATATAATGTATTAGGATAAAATATTTTTGGGTTTAAGATCCTTTCCCTAAGGATTAATAATTAATTTTATATAGAATAAGAGAGAGAAAAAATACATGATAAGTAGAGTTCGATCCTTTATCTAATTTCTACCACAAACATAGCTTTCCCTCCAAACGAAGTGTATTCATGATGACTTGGTCACACCTGAAGTGATAGGATCAACTTATAGAGAATCTCAAAATCCACAAAGGATAAACTATATAGTTCCCTTGTATTTATAGGATAACCGAAACAAAAATGGTTTTTACAAGATTAGATGATCCCCCAAAAGGATAATCTTTTAGAGAAAGAGAAACTAATCTTAATTTCTTAAATTGAACCAAAAATACCCAAAGGTCAATAAATACTATTTAATTAACAATTTTCCTTAAAAAGCTTCAATGTATTCCAAAATTAGATTGAAACCCAAAACTCATAATCATTTTATTACTTTGTCATCCACGTGACATTGTATCACCAAATAATATCGACTACTCTTAATGTCACGTACTTGAAAGTAATTAACCTAATAACATATTCATTATGATAGGTTAATCAGTTCCATAAATAACCCAAATCTCTATAAATCCACAATAGAAATATAGATAAAAACCCAACACTACTCCTCAAATGAAACCCCATAGTATTATATATTCGTTCGGCATATAGTGTTCCCCATAGAGAGAATGTATTTCAAAATAAAATTTATCACTTAATAACAAAATCATTTTCCTACAATAAGGATATCCATTTGAAAAAATATAAGATCCCAAATCAATTTATTATTGATAAATAGAATCATTTAACTAAAAATAATTAGACACACTAACCAGGGACTTCATGTTGTTCAGTGGTAGTTGATAAATCCCAGTCGCACATTGGGTGTGGGTTCGATTCCCACATCTTTGTTTGATGTGACGGGTTTTCACATGGTCTACATGTTTTCCTTTTTCAAAAACTATTTTATATATCATTCCCAAAATAAGATAAATTCCTTAAAATACCCATAACATAATTTAATCACAAATTTTATATCATACCATGCATTTTTATCCCAAAAAATTAATAACCAATAATTCCCTCAAAATCATGGATCACAAAAACCCAAATGGTTCTTTATAACTATATCGAAAGAAAAAAAGATAATTCTTCCTCAAATATAATTCTCACACAACAAACAACATAGTTATACATTCCAGATTATAGTCTTCATATGTAATCCAATAATCCAAGATAATTAATACTTGTAAACATTTCACCATCCATTTATTTCCACATAGGTTCTTCCTTGGCCTAGAGGTTATCTAATAGAATAGGTAATTTACATAGGTAATTCCAAGGTCCTGTACATTTGAGGAAAGTGACTATAATTGGAATCTTAGTATCAATTTTATTTTATACCATAGTACTCTTTATTTTTCCTCCGCAATTATTTACATTATGTCCTTTTTTTTACCACATATAAAGCATTTCTTTGTTCCATTGAGATACTTTCCTGGGTGTCTCCTTCCACATTTCCTGCATGATGGAAATTGACCTATATTTTCTCCATGGTCTCCACTTCTATAAATCTTATCATTCTCATCTTTCTCTTCTTTTTTGAGTCCGGGAGTTGGTTAATATATATTTTATTAGTCCAATTTTTTTAAAAATTATTCGGCATGAACACGATATCTTTTACTCTTATCAACATTCCATTTTGTTGCTCATTTACACCATTGTGCCCACTGTATACTTCATGTTAAATTTTACTATGACTTTTATAGAATCCAACCATTGACTAAAACTTGAAAGAATTGTGTAATATCATTTATAGAATATCGTGATACCTTATTTTCAATATAAAAAATTTTAGGATTAACCGAGGTTATTTATTCTCATATTATATTAAAATCCTTTAAATCAGTTTGTAAAGAAAATGTGAATTATCCTAAGAATAACCCTTAGGAGTTTTGTATCCACGAGTGCATCAAGGCCCATTTTTGTGTACCAGGATACCTTGGGTCATGCCTGAAACTCCTTGATGGAGTTTTCACTCATAGGTAAATATGTGTCGGAGCCACCTCTACCTACTCGTATCCAAACACGAAAGTATTACTTTAAAAACCCATATAATATTTACATTACCAAAATGTTTGGATGTTCTTCTATCCTAATCCTCAAAGTCTATCTTAGTGTAGTGTTTTCTAATCGGAGTTCTTCTGAATGTAGCTTATAAGGTTTGTACTAAAATTCCTGATACTAACTATGATGCCCAAACATAGTTACCCAGAGTCAGTGCATTATTACATAACATTGTAAAGATCACAATACATCATGTCTTGAAAGACCGAATAATTTAGTATCCTTGGAAGTACTGGATACATACATAAGTTTTTAATTACATTATCAAAGGAAAAAACAACAACATTGTCTTTCTTCTTAACACTCTTATATCCCATAGCCAATTCCTATAGGTCTGTCATAATATACATCTTCACATCTTGGTAAAAATAAAAATTAAGAAAGGGGTGAGCTCAGATCCTCATTTAGGAGAACAATATAGCTGAAAATAACATAAATAATCATAAATGTTTAAGGAAATTGATAAGACTAAAACACAATCCTTTTAAACATAAACTTCAGCATAATTTGGAAAATATAAATCAAATAATTCCATTTACTTATCCACATGGATATTATACATGTCTAATAATCAAATGTAATATCGATAATTAATTTTATAATGATGGAATGCAAATTTCGGACATCATAACCACATAGTCAAGGCCTCAATCCAATACAAAAAATAAATATTTTGTCAAGGCCTTTTGACAAGACAATAGTCTGTCTCATGAGACCTACCAATGCATCGAGGATCTATAGAGGGCTCCACCCATCACCTACTATGTCCAATGAATTCCTCATATGAAAAGGTAGAAACCTTATCTAAACATTCATATTAAAACTAGCATATGAAATTTGAATATTTAAACCACAAATGATAAATGGTATAAAAATAGCATATCCAAAGTCATAGATAACTCATTAAATACAATATGGATGATTTTATTATAATAAATTAACCACAATCAATAATAATGACGGATATTGATATAGATTAAAATAATCATCAAAACTGTTTGAGATAAATATCCCCTTTTTCTTGAGAACATTTAAAAGTATCACTATTTATCAAGAATCTGTTTAAAAGAGATTTTTAAATCTAAGTGTCCCATACCACTTATAAAATCTTAAAGAAATTTAAATTTTAAAACATTCATGTACATTTAAATAAATCCTTAAAAACATTTTTAAAACATGGAGATTAATAAAAATGATTTTGAGGAATAAATCTTTAAAACATTCAAAATGATATTTTAGTTAGAGTTCCTAACCAAATGAGAGTTTCTTGAATACAGATAATTGAGTTAATAAAAACATTATAATACTATGAGAGTAAATGTATTCATTATAAACTTTTTCAAAGTATATTATATACACCATATAAAAGTGAATTGTCGCATAACAACAAATAAGTTTCAATGGAAAATAAATTGGGATGAAATAGCTTATAAAGAACATATCCTTAGGTTATGGATAAATCAATGACATAATTATGTGTGAAAATTATAAATACACTCAATATGATTGGATATTCAGTTTAAATCAATCATATGTTATTCACATGTATGCTTGTAAAAACAACACTAATGAATTAGATGTTGAACTCAATGATTAGAAATTGATTTTAAAATAATCTAATCAAATTCATATCGATGACTTGAGAATTTATCAATGGAATTATTTTGTGTATCATAAGTATATATGCACAAATGGGCATGGAAATTAGTACATAAGTAAATAAAAAGTGATTTCACACATAATCTTGGAGTAAAATAATCAAGGAAGTATGCGTAAAACCCAATGAGTGGAAATTCAAATTTGAAATTCCTTTACCGATTTGGTAACATATGAAACATACACCCCATTAAAGATGGATCATAAAATGATGATGTAAATACCCATAAATTAACATATTTTATAGAAAAAATACAATCATGGGCAGTACATACAATGCACAAAAGGTAAAAGTTGAAAATATTACTTGAATATCATGGGAATAAAAGTGAGATAAAAACCCCTTACCTTGTACTTTTTCTTAGTCCATGGTACGTTAACCTCCTATAAAATAGTTAAATATTTTATATTAAATTATATAAAAACCACATACATAAATATGATATCATATATGATCTTCTAATATTGCCTGGTTAATAATATTTTAGTAGTATCATTGTTTCAGGTGTTAATTGATTCATTTTCCTATATATGTTTGGATATGTATGTCATGTTTTTTATGGATAGGATGTATTTGATTCATACAAAGAATTATATTATGTTCTTAATAATTATTTTAAATTAAAAAATGAAAATTATTCCTGAATGGTTATGATAAGGAATGAATCTCATCGCGTTCTTGGAGACTGTAATCGGTACGTATGCACGAGCGACAATATTATTCAAATGAAGGTGAAATATTAGATAATTGGATGTAATAACATATATCAATAATTATTTACATGTTATATTTATTATTTGAATAAATTATAAATCATTATTATACCCATCCAAATAATTAATTGTTGAATAACAACAACACCACGACGTGGAGATGGTTAGCAGTACGTATGCACGTATGGTGACTTTGTAATTCAAAGGATGGATATAATAATGAATATATTTTTAAAATATTTATACTAACATAATAGTATTCAGAAGGTACTGGATTTAATATTTTTGTATGGAAACAACAAAGATAGATTAAGTGGAAAAAGAAAATAACTTTGAAAGATGTGATGAAATTATTACCTCTTCTTCCGGTGCTTCCTTTTGATTTGATAAAAAGGGATCCCTAGGTTGGATTTTTGATCAAAGGATGGACACTAGGTTGAATTTAGTGTTTTTGGGAGTATATTTGGGTAGGTATTGTCCAATCAAAATGGCTTTGTAGGTGTGAAATTAATAGAAGGGGAAGATCCCTTTTATAAGAGAGGTGTGGGTCACATTTGGAAAATAATGAATTATTATTTTATTATAAAATCATATCCAGTTTATAATTCCTCCAAAAGAATTAATTTTTAGACTAAGGTGGGGTTCGGTAGAGAAACTCTCAACCAATAGGGTTTAGGAGAGTTTATGTCAACATATTATCCTTATATTTCAGATTTAACTTTTGGTTAAATAGTTTAACATTTACCATGTCTCCTTGTATTTTTATATTATATGATTAATAAACATACAATAAAATGCCAAGATAACCCCAAGTGGTTCATTAATGACATATACATTAATATATAATTTATTTGGCTGATCCATTTATTTTTAGGACTGTTATATCATTTAATAATATATTATTTGTTTTAAAAACTCATATATGTCAATTTTGAAATTATAGTATTTGGTTTTTTAAAAGACATAAAAATCTGATTTCTTTGAGAATAATACATTGAATCAACCCTAACAAGTAATGATAACCTAGAAAATGTTTTTAATTCATCAAAAGTCTGAATTTATTTTTATTTTAATATTTATTATATCTATTAATTTAATCATTCATTAATAAGGTAATTACTACATCATCATTGTGTCATAAATAAATTTAATTATTTAATGTATAAAAATTATAAATAAAATACAATGATGTAGGAAATATTTTTATCTTTCTAATGAACATTTATAGTCAAAATTATTATATGTATTACCCTATATTAAAATATTTTGGTTTTTATATTTCGAATTTAACAATTTAACAATTCTTTAAATAAAATAATAATAAATGTCCTAATATAAACCAAGTTGACCAAAAGGATCATATTTTATTCCTAAGGTTGATTTTGGTCGAAATGCACTTATCTAAAAAAATTATGACACGTGTTACTATAATTATAATACATTTTTTATCTTTAATTACCCTTTTTACCTTTAACCAAGGTTAATAATATTCAAAAGATACTATTCACCAAAAATTATTTTTCTCATATTGAACCACATTTTACTTACTGATGTCAACCATTCCTCATATATTTTTTATGTTCAATTCCCAGAAGTCGTAAAATTACGTTTTATGCAAATTTGTTAATGTGCCTAGATGGTGGGCGAAGGTCGTTAAAATATTCAATAAAATTTCATACATCTAATTTTATTTTAAAATTACTCGAATGAATTACATTGAACTAATATAGTAATTAGGTATCTATTTTTACATAATATAAATTTAAATAAAAAAATAATTATTTAAATAAAATATCAATTTTTAAACAACAACGTAGTGTTTTTCACTATTCATCAAAAATTGAATGTTTTTAGAAAAATACCCAAAATTATCCCTAAGATTATTTGGATATTCTGGATACAAAAATTATGTCTATATTACCATATTAAATACATATAAGTTGAATTAAATAATTTAAAATTAATTCTCAATGTATAACCAGAAAGCGGGTTTTTGATAAGTAAAAATTATCAAAAGATTGATATGTGTTTATGTCCAGTTTAATAGTAGAATTACTTACAATGACCAACATTGGATTATATAATAAACATATACTCAAATTATAATTTAAAACCATTAATATGTAAAATTTAACACTATAAATTATTTTGATCAAAAAAGATGGTTTCAATTAAAATTTAGCATCTTTCACTATTCATCAAAATATGAAAGTTATCAGTAAAACACCAAAAATTTATAGAAATTAAATTTTTATTTCTTGATTTAAATGAAGAATTTAATTTCATAAAATGGATTATATAAAATTGTCAAATAATGTATTTATTGAGGGTTCTCTATTAAAAGGTGGAAAATATGCATTTTATGAAAAAGTACTTCTTTTATCTGAAAAATTGATTTCTTTCCATATATTAGGTATAAGAAGCAAAAAAGATAAATTGTAAAATTATATGGGATATATATAAAATTAAAAATATGGTTATTTCTATTCATAACCCCTTTCTAAATGGCTATTTGGATAGGTGGTGATGTGCTTGATCTCAGTGTTGCGTAAATCGCACGCAATTATATTATTCTAAGAGAAGCATATTGTGGAAGTTTTGGGGTGTCATAGAATCTCATTAAAATACAAAGTGAGATGAAAAACCCTTAACTTGTGTTTGACATGACTTGTTCGTTGATTAATTTCATAAATAATAAACTAAAGATAATTTTTACCTACTTCACAACCTTTTTCAAGAATATTATTCCTTTTATATAACTCATTACCTCATTATAAACATTACATAATCATTTATGTTAATTACTGTTGTTTTTTCAATATGTGGTATATGATTCAAAAATGTACCTGTTATACTTACTAGTTGTCCATGTGGTCAGAATTACATTATATCCAGAATTATATTCATAATATAGAATTCATATATATAATATTTATCTAGTATATATTTTTATTTAAAACAACACATAATATTTGGATATAAGAAATGATATTCACCGGTCATGGAGACGGTAAGTCGTAAATACACATAAACGCTACATTAATTTCTATTTCATATGGAATGAAAACTTAATAATACATCATTATATTATAATTACAGTATAATATTATAAATAATTTCATTAACTCTATCATTTATACGTTCCACGTATGGTATGAAAGAGTCATATCACTTTGAGAGGGCGGCAGACTGCACATCCTTAAACGAAATTATCATATTTACCTATTATAGAAAACATTAATGTATGCAAAAAAATGAAAAATTAATGAATCAAATTTATAATATAATTATAATATATAAAGAATATAAATATAGTGCCTTCATAATGGCCATAATGAGAGTTGGTAGGAGATAATCTAACAATCATCGTTTCTTGACGCAGTAGTTCACCGTGCACAGAAACAGTTTGTTCATTACCCATTAGATTGAGGTGTGTGTTAGTGTTGTTAGAATACTTATCATAACAAAAAACTACAATATTTATGATACTATTTTTGTTATATAATAAATGAATAAGAAGAGCATTGGGAGTGAAGAAGTAAAATAAAAGAATAGAACTTGAGGGAAGACGTTACCTTTACATCGTGTTGCTACCTTTAGTTTGAACCAATAGGCTACCTTGAAGCGCCTTATGACTAAGGAAAGGATTCTAGGAGGAATTGAGGGATGTTGGGAGCTTATTTGGGTAGAGTTTCGATGATCCATGTGGGTTTGCGTGGTATGAGTAATGCGTTATAAGTGATTGCCTTTTATAAGGGGGGGGGTCTTTTTAAGAATGTTTGAAAATATTATTTTAATATAAAATTAATTTTTATTTAAAATGTTCCAAAACTCATTAAATTCTAAGATAAGATGAATATTTTTCAAAATAAAATAATATAATAATAATTGGACATGTTTGGGATATTTTATAATCCTTATGTTCTTTATTTATCCATTTGTTAAATTATTTCACTTTTACCATGTCTTATTTTTTATTCATACTATATGGTTAATATATTTACTATTAAATGAAAATAAAACCACAAGTGGTTCATTAACGAAATTATCAACCTTATATATGAAATTTGGATGAATCATAGTATTTTTGGATTATTATATCATTTAATAAATTATTAATTAATTTAAAACTCATTTTTGTCAATTTTTATAAAATTCATATCACGACAAATTAAAAAATACAAAAAAACTTGATTATTTCGAAAACCCATCATTAATTCCAATATAAAAAGTCATCATCGTCTATAAAAATTTTGGATAGCATCAAAAGGTTCAAAATAAATTTATTTTAGCATTTATAATACCATTTATTTAAATAGTTCTTTAATGAGGTAATCATTACTTAATAATTGTGTCATTAATAAAATTATTTATTAGATGTTTAAAAATTATAAATAAAATACCACGATGTATGATATATTTTTATATTTCTAATAAAAATTTATATAAATTGATATCAAATATATAAAACCACATTAAAATTGTTTTGGAAAAACAATACACGTCTTTGATATATTTATTTTTACATTAAATAAAAAGTTATTAATGTCATTATCTTACCTAAATGGATTCCAAATGCCAAAATTTCTAACCAAGGATTTTATTGGTTTTCCATGACTCATCCAATAAGTTTAAGCCAAGTGTTAAGGTAATTTTATATCATAATATTATTATGTTTACATTTATTACCTTATTAACCTTTAACCGCAGTAAATAAAAGTCAAAAGTTACTATTAACCAAATATTATTTTCATCTTATTGAACCATATTTTACATAAAAATGAAAAAAAAAACATATTTTGGATTTTTGAAATTCAATTCATAGAAGTGATAAAATTACATTTAAATGAAAATGTCAGATTTTAACTACAATGTAGTGTTTTTTAACCATTCATAAAAAATTGAACGTTTTCCGAAAAATAAAACAATTCTCCCAAAGACAATTTTAATATTCCGAATTCAAAAATGATGTATATTTTACAAAATGATAATTATATAAGTTTATTTAATTAATTTAAAATTACTTTCAATTTTCAAAAATAGAAAGCTTGTTTTTAAGAAACAATAACTATCTAATGGTTGACATTTTTATATATCCAATTCTAATGTGAAATTATTTCCAATAATCAAAATTAGATTAAATGGGAAAAAATATAATCCAATTACACTTTAAACCCATTTAAAAATTTAATCTAAATATATAAATAAATTAGATTAATATGCATTTTTGAATTAAAGTGTAGTGATTTTCATTATTCTAAAAAAACTGAACTTTTTCAGAAAACTGCCAAAATTTCATACAAAGTAAATTTTTATAACCATAATATAAATAATAAGTTTATTTTGTCTAATTCAACATAAAAATATTTTAAAAACTAGATTCATAAATGGTTCTCCATCAAATGTTGGTAAATCGACTTTTTTAAAAATATTAATGGTTTTTATGCTTAAAATTGAATTCATTGTTATTTTAAGCCTATAAAACATATAAAATAAGCGTAAAAAATTTTACCAAACATGTAGAATAATATTGTAGTTAGATCTCTTAATTCCTACCAAAACAATGTCTAGGAGTTAACTACCATTTAAAATAATAATATTTTATTATTTTATTATTTAGCATAACTCAAAGTTGTGTGCAATGTAAAACTTCAAGGAAACATGTCATTGTGTGTTGGGTACGCCATCGAACATAGAATCCCCTTTAATATAAAATTAATATTATTTTATTAATTTTTAATAGAAATCAAAATTATTATTCTATAAATACCTACGTCATTAAATCCTTCCCCCATTTTGGAAATTGTGTTCTCAAAATTTTAAAATTAGGCTTGGAAACATAATTGAAAGTCCCACATTTAAAGAAAAGAGTAAATAAAACTATCACATTAAAAGAAATGAAGATAACTAAAATTTTCACATGAGATAAACCATAATCAAATTCCATGAAAACATCGATATAGTGTAGAAACTATGTTTCATGTTCTGATGGAGTGTGATAGATAACATGATTATGAGACAGTTAACAACAAGAAATCCACAAAATTTTGATAGGTTAAACTGTCTTTGATTCCCCAATAAAAAAAGTAAATGGAAAATGTTCTTTTTTTTATATTCCCTTTCATAATGTTGGTGAATTTATCAATTACATTGACTTAGTACATATGTAAGTGTACTGACATTTCAAGTAATGTTTAATCTTATAATAAGTTTGTCCCCCAAACTCATCTTTTCTCCAAATGATGAAAATTCAAGATGAGTTGGTCCCACATGAAGAAATAGAATCCAAATATAGTGAATCACATAATCCAAATAAGATGAAATACATATCATTATACATTAATAAAAACCAAAATCGCTAGTACTAGATCAGATAATCCCCAAAAAAATAATTTTTTATAAAAACAAATACTACTCTTAATCAGAAAGATTGAACAAAGAGTACCTAAAGATCAAAAAAGACAATTCAATAAACATTTTTCCTTAAAATCAATCAATATAATCTAATATTAGATTGAAACCCAAATCTCAGAAAAAATTAATCACATAAACTTCCATAATAAATTTAAACCTTTATCTCCCAATAACATTTACTAATCTTAAAGTATCATACAGAAGTGTATTTTACCAAATCGCATATTCTCTATGATAGGATAATAATTTCCATAAATAACCCAAATCGACATATATACACCATAAAAACATAGTTTCTTCCGAAATTAATTTTTAACTATTACTCTATAAATGAAATCCCAGAGTATTCTATTTCCCTAAGGCATATAGTGTTACCCCAAAAGAGATAATGTATTCCAAAATAACATTTATCACATAATCCCCAAATTATCTTCCAATAATAAGGATATCCATTTGATACAACATAAGTTCCCAAAATCAACGTATTGTTGATCCATAAAATAATTTAAATAAAAATAATTAGTCATAAAAACCAGGGACTTCACGTAGTACAATGGCTGGCTATAAATCCCAATGACACTTTGGTTGTTGGTTTGATTCCTACGACTTTTTCCAACGCGACGGGTTTTCACACGGTCTACATGATTTCCATTTTCAAAAACATATAAATTTATAACATCCTCAAAAATTATATAAATTCCTCAAAAATAACCAAAACATATTTTAACCACAAATGTTATCTCATACATCACATTTTCATACCAAAAAATTTATATCTTGTAATTTCCTCAAATATAAGGATCATATAAACCCTAATTGATCATTATAATTATATCCACAAAAGACAATATAATTATTCCATGAATAAAATTTTCACATATCAATATTTAGGGTCGCACGTCCTAGAAAAATTAATCCAAAGTAATCATATCGTTAATATATTTAATCATATCATCATCCATAAATCCAAAATAACTCTTAAATTCCTAACATGTTGACATATTAATCATCAAACATTATTCTTGATATTTTATCGATGTTTTTGCATATTATTATTTTATACTTATTTCCTACAAAAAAATCATTCATTATTTCGTAAGATTTCAGTACTTTCAATACATGAGCTAAGAAATAATCCATACATTTCATAGGTCATTTTCAATTTCCTCATATTCAATTAAAATGTGTTTATGAATTGGTAAACATATATTTGTATGATCCTACAGATCCAATTTCTGATCCTTACTTGTATTACATGTATTTTTTTATTGACAATGCACACAATATTTAAATCATTCAATTGATCATTCAGAAAGAACTTGTTTCCCTTTCCTGGAGTCAAATGGGTGCTTCATTTGTTCATGGCATGTTCTTGATTTATGACCTTCATTAACAAATATATTGCAACTTCCCATCCCTTTGATGCATTTTCCTAGGTGTTACTTTTCACATCCATTACACCTAGGTTTTTTAACATACATACCTTTATTGTAATTACTTTTACATCCATTGGGATTCATTTCTTGCTTATATGATGTCTTAGAAAATCACCAGGTTTCAAGTGGTCAATAATGACTCCAGATAGTTGGTTGAGAATAACCACAAGAGTTCTCCTTATAGATCACATTTCATTTAGTTTCTTATTAGAAAAACCATCATAGTTTTATTTAAACACATTGTTACATTGGTGCAAGATAAATCTAGCCACTCACTAAATCCAAAAATTTTATTGTGAGTATATCTATAAAATCATCATAAACTACCTTATGGGGAGTGTAAAAACTAGGATATACTTATTCATGTTATCTTAAAATCATTAAATTTATATAAAATAATTATGACTCTTTATAATATTCTTTTCATTGGGGTTATGTCACTTATGCTTAAATAACACCCTAACATATAATGTTATATAAACCTAACATTAATACCAACTGTGAAGACCCATCCTTAAACATTAAATAATCATAAATTATGTTAATAATTCACATTGAGGATCATTTTAGGTTTAGAGATTAAGAGAATTAGGTCATAATAAAAACATAAAAATTTGAATATTATAAGTATATACTTTTACTAAGTTTCCATTTTTTAATATAATAAAAACTCATTAAATAATGGAAACATGTATAGTTCCATGTTTTAATCATCATAAATTTTCCTTGATCCCATCCATGACCCTATTACAATTTTAGTCCTGTAAAAAAATTACAAAAACATGGGATAAGCCTGAAAAGTTCAGAAAGTGGTACACAAATGAGGAAACCAGTTAGTTTTACAAAACAATAAGTAAACCATGAAAACATTGTCACCAATAATACGTTTTACCTTTATGAAGTAGTAAATACTCTTCACTGAATAAAAGTTCATTTCATACGTTTTTGTAACCAAAAGATTACCATAAAACCCATAGAAAGAACACATAACATATAAAGGTAACATGGGACATAAAAAAATTAAATGGAATAATCATACGGCTGACTATCACACATATCACTAAATGAAATAGCCATACGACTGACTTCAATACCCAATGCATTAGAGATTATAATATAACCACACGTCCTGGTTTATCATGGAACCTACCATCATTTGGTTTATCACGTAACCACTTTTCAAATGTCCAAGTACCATTATAAAATCATAACCCATAAAATATTTCAAATATATACATTTCAATAATAAAATTTCATTTTCATTCACAATAAATCATATCCATATATTGAAATAATCAGTCCATTTCATAAAAAATTTCAAACCATTTTAAACATTTAATAAAGGGATTTTTTAAATCAAAATGTCCCATACCACATTGATTTTTTAAAAAAAATTATAATTTCAAAACATTTATATCTATATAATTAAATCCTTAAAACAATAATTATAACATGGACATTAATGGGAATTATTTAGAAGAATAAATCATTAAAACAATTAAAATTATATTTTAGTTAAAGAGTTCCTAACCATATGAGATACACTTGAATACAAATAATTGAGGAATAAAGTTAATCAAAGCTTATAATATCATGAGAATAAAGATATTCAGGATATAAAATTTAAAAGGGAAGTATATACCCCACATAAAAGTTAATTGGTGTATAAAAAATGTCTCAATGGAATGTAAATTGAGACAAAGTCCCTTGTAAAGATCATATCCTTAGATGAATGACAAATCAATGACCTAATTTTGTGTTACAAACACGAATACACCCAATATAAGTGGATATTAAGTGTAAAACAATCAATGGTAGTTCACACATATTAATTAAATGAAATAATCTATAAGTAGAAGTTTAATTCCAAATAATTGAAATTGGGTTAAGAAGTTCTCTTACAGATATTCGACCGCCTAACAAGGTCACATTAAAATTAAGAAAATAAGTTGATGAGAGAAAAAAGGGTCTCTAGTCACATGGAAATAAAATATACAGCAATAATGATATATAATAATATATCCCAATTTACTAAAATTGAAATTTAAAATACATAAAATAAAAGAAGTCTTTGATTAGGAGAGGAGAGTGAAAGGTTCCCTTACCGATTTGGTAACTTACGAAACAAACACTACATGAAAGAAGGATCATACCATGAATATTTAAATACCCATAAATTATATTATATTATGAAATTAATAAAATCATGGTAAGTACATCAACCACACAAAAGGAAATAGTGGAAAATATTGCATGAATTTCATAGAAATAAAAAGTGAGATGAAAACCCCTTACCTTGTGTCCAACTTGACTTGTTCTTTCTTTAATTTGCAGAATAATAAACAATAGTTAATTTATACTTGATTTAGATCCATTTTCATGTTCATTATTCCTTTTATATCACTTATTACCACATTATAAAAATTACATAATCCTTTATGTTAATAACGGTCGTTTTTTAATATGTGGCACTTGAGTCAAAAAAAACTTCTCATAGTTACAAGTTTTCCATGTCGCCAAAATTCTATTATCTCCAAAATTATATTCATGATTTAGATATCATATTTATCATATTTATCTAGTATGTATATGTATTTATAATAGTACATAATATTTGGAGGTAAGAAATTAAATGAACCATTTATGGAGACGGTAAACTGTACGTACGCATGAACACTACATTCATTTCATTTTTGTATGGAATGAAAACATAATAATACATAGGTATATTATAATTCCAGTAAAAGATTATATATAATTTCATTAAATCCATCCTTTATACATTCCATTTATGGTATGAATGAGTCATATCACATTGAGGGGGCGGTAGTCCTCACTTCCTCAAATGAAATTATCTTATTTATCTATTATATAAAAAATAAAGGGATGATATAAATGAAAAAAATATATAAGAATATAAACAATATTACTAGTATATATATAATAGATAAATAAAGTTCTACCATAACAACAATCATGAGAGGTAGTAGGATAAAATCAAAGAATCATCGTTTCGTGAGGCAGTATTTCACCATCCACAGAAACAATATGTTCTTTACCCATTAGATGCAGGTGGGTGTACATGTAGTTCGAATACATCTCCTAAAAAATCATAGTATATCGAGGATACTACTATTTTTATATAAAATAATAATAAGAAGTGAATATGTAGTGAATAAGTAAAATAAAATTAGAGAACATAATGGGAGATGTTACCTTTAAATCACGTAACTCCCTTTGGATTGAACTGAATGGATTCTTTGAAGTTCCTTCTTCTTAATGAAAGGCTTCTAATAGAAATAGAGGGATTTTGGGATCTTATTTGGGTAGAGGTTGAATGTTCCAAGGGGGCATGAGAGGTGTGAGTAATGGTTTAGAGGTGATGGAATTTTATAAGGGGGAGCAAAGGTTCCTTATGGAAGATTGAAAATATTATTTTATTATAAATTGAATTTTGATTTCAAAAGGTCCCAAACTCAATAAAATCGAATATAAGATGAAATTTATTTGAAAAAAAATAATTTAATTACAATTAAATTGGTTTTGGTTATTTTTTAAACCATATCATTTTTAACCCTTTGTTGTCTTATTTAACTTTTACGATGTCTTCTTTTATATTCATACAATTTGGTTAATATATTTACTCAAAAATTTCAATAGAACCACAAGTGGTCTGTTAATGAAAATATAAAGCTTTTATTTGTAATTTGGTAGAATCATAGATTTTTAGGACTAATATAGCATTTAATAAAATATTAATTGATTTAAAACCTATTTTATGTCATTTTTATAGTATTCATATCATGAATTTTTAAAAAATAAAAAACAACTTGTTTGTTTCAAAAAACCATAATTAATTCAATGATAACAAGACATAATTATCTCTAAAATTTTTGGATGGCATAAAAAGGTTCAAAAGAAATTTATTTTAGCATTTATAATATAATTTATTTAAATCGTCCATTAATGAGGTAATCATTACATCTCCTTTGTGTCATAAATAGATTCACATATTTGATATCTAAATATTATAAATAAAATACCATGATATAGGAAATGATTATTTTATTTCTATTTACTATTTATTTCCCCGGATATCAATTATATAACACCAAATTAATTTTTTTTTGGAAAAACAATAAATGTTTATGATATTTTTATATATACTTAAAATAAAAAGTCATTAGCATTCTTATCTTACCCAAATAGATTTCAAAGGCCAAAAACTCTACCAAAGGAATATATTGGTCGGCCATAACTATTCCAATTAGGTTAGGACAAGTTTAAAGGTAATTTTATATTATTTTAATATTATTTTAACCTTGAATTACATTATTTACCTTTAACGACGGTAAATAAAAGTCAAAAATTACTATTCACCAAAAATTATTTATATATTTTTAAATCACATTTTACATTAAAATGACAACCATGTATGTCAGATTTCTGAAATTCAATTAATTGAAGAGGTAAAATTACATTTAAATGAATAACTATGTTTTTAACTACTATACAGTGTTTTTTAACTATTCATAAAAAAATCAACATTTTCAGAAAAATACAAAAAATTAAACCCAAGATAAATTTGAAATTATGAATTCAAAAATGATGTCTATTTAACCAAATTCAGAACATAGAAGTTTAATTAATTAATTTTATATTAATTTTTGTTGTTAAAACTAGAAAGCGTATTTTTAAGAAATAATAACTATCAAAAAAATTGCATTTGTTTATATCCAATTTCAAAGTAAAATTACATCCAATATCTAAAATTGGATTAAATGGTAAAAATATAATCCAATTACACTTTAATGTTTTTTAAAAAGATAGTCTCTCCAAATAAATAGATTATATTAAAAGGTAGTTTTGAATTAAAATATAGTATTTTTCAATATTCATTATAAAATGAACTTTATCAAAAAAAAACCAAAATTTCATCTAAAGTAAATTTTAATATTCCTCTTCTAAATATGAAGTTTATTTTGCAAAATGAATAATATAAAAGTTACAAAAAATATATTTAAAAAGGGTTCTTCATGAAAAAGCGGTAAATCACATTTTTTAAAAATATTAAAGTTTTTCATGCTTAATGTTGGATTCATTGTTATTTTGAGCCACTAAAACATACTATATAAATGTAAAAACATTTTAAAAACATGTATAATCTTATTTTAGTTAATTTTGTTCATTCTGACCAGTACAATGGCTAGGCGTTAACTACCATTCAAAATAATATTATTTTATTATTTTATTTTTCAAATAAATCAAAGTTGTGTGCAACGTAAAATTTCAAGGAAACTCATTGTTATGTGTCAAGCACACCATCAAACATATAATCCAATTTAAAGTGAAATTAATATCTTATTAATAATTATTAATAGAAATAAAAAGTATTATTCTATAAATACCTCGGTCCTTACAAATGGGAACATTGCTAGAAAAGGATTTAAAAATAGAATATGATTCAGTTTATAACTCCCTAATTGAAATATTCCTATGTGAACATAAGTAAAATCTAGTAAGAACTGTAAGAACCTCTAGTTGAAGAGATTCACCATTAAAAATGGATGTAGAAAAGGCCACCACTACTAATCCATGGGGATATCTAATTACACCACCCTCATGGATTACACCTAAGCATCATGACCCATCAATGTTTAACTAGTTCTCCAAGTGTGAAGGCTAACATTTAACCCAATTACCCTAAGTTGATAAATAATTTGAGGTAAGAGGAGTCCAATAGTGGAGGTCCATAAAATAAGGAAAATTTTAAGAGTCCTTTCATAATCTGTTAATGTCCAAAACAAAACTTCTAATTTTATAATGAATACCAGCAATAGAATCCTTACAAGAATAATTTCACGGTCTTTTCTAGACTCCCAAAGGACCCATAATCCTACAATAAAGATCATGAATCTATATTTACTCTCTAGAAATGGTTTTTTTGCACCCATAAATCACTAATGAAGAATAGATTCTACAGAAAAATTAACACCCAAATGTCCAGCAAACTAACTGAATGAATACCCATTTTCCTTTACCCTATCAATGTCAAACAAATTGATATAATGTTGAATCACAGATCAGAATCTTGAAATAGGTGTAATGAGATTCCAAACAAATCCCTCTCCTATAAACACTCTCATTTGATGGTAAATCATTATTGAGAAATATGTTTTGAATTAAAATTTAGTATTTTTTCAATTTATTAAACAAAAGAAACCTTAAAAAAATTTCAAAAAATTTATAATAACCAAATATTTAAGTCTCTCATTTATATTTGATGTTTATTTTTCCATATTAAATCTATAAAACTAAAAAAATGATTTAAAAAGGGATATCCACTAAAAGGGGGGTGAAACTACATTTATAGAAATATTTGTTTTCAAACATAAAAGTGGGTTTTTTCATATCTTATGTCTATAAAATATATTTAATTAATATAAAAAATACAGGATCAAAAATATAATATATATATATATATATATTACATTAATATAAATCAATAATTATATTTAATTTAATTAATTATGGTAAAATATATTTGTGACCATAATAATATTTTCTTTTTTATTCAATCGATCATTATATTCATCTATAATTATTTAGTAACCTATAAATTCATATTTTATTTTTATGAATAAAATAGTGTCCTAAATTAGATAATAATATTCAGAACATATAATTTAATGGCTAGGTTCTATCTAATTTTATTAAATAATAACATTTTAATAATATATTATAGTTCATTAAAACCCGTTTGTGTGTGTCATGAAAGCCATAATAGAAAGTCATTGTTTCCTGTAATGCAAGATAACCTCACAGTTCATTGTAAAGAAAGATAAAATATAGGTTTTATGTAGTGCATGATTAACGTGGTGGTGCAGATAGAACAATCCAAACACAGTAAATTATTATAAAATAAACTATTTATGTGTTATGTGAATTGAAAAAAAAATAAAAAGGGTTAAATTAAATTGAAAAAAACTATTTCAAACTATATTTAGGTGTGAGGAAGGGTGACATGAAAGGTCTCCAGAAAAAGGACTCAAAAGTGACATGCTGATTTTAGAGTGCTAGTTTCTGTTGTATAAAAACACTACTATTTTAAGGTGATCCACCTCGCTTTGGGGAATGTCTAACATGAAAGTTCCCTGTATATCCTCTATCACCTAGATAGTGTGCTCGGTCTTACCATTGTTATAGTGATGAATAGTTGTACTCATTAACACCGGGGTCCAAAATTTCTCTTATAGGCCTCTCCATAATAATGAAATAAGATGCACATCACAATCGGAGGAAATAATAATGGGTACCCTATGAAGTCGGATGATCTAATGTACAAAAAACAACCCCAGTTTACCCCATTGAACTCTAGTCCTTGATGGAAACAATGTGCATCAAATATTTGAGTCAGAAATCTCTTACCAAGATGGATTCATGTATCTTCACAGTGTGTGGAATCCCAATGATGAAGTCCATGGATATTTCATCCCATTTTCACTCATGAACATCAAGGAGCTGCAATATTCCTAACGAGATTTGATGCTCCACATTCCCCAACTGATAGGTGATGCATTAAGAAATAAAATAAGCTACACATCATCACATATCATAAAATGAAATCTGTCACTAATGATATTTATCCATCTTCCATACATCGGGATGTAAAACTAGAGGTGATGTAGGAGCTCCTTCATCAATTCTACCCATAATTTGACTGGAAAAACTATTCACCCCTGGAACATGATGTGATGATTACCTCTTATAGAATATCCATATCTTGTGTCACCATAGGATATCAGATCAGGAAAAACCTCATAGTCAATGTCCCCAATAAATGAATCCCTCACATTCTCAAGAATGGAATGAGTCAACACCATTGACTAAAGAAAATTTTGTTCCCTTCTTTTTAACTAGGGTCACCTACAGTGAAGCTAACTTCTCTGAAGGTACTTTCATTAAGCAATCATGGGACTTCCTAATAAGGGAGTCTACTAAAAAAATTCAATTCCTTATAGTGTAGATTATATCCAAGTCATATTCTTATAGGATTTACAACCAGTGTCGCTACCTTAGATACATGAATCTCTAGATGACGACGTACCAGAGACTTTGGTGGTCTGAGTAAACCACCAAGCACAATCCCAGAGGATAGTGTCTCCATGGCCTCAGGGGAAGACTACCACTTCTAGCTCTAGTTCTTGAGTGGCATAGTTATTCTTTTATGGTCTTAACTACCATGACCCATAGGCAATTAATTCTTAACGTTACATCAACATGAAACCGATCCTAGCTCTTAAAGAATCACAATAAACTATGAACTCAATGCCATTGTCTAATAGTATCATCACTGGAGCGCTCATCAACTTCTAACTAATGTCCTCAAAGGCGCCCTATCATTGATCATACTGGGTAAATAGATTCCATTTTGGTATCAAGGTGGTCAAAGGGGCGATGATTCTGTATAAGTCTTCATCAAATCTCTTGTGGTACACTTCCAAAACAAGGAGGTTCCACACCTCTCACACATTTATAGGTGAATCCCATGAAATACCTCATTCAATCATTACTAGACCCATGTCAAAAAATTGTTCCAAAATGACATTCCCAAGGCATTGAACCTCATGTATCAAGAACTATAATTTTGAGATCATTCTTTAAATCATGTGATCTCGATGAGAAAGGAGAACCATCCTCAAGTGCTCTGTGTGCTCCTCCTCTGATGTATAGTATATGATTATTTCATTGATGAATAAAAATATGATCCATTTAAGGATGGATAACACGTTCAATAAATAAAAAAATCATGGTAATTCATCACAAAAAATGGAATCTCTTCTAACCCATTATATCCCTAGCGATATCAGAAATCCACCATTATAATAACAGCCTCACGAACTCTCAAATGGTGGCAATCGAACCTATTATCGATCTTCAAGAACCATCTCACACCTTCCAACTAGTCAAGGAGGTAATAAATCCACGACATACTGTACTTGTTCATTATTGTGTTCTGGTTCATCTAATGAGAATCCACGAAAATCCATAAGCTCCCTTCCAACATTATCACAAATTGGACTGGGGTTGCCTATGGGGGACACACTGAGTCTGATGAAACCTTTATCACGAAGGCCCTCTGACTACAACTGTTGATCCCAGAGACTTTTTGGTCCCATATGATATTCAAAAAATTATATTAGGTTAATCAATGGTTCTAATTCAACGAAAATAATCATTCTCTCACCACTAAGTTAGTCCCAAAACATCATCATGGAAAAATTACATTAAATCCTCCACAAATAATGGAACCCAGATTCATGAAGAACATTCTACACCAATGGATACACATGAAAACTAAAGGTTGTTAGGCTACAACCTCCTACTTGTAGTATTTAAATATCTTGATATGAGATATCCCTCACCAGAGAAATAGATACTCGTCCCATTAGTGCATCTACCTATGAATAGTCTTCGATGATAGTTGATTTGGGAGAGAACCACAGAAATGTAAACCATGTCCAAGATCACGTCACATGGTTCCATCATTATGACCAAAAGATACCACTAATACATCTATCTTCCAAGTGAAAGATATCGATATCGTAGGGTAAAAGATACGGAATAACTGTTACCTACTGGAAACATGATATGAATTCATTGTGCTAGAACCTATAATAAGAATAATAGTTATCACAAAAGAAGTAAATATATTATATAATGACATTCCCATCTATGTAATAACACTGATTAAATAGTATAATAAACATAGATCCTACCTTGAATCATCTCGTGAACTAAATGATTATAGATATCCAAAGTTAGTAACTATCCATGGCCCTAGCCAGGAACTCCATGATCATAACATGAGCAGCCTGGTGATGGCGGTGAAAGGATAACATGGTTTTTTTCTATACCTATATCATATCTAGTAACTCTACTAGATCCTCTACTCAGGGGACCACCCTGTCCTTATATGGGATATCTTTAATAACGATTATTTCTTATCCTTAGTGGTCCATATGCTATCTACCTAGGCTGCTCAGAATGATTGGTTAGGAACTCTTAGTCCATGTGACATTTCCCATAATAATTAAATCACCAAACATCCATATGATGATCTAGTACTCTATGTTTACTTGTCTCCATATGAAAATGTGCCTCAAAATGCTTGTGGAATGGTCTCCTATATTGAGATCTCTGGAACCTACCAGTTGCTGTAGATGACTCAGCTCTATTTTTCCCACATCAAGCTCTAAAAATCAATAATACCTTAGACATAAATCTCTCAGTCACTAGTTCCTACTCTAGTACCCCAATGTAGGTGGGGATGCATAAGGGTACTACGTTGTCTCAGATCTCTCTACAGAGTCTCTTCGCAAACATTCGTGATAAGAATTCATGACCACCAATCATATCAAGTTAGTAACACATAAGGTCTATGAAACTAGCCACATTCTCACCCATCGCCATCCCTCCATGCTAATGCTACAGTAGCTCTTGGACCCGGACTGATCATATGTATGAGTGGTAGTACCCCTCATGGAATAACTGCTAGAAGTTATTCCACGAGAGCATCGACTCATCATGTCTCTAAGAATCCAGACTACGCCAATTCGTAGACACTCTATGGAAAAGGGTGGATTCAAAAAAAAAATTATCAGTTGGTCTATGATGAAACATGACGATATAGACCACAGAATCGAGCAAATCCCTTACGTCCTAAGGATCTAGCACACTGTAGAACCTCATCGATATCTAGAATTGGAACTCATGGAGTGAAATCCACCTACGCATGACCCCATTATTCTTTCCTGGGATTTTTTGTTTCCAAACAGGTGGAGGTTCTATATTTCTAATTGGTGGAAGGGGCTTTTAGGACAAACCATGAACTAAATCCCCATCACTCAGAGGGTCATCACCATGAACTATTGTTGGTATCATAAAAATATATCATCATAGAGGAATCCAAATTATATTAAGTAGATTCATGGTCAGAGGAACATATATATATATATATATATATATATATATAAAACAATGGGGGATCACTCATATAGTAAAATAAAATAATCACTCCTATATGATTAATGTACCATTTATCCCTACAACAAATGTCTCGATATTCTGAGTTGAAAATAATCTAATCTGGGTCCTTCTAAATGGATATTTCAGTCACTCGTACTATCAGTAGACTCCCATGACTGGGGGCTTCACTCAAGACACTTTAACATAGGGGACCTAATCCAAACCAATCGAATTTTGAGGAAATATCTTAAAGTCATCCCCATGAATTAACTTTATAAGATACAAAATGGTCACGACCTAGCACAATATCAACCTCGAGTTGTAACTAACCTAATCATTCCTCCATAGGCTAGGGGTGATGAAAATATCTGAAGGAATAACAAACACAAGGTGGAATTTACCTATGTACATGTACATATTCACACATCCAACTTAGTGAAAACGTATAGTGGGAAGATATAAAAGGTGAAAAAAATTTGTAGATAAATCAAACATGCATGGGCCTCTAAACAATATAATATATGGTACTGTAAACTGAAATGAAATGTGGAAAACATAATCTATACTAGAAATGTGTCCTAAAATGCAAAAAAAATTGGAAAAGTAAAATAATTGGGAGATCCCAACTCTGGAATCCCATGCTACAACCACCTTACATGGTCTAGGTACCCCAAATACATAAGCATCTCTGAAGTCCCGATCAACCTATCCATCATCTGAAAAAGAAATTACTTGTGTTGGGAGAATCCCATGAAGGTGTGAGTATATACATACCATGTGAACACCCTGAAAAGAGTGAGGGGTGATTAGTAAGATATAAAATTGAAGAAGCATTTAGTAGATAGAATAAGGTTCAATAAAACAGTACAACTCAACAAAAAAAGAGAGTGAAATTGAATGCATCCCAACACAATATCTCAATAGGTTGAGATGATTAACATCTCATCAAGTCTTTGCTACCTATAGTAGGAGAGTAGACTCATCCTACCATGGGATGATAGACACTGGAAGAACATGGGATAACCTATTCATTTCCACATCTCATGGAAGGAGAGTAACAAAAATACAACGATTGGGTACCGAATAAGGATATATACATATATATATATATATATACATTGTCAAAGAGTCCCAAATGAAAGAGAAAGTGGATATCCATCTCCCATATCACACCAAGAATAAGAGTACACAATGATTCCATACGTATCCATTAATGATGCCAAACCCTTATGGAGGTTTAATATTGGATGATGTCATTAGGGAATTCCGCTACCCAACACCACTAGAGGGTAATCCTGAAAATGTCTTCAGGGGACGCCATTGCCCAACCCTATTGGAGGGTATTCCAGGATCACTATGGAACTCCATTACCCAGTCCTACTAGAGGGTTTCTGAAAAATATTTTTTAGGTAATTCCAATTCATAAAGCTACTAGAGGTTATTCTCGATACTTTCTTGGGGGAACTCCACTTCCCTACCATAATGGAGTGTTATGCCCAGAACGTCTCTAGTGACTCTGTATGATTTTTCTCGTCATCGGGTGTCAAATCAACCATTTACGAATCCAAATTACTTCACATGATATCTTAGAATCCTCTTGTGATGGAACAATCATGTTAGACCAGAAAACAACTATGTATAGGCAACTCGTGGGACAAAATCTGACTTGAAATGAAGGGGATACGATAATTTGAAGGTCTCTAAGGATATATTAAGGGGAAAACTGAGTGTAATGGGACCCACACGATGTTTGGACCCTCCCCATAGCCTTGTACAGTCCCTATAATTATCAGGAAACAATCTCATATAAGAGAAAATGCCTTGTCGGTGGACTACACACCATGACCAATGGTCATTTCGGTGTATTCAAAACCCATGTTTGTGTACTCTTGTACATGGTTTATTGGTCCATAGTAGATTTCTCCAATCTAGTGAATCCTTATCTATTTTATCATACATGGATACCCTACCTGTGTGGTTAGTCACATGTTTTTTCCATCCAATGAAGGGGTACCAGGTATGTGAATGAGGGTTACATGTTGTGTTACCCATAATTTTACCAAACCCTAAAGCCAACATAGAGGGATATTGGAGGTTTTGTTGTTCATCCTATCCATTATGTGTAGTAGGTATTTCAGTAGAATGATCACATTTACTGAATATGATCTCCTTCTTTGAATCTAGTCTAACCACCATAGATATTTCCATGACTCTATCTGAAAAATAATAGATCTGACCAAATAAAGCTGATTTCCATCATTTCTCAATGAAAATCGGCTCTATTCATCTAGAAGGTATTAGTCATCTATTTCTAATGTCATCATGGATTAGTTCATTGAAATCATAGAGATTAACAACCAGATTGGTAATAGTCTCCTTGAAACCCTCTAATATTTATTCTTGCTTCCCAAAACCATTAACAATTTGTCTATGCACCACATATCCAGGTGCCCTACCAAGCTCATGTTTCCCAGTGAATATCAAACTGGGAACCATGGGGGCTCCATCAATGATGAACACAAATAATAATTGATGAAAATCACAAAAAAATAAGTGTTTAAAATTTATTTCCCTATTGTTCATGGATGACAATCAAGAACTAGGCTCTTAGGTTATAATACAGAAGAAATTCAACAATTTTCCAGTTCATGGAAACATGCGTGGTTTTTAATCAAGGGAACTGATTAAAGAATAACTATCAATTTTCTCAAAAATTTAACCAAAGAAGTAAAATAAACAAATATGATTCAACATCTGTTTTGGATCAATCATTAGTGAAGAATGAATTTTACAACAACTTCAGGAGGCACTGATGAATTCATCATTCTTTGATACATGATAATCAAATGATTCATCATTCATCAAAGGGATTCACTAGAGGATAAGGGGAAGGGAGCTTCTCTGTATTATGTGAATAATGATCCAACTATGAAAAATTCCATTAGTGAAATATTTATAACCAAAGTTATTTTAAAATAAATTAATTTATTAATCAATCAATTAAATAACTGATCCACATGAATGCAACAACAATGAGACATGGGACTGAATATCCTACTCTAACTCATTTTATCTCATGCTAAGTGTAAAAACGACATTCTAAACCAATCCATGTTTTTGTATTTCCAATTTGATCAACTGTTTAATAGTTATAATTTTTTCCTTAATTAACCACTATCACACACTATAAAATATATTTAATATTTTTATAAAATTCATTTCAGGCACACTGGGTCTCGGAATCAAATATTGTCTCATTTCCTTGCTCTGGAAATATCACTAAGGGAAAATGACCCTATAAAGATAATTTGAAGAAAACCATGGCTATTGGATGGAAATTGTAACTTATACCAAATATTTTGGAAAAAACTATGGGTATAAGGTCTATATTGAAGACATATACCCATTATTATTGAATGAACTTGCTATACATTTCAAATTTTCACCTATACCAATGATTTTGGAAAAATTGTGGGAATATGGTCCACTTTCGAGACCTATACCCATGGTTTTCCCTAAAACTGTCTATCTTTGTCTGGTTTAGAAACATGGTTCTTTCTAAAATGTTGGTATTGGGTTTTTATTCGAGACCTATACCAATAATTCTGCCAAAACAGTTGGTATTGATCATTCATATACCCACAGTTCTCCAAAACCATAGGTACACCTTTCTCATATTAAGGAAGCAATTTTTTTCCTGCTGGTGAGGATTTTTTTATAACCCCTTTTTATATTGTTTTACACATATTTCCATGGTTTAGACAATCATATATAATTATATATATATTTATATACCAATAAGTCATAGTGGTGTAGTGGTTATGTGCGGGACTCATATATAGTCGGTCTAGGGGTCGAAACCCACGACCAGTAATTTTATAAAACATATATCAAGGGATTTGGAATAGTGGGTATAGGGTTAATGACATGATGGGATAGCCCTATTCCCATGGTTTTGAAACTGCAGGTATAGAATTCTAAAAATGGGGCTATAGCTTAGAGCTATACAGATGCATCAAGTCCCCCCCAATTCCCAAAATTGTGGGTATATGTCCCTTTTCCAACAGTATATATAATGAAATATTTCAGTGTCTAACCTAATGAAAATAGTGTCTCTATAATATCATTATTGAGTAAGTACATTCAATACACAAAGCAAGATCTCACCTATTAGTAAATAGAATTGGACCATGATTTATCATAATCTGATGAGCCTATTTAGAGTCTAAAAACTAGATAACAATTGTTGAGGAATTAGACGACTTCTATGGTAAATTTAATTTGGATAAAACACAATATAGAAGAGGTTATGTTGGAAATTGATGAAATTATGTTTAATAATTAAAAAATTCTTTTAACGATGTGTCGTTATTGAAATTTCAAGAATGAAATTTTTTGAAGGGGTGAACAATGTTACACCCTAATATTATACTGTATATTTATTTTTAAATAAATTTAAATTATTTAGTAACATGATTTGAACGTACCTCAGTGATTTTAAAGTAATTAAATGTTAAATAACACAAACAACATGAAACAGAGAGTTTAAATGAACCTCGATACACTATTCAAATATAACTACTTTAGAACGACTATTACAGCCAAGCCATTAAATTAGTGAGTGTTAATAGGATAAAACATATTAAGAATATATATAATGGTTATAATTTTTTTTTAATTTTTATAAAATTAACAATCAATTTTAGCAACACCATTATATTGTTCGTAAATATGTTTTTTTCTTCAAACATGATTTGTACTTATTTTTTGTGTCAAAAAATATATAATTAATTTTTTCCAATTTTTTTAAACATTGTTAGATAAAATTAGAATCATTTTACAAATAATTTTTTCAAACATTATTTTAGGGATAATTTTTTTGTTTTTTCTAGAATATGGATTTTTTAGTGAATAGTGAAAATATAATTATTTATTAAAAATTATATTTTTAATTGAATAATTTACAAATGTAATTTTTTTTTCAAATTTGTTTCAATGAATAATTAGATCTATTATATTATTAACAATTCAATAGTTTACCTAGGAACCAATTTTATTGTTGAATTTAGTATACGACTATTTTATACATAAAAAGAAATTTATCTGAAATCCTACCATTCATTATGATTTTTCATTTAAATTTTAAATTAACGTTTTTCACTTATATAGATAGAATCCAAAAAATTGGATTCCTTATTTTTAATCAATACTTAAAATTTTTGTAATGGGGTCATTTTTTTGGACACTATGAATTGTGTTATTTGTTTTATTACCATGGTAATGTGTAAATCTATAGTTAATGTTAAAAATAAAATGATAAAGATTAAAAAATTACCCTGTCACAATGATTAATTTTATTTAAAATTTTAACCTCGTCCATATTCATCCAATTTACAGTTATATGACATTTTTCTATCATTTTGATGATATTATGACTTTCATAATATTTTATGAAATGAAAAGTGGAATATATAACACTTTTGTCTTTATGAACGACAATATTGTTTTAACAAATGGATTCCCTGAGGAAATTTTATTTTATAAATTATATTTTGAATGATCAATTATATATATTCAACTTGTTAATTTATAGATAATTTTTTTTCGATAATTAATTACCTTAAATCCTTTCACAAAACTGACGCAACACTTGTTTAATAAGTGGAAAAATAAAATGAAATATATTAATATCAATAAATGAAGTATAGTTTTAAATAATTAATATCTGAAATTAATTTTATATAAAAAAAACTTATTATATTGCTTTGGATACATTATAATCGATTTATGGTTTTTTGTGATGTTATTAAAGTCAATCTAAATGGATTTTTCTAAAATTGACAATATTGATTTTTTTATAAAGAATTATTTTATTAAATGATTTAAAATTAAATAAATTCATTTATTCATCCAAATTAATTTAATATGGTTAATTCCATCTACCATGGTCTCTTTATGGCTATTTCCTCATTTTATATTGTCATTATTGACCCTTATAAGGTCAAAAAATTTAATAGTATGGTAATTTTTAAAAGGATTGACGGGGGTTAAAACTAAAACATAAGGGTGAAAAAATATCCAAAATTTGTAAAAACATGTTTAATGAAATTATTAAGAAATATAATAACCTTATATTATAATTATATCTATGTGGATCCATTTTTACGAGAGAAATAATTTATATTAATTTAATATTTTGTGAAATTGCAATAGCGTCCCCACTTCTATTTTAAAAGGGAACCTCCTCCTTTACATATTTTCACCACATAACGAAATATATCGTGACCCAAAACTATCCATTCCTCTTATAATAATATTTAATTGAGTTTTTTATGTTTTTTACAACCAAAATAGAAACCCTAGGTCCCTTAAGAAGGGATTTAAATGGGTTCCATCAAAGAAGAGGTAATCATATTTACCGACTAATTCAAGTTTATTTCTTCTTCAACATCTTATTCATGTGATGTATCCGTCCTAAAATTATAAATCTAGTTTAATAAATTTATTTATATATTATTATTATTATTTTTCAACCATATTCTATTGTGACCCAACATTTCTTACATTTCATTTAAATCATTGTAATGATAAGAAACATAAAAACATTACACAAAGAGGATAAAATGTTTTATTTTCTTGGGAAAACTCGGACCATTCATAAAATTTAAAACATAAACCATTTATTTAATTATTTCTTCCCTAGCTTATTATTGTCTTTGACTTCTCCTTAGTAAACATAGCCACAAAAGGATATACCTATAGAAGGGGTGAGATAAAATATCAGAAAGAGGACTAGAACATGAGACAATATAACAAGGGGTGAGCATAAACATAACATCATCATCATAATCATGAGAGGAAACATTAAAAAGACATAGAATGTGGAAGTTCATTAAAATAAAACATTATGTATTAGTTGTTAACTTCCACACATAGCTGTTAAAAAAGCTAGCATCATTTTCACACAAACATCATATTACTCAGGATTTTCTTCACATTACCCAATGCATTGGAGTTCTATGTAATTCCAGGCACACCTATCCAATTATAGTATTTTCATTGTTCTATATAATTCCATGTGCACCCGTCGCATTAAAATATTTACATTATATTGCATGCCACAGAGAACATATAACAATATTAAACATAAACCAGCCCATGGAAATGAATGGTTTTCACATCATAAAATAAACATTCATAAACATTGGGTTCCAAAATGAATGAGGGAATAACGTACTTGATACAAGGCCTATAAACCTTTAGTGAGGAGTAAAGTGTGTGTTTTTAAAAGATGATTTCTGCTAGAAAATCTTATGTTTGACATAAACTAAATTTGAAAACATGTATATCCTAGAAAAGGTAAGATAATGATGAATAAATGATTTTTATGGAAAAAAAATACCTAAATTAGAGTGAAAGAGGGATAACCTGAAGAAACGAAGTTGGGTTCGAGAATTCACATTATCTTGTATCTGAGTGATTTGTACAATTTAATGGCTGGTATAATCACATTTGAGTAATTAATTAACAATTAAAAAACATTTTATAAATGAATATGATTCTTTATATTGTTTTTAAATTCTATTATGGGCCATTGGATGAGTTATAGAGTTTAAATACATTGTTCATAAGTGTTCTTTTTCTTAGTTTTCATTAACGGTTCACTTGAACACATGAATGGAACATCATGTAGAACAAGGATAAACATAAAGAATTTCTATAATATATTATTAATGATATTATATATGTTTAAATGACCATATAATGAATTTTTTATATACAACATGGAAGAATCATTAGCTAAAATTTAATGTTGATTGTTTTAGGTTGGTTTGGGCGTTTTTTTGGATCACTACGAACATGTTTAGGTTTATCATTTAATATTATGTATAAAATAAGTTTCCAAAACATAAAAGGGGTTAATATATAAATATTAAAATCTATGTAAAACCATTTAATGATATTATTGGTAGCCATGAAGGAGTTTATGGATAATGGATGTACATCACCCATGAGGTATGTAAATTAATATATCACATGCAATAATTTCATTTTTATAATCAAAGAGAGACAGTGCGGAGTATATTGAATAATATTCCATTAAAAATATAGAATACCAGAATCTCAATCATACTGGAGTTATCATGTCATTTTGATAAACTAATTTTAGGATAAGAGAATAAAAGAAATAAAATTTTAAATGACTTTGTAAGAAAAGAGTGGGAGTAAAATTACATATTGAATTTATCTTCTATTAGAGCCTCTGTAAGGGAGAGATTTTGGTCTTTTAATGAGGCCAAGGGAAAATGGACGTATAATAAGATATTTGGAAGATATTTGAGCAAAAAGTGTACTAGGCACAGGGCTTCAGATGTGTTAGGAAATGAGGTTGTGATAAGGGAAATTTATAGTGGAGGGGATGAGGGTCTTCTTAATATTATATTCATTAATTTATTATTTCTACACAAGACAAGAAATAGTGGGGAATATTGTGACTAAAAATATTAGCATGTTCATGTGGGTTTGAACTAATGGCCATTTATATCATACATGAATCAAGCATGATATAAAAATTAATTTACTTGGCATATTTTTTAAACTATTGAATTTCACTATTCACCTAAAAATTATGCATATTAGAAAAATTCCAAAAATTCACTCTAACCATTTTTCGACTTGTAAAATCCTTAAATGAACTCCATTTTTAAAAAAAATCTCTAAAAAAAATTAATTTTTTTACAATGGTCATATTATCACATATAAGTTTCCTAAATTTTATTTATACTTTAATGAGTGAGGTTACTATTATTTTGGATGTTTTATTATTCATAATAGTTATATTAATATTCATAAGGGTGTGTTACTATAGACCAAAAATTAGGACTTTTTTATCTAACTCGAAACATCTTACAGATCACAATCGAGTATGATATAATTTCAAAATTCAAAACCTAGAAGTCAAAAATTTTTGTTTACAGGTCACATTGTACTTCATTTAATCATGATGTTGCATTTTTTCCAAATGTGATTTTATATGATTATGAAATTACTATAAGAAGGGATAAATTTAAGTGATAAATGTTTGGGTTGTAACATTCTTCCTCCCTTTTGATGTTTGGCCCTCGAAATTCTGTTTTAGATAAACAGGTGAGGGTACTTCTCCATCATCGAATCCTCTTGTTCCCATGTTTCGTATTATTAATTATGGTTCCTACGTGACAATTTGACAAGGTGTGTTTTATTATTTCATGGAAACTTATCTCATTTATACATAATAATTACAGTTCACTCCTTATAAGAGAAATCATCTTCCAGCTGTACAACCTCTATGTTCAGTACATATGTGGGATCTATTATATACTTCCTCATGAGTGATATGTGAAACAATTCTTGAACATGTGCCACATTTGGTTGAAGTGAATGTCGATAGGGCACATTTCCTATGCGGGAAAATATCTAGAAGGGGCGATGTACCTTGGGCTTAGCTTCCCATTCTTTCCAAACTACATGAATCTCTTCCATGGAGATATTCGAAGGAAGACTTTATCTAAAATATCGAACTCCAAGTCCCTTTGATGGTTGTCAACATATGACTTTTCCGACTCAGAGTATCTTTGATAGGTTAATGGATGACTTGAAACATCTTCGTCATATCATGCACAAGATCAGTTCTAGGTTTAATTCTTTCTCCATCTTAATCCAAATAAGATGGAGTTCTACATCGCATTCCATTTATAGCTTCATATGGATCCATTTGAATACATAAGTGGAAGATATTGTTGTATGAAATCTCATCCAAAGGGAGATGATGATCCCATCCACTTCTTAATTCTAAAGATAAATCTCTTAGCATATCTTTGAGGGTATGAATAGTCCTTTTTGATTGGCCATTAGTTTGGGGGAGATAGCCTGTGATGAAATTTAATTCAGTACTCAAAGTAAATTTGAGACTCTTCAAGAATTTATATGTGAACCTTGAATCATGATTAGAGAAAATCATGAGTGTATCCCCATAAAATCTCTCCACTTCATTAACATATATCTTTTCATATTGTTCAAGCAAGATATCTTCCTGAATAGTGATAACATGGGAAGTCTTGTTGAGTCAGTTAACCACAACCCACATCACATTATTTCCCTTAGATGTCTTCAGGAGACCTGTGAAAAAAGTCTATAGTGTTATTATCCCATTTCTCCATTATTATAGGAAATGGTAACATAATCCCTTTATACTTTTTTCACTCTACTTTAACTTGCTAATATATGAAGAACGGTGATATATATTCATCAATCTCTATCCTCATGTTGTCTCACAAGAAGTGTTCTTGGAGATCACAGTACATCTTGGTGCTACCATGATGGATAGAGAATGGTGAGATATGTGAATTATAAAATATCTCTTTCTTTATCCTAGGTGATAAAGGCACAAAAAACAATGTTCCAAACCGAATCACACCATCATTGTTGATATGGAACATTGTAATCTTCCCATAGTTTATAGGATTCACCCTCTTTTTTATCTCTAGATCATCCCTTTGTGCATCCTTAATCTTCTCATGGATATATGTATGGGAAATAATTTGGGAATGGTTGGATGTATTCTCTGATGTTAGGATTTCCAAATCCATCTTTTTCATATCCATGAAGATAGTTCCTTTCTCAATCTACATCAGGGATAGAGTAGTAGTTTCCTTTCTACTTAGAGAATCAACTACCTTTTTAACCTTTCTAGGATGATAGTGAATTGAGTAATCGTAGTCTCTACATAGATTTAAAAATATCCTTTGATGTTTGGTGACATTGTTTTGTGTGAATATGTACTTTAGATGCTTTTGATCAGTGTATATGTCACACTTCTCACTAGAGAGGTTGTGCCGTCGGATTTTACATCCAAAATCACAACTTCTAGACCTAGATCATCCATAATGTAGTTCTACTCTCGGATCATCAACTACATTGAGGTCTAGGTAATCACATTATAATTTTTCATGAGTACACATCCTACACCCTTTTCTGAACCATCACTGTATATAACAAATCATTCTACACTTTTCAGTAATGTGAGCAGTGATACAGCGATCAACCATCCCATTAGCTCCTTCATGCTTTTCTAACATTCTTCTATCCAGGAATATTATAACCCTATCATTTTAAACATAGTTATTGGGCTTTAAAATCATGAGATATATATAAAAAAATCGGTATTACCATGAAAAATCTAGAAAACTATGAATTTCTGTGACATGAGAGGGTGTGGTCCATTACTCAATCACCACTATTTTTGAAGGGTCCACAGAAATTCCATAAATTATGATCACATGTCCCAATAAATTTACTTGCTTCATCCAAAATCCATACATTCTTAACATGGTATACAACTTCTCCTTTCTCAATGTCTCCAACAAAAGACTTATATGTTCTTTTAGTTCCTCTATTCTTTTAGAGTATATGAGAATATCATTAATAAACCAAAAAAAAAATTTATAGGAAATTTCTAAAGACTCAATTCATCAACTCCGTAAATATTTAAGGGGTATTATTATGTCTAAAGGGAATCACTAGAAACTCGTACTGCCCATACCTTGTACAAAGAGTGATATGCTAAATATCTTTCTTCTTCACCTTTAGCTGATGATATCCATATTGAAGATCCCACTTTGATAACTACTAGGCTCTGCTTTACTGATCAAACAAGCCTTCAATGCCTGTAGGAGGATACTTGATCTTTATGGTGATATTTTTGAGTTCCTAATAATCAACTAACAGATGCATTGTTTCATCCTTCTTCTTCACAAAGGGCACCGACACACCCCATGGTGTTGCAGTAGGGCGTATGAACCCTTTGTCCAAATTCTCTTATAGCTGCTTCTCCAACTCCTCCAGTACAATATGTTCCACCCTATAGGGACACTTTGAGATAGTAGTTGTTTTTTGGTAAGAGGTCTATAGATAATTCTACCTCACAATATGGGGAATGTCTTGTTAAATATTTGAGAAATAAATCACAATATTCCTTCATGATGGTCATTTACCCTAGGTTGACACTTTCCTTTGACTGAACCATCTGAGAAAGGTATGACTCTTCACTGAGAATCAACACCCACAACGTTGATAGATTTTTCAAATTAGATTCATGATCCTCCTTGAATTTTTATAGGATCATGGGATGGTTTAGAATATGAAAAAAATTGACTTTTCCCAATAATTGATATGTACTCTATATAAGAGATCCAATCCATTCCCATCATAGCCCAAAATTCCACCAAGGGATATATCATGATATTTTCTAGAATAATCTTCCCACATATACCAACAAAAGAAGAGTCCAAAACATTAGTTGAAATGATTTCACCACATGGTATTTTATGGATATATCTACTTCATTGTTTCTGGGAAAAAATTTAATAGTTCTAGAAAACATCCGAGATATAAACGAACATTTAGAACCAAAATCAAATAAGACATTTTCCATTCTTTAGTGAATAAAAAGTGTACCTTCTGTGACATCATTTTCATAAAAAACATCCATAGTAATGGTGGCCTATTCCTACCCATGCCCCTTTTGTTTTTGGGGATGATGATGTTGATACTCTTGAGGGATCAAGGTTTAGTGCACTGGCAAATATAGTGCCCTTGCTCCCTACAGTTGTAGAATTGGACCATGGGTGGTGCTCTCATTTACACTACCTCATTATCCTACCATATGATGTATTTTCAACACTCATGGGACTGGGGGCCTTCTCTCCCACAATTGAATCATTTCCCCTCCTTTTGAGGCAATTCTATTGATGCTTCTTACCACATTTTTTACATGTGGGGGGTTGATATTTCATTCCACCTTTCTCATTATATCATTTGGTATGAAATTACATCAATCATTTCTCATCACCATCACCTTTGGACCATTCCCCAAACTCCATGTACACTTTGAAAATAAATCAAAAAAATTCTTTGTATATCCCAATGTATAAAATTATATGAGCCTTTCGATGGTCTGGTTTTAATCCACTAATGTATCTTTATATTTTTCTATAATTGTTGATAAAAAATCCCGAAACGTACCATGAAAGCCTTGGGAAATTTTTTTCATAGGCTGTCACAGATTAACCATAATTTTTCTTTGTCACTATGAATTCTCTCTTTATGTTAATATAAAGAGTTCATTGGAAATACTTATAGAGAAACGTTATCTTAAAGTCTTCATACTCCATCTCTTCAATTTTGTCCCTCATTTTGGTTTTATTTATCAAATACCACCATTTTTTGGCCTTTCAATCGTGAAGATAAATAGATATATTCACCTTATCCTCTCATCATAGCGAGGAAATGAAAATATCCTCTTGATCGAGTTGACCCACTGTTCCACAACTAGGGGATACGAAGAACCCCGAAACATCAGTGGTCTTTGCCGCATAAAACACTTGACAACCATTTTCACCCGCATAGGTAAAGGAGTATGTTAAACATTATTCAAATTGTTATTTATAACCTGAGACAACTGAGTAATAATCTCAATGATATTTTTAACTCCACCTCCAAAAGCATTAACGATTTCGTTCACACAATCAATGCATTTCCCTCGCAAGGGTTGTGGTCTTGGTTTCTCCTAGTTCCCAATATTTTCAAAAAAAAAAGGTTATAAGAAAACATAACTTAAGAAGTCATGAATAATAAATTTATTCCATTTTGAAATTGATAATAAAACGTATGTTATGGGTTCCCTATGTTTAGAAAAACGTTTTGTGAGCTCCCATATACATAGTTTCATGCTAGGATTTTCACTATAATTATCTAATCCAATTTCCCAAATTAACTAAACCATTGCTTTGATACAAACTATAGATACTTTCATACATTATATTTACATAATTTTAATGATAAAAAAATGAAAAAATTACACAATGATGATCCAAAGGATTCTTGGATTGGGAAATCTATGTCCATTCAAAACATTTACAACAAAAAACATTTATTTAATTCATTCTTCTCCAAATTCTTATTTACTCTTGATTTCTCTTTAGTATAAGTACTCACATGTGAATAAACATCAAGAATAGGTGAGTGATAATCCATGTAAGAGGATGATAACATGAGACAATATAATACGGTGTGATCATAATCATAACATCATCATCATAATCATGAGAGGAAACATTATCAAAATACTTGGAATGTGGTAATACATAAAAATAAATCATTATTTCTTAGTTGTTAACTACAGGACATAGTTGTGAATAGAGAACATATAATATTCAAATATATATAACATTACTCAGAAGGTTCTTCACATTACCCAATGAATAGGAGTGCTATGTAATCCTAGGTGCACTAATCACATCATAACATTTTTATTGCACTATATAATTCCGAGTGCACCTGTCACATCCTAACATATACATTATAATGCATGCCACATAGTATATATATATTGAACATAAAAATACCCATGTAATGAAATGGGGTTCACTTCATTAAACATACACTCATAAAATTTGGGTTCCCAAATGAAAAAGGGAAAACATACTTGATAAAAGGACCATAAACTTTTAGTGATAAGTAAAGGGTGTGTTTTCCAAAAAATAATTGTATGGGAAAACATTATGTTTGGAATAAATTTTAGTGAAATAATTATATATCCCAAAAGAGGTATGATAATGATTAATAAATGATTTAATTGGAAATGAAATACATAAAATGTAGTGAAAAAGGAAAACCCCCAAAGGATGAATGTTGGGTTCGAAAATTCCCATAACCTTGTATCTGAAGACTTTTCACATTAATAGACTGATTAATCACATTATATTCACTAATTAATAATTAAAAAAACTTTTATACTTGAATATGGTTCGTTATGGTGTTATTATGTTCTTTTATGGGCCTTTGGATAAGTTATAGAGTTTAAATTCTTTGTTCCATAGTGTTCTTTTCCTTAGTTTTCATGAACGGTTCACTTGTACACATGAATGAATGATTGTGTTAAACATGGATAAACATACCAAATTTCAATTAAATATTATTATTAGTATAAATATGTTTAAACTAAATTATAATTAATTTTTTTATATACCATGTGGATTAATCATTAGTTAAAATTTAATGTTTATCATTTTTGGTTATGTTTGGGGGTTGTTGATCACTTTGAATATTTTTTGGGTTGTCATTTAGAATTATGTATAAAAGGGGTTTCTAGAAAATATAATGGGATATGATATATATATTAAATTATTTTTTTATCCCTTAGATGGTTTTATTTACATCCTTGATGGAGTTGAAGGAAATTGGAAGTGCATCACCCAAGGTGTAGGTAAATTAATACATCATTGGAAAAGTTTTCATTTTTATGAAACAAGAGAAAGAGGGAGGAGTATAATGAATAATAATACATTAACAAGATATAATAATAGAATATATATCATATTGGAGTTATCACGAAATTATTTTAAGTGTAATTGAGGATATGATAAGAAAATAAACTAAATTTTAATGTATTTTGAAAGAAAAGTGAGAGAGAAATTTCACCTTGAATATATCTTCTTTGAGAGCTTCTTTAAGGGAGAGATTTTTGTCATTTCTTGAAATATAGGGCTTTTAAATGTTTTTGAGGAGCTTGTAAATTTTTTTTGTAGAAATTGGATTAGGCACAAGGCTTGGGAGTTGTGAGGAAATGAGGTTGTGGGGGTGGTATTTATAGTGGAGGAGAGGTGGGATTTCTTGATATTATATTCATTAATTAATTATTTATCCACAATACAAGAAACATTGAGGATTATTGTGAATAAAAAATACAAATATGTGCATTTGAGTTTGAAAAATGTCCATTTAAATCATCCATGACTCAATAATTATGTTGAAATTCATTTATTTACCATATTTGGTAAATTATCAAATTTCCCAATTCACCAAAACATTATGTATTTTGGAAAATTCCCAAAATTCACCGTAACCATTATTTTATGTGTATAATATATAAATGAACTCTATTTATCAAAAAAATATTCTCTATATATAAAAAATTTATATATTAATTAAAATCGTAATGTACTTAAAAAATACTGATTTTAAAAGAAAAACGGATCTTATAATGCTTTCAAAAATTACATGTGGTCTTATAAAATTATATTAAAACTAGAAGTAATTTTTTTTATAATTTATAAAAAAATTGAAAAAAATTATATTTTATATTAATTATTTATAAATATCTATTTAGTACTTCAAAAATACCAACACTTTTACTATTGTCCTATTATCACATATAAGATGCCTATATTTTATTTATATATTCATTGGGGAGGTTACTATTTTTTGTATTGTTTACTATTCACAAGGTTCATATTAAAATTCATAAGGGTAGGATACTATTAATCAAAAATAATGTATGTAATATTGGACTCAAAAATATCTTACTGATCGCAACCATGTATCACTGATTTTCGAAATTCAAAACACAAAAGTGGAAAAATTATGTTTAATGGTTATATAGTAGTTCATTTTCAACTTATGGGGCATTGATTTTCCCAATGTGATTTTATATGATTATGAAATTTATAAATTAATAGAAAAATTTCATTGATAAAATTTTGGGTCATTGCATAATCCATATCTTTTCAATCATATAGAAAGAGAAAACATCACTTGTGTGTATGTACAGCTTACCCACTTTATGTGATGATTTAATTTTTTCATAATTGCTTTAAATGGATGGTTATAAAGATATAAAAAATTAATTTAATAGAAATTTATTATATAAATTTTTTTTTAAAAATTAATAATTATTTTTTGTTCATTATTATTTTTTATAAAAAATTGGAAATAAAGTTCATGCTTACATACAACCTACCCTCTCCACGAATGGTGTAATTTTTTTTCAATATATAACTATATGGATTAATTTAAATTATAATATATTTTATATATATGAAATTCATACAATGAAAAATTCTCCATATTTGATAGAAACATAATAATAATATAGGGGTTAGATCAACCCAAAAAAAACATTAATGAATAACACAATAGTTGTCACCTAGAACAATTATTTAATAAGTAACTATTAATAAACAAATGATAAAATATTTCGTATAAATAATAAATGGTATTATATATATAAATTTTAAAAATTTTAAATTTTCTGAAGTACAATTATATAAAATCAATTTTTATTATAAGGTTATATTCAATAGGTATGTAGGATTTCAAACCTGATGTAAGAGTTTAGTTAGCAATATCATCATTATTCTAGGTTATTTACATTTACATTAGGTGGTTATTTTATTACAGTACCATATTTTTCAAGAAATTTATTTTATAATATTTTATTACCCTCTAATTATTTGTTAATGATATTCTTACCCATGGTTTATCCATTTAAATAATTGTTTTCTCAGACTCCTTTTATCATTTTCTGAATGGGGTACTTTATCACTTTTACCAAAAGTGTAAGAGGAATGTGTTTTATATTATACATTATGAACATAATATTCAATGATCTTGTAACCTTAACTAATAAATTATTACTATTCTATTTTACACGGGTTATTTCATATAAAAACATATTTTAACGTGGTAATGTTTTATATTATAAAAAGTCATTTTCATAGGGGAAAGGGTATTTTACCCAATAACTGTTTATGTAATATTTTTCAAATATTTTCATCTATATCAAAATAATTTATTTAATATTTTGTTGATAATGTATTCTAATTATACAATCCACCAATTTTATTAGTATGGTTTAAGATCATTCTAACTGGGGAAAGTCTCGACATTCTATATAATAGTTCATTCAACATTGATATATATTGATTGTTAATTATTATTTATTATGTTATATTATTTATTCATATGAGAAATGAATTAAAAATAGTATATAATGGGAGGGGAACAATATATCCCCTCATTTTATGTCAATATATAATGGGAAAAACAATATTGGATTTTCACCAATTTCATACCAATTTATTATAATATTTCTTTGACATGGCCTCAACAAAAAGTTTCAAATATGTGACATTCTGAATTCAAAAATTAGGAATTCAGTTATTAATTAACAATTATTTATTTGATTTTTTTTCATTGATTAGATTAACACTTTTCTGATTATATAAATGGAATTAATTTATCAGCATGTTTTATTTTTATATTTTTCTTTTCTTGTTTGAATTTCTTGTGTACATACCCTTAAAAAGCATCTAAGAACACTAGTTTCTTACATTTCCTTAGCCCAGGATGCTTGGATGTGTTTCTTGATTAATATTCCTGGATATTCTATTTATAATAATGGAGTTTTCTCATTAAATTCTATTTTTATAATGCAATTTTTAATTATACTGTGAATATATTTTTCCCAATTATACTAAAATATTTTGTCCTTTATGATGTGATTTTTTATATATTATTCCATGATAATAATGAAACCATCGATTATGGGATACTAGATTCAATGAATTTACATATATTATGTCTAATTTCATTTAGATTAAAAAAATAATTACATTTATTTCCTGAAATATTGTACTATAACTTATTTAATGAGGAATCTATTATTGTCATGAATATGAAATTATATAATCATTCTTCTTCTGAGCACAAAAAAGTTCCTTCAATGAGGTATTATTTTAGATAAGAATTCACCATTTCTAGATGGTAATTCCAACACCAAAGAATTCTCTAATCTTATTTCATATTCATTATAACATTAATCACAATATTTAATCTGTATGTGTTAAACTCCATTTCATGTTAACACTGTTAGTGGTATAGATAAATTAGAAAACTTCAGAATAAAAAATCAGTAGTAACCCACTTCTAAAAGAAAACTATGAATCATTGTGAAATTTTTATGTCCTATACACTCCATGAACACTTTATTATTAAATATATCAATATTTATTCAAGATTTTTGTACACTAAAAAAAATGAAATCAATAACATTAAGAAATCAAATTTAATTAAATTTAACATATATCATGTTTTTTATAATTTTTTTCATTACAATATTCTTATATTTATTATAATGATCATAATTTTTAGAATATATTAGGATTTTATCAATAAACCAACAATTGTTTTTCAACAAAATCATTGAAAATAATATTCATAAAGACCATAAGACATAGCTGGAGAATTTTTTAACCCAAAAGGAAAAACCATAAAATCACAATTCCTATAATTAATAAGAAACTCCATATATAGAATTTCATAATTATTTACCTTCAATTAATGGTTCTTTTACATATTAAAAACCTTCAAAAATACTAACAATCTATATTTTTTTTTCTAAAAATTCATATATAGGAGGAAACTAATTCATATTCTCAATATTATTGTTATTGAATTTTATATAATCAATATAAACCCTCATGTAAACATATTTTTTATTTAAAAACAAAAACAGGTTCACCTCGTGGTAAGGTGCTTGAAGGAATTATGCCTTTTTCAATAAACTCTTGTAACTCATTTTTCAATTATAAATATTCATCTTGAATCAATAATAATGAGGTTTTGAAAATTAACAAACATAAATCCTAGATTAAGTAGTAAATTAAATCCCTCGATCAAGTGTCGTATAATACAATTCAATACGTAATACATCAACATATTCATTTACTATAGAAATATCATTAATTTTAATAGTTTCCTGATTTAAAAAAAATATATAAACGATAAATTCCATTTCCATCATTAATTAATTTTTTAGCTTCACGATATGTTATCAAGAGTATTAATTCATCCATACATACAAAACGAAATTCATCCTGAAAAAAATAAACTTCTTTATCTCTACAATCTATCTAACCATGATAAACATAAATTCAATCGACTAGAATAACATCAAACTCTACATGGGTATATAACATATGGTTTATAGTCAAAACACCTTAAAAGAAGATAATATTAAGATTCATATAATTTCCTTTTATTATATTAATGCATCCTTTAGGTGTTTTTAACAAATGTATAAGACTCATTTATTGAGTTTAAAATTTTAATTTATCAGAAAATGTTTCAAAAATAAATGATTGTATAGAACCTAAATAAAAAAATACATTTTTCAAATCTAATGAAACATGTGATAAGCCTGGAAAAATATCATTGGATTTGCCAATATATTTTGATGTAGTCATGAATGTTTTAACAATTCCTTTATTCTTATGATGATGAAAACTTCAACCTTTTATTCCTATATTTATACAATTACTCACATAGTTTCAAATCACATTACCATTAAGTCATCTTACTATCAGTTTTTAATATTTTTTTCTCAAAATTTTGTTTTCATTCATCATCCAAATGAAGATATATTCCATAAAAAAGCAATGCCAATATTTAATGAGACACAATCAATGGTTCTTTTTACTAAACTTATCAAAATTTGGAAGCTTGATTTTACATCATTATATTTCATCAATGGTTATTTTCCTTTTACCTATCACAGAGATCAAATTTTATCCTTATTTTTATAGAACACTTGATCATCAGAAAACTCCATTTATATCCTCATAAAATAAGAAACAGTTTCTCAAATCATTTAAATTCATGATTATAAAATTATAATAAATATCTAGGTTTCATTCCTACATAACAATGAATAATTTTTATATCAAGATATATAATACAATTTGGTGTGAATCTTATTTATCTGATTAATGTTACTTTCTTATGAAGTTATTGAATCGTCCTCATTCTACATAAATTCCCTGAACTTATTCTACATTCTATGTTGATAAACTAATGAAAATTCTTTATAAGGAAAATATTCTTAAATTTTCCTCATTCTAATCCATAAAAATATTGTGTTTATCAAATATTATTAACCATTAAGCACCAGTAATCAATATTACCATCAAAATTGTATGAATAAATTGTAATTTTTTATATTTTCAATAAATTGTGACATTGAATATCATTTCAATGGATTTAACCCATCATTCGGCTGTCATAGGGTATGATGATCCCCGGAATGTTGATGGGTGATGTTTCAAGAAATTCTATACAATTTACATCTCCCCTAGTGGTGAACATGGTTTCAATATTTTGTCGATACCAACACTATTTAAAGACTGGATCAACTAATCCATAACCACAAAAAACATATCTCTTCTACTTCCAACCATTCTGGGTTGCTATTTGGAAGGATATTTTTTTGTTAACACCCTCATATATCAAGTTACTTGTCTTCTATATGAGAATCCACTCTAAACAAACATAGTTTAGATTAAGAAACATTATAATATTCAAATGATATATCATTATAAACATAAATTTAAATATCTAATGAGATTTTTCTTGAATTACTGTATCCAAAAATTTTATATAATCTATTTAATTTATGACAACTATAAGGACCTGGTATTAAAACATTAAATAATCATGAGTTTTAATTAAAGATTTCATTTCCATATATCATATAGATAATTATGTTTAGAGTATTAGAAACATTCTTCATTACCCTTTTATTATAAAATTATAAATTTAAATGTTAAAAAATCTACTTAGTATCCATTTCTATAAAATATAGTACATTCAAAATGAAATATGTTTTCATTCAATGAGAAATATTCCTGATTTATAACATGACTTCATCATTCTTCCTACTCATCCATAAACCCAATTAAAATTATTTTAAAACATTGAATGATCATAAAATTTTGTGTAAGAGACATATAGAAATATAAAATTAAACTAGTTGGTCCATTTCAAAACCAGGAGATCTTATACGTGATATTTTCATTTAAAAAATGATTTTAAACAAATATAATCATTTTCTTATAAAATAAATAATTTATACTTCCCAATTTTTTATATAAAATACATTTTAAAAAAACATAATGAAAAATTGTAATTTTTGGGGATTCTTATATTACATGATAAACCATAAATAAAATTTTGATAAAAAATAACTTTTAACCATTAAATTGAAAAATACAATATTTAAACAAAATAAAATTAGCATACCTTGTGAATAAAAATTACATTGAAAACATTATAAATATTTTGAAATTAATTAAGGTGTTATGGTACATCATTTTCATAGATCCATTATGTGGAAACCTAAAAATGGATAAACCTACTTTGTTAATTAATACATAATCCTCTAGAAAACATGATCACTACATAATAAATTTTATATCTATATTAGGCTCTCACATCATTATAAAAAATAGTGTTTTAACGTAATGGCGATGTGTCTCATTACGATAAAACACCATTTTTAATCTAATGTGTGGTTATAATTACTCTATAGATTTTTGAAAACCACAATATCGTATATAAAAATTCCTTCATCAATGAAGAAGATTTCTTCAAGAAATATATATTTATGAATCCATAACAATACCTTAAGAATCTAAACTTCCTTAAAAATATCACCAAATCAAACAAACACATATTGCCAAAAAAATCCAACACAAAACATTAGGGGTTCAAAATTAATACATAAAACCTAATTCACTATGTGTAAATTGACCTATGTATATTTCACATGCCCTAACTAATATATTTAATCTAAATGTTAACAAGAATAGAGTATTTATGTGAGTTATACATCAATCCAGATGTCATTGTGGTTCTTCATATTATTTTTATTATTCTAATGTTACTTCATCTTCCTATTCCAAGTGAAAATTATAAAAACTATTTTCAAAATATATATTTCTTTATATTAATATGTATATTATCTCATGCGTTTTCTCACAAAAAAATAACAACATCTATGAATTTTTTAATTTCAAATTCAATTTTATTTATGGAACTTCCTTCAATTACTCCCATTTCTACTTAAAATATTTTATATATTACTTAATTTTATCCACTGTTATATATTGTTAGAGAACCTATTTTTTTGTGGTGGGTTCATCCAATTAATCACCAAAGCTTCCAAATGATAAAAAAATGTAATATTTGACATTGACATAAATCACTGCATGATTTCGTTAATTACAACATTATCAACCAGTTATTTTCAAACTACTTCTCCTATGGTAGCATGATCAACTAATTTTTAGTGATTTATTTTTTATCTATGGTTTTGTGATTGTGTATTGATATTACTTTGGGAAAAATTTATCATTCCATATATAAACAATGAAGATCTTTGCACTCATTCATTCTCATCATATCACAACACCATCATACATGCCGAACATCATTCTATACTATGGAGTGAATATATAAATTTGTTATTATGATATAGCAATTCTGAGCTATAGACTCAATAATTTTTCATCAATATGGTCTATTAAGTCTTGTTTACCATATTATTGTTAGAACCTATTTTCTCCACTCATAGAATTGAAGTCAAGAAAATTTATAGTTTTACATATTAGTGTAGATATAATGCTGTAATAAAATAGTTTGTAAAAAAGACAAATGTAATTCCCAAATCACAATATTATCCATTGGTTGGTGGAGTGACTCATTATTATATCATAAAATTTACTCCTTATATATAATTCAACTTAGTATAACTCACTCAAATAAATCTATCATTATTGTATGATCAGAACACTCAAGATGAGACAAGACTCAACCTCCCCTTTTTTAGATTCATTATTAGCATGTTTATCCAAATGTATAGATCATTTTCATTATAATCTATCAGAAATAGAATTTATTATGAATTTATTATATATATTCCTATATTATTTATTATACGTCCCTAAATAATTCTTCCAATGAACAAATTTTAACATAAAACATCTTTATTCAATATTCAGATGTCCAAAAATACTTCACTTCACATGAAACTATAATTTTATGAAGTTAAGACATGATTAAATTATTTATTTAAAAATAAAACATATAAAATATATCCATTTAATATATAATCAACTTTTTCACTCAAGAAGAATCTCCAATGTTTGGTGATTATTTTATTTAAAACCTAATCTCAAAAACTCCCTAAAAATATAAATAGCTTCAAAAAACAACTCTTGGGGATGAAAAAACGTACTTTTTTATGTGAATCATCTAACATAATTATTATATCAAACTCATTATAATTTGTAAAGAACAAGAATTCAATCATTCTACTCATCATTGAGATAACTCTGTGTAGGAAACAATATCATTTAAAAATAATATCACATTATCTATTAATGTAACATACATCAAATTCCTCAATACATCATTTCATAATGGGTCTTCATAAATTCAAAGTACAATTCATTGAACATATTAATAATAGGTTTATGTGTACACACTAAATAAAAAATTCAAAACATTTCACATTCTCTAAACCCATTCACACTCATTGATTTCATAGCTTTTACATTTTAACAAAACTCATCCTGAATATGTATTTTATCTTAAAAAATATCATATTTAGTTAATTATTATTATTCTCATCCCAATTGAATTATTTAAATTTTAATTACAGATTTACAATTTTTTATCCCTCATTGAAATCAAATACCCAAATGAACAAGTGTGATATGAGACTAAATCATCATCCATTATCGTTGAGTGGAGTGAGATTGAACTCCGACCATAAACCCAAAAATCTGAAATAACTATCATAGAAGAGGATTAGTGAACTGTAAGTAATACTCTCCTTAGTATAAACAAAATCAAAATTTTAGATTAATTTCTCCATCAGCTCCTTAATTAGAAGATATTTTATATCATTGAGTTTTTATCATGATTAACAAACTAGGATTCATGAATGGATTACGGATATTTGATTTTAAAAACCTATAAGTGGTAAAAACATCACATCCACCTTTATATTTTCTAATTGATTATTCTAAAAAATCCTTTTGGATTTAATTTTATTTATAGCTACATAATCTTTATTGATATTACACAAGGATACAAAATGTTACTTATTAATATACCATGAAAAAAAATTCTCTGTAAGTTATAAATATTCAATGAATTATTATTTTCAAACATCCTAATTTCCAACCAAATAATAATCAATATATTAAAAGCGATCAAGCTTTATATTTTTTTGGACTAGTTAGAGATGAAATCAACACTAAAAATAGGGGTTAACCAGTGTTGGTGACTCTTAATCGTTTTTATTTTTTTTGTCACTATCATTTTGCCCTCTATTACTAGTTAAGGTGAATTGGTTCTCTTGTTATCTACTCTCACATTAATTCTTGAATGAAATACATTTGTACACACAAAAAAATACGGATTTAAATGGATTGACTCTCATTAAAAGGAGATTAATACATAATGGGATCCATGATTCACTAATATCACCTAAACTTGTGGTATCAACCTGTGATATTTTCACTATTGTATCATGAAAACGTTTTAGTTTTTATCCAACATAGATCTATTTGTATCATCCTACATGAAGGTGCATCCCGATCCTTTAAAATGAGAATATATGGCTAGAAATAAAATATTATATCACAAATTAGATCTTTTCAAGGTAATTATGTATTTTTCTATATTATTCATCTTCTACTACTTATATAGGATCACACAAGAACATTCACTTTATTGATGTTAATAATTGATTCTCTTTATTATACAGTATACACTAATGTGTTCACATCCACCTTCCTCTAACTCACAATATCAAACTATAATTTTTCTTTACATTCCATTGATTCAATATTTTAGAAGAATTATTTGGTGAGAATGGGGAATCAGAAAACACTTTTTGAATTATTAACATAATGAAAATATCACTTACACTCTTCTTCGATAACTTCCCTCTTCTTATTATATTCTATAAGAAACTGATAAATGATGTTATAAATATTTTATCATTATATGATAACTATTGTTCACAATATCCTATTCTAATTCTTCCTATGATTCATTTATTCTTATTCAATTTATATAACAAGAAATTATAAATCCATATTGAATTTTACTCCTAATATTTATGATATTAATAGTATATTTATGTCACTTATCAAGAAAATGATTTTTTTATTCCTATAATGTTTTTTGATGATTAATTATATATTTTTTATCTATTAGACAAATAAATTGTGTTATTAAAATAGAATTGTATAAGAAATGTAAGTTTCTTCTTCTTATATATTTCCTTATCATCAATAAATCATGTGAAAACGTGAAATGAAATCTCTAAACCACATGGTATTATGAAAAAAACAGACAGTTATGTCAGTAAGTACCTTCAATTGTATAATTTTAAAAAACTATCATAAATTTATCCATAATCTATAACTACATGGAATATTTTATAACTATCGTGTTTTTTCTCATCTAACCATTAAATAAATATTTCTTCATTATATATATAAAACAATGTTATTTTGAAGATATCATTAAATATATCCATGTATTTATTCATAAAATAATTTTTTCATGTATGATTTATTCAAAACACAATTCCCATAAATTCTCCATCACTATTTAATAGTAGAATTATTACCCTTTTATAAACATGAAAACTCCATTCTAAACCCAACAATCCCTAAATTCAATTTTTTGTGCTATATTAAAAAAACCTAAATCATGATTGACCAATATTTATATTTGTTTCAATTAAGATCATCTGGCCTAGCATCAATAGTGTTTAAAATATTTTTCCATTAAATTCATTCGATCTATAATAAATGTTTTTTGAAGAACAATATATGAAATGGAAGTCATATTCAGAAGTCATGCAATTACATTTATATCCTATAGACATGAAGGAAAATACATATGTCCATGAAATGATTTAAAATTCACTTAAAAGTCCTAAAAAAATATGTGTGGGACATTAATATATCTTATTAATAATTCTACATACTTTCATAAATCATATTAATATTATTTAAGTTCCCAATGACATTATTTAGTCACAATAATATTCTTTCATGAGTAAAGATCTTTGAAAAAATATTGCACCATAGTTTGATAGTGATAATGGTATATAAGAATCATGTGATTGATTTCCATCAAAAATCGATTTATGATTAATCATTATGAATTTCCGTATGAATTGTTTCATCTCAAATTTTTTTCTATATGTCATTTAATGGTGGATGAAAAATTTGAAATGTATTCTTGATGTGTGATCATTTTTATGAGGAAGATAAAATTTTCACATAACATCATTTATGAAGGATATTGTGTACATTTTTTAATGTTAAATGTTAGCCTATTTTTTAGAATTTTATATAGAACATACTGTGGGAATTATAATCAATTATATAAATTCACACTCCCTTGACAAACTGATAATGTCCCTCTTGAGCACATCATATCCAATGGCCCTTTCTGGAGACTCTCGTAGAGGTGTATAAGCTTTGCATGCCTTCCTACACTTCCTTTATGGTTATACTGACCTGTATAGACACTATAATCCATCCAAATCTACTCCATAATTGTACCACATGTAATAACGTCTAGGATTTTATAGAGAATACCAATATTCATGGGTGTTGATCTGGTTAGGAAATGGAAATTTTTTCCTTTTACTTAATACATATTATTAACATTATGTAATTCCAAAAATTGAATAACAAACATACATCCTCATTTAATCTTATTTTATCCCCTTTTTCTTTATATTCATTAAATAAATAAATTAATGGAACAAAAATTCATTATTCAAAAATAAAGTAGTGCATTCAATAAATCTAAATAATTTAATTTGAAATCAAATCCTAAAATAATCACTTCCTTTTCAAATAAATTATTCTTTATAAGATCAATGATAAGAAAAAATTCATAATTTTATTGGGCTCTTCAGTTTAAATTCAAAATATTCTACTTCATTTTAATTTTTCATAATTGTATTAATACCAAACATCAATGACACACTATAAACTGTGACAAAAAATAGAACATACACAATGCGACCAAACAATATCCATCGTTATATTTTTTTGAGTAATCAAATTAAATTATTCATCAATATACATACATTATTCCCTTAATTGTCACCACTATCACCACTTTTCTTATAAATCTATCATTTTCACTTATCTCCATATATGTATAAGACATATATAGTTAAAAAAGATACAATCATTTCATTTCATTATTAATAATTGTTCTATCATCCATTCCACTCTATGTTTATGTATGCCATTATCGGTGTAGAAACCAATAGTATTTGATTCAGACAATGTTATTATCCATTATAAAATGGAATCATACAAATGTGAAATGAAAAAACTCAAAATATTTCTTTTTAGACACTGCCACAATTTATTAAGTTGATATATTTATTTTAAAAAACTTATTATAAAATTTCTCATGATATTTTTCAGCATATATTTTGTACACTATCTCGAATAAAAAAATTAGAAGATTATAACAAAGTGTGTTTAACAACAACCCTGTAAATTTTTCAAATATTACCTATTAATTCAAGTATTAATAAAATTTCTATTAATAATATTAATATATTTATTTGAAGTTCCACTATAAGAGAATAAATCATACCATGTTAATGATACTTAATCATGAACCTTCAAGAAAATTTAGATATGCATGAATCAATAGTTTTGGCATCTTCTACTTATTTTTATACTTGCCACCCCCCCTTATGGATTAATTAAAAACAATGATCCTAATGTTGGATTTATTTTATAGATGTAATAAATGAAGTTATATATTGAGAATTTACCAAAATGGATAACTTTCCACTTTTGATAATATTTTATAGCATACTGTAAATTCATCAAAGATTACCCCATCAACAATTAGAACAACACTTGAGATATAGGTCTAGGATGAATCACTCATCTTGATATCCAATTATGTATGAATATAATTTTAGGATTTCCCTAGATATTGTTATTAACATTCAATTCCCTTCTATGTAAGAATAAAAATACAACACCAAAAGGATAAGGGAGGGTACAAGAACTTATGTATTGTCAATGTGAATAGAATATTTTAAATGTTCTTCTCTAAAAAGATGCTATAATAATTTTATCCTTCATGATTTAACATAATATATTCAAATATATGTTGTTATTTGGATGTACGAATATCTTTATGTACTCAGATAACTTTTTTGGAACACCCATCTCTTCATTAGCCTTCATGCCTAATACATGCTTTATACATCCTAGGGTGTCTTATTAAGTTGTAAAAAAATTATTATCACATTTTTTCATTGAATTTAGATTCTATTCATCTCCCATAGAGTTCATATTTTCCTATTGTTTTTTTATTAAATTCTCTCTTTAAATTCAGGGTATTCATATTGAATGCCTTTATATCCTTTAACACAATATTTTACATTTCCCACATCAATTTTTATTTCATTTTCCAAATACACTAACAAAATAACTAAACCATCTTTTGGTACACTGTTAACATATTTGGAATTCATACATGTATTTTTGGAAGGGTGTTTTTCTCAATAATCATTTTAAATGAATAATTCATCCTAAAAAACATGGATTTATTACCAAAAAATATCCCACAACTGTTTTTTGAATTTTTTTTTGTGTATTATGATTTAATGATTATTTTTATTTCATTCTAAAGTATTGTCCATCGTTATTCACTAGATATGTATCCATATTCAAATATTTGAATTTGATACATTATTAGATTAAAATACATTTTCCTTCCACATCCATTTAAAAAATAAATGGTTCTTTCCTGTTATTCAAATCTATTCGTGGTTTATATATTTTACACAATATATGGTTGTTACATCCCCACATGCATGATCCCCCGTGAAATAAAATATATCTATGCTTCTATAATGAATTTATTATTCAAAAAAATTAATCCAAAATTCTCAAATTTACTAAATAACACATAGTCATTGAAAAAATGTGAATTTAGTTTTTTTATTATATGATTTATTGATTTTCTAGCACTATGAGATTGTTATTTTTGGGTTTAATCTTCTAATGGATGGGATTATTTTGTAAAACACCACTCAAAAACCATCTTTAATTCATCATACACATAGTTCAAGGCTCCAATTTACATTTCCAAATCCATATATTTACATTTTATATAAAATATGTACAATCTATTAAAATGATTTAGAATAGATATTATATATTATAATGGATGAAACCTTCCTTCCTAAGGATGAATGAGTAATATCATTACATGTTATTGTGATATAATTTCATATAAATGGGTTATTTAAACATAATATTCCTCTTTATAAAAACATTTGTAAGATATCCTTTATTCATCCATTTCAATGACTCGATATATGTTATTTTTATATTGGACATATTTATATCAAATTCATGATATTTCATATAGAGAGTGTTATTTTGATCATCAATAAAAATCACATTATATTCATAATCTTTTATGAAATTCATAACCTTTACACAATGGATTTCATTCCTTTGTAATAATGTGTTGTTAACTATGTCCCTCTTTGATTTTTCATCCAAATGTACATTATTGAAATCAATGTTGTTTTTAAATATTTCTTATAATAAAATTATATTTTCATAAAAATCAATAGTAACCACATCATTTTCTCAAATTTGGTTGGTACACACTTCTCTAAACATTTTTTCAAATTTCAAGGTTCCCATAGAAACTGTAACACCCCAAGATTTTATGAGAAGTATTATTTTTAATTTATTTGATGTCTTATGTTGTATGCTACACCAATATTATCTTCCTCTATGCATAACATCGTATTATCTTGTAGTATACACAACACTATTCTTAGATCATGTTACACAAAATTTCAAGTACGTTTGATGGAAGTTATTCTACGCAACATTGAGTGTATATATATATATATATATTCAATGTATAAATGAAAAATGGTTGGATTATATTATACACAACAACAAAGAAATATTGCACTACATGCAACCCTAACTTGGCTTTCTTTACATGCAATCGCGACCTTCCACGATAGCGTGTGTTTTACGGAATACCGAGTTTCACAAAACAATGATTTGTTATTAGAATATTATATAAACTAGTCGTTATGAATAGTAATAAACACTTTTTGAAATATTAAAAATTTAATATTTCAAAATGGACTTCATTTTTGGATTCAGAATATCGAAATTAGCCTAGGGTGAATTTTTGGTATTTTAATGAATACTTTCAATTTTTGATGAATAGTGAAAACACTGGGTTACTATTTAATAACCAACTTTTTATTTAAATATTTATTTAATTTATTTAAATTTATTTTAGGTCAAAACTGATACATAATACCTATATAAGTTTAATGTAATTTATTTGAGTCATTTTATAATAATTTTAGATATATAAACATTTTATTGAACTTTTAACCGTATTTTACCCACCTCCTAGGAGAATTTGAAAATTTCTGTAAAACATAGTTTTACCACTTCTATGAGTGGAATTTCTAAAATCTGAGAGACATGGATTGTAAAGACCCGAAGCTTGACGTACATGGACATTACATTACATTTGCGGAATACTTAGTACATAACAAAAACACACACTAAAGGATCGTAATAGTTTAGTGTCTTTGGAAACTCGGAACGTAATCTTCTAATCGTGGTGAAAGTTCTTCAATATCTCCCATAAAGGTCATCCCTTTTTTCTACCTAAAACCTTTCTTTATATCCTGGGGAAAAGAAAACATAAAAGGGTGAGCTCAAATGCTCAGTAAGGGTAAACAAAAGAAAAATCAATCACATCATATACACAGCTTTTGGAAATCTTAACCTGCAAAAGAGCTCATAATATCATAACATGGGATATATCATAGAAGTGAAATGTAATCCCAATAATCATAACTTAAAACATGAAACTTTTTGGCATACACACATAATCATAGAAAATCATTTCTTGTTAGTCAAGACTCAATGCCAAGACAATCTTAGTGGACAAAGTCCCTTTCTGAATCGAGTAACCCTCGTTTCAGTCCTGTTTCACTGAACCGGTGTAACCTACCATTTCAGCCATGTCTATCTCATGAGATATAAAATCTTTACCCAATTCATTGGAGGGAGATATAGGTCCCACCCATCTCATAATGATACCATTCTTATGTGTGCCACAAAATCATAAATCATACATCATTTCATAACCCATGTAATAAAAATGGGATTCTTAAACAACATGACATCATAAAACCATTCATATAAGATAAAGGAATTCATAAACAGAATTCCATCACAACATAGTCAAATCAATGTAAAAATATGGATAGAAACAGAATCCTTTATTATCTTAGATGGAAAATAATTTTGATAAAACACTTGAATTGAATTCTTGAGGAAAATATCCTTTCTTCTTCAAAATCAATTTGTTTTTCACAAAACATCATGCAATTTTAAAAGAAAGAGATTTTATTGAAAATAGTCATGAAATATTTTGGAGTAAGCTTAATGAAAATAAGGCTTTATAAAACCGTAAAAATTCGTTCGTTCCGTTTAAGTTAAAAAAACATTCTTCTCGTACTTTTGTCAGAAAAGTCAAAAAGTACCTCGTACGAAAAAAACGACAAAAGATTCCTTTCATATTCTTTACTAAAAACTCACCAAAGGGTAAAATTGGATTTAAACTATTGTAAGTGGATGGAAACAATATTACATATTGAGGGAACATGGATGTGGATGACAAAATACACCCCAGTAAATGCCAAAGTATAAACAATCTCGGATAAAAATGAGATTGTGATATTTCCCTTACCTTAGGTCCGACTTGCTTTGTAAGTGTCCGAACCTCCTGTATAATGATTTAAATCATGTTATTGACTTATTACAGAATCATATTCATTGTTATGATATCATATATGGTTCACTTATGACATTATATTACCCGTTCTTTTGTAAATTCCATGTTAAAGAAGCGTTTTGGGTAAAATCGTTTCATTTATCTTTGGTGTTTTGACTTGTTGTTCTTGACATCACTATTACTTATATCATGATTTACTTACTTCCTGAATATAAAATATGATTTATATATCATATATATTCAGTATATATATATATATAATAGATATATGAAAAACATTGTTCATGGAGACGGTAGTCTGTACGTACGCATGAACGCTGTTTTACTTTCCTTATTGTCTTGAAATGGAAGTAAGTAGATGACATACATATATATATATACATAAATCCAGTAGCTTTATAATGTCATATATTTCCTTATTATTTCTTATATATACTTTATAATCATTCTTTAAATGGTTAACATGGAGAATGAATCTCATCGCGTCGTGGAGACGGTAGTCAGTACGTACGCACGGGCGATGATATCATTTCTATAAATATTGAATTGAATTGGAGTGGATTATACAATATATCAGAATCAATATGATGTTGTAATAACTATGTATAGTTATTCTTTACACCATTATACCCATCCATGTAAGGTGGTGGTGGAAAATAGATTACACCACGGCGTGGAGACGGTATTCCGTACGTACGCACGCGCGGTGATTTATTTTTCCGTAGGATGGATAGATGGTGAAATAGGGTTGTTTCATACATATAATAACATATCAGTATATGAGTGATACTGATGTTATTACTTTATAATGAAACAACCTAAGAAGAAGAAGTGGAAGAAGAAATAAAGATGAAATAATTGGTAACGGTAATTACCTCTTCTTTGAAGCGCCTTTTGGAGACCTCCTCTTAGGGAACTAAAATTGGTCTTTGAGGAAGACCAGAACCTCTAGGATGTTGCTATGGAAGTGGAGAATATGTTTTGGCAGGGGTTGGCCGAGCTTGAGTGCTCTAATTGGTGTGAGGAGGAGGGGGAGGAGGTGTCCTTTTATAAGGGAGGAGAGGGGCACCATAGGAATATCTCAAAATATTATTTTATATTAAAGTCAAAATCGGTTTATAATGGTTCCAAAGGGTCTTATTTCGAAGCTAAAGTGGGGATGGGTCGAAATACTATCAACCAATAAGATTTAGACAAGTTTAGGGTATTATTTTAACCTTATCAATTAGATTTAACTCTAAGTTAAATAATTTAACTTTTACCGTGTCTTTTTGTTTTCTTACATTATATGGTTAATAAACTTACTATAACATGCCAAAAGAACCCCAAATTGTATATTATTAATACATATATAATTATCTAAGTCATTTTGCCGAACCTTATATTTTTAGGAATAAAACAACAATTAATAATATAATATTTGATTTAAAAACTATTTTGTGTCAATTTTGACACTATTTGATACATGATTTTTCTGAAAGTCATAACAGAATTATTTGTTCGAACCAAGTTGATTAAATCAACACTAATATATCATAGTAACCTATAAAATTATTGTAATTCATAAAAAGTCTCAAATTACATTTATTTTGGTGTTTATAACATCAATTATGTCAATATTGCATTAACAAGATAATTACTGCATCATCATTGTGTCATAAATAAATTAAATTATTTGATTTATAAAAATTACAAATAAAATACCATCATGTAGTAAATCTTTTTATATTTCCAATGAATATTTACAATCGAATTTATCTTATGTATAACCCCATATTAAAAATGATTTACTTATTAAACATTGATTTTAACTATTTTAACCCTTCTTTAAATAAATTAATAATAAATTTCCTAATCTAATCCAAGTGGGCCTAAATGGTCATATTTTATTCCTAAGTTTGTTTTTGGTCGAATTACACTTATCCAATAGAATTAGGACATGTGTTAGGGTAATAGTAATATCATATTTACCCTTAGTTACCCTATTTACTTTTAACCGTGGTAAAAAAAGTAAAAAGTTACTATTCACCAAAAATTATTTTCATCTCATTGAACCACATTTTAGTCCTTGATATTAACCGTGTCTGTCGGATTTTCGAAATTCCATTCACAGAAGCTGTAAAATTAAGTTTTATGCAAAATTCAGTTTTTAACCTACCACTTAGTAGTTTCACTATTCATCAAAAAATGAAGGTTTTCAGAAAAATGCCAAAATTTCATCCTAAGCTATATTTCATATTCCGAATTCAAAAATGAAGTCTATTTTACCAAATTCATAACATAGAAGTTGAATTAATTAATTTTATAATTAAATCCCGCTATTAAAACAAATAGCGTGTTTTTAAGAAACAATATCTATCAAAAGATTGACACTTGTTTATGTCTGGTTTAAATGTGAAATTACGTCCAATGACCAACATTGTATTAAATTGTAAAAATATATTCTAAATATACTTTAAACCCACTCAAATTAATGATTTATCACTATTAATTATTTCTATTAAAAAAGTTGTTTTTAATTATAATTTAGTAATTTTCACTATTCATCAGAATATGAAAGTTATCCGAAATGTACCAAAATTTCACCTTAGGCTAAATTCGATACTCCGAATCCAAAAATGATGTTCATTTTGAAATATAAGATTTACAGAATTTTAAAAAGTGGTTATTACTATTCATAACGGCTAGTTTTAATAATATTTTAATAGCATATCGTTGTTTAGTGAAACTCGGTATTGCGTATTACACACGCTATCGAGGAAGGTCGCGATTGCGTGTAATGCAAGGCAAGTCAAGGATGCGTGTTGTGCAAGCTCCTTTTGGTGTCGCGTACAACACAAGACTTTAATAAAATTAAAAAGAATATTTTTTTATAAAATCTTGGGCTGTTACATTCTACCCCCCTTAAAATGAATTTCGCCCTCGAAATTCGTCGGGGTTATAAATGGTTTACTATTCTAAAGTTTCTTTAATAGAAACCCACATCGTAAAAAGGAATATCAAAACCAATCTTTAAAAACAAAAGTATGAAACGTAACGGTTACCCAAATAAACTAATCATTGGGTTTCCACATAGGTGAAAATATGGATATGGAAGAGAAATCTAACCATCATGTTCAGATAGAGAGTGGTAGAGAACATGGCTATGGAAAATCCAGTAATCACAAATCCATAGATTTTTGATGATATAAGGTACCATCTGATTCATCAGGTATAAGATCACAAGGACAACATTTTTGGTTTTCAAGATCATTTCCCTAAAGTTGAAAATTTGAATTTGAATAAATACTTTCTTTATTTTGGTACAATTTCACTATTGTTCGTGCCTAGAACAATTTCCACTTCATCTCTTAAATAAATGAAGTTGAATTTGTTATTCGTGAAGTGTTAGCAGATCATGTGATAGAATGACGGGTCATTCCATCTGTCTCCAACAAAAGGTTAGCAAAAAATTATATACATAAGTCGATCTATAGTGAGATTAATCATATATAGTTCCTAAAATGGACTTATACTTCATATATCATACTGCTTAATAAAATAAAACTAGTTTCTACTAAACAGGGACTTCCTGTAGGCCAGTGGTAGGCGATAAAGGCCAGTCGCACTTCGGTTGTGGGTTCGATTCCCACAGCCTTGTCCGAAGCGATGGGTTGTCGCCCGTCCTGCAGGTTGTCCTTTTTATAAAACTATATTACTATAACATCCCATCAATAATATCGAAAAAACTTATATCCTTAAACAATACTAACTTATGTCCAACATAATCCATTCCAATCTTTAGGCTTATCCATAATACTGCAGTCCATTCTCATAACATAGTGAAAACGATTACCAGATATTTAATACCATCGTTGATCCCCATATATCATAAGATATATCTTGTTGGTCACATTCCAAACATTCAAAGGCCTTAATCTTGTACTCTCTTGAATACCCATTGAACCTTAGTGAAAACTTGAATGCAGTTAAAAGTTAACACTTTACACATACCAAAATCCTCAAAATTATTTATACTCAAACCATGATATCACTTAGTCCTTATATCAATCATGAGCTCATGAATACAATCAAACATCTCATTATCTTCTTATCCTTTCATTATGCACTTATCATCTACTTTCCAAAATATTTGAATCACTTTTCATAGTTATTGGTACCTTAAAATTATTGAAAACCACAATAGACCAATACTTAAATATTTCAATACACCATAAAAGTACCTCAACAACATTATTCTTGAATACCAAAACACTTCAGTCCATCCACATCAATGATTATCCTGGAATAAGTCCTTCCTTGATTTAGAAGTAACTTTTTAGGTCAGGGCATTGAGTTGGGTAATGCCCATGTTCTCCACAAATAAGACATTGAACTCCATAACACTCTGTCACTCTATGACCCTTTTCTCCACACAGATAACATCGGTCCCTCCATTTGAGGTATTCCTCAAGGTTCTTCTTCCCTTCTTTATAAATCTCAATCTTCCTTTCTTTATGCTCCTCAACATGCGAACATGCATAATAGTCTATCTTCCTCTTCTTTGAAGAATTAGGCATACCACTAAATTTCACCTTGTTAATCATATATCGCGATGATTGATTCGACATAATCACACCATCTTTCTCTCTAGGCATTACACAATTTTGTTGCTCATAGTCACCAATTTGTCCATTGGATTCAATGTTAACTGAATTCCTTTTGGTTCCCTCCATTAACTAAAACACAAAAATAATTTTTTGAGAATCAAAAATCATGCTAGAGAAAACAACATAGTAAAGGGAAAGTATCCTCAATACCTAACTTCTCAGGTTTAATCTAATATCATTACCATAGTTCTAGGAATATATCCTATACGTATACTTATCCTTAGGGACATCCCTAGACATACCATAGAAATATCTCTAGGAATCTCACTAACGTTTTCGCATCCTAGTTTCCAAAGGTTGACTAAACCTTTCCTCTGATACCAACTGTAAAGACCCGAAGCTTGACGTACATGGACATTACATTACATTTGCGGAATACTTAGTACATAACAAAAACACACACTAAAGGATCGTAATAGTTTAGTGTCTTTGGAAACTCGGAACGTAATCTTCTAATCGTGGTGAAAGTTCTTCAATATCTCCCATAAAGGTCATCCCTTTTTTCTACCTAAAACCTTTCTTTATATCCTGGGGAAAAGAAAACATAAAAGGGTGAGCTCAAATGCTCAGTAAGGGTAAACAAAAGAAAAATCAATCACATCATATACATAGCTTTTGGAAATCTTAACCTGCAAAAGAGCTCATAATATCATAACATGGGATATATCATAGAAGTGAAATGTAATCCCAATAATCATAACTTAAAACATGAAACTTTTTGGCATACACACATAATCATAGAAAATCATTTCTTGTTAGTCAAGACTCAATGTCAAGACAATCTTAGTGGACAAAGTCCCTTTCTGAATCGAGTAACCCTCGTTTCAGTCCTGTTTCACTGAACCGGTGTAACCTACCATTTCAGCCATGTCTATCTCATGAGATATAAAATCTTTACCCAATGAATTGGAGGGAGATATAGGTCCCACCCATCTCATAATGATACCATTCTTATGTGTGCCACAAAATCATAAATCATACATCATTTCATAACCCATGTAATAAAAATGGGATTCTTAAACAACATGACATCATAAAACCATTCATATAAGATAAAGGAATTCATAAACAGAATTCCATCACAACATAGTCAAATCAATGTAAAAATATGGATAGAAATAGAATCCTTTATTATCTTAGATGGAAAATAATTTTGATAAAACACTTGAATTGAATTCTTGAGGAAAATATCCTTTCTTCTTCAAAATCAATTTCTTTTTCACAAAACATCATGCAATTTTAAAAGAAAGAGATTTTATTGAAAATAGTCATGAAATATTTTGGAGTAAGCTTAATGAAAATAAGGCTTTATAAAACCGTAAAAATTCGTTCATTCCGTTTAAGTTAAAAAAACATTCTTCTCGTACTTTTGTCGGAAAAGTCAAAAAGTACCTCGTACGAAAAAAACGACAAAAGATTCCTTTCATATTCTTTACTAAAAACTCACCAAAGGGTAAAATTGGATTTAAACTATTGTAAGTGGATGGAAAAAATATTACATATTGAGGGAACATGGATGTGGATGACAAAATACACCCCAGTAAATGCCAAAGTATAAACAATCTCGGATAAAAATGAGATTGTGATATTTCCCTTACCTTAGGTCCGACTTGCTTTGTAAGTGTCCGAACCTCCTGTATAATGATTTAAATCATGTTATTTACTTATTACAGAATCATATTCATTGTTATGATATCATATATGGTTCACTTATGACATTATATTACCCGTTCTTTTGTAAATTCCATGTTAAAGAAGCGTTTTGGGTAAAATCGTTTCATTTATCTTTGGTGTTTTGACTTGTTGTTCTTGACATCACTATTACTTATATCATGATTTACTTACTTCCTGAATATAAAATATGATTTATATATCATATATATTCAGTATATATATATATAATATATAGATGAAAAACATTGTTCATGGAGACGGTAGTCCGTACGTACGCATGAACGCTGTTTTACTTTCCTTATTGTCTTGAAATGGAAGTAAGTAGATGACATACATATATATATATACATAAATCCAGTAGCTTTATAATGTCATATATTTCCTTATTATTTCTTATATATAATTTATAATCATTCTTTAAATGGTTAACATGGAGAATGAATCTCATCGCGTCGTGGAGACGGTAGTCCGTACGTACGCACGAGCGATGATATCATTTCTATAAATATTGAATTGAATTGGAGTGGATTATACAATATATCAGAATCAATATGATGTTGTAATAACTATGTATAGTTATTCTTTACACCATTATACCCATCCATGTAAGGTGGTGGTGGAAAATAGATTACACCACGGCGTGGAGACGGTATTCCGTACGTACGCACGCGTGGTGATTTCTTTTTCCGTAGGATGGATAGATGGTGAAATAGGGTTGTTTCATACTTATAATAACATATCAGTATATGAGTGATACTGATGTTATTACTTTATAATGAAACAACCTAAGAAGAAGAAGTGGAAGAAGAAATAAAGATGAAATAATTGGTAACGGTAATTACCTCTTCTTTGAAGCGCCTTTTGGAGACCTCCTCTTAGGGAACTAAAATTGGTCTTTGAGGAAGACCAGAACCTCTAGGATGTTGCTATGGAAGTGGAGACGATATTTTGGCAGGGGTTGGCCGAGCTTGAGTGCTCAAATTGGTGTGAGGAGGAGGGGGAGGAGGTGTCCTTTTATAAGGGAGGAGAGGGGCACCATAGGAATATCTCAAAATATTATTTTATATTAAAGTCAAAATCGGTTTATAATGGTTCCAAAGGGTCTTATTTCGAAGCTAAAGTGGGGATGGGTCGAAATACTATCAACCAATAAGATTTAGACAAGTTTAGGGTATTATGTTAACCTTATCAATTAGATTTAACTCTAAGTTAAATAATTTTACTTTTACCGTGTCTTTTTGTTTTCTTACATTATATGGTTAATAAACTTACTATAACATGCCAAAAGAACCCGAAATTGTATATTATTAATACATATATCATTATCTAAGTCATTTTGCCGAACCTTAGATTTTTAGGAATAAAATAACAATTAATAATATAATATTTGATTTAAAAACTATTTTGTGTCAATTTTGACACTATTTGATACATGATTTTTCTGAAAGTCATAACAGAATTATTTGTTCGAACCAAGTTGATTAAATCAACACTAATATATCATAGTAACCTAGAAAATTAGTGGAATTCATAAAAAGTCTCAAATTACATTTATTTTGGTGTTTATAACATCAATTATGTCAATATTTCATTAACAAGATAATTACTGCATCATCTTTGTGTCATAAATAAATTAAATTATTTGATTTCTAAAAATTACAAATAAAATACCATCATGTAGTAAATCTCTTTAGATTTCCAATGAATATTTACAATCGAATTTATCTTATGTATAACCCCATATTAAAAATGATTTACTTATTAAACATTGATTTTAACTATTTTAACCCTTCTTTAAATAAATTAATAATAAATTTTCTAATCTAATCCAAGTGGGCCTAAATGGTCATATTTTATTCCTAAGTTTGTTTTTGGTCGAATTACACTTATCCAATAGAATTAGGACATGTGTTAGGGTAATAGTAATATCATATTTACCCTTAGTTACCCTATTTACTTTTAACCGTGGTAAAAAAAAGTAAAAAGTTACTATTCACCAAAAATTATTTTCATCTCATTGAACCACATTTTAGTCCTTGATATTAACCGTGTCTGTCGGATTTTCGAAATTCCATTCACAGAAGCGGTAAAATTAAGTTTTATGCAAAATTCAGTTTTTAACCTAGCACTTAGTAGTTTCACTATTCATCAAAAAATGAAGGTTTTCAGAAAAATGCCAAAATTTCATCCTAAGCTATATTTCATATTCCGAATTCAAAAATGAAGTCTATTTTACCAAATTCATAACATAGAAGTTGAATTAATTAATTTTATAATTAAATCCCGCTATTAAAACAAATAGCGTGTTTTTAAGAAACAATATCTATCAAAAGATTGACACTTGTTTATGTCTGGTTTAAATGTGAAATTACGTCCAATGACCAACATTGTATTAAATTGTAAAAATATATTCTAAATATACTTTAAAACCACTCAAATTAATGATTTATCACTATTAATTATTTCTATTAAAAAAGTTGTTTTTAATTATAATTTAGTAATTTTCACTATTCATCAGAATATGAAAGTTATCCGAAATGTACCAAAATTTCACCTTAGGCTAAATTCGATACTCCGAATCCAAAAATGAAGTTCATTTTGAAATATAAGATTTACAGAATTTTAAAAAGTGGTTATTACTATTCATAACGGCTAGTTTTAATAATATTATAATAGCATATCGTTGTTTAGTGATACTCGGTATTGCGTATTACACACGCTATCGAGGAAGGTCGCGATTGCGTGTAATGCAAGGCAAGTCAAGGATGCGTGTTGTGCAAGCTCCTTTTGGTGTCGCGTACAACACAAGACTTTAATAAAATTAAAAAGAATATTTTTTTATAAAATCTTGGGCTGTTACATTCTACCCCCCTTAAAATGAATTTCGCCCTCGAAATTCGTCGGGGTTATAAATGGTTTACTATTCTAAAGTTTCTTTAATAGAAACCCACATCGTAAAAAGGAATATCAAAACCAATCTTTAAAAACAAAAGTATGAAACGTAACGGTTACCCAAATAAACTAATCATTGGGTTTCCACATAGGTGAAAATATGGATATGGAAGAGAAATCTAACCATCATGTTCTGATAGAGAGTGGTAGAGAACATGGCTATGGAAAAGCCAGTAATCACAAATCCATAGATTTGTGATGATATAAGGTACCATCTGATTCATCAGGTATAAGATCACAAGGACAACATTTTTGGTTTTCAAGATCATTTCCCTAAAGTTGAAAATTTGAATTTGAATATATACTTTCTTTATTTTGGTACAATTTCACTATTGTTCGTGCCTAGAACAATTTCCACTTCATCTCTTAAATAAATGAAGTTGAATTTTTTATTCGTGAAGTGTTAGCAGATCATGTGATAGAATGACGGGTCATTCCATCTGTCTCCAACAAAAGGTTAGCAAAAAATTATATACATAAGTCGATCTATAGTGAGATTAATCATATATAGTTCCTAAAATGGACTTATACTTCATATATCATACTGCTTAATATAATAAAACTAGTTTCTACTAAACAGGGACTTCCTGTAGGCCAGTGGTAGGCGATAAAGTCCAGTCGCACTTCGGTTGTGGGTTCGATTCCCACAGCCTTGTCCGAAGCGATGGGCTGTCGCCCGTCCTGCAGGTTGTCCTTTTTATAAAACTATATTACTATAACATCCCATCAATAATATCGAAAAAACTTATATCCTTAAACAATACTAACTTATGTCCAACATAATCCATTCCAATCTTTAGGCTTATCCATAATACTGCAGTCCATTCTCATAACATAGTGAAAACGATTACCAGAGATTTAATACCATCGTTGATCCCCATATATCATAAGATATATCTTGTTGGTCACATTCCAAACATTCAAAGGCCTTAATCTTGTACTCTCTTGAATACCCATTGAACCTTAGTGAAAACTTGAATGCAGTTAAAAGTTAACACTTTAGACATACCAAAATCCTCAAAATTATTTATACTCAAACCATGATATCACTTAGTCCTTATATCAATAATGAGCTCATGAATACAATCAAACATCTCATTATCTTCTTATCCTTTCATTATGCACTTATCATCTACTTTCCAAAATATTTGAATCACTTTTCATAGTTATTGGTACCTTAAAATTATTGAAAACCACAATAGACCAATACTTAAATATTTCAATACACCATAAAAGTACCTCAACAACATTATTCTTGAATAACAAAATACTTCAGTCCATCCACATCAATGATTATCCTGGAATAAGTCCTTCCTTGATTTAGAAGTAACTTTTTAGGTCAGGGCATTGAGTTGGGTAATGCCCATGTTCTCCACAAATAAGACATTGAACTCCATAACACTCTGTCACTCTATGACCCTTTTCTCCACACAGATAACATCGGTCCCTCCATTTGAGGTATTCCTCAAGGTTCTTCTTCCCTTCTTTATAAATCTCAATCTTCCTTTCTTTATGCTCCTCAACATGCGAACATGCATAATAGTCTATCTTCCTCTTCTTTGAAGAATTAGGCATACCACTAAATTTCACCTTGTTAATCATATATCGCGATGATTGATTCGACATAATCACACCATCTTTCTCTCTAGGCATTACACAATTTTGTTGCTCATAGTCACCAATTTGTCCATTGGATTCAATGTTAACTGAATTCCTTTTGGTTCCCTCCATTAACTAAAACACAAAAATAATTTTTTGAGAATCAAAAATCATGATAGAGAAAACAACATAGTAAAGGGAAAGTATCCTCAATACCTAACTTCTCAGGTTTAATCTAATATCATTACCATAGTTCTAGGAATATATCCTATACGTATACTTATCCTTAGGGACATCCCTAGACATACCTTAGAAATATCTCTAGGAATCTCACTAACGTTTTCACATCCTAGTTTCCAAAGGTTGACTAAACCTTTCCTCTGATACCAACTGTAAAGACCCGAAGCTTGACGTACATGGACATTACATTACATTTGCGGAATACTTAGTACATAACAAAAACACACACTAAAGGATCGTAATAGTTTAGTGTCTTTGGAAACTCGGAACGTAATCTTCTAATCGTGGTGAAAGTTCTTCAATATCTCCCATAAAGGTCATCCCTTTTTTCTACCTAAAACCTTTCTTTATATCCTGGGGAAAAGAAAACATAAAAGGGTGAGCTCAAATGCTCAGTAAGGGTAAACAAAAGAAAAATCAATCACATCATATACATAGCTTATGGAAATCTTAACCTGCAAAAGAGCTCATAATATCATAACATGGGATATATCATAGAAGTGAAATGTAATCCCAATAATCATAACTTAAAACATGAAACTTTTTGGCATACACACATAATCATAGAAAATCATTTCTTGTTAGTCAAGACTCAATGCCAAGACAATCTTAGTGGACAAAGTCCCTTTCTGAATCGAGTAACCCTCGTTTCAGTCCTGTTTCACTGAACCGGTGTAACCTACCATTTCAGCCATGTCTATCTCATGAGATATAAAATCTTTACCCAATGCATTGGAGGGAGATATAGGTCCCACCCATCTCATAATGATACCATTCTTATGTGTGCCACAAAATCATAAATCATACATCATTTCATAACCCATGTAATAAAAATGGGATTCTTAAACAACATGACATCATAAAACCATTCATATAAGATAAAGGAATTCATAAACATAATTCCATCACAACATAGTCAAATCAATGTAAAAATATGGATAGAAACAGAATCCTTTATTATCTTAGATGGAAAATAATTTTGATAAAACACTTGAATTGAATTCTTGAGGAAAATATCCTTTCTTCTTCAAAATCAAATTCTTTTTCACAAAACATCATGCAATTTTAAAAGAAAGAGATTTTATTGAAAATAGTCATGAAATATTTTGGAGTAAGCTTAATGAAAATAAGGCTTTATAAAACCGTAAAAATTCGTTCGTTCCGTTTAAGTTAAAAAAACATTCTTCTCGTACTTTTGTCGGAAAAGTCAAAAAGTACCTCGTACGAAAAAAACGACAAAAGATTCCATTCATATTCTTTACTAAAAACTCACCAAAGGGTAAAATTGGATTTAAACTATTGTAAGTGGATGGAAACAATATTACATATTGAGGGAACATGGATGTGGATGACAAAATACACCCCAGTAAATGCCAAAGTATAAACAATCTCGGATAAAAATGAGATTGTGATATTTGCCTTACCTTAGGTCCGACTTGCTTTGTAAGTGTCCGAACCTCCTGTATAATGATTTAAATCATGTTATTGACTTATTACAGAATCATATTCATTGTTATGATATCATATACGGTTCACTTATGACATTATATTACCCGTTCTTTTGTAAATTCCATGTTAAAGAAGCGTTTTGGGTAAAATCGTTTCATTTATCTTTGGTGTTTTGACTTGTTGTTCTTGACATCACTATTACTTATATCATGATTTACTTACTTCCTGAATATAAAATATGATTTATATATCATATATATTCAGTATATATATATATATAATAGATAGATGAAAAACATTGTTCATGGAGACGGTAGTCCGTACGTACGCATGAACGCTGTTTTACTTTCCTTATTGTCTTGAAATGGAAGTAAGTAGATGACATACATATATATATATACATAAATCCAGTAGCTTTATAATGTCATATATTTCCTTATTATTTCTTATATATACTTTATAATCATTCTTTAAATGGTTAACATGGAGAAATGAATCTCATCGCGTCGTGGAGACGGTAGTCCGTACGTACGCACGAGCGATGATATCATTTCTATAAATATTGAATTGAATTGGAGTGGATTATACAATATATCAGAATCAATATGATGTTGTAATAACTATGTATAGTTATTCTTTACACCATTATACCCATCCATGTAAGGTGGTGGTGGAAAATAGATTACACCACGGCGTGGAGACGGTATTCCGTACGTACACACGCGCGGTGATTTCTTTTTCCGTAGGATGGATAGATGGTGAAATAGGGTTGTTTCATACTTATAATAACATATCAGTATATGAGTGATACTGATGTTATTAATTTATAATGAAACAACCTAAGAAGAAGAAGTGGAAGAAGAAATAAAGATGAAATAATTGGTAACGGTAATTACCTCTTCTTTGAAGCGCCTTTTGGAGACCTCCTCTTAGGGAACTAAAATTGGTCTTTGAGGAAGACCAGAACCTCTAGGATGTTGCTATGGAAGTGGAGAAGATATTTTGGCAGGGGTTGGCCGAGCTTGAGTGCTCAAATTGGTGTGAGGAGGAGGGGGAGGAGGTGTCCTTTTATAAGGGAGGAGAGGGGCACCATAGGAATATCTCAAAATATTATTTTATATTAAAGTCAAAATCGGTTTATAATGGTTCCAAAGGGTCTTATTTCGAAGATAAAGTGGGGATGAGTCGAAATACTATCAACCAATAAGATTTAGACAAGTTTAGGGTATTATTTTAACCTTATCAATTAGATTTAACTCTAAGTTAAATAATTTAACTTTTACCGTGTCTTTTTGTTTTCTTACATTATATGGTTAATAAACTTACTATAACATGCCAAAAGAACCCCAAATTGTATATTATTAATACATATATCATTATCTAAGTCATTTTGCCGAACCTTAGATTTTTAGGAATAAAATAACAATTAATAATATAATATTTGATTTAAAAACTATTTTGTGTCAATTTTGACACTATTTGATACATGATTTTTCTGAAAGTCATAACAGAATTATTTGTTCGAACCAAGTTGATTAAATCAACACTAATATATCATAGTAACCTATAAAATTAGTGTAATTCATAAAAAGTCTCAAATTACATTTATTTTGGTGTTTATAACATCAATTATGTCAATATTTCATTAACAAGATAATTACTGCATCATCTTTGTGTCATAAATAAATTAAATTATTTGATTTCTAAAAATTACAAATAAAATACCATCATGTAGTAAATCTTTTTAGATTTCCAATGAATATTTACAATCGAATTTATCTTATGTATAACCCCATATTAAAAATGATTTACTTATTAAACATTGATTTTAACTATTTTAACCCTTCTTTAAATAAATTAATAATAAATTTCCTAATCTAATCCAAGTGGGCCTAAATGGTCATACTTTATTCCTAAGTTTGTTTTTGGTCGAATTACACTTATCCAATAGAATTAGGACATGTGTTAGGGTAATAGTAATATCATATTTACCCTTAGTTACCCTATTTACTTTTAACCGTGGTAAAAAAAAGTAAAAAGTTACTATTCACCAAAAATTATTTTCATCTCATTGAACCACATTTTAGTCCTTGATATTAACCGTGTCTATCGGATTTTCGAAATTCCATTCACAGAAGCGGTAAAATTAAGTTTTATGCAAAATTCAGTTTTTAACCTACCACTTAGTAGTTTCACTATTCATAAAAAAATGAAGGTTTTCAGAAAAATGCCAAAATTTCATCCTAAGCTATATTTCATATTCCGAATTCAAAAATGAAGTCTATTTTACCAAATTCATAACATAGAAGTTGAATTAATTAATTTTATAATTAAATCCCGCTATTAAAACAAATAGCGTGTTTTTAAGAAACAATATCTATCAAAAGATTGACACTTGTTTACGTCTGGTTTAAATGTGAAATTACGTCCAATGACCAACATTGTATTAAATTGTAAAAATATATTCTAAATATACTTTAAAACCACTCAAATTAATGATTTATCACTATTAATTATTTCTATTAAAAAAGTTGTTTTTAATTATAATTTAGTAATTTTCACTATTCATCAGAATATGAAAGTTATCCGAAATGTACCAAAATTTCACCTTAGGCTAAATTCGATACTCCGAATCCAAAAATGAAGTTCATTTTGAAATATAAGATTTACAGAATTTTAAAAAGTGGTTATTACTATTCATAACGGCTAGTTTTAATAATATTTTAATAGCATATCGTTGTTTAGTGATACTCGGTATTGCGTATTACACACGCTATCGAGGCAGGTCGCGATTGCGTGTAATGCAAGACAAGTCAAGGATGCGTGTTGTGCAAGCTCCTTTTGGTGTCGCGTACAACACAAGACTTTAATAAAATTAAAAAGAATATTTTTTTATAAAATCTTGGGCTGTTACATGGATAATATCAAAGAGTTAAATGTTGTTCAATAAGATAAAAGTCAATTTTGGTGAATTGTAACTTTTTACTTTTATTTACTACGGTTAAAAGTAAATATGGTAATTAAGGGTAAAAATGATATTATTATTACCTTAACACATGTCATAATTTTATTGGATAAGTATAATTAGACAAAAAAACCTTAGGATTATAATATGACCCTTTAGGTCCACATGGATTAGATTAGGACATTTATTATTATTTTATTTAAAGAAGAGTTAAAAGAGTTAAAATCAATGTTTAATAACTAAAACATTTTTAATATAGGGTTATTCATAAAATAAATTAGACTATAAATATTCATTAGAAATATAAAAATATTTCATACATTATGGTAATTTATTTATAATTTTTAGACATTAAATAATGTAATGTATTTATGACACAATGATGATGCAGTAATTACCTTATAAATTAAATATTAACATAATTGATATTATAAATACCCAAATAAATGTAATTTGAGAATATTTATAAATTACACTAATTTTTTATGTTATTATGACATTTTATTATTAATTAAATTAAGTTTTATCTAACTAATCATGCTTTTATGATTTTCAAAAAATTCAATTACCAAATAGTGTCAAAATTGACATAAAATAGTATTTAAAAAAATATTATATTATTAATTGTTATTTTATTCCTAAAAATAAAATTTTCGGCCAAATGACTTAGATAAGGTTATATATATTAATAATGTACCACATTTGGTTCTTTTGTCTTGTTATAGTAAGTTTATCAACCATATGGTGTAAGAAAACAAGAAGACATTGTAAAAGTTAATTTATTTAACTTAGAGTTAAATATAAATGATAAGGATAAATTAGTAACCTAAACTTGTATAAAACCTATTGGTTGAGAGGATTTCGACTCATCCCCACTTTATCATTGAAATATGTCAATTTTTAGCCATTATAAACCTAATATGACTTTATTATAAAATAATATTATATGTTTTTTCCTAAAGTGCCCCTCTCCTCTCTTATAAAAGGGAAACTCCTCCCTCTTCACTTTACACAATTTTGAGCCTTCAAGCTTGGCCAAAACCCTTCCCATTTCCCTTCTCTAATTCCCTAGAAACATTATAGTGGTTCTTGTCTACACAAAAGACAAACTCTAGTGCCTTAAGATGAGGTTAAGAAGAGGCGCGTCAAAGAAGAGGTAATATCCTTTACCGATTATTTCCAATTTATTTAATCTTATAATTCTTATTATTTATTTGTTTCATAATAAATTAATAAAATAAGTATCACTAATATACTGATATGTTATTATAAATATTAAACAACCCAATTTCATCTTATATCCATCCTACGGAAAACTAAATCACCACGCTTGCGTACGTACGGAATACTGTCCCCACACCGTGGTGTAAACTATTTTCCACCACCACCTTACTTGGATTGGTATAATGGTGTAAATAAATAACTATATATGATTATTGTAAAGTGATATTTATTCTAAAAAATATTCATACACTTTAATAAAATTCCACAATCATGGAAATGAAATCATCGCTCCTGCGTACGTACGGACTACCGCCTCCACGAACGTGATGAGGTTCATTTTCCATGATTAACCATTCAAGTATGATTATAAAGTAAATAAAATAAGTAATAATGAAATATATTACATAGTAATGATACTGGATTTATGTACATATATGTTTCATTTACTTAATTCAATTTAATTCAATAAGGAAACGAAAACAGCATTCATGCGTACGTACGGCCTACCGTCTTCATGAACGGTGTATTTCATTCCATTTATCGATCTATCATATATATTTATATGCTGAATATATATTATTTATAAATAATGTTTTACAATCTGGAATTATGTAAATCAAGATACAAGTAATAATATCATGAACAACATGTCGAAACACTTACGATAAATGAAACGATTTTACCCCAAACACTGCTTCAACATTGAATTTATAAAAGAACGGGTAATATAACGTCATAAGTGAACCATATATGATATAATAACAATGAATATGATTCTATAATAAGTCAATGACATTATTTTAATCATTATACAGGAGGTTCAGATACATACGAAGCATATCAGACATAAGGTAAGGGATAATTTTTCAAATCTCATTTTTATCTAAGATTTCTTATACGTAAGTATTTACTGGGGTTATATTTTTCATCCATGTCCATAAAAAATGTTTTTTATAAAGTGTTTAATATTCTTCATTGTATTTTTAAATTCATGTTTACCTCTCTTTGACTATTACTTTGTGTTATGGAATAATTTTTTTTTGTTTACCAGACGTGGTACTTTTTGACCTTTCCGGCAAAAGTACAAGAATAATGTTGATTTTAAATTATACGGAATGAATGGATTTTTAAGGTTTCATAACGCCTTATTTTCATGAAGCATACTCTACAAGAGTTCATTATTATTTTCAACAAAATAATTTTCTTTTAAAATTTCATGGCATTTTGTGAAAATAAAATGATTTTGACGAAGAAAGGATATTTTCCTCAAGAATTCAGTTCAAGTGTTTTGTCAAAACTATGTTCCATCTAAGATGAAGTTATTTAGTATGATTATGTTTCATGAATAATGTCTCTATGGTTTACATGGTTTAATTTTTATTATGATGAAATGATATCCATTTGTTTTATATGGATTATGTTATGATGGGAAGATGTTTTTGAAACCCATTTTATAATTTGGGTTGTGATGAATGATTTATGTTTATGTTGTGGAACACTTAAGAATGATTTCATTATGAGTTGTGTGGGACCCATATATTCGTCCAATTAATTGGTTAAATATTTATATCACATAAGTTAGACATGGATATAATGGAAAGTAAATCCGGTTCAGTAATATAGGGCTTGAATGACAAGTAAACCCAGTCCAGTAAGGGACTTTGTCCACTAAAGTGGTCTTGAAAGAAATGCCTTGGCTACTATGGAAATCATATCATGTGATTAATGTTTTTACACAATTACAAGTTTCATTCCCATGCTATTTTATCATGATTAATGTTATTTTACGATCCATGCCTTATGTACGACAATGTTTTATGTCATTGCTCACGATTTGGATGTTTAGATTTTATGATCATGTTTTTACATTCAAATGTATATGGATTGTTTTATGTTCTCTATGTTAACCCTTAATGAGAATTTGATCTCACCTTTTTAGGTTTTCTTTTCCCTAGGATATAAATAAAGGTTTTAGGTAAGAGAACAAAAGGGGAAGATCATTATAGGAGATATTAAAGATCTTTCACCATGATTTGAGGATTATGTTCTGAGTTTCCAAATACACTAAACTATTAAGGTCCTTGTATATTGGATTTTGTTATGTATTAAGTATTCCAAAAAAGTAATGTGTTGTCCATGTACATAAAGAAATGGGTCTCTATAGTTGGTATCAGAGGAAAAGGAGGTAGGAATGAATCTGATCCTTGGGAACTCTCACATGTGAGCATTGGACGAAGCATGGATCTCCGCCTAAGTGCTTCATGAGAAAATGGATGCCACTGGGGATGGTGGTGTGTCCCACCCAGGGGGTGTATCCACCCATGGAGTTGTCACGACCCATCCTCGGGGCCCGTGCGGTGACTACCCCATCCCGCCTTCCATAGGCCAGGGGACGGTGACTAGCACCAAGGCGTAATTCCCGGTAAAAAGGGAAGGCATTGCCTTTGTAAAGTAAACAAACACCATAGAGAAAGAAAGCAGTTTAAGTAAACACTAAGTAAAAACTGAGTACAACAGTAAGTGCGGAAAAGTAAGTGGGCCAGAATACAAACCCAAACTGAAAATAAAGTACAACTCGAAAGGGAAAACAGAAACTTAAAAGTAAGCTGCAACGTCGAGCCGTCCACTGGGACTCCCACCTGAAGGGTGAGAACAGATAGCCTCCTCAGCTCCTCGGGTCCAATCGTCCACTCCGAGTACGTCCCGCCAGTGGTCCACCTCCAGGCACCGTACAGCTCTGCAAGCCTCAACCACGATCAGCGATGTCCATCGTCTGTAACTAACACAACGTAGTGCGGGAATAGCCCGTGTAGGGGTGAGTATATGCTACTCAATAGGGACCCCGAGAACCCTGAAGGTCTCCCAAAATCCACAAAGGATAATCCACAAATGAATGATGCAATCACGAAATAACATCCGACTCTACTTAGGTATATGCCCATACATATACCTAAGTCATCAATTCTCGTTCGGCTCCAACATCCGAGCTCAAGAACAACCCAGTCCACACAGGAAATAAAAACGTAAATCCACACAGGATAGCACAACACAATCCACAAAGGAAAGCAAATAGGATTCAGCTCACACAGGTATACTTCCTCGTATGATGATAGAGATGATCAGATATATCCACTGATTCATCTATGTCGTCGGACCCACAAAGGATCGATAGTTACTAACCCCCGCAATGTCCTAGGAAGGGTCTGACCCACACATGATCGATAGGTAAATAACCCCCGCAATGACCCAAGAATGGTCTGACCCACATAGGATCGATAGGTAACTAACCCCCGTAAAGACCAACACAGGATCAAACCCACACAGGATCTATAGGCGTTGGCTCACACAGAACTGCTGAGCGCTGAACCACACAGGATCTGACCCACACAGGATCGGTATCACTGATCCACATAGGATCGTTGAGTGCTGTAGTCGTCGCAGTCGAATCCACTGAGGATCTCTGTACAGTCGTCGTCGTCACAGAAGCAAACGCAGTCAGCACTAGGGTTCCCGCACACATCAAACTCGTTCGAGAGGGTCCACTCCACAAGTCGAGAGGTTGATACATCAACTGACACATTTTCCAGAGTTTATCTATCCAAAAGTTCTGTATCGTCAACAGGAACTCAACGTCGCATACGGCGCGTCAATCGGACGGCCGGTCTGTGAGTTATTGGCTTTTTCGTCCCAGGGGCCCGGTTGGTTTTTAAGTCAAAACCAACCCGACCGTACTCCACCTGCATCGAAAGCTCGAGCGGAGTAAGCCAAAAGATCCTTCTCACTAAGAGGAATCCAACAAAGACGACGACACATCAATCGGACGTCCGGAGCTTAAGATATGAGCATTTCCGCTCCGAGGGCCCGGTTGGTTTCGTGTACGAACCAACCCGGCCGAAACCAAAGTATTCCTAAACCTTGAGTGCAATATACCGAAACGACCGTCTCGATCCAAGGATCGCATCTCTGCTGACGGCGCGTCGATCGGAGGTCCATAGCCCGAGATATGGGCAAAAGACCAAAAAAGGTCCGAAAACTGGGGTTTCGGGCCCGGACCGACCCGGCCCGACTGGGCGCGGCCCAGCCCGGCGACCCGGTCCGGCGGCCCGGTGCGCTGGCTCAACCGAAAGGTCGATCCATTCGGTTATGCGGGGGGGGGGGGGGGGGGGGCGCTGGCCCCCGCCGTTCGGAAACTGCGGCCCCAATTACGGGGCCGCTCAGCTGGCCAGCCGGGGGTTTTGACCCCCGGCTCTTTCGCTGTCCGGTCGGCCCACCCTGGCCAGCCGGTTCTTGCTCCACGGGACCAGCGACGACTAGTCCCCTCCTTTCTCTGACGTTGGCGGCCCGTCTCTGGCCGTCAGTCACCCTGCTTCACCGCGGCCCGGAACCGGCCGCGGCCTTGGTCGTCCGGTGTTGCGCGACAGCGTCGTGCTCTTCCACCGCGGCCCCGCTCCGGCCGCGGTGTCTTCGGGTTTCTTCGACGCAGTGCGACGGCATCATGTCCTTGTTCGTTTCCATGGCGTGGAGCGATGGTGCCGCACATTCCTTGTTGCATGATTACACGTGGTGCGACGGCACCGCGCTCTACTCGTTTCAAACCACAAAGAATAAAACACACGGATAAGGGAGGAGGTTCGGCCGTGTTTGTGCGGTCCGACCCCCTCTCGTTAATCGATAGCATTTGGTCATAATTTCATGAAGAATGACAAAGTGGTAAACACAAACAAAATAATTAAAATAAACCAACCCCTATTTTGAGCATAGCTAGAACGGGGGTTCGCCGTGGAAAATGACGTCGCGAGGTGAAGCTCCGTATATTGACGGAGAACATCCGAGGAGGAAATGGCGTCTCCTTTTCTTTGACATAGGAAGAAGATCGAAAGAGGGTGCATCGTCGATCTTCGGAAAAAGGGGTCACACCCCGGCTGCGGAGAGGATAAGAGACGGCACATCGATCTCTTCTTACAGTGACGGTGTTCTTCGTCGAAGTCTTGGTGTTCTTCGTGATGAAGATGAAAACACCCAAGAGCTCTCTCCTCAATTGTCCACACACAACAACCAACCAAAATAAAATAAGGCTCATCATTATTTTATTAACTCATGCCACAATTCAAAAATTCAAAACTTAATTTAATTAATTGAATTGGTGAGTTGACATACTTAAAGAGAGGAGAGGAAAAGTCACTCAAAATAAATTAATCTCTCACTTAATTTATTAACTAGACAAGAGTTTGAATATCAAACCGACACACACATTAAACTCACCTCATTAATATGGTAAGCTATTAATTCTTAAGTTATCAAATTTAAACAAGAGTGGAGGGAGTTACGGAATGTGAAGGGGTGGGGTTCGTGTGGGCCCCACCGCCCTCATAACCTCCCTTGGGAAGTTGGGTAGTTACCCAACTTCCACCCAAAGCTAAAAACTATAAAGAGGAAATAAAAATTGTAGTTTAATTCTTAACTAAACTTCCACAGTTTTTATTATCTTCTCTCGTGAAAACACAACTACGGAAGAGGACATCCTAAGCAATTACCGGTGTTGCGGTTCCATCGATGCCCTCGGAATTCGATTCCGAGAACCGGTTGAAAAGATAGGAAAATCTGCTCATTCGTTCACTGAATGTACCCGAGCTAAACTTTGGATAGAAATTCCGGGAACACTGGGCCTCAGAATCAAGTGCCGTCAGAAACTTCGTTCTGGAAAAATACCAAAGAAAATTAAGAAAAAATTTTCCTTGAATTTTACGGGTCTTTACATTACCCCCACCTCAGGGCTTTATGTCCCCGTAAAGATACATCATAATCTAGGGAAACAAATGTGGGTACTGAGCATGCATCTGAGCCTCTCGCTCCCAAGTGCTCTCCTGGAGGTTCCCGTGCTGCCATCTGATGCGCACTAGAGGAATCGACCATCCACGTAGGTCCCGCACCTGTCGATCCTCGATATCCACTGGAACCTCCGTAAAATTCGCCCCATCATCAACGTCAAGCTTCCCATGGTCAATGATATGCAACGGCTCGTGCACGTATCTCCTCAGCTGAGATATGTGGAAGACGTCATGCACCCGGTGCAACTGAGGTGGTAGAGCCAGGCGATAAGCCACCTCGCCAATCCTACTGAGGACCTGGAATGGTCCGATGAAGCATGGAGACAACTTGCCGCCTAGGCCAAATCTCTACAATCCACGTCGAGGTGAGACACACAAGAAGACATGGTCGCCATCCTTGAACTCTAGTGGCCTCCTCCTCCTGTCACCATATGACTTTTTCTGTCTCTGATCTGTCCTCATCTGCTCCTGGATGACCTGGACCTTATCTGTCGTGGCCTGGACCATCTCCGGTCCCACAAGTGCTGACTCCCCAGGGTCTGTCCAGCACAAAGGAGATCTGCAAGGTCGGCCGTACAACGCCTCGTATGGTACCATCCCGATGGTGGAGTGGTAGCTATTGTTTTACGCGAACTCCACTAAGGGTAGGCGGTCCTCCCAGCTATGACCAAAGTCGAGGATACATGAACAGAGCATGTCCTCGAGAGTTTGAATGGTCCTCTACGTCTGAACATCCGTCTGAGGGTGAAAGGATGTGCTCAGATGTAGCTGTGTCCCGAACGCCTCCTGCAACCCCTTCCAAAGCCGGGAAGTAAAGCGAGCATCTCGATCGGAGACGATAGATGATGGCACACCATGAAGCCACACAATCTCCTAAATGTAATGTCGTCCCAGGCTCTCCACTGAGCCCTGCTCTCTGTTGGGTAAGAAGTGTGCCGACTTGGTGAGTCGGTCGATGATCACCCAAATGGAGTCGTGACCTCTGGAAGTGCGTGGAAGTCCAGTCACGAAGTCCATAGATATCCCGTCCCACTTCCACTCTGGGACCTCTAAGGGATGTATCAAGCCTGCTAGTACCTGTTGCTCCGCCTTCACCTGCTGGAAGTTGAGGCATCGAGAAACGAACTCTGCCACAACCTTCTTCATGCCCGGCCACCAGTGCTGTCGTCTGAGATCCTGGTATATCTTCAGCACTCCAGGATGTACCGCCAAAGAAGAAGTGTGAAACTCTCCCATCACCTCCTCCCGTAAGGAAACTGGTACCAAGGTACGTCCTCTAGAAAGGACGTCGTGCTCTGCTCCAAAGGAGAAACCATCAGGTGCATGCCCTGAGGATATCTGTGCACTCCGCATCTCACAGTCAGCGTCCCTATGATGTGCCTCTCTGACCAGCTGCAGTAGTGGAGGGGTGACTGTGAGAGACTGAAGAAAGGCTGTTCCATCTCTATCCATGCCTCTAGGGTGCTGGTCAAACTCTGTCTCAGCTCCTCGAAGCTCTGTTGACATCTGTCTGACCACACGAGGGGTTTCCCCTTAATCCTTAACGCTCTGCAAAGCTGCAATGATTTCTCCTTTGACGAAAAGGTAAATCCGGTCTCATCCCCTGGATGAACCACGTTTATTTCCTAATACAGTCAATCCCGGAATGATTAGTTAATTCATGTCATGGATGACATCATAAGGCCTCGACGCTGCTACCAAGAGATCCAACCGTTACTCTCGCCTCCAAGGGTTGAGTCACACTGTCGGCATCCGTGTGTGGTCACTGGGTCTCCTCCAGTAAGAATCTCGCAAGTGAGGGTCAAGTCAACAGTTTTTAATCGGCACCTCTTAGTATTAACAAACAAAAGACAAGAAAGCAAACAACAATATTGCAGGAATCATTTATTACTTCAACTCAAAGTACAAGGACACAAGGAAACACAAACAAAGAAGCTGGATTCATTATGGTCAAGGGCCTTTATGTCTGGAGCTAGTCCCGCACTTTTACACCCGCTTCCGGAGCTCCATGATCGTAGGCTTCAGCTGCCTGAAGCTGTGCTCTCCCCTGAGGCCGGGGTGGACCTCCTGGTGGTGGTGGTGGTAGAGCCTGAAAGCGTCGCCCACCACCTGCTGCTCGACCAGCTCCTCTTCCTCGTCCGCCTGCTCCCTGCGGACCGCCACGGTCGAACCTCTGCCTCTACCTAGGTGGTTCCTCAACTGTCTGCTGCTTCTCTATATGGTGGGTCGGGCAGTCATGAGCCATGTGGCCCTGCCCACCGCATGCATAGCACTGTCTTCCACTCGTAAGACTGGTTCTACTAGGTGTGTCCCACACCTCCGATCCAGTATCCTATGGTCGTCCACCCGTTGGCCTGGCCCTCTTAGACCTATGCGACATCTGTCTACTGGTGGCTGCAGAAGACTCCGCCATGTGTCGCCCTGCGGTAGGTCTCTCCACTGGTGTAGAATCAGCAAGAAAACTCTCGATGAGAAGAGCTCGCTCCAGTATGCCGGCCTGAGTCGGAATTCTGAGGGAGATCAGTGATGCCCTGATCTCATGCCTCAATCCCTGCTCAAAGGTCCCGGCCCGGAAGAATGGGCCATGTACCATGTCGGTTGAGTAACGCGAGAGATCGGAAAATCTTGTCGAGTACTGGGCGACGATCAAACTGCCCTGTCGCAGCTGAAGAAGCTCTTGGATGCGCACCGCACGGAGGGTGGCTGGGACGAACTCCGAGCGGAAGAGGCTCTCAAAGTCCATCCAGAGAAGAAATGCCTCAACGTGCACTTGGAGCATCAAGCTCCACCATCGGCCCGCTGCTGCGTGCAGTAGGCTTGCTGCGAGGATCACCATGAGGTCTGCTGGTGTCCTCACTAACCGAAAAACTCGTACCACTGCCTCCATCCAGTCCTCGGCTACCTGGGGGTCCGCCTCCCCACGGAACCTGGGAAGTCGCTGGCGCTGGAACTCATGCAGTGCACTAAGGCGACGTGCATCATCAGAGGATGGGGCTGGAAGCATCGGTGGCTCGGAGGGTAAAGGTACCGCCGGTGCCTCAGCTGTCAAAGGGCCCTGCACCGAGGCCTCGTCTCTCGGTGTGCTGTCGTCACACTCAACTCTCGGAACCCTAGATGGCTGCCGTCGTGGGGCCATGCTGAAAAGAGACTGGTGCGCCATGTTCAAACAGTATACCTGGTGAGCTGACACAACTAATCACATAGAAAACTTGAAACACACATGCAATCAATGTTTTCATGCATTAAGTCGGAAATAAGAAGTCAGGGTCCTGGTGTACGGATACGTCAGCCGCCGCACCAACACTGGACTCCCTGGACTGATAACCACACCCAATACGCTTAACACTATTGCTTCACATAGAAAAAGATCAGAGTCCCAAGTTCTATGGTAGAACCGAACTCCCCGGATACCAATTTGTCACGACCCGTCCTCGGGGCCCGTGCCGTGACTACCCCATGCCCTCCATCCATAGGCCAGGGGCTAGCGACTAGCACCAAGGCGTAATTCCCGGTAAAAAGGGAAGGCATTGCATTTGTAAAGTAAACAAACACCACAGATCAAGCAAGAAGTAGAAGTAAACACTAAGTAAAAACTGACTACAATAGTAAGTGCAGAAAAGTAAGTGGGCTAGAATACAAAAACAAACTGAAAATAAAGTACAACTCGAAAGGGAAAACATCAACTTAAAAGTAAGCTGCAACATCGAGCCGTCTACTGGGACTCCCACCTGAAGGGTGAGAATAGATATCCTCCTCAGCTCCTCGGGTCAAACCATCCACTCCGAGTAAGTCCCGCCAGCGGTCCACCTCCAGGTACCGTCCTGCTCCGCAAGCCTCAACCACGATCAGCGCTATCCATTGTCTGCAACCAACACAACGTAGTGCGGGCATAGCCCGTGCAGGGGCGAGTATAAGCTACTCAGTAGGGACCCCGAGACCCCCGACGGTCTCCCAAAATCCACAAAGGATAATCCACAAAGGAAAGATGCAATCACAAAATAACATCCGACAGTACTTAGGTATATGCCCATACATATACCTAAGTCATCAATTCTCGTTCGGCTCCAACATCCGAGCTCAAGTACAACCCAGTCCACACAGGAAATAAAAACGTAAATCCACACAGGATAGCACAACACAATGCACAAAGGAAAGAAAAAATGATTCAGCTCACACAGGTATACTTCTTCGTATGACAATAGAGATGATCAGATATATCCACTAATTCATCTAAGTCGTCTGACCCACAAAGGATCGATAGGTACTAACCCCCGCAATGAACTAGGAAGGGTCAGACCCACACAGGATCGATAGATAACTAACCCCCGCAATGACCCAAGAATGGTCTGACCCACATAGGATCGATAGGTAACTAACCCCCGCAAAGACCCACACAGGATCAGACCCACACAGGATCTGTAGGTGCTGGCTCACACAGAACTGCTGAGCGCTGACCTACATAGGATCGCACCCACACAGGATCGGTAGCACTGATCCACGTTGGATCGCTGAGTGCTGTAGTCATCGTCGTTGAATCCACTGAGGATCTCTGTACAGTCGTCGTCGTCACAGTAGCAAACGGAACCAGCACTAGGGTTCCCGCACACAGCAAGCTCGTTCGGGAGGGTCCACTCCCCGAGTCGAGAGGTTGATACATCAACTGACACATATTCCAGAGTTGATCTATCCAAATGTTTCGTATCGTCAACAGGAAGTCAACGTCGCAGACGGCGCGTCAATCGGACGCCCGGTCTGTGAGTTATTGGTTTTTTCGTCCCAGGGGCCCAGTTGGTTTTTAAGTCAAAACCAACCCGATCGTACTCCACCTGCATCCAAAGCTCGGTCGGAGTAAGCCAAAATATTCGTCTCACTAAGAGGAATCCAACAAAGATGACGGCACGTCAATCGGACGTCCGGAGCTTAAGATATGAGCATTTCTGCTCCGAGGGCCCGGTTGGTTTCGTGTACGAACCAACCCGGCCGAACCCAAAGTATTACTAAACCTTGAGTGCAATATACCAAAATGACCATCTCTATACAAGTATCGCATCGCCACTGACGGCGCGTCGATTGGAGTTCCATAGCCCGAGATATGGGAAAAAGACCAAAAAAGGTCGGAAAACTGGGGTTTCGGGCCCGGACCGACCCGGCCCAACTGGGCGCGGCCCCGCCCGGTGGCCCGGTCCCACGGCCCGGCGCGCTGACCCATGGCGCCAGCTGGCTCGACCGAACGGCCGAGCCATTCGGTTATGTGGGGGGGCGCGCTGCCCCCCACCGTTCGGAAACTGTGGCCCCAATTAAGGGGCCGCTCAGCTAGCCAGCCGGGGGTTTTGACCCCCGGCACTTTCCCTGTCCGTCCGACCCACCCTGGCCGGCCGGTTCTTTCTCCATGGGACCGGCGACGGCCGGTACCCTCCTTGATCTGATGCCGACATCCCGTCTCCGGCCGTCGGTCACCCGGCTTCGCCGTGGCCCGGAACCGGTCGCAGCCTTGGTCGTCCTGTGTGGCGCGACGACACCGTGCTCTTCCACCGCGGCCCCGCTCCGGCCGCGGTGTCTTCGGGTTTCTTCGATGCGGCGCGATGTCATCGTGTCCTTGTTCGTTTACATGGCGCGGCGTGATGGTGCCGCGCATTCCTTGTTTCACGATCACAAGCGGTGCGACGACACCGCGCCCTACTCGTTTCAAACCACAAAGAATCAAACACACGGATAAGGTAGGAGGGTCGGCCGTGTTTGTGCGGTCTGACTCCCTCTCGTTAATCGATATCATATGGTCAAAATTTCATGAATAACGACAATGTGGTAAACACAAACAATGTAATTAAAATAAACAAACCCCTACTTTGAGAGTAGCTAGAACGGGTGTTCACCGTGGAAAATGACGTCGCGAGGTGATGCTCCGTATGTTGACGGAGAACGTCCGAGGAAGAAATGGCATCTACGTTTGTTTGACACGGGAAGAAGATCGAAAGAGGCTGCATCGTCGATCTTCGGAAAAAGGGGTCACACCCGGGCTGCGGAGAGGAGAAGAGACGTCACGTCGATCTCTTCATACGGTGACAGTGTTCTTCGTCGAAGTCTTGGTGTTCCTTGGGATGAAGATGAAAACACCCAAGAGCTCTCTCCTCAATTTTCCACACACAACAGCCAACCAAAATAAAATAAGGCTCATCCTTATTTTATTAACTCATGCCACAATTAAAAAATTCAAAATTTAATTTAATTAATTGAATTGGTGAGTTGACATACTTAAAGAGATGAGAGGAAAAGTCACTCAAAATAAATTAATTTCTCACTTAATTTATTAACTAGATAAGAGTTTGAATTTCAAACCTACACAAACATTAGACTCACCTCATTAATAACATAAGTTATTAATTCTTAAGTTATAAAATTTAAACAAGAGTTGAGGGAGTTAAGTAATGTGAAGGGGTGGGGTTCGTGTGGGCCCCACCACCGTCATAACCTCCATTGGGAAGTTGGGTAGTTACCCAACTTCCACCCAAAGCTAAATACTATCAATAGGAAATAAAAATTGTAGTTTAATTATTAACTAAACTTCCATAATTTTTATTATCTTATCTCGTGAAAACGAAACTCCGGAACTGGTCTTCCTAAGAAATTACCAGTGTTGCGGTTCCATCGTTGCCCTTGGAATTTGATTTCAAGCACGAGATGAAAATATAGGAAAACCTGCTCGTTCGTTCACTGAACGTACCCTAGCTAAACTTTGGATAGAAATTCCGGGCACACTGGGCCTCGGAATCAAGTGCTGTCAAAAACATAGTTCTTGAAAAATCCCAAATAAAATTAAGAAAAAATTTTCCTTTAATTTTACAGGTCTTTAAAGGTGTGTCCTGATAGGTATCAATTATAGTCCACTGGAAATAATTCAGGACCACTACATTTGGTATCATAGGAAATTATTAGTTAACATTTGGAAAATAGGATGTTGAAACTTTAGTGAAATCCCTAGAGATATTTTTAAGGTATGTCTAGTGATGTCCCTAAGGTTAAGTATATGTATAGATTATAGCCCTAGAATTGCGGTAATGATATTAGAATTAAACCTAAGCTATTATATATTGAAGGTACTCCCCCTCGATTATGAGTTCATCCTATCACACTATTATTTTTGGGTTTTAGAAGATGGTTGGAAATAGGAAGATTCACGATAATGGGCGATATGATAAATAGTGGAATGGAATCTTTCATGAGCAACAAAATGAAAATGGATCTGGAAGTCCACATATCATTATTATGCCTAATCAGAAATCTCATAATATGATCAATAATCTCAACTTTGGTAAGTTTCCCGACTCAGCTAATAAGAGAAAGATGGAGTTTCATGATGATCATAGAGGAAAGAAAGGTCAATTTCCCTCATGTAAATCATGTGGGAAGAGGCATCTGGGAGAATGTTTCAAAGGAACTAGAAGATTCTTTGGTTGTGGAAAATTAGGATATAATGCCAGTATTTGTGAATGAAAAGGTTCAGTTAACACTATGGGCAATGATAATGGTATTTCTAATACATCATCAATGGTTAAATGTTTCAAATGTGGAATGTATGGGCATTATGCAAACAAATTCCCTAAGGGAAAGTATCATGAAGAGAATCTGCATGGTCATATGTGTAGTATTTATGTTGATGATGATGAAGAGACTAGAAATGATATATGAGATGAAAGAAATGATGAACCTCAGTCAGTGGTTTAATAAGGCAGTGGAATGATTGTATGTTTATCAAGAATAATGTATGGTACTATGGAATAAAAAAATCTAAGTATTGTTACACTATTGTATTTCCTTGAGTTTTTTAAAGTATATGATGAATGGTACTGGTAACCATGAAAGTATATTCAAATTTTTTTAGAAGCTAGATGATATGTGCATAATTAATGGATGATGATATAATGAGATTTTTGATAGTATTAATGAGCTCATGACTGATATAAGGACAAAGTGATATCATGGTATGAGTATATAGAATTTTAGGGATTTTGGTATGTGGAAAGAGTTAAATTTTAATTGTATTCATGTTTTCACTAAGGTTCAATGGGTATTCATTTTTCAATAGAATACATGATTAAGGCATTCAAATGTTTGGAATGTGACCAACAAGACATATCTTATGATATATGGGGATAAATGATAGTATTTTCATGCTTGGTACATGACCTCTCTATCAATGTTTTTCCTTATACTGTGAGTTTGGGTAAGCCTAAAGTTTGGAATAGATTAAGTTAGACATAAAATAGTATTTTTTTAAGGCTAGAACGTGTTGATATTATTTTTTGAATGTTATAATAGTATAGTTTTTGGACAAACCATAGGACGGGAAACAACCTGTCGCGCCAGACAAGGATGCCCGAATCGAACCCAAAACCGAAGTGCGAATGGACTTTATCGCCTACCACTGGCCTATAAAAAGTCCCTGATTAGTAGAAACTAGTTCTATTTTATTAATCAGTATGATAGATGAAGTATAAGTCCATTTTAGGAACCATATATGATTAATCTCACCATAGATGGACTTAGGTATATAACTTTTGCTGACCTGATGTTTGAGACAGATGGAATGACCTATCATTCTATCGCATGATCTACGAACACATCATGGAAGACAAATTCAACGTCATTTAATTAATAGATGAAGTGGAAATTGTTCAAGGTACTAACAACATTGAGATTATACAAAAATCAAGTAAGTATTTCTTCTAATTCAAAATTTTCAACTTTATTGTAAGGAAATTGAAATCCAAAAATGTTTTCATAGTGATCTTATATCTGATGAATAAGACGTTACCTTATATAATCACACATTTATGGCTTTGTGATTGTTGTATTTTTCATAGCCATCTTCTCTGCCACTCTCCATAAGAACATGAAGGTTAGATTTCTCTTTTATATCCATATTTTAACCTATTTTCTCCAATGTCGAAACCCAGTGATTAGTTAATTTGGGTAACCCTTATGTTTCATAATTATGTTTTTAAAGTTATGTTTTGGTATTCCATTTAACAATGTTGGTTTCTATTAAAGAAACATTCAAGTAGTAAACCATTTATAACCCCGACGAATTTCGAGGGGGAATTTTAATTTATGAGAGGTAGAATGTAACACCCCGAGATTTTATGAGAAGTATTCTTTTTAATTTATTTGATGTCTTGTGTTTTATGCTACACCAAGATTATCTTCCACTATACGCAACATCGTATTAGCTTGCAGTACACACAACACTATTTTTGGATCGTGTTACAAAAAATTTCAATTTCGTTTGATTGAAGTTATTCTACGCAACATTGAGCTGTATATATATATATATATATATTCAATGTATAAATGAAATATGGTTGGATTCTACTATACACAACAACAAAGGAATCTAGCACTACATGAAACCCTGACATGGCATGCTTTACATGCAATAGTAACCTTCCACAATAGCGTGTGTTGTACGCAATACCGAGTTTCACAAAACAACGATATATTATTAAAATATTATATAAACTAGCTGTTATGAATAGTAATACCCACTTTTTGAAATTTTATAAATTTAATATATCAAAATGTACTTCATTTTTGGATTCGAAATATCAAAATTAGCCTAGGGTGATTTTTTGATATTTTTCTGAAAACATTCAATTTTTGATGAATATTGAAAACACTGGATTACTATTTAAAAACCGACTTTTTATTTAAATAATATTTTTTTATTTTAATTTATTTTAGGTCAAAATTTATACATAATGCCTATATAAGTTCAATTTAATTCATTGGATTTATTTTATAATAATTTTATATATATAAAAATTTTATTGAACTTTTCACCGTCTTTTACCCACCTCCTAGGAGAATTTTAAAATTTACATATAACATAATTTTACTGCTTTTTTGAGTGGAATTTCGAAAAACCGAGAGACACGGTTAATATCAAGGAGTAAAATGTGGTTCTATAAGATAAAAATAACTTTTTGTGAATATTAACTTTTTACTTTTTATTTACCACAGTTAAAAGTAAATAGGGTAATTAAGGGTGAAAATGATATTATTATTACCCTAACACATGTCCTAATTCTATTGGACAAGATTAATTTGACCAAAAAAACCTTTGGATTATAATATGACCCTTTAGGTCCGCTTGGATTAGATTAGGACATTTATTATTATTTTATTTAAGGAAGAGTTAAAAGAGTTAAAATCAATGTGTTATAACTAAAACATTTTTAATATAATTTTATACATACGATAAATTCAACTATAAATATTAATTAGAAATATAAAAATGCTTCCTACATAATGGTATTTTATTTACAATTTTTATACATTAAATAATTTAATTTATTTATGACACAATGATGATGTAGTAATTACCTTATTAGTGAAATAATTACATAATTGATATTATAAAAACCCAAATAAATTTATTTTGAGACTTTTAATGAATTAAACTAATTTTTTATGTTACCATGACATGTTATTATGGATTCAATTAACCTGTTTCAAACAAAGCATTATTTTATGATTTTCAAAAAAATCAATTACCAAATTGTGTCAAAATTGACATAAAATAGTTTTAAAAAAAGATATTATATTATTAATTTTTATTTTAATACTAAAAATATAAGGTTTGTCCAAATGACTTAGATAACGTTATATATATTAATAATGAACCACATTGGGTTCTTTGGGATTGTTATAGTTTGTTGATTAACCATATAGTGTAAGAAAATAAGAAGACCTGGTAAAAGTTAATTTATTTAACTTCGAGTTAAATCTAAATTATAAGGATAAAATAGTAACCTAAACTTGTCTAAAACCTATTGGTTGAGATTAATTCGACCCATCCCCACTATATCTTCTATATAAGTCACTTTGGATCCATTATAAACCGAATATGACTTTATTATAGAATAATATTTTAAGTTTTTTTCCTAAAGTGCCCCTCCCCTTCCTTATAAAAGGGCACCTCCTCCCTCTTCTCTTTACACAATTTTGAGCCATCAAGCTCTGCCAACCCCTGCCCATTTCCCTTCTAAAGTTCCCTATAAACATTATAGAGGTTCTTTTCTACTCAAAATACCAACTCTAGTGCCTTAAGAGGAGGTTAAGAAGAGGCGCATCAAAGAAGAGGTAATATCCTTTACCGATTCATTCCAATTTATTTCTTATTCTACTTCGTCTTCATTATTTATTTAATCATAAATTAATAACATCACTATCACTCATATATGGATATGTTATTATAAATATGAAACAACCCTATTTCATCTTTTATCCATCCTACAGAAAATGAAATCACCGCGCGTGCGTACATACAGAATACCGTCTCCACGCCGTGGTGTAATCTGTTTTCCACCACCACCTTACATGGATGCGTGTAATGGTGTAAATAAATACATATATATGATTATTGTAAATTAATATTTATTATGAAATATTATACATACAATTCAATAAAAATCCACGATCATTGAAATGATATCATCGCTCGTACATACGTACGGACTACCGTCTCCACGAACGCGATGAGATTCATTTTCCATGATTAACCATTAAAGTATGATTATAAAGTATATATAATAAATAATAATTAAATATATAACATAATAATGATACTGGATTTATGTACATATATGTTTCATTTACTTAATTCCATTTAATTCAATAAGTAATTGAAGACAGTGTTCATGCGTACGTACAACCTACCATCTCCATGAACGGTGTATTTCATTCCATGTATCGATATATCATATATATTTATATACTGAATATATATTACATATAAATCATGTTTTAAATTCTGTAATTAATTAAATCAAGATATATGTAATAATATCAATAACAACATGTTGAAACACTTACGATAAATGAAACGATTTCACCCAAAACATTGCTTTAACATGGAATTTACAAAATAACAGGTAATATAAAGTCATAAGTGAACCATATATGATATCATAACAATGAATATGATTCTGTAATAAGTCAATGATATTATTTAAATCATTATATAGTAATTTCGGATACATACGAAGCATATCGAACATAAGGTAAGGGATAATTTTTCTATTCTCATTTTTATATGAGATTTCTTGTACGTAAGTATTTATTGGGGTTATATTTTTCATCCATGTCCATAAAAATGTTTTTCATAATTTTTTTAATATTCTTCCATGTATGTATAAATACATGTTTACCACTCTTTAACTATTACTTTGTGTTATGGAATAATTGTTTTTGTTTACTAAATGTGGTACTTTTTGACTTTTCTGGCAAAAGTACGAGAGGAATGTTTTTTTAACTAATACAGTGATAATGGATTTTTACGGTTTCATAACACATTATTTTCAAGAATATTACTCTACAAGAATTCATGATTATTATCAACAAAATCCTTTTCATTTAAAATTTCATGGAATTTTATGAAAAGAAAATGATTTTGAAGAGGAGAGGATATTTTCCTCAAGAATTCACTTCAAGTGTTTTGTCAAAACTATTCTCCATCTAAGATGAAATTATTTAGTATGATTATGTTTCAAGTATAATGTCTCTATAATTTACATTGATTCATTTTTCTTATGAATAAATGATATCAATTTGTTTTATATAGATTATTTTATGAATGGATGATGTTTATGAAACCCATTTTATTCTTTGGGTTATGATGAATGATTTATGTTTATGTTGTGGCACACATAAGAATGATATCATTATGAGATGGATGTGACCTATATCTCCCTCCAATGCATTGGGTAAAGATGTATATCTCATGAGATAGAGATGGATGGAATGGCACGTAAATCTGGTTCGGTAATACAGGGATGGAACGACAAGTAAACCGGGTCCAGTAAAGGACACTGTCCACTAAGATGGTCTTGGAAGCAATGCCTTAGATACTGTGGAAATCGTATCTGGTGATTAATGTTTTTACATAATTACATGTTTTATTTCCACACTATTTTATCTTGATTAATGTTCTTTTTTGATCTATTCCTTATGTACTGCAATGTTTTATGTCATTCCTCATGATTTTAATGTTTAGATTTTATGCTCTTGTTTTTACATTAAAATGACTATGGATTGTTTTATGTTCTCTATGTTTACCCTTATTGAGAATTTGAGCTCACATTTTTTATGTTTTATTTTCCCCAGGATATAATGAAATGTTTTAGGTAAGAGAAAAAAAGGGAAGATCTTTATAGGAGATATTGAAGATCTTTCACCATGATTAGAAGATTATGTTCCGAGTTTCCAAAGACTCTAAACTATTACAGTACTTATGTGTTGGTTTTTCTTATGTATTAATTATTCCACAAATGTAATGTATTTTCCATGTACGTCAAGCTATGGGAATCTACATAAACACTCCCAATGAGATGATGAAAATGAAATAAAAAATAGTAATGTAGTATCTGTTCATTGTTCCCATCCATTAACGCAGTGGAACCATTATTTTTGTAGCCTCCAGGATTTGAGAGTTAAATATTCCATAATTTAAAAAATAATCCTACATAAATAAATATATACTCCTTCATTTTTTGACTTCATGTGTACTTCAATGTGGTCATGAAACACCTCTTCTATGATGCTTATCTGATTTGTTTTCATTGGTGAGGTGTACTACTGTGAGACCATGACACATATTCTTCATGTATTATTGCCTATGTGAAGTACTTACTTTGTTGATGCACCTTTTATGTGCAGTGAAGGTTTAAGAAATTCGTCATATTTAATTTCATATTTCTATGTGTGGATAGAATGACCTTTCCATACTTACACATCGATTCCCTATTCATTAAAATAGTTTACCTATCATTTCTTATAATTACCACGCTCCTTCTATAAATAACACAAAAACATAGATATAAGGAGAATGGTTCATAATTATTTAGAAGGAAATAATTCCATTTATAGGAATCATAGAAAAAATTAACAGTAAAAGCTCACAAGGAATCCTCTGAATAATTTCTTATATGTCACACCAAATTTTTGGGGGACTATCATGATGTGACCATGTGAATTCAGTTCAGGGAAGATTCTTTGAAGGGGATAAATTTTAAATCATGCATCATAAATGATTCTTCATAATGAATTATTAATTAAGGATAGTTAATGGAGGATTCTTCGTGAATGGTTATTATTAAATAACCTATATAATGTAATCCATCCAGTGAAGCACCAACTTAATGTATCATATTCCCCTACAAAATGTGTGTGTCCTCAGTTGTCTTCATCACTCACGATTACATTTCAATGACATTTGATGAAGTTTCACCTTATATTGAAATTTTATGAAGTAATATAATAATTAATTAATGGAGTTCCTCTATGTCATGTCCTTCACTAAGGCTTCCCCCAAGGCTACACCAACCCAATAACCCTCTGGGTACATCTTTTTGGGAAATGAGAACCCTCAAAGGGATATATTCTTGGTGAATAATATTTTAAATGGAGGATCATGTTTAAGACCCATTATATTTTTTTAGTGTCATCCATATTATGAAATCAACCAAACTTGGTTTAAGAAATTATTATTTTTCTATACCTATTGATGTATGCATAGGATTTAACATGTGACAAGCACGAAAATCCATGTTTCAAGAACCTATCATGGTCCCTCATTAATCGGTATCGCTATAATATAAGCCCCGTTCATATCCAATGTAATACAACCTTGGAATGTACTCAATATTATATCTCATTTTACTTACACCAAGCAAGGATCATGTAAACTTGTAGATATAAGTTTATCATGTTATTAGGATAATAAAAAACGCATCCAACATGTGATTTCTCCCAATGTATAACACCCAGACCGATCATTCCTTTATTAATGATATCATTCTGATGGTTTATTAGTGATACACATAAAGGAAAACCCTATATGTGTAATCTCTACTTAATCATCATTTTTCACACATTTAATGATATGAATTTCCCTATATCATGACGTTAAACTATTTTTGCTAATTTCTGTCTTACATTTCATAAAATTGAACGAAAATATCCTTAACATAGGATGTTAAATTGCCTTGTATAGTCCTATAAGATGACCTTAATCTATAAATATCATATTTCATGGGAACTGATTCACCTTAAAAGGATATGGATGATACCTCTCTATGGTTTAAAACCATCAAAAATACCATCTACATAACTCCTCACTATATCATATTATTTTGTGCCATAATATCCTTACATATTGGGCTAGATTACCTCTAAGATATATTTTACCTTCACTAGGGACATATTCTGTGTGGATCATCCATTTATTAGGCTATATAACTAATAAAATCATATCCCCAACTGAAGGCCTTTATTCCTTATGGGTCTCATCAAATTACACTCATTAGTTCATAATTCATGGGGCACCCATCCACAAAGGGAAACATTTTATATGTGTAAAATTCCATTCTCATTGGGATATATTCTATCTAATTTCATCCCAGTAGTTCAACTCCTTAATAGGTCCCACAGTAATTATTTCAAGGAAATTTTCACCAAGGTTTCCTTTCATACATAACCACAATTTCCATTGACCCATACTTTCCAAATTAACAAACATGTTACTCTATGTAAACTTATGGGGAGTTATTCTATGTGTTTAATTTTTCCTTTAATTATAATAGGAAGCCTCTTTTAAGGGCTTAATATCCAAATTGTTAATTCATACCACTTCTGTAGATGGTGTGAAACCCTAGATTTCCTGACTATGTTAATTGGAACAATGGTTTCTTTAAATTAAGCACCAATAATCATTAACGAACATTTATTCATAACCAATGATAAATATATATTCATAAAAAAAAGAATATTAAATAAAAATTATTGAAACAGAGGTAAGAAGTCCCTTACTGGGATATTGTAAGGACACTATAAAATGTATTAATCCTACAATAAATTCTATAAGTAGGATACAATCCCCTAAAAGGTGGTATTTTCCTGATATATTATCCTCTACAACAATGTGTATTAAGAAGTGTTTCTAGAAAAACATACCAATGAAAACCTATATTTGGAATATATGACCATAATGAAAACAATTCCAATTCATCTTAAACATAAGGGAATATTAGATTTTCCCCATGAAAATATAAATTATGAACCTAATATAATCCTTAAACAATAAAATTTACTTGTCAAGAATGTCTATTTACATCTGATACTGTATTGGTGACCATTCATATTAATGTGTATTAATCTTTTGAGGATATAAAGAGTACTCCCTTAAATATAAATTAATGTAATCACATCACTGAATGAATAAATAATCATCTATTTCAAATTTTGGGACCATATTAAATAGGAATGCATTATCGCCAGTGAAGAATCAATAGTGAAAAGTAAAAAACACATTGGTTCGGGATTTCCACTCTAATTATAAATTCCTAAAGCTATATGATACGTGTGAATATCCCCTTGAATAGAATCCCCACTAATCATTGATCTAATGTTGAGTGTTGGTAAATAACTTTATGAAACCTATCCCTATTTTTAACCACATCGATAGTCTCTCCATGGTGTGTTATAACAAACACCTCCCCTGTTATGGGGGAGTCTGATCAAGAGGTCAAATACAGACTCACATATGTCAAGGATTTTCCTATGATGACATCATCCTACCAATTCCATAAAAAAACTCCATGATTTACTAACTGATAAGGAAAATGATAAGAAAACCACATAGGAGATCCATGATTCTTTGACCGTAATAGGATAATCTAATATATATCTCTAGATCTATAAAATAGTTGATCATCATGACTTGGGCCATATCCTCACATTCACTAAATGATTCCCCTGATGTGATTTGGAATCAAATAGTGATCATGGTAAAATTATTATTTTTAGTCTATAAATTCTTCTAATATATCATTGAAAAATTAAATGAACCACATTATCATATCCTAATGTCTTCCCAGGGTAGTATCATATTATTTCACTAAATCATTGCGAATGTTAATGTACACTAGTAGAATTTGAAAAAGTAGGTTGACATAAAATGTATACATTCAGTTAGATCATATTCTTTCTCCCAACAATTAATTACCATATATTCACTTTCCCATTATATATGATTAATAATATATTTTGGCTGTAATAAAAGGGATGATATATCTCCCTACTCACATAATATTAAATTTTCATCATATCCTGGATGTATTAGTAGAAGATGCTCACCAGCATACCCTATAGAATATTATGGGAAATGAATATATTATAACCACCATCACCATAGTATCCCATCGTCAAATTTAATGATGTAATCGGAAGAAGGAATATATTCCAAATCTCATTCTAATGGGTCATGGGAGCATCTTGGTGGCGAATGAGAAATGGGATAGGAAACATGTCCCTATTCCAACCAGAGACAATCAACCCACATTAGTGGACACCTCATGGAAATACCTTATACCCAAACAGTCCTAAACATTTTATTGAAATATCATAATGGTAGCACAAGAATCGCATTAGGATACTTCCACATATGATGGTTTTTATCCAAAATTGAAGTCCATGCTTCAAAAATGAGATAATCCCAGAGGAAGTCTCATTGAGAAAATCACAAAGTACATGAGTTGGCCCATATTCCATCCCTATATAATAATATTTTTCTCAAGGCCCTAAAATATATTTTAAAAATATCCAAATATTCTACTAACTCTTCATTTGATGGGGGACGAAATTTGAGTTGAAATCCCCACACCCCATAATGTTGCTACCAAAATCTATGGAGGTCCTCCCAAAGAACTCTCCTTAAAGTTCTTCCCTGTAGCGATATCTAGATTGATCTTTGGAACTCTTACCATAATGATATCTATATAATACCACCTCTAAAAAAATATTATTTATAAAAAATTTACACCTTATCATTTTCCACCATTACAGTTATCCGTAGACAATATATTGAAGGAATATTCTATATGGTTGGAAATTTTTAAGATCTTATCCTTTATGGATATGCCTCGTGTACATTTTCATGTAAAATTTTTGCCTTATATTGAGTATACTTTGGATGAATATTGACATGGATGTATTTTGGATTTTTTGTGATTTTAATGGTTTTTATGTTGTTTATGGTTGGTGCATGATTTAACCAAACCTTACACCCCCCCCCCTCAATAGTTCAACGCAGACATAGGGGAACTTCATGTAGGTTTATGGGTTTTCAAACCATGAACCACATTGGAGAAACTATGAAGTGTATTATTAGGGGATCATGTTTAAGGTGAATTGTTTTTAAAATCACATTCCTTCCCCCTAAAAACCATACACATAAGAATTAAACCACTAAAAGGTTTTGTAAAAAATCATGAACCCCTCATTTTAAACGCCAAATAGACATAGATAACCATAAATAGTAATTTTTCTGAATGATCTAAGAATAATTTCAAGAGACCTAAAATATCTATTGATGTGAATCAATTATATGGTGGAAGAGATATTCACCTACCTAATATTTATTTTCTCTCTCATCCCTCTTTATTAAAGAAGTTGGGTGATTTGTTTCCATTGGAAATTTGTTTTGATCAAGTTTTTATTGGGTCTTGTTTTTTTATGATCTTTTTTCCTATGTATTGATCAAATATCTTCTACCCATTTTGATTTGGATTGTTCCACAAGAATCTAGGGTTATGATTTTGTGCTCGTCCATCACCAATACTGAGCTAGGTGTCCAAATTTTCAATTCATATATTCTTAATTATAATTGGGGGTATATAAATGTGGAATTTTAATTTCAATGTTAGGAAATTTAATTTTAATATGAATTTATTTATTGATTCATACCATGTGATTATGAAAACTGAAGAATAATGCAAGTATAAAATTAGTGGAATCCTGAAATTTATAAATTGTCTTCCCTTGTGATTATTGAATTGGTGGAATAATATGATTATGGAATAAGTTTAATAATATGTTAGGAAAATTTTCACAATGTTTTGTGAATGTAGAACCATTATTTATGAATTTTTTTGAGTGATGGGAAAATTAGTTAGGGGATAGGGATCACTGCCCAAAGTACCCACATATTTCTAGAATTCCACTATAATCCCAACGATATATATTTATTGTCATGTGATAATTGAGTTGTATGATACATAATCATACTCAAAATAACCATTGGGTTCTAGACTACTTCACTAGGCCTCCAGTTTATGAATGTGATGTTTTATTTAAATTGATAATGACAGCCCCATAAGGAATTAATTTTCTTTTTTATTTTAAGTCTGGTTAAGTGTCTAGAATTAGGAGAATATGGAATTAATTGTTTGAGTGTCACTATTAACTGAGGTTTTTATTTATCTAATTGAAGAATAATTATATTTTAATGCTATTTTAATTTTTCATTTACTTCCTAATTCTTTATAAAAATTCATTCTTTGTTAGACTAGATTTTTTTTTGATTCCATTGGTTCTGGCGTAAAGAATTTTACTCACACCCAACTTAGGATTCCAAGTCAGTAACCAAATATATTTAATTTTTATAGGATAGTACAATGGAAATATCCCTATGTTATATGGTTGTGTTGGGATTTCAGATGGAGCATTGATAATGAACAGAACATGATTTTGGGACTTTTCTGTGAGTCAGTAGAATTTATTTATTTATTTTTTTCATTTGATACATGAATGTTATATAGAATGACATATCTATAAACTCTTATTTATGGTAAACGTTTTCATTTCATGGAATTTTTATGTGAGGTTTTCCTTTTTTTATTTTGGAATTATCTTGTTTATTGATTTTTATCATTTTGATAATGTCTATAGATTTTTTTTTATTATGATACATAGATAAAGAGGGTATAGTATCTCCACTGTTACATATTGGACCATCCCAAATAGTCCGTATCCTCTGATGTACGTTGATGTGTGCCTAACATTAAGTGGAAAACCATATCGGGGAACCGAGATTTGGCACCTGGGTTAAGACCTCACAAGGTGGTATCAGAGTGGGTTTCATATATTTTCATTTTTATTAATATTTGGGAATTTTGTGTAGGAGACATGGAATACCTAGACCTTGGTCACAACCTCATTCATGGGTGTATCTAACCCACGTATCTTTGAAAACTCAAATAATCAGGGTTTGATTTTTGTCAATGATGTTTATAGTTACACTTTGATGTTATTTCACCTTGGATGATTCAATTTTTGTGTGATGTTATTATTTTTACATATTATACTCATGGACTACTATGAAATGAATGTTTACATGAATCATTCTAGGAACTCAATATTTCATGTGGAATTCATCATTTTAGATTCTCTTGTAAAATAATGTTTTCGGTGATTATTTTCAATGAAAATTATTTTCCTTATTTGACTAATTTTTAAAATGAAATAGTCCCTAATATGAAATTGATAATTTTAAATGATTATAATTATATTAAATTAAAATGCATAGATGAGTGTATAATGGGAATATATGGAATATGTACAGGTTTTACTTTATGTTAACTATAACTTATATGAGGGTTGATTGAGGGTAGAGATAGTGGCCATGATTTGAGATTGTGGTTGAGAATGTGGGGGAACTGGTTATATATTTATGTGAATACATATTAAATAAATATGATAATGATGTTACATGTGTACTAAGATGTGTGTGTTGAATTTTAAAAAAAAATCATACATGATCGTGTTTTTTGATAGGATGATGGGAGGACAATGCTGAAAATGTACCACCGGTAGTGGAATGAGTGTCTTTGATAGTTATGGATGAAGGATATGAAGAGGTGTTCTCAGATAAATTTTATTACCTTATTCCATTCATGGATAGTGACCTAGGGATGATGGATCATAATAGGTCTAATCTGACATGAGGTTTATAGTTATAGAAACCTCCATCCTTCACTGAAGAGGGTTGACAAGAGGTAGCTAAGTTGTAGATTGAGTGTATCGAGATGATACATGACCATTTAGAGACTCCCATAGATATGGGATTCATGTTTACATCATATATGTTGTTTGAATAATAAAAATGATGATGGTATATTCAAACATGGGATGACCTCATGGAGAATGTGGTGTGGAAAAATTTAGAGATATGTTCTTGGAAGACATTGACCCGGTGATGACTAGGTAGGAGAATATAGTAGAGATTATGTGGTTTTCCTCTATAAGTATGTATATGATGGAATATGTTGGTCACCTTAATTTTTTGGAGAAAATTATCCCATCATTCATAGGATATGAGAAAACTCTAAAAAAATGTTTTTAGATGGACTTATATGTGATATTATATCCAACGTTAATATGTTTCAGTTAATGAAGATTGATGAGATGGTGAATTTGGATTTAATTTATTAGAGGGATCTGAAGATTACTTCTAGTGAAATTTAGGTGGTATCTAATGGGTAAACAAAGGGTACAATTTCCATGAGATGGAATAATTTCTATCAGAACGTATAATAGGGAAGTATAAAAATGAGTTACCAGGGGGAAGGATCAATTACTCATATATGTAACCAAGAATACTTCCACTAGTATGGTAGTTATGGTCACAATCATAGAAAATCTCCAAGACCAACAGTGGAGTGAATACCCTATGTTAAGATAAGTAAATTTTAGAGGTATTTTAGAAACCATAGATCGATGGGAAATGACAGAGGACCTTAATAGAATTTGGTTAACAAAAGGGGGACATCTACCATATATTATCCAGGTACTTGGTGTTCTTCTGACCTTGAAATTTGAGGTAGAGGAAATGGTACATCAGGTCAATAGAACCTGTTTATGTAGAGTAGTGTAGATTAGTGGACTCAGTCTGCATCGTAGGGAAGAGGGGAAGGCTAAATTATTATAGTTCATCCTACACTTGTGGATAGAGATATTGGACCATCAATATCCACAGGTATAGTTATTAAATAATATATACTTTCTAATTATTTTTATTATAAAGGAGACTCCAATTATTTTATTTCTTCGCAAATTGTAAAAGGATTGTGTTTGATGGTGGAGTTTTTGAGTGGGGTTGGGATGAGCAGTATAACATTGGGAGTAAAATAAATGGAAATGTATTCATGTAAGGGGTGTTATCTCAAGGATTGGTAGTATCATTTCAATTCTGATTTTTTATTATTTTGTATGTCAGTTTTTGACGTCATCTTTGGTATGGACTATCTGGTCTTGTACCTATCCAAAATCGATAGTTATCATATGAGTGTAACCATAACATCTCCCAAGGGTTACAATTCTGTTATTTATAGAGCGTTGGATATTATGATAGGCTGTGTTAAGCCAGTTCATTACCAACTATAGGAGCTCACTACCCATGTTCCAATTCTTCTACTAAATGTTGGTTGATTGAAGCATGATGTCTATCCACCTACATTTGATCAATTATAGGAAGTGTTTCTTGGGTACTTAGTCGGGCTTCCACCTGAGAGTAATCTTGAGTTTATAATTGATATCATGCCAATATCTGACCTAGTTTCTATTCCTCCTTAAAATTGAACCAATATTTCTTCACAAATATAATAAATATTTGGAATTTTTGATGAATAATTGATTTATTTTTTCATGTATGTCACTTTGGGTTATTTGATTCTTTTTCCAAGGTTTTAGACAGGACATTGCATTTAAATTTGGCATATCATATGTTAAATATGATGATAGTGAAGAACATGTATCCTATTCCATGTATCAATGATCTCATTCATAGTAGATAAAATATTGTGTGTTCTCCAATATAGAAATGTGGTCATGGTATCATTAATTGAGAGTTTGAATTTTTTGTATACCATGGACATGTTTCAGAAGTAGTTATGGCCTATATGAGTTCTTCATGAATTTTTTTTTCTGACTAACGCTCCAACTATGTTGATGGACATGATGAACTGTAACATTCTCCCACACCTATATTAATTTATAGTTATTTGTGGCTGATATATTAGTGTACTATAAGACTCATTACAATAGTTACCCCCATCTAAACATCATCGTGAGTACATTGATGATGCATTTTATATGCACCAATATATCTACGTGTCAAATATGGATTGATGTGCTACATTTATTAAGTCACATCATCCTAGTGGATGGTGTGTTAGTAGACCTAGTGAAGGTGCTTACAGTGGATTCATAGGAGAATCCCAACAATGTATTTGATAAGTGTAAATTCATATATTTAGTGGGATATTATGAGAGTTTTAATGTATTTTTCACCTTTTGAAGCACCACATTCATGATTGGAAAATAAGGGAGTCATTTATGACTTTTCTAGAGATTATGAGGATTCATTATAGGAGTTGAAGATGTATTAGTCTATTTCACTACTTTTGACCCTACCCATTCTAGGTGGCTGGTATACCATGTTTTGGGATGTGTTTGGGATCATACATGGGGAAGTTTTGATGTCCGAAGATCTAGTTGTAGAAAATGAGTCATGGAAGTTGACGGTATGTGAACAGAATTACCCTACATGTGATCATTAGTAAACAACAGTGGTTTTTTCCTTAAATTATCTGTGTAATTACTTGTTATTTTAAAAGATTAATATTTATACTTGTCACATGATATAAAATTATATATTCCCATATAGATATTTGGATCTTCAAAAATGGATATGGGTTGTGTATATGAAGTCATTTGACAAATACATAGCTTATATTCCTAGGAAGGGAAATACTATTTCTGACTGTTTGTGTAGGAAGAAGGAAACTCATGTTGTTCACAAGTTCGTTTCTGAGTATGATATGATTAAATTGTTGGATGAGATGTATATTGAGATATTGGGAGGGGAAAAGGAAGGTGTCCTAGGATCCTTATTAGTTGAGTCCAAACATGTGACATAGATTAGGGAGATGTAGTTTGAGGATCCGATGTGTTTTTCTTTGAGAGAAAACCTTGGAGATGGAGAGACACCTTCTAATTGGACTATAGATGACAATGATTCATATACAAATTGTATCTTCTTTTTCTTCCTACATGTATGTGTGAGGTGTGGATGGGTTATTTTCATGCTGAGAAATTGTTGATGTATCTTGGTTTGAAAAAAATTTACATTGAATTACATCTAAAGTATTGTTGGATATAAATGAAAATATATATTATAGGATTTTATATCATGTTTATATATCTATCAGTTGGGGAAGTCCAAGCATCAAGGATAGGGGGTTTTCTACAACAATTTCCCATAAAAAATGGATTTGGGATAACATTACAATTGAATATGTGGTGGGTCTCTTGAGGAGCCCTTAGTATAATGATTCATAGTGGGGTAATTATAGACCACATCAAAAAGGTATCACATTAATTACCTATCTGGTAGAATTTTTCCACTGATTGGTTTTTTGAGATGTACATTTATTAGATGATATGTGTTAAATGGGTTCCATTGAGAATAAATACATACCATCATTTATGATTTAATTCAATCATCACTAAGGTATTGCAGAAATAATAGGTTTCCCAGGTTTCTATATATGGTGCTTTTCCCACAGAAAGACAAGAAATCATTTCACACTATTTCAGGGTTGGTGTACATGCTAAGAGAATGCATTGTTGATTTTGGTGGGTCATGGGAGTAGTAGTTATCACTCATTTAGATAACATATAACAACAGTTATCAGTCTTATATTCTGATGGAACCATATGAGTCACTTTATATTAATCCATGTTGATCCCCATAATGTTGGATGGGGGTGAGAGTCACATTTTCAGGTACTGGGTCTTATACGGGATACGTAAATGAATAATCAATGGATTTAAGAACATTTTAACATGGTTCAATATATGAAGAAGTAGTTTTCTAAGTAATTTCGATATACTCATGATTGTTTTTGGGTGATCTTGTATTAAATTGGGTGTTATCATGATTAGGACATAATAGGATTAAAAGGATTGTAATATTTTTGACCTAGTTGTTGGACCTTTTCAGATTATAGAATGGATTAGACCGGTGGCATACATATTGGCTCTTCCACTGAGGAATAGTTTTATGCATGATCAATTTCTTCTTTCATGGCTTTAGTAGTATTACCCTGACTCTTATAATGTGATTGGTTTTGATGATGTTGATCTAGAGGCTGAAACATCCATTGAGGAGAATCTAATTCATGTTTTTGATCATATTGAGAATGTGTTATCGTGAATGAATGTGCCAATATTAAGAATGTTGTGGCAGCTTTCGTGTTTTTATGAGGATACATAGGAGTCAGAAACATATATGTGGTATCAGTGGGCTAACTTTGTTTCCTTGAAATCATATAGTTTCATGGGTATAAAACCAAAGGATGCGATGATATAAGGTGAAGATATTGTAAGATATTGACCATTTTTGAGATTCATGTTACATGTGTGGAGGTATTGTTTTATCTTTTGGGGTAAAAATTGGATGATTATTGTCCTAGATGCATTTGGTTTTGTTTTAGTTATTTTTCTGTGTTTTTAGGCAGTTCATGGCTGGATTGTAGTTTTCTAAAACTATTCACCCTCCCCCTAGAGGATGTGAATCCTAGATATTGGGAAATTGACTGGATGGTGATTTCATTGTCAAAAACGTTTTCCACATAGGAGAAACTTTGAACCACATAAGTAGGTGTGCATGGTTAAGGTTCACTATTAGAAAAACCATACACCTCCACCCCATAAATTGTTCACGCATGAATTAAAACCCTAAAAGTTTCATTAAAATTCCATAACCATACTATTATTGACCAAATTATATAAGTTTTAATTATATTTTCTTCCTTAATTTTTTTATTCTCATGGATAAATTCCAAGGCCCCTTAATCCTATTCCATTTAATATCAATGATTGTTTTTCAAGAGATCCTCACCTGCCCAGTATTTATTTTCATCTTCCTTTTTGTTCATACCTCCACCAAATCTATTTCCTAGTTAAAATGAATGATTTACACAATTGGTAATTTTTTTAGATGTAGATTTTTGTGGTTCTTGTTTCATAAGATCTTCTTCCAATGTACTGATCCTAGATCCTCTAGGATTTTTGGATTTCGATCATTTTTCATGAATTTAAGGGTTATGATTTGGTGATAATTAATCAATTATATTTATTTAGGCAATCTAATTGTAAATTATCACAGTATTTATTATAATTGGGTATATATAATTGTGAAATTTCAACTTCCACATCAATAAATTACATTTTAAATATAATTAATTAACTGACTTTTCCCTTGTGATTATGAAATTGGTAGAATAATAGGATTATGAAATTCCTAGAATAATAGGATTAGGAAATTGGATTCCCATGTGATGATGGAATTAGGGTTATAATGGGATTAGGTAATTGGTTGAATATTGAATTATAAACATGTTTGATAATGTGTTATTAATGTGGAACTATGGTTTATGATTTTCGTGAATGATTTAAAAATGAGTTGTGGAATAGGAACTACTTCTCCAAAAAACCAGGGGGTTATAGACTAACACTATAAAACCCTAATATATACTTATTTTAATGTAATAATTTAGTTTTGGTATAGGGACTTCTACACAAAAGACCCATAGGGTTCTAGAATGACACTATTATACCCCGATGTATGAATTTCAAACTATTTTTAAATTTATAATGAAATCTCATAGAAGAATTAATTGTTATATTCCTATTATTTATGGATCAAAATCATGCACAAGATGCAGTTGATATGAATTGTTTTAGTTTTATAGAAAACCTAGGGGCCTATGTGGTTAATTAAAGAAATATTAAGTGTGAATCATGTTTTATATTTTCATTTAATTGTATATTGGTTATAAAAATGCACACACTATTTGACTAGATATTTCATTATAATCCATTAGTGGTGGAATACTATGTTGTACTCAAACCATAACTTGGATGACTGATCTTTACCAGATTATACTTCATGTTTATAGGGCATGATAAGCCCAAGATCCATATGTTATATGTATGATTCTAGATTTAGTTTGTAGCATGGATGAGGGAAATGGACATGATTTCCGAACCCATTTAGGAGTTTTTAGAGTGTTTTTATTTTCTAATTTAATTTGAAACATGGCTGGTATATGGAATGACATATCTATATCTTTAGTTAATTCCATCCATTCCTGGTTTTCAGATTATTATATGATGTCAGAATTTATTGATCAATCCATTATCCTGGTTATTTTTCATTATCATTTTTCTATTTTTATTGATTTATAAATTTTTTATGGTTAAAATATTATGGTATAGTATCCCCAACTTACATATTATCCCATTTCTACTTGACATTAATCTCTAGAATACGAGGATGTGATCGTGAGGTCATGTAGAAAATTGTCTTGGGGAATCGACATGTGGTACACGGTTTGGGACATCACAACATTATTCCACGATGGATGTCCTAACCAAATAATTCCTTATTTTGATGTTACTCTTCATTGAAACAACTCATTTTATCAAAAATTTCCTACCCTTGAAGATGTTACAATGATAAAACACCAATATCGTGATATCTTCATGGATTAATTCCACTTATAGTAAGTGCATTATCTTGGGTGATTTTTATTTTTCTCGTAGTGAATTTAATATAAGGTTGAAGTCATCATCTACACCTCCACCAAGTCTCTCAAATTTTTATTTAGAAGTGAAATTCTAAAAAAACTCACCCCCATAGAAATTAAGCTCAAAAAACACATATCTGGTTGCACTAGTTCGACTTAGCTATCATCAAAGATAAATATGGTTTTATGATGATGACGAAGGAGCTATAAAACACAATATACTGGTCATATTTAGGTATTGTGCCATATAAAACTATTAAATTTCTGAAGCATTAGATGTGGAATTCATATATTGTATTCATCAAAATATTTCTTCTGACTCCTTATAAATGGATGGAAACATCTATACCATACTCAAAATATACAAACCACATCAAAGAAATAAATGAACCTTATTATGAAATTGACTTACTCACCGTTTCAGGGGAGAAGAAACTAATGTTTGCTATGAGGTGTAGGGATATCCATCAAAATTCAGTTAATTATTTTAGGAATCAGTATTATGTGATTTTTGATATTTTATTCAATACTATTATTATGGGATTGGGTGAGCCTGGACAAATGCTTTTCACTCTTCCAGTCAATCATAAGGGTCCACCATGAAAATAGTCAAGCAATTTCATCTTTTTTGAAAGGTTCTAATCATGATTTATATATATAAGAGACCTACTCTTCAATAGGTTTTCATTAACTCTAAATGTTATAAATAATGAACCCCCAAAGACCAAGACATTGAGTGACTCCTTTATCCGTCCTCAGAAAACATGGAACATGATTCGTTCTTAGAAAGTAAAAATACCTAACTAAACTACATCAATCCATATAAAAATTATTAGATTAAGTATAATAAAAATATATAACTCATCCTTAAAAAATTATAAAAAATTATATGTTAAATAGTAGTTTTTGAAATGGAAGTAATATTAGAGTAACCCTTTCCCATAGAGCTAAGGGAATGTTCAGCACCACCAACACCCTGAGGATATTTAAATACCAGATGGGTACAATATTTCACAAAGGCTTAATTGATTCATTCCCAACCCATTGGTATATAAGATGTTTTATCAAAACCAACTCTAACACCATGAGAAATAGTCTATTCCAATGTGGGAGAAACAACACAGGAAAATTCTATGTAGTTTCTCATGTTGTGTGGCTTATATTTATCTTTTAGGACTTACTCAACAACTGTTTCATGAGATTATCTCAAGATAATCCCTCATAATCCAATATCTATGGTGCATCAGAAGGAGAAAAAAACCCATTATATGGTTTAAAATCAAACAATATTACCATGAATCAGAATACTAATTAGGGTTTTGATATTCCACTTATGATATATTTGACAAATTACCGACTTCTTTATCCTTCTTGTGAGGAAAAGATTATGGAATATTGATATTCAACCAATAATGTCATCAAAAAATTTATAATGGATGATCTAGAAAATTATTTCGATATAGAAGAGTGGGATGTGGAATTATCTTTTAAAATATATTTTTCATTGAAATACTTGAAGGACATGTGTTTACTCGTAAATAGAGGCAATACCATAATTTATGTGATCACCCAAATTCTATTTTTATATCTATCCTATAACAATATGAAATAGCATCCTATGATTACTAAAATAGCTCTCCTTTTTATAATTACTATTTTATTATATTTCACAATGGAAAGACGTAGAGATATAGTTAAAAAAAGAATATTACATGTAAATTAATAATACTAATTACTATAGTTACAAATAAACATCGGATATAAAAATAAAATAATATCAACGAAAAAATGGTATACTCTATAGGTTCAAGTTTGAAAAAGATGATTAACCCATCCTGTAAAACCATTAAAATAAAAACACATTAAAAAAATAATTATGATAATTAATGTAATTGTAAAAAAATTGTAATGAAGTAGTAAATGTTGATATACTAAAAATTAAAAATATGTTATAAATGTAATTGTTTCAATTTTAATCTGAACATTACCAGACCATTGTTCAATTTTATCGCTGGTCAATATGACCAATGGACAATATTACTATTGGTCAATTTCAATATTGGACACCATAACAATTGGTATAATTTTACATTTTTAATTCATGTTTATAAAGGGTAATGAAAAATGAAAATTGACGTATAATGGGGAAATTATGGCCTCCATAGGTATAGTCATGCCTGTTGAAGCAATTTTGTGACAACTAAAGCAGGTAGAGTCAATGGAGTTCTCCCATGACCATTTCCAAGAGGATATTAAACAAGTGAGTATTGATTGAAATCATAAATGGGAGAAGTTCATGTTATTAGATATCACCAATTGGTTAGTGTGTATTGTTTGACTCCCATAAAACTACAACCATAATATATATTAACTTTAGGTCATATACCATTGTAAAAATATGTAATTATCATGACTTTATTATCATAAAAGTGTTTTTTATTTTGAATAAATGAACTAGTAATTTCATTAAATCAAATTTAAGTATTATATTATTTAACCAAATACTAATGATTATAAGATGAAGTTGATAAATTGATTTTTGGATACAAATAAAACATAATTTTATTTTTACAACATACTTACAGTTTTATAGTAAATATAGATATTAAAAAAATTTAGTTTCATAAAAAAGGATTATAAAAATTATTCATTTGAATAGAAGTGATAATATAGTTGTGTAATTTCTTAGGACTTTTTTAAAGGTTTCAGAAAGATTAAAATTTTGAAAAATCTATTATTTTAATTAATAAATAATTCTTTTCTAATGTAAAAATTATCATATTTAGAGAATTATTTAATTAAAATAAATCTTCTGTTTGAAGATTATGTTGAAATTAATTCATGGCGAAGTTATGAAATTTACTAAAATATTGTATTTTTTTAATGAATAATACAAATTTAGTTTTATGTTTTCATTAGGTTTTATGTCATCATTTATAACTAATAATGATTTAATAAAAAATTAATTATAATAAGTGGACATAAATATATTAATTTAATATTATTATTTATTTTAATGAATTTATTTCAATTTTGAACTATATAAAAGGATTCATAATTTCAAAAATGAAAATTATGATTTTAAAAATATTTTTTGGAAGACATTTATTTTCAACATTACTATCCACCTAAAATAACGTATACAATATTGTATGGTTATTGTAACTCCCAAATAGTCACTAAATGGGTCATTAGGTTCTCAAGGTTCAATAGTCATGTTTTATAAAGAAACTCTTTCATGTATGGGAACTCAACTTTTATTCATTTTCATTCAAGTTACTCTTTGCGGTATAACTTATAAATGTTTAATTAAAATATTTTTTAACACTTTTAATTATAAAATTAAATCCAAAATACTTTTTTTCTCAATGTGAATCTTTTTTTTCATCTCGTTGTTCCCTTTACTTCATCAACATTGTATACCTATCATGATGCGGAATTTATTTGTTGAATTTCTCTCTTTTAAATGAGAAATTGTTTTATTGTGAATACCCATACCACATTATTTTCTATTGTGTTCACCTAAATATAAGTTTAATTTATTTATGGTATATTTACTTTGGTTTAATCCACATTCCATTATCATTTGAAAAAATAAGTATTAAATATTCAGGTATTTAAACAGTTTTGTAATAAAAATTGTACGTGAAACCCATTATTTTTTCAAATAAATTATTGATTAAATGAGATATTATGATCAATGTGGGTAATATGAAATAGTACAGATGGATGTTTTTCTCTAATGGTTCTTCATTGTATTGCATGAAGAATTAATCTTCAGAGATGACATGTTTTATGATATCTTGTCAATAACCTTGGTAAATATGATTTATGAAACATTTGTGATAAGCATTGGATATATGAATATGAATGTATCGTTATTATGTTGTATCCAAATTTCCATGTTATGATTTATTATTTCATATTAGGATATTCCTCATGTTCTTATGACTATTACCTATGTATATGCTTTATGGTAACATAAAAATTATCACCATGATTTTCACCTTAATGACCTTTATTCTCAACCCTTTTATTTTGATATATATACAAAACATTATAGATGTAGTGAAAGTGACATAATATAAACCTATGGAGATGAATTTTATGTGTATTAAATTAATTGTATGTTTTTCATGTAATCAATACTTTATTTTCAAGAAATATAACATCAAAAAAACTTATTTATTGTTAAATGTAGTATTATATAAGGAATGTTATATATATTAAAAATGTAGAATTCCATAGTTGGTATCAAATACATGTTTAGATATTTATCGAAATCGAGATTTAAAAACTTCAGTATGAACCACAGGGACAATTATAAATATTTGAATACATGCAAATATTATGGTGAAGTATTGTGTGAATGGTTTCAATGAAATTAAATCTCTATCAGAACATCACAAGTGGATATGAATATAACACATTTTTACCTACGATCAATATCCCAGAAAAGGAAAAATATTAAATTTCCTCAATTATTAACTTGTTCATGATAAATATTCCTTTCTGTACACATGGTTTTACACTCGAGGTGGGTATTCTAGGTTAGTCACAATCATTTTATGGATCATTATAAAGGATATATTGAAAATATTATTATTATTATATGATATTAATGAATTGAAAATTTATTATTATGATTTAGGAATTTAACTCCCATTATAATTCCAGGACACCAAAAATTAAACTGTTTCTCACTATATTGTTCTTCTTTTATAGAAATAGAGATAAATTGGAGAAACATTGAAAATTATAAGTGCAATTGATAATATAATGATGACCCTAGTAACATGATGGAATCTAGAAACAAAAAATTCATGAGTATGATGAAAAAATTATCTTTGCAAATGAATTATAACCTATATCATTTTCAGTGGCTATATCACTTTGAAGGGATCAACTTTTAGTTGAGTCCTTAATCTGTAAATGATAACTTTCTTTTAGTGGATCTACCGATCCAATAATTTTTCAAAGTTAAATTTATTCTATAGAAAACATTTATTTTTAATTCATTTTTCAGAGCTAGAGAAAGTAAACATGATAGTAAACTACATATAAGGAGAAGTTCATTAATGGTGGAAACTCTATAGCAACAAAATTAAAACCATAGAGGTCAATTTTATATTGTCGGAATAGTACATGATAAATGTTTTTAAGAAATATTGTTCCCATTATTGAAGAATAAAATGGATAAATAATTCATTTAGTTTAATTAAAAGGAAAATAAATTTCTATGATGCAATGAAATTATTCGTAAACTCCATATATGATACATCTCTATCCTTTTTATAGATCCTAAGGAAAATATATATAGGTTCTTTGGTGGAATGAGAACCAATATATATAGGATTCAAGAAAATGAGGAATATAAATATATGATGAGATAGTATATAGGGATTTGAATTATTGATGGGGATTTAGAGAGAATCATTGGCATATAATAAAAATTAAAAATGATATCAATTGAGCTAATCTTACGGAATAATCTCTGTCATAAAATTTGAGGTATGTAAATGAAACTTCTCACATATAAACAATGAGTAAATAATCATTTATGGAACTTTATTGTTAGTAGTGTAAAGTGATATATGTGAAGAAGATATAGAGTTATAGCTAATAATTTTTATATTTATTTGAATCCTCAACTTCTCAGTGGAAATGAAAAAAGGGGAATATGGTGAATGAATATCAGGAATTTCGATTCTCCAAGTATAGAATTCATGGGTTTTTTTAAAATCAATGTCAAAATTAGAAGATAATAGAGGAAAATAACCATTAATTATATATTTGACCAAGGTAAGAAGGTCATTATTTCAACGTCATAAATTCTAATGTAATGTCTCCAAATTATGTAGTGGAAGTTAGACTCGTTGATCTCTCAAAATTAGAGAGTAAATTTTTAATCTATTTCTACACATTCATTATTTAATCCTTATTGAAAAATAATATACGGTCAACCCTAAAAAATAGAAGCATAATAATTAAATATAAAACCTAGAAGGATTATCCATGCATTAATGGTGTATAAAAAAATAGTATCAACTTTGGGGAGGACAATATCATCACAAATCTATTAGTCATTACCGTAGTGGAATTCAACACTATACTATGGATGGACTTGATCTAAAAGAATAATGATATGATCAATAGTATATGATATAATATATTAGTATTATTGAATTGAAAGTCTTGATTTATATTCATAATAGAAATATCAGAGACTGAACCCTATCAAGATGTACCTCATATCGCCATCATTATGGAGATGATTAGTGAATATGGAGAATAAAATGAAAGTATAAACATATGAAATGTATCAAATATTCAGTAATAAAATGATGTATTTCCTAAATATTTATATAGAACACACCTATAAAGAGAGGGATATTTCTTCATTCAAATAATATATAGATCCATGAAAATACAGAAGAACCCATATAAAATGGAATATATTTAATAAGAGGAATTAACGAATCCACTTAATGAATTTTATAGAAGGGTTTTATTCATCCAACTATATCTACATGACTATCAAATTCTATCTTTATAAATAATGTGTATGGATTGATGTGTCCATGAATTGATGCTAGAAAACTTAATGGGGTTATAATGGGTAAAAATCACTTATTCCAATGATTGGTGATCTGTTTGACCAAACATCATGGTGATTAATTCACCTCCCAAATTACCCGTTGATTTGGGTATCTTTAGTTGAGGGTGAATAAAGATGATATTGAAAATAAAATTATTTAAAACAAGATAAATACATTATGATTTAATTGTTATACCCTATGGATTGACTAATTCTTCTACTAGATTTATTGATTTTATGAAAAGAATCTTTAGGGACTACCTTTTTAATATTATGGTGTTATTTGTTGACAATATTACGATTAAATGAAATATTCATAAAGGTAATGAGTATTATTTAGTGTCCATATTAACAAATATGGTAAAGGAAAACTATTTGTTAAATTCATATAATTTTAGTTCTTATTTATAATAATTTTCTTTCACGGGGAACATTGTAACATGTAATGGAATCTCAATTGATACTTTTATTACAATTGTTGTATAGTAGTGCCAATGTATGATAATTATAATAGATATTTATATTTTCTTTGGTCTAGACGGATTTCATATGAGGTCAATGAAAAAAATTTCACATCTTTGTAATCCACTAATGATACAACTCAAAAGGACTAAAGTTTATCTTTATAAAGGTGTATGAAGAATGTTTCCAAGAACCAAATATGAGTTTTTTAGTTCCCATGTGATAACTATACCAGTAATTAGAGAAGTTATTATTATTTATATTGGTTAATATATAAAATTGATTATATGTGTCCTCAGGAATAACAATAATCTGATCACCTACACTTCTTGATATTTAATGCCTCGTGAGTTGAATTATCCTACTTATGAACTAGAGTAAACTGTGATCATTCTTTCTCTGATAATAAAAAAACAACCTTTAGGTGGAAAATTATGAAATATACAAAGACGTTCAATGATAGATGTATATATTCACACAAAAAAGAACTGAATAAGATATAATGGTAATGGGATGTTCTCTTCAACAACTATGATTGGTCAATTGATTATCTCATTAGAAGATTGAAAAAAATTCAAAAATGCAATGAGTATAAAAGATCACATTGTTATTATAGTGATGATAATTGAATGAGATCCATTAATCAATGATGTAGGAAGGTTATACATGACAATAATAGGGGAAATACTATATAAATCAGATAAAAAATTATTTCACAACCATCATATTTAGAGAATTGCATGAAGGCCCTAATATAATATACATTGATGAGAAGTAAGAGAGAGGATTTGAAAAAAAAGTTATGTTTCCAAAATTTAATATTAGACAAGATGTTGTATTGATATTTTGTGTAATCAAATGTATTCCCTATATTAAAGAAATAAATAATAAGTGAATGTATGAAACCCATTTCTCTAAATTCTCTATACATCATGAAATCACAAATATATATAGGGACCTTCATCATCATTATTAGTGGGATAATATTTAATGGAATATTTATGATTACACTATATGTTCCTTGGTGTGTCAACAAGTTAAGGTGGAGTGAATATTTTCTAAAGGGGTATTAAAACCAATACTTATACATGTGTGGATGTTGTAAAACAATGCTATAAAATGCTTCACTATCATTCCTATGACATACAATTGAAACAATTATATATATGTATTCATCAATAGATTGAAAATTCCAACCCATTTCATTTTTAAAAAGGTTCTCTCCATAGAATACTTATCTCAAATCTATATTCGTTATGTAGTGAGACTCAATAGAGTGCCATTATTGATTGATTCGTTTTATGATATTGGATTTACATCTATGTTCTGGAGGATATTGGAAAATTATATGATCCTAGAAGTAAACCAACTAATACCTTATCACCCTAAAACTTATTGGAAGTATATGAAGTCTATTAATACATTAAAATACATATTACAAGATAAATCCCTTTATCTTCAATGGATATGGGACAAAAAACTTCCACGAATTGGATTCCCCTATAAAATCATATTTCACAAGAGCATTAAAATTTTCCCTTATGAATCATTCAATCAATATAGTTGTTGAAATCAAACATATTTGGTTAATTTTAGAGAATGTAAAATATTTGGATATGACTTTGAGAAGGATATTATATAAAGTATTCATGTTATTTAGAAAAACATCAGGGATTCATAGAGGTAAAAGAATATTTATTCCAATAAGTGAAAAAAGGAAATATAATTTATTGTTTGGGATCATGAATTTCTTAGAATATTACTTTGGAAATATTTTTTGAGATTTAGAAATAAGGGTAAATTGATTCCATGGTTAAATTGACCTTTTATGATTACCAATAATGGTGGAGTGGTTTCTTATTGATTATTACTACCTCCAAAAATTTCTAATGTCCACTATTTATTCCATGTGCCCCTACTAAAAAAATTTATATATATAAAAATACATATACAAGATAATAATTATTTGGAGTTTGATGATTGATTTTAATTTGAATACAAACCAGTCCATATGTTTGATTGAATGTAACAAGTGATGTAGAAAAAGACATCATTACGTATAAAAGTTTTGTAGATGAACAATATTTTTGAAGAGGCTACATGGGAACCTAAAGAAACAATGAATGAAAAATACCACCATTTTTTTAATGTTGATGAAAAATTATGAGGATTAAATTTTATAAGGGGAAAAATTTAACAACCTAAAAATTCCTCTTATGATTTATAAATAAATATTTTTTCGTTTGAACTATTTTATTATACTTCACAGTGGAAGTATATCGATATAATATTATAAAAAATATTACTTTTCCCGTAATAATACCGATAAATACGTATAAGAATAGTATATGGATATAAAAACGATTTTATATTTACCATTTAATGGTATAATATATTGGATTGAACTCCACTAAAAGAAATTAAAAATTCCAAGAAAACTATTAAAAGATAATGAAAAATGATGAATATAATCAAAATTATCAACAGAATTGTAAAAAACCATTGTAATAATGTAGTAAATATTGATAAATCATGGATTTTATAAATGGTATAAATGGAAAAGTGACAACCAGGATCTAGCCATTACATGAACATTGGTCAATATATTTACTATTCAATGTTATTGTTGGATACTATTTACATTACTAATAATTAAACCATTAGAATTAGTGATTATAATTGTAATGAAAAATAGTAGTTGATCTAGAAAATATTAATGATGTCCTCAACTAATAGATTTGTGTCTTTTGAAGACCATTTTTTAGAACATCTATTGGGGGTATCAGCATTGGGGTTCACCCTTTCAAATCAAATATAATTCTTTAATAAGTGAGGCTAGAAAAAACCAAAAACATGGGATGTTTAATTTAAAACAACCCACTATTAAGTCTTTGTTAGTTGATTAACCACATGAAACTACAAAACATGGACACCATACCCTTAGGGAGAATACATATGTATTAAGGTTTTATTTATCTAGGCCATTGGCGCACCAAAATATTTTGTGAAATATTTTTTGAAAAAATTTAATTTAATCTGTTTGATATTTTTCATTTCACACGACGCTGAATATATATATATATATATATATATATATATATATATATATATATATATTAAAAAACCACATTTTTCACAATTCCAACACATACAATACATATATTTAATTGAGGTACATGTAACACTGTGTTTGGATTGTGTTACACATAATTACAAGTTCTTTCGATAGGTTGTGCACCACACAATGTCGTGTTTCTACCAATCTAAAATATACTTGTATTATTATTACTAAAAAATAATTATCGCAACCACCTCACTTCTGGAATGGAAAATATAAAAATTATGAATTAAATTATGAAAATATAATTTAAATAGGTAGATAAATTGAATACTATTTAGCGATTGGTTTGAGTAAATGTATGAACTATATGAATATAGAGAAATTACTTTTATAAGAATATTGTTTCATCTATGTACAATCACAATTTTATCTCGACAAAATTAAAAACAACTTATAAATATTATTTTTCAACTGAATTTAAATTTCACATATTCAATCAATATTTTTGAAACTTATCAAATAGATTTGATAGACATATAATAATAATTAATTAAATTTATAAATGAAGTGATATATTATTCTTAAAATTTATTTTACCCCCTTTTAAAGGAGAACCCATTGAAAATACAATTTTTTGAAATTTTATTAATTTTATACTTAAAATTTATCATTATGTTTGAACTTGGAGAATTATGATTATCATAGGATGAATTTTTTGTATTTTTCATTGATGTTTCATTTTTAACGAGTAATGAAATATATTATATTTTAATTCAAAACTATTTTGTCATATAACTTATTTATAAAGAATAATGATATTATTAATTTGTTTTAAAGATTAATTAAACATTTTTTAAATAAATTAATCTAATTAAGATCATTGGAATCATTTTAACAATTAAATTAGATATAAAAACATCATATACACTTTAAAATTTTAACTTTAAAACCCCTATTTATCATCCCATTTATGGGTTTAAATGTCAATTAGTTTCATCCAATTATATTATTTGAATTAAAAAACAGATTAAATATTTAAAGTCATCATTATATATAATTTCAAATAATGTTAACTTAGTTAATAAAAAACATATATGTGAGAGTAATTAAAATTTGTACCAATGATTAAGAGAAAAATTAGCATTACAATTAACAAAACGTTTCACATAAGGGCCAAAATGACCTATAAACTTTAGAAATATAAATTTTATAGACATATATTTACCCTATACAACCTTTTATCGAATTGGGTTCAATATTGGATTCTATTTTCATTGGAAAAATGAAAGTATAATTCTGTTTTCAAAACATTATTAGAAGGCCTCTCTTCCTCCACTATTATAATAAAGTCACCCTTCACACTTATTCAAAACAATAAAGATTTTTTAAATAACCTTTATTCTACTTATATAGTCTCCCAACATCCCAACATATACCATGATTAATCCCTTTTAGAATATATCTAACCATGAAATCACATTGGTGCAAAAAATAATGAGTAACTCAAGGAATGTGTAACAGCATTCCCCAAGCTCCTTTATTTTACGTTCTTTCCCTATCACCTAAATTATTATTATTACAAGAATATTTAATAAAAATAGTATCCTTATTATACTAATAAATGTTTTATTATATGTTTAATACCTACACTTACATTCTCTTAAATCTAATGGGTAATGAAGTCACCATTCATTTGTATGGTATACTACCGCCACATGAAATGATGTTTTTCATTTTTACTTTACCACCAATCATGGTTGGGAAATAAATTTGAAACTATATTTCTAAATGTTATTTATTAGATTTATAAAGTATTTATGATTACAAAAATTTTATATAACACATACCTTTATAATTTACATTTTGGGTATGTATGATATTTTTGTTTGGCGATGTGTGGACAACTGCCTCCTCAAAGCGTTGTGATTCGCTCCCACCATACATTGAATGTATTAAGGATGTGATTCTTGAATGTATATGATCTATGGGAAATAATAATTCAACTATAATTATAAAAAAATATACATATATTTCATTTACTTTCATTATTTAAATAAGACAATAAAATAGAATTAGTGTTTGAATGTACGTACGACATATCGTCTCCATGAACATTATCTTTCATTTTATACTTATTTACTATATAGATTTTAATAAACACATATATATCAAATATTTTTGATAATTTTTCCATTTTTTACATTATTTAAATAATTAAATCATGATCTATGAAAAATGGTCAAGAATAACAAGTCAAAACATATACAAAAAACAAAGAGGGTATTACCTAAAACAAAACAATATCATGGAGTGGTTAGGAAACAAGTAATATAGAGACATACAAATATTATATGGTATTAAATATAACAATATGGTTCTTTAATATATCTCTAATAAGCATATATTTTTATACAGGATGTTTGAATGTGTAATAATAAATTCAAGACTTATGGTAATGGAATTTCATCTTACTTTTTATTTATGTGATATATATTCCTTAATCACTTCACATTTCATCTCTGTGGTTTTTTTACTAAAAAAATTTATTTTATAATTATTATACTTAAATTAATCGGTATTTACATATAATATTTCTTATTTTCATTTCACAGGGTTTATATTTCAAATTATACAAAATTGGTAATTTAATTTGGACCCCATTTTCCTTCTTTCATGCACATGTCATGTTGTGCACCTATATTGTGTTATGAGGTTTATATACTACCTCTTGATATATTATAACATGAATATGCATATTTTATTGATATTTTTATCTCCATATATGTTATTCATTCCACTTTAATATTATTTAATGTTATAAAGTAGTGAAGGTTTATAGCTTCAATCACATTATTTATTGAGATTATTCTTAGTTATTCTTCAATTAATGAAATATTATGATCCATATCTCAAGAATTCTAATGATGTTTCTTAAAAACTATATATTCATTTTATATCAAAATAATGGTATAATTGTTCCAATCTATGGTACTTAAGATAATCAAGAAAATGTTTGTATGCAAATATGACATTATTTCTCATTTCACTTGGAAATGTATGTTATTTGAAAAAAAATTTCAAAAAATGTTTCCAAAAACGTTTTAATATACTCCTATTATGTTTAATTTACTCTTTTACCCACATATTACATTTTTATTAAAAAAATATAAAAGTTTTATTCCTTTCATTTTTCTATCCAGGAACTTTTTGAAACATTTATAATAAAAAGGGAATGTTTGGATTGTAAGGACATACCCTACATCATGGCATTCATTTCCTAAATACATTTTTGTATTCCTAAAAGGATATTGTTTTTATGAAATAAAATCAGTAATCTTGAAATTTTTTCATTTAAATTATTTCCATAGAAAAATGGATTTAGAAAAAAGTATAATGATTAAAAATTGTTTTAAATTTTTTTCAAATCATCCATTACAAGTTTTAAAATGGTTTTTTTTGAAAAAGATTTAAAATATTTCAATCTTCTCTTATATGTTTTGAAAATAAATTAAATGTATTTTTGAAAAAATTTTCCTGATTCTTTATAAGTTTTCAATGTTATTTTCAAGAAAATGTTGTTCAAAATATTTTTTTTCATAAAAAAATTCATAGAACAAAGTATATTTTTTTCGTGATATATTGTAAATTATTTTTTATATGTTTAAATTTTTTTTCAAGGAAACAAATTTTGGAAGTATTATATGTTTTAAAAATATAATTTCATTGTAATGTTATGTTCCAAGTAATCATTAAAAATCATCTTCATCTAAAATAACATCGTTGGATATAGTTTAAAATTTACTAGGGATATGAACCAAGGATTAGATTAATATACATTATTTGAATGGTTTATATTTTGATAGAATTGTTTTAAGAAAAATTTCAATTTCAGGTGTTATATTCTTTTTTATCCCTTTTATTATTCATGCATTAATTTTTTTGAAATGCATTTCTTTTTTATTGGTTGTTTTCATTTGAGAAATATTTATTTTCCTGGGTTATATTATTATGAATCCCACTTATTTTTATGGTTTATTATTTGAAGAAATGAATATGAAAGGTATATTTTTCTATAGTTTAATATCTGATTACAAGTTTATGACACCAATTTCATTTCATGGGTTATGATATGATTGTTTATGATTTTTTGGAACATGTATGTATAATTTCATTTTCTGATGGGTTAACCCAAAATATACATCCAACTATTTGTGTAAATATTTATATCTCACGAGATAATGATGTCAATCAAGTGGATGAGCTTAATCTACTATAGGATAATGTGGAAACACAATCCATTATGGGGTGACTGGGAAACCCTATCCCCTATAGGATGATGGGGAAACTGATCTATAATGGGAAGCTGGGGAAACGCAATATCTTACAAAGAAAGGACTACAATTGGGGATGGTGGTGTGTCCCTCCCAATATGTATAGTCTTCATGAATTTACCTATAATGTTTTGTTGGAGACGTTCTATTTTTTATAGAGAAATATATTAATTTTTTATGTGTTTTCCACAAATTCTATGTCATTGGCATACGAAATGATCAAATGGTTTATGTTCTTGACTATATTATTATTCATGACTTACTAAATACCAATATTTATTATAGGTCTCATGTTTTGTATCTTTGATATGCATGGTATGATCATGGAATGTTATGCTCGGGTTCTCAAACCATTATCTTCATGTTATTCATACTTATTTCTTTTATTAACCCTTACTAATAATTCAATCACATCCTTCTATTATTCTTAATTAACCCTGGTCATGAAGAATGTTTTTATGTATACTTATTATGGGTTAGATCATTGTGGGAAACGTTTTATATCATTCACTATGTTAGAATATTTTGTTTCTGTGTTTCCAATGTCAATAAACTAATACAATCTGTGGGAATTTATTCTGTATTGTATTATATGTACCCTAACAATGATTTAATGGAAATATATGTTACTATTGGTTAGTTATATTTGATATCAAATCATAATTTTATTCAACCATTAGAAACTATGATGGGAAAAAATTAGTGAGATACCTAGTGTTATTTCTGTGGTTAATTATATGGGTTTCTCTAAGGATAATTATAAGGATGAGTTAATGTTTGAAAAAAATGTCATGTAATTTTGGGAATGGGTTGAGTGAGTTTTTTCCTAGAATTACATTAATTTCTAGAGCTACAAGTAGATGTGTCTACGCAATATATGTACCTAGGGGCAATAACTCCTATAAGGTTTGTCAATCCTAACTCGAGCATAACCAACTACATGACAATATGAATTTCTACACACATGGTTTGACAATCCTAAGGGATATACATTGGAAATTTAGAAACTCTATATGAACCATAATGGAGTATTTAAAGGGATATTGGAAATGAATATCCTAGGATAAATAAATTTTTTCAATTATTATGGAAGTCTTCACAATTTAGGCATCTGATAAGTGGATTTTCATGATTATGGGGTTCCTATATATGATAATTGATTCTTAATCAATACATTTTGGTATTAGTCAATGGAAGGAACCTGAATGGACTGAGATAACATTGAATATGATGGAATATTTTATTATTATCCACCAAATTGGATGGTCAGTCGATTGAAGGATGTTGTGATCAATCCTAACCAGTTTTCATGGAACATGATTAAAAATGTGTAACTTAACCATCACAAAGACTCACAAAATAATATAATGAAGAATTTATCTAAATTTTATGGTAATGGATACCATGGAGGAATGAATATTTAGTTTCCTTTTTATCATAAATGAGGAAATAGTCTCCAAAGAGAATGTATTACAAGAACAAGATGATGTTTGATTATGGAAAAAGGCCAAAACGTCAGTAACTACCATGGAAGAATGAAGGTTTCAATTAAATAAATGGAAGGGAGTATTGGCCTCCCTATGACATACTCAATGGTTCAATGCATCATTTTTGGAATTAAATATCATTATGAAAATAGATTTTCCATGTGGAATTATCAATAAGATAATTAGTAAGCATGTATGAGTAATGCTTATATTGTTGATAATGATGATACTATAGATGAAATGTGATCTGAATGATTTTCAATTAATATGATGAGGTGTCCATATATTAAATTATGGATAAAGTGTAATAATCAATGTTTTTATATAATTGGATTCAATAGGTATGTTTTATGAATGGTCAAATAAATTGGTATTGTTTAGTTTATGTTTTTCAATTAGGATTTAAATGTTTATGTTGAATGTTTCTGATGTAAAAAAAGCGATTTAATGGAAATGTGGCATTTTTACCAAAGGAAGATAACATTTAAATTTCTTCACATTAATAATATTTTTTTTATTAATTTATGTTTTATATGTGTAAGTGAATTAGATGGTACTTATTACCTTGGAACTAATTAAGGTCTCGTGTACAAGTGGTTATACTATCATTGATGTAATTTATATCATTTTTTGGATTCATTGATTATATTCAATATAAATTGGAATAAAGAAACATGGATGTATTCAAAAAGATTTTGCGGTAATTAAGGTTATTATGATTTTTCAAGGAAATGTTGGATAATGGTTTTCCATGTTTGGTATTTGAAAACCATATGCTACATTAAGATATATGATGGATCATCACTAAGATGTTTTTGTGAAAATTAGTTACCTTGTTTCATGGATTTTGAATAATCATTTTCTGGAAGAAATATAAGGATGCCCCTTTATGGAATGGTTTATGTTAAACATTGGATAAGGTTTTTAGATTAATGTATTATCTCACCATATGATGATTTATGGAAAATTGACATAATTTTATTACCTTTTATGGTAATAAAATATCGAAGGAACGACATATCATTCTATTCATTAATATCATGCTCTTTTAATGCTTTAGGAATAAAAAATTCACCTTTTTTTCTGTAATTAGAGATGACGTTTATGTTTATCAAGGAACAACAAAGGGAATGGTTATCTTAAAATCAGGTAATTATATCTTGTCGTGAAAAATATTTAACATTAAGAAAATGATCTTGAATAAAATTTTTGACATAATACCTATTTTTAATTTATGGCCTATTAAATCGTAACTAATAAATGAATTAGAGTCCCCCAATATTCCATTTATAATTAACTGGTTTTCTACTAATGACCTAAATCACTCCTTACAAATATTTACACTTTCCATATAAGACCCTGTTTTCACTTCCCACCTTTGTTTTCTTCTGTGGAAACCATGTTACTGGTTACATTGGGAAATCATTTTTTTTCAAATTTCATTTTTAATAGATGTTTATGTATTCATTTTTATGATGTGGGTTTATATGAATCTATCTTTCATGTTTTAATACATTAATAACCCAGATGAATTTTGATGGATAAATTAATTTTAAGTGGGGTAGAATCTAACAACATTATCATTTGTGAAATATTTTTTATTAAAATTATTTTTATATTTTTATATTTCTCATATCAGGGAACACATAATATAATTATATATATTTAAATCAATGCATTATTTTTTTGATGATTTCACTACACACAAGACTTAGATTATCTTGGGGTACACCAAACACTATCTCTGACTTCTGTTATACACAATGTTGTGTTCCTTTGATTGCTTCTGTAACAAACAAGGATGTGTTTTTACTGAACGGAAATTTTCTACAAAAATTATTATTGAAATTTTGTCATTTATACCACCTAAATATTGAATTTAAATAACAAATATGAATAAAAAATTGATAAAATATGATTTAGAAAATTATATAAAATGAATCCTTTTTATGTATTTGTAGAACTAAATTTAAGAACAATTTTAAAATATATAAATTAATTTTCTATGAAAACTATTTTTCTATGAACAAACCCAAATTTGTATAAATATGTTAAAATTCAATTTCCGTCATTTTTTGAATTATATATATATATATATATATTCAATAATCATTTCAGATGCATGTTTAGTATAATTTATAGGTATAAGAAAATATTAAATCCATATTTATGAATAAAAAGTAATATTCTACAAATCAAAATTACCACTTTAAAAAACCAATTTGAAATAAATTATTTTTATATTTTATTAATTTTATATGTTAATATAAACTTCGTCATTGTATTAAGAACATAAAAATAAGTTCAGGTTTAATTGTTTGATATTTTCATATAAAGTTTCATTTTTGATGAACAATGAAATTTACCAGATTTTAATTCAAAATTTATTTTTCAATTAAGTTATTTATATGGATAAATTAAAATTTTAATTTGTTTTAAATATTAATTAGATAAATATATCATCCATTAATCCAATTTTAATCATTGGAATCAATTTTACATTGAAATTATAAAAAATGTTCCAAATGTTTGAACATGTATACTTTTAAAACTCGGTTTGACATCTCATCTACTAGATTAAATTTGAATTATTTTCTTCCATTTCGTTGATTGGAATTTTTAAAGTAGATTCTATGTTTTACTCGTAAAAATATATTATTTATATTAGTTTCAACTTAATATATTAAAAAATATTTATGAAATTAAATAAAACTAATAATATTTATTTTCTGGAAGCATTTCTTAATAAGGGACTAAAACATACACTGAGGGGCCAAAAAACCTATAAACCAATCCCAAATACATTGTATGGACATATTTATACCCAATAATATATTTTATATAATTTTTTCCATTATTATAGTAATAATTCATTATTAAAATGTCATAGGAATTACCTTTTCAACAATATACAAGAATTCCACTCCTCCTCCACTTTAAAAAGGAAGTGGTTCCTCCAACTTATTTTCACCTCTCAAGACCATTGTCACACAAACATTAGCCAAAATATACTCCCAAAATTTCTCCATTTCTCCTTGAGTAATCCCTTTTTTATGAACTCCAACAATGTAAGTCCTTTTGTTGAATGAAAAAGGAGTTACCTATATAATAGGTAACATTCTACCTCAGGATCCTTTCTTTTATTTACCTTCTCCACCACCTCAAAAATTCTTATACATGTATTATATAATATCACCAGTATCCTAAATATACATATATGTTCTTATTATATGGGTTATACCTTCTCCACCACCTCAAAAATTCTTATAGTTGGATTATATAATATCACCAATATCCTAACGGTACCACATTTCATTGTTGGTCATTATGATGGAAACTGTATTTTTATATATTAAATAATAATTATTATTTATTTATGATTTATTAATTGTTATGTAACACATAACTTCATGCATTATAATTTATATAAGTACGATAATTTTTTATGGGGAAGTGTGGACTACCACCTCCTAAAAGTGCTATAATTCATTCACACCGTACATAGAATTTATTAAGAATGTGTTTAGTGAAAATATATGGAATATATTAAGTAATAATTCTAATATAATTATTATATATATATATATATGTGTGTGTGTGTGTCATTTACCTTCATTCTATCCATGCAACAATAAAACTAAATCACCATTATGCATATTTACGACATACCGTCTCCATAAACTGTGTATTCCATTTCGTACTTCTGTCTTATATTGATTATTATAAATACATATATAATAAATATATATGATACTTATACCATTATTTATAACATGGAAAATATTAAATCATGATATATATAATAGGATCATGAATACTAACTCAAAACATATACAAAAAATAGAGATGATATTATGTGAAACATAACATTAACTTTGAGTTATTAATAAACGGGTAAAATAAAGCAATAAAAAATAATACTTGAACATAGATATAATAATATGGTTCTTTATTATATTTAAAATTAACTAATATTTATTATATTGAAGTTTTCAATGTGTTTCATGAAAATATAGACTTATGGTGAAGGACTTTCATCTCATTTTTTATTTCCAAGAGATACAATCCTTATTCACTACACATTTTATTTCAATTCTATTTTTAAATCCAATGGATTTATTCTATTATTATAAAAAATATATTTATTTTTATTTACTTATCTTTTTTTATCATTCATTCATGGGGTTAATGTTTCTAAAGTTACCAAATTGGTAATGTAATTCTATCACAATTTGTCTTTTTGAGACACATGGAATGTTATGCAGAATTATTCTTTTATGAGTTATATATAATGATTTTTGAAATGTTATATCATGAATATTATTTTCAAATTACATTTTAATCTTTATTTAAAGTTATTAATTCCTTTTTATTATGACTTCTAGTTACAAATTGGTAAAGGTTAACGATTTAATCTCATCATTTTTCATGATTATGTATCATTGCGCTTCCATTAATGAAATATTTTAATCCATAAATTAGTAACTCTCTTTAAATTTGTTAAAATATAGATATGCATGTTTTATTCAAGTAATTTTACCATTTTCCCACTCATTGTTACTGAAAATAATGAAGAAAATGTGTTTATTAAAGTCTGAATTTTTTTATCCATTTAGTTGGAAATCTATTTTCATTCAAAAATGTGTTTTATAAAAATGTTTAAAAATATATTTTAAGATCATCCTATGATGTTAAAAAGACATTTTTACACATTCATTACATTTTTATAATTGTTTTAAAATTATTCCTCTTGTCATTTCTCAATATTGTCAATTTTTAAGAAATTTAGTTACAAAAGGCTTCTTTGGAATGTACGAACATACCAACCATCATGACAGAAATTTCCAAGATTCCTCTTTCAAATATTTACATGGTTATTTTATTGTTAAATTTTATCCTAATATTTTGAAATTTCATGATTGTATAATGACTTTCTATGAAAAAAAATCAAAAAATTGTTTTTTTGTTAGGAAGTGTTTTAATTTTTTTTCAATCATCCGTTATAATTTTTCCAAAGGATGTTTTCAATTAAAAATATTTTATTGACATCAATTAATAATTTATATGTTTTCAAATTATTTTAAAAAAAACTATTTTGAAAATTTTTGTAGTATATTTAGAAGTATTAAGTTTTATTTTCAAGAAAAAATGTCTTTGTTATGTTTTTTGTTTTAAATAGTTTTTTTCGAAACATAAAGAATATTTTTCTTAATAAATGTTTATAAATATTTTTTATATGTGTTCAATGATTTTTCAATGAAAAGTGTATTGAAAATGGATTATTTTTTATAATGTGATTTTCAATGAATATTTATGTTCCAATTAATCTGTCAAAATCCATATCCATCTATAAATAAATCAATTGATATTATTTATTCTTTACTAGGGATATTATCCAAGGGTTGAATTGGTACTATATCTCTGAGTGATTTTTGTTTTGATGGAATTATTGTTGTTAATACTTTTTATTCTTCAATGGTTACATATTTTGAAACCCGTTTACTTTTCAGGGGTTATATTCTTTTTAAACCATTTTATTTTTCATGGGTTATATTCTTTTGAAACTCGCTTCTTTTCACAAGTTATATTCTTATGAAAACTAATTATTTTCAAGAGTTATGATTTTATGAAATTATAATATAATCTATATTCTTCTATTAGTTAGGATATGATTACATGTCTCTGAAATTAATTTCATTTCATGGGTTATGGTTTGATTTTTTATCATTTGGTGGATCATGTATGTATGATTTCCTTTTGATATAGGTGTGACCTATATCTCCCCCAATGAATTCGGTGATGATTTATATCTCATTATATAATTATGGGAATCAAATCGATGGGCTTAATCCACTATGGGATGATGTGTCAACCCGATCCACAATAGGATGATGGGGGAAAATGATCCACTATATGAAGTTGGGGAAACCCGATCCACTACGGGAAGATGGGTAACCTGATACCTTACAAGGAAATGGCTACAAATGGGGGTGGTGGTGTGTCCCACACAGTTTGTGTAGTCCCCATGAAGTTCACTGATTTGTTTTTTTCAACGATCCTTTACTAATGGTGAATGAAATTACATGTTTATGTGGTTTCCATATGTTCTATGTATTATTCCTATTATTTAATAACATGGTTAAAGTTACATATTATCTTATGATCCATATCTTGTGAATTACTAATATTTATTCCATTTCTCTTTTTTCTGATATTTTTTATACAATTCATGATCTTCAAATGTTATGATCGGGTTCGCGTGCAGTTATATTCTTTTCATAATTATGTATTTCATTTATTTACCCTTACTAAGAATTTGATCACACACCTTTATTATGTTTCCTTTACAAAATTTATTATGAAATGTTTGTAAGTAGAATTACTATGGGGGAATATATTTGTGTGAAAACTTTATCATCCTTCACTGAGTTAGAATGTTATTGTTATATGTTTCCAAAATCTATACACTAATAGAGTTTTGGTCATCTTTTTTAAGGTAATATGTATTATAAAAAAATGATGTAATGTATATGCATGTTAATCATGTGTTCTTATAACCTCAGTATCAAAAAAGTGTAATTTCATTCATATAAATGAAGTATTGATTTCTTCATTCACATTTTTTAATTGTGTTATTTAATCAAAAACACATGAATATTTGAAAAACATAATAAATTGATTATTTTATACAAATATGACGTAATTATATATTTCAAAACTATATATAATTTTATTAGAAACTCAGTTCTTATAAATTATATTCATTTCAATTAAAAGGTCTTCCAAAAAATATATTTTTATAAATTAATGATTATATGATTTAATAATTTCCGATGAAATATATTTATGTTTTTCAGAGCTAACAATGCCATAAAATGGGTTTATTTTTCTTTAAATAAGGATTATATGATTTAATAATGTCTGATGTTATCTTTTTATGTTCTAATGGGGGATAAACACTAACAATTGGTAACTCCAAATATGTGAGAACTCCAATGGTGGGTCCCCAAAAGCGTACGTGTAACCAAAATTAATATTCACTAATTCTTGTATGGTGTACTTAATTATCTCATAATTCAGCATCTTAGGAAAAATATTAGAAAGTTGATGTTTGTTACCAATGTATTTAAGATTTATATAACACTTTTGAAATAATCTCTAAAAAGTGATCTTTTACATCAATATTTTATGTTCTATAATGAGATATAGAAATATTTTAATTGATTATATTACTGCTATTGTAAAAATTTATTGGTATATTTTAGAATTTATATCTATAGTATAGTATTGTAAATTTCACCCACAAAATTGGATCATAACATTTATCTACATCATTGTATTTAGATTCAACAGTATATGGTGGAAACTAATTTTCTTCTTACTACAGAAATGAACTATATTCTTTCCCAACATGCGATATGTATCAGAGGTGTTTTTTTATCCAGTATTCAAACACAAATATCAATATCTTAATAACTCACTAAATCAAATTCTATTCCTCTCAGATAGAGCAATCATAAATTGGTTGTACATTTGAGGTATTTGAAAATAATTTTATAATATAGTAAATTTAATTCTTTTGGGATTTCATGACAATTAGATCACATACACACACTAAACATAATATAAGTTTTTATATTATTTATGTAGAGTAGACTTCCAATAATACCTATATAACTAGTTTGATCCACAGATTTCACTGTAATATCAAGATCCAACTTAATCGTGATACTCATTTGAGTTTCACAAATATTAGTTCTATCTAAACAAAAATATGAAGATATATATTTAGTATATTTAATTTTATTTAAAATAATTCCTTATTTATTTTAAAAAAATAAAATAATCAAGATAGAATTTCATTCCACCAATTAAACTCATTTCAAATTAGTTATCCATCATTTCAAATAAATCAGTACATAAACAATATTTATAAGATCCAAAAAAATGTATCATTTACATATATTTGAACAACTAAAATAGAATTTGAAAATCATTCTATAAAAATGTTATGATCTTCCATATATTTTAAAAAACCATTTGAAATTATAAAAGTGATCATCCTCTTATAACATGCTCTAAGTGCATGTTTTAAACCATATAAATATTTTGTTTGATTAAAAACATGATCTGTAAAATGAGGGTATTGAAATATAGGGTGTTTTTCAACAAAAACATCGTCAATTATATCACCACTATAGAATAAACATTTTTCATGACTTTTATATAGTTTAGAATATATATTTTCTATAAATAAAATCATTATATTTATGGATTCATGTCTAACTAATGGGGAAAATAATTCCTCATAGTCTATACAGTCTTCTTTACAATACCTTTGTGTAACTTGTTTTGTCTTATTCATTACTATTATGCATGATAGATCAAACATGGTTCAAAAAACATATTTAGTTCCTATACTTAAGGTGTCTTTAGTTCTATCAAATGTTCCAAAAACATTTCTTTCAAATTTATTATGATCTCCTTGAATGTAAATTACCTATAATTCGTCATTAATTTCATTAGTGATGTTATTAGGTTCATGTTGTGAAAATGGTCTTGATTTTCAACAAGGTTTATTATAAAATCTCTAGTATATGTGCCTACATATACAAATAAAACTATAAAATATAAATTGTGGAACTTATGAGTCCCTTATAATCAAGAGAAAGAAGGTTTGTTCACCTCATGGCTTTTTAATGGTTTTGTTCTTGGTTCTTGATGATCGTAAAAAATGTACAATTTTTCTTCATGCTTTACACCATTATTAGTAGATTTTGTATCTATTTTCAATGTCTATTAATAGTCATCTTGGTTTTACTGATGGTTATTGGGATCTTGGGGATATTTTTTATCTACCATGAGATGAATATACACTTCCACAATCTTGTTTCTCAAATAAAACATTCTACATATATTTATCACCTGGTAAAGCGAGATAAATATTCACTTTTCTCGGATAAAATTAATACATAAGTATTCCTAACAAATCCAAGTGAAAGGATATAAATATATTTCATCCCATTTAAACTATAATTCTTGATGGTACAAAAAATTCTTTTTTAACAAACTAAAAAGTATTAGAAGTTGAAACATCTTTATTTGGTTTTGAAGACATTTTGTGTTGTTTCCCCTTTTAAATTTGGTTACAAACACTATCATTTGGGAATACATCTTGAGGTAGATATTTAACTGAACCTATCCTTTTAATCATTTAAAGTAAGTGAATATCATAGTGTCATAGTCTCTAATAAAAATGCTAGTTCCCCTTTATTAATGGAACTGAAGAAGAAAAAAATTTGTGAAATTAAAGAATCAATATTAATAGCATAATAATTTACATTTCTCTATGTAGTTAACCATAAACAATTATAAGAATTAATAACATTACAAGAATTGTTTTCAAGGTTTACAAGAAACATGTCATTATATATATATTAGATTCTAAAATTAATGTATTTTAGTCCATCAACAAATATTAATTAAAATATTAAAATAGGGTTATAATTATTAATTTGGTGGAGACCAATTTTTTTCCATTTTACATTTTCACCAAAGGTAAAATTTCCACCAACATCCTTTAAATATTTCTTGAATCTTGAGTAATATCATTTCATATATATGGATCAATAGATTTCCATGGAACCTATATTTTTACATTTTCCCTTGATGAAAGTTTCCATCAAAAATATTATACCAAAAATGATTTTTGGTACCCAAATATTCTTGGGTCCATACATTTTTTGGAATTAGAAGTTGAGGAACCCATATTTTTTTAATGGGTTTCCAAGAAGTAAATTGGATAGTCATTTTCATGAAATCTTTATTAGTTCCACATGAATAATTACTAGCCTATTAATTTCCCAAATAATATTTAGGAACAAAATTTCTCTTAATGATTCATCTATGTCTAAGTTGGTAACCCCGAATTGGAAATATTATTAGGTGGAATTTGTTTTCCTATTATCTGTGTGATATTTTATCTACCATTAGTATCCCTATATATGTATTTCCTTAAATGTTCAGTTTACAACATTATTTTAGTATTTTAATTTAATAATTGAGAATTTATTTCATTTTATAAAGAAAAATATGATTTGATATCTGTAGATAAACAATGTTGTTTATTTAAAAAATATTAATATTTTATCTCATTAATGGTATCTTCAGTTACTTTAAAGTATTGAATAATTTTCTAATATATCATATCTTCCTCATTATATTCATCTATATTATTATTTATATAATTTATAGGAGATATAGTGGGTACCTCAATTATGTTTTTCATGAAGCACATATATTCTCTGATAGGATTTTATTCATGAGTTGAGTCTGAGTCACTCGATCTTTCCTCATAGGAAATACATTTTGATTTCATTTCATTCATATATTTTTTATCCTTAACATCAATCTTCTTATTTTATGTTATCACGGGACAATCATACATAACATTTTCTTTTGTTTTATACACAAATAGGTAATGTCATTTAAATTAGCATCTCATTTATAGTCTTTTTATAAATCTTAATATTATCATACATTAGCTTGAAGATTAGTTTCCTAAATAATATTGTCTTCTTATGGAATTTTTTAAATCTTCTATCTTGATGGTCCATTTCCTCATCACCATTTTCTGGTTATTCATCAACACTAGATATTTCATCTTGTAATGTTTTCTTTTATTTTGGTTTTGAGGTAGTACACTTGATCGCTACGTATTTCATATTAGGATTATATTCATCACTGGAATTAATGTAAATATCTTCCTTATACATCATAGTCATCACTATTAACTCTTTAATAGTAATTTTGATGATATCTAAGGATTCTATTATTGAATCTACTATTTGTCTCGATCTTTCAGGAAGATATATTAACAATTTTATGATTTGACCATTTTATAAAAATGGTTTTCCAAAAGATATATTTGTATTCACTATCTCATTTAACCTGAGATAAATATTAGAAATAAGATTATTGTATTTCTACATGATTTTATCATATGTAATTTTATAAGTATTCAATCCAATTTCTTTCATATTAATATTTCTTTCATGAGAACAAACTAATGTTTGAAAAATTTCATAATAATGTTTACTAATAGATATCCTTTTAATCACTCCATAACCTAAAGTATTTAAATATAATTAATGGATCTACAATTGTTTTATAAGTATATTTAGTTTCTTCACCAAAATTGTTTAAATCATTCTATGTTAATTCATATTTATCATATATAAAACTAATTATTTAAAAATAAATCATTCTAATATAAATTTTCATATTTATTTTCAGTTGAGCACAGTTATTTCCATAAAATGATGGTGTTCTGTTGGTAGTTAAAAATTCATACCTACAATCCATTTATAGAATCTAAATTGAGAACTAACAGAAATTTAGAATCTATGAAAATCTACTAAAATCATGGTTAGACACATTTTGAATGCCATTTATACCGTATATATGTTGAACTCACAAACTTAGTATGGGATGAATTGTGTTCCAAATAAAATTCATATGAAAATAAGTTTATAAAAAATAAACCAAATAAGAATTAAAAGATCCCAATTACTCAAAATAGAATACCCATATATGTTATGAACTTTTAATTGATTAATCAAAGGTTGATTAGTGATAAGTAAAAATAATATAAAATTTATTAAATATTTTGACTGTGAGTCTCTTAAATACTTATCCAAAAATATCCAAGTACTTTTTATATTCTAAAATTCTATCATAAAATAGTGAAACCATTAAACAAATAATAAACATGTTTTGTGATATATTGATCAAGTAGGGGGAAACAAGAGAGAACTATGTCCTAAAGGGAATATACTACAATCTATATACTCTCTAACATCATTGTAGTGGAACCCATCATTCGAATATGACATCTATTCATCCTCAACATATGTGTCCCATCCCATATCACATAATTAACACTCCCTAGGATATGATTCATATGATTCATAATTCAACTATTTAACTATATTCACTAACATTTATGTTACAAAATTGTTGATCATGATCATATTCAGATCATCAAATAGACATTTGGCACTCGAACCATTGGATATAGCTCATTATTTTACCCTAAACTGCAAGACACTATGGTTTGATCTTTATTACCACAAAATGACTACACCATTTTATGAAAAATATAATATTAATGGTTTTACACTCATTCATGTTGTGTTATACCTTTCCATTTAATGATGTATTACCCGAGGTATTTAGTCAAATTTTATGACATAAAAATACCATTATACTTATCCCCTATTGAGAATACTGTCGTTATAATCTTCATATCATTATCTATTGACATCCACTATATCACATCTACAAAATGTGATCCTATAATAAAATCAATAGAACACTCATAGATATTGAAATCTAACCATCATTGAAAATTATCACAGCTATAATTAATTTTTTAGTCTCACTAATAGCGATGTTGTTAGTGATTATCACTCCAATTGGATTATTCAAGCACTACATATTCATTTTTTTTAATAAAGTGACTAGGATTGGTTTCCCAATCCATGTCGAAATGAATTTATTAAAATAAAAGTTTACAAGGAACAGAAGAGGTGTAATGAACTTACACCAACTTAAACAAAAGAGGCAACTAAAAAAAGAAAAACATTAAAGAACCAAGAAGGAAATATTCAAATAGGATCAATACTGATAAACAAAGAGACCTTGGAGAGTCTAGGTGCATGCATTCCAAAAAGACCAGAGCCAATATTCAAGTATAGCCGAGTAGCAAGAACCAAAGTTGTCAAGCAGAAACATCAAATAGGATCTCAACTGGAAAAAAATCTGGTAGCATGTAGAAGAATCAGGCCAAAATTCGAACAAAAAATAGATAGAGGAATCCATAGAGATGAAACAGCAAGAATCCAGCAAGCAGGAATCTCCAAGTGCAAGCATTCCCATAAAATCCGAAGCCATACAAAAGATAAACAACAATCTGAAGCCAGCAAGCACTACATATTCATGATATTTCATGTATCAGTTACATTTGTCTTTACTAAATCATTTTGGTTTTACATCAACTATGTTTCCATGTATTCCATATCAGGTTTCAACAAATGTTGATTGACTTTAAAAAAATAGCTTCATTTTTTCACTTAACACTGCCTAAATCTATAGATGGAAAGAGGCATATTGAAATCCCTCAATAGGATACTCCGGGAAAAGTCAATCCTTACCTCCATAGGGATGCATGTTGTAGGTCTTATGATGAATTCATTGATTGAAATTTAAAATTAACAATATTATATATGTGAAAACTTATAAAGAATCACTAGTGAAAAAATTAATGTTCTTACCTACTAAGATTCCAAAATTTTATGCATAGGAAAAGAGTTATGAATATTTAATTAATGGATCCAATCAGGGTGGATAGAAATATATCTTAGTAAAAGTAATTTGTTTTCTCAACAACACTTGAATATCAACCCCAAGGATCATGGTGAAATTATAGGTGAAGTAATTTTATAGTAACCAAAAGCTTTTAATCATTGGAATCCTCATACAAAATATTTCATTAATTGATCCTTGAAACATTGGGTAAAATATTTCATCCAATTAGAAAAACTCTACTGTAAATTTTATTATAGTTCTGACAATACCAATCCATTATATACTCCCAATTGAAATCCATCATCCTAATGTACAAATCTCTATTTTTATGGTGATGGTATCAATTACCATACCTAACAATGATCCATTCCTAGTAAGAAATTCTTCAAAAAACAATTCATGGGAGACATGATTGAATATGTTCACTGATGTTCCATGTTCAAATGGATTAAGGTTATCTAGAAAATAATTTTTATATCACCATAGGATACTTTTAAATGCTCATCGAATTGGTATAAGAAATATAGGCTTAGGAAAAATGTGAGGAATACATTTTTTTCAATAAAAACTTAAAAAGTTGGATTATCAACAGGTTGAATTTTCTCTTTATAATTGAATTATACTCTAAAATATAGTCAACATAAGTTTGAATTTCATATATTCATTTTTAGTCTTCATTGATATTATATTTAATACCTTAATGGCATTTTCTTCATTAGTGAGGTAATGATTTTCCATGGAATCATCAATAAAATTTCTCCATTCTGTGTTGACTTATTCATGTAACGTATGGAACTCCACCAATATTAGATTGACTCTATTTTTTATGTATTTTTTAAGAAATATTTCTACGCCTATATCAGGATTTATACCTGGTGTTATCACATTGACTGGGTGTCTCAAGAACAAAAAATTAATATATTAAATATGTAAATATGGTTTAAAACCCCCCAAGAGAATCATTTTAGTTTAAATGTTTTTACTTTTTTTCTCATATGCAAAATTTGAGGCCATGGTTGTTCTTGGAAAATAGGGTATACCGTAAAAGTGACCAATGGTTGGTTAGAGTCTGATGCCCGACTAAGGAAGTATTTGCGAGGGGTGATTAATTACAATAAATAAATAATTTTATTGTTTTAATAAATAACCTTACTTAGTAAGACCTCTCTATGTTCTCACTTATAAAAAACACCATGGTTATTCACATGACCATTGGGGTTTCTAGAAAAGGATTCAGATTTCAATGTTGATGAAATGAATCAGATGATGATTAACTATCAGATAATAGTGGATCAAGAGAGAGGAAACATAGTGGGTCCTCTTCATATCTTGAAAATGAATCTTCTTTAATGGTCAATACAAATCAAGGTAATAATTATGAATTCTTTTTTTTATTTTGATTAAAATATTAAGGGTTTGATTATTTATCTGCCTTTTCATACGATTATTTCAACCTTCACATGAGCCCAGTGTGAAAATTAAATTATTTAATTAAATTTATTCATGTTATTCTAAGCTATAATTATTTCTTACATATTCATTGTGGCCATCCTACATGTCAACATACGATGTGAACACTGGAATTCTATTTCCATGTATTCTCACTTTCCAATGGTGGGAAAATTTTATAACCATCGTCAATGATGTGTTCTCCATGATTGAAATTGGATGATTGGATGTCCGTTCCTCATTCCATTTATTCCTCTTGACATATTAATTTATAGATTGATTATTACTCAAATATTATTTCATGTTTATGTAACCCTTTAATGGTGATATCTCATTGTGGATGTCAGTTAAATACCCTTTTTCATTCTGGAAGGGTTAAAACCATCATTTAGTGGAGTAGTCACGTTGGGAATATACAAGAATGTTTGGGCATTGGGAACATTGGTCACCTATGAATATTACTCATGGGGGAATCTCATATGAGGCATCTCAGGAATAGAACAGAAAGAATATCTTTTTATTAATGAGGTAATAATGATAGAGGAATAAATATACAATGGTTTTTTACCTCATGAATTCCATAAATATTTATGGGGAAGAAATTTTGGGTCAGGACATAAGATTGATGACATTTACAGATGGATTTGGATGTTTGGATGAGACAGATTAGTTTTAGTGTTTAAAATATTTTGAATACAATCAGTTGGTTAGTATCTTAGGGGACAAGATGTATGGATCAGAATGCCATTTGGAGGCATTCCAGTGTTGTGGTTCAGAATGCCACATGGAGGCAGATTCAAGAGGTGTGTCCCTATTACTGATAGTGTCACACCTCAATAGTTTACCAATGAATTGCAACACCCAATAGAGGTGGATTTGGGATGGATGGATCAGAACACCTTGTGGAGGAAGATCAGGGAGGTATGTCCCTAGGAGGGATGATATCAAACATAATTATTTTATCAACTCACCCTATGAGGTGGATTCGAGATGGATTGATTTGAATGTCCTATTGGGGAGAAACTAGGAGGTGTTTCCCTGGGAGGTATGATATCACACCATGATGTTTGGATAAGAATACAACTTGATGGGTGTCCAAGATGGATGGATATTAACTTCGTTTCAAGGTGGATTTGGGAGGTGTGTCCCAATGAAGGATGATATTACCCCAAAAATCATGGATCTAATTTCCACATAATTTAGATCTAGGATGTATGGATCTGAATTCCCCATGGTGGTGGATCTGGGAGGTGATTTCCATTGAGGGAAGGTGTCACACCTAGATTCTTTGGTTAGAATACCCATTAAGAGAGATCCAGGATGGATGGTTCAGAATTCCCCATTGTGATGAATCTTGGCAGTCTGTTCCTATGTATGGTGATATCACACCTCAGTTTTTAGATCAGGATGTCGCATGTGGTGGATCCAAGGTGGATGGATCAGATCACAACATATATGAGGATTTGGGAGGTCTTTCTCTATAAGGGAGGATACTAGACCTTAATGTTTGTATTAGAACACCCTTTGGCCTAGATCTAGGATAGATATATCAGAACACCTAGGGAGGCAGATCTGTGAGGTGTGTCTCAAGGGTGATGATAGCACATGTGAATTTTTAATCAAAACACACATTGAGGTGTATCCAGGAAGGATGGATCAGAATTCCACATATAGGTGGATCTGGGAGGTGTGTCTCTATGAGTGAATTTGTCACAAATCTATGTTTTATTTATTTTGGGATCAATACTCATAGTGGCATCCTATGTTCCATATTTAATAACTTTGTATCAAAACCTGTGTAGTTCTATTCCAATGTTTAAGGACCTGCAATATGGGAGATCCATGTATTTTAGCATCCTGCAGTAAGAATGCTTGTGTAATAAAGGATCATCAATAAGGGATGGTGTGGGGATTAAGAATATATGATTACTTTCACAATACTATTTCTCTTATTGGAATTGTGTGGGAATTATGTATAGAGATTCTCGAGGTGAAATGGATTTCTCATGGTGATTATAGATAGTGTTGGGAATATATGTGGGAGACTCCCACGATGGTGGATATGTGATATGAGTCCCTTTGATGGATAATATAAAACCTGAAATTTTTTATTAAAACACCCCGTTAGTAGGAACTAGGATGAATATTAGAGAATTCATTGTTGAGGTAGATCTAGGAGGTGTTTCCATAAGAGAGAAGGTGTCACACCTGGATAGTTTACCAATTTTTGGATTTGAACCTCATAGAGGAATTCTACATACCAAATTTAAGAGAAAAGGATCAAAACTCATGTTGTTTAATCTAATAGATTATGTTCGTGTGATTGGACCAATCCATTCATTTTAACCTAATATAGTACAGATTCTTGTGTCATGAATGTAATTTCAATGAGGGATGGTGTGGGGATTGTGCTTAAATTTTTTCCTTTCAATGTATTATTTGTCTTGGTTGTAATGGTGTTAAGATTATTAAATGAGATTCCCAATATGAAACAGTCATCTGATAGTGATGAGATACAGTGTGGGGATTACATATATTTATTAATGGGGAGGAGTGTTCATCCCATTGCTTTAGAATTTCAATAAACATTCAACTGCTGATCATTAAGGGTGATACAGGGCATGGGAGCCTAAATGTTTATGTAACGGTAGAAGTCATTGAAGGGTAGTACATATGTGGGGTTTCTTCATCCAAATATCCCCTACCATAAATCACGTGGGAGCTAGGTTATAGACTACATATTGTATGAGCCCTGTAATGAATGTGGATTCACCCATCAGGTAGGGTACACAGAAAGACATTCCAAATTCCCCAATTTCGTCCAATATTATAAAGATGAAGAGGGATCTACATTGAAAATTTTGTACACCAAGGATTCCCAATTATTAACTACCCCAATTTTATGTTGAGATCCATGATAAACCCACCGTCTTCATTGTGGGACCTAGCACTAAATATTTGAAAATTCAGATATGATAATATTTTAATTCCACAATGCTACTATTCTCCATCATGAGGAGATGATTTACACATCATGTTCACCATTTAAATTTTTAACACAATCATCAGGGCCCTCCAGCATACTAATAAACGATGTGCATTATTGATTTCTATTTCCTTACAGTACCAGTTTCCAATGGGGGTAAGGTTTCATCACATTTAATGGATACACCATCTCTTACATTAAAAAGATGTCAGGTATTCCAGTTTCCTTTTCCATGGATTCATCATTTGATGTTGTTTCCACATTTGGGTTTCCCTCCAAGATTAATTCATTTTCATGGATCTTATTCTTGGTGCAATATATTTGTGGATTCTGGTTAATTGCACTAATTCTCGTTTACTAAGAAGAAACATTCAGTAAGGGATGTATTCATGTTGGGTTTCTCAGGGAATGTTTATACATTGAGAACATTGGTCATCTATGATTAATCCTTATGGAGGGAATATCGTATTAGAATTATTAGTTGTGGAACCCAAGGTATTTGGTGTCATTCATCAGTTTAAAATTATAGGGGAGTAAATATTCCAAAACATTTAACTTAATCATCATATACATATGCATGTGTTATACATTTTGATCTCGTTTTCCAGTTCAATGTCATGTGGAGATAGATCAGTATGTCTAGTTGAGACTAATTGGGGAATGTGTTTAACATATTATAGAGATTATAATATGGTTAGTGTCTTGTGGAGAAAAGAAGGATTGATTATAATTTCACATTAAAGTGGACAGAGTGTTGTAATTTTTAACACCCCATGGAGGTGGATTTGGGATGTGTCTCCCTAAGAGGGATGCTGTGACACCCGAACTGATTTCCAATGGATCAGAGAAACTTGTAGTGGTAGACTAGGTATAGATGAATCTGAAAACCCTATGGAGGATGGTAAAACCCAAATTTATCATACTAGTTAATGTTACCTTTTATGTGAATGTTGGGATTTAATCCAAATGGGACAAAGAAGTAATCTTGAGGCTCTCACCTCTATTTGGAGGATTTTATATGAAGTGGCCAACTATGGTGTCGATTGTAATTTAAGAATAAAATTTTCAATTTTTAGAACAATAAAAATACACATAATTAATATAAAAAAATTAATGTTTATGTGTTTACCTTAGATTGTTTTTAGAAATATAATGGATGTAATAGTTTTACAATGAATTTTCAGTTCACTAGTTAAATGTGTATTCAATCAATGTGAAAAATCCCCAACATCATTTTCTGATTTAATCCATAAAAAATTATAATTCTAATCACTATTGAACTTATTGGATAAAAATCATGAAAACCCTATGAAATTGGATCATACTACCACATAAAATGTCTTGTCATTAATGTCGTTGAAGATGAAGATGGAAATAAGTCAAAAAAAGGAACTCTCAAACCACAGCAAAAAATTAATAATTTAAGAACATTAAATAACATCCAAATACACACTAAATCATATCCCCAAAATCACTGAAAAAGTTTTATCCCTCTATTTACTCAAGTATCTCAACGGAAGGTGGTGGTGATCTTAATTAAACATGACCGAAGAAGGGAAAACAATGAAATAACGATTAATGCATCATTGTTTGAACAATTTCACAATTGTGGGTTCAAATAAATTCACGCCTTGATAAAATAGTATCTAAATGTTTTAAAAATAGATAAAGAGAGTAGAATAATAATAATAAGATATTATAATAATAAATTAAGGTGAATTAATAACTTACATAAAAAAATTGATGATGCTATTACGAAATTAAAGTGTGAAATTGTGATTGAAAAAAAATGGATCCATTAACATAATAACCACTAGTCCCTTAAATAATTTTTTTTTGAATCATTAGGTGTAACCCCAATTAATCAATTACCTCCTATTTAATTAAAAATGTAAATGTGGGGAGACAAATCAATGGAAATTGGACTTCTAAATTTTTACCATGAAAATATGACATAATTCATCGTCCTATTGGATGCGCGAATTTTACATTGAAGGACATTTAATATTTCGTTGTTGCATAAGGGAAATATTATCTTAAACGTTCCCTGTAATATCATTCCAAATTGTATTCAAATTTGATAATAAATTTAGATGATATGATGGAATTAGTGGTATGAATTTCTATCCCTTTAAATCTAGTACATAAATTTAATTTCAAATGTGGATCCCTATATCTCCTTTAATACTACATTAATCATCTATATCAATTACTGAATGAAATTATCCCCATAATTTTATCTATCTATTGTTAATTTTTTACTAAATTATGATGGATTTCAGGTCTCCACTTTTACATGATGGGAATATGGACCATTATGCCATATTTAGAAATTTCTACATTCATTGCCAAAAATTTCAATATTCAAGTGTGATTAATCCACTGATTTTAAAATATAAAAATTTACAAAAAAATTGATAAATAATATTTCAAAATATAATATTCATAGAATCAAAATAATTAAGTCCACAAGATGAGAATTAATTTGGCCTAAAGTGACTCTTAAAATATGAATTCCAGTCTGATGTAAAATAATGTTGAATTTTTTGAAATGTAGTAAAATTTGGGATTATGGACATTGAAAAAAAAATTAAAATAGAATCATTTAATTTTATCCTCTTTTAGTGGATAATCACACACCCAACTTGATTTTTTCTAGTCCTAAAAAAATATAAAAAAAATTTGAAATTGAATTCCCTTTTTCAAAAATATTTAACATAAAATTCTCACAAAAATTCCTCTTATTGAACAATCAGGATTCCCATCAAAATGTGTTCTCACTTTCTAGTTCCACAAGTATAACAAATTCTGAATCACATTATTTTTTTCAATTTAATCACCATATTTTCTCAAATATTAATTAATCATGATGGTTAATTTTGTATCTCAAAGTACATGGAGCCCATTTTCTTGTTCAATGGAAAAAAATAGAAGAGATGTGTGGGAATCACAATACAAGTTATTATTTTTATCCAATTTGTTTTCTTTTTTAATGTTTTTTTACATTATTAAAAACAAATTTAACCAAAATAGGGATGAAAATACCATCTCTAGGAATTAAAACTATGAATTGATGATAACCAAGTTTTGAACACCACATATTTTTTCAATTCCATGTACTAAAAAATATTTGTAAATCCAAACTCATGAAAATAAAACTATGTAGACATGATAACCAATTTTCGGATTCCAAGCATTTGGACAAAACATTACTCTATGTGGTTGTTATTTTCATTTTTTTTCATAATATAATAAATGTAATAGTTATCCCAATACTATGTTATGATGAAAGTGACCCTTGAACTAAAACTTACCCAAAAAAAATCCAAAACATGTTCAATTGTGGATTTTTTATTATAAGGGTGAAATGTTTAGTAATAAGAAATCACGTCGGACAACCGCACATTCACAAAAATTCTCATGAAATTGAAGATAAATTATTTTCAAAATGAAGGCATTAAATGACATTTAACATTCATTATTCATGATTACAATTGTACATTAATACATAAAAAGATACTGACATTATTTTTTTATCCATTGAATTTTAATGTTACAATTAATGCCCATTATTAAAATAAAATATTTTCACTCTACCCAATATAGGATGAAACTACCCTCGGTTTCAAAATATAAGAGAAGGGAGATATCATAATTTAGAAGAAATAAGGGGGGAATGTGATTTAAAATGAATACATGAATGAAACAAATTCTAGTTTGAAGTAGATAAACCATCAATAAGAAATTTTTGAAGTTGGATTCACGTCCTATGTAGACTCCTTAGGGGTTTTTGATATATGGGAATGAACATTAGAAATCATGGGTTTTATTTAGAAATATTAAAAACATTAAGTTTGTAAATATCAACAACATGTTACATGAGAACATAAAAGAAATCCCATGGGGTTTCCCTTAAAAATAAAAAAACATAAACATAAAATTAAAATAAAATATTAACAATGAAAAATCTGGGTTTCATCCAAGAATGTTCTTATTTAAAAGTCGCTAGCTCTATATGGACCCCCACTTACCCAATGCCAATTTTCAACACTTTAGGAAACCCATTTTCCCCCACATAAAATTTTGATTTATACTTTATTTATAATTTGTTTCATGTATAATCATTTACTTTACTATAATTAGGAAAATTTATGTAGTATTAGGAAAGGGTGATCTAGTAGGTTATGTAGTCTTTCTAAAGACAAAAATGATCATTCCTATTTTATTAATTTCAAAATAAGAATGATTTCCCAATTAATGGTAAAATTTATAAACAATTTAGGGATAATTTTGTGGGTAAGGAAGGGAAATAATTGTGACCTCGGGTTGGACAGGAAATTCAGACATAGTTCGGGACTTTAAATGAAACATTGTCTCTTTTCCAAAATATATAAATTTAATTTTTTCAATTTTAAGATAATATCCAACAAAATAATTGGATAGAACAATTTAATAAAAGGTTATGGACTCATGGATGGTGATTTATTATAGTAGATTGGTGATTTTTGTATCTAGAAAATAATAAAATGAGTTATATTTAGTAGACTCAATATCTGATGTTAGATTATCCTCTTTATAATTAAAAAAGTAATAAACATCCTCCTGATTTAAAGAACCTTCAATAATTCCATTAAATTTTTCATATAACCCATATTCTAAGGTTTGTTCATTATTAAATCTAGGGGTGATTTTGGGGGAAATTATTTTTTATTAGTGATATGTAAAGGTCATCCTAAGTGGGAATTAGTTTCAAAACTGTTTCAATACATTCAAATTATAATTTTAGTGATGAAACTTCTGAATATCATTTTCCATTTTTACACAATATTATTAATGAATTGGTAGTGTTTTAGTTTTTATAGATGTTTCTTCATCATGGACTTCCCAATAATTTATATATTCATATATCCTATAGAGAGATTTGAATTATTTCTTTAAACATTCATTGTACCATCATTTTTACATCTCATCCAATTTGGGGTATTCTATTAAGGTTTAAACTATGAAATTATCTATGTGAGGGTATTCCAAATGTATATCTCCCATTTGATTCTATCCTGAGTTTATAATGGGGTATTGATGAAGTTAATACAAATGAATGTGATGAAAGTTTCATTCAAGATTTTTTGGAAATTAACAATTACAAAGGGGAAAAGATTTGGTAAATGTGATGAGAAAAGAGAAAAAATATAGAATATTAACTGAGTGTCTATGACACATACATCGTTACCCAGAAATGATGATAAAATTTTTTGAAAGCCAAATTTACCCTATTGGTAGAAGAGTTCATTGAATCACATTATGGATAAAGTCCATAAAGAATAAATAAGTGACATTGAGACACTCATAATTTTTAGGAGGACTGGATCTCAGGTGGCCAACTATGTTGCAGATTGTAAATTAAGAACTAATGGTTTAACTTAAAGAAAAATAAAAAACACAAAATTAATTGAACTAAAACAATTAATGATGATGCATAGATCCTACATTTTTAAGAATATAACGGATGTAATTTTTTCCCTAATAATGTTATGTTCCCTAGTTAAAGAGGTATCCCATCAATGTGATAAATACCCAAAATCATTAATTGATTTTATTCATAAAAATTTTCAATTAAAATCAATAATTTAATTAAAATATCACATTAATTATAACACTAATGAATTGGAACGTACTAGCACTCAAAATGTCTTGTTTATAAAGATAGTGAATAAGAAGAAGAAAATAATTCAAAGAAAGGAAATCTAAAAGCGTGGAACTAATTAAATAATTTAATAACATCAAATAACATCCAATAAAATACCATGAAACTTACCAAAATAAACCCACAACAATTTTATCCTTACATTGATGAAATTATCTCTATTGAATGTGTATATCGACATAAAGAAAGGGGATTGGTGAAGTGAAAACAAAGAAATAACAAACACTCCACCATTGTCTTAGGAACTTCACAATGGTTGGTGTGAATAAATTTTCACAATGAATTAACAGTATCAAATTTTGACGAAAATATATATAAAAAGATAAGAATAATAAGAAGAAGAAGAGATTTTATTAAAAAATAAAGGTTAAATAAAAATGTACATGATAAAAATTGACAATTTGATTAAAAATGAAATTGTGAAATTTCAATTGAAATAATGAAACATGGATTGTTTAATTCCATCTCCAAAAAGAAACATAATGTTGAAATATTTAAGCCTTCGGTAGACTCCCAATTAATGTATTCCTTATCAGTTAATTAGGATAGTAAATGGTGGGAGATAAATCAATAGAAATTTGAAATTTCAACATTCACTATAAAAATAAGACTAGATTCATCATCCTTTTGGATGATCAAATTTGATATTGAATATGGCCAAGTTTTTAGGGGTCGTAGAAGGTAAATATGATCTCCCACATGTCTGATAGTAGCATTACAATGTTCAATCCAATTTGATCATCCTTTCAGAATATACGATGAAATCGGTTGGCTGACTTTCCAGGCCTTCAAATTTGGCCAACAAATTAAATGTTGAATTCAAATCCATAGATATCCTTGAAAACATCAATAATAGATCTATCCATAAAGTTATTAAAATTTCCCCATAATTTTCCCTATCTGTAGTTAATATTTTAAATTCATTATGTTGGATTTGTGGGATAAAATTTTACTTGATGGGCCAAAGGCCCATTATTATCTATCCAAAAAAGTTTACATTCATTTAAAAAAATCCTCATAGTTAGTGTTGATTAATCCATTGATCCAAAAAGATAAGTGTTTATAATCAAATTTGAAAATCATATTCCAAAATATAAAATTCAGATAATCAAATTATTGAATTTTATTAGAAGATGGTTACTTAGGCACAATTTGACACTATAATCCTTATGTGAAAAGTGATGTGAAATGGAGTTAAATATAAGAAAACCTCTAAAATTGGAGTTTATGGATATTGAATCACCTTAATATTAAACTATAATCAATTAATATTATCCTCATTTAATGGGTAGTCAAAGGTAGACCTCAGAGTTTTGTACCAAGGATGGATGGTATCCCACCTAAATGTTTGGGTCCGACCACCCCTTGAAAAGGACATATGATGGATGGATCAAAACACCCTACGTGGTATGATTCAGGACGTGTGTCCCATGGAGCGATGATATAACACCATATTCTTTGGATCAATAATCCCTTTAAGCCAGATCAGGTGTGAATTCATTTGATCTCCCTATGGAGGTGGTCTAGGAATTTTTTAACCATGTATATATGATTTCACATATAATATTTTACACTAGAACACCTCTTCATTAGAATCTAGGATAGATGTATTAGAATTCCACATGGAGGATGATCTATGAGGTATTTCCTTATGATGAATGATGCCACACCCAAAATTTTAGTTCAAAATTCCCTATGAGAAGGATCCATGGTGGAAGGATAAGAATGTATGGAGGAGACAGATTTCAAACGCGTATCCATAGGATGGAAGATATCACACATTGGAGTTTGGATCATATCTTTTTTTTAGGAAAATCTAGTATGGGTGGTTTAGAACACCTCATAGTGGTGGATTCAGGAGGTGTGTCCCTAGGAGAGATGATATCACATATGAATGATTGTATTTTAATTCTTATTGAGTTAGATCAAGGATTGATGTATTATAATACATAATGTATTTGAGAATGTGTAGTTTTTCACTAAGTGGGATGATATCACAACTGAATGTTTGGATTATAATCCCCCATGAGTCGGATCGAGGATGGATGGATTAGAAAGCCCTATGGAGGAGGATCTGAGATGTGTGTCCCTCTTAGGGAAGGTATCACCCCTATATAGTTTACCAATTTCATGATTTAACCACAAGGAGGTGTCCCAAATACCAAATTTAATATACAAGGATCCAATCCCAATTTTTTCAATGCCATAGTTTAAGGTCTTTCAATAGGATCAACCCATGTAATTTGAAATCATGCAATAAGGATTCTCATGTCCTTAAAGGATCATCGAAGAGGGGTGATGTGGGGATTAAATGTAGAATATAAATTTTAGAATATTTTTTACGTTGTTTGGAATTGTTTGAGACTTACGCATTCATCTACCCGAGGTAGAATAGTCCTCTCACATAGATACGAAATGGTGTGGGGCTTGTGTGTAATAGTTTTCCAATGAACAAGTGGTCATCCCATTGTATGGATAGGATGTAATCCCATGGATATCATATGTAGTGAATAACATGAACATCACATAATGTAAGATTACATTTTTTATATCAACTGTTAATTATTTTTTCATGTAATTTAACATCATTTGAATAGTATGTGTAGCGGGATAGTGTTATATCATGCTTCTCAAATGTGGGTAGATTCACATCTTACCCATTGGGATTATTTGAACACATGTCACGATAATTTGGGAGGGGAATTGTGTTGGAATTTTTATGGATAAGTGGTCAGTCACTATCACCACATTAGTGACCCTATGACTAGAAGTAATAGAGGCGAGAGTAACAATCCTCATAATAAAATTGATGGGATTAACTAGAGGCATTGAGGATTCTAGGTTGGTGATCAAGAAATTATTACGCAAAAATAGGTTGGGTTGTACATAAGATTTGTTGGAGAAATGTTCTTTAGAACAAGTTAAGGGCATGTAGTCTCAAGGATTAGGTGCGTGTAATATTTCATGTTTTCTAGGAAATCAGGGTTTCACTCAGGTAGCTTATTCTGTGCACACATGAAATACATTCAAAGGACTTGTTTAAGGATCACTCAATCTGAGGACATGTCATGTTCAATCTCATAAGAGGCGTGTCATGAAATATTATCTACCTTTGGTATTACATGATTCACTCTATTGTAAAAGATGAGTCTTTATACATATGGGAGTCACATTTTTCCTTCAAGAGAGCATCTCTATGAGTGGGGTGAGATTTTATATATAAATTAAATATATGGATAGTGGTTTACAATAATTTATGTGATGAATTTTTCTTCCACCTGGATCCTTCCTTTTCTATGGAGGGAGGTTGTGCAAATGTCGTGGTTGACATTGTCATTGGCATATAAGGATTGTTTGTTTCACTCACCAATGGGTTTTTTCCATGAATCATGTATTTATTAATCTTAATGTAGTTAGGAAATATTTTTCCCTGAGAATAATTCATGAAACAAAATATCACCTTTAGAACATAACTGGGTTTCATATTGAATTTTATCCCTACAAACACATGATGGAACATTCACACACTTGGTCCAATCACCATGGATTGTCCTTCTGGGTGGTCGGATCAATTTTTTTTACCCAGAACAAGTCATTAGAGGAATTTCATGAGATTTATACACCATAAATCACCATAGATATATTTTTTCGTTTTAGTTGCTGAGATACCTTGTCCAATTATGGTTACACATTCATACTTATTATTTTCCCTAACTGTTCATTGTGTTCTTCATTATTGGACTATTGGATCGTGATTCCACATTAGTAGGGGTTTGAGCATTATCAAACCACTATATGTTTTTTCATTGTGTGAAAAAATAATGAATTTTTATTGTTTTGAATGGATCTTGATGGACTATAGGTGATACACAATGTGTTTGGGATCCGAGATCAATGATGGGAAATAGGAGGTGCTCGTGATGTGAGATGGCTTCAACAAGGGATAATATTCTATTTTATAGAAATTTGAGGCCACAAAATAATGGATGAATGTGTTTTCTATCAATATTGGGTGGTCCAATAGTGATACTTATTGATGAATAATAGAATTAAGAAATGTTTATATAAAATATATGGATTATATGAAATATATGACTACACACTATGTAGTGAAGAGATAACACGCATCATGTACTTCACATTCTATGGTGGCTAGTGTTTTTGGTCGAGTAATGGATCACATGCTATGTGGACTGACCCACACACCATGTGACCCTAATCTAGAAGCTAGTCCATCTCCCAACTACTCTCTCCCACTACCCATGTGGTCAAACACACCATCCACTCTGGGAGTACATGGAAATGAGAGGGTACCCTATAATGGATATGTTCATTGGAAATGCCTATAATACATGGGCTCGACCAAGAACAATTAGACAAGACCTAAGTGGATGAGGCACAGGGTGTACCACTTATACAAATTGAGTATGATGCAATTGTTTATAATTTGTTTATAGGGGAAAACATGACTAGGTAATGAGGTGGGCAACACAACATATATTCCTTCCAACAACTTCTTCCTCTCATACCTCCTTTGGAATGGGATTTTTCCCCATGAGTAGCCTATCCTGAGTAGTTTTCCCCATTGACCATAATAGTTACCTTAATTGCGGCATTTGAGATTTGATGTGATATGTTTTGTGCATGATGCTTATTTTGGTGAGGCTTATTGATGCGAGTGATTAGGAAAAGATCATACAAGATTTCACAAGGCTATCACCCCCTATCTCACCCGGGAGCATGTTTCCTATACAATTTATATAGATAAAAATGATGCCCTTATACAATATGTGTGATTCTTATACTTAAGGAGGGTTACTCCCTTATCTTCAAGAAACTGCGACATGTCCGTCCTCTATGGTAGATATGGATCCCTCAACTATGGAGTTCAGTAGATATGGGTCGGACCCTCTACCCATATACTGGTGAGGTTATGTTAGACAAATGGTTTTGAATGGGGGATCATTCAATTGTGGAGTGTAGTGGTCATGTGAGGACCCCTATGGAGGTTTTCATATATGGTTATTCATGATATTGTTCATTACATGTTGACATTTGGAGCATCTAAAAGACTCATCATTCAATGATATAGTATGTATATAGAGATCACTACTCTCTCTTTATTGGGATTCTTGTTGAAATAAATGGATGATCATGTTTTTTTCTTATTTTCTAGTTGTAATTCTTTTGACGGTTTGATTTTTGATTTTTCTATATCATTCTATTTTGATCGCATTGGATATCATAGAATCCTACTATGTATTTATATACTCACCCATACAAGGAAATTTATTGAAATTTCATGTCTTATGAAGATGATGTAAAATCAATAGTGACTTTAATGGAGCTTAAGAATAATAGGGTTCATTGAACGTTTATGGTGGTCAGAACATGGCGATCATTATCCAAGCCCACTTAGTTTTCATGTATTCATGTTTTTTCCACTTTGGTACTTATTTTCTGATTGGGTGTGTATTTTCCCATTTTTATTTTTGTTTTTACATACATAAACTAATTTAATTTCCAAGAAGTAATTAAATTGACAATTAAACTCTATATGATAATATATTTTATATTTATCTCCATTTTTTAAATGGGGATGATTAGGATCCTATAGATACATTCATTAATAGATATCCTACAATTTAAATTTATTCCTTCTCAATGCCTATGAGTAGCTCATATCCTGCTGGTGGTGGGCATGGGGTTGTCACGCCATGACCTTTATCGAGTTAGGTGGGCCCTGACTGTTTATGTCATGAAAGATTGGTTTCTAATTAGATCATTCCATGGGATCTTTTTTGATGTTTTACCCATATGATGAATGGTTGGGATATAAGGAAACTGTGGAGGAGTGTTCTGAGTGTGGATTATAGGCTATGGAACCCAATGATGCTACAATAGCTAATCTATCCTTATACCATGCTTTTGAATACCAATATGTCATCTCATGAAACATATACATTGGATATTGACAAACATTGTTAAATGCATAATATATGATTGAGAACTGTGACATTACTTTTTATGTCACCTGCCTAGATATTATCTTAATCCATATTATATATTGATTTCTTAAATGTTTCATCTGTGATGATAGTAATCTAGGATTTTGAGATATTCGCATGATTAAAATAATTAGAGAGATAAGGCCTCATTTTTGGGAACTATACATGATTTTTTTTCCTCTATGAAAGAATTGATATCTTTTTCCACCTGTGGAGCAGCATGTTGACACTCAAGTAGTCTATATAGATGGTCATTTTCATATTTTCTAGTGGATCAATACACATGATAATAGAATGATACATGCAGGATTACAATGATACACAACATATAGAATCAAATTCGTATGAGCTTTTTTAATGATCCAGAACCTAAAATATTTGAGTATTAGCTTGACATGGTGGATTATGTTTTTTGGATTGTGTAGACTATGGTTAGTTGGATGGTTGTTAATGTGATTATTCTTCTATGTGAAGTAATGGTTACATTTTATGATACTTTAATATGAAACACCTATGTCACTTACACCTCAAATTTTCCAAATATATAGATCTTCTAGGTTTCATGGGAAGGAAAACCCCCTTTTCTCAGGTGGAAGAGGGATCGTATGATCCTATGGTATAGAAACCTCACTTGGATAAGACCACTTTTGATAGTGGTATTGGAATAAACACTTCTATAGGGTGATGTGAGGTATTGGTAGGGACCTATATAGGTGATTCATAATGTGAATTTGGGAATCAAATAATGATAGGAACTTCAACACGTACATTTTCCATTTGTGATGTGATTTAAACTCATGATGGTAAGAAATTTCCACCCAAAATGGATAGTGTTGAGGTGTGGTGGATGATTTCATTTCACTTGTATGTTTCAATATGTTTTCATGGGATATGATTTGGGAGAAGGCCTTGGTACAAGAGGAAATTTTAGAAAGTGACAATTTATTTAAGTAGAGGTGTCTTTTGAACCCAATGTTCTGAGTGTGATTGCGGTATGACATGTGTCATCTATACTCGAATTGTTGTTTTGGTATATGATTGAAAACCTCTTCTCCAATAGTGTAGCCCCTGTTCGAGTCATAGTGATACTAGTATAGATTTTTTCATGACCCTTATGTTTATAGGATCTGATATATAGGATTAGTGATCACACACTTGTGATAGAGTTACCAAACATTGGGAGTAGATAAAACCTCGTGTGGGACCCATATTCTATTATACGTGATACCCCAAATTTTTTCATATATATAAAGTAGTTTTCTACTTTCTATGCCCATGTGACAATCCCATGTGAGGGTTAAAGTGTACCCAAGTTGGTGGTATGTAATTTTCCTTCTCCAATAAGAAGGAATCCTTGTTATATTATGATGAGACCATGTGTAGTAGGATATTGTTGATTCCTTATCAATTGGAAAGTATTAGTCTTGGAGTAGTTGATACCATGGGCTTTTTGTTTCCCTATGATAGTAGAGGACTTATTTGGAAATGTTCCTCAAGGATTTTCTAATACTACCAACATGGTTTGATATATATTTATTCATTTAATTTCAACCTAGGACAACATCGATATATTAAACAGTATAATGTGTAGCCCCTATCAAGCTCCATGAGTTGATATTGTAGTTGTAGGGCATCAAATAGAAGGTATTTATGAGACCCATTGTCACCCACTCTGTGAGTCTAGTTTTTTTTTGTGAAAAAGGAAGACCCGAGATTAAGGATTTTGGTTGTTTATTATTTATGGATCTAGGTATTGATAAATAATAAGTACCCCTTACTGATGATTGATGTCATCGTAGAAAAATTATAGGAATGAGTATATTGTCAATGAATGATCTCAGGTCTGGCTACCACGAATTGATGTTTCACGAGGTTGATTCTTTGAATATGTAATTCTGATGTCATTGTATTTCGTTTTTATTCCATTTAGTGTAATTAATTCCTCCACTATGTTTATATAATTGATATATAGGATCTTCTAGGGATACATGGATCAATTTGGGGTCATATTCATTGCTGACATACTCATTTACTATATGATAAAGCTGAGAAACATAGATAACTTGATCGAAGTCCTAAAAATACATTAGGATAACCATCTTTATGGACATATTTCAATGTTCTTGTTTTTGATTTACTGGGTCATGTCATATTTTCGCATGGATTAACTAGGGACCCAAAGAATGTTTAAATAGTTATTTCATCAGAGCCACCCAAGATTGTGATATAGGTATATATAATTCATCAACATACAAGGTAGTACATGATGTTTTGGGGAGACTTATCTACGAATAGATCCCCTTTTACTGACCTAATACATAAGGGGAATCAATTCACCATGACTATGGAGTGTCAGAGATCATTTGAGGAGTTGAGAATGAGGGTAGCTAGCTCTCATGTGCCGACACTATCAATAGAGGTTATTGTGTACATAGTTTTTTTGTAATTCTTCTAAAAAAAATTCAGTTTTGTGTTGATGTAGAGTTGGGTAGTCGTTACATAATGTTAAATTTAGTAGATACCCCAGAAACATAAATACATAACTCATGACCTAGAGTCGGTAGCAGTTGTCTTTTTTCTGAAAATTTGAGGGATTTATCTTCCATGGGAGAACTTTTTTATGTCCCCCGGGATATAAGAGTACTAGTTATATATTCTCCATGAGATATCATTATGCGAGATAGAGGAATTGGTTATAGTTCCATCTGGTTTATGACTTCAACTTAGTATATAATCCATATGAGGGAATTGTGGCGGTAGATTCCATTATAAGTAAGTCTTGTTCTAGCTTTCTTGAGGAGGAGTCTCCATTGTTGGCTTGTTTGTATCTAACCCTAGTGAAGGACATGGGTGTAGTATTTTCTTAGTTTATGGGGGTGACTCCTTCTCTAATTTAGAATTTGAGGGTGGCTCAATTAAATAAATTGACTGTGAGATTCTTTAAGGCAATATATCCTTAAGGGATGCATGAAATGGATTATTTAAATAAAAGTGAAACATTACCCTTTTCATGGGATATAAAGTGGTTATGGTCTTGATCAAATAGGATATTATCATAGATTTTTATAATTATACATTGGTTGTACAAAACTGAGTGGTGAAGATTTAAAATGGGCATCAGTGGTTGTTTTAATGGGATGACATGAGATGGAGAGTCACTGAGGATTCATATTAGTGTTTCACTTGTCAATCGATAAAGTCTGATAACTAGGTTCTAGAAGGATTGAAATAACCACTTAAGATCTTATAGTGGAAAGATGATTTCATATTTAGGAACTTTATTATATGGATTATTCATATTGTGAGAGGCTACGATACAATCTGGTTGATAGTTGATTGGAATACGAAGTTGGCACACTACTGTGCTATTAGAGAAAACAAATTAGTGGAGAGGTTCGAGAAGTTTTATGTAATTGAGATTATCTGAAAAAATGGATTTCCCTATATGATTACATCTAATGCTAATCTATGTTTAATTTCATGGTTTTGGAGAGGATATTAGGAAGCTTAAGAACCAGTTGAGGATGAGTATAGTTTTTCACCCCCAAACAGATGTGTAGCCTAAGAAAAATATCTAGGTGATGGGGGATTTTAATAGAGATTCAGTGTTTGGCATTGAACTGATCTGGAAGATCACATTCTATTAGTAAAGTTTCATTATATTGATATTTATCAGTCAACTATTAACATGGATCCTTTTCGGGCCTGTTTGGGAGACCCTAAAGGTCACTCATGTACTGGACATTGATTTGAGAGACATCTCTAGTGAGTCAAGATATGATGTAGATGATGATATAGAAGGTTTAGGTGATCTTCATTAATATGAGGATAGCCGAGAGATAATATAAATCTTATCCATATCGACATCATTTTCCATGAATGTTCAATGTGAGAGACTATGTTCTCATGGGAGTCTCCCTATGATGAGAAATTAAAATCTTTTTTCAGGGATGCACGATATCCTCAAGGTTCATCTGTCCATTTGAGATAATTTAGAGATTTAGAAAAATTGATAACCATTTGGAATTTCCCCCATTGTTAGACTGGGTGCATAATCTCTTCCATGGGTTGTAGATAATGAGATACTTTCATATCCCTACAAAAGATATTGAATGGGGTTATTTGGAAATTGTGGACCGATCGAACTTCACAAAGTTCCTAGTGGTGATCAGGGATCCCTGGGTGAGGATCCTATAAAGAGAAACCATTCCATTTGTTCATATCTTGTGGATGTAGTGGAGCATAAAAGTGAGCCACCAAGCATGTGAATTCCAATGGAATGATTAATTTCTCCATATTTTTGTTGTGGATTTTATTTTTGGTTTGGAAATGTCTAAAGAAATAGATAATGTAGTGAATCTGGTTTTGATTCATTTGACTCTTAGTATTTTGATAGATATATATAAATTTATACTTGGATTCAGTGTGGTTTTAGGGTGTCTCGGGACCTAATAATTAATATATATGTAAATATATATTGATGAACATGCATAGATAATTTTTGTGGAAATTGATTATCCCATTTTTTTGGAACTCAAATGGAAAATAAAATGGCACAGTTGATTCCAAAAAATCAGGGTTTACCCTAAGAGAAACCTATAGTTGGACATATTAAGATGTTCCGTTGTGGTAGTTATTGATAGGTGTGCTTATTTAAAATAAATAAATTATTTATTTACATTAATAAATGAACTGACTTGGTGAAACCTCAATATATACCCACATATATATAATATCCAAGGTTAGTCCCATAACCCGGGGATGATATGAGAAGTTGAATATTAATTCTTCATTATATTAATGTATTTTAGGAAAAAGAATGATTAGATCATGGTATATCAAGTGGTTTTGAAGGAAATGACTATTTTTCCTGAAAGGAGAACACAATTGTCACCAACAATCAATCTAAATTGATGGAGGACTCATAAATTGTTTCTTATATAATTATTTTTAAAATACCATGCATATATTTATTTATCTATTATTTATATATTATTAATTGATCCTTCTTGTGATCCCAGTGTACAAATTAAATTATTTAATACATTTAATTCTTGTTATTCCATGTTATCACTCTAGATATCTTGTTTTCATGAATCTTGGATGACATCACCTGAACAATGATGGTTACACCTTTTTTCCAAAGATATTTAGCCCTTATTATCCATGTTATCCGTCATTAGAACATGGGGTCATATTTTGACACGGTTGAGGTGGGTTTGAGCATGATTGAACCCCAAGATTTGCAATGGTTGGTTGCATGATGAATGAATTATTGTATTCTGGATGGGTTTAGACATATTATAGGTGATAGTACATTGATCTTAGATCCATGAATTGTGACGGATGATTGGTGGTTCACAGGACACATAAAAGAATTAGTGGATGATCAAATTATGTTGTCTGACCACCTGATCTATGGAAATGAAATCCAATGGTGACTCTATTAATATCGGGAAGTAAAATGGTTGTATAAGTGGAAGAGAATTGGGAAAACACATGGATAATCTGTTGATTCTACAAAAAATGTAACTTCATGTTATGTAATGTTGATAAACACAGACTATATACTTCATTTTCTATGGTTTTTAGGGTTTTTAGTAATATAAAGGATCACACATCATGTGGTCAAACCCACACTCCTTGTGACCCAACCAGGGTTTCCAAGATATGTTCTAGTTACACATAAATATTACCCAATGTGATTGGAAACAACATGTACTATAGGAGTACATGGGAATGGAATGGTAATCAAGCATGTCCAGTTACATAATCATGGGCTAAAGTTCATGTTCATGTCAATGAGAACACAAAAAAAGGACCCAGGAAGCCATGGAAACGATTGTACCACATGTACAACCCTAGTATGATGACACAATGTATAAGAGATATTAATAGGATAAAACAATCAAACAATGAGGTGAGGCCACTAGATGTGTGGATCCCAAACATTCCCTATATTCCCTCCTATGAATTCTTCCCCTCATATCTCATTGTCTTGGACTCAGATTTTGGCTCACAAGTAGCCAATCCTATGTAATATTCCATGTAGAATTTGATGGTGTACATCATTGTGGCCTAAAAGATATAACTTGAGGTTTTCAGTTCATTATGATTATTGAAGATATGCTTGATGATGGAAGTTAATAGGTAATGTCTATCAATGAGTAACTGAAGTTTGTACTCTACTATCACACCAGGGTGTACATTTAACACACACTTTGTATAGATTGATATAGTACTATCCTACACTTAGTGTGGGTCTGTTATCATTGAAGCTTTACTCCCCTATCATTGAACTCTAACAACTTGTGAGTCCTCTATGGTATGTGTGGATTTCTCAACTACAGGGAATAGTAGTGTTGATTGGGCCCCTCTACACCTATTTTTTTTAATGTTATGTGGGTTGAATGGTTTGAGGTTTTGGATCCCTTAGCTATATAGATTTGTGGTAAGTTAATTCCCCCTTACATGGTTTCATATACTGTAATTCGTGAAATATAATTACATATGAAACATTGGTGTTGTGTTTAGGCCCATCATTCTTATATAAACTATTGATATTAAGATCCCATATTTCTATTATTTGATCTTAATTTTTTAGCATATCGTTATTTTTCTAGTTATTATCTCAGTTTCTAGTTGGATTTCCTTCGATGGGTAAAGATAATAATTCTCTATATCCTTCTATTCTCCCTCTTTTGTATTCAGGGAATCATATTGGATATGTTTATACTAACCCCTACATTGGATTTTCTTATATGTGTCATCATATAAAAAATATTGTGGGAATACCAGTGGTTCCTTTGTTGGAGATTAGGTATATTGGGGTGTAATAAATGAATATGGTGGTCAAGAAAAGAATATTAGGATTTGGACCCTCTCATTATTCATTAAATCTAGTTGTTTTCGTGTTTGGAATTTTTCTCTTGTGTGTTTCTCCACTTTCTATTTCATATCATACATTCATTTTAATTTTAATTTTACATAAGGTTATTCTATAAATAAAAATAATCGAGGTGTTTCAATATATTATATACCTCTACAACTTTTCGAGGATATATTTTTGTGTGTACATACAAGTATATTAGGAAAATTCCTACAATTTCATTATTCCTTCTTGATGCGTTTTTCGAGCACCTAGCCTACTGGTGGTAAGATTGTAGTTATTATAAATAAGAATTCCACTGGTTTGGTTGACCCTATTGTTTCTTGTCATCACAAATAACCCCAAGGTAGCATCCAATACATATTAATGTAAGGTCCCCTATATGTATTATTCATCAATTTTATGTTGAAGTTCCATTTTGTCTTTTGTATAATAAGACACTACATGAGACTATGCATATTCGAGTTCAACATATTATAAATATTCAGGATGGAAATGAATGTGTATACCCATAGTGTAAAAATGAAACAAATGATATGAAATTGTGAGGAAATGTCTTTAATGAGAGTCTCTTAGACTGATTTTCATATTACCTTCAAAAAATGAAAGGTGAATAAAAATTCAATGTGTTCCTCAATATAGGACACAAATCCAGTCATAAGAGGGTAGTGGTATTTTTTGGACTATCACTATCAATGAGTTCATTGGACCAACACCACACTAAAAAGTCTATACAATTCTATTTTTTGTCCCTATAACCTCTAAAAATTGATATTTCATAAATGTAATAACTTTAAAACCCATAATTATCTTATGAATCATGGAAACGAAAACCTAAAATGTGTTAATATTGAAAAAATAAAATAAATAATTAGACATGATAGTCCTTAATACTATCCCTAGAAGAATTAATATCTTTGGAAATTATTACCCCAACAATTGAAACGACTGATAGGTCCATGGATGGTTAATTCTGCAATATGTATTCTGAATCTACCTCCATCACCATGAGATTGTCATCCCCTACCATTATTTAGGAAACCACACACCCATTATCAAAACAATCAAGAATGGAACCTCTAATATAATAATTCTATAGTTTCTTCCCTTGAAATTTGTATATGGAAGATCATAAGAGATTAGTGAAATTACAGAGAGAATATAAGAATCCAAAGGTCACATTCCTTCTTCAACCGATTCGTGTAAAACGTAAAATTAAATAGCCAAATATTCAATGAAATATATTTCCTTTAATAGTTTATCCATCAATATTCACTTCACTGGTATGATAACCAAATAATTTGGTTTGATAGAAAAATTTGATTCTCCATGGGAATTCATCACATTATTCTTTATGGTTTCCCTTCTATAATTGTGGGGGAAATGCACCTTGGGATTCTTGGACTTCAAGATTTAGAATACTAATAGGTCTATCCAATATCATTGGAATGCCAATATGATGGTATAAAACAATAAATTGTATCCTCTCATATATCTTTCCTTTTTCCACTTCTATAATACCCCCTTGTAAAATTGTAGATGTTTTATGATCATGGGAAGTGATTCCCTTACATCTAAATCCTCCATGACATCATCCACTTATCTCAGATTATTAGGATTTGGAACGTAAGACATTAGGTGTATCCTCTCATGATCTCTTTCCATTATTACCTCAATATATTCCAATACTATATAAAAAAATAAAATTCTTCTTAGAGAGTATACATTTCTAAAATTTTGTCATGACCCGTCCCCCAGGGTCTGTGCCAAGACTACCCCAAGCCCACCTTCCATCGGCTAGGGGTTAGCGACTAGCATCAAAAGGCGTATTACCTAAAACCGGGAAGACTTTTCCTTTATAAAATATAAACACAAGCAACCAAGATCACAACAAGATACGAACACAAGTAAACTGTATAGTAAAAAGAGTGTGTACAGTTTGAAAAAAGAGGCCACAATACAAGAACAATTGGAAAGTACAAGAAAACTAAATAGTACATGTAAACTGAAACAACTCATGTGAACCTCTTCCAAGGACCCTACCTGAAGGGCAGGTACAATTCTTGAATGTTAGTCTCTGTGGCACGCCCCGTCTAATGTCCACCTCAAAACTACCTCCAGTCCTGCTACTCTCTACCTCAGTCAGCGATGTCTGTCATCTGCACCAAACATAATAATATTCGGGTGTAGCCCATGCAGAGGTGAGTATAACGTTACTCAGAAGGGACCCCGAGACCCTTGAAGGTCTCAAAAATCGCACAAAGGATAAAACACAAAGCATGAAAACATATGACAACCCAACTTAGGTATATGCCCATACATATACCTAACTTATCAAGTATACCCATCTCATTCATGAGGAAACACATGTCCGAACTCTTAGCCAACTTAAACTATTCCACGTAGGAAATAATAGCACGAAGGTAACACCACAAGGGTATGTACCAAAAAGGTAACTCCACACAGAATAATACCATGAAGGTATCACCACAATGTTATGTACCAAAAAGGTAACACCACATAGAAGAATACCACGAAGGTATCACTACGAAGGAAAGGAATCAACTGAAACTAGGTATAACTTTTGTATGGTAGCAAAGATGATTACATGTAACTACTAAATCATATTACTCTGTTGAGAGGAATACCCACATAGGATCCTAAATCATCAGACCCATGTTGGATCCTAAATCATTAGACCCGCATAAGATCCTAATACAACATACCAACATTGGATCCTAGAGTATTCCCACATGGATTCCTAGAGTGGATCCATGTGAGTCTCTCGAACAAATACCCACGTAGGATCCCAAAGCACAGACCTAAATAGGATCCCTTTCTAATGATACAGCCAGCTACAGGGTTCTCCCACTATGCTCGCTTGATTTCGTTAGGGTTCTCTCCTCAAGCCACAGTTCGATACTAAAACATCCCTGATGTCCCACAAAGATGTATCTCAGAGGACCGCCACGTAAAATGGGTCTCAACACAATAGACGGTGCATCAATCAGATGCTCGGTCTGTATGTTATTGGATTTTTAGTCCAGAGGGACCAATTGGATTTGTGTTCGTTCTGACCTAGCCATACACCAACATTATCCAAAACTGAAGTGGTATATACCAAAAGGCCCATCTCGATCCAAGGTTTCTGGAGTGGCAGACGATTTGTAAAACAGCTGCTCGTAGATCAAGATATGGCCGAGAAGAGAGAAAAGGTTCGATGTTGGTCCGGGTCCGGTCTGACCCGGTCAAACTGACCTGGTTCTATTTGACCTGGCCCGACCCAGTTCAGGCCCTGGGTCCGACCCAGCCCATTGTGTTCAACTCGGCCCACAGGTTCTGGCCTGGCCTGGCTCACTGGGTGGCCCATGGTGGGAGACCCGTGGCACGATCACGCACCGCTCCACCACTAGCGGCCGACAGCAGGCCGACCGCCCTCCCTTCCCCGTCGTGGCCCATGGTCGCAGCTCCTGGATGCCATGTGGTGCGGACTCGCTCCACCACCTCCCCTTCGCATGGATAGCCATGCGTCGGCCGCCACCCTTGCTATGCCACAGCTGACGGGCCACAACCCTTCTCTGGTGGTGCAGTGGCGCCACCGCCATCGTCAAGGCCAGTCGAGGTTCTGGCTGCCGCTCCCGAGCCCTTCTGGTGATGTTTCTCAGGCACCGGGTGTGCCCTGGTGCCCTTTTCTTCATTCTATAGAAACCCACACTAGCCTCAGGATTTATCCATCAATTCAAGACCATCAAAAATCCCACAATGGTTGTGATGTGGTCAGTCCATGTTCGTTCGGCCTGCACGCTCCACGTTATAATGGTAGCAAGCGACTTATTTGTTTTTCAATCAAGAAGAATATAAATGTTATTATATCAAGATTTACATAAAGAGAGGGAAAAGGGGTAAAAACGAACAATATCTACCTCTATTTCTCATTGGAGGTGTTGCAAGAAGAATTCAGTGAAGGCGATGAGGGTGCCAATGATCATCGCTTCCACAACCTGATTCTGATGTCAGGATCGTGTGTCATCCTTGTTCTTTATTCTGATGTATGTTCTTCATTGGAGAGGGAATTCTTTTTTGGAGAATGAGTGTCTCTAATGTTCTCCCCAATCCTCCCTTTTGTCAATGATTTCCCCCTGAAATGAGGTGCCCACAAATTAAAATAGTTTTATCAATTTAATTTATGTTTTCCCAACTAATGTTGGCCCAATTAAATGGTACAATTAATTCTATTGCATTGGCACAATTAAATGAGGGGATTCCAAGTGATTTCCCCACATTAAATAAGGGTTTGGGTGTTCCCCACCACTATAATTCAAAATGGGGGTTTTGTAGATCGCGTGGTTCCCACCCACATAATTCAAAAGGAGTGATTTCAAAAGAAAAATAAAATTTTAAATATTTAAATTTTTTCTTCTTCCACAAAAAATTGAAAAAACAATCTTCTACCTTGGACCTACTTTGTTCATGGTGATAGTCTCTGTATATGAATATTGTCACAACGAGTTCAATGATGGCCTCAGATTTGAATTATGATCAGCATTTCAAAAGTTACAGAAAACATTCTCGGACGTTTACTGAACGTACCTAAAAAAGTTCAGAAAGTCATTCTGGGCACACTGGGCCTCGGAATCACCCGCCGTCAATTTTCGCAGACTCATAATATTCCATATAATTAAAAAAAATAACATGGAATTTTTCCGGGTCCTTACATTCTCTAAACCTCAGGGTTTTTCATCCCTGAATTCCATATCACAAAAACTACAAAAACAAGTGGGGGTATTAAGCACGAATCTGAGCCTCCCGATCCCATGTGTTCTCCTGAATATTCCCATGCTGCTAACATACATGCACCAAAGGTATCAACCGCCCATGGGGGACATGCTTCTGTCAATCCTAAATCTCTTCTAGAATCTCTATAAATGTCTCCCCATCATTGAAGTCCACCCCTCAGTGGTCAATGATTTGAGAAGGGTCGTGCACGTATCTCATCAGTATAGATACATAAAAAATGCCATGCACCCGGTGCAGCTAAGGTGGAAAAGCTAAGCGGTAAGCCACTTCGCCAACTCTTATAAGGACCAGGGTCTAATTAACCTTGTAGATAACATCCTGACCCAGCTAAATCTCCACAATCCTCATCGAGGTGAGACCCGTAGAAAGACATGGTCACCATCCTCGAACTCCAGAGGTCTCCGTCTCCTTCCAGCATAAGACTTCTGCCTACTCTATGCAGTCTTCATCCACTCCTAGATGATCTTCACCTTCTCTGTGGTAGCTCGTACCATATCTGGTCCTATGAGTGCTGACTACCTTGGACAATCTAGCACAAAGTCGATCTGCAAGGTCGGTCGTACAAAGCCTCGAAAGGTGTCATCCCAATCATGGAGTGATAGTTGTTGTTGTATGCGAACTCCACCAAGGGACTGTGATCCTCCCAGTTGCGACCAAAGTCGGGGACCCAAGCACGCATCATGTCCTCGTGGGTCTAAATTTTCCACTTAGTCCGGCCATCCGTCTAAGGATGAAAGGTGGTGCAGAAACGAAGTTGTGTCCTGAATGCCTCTTGCAACCCCTTTCATAGCCGGGATGTGAAACATGCATCACGATCAGAGAAAATCGTTGAGGGTACTCCATGTAGTCTCACAATATCTTGCAAATAGAGGCTTCCCAAGCTCTCTATTGAACCATTCTCTCTGAACAGTAGGATTTGGGATGACATTGTGAGTCGGTCAACAATCACCAAAATTGAATCATGACCCCCAGATGTAAGTGGAAGTCCTGTCACGAAGTCCAAGGATATCTCTTCCCACTTCTACTCTAGGACCTCTAAAGGATGAACTAACCTTTATAGTACCCGATGCTCTTCCTTCACATGCTAACAGGTGAGGCAACGAGTGATAATCTCTGCTACTTCTTTCTTCATCCCCGGCCACCAGTGCAGTCGTTGGAGGTCCTGGTACATCATAGACACTCCAAGATGTACCACTAAAGGGGATGTGTGGAACTTCCTCAAAACTTCATCCCGATGGGACTCTGGTATGATGGTACGTCCTATGAAAAGGATGACGTGCTCCCCACCTTCAGAAAATCCATCAGGTTCTTGTCCTGTGGATATCAGAGCACATTGTGCCTCGCAGTCAGTGTCCCCTTGCTACACCTCCCTGACTTGTTGAAGGAGTGGGGGAGTGACTATAAGAGACTGAAGAAAAGATTCTCCATCTAGATCCACAAAGGATATCTGCAAAGAGGCCAACTGCTCCGTCGCCTAACCTAACATCTTGTATTCCAGATCTCTGACTGAGTACATCTGCTACAACGTTCCCCTTATTAAGATTATAGACAATCTCGAAGTCATAGTCTTAGAGGAACTCATGCCAAAGTCACTATCTCAGGTTCAGGTCCCTCTGGGAAAATATATACCTGAGACTCTGGTGATTACAGTAGAACGCAAAATTCCTTCCCATCAGAAAGTGTCACCAGATATTTAATGAGAATACCACTATTGCTAACTCAAGGTCATGGTTAGCATAGTTCTAATCATGCTATCATAGCTAAAGAGAACCATACGCGATCAGTGCTCACTCCTACATCATGAAACATCTGAGCCCAGTCCCTGATGTGGCATAGCAGACTACGTACCTAATGCTCTCCTCTAGAAACCTCAATATGGGGGAACTAATCAGCCTCTGCCTCAGCTCTTGAGAACACTATTGGCATCTCTCCGACCACACGAAGGGTTTCCCTTTCTTCATCAACACTGATAAAGGTGCTGCAACTCTAGAGAAATCTGGCACAAATCTCAGATAGTATCTAGCCAAACCCTGGAAACTTCATACCTCCGTCACACTCCTGGGTGACTACCAAGAATGTGCAGCCTCAATCTACACTGGATCCACCACAACTCCTTCCACTAAGATGACATGTCCTAGAAAGTGATCCTCTCGGATCCAGAACTGGCACATCAAGAGATTACCATAAAGCTGGTGCTCTCATAGTGTGTCCAGAAGTATCTACAAATGATAGGCATGATCCTCATCGGTAGCCGAGTAGATCAGAATGTAGTTGATGAAGACTACTACAAAGCGATCATGGTATGGCTCAATGATATTGTTCATGATTCCAATGAAAACTACTGGAGCGTCGATCACACTGAATGTAATAACCACGATCTTGGACTAGCCTTACCGACATCTGAAATTTGTCTTCTGTACATCCAAATTTCATACTTTGGGCTGGTGATAGCTTGATCTGAGGTCTATCTTTGAGAACAACTATTCTCCCTTCAACTGATCAAAGAGGTCATCAATCCTTGGGAGTGGGTACATGTTCTTCACGGTCAACTGGTTTAGGCACCGATAGTCAGCACAAAGTCTCAAGCTCCCATATGCCTAATTGGCAAAAAAAATCAAAGCTGCCCAAGGAGAAACACTAGAATGGATGAATCCATTACCCTGCAAGTCCTCTAGCTGTACCCGCAACTCATGAAGCTCCGCAGGAGCCATCCAATACACATGGGTAGATATAAGTGTCGTCCAAGGGTACAAGTCAATGTAATAGTCCACCTCTCTGTGAGGAGGTAGACCTGGAACATTATCAGGGAAGACATTTTCATTTAGTCCACCACTACAGGATAGATTAGACTCTCCACATCAACCGCTCTGAGGGTATGACTAACCATCTAATGAGTGATCGGGTGCACTCCCTTTCGTGTATGTCCATCCTTTGCTGAAAAGGTTGCCTTCTCACTGGTGAAGGTAAACCTAGTCAAATCCTTGCAGAAACAACACACATTGCACCTAATACAGTCAATCTGGGCATGTACTGTATATTAACAATCCAAACCCAAGATGACGTTGTATGGCCTTGACACCACTACTAAGAGATCCCGGTCGAAGCCATCGCCTCCTGGAGTACGCTCACAGTGAGGGAACCAGTATGTAATCGTTGAATCCTCTCACATAGGAGTATCTATCCATAAGAGTCTAGACAAAGACTCCAATGAAATCTCCAGGCTCCGAAAAAGGGTTGTGGTAATAAAATAATGACTAGAAGTTGTTTCTATAAGTACTACACCTATGGTGGAGTAGACACAGATCATACCTCGTATCATCTCCGGAGCGCCATGGTCGTAGGCCTCAGCTGCCTAGAGCTGAGATCGCCACTTTACACTTGCTTCCTGTGGTTGGGGTGGACCACTTGGTGGTGGTGGTGGTAGAACCTCGAATCGTCTCCCATTGAAAGCTGCATGACCAACTCCTCTACCATGTCTGCCTGCTCCCTAAAGACCTCCTCGGTCAAACCCCTGTCTCTTATTGGGCAGTCCTTCTAACGTCAGCTGATCATCTGTACAATAGGTTGGGAAGTGACGATCCATGTGATCCATCCCATTGCATGCGTAACACTGCCTGCTCCTCACATGACTGGTTATGTCTCCGTAGCCCCGCACATCTGACCCTGAATCCTGCGGTCTTCCACCTTTAGGTCTAGTCCTCTTGGACATATGTGACATATGACTACTTCCTGCTATAGAAGACTCCTCTACATGATTCCCGGTGGTGGGTATCTCTGTTGGTTACTACTCAGCAAGAAAATTCTATACCAAGAGGGCTCGCTCTAACGCCCACTCCTGCGTCGGGATGCTGAGAGAAAAAATCATTGAAGCCCTGGTCTCTTGCCTGAGTCTCTTCTCAATGGTCTGGGCCCTAAAGAATGGGTCCCTCACCATATTAGTGCTGTAGCCCCAGAGGATGGTGAACCTCAATGAGTACTGAGCCATAGTCATGCTACCCTTCTACAGATGGTGAAGCTCATGTATGCGCACAGTGCGAAGGGTTGCTGAGAAAACCTCTACCCGAAACAGGCTCTCAAAGTCTGCCCAAAAAAGTATCACCTCGTCATGAATGTGGAGAATCATGCTCCACCATCTGCATGTTTCTTCCAGTAGTTGATCGGCGGCAAGGATCACCATGAGATCAGTTGGTGTCCCTACAAGTCGGAAGGCTCTCACCACGGCCTCCAACCAATCCACAGCCGCCTGTGGGCCCCTCACACCCCTGAACTTGGGTGGAAGCGGGCGCTGGAACACATGGAATGCTCTCAATTGTCATGCACCCTCTACAGCTCGGGCTGGTGGCATCTGTGGCCAAATGGTTAATTGTACTGTTGGTGCCTCTGGTGGGGCCTATACTGATAAAGGCCCCTGCACCGATGCCTTGTCGCTCGGTGGGCTTTCATCACGTACTATACCCAGAACCCTAGCTGGCTGTCTACGTGGAGGAATCCTAAAAATAAATAGGTGTGCCAAATCCAATAAAGTATACCTAGTGAGCTGACTCAAAATGATCAGAAAAAGAACTTTTCAAAACGCACACGCAATCAGTGTTCTCATGCACTGAGTCAGAAATCAGATGTCAGGGACCTGGTGTATGGATACATAGGCCAACACACTAACAATGGATTCCCTAAAATGATATCCAAACTCATTAAAATTAACATTATTACCATTAAAATGTTAGAGTCCAATGTTCTACGGTAGAACTGAATCCTCTGATACCAATTTGTCACAACCAGTCACTCGGGACCCATGTCGTGACTACGCCAAGCTCTCCTTCCATAGGCCAGAGGCCGGTGACTAGCCCCAAAAGGCGTATTCCATAAAACCTGGAATTCTTTTCCTTTATAACCTGTAAACACATGAAACCACGCACAATGTAAGATACAAACACAAGTTAGTTGTACAGTAAAAAGTGTATGTACTGTAAGAAAAAGGGGCCAGAAAACAAACCCAACTAGAAAGTAAAAGAAAAATAAATAGTACAAGTAAAATGAAAAAATTCCTGTGAACTCCGGCCGAGGACCCTACCTGAAGGGTAGGTACAGCTCTCGAATGGTCGTCTCTTCGGTACGCCTCATGTAATGTCTACCTCCGAGCTACCTCTAGTCTCGGTACTCTCATCCTTAGTCAGCGTTATCCGTCATCTACACCAAACACAACAAGGTGCAGATGGATCTTGTGCTAGGGTGAGTATAACGATACTCAGTAGGGACCCCAAGACCCTTTAAGGTCTCACAAAACCCATAAAGGATAAACCAAAAAGCATGAAAACATATGAAAACCCTACATAGGTATATTCCCATACATATACCTAAGATATCATGTATACCCATCTCATTCATGAGGAAACACAAGTCCCATGTTTTAGCCAATGTGAAACTATTACACATAGGAAAGAATACCCAGAAGGTAACACCACAATGTTAAGTACCACAAAGTTTACGCCACACAGAATAATACCATGAAGGTATCACCACGAAGGTTAGTACCACAAAGGTAACGCCACATTGAAGAATACCATGAATGTATCTCCACAAAGGTAAGGACTCAGCTCACACTAGGTATAAATTAGGTACAATAGCAAAGATGATTAGATGTAACTACTGAATCATATCACTTTGTTAAGAGGAAAACCCATGTAGGATCCTAAATAATCATACCCACGTAGGATCCTAAATCATCGGTCCCACGTCGGATCCTAATACAACAGACCAACGTAGGATCCTAGAGTAGTCCCAGGTAGATTCCTAGAGCAGATACAAGTGATACTCTTGAACATAGACCAACATAGGATCACAAATCACTGACCCACATAGGATCCCTTTCTCACGTTATAGCCAGCTACAGGGTTCCTGCACTAAGCTCGCTTTCGAGAGGGTATGATTCTCAAGCCATAGTTCGATACTCCAAATTCCATGAAGACACACGAAGAAGTATCTCAAAGGAATGCCATGTAAAATGGGTCTCAACTCAATAGATGGTGTCTCAATCAGATGCTCAGTCAGTAAGTTATTGGCCTTTTAGTCCCGAGGGCCCGGTTGGATTCGTGTTCGTTCCAACCTGGACATACCCAAAATTTATCCAAAACTCAAGTGGGGTATATCAAAAGGGTTTTCTAGATCCATGTTTTATGGCTCTGCAGATGGTTCATCAAATGGATTCTTGTATCTCATGATATTTCTGAAAAGATCGTAAGGGTCGAAGCTGGTCCAGGTCCGGTCTGACCCTGCATGGGCCAACCCGACCTGGTTCGGGTCAACCAAGCCCGCAGGTTATGAATAGGCCCACTGGGTCCAGCCCGGCCAGCCAGTGCGGCCCACCCCACCGGTTGTGCCCACACTGGGTGGACTACATCTGGTTGGATGGTCAGCACTCCTCCGTGGTGCGGTCATGCGCCGCACCACCATTGTGGGCCGGCAGCGAGTCGACTGCCCACCCTTCGTCATCGTGGCTCCAGAACGCGGCTACTGCCTGCCCAGTGGTGCGAACGCGCACAGACGCCTCCCATTTTTGCGGCGGCCCATGTGTGGGCCACCACCCTTGCTCAACCGTGGCCAACGTGCCATGTCCCTGCTCCAACGGCGTGGTCGTGCTGCCACCATCGTCGTGGCTGGCCGAGGTGTCGCCCGCCACTCCCAAGCCCTTCTGGTGATGTTCCTCTGGTCACCAAGCATGCCATGGTGGCCCATTATTCATTTCGTAGACTCCCGCACTAATAACGGGATGTCGTCGTTTATTCAAGACCATCAAAAATCCCACCATGGTTGCGAAGAGATCAGTCCTTGTTCGTTCGGCCTGCAACCTCCACATTAGAATGGTAGTAAGATGCTCATTTGTTCTTGAATCAAGAAGAATATAAATGTTCTTAAATCAAGATAAACATCATGAATTCGAAAAGGGGTAAAAAAACTACAATCCCCACCTCTATTTATCATTGGAGGTGTCGCGAGAAGAAGTTGGTGAAGGCGATGAGGGTTCCAATGATCATCGCTTCCACAACACGCTTCCGAAGTCAGGCTCATGCATCGTCCTCATTCTTGATTCTGATGTATGTTCTTCTTTGGAGAGGTCATTCTTCATTGGATAAAGTTTTTCTCCAATGTTCTCCCCAAGCCTCCCTTTATCCAACGATTTCCCACAGGAAATGAGGAGTCATAAAATTTAAATAGGTTTATCAATTTAATTTATGTTGGCAGAACTAAAGTTGGTGCTATTAAATGTCACAATTAATTGTATTGTATTGGCCGAGTTAAATGGTAGTATTCTAAGGGAATTCCCCACATTAAATAGGGGTTCGGTTCGTCCCCACCACTAGAATAAAAAATGGGGGTTTTCTAGTTCGGGTGGTCCCCACCCCAATAACTCAAAAGGAGGAGTTTCAAAAGAAAAATAAAATGTTAAATATTTTATTTTTTTTATTCTACCACAATAAAAAACTATCTTTTATCCTTGACCTACTGTGTTTGAGGTGAAAGTCTCCTTATGTGAATATCTATGTTGTGAGTTCAATGGTGCCCTTAGATTTTAATTCCGAGAACTGGTTCAAAAGTTACAAAAAATCCACTCCCACGTTTACTGATTATACATAAAAAATGTTCAGAAATTCATTCTGGGCACACTGAGCCCCGGAATCATGCACCATCAATTTTTCATAGACTCTTAATATTCCATATAATTAAAAAAAATACATGTAATTTTTCCAGGACTTCAAAAATTTCATCTAATGTGACCTTATATACAATCATACGATATGTAGTATGGATTTATTTTTTAATTTTTCCTTTATATGGGATGGATAATATCATATATCACTTATTCAATCGTATAGATTTTTATTTTGATGTCACATGATCTTTACATCATTTAGAGGCTTGTAGCCTCAAAAGTGTGGATAAATATCCAACATCTACAAAATAAATATTTCAATGGATTTTTGGGAATGATCTGATGATAGGTTTGATATTATATCCAATAATTTATAACCATAAAGAAATATGTTTCATTAGAATTATCACATTCCATTACCTAGAAAACACTAACTGAGGAAACAATGGGGAAAAAATAGTTGTTAGTGGTTATAGAGGAATGAACACATCAAGGATAGATATTACATCTTGCATATGTGCAGTCAAGGACTGAGACCCTACTTCCTCAACTCATTATTTCATTGGAGTTATTGGATAGACCATCGTTTCTCCAACAAAATTTGCTGGAGGAGGAATGAGTGAGTTTTCCCTCTTATATTCCAATAATGAAAATGGGGATTAATTTTACACTAAAAATGATATCTTCTCAGTGTGGTGACTGTAGATATTTTACAAACTCTGTGGAGGTTTTATCTTCTTCACCAGTCATAAGTTCAAGGATAGTAAACATCAAAATAATTAAATATATATAAAAGGTACAAAACCTACTAACATAGATTTTGGATTCAATATCTTCATGATACAATTTTACTTCATCGTTATTATCTATACAAAATATGCGAATATATTTTTTCACAAGACCATTTTTTAATTAAATATTCTGCTTAAAGATAATTACTCAATCCTCTTCTATAAATTGTTTTCTCATATATGATTACCATTATTTTTATACAATGGGTAATGAGGAATTTGGATGAATTTATTGAGAGGAAATTACCCCAATAAAATTATTGAGGTAACTTACTTATCAAATAAGTAAAATCTAATCATCTAATTTTTCCCTTACTGTCTGGGAAATTAGATGCTTCCTAATGGAATATCAATTATGTTTCCTCCATATACCCACTCTATATAGATTCACTTCCTCTTGTTATCCTCTTTCATCCTTAACAGATGTAGGAATATTGAATTGGGGAACATGTTTGTTAAACTACCCTTTTCGGTATGAATAAATCCATGATTGGAAATATGAATCCATGTGACCAAACGCATGATAGGTAAGTAAAAGGACCACATGAATTATTTTATCATCTTGAGTTTACATGATCCATAATTAACATGTGATTAATAATGTTCTTTTTGATTATCAATTTTTGAGAGGAGGAGGTAATCTCCATTGTATACACTATAATTGTCATCCAATTTAATTGGGTGATACCCATCACAGATAAGCACAATATTGATACTAGTGTAAAAAAACCCATTTATATGTGACATGAGATACCCCCACTCTCCATTTGTATTAGTTGATTTTTTTTTGTTATACTAGTCAAAGGTGCATATGGAATGGGGATAAATCAATCATATAATTCAATATACTCTCTATAGACTAATTTTCCAACTTCAATATATGTACACAAGTAAAACACTAAACAAGAATCCTAGATAAAGATTCTAGGAAAGGTGAACTATTTATAAACATATAACACTTTTAAAAAAATTTCTTACCACCCAAGATAATGTAAAAATAATTACCAATATTTAATTGAAAATTCCCTTGGTTGATGTTTTTGATTAAGTGATATAGCTTTGTTAGAACTAGGGATAAAATATTGATTCATTTTCCAATAACCCTATTTGATTCAATTAAAAATGTCATGTATATAATTATTTTATGAGACTCACATATGGAAAGTATATAACTTCTTAATAACATGTCTAGAAATCCTTCCATTCATACTCTCTAATAAATTGAATAAAGAGATTCCCAACCCTATTAGGTATAGATTCCTTATTCTATATTTCTAATGTATGCATAAAGAATTCCATGACATTGAGGAGTCAGAAAATTACTCTTCCTCTTAAAAATTTGTTGGTGACTATTTGGTGTAATGAATGACTACACCAAATCAAGGATGGGAACGTAGAGAATAGGTATATGTCCTTCCCCATCCAAGTTATTGTGTATCATTATGAAAAAAAATCCTTAACTAGTATAGGTATCCTCTCTGATTCCACCAAAATTATGGTTTATGGGAATGAACTTATGAAACAAATCTCCCAATATTGATGCTCATGATATCTTACTGACACCATAATGGTGGATGTCAACGTCACTTTTCATCATATGAAATATATTGTTATCTAGGATTTTTCGACTAAGAATGTGTGAAAATGTTTTTATTTCTAATGTTAATATTATATGGTAACCAAAAAATCATCATAATGCCCCATGAAATTGAGATCCTGAAACAATTACACGTATCTCTGTATCACCAAAAATAGTTATCCCCAATCCAAAAAGAATATTCTTATAGGGGAAGTCCCCAACTCATAAACCACTATATATTATGATATGATGTGGAACTATTCAATATCAACGCATAGATATAAAATTATGGTCAGGTTAAACACCATTGTTTTACTATAATTAATGTATTATAGACTAGTATATTCACTTTAGTGTGATTGACCTCTCTAATATATTACTACTATGCTGAGATGTTTTCTCGAACACCATATTAATTGTGGTTGATCACAAAGACTGGTTTGTTTTTATGAATAGGTGTGAGAATGGGAACATGGGTTTGTATGAAAAAACAATAGATCCACATCATGAATAAAATAAAATAATATCATAAGTAAACTCTCATGAGCATCAAAAGATTCAAATGTTCAATTTGAACACTTTGTTGTGCAATGGCGTCAATGATTTTTATCATGGATTATCATTATCCTTGGTGTCTTTAAGGATATATTTTAATGTAATTTAATTCCACAATGTATATAAAAAAATAGTTAGGGGTGGTTGGATTTGGATATGAAAAAAATTACAAATTCATAAATCCAACATACCACTATATGAGCCACAATTTTCTAAACAAATGTGGTGATTTTTCTTATAAATGAATTTTTTCAGAATTTCTGCTGTGTTGATGAGGTTAGGATGGTCAATGAATTTGTGAACTTGTAAATTTGAATTAGTATAAAGAATAAATGTAGAATATATGATCTATGAGACTATTCCAATATATCTCTTAACAAAATTAAGGAATGGGGGTCCACACCCTATTCATATATGAGTCAACCCTTACGTCAAAGGACCGCAATGAACATTTTTTTCTATACTATCTTTATCAGAATAGGATTTTTTAATCGCTATATATCATCATTTTTTCGTGAGGGGACTTAGGCCTAAAATCATCCCAAAACAATACTCTTAACATTCCAAAATTGTTGATGAAAATTAAATTGAAGAAAATGGAAAAGGAATATTCCCAACAATAGCTACCCTCCTTCGCAAATAGTCTATGATCTGTGATATTAATATTGATATGATTAGAATATTTTCTAGGCATGATGTATAAAATACAATTTATTTGGGGTAAATATAAAGGATTCAATAAATCCACACAAAATATTAACTATCAATAAATGTATATTCATTTGTGGTGGTGATGTAGACTCTTTTTTAACTACAAATCATATTCACTGTGATACATCTCCTCTGTGAAGCACCTGTATTTTTGATAAAATTTATTTTTTGTTTTATGATGGGATCTTATATGGGTTAAAGTGTATCATATTTCATTATGGTGTCTTATTGGTGGCTTAATTACCTTTCATATACCGCCACATGTAATCCCACATTATGTTAATGATTTAACTAGCATCACCCATAAAAATAAAACAAGTTAATCAAATAACCTGCATATTAATGCTTAATAATAATGCTGTGGATTTATTAATACGTAAATATTTCCCTTTTTATGAGGAGTATTAAATAGGGACCTAATAATGAATCTTTTTAATAATTTCTATTATGAACCACTTCTTTTTCAAACTCCCCTTTGGAAGTTACCCAATAAATATTGTTTGGAGATGATGCTTCATAGAGGATGATATGTGAAATATATATTGTGAAGGATTACATTAAAAGGATTATTTAAAAATTTAAATTAAATATGGATAGTTCCTATAGGATACATTTTAATGGGTTATTTATGAAGAATCATTTTAGAGGACCCTCAATAAGTGAGCCCCCAAACACAGTTAACAAAGAATGCTTCATTGACGAATATTTAATAAGGATTCTCTCGGAATGATTCTCAACCAAGGATTATTGAGAGAGTATGCTTCTAGAAGTTTGATTCATGAATTATAGATCATGAAGGATGCTTCGTGATGGATTATTTTTGAGGCACCCAGAAAACCACAATCCTTCACGGGCTGCACCAACTTCATGTCTCATACACTCAAATGTGAAGTCGGTGTCTCGAGAGGTGTTTATCATTATCTATTCCTTTAACATGTCCCACAAATAATTTATAAAATCAATTTAAATTTCACAATAAAATATAATAATATTGATACTAATTTCTGTTATATCCTTTTCATAGCTAAGGTTACCCACTAAGGCCAATAAAACACAGTGACCGTTGTGGTAACATATTTTATGATCCATGACCCTACAAAGGACCATATTCTCATTGAGAAATTATATAAGTTCAATATAATGTTTAATAACCACATTATTTTTTAGATTCATCCATGTCATTAAATTGAACATCCATTGTATAATACATAAAATTTAATCATTCCAAATTTGAAGATCATTGGATTCACCACATGATAAGAACAAGAAGCCTTACACCACAAGCATGGGATAGCACCACATTAAGGAGAGGTCCCAATGCATAACACCACTCAAATACAATGAAATACACTGATTAATTGTATCTGATATTATATCTATTATTTCTCACACCATGCATGTATCATGTGATAAAAGTGATATAAGTCAATTGTGCCATTACTAAATCAAAATATCACTAATATGGGATGCCCCCATAAATATATGACCCATACAGATCATTCATTAATTAATGATATCTTCAGGATGGTTTATTAGTGGTCCATATAAAGGAAAAATAATTTTTATAATCCCTAATCAGCCTTATATTTTCAAACATTGAATGCTTCATATGTCCCTATATCATTACTATAATCGGCGTGGAAAGCATCCTGATCATATAATGTCAAACTGCAAAAAAAACATCCTTACCTCATGTTGTTAAAATGAATTGTGTGGTATTATCACATGACCTTAAATTGTGGATTATAAACTATATGGGATTTGATTCCCATTAATAAAGATATATATAATTTCTCCCTAATTTTCAGACCCAACATCATAATAATCAATTTCCCTCATCCTCAGGTAATATTATTAGGAACTTGGACATCCTTAGTCATTATGACATATTCCCTCTATTATCACATTCACCTCCACTGGGGCCATATTCCACATAGATAATACATAAATTAGGTTATATTTTTTTATAAAATAATCTTCCCACATTGTGGGATATACTGCCTCCACATTTTTCACATTTCATTAAATAGTCTATAATCCTTATGAGGCCCATCCTCATAGGGGAACATTCCTTAGGTGTATAAACACATCCACATTGGTCCATGTTCTCTATGAAGTCTATCATATAGTACATGTCATGATTAATACCCATGTTGACTATTTTTAGGCATGTTTTCCATTTTTTACACACCATATTATTATAAACTAGTTCAATTTTTTCAAGACAAACAAATATTTAAGGCATTATTTTCCATATTAAGTGGAGGTGAACTAAGAGGACTTTGATTCCTTATTTGAGGATGTTTAGGAAGTCCCTTTCAAGGTATTTATCCGAAAACAATTAACACACGACACTACCCATGATAAAAATCTATATAGTTCCATGTTTTGTGGATTTATGCCATGTTTCTCAAAATTAATCGTTATTAATATGTAATTAACAAATATGTAGATCCTATGATATATAAATCTGTTCACATCAACATATGATAATTGTCATGAACCGAATTAGGTCGCCACTATTACCGGAACTAAACCCGACCGGTGGTAACACCCGAAGGGAATTCAATATCACCAAAGGTTTTCAAAAGTTCATCGGTATCATTTATTTTCATTTGGGAACAATTTACCTAAAATGTGTATACATAAAACATGAGACACATTAGATAAAATGAATCTGAAAATTTCATTCCAAACAAGGGTTAAACCAAAATCCATAACCGAATACATATGTTCAAATGCACTAAAAATGAAAAAAGACATAAAAAAACAACAACAACATAGTCCCAAGGACTCCACATGACATGGGTTTATCACCCACATGTAATCTCCACTACTCTGCACCTAGGATGAGAACTAACACCCTTAACCGAAATCACCCATAGAATTCCCTATACCTAAGTCATGAATAATAAATTCTACTTAAACCCAAGGTGTGTAAGTAGGGTCTGAGACTTTTCATAAAAGTATACCACCCAATTATTTAATGGTAATGCAATATAATGTGAAAAATCAAGCAGTTTTAATACGCAATGAAAAGCGGTGACAAATCCCAAAAAATGACACTTTCAATTAAATATTTTTTCAAGATAAAACATTCAGGATGTTAGAAAAATTAAATTTTAATGTTATATACTATAATATACTTCCAAACACACCCAAATACAAGGTAAATACACAAAATTCAATGATCAAAAAATCGGGAACACCCCTAGGCACTAGATAGTCTGAGGCCCCATGTACATTGTACCTCGGGGTAATGTAACCATAGTAAAATTCATTTCTCATGCACAATCCACTTGTATGTAACATACCCAAAACCATTTGGTCCCCAATAATAATCCATATATTTTAGTTAGAGTTTTCATTATCCAAATTCTAACTGAAACAGGGACAAAACCCATTAGGTCTACTAGTCGTACTAGTACATATCCACCCCACCTAGGTACATGGCCTTCCCCCATATTGCTAAAACAATTTCAGTATGCTACTTAATCCATTTTCATATAAACCACCACTACAGGTCACATAAAAATAATATAGTAGCAATACAAATTTTAAAACACTTAAAACACACAACAAAACACATTGATTTATAAATGAAACAATTTCACTAAATCTCGCGTGGTTTTGCACCCAAAACACCTTGAAAACCAGATGTTGTACATAATGTACATACTCATAAGTTAAAAAAAATAAAATGCATCCCAATACATTTTAATGAAACCAAAAAAATCAATTTTATGACATCCCCTAGTGAACCATGAAATGATAACGTTGTAAAATATCAATTTACACTCGAACATGGAACATAATGTTCACATGTTCCAAAAATACCATTAGAACCCAATTTCATAGAAACAACCAAAGGGGATAAACATTCAAAATACTATTTCAATCGCTATTAAGGTTAAATAAATACAACCAAGTATTTATAGTGTAACCACAAATAAACAAATAAATCATTTCATTGGAAAACCCCCAATTCCACAACAAATTGGCATTTAAAAGTCAATTTCAATAAAAACACCACTAAAAATAATTTCTGTTGGAATGATATAATGAGATAAACCTAAAAATATGGTAAATATAACATTATAATGCACCAGGATTTCATAAACATAGGAATCACCTACCAAATCAATGGAAACCCTGGAATCAGGGTGCGAAAATCATGTCTCCCCATCGCCGCGCCACGAGGGACATAGATTGAACCTACACTACATGAAAACTGAATATTTGTGACATACGATTTGCAACAGGATCCCGTCACAAAATACATTTTGCGACGGGGCTTCATCGCAAATCGCCCATTGCCAAAAACGGCATCGCAAATAGGTGTTTTTACGGCGGGCCCGTCGCAAAAAATGTATTTGCGACGGTATTTTTCCCCCGTCGCAAATGAGTTTTCATTTGTATATATAAAAAACATATTTGTAACGGGCCATCGCAGATATATTAGTTGCGACGGGTTTCTGACCCGTCGAAAATGTGAAATTTAAAAAATACTCGCGACAAAAGTATTTGCGACGGACCGTCGCATAAATGTTTTTCTGACGGGTATTCTTCCCGTCGTAAATTGTAGAGTAAATAAATATTTACGACGGGAAATCCCGTCACAAATATTCCCGTCGCAAATATTAAAAAAATTAAAAAAATTAAAAAAATTAATACAAATCGTATAATATTATAGAAAAATAATAATATTATTAATAATATAAAAAATTTATATTATTATAATATAAATAAAAAAATATATAAAATATAATTATGAAATATAAATATAAAATAATAATAATATGAATATAAATAATATAATATAATATAATAATACTAATATTAATAATATAAAAAATTAATATAATATTATTATTATTAAACTATGTATATAATAATAATAATCTTATTAATAATATAAATAAATTATATTATTATAATATTAATATTAAAAAATATATATATAATATAATTATGAAATATTAATATCAAAAAATAATAGCAATATGAATATAAATAATATAATATTATATATTATGAAATATTAATATCAAAAAATAATTATAATAGTACTAATATTATTAATATAAAAAATTAATATAATAATATTATTATTAAAATAAACATACATATTTTTGAAAAAATAATATTAATATTATTAATATTAATAAAATTATAAAATTATAAACTTCTCAATATTAACAATAAATATAAAATATTAAAAGTAATATTAATAAAATAAGAAAACATTAAAAATAATACTAATAAGTAATAAAATATTAAAAAAAATAAAAAACAAATTAAATCATGCAATATTCGTACCAATATGAAAGAGGAATTGTAAATAGTTAATATGATAATAAACTATGAACTCAAATGTTTATTACATCTAAAAAAATCACTCGAGGTGGATAATCTGGAGGACCTGGAAGAGGTGGTGGAGGAAACTCCATCCCTAAACTATGAGTCAGACAACACATATACTCCATATACTCCTGATGTTGCTCCTCATATCGACGTCTCTCCTCATCCTACTGCTGACGCATCTGCTCCTGCCATCGACGCATCTCCTCATCGTGCTGGTGACGCATCTGCTCCTGCCCCTAACGCAAATCCTCTATAAGGTGACTCTGAGAACGCAGTTGCTCCTGATATTATGAGGCAGAAGATGATGTCTCTCCACGATCTCCTCTCGAGCTGGATGCCGACATCTAAATTGTACCATAATAAGCTATAGGAGTCAAATGAGAGCTCATACCAACTACTCGGCCCTTTTTGAAGCCATACTGGGTCGCCTGCATCCATGCCATCTCATCAAAATGGTGGTCACTAGTCTGATCACCCGTTTTGTCTTGACTCTCAGCCTGTGTCATAGAGGTCAGAGACTCATATAACTCCTTATGTTTCAATTAGAAATTAAAATAATGAAAATATTATATGCATTTAATTTTCAACTGAAAAGAAAATAATACTGACCACAATCTGACGCTGGAAGTCACCTCTAATCTCTCAAGTAGCCGGATCAGTGTACATCCTCTGATAAACGTCGTACTCTGTAATACCGGGCTTCTCGACTTCCTATATGAGTATAAAATAAAATATTTATATTTAAAGTTTTATAAATTATTAAAAAGAAAGTGCATACCAGATGCTCTCTATGCGCACAGAATGTATGACTACCAACTCAATGCGTCACCTCTTGTCTCCCCCGATTCTATCGACCCTATGAAGATCTCCTCTGAAACTCACCACCCAACCAGTGTGTAGATAATCCATCCCAAACGTGAGATGAAATTTACTTTGGTCGGTGGGCTATATAGGACCCATTGAATTCTATCACTCCGGCATTCTTCACAGCCGTCTTTCTCCAATTATGCAAAAACTGACGGAAACGGTCACGCATATACACCTCCCATGCCGTGTGGATAGTGGCACACATTCTCTAATCGATGGGATACCATAAACCCTAATATAAAGTTATTACAAAATTAAATTTCAAAATTAATAATATTTAATTACGTACCAGCCAGTGATCGAACATGGAAGCCTGCACATCAGCGGGAATCTGATCCCATGTGAGCCAGGGCTGAGAAAAATAATTGCACAAGATAGAGCTCCCCTATCCAATAGATATATGCGTAAAACTATGGAAAAATAATAATCAAACAATTAGAATATTAGTAAATTATAATGAAAGATAACTAAAATACACAGGTTACCATACCACAGTGTGTGCACATCGAATCCAAGAGGTGGACGTCGCTCTGGGATAGGATCTGGAATCATCAGTCTGGAAAGAACACACTCCCTCTGAGTGATCCCTGTAGTTCCAACAGCCTGAGGGTCAGATGACACAAGAACCTCATCATCCATAGGTAGATCAGCCTCCAGCAACTGAAGAAATGTTTCGGATTCCATTTGAAACATGAAATGATTGTTATTAGAAAACAGTTCAAAATAACTATTATGTATAGATATATACTTTTTATGATTCTAACCAGCATTTTATTGTTTCAATGTTCATCTTCATCATCATCTTCATAGTTTTCAATGTCAATTTCTTCATCTTCCTCATCAAAATCATCAATTTCCATATTAGTTTCACTTTCATCATCTCTTTCCATTTCAAATTCAGTTGTAACATCATTGACAACATCATCACCATCGACCCTTAACTGTGGGATGTCATCCTCGATATTCATGTATATTTGTGAAAAAGATGTTTTTTGATGAGTGTCCTGAAAAATTTCATTTCCTTGCACTTCAGTGGAACCACATTCAGTTTGAGTAAACTGATTATCTCAAGATTTAACTTTTATTACACTCCACTAATCATCCAACTCTTTTGCAGTAGCACAGTATTTTGCATAATAAATTTGATGTGCCTAATGAGCCAATAAAAATGGTTCATTTACTGCAAGAAAACTTTTATGTTTAATATCAAAAATTCTATGAGTCGTATGAATACGCAAGCCTCTCTCAGAATCCAGCCATCTACATTTAAACACTGTGACATATTTTTTTCCCAAATAACAAAGTTCAATAATTTCTTCAAGCATGCTGTAAAAGTCAACTTCAATATCTCTATGATGTGATCCCTTAAAACAAACACCACTATTCATTGTTTTCTTTGATTCCCCATATGAATGTGATTAAAAGCGATAACCATTCACCACATATTCATTATAATATTTAACCATTTTGGATGGTGGGATACTCAATATACGCAATCGTCTATCAATCTTATCAGCATGTACAGATACCTGAAAATTTGTAAAACATTTATCACTATTACAAGTAATAAATTGATTTTATAGGTAAAACCAAAAAATAATGTATGTTACTAGTTTTTGAAACCAGTAGGCAAATAAAACTTGCCGATGTTCTTCTAAGCCAGCTGCTGTAATTTGTGGAAATTATTTCTTGATATGATCATCATATAACCTAAAAATACAATATGATTAATTTACTGTAACAAAATCTATAGAATAAGGGATAAGAGAACTCACTGTACAATTGGTGACATTTCTTCACAGTTGAGTAGAACATATGTGTGTGCTCTATGATGTTCATCATCTGAATTCCATCTATAATGAACTCCCCCAATGCCAAGTTCGGGCTGATTAACAACTGATAATTGATTGTTCATATCATCATCAACATTTCCATCGTTCCGGCCCATGCAGTTAAATTTTTTTGGATATTCAGATTCAAAATAATGAGAGCAGAATAAAGTAATTTCTTCTTGCAAATAAGCTTTAGTAATTGAGCCTTCAACTAATGCTTTGTTACGGACTTTTTTCTTCAATTTCTGCATGCATCTCTCAAATGGGTACATCCATCGAAACTGAACCGGACCTCCACATTTTTCTTCATGTGGAAAATTTAATATCAAATGTTCCATCGAGTCAATAAAAGCCGGCGGAATGATTTTTTCCTGTTTTCATATAATTACAACAACACCTTCTTCCAGTTTTCATAGTGTATCTTAGTCTGTTTTCGTTGCACACATGTCTCCAAAAAAATATGATATATCTGTTATCGAATCCCAAATCTTAGAATTCAACAAACCTCTTAATACAATAGGCATACGTATTTCCATTATAAAATGACAGTCATGACTTTTTAATCCTGTAATATGAACATTTTTAACACATCTTCCCAAGTTAAAAGCATAGCCATCTAAAAGACTCAAATCTACAATCCACTGACAAAATAATAAGTGACTATCTTTGGTCAGTGTATAAGTTGCTTTTGTCTTCATTAATCTCTGTGATCTGACATTTTCAAACAATTCAAGTTCCGGTCGCCTGCAAATTTGGGAATGATCTAATCGTGCCTTTACATTATCTTTGGTTTTACCCGGTGTATCCAAAACTGTATGAAATAAATTATCAAAACAGTTCTTCTCAATATGCATGACATCCAACATGTTTCGGACCAACAAATTAGACCAATATGGAAGATTCCAAAAAATGTTCCATTTTGTCCAATTGTGTTCTTTCCCAAAACCATGAATTTTCTGTTGGTTTATTGTCGGTCCAAAAGTGATGGAAGGTAATGAAAATACAACTGATTGTAACTCTGTACCTGAGATAATATTTGGAGGTTTATCTCTTTCAATTCTGTCTTTTCTGAAATGAGATTTATTCCTATGAAAAGGATGATCGATTGGATGAAATCTACGATGACAGTCAAAATAGCAAGGTTTTTTTTCCATTCACGAGCATAAATTATTTGTTGTCTCTTATACAGTAAGGACATGATTTTGGACCATGTGTACTCCAGCCAGATAACATACCATATGCTGGGAAGTCACTAATTTTCCACATCAAATCATCTTTCATTGCAAAATTCTGTTTCACACCAGCATCATATGTACCAACACCATGACTCCACAATAAATTTAACTCATCAATCAATGGTTTCAAATAAACATCAATATTCTTTTTTGGATGTCCTGGGATTAATAATGTCAAAAAGATATAAGGCTCTTTCATCAACATCCATGGAGGCAAATAGTACAGAGTTATAAAGACATAACAACAGGAATAATGACTACCAAAAGATCTAAATGGACGAAAACCGTCATTAGAAAGACCCAATCACACATTCCGGGATTCTAAAGAAAAAGACAAATGCACTTGATCAAAATGTTTCCATGAATCACCATCAGATGGATGGATCAAGCTTTTACCATTTGAAATATTTTTTTGTGACATGACATCATTTTCGCTATGTTCTGAGACATAAATAAAGGCTGCAACCTGGGTGTAAGTAGGAAATATCTCAACTATTTTACAGGAATCACTCTAGACTTCCCTGATTGAGCTTCTTTATACCTTGATTGTCCACATGTGGGACAACTATCCAATGACACATTTTCACCAGAATATAATATGTAATTGTTTGAACATTCATGAATCTTCTGATAACTAAGTCCCAGATTACAAACGAGTCTCTTGCTCTCATAATAATTAGCAGGCATCACATTTCCTTTAGGTAACAGTGCTTTAAACAAAGAAAATATCTAATCAAAATAGTTATTTGACATTCCATAATCTGATTTAATAGCCATAAATTTTACAACTACTCCTAATTTTCTTATCTTGCAACCAGGATATAATGTATTCTCAACAGACCTGAACAACTCAGCAAATTCAGAAGGTGCCAACTCAGGAGGTAAATCAACATCATCCTCGATTTCTGTTTGTTGAACGGATGACCCTGTAACATCATGTATTAATTCTAAAACCGCGATGGATCCGGAATCAAATTATTAGTATCTTCTCTGGAACTGCGTTAACCGTGTTGATACCAAAAAATATAATCTGATTGAAAACCAAAACGCAAGAGATGTTTCCCAAAGATTTCAAATGTCTCAAACATTCTCATAGCACATTTTTTACAAGGTCACTTAATTGTCTCTTCTGAAACAAATTCCTGGTTTGATGATGCAAATGATAAGAAAGCTTCAACACCATCAACATATATATGATTTAAATTAGAACCATTCGGATTTATTTGCTGATTTATCCAAGCATGAACATATAATAATGATTGATTTCGATTTCCTTGTTCCATATTCATATATATGTTTCTATAAAATTTAAAACCATTACTGTTGTTAAATAATTTGATATAAGAAAAACAATATCCTAAAAAAAGAAGATACATAATTACAGTTACTTCTTAGTAATTACCAATAATTATAGGAGACACAGTTAGTTTGTAATCATCCCCACTAATTATTATTAATTTACCAATACGTAGAAAAACATGGAAAAATGAAATATGCTTGAATAATGAAATAAAATTTTGTAATCATCGTTATGAAGATTATATTACTAATTATTCCAATTTGTCCGACGACTCATCTCTTTTTAACTTTCTCCCGACTGAAATCAGTACGAAAAACTTGCTCTGACATACGTTAGAGCACATTTTTTATACTGATTTCAGTGGGAGAAAGTAGCAAATATAAGACACGTTGAACAAAATGTAGCCGCCAATCTGTTGGAAATTGTTCCAATTTATAACCATGTACATGAATTTATTTGATTTTTCATTAATTATTAGTAATTATTACTAATTATTACAAATCTCAATATTTCCAACAGATTTTTCCTTATTCTTAACATGTTCAAATCTTAAAGATTCGTCAATTTTCAGGTCATGCCCAATAAAAAGTTTGCGTCAACCTTGGCCAATTTAAACTCTATAATTGTCCTTACATGGTTGATCATCTCGCAAGTAGTGTTGTAATAGGACGACACAAGTAATGACAAATACATGGCATGGGTTTTCCTATTGCAACGCTACTTGCGAGGTGATCAACCAAGCAAGAACAATTATAGAGTTGACATTGGACACGGTTGACGCAAGCTTTTTATTGGGCATAACCTGAAAATTGGCGACCCTTTAAGATTTGAACTGTTAAGAATAAAGAAATTTTTTTTGAAAATATTGATAATTGTAATATTTTATAAATTTTTTATAATTTTAATAATATTAATATTTTTTTATAAATATTAAACATATAATAATAAAATAATTATATTATTAGTATTATTTAATTATTAATATTAGACTAATATAATATTTTATATTATGTTACTCGTTATGTTACTATTTATGTTACTAATTATATTACTAATAATGTTAGTAATTAGAAATGTGAAGATATGCATATAGGTCGGGTGGTTAATCAATCATTGAATAGAAAAAAAACGTAATTGACCGCTCATCTACCTCAATTTTCTTTTCATTTGTGTGTTGAGGTTGACAGGAAACTCTTACCTCCACATGTAATATGTGCTTTTACTGTCAAAATTATAAACCTCATCCCCTCTATGTTGGCGAGGAGGTTGATAATTTTGACAGTAAAAGCAGGTATTTCAAGTGGAGGTAGAAGTTTCTAGTCAAGCCTCAACACACCAAAGAAAAGAAAATTGAGGTAGATGAGCAGTCAATCATGCTTGATAATTTTCTTAAATTTTTTGAAGTATTTCCTAATTATTTTTAATTCTTTTTAATTGTTTTCTAATTATTTTTAATTGTCTTCTATTTATTTTTAATTGTCTTCTAATTAGTTTTAATTATTTCCTAATTATTTTTAATTGTTTCCTAATTATTTTTAATTGTTTCCTAATTATTTTTAATTTTTTCCTAATTATTTTTATTTGTTTCCTAATTATTTTTAATTTTTTCCTAATTATTATAATTGTTTCCTAATTATTATAATTGTTTTCTAATTATTATAATTGTTTCTTAATTATTATAATTTTTTCATAATTATTATAATTGTTTCCTAATTATTATAATTGTTTCTTAATTATTATAATTATTTCCTAATTATTATAATTGTTACCTAATTATTATAATAGTTTCCTAATTAAATCTAATTGTTTCCTAATTTAATCTAATTGTTTCCTAATTAAATCAAATTGTTTCCTAATTATTATAATTGTTTCCTAATTAAATCTAATTGTTTCCTAATTAAATCTAATTGTTTCCTAATTAAATCTAATTTTTTCCTAATTAAATCTAAATGTTTCATTATTATTATAATTACTACCTAATTAAATCTAATTTTTTCTTAATTAAATCTGAATTTTCCTAATTATTATCATTTTTCCTAATTAAATCTAATTTTTTCCTAATTAAATCTAATTGTCTCCTAATTAAATATAATTGTTTTCTAATTAAATCTAATTGTTTACTAATTAAATCTAATTGTTTTCTAATTTAATCTAATTGTTTCCTAATTAAATCTAATTGTTTCCTAATTAAATCTATTTGTTTCCTAATTATTTTAATTGATTTATAATTATTTCTAATCAAATAAATCTTATTATTTTTTAATTATTTGATAATTTTTTTAATTAAATCTAATGAAATCTAAATATTTATTAATTATTTGATAATTTTATATTTACTTCTAATTATTACCAAAACATCCTCCAGAAGTGTCGAACCAAGAGTGCAGTAAGGCCCGTTGTCATGTACCATGTTACCCCGAGTCAAGCTCGAAACACCTTTTCAGAGTTTTCACTCCTAGGTACATATGAGCCAGATCCACCTCTACTTATTCCTATCCAAACAAAGATTATTTGGTAGAACCACATAATCTAATTATATTATATAGCTACTAAACATTCTATTAAAAAAATAAAAATAACAATTAAAAATAAAATTATCAATTAAAAATAATTTAACAATTATAAAAAATTTAAAAAACAAAAAAAATATAAATACCTTCGATATTTCGAAGTAATATTCACCTTCTAACTCCTTCCCTCCTCTTCTCGAAAGAAAAAATTAAAACAAAAACATTCCTACTGAGAACTGAATGTTAGAGAGAGAGAGGAAGAGAGATCTGAATGTTTTGAAAAAAAAACTGGTGGTGTGTATATATAGGTTAGATTATTTGTGATGGTGTCCCGTCGCAAATACTAGGTATTGTGACGGGATACCGTCACAAATACCTTCGCCCGCATTAATTACGGGCGGCAGGTAAGAGGGTTTTTGTGACGGGCCTATCGCAAGTAACTGCCTGCCGACACACCCTTAGCGACGGGTGGAGATCCCCGTCACAAATTCATATTTACCGCCGCCAGTATTGGCGATGAGACCCGTCGCAAATACCTTCGCCCGCATTTATTACGGGTGGTGGTTAAAAGGGTTATTGCGACGGGCCCGTCACAAATAGGTTCCTGCCGACACACCATTAGCGACGGGCGGATATCCCCGTCGCAAATTCATATTTACCGCCGCCGGTATTGGTGACGGTACCCATCGCAAATAACACCTGAGGAATAATTTTTTTACGATGGGGAAATTTACCCGTCACTAATGGTATTTACCACCGCCGGGTAGTTGCGACGTGGAGAAGGCGATCGTCGGTAATAGGATTTACCACGACCGGTATTGGCGATGGGACCCATCGCAAATAACACCTGGTGAATAAATTTTTTTGACAGGTAGAAGGCTACCCGTCGCAAATTGGCTTCCCACATTTTGGCGCGCAAACCGCGCCATAGCTATTGCGACAGGTCCTGTATTTTCATCGAAAATAACTGACCATTGGCGATGGGAATATATTCCCATCGCAAATACTCTTTTCCTCGAAGTTTTTGCGATGGTAATAAAGCCCGTCAGAAATACCCCTTCATAATAAGCGGTTTTTCCTGTAGTGTTAAAACCATAATAATTGACCAAGAGAACACAAGTTTAAAACCTAGGTTCTAAATCCTACCCCAGGTTAGCTGGGACATGATGTAAATTGAATGAAACGTCATGGAAAGGGGAGGAACTAAGGAGGAGAGACACTTACATGAGATTCATTGAAGTTACCTCCCCAAATATCCCTTACAAATGGGGTTCCAAATAGGATATGAGTGACCTGGAGGGATGAAATGGATGTTATGATCAAATAGGAGGAGGATGGGTCGAATTAATAATTATAATGTATGAAAAAGGATAGGAATTGAGAGGGTTATAATGGAAAAAATTTTCCTTTTCAAATCTTGACGATTTTATAAACCCAAGGTAGTTCTATAATACTTTTCATTGAATACAAGCTGGAAAGTGGGGTGAAAATTATTGGAATTTGGATGGGTTAAGTGGATTGGGTGACACTTGGAATAATAAAAAAATTATAAAAATTGAATAATTTATTAAGTAATTATGTTTATAAACTGGAAATGGGCCTTTAGGCTAACCCAATTTCTTAAATAAAAACCCAAATCCACCATTAGTTTCGATGACTAAAGGTTCCAAATTTCAATTTTGGTTTTAATAGGTTAGGGGAAGACATTTTGGAAGTGGAGTGGCTGAAAAATATTAAAAAACTAAATAGTTATAAAAGATACAAAATTGGTTTTTAAACCTTGAAATGGGCTCATGGTTTGGCCCAAATCATGAAAACTCACCCTTTCCTCAAAAAAACATGGGAAACCCCCAAACCTGGTATGTGGAAAGGCGCGAATGGAATTCCATATCTCCATAGTCTGGAACATGTTCCTGGGTATCATTTATCTTGGTTTGGGAATGATTTACCCAAATTTGTATACATAAAACATCGAAAACATTTGATAAACTGAATCTGAAAAATTCATACCAAACAAGGTTTATAAAAAAATCCAGAACTGAATACATAAGTTCACATGCACTAAAAAGGTCAAAATAAATAATAATTAGCAGAAAAACACACTCAATGACTCCACATGACATGGGGTCATCACCCATGTAACGACCCAAAGTTTTTCAATGAAAATTATCTTTTTATAAATATGATATAAAATCACATGAAAACACAACATAATGATCTACAGAGTTCTAAGTGACCATTAAACATAATTTTGTCACTTATTTATTTGGAATTTCAAAAATTTGACATACACTGTAAGGACTTGTCCTTAAACATTACATATTTTTGAATTAAATGGATAATTCACACTGAGGATCTTTTCAGGTTTAGAGTTTTAGAGAGTTATGTCATTACTATTACATTACATATCAAAAATTACAAAGTAAACACTTCTACTCAGTTTCCATTATTTTCATTAAATAAAAAATATCGAAGAAAATGAGACATGTCTAGTTCCATGTATTAGATAGCATGAATTTTCCATGATCCCATCCATGACCCAATTCCACTTTATGTCCGGTGAAAAACATTTCAAAAATTTGGGATGATCATAAAAAGCTCAGTAAGGGATACACAATGAAGAAAAACTGTTAGTTTTTCAAAACAACAAGTAAACCATGAATAATTTATCATAAGTAATAATTTTCACCTTTAAGAATTAATAAATACTCTTCATTGAATAAAATATCAATACATAACATTTTGTAACCAAAATATTACCATAAAACCAATATAAATAACACATAACATATAAAGGTAACTTTGGACATAAACATAGTTAAATGGAATAACCATACGGTCTACTTTCACACATATCACAAAATGGAATACCCATTCGGCTGACTTCCATACCCAATGCATTGGAGGTTATAGCATAACGACCCATCCAGGTTTATCACGGCACCACCCATCATATGGTTTTTCACGTAAAAAACCATCAAATGTCCAAGTACCATCATATCACATAAAATATTACAAATATAAACATTTCACTATTAACATTTCATTTTCAATCAGAAGAAGTAATTTCAATATATTGAAATAATCAATCCATTTTCATAAACCATTTAAAAGAGAATTTTGAATCAAAGTGTCCCATACCACTTTGATGCATTTAATGGAATTGTAATTATAAAACATTAATTTCCATATAAATAAATACTCAAACCATTTTTAAAACATGGATATTAAAGATAAATATATAAAATAATAAATATTTAAAACATTTAAAATTATATTTTAGTTAAAAAGTTTTAAAAAAATGAGAGACTGTTGAATACAAATAATTGAGGAATAAAATTTATTTAAAACTTTACAATATCATGAGAATAAAGGGATTCAGGATATAATATGAAAAGGGATAGTATATACATCATATAATAGTGAATTGGTGCATAACAACAATGAAGTCTCAATGGAAATGTAGATTGAGATGAAATCCCTTATAAAGACTATATCCATAAATTAAGGATAAATAAATCTCATAATTATGTGTGACAATATAGATACAACAAATATAAGTAGATATTAAGTTCAAAACAATCATATCTCATTAACACATATTCATAGTACAATATAATCAAGAAGTAAAAGTTTAACCCAAAAAATTGAAATTGGGTTAAAAAGTTCCCTTTTGAAAATTCGAAAGCATAACGACGTCACTTTAGAATTCAGAAAATGAGTTGATGAGATAAAAAGGGTTTATAATCACATGGTCATAAAATTTACATCAATAAGTATATATAATAACATATCCCAACATAATAATATGTAAATTATAATACATAACAAAAATAAGTATTTTTAAAAGAAGATGGTGAAAGGTTCCCTTACCGATTTGGAAGATTATGAAACATACGCCACATGAAATAAGAATCATACAATGATGTTTTAAATAATAATAAATGAAATTATATTACACAAATAGTACAATCATGGGTATTATATACACCACACAAAAGGAAATAGTGGAAAATATAGCATGAAACTCATGAGAATAAAAAGTGAGATGAAACCCTTTACCACGTTGTAATCAACTGAGTCATATGACCAAAAGATAAAAACCACCAAATTAATAACATAATACCATGATTATAATGAGAATAATGAGAATATATATAAAATTACTGTACAAAATACACAACATGCAATGAATAAGTGGCAAACAATAGAAATCTCACGGAATTAAGAGTGAGTTAAGAAATCCCTTACTTCGTTGTCCGTATTGACTCATTTTTTCCTTGTTCTTCCTGAATAATAAACTAAAGTTAATTTATAATTTCTTAAGAACCATTTTCAGGTTTATTATTCTTTTTATATCACTTATTACCATGTTATAAACATTATGAAATCAGTTATGTTAATAATGGTCGTTTGGTCGATATTTGGTACTTGAGTCAAAAATGGTCTTCTTATAATTACAAGTTGTCCTTGGGGTCAATAGTCCATTATCTCCAGAATGATATTAATGATTTAGATATCATTTATATAATATATATCCAGTGTATATTTTTAATTATAATATTACATAACATTTAGAGGTTAGAAATGAAATGCACCGTTAATGGAGACGGTAAGCCGTACATACACATGAACACTACTTTCATTTCTATTTCGTATTTTAACGGAATTAAAATATAATTATACATAGGTAAATTATAATTCCAGTTTAATATCATATATAATATCATTAACTCCATCCTTTATATGTCCCACATATGAAATTAATGAGTCATATCACTTTGAGGGGGGCGGTAGTCCGTACTTCCTCAAATTAATTTATTGCATTTACCCATTATGTAAACCATAAAGTTAGGCTATAAATGTAAAATATAGAAGAATATAGTAAAAATAATCATAATATATATAATATATAAATACAGTTCCATCTTAATGGCCACCATGAGAGCCCGTAGGAGATAATCGAACAATCATCATTTCATGAGTTGTTAGTTTTCCATCCACAGAAACAGTATATTTTTCACCCATTAGATGGAGGTTTGTGTAATTTTAGTTAAAATACGTCTCATTAGAACATCCTAGTATATTTAGGATACTGGTGTGTTTATAAAATAAAGGAATAAAAAGAGTTGAGGGTTTGGAGAAGTAAAATATAAGAAATAATGTTAAGAGGAACTTTTACCTTTAATTTGGGTAATTCCCTTTGGTTTGAATCAAAAGGACTTTTGAAGTGACTTAGGCCGAAGGTAAGGATTCTATGTGGAGGAGAGGGATCTTGAGAGATTATTTAGTCAGTGGTTTTATGAGCCATGGGGCTTGAGAGGAGCGAGGGCTGAGTAAGAAGTGAGGGCTTTTTATAAGGGGGAGGAGGGGTTCTTTTGAAAAGTTTGAAAATATTATTTACTTATATAATGATCTTCGGTTTATATAGGTCCAAAACTAATTAATGTCTAAGATAAGTTGACTCATGGTCAAAATAACATCATCCAATAGAAATATGACCAGTTTAGGATGTCATTTTAATATTTATAATCTTATTTATTTAAATCATTTATTAATGATGTAAATAATGCATCATTATTGTTTCATAATTAATTTAATTTATTTGATATATCAAAATTATAAACAAATATCATAATTTTGGAAATATTTTTATCTTACCAATGAATACTTATTGTCTAAATGATAACTTATATAACCCAATGTAAAAATTAATTTACTAAAAGATAATTGTTTGTGTCATTTTTGAGTTTACATTAAATTAATTAATCTAAAGTGTCATTATCAATCTTATATGGCTCCATGGGGACCCAAAATCGACCCAAATATGCCCATGGTCAACCATGACTCTTCCAATAAGGTTATTACAAGTTTTAACGTAATTTTTTATTGTTATGATATTCTTTTATCCTTGAATTACCCTATTTATCTTTAACTGCGGTTAATAAATGTCAAAAGATACAATTCACCAAAAATTATTTTCATCTTATTTTACCAAATTTTACTTAATAATAAAAACCAAGTATGTCGGATTTTCTAAATTCAGTTCATCGAGTTGTTAAAATTTCATTTAAATGAAAAAGCCAGTTTTTCAACTATTACTAGGTGGTTTCACTATTCATCAAAAATTTATGTTTTTTAGAAAATTACCAATAATTAAGCCTAAGATATATTTTATATTATGAATTAAAAAATTATGTCTATTTTAGAAAAATAAAAACATAGAGGTTTCATTAATTAATTTAAAATTAATTCACATTGTCAAAACAGATAGCATGTTATTAAGAAACAATATATGTCAAAAGATGACACTTGTTTATGTCCAATTTGAAAGTGAAATTAATTCCAATGACCACAATTGGATTAAATGGTAAAAATAAAATCTAATTAAAATTTAAAAACAATTATAAATATAATCTAACCATATAAATTAATTAGATTAAAATGCATTTTTGAATTAAAATACCGTATTTTTCTCTATTCATCCAAAAATGAATTTTATTAGAAAAATACTAAAAATTTACCCAAAGTAAATTTTGTTGTCCTGATTCTAAATAAGAATCTTATTTTGTCAAATGAATCATATAAAAGTGACCAAAACTAGATTTAATTAGGGTCCACCATCGAAAGGTAGTAAATCGACCTTTTAGTGAACAATAGAGTATTCCTACTTAAAATCGAATTATTTTGTTATTTTAAGCCTCTACATTTTATTGGATAAATGTAAAAAACATTTAAAAAACATTTATAATCATATTTTAGTTATCTATGTTCATTTCCGCCAATACGAGGTCTAGGCGTTAACTACCATTTGAAATAATAATATTATATTATTAGTGTGCAACGTATGATTTCAAAGAAACCCATTTTTTTGTATCGGGTATGCCATTGAACATAGAATCCCCATTAAAGTAAAATAAACATTTAATTGAAAAATATAAATAAATATGAAAATGTCTTACTCATTATTTACATATGATGTTACATCCTCCACCCTTTTGGAAATTGCATCCTTGCAATTTTAAAACTAGGCATGGAAACATAATTGAATATCCCACATTGGAAAAAGAGTCAACAAATATATCACTTTAAAAGAAGTAAAGTGAAGTACAAAGGTCCCTCGATATACCAGATACTAGAATTCCATGAAAACATGGATACTGAAGATAAAACACACCATCATGTTTTGATGGAGTGTGATACATAACATGATTAGGATAATGGTAACCACCAAAAAATCTCAAACTTCTTATTGGTTAAATAGTCTTTGATTCCCTAGTAGGAAAAGTGAACAATTTTTTTTTTGTTTTAAGTTACTTTTCATTGAGGAGTATATTTATGAGCTTGACTAAAAACATAAGAAAACAGACTTACTTGTCATGTAGACTATCATCCTTTAATATATTTTTAACACAAACTCATATTTCCTCCAAACGATGAGTATTTAGGATGCATTTTTTACATTAAATGTGCGATAATAAACCTCAAGAGAATCACATAATCCAAAAAAGATGATCTATATTTTTCCCTTGACTTTAGAAATTGACTAAAACCAAAATTCTTAGTATGATATCACATAATCCACCAAAAGGATAATCCTTTATAAAAATAAATACTACAATTAATCTCCAAAATTCAACAAAAAGTACCCAATGTTCACAAAAGGCCATTCAATAACTAATTTTCCATTAAATTCATCAAAATAATGAAAATTAATATTGAAACCCAAAACAAATAAGGATTTAAATCAAATATTCCTCCATAGTAAATCTTAATATTTATCCCCAAAAACATCGACTACTCTTAAAGTCTCGTAGTTAAGTGTAATTAACCTAATCACGTATTCTCTATGATAGGTTAATAATTTCCATAAATAACCCAAATCACCTTATGTCCCAATAAAAACATATGTTCATCAAAAATAATATTTCAACCATTACTCCACAATTTAAATCCCAAGATATTCTATTTTCCTTAAGCATATAGTGTTCCAAAAGAGAGAATGTCTTCCAAAATAACCTTTATCACTTAATCACCAAATAATTGTTCTATGATAAGAATGTCCATTTGATAAAACATATAATCCCAAATAAACTTATTCTTGATCAATAAAATCATTTAACTAAAAATAATTAGTCATAATAACCAGGGACTTCACACAGACCAGTGGTAGGCGATAAATCCCAATCACACTTTGGATGAGGGTTCGATTCCCGCAGCTTTGTCCGACACGGCGGGTTGTCACACGGTTTGTGTCTTGTCCTTTTTTAAAAAACTATAAAATTTAATAACATTACAAAAAAAGAGACAAATTCCTCAAAAATAACCATAACATAATTTATCCTCAATGGTTATCTAATACCTTTCATTTTTCACCCCAAAATGTAATAAACATTTATCCCTTCTAAAATAACTATTACTCTTTCTATTATGTTAACCATTATTGTTAGTCACTTATTCTTAAATGACAACCTAACCTCTAAAGTTATCGAAATAGACCTCATATACCAACTGTAAGGACTCAACCTTAAACATTACATATTCTTAATTAAATGGATAATTCACATTGAAGATCATTTTAGGTTTATAGTTGTAGAGAGTTAGGACATTACTATTACATTACATCTGATAAATTAAAAAGTAGAAACTTCTTCTCAGTTTCCATTTTTTCATAAAATAAAAACTCTTGAAGAAAATGATACATTACTAGTTCCATGTTTTAGATAGCATGAATTTTCCTTGATCACATTCTTGAACCTATTCCACTTTATTTCCTATGAAAAACGTTTCAAAAAATTGGGATGAGTATAAAAAGCTCAGTAAGGGATACACAAAGAAGGAAAACAATTCATTTTTAAAAACAAAAAGTAAACCATGAATACTTTATCATACATAATACATTTCACCTTTACAAAGTAGTAAATACTCTTCATTGAATAAAAGATCAATACTTACCATTTTGTAACCAAAAGATTACCATAAAACCCATATAAAGAACACATAACATAGAAAGGTAAATTGGGACATAAACATACATAAATGAAATAAACATATGGTATACTTTCACACATATCACTAAATAGAATATCCATATGGCCGACTTCCATACCAAATGCATTGGAGGTTATAACGTAACCACCCATCCTGGTTTATCACGACACCACCCTTGATATGGTTTATCACGTAACCACCCGTTAGATGTCCAAGTACCATCAGAACACATAAAATATTTCAATTGTAAATATTTCACTAATAAAATTTCATTTACAATCACAAGAAGTAATTTCAAGATATTTAAATAATCAATCCATTTTCATAAACCATTTAAAAGGTATTTTTTAATCAATGTGTCCCATACCACTTTGAAGATTTTAATGGAATAATAATTTTGAAACAATAATTTCTATATAAATAAATACTTAAAACCATTTTTAAAACATGGAAATTAATGATAATGAATTATAATAATAAATCTTTAAAAAATTTAAAATGATATTTTAGTTATAACATTTTAAAAAAAATGAGAGACTCTTTAATACAAATAATTAAGGAATAACATTTAATCAGAACTTTATAATATCGTGAGAATAAAGAGATTAATGATATAATATTAAAATTGATATTATATACACTATAAAAGTTTTAATTGGTGCATAACATCAATGATGTCTCAATGGAAATGTAGATTGAGATGAAATCCGTTATAAAGATGGTATCCTTAAATTAAGGATAAATCAATCACATAATTATGTGTGATAATATAAATACACCCAATATAAGCGGATATTATGTGCAATTCTATCATAGGTCATTCACACATATTCATAGTATGACATATTCATGAATTACATTTTTAACCCAAAGAGTAGAAATTGGGTTAAGTAGTTCCTTTGCAAACATTCGAAAGCATAACAGCGTCACGTTAGAATTCAGAAAATGAGTTGATGAGATAGAAATGGTATCTCATCACATATACATAAAATTTACATCAATAAGGATATATAGGAACATATCCCAACATAATAAGATGTAAATTAAAATACATAAAAAAAGTCTTTTAAAAATAAGAGGGTGAAAGGTTCCCTTACTGATTTGGTAACTTACAAAACATACACCAAATGAGAGAAGGATCATACATTGAAGATGTAAATACTCATAAATGAAAGTATATTACAAAAAGAGTACAACAATGGGTAGTAAATACACCATACAAAAGGAAATAGTGGTAAATATATCATGAATCTCACGGGAATAAAAAGTGAGATGAAACCCTTTACCACGTTGTAATCAACTGAGTCGTATGACCAAAAGTTATTAAACACCAAATTAATCACGTAATAACATTATTAAAATGATAATAATGATAATATATATCAACTTTTAGTACACAATACACCACATTCAATGAATAAGTGGCGAACAATGGAAATCTCACAGAATTAAGAGTGAGATAAGAAATCCCTTACATCAATGTACGACTTGACTCATTTGTTCATTGTTCATCCAGAATAATAAACTAAATCAAATTTATACTTTCTAAAAAACATTTTTCATGTTTATTATTCTTTTTATGTCACTTATTACATTTTTATAAACATTATTCAATCATTTAAGTTAATAATGGTTGTTTGGTCGATATTTGGTACTTGAGTCAAAAATGGACTTCTTATAATTACAAGTTTTCCTTGGGGTCAATAGTCCATTATCTCCAGAATTATATTCATGATTTATATATCATATATATCATATATATCCAGTATATATATATAATTATAATATTACATAACATTTATAGGTATGAAATGAAATGAACCGTTCATGGAGATGGTAAGTCGTACATACGCATGAATTCTACTTTCATTTCTATTTTTTATTTTAATGTAATGAAAGAATAATTATACATAGGTATGTTATAATTATAGTATAATATCATATATAATATCATTAAATCGATCCTTTATACATCCCACATATGGTGTTAAAGTGTCATATCACTTTGAGGAGGTGGTAGTCTGCACTTCCTCAAATGAAATTATCGCATTTAATAATTATGGAAACCATAAAGGTAGGCTATAAATATAAAATACAGAAGCATAAAGAAATAATAAACATAATATATATCATATATAAATAAAGTGACATCTTTAGGGCAACCATGAGAGGTGTTAGGAGACAATCTAGCTATCATCGTTTCGTGAGGCGTTAGTTTTCCATCCACAGAAACATTATGTTTTTCACTAATTAGATGGAGGTGTGTGTAATTTTAACTAAAATAATTCACATAACAACATACTATTATATTAATGATACTGGTGTTGTTATAAAATAAAGTAATAAAAAGATTTTATGGGTTGGAGAAGAAAAATAATAGAAAAAAAGTTAAGAGAAATTGTTACCTTTAATTTGGGTAACTCCATTTGGTTTGAATCCAAAGGACTTCGTGAAGTGCCTTCTGCCTTAGGTAAGGATTCTAGGAGGAGGAGAGGTATCTTGAGAGATTATTTGGGCAGGGGTTGGACGTTCCATGGGTCTTTAGAGGTATGAGGAATGAGTAAGAGTGAGGGATTTTTATAAGGGGGAGGGGTACTTTAGGAATGTGAGAAAATATTATTTTATTATATAATGATATTCGGTTTCTAAATGTCCAAAACTAATTAAACTCGAATAAAAAATGAATCATGGTCGAAATAAAATCATTCATTAAGAATTAAACAGTTTTTTGATGTTGTTTTAATATTTATAATCTTATTTATTTAAATCATTTATTAATGATGTAAATACTACATCATTATTGTGTCACAAGTAATTTAATTTATTTGATATCTAAAAATTATAAAAAAATACCATGATGTACGAAATATTCATAGATTTCCAATGAATATATATAGTATAAAGGATAACTTATATAACCTGATGTAAAAATTAATTTACTAAAGGATATTTTTTTGTGTCATTTTTGCCTTTACATTAAATTAACTAATCTAAACTGTCCTTATCACTTATAAGTGACTTCATGGGGTCCAAAAATCTACCCAAATATGCCTATGGTCATCCATGACTCATCCAATAAGGTTAGGACATGAGTTAAGGTAATTTATTGTTATTATGATATTATTTTAACCTCGAATTACACTATTTACCTTTAACCACGAAAAATAAAAGTCAACAATTACTATTGACCAAAAATCATTTTCATCTTATTGAACCACATTTTACTTACTAATAAAAACCATGTATGTCGGATTTTTGAAATTCAATTCATATAATCGGTAAAATTTCATTTAAATGAAAAGTTCTGTTTTTTTAACTACTACTAAGTTGTTTCACTATTCATCAAAAATTGATGTTATTAAGAAAAATACCAAAAATTAAGCCCAAGATATATTTGATATTCCGAATTCAAAAATGATGTCTATTATAAAAAATTAAAAACATTAAAGTTGCATTAATTAGTTTCAAATTACTTCCCGTTGTCAAAACAAGTATCTTGTTTTTAAGAAATAATATCTGTCAAAATATTGACACTTGTTTATATCCAATTTCACAGTGAAATTAATTTAAATGACCACCATTGGATTAAATGGTAAAAATATAATATAATTACACCTTAAAACCTATTAAAATTATAATCTAACCATATAAATAAATTAGATTAAAAGGCAATTTGGAATTAAAATATAGTATTTTTCACTATTCATCAAAAAATGAATTTTATTAGAAAAATATCAAAATTTTACCCAAAGTAAATTTTGATGTCCCGATTCTAAACAAGAATTTTATTTTGTCAAATGGAACTTATAAAAGTTACCAAAACGAGATTTAATGATGTTTCTCCATCAAAAGGCAGTAAATCGACCTTTTAGTGAATATTAGAATATTCATGCTTAAAATCGTATTCTTTTCTTATTTTAAGCCTCAAAATTTTATTGGATAAATGTAAAAACATTTAATAAACATGTATAACCAACTTTTAGTAAGTTATGTTCATTCCCGCCAATACATGGTCTAGGCGTTAACTAGCATTTAAAATAATAATATTATATTATTATTGTGCAACGTAAGATTTCGAAGAAACCCATTGTAGTGTATCAGGTACGCCACTGAACATAGAATTCCCTTTAAAGTAAAATTAATATTTAATTCACAAATTTTAATAAATTTGAAAATTTCTTACTTATTATTTACCAGGGATGTTACATACAATGTTGCAATCAATAATTTATTTCGAGTCTGATAAGAAAAACATAATTTTTGGTGAATAATAACCTACCCTTATGAATTGAAATATACACTTATGAATAGTGATATAACCTAATGAATAGTAACCTTACCTATGATAATATATAAATATTATTAAATTTTAAAGTACAATATACCTATATTTTAGGATAAGTAAATTAATGTTTTAAAACTAGTTTTTTTTATAATAAATTTCGATTTTAAATAAATATTAAAATAATCATATTTAGAAAATTATTTTTGAAAAATGGACATCAATTTGGGATTCTACACGTCGAAAAATGGTTGGTGTGAATTTTGGGGATTTTTCAGAAGTACTTGAATTTTTGATGTATAGTAAACATATAATAATTTACAATAAATGCTAAATAATGGATTTATTGAGTTATTGATGATGTTATGCTGATGTAAGACCAATTGGTTTGGGATCACATGATAAAATTACTATTCATGGTCGAGGAAGAATCATTATTCCTTGTCTTGTGGGTAAATAATAAATTAATGAATTTTATATTGAGAAATCCCCTCTCTCCTCCCCTATTACCCCCCCTGACTCCCTCTTCTATTCAATCCTCTCAAGCCATGTTTGTTGAAAATATTCTTCCCCAATATCTTCCCAATATCCATTCACACATCTAAAAGCTCCTAGAACCTTCCAAAATACCAAAACATCTCCCCTTAAGAGGTTCTCAAAGGAGGACGTCTGAAAAGGTAAATTCCTCATTCCAATTCCATTATTTCTTTTCAGTTCTTTTATTTTTGGTTATTTCCTCACCTCCCTTAAAAAAATAGTATAATAAATCAATTAATAGAAATGTTGGGGAATTTTTTCATTCTAATTGGATATTTCATTATCTTCTCTCCTTTACCCACCTTTTATTTGAATGAAATGAAAGCACCGTTTGAGATGTGCTAATTTAGCACATTCAAGGACAATAGTTTAACAATTTCTATTATAATCATTAATTATTTTCATGAAACTATTTGAGTTATGGTTGAACACGATTATTAAATATGTAATATATTTATTTTTTGGTTATGTAATCCTTTTGTACAAATGGTTTAAATTTATAATGAAAAAACATGTTCTCTATAATTAAACTCACCGATTAACATAAACAGTTGTCACCATGGTTTTATATAATAAATCAACATCAATATGAGTATCCTAATTAAATATAAAAAAAATTAATCACTGAGATTTTCACTAATTGCATATAACTTCATTTCTGGAAAACCACTTCCATCTTTCATGTTTATCCAAACTTGAATATAAGTCAACATATCTTTTAAAACCAAGTAAACATGTGAGGACAAACAATGAAATTAACCTTATAATTAATCAAAAAGGTGATGAATAAACTAGAAAATGTTATAATAAATAAATTACATATAGAAGAGGTTCAGTATTTATTAATTAATAATCCTAATTTGTTAATTCAGGTCATTAATAACAAGTGGAGAACACACTGGATTTAAGGTAATGGATCTTTCCATTTCACTCTTAATTAAGATTCTCATATATGATATTCCTTCTTATATGTAATACCAAATTATGGGGTATGTTTTCTCACTACCACAATACTTCCCTCAAGATGTATAAGTGATGAGAATCCTCTTTTCTATCTCATCAAGCCCTCTTAGGGACACCTGACACCTTGCCAATAAACTGTAACGAATTCAACCTGAATCCTTTTTGTTTATTCGGGTTTCCTTATCATTATTTATATCAAAATGGATATTTCATATATATTTATTTACATATTCTAAATTATGTTTAGGTTTAAAAAATTCATTTATGAATACCATTTCATCACTATATTTCATGGATATACATGTATTTAAACAATTCTCTCCTTAGAACTTTCTGATAACCAAACCTGTTTTAAGGGAACTTCCCAAATTTTTACCAAATTTCAAGTGCACTTTATCATATGTTTTAATCCATAATCGTATTTATGAAATCAGTATTTTTATTATGAAAACCTCTTTTGTTCAATTCTGGATTTATATAACAGATTTTCCTCTTTTCAATTTTAAAATCTCTATAGTATTTTCCTCAAAACCGCTCAAAAATGTTTTGATGCTAATGTTTCTAAATAACATTCTTTATATTTTTTCACTTATGTTGGACATCACATACCATGTTATAATCCTATTTTACCATATGAACGTCCATGTATGTTTTAACCCCTTACATGCATGGACACTTTCATGATATGCTCATTGGTTATGACTTTTTTTTCTCATTGTGGTACCTAATTCTTTCCATAAAAAACCTTATGTTTCTGTATGGTTGATTATTTATGATTATCTTTTTCATAAGTGTATTTATATGGAACAAATATTCATGAAAATTTAGAGATGGTTGCGCCTTGAGAGCACTCAATGCATTGGGTATGGTTATGTCTCATGAGATGTGATGTGAAATGGTATTGACGGTTAGCCTTGACCCGTAATAAAATGGGAAACGAGATTGGCAGTTAGCCTTCACACGTCGAAAAGAAATGTTTTATGATTCTTCCACATTTATATGATTCCATGTTTGAATGATCCTATGCATATATGATATGATTTTATATGTTCCAGGATTTTGATATCATTATGTCAGGCCTCCTAACTCATGTGCTTAAGATGTATACTTATGTTCATTCCCTTACTGGGATTTTTATCTCATCCCTTTGTTTATGTGTTCCCCAGGGTACCCTATGTAGATATAGTGGATCAAAGGATTTTATGATCTCTAATTGGAGATTAAATAAAAAAATTCCCCCCAGGTTTTATGTTATATATACATCATCTTCGAAGACACTAGACTTAAAGATCCCTGGATTGTACTCTGATATATAATTATGCTTAAAATCATTGAATGTTATATGTAAAAGGATTGAGTCACTATATTTGGTATCTGAGGATGGTATTGTTATTTTTGGAGATTAAGAATAAATCATCTTAGTGAGAACCTTAAGGATGATACTATGTATAAGAAAACATTCCTCAATTTTGGTGAGTATTGAGTAATTGGTTTATCAAGAAAATACATCCTTATCTGGATATGAGTAGGTTGAGGCATCTCTAGAACCGATGTATCTAGTGGTAAAACCCAAAAACAACGCTTTGATCTAGAATCATATGTGAACCAGTACACAAAAATGGGCCGTGATGCAATCCTGGTTATGAAACTCCCGAGAGATATGCTTCGGTAGATTCACGAGCTTAGTACAGACCATTATTAAGAGATAAAAGACCATAAGAATATAAGTTACGAAATAGTTCAAGGATAACCTAGATATAAACCTAAGGAATCAAAATTTAGTATATACCTTATCTTTATTATTTTATCCTATTATGTTCAAAATTTCACTTTTTTATTCTCAATAGCTAAGTATTCAAGACCTCTAATTATACGTTCTTTTTCTTAGTTAAATGAATGAAATAGATGAACATGTTCCAACTACCAATGTGATAGGAAATGTGAATATTTCCCTAATGATATGCCTAATATGAAGGGAGTGGGTGCTCAAAACATCATGACAGGACTTGCTTAGCTGGCTCGAGTTATGAACAATAACTTGAATCAGGCGGAACACAGTCGTAGTGGAATTTTTCTTGCAGAAAATGACTCCCAAGATTATTGTATCTTCTGATCCCTTCCTCAATAAAAAATTGATTTACTCCATTTAAAAGATATTATCAATCCTTCTGTGCTTGGAAGAAGAGAAGGTTGTGCTGGAAGTGTGTCGTTTTGATTGGGAAGGTGGGTAGTGTTGGACACTGTCCATGAATATAATGTCACAAGAGGAAATTGATTCAATCGATTGGGATGAATTCAAGAGTATGTTTTTCAACAAGTATTTTTTTCTAACCATCCATCTCATGATGGAAAGAGAGTTCCTAGACTCATACGAAAGGAAGATGAATCCATCAGGGCATATGAAGCAAATATTACAAGGATTACAAGGTACGCCTCTGGTTTTGTCATGAACACAAAAAGCAAGCTGGAACACTTCGTTAGTTTACTAAAGCTGAGTCTATGAAAATTGTTGGTTATTCGAGACTTCGATAGTTACAAGGAGATGGTTTGTTGTGCCCTCAAGGTTGAAATAATAATTTGAGACTCTCAATGGTCTCTAGGGACTAGTGAAAAGAATCATAAAATGGAGAACAGAATGGGTGGCTCATCAAACAAATCCCATTATGGAAAGAAGCCTGACATTTACCCTTGCAAAAATTATGGGAAAAAGCATCCTAGTAACTGTCTAAAGGGAACCAAGAATTGCTTCAAATGCGAATAGTTTGGTCAACTGTCCAGAACTGTAGAAGTGGTATGTAATATCCCACTAATGTGGTTGAATAATGGAAGGTTCAGATCAACACTCATCCTGTAGTGTAGTGTTATAATTGCAAGGAGCATGGGCATTACGTGAACAATTTCTCTAAGCTGAGGGTTGTAGGAGGCAATCAACAACAGCCTCTATGGAAACAAGGAATGGCTTATGATATCACAACTACTGAGGTGGATCTGAACAATGATTTGGTGACATGTATGCTAGTTATTCATTCATGAATAGAGAATGTACAATTTGATTCTGGTTCTACACATTCATCCATATATTGCGTGTTTAGTAGAACTTTTCAAACACCACCTCAAAATATAGAGGAAATGTTATCTGTGAGAACAGTGAATGAAGAAATTATTTCATCCATGGATTATAAAGCCACCCCAGTTATTTTTTGTAGACTAAAACTCCCAGAAAATCTCATCATAACTCCTTTAGTGGAGTTTGACACTATCTTGGGCATGGATTGGATATCTTTATACAAATCCAACATCATCTTTCAGGAAAGGGAGATCACTTTTCACATCCTGAAGCATCCTTGGATTCTATACAAGTGTAAATAGAAAGATGAATCTCCTATATAATCTCCATCTCATGTGTGGTTATTACTTCCTTGTGAGTAGGCATATCTAGCTCAAATGATTGAGTCAAAGGAGATAATAATTCTTGAAGACATGCCCATCATTAGGGATTACAATGATGTAATCCCTGAAGAGTTTCTTGAACTTCCTCCTAACCGAGTGGTTGACTAAACAGTTGAAATTATCCCTGCGTATCTTCCTATCTTAAAGACTGCTCACATAGTGGACATTGTAGAGCTCAAAGAGCTAAATATGCAGATACAGGAGAAAATGGAGAAGGGTTTTATATGCCCGAGTGCTTCACTGTGGGGTGTTCCAGTCCTCTTCATGAATAAGAATGATGGATCAATGTTCCTACGCATTTGTTATCATCAAATAAATAAAATCACAATAAAGAACAAGTATCCCCTTCCATGGATAGATGACTTGTTCGATTGGCTTCGTGGGGCCTGTTATTTCTGAAAGGTGAACCTTCGGTCATGATCTCACCAATTAAAGTTGAGGAAGAAAGATATTCCCAAGACAGCCATTCAAACGAGGTATGGACACTCTAAGTTCATAGTGATTCCCTTTGGACTCACGAATTTTTCAGTAATTTTCAAGGATTTAATTAATAGAGTCTTTATAGATTACCTCGAAAAAATTTTATTAGACATTATTAATGATATTCTAATATACTCCAAGAGCAAGGTGGAACATGAGGGGCATTTGAAAAATGTGTTAATGACTTTGCGAAGGGAGAAGTTGTATGAAAAGTACAATTAATGTGAGTTCTTGATAGAGGAAGTATCATTCCGTTGGAATTTTACCACCATCAAAGAGATATCGGTGGACCCTTCCAAGCCAAAGTCAATTGAGGAGTGGCCCAGGACAACTTCTATAATGGTGATCCATAGCTTTTTGGGTCTAGCTGGGTATTATCAACAATCAGTGAAGAACATTTAACGATTTTCAAACCCAAGTAACATGATAACATGGAAGTGAGTAATGTTTTTCTGGACACAAGAATGTGAATATGGTTTCAAGGAGTTGAAAAAGAGGCTTAGCACTACGCTAGTACTCACACTCCCTTTAAGTGGAGACCTCTTCATGGTGTATAGTGATGCTAATAAGAAAGGATTAGGTTGTGTGATAATGCAAAATGATAATGTGATATCATATGCCTCAAGACAGCTGAAAATCAATGATCAAAACTATCGCACACATGATCTGGAGTTGGCGACGGTGACCATTGCATTGAAAAACTGGCGGCATTATCTCTATGGAGAGAAGTGTGAGATATATACTGACCACAAAAGTCTCAAATATATATTGACATAGAAAGAGATTAATATGCGCCAGTGAAGATGGATAGAGATCATCTAGGATTATGACTACTCAATCCACTACCATCCCGGTAAGGAAAACAAGGTAGCAGATGCTTTAAGTAGAAAGGATCATGCATCTTTATCAAATGATGAGAGTTAAAAGGATCTGGTCCTCTTAGTTTTTCAAAGGAATTATATGAGAATCATTAAGGGAGGAACATCATCAATCCTTTCGCGAATTACAGCTCAACCATCCCTCTTGGAGAAAATAAAGGATGATCAAAGAAAAGATGTGGAAATTCATAAGAGGTCGAAAGCTGTTAAAAAGGGTAAATCCTATGATTTCAAAATTGATTTGGAAGGAGTTTTAAGATTTAGGTCACGATTATGAGTACCATCTGATCTAGAGAGAAATAAGGAGCTTCTAAATGATGCACATAGCAAGACCTTCTCTATCCACCAATGGAGCACAATGATGTATTGAGATCTCTAAGAAAACATTTGATGGGAAAATATGAAAAGGGAGATTGTTGAATATCCGTCAAAGTGCCCGGTATGTCCGCAAGTGAAGGCTGAGAGGCAAAAGTCATAGGGGATGATGCAACCACTACCCATACCAGCATGGAAGTGGGAGAACATTACCATGGGCATTGTCACTAGACTTCCAATGACATCCAGAGAATATAATGTTATATGGGTGGTTGTGGATCGTCTTACAAAGACTGATCACTTTATCACGGTTCAAGAGGACTTCTCATTTTATCAACATTCATAGATTTACATCGTAGAAGTGGTAAGTCTGCATAGAGTTTCAGTATCTATTGTATTATATCGTGATCCTAGATTCACTTCGATGTTCTGGAAAAGCCTCCAACATGATCTGAGCACTGAACTAAGATTTATTATAGCCTATCATCCTCAAACTGATGGACAATATGAGAAAACTATTTAGAAATTGGAAGACATGTTGAGAGCATGTTCTATGGAATTAAAAGGAGGATAGGACTAAAATCTTCCACCGGTTGAATTCATCTACAAAAATAGCTCACACGCGAGCATCTAAATGGCACCATATGATCCCTTTATGGGAAAAGGTGCAGAACACCAGCGTGTTGGGATAATGTTGGTGATCGTTAGCTGTTAGGACCTAAAATGGTCGATTAAATAGTGAATAAGGTGAAAACCATTCAGAAACATATCATGGCATCCCGGAGTTGACAGAATGTTTATGCGGATAACCGTCGATGTGCCCATGAGTTCAATATTGATGATATGGTATTTTGATGCACATCTCAATGAAGAAGGTCATGAGGATTGGGAAGAAAGGAAAGCTAAGTCCCTGGTACATCGACCACTTCGAGATCATTGATCGAGTCGGAGCTGTGGCCTATCGACAGGCACTTCCACCTTCTAGGTCAAAACTGCACGATGTCTTTCATGTATCCCACTTAAGTTAGTACATACCAGAACCGCCACATGAACTCTCTTAATATATGGTACAAGTGGAGGATGATCTCTCTTACGAGGAGCATCCAGGGAAGATCTTGTATCATAGAAACAATGTTATATTCAACAAGACTACTCATCTGGTCATGGTACTATAGGGAAACCATAAGTACGAAGAGTCAACATAGGAATTGGAGGAAGAGATGAAGGAAAAGTAACCCCACCGGTGTTTTTCCTAGAATTTAAAATGATATTTTAAGGGTGAAATTTTTTAATGGGGGAAGAATGTAATGACCCAATGTTTTTAAATAGAAATTCTCTTCTTATAAATATTTCATAAAATCACATGAAAACACAAAATATTGATCTACTAAGAGATAAGTAACCATTAAATATAACATTGTCACTTCTGTGTTTGGAATTTTGAAAACCCAACATATACGGTTGCAATCAATAAGTTATTTGCAGTCCGATAAGAAAAATATAATTTTTGGTGAATAGTAACCTACCTTTTTGAATAGTAACATACCCTTATAAATAGTGATATACCCTAATTAATAGTAACCATACCTCTGATAATATATAAATATTATTCAATTTTAATGTACGATATACCAATATTTAAGGATAAGTATGTTAATGTTTTAAAACTGGTTTTGGATAAAATATTATGATTTAAAATAAATATTAAAAAATTCATATTTATAAAATTATTTTTGAAATATTGACTTCAATTTTTTATTATACATGTTGAGAAATGGTTGGGGTGTATTTTTGGGATTTTTCTAAAATACTTGAAATTTTCATGAATAGTAAAAATACGATAATTTATAATAAATGCTAAATAATGGATTTGTTGAGTCATTGATGATGTTCTGCTAATGTAAGACCAATTAGTTTGGAATCACATGATAGAATTACTAGTGTTGGTCAATGAAGACTCACTATTCCTTGTCTTGGGGTGAAATAATAAATTAATTAATTTTATATTGAGAAATCCCCTCTCTCCACTATAATCCCCCCCACCCCTCACTCCCTCTTCTCTTCACTCCTCTCAACCCCTACTCTCCTTACAAGTATTTTGCCCAAATACCTCCCCAATATCCTTCCCCACGTCCAAAAGATCCTAGACACTTCAAAAATACCAAAACCTCTCCCCTTCAGAGGTTATCAAAGGGGAAAGTCTCAAGAGATAAATTTCTCTTTCCAATTATTTCGTATCTTTTAAGTTATTTTATTATTTTTTCATTCCTCACATACCTTCACCTAATTAAAATGATAAATCCAATAACATACATGTATTGTAATACTATCAAGCTAGTGGGTTATTTCATAATCATCTCTCATTTCACCACCTTTTATTAGAAAACAATTATAGCACCGTTTGAGAAGTGCTAATTTAGCACATTCAAGGACAACGGTTTGTCAATTTATATTATAATATTTAAATCTTTTCATGAAACCACATGTGTTATGGATGAACCAGATTATTACATATTTAATATATTCTATTTTTATCTGTAATCCTTTTTTTCAAATGGTATTAATTTATAAAGCAGAAACATGTTCTTTGTAATCAAACCCACCGATTAACAAAAACGGTTGTCACCATGGTTTTATATAATAATTAGGATTCAATATAAATAAAAAAAATAAATTAAAAACCATGTAATATCCTGTATGTTAACTAATGACATATAACAACATTTCTGGGCAACCACTTCCATCTTTCATGTTTATCCGAACATGAATATAAGTGAACCGATCAGTTAAAACCAAGTAAATAAAGGATACCAAACAATGAAATTGAGCCTTATAATTAATCAAAAACGCAATGAATGAACTTAAAAGCGTTATAATAAATAAATTTAATATATAAGTGGTTTTGGAATTATTTATTAATAAACGTAATTTTTTTATTCATGTCGTCAATTGCAAGTGGAGAAAAAACCGGATTTAATGTAAGGGATCTCTCCATTTCACACTTAATCAAGATTATCATCTATGCTATGCTTTTTTTATGTGTAATACCAAACGATGGGGTATGTTTTTTCACCTCCACCATGAAGCCCTCATGACTTATAAGTGATGAGAAATCCCTTTTCTCTCTAATCAATCCCTCTTAGGTACACCTGACACCATGCCAATAAACCATAAAAATTTCAACCCAAATCCTTTTTGTTCATTCGGTTTGCCCTATAATTCTTTATATCAAAATGGAGTTATCATATATATTAATGTACATATTATAATTTCTTTTTATGTTTACAAAATTCATTTATTAATACCCTTTTATCACTCTCTTTCTGGGATATACATGTTCTTAAATAATTCCATCTTTAGAACATTATGATAAGAAAACCTGTTTTAAGGGAACTTCCCAAATTTTTACAAAATTACAAGTGCACTATATCCTATGTTTTAATCCTAAATTGTATTTATAATATCCATCTATTTATTATTAAACCCTTATTTGTTCAATTCTGGTTTTATTAAAAAAAATTCCACTTTTCTACTTTAAAATCTCAATAGTATTTTCCATAAAACCGCACAAAATTGTTTTGATGATAATGTTTCTCAATATCATTATCTATATGTTCTCACTTATGTTTGACATAACATAACATGTTATATGCCTATTTTACCCTGTGAACATCGATGTATGTTCTAATACCTTACTTTGATGGACACTTTCCTAATATGCTCATTGGTTATGACTTATGTCAGGATTGTGGAACCTAATTCATTCCATGGGTACCATTATGTTTATGTATGGTTGATTATGTATGATTATATTTGTGTCATAATATTTATGTGGAAGGAATGTTCATAAAAATGTGGAGATGGGTTCATCCAGATAGTGCTCCAATGGATTGGGTAAGGTTAAGTCTCATGAGATGCGATGTGAAATGTGATTGGCGGTTAACTGTGACCCATAATAAAATGGAAAATGGGATTGGATGTTAGACTTGACCCGTACTAATGAAATTTTTTTATGATTCTTCTACATTTATATGACTCCTTGTTTTTATGATACTATGCTTATATGATATGATTTCATATGTTCCATGCTTTGGATATCATTATAACATGCCTCCAAACTCATGTGAATAAGATGTATCATTATGTTCATTTCATTACTAGGATTTTCAGCTCATACCTTTGTTCATGTGTTCCCTAGAGTACCCTATTTACATGTAAGGGATCAAAGGAATTTAAGATCTCTTAGTGGAGATTAAATAAAGAAGTATTTTTTAGCCCCATGTTTTATGTTATATGTACCAAGTTTTCCAAGACACTAGACTTAATGATCCTTGGATTGTAAAAATATGTATAAATATGCTTAAAATCATACAATGTTAAACGTAAAAGGCATGGGTCGCTATAACCCACGAGACGTCTCCACAACTCCGCACCATGGATGAGAACTACCACCCTGAACCGCCATCAACCATTGCATTCCCTTTACTGAAGTCAAGCATAATAACGTCTACTTACACCCATGGGAGTAAGTAGGGTGTGAGCCTATGCCCAAAAGGATACCACCAAATGATTCCAATGAGAATGTAGTACAATGTCAAAAAGCAGACAGTTTTAATACACAAGGAAAAGTGGCAAAAAATTCCAAGAAATGCAACTTTCAATTGAAAAATGTTTTATAGATAAAAAATTTAGAATTATAAAAACATTTAATGGTATTGTTGTCTTCTGCAATATAATTCAAAACACACCCAAATACAAGGTAAAATACCACAAATCGAATGAGTAAGAAAGTCAAGAACACCCCTAGGCACTAGATAGTCTCAGGCCCCATGTACTTCATACCTCGGTGTAAATTAACCATTGTAAAATCAGTTCTCCTGCATAAGACACAAGTAGTGAACATAAAAATAACCTAGTGGTCCCCAATATTCACCCATATAGTTTATATAGAGTTTTCATTATCAAAATTCTATGTGAAACAGGGTAAAAACCCATCTGGTACACTAGTCGTGCTACTACATATCTGACCCACCTAGGTACCCGGGGTTACCCCTTTGTGCTCAAACAATTTCAGCATGCTACATAAATCCATTTTCATATATACCACCACTACTGGTCACATTCAAACAATATAGTATCTATACACATTTCATGTGCACTTTATCCTATGATTTAATCCATAATTGTATTTATAAAATCAGTCTTTTTATTATGAAAACCTCTTTTGTTCTATTCTGGATTTATATAACAGGTTGTCCTCTTTTCTATTTAAAATCTCTATAGTATTTTCCTCTAAACCACTCAAATTTTTTTTGATGCTAATGTTTCTCAATTACATTATTTATATGTTTTCACTTCTATTGGACATAACATACCATGTTATAAGCCTATTTTACCCTATGAACGTCCATGTATGTTCTAACCCCTTTCATTCATGGGCACTTTCATGATACGCTCACTGGTTATGACTTTTGTCATGATTGTGGTACCTAATTATTTTAATCATAAACCTTATGTTTTTGTATGGTTGATTATGTATGATTAACTTGGTCCTAAAAATATTTATATTGAACTAATATACATGAAAATGTAGAGATGGGTGCGCCCAGATTGCACTCAAATGCATTGGGTAAGGTTAAGTCTCATGAGATGCGATATGAAACGGTATTGATGGTTATCCTTGACCCATAATAAAATGGGAAACGAGATTGGTGGTTAGCCTTGAAACATAATAAATAAATGTTTTATGATTCTTCCACATTTATATGATTCCATGTTTATATGATCCTATGCTTATACGATATGATCTTATATGTTGCATGCTTTGGATATCATTATGTCATGCCTCCTAACTCATGTGATTAAGATGTATACTTATGTTCATTCCCTTACGGGGAATTTCATCTCATCCCTTTGTTCATGTGTTCCCCAGGGTACCCTATGCAGATGTAGGGGCTCAAAGGATGTTATGATCTCTTAATGGAGATTAAATAAAATGGTTTTCCCCTTGTTTTGTGTTATATGTACCTAATCTTCCAAGACACTAGACATAACAATCCTTGGATTGTACTCTGATGTATAATTATGCTTAAAATCATTGAATGTTATATGTAAAAGTCTTGGGTCACTATATTTGGTATCATAGGATGGTATAGTTATTTTTAGAGATTAAGAATAGAGCATCGTAGTGAGAACCTTAAGGATGATACTATGTATAAGAAACCATTCCTAAATTTTGGTGAGTATTGAGTAATTGGATTATCAATAAAATACATCCTTATCTGGATACGAGCAGGTTGAGGCAGCTTTAGCACCGATGTATCTAGTGGTAAAACCCAAAAACACCGCTTTGATCTAGACTTGTATGGGAACCAGTACACAACATTGGGCCTTGCTGAAATCCTGGTTATGACACTCCTGATCGATATACTTCGGTAGATTCACGAGCTTACTACAAACCATTAATAAGAGAAAAAAAGACCATAAGAATATAAGTTAGGAAATAGATCAGGGATAACCTAGATATAAACCTAAGTAATCACAAGTTATGATATACTTCTTCTTTATTAGTTTATCCTTTTATGTTCAAAATTTCATTTTTTATGCTCAATAGCTAAGTATTAAAGACCTCTAATTATACGTTATTTTTCTTATTTAATTGATGGAAATATAAGAACATGTTCCAACATCCAATGTGATAGTAAATGTGAATATTTACCTAATGATATGCCTAATATGACAGGAGAAGGTGCTCAAAACATCATGACAGGAATTGGTTAGCTGGCTTGAGTTATGAATAATAACTTGAATCAGGAGGAACACCGTTTTTGTGGAATTTTTCTTACGGAAAAGGACTCCCAGGATTATTGAATCTTATGATCCCCTCCTCAATGAAAAATTGATTTACTCCATTTAAAAGATATTATCTATCCTCTAGTGCTCGGAAGAAGAGAAGTTTGTGGTGGAAGTCTATCGTTTGGATGGGGAAGCTGAGTAGTGTTGGGCACTAATCACGAATATAAAGTCCCAAGAGGAAATTGATTCCATCGATTGGGAGGAATTCAAGATTATGTATTTCAACAAATATTTTTCTCGAACCCTCTGTCTCATGATTGAAAGATACTTCCTCAGACTCATGCGGAAGGAAGATGATTCCATTAGGGTGTTGGAAGAAAATATTACAAGGATCACAAGGTATGCCTCCGGTTTTGTCATGAACACCAAAAACAAGGTGGAAAGCTTCTTTAGAGTACTAAAGCTGAGTCTATGAAAAGTGTTGGTCATTCGAGACTGCGACAGTTACAAGGAGATCGTTTGTTGTTCCCTCAAGTTTGAAATAGAGATTGGAGAATCTCAATTGTTTTATGGGACCAGTGATAAGAAGAAAAAAAATGGAGAACAACATGTGTGGCTCATCAAACAAATCACATGATGGAAAGAATCCTTACTTTTCCCCATGAAAAAATTGTGGGAATAAGCATCTAAGTAACTCTCTAATGGGAACCAAGAATTGCTTCAAATGTGAAAATTTTGGTCATCTATCCAGAACTATAGAAGGGATATGGAATATCCCACTAATGTGGAAGAATAATGGAAAGTTCAGTTCAACACTCATCCTACAGAGTAGTTTAATAATTTCAAGAACCATGATCATTACGTGAACAATTTCTCTAAGCCAATGGTTGTCAGAGGCAATCAATAACAGACTCTATGGCAACAAGGAATGGATTATGCTATCACAACTGCTGAGGTGGATTCGAAAAATGATTTGGTGACATGTATGCTAATTATTCATTCATGATTAGCGAATGTACTATTTGATTCTGGTTCTACACATTCTTTCATATCTTGCACGTTTAGTAGAACTATTCAAACACCACCTCAAAATTTGGAGGAAACGTTATCTATGAGAATAGTGAATGAGGAAATTATTGTATCCATGGTTTATAAAGCCTCCCCGGTCAATGTTTGTAGACTAAAACTCCCATAAAATCTCATCATACTTCTTTTAGTGGAGTTTGACACTATCATGGGCATGGATTGGATATCTTTATATAAAGACAACATCATCTTTATGGAAAGGGAGATCAATTGTCACATCCTGAAGCATCATCGGATTCATTACAAGTTAAGGAGGAAGATGAATGTCATTTATAATCTCCATCTCATGTGTGGTTATTACTTCCTTGTGAGTAGGCATATCTAACTCAAATGATTGTGTCAAATGAGATAATAATTCTAGAAGATGTGCCCATCATTAGGGATTACACTGATGTATTCTTTGAAGAGTTTCCTGAACTTCCCCCTAACCAAGTGGTTGAGTTCTCAATTGAAATTATCCTTGCATCTCATCCCATCTTAAAGACAGATTACAAAATGGACACTATAGAGCTCGAAGAGCTAAAGAAGCAGTTACAGGAGAATATGGAGAAGGATTTTATATGCCCGAGTGCTTCACTGTGGGGTGTGCCCGTCCTCGTCATCAAGAAGAAGGATGGATCAATGTGCCTCATCATTAGTTATCATCAAATCAATAAAATCACAATAAAGAACAAATATCCCCTTCCACGGATAGATGACTTGTTCGATTGGCTTCGTGGGGCCTGTTATTTCTCAAAGGTGAACCTTCAGTCATGATATCACCAATTAAAGTTGAGGAAGAAATATATTCCCAAGAAATCCATTCAAACGAGGTGTGGACACTCTAAGTTCATAGTGATGCCCTTTGGACTCACGAATTCTTCGCTAATTTTCAACGTTTTAATTAATATAATCTTTAGAGCTTACCTCAAAAAATTTGTAGTAGACTTTATTGATGATATTCTGATATACTCCAAGAGTAAGGAGGAACATGAGGGGCATTTGAAAACTATGTTAAAGAATTTGCGAAGGGAGAAGTTTTATGAAAAGTACAATAAATGTGAGTTCTATATGGAGGAAGTATCATTAATTGGGTATGTTATCACCATCAAAGTGATATCGATGGACCCTTCCAAGACAATGTTAATTGAAGAGTGGCCCATGCCAACTTCTGTAATGGTGATCCATAGATTTTTGGGTCTAGCTGGGTATTATAAACAATCCGTGATGAACTTTTAATTATTGTCAAACCAAATTAACATGATGACATGGAAGGGAGTAATGTTTTTCTAGACACAAGAAAGTGAATAGTGTTTCAAGGATTTGAAAAAGAGACTTAACACTATGCCAGTACTCACACTCCCTTTAAGTGGAGAAGTCTTCGTGGTGTATAGTAATTCTTCTAAGAAAGAATTTGGTTGTGTGGTAATGAAAAATGATAAAGTGATATCATATGCCTCAAGAAAGATGAGAATCCATGAGAAAAACTATCGCACACATGATCTGGAGTTTGCGGCGGTGACCATTGCATTGAAAAACTGGCAGCATTATCTCTATGGAGGGAATTGTGAGATATATACTGAAAACAAAAGTCTCAAATATATATTGACATAGAGAGAGCTTAATATGCACCAAAAAATATGGATAGAGCTCATCTAAGACTATGAAAACTCAATCCACTACCATCCCGGTAATCCAAACATGGTGGAAGATGCTTTAAGTAGAAAGGATCATGCATCTTTATCAAATGATGAGAATTGAAAAGGATATGATCTTCATAGATTTTCAAAGGAATGAAATGGGAATCATTAAGGGAGGAACATCATCAATACTTTCGCAAATTACTGCTCAACCATCCCTCTTGGAGAAAATATAGGATTCTCAAAGAAAATATGTGGAAATTCAGAAAAGTTCAAAAGATCATAAAAATGGGAAATACTCTAATTTCAAAATTGATTTGGATGGAGTTGTATGATTTGGGTCATGATTATGAGTACCATATGATCCATAGATAAAGAAGGCTCTTCTAAATGATGCACATAGATCGACCTTCTCTATCCACCAAGGGAGCACAATGATGTATCGAGATCTCCGAGAAAACCTTTGGTGGGAAAATATGAAAATGGAGATTGCTGAATATCCATCAAAGAGCCCGGTATGTCAAGAAGTGAAGGCTGAGAGGAAAAAGTCATTTTAAATGAGGCCACCACTACCCATACCATCATGGAAGTGGGAGAAAATTACCAATGAATTTGTCACTGGACTTCCACAGACATCCAGAGAATATAATGTTATATGGGTCGTTGTGGATCGCCTTACAAAGATTGCTCACTTTATCGCGGTTCGAGAGGACTTCTCATTTTATCAACTTACATAGGTTTACATCGAAGAAGTGTTATGGGTGCATGGAGTTTCATTATATATTGTATCTGATATTGATCCTTGATTCACATTTATGTTCTGGAAAAGCCTCCAGCATGCTCTGAGAACTATACTAAGCTTCATTACAGCCTATCATCCTCAAACTGATGGCCAATCTGAGAAAACTATTCAGACATTGGAAGACATGTTAACAGCATGTTCTATGGAATTCAAAGGAGGATGGGACCAATGTCTTCCACATGTTGAATTCATCTACAACAACAGTTCACACTTGATCGTCTAAATGGCACCATATGAAAACCTTTATGGGAAAAGGTGAAGAACCCTGGTGTGTTGGGATAATGTTTGTGATCGTAAGCTGTTAGGAACTAAAATGGTCGATGAAATGGTGGAGATTGTGAAAACCATTAGGCAACATTTCAAGGCATCCTAGAGTCGACAAAATAGTTATGCAGATAACCATTGATGATACCTTGTGTTCAATATTGACGATATGGTATTTTTACGCATATCTCCATCGAAGAAGCTCATGAAGATTGGGAAGAACGGAAAGCTAAGTCCCAGGTACATCGGCCCCTTCGAGATCCTTGATCTAGTCGGAGCTGTTGCCTATCGACTAGCACTTCCTCCTTCCAGGTCAAAAGTGCATGATTTCTTTCATGTATCCCACTTAAGGTAGTACATACCAGACCCATCACATGTACACTCTTCATAGATGTTACAGTTGGAGGATGATCTCTCTTACGAGGAGCAGCCATGGAAGATCTTGGATCGTAGAAACAAAGTTATATTTAACAAGACTACTCATCTGGTCATGGTAGTATAGAAAAACCATAAGTATCAAGAGTCAACATAGGAATTGGAGGAAGCGATGATGGAAAATTACCCCCACCAGTGTTTGGCCTAGAATTTAAAATGATATTTCAAGGGTGAAATTTCTTAATGGGGGAAGAATGTAATGATCCGATGTTTTTAAATGGAAACTCTCTTCTTATAAATATTTCGTTAAATCACATGACAACACAAAATATTGAACTACTAAGTGCGAAGTAACCATTAAACATAACATTATCACTTCTATGATTGGAATTTTGAAAATCCAACATATACGATTGCAATCAATAAGTTATTTGCAGTTCGATAAGAAAAAAATAATTTTTGGTGAATAGTAACCTACCTTTTTGAATAGTAACATACCCTTATAAACAGTGATACACCCTAATGAATAGTAACCATACCTCTAATAATATATAAATATTATTCAATTTTAATGTATGATATACCAATATTTCAGGATAAGTAAATGAATGTTTTAAAACTGGTTTTGGATAAACTATTATGATTTAAAATAAATATTAAAACAATCATATTTTTAAAATAATTTTTGAAAAATTGACTTCAATTTTTGATTCTACACGTAGAAAAATGGTTCGGGTGTATTTTTGTGATTTTTCTGAAATACTTGAAATTTGATGAATTGTAAAAATACGATAATTTATAATAAATGCAAAATAATAGATTTGTTGTGTCATTGATGATGTTTTGCTGATGTAAGACCAATTGGTTTGGGATCACATGATAAATTATGATTTTTGGTCAAGGAAGACTCATTATTCCTTGTCTTGTGGGGAAATAATAAATTAATGAATTTTATATTGAGAAATCCTCTCTCTCCACTATAAACCTCCCACCCCTCACTCCCTATTCTCTTCACTCCTCTCAACCCCTGGGCCATGAAACCTTTCTTCCCAAATCCACCCCCAATATCCTTCCCCGCTTCCAAAAGCTCTGAGACACTTCAAAAATACCAAAACCTCTCCCCTTAAGAGGTTCTCAAAGGAGAATGTCTCAGGAGATAAATTCCCCTTTCCAATTCTTTCGTATCTTTTAAGTTATTTTATTTTTGTTTCTTTCCTCACATAACTTCACCCAATTAGTATGATAAATCCAATAACATAAATTTACTGGAATGTTTTCAGGATAATTGGTTATTTCATAATCTTCTCTCATTTCCCCACCTTTTATTAGAAAACAATTATAGTACCGTTTGAGAAGTGCTAATTTAGCACATTCAAGGACAACAGTTTGTCAATTTCTATTATAATCCTTAAATATTTTCATGAAACCATATGGGTTATACTTGAACTAGATTATTACATATTTAATATATTCTATTTTTGGTTTTGTAATCCTTTTGTACCAATGTTATTAATTTATAAATCAAAAACATGTTCTTTGTAATCAAACCCAATGATTAACAAAAACGGTTGTCACCATGGTTTTATATAACAATTCGAATTCAATGTAAGTAAAAAAATTTAAATTTAGAACCATGAAATCTCTTATATGTTATCTAATGGCATATAACCTTATTTCTGGACAACCACTTCCATATTTCATGTTTATCCGAACATGAATATAAGTGAACAGATATTTTAAAACAAAGTAAATAAAGGATCCCAAAAAATGAAATTGAACCTTATAAATGAACAAAAATTCAATGAATGAACTAAAAAGGGTAATAATAAATAAATTAAATATATAGGAGGTTCTGTAATCATTTATTAATAAACCTAATTTGTTTATTCAGGTCATCAATAACAAGTGGAGAACACACTGGATTTAAGGTAAGGGATCTCTCTATTTCACACTAAATCAAGATTATCCTCTATGATATACCTTTTTATGTGAAATACCAAATGATGGGGTATGTTTTTTCACCTCAACCATGAAGCCCTCATGATTTATATGTTATGAGAAATCCCTGTTATCTCTAATCAAGCCCTCTTAGGTACACCTAACACCATGCCAATAAACCGTAAAACATTCTACCCGAATCCATTTTGTTCATTTGGTTTTCCTTATCATTCATTATATCAATATAGAGTTATCATATATATTAATGTAAATATTCTAAATTATGTTTATGATTACAAAATTAATTTATTAATACCCTTTTACCACTCTCTTTCAGGGATATACATGTTCTTAAATGATTCCCTCTTTAGAACTATCCAATAAGCAAACTTGTTTTAAAGGAACTTCCCAAAATTTTACCAAAATTCAAGTGTAGTCTATCCTATACATAAGTCCTAAATTGTATTTATAAAATCGGTCTTTTTATTATGAAAACCTTATTTGTTAAATTCTAGTTTTATTAAAATGTTTGTCCTCTTTTCTATTTTAAAAACTATATAGTATTTTCCTTAAAAATGCACAAAAATGTTTTGATGATAATGTTTCTAAATTTAATTATCTATATGTTCTCACTTATTTTTGACATCACATACCATGTTATAAGCCTATTTTACCCTGTTAATGTCAATGTATGTTCTAATCCCTTACTTTGATGGACACTTTTAGGATATGCTCAATGGTTTTGACTTATGTCATGATTGTGGAACCTAATTCATTCCATGGGTACCCTATGTTTATATATGGTTGATTATGTATGATTAAATATGTGGTCGGAATATTTATGTGTCAAGAATATTCATGAAAATGTTTATATGGATTCACCTAGATAGTGTTCTAATGGATTAGGTAAGGTTAAGTCTCATGAGATGCGATGGGAAACGGGATTAGCGGTTAACCGTGAGCCATACTAAAATGGGAAACGAGATTGGTAGTTAGCCTTGACCCGTACTAAGAAATTTTGTTAAAAATATTCAACATCTATATGAATCCTTGTTTTTATGATACAATGCTTATATTATATGATTTCATATGTTCCATTCTTTGGATATCATTATGACATGCCTCCAAACTCATGTGTGTAAGATGCATAATTATGTTCATTCCATTACTAGGATTTTCAGCTCATCCCTTTGTTCATGTGTTCCCCAGAGTACCCTATGAAGATGTATGGGGTCAAAGTAAGTTAAGAGATCTTAGTGGAGATTAAATAAAGATGTATTTTTTTAGCCCCATGTTTTATGTTATATCTACCAAGTCTTCTTAGACACTAGAATTAATGATCCTTGGATTTTACTAATATGTATAAATATTCTTACAATCATACAATGTTATATGTAAAAGGCTTGGGTCTATATAAACTACAATACATCTCCACAACTCCGCACCATGGATGAGAACTAACACCCTGAACAGCCATCACCCATAGCCTTCCCTTTACTTATGTCAAGCATAATAAAGTCTAATTAATCCCATGGTAGTAAGTAGGGTGTAAGCCTAAGCCCAATAGGATACCACCAAATGATTCCAAAGAGAATTTAGTACAATTTCAAAAATCAAGAAGTTTTAATAAACAAGGAAAAGTGGGGAAAAATTCTAAGGAATGCACCTTTCAATTGAAAAAAAATTCAAGATAAAAAATTTAGCATTTTAACAGATTTTAATGGTATTGATATCTTCTGAAATATAATTCCAAACACACCCAAATACAAGGTAAAATACCAGAAATCGAATGACTAAGAAAATCAGGAACACCCCTTGGCACTTGATTGTAACACCCCAGGCTTCCATGATACACGTCTCCTTCAATAATGCAATAGCTTGCATTGTACACAAGTTCGAGATTCTAACACACCGCGACCAACAAAAGTAGCCATTATGAAAAGTAATACCCACTTTTTGAAATTATATAAATTTTATATTTAACAATGGACTTCATTTTTGGATTCGGAATATCGAAATTAGCCTATGTTGAAATTTTGGTATTTTTCTGAGAGCTTCCAATTTTCGATGAATAGTAAAAAATACTTAAAAACAACTTTTTTAATAAAAATAAATTACAGTGATAAATTATACTATTGAGTGGTTTTAAAGTATAATTATAATATATTTTTACCATTTTATCCAATGGTGGTCATTATAATTAATTTCACTTTAAAATTGGACATAAACAATTGCCAATCTTTTGATATATATTGTTTCTTAAAAAACGCTATTTGTTGAGACAGTGGGAATTAATTATAAAATTAATAAATGCCACCTATATGATTGGAATTTTTTAAAATAGACATCATTTTTGAATTCGGAATATCAAGTATAGATTGGGGTGAAATTTTGGCATTGTTCTGAAAAACTTCAATTTTGATGAATAGTGAAACCACTAAGTGGTAGTTAAAAAACTGATTTTTCATTTAAATGAAACATTACCACTTCTGTGATTTTATTTTCAAAAATCTGACATACATGGTTGTCATTAATAAGTAAAATTTGGTTCAATGGGATTAAAATAATTTTTGGTGAATAGTAACTTTTAAGTTTAATTAATCGCGATTAAAGGTAATTAGTGAAATCTATGGAAAAAATTATATTATAAAAATATAAAAATACCATTAAACTTGTCCTATACTTATTGGATGAGTAATGGAAGACCAAGATAATCCATGGGTCAACTTGGGGACCCCATGGAGCCACTTGGGTAAGAAAATGGCATTAATAACTTTTTATTTAAAGTAAAAATAAAATTGTCACAAACATGTGTTGCTTAACTAAAACAATTATTACATGGGGTTATATAATTTAACATTTCGACTATAAATATTCTTTGGACGGATAAAAAGATTTCCTACATCATGGAAATTTTTTTATAATTTTTAGACATTAAATTAATTAAATTTTTTATGACACCATGATGATGCAGTGATTACCTCATTAATTAAGAGATTTAAATAAAATGAAAAGATAAAGTAGAATATAATACTTAAATATTTCAAAAACCAATTGGATGAGTATATTTAGAACCCTTATCACCTTATCTTCTAAATATATAATTTTGGGACCTTTGAAATCCGAAAATCATTTCATAATAATGTAACATTTCATGAGTTTCCAAGAGTGCCCCTCCTCTAATCTTATAAAAGGCCCCCACCACTACCACCTTATTCACACCATAAAAGCCATTTGTCTCGGCCAAACTCTACCCAAATACTCTCTCAACTTTCCTCTCTTACTACTAGAAGCCTCACTTCAGGCAGAATTCTTCCCAAGGAAGCCTTTGGCTCAAATCAAAAAGAGTTTCCCGATTTGAAGGTAATGTCTTCTCTAATGTCCTTTTGTTTTATTTTTCTCCTCCAACCCCCTAAACGATCTCTATTTATTTCATTTGTAACAAAAATAGTATATTAAATATACTAGGATGTTGTTATGAGAAGTATTTTATTTACACTTACACACACCTTTGTCTAATGGTTAATGAACATACTGTTTCTGTGGGTGGCGAAATACTGCCTCGCGAAACGATGATTGTTCAATCTTCTTTTAACACCTCTCATGGTGGCCATTATGATGAAAACAATTTTATATATGATATATATTATGTTTTTGTTATCCTTATGATTCTGTATTTTTCATTTATGGTATACCTTTATGATTTCCATTATGGGTAAACGCGATAATTTCATTTTAGGAAGTGCGAACTACCGCCCCCTCAATGTGTTTTGAATCGTTAATTCCATATGTGGGATGTATAAAGGATGGATTAAATTTTATTATAAATTATATTATACTTGAATTATATTATACCTTTATATAATTATAATTTCATTACATTAAATACGAAATATAAATGAAAGTAGCGTTCATGTGTACGTACGGCTTACCGTCTCCATGAACGGTGCATTTCATCTCTTACCTCTAAATGTTATGTAATATTATAAATGCATTTATATACAGGATATATATGATATATATGATATATATATCATGAATATAATTCTGGATATAATGGATATTTCACCACATGAACAACTTGTAATTATAAGAAGTTTATTTTTGACTCAAGTACCAAAGATCGACAAAATGACCGTTATTAACTTAAATAATTACATAATGTTCATAACATGAGAATAAGTGATATAAAAAGAATAAATGAACATGAAAAAGGTTCATAAGAAAATATAAATTAACTCTAGTTTATTATTCAGGAGATTAAAAAACGATCGAGTCAAGTCGGACACGAGGTAAGGGAACTTCATAACCCAATTTCTATTCTTTGGGTTAATCTCCTACTTTCAAATTATGTCATGATATTATTATGTACTATATTTTATTTTTACTTTCTTTATGTGTACTTATAGTGAATACACATAATAGATCTGTTTTATTATAAAAAATGATCATTGTATGGGACTTCGTCTCAATCTCCTATTATTGAGGCATATTATGTTTTATACACAACTTTCTTTTATACGTTGTATAAACCCCTTTCACTTTTACATTTACTCAAGAGGAATATTTTTATATGAAGCATTTACTAAACGACAAAAGGGAATGTTTTTTTTGTCGTACTTATGCGGAAGAAACGACTTCTCTGCCACCGTGACCATTATTTGAGCTTCAGTTTCCCCTACAAGCCATAACCTTTTTTAAAGGAAAAATAAATACCAAGTTTTAATTTTCTTTTATTTTGGTATTGAAAATGCATTTGATAATGTTTTTATTATATCAATGTGTTGTATTGATATCTTGTGATTAAAATGTGGAAATGTTATGTTTCCTTTATGCATGTTTTATGTGATACAATTATGTTATGGTTTATGATATGTTTAAACCTGTTCATATGAGGAATGAATTAGACTAAATAAGTGACGGGTGGAGCCCACTATAGCTCCTCGATGCATCAGCAGGTCTCATGAGACAAACTAGTTTCTTGGAATGAGCCCTTGACAAAATTTTATTTGTATTCTTGGCATGAGCCCTTGGCTACGTGGTTATGATAGCCTTACATTATGCATTCCATCATTATGAAAGTGGTAATTGATATTGCCTGTGATTATTCGACCAGTAGAATATCCATGTGAATAAGTAAATAGAATTATTTCATTTTACTTTTTCCATTTTATGCCGAAGTTCAAGTTTAAAATCCTTTTGTCTTAGTTATACATTGCCTTAAATGTTTATGTATATTTTTGAAAGCTTCCGCTATATTGTTATCCTTAATGACCATCTGAGCTCACCCCTTTCAATGTTATAATTTTTCCAGGATGTGAAGAAATATTTTATGAATGACCTGAAGGAATAATATGCGGGGATATGAAGACAATATGTTGTTGTAGTTTTGTATTACTTTATGATGTAATGTAAAACTTATGAATGTATCTAGTGTTTCAAGGATGCTAAACTAATTGGTATTTTGAGACTTGATCTTTGTGATCATACCAATGTTACGCAATAATGCACTGACTCTGGGTAACTGGGGTCAGGGCATTATAGTTGGTATCATAGGTAGTTTAGTACTACCCTTGGAAGCTAGATTTAGATAAACTCTAATTAGAGCACATAGCTCTAAGATAGAATTTGAGGATTAGTATATAAGAACTTCCTAGAATTTTGGTATTATAGTGATTTTGTGATTTTTCCGAGCAATACATCCCTTTCTGGATACGAGCAGGTAGAGGCGGCTTTGGCACATATGTACCTAGGGGTAAAACCCGAAAACACCGATTTGAGCTAGACTCGAACGGGAACTGGTGCACGACAACGGGCCTTGATGCACTCTTGGTTACGACACTCCCGGGGGATATTCTTAGGATAATTATCGTTTTCTTTACAAACCACTATGAAGGGTTATGAGTATATACTTACTCAAAGAAAACATTTTTATTTTTATGGATTATATCCATAAATAGTTCAATTTATATTAAGTGTTTTTCAAGTTTGTAATTATGTATTTTGATTCATAAATTAATATAGTTTATGCCATTGTTTAGAAATAGTGCCTTTTGGGAGGAATGGAAACCATATCAATGCACTCACTCCATGTAGGGATTTCCCTCTTTCTCACAATAATTATAGTGGAGCTGGTGATAAAACTAGTGCTGATCAGCTAATCACCATACTGGGAAAACTCACTCAGGTTATGAATAACAACCTTACTCGTATGGAGCACCCTGATCTGAAATGTGGAGGATCAATGTTAGACCGCTTCATGAGGCAACAACCGCCAACATTTAATGGGGGTAAAAATCCATTAGTAGCTGAGCAATGGATAAACTACTTAGAGAAAATATTCCATGCCTTGGGGGGTAGTGAATGTGAAAAGGTTATCATGGCAGTTTACTGCCTCACTGGAGATGCAGATCAATGGTGGTCATTGATTCAAACAAAAAAGGATGATGATGAAGTATAAAATATGGAATGGAGGGAGTTCAAAGATATTTTCATAGAAAAATACTTTCCTCGTGACCATCGAGCAGATATAGAAAGGAAATTTCTGAGTGTGAGGCAGAAGGAGGATGAGAATGTCGCAAAGTATAAGGATAACATTACAAGGTTAGCGAGGCAAGCTGCAGATTATATATGTAACCCAAGAAGTAAGATTGATCGTTTCATTGATGGGTTAAAACCATTTCTCCATCGAGCTTTAGTATCAAAATCTTTCTCAACATATGAAGATATAGTCTCGTGTGCTAACAAGATAGAAAAGGGATTCTCTAAATCTTGTGACAATAAAGTAAAGCAAGAGAATAAGAGAACGGTGGAACAAGAGATAGTTAAAGGGAAAAATGAAAAGAAATATTTTCCATTATGCGATAATTGTGGGAAGAATCACACCGGTACTTGCCTAAAAGGAATGAGAGTTTGTTATAAATGTGGATAAAAAGGTCATCAGGCTCGTGATTGAAAGGGAAAGAAAGAGGCTATCAATGTTGAATGCTACAATTGTAGTGAAATGGGGAATTATGCAAATGAATGTCCTAAGAGTCATGGAAACTTACCTCAGAAAAGGCCAAGGGATCAAGGACCATCTTATGTTGTTACTACAGTTGAAGTGAAATAATTAATGTGTTCGTGCTTTTGGACTCAAGGATTATATTCTGGTTATAAGAATAATGTGATATATATAAGGAATGCACTAAAGTACTTGTTTTTTTCATTAAGGTTTTAATATGATGAACATAATCATATTTTTATATGTTACAATAAGAGAAACTTTACTTTGTTTGAGAAATCTGATGATACAATTGATTTTGAAATTTAGAGACCTTTTAGAGAAAGTCTGGAAGGAGGTATTTTGGATAACTATAAATGTTGGAATGGATAAAGTAGAACATTGGATATTATTGTTTAAGGTTAAAACATTTCTGAATATTATTTTTGGAATATTATAATACTATACTTTTAGGAAAAGGAGAACCTGCAGGTCGGGGGATAAACCGTCGCGTCGAACAAAGCTGCAGGAATCGAACCCACAACCATAGTGCGACAGACATTTATTACCTACCACTAGCCTACAGGAAGTCCCTGGTTATTAAAAAATAGTTTTCCTAATCTAAATGGAAGGTGTTAATGTTTGTAACCTTGTACGATTAGGATAAATATAATATTTTTGAGTTCTATTATCTTTTTGAGTGAAGGATGAGTTTCTGGTAGAAATTAGTTGAAGGTTGAAACTCTACTTGTCATGTATATATATATATACATATCTCTTATTCTATGAATAAATTAATTCTTAATAATTAGCAAAGGGAAATTAAAATAGAAAATGTGTTATCCTAATACCTTATGTTTTGTTGAATTGATGATATTTTAAATCAACATAGATTGAAGGCTTTAAGGCCCTCAATTTTACACTTGTTTGTGATTGATGACCTCAATCACTCCCTACAAATATTTACGTTTTTCCTCCAATTATATTTCTCTAATTTCCACCAATGTTCTCCTAATCGAGATCATAATTTGGTGGTGACTTTTTTATTTCCCTTTCCCTCTTATTAAGGCTAAATTTTATAAACCATATTTCTGATGTGGGTTTTCCACAAAGGTATTTTCTATTTTCAACCTTTTATTTTTGAAGAAAATTTTCAAATTTCAAGGACATAATTTATTGAATGAGGGGATAATGTAACACCCCAAGCATCCACGATACGCTTCTCTTTCAATAATGCAATAACTTGCATTGTACGTAAGTTCGAGATTCTAACACACCGCGACCAACCAATGTTGCTGTTATGAATAGTAATACCCACTTTTTGAAATTATATTAATTTTATATTTCAAAATGGACTTCAATTTAGGATTCGGAATATTGAAATTAGCCTATGTTGAAATTTTGCTATTTTTCTGAGAGCTTCCAATTTTTGATGAATAGTAAAAAATACATATAAACAACTTTTTTAATCAAAATATATTATAGTGATAAATTATACTATTTAGTGGTTTTAATGTATAAATAGAGTATATTTTTACCATTTTATCCAATGGTGGTCATTATAATTAATTTCACTTTGAAATTGGACATAAACAATTGTCAATCTTTTGATATATATTGTTTCTTAAAAAACGTTATTTGTTGTGACAGCGGGAATTAATTATAAAATTATTTAATGAAACTTATACGTTTGTAATTTTTTAAAATAGACATCATTTTTGAATTCGGAATATCAATTATAGCTTAGGGTGAAATTTTGGCATTATTATGAAAAACTTCAATTTTGATGAATAGTGAAACTACTAAGTGGTAGTTAAAAAATTGATTTTTCATTTAAATGAAACATTACCACTTCTGTGATTTGATTTTCAAAAATCTGACATACATGGTTTTCATTAGGAAGTAAAATGTTGTTGAATGGGATTAAAATAATTTTAGGTGAATAATAACTTTTAATTTTAATTAATCGCGATTAAAGGTAATTAGTGAAATTTAAGGTAAAAATGATATTAAAAAAATATGAAAATACCTTTACACTTATTCTACACTTATTGGATTAGTCATGGACGACCATGAAAATCCATGGGACAACTTGGGGACCACATGGAGCCACTTGGGTAAGAAAATGACATTAATAACCTTTTATTTAAAGTAAAAATAATATTGTCATGAACATGTGTTGTTTTACTAAAACAATTATTACATGGGGTTATATAAGCTAACCTTTAGACTATAAATATTTATTGGAAATATAAAACTATTTCCTACATCATGGTAATTTTTTTATAATTTTTAGACATTAAATGTATTAATATTTTTATGACAACATGATGATGCAGTGATTACCTCATTAATTAACGATTTAAATAAAATGAAAAGATAATTTAAAATATAATTCTTACACATGTAAAAAACATATTTTATGAGTATATTTCGAACCCTTATCCCCTTATCTTATACATATATAATTTTGGGACCTTTGAAATCCGAAAATCATTTCATAATAATGTAACATTTCATGAATTTACAAGAGTGCCCCTCATCTCCTCTTATAAAAGGCCCCCACCACTACCACCATATTCACACCTTCCAAGCCATTTGGCTCGGCCAAACTCTGCCAAAATACTCTATCAACTTCAATATCTTACTCCTGGAAGCCTCAATTTGGGAAGAATTCTTCCCAAGGAAGCCTTTGTCTCAAATCAAAAAGAGTTACCCGATTTTATGTTAATGTCTTCTCAAATGTCCTTTTGTTTTATTTTTCTTATCCAACCACCTAAACTATTTTTATTTAGTTCTTTTGTAACAACACCAGTATATTAAATATACTAGGATGTTGTTATGAGAAGGGTTTTATTTACACTTACACACACCTTCATCTAATGTTTAATTAACATTCTGTTTCTATGGGTGGCGAAATACTGCCTCACGAAACGATGATTGTTCATTATTCTTTTAACACCTCTCATGGTGGCCATTATGATGACACTATTTTTATATATGATATATATTATGTTTTTGTTTTCCTTATGATTCTGTATTTTTCATTTATGGCATAACTTTATGATTTCCATTATGGGAAAACACGATAATTTCATTTTAGGAAGTACAGACTACCGCACCCTCAAAGTGATTTGAATCGTTAATGCCATATGTGGGATGTATAATGGATGGAGTAAATGGTATTACACATTATATTATACTGTAATTATAATATAAATTTATCTAATTATAATTTCATTCCATTAAATACGAAATAGAAATGAAAGTAGCATTCATGCGTACATACAGCTTACCGTCTCCATGAATGGTGCATTTAATTTCTTACATCTAAATGTTATGTAATATTATAAATGCATGTATATATTGGATATATATGATATATATGAGATCTAAATCATGAATATAATTCTGGATATAAAGGATATTTTACCACATGATCATCTTGTAATTATAAAAAGATTATTTTTGACTCAAGTACCAAAGATCGATAAATTGACCGTTATTAACTTAATTAATTACATAATGTTCATAACATGGTAATAAGTGATATAAAAGGAATAATGAACATGAAAAAGGTTCTTAAGAAAATAGAAATTAACTCTAGTTTATTATTCATGAGATTAAAGAATGATCGAGTCAAGTCGGACACGAGGTAAGGGAACTTCTTAACCCAATTTCTATTCTTTTGGTTAATCTCCTACTTTCAAATTATGTCATGATATTATTTTGTCCTATCTTGTATTTTTACTTTCTTTATGTGTACATATAGTGAATACACATAATAGATCTGTTTTATTTAAAAAAATGATCTGTGTATGGGACTTCGTCTCAATCTCCTTTCATTGAGGCATATTATGTTTTATACACAACTTTCTTTTATACGTTGTATAAACCCCATTGACTTTTACGTTTACTCAAAAGGAATATTTTTATACGAATCGTTTACTAAACGACAAAAGGGAATGTTTTTCTTGTCGTACGTATGCGGCGACAACGACTTCTCTGCCACCATAACCATTATATGAGCTTCGGCTTCCTCTACAATCCATAACTTATTTTAAATGATAAATAAATACCAAGTTTTAATTTTCTTTTATTTTGGTATAGAAAATTGTTTTGGTAATGTTTTTATTATATCAATTTGTTGTATTGATATCTTGTGATTAAAATTCGAAAATGATATGTTTCCTTTATGCATGTTTTATGTGATACGATTATGTTATGGTTTATGATATGTTTAAACCTGTTCATATGAAGAATGCATTGGACTTAATAATTGACTGGTGGAGCCCGCTATAGCTCCTCGATGCATCGGAAGGTCTCATGAGGAAAACTAGTGTCTTGGCATGAGGCCTTGACAAAATCTTATTTGTAGTCTTGGAATGAGGTCGTAGCTACGTGGTTATAATAGTCTAGAATTATGAATTCCATCATTATAAAAGTGGTTATTGATATTTCATGTGATTATTTGACCAGTAGAATATCCATGTGAATAAGTAAATGGAATTATTTCATTTTACTTTAACCATTTTATGCTGAAGTTTAGGTTTAAAAGCCTTTTTTCTTAGTTATACAATGCCTTAAATGTTTATGTTTATTTATGAAAGCTTCTGCTATATTGTTATCCTTACTGAGCATCTGAGCTCACCCCTTTCAATGTGTTACTTTTTCCAGGATTTGAAGAAGTATTTTATGAATTACTTGAAGGGATAATATGAGGGGATATGAAGACAAGATGTTTCTGTAGTTTTGTATTACTTTATGATGTAATGTAAAACTTATGAATTTATCTATTGTTTCAAGGCTACTAAACTAATCGGACTTTCAAGACATGATCTTTGTGATCATGCCAATGTTACGCAATAATGTACCGACTCTGGGTAACTGGGGTCGGGGAGTTACATAGATAGTCTCAAGCCCCATGAACCTCGTAACACGGTGTAAATTAACCTTAGTAAAATCAGTTCTCGTTCACAAGACACAAGTATGGAACTTAAAAATAAACTAGTGTTCCCCAATCTTCATCCATATAGTTTATATAGAGTTTTCATTATCTTAATGCTAAGTGAAACAGAGAAAAATCCATCCGGTCCACTAGCCAAACTGATACATATACGTCCCACCTAGGTACCCGGGCTTCCCCCTTTGTACTCAAACAATTTCATCATGCAACATAAATCAATTTTCATATACACCACCACTAATGGTCACATTCAAATAGTATAGAATCTATACACATTTAAAACCACTTAATACACATAACAAAACATTTTGATTTTTAAATGAAACAATTTCTCAAAATCCTTCGGTGTTTTGCACCCTAAAATACTTGGAAACCCCACTTTGGACACTATGTGCACATAGTTATGTTACCAAAACAGAAAAATAATCCCATCACATTTCAATGAATCCAAATACTCAATTTTATGGCAGCCCATGTGAACCAAGAAATGATAACTTTGTAAAAGCTCCATTTACACACAATCATGGCACTTAATGTTCACATGTTCCACAAATACAATTAAAACCCATTTCCACATCAAAAATAAAAGTGTATAATCTTTGAAAATACTATTTTCATCCCTATTATAGTAGAATAAAAAAACTAAGTATTTATAGGCATTCCCAAATAAACCAATAAAACATTTCTTTGAAAAAAACCCTATTTCACACCAAATTTGCATTTAAAATTCAATTTCAATAAAAATACCAATAAAAATAATTTTTTTAGAAATAATAAAATGAGATAAACATTAAAATATGATAAATATAGCATTCTAATACACAATTATTGCATAAACAATGGAATCACCTACCAAATCAAAGTAAACCCTTGAATCACTGTGCCAAAATCAAGTCACATCACCACCCACCAAGAGGGAATTAGAATGAACCTGAAAATACATGAATTAACCAAGAAATCCCAAGGATAAACCCTAGGTTCTAAACCCTACCGAATGTTCATTTGTTACTTCAAGGAAATTGAATGAAACTACATGGAAAGTGGAAGAACCAAGGATGAGAGAAACTTACTTGAGATTCATTGAAGTTACTCCTACATATCCCCCATTCAAAATGGTGTTCCTAAGAGGTTTTGAGTGACTGTAAGGGATGAAATGGGTGTTAGGTTATAATAGGAGGAGTAGGGATAGAATTAGGAAATGGAAATGAGGAAAAATAGTAATAATTGAGAGTGTTATGATGGAAATAAGTAACCTCTTCCAATCAAGATGATTTGAGAAATCATATGCTATTCTGCACTAATTTGAGATGAATACAAGCTCCAAATAGTGGGGAAAGCGGACAGGAGCATGGAAGGGTTTAGTGTACGTGGGTGACAATTGAAATCACCAAAAAAATCCTAAAATGGATTATGTTATTAAATAAACAAATACAATTTTTAAACAGAAAATGGGCCTTCGAGATCGCACAATTTATTAAATAGAAATGAAAATCCACCATTATTATGGAATACTAAAGGTTAAAAATTAAAATGGTGGTGTTAATTGGCCATGGGGTTCCATTTAGGAAGTGGAATTGGTGATAAATATTTAAAAAAATGAAATAGTTATATATGAAACAAAATTGATTTTAAATCTGGAAGTGAGGCCTTAGTTTGGCCCAAATCAGGAAACATCACCCTTTACTTAATGAAAACCCTGGGAAAACCCCAAAACAAAGCAATAATAAAAATTAAATGACAAATAAAATTACAATATTTCAATTATGTTACATTAGTGACTAATTCATGGAACTATGATAAACTAACTAGCACTAGGATTTCATAAGGATTTACAAAAACATATTAAATAAATATGAAAATCTAAGAGTTAAGAAAATCGTATAAAAAGTTGTGATGTGACTGACCTCCCACCCACATGACTGAAAAATATTCTAAGTAATCATAATGAAATTAAAAAAATACTAATTTTATAATGCAATCCTACAACAACATTCACTATGGATGGTCACATATGAAAGGGTGCGTATGAGTTTCGCATCAGAAATAAACAAATATAACTTTTCATCAAGAAAAACGTTTATATATTGTTTGGATTTAAACAGTTTAGAGAGATTTAAAGAGGATAAAAAAATTTCTTCCAAATCCTTATATTATTCTATGACTCCTTTTAAATATGGGTAATTTATTCCTAATAATTATCCGGTATTTAACAAACCAAAGAAACAGGTTCAGGGGTAAACTAATACTAAACTTAATTTAATTCTTCAATAGATTAATCCATTGAAATATGTTCAATCCCTCTGAATATAGATCACCTTTAAGATATATTAAAAAAAATTTCATACCTCATAATCACATTAATTATTTGTGATAGAATAATGGTCCAATAACATTATAGTCGATTCAATGAATATTTTTCTCATTCTAGATCAGATTATTCATTTTTATCACATAAAGGGGCAGAAACATCTTATTCTCTAGACACGATTGATATCGTCATTTGTATATTCTTCTATTTATTTCGTATATTTACTATTGAAATTATATAAATATGAATTTTATATGAAATAGATAATTATTCAAAAAAACTATACTAAATTATATATTTTGAAATATATCTTAAAATATTAAAAATAGAACAACTTCAGAGAAACAGTATCCCATTAGATGTAAACTAGGATCTAATACAAATTAAGGGGCCATGTTAGAGATGAACACAAAATTATGTTGTATTTTAGTCATTTTTTGTAACATTTAATAATTTTTATAACATTTTACCCTTTTTTACCTTTTTCAATAGTTAAAGTCAATTAGTTCATTTTTATCTCTTCCCCCCATTTTTCTTGAATGTATTACATCCAAAAACACACACACAAACAAAGTAAATAGAGTTATATGGTGATTATATCTCAAAAATATATGGTTAATTCTTGGTATCATATGGTATTAACAAATATTATATAACCCACTAGTGTCAACCTCTGAGATTTACATTATAGTCTCTTGATAGTGTGTGAGTGTGCATCCCTCACATCTCTTTTTAGTTCTTCCTACATGCAGGTGTATCCCACACATTTATAATGTTTTTATAAGAGTAGAAACCAAATAGCCTATAAAAATTAGAACACTTAATGTTTTTGATTTGTTGTTTATATCTTCATCCACTTCTCTTACTTTCACAAAATGATGAAAGAAATTTCTCATTATAGGTGTAGGTGATGGATACTCCTTTTATATGCACGATAGTTTACACAGTTGACATCATATTCTTCAAAAAAAAATAACTAGAATTAATATCTGTCTTCTTTTCTTTTTGGAGTTAAAGACACTGCTTTAATTTGATTTTGGATTCACAAATATCTTCTTCTGTTACTAAAAATCATGGATAACTCTCTCAATTTCTTCATATTTTTCTTTTTATTTGTTTTTATCTTTTACAATAAATTAAAAAATATATATTATTTCTATATTCCTATGTGAAATTAAGTTAAAAAAACATAATATTCAATATTTTCATCTCTTCTTCATTAGTGTATATTATCTTCACTATTTTTACTCATTGAATTTCATTCATAAAATGTATGATTTTAATAATAGATTGGGGTCGTAACACAAAAAAAACATTATCTTCTATCTATATATAAAAATTTCATGTAACTCTCTTGTATTTGTTTCTTGGACCTATAACATGATTATATATTAGAATAATTGTAATGGAAATATTGATTTCTATTTTTTTTTAATATTACATGTTTTTAAAATACCGTGTGAACAAAAGATTTAAAATCTCCATAAATTTTACTATTTAAAAGAACAATAAATATATGTCCTTAACATTCCTAAAGACTCGGATTTTAATACACCTAAAAAATACTACTTTGTGCATAACATCATAGAATATGCACAAATGGTCATGGGTTTTCCCAAGAAAACATTTCTCAAATGTATTTTTTATTATATCAATAAAAATTCTATGTTATTAAGACCTCAATAAATATATTGATGTATATAAGGATAAAAACTATGGTCATGGTACCCTATTTCATTAAACAAAGCATGATAATTTTTCTTCCTTCTATAAATGTGGAATTCTACCCCTTCTCAAAGAATGTAATCACTATTTGTACAATGAAACACTCTAAAAATTACATTTATTACTTCGTCATTAATCATTGATAAATTATGTTAAACATATTATGATATTTTTAACTATTGAGATTAACATACCTTGCCTCAAATTAGTTTAACAACACTAGTCCACAATGGTATATGGGAATAAATTATCCAAATTCATACAAAAATTAATATGATATGGAATTAACAAGGAAAATTTTCAAAATAAAGTTATATATGAAAATAAATAAGATATAAAATTCATAAAGAATTACCTCAATGTCCTAAAAATATACATAGGACATTCATAAATATTTTTCATCCGTTTATCATATTCGTGATTTCTTATTAATATTTTTTTTGGTTAAATGTTACTAAAACTCTTCAAAAATTTATTCTTGGAAGAATAATGATCTAAAAAAATACAGTACCACTATTTTACAGTTATAATGGTGTACAATATTTACACAACCAATTACCTTACATGCATGGTGAATGGATGATTTCTAATAATTTCGACCTGAATCATGGAATTTAGATTTGATTTATCTACATATATTAAAGGTGAAACATGGATTAAAAATATAGGCTTAGAAATTGATCTTTTAGTGAGTAAGAAAATAAAAGTTCAAAAATTATTTTATATCTCATAGTGAATTCATTTTCTAATAATGAATAGTAGTATATTTTCTAAAGTCCATCAGTGAAGATATTTTTAAATTTCTAATCAGTAAAAAGAATCTATTCTCCCTATGTCATCCAATTATGTCCATATACAGATTATTCTCTCTAGTGGTCCAATTTTCCATTCCACAAAGAGAAAGATAAGCACCCTTTACTTACTTTTTATTCCATCAGGGATAAGCTGGGATTTTCATCCACTATGATCCCTTCATATCTTCTCAGACTTAATAAACATTTGATCTTTGTTGGTTTGTACCCATAATAGCTTGACTACATGAGTTTTGAGCTGTCCATGAGTTTGGATGTTTTTATTATCTCTTCCATAACAAAAATCATTAAGCATATAAAATTTAAAACATTCAATAACAAAAATCAATCCTCATATTTTCTTCCATTATTTTTAACTTTCATTTTAAAATTAATCAATAAAATGGATGGATCTCAAATGATTTGTTCATAGATAGAAATGAATATTAATAAAAAAATTCATGGAATTTCAAATCAAATATTCAGGAAATCATTTTCTTTTCATATATATTTATTTTCCTATCTTTAGAGACAAAAACTTTTCACAACATACTAGGGTTCTCTAATATATTTCCAATATCTTCTCCAATATTTTTATTCTTATATAATATATTGAAATCATCCTTCAATGATACATTATAAAAATATAAAACCAATAAAACACAGACAAATTGCACGTAAAAACATTATAATCAATTTTCAAAAAATAATACAACATTATTTTGATTTAACTGATATTAATATTTATATTGATGGGATTATATTATTTAAATATGCCTTGAAATCTAGTATACAATATGAAAATATACAATAAATAAAAAGTTGATACATCAAAATAAATAAATCTACCAAATAAAGTTATTAAATTTTTTGAATAATCCTTGTTTTTCTCTCCATCCGTATATTATTATTTTCCCAACAAAATTAAACTAATAACCAATATTAAATCATCCATTTAATACTTATTCAGAATTTTGTGGGAATACATAACTTAAAATTTAAAAATATTTTCATTTTCTGAGAAATTTTTAAATCTATGAAATCAGTAATTTCTCTAATAATGGGAACCTCAATTGTCTTCTGCATGTCCAATGAAAAGACCTCCAAAACATTATACATTTCCAGTAATGATAATGTATTCTACACAAAAAATAATAATCAATGATACCACTTCATATCCATTAATGTGGTTGTTTTTTTCTTCTCTTCAATTCATTAAATAAAACTCATTTAACAATTAATCTTACTTTGAGTACCATTCACATTATTCATTATTTTAGCTATAAATCTCTTTTTTCCACTAGAAAAAATATCCATCGTTTTCTATATCAAAGAAGACATCATGTTACTTAATATACACTTAGTCGTCCAATACTCATTTTAGGGAGGCTAACATAAAATCCATTGAAATGTTATGCATTTCAATTAATCGGAAATAGAAATAAAAATTCTAGAGTAATAAATTATATAATCCTTTGATAAATTATTATCAAAATCAATCATATTTAACTGTGAATTTTTTTTATAATGGAATATTTAGTTGATTCTTATATCCTCTATATATTTAGTAAACATGGTAAAAAACCCAAACCGTGTTATGAAATTATTGTTTTTGTGATTGATAAAAAAACCCATGTTCCATAATTCTCCTTATAATATAACTCTACATTCATAGAATCTATATATTTTGATTCATTAAAAATTATTTCACATCCTTCAGTTTAACATAATAAAAAAATTATATATGATTTGGTCCCACAAAATTTCCTATATTTTGAAATTGTTTTCTATTACCTCTAAAAATATTATTTTCATAAACCAACATTCATAGACTTGGATGAGTAGATAATGTTGTTTTTTCATCACTCAAAATATCCAAACCACTATCTAAACCTATAATTTTTCTAAATTCATATATTTTTTAGAAACTTCATCCTACTTTTCAACCTATTGAGATTCATAATTATCACTATATAATTTTTTTATGATATGTAAGAACAATATTAAATATTTTAGGTACCTTAAAATCAGTTATATCAAAAATATACCCTGTCTCCTTATTATAAAAATCATGTCCTCTTGTATTTAAAGGATAACAAAGTAAGCCACCACTAACTCCTCTTTGTTCAAACATATATATATTTTCACCTTTCACCATGATAATATAAGGCTTTATAGATACCATAAATCTTTCAATATTTGGGAATTATTATATTTCATCTCATATGGTGTCATATATTAATTTAATTGTAACAAATAATGGTTTTTAATGTCAAAAGTTGAACTAATTTCATTTCACTTCAAAAATCGATATGTATCGTGATCTGCCAATGCGATGAGATCCATTTTAAGCATAAAACTATAATCCCATTAGGCCACATTAATTTTTTGGTTTTGGATGATTTGTTTGATATGTTGTGAATCCCATATTTTTTTATGTATACTTTAAACATTATACTTGTGTATTCAGTACTTTTATTCTTTCACAACTTATTTTTGTAGAATCTATAGTACTTTTCATCACATATTTTTAAATTTTTTTCATTTTCAATGCCTATAACATATAATTTATTTATATATATTATATTGTATACTCCAAATACTATCTTATTTACTATATAATTCCTTGTATCCCTTTTAAATCACCATTTATAGTAGTTTTATACCAAATTTTACCCTTTATAAATTTTTTATTTCAAAAAACTCAGTTATTTTTCATAAAATTTAAATTTTCAAACATGAATCTCAAAATAAACTTTTTAAATCAAAATCGTCATAGATATATATCTATTTTCATGACTATAATTTTTGGAAGTCGGACTTGATCTTTTCCAAATTGGTTTCCACATTGACCAATTTCAAATATACATTCATAAACTCATCCTCTATAACATTATCCTTATTATTCATTTTAAAATTTAATTTATTCTCCTAATTAAGTATCTTATTCAAGTAACTTGTTTCATTTATCAAAGTTCAATCCTATTATGAATGTAAGGAATATGTCTTCTTTTTTGATTGATTTTATTTTCTTATATACATATTTTACTTATCCATCCCTAAAAACATTTAATAGAATTCATTAAGACCACACTGTATCATGAAATATATTTTAGTTATCACCCCATATAGATCAGTGTTTCTCTCATCATATGCAATTTTATCTCTTTTCACCAATTCAATTTTTAAATTTTCACAAATATAATTGGATTTATCTACTTCTTCATTATCCATACTAATATCATTATCTTTAAGCTTTGATTTGAAATTTTCCCTTTCTACTTTATAATTTTTTTATCATTCTCCTTTTCATGGAAACATTGATTTATCAGATATTTGTGTTCTGTAATTTCTATAATAGTTTTTATTATTTTTATATTCTTTAATATTGTTATCATCATTTAACTACAGATAGTTGACAATAAATTTTCTAATAGTTCCATAATTAAAACACTTGTTGGGTAACTTTCCCTGATTGTTTTTTGTTTCTCTCCTCAAACTATTAGAAATTATTGAAATATCATTTCCAAATTTAATTAGATATCTTCATTTAATTTTAACCAATTTCTCAAATATCAATTTTTTAGAAATCTTTTCTTTATTCAAAACGTAATATAATTTTGTCATACCATACTTTTTATTAATCTTAAATGAACTGAATATTTATATGTTATAAGAAAATTAGATGATAGAAACATCATCCTATAGATGTTATTGGGGATTATGTTATTTAAGTGTCAGGACCATTGAATTTAACCTATTAGAAAAAATACTTTGTATCATCTCGTCAAGCACTAAACCCCCCATTTTCTCATCAAAAACATTGTTGGCGATATTGACTTCATTAAATCTAGTGAAGTATTCATCTACTATTTCATCATCATTCAAATTATGATATTTATATTTAGGACTCCGTGTTTTTAGTATATCATCCTACACAACAACATTACCTTTACTGATATTTTCTAATTTATCCCAAATTCCCTACACTTTTCTTAATCCCAAAAAAATTGAAACACTCATTTTTAGAAAGATATAATAAAATTTAATTTCTAGAACGAAAATAATTATATCTATTAATTCTATATATTTCAATTATTGCATCACCATCAACCTAAGGATCAAACATATTGGTCCAAAAATACAATACATCTATACTAATTTACAGATGATTCGGTGACATGAAATACTTCCAAATATAGTAATTCTTATCATAAGAACTAATAATCCATATTTTTTCACCAAATTATTGTTTTCAATATTAATAATATACATATAGAGACCACAACTTCAGAATGATGGGATTATTTTCTCTTTAAACCTCATGTTGTTAAACATACTAAATGGGAACGTAGAAATTCTCAAACTAAATTAAAGGGCCCGCATTGAATGTTATAATTTACTATGGCTGGGGTGGATTAGTGAATTAAAATCAATTTATGTTTTCCCAAAATAAAACATCTGATCCTATTGAAATAAAATTTTCGATTGTTTTATACACCTACACAAATTGTAATCCCTAAAAAAGGAATACAAAGTTTTTACATGCCCCCCTACTGAAAATGATTAGTTATATCTATGGAATGATCTCTTAAAAGATATGATCTCACATTCTACTAGAACCACCATGTGAATTATAATTAAGAATAGCATATACTTTTTCTCAAGGTATAAAACTTTTCTAATGAATTATGTACAATTCCTCTCTCCACAAACAAACATAGACATACATGATTAATTTGAACAACAATATTTTCCTCAAACATGTTATGATTGTATAAATTCATCATTTTGATTATTCCTAGTCTTAATTTTCCTCATCTATATTCATATTAATAAGAAATTATCTCTACTAATATTTTTCTCAAAATTCCTCAACAAATTATCCTATTATTTTTAATCATAGTATAAAATTTATCAATAAATTTTTAAATTTAAAATTTAAATTAAAAATAAAACATCCATTATCAATTCACACTTTGTCTTAATCCTCCATATAAATATCTTTATCATATATATAACATTGATAATAGACAGAGGACAAAAATATTTAATTCGGTTCATCACATTAAGCACTAAGCATAAAAAATAATTAAATACTACAATAAATGAAATAGGAATTAGATAATAACTAATTTCATTAATTATGGTGTGATCAATAAATTTTCCTCTAAATACCATTCCCTTTTAAATGTGGTGAAATTTATTATCATTGAATATTATATTCTTTTATCTAGTTTATAATGATTATTGTGGGATATATTATTTTCTTTCATAATCCATTTAGACACATAAAAAATTGGATCTTAATAAGAATTTATACTCATTGCAATGTATCACCATCCTCTAAGACACACCATTGGTCAAATTAAAGGTAACTATCATGGTAGGGGAGTGTATAAAGATATGTTAATCCTTCACAAATGACTAATATCCAAGAAACTCATTCCAACTTATTAGTAAAAACACTATTCCCACATAATCAATATTAAGAAATAAAACATAGAGGGACATAAAATATTTAATTATTTCACCAAAACAATAGCAATCCTTGTATAATGAAATGAAAATGTGTCAATAACTTGAAAATTTCTGAAAATTTATTCTTGTATTAAATTTATAGTGGATACTCTAGATTTATTATTTCAAAAACCCGAAACAAATAAAGAAACTCATTTCTCTATGATAGTCGAACATCTCATTACATAAATTAGTGTAGTTATCTTTATAAAAACAAATAAATAGTGAGTTTTCACAAGATTGGTGTATCAATTATGTTCTTTTGTATCAAATTATTTATCACCTAAACCACCAACAAAAATACCCCATGAATTTACTTACACTGACATTCTATAAATTTTATAACTTCTCTTAAATGTCTATGATTTTACAAATTTCTTCTTCAAACCTTTTGAAAGAGAAATATATCTCTAATATATCTATAGACCTATTATACTTCTAACATAATATCTAATCTACGCTTATTTATAAATATGATAAAAATTAATCTGAGAACAATCTAAAAACCTTGTTATGATCCCCCATATAATTCAATTCAATTACTCCAAATTGATATGAGTTATAAAACTATAGGTCTACTGACTCAACGCTATCACAATGAGACAATCGCCAATAGGGTGTGACCATCATCTCACATTAAAACATTGAACCTAAACTCCATTATTAACCCATAATAGAACTTTTCATCAGAATATCTAATATATATTTCTTTAATTTTTAATCTTTCATATTTCAAAAAAGTTTTTGATATAAATTTTTTATCCTAACTTCACTCCCTCACCAATGCATTTAATAGATCTTCCGTCTATAATCAATTTTCACTTCAAAAATCAATTTTATATTATCATTCCATAGTATAGTGTATTTAGCACAAAATGAACCCCATTTGAATAAATTAAATATCAAAATTTTTCACAACCACTTCATGGATTGAAGAAATCTCCCATATTTAGTATAATTTCACTCCTTAATAAATCAATGTACAAAACCTCATGTATACTATTATCCTTATAAATATATCATCTTATATACTGATATGTATTTCCATATTTACACATGAAATTCCATTCATTTTGAAATATAATATCCAATGGGATGACCCCCAAACTAGGTCAAAACCTAAAACATGTGTGCTCCTTTCATGGAATAATACTCCTATTGAAGCAATACATAAAAACTTTATCCACTACATTTTTCATGTTACAAAACAAAAAATTAATTAATGGAAAATATTCTATTCTCCTACAAAAAAAGTATAAAATTTTCTTCATAAATCTAATGAAACCTATATAATATACTAAATAATAATATACATACAATGTAATTATTTACCATTTTGTTTCATCAAACCCTTTATCATGTTCCAGCCATGTGTGACATGATATGATATATATTCCATAGAGATAAGTATTGTAACTAAATCACACCGATTTCTCGACACCATCAGCCATTATTTATGAATATGTAACTTATTACAAAGGATTAAATAGATTTTTTAATATAAATATAAAACAAAATATGCACCGATGGTATTTTTACTAACAATCACCCCCATTGGATTTGTTGAAAGAAAATAATAAACCAAAATATATTGACTATATTATCACATGAGAATTTAAAAATCAACGTAAAAAATATATTATGAATCCATTAACCTCATATAATGCATCAATTATTCACTAATCCTCAACTATATGCCCAACATAGAAAATATTATCACTAGAACAATATTTAAATTAAATGTTCCTCATGTAAATAAATCCCATAATTATGAACCAATTTTAAGAATCCTTATGTAGCTTGTCCACTTAAATTAAACTCAATCAAATATATCAATTTCAAAACACTATACTATACGTTTTCCCCCTTTAACAATATAAAATAACACTCACAAAATTATACATCCCTGATCATTCAAAAATTATATATAGTATACCATGTAAACAATGCCCCCTTTATTATTGATCTAAAATAGTAATTAACTAAAATTTAAAACGAGAGGTTTATAAATGAAAAATAATAAAAATAATTAAATATAATGTCAATAATAACATTGTATATAAAAAATTCATTGAGTAGTGAGGATCCCTTATCAAAATCACATATTCAGTTAAAGGTTTTTGGACTCTTGGAACAAATAAATTATTCTAAAACTCGGCATTGGGTCCTTAAATTTTCATTATATTGACAACACGATACTAAGTTCACATGTAATAAAAGTATAGATTCCATCTTTAAACCATCTCTATGATTAGATGATACATTATCTCAGGGTGATTTTTCATTGAATAGTGGATTAGACATTTTTCTATGATTAAAAACAATTGAAATATCGTACCTAATTCAAATGGGATATTTAACTTAAACTCTATTATCCTCAATATTTTGATTCATATAAGATAGTTTTGTAAATCATTTTCTAGTTTCTATATATTTATCCTATGTAATGCACTGTCTGATGAATACTTATATATTTTATAGCCATGAAACTAACAAATATCTAATATAAAAACCAACACCATTGTCCACATGCGACCATAATTGAAACTAGCCCAATCCATGTAATTGAATTCCAAAAATTATTTTTATTATGTTATTTATTAAAACATTTTGAAATTCACCATGTTCTTGATTTATCAATGAATTCATTTCATTTCTATCATGTGGGTTTATTTATGACAATATTGATGTTATATGGATTGACATGTGTAAAACTAAATGAATGTTCATATTATTGTTTTGTATAATTTACTTATAATAATTTCCCTATATTCCATTATATCAAACAATTTACCATCATCAAATCGTATCAACGTCATTCATGCAACCCCCAATATTTTTATTATGTATTAATTTATGTAAATATCTTGTTAAATAGAATGCAATATATTAAGAACAAAATAATGATTATATTAATTTATTAAAATTCATGGTAAAAATCATTACATTATGATTAGAAATTTTAAAAAAATCATCACTCTTTGGAAAATGATATGAAAATGGATTTAATTCCACAACATTTAACTGTTATAATTTTATATATAATAGGTTTCTATTTATATTATTAATTTTAATTTTAAAAATAAATTTTATAATTTTATAATTTTAATTTTTTTATATAAACTTCATTTATTAATTTTTAGTATCAAATTATTCATAGTATAATATATTGGGTTTTTTTAAAATGGTTGATTTTTGGTTAAATTCATTAAAATATCAATAATACAAATAAAATAATATGTATGAAATTAAGATGATATAAGATGACTTAAAATTTTATAAAAAATTTTCACAGGAAAAATAAGAGTATAAGGAAAAAAATGATCCTTTTTAATGTATTGTAATTAACATTCAATCCCAGGGGTGGATTTTTTGAACATTATTTATAATTTTATCTAATAATAAACCATATTTGATTCTTTTAATTTAATTATGTTTTGGGAAGGTTCTATATAGTATTTTATTATTTTAATGTTTTTAACAAAATTCCATTTTTAATAATAAACAAAAAATATCATGGGGAAATTGTTTACACATTAGTAGGATGTCAAATATTTCCCATTCTGAAAAAGGAATTTTTATAAAAATTGTATTCAATTAATTTTACATAATTACATTAAAATATATTTATATAACTTATTGAAATTGAATCATTAAAAATGGATTCCATATTCACTATCATATTAATAATTTTTTTTAAATAAGTTCAATTTCATTTTTATTCATTTAATTATGTTACAATATATAAAATTTAGTCATTATGGAAAAAGTTAAAAGGTTTAGCGATGATGTCAAACTAAGAGATAAATACATAAATAAGTCCAAAAAATTTATATAATTCATTGACAAAGTGTATTTAGAACCTCAAATATCATATATTTAAATAGATATATATTCTAATCCACATTCATTATTATGAAATATCTTTTATGTTATAAAATTAACATAAAAAAATTTCAGTCATTCTCAATAAATGATGTATTAGGATAAAGATTAGAATAAAAATTAATTTTTAGCATTTTAAGAACATAATATCTAGGAAGAATAAATTTAATTTATAATGGTAATTATGTTTTTAATTATAAATTATATTATAATTTACCAGTACAAAAAGTCACATTAGAAAAATCTAAATAACGAGTAAAAAATGAATTAAAGTGTTTTAAGAACCTAAATTGTTATATGTTTTGGATGAATTATAATGTCATATAAATTTTATAAATAATTTTGAATTGAATGTGATATTTTGAGTGCTTATATTCTAACTCCATTGTTATCTTGTTTTTTTTAATGCATAATTATATGAATTATTTTGAAATAGATTATATGGATATTTAATGTAAATAATGGAAACCATGTTTCATTTTTTGTTCAAATTATATTTTTTAATTAATTTCAAGACACTTAAAGTTATAATATTTCGGAAAACATAATTTATTTTTTACTTTATATAGGGACATAATTTAACATTTAAAAGGACACAAAAGAGTTCTATTTTCTCTGAAAATATACACAAATCCACCAAAAAACATCCAATAGCACATTTAAAATCCCATAGTCTGACCATAAACCTCTCTTCAAAAGGAAATAATTTGAATCCGATGTATTATTTCTAAGGATGGGGTAAAGTGTTAATAGAATTCCATAAGTTTTCTTCCATTATTTACATCCGTCAAATAAATTTTTACCATACTCATATAATGAAATTATTATATTTACTATACGATCATGTTATTATGTTGATGTAAAACGTTTTATCCACCTCCTATACATTTTATGGAAAATCAATAAATCGTTCATGTGTACATATGGAATACTGCCTCTATGACTTGATGTAATTTGATTTCCATAAATTCCTCATATCGAAAGTCATAAGGATTAATTAGTTAATAAATATTATTTTTTTATTATATAATGGAAAACTTTTATGTACTTTTTTTTACTTTTCATCCATTTGAAAAATGAATATGTTTTTCTTATGTACGTAGGGAATAAAACCTCTATGAATGACGTTTCTCATTTTTTATTACAATCATAAATTGATAATTTTAAAATTATATTTAATGTTTAAAAAATATAATTATAAAATATTTAATAATATGTACATGATGTAACCATGACCCATTTGGATTTATTCAATCTCGCTAAGCTGTTTTAGTTGTTAAGGAATTGACATCGTCAAAACTTCTTATATGAGCATAACTAATTTAGTAAATAAATAGATCACAATAATAAATTAACTGAAATGAATAATAATAAGGGAAGGAAAATTAAAATTTCTCTTAAAAATTTAGCTATTTATTATAAATTTTTTATTCTATAAAATAATAAACTTACATGGAAAGTCAAGATAAGATGTAAGGGATTTCTAACCTTAATTTCCTTTCATTGAGACCTATTCCATTAATAACACTTGTTTTATCTTATGTGATTTATAAATTTATATTTTCATTTATATATCATTTAGCTTCTCAAATTAAAGTGTTTTAAAAATATATTTCATGTTCACTCCTTCAATGTTCTAAACATTAAAAATTTACTAAAGTTATAACTGATTTTTCTTTAAAACATTATTTTCAATTTTATTTTTAAAAAATTATTCCGTTTACATGCTCCCTAAAATTTTTCAAATATTTTATTATTTATAATAAAAAAGTTATTATTTGTTATTTTCAACTATTTTTTAGTATCTCTAAAATGATTAAAAGGTTATCATTTCCATATATTATAATAATATTTATTGTTTACTTTATATTAAAATGTGTAAAAATAATTATTTTCAATGTTTTCTACATGGAAAAATATATCCCATTATCCTAGTCATTATTTAATATCTATATTACTCTGTATGTTTCAGTTGTTTTTAAAAGAAGATATTATTCATGTTGGTATAGATTTTTTTAAAATGTATGCAAGAGATAAGAAGGTATTGTAGCCATGCACTGTACCAGTACTATATGAGTTGAGGAAGTGTAACAATAGTGAAACTGTAGTGGTGGAGGCATATTAGTAGGAACTCTAGTGGCGGTGGTACTCTAGTAGGTATTGTAGCAGTCTGGGTACTGTAGCAGTACTATTCACCGAAGGGTCCTTTAGGCCAAAAATGGTATTTCAAGCTTATTATTTAGGGCACTAAGCCTTGGGCCTTTTGGATAAATAATGGGTATCCCTCTACCTGATCAAAAGAAAACATTAATTTATTAATAAAATGATGTTTCAGTGCCAACCTATAAAAAAAGACATTTCTTCATATTGTTATGAGATAAATGAATATTTTTTTTACTTGTGTGATTAGTTTCATTTTCTTAGAAATTTTATCAAATTAATGGTTAATTATATGATTTTCATTCCTTTCATGGTTAATATAAATTTTTTATGATTAAGGTTTGTTCAAATATATCGTCGTAATGCATTGATCAAGGATATGTTCTCCAAGTGGATACATGATAGAATTAATCGTGAAGGATTTTCCTTTGTCACAGAGATTATAAGAGTGACTTAAAGAGTTATATGAGGATTATGTAACAGGGGAACAACAATATTTTTCATTCTTTCAAAAATGGTTTATTGTAAATATTTTTACATTTTATGTTATGAAAATGAGTATATAATTTAAATGAATGTTTATGATCTTCTAAAGGTAGATGGTTTGTTTCGAATGAAAATGTTCCATGACTTCTATTAAAATATCATGATTCATGATTTTACAATTATATATAATAAAAAATTTCATAAAATTCCTTCAAAAATATTTATTGTTTCATTTGTGAGTAAATTATTATTTTATCTCAATGTTTACATTGTAAAAATGAATATTCCAAATAAATATTAATTTTGTAAATTTGGATTAACTACTCTCCATTTTATTATATAACCTACCGATAAATATTTTTCTCATTCCATTTTTGAAATGTTTTTCACTGGAATTAGAGATGTATAGGAACAAAAACATGTTCAATGGTGAAATATCTTAAATGAATAAAATGTTTCATGAATGAAACAAGAGTGTAAACATAAAAACAAGTTTTTTTGGAAAAAAATGTAAATGTCATAGGATTTTACACATATTTGTAATGGTTTTCATATTTCTATAAAATTAAAAACATAAAATATCTTGAAACAATAATATCCTAAATACCTTATAAAAATTATGTAACACTTGGTTTATTACATTATGGGGTGTTATAGTTTGTATCAAATAATTGGTTTAGACAACTTTAGATGATAATTTGTTATTAAATGTGTATAATTTAAAATATCTTGGAAAATTAATTTGTTAATATGATAGATGGGGATAAAAAGTTAATATTATTATTTAAAATTGAAGGAAAATATTTTATTGAGAAATATTGTTATTTTTGGATTACTTGAATTTTTTGGATAAAAGTCAACATGTTAAAGGATATATTATAATTTATTCTCCTCAAAATATTATTTATTACTGTTTTAATTTATATACTCACAGAAGATATTTTTCCAGTTAATGGATGGAACCAATAAGAACAAATTCAATATTGGATGTGATAGAAAATGTGGAGGTTGTATGAAAAATAAACCAAATATGAAAGGAGATGGACTGTAATATCCTACGGTTGTGCCCTACTAGCTATCTCGAGATACTATTAACAACCTAATCCTATGTTAGTTTTTTAACACACCAAATAAGGTAAAATCAAGATTTGTAGATGTTCAGGGGATAAAGATCATAAAGGTGAAAATATTCATCTTTCAAAGTGTCATGTGTGTGGGAAAATCACATGAGGAAATATATTAAAGGAATAAGAAGATGTTTTATATGTTTTAAATGATTACATAGTGTACAAAACTAAATAATAAAAATAAATATTTCAATTAAAATAGTTGAATGTAATAATATTCATCATTAAATATCAATTCAATTTTTTATGAGTGAAGAGTTTGGAAATTATGTAAATCGATACCCTAGATGTATATATCATGAATAACATTAACAAGATTGTAATAATAAATTTTTAGAAAAATTGTAGGAGAGAGATGAGAAAACATCAAATAAAATATTAAATGAATGTATTATTTTTAAAAAAAATATATATATACTAGATTATTTTAATATATAAATAGTAGTTTTACTGGTTGGAAACAAGGTCTCAAGTGCACCTCACTGTATTCTAGAGGCTACCGACTAGCAGTGAGGGTGCAAAGGTTGTATAATGTGGATAATACACTATCTAGATCATCTATAAATATAGTGGATGAATAAATAAAAGAATAGAATTGGATGATAACAATAGATCCTTGATAGATAATAATAAATATATATCATACTACTAAATCAATCAAAAATACATTATCAAGATAATCCAAAAATACAATGAAGTCATCAAGAAATAGGATACACATATAATGGGGATAATATATTGTAATTATAAATAACTAAATAAAATAATCCAGCCCTAGAATTCTTATGAAGTACACGATTAGCTGCAAATCACATACTAAAACCTAGACATAGTATCAAAATATTAAATTGGTATAAGCCATATCTGAACCTGTAGCCAAGAGATCTATAGAGTACCAATCGGTATCTTGAACAGGGAGTGAGGAAAACAAAGTATTTCACCCTAAATATAGTCTAATGGAAACATATTCTATGAACATACAATATAATAGTGTGAATGTATTTTAAGTGAATGCCAGTAGTGTAAATATGAATCATTTCATGCTCAAGATCCTCATTGGATCCCTGAATGATTATTCCTTCTTCGACCTAAGCCAAAATGTGTCTGAGAAGTTATATTTTATATAAATAGACCTATAACACCTTTTATGTAACCAAATAATCTATATATAATGATAATCGTAAAGGTTTCACATTTAAATATGGAAAATCAATCCAAGAATCTAAAACAAAAGGGAATATAGAACTTCAAGTCCAACATTTCTAGATTTAGGAAAAAGGTGATGAGTGACCAGCCTAATAGTTTCATGTAATTGAATGTGGAATTCCGTGTCCAAACAGATCTAATAAATTTTAACAATCACCATATCCAATAATGAAGAACTTCATGTCCAACAATTTTCAATAAATATATTTTATGTAAAATGTCCAAAAACTGTTATTCATTCATAATTCTCCCAATAACTACACCATATGTGCTCATCCATGGAATTCCACATCAAAATACATGTATCGCATAAGGAATAGCTAAAAATCATGATCATTATAGTTAATAATAAACATGGTCCATGAGAAAAGTAACTGGAAAATTTATAATCTAAATTTTTTTGAATCATATGATTTCTAAGTGCCCAAAAAGAAAAATTATATGGTCATACTTCTCACAAATCATTTAAATAGCATTTATCCATGGTCATTTTTCATAATAATTCTTGTTCTAATGACATATCCTCAAAATTCACATTCAATTTAAATAATATAAAATTTATTTTAATTTAATCCATTCCCATTTCATTTTTTAATGACTTGGGGAAACATAGGTACTCATATTTTTAATCAAGTCACTCATAATTGATAAATAAAAATATGTATTCATATACATTTTTAACAATTTAATTTAATTATGAATCCCCAATAAAATTAGGGGATATTGAAACAAAAAATATGAAATACCATGTATGTATAGATGCTTTATTGTAAATTATTGAAATTCATTCCTATCATTTTATCCATTAGATTTTTAGAAGTCAATACAAACACACATAAGTTGTGTTTTGGTCAATTTAATGTAATGGAAAATAACATTAAAAAATATTTATCATGAACTGAGGTGTCCAATGTTGTGGTCACAACCCTATGAAAATATCAACGAATCTATGATGTTTTCATCTCAAGGTCTAGATAATTAATCTTATGTATTATGAAATTTAGTAACAATATGATGAAATTGTGTCATGTGAAACAACGGAAAAGTATTATGAAAATGAAATATTGAGGGAAAATTAAAATACTAATCACCATATAATAAGGAAGATCCAGTCATCCATTATTGTCTTTTTATTTGAGAAAATTCATAGAGATAAAAAAATATAGAAAAAATCTTTGAAAATAGGGCACGTGGGCTCATATAAAACTACCATACACAATAGAAAAAATGGATAAAAGAGGTAAGAGGAGTGTTATGATTAACTATATGATTCCAACACATTTTATGATGATAAAATCAGTCCAATAATAAGTGATAACAACACCATGGAAGATGATAATGAGTACATCACATAGATGTATATTTTAGGAGAATTTTGGGTGAAAAAAAGTGGTAATCCCTTTGATGTCTAGAGTGGTAAATGGACATTTTATATTTTTTTTAAAGGAACACATTTAGACGACACAGTTAGGAAAATATTTCTCCTATTATGAAGGCTTCTCTCTCTAATAACCTCCCAAAATCATGGTTTCCTCAAATGGTTTACATAAATGTCCACCATCCATGAGCTGTAAATGTCCTAGGAATACCCTTCTCAAACAGCTGTTGTGCATGGTTAGAAAAATTGGGCACCGAATATGTTAGTTCCTTTTCATCATTGCACTACGTTTCACTATTATATGGATCCCTCACATAATTTAAAAAAAATTTCCCTAAAATTATTGAAAAAATTGTTTGGTCACATGGTTGGAACTAGTTTTGAAAAAACAATGCGCCACGGGATATCATTCCCAAAACTAGTCATTCAAATCCTAATTCTCTTAAACCCATACAGAATTATTAGACAACTCATGGACATTAATCCCCATCCAAAAAACCCTTTTAACGAGTTACTACTCTCAAAATTTTTTAAATCATTATTTAATATTTGTCATATCCACCAAATAAAAATTCAAATTCCTTTTAAATTTCTCAATCAGTTAAAAATATTGGATCATATAACCTCCCCACATTTGAAATTTTCTACCCCAGGAATCCTTGGTGGATAATGAAAACATCTCACATCCTAATAGATCCATTAATTTCCTATCATGTGGAAACATGTCATTTCCAAATGAACAATGTTTCCCCAAGTATTACATTAATTATATGTCATGAAAATCACTAAATATCAACATAATGACCAAAACCACATCCAAAACACAATGATAAAACATACACGATCTACTCTAAATTGATACACAATCATGTCATTGTCCCTTTGACCATGTTATCAATAACATTAACCTCTATTGGGTTTGAAAATTGATGGATGATTCAACGTCATGATGCTCTAACTACAAGACTTTCCTTATAAAACTAGTCGTTATAATCCGTTCTAAACTAATTACATGTTTCACAACTCACTCCACTTGATCTCATGTGATGAAATTGTTCTTCTACGTCGATTGATATATCAGTCAAATTTCAAATGACTGACCAAACTTGGTTGCATGGTCTTCTCCTTAAAAATAAATGGACAAACCCATCCATGGAACCCATCTAAACCTATGTGGCTCATAAATGATCATATTCGCCTATTAAAAATATCCAAAGTCATTCCAACTTTGGATGAGTATTTTTTTTTAAAAAATACAATATTTAAAAGTTTACACGTCACTAAAACATGATTCTGAAATCCACTATCTCAATAAATTCTGATCATGCTGAACTAATACAATTCTTGATATTATGTGAAATATCTTATCGAACCATCCCTTATACAAAACCACAACCATTCCATCATACAATCATCATAACATACTCAATCTAAAAACACATTGATTATTGCATGTCATCCAAGTCCGAAAAATCACAATCATAATCCACCCAAGTCTATGTTCATTCATGTACCAAGAATTATAATGAGAAACCCTATGGTACAATTTTCCATTTATCCAAAAACATACAAGATCGTAAATTAACATTGCAAAATCAGTCTAATGTACCATGAAAATTTTCATATGAGGGTCACCCACCAGTTATCATTGTCTGACTCCCCACCTTAGGAGCATACTTTTCTTTGATGCAATGGAATGAATTTTTGTTTTAACACAACCCACACCAATATCCATTCAGATAAATAACATAGTCATGGATAATAATATTCTCTTACTAGACTGATAATGTAAATTTCACCTTTCACTGCTTTCTACTACTCAAGAATGGTTCACATGGATTTCATTAAGTTCAAATCATAATGAGGGTCCCCACCCACAATAGCCAATAGTGTTATCCCAACAATCTAACATACCTTATATTTCTCCTCGAGTGTAACTCCTGAAGATCCCTTTCACCAATCCAAAAGGATATGTCTATATAGCTCAGGTTATAGATGATACTCTCTTTAGTTACATAGGATGATGTCATGATATTGGTAATGATCATCTATAATCTAGGATTATCCGAAGTTTCCATCACTAGGAATGTGTCGTTATCCTAATATGTACTCACATTAAACTAATATATACTATCATTAAACCAACACATAACACCATGCCTTCAAATAATGCATTGCAAGGTCAACTCATGGGTTAAATATATCAAGTCACTCAGTTTATTTTGATGGTATCCCTCATCATTGGGAACATCTATGAAATGATACTATAACAAACCTTGTTTCTTGTCATACTGGGTCTATAAGAATATCTCATTAATCACTAACTAGTAGAAATACATCAATCAATCAGGGTGATATAATAATAAATTGCAATAGTGAACAATATGAACAAGAGTCCCATCCATGGTGACATGATCTCTCACCCTTGTGTAGGTTGACCAATCCTAGACACATGTTATTTACCATGTTCTAAAACATTCCAAGTCTATAGTCTACCATTCCAAAATACTAATAAATAGATAAAATACATATAATAGGAATTTCTCACATAACAACCCTTCTCACTCTGTATATAGTAAATGTACCTGTTGGTGATATGTCCTCAAGTGTCCCTCCCCATGTACCAGAGGCTTCCAACTAGTAACTAGTAACCAATGGTCATAAAATGGTGAAAATATAACCTTTATATCAATAGAAAATATATAGGATGAAGAAATAAAATTAATAATGGGGGATAAAATAATTAATCCCTAATGTATAATAAAAAATAGATAACTTGGTTTGTGTAAATTAAATATACCATAGATAAACATTATATACCATAAATAAAACGATGTAAATATAAAATGGGTAATACATATAAAATTTATTGATTGAAAAATGAATAAATAATTAAAATAATAAAATTCGGGATGGCATCCAAAGTCATTCTCATCTATTACTCCCATTCCATTTCCTATCCCACAGTAAAGAAACAATAAATAGGCAGAAGACAAGTAATATCATGTAGTCAATAGATCAGTCTGGGTACCAATCGACGAACCAAGTAGGGTGTGGGTAAAAAAAAGTAGGACATTACCTATGGTACATAAAAAAAATACATTCCACAAATTTATGATTTAATAGAGTTCATTTATAGAAAATATTAGGATGCACTGTAAATATAAACCACATTGGGAAGAAGATCCCTATAGGATCCCTGGTCAACTATACCAACTTCAACCTAATCTGTAATGTCTTTGAGTATTTAAATATTATATAAATACAAATGGGAAATGTGGTACATGATCGAGGCATCCATGTTTAAATATAATTATAAGTGGTTTCACATTTAAATGAGGGGGATCAGTCTAAGGAACTAAACCAAGGGAGCTGGTGGGGTTTCATGTATAACATGTTTTAATTAATGAAAAAATATGAGGATCACCCTACCCATATGTATCATGTATTTCATTATAGACCTCAATGAAAATGATTTTAAATAAATCTTTTAGAACTCCAAGTGTAATAATTTGAAATAAATAGTGAGGAACACCATGGTAAATAATGAGGTACACCATGTTCAACAAGATCAAATAATTGTTCAGGACGACAATGTCCAGTAATGTGGAATTCCATGTTAAAAAATATGAAATAAATTTATTAGGATAATATGTATTACCTTTATTAATATTTAATAATTAACCCAAACAAAATTACTTATGATCCCATTCATGGAATTTAGTATCAGAATCCAATTACCACTCAAAGCCTATCCAGTAAGTATATACGTGACATTTATTAATTAAAATTATCCATGATAAATATCAATTAAAAATGTATAATTCAAAAACGCCTTTAATCGTTTCATTTTTAATAACCAGTGATGATAAGTGATATGTTAAAAATATTAAAATTTCATTTAAATTCTTTTTATTCATGCACATGATTCATAATATAACCTCGTCAAATGACAAGACCTCACCATTCAAATTCCATTGAAATAATTTACATTTAATTTTAATTTAATACATTCCCAATTCATTAAATAATGATAAGGGGTAAAATAGGTATTCAAATTATTAATCAATTCACACCCTAGTGATAATGGGTGGGATGTTTCCATATCCTTTTTCAGTCCATTTAACACAATTATGGATTACTTCTTAAATGTGGAATGATCAACATACAAAAGATGAAAGGACATGTTTGTATGCATTGCCTATTATAATTAAATGAACTCATTCACAATAATTTAATCAATTACTTTATAGGAATTAATGTAAACCAACCTAATTTTTGGTTTTTTAAACATTAAGAAATGGAAAAAATGTATAAAATGGGACACACAAAAAGGGGTGATACAAGTTGATTTCACAACCCTGTGAAAATTTCAACATGTCTATGATGTATCTAGTCCCTGTTAAATGGAATTAATTTATGTAATACACAATTTTTAAGCAAAATGTGTATGAAAAAAATTAAAACACAATATAAATAAAGAGGTATTGAATGAAATTAGGTAGATCACTAACCTTATACCAAAGAAGCTTCACATATCCATTTCAGCCTTTGAATTGAACTATAAAGAAGAAAATTGAGGATACTAAAAAAACATAAATACAAGGAATATGATATATCATGGACATAGAATCCACTACAGAAAAGAAAATATAGAAAAAATGAAAGATGAGTGTTAGAAATACCTTGTATATTCCAATACATAGGATAATGATATAATTATTATCATAATGAGGGACCAAAAATCAATGGAATTGGATAAGGATAAGAGAATGTTGCTGGAGATATATAGTGATATTAGAGAAGAAAATGGTGTAAAACCATTTGACAGTTCAATGGATAAAGAGTCGTTAAATCCATTTTATGAGACATGTGGTAAGGTCTCACAGTTTTGAAATAAATAAAATAACTATGCAGGATTCACTACCTTAGAACCCCCTACCACAAAATTTCCTCACTCATTTTACATAACCACGTGTCAATAGATTGGTGATACTATCTAAAAACACATATCAAAAATAATTAAAACACAATATTAGATAAATTTCGTTCCAACTGTTTGAGTTCGTATGTACCTCTACACTAGGATGCATGGTTTTATATCTCCCTTGCATGGTTTAAACAAACCCTTTCCCTATAAAAAATTTTATTCAATGTTTGGAAATATGGTTATAACTAATAGTGTTCAACCTCAATCCTAGGGTTCTCTCTCCAGAAACATAGAATTATAATTAAAATAATATGAAGAAAATTATGGACTCCTAAGACACATATGAGTCCCTAAACCACATCCAAAACAATATTTTAGTTAGTTTTACCTCTCTAAATTCCATCTAGAAACTCTGTTTATGATTATCCCCATCCACCCATAAGAAAATAATAATCCATTATAATTTAAGAAACTTTTCAAGAAATGAGTTCTAAAATTTTTCATATGTTTAAATATGGAAACATGAATATATTGAGATTGATGAATATTATGAATGATATATATTTTTATTTATATTATTGAATTATTATAGAATAAAACAGAAAATAATTTTTAATGTTTCTAATGATTTTAGAATGATTAATGTGTATATATATATGGTTTCAAGAGTAATAATGTAGTTTTATTTTAATTAAGGATGGATAATACTTAAGAATGGTCATATTTTCAAAATTATAGATACCCTTTTAAGGTATTATATGATAATATTCTAGGTTTATTAATAATATTTTGGTAGGTGTTGATTTGGATTTTGGAACAATTCATTATTCATGTATGCATAACCATATGAATTAATATGATCACAGATGTTGAATTAATTATTAATTATTAGCATTTAACGTTATTTAGTTTTTGGAACAACTTATTTATTGAATAAATAATCATGGGATTGGAAATTATATAGTGATCACATGTCGAAAGTTATTTTGGAATAAGTTCAAAATATTTTTGGGAATGATATAAGAATAAATGTAAATAGAAATTTTTGGATAGTATGGAATTATATGTAAAAGTTGTTGATATTAATTGAGGAATAAATACTGAATTAAATTTTGGTGGCGTAAAAATCTATTATGGATTTATAGTGATTTGGGAAATTTATTGAATCAATGAGCATATTTTATGGAATATATGATTATGGAATATTTTTTATATATATGTATTTAGGATTTATTGATTTTGTTTAAAGATAAATTCTCATTTCATTTTTGACCAATACATCATGAAATCGTTGTAGTATTTAGGGTTCAATGTCAGACAACCATATTTTGAATATTTTTTGGTTTATTTTTTTCTAGAATGATTTAAGTTGAACTTTGGGTGTTATTATTGATGATTTGGATATCAATGCATTACTTCATCATATGATGATTTATTTTTATTTTATGTTATCCAAAAATGTGATAAAATTTTTGGTTTTAGTTAATGTATTGAAAAAGGATGGTTAAACATTATTATTATTATTAAGGATAATATGATCCCTTAAAAGGACATTTATATTCTCCAGGTCTGAAATATTTATCAGGGTTATTTAACATTTAGAATATGAGATAAATAAATTGTTAAAAATAACTAAAATATTAATTTAAGGGAATAAATTCTCATATATTTTGTATAATTAATGCATACCAAATCACACATATTCTTTATTTTCAGAATAATTCCCAATGATTTAATATATTATTTTCCTGTAAATTAACACTAAATCAATAGATTTTATGACATCAAAAATCAATCAAAAATTATCAAGGAATATTGGGTGAATATTGTAAATAAAATTTAAGATTAATAGGTCCTATAATAAATAAAAATATTTTAATCCCTTATATTTTCATATAAAATTAGATTAGAAACACTTCATATTTTAAAAGGTCATATTTCAATAAAATCCTTTTTCTTTATATATAATATTTTCTCTTATAAGAAAGAATTATTAATTTTATAATTTTAATTTTATAAAATGAAATCAGTTTATGAAAATAATCTTGTATATTTTATCTTTGGGATTTTTTTGGAAATTTTTTAATAAATAATTTATAGGTGAAAACTGAAAAAATGATGATTTTTCTTCTATCGAAGCATTTATGAAATTTTCATAATGAGAAAAAGAAAAGAAAATTAATACCTTCTCATACGAATCTAAAATATCTATAAAAATAAATAAATCATTTGAAAATACTATTTTAAATTTATAAATACCATATTTGACATTTTGGATTCATATTAAACATTTACACCTAAAAACTTCTTTTTCTCAATAATATTTAAAATTAATTTTATCAAATTGTAGAAATTAAGCATTTAGAAATGGATTTCATATTTTATATCAAAATTTTAATATTATTTAATAAGGTATTTTCAAATTTTAAAAATAAATATTATATTTCTAGAAATAAAGTTAATTTCTTCATTAATTTTTAAACATTTATTTTCAAAGAATTATTTTTCATTCATTTCAAATTTAAATACAATAAAATAAATATATATTGTCTAATACATGACTCTAATATAATTTTTAAACATATATATGAATATAATATCTCTCTTTATATTAGTAACTGATATTAATTATTATTATAAACACTAAATGGTAAAAAAAACATTTTGTTACAAAAGAAGTTTTTATATATTAAATTTCTTAATTGAAAAATTAATTTTAAAATATATAAAATTGGTTTAGAATAATTATAATATATATTTATGTAATAATATAACACCATGAAATTATAAAAGTGTAAATTGTATTTGATAGAATGAATCATATACAATACCAAGCACCTAAGTGGATATAATATCCTAATATGTTACAGATTATTTCATATTTTAAATAGATTTAATCAATTGAATATATTTCGATGAATTAAATATATATTGTAACAACCCAGGTAAATAAATAACTAAAACATTTTTTAATTAATATTTTCTGAATTAAATATTAATTTTACCATAAAGGGGTTGCTATGTTCAATGGCATACCTGATACACAATAACGTGTTTCATAGAAATCTTATGTTGCACAATAATATTATAGTATTATTATTTTAAATGGTAGTTAAAGCCTAACCGTTTTATTGGCGGGAATGAAAAGAGCTTAATAAAATATTATTATACATGTTTGTTAACTGTTTTTACATTTATCCAATAAAATTTAGAGGCCTAAAATTTGAATGAATCTAATTTTAAGCATAATTACATTAAAAGGTGGATTTACGCCTTTCGATGGAGAACCCTCATTAAATGTAGTTTTGGTCACTTTTATAGCTTCTATTTTACAAAATAAAATTATTCTTCATAATCGGGATATCAATATATTTTTTGGATGATATTTTGGCATTTTTTTTGATAAAGTTCATTTTTTTAATGAAGAATGAAAAATACTATATTTTAATTCAAAACTGCCTTTTAATATAATTTATTTATATGGTAATATTATCTTTTAAATTGTTTTAATGTGTAATTTGAATATATTTTTACCATTTAATCCAATGTTGTTTATTGGAAGAAATTTCTAATTTAAATTGGATATAAACATGTGTCAATTTTTTATTGTTATTTCTTAAAAACATGATTTTTATTTTAACAGCAGGAATTAATATTAAATTAATTTCTACCACTTCTATGTTTTGAATTTGGAAAAATGGATCCCAGATTTTGAATCTGGAGGTACAAATTGTGTAAATAAGTAACTTTTATATTTATAAATTATGAATATTTAGTTTAGTAAATATAATATTTACCATGGTTAAAGGGTAAATCTGGTAAATTAGGGTAATAAAATATTACTATAATAATATAAAATTACCCTAAAATGTGTCCTAATCCTATTGGTTGATAAAATTCTGACTATGATCATCATTTTGTCGATTTTGAGACCCCATGGGGCAACATGGGAGTGATAATGACACATTATTTTAATAATGTTAAAGTAAAGAAAAAAATGACATAAACACATATATTTTTGTAAATTAATTGTTATATAGGGTTATATAAGTTATAATTCCGACTATAAATATTATTAGGAAGGATAAAAATATTTTTTAATTAGTGGTATTTTTTTTATAATTTTTAGTGATCAAATAAATTAAATTATTTATGACACAATAATAATGCAATGTATACCTCATTAATAAATGATTTAAATAAATAAGATTATAAAGATTAAAATAATATCCAAAACCTATAAAATTATTATTGGCTTATTTTATTTAGACCATGATTCCGATTATTTTATAATTTAATTAGTTTTAGATGTTTAGAAACCGAAAATAATTATGTAATAACATAATATTTTCAAATTTTCCTAAAGAGCCCCTCCTCCCACTTATAAAAAGACCTCAATTATAACCCATTTCTCACACCTCTCAAGTCCATTGGCTCATCTAAAATCATCCCAATTATTCTCCCAACATCCCTATCCTCCTCTTAGAAGCCTTAACTTAGGAACAAGACACTTCAAAAACCCTTTTGGTTCAAACCAAAGGGAGTTACCCGATTTAAAGGTAAGATCTTATCTTAAGATCTTTTGTTTTATTTTATTTCTCCAACCCCTTAAAATAAATTAATTCCAATATTTTATAAAAAGACAAGTATCCTAAATATACTAGGATGTTTATATGAGGGGTATTAGAACTACACTTACACACACCTCCATATAATGTGTAAAAATAACATACTGTTTCTGTGGATGGAAAACAAATGCCTCACGAAACGATGATTGTTCAATTATCTCTTTTCGCCTCACATGGTAACCATTATGATGGAACTGTATTTATATATGATATATAATATGTTTATTTTTTCTTTATGATTCTATATTTTCCATTTATATTATGCCTTTATGGTTTCCCTTATGGGAAAATGCAACAATTTCATTTGAGGAAGTGCAGACTAGCACCCCCTCAAAGCGATATGACACTTTAATTTCATATATGGGACCTATAAAGGATGGATTTAATGATATTATACATGATATTATACTGGAATTATAATATATATATATATATATATATGTTTCATTATGTTTTAATTCCATTAAAAAAATAAATAGAAATGAAATTAGTGTTCATGCGTACGTACGACTTACCATATCCATGAACGGTGCATTTCATTTCTTATCTCAAAATGTTATGTACTATTATAAATACATACATATACTGGATATATATATGATATATATGATATCTATAATAGGAACATTATTCTATATATAATGGATATTTTACCACCTGAAGAACTTGTAATTATAAGAAGTTCATTTTTGACTCAAGTGACAAATATTGACAAAACAACCGTTATTAACTTAAATGATTAAATAATGTTCATAACATGGTAATAAGTGGTATAAACGGAACAATAAACATGAAAAAGGATATTAATCAAGTATAAATTAAATTTCATATTTTATTCAGGAGATTAAAGAAAAAACATGTCAAATTGGAAATGAGGTAAGGTACTTCGTCTCAATCTTCTTTCATTGAGAAATATTTTGTTTTATACACGACTTTATTTTAGTTTTTGTACAAACACCTTTGAATTTTCATTTAATTCATCGAATATCGTTTTCTACGATGTGTTTTACTAAATGACAATACTAATGCTTTTTTAAAGTACTCGGTGACAATGACCTTATCGTCACCGTGAGTATTATTTGATCATTGGCTTCCTTAACTGCAATAATGTTTTTAAAAGGAAAACATAAACCATATACAATTTTACTTATTTTGGTATTGAAAATGGTTTTGAGAATGGATTTATTATTTCAATATCTTCTTAATATCTTGTAATGGTATAATGTGATTACAATGTGGGAATGTTATCTGTCTTTATCTGTTATGGTTATGTTACGGTTCTTGGGAATTGTATATGTATACGGGTTGTTCCATGAAAACCCTAGGGTGGTGAGCCAGAGAAAGCTCTCCAATGCATTGGGTAACGCGATGGAGGTAAACGTGAATGTTTCTCCTAAGATATTTATATAATATACTTTGATGGGTACTCCAAATGTAACTCCCTACGTAGTTGAGATAGCAACAATGTAAGTATGACATGGATGCCCCAATTTACATTTATGATTTATTATTTCTATGTGTTATTCATAAATCTTATGATTTCATGAAGTATGTAAAAGAGATTTTGTTTTGTATGCAATGATGAACTAATATTTTCATTATTTTTTTTCATAACACTTACTGAGCTTTTTATTCTCATCCTATGTTTTGAAATGTTTTCCACATGACATAATGATGAATAGGGTCAAGGATGGGATCAAGGAAAATTCATGTTGTCTAAAACTTGAGACCAGATATAACTCTTTTTTTCAAGAGTTTTTATTTTATGAAAAATTTCGAAATTGAGTAGAATTGTTTACCTTATAATTTTTCAGACGTAATTTAATAGGTATGGCCCAATTCTCAAAAACTCTAAACCTGAAAAGATCCTCAATGTGAATTATTCATTTAATTCAATATTAGGTATTTTTTTAAGGTCATGCCCTTATAGTTGGTAACAAAGTTCCGTTTAGATAACTTTAGATGTTATGATATTGTTAAATTAATGTCTATAAATTAAATTATGGTAAGATTGAATTGATAATGCATTTACAGATTACCATGTCACTTCACCTAAGATATTTCTGTGTTCAGAATGGATTTCCTTAGAGGAAACATGAAAGATATATTGGGGAAACATCATGAGAAATACAACCTTCCAAATTAGTATCCTGATATGGTCGGAATAGGAACTGAACTATTTGTTGCAGTGATGGAACAATTGACTCAGGCTATAAATGGTGGTGTTATCCATGCACAAGATCAACCAGATCAACCAAAATGGAACATGTTAGTAGTGGAGCATTTCATGAAGAAACATCCCCCATCATTCATAGGATCATCTGATCCTGTGCTAGCAGAATGGTGGATTAAAGAACTGGAGAAGATTTTTGATGTTATGGGGTGTTCATAACATCAAAAGGTTAGTCACTTTGTTTACCATTTTGAAGGAGAATCTTATCATTTGTGGTTGATGGTGAAAAATATTAGGGATTGTGAGGCGATTGATGCTCCGGATTGAAATTAATTCAAAGGTACGTTTCTTGAGAAATATTTTTCTAAGGTGGTTTGTCATAGGATAGAAAAACAATTCCTAGAATTGAGGAAGGAGGATGACTCAGTGGCTTCTTATGAAGCCAAATTTACTTGACTAGCTAGGTATGCTCCAAATTACAAACGAGATCTTGATAATAAAATGAAACATTTTTATTCAAGATTAAATCCAATGTATCGAAGGGATTTTTCTTATCATGACTTTGTGAGTTATAGAAAAATTGTTCAATGTCAGGAGAATGTGGAAAAGGAGTTTTCCAATGATCTGATTTTCATTGAAAAAAAAGAAAATAAGAGGTCAAGATGGCTGGAAAAAGTGAAGAACATTTCAAAAATGTCTGACGGTAAGAAACTTAAGTCTACAGTTTCTTGAAAATTGTGGTAAAAATCATGATTTGGAATGACTTTTGAATTCTAGTAAGTGATATCGATGTGGTAAAAAGGGACATAAGGATCGTAATTGCACAGAAAAAGATCAAGATAATGGTAAGACAAAATCTGATTAACAGTTAGTAAAATGTTTTAAGTGAGATGAAATGGGCCATTATACAAATGAGTGTCCAATGAAGAACGCAACTAAGGGAAAGCAGCCAGACTACAAGAAAAAAGGGGTGGTGAAATCCTTTGAAACTAATTCAGTAGATGTTGGGACATGAAATGTAGTAGTATCAGGTACACTGTATGTTTTTTCAGATTAAGCCAATGTGTTGTTTGAGTTGGGGTCTACACATTCGTTCATTTCGGAGAAGTTTTCTAGTAAATTGGGAATTCCATCTCGAGATATGAATCCTAAACTTATGGTAAAAACACACGGGCGAAATTTTGAAATAAAAAATGAATTATAAGAACCTTCCTGTCCCTATGTTCGGAAATAATCTACCTACAAAACTTATTGTTTTGCATCTAGTAGAGTTTGATATTTTTTGGATATGGTTTGGCTTTCTGTTTATCATGCTAAGATTGACTAGAGAGCTAAATAGGATTCTTTTCAGGAATATTTTCTGTTTGTGTACAAGAATGAACACATAATTATGATAACATATCAGGAAGCCGAGAAACTAGTAAAATATTGAAATGAATGTTACCTTACACGTATTGTTAAGAATAAAGGAACTGTTCAGATTAATGATGTGCTAGTGGTAAATAAGAACCCAGATGTTTTTCCTGAAGAGTTTCCTGGTATTATACCATATCGGGAAGCTGAATTTACTGCTGACTATGTTCCTGATGCAATACCAATTTCAAAACTCCCTTATTGAATGGATGAAATTGAACTTTCAGCTTTAAAGAAGAAAAAACATAAGTTATATGATTATGGTTTCATATGACCTAGAACATCACCATGGGGTGATCCTATCTTATTTTTTAAGAATAAAGTTGGATCAATGAGACTTTTCTTTGATTATAGAGCATTTAATAACATCACTATTAAGGACAAGTATTCTTTTCCATGTATCAATGATTTTTTTGGTCCTCTCTCGGGAGCTCAGTATTTTTCAAAGATTGAAAAGAGTTCGGGGTTCCATCAGTTGAATGTAAAAGATGCAGACATTCCAAAAAACTATATTTCGTTCTAGATATGGCCATTAAGAATTTTTAGTTATGCATTTTGGTTTAACGAATGCACCTATTGTATTCATGGATCTTAGGAATATAAGTTTCTTTGAGTTCTTGGATAAGTTTGTGGTTGTGTTCATTGATGATATTATGATTTATTCTAAAATTGAAGAGGATCATGAAAGTCATTTAAGGGCTGTCATCCAAACCTTAACAAAAAATAATCTATTTAGGAAATTCAGCAACTGTGAGTTTTGGTTACAACAAATTTATTTCCTTGGTCACATTGTTTCAAAAAATCACATAACTATTAATCCAACTAAAACAAAAAAAATTGAAGAATGGCCATACACAGAAGGATAACCGAGATTTTTAGTTTTATTTGTTTGATAGGTTATTATAGGTTGTTTGGTGAAACTTTTTCATGGTTATCTAGTCGAATGACTAAGTTCACACGAAAAGGATTTCTGTCTGTTTGGACAAAATAATGTGATGATTGTTTTAAGTATTTTAAAAGAAGATTGGTGAATGCTCCAGTTTCTGCACTATCTTTCAAAAATAGTGAGTTTGTTATCTAATGTGAAGCTTCATTGAAAGGACTTGGTTGTATCCTTATGTAGAATGATCAGTTAATTTCATATGTTTCAAATCAGTTGAATGCTCATGAGTTAAATTACCCTACACATGATTTGGAATTAGCTACAGTGGTTTTTGCTTTAAAAATATGGGGGCATCATATTTATGGAGTAAAATGTGAAATATATACTAACCAAATAATTTTAAAGTATATATTCACTCAGAAATAATTTTACCTGAGACAGAGGAGATGTATTGAATTAATCAAGGATTATGATTGCACGATTAATTATCTTCCAGGAAAGGAAAATAATGTGGATGATGCTTTGTGTTGAAAAAGTAAACATTCATTGACCATGATATGTTTGGAACAAGATCTTTTGTGTTCTGATTTGATGATCATTGGAATAGAAGTTGTTGGTGCGAGAAATTCATCTGTTTGGTTTCAGGTGTAAGCGAAATAATCTCTATCAGACAGAATAAAGCAAGTGTAGAAGGAAGACAGTCAGTTGTAGAAAAAAGGTAGAGTTGGTTCAGAAATGTATGTTGCCTGAATTTAACGTGGGTAATGATTGTGTTTTGAGATTTTAATGATTTTATGTGTTCCTTGTGATTCATAATTGAAGAATGAGTTGTTAGGTGAAGCTTATAATTCCCTGTTTTCAGTTCATCATGGCAGTACTAAGATGTATAGAGATCATCGGGAGTATTATAGGTGGGATGGAATGAAAAGAGATATTGCTGATTTTACTGTGACATTTTTGACTTGTCAAGAGGTTAATGTTTATCAGTTGTTACCGAAAGGGATGATTTAGTAGTTACCAGTGCTAGAGTGGAAATGGGAAAATTTATCCATGGACTTTGTAGAGGGATTTTCGAAGACATCTCGAGGTGATAATGAAACCTGGGGTATTATTGATCAATTGACTAAATCTGCTCATTTCCTTTATCTTCGAGATACTTTGTCTCTCTATCAACTTTCTCAGTTGTTTGTTAAAGAGATAGTCAGGATTCATAGTGTTTCCCTATCCATTATATCTAATCGTGATCCTAGGATTACTTATAACTTTTAGAAAGGCCTTCAGATATTGTTGGGTACTAAATAAAATCTTAGAATAGATTTTCATCCGCAATATGATGGGCAGTCCAAATGAACAATTCAGACCTTGGAGGTCATGTTACATGCTTGCTCGATGGATTATGAGGGATGTTGGGACCAACATATTTATTGGTTGAATTTTCATATAATAACTGTTTTCATTCCATTATACAGATGGATTTTTTGAGTCATTATATGGGATGCGGTGTCAAACTACAGATTTTTGGGATGAAGTAGGTGAAAGGATGTTGATGGGGCCAGAATTTGTATAATAGATGGTAGAAAAAGTTCAGCTGATTCAAAAGCACATGAAAACAGCTCAGAGTAGGTAGAGATTTTTTACAGATAATTAGAGGAAGGATCTTAATTTTGAGGTAGGTGATCATGTCCTTCTCAAAGTTTCTCCATGGAAAAGTGTGATCTATTTTGGTAAGAAGGGAAAGTTGAGTACGAGGTTCATTGGACATTATGAAATCCTTGGGAAAGTTGGATTAGTTGCATACAAAGTGGCTATACCTCCATGTTTATACACGGTACACAATTTTCTTCATGATTCAATGTTGAGAAAGTATATTTCAGATCCATCTCATGTTTTGATCCCATAGATAGTTTAGTTTGAAGAGAATCTCTCTTATGAGGAATAGTCGGTACAGATTCTTGACCGAAGAGAGCAAGTATTTTGGAATAAGGTAATTCACCATGTAATGGTTTTGTGGGAAACCCATATTGTTGAAGAGGCAACATGGGAATCTAAAAATGCTATGGGGGATAAATACCCCCCATTTATTTGATAAGTGGATAAAATTGTGAGGACCCAATTTCCAAAAGGGGAGAAGGATGTAACATCCCAGGTAAATAATGAAATAATAAAAAAATTTAATTAATTTTGTGTGAATTAAATATTAATTTAACCATATTGGGGTTGAAATGTTCGATGGCGTACCTGATACGCAGCAACATTTTTCTTTGAAATCTTACGTTCACAATAATATTATATTATTAATATGTTAAATGGAAGTTAATGCCTATTCATTGTATTGGTGGGAATGAAAAAAACTAACTAAAATATTATTATACATGTTTGTTAAATGTTTTTGCATTTTTTCAATAAAATTTAGAGGCATAAAATGTGAATGAAACAAATTTTAATCCTAATTTACATTGAATGGATGATTTACCACCTTTTGATAGGGAACCCTCATTAAACCAAGTTTTGGACACTTTTATTTGTTTTATTTGACAAAATATAATTCTTATTTAGAATTGGGACATTGAAATATTCTTTGGATGAAAGTTTTTTATTTTTCTGATAAAGTTCATTTTTTAACGAAGAGTGAAAAATACTATATTTTAATTCAAAACTACCTTTTAATCTAATTTATTTATATGGATAGATTATCTTTTTAATCGGTTTTAAAGTGTAATTATAATATATTTTTACCATTTAATCCAATGTAGGTCATTGGAAGTAATTTCACATTTAAATTGGACATAAACTAGTGTCAATTTTTTGATATTTACTTCTTAAAAACATGCTTTTGGTTTTAACGGCAGGAATTAATTTTAAATTAATTTTTGCCACTTATGTGTTTTGAATAAAAAAATGGATTCTATATTTGGAAACATGATGTCTAAATTTTTTAAATAGATAACATTTATTTTTAGGCACTGTGATTATTTACTTCCATAAATATTTTATTTACCACAGTTAACAGGTAAATATAGTAAATAAAGGTAAAAAAATATTACTATAATAATATAAAATTACCGTAACAATTGTCCTAATCCCATCAGTTGATAAAATTCCTACCATGAGCATCATTGGATTGATTTTGGGACCACATGGGGCCACTTTGGAGTTATAATGACACTTTATTTTAATTAACTTTATGTAAAGAAAAAAGTGACATACAAAATATCTTTTAGTAAATTAATTATTAAATAGGTTTATATAAGTTATACTTTCACTATAAATATTATTTAGAAATATAAAACTCTTCAATATATCATGGTATTTTTTATGATTTTTAGACATCAAAAAAAATAAATTATTTATTACACAATAATGATGTAGTGTTTACCTCATTAATAAATGATTTAAATAAATAAGATGATAAAGATTAAAATAATATCCAAAACAAGTAAATTTATTATTGGATGATTTTATTTCGACCATGAGTCATCTTATCTTATTATTTAATAAGTTTTAGACATTTAGAAACCGAAGACCATTATGTAAAAAATAATATTTTCACACATTCCTAAATAGCCTCTCCCCCCTTATAAAAATCCATCACGTCTAACCCATTCCTCAAAAATATCAACCTCCTTGGAACATTCAACCTATGACCAATTTGGATACCTACATCCCTCTCCTCCTATAAGCCTTAACATAGGTAGAAGACACATCAAAATACTATTTTGGTTCAAACCAAAGGGAGTTTCCTGATTTAATGGTAACATTTTCTCTTATGTACTTTTGTTTTATTTTACTTCTCAACCCCACTAAACTATTTTTATTCCTTTAATTTATAAAAATTACATTATACTAAATATATTATGATGTTTTTATGAGAACAATTCAATCTAAACTTACACACACCTCCATCAAATGGGTAAAGAACATACTATTTCTGTGGATGGTAATCTAACACCTCATGAAACGATGATTGTTAAATTATCTCTTACCGCCTCTCATTATGCCCATTACAATGGAATATTATTTATATATGATATATATTATGTTTATTTTTTATTTATGCTTCTGTATTTTCCATTTATAGCATGCCTTTATGGTTTCCATTATGTGTAAAAGCTATAATTTCATTTGAGGAAGTGCGGACAACCGCCCCCTCAAAGTGATATGACACGTTAATTCCATATGTGGGATACATAATGTATGGAGTTAAGGATATTATATATGATATTATACTGGAATAATAATATACCTATGTTTCATTATTTTTTAATTCCATTAAAATAAGAAATTGAACTGAAAGCAGCATTCCTGCGTACGTACAGCTTACCGTTGCCATGAACGGTGCATTTCATTTTTTATAACCAAATGTTATGTACAATTATAAATACAAACATATAATGGATATATATGATATATATGATATGTATATCATGAATTTCATTCTGGATATAATTTATATTTGACCACATTAAGAAATTGTAATTATAAGAAGTTCATTTTTGACTAAAGTACCAAATATCGTCAAAATGACCGTTATTAACACAAATGATTACATAATGTTCATAAAATGGTATTAAGTGATATAAAAGGAATAATAAAATTAAAAAAGGTTACTGAGATAGTATAAATTATCTTTAGTTTATTATTCATAAGATTAAATAACGAACGAGTCAAATTGTACAAGAGGTTAGGGACTTCGTCTCAATCTCTTTTCATTAGGAAATATTTTGTTTTATTCATGACTTTATATTATATGCTATATAAACACCATTGAATTTTCATTTCAACGAAAGGGAAGCTTTTACATCGTGGAATTTTACTAAATAACAAAACTAATTTTTTTAACATATGTGGTGACAACGACCTTTCCACCACCGCGAGTATTATTTTATCTTTGACTTCCCTAAAATCCGTAATATTTTTAAAAGGAAAATTAATAATATATACTATTTTACATATTTTGGTCTTGAAAATGGTTTTGAAAATGGATTTATTATTTGAATATCATGTTCAATATATTGAAATTCTATATTGTGATTTCAATTTTTTAATGTTATCTTTACTTAAATGTTATGATTATGTTATGGTTTTTGGGCATTGTTTACATATACGGGTGGTTCCATGACAAACATATGGCTGGTGATCCCGACATAACTCTCTAACTCATTGGGTAACATGACAGAGGTTAACATGAATGTTTATCCTGAGAGATTCAGGGAATATACTATGATGGGTATTCCAAATATAACACCTTACATAGTTTTGATAGATACAATTCATGTACGATATGGATGCCACAAGTTAAATTTATGATTTATGATTTCTATGTGTAATTCATAAATCATATGATTTCATGAGGTATGTTAAAGATCTTATGTAATGTATGTAATGATGAACTAACGTTTTCTTTTATTCTTTTTTAACCCTTACTGAGATATTTATGCTCATCCATTGTTTTGAAATTTTTTCACATGATCTAATGATAAATATGTTCATGTATGGGATCAAGGAAAAGTCATTCTGCCAAAAACATGGGACTAGACATGTCTCTTTTTTTCAAGATTTTTTATTGTATGAAAAAAATGGAAACTAAGTAGAAGTGTCTACCTTGTAATTTTTGAGATGTAATGTAATAGTAATGGCCTAATTATCTAAAAATCCAAACCTGAATAGATCCTCAATTTGAATTATTCATTTAATTAAAGATTATGTAATGTTTTAAGTCTAGGTACTTATATATATTATATCTTTCATTGTATCCAACAAGTTTCTTAGATGCTTGTGTTATATACCAAACTGAATCATACCAAATATGATTACTATTATTATTTAAAATGAATATTATATCCTAGATGATAAATTGGTGGTTTTAATAGGATTAAATAAACAAGGAAAAACAAAATTTAATTTATTGGTTAATAAAATATTATCAATTAATATAGAAACCAATTGAATATAAAAGAAATGTTTCTATAAAAAACTATTTTTTTTGCTCCAAATGTGTTTTATCTTTATAAATTAAATTATTTAATATAAGTCTATGATATATATGAACTCGATATATTACTTATTAAATATAATACTTTCACATTTTATGCATATATTTGATAGCCATATGATTAGATAATTTAAAATTTTATGCATAAAAGTCTATATTTTTTATAAGGTATTTTTTCCACCTTTTAATGGAAATATAATTTTAAGTACATATAATTTATATTTATGTAAACCATATATGGTATAATATACTTAATTTGTGAATTATGAATTTCTTAATAATGATATAGATAATTCTTTATAGATTTTTTGTATAATTTAAATTTTTATGAATAATTTAATATATTGATTTTTACTTGAAAATTCCTTTTTTGTCGAATTTATTTATAAGGATAAATTATATTTTTTTGGTTTTAATGTTTAATTAAATTAAATTTATAAATCTCAATAAAATTATGTTTTTTAATTAATATTACATCGGTATTGTATATAGAATCATTACAATCATTTGAACATTTTTTTACTTTTCAAAACCACTCTATTGTCCCCTCTATGGGATTTATTTTAAATTAATTTATGAAACTTCTATGATTGGAATTTGGAAAAATTGATTCTATATTTGGAATAATAATAATTTATAACTTCAAATAAGGTCAAAAAATTTTGTTACCAAAACTAGTTGTGATTTAAATTAAAGTTAACTACATTGATTAAGAGAAACATTTGCTTAACAAGGCACTAAACCATGAACATAAGGGAAAAATGACTTGGATACATGTCCAAACCCTATTTTATGTACATATTTATCTATATTATCCCCTTTTTTACTTTTTTCTATCATTGGAGGCACATGGCGTATGAGAGACTTCCAATATTGTTTACCTTTTATAATTACATGAATGCAACTCCTCATTTTCCATATAAAGGCACTCAAACCTCTTAATTAATAAAACCTCTATATACATTTAAATCCTAAAAAATCTACCCAAAAAATCACCAAACATACTTACGTGCATCCTAGAAGCCACACATTTGTAATAAAGAAAACAATGGATGGAATTTTCTATAAACAAAAAGGATTTACCCGAAGAAGAGGTAGCATTCTTCAATGATCTATTTTGTTTTATTTCTTTTTTACTCTAAATCAACTATTATTATGTTGTATAATGGGATAATACCTCTAGAAATGATGTAATTCATTCTTCCATTACCACTATTAATGGTTGGGAATATTTTTGGACTTATTTTTTTATATAATAAATATGATATTTATAATTTTAATGACTAGTAAATTTTTATATAAAAAAATCATTTATGCTTTCAATTCATGGGGAATAAGATAAAATGTTTTGTGGATGTGTGAACAACTACCTCCTCAAGAAGATATGATTTGTTAATGCTATACATGGAATTTATTAAAGATGAGTTTTTGTAAAAATTTGTTACATATATGACATAAATATGATACCAGAATGATAATATATATATATACATACATACATATATATATAACATAATTGTAAAAAATGAAAAATAAATGGAAGTAGAGTTCATGAGTACATATGACTTACCCAATCTAGAAATGATGCGTTTCATTTCACATCTCCAAAATTAATGTATTGTTATAAATAAAAAATATATGGAATATATAACATTTTTAAATCATTGTTTACATCATGTATATTATTAAATCAAGATCGATGCAAGAAGAAAATTCTTACAAGTCAAGACTTACTGGAAAAACATGAAAAAAAAACCAAAAATGATGAAAATAATGAATAATTGTTAACAAATAGGTAATAAGATAGTATTATAATATCATATATGATATTATTAATATGAGTACGGTTCATTTATAAGTTAGTAATTTGTTTTAAACCACTATACATGAGGTTTAGTACAGCTCAACTAAAAGGATGCATAAGGTAAGGGATTTTATCTCAATTTATATTGTATTGAGACTTATTTGTTATTAAAAACTAATTCAATTTAATTTGGTGTGTATAAATCCCATTTTTTATTTAATATAATCATTCACTCATATGTCATGGTATTTTAGGTTTATCTTTGAAATATCACATCAAAGGGGCTTTAACATGAAAATTACCAAGTTGTTGATGTTCTCATTGTAATATCAATTTCTTTTATGATTTTTAACTTTCTATGGAAACGATCACTTGATTATGATTTTTTATAATATAAATGAAATTTATATTAAATATCCATATTCTAATTCAATCGATATTTTTTTTCAAAAAACATATTCCATTTATATATATAGTGCTAACATTGATAGTTAGTTTATTAATTGGGGAATCATTGATTAATTTATATCTTTCTCTCATTATGGATATATGATGATAAGGTGTTTTTTTTAAATTAAATAAATTATTAATATATGTGGAATAATTTTTACATGTAATACATGGGTTAGGGACCAGTTATTGGATGAACCTCTATGCATCGGTAGTCTCATGAGGTGAAATCAGATTTCTAAATTATATGGGCTTTTACCCACTATGTTTTATACTATGTTGATGATAGATAATTATGGTATAGGTATCGTGTTCCTAGGAAATATGATTTCCAATAATTAATAATTTCATTTATTGATAATTCAATTATTATTCCTATTCATGAGGTTTTATCTTTGACATTATCTGGGGATTCATTTTTATTCTCAATTAATTGATTATATGGCATGTGTGATCAGTTATTTACCACTCCATATTGATTATTCCTTATCCAGATATTTAAATGGCATCTGTGTTTGGTTATTTTACATTCTATATTGATTGTTCATTATTAATTCATGATAGTTTCTACTATACATAACCCACACTGATCATTTGAGTGCACAATTAGTTTTTTCTTTCCTTGGATTACAAGGAAGAAATATTTCAATAAGCTTTAAAAGATGAAACTCATTTAATTTTATTACGTATCATGTTTTATTTTATATTCCCCAATATATTATGGGTTTCATTTATATAATCTAGTTTCCCAAAACATCTACACTAATTGGTCCTTTGGTATTTTATTCCTTTTAATCAAATAAATGTAATACAATAACAAAAAGGGTTAGAGCTTCTAGGTCGAGGAATTACTTTTGGTATCAAAGGAAGTTTACTAGAAACCTTGTAAACTAGATTTTGTAAGAGATGCATTAGGGAACATAACCAAAAGATAATATTTGAAGAAAATTATATAAAACATACACAAACTTTCTTAAGGTAGGGATTATGTGTGTCATATATGAAATACAACAATTTATAGATACACTAAGCAGACGTGGTCCTAGAAAAAATTATCCTTTTGGTGAAAACTGTAACACCCCATGCTTCTATGGTACGCTTCTCTTTGAATAATTTCATAGCGTGTGTTGTACGCAACACTGAGTTCTAACACACCACAACCAATCAAACTAGCCGTTATGAATAGTAATACCAACTTTTTGAAATTATATATATTTTATATTTTAAAATGGACTTCATTTTTGGATTTGGAATATCGAATATATCCTAAGGTGAAATTTTGGAACTTTTCGGATAAATTTAATATTTTGATGAATAGTGAAAATTACTAAATTTTAATTAAAAACATCTTTTTTAATCAAAATCATTTATAATGATAATTTATGAATTTGAGTGGTTTTAAAGTATATTTAGAATATATTTTTACCATTTAATACAATGTTGGTCATTGGACATAATTTTACAATTAAACCGGACATAAACAAGTGTCAATCTTTTGATAGTTAATATCTCTTAAAAACACGCTTTTTGTTTTAACAATTGGAATTAATTTTAAATTAATTTCTAACACTTCCATGTTTTGAATTTGGAAAAATGGATTCCATATTTGGAATCAGGATTTTCAAATTTTGTAAATAGGTAACTTTTATTTTTATACATTTTGAATAATTACTTCGGTAAATATTTTATTTACCATGGTTAAGGGTAAATCCGGTAAATAAGGGTTAAAAAATAATATTATAATAATAATAAATTACCCTATAACATGTCCTAGCCTTATTGGTTGATACATGTTCGACCATAGGCATCATTGGGTCGATTTGGGGACCCCATGGAGCCACTTGTAGGTGATAGGGACACTTAATTTTAATTAAGTTAAAATAAGTACAAAAATGACATAAGCATATATCTTTTAGAACAACAATTTTTACATAAGGTTATATATGTTGGATTTTCGACAATAAATATTCATTATAAATATAAAATTATTTCCTACATAATGATATTTTATTTATAATTTTTAGACTTTAAATAATTTAATTTATTTATGACACAATTATGATGCAGTAATTACCATAATAGTGACAAATTAAAATAATTGATATTATAAATACCCAAATAAATATTATTTGAGACTTTTAATGAATTAAAGAAATTTTCTAGGATAATATGACATATTAGGATTGATTTAATTGTCTTTTTTAGAAGTAATAATTCTATTATGAGTTTCACAAAAATAAACTATTGAATAGTGTCAAAATTGACATAAAAGAGTTTTTTAAAACAAATATTATATTATTAATTGATATTAAATTACTAAAAATCTAAGGTTCGGACAAGAGACTTATATCATGATATTTATCTCATTAATAGTCCCCTTGGGGATCTCTTGGATGTATATAGTAAGTTTATTAACCATATAATATAAAAATACAAAGAGAATTTGTAAAAGTGAAACTAATTAACTTAGAGTTAATACTTAAATATAAGGTTAATATAAGTACCCAAACCTGTATAAATTAGATTGGATGAGTGGTTTTCGAACCATACCCACCTTAACATTTAAATAATCCACTTTGGAGCCATTAGAAACCGAATATGAATTTATTATAAATTAATATTTCTAGATTTTCCAAAGGTGCCCCTCACCCCTCTTATAAAAGGGCACTCCTCCTTCTCATTTCTTCACACCTTAAAAGCCTTTTGGTTAGAAAAAACTCTTCCCAAATAATCTCCCAACTTCCCTCAATACAACCTAGAGGCCTTAGTTTGATCATAAATCCACCCTAAAGAGCCCTTTTTTCAAATCAAAAGGAAGAACCCGAAGAAGAGGTAATGTTTTCACCACCCCTTTTCAAGTTCCTTTCTTCTTCCACTTCTTCATTCATTGTTATTACCATTATAAAATAATAACTCAAGTATCATATATATACTGTGATGTTATTATAAATATGGTACAACCATATTCAGTATTCTATCCACCCTTTGAATAACATGTCACCATACGTGCGTACGTACGGCTTACTGTCTCCACGTCGTGGTGTAATTGTTATTCAATATATTATTATAAGGATGGGTATAATAATGATATGTAACTCATGTAAATCATAAATATAACATGTTAATTATTTTTTATATATGATATACCATCCATTTATATATTATTTTAATATCAAAAGAATGATATTGTCGCTCGTGCGTACGTACGGACTACCGTCTCCACGAACGCGATTAGATTCATTCTCCGTCATATCCATTCAAGTATAATTATCATTTGATGATTTAAAAATGATGTTTAAGGACTTGATATCATTATGGATATGAATAATATACAACCTATCCATTACAAACATGGCTTACATAACAAAACATATAAAAGAAAACGAGTAAGTTTACAGCCGAAACAATGATAATACTAAGATATTATTAACAAGTCAATGTTAAAAGATCATATATGATATCATATTAATGTATATGATTCTTGTATAATTTAATAAGAATTATTTCACCATTATAAATGAGTTTAACCTACCCCAACCAAGGAAAAGTACAAGGTAAGGGTCTATTTACAATCTCTTCATTATCCGAGGTTGTTTATACGTAATAATCTACTGGGATCTCTGTATCATCCACATCCATGTTTCTTAACAATGTATTTCAAATCATTTTTACTATTTACATGACTATGGGTTAAAGTCATTTACACCCTTTTTTGACTTTTTATAAGTGGTTTTTAAAGGAATATTTCCGTCATTTTCCGAACAAGGTTCTTTTTAACCTTTTCGACAGAATTAAGGTAAGAATGTTTTTTAACTTATACGGTGGGTGCGGTTATTTTCAGCCATTATAAAATCGTCGACGCTTCCCTTACAAGCTTATAAGAATATTTTCAAAGAAAATGTTTTATTTTATAAATATATTACTCTTAAATGATTTCAAAATATAAAGATATATTTCTCTAAAAAGAGTTTTGATTTCATCTATATCAACATCCTTTGATGGATTTTACGCTTATTTGAAGTTGATTTATTATGATACAAAACTTCTATATTTTATTGGAGGTTTTGTGATATGTTTGACTGTGGATGTGCTATTTTTATGCCGTTCATAGTTTATGGTGAAAGTATTGACATTTCATATGCTAGTTTTAATACGAATGTTTATGTTATGTTTAAACCTTTTCATATGGTAATGCATTGGACTTAATATGTGACGGGTGGAGCCCGTTATAGCTACTTGATGCATCGGTATGTCTCATGAGACAATCTAGTGTCTTGGCACAAGGCCTTGGGAAAATCTTATTTGTAGTCTTGGCACGAGGCCTTGGCTATGTTGTTATGATTGTAACACCCCAGGTAAATAAAGAATATGAAATTTTCATATTTATCCATAATTTTGAAGAAAATATTAATATGACTTTAAGGGGGACGCTATGCTCGATGGCGTACCCAACACGCAACAACGGGTTTCTTGGGAATCTTACGTTGCACTCTAATAATAAAATAATATTATTTTAAATGGTAGTTAACAAGTAGCCGTTGTATTGGAGAGAATGGATAGAAATAACTAAAATATGATTATATATGTTTTTAAATGTTTTTAAATTTATCCAATAAAAGATAAAGGCATAAAATACGGAAAGAATTCAATTTTAGGCGTATATGCCCTAGTTTTCACTAAAGGTTCACTTATCGCCTTTTGATGGAGAACCGTCATTAAATATAGTTTTGTTCACTCTTAAACATCCTTTTGGACCAAATAAAACTCTTCTTAAGAATTGGGACATCAAAATTAACTTTGTGTAAATTTTTGGTATCTTTCCGATAAAGTTCATTTTTTTAATGAATAGTGTAAAATGTTGTATTTTAATTCAAAACCACTTTTTAATCTAATTTAATTATATGATTAGATTATCATTTGAATTGGTTTTAAAGTAAAATTAGAATACATTTTTACCATTAAATCCAATAGTGGTTGATGGAATTAATTTCACTTTGAAATCAGACTTAAACTAGTGTCAATATTTTGATACTTATTGTTTCATAAAAACACGCTATTTTCTCTGACAGTGGGAATTAATTATTAAATTAATTAATGTGACTTATATGTTTTGAATTTTTTTAAATAGACTTCATTTTTGAATTCGGAATATCAAATATAGCTTAGGGTGAATTTTTGGTAATTTTCTGAAAAACTTCAATTTCTGATGAATAGTGAAACCACTAAGTGGTACTTATAAAAACTGATTTTCCGTTTAAATGAAATTTTTCCACCTTTGTGTTTTGAATTTCAAAAATCCTACATACATGGTTGTCATTAAGATGTAAAATGTGGTTCAATGGGATTAAAATAAGTTTTTGGTGAATAGTGACTTATTAAGTTTTTAATCGCGATTAGAGGTAATTAGTGTAGTTTAAGGTAAAAATAATGTTTTAATAATATGAAATGAACATGGAACATGTCATAACCTCATGGGATGTGTCATGGCCGACCAAGAATAGCACTGGGTCTACTTGGGGGCCCCATGGGCCACTTTGGTTGGGAAATGACATAAATACGTTTTTATTTAATGTTAAAGTAAAAATGACAAACACATGAGATGTTTTACTAAAACAATTTGTACATGGGGTTATACAAGTTAGATGTTTGATTATAAATAGTCATTGGAAATATAAAAAGATTTCATACATCATAGTATTTTTTTTATAATTTTTAGACTTTAAATAAATTAAATTATTTATGACATCATGATGATGCAGCGATTACCTCATTAATAAAGGATTTAAATAAAATGGAAGGATAATGTAAAATCTAAGACCTACACATGGACAAAACCAATTGAATGAGTGGATTTCGAACCCTTATCACCTTATCCTCGAATTATATCAATGCGGGACCTTTTGAATCCGAAACTCATTTTAAAATAATGTAACTTATCTTTACTTTCCAAGAGTGCCCCTCCTCTCCTCTTATAAAAGGCCCCCACCTCTACCTCCTTACCCACACTCCCAAAGCCTTTTGGATCGGCCAACCCCTGCCCATTTTGTCTCTCAACATCCCTCTCTAACTCCTTAAAGCCTCACATTGGGCCGAAGTCTTCCCAATGAAGCCTTCGAGCTCAAACCAAAAGGGAGTTACCCGATTTTAAGGACGTTAATGAACGATCGAGTCAAGTTGGACCCGAGGTAAGGGATCCTACTCCACTCTTTATTTTTAAGTACACTCTTTTATGTCATTCATTTTAAATCTCATATTTCTTGTTATTGGGATGTTATTTTATATTAATCTTACTGTAATTTTTATGTTCATGTGATGAGAGACCCTATTCTCTCTCATTAATCCATTTTGGAAGTTTTAAGTGGCGCTGTTAGGCTGCCGAATTTTCGTAAGAGATCTAACCTCTCTCTTTCTTTTTAAGTACTCTCCTTTATGTCACTTCTTTTAAGCTCCTATTTTTTATGATGGGGGATGTTCTTTTATATTACTCTTGTTGTACATTTTATTGTAATGTGATGAGATACCCTATTTTATCTCATTAATCCATTTTTGGATGTTTTAAGTGGCGCTGTTAGGCTGCCGAGTTTTCGTAAGGGATTTTTCATCTCACTTTTATACCCATGAGATTTATGCTACATTTTCCACAATTTCCTTTGAGTGGTGTATGTACTTCCCATTATTTTACTCATTGTGTAATATACTTTATTTTATGAGTATTTACATCAATGTTGTATTGTCCTTCTTTCACGAGGTATATGTTTTGAAAGATACCCATGTCGGTAAGGGAACCTTTCACCCTCCTCTATTTAAAAGACTTATTTAGTTATGTCTTTTAATTCAAATAATATTATTTTGGGATATTTTCTTCTATATCCTTATTGATGTGAATTTTATGTCCAAGTGATGAGATACCATTTTTATCTCTCATCAACTCTTTTTCTGAATTTTGAAGTGACGCCATTAGGCTGTCTAATTATTGCAAGGGAACTTCTTAACCCAATTTAAATTATTTGGGATAAACTTCTACACCTTGAATATGTCGTTCTATGATAATGTGTGAATGTCCTCTAATTGTTTTACACTTAATACCCACTTATATTTCGTGTATTCGTTTGTCACACATAGTTATGTAACAGATTTATCCTTAATCCAAGGATACCGACTTTGTATGGGACTTCGTCTCAATCTCCTTTCATTGAGGAATATTTTGTTTTATACACATCCTTATTTTATACGGTGTATAAACCCCTTTGACTTTTACATTTATTCAAAAGGAATCTTTTCTATAAGAAGCGTTTACTAAACGACAAAAGGGAATGTTTTTGTCGTACGTATGCGGCGACAACGACTTCTCCGCCGCCGTGACCATTATTTGAGTTTCGGCTTCCTCTACAAGCCATACCTTTTTTAAAGAAAAATAAATACCATGTTTTAATTTTCTTTTATTTTGGTATTGAAAATGGTTTTCATAATGTTTTTATATCAATGTGTTGTATTGATATCTTGTGATTGAAAGGTGGAAACGTTATGTTTCCTTTATGCATGTTTTATGTGATACGATTATGTTGAGGTTCATGGGCATTATTATGAATACGGGTTGTTCCGTGATAAAGTAAGGGCGGGTGAGCCCGATATAGCTCTCTAATGCATTGGGTAACTCGAAGGAGTGAAACGTTAAGGTTTCTCCGAAGAGATTTGGGGAATATACTGTGATGGGTATTCCAAACGTAACCAAGAGGGTTACTCCCTATGTAAGAATGTTATGAATGCCTCAATATACCTTTATGTCATATGATTTCTATGATTTTATGAGGTATGTTAAAGTGCTTATGTTTTATGGGTAAAGTATGATTTCATTCTTATTTATATATGAACTCATGTTTCCTTTCCATATTTTTTTTATAACGCTTACTGAGCTTTTTATGCTCATCCCATGTTTTTGAAATGTTTTTCACAGTTCAAGGGAATGGTAAATGATGTGATGATAGTGTCAAGGATGTGTCAAGAAAGAATCCATGTTTTATTTTAAATATGTTTCCGTTGATGGGAAGAATGAATAATGTCTTTTATGTAACCACTTTGTTTAAATGTGGAATATAATGCAAGTTTCATGATCTAATTCTCTAAAACTCTAAACCTGAAAAGATCCTCAATGTGTAATCTTGTAATAACTCGAGATTAAGTAATGTTTAAGGCTGGGGCCTTATAATGATAGTATGGCATTATGCATTCCATCATTATGAAAGTTGTTATTGATATTGAATATGATTATTCGATTAGTATAATATCCATGTGAATAAGTAAATGGAATTATTTCATTTTATTTTTTCCACAATATGTTTTAGTTCATGTTTAAAATTCTTTTGTTTTAGTTATACATTACCTTAAATGTTTATTCTTATTTTTGAAAGTTTCCGCTATATTGTTATCCTTACTGGGCATTTGAGCTCACCCCTTTTCGTTGTTATATTTTTCCCAAGGTATGAAGAAGTAAATTATGAATGACCTACAGGGATAGTATGTGGGGATATGAGTGTGTAATATGAAGAAAAGATGTTGTTGTAGTTTTCATTTATATGATTTAATTTAATACTTATGAATATATCTAGTATTTCCAAGGCTACTAAACCAATCGGTCTTTCGAGATATGATCTTTCTTGTGATCATGCCAATGTTATGTAATAATGCACCGACTCTGGGTAACTGGGGTCGGGGCGTTATAGTTGGTATCAGAGGAAGTTTAGTACAAACCCTTGAAGCTAGATTTATATAAAATCTGATTAGAGCACGTAGATTTAAAATGGACATTGAGGATTAGTATAGAAGAACAACCTAGAATTTTGGTATTGTAGAGATTTTGTGAGTTTTCTGAGAAATACATCCCTGTCTAGAGACGAGCAGGTAGAGGCGGCTCTGGAACAGATGTACCTAGGGTTAAAACCCAAAAACACCGCTTTGAGCTAGACTTGAATGGGAACTGGTGCACGTCAACGGGCCTTGCTGCACTCTTGGTTACGACACTCCTGGGGGATATGCTTAGGATAACTTTTATTTTCTTCACAAATCATAATGAAGGGTTTATGAGTATATACTTCCTCAATGAAATCATTTTTATGATTATGGATTATATCCATAAATAGTTCAATTTATGTTAAGTGTTTTATAGGTATGGGATTATGTATTTTGATTCATAAACTGATCTAGTTTATCCCATTGTTTTGAAATGGCGCCTAGTGGAAGAAATGGAAATTGTATCAATGCACGCACTCCATGTAGGGATTGCCCTCCTGCTCAAGATAATTATAGTGGAGCTGGTGATGCAACTGGTGCAGATCATCTAATCACCATACTAGGACAACTCACTCAGGTAATGAATAATAACCTTACCAGTATGGAGCACCCTGATCCACAGCGTGGAGGATCAATGTTAGATCGATTAATGAGGCAATAACCACAAATGTTCAATGGGAGTATAAATCCATTAGTAGCTGAGAAATGGATATTTTCCCTAGAGAAAATATTTCAGGCTTTTGGGAGTAGTGAAAGGGAAAAAGTTATCATGGAAGTTTACCGCCTCACTGGAGATGATGATCAATGGTGTTCATTGATTCAAAATATGAAAGAAGGTGATGAAGTATCAAATATGGAATGGATGGAGTTCAAAGATCTGTTTTTAGAAAAATACTTTCCTCGCGACCACCGAGCAGATATGGAAAGTCAGTTTCTGAGTATGAGACAAAAGGAGGATGAGAATGTCGCAAAGTATGAGGCTAACTTTACAAGGTTAGCAAGGTATGCTGGAGATTATATACGTAACCCAAGAAGTAAGATTGATTGTTTCTTTGATGGGTTAAAACCATTTCTCCGTCGAGCATTAGTCTCACAATCCTTTTCATCGTACGAAGACATTATCTCATGTGCTATCAAGACCGAAAAGGAATTCTCTAAGTCTTATGACTTTAAAGAAAGCAAGAGAAGAAAAGACCTTCTGATCAATCTGGGAATGGAAATAAGGGGATGAAGGGAATGTTTGAATATCCATCCTGTGGTAAATGGGGTAAGAAACACCCCGGTACTTGCTTGAAGGGAACATGAGTCTGTTATAAGTGTGGTGAAAAAGGACACCAAGATCGTGATTGCAAGGTGAAGAAGGAAGCTACCAATGTTCAGTGCTACAATTATAGGGAGATGGGGCATTATGAAAATTAATGTCCTAAGCGTCAGGAGAAATTACCTCAGAAAAGGCCAAGGGATCAAGGCCAAGCTTATGCTATCACTACTGCTGAGGAAGAAGCTCCAAAAGACGTGGTGGCAGGTAATTTAATGGTTTCCTCAAGTTTAGAGAATGTATTATTTGATTCTGGATCATTGCATTGTTTCATATATTCCCAGTTTTCTAAGAAAATTAGATATTTCCAATTTGATTTAACAAGGGAGATGTCAGTTAAAATTCCTAAGGGAAGTATCAATGCAACAAAGTTTTTTGAATCAGTCCCCATTGGAGCACATAAATGTTCTTTATCTGTTGATCTCGTCGTCATACCTATGATTGAGTTTGATATAATCCTCGGTATGGACTAGATTTCGGACTATGATGCGAATATTTATTATAAGAAGCAATAGGTTACGATTCATGATGATGATGATAAGGAACACCTTATCATTAGAGAAGAATCATCACCACCTAATTCTTATCTAGATCCACCCCCAGTAGCTCAACTAAATTCAATTATTGGGGAGGAATAGAATGAAATGACTATGGGTGAGGAAAGGAATGTTAAAATAGAGGATGTTCCCGTTGTTAAAGAATTTGTAGATGTGTTTCCGGACGATTTACCTGGACATCCTCCAGAATGAGAAGTTGAGTTTTCCATTGATTTAATTCCTGGATCAAGGCCTATATCGAAGACCCCTTATAGAATGGCCTCTGTAGAATTAGTCAAACTAAAGAAACAACTAGAAGAATTGAGTAATAAAGGATTTATTCGCCCTAGTGTTTCTCCATGGGGAGCCCCTGTTCGTTTTGTTAAAAAGAAAGATGGATCCATCAGGTTATGTATCGACTACATGGAGAACAATGCTATAACAATAACGAACAAGTATACCCTACCTTTCATTGATGATTTATTTGACCAACTACATGGAGATCAATACTTTTCAAAGATTGACCTTCATTCTGGATTCCATCAGTTTGTGTGAAGAAGGTAGACATTCCGAAGACAGCATTTCGAACCAGGTACGAGCATTACGAGTTTACTATAATGTCTTTTGGATTGACTAATGCACCCTCTGTATTCATGGATCTGATGAATAGAGTTTTCAAGGAGTATCTCGATGAATTTATGGTGGTATTTTTTTCTGATATCTTGGTATACTCCAAAATCTACAAAGATCGTGAAAATCACTTGCACATTATCCTGAAGACTCTGAGAAGACATGAATTATATGGGAAGTTTAGCAAGTGTGAATTCTGTCTTCAGGAGATTTCTTTTCTTGGCCATATTGTCTCTAAAGATGGAATCTCTGTTGATCCTTCTAAGACCAATGAAATCCACGAATAGCCAGCACCTACGTGTATAACTGAGGTATGCAGTTTTATTGGTTTGGCAGGTTATTATCGACGTTTCGTCCAGAATTTTTCCCAATTGGATAACCCATTAACGAAGCTCACACATAAAGGGGTTAAATTTGTTTGGATAAAAGATTGTGAATAATTTTTCGAAGAACTGAAGAGAAGATTAGTCAATGATCTTATATTGAATATACCATCGGGGAATGATGGGTTCATTATTTATAGTGATGCATCGAAGAAATGACTTGGTTGTGTTCTTATGCAGAATGGTAGAGTTATTTCCTATGCATCACGACAGTTGAAAATTCATGAACAGAACTACCCTACTGATGATCTCGAGTTAGAATCTGTGATATTTGCTTTGAAGATATGGAGGCACTACCTCTATGGTGAAAAATGTGAGATTTATACTGATCACAAGAGTTTGAAGTATATTTTCTCACAAAAAGAACTCAACATGAGGCAAAGGAGATGGCATTAATTACTCAAGGATTATGATTTCATGATGAACTACGACCCGGGGAAGGCAAAAAAGGTGGAAGATGCTTTGAGAAGAAAAGATCATGGAGTTTTTAAAAATATGATAATTGAAAGGGATCCAATTTCCATGGATCTAGTGAAGATGGAAATGGGAATAACCAGGGAAGAAGAAACATCAATGCTCTTTCAAATGGCTGCCAAAACATCTTTACTAGAAAGGATTAAGAGTTCTCAGACCGATGATGAAGAATTTTAAAAAGAAGATTAAAGCTGTGAATGATGGGATACTGACAGACTTTGTGTATGGAGATGGAATTTTGAAATTCGGGAAGAGACTTTGTGTTCCCGATATACCTGATCTAAAAAGCGAATTTCGGGATGATGCTCATAGTTCCAATTTCTCTATACACCCTGGGAGCACCAAAATGTATAGATATTTGAAGGAACGTTTTTGGTGGGACAATATGAAGAGGGAAATTGCTGATTTTGTGTCAAGATGTATGGTTTGTCAACAAGTGAAAGCTGGAAAGCAACACCTTGGAGGAGTCATGCAACCTCTTCCCATACCGGATTGGAAAAGGGACAATATTACGATGGACTTTGTCATGTGGCTACCAAAGACTCCTAGGAGGAATGATACAATACTGGTTATTGTTGATCGTCTTACCAAGTCAACACATTTTCTTTCTACAAGAGAAAATCTACCACTGGAACATCTAGCAAGACTATATATTAATGAAGTTGTGAGACTTCATGGAGTACCCCTATCGATTGTTTCTGATCGTGATCCCCGTTTTACTTCAAGATTCTAGAAGAGTCTTCAGAAACCCCTGGATAATGAACTTCATTTGAGCACTTCCTACCACCCTTAGACAGACAGACAATCAGAATAGACTATTCAAACCTTAGAAGACATGTTGAGATCCTGCTCACTTGACTTTTAGGGTATGTGGGATCCGTATTTACCTCTGGTAGAATTTTCCTATAACAATAGCTTCCATTCGAGTATTCAGATGACAGCATATGAAGCGTTATATGGCAAGAGATGTCACACACCAACCTGTTGGGATGAAATTGGTGAAAGAATACTTGTAGGTCTAGAACTGGTGGAGGGAACGATGGAAAAGGTGAAGGTAATCCAAAATCACATCAAAGTAGCTCAAAGTAGGCAGAAGAGCTATGCCGATAATCGAAAGAAGGATTTGGAATTTCAATTCGGGGATCATGCTTTCTTGAAGGTATCTCCATGGAAGGGAGTCATACGTTTTGGTAAGAAAGGTAAACTGAGTCCTACGTACATCGGACCTTTCAAAATTCTAGAACGAATTGGGGTTGTAGCTTTCCGATTGGCAATCCCGCCAAGTCTCTCCAAAGTTCACGATGTGTTCCACATATCTCTGTTGAGGAAATACATGCCTGACCCAACGCATGTACTCACCTATGAAGAATTAGAACTGGATCCCGATCTGTCTTATTGTGAAGAGCCCGTCAGGATTCTTGATACAAGAGAACATGTACTGAGAAACCGGACGACGCGTCTGATAAAAGTGTTGTGGAGAAACCATAAGATGGAAGAGGCAACGTGGGAACCAGAGGAACTTATGATGAAGAACCACCCGAGTCTTTTCATGCGGTAGTATTCTAGAAATTTCAAGGACGAAATTATTTGAAGGAGGGGAGAATGTAACACCCCAAGCTTCTATGTTACGCTTCCCTTTGAATAATGTGATAGTGTGTGTTATACGCAACACCGAGTTCTAACACACCATAACCAAACAAATTAGCCGTTATGAATAGTAATACCTACTTTTTGAAATTATATATATTTCATATTTCAATATGGACTTTATTTTTTGGATTTGGAATATCGAATTTAGCCTAAGGTTAAATTTTGGTACTTTTCGGATAACTTTAATATTTTGATGAATAGTGAAAATTACAAAATTTTAATTAAAAACAACTTATTTAATAAAAATAATTAATAGTGATAAATTATGAATTTGAGTGGTTTTAAAGTATATTTAGAATATATTTTTACCATTTAATACAATGTTGTTCATTGAACATAATTTTACAATTAAACCGGACATAACCAAGTGTCAATCTTTTGATAGTTATTATCACTTAAAAACACGCTTTTTGTTTTAACAACTGGAATTAATTTTAAATTAATTTCTGCCACTTATGTGTTTTGAATTTGGAAAAATGGATTCAATATTTGGAATCAGGATGTTCAAATTGTGTAAATAGGTAACTTTTATTTTTAGACATTTTGAATAATTACTTCGGTAGTTATTTTATTTTCCATGGTTAAGGGTAAATTCGGTAAATAAGGGTTAACAAATAATACTATAATAATACTAAATTACCCTAAAACGTGTCCTAACCTTATTGGTTGATACATTTTCGACCATAGGCATCTTTGGGTAGATTTTGGGACCCCATGGAGCCACTTGTAGGTGATAGGGACACTTAATTTTAATTAAGTGAAAATATGTACAAAAATGACATAAGCATATATCCTTTAGAAAAACAATTTTTACATAGGGTTATATATGTTGGATTTGAGACTATAAATATTAATTAGAAATCTAAAATGATTTCCTACATAATTATATTTTATTTATAATTTTTAGAATTTAAATAATTTAATTTATTTATGACACAATTATGATGCAGTAATTACCATAATAGTGACAAATTGAAATAATTGATATTATAAATACCCAAATAAATATAATATGAGACTTTTAATGAATTAAACTAATTTTAGAGGATAATATGACATATTATTATTGATTTAATTGACTTTTTTCGAAGTAATAATTCTATTATGAGTTTCACAAAAATCAACTATTGAATAGTGTCAAAATTGACATAAAAGAGTTTTTTAAAACAAATATTATATTATTAATTGATATTAAATTCCTAAAAATCTAAGGCTAGGCCAAGAGACTTATATAATGATAGATATATCATTAATGGACCACTTGGGGGCCTCTTGCATGTATATAGTATGTTTATTAACCATATAATATAAAAATAGAAAGAGACATTGTAAAAGTGAAACTAATTAACTTAGAGTTAATACTTAAAGATAAGGTTAATATAAGTACCCAAACCTGTCTAAATTCTATTGGTTGAGTGGTGTTCGACCCATACCCACCTTAACATTTAAATAATCCACTTTGGAGCCATTATATACCGAATATAAATTTATTATAAATTAATATTTCTAGCTTTTCCAAAGGTGCCCCTCACCCCTTTTATAAAAGGGCACTCCTTCTTATCATTTCTTTACACATTCAAAGCCTTTTGGTTCGGCCAAATTCTGCCCAAATACTCTCCCAACTTCTATCAATACAACCTATAGGCCTTATATTGATCATAAATCCAACCAAAGATCTCTTTCGATCAAATCAAAAGAATGAACCCGAAGAAGAGGTAATGTTTTCACCACCCTTTTCAAGTTCCTTTCTTCTTGCACTTCTTCATTCATTGTTATTACCATTCTAAAATAATAACTCCAGTATCATATATATACTGTGATTTTATTATAAATATTTTACAACCGTATTCAGTATTCTACCCACCCTTTGAATAACATGTCACCATACGTGCGTACGTACGGCTTACCGTCTCCACGTCGTGGTGTAATTGTTATTCAATATATTATTATTTGGATGGGTATAATAATGATGTGTAACTCATTTAAATAATAAATATAAAATGTTAATGATTCTTTATATATGATATACCATCTATTTATATATTATTTTAATATAAAAAGAATGATACTGTCACTCGTGCGTACGTACGGACTACCGTCTCCACGAACACGATGAGATTCATTCTCCATCGTATCCATTCAAGTATAATTATCATTTGATGATTTAAAAATGATTTTTAAGGACTTGATATCATTCTGGATATGAATAATATACAACCTATCCATTACAAACATGGCTTACATAACAAATCATATAAAATAAAATGAGTAAGTTAACACCCGAAACAACGATAATACTAAGATATTATTAACAAATCAATGTTAAAAGATCATATATGATATCATATTAATGTATATGATTATTGTATAATTTAATAACAATTATTTCACCATTATTCAGGATTTTAACCTACCCCAACCAAGGAAAAGTACAAGGTAAGGGTTTATTTCACAATCTCTTCATTATCCGAGGTTGTTTATACGTAATAATCTTCTGGGATCTCTTTATCATCCACATCCATGTTTCTTAAAAATGTTTTTCAAAACAATTTTACTATTTACAAGAATATGGGTTAAAGTCATTTATAACCTTGTTTGACTTTTTATATGTGGTTTATAAAGAAATCTTTCCGTCATTTTCCAAACAAGGTTCTTTTTAACCTTTTCGACAGAATTAAGGTAAGTATGTTTTTTTTAACTTATACGGCGGGTGCAGTTATTTTCCACCGTTATAAAATCGTCGAAGCTTCCCTTACAAGCTTATAAGAATATTTTCAAAGAAAATGTTATATTTTTTAAATATATGACTCTTAAATGATTTAAAAATAGAAAGGGATATTTCTCTAAAAAGAGTTCTGATTTCATCTATGTCAACATCCTTTGATGGATTTTACGCTTATTTGAAGTTGATTTATTATGATACAAAACTTCTATATTGTATTGATGGTTTTGTTATATGTTTGACTGTGGATGTGCTATTTTTATACCATTCATATATTATGGTGAAAGTATTGACATTTCATATGCTAGTTTTAATACGAATGTTTATGTTATGTTTAAACCTTTTCATATGGGAATGCATTAGACTTAATATGTGACGGGTGGAGCCCACTATACCTCCTCGATGCATCGGTAGGTCTCATGAGACACACTAGTGTCTTGGAAAAAGGCCTTGGCAAAATCTTATTTGTATTCTTGGCACTAGGCCTTGGCTATGTGGTTATGATAGTATGGAATTATGAATTCCATCATTATGAAAGTGGTTATTGATATTGCATGTGATTATTCGATTAGTAGAATATCCATGTAAATAAGTAAATGGAATTATTTCATTTTATTTTTTCCATAATATGTTTAAGTTCAAGTTTAAAAGGCTCTTGTTTTAGTTATACATTGCCTTAAATGTTTATTATTATTTATGAAAGATTCGGCTATATTGTTATCCTTACTGGGCATTTGGGCTCACCCCTTTTATTTGTTTTATTTTTCCCAGGGTATGAAGAAGTAAATTATGAATGACCTGCAGGGATAGTATGTGGGGATATGAGTGTGGAATATGAATAAAATATGTTGTTGTAGTTTTCATTTTTATGATGTAATGTAAGACTTATGAATATATCTAGTATTTCCAAGGCTACTAAACCAATCGGTCTTTCGAGATTTGATCCTTCTTGTGATGATGCCAATGTTATGTAATAATACACCGACTCTGGGTAACTATGGTCGGGGCGTTACAAAAACTATTAAAAGGTGTGTAAGTAACGAATCATGAGTAACCTAGTACAGAAAAATGACAATTATTGCACAACGAGTTTGACACTCCGAGCGGATATGATCAGGATAATTCTAAATTATGTTAAAAATTATTATTAAGGATTTGAATTTAATCAAATCCCCAAAGAAAATAGGTATATTATTTTGAAATTAGTTATGTAATATTTTCAACAATTATTTGTAATTCTATCTCTAGTTTTGGGATTATCAATTATGTTACATAATGTAATAATCTAATGTAATATATTCAAATCATTATTAATTGATCAAATAATGAATCATGTTCTTAATACTCATGGGAAATATAAATGTTTCCCTACTGATAAGGATAAAAAATATGGTATTGGAAATGAGAATATTATGTATATATTAAGGAATATTAAACATGTTACGACACATAACCTTTTCTGGGTGAAAAAACATGTTCCATATTTTGATTTTATGATGTTCCATCATTTTTGGCAATAGAGGCCACGCTCCTTTAGTGGGAATACAAACCCAATGGTATTTGAGAAATGAATAATGAAATTGGAAAAGATATTTATGGAATTAGGATGTGGTGAGAAGGAAAATGTGACAATTTCATTTTATTTTTCCAATAGAGATAATGATCAATTTTGGTTGTTGATCCTAAATACTAGGGATGAAGAGGAAATAGAACTCATGGATTGGATATATTTTAAGGATATATTTTTCCTAAAATATTTCCCTCATGATAAAAAATTGAAATGAAGATAAATTTATATATTTTAAATAAAAACAAATAATAATGTGTTGTGGAGTGTGAAGATACATTAACACGGTTAGAATGGCATTCTATGGATTTCATACCAAGATAGTGTTCGAGATTGATCACATCATTGATGGGATTATATGAAGAATACAACATGCACCATATCTCAAACCTTTTCATCATTATATGGAATAGATTTATATGTTATGGAGATAGAGAAATACATATCCTCGTAATATGGATTCAAAGGGAATAATGATAAAATAATATAGAAGAGATAATAATAGATGAATGAAAGAAGTTAGTGAAGGATTTTTTAACGTGTGAAAAATCTGGAAAGAATCACCATTAGAAATTCTTAAAAGGATTTAGTATTTATTATAAGTGTAGTGAAAAGGGTCACTAGGAAAATGATTATAAATAGAAGAAGGTAAGTGATTATATTCAGCGTTACAATTGAAAGGAGTTGGGGAAAAATAATAACAAATTCCCAAAGTGTCAATGGAATATACCTCAGAAGAAGTAAAGGGATCCATGTGATGAATATATTATTGAAAGGACCTATGATGAATAATTAATTTGATTATGTATTTGGACATAAGAAATGAATTTTATATCTATTTTATTAATGGTGTACTCATCATATTAATTATGTAATTTATAATTATTTATTGTATAACTTTTGCATTTATTATTTGAGATTATATGTCTAATTGTACCATGAAAAGTGATTCGGATGCCAGATAAATATTTTTTTAAACACAGTTTTGAGGGAAATATTATCATTCCTATGTTCACAATGTTTAGATAATTATTTGGGACAGAGATATGATTTATAAGGATAAATTTATTTGTGTACTACTAATAAAAATAGAAATGATTCTAAAGAGTTGGATCATAATATTTTGGAAAAAATAACCATTTATGAAATATTGTATGTTGAATATTGCATGTTTTTTTTGAGATTGATGTATTACATAAACCTATGATGAAACTTGTGTTAAGATATAAAGTTGAAATAGCTAAAGGAAAAACCAAAGGATAATATTTTCTTTATAGAAACAAAAATTTACATTGATTCTTCGATGAGGAAATAATTTCAAAACTCAAGGAAAAGTGTCTTAAAATAAAAATGTTTCCTTATTATCATTATTTTTTATGATATAAATGTCCTTTATTCACACAACTAGTTTATGAATTTATGGATATTAAATTTCAACTGAACATATTTTATATCACTCTCCTTCACGAATTTGATAGTTTGACTTTTCGTCAGTGTTCAGGTTTTCACTAATGTTATACTATTCCAATCCTTGTTTTGCGGTGACCTTTGCATTCCCTTTCCCCTCTTATTAACAAGATGTGTTATTAACATTATTAATGAAGTGAGGGTTTGAAATCAAAATTTTATTTTTCACATATCAATCCCTTGATTTCTGAGATCATGTTTGAATTACTATGATTCAAATTTTTTTAGCCAGGGAGAATGTTAGGCCACCCAAATTCTAAAAAAGGAAATTTTATTTGATAGTGTTTATGACACACAACACCAAGTGCATAATAGAATATAATATCCAGAGAATCTATACTATAGTTAAAAATTAAAGTATATTCAATATATTATATATATTGAAATGCATGAAACATTTATTTTAAATTGTTTTTCATGTATTGATTTTATTTGATGCCTTATGTTATATAAAATACTAAATCTTATTGAAAATTAATAATATTATCATTTAAAATAAAAATTATCTCTGAGAAGCTAAATTGGTAATAATAATTAGTATGAACTAAATTATAAAAATAAATACCCTAATTAATTGGTTTCCAATTAATTGGATAAGAATATAAAAACCAAATGAATAAAAATGATATGTTTCTATAAAAATCAATTTTTATTCATTAAAGGAATTTTATCTTAATAAATTAAATTAATTAATATTAGTTGATGATATTATTTAATTATATACTTTCTTAATTAATGAAATTTTTTTTTACATTTCTATAATATATTTGATATGAATATGATATGAAATATTCCACTTATATGCATAAAAAGATATATTTTTTCTAAAGGAATATTTCCACCATTTAATGGAGAAACTATTTTAAATAATACTTTTGAAACTTTTATAAACTATCATGACCCACTTCCCATAGGGTGTACCACACCTAGGATGGAAATATGTGGAGATAGATAGGGACACTCGAGTCCTACCTCCAGTAGGCCATGGGTTGGAAACTATTATCAAGGGTATAGTAAACACATGGAATGACGACATTATCCTCTAAGAGAACAAATGAAGAAGATAGATAATAAATAAACCTACCAACACCTACCAATACTACAATATTAATGAAAAACCAAGTATAAATATGTAATGAAATACAAAAACTACTATAACCAAAGTTTAAATATCATGTAAAAATGAAAAGTAAGGACGATAGTGACCACGAAGACCAAACAACTCATACTAAACTTCAATATAATAGTAATAAGGCTGATATCCAACCATCTTCAGTTGAACTAATACTATTTGTATATAAATATGTTGAGTGTAAAAGTATACTTAGTTGGATCCCCCCAAGAACCTCTCATACAAAATGTTACAAAAGGAGTCTAATATAAAGTGAACAACAAGTGAAATTAACTGGGCACCAAAATATGTATTCTATGTTCCTAGAATAACCACGACTACTCTCATCATATATCGCATAAAATATAATATAATATAAAAAACAATATCAATTTTACGAACTATCTCTTCCCCTTTGGTTTTCCACTCTTCTCCAAAATTGCACATCATGAGAATCCCTCTACAATTAACATCTCTCAGACTCATGGATTCCACTATTAAGACAAGATATCTTATATTCACACAATCATTGATAAGGAATTGTTAAATTATTTTAATCCTTTTCATAATTTTCACATTATTTTAATTAATTCCTTAACCACTAATTGACAATTAATATTTTCCACATTATATTTCATTCCCATAACAACAATGTTTCATTCCATATAGGGATTAGAAAAATGAGTCCCTTTCTTCTTACAATTATAACCTCAAAATTGATTCCTAGATGATTACTACCCCATGGGTTAAAAATTAGTCATTTATTTTTGAATTTACTTTCTATATTAATAGTTAATATAGGAAAACATCCTTAGATACCAAATAATATAACAACTGAGATCATCCACCTACCTCATGTAGTGGGGATATGGAAGAAAATAAACAAAAAACTAAGCCATCATCATAAAAAAATTTAAAAAGGAATACATATTTAAAATAAACAAGTAATCCTAGATTCCACCCATTATATCATTACTAGTATCCATCTAGAAATCAACATGAATATACCAATGAAACAAACCGTCACAGGCATCAACTAATTCTACAATAACCTGGCCTCCCCACCATGTATACCACAATTTCCATGTGGTCACATCCATCTAATTCTCAAGTCAAAACCATGACACCCTACCACATATACCACAATAGCACTATAGTATTGGCCATCCCAGGCTCAAATCAAATGTGGGACACCTCGACACTTATACCATAACATCCATCCAGGCTCATCCATCCTAGTCACACATCACATCAAATGCTGCAAGAAACCCACATAACAAAAAAGATCTTGGCCATAAAACATGACACCTTGCCTTCACATGAAATGATCTCTCGTGGCTCTAAATCATGAATCACGTGGCCTTTAAAAGATAGGGGAAAATTAGACCCTTCAAAGGAATTATCTTATATCACACTACTGTTTCATATTCCATCATGATTTTTCTAATTCTTTAATTACAGGTTCCATCCTTGACAAACCTAACCATCAATCAATCACTAGATTTAAAAATTTAGTTATATGTATAATTTAATATTTTTATTAACAACTATAAATATTCTCCACATATTTATTCTATTCCAATAAGAAATGGAAGATCAATTAATATAAACATCATTACATCATTATGATTACAACACCCCATGTTCATTAAACATGACTCTATAATCATTTATTCCAATTAATTAACAACTATTTCAGGATTTACATTATTTACCAATTATATATGCTATTCCTTTCATGAAAAGCATATCATAGATACCACACTCACTAGAAAAACTAGTTGAATTTTTTTTCACGATACAAAACTGCAACATAATAATATGATTGATACTAATTCTTTAATCTGGTTTGAATAATTATTAGGATAATTTTATTTCCATCCATGTGGATAAATTATTCTATATAGATTATTTCATGTAAAAAATAGAGAATAAATTAATCCCCTCCCTCAAAATGGGTTTCAATGTTCTTTGCATAAAAATGAACCAATGATGCTGGTCCCAATCACCTTTCCCACAAGAACAACATCCACCAGATAAAGTCTCAGCACAACCACAAGATAATGAAACTAACAAAACTATTTTAGAAACATGGATATAAAGGACCACAACATGGAAATGAGGAATGGGAGGAAACATACATAAAAAACATCAATAACTGATATAGAACATACAATGTATTAAAGATGGATCATTATGGATTGAAGGAGAGAAGATATAGATCAATCCTTAATAAAGGAATCATTAAAACAATGAAGAGGGGGTTGTAGGTTCACCTTCAATCATAAAATGTTCTACAGCCGTTGGGCTTGACAAACATGAAAGGATAATTTTTTTAAAAACATATAGCATCTAAAATTTACACAATGTGTAACACCCAGTCATATTGTGTAATCCTTGGGGTTTTTTTTCCTGAGAAATGTGTCACCGTTTTATTGTTTAACCCCAAAACATACATGTCATGAACTTAACATAGACATCATTGAATGATTACACATCATTTATTTCATTTTGTTTACATAATTTTGGAACCAAACACATCCAAATATACTCATAGCCTCCTCCAACCACCTCAATATTTGGAAATGTGCAAAGGTTCAATCCCAATTTTTCGGAGACATTACATTATATAGCTCTGAAAACATAATCATCCTCGACAATCCATAACTAACCCAGAGTGGAAAACTGAAAAGGGGTATCTGAGTAGCCACCCCGGGAGATTACTCTCAAGGATCTCCCCACCATAGAAGCTCAAACACCACACTAAGTTAATAACATGAAACTACACAACAGACAGAAATAAATCATAAATTCTCTTCTAGGGGATATACATCTAAAAATAGAAAATTTTATAATAATAAAGAAGATAAATTTATCTCATAAAACAAAAAAATGTCTACAACCATAAAAAAGAGCATTACAAGAGAAGATATGAACATCAAAACACATGGGGTACTGAGTGTGAATCATTAACAAATGTTCATAGGAACTCTCCTCCACATCAACATGTTTCTAAAAGACACGAACCATGTGGATATTTCACCCCCGCAACACTTTCTCCTGGCGGTCCTGGATCCTTATAGGCTGCTCATCAAAGGTCGCATCATTGTCAACATTGATATCACCACAATTGAAGATGTAAGAGTTTTCATAATGATAATAATGGATCTATAAGTCATTATAGACATCATGAATCTATCTTATCTTTGTCGTAAACAATATCTGATTGTACATGTCTCCAACACAAGCTAGCATCTCCAAAGGACCAACAAACAAGAGAGAAATATTACTCACATGACCAAACCTTTGATGCCCATGATGAGAAGTCACCTGTAGGAACACATGAACCCCAGTTTTGAACTTCAAAGGTCTCCTCCTATGATGAAAATATGATTTATGATGATCCCTCACTATTTTATCCTCTCATGAATCCCCTAAACCATATTGGTTGTATTCCTTTCAACATTGTGCCTGATAATTTTTTACCCTCCTATATCTTGTCCCTTAAAATAGAGAATGGTATGGTTGGAAATAAAATGCTTTAAACTATGATTTACCACTGGTGGATTGAAAAAATATTGTTGAAAGATAACTCTTCCAAGGTAAGGTGCCTCATCTATGAGCCTCCAAAATCTAGGCCAGAAGATCTCAACATGCCATGAAGAGTATGTATGGTCCACTCTATCTGAACATTCTTATATGAAAGAAAAGAAGTGAAACATCCTAGATGAGAACTGAAATAATTCTAGTGACCTCTCCACACCTTATAGGTAAAAATGATATTGATTATAAATGATCATCCATAAAACCCAATGGAGTCTCACCACCTCCTCGAAATGTTTTATCTAAAAAACCAAAATTGAGCATTAATCCTTGATCACAATAAAGTGGGACTGTTTTATCCAACGGTCCACTACCAGACATATAGATTCATAGACTCCCTGAGCTCGAGGTAAATAGATTACCATGTATATCGATATTTCATTCCATTTCCACTGAGGAACATTTAATGGATGAAGAAGACCACAGAGAACATGGTGTGTGGCTATAACCTTTTGGAAGACCAAACAACGATACACAAACTATGAAACTCTATGATTTAACCGTATCCACCAATAATTTCCCATCAATGATCAGTATATATTTTTCATGCTAGGTTTTCCTACCAATGGTCATCTTTGGAAATCTCTAAAAACCATTTCACATATCACAAATAGAATTAAAAGCCTTTAATAAAACAACAATTCATAATGTTTATCATCATACCAACCATTAGAGGCCTTCCCAAAAAAAATTCTCTAGCCATCATCCTCAAGATCCCCAAACTGGGAATCTTCCTCCTATTTCACCAGATACGATTTCACCATCATCCAAAAAAGAAAACCACATCCCCTAAATTGACCTATATCTTGGGGAAATTTTGAATGTTATTTCTTCACTCTCCATGAATCACATAATTCTCATACTATATTGATCTGAGACTTCCTTCATAGTGGGTTAGCAACAAAATTACACATTCCCGGTGAATATGAAATATAAATTTTGCAATCCAGTAAGTCCCCCATCATCCAATGATGATTCTAGTTCAAGTCACATTTCTAGAAAACATACTGCGAGATCTTATGATCATTAAAGACAACAATGAGCTCACATATGAGGTAATGTAACCAAAGAATCAAGGAAATCATGAACACCAGTGACATGAGATTGTGTGTTTATTATTTATGCTTATAGGTATTTAACTTTTGAGATCCACATGAAAAATATGATCTATTGTGCATCAGAAAACATTCGAACCCAAGATGAGAATCATTACAGAAAACATCAAACTAATCTATTTTTTTTAAGAATAATAACTTGAGCACTTGCCAACATCTAATTTAGATACTCAAATGTTTTATGATATGGTTCACTGAACAAGAGCCCCTAATCCTTTATGGTCGATGTTGTCAGAGGATACATCACCTGAGAGAAATCAGTTATGATCTTCTTATAATAGCATGAATAGACAAGAGAACATCGCACTTATTTCACTATCTAGGGGGATGGCCAAGATACAACTACATCTATCTTTGATGGATTCACATCTAATCCCTTATAGGATACAACATTTCCCAAGAAAAAGACATCTTGATCCCAAAACACACACAGTGTAAACTTCCCAAATAACTACTCATGATGAAGAAATCCCAAAACAAAACATATATTCTCTATATGATTCTCCTTAGACATGGAGTATACAATTATTTCATCAAGGAAATCCACCATGAACTTATCTTGTAAATCATAGAACATAGGTTTCATTGACCCCGTGAACATAGGTAGAGAATTCTCCACACTGAACAGTATCATAACAAATTGTAATGCCGAGGACGACAATGTAATGTAGTCTTCAAGATATCCATATCCTTTACATGCATCTGATGATATCATGATTTAAAATTGATATTTGTGAACCAACTTGTTTCCTTTAGTTGATCGAATAAATAATTAATCCATGGATGAGGATAGAAGTTTTTCACTATCACTTATTTAGTGTGATGATAAATGATACAAAACATCAAATTTCTTTCTTCCGTCTTCATGAGCAAAACTATTGCACCCCATGGTGACACACATGGATAATCAAACCTATACTACCACAATCTATCAATATGTATATACAGATCATGCAACATAGAAGGCACCATTCATTACAATGACATCGAGATATGAGACACACATGGTTGTAGTTAAATCCTAAACTCAATCGCTAATCGAGGGGGTAACACTACAACCTACATTAATCAAAATTTCAAGGTACTCTCATATGACACTGGGAAACACCAATTGATGAATCTCTAATGAACTCTGCATCATAATAGGCATTAAGTATGATAATGGAATAACATGCCTCTCACCCATCTGGGGGTCTCGATCTCCAAAAAAGACTATTTTCTCTCCATCATCATTGATGAACACAACCTTCTAGATGAATAAAATCACAATACCTTTCCCTAAATACATCCAATCCATACTGTGGATAATATCATATAGTTGTATCCAAAGAAATAGGAAATCTCCCCAAGAGTTGTTCTCCCCCAGCACTAGATTTCAATGTCAATAAACATCAAACAATTCTGATTGACCTTCAATATGTGTAGTCAACACCAAGGGAACTAGAAATATCTCTACCTGAAGTCCCAAGGTGAGAACATGCTAATGGGATATGAAGGAGTGTTTCACTCTTGAATAAAAAAAAGCATTAACCCAAGTAGAAAGCAAGAGAAGAGAGCCTCTAACGATGTATGTTCTTACTGGAGATAGAAATTCTAGTGCATAGAGGGGACCATTCCCTTCTCCAAGCCTCTCTAATCATGCTGAAAACCACATCCATGACCACACTGTGGTTTCTATAGATGGGGAGTATACTGGGGTTGTCTTCAGCCTACCCCATCCACTCTCTATTGATCCCAAATAGGAGGAACCTACTACTACTACAACAACTAGAATAGTCTCAGTGGAGGAGCCTAAATCAGAACAACTTGCGTATGCTCAATAATAAAAAAGGTCAGTCTCCCTTTCCACTCATGATGTTTCCATCCATAAAAACATGTATCTAATCACTTTTCATTATTATTAGAGCCACTTCCTCAATAAATATAATACATTAAGTGTTGTTACCTACTCTGGGATAATCAAATACACTTCTGTCCTGAGAAATGGGAACCCTATAACACATATCTTCTTCTTGACTAATCCTGATGGATCCCTTTTCATGATGATCTAGTTCATTCTAAAATTCTCTTGATAACATCTTGTCTTTCTCGCACATCAAAATATGACTTCATCATAAACTGGGTGACATATTGTAGTATCATTGGATGTAAAGCCTCCTTAAAATGACTTACCCTATCCTCCTCATTTGGTAATCGATCTAGATCATACCATATAAGGTTTCAGAAATGGAACTCTAATTCTTACACACTGGAGCTCCCATACCATAGGGTAAAAAGGTCCAAGGAACTAACCACCTACTTTGTAAAAGAAATAAACATGGCTTTTAAATGGTCACAAAACTCCACCTATGAGACTTTCTACTCCTCGCGGTCTCTGTGGAATAATAACCACCACTTCTTGTCTACCCCATAGAACATCATCAAAGACATTGATACCAATTTCCCCATCTGAGAACAGATCGAACTAAAGGATTTCACAACCACCTCCAACAAAGCTTCTATGACTTTATCTAAAACATATCATTCATACCTCTATAGAAACTTATGCTAATACTCTCAGAGTGTCCTCTTCCTGGTGTCTTTGTCATCAAACTCCAATATTTGGAAATCATTTGGCACAACCTACTAAACATATTCTTCTCAAAACAGAAGAGGACATTGACTTGGATCCATGCCAAAAAAGTAAAAAACATTTAGAGCACCTAAGATGGACTATAGAAGAAATTACATTAAATGATTGGTTTATTTTATTTATTTTAGGGAAGCCTATAACATGGTTTACCACACAAAATAGAGGTGCAAAGAAGAATGATGCATTATATTTTCCTAGTTATCTATCATGTTACCAATGTATCTTCATTTAGTAGACACGATATATTTAATGGTCTTTGAATCATATCATAGGGGGGGCTAAATTCCTTTTTCTACATTGTTCACATGTATTTTCAATGCATACTAATGTTTGATGAAACCATTTCCCAACCAGCCCACACAACCTCCCATGTGGATAACTCTAAAATCTATCTTATCCCTCAACCAGACCTATCACACCACTCTATCATGACCCCTCCCCGCATGGTGTACCAAATATGGGCAAGTAATGGGTGAATTGAAATTGTGACACCTATGACCACCTCTAGTCGGCCTGGGGTTGGTGACTAGCATCGTGGGTATACTAAACACCAGAATGGGATGCATTACCCTCTATTAGAACACATGAAAAAGAGTTAGAAAATATAAAAACTAGAAAACACTATCTCATGCTAAAATATTAAAACAAAACCCAAGTTTATATATGTAATGACATGCAATAAATACTAAAATTGAATGGAAACTGCAATTACCAAAATAAATGTGAGGATATATGCGACCATGAATCCCAAAAATCTATTATTAAACCCAATGATAGTAGGAACCTTCCTGATCTCTAGCTAGCTCCCACTAACCTACAAAAATTACATATACACAAGGTGATTATAATACTATACTCTGTATGGTTATCTCGGAAGCCTCTGGTTAACAGGTTAAAGAAAGAAATCTAAATCACAGTAAAAAATAATGGAATCAAACTTGTGACCTAACCAGGTATACTATATTCCCAGCCACCCCATGGAACCCCACACCAATTATCACATAAGACATGATATAATTTCATAATGAATATCTAGGTAACCCTAAAACCACTTCCCCAGTGGTTTTATGATCAACCCCATTGTCATATGTCATGAGAATCTCTCTCCAAATTGGATATCCCACAGACACCTGGGTGATGAACCAAGACATTCACCTCATGCAACACACCACCACATCTATGTAAATAAATGTGACATGGTAGTTTCCAGGATTCACCGTAGCCTGTAAAATGTTTTTCATACTTCAGATATTATTCCTGAAGCCATCATATCCCAAACAACGAGTCAGGATCCTCTAGCTGTCACATCCTATTCATATTATACGAATAGTATTCCTTAGGAAACTATATCAAAAATTCACATGTGTGAAATAAAAATAATCAATTACATCCCTCTACAAATAAATATGGTGATGAACTAACAACCTTGAATAACAACATAAGTAACTATAATGATAAGAGAGTGGGGCCAAAGGGGGTAGTCCACCATCCATCCTCCCATTAGGATATTGGGGAAAACACCACACAATGATTAGAACCCTTAGGGTGTGAGTTTTCTTATCCAGGAGGGTGGATAATATATGGAATACATAAATATATATTATATAATACAGCTGACCACCACAATATGGGCATAACCTAGTCTTAGAATCATCTGCTGCTAACAACTCTCAGACTCCAGGTTTCCACTGTTGAGATAATGTAACCTATATAAACAACCCATTGAAATAGATATATTATATAATTTTATTTCATTTGATCATCTTCACTTTAGGTTAATTAATTATTTAATCATTAATTAACCATTTCCATTTTCTACATTACATTTCATTAATATTACAACAAAGTTCCATTCCCTCCTAGAATAACCAATCCTAGTCCACAGCTTCCCATAATTATAACCTCACCATTACATCCTAGAAATCTCCATCCCCATGGGGTAAACATTTATTAAATTATTTAAAACATTACATTCCATATAATTAGGTATAATAGTAAAACATCATATGATACAAAACAATGTAAAAAACCAAACACATCCATCTTCATTAAGTAGTGGGAATGTATAAAAAGATAAACAAACAACCTTGACATTACCCATATAATAAATTCAAACAAGCATTAATCTTTTATATTAATGGGTAAGCCTGGATTCCCCCAGTTATGGCATCATTAGTGTCCTTCCAGACACCCACATTCATATCCAATTGTATCCCAAAATCAAAATCATCAACTGCTTCCACAACAACTGGCCCTCACAACCCAATATACCACAACATCCTTACAAGCTTAGTCATATCGGGATCATGTCACATCTGAGTGTCCCCAACCCAATGACCACATCAACCCTCTAGTCTTAACTATTCTAGGTTTATGTCACATTTGGGCCTCCTCTCCCCCATATACCATGTGATACCTCCTTTCTTAGTAGTACCATGCTCACGTCACATCACATGTAGTATGAAAAAATAGCCACCACGATTTTAGCCCTAAAGAAAGGATTATATACTTTAAATGCAACAAGGTATCATGACTCCAAATAGTTAGGAACCTTGAACATTATAATAAATCAGTAAAATCATTACCTAAAAATGAATTATCTTTTATCATGAAATATATATTATTACATCTTGAATAAATCGATTCATTAATTATAGGTTCCAACATCGGGAAACCTAACCAGTTAGCTATCACATGATGTAAAAAATTAATTAAAAAATTTATCTAACATTACATTAAATAAATTATTTAAATTCATCATCATGAATCACAACTTTATTCAATTCCATTAACTCATAAAAGATCAATTAATGTAAACATGTTTCAATGTTAATATTACAAGACACCAGTTTCATAAAACGTGCATCTTTAATCTTTTTTCCAATTAGTTAACAACTTATTCTGGATTTACGTTATTTACTAGTTCCACTTGCTAATCCATGATTAAAAATCACTAAATAGATATGATAATATCTTAAAAATAAGAGAAAAATGTATTCATGGTAAAAAACAATAGCATCTCCATGTGATCGATACCAATTATTTAATATTCTTCAAGTAATTATTAGGTTAATTTCATTGAGACACAAGGGACTAAATCATGATATCCCTAGGACTCTACCTAACTAAATAGGGAACCAATGAATCTCATACCTCAAAAATGGTGTCAATATTATTTTCATGAGAATGAACCAATTTTGTAGCTCCCAATACCCTCTCCCTAAAAAATTGAATGTCCCCGAGGACACCATGCTTCAACCGCAACGAAAAATAACCATTTTTTTATAAAAATGGAGATCAAGAACCATTACATTAAAATAAGGAATTGGATGAAACATATAGAAGAAACCACAATAACGGTTGTAGAACATACCTTGGATCAAAGACGGATAACTACATATCAAAGGAGGGAAGCCACATATCAATCCTTGATCAAGGAATCCCAAAAACAATGTATATGGGGTTTTTGGTTTACAAAGAATTGGAAAAGAGGTGCGGAAGAAATAGGGTTTGACAAACCGGAATAGATGAAAGTTTTAAAAAAAAATCAACATTGGGGGAATTACATGATGTGTAATCCCCTTTCACGTCGTGTAATCCCCAGGCTTTAGTTTTCTACAAAAAATGAGTTACCTTTTTATTATATATCAATTAAATGTTTCACATCGTGAAACTAACATATATTACTTCTAACTCATACAAGGAGTGTAATTCTTCTTATTTCGAATATTTTGTAGCGAAACTCCTCTGGACATCCTCTCAACCTCCATTCAACATCTCAATCTTTAGAAACACAAAAAGGGTCGATCCACATGTATCTAGGCTATTAAATAAACCATATTTATAAAAATAAAATTTATCTTTAACATAAAAATATAAAAATTATCTTTGGGTTAATTTTTGATATTTTTTTGATATCTTCCAGTTTTTGAGGAATAGTCAAAAATACTTAATTTCAAATGCAATCTACATTTTTAACTAACTTATATAAAAGGTAAAATAATATTATTATTAATTTTAAATATTAATTATATAAAAATTACATATATTAATCCTATTTAGGCCATTTTAATTTGTTTAACATTGTTATTGGATAAAAAATTATTTCATTATTTTGATCATTTGTTTGCATTAAAAACACTATTCATCATTCCTACTTCAAGAATAATTTTTAATTAATTTTTCTACTTATGAGATTCTAATTCGAGAAAATTAATTAAATATTTGGATTAAAGTTATTTGAAAATATCTAATAAGGATAATTTTTTAAAAAAATATTACTGAAATAAATTAAAATTTAAAATAGCGATCTAGAGAAAAAATAACTTAACATTGGACTAAAACATGACTAATAAACATGAAAAAATGCTTTTGGATGTCCATATGATTACTATATCATTAATTGGATCAATTTATGTTCATTATTTAATACATTAGATATAAATGAGACATCCTATTATTGATTACCATTTTAAATTTGCAATAATACCACTCATCTTCCACTATAATCCATGGTCTAAATTTTCTTCCATGGTCCATTTGTAATACATGAACGCTTTTTAATAACTTTTGATAACCGTAAAGGCATAGTGTTGTGAAAACACCATTGATCTTTTCATACAAAATGGGATCTATTATATCCTTTAAAACGATTATATATGTTAATTTTTTCTCACAAAAGTATTCCCCAATACCTCACCAAACATCCCATAAAACATTTCTGAGCACATTGGAATATAATAACAATATATTCTAACGAACATTACATAATGTGAATGAGGATTTATATAAATACCCCAACCCAAGTAGCATAGAGCCAGTGGTACATAGTCACACTGGCACTATATATAACCAATCACATATCAAAGTAGTAAACAATTTAATAGACAAGTAAAACTATACACATATGTTATTCCCATACTACATAAGAAATATAAAAAACATGACCTAAGAAACAATCATGAATCAAATATATCATTCATTATACTGTTCATCTAATTCAATGGAATATAATTCTAGAATATATGGTTAGATTTGATAAACAAGAACATTTATGTATAGTAGAAGATATCATGAGTAATGAAGTCAAAATTAATATGATACATTGGATAATAAAAACACATTCCATTCAATCAACAACTTGAGTTTTGTAATCATGCATGTATTGAATCATCGTAGACAACATATGTATAATAAAAATTCAATTTTTATAAAAGGAAATACATAATCCCTTGTAAATATTTTTATTATAGCCATGTCCCCAAACCCTTAATATATAAGTCAAATATGAGGTTATATTTTATAGATATGGTTTCATCTATCTATCATTCGTATTGGTGTGGCTATAGAAAATTGATATAGCTATATTTTTAAGAGGTTACTTCCATGGTTTCCACCGTGGCAATGGTACCTACGGAGAAAAATTTGAAAACCCGTGCAATATATCACATTCTTTTACACTATGTCTATAGAGTCTATTACTATGCTGGAAAACTACGGATATATCGCATGTAAATCATGGCTATAGATTTAAAAAAAAATCTACTAGCCAGATATTATATTAAAACCTTCATACTCATAGAACAAATAACTTATCACTAAATTTTGGAAATCTATTGGTATATATATATATATGTATATATATATATATATATATCATTATGAATCGTGTCAATAGAAAAAAACTTGGGATATAGGTCTTCCCACCACATCATACTATGAAATCGTTTTCCCCTCCTAACACATACCAATGGGAAATGTTTTATTAAATAATGGTTATAGATAGAGGCTATATCAATGGGTTCAGATAACCATGGATATAGCCTTTTAAAATACACCCAATATCCATAGTTTAGACAAACCCATGGCTATAACCATTGTTTTAATACCTATAGCCACCATTTTAGAAATACATTTCAATATGTACAATGATATAGCTTTATTTTCTATTATTTAATTTTGAACCTTAATTATCAAGGCCTCTAAAATAATAAAACATGAATCATAACACCAAGGACTCTCAAAAAATACATTATATTTCTATTAATTCCTCCCAACAATGAAATTATCATTGTGTGGGGAATCATACACCAAATACCGAACCATTATGACATGACCCCATATCATAAAACTATAAATAATTCCTAGTTATTTTGTCTCAGGATACATAAAAATTAATTGAGAGGATATTTACAAACATGACCCACCCATCACATGAATTTCATATGCATTCCATATATTTTCAATGATCAATATAATTCATTCTCGAATTTATTTTTATGTCAAAAATTATTCATATTAAATCATGTATACTGAACATCGATACATCTTCATCATAAAACATGTAGATAAATAATAAATATCATGTCATAATATCATATTCCCCGTGACACAAATGGTTGTTTTCATAGTATAAAATAAATATAAAAGATCACTAGATAATTTTTGGAGGGAAAAAACATTTAACTTATTAGTTACTTTTAAAATATAAAAATCACCCTAACATTAAAGATAATATTTTCTTTGAAAATAAAATATGAAACATGTAATGGAATATTTAAATTATTAATTATTCATTATTGTGGGAAATTTTATTCATGTCATGTACCTCAAAACAGCGAATCAATTTACATATGTGATAAAATTTCATATATAACTCATTCAGAAAATTTAAAGAATTTAGATTTTATAGCATTTTGTTAAAATTATGTAATGGGTAAAATGAGTTTAAAAATCATTGTAAAATAGTAAAATAATTATTGAAAATATTTTTTCAAAAAATACATGGAAGAAAAATATTTCCCATTAAATAGGAAATAATTTTTTCAATAATATTTTCCTAATCTTTTTAAGTACACAAGAGAAGAAAATGGTACTATTACTTGATAAATAAATTAATAAGTATATGAAATGAAAATAAAGTGGGTTTATTAGATATTAACAATATAATGTTCCATAATATATTTTCAAAATTAAAAAATACTGAAATAAAATAATTTTGCAGAATAAATCACTTTTCATAAGTTCAACTTGTCTCATAAGTTATTTTGACCACCTATATTACAAATTTAGATTTATTATACATATATAAGAAAAGAATATTAATAACTATAATATCACAACATATCTCTTAATAATATTATAATATCTATTTATTAATAAATTGTTATTAAAATCATCATTTCTTGGTGTTAAAGGTTTCTTCATTCTTTATATATTTAGTTTGGATGTTCTTGTCCTTATATGATGATCAAAGTTCCAACATCTTAGGGATGTTAATAATGATATTAATAACATATAAATTAATTATATATATATATATTCATATATATATATATAGTATGGATATAAAAATATATTACACTACTCATGGAGATAGTTTCTCATACGTACCGATGAATGTTGTTTTCACATTTTATGGATGAAAAAAAAATAAAAAAAAATTCACATTTGTAGAATAATTATTATATCATATTCATTCATTAAAAATATAGCGAAAATATTATTTGATACAAAAATATTACATATTTTTAAATGGATATTCATTGCAATACACAAATACATGATTGATGACTCTAAATGTTTAGTGTCTTTACAGACTAGATAGAGAATATTATTATTTCATTAATGAAATTTAGTAACATAAAATAATAATTCCACATTATACTCATAGTTTTCATATCATACATAAGTATTTATATATACCAATGGGAAAATGAAAAATAAGAACCGGTGAGAATGGATGCTATGTAAGGGTAATCATTTTATAAATCAATTAACGGTCATATAAAAGGAAAAAATAGTTGTAATTGAATGTGATAATGAATATAACATACAAATTACATACCAAATATAACATACATCATAAAAAAGAATCATATCATAAAATTTCATCATTTCAAAAAACATGAATCCTAAGAGTTATAAATTATCATTAATCATTAACTGTAAGATCATGTCATAAAAGTGATGCATCATTATTAATATATAACCATTTCAATGTCAAGGATACCAATTGAGTTGGTCAAACAATTATAGACCAAGAATCCCAATATACTTCCAATATCATATAGGATCTTGCATCACCACCGACAACATGTAGTGTATCGAGAAGATCAAATGGTTTCCAATTATAGATTAAGCACATCAACATGCATCTCATAATTATCTCATGAGATATAAAACAATACTCAATGTATTTGATGCATATATAATTCCTACTCTTCCCTTCACATAATTAAAATGATACATATGACTTCCACAACATCATATGATATTTATCACATCCCCATTTCATAACCCATGAAATGAAAATGGATTTCTTATTATTTTTTAAAATATATCATTTCATAATCTAATGAAAATAAAAAGATTTCAAAAAAAAACTCAAACTCATAATAATAAAACTTCCCTAAAACGAATTAGTAAGGTGTAAATGGATTATATACCTATTAAAATATAATTGACATAAAATTGCTTTATTGTATAATAAAATTACCTCAAAAAATCAATAAAATATTTCTCAAGGAAAATACACACATCATTTTTAAGTCTCTAATTTACAATTTTACAATTTCACATATATTATTGAAAAACATTCCATTGAATGTATCCTTTTAAAATTGTAATTTAATATTCAAAGAGAAGAGTGGTTATGACATCAAAAAATATTTATGTCATATATGCTAAAAAATTATTTTTACACTTTAGTAAAAAGGTGAAAAAGTATCTCTTTTAGAATTCAAAAAGATTATTCCTTTTAATACACTTTTTTAAATAATAATATAATATAGAATAAATTCCTTAATATATTTTAATAATATATATATATATATATATTAGTTAATTGTTTTTCAACAATTGAGATAACAGATTTCAATTTTACCTTAAAAATGTTATTTTATTCTTTTGAGTACAAAATGTGTGGAAAATTAAAATAAAACACAAATTATTCACAATTAAACATAGTAGAATAAAAATTATAACTATTAATAATATAATGAAAATATAATTTATTGAATGGAAATTCAATCATAAAAAATACCAATTAAAATAGTATTGAAACATAATCCCTTACCGCAAATCTTTCTTTGCCTTATTTTCGGAAAAATCTTTTGTACCAAAAATATAGATTTAGTGTAAATGTATCATAGAACCATACTCAAAGTAATAAAAATAATTGTGATTTTTTTATCAAAAATTACTCGAAATTAATTAACAATTTATTATTAAAATCACTATTCTTATAGATAACAACTTTGTTTTTCATGCATGTTTCAGTTCACAAATCTCGGTCCTTACACATTGATCATGGTTTCATAATTTAGATAATTTTAATAATCATATTAACTTAATTTATATTCACCATATTTTTAAATAGATTCATCCATAAATGTTTTGGATATAAAAATAAATTACACCATTCATGGAGATGGTAGGTCGTACGTACCCATGAATATTGTTTTCACTTTTTGAAAAAAACATAAACAATGGTAAATAATATTTAACATATAATTAATAATTATTATATCATAAAAATAATATATATTCATTAAATTAATCCTTTTTATCATCTATGTAAATACGATACAAAACATTAATCACATCGCTTTGTGTTAGTGGAAATCTACATGTATGAATCAATGACATTATAATTTTCCAATAGTTTGGAATGTATAAATAGATATACACTATTATAATTACTGAATTATAATAATTTCATAAATAAAATATATAAATATTAATCCCATCAAAATAACCATCGATTAAATATTGTTTTGGAAAATTAATTGTATCATTACGTGCAGACGATATGCCATGCCTACAGAAAAGCAATACATTAAGTTACAATTTGATAGAACTGATTACGAATAATTGAGATTTAGTAAACATAATAAAACATTTAGGATATTTAGGAATTTTAATTTTTTATTTAATGTACAATATATCATATTCATAAGATGTAAATGAATAATTAAAAAGTATGTGATCGTTTAATGCGATCAAATGTTCTTTGAAAATACTCCTTTAGAACACCCAAAAAAGACCCTAGATATGGCCTTACTGGAATAACTTAACATATATAATATCTATTTGGGATTTTAGAATATAATTAATTAGGTTTTTATAATATATAATGGCCATAGTAATGTGAATAAGTGAAAATAATGGAGCCCTATTATAATGAAGAGGAGTGTCACTCTTAAGATTTCATAAAAAATATATATATATAATAAATTCGTTATTTGTAAAATTATTCAAGAAGGAAATGTATTTGAATATAAGGATTAATTTGGTAGAAATACCATCAATGAATATAATTTTTATATCTTTATATAGTTCCTTAAATTTTATCTCTTTGTTTAATAAATCACCAATCAGATTTTAACCTTAACCATGGGAAGGTCTTTTTCACTAATAAGGGGTTATAATTTTAATTATAATATCATTATATGATAATAATTGTAAAATCGATGATATATTAATCCATATATTATCAATATTGTCCTATTTTATTGTGTCTAGGTTTTTATAAATAATTTATTTCAATATTATTTTGATAAAATATCATTAATGTCAATATTTCTATATTTTTTAAATTTGACATAGAATGCATAAAAATTTAAAATTAGATTTTTTATAAAAAAACAATAATATTGTTTAATAATATATACAATAAATGGAATACTATAACTCATTAAAATAGTATCGCTATTGATATTTCTAGACTATTTATTTTAGTTTTTTATTTAGTGTATAAATTTTCTCTTAGTGTTTAATAATAATATTATCTAAATATTAAATTAATTAAATTATAAATAAGTGTCTATCATAAAAATATTTTCATTATACTGAAAATTTATATTAATATTTATCCATAAAATTGTTTTTTTCATATGTGGATACATAATAGATATTTAAAAGTGGGAGTGACATTTTTTATTTTTCTTTCAGATCAATATTATATAAAATCGTTTAAGTAATATTTTTTCCCAAATAAAAAAATTTCAAGAAAAAGGTAATAATGGTATGATTACATTCACCAAATTTAATGAATATGAAAAATGGTGACCACAGTTTTCTATTTTAGCCTAGATTTAATTGATTTACCCTTACCATGGTGGAAAATTTTTCCATGATTTTTATTCATAATGGATAAAAATAAAAGGGACATATTTTCCAAATTTTGTCCTCCATAATCCAAATGTGGAATAAATTTTGATATAATAAATTTTTACGAGTGTTAAAAATTCAATTTTAAATAATAATTGAAAACCCAAAAAAAATTATTATTATTTATATAAATACATTTTTCAGGAAAAATAAATTTTTATTTACCCCAATCCTAAAAAAATATTATATAATAATTTAAACAATTAATTTAATATAAAATATATTCATTTCACTAAAATCATACACCAATAGTTAGTAATTTTATTTATTATTATTATAACATATTCTGCACATAAAAATGGTTTTCTAAAAACATCCCCTTATTCTTCAAATGAATTTATTTTATTTTCATTTATAATTAATTTTTAACTAATGAATTATTTTTATGAGAATTTAAACCATAATGTTTTCATAATTTAAATATTCCTATGCATATCCACCAATCCAATTCTTATACGATAACCATCAAAAAATTATATTTTAAGAGTATATCACATTTCTTTTGAACATGGATTTGTGTGAAAACAAATCTATCAAACAAATAAAATTTATTTATGAATAAGTATTTTATAAAATATCAATGTGCTATATTCTACCTCCCTTAAAATTAATATCACCCTTTTAATTCAACAGTCTTTTACAAACAGTTGGGGATACTTCTTCCTCATCACATTCTCGGGTTTCCACGTAGCTTCCTTAATTTTTTGGTGGGGCCAAAATACATTGGCATGGTGAGTCTTCTTATTTAATAGAATATTTCTCATATCATCCTAAATCACAACCAGTTTTTCTTTATAAGATACTTCTTATTCTAGTCTTATAACCTCTTAGTTCAGTACCAGTGAATGATCAGTTATTTATTTCATCCAGATAGATACGTGGAACCCATCATGAACACAAGAATGATTAGGTGGATTTACTAAATGATAAAAAATTTGAAGGGACCAATATATATATATAGGGATCGCAATTTCATTACTTAAATAACTCAAATCCTTCTTCCAATGAGATATTTATAGGAATACCTTGTCACTATCTTCAAACTCTTGGTCTCACTGGTGATTGTATGCATAACTTTTCTGTTGAATTTTTTATTCCCTTTAATGTTTCAGAATGGATCAAACATTCGCTATCAACTATTCAGGTAGATTATAACCCCATATCATTCTTTCTAAATCTTCAACCAACCTCATTTTATTTCTACACTTCCATCCATTGAGGTCTTTGTAAGGATCCTTCTCATTTCATGATTGAAAGCTATTATTGCTAGAAAATTCTATAAAAGAACGGTATTGATCACGACCCCCATTTAATGACATAGAGCATGCTTTGAACATGTAAAATAATTATTTAATGGTCCTCAAAAACATTAAATATATTTAATGATGATATGTTACACTCAAACTAGGCATTGTATACATATACATCCAAATAATTCTATAAAACATAGAAGTAATCCTGAAATCTTCATCAAATAAACCATAATTGTTTTACATTAATAAATATCACCACATACATAATTTATAAACTAGATTGATGATTAAGAGAGAATTATTGTCATTTGTAAATGAGGTGTGAAGCCTTTGTATTTATATCAATTGATTCATAAATATCATTATTCCGTTTTAATGTTTTTTTGGATTCTAAGACAATGGTCAGGGTGAAGTTATCCAATTTCCATTCTCATTTGGGAAATTTTTATACCATCTCCTTCGAGTTTGGTATCCAGTCATTAAATTACTAACTAAAAAATCACTGAGATACATATTCTTCAATATCTCACATCATGTTCCCCCACCATAAATACTTTTTTAGTTCTCTGTAAATCATTTTATATCGATGATCAACAGAGAATCATGAAAAAAACTTCAATCAATAGCTACGTATTCATGTATGGTATTGACTAGTCACATATAGGGTTTCTAAACATTTTTATTCCCTCCAAATAAATGTTTAACACAAAAAAATTCTAACCTTATTTTTTAGTTCCAAATAAATCTTTCATACCTCTTAAATTCTTCCAAAGATAGGTTGTTGAACAAATAATTGAGAAAGACAAAACATTCTCCCTTATTATCATAGTTTCAAGGTCAATCCTTCAAAAATCCTGAAATGATGGGTCTTTTTTTATCCTCTTCATAGATAAGATATCTTGATCATTTTAAGTGAAAGGATAATCCACCTTGTTAACTTTACCATGGTTGTAATATATTGATAATTCATAATCATTAATCATCTCCAACAATATTATCTTTAGAATATTCTGCTATTTTTTAGACTCTATATACATCATGATTTTATAAGTAGTATAAATTTGAAATATTTATATATAAAGATAATTCCATTATAACATTCATGGAAAAAATTACCATCGTTAACTCCAGATCACGAGTTTGGAAAATATTCACTAAACTTCAATTATTGTGACGATTAAGCTATAAAAAATCATTATGCAAGATAATACATCATAGTCCCTTCATTAATGTGTCACTCTAGACTAAATTTACATCTCCACCATATGGTAATGTATGAAAAATTGTTCTTACTACCCTTTTATTCAGTTCCTTGAAAGATTCCACATATACATTTATCCAAAAGAATATGGATCCCTTCTAAGTGAACTTGGGGAGTGGATTAGAAATCCTTGATAAATTATTTAAAAATAATTGATAATATCGCTCCAAACCATGAAATGTAGGGATCTTACTAACTGTGGTTGGTGTCAATAATTTCTCAATAACATTTTCCTTTGAAGGATCTATTGAAATTCCCTAACATTAGATTATAATATCCAAGAATGAATCTTTTTGAATGAAAAACTTAAACATGTAAATTTTATATACCTATAATCCTTCCTGAATATCTTCAAGACAACTATTAATTATCTTCATCCTCTTCCATTATCTTTGAAAATATAATAATATCGTCTCTAAAAGTAACACCCAGTGACTCCACGGTACGTTTCCCTTTGAATAATGCAATAACTTGCATTGTAAGCATCTTTGAGATTCTAACACACTACGACCAATCAAACTCGCCATTAGGAAAACTAATACCCACTTTTTTATATTTTATAAATTTTATCTTGGACTTCATTTTTGGATTTGGAATTTCGAAATTATCTTAGGTAGAATTTTTGGATTTTTTCTGAAAGCATTCAATTTTTGATGAATAGTGAAAAAACTAAGTTATTATTTAAATCCAACATTTTATTAAAATAACTATTTATTTTATTTAAATTTATTTTATGTAAAAATATATACATAATGTTTATATAAGTTCAATTTAATTCATTGGATTCATTTTATAATGAGTTTTGATGTATAAAATTTTATCGAAATTTTTAATGTCTTTTACCCACATCTTAGGAGCATTTCCAAATTTGTTTAAAACTTAATTTTACAGCATCTGTGAGTTGAATTTAAAAAATCTGAGATACATGGTTGATATCAGTAAATAAAATGAGGTTCAATAATATAAAAATAATTTTCGGGGAATAGTAACTTTTTAATTTTATTTACCACGGTTAAAAGTAAATGGGGTAACTACGGGTAAAAATGATATTATTATTACCCTAACACATTAATAAATATATTTTATTAGTATAATTCGACCAAAAACAACCATAAGAGTAAAATTTGACCTCATTGGTCCACATGGATTATATTAGGACATTTATTATTATTTTATTTAAAGAAGAGTTAAAAGAGTTAAATTCAACGTTTTATAACTAAATCATTTTTAATATAGGGATACACACAATATAAATTCACCTATAAATATTCATTATAAATCTAAATATATTTCCTACATAATAGTATTTTATTTATAAATTTTTGAAATTAAATAATTAAATTTATTTATGACGCAATGCCTATGAAATAATTACCATATTAATGGAGGATTTAAATAATTGATATTATAAACATCCAAATAAATCTAATTTGAGACTTTTAATGAATTAACCTAATTTTATAGGTTATTATGAAATTTTATGGTTGATTAAATGTATTTATTTAGAAATAATAAAGTTGTTAGTACTTTAACAAAAATCAATTATTAAATAATGTCAAAGCTGACATAAATGAGTTTTTTAAACAAATATAATAATATTTGTTGATATAATAATCCTAAAAATCTAAGGATCGTCCAAAAGACTAATATAATTATTGGATTATCATTAATGAACCACTTGGGGTTCACTTTTATGTTTATAGTATGTTTATTAACCATATTATATAAAAATAAAAAGATACATGGTAAATGTCAAATTATTTAACTAAGAGTTAAATCTAAAAGATAAGGTCAATATATTGACCGAAATCTATCTAAAACCAATTGGTTGAGAGGTTTTCGACCCATACAAACCATATCCTTTTAATAATTCATTTTGGATCCATTAGAAACCATAAATGAATTTATTGTAAAATAATATTTCAATATTTTCTTATAGTGCCCCTCACCCCTCTTATAAAAGGGTACTTCACATTATCTCAAATTCACACCTTCAAAGCCATTTTTATTGGCCAAAACCTGACCAAATATCCTATAAAAATTCCTACCATAATCTTAGAGGCCTTCCTATAGACATAAATCCAACCTATGGAGCCAGTTGGATAAAATAAAAAGGAAGAACCTGAAGAAGAGGTAAATATTTATTCACCTCTTTCAAGTTGTTCTCTTCTTCCACTTCCTATTTCTTTTTTGTTTCCGTTATAAAATAATAACTCCATAATCTTCTATATACTTTGATGTTATTACAGAAATGGTACAACCATATTAATTCTAATATCCATCCTATAAATGACAGAGTCATCATACGTACGTACGTACGGATTACCCTCTCCGCGTCGTTGTGTAGTTTGTTATTCAAACACTTAATCATTTAGATGGGTATAATAATGAGTATAAAAGATGTAATTAATAAATATAATATGATAATTATTATTTATATATGATATAACATCCAATTATATATGATTTCAGTATCAAAGTAATGATATTGTTGCTCGTGTGTACGTATGGATTACCGTCTCCACGAACGTGATGAGATTCATTCCCCATCATATCCATTAAAGAATAATTTTAATTTGATGATTAAGAATGGTATTTAGAGACATAATATCAATATGAATATTAATAATATACATCCTATCCATAAAAACATTACTTATTTAACAAAACATATTAAGTAAAACGAATCAGTTAACACCTGAAACGACGATAATACTAAAATATTATTAACAAATCAATATTAGAAGATCATATATGATATCATATTAATGTATATGGTTATTTTATAATTTAATAAAAATTATCTCCCCATTATACAGGAGTTTATCCTACCATCAACCAAACAAAAGTACAATGTATGAGTTAATTTCACAATCTCTTTATTATCCAAGGTTGTTTTTACGTAAGTATCAACTGGGACCCCTTTATCATCCACATCCATGTTTCTTAAAAATGTATTCCAAAATATTTTTATTAGTTACTAGACTATTTTTGAAAGTCATTTATACCCTTGTTCTACATTTTATATGTGTTTTGAAAGGATTATTTCCATCATTTTCCAAAAAAGGTACCTTATGACCTTTTCGACAAAATTAAGGTAAAAATGTTTTTAACTTATATGGAGAGTGTGTCTATTTTCTACCATTATAACATTTTCGAAGAATCCCTTATAATATTATATGTATATTTTCAAAATAAATTTTTTATTTTATAATTATATGACTTTTAAATGATTTTAACATAGAAAGAGATATTTCTCTATTTTTTTATTTCATCAATGTCTACATCCTTTGATGGATTGTAAGATTATTTGTAGGTGGTTTATTATGATACAAAACTACCATATTATATTCAAGGTTTTGTGATATGTTTGACTATGGGTGTGTTATTTTTATACCATTCAGGGTTTATGGATAAAGTATTGACATTTCATATGCTCATTTTTATACGAATGTTTATGTTATGTTAAAACCTTTTCATATGAGGAATGCATTAGACTTAGTAAGTGGTGGGTGGAGCCTGCTATAGCTCCTCGATGCATCGGTAGGTATCATGAGACAACTAGATGTGGAATTTTATGAGGCCTTTCCAAATTTTATATATGGTTTTCCAGAGGCCTTAATCATTTTTAGACGTCTTGGCTGAGGCCTTGACAAAATGTTTTAGAATGTCCGACATTATACATTCCCTCATTATGAAAATAATATTGATGGTTCATGTGGTCAATGGACTAGTAGAATACCCATGATTATGGTTTATTATGGTATTTTTTACTCAACGCATATTCCTACCATAAATGTTTTCATGTTTATTATTTTTTACTTTCATGTGTTTTCAATTATTCAACATACTTAATATTTATGTTATCTTTTGTTGTATTTCATACCCTTACTGAGTGTTTGAGATCACCCCATTCTAATATTTAATTCTACCAGGAAATGAAAAAGTTAGTTATGAGTGAAATTCAGGTATAATATAGGAGTATGGGTTTTTTCTAATGGAATAAATTAGTGTTGTATTTATTTTCAAGTTGTAAAGTTGTTCTTATGTATGAATCATGTTTCCAATAATACTAAACTGATCGGTATTTCAGGACATGATTTACTTATGATCATTCCATTGTTATGTAATAATGCACTGACTCTCGGTAACTGGGGTATGGATATTATAGTCGGTATCAGAGGAAGTTTAGGAAAACCCATGGAAACTAGATTTTGATAAACTATGATTAGAGCACATTATCTTAAGACAGACATTGTGGATTAGTATAGGAAAACATCCTAGAATTTTGGTATTGTAGCGATTTAGTTATTTTACATATAATACATCCCTTTATGGATAAGAGCATGTAGAGGTGGCTGTGACATAGATTTACATAGTGGTAGTACCCGAAAACACATCTTTGAGCTATACTTTAACGGGAATTGGTTTACAACAATGGGCCTTGCTGCACTCTTGGTTATGACACTCTCAGCGGATATTCTTAGGATAATTATCAATTTATTGACAAACCATTATGAACGGTTTATGAGTATATAATTTCTCAAAGAAAACATTTTTATTATTATGGATTATATCCATTAAATTTTCAATTTATTTTAAGTGTTTTACAAGTATGGAAATATGTATTTCGATTCAAAAACTAATCTAGTTTATGAAATTGTTTATGAAATGGCTCCTAGAAGAAGGAATGGAAACTATATCAACGAATGTAATCCAAGTAGGTATTTCCCTTCTACTAAAGATAATTATAGCGGAGCTGGTGATGCAACTGGTGCTAATCAGTTTATCACTAGACATGGACAAATCATTCAGGTACTGAATAATAACCTTACCTGTAAGGGGCACCCAGATCCAGAACGCAGAGGATAAATGTTAGACTGCTTCATGAGGCAACAAACACCAAAATTCAATGGGAGTAAAAATCCATTTGTTTCTTAGAAATGGATAAATTCCATAGAGAAATATTTCACATTTTGGGGAGTAGCGAAAGGGAAAAAGTTGTCTTGGTAGTTTATCTCTTCACTAGAGATATTGATCAATGGTGGTCATTGATTCAAAACAAAAAAGAAGATGAAGAAATGTCCAGTATGGAATGGAGGGATTTTAAATAACTTTTCATATAAAAATACTTTCTTCATGACCATCGAGCAGATATGGAAAAGAAATTTTTGAGTCTGAGGAAAAATGAAGAGGATAATGTTTCAATGTATGAGGCTATCTTTACAGGATTAGAAAGGAATATTGTAGATTATATATGTAATCCATGAAGTAATATTGACCATTTCGTTGATGGGTTAAAACCATTTCTCCATAGATAATTGGTATCACAATCCCTCTCAACATGTGAAGATATTGTCTCATGTGCTATCAAGACAGAAAAAGAAATTCTCTAAGTCTTACAAATTTAAAGTAATGAAAGAGAAGAAGAGATCTGTTGAACACTCTAGGAAATAAAAGAAGGAAACAAGGAATAAGCGAAGAATATAGTTTCCACCCTGTTATTATTGTGGAAGGAAGCATGCTGGTTCCTCTCTAAAAGGAAAAAGAACATGCTACAACTGTGGACAGAAAGGCCATCTTGTTGGTGGTTGTAAGGGAAAGAAAGATTTTAACAATGTTTAATGCTACAATATAAGGGAGATGGGACATTATGCAAATGAATTTCCTAAGATCCATGGAGACATAACTAAGAAAAGGCCAAGGGATCAAGGCCAACCAAATGTGATCACTACTGTTGAGGCTAAAGCTCTGAAAGACGTGCTGGGAGGTAATTTAATGGTTTCCTCAAGTTTATCCAATGATTTATTTGATTATGGATCATCTCATTGTTTCATATCTTCCCAGTTTTCTTTAAAAATTAGGTATTTCCAATTTTATTTTAGAAGGGAGTTGTCTGTCAAAACTATTAAGGGAAGTATCATTGCAACAATGTTTTTTGAATCAGTTCCCATTAGGGAATATAAATTTTTTTATCTATTGATCTCATCGTCATACCCATGATTGAATTTTATATAATATTCAAAATTTATTTAAAGAAGGAGAATGTTACATTTTTCGATGAGAATAAGGAGTACCTTATCATTAGAGTATAACATCACCACTATATTCTTATATAGATCCACCCCAGTAGCTCAACTAAATTCAATTATTGGGGAGAAAGAGAATGAAATAATTGTGGGTGAGTAAAAGAATTTTCAAATAGAGGAATTACCTATTATGAAATAATATGTTGATGTGTTTCCAGAGGATTTACATGGACATCCTCTAAAATGAGAAATTGAGTTTCCCATTAATTTAATTCCTGGTTCAGGGACCATATCAAAGACCCCTTATAGAATGTCCACTGTGGAATTAGTGGAACTAAAAAAACAACTAGAAGAATTTATTAATAAGGGATTTATTCACCCTAGTGTTTCACTATGGGGAACCCCTGTTCTTTTGGTTATGAAGAATGACTGATCTATGATGTTGTGTATTGACTACATGGAGATCAATGCTATAACAATAAAGAACAAGTATCACATTCCTCATATTGATGATTCATTTGAACAACTACTTGGAGCTCAATATTTTTCAAATATTGACCATTGATCTAGATATCATCAGTTGTGTGTGAAGAAAGAAGACATTCCAAAAACATCACTTTGAACTAGGTATGGGAATTATGAGTTTACAGTAATTCCTTTTGGGCCGACTATTGCACCCTCTATTTTTATAGATCTAATATAAAGAGTTTTCAAGGAAAATATTGATGGATTTATAGTGGTATTTATTGATGATATCTTGGTATATTCCAAAAACTACGAAGATCATGAAAATTACTTGCGCACCATTCGGAAAACCCTTAGAAGAAATGAATTATATGGGAATTTTAGAAAGTGTGAATTTTGGATTCAAGAGATTTCTTTTCATGGATATAGAGTCTCTAAAGATGAAATCTCGGTTGAACCTTCTAAGAAAAAGGCAATCCATGTGTTGAAAGGATGTGGAGTTTTGAAAAAGATGAGAGTTGAAATGGATCTTATATACAAGCATCTAGTAAAGATGGATATGGGAATAACCATGGAAGTTGAAGCGTCAATGATTTTTCAAATGGTTTCTAAACCATATTTACTAGAAATGATAAAGAGTTCCTAGACTAATGATGAGGTGTTTCAAATGATTATTAAAGCTGTGAATGACGGGAAATTGAGTGACTTCATATATGAACCCATGATTTTGAAATTCGGGAAGAGACTTTGTTTTCCTGATATACGTGATCTGAAAAGGGAATTGTTAGATGATGCTCATAGATCCAATTTCTATATACACCCTGGTAGCACAAAGATATATAGACATTTGAAGAACATTTTTGGTGGGACAACATGAAGAGGGAGATTTTTTATTTTGTGTCAAGATGTATGGTTTGTCAACAAGTGAAAGCTGAAAGGCAACAGTCTAGAGGAGTCATAAAACCTCTTACCATATATGATTGGAAATGGGATATTATTACGATGTAATTTTTCATGGGGATACTAAAGACACCATGAAAGAATGATGCAATATGTGCCATTGTTATTCATCTTACCAAGTCAACGCATTTTCTTGATATAAGAGAATATTTACCTCTTAAACGTTTTGCAAGACTATATATTAGTGAAGTTGTAAGACACCATGGTGTACCCCTATCTATTGTTTCTGATCATGACCCCTGTTTAACATCATGATTATGGAAAATTATTCAGAAATATATAGATACTGAACTTCGTTTGAGGAGTTACTACCACCCTCAAAATGATGGAAAATCTGAACGGACTATTCAAACCTTAGAATACATGTTGAGATCATTCTCATATGACTTTCATGGTTTGTGGGATCAATATATACCTCTGGTAGAATTTTCCCATAACAATAGTTTCCATGGAAGTATTCAGATGGCACCATATAAAGAGTTATATGGCAAGGGATGTTTCACACCATCGTTTTGGGATGATACTGGTGAAAGAAAACTCATAGGCCTAGAACTTGTTGAGGAAACGATGGAAAAGGTGAAGGTTATCCAAACCCACATCAAAACAGCACAAAGTAGCCAAAAGATCTATGAAGATAATCGAAGGAAGGAATTGGAATTTTAGGTAGGAAATTATGTTTTCTTGAAGATATCTCCATGGAAAGGAGTTATACGAATCAGATAAAAGGGGAAACTAAGTCCCAGGTACATCGGACCTTTTGAAATTCTAGAACAAATTGGGGTCATAGCTTACAGGTTGGCAATGCCTCCATGTCTCTATAAAGTTCACGATGTTTTACATATATCAATATTGAGAAAATACATGCCTGACCCAACGCATGTACTCACCAATGAAGAAATTGAACTGAAACTTGATCTGTCTTATTGTGAAGAGCATGTCAAAATTCTTGATACTAGAGAACAAGTGCTGAGAAAGCGGACGACTCATCTAGTAAAAGTTCTATGGAGAAAACATATGAAGGAAGAGGCAGCATGGGAACCTGAGGAACATATGATGAAGAACCACCTGAACCATTTTTATGCAGTAATATTATAGAAATTTCGAGGATGAAGTAATTTTAATGTGGGAATAATGTAACACCCATAGATTCCATGGTACGTTTCCCATTGAATTATGCAATAGCTTTCATTGAACGCAACTTCAAGATTCTAACACGCCGTAACCAATCAAACTAGCCATTATGAATAGTAAAACACACCTTTTGAAATTTTATAATTTTTATGTTGGACATCATTTTTTATTCCGAATATTGAAATTAGCTTATGGTTAATTTTTGGTATTTTTCTAAAAACATTCAATTTTTGATGAATAGTTAAAAACACTAAGTTATTTTTTAAAACCAACATTTTATTTAAATAATAATTTATTTTATTTAAATTTATTTTTGGTCAAAATAGATACATAATACCCATACAAGTTCAATTTAATTCATTGGACTCATTTTATAATGAATTTAGATATATAAATTATTATCGATCTTTTTACCGTCTTTTACCCACCTCCTAGGAGCATTTCAAATTTGTATAACCATTAATTTTACTAATTCTGTGAGTTGAATTTCAAATATCTTAGAGACACAGTTGATATCAGTATGTAAAAGGTGGTTCAATATGATGAGAATAATTTTTGGTGAATAGTTACCTTTTATTTTTATTTACCACATTTAAAAGTAAATAGGGTAATGAATGGTAAAAATGATTTTATTATTACCCTAACACATGTCCTAATTCTATTAGATAAGAAAACTTCAACCAAAAACAACCTTATGAATAAAATATGAACCTCTTTGGTCCACTTGGATTTGATTAGGATATTAATTATTATTTTATTTAAAGAGGATTTAAAAGAGTTAAATTCAATGTTTATTAACTAAACCATTTTTAATATAGGGTTACACAAAATATAAATTCAATGATTAATATTAATTGTAAATCTAAGACAATTTCCTAAATAATGGTATTTTATTTATAAATTTTAGATGTTAAATAATTAAATTTATTTCGGACATAATGATGATGCAGTAATTACCTTATTAATGAAAAATTAAAATAATTGATATTATAAACATAAAACTAAATCTAATTTGAAACTTTTAATTGATTCCACTAATTCTATTGGTTAATATTACGTGTTAGGGTTGATTAAATGTATTTATTTCGAAGTAATAAAGTTTTTATGACTTTCTCAAAAATTAATTATTAAATAATGTCAAAATTGAAATAAAAGTGTTTTTAAAACAAATAAAATATTATTTGTTGATATAATAATCCTAAAAATATATGGTTTGTCCAAAATAATTATATAATTATAGTTGCATCATTAATGAACCACTCTAGGTTCTCTTGAATGTTTATAATATGTTTATTAACCATATAATATAAAAAAACATAGAGACATGGTAAATGTCAAACAATTTAACTAAGAGTTAAATGCAAAAGATAAGGATAATATAGTGATCTAAACATGTCTAAAACCTATTGGTTGAGGGTGTTTAGACCCATACCCACATTATACTTTAAATAATTTATTTTGGAGCCATTAGAAACCAAAAATGATTTTATTATAAAATAATATTTGAATCTTTTCCTAAGGAGCCCCTAACCCCTCTTATAAAAGGGCACTTCCCATTCCCTAAAATTCACAACTTCAAAGAAATTTGGATTGGCTAAAACCTTCCCAAATATCCTCCCAGCTGTAATCCCTTTATCCTAGAGTCCTCCCTTTAGTCATAAAGCCAACCTAATTCTCCCTTTTGATCAAATCAAAAGAAAGAACCCAAATAAGATGTATATTTTTCATCACCTCTTTCAAGTTATTTTTTCTTCCACTTCCTCTTTATTTGTTTTTCCAATTATAAAATAATATCTCCAATATCTTATATATACTTTTATGTTATTATAAAAATGATACAACCATATTAATTATTTTATCCATCCTAAAAATGACAAAGTCACCATACGTGCGTACGTAATGATTATCGTCTCCACGTCTTGGTATAGTTTGTTATTCAAACACTTCATCATTGGGATGGGTATAATAATGAGTATAAATGATATAAATAATAAATATAATAAATATAATATAATAACTATTATTTATATACGATATACCATCTAATTATATATGATTTTAAAATCAAAAGAATGATATTTTTACTCATTCGTATGTATGGATTACCGTCTCCACGAACGCGATGAGATTCATTCTCCATCATATCCATTCAAGACTAATTTTCATTTGATGATAAAAAATGATAATTAAAAACTTAATATCATTCTTGATATAAATAAGATACATATTATCCATAACAAACATTACTTATGTAACAAATCATATAAAGGAAAATGAATCAATTAACACCTGAAATGATGATAATACAAAAATATTTTTTACAAAGCAATATTAGAAGATCATATATGATATCATATTAATGTATATGGTTCTTGTATAATTTAATAAAAATCATTTCACCATTATACAGGAGTTTAACCTACCCTCAACCAAGGAAATGTACACGGTAAGGGTTAATTTAACAATCACTTTATTATCTGAGATTGTTTTTACATATGTATCAACTAGGAAATCTTTATCATCCACATCCATGATTTTTACAAAATGTATTCCAATTTTTTTTACTATTTACTAGACTATGGGTTAATGAAATTTATACCCTTGTTTGATGTTTTATAAATTATTTTAATTGAATATTTCCATCATTTTCCAAACAATGTACATTATGACCATTTCAACAAAATTGAGTTAACAATGTTTTATAACTTATACGGCGGGTGTGGTTATTTTCCACCATTATAACATTGTCGAAACTTCCCTTACATGTTTATTAGAATATTTTCAAAATAAATTTTTTATTTTATATTTATATGACATTTAACTGATTTCAAAATATAATGAGATATTTCTCTAAAAATGTTTGGATTTCATCCATGTCAACATCCTTTGATGAATTGTAAGCTTATTTGAAGTTGATTTATTATGATACAAAATATGTATATTGTATTGATGTTTTAGTGGTCTGTTTTACTATGGATGTTGTATTTTAATTCAATTAATTTTGTATAGATAAAGTATTTACATTTCTTATTTTATTTTTAATATGAATGTTTATGTTATGGTTTAACCTTTTCATATGAGGAATGCAATGGACTTAGTAAGTGACATGTGGAGCCCCACTATAGCTCCTCTATGCATTGGTAGGTCTCATGATACAATTGGACATGTAATTGTCTATGGCCTTTCCCAATTTGTTATATGGTTGTGGTTGAGGCCTTAATCATTTTTTGATGTCTCGGGCGAGGCATTGAAAAAATGTTTCAGAGTGTCCCACATTATACATTCCTTCATTATGAAAAGAATATTGATGGATCATGTGGTCAATCGACTAGTAGAATACCCATGACTATGTTTTATTATGGAATTATTTACTCAGCTCATATTCTTGCCATAAAAGTGTTCATGTTTATTATTTTTAAAGGCATGCGTTTTCAATTATTTATCATGCTTAATATTTATGTTATCTTCCACTATATTGCTAACCCTTCTGAGCGTTTGAGCTAACCCCTTTCTTATGTTTCATTTTCCCGGGACATGAAGAAGCCAGTTATGAGTGAATTTAAGGCATAATCTAGGAGGATTGGATGTTTATAATGGAATAAATTAGTGTTTTATTTCTTTTCATGTAGTAAAGATAACCTTATGTATTAATCTTGTTTTAAATAACACTAAACTGATCTGTATTTCGGGACATGATTTCCATGTGATCATGACAATGTTATATAATAATACACCTACTCTGGGTAATTTGGTTGGGGAGTTACAATAAAGACTACAACAAACTGATTAATTTAATCATTATTGTCTCTAATCACTAAATTGGTGATTTACTTGGGGAATTTGTATGACCAAATGGAGTCACTATAAAGTCATAGTTTTCATACCCTATAAAAAATTTCATTTTTGGTATATCTTACTTCTTTACCCTTAATGGTTGATATATAAAATGAATTTCAATATTATAAATTTTTGGACCTCCACATTGTCAATTAAATCCTTCATGAATATTTGATAGATGATACTTTTTCTTGATAGTGATCTTGTTATGTTCTTGATAATTATTATATATTCTCATTGATAAGTCATTATTAATTTAAAAATTACCAAGTCCACCCCATGGTGATGCACATGGAGTAAGGGATCCCTTTTCAATATTCATCTAGAGCTTCTTCTTCAATTCATATAATTGAATTTGATACGTTCTTTAAGGGGTGTTGGAAATAGGTTTAGACTTAGGTATGAGTTCTAATGAAAACTCAACTTCCTAACATAGATAAAGACTATGAAATTATATTAGAATGAATTTAAAAAACTACTTAATAAAATGAAAATCATCAATGTTGAGTTTCCCCTAAACCATATGAGATAAATAGACATCCTGGATAGGAATTAAGACCCAAAATAGAGAATAAGTTTTCATTAGTTTTTTTATGTTAATCCTCACACTAATAAATGAGAATGGGTTCATTTCCAATAAAAAATGTTAATTCCCCATACGTGGAAATTGATATGGCATTGATATTCTGAAATACCATAATTTTCAATAATCACATCAAATTTAACTAAACTGAGGATCAAAATTTTTTTAGGAATCGAATATTAATAAATTTTAATCAGAGAGGAAATATACACCTGATATTTGGCTATTATACTAATAGGATATTTCACTGATAAATCAATATATAATCATTGGGATGGTAATTAAATACCCATTTCAAATACATAGATATAAAAGAGTTGGTGGATCCATAATCAAATAATAAATTATTTGTACTAGAGTTGATAATAAATGTACATTTCCCTACATCATTCTCACAATCCACTTCAGTAATTATGATCGATTGAGATTTATATATGCCTTTTGGGCTTAACAGGTTATAGATGTAGATCATCAAAAAACATAGGATCCAATCATTATTTAGAGAAATTATGTATTCATTTTGTTTAATTAATTGGAGTATTGGTGGTGAATTATTCGGTGTCCTATTTTACTCCTCCTCATTTATCATCCTATTCATCCCCTTTAGTAATTTATGGGATCTATGACCCATATTTCCACATATAAAGCACCACACATCTCCATTTATTAAATTTCATTGATGGTTCTGCTAATATTTATACCATGTAGATGGAAGGAACTTCATTCCACAGTTTGAATCATTCGAGTTTTCATGAGGCTCGATCTTTCTCTTCATACTAAAACCATGGTAATAGTGGGAATCTCGTATATTACGTTTCTATCGTGAGTGACCATTTAAGGCTTTCTCCAATGCTACTAAAGTATCATACTTTTGAAACCTTTTGGTGAATATGTTTTAATGAACCAAATAGTTGATCTATTATTATTTCATTTATAATGAAAAAATCTTGATCATAACATGAGAGCCTTGTTAAATTTACCTCATAAGTACTAATGGATTCATCTTTATTTTTTTAGATCAATGAATTCTTTATCTATATATGATTGTATATTATGAGGGATGTAATTACTGAAAAATATCTTATTAAACTCATATAATTAAATAGATTAAATTTAATCCTATTATCTCAGATTAATTATAATATTCGACTATTTATTTGGTTTGATTTACAAAATATAAATGGAAAGGACTAATATCTAAATTTTAAAGGCACAGGGTAAGAGAAAATATTTTCTCAGTGGTGATGATCCACCACCCAGCAACTAGTGGATATGGAGATCCACTAAAAAGATAGATGATTCCTCATAAACTTATCAAAAGTATGATGTTCCCACATTTGATCATTTTTAATTTTAAAAAAATCATGGCCTTGGGATGGTTTTGGATCTTTGAAATAAGATCCCACGTTACCACACCTACAAAATTTGGTTGCTCATGTGGACAATAATTTCACTATCAATCACATTATTTCTCAAAATGATGCCATCTGGTTCCATCAGTTAAGTATATCAAGAAATAATATGTGATCATATTCAACAAATAATTATAGTTAACTATCTTATACTCATGAAATAAAATTCATAGAATGTTTAAATCAAGACACCTACATCTCAATATATGATACATTAGGTTTAACCGTGGTTATCCATGGTCATTACAAAAATATTTATAATGTTATACATTATGTAGTTATAGCCCTAGGGTTTTCACCAAATCATTCTAGTAAAAAAAATCCAATGAAGGAATAAACCTATCATCTGATTCTAACTATAGAAACCCATGATTGTTACAAAAATATTACATATTTTTTTATGAATATAAAATAAAATGTTAAAATATAATCATGATAACCATGAACGATTAGTGCCATTGGATTCTAGATACATAATCTTCTTATTTCTATAATGATATTCAGCATCTATGTAAGATATTTACATAGAATACCCTTCATATTCATTATCTTATTAAACTTTTCATCAGAATACAGGGAAATGAAACATAATAAAGGATGAAATACGATTCTCAGTAAGGGAAAACATAGAATACTTCAATCTATGATCATATGAAATTATAAGGTAATCATAAATTTATGAGATCATTAACATAACATACAATCAAAATAAACAATCTATCATGGTTCATCATCATTATTTAGGGAAATAATCTTCATAATTTTAAATGATATAAATTATAAATGTGATAAATCATCATCAATCATGAACCATAATTTCATGTGATAATAGTGTCGTTTTTTCATATGTATATATCCATTTATTTTGTAATATTTAACTACTTAGACCATAAAAACGTGTTGGTTTATAAATCACTACCTATTACAATTATCATGAATGATCTTGAATCACTACTAGCATCGCATTTTGGATCAGGCACATCGACATGTATCCAATAGTGAATTAATAACATTGACTTGCATCCCATAACTATCTCATGACATATACAAAATTACACAATAAATTAGAGATATATATAATTTTGGTCCAACTAATATACTTATAAAAACCATACAATTGTGTTTCAAATTTAAAAAACATTCATCATGTCACCATGCAATAACCTATGAAATGAAAAGGGGTTCATGAAAATTTTAAAAATTAATCATATCATAACAATTAGAAAATAAACGGTTTTTTTAAAATATTATCCCCATAATCATAAACCAAACATAGAAACAATAATGATTATATAATTAGATCGTATCCCCAAAAAAATATAAATAACATCAAAGGGTGTTACCATAGATGAATATTCCATTAAAAGAATATATTAAATATTTCATGTGAAAAATACCCTATTCATTTTCAAATCACTTATTTGAAAAAGAAATATTAATAAAATATTAAGGAAAACATTAAATTTTATAATAAAATTATAAAATATTAATGGAATATTAAAATAGATAGTGCTCATGATGGTGGGAAGTTTTTTCCATACTGCAATAGTTAAAAAAACATTCATTTCACTCTTTTATAAAAAGTTCAAATAAGTATACAATTCAGAAAAAGATATTAACATTCATATTAAAACATTTTTAAACAAAAAAATTAATAGGAAAAATTTTATTTAATAAAACAAATTATAATATTAAAAACATTATGATGAATTATCAATATAGATGATAATGTTTTTTAGACCAAAGAGAAAAATAAATTTGGTTTTCCATTAAAATAATTATTTCCATCTCTTGATTACCTAGTGTAAGTAAAATACAGTGAAAAAAATAATTATTTATAATAAAATAGAGTATAAAAAAATTAAATCTATTTATTAGATAAGGAACATTTATTTTCAAAAGCTTAAATTCAAAAATTAATAAATCTTATTAAAATAGGATTGAAACATAAATCTCTTACCTCAAGTCTCTTTTTTCTACAATCACATTAGAAACATCAATAAAATAAATATAGACATATAATATATATGTATTAGAAAATATATTCACATATTTCATTCTATTTATGATTTATTTTTTGTATCTTATTACTCTATTATTAAAATTGTTTTATAGAAATTAGTATTCTTGGTTATAACTTCTTCATTTTTCAGGAATACATTGGCATGGAAGTCTAGATCATTGAATGTTGATCATGTTTACATAATTTATATAATTTCAATCATGATAAAAATATAATATATACTCATTTTACATATATTTGTATTCATATATAAGATTTATACATAGTAAAATTAATTACACCATTTTGGAATACGGTAGGTCGTACATATACATGAATGTTGTTTTCACTTTTCAATGGATGGAAAGAAAGAAAGGTAAATGATAATTACACTTTTAAAAATAATTATTATACTATATAAGTCCAATATATTTATAAAATTCATTATTATTACCATCCTTATAAACTAAATATGAAAAATGAATCACATCGCTTCCTGGAGGTGATAATCTACACATATACACATGCGATGTGATCATGTTCTAAAAGTATAGAAGGTTATAAATAAGATACAATATTAGAATTATGAAATAAAAATAATTTAATAAATATATCACATAAATATTAATCCCATCATATAAACCATCCAAGAATAATTAAAAAGTTAGTGATCAGTTAAGGAAGTTACCTCTTATTTGAAACAACTCATTTAGATCAACCCTTAAGGACCATATTTTTTGTCTTATGGGAAAACAAATTCCAATATAATTGTAAATATAAAGTTGGTAAGATAATTGATTAGGTTTTTATTTATATATAATTATAAATGTGGTGAGAAGTGAATGGAGGGTGCCATTGTATTATTGTGGGGTGGGGTACCTTTGGGATTTCATAAAATATTAAAATATAATGAAGTAATTCTCTATAAAAATACATAGTAAGGTCCATTTATTTTAATCAAGTCATTATGGTGTTGAAATAGAATCATAACTCAATTATTGAATTCAAATATACTTATTTATCATAAAAACAATATATCATAAACATAAAAAATAGAACACAATAACTATATCAATTATTATCATATTTAATATTTTTAAAAATATTTAATTTTTTTCCATTATTTGATGACATATTGGGATATTGTTTTATAAGAATATATTGTTATTATAAAGTTAATAAAAAATTTAAATGAATTTTCTTTAGGAAAATAATTTACTTATTCTCAAAATTTACATTTATATTCACTCATAACATTATTTTTTCCTTATATAGACACAAAATAGATGTTTAAGAGTAATACAGTGACCTTTTTTATTTTTCTATTAAATAAATATTATGTACATCATTTTCAAGTAAAAATTTCCATTAAGCTAAAAATTTCCAAAATGAAGTGATAATGGTCAAAATAAATTCATCCAATAAGAATTAATGGAAAAAAATGGGACACTAACATTTAGTTTTAGCAAAGATTTACAAGATTTACCCTTTACCAAGGGGATAAATTTTATCACAGTTATTATTCATAATGACTCAAAATCCAAGTGCCCCTTTTTACATATTTGGAACTACTAATAACAAATATTGAATTTATATATCAATATTAAAATTCTAAAATTTGAGGAAATTAATTTTAAAATATGTTCCAAAAACATGAGGAAAACCACATTTTAGATAATTATAAATTTTAGGTATAAAAATTTGTTTATTATTATACCAAACCTTAAAAAAAATTAGTATTAATTTTAAATTAGTTTATTGAATATATAACATATTAAATTCATTAAAATCATTGACCAGTATTTATTAAATTAATTTATTAAAATAAAAATAAATTTCATGAAAAAAATAGTTTTTAGAAAAAGTTTACTTTATTTTTGATATATTTTTTTCAATTACAGTTAATTGATACACAAATAATGAATTTTATATTAATTGAATTAATAATTCTTTCATAAATTAGTTAGTCTATTTTGTACATTCAATTCTAACAGGTGGGCATTAACCATCACATAAAAATATTTTAATAGTATATCACAGTATGTTTGAACTCAATGTAGTGTGTAATTAACGATATCAAAGAATTAAATTATATTTATAGAGAAATACTATAAAAAATATATCGATTGTATACCTCATAAGTGAATAACATTGCTTCAAGGATGTGATTGTACACATGTACACAGGAGTGATGTTATTGATTTCCAATGGATTGGAATGTAAGATGCTAGATATGATATTGTAATTAAAAAATAATAAATATATTATAAATATTATATATAAATATTATTCCCATTATAATATATTTCCATTAAATATGGTGATGGAAAATAAATTGTATCACAATGTGGGGGTGGTAGTCCACGTGTATTCATGAGTGAAACTATCATATCTAACCGTATTGAAGACGGGGAGAATATTGGTGGTTACATACTAATAAAAACATTTAATAATATTAACAATACTGAATTTGTTATTTTATTATGAACAAAAAATATTTATAGGAAGTGTAAGAAAAAATAAATTGAAAGTGATCTGGTAAGTCAATTAGCACTTCTTCGGTGGAACTTTTTTTGGATCCCTTTTAAGTACACTTTGATTGGTATATTTTAAATACCATTACTTCTAATTCATGGAAACATATGTTTGGAAGATAATAGGTTTTTTTGTCATTCCATTTGAATCAAGGTAATGTAATGGAAAAAAGAGAATGTATTTCCTTTTATAAGAGAAGGAAATGACAAAGTTGGAATTTCAAAAAATAATAAAATATAATTAAGAAATTCAAAAAAAATGAATCAAAATTGAAATAGACTCAAAGAAGAAGAGTAGAAGATAAAAATATTTTTACCCATTGACATTTATATATGTTTTGGATTCATTTTAAATATGATCATTTTTTAACCCCTTTGCCAACTAATTTTAACCTTAACTACATTAATGATTTTTCAATCATAAAAGTCAATAATTTTACTTATAAGATAAAAATTAACACATAAATATCCATGTAGTAAGATTTTAGACCATTTCTAATCATACTTCTCCTCTTTCATGGTTATTATGGTATTTAAAAATTTTAATTAAAGAAATTTAATATATAATATCATTAATATCTATTCTGATAGTATTAATTTAATTTGACTCAATGTCATAAAGATGGTAATGTAAATATAATATCAATAGTTAAAAAATATACAATATTTTATATTCATACATTGAATTTGTGGGTCGCTATAATTCATCCTAATTTTAAAAATTTTAATATTTTAAAAATCATATATTTTATTTTTTTATTACATGAATAAAATATTTTACGGTCTTGCTTAAGAAATAAATATAATTATTCAATCACTAAAAATTATATGTAAATTTACATGATAAAAATTAATTATTATTTATGTTAAACTTTTAGGACAAAAATTCCATTTTTATATGAATTTAAAAACTTTTGAGTTATTAAACTCTAGATAGTGACATTTTGAATGATTTATTACATAATATAATATATATTCACTCATCATGGGAAAATGGAACATAAATGTAATATCATTACCCCAACCAAGTTAAATCCCCATAAATGGTATGGGTGAATCAGGGTATGATAGATTGGTACAAATTCCCCTTTAGATCTTGTTTCATCTCTAAAAAATACACTTCTCTCCCATAATTGTATTAATGTTTGAGAAGAAATGAAATCATTCATGACACACATCAATTTTACATTGTTCAACCACACTGAGATACAACTAAGGAGCATATAAAGGAAATTTTCCAATGTACCAAATCGACTAAAGCATGATATTGTTACAATGTTCAGAGAGGACCCACTATCACTCCACATTTATAACCAATCACAATTTCAAATATCTATTCTATCTCAAATGAAGTGTACTTGATAATCCTTTAGATGAATCATATGATGTATTGAAACAACTCATAATTATTTCAAACATGACTGTGTCATGATGTCTAATATTGACCCCATAGATTAAGTTCACTTCATTATTCTATCATTCTCTTTTCGAGAGAACCCATGTGAACTATTTCTACACATTTTAAAACTTTTAAAATCCCTTCATGAGCTTCCTTGAACCACATACCTAATGTGATTCGAAAATCACCTCTACTATAAATACCCCCGATATTTCAAAGATTTTTCATAATTTATGACCTCTTTTCCTCTATAAACGATCATCATGAAACTCTTCATAGTCCACCTCCTTCGTGGAATTTTTCCCTTGTAAACCACTTTAGACATAGCCAAATACTTCCATTGATGATATTATCATATGAAATTTTCTCTTTCTTATGATGTCAACAGGGTCCTTTATATAGGAAATTAAATCCCAAAAAAACATCTAATCACAATTACTATTATCTCCTTTTTCATACATTATCATATATCACACATTATATTCAATTTTCATAGTTCATTTTCCTATATAGTAGCAGATTTTTCCCACAAATGAAAACCCTTTGAGGAAGAGTTAAATCACTACCTTCCTCCAAAAAATGTAGATATTTTCTTGTTTCCTCTAAAAGACCTCCTATGGACATAAATAATGAGTTTATTTCTTACTAATTGTGTTACTTAGTTCATATAGAACATAACCCATTGATGCAGCCAAAAATCACTAAGTACACTATGAAAATGACAACCCCTACATTTTTGTCCACATAGCACAACTGATATGCATAATTCATTAATTTTCTGATCTATCGTTGTGATTCTACATACACCTTATATAGTTTGACAATTTTTCTATGCGGAAATCATTTTATTTCAAAAACTAAAATCCTGATTTTGAGGCCTAAAAATTTAGAAAACATTGGAAAATTGTGCCACCTACAAACCAACCATACCTAAATGTTGCCAAATATCATTGATAACAAACATGAAAAATCCAAAAATCTGAAATGATTCCCTATGGAATTTTTTGGCCAATCATTGTCGTTGGGTTTATTTACAACACTTCACAGTTTTTCAAACACATTTATTGAATTTTCTTTTTATGGTTATTGATAGTGATCAAGAATTTACTAAAAACACACTCCAAGACCACATGATCCTTGATCAGTGTGATTAATAAGAGTATCCTCAAAAGTTAATCAATAAAACACTTCATTTGGAAAACAGGAAATTACATTCATCATGAACCCCATATGTCATGATATATATCATTTGATCAATCATATTTAGCATAATCAGATTTAAAAGTAACCTTTCTTCACTACTCCCCCTATCAATATCTCCCCCGATTTTGATCAATATATTTTCTCCACATTATCAATGAACCCAAAGGACACTTATCAATGGATTCCTCATTATAAACAAAACATATCCACACATTGGGGTAAACAAACCATACCTCAGGAAGAGGGAATCTCGCATCCACCCTTTTTCATGTGCGGGGAGATGATTGAATTCCAAGAGCCAATTGTTTCCTTTCCAATTCCTCTATGTGTAAGTCCTTCATCTAAATATTTGTGACCTGTAGTTGTGCAGGAACATACTCCAACATCAAAAGCTGAAACTCCACCTAATCCTCTATGAAATGATACTTTATTTCAATGTGCTTCTTCTACGAGGGATGTATTAGATTTATTATGATATTTATAGAAATTAAATAATTGTATTATATTTCGATCAAATAATTCAATTAAAATACCATATTATCATGATTCTATTATATCCACAATAATTTTGAGAAATCTTGAGTATTAGAAATATATTAATATTATTCTATGATCAATCAAATTAAATCTTATATCTTTATGAGCCAATAAATACACAATCCTCCAAGTTAGAATTCCCCAACTGATGTTGATTTTCAGTCATCTGTTGATCCAGACAAATCTATGTATGTATAAACTGGTAACTGCTACTGTTATTTTTCATTATACACAAACCAAAATCCATTGTGACCTTGATAAAAAAATGTATTCTTTTACTGTAATAATGTGGAGTTATTTTTGATTTCATTGATATCATGTTTCTTGACACGAGTAAACAAATATCAGTTCATTTCATTTTTATGTACTATGTACTTCCAATCATAATTATGTCTTCTATGACAATGAACACTTTTTTTTCATCATATCATGGTATTTTAATCCTATTATCCATCATAGATGAGATATCCTTTGAATTTTCTATCAAAATTATTCATAGAATCTCCATTTCATATTTGGTTTTAGAAATAAATGTGAAATTATTTTCTTGTATCACATGTAAACCAAGAAAAAAAATGTTTTTTCACCAATCATTGAAATTTGAACTCATTGGTAATAAATTCTGTGAACTACTTCCATTATGCTTCATCTGATCCACCAAAAATTATATCATCAACATGAACTAGTTTAATGATAATTGGATTAATTTCATTGTTGAAATAGAGACTTTAATCAACTCCACCACACAGAAAACCATGATTCTTCAAAATTTGATCTAGTAATGAATAAAATTCTATTTGTGGCTATTTAATCCATATAGTTCCTTACATATAGGAAAAACTCTATTCTCATATTCATGAATTAGAAAAAAAAACATGGTTTCTCAATATAAATTTCTTCTTCTAAACCCCTATTTAGATATGTTGAGTAAACATCTATCTGGAAAATATTGAACATTCATTACACTACTATGGACAAGAATAATCTGATTATATCCATCCATACAATAGGTGAAATTTTTTCATCATCATTGATGCCCCTTATCTAGGAGTACCCTTTACACCTTAGTAATGGTTAGTTTCAAATCCTTATGTCATATTAATTTATTTTATTCCAAAATACCCATTATTCATAATAGAAAACTTATATGATGGTCTTGGAATAGTCTAACATGTACTATTTTTATTCGTTTGTAAAAATAATTATTCATATCCTAGTCCCGATTTTCATCTCCAACTGCTTCCTCAAAGAATTTAAGCTCTACCAAAGATAATAAATATGTATACTATAAAGATATCATTATCTATGATGGTACTGGTGATTCCTGATCACCAAAAATATTTTTCCTAGAAATATCAACTCCACACATTATCTTCCATACATATATAGATTTCAATTATTCTTACTCATCATTAGTATCTTCTTATAAATCATCATTTTCCACATCCACACCCTAGAGTTTCTTACCTCCTCATCACTATCATCAGGGAACTCCTCACATTGTTGTTGAGGACTATATTCATTATATATTATAGTGACATCATTTATATCAACAACCATTCCAAACAACTTGTTTCAGAAATTATATTCTTTTATTTTTCCTGAATATCTGATAAATATCGCATCTGGTACACCTGTTTCAAATTTACCATGTTCCACCTTATTGAAAATAAAAAACATATTTAAAAAGATTTTAATGTATTCAAATTTATTATTATTTTGAAACTATTTCATATACAGTGACTATTCTTACCTAAAACAAATATGATCTATGTTGGATATGTAGAGAGAAGTTAGAAATTCATCCCTCCCTAATTTATCAGGTGGGATCTTTTTAATAAGAATTATTTTGGCCATGTTGTTTATGATCTGATTAATCCTCCTAGACACAACATTTTGTTGAAGATTTCTCAATACGAAAACATGATTCTTTATCCAATGTTACTCAAGATAATATTTGACTTAGAAATTTTGGAAATTCATACAATTATAAGTATAAAACATCAAAATCTTCTATCCATGAATCCTATATTATAACCTTTGATATTATATTATGTAGCTTAATATATTGGACTTGTATGAAATGATAAATACCCAATCCATCATACTAAAATAATAAACTAACAGAACATAATACATATTCTGGTCAATGTATTTTAATGATATAAGGCCACAAAAATCCACATGCACCAATTCTTGTACTCTGCATTATTTTTTTCTTTTTTCCATGTATATTTTATAATAATCTTCTATTATTGAAAATAATCACATATGTGATTATGATCACATTATATATTGGGGTTATCTCATGCGACATCACATTTGAAAATCACTTCTAGGGATATTTGGAAAAGATTAAGAAGTTTTTAATTCCATATCCTATTTTTTCCTTTATAGATAGAAAGTACATATCCTCTAATCCACTCACTAAATTGAGATTCTACTACATTAAATTTCTATATAAAATAATTTTACAATCTTTTCCCATTACAATTACTATATTTTTTATAATGTTTGTAGGATTTAATGAGTCACATGACCGATTAACTCATAGAAAGCTATGACTGGGACATTCAAAAACATGACATTATCCCATCTTAATCCTTTCATCCAAAATTTCTCTTTTCCTAATACTAAAATCATCAGGACTTCATTATTTAAAAATTTTACAACACTATTCTAGTTGTATTTCCTTCTTATAAAAAGTCCTTATTTCCTATCATATGGGTTGTGCACTAACTCTCAAGGATCCATAAATCAATATGATCTAATTATTTAAGGGAACTCTCTACAACCATTGCATGACCATCTATTTTCTTTCTAATCCTTGTTTTTGAATTCATACCCATTTCAGATTTTATTAATGATCTTCCATAAAGATTGATATACCAAATCTTCATGATCATCTACAAATGTATTTAATCATTTCAACTCATTTCATGATTCATTAAACTACTACATAGAAACACTTTGGTTCTGCTTTGGAACATTCCTCTTCATTGTTGATGAGAAATATATAGACATGTATCTAAATCCACCACACACAAAAAAGAGAACATTAAAATCACTCCCAATATATTGAACTCTATGTGGTTTCCCATATCTCTCATGTTCTCAATGGTACATGTTTGCTGTCGAACATAAAGTTTGAGAATTTCTTACCTTTCTACAGAAATAACCCCTGATATAATGTGTATTCTTTTAAATTATTGCATGAATAATTGTTTCATGGGTCCTATGAGTTATATCCTACTAATTTAAACCCAATTGAATATTCAAACAAAAAGTGCGAACATGTGGTATGTCATCAATCACCATAGCTTTTTATTTTAGGTCATTCCCCATAACAGTTTTATCATTTCTATATTAATGTTACTTCTATATTAATGGATCTGTATGCTCCACTTCAATATTATCTATCTGTTGATTGATCTTATTTCTCGATGGCATATTAGGAGTCAATAGTGTCTCTCAATATTCTAATTTTATTTATAGGTAAAAAAAATCTTCATGATATTCAATAAATTGGATTTTTTTATTTGATATTCAAACTATCAATCACTCTATTGTATTCTTGAACACTGAGTTTATACTCAACTCCATTTTCTATGATCGCAACCTTTGAATACTAATGATTTTCAATTTCTTCCTTCAAGGTAGAATTACCACCATCCTGATCTTATATATAAAATTTCTCATCATGAATTTTTTTATTAATATTTTTTTTCATTCCAAACATCAATCTTCTCAAATAATCTTCTTAATTTATCACGGTGGTCAATTCTTCCATGGACTTATTCTTCAACATGGTCAACTTATTTCTTTGTTAAGAAGCTACCTATAACAACCACCATATAATTTTCTCAATGATACATGTCTTTATCCATCTCTTCAACCATATATACTTATGATCTATCACATTCTTGTGTGAAAATATTCTTCATTTTGATGAAATTTGTCATAATATTTTTCTTACCATTCACATTGGTTGAATACTTATTCATGGGAATTTTGATATCATAATTATCGTATTCTATAATTTTTTAGGGAACCTTGATGTAATATGTCTAACCTTCCCACCTCAAAAGCGTGAAAGTGGGGTTCTTCCTTGGAACATTCTATTTCCAATTTTTTACATTTTAGAAATGTAATGAAATAACCTCATTTATCTATATTTATTCCTAGATATCTTCAATGGGAATATTTATCAACACCTTGAATAGATACACTTTGGATTTTCTTTTTTCTATAGACTCACTATCATCTTTTCTCATCTTGTGTGTGATATAAGTACTGTGTAAAATATCTATCATCAACTCCATTGGATATTTAACTTCTAGTATAGAAACTACCAGATTGAACCAATATGTAATTATTTTAAATAAGATCTTAACTATTATTAAATATTATAGAATTTATATGTGAGAACGTATTTATTCTATAGGAACATTTAACCAACCAAATAATTAATCAATAGACTCCTTAGGGTGCATTATTGGATCAAAATACATGTTCCACAGAACCTGTAGTTTTTCTTCCCAAGATTCTCAGTCACCCTCATAAATATTTAGCATCTTTTCCCACATACCATTTGATGAGATACATAATATCCCCTACAGATTGATTTAATTAAATAGGGCTCCCCCTAAAGCATTGATTCTGTTGGTCTCAGTATGCAATTCTCCTTAGTTAGCTTCAAATAATTCCCCATTTTCTACACTAGATTAGAATCCATGAAACAAGGCTCTAATGACATCCCATATAAAATAGAAAAATTAGTGATTCATTCAATTCTTCTCTCCCTAGACCATATAAATGTATGATCTAAAATGAATGTACACTGGAGACAAATCATTTTTATGTGGTTCACCCACACTAGGATACATATGAGGATCATACAATAGTAACATGGCTATTTTAATAATCTAATAACGTGTACATATGTTTCAATTTATTGACTGGACTCACTATCCCTCCTGGTTTATATCCAAACACAATTTGAAATCTAATTTCTCAGTAAATTTATGTGGGTATTGTGCTCCTTTAGATGAAACATTGCCTATTCTAAAACACATCATAATTGTTTCACACAAGAATGTTCCATGGTGTCCTATTTTAAAATTATAGATGAAACAAAAATTATTTTGTTGTGATTCCATTTTTTAGAGACTCATTGTGAACTAGATATACTACTTTACGAAGATGATAAACCCCTTTACGATCTACCTTTAACTGTGTACTGTGTGTTCTTCATGGAAAGCCTCTACATTGAGGACCACCTCTAGTTCAAAGAAGCCTGATGATACATGACTCTTTTTACTATATGATTTTTATTCATGAAATTTATTTTTTAACTTCAACTAACAAAAAATTTATCCATTGTGAACCACTTTAGACTTAGTTGTTTACTTTCTGCAAAAAATTCCTCTAGTGAAATTTTATCTCTCTCATGATTTTGTTGTGGTCATTTATTTAGGAAATGAAATAGAAGAAAGCTAACTAATCACAATTACCATTATCATCATTTCGGTTCATCTATTACCATATATTTCACATTCTATGCAATTAGAATAGATCATTTCCTATCGTAGAGGCCGATTTCATCAGCAAACAAAAACCATATGATGATTCCTTAAGTCACTACTTTCCTATGCGAAGGATGAGCCTTTATGGTATGATATATAAAACCTCCTCCAGCTGTAAACAATTATTTTCCTTTTAATATGTTAATTTATGGGGTTAGTGTAGTGTATAACCCATTTTTGAGATCATAAATCACTGCCTACATTATATAAAAAATATTCCCCCTACTTTATGGTCTACATAACAGATATACATCATAGAATTCGTGTCTGTTTCAATTTATCTTTATGTTTATATATATTCCATTTATAGTTATTAAATTTTTTTATATTAAAATAATTCAATTACCAAAATCAAATTACAATTTTGAGGCCCCAAAATTTTTCAGACACAGGAAAACTATGCCACCTTCAAAATATTTTAATTGACCACAACCATGCTGGAATATTGTTATCAATTGTTTTCAACAAACAAAAACAACCCAAAAAAACTGAAATAATACCTTGAGGTATTTTTTTTTCTCACACATATAATCTATTTTTTATGTTAATAGTAAAATTTAATCCATCCACTAAATTAGAGGAGGGTTTTGGTTAGATTTGTACACCTTATCTAATGGGATTGACCCTATTTTGTTGATTTTACCCTTACTTAAGTGAAAAATATTTGTTATTGTTAATACTCATAATATCCTAAAATAAATATTATTTATTAACCAAGTATTATCCTCATAATTATAAATATTTGATCTGTATTTCAAGATTCAATTAACAAAACTGGAAGAAATAAATTTCAATTTAAATGCATAAAATGCAACAAAACTAGTTTTTCGACAAATGTGTTTTATGAATTAAAACTAACTTATATGAAAATCATGTGTATTAATTATTCAAATAGAATAAATTATATTATTATTTATAAATTTGTCATAAGTAAATATAATTCTAAATAAAAAATATAGTGAGACTTTTAAAAAAATTAATTAGTTTAATGAAACATTATTATTTGAAAATAATTTTTTTAAACTATTCATTGAAGAATAAATTATTTTAAAGAAATAAAAATAAATCACCATCGGTTAATTTTAATATGAAGATTCATGAAAAAGTACATTTTTTAATATATGATTTTTTAGAGGAAAAAAACTGTTTTAAAATTAAATAAAAAATCAATTAATCTATTTTTGAGAAAAAAATTTATTTTATAAGAATATAAGTAGTTTACCAAAAATTGAGTAATTATATATCAGTATATTTTATTTATATGAAAAAATTATACATAATTTTAAAATTATAATTATTCTTATTCAATCCATGATAATTATGACTTGGTTATGATTGTATGTTATACAACACATCATTTAGACAGGGGTTTGTGTGTATTATATGTTAATGAAGAAATAAAATTTATTAACATATCCTAAAATATCTGGGTGATACATTATACCACCTTAAATAAATTATACACATATTAATTTCATTTTGGTAAAAATGTTTAAAATTTTAATTTACCATTATTAAAAATCCATATCTTATAAAGGGATAATAAGACATCATTTGTAAATAGTAAGTGGAAAACATAAACCCTACCCAAAATAACATATAATTAGGTTCTTAGATAACAATAAAAGTGATGGAAATTTAAATTTCGTACATGGAGGAGAAAAATAAAATCTATGGACTAATTGGCATTAATAGATAATACAGTCAAGAGAAATTTAATGAGCATAAAACCATAAATCATTGAGGGGTGAAAATGACATAAATTCGTCCTAAAAGAATGTAAAATAATAAAATTTTTATTTGAAGATCATTTTCCTATATTTTTAGATTAATCATATAATAGTTAATGAAAACTAAAAACTGAAAAATCTTTAAAAAAATATTTCTTTAAATCATTACATGGGTATAGTAATCATATTTGAAAAAACGGAATAATTCTTCATATTAACAGAAACCGCTCAAAAATGAAATTTTTACCAAGTGTCTTGATGTATAATTATTTACTCAAAGTGTTAAGGGATTATTTTATATACATGAAAATAGTGTATGGATATACACTAAAATAAATCATGATTTTATAGTATGTATTATTATAACATAATTTATTTTGACATCAATTGTACTAATTGCATATCAATTTCCTTCTCCTCTTGGAATCATATAGTGTAACATCCCTGGATGTGTTGGGAATTGGTTTGAATAATTCCACAACAATTTATAGATAATGTTTTGGATAGTAGTGGGTTCTTTCTTGAACATTCATCCAAGATCAGTACGAACCCTTAATACAGACTTGAAATAAACTTTTTTTTTCAATTAATCTATTACATATGTGTTTATTTCCATAATTTTCACATGTGGGAAGTTTAAACATTCCATTATTTTCCATCACCTCATTTCATTTATCATGGAACACAATTTTCCTATTCTTATATTGATTTGGTTCAAAATTATATCACATGGATAATTAATTCTCCCTTCTCAAGGAACTTGGAAACATATAATTATATGATTAAAACTTTTGGGAGACTAGTTCCCTTAGGAGGCTTGGTTTTATCCCATCTAATAAATGGTTAGACTTACTTTCCATACTATGTATTTAGTCCATAGCATTTCTTACTAATATTCGAATGTTTTTCTCTTACCAGTATCATTTTCCTTTTCATTTTGTAATAGTGTGATTAATTTACTTTTTATATTATCTTATTTCTCATGAGGAATGTATTTCTCAAATAATATCACGTTAAAAGTATTTCATTTCTTTATTTCTATTTTATAAATCTCTTTAGTATTCTGGATTAAAAACCACCATTGATATAACTCTCCATTGACGAAATAAACTACCAAAATAATATTTTCACTTTCATTACTTCCCAAATATAGGAATATTTTTTCATGGTACAAAATACATTACACATAAAGCAATAGATTAGAAGATCCATTAAAATATGGAGGCTTCCTTCTCCTGAATCAATCTGATATAGGTGAATCGTGAAATGGAATAATATGTTGTTAAATATGGTCAAGGTTATTTATTATATCATAGGTCAATATCCATAAAATGGATATGATATGATCGATTTTATAACCATATATATGTTCTTTCATGATTGGGAAATAAATATATTCACTATGGGTATTTATTCCATTTCTTCTATTAATTACCATAACTAAAAAATTGAAAAATATAGTTAGATCATAATCATCATAAATATTGATCCATAAATTAAAAATCCATTTATGGTAAAATTTCTGAATTTTTATAGGGGATTATAATTATTATCACATTAGTTATTTTGTTTTAAAATCATATTCCCAATGATTCTAGTAAACATTATTTGAAGCCATTTATCAATACCCTAGACCAAGCATCCCCAAGAAGCTGGTAACTTTATGATATTTTCAATTGATAAAATAATTCACATCCCAATGTAAATAATAGTTTAATTGTATGGGAAACTGTATACATACATGATTCCCGTATTACATTGGAAATTAAAAAAACATACGTAATATTCTATCCTCCTTTATATCATTCATAAAATCCTTATTCAAATGTAAAGTAAAGTAAAAAAAATAAATTGTAAGTTTAGATACTCATAAGGGTTACAGACTATGGAAACTAATATATGTTAATAAGGAAAAATTAACATTGAATACTAGACAATCAAAAAATATGTAATTCTATCAAAGAAAATGTGTTCAACCACCATCTAAAGTAAATATCATCGTAAAAAAAACACTGATAATGAAAATTAAAATCATAACAAATGAAATTCATAATTATGGGAAATCATGATCAAGGAATCGGAACAAGAAAACTTGAATCTTAACATTAGGGAACCTCAACCAATACATTAACTTTCTATTAAGGCCTCTCAACAAACACATTATCATTGTGTTGGAAGGATACAATAAATAACCAACTATTATTAGTTGATTTTACTTCCAATTTCATAAAATATCTAGATAAATAATAAACATTGTATCATTGGGTAATATCAGCATTAAAATGAATGGGTGCTTTCTAATTTTAAAATACTATCAAAAGATCACTAGAAAACTTCTTGAGGAAATTAAGGGTTTCACTTTAAAATCACTTCCTAAAGTCTATAAATTTCCAAATTTTAAATATTACTTTTTTAAAAAAATAACACTGAATAAATTTAATGGATGATTCATATAATTGAGAGTTTAAGATGGTCTTAAACGTCATTTAGGTGGTGTATGTTAAAATAAAGAGTCCTTATACATTTTGGGTAAAATTTCAAAATAAGCTCATTTGGAAAATTATGACAGCATTAATTTTAAATAATAACAAATAAATTATCGAGAAAAATTAAAAAATAATAGTGTAATAACAAAAAAAATCTCAAAAATAGTTTTAGAAAACATGAACATGGAAGAATGTGATTTCCAACTAATGAAGAAATATTGTTTGTTTTTTATAAAAAACACTCATTCATTTAAATTACCAAAGGGAGGAAAATGGATATATTACATCAAAATTATGTGAATAAGTAGAACATAATAAACATTAAGGGTTTTATCAGATATATATCATATAATTTTCCTTAATGTAAATTCATGCCTAAATAATACCCAAATAAAATGAGATTAAAGATGAACTTCCACACCTCATGTTCAACAAGCCTCATATGTTCATTTATCCTCCTTTATAATAAATTTAAATTTATTACACTTCTATAAAATAAAAATATAAATACTTATATTATCAAATATAATACCTTTATAACATTCCATTACCAATTTTATCATAATTATTCATTGAAATCATTTTTTAGGTGTTAACTAATTCATTTTTCTTGAGGGTTTTCGTTTAGATGTTATGGTCCTTGTACACATATAATGGCTAAATAATGTAAATAATTTTAATAATGATAGATATATAAAATATACTCAATTTTATATTAATATTCATATAATAAATGAATATATAGAAAAAATAATTTTAGTGTTTATGAAGAGGGTAGGTTGTCTGTATGCATTAACACAGATTTCACATTCGATGAATAGAAAAAAGAAGGGTCAATAAAAATTCACATTTAAAAAATAATTATTATATCATATATATCATATATATTTATTAAATAAATACTTATTACCATTCTTGAAAATTACAATAAATAGAAAATCTCACCGCTTCTGAGGAGGTGGTAGTCTATATGTACGAACAAGCGACATTATCGTTTTCTGACGGATTGGTACGTAAGATGGTATATAAGCCATTATATTTGTAGAAGAAAAATAATACCTCAAATTTCATATAAAAATATTTAACCCATGATAATAACCATCAATGAAATATTGTTATGTAAAATAAAAGTTATCAATATGTGGATTTTTTAGTCTATAACTATGCACGAGTGATACATTCACAAAACATTTGTTTGAATATAGGAATGATATTTGTGGTTACATTAAAATAATAACATTTAAGGACATTGAGTATACTGAAGATAATATATTATGATAAATACAATGGATTTATGGGAGGTAAAATTTGAAATAAATTGAAATATTTCGGGTAAGATGATTACATATTCTTCGGTATGCCTTATTTAGATCACCTATAAAGGACCCTTTGATATGGATTTTATGAAAACCGAAACTTAGTCATAGTGTTTTGTGAATATTATAATATAAAATGGTAGGGTTTGGTTGGTAAATATGACTCAAATATGTGTAATGAGAAGATATAAGGGGTTTCCTTTTATAAGAGAGGGAAATCACGCACATGGAATTACTAAAAATATTATAATATTATTAATTCATTCTTAGGTATATTGAATAAAAGCCCCCAAATATTTTAATGAAAGATAATAATAGGAAAATATAATCATCAAATGAAATTTAGAACTTATTTAGAGTCAACGTAAACTGTATCTTTTGGTTTAATGCCATTATTAAGCAATTGTAATCAAAATTATGGTAACAAGTTTTTCAATTGTAATGGGTTACAATTTTACTTATATGTTAATTGATAGTTTCTAAATGGATAATGGGTTAAATTATCGAAACTCTACCATCCAAATTTCCCACTTTCATTAATTTCATTGTTTCTAAATAATTTAAATATTATATAACATAAAATATCATTTATTTAATTTTTTACAATGTTCATTCATTTTTACTCAAAGACTTGAATATAACAATGTATTTTGGATATAAACCCTTCAAAAATCACTAATATGTTATATTCATATATAAAATTCATTGGGAACAATATTTCCTCCAAATTTTTTAACCTTTATAATTTCATATTTATTTATTTTATTTCATTTTTAATTAAATAAATATTCTGTCTATGTTGTGTAAACATTTAATGCAATTATTCAATCACTAAAATTAAAAACAATTACCCTGAAAAAACAATTAATTACTATTTAAGATGAGTATTTATAAGTATAAATATACTAATATTATCCTTATTTTAAAATTTTTTAGATATGAAACATAGAGGGAATCATTTTGGAATTTTGATTACAGAAGTTAATATAAATTTCATTATAAAGGGAAAATTAAACCAAAATGCTCTATATTCAAATTTGTGTTGTATATGATTAAATTAAGTTAATAAAATTAAATAAGGGAAACATTATAATTTATTTTAAGACCTTATCCCAGGGTTTTAATCAAATATTTCCCATTTTACCCTTACTGAGGTGACAAATATTTACCAATGTTACTATTCATAATGAAGAATAAGTAAAATAATCTTTTTAAAAGATTTGAATCACTTGATTCCATACATGTTATCAATTTTTAGAAAATTCATTTCATAGAAGTGTATGAAATAAATGTTAATATAAATTCATAAAACTCAATAAAAATTATTATATAGAAAAAACGAATTTATGAAAAAAATTAGCATATATCAAAATCAGGAAATTTTTTAATTCAAAATGAATTCATTAGATTATTATAAATAAAATGGTACATATGTAACAGAAACACCAAATATAAAATATTATGGGACATTTAAATTAACTAATTTAATGAAAATAAATTAATATATTTGAAAATCATTATTTTTCATTATTCCCTAATATATCAATCATTTATAAAAAAATTTAAAATATTTCCATATCTATATTTTGATATTATTATTATAAATAAATTTAATTTTTTGAATAAATTTTCTAAAAGTGGTAAAATATGTTATATTATTTACACACACACAAAAATTGATAAAACTATTTATTAAAAAATATTTAGATTTTACGAAAATAATGAATTAAAAAAATGTTATTATTTAGCAATATATTTACTTTATCTGAAACCTATATACATAATATTTAAATTATGGTTATTAATATTCACCATACCAATTTATTCTCTAGGTTATAATGTTATAATATATTATGATTCTTTTATATTTAGTATTACATATATCATAAGCTATCAAAGAAATAAAATTTATTAATATATCAAAAAATCTCAGTGTGTTATAATTTTCTAGGAATAGTTAATGTAATTACAAAATTATTTCATGTTTATTTATTTTTGTACCTTCCTACAATGTATTTTTACCATACTAATATAACTAAATAATCATCTTTAATATATGAAAATGTTATTATATTCATAGTACAACCTTTTTTTATCTCCACTCCATCCTATCCAAAATTAAATTGTCGCACACGTGTAAAAGTTGAACACCTGCTCAATGAAGTGATGTATTTCATTTTATATCATCAAATAACATTTATGATAATAAATGTTACTTTAATTAATTACTATGATATATATTATAGGATTATGATTCAGTAATGGTAATCCATTATCAAAATCATATCATTTTCATCCATTATGAAAATTAACACATCTCCCATTTGTATGTGTGGAACACCACCATAATGAACAGTATATCTCATTTATATGACATCTGTACGTGAATGATTTTAAAAGTATATTGAATTTATGAAATTATAATGATAAGATGTATAGGATTATTTTAATGATGGACCTCTATCCCCTTTCACTTTGGTCAACCTATCTAAGTGGTTTTAATTTATAATAATTGAGTGACCTAAAAACACATGATGTGAACATAAGGGATTTTGTAACTAACAAAAACATGATAATAAATGAAATAAAAGGAATAATATTAATGGGTGAACATTAAAATAATCTAATAAAATGTAGATAATTAATATCATTTTATTATTCAGGAAAGTAAAAGATGTATGTTTCCTATTGGGAAATATGTTTCGGGGTTTCTAATCAAAATTTTATTTTGTTGAGATATATTCAATTTCAAAACCAATTCATTTTAATGTTGTGTTTTATAAAAATCTATATGGACGTGTTTTATCATTATTTTAATAAAATTCATTTTTTAATTAATCATTTTCATGTTGTCTCCATCAATTTTTATTTTATTGAAATATTAAAAATGTCATATGTTTTTTTTATTTTTTTCCTTATATTATATGTTTTAAAATATTTTTCATTCACATAAATATTATATAAAATATATCAAGGATTTCTTTAAACTCCTACCCTTCGATGGGTATCAACCGGTTGAAATTTTTTTTACATCATTTATTTCACCATAATAATGGTGTTTAGGGTTTAACAATCATGTCTGGGGAATCTGGGAGTATTTAAGGAGAATTCAGGGTGTAACATATTTTTATAGCACCACCATGGGGTATATGTCCATGGGAAGTGTCCCTATACAGGGAATTGTCTCATCAACTAGCTGATGGAATCATAGGATTTCTTATGTTATGGGTACCCACTTAATTTTATTAGGCCCACATTAAACCCCTCACATAGGAATTACTCCTCCCCCATGATTGGTATCACATCCCAATAACTCGTCTTCTCAATTTGGGGGTCGTGATGGATCTCCCTTTTTCATGGGATGAATCTTCTTCTTTTTGGTGACATGAAGAACCTAATCTATTTATATGAGTCATATTGTCTCTTTTATTTTGTAATTACAATGGCTAAGTCTCTTTGTATCTCCTTATATTATGATTTTATGTATTTACTATTTTCATTATTGCTCAGATTCCCTTCAATTTGTGGAATCAAAGCATTGTATCAGGCACATGTACTTTTTTCAGAGTTAGGAATGTGGTCCCTTAAATTAAAACCATATCATTTACTAATTTACCGAGAGTGTTTTGGTGTTTTTATTTATTTATTTTTGTTATAACCTATCTGAATCTAAAATAAATGAATTATTGTCATCTTCTCTAGATTCACAACTTAAGATGTGAGAAATCAATAAAATGTATGATTCCATGTGAATAAAAAATTTATACATGTACATTGTATATATAAATATTAATTCGCATGGATTCTAAAAAAATGGAAAAAATAGACTAATGATTATGAAATGGGATTTCCCAATAATTTAGATTCTTCAATTTCAGTTTTAAATAATGTTTAGTTATCATAAAACAATTATGGATCTTATAAAATTATTTTGATTTATGGAAGGAATTGATTTAATGATATTAATTTGTAATGATATTTTAGTGGAAAAATAAGTATTTTAAAACACCCAATGGTTTTCTTATATAAAATGAATGTTTTTGAAATGAACTGTAATGGTACAAAATGGAAATGGTTTCAATATATTTCTATATGGTGTATTAATGTTTTTAAAATGATGACATGTTTTGGAAATAAGTGTTTTATTATTTAATAATATAGGAAATGTAAAATGATGAGGCGTGATATGTCCCACTTGTTCGTATTTTTGAGAGGTTTTTATTATACTTCTGAAATAAAATTTTGATTTGAGTTTAATTGTTAATATGGTAAATTTGTTTTGTAATTTAATATATAGTAGTGAAAACACCCTTGGCATGCTTTAAATTATTTATTGGAAAACTACATTGGGGTGGATTTTGATATTTTTAAAAAAATGCCTTCTGAGAAGTACTAGGATATTGGATGAGAAAAATCAAATGTGGGTTGTCATTACTACTATTTGTATTATTTCTTAGTTTGAGAAAATTGTTTTAGAGGATTTTATTGTTACTATTTATATTATTCCATATGCTATGAAAACTCCCATAGGTTAGGTCTATCATATTTCTTCTTTATATTAGGGAGACCCAAGTAAATAATTATGAGGAATCTATTATGTGACATTCTCAAAGACACCCAAACACTAGCCAAAGAAGGTATGGTTGATATAATTCATGGATATAAGGATCAATAATATTATGAACACCATGACTATCTTCCTGAACTTAGGAAGTCAAACATTATTTGTTTATTTTTTAAGTTTGAATTTTTTTTAAAATGATAATCAAGGGACTATTATACACACTATTGTAAAATAAGATATATTTAGGGACGATATTTTTATTGGCCTACTGAGTTGTACTAAAAAAATTATTAGGCTACCATGTTATTCAACTTGTCATGGAAAATATACTTAGTTTCTACTCTACATTGTTGAAATGAAAAAATATGGATGGGTTGGAGTGCTATAATAGAGCATGTGTGTTGGGACAAGACCACAAATATGTACCATTTAGTGTTTTTGGTTTTTTTAATAATGTGTAAGTGATCCATTGTTGGTATATGTTTCTTGAAATGTTTTATATAGATCATTTGATATGGGATAGAAATCTATTCTAATTATTTGTTGTCACTTTCATGGAAACTGTTTTATTTATTTATTTATCTCAATGTATATGATTACCATTATTTATACTATTATTTTACACTGATACATGGTTATAGTTTTCCCAACATGCCAATTTATACCTTATCATCTAGTTATAATACTCTAGAATACAAGGATTTGAACCTAAGGTATAGTTTTGACATCCATTTTGGGCACCGATTAGTGGTCTGTGGTGATGTGATGTTTGAAATTGGTATCAAAGATTCAGTTTAATTTGTTTTATTTTAATATTTTGGGAAATTTTGAAATGATATTGGATGCTGTTGGGACATGGTACAAAACATGTTCCTGGGACTAGGCACCCAATGGAAGAGGGAAATCCATATTTCTAGGTATGGGATTATTTTACATGTTGATCACTTTAATGGTTGGTCTGATCTCACCTTCAATAAATCTATTGATTATAAGGATATGGTTTATGGTATTTTACACTATTTAATCATATGATCACACATCAAATCAAGCATATAAGATTCAAATTTTATTTTTTTATTATATGTGATTTATTACCTAGACTACGACATAGTATTGTTATTTATAGTGTTTTTGTCTATTTATATAGTTCTTTCATGTATACGTGTATGGTGTAATGTCACCTAACCAAAGACATATATATATTATAGAACATTATGTGATTACATTCCTTGGTTATTATGTGGAATAAGTTAAATTAAATTCCAATTAAATCATGTAGAGTGTTTCTGTGACAACATATAATTGGAATTTTATTTAACTATTCCATATATGGAAAATGGTTAAAGGATTATTATATGATTTCATATTTTAATTAATATGAGTTGTTAGTGAAAAAATTATAATTACAAAATATATGATAATTTAATATTTAAATTATATGTGAAATTTAATTTATATGTTCTATTATTATGTAAAATTAAAGATAATGTGAAATAGAACATAGAAAATCCTGAACACAATATGTATTTATGATGTGGATATGATGGGTATTTTGATGTTTCACATAGTTTGTGATTAGGTGGGACTATTCGTAGTTCTTGAGTAATGTGATATCACTATGATGTAGACACCCTAAAATAAAAATATAGTTTTATGTACGTCATTATATGTGTGACCTAACCTCGTGAATGGGGGAAATGGGGTTTTTAGAGAGAGCATGGGCTTTAATTCCATTATGATGTGTGGTGTGTGGTTTAATGACCATAATCAGAAGACGCTAAACTATTACCAGATTTGGTGGGTCACATAGCCTCAATAATGCATCCCTAGACACAAGAGGCTATCGAATATCAACAGGGACCTTGGGTGTTCTTGTGGGGAGACTATGGCCTCATGTAAGAATGTTTTATAGGGGTGGTAATCACAATAATAAATATAGGATTCACTAAATAAACTATAGAAAATATAATCATCCAATATGGTAATGAATAAACAATTCCAATGGCAATATCATATAGAAAATGATGTTTCATGTCTCCAGAAATCATGAAAATATCTATACAAATTTCCAATATAGTACATGAATAAAAACATAAAAAATAAAAAATTTAATATCCTTTGATAACATCACAATCATAGATCTGTGCTGTGATACAATCATTAAATAAAAAACTAAAAACCCATTGATCAAAGGGTTCATTCCCCAGTACATACCTCTATCCTTGATGTCTACACAGGTACCCAACGACGGCCCAAAAATGGTGTGATATAACCCTTAGTATTCCACCACCAATTTGGTCTGTAGAAAATTTAGTTTGTGTAAAATAAACCTAAGATGTTTGAATTATATCATTGGAATGGTAGTAATGTAAAGGAAGTGTCAAGTAGGAAGGATTGGTTCAAGCCAAACATGGTTCACTGTGAATAATAATCCAGCTTCCGTAACATGGTAAATAGAAAAATAGGAATAAGAAAATGATACTTTATAGTTTACCCATGGGCATAAAATACCAATATCGGGGAATCTTTAAATCCTAGAATAATAATACACATCAGCCATGATGCGTATTCAATAGTATATCACCTACAACATCCTCTCCATATAATCAAATATATCAGACCACAAAGGGTATCATCCATGTTATAGATGACCAAGACATCCACATTGATTCCCAATAACATCTCAATTGAATATTTGTAATGAATGGTTAGATTCCAAGGATCATGTCAACAGATGATGCCCAACATGAGTCCAAATAGGCTGGGAATAAGGGGTAGCATGGACTGAGGCATTTTATAGAATCAGGATCGAAAGAGTAAATAGGTCTGAGGTATGCGCTACCATAAACAAGATTCATGGAGTATAAATTTTCATAGAATCCAATGGAATCAGGGTCCATGGAGCTCATCCCTGGAATTCACTATCATATTCAATTCATCAACTCATTTACTTAACCATTTCATACATATTCATATTCCATGTGTTCTGTGAAGTCATTTTTACAAATATTATAAACCCCATTAAAAAAAATTTATCAGTAAACCTCTTGATAAAAAAATGGAAAATGAGGTATAGCATTTTCCTAATCATTTTTTTCATTCATTAAATTTAAAAATCCCCCAAATATCAGTTGTGAGATGATAATCACCCAATGGGGTGGTATAACATATGGTAGACACCAGATATAACCCCATTTGGGGCCTAGTTCATGGTGAATGGCCTCCAAACATTAAAAAAGTACTCAAGGGGAAACCAAACACGTTCCAATTAATTCCTTTAAAACATTTAATTTATTTTTAGGGAAACACCAAAAATTAGAGCTTGTTGAATAATGAAAATAAAGATTATAAAACACCAAACCATGATGGAAAATTAATAGACCACATACCATATACATGTGGTTGAAGAATGTTTTAGTATATACCTCTAATTATGTCTGGATTAGAAGAAAATTGAAGATTATATGAACAACCTAAAAATATTTTAGAGGAGACTACAACAAAATAACTCCATCTAGTAGAAGTGAAGCGATGAAATGTGCTACAAAAATAGATTTCCTATTAGTGAGGATCCAATGTGACTAATGGTAAAAGAAATGGAGTTCTGAAGGAGAAATGACACATATTCCATTATTTCCCTTGAAAAGGGATGTCTTGTATGAATGAAAAGTTAAGGTGAGTCTTATTTCCAAAAATATAGGCCATTTCCTCTTAATTTAAAAATATTCCTCTTTAATTTAATTGAGTTTTAAATGAATTACACATCATGTAATTCTTAGTCCCCCCATATGAAAAACACTCTACGCTTCATGAATTGGACTTCCCATGACATTACACATCATTTATAGAATACACACCATGTATACTAACTACACATCATGGATTTTACCTACATCAAACCTTCAGTCCTCCGCTCACTTCCCTTTCAAAAAAATCACTAACACATTGATCGAAATAGGTTCTTATCCAACATGAGAACACAAATAATAATTTTTCCAAAAATAAAAGATATGTACCTCATAGAAAAACATGGGAACATTCAACCCCCCCCCCCCCCATAATGAAATTCATCCCTAAAATAACTTCAATGGGTTGTAATGATTTTAAAAAGAATAACAATAGCTACTGAGAATGTATATTGGCCTACCACTCTCATGTATCATCCAATAAATGACCATTTTTTCAAATAATCCATACTAGAGGAACTGAATGTCCTCTGAGAGCCTACGTAAACATTTCAATGGTATAAATATCATTCTCCTTGAAGAATACATCTACCTTTATCTTGAACACATCCAGCTATAGAGTTTTAGATTATTCTAAGTGATAATAGCATAGTTGAGATACACGTAAGACATCATTCATGGAATTGTACCTCTGAGGTAACTAAAACTTATAGGCTACTTGATCATCACTCTACGGAATCTCAAACAACCAGTAATATCATAGTAAATGATTAAACATTATGTTAATCCATATGTGTGACAGCCTCAGTGAGATAAATAAAAATTCCTTTTCTATAACCTCGAACACTATAGATCACTGATGGAAATCGGCCTAATATTTATATCTATAATTTATAGAAACAATCCATTTCTGAATCAAACAGATCAGTTGTGAAGAATTTATAATGAGAGATGGTCATATTAAGTATGACTCTCCTACCACTAAATAGAATATGGGTTATTAGACTAGCATACTATATAAATATTCATAATCATTCTTTTTTATAGTCACCTGATAGGTTTTGTTGTATGAGAAATCAACAAGGGGTGTATGCATCTCCCAAGATCACATGAAATCAAGGTCACCATATCTAATAATATCTTCAATCACCTAAATCATGCACATTGGCATGACATCATTATGAGTGTGGTATGATGTTCTCAGAAGCACATATGGACCCAAATCCATATACAATCAATACTATAATCTATATGTCAACTAGGTGTCCCTATCTAATACCATGTTCTTGGGACCCCGTGAAGTTAAACCATCTCATTTATATACAACATCATATGTTAATACATTGAGAAGGTCTCCCAGATTAATAGAAAATGAGCGACATTCATGAGCTTATCCACAGTAACCCATTTTTCTATCGCTACCTTGACGCGACATTGATAAACGAGTCATGAAATCCATTTCAACATCATCTAATTTCTATTCAGGAATGGGTAACTACAGTAAAATCTCATATGGCCAGTAGTGTTTTTTCTTCACCTAATAGCTAGTGGAACACCTCATAACAAAATCAACTACCTCACATTTCAGCCCCGACCACCAATATTGGTGATGTAAATATTGATAGATTTTTGTAACAAAGGGATGTACTACTGAAAATGAGGCCTAAAACTCCCACATCATATCCAAGAATATATTCACTAGATCCTAAACTCAATTGTGTATATTTATAATTTACTCCATTCTAGTAGTCCAATAACGAACAAGAACCCACCTTCCACACTGTTTCGTAAGGATAATCCCTCCTGATCTTTTAGCTATCCCATCCTCACTCTATCCATAAGGGTATAGATTATATAAAAAGAATAAAATAATGTATGGACTCTACTATCCTACACCACCAAGTGCATCTCTATAAATAAGGCTATAATTTTCCAATCAATGTTGGCCTCATAAACTGGCTATATCTGATTCATCCAACTTAGTGCATCAAAACCTACCTTACCCTTTCTAGGTGCATGGGAAATCTCGCATTCAAAAGACTATAGGTACTAAAACGACCTCCACATCCTCAAATTAAAGTCATTATATGTAAATATATACTTCAATATTTTATGTTTAGTATTTCTACAAATCACACTCTTAGTAAATAGTTCCTCCATCGGCACTGGTCATGCGCAATAGCGAAAAACTTGATATCATGTGTCAGGTATTTCCTCTCGTGTGGCCACAACTACCAAGACCTGTACCCAATGAAAATAACCCCATACATCAGAACATATCCAATATTGATATCTAATAAATCTCAATATACTATATATCATCGTCATAGGTAATGAAAAATTATGATCATGGCTATTTTCAATCTCCATTTTATCTCTTGAAAGGATTTATCTTAGGCATATGACCATTTAAACATCACACCCTTCTTATTCAATAATTATAATGGAACTAATAATTACAATAAGTCATGTATGAAATTCCACTAATATCTATCTAGCACCAGGAATATCCATATATCAAATATGTTCATCAGATACTCATAGGAAACTATTTCAATCACCTTCTCTAGGTCAATTGATACTCCTTTCACTAAGATAACATGACCTAGGAAATAAATATTATTCTTTCATAAGTGGAACATTATGATTTTATCTTACAAATGATTCTCTAGTATAGTATACATAATGATCTCAAGAATTTTTTCATGGATGTGTATAGGGTGTGAATACACCGAGATATAAAAAATTAATACTAAAACAAAAAAAAATATAGTTATGGTTGGAAAACTATTTTCATCATATCCTTGAGAACTTATGGTGAATTCTTTAAACCGAACGACATAACAATATAATCTTATAGATGATACATCATATTAAGGGATTTACAAATTATACCTGTAGATAGATAACATGCTTACTGATAATGAAATCTCAAATAAATCATTAGGAAATCCAGTTTTCCTTAGAGGTGGCCCAAGTGATCGACATATCCATAGTTGTGGATACCATTTCTTAACAATTAAATGGTCCAATTTTTTTAAGTACATACATATCATGATCATAACATCTAACTTATTCTGAAAAAAAATACTAGAGAACATCATGGAGAAATATTGGGTCATGTACAACCCTTTTCTTCCTAGTCCTTAAGCTTCCCCTTAATCCCATGAATCATCCTAGTATCCATCCTATAAGGAGGAATAGACACTGGTGTAGATATTGGAAATACCTCAACAGATAACTACACATATCTTCCATGAGTTTAATAAGAATATTCTTTTTGGAAAATGTCTTTGAAATGATCATCCATTGGAGGAATGTTTTCCTGATGTGTCACTTGATCTACTATATATAAACTAGCTATTAGGTCTTTCATCCAACACCGCCCATGATACACTGGTCTAGATTAGCCCACTAGTACATCCCATTCAGCCTTGTGAAAAAAAAATTCTTCCTCTAGTGAAATAAAGGCCAGTCATTTCTGATCAAAATTAGAAAGGGATCATTATGAAACCATCTAGTATATCTCGAGTATGGAATCAAACCCAATCTTCTCGAGGAAAAATAAATTATTGAAAATGTTTACAACTTTTTATATCATGTGGAACACTATGAATTAGTGTAAAACATATTTTCTAACCCCTAATGGTGTATCCTACCTCACAAAGTCATCATAAAAATGAACAACAATTCCATGTCTCTCTACAATAGGTAATTATATAAATCATTGAGAAGAACATGTTTAAAAAATAGTAGATACTAGAGTAGAAGATACTATGATCTTACCTTTCGACATAGAAGACCCAGTGATCCACTGCTTAGGTATAGGTTGTATAGAATTTATTTGGATAGTAATGTGGCCTACAGAAAAAAAATACACTACACCGAGTAGGCCAATTATACTATCTAGGTACAACTATTTCTTAGATGCCTCATTAAAAACCACCACCACTTATTGAATGACTGACACAACTCCAAATTCTATCATAATGTGGAGCTTTGAATCCCACTCATGATCCTAGAGTAATAGTTGATCCCCTTCTATTGACTGAAAGAGGGATTTTCCTATATTAACATTGTATGTGCCCCATCATTTCATACGATCGGAACACAAAAGGGTCTTAATCGCACGAATTCCCCATATATACACATCATAAAAACTAGTGATAGAATATAAAACTACCACAACTAACATCACAGATGGAATTATAATGATGAGAATCCTCAGAACAAAACTTTGTGCCATAGGAAACTAAACCACAACGATAAGAGGCTGAACTTCCATGCTCTGTGATCTCAACTTCTCTCAGATTCTACTCAGTATTAATCGCTGAATTTACTATATCAGTAAATTTCATCAACAAAAAAAAATTCACCTATGATCAAAGACCATTTATATGACCTTCCTCAAAGCATCTCTCCCTTGATGGATCATTAGAAGGGTATATCTTTGAAAACCCCTGAATCTCTACAATACATTCTGAATACTCCATAACATTCATCATTGTGTTCTATAGATGCAGAAACTCACAAGACCTTTAAACTCTAAGAGTCTCAATAAAATATTAGTCGTGAAACATTGATTGAAAATCTCTGTCGATATTATCTTGGAGTGTATTAGCCTAGTCTAAAAAATATCAACACTACTATGTTACTCCCTAAGCCTTATTTTTTTTGATCTTCACTCCACTCTCAGGTGGTGTCTTATGATGATCGAATATCAAAACGAAGTAGTCTCAAATCACAAATTAGTGTCATGTAGATTTCCAACATCCAAAAATGTATGAGAATGATATGGATGGAACAGAATTTTTAGCTCATCCATAGACGAGGAATGATGTTTTACTCCCTAAACAGTCTGCATGAATAACATAAAACCCTCATGGAACTATGATTCCATACCCATATAAGATATTACTACTACTACATCAATTATAAATAATGAGGATATACCTGTATCCCATGTCCCACTACCTCCCGAGCATAGCCTTCACCAAAATCATAATGCAGGAATGTAGGTCATCCTGGTGGTCTGTATCTATACTCCCAAAGGAATAACCTAAAAAATATAGATAACTAGAAGATCAATGAAAAATGAATGACATGTCAGATCCTTACTAAAAACATGTCACACCACAATTCCTCCTCTTAAATCTAGTAATAGGAAAAAATTAGTCATAAAACTAACAAGAGAAACTACCTACTACCCACTCTAATTCACGGTCACTATAATGTTCGTTATTTTACAATTAAATTTCATTGAAATTTATACCTTTTTTCCATTAACTTTTAAATGTTTGAACCAAATCGTTCAGCACTTCTTATCAATGAGGTCATATACACCTCATGAATCAATGTTTTGTGTACACATAATCCATCAAATAACATTTTTCATTCCTTGAACCCAATTGTCCATATATAAAAATGCCAGGATTGGATTATTTTGGTGTTTGTTGTAGCCAAAGTAGGAAATAATTGTCTAGTTTATCGAAGACACCCTAAGATCCACTAATATTTATAAATTATTTGAACAAACCATATAACAATCCTCTTTAATATCACTCAAGGAACACATATAACAAGTCATGAAGTCATGAAATAATTCCTATATTGCATGGTATTCTAATCCAATAAGGATATTCAAACTACGATTGAGATTCATACCCTCATCTCATCAAATGATTGCAAAATGAGTCTCCTCATTTATATCAAAAATAACATCCAACCTAAAGTGACTCACCCAATAGTGGAATCAAATCAACAATAATAGGAAAAATCCAAAAAATAAATTTCCCATTATATGAAATTTTTTCCTTTCATGTATGTGAGTTATCTACTCCTAGAAACAACTCCTTACCGAACTACCATTTCTCCTATGCTCATGTCTCTTGTCTAAAATTATTAAAGAATGTGAAGAAAAATACCATTGATAAAATATTGTAACATTCTATCCTGGATGCCACTAAATAGTGCCCGAGATAATTGGTCACATGGCCTTAAGCATGAATCTCTATATATCATAGCTTTTCGACTAGGGGAAAGATCCTAGGGCATGTCTGGGGGAGATTATTAAGTCATTTTGGATTGTAGAATGGTGGTATTAATTACTATAGTCAATAGTGGAAGCATAAAATCAACATGATGGAACATAAAAATATAAAAAATTAATGAGAAAATAATTACAAAGGAAATAAAATGTACAAAATTATGTTTCATGTCTCTAGAAATCTATAAAAAATGTATACATGAATATTGAAAAATACAAGTATAAAAGGGTACGAAAGACCAGAATGAATTATCCCCAAATTGGATCGGGATCCATGGTTGTTCATGTACTGCATTGCTTCTCTATGTAACCAAATAATTAATTGATCAATGGAAACATTCCATGATCCCAAACTACATCTATGAGGTTTTTCTAGGTATACAACGGTGGTATAAATAGGTTATGAGATAAAACATTGTACGACACCACAAATGGTTTCGACAAAAGATCCTGTATTTTTAATATAAATAGAAGTATTGTGTAACATATCACAAGTATAATAGTAATGTATATTATGTTTCAAGCAGAAATGGTCAAGTCTATCCTAATATGGCTCCCTATGAATAATATTCTACCTCCCATAACAGGGGTAGTGATAAATCAGAATAGGAATGTGATACTCTCAATTTTACCCACTAGAGTAAAATACCCATACTGAGGATTTATGTAAATCCTAGAAAAATAATCCTCATCCTCGATGTTGAATAATAATGTGTATTAAATCTTCCATAAAAGAACTATACAATCAAATTTTTTAGACCATGATGGGTTGAATTGAATGTATATAAGGCCAAGGTGACCAAATCGCTTCCCATGATCATCTCAATGGAAACTCAGTAATGAATTGTTTGGATTCTAAGGAGCATGTAAATAGGCTATGTCTAATGCAAGTCCATGTTAATGACATACAATGATTATCAATGATTAAGGAATCCTATGAAATTTAGATTCAATGAGTAAATAGGTCCATGGAATCCATTACCATATTCAAGACCCATGGAGTAGAAATTTACTGGTGACCTATGGAATTAATATCCAAAGAGATCATCCGAGGAATCCACAACCATATTCAATTTGTCACCTAATATCCTAAATCATTTAAAAACCTTCAAATTCCCTGAGTCCTTCCAAATTATTTCCACAGTTTCTATAAAATACATTTAAATAATTTAACCATTAAAACATGTAAATATAAGGGAAAGGAGTAACAACCTTTTATAAACCATTTATTTCAATTTATTCTAATAAATATGGTCCCAAAAAAGTAGTTTTAGGATAAAATGCACCCCTTGGGGTGGTATGACATAATACATATGAAAAAGAACACCACATGGGTGGACTAGTATAGGGTTAACTACCTCTAAGCATCAAAAAAGTACCCAAGGGGCATCCTAACGTGTTATATTTCAATCCATTAAAACCATTATTTAATTTTTGGGAAACACATAATTGTGTAGCCTAGGGAATAATGGAATGATGTCTTATTCAACACCAATATTCAAGGGAAAATGTTTAGACCAAATATCTTATTCACGTTGTAGAGATCTTGTGCATTATTGAAATATGATTCATTCCATATCAGAATAAATGGGAAGAACGTATGAATGCTGTAAAAATATGTCATAAGTGTCACTACAAACATAAATCTATTAGCAAGAAGATAAATGACCAAATTAATAAAATTAATAGTTATCTCAATATATCATATTCAACATGACTGATAATAAATGTAATAAAGTATAGATGGTTAAGAAGAACCAAATTTTAGCTCTATCCTAAAAGGAACCTCTTGTGTGAGAGAAATGCGAGGATGAGGATTCAATCAAAAAATGATGTCCCCCTTTAATGATTTTAGAAACTATCATCTTTCATTTATTCAATATGTAAATTCATTGCACAACATATAATTCATAGGGTATTTCCCTCGAGAATACCCTCAAGATATCATGAATTTTCTTTCCCATTCCATTATAAGTGGTGTATTGAATAAAAATCGTGTATCCAAATTAAAAATCATGAAATTGACTAATATCAAACCTTCAACCCTCCAGCCACTTCCTTTCAAAAAATCAAACCACCATCCCATGGGCCACAATTGGGTTTAATCCAAAAATAATACATAAAAAAGATTTTTATTGGAAACAAAAGATATATACCTCATTAAAATCAGGGGATCCTAAATATGGGATAGATGTATTCCATTAAATTTGTGACATAGGATAGATATATGACCTTGAAGTTTCAAGGTATGTGACTATTTTTGATCCTATTAGTTGTGGTTTACCTAAGACTGAGAGGAGTGAAATATGTTCAATCTAGTGTGTGAGACTAGGTTTATAGTACTATGTGCGAGAACCTTGGGTCATTTGAGATCATTCCCGGGATTGTGGTTTGTATGTGGGTATATTAAATTAAGGATATCCAAATATGGGGTTTCATAGGTATTATTGTGACTTTAAATGTGAGGACTATGAATTAATTCTTTCATACAATACTGATTCCAAATAATTAGAGTTAGTGTGAAATAGATGTTTTTCAGATTCCTTTGGAAATTTTGAGGTTTTTTTACCTATGTATTTAGATTCCAATTGATATGTTTTATAAAGTGAATGTGTGTTCCGTTGGTGTGTTTAATTTTGGGTCCAGTTTTGCGAGGGGGGATATTTCATATGCATATACTTTTTTTATAATGAGCTTATAATAAGTGGTAAATTGTAATACACCATGGTTGAATATGGGTTGATTATAGTGGTTTTAGATTAAATGGGTTTCAAAACGGCACCCATGATATGTGCATATTTGTTAATGGTTTTTATTTTTTGTTATCCTCATGTTTTAAAAGTGTTTAGGGATATTTCATTTGGTGAAACTAGAATATACTAAGGGTTTGGATATTAGTCTATGATTATGAGCCTAGTTTTGAGGAGGTGTAAATAATTTTAGCTTGAATATTTTTTTCATTTCTATATTTCATGGTATCATGTATCCATTGGGAATTAGTTGAAGCATGGAGAAAAGCATACACTAGAGAACCATTGTTCTCTTTTAAATGGATCATGTGTTATATAAACATACACCATCACGTTTATGTGATTTTAGAGCAGTTCACACATGTTATTCATCGTACCATTTTCTTTTAAATAAATGAGAAACCATGTTTGGGTTGTGGATACGAATAGATCCTAAAAGAAGATTTTGGACATGGTAACTAAATGATCTCAATTGATAATAGTGATGTTTTATTGGTGTTAATGGTATTGCGGATGTGTTAGGGTGTGGTTAAATTTTTTATCCATCCATAACACTTATTATAAATTCATTTGTTGGATGATAATGGCTCATGAGTAGTCACATGTGTTTCATGATGATTGAAACTATTGAGTTTATTCTAAAATAGTAGTAAAATCTTGTAAATATACTGGGGAGTGAACCATTGAATGTTTAAGGATGAGACCCCCATATTTAATTAAATTTTATGTTGTGTAATTTATAATATTATTGGTGATCCATGAGAAGATGGTTGTTGGTGATTCGTTCTGTCACATAGGTATGAGCAGGGTGTCCCCATCTAGTTATTTTTCACTATGATGGACAAGGAGTGGATCACGGATCTTATAGAATGGTTTATTGAACAATATTGAGGGGACATATATGGTCTAGAGCTTATTATGTTTCATTATCACTATATTATTTATTTTAGGACTATGGATATAGTGAAACTAATCAAGGGATGGTAAAAATGATTATGGTATTTTGATGATTATGTGCAGCTTGGCTTGTATGGTTTTTTGTATATTAAATGTTTTGATTTTGGATATGGTGTTGGTGGGAGAATAGAAATATATATTGGAAACATAGTGGAGTTCAGTGATCTGTATACGAGTCGAATAGGGTGCATATTGGTTCTCATGTTATACCGTAATGTATTTTTCAGTAAATATGGTATTTAATCATGGAATGTCACAGGGAGTTATTTTTAAACAATAGTGTCCAAGATTGGATTTTTTCAGGATTTTTATAATACTTGAGGTAACATGATATGGAATTTTGAAAAAATTTTGTGGGGGAATCTAGGTGATTTTATGTTTTCAGTAGCCGAGGTAGATCAACATATTTTCATTTATTAACATTGATGTATCGTGTTGAAAATTATACTGGGAATGTTCTATTGGATATGGTGGGTAAGGATGATATTGGTAGAGACTAGGTGAATGGGGGAAGGCTTTGTATCCTTTCTAATTGAAACGAATGTGGTTACATAGAAATCATTTCATGCATGTCATATCTAGTATGAACGTTTCATTTGAGGTTAGGACTTGGAATCTAAGGTAATTTGGTGTGTCCATGTTCATTGAATGGGTTATTGAGACTCTATGCATTTTTTGGGACTATAAATGGGGAATTATATCAACCCTTGATATTCTATTAGGGTCTATTTTAGGTGTAGTGTTATGGGAGTTTTTTTCAAGTTCACTTATAATTAATAGAGTCTTGTTGGTTTGATAATCCATTGGTGTTTAATGTAGCTCCAATATAAATAGATATAATTCTTTTACTATAGTGAGCTATGTGTTATTAAATTTTTTTAAACTTGTAGTGGGTATAGAAAAGACCATTAGTAGGTAGGAATGTGGGATATGTTTGAGCGTTTCAATGGATGAAAACAATGAGATAATATTTATCAATATAGGGTTCTCTATGATGGATTGTGGATGGTGATATAGAATGTTTTCATGTGAACTGCAGATTCGGGATAATTTTTAAGCTATATGGATAGGTAATTAACTAATAGATAGGTTAGTAAGACCTCTTAAATTATGGGATTCCATTGGATGATATGTAATCATGTTTTTTATTGTTATAAATATTAGTTCCAACTTCCTGATAATGATGAGGGTTTAATTGATGGGGATAGTTTATGGGTAATATTACCATCTCCATAACCATTATAATGTGTGTTTTCAGTTCAAGTATTTAGGTTCGATGATTCTTAGCTGTTATCTATAAGGTTGAGAAATAATATGGTTGGTAGTATGTAATTTTATACCCATATGGGGGGGTATGAACTAGATAGTGACACTCATTTAACACATCTTACTGAAGGTTTTCAAGGTGTATGAGTCATTCAGTGGAAAAATGGGAGGCGTCTTGGAAGATATGAGGTTTCAAAATGTTGTTTTAGAACCTCAAGAAAACTGTTATAGAGTCACAAGATAGATAGTGGAATTGGGAAGTTACTCTATATATAGCCATGGTTCATAATCTAGCTAGTGGATCAGGGGTGGCAATCTAGTGGTCCACTTGCTAGCCCATTGAGGATACCTACTCATCGGTGGGTTCCGATGTTTTTTTAGTATTACATCAATTTTAGGGGGGTCCCCTTTATACCCATCACTTATATTTTTCTCCTCCCCATGGCTAATTTCTCTCCCCAAGACACTTCATCTCTCTTTGGAGGTCTTAAGGGTTCTCCATTATTCTTATTCTAATATTTTTTTCTTTTCTGTAACAAAGAGACTATAATAAGGTGAAAGGAAATATTACCTCTTTTAATGGGTCATTTCAGTGTGTAAGGATCTCTCACATTTAATCTAATTTTTTCCATTTCCTAGGATTTTTACCCTTTTATCAAATTCTTCCATTTTAGATGGAATTGAATCTTGGTATAAGATGTTTAAATTTGTTGATGTATGTATTATGTGGTCTCCTATATTAGAATTGTAACCTTTTTTTAAAGTGTGTTTATGGTGCATCATACCAGTTTTTCATGACTTGACTTAGTTTTAATTAAAATATTTTCATTGTGCCTCATCATAGTTAGATACCCCAAATTAGATTTCAGAGTCCAAGAAAATAAGTAAATCTATGTTAATGCCCTCTTTTATAAATAGATCCGGAATGTGGAAATTTAAATTTACATGGTCTTTTAAAAGGGGAAATTTTGTTTCGATAGTTGAATTTGAAATGGGATCTCACAATAATTGATAGTCATGAAATTGAGTTTCAAGGCTTGTTGGGATTTCTTAAAATGGATTGTGGTAATTATAAAATTTTTATGGATAATGAAACCATTTCATTTTATGAAATTAATATTTTTATGATCTTTTAAATAGAAACTACTTTTTTTATAATACCCTACAAATTTATTATATTACATCAATATTTGTGAAATGGATTGTAATGGTACCAAATATAAATGTTTTCTTTATTGGTTGATAGGGGTAGGATTATGTTTTAAATTGAAATCGTTTTGTGATATGAAGTTTCATATTATTAAAAAATTGATGAAATATAAGTTGAAGGTCTAGATAGTCTTCCTTTGTTAAATGAACTAAGATGTTTTAAATATACATGTTAAATGAAAATATGATTTTTTTTTAATTATGAAAATGGTAATTTGGTTTTGTATTGTCTTTTATGGCAATTAAAATTCCATTAATATCAGTTTGGTATCTTGATTTTAAAATGACTTTGGGATAGGTTTTAATAATATATAGAAAATTCCTCATGATGTGATCTATGATATTGGATGAGAAAGCATTGGTCGGGGTGGTCTAAGACCCTATATAGATTAATCCATTATATGAGAAAAATATATTATTAGGAGGAACAATCCATGGAATGTTCATAGAGAGATATCAGTAATAGATGAATATAGTATGGTGGATTGCGTTCATAGACCTAAGCATCGAAAATTGTATAACTGGCCTAGGGTTTCATTACTAATATAGTGAATTAGTGACCATTTGTTTCTTTTTTTTATTTTATTAAAAATGTTATACTATTATTTATAACACACTTTTATGGAATTTTATAAGACGAGATATATTTTGGGACACATTTTGTGGCGGCAAACTGAGTTTTTTTCATACCTAACCCAAGGCTCCATGGATATTCGAAACTGAGAAGATGCTACATGGATGTAGGTTTATATTTATGAAAGGACCAATTCATAATGGGATAGAATACTAGGATTGATCATTGGTGTTAGGGACAGTCCAGAACTCAAGACCATTAAGGAATTTTGGGTGTTTTTGGTTCTGATGTACATGTCATCGATTGTTATATCATGGTTATTTATTTTTATTAGATATAAGAACCTTCATAAATGTCATTATATTTATTTATATATTTATATTTTTATGATTTACTTTATTTATAATTTATTATGAATCTTATATGTGGGTATTTCCTCCCAATCATACCACATTAGACCCTCATGGTTAGTCGTAAACCTCTAGCGTATGTGTTAGAAAAACTGATATAATGTACTGACTACCTATCGAGGCACTGATTAGTGTCCATGGATGGTAGGATGTTACAATGTTATTAATTTTTATTAAATATTGTTAAGATCATTTTCCACTACATTTTACAAAAAGATTAAAAATGTACCTTTTACAGGTTCATATTATGGGATATTTTTTACTTTCTTTATAGAATTTACAATAGAAAACCTTTTTAACATTTATCGTATGGTGGCCATTTGAAACTATCATAAAGAAATTTATTTATCAAGATTATTCTATTAAGATCCATGGTAATTTAAAAAATGTATTATTCATGTGGTTCATATGACTTATTGTTTTAAAACATTTCAAGAGAAATGTTTATTTCTTCTCATTTTTGTGAGATAAATGAATTTAATTTTACTTCTATGAAAAAAATCCATTTCTTATTAATATAATGATAGAAATATAATATTTTATGTTTTTAATTGCTCTTATGGTTTGGGGATAATGTTTAGGATGATGTGTGCGAAAATTATAATACTCTAATTCATTGGGGAATGATATTTTATCTAAGAGGATACATAATTGAATTAATTACTAAGGGTATTTCATTTTAATAGTGATTGTATGAATGATTATAAGTGTGATATGAAGTTAATTTTATAAGGTACCTAAATTATTTTCTAGGTAGGAAAATATGTTTGTAATTAAATATTTTAATTTTATTAGGTAATAAAATGATCATCTTTTTTAAATGGAAGTTTATGGTTTTCTAAGGAAGACATATTATTTTAAGGGAAAAGTTTTATTCTTTTTTAAATTAACCATAATTATTGTTGATTATCCCCTCACTAATATGAAAATAATTGTAAAATTTTGGGAGAATAATAGATTAGTTAGTGAGTATATTATATTTTATGATCAAATTCTATTTTATGAAATAGAAAACATACAAATGGATCATTATATTTTTTGAAAGAGATTAGTAATTTTCATTCCTTTTATATCCAATAATGAGATTTTTATTCTCATCCCATTTTATCAAATGTTATCAGTAGGCCTAGGGATGTATATGAATTATTTAAATGTTATTGGTGACAGAGACTTGATGAAGTAAATGTGTCATGAATGAAATAAGAATAAAAAAATAAGAGCCAATTTTTATTGAATAAATGTACACAACAATAAAGTTTACACATTAACATGTAATCTGATTCCGAAACCACTAGAACTATAAACCTAAAATATCCTTAAAATATGATAATGTTAAATACGTTTTATAAATAATATAACAATATGTTGATAATGATATTGGGTTTTATAGTCAGGTATCCACTGGTTTTTTATATCAATACGGAATTCATAATTTCGAATATCCTCATTAATTTTTTATAATATATTGATATAGAAATAAATCTACCATAACTTCAATGAGTTAATCGTAAACCAATGAAATTTGTTAACTCTCCAATCATAGATATTTTGAATTTGTACCTCATATTTTCTTCAAACAGATTTCACTGTACGTCAACAAAATATTATTTCACACACATGGATAAGCACCACAGTTTATTGATCATTCTACATATTGATATAGTGATTGTGATCAAATTCACCTCATTAGAATCAAATATTTATTATGTGTTCTCAATATTATAGTACCAATCCCTTTGTTATTGTATCCTCCTATAAAAATGCTTCGTCAACCAATAAAACATTAACACATCTTAATCAATAAGAAGTCCATATAGTTACTTAATTAAAACATCATCCTTAGGAAGTAAATTGATTAATCACGATTACATATTCATTTGGTTTACTTTTATTTCTATTTATATTGACATTTATATGAGATGTATGATATTTTTATACCATATAATATGTGACAAACTCGCATCAACTTTTATTCAATCAATTTAGGAATTCCCCTTGCGAACTATTCGTTATTTCCTAAAATACAATAGTCATAATTAATTTATATTGTTATAAGAATATCACGTTATATTGATGAAACTATTTACACTAAGCCATATGATATTTTCATATGTTTTATTTTTATCAAATTTTTTAATCTATCTATGAATATTTATAAAATAATTTTCCAAATTTGAAACCCATTCAAAACTCTTAGAGCCTACATGATATAATAGAGAGGTTTTCTGTATATTCATTATCCTCAATTATTTCATTAGTGCTATCTGATCATTAAAAATATTTCCTTCATTTAATTTAATCCATACTCATTAATGTCTTCAAAAATAATGATCTTATTTTGTTATTGGAATATTTAGTGTCTTATTATATATCTTGTATATCCCCAAGCACTTCCCCTGGGCAACTCACTTCAGTATCACTCTCTTATTAGAGTTCCTCCCTATTTTCTCTAGAAACTACAAATTTTATTTTTAAATCTTCCCTAACAATACCTGTTGTTCCAATTAATTTAGTTGTAACATTATTAATCCTCACTATTATATAAATATGCAAATAAAATTCCTCCATCAACAAAATAATAAAAATTCTTGTTCATCTCCTTATTGAATATAAATAATTTACTTTTAAAAATTTACAAGTAATATAATATCATTTTCTTCTCATACTACATTATAAAGGTTTATTTTATTCATTAATGCATAATATATCTCTATTAGAGATATAAACATGAGTAATCAATTATTTCTATCATTTTTATCATGTATAACCATATCTATGAGGATTTTCTGATCAATGTTATTAAAAATTTTGTTTCATCTATCCACAACTCTATTTTTTTTGGAATTTTTTTGTCATACCATATGCTTCAGAAGATATTCACCAATCTAATTGTTATTAAATTCCATATCTTTATAAGTATAATTCTTCTAAATTTCCATCCTATTCACATTCTTCACAAAAAATTGGTATCATGCAATACAATTGAAAAATTCAAAATATTTGTAGAAAAAATTTTCCAAGTCATCATAATATAATTATCAATAAATAAAATATAATATATTTTTCTATCTATGTAATTGGGTGATATTAGAGTACACACATTACTGTGCACCAACCCACAAAATATCATCAACAAATTATACCTAATATTATAGGTATTCCAAATAATTTAACCCTTTTTAAAATTATCATGCATGTGACTGTGATTGTAGCACCTCAATTTTCTATATTTATTCCTTTAAATTTTTTTCATTATATATGTATATTTACATGCAACCTTGAGTCTGAATGAACTACTATATATTATAACATTTAAAACCTAACATTTGTATTATTGGTCTATAATAAGACTAATGAAATTATTAAATTTATATATAAATTTTATCATTAATTAGAATGTGTTTGATAATTTTCAACAACTAATCATTAAATTTTTTATAAAATTATTTCATGATTAAAATAATTATTTTAGGCTGAAATTTATTTTTCTTGGTGTTTTTATTTTTTATAAAAAATATATATTGTTCAATTTTGAAAAATTATTTAATAAAATTTATTCCTAATTTATGAATAATCAATCACACATTATTTATCTAATGGTTAATAATCAAAATAGAATCATTTGAATGCAAAAAATTTATTTTTCATAAATATTTTTTTATATGTGCAATTTTCTTTTCTCATAATAATTTAAATATGTCTCTATTAATTAATTATTTTAATCATATTCATTGAATATATATTCAATAAAATATTTTAAAATTCTTATAATGTTTTTTACAAGGAAATAAATTAATGTTAATTCAATTTTACGATTAGAAATTCATTTGTCTAAAAAGCATTTCATTTTGTTTTGAGAGTTTATTTAACAACTAATTAATACCACATATAGTAATTGAAATTGATAAATGGTATTCATTATTTGTAATCGTCATGTCGAAATTTTTTATTGGCTCCACTTTTATTTTTTTGTTCCTAATAAATAGGAAAAATAAAAAAATATGGTAACACAATTAGGGTTCAATTAGGTTTACTAGGGGTCAAACTAAGACATGAGGGATAAGATTCACCTAAAACCTAAAAATAATATTTTTAATCTTTTTATACATTATTTTTTCTTATCATTGATTTATTTTCTATTTTGTTCCAACTTCACTTGAAAATAGAAATATATTATTTAAATATTTTTTATAATTCCATTTTTATCTCTCCCCTCCGTTATTAATGTGAACCTCTTAGCCTCACATTTTTGTAATCATTGGGAACTCTATCATATAAAATACATAATAATTCCTAATGTCCTTATATTCATTATTTGTCTCCTAATATTTCCCTAATACCTACCTAAGAAGGCATATAGTGTAACATAATGGAGGTTTCACAACGAAGAGGAATGAAACATACCAAATATTTTCAATATTTAATGATTCTTATAATTACTCCAAAACTATTGTGTACTTATTAAAAAAAATTAATATAGTATTATAAATATAATTGGGTTTTTTATGATTATGGGACAACCATTTTCCACATCCTTCTTAACAAATGGAATACAAAAGTATGGTTTGTGTGCACTTTTGGACAACCATATCCATGCAGTGATACGATTCATTTTACATGACCAAATAATATATATATATATATATATAATGATCTAGTTTTTTTATTATATATAATATTAATGATATAATTCAGATATGGATGGCACCTCATTCCCTAGGGGCTCTATCAGGATCTCGTCTTGATTTGGATTCCTCCACAACCTAGGGTTTGTTCTGCCCGATGGAATATTTATCTTTGATTCCTATATCTCTCTCACTAGTTCTAGCCTCCCCATTCTCATGGACACCATTCCAAACATTGGAATTGAGTTCCACCTCTCTTCCCCAAGTCAGATCCGGAGGGATGGGTATAATGAGGATTTGGGATATCGATTTTGTTGTCATGGAATCACTTTTCATCCTCATCTAGAGTTTGGTACCCCGGTTACTTATGTGGGTTTTATTCCCATGATTTTGAAATCTTAACTTTCCTTTCACATTTGTATTTAAGTTTTTTTCCTAGTTTTGATTAGGGTTTGATCCCTAATCCTTCCTTACACTTGGTGGTTTTAGGTGTTTTATGTCGGGGATTTTGGTTTTGTTCCCCTCATGCTGGTTAAATGATCGTTTTCATTGTGATGTGGTGATGGAATGAGTGGAGTTTTTTGTCTCAAAAGGATGACTATGGAGAAGGTGAAGCAACGATATGATGTTATCTTTCCATGTTATTCCTTGATAAAGATTATTCAATGGCTCTGTTTAGGGGAATGTGTTCATTCCGTAGGAGTTTTAGGAGTTCGTCTCTTGGTGTTGGAGGGTTTTGGAGGATTCCGACTAGAGTTTACTGATAGTTCTGTGATTTGGGTCTGGTGGCAATGGATGAATCAGTGAAGCTATTTGAGGAGGGAATTTTTGAGGCTCGATTCGTCCAGGTTTTTTATTCCAGTGTTCGCGTATCCCATGTTCATGCTATTCTTAGTCGGTGATGGTGTTTGCTTTTATATGGAAATGTATATTGAATTATTTTTCCTTAAAGGTGTTGTTGTAATTGTGGTTTGGAATGGTTTTCCACAACAATAAAATGATTCACCTCTGCCAACATGGCGATGACATCGACCATTGTCTTTCCGAGAAGCGTTATGATGAGGGTGTTTGGATATTAGTGATGATGATGGGTCCATGTGAAGGTTGTGATGGTGAAAAGTTAATAAGGTCGGGGAAGGTGAAATGGGATCTATTATTTGGGTTATCAGGAAGCTTTTTTCTCCCATGATTTGTTTTGAAATTTTTGAATTTTAATTTTCAATTCGGAATGGGGATTTTCATAATATTGTAAGTTATGTAATGCTAGTTTTAGAGAGAGGTGTTTTATAAGGTTCCAACTCACCCAATAAGTGGTTTATTTTATAAAATGAAAAAATGGATCGGTACTGATTGATATAATTATAATTATGTAATGATAAAATATAATTTTTCATTATTTCTTTCTTTTCATTAGAAAATTAAAACTATATTCATATGTATGTACGTACTACCGTCTCTATAAAAGGATTAATTCATATTTATAACTCTACCATTTACATATAGTTATTAATATGTATGTAATGAATTTATATTATATTTATATAATGATTATAATTCAATATATGATGGAACTATGATCAAGATACAAGGACTATAACTTCAGAATATAAATATATATGAAAAATGAAGTACTTGACACATGAAATGATTATGATAATGACTGATTATTGTAGAACAGTTGGTAATATTTTATTAGTAAACCATATATAGTATTATAAGTATAAATATGATCATTTTATATAATTTTTGTAAATTTAAATTTATTATACCAGAGTATAATGTGATTAAAATGAAATTCTATCTTATGGTAAGGGTTTTTTGTTACAATTTCAGTTTTTACCAAAACTGTTTCTACATAAATTTAAAGCGATGAAATTATATAATGTGTGTATAAAAAATATCATATATTTTATTATAAGATAATTATTTCTAGATAATAAATTTTTACGTTCAATTTAATCTATCTATATACTCAAAATACATAGATATTTTCAAGGAAAACTTACTTTATTTCTCTATTTGATCAGGAATATTTTTATTCAATGACTTTATTTTTTAAAAATGTTTGATATAAAATTTTTATTATATTCCATTGTTTGATTAAATTAAATTTTAATCATGTATTTATTTTTTTAATAAAAATTAAAAGGAATCATACTTTAATTTTCTAAATGAGGTGATTTTATCAAATATGTGAATGAAATCATTGTTTTGGAATATATCACATGAATAACATTTACCCCAATCTTGAATAATCATTAATTTGAATATTCTAATAAAATTTTCAATTTTTATTTTGAATCACACTATTTTTACAAATATTTTTTAAAAAACAATTATTTTAATGAACTGATTTTAAAATAAACACGTTATTTTCTTCATGAAATGTTCCAGTGATCTTTTAAAGGTATTTTCACCTATAAAAATATTGTTCTATATTTGTTATGTTTTTCAGGGGTTATTATCTAATGTTACCATATTTAATATTTCTTGGGATGGTTATTTATTATGATGATGACATCTTAAGGAAATCGGTTTTCTTTCCCATGGGTTTTACTATAATGAAATGATAAATATTTTCAAACTATTTTATAATACATATAAATGGATTATGATTTTGTGAACGGTGATTTAGTTATATAATTTTAATGAATTTGGTAAAAAGTAATTTCTACGGTCAAAATTGGTATGCAACAAGTCATCTGAAGATGGAAATAGGTTACAGGGTGGTTTTCATAAGTCAGAAGCAATTACATGGGTAGTTATCCCAACACGAACATTTGATTAATGTATTTTTTGTAGCCTTGACATAATATTTATATGATTATGAATATGAAACTATTTTTACTACCCTCTTATAACATGTTTTTTTTCTTATGATATGGTCTCGTGGATTAGGATATTTTATTCTTCTATGATTTATGTCTTATGAACACTAAAACTTATATTCCATAATAATGTTCTATAAATTTATAGCTTTTCATTTAAAAAGTTAATTAAATATTATCATACCCTTATATTCTTGTTGTACTAACATATTACCATTGACTGGTATCATTTTTGTTTACACTTTTTGAGTATATGAGCTCACTATTTATTTTGTTTATTTTTTCCTGGTTATCAAGAAAGGTTATAATAATTTTATGATTATGAAGTTTATATTCTGATTAGAACCATATGGGAGATATTTACCATCAGTCATCAAATAATATGACTATAAATCTAATATTTAAACACACTAAACAATTACGGTTCTAGGGTGTGTATTTTTGTTATATGTTTTAAATATTTAACTAATATGATGTAATATTTATGTATAAAATTTTTGGGTCTCTACAGATGGTATCATAGGAGGGAATAGTTTTTTGGAGACAAGAATATGATAAATTTTATAAAATCCCTTCAGATGAGTCTACGTATATTCTAATATTGTGATGTGTTTCTAAGGTACATATTATTTAGTTTTAATGGAAAATATATCAATTCCTAGATGCAAGAAATTGGATGTGACTATAGCATAGATGAACATATTTTTTTAAAAAATAAAATAGATGGATAGGATAACAACTATATTTTCCCTAGTTCGTGATCAGTGGTCCCAATACTACACAATTATATTTACACTCTTAAGCTATATCTTAGATTAATAAACTTTTTATTTATAAAAAATTATTTTGAATATATATAGGTAATTACCATGGATATACTAGACTATAGAAAATGTGTAATATATTGAAAATAAAATTTCACGATAAACATATCATATTAATTATTTTTTATTATTATATAATTTTTCAATATGAATATTGTTATTGAAACAATGATTTTTGGTTTTATTCAATGTCTAGAACCACTAGGAATCATGTTAACGATGAATGTGATCAAAAATAAATCTATTGTATTACATTGAAATAAAATTTCATGGGTTTTATAAAAAAATATTTCTTTTGTTATTATGAAACTTTAACAAGATTTAAGTCATGTAGGGATTCCAAACATGAGAATGAGGGAAAATTATTATTGTTTCCTTCATGAGGAAAATATACCATTCGTTAGTGGGGTTTTTGGTCCACTGATTATTGAAAATTGGATCGGTACATCTAAAAATATATTTTTCATTCTCTTGTGCTCTGGTCATGGAAAAGTTACTTTGGTTGTTTATCAATTGGATGGTGAAACAGATCAATGGTGTAATCTTTTCAGGAATGTGATGTTGTAGTAATAAATAAAATATTTGAATTGGGATGAGTTTTTTTGGATATTTTTAAAATTTTATCTCCTCATATTAACTATATGATAATGGAAAAGGAATTCCTTGAATAAAATTATAGGGATTATGAATCCATTAGTTCTTATGTGGTGAATATTACAGGACATGTGTGGTTTGATTCTGGTATTATCATTGAACATGAATATAACATTGATCAATTCTTGGTGGATTAAAAATATATCTCTGAATGGAATTCACCATGTTAGAGTTTAGAGTCTATAAAGAAATAATTATGTTTTCCCTCATGGTCAAAATAGATATTAGATTCATCCATCAATCACATGGTTTTAATATAAAATGAAATTTAGTATTTTAAAAATATATAGATAATAATAATAATAATCATGGAGTGAATAAGATGAGTCATTATTTATATTTCATGTGTCAAAAAAATGTGAGAGATATTGTGTTAAGGGGACTAGAAAATTATTTTATTATAGAAAGGAAGGTCATTGTCCAATCAATTTTCATTGTGATGGGAAGAAGTTATTGACTGATACGAATGGATAAAAAGATAAATAAAATTCCCCACCCACACTCTAATTATTCATATGGAATGAGAATATACATTATGTTAACCAATGGTCAAATATGAGGGTAAATTTCGATACTCAATTTCAACAACCTATTAGTCCTAGAGAAAAACGGAAATCTCATGTGATCAATTTTATTGATGTGGGTTAAGAAAATTAAGATATGAAAGGTACACATACCATCCACTCTATATCTTCTAATGTCTTCTTATATTTGGTTCAACCCACTATTTTATATCTAATGATTTTTTTTAAGGGAATCACATTACCACCTTAACGATTGGATGTTCAATTAGTAGTGAAAACTCTTAATTTTACAAATATCACATCAAAATTATATGATTATTATATGATTATATTTTTTAGGAATGTGATTATTTAAAATATTATTATTCATCCATTAGTGGAATATAATGTTATTTTTGGAATGGATTGACACAAATTATATTAAACACATAAATATTTATTTGTAATTTATGTCATATTTAATAAATTGAATGAACACGTGATCATTTATTAGTGTGAATTTCAATTGATCTTGTGATGTAAAAACATTCATTTTATTTTTCTTGACTCCTATTCATAAGGGATGTTTATTTCATATTTCTGAAGATAAACCCTATATAAAATATATATGTAAAACCATCTAATATCCTAAGGGGGGAGTGATGAATTGGATTGTCAACTTTTTCATTAAATGTAATGAATATTTTCCAAACATTGATAGAATATTTTTAACCCTATATGATGGAATCATGTAATTATTAATCACCCATTTACAGATATAAAAACAAAACACAATTTTTTTAACTTTTTTCACCACTAAGGGTCAGTCCAAAGAGAATGTGCTAATAGTGTGTCTGTTGTACTCGAATCCCTTAAGCATCACTATATATTGTGGATTGTAATTTTTCAGACCTCATAACTCGATGGTAGGCACATTTACATTACAATAATTTTATAGATAACACACTACCTCCTTCTGATCACTTCTATCAACTCCCCCTTGTTCGTTGTCTTGGGTATATTCATTCTTAGTTTATCGACATTATGGTCACATCAATAGAATAAGAGCATTAGTCTTTTTCCCTAATTATCATGAGAATATTCTTTCTCCATAGTTTCAAATTGATGAAATTTAATGCACTTTTCAGACAAAAATAAATATTGAAAACCTATTGTTCGCATGATTATCCAACATCCACGAAACATTTTTACTAGCATGGGCCACCTCGATTTTCAAAATACAAAGGGTTTTCACACAACTATAACATTAACAAAAATAAAACATTTCATGAATCTCACTAGATCATGATAGATAAAAGTTAAATTTGTCACCCAAAAATAATTTTTTGATCTCCTTCATGAATTAGAGTCTTTCAATATTCATGTACAGAGAACTGTTATTTGTAAGGGGGTATACATATTTTTTAGATATTTCTGACCCTTCCAGAAACTGCGTTGCATTCCATCTCCCCAAAGATAAAATTTTTTAGTTTTATAAACTCTATATGTATTAAATTTTCATAATCACTCCACTCCATTTTTATTTTATGGGTTCCTGAAAAATTTATTTCCATGCAACTTCATTACACATAATCACCCTTTTGTGAAATATTATTAGATTATTGAACACCAGTATTTTGATTTAAACTTTATCTTGTAACATTATATGTATTTCATGGTTTTATGTCAAAAATATATTCACTATACCTCATGACTACCACAAAACATTTTAATTAGCCTTATTTCGATGGCAGTACCCCAAAAACACATTTTAACGAAACTTGAGAAAAATCAATCACTCTTTTTTGGAAAGTATTACATATACACAAAAAAAATTACCCCACCAAAAAAAAAATTCTCCATTAAATCCACCTATAACATAAGATATTTTATGAACACTCCTTGTTCTACCAATTGTGGGTTGAAAACAAACATAATAAAAATCTATTTCCAAATGAGAAAACCATTAGTTCCAACAATCTCATACTTTTGGTTTGTTGGAAATCTATATAGAAATTAAACAAATCACCAGCCTCAAAAATCCCTAATAGGTTTGAAATGACTAATACATCACACTATGCTTATGTGAGAAGATATATCCTATAAAACATGTGTTTTAATAGGTAATTTTGTACCTCGAGAGACCAGTGACCTATACTATAGACATATCCAATAATCCTAAAAATTCCCTAAAATCCTAAAGACCATTGAATTTACCGTATTACCACCAATTGAAAATAATCCAAATGAAATTTAATTTGTACCTTATTACTCAAAATACACTCCTTGGATTATAACTCTCTTACATACAAGCATAAAATCCATAAAAATAATAAAATGGTAATCACAATTGGGGAGTAGGGAAATCGTAACCTCCTCGTGCAATGAGAGGTGATTGAACACCAAGGCTTAACCAATGTTTCTCAAATATTAGAGATAACAAAGGTTTAACCTGGAATTTATCCACTTTATCAATAGTTAAAATTTCATATATTTTAATCATATATTTTTGAACCTTTTCATTGACGATGTGTTTTATGATTATAATATATTTATTGTGTGAGTGTTGAGTCACAATTTTTGTGAGCTCAATTTCACTCTTATAATTATAGAGTATCACCATCACCTATATTATATTAAAAAAATATAATTTAGATATCTATATATGTTTAATAATTTGTTTCATTAATTTTTCATAATGATATATTATTCTTCGACAGTACTAATATAATCTCTTTCTTATTTCTTTGTCGTCCATCCTAAAAATTTTCTACAAATGAAGAATGCCACCCTTGTGGAAATTAATTCCACTACGTATTCATCCATGTTAGCATCATAAAATTCCAATAATTCACTATCCCTTCCCATTTTATTTTATATAAAAAAGTTAATAGTACCTAGAATATACCTCATGAATCATTTTACTATAGTAAAATTCTCTTCCTTTAAAATAAATAGATTGTGATCCCCTAAACAAGATGAAATGAAGATGTCATTCAATATTTTAGTAAAATATAATAAGATTCCATTGATCATCTTGTAAAATGTGGGATAAATATATTTACTATCCTTATTCCTTCATTGTTTTTTCTTGACATAAATTGAATTTGACATTGATTTGGAGTAACACATGTTGAATTTATTCAAAAGGTATTTTGCATACTTTTCTTAATAAATGATGCTGTATTCATTATTTTTTAATCAATTATATCCCTAAAAAGTTTTTGAATTAACCAATAATAGAAATTTCATATTGTTATTTCCTATTATTAGGAAATTTATGCAATTGTTCATGCCTACTTCTGAAAAATATAATATCATCATCATACAAAATAACCATAAATTGATCTCCCTTGGAATTATTCACATAGAGATTATTCTCAACACGTCATATGTTAAATTATATGTTCATTATATAAGCATTAAGTCAAAAATACATGGCTCATGTTTCCTAATTTAGACTATAAGGAAACTTTATTAATATATACACCTATTTTTGTCATTTCCAATTAATAATCCCTCTACTTGTTCAATGTAGACATCTTCTTTAATAAATAAATTTAAGAATTATATTTTGACATCTATACCATAATCATTTTACCCTCATTGAATTTCCACGGCTAGGAAAAGATTAATCGAATCCATTAAAGCTACTTTAGAAAAGGTTTCTTCTACATTAATTCCTTAAATATGTTCATATCATTTACAAAATAATCATGTATTGTTTTTTATTACATTTCCTAGATCATAATTGTTTTTAAGATACACTTTTTTCTAATAACATTGTTATTTTATAGTCTCTTAATATGTTCCCATGTGTAATTATTTTAATCTAATCTGGTTCATCATTCCTGGCCTGAACCCATGATTCATACATTACTACTTATTCAAAAAAGTTTGGTTCCACAAGTAATAGGATTGTATAATGTGTTTTGTTCATCATTATCATTATATTTATAGGTGCAACCCAATACCTAATGATGTTGTATGGATCAACTTATGAAATTATATTTCTCTTATGAGGATTTAGTAGTTTTTCTTCCAAAATGGTTTATTCTTCTGATTCTATATCTAAATAATAATTATTTTTAGATCCATGAATGTAGGTAAACAATAACACAATTATGTTATTTATATATGTCCCTTTTACTCATTCTTCTTCAAATTCAGTCATATAAGCATATGAGATACTTATATTTTTCATTGTTTTATATTTAATGATGTTGACTTCATTTCTATCCACAATGTTTGTATCCATGCTTTCATTGGTTTCATTCATTATTTTAGATGAAACATTTACATCCAAAAAAATGAAAATACTTTAGTGAGGGCTTCCTTATATGACATATCTCATATGTGTAATTTCCTCTCATACACTCATCCCTGTTGAAAAATGACTGTACAAAAAAAATTGAATAACATCTTTCTATTAATGATGAGAAATAGAACACTCAATACGTATAGTTATGGACATGTTATTCACAAATCAATTGTTGTAATAAACAACCCCAATTTTTGAGGTTTTATCAAGGAAGAGACCTCATGCTTAATCCTATGTTTTTTATATAATTTTCATTTTCAATGGATATGTAGTTTATTACATTTTTTAATCATAAAAACCATATTGTGTGTCTATTTTTATTCTCAACTTTTCATATGTATATCTTTATGCATTCAATCACTTCTCATTTACAATTCATAAACATCACAAATTCCATTATACTAAAATATTCATTAAAAAATAACAAAGTACCTTAATTTATATTTTATTTTCACATTCATTGGACCAATCGCATCTATGTGGACTATATAAAAAATATTAGAGTCCCTCTTTTCCCTAAATGAATATAAATTCCAAGCCACTTTCTCTAGAATTAAAGCATCACATATGGTTCCTCAATCAATATTTAGATTGTTAATGTATAAAACAAAATTTATCTTGGATGGATTTTCTTATATATATTGACTAATGGGACCCAACCTCCAGTGGTACATGTTGATTTCCACTTCAATTCTTATGAAACTAGTGTTCTATTTACTGTATACTAGGTATAAATTACAACTAGTACTTCTTTGATTCATGAGAAAATTTATTATACTACATTTGATGATGCACCCTTTCTAATTAAATGTCACAACCAGTCCAAATTCAAATATTTGACCAACACATTGAATATTGTGGTGCATGTTTTACACGTAGAGAACTTATGTTTTCTTTAACTCATCATTTTATAATTTTGTATTTCTATTACCTTTAACATACAAGGATCAATCCTTTTCAAACATGATTTTTCAATAAATCCTCTACTTAAACCTTTTCAATAAATTTTCATTTATTTTTATAAGGGGATAGAATAAACTTTCAGGAATCCATGTGTTTCTATTCCTTTTACATTTGAAAGCGATCTCTTCACGGTTGTATTTCACAATATTTTTCTTTTATTAGTAAGTTGTACCTAATTGAGTGGAGGAATAAAATAGAATCTCCAATATATTTTCAACATGAAAGTAAGAATCAAAATCATATTCCAAATTAGTAGGATAATACATATTTTCAAGGTTAATTCTTTTTTTGAATAGTATTAATTTGTCTCGGAGTGCTGTTGTTAGGGATTCTACATTTCCTCTTCGTGCAATGAATATATTAATGGAAAAAGTAATAATTTTGAACAAATATGAATAAAAATTATTTTATATATATGATGAAGAATATGGTCTCATTATACTTTGTGGACTACTGAGTGTTTCCCCATTTAGATAGCACTATTATTCTTCATAGTAAGACACGAAATCGCCCAGAAGGACAAAAAATTGAGATTTCATAAGAGGAAATATATTTTTTTCTTTAATTATTAAACGTTTTCAATTATTTTGTAATGATCATTTATTAATGATAATATTTGGATAATTGAAGATTATTTTAAGTGCTATTATTGGTTTGGTTTGAAAATATATCTTTTAGAACATAAAGTGAATTTTGGATATAACTAACATTCTTCTTTCTAATTTTTTGGTTCGTCTCATTTCCAGCCATTGATTTTTCATTAAGACTTACAATTCCACTTCTACCTATAAATTTAGATCATGGATCATTCATGGAATTATCTAAACATTCAAATTCCCATTTAACTCATTTCAAAATATATACATCTCAAAAAAATAAAAACTATAATTTCATCATTATTTACCACATTTTGATTAAATTTATTGTTTAATCCTTTAATAAATAACTTCTTATTCAAATTACTCAACTATCATGGCCTTATCCTCCAATATCATTATATGCTCAGTGGTAAATTTTTCCTCCTCTTCAAACCATAAATTAATGTTCACAACCACTTCTAATATTCTAGGAATCTTCAAATGTTCTTATTCATCTCTATGTAGTTGATAAATATTTGAATCAATTTGATCCATACACTATGACAATTCATCCAATAAATATAAAATATTTCTATTTTTATATATTATAATGATAATATTATCTAGAACACCCTCATGTTCTTTATTGAGATCAAAATCATCATCTAACCATTTTTCTTAATACATCAAAGGTCTACTATTTCAACCATATGTATCATGGAACCTTCAAATTTAGATTCAAACTATTCTTCTATATCATCTAAAAACCCATAATAAACGTCTCACTCTCTAAAAATAATTCTATTGCGCTATATATTATTATATAATTTAAACTCTTCATTTTTTAGGATCCTCTTATGTGACCTCTATATGATTTAAAATTCACCGTCAATGTCATAGATTTTCCATGAGTATTGATTAGTAATGTTCCCTGTCGTACCAAACCAAAACATGGAAAAAGAATATTTCCTTCAAATTTCTCTTTTCATATCATGAATTTTATAGAAAAAAGTGAAATATTTTCATAATCCATATCAAATTGATCATAACTTACACTACCAAGGTCATGTCTTTTCATGTCTTTGAATACAGTTTCCTTTCATACTTGAGTTGTCATATCATCTAGTTGGAGTCACATTTCAATGGCCACCAAAATGATTATCTTATTGTCCAAAGAAATATTAGACAGATTCCTTTTGTTAGGGGCTAACACAATGGAATTTTACATTGGTAGAATACTTCTCCATAATTTATTCCCAATGGCAGTATCACTAATATATTCCCCAGATCCTGTAATATCTCCAAAAACATCAATAATTTAATTCATTAATCTATCTGCATTTTCATTTTGAAGTATTTTCAGATCATAGAATTGATTTTAAAAACATTATGTTTGGGCTATTTCACTTTGTTATCTCCTTCGTATATGTTTTTCAGTTTCTCCCAAATGGACTTGGTTGGAATAGAACTCAAGCCCTTCAAATATCTTTGGTTAGATAATAGAATAGTTAGAGAATTACGATATTTAGAAGCTGCATGAAACATAATCTAGTTTGTTTCAGTCATTGAAATAATTTTCGCATAACTAAACTAAATCCCTTGAACTATGGTATTGAGAACATCCTTCTCAAGAGATCACATATGTGATACATCATATTATTCCAAATATGAATGTATCTTCCACAGAAAATAGGAACTCCCAAAACATTCATTATATTCTCTATAAAAACCAAATAGAGGGAATATTTATCACACGCAACTTGTACCCTCTATTTCTAAGTGTTAAACCCTAGAATACCCTGAGGTGTGAGGGGTGAATTAGGGGGTCAGCGTTTTTATTAAATGGGAAGGATATTTTCCAAACATCAGTTGCAACTTCTCAAACCTATCAAGTGGAATTGTGGATTTATAAATCACATAAATATAGAAATAGAAACAAAACATAATAGTTTTATATGGTTCACAGCTAAGGGATAATCAATGGATCATATTCTAATAGTGTATATATCATACCTTAATTCGCTAATCTTCACTAGATATTGTTAATTACCATTGATCCAACAATTTTCTCAATTCTAGGAAGACATTACAATAATTTTAGAGATATTATAGTACCTCACTCAAATAACTTCTGTCGATATCCCATTTATCAATTCGATTGACAATATCTTATTTAGTTTATTAACATCATAGTTTCGTCAATAGAATGGGAATAAAATTATTTTTTCATGATTAGCTTGAGACTGTACTTGCACCATAGTCCTAAACCGATTATCCAAATTTCATTGTTCACAAAAAATAGATATTCAAAATCTTTCTGTCATAAAAATCTTTCACATTCGAAAATCTTTTTTACTTAAACACCATTCCTCAGTTTTTGTGAAACGTTGGTTTTATCATCCAACACTTACAGTAACACAGACCGAATGTCTCACGAATATCACTTGTTCTTGATAAGAAGAATTCAAATTATTCATCCAAAATTACATTTGTGAATCTCTTTCATGAATTTGTGGCTCTATATCATTATTTAGAGATAATTGATACTCAAAAAGAGGTGGTTGTCTTTTTAAAAACCTAGATGCCCCTTCACAAAACTTCTTTATATGACATATCCCTTCCATGCATCATTCCTGGTATTCTAAACTATATCAGTTTGATGCCCAATTTTCCCCAACTATATCTATATTTCATGAGTTCATTCAATTTTTTACATAATGAAACATCGCCACATTCTATCAGGAATTAAAAATAATTATATTTTTTTTTAATCCATCATTTTTGTGTTTCCATTTTCATCAAACTCCATATCTATTTCAAGGGACTATGAAAACAAGATTTTTACATAGTTTCATGAAAATTGTAAAATTTTATCCTTGGTTGTATATCAGTGGGGAGTCTTTGAATATTAATTTCTAAAAAATATATTGAAATATCATTTACTCATTCATGCAAATTTTTTTTTACATGGAAATCATTACATTTATAAAAACTACAATCTCCATCCTCCAAATTTTGGACCCTGAAATTATGTAAAACACTTGGAAATGACAGCACCATCAACATCGAAGCTTCATGCATTGTAGGATCTCTTGGATTGAAAACTACTTCATCAACCTATTTTTCATTAATAGAAAACATAAAAATATTTATATTTTTCTAGATGTGAAATCCATTATTTTCAATAATATATCTCTAGTATGGTTGTTTATTGATATATTTTTGGTAGTGTTTTCGAATTCTCCTCTAACCCATGAATTTGATTTGTTTTTCTAATATAACTAATAACTAGTTCTATAACCATTTTAAATACCCTATATAGATGGCCCAAATTGAGTTGTAGGGATAACAGAATAAACTATGAGAGATTCTTTTTAAGGGATTCACTCAAACATGTTTGTCAACATGGGGTGCACCTATTATTTTTATTAAGAAGAACGAAGGATCTATGGGACTCTACAATGATTATCAGGAACATAAAAAGAACACGATCATGAATAGGTATCTTATATCCCACACTATTTATTTTTTATCAACTTTTAGGATCTAAATACTCATTGGAATATTGACCTTCATTCTAGATACTATCATATAAGGATCCAGAGTGAAGACATAACTAACAATTCCTTCCCTATGAGGTATTAAAACTATGACTTTTATGTTTTTTCATTTTTACTTGAAGGTTCCCTTTTTAACTTCATGGAATTAAAGAATAGGAAATTTAGATATTACCTTGATTATTTAAATATTGTAATTGTAGATGATATTCTTTTATACTCGATTTGCATGTATTATGATAAACATCACTTGATAATTTTATTTAAGAACCCAAGGAAATAAAAATATATTCCAAATAATTTATGTGTGAATTTTTGATATATAATGTATCATTCATGGGGAATATTATCCCTTGTGAGGTTATATCACTATATTATTCTCAGAAATAAGTCATTAAATATTGGCCGATACCAACAACTATGACCAAGATTCATATTATTCCAAGATTTCATGTATACTATTGATGTTATGTGAAGAATTTATCATGGATATATAATATTATAAAAAATGTATACATTGAAGGGAGTTAAATTATATTTGACTAGTGAATGTGAAGAATATTTCATGGACCTAATGGGAAGGTTTTTCAATTAACATACACTCACTATAACCTGTAGTGAAGAAGGGTTTATTATTTTTAGTGATGCATTAGATTAGGGACTAAGATGTGATCTTATATATAATTTCATAGTGATAGGTAATTACCCTCACCAATTAAAATTTCATCTGTAAATTTACATTACCCATAACATGGAGTCATCAATGGTAATATTAACATTGAAGATATAGATTCATTATCTTTAAGGGAAATGTGTGAATATATACTAATAATAAAATTTTAATTCATATATTCCCCTAGAAAGTGATGAATTTGTAAAATAGAATGTGGTGTGAATTGATTAATGGTTGCATCTTCTCAAGATATTACCAAACCAGGAAATTAAGTTAAGTGGTTGATTCATTTAGTTTAAAGGATAATGCATGTTTATCCATGATAAGAATGATAGAAGATCCAATATTTGTTGAATTTAAAATGATAGAACTTTAAATCATGGAAGATTTGTAGAATTTTTATCTTTCTCAAATGAATGTTAAACCATCTATCAATGTAAATATTAAAGATTAATTTAAGGATCATGTAATAATATAAAAGAATTTATGATATTTTCCTAAATTTAAACATGATTGTGATTGAATGAAAAGGTCCAAAAATAGAGTTTTTCCCCTATTATACATGAATTGAAAAGGAGTTTTTGAATGAAAATAATAGCCCTTTATTATGTATTAATCCTTGAATTAGGACTCTATATAGAAACATTATGGAGAATTTCAAATGGGGTAACATAAATTGAGATAATCGGGAGTATATATCTCAATTATTTGTATGAAAACTCATTAAGGGGGAGTAATAGAACTCTAAAGGGATGTTACAACTGTTACAAAAACCTGTATGTAGTTGGGATAATATCACCATAGATTTCACTATAATAGTCCCCAAGACATCTAATGGGAATAATGTAATTTGGGTTATAATTGATCACCTTCAAAACATAGTATATTTCATTTCTATTAGATAAGAATAATCAATGGATCATCATTACTATATATCACGTAATTATGTGGTAAGGTTATAAGGAGTTCCACATTCTATTATATCTGATCAAGATCGGATGTTTACCTCAATGTTTTGGAGATGCCTCCAATAAACTCGTGATACCCAGTTGTTTTTCAACAATACCTCTCATTCATAAGTGTATTGTATTCTAAGAGAAACATTAATACCATAATGGATATTATTAGATAATATAATTTATATTTCAATGGTGGTTGGGATATACAACTTCCCCTCTCTGAATTTTCTTATAAAAATAACATTCAATGAAGAATTTACATGGTTCCTTCAAAATACTTATATGAAATGAATTTTATAACACCAAATTTATGGGATGAAGTAATGTAATGAAATAAATTAGAACCGAAGCTAGGTAAGAAAATGGTAGAGAATGTTAGAGCCATTATGAAGTGTACCATGGTATCTCAAATTGACCAGACAACTTGTGCAGAAACATATTGGCATGTTCAAGAATTCTAAGTTAGTTAGACTTTATTCAAATGAATTTATCCATGGTATAAGGTTATGATATTTGGAAAGAAGGGGATTCTATGAAATAGGTATATTCCCCATTCAATATTCTTGATCAAGTTGGGTTGATATCTATTCACATGGTGATTCCACCAAACCACTATCTATATAATGATGTGTTCCATATATCTCATTTGAGGATACAAATACATGATCTTTCACAGGTACTGAAGTTATATTTTTTATCATTTCGGCATGATCATTCTTATGATGAATAAGTAATATAAATTTTATATTGTAGTGATATTTTTTATGGAATAAGACTACCGATCTGTCTAATTTGGTTTAGATAAATATTAAATGTTATAATGCTGCATGGGAATATAAATATCTGATGAAAAAAATTGTCATCTTTTTGTTTCCTTAATGTGATAAAATTTCACGAGTGAAATTATATTTAATGGTGTGGAATGTAACAGTACTCATTTTTTATATATAATCTATTGAAATAAATTTTAATAATTTGATAAGATTCATTATATGTTACCCCGAGCCTATAGTATAAAAAATATATAATAAAATTTAAAATAAAGTCTTTATATTGGTTTATATGAATAGTATTATGAAATTGAGAATTTTATGTATAATTTTTTTCCTTAATTCAAATTTATTAATTCGTTTCTAAAAAATTAATATTTATATTTTTTATAAAATCATTCCATTTTTGGAAGACTATTTTTTGAAGAAATTTATTATTCAATGTGTAAATAATTTTTTTAGAAAAATAAATTTATTGTATGTGATTTTATTGAATATTAATTGTAATTTATGAATAATAATTAACACATTAGTCATTTAATGGCCAAGAGTTAATATAGAATAATTTTAAGGTAAAAATAGGTATTTAAATGAATTGTTTTAATTTATGCAATGAGTTTTTAATTAAACAATTAACAAATAATTCACTATTAATTAATTATGATAATTAAATTTATTGTATTTATATAAAATAAAATATTTTACTTTCCATATAATATTTTTATAAGGAATATAAGGGATTTAAATTCAGTTTTATGATTAAAAATATATTTTTCTAAAAAATGGATTTTTTGGGATTTTCAGAATAATTTGTAACCTAATCTCTCGGAAAATCAATAAAATGAAAAAACATATTTATAATTAGATTTCAAAAAAATTATAATTATGTGACATTCATTTTTATCATAATAAATAGTAAAAATAATAAAATTGGATTATGTAGTTGTGGTTGAAACAGGTTTACCAATAGATAAAATAATATATGAGTGTAAACTGTCATTAAACTGCCTTAAATTTCATTAGATGAAGATATTTCAGGCTGATAATATCATCCCCTAAAAATAATGGCCATTTGTTTTTCCTTTCATGAAAAATTTACTTCACATTAATTATATTGATTAAGTATTTTTATGTGTGTCCCTCTTCTAACATATAAAAGGGAACATGTTCTCCAACATTATTAAAAAATTGAGTACTATATCTTATCTGATATCTTGAAAAAAAAATTATCCTAATAAAATTGATTATTATTATCCTTTTCTTACCTAAAGATAGGATGGTTTGAGGTTTTATCCAATGGAGGACACTCAAAGAAGAGGTAATCTCTTTACCTGACTCCTTCAAAAATTATTTATTCTTCTACTTCATGTAAATATTTTTATCCATAATAAAATAATGACTCTAATATTATAAAAATACTTATATTTTATTATTTTTATGGGAAAATCCCTATTCTACTACACTTATATTTAATGGAAAATGAATGTATGGCGCATACATATATATGGGTTACTGCCTCCACATAGCAATATGATTCATTTTCCATTACTACATTACATTTATTTATATAATAATTGATTTAATATGTATATAAGATAATTATGATATTGTTATGATTCTTTAATGAAAAAATATTATTTATATTTCTTTCTTTCTTGTTTTTAGAATTGAGAATAGCGTTCATGCGTACGTAGGAACTAGCATATCCATGAACTATGAAATTCATTTTTTTATCAAAATTATATAAATAGATATATATATAAATATAATGAATATATATATAATTTATATTATTATTAAAAAAAATTCCATGACTCGACCATTATTAGGATTCAAGTAACATGACTTATGAATTGAAACATTCAAAAAAAATGTGGATGTTAACACACAAAATTATAAAGATAATAAATGATTACTAACGAATGAGTGATAAGTTGTTATAAGTGAGAAGTTTGTTGTATTATAATTATAAATATGATTCTGTTATATAATTATGATATTTATAAATTTCTCTTTACTCAGGTTCCAATCACTTACTAATCATGTAAAACTGAAGGTAAGGGTTTTATGATGCAGTTTCAATTTTTACTAGGATTTCTTTAGAGTAAATTTATAGTGATGATAGGACATGATCTATCTCTCATAAATATCATATATTTTCATATCTTTTTATTATATCTAAATATTAAAATTTTTCTTCAGACTTTCATCTTTAAAAGTACCATAATGTCTGAATGAATGATTATAAAGAAATTCAACATCATTTCTCATTTCATTAATGAATATTTTTCAACAATGTAAATATATTTACATCATGACAAAAAATATGTTATTTATATTATTGGGTGATTTATATTAATAATATTTCACCCATGCTAGACTTTATATATCATGTTTTAAAAAAAATTCTTGTTATTTTTAGAATGAGGATCATTTTATCAATGGTGTGAATATAATATTTGTTTTAATGTATACCCCATGAAGGGATTTTTCCAATATCATAACTAATATTTTCGTGGAAACAACCTTCAATATTTTCACATTTTAAACGAAATAAGTATCATAATAATATATAATTTTTTATATTTTTAATAAGTGTAATAAAATTTAAAAAGGGTCTTTTCCTCATTAAATGTTATATTTATCATTTAAATGTATTTTCATCAAAAAAATATTCCTTTGATTATACTTAATATTTTCTAAGAATATGATTGAATGTTACAACCATGAATATTTCACTATATATTTATTCAATATCAGGATAAAAAATTGATGAAACTGATTTTCATTTTAATTGGTTATTCTATTAAGAAATGAAAAATATTTTCCTTATCCTGTGGAACACATATAGATAGATATGCTTATATGATGGTTTTTTCTGTTATATACCACTAATTCATTGGGTAATAATTCTTTTTATGACCTCACGGAGCATGTGAGAGGTAATCCCATGCCCAAAATAGGGTACCCATTAGGTTATCACATGCCCAAAAATGGTAGATGGGTGGTTATCTCTAGCCAACCAATTGAAAAATGTATTATTGGGTATCCTTGACATAATATTTATATGATTATGAATATGAAACTCTTTATAAAACTCTCTTTTCACTTGTTATTTTTTATATGAGTTGATCACAGAGCTTATGATCTTTGATTCTTCTCTAAATCATGTCTTCTGAGCTATGAAGTCCTAATTCCATCATCATGATTGATAATTTAATGGGTTTGATTTTCAAATATTAAGCTCCAATTCTCACACCATTATACTGATTCAATGCATATATATTATAATTTAATTGTATCCCCAATTTCAACCTTTATTGAATATCTGAGATGACAATTGATTATGTTTTATATACACATGTAATGAAGAATGAATTTATTTAGGGTATGAATAAGAAGATTATTTTTTAGAACAAATTTATTTAATATATTGATTAACATTCATAAAATAAAATGACTATATATCTTGTATTCAAATAAAAATTACCTTTATGGTTCTAAGGATTTTATTATTATGATATTTATTGAAAATTAATCTAAAATGATGTAATATTTATGTTTGTGATGTTTGGATTGCCTCAGTGATCACATGAATTTTCAAGGATATCATGATTGATTTAACTCTTAACAAAGACTTTTAATCATTATGGATCAAGTGGAAAGGCCTCTTTTCTAATATCTAGTCCACTTGTTTGTTATATAGAAAGAACCTCTCATTTTATCGTGAAATGAAATAGTTATTAGTTGTTGTACACTTATATTTTACCCTAAAAACCATCCTTAAATTTTAAGATTCCATTATTCTTGTTTAAATTACATAAATTAACCAAGCCTCATTATTGAATTTCACATAGTAAATTTTGACAAAGTCCTTTAACCATAAAATCTATTGTGTGACTTAATTATTTGATTCCTATTTAACTTTTTTGGTGATAGTAATCATTAATCCAAAATCATTTTCAAAATAATTGATGTCGTATGTAGTTAATTTCATTCCCATGAAATGATTCTAGTTTCCAATAATATGTGATGTTCATCCACTTCAATGGATCCACACTCCATTATGATCTATGGAATTAAAATAAATTTTAATTATGTTTTACTTCTGGTATTTTCAATTGATTCATGTTTATTATTTAATTTCCATTCATGGTGTATGATACAGTTATATGTCTATATTTATTATATCTCCCTTATCTTTTAGGTATGCAAATTTATTATTATTTTTTATCCCATATTATAATGCTTCTAGATACTTAGATCTCATTATTTAGTTCTCTTCAAGTATAGAACATTTACCCTTGATTATAAATTCATTGATTTATGTTTAGACCCATCAAATAAATTAAATTACATTTATAAAATATATTAATTTTAGGGAAATATTCTCATATTTTTTATCTCTTGATTACTGATAATACCATTTGATATAGAACACACATATTATGTATTTCAAATTTTTCAAAAATAATAAAATTATATTCATGGTTTACTATTTCATGTATTGACTACATTGTTCATAGACCTTTGTGCCATTTTTGAATCACCCAAATTAAATTTTTCCAAGGTGTGGGTGTTTGTGGTTTTTCATCAAAAATATTTATTTATTTTTACCATAATGACACATAATAGTGTTAACATTATCATTGAACCATTTCACATGTTGGAATGTTTCCACCTTCACTGTTGACTCCTTGTAAAATTACATGGCCTTTTCTATATATTCAACACTTCATATTCATGATGTCATGTTAAGACGTAGAATTATTTCTCGATCAATGATATTTTATCACATGGAAACAACTCCTTAATCATTATAATCAATAAGTTTTATATGATCAATTACAAAATCATTCAAACCATTAATTATTTGAGCCCGTTCATTAAATTTGAGCTTGAACTCAACTTCCATCAATGAGATTCCATACTTTTTATGTTTTTGTCATTGAATCATAGAATTCCTATTATATTTTTTTTCATTTTTATGATATATATTTTTTTAAAATCCTCTATAACCGTGTTTTTATTCTTCATTTTATCCCTCCGAACTTCAATTTCTTCAATAGTATATTGTAGTTTAACATTTTGTTTTACTTTTCCCAAAATTTTCACCATCATTATCTATCAATTTTTTTAAATATGTAACAAACTAAATAACATCCTCATTGAGGAATTTATAGTCCAAAAACTCTTCCTCTTATATTTATTTTGAGTTATCGTGTCTCTACCAAAGAAATATATGATTTTTGTGAAATAAATATTGCAAAGTCCACCAAATATAAACAACCTTAGATTAACTCTTTATAATTTTTTTATATTCATCGTGGAATCACAATTTCTTTGGGAACTATACCATAATATTACAAAATTTTCCAAATCTAATGAAGGAAAGTAGAATATTTCCTTTAAATATTTATTTCCCATGTTTTAGTTTTCAGTAAGGGAAATAAATCACCTTAGAAATTTCTCAATCGTTTAGAAATCATTAAAGTAAAATTTCATCACCATCTTAAAAAACATCCTGATAACTCTTCTTTTCCAAGGAAAAATTTTCTTTTTTCCTCATATTTTATGTAATGATAGTTCTATATATACTACCAAGAATAACCTTTTTTGTGTTTTTTCATCATATATAATGACCTATTAATTGAAATAGAGGGTTAATAATCTCGGTGTCTTATTCATTTTCCTGATATGATCAAGGATAATTCAGACCTTATTCATGTACCCCATAATTATGATTACCTAATCAATGAATAAACATATTAATTTGTTTAAAAAATCATATCCTCATACATGTTCTGGAGTACTATTAATATTGATTCATGTTCCATGGATTCGCCTTCGAATATTTTCTGATGTTTTTATTATAAGGTGTGTGAGAAATTACATATAATCACATTAATGTAAACTAAATATGAGAAAGATACTCCTAATATTTGATTTTGGATTGTATAAACCATTTTAATGATTATTCATTTGGACCAGTAGGAGGAGAACTTCTTTTGGCCAAATTTGTGATGATGAAAGTAGATATGAATGGAGGAGGTCCACATATATTGATATGGAACCATCATAATTTATTAATACTATGGTTTCATATTGTATATCTAGAAGGAGGTAGCATCAGTTAAAAGGAAGGTTGAAATGCATTTATCCAGAATGATCTTTAGAAATTGAATAGTATATTGGAAAATCCAATTAATGCGTTGGTATACAATGAAAAATCAGAGGACATAGCCATAAAAATATTCTTATGTGGAATCCATTCAATAATTATTGGAGTTTTTTTGAATATGAGCACTAGTTTGGATTTAATATATATCGGATTGATGAATTGTGATTGGGGTATAGAAAATCTAATAATACTCATTTATTTTTTATTGCATAAATGTAAACCTTGAATCCCCACATGGATTAGGATGGATGTTTTGAATCCTAAAATTATATTTAATTCTTTTTCCTTTTACTATTCATTCTATATTTACATCCAAATATAAATTAAGTTATATTATATGATTTTTTATTATTATTGTATAGTGGATTGGGTTAAATCACATTCTAATATCCAAACCATATATTATAGGTTTTCATTATGGTAATTTTTTCCATCTGCTTTTTTCTGGTGTATATATTGTCTAGTGGTATTATCAGGTTGTGTATTTGGCCCTAATAAGTGGAATCAATGTTGATTCTAGAGATTTTCATATGGAAAATCCTTATTGAATGGGATTCAGATCTTAATTAAGTGTCATTTATTACCCCTTTCCGAATAGGATAATATATGTATATAACATCTCAACACTTCCAAAAAATTTACTATAATTAGTGGTATTTTGAAATTTCCAATGTTATGATCCCCATGGAGATAAATGCTCATATAGAGAAATTATATGGAAGGTATTTTGGGTTTTCAAAGATGATTAATGGGGATTTCATTCAATAGAAGGGCCTTGATTTTATTTCAACATGTCAAATATATGAAGTGAATAATGATTAAGAGTGGGATGGGTTCAACAAGAAAAAATTGTGTTTGGAATATATGGTATTAGTCATGAACATGTATTTTAATATACATGAAGAAAAAACGCCATTAAAAATCATAGAAACCATCACGCACATATATAAAGAACTAATGGTGATGAACAAGGTATTCCTATTGTAAGCACTGTTTGACTTTATTATGAAAAAATGTATGTTTGACAGTAATCACATTAAAATTTTTAATATGATTTGGATATACCACATTCAGTGACGAAAAATTTGAGAGATCCATAATCAGTGCTTTCATCAAAAACTTTTCTCCTTGAATCATGTGATTTGATAGTGGCCCATTTGAGCAATTATAGTGGAGAGATTGATTTGATGATCTTGGATGTACATCACCTAACATTGAATGAATAAATTTATCAGAATGTGGTAAGGGTATGTAACGACCAAGAATTCTATGAATGAACTTCCCCATCAGAATTTTTTTGTCTGTCACACTTTTTAATATATTATAATATATATGAAGCATATATTGAAAATTAAAAACAATTAGTTTTTTTAATTGATAAAATTCAATTTACCCAACAATTCAATCGTTTAAAAATTAAAATATTATAATTAGAAAATAAAATAAAAATCATGAAAATAGGAAAATTTAGATCATATTGATCTCCAAGGATTCTCGTACTCACAAACAACACAGTAAAAGGGAAATAGAATGTTAGTAATATAATGTTAATTTTTTGATTGAATAATATATTTTCATGATATGAATTTAATTAATATATAAATGAATTAAATATGATATATTCAACGGGAGAAGAAATCTGATATAACCATTTTAATATAACCACAAGAATATTAAATATTTTTTATTTTCATTAAAATATATTTTTTATAAGGAAATTTGAATTTGGAAATAAATTTTATTTCCATAAAATGTTTTTATAAAAACTATATATTTTTATATAATTTGTAATTTAATTTAATGACGTATTCTTTAATTGTTCAATGGGTTAAAAGGATGGTTTTATCATAAAAATTAATATTTTTCAACAAACAGTATTTTAATTAAGAATTAAATTTATCCTTTTTTGAAAAAAAAAATTGAAAAAAAGGATTTTGTTTCTGAAATTATAATATTGATTTTATATTAGAGTTAATTTCTTTAATTTTCCTAAAATATATATATTTTGGCGAATCGTGATATATGATAAAAGATGATATTTTACAATATAAGTTAATACATGCTTATTTACATACGGGGTGATATGAAAAACCAATATAGTATCCTCAAAATCACAAATTTATGTATATAGACACAATAATCATCACTATCGGTAGTTATGATAAAAAATAATATACTAATGGGTGTTATATTCAAAAACACAACCCGAGCTTCCCCTTATTAATTCCACCCATCACCAGCCCCTATATATACACATTCTAGGTTCATTACATTTCCAAATATCTACCAAAATATATGCCTATCCATCTTTCTAACATCTAAATATTTCTAATAGTTCCAATGGACCATTCTTGGAAGCTTTAATGAATCTCCTTGTTTCAACATTCAAAAGAAGATGTAATCTTCTCAGCCAAAGTCTCTTGAATTATTTTCTTCATATACCTCATAAAATCTATTATAACCATTTTTAGAATGAAATATTTATTATTTAAATACATTATTATTATTATTTTTATTATATATCAATAACATGACATTGATTTATCTTTTCTAAAATGAAACATTTCCCATGTTTTTTGGGTTCACTGCCTCCATAGATGAAGTGACTCATTTTCATCAACACCATATTGAATTTTTATATAAATTTTATTATGGTTAATTATGAGTTGAATGAGTATTAAACTAATTATTTTATGTTATATAATGTATGTATAATAATTAAATAAAAAAATTAATCTAGTTCGTGATGGTTAGTAATGCCCCCTAAATGAACTAACCATGTAATGATAACATTTAAACTAAATAAATTATAATAATGTTAAAACAAAAATGGATATTTTGGTGTATTTAAATATATATAATTAAATTAATAACTTTTTCATATAAATTTTCTAGTTTTATTCCCATTTTTTGAACTCCCATAATTATCCGTAAACCAAAGAATCAATGGCACCCTGAAATGAACACCCTCAAGGGTTTGAATAAACTTTTTTCCTTTATAAAATGATTTAAAAAACATAAAATAATGTTTACAAATAAAATATATATCTAAAGGTTTATTAATAAGGTACTGAATTAATATAGTTTTATTTTTCTTGGTGTTAGACGATCATAATGAATGAGAGAAGGACCCAAGGTAAAGGAAATACCAAACCAAACTATTAAATATTATATTATAAATTATCTCTCAACAACATAGTTTATAACAATATTATTCTCATGAAAATCCTTTATATTATTTATATATGTTTTGCTCAAAATATACCTAGTTTAAAATAGCTTTACTTTTAGTGATATCTAATATTTTATTAGTTACATCTCAAATTCATTCATTAAGAAAACCTGATTAAAGGGAACTCGTCTATTTCTTACATAATTTCATATACCACTTCATTAAATTATTTTAAACTTCCTTGTGTTCTATAAATTACTTTTTATTGAAAAACCATTTTATTTCATTTATATTTGTCATGAAATATTATTTTTCAATCCTCTTTAATGATTAATAACTATTTTCATAAATACATAAATAAGAGGTTCATTTAAAAACATAATTATACACCATAATCTATATATATTTAATTCACATGAACTCCATTATCGTTACCTAATATTATTTATTAATTAATGATCATACAATTATTCTAAATCAGTAATTTTATTGGAATCTTTATGATATTCCATATCGTTATTTTCGAGGACAATATTATGTAACCATTTTCCTTTCATTAGGTTTTATTTATTCTTTTTCCCTATGATTAATTAATTTATTTATATGAATAAAATATTTATTTAAATGTTATTAATATAAATGGAGATTATTTATTTCTCTCCAATTCAATTTTTAAATTTTTTATCACCTAAGATTCATTGTATGGTGCAGATGTAGATATCTCGACACATTATGTTATATTGATATGACGATGATCCATGACTTATAAATATGATGTCATTTTTTATATCATTACCAAATTTCCATAATGTTTTATTTTTTTATTATGTACATCCTTTTGTTGTTATTTGATATTACTCTTTATGAAATCATTATATTCCTCTTCTCTCTGTAGTTTTATTTAACTATCATGTTTATTGTATGACTTGTCATTATAGCTCACACATTTACTTATATATATCACTAGGATATATTGTGAAATATTAAAAGATCATTGGGATTTATGATCACCCTATTTATTTTTTAAATAATGAATAACTATTTATGTATATTATTTTTTCATTTTTGGTTCTCTAATATTCGAAATACATTGGTCCTCAAGATCCTTTGTTTTTATTTTATGAATGTTATTTTTTAAAACGTCAAAATGAAATTAGTATATAGTTTGGGTTTATATAGTTTGTATGAATGGAAGGTCTTGTTATTTTTTAGATTTTGGTATTATAAATTATTAATGAAAACCCAAATGAAAAGTTTATGTATTGGATAACATCATAAATATTGGTAAATTAAGGATAATGTGTAAAGTAAAGGATGATCTTCCACTACGGAGCTCGGCCCCCAATGTCGATGACCTAGCAGGATGCTCTCGAATCCCTCCCCACCTCCAAAGTGCGGGGAGCAACGCATGCACTCCCTTCCTCCTTGATGGCTTGTTCCTTTAACCCTTTCAGGAATCTGGATTCTCTTCCCCCCTTCCCTTCGATCCCGATTTTCCCAAAGGTCCCTGATCTTCACCTCGGTGCGCCTCAGCTTGAAATATCTACAATGGAGTTAAACGGGGCCTCATATGTTCACCATATTATGATGATTTCTCGATTGAGGTGTATTTGTCCCTCGGTCGAATCTTTTGATCGATTCTTATTTGATTCATGGGATCTTCAAGAAGACGCGGTTGTGGGTCTCTTCGATCGGCATCTACAAATGATGCATTTATCCTCAAAGAATGATATTAATACCGCATGGTCCCGGTGTAACATCCCAATTAAGTAATGAATAATAGATATTTTTATCTATGTCTATTAGTGAATTAGATAGTGTTTTAGAGGCTTAAAATGAGAATAAATCCAATCTTAAGCATTGAATACACTAATATTTTTAAAAGATTGGTTTACTACCTTTTGATGGAAAACCATTTTTAAATATACCTTTTTAAAATTTTATAAGCTATGTTTGTCAAAATAAACTCATTCTTTATGATTGGGACATCAAAATTCACTTTGTGTGAATTTTTGGTATTTTTCCGATAAAGTTCATTTTTTAATGAATAGTGATAAATGTTGTATTTTAATTCAAAACCCCTTTTTAATATAATTTATTTATATGATTATATTATCTTTTTAATTGGTTTTAATGTGAAATTAGAATATATTTTTACCATTTAATCCAACGGTGGTCATTGGAATCAATTTCACTTTGAAATTGGACTTAAACTAGTGTCAATCTTTTGATACTTATTGTTTCATAAAAACTCGTTATTTGTCATGACAGCAGGAATTAATTATTAAATTAATTAATGTAACTTATATGATTTGAATTTTTTAAAATAGACATCATTTTTTAATTCATAATATCAAATATAGCTTAGGGTGATGTTTTGGTATTTTTTTGAAAAACATCAATTTTTGATGAATAGTGAAACCATTAAGTGGTAGTTAAAGAAAATGATTTTTCATTTAAATGAAACTTTGCCACTTCTGTGATTTGATTTTCAAAACTCCGACATTCATGGTTGTCATTAATAAGTAAAATTTGGTTCAATGAGATTAAAATAATTTTTTGTTGAATAGTAACTTTTATGTTTTTAATCGCGATTAGAGGTAATTTGTGTAATTTAAGGTAAGAATAAGGTTTTTATAATATGAAATGAACTTGAAACATGTACTAACCTTATTTTATGTTTCATGGAAAACCAATAAAATCCATGGGTCAACTTGGGGACCCCATGGAGCCACTTTGGATGGGAAATGTCATAAATAAATATTTATTTAATGTAAAATTAAAAATGACACAAACATGAGTTGTTTTATTAAAACAATTTTTACATGGGGTTATACAAGTCAGATTTTTTACTATAAATAGTCATTGGAAATATAAAAATATTTCATACATCATAGTATTTGTTTCATAATTTTTATACATTAAATAAATTAAATTATTTATGACATCATGATGATGCAGCGTTTAACTCATTATTTAACAATTTAAATAAAATGAAAATATAATGTAAAATATATGACCTAAACATGTCCAAAACCTATTGTATGGGTGTATTTCGAACCCTTATAATACTACCCTAGAATTATATCAATGTGGGACCTTTTTAATCCGAAACTCATTTTACAATATAGTAACATTTCTTTACATTCCAAGAGTGCCCCTCCTCTCCTCTTATAAAAGGCCCCCACATCTACCTCATTACCCACAATTCCAAAGACTTTGTCTCAGCCAACCCCTGACCATTTTGTCTCTAAATATACCTCTATTACTCCTTTAAGCCTCACTTTCGGCATAATTCTTTATAAGGAATCCTTTGAGCTCAAACCAAAGGGAGTTGCCGGATTTTAAGGTAATGTCTTCACTTGTGTTCTTTTGTTTTATTTTGCTTCTCCAACCCCCTAAAATCTTTTTAATCATTTCTTTTGTAACGAAAACAGTATCTTCCATATACTAGGATGTTTTTACAATAATTATTATAGCTACACTTACAAACACCTACATCTAATTGTTAAAGAACATACAGTTTCCGTGGATGGTGAATTTCTGCCTCCCGAAATGATGATTGTTCAACATTCTTGTAACACCTTCAAAGGTAGACATTAAGATAACAATATTTTTATATATGATATATAATATGTTTATTTCTTCCTTAAGCTTCTGTATTTTTCATTTTTGGCATACCTTTATGTTTTTCATTATGGGTAAACACGATATCTTCATTTAAGGAAGTGCTGACTACCACCCCCTCAATGTGATTTGATTCGTTAATACCATATGTGGGACGTATAAAGGATGGAGTTATGATATTATATATGATATTAAACTGGAATTATAATATACCATTATATCATTATGATTCCATTTCATAAAATATGAAATAGAAATGGAAGCATCGTTCATGCGTACGTACGGCTTACCGTCTCCATGGACGGTGCATTTCATTTCTTACTTCTAAATGTTATATAATATTATAAATGCATGCATATACTAGATATATATGATATATATGATATCTAAATCATGAATACCATTCTAGATATAATGGATACATGACCAACTTGTAATTATAAAGGGTTTATTTTTTACTCAAGTACCAATGATCGGTAAAACGGCCGTTATTAACTTAAATAATTAAATAGTGTTCATGACATGGTAATAAGTGAAATAAAAGGAATAATGAACCTGAAAATGGTTCTTAAACAAGTATAAATTAACTGAAGTTTATTATTCAGGAGATTAAAGAATGACTGATTCATTTCGGACCTGAGGTATGGGACTTCGTCTCAATCTCCTTTCATTGAGGCATATTTTGTTTTATACACAACATTCGTTTATACAGTGTATAAACCCCTTTGACTTTTATGTTTATTCAAGAGGAATATTTTTTATATTAAGTGTTTACTAAATGACAAAAGGGAATGTTTTTGTCGTACGTATGCGGCGACAACGACTTCTCAGCCGCCGTGACCATTATTTGAGTTTAGGATTCCTCTATAAGCCATACTTTTAAAAAAAATTAGAAATAAATAACATGTTTTAATTTTCCTTTATTTTGGTATTGAATATGGTTTTCATAATGTTTTTATTATATCAATGTGTCGTATTGATATCTTGCGATTGAAATGTGGAAATGTTATGTTTTTTTTATGTATGTTTTATGTGATACTATTATGTTATGGTTCTTGGGCATTAATATGAAGACGGGTGGTTCCATGATAAACTAAGGGCGGGTGAGCCCAATATAGCTCTCCAATGCATTGGGTAACGCGAAGGAGTGAAACATTAAGGTTTCTCCGAAGAGATTTAGGTAATATACTGTGATGGGTATTCCAAACGTAACCAAGAGGGTTACTCCCTACGTAATAATGATATGAATGACTCAAGTTACCTTTATGTCTTATGATTTGTATGATTTATTCATGATTTGATGAGGTAGGTTAAAGTTCTTATGTTTTATGGGTAAAGTATGATTTTCATTCTTATGTATATATGTACCCATGATTCCTTTCCATATTTTTATATCCCTTACTGATCTTTTTATGCTCATCCCATGTTTTTGAAATGTTTTTCACATGTCAAGGGAAAGGTACATGATATGATTATAGTGTCAAGGAAGTGTCAAAAAAGAATCCATGTTTTATTTTAAATATGTTTCCATTGATGGGAAAAACAAATACTATCTTTTATGTAGCCACTTTGTTTAAATGTGGAATGTAATGCATGGTTTATGATCTAATTCTCTAAAACTCTAAACCTGAAAAGATCCTCAAGGTGTAATCTTGTAATAACTCAAGATTAAGTATGGTTTTGGGCTAGGCCCTTATCGTTGGTATCAAAGGTCGTTTTAGATAACATTAGGAGTTAGAATCCTATTAAATGATTATCCCAAAATATTTTTTTTTGAAATGATATAGCATTTGAAGATTAACATGTTGCTTCATCTAAGACATGTTTGTTCAGAATGGTTTTTTGTAGAGGAAACATGGAAGCAGTGATAGGAAGGCATACATAAGGAAATAACCTTCCGAATTAGCATCCTGAGATGGTCGGAATTGGAACTGAACAATTTTTTGCAGTAATGGCGCAGTTGACTCAAGTGATAAATGGTGGTGGTATCCATGCACGAGATCAGCCAGATCAACCATAGAGGAACATATCAGTGGTGGAACATTTCATGAGGCAACATCCCCCATCATTCAGAGGATAATCTGACCCTGTGTTCGCTGAAGGGTGGATTAAATCACTGGAGAAGATTTTCGATGTCATGGGGTGTTTAGACAATCAAAAGGTTAGTATTTCTATTTACCGTTTGGAGGGTGAGGCAGATCAGTGGTGGTCGATGGTTAAAAATATCAGGGACGCTGATGAGATCGATGCTCTTGACTAGGATGAATTCAAAGGTAAGTTTCTTGAGAACTATTTTCCTAAGGCTATTCGACTTAGGATGGAAAAACAATTCTTGGAATTGAGGGAAGAGGAAGACTCAGTGGCTTCCTATGAAGAGAGGTTCACTCGATTGGAAAGGTATGCTCTAAATTTTATCTGAGACCTTGATAGTAAAATCATTCGTTTTTTACTCAGGATTAAATCCAAAATATAGAAGGGAATTAGCTTCTCGTGAGTTTAAAAGTTATGAAAATCTTGTTCGATGTGGTGAGAAGGTGGAAATGGAGTTTGCCGATGATCAAGTGTTCTATAACAACTAGCAGAAGAAGAGACCGAGGTGGTAGGAGAAAGGGAAGAATTCTTCAAAAAAAGTCTGATGGTAAGAAAACTAAGTTTCCAATTTGTGATAAATGTGGTTAAAGGCATGCAGGGGAATGCCTTCTGAATTCTGGAAAGTGCTACCGATGTGGTATGATAGGACATAAGGCTCGTGATTGCACTGAAAAAGATCAAGGTGATGGTAAGTCAAAATTTGATTTACAGTTAGTAAAATGTTTTAAGTGAAATGAGATGGGTCACTATGCAAAGGAGTTTCCGACAAAGATCTTGAGTGATGGGAAGCAGTTAGACTACAAGAATAAAGGGGTGGTGAAATACTTTGAAACCACTTCAGCAGATGTCGGGCCATCAAATGAAGTTGTATCAGGTACTTTGTTTGTTTTTTCAGATTATGCCAGTGTGTTGTTTGATTCGGGGTCCACACATTCTTTCATCTCTAAAACCTTTTCTAGTAAAATGGGAATGCCATCTCAAGAAATGACTCCTGAACTTGTGGTAAAAACACCTGGGGGAAATGTTGAGGCAAAAAGAATTTATAAGAATCTTCCTATCTTTATTTGTGGAAACAACCTACTTGAAAACCTTATTGTTCTACCTCTAGTAGAGTTTGATGTTATCATGGGTATGGATTTTCTCTTTATTTACCATGCTAAGATTTACTGTAGAGATAAAGAAGTTTCTTTTAAGAAAGACATTCAGTTTGTGTACAATAATGAACCCTTACTGTTGATAACATATCAAGAGTCCAAGAAACTTGTAAAAGATAGAAATGAATATTACCTTGCACATATTGTTTAAAACAAGGGAACTATTCAGATTAATGATGTACTAGTGGTAAATGAGTATCCTGATGTTTTTCCTAATGAGTTTCCTGGAATAATACCAGATCAGGAAGTTGAATTTACTATTGACTTAGTTCCTGATGTTATGCCAATTTCAAAACCCCCATATCGAATGGCTCAAATTTAACTTTTAGAGTTGAAGGAGCCATTGCAAGATTTATTAGAGAAAGGTTTCATTCGACCTAGAACATCACCATGGGGTGCTCCTATTTTATTTGTTAAAAAATAAAGACGGTTCTATGAGACTTTTCATTGATTATAGATCCTTGAATAACATCACTGTTAAGAACAAATATCCTTTGCCTCATATCGATGATTTTTTTGATCAGCTCCAGGGAGCTCAGTTTTTTTCAAAGTTTGACCTGAGATCGGGGTACCATCAGCTGAAGGTAAAGGAAGCAGATGTTCTGAAGACTGTGTTTCGTACAAGATATGGCCATTATGAATTTGTAGTAATGCCTTTTGGGATAACCAATGCACATGATGTATTCATGGACTTAATAAATAGAATTTTCCATGAGTTCTTGGATAAGTTTGTGGTGGTTTTCATTGATGATATTTTGGTGTTTTCTAAAAGTAAAGAGGTGCATGAAAGACATTTAGGGTTATTTTTCAAACCTTAAAAGAAAAGAAATTGTATGGGAAATTCATCAAGTGTGAGTTTTTGTTGCAACAAATTTCATTCCTTGGTCACATTGTTTCTAAAGATGGGATAACCATTGATCCTACAAAAACAAAGGTTGTTGAAGAATGGCCAAGACCCACAAATGTAACAGAGATTCTTAGTTTCCTTGGTTTTGCATGATATTACCGAAGGTTTGTTAGAAATTTTTCATGGTTATCTAGTACAATGACTAAGCTAACTCGGAAGGGTGCTATGTTTATCTGGACAAAAGAATGTGATGATTGTTTTCAGGAATTGAAAAAAAGATTGGTGAATGCTCCAGTTTTGGCACTACCTTCCAGGAATGGTGAGTTTGTTATCTATAGTGATGCTTCATTAAAAGGACTTTGTAATACCCCAAGATTTCATGGTGTGTTATTTCTTCAAAATAATACAATAACTTGCACTACACGCAACACCGAGTTCAAACACACCATGACTTACCAAACAAGTCGTTCAAAAGAGATTATGAATAGTATTAACTAAATTTTAAACTTTATATAATCCTTATAATTTTAGAATCCATATTATGAGTTTCTTAGACATAATGTAAGAACAAATTCATTTTCAGTATTGCAATTTTACTAACTTTTAATAGTGAACCCTTTTTAAATACAATATTTTAAACTGTTTGACTAAATGGGGACATCAAAAAAATTTAAAATGAAACATCCCAAGCTTCCACGGTACGATTTCCTTTGAATAATACAGTAGCATGTGCTGTACCCAACTTCGAGTTCTAACACACACCACAACCAATCAAACTAGCCGTTATGAATAGTAATACCTAATTTCTGAAATTATATATATTTTATATTTTAAAATGGACTTCATTTTTGGATTCAAAATATCGAATTTATCCTAAGGTGAAATTTTGGTACTTTTCAGATAACATTCATATTTTGATGAATAGTGAAAATTACTAAATTTTAATTAAAAACAACTTTTTAATCAAAATAATTAATAGTGATAAATTATGAATTTGAGTGGTTTTAAAGAATATTTAGAATATATTTTTACCATTTAATATAATGTTGGTCATTGGACATAATTTTACAATTAAACCGAACATAAACAAGTGTCAATCTTTTGATAGTTATTATCTCTTAAAAACACGCTTTTTGTTTTGACAGCGGGAATTAATTTTAAATTAATTTCTGCCACTTATGTGTTTTGAATTTATAAAAATGGATTCCATATTTGGAATCATGATATTCAAATTGTTTAAATAGGTAACTTTTATTTTTAGACATTTTGAATAATTACTGCGGTAAATATTTTATTTACCATGCTTAAGGGTAAATCTAGTAAATAAGGGCAAAAAAATAATATTATAATAATACTAAATTACCCTAAAACTTGTCCTATCCTTATTGGTTGATACATGTTCGACCATAGACATCATTGGGTCGATTTTGGGACCCCATGGTGCCACTTGTAGTTGATAGGGACACTTTATTTTAATTAAGTTAAAATGAATACAAAAATGACACAAGCATATATCTTTTAGAAAAACAATTTTTCCATAGAGATATATATGTTTGATTTTAGATTATAAATATTCATTAGAAATATAAACATATTTACTACATAATGATATTTTATTTATAATTTTTAGACATTAAATAATTTGATTTATTTATGACACAATGATGATGAATTAATTACTATAACAGTGAAAAATTAAAATAATTGATATTATAAATACCCAAATAAATATAATATGAAACTTTTAATGAATTAAACTAATTTTCTAGGATAATATGATATATTAGGATTTATATAATTGACTTTGTTCAAAGTAATCAATCTTTTATGAGTTTCGCAAAAATCAACTATTGAATAGTGTCAAAATTGACATAAAAGAGTTGTTAAAACAAATATTATATTATTAATTGATATTAAATTATTAAAAATCTAAGGTTCGCCCAAGATACTTATATCATGATAGGTTCATCATTAATGGACCACTTGGGGGTCTCTTGGATGTATATAGTAAGTTTATTAACCATATTATATAAAAATACAAAGAGACATTGTAAAAGTGAAACTAATTAACTTAGAGTTAATACTTAACGATAAGGTTAATATAAGTACCCAAACCTGTCTAAATTATATTTTTTGAGTTGTTTTTGATCCATCCCCACCTTAAAAGTTAAATAATCAACTTTGGAGCCATTAGAAACCGAATATGAATTTATTATAAATTAATATTTCTAGATTTTCCAAAGGTGCCCCTCACCCCTCTTATAAAAGGGCACTCCTCATTCTCATTTCTTCACAAATTAAAAACCTTTTGGTTCAGCAAAACTCTGCCCAAATACTCTCTCAACTTCCCTCACTACAACCTATAGGACATAGTTTTATCATAAAGCCAACATAAGGAGCCCTTTTGATCAAATCAAAAGGAAGAACCCGAAGAAGAGGTAATGATTTCACCACCCTTTTCAAAGTTCCTTTCTTCTTCCACTTCTTCTTCCTTTGTTATTTCCATTCTAAAATAATAACTCCAGTATCATATATATACTGTGATGTTATTATAAATATGGTACAACCATATTTGGTATTCTATCCACCCTTTGAATAACATGTCACCATACGTGCGTACGTACGGCTTACCGTCTCCACATCGTGGTGTAATGGTTATTCAATATATTATTATTTGGATGGGTATAATAATGATATTTAACTCATGTAGGTAATAAATATAACATGTTAATGATTCTGTATATATTATATAACAACAATTTATATATTATTTCAAAATAATGATATTGTCGCTCGTGCGTACGTACGGACTACCGTCTCCACGAACGCGATGAGATTCATTCTCCATCGTATCCATTCAAGTATAATTATCATTTGATGTTTTAAAAATGATGTTTTAGGACTTGATATCATTCTGGATTTGAATAATATACAACCTATCCATTACAAACATGGCTTACATAACAAAACATATAAAAGAAAATAAGTAAGTTAACACCCGAAACAACGATAACACTAAGATATTATTATCAAATCAATATTAAAAAATCATATATGATATCATATTAATGTATATGATTCTTGTATAATTTAATAAAAATTATTTCACCATTATATAAAAGGTTAACCTACCCCAACCAAGGAAAAGTACAAGGTAAGGGGTTTTCATCTCACTCCTTATTCCCGTGAGATTCATGCCATATTGCCACCATCACCTTTTGTGTGGTGTATGTACTGCCCATAATTATATTCTTTGTGTAATACACTCTAATTTATGTGTATTTACATATTAATTGTATGATACCTCTTTTATGGGTTGTATGTTTTATAAGTTACCAAATTGGTAAGGGTTATTTCACAATCTCTTCGTTATCCGAGGTTGTTTATACGTAATAATCTACTGGGATCTCTTTATCATCCACATCCATGTTTCTTAATAATGTATTTCAAAACATTTTTACTATTTCCAAGAATATGGGTTAAATTCATTTATAACCTTATGTGTTTCCAAATGAATCATTCCGTCATTTTCCAAACAAGGCACTTTTAACCTTTTCGACAAATTTAAGGTAAGAATGTTTTTTTAACTTATACGGTGGGTGCGACTATTTACCGCCATTATAAAATCATCAAAGAATCCCTTACAAGATTATAAGAATAATTTCAAATTGAATTTATTAATTTATAATTATGTTACTTTTAAAATGATTTCAAAAAAACAATATATTTCTCTAAAATAGTTTTGATTTCATCTATGTCAACATCCTTTGATGGCTTTTAAGCTTATTTGAAGTTGATTTATTATGATAGAAAACATCCATATTTTATTGAAGGTTTTGTGATATTTTTGACTGTGGATAAGCTATTCTTATGTCACTCATGTTTTTTTTAAAGTATTGACATTTCAGGAGTTATTTTTAATCCGAATGTTTATTTTATATTTCAACCTTTCATTCAGATGAATTTGTTAGAATAGTATGTTCCGGGTTGGGGACCGGTAAAAGTAAGCCCTCCGGTTTGGTCTTAGGTTATTAGAGGAACTCCGGTTTGGTCTCCGGTTATTAGAGGCACTCCGGGTTGGTGTCCGGTTATTAGAGGCACTCTAGGTTGGGTTCCGGTTACAGTTATCCCCTAGGACTTGGGACGAGGCCTTGACAAAGAAATTAAAGTTCAGCATTATGCACTCAAACATTATGAAAGTGGTTATTGATATTGCATGTGATTATTTGATTAGTAGAATATCCATGTGAATAAGTAAATGGAATTATTTCATTTTACTTTTTCCATACTATGTTGAAGTCCAAGTTTAAAAGGCTATTGTTTTAGTAATGTATTCCCTTAAATGTTTATGCTTATTTTTGAATGTTCCTCTATATTGTTATCCTTACTGGGAATTTGAGCTCACCCCTTTTCTATGTTTTATTTTTCCCAGGATGTGAAGAAGTAATTTATGAATGACCTGCAGGGATATTATGGGGGTATAATAGTGTGGACTATGGAGACATTATGTTATTGTAGTAGTTTTTCACTTTATGATGTAATGTAAAACTTATGAATATGTCTAGTGTTTCCAAGGCTACTAAACCAATCGGTCTTTCGAGATTTGATCTTTCTTGTGATCATGCCAATGTTATTTAATAATGCACCGCCTCTGGGTTACTAGGGTCGGGGCGTTACAGTTGGTATCAGAGAATTTTACTACAAACCTTGGAAGCTAGATTTAGATAAACTCTGATTAGAGCACATAGATTTAAGATGAATTGTGAGGATTAGTATAGAAGAACTTCCTAGAATTTTGGTGTTGTAGAGATTTTGTGTGTTTTCCGAGCAATATATCCCTGTCTGGATTCGAGCAGGTAGAGGCGGCTCTGGAACAGATGTACCTTGGGGTAAAACCCGAAAACACCGCTTTGAGCTAGACTCGAACGGGAACTGGTGCACGACAACGGGCCTTTCTTCACTCTTGGTTACGACACTCCCGAGAGATATTCTTAGGATAACTCTCATTTTCTTTAAAAATCATTATGAAGGGTTTATGAGTATATACTTCCTCAAAGGAGACATTTTTATGATTATGGATTATATCCATAAACTATTTAATTTATGTTATGTGTTTTACAAGTTTGAGATTTGGTATTGTTATTCATAAACTCATCTAATGTATGCCATAGTTTAGAAATGGTGCCTAGTAGAAGGAATGAGAACTCTAGCAAGGCACATGATACAAAGAGAAATAAGGATCTTATATTTTATGGTCTTAATCCATAATTTACAAGAGAAATAGTCTCGCATGTATTATCATCATATGAAGAAATAATATCATGTGTTGATAATATAAGTAAAGAGTTTACTGAGTCCTATGGCTTTGAAGGGAAGCAAGAGAAGAAAAGGATAGAAGAGAGAATGATGGATAAAGGGAAGAGGGAAAAGAAGAATTTTCCCATATGTGATAACTGTAGAAAGAAACACCCTAGAACTTTCCTGAAAGTAATGGGAGTTTAAGAGAAGAAAAGGATAGAAGAGAGAAATATGGATAAAGGGAAGAGGGAAAAGAAGAATTTTCCCATATGTGATAACTGTGGAAAGAAACACCCTGGAACTTCCCTGAAAGGAATGGGAGTTTGTTATATGTGTGGAGGAAAAGGGCACAAAGTACGTGACTTCAAGGGTAAGAAAATGGTTTCAAATGTACAATGCTTCATTTGCAAGGAGTTTGGACACTACGCAAACCTATGTCCCAGTCATCAGACTATGTCACAAATGACGCTATTGGATAATAATCAAGTTATGATTCTACCACAGATGAAGAGGAATGATTAGAGTTCTTATTTTGATTTTGTCAATTGAGTGTTGTATCAACAATGTACTTGTTATAATAATTATGGAGTATATAAGGATTGTACTGCAGTACTATTTCATTAAGGACTTGAGATTGTGTGGAACAAAGAAAAGTGACTCAATAGTAGGATAAATTTTTGGAAAATATATGGTTGAGAGAATGATAAACCATAATATAGTTCTGATACCGAGGTAGTGATTTTGGAATAATACATGATTGTTTTGGATAAATTATATTGGATATTCTTGACTACCTTGGAACTGATTACTGATTTGTATATTCCATCATTGTTGGGGTTTAAAACATTTTTGGATTGATGAAGTATATCTAGCATTCTATATATAATAAGGGAGCATGAATGTAATCAATAAGGAATATGGTAATTCAGGATGTTTCAGTGTATTAAAAGAATACATGATGAAGGTATTCATATACTATTACGGGGTAAAAAGGATCTACATTATGTTTACCTTCCTTATAAATGTTGGACTGTGAGTTTGGAAAGAAGTATTTTGGATAGTTCTAGTTTGGATTATTTTGGATTGCCATAAAAGGACAACCCGGAGGTCGGGCGGCAACTCGTCGCGTCCGGCAAGGCTGTGAGACTTTAACCCACAACCGAAGGGCGACAAGAGTGTATCACCTACCACTAGCCCACGAGATGTCCTGGATTAAATAATGTAGTTTTTTTTAAAAGATATGGTAGATGAATTATAAATTCATTTATTTTGGAACCCTGTACTAATAGTATAAATAGAAAAAAAATTTACATTCTATTATCTTTTAGAGTGAAAGATGAGTTTGTGGTAGAAATTTATTAATGGATAAAACTCTAATTATAAAGTAAGTATATATCCTTATGATCTTAACCAATCTCATAAATAAATTCCTCAACATTAATAAAAGGAACTTAGAACAAAAATGTTGTCCTAGATGGTACCTTAAATCATCACTAATTTGTGGCTTTGGGATTATTGGCCTTTTCATAGCCATGTTCTCTACCACTCTCCATCAGATAATTGATGGTTAGATTTTTCTTCCATATCCATATTTTCCTACATGGAACCCTAGTATGTGTTATTTTCGGTAATCATCATACTTTCCACTCTTAATTTTAAATAGATGCCTCATTAATTCATTTTTCGATGTGGGATTTCAACTAAGATATTTTGAAACGTCAAAAATGTGTTATCCCAATACCCTATGTTTTGTTGAACCGATGGTATTTCAAATCATCATAGATTGATGAGTTTAAGAACCTCAATTTTATACTTGTTTGTGATTGATGAACTCAATCACTACCTATAAATATTTACGTTTTTCCTCCAATTATATGTCTCTAATTGCCACCAATGTTCTCCTAATCGAGATCATAATTCGGTGGTGACCCCTTCATTTCTCTTTTCCTCATATTAAGACTAAATTTTAGTAACCCAATTTCCGATGTGGGTTTTCCCACAAAGATATTTTTTATTTTCAACCTTTTATTTTCAAAAAACAATTTCAAATTGCGAGGACGCTAATTATTGAAGGTGGGGAGAATGTAACACCACAAGATTTCATAGTGTGTTATTTCTTCAAAATAATACAATAACTTGCACTACACGGAACACTGAGTTCAAGCACACCATGACTTACCAAACAAGTCGTTCAAAAGAGGTTATGAATAGTATTAACTAAATTTTAAACTTTATATAATCTTTATAATTTTAGAATCCATATTATGAGTTTCTTAGACATAATGTAAGAAAAAAATTCATTTTTAGTATTGCACTTTTACTAACTTTTAATAGTGAACCATTTTTAAATACAATATTTTAAACTGTTTGACTAAATCAGGACATCAAAAAAATTTAAAATGAAACATCCCAAGCTTCCACAGTACGCTTTCCTTTGAATAATACAGTAGCGTGTGTTGTACGCAACTTCGAGTTCTAACACACACCCCAACCAATCAAACTAGCCGTTATGAATTGTAATACCTAATTTTTTAAAATATATATATATTATATTTTAAAATTGACTTCATTTTTGGATTCAGAATATCGAATTTATCCTAAGGTGAAATTTTTGTACTTTTCGGATAACTTTCATATTTTGATGAATAGTGAAAATTACTAAATTTTAATTAAAAACAACTTTTTTAATCAAAATAATTAATAGTGATAAATTATGAATTTGAGTGGTTTTAAAGTATATTTAGAATGTATTTTAACCATTTAATATAATTTTGGTCATTGTACATAATTTTACAATTAAACCGAACATAAACAAATGTCAATCTTTTGATAGTTATTATCTCTTAAAAACACGCTTTTTGTTTTGACAGCGGGAATTAATTTTAAATTAATTGTTGACACTTATGTGTTTTGAATTTAGAAAAATGGATTCCATATTTGGAATCAGGATGTTCAAATTGTGTAAATAGGTAAATTTTATTTTTAGACATTTTGAATAATTACTGCGGTAAATATTTTATTTACCATGGTTAAGGGTAAATCCGGTAAATAAGGGTTAAAAAATAATATTATAATAATACTAAATTACCCTAAAACGTGTAATAGCCTTATTGGTTGATAATGTTCGACCATAGTCATATTTGGGTCGATTTTGGGACCCCATGGTGCCACTTGTAGGTGATAGGGACTCTTTATTTTAATTAAGTTAAAATGAATACAAAAATGACGCAAGCATATATCTTTTAGAAACACAATTTTTACATAGGGTTATATATGGTGGATTTTAGATTATAAATATTCATTAGAAAGATAAAACTATTTCCTACATAATGATATTTTATTTATAATTTTTAGACATTAAATAATTTAATTTATTTATGACACAATGATGATGAATTAATTATTATAATAGTGACAAATTAAAATAATTGATATTATAATTACCCAAATAAATATAATATGAAACTTTTAATGAATTAAACTAATTTTATAGGATAATATGAAATATTAGTATTGATATAATTGACTTTTTTCGAAGTAATAAATCTGTTATGAGTTTCAAAAAAATCAACTATTGAATAGTGTCAAAATTGACACAAAAGAGTTCTTAAAACAAATATTATATTATTAATTGATATTAAATTCATAAAAATCTAAGGTTCGGCCAAAAGACTTATATCAGGATAGGTTCATCATTAATGGACCACTTGGGGGTCGCTTGGATGTATATAGTATGATTATTAACCATATTATATAAAAATACAAAGAGACATTGTAAAAGTGAAACTAATTAAATTAGAGTTAATACTTAAAGATAAGGTTAATGTAAGTACCCAAACCTGTCTAAATTATATTGGTTGAGTTGTTTTAGAACCATACCCACCTTAGAATTTAAATAATCAACTTTTGATCCATTAGAAACCTAATATGAATTTATTATAAATTAATATTTCTAGATTTTCCAAAGGTGCCCCTCACCCCTCTTATAAAAGGGCACTCCTCATTATCATTTCTTCACAACTTCAAAACCATTTGGTTCGGAAAAACTCTGCCCAAATACTCTCCCAACTTCCCTCAATACAACCTAGAGGCCTTATTTTGATCATAAATCCAACCTATGGAGCCCTTTTGATAAAATCAAGAGGAAGAACCTGAAGAAGAGGTAATGATTTCACCACCCTTTTCCAAGTTCCTTTCTTCTTCCACTTCTTCTTCCTTTGTTATTACCATTATAAAATAATAACTCCAGTATCATATATATACTGTGATGTTATTATAAATATGGTACAACCATATTCAGTATTCTATCCACCCTTTGAATAACATGTCATCATACGTGCGTACGTACGGCTTACCGTCTCCACGTCGTGGTGTAATTGTTATTCAATATATTATTATTTGGATGGGTATAATAATGATATGTAACTCATGTAGGTAATAAATATAACATGTTAATTATTTTGTATATATTATATAACAACCATTTATATATTATTTCAAAATAATGATATCGTCGCTCGTGCGTACTTACGGACTACCGTCTCCACGAACGCGATTAGATTCATTCTCCATCGTATCCATTCAAGTATAATTATCATTTTATGATTTAAAAATGATGTTTAAGGACTTGATATCATTCTGGATATGAATAATATACAACCTATCCATTACAAACATGGCTTACATAACAAAACATATAAAAGAAAACAAGTAAGTTAACACCCGAAATAACAATAATACTAAGATATTATTATCAAATCAATATTAAAAGATCATATATGATATCATATTAATGTATATGATTCTTGTATAATTTAATAACAATTATTTCACCATTATACAGGAGGTTAACCTACCCCAAACAAGGAAAAGTACAAGGTAAGGTGTTTTCATCTCACTCCTTATTCCCGTGAGATTCATGCCATATTTCCACCATCACCTTTTGTGTGGTGTATGTACTGCCCATAATTATATTCTTTGTGTAATACACTCTAATTTATGTGTATTTACATATTAATTGAATGATACCTCTTTTATGGGTTGTATTTTTCATAAGTTACCAAATTGGTAAGGGTTATTTCACAATCTCTTCGTCATTCGAGGTTGTTTATACGTAATAATCTACTGGGATCTCTTTATCATCCACATCCATGTTTTTTAATAATGTATTTCAAAACATTTTTACTATTTACAATAATATGGGTTAAAGTAATTTATACCCTTATATGTTTCTAAAGGAATCTTTCCGTCATTTTCCAAACAAGGCACTTTTAACCTTTTTGACAAATTTAAGGTAAGAATGTTTTTTAACTTATACAGCAGGTGCGGCTATTTACCGCCATTATAAAATCGTCAAAGATTCCCTTACAAGCTTATAAGAATAATTTCAAATTGAATGTATTATTTTATAATTATGTTACTTTTAAAATGATTTCAAAAAAAAATATATTTCTCTAAAATAGTTTTGATTTCATCTATGTCAACATCCTTTGATGGCTTTTAAGTTTATTTGAAGTTGATTTGTTATGATACAAAACATCCATATTTTATTGAAGGTTTTGTGATATTTTTGATTGTGGATAATATATTCTTATGTCACTCATGTTTTTTTTAAAGTATTGACATTTTAGAAGTTATTTTTAATCTGAATGTTTATGTTATATTTCAACCTTTCATTCAGATGAATATGTTAGAAAAGTATGTTCCGGGTTGGGGACCGGTAAAAGTAAGCCCTCCGGTTTGGTCTCCGGTTATTAGAGGAGCTCTGGTTTGGTCTCCGGTTATTAGAGGCACTCCGGGTTGGTTTCCTGTTATTAGAGGCACTCCGGGTTGGGTTCCAGTTACAGTTAGCCCCTAGGTCTTGGGACGATCCCATGACAAAGAAATTAAAGTTCAGCATTATGCACTCCAACATTATGAAAGTGGTTATTGTTATTGCATGTGATTATTCGATTAGTAGAATATCCATGTGAATAAGTAAATGGAATTATTTCATTTTACTTTTGCCATACTATGTTGAAGTCCAAGTTTAAAAGGCTATTGTTTTAGTAATGAATTTCCTTAAATGTTTATGCTTATTTTTGAATGTTCCGCTATATTGTTATCCTTACTGGGCATTTGAGCTCACCCCTTTTCTATGTTTTATTTTTCCCAGGATGTGAAGAAGTAATTTATGAATGACCTACAGGGATATTATGAGGGGATAATAGTGTGGACTATGGAGACATTATGTTATTGTAGTAGTTTTTCACTTTATGATGTAATGTAAAACTTATGATTATGTCTAGTGTTTCCAAGGCTACTAAACCAATCGGTCTTTCGAGATTTGATCTTTCTTGTGATCATGTCAATGTTATGTAATAATGCACCGACTCTGGGAAACTAGGGTCGAGGTGTTACAGTTGGTATCAGAGGAAGTTTAGTACAAACCTTGGAAACTAGATTTAGATAAAATCTGATTAGAGCACATAGATTTAAGATGAATTTTGAGGATTAGTATAGAAGAACTTACTAGAATTTTGGTATTGTAGAGATTTTGTGAGTTTTCTGAGCAATACATCCCTGTCTGGATACGGGCAGGTAGAGGCGGCTCTGGCCCAGATGTACCTAGGGGTAAAACCCGAAAACACCGCTTTGAACTAGACTCGAATGGGAACTGGTGCACGACAACAGGCTTTGCTGCCCTCTTGGTTACGACACTCCTGGGGGATATTCTTAGGATAACTCTCATTTTCTTTACAAATCATTATGAAGGGTTTATGAGTATATACCTTCTCAAAGGAGACATTTTTATGATTATGGATTATATCCATAAACTATTTAATTTATGTTATGTGTTTTAAAAGTTTGGGATTAGGTATTGTTATTCATAAACTCATCTAATGTATGCCATTGTTTAGAAATGGCTCCCAGTAGAAGGAATGAGAACTCTAGCAATGCACATGATACAAAGAGAAATAAGGATCATACATTTTATGGTCTTAAGCTAGAATTTACAAGAGAAATAGTCTCGCATGTATTATCATCATATGAAGAAATAATATCATGTGTTGATAAGATAAGTAAAGAGTTTACTGAGTCCTATGGCTTTGAAGGGAAGTAAGGGAAGAAAAGGATGGAAGAGAGAAATATGGATAAAGGGAAGAGGGAAAAGAAGAATTTTCCCATATGTGATAACTGTGGAAAGAAACACCCTGGAACTTGCCTGAAAGGAATGGTAGTTTAAGAGAAGAAAAGGATAGAAGAGAGAAAGATGGATAAAGGGAAGAGGGAAAAGAAGAATTTTCCCATATGTGATAACTGTGGAAAGAAACACCCTGGAACTTGCCTGAAAGGAATGTGAGTTTGTTATAAGTGTGGAGGAAAAGGGCACAAAGTACGTGACTGCAAGGGTAAGAAAATGGTTTCAAATGTACAATTCTTCATTTGCAAGGATTTTGGACACTACGTGAACCTATGTCCCAGTCATCAGACTATTCCGCAAATGATGCTATTGGATAATAATCGAGTTATGATTCTACCACAGATGAAGAGGAATGATTAGAGTTCTTATGTTGATTATGTCAATTGAGTGTTGTATCAACAATGTACTTGTTATAATAATTATGGAGTATATAAGGATTGTACTGCAGTACTATTTCAGTAAGGACATGAGATTGTGTGGAACAAAGAAAAATGACTCAATAGCAGGATAAATTTTTGGAAAATATATGGTTGAGAGACTGATAAACCATAATATAGTTCTGATACCGAGGTTGTGATTTTGGAATAATACATGATTGGTTTGGATAAATTATATTGGATATTATTGACTACCTTGGAACTGATTAATGATTTGTATATTCCATCATTGTTGTGGTTTAAGACATTTTTGGATTGATGAAGTATATCTAGCATTCTATATAGAATAAGGGAGCATGAATGTAATCAATAAGGAATGTGGTAATTCAGGATGTTTCAGTGTATTAAAAGAATATATGATGAAGGTATTCATATGCTATTACGGGGTAAAAAGGATCTACATTATGTTTACCTTCCTTATAAATGTTGGACTGTGAGTTTGGACAGAAGTATTTTGGATAGTTCTAGTTTGGATTATTTTGGATTGCCATAAAAGGACAACCCGGAGGTCGGGTGGCAACCTGTCGCGTCCTGCAAGGCTGCGAGACTTTAACCCGCAAATGAAGGGCGACAAGGGTGTATCACCTACCACTGGCCCACGATATGTCCTAGATTAAATAATGTAGTTTTTTAAAAGATCTGGTAGATGAATTATAAATTCATTTATTTTGGAACCCTGTACGAATAGTATAAATAGAATTTTTTTAAGTTCTATTATCTTTTAGAGTGAAAGAAGAGTTTGTGGTAGAAATTTATTAATGGATAAAACTATAATTATAAAGTAATTATATCTCCTTATGATCTTAACCAATCTCATAAATAAATTCCTCAACATTAAAAAAAGGAACTTAGAACAAAAATGTTTTCCTAGATGGTACCTTAAATCATCACTAATTTATGGCTTTGGGATTGTTGGCCTTTTCATAGCCATGTTCTCTACCACTCTCCATCAGATAATTGATGGTTAGATTTCTCTTCCATATCCATATTTTCCTACATTGAACCCTAGTACGTTTTATTTTCGGTAATCTTCATACTTTCCACTCTTAATTTTAAATAGAGTCCTGATTAATTCATTTTTCGATGTGGGATTTCAACTAAGATATTTTGAAACGTCAAAAATGTGTTATCCCAATACCCTATGTTTTGTTGAACTGATGGTATTTCAAATCATAATAGATTGATGAGTTTAAGGACCTCAATTTTATACTTGTTTGTGATTGATGACCTCAATCACTATGTATAAATATTTATGTTTTCCTCCAATTATATGTCTCTAATTGCCACCAATGTTCTCCTAATCGAGATCATAATTTGGTGGTGAACCCATCATTTCTCTTTTCCTCATATTAAGACTAAATTTTAGTAACCCAATTTCTGATGTGGGTTTTCCCACAAAGATATTTTTTATTTTCAACCTTTTATTTTCAAAAAACAATTTCAAATTGCGAGGACGCAATTTATTGAAGGAGGGGAGAATGTAACACCCCATGATTTCATAGTGTGTTATTTCTTCAAAATAATATAATAACTTGCACTACACGCAACAACGAGTTCAAGCACACCATGACTTACCAAAAAAGCCGTTCAAAAGAGGTTATGAATAGTATTAACTAAATTTTAAACTTTATATAATCCTTATAATTTTAGAATCCATATTATGAGTTTCGTAGACATAATGTAAGAACAAATTCATTTTCAGTATTGCACTTTTACTAACTTTTAATAGTGAACCCTTTTTAATTACAATATTTTAAACTGTTCGACTAAATGGGGACATCAAAAAAATTTAAATTGAAACATCCCAAGCTTCCACGGTATGCTTTCCTTTGAATAATACAGTAGCGTGTGTTGTACGCAACTTCGAGTTCTAACACACACCACAACCAATCAAACTAGCCGTTATGAATAGTAAAACATAATTTTTGAAATTATATATATCTTATATTTTAAAATGGACTTCATTTTTGTATTCAGAATATCGAATTTAGCCTAAGGTGAAATTTTGGTACTTTTTGGATAACTTTCATATTTTGATGAATAGTGAAAATTACTAAATTTTAATTAAAAACAACTTTTTTAATCAAAATAATTAATAGTGATAAATTATGAATTTGAGTTCTTTTAAAGTATATTTAGAATTTATTTTTACCATTTAATATAATGTTGGTCATTGGACATAATTTTACAATTAAACCGAACATAAACAAGTGTCCATCTTTTGATAGTTATTATCTCTTAAAAACATGCGTTTTGTTTTGACAGCGGGAATTAATTTTAAATTAATTTCTGCCACTTATGTGTTTTTAATTTAAAAAATGGATTCCATATTTGGAATCAGGATGTTCAAATTGTATAAATAGGTAACTTTTATTTTTAGACATTTTGAATAATTACTGCGGTAAATATTTTATTTACCATGGTTAAGGGTAAATCTGGTAAATAAGGGTTAAAAAATAATATTATAATAATACTAAATTACCCTAAAACGTGTCCTAGACTTATTGGTTGATACATGTTCGACCATAGGCATCTTTGGGTCGATTTTGGGACCCCATGGTGCCACTTGTAGGTGATAGGGACACTTTATTTTAATTAAGTTAAAATGAATACAAAAATGACACAAGCATATATCTTTTAGAAACACAATTTTTACATAGGGTTATATATGTTGGATTTTAGATTATAAATGTTCATTAGAAAGATAAAAGATTTCATACGTAATTATATTTTATTTATAATTTTTAGACATTAAATAATTTAATTTATTTATGACACAATGATGATGAATTAATTACTATAATAGTGCAAAATTAAAATAATTGATATTATAAATACCCAAATAAATATAATATGAAACTTTTAATGAATTAAACTAATTTTATAGGATCATATGATATATTAGGATTGATATAATTGAATTTTTTCGAAGTAATCAATCTGTTATGAGTTTCACAAAAATCAACTATTGAATAGTGTCAAAATTGACATAAAAGAGTTCTTAAAACAAATATTATATTATTAATTGATATTAAATTCTTAAAAATCTAATGTTCGGCCAAGAGACTTATATCATGATAGGTTCATCATTAATGGACCACTTGGGGGTCTTTGTATGTATATATTATGTTTATTAACCATATTATATAAAAATACAAAGAGACATTGTAAAAGTAAAACTAATTAACTTAGAGTTAATACTTAAAAAGAAGGTTAATATAAGTACCCAAACCTGTCTAAATTCGATTGGTTGAGTTGTTTTTGACCCATCCCCATCTTAAAATTTAAATAAACAACTTTGGAGCCATTAGAAACCGAATATGAATTTATTATAAATTAATATTTCTATATTTTCCAAAGGTGCCCCTCACCCCTCTTATAAAAGGGAACTCCTCATTCTCATTTCTTCATAACTTCAAAACCTTTTGGTTCGGAAAAACTCTGCCCAAATACTCTCCCAACTTCCCTCACTACAACCTAGAGGCCTTATTTTGATCAGAAAGCCAACCTACGGAGCCCTTTTGATCAAATCAAAAGGAAGAACCCGAAGAAGAGGTAATGATTTCACCACCCTTTTCCAAGTTCCTTTCTTCTTCCACCTCTTCTTCCTTTGTTATTACCATTCTAAAATAATAACTCCAGTATCATATATATACTGTGATGTTATTATAAATATGGTACAACCATATTCAGTATTCTATCCACCCTTTGAATAACATGTCACCATACGTGCGTATGTACGGCTTACCGTCTCCACGTCGTGGTGTAATTGTTATTCAATATATTATTATTTGGATGGGTATAATAATGATATGTAACTCATGTAGGTAATAAATATAACATGTTAATGATTCTGTATATATGATATAATAACCATTTATATATTATTTCAAAATAATGATATTGTCGCTCGTGCGTACGTACGGACTACCGTCTCCACGAACACGATGAGATTCATTCTCCATCGTATCCATTCAAGTATAATTATCATTTGATGATTTAAAAATGATGTTTAAGGACTTTATATCATTATGGATATGAAAAATATACAACCTATCCATTACAAACATGTCTTACATAACAAGACATATAAAATAAAACAAGTAAGTTAACACCCGAAACAACGATAATACTAAGATATTATTATCAAATCAACATTAAAAGATCATATATGATATCATATTAATGTATATGATTCTTGTATAATTTAATAACAATTATTTCACCATTATACAGGAGGATAACCTACCCCAACCAAGTAAAAGTACAAGGTAAGTTGTTTTCATCTCACTCCTTATTCCCGTGAGATTCATGACATATTGCCACCATCACCTTTTGTGTGGTGTATGTACTATCCATAATTATATTCTTTGTGTAATACACTCTAATTTATGTTTATTTACATATTAATTGTATGATACCTCTTTTATGGGTTGTATGTTTCATAATTTACCAAATTGGTAAGGGTTATTTCACAATCTCTTCGTTATCCGAGGTTTGTTATACGTAATAATCTACTGGGATCTCTTTATCATCCAGATCCATGTTTCTTAATAATGTATTTCAAAAAAAAATTACTATTTACAAGAATATGGGTTAAAGTCATTTATACCCTTAGGTGTTTCTAAAGGAATCTTTCCGTCGTTTTCCAAACAAGGCACTTTTAACCTTTTCGACAAATTTATGGTAAGAATGTTTTTTTACCTTATACGGTGGGTGCGGCTATTTACCGCCATTATAAAATCGTCAAAGATTCCATTACAAGCTTATAAGAATAATTTCAAATTGAATTTATTATTTTATAATTATTTTACTTTTATAATGATTTCAAAAAAAAGATATTTCTCTAAAATAGTTTTGATTTCATCTATGTCAACATCCTTTGATGGATTTTAAGCTTATTTGAAGTTGATTTGTTATGATACAAAACATCCATATTTTATTGAAGGTTTTGTGATATTTTTGACTGTGGATAAGCTATTCTTATGTCACTCATGTTTTTTTAAAGTATTGACATTTCAGAAGTTATTTTTAATCCGAATGTTTATGTTTTATTTCAACCTTTCATTCAGATGAATGTGTTAGAAAAGTATGTTCCGGGTTGGGGACCGGTAAAAGTAAGCCATCTGGTTTGGTCTCCGGTTATTATAGGAACTCCGGTTTGGTCTCCGGTTATTAAAGGCACTCCGGGTTGGGGTCTGGTTATTAGAGGCACTCCGGGTTGGGTTCCGGTTACAGTTAGCCCCTAGGTCTTGGGACGAGGCCTTGACAAATAAATTAAAGTTCAGCATTATGCACTCCAACATTATGAAAGTGGTTATTGATATTGCATGTGATTATTCGATTAGTAGAATATCCATGTGAATAAGTAAATGGAATTATTTCATTTTACTTTTTCCCTACTATGTTGAAGTCCAAGTTTAAAAGGCTATTTATTTAGTGATGAATTTCCTTAAATGTTTATGCTTATTTTTTCATGTTCCACTATATTGTTATCCTTACTGGGTATTTGAGCTCACCCCTTTTCTATGTTTTATTTTTCCCAGGATGTGAAGAAGTAATTTATGAATGACCTGCAGGGATATTATGAGTGGATAATAGTGTGGACTATGGAGACATTATGTTATTGTAGTAGTTTTTCACTTTATGATGTAATGTAAAACTTATGAATATGTCTAGTGTTTCCAAGGCTACTAAACCAATCGGTATTTCGAGATTTGATCTTTCTTGTGATCATGCCAATGTTATGTAATAATGCACCGACTCTGTGTAACTAGGGTCGGGGCATTACAGACTTGGTTGTGTCCTAATGACAAAATGATCAGGTAATTGCTTCTGCTTCACGACAGTTGAAAACTCATGAGGTAAATTATCCTACACATGATTTGGAATTAGCTGTTGTTGTTTTCACTTTAAAAATTTGGAGGCATCATTTGTATGGAGTAAAGTGTGAAATATATACCGATCACAAAAGTTTAAAGTATATATTCACTCAGAAATAAATGAACATGAGACAGAGGAGGTGGCTAGAATTAATCAAGGATTATGATTGTACAATTCATTACCATCCGGGAAAAGAAAATAATGTGGCTGATGCTTTGAGTCGAAAAAGTAATGATTCATTAGAAATGTTGCATTTGGAACGTGATCCTTTGGTTAAGTATTTGATGAACTTTGGCATAGAAGTTGTTGGTGCAGGATGTTCTTCTGTTTTGTTTCAGGTATCAGTGAAATCTTCTCTATCAGATAGAATCAAGAAAGCACAGAAGCAAGAAAGTGAGTTGCAGAGAAAGGTAGAGCTGGTTCAGAAAGGTAAGTTTCATGAATTCAACATTGATAATGATTGCGTTTTGAGATTTGGGAAGCGATTGTGTGTGCCTTGTAATTCACAGTTGAAGAGAGATTTGTTATGTGAAGCTCATAGATCTCCATTTTCAGTTCATCCTGGCAGTACTAAGATGTACAAAGATCCGCGGGAGTATTATTGGTGGGATGGAATGAAAAGAGATATTTCTGAATTTACTGTGAAGTGTTTGACATGTCAGCAGGTTAAAGTAGAGTGGCAGTTACCGAAAGGGATTATTTAGCCATTAACAGTACCAGAATGGAAATGGGAGAATATATCCATGGACTTCGTTGTGGGATTGCAGAAGACACCGCGAGGTAATAATGCAATCTGGGTAATTGTTGATCGCTTGATTAAATCTGCTCATTTCCTTTCTATACGAGATAATTTTTCCCTAGATCAACTTTCCCGTTTGTATCTTAAAGAGATAGTCAGGTTACATGGAGTTCCTCTCTCCATTGTATCTGATCGTGATCCCAGGTTCACTTCTATCTTTTGGAAAGGCCTTCAGAAGTCGTTGGGTACTGAATTATATTTTAGTACAGTTTTTCATCCTCAGTCAGATGGATAGTCAGAACGAACAATTCATACTTTGGAAGATATTCTACGTGCTTCTTCGATGGATTATCTGGGAATTTGGGACCAACATCTTTCTTTGGTTGATTTTTCTTATAATAACAATTTTCATTCCAGTATACAGATGGCACCATTTGAGGCGTTATATGGGAAGCAGTGTTGAACTGCAGCTTTTTGGGATGAAGTGGGTGAAAGAAAGCTGATGGGACCAGAATTGGTATAAGAGTTGGAAGAAAAAGTTCAGTTGATATAGAAACACATGAGAACATCTCAGATCAGGCAGAAGAGTTATGCAGACAACACGAGGAAGGATCTATCTTTCGAGGAAGGTGATCATGTTTTTCTCAAAGTCTCACCATGGAAAAGTGTAATGCGATTTGGTAAGAAAGAAAAGCTGAGTCCAAGGTTCATTGGACCATATGAAATTCTGGAGAGAGTTGGACCAATTGCATACCGGGTGGCTTTACATCTGAGTTTATCTCAGGTACACAATGTTTTTCATGTTTCGATGCTGAGAAAGTACATGCCAGATCCATCTCATGTTTTGAGTCAAGAGGTAGTTCAGCTGGAAGAGAACCTATCTTATGAGGAACAACCGGTCCAGATTCTTGACCACAGGGAGCAAGTTTTACAGAATAAGGTGATTAATCAGTAAAGGTTTTGTGGAAAAACCACATGATGGAAGAGGCAACCTGGGAATCTGAAAATGCAATGAGGGATAAGTACCCCAATTTATTCGATAAGTAAATAAATTGTGGGGATATAATTTTCTAAAGGGGGGAAGGATGTAACATCCCAAGTAAGTAATTAATAATAGATATTTTTATCTATGTCTATTAGTGAATTAGATAGTGTTTTATAGGCTTAAAATAAGAATAAATCCAATCTTAAGCATAGAATACACTAATATTTTTAAAAGATTGTTTTACTGGCTTTTGATGGCAAACAATTTTTAAATCTATTTTTTGACAATTTTATAAGATATTTTTGTCAAAATAAAATTATTCTTTATGATTGGGACATCAAAATTCACTTTGTGTGAATTTTTGGTATTTTTCTGATAAAGTTCATTTTTTAATGAATAGTAAAAAATGTTGTATTTTAATTCAAAACATCTTTTTAATCTAATTTATTTATATGATTAGATTATCTTTTCAATTGGTTTTTAAGTGAAATTAGAATATATTTTTACCATTTAATCCAATGGTGGTCATTGGAATCAATTTCACTTTGAAATTGGACTTAAACTAGTGTTAATCTTTTCATACTTACTGTTTCATGAAAACACGCTATCTGTCATGACAGTAGGAATTAATTATTAAATTAATTAATGTAACTTATATGATTTGAATTTTGTAAAATGGACATCATTTTTGAATTTATAATATATAATATATCTTAGGGTGATGTTTTGGTATTTTTCTGAAAAACATCAATTTTTATGAATAGTGAAACCACTAAGTGGTTGTTAAAGAAACTGATTTTTCATTTAAATGAAACTTTGCCACTTCTGTGATTTGATTTTCAAAAATCTGACATACATGGTTGACACATGTCCTACCCTTATTTTATGTGTCATGGCTGACCAAGAAAATCCATGGGTCACCTTGGGGACCCCCTGGAGCCACTTTGGTTGGGAAATGACATAAATAACTTTTTATTTAATGTAAAAGTAAAAATGACACAAACATGAGTTGTTTTATTAAAACAATTATTACGTGGGGTTATACAAGTCAGATTTTTGACTATAAATAGTCATTGGAAATCTAGTAATATTTCATACTTCATAGTATTTTTTTCATAATTTTTAGACATTAAATAAATTAAATTATTTATGACATCATGATGATGCAGCGTTTACCTCATTATTTAACGATTTAAATAAAATGAAAAGATAATGTAAAATATATGACCTAAACATGTCCAAAACCTATTGGATGGGTGGATTTCGAACCATTATCACCTTACCCTCAAATAATATCAATGTGGGACCATTTGAATCCGAAACTCATTTTAAAATAAAGTAACATTTCTGTAATTTCCAAGAGTGCCCCTCCTCTCCTCTTATAAAAGGCCCCCACCTCTACCTCCTTACCCACACTTCCAAAGCCTTTTTATCGGCCAAACCCTACCCATTTTTTATCTCCACTTCCCTATCTTACTCCTTAAAGTTTCACTTTGGGCAGAATTCTTCCCAAGGAATCCTTTGAGCTCAAACAAAATGGAGTTACACGATTTTAAGGTAATGTCTTCACTTGTGTTCTTTTGTTTTATTTTGCTTCTCCAACCAACTAAACTCTTTTTATTCATTTCTTTTGTAACAACACCAGTATCTTCAATATACTAGGATGTTTTTATAAAAAGTATTTGAGCTACACTTACAGACACCTACATCTAATGGGTAAAAAACATACTGTTTCCGTGGATGGTGAATTTCTGCCTCCCGAAACGATGATTGTTCAACATTCTTTTAACACATTCAATGGTGGCCATTAAGATGAAACTATATTTATATATGATATATAATATGTTTATGTTTTCCTTAAGCTTTTGTATTTTTCATTTTGGGAATGCATTTATGGTTTCCATTATGGGTAAACATTATATCTTCATTTAAGGAAGTGTGGACTACAGCCCCCTCAAAGTGATTTGATTTGTTAATACCATATGTGGGACGTATAAAGGATAGAGTTATGATATTATATATGATATTACGCTGGAATTATAATATACCTTTATATCATTATGATTCCATTTCATAAAATATGAAATAGAAATGGAAGCAGCGTCCATGCGTACCTACGACTTACCGTCTCCATGAACGGTACATTTCATTTCTTAACTCTAAATTTTATATAATATTATAAATGCATGAATGTACTGGATATATATGATATATATGATATCTACATCATGAATACCATTTTGGATATAATGGATACCTGAACAACTTGTAATTATAAAGGGTTTATTTTTTACTCAAGTTCCAATGATCATTAAAACGACCGTTAGTAACTTAAATAATTACATAGTGTTAATGACATGGTAATAACTGACATAAAAGGAATAATGAACTTGAATTAGGTTCTTAAACAAGTAGAAATTAACTCAAGTTTATTATTCAAGAGATTAAAAAATGACCGAGTCAAGTCGGACCCGAGGTATGGGACTTCGTCTCAATCTCCTTTCATTGAGGCATATTTTGTTTTATACACAACCTTCTTTTATATGGTGTATAAACCCCTTTGACATTTACGTTTATTCAAAAGGAATCTTGTTTATACGAAGGGTTTACTAAATGACAAAAGGGAATGTTTTTGTCGTACGTATGCGGCGATAACGACTTCTCCGCCGCCATGACCATTATTTGAGTTTCGGTTTCCTCTACAAGCCATACTTTTTAAAAAAATGAAAAATAAATACCATGTTTTAATTTTCATTTATTTTGGTATTGAAAATGGTTTTCATAATGTTTTTATTATATCAATGTGTTGTATTGATATCTTGTGATTGAAATGTGGAGATTTTATGTTTCCTTTATGTATATTTTATGTGATGCTATTATGTTATGGTTCTTGGGAATTATTATGAAGACGAGTGGTTCCGTGATAAACTAAGGGCGGGTGAGCCCGATATAGCTCTCCAATGCATTGGGTAATGTGAAGGAGTGAAACGTTAAGGTTTCTCTGAATAGATTTAGGGAACATACTGTGATGGGTATTCCAAACGTAACCAAAAGGGTTACTCCCTATGTAAGAATGTTATGAATGCCTCAAGTTACCTTTATGTCTTATGATTTCTATGATTTATTCATGATTTGATGAGGTAGGTTAATGTTCTTATGTTTTATGGGTAAAGTATTATTTCATTCTTATGTATATATGTACCCATGTTTCCTTTCCATATTTTTATATCCCTTACTGAGCTTTTTATGCTCATCCCATGTTTTTGAAATGTTTTTCACAGGTCAAGGGAAAGGTACATGATATGATGATAGTGTCAAGGAAGTCTCAAGAAAGAATCCATGTTTTATTTTAAATATGTTTCCATTGATGGGGAAAATTAATACTATCTTTTATGTAACCACTTTGTTTAAATGTGGAATGTAATGCATGTTTTATGATCAAATTCTCTAAAACTCTAAACCTGAAAAGATCCTCAAGGTGTAATCTTGTAATAACTCAAGATTAAGTAAGGTTTAAGGTCTAGGCCTTTACCCGGTCTCCTCGTGCCATCAATGGATGCAAGTACTTTATAATTTGATGGTCTTCTGAACTCAAATTGATTTGTGATGGTCCCTCGTCTGCAGTTTGGGTAATCATTCTAGACCCACCTCCCCTATTCTAGAACCCTCAATTATCTGATTGTTGGGAAATATGGCTGGTAGATAACTTTTTCAAATAGTCGGACGTCAGTGGGTTTTCATCTTATCTCCCCTCGAGTATGTGTTGAGGATGATATTTCTAAAGATCCTATGGAGTTCCACATGAAACAAATGGTCGTGTTTGAATTGTGTCATGCTCTCTACCTGGGGTGCCACAGATTTGGACATTTGGTCCCTATTTTTCTCCATAGGCAAAGGGTTAGACAGGATGAGACTAGTTTGTTTCAAGGGAGTGTGGTGCAGATTGACCCTGTTATGAACCAGATTGTGTGGGATCTTAATGGCTTGGTCAAGCATGTGGAGGTGCATGGGGCTGCTTAAGATGTGTTGGCTCTAGCTAGCCCAGGTGCGGGGACTAGTATTAAGGAGGATCAATAGTTGTGGCCTTCCTTGGCCCCTCAAGTGGATGTTAAGTGTGTGAAGCCTAAGGTGGCTGAGCCACGGGATGTGGTTGTGTTTTCTCATTTAAATCAGGACTTGGGGAATTCATGAGATAGCTAAGGATGATCCCTTAGCTGTGAGATCGTCTTTGAGTGATGTTAAATTTCATAGGGGATCTCTTGGTCAGGGCTGGGAGGACACGAACCTGACGCCTCAGTTTATAGGAAGAGGATATGAACTGACCACGAGACTAGAATTGATTCATGGAAAATCCTTCGTTTCGGCTGCAATTGTTTCTCAAAGTGGACATAGAAGACAGGATGGTGAGAATGTCTTGGGTCCCGTAGTCCCAAACACCCTTAGAACCATCCCCAAAGGTCTTTGGAAGGATGGGGATGGGGGAGAAGAAAACTAATTTGGGGAATAAAATAGGTAAGGTGTCTCTGTGTATGGAGATGGCCCACAATGACAGAGTGGTAATAGAGTCAGGGAACTGTTTCGTGGTCTGGAGGTTCATAATCCACCAGTACCTCACAAGGAGGATTCTTATGATGATGACAGTTACAGTCACCCCTTAGTGGATAGCATGAATCGAATTCAAGGGAAAGGACCCCACATCCCATGAAGGAAGAAGGAGAAAAAAGAATGCATGGCTTGGGGAAATGCATATTGGTTCGGGAAAAAAACCTAAAGGGAGGTAATGACTATACATACTTTCCAAAACCAATGGACACTCAGTCAGCCAAGAAGGGTTGAAAAAAGTATGGTAAAGATATTCAGAATGGGGAATGTGAAAAATTGAGTGGGAATTCAAGAGACTGGGATGAATAAGATGGGGAGTTCTTGAAACTTATCTTTTACTCCAAGGAACAAATGATTGAAACTAGTCTCTAACCCAATGTCTCAGAACTGGAGATCAAAAGAATTTATGATCATCAGTTGAAAGTTGATGCCAACGAGGAGCAAGAAATGTGAATAGAAAAAAAGGCCTCATGTTGTCCCATGGATTCAATCAGAGAAAAATCAACAGAAATGAATTTATTCAGACAATGGAAATGATGATCACTAACCATAAAGAGCTAATGAGAGAGGATCCAGAAATCTAGGTTTTCACACTACACTATGATCTTTACAGAGTATCTCAGTCTGTAATCTTAGCATGGTGTTTAGTCATTTTGTCATCTCTTTCAACACGTAGTGGGTTTTGTTGATGAACAATGGTTGACCCTTTTTCCTTAAAATGGTTTTTTAAAAAAAATTAATTTGGAGGAGGATAAGGATAATATTATTTATAATAAAAGAAATACTGATCTGGATACAATATGTGGATGTGGTTTTAATGAAGATTTACCTAGGGGTAATAACCCTAAAATAGATAGTTGGGTATTAACCTGATCTTCCACATGGGCATGAATTTAGTTCCTTACTACACAACTTGTTTGAAACCCTTGGGGATATGCGTAGGTATATTCACATAGCCCTTACAATCTATAAATAAGTATTTAAAAAGTAATTTTATAGAAAACTAATTAAAAAATGAGAGTGGTTATCCTAGAAAGAAACATATATGTTCATGTGTTAGGGAATATAAGTTATTACTTTTAATTTAAGTATTTTCATATTTATATTATTATTGATTCATGTATCCTCATCCCAAACTATCTTTTTTTTGAAAAAGGATGTAAATAGAAAGATACAGGTTAAAAAAATATGTGATTAGAAATGTAATGACTTCCTTTTTTATGTTTCTAATATACTAGTAGAAATACTCAAAAACATCAGGGAGGTACATTCACAACTGAATGAAGTTCCTATTAATAACATGAAACATGTTGAACACTATCCTTATCCTAAGAAAGAAAATGTTTTGGTTGAGTCATTTATGTAAAAAACGCCTCCAATTTTGAGGGGATTGTTTGATCCCCAACTCATAGAAAATGGATAAGTTCCATTGAGAAAATATTATATGTCCTCCAATACTCTAAAAAAGATAAATCCATGGTATAAATTAATTACCTAGATGGATTAGTTGATGAGTAATGGACATTGATCAATAATATAAACCGCCTTCAAGAAATTTAATATGTGTACTGGGAATGATTTTTGATATTTAATGATGCATCAAAGTGGGAAATATGATTTTTAGTTAGGAAAAAAGATTATTTGTTCTTGGAATCACTGAAATAATAATTCTCTCATTCTCTGTAGTGGTTCTATTCATTCTTTTTAGGAATCCCATTAAGCAGAGGTATGTAAGGAGTGTTTTATTTATGTTTGATTCTAAACATAGTGAGGTAATGCTCAAATTAACCACAATTACTCTATATTTGAATATTTGTTATCAACATCATGATTTTGATGCCATGTTCTATTTAAACATCATTTCCATAAGTCATAAACATTTCCGCTGCCTCTAACTTGAGTTTAAAAAATATCATTTTTTTCATTATTTCATTTTCATAAATAAACTTAATAATTTCCAACACGAATTTTTAATATTTTTTCCTTAGGGTTAGATAATAATCATTGTGTACAAATTCCAAATGTTATTTTTGTTATGTATCCAATATATTTCATCTCCCTATTATAATTTTTCCTTTTTGAAGGGTTGTGAAAACCTGATCTCTATCCCGAGTCACTTGAGGAAAATCTCCAAAAATATTTTACTTAGATATTTTATATTGGATATATCCAAAGTTTTTATTCTAAAGAATAATTTCCTCCATACCACTTAGATATTATGAATTAATAATAAATATTATCTAAAATAAACTTCCACTAATCTATTCTAATATTCTGATAATGATCCCATTTTCAACTATTTTATTGTTAAATTTTTTTATGTGAAGATCACAAAATTTCCCTAATCATATAAATTAATCAAGAAAAAGTATATTCTCTATCAAGTAAATAAATATAAACATAAGTGAATGTATTTTTCTAGATTCATTGACATAAAAAAATTCATAGATTTTTAAAGGAATTTGGTTTACTCAATTAACTAAACATCTATCATTTTCATTAATGAATTTCAAGATCATTGTATCTCCTTCCATTTTTTAGGATAAATCACTATCAATAATAAAAAGTTTTACCCTCTTCCTAGGTTTTAATGCATCCTCAAGAGAATTATATCATTCATTTTTTATTTTCTTTTAGTTATCCTTTATATAGAATCGTGATTTCTTTAGAATAGTGGAAAGTTTTGTACCAACATCCAAAAGATTATTCAACATAATCAAAAAAATTTGGAGTAGGAAAACCTTACTCCCTTCCAAATTTAGATTTCCAAAAAAAGAGTTGTTTATCTGATTTTAAAAATAATTACCCGTAAACTCATGATCTCTTTGATTATGATGGAATGGAATATTATACCTACAACCATATTCAGTATCCTTATAGGATCTACAATATCAACAAAACCAAAAAAATTAGATATTTTATAAAATGGTTGAATTAATCATGGAAAAAAATCGATATTTTGGTATATGATAAGTCATAATTTTTAAATAATTTGAATATTATTTCTTCTCCATGTCTCTTTTAATTACCATCATTTAAGAATAGTTATTCTTCAAATTCCACTCTATTTTTTCAATAATGTTTTACGGGGCCTCCTTTTTTAGACTATATAAATTAAAAATTCATATTTAATATATTCATATTTTACTTGGTATAATATAAGTCATATTTTCTAAAATCATTGAGTAGTATTTTATCTCCTGGTAACTTTTAATAACCTTCATTGTATAAGAGTTTTTCTCAGGATCTCTATCAATTTTTTCCCATAAATCCTTATGGGGAATACATTTTAGGATTTTATGTATTACAAAATATCATATTTATTATACTCATATTTTACCTAAGCCAATTAACATTACTTATAAATGTTTTCTAATAATTTAAACATTCTTTACATTTTTCTAAGTAAAACATCATATTTTCAAGAGTTTTTCAGAATTAAGACACCTTTATTTGGAAAAACTATATTTTTATTCTTAAGTACCTCTATTCTTCTCTTTTACTTTTATAATTTTCTTCTTTTGAGAAACATTAACTTGGAGAAGTTTAATATCCTCAATTTAATCAGCATACCTCTTGTGAAACCAATCTTCAAATTTATATACTCTAAAAATATATTTCATGAATATTTAACCTTCCATATTATGTCAAAAATTACTTTCAAGTAAAACTTCACAATATTTTTTAGTTATGTGAATCATGCATGCTTCATCTCCTTTATAACCTCCACTATTAAAAATATCAAAACATTATTTTAGAACATTCTATAAAATTATTTTCTGGTCTATCATATTCCAATATTGACTCACCATATAGATTAAATCGATCACCTTCATATTTTCCTGGAATGATTCTTTTTTCCATTTGAGTCATTTATTTGTATTTCATAACAGTAAATATATATTTTAGAAGATTTACCTTTTTATATCTATATTTATTATTCTTATTTTTTTATTATTCTGATTCCATATCCTTTTATTTATTAGTGAAATATGTAGAAAAATTTCCAATTTCATCACCTCTAAAACACATAAGATTAATATTAGCTTTATATTTTAGTTCCGTCATTTAACATTTCTTGATATGAAAACTAGAAATTTATTCAAATTCTCAAAACTCTTATTATATTTATCTGAATCACTTTGAGGTCGAATATTTATTTCCCTTTAATCATTAGTTTTTTAATGATTTAAAATCTATTTCTTCTTTTTCCATTTTCTTTTATATGGTTTTTTATCATATTATAATTTAGGAGGGTTTTGTGTACTTTATTAAGATATATTTTATGAATTTCTTATAAATAAAAGATATTTGGGAAAAATATATCTCGGGGATTTAAAATTAATTATCTAAAACATTTTAATCATGGTAAAAATCAATGAAGACTATGATTCGACTAACTATCTCATTCACCGTAGTAAAATAGTCAATGAAATTTTCATCTCTACTAATTCTTTTGTCTTCAAATTTAGACCTCTAGATTTTCAAATTAGTTTCTTTTATCTCGATGCTTACGTCCTACAAATTCTTTATCTTATCCCATATTTCAATGGATATCAGTAGACCAATGATCATGATGTACAATTTTTTAGACAATAATGATAATATTTCATTTCCTTTTTTAACATCAATATCAAGATTCCATTTTTCTGCAAATAACATAGCCTATTTCACAATGTGGATAATCCATAAAGAAAAAAATCACATAATTAACTTTCTTATGACAAAAGAAATGATATAATGTGAATATTTACCAAATTATTGTTCCTTCTATCCAATATAGTCACACCTACAATATTCAACGAATCTTGATACTCCATGCTTCACCTTAGTGAGTATAATCACAGTGAATCCTAGTTTTATATGTTAATATGTGAAAAGATCTGGTCAAATAGAAAATATATGATAAGGGTGAATTAGGAGATCCATTATTTTAAAAGTTATTTGTCTTTAGATTAAACCCTAATTATTGGTTAATTTAATGATTCAATATATTAGGTCACCTCCTCCCCAATAATCAAAAATATGAAATAGTATGAGCACATATGAACTTCTATAAGGTTCATACATGATGTTTAAGCCCAATACAAGTCATGATCAACCATTTCATGTGCCATAGATTAGTTTAAAAATGTAATTTATAGTGATTAAAAATTCTTAAGATCATCAAATAGGGGTTGATATGTTCTTATACACTAATCTCGGTCGGATGTTTTCATCCACATCCCACAACAATCTACATGGAATTATTTACACTATAAACACCATTATTTCAACATTTCGTCTCATATATCTTTTTTAATTCACTTCTTCATATAATCACTAGATTCATCAGCCCTAAAAGAAACAACTTATTTAGTAAGGTCTTTGACTACAAAATGATAATAATGAAACAATACTTATTTCAACTTCCACTAATGTATTCTGAATAATCATCTCATGTATGAGAGAATCTATTCAAAGGAAAAACTTTTATATATCTTATGTAAGCACAACAATATTGTCTTGTAAATTTATACATTTCTTTGACTCGTAAAGAATATGAATGCAATAAATATTGATATTCCTCCACATATATCACTTCAATATAGTATAGTATCATACTCTCTCATAAAATTATCAACAAATATAATTTTTCTTATCATGGAATAAATATACAAAAAAATGTGTAATAATAATAACAATAGAAATATATATTAATTCCTCACAATAACTTATCCACACCCATTCATTAATCAGTATTCCACTCTTCTGAAAGGTAATAACTCATGTTCGATCTTGAATTCATTTCATGGTCTCTGGAATTAAAATACATAAGGTTGATTAAATTATACCATGGTAGATCATGTGTAACATAATATAATAGTATGGTAAGATGTAATATGTCTTTTCTTTATTCATTAGCCTCATTCACTTAGGGTAGGTCTATATTTCCCCATGAGGTGGTTTACTCATCATGTGGTATCTTCATTTTATTCTTTTTGTAGCTTTCAGGTATGTGGTCCATTCAAATATTCTCATTTAGAATGTCCATTTATTCATGTGATTAGAATAAAAATAATGGATTCATTTTTCCATGATTATATTTTTTCATGTGAAAGGTTCAGAATATATTCATTTGATATCCTAGCCTTTTAATATTAGGTAACTTTCAAACGATTTATGTAGTAACATGTTATGAAGCATTAGGGTCATCTCATCTTTAGAATTATGGTTGATCTGAGTATGGGTGTATCATCATTCCATAAAACTCATTGAATAAAGAGTGATAAAAATGACTACGGTTTTTATATATTAATGATGGAAACATTGAAGCCTGGATGGATTTGATTCATAAATGATTGTACTTCATGCCTTTTGTTTGTATGTTTTTACATGAAGATATAGTAGCCTGATTTGTAGAATCCCAAATATGAGTTTAAAAATTTTTACATGATGGTTAATAAGTCATTACATGTTGAAATGAAATTGGGATCAATACCACGTAAACTCACAAAAAAATTCTCATCATTCTTGTTTTCTCACACTGAATAGGTTCCCCTCCTCCATGTGTTCCTTCATGTACCAATGATTATTCCATACATGCGCACCTGGCTACCCCATTGATAGGGTATTCTACAACATCCTCTTAGATGGTATTTTCTAGAATATTCCTTTGAGATATATGGTTATCCCATGTATATAAATGGTCATCTTGGCCTAACTATTCTAAGAAATTTCCAACTTCTTTGAAAATAGTTGTTTCAATAATTGTCAAAAAATAATTTCATTTCTATATGTGGCCTCAAAATATTCCTTAATATATCCTCTTTAATACGTCACATTTTGACGTGACACATATATTTTTGTGCTCATAAATCTTCGTCTCATTATGAATCAATGTTACTTCTCCATGAATTATTAGAACATGACATATAATTTTTAGAATATCTCACCTTCAATCAAAAGATATATATCTCATACATTTCTAACATGAAATAAAACGTCATGAATAATTGGAACATTTCATGCATTTCATGTCTGGGATGTTCAATGTTTTGAGATAGGGAAGGATGAATGAATGTAGATATAAATATGATATACCAACTATAGAAGAAATTTGTTTCATGATTTTTTATGTTTCCCCAGGTGTGGAGGTTTTGAGAGTTAGGACATGGCTTAACGATGTTTCACTTCATGGGGAATTTTATATGGGTGTTTTCTGGCATTCTATTTTGGGTTAATGTTTTTTTGTGATTTGAGCATATTAGGTTGTAGTATGGTGGATAGTAGGGATTTCTTACATTATATTTGGTTGTGAGAGGGTCGTTCCGTTGTCTGGTTTGTTAGTCTATCAAAATAATTTTTTTAAAATACTAGATTTATACATACATATTGAGAAACCACTTTTTGTCACATTTATATTCTATTATGTCCCTTATGTATCGCTATATATATTCTATAGTGTCCCATACTTCTGAAAAGTATATTATAAAGTGACCCTTATGTATCACTATATATATTTATATTTATGAATAAATCATATGTATCAAAGTGATCCATTTATATCAGACTCTAAATTAATATATGAGGGTTATCAAGAGAATTTTTAAAGGTTATAGGGATATTATATGGAATGTGTAAGGGTTAAAATTATAAAAACCTATATATAAAAGTTTTTTTACTTTTTACAAAATGTGAAATCTTGATACATAAGATTCATCCCATCACACAAAGGTATGTTTAAGGTTATTTTGGATAGAATCTGTGACATATAAATGCAATACCTTTTTGATAATCTAGAATGTAAACCAATTATAGTTAGAATGAATCCAAATATCTTCTACCATTGCATGTTTTCGAATCCTCTATTGCGAATTTATCACTTTGGTTTCACCATGTACTTAATTGAATTCATTGGGGGTAAGGTAGTTATGTTCATTATATTTAGGGAATGATAAAGAGCATTACAACATGTTTTTTGGATGTGTGGTTGACTTAGCTTCAGTATGGAATGACTATGGAATTTCACAACATGATTCTTTAAAATTCATGTTTCATTGTGCAATTATATTTCCATTCTAATTTATATATTCCTTTATATTTTCTCATATTATATACGAGTAGAAATATATATTGAGATGCCATTGAATGCCCTTTGATTGTTTTTTCCCCTTTTCATCATCAAATTAATCACTTTCTATTTTAGATATTGTTTCTCTAATCTGGTTTCTCACTTAATACATCTACCCTTATTGAGGTTATGATAGTGTTTTATCATTAGTTTAATTTTCCTTGGGTCATAATGTTGATGGATTTTTGTGTGTTGTAAGTTGTTGAGGATTTTTGTGTGTATTATTGAACATAAAATGATTTACTTCCCTTATTCTTATTCAGTGAATATTGAATAACTGGTTGATGTATGAGATTCTATACTTCATTATATTTATTTATGTGACCCTATAGAATTATCATGCTTTAATTTTTAGGGGTATATTATAGATTAACCTTAAAAATGAATCAAGCTAAATTAAATTCTTGGGGACATGGTTAATTTTCATGTTCTATTCATACTTCAAAGTCATTTCATATTTATTGATATATATATCATGATTTTAATACTTTGGAAACAATTTATTTTACACACTTCATGTTTAAATTAACTTTCATAATGGATTAATAACTTAAAAATGGATGAAGATCCCTTTTATGTGTAATTGTATTTATTTTCAATGGTATTTATTATCAATAAACCATGTCAGTTTGTATTATTTAATGAAAATGGATCCTTTGGAGTTGAAAGAAGTATCCTCTCATGAAATAAACATTGTAGTGATTTTCCATTAAGTATGAATAAAGTATACAAGTAGGATTCCAAATGATATATAAAGGGGATATGTGCAGGAAAAATATATTAGAAAATGTGGATTCTATGTGTGAATCCCATGAAATTAGATGATCGATAGAGGTAGTCGTTATGTATAAAATATAAGTTAATAGTGTCATGGTGTTTTCTAAATAATCTAAATATATATAGAATTTTTCAAGGGGATAATTATAATGAATTGGTTATCAATAGTTTGTAATGGATATAATTTAAAATGGAAAACATGTTCACAATTGTAGGAGAAGAATCATCAATTTTATAAAGAACCTTTCAAGGAATTATATACATTTATTATTTGAACATATTGATGTATATGTGATGGATAATGGTTTTTATTTACAAAATTATAGGTGAAGTTATATATATAGTAAATCTTGTGAAAATACTCTAATTTGATTATTTAACAAAGATCAATGATAATTTATAATGTGATAGTTTTATTTGAGTAAATTTTATAAATTCCCAAAATTCATTTGAGTTGATTGAACTATTTTGGATGTGATTGAGATGACCCTAAATTGATATTAGGTGGTTATGATTTAATTATGAGGAAGTCTATAATTAAAGTATTGGATGAAATTTGACTATTTCTAGACTCCATATGAGTCCTTTCCCAGTGTTTTGTATTATTCATCTACATGAAGAAGATAAAATTTTCTAAGGTTATGAGGTTCTTATGAGTGATTTGGAGTAATTTATGATTTAATGGAGACTTATGTATGAGTTATCATAGACATTATATAAGACTACATAAGTTTCATTGTATTTTCAATATTATAAGTTCACTTATAAAATGTTTTGTGTACTAGTCAATTACACATGTGTTTGTGTGATTGAGATATTCTATAAGATTAATCCTTTATTATCTATACCTCAAGAAAAAATATAAAATTTTGGACTGAAATATGTTATTTCTATATTTAATTATAGAATAATAAATTTAGTAGTATGATTCATGGATTATTCTTCAGGGATCAAAACAACACAAAAAATAATTGGATTCACGTACTATATTTTGGAGTAACTCGTCTTTAAATTGGGAAAATTAATATTAAATAAAGAGGTATTTGGGGTTATTTTGAAAATATTAAAGTTATTTGTATCCATAATTTATAATAAAAATTTTAAAATATTTTGATAGATGTTGATAATTATATGAAAATGTTCAAAATTTATAAACAGAGTTGTGTTTTAAGATAGTTTCAATATAGAAGTTAATAGAAGGATGTGTTTATGAGTAAATTACCAATCCTTAATATGGGATTATAGATTTTTTAAATCACTTATTTCTGAAATAAAAATATCCCTAATTTAGGATTTATTGTACCAATATTCACAAATATATTTTTCATTCTATCTAGAGAATATTATGTGATTTGTCGTTTGGGGTGTTTGAAAAATATTTATTAAGTATGGAGTAAATTCAATTTTAAAAACATGTCACTATAAAAAGAATATAGAGCCTAGTCAGAAGCTATTATGTTGCTATTTTAGTTTTATGCATCCATGATTAATTATGACATATGTATTTAAGTGATATATTTTTATAGGAAGAATATACGTAACTCAATCCCTCTATAAGAAGTAATTTGAATTTATGCTTCCCACTGGTGAAATGAGAAAATAAAAATGAAAGGGAACTCATATAAATCTATAAGAAATAACTATTGAGGAGAAAAACACTGAGTATTATAGATAATTTTAAAATATTGAGAAATTGATAAAATTCAGAATGAGATCATTGGAACTAATTGAAAATCGTATTTTCTATATTGTAAATATTGAAAATTTTATTTTGGTTGCCTAAATATTGAATGAAAAATAATGAGATAGAATAGTTTTTTGAGGACATGATCTGATACTGTATTAGATATAGACATCATAAAAGCTCTCATAGTTTTAAAAAACATGTATAGTATTGTTCATAAGATATATTGGGTATTTAAGATGAAGTATGAATTATAAAATGGTCATCATTATGAGATTATATTGAGATAGATAAAGCAGTGAAAAAGAGGAAAAAAATAATGGATGTAATTATATTCAGTTCTGAATGGTTTTAAACTTGGTGTTGAGACATTAAACATTAAGGATATGAAGGATTTGAGAACATAATAGGATATTTGATAGATTTTTAAAATATATGTGATCATAATCATTAAGGAGCATGTGAATATTAGATCTGAATTTATTTTAAGTTACACACATTACCGTTGAAGAACCGCTAGAATTCAATTAATATACTTTTTAGAGGAGTAATATCTATTTATTGATGTTTAATATTCCATGTAATGATCATGGATTCAAATCAATAAGGATATAAATGAAACCCATTCATATACATTGTGTAAATCAATAGAACTAGCGTGAATCTGTGTATGCTGGGAGATTATGGTGAAACAATGTGAAAATAATGAAAGGATAATTTTTCAATGTTCTATGACAAACATTCCATTGATTTAAAGGTGTGACTCAATGAATGTGTGATATTCACCAACTATAAAATCCAATTACTGATTATAATAGAGAAACTATAATCGAGGTGAATAATTAACCATGTAAAGTAGTATACCTTCGAGCATATCCTTGTAAAAATACAACATGGTATCTTAATGATCATTAATTTCATTGCATGAGGTAATATTTATTATTAAAATATATAATGATCCAATTATATTGACATGAAATAGTGGTTCATATCCAAATTTTGTTCAATATTCTCAAAAATATTTTTTAAATTTGAAAAAAATATATAATTATAGATTCATCTGTCCCCACCCCCCATATTAGGTTTTTGTACCAATATTAATGGTAATACTGACTAGATTCTGTTAAATTTCCCTCTGGTAAGATATAATATTACTCTAAAAAGTAATTTTATCTGATTTTGAGATGTGAATATTTGAACTAAAGTATAAAGAATATCCACAAATGGAAAATCTATTTTCTATTACTCTTATTTTTCAAGTGAGATTTTATACCAAGACTATGGAAAATAATAAAAATAAATCAGCTAGGAAGAATATAGGAATTTCACAAAAGTTACTAGAATCACCATTATCATATGGTATTTATAATCGTAACTATCGTTCTGAACATTTTTAGTTATTATTTTAATGTACGATGTTTAAGGAATGAGAAAGAGACGATTAGTGATAAATCACCTCATGGTATTTATTCTGAAAAAAATGGTTAGTTAAAAAATGTTCCAACTGATGTTTTATATATATATTAGAAACAATTAAGGTACCATTGAATGAAAAATAACATCTTAAAAAATAATATAATTTTATGTAATACGGATTTTATAAAAAAGTTAAAAAATTAAATTCCCTCGCAAAACAAGTGAGAGAAAATGATAAATTTGATTTCCTTTTTGATGAGATATATATATATATATCTCTACATTTGTTAAAGAATGGAAAATAATTATACATGATAAATATCTATTGAAAAATTATGTTGATGATATGACCAATAAATTAGAAAAACATTCTATTGTTACAATGTGTTTACAGGATTCACTAATGAATGTGAACGAAAATAATGAGAAAGAACCTCATAATTCAATAAAATATTTTACAAAGATTCATGAAACAAATTATAATCTAATTAGAGATTGAAATCAGTTGAGGTGTATAAATATTCCCTCTACATTGAGTGATTATATATATTAGACAAACATTGAACGATCTGGATTCAATACAAGATGAAACTTCTTAAATAACTATAAAAACAATTGATTCTATTAATGTTTTAGATCTGATTTCTCCCACAAAAAGGATTCATGGTAGTGGTAAAGTGAACCTGAGAACAAGTGGAGGATCCCTATCCTTATCATCAAGGTATAAGGTTATACACATCCCAAATAAAATTTAGGTTTATAAATGTATTTTAAAAAATAGAATTATACAAAAATATTCTATATAAATATGATTATTATAAATGTTGAAAATCGCACAAATACATAAACTATGGATGTGAGATTGTGTGAAAAGAGTATTTCCACTAACAAATCCATAAAATTATAATATATATTTATAAAGTTAGAAAAGTGGTAAATCTCGATATATTGAAAATAAAACTGATAGAATAATATATGCTATAAACTATGGATATTGTTGGATGTTTAGACATATGTCCGTTGGTTACTAAAATACCATGTCAACTCATGAATGTTGAATAATGATTGCATTTTGGGGTACATGGTTACTAAAATGTGAAAACTAGTAGACATAACCAATTTTCATAGATGAAGTGTAATTTATCAATTTTAAATATATATGAAATAATTAATAGCTTAAGTGAATATTAAAATATATAAGTTAAAAAAATATGATGAATTATAGCATGTTCAAAAAATTCAAAATTCTTATACTAATGAGAATTTATGTTCATACCTATAACTTGGGAAACATGTTGATAAAAATAGGCCTTACATGGGATGAATTCATTATAGAATACTTCAATTAATGTTATTTCCTAGAAGGCAGTGATGAAGAATGAGAGATATATGAAAAAAAAAAATTTCTTCTCCAATGGTTACAAATGTCACATGGTGTATAATTTTAAAATGTTCATTTTGATCAAGAGTCAAAGGAGAATGATTTGATAAAATGGATAGTCAATCAAAGAAATTCACAAAAATATTTATATTGTGAAATAAATTACTCATGATGAGATTTAGAGGTTTTCCATAAAGGGTATCCTTAGAACTAAATAAGCGGTGTGTGTATGGAGAAATCTAATAATACATAACACTAAAAAGTTGATAGCGTTGATGAATTTTCAAAATATGTTTTCAATAAATAAAATGGAATCCACCACAATCCATCAACATAAAAAAGGATTCTATGAAAAGGTATTTCACCCTAATTTAAAATGATGAGCATGTTCGTAGTGATATATTAATCATATGGAAATAACAACTGAAATAATATATGGAGTTATAGTGAGAATCTATGAGTATATATTCCTTTTTATATAGGGAAAGAAATATATTCAATCATAGAAGAAACATGAAATCAAAATAAAACCAATTTACCCAAAGATAAATATATTTCGAAAATCAAGAAGGAATAAATCATGAAAAAGACAAAAAATTTCAAGGAATCAGATAAAATTTCCACTAGTTTGAGATTGATATATCAATAATAGTGATATAATTAATGTGATGTATAAGATCCACCTTATTCACAGTCCATGGTAATTTTTCTTTTAAGATGGAATTGAAGATATTGTTTGATGAAAATCACCCATCATGGGGTACAAATATTTCAATTTGTATTTAATTTTAGTTAATATATGATAATAATAAATATTGAAAATACTTGTGATAATTTTTTTAAAGAATGAAACCTTGGTGATGATTTATGATGTGAGTTACTTGAGAGGTACAATCCAAAGTATATAATATTTTCATAAATTTTATATTTCTTATTAGACCTATAAATATGTTCTTCCCCAAATAAATGATGTTGTTTGTGGTATGATACTCACTCTCCAAACCCTATTTTAGTTTATGATTTCTATATTAATAGAGGGTGAATATCTAATACACATGGAAGTAAAAAACATGGAATTTATTATTATAATATTTGTTGTGAAATTGATTATATATTTATACACTTTTTGAAAAATTTATAGAAACAACCTTAGCTATATAAATTTCAATGTTGATGCCACAATGAAAATGTATATTGAAAATTTTGATACATTAGTAAAATTACCCTTATTTTCTACACTGGGAAAACGTCATTTAGACATAGATATAAATTTCCTAAGCCACGTTTTTAATAATTTTAGTCATTTCATACTAGTCTCAAGAATGAAATAGAATAAAAAAGGATAAGATGGTACACAAATTTTAATGAGTAATGGGGAAAGGAAAATTTCTAAAATATATGACCATCCGATGGATTTCATATATGAAAAATGTGTGGAGAGAAATATTTTACTCCTCTATATTACATTATGGGGGAGAAAAAGGTGAACATATAATGGAATATTGATATGAATTTCCTGATTTTATAAGTTCAATGTATTAACAAAAAAATAAAATAATGGGGAATCAACATCTTTTTTGTGTGTAATTGTATTTATTGTTAGTTGTATTTTTTGTTAATAGACAATTAAAATATGTATATTTTAAAAATCATTGAAACTTTTATGATGGAATAATTATCCATACATGATATAAATATTAATGTTGATTCCCATGAATTACAGATAATGTAAAAGGATTGGCTATAATTGGACATGTAAAGGGGATTTATGTTGGAAAAAGACCTATGAAAAACTATATGATATTGTTATTGCCAAAGATATTATATGATTAACAGATAACGACTTCATTTTTATGAAAATTTATAATTTATTGGTTATGTAAATTACAAAACATAAGGAATAAAAGAATATGTGAATGGGAGATCATTTCTGAATAGGTTAATGACTATTTGTATAATATGTAACAAAATATTCATAACATGTTCAAATATTTTATGGAATATTGCTAAAAATTTGGTGGATTGATTCAAGTAATACTATACAAGGAGGATGTTAAATATAGTTTCCAATATTTAATGGATGATTCTTTTTTTGGGAGAATGTGAATATCATGTATTATGTATGGTGATGTTTATTTCAATACTCTAATTTAATTGATTAAAAGGCTGTAAAAATGTTTGAATGGTGTTGTGTTTTTTTAATTATGTTTTGAAAATTACCAAAGTTCATTTGAGTAGATTTATATGTTTTTGAATTGTTGGATATTTCCCTAAATTGATTTCAATAGATTCTAATAAAGACCTAATGAATTTTTCAATTTGATTTAGAAGAAAAAAATTGTAAAAGTATTGACTTCCTATGATTCATTTTATAGTTCTATATATGATTCATTTTCATGAGAAAGAGAACATTTAGAAGATACATTAGGTGTGTTTGAGTAGTTTTGAGATATGTATGATTAAATTCGGCCTTTCATATGAGTATTTTTGGAATCTGTATGAGTTTTTTATGTGTCACTATGAAATCTGTAAGATTTATTCAATTATTCTATATGCAGCAAAAGAGTCAATCACAAACACATATATATGTATGTGTATTGTTAATGAATTCCTTATTAATTAGGTTTCAATATGTATGTGATATTCTAGACTATAAAAACTTGATAAAAATAAAGACTAAAAGGGATGATTTCCAAATTTAATATCTAAATAAATAAATTTCTTGGGATATTGATTATATTATTCCAAAATGATAAAACCAACAAAAAAATTGATTGAAGAACTATTTTTTATAAGAATTGATCTTCCAATTTATAAATATGGATATCAATGAATGATATATTTAGTGTGACTTTGAATGTGTAAAAACTATGTTATGGAATTTATAATTCTAATGAAAATGTGACGTGAAGATGATGGTTTAAATCTAAAGAGTCTCTAAATATTACAAGAGAGTTTTAATTCGTGTTGGTTTTCTGAAGGAACAAGAATATGAGAGTATGATTGTTTTCTAAGTATATTATAAATCCTAAATCAAGGATTCTGGATTTATTTAAATATACAATTGATAAAATATAAATATTTTTGATTTGGTATTTATTTTTCACAGTGTCAAAAGGTTTTTTATGATTCTAGATATAGAATATAATGAGAAGTCTTCAATAACGTGTTCTAAAAATGGTCATTCAATCTATGGTATATTATATTTTCTAAACTTATAACTCCAAAATAAATATGGTTCTGATTCACATGTTTTAGTAGTGATGTATGATATTTAAATACCCATGATTATTATTATCTATGTGATTTAGAGAGATATATTGAGAAGAAAAAGAAAATAACATGAGCTATTTATATGAAGTGTTTGGAATATATTCTCACTAAGAGATAAATGATAAAATCAGAAAGTATAAGAACTATTAAAAATTTACCAGATACCATATTTAAGGATGTAAAAAGGCAGTAAGGATCATGTGGTATTTTAACCTATAGAAAAATAGATAAAATGATGAATGAGATAATTAGCACAAAATGATATGTTGATTTTTTTATATTTAATATATTTGAATTCATATTTCAAATGGCATAACTAAAAAAATAAAAAAGGAGAGAGAATAGTTTTTTGAGGAATTCATCTAGGACTTTGTTGAACCAAGAAAACTATCAAGATCTAAAGGAAAAAAATAGAAATGGTACAGTATTGTGAAGAAGACCTATTGGTTATTGAATATGAAGGTGTGGTTAGGATTCAACCATCATCAGGATATCATATCAAGTATATCAATTGTATTATCATAATGTAGAGGGATGAGAGTAGCAGAAGGACTAAATAGTTGTGTGTTGTTTTATTCTTAGTGTCACAGATTTTAGAGTTAAGGAGCTATTAGATTTCAGAACTACATTAGATATCATATTGAGTTAATAAAGATAGGTGATCATATTTTGTGAATATTAGTTGATCCCTAGATATCATATGAGACTATGTTTCTTGTATTTTTGTTAACGAACTACTATAATATGATGAGTCTACTATTGAGACAATGAAGATCCATTTTTTGGCTGTCTTATTAACCCAACATTGATCAACGATATTCTTTATCATGGAAATAAAAGGAACACATTTATATACATGGTGTGAATCCAGAAAACCAATAAGAATCTGGTAATAAAAGGATTCCATAGTGTGAAACTATGACAACAGTTAGAAGATATTATGTGTAATTCCTATAATAAGTGGTAATGTATATTCATTTTCATTATTGGTGTAGGAGTAAGAAATACCAAATATTGTAGTATGTGAAAGATTATAGTAAGGAAACCATGATTTTATATATAAACAGTCATGGAAAGGGGTATTCTTTATATCCAAATGTTGTAAAAAAATTGTGGGATATCATTATTTCATTTACATCCATTACATGTTGTATTATTTCTTAGTAAAGAATAAATTCATCAAAATTTTCTATCTATTTAGAGTGGGTAATAACTAATGGGGTTTAAATATTCAATAATATTTATAAATTTTTTAAATTATATAACATATGATCCCCCTCTCCCAACTGTCTACACCAATTGTAAGGGGCATTTTCATGTTAATGAAGAAGGGATAGTATAAATTTTCAATTATTGAGGGTGTTTTTATACATAAAATGGTTAAATGGATAAGGGAGGATTCATGAAGTAATATTTTTAATGTGATACATTTTTCCCTTATTGTTGTGATTTTATTGAAAATTTGGTTGAATGATATGTTTTGTTGGGATAAGTTTGGATGCTATTACTGGTATTTTTTTCTCCCTTAAAATTTTCAAAATCACATAAACTTGGTAATGAATTGATTATGTGATAATATTAAATTTCTTTTAATGATGTTTGGATGTGGAATTATTACTTAATATGAATGACATATTAAAATTAATTCTATCAAAAATAAATAATGTTATGTTTACATTAAATTGGTGATGTATTTGTGCCTTTACTTATAGTGGTTGGAAGGATGTTGGTTGTTTCTTATACTCTTTTGGTTAATGATGTCGGGTCTGGTTATTTTAGTGATTTTTGGGATATTATGTGATTTTATACGATGATGGCTTGAATTTTTTTCATGTAAAATAAGTGGGGTTGTTTATATTATAGTGGTTTTATACATAGAATGTTTTGATGTTGTTTTTTAAATGTGTTTGGTTGATGTGTGGTTATGCTATAGATTCCCATGGTCATGAAATGTGGATGGAATAAATGGAAACTTGTAATTAATAATGAATTTAATAATATTTAGGGGCTATAATTCAATGAGGAGTGTATTATTAATGAACTTTAAAGGAATAAAATTGTTGTTTTTTTATAATAAATTTGGTTGATGAATAAAAATTAATTTAAATAAAATATGAATAAATTAATTTCATAATAAATACAAATAGGTTGGAAAATTGTATTTTTATAAAACTAAAATGTTGATATGATTAAAGGAGGAATTAATAATCATTAAGTCTATTTATTATTAGAAGTTTGGGTCGGATTATGGTGTAGTGATGGAATTGGTTTCTAGTATAGGATAGTATCGATGAAATGAAAACTATGGTTATTCTTAATGTCATCTTACTTTGAACCGTTGGTTTGTTTTTTTTGTGTCACTATAATATATGATGCATTTTCATATGAATTATTATGAACCTCCACCTGAGTCATATAACCATATTGATGGATTAGTGTTTTGGGAATTATGTGGTTTCACAAATATATTGGTTGTTGAGGAAATGGTTGGATAACTAATCCAACTTCCTTAATCTCCATTTTGATGTAATATGTGTTCTAATTTCTCAAGTTTGGTATGTAATCATAGAGTTTTATGGATAGTGGTTGGATTATGTATATACCTTCTAATATGATTATACAGTTGTGATATTGATTCATGTTGGTGTTTTTCACGGTATCGTGAGGGTCTGAGGTTGATATCATTCATTTTTAAGATACACTATTATAATTAAAATGTACTTATGTGGTTATGGTTGTAATACAATTTTTTGGTAATTTGAATATAGAAGGGATCAAATCATGGGATGTATTTCATTAGATCATAAAATAAATAAATAAGTGGGGGAGTGGTTATAGGGTACCTTCTCTAGTTTTCTTCTAAATATATTATATTATTATGCTTTTATATGATTTTGGGATATTCATCCATGGAGAGTTTTGGTGATAGTTCACCTATCATATCATGGTTTTGGTTCTGTTTTTATTTAATGAGGCCCTATCATGATTCCACCAAATTTTTATGGGAGTTTTTGAGGTGGATGGTATTGAGTACACTTATATAATCACCAATATATATATATATATATATATATATATATATTTACAGTTTTCAATAGGTTCTTGGAGGCTGAGGTGGATATTACATTCTCGAGTGTTATTAATATCAATGTAGTTGTTTCTATAGGAATTTCTTCTTTTATATCTTATGTGGTCAATTTGTTCAAATATTACATTTATATGTGTTTTGGATAACTATTGTTTATATTATATTTAGGATTTTATTGAATGTTTTCTTAATATATTCCTATTATTGGGAGAGAAATTCTTCTAATTAATGTATTTTAAACATAGTTCTAGTTTCCAACATCTATCTTATTGGAGGTGGGGTTTTAGGTTCAAACTTATCTTTACTACAAGTGTATGATGGGTCCCTAGTGGATTCAATCCATGAACACCATGCTAGAACATAGTTATTTAAACCATGATAATTTTGAATTAGGTACTGAGCCCAAAATCATTTTTGATCAAGGATTAGAATATTTTCACAATGTGTGAGATGATCACTACACATTTTCTTCGAGAGTTGAGGAAATATGATAGTATCGCCATGTTATCGTTTAGGAGTTTTAAATTAAAATCTAAATAGATTTTATTTTAATTATTTTATTTAATATACACATCTTAATAGGGGAATTCATTCCATAATTAAATAGAACTCATGGAATATGATGCCATAATGAATTGAATCAGTAATGAGGCCCATGAATTAAAATTATATAATTACATTCAAAATTATGAAAGAAACATGTTGAAGTTATCGAAAAAGAAAAATATAACCTCGAAAAATGAAGCACTAAAACCTATGAAATCACCATACATATAGAATCAATAACACCATGAAGTAGAAATATGTGGTACTAGACCTCACAGAGCATCAAGCCTCATGTTTCTAGGGAACTATTTTTTTGCATCATATTGGGAAATAATGGTAAGAAGATATTCATGATCATGGACACATCCCTTAAACTGCCTAACCTTATGGAATACCCAACAATTGAAATATCCTAACCTCATGGTATTAGATCATTATTCTAAACATGACAAGGGGTATTAATTCAAAAAACATTTTTGTGGCCATGTGGCATCTCCACGTGTAAGCATATTTTCATAAATTGTTTACCCATGATGTATATAAATACTCATATCCATAACCTAATAAAAAAATGAGTGATATAGTAGAGAAATAATGATGGAGTTATGAGACTAGTGTTTCCAATTATAGTACTTATTCTCTCATGATGTCATAGATTACTAAGAGAGAAATAATCCGAATGAATAAAATAAACATGTCTTGGAAGATGACTACTCATGGGAAAACCAATAAGGATGAGTACATGTTGTTTATCCCATTAGGCCTAGCCTTTGAGGTTGATCCAACAAGGTTACCCAGTCAGTCCAACTCACTAAGTTATTCCATAAGATGAATCCATGTGGCCCAACCCATGATGTCAGTCTATGTCATCAACCTCACAAAGGACAATCTATGGGTATAACCTCAAAGAGGCCAGTACACGAACTCCCCTTTTTCATCGGGGACCCTATTTAGACAGCACACTACACTACAAGTGAAATGTGAATCCTTTTGGATGTCTGATATATCACCCCATTTTCAAGAATAACTCAATCAATTAGAGAGTGGATACCATTCACATTAATATGTTCCCCAAATATTCCTTTTTTGGAATTTAATTTGGAAATACCATAGTGGATATTATTAACATTGTTCAAATACCCAAAAGATTACCTTAATGCCTCCTCAAATACCTCTAGATAAACATGATCAGGGAATTCACACCCACATGAACCCCTTTGATCTAAAATCCCCATGATTAAATGAATATCCTTGTTTCTTCCTCCTAAACTAATAAGATCCTTAAACACTCATGATCATGTATTCCCAAGATAATGAGGGGATAAATCATAAGAAACAAGAGATGATATTTCATGATACTTAAATCTCACCATACTTATCCCAAGCCTAAATCCAATTATCATGTGCCCTAATTTGATGCCTAATTCCAATCAGTGGTCCTTTAGAAGATGGGAATCCTTATAAGTGTATATCTTGAATTCTAACACAATGATGGATTTATTCTTCCCCAAATAATCCAAAATCCCAATTGGCCTCATAAAATTTGTATGATCCAACCATATCTATATGGATATTTTTTACGAATAGTCCTCAACTTATCTTCCTAGAACCCCTACACTCTGTGAAAACCTATTTTACTATCTATAAACCATCCTTCTTTCTTGATTCATGATATGTCAACCCATTAACTCTTGTATCTCACAACTTTTATATCACCCATGTTCATTTATATTTTGATTTATCATTATCATTATCATGGTTGAGGAATCCGTTAATATTCCAATACAATTATCTTAATCTGCATCGCTAATATTCTATTTGCGTGATGTAAAATTTCATGATGATTTCCTTAATATGTGATGCTAAACCGAATGGTACATTTTATCCATGCAACCTTAAACTATGAAAATAGAAATAAATGGGATTTTAATAATGTTTCAACTACATACATAGAAATCCTCTTTTATTTACGAATTAAACATATAAAAATTTCTTATTTTCATTGGTTAATATTCAAAATGAAATTATTTTGCTTGCAGGATAACCATATTCTATATTGATAATCAACATATCATCCTTATTTGAGGCATACTCAATTTGAGCATCTCAATTCACTATATACCTACTAGAATACACAAAAATATAACCCACTTATCCATATTATTTATGAAACAAACCTTATATTACTGGCCCTTAACCCTTCGATGTAAATTAGAAATGGTTTTGATGTATAAGTCCCCCACCAACCCTTCCTAGGAACTGTTGTCCGGAAATGAAATTCTATATGACATTAAAATTCTTGGAACCTAACCAAGTCACACAATGTTAAAAGTTATTATTATCTACATTATGTGTCAATAAACTATGTGGGTTCTAGATCCCTAGATTTGTATATATAGGAAGCCCCATATGTGGACCGAATCATAAATCAACAATAACAGTTTCCCTGATTTATGGAAATGAACTATGTTACTTCCCTGTCTGTGGATTTAAACCATATAAACCCAATTAATCATCCTTAATATGTAAATTAAACATAGGTAACTTCTAATATCTAAAATTTCACACTTCAACACAAGGTTTAAAACAAATATATGGCATAAGGGTATCAAGTAATATTTTTATATTGGGGATGGAATTTTAAAAACAACATAAATATATAATAGAGTATCAAATTAGTTAATAATTAATCCTAAAATGATTATATGATACCAGACCACCATCCTCTATATTAACAAAACGTCTGAATAGTCTCTAGTAAGAAATCCATGATATCTTCTATGTTTGGAAAGTAATTCCACAAAAATATTCACATAGAACCATCATGGATGCGTAATATTTTAGATTTTCCACCAAAAAATGAATGAATAACCTTACATGAATCATCAATTTTTGAATGTGATTGATATACCATGCACTATTACATGTGATGTTGGAATTTTATGTGTTTTTTTGTGTTTTTTCTTTACGGGACTCCTCATACTATATCCCCCTTTAATCTAAATCGAGGGAACTATCCAATTGAAAAATTAATTCCATGACGGATAATCTAGATATGTCACCCACAATTGAGAGGGTTCTCTCTCCCACATTATGTCTCATCAAATAAGTCATAAATTCACTGGTGACTAAATACAACATCAATGGTGTTATTCCCACTTTAGATCTTTGTTGAGAGAGACTCTGTTCTACATAACCTCACAGGTTACCATAAAAATGGAAGAGGTCCACTATGAAATGGGTGGAATCATTGACCATTGTGAATTGATTTGGGAGCCTCTCCTTAGAGATGGAAGAGTTAGTCAATCATGACATTTCCCTTGCTCAAGATTCACCTTGGATGGATCTTACTATTCATCTCCACCCCTAATTTATGCGGCCCAGACTCCTCATCACCCTAATGAGGGAACCACCCATGAGGTCTCCACTTTTGGGACCCATGACCAATCCCCCTAGAGATAACACTAAGGAAATAATGAAACTAGAGATATAGAATATAAATGTATCCATTTTACAATATGATTATTCTATCAATATATTGTCAAAAAAATCAGAGAAAAAAATATATTTTTGATCCTGAAGAAAAATTAAACCAACATACCCTGGAATAATATAGAATAAAAAACCTTTATATTATTCCATCCATCAGAGGGTAGTATCGTAGTCACTCTCTCTCAATAGAAGCTTATAGATATATGCTTTTAGAAAACTGAGGATTGGAGTATACTTAATTTTATATTCACACTCTCACATGGAGTGGGATAATATATATATTCCTATCAAGAGAGTCTACTATAATATCTTAGTGGAATTGGGGGGGAATAATAATATTCATACACATGAATTTAAGTGTTTATAATGTATTCTCGTAGCATTAGAAACAGTAGAGTACTCCTACCTGGATATTTTGATGGTTAAAATGTTAAATTCCCATATTAATTCCCCTAACAAAGTTGATGTAACTCCTCAGTATATTCTAACAGATTCCCTAGTGTGGTATCACAAACCCACAAACATTCAAAATGATATTCAATGTATTTTAGTGAATAATTATGGTTAGGAATGGATTCAAAATCTTATTTCAGTGGGAGTTTTTTTAGAACCATAAACAACCGCTTTTGAGAAGGCTCATATTCCTATTAACACTAATGCAACTCACCTAAAATTATCAGAAATTAATTAAAAGATGTCTCATATGCCTTCTCCAGCTTAATACATATAGTGTCATTAATATATCTTTATAACATCCAATATTCACTACAATATCCCTTCCCACTCATAGGATTCCCACCGATATATTCTAGTTTTCAGAATATGGTTGGTTTATATCCTTATCCAACCACAGGATACACTTCAGCACAATCTGATAGAAACCTAGGAGTAACCTAGAATGGCACTTGTCTATGAAGGATTCCTAGGATTTTCTACCATTAAGGGACCTTCTATAATGTCATCTTACTGAAGAAAATCCATAAATAATTTGTAGGTCAACATCCCTTCCTTATCTAAGGATAATGTTCTCATGGATTTGAGAACATTTTTCTTCTAGACTTAGAATCTACTAACTCGTCATTATAAAGGGGATGAAGCTATAGACATGTTGGTTATCCTTCTAGTACTGTAATCATAAATTAACCATGTCTATCCTAAAATTATTACCACTGAAGGTCCTCTCTATGGTGGCATTTATATTAATCAAGAACATTGGTCTCACGATTTGAACCATGAAAATCATCCTCATTTCTAGAAGATCGATAAAAAATAATAGTATCACCTTTGTTATACATCATGCACCACAAAACATATATTTCCTCCCCATGTAAATAACTGTGAACCCCCCACCACCTCCCATAGAATCTTAGATAACTAGGTCCCCCCCTTTTCATCCATAACCTAAAGATACCCTCATATCATGAGATTCTATATAATTCAAGGTTCATTACATCAAGTACCTCCACACAAACCAATGATACCAAATCTTAAAAATGGATAGTCTAAGGAAATTTTTATTGTTTATTCCACATGAAAAACATTTACCCCTCAATGTGAAAATGATATTCTGAGCAGTCTGTCTCCACTCATTAATCCCTCTAAGAATAGACAACATTAGTTAGATCATGTTGAATAATAACATTGAGAATATAAGAATAATTTTATTATCAAGAGAAAATAAACATCCAAGAAGAATATACCAATCATATACCTCCCCATAGACACTCCTAAGTATGAAATTCTGAATACTATAATAAAATAAGGAATACATTATATTAATCGAAATATATGGATGGGTTGTCATTATTAGAGGGTGGCACAACTATCTTATTTGTAATATATAAAATAGAATTTATATGATTGGATAAATCTATTATTTTACTAACTTGGCTTCCCTTATAGTTTCACCACAACTAATGTTGATAATACCGCATGAATACATCCTTCATGCCTACCTTTTCTCCTTCAAATTTCTACATAATGTAGCCATTGATACACCAGCAGATTTACATATCATATATTATGGTCAATATGAATCATTTAATTTCACTCTACTCCCAATCCAGATGATTTCTCTTAAAGTGGGGTTATTTATTATCATCACATCATGATACATATGATTCCCACAGTCCACATACATGAACTGTTCCACTTAGTATAATCACACATCCTTCAAATATAAAATACAACATACACAATGTGATTGAAAAATGAAGTTGATATTCTACTAGGAATCAAAACAATGTTGAGAAGACATCACATATGTGGATTGAAAAAACCTTCAACTGCAGTGTAGTCATTGAAGGAAAGTGATTCATAACAAATGATATCCCTTCACCTTGCTCATGCTTAGATGAAATCCAGGAAAATAAAAAAGGGATGTTTTGATATGGCTTTGCACAACAATATGGGAGTAGCCTAGTGAATAGGGTTTAGGGTATTTTAAAAAAAATTACCTCTACCACCACCCTTTTGGAAATTTAATCTTCAATATTTTAACGATATAGTAATAGAAGTGGCAGAAAATGTCGGCCCATTGGTCTGGGAGAATTTATGCCATCACCTCTCCTCTATTAAAGAAGATGTTCATCATAAGAATATGATATTATTAATGATAACATCCCACCAATTTCCTTACAATTCATGAAACACCCTATAAATCGAGGACTCATTAATTATAGATCACTGGGGATTCTATTATAGTCTCCCATTATATATATCATTCAAGAGAGCGCATAAGAAAAATACTTAAGACACAGATAGGTTGCATGGACAAAATGTTGGTCATGTTGGGAAATGATAAATAAGATCATAGTTTGTTCGTAGAAAAACATCCATTAGAACACACATATCTTTATACATAAGACAATGAAATGTTTCATTATTATATTCAGAATCAGAAAATGGAATCTCCTTCACTAATTAAAATGACATAGAATGTGATATAAATATAGAAGATCAAGATGATAAAGCTACTAAATAGGATATGATCTACACATATTCATCTAAGGAAGGTGTGTAAAATTAGACAATAGACAGACTCATAAACTTGGGGATCCCATAAATCATAATTAACTTCCCACATGATGATCTTACACAAAATAAAATTGAAAACTTCCTTCCACGTCGCACCCACCACCCGAGTAGATAGAAAATATCATTATCAAAGAAATGTTAAAAAAACTTGGATGAGTTCAAAAGGTTAAAGTAATGAGATATTTATTTACATATTGTAAATATTATGGAAGATTATAACTCTTATGTGGAAGTTAATTTTTATTCTACCATTAAAGTATATAAAGATAAAATTGTTTAGTTGCTATAAAATAATATTGTAGGTTCAACATCCATGAATCAAATTTACTTAATCTAGAATGACAAAAACTTCTAAAAATTTCATTATTTTGTTTTCCAACAATAGCCATGTTATTTGAAACACTCTTGATGAGCTTGTGATGTGTTTAAATGGAAGACATGAGTAGGTATACCCAATCAAACACTATATGTTACCTCTAATTAAGAATGTATTGTTCCAGTAGTCCTACCAAAACTACTTGATTCCATATAGTCTATACCTACCTGATTAGAGAACATGGAAAGGAATTGATAATCTATTCATTTATAAAGGATTCAAGTCCCAAGATGTGTTTATGTAACTCATCCTCTTTCCAACATTATAAATCAAACTTTTTTTAATTTTAATGGCACTAGATTCATAGAGAATCAAATATAGCATTTTATATCTCAATATAGTTTTGTGATGGGAATACTCAAGCAGTAATAGGTAGATGAGATTAGATACATCATGAAAACTCTAAAATGGAAGTCTTCCATCTGATATAATAGCTTACTAGTATGTTCCATTACATATTAGGAATATCTTCATTGGTGGTTTACTCTACCAATTTATTCCTCACCAAGAAAGATAATGTCTCTCAATATCCCAAATTGACAACTAATTCAAAATGAAAGGTTATTAGACTTCATTTAATTATGGAAAGGACTAATATACAATATATATATATATATATATGAAACACCCATATTTTAATCTACTGTAGATCAATATATAGATTATCCATGTTGAGTTTCAAACACCACTAAATATATTAAAATATACCAGTGGATTTTTATAGTTTGTGGCAGTAGTATAATAGAGATAGGATCCTATTCCACAAACAAGGACCAATTCTAATCATTCACAAATAGCTCAGGGAAATATAACTTGTAAATAATATATATTCCAACCAATTAAAACATCATCCCCAACACCTATGATGATTCAACATTACATGGAACCTCCCCTAATGAGGAATTGGTAAAAGAAACATCCCATTAATCATAAATTAAAATTTAAATGACATACAATATTTGAGGATTTTAAGGACAATATTTATTCTTTAATAAAATATAAATTTCATGATACTCTATTTTCTCATGGTGAATAACTTTCATAAGATAAAAAATTCTATAAAACCAAACGATGACAGTCTCACTGATCATCCAAACTACTGCCCCTTCCACTGGAAGTTGTTACAAAAAATACATGAGTTCTTTATCATAAAATACATCCTATATAGGATGGTTGATTTAGTGAGATACATGTTTTTAAAACAATATACATGGGTATCAAATGCTTTTATCATTTCACTATATGAGGAATGAGAATGGATGAAAGTCCCATATATGAACATGGATAAGTTTATATAATGGATGACTAGAAAATCAATCAAAAAAACAAGATATATTGAAATAACACATTGTTTCTCTAGACAGGATCTTGGTCTTGGATTCCCATAACCATTAAATGATTCTATGTGGATCGCATATTAAATCCATACTTATACATTATGTGTTTGAGGTATAGATTGTGGTAGAACGTGTGTATCATATAGAGACATATCTCATATAGTACCATTCTATTATCTCCTTTACATATAATAAGAGATATTACATTTCTAAAAAGTTTATAGTATTGATATTCATCATGGACGCATTGATAAAGGCTATAAGATCATTCTCATGCTCATTTTAAAACTCAATAACATGGGCTATAGTGAGGCAGACCAATCTCCCTCTAATCAAATGATTCAATGCGATTATAATAGAGAACAGAAATCTATTGGTTGAATAATGATAAAAAACAAGTTCAGGGACATCGCCTCCAATAATAAATTTATTATCATTCATCATGGTGCATCATTCAATGCTCTTCCAAGAAGATCATGGCTTCATATTCATGAAATAACATCTTATTTATACCATCATTGCCTCAAGTATTCAGTCAATCAACATGTTAAAGTGTATTATAGTGATATTGACCCCTTTATGTTTCATGATAACCATTATATAGATGTGTGACTCTATAAAAGTAATGGTGAACATCCAATGTTAAAAAATGTTTCTTGGATTACATAAATAACAGTTTTGATATGTATCCTACCAACCTCTTCAATGAGATGAGTGATAAGTATGTATTTCTCATTAATTTGCTCAAATTAATAATTCAATATATGTAATGTTACCATGATACAAAATATTTCCCAGTATTCATGATATTTTTTGTGTTAGTTTAGCATTTCTAGATGAATGATGTGTTTAATTCTAATAATAAATACATTTCCCCTGTTGAATGTTCCCTTATATTTTATTCAGGTTCTTGAGATTCTATAACATCATCATATGTGGGGCCAAATCTATATCTATATAATCTCATGGATCTGAAAATTCCATCAATTTTTTCCATAAAACATATGATGTATTTGTGGCCTCTACACCAGATGACAATGGGGTTTAGGTTGAAATTGTTTAAAATGACCCTAGTGAGGAGGACTTAACACCAAATACATTGGAACCAAAAAAAATATTCTTCACTATCAATAAATAAAATCTTCCCCCACCTACCACATAAAATGACATTTAGAAAGAATTATAGGTGGAAGATGATATCTGATAAACCCCTCCAGCATCTGATCAAGGTGTCTCAACCATGATCAATGATCTCACAAAATAAAAAATTGGGTACGAAGGAGGACACATGGAATATATTGACCAATGCATAAATTTCTATTGAATACCATGAAATTTATATATTATTCTAGAAATGGAATTATTATACACATTAATAGATTTAGAAAAAATTATTATATTGGATCCTTATGTGTCCTCCCACAATATTGTTATAACGCATGATCATTATAGTTTCAAGACAGAATCTAGGAGGATGAATCCTTCCCACAATGCTATGGACAAATACAATGTTTACATGATCATTAATTCCATATTCATTCTGAATGTTTAGTACATGGAATAACTCACAATCATCATCCTTGTTATGAAAAAGAACGCAGAGATCTTGTTTTTCCTAAATTTTATGGATCTCAATTGATTGTTCCCAAAGAATGATTTTCTAGTTCAAATAATGAAAATATTAATCACTGAAGTAGTAGGATTTCAATAACTATTCATTATTTATGGGTAATATGTGTAAAACAAGATCTATATGTCCTATAAAAATTGAAAAATTCACCATTTTTTAATCCCCCTTAGGGATACTATTCAATTATGCCATACCCTTTGGTTTGAATAATATTGGAACTACATATCATCATGACATGTATACAATATTAAATCCCATTACAGGGAATGTTGGAGAATGATATAATAATGATATGGTGATAAAATCCCATTAACACTATAATAATCTAACCAAAGTACATTTTTCAAAAATATGTGTAGAAAATCTTATAGACGAACCTCATGATGTCTATTTTTGGGGTAACGTATAGAAATTTGTTCAACATCATGGTACACAATCATGAAATTCAATTCTTCCTTGAAAAAACTAGAATATTCCTTGAAATTTTTTCTCCATGAAGTCTAAAAGATTTTAGAGGGATTCAAGGATGCCTCAATTATATAAGGTTCTTCATAGGTAACCTAATCAATAAGTTTTCCCAATTTAGGAATATAATGAATAAAGTGGTCACCAACCAATGATATATGGACTATCATGAATACTTTGAAAATATCAATAAATTTCTAGAACACCCACTAGTCATGATGCTTCTTGAAGAATGGAACCTGCTGATATTAGATATGGACACCATTTAATGATCACTTGACATCATTCTCAAATAGAAAAATTTCTTCGGGAATGAATATAGCCTTTATTATCTCATAAAAACTATTATATAGAGTGAGGATTGATATGCCAAAATTTAGAAGAACTTACTCACACATATTTTCCCTATATACAATATAGGGTATTACTTATTGAACCACAACGTCTGCTTGGTCTCTTTCATTGATTCACCAAATTATATACCCAATATTTTTATTATCACTATACACATTCCTCAATGATATTCTATCCTAAAATAGATATATATTTAGTTTATATCATAAAATTACATCAAAGGGAAAGTGATAGAAAATGTTATCACCAAACAACATACCATAGAAACCATACTCGGGAGGACAATGCTCCTTGATGAAGAGTTTTTCTATGTCCATGACACTCCCCAAAGGTGGGAGATGTACATTAATTGTCCCTCTTCAATTCCAACACACATGAGAAATAGAAAACCAAAAGATCAATAGAGTCATTATATTGAAGGAATGTACTCTCTATTATCACATAAAAAAATTCATGAGATATATACATGATATTCCAATATTTAGAAGAATATACTCACACTAGTATTCACTGTATAAAATTTAAGGCATTACATATCAAAACACATGGTCTTCTTGGTCTCATTCATTCATTCATTCAAGTATATACCCAATATTATGATTATCACCATACAGTTGCCTCGATTATTTCCAATCCTAAAATTGTTATATATGAAATTTAAATCATACAATTATATCAATGGTAAGGTTCTAAAACTTATTCTCATAGCACACCATACCCTAGAAAGCATACCATGGAAGAAGTTTCTCCCAGATGAAGATGTTTTTTACGTCCATGACACTCCCCAAAGGTGGGATATGTACATTAATGGTCCCTTTTGAATTCCCATACACATAAGAAATTTAAAACAGAAAAGATAATAGATTCATTCTGGGGATGGAATAGTGTATCTATTATCTTATAAACACGTTCATTAATAGTGAGACTTGACAATCCAATATTGTGAATAACAGACTCACATTTATTTTAACTGTATAAAATTGAAGGCATTAAATATCAAACCACAATGTCGTCATGGTTGATTTCACTGATTCAATCAATTATATACCCAATATTCTGATGATCACCTTACACTTGAATCAATGATTTGATATCCTATAATAGTTCTATATTCAGTTTATATCATAAAAATAAATCAACGGTTAAGTGCTAGATAATTTTATCACATCACACCATTCCCTTGAATGTATTCTATGGATGACTGTGCTCTATGAAGAAGGAGTTCTCTAAGTCAATGACACTACCCAGTGCTGGGATATTTACTTTAATGGCCCCTCTTGAATTCCAATACACTAACAAAATAGAAAACCCAAAGCTCAATAGAGACATTCTAGAGAATTTTTTCATCACTCTAGACAATGTAATTATACCCTAGTCATTTCTATTTTTTTGGATTCTCTGATAATAGAGCAGAGTACCAAGATCTTATCATGGTTTTGGAGAAAACCCTATGGTAGCATGTATCCCATTTTAACATTATGGGTGATTTAGAGTTAGTTACCAAATGTACTAATATTTAATTTTCAATTAATAAGAATTATTTGGCTCCCTTCATCTATTGTGTATTAGGAATAAAGAAATAATTATTTTTCAAGACAATGTGGATTCATATCCCCTTCTCAAAAATGTACATGAAGATGAATTAGCTATATCGACCCTAACTCTGCCCAACCAGGATTAGGATGAGGGATTTAACTATATTGCACACCATAAGGTGGTATCCCTAGTCATCTTTATGGATATAAAGAATATAATTAATGTCAACATGACCGTAGAATATGACTATCCAATATAATTAAGATTGTATTTTGTTATCGGCTTGTTCATACCCATTATATAAAATATCCAAAGTAGGATCATTCCATTATAATGACCTGAAAAGGAATAGATCTGGCTTCAGAAAACAAAATTCATCCTATTTCATTTCCTATATTCATATAATGTCCTTTATAACGATGTTTTGATGGGGTCCTCCTTAGATCCATTGAACAATGTGAAGCTCTTAAAAATTTGTGTAGGGTTCTATGGTTCTAATCAATCATGGACCATGATCTCTCATAAAATCAGTATATATTAATATTTTATCCAATGATGACTCTAGACAGTAAAGAGTTGACCTAGAAGTTACATTCTTTTCTAGTAAAGTCCAACTTCATCCATAAAACCAAATAATTTTTCATACATCGAAATAATTTTCATCATTTTTTATATGTGGAATTTATTTCATTAGACAATATCCTCCAACAATATTCAATGATATAGGTTTATCCTTAAATCTTCCAATTTCATCTAGTTTATACCCCTAAATGAATTTTGAAAAAGTATTATTATCATGTTCATGATTTCTAATATCATTATCATATTCAGTGTCCCTCATTGAGTATTGACAGATAATGATACTAATCATTTTTCTTCCAGGTTGAAAAGGATATAGTATAAATACAATAGCCAGTCCAACAATTCATCACGATACTATATAGGGGATGAATGATAGATAGGGGTATTCAACATGATTCTATAATATATCCTATAAGAAAAATAATTTCTATCCATACAAGCATAGGCATGCATTTTGGGGTTATTTCCCAATAACTCACAATTCTTTGAAAGTAACCCAATATTCAATTATCATTCAAAAATATGCGGTTTCCCACATCAAGAACTAATTTCCCACACTCAAAATTATTGTCTATAGTTAGATCTCGGAATGTAAACAATCCTATCAAATGAATGATTTGTTAGAGAATCTCAATGAGAAAAGGTTGTGAAAACTATACAACATGTAATTCCATCAGAAGACTTTTGCATGATCCTTTAACAAGAAGGTTTACATCCTTACATTTATTCAACGAATTTTTTTTTCCGCACTCATAACACCAATGATACCCAAATGGAATCCACCAGTTCATAAATTAATTCCTGAAGGTCCCCACATCATACATAATTTACATTTTAATGGATATTACTTTGTAATAACCATTGATTTTGAGTGCATCATGCCTCCCAAGAATGGTAGGTTTCAAAAATATACATTTCATTTTTTTCATATTGAATCACAATTCATATATATAAGACATAGAATTACATCTTATCACATCCTTATCATATGATGTTAAACTATAGGGTCAATGTACAACTCACATTTTTTAAAACTTCACAACAATGTCCTAGATGGAAAAAAATAAATACAAGACATATTTTGAGCTGCAAGACTGTAAACACCCTAACATTTACCCCTTCATTCTTATTATAATATTCAAAACTATATATATAAATTTCTAAATTTATGTATTTAAAACAATAAATAATCACATCATTATCTCATGATATAAAACTACAATAAATTATCCAATTAACATGAAAATAATTTTTTTGACATCATCTATTTCACATGACATTAAATTTTATGGTCATCATCCTTATATGAGATGATATTCTCCCCTTTTTGTTGGAATCCCACCATATCACTCTTAAGAATTATGTGTGGCTGGATTTCTACACCTATATGACCTGTAGTGATAACTAGACTTCTTATCTTGGGACCATACTCAATTTCATCACTATCAAAACCATTTTGACAAAAGGAACACTACTTATAAAATTTATCCCTCTAGGTGTGTGTTCTTAAATTATGAAAATACCATTCCCCTTTAGTAAAAAAATCTATATAAGAGAATTTGGTGTAGGATTATTTATTCATAATTCTATGAATAGAAGAATACTCATTTCCAAAATATATGAGATATATCTATATAGAGATTATTGAATATCAACATCTTCCTCAATACCATTTTCATCAGTATACTTAGTAAAATCAAAGGTAACATATCTCAAACACATCCATAGGTTTTCCCTAACACCTGGCTCTTTCTATTACCACATGGATAAGTTGAAACTACCCCGTGTCACCACAAATAGTGAAAAATAACCCTACAACACCAATCACTCCATTTGGGGTCAAAATATTCTTGAACTAAATAATTTAATCAATGTGTCACTTTATCCATATTTAATTATTTTATACTAATTGGGATCTTCCTAGAAGTATGGGATTAATCGGCATAGTACATGGTCTATCATATAAGACCTTGAACTTTTCATTAAATCATATCTTATATGTCTAAAATCCCTAAAACGCAATAAAACTCCATGTCATAACTCTTAGCGTATGACTTCCAATTATTTTATCCTCCGCCAATGTTTAAATGAAAATATATGATAATCTCATGTTATAGAAATGTTCAGGGAAAAGGACACACGTATTTCCATATCTGACTTATTATGAACCAACAAAAAACACAAATGAACTACTAGTAATATCTTATTCATCCCATATTGAGTGACTCATTTGAGCTTCGAGGGCCTTATGACATGCTCTGGTTATCATGATTAAGGTGCATCAAATTCAAAAGGTGTGGATTTGTGTCCTATTATCAAGAAATTAAACTATTCAATGTAAATTCTACAATGTCTGACATATCATACCATTTTTATGGTATTTCAATAAGGTCATTCTTCTTATATATAGTCCAAATCCATGTAATAGGTTTACATATATTTATCTATATTTAGAAAAAATTTCCTCCTCATTTTGAGAATTATGTGTGGATGGCTTCGTGTCAATAAAGGATATGTATTGATTCCTATATGTCTCATCCAAGGCCTACCTAAAAATTTCATTAAAAAAATTCTCTCCTACCATATGTGTGAAATAAATAACGGTAGGATCCTCTTATATAGAAACATTTATAAACCTAAAATAAGAAAGAAAAATATCAACTCATCCTAGTGTTTGATCACCCTTTATAAACCTTAAGTCCTTCTTAATGACATTTATATTAGGACATATCTTGAACTACGTGTTATTGATTCCTATTATCCTAGGATATATAGTGATTCTTCGATCTCATATCCTAGGACTAGTAGAAAGTCCCCATAGAAACTCAAATTTCCCTATATATTATCTATATCTATGGGGGGAATTTATCACCATAAACTACATGTGGATCAATTCTTATTGTCACAAGATATTTAGTGACACTAAGATCTATTTTCCAATGACAATTAATGAATTACAATCAAAACCAAAACTTTTTTTTATGTTCTATGACCCATTTATTCATGATAGGATTCCCTTCACAGATCATCATTGAGATAGAGACATATAAATATTATTCACATGATGTTAAACTAAATGACATCCGAGTCCTTATTTTATGAAATTAAATTTCATGACAACCATGTCCTTTTCGCATGACATTAACCTATTTTATATGTGATTTTTGTATCATGATTTATAAATACACAAAATATGGTTCCTTATCACATAATGTTTTACTGCATGATTCATGGTCCATCCTACATGACCATAAATTGATCAGGTAACTCATGCGAGATTACCCAACCATTCCACTTGAGAGCTAGATTTATATGGGAGTGCAAAAAATATATGATCCCTCTCTAGGTTAAAGCATGTATTTGTGTTTTAAACCCCTACTGTGTCGGCCTCCCATGACCATAATCTATTCTTGCTTCTTTCTAATGGATTTTAACAGTATAGGCATGGTATTATCAAGAATAGAATGCCTCCACCACCTTTTCCATACATCATCATTTCATAAACCATTCATAACTTCTTGAGAGTCTCTAATTTCTATAAATATTTCATGGATATTAGTATCAATTATAATTGTCACATAGGAATACATTTTTTGGATTTTCATACATGCCCAACATATGGATCTGTATATGTTCCCTTAATATATCCCACTAAGAATATACATATTTCTTCCCTATGTAGGAGGACCACTAACCCCAAACGCCCAAACGATAATAGAATATAACTCAATATTTACGTATGTTTTGTTTTATTCTCTTGTATATCATTCCCATTCAATAACTCCTGATCTAAAAAATTGATGTTCTTAATTAAATTATAACCATTATTTTTTCAAAATAGATTGGAGGGTTTTTTACCTTTGATCCCCATTCAGGTTATCAATATCCTCTTCATATAATGGTCTATGTATCATGAACTTCAACTATGTAAAAAACACTATATCTAGTTCATGTTGACTAATTGTCCTTCATTCATGTCAAATGTCACATTTCCCTTACTTTATGGATCACCTCAAATTTGGTCAAAGATATATAAAATTAATGTTGGCATTTTTTGTTAAGAGTGGTTTGACTATAAACAGTAGCTATAATTTTCTAAATCATAGTACATCAAAAAATTTAATGAAATAGAAACAAAACAGGTTATTTTGAAAATTTATAATGGAAAACCTGAAAAAAGGTTAGTTCTTCACTTTATAATTTCCCCACATTGAGGGATTAGGAAAAAGTAAGAGTATATTTAGAGAAAAGGTGAAAAACATGTGTGGACCACCATATAAACCTAGAAAACGAAAAGATATTCTCATTGAACACAATTATTATGGAAAAAATTATAGAAATTACTTATCATATCTAATCACCCAAATAAAATGTCTAATACATGGTGATGTAAAATTTCGAGTACAAAACCCTTAGTTTCTCTACTTTTCAATGATCTTACTTCATTTCCTATATGTTTTATGCCATAAAAACCACTCATGGCTATTGGTAATGAGTATATTCAACTTTATGGGAAACAAATTTTTTCATATTTATATATTTATGTCATATGGATCAAAATATGTACCCCTATTAGGTCCTTCAAACTAAAGGTGATCTTTCTTCAAATGGAGAAGCTCCTCCAATCCTTATTATACCTAAAAACATGAATAGGGACCTCTCATTCCAAAAAAATAATATTTCAACCCAAATATACCTTCCCCATCTCATCATCCATGATTTAAACTTCCTTAGTTAAGTATTTACATTTTCCATGATCCAACTATTCATGTTGATTTGATATCCACGGTGTTATGCCTCTTAAAATCATACCTATTTCCAAAGTAGTAATGTTACATATCAGGAATTCACCATTAATGGTACTTTTCACATGAACCTCAACTACATGACACATAATTATATTAATAAATCCCTTAAGTTATGTGTACTCCACGCGATATGGTATTTTTTGGAAATGAGCCTCTCATTTCCATTAGGTTTTTTATTGTACCGGTTTCTGTACAAATCACTCTATTTTGTGATCAATAATTTTAGATTGACAATACCATCATAAATGGTCTGACATACAAGACCTTTAAATTTTAATGGATATATACATCTAAATAATGAGGAAAAACCTTAAATGGAATCATGAAAAAAAATAGTATATTCTCACTAATAATTACTCACATGTGATCTAGGAAAAATAATCTTTTTAAAATAAATGGGATAATAACATGTTATTTTAAAAAAAAGTAAAGGTTTTTCTAACAAAATTTGAATCTATTTCCACAATGTATCCCCAATATGAGGTTTCTACAAAAAATATGGACAATAAATATAAAGGAATCAGTATAGTGGGGTCAACCATATGATCCCAATATAATCCAAGATAGGCTTTCATGGCATCTTCACTGGGAAAAACATAAAGAATCCCATCATCCCTATCATATTTTATTAATAAAGTTGTATGAAATGAATTAGAATATAAAATTAGGGTACATTATACTTCTATAACAATTGAATGCTCATTTCCAATTTTCCACCTTTGTGATCTTTATCATTTTGAATCAACACATTTCCACAACCAAATTTACTTTCTCTAGTGTTAAAATGATGGAATCTATACCTATACCTATCCTTGAGGTACTCTAAAGAAGAAATAATTCATCAAAATAGACTAAATCTAGTGTTATGTTGATTGTCATTTTGAATATACTCATCCAAGATCTACACCCATGAGGAAATCATTTATCCAAATGGACTGAATATACTGTCAGAATGATGGAATCTATTCATATAACTATCAGTGAACGATGCCTTTGTAAAAACCATTATAACTACAATGTTTGGAAATAATGATTGAATTAATGAATTGTAGTAAAATGTTCAATTGTATTAAAATTATCTTGATGTTACGCATTGATATTTTTCTAAAAAATAATTATGTAGAAGACAATGTGAGATAGAAGAATAACATAACATACAAATGATTGTGTAAAAAATATTATTGTTAAAAAGGAGTAACATACATAATTGGGAGACCATATCCAAAATTGTTATAATAATGGGATGGTGACACTATAGTTTATGTCATAAATCTTCATAAATTTTCTTAATATATCATTGGAACATGTTTTTTTGATCCCTACATTAATCCATATTGTAAGATTCGACCTCTACATGATGTAGAAGCAACATATCCTTTATATCTCCATCTTCCATTTCCTTCTCTACTTCCTCAAATAATATTTGATTATCCTTCATATACCTCTATGGGATATAAATTATTTTATAGATAAATGATACCACATGATGAAGTGGTACATCTGATTAATGTTCTTCTACAATGATATGTTTCTATATTTCCACTATTGCAACAAGTTGATAGGCTCAGTGGATTGCAGTTGCCTTGAGATTTTACACATAGAATGATTATTACAAAAAATAGCATGAATTGTATTTTTTTTATTCCCACATCTTTGAATAATTTAATTTATCACATTGTGAATGGATTAATTATAAAAACTGGTATTTATTAGACTAGTGAACAAGTGAAAATGTTTGAGTAGATTCACTAGTAGTTATTCTAGATGTGTTTGTGAAATGATATTTTGAATGATTTGAATTGAATAAATAAGAAAAAGATTATATTAATAACATTTCATTTTTGTTGGAATGTACTACGGTACCAAACAAAAATTGGAAATTATATCCTTCACACTCCTTGGCATATCTTGAATTTTGTAATTTTATCCTCCTAACAAAATCATTTATTATGAAATTTGGATGATTTTATACTAGATCTCTTCCACATGAAGTAGAGTTGAAACGGTAAAATGTGTAATACAAGTTAGTAAAGGGATATGATAATTCATCAATATATGGAGATTTGGATACTTACCGTATAAGTATGGGATTCTAGCCCCTAAACCATATTTTAATTAATCAGATATGATTATGGTAATATCCCTCAACAAGGATAATTTTTTTGATAGTTCCACTACTAAAAATGGATATTTCAATATTTTTTATTTATAATGATTCTAATTGAGTAAACCTGATGAATTTTGGTAAGAATAGTGACATCCCAGACTCATATCCACATAACCAATGCCCAGAGCCCGGATAGACACATGACACATGGCACGTCTCCCCACCATCCAAGAGTTTCTCACTAGAATTTGGGGGTGTATGATGTATAGTGGGGATACACTACCATATATTTGGGTAACACAGTGAATGAAATAAATAATTAATAGTTTTAGAAGCATACAAAATAGAAAAATATAATACACAGTGGAAGCATAACCGATAACTAAATAACCAAATAACAAATTTAACAAATAATTGAATGAAATAACCAAAATTATCAAAGGCTAGTTTATGATACACATATGTATGCATGAAATTATAATAATACAAAATTAACTAGTAGATACAAGCATGTTATACAATATTTCAAAAAATGAAAAAAGGGGAATACAACTTCATGACCATCTTGATCCTATGCTTGATCATATGATCTTAAGCTCCATCTATGATGTAAAATTCAACAACCTATAGAAGGACCTCTTCCCTTTACAGTTCTTGCAGCAACAAAATCATCTCAGGATCCAAGAGAAGCCCGGGTTGGGTGTGAGATAAAATCTCATTAGGCCACCACGAAATATATCTGCGTGTTGTTTGAGTAGGCGCTCTTGAGGAAATAGTGTAAAAGAATAAACAGGTAAGTAAAAATGTACAAAATAAATAAAAAACCTACCACTCAAGTTCATAAATGATACATGGAGGGTCTACTTGATTTAGCCCAAGGACGGTGTGGATGATCAGGTCATCATATATAAAGAAGTATATATATATATATATATATCAAAACTGACATGGGGTAAGAATTCCTCCCATCCAAAATCATATATATATATGGAATGGGGTAAAAATTCATCCCACCCATTCAAATTTATATAAATAGGTGTGAGGGATGATTCTCTCACCCATTCTCATTTATATAGTTGGCATGGGTAAGAATTCCTCCCACCCATTCATATTTATATAGTTGTCTTGGGGTAAGATTACCTCCCACCCATTCTCTTTTATATATCTGGCATGGGGTAATAATTCATCCCACCCATTCTCATTGATACTATGTAATATAAGGGACAAACATCTTATATCATTTCAATTTAAACATTAATAATGATATGGGTTCACGTTCAATTCCCGTCATTAGGAAACCCTGTCATGCATGATATTAGACATTCCCAACTCCCTTTTTATCGGTTCAATTTACATATGATAATTATTAAAAAAATGTGGTGCAAGTAATGTGTTTAACCATCCATTATAAGTCAAATTCATTCAATTGATTTCAATGTAAACTATTCATTATATGTGAACAACTTTAATAAAAACATCTCATTCACTTTTCCTACCATAGAAAATCCAATTATAATCGCACAAGGCTTATAAAAGGTCATATCAAATAGTTACATTTCCATTTTAGTAATTCCAATCCTAAGAGGTCCGAACACCCATGGGGTGTCTTTGTTTCATAAAAGTACATGTTTGACAATGGTCAATTAAATTTAAACCCAATCACATAGATACAAACAAAATTTTATTCATCTTGGGAACATTTTCATCAAATGGTAAATTGGGTTGGCACACCCATTGTTTTTCATTATAGATACTAGATAATATCTAAAACCTTAAAATTGATTCAATTAACCTATTTCAATGCTCTTGGGTCTATTTTACATGAAGTAACTGACACATTATAGAATATCAGCAAAGGCCGGATTCTATCATGATGGAATAAATACAAAATGGTAAAAACATAAATGGAAAACTGTGTGACCACCTAACCTAGGGTCATAGATGATTTTTTGATTTATATGTAACTTAGATTCAAATCATGTTGGAAGAGATATGATTTTTAGTCCAATTCCATGAAAATAGGTTGAATGAGAATGCACTTTAATAGCACAATAGATGGTTAGATTAACAGTGGAAATAAGAGTACATGTCGATAGTCTTACCTTGGGATATCCAATGCATTAAATAGAATAGAAATCATATTGTTGAGTAATTAATAGAATGATATTGAATCTTGGAGTGTTTGGGATCTTAAAAAGTAGGAAATCCTCTGGTTTTGTCCGCTCGAAACAAGGAGGAATAAAAAACAGTTTTCAAACTCATGTGGGGTAAAATTGTAATTTTTATCCAAAAAAGGGATCTCATAGTTTATGCACATAATTAACATCTTATGAACAGACCACGTGGATCTGATATATTCAAAATAGTAGCATGCCACATGGCCATGTGCTTGGGTTCACAGTGTTGTAGAAAAAATGTGTGGACTTGTAGGTTCCCATGTCTGCCGTTGTATGGTTTACACAAACTATGTTGCCTCGGTCACATGGTTTAAACTAATCGTGTTTCCTAGCCTGAAGCCCAATTTTTTTGGACCTTGGGGCTTTGAACAAACCCACACTCCTCAAACCTTTTTGAGGCCATATTATACATTTATAAAGATTAATGGAATTATTAAAAACAAAAACCCAAAACTTTATACCTTGATCAAAAGTATGGGTGTTATAACCTCCCTTCATTGTATGAACTAGTCACCAAGTTATCCTTTTGGGGGTAAATAGGTAATGTCAGAAAAGAGTTTTTATCACAGTGATCATATAATAGCATCCAATTCCCATGTCACATCTTATATTTGTCCTTGCTTCCATATCACTCGTACTAGAGGATCAAACCTACCTCGGACTGTATTCATGATCAGACAAAAAATAAACAATGGATTCTCCTTGAAGGAAGAATCCATTTCAAGATCAACCACATTATCCTAAAAGGAATGAGTTAGGTCTTGATAGTATCAGCAAAGCTGAGATAAATGAAACGCATCATGCATTGAATGGTATCTCTAGGGATGAGCCAAATATTAAGCCCCTATTTTGATCTGATTCATGACCTTGAAGGGCCAAATAAATTGGGGTTATAGCATACCCTACTTCCGAATATGTCTATTCCCTATCCTTGTTGATAAATTCCGGAAATCCTAGTCTCTAACCATGAACATGATAGGTTGTTAGCTTCTTCTAGTAATAGATTTCTGTCTAGACTGAGCTATCAACATGAGCTTCCTAGTCAAATGAACCAACTCTATAGTCTCATGCATGAGACGTAGTCCTAGTATAGCTTCCTCCCATACCTCTATACATCACAAAGGTGAGTGACAAGTCATACCATATAAGGCTTCATTGGGATCTATCTCAAGGGTGACCAAGAATCTATTGTTATAAGAAAATGGGAAGAGAGGAATTTTTTACTCCCAGGAACACCGAAGGTAGAGAACACATGCATGGAGCATATCCTTTGCACCTAAGTTTTATGCTATGTATGTCCATTGGTATATCAATTATAGGCCACAGTCAATGTACCTATATAACCAAGTCCATATATGACCTATACTAGTAGCATTACATGAAATGCGGGTATCTAACAAAAAGGATAAAACTAGGATATCCATATAGATATACCACCTCTATGATATAGAACATCAATATATAATCTACTGAGAGGGTCTCTCGAACTAGTAAGAAGTGAAATACCTTCATCAGATGATGAACGACATCCCACACTACGTCTTTTCCATTAGGGGATCTGGGTAGACTAGTCTTGCAGTCCATCAAAACATATTCTGATTTCCACTCAGGAATAGACAATGGATGAAGAGGCCTTTCTTGATGTTGATGTTCTGCCTTCACCTACTTACATATGGAACATCAAATGGTGAAACTAGATATATCAGGTTTAATGTTGGGCCTCTAGTATGTTTTTCATATCCCTCGATACATTTTGGGGACACTTGGTTGAAACGCCCATGCTGAGGCATGGAGATCCAACATCAGCTCTGTTTCCAACGCTTTTATGCCGGGGCGCGTGCATCCGTCTGTGTAGGACACACTGTTATTGCCCCGCATAACCGCTTTCCAAAGGAGGGCGGCATCCGCACCTTATTCAGGGACGTCTGCTCCTTGATCGAAACCAGGATGATGGGATGTTGGTTCCTCCTTCTGTGGATTCATCCTCAGAACTCGTCACCTAGTCCGGGTCTCCCTCATAGATTTAATACGTTGTTGGTGAAACTCTTCCTAGTGCCATGTTTTCATGGGCGCCGGTTAATTACACTGCTTCTGTCAAGACATTCCAAAGGGTCCAGTCAGGGCAGCAACCATCAGTTGGGGGAGTAGTCACATCGAGGCATTAATAGCATGTCTGAATGCTGGGGAATTGGCGTGTCTATCTTTTGTCCCATGTCATGGGTCTTCTAAAGGGCGTGGAAGCCAGAGGAATCTCACATCGAGCACGGGGAATCATACGCCCTAGGCATATATCTGAGGTTTTCCTCAGCATCCTATGTTTGACACAGGGTATGCCGCAGGTTTAACGTCCAGCAGAGACGGTTACGCCAAAGGTGTGCCATCCGAGGTTTTCCTCAGGCATCTCATGTTTATCACAAGGTAGGATGCGAGTTTAACGTCCAACGAAGATAGATCGGCCAGATCAAAACACTATCTGGAGTTGATCAGATTGATGAATTTCCCTTAGAGGGATGCTGACATTAGGGCCAACCCTTGGGTGGCTACCTGAGTGTTGTAAAGAGGAGAAGAATGGTATGATTTCACCAGGACATGGCGGTCTGGGTGAGAATTATGGTGGATGATGGATGGATGGATGAAGCGGCGGGGGACTGAGATGGGACTATCGCAAGGGCGACAGTGGGATTGGGCTTGAGCCTTGAAGAGACCTCCTACGTATTCCCATGGCAGGGAATCAAAGTCTGCGTAGTTTAGGAGGGTGTCGGTGAACTGACGTGAAGGTGGACCGTGGCCTGATGGGTGTCTTCAGCGAACCGACGTGAATGTGGTCGGAATGACCATGTGATGGTTTTGAACCTTATGGAGGCTTCCTACATACCATGCCTTGACATGGATCCAAGAACTCATAATTCCGATTGGATGCCAGAAGGCCGACGTGAAGAAGGACCAGGGGTCCAGGTGGTGATAGGCTTGAACCACATGAAGGCTTCTCACATACCATGCCTTGACATGGATCAAAGACCTCGTAGTTCATAATGGTGTGTCGGCGAACCAACGCGAGTGAGGACCGTGGTCCAGATGGTGTGGGTCTTACAAACTAGGCTGCCTAGGTGTTGGTGAACTGACGTGAATGAGGACGAGGTGACCAACAGATGGTGGGATTTAACCTCTGGTAGGCTTCCTACGTACCACACGTTGACATGGATCAAAGACCCCGTAGTTTAAAGGTTCTTTGTCAGCGAACCAACGTAAAGGTGAACACGGGGGTCCACTGGTGTTGGGCATCGGTGAAACGATGTGAAGAAGGCACCTTGGTCAGATGGGAGGTGGGATTGAACCTCAGGGAGGCTTCCTACGTACTATGCCTTGACACGGATCAAATTCCTCATAGTTCGGGTTGGTCACAATGGCTCGCCGTCGGACTGGAATAGCAGTTTAATGTTATGTTGGGTGAGGGTGGAACCTGACGTGAATGAAATGACGGGTGATGGGCTTGAAACTGTTGGAGGCTTCCTATATACCATGCCTTGGCATGGATCAAATACCTCTTAGTTCATATGGATGTGCAGTTTAACGTCGTTCCAGATGGGGGCATACAGTTTAACGTCATGCTAGATGGGGTGTTGTCATGGCCAATTCTAACTCTAAGCCCACGTGAGTCATGCTCGGTGTGAGAAACAGGAGGCAGCAGAGACCTGGCGATCACATCGTGAAGGGTGCGTCCGTGAGAGACGAAGAGGGGCTTACGCGTTGGGCGGCCCATGGTGTTGGGACTTAATCCTGGATGGAGGCCCAGAGTGAAACAAAGCACAGTGGGAAAGGGGATTCACTGGCCTTGGAAGTGGGGAAGTACGGAGGTGCATGAGTGAAACCTCACGCAAGAGAGGCGAGGGGATTACGCTCTGAGGTATCCCTTCCCCCGTGGACAAACGCCACTCCGACAAGGAGGATCTCATTCCATGTGAGAAAGAATCCATTCCCATGGAGACGATCGGTGTAAAGAACGTTCGATATGGGGGGACCCTGGGTGTGAGGCACGGGGTCTAATCACAGTTTAACATCATGTGTTGAGGATGAGGTGCTTGGAAGTTTAACATCTTGCAGCTCAGACGAGGTGGTATTGCTCCACACCCCTAGGAATTACATAACTGGTACCCTCTACCCCTTGGGGAAGGGAAGGTATCGGCAAAGCCATGGTAAAGGGGGGTCGTGGTGTGAACCATCGATGAGTCCACGTTATCATGGCTATGAGCATAATCAATAGCCATTAGCGTGCCTATGCGAAGAAGCATTAGGCGAAGCATCGCTATGGGTGGTGTTGTCCATGAGACTTTGAAATCACATCGTGCAGACCTGGATGGTTGCGGGGGAAGAGGAATTTTCAAGAAAAGGAGTATTCTTCGCGAAGCTGAGTGCCTTGTCCTTAGCATGGGGTAGAGGTGTGAATGGGAGGTGCTTCGCGAAGTGTAATAGTATTCGCGGAGCACTTCCTCGCGAAGCAGAGGTGCCTCGCGAAGGAAGGTGTTGTGAAGTAGTGTGCTTCGCGATGTACAGTGACCCAGCCTTGGCATGTAGATCACTAGTACAGTATGGGTGTTTCGCAAAGCATGAACGCTCCGCGGCTCCCCGGGATCCCTTGAGATTCCTCTTCCTTCGCAAACGCCCTTAGGCTTCATGAAGCGCTTCCCTCTCAGAAGAGGGGCTCAAGACTAGACAAGGCGAAGGCATCTCGCGAAGTTGAAGTGCCTCGTAGAGCTCATGATTCCCGAGGGCGAAGGGTGCATCCCAATTCGGGAGCTGAGAAGCTGAAAGGTCCGATCGTCTGTCCCCGGGACTCAGGGGGAACCCAGTATTAATCAGCAAGGGGCACCGTGAAGCAGACCTCACATGGCGCGAAGGGGCCGCGGGTCCTTCGCGACGGGCTCGCGAACGTCAGGGCGTTCGCAGAGCGTTACCGCCTCCTAGGCTTCATGGTGGGATCGTGAACTTCAGGGCATTCACGGAGCGTTACCACCTCCTGCACTGCGCGGTGGCCACGATACTTGGGGGTGCTTCGCGTCCGAGCTTCGCGAGGCAGCGTTCATGGCTTCTTTTTCGTGCAATATTTTGGCACCAACAAATGCCCCCCCCCCCTCAGACATGGAGCCACGGATGGACGAAGGGTCGAAGTCTGAGGGAAAATCGTCAAAATTATCGGCGGTCCGCGATGCGGCCTAGCAAAGGGGTCCGCGGTGCTGCCGGTGGCCACGCGGTCCGGATGCGCCGCGATGCTCTGCGTGGGCAGGACGCGCCGCGATACTCCAGGGTCACCTCCTATATATAGGGGGCTAACGTCTCTTTTGTCTTCTTTCAACTTTTTTCCTTTTTCACTCTTGACTTCACGACGCTCCACGTATTCCGCGTCTTCTCTCCGCGAATCGAGCTTCACGGTGAACCGTGAGTCTTCGACTCCACGACCGCGCCAAGCGAATTTTTGTTTGCCGGCCTAGGACAGACTATGTGGCTTGGTTTTGCGCTTGAGCTTCATGAGGAATCTTCGTGATCCAGCCTGAAAAAATCCTTTTCCATGTGTTGAAACCGAAATGGCCCATTGAGAGGCTGTGTTGGGGGTCCTTTCAGATGATGCCCAGAGGGATGAGATGGCCAACTGTCTGGGCCTAGGGGAGATGGTATGAATCCACTGGGACCATACTTCTTTGATGGAACTATTATCAGAGGGTTAGAAGAACTATCCACAGTGCAAGAAGCTCCCCCTATATGGCTTCGGGCTGAGGGATGACGTCTTCATCCCTGAGGCGAGTAGGGACGAACCGGCTTGCTGGTTCAGGAGCACGCCATGCCAATGCCTGTGGTTCAGGTCGGCCGATGGTCATGCGCGGTATGACATCACACCCATCCCCGCCGACTGTCTCTACAATCATGTGAACAATATTGACGGGAAGCCCCTACTACCGGAGACTTCCCCTCCTCTGTACCGTACCATGCTGAAGGCGGCTTTACAGGATTCAATGAACGGGTGGTCTGATGAGTGGGACTTACACCTAGGCGGAAACTTCACTAATTACTGGGCATGGGCCTACTGGTAAGGTGCCTCATGTGAGGAGTTTTGGGATGAGCTCAGAAGAGTGGGTTTGTATGTGGTGGCATGGGCCTCCCAATTCCACGTTTACCAACCAAAACAACTGATGTCGGAGCTGCTGAGCAGATGGTCGTCTAGGACCAATAATTTTCACCTGCACCATCGAGAGGTGGGCATCAGCCTATGGGGTGTCCACCAGATTTAGGGGGTTCTGATCTTGGGGGCCATGTATGATGAGTTCCTCCCCATCATGAGCGTGTTCGAGGACACAGAGAAGATGTCGCGACCGGCGTCGGTGCTAATGGAACTAGTCCACAGAGAGGACAAGGAAGCAGTGAGGGACGTCCACTTTAAGAAGTGGTTCGAGTGGTTCCTAAACTTCCCGGAGAATCGAGAGTTTCCTCTGAGGCCTCGAACTTGTCCGAAGGTGGCTCAACGGGGTACGGAGAACTCGTACTGGTGGGTCATGGAGGACATCCAATGGAAGACTTGGGGTTTCAGTGTCAGCACTGAACAACAGCCGATATTCAGGCTGGCGGCGTTCATCGTGGCCCTTATCTGTGGTTGGATCCTACAGGTGAGGGATACCATCATGGGGGTGCGACCCAACTCTTTTATCATGGTGTCGGTGTTGGCCATGGGGTGTTGGGTCAATCTGGGGATTCAAATGCTCTCCAAGCTGTACAGGATGCTACGACATGTTAGCGAGGGAAAAACAACCAAGGATATGTGGGCCCTTCCACCTTCTGTATGGGTGGATTGCGGCGCACTTCAGGGGTATTTATGAGTATCCAATCCTTATCTCACTGCCGGGATTAAACTTCCACCCCTCCATTATGAATGCGGCTGGGAGATTCCCATTCAAACTAACTGTGCCGATGGTACTGAACCGGGTGTGGAGGGTGTATGAGTTTAACTTCCACCCATTTCCATTGCCGACGAGGATACTTACTGACAACGGGCTGAGAATGGAAGAGCACCAGGCTAATATCCTGGCCTTTCGAGGCAGAGTTTTGGTGGCACGAGTGGATCGTGATACGCTCTATGAACCGTACACACCGCCTCGGTTTGCGAGGCAGTTCCGGTGCCTCCAGAGGCAGACCCCACAGGTTTACTGTGAGGTGCTTCACGAGGAGCACCCGTGTGTGATGAGGCAGCTGTGGCTCATGTTCACACAGGAAGATGGGAATATGCGAATCGCATTGCCTCCATCCACCGCTGCTTTCGGATTCGCGAGGGATTATGCCATTATCCGGGAGGATTCTTATCTGGGGGAGATGTTGAGGCAGCCAACTATTCGGGATGGTGATGGCGGGCCTCCTCTATCCCGAGGTCGAGGTCGGAGGGCAGCAAGGGCCTCTCGTGGTGGCGGGGCCGTCGTGGCGGCGAGACTCGCATCGGCCGAGGGTGTGGCAGCAGCGGCGGATCCAGTGATTCTGGAAGAGAAGGGTCATCCGAAGGGGTGGCCACCGAGGGGATTTCGTAGAATATCCACTCAAGCTCCAGGGAAGCAGCTGCGTCATATCGATATGGCAGAGGATGCAGTCTTCCCGGAGGCCTGGGACATTTGGGATGTCAACTGGCAATTCCTCAGTCCACCCGAGATGTGGGCACACTTGAATCGCCTTGGGATGGAGTTACCAGGCATAGGCCCAGTCCGGGCTGGTTTCACAGCGTCTCCGGCAGAGACAAAGAAATTCATGGATGAGCTGGAGGACTACGTTCACTCCAGTGGTGTCCCGCGCCCAATGACAGACCGGGTGAGGGTACTACTGGATCGAATGGTTCCCCAACAGCTGTCAGCTGCCGATCTGAGGGAGCGCTTCCCCCTGCCAGAAGTATCAGGGGACTCCTCTCGGGATGATGAGACTGACGGAAGGAGCCCGTTAGATGAGGGTGAAGTCGGAGACCAAGACTCAGATTCATATGATTTCGTAGAGGCTCTCGAGGTAGCATTCCGAACTTCTTTCCTTATGGTACATCCTCGGGCCATCAAGGACTTCTCACCGATGTTTGAACCATGCAGGAGGAAATTCTACATAGGCCTCGCTCTCACCCCTTGGCGGCTGACGATGCAGGACCTTCAGAACCCGCACCTACGGCTGCATCCAGTTATGCATCTGGTGGGGCCAGAGCACCCAAAGTGGCTCCTCAGGAATCTCTAGACCTTACAACAGTGTACGGAGGGCCACACAACAGGGTCCCGTCAGCATCGACTAATAAGAAGCACCAGGAGGTCGATCTCTATATGATTCCTCTACTGGATTCATTGTTGTCATATGTAGATTGCGCAAACTAATGCTTGCATCCCTCTCTGTCGTACAGTTCTTCGGCTGGCATGGGCTGTCGCGGCAAGGCTGGTCGGGGTGTCTGGCGGCATGCCTCCTATGGGTATGCCGGTGATGGTGGAGATTGTCCCCCCATCTCCCCGAGCTACAACAAACACTATCACCGGCGGGGCCACCAGCAGGGTCGTGCCTGATGTTATTGAGGTGGAGTCTGATGACGAGGATCAATCAGCCAACCCAAGTCCCGTCAGGCCTGCTCCGGCGCCAGATGCCTTGCTAGATTCAACACCAGATGCAGATCCCGCCGAGGACTTCCTGCGGGTGTATCCTGCGTACGATCCTGTCAATCATGCAAACTGGGAAGAAATGGCCTCCGACGAGGAGGACAGCATCATAGTCTGCTGCCGATCGTGAAATCTAATCGTGTGCTTCATCAAGGACACCCCCAAACACTACGGCTGAATGAAATGGACAGGCTTCGCTCACGGCTGCGCGAACTGTGTGCTGGGGGAGTGGATGCCCAACGTCCTCACGCGCTCATCCGAGATCTCATGGCCGAGCAGATCCGGGAGTATGATCGTGGGCTCAGCGTGGGCTGGCAGCGGAGGAAGGCGAACAACATCAAGAAGCTCCAGGAGGCTGAAAGTGAGGTCCATCATGTGCAGACCTGGGCGGATGATCACTCAGCCTCTCTCAATGCACAATCTAAGCTGATCTCACAGTTGAAGGCCTAGCTAGCAGAGGCAGAAGAGCATATTAGGTGGGCTTCTGAAAAGATGGTTGCTATTCAGGCTGACGTAGAGAGGGCCAGATCCAAGGCTGACGAACTGCGCCCCGCCACTACTGAGGAGGAGCGGGAGCTGAGTTGGCGAAAAAAAGTCTTGGAAGCCACAAGCCAAAGGGTGGCAGAGATGCAACGTTCTTTTTACGGGGTCAACCCATCCATGGGGGATTCGACCCCCAGGTACTGTAACAAATTACAAACCTTTTAATGGTACTTTCGCGCTTCAATTTTTTTTCTTGAATACCGTAGCATGCATGATTCCCACTATTTTCATCGGTTCATTACATCCCTATAATGTTGGTGGGACATCCAGTGATAACTCCACAAGCTCACGTGGGTCAAGACCGATGTGAGAAACATGAGATAGTTGCCTCATCGTCCCTCCCAACATGGGAGAGGAAAAAAAGCTTCGGGCATCTGGGAATTGGATAACCATCCCGGATTTCCATAAGGTGGGAGAGGGCTCGCCGGAGAAGGAGGTCCATAGAACACCCTAATTACCGTTTATTTAGCGTGCTCTTATGCACGAATGGTGCAATGCCAGGGGCACTGAAATTGGTCTGAACAGATGGAAATGGGAAGTGTGGATCACGATACCCAAGATTCGGAACACTACAGGGATGGCGTGACAATAAAGGACAACCGTTAACCATGGAGAAGAAATTATATCCTTATTATGTTATCCTAAAATGGGGACAACAAATGAGGGTCGACCGTTGACCACGTTGGAAACACGGGACCAGGTCACAAATGTTGTCGGTCAATCCTTCGGGATGTTGGACCGGGATAGCAGGCGGACCTTAGGTCGAGCAACTATAATGTTAGGGGGTCCTTCCAAACATGACCAGTCTTCCGGTACGTTGGACCAGGACGGTAGGTGAGCCGATGCGGCCTGAGACCAAGCCGTTAGGGGGTCCCTTCAGACATGAAAGGGGACGAGGGTCCGAAATAGGGGTACGCAAACCATGGAATATGGAGCGATGGTTCTTCCGAACAGAATCCAACACTTAGGTAGTTACACCACCGTGGTGGGATTACGCCAGATGGGCACATTGGTTTGGTCATGGATCCTTCCTTCTTTGGGACAGGGCCTCTTTAGCGAGGGGTCCGGCCAGGGGGCCGGAAAGGGGAAGGATGAGATTAATGATTTCTATGGGCTGGACCCTAGGAAAAATACCAGGGTTTCTCTACGTATCCCATGAGGATGTGAATCAATCCATACGTAGTTCTGGAAGCGTAGTTTAACATCATGGAGGACGATGAGAAGCATGGCCGTGTTGTTACACATCCTGCCAAAACTACTAAACCCACGTGAGCCACGCTCGGTGTGGGAAACAAGAAGTAGTGGTGGGACTTTCCCGACACAGAAAAGGGTAGTTTAGGGTGAAGGGATGCTTGGTGCATACAATCCCCATGATACTAACATGCCCATGTGACGCACATAGATGCGCGAAGAGATTGATCCGAATATGTTGGACTTATACTTGAACATGGGGCAGTGGAAATGTGTGAATCGTGTCACTCGAGAGTTTGATCACAATGATGGCGGAGTGATGATAGAGGATAACTGTTAACCGTGGCGGAAACGCAGCATCCATATCATGTTAGCCAAGAATGGGGACAGACAAATGAGGGTTGACCGTTGACCATGTTCGAAACACGGGACCATGTCGCAAATGTTGTCAGAGATCCATAGGGACGTTGGCCCGAAACTATTGGAGGGACCTTAGGTCCAGCATCCACGGAGAGACCATAATCCTAGTATCCATGTCGTCCGGGGGTCCTTTTTGGATGTGGAAGAGTATGAGGATCCAAATAGAGAGCTCACGAAGATTGGTCATGGGATGAGGGGAATGTCCTCATGAAAATCCCGCACTTTGGGCTCTTAGTCAAAACACATCTGAATATGACAACGTGACGTATTAGATAGAGGGGGCAAAGTCCTTTACAATAGGGAGATCATAGTTTAGGGTCGTAGAATTCGGACCATGAATGGGTAAGGGGGGAACGGGACACATGGAGAGGCGGTTACAAAACCCTACGCAAATGAGGACCTAAGCCCTACTTACCATGTGTTCTCTGGGGAAAATCTCGATTCGAGGGACCGATCATGAAGGTTAGGTTGGGCCTGCGGGGAAGTTCCCAGACGTTCATATGTATCTCATGAGGATGAGAATCAAGGCATACGTAGTTCTCAAAGGTGGAACGGTATGATACCGGTGCCAGGGGAAAAAGGGAAGTGCGGGCGTGGCCCTTGCAGTGAAAGAAGCGGAATTTGATAACTCTTGTTTGTCCTTTAAGGTGAGTGGGTTTTTTTGTCAAGCGACAGGCCTAGGGCCGAAGACCCTGGTGTCACCACAAGAATCAAGCTGTGATAGGAGTTGACAAATGGCATGGCACGTGACCAATACCCAACGTGATTTCCTGTACAACGAGGTCATCACAATGTAGTGCTGTTTTTAGTCATGCAGCTAGGATGATAATATCCCAGTTTAGGGTCGTGTGATAGGACCAAGCATGCATTTTAACGTCACGCAGCGTAGAAGTAGCAGAGACGATGCTAGGCGGGGAATGTGTATTGTGTCGTGCGGCATAACCGATGTGAATAGGGACATGATCCCACATAATACCGTATGCCACTCCGCAAGGGAAACCTCAGGCCGGGGGGCCTATATAGAGGTAAGAGGTGAAATAGGTGGGGAAGAGACTAGCTCCCTAAATGGGATGGACCCGAAGACAAGGCGTCCAGGCGGTCCTACGTATCCCATGAGGATGGGAATCAAGTTGAACGTAGTTCTAGATGGATCTTAGTTTATGGTCTTAGATCTCAGATCATGGATGGTAATAACTTCCCGATTAAGCGCAGACGTCAACCCGATCCCTAATCCCACGTGAGTTAAAATAGGTGTGGGAAACAAGGGGGGACTCCTCATCGCAATACATGGGGCCTCCATCAAAGGGGAGTCGGCAGAGAGCCCCGAAGGACACCTTTTACGCATCTTTGTCCCCGTAACGTGAAGATGCACACTGAGGAGTAGTACCAAGAGCTTCGGAACTCTACTTGGACAAGATGAAGTGAAGAAGTATGTGAATCATGTACCCGACACTCTGGGCTTAATTGGGATTTGGCATGGAGATGGAGGACAACTGTTGACCATGGAGGAAAATGGTATCTATATCGTGTTATCATCAAGTGGGAACAACAAACAAGCATCGACCACTGACCGTATTCTCAATGCCGGATTTTATCGATTTTTTGTCCAAAACCCTCGGGGGTGTTGGCCCATAACGGTAGGAGAGCCCTTGGGCGTAGTATCCAGGACGTTCTTGTGGGTCCCTCCCGGTGTGAAATATGACGGAAGCCCAGATGAAGGGATAAACAAATCCTGGAAGGCAGGTGCGGACGTGTCCGAGTAATGTCTGGCATTCCAGGTAATAAACCAGAGTACCCTTAGGCACATTGGTGAACTGTCAGAAAGGGTCGATGAAACAGCTCGAGAATGAGAGGCGAATGGCGTGGTTTTTACATGGTCGACGTCAATGAAGTAACAGTCTCATGCCACGCCATTTAATCTCCTTGTGTATGAAGGGTAAACCAAGGGGACAAGGTGGGATGATGATTCCCAAGAGATGGGGATGGACCCAAAGCCTAGACATTCAAGTGATCCTACATATCGCATGAGGATGGGAATCAAGCCACACGTAGTTCTCTAGATGCAGTTTAACATCTTGTGGGACGAGGAGGGGAGTAATATACCCCCATGTAGGGGAGGTGTATGGTACAACAAATACACCAACGTGAATGAGGACGTAGTCCCACACCACACCATACACTCTCATAAGAGAGGACCTGGGTTGGGGGCCCGAAAAGACCAAGGGGGGTTGATTGATAGGCATTGGTTAGAAAGGACTGACCTTCTTGCAGTTTAACATCTTGTGGTAAAGACGAGGGAAAGAGGTAGTTATATCTTATCTGGGGAGGTGTACGACGTGGCGAGTAACCTGGCACGAAAGAGGACGTAACCCTACACCACGACGTATGTCTTTACCCAAGGGGAAGATTTTGGCTTTTGGGCTGGGCCAATAGACGAAATGTCCGGGCATTCCTACGTATCCCATTAGGATGGGAATCAAGCTGAACATAGTTCTGGATATGTAGTTTAATGTTGTGCTGGACAAGGGATGTGTCTCTCTTGGGGATATGTATGGTACAGCAAGTAATCCGATGTGAATGAGGTCATAGTCCCACACCACACCGTACAATCCAATAAGAGAACCTGAGTCGAAGAAATCCATGGGGCATGAGGTCGAGCCGTGGTCAGGAAGGCCTAACTGGCTTGCAGTTTAACATCTTGCAGTGAGGACGGGGGCCGTGGACCCGAAGAGGCCAAGGGGCCTGAGGCTAAGCCTCAGTCAGGAATGCCTGACTGGCTTGCAGTTTAACGTCTTGTCATGAGGATGGGGCCAAGGGCCTGAGGGGAAGATTTTTGCTTTTCGGCTGGGACAACAGACGAAATGTCTGGGCGTTCCGACGTATCCCATTAGGATGGGAATCAAGCCATACGTAGTTCTTGAAGGCCATGCAGTTTAGCGTCATGCGGTTAGGACGTGGTAGGATAGAAGAATTGGAGTGGGCACACGGCATGACCGTTATAATCCTCGTATGAGTGGGTCTAAGGAAGCCTACTCCACATTATGCAAGGACCCTCCGAGGAAACTATACCCAGCGAGGACAGTCAAAGAGAAGAGTTTGGGGTTTGGCTTAAGATGAGGTGTCTGAGCGTTCCTACGTATCCCATTAGTATGGGAATCAAGCCACACATAGTTCTTGAAGCACAATTTAATGTCATGCGGGATGAGGGACACATCTTGTATGGGGATCTGTACGATAGGGCGAGTAATCCGACGTGAATGAGGACGTAGTCCCACACCACACCGTACAATCACGCAAAAGAGTGAGTCGGGGAAAACCAAAGGGCCTGAGGCCGAGCCACGGTCAGGGAGACTTGACCGGCTTGCAGTTTAACATCCTATAGTAAGGATGGGGAGAGATCTTAGTTTAAGGTCATAGATCTCAGACCATTTTTCAGTTTATTGTCTTGCAGGATGAGGATGCAGTTTAAGGTCGTGTCGAACCGTGACGCGTAGTTTAGGGTCGTGCGGGACCGTGACATGCAGTTTAGGGTCATGCGGGACCGTGACGTGCATTTTAGGGTCATCTGGTACCGTGATGCGCAGTTTAGGGTCATTCGGGACCGTACAGTTTATGGTCGTGCCGTACCATTTTGCACTAGGCAAAGTACCGCTTGAGGAACTTGGCATTGGTGGGAGGAGTTATACGCTCACCAATCGTGGTTTCCAAGGAGTATGCTCCATTGGGGTAAACCATGTGGATGATGTAGGTTCCTTCCCATTTGGTCTCTCGCTTGGTTGGTTTCCTACCAGTGATCATTGGCGCTCGAAGGGCCAGAACCAGATCGCCCTGTAGAAAAGAGTGAAGGTGAACCTTCTTGTTGAAGGACCTTGCAATCTTATTCTGATGCCTTTCCAGATTGTGCAGGGCATGCAGCCTATTCTCATTCAGTGCTTCCAATTCAGCTAGACGGATTTTGGCCACCTCATCTGGCGCTTTCTGGTCATAGACTGCAGTGCGTAACGATGGAAACTAGATCTCAATAGGTAGGATGGCCTCAGCCCCAAACACCAGAGAATATGGGGTCACCATGGTGTACTTGCGATTCGTTGTTCGATAAGCCCAGTGAAAATTTGGGAGCTTGTCCGGCCAACTTTTCTTGTTCTGACTAACCATTTTCTGCAGAATGTTACAGAGGGTTTTTTTGAATGCCTCGATCTGTCCGTTTTCCTGTGCATGATAGCGGGAGGTATGGTTCGAACAGATATTGTACTTGGCGTACAATTTTATTAGAACATCCACTCGGAGGTTGGTTCCGTTATTGGTGAGGATAGCATGAGGGGCCCCAAACCGGTGGATGATATTGGAGCTCACAAAGTCGACGATGGAATGGGCCTTGACCTCTTTCAGTGGAACTGCCTCTGCCCACTTAGAGAAGAAATCTATAGTAGTTAGGATGAACCTACAATGGCGAGCTATCACTAGTGGATATGGTCCCACTACAACAATTCCCCACACCGAAAATGGCCAAGAGTTCCTGGTGTAGTGGAAGGGTTCCGGAGGCCGATGTAGGAAGTTGACATGCACTTGGCATGCGTGGCATCTCTTGGAAAACTCGATCCAATCATGGATCATAGAGGGTCAGAAGTACCCCAACCTCTGGATTTAGTGGGATAGCTTTGGCCCAGCTTAATGGGCACCACAGGAACTAACGTGAACCTGCTGCATAACCTGTGAAACCTCAACTCCTTGAATACAACGGAGGAGAATGCCATCGATGCTCCGTTTATAGAGGATCTGCTCAAGACAGGGACCACTCCAGAGGGTAAATTTCAGTGCGCGACGTCGGACTCACTCGCGCTCGGCCCAGTCATTCGGAAGGCAACCATTTTAGAGATACTCGATAAAAGGTGGCCTTCAGTCGGGAGTGGCTTCAAAAAATATGTCTGACGAACCCGGGACCCCTGACGTAGAGGGTCCAGCTGTGAGATAACTTACCCACAGGCCATCATTGTCCTCTTGGGTGACGGGGGAAATGAATCGTCGGTGTTCCACATGTATGATCAAATCATCCTGCTCAGGTTCCGCGAGTGATGCAGCTAAGCCAGCCAAAGCGTCAGCTCGACTGTTCTGTGACTGAGGGACATGGGTGACCTCTGGCCGAGAGGAGAACGGGGCCATTAGGCGGAGGGTGCACTCCAGCAATGGCACAATCTCCGGCTTCATGATGAAATAATCGCCATTGACCTGCTTGATTACCAGCTCAGAATCTCCTTTCACATGTAGATGGGGTACATCGATCTCAAGGGCGAATTCGAGTCCAGTGATGAGGGCCTTGTACTCCGCTTCGTTGTTTGTACAACCTTTTGACAACAGGAATGAGTATGATAGGGCGGCTTGCACTGGGGTGATGAAGACAATACCCACGCCCACTCTGTTGAGCTGAGGATCGTTGAGCCTCCTACCGGTGGGGCTCCGGGATGCACCGTTGAAGTGAATTTTCCAACATGGGACGGCATGATCGACTTGGAGGATCATCTCATTAGAAAAATCTAGGACTAGGGATTGATCCTGGGAGGTTTTATGGGTAGCTGAGAAGTCTGCCAATGCATTTCCCTTAATGGCCTTTTGAGGTATGAACCTGATATCAAACTGTTGGAGGATCACAACCCACCGTGCTAGTCGACCAGTCAACATGGGGAAGTTTAGGATGTACTTCAGTGGGTCTACCCGAGAGACCAATTGTACCTCATGGTGCTACAGGTAATGACGCAACTTATGTACAGCAAAAACGAGTGCAAGGCATCCCTTTTCTATAAGGCAGTATCTGATCTCCGTATCGAGAAGCATGCTGCTGAGATAGTAGAGACTGTTCTCCATACCCTCGTTATTCTTCCTGGTGATAAGTGCACCGAGGGATCGTTCCAGGGCGGTCACGTAAAGGACCAACGACTTTCCAGAAATGGGTGGCATCAAAATCAGAGGTTGGTGCAGGTACTGATTGATTTCCTCAAAGGCCGTCTGACACTCTTCATCCCATTCGTAGGTGGAGCCCTTCTTCATGCGCCTGGAAAAGGGCTTACACTTTCCGTCCAGATTCGCGATGAATCAGCGTATATAGGCTAAGTGGCCTTGGAGGCCTCGATGTTCTGGAATATTGCTTGGGGGAGGCATTTGGCTGATGGCCTTGATCTTCTCTGGGTCGACCTCAATGCCACGGTATCTAACAACAAAGCCAAGAAACTTCCCAGAGGTGACCCCAAAGGCACACTTTAACGGGTTCATCTTCAGGTGGAGGGAATGGAGGATACCAAACACTTTCTCAAGATCTTTGAGATGGTCCTGGTGCTGGCGTGATTTGACAACTAGGTCATCCACGTAGCATTCTACCAGTGTCATGAGAATCGGCATTAATATGCGATGCATGGCCCTCTGATAAGTGGAACCTGCATTTTTCAGGCCAAAGGGCATAACCTGGTAACAAAAGGTACCTTGGGGATCCCTGAAGGCAGTGGACTCCTCATCCTCGGGGGCCATCCGAATCTGGTTGTCCCCAGAATAACCATCCATGAAAGAGAGAGCTTGGAGCCCGACTGTAGCATCAATTAACAACTCGGTCACCAGGAGGGGAAAGTCATCCTTTGGGAAGTGATGATTGGGGTCACGGAAGTCGATGCAGACCCTGATCTGCCCATTCCTCTTCCTGATTGGCACAATGTTGGAAAGCCACTTGGGGTACTGGACTTCCTTGACGAAGCTGGCATTGATAAGATTGTCAACTTTGGCCTCGACCATAGCACCATGAGAAGGGTGCATCTTTCTGGGAGGATACTTAAACCTGTGATGGTTTGACGGGAGGCCCAGGAGGTGAACGACTACCTGGGGATCTAGTCCTAGCATCTTGTTGTAACTCCAGGCGAACAAATCACGGTGTTTCTTGAGAAAGGCCACGTACCTCCGCTGCTCCTCGGGGGACATGGCAGTACTGATCAATGTGGGTCTTGGATCTTCCTTGCTACCAAGGTTGAATTGTACCAATTCATCAACCGTGGTAGAGATGCCTTCCTCAAAGGCGGGGGGAGCATCCTCCAAACCATCCTCTCCACCTAATGAGGGATTTTCCGCAAAGGGGGATTCTTCTGGGATATCAAACCCTGACGGGCAGTTGGTGCCATCTTGGGTAGCGGTTTTCATCATATCAGGCGACCCACTCGCCACTGAGACCATATCAATGAAGGCAGTCGATTCTATCCCATATGGCCTTTGGCCTAAGGGGCCATGTTTGATGATATCAAAGCAGTGGTGACACGTCGGCCTGAGTCGGTCGATTCCAGCCTGGCGGAAGAGACACATATGACATACTGCCATTGTCATAAGCTTGACATTCCGGTACCACACAGGGGTAGGGGGCTCCGGGATCACCTGAGCCTGGTTGGAGTAGGAGTACGAGGTGATTTTCCGTCATCGCTAGGACATGGGAACACCCCTTCCTTGCGTACCTGAAACAACAAAACACTGCCCCATGTCCGGGGTCGTGGCCTCTAATCGATGGATCGGGAAGATGTAGGCGTCATCCAGGCCTTCCCATGGATCTGTTGCGATCGGGGTGGGTCCATCCTCACTTACCAGGACATGCTTTTCCTTACTCATGTAATAATCGTCATCCAGATATCGGGCTTCACAAGAGGAGAAATGAGACGCATCTCCTTGGATCACGCCTACTCGACCATTGAGGGAGTATTTGAGGCATTGGTGTTATGACGAAGGGACCGCTGTGTGAAGATGGAGCCATGGCCTACCCATCAGTGCGTTGTAGGCGGTTTCCTGAGAGTCAACTACGAACTCAGTGCTGGAAATTAGGCCACCGAACTGAGTCTTCAGGAAGATACTGCTGACTGGGGATTGCTTGGTCCTATCGTATCCCTGGATTCTGAGGTCGGAGGGCATCAAATCATCTTCAAACAGACCCATCTTTCGTAGTGTCCGAGTTGGGATTAGGTTGATCCCGGAACCCGTGTCAATGAGTCAGAGGTGTACTTCCATGCCATTGAAGTGGCCATTGATGTACAGTGGGTGAATATGCCCCTGTATTGGAGGGTCATCATCTTCACCGGAGAATGAGATAACTGCATGGCATTCAGCATTATCAATTGCCTCGGCGTTGAAGGATTTCACAACTGCTACCTCCTTCTCAAACTGAAGGGGGGTCCTTAGGGCCTCGACAAGTGCTTCGCACATTTCAGACGATAGGAGAAGGGCCTCAAGGATAAAAAGCCTCGCTGGAATACTGTCCAGGTGCTTCATGAAATCATGCTTTCATGCCAAGCACGAGCCTCTGCTTACTGGAGGTCATTCTGCAGTTGGAGGCATAGCAGGTCCTGCTGGTTGGACAGGCGGTTGGCTAGTGCTGGGCACATCCCGCTGCCTACTAGTTGAAGCCTATAGGGTAGTTTCCAGTTTAGGATCGGACATCAGAGATTGTCCTGTAGCAAGGCAAGACTGACTGTGATACGAACAAGGCAGCTCTTCCTGATCTAGTAGCATAAACAGTGTTGAAGGTAGAACTAAGGGCCTCAGATGAGGTTGCGCGTGCTGAGCTCTGCGCTGAGCCTGCTGTCTGGTCTCGGTAGCATGCACGACCTGACTAAAAATGTCTGACGACGTTCCTCGATGACCGGCGTGGTTGTGGTTCCGCTGACGTTGAAGTCGGCTGGAAACATTGGGGAGGCTCGTCTGGCGTTCCCCCTTGTCGGGAGTCATATAGGGATTTACCAGCACAACGGTGTTAACCAAAGCGTACCCCCTGGCAGTCGCTCGATGAGTCATCCACCACCGGGCGGATTCTGGTAGGAATCCCCATTTCAGGGGGCATAATGTCTCCAAGAGTGCAGGATGACGACGGTAGTGGTGGAGCGCGTTGCTTCTTCTTGCATTGGCACTGCTTTACCTTTTGGGAAGAGGTCGGCTGTGAAGACGATGCAGAGGTACTGGCTACTTCCCCCAAAGGCTCTGGCTGATTTAGGCGTGCCCGAATGATACCATGGGCACGAGCGACGTTCTTTCGATCCATCCAGTCATCGTATTTCTGGGACCCATGGCTAGGAACCTGCTGCCACTCACCTTCGTTGTCGCTGCCGATCTATGACCCTACAAAGACACCTGCTACCTATGTCGGTGTTGGGTCCAACCTGACTATGTTGTTGTTGACTTGGTCTTGAATCCTATCTTTAAACACATATCATTTCTTGAGGGTGTGCCCTAGAATCCGATTATAAGGACAGTAGTTGGGGTGGTCAGTGAGATTCGCCTCTGCCGGCCTTCTGCACTCGGGTAGGTGCAGAATCCCTTGCTCTAGAGCACTACGGAAGTAGCAAGGGACCTGATTTTCGTTGAACAAATAGGTCTGGTGCCTTCTTTCCGGATAGGGGTCCCTGCGGGCCTGGCCCTGACGAGGGGCCAGAGGGGCTTGCCGATGGGGCAGTGCATGACTGTCTCGCCTAGGTGGTGGTGGTGCATTGCGCGGGGGAACCTGTCGATTATGAGGTGGTCGTTGTTGGGCAGGAGCCTATGTTTGAGGTGGAGGACCTCTGCGGGGTTGTGGGGTCGGTGCCACTGGCAGTAATTCTAGCTTCTTGGGGGCTTCTACTTGGGCCACCACAGCGGGTTCGGCTCTAGAATCCCTCCTGGATGGGATCACAGGGGGCGGAAAATGTTCCTAACTAGCCTGTTGCAAAGCCTCCTCGAGGTGCTGAGCCTTATCTGAGAAATCCCGGAACCCTACAGGGTTGTTTTGGGTGATCAGGGTAGGAACTAGCTCCATTTTAACGTTCCCTACACACATCGTTAGTAATTTCTCCTGAGTTAGTGGCATATCGAGAGAGTATGTAAGTCCCTTCCATCGGGCGATGAAGTCTGTGACTCGCTCATTAGGCCTTTTTTTCTCTTGAAGAGGTCTGCGATCCTGGTCTTTCATGTGGTGGAGCTGGATTGGTATAGAAACTGTCGGCGGAGATCCTCCCATCCGGTCACCGATCCGATGGGGAGCTGGTTGTACCAAACGAATGTGGGGCCCTCCAATGTCTGCAAGAATCATCGGGGCATGGCGACTAATTTCTGGGCCGGAGTCCCCAGAATGGGACCACACCTTGAAGAAAAATTGGCCAAGTGCTGCGGCGGGTCCCATGTCCCGTTTAAGGGTGAGAAATTGGGGTTCCCAAAACACGGGGGTGTGGGCATGTCATCCACCCATGAGGGATATGGCTTTCCATCCGGGGGGACAGCCACCTTCCACGTTTCCAATGCCTCAAGGTGGGCGATGAGTGCCTCTATAAGGTCATTCGGGTGGGGGTCCCTATCTTGATGGGGATCCCTAATCACAAGTGTGTTTCCGGGTTCTTCGAAATGGTATATGGCTTCAGCATATCGTGGAGCGACTGGCGGAATGGCCGGTGGGGTGGCTAGGGGAACCCGAGATGGATTCCTCAGATTGTACCGTCGTTCAGGAGGGTTTGGCGAGATGTATCGCGCCCTCTTTTCGTGAGTTTCGGCTTCAGCCCTGTCTGTAGAAGCAGCATGATCAGTGTTTCCCATAGGCATCTCTCCAGGGGGAAATTGTTCCTTCCCCTGCTTCCCTGGCTTGGGATTACCATAGTCAGGTCGCCGCTCTGTAGCATGCTCATCCAGGAGTTCGTCAACCAGCCTTTTCGGCTCAGCAAGCTTCTGCTGTAATGTGGCCTTCTTTGAATCTTCATCTGTCTTCTTTGCAGAGGCGGACGGGTCAGAGTGCTTGGCCACTCCGACGTGCTACTTGCCCTTACCGGCATTTCAACTGAGTACCAGCGACTCGATGGTTAGAGGGATGCCTAGATGGTTGCTCTGCTGACGGGTAACCCTCCCTGATGGGTCCAGTAGTGGTGGTATTCCCTCGGGGGGGGGGGGGGGAAGTCTCCATCGAGAAATTCGTGCTCGTATTCCTTTTCCACCGTGTCAGCCATGTGGATCGCAACCCCTCTCGAGGGCATGTCCTCAATGTCGCATAACGAATCAGTTTGTCGTCGGATAGGGATGAAGAGGAGAGAGACATACTGTCCCAAGCCACGGACTTTCACATGGGGGGTAGATTCCCTGATGACTATGCGGAGTACTTTGAAACTCTGAACGCATTTCCGTTGAAGGGTTCTTTGACATCCTAGTGACTCAAGGTACTGGGCCACAGGGAGTGCGGCTAAATCGATCAGGCGGCATTGCTAGACGATTTATTCAAAGTGATCCCAACTCCTAGGGTACATCACCCCTCTTAATGGAGGCGGATGTGTGTCACCCATAGGGTTCGACGGAAGCAACCCACTTCCTTCAGGGTAAGGGACTCTGGTGCGCAAAATTTTGGCGCTGCCGTCAGCCAGAACTTCTCCGGGAAGTGATCCGCTGTGAGGATGCTCCAGAAGCTCCTAGGTTCGGACTCGGGGTCTAGCCACGTATTTCCCCACTTTTCAACCGGAGGTGGCTGAGGGACCAGTAGCGGTACCGAGGTGGACCACTGGGACATTAAACATGGCGGTAGAGAATATGGCGAACGAGCTGACTCGCCGCTGAATTTTGGGCCATCCTCTGAAGAATGAGGTGACCTGACCACGATATCACGATACGATGGGCTGATAGCCACAGCTTCTGGCGCTGGAATTGCAGTTGCCGGCGATAGTTCATGTCATTGCTCTACCATCGTTGGTCCCCAAAATAGGTCTTCGTGATCTCTGGTATAGGTAGAGGGCGCTTCTGGTGACGACGGTGGTGATTGCACAATCGGGACCTTCGAAATTTCCACAATTTCATCTTCCTGGATGTATCTGAGGAGGGAGGCAGGAATCCGGTGGACCTCTCATTCTGGGAGGATGAGGCTGACGTGCATGGTTCCTGCCCCAGTCCTTGACACGGAAGAGCAGGGAGAAGGCTCCATTGCTGAATCGAATTCCGCTTCAGAATCTGAAACACATGTCGGTTTGATCTCCACCCAGGGCTTCCCAGGACGCTTCTTGTGGTGGCGATGGCCCGCTCTCTTTCCCCTGGGTGGCTCTTCAGGACAAGTTTCATCCTTGACATGTAGCCTTGGAACGGCGTCGGTGCCATGGGGGGGAGGACTCCTGCTTGAGCTAGCCGGGGTGCAAGGGGCACCAGGGAAGATGTCGAAGGGTACATGGGGAGGAACTCCGTGGACAGCACCCATGTGGGCGGAATCTCTGTTGGAACCGGCAGGAGCACGGGGAAGACCTCCATGCTTGATGTGGGCAGAGCGAGGCTGAACTTAACTCCTCGAGTTTCCGGGGCAAGGAGGACCTTCGCCAGTTGCAGAAAGGACATAGGGAGGACCCCCACGTTGGAGAGGGACCGGATGGGCAGTGCCTTCACATCGACGGTCGAGGGCAGGGAGAGGGACTCCATACCCTGTATGGTGGGCGCGGGAGAGGTTTCCGCACCGCGCGTCACTGCCGCGGGGCAGGTCTTCCTTCAATATGGGGGTAGCACAAGGCATACCTTCGTGATGAGCTTCGGAGCGGGGAAGGCCTATGATCTTTGGAATAGTGGTACAGGGAGGCCCTCCGTATGGGGTGACATTACTGCGAATTGGTTCGGGGCGATCACCAGTCAGGACTGCAACCCCAAGAGCCAACCCGACCTGCCCATGGGGCGGTTGGAGCCTCAGTCCTGGTCGGGTGAAGGAGTTCCCCTGCTCAGTGTGTGCAGGGACTCCATGATGCACGTCGGCGGTGGCATGGGCCATAGTAGCTATTGACGTCGACACCCATTGATGAGCATCCTCAGCTCGGCCCCAACGCTGACGTCGGTTCAGACGAGATAGTGTAGGTGGTGCAGGGGCATAACCTACCTGCTCTTCTGGCAAAGCCGGTCGGCAGTGCTGATGTATCCGGGTTGGAGCCCTTGCCTGGAGCCCCTGGATTGGGATACTAAGCAGGCCGAGCCGGACATCACCCACCTCATCAGTGTAAGGACAGAAGTCGTCGAGGTTTTCCATGGACAGGCTCCCGAAACGATTAAATGTTGGGGTGGGGAGCAGGGGCTCCCTACGCGGCCTTTGAGGGTGGCGTTGACAGTGGGGCCTGGATGCCTCCAGGTCCAGGCCGGCCATATCCCAAGTTGGGATAACCCCTTCCTCTTCGTACCTACAAACAAGGTTGTTGATCACCATTTGCTGGATGATCTCTGATGGGGAGAGGGGACGTGGGCGTCCCGTATTCACAGATGTAGATGCCGTTGCGACTGTAGTGGAGCCACATGGAGCGGCTGTCCCGGTATTGCCCTCGGCCCTTCGTAGGCGAGCAGGTGGTGATCGTGTCCCCATAGCAGAAACTTGGTTCCTGGGAAATAGAGAGATCAACTCATCAGCACTGCGAGGAAAAGGATTGACAACCAGTGCCCCAGCGGCATTCCATTCTCCGCGTAGGTAAGAGGAATCCACACCAACACGTTGCAGAATGGAATGCCTCTTGTTCCACTACCCCAACTTTGGGTGAGTTTCACGCCAGGCCCGCCATTTTCTTGGCGGGGCCCGGCGCCGGATATCTGGATCCGGTGACATGTTAATCTACTGGTGTCTCGAACGATACAAATCTCCACATTGAAGAGACGAATTTCACATCGGGTTCACCATTTCTGTTTCTGACGCTTTTACGCAGGGGCGTGCACATCCGTCTGTGGGGGACGCACTGCTATTGCCCCGCATTCCCTCTTTCCAAAGGTGGGTGGCATCCGCTCCTTTTTCAGGGACGTCTGCTCCTTGATCGAAATCGTGATGATGGGATGTCGGTTCCTTCATCTGTGGATTCCTCCTCATAACTCGTCACCTAGTCCGGGTCTCCCACATAGATTTAATACGTTGTTCATGAAACTCTTCCCAGTGCCATGTTTTCATGGGTGCCGGTTAATTACATTGCTTCTGTCAGGACATTCCAAAGGCTCTAGTCAGGGCAGCAACCTTTAGTTGGGGGAGTAGTCACATCGAGGCATCAGTAGCATGTATGAATGTTGGGGAACTAGCGTGTCTGTCTTTTGTCGCTTGTCATGGGGCTTCTCGAGGGTGTGGAAGCCCGAGGCATTCCACATCGAGCACGAGGAATCATACTCCCCAGGCATATATCTAAGGTTCTCTTCATCTTCCTATGTTTGACACAGGGTATGCCGCAGGTTTAACGTCCAGCAGAGACGGTTACACCAAAGGTGTGCCATCCGAGGTTTTCCTCATGCATCTCATGTTTATCAGGAGGTAGGTCGCAAGTTTAATATCCAGCGAAGACAGATCGGCCTGATCAAAACACTAGCTGGAGTGGATCAAATTGATGAATTTCCCTTAGAGGGATGCCGACATCGGGGCCAACCCTTGGGTGGCTTCCTGAGTGTTGTGAAGTGGAGAGGAATGGCATGATTTCGCCAGGACATGGCGGTCAGGGTGAGAATCAGGGTGGATGATGGATGGATGGATGAAGCGGCAGGGGACTGAGATGGGACTATCGCAAGGGCGATAGTGGGATTGGGATTGAGCCTCGAAGAGACCTCCTACATATCTCTATGGAAAGGAATCAAAGTCTGTGTAGTTTGGGATGGTGCCGGTGAACCGACGTGAAGGTGGACCTTGGCCAATTGGTGTCGTTAGCGAACCGACGTGAATGTGGTCAGAACGAACGAGTGATGGGATTGAACCTTATGGAGGCTTCCTACGTACCATGCCTTGACATGGATCAAAGACCTTGTAATTCCGATTGGACATAGGAAGGCCGACGTGAAGAAGGGCCAGGGGTTCAGGTGGCGATGGGCTTGAACCTCATGAAGGATTCCTACGTACCATGCATTGACATGGATCAAAGACCTCGTAGTTCATAATGGTGTGTCGGCGAACCAACGCGAGTGAGGACCTTGGTCCAGATGGTGTGGGGCTTATACACTAGGCTGCCAAGGTGTTGGTGAAATGACGTGAATGAGGACTAGGTGACCCATAGATGGTGGGCTTGAACCTTTGGGAGGTTTCCAACATACCACGCCTTGACATGGATCAAACACCTCATAGTTAAAATGGGCTTCGTCAGCAAACCAACGTGATGGTGAACTCGGGGGTCCACTGGTAGTGGGCATCGGTGAACCGATGTGAAGAAGGGACCATGGTCCGATCGGAGGTGGGATTGAACCTCAGGGAGGCTTCCTAAGTACCGTTCCTTGACACAGATCAATGTCCCCGTAGTTCAGGTTGGTCACAACGGCTTGCCGTCAGAATGGAATAGCATTTTAACGTTATGTTTGATGAGGGTGGAACCTGACGTGAATGAAATGACGTGTGATGGGCTTGAACATCTTGGAGGATTCTTACGTACCATGCCTTGGAATGGATCAAATACCTCGTAGTTCATATGGATGTGCAGTTTAACGTCGTGGCGGATGGGGGAATACAGTTTAACGTCATGATAGATGGGGTGTTGTCATGGCCAATGCTTACTCTAAGCCCACGTGAGTCATGCTCGGTGTGAGAAACAAGAGGCAGTAGAGACCAGATGATCACGTCGCGAAGGGTGCATCCGTGAGAGACAAAGAGGGGCTTATGCGTTCGACGGACCATGGTGCTGGTACATAATCCATGATGGAGGCCCAAAGTGCAACAAAGCATAGTGGGAAAGGGGCTTCACTAGCCTTGGCAGTGGGGAAGTACGGAGGTGCATGAGTGTAACCTCACGCAAGAGAGGCCAGGGGCTTACGCTCTGAGGTAGCCCTTCCCCCGTGGACAAATGCCACTCCGACAAGGTTTATCTCATTCCATTTGAGGAAGAATCCATTCACTTGGAGACGAGCGGTGTAAAGAATGTCCGAGACAGGGGGACCTTGCATGCAAGTCACGGGGTCTGATCACAGTTTAACGTCATATGTTGAGGACGAGGTTCTTGGCAGTTTAACGTCCTGCAGCTCGGATGAGGTGGGATTGCTCCGAACCCCGAGGAATTACATAACTGGTACCCTCTTCCCCTTGGGGAAGGGAAGGTATCAGCAAAGCCATGGGAACGGGGGGTCGCGGTGTGAACCATCGATGGGTCCACATTAGCGTGGCTATGCGCATAAGCAATAGCCATTATCGTGCCTATGAGAAAAATCATTAGTCGAAGCATCGCTACGGGTGGTGTCGTCCATGGGACTTTGAAATCACATCGTGCATACCTGGAGGGTCACAGGGGAAGAGGAATTGTCAAGCTAAGGAGTATGCTTCGCAAAGTGGAGTGCCTTGGCCTTAGCATGGGGCATGGGTGTGAATGGGAGGTTCTTCGAGAAGTGGAATAGTATTCACGGAGCACTGACTCGCGAAGTAGAGGTGCCTCGTGATGCAAGGTGCTGTGAAGCAGTGTGCTTCGCGATGTATAGCGACCCAGCCTTGGCATGTGGATCACTAGTACAGGATGGGTGTTTCGCGAAGCATGAACGCTCTGCGGCTACCCGGGTTCCCATGGGATTCCCCTTCCTTTGCGAACGCCCTTAGGTTTCGCGAAGGGCATACCCCTCGGAAGAGGGGCTCAAGACGAGACAAGGCGAAGACATCTCGCGAAGTAGAAGTACCTTGCAGAGCTCATGATTCCCAGGGGCGAAGGGTGCTTCGTGATTCGGGAGCTGATAAGCCGAAAGGTCCGATCATCCGTCCCCTGGACTCAGGGGGAACCTAGTATTTATAGGCAAGGGGCGCCGTGAAGCATACCTCACGCGGCGGGAAGGGGTGGCATGTCCTTCGTGGCGGGCTCGCGAACGTTAGGGCGTTCACGGAGCGTTACCGCCTCCTGCGCTTCGCGGCAGGCTCGCGAACGTCAGGGCGTTCGCGGTGTGTTACTGCCTTCGGCGCTTCGTGGTGAGATCATGATCCTCAGGGCGTTCACGGAGCGTTACTGCCTCCTCTGTTGCCCGACGGCCGCGATGATCGGGGGCGCTTCGCATCGGAGCATCGCGAGGCAGCGTTCGAGGCTTCTTTTTCGTGCAATATTTTGGTGCCAACAAGCTCCTTTATGATTTCATCTTGGATCCATACACACCCTCATAAAAATATAGTATCATCCCCATAAACTATACAACAAGAAATAGTAACATAATCTGAAACAACAACCCATAGGACAAGTCCTCTATGATAAGAAAGCTATCTCACTATTATTCATTCCTAAAGAGTAGATGTCACCACTAAGGCTGAAAGAATAGTCTGACCACTGTCCTCCCAAACCTAAAAGTGCCTTTCTAAGAATAAGTCCATAAGCTTCTATTCACCCCTAGATTCTTGAACTGACTGACCTTAAGACTTTTGACTTAAAGTATTGGCCACTCAATTCCCTTTTTTGGGTTTATTAGAAAGTTCAAAATAAAATGATTGCATGTACTCAACCAACCTATGCTGTCATAGAATCAGATCCCACTGAGTGAAGATGTATTTTAGTATTTTTTGGTCTGTGAAGACCACAAAATTCTCTACCAATAAGAAATGTCTCCATCGACATAAGGCATTAACAATAATATCGGGCTCAAGGTTGTGTGTAATGTAATTTTTCACGTGATGCATCATCTACTGATAACCATACACAATAAATCACTCATCCAGCATTAGAACGGATCCATGTTTGATACATGATGCATCCTATTAGATTGTATAGTCCCTTCCTTGATTTGATAGAATAATAAGTGGAGCTGAATACAATCTTCGGTTAAACTCTTAAAAGGTTTCTTCATAAGAATCAGACCATTAAAATTTCACTACCATCTTCTTCAAACCTATAAGAAATGTTTCAAGGTGTGTGAAATATTGAATGAAGTTTTAGTATTTTCTGAAAATCGATAAGAAAATTCAGATGTTAAATACATTCTTATGCTACTCCAAATAAACTACTATTCTCACATTATCTCAGTTTACTGACACTCCTAAATCCATGATGATATAACCCATCATGTGAACTATATCGATCCATAAGTGGAATTTACTAATTTTTTAATAGAGTTGAAGCTCTCCCTTAGAATTTATCATTATCATAATATGGGTAGCATGGTCATTTAAACAGTGTGAATACACCACAATGTCATCCATAAAAACAAAAAAACATGAATCCATAAACAAGTTGAGGACTCAATTCATAAGAACCGTGAATATAGAAGGTTTGTTTGTGAGTCTAAATGTCATAAATATGTTTTCATATAGACCATAGATGAACCTGAATATTGTTCAACGTATGTATGAATTCCAAAAACACACTTGTTGATAGCCCATCCTCAGATCTATCTATGAAAACACCTTCACTTATCATATCTTATCAAATTGGTCAACTATTCTAGGAAATAGATTTTGGTCGTTAATAGTCAGGTAACTAAACTAACAATAATCTACATAAAGCCTAAGTGTACCATTCGAATTCCCTAAAAATAGGATCATAGAACCCCAAGGAGAAGTAATGGAGCATTTAAATCCTATCACCTATAGATCCTCCTACAAATTCTTAAGCTCTAGAAGCCTCTTAGGTGCCATCCAATATGGAGGAATGGTCATAGGTGTGTCTCTTATAACAAGCTCAAGGGGGAACTATACCTCTCACTCCAAAGGTTGACCCGAGATGTACTTTAGAAAAACATCTCTAAATCACTCAACTTGTAAGGCCCCATCCTTAAACATTAAATAATCTTGAGTTAACTCAAGAATTCACGTAGAGTTTATTTTTAGGATATGAGTTTTAGAAAAATTGGCCATAAATATTACATTAAATCTCAAATATTACAAAGTAGACACTTCTACTCCAAATTTTTCACAATAATAAAACTCTTTAGATAAAAAAAATAATTATATTCATGATAAAATTATTTTTGAATTTTTACATTGTCTTATCCTTCCTTATACCTTGTGGAAAAACTTTTCCAAAACTTGGGATGAGCATAAAAATCACAGTAAGGGACACAAAATAAGGAAAGATAATAGGAGTCCATGTATTCATAAAAATCAGAGAAATCATAATTTTAAATCATAAATGATAATATCATTAACATACCTCTTGAAATAAAAATATTTATGAATTAAAAATAGAAATAATAACTCATAAAGTTAACTGGTGGAATCCATAACATTGTTACACTATAGCTTTCACATCTACATAGGGAGTAACATTTGGAATACTCATCACAGTGTATTCCATAAATCGATTAGGAGAAAAATTATTGTTTACCTACATTACATTACCCAGTTCGTTGGAAAGCTATATTGGGCTGACCAGCCCTTGGTTTACCACAGAACCACCTATATAAATAATCAATTTCGAAGATCCATAACATAATCATCACACATAAAACAAGCATAAAGTAATGATAGAACTTCCACATTATAATCACAATATATAATTTCAAGATATTGACATAATCAATGCTTTATCAAAACAATTTTGAATAAAAAATAAAAAAGGGTATATGTTATTTATTTTCATTTTAAAAACAATATGGCTTGTTAAAGAAGCCGAATATCCAATAATGCTCGTAGTGGTGGAAATTTTGTTATCAACGTGTACATTAAAATAAACATTCCATTTGTCATTTAGTAAAATGAATTATAAAATAAAATATAAATTTTAAAAAAATTGAAATATGTCAAAATAAAAAGGGTTTAATTATACCCTGTAAAAATAAAGGGGGTGTATAACATCAAAATATTCCTCAACAAAATGATATTGAGATGAATTCCCTTACCTTTTGTCTGACTTGTCTTGTTCGTTATTTATATTATTGACTGATAAACTGAAGATAATTTCTACTTGATTTCGATCCTTTTTCATGTTTATTATTTCTTTTATATCACTTATTACATTTCTTTAACAATCATATGAAATTAATGATCATTATTTCCCTTTGAATAGATATGAATGTCTTCTATAAAGACAACCACAACCTAATAACGCTGATATCTAATGTATTTATTCATTAATTAATTGACGATAGATGATAAATTATTTAGATCCAATGGAAGAATTATATATTCACACTATCCATAAATTGTACAGAGTTCTTTTTGTGAATATACTATTTACTAACACTATATTAATGATATCTAGAATAATGGTATATCTTGGAAATGTATTGATCTCTAAAAAAATGATAAAAAATTTGGTCAATACGGGGAAGAGGATACTCGTTCATGATCATGATCATGTTATGCTTTTGATAATCAATGTATAGTCACATCAGACCATCATTTTTAAAATCAAATGAACTAGTTCACACTAAGGCTCCACACTAGGCTGAATGAATCCATTTTCAAGGATCTCCTAGATATTCTTATCCAAATCAGGTAACTCTATTGGGGTAATTCTGTAAGGATTCATTGATATATCAATGGAACCAAGTATGATTTATAATTATAAATCATATTCACATTTTTTTGAAGGCCACGAAACTCTTCTATAAATACATCAAAAAAAGTCACACACTAGAGGCATATCATTGATTTTGAGTTTCTCCCTAACCATCTGAGATAAACGCACCTATTGAATAGTAATTAAAACCCATACAATGTATATTATTTTCATCGAAGTTGAAATTTATTTTCATACTAATATATGGTCAGAGGTTGGATGGAAATATAAAATCATTATTCCCTTCCTCTTCAATTATTGTGGAATTTATGAAGAGAAATCCAATCCATTCCTAAAATAATATCAAATTCACCTAGAGGAAGAATGAAAATATATGATGGAAGAACAACCTCACAAACTTCTATCAGAGATGATTCATATACAAGAGATGAAATCAATGTATCATTAGTTATTTCACAAATAATTATACATTTAATCATTTGGGTGGAATCTTGATACCATTATAAAATTCATCAGATATGAAATAATTGCAATATCTAGAGTCAAATTAGAAATTATAAGTTCTAGTGTGGAATGTAGGTGTATCTTTCATAATGTTGTTATCTTACCCCTCATCAGAAAAAGTGATCTCATGATATTTCCCTTTATCTCTCTGATTAATAGGTTGTTGACATCATCCATCATCATTAATACTATTTGGGCACTAGTTAGCATAATTACCAGAATCCTTTTATTTTAATCCTTGGAATTTGGTGGTGAATTCAGTGGAACTTTATCTTTATTCTCATCATTATTTAACTTCTTCACATTATTCGACAATTGATTTCCTGATGACCTTCCCATCTAAAAATAAAATTTTTACTAGTCCCCTTAAAAAACATTTCCATGGTTCCTTACAAACATTTGGCATGAAGGAAATAATTTCCTATATTATCATGGTTTATTGAGTTTCATTTCAATTCTACATTACTTTTATTGTGATGACTATGAGTTAAATGGGTTACTCAGATCTATATATACACATTGAGACCACATAAAAAACATATATATGTCTACTAAAGTAACTTATGGATAACTTCCTTCAAAGAATTCGTTTTAAGCCACTGATGAACAGATAAACTTTCCTTTAAGGTTGGAAAATAATTCAAGAACCATACCTCGCAATATTAATATTCCTATATCTTTAACATTAATAATTCCATCTAATTTTTTTTATGAAGAATACAATGGATTTACTTATTCGAAAATAATCCATTAAAATAATCCCACTCTATTGAGTAAATCTCATCACATTTGCAGGTGTTTTTTATGAGAGTCCGCCTCTATTCCAATTCTCCTTCTAAATGATGGACAAACAAAATGAATTTTTCATGCTTTAAACACTAATGAACAAAAAATATATTTTCAGTGGTGTTGATCCATTTGTCAGCAAATAGTTGATCAGTGGAACCATTGAATGATGGTGGACATTTTATTATGGATTAGTGAACAAAACATCATTCTCTTCTTTTCTCGTTAATATGATCAGTAATATTTAGGGTGGGAGAATGTTTTTTGAGGATATCAATGATATTTTACATTCCATATCCCAACAAATTTGGATTATTAAAAGGAAAATAAATGAATTATCCATATCACACAGTATTAACATGGTTCCTTCATGTTCATGCCATTGACTAAATCCAAACAATCATAGTGAAATAGGCAATAACCATTGTGGGGAAGCACATAATCATGAAAAATAACTTTTATGATTATTAAATCATGAAATATTGTTTTTATTATTTGAGAAAATAGGTTTATCCTAGTTTATTTCTAGACAGAATCTATTTAAATCCTTCATTATGGTTTTAATGATTTTGTAAATTTCCAAATCATATCCCCCAGGAGTTTAAAACCATGTGTGCAGTAAGGCCTAAGTTCATAAACTAGGTGACAAAAAAATCCAGCTCAATGTGCCATATTCATATTTATTACCCCAAGTTACCTTGATGTTAGAGTTGCATCCACTTTTAGTATCTATAGGGGGATTTAATTTCTTCAAAACCACTCACTCGATCATTTACCAAAATTACATCACATTTTACTGTGCATTGACTCATCCATATACATATCTTTAGAGATATCACTTTATTTTTCAAATCATAGTTTCCAATGGTTGACTAAAACTTGTAATGCTACTAATAATAAAGACCCAATCATATCTTACATAAATATTTCATCTTAATATATTAATATTAATTGCATAACATAATATTCCAGACCATAATCGTTTTGATATAGAGACTTTTGAAACATGGACAAAAAAAGAATTGGTCCAAAATCGAGCTACATCCCCTCCAATTATGTTCATCAAAAATATCAAACTTATTATTCATATCATATATAATACCCTTAATCATAACCTTGTGAAGGGAAAAATAAGAAATAGTTATCTTAGATTCTTAGTAAGGGGAAAAATGAGATATCAGCATATCGAGAGAATAATAGTATGAGAACATGAGAATAGAATTTTAAAACCATACCCAACATATCACATATCATAATCATGAGTCAGGGAATAAATCAGGGTATTTCATAATACATGAATCATAATGTAATCAATGTACATAATCCATGATATAATAACATTGGAAAAATACAGAGATTTGTGTCTCACGCATAAGAATATAAAATAATTACCTTAGTTGTTAAAGGATCATTTCCATGAGTATCATAGTGGAATGAGTTCACTCCAAAAATCAACAGTGTTGTCATGGTTCCCTCCCAAGACTATTTGTAAGAACCATTCCATAAACATTCCATATTATAGTGATTTTGAACTATAATGTACATTCAAGGATTGTTTCAGTTAATTGATTTATATAATTAGGAAAAACCCTTACAATGTGTACCTATATATTACATGTGGACAATTATAATCAGTATCTATTTTTTTCAGCAATGGAAACCCATTAAAAATTCAAGATATGTCTTCAAGAAACATCTTTGATCCATTCATAATGAAAACATATTTTCCCTTTCCAATAATTAGAAATGAGAAAAAAAATTAAAACCTAAGATGAGCACAAAAATCTAAATAAGGGACATAAATATAGTAAATAATTACTCTAGTGAAAAAATGAAAACCCATTAAAAAATTTCAAGCATAGAAAAATCACATAGGATCCTTGGGTCATCAGTGCCAAATCACTCATACATTCAACCATATTAATGGAATAACTACACTATCGTCTTTCATTTCTTGATTATCCAATGCATTCGATAGTTATAATGGGGATATAAATTTGTATAATATATATTGGGATCAACTTTCTTTCACAATCTATATTAGGGCTCAACTATTTCTATAAGATATATTGGTCTAACCTGTAAGATATAATGGGGATCAACCTGTCGTATAAGCTTTATCAGGATCACCTGTTAAATTTTAAAATACTGACACAAAACATAAATTCAATTTTCTAAATTTAAATCATAATATTTCATTTTCATTCATAAGAAAACATTTTATGTAATTGAAATAAAAAATTCATTTTAGCAAATCCATTTAAAGAATTTACAAAAGATATTTTTTAATCAAAGTTTCCTATACAACATTGAAACATTAAAAATAAATTATAGAATTAAAATTTAAAACATTTATTCCAATATATTTAAACCCATAATACCATTTTTAGCGTATAAAAATTATTTTGAAATATTTAAAATAATATATATGTAAAACAAATAATATGATGTTTTAGTTAAAGTGTCCCTTGCCTTACGAATGAATCATCACCTAAAATCTATATACTATTGAATAATAAACATACGTTAATCATTAAAATTATTGATATCCTTTTTAATGTTAATTATTCCTTTTATATAACATATTATCATGTTATAAAAATTATTTATTTATTTAATTTCATGTTGGATGTTTTGATGATAATCATCACTTGAGTCCAAAATGACATTGTTATGATGTCTATAGTCAGGTTTAATTATTTTAAAATATCCATAATAATAATAATGACATAATAATCAATTTTACAACTCAATTTTACTTTGAAATCAAACAATTTATGTATGTATATGAAAAATAAATAGTATTATAATCATGGTGATGGTAGGTCATACGTAAGCCTGAGTAACATTTCAATTTTTCATTGATCATTATGTAAATAAGCTAATTATTATTATATCCGTGAATAATTATAATAATATCATCAATATAATATTAATCATTTAATACTTATATATATCATCCATGTGATGTAGGGATTAAAAATGGGTCACATCGCTTTATGGAGGTGATATTTCACGTGTATGCACGAATGACAATATCATTTTTATGTGCATGGAAATGTAAGAATTTAAATGATATATTATTATTAAATATTTATAAATATGTCATTAATATTTTATGTAAATATTAATTTAATCATTATAACTAGTCTTAAGAGATGATAATAAAAGATGAATTATATAGGTTCGTGGAGGTGATTTTTCATATGTACGGCTGAAAGATTAATAATTTTACAATTTGATGGATTTGGAGGTAGATATGGGTCATGATTCAAACATAATAACATCTCAATATATTTAGGATAATTGAGTTATTATTTTATAATGGATTAAGGATAATTGCCGGAAGTGGAAGAAGAAATCAAATAAAAACACTTAATTAAAAATGACAGCTTTTCTTCGGACAACCTCCATTGATTAACACCATAAAACATATAAGGTGAGTATTATGAATAAAATAAGTCGCTGATAATGTAGGTATGTATTATTGGAATATATTTTGTATATCCTTTCCATGCTAAATAGGTTTTGTGGTGTGATGAATAGAGAAGAATGTGTTCCCATTTATAGGAGAGGGGTGGGGCACTCTTGGAATTTTTCAAAATATTAAATTAATATAAATTATTTTTTTATAAAAATGGATCCATAATTATTTATTTCAAATATATGATGATTTTGGGTCAAATATAATTCATAAAAAGAAAAAATATATGTGTTTTGAAAACATTTTAAACGGTCTCTTTTTTTAACCCTTTTTAATTTTTTACATTGATACCAAGTAATTTAAACTTTTATGGTTAATATATTTACTAAAGAATACAAAAACCCCGTAAATGAGAGATTTATGACATTATAATATATATAAATTACTTGGATAAATATTATATTTTTATAAGTCACATGTAATTTATTAAAATATTTTATATTTGAAAATATCATCTTTGTCAATTTTGACACTATTAAATATTTTACTTTTTAAAAGCATCATAATAACTTGATATATTGAAAATACCCTCATTAACTCATCCCTAACAAGTAAAATTAATCCATAACGTTCATTTTTTGAATAAATTATATCAAATTATAAATATTTTTATATTTATAATGTCCTTTATATCATTCTTCCGTTAATGAATCAATTATTGCTTCATTATTGTGTCGCCATTTAATGTAATTATTTATTTTATTAAAATGATAAATAAATTACCATGATTTAGTTAATTATTTTAACATTATAAATAATATTTATATTATAATATATACCCTATATAACCCCATATTAAAAAATATATTACCTGATAAAAACAGGTGTGTGATAACATTTGTTTTTCATTGAAAAAATAATATAAATGTCTTAAAGTCATCCAAGTGGCTCTGAGTGGACATAAAATTGTCACAAGGAATATTTAGGTCGAAAATAAATCATCCAATGAAATTATTAAATATTTTAGGGTGACTTTATAATATTTATAAAATTATTTTTACCCTTATTGACCTGATTTACTTTTAAATGTAATAATAAAAATAATTAGTAATGTCAACATTCATAATTTCCAAAAATCAATTTTACTCTATTATATCATTAATTTCATATATATTAGAACCGTTTATTTCAATTTTTCAAAACTCGAATCACAAATGTGTCAAAAATTTATTTAAAATTAATGTTATTGACAGATCGAGAAAAAGGTTTTTAAAGTAAGAATGTTCAAACATTTAGAATGTTTTTATATATAAATTTCAAGGATAACATGATTACAATGAACATTATATTTAATGATAAAATATTTATTTAATGAAATTTTAAAACAAAATTATGGACAATTTAAATATCTAAAAAAATTAGACATCAATAGTGTTTTTAATTAAATGCAGTATTTTTCACTATTTGTTAAAAAAGAATCTTATTAGAAAAATGAAAAAAATTAAACCAAAATAAATTTTGGTACTAATATTTCAAATAGAAATATTATTTTGTAAAATATAATATATAAAAGAGGAAAAAACTAGATTTAAAGTTGGATATCCATAAAAAGGTTGTAAAACACTCTATTTTGAAATATACTCTTCTTTTATATAAAATTGAATTTATTTTTATATCAAGTCATTAAGAAACATAAAATTAAGTTAAAACATTATGTAAATTATAAATATTTTTTATTTCATTAATATAATACAAATAGTGTGATTTATTAACTTATTGGTATAAAACACTTTTTTTCTCATTTAAATAGATTTTCAAAAAAACATTACCTTTTATATTAAAAAGGGGTTTACATCCATTTAAAATTAATCATTCACAAAATAATTAATTATATATACATTTTTAAACAATATTTTCAAAAATAAATTAATACTATCCGTTCCCTCCAATATATCAACTATGTTATAAGGGTAACACTTAAATAATAATATTTAGTTGTTTGCTTAAGCACAATGTGGAAAATCATGTACACTGATCATAGTGATTATTTTTAAAAATTTAGGATGTTACACACTCCCCCTATTAATAAATTTTTTACTCTCAATTTGAACATGGAATTTACAACTAGTGCATTTACATTTTGATATAACTTTTTTGAAATCCTCCATCAGAAATGTTATTAATAACACTACCACTTTAAAATAATGAAAGGTAAATACGAAGGTTACCTGAGTTAACTCATACTATTATTCCATTTAGGAAAAAATGGATACGGAAAAAACTAACTATCGGGTTTTCATGTATAGAGATAGATAACATTGTCGTTAGAATCATAAGAATTAATAAAACATAAATCTGTAAATAGATAAAAGGTCACTGATTTATTAGTAAGAAAATTTGACGGGAAAAAGTTTTTGTTTTAAAATCCTATTCATAGAGTTCAGGAATTATTTTACTATCTATATTAATAATGTAAGAAAATATAATTACTTCAAAATTATTGTTTCATCCTATAATAGATTTCCACTAAAAACACATCTATTTCTCCAAACGATGAGTATTTAGAATGAATTTTTCATGCCCGAAGCACTAGAATCAACTTCTAGAGAATAATTTAATCCTCAAGATGTTAGATATGTATTTATCATGTCATTAGACATTAAGAAAAATTGATATTTTTATGATAAAATAATATAATTATCCAAAAATTATAAACCATTTTATAATGAAATTCAACTTTTAATCATCAACATTAAACAATGATACCTAATGACCAACATAAACAATTCAACAAATAAATGTCCATAAAACTCCTCAAAATAATATAAACTATTGTTTAAAACAAAAATTCATAAGGATTTTATAAAATATTATTTCATTATATATTTTAATAATTATCATCAAATAACGACACTTAATCTTGAATTATAATAAAAACGTATTTTACCTAACAATCCCCAATATATGATTACTATTTGAAAAAATAACCTAAATCACCATAATCCCACAATATAGACATATATTATTTAAAAATACAACTTATCATTTACTTCTCAAATAAAATTCCATATTATTAGGTGTACCATGATTATATTTGTTTCCAGAAACAGTGAATGTCTTCCGAAACAACATTCACCACATATTCCACGAAATCATTTTCCAATATAATAAAAACATTATTCCCAATATCAGTTTTTTTATTATTTCTTAAATTTATTTAACTAAAACTAAAAATCCCTACTAATCCTAGACATAATGTAGTCCAGTGTTAGGCAATACACTCTTGTCTCCCTTTGGTTGTGGGTTCGATTCTCATGGACTTTCTACTTGAGATGATTTTCCCCGCACCCTATGGGTTTCCCTTTTTAGAAAACAATATTATTCTTAAAAAAATTCAAAAAATACGAAAAAATAATCAAAAAAAATGTAACATGATTTAACCACAAATTTGGACTCACAACTTTCAGTTTTTATCCCAACAACTAATAACTCATAGTTACTTCAACAATTAATGTCTCTAAATATATAATTATTTAACATAAAATTTCATAACTAAAATCCTCAAAAGTATTTTTAATACATTAAACATTTGATAAACCTAAAAATTATAAAATTTTGATGATATCCCTAACTCTTAAGAAAGCATCAAAATCTACCATGTTTTCTAAACCATCATTTGATACCAACTGTACTAACTTTTCCTTAAACATAATTTATTCTAGTGTATTTTGAACTAAAATTCACATTTGGTGATATTTTTAGTTTATAGATTTACAGAATTATGAAAACCTCTAACAATGTAAACCAATACATTATATGTGGACCCTTATACTATGTATCCATATTTTCCACCAAAGGAATCCAATTAAAAAGCCCGAATTAATTTCAATAAACATCTTCAATTAATTCATAGTGACATCTTATTTTTCCTTAAAAATATTATGGGATATTAAAATAATTTTAGAACATAGATTGATAACAAAAACCACTTTAGGAGACATATAGAAATTTAATTGTTAGTCCACTAAAAACATATAATCACATTAAACCTTTTTCATTAAAACTCATTAGCGGGAATTGAAATAAAACATAGGAGCCTTGGGACATCATTACTGTATCACTCTTACATTGAAACATAAAAATGGAATAACCATACTGTCGACATCCATATCTAGAGTACCCAATGAATTGGAGAGCTATAATGGGGCTCACCCTTCAAAAAAGCATATTGGGATCACCTTTTTCCGAGATCTATAATGGTGCTCAACCCTTCAGATAAGCTATATCGGGATCACCTGTGTGCTATAATAGTGCTTAACCAGTCATGTAATCTCTATCAGGATAAACCATTAAATTTCCATGTAACGACGTAAAAAATTCTTCTATTCTAAGCATATCACTCATAAAATATCATTTTAATCCCTAAAAATCAATTCATTTTATTTAAATTACCAATATAATTTCACAAACCATTTTAAAACATTTATAAAAGAGGTTTTTGAATTAATGTGATACAAAACACATATAAACTTTTAAAAGAAATTCATGAATTATCATTTTAAAAAATTTATTTTGATAAATTTAAATTTTTATAAATATATTTAATACACGGACATGAATGAGAATGATTTCGAAGAATAAAACTCTAAAACACATATGACGATGTTTTTGTTAAAGAGTACCTGACCTTGAGTATGGATTGTTATGTACAATATCTATCTTCCTAAATAATATAATTAATATAAATATTAACATAATTTTTATCCTTTTATCATTTATAATACCTTTTATAATTTTTTAATAATTACTTAATTATTTATGCTTATTCCATATATTTTGATGATTTCTGGTAATTCAGTCTGAAATGACTCTGGTATGATGTTTATAGTAAAAGTGTTCATTAGTCCATAATATCCAAAATAGTATTCATGAAATAATAATAAATTTTTCACATAAATTATTACTTTATATCAGAGAATTTATGTATGGATATAATAAATAAAAACATTATAATCATGGAGATGGTTGATCCTACGTATACATGAGTAACATTTCCATTTTTCATCGATCGTTATGGAAAAAGGTTAATTATTATTTTACAATCATAAAATTATCATAATACCATTATTATTATATTAATTATTTAAATATACTAATATATATCATCCATGTAATGTGGTGATTAAAAACGAATCACATCGTTTCGTGGAGGTGACGTTTCACGCCTATGCCAGAATGACATTATGATTTTCAGGTTCACGTAATGGAGAGAAATAAATGATATATTATTATTTGATAGTGATAAATATGTCATGAATATCATATATAAACATTAATTACATCATTATAACTAATATTATGTGATTGTACTGGGTAACAAATTATATCAGTTCAGAGAGGTGATAGTTCACATGAATGTTGAACAATTAATTGTTTTACCATTTGAGGTAATTTAAGGTGGATATGGGTCATGGTATAAACATAATGACATATTTGTTTGTTGAGGGAAATTAATTTTTTATTTTACAATGGTTGAAAGATATTTTAACGAATTGGAATAAGAAATAATATAGAAACTATTAATTAAAAATAATATCATTTCTTGAGAAGACCTCCATTGATTAACCCCATAACACCTCTTAGGTGAGGGTTATGAAAATAATTATGCCTCTAGAGAATGGGGAGTAATTCCAAGACAATATTTGGGATGATATTGGATGATAATGTATTTTTTGAGGTGTGATGAATAGATAAGAATGTGTCACCATTTATATGAGATTGGAGGGGAACTCTTGGAATTTCTCAAAATATTAATTGAATATAAATTAATTTTCTAATACAAATGAATCCAAACTGATTTATTTATAATATATTAATATTTTTTGTCTAATAAAATTCATAAAATAAAAATTATATATGTTTTTACTATTATTTAATCCTTATATTTTTGTTTTAACCAATATTAATTATTTATTTGATATCATGTAATTTAAAATTTGAGGGTCAGAAAAATTACTATAACATGCAAAAAACAAAAAATGATACATTTTTAAATTATAATATGTATCCCAAATAGTTTTATAAATATTAAATTTTTTAAAATAATATATCATTTATTAAAAGATTTAATATTTAAAAAAATCATTAGTGTCAATTTTGACATTATTCAATATTTGAATTTTTTAAAGATATCATAACAAATTGATATATTTTAGAAAAATCTTTTAATTCATCCATAAAATATAAAATTCATCCATAAAGTTATTTTATGTCATAAATTATATAAAATATTATTTATTTTATTGTTAATAAGATCATTTATTTGATTCTTCTATTAATGAATAAATTACTCCAACATCATTGTGTCACCATTTAGTTTAAGAATTTATAACCAAAAATTTATAAATAAATTACCAAGATTCTGGTAATAATGTTATATTTCTAAATAATATTTTTAGTTGAATAGATAACCTATATAACACCATATTAAAAATACATTACTAGTTAAAAATGCATGTGATAAAATTTTATTTTCTTTGAACAAAATAATATAAATGTATTAAAGTCTTCTAAGTGGCTCCAAGTGGACATAAAATCGTCCCAAATAATATTTGGGTCAATAATAACCTATCCAATGAAATAAAGACAATTTTTAGGGTAATTTTATATTATTTATAATATTATTCTTACCCTTATTTAACTTATTTACCCTTAATCATGGTAATAAAAATATTTACAAATGTTACTATTCATTATTTAAAAAATTAATTTGATCCTATTAGATCACAAATTTAATACTTATTATAACTGTGTATTTCCATTTTTTCAAATACATAACACATAAGTTTCTAAAACTAAATTAAAATTAATCCCATAGATAGATCAAGAAAAAGGGTTTTTAATGAAAAAGTATTGAAAAGTTCGCAATGTTTTTATATCCAATTTCAAATTTTAATTGATTACAATGAATTATATTGTATTAAAATAATAAAAAATTATTTATATTTTCTTTCAGACCTATTAATATGATAATATTTATAAGGACCCTACCTTAAATATTACTTATTATTGAATTAAATGAATAATTCACATTGATGATCTTTTCAGGTGTACAGTTTTAGAGAATTAGGACATAACTATTACATGTCAAAGATTTAAAAGTGGACACATCTACTCACCTTCCATTTGTTTCAGAAAATAAAAACTCTTGAACAAAAGAGACATGTCTAGTTCCTTGTTTTAGAAAGCCTGACATTTACTTGATCTCATCCTTGATCCTATTCAACTTTATGTCCTTTGAAAAACAGTTCAAAAAAAACATGGGATGAGCATAAAAAGCTCTGTAAGGGTTATAAAAATACAGAAAGAAAACATTAGTCCATGTATACATAATAATCAATGAAATCATACATTACTCATAAAACATAAACACGTTAACATACCTCATGAAATCATAAGATTTATGAATGACTCATAAAAATCATAAGACATAAAGGTCACTTGAGGCATTCATAACATTATTATATAGGGAGTAACCCTCATGGTTACGTTTGGAAAACCCATCACAGTATATTCCCTAAATCTCTTCAGAGAAACCATAATGTTTAACTTCTTCGCATTACCCAATGCATTGGAGAGCTATATCGGGCTCACCCGCCCTTAGTTTATCACAGAATCACCCGTCTTCATAAAAAATTCCGAAGAACCATAACATAATCATAGCACATAAATTAATCATAAATTAAAGATAAATTTCCATCGTTGAAATAACAATATTACATTTTAATATATTAAAATAATGAATCCATTCAAAAAACCCATGGTCAAAACCATTTAAAACATTTAATAAAGAGATTTTTGAATCAAAGTGTCTCATACCACCTTTAAGATTTTAACATTTTAATCCATTGATATACATATAAATAAATCCTTAAAACCATTTTGAAAACATGGATATTAATAAGAATAAATCATTAAAACATTTAATGTGATATTTTAGTTAAAGGGTTTTTACCAAAATTAGAGACACCTGAATACCATAATTGAGGAATAACATTTAATCATACTTTTATAATATAATGAAAATAAATGGATTCATGATATAATATTCCAAAGGAGAATATATACACCATATAAGAGTGAATTGGTGCATAAAAACAATTAAGTCTCAATAGAAATGTAAAATGAGATGAAATCCCAAATAAAGAAGGTATCCTTAAATTAAGGATAAATCAATCTCAAAATTATGTGTGAAAAATATAAATACACCCAATATAAGTTGATATTAATTGTAAAAAGATCAGAGGTCATTCACACATATTAAATGTATGACATATTAAATAACTACATGTTGAACCCAAAGAAATCGAAATTGGGTTAAAAAGTTCCCTTGGTAAAATTCGACAGCCTAATGGTGTCACTTTAAAATTCATAAAATTAGTTGATTATAGAGAAAATGGTATCTCATCACTTGGACATAAAATTTACATACATAGAGATATATAATAACATACCCAACATAAAAATATGTAAATTAAAAGACATAACAAAAAAAGTCTTTTTAAAAGAGGAGTGTGAAAGGTTCCCTTACCGATTTGGGCAACATTCGAAAAGTACACCCCATGAAAGAAAGACTATTCAACATTGATGTAAATACACATAAACGAAATTATATTACACAAAGATTAGAATAATGGTCAGTAAATACACCATTCAAATTAAATGGTGGCAAATGTAGCTTAACTCTCACAAGAATAAAAGTGGATGAAAAATCCCTTACAAAAACATGGCAGCCTAATGACGCCACTTAAAACATCCAAAAATTGATTTATGAGATCAAATAGGGTCTCTCATAATATTAATATAAAAAATTACAGAATTAGGAATGTAAAATAACATCCCCAAACATAAGAAAGATGAGTTTAAAGGAAATGACATAAAGGAGAGTACCTAAAAAGAAAGAGAGAGGTAGGATCCCTTACCTCAGGTATGAATTGTTTTGTTCGTTTCTTTATATTCCTGAATAATAAACTTTGGTAAATTTATAATTGTTTAAGTAAATCTTTTAAATATTATTATTCAGTTCATATCACATATTATAATGTTATAATAATTTGTTAATAATGTGAGTTCATCTCAGACGTTTTTGTCGATGTTTGGTACATGAGTCAAAAATGAACTTGTTTGAAAATGATTGTCCATGTAGTTATAATTAAATCATCTAAAGAATAGTATTAATGATTTAAATATCATATATATCCAGTACATATTCATTTTATACTACTACATAACATTTGGAGATAAAAAGAAATGAAATGCAACGTTCATGGAGATGGTAGGTCGTACGTACGCATGAACGCTACATTCATTTCTTTGTCATATTAATGGAATTAAAAATAATTGAGATATATATATTATAATTCCAGTATAATATATATTTTACATAGGTCACATATTTTCATTAATTTCATTATTTATACATTCCATGTACTGCATGAATGAGTCACATCACTTGAGGGGGCGGTAGTCCAAACTTCCTCTTCTGAAATTATCGCATTGGTACAACATGAAAAGCATAAAGACATGTTTTAAATATAAAATTAAGAAGCATATAAAAATCATAAATACCATATATATCATATATAAAATATAGTTACATCATAATGGCCACCATGAAAGGTGTTAAGGGAATATTGAACAATCATCGTTACATGAGGCAAAAATTCGCCATCAACAGAAATAGTATATTCTTTATCTATTAGACAATGGTGTGTGTAAGTTTAGCTTGAAACCATCACATAATAACATCATAGTATACATAGGATACTGGATTTGTTACAAAATAAAAGAATAAAATGAGTTTAGAGGGTTGGAAAAGCAAAATAAAAGAAAAGAACACAAGGGAAGACATTACCTCTAAATCGGGTAACTCTTTTTGATTTGATAAAAAAGGATTCCATAGAAATGATTATTCCCAAATGTGAGGCATCAATGATGAAGCGAGGGATGTGGAGATATGAAATGGTCAAGGGATGGCAGATCCAAAGGCTTGAGAGGTGTGTGTAAGGTGGTAGTGGTGCGGGCCTTTTATAAGAGGAGAGGTGGGGCACTCTTGGAAAGTTATAAACTTTTACTTTATTATAAAATGCTTTTCGGATTTTAATGGTCCCAAAATTATAAATTTATAGGATAAGGTGATAAGAGTTCTAAATACACCCATCAAATTGGTTTCTTAAAAGTTTAGGTCTTATATTTTACATTATATTTTCATTTTATTTAAATCGTTAAATAATGAGGTAATCACTGTATCATCATGGTGTTATAAATAATTTAATTTATTTAATGTCTAAAAATTGTAAAAAAACTATCATTATGTAGGAAATATTTTTCTGTTTCCAATGAATATTTATAGTCAAAAATATGACTTGTATAACCCCATGTAAAAATTGTTTTAGTAAAACAATACATGTTTGTGACATTTTAATTTTAACTTTAAATACAATGTTATTAATGTAATTTTCCAACCAATGTGGCTTCATGGGGTCCCCGAGTTGACCCATGGATTTTCTTGGTCTTCCATGACTAATCCAATATGGGTAGGACATGTGTCAAGGTCATTTCATATTATTAAAACTTAGTTTTTACCTTAAATTACATTAATTACCTCTAATCGCGATTAAAAACTTAAAAGATACTATTCACCAAAAAATTATTTTAATCCTATTGAACCACATTTTAAAACCTAATGACAACCATGTATGTCATATTTTTGAAATTAGAATCACAAAAGTTGTAAAGTTTCATTTAAATGAAAAATCAGTTTTTAAACTACCACTTAGTGGTTTCACTATTCATCAAAAATTGAAGTTTTTCAGAAAAATACCAAAAATTCACCCTAAGAAATATTTGATATTCCGAATTCAAAAATGATGTCTATTTTAAAAAATTCAAAACATATAAGTTTAATTATTTAATTTAATAATTAATTACTGCTGTCAAAACAAATCGCGTGTTTTAAGAAACAATATCTATTAAAAGATTAACACTAGTTTAAGTCCAATTTCAAAGTGAAATTAATTCCAATGACCATTATTGGATTAAATGGAAAAAATATATTCTAATTTCACTTTAAAACCAATTGAAAAGATAATATAATCATATAAATAAATTAGACTAAAAAGAGGTTTTGAATTAAAATACAACATTTTCACCATTCATTAAAAAAATGATCTTTATCGGAAAAATACCAAAACTTTACACAAAGTAAATTTTGATGTCCCAATTCTAAAGAAAATTTTTATTTTGTCAAATATAACACATAAAATTTTCAAAATGTGGATTTAAAATAGGTTCTCCATCAAAAGGCGGTTAATCGACCTTTTAAAGAATATTAGAATGTTTACACTTAAAATTGGATTCATTAGCATTTTTAATCCTCTAACATTTATTGTAAAAAGAAAAAATATTTTCAAAAATATATAATAATTTGTAGTTAGTTCTTTTCATTCCCGTCATTACAATGGCTAGGTGTTAACTACCATTTAAAATAAAATTATTTTATTATTAGAGTGCAACATTCGATTTCAAAGGAACTCGTTGTTATGTATTGGGTAAGCCATCGAGCATAGCATTACCTTTAAATTAATATTAACATTTTATTCACAAATTGGGATAAATATAATAATGTCAAATTCTTTATTTACCTGAGGTGTTACATACTTCCCCCCTTTTGGGAATTGCATCCTCACAATTTTAAAATTGGGCTCAGAAACATCATTGAATGTCCACCATCGGAATAAGAGTTGGTAAAAAAATCATTTTAAAAGAAAGAAAGAGAAGTACAGAGGTCACCTGAGTTAACCCAAACTAGGATTCCATGTCAGAAAACATGGATATTGAAGAAAAAGAAAAGGGTCATGTTCTGAGGGAGGGTGATAGAAAACATGTTTAGGATAAAGTTAACCACAAGAAAATCACAAACTTGTGGTGGGTTAAACGGTATTCGATTCCCCAGTAGGAAAAGTTAACAGGAAAATTTTTTGTTTTTAAGTTACTTTTCATTGAGAAATTTATTTATGAGCTTAACTAAATCATAAGGAAACATACTTACTTGTCGTGTTGACCTTCATCTCTTACTATATTTCATACAAAAACTCATATTTTCTCCAAAATACAAGTATTTAGGATGACTTGTTCACATTAAGAGCGCTATAATAAACTTCCAGAGAATCACCTAATCCAGAAAAGAGAACTATATACTTCCCATGTATTTAGACCTTTACCAAAACTAAAACCAAAAAAGTTTAGTATGAGATCAGATAATACCCAAAAAGGATAATCCTTTATAGAAAAAAAATAAATTCTTAATCTCCAAAATTTGTCAAAAAATACCCAAAGTTCAACAAATACCATTCAATAAACATAAATCCATCAAATTCTTCAAAGTAATCAAAACTAAGACTGAAACACAAATCTCTAAAGGATTTAATCACATAGTTTTCCAAGATAAACCTTAACATTTATCTCCAAATAACATCAGTTACTCTTAAAGTCTCATACTGAAAAGTAATTATCCTAATCACATATCCTCCATGATAGGTTAATAATTTCCATAGATAACCCAAAATAAACTTATTATAGATTCATAAGATCATCTAACAAAAAATATTTAGTCAAACTAACCAGGGACTTCACGTAGTCCAGTGGTAGGCGATAAATACCAGACGCGCTTTGGTTGTGGTTTGATTCTCACAGCTTTGTCCGATGTGACAGATTGTCACACGGTCTGTTTGTTGTCCTTTTTCCAAACTATATAATTCTCAAATCATTCCCCAAAAAGAGATAAAATCATCAAAAAAAACCATAACATAATTTATTCTCATTTTTATCTCATGTCGTTCATATTCCATCATAACATATAGTAACCCATAATTACCTCAATAGTAAGGATCATATAAACCCAAGTGGTTCTTTATAATTATGTCCACAAAATAACAGATAATTGATCCTTGAATAGAATTTTCATCTATCAAACATCAAGGTTACACATTCTATAAAAGGTCTTCTAATATAACCCCATCATCAATAGAGACTTAATACTCATAAGAATTTCACCATAACTCTTGAAGCCCTTATATATTGACTTCTTACTCATTCCACATTATTCATGATCCATTAACCATTCCTTTCCAACTTATTATGAAGTACTTTTTTCCTACCAACAAAATCATGAATCAAATCCTAGGATTCCAAAATAGGAAAACAAATGTTATGAAATAATCCATACCTTTGATTGGTCATTGTCAGTTTCTTCATCCTCAATCAGAATGTCATTAGGTATTACTAAACGAATATTTGTTTGATCTCAGTGATCCCATTCCCGAAACTTCTTCATAGTACATGTGTTTGAATAATGACCATGCACACCACATTTAAAAAATTCAATTGATCCCTTAGAAATAACTTCTTTCCCTTTCCTCGAGTCAACTGGATTCTTCCTTTTTCCATGGAAGGTTCTTGCATTATGACCTTCATTTCCACATCTATAGAATATTTTTGTCCCTTTGAAACATTTTCCTAGGTATTTCTTTCCACATCTTTGACACATAGGTTTTTGAACACACTTACCTTTATGATTATTACCTGTAGTTCCATAGGGATTTGTTTCTCGCATATATGATGCCTTATAGAAATCACCAAAGTTTCGGTGGTAAATCATGACTCCAGATAGTTGGTTGCAGATAAACACAAGAGTTCTCATTGCTGCTCCCATATCATTCAGTTGCTCTCTCAGAAATCTGTCATAGTTTCCTTCACATCTACTGTTACTTTGGTGCCTACTAGATCCAGCCATTTACTAAAACCAAAAATGTCAGTGTGAGTATATCAACAAAACAATCATGTACTAATGAGGGATATAAACACTAAGATATACTTACTCATTCACTTTATCTAAAACTAGGACTCTTTCTTAAATCCTAATCATTATGGTAATGTCACTTATGCTTAAAGAATACCCTAACCTCTAATGTTATCTGAATCGACCTCTGATATCAACTATAAGGACCCAGCCTTAAATATTACTTATTATTGATTTAAATTAATAATTCACATTGAGGATCTTTTCAGGTTTAGAGTTTTAGATCATTAAGACATAACTATTATATCTCAAATATTACAATTTGGACACATCTACTCAGTTTCCATTTTTTCACAAAATAAAAACTCTTGAACAAAAAACTCATGTCTAGTTCCTTGTTTTAGATAGCCTGACATTTACTTGATCCCATCCTTGACCCTATTCAACTCTATGTCTTGTGAAGAACATTTCAAAAAAACATGGGATGAGCATAAAAATATCAGTAAGGGTTATAATAATTCGGAACGAAAACATTAGTCCATGTATACATAAGAATCAATGAAATCATACATTACTCATAAAACATAATAACATTAACATACCTCATGAAATAATAAGATTTATGAATAACTCATAGGAATCATAAGACATAAAGGTAACTTGAGGCATTCATAACATTCTTACGTAGGGAGTAACCCTCTTGGTTAGGTTTGGAATACCCATCATAGTATATTCCCTAAATATCTTCGGAGAAACCTTAACGTTTAACTCCTTCATGTTACCCAATGCATTGGAGAGCTATATCGGGCTCACCCGCCCTTAGTTTATCACGGAACCACCCATCTTCAAAAATAATGCCCAAGAACCATAACATAATCATAACACATAACTTTAGCATAAATGAAAGATAAATTTCCCACATTTCAATAACAATATAACATTTTAATATATTGAAATAATAAATCCATTCAAAAAACCATTTTCAAAACCATTTAATACATTTAAGAAAGAGATTTTTGAATCAAAGTGTCACATACCACCTTGAATCTTTTAACAATTTAAACCATTAATATCCATATAAATAAATACTTAAAACCATTTTGAAAATATGTATATTAATAAGAACAAATCGTTACAATAATTAAAGCGATATTTTAGTTAAGGGGTTTTTACCAAAATTAGAGACACCTGAATACCATAATTGAGGAATAACATTTAATCAGAATTTTATAATATCATGAGAATAAATGGATTCATGATATAATATTCCAAAGGACAGTATATACGGTATATAAGAGTGAATTGGTTCATAACAACAGTTAATTCTCAATAGAAATGTAAAATGAGATGAAATCCCAAATGAGGAAGGTATCCTTAAATTAAGGATAAATCAATTTAAAAATTATGTGTGACAAATATAAATACACCCAATATAAGTGGATATTAAGTTTAAAACAATAAGAGGTCATTCACACATATTCAAAGGATGACATATTCAATAACTATATGTTGAACCCAAAGAAATTGAAATTGGGTTAAAAATTTCCCTTGGTAAAATTCGATAGCCTAACGGCGTCACTTTAAAATTCATAAAATTAGTTGATGAGAGATAAAATGGTATCACATAACTTGGAAATAAAATTTAATTAAATAGGGATATATAATAACATATCCCAACATAAAAATATGTAAATTAAAAGACATAACAAAATAAGTCTTTTTAAAAGAGGAGTGTGAAAGGTTCCCTTACCGATTTGGGAATCTTTCGAAACGTACACCCCAAGAAAGAAAGACTATTCAACATTGATGTAAATAACCATAAACGAAATTATATTACACAAATATTAGAATAATGGGTATTAAATACACCAATCAAAGCAAATGGTGGCAAATGTAGCATAAATCTCACGGGAATAAAAGTGGATGAAAAATCCCTTACGAAAACTCTACAGCCTAACAGCGCCACCTAAAACATCCAAAAATGGATTTATGATATCAAATAGGGCCTCTCATAATTTGAAAATAAAAATTAAAGAATTATTAATGTAAAATAACATCCCAAAACATAAGAACGATGAGCTTAAAAGAAATGACATAAAGGAGAGTACAAAAAAAGAAAGAGAGGTAGGATCCCTTACCTCAGGTCTGACTTGTCTTTTTAATTTCTTTATATTCCTGAATAATAAAATTTTGTCAACTTATAATTTCTTAAGGACATCTTTTAATGATTATTATTAATTTCATATCACATATTATAATGTTATAATAATTGGTTAATAATGTGCGTTCATATCATATGTTTTTGTCGATTTTTGGTACATGAGTCAAAAATGAACATGTTTGAAAATGATTGTCCATGTAGTTATAAGTAAATAATATACAGAATAGGATTAATGATTTAAATATCATATATATCCAGTAAATATTCATTTTATACTACTCCATAACATGTGTAGATAAAAATAAATGAAATTCACTGTTCATGGAGACAGTAGGTCATACGTACGCATGAACGCTACTGTCATTTCTTTGTCATATTAATGGAATTAAAAATAAATGAGATATATATATATATATATTATAATTCCAGTATAATATATATGTTATATAGGTCACATATGTTCATTAATTTCATTCTCTATACATTCCATGTATTGCATGAACGAGTCACATCATTTGAGGGGGCGGTAGTCCACACTTCCTTGTATGAAATTATCCCATTTGTACAACATGAAAAGCATAAAGACATGTTTTAAATATAAAATTCAGAAGCATATAGAAAACATAAATACCATATATATCATATATAAAATATAGTGACATCATAATGGCCACCATTAAAGGTGTTAATAGAATATTGAACAATCATCGTTTCGTGAGGCAGAAATTTGCCATCCACAGAAATAGTATGTTCTTTAACCATTACACGAAGGTGTGTGTAAGTGTATCTAGAATATTTTACATAAAAACATCCTAGTATATTGAAGATACTGGTTTTGTTACAAAATAAAGTAATAAAAGGAGTTTATTGGGTTGTAGAATCAAAATAAAACAAAAGAACACAAGGGAAGACATTACCTCTAAATCGGGTAACTCTTTTTGATTTGAGTTAAAAGGCTTCCTTGGAAAGGATTATGCCCAAAGGTGAGGCTTCAATGATTAAGAGTGGGATGTGGAGAGATGAAATGGGAAGGTTTTGGCCGATCCAAAGGCTTGAGAGGTGTGGGTAAGGTGGTAGAGGTGGGGGACTTTTATAAGATGAGAGGAGCGGTACTCTTGGAAAGTTATAAACTTTTACTTTATTGTAAAATGCTTTTCGGAATTTAAAGGTCCCAAAATTATATATTTCTAGGATATGGTGATAAGATTTATAAATCCACCCATCCAATAGGTTATTTACAAGTGTAGGACTTATATTTTACATTATCGTTTCATTTAATTTAAATAGTTAAATAATGAGGTAATCGCTGCATCATCATGGTGTCATAAATAATATAATTTATTTAATGTCTAAAAATTGTAAAAAAAATATCATGATGTAGGAAATATATTTATCTTTCTAGTGAATATTTATAGTAAAAAATATGACTTGTATAACCCCATGTAAAATATTTTTTATTAAAACAATAAATGTTTGTGACATTTTAATTTTAACTTTAAATAAAAAGTTATTAATGTCATTTTCTAACCAATGTGGCTCCATGGGGTTCCCAAGGTGACCCATGGATTTTCTTGGTTGTCCATGACTCATCCAATAAGGGTAGGATGTTTTTCAAGTTCATTTAATATTATTAAAACATTATTTTTACCTTAAATTACACTAATTTCCTCTAACCGCGATTAAAAACTTAAAAGTTACTATTCACCAAAAAATTATTTTAATCCCATTTAACCAAATTTTACATCCAAATGAAAACCATGTATGTTGTATTTTTGAAATTCAAATCACAGATGTGGTAAAGTTTCATTTAAACAAAAAATCAGTTTTTAAACTACCACTTAGTGGTTCCACTATTTATCAAAAATTGAAGTTTTTCAGAAAAATACCAAAAATTCACCCGAAGCTATATTTGATATTCCAAATTCAAAAATGTTGTCTATTTTACAAAATTCAAAACATATAATTTTCATTAATTAGTTTAATAATTAATTCCCGCTGTAAAAAAGAATAGCGTGTTTTAAGAAACAATATATATTAAAATATTGACAGTAGTTTAAGTCCAATTTCAAAGTGAAATTAATTCCAATGAAAACTATTGGATTAAATGGTAAAAATATATTCTAATTTCAATTTAAAACCAATTCAAAAGATAATATAATCATATAAATAAATTAGACTAAAATGAGGCTTTGAATTAAAATACAACATTTTTCACTATTCATTAAAAAATGATCTTTATCGGAAAAATACCAAAAATTTACACCAAGTAAATTTTGATGTCCCGATTCTAAAGAAAAATTTTAGTTTGTCCAAAATAACACATAAAATTTTCAAAAATTGGATTTAAAAGAGGTTTTCCATCAAAAGGCGGTTAATCGACCTTTTAAAGAATATTAGAATGTTTACGCTTAAAATTGGATTCATTCGCTTTTTTAATCCTCTAACATTTTTTGTAAAAAGTAAAAATATTTTAAAAACATATATAATAATTTTTATTAAGTTATATTCATTCCAATAATTACAATGTCTAGGTGATAACTACCATTTAAAATAAAATTATTTTATTATTAGAGTGCAACGTAAGATTTCAAAGGAACTCATTGTTGCGTATTGGGTAAGGCATCGAGCATAGCGTTTCCTTTATATTAATATTATAATTTTATTAAAAAGTATGGATAAGTATAAAAATTTCATATTATTTATTTACCTGGGGTGTTACAATATGAAAATATAATGAAATTAGATGAAATGATGTTTTACATTAAAATGAAATATTTTGTACTATTCATAAAAAAATGAATCTTGTTAGAAATATACCAAAAATATAACTAAAGAAAATTGTGACACTCTTCATTAAAATAAAATGTTTATTTTATCAAATATAATATAGAAAAGCGAAAAAACTATATTTAAAATTGGGTTTCCATCAAATGGTTGTAAAACTACTTTTTAAAAAAAATACTCTTTTATGCGAAATATTGAATTTTTTCGATAACATGTCTCAAAAACACATAAGATTATTGTAAAACATTGAATTAAATATATTTAATATATATATAACTAATATAATACCACCATATTAATTTCTTTACTTATTGGTATAAAACACACCTTTCACATTTAAATATGTTTTCATATAAATAGTTACTTTTTAAAAAAATGTTGCAAATTAATTTATAATTATTTATTCACCAAATAATTAATTAAATATTAATGTTTAAATAATATTTTAATAATTTAGTTAATATTGTACATTATCACCATTCTAATGAATATGTTATAATAGTAATATTTAAATAATAATATTTAGTTGTTCGTTTATGCTTGATTTGGCATATTGTGTACAATATCAAACATTTTGTTTGTTTTTAAAAACTATGGATGTTACACTATCATAGTGGAAAGTGTAACTTACTAAACATGATTCACTCCTCATTATAGTCATGTTTATCTCATAAAATATAAATCTTTAACTAATACATTGTAGGGAGGTTTAGGTCTTACCCCTTATATAATGAAAATCATACATATGTGGGCCAAAAGAACATATTAAATTCATCATATAAAAACCCATAATAAATGGGGTTCATAAAACATTCCTTCAAAACATAATTTCTGGAAATGAAGTAGATTTAATAATCCTTTCATCATTTCATCAAATCACAGCCCTTGATAAAAGAAATATGTTTGATAAGAGTTTTATCTTCGTACATCCTTTTGAAAAGAAATAGGATTCATAAAAGAATTGAAATCCAAAATGGTAAAACATTAATAGAAAAATAATAATTTAATATTTTATTATATCCACAATAAATCATAAGTAACATCAAAGGATGACATATTATATTGAAAATGATTTTTGAAAGATTCCTGGTAATGTTTTTTTGATAAAAATACACTTTTCACATTGAAAATATCTTTTTAAAAATAATAATTAATAAAAATAAATTGAAAATAATTTTATAAACATAAAAAATAAATCGTTAAATCATTTATTTTCCATGGTAGTGGTAAATAATTTTCATTTCACACACATTAAAACAAACATACCTTCTATATTTTGGTGAAATCCTAATGGGCCCTATTTAGAAAACAACATGAAGATTATAAAAAAAATAAAAATTCAAAGATGGTTAAAAATTAATTTAACATATCATTTTAATAATTTTAAAAATATGTTTCGAAATATTTTTATAAATAATGGTTTTGGAAGAAAATTGGTTTTTGATCGAAGATAGAAATAAAAAAAAGTTTTTCGCGAAACATTATTTTTAATGCTTGAGTACATAAAGAGAGGAAAATAAAGAAAGCATGTTTTATCATGACATAACTATATTAGAATAAAATGGATGATGTTATTGAGAGATGGATCTTGATATTTCATCATTTGAAACATAATCATAAACAATCCTGATAAACAGTGACATTGTATTGTAAAACCCTTACCACTTTGGTAACATTGAATCATAATCCCCAAAGAAATAATAACATTAAATTAAACATTAAATATCCAAAGAATAATTAATTTCATGATATTAAATGTTAATTTAGATTTATATACACCTTATAAGACAATATTAGTGCATAATATAATATAGCTCTTAAAAAATAAAATTTGAGATAAAAATCTAATACCACGAGTTCCTCCTAACTAGAAAGTTATATATCCTACTTTATAATGAATATAAATTTATTATAAATATATTTCAGGATCATAATAATATAAATAATATGATATATGATGTATTTATACCATTGTTATACATGTTAATTTACAATTTCCTGTTAAAAATATGTTTTGGGTAATAACTGCTTCTTTTTTCACATATGATTTAATTCATTATTATTTGTCCTATTACATTGGACATGGAGATGGTAGGTCGTATGCTCACATGAATGCTATTTCCATTTTCTAGATTGTTGAAGTGAAATAGAGGTAAATAATATATTACCTTAAAAATAATTTTTATTAAATATATATCACATATATTCAATAAATTATCCCCTTATTACCTTTCATGTAAAATGTATGTTAAAATACTTACATCACATCATGTTGTGGTATTCAAACATACACATGATCAATGTTCTCAAATCCTCCATTGAATGGAAAGTAAAAAAGGTATATTTGATAATATATTTCTAAAAAAATATTTATGTTCAAAATATCATACATAAACAATATATACATAACCATTCTCAATCATGAGATGTGTTTATAGAAAACACGTCACATCGATACGTGTGGTGGTATTCTGCTATACACACGAGAAACCTTTTCATTTCCCATTAGAGAGAATAGGAGAAGATTATAATTAAAAAACAAATCATCATAGAATATCATTATATATAACATAATAAAGATATTAAGTCGTCATGTTTTAAAAAACGTAAGGAGGTGGAGGATGAAATAAAATAAAAATTCTCATTGAAGAACATTACATCTTCTTCAGGTACCCTCCTTATGTTTAAACCGAAATACATACAATTTTTTATTGGAGAACAAATTAAGGATTATAGTATGATATTATGGAAATAAATAATTTATTTGGTAAGGTATTTTCTGATCTAAAGGGATTTTGAAGTGTGTAGAGGACAGGACTGGACTGGCCTTTTATAAATGAAGTTAGTTACACACCTGTAATTGTTGAAAAGAATAATGTATGCCCATGATAATCCCGTAAAAAGTATATAAAATTTTCCATTATCAAACCTATAAGATATACGGTCGAAATATTCACTTTAATGGTAATTTGGTAAATTGTTTTCTCATTTTTAACCCTTATCATTTTAGTTTAACCCCACAGTACACCACTTTTAACCTTAACTGTGGAAAATAATTTTTTCCTTGTTTACTATTAATTATGGAAAAACGTTTTTTGAAAATATTATAGAATATAAATTATTATAATTTATAATTTTTAATCCAATTTCCCAAATTTCATTCAACTAAGTGGAAAATTTTAATTTTAAATTATTCTCACAGATGTGATTAGAAAGTTGGTATTAAAAGAGAAAATGCTAAAAAAACATAAATAATTTTTATATCAAAATTAAATATGTAACTTATTCATACAATCTAAATTGTGTTTATATATATTCAATTGATCTAATTTTACTTTTAAACCCTTTTTTAAATAAAAATTATTTAATGACCCAACCCCAAAATCCCGGAGTCGGTGCATTATCTTTTTACATTAGCATAATTATAGTGAAAAGAATCTCGGATGACCAATTTGATTTACTATTTTAGAAAACAAGATTACATAAATGATACTAATAATAAATTTGGAAATAGAAAATAAAAACATGATATATAATAAAATGAAATAAATATCATCCTTCATAGCTTTTTCTAATATTTCTTCTTCATAATATGGGTAAATGTTATATAATAAGGGTTAGTTCAAATGCTTGGTTAGTGTAAGTAAAGCAGGACGAATTATTAATGGATCAGAATAATAAACATATAAAGGTGAATAAATTTAATCACCTTCCATTAAAATATCTATATAAGTAAATATCTATATGGAAAGGTAAGAAATTGAAAACACATACCATTTAAGCAATAAAAATGAATATGAAATCCATTCATAGAAATGTTGAGGAAAAATATCATTGTTAAATAATAACTAAATATAAATGAGGATAATTCTTATTTATTGGATGTTAATTATAATAGGTACTTGGTACCTTTACTGTAAACAACTTTCACAAGACAGTTTATAACATACTGGGAACAAACTAATTTGGTTTGGTCAACATTATCTTTATTTTCATGACCTTTCACAAGAATGTTTATAAAATACCAATTATAAAAAATGGATTTTTCATACAAATTTCTTCCCATTATATTTCCTATGCATCAATTGTGTTACATTAAATAGTCCCCAACCTGTTTCATACCAGACCAAATCATTCCTCATATATCAAATAATCTATTTTCTAAATAAACAATGTGCCTTATCATAAATTTCCACATTGAATAAAATATATGGATTTATATATAATAAATAAGTGTATTATAATTTAAAAAAATGTTTTTTTTGATATTTATTAAAGGAAATACAATTTCAATGACCCTTAAAACAATTTTGAGGAAAATTGTATATAAACATTCCAAAGTGTAACATACCACTTTTAATTATTTGAATCATAATCCGCATGAATGAAAATTATTAAATTACACTTATAATATATTGATATTATTTATATTCCTGATATAACATGTAAAAGGTCAATATATACACCATATAAAATTGAATTGGGGCATAACGACAAATATTCCTAAATAGAATGTAAATTGAGAGGAAATCCCTTACATTGAGTTTGACTTATCACGTCTGTCAATATATTCCTCAATAATAATATAATTTTAATTATTTAATTTATTCATAACCTTGTAATGTTTATCATTAATATTATTTCACTTATTAAAAAAATTTAAATAACTACTAAAACCATTATATTTCCATTCGGTGTTTCAACCAAATTTAGATCATGTGTTAAAATTCCTTTGGTAGGTCGACTATGGTCAAAGGATTCATTATATAAAGAACTCTAAAATAATAATCATGGATTAGTTATAATATTTATACCACAATTATAATTTTAAAACAAATCATGAATGGTGGTTATGAAAAAAGAACCACCATTTCCAACATGGATATAGTAGGTTGTATCTATACATGAGTAACATTCCCATTATTCAGTTATCATTATGGGAAGAAGGTAAGTAACACAATTAATTTATATAATTATAATTATATCATATATATATATATACAATTTTATTTAATCATTTATACTATTGTATATAATTTTTTATGCAAAATAAATCACATCGGGTTGGGGAGGTGGTAGTCCACTTGTCCACAACTGACGTTATCACATTTTAGTGTGGGAAAAAGGTAATAAATGAATTGATATATTATGTTTCCATAAATGTAATTATGTCATTAATTTATTATATTTTTAATTTATGATATATATATATGTTTAATTAAAATCACCCCTCTTTCATTCAATGTATAGTATGAACAAGTCACATCACATTGAGGGGGTGGTAGTACACACTTCCACAAACGATGGTATCGTAATTACATAAATGGAATTCATAAAATTATGTGTTATAAAATGATTAAAGAAGTATATATACATAATATATACCATATATATCATATAATAATATTGTTTCCAACATAATTACCAACCATAATAGGAATTAATGGAAAAAATGAACGACATCATTTTGTGAGGTGATTGTTCATCATACACATAAACAATTGGTTTGTTCCCCATTTAATGGATGTATGTGTAAGTGTAGTTCAAAACGATGACATAAAAACAAAAAAATATATTTATGATACCTAATTTTTTATATAAACAAGTAATAAATATATTTTTTTGCAAGATAATGGAAATGAAACTAAAGAGATTGTGGAAAGATGTTACCTATTTATTGGGTAACTCTTTTTTGTTTGCACCAAAATGGATTCATTGGAAGAATTTATTCCCAAATGTATTATTCAAGGAGTAGGAGAGGGATTTTTTAAGACTATTATAGATGATTTTTGATGATCAAAAATGTATTGAGAGTTGTAAGGAATGAAAATATAGAAATCATTTTTATAGTGCATGAGGAGTGGCGCTCTTGTAAATACCAAAAGTTATACATTAATAGGATGTATCATTTACCTATTGTACCTCCAAAATATAAAACTAATGGTGTAAAATGGAATAAAGGTCTACAAAAACATAAAAAATAAAAAACTAATTTCATTTTTATTATTTGGTTCCTTAACTTCTATGTTTCCCCAATTTTATCATTTTGGTTTTCAATAAAGAAACTAGTCATCCAATATATGTAAATTAACCATTAAGAATAAATTAATGTGGGATTTATTAGATAATATAAATATATTTAATTATAAATATTATATAAACTTTTTTTAAAAAATTAAATGTGTTTTGGGAATAAATTTTAAAAACAACTGCCTATAATGTGAAAAAATCATGCTTTAACTCAGATTGTGTTAACAATTGTTTTACAAAAATAGGGGTCAATTGGTTAATTATAAAAGATTAACTGGTCCACAAATAGAACATATTTAATATTTATTTAAAATTTAAATTCACTGTGTATAATATATGATTTTTATTTATTTGAAATCATTTAAAAAAATTTAATTAATTATAAAATAACAAGAATTTTGAAATTGACATTATTTATATAATTTTAATTAAAAAATATCTAAAAAAATATTTTAATTAAAATATATTATGTTGAAAATTATTTAACATTATATATTAATCTACAAAAATGATTGAAGATAATAATTTAATCAATTTTCTTCTCTTTTAATATTTGTAGTGTCATTTATTTTAGTCAATTATTAACTAAATAATCACTGTGTTGGCATTTCTGAAGAATTTTAAGTATCAAATTCAACTAAATAAATTAATGATAAATTATTATGATAAAAATAATACATTTATCATTTAAAATGAAATGTAAAACAGAAAGTATGATTTTTTTACATATCTCAATGTTTTATAATTTTTATAGGCATGAAAGGTTCCTTTTTTTCTTTTTTCTATAATTAATTTTTCATATAAGGATCACTCAATAAATATTATCACAATAAACCATAAATTTTCAAAAAAGGTAATATGGTCGAACTATTGGCATAAAATGTATTTTCAAGAAGTTTCTATGTCATTTTGGTCCTTGAGATTAAATATTCAATTCTTGTTAAGCTTAATTTTACATAAATCACTATAATTAATTTTAATCATTTGCACTACTATTTTTGGTCAAAAATTACATTCATAATATTAAAACTAATCCCATGGATGTGGTGAGAAAATTGTTTTTTAATGTAAAGATGTTCAAAACATAAATAAGTCTTTATATAAAATTTCAATATAAAAATGATTCTAATGAACAACATTGGATCAATATATGTATAATTGATCTATTTTGAATTTAAGAATTAATTTAAAATTTAATTTAGCCATAATAATTATTTAAAAAGAAAAGTCATTTTTTAATTAAAATATAGTATTTTCACTACTCATCGACAAATGAAACTTCTATGAGAAATATAAAAAATTAACCCTAAGATAAATTTGAAATTTTTAATTCAAAAATGATTTTTATGTTGACAAATATATTTTATAAAAGTGTCAAACTATTTTTTTAATATGTGTGTTCCATTCAAAGTAGATAAATGTTGGTCTTTCATGTAACTCAAGCTAACTTAGTGTTGTGTGTAGAATATGATTTATTTAGTGATGTTTATAAATAAATATATAAATAAAATTAATTTTATTCTAAAAAATATATAGTAATTTTTTATGGTGTTACATTCTCCCCACCATAATTAAATTGTGTCATCGCAATTTAAACATGATCTTGGTAATCAAAATATTTTTATTTAAAAATAAATTTTTTAAAAACCCTACATCATAAATTGGCCCAATAACACAAGTAGTTAATAATATGTAAAATGAAATTGAATTTCACCAAAAAAAACTAGGCATTATAATCAGAGAACATTAGTTAATACCTGGACATGAAAGAGAAATCATACCATTATGTTATTATGGGGAGTGATAGATAACATGTTCACCTAATATTTATAGACCACAAAACCATAATCCATAGGTGTGAATAAAGCTAATTTATATCAACAAAAAAACTGATGATAATAGGAATTTTGTTTGTTTCTGGACCCTTTTCCTAGAGTTGACAAATTCTTTCACATTATTTTCCTATGATTTTGGATTGAACTATTTCTTCTTCATTCCATAGCACAAGTTGATTCATATAATGAAGTAATACAACAATCTCTAGAACCACTTCCAAAGATCAAGAAAAACCATTTCGTAAATGGTTAAACTTATGTGCCATTCATGTTTCTGATCTAAAAAATTTGAATTAGTTAAAAGAAATTATTTATATCAAATTTAAATTACCCAAATGGATAATCTATTTATCCAAAAATCATTGTCTAAACATCGATAACATAATAAGGGTAACCATTCTCTCAACGGTGTGTTTTTTAAGTTTAACATGATACTGAATTACTTTTCCTGGTACCAATAAATATATTATATCTAATACTTATTAAGATAGTATTTAAGTATAATACTTATATATTTCATAATTCTTATAACCAGTACATCATGGATAAAATAAATTTACAACATTACTCAAGGATCCAAATACATAAGAACATTAATCATTCAACTTCATAAATATCAGTAAAATAATCAAAACCGTCATCCACTGGCTTCTTCTAAGGAATATTCCCTTGAAATTTGGTTCATTCATTTCTGTAGTTCCCAACCTCCATATAGTGGATGCATTATAAATTTGAATTTTCATTATTTCCCTTGAAATCCTGAACTTCATGGCCTTTTTCTCCACACATATATGAAACTACCATTCCCTTAAAACAAATATTATGGTATTTATTTCCAAAAGTATTACATATAAGAAAATCCTTAATTTTCTTTTTTCCCATATCCATTTTCTAAACTAACATCCTTTAATTCTCTAGATTCCCTTCTAAGTAATAATACTTAGATAATTATTTCATTCTATTGATGGAACATACAACTATTTCATCATATAATGAAATGTTTTGGTAGACTATTTCCCTTTAAAGACATGGATTATGACCTTAAAAAGTGATAAATATTTCACTCTATTTTTTATATGTAATTTGTATCATATGTAGATAATGTTGTAAAATTAGATTCAAACACTACAAAAACTTATTAATCATTTTTCTTTAAGCTAAGGAAATTTCTCTTCATCTTAGTTTGTTTCTCAAGGGGGAAATATTTGTCAAATAATTCCTCATTAAAATCATTCCATTCCATGAGTTCTATTTGTTCATACTACTTAATATTCTAGATTAGATACCTATATTGATTAACATCACCTTTGAGGCAATACAAGGAATTCTTAACCTTTTCTTTCTTATATAATTTCAATGCCATAAATATTTTCTCCAAATACATAATCAATTTCTCTACTACCATTGGATCAGTAGTCGCACTGAATGATAGAGGAATCTCTCGCATAAAGATATCAAACATTAGAGTGTCTCGTTATGGAAAAAGTTTCTCTATTCGAGTAAGAATATGTTTTATTATCTGGTTATAATTTCTAAATATATCAACAACATGCTTAGTTACAATACCATTTATATCTTATTTTGTAGCAGGGAAACCTCTATATTATTCGTGGGTGTTGGTATAATTCTTCCTTCCAAGTTACATTTCTAAACAATGTAATTTAGTATATTATCTCATAAAATTATGAATATTGTATGACATTAAATATTCTATAACACCTAAAAAAATTGAAATGTTTATGCATACCTAATCTCATAATCATTAACATAGTTTCTCTGGGTATATAATTACTTTCAAATCCTTCAAAATTATTTGTAGTTTAAGTGTGAACTATCCTAAAAGTATCCCCTAGGAGTTTCAAACTAGGTTCACAACAAGGCCCATTTTCATTTACCAGGATACGTTGACTCAGGCCTGACACACCTTGGCAGGTTTGTTACTCCTAGGTACATTTGAGACAGAACCATATCCCCGTGTAGAATCTAGACATGGATGTATTTCTTGGAATACCCATATAATCTCTTCCATACCAAATTTATATGATGTTATTATATAATTATACATAATTTTTATCAATGGTTTATGTTCCCTAATCTATGTTTTAAAAAACTTGTTTCCAATGTTGCTTCTAATCTTCTTTTGAAACAAACTATAATTCCCTGACCCCACAAACTTAGAGCCAATGCATTATTTTATTACATTAGTATTATTACAAGGAATCCAATCATAGAGGTAATCTTAGTTTATCTATTTTATAATAATATATTACATACAAGACAACAATAATACATTTGGAAATATAAAATCTAAAATGATAAACATTAAAATAAAATAAATAACATCCTTAAAATATTATTCAATAATTAATTATTCATAATCCAGGGAAAGTATACATAATAAGGTTGAACTGAAATGATAATTAAGGGTATGTAAAGTGTAATTAATAATTTGTTGATTAGAATAATCGAAATTGAAAGGTAATTAAATGACAATAAATTCCATTTAACTGTCTGAATAAAACAATATAAATATAGAAATCTAAGAAACTGGAAAAGCTTGCCATTTAATCAGTGAAATGGAATATGGAATAAATAAATTCATTTGTTGATGAAAATTACCATGGATAAATAATATCTGAATCCAAATAAGGGAAATTATTAATTATTGGATGCGATGTTTCCTATATACTTGGTACCTTTATGGTCAAGATATTTCACAATGTGATTTATAACATACTAAGTACAAACTAATTTGGTTGGGTAATCCTTATCTCTACTATAATGACCTTTCAAAAGACAGTTTCTATCATATTAGTTACATACTTCAATGGTTTTTGAAACTTAATTTCATCCCAATATAATATTTATTAATTAAGGTTCATACATTAGATGGTCCCCAACCTGTGTTATACAAGTCCAAAGCATTCCTTATATATCTAATAATTGATTTAATAAATAAACAAGATTCCATATAATCAAATTTTATTATTGAATAAATGATACATACTTATCAAAATTTCATTAGAATAAGATAACTAACAATAAGTTTTTTTTGACATTTATGAAAGAAATTATAATTGAAATATCATTAAAACATTTTTTAGGGAAATAATATTTATATATTACAATGTGTACCAAACCACTTTGAAACATTTTAATCAAAACCACCCTGAAGAAAAAAATATATATAAAACATGGAACATCATGAGATTAATTAGATTCATGAAATAACATTTCATGGGGAAATATATACACCATATAATAGTGAATTGGATCATAATAAAGTATAAACCACAATTGAATGTATGCTGAGATGAAATACTATACCTTGAGTCTAACTTTTCACATGTGTCTTTATAGTCCTGAATAATAAACATATGTTAATTATTTAATTACATATTAAAATTTTCTAGTTTATCATTAATTTTTTTTACTTAATAATGTGTTTTACAAAACTACATAAACAATTAATTTTATATCAGGTGTTTTGAGAAAATTTGGTTCATGTATTAAACCAAGTTTCATAGGTCGACTATGGTCAAAGGGGTCATTATATAAACATTTAAAAATAATAATAATAGTCACATATTTATAAAAGTTAAACATCAATTATACTTTTAAAACCAGTCATTAAAGATGTTTATAAAAAATGAACCAATGTTACAGTCATAGATATGGTAGGTTGTACGTACGAATGAGTTACATTGCCATTTTTAGTGATCACTATGGAATGAAGTTAAATGAAAATATAAATTTATAGAATGGTAATTATATCATAAATAGCATGTTATTTAATCATATATACTTATAAATATAACTATTTTCATATAAAAGGAATCATATCGTGTTGGAGAGGTGGCAGTCCACAGTTTCATGACCGATGTTATCATATTTTAGTCTGTGAAAAGTGTAATAATGAAAATGATATATCATGTTTCCAAAATTTTAATTATGTCATAAATATTATATATATTTCATTAACAAATATATTTTTAATTAAAACCATCTTTTATAAGATCAATGTATATTGTGAATGACTCGCATCATTTGGGGGGGTGAGTCCACACATACACAAATAATGTTATCACATTTACACAAAATTGAATGTCTAATGGTGTGTGTTAAAAAATAATTAAAGGATACTTGAGGCATAATAAATTACATATATATCATATATTAATACTATTTCCATAATAATTCCCAACCATGAGAGTTGGTAAAGGAAGAAAACTACATCATTTTGTGAGGTTGTAGTTCACTGTATACATAAGTAGTTTGTTTGATTCCCATTAGATGAATGTGCATGTAAGAGTATGTTAAACCATTAGCATAAAAACATCTCATTATATTGAGGATACTATTTTTTATATAATCATGGAATACTTTTATTTAAATTGGTGGATAATGGAAATAAAACTAAATATCTTGATGAATGATGTTACCTCATCTTTGGGTAACTCCTTTTGGTTCCTTAATTTCTAATTTTCTCCTACATAATCATTTTTTTATAAAAGAACCTAGTTTTATAACCTATGTAAATTAACAATTAATACTAAATTAAAGTGTGATTAATTAGATAATATATATCCACAGAATTATAAATATGATATCAAATTTACAAAATAAAAAAATCATTTATGTTAGAAATTAATTGTCAAATAAGTGTATGAAACCTGCAAAAATCCTACATTATCACATACCATGCTAAAAATGATTTTTAAAATGTATGGGTCAATAGGATAATTATAATTGATCAATTGGTCTATTAATATAATTTATTTAATATTTTTTAATACATAAAAATCACTTGGATTAATATTGGATTTTTAAAATTTAAATCATTTATTAAAATATAATTTATCATAAAATAACATTCATATCAATTTTGAAATTATTTTTATAATTTTAATTTAATTATATAAAACCAATGATGGAATTAAAATATATATTAGTTCACAATTGTGTACCATTATATATTAATCTACCAAAATAATTAACGAAAAAAAATCGATCAATTTTCATCACTTTTAATATTTACAGTATCATTTATTTTGCTTGATTGTTAACTAATTAATCATTTATTTGGTGTTTTTTATGTATTTTAAGAAACTAATTAATCTAAAAAAATTAATGGAAAATTCTTATGATAACAATTTCCCATTTATATTTCAAAATTATATGTATAATTAAAAATATTATTTATTAACACATATCAATTTTTTATGAACATTATAGTTAGGGAATATTTTCTTATTGTTTTTTTCTTAGATAAATTATCAAATAGAGAAAATTCATGAAATATTATCCCAATAAACCATAAATTGAAAAAAAAATACGTATATGGTTGAACTATTGTTTGAATTTTTTTGAAAGGTGTCTAGGTAATTTTTCCATTGGGATTAAGGTTTTGTCCATTGTTATTCTTATTTTTACCTCAATCAGCATAATAATGTTTAGACAATTTCACTAATTTATTTTGGTCAAAAATTAAGTTGGTATTATTAGATAAGAAATTTTTTATTGAATACAAATATGTATGAATTTTTGTCAAAATTAAATTCACAAAAGTGGTAAAATTAAACATAATTTTAATCCCACAGAGGTGACGAGAATGTGGGTTTTTTAATGTAAAAATGTTCAAATTTATAGGACTTTTTTATACAATTTCAATAAAAAATGATTACATTGACTTTAATTGGACTAATATATTTAACAATTATCAATTTTAACATTATGAATAAATTTTAAATTTAATTTATCATTTATAATAATTTAAATGAAAAGGTAGTTTGTAACTATAATGCAGTATTTTTCACTATTCAATAAAAAATTATGCTTCTTAGAAAAATAAATAAATCACCCTAATATATAATTTTTAATTAATAATTTAAAAATTATTTTTATTTTTAAAATTAATTTTATAAATGGGTCTAAATTTATTTTTAAAATAACTATGTAATTAAAAGGTGGTGATGCTCATTCTTGTGTGTAATGCAAGCTAACTAGGTTTTCTATGAAGATTTAGATCAATGAGATTTTCCATCTAAGTCAAGAATGAAAAAAAAATTCTTTTATACTAAAATAAAAAATATAGTAATGTTTTGGGGTGTTACCAAGTAACCTTATAAATTCCCTAAATTAAATGGTATTTTTTAATAAAACCTATATTTATCACTATTCATAGAAAAATTAATCATTTTTGAAAATTTCCCACGCCTAAACCAAAGCATATTTTGACATTATGATTGAAAATAAATTATCAAAAAAAATTCTAAATGATTAGAACATTATTTCAATTATATTCCTCTAAAATATTAAATACTAATTTTTTTATGAAATTAATGTATATTTGAGACTTATAAAGACATTACAAAATATTATATACTTATAATCGATGTGTTTTTTTATTTAAAACAATTATATAAAATATTTAAATTTTATTTATTCCAATTCTTTCCACCATGTTTAGTGGTTAGGTAATAACTATAATGTAAAAAAATTATTAATAGTTTTTCATTATTCATTAAAACTCGACATTTCATGTGACCCAAGTTATCTAAGAAGGTAAATATATAAGAAAATATATTCATTAAAAAATCTGGATGTTACAAGTTCACGCCAAATTTTCCCTTAATAGATATATTCCCTCCCTCTGTCATCTATTATTCACTTGTAAACTCTATTGAATATTTCCATGATGGTAATTCAATACTTTCCTGTTAAAAATTATTCTAATTCCAAAAAATACAGTATTTTACAAAATACATTTCATGAAACACCGAGATTTATGATATATTTATCATTAAATAAATTTAATTTCTTTGATTGCATTCCTTACACACAACACTAATTTTAAATAAAATGGATATAAAATAATCATATTAATACTTAATAAGATAGTTATTGCATAACAATCCAATTTTATGGTATTAGTAGGACTCGCCAAATTATGGGAAAAATTATACACATTTTTAATATGAAATCGTTGGTTATTAACTGTTTATAAAATCATTCGAAGGTAAACATACATGTTTTTTAGAATATTGTTTTTATTCATGTGATGTGTGTTTATCTTAATAAACTAAATTAATCTTTACTAGTCAATGATTTTGAATTAAATTTATTGATAATATATTCAATAACCTATTTTGAAATTAATATAATAGTTTTAAAATGTCTTGCAATGAAGGTAAAATCAATTTACTACTTTAAAAATCATTTTACTAAAAATCATTTTATTGCATTTTAAAAAGTTATTGTAAAATAAGATTCTTCTAGTTATATATATTGTATCTCTTTAAATTGATTCCATATTTGGTATAAAAATAATTAATCTTTTTTAATAATATAAAAATAATTTTTTCATAATTAATAGTAATTGTGGTAAATATTTGTCACATCGGTAATGAAAATCTGGTAATTAATATTAAAAATAACTAGTTCTCGCCCGTGCTATTTCATGGCGCATTCTATTACTGGGTTTTTATTTTAATAAGAGACTAATATTTATAAAATTTCAGAAGAAACAATAATGTTGAAAAAAAATTAATTAGAAAGTAATGGAGTATGATAACGAAATATGAGTTCTTATTATACTGAAATTTAAATAAGTAACTATTATTTCATTTTAACTGTAATGAAACTATATGAACTCACCTCTCTATATCATTGATATACCATACCACATGGTTCCATATAAATCTCAAAACATCGTGCCAAAACATCATAATACTATCCACATTAGAATGATGAAAATCTTAGGGAGAAAACATTGAAAAGGCATATCCTTTAAATAACTACCCACAAGATGAAATGCAGGAATGGAAAATACAGCACACTCCAGTTGACAGACATCATAATTCTACAATATGAAAAACTCCATCTAGATCCACTATTTGAAAACACCATTTCGAACCACCCTATGGATTTCATAATTTGTCTCCAAAATCCATATTCAAAGCATCCAAACACCGTACCTGCTAAATAATATTAGAAAAAACATCACCATCTATATCAATAATCATAACATAACACCATTTCATTTTTAAATTTATAAACAAACCAATAATTCTAGCAGCTGCTCCTGGTAGAGTTAAAAAGAATCACAACATTTTGAAATGAGAGGGAATCTGCCGAAATATAAGGTGAGGTGTATCCAGAATCCTGTAATAAACATGACATAATTTGAATGAAACCCTGAAGAAAAAGTCTAACCTTCTTTAAAGTAGTAGGATGGGTGTGATCGCATAAAGATGCTCCCTTTATGCATCAACGCTTCCTAAATTTTAAGACCTGCACACTGGGGAAATTCAGAATAATGATATCCAATTGCCAAGACAACAATAGTTTCATTCATTCTGTAGAAAATTTAATACCTAGGGAGCTCGAAGTGGAGATGTCTAGTAGTAATAAAATATATGGAGATCTTATAATGAGGGCATGATGGAAATTCATGTGCAAGTTACTTTATGGTGGGGATGTTCAAACTGCTTATGATACACTACCCAAAATAATATGTATTTCACATTTACCTCAAGAATTGTGCTCCTCTTCATGATAACATGGATCTGTTAAATGAGTCTCAACAAAAATAATTCATGTAGATCAATTTCATTCTGCCGTCCCTATGATCATTGATGTAGAATGGCCAAGGTGGTAGATTCATTCATAAAACTAGTATGTTGACCTTCACATTATTGGTTAGGAAAAACAGTGACATAGAATTACAATATACTAACTTCTAGAATATTTTAGAAAAGTGTCATTTATTCTGTTAAAAAATACTCTCAAAAAAACTAAGACTTAATGAAACAACACAATAGGAAATACGGGGAAAAATTAAAAAATATTCAAAAATAGAGTCAACATATATAAGGAAATGTAGGTTTAAATGAAATAGAAGAAATGATAATCAATGGGGAAATACAGTTGAACAACTGAAACAAAAAAATGGGAAATGAAGTGAAAAAATTAATATGTCGGGGGTAATTAAATAAAACGCAGAGAAATAATAATTTCCTAAGATAATACTTATAACTTTTACTGTTGATGAAAATGAAATTAGTGAAAATACATGAATGTGTCTAGATCCCTACAATATGTAATTAAACATTAATGTGAGTAAATGACACATATTAGTATTATAAAACCACAAGTGACATGTAACATAAGAACATAATAGTAGTTACAATCAGAAAAATTCCACTGATAAAAAATAACTGACAAATCTATCTTCAGATGCATAACTATGATATGATGCAGAATTTCAGCCCAAAACCTCAATGTAGGGTTCAAATTATACTCTTCTTTTATATAAATAAATAAACTTGAGATATCATAACATAGGATATATTATTTTTACAATGAAACATGTGTACTCATAAAATGTTAAATCAGGAAAAAAAATTATTATTCATAAAATGGTTTTCTTGTTTAATAGGAATCGATAATTAGTTTTCATAAAATGGGATTTCAGTTTTACATGAGGGAAACATGACCAATCTAAATTTTTTTAATCAGGTAAACCAGAAATAGACATGACATCCTCAAAAGGGTGTTCTTTTATATAATAATCATATATTAAAAATCAGCATACCAAAAAAATAATTGACTGGAAAAAAATACCTAATCACAAAATGGTAAATCACTAATAATGGAAACAAACAAAAGAAGACATAAATTGGGTACAATTTTTTACAGGAAATAGAAATTGATAATTAAAAATAGTGAAATCTATTTTAGTAAAAAAACGCTTAATAACAATATGGAAAATTAGTTTAACTAGAAACATACATAATAATTTAAAATATTGGAATTCTGTTATACCGTAATCATACATCATAATTCAGATAATGCCAAAAATGTTTTTATGGAAACAAACTTGAAAACTAAAAAATAATGAAATTTCTTTTACTGAAAAAAAAAACAGTGAAAAATCCCAGAATGGTAAAACTGTTCAAGTGGAGAAAAAATTGAGATATCATATTATGAGAATACTAAATTACTGGAAACTATCAATACATATCAGAACATAGATTATATGTTTCAATGTATAGAAATTTTCCTTCAAGGAAATTGAGTTTATGATTTTTTTAATCTTATTACAGTGTATTAGTAAACTATATTATAAGTATACATAATAGTGGCGATGTTATTTTTAACATGCCATTTGTAACATACCTCCTCTTTGGATGAGGAGGTGGTACATGTTCACATGTCCTGTTCTTCTCATCCTTGAGAAAATATTTCTTTTCATGGTTTTATATCTACAACGATAGTGAAATATTGAAACAGGTTGATAAAGACAAATGTTATCACTCTCTAGGAAATGAAAATTACTTAAATCACTGTCTTTGAGCCCACGAAGGCTTTAATTTTCCTATAATAATGATCAAAGGTGAAAATGATATGAACATGTCCACACCTGGAAGGTTCCAGCAGGTCAACCTGAGTCCATTAGCTGTTGTGGTCTTCAGAGTAGAAACTACCACATCTTGTTTCTATTGAGTGTTGATTCGATTTCCTATTGAACTTCATCTTTAGTGAAGTCAATACAATGTCTGTTAATACATGTCACCATATATTTTGTATATATGGTATAATGAAATAAATAAACATGCCAGCTTGTTTCCTTTGAGAAGAAGGGCACCTTAAGAGTACTTTGGGACCATATTTCTTGTGCTTCTTTAGTCTATATTTTTCCTATAGGAAATAAAGAAAAAACAAAGATCAAAAGAAATAATAATTAATATGGTAGAGTAGAAACAACTAATAAGAAATATATCAATGATTTTGAGAAAGAAAACACACATCTATCCTCCAAAAATACTACATGAAAGAACCACATATCAAATTGGTTGGAGGCTTGAATGCCTAAAATAAAATAGGTTTCTCCCATCATGTAACATGGTTACATGAAACAATATTCATTGAGCTGACCTATCAAAGGTTCACGTAATAAATCTTGTGGTAATGATTGAACTTGAAGGAGAAGACCTACCAACCAACTCATATATGAGCATGCATGATAATGCATGCTTACAGAAGGAAATTGCATTCTGCATAAGGAAGCAACATGGATGATAATATAATATAGAAGAGAAATGAAATCCTAGTTCATGATAATGCAATATAAACATCAATATAAACTGAAATATGATGTTATATTGAAAGAGCTATAAAAATAAAAATCAAAATTGCAATTTCAGTTCAACATGAACTAATATAAAGTGAAATAAAAAATGCATTATAAATGGTAGTATAATTTAATATAAAATGCAGTTCCAGATGATTTTATAATTAGTCAGAAACTATAAAATTCAAGGTATTCATGAACCACTATGTTCTTATGTATTTTAGGTTTTTCATGTTCCATAATTTTACCAGAATGGCTTTGATATAATCATACATGAATTCTGACCAGAATGGATTTGAATAGGATAATAAAATAACCTATGAATTTCATTGAGATTTATACAATTTTAGAATTCCTTGATTTCTAGCAGTCATGTTTATAAGAGCACAAGATTGCAACAGAACATGTTAATGAAAAAGGGAGAACAATCACCTTTGTATAAATAAGTTTTAATGGATAATTTATATCACAAATACCCCAGTCACATAAATAGACTTCTATAATAGAAAAAATTGCAGAGATAATTACATCAATTCATCCAAAAATACAGATCAATATTGAATATGAATGATAAAAAAATACAATGAGTAAAAACATTAAAACATACCAGCTGGACGACTAATATCATCACCTGAAATCAAACACCCTAAATAGGGAAGTTATTTTTTTGATAATAGGTCGAGAACTGCAATAAAATAAACTATTTCTAAAGGAAATTTAGATAAACCATATCCAAAGAGAGATTAAAAACAAAGGAAAATGGATAAAAATGAGAATATAAATTGATACCATAAAATCGTCGACCATGGAGCGGCCACCAATGTGTACATCAATGGGGTTGCTAAGGATGTAAGATGTCTACCTCTAATGGTGGTCTCAAACCTGTAACACTGTAGTGAATTTACATAATAAAAATTATGATTGATAACATATATGAATTAGTTAGAATCATAAATCATGAAAAGATAAAATTTAGTAGGGGGTATAAAACCTATAACACTAATATGTCATGAAACATATCCATTCATAACACATTTCATACAAAAGAAATCGTTTTCAGACACTGAATCTAGGGGAAAAAATTAGTGATTGAACATGTTTTCCTTTTAAAAAACCAAAAAAACGCATACTATTGACCATGGATGTATTTCTATTGGGTAGTGTGACACATTACAGTACTCCAACTTCAGATTTTGCTCAAAGTCAATTCATAACTGAAACTCAGTGAAATATTGGTTTTCAAAATGGAAATGTGATTTGATTTTTAAAATGAACAAATGAATCCCACCAGTTTAAGCACTATGACAGTATATGAAATTAAAAACAAAAAACATATTAAATTTACTATATGAAGATTGAGAAGAAGATTTGGATATTGCAAATGATGGTTTAGAGGTCGGCCATGAAGAAATACATGAACATTTTGTGGGAGTTCGTCACAGGGGTTATTCTGTAGGAAGCGTAAGAGGAATAGATAGAATATGTGAGAGGGATATAGTTTAATTGTATTTTTTGTCACCAAAATCATTCAAAGTAATTACCTAGAGAAAAATAGCAGTTGTGATAAATGTGAGTCGTAGGAGGAGATGAGGAAAATCTCATGTAGCATCCCAAGTTGGAGAGGAGCAGAGTCATGAGAAGAAGTTGAGCTCTATATTTTATATATTTTTAGTAGTAGGGGACATCAATGTTGTGTGGGAAGCCTAGGAGTAGCAGAGTTAAATACCTTGTAGAGGCAGGTATGGAAGGAGGGAATGAGAAGAAATAGAGATTTTGTTACCGAAATTGCATGAAGGAGATTGTTGTAGCTCGGCGCTGACAGTGTTATTCATCAATGGTAGGAGGAAGTCTGAGGAATCGTGATCAGGATCCCAAATATAGGAGGAACGGAGGTGCGAGGAGGTCATCACTGTACAGTTGGAGCGGTAGAAGGAGGGCAGCAAGAAACCTTGAGAAGCGTGATAGGGGATTCGGGGAGGGGGTGGGAACCCTAATGTTGGGAGAGGGGTTTCAGGGAGGGAAATAAAGGAGGGAATCATGAGGGGTGAATAGTTTTAGGTTAATCCGTGGATAAATGTTGAGATACTATAGATGTGGAGCATTTTCGGATGGGAACGTATTGAAAAAATGATGTGGGTGAATGTGAGTGTGACACGTGGTAGTGAAGAATACCTAAGAATAGTATATATATAGATAGATTTGATAATCAATTAAAAATATATCTAAAAATTTCCTTATTTTTTGGGATTAGTTTAGTCCAACTATCCCCAATAAATATTCTAATATATGAGAAAAAAATTTTATAAAAGGTAGCAGTCTGTTATGAAGGGAGACCTCATGGGGGACGGAAATGATGCAATCCCTGGAAATCCTTGTGAATAACAACCATGGAATTGATAGGGATAGAAACCATACAATTATAAAAATTATCTCCTCTTTTATTCTTCTCAAGCGAGCAGGAACATCCGCCGCAAAGTTCACTTTCATCCAAATGTGCCTAACAAGATGCCCATGATTAGTCTCTATGATGCAATGGAGAATAAGGTATGACAGAGCCCATTGGATAGGATGATTCACCTGGATAGACCTAACCATCACCTCATAGTTGAACTCCACCTCTTCCACTTGTATACCATGCTACCTACAAATCCTCACGCCCGAAAGGAGAGCATGCAACTTTTACTCCCAAGGAATCACCAAGACTATAAAATTCACTATATCTGAGGATATCTGAACCCCACAAGTCCCTAATAACCCCCAATCACCCCTCCTATATAAGATCCATCCACGTTGGGCATCATTTCTCCGAATGGTGGCAACCATCTAACCTAACGACCTATCATCACACTGGGAGTATGAGAGATATTAAGAAGATTTCACACCATATAAGACTGTTTTCCACCTTTAAGCAGTAGGCCCATCTCGAAAACAAGGGCCCACAACTTCACCTAGAGAGATGAAAATGAATAGCCAGAGCCCCTCTGTGAAGCGTTGTTCACTTCCCAAATGGTCCAGCACACGGTAGAGAAGGTGATAACACACACTTTTCTCTCCATGGGTCTATTATCCATCCTATGGAATCAAGATTCTAAGAAGTCGTGGAGGTATTGGATGTTATCATTTCATGGGTGAGGATAGAAGAGATACCAATGTTGAGTAGCCCACCTTCTCGAAAAAATTAATTGGATCAGGGTTTCCACTTGTGGGGTCTCACAATAATTGAAATGAGACGCCATTAAAATACCTCTCCTTTGAACCATCTTAACCGTCGGGAGAGACCTATTCAAGAAACGCCATGAGAGGAAATTCAACTTTTTCAAAATATCACTAAAACACACATTGGGAGACAACATGTCCATGTAGATCATTTCATGAAAAAATTACTTTAATACCTATAGGTATACTTACCAAAAGTGGTTCCCCTGAAGAAGCACCTATCCGGCTCCACATTTGTGAAAAAACCTTCACACACTTTCACCTAGTAAGGGTTGAGGTTCAATCTGATGATGTCATGGATCTTGCACGTTTCCTTGAATGAAATATATGTTTGAGGGAATCCTGAAAAAAAATAGTATGGCTCACCTAGTTACTCTTCCAAAAGCTGACACCCCCTTCCCAATGATCCACTGACCAGAATCGGGGAGAACCTCCATGTGTGAGGATATGCATCGAACCCAACCTGTGAACTGATTTCCATGGGTTCCCACAGCCTCCCCAACAATACCATAACACACTCTGAAGAATGAATCCCATAACCAGTCAGCAAACAGAATTTCCAAAGCCAACCTTCCTTGCATGCCCTGTATGGCTTCATTGAGGTTATGTAGCCCAACTCCCCCTTCAGCAATTGGGTTCGCCATCTAGGGACAAGAAGCCTAGTGATAACGACCCATCTTATTTGCATCCTAGAAAAACCCATATTAAATTTGTGCCATCCACTAAATAACACCCTTCAGGGCTTTGAAAATAAAGAAAACATGAATATGGATTGAATATAGGACATTATTGACCAAGGAGACCATCCCTCTAAACAATAATATTTTGGTTTTCCAATTAAGGATTCTACCAAGAATCCTATTGATATTTCCCTCAAATTGCTACACCATGATTTGGTCATCGTATATGGGGATACAAAGGTAGATCTGAGGTATCTTCTTCCATTGGTATACAAGGATGTCCTGGATACCCCTACATCATCATCGATCACACTTTTTAGAAATAAAAACCTATATTTTCCTAGAATTAATGCTCCTGACACTTATAAACTAATATATTTCCACTATCTCCAAAATATTGAGGGCATATATTTCTGTACCATTTGTGGAAATTAAGATGTTTCCAGAAAATATAAGATGAGAGATACCTTCCTCCCCACCCATACTCTGATAAGGGGCTAGCCTGCCTGATTCCTCACCCCTGTGTAGATTTCAAGAAAAAGCATCTTGGGCCTATAGGAACAGGCTAGGAGATACAGGATCTCCCAAATGAACCCCATGAACCATCATAAACAAACCAAACCATTTACCATAATAAATATGGGGAGATAGAGATAATAAAATCACCTAAATCATAGATCAAAAAACATATCCTGAAATCCATAATGTTGCATAACACGTATGATAAATCTCCCTTCAAGTTTATCATAGGCTTTATCCATGTCAACCTGAATCATCACATTCAAAACCACTGCCCTTTTATTAATTTAATTCACTAGTTCATTGGATATCCCCACCACACCATGAATGCTCTGCCCTTAATAATGCCTTTTTATTCCCTTAATACCAGCCTTGGAATGACCCCACTTAGTCTCGATGACATGATCAAAGTAAGAATCATATAATATACATTACAAAGGAATATCATCCAATAATGACTGATTTTAGATGGGTCTTTCATCTTAGGAATAATCACCACCCTCGTAGAAGAAACACCCACGGGCAATGGACCACCCCGAATGAAATCTTGGACAACCACCACCACCTGAGGAAAAACCACCTCCCAGACAACCATATAGAAGATCCATGGGAATCCATCTGGTCTGGGGGAACCTTCAAAAGGAAACATAAATAAATCCTTTTAAATATCATCCTTATAAGGAAGAGAGGACAAGATTTGTAACACCCCAAGATTTCAATTTATGTTATTTTCTTTAAAGTAATTTCATAGCTTGCGCTACACGCAACACCGAGTTCGAGCACACCAAGACTTACCAAACTAGCCATTAAAAAAGAGGATATGACTAGTATTAACTTAATTTTTAATTTTATATACTCGATAAAATTTTAGAATCCATATTTTGTGTTTCTTAGACATAATATAAGAACAAATTCATTTTTCAGATAAAAGAAGTATTTTTCAAAAAATGCAATTTTACTACATTTTAATAGGAAACCCTTTTTCAAACCAATATTTGACACTTTTATATATTCAATTTAATGAAATTAAAATATTCATTATAATCAAGACATAAAAATTTATTTTATATAAATTTTTGGTAATTTTTGGAAAGCTAGCATATTTTGATGAATACTGAAAAATACAAATTTTTAATTGAAAACAACTTTTTTAATCGAAATAATTTATAGTGATAAATTATCGATTTGAATGGATTGAATGTATAATTAGATTATATTTTTATCATTTAATACAATTTAGGTAATTTTAAGTAATTTCACTTTTAAACTGGACATAAACAACTATCAATATTTTGATAGTTAATGTTTCTTAAAAACACGCTTTTTGTTTTTACAACGAAAATTGATTTCAAATTAATTTCTGACACTTCTGTTTTTTTAATTTGGAAGAATAGATTACATATTTGAAATCAGGAGGTCCAAATTGAGTAAATATGTAACTTTTATTTTTATACATTATGATTAATTACTTCGCTAAATATTTTATTTAGTGGGGTTAAATGATAAATCTGATAAATAAGGGTAAAAACTAATATTATAATAATATTAAATTACCATAACATGTATCATATTCATATTTGTGGATACATGTCCTACCATTTTCATTCATGGGTCGATTTTGGGACCTCATGAAGCCACTTGAGAGTGATAATGATACTTTATATTAATTAATTTAAAGGTGAGACAAAAATGACATAAACATATATATTTTAGTATAACAATTTTTAAATGGTGTTATATAAGTTTTCATTTAGACTATAAAATCTAATTAGAAATATAAAAATATTTCTTACATAATTTTATTTTATTTATAATTTTTAGGCATTAAATAATTAAATTTATTTACGACACAATGATAATGCAATAATTACCCTATTAATGAAAGAATCAAATAAATGATATTATAAATACTAAAATAAATATACATTCATATTTTTTATGAAATCCACGAATTTTATAGGTTAATATCACATGTTAGGGTTTATTTAATGTATTTTTTTTATGTAATCAAGTTTTGATGACTTTCACAGAAAAGAAATACTGAATAGTGTCAATATTGACACAAATGAGTTTTTAAAACAAATATTATATAATTAAATTATATAGTTTTTATAAAAACCTAAGTATCATCCAAAGGTATTATATAGGGTTATATATAATAATTATGAACCATTAGGGGTTATATTGGCTTATTATAGTAATTTTATTAACCATATAATATAAAAATACAAAGAGACATGGTAAATGTCAAACTATTTAACTACGAGTTAAATCTAAAAGATAAGGTTAATATGGTGACATAAACCTATCTAAAACCTATGTGTTGACAGGTATTTGGACCATACCCACCTTATACTCGAAAGAAATCATTTTTTGAGTGATTTGAAACCAAAAATGATTTTATTATAAAATAATATTTCAATATTTTCCTAAAGTGACCATCACCTCTCTTATAAAAGGGTACTTCCCCTTCTCTTAATTTAACACATCCAAAGCCATTTGGCTTGGATGAACCATAACCAAATATCCTCTCAACTTTCCTCCCTTCATCTTAGAGTCCATCCTTTGGTCAGAAAGCAATCCTGTGGTTCTCTTTTGATCAAATCAAAAGGAAGAACCTGTAGAGAAGGTAAATATTACATCACCTCTTTCATGTTTTCTTCTTCTTCTATTTCCTATTTCTTTGTTTTTTTAATTATAAAATAATAAATTAAGTATCTTCTATATAATATGATTTTATTATAAAAATGGTACAACCATATTCCTTATTCTATCCATCGTATGAATGACAAAGTCACCATACGTTGATATGTACGGCTTACAGTCTCCATGTCGTGGTGTACATTGTTATTCAAACACTTAATTATTTGGATGGGAGTAATAATGAGTATAATTAATGTAAATAATAAATATAACAAGTTAATTATTTTATATATATAATATAACATCTGGTTACATACTATTTCACCATCAATATAATGATATTGTCACTCGTGTGTACGTAGGGATTACCGTCTACACGAACTTGATGAGATTCATTCCCCATCGTAATAATTCAATAATAATTTTCATTTTAAGATTAAAAATAATGATTAAGAACATAATATCTTTCTGGATACGAATAAAATACATCCTATCCTTATCAAACATGGCTTACTTAACCAAGATTATAATGGAAAACGGATCAGTTAACACCTGAAACGATGATACTACTAAAATATTATTAACAAAGAAATATGAGAGAATAATATATGATATCAAATTTATGTATATATTTATTGTATAATTTAATAACAATGATTTAAATATTATAAAGTTTATTAACGTACCCTCGACCAAGGAAATGTACAAGGTAAAGTTTTTCTTATCTCACTTTAAATTCCATGTGATTTCCATTGTTCGCCACTTATTTATTGCATGTGGCGTATCATGTACTGCCATTTGATATATATATTATCATGATTGTATTTATATTCATGGTATTATGTGATTCATTTGGTGGTTATTTAATTTTTGTCATATGACTCAATTTATTTCATCGTGGTAAGTGGTTTTCATTTCACTTTTATTATCATGAGATTCATGCTCTATTTGCCACTATTACCTTTTGTGTGGTGTATGTACTTCCCATGATTATATTGTTTGTGTAATATAAATTAATTTATGGGTATTTACATCATTATTGGATGATACTTATTTCATGGGATGTATGTTTATTATGTTACCAAATCGGTAAGGGAATTTCAAATTTCAATTTCCACTCAGTCGGTTTTACGAAAACTTCACTGATTACTTTACTCCATGATTATGTGTGAAATAACTATTAATTTACTTACGCAGAAATTATCACTCCCCTTTATGTGGATATACATTTGATACACATAATCACTCCATTTATAAATTATTAGGTCATTGATACAAACTTTATAAGAGCAATTTTAACTCAATTTCCATTCATTGAGTAAAACATCCAAGTCATTGGTGTTGTTTTTACAAGAATATATGTGAATATCTTATGATTGATTTACACTGAATATCCAATCATATTGAGTGTATTTATATTTTTCACACATAATTATGTCATTTATTTATTCTTTACCTATTTATATGGTCTTTATAAAGGAATTCATCTCAACTAACATTCCATTAAGACTTCTTTGTTGTTATACGCCAATTCAATTTTATTTGGTGTATATACAGTACTTTAACACAGTATATCATCAACCTCTTTATTCTATAGATATTATAAATTTTTTTATTACCTCAAATATTTGTATTCAAATGTCTATCATCTTTAAGGAACTCTTACTAATATATCATTTTAAATGTTCTAAAATTTTATTCATTTAAATCTTCCTCATTAATTTCCAGGTTTTAAAAATTGTTTTAATGTTTTATTTATATGGGAATTAATGTTTCAAAATTGAAATTCCTTTTAAAATTTTCTATGTGGTATAGGAAACATTTATTAAAAAATATATTTTAAACAACTTCTTGATAAATAGTGAGAATTTTAAATGTTCTCATGATAAATGGATATTTACCTTAATGATTTTTACTGATAATTTTCAACTATGTCAACAACTTTTGTGGGATATTATTCTTGATTGAGGTTAATTTATTATAATAAAAATATTCCATACTGTATTGAAGGTTTTGTGATATTTTTCACTATGGATGTGTTATTATTATACCATTCATGGTTTATGGATAATGTATTGACATTTCATATTATAGATTTACTACAAATGTTTCTTTTATGTTTAAAATATTTCATATGAGGAATGCATTGGCCTTAGTAAGTGACGGGTGGAGCCCGCTATAGATCCTCTATGAATTGGTAGGTCTCATGAGACAAACCAGTGACTTTGAAAAAGGCCTTGAAAAAAATTATAGTATTAGAAAAAGGCCTTGACTATGTGGTTATGAAGTCTAGAATTATGCATTCCATCATTGTGAAATTGGCTATTGATATTACATGTGGTTATTAGACTAGTATAATATCCATGTGAATATGTCAATGGAATTATTTGATGAGTCTTTTCCATATTATGCTGAATATTATGTTTAATAGTCATGTGTTCTAGTCTTATACATTGCCTTAAATGTTTACTATTATTTATGACAGTTCCCACTATATTGATATCCCTAAGAGCATCAGAGCTCACCCCTTTTTTATGTTTTAGTTTTCCCAAGATGAAAAGAAGTATATCATGATTAACCTACAGAAATAGTCTAAGGGATATAATATTGTTAAAATGGGACACAATGTTGTTTTTTATTTCATGATGTAATGTAAAACTTATGTATGTATCTAGTACATCCAAGGCAACTAAACTTATCGGCCTTTTGGGACATGATTCCTTTTATTATGCCAATGTTTTGAAATAATGAACTGATTCTAGGTAACTAGGGTTAGGGTGTTACCTTTGGTATGAGCATAGGTTTTGTACAAACCTTGGAAGAAAGATTTAGAAAAAAACTATTATTAGGAAACACTACACAAAGATAGACATTGAGGATTAGTATAGAAGAACAGCAAAAAAAATTGGTAATGAAAATATTATGTGGGTTTTCCGAACAGTACATCCATGTCTGGATACAAGCAAGTAGAGGTGGCTCTAGCATAGATATACCTAGGAGTGAAAACTTGGACATTGAGTTTCGGGAATGACCTGGGGTATCCATGTACACGACAATGGACCTTGGTGCACTCTTGGTTATGACACTATAGGGGGATATTCTTAGGATAATTCACATTTTCTTTACAAACTTATTTTAAGGATTTTAATATAAGTATAGAATAAATATCCTTGGTTAATCCTATGGAATTTTAGATTTAAAATAAGGTGTAATAATATTCTATAAATGTTTTTATGACTCACACTATGCTTTTTTGTGTTAGCAAATGGATGGATTCCAAGGAAGTCATAGTGACATTGACCATGATGTACAAGGCGAGCATGGTGGTGGGAATGAGAAATGAAATAGAATGTTGATAGGTGTAAAATATATCGTGTTCATGCTGAATCATTTTTCAAAACAAATTATGATCAACAACATATATATTAACCAAATCCCATACTCAACAAAGAATATAAAGGCGATGAATGATAAGAGCTCCAGCAGTGGAGACCATGGAGAAAAGAAATCTCAATTTCCATCATACACTAAATGTGGAAGGAGAAACCTAGGAAAGTGTCTCAATGGAACAAAGAAATGATTTATGTGTGGGAATGAAGGAAATAAATTAAATAATTGTTGAGGAAAAATAAATAGTACTATGGAAGAAAATAAAAATGATCCCAGGATTCCATTTATAGTCATTTGCTGTAAATGTAGGGGACCTGGGCATTACACAAGTGAATTCCCAATTCTTTAGGATAACCTCTTGGTCAAGGAAAATCCTATATGGAAATAAATGGGTGGAGAATTGTTTAAATGTATTAGTGCTCTTTGTTGATGGGATTAAATTGGAAGACTTTTCTCTTATATGTGTGACCCTACAGTTTTTTTTGTGAAAATGCTATTTTAGGAAGAATTATCCTTTATATTGTTGATGTAGTTAAAAATATCTATTTTGGCTTATATGATCTTTGAATTTGAGGAAATTACATGTTATTAAATTTTGGGATTAAAATGTGAGGTATGAGATAACATTTGTGGTGAAATTTTGTTATGTTTATTTTGAAGAATTTTTCTCATTTTGGAAATGATATAAAATATAGTTTTTGAAAATGAAAAACACTCAGACCGTGTGACAACACGTCACGTCGGAAAAAGATGCGGAAATCAAACCCACAACCAGAGTATGATTGGGATTCATAGCCTACCACTGGACTACGTGAATTCCCTGGTTAGTGTGACTAATTATTTTTTAGTTAAATGATTTTATTGATCAATAATAAGTTGACTTGTGATTTTATGTCTTAACAAATTGATATCATTATTACAGGAAAATGATTTTGTGATTATGTGATAAATTTTATTTTGGAAGATGTTCTCTCTGTTGGGAACACTATATGCCTAATGAAAATAGAAAACAATGGGATTTCATATTAGGAGTAATGGTGGATTTTTATATATTTTCATATTGTGTATTTATAGAGATTTGGGTTTCTTATAGAAATGATTAACCTATCATAGAGAATATGTGATTAGGTTAATTACCTTTATATATATTACTTTAAGAGTAGTCAATTTTTTTGGAGATACAATTTAACGTGGAAGATTACATAATAAAATTATTTTATGTTTTTGGTTTCAATATTAGGTTAGATTTTAGTAAAGGATTTTAAGGACAATTGTTTATTGAATGGTATTTATTGAACTTTGGGTATTGTGGGTTTCATTTTAGAAATTAATATTAGTATTTATTTATCTAAAGGAAAATCCTTTTTGGGGATCATCTAATCATGTAATAACCATTTTGGTTTTGGTTAATCTCTAAAGACCAGGTAGCTATATAGTTTATCCTTTATGGATTATGTGATTCTCTAGAAGTTGATTCTTGTGCTTCAGGTGTGACCAAGTCATCTTGAATACTCAGCGTTTGATAAAAAAGATGTGTTAGTGGTAAAAATTTATTAAAGGATTAAAATATACTTAAAAATTAAGTATATCTGTTTATGTTCTTATCCAATCTCATAAATAAATTCATCAACTTTATGAAATGGACTTTAAAACAAAAAAGTTGTATGTTTACATTTCCGAATGTGAAACTAATGACCGTTTATCCCATCACTAGTTTGTGGTTTTCCTTTTTTTTAACTTTATCCTGATCATGTTTTCTATCACTCTCCATCAGAACATGGCACATAGTTTATCTTCCATATCCAGGTTTTCCTACATGGATTCCTAGTATGGGTTATCTCGGCTGACCTTTGTAATTCTCTATCTTTCTTTTAAAGTGTTAATTTTATTAACTCTTTTTCCGATGTGGGACATTCAAAGATGTTCTTATGACCAATATTAAAATTACAAGGACACAATTTCCAAAAGTGGGTAATAATGTAATGCCCCAAGATTTCATAGTAAGTTATTTTCTTTAAACTAAATCAATAGCTTGTGCTGCATGCAACACCGAGTTCGAGCACAACATGACTTACCAAACTAGCCATTAAAAAAGTGGTTATGAATGGTATTATTGTAAATTTGAATTTTATATACTCCATATAATTTTATAATCCATATTTTCTGTTTCTTAGCCATAATATGGGAACAAAAACATTTTTTCAGATAAAATAAGTATTTTTCAAAAAAGGATATTTTACCACCTTTTAATGGAGAACCCTTTTTTAAAACCATTATTTGACACTTTTTCATATTAAATTTAATTTAATTAAATTCTTCTTTATAATTGATATATAAAAATTTATTTTGGATAAATGTTTGGTACTTTTCTGATAACTATAATATTTTGATGAATATAAAAAAATACTAATTTTTAATTGAAAACACCTTTTTTAATTGAAATACTTTATATTTTTAAATTATGAATTTGAATTGTTTGGAAGTATAATTAGATTTAATTTTTATTATTTTATAAAATTTAGGCCATTGTATTTAGTTTTACATTTAAACTGGATGTAAACAAGTGTCAATCTTTTGACAGTTATTGTTTCATAAAAACACCCTTTTTTGACAATGGGACTTAATTTTAAATTAATTTCTATCATTTCTGTGTTTTGAATTTGAAAAAATGGATATCATATTTGGAATCAAGTGGTCCAAATTTTGTAAATAGATATCTTTAATGTTTTATACATTATGAATAATTACTTTGGTAAATATTTTTTTTACTATGGTTAAAAGGTAAATCTCGTAAATAAGTAAAAAAAATAATACTATAATAATATTAATTTACCCTAACATTTTTCCTTTTACTATTCGTGGATATATTTCCGACCATGGTCATCCATTGGTAAATTTTGGGACCCCATGAAGCCACTTGAGAGTGATAATGTCACTTATATTAATTAATTTAAATTAAAGGCAAAAATGACGTAAACATGTATATTTTAGTAAAACAACTTTTAAATGGGGTTATATAAGTTATGTTTTGGACTATAAATACTCATTATAAATATAAAATTATTTCCTACATGATTTTATTTTATTTTTAATTTTTATAAATTAAATTATTAAATTTATTTATGACACAATGATGATGCAATATTTACCTTATTAACCAAAGGATCAAATAAATGGTATTATAAATATTAAAATAAATATTATTTCAAAGTTTTTACGATATCTACGAATTTTATTGGTGAATATTAAATGTTATGGTTTATTCAATGTATTTTTTTTGAAGTAATCATGTTGTGATGACTTTCACAAAAACCAAATACTAAATAGTGTCAAAATTGACATAAATGTATTTTAAAAAAAATATTATATTATTAAATAATATAATATTCTTAAAAAATTATGGTCCAGCCAAAAGACTTAGATAAGGTTTTATATATAAATAATGAACCACATTGGGTTTTATTGTCTTGTTATAGTATATTTATTAACCATATAATATAAAAATACAAATAGACGTGGTAAATGTCAAACTATTTAATTAAGAGTTAAATCTAAAAGATAAGGTTGATATGGTGACATAAACCGATATAAAACCTATTGGTTGAGAGGATTCTGACCCATTCCCCACGTTTTCCTCTAAATAAATCATTTTGGTTCCATTAGAAACCAAAGCATATTTTATTATAAAAAAATATTTCAGGCTTTTCAAAAAGTGACACTCAACTCTCTTATAAGAGCGTACTTCAAATTCTCTTAATTTTACACCTCCAATGCCATTTGGCTCAGACAATCTTCCCCAAATATCCTCCAAAACTTCCTCCCTTCATCCTAGAGGCCTTCCTTTGGTCAGAAAGAAAACCTAAGGATCCCCTTTGACCAAATTAGAAGGAAGAACCTAAAGAAGAGGTTAATATTTCATCACCTCTTTCACGTTCTTTTCTTCTTCCACATCTTCGTGTTTTTTTGTTTACATTATAAACTAATAAATCCAGTATATTATATATAATTATATTTTATTATAAATATGGTAAAACCATATTCATTATTCTATCAATCATATGAATGAAAAAGTCCTCAAACATGCGTACGTACGACTTATAGTCTCCATGTCGGGGTGTAGTTTGTTATTCAAACACTACATTATTTGGATGGGTATGATAATGAGTATAACTAATGTAAATAATACATATAATATGATAATTATTTTTTATATATGATATACCATCCAATTACATACGATTTCACCATCAATATAATGATATTGTCGCTTGTGCGTACATATGGATTACCGTCTCCACGAACATGATGAGATTCATTCCCCATCATAATAATTCAAGAATAATTTTTAATTTATGATTAAAATTAATGATTAAGAACATAATATCAGTCTGTATATAAATAAAATACATCTTATCCTTAACAAACGTTCCTGACATAACCGAGCATATAAAGGAAAACAGATCTGTTAACACCCGAAACGATGATACTACAAAAATATTATTAACCATGAAATATTAGAGGAACATATATGATATGAAAATTAAGTATATATTCATTTAATTATTTAATAAAACTTATTTAACTATTATATAGGAGGTTAATGTACCCTCTACCAAGGTAAAGTACAAGGTAAGGGGTTTCTTATCTCACTTTTAATTCCCTGATATTTCCATGGTTTGTCACTTATTTATTGCATGTGGTGTATCATATACTTCCATTTGATATATATATATATATGATCACAATTATCCTTATATTAAATGTTATTATGTGATTCATTTGGTGGTTATTAAATTTTGGACATATGACTCGATTGATTACAATGTGGTAAGGGGTTTTCATCTTAATTTTATGTCCATGAGATTCAAGATATATTTGCCTCTATTACCATTTTGTGTGGTGTATGTACTACCAATGATAATATTGTTCGCATAATATAATTTAATTTATTGGTATTTACATCATCATTAGATGATCTTTATTTCATGTGGTGTATGTTTCGTTTATTCCCAAATCAGTAAGGGAATTTCAAATTTCAATTTCCACTCATTCGGTTTCACGCAAACTTCCTTGATTACTTTACTCCAGGATTATGTGTGAAATAACTATTTATTTACTTTTTTAGTAATTTCCACTCCCCTTTATATGGATATAATTTTGATACACATAATCACTCCATTGTTAAATTCTCAAGTCATCGATATAAACTTTATAAGAGTAATTTTATATCAATTTCCATTCATTGAGTTAAACAACCATGTCATTGGTGTTATTTTTACATGAATAAGTGTGAATGTCCTATGATTGATTTAAACTAAATATCCTATCATATTTAGTGTATTTATATTTGACACAGATAATTATGTCATTGATTTATCCTTAACCTTAGGATACAGTCTTTATAATGGAATTCACCTCAACATACATTCCATTGAGACTTCTTTGTTGTTACGCACCTATTCACTTTTATTTGGGGAATATACTATACTTTGACATAGTAAATCATGAATACCTTTATTTTCATGATATTGTAATGTTTTGATTACCTCAATTATTTATATTAAAGCATCTCTCATTTGGTTAGAAACTCTTACTAAAATAACATTTTAAATGTTTTAAAAATTTAGTATTTTAAATCATTATCATTAATGTCCATATTTTAAAAATGGTTTTAAGGATTAACTTATATGGATAGTAATGTTTTAAAATTGAAACTCCTTTTAAACTTTTGAATGTGTTATGAGACACTTTGATTCCAAAATCTATTTTAAACATCTTTTTGATAAATAGTGATACTTTTAAAGGTTTTCATGAAGAATGGTTATTTCCCTCAATGATTTTTACTGATCATTTTTAACTATGTCAGCATCCTTTATGGGATATTATTCTTGATCTAGGTTGATTTATTATTATACAAATCTTCCATACTGTATTGAAGGTTTTTTGAAATGTTTTTACAGTAGATGTGTTATTTTTATACCATTCATGTTTTATGGATAAATTATTGACATTTCGTATTCGAATTTTAAAATGAATATTTATATAATGATTAAAAAATTTCATATGACGAATTTATTGGAATTAGTAAGTGATAGGTGGAGCGCACTATAGCTCCTTGATGCATCGGTAGGTCTCATGAGGAAAACAATTTTCTTGGAATAAGGACTTGACAAAATCTTATTTGTATCCTTGGCACTGGGTGTTGAATACATGGTTATGATGTCTAGAATTATGCATTCCATCATTATGAAATTGGCTATTGATATTACATGTTATTATTCAACTAGTAGAATATCCATGTGAATAAGTAAATGTCATTATTTGATTTATCTTTTCCAAATTATGTTGAAGTTTCTATTTTAAAGGCATGTGTTCTAGTCTTATACATTGACATAAATTTTTGCTATTATTTATGAAAGTTTACACTATATTTTTAACCTTTGCTGAGCATTTGTGATCACCCCTTTTTATATTTTATTTTTCCTAGGATGCAAAGAAGTATTTTATGATTAACCTGCATTAATAGGCTAAGTGTTATAAGAGTGTTCAAAGGGGAAAAATGTTGTTTTTTTATTTCATGATGTAATGTAAAACTTATGAATGTATCTAGTACTTCCAAGGATACTAAACAGATCGGTCTTTCGAGACATGATTCCCTGTATCAAGCCAATGTTATGTAATAATGCACCGATTTTGGGTAACTAGTGTCAGGGCATCATAGGATTCCATTCTGAGCTCTGTCCACCAGGTGGGGAATACAGCCCATAAACCTCTCTACCGCTAAATCCCCATTAGAATATCCATACCTGGAGAGAACCTCCCCAGACAACAGACCTTTAATGTAATCTAGCGTAATCTTCCTTACCACGTCCACATCTAATGTGTAGGATCCATTTCCATGGATGAGGTTGATCTTTGAGCTTCTCCTCTCTTTAATGCAGGCATGGAAGCAGACACTGTTTCATCACCCTCCCTCAGCAATCTAATCTGGGATCTTTCTTAGTAAACTCTTTCCATTTTTGACAGTCTCCAAGAAAGAATAGGCTACTTCCCACAAGGGATAAAAAAGAAGCTCTCATCCCCCTCCTCCCGGATCTTCTCCTCTAGAATCACAATATCAACCTGGATGTCGTCAACCACGTGATTATCTTGTGGCCAAGATGCCAGCCATCGCAAAATATACTCCTTAAAGCGTTTTAGATGATATTCCAGCCCACACCAGAAGCTATCATCCCCTCCACCACCTCCCAAAGAGTTTCTCATCATTGACAACAAACTATCATCCTAGTGTCGGCTATTGGAGTAATGAAAAAGCGGACCCACATAACATCCTTCCTGATCTCTATAAGTAGTGTAGCATGGTCTTAGAGGGAATGTGGTATGTGGGTGACTGAAGACTGGGAGAAGACATTCAGCCCCTGAAAATTGACCATGAACCATCTCAGACAAAACCTTATTTGATTATGCCCCCTTCTATTGTTGCACCATGTGTACATTTAACCTTGAAACTGAGATCTATTAGACCCGCCGAAGAAAAAAAATCCCCAAAGTCCGGCATTCCCTCATTAAATAAGGAAGTACCACATTTGATATTTGAAATTTCCAAAATGGTATTGAAATCCACCCCCCCCCCCCCAACAAACCATGTTGTATTTCCAGACCACAATGAAACCAGATGATGCCCGAGATCCAGCCACTCCATCTGAACATTTCTTGCATACACAGCAGAGAAAAGGAACTCCATCCCATATTGAATGACAATGATAGAAATGCAATGAAAAGTGACACAAATCACATTTATAGAGACTTCATTTCTCCAAAAACCTATATTTGTGTGTTTTAGGGGCACTCGTGAAAAGACATCAGATAGCCCATTTTCCGAGAAAACATGTGGAGTTTAATGGCATCTAGTTTTGGATTGAGAACAACCACAAGAAACGCTTTTTGTTTCCTGGATTCATTGGACACCAAATCACTCTTTGAAAAGGTTATGAGACCATGTGGATTCCAAATATGTAGGGATCACATTATTAAAGAATCCTATAACCGTTTTGGTCAGAGCCATATAGAAGACATATAAATGGTACCATACATGTTGCCTTCGACATTGAGAGAGTAAGGGGTCTGGAAGACTTTGTGAGCAAAAAAACTTCTTCAGAACCAACACCATCTTCTTCAAGGACCCCTTTGGGTCCTCTAGTGTGGAGATCAAGCTAAGTGGAGAGGTCCATGGAGGGATTTAACCCAGCTCTCCATGAAGCATGGAGACTAGGAGGAACCGATGTGGAATCTCGAATCTCATTTTCCACACAATCAGGGCACCTCCTCACCTGTGGAATCCCCTTACCAGTTGATGAAATGTTATTAATCAGGGAGCCTCACAATAACTCCAGGGAGAGTTTCTCCGAGACATGGAATTAGGAAGATAGAGGCAACAAGGACCTAGTAGGGAGTGTGAAAACACCAGAGAGAAGATAACTAAACTCCCAAGAAACATCTGAAACCCCAGGAGGAGAGATGACCTCAGAATAGGAAATTGGGCCCTCGAGGAGACTAGGTGACAAGAGGATCAGATCCATATCCAAGGCTGAGGCTGAAAAATTGTAACCTGATACAGAGATTCCCGATAGGTCAGTGGACACTGCATCCGAATAGGGCCCACAAATGAAATTTGAAATGGAAACGACCTCTTCAATAGTAAAATCTATGGCCTTCCCCGATGACGGGTATGATGCCCTGGTCTGCGCCTCCTGGAACCTAGCACCGGACAAACTAGAAACAGAGCGCTTCTTCCTACAAACTGCCAGCGAATGTCTATGTAACTCAAAAAAGAACAAAACCTCAAAGAAGACTGAAAAATGATCTGTTACCGCAACTAAAAACTTTAATCTAACCATAATAGAATGATTGGAGGGAGATCCACCAAGAGTTCATTTTCCATGCAAATACATGGATACCCCACCGACTGGAGACACCTAGTTTTCTCATCAGAGAATATAAGCAAACTGAGTGATTCCCCTGCCACTTTCAGGATCCCCAGATAATGAAAATGAAGTGGAAGACCAGGGAGGAATAACCAAACTACCTCTGAAGTGTATTCCCTTCATAAATCACCATTCATGGACCTACACATCAGCAAGAACCTCCAAGAACCACATCTTCTATCCTCTTGAGACCAGGTCTCCACGAAGTCATCTTTAGAAAATAGGTTAATGATTAAAGCCTCCCTGGATAGCTCATACACCGACATCAGAATACAAAGACCCCAGGAGTCAAAAAAGGCCTTAAACAAGGGGAGAGGTGGTTTTTTGCATCTGAAACGTGTTACCAGTAAGAGATCATGAAAGAAGGTTGACTACCTAACCTTCAAACCAGAGATATCAACCTCCAAAAATATGTCCAATGACCTCGGGTTCCTTGGATCCACCACGACTAGTGAAACGACTATAGAGGAAGGGACTAAAAGGGCCGCCCCCTCCTCCAAGACAGTAGACGTCGAGTTTACACCACTGAGAACTTCTAGAAACATGACCGCCTTGGATAACTCCCCAGAAGTTCCACCTGGAACTGGGTGAGGAACAAAATTTACCATTTGAAAATGATTCTCTGTGATATTGTCAGTATAAGGAGAGCTCTATGGAGGAGAGGGAACTAGAGCAGGCATAGCGAGACCCATTTACAAAGAGAGATGGACCGACTGAAGAAATTAGTCAGAAAATAAGGAATATTGATTCATGTATTAAATAGATAATTTGATTTCTAATATATGGGATATTGGGAAAAATATTCTTTGATAATGACCTTAATATTATATTATATAAATAATAAATACAAAATTTCCCCCTCCTTGATTTAATAACCCTAATATTTTTCATTGGGATTAAAAAGAGGTTATATTCGATTATAAATTGTTACTTGAAATAAACATGAATTTATTTAATCATGTTATTTTTTTATTAATTTTTAATGATAGAATTTATATATTATATTTTTATGAAAAATAGACAATATTCTTTTTCAAATAATAGAAAAATACAAAAAATAATTTTAAAAATACTGAAAGTAAACCAATTTTGAAGGATTAGTGTGTTGAATTTTTTTCATAACTATAGAATATTATTCATTTGTTAAAATTTTATATTCTAATTCCTTTTCAAAGTTTATGTCCTTAAAGACAAACTATGTGAATAATCACAAAAATGAATTTAATGGTATCATATGTTGAATAATATTTTATAAAATTATTTAAAATTAATTAAAATATTATATTTTTAAAATTGAATGGTATATGGTCTATCATATAAACTATTTTCCATTTATGGGTCTCTTTTCCGTTAATAGTGAATTCGGTGGTCGTTAAAGTGTAAATAACATCGATATCGTGATAATCGTAAAATGGGATAACATTGGGTTTAAACTGAGAGATTAGGGCTAAAACATAACCTATACTTGTGAAAACATTATTTTATGAAATAATTTAGAATCATACATATCCTATATTATAAATACATCATTTTTCCACATGAAAATGAAAATTAATTTATATACTTTAATACTTTATGTAAATCCAAGGGTACACCTCCCCACACTTATAAATATGAACCTCCTCCAAACCTTTATTCACAGTGTTTTATCCTTCCTCCTTAGACAATACCTACCGAAATTACTTTATATATTCATTCCCCACATCCTAGACCTTAATTGTTTTCAAAAACTCATTCTTTCAAGGCTTAAGGTGTAATCCAAAGGTGGTTTTTCAACAAAGAGTTATAACTCTTAACTGTATACATTCAATTTTATTTCTTATTCTATATAAAATAATTATGTTGTATCCATTATAAAATAATACTATGATATAAAAGATAAATTGAATTTTTATTATGATGATGTAACAACCATTACCCACCACTTTTCCATCTTATGGGAAAATAAAAATCACTTGTGTGTACGCATGAACTACCACCACCATGAAGTGATGCATTTGTTTTTTCACCACCTCTTGACAATAATGGTTATAATGATCAATTTAATTAATATATATAAATGGAATTTATGATTTTATTATAGTTCTATAAATGTTAATTTTTATTTATTGTTATTTTTTTAAATATATCTAATTGTGGAAACATCACTCACATGTACATATAGACTACTATCTCCAGAAAGTGATAAAATTCATTTTTCATCAACTCCTTATACGAATAGTTATAAAATTGTATATAATTAATATATATATATAATAATCCTTACATGAATAAAAATCAATATATGATTGAACCCTTCTCAATGTACATGGATCGGGACTAACGTATTGAAGAATGAATTTAAAATGATGTAGTTATCACCTCAAACAATTATTTTCATAAATAATTTCTAATTAATAGGTGATAAGATGTTATCATTAATATGTATGTGGTTATTTATATATGATTATAATTTGGAATATAGGTATATAAATCTATATTTACTATATTGGATGTTAAAAAAATACAAAGTATGATGATAATTTGTAGTTCCCCAACCATAGAAGCACAAAACTGGTTCATTATTTTATTACATTGGCATGATTATAATGGATCAAATCCCAAAGGACTGATAAGATTAGAATTATTGTAAATATATATTGCATACATGACACCCAAAATACATTTGTAAAATAAAATAAAACATTCCACATAGTAAAAATAAATAAATTATGTCTTTGAATTATATTTCAATGTTATCTTCTTCATAACCTAGGAAATAAAACATAATAAGGGTGAGATAAAATATTTATTAAGGATATGTAAAGTTTAATAAAAAATGAATAAATATGACTAAATTAACATGGACAAGAAATTAAATTATAACACATGCCATTCAAATTACTAGATATTCCAAATTCAATAGGGAGAGATAAGAAACTGATACATAAGACATTTAATCAATGAACAGAAATGAAGCCTATCCATATATATGTCAACACAAAATCTCATGGATGAATAATAACTAAAATATCTATGAAATAAATTCATATTTATTGTATGTCATGTCTTAGGTACATAAGGACCTATACGGTCTAGATCCATCCACTAAACAATTTATAACTACAGGTAGAAACCTATTCAATTTATCCAACTTAATCTTCTCCTGAGAACCTATCGACGCATAGAGGAGATATATAATGTTTGAGATCCACCTATAATTCCCTATCCAAATAATTAAATATATTTAGAAACCAATTTTATCAATAAACAATATTCCTTATCAAATATATATATTGAAAAATGATTACCGAATTATCAATATCAAATAACAATCAATGTAGACATTGTATGTAAAATTTTATACAGTTTTGGAAATACTAATATCCATTATTTTAGAATATGTATAATAAAGTGAAAAATTATTAAAATAAATTTATTTCTTCAGTATATGTTTAACAATAACAGAAGGAAATGATATTTCATCGATAGTCATTAATAATTATCCTGAGGAAAATAATCTTTATGCATTCCAAAGTGTCCCATAACAATTTGACCCATTTGAATAATATTATCCTAAAAGGTATGGAATTACATGAAACTTGTCATATCCTTAGAATAATTGGATTCATGATCTAATAACAAAAAGATTTTATAGACCCCAAATACAATTTAATTAGTACATGATAACAAAATAGTCTCAATGAAATGTAAATTGAGATGAAATTCAATTTCCTTAACCCTTATTTGGTTGTAAGGTATTTATCCTCCTATATAGTAGTTTATTATATGTTAAAAACTTCTACCTAAACCATAATATTGTTTATAATGTCATATATTAATTCCTTATCAAATATTAATACACATCTGTGAACTCTCATTCTTTAATTTCACAATTTCATGTGTTTATTACCTAGTTTTTTAGAGTAAGTTTTAACTTGTCATTCATTTGTAATAATTAATTAGATCACAGTATCATCATATGTAGATTGTAAAAAAATTAATTAAATATCATATATAATCAGTATATATTTTTTTATTGTAGTCCATAATATTTAGACATTAGAAATGAAGTGCACTATTCATGTAGACGGTATGTTGTACATACGCATGAACACTAATTTAATTTCATTATTTTCATAAATGAATGAAAACTATATAATAAATATGAATATTATAAATACATTATCATATATATGATATATATGTTACATAGTATTATTAAAACCATCCCTTATACATTCCATGTATGGTGTGAATTATTCACATCGCTTTTAGGGGTGGTAGTCCACACTTCCTCAAATACTGTTGTAGTATTAACACAAAATTAAAATTACCAAATTTATGTGTTATAAAAGTATTAGATAAGTATAAATAAATAATAATTATCATGTATATCATATATTTATAGTGTTTCCTTCATAATGGAAACCATGATAGGCGGTAAAGGAAAATTGAACAACCATCATTTAGTGAGGCAGTAGTTCGACATACACATAAATAGTATGTCTATTACCCATTAGATGGAGGTGTGTGTAGGATTAGGTTGAACCATTTACATAAATCCATACTATTATATTTAATATACTCTTTTTTTTACATAATAATGGAATAAATATATTTGAGGGAGTGTAGAATGGAAATGAAACTAGAAATCTTGAGAGAAGATGTTACCTCTTAATCAGGTAACTTCTTTTGATATGTAAAAAAAAGGATTCCTTTGAATGATTCTTGCACAATGTGAGGATTAAACATCAAGGTGAGTGATTTTGGAAAGCTATTTGGGAATATATTGGTGGAAAGTAGGTGGTTTGAGTTGTGTGAGGAAAGGGGAGAGCTGGTGGCCTTTTATAGGGAAGGAAAATGACTCACATTGAAGTGTTGGAAACATTTTCGGTGTACATAGGTTTCTACCTTAAAAAAAGTCATACCAAACCCAAAAAATATTAATAAAAGTTTTAGGGCCTAGATATGGCCATAAAATTGGTATTGGAAAAGTTGATAGTTTATTTGGGCCCTTAAGTTAAACGTTTAGTCGATTATTTTGTTTAATTTTGCTTTAATAATTATAATTAATTTTAATTATATTCAATAATTTTTTTTCAAAAACTAAATTCACCTCATTATAAATTATAATGTATTCAGATTCCAAATATGGAACTTGTTTTTCTAAATTCCAATCAAAGAAGGGGCACAAATTAATTTAATATGCATCCTATAAGTGGGACGACAACGTGAGAATTTAAACTAAAAACGTTTAAATGATTCCTATTTTTTTAAGTAAATTTCAATTTAAAATTGATTATAACAACATAAAATGGATTATTTGATAAAAATATTATGTAATTAAATATTAAAACCAAAATAAAACATAATTTATCCTTATAAAAAATCTGATGAAAAGGCTATTTTGAATTAAAATATAATATTTTTAACTATTCATTAGAAATGAATTATTTATGAAAAATAACCGAAATTCCTCGAGGCCAAATTATTATGTTTCCCATTAAATTATAAAGTTTATTTTAACATATAAAATCAATTAAATTATCAAAATTCAAATTTAATGTCAATTAACCATTAAACGGAGGTAAAAATGCCTTTATAAAAATATAGGTTTTTATGTGTAAAATAGGGTTTGTTATTATATTATGCATATTAAACATAATTGATGATTATAAAAAAATATTTTATCTAATATATAACATATATATTTCTTTAAAATAATTCAATAATTGTAATTAACTATTTTTATTATGACAAAACTCCTTTTGAAGCATATAAATAATAATATTTCTTTTTCTATCCAATCGATTCTTATTTTCATTTCGCATTAGTTGGTAGACAATGAAGTTATTAAATATTTATAAAAAAGATATATTTTTATATGTTAGTTAGTAATATTATTAATGGTTGGTTTATATCTTATTATATTAAATAATAATATTTTTATAATATATTATAGTCTGATAAAACTCGATCATGTGTGTAACACAAGCCATTGGAGATGGTATCTCTCAAGTGTCCCACATGCTAACTCGGTGTATCATGGATTGAAAAATATAAAAAATATCAAATAAATTTAAAATTTTAACTCAATTTTAAATTATCATGGGATTATATCCTCTTATGTGCTTGGTGTCTCATGTCATTCACACAATCGAATATAAGGTTTTGACTGTAGAATTTTGGGGTGTTACATTCTCTTCACATTAATTAAATTGAATCCTCCCAATTTAAACATGATCTCAGTGATAGAGGGATAGAAAATAAACTATTGTTGAAATAACCAAATTGTAAAAAGGATTAACGAAAATCATAATTCATATATATACTTTTATTTCATTTATCCTTTTCTTTTCATTAAAATATATGTTAATGCACGTGGTATGTGTCTAATTTTTCGAGAGTAAAGGATTCATAGGTTTTCAAGAAATAATGTGCAGAAAAAGTGAAAAACCAATCGGTTACACGTCATGATTCCACCTTACACGTCATGTAATCAAATCTCACAGCCTAATCCCAAGTCGTGAAGCCAGTCGTGACCAAGCAACACAACCAACTAGAAAATGATGCCACATGCCGAGACCTAATCATACACAATTTGATGACAATCCAATGCCTTGGGTGAGAAATATTTGAGTAATACCTACAAAAACATAATTAATGTAGGGTATAAATTGTTAACAATGGGTAAAAATCATGTACCTTGTAAAACTACTTAGTGCATGAGACCCGATTGCCTCACAAGAGATCCACAAAAAAATAAATCAGATCAATCGTACACATCATGTAATACAGGTAGACGTCATAACCAAAATCTCTAATATAAGAAGTGAAGTGGTAGAGAAATGCATACACATTCGGACAAGCTTCCCTTATCCCTCGTGATCCATTACAAAATATTTCACACTTTTACCTATCAAAGACTCAATTCCTTAATATTCTATGCATATTGTTTTCATGAACCGTGAAGTTTATATAATTCAATTAAATCAGTTTCTGCCATTGTATTTAGATTTGGGTTACATTCCTCTTTATCAATTAATTTATTTTTATAATTGTGAATTGATTTATTCCAGTTTATTTTAGTTACCTTTCTCAAATATATTGTATAATCCCTATTCCATTAATGTTTATCAATCCATAAAATATGTTATCCTTCATTTATTTAATTTAATTTTTCCCTAAAAATGAGTAGATAAATATTTAATTGTAGGGATCATGTGACGTATCTATATAATATAAGTAAACCGATACGTCAAAACTTGTCCAGTCTAATTGAAGTATTAATTAAGATATTAATTCTGGTTTGATCCCATTTGTGTGAAAATATATAACCAGGGGACAATAAAATAGATTTCACGATCCTTATTGGAGTATAATGAGCTATGGCCACTAAATAAAGAATATATCTATCCAAGAATTCTAACTTAATGCACTTAGGTTGTTTCTATTTCCGGGCCACGGAATAGCTACTTCCTAGGTAGAGCTAGGAGACTAAGACCAAAGTCAACTAGGTACCCATGTTTTCTTTGTAGACTAATTCGTATGATCTTTTTAAGATTATAATTACATGGTATCCATCACCCAGATACTCGACTTGATCCAGATCCCTCAATTATTAATTTATTTCATCCCAATTAAAACTTATACTAAAATTCTTAGAAAAATTGACTTCTATAATGGACTTATTTTCCAAAATGGAGACCATAATTCTTCATGAAAAATGGTTGTATCCCTGTGGATTTGAACCCACACTACCAAAATAAAACACCCTTGTATTTAGTGAATGTTTGGGATAAAATATATTTTATAATTTTATCCTCTCCAAAGGAACTAATGACACTTCCATGAAAGATGCCATCAAATTTCTGGTGTCATTGCTGGGGAGGATACACCTTTTTTGAAGAACATTGGTTTTTATTGACCAAGGATTACCTTTCACTCATCCTATTTCTTTATTCTAGACGCTTCATTGTGTATTATTAATTATGTCATTGAATGTACAAAGGTCCCTTTACCTGATCATGGAACCATAAAAACAAGAACTATTTCCCGTTGATCCCAAGATCGAAAGTCATCTACTTTCACTTCGCCAGTCAACAGTGGCTGACCAACATCACAACCCGGGACCCTATCCACTAAATCATCAAGTTATAGAACACCAAATGCAACCATAGAAGATCCTAATGGATTGTGTTTTACCATCAATTAATGTGGCAACACCAAGCATTGTTTTACAACTATTTCAATCCCACTAATTTGAAATTAAACTTGGACTCATCCATATGATCCGGAACATGGGAAAATTCAGAGGTATTCCGAGTTAATATCCCCACAAACATATCTCCATATTCATTGAAGTCTAAAATACCTTTCGAAACCATAGATTGTCATCTGATGATATAAGACTTCGTGTCTTCCCTATTTCACATAGATAATGAGTAAAATATTTGCTCAAAATCCAAGATCACAAAAAAGATTCATGATAAATAATTTCCACCAATATGAACATAGAAACATCGGAATGACAATTAGAATTTTTCAAAAACAGGTGGAGAGTTTTCATGGGGGGAATGTGATCCTTTCAATGAGCTCATAATGAAGTTTCCACATCATAGACTATGGTTCAAATGATAACATTTTATCATGGACTCCATCAAACAACACAAACAATGGTCGATACATCCTATGTAATAGTATTGATGTTTAACACCCCTAAATAAGAAAGGGCTATTCTGGATGAAGTTTACTACAATTACAATCTATGGAAAAGTTAATGAGGACCCCCATGATGTGGAATCCACCATGTTGATGAGACCCCCCAGTTTTGCAGTGCAAGTTAAGAAACTAACCAAAAAGATCGACTCATTTCAAATACCTACCACAGAACCCCCTGCCCCTGTCAAAGAAATTCAGTCATGTTAGATTTGTGGTACACCACACCAGTATCAAGAATGAAACACTAGATTTGATAAACCAGGAGAATGTAATAATTTTAATTACAATCAACAGAATACACCATTTTAGAAGCAATAATAACATCTATTTTATCAGCAGTGGCATGCTCAGTACTTGCCTTAGAGAAATCAAGGATATTTTTAGTAGAATATTGTTAAATCATAGTTTTGAAATTAGGGAGCACCAGGGATTCCACAAATAAACCCTGTCTTGATACCATAGAAGTAGACATATCCACAAAACCCCGTTTTGAAGCCCCAATAGAACAAGTTCTTCCCACCCATCCACGACCACAATAGGAACCTCAACCACTCCAAGGAAACATGGAAATATCCTAACATCTTTCACTAAGAAATTTGATCAATAGATGACTATGTAGGAAACTGTGATGCAAAATAATCAAGCATTATTGATTAATTAGGAAATTTAAATTGAGAAAATCTCAAAGACCTTATCATAGAGATTACTAGGTACCCTACTAGGAAACACTGAATCATACCAACAAGAAGAGGAAAAGGATGTAGTAATTAGGAGTAGAAATGTTTTGAACTTCCTACAACCAAAGGAAGAACAATCATGTGAAGAACCCAATAAACCATGAGAAAATGTAGTAGATGTCATGCCTACATCAACACTTGAAACTGTTCCAGCTAATAAGGAATAAGCCCCCGAAAAATATAATGAACCCATTTATATATCCCAACCTTCATACAAGACACCTCTCCCATTTACAGAATGATAAAAGCATGGTCGAAAGGAGGCTCAGTGCAAAACGTTCCTCGAAATGTTCGTGCATTTTCATATCAGCTTTCCTTATGATGAGGCAGTGAAACAAATGTCTATGTATACTAAAATTTCATAGTATTTACTATAAAAAAAGATAGAGATATAAGATCTAGGAGTCATCTTATTAAATGAATAATTCTCTGCTTTTGTACAACAAAAAATCCCAATAATGATGAGATATCCTAGAAGCTTTACAATTCTTTGTGAAATAGGAGAGTGAAAAGTTGTTAGAGGCATATGTGATCTTGGAGGCAACATTAACCAAATTCCAATACATATTTTCCACATACTCGGACTCCATGAACTCAAGGAAACAAGAGTTACATTTCATTTGGCCGATCATTCAGTCAAATTCCCACACAGTATTCTTATAGATGTTCTGGTTAAAGTCAAAAAATTCAATTTTACATTAGACTATATTTTTTTGGACATGGAAGAGGACACATATTTATCAATCATTCATGGAAGACCCTTCCTAGAAATAGGGAATTACGTGTTTTTTTTAATAAAGGATTCACCATATTTAGATTCAGTGAAGAAAAAGTGGTGTTTAATTTGATAAAGGTTGCACAACATCTAGATGACCTAATTGACTGGCATTCCATCTGTCTCTCTCTCAAGAGTCGGAGTACATGGAAATTGGGGAAGACACTTATGATTTAGGATCAGACAAGAAATAAAACTATTACTTTGTGAAATTCATATTTATTGAACCACTTACTAGAGACATTGGACCACCATGTATCTTGTCCATCATTCAGCCACCTAAGTTGGACTTAAAACATTTACATAGTACGTTGAAGTACTCATACTTAGTGGAGTCATTCCCTTTACCCGTCATTATCAACATCGAACTATCTCTAGGTCAAGAAGAAAAGCTGGTGGATGTCCTAAAAATACATAAGCAATCAATTTCTTGGGGAGTGACAGATTTTAAGGGAATCTTTCACTCAGACTCCTCCCACGAAATATTTCTTGAGGAAAAGGAGAAACCAAAAAGACAACCTCATAGGCGGCTCACATCACCACTGAATGAGGTTTTCTGGAAATAAGTGCTAAAGATTATGAATTCTGTAATAATCTTTCATATCTCATATTGTTAATGGTTGAGTCCCCTCCATATCGTTCAGAAAAAGGGAGGACTCGTGGTAACAAGAACATAGGACAAAGAATTCATTTCAACACGCAACATCACTAGATGGAGGGTACTCGTTGATTACAAGTGTTTGAATACATCAACAACAAAATATAATTTTCCATTTACATTTATGGATCAAAATCTTGAGAGGCTTGTGGGAAAATATTTCTACTATTTCCTGGATAGCCATTCAGGATAACATCAAATTTCATTAAACCATGTTGATTGGCCCAAAAGCACCTTATCATGCCTCTTATTTACTTTTGTGTGTGGACGCTTGTCATTCGTTATGTGAAATGCACCAGTGGCATTCCAATGATACATGACACTAATCTTTCATGATATAGCTTGAGAATTTCTCTAAATATTCATGGATTATTCCTCTATCTATGGGAGATTAATTAATGTCTATCTAAAAAATATAGAACATTTTCTCCAATATTGTGAGGAGAAATGATTAGTGATAAATCGGGAAAACATTCACTTCATGGTGAATGGAGGAATTGTGATGGTACATAAAATATCTACACAAGGAATTGAGTTTGATCCTGCTAAGATCAAGGTCATCATGGATCTGTTGGAACCATCAACTGTAAATGGGATCAGAAGCTTCCTTAAGCATGAAGGATTCTAAATATGCTTCAAAAAATATTTTTCTAACGTTTCATAACCATTGGGGATATTTTTGTCAAATTAAATTCATCTTTAATTCTATGAGGATTTCAAAAATTCATTTTTTAAACACTGAAATATTGTCTGATTGCATCTATGGTTATCATTTTACAAAACCAGAAAAAAGAAATTGAGCTTATGTGCAATGTTAGTGACCTTGTTGTATGATCTGTGATCAGAATACATATAAAATCCATCTTAGAAACAATCCATTATGACATCCAAACATTGAATTTATAGATACCCGAGCCCTTTACATATAACATTTCATGATTTTAAGCGTACTTAATCTTCAGAGTACAATCCAAGGATCATTAATTCTAGTGTCTTGGAAGTCTTGGTACATAAAACATAAAACATGGGGCTACAAACACACTTCTTTATTTAATCTCCATAAATATCTTCTAACATACTTTGAGCCCTTACATATGCATAGGTTTCCCGGGGTAACACATGAATAAAGGGATGAGCTAAAAATCCTACTAAGGGAATGAACATAAGGGAACATCTTAAGAACATTAGTTAGGAGGCATGACATATTGATATCCAAAGCATGGAACATATGAAATAATATCATATAATCATGGGATCATATAAACATGGAATCATAAAAATGTGGTAGAATCATAAAACATTTCTTCAGTACGGGTCAAGGATAACTGCCAATCCCGTTTCCCATTTTAGTACGGGTCATGGCTAACCGCCAATCCCGTTTCACATCTCATCTCATGAGACTTGACCTTACCCAATTCATTAGAGCGCTATCTGGGGGAACCCATCTCAAAATTTTCATGAATATTTTTGCCAAATAATTATTCTTTCCATATAAATATTCTTCCCACATAAATAATCATATATAATCAATTGTTCATAAACATAAGGATATCCATGGAGAGAGTTGGGTACCACAACCATGACATATGGAATAACCAATGAGTGTATCATGAATGAGTCCATGAAATAAAGGGATTAAAACATACATGGACATTCATAAGAAAATATAGGAATATAAAATGGTAGGTGGAAAACAATTAGTAGTGACAACATATACTAAATGTATTTGAGAGATTTTAGCATTAAAATATTTTTTTGCGATTTTAAGGAAAATACTATAGATATTTTAAAATAGTAAAGAGTATATTATTTTATATAAAACCATAATTTAACCAATAAGTTTTTCATAATAAAAATAATGATTTTATAAATACTATGGTGTCTTAAAATAGAGGATAGAGTTTACATGAAATTAGGTAATAGTTCAGGAAGTTTTTTTAAAATGAGTGTGCTTATTAGGAAGTATCAAGGAGGGATTCGCTTAAAAGCATGTATATCCCCGAAAGAAAATGAATGATGGATCATGGAACATGAATTTTGAGCATGTAAAAATAATTTATATGTTTTACTTAAAAATAAAACACAACTACAATTTGGTAAAAATAATGATAGAGAAACCCGAAGGAATAAAGAAAGTTCGGGTTGAATCCATTACGGTTTATCGACATGGTATTGGGTGTAAATAAGAGGGCTTGATGAGAGAGATAAATGGTCTATCATCACTTCTAAAACATTTGGGCAGTATGGGGGGGGGGAACATACCCATGAACATGTTATTATCAAAATAAAATCATAGCATAGAGAACAATCTTAATTAAGAGTGAAAAGGATATGATCCCTTACTTTAAATTTGTTGGTGTTCTCTACATGTTATTAAATAACAGAATAAAAAATTAGGCTTATTAATTAATAATTCCAGAACCTCTTCTATAGGTAATTGAGTTACTATAACCTTTTTTAGTTCATTAAAGCCCTTCTTTAATAATTATAATGTTCAATTTCATTGATTGGGATCGTTTTTTTACTTGGTTTCAAAAGAACGGTTCATTTATATTCATGTTTGGATTATTTGTAAGATGAAAGTGGATGTCCAGAATTTAAGTTATATTATTTAGTGCACATAAAAGAGATTATAGGGTTTTAATTTTAATTAGGTTACTTAGATTGAAGTCGAATTATTATATATATAACCTTAGTGATAACCGTTTTTGTTAATCAGTGGATTTGATTACAAACAACTTGTTTTTCTTAATAACTTAACACCATTTTTACAAAAGAAATATAGAACCAAATATGGGATCTATAACATATATAATAATCTGGTTCAACCATAACACAAATGGTTTCAAGACCATAATTGAAGATAATAATAGAAATTGATAAAACGTTGTCCTTGAATGTGCTAAATTTGCACATCTCAAACGGTGATTTCATTTCATTCAAATAAAAGGGTGGAGATAAAAGAGAAGATAATTAAATATACCATTAACATGAAAAAATTACATTTCATGTATGTTACTAGATTTATCATACTATTATGTTGAAGGGAGTTGAGGAAAGAAATAAAAAAGAAAAGAACTTAAAAGAAAAGAAGAAATTGGGAAGAGGAATTTTACCTCTTGAGACTTTCTCCTTTGAGAACCTCTTAAGGTGAGAGGTCTTGGTATTTTGAATAGGCTAGGATTTTTTCAACATGGGGGAGGATCTTGGGGGAGATTTGGGCAGAATAATGGCAAGGCACAAGGCTTGAGAGAAGTAAAGAGAAGAGGGGGTGAAGAGGTATTTATATAGAGGAGGAGAGGAGGGATTTCATAATATTATAATCATTAATTAATTATTTCTTCACAAGACAAGGAATAGTAAGTATTCCATGACCATGAATAGTAATTTTATCATGTGATCTAGAACCAAGAGGGATTAAATCATCATAACATCATCAATGACTGAATAAATCCCTTATTTAGAATTTATTGTAAATTATAGTATTTTACTATTAATAAAAAATTCTTGTATTTCAGAAAAATACCAAAAATTCACCCGATCCATTTTCAAACATTTAGAATCAAAAAATGAAGTAAATTTTTCAAAATTAATTTTATAAATATGATTATTTTAATATTTAATTAAAATAATAATTTATAATCAAAACCAGTTTGAAAACATTCAATAACTTATTCTAAAATATAGGTATATCATACTTCCAACATCAATATTATTTTTATACTATCATAGGAGAGGTTAATATTCATTAGAGAATATAATTGTTTATAAGGGTATGTTACTATTCATTAGAGTAGGGTATTATTCACCAAAAATTATGTTTTTCTTATCGGACTCCAAATAACGTACTGATTACAACCGTGTGTGCCATATTTTCAAAATTCCAAACACAGAAGTGACAAAATTATGTTTAGAGGTCAATTAGCACTTATTAGTTTATTATTTTTTGTTTTCATGTGATTTTATGACATAATTATGAGAAGGGAATTTCCATTGAAAATCATTGGGTCGTTATATTCTTCCCCCCTTATGAAATTACTCCCTCGAAATTTTGTTTTACATTCTATGCCAAAAAACATGTGTGGGTACTTTTCCTTCATTGATTCCTATAGTTCCCATATTTCCACTTTGTACATATGGTTTTTCCTTAGTACCTTGACCAAATGAGTAGTCTTTTTGCATAGAACTATATCTCTACTATCCAAGATCTTCACTGGATGCTCCTCGTAAAAGAGATCATCCTCCAACTCTACTACCTCTGAAGAGATTACATGTGAAGGGTCAGGTATGTACTTCCTTAAGAGGGATACATGAAATACATCATGTACATTCAACAATGTAGGTGGAAGTTCTCATCGATAGGCCACAACGCTGACTCGATCAAGGATCTCGAAGGGGCTGATGTACCTGGGAATTAAATTCCCTTTCCTTCCAAACCTCATGACCTTATTCCATGGGGATATGCGTAGAAATACCGTGTCTCCAACATTGAACTCTAGGTCTCATCGACGGTTATCTGCATAAATCTTCTATCGACTTTGGGCTGCCTTGATATGTTGCTGAATGGTTTTCACATTCTCCACCATTTCTTTGACCATTTCAGGTCCTTGGAGATTATGCTCACCGACTTCATCCCAACACACTGGTGTTCTGCACCTTTTCCCATAAAGGGCTTCATATGGTTCCATTTGGATGCTCGAGTGGAAACTATTGTTTTAGGAGAATTCAACCTGTGGAAGATGTTTGTCCCATCCGCCTTTGAATTCCATAGAACAAGCTCTCAACATAGCTTCCATTGTATGAATAGTTTTCTTAGATTGGCCATCATTTTGAGGATGATAGGTCGTACTGAAGGTTGCATCAGTGCTCAGAGCATAATTGAGACTTTTCTAGAACATTGAGTTGACTCTCGGATCACGATCGGATACAATAGATAGTGGAACTCCATGCATCCTTACAAATTCTTTGATGTAATTGCATGCATTTTGATCTAATGAGAAGTCCTCTCGAACCTCAATAAAGTGATATGTCTTCGTAAGACGATCCACAACGACCCATATAACATTGTTTGCTCTAGATGTCTTTGGATGTCCAGTGACAAAGTCCATGGTAATGTTCTCCCACATCCATGCTGGTATGGGTAGTGGTAGCATCATCCCCTTAGACTTTTGTCTCTCAACCATAACTTGCTGACATATGAGGCACTTTGATGTGTATTTTGAAATCTCCCTTTTCATATTATCCCACCAAATGTTTTATCGGAGATCTCGATAAAACATTGTGCTCCCTGGGTGGATAGAGAAGGTCGAGCTATGTGCATCATTCAATAGCTCCTTCTTTATCTCTAGATCGGTTGGTACACATTATCGTGTCCCCAATCTTACAACTCCTTCCTTGTAATTTTTTAAATCGGAGGATTTCCCATTTTTAATAGATTCCACCCTTTTCTGAATTTCCACATCCTTTCATTGAACATCCTTTATTTTCTCCATGAGGGATAGTTGAGCAATCATTCAAGAAAGGATTGATGATGTTCCTCCCTTAATGATTCCAATTTCCACCCTTTCAAATTTAAGAAGATCAGATCCTTTTCAATTCTAATCATTGATAAAGATGCATGATCCTTTCTACTTAGAGAATTTTCCACCTTATTTCCCTTACCAGGATGGTAGTGGATTGAGCTGTCATAATCCTTGATAAACTCTATCCATCTTCTCTTGTTCATATTATGCTCTTTCTGTGTGAATATATATTTGAGACTCATGTGGTCTGTATATATCTCAAATTTTCCCACTATAGAGATAATGTCTCCATATTTTCAATGCAAAGATCATAGTCGCCAACACCAGATCATGCATAGGATTATTTTGCTCATGGATTTTCAACTTCCTTTAGGCATAGGCTATCACATTATTATTTTTAATTATCACACAACCTAACCCTTTATTAGAAGCACCACTATACCCCACAAGGAGTTCTCCACATGAAGGGAGTGTGAGTACTTGCACAGTGATAAGCCTCTTTTTCAAATCCTTGAAACAGTCTTCACATTCCTGTGTCCAGACACTCCTTACTCCCTTCCATGTCAGCATGGTCATTGGGTTTGAAAATCATGAAACGTTCTTCACAAATCATCTATAATACCTAGCTAGAACCAAAATGAAATGGATCTTTGTTGCAGAAGTTGTCCTTGGCCACTCATCAATTGCCTTTGTCTTGGAAGGGTCCACAGATATCCCTTTCCCGGTGATAACATGTCATGAGAATGATACTTCTCTATCCAGAACTCACAATTACTATACATTTCATACAGTGTATCCCTTCGTAAAGTCTTTAACACTGTTTTTAAATGCTCCTCATGTTCCTTTTTGTTTTTGGATTATGTCAGAATTTCATCAATAAAGACCACAACAAATATGTCAAGGTAATCTCTAAAGACTCTATTCATTAAATCCATGAAAATTTCTGGAGAATTAGTGAGTCTGAAGGGCATCACTATGAACTCATAGTTTCCACACCTCATTTAAAAGGAAGTATTGGGAATATCTTCCTTTCTCACATTTAGTTGTTGATATCCAGACCGAAGGTCCACCTTAGAGAAATAACTGGCCCCATGAAGCTGATCGATTAAGTCATCTATCTATGTAATGTGATACTTTTTTTATCGTGATTTTGTTGTGCTCATGATAATCAATGAAAAGGTGCATTGATCCATCCTTCTTCTTGATGAAGAGGACTGGAGCACCCCACAGTGATGTACTCTAGGATATAAAACTCTTCTCCATATTCTCCTATAACTGCTTCTTCAGCTCTTCTAGCTCTACGGTGGCAATTATGTAAGGTTTCTTTGAGATTGAAAGAGATTCAGGCATAAGTTCAAATGAGAACTCAACCTCTCGGTGAGGAGGAAGACCAAGAATCTCTTCAGGGAATACATCTGTGTAATTTCTCACGATGGGAATGTCTTCAAGAATAATTTTTCCTTTGTCCCAATAATTTGAGCTAGATATTATTTCTCACAAGGAAGCAGTATCCAAACTTGAGACGAAGATTCCAAAGGTGACTCCTCTTCCTCCTTACAGTTGTAAAGAATCAGAGGATTCTTCAGGATGTTAAAAGTGATCTCCATTTCCCAGTAATTGATGTCGACCTTGTACAAAGATAACCAATCCATGCCCAAGATAGAATCAAACTCCACAAAATGATGTATGACGAGATTTTCTGGGAGGTTCAGTCCACAATAATTTACTGGGGAGGAGTTATAAACAATGGATTCAATAATTTCCCCATTCTCTGTTCTCACTGATAAATTTTCCACCAAATTTTGAGGTGGTGTTCCAATTGTTCTACTAAACTTGCAATATTTGAAATAATGTGTAGAACTAGAATCAAATAGTATGTTTGCTATTCATTAATGAATAACAAGCGTACCTATCACCACATCACTTTCCGACTCCACCTCAGCAGCAGTGATGGCATAAGCCCTTCCTTGTTTCATTGGAGGTTGTTGTTGATTGCCACTGACAACCCTCAGCTTAGGGCTATTGTTAACAGAATGCCCAATCTCCTTGTAGTAGTAACACTGCACTGCAGGTTGAGTGTTGATCTAAACCAACATTTCTTATTTAACATTAGCGGGATTTTTGATATCCCTCCAGCATTTATTGTCTAGATGACTAAACATTCCACATTTGAAGAAATTATTTGTTCCCTTGAGACCATCACCAAAATGCTTCATCCCACAATTTTTCCAAAGGGGAAGGTGGGGCTTCTTTCCATCATGGGATTCGTTAGATGAACTACCCATGATATTCTCTATTTTCGGCTTCTTGTCACTAGGCCCATGAGAACACTGAGAGTCTCTGATCTCCATTCCAACCTTGAGGTCACAACGGAAAATCTCCTCAAAACTATTGAAGAATCAAATCCACCATAACTTTTCATAGACTCAGATTTAGTCCACTAATGAAATCATCCACCTTGCATTCAGTGTTCATAAAAAAGCTAGAGGCATACCTTGAAAGCCTTGTAATGTTCTCTTCATATGCCCTGATGGTCACATCTTCCTTCATCTTGAGTTTGAGGAACCCTATTTCCATCTAGAGACAGAGGGTTCGAGGAAAATATTTGCTGAAAAACATCTTCTTGAATTTCTCCCAATCTATAGAATCAATTTCCTCTTGTGACTTTGTATTCTTGATCAGTGTCCACCACTGATCAAATTCCTCATCAAAAAGATAGACCTCCTGTACAACATTCTCTACTTCCGAGCACTAGAGGATAGAGAATAACTTCTCAATGGATTTAATCTATATTTCTACGAGGAGGGGATCAGAATATCTGCTAAACATTGGAGGCCTTTTCTGTATGAAGGATTCTACAGTAACATTCTCTTTCCATGGAGGATAAGGACGTTCCACGTGATTAAAGTTATTATCCATAACTCGAGCCAGCTGAGCAAGTACTTCCATGATATTTTGAGCACCCTCTTCTATCACATCAGGCATATCATTAAGGAAATAATCCCATTTCCTCTCACATTGGTTGTTGGGACGTGTTCTTATATTTCCCACCATTAACTAAAAAAAGAATATATAATTAGAGCTCTTGAATACTTATCTATTGATCATAAAAAGGAAACACTGAACATAAAAGTGTAAACATATAAAGAAGACGTATAGCCTGACATTTGATTCCTTAGGTTTTTAACTAGTGGATCCTCGATCAATTTCATAACTTTTATTCTTTTGGGATTATTTTTTACCCTTATAATAGTTTTTACTAAGCTCGTGATTCAACCCAAGCATATCCCCCAAGAGTGTCGTAACCAAGAGTGCAGAAAGGCATGTTGTCATGCAGCAGTTCCCATTCGAGTCTAGCTCAAAGAGGTGTTTTCGGGTTTTACCCATAGATACATCTATTCCCGAACCGCCTCTACCAGCTCAAATCTAGACAGGGATGTATTTTCTTGATAAACTACATACTCAATACTCACTAAAATTCTAGAATGTTTTCTAGTACATAGTCTCATCCTTAAGGTTCTCAATATGGCGCTCTATTCCTAATCTCCCAAAATAACTAGACCATCCTCTAATATCAACTATAGAGACCCGAGCCTTTTACATATAACATTTCATGATTTTAAGAATAATTAATCATCCTATTACAAGCCAAGGATCGTTAAGTCTAGTGTCTTGGAAGAATAGGTAAATAAAACATAAAAGAAGGGGCTAAAAGCACTTCTTTATTTAATCTCCAAACAAGAGCTTATAACTTCCTTTTAGCCCTTACATATTTATAAGGTACCCTGGGTAACACATGAACAATGGGATGAGATGAAAAGCCCAGTAAAGGAATGAACATTAGGATACATCTTAAGCTCATGAGTTAGGAGGCATGACATATTTATATCCAAAACATGGAACATATGAAATAATTTCATATAATCATAGGAACATATAAACATGGAATCATATAAATCTGTTATAATCATAAAAAATTTCTTTAGTATGGGTCATGGTTAAACGCCAATCCCATTTCCCATTTAATTACGGGTCAAGGCTAACCGCCAATCTCATTTCACATCGCATCTCGTGAGACTTAACCTTACCCAATGCATTGGAGCGATATATGGGAACACTCAACTCAACATTTTCATGAATATGCTTTCCACATAAATATTATTTCCCCATAAATATTCATTCCACATAAATAATCATACATAATCAATTGTTCATAAACATAATGATTTCCATGGAGAGAATTGGGTACAAGAACCATGAAATAAAGAATAACCAATGAGTGTATCACGAAAGTGTCCCTGAAAGAAAGCGATTAAAACATACATTGATGTTCATAAGGTAATATAGGCATATAACATGGTAGGTGGTAACAATTATATGTGAAAAAAATATAATTAATGTTTTTGAGAAACATTAGCATTAAAACAGTTTTGTGCGGTTTTACGGATAATATTATAGAGCTTTTAAAATAGTAAAGAGGATATTATTTTATATAAAACCATAATTGAACCAATAAGGTTTTCATAAAAAAATAATTATTTTTATGAAGACAATGGTGTTTTAAAACAATTGATACAATGCACTTGAAATTGGGTAAAAGTTCAGGAAGTTCCTTTAAAACGAGTGTGCTTATTGGGAAGTATCGAGGAGGAGTTCACATAAAAGAATTTATATCCCTAAAAGAGAATGAGAGATTGATATTTGAACATGATTTTGGAGAATATGAACTTAATGTAGAAGTTTTACATAAAAAATAAAAGACAACAACATTTTGGAAAAAAGAATGAAAGAGAAACCTGTAGGAATATAGGAAGTTCGGGTAGAATACATTACGGTTTATCGGCATGGTATCAGGTTTAAGTAAGAGGGCTTGATGAGAGAGATAAGGGGTTTCTAATAGCTTATAAAATATTAGGGAAGTATTAGGGAGGTTACTAAACATACCCCATAACTTGGTATTACACAAAAAAAAGCATAGCATAGAGAACAATCTTGAATAAGAATGAAAAGGAGTCGATCCCTTACCTTAAATTCTTTGGTGTTCTCCACTTGTAATTAATGTCCTGAATAAACCAATTAGTATTATTAATTAATAATTCTAGAAATTATTATTTCTTTAATTGATTTATTAAAAACATTTTTAGTTCATTAAAGTCTTTCTTTATTCGTTATAAGGTTCAATTTCATTGTTCGGGCTCGCGTGTTTACTTGGTTTTAAAAGATCGGTTCACTTATATTCAAGTTTGGATTATATGTAAGATTATAGTGGTCTTCCATAATTGAAGTTATGTTCTTTATTTCACATCCAGTACATTACATGGTTTTTTTAATTAGGTTACTTAGAGTGAAGTATAATTATTATATATATTAGTGATAACTGTTTTTGTTAATCGGTGGATTTGATTACAAAGATCATGTTTTGATTTAAAACTTAATACCATTTGAAAAAAAAAGTTTACAGAACCAAAAATATGATATATGGAATATATAATAATCTAGTTCAACCATAACACAAATGGTTTCATGACCATAATTAAAGATAATAATACAAATTGATAAATTGTTGTCCTTCAATGTGTTAAATTATCAAATCTCAAACGGTGCTTTCATTTCATTCAAATAAAAGGGTGGGGAAAAGAGAGAAGATAATGAAATATAAAATTTTCAGGAAAACATTATAGTACATTTATGTTACTGGATTTATCAAACTATTATGTTGAAGGGAGGTGAGGAATGAAATACAAAGAAAAGAACTTAAAAGAAATGAAGAAATTGGGAAGAGAATTTTACCTCTTCAGACTTTCTCCTTTGAGAACCTCTTAAGGGGAGAGGTTGTGGTATTTTGAAGAGGCTAGGAGATTTTGGACGTGGGATAGGATCTTGGGGAGAGATATGGGAAGAATAATGGAAAGTAACAAGGCTTGAGAGGAGTGAAGACAAGAGGGAGTGAAATGGGTTTTTATAGTGGAGGAGAGGAGAGATTTCAAAATATTGTAATCATTAATTTTTTATTTCTTCACAAGAAAAGGAATAGTAATTATTCCATAGAAAAGAATAGTAATTTTATCATGTGATCCCGAACCAAGTGGGCTTAAATAAAAAAATATCATCAATGACTCAATAAATCCATTATTTTTCATTAATTATAAATTATCTTATTTTACTATTCATAAATAATTCAAGTATTTCAGAAAAATACCAAAAATTCACCCTAACCATTTTTCGACATGTAGAATCCAAAAATGAAGTCCATTTTTCAAAAATAATTTTTTATATATGATTATTTTAATATTTAATTAAAATAATAATTTATTATCAAAACCAGTTTGAAAACACTCATTAACGTTTACTAAAAAATAGGTATATCATAGTTCCAACATGAATATTATTTTTATTCTATCATTGGTAAGGTTAATATTCATTAGGGTATATCACTATTCATAAGGGTATGTTACTATTCATTAGGGTAGGTTACTATTTACCAAAAATTAAGTTTTTCTTATCAGACTCAAAATAACTTACTAATTACAACCGTGTATACCGGATTTTTGAAATTTAAAACACCGAAGTGATAAACTTATGTTTAAAGGTCACATAGCACTTAGTAGTTAATTATGTTGTTTTATCAAGTGATTTTATGAAATACTTATGAGAACAGAATTTCCATTGAAAATCATGGGGTCATTACAGAATGAAGCCTTGATCTATTATATGACTATGGAGAAGGAGCTCCAAGTGGTTGTATGTGCCTTTGAAATGTTCTGCTCATACATTTTTTTTATCCCAAGCCATTTTCTATACAAATCATGCCGCCCTTCGATACCTGATGAGAAATAATGACTTAAAACCATGATTAATACACTAGATTTTTTTTATTTGCATGAATTTGATATTGTAATCTAGGATACCAAAGGAATAGAAAATGTCATTACTGAACACCCCTCATGGCTACCTCTAACCATCATTAAAGTAGACAATGAGACTGATATTGAAGTATATTTTCAAGATTAGACATTGTTTAGTGTCAAAATTCAGCCTTGGTTTTCATACATGGCCAACAATCTGGCCATAGGGTATCTCCATCATGACCTATCATACCAGAAATGAACGAAGCTTCCTTCTATTTCCAAACACTACTTTTGGGATGAACCATTTCTATTTAAGAATTGTGTTGATGGCCTATTACGACATTTCATCCCAGAGGAAGAGATACAAAATGTGATCGAAATGCGCCATACAGCACCAAATGGAGACCATCATTGACAAGAGCACATAGTGGAAAAGATCCTACCAAGCAGATTATTTTGGCCCTCATTGCATCACATTGATATGAGATTTTTTCATCATTTCAAGAGATTTCAATGAACGAGGAACATCAATAAAAGAAATAAGATGCCACAAAACTGAATTTTGGAAGTTGATATTTCTGACGTCTGGGGCACAAAATATATCAGACAATTCCCATCATCACATTGTAGTAATTACTTTATAGTGGTAGTAGAATTTGTTTCCAAATGGGTTGAATTCGAATCAAAAAACATGACACGGAAAAAGTAGTCATGAATCTTCTTCAAAAATAATGTTTTTTCACGATTTGTATTTCGGTAGTTTTTCATTAGGGATCATGGAAATTATTTAAAAAATCATAAAATTTGATTTTTTTTGAAAAATATGAAATTATATAGAACATTGGATCACCCTATCTCCCACAAACAAGTGAGAAAGCTCAATGGTCAAATATGGAGGTTAAAAAAAATTTAGAAAATATTTTCAACACAGGAAGAAGTGATTGGATCCTGAAATAGGATGATGCATTATAGATGTGTTGAACTATGTATAAATCACCCATATGAACCACCCCATTTCGACTAGTTTGTGGTAAACCATGTTATCTTCCAGTGTAATTGCAACATTGTTCATTTTGGGAAATTATGAAATTGAATCTGGATCAAGAAAAGTCTAGAGAGGAATGGTTATATCAATTAACTACAATGGATGAAATTATGAAATATGCATATGAAAGATTTAGTATTTTCAAGGAAAAAACGAAAAGGTGGAAAGACCAATGAATTTCATGACGTAATTTCATTCAAGTGAACATGTTTTTGCTATTTCATTCATGATTAAAATTCTTCCTATGAAATTTGATGTCACAATGGCCTGATCCTTTTAAGGTAGTCCAACTTTCTCCTTATGGAACAATTGAAATTTGAATAATTGGAGAACCACCATTCAAGTTCCCTGGTCAAAGATTTAATATATTTCATGAAAAATTACTTGAAGGTTGTGTCCCCAACCACATGTTCAACTGAACTATTAAAGATTCAATCTCCTGACGTTAAAATTCTGACATTGAGGCAGCCCAGGGTAGGAATTCTTTTAGATAAGTTATAATAGTATTTTCATTAAACCATATCATAAATAATGAATGGTGGTATATGGATGGGTCTGATAATAGGTCCAGGCACATCTTAGTAAATATTGGGACTCATTTTTCCCCAAAAATCCATTCTCTTCCCCATAAAGGATGTGACTCATCTGTACACGTCATGTAGAGTGGTGGGTTGGTTTTTTAAAACCATAGGTCCCGACCAAAACATTCATTACCCACATCATAAGAAACCCCCTACCCCTCATCTCCCCCAACCCCACTTACCATTTCACCCATCAATACCCCCCCCCCCCACATTCATACCCTCATTGTACCCCTCCTCCTCTACCCTCCCTTACCGTCATGTTTCCCCTACCACTCTACCCTAGCCATGGTCGGCCCTTCATCATTATCCATCTGCATCTACACATCATTAAGCCTCCCTCTTTTACCCCATCACCCTCACCCACCCTAGAAAACCCTTTATCATCCAACATTTCCCCACCCCCTTCCACCCTGTAGGACCTCCCTTCTAATTTCATGGACCCTGCCACCCAGTAGGAGTTTTTGGAAGAACAAGCCAAAAGGAAAAAGGGGGTCACCACTAGGCCTACACATCTAGAGGTACAATTAAATGATCCTATTGTCTGATCCATGGCCCTTGTACTGATCAATATTACCCCAAAAATCAATCCATCTCATCTACCTACATCTATTCACACACCATACACTACACCTACCTACCACCATTGACTATTATTAACACGACTCCGATGGGATAATTAGTCGAGACCCCTAGTAGTTAACTGACGTTGGAGGAGATCTTCACCGAGGACCCTTGATATGGATTTTGTCCATATTTTGGGATTTTTGAACACATTCATGTTTTGGGGATAGTTGTTGACTATTTCTTGCTATATTCGATTTTTTATGAAATATAAAAAAAATTATATAAAAGTCATTTCTTTTTCACTTCTTTTTTTGATATGTTTTTTGTTTCTTAACTTTCTTTATTAAGCATGTCAAGCACTTTTGAATCCTTTGTCGTCCTCTGCGATCCAGTTTTGCCACATGTCTTAGAACATAGAGTACTCAAGAACATTATATATCACTAGCACCAGCAGCCACCATGACCTTTTATTCCTTTAATACCACATATCATCCATGCTCACGTGGCTGTAACGGAAGTGATCAACCCACCCAAATAACAATGTGTGCTCGAGGACACATCCTCTAGCAGCTGTAATAGGAAATTGATCCACTGAGCTTGTGGTCCCCATGAGGATATTCCATGTCCACTATTGCCAATATTTTGTTTTTTTGAGTCTCCATTTTCATGTCCTTTTTTATTTTTTTTTCATTTCATGCCTTTCTTGGAACTCTTATGTATATGATCCCAAAATTGAATAAAATTTTTATCTTAGTTTCTCATTTTACATGTTTTCCGTTATTCTTCTATTCAAAATTATTTTACCTATGAACTAATTATCATTTTCTAGTATAGGAATTTCCTTTTTTAACAATTTGAAGATACATATTAATTCTACAATAGCTTCAGTCATCCTCATGGAATACCACATACTCCAGGGAGCTCCTAATTCCCTTTTATTTAACTTCTGTCCACATAAATTAAATTTCCAATTCTTTTCACACTCAAATGCAAAACCAAACCCACTTTTATTTCAATGATAGTGTGAACATTGTCTCCTTATAGGTGTGGGGGTTTTCTCATATATCAGATATGATACACATAAATTTGTGGTCCTTCTCACTTGTATATGAGACATTTTTTAAAAAGACAAGCATACAATAAACCTGTAAATATTTATTCCCTTGTAATTAAAGAAAACATTAAGTGGAAAAGTGTTAAGTATCTTTTTTCACTATTACATAGAGTTTTTTAGAAGTATTTATGAGTTTATAGGATTAATTAAAATTCAAAATAATGAAATTATTATTAATTAACCCACTACATAACGTTCGTGCCCTTTTTGATTTCCAGTATTGTTTTGACTCCTATTACCCATGAGGACTCTGAGCCTACGATCTCATTTTCTTTTATGAGCATATTTCTTGAGAGATAGCTAGAGAATTTAACCATACTACAAATTTCACTAAGATCTTATCATATCTATTGCTAAACAGGTATAAAAATAATATGATTTAGACACTCATTGATAGCCACTTCCCTAAGCCACACCTGACATCTATCCTTTATTCTAGCCACAGTTTCCATGAATGTCCTTTCAGAATGAAGCTATTTCAAGACTATTTACCTTCCTACCTAGGTCCTTCTACAATTCATAAATATTGCATTTAAATAAGTGTTGGGGAAGAATTTATATATCCTAGAATGATTCCTCTTCTACAGATGTACAGTGTACTTTCCTCATAATGAGGTTTTGATCCATATACCATGTGTTGTTTCCATTCAAATTTTGTTCCTTTGAAAAATAATAAAATAAAATAAAGAATCAAAATTGATATGGGTTGCAAACTATGAAGGTCAAAAATCACCATTTTCAAGGTCGATGAATCCCTCGAAGGATCATGTGTGGTTAAGTAAGGATAGTGATCTTAGGACCAAGCTGAAGGAAGAGATGGTTTGCATGGATTATATTTTTTTGATCCGGAGGAAGTTTTCATAAAGTAAAGTCATCTTGAATTTCTATGAATTCGGAAGCTGGATGTTTGAAGATTCGGAACCAAGAACATTGAACATTCGGAACCTGGTGTTCGAAGAATTCGGAGTCTGGAATTCGGAGTCTGAAATTCGCAATCTGGAATTCGGAGTCTGGAAGTTGAGATGTTTGGAACCAGGAAATTTAATTGTGACGATGATTTTCTGTTTTGTAACTCTAAATTTGTGAGTATATGAAAGTACTCACGATGAAAGAAAAAGTTGTTTTGAGATGTTGTACTGAGAATTGTTGAAGTTTCTCCAAGAACCAGAAGTGCGGAGTCTACTTCATGAACAAATTTTATGGAGTCGACTTCCTAAGTCAGAAGATCGTAGCGGGAAGTTCGGAGTTGACCTGCTGAAGAATAAGTTCATAGCGAGATGTTTGGTGTCGACTTCCTGTGTCAGAAGTTTGTATCAGGAATTTCGGAGTAAACATCCTGAACCTGAATTTCGTAGCTAGAAGTGCAGAGTCATGCTAAGAATTGGTGAATTCGTAACGAGAAGCCATACCAGGAATTGAAATGGTGTCATGCCGAAGAAGCGGTGAAGAGTTATGCCTAGAATTGAAGTGATGCTGAATACTCAAGAAGGATGGATCCAAGAAAGTGATGTCGAGAATCATGAAGGGTGGATCCGAGAATATGATGCTGAGAAGACAGATGACTAGATCCGAGAATGTGATGCCGAGAAGCCAGAAGATCAGATCCAGAAAAGGCCAAATTTCTAAGTCAAGAGAAGTAGAAGAAGATTCAAGGAGATTCTAGAAGGGTTGGAAAAGTCTTAATTACTCCAAGATTTCAGGAGAATTTAAGATTTGGGTGAATTTATGTGAGCGGGAAAATATTTTGGTTTCCGGCCTAAGCACACTTTGGAGAACCTATAAAAGGAGACCAGAGTGCAATGTAAGGTACAATGAAAAAGTAGAGAGAGAAAATATGATAATCCAGAGAGAGAAAGAAGAGTTTGGCCAACAGAGTTTCATTGCAGTCTCAATTGAAACGAGAATTTGATACTGGTTGACACCGTATCGAGTTTCTCGGATTGAGAAAATTAAGAGTGTAGAAGAAAATTTTGGAGTGGAGATTCGCAATGGGGAATCAGTACTGGCTGTCACCGTATTGAGTTTCTCAGACTAAGGAAGATTCAGATTGATGAATCAGAGTGAAGAAGAAAATTCGGAGTGAAGAATTCAGAGTGGAGAATTCAGAGTGGAGATTCAGAATGGAGAATCAGTACTAGCTATCACCGTATTGAGTTTCTCAGACTGAGAAAGATTCGGATTGGGAAAATTTTGGAGTGGGCATTCGGAAAGGGAAGTTCATACTATAATTGATCTATGTCAAGTCCAAGGATTCCTTTCCTTTCTTCTGGGTATGGAGGTGATGATTTGTGCTGAAATTTCTTACACTTGTGTATTTTAAAGGAAGTGCAGGTAACATAAGTTGTTACAAAAAAAGATACATTTCCCTATTGTGCTAAGAGGGTGTACACACACTGGATTGATTGTTTCACAGTGCTTCACGAGTGTAAGGGTATATACTACTCATTGTAATCCAAGGATTGTTTTCTTAGTGGATTGTATGGTTCTGGATTATTTCCAACCATACCAAGGATGTATCTATTCTTATTGAATAGTGAACCTTGTAAATTGTTGTGTTCCATTGGATGTGTGCTTGTTTGTTTTCTCATCAGGGAATTATATCTTTAATAGGAGACAAAGTTTTTTCACAATATTAAAGAAACATAAAAAGGAATAGGGGTACCACTGATTCACCCCCCCCCCTCTCAATGGTCCATTACTCCAACTAGGTCCTTAAAAGTGGTATCAAAGGCAGGTTGCCTTTGTTTTTCCTTGCTAATGGAGAATCTGAATTGTGTGAACAGTAAAGGCATTCCGGTATTCAATGGGAAGAACTATCACATCTAGAAGGATATAATGCTACCGTATCTCATGTCTATTAGTTATGAATTTCTTGAAGATGCAACAGGTGGGTTTCCCCCCATTGAAGACAATGTTCCACTTACACCTGTAGACAAGAAGTTTCTTGAGAATGATGGCAGAGACAAGAATTCTATATTATCTTCACTTTCTGAAAGTGAATCCTTAAGAGTAAAAGGAGTGGACATAGCCAATGGTATATGGGACAAACTGTAAAACATATACAAAGGCAATACAAAATTCAATAAGGAAAAACATCAAATCTAGATATTGAAGTATGAAGACATGAAGATGGGAGAGCATGAATATGTTGTATAATTCTTTACCAGGGTAAATGATATTGTTTTTACCATCAGATGTCTTGGTGAAGAGCTGACAGACTCTACTGTGGTGGAAAAAAAATATTGAGTATTCTTCCTGATAAATTTGATGCTAAGGTATCTTCATTAGAAGACAGAGACTCAAAGAGTCTATCTCTTGATGATTTTCATAGCACACTCATTACTTATGAGATGAGAAGGGAAAAGGAAATGAATACCAAGACAATGGTTGATAGAGAATTATATTTCAAAGCCATGAAGAAGGATAATTCTAAGAAGATAATGACTGAAGAAGATGGTGGTTACTCTGACTCTGAAAGCGAGGTATGTAAAAATCTTAAGGATATTTTATCCTTGTTTTCAAAAAATTTTAAAAGAGGCATAGTGAAATAAAAGGGAAAACTTCCCTTGAAGTGTTTTGAATGTGGTGGAATTGGTCACTTTGCGGCTAACTATCCTCGAAGGGAAAATGAAGGAGACAGTGATGAAGAAGAAAGAATGCCAAGAAAGTTATGGAAGAAGCAGGGTGGTAAAGGAATGTTGGGGAAAGCAACTAAGTTTTTCAAATCCAAGAGGAAAATATTCCTATGCATAAATGAAGTAGTTGATGAAAGTGAAGTCGAATCTGAAAAATTAGTTGAGCATGGTGTTGAGAATACTATCATTGAAATAGTGAATGATGAGGATTTCGGAAGAAGCATCTCGGAAGAAGAAGAAACTCAGCCTGAGATGCATCTGAAAGAATAATTGAAGGAATGTTTAAGAAAGATCATAAGGCTGAAGAAGCTTAACAAAAAGTTGGAAGATGAATGTTTCCCAGCATCCAATAAATCCAATGATAATGAAGAACTTGAGAAAGAGCACGAAGACTTGAAGAAGTCTCTTGAAGATGAGAAAAATCAAAATGAGAACCTGAGAGTTGATATAAAGGAAAAAAGGAAGAATTAGAACTCGTTCAAAATAAGCTCTCTGAATTTGAATAAAAAAATATTTGTTTTCAAAACTCAACTACTGATGTTGGTGAAGGCTCTCAACAATCACATTCTGAGAAAATTTGACAGAATAATAAGGTGGTTGCTGTGAAGAAGAAAGTTGAGAATGTTACTTATGTGGCCAAGACCAGCGTTACTGGGAACTCTGAAGTTTCAAGGAAACCTAAGTCTAACACTGGTGAAAATCAAGAAAAATAAGAGAGGGAATAGTTCCATCAGAGCAATCTTGTTAACAAAATAATGGTTGGTGGGGCTGAAGAAAGAGCAACAAAGAAGTATCAGAACAAAAGATTTAGAGGAAGGTACTCCTTCTATGGGTACAGTTGGTATTGTGGTGGATTCAGACATACAGGTAATATGTGTTGTTTCAATCAACATTATTACCATCACCCCACGAGTTATGAAAGGCAGAGATTGAGGGGGATTCAATCTCCTCAAAGGAAGAAGAGTGAGAAGGTTCTCTTGAATAAAGTTGAGAAGAATGAAGTCATGATAGAAAATAGGTTCCAGCCTCTGGAGACCATTTTTGAAAGGTGTGAACAACCTAGACACCTTGCTAAAGGATGTCTTGTGATGTTACCGGCTCAATAAAAAGTTCATAATTTTCAGAAGCCAAAGGTGAAGAAATAAGTGAAAGAAGAAAACTCTCTTGTTGTTGAAACTGCTCTAAAAGTTACAATGGAAGAATGACCTTGGATACCTGATAGTGGGTGTTCTTCACATATGACAGGAGACTTGAGGTTGATAAAGAATGTGAAAAAGTTTAAATAAGGAACTGTGACGTTTGGAAATGATGAATCTTTAAAAATCAATGGTGTTGGATCAACCATCATTGGGAAGGAAAAATTGAAGTCCAACAAAACTATGTATTTTGATGGGCTGAAGCACAACTTGATGAGTGTATCAAAATTGTGTGATGAGTGTAAAAAATTTATCTTCATGAAATATGGATTTGTTGTGAAAATTGAAGAAGATGGGGGGATTGTTACAAGAGGACAACAAACTAAAGGAAATCTGTTTCAGGTTGGAAATTCACAAAACTCTTGTTACATGAGCTTAGTGGAAGAAAATCAGTTAAGGCACAAATTACTTGGACACATGTGTCAGAGAAAAATTAGCAAGTTATATAAATGATATAGTGTTTGAGATATTCCAGATTTTCTAAGAAGAAGAGATTGGTGTTGCACTACCTATCAGAAATGAATGATTACAAGTGTTGTGCATAAGAAGGTTGAAATTTGTTCAAAACAACCCCTTGAGCTAATACATTTTGATATATTTGGTTTGATGAGCAAACAGTCATCAAATGGATTCAAGTACTTCATCACCTTCATTGATGATTTTACTCGCATTACATGTGTTCTGTTAATGAAGCACAAGTCTGATGCCCTGAACATGTTTAAAACCATCAAAAGGAAAGCTGAGAAAGAATGTGAGTACTATGTAAAGAAATTGAGAACAGATAATGGTGGTGAGTATTGAAGTGAAGAATTTTAATACTGTCTTGAGAAGCATGGGATTCAGCATGAATAGAGTTCTCCATTTACACCTCAACAAAATGGGGTTGCTGAAAGAAAGAACAGAAGCTTGGGGTAAATGGGAAGAACCATGTTACTTGAACATTGCCTTACTCATTACTTTTGGACACAAGCTACAAGTACAACTGTTTTTATTCAAAATCGAGGTTTCTATATGACCTAATAAAACAAGACTCCATATGAACACTTCTATGCCATTACTCCAAGTATAAAGCATGCTAATGTTTTTGGGAGCCCATGCATCATAAAGGAAAAAAGGTGGAAGTAGTGGAAAATTAGAGCAGAAAGGAGAAGAAGGAATTTTTCTTGGTTATGCTCCAGAAGGAATAGGTTATAGATGCTTTAACAAAAAACAGGAATTATGGTGGTTGTAGTTGATGTAAAAGTCATTGAAAATCCTGGGAAAGATAAGCATGTCCAGACAGACAAGGAAGATGAGGAAGATGAAGTTAACGATTCTGATAAGGATGCAATGAATTATAATCCTAATCAAGATGAAGAATCGGATTCAGCCATATCATGTGATGAGGAAGGAACACGAAAAACTTATCCAAGGTTGATGAAACAAGTGCAAGCTCATAACATAATTTGTGATCAACATCACACAGTTGAAACAAGAAATTCCATATCACATACTTCCTTGTATTCCAAAGTGAAACCAAATGATGTTAAAGAAGCCTTTGAGCATCCGGAATGGGTTCAAGCCATGAAGGAAGAATTGGATCAGATTGAAAAAATTGATACATGGGAACTCGTACCCAAGCCTGAAAATCAGAACATTATTGGCACAAAGTGGGTCTTCCAGAACAAGCCAAATGAAGAATGTGAAGTTATCATAAATAAATCAAGATTGGTTTGCAAAGGAAACTCTCAGATTGAAGGAATTGACTTTGAAAAAAAAATTCTCCACTGGCCAGACTAGAAATGATCTGAATCTTTCTTGTTATTTCTGCACAATGAGGATAACAAATCTTTCAAATGGATTATAAATCTGCATTTCTTAATGGTGATCTCAAAGAAGAAGTTTATATTGAGAAACCATGTGGCATTGTTGTTGGGAAGAATTAATGTTATATGTGCAGGTTGAAGATATACTTGTATGGGCTAAAGCAAGATCCAAGAGGATGGTACTCCAAACTAGATACTTTATTAAAAGAGATGAACTTCAAGAAAGGAAGAGTTGATAGAAATCATTACATCAAGGAAAGCCAACATATTTATCTCATTGTGATTTTTTGTGTTGACAACATTATTTTTGATAGAAATGATGAAAGAAGATGTGAAAGGTTTTCTGAAGAAATGAAAAATGCCTTTGAGATGTCCATGTTGGGTAAAATGAGATACTTTCTTGGGTTACAAATTTTGCAACCAAAAGAATTCATTTTTCTCTCCCTTGAAAAGTATGCTAAGGAACTTATAATGAAGTTTGGGATGGAAAAATCAAAACCTGTATCAACTCCTATCTCAGTGGGAACGAAGCTAAGAATAGAATATGAAGGAAAATAAGTTGATCAGAAAGAATATCGAAAGCTGATTGGATGTTTATTATACTTAACTGCATCAAGGCCAGATATTGTTTTTGCTGTTACCTTATGTGCAAGATTCCAGAGTGCTCCTAAAGAATCACATCTTGTTGCTGGAAAAATATTTCTCAGACACATAAAAGGCATAGAAGAATTTAGAATCAAGTATAGTGGTTCAAATAACATTGATTTGTTTGGATATTTGGAAGCATATTGGGAAGGAAATGTTGATGATAGAAGATACACATCTAGTGGAGTGTTCTTTATGGGAAAAAGTTGTGTTGGATAAAACTCGAAGAAGCAGAATTCTGTAACACTCAGTACAGATGAAGCTAAATATGTTGCTACAACCATGGCTACTACTCCACATATCTGGATGAAAACATAGTAGGAAGATTTTTTAGCTGAAGTGAAGTTTCCATTAATCTTGTGCTGTAATAATCAAATAACAATTAATCATACCAAAAATCCAGTCCAACATTCTCGATCGAAGCATATTGACATGAAATATCATTTCATCAAAGATCTTGTGGAAAAGAATGAACTAAAACATGAATATGTTTCATCTGCTGAAATTTTTCCTGATATTTTCATGAAACCCTTGCCAAAGGAATCATTCTAAATATTGAGGATGAACATGGGTGTCCAACCTATTTCTCTTCAAGGATAAAGTATGTTGCTCCACCCCCTCTCTCTTCTTACCTTTGTATTTTTTAGTCAAGTGAGAGAAGTTGTTTGTATCATAAATCTACTATTCAAAGAGAGAGTTGTGGGTAAGCTATGAACATAGCACTGCTTGTGTATGTGAAATATTATAAATGTTTGTTGGAGTGGTTGTAGGAAAGAACATGAAGTTGTTTACAGGATGTATGAAGCTGAAGATGTATGAAGCTGAAGATGTATGAAGTTGAAGTTATCATTTTCACTACATATGGATATCATGGTTTTCTGTCAATGATTCTTGTTTCCTACAATGAGTTAGCTCACGTAGGCTTATAATTATTGATAATTAATCCATTTCTTGAGGTTACAATGTTTGGTGATTTATAAAAACTTGGTTGACAAAAAAATACAAAGGGGGAGATTTTTAGGACCAAGTTGAAGGAAGAGATGGTTTGCATGGATTGTATTTTGTTGGTCTTGAGGATGTTTTCATAAGGGAAAGTCTTCTTGAATTTCTAAGAATTTGGAAGCTGGAAGTTTGAAGATTAGGAACCAAGAACATTGAACATTTGAAACATGGTGTTCAATGAATTCGGAGTCTGGAATTCGGAGTCTGAAATTTAGAATCTGGAATTCAGAGTCTGGAAGTTGAGAAGTTTAGAACCGGGAAATTTAATTGTGAGGATGCTTTTCTATTTTGTAAATCTAAATTTGTCAGTATATTAAAGTACTCACGATGCAAGAAAAAGTTGTTTCGAGAAGTCGTACCAAGAATCGGTGAAGTCACTCCGAGAAATAGAAGTGCGAAGTCTACTTCCTAAACAGAATTTTCGGAGTCGACTTCCTGAGTCAGATGTTGATAGAGGGAAGTTCGGAGTCTACCTACGGAAGAAGAAGTTCGTAGCGAGAAGTTTAGAGTCAACTTCCTGAGTCAGACGTTCGTAGCGGGAAGTTTGGAGTCGACTTCCTGAACCTGAAGTTCATAACCAGAAGTGCGGAGTCATGCTAAGAATTGGTGAATTCGTAATGAGAAGCCATACCGAGAATTGAAATGGTGTCATGCCGAAGAAGCGGTGAAGATTTATGCCGTGAATTGATGTGATTCCAAAGACTCAAGAAGGATGGATCCGAGAATTTGATGCCAAGAATCAGTAAGGGTGGATCCGAGAATATGATGCCGAGAAGACGGATAACTGGATCTGAGAATGTGATACCGAGAAGCCAGAAGGTCAGATCTGGAAAAGGCCAAAGTTCTAAATCAAGAGAATTAGAAAAAGATTCGAGATGATTATAGAAGTTTTGACAAAGTCTTAATTACTCCAAGATTTCTGGAGAAATTAAGACATGGGTGAATTTAAGTGAGTGGGAAAATATTTTGGTTTCCCGCCTAAGGAAACTTTGGAGCACCTATAAAAGGAGATCAGAGTGCAAAGTAAGGTATGATGAAAAATTAGAGAGTGAAGCTCTGATAATCCAGCTAGAGAAAGAAGTGTTTGGCCGACAGAGATTCATTGAAGTCTCATTTGAAATGAGAATTTGATACTGGTTGACATCATATCGAGTTTCTCAGATTGAGAAAATTCGGAGTGAAGAAGAAAATTCAGAGTGGAGATTCGGAATGGGGAATCAGTACTGGCTGTCACCATATTGAGTTTCTCAGACTTAGGAAGATTCAGATTGAAGAATCAGAGTGAAGAAAAAAATTCCGAGTGAAGAATTTGGAGTGGAGAATTTGGAGTGGAGATTCGGAATGGGGAATCAGTAATGGCTATCACCGTATTGAGTTTCTCAGAATGAGTAAGATTCAGATTGAAGAATCGGATTGGGAAAATTTTGGACTGGAGATTCAGAATGGGAAGTTCATACTATAATTGGTCTATCTCAAGTCCAAGGAGTCCATGCCTTCTTTCTGGGTAAGGATGTGAAGATTTGTGCTGAACATTCTTACAGTTGTGTATTTGAATGGAAGTGCAGGTAACATAAGTTGTTACCAGAAAAGAGACACTGCCCTATTGTGCTAAGAGGGTGCACATGCACTGGAGTGATTTTTTCACAGTGCTTCACGAGTGTAAGGGTATATCCTACTCGTTGTAATCGAAGGATTGTTTTCTTAGTGGATTTTATGGTACTGGATTGTTTCCAACCATACCAAGGATGTATCTATTCTTATTGAATATTGAACCTTGTAAATTGATTTGATCCTTTGGATGTGTGCTTGTCTGTTTTCTCAGTAGGGAATTATATCATTAACATGACACAAAGGTTGTTCTCATTATTAAGGGAACATAAAAAGGAAAAGGGGTACCACTGATTCCCCCCCCCCTCTCAGTGGTTCATTGCTCCAACTGGGTCCTTACAAGTGAGATCTATCAGAAGAATAACATTAAAAAAATGAACTTTAAATAAAAAAGAAAAAGGAAAAGGATGAAAATGAAGGGAAGAGAAATATTTTTCATTCACATACATGCTATACATATTGATCCAACCTGAGCTAATAATGTATCAATTTAACTGGCCAATAGGAGGAATGAAATCACACTTATTCAAACACTGTTTTTCCTGGTACTATAGATCTTACCCTCCTTTTTTAGACTAATTTTCACATTTCCCTACCTACTCACATCCATAGAGTCATCAGAACCCAAATTCCATAACCCCTCTAGATTAATTTTATATATTTCCTTACACATAGGAGATGATAGAACAAGTGCAAGAATAAGGTTAAAAACATGTACTCAATGTATGAGCATAACTATATGTACATTGACACCCTAAGTAATGAGCGAAATAGTGAGGTAAATTATAATTGGGAATATTACTTGGGGATCAGTTATAAGATTTTAATTAAAGAATTATAATTTGTTTTAAAAATCCAAACTAGGAGGCATGACTAACTTTCTATACATGATTATTTATAGAACATGACCCATTCTCAGATAGAACCTAATTTTATTTTATAGAAATAATGAACATTTCTCAATTTAGAATATTTTTTCCTTAATGAAATAATTGTTGAGACATTATAAATTGAGAATAAGAAACTATTTCTGTAAGGGGGGATTTGATAAGAATAATTAATATATTTACATTTCTATTATTTTTCTATTTATTTTCATTAAAATATGTGCTAATTCACATGGAATGTGTCTAATTTTTCATGAATAAAGGCTTCACATGTTTTCAAGAATGAAAATGAAGAAATAGTGAAAAATCAACTAAGTACACATCATGATTACCCCCTTCACGTCATGTACCCAATGCTCACAGCTTGATCCCAAGTCATGAAGCTAGTCATGGCCAAGCCTCCTAGCTAGCAAGAAAAAGAAAAAACACATCAAGACGTACTCGTACATGACATGATGACGATTTAAAGCCTCAGGAGGTAAATCTATGAGGAATCCGTGAAAAAATAGAATGAATGCAGGGTTCACATCATTAACAATGAGTGCATGTCATGTACCTGGTCAAACTTCTTAATTTGTGAGACTCATGTGTCAGGCGGGAGATCCCCAGGAAAACAAAGTGGATCAAGGGTACAAATCTTGGGCCACAGTTACACATTGTTACCAAAATCTCCTATATAAGACGAGGAGTGGGAGAGCATTGTAGACACTTCTAGAAGATATTATCTTCTTCCCTTTGATCCCTTGCAAACTGTTTCACCCTTTTTTGTCTCAAAATCTAAATTCCTTTGTATTCTATGAATTTTTATTAATCCATGTTCCGTGATGTTTCAATTCATCAATGCATTCAATTTCCACCATCACATTTAAATTTGGGTTCCATTCCTCTTTCTGAAATTTTCTTTTTTATAATTTCGAATTGCTTCGTGCATGTTTATTTCTGTTATCTTTCCGAAACCTCTGCCATGATCCCTATTCTATTAATGTTTATCGATACATCAAATATGTTGTCTCTCATTAATTTAATTGAATTTACCCCACCATGAGTACCTAAATCTTTTGGGGTAGGGATCGAGAAACGTATATGAATAATTTGAGTACACCTTTAAATATGAACAAGGAATGACTAATTGAAGTAGTAATTAGGATATTAATTCAAGGTCTATCCCATTTTTAAAAACATCCCTGAACATGGGACAATCAAATAAATGACCCGATCCTAATTGGAGTATAATGAGCTACAACCACTAGCTCCGGAAGATTTCTGTCTAAGAATTCAAAAAAAATGCACTTAGTCTGTTGTTGTTTACTTACCAAGGAATAGAAACATCCTAGGTAGATCTTAGATACTAAGACCAAATTCAATTAGTGACACATGTTTGCTTTACAGACTAAGTGATAGTATATTTCTAGGGTTATAATTATTGGGCATCATTTACCCAAATAATCGACTTAATCTCTATCCCTAATTTATTTGTTTATGTCATAAAAATTCACACTCATACCAAAATTCCCAAACAAAGGACTTCTATAAAGAACTACTTTCCAAAAATAGAGACCAAAATTCTTTAAGACAAATGACAGCCTCCCTATGAATTCGACCCCACACAACCACTATACTACACTATTGTAGTTAGTGGTTGTTTGGGACAAAATATAGCTTCTAAATTTTATCCACACCATAGGAATTAATGACACCACCCCCCAAGAGTCCATCTGTTAATATCATGAATTATTAAAAAGTGATAATGGATAGTAAAACTATCAGGTAGCTAGGTTCATTAGTAGGAGAACATAGGTGTGAAATTGAATCATGGATATGGAATAAAAAGTCCAACAATCAAGTTTACATTGAGAGTGTTAGAGAACATGTTCATATTAATTTTTTTAACATAGAACCATAAATCATAGGTGTGAATAAATTTCACTTGTATCTTAAATAATTATGATAATAGAACATTTTTTTTTTCAAAAGCATTTTTTGTATACTTGAGGAATTATTTCACCCTATAATAATATAAGTAAATATATGTCATTATCAACTTAATATTTTCCTTTAACTAAATTTTAAACTATTTATAACTCGTCTATTAGAACATGATGCATCATATGGTGAAGTGATACATTAACCTCTAAAATCTCTTCCAATGATCATCTTAAACTATTTTATAAATGGTTAACATTCCCAAGATATTATAATCCAACCACTTATGAAGGAGAGCAACTGAATTTCCATAATTTACTTATCATTAAACATTAATCAACCTGATGTATCTCTAAAATTTTACATTCCAAACATTTTAATAACGTCACCATGCATCCTCTTGAAATTTGGCAATAACCTAAATCACCTTAAAACCTCATTGGAAACATGATTTATTCCTTATTCCTAAAGTAAGACATAGGTTATTGGATATATTCATTTAATCCAAAATTTTAGTAAACTCCTTTAATTTTATCCTAGAAAACATGTTTTCTATTCATTAAGGTGGTCAGAACGTATCAAGATCATTCATTTCCTCCTCATTTTTGCAAAATAGGGAATATAATAAGGGTCTAATTCCCCTCAATCATGTGTTCTTAGAAACGTTTTACATTCTCTGTAATATAATCTCTTATTACAATTGAACATAAGATCTCAAACACTTTATAAAAAAGTGTTGCAGTAAAATCATTACATATTTGATAAGTCCTGTGATAAGAACAACATAAACAAAAAACTTTTACAACATATTTCATGGTTCTAAATACATATGTTCATTAATAATTTCACATTGGTTGTGTTAATAGTATATCCTTAACCTTGATCCTTTATATTCTTTAAAGGTATATTCTATTCTTGTTTGGGTTATTCGTCTACATAGTTCCCAATACTCTTGCAGTTATAACATTGAATATTAGTTTTTCATTCATTACATTGCATTTTTTTCCTAGTGACGTTCTTCTAAAACTTATAAAAAACTTCCAATCCTTTCCAAAATTTACCTTGGTGGTTCCTTCCACAATTTTTACATGTTTAAAATCCATCTTTCCCTTCATCTAATTTCAATCATTCCACTTTTCATGGTGTTCAGAATCCCTATTCTTCTCTTGGTTTCCCTTAATTCCAAAGGACAGAGAATTATTTCTCAATATTGATATCACATAAAACTATTTCATTTTACGAAGAGACATTTTCAGACACTAGAATCCTTCAAATACATAGATTATGTACTTAATTGGTTGATCGTATGCTCTATTTTGCGTTTATAATCCCTAACATACCTAGATAACCATATAATGGTTTCATCATAATCCACAACTTTCTCTTATTTATTTTTCTTTAAGACAAGGAACTTCCTATTTATATCAATAAACTGATCACAAGTAATGTATATATCGAATAATGTACCCTTAAAAGTTCACCAGTACATGAGTTCAATTTCTCATTCCTCTCTTATATTCTTGATCAGAGACCACCACTAGTCAGCATCACCTTATAGACAATAGACCACATGTATAACCTTTTCCTTTTCATTTCATTCCAAGTCCATATATATCTTCTCTAGATACATAATACATTTCTTAGCTACAATTGGATTAGTAGTCCTACAAACAATGGGTGCTTATTCAACCTAATGTGATCCAACATAGGAGATTTTATCCATTGAATAGGTTTCTCCATTTGTGAAAGTTTATTTTTCATAACTTGACTACGATTCCCCAATATATCCATAACATCCTTAGATCAAATACTAGCTTTATTTGTTTCCCTGAAATAGAAATATCTATATTTCCATTTGTATTGATATCATTCTTCCTTCTAGAATTTGTTACTAAATAATGGAATACACTGCATTATCTCATAAAATTTAGAACATTTTATAACTCTAAATACAGTATAGCATAAAACATAAAATTTTAATCATGAATCCTATAATAATAAACATTGGTTACATTGGTGTAATATTTAATTTCAAATACTTCATAATGGTGGGTAAATAAAATGTGTACTACCCTACTAGTATCCACTGGGAGTGATAAAAATGGAGTTCAGTAAGGCTTATTGTCATGTAATTGGGTACCCCAAGTCAGGTCTAGAACACCATGTTGGATATATTACTCCTAGTAATATCTGTGCTAAAACCATATCCACGTTTAGTATCCATATAGGGATATATTGCTAAGAATACCCACACAATCCCCACTATACCAGAATTCTAGTATTTTCATTTATACTTATCCTCAATGTCTATATTAGGATTTTTCTCCCTAATATATTTTTTCTATATCTAGTTTTCATGGTTTCATTTAATCATCCCATGTTACCAACTATAAGGCCTCGACCCCAGAATCCTGAAGTCGGTGTATTATTTTATTACATTGTAATGATTACAAGGAAGAAAATATCGAATGAACTGTCAATTTTGAAGTCTTTCAAATCCATATAACAATCAGTATACCCATAATACATTTTGAAAACCAAATAAAATGTACTTCATAATAAACTAAAATAAAATGCATCATTGAACGCTTATTCAAAGTTATCTTCTTTATAACCTAGGGAAAGAAACATAATAAGGGTGAGATAAAATGATCAGTAAGGAAAAGTGAATAGGAATAAATAATTTATCAATATGAATAAATGATCATGTCATAGAAAATAAATGATAATATATTCTATTCAAATAACTATATAAGGAAAATTTAATACTAAATGGTAGGAAAATGATACACATGCCATTTAATTAATGAAGTGAAATGAAATTTATACATTGACATGACATTGAAAAATATAATGGATAAATAATAACAAAAATATCTATAAAGAAAATTCATAATTTTTATATATCATTCCATAGGAACATTATGACCTATAGTGTCCATATCCTTCATCTGGACTGTTTAAAACTACTGGTAAAAACCAATTTAATTTCGCCATCATAATCGTCTCTTGAGAACATATCGATGCATGGAGGTGTAATATAATGTATGGAATCCACCCATCATTTCCTGTCTAAATAATTCATAATATTGAATAACCAATTTAATAAATAAAAAATCTTCCTTATCAAATATCTAAATTGAATAAATAATATGGAATTATCAATATCAAATAACTGTCAATGTAGATATTGTATGTAAAATCGCATATGGTTTAGGAATACGAATATTTATTTTCTGAGAATATGGATATTAAAATAAAAAATTCATAAAATAAACTGATATTTTAACATAAGGTTAAAAATAAAATAATAAAATGAGATTTCATGGATAATCATTAAGAACAATCTTGAGGATAATAAGATTTAAAGATTCTAAAATGTCTCAAACCACATTGAAACATTTGAATCATAATATCTAGAATGGTATGAAATTAAATGAAACTTATAATATCGTTATAATATTGGTATTAATGGTAAAATAGAAAAAATGATGTATATAAAACAAATAAATGTTTATTGTTGCATATTAAAAAATAGGTCTCAATGAAATGTAAATTGTGATGAAATTACCTTACCTTAACCTTCCTTTTGTTGTGTGGATTTTATACTCATGTATTGTGGTTTAAAATTTGTTAATAAATTATATCATAACCATGATAATATTTATAAAATCATATATTTATTACTTATAATATTTTATTACCTATTTGTGAAGATTCTTTCATTAATATCATTATTTCATGTGTTAATTGCCTTGTTTTCTTGGGTTAGTTTTAACATGTTATTTTTCGGTTATCATTTTTTATACTATAGAATAATCATCTCCATAATTTATACATTGACTTAATTATCATATATAATAATAATAAATTTATTTATAGTATTATATAATATTGTAAGATTAGAAATTAATTGTATCATTCATGGAGACGGTAGGTCGTACGTACGGATTAATGCTACCTTCATTTCTTTATTATATTAAGAGAATAAAAAATAAAAAATAAATATCTATATAATAATTCCAGTATCATTTCTATGTTAAATATTTTATATAGGATTATTAAATTCACCCATTAAATGTTTGATGTATGCTGTGAACGAATGACATCGCTTTGAAGCGGCGGTAGTCTGCACTTCCTCAAACAATGTTATTATATTAACACAAAATAGAATTTGTAACGCCCCAAATATTTTATGTTAAGTTTCACTTAAATACATTTTATTCATTAGGTAGTCTATTTTCATAAATAACTGAGAATCTATGAAACAACACTTCGTTATTTAAGAGATAGTCATAACCTAGCCTTATAACTTAAATTTTCTTGTTCTGTGATTTGAACTTTGAAAATCTGATATACAGAGTTGTGTTTAGAATGATATTTATAGTTTGATATAATTAACTTAATTTTTAGTGAATAGTAACCTACCATTATGAATAGTAACCTACCCTTATGATTATTATCTCACCCTTATAAATTGTATTTTGAATCATTTGAATAGTATCCATACCCTTGAATGTATAAATAAATTTAGCCACCTTAAAATGAAAAGCAGTATTTTAAGTGTTTTTTCTTTTCGATTAAATAATGATTTTAATTAAAAATTAAATTTATCATATTTAGAATTTTTTTTTGAAAAGTGGAGTTCATTTTTAAAATGTAAACGTCGAAAAGTGGTTAGGGAGAATTTTTGGGATTTTTCTGAAATACATGAATTTTTTATGAATAGTAAAATACAATAAATTAAGATAAATGCTAAATACATGATTTACTGCATCATAGGTGACGCAAGGCTAATTTAAGACCCCATGTTTCGAACTCATATTCCATTATTACTATTTGAGATCACATAAATCAATACTATTCATATTATTGAGCAGAAATTATTAATATACTAATTCAAATAATGTAAAATCCCTCCTCCCCTCAACTTTAGAAACCACCCCTCACCCCCTCTTCCTCTCACACCACTCAAGCATCAATCCTTACCTAAATTATTCCAAATACGCTTCTAAAGCCCTCTCCCCATGTCCATGACCTGATGGTATCACCAAAATGCCGAAAAAAGGTCTTAATGAGTTTCTAAAGGAGGAGTACTCAAGAGGTGAACCTCTCTACTGTTTTCTTTCAAATTCTTTTACATGTTTTATTATTTTGTTGCTCTCTTCTCACGTCACCACATACAAATTACATGATTATTACATTAACTTAAATGTACTATAGTTAAATTATTATAATGGAATATTTCATCATAATATCTCTTTCTCCCCTCCTTTTATACAATAAATGAAAACACCGTCCGAGATGTGTTAATTTATCACAGTCAAGGAAGATGAGTTTTCAATTTTCATTACTATCTTCAATAATGGTCATGAAACTTTTTCAATGGTGAACCATATCATAATATATGTAATTTAACTTTTTTAATGTTCTGTAATCCTTTCACACACATAATATAAAAAAATAATAGAAAACAAGGTCATTATGAACCAAACTTCCAATTTAATCCAATCATTCATAATTAACAATTAACTAATACATCTTCATCATGGTATATAACCCAAAATCATTATAAGATAATTTCTATCTCTGTAATTTCATTAATAAAATATATTTAAAAAATTCTGTTTAACCACATTTCAAATGAACTTCCATTCATTAACACAAGTAAACCGGCCATGAAAACTAAAGAAGAAAATGTTACCAAAACAAAAAAAAATTGAATCTCTTAAAACCATAAAAAAGGCCATTAATGAACCAAATAATGTAATGAAAATATCAATTAAATGTTTATAAAGTTATTTAATTATTATTTAATAAATCTAAATTTGATTATTCGGTCATTAAGAACAATCAAGATCACCTTCAAGCATAAGGTAAGGGATCATCTCTTTCACATTTATTCAAGAATTCCCCCTATGTTGTGTCCTTTTATTTTTAATTCCTAACTATGGGGTATTTTATTCACCTCCCCCATACTTCCCTTATGATATATAAATAATGTTATACCACTTTACCTCCCATTAACCCCTCATAAGAACACTCGTTAACATGTCCAAATGATTGTAAGGGGTTTTCTCATCTCACTTTCATTTCCATGAGACTTCCAATGTTCGCAACTTATTTCATGAATGTAGTGCATGTGTACTGACATTTGTCATATAATATCATGATTCTATTTATATTAATGTTTTTAAATGATTAATTTGATGTTTATTATGTTTTTTCATATGATTCGGTTGATTACATTGTGGTAAGAGACTTTTCCTCAATTTTCTTTTTTGTCGTGACTTACTTTTCATTGTGTGCCTAATAATTATTCTCTGGTGTACCTACTACCCATTTTAGATCACTGTTCCTTTAAAAGTATATTTATATTAAATATCCATATTCTCATATAATTTGAATGATTATTTTATATGTCATGTACCATTTTACATACGGTATTTATTTAGAATGTTTTTTTAACTTTGGAAGTATTAATGAATCTGTATCCTCTATTCTATACGGATAATGTAAATTAATATTAATCTTGTACTGAATCTATGTATAAATAATTATTTTGACATGCCATGATGGGTGGGGCCCGCTATAGCCCCTTGATTCATTGACAGGTCTCATGAGATAATCAGTTGGTGACAAACTATTCGAGTATTTTTCCAAAAATCAGACGGGTTAATACTCACAGAACTAAATCATTTTAATGGTATTATGGTACCATGTTCTAGATACATGATGTCCAATTAATAGTCATTCTATTTATTCATTATTAGTTATTACTATCCATGAGGCTTTCATTATGACAAAATTTATGGATGCAGTTTCATTCTCAGTTAATTAATGTCGTGAGTTTTTCATTTAATCACCATGCCATATTGACTATGCCAAGTTGTTTATGATTCTCTTAATATTCATTATTTATTACACTATTAGTATCCCTTACAAATCATTTGAGCTCACCCCTTTCATTTTTTTATCTTCAACATGTGATGAAGAGGAGATCATTTATAAAGTTTATGTGGCTGCAGTTTTTAGTTTTTATTTTGTATTGTAATTTGTTACCTTTCTAGATGTAATTTTAGTTACATCTATGTATTTAGTTTCTTTAATACTACTAAATTGATCGTTCCTTTGGGATTTCATTCCTTCTAACCATGTTAATGTAATAATTAATTCACCAGCTCCGGTCATGTGGGGTCGAGGCGTTACAAAATGTATAAAAGGTATATGTAATAAATGTATTAAATAGGTATAAATACATAATAAATATCATTAATATCATATTTAAACATTGTTTCCATCATAATTTTAGCTAGGAAAGGTGGAAATGGAAAATTGAACAATCATCATTTCATTAGGTAGTTGTTGGTCTTACACAAAAACATTATGTTTGTTTCCCATTAGATGGAGGTGTATGTTAGTCTAGGTAAAACCCATTAAATATAACATCCAAGTATATTTAGGATAATTTTTTTCTTATATAATAATGGAATAAATATATTTTATGGGTTGATAATGAAAATGATACATGATATATTGATAGAAGGTGTTACCTTTTAATCAGGTATCTTCATTTGGTTTGTACCAAAAGTCTTCCATGGAAGGAATCCTACCAAAAGATAGGATTCAAGGTCTATGGGAGGTATTTTTGGAATCTATTTTCAAAACTAACAACTGAACCTATTTACTTTGAGATCTTTTAGGAATGGGGTGATGTGGTGGCCTTTTATAGGGAAGGAAAAGAACTCAATCAAAAATTTTGGAAACAAGTTTGTAATACACATTTTCTTACAAAACTAAATTCATAAAAACTAATAAAAATCACTAATGGATGTTTTATGGAAGATATATTTTCATAGAATTGATTTTAGAGAAGTTTATAGGTCATTTGGGGCCTTAATCTAAAGGATTAGTCCTTTACTATGCTTATTTTATCCTTAATAATTGTTATTAATATAAATTACTTTCACAAATATTTATTGTCAAAAATTAAGTTAACCATATTTTATGTGATAAATTATTCAGATTCAAAATATGGTATCCATTTTAAAATATAAAATCACATAAGTTGAAGAAATTAATTTGAAATCCATTCTGTAAGTAGGATGGCAGCACATATTTTTAAAGAAAAAACATCCAAAAGTTTTCTATGTTTATGCAATAAATTTCAAAGTAAAATTGATTCTAATAACCTAAATTGAATTAATTGTTAAATATATTATCAAATTAAAATATAAAATAACAATAAAACATAATTTAAACCTATATATAAATCATTGAACGAAATCATTTTTGAACAAAAATATAGAATTTTTAAATATTCAGTAAAAATTATAGGTGTCTGAAAAATATAAAATGTTCACTATGAACTAAATATCATGTTTTAATTTAATATATTAAGTTTATTTTTACATATTAGATCAATTAATATGTTAAAATTCATATTTAAATTGGGTTTTCCGCTAAATGATGATAAAATTGTCATTATAAAAATATAGGTTTTATGAGTAAAATAGGGGTTGTTCTTATCTTATTCGTATAAAACATAATGATTGAATATAAAAAATATTTGATTGAATATTTAAAATTTATATTTAATTAAAAAAATTAAAAATTATATTTAACTATGTTTATTAAGATAAAACTCCTTCAAATCATGTAAATAATAATATTTTTTCATATCCAATTAGTTCCCATTTTCATTTCTCATTAGTTGGTAACCAACAAATTCCTTTTATATTAATAAAAACAATATATTTTCATAAGTAATTAATATTATTCATAACATATATTTAGTATCTAATTATACTAAATAACAATATTTTTATAATATTTTATTGTTCAGTAAAACTATTTTCTACATGTAATGCAATCCATCAAAGAAGTTCGCTCTTGAGTGTATCACAGACTAACTAGGTGTTGAGTGAATTGAAAAATATTAAATTATTAAAATATATTTAAAATAGTAAACATATTTTATCTTTTTAGGGTATTATATCCACTTTCATTGTTGGTGTCGCGTGTCATGCATGCAATCAAATATAATGTTCTTAATTTTCAATTTTGGTCTGCTACATACATGATTCAAGGAATTTTTTTTGAATATAATTTTTATTTTTATTTTTTTGTGAACGGATTTAAATTTATGAAATTAGATAATCCTCATATGATAAAACCATTTTAGTTTCTTCTACTATTTTTATTTCTGTAATGTTTATGTTATAGAGCCATTTGTTTTCATTTTCGTACTCAAAATTGTACAAAAATTATTTTTATGTAAAATAACTTTATATTTTCTATTTTGGTTAAGAATAATTCTCATACATATCCATGTTCTATGTAATTATATAATTTACATTTTTAATCCACTCCAATGATTTGATAGATCCATTGTTAAACATTTTTTTAATTTCTATAAAAAAGGTTTATAAGTAATATTCTTGAGATTTTCTAAACAAGGAACCTTTTACGGACGGTGTGTACAAAATCATTGATTTTAAAAATTACATCATGAAAGGAATTTCTGGCGTTCATGACCGGTCAATTATTTAAATCATCATATTAAATATTCTAATTCCCCTTTCAAAGAAAAAAGTTTCACTTTATTTTTCCACAAATTAATATTCTAAATAATATTTTTCAAAATTAAAAGGATATTTTCCTCCCAAGAAGTTCCATATATATTTTAAATTTATTTTTAATCTATGATAATATAAATTGATATTACTTATTTTTTATTTGGGATGTGTTCCAATTTTACAATCATTAATATTTCTAAATATTGTTTAGCATTATGATGATGACATATTTATGAAGCCCATTTACATAATATGGATTATGATATGATTATATATTGTATGTATTATGATCATATATCAAAAATATGAATACATTTTGATTGGTTGATGGGTGGGATCTAATGGGTAATGATGATGGGTTTAAGAAACTCCTAGTATATTATAGAATTTGGAAACTCCTAAGAGATTATGGATTAAATAAAATCATAAATGATGATAGAGTTAAGAAACTCCAATGATATTTTTGCATTAACAAGATATAAGATTCTCCAAAGAGAATGTTTGAAAAATCCTATTTAGGTAATTCCATGAATAATGTATGATTCCCGTGATATTATTATAATTATTATAATTCTTATTCCACAAACAATATATCTTTTACTTATGATATTTTCTCATGGATCATGATTTAATGATAATGATTCGTCACTCTTATGATTCATCCCTTTTGAAAATATAATCTCTTAGTATTTGGCTCATGTTTACAATCTATTAATAATGGGATGATAAAATTATAATTCATGATCATGATCGTATACCCATATGATTATATTTTGCTAAAATATTCTCATTCATTGTGATCTTTCATGTTTTCCCTTACTATGCATTTGAGATCACCCTTTCTTATGATTCATTTCACTATGTTTTTGAAGAAATGTTTAAAATATGGTATTTCAAAGAAGGCTGTAATGTATATCAAAGAAGGATGAAATGTGAGAAGTTATTTTTTAGATGTGTTAATGTTCATTCAAAAAATAATTTTTTTATGTATCCAATCTCCAAATACACAAAACACCTATGGTCCATTGGTGTGTATTATTATAAATTTATTGAATATTCATCTCAAATGATGTAATATTAACATATGAAATACTTATGTCACCTTAGTTTGTATTAAAATAGGATTTAGTTAATTTTGGATATTAAGATTAGATAACATTTTGGATAAACCTTTGGCTAAGTCTATGTAAATGAGAGTTTAAAAAGATATGGTAAATTATGTAATGTAATTCTCTGAAAAAATAAATCCATGTATGAATAATTGGAAGTGGATTTGGATTTGGCACAAATTAATTTAGGGGAATCAGCCGTCAAATTGGTGGATTGGTCATTAGCTCTATCATCACGGATTTGGGATGTGTGGTCCTTAGACAATACACATTGATAGACACTCATAGGTGATATGCTTGGGTAAATTCACTTTTTTATGAACCACTATGAATGATTCAAATATACAATGATTATGGAGGACTTATTTTAAACCTAATGTGTCAAATATTTTAAATAATTTTTCCTGATTTAGACAACTTATAATTTATTTTCATCATTATATGATTTCTAACTCTATTGTTTAATGTTCTTTATAACTATTTTGGTTTTAGTAAGGTAATGAAGGTAAAACGATGATCTTGTGGTGGTGATACGCGTGCTCAAATTTTGAAGTATGTTATTAGTGCATAATAATATGAAATCCTTTATATCATGAAATTTTTATAGATGTTAATTCATATCCTCGGTGATTAAATATTCAGTTATTAGTAAAATCTTCTAATGTTATGATGATTTCATACCAAGTCTATAGATCCTATTTAAAAGAATTTTTTGGGGATTTACTTCCTCTAAATATTGAGAATCACATTCAAGTTGAATTTGATGTGATTTTTTGAATATATTAGCTCCCTATATATAGCTACTACGTCAATTGTTTTTTAATTAAATCTACATTTTATATTATAAATCCACATATGTTATTCTTTTGGTGAGAGGATGAATATAAAAATAAATTGGGACTTTCTTATATTGTATAGGTACTACTACATTTTCATGTGGGATATTTATTTAAAATGGTTTGTGAGAAAATAAAAATCAAGGATATGACTAGTGTTCATGATTATGATGATATATTTACTTATGACTTTCCAAGTCTTCCTTAGAATCATGAATTTGAGTTTTCAACAGAGCACATACCAACTAATACTCGTATTTTGGAGACTCCATATAGTACTGAATCATTCGTGTTTTAGTAATAGAAGAAGAAAATAATGGATAATCATGATAAGGTATTCATACATCCTAGTGTGTCACCACAGGGTATATCTATTTTTTATAAGAAATATGGTTCAACGTTTCTTTCACTGATTATCATGAACATTACAATATGACTATTAATAATTTATACATTGTTCCCCATATTGATAATTTTCTTAATAAATTATAAGGATCTCAGTATATTACCAGGATTTTTCACTGATCTAGATATCTTTAATTGAAATTAAATCAGTGGATATACACAAGATATTCATCGATGTGATGTACATCATTACGGATTTACAGTGATTAAATTTTTATTTACTAACTTCCATACTAACTAAATGTATTTAATGATTATAGTCTTTAGATATAACATCGATCTATTTTTAATAGTATTTATAAATGATATTCATTTATATTATAATAGAATTGATGTGCATGAAGATCATTTTAGAGCCTTGTTGAATACCTTTAGAAGGTATAAGCTATATGAAAAATTCAATAAGGGTTAATTTTGGATTAAAAAAGTTTCATTTTTTGGGTCCTATATTCTAATGTAAGGTTAAATCATTAGATCCTTCAAAGATGGTTATTATTAAACAATGGACCATTCCAACAATGGTAACTAATATCTATAGTTTTTGTGGGTGGTATGGATAGTACATTCTCTTTATGAGGTATTTATCATGGTTGTCGAATCCAATAACCATGTTTGGATGGAATAATGGGAAGTTCTTTTTTATAGATGAACGTGAGGAAAATTTCAAGGTCATAAAAGGAAGGTTGGCCAATGAACATTTGCGTACTCTACCCTATAGTTTATAAGGGTTTATGATCAATAGTGATGGATAAAATAACATATTGGGATTTATTCTATTGTATAACAATAGGGATATATATAATATACCTCACACCAATAAAAAAAATATTAAAAAAATTACCTGACACATGATTTGGTGTCAGCAGCAGTAATTTTGGCCTAAAAATATATAGGCATTATCATTATGGTGAATTTTGTGATGAATATACTACTCATAAAATCATGAATTACATATTAAAATATAAATAACTAAATATTCCCCAAAGTATATGATTGGATTTGATTAAATATTCTGAATTTTCAATACACTTCTACCCTATGAAGATGAAAAAGGTGGATAATGATCTGAGATAGAAAGAAAATGATTGTTTTTCCATGATAAGGATTAGAAGATATCTAATATTTAGGGATTTATAAAACATAGATAATGAAATAATGATGAAATTATCCCAACCAAATATTTCTTATATGAATGTTCAAATGTCCATCCATGTGAGGATTATTGATGCTTAAAATGAGGATTCAGAGTTACAGAAGAATGTGAGAAATATTGTTGAGTTTAACCAAGATTGTGAGGGAATAGTAAGGTTTTGTAACTGATTATGTGTCCCATAAATTACAGTCTTGAAGAAAGAGAGACTAGATGAATCTCATAGTTTATCATTATTTATTCGGCTCGGATGTATGATGATGTATGGAGATATGAAATATTATTCATGGTTGGATAACCTGAAAATGGATATTGTAGAGTATGTTTATTGATGACTAATAAATTAAAAAGTTATGGATAAGAGATAGAATTATAAGGATATATTTCAACCATTACCCATAACAGAATGGAAATGGGAGAACATATTTCAGGATTTCAATATTTCACTCCCCAAAACATCAAAAGGTCATATTTCTATTTGGTTTGTACTTGATCATCAAACAAAATGACAACATTTTATTTCTATTAGAAATGACTTATATCATGATCAGCTTAATCAAATATAAATTATGTATATGGTGGGATTACATAGAGCGCCTCTCTCAATTTTAGATTAATGGGATATTAGGATTACCTCAATGTTTGAGATATGTCTCCAACAATCATTGTAAATATAATTTATTTTTAGTACATTATATCATTCTCAAATAGATGTTTAATATTAGAGTACCATTCAAACTATAGAATAAATTTTGAGATCCTTTTTTATGGATTTGATATTTTTTTAGGATAAACTTCTTCCTTTATTGTTGTCTTCTTATAAAAAATTACTTTACTAAATCATTCATATGCAATATTTTCATGCACACTATTGTAACATGTGATACAATAAAATTTTATTTCATAAAGTTGGAGAAAAAAATTGGGACACACACTAGCTAATGAAATGATAGATAATGTTTTATAAATTTATCACCACGTCGTGGTATCTTAGAGTTAATATGAAATTTATGCTAATAATCATCGATGAGATATATAGTTAAAAGTTAGTGATAATGTATTCCTATGATTATCTTCATGGAATAAGGTTTTGATATTTATAAATAAGGGCAAGTTGGGAACTACATATATCAATCCCTCAATAATTAATTATCATATTGGGATTCATTCTTATCACTTGGATCATTGGACGAATATCTCTCATATTCCTGATGGGTTACATGTATCTCTCTTGAGGAAGTACATGCATTATTATTAGCATTTTCTAAATTTTGAGGTTGTACCAATAGATCAGGATCTCTCTTATGAGGAATAGCCATTAGATATTCAAGATTAAAGGGGAATCTTTCGTCTGAAAAAGACCACTCACACTACAATGTGTTGTGGAGAAACCATATATTTTATGAAGCTAGTTGTTAAAATGATGATGTGATGTGGAATAGTTATCCATAGTTACTTGTATAATACTAATTTAATTTTATGGTGAAATACCTATAATGTTTTATAATGTACCACCACTATATTTAATGATTTATTTTTCCTTAAATAAAAATAATCTTATAGATTTCATAGTTTATATTAAAAATCGAGTTTTAATGAACTCCGATATACTTCTAAAATAATAGTATTTAATATGATTGTTATAAATTATGAATTAGATGATAGTGTATCATTAGGTCTAACAAAAATATTAAAAATTATTTTTTATACGTGTAAAAAATGAAATCATTGGTTATCAATTTGTTATAAAAGAAATTAATGTTATATAGATATGTTTTTCTTATAAATATTATTTTTTTCTTAATAGATAAAATAAATATCCATTTAAGAATAAATTTGACAAATTTTTATGATAATATAATAAATAAAATATTAAATCAATCTTATATTTTTTTTTTAAATGCATATAAATGAAGGTAAACACAATATTATGCTTAAAAATTCATTCTACTAAAAACAGTTTTGATGCAGTGTACGCACTTATTATAGAATGAATTTATTCATCTTATAAATATTGAATATTATAAAATTTATTTTATATTTGAAATCAAAATAATTTATTTTATGTAATAATTTTGATTTAGTTTTTGGTCATAATGATTAGTAATCGTGGTAAATATTTTCCAAACTAATAAGGGTAAATTGGGTAATTAAGGATAAAATTAATATGAGAAGGATTTTAAAACATATTAGAAACATACATTATTTATATTATATTAGTTTAATTAGACCATCCTGATATAATATTTTATGAAAAGGAAACATAGTTCCATATTTCTTTGATAATGACCATATTATTATTTAATGTAAAGGATAATACAAAATGTCACCCTATTTGTTTGAACATCTATAATATTTTTTCACAAGGATAAAAAGAGGTTATATTTCATGATAAAAAATTATTTTAAACATTAATTATTTTTTGTATCATAGTAATTTATTTTTAAATTTTAAGGATGAAATAATTACCTTAAATGTTTATGCAATTCTGAGAGAGTTCTTTTTCATGTAATAAGATAATTATAAATATAATTTAAAAGATAATAAAATTAATACAATTTGGATGGATTATTGTGTTACAAGAATTGTTTACAAAAAATTATCATAATAATAAGTATTTATATTTTATTTTTGAATTACATTTCAAACATATGGTATTTAAAGTAATCCTATATCTAATAATCCTTAAAATAACATTTGTGATATCTTACTTAAAATAATAATATATTAAATGATTTAAAAATCATAAAAATCTTAAATTTTTCCAATTTAATTGGATATGGTAGAAATATAATCCATTTCCACTTATGGTTTACATTTCCTTTTTTAGTAAATTTATTTACCACAAAATTGTAAGACACGTTGATATCAAATTAATCATTAAAATGGTTAACAAAGTGTTAAAACTAAGAGATAAGGGTTAAAACATCACCTAAAAGTGAATAACTTCTTTTGTATAATAGTATTTTTAATAATTATTATCATATATTCTAATTATATCAATTATTTTCCACTTTAAAATGATAATTTATTTATATTAATATTATAATTTATGTAATTCAAAGGTTTCCCCTCCCCACACTTATGAAAGGGAACAACCACTTCTCCCTTATTCATAAATTTTTATATTTTTACCTTAAAAAAGTACTTCCATAATACTAGGATATATTACATACCCAAATTATATATCTTATATACTTCAATAATACGATTATTTCATGTATTAAGGGGTAATCCAAATGAGATTTCACTACGAAGAGGTATAAAACTTAACTTATTACATTCAATTTTATATCTTCTAATACATTCTATAAAAATATGGGATCCATTATAAAATAATTATTTGAGTATCATAAATATATATATTTTTTATTATGATGACTAAACAACCATTACCAGCCTCACTTCCATCTCGTGGTAAAATAAAATATCGCTCATGGGTATGCATAGACTACCGTCTTCATGAAGTGATGAATTTAGTTTTTTATTAATTCATCACATTAGTGGTTACAATGATGGATTTACTGAATATATATTATATTAATGATGTTATTATATTTTTATAAAGGAGAATTATTATTTAGTTTACATTTTTTCTATAAAAAATTGGAGATATCAGTCATGTGTATGTATGAACTACCATCACCCAGAACAGATATAAATCATTTTTCATGAATTCATTAAATGGATAGTTATGAAATTTTATATAATGATTAAATATGATAATAATTACGTGATTAATTTCTTAATATGATGTCATCATGATCAATGTATATCTATTAGGAATGTGAACTAAAATATTCCTAAAAATGTAGCAGTTATCATAGGGAACTATGATTATAATACAGAATTTAAAATGAATGGGTAATAAGTTGATATAAATAAACCATGTATGGTATGATATATATATTATTATGGTTATGTAATATATTTTTAATAAATCTATATTTATTAGACTGTATTTTCAATCCTGTATGAAGTATGATGATAATTGAGGTAAGGGGTTTATATTTCTGTATCATTTTAATTGGGATTGTATATGAATGCATTTACATTGAATGAAATTATAAGATCTTTATATACTAAACAAAATTATTTAATTATAATCTAATTGTTTTTGTTTTTTTTAATTTTTAGTACTATTTTTATCTATCTATTGCCCAAAACGGTATATAAATATGTTTATGAAAAGTCAACCTTATTTCTTCTATTTTGGAAAGGAATTTTTCTCCACCATATCCATATAATCTGAAAAATATAAAAAATGATTTTAATATTATCCTATTATTTTTTAAATTCATTTTTCCACATGTTTTAATTTTATAAATAAAATTGAAATTAATCACCATATCATTTTCTTAATGAGTAAACTTTTCATTATTACTATAAACATGATTTTTTTAACAATTATCACATGAATGTAATTTCTCATCATTAGAACCTATCATATATTTGAAAAATCATTTAAAGTTACCATATTTAATTTAAAATAAAAATATTTCTATAATATTTTAGAATTTTTTTATTTTGAGTCAATTATTTCAATATGAAAAGAGATTTTCATCAAGAAAGTTTCCATTGATCTTTTAATGGAAATTTTCACATATGATAACATTATTTAATGTTAATTATTATTTACTAGTGATATGTTCAATTGATTCAATCCTTATTCATTCTATGTATGTTTTATGAAAACAATGATGCGATGTTTATGAAAACTGGTTATTTTACATGGGTTATGTTATGATGATAGTTTAAATGTTTTGTGATTATGTGGAATACATATGAATAGATTTTTATTGCATTATAGGTGGGGCCAAAATTATATAACCCTCTAATCCATTGGAAAATTAAGAAAGGGACAAGAAATATATAATATATGATGGAGTTATGGAAATCTCATCAGTTGATAGAGTTAATAAAATTCTAAGAGATGGTGGATTTAAGTAAATCCTAAGAGATAAAGTAATTAAGAAACTCTTAATGTATGATGAAGTTATGAATCTCAATTTAAAAGAAAGAGTGAACTATATATATGTTTCTCCTAGTAGAATATTTTGATTATAATGTTCATGTTATCCCATTAATAATGTTTCATTACCAATATATTATTATAATTATACTTATGTTAATGTAAAATAATTATTCCATATTTTATGATATGTTCTAATGGATCCTAATTGATATATAAATATTCCACACTCTTACGATTCATGTTTATTAAATGTTTAATTCTTTTCAGTGACTCATGTTTATAATAAATGAAATATTTTTTATGAACATTTTAATTAATGATCAAGATCTTATACCATTATGTTTATCATATTCTTATATATGAGTATCGATTGATATCTCTCATGTTTATCCCTAATGATCATCTAATCACACCCTTCCTTAAATATCCATCACTTGTTTTTTAAAGAATGTTTTAAGTAGCTTATGTGTATGAAGGGTGATTGGTGAGAATTTAGTTATATGATATATAGAATATAATTTATGAAAAAGTTTTTTTATATATCTGTTCTATAAATACACAAAACCAATATGGTGCTTGAGAATGTATTACTATGAAATATATTGAATATGTATATAAAATGATATAATAATATTATATTAAATACTTGGGTCACCACAGTTGGCATGATAGGTTGATTTAGTCAGCTTCTGGATATTATGGTTAGATAAATTTATTGAAAAACCTTAATATAAGATTATGTATAAGAGAATATCTTATGAAATGGTAAAAAATGAGATTGATTTTATTACAAAACAAATCTTAGTAAGGGAACTAATAAGTGGATTTTGTTACAAAATAGGTTCTCCAAGGGGTAATAACACTAAAAGTGGTGGATTTTGTATTAACTCAATCTTCTCTGATGCAAGATGAGTTGGCCTAAGACAGAACACCTTTCTAGACACTTCTAAGATATATTCATAGAATTATTCATATTTTCATTATGAGCTACTATGAAGGAATTTAATATATAATTATCTTCGATAACCTTGATTAAACATAAGGTATTATATGTTTAAAATATTTTGTTATGATATTTACATAATATGAGTTATTTTTAGGATTATATGATTGCTTAATATAATATGTGATTCTCATGAAATCAAAATTTTAATTTTTTAAGGGAATGAAGACCTAATGATGAAGTTGAGTTGGTGATGGGAATGTTCAAATATTGAATTATCCAATTTGATCCATGTTAAATGAAATCCTTAATAGCATCAAAATTATATATTAATTTTACTTCATATCTTCAATAATTAAACGGTGTGTTTCTAGTAACACATTCTACTGGTATGATCATAACAACACAAGACTACAGCTCCACTCTAATAGAAGTTAGTGTGAATGTACATTATGTAAATATTTTAATTCTCCATCTTCTTAAATCTGATGTGATTTTTTTCATCGATTAGATCATTCTCTATATATACTATATCAATTCTTAAGGAAAGTAAGTCATGTCTGATATTATAAATTTCCCTATTATTTTCATTTAGAGTGAGGATGATTATATAATTCCAATTGAAGTAACATCCATTATAGAGGTATCACTACCTATTTATGAGAGATATTTGTCTCAAATGTTTAGGGAGAAACTCAATATTAAAGATATTCATATTGTTCATGATTATGCTAATGTATTACCTTATGAAATTTCGAGCCTTCTCTAGAGTCATGAAGCTGATTTTTAAATAGAAAACATACCTAGTGTAACATTAATTTCAAATAAACAATATATAATGTCCCCAATTAAATAACATTAATTAAAAAAACCCCCAAGAGAATATTCAAAAGGGACCCATGAACCCTAGTGTTTCACTATAGAGTGAACCTATTTTTTTAATAATAATTATTGGTAAATGTACCAATTCATTGATTATTGAGAACAAAAAAATGCTAACTATTATGAATAAGTGCCTTTATCCCATAATTATGAGGAACCCAATATTTTCCCAAGACTTGTCTTCATTCAGGATACTAGAAATTGAGATCCGAGATGGTTGATATACCCAAGAAAAATTATTTATATGGTATGTTCATTTTTAATTTATTGTGATGACATTTGGACTTACTAATTCCCTAGTTATCTTCACAGATTTAATGAATGGGGTCATTAAATATTTCATAGATTAGTTTTTTGTATTCATTGTCGATAATATTCATATTTAATCTAAGAGAAATTAAGAGCACAATTATCATTAGAGGATTATATTGAATACCTTAAAAAAGTTTAATTTTTATTCCAAATTCGTAAAGTGTGATCCATGGATCCAAAAAGTTTCATTCCTTTTCATATAATCCCTTATGAGTGAAAATCAATCATTCCTTCAAATATGGATTTTAGTGTCTAATGGACTAGTACAACCACAATTATTGAGATTTGTAGTTTTCATTGGTTTTTCAGAAATTATTGTCTCTTTGTGGGAAAATTATCATGGATATATTGTCTAATAATAATGTTTACATGATGGGGAACTATGTTTCTTAAGAAAAATGAATCTGGGGAAAATTTCAATTTTCTAAAAGAATGGTTGGTCAGTATACCTTCACTTACATTGCCTTATAATGGATAAGCATTCATGATCTATAGTGATGCATTGAATAAGGGACTAGGATTTTTTATCATGATGAATGATATGGTAATAATTTATGCCTTATAAAAATTGACAAATAATTAAAAAAATTAACTTAATCATGATTCAGAGTTAGTAACCAAAATTTTTTAACTGAAAATATATAGGAATTATCATTATTTTGAATAATGTTATGTATATATTGATAATTGGATATTTATTTATATATTCACATATAAAGAAATAAATATGAACCAAATAACATGGTTGGAGTTGAATAAAAATTATTATTTCTCAATACATTAGCATCATATGAAGGAAAACAAGGTGGATACTGCTCTGAGCTAGAAATACCATGCTAGTTTTTCTATGATGATGATTGAAAGGGACCTAATATTTATATATTTTTAGAATATGGATCTTGAAATAATGAGAAAATTGGACAAATAAAGTCTTTCTCATATGAATTTCCACCCATCCAACAATGCGATTATTGAATATGCATTACAACAGGATGTGGAACTACAGAAAAAGTTGTGAAATTTTCCTGAGTTTAACCATGCTTTTCTATAATGATAAAGTATAGGAATCATGTATGTGTCCCATAAATACTTGAATTGAATAAGGATTTATTGGATTAATCTAATAGTTTATTACTCTCTCCCTAGGTTTTACATACATGATCATTTACATATGATGAACTCATAGGTCATACCATTAGAGAAAGATTTCACTTATTTTAAAAATCTAGTGGTGTTTCTGGATCGATGATAAAAAGGAATTTGGAACAAGGCCACTCCCTTGGTCATCTTTTTATAAATAAATAATAAATTTGATGAAGCAATATGGGAACCTATGAAAGTGACTAGGGAGAAGTATCCTATGTTGTTTGTATCCAAGTGATGTATGTGTGAGGATGAAATTATTAGAATGTGGGTTAAATTTAACACCATAGTATTTCACGATTTATTTTTATTTAAATAAATTTAATTTCATTTATTTTATTATTTACACGTAACATCGAATTTAAACAGCCCTTGATATACTATTATAATATTTTTTTGTGGTTTTTATCTCCTAGTCGTTAAATTTATGTGTGTGAACAGAAATAACAAAATTCTAAAAACTTTTGTTTTACACATTTATTAATTTAAACCATTGGTTATTAACTGGTTATAATATAATTCTAAGGTAAATAGATATGTTTTTATAAAAAATATTTATATGTTCCTAGTATATTTTTATATTAATAAATTTTGTTTATATCTATTGATGAATTATTTTAATTAAATTCATTTATAATATATACCATAACATAATTCTAATTATTTCTAATAGTTTTTACATAGAATGGAATGAAGGAAAACTAAATATTATGCATTAAATTATTTTTGATAAAAACATTTCCTTGAATTTTGTGAACATATTCTAAAAAAATTAATTCCACATATAAAATATGAATATTTTAAAATGGATTCCATATTTTTAAATCATAATCATCAATATTTTTTAATATGTATAATATAAATTTTGTTCATTATGAATACTGCCTGTAGTAAATATTTGTCATCTCGGTAAGGGTAAATTGGTTAATTATGGTTAAAAATAATTTGAATGTCCTTTAATATATATATATATATATATAATAGCTACCATATTTCAATTTTTTAAACTTTTTTACCATAATTAGTGAATATTCAATATAATGAATCTTTGTTCTATTTTTATTTGATAATGATCTAAATATAATTTTATGGAATGAATAAATACATAATGTCACTCTCTTTGTTTTAATATGTCTAAATTTTTATCATATGGTTAAAAAGTGGTAGTGTTTAGTTATAAATGGTTATTTTAAATATTGATAGATTTATTTATTTGGATCATTAATTTAAAAATATTAGTGATGTATTAATTAACTAAAATTATTATACAACCTCGACATGGTGCATGTTCAAGTAATAGAAAAATAAAATAAATAATTCAAAAAAATGAAGACTTAAAATATTAATAAATTTTTTGTTTTCATCGAATTTTTATGATTAGTATTACATATTATTTAATCTGTTAAAATTTTATAATTAAATTCAATTTGAAAATTGATGTCTTTAATGTCACATTATGTGAATAGTCCCAAAAAATAACATTAATGGTTTCTTAAGTAAATACTATTCTATTAAATGATTTAAAAATAATAATCTATTATAATTAGAAACTTTAATGGTATATGATCTATAATATCTACCATTTTGCTCTATGGGTCACTTTTCCTACTATAGTAACATTCTTGACCACAAATGTGTAAAATATATTGATATTATGGTAATCCTCAAAAGGGTTAATGGGGGATGAAACTAATAGATAAGGGTTAAAAAATATCCTAAACCTCTATAAAATTAATTTTGTGAGAGTATTTATTCTCATCATCATCCTATATAAAAAATATATAAATTTTTTCCACTTGAATATGAAAATTCATTTATATTAATTTAATACTTTAAGAAATTCCTGGGGTACCCCTCCCCTCACATAGAAAAGGGAACCTCCTCTTATCCCTTATTCACATTTTTTCAGCATTATACCTCATAAAATACTAGAAATAATACTCTACCATCTTCCATACCCATGTACTATATCTTATTTTCTTTCAAAAATAACATCCTTTCAAGGATTAAGGTGTAATCCAAATGAGGTTTGTCAATGAAGATGTATAACTATTAATCAGGTACATTCAATTTTATTTCTTCTTATACCTCATCTAAATATTTCAAATTCATTATAAAATACTAACATCATAATCTTAAATATAATAAAATATTATTATAATTGTGTAAAAACTATAATCGACCTACTTTTCATCTTGTGAGAAAACAAAATATCACTCATCCATATGGGTAGACTACCACCTCCATGAAGGGATACATTTAATTTTTCATAACCAATTTATACTGATGGTTATAATTATGGATTTATAGTCTTATTATACTTCTAAAAAGGTGAATTTTTAATTAAATTTATTTATTTTCATCCATTGAAAAATGCATATATCCCTTATATGTATGTGCATTCTATTGTCTTTATGAAGTGTTGTAATTCATCTTCCATCACTGATTTACTTGAATAGTTAAAAAGGTTTAAATAATTATTATATATGATACTAATTAAGTAATTATATTTATTTATATGATGGATCCATGATCAACTTTTATGTACAAGTACTTTCGAACTAAAAATGACCTGGAAAAAAAGAATTCATCACTCAGAACAAAGATTTTAATAAACAAAAATTAATAAGCGGGTGATAATTAGTTGTAATTAAAACATATATGCAATGATATATTTGATTATTCTTATTTTATATATTTATAATAAATTGATATTTATCTAATATGAGGTTTAAAAATTTATGGTGAAATACATGACTTGAGGTAAGAGATTAATGTTTAACTCTCATTTTAATTGGGATTGTTTATGCTTAAATCTATATTGTGAGAAATTATATGATCCTTATCTAAAAAAACGATTTTAATTTATTCACCCATGGATATTCATTTAATTTTTTGGTTTTAGTTTCATTTTCCTTGCTTTGGTACATAAAATGGTTCAAATGTTTTTTTATAAAAATATTACCTTAATTCTCCACTTTTGGTAAGGAATCATTCTTCAAGATATCCATATTCTATAAAATAGTTCAGGAATATTTTTACTATGCTCAGTTTATTGTTTAATGTAATATTTTAAAAAAAAATTAATTTATATATTATGTTTTAACTATAATTTTTTTTTCATTTTTTACATTATGTAATTTTTCATAATGTTCTAATAGAATATTTGTTTTTAATAGTTATGGCATGAATATAATTTAATTCCATCTTGATATCTCAATCCATTAAAGATTAATTTTCTATTTTCTATGGGTATTGTCAAGAAAAAAATCCGTACAATTTTGTTTTTTCTTATTTTAAATAATTTATTCTAAAACTCAGTGTCAATTTTCATCATGAAATAATCGAGTGATCCTTAAAATGAATTTTTTATCTATTAAAACATCCTTTGATGTTACTTTTTATTTACTAGGGATATGATCTAATCATACCAACTTTGTGATTTTTAAGGATATTTTATTATTATAATGAAGAGATATTTATGAAATATTTTTATTTTTAGTGGGTCATTATATGATGTTATAAAAAAAATTTATGATCTTATCAAATATATATATTTATATATATATATTTATTTATTTTGATTATTTAATTGGTGGGATATAATTATATATCTCTCTAATTCTTTGTGTAATTATGGAATAGTTAAAAAATAATAATACATATTAGAGTTCAGAATGACCTAAGAGATGGCGGATTTAAGAAACTCTTGTGATATGATAAATTAATAAACACCAAAGTGATGATATTGTTAATAAACATCTAAGAGAGAAAAGAGTTAAGGAACTCCAAAGAGATGACATAGTTTCCAATATCAATTTTTCATTGAAGATAATGTTGGAATTAACATTTTTACTTAATTTCATGAATAATGTATAATTATCTTTGTATTATTATAATTATTCTTATTTTTATGCCACAAAATTCGGTCTCATGGTTATGATATATTCTCATGGATCATGATTGGTTTATGATGATTCCTTGATCTCATGATTCGTTTCATTTAAAATTCTAATGGTTTATACCATGAATCATGTTTATTATCTATAAAACATTGGGTATGAAATTTATTGGTTAGGATCTTGATCATACATGCATGTTTTTATATTAATTATAAATATGATATATGATAAATATATCTCATGTTTACCCTTACTAAAAATAATATCTCACAATTTATTAGGTTTTCTTTCCCCTTTTCTGAAGAAATATTTTATGTAGGGTATGTCTAATAAATGTATAATTTGAGAAGACACTTTGGGGAGATGTGAAATAACATCCATGTAATAAATTTTTTTATATATCTAGTCTTTAATGAAACAAAAAATCTACGGTCCACATGCTTGTATTATTATGAAATGCATGAAATATTCACCTAAAATTATATAATATTAATGTATTAATTGCATGGTTTTCCAATGTTATTCTCATCAAAAATAAAAATATTATATATTAAAAAATAACTTCCTCCCCAATATTTATAAATAGACCCATGTTATAAACATGTCATCAAAATAATAGTTCATCATTAAATGATAAAATTGATCATATTATCATTAATATGATACATTTCCTGTATTTTAATTAATAAAATAATATTCATCAATCCCTTTCCATCTAGTATTTTCCTTTAATTAATAATAAAAAACATATTGATATTAAATTTATACATGGAAATTTCTCATTAATAAATAAACTCAAAATAATCAATACAATAATTGATCTAAAAACATAAATGTTACAATTTTCCTAGTATAAATAATTCTAATAATTAAAAATTTTCAACATTTCCCAAAATAAATCAAACCATTGATATTACATGTGATATTATCTCTCCCATATTTCCTCTAAGCTATATTCATGTTTCCACAACACATAAAATATAGGAATAGACATTCCCCTTAAATCATTCCCCTAGTAATCAATAACATTTCACTGTTCTTTTAATAAATGTCATATCGATGGCCAACTCTCTGTATATCAAATCAAGAACATGAAATAAATAATATAGAAGTCTCTTGAACTAAGAAAAATAAAATAAATTATGAAATGAATTTACAATAAAGGTAGTTATAAATGATATTCCACTTCATCAATCGTTTCCACAATATCAAATAGAACCAAAAATAGTGGTGTCAACTTCCCACTCTTCCCAAGTATTCAATGTTTCATATAGTTGGACACAAAAGAAGAAGGCATGGTCACTAATATTAAATTCTAGTTATCATCTTAGCCAATCATCTTATGATTTGTTTCATTTTTATGTGTTTCAATCCACTTATGGGTTTCATTAATCTTGTTTTATATTTCATAGAGCAATCCTAGTCTAACAAGTGACCTTTTAGCCATTTATATTTAAAATAATAGTATTTGGAAACGATATTCATATAATTCCATGAATAGTTCCATACAAATTGAATATTGGTAATTATTTTCCAGGAAAATACCACGAAGTATAAATTATATTCCAAAACGAAGCATGCATACATGAATAATATCCTCTGAAATCTATATAATTTTTAATAACATCCCATTCATCTATAGATGGTAATCAATACTCATCCTAGATAATGTACCCAAAACATTTTTAATTACTTATCGAAATATTAACATAAATTGAGGATTTATAAAATATTATTAACACAGGAACTCCATTGTTATTGAAAAACTACTTGAAGAATAATTAAAATATATTCAATTTATTTAGTCTAATGAATAATTAATAAACACCCTAACATATGTATTTGATATGCACACATAAAAAATGAATTATTCATTTGGGTGATCGAAGGATACACGTTCCAAAATCCATATCAATTTCCTCCCACTTACATATTAGTGTAGGTAATGAATATGATGACCCCATTGGATATTGTTGTAATACATTCAGAAACCAATAAAATTGAAATTAGGAAAAATAATATTTAATTTCCATCTGTTTACTTGGCTACCAAAACATCTATTTAATATAATAGTGCATATTTTTTACCCTGGGATTTACTTTGTAACATGAATTGTGAAAACTATTTATAACATCTTTACTTATGATCATTTTCATAACAATTCATTTTTGGAAATAAAAAATAAAATTCTAATTCCTTGGTCCACCTACCTGTGGTCCCCCCCCCCCAACTCTATAAAAATTCTCTTATATTCATGTACATTATAGTTCAACTATCTATGACTTTTTAATATGAAAAAAATTCAATTCACATATATTATGGAATTAGTAACACCATTTACTTTTTCATCTATATAAAAATGGATATATAATATAATAACCATTAGTTTCCACTAATCTCTAGTTTCCATAATGTTTTTAGATTGAGTCTTCCTTCATATGGAATAAACAATAGAATTTTTTTACTGGGAGTATATAAATGTTTAGATTGAAAGGGTTTAAGATATTATATCCACCTTTATTATATAAAATTGAGATCATGTTGTGAGAAAAAATAATAAACTATTACGATCATTACACACTGTAATATTTTCACCCAATAGATACCACCTACAACTCTTAAAAATATGAACCACCCTAGTAAACTCTAAATCAGGCATTAGATAGTTTTTCTATTATTGTTTCAATTACCTTGATCCATACTCTATAAAAGTTCCTCCATAAATAAGATAACCTCCCAACCCAACTCATGGAGAATCATAAAACACTATATAGATTTTACATAATCTTAGTAGAATAAAAACTATTGTTATATTAAGTATTATTTAAAATTATGAAAACTGTTTTAACACTTATAATTAAATTCAACCATTACTAATTTTTAAATTAAAAACATTATAGAAAATTTTAATTTTAAAATTCCTTAATAAATGTCTAAGAACACCCAGATATTCAAATAAAACTATGGATCTCAACGAAATTATTAGGACTCCACCAAGTCATCAAGACCTTTTCCTTATTTGGGTTAATAGAGATCCCTTTCACTAAAATTGTATATTCTAAAACATGTGACCTCCTAAATCTAATAGGGTCATTAAAAGATATATTTATAAAATATATTTCCATGAAAAATCTCCCAAATAATTTCTATGTGTCTCTCATCATCTTCATGTAATCATTTTAAAATTACGATATCCCCCAAAATGTCACCACATATTATTATAGATAATTGTGGATGATTTGAGTCACTAAATCCATGAAACATACAGATGTGTTTGTAACACTAAAAGGAATGTATAAAAACTCATAATCTATATAATAACATAATAAATATATATTTGGAATATTCTATTCATTTATCAATAATCGATGCTATCTAGAGTGATGATCGATCTTATAGAATAATATACTTTCCTTTAGTTAGTTAAATAAATCAATAATTTGAGAAAACATGTATTTATTCTTTATCACTGCCAAATTTTGATTTTATTATTCAATTGTATCCACCCAATTTTATTAGTTCACAATAATTAATTTTTAATAGTATTTATTAACGTGTTATATGTTTGGATCATTTTTTTAAGAATCACATATCATAAGAAAATAATTAGTATTGTAAAATATAAATTTTTTTTCTCAAACATGTACGATGAAGTTAAATTTATTATATCTCTAAAATGGAACCTCATATGAAAAATACATTACTTCAATTTGACATGGGATGGTGAATTCTACCATGGATGGTTATTATCTACAATCGGGTTCGAGACTTGAACTATGATCATTTTGAAACATTTAAAGTCATATAAAATTATCAAGAACCCAATTTTTAAATAACCCTGTTATTCCTCTCATTAGTTTTTGAAACATTTTTTCCATAAACCATTACTAATAGAGAGATTATGTAGTATTACTTTTCATGAACATTAACAATATAATACAGTCCATGACTCAAGGATGTACCTTTCATGCATCAGAGATTCCCAATTCAGGTGGGGCTTTATCCATGATTTTTACATCGTTCTTCATTCTCATTCAACATTAAATATTATTTTTGTATTATTATAATTACATTGAATATTATGATTATATTCTATAAAAATAGTTGTTTGGATATTGAATATGATCCTTCATCAAATTAGACATCTTTAAAGATCAATAGGATATTGTGAAATCATTATAAACCATCCCTTTTCCCCTTATCTTTGTTACACTATACAATACATTAGTGTGATTTCATTGGTTAGGGATGGAAATGGAATAGAAGGTGGTTAGATAACCAATCATCAATGATCCCATATTCCATATTATCCCCTACCTAATATATTAAAAGAATACAGTGAGTCATTTTCATCCCTCATATTAGACGGTGGTGGGTCAAGATGTAATAGTAGCGACAATATCGACAATGGTGGCATGGTGACAATGGTAGAATTATCTTGTCCAGTTAGTAGTGGAATGGGACATGAAATAGAGGTTGGATACCCTAATCATGGACTACGATTACTGGTCGTGGTGAGGTGGTGACATGGCAGAGAGGATGGAATATTAGTAAGATATTGTATAATAGCTTGTGGTGATATGTTGTACATGATAGAGGAGAATAAAAAGTGGGATTTTGTATATGATTTTTGGGATTAATAATTAGGTATAATGGGGTCAAGTGGTTCTAGGGTTAAGGGTGTAGTAAGGGATTCATGAAACAAGTTGTGGAAGAAAACAAGTCCTTGTGCATATAGTTTCATAGAAAATAAAATAGGATCAGACAACATGTAACTGTTGATCACCCACCATGTGATAAAAAACAATAATAACATGCACATATATTATATAATTTCCATAATATAAACTTTAAATCTAATAAAACAAAATATAGAAACCCAAAGATTTAGAGGCTTCAGACATTAACTATATAAATGTCTTACTACACATTATTTAATCAACAAATCCCAAAACAATATACACACATAACTTCCTCCATGAAATATTCCATTACGTAATTAGATGGGGGAAATAGAAACATAATAATTATTAATCTTAAATTCTCATTAATGGAAAATTATATCAAGTACTCATAAAGGGTTTGATAATTTGCGTGTGATAAAACCTGAACATGGGAGAAATACGAATATAAGTATATTATAAGATCATAACATTTGATCAAAAGATATGACAGAAGAACATAGGTCATGGAAAGGGAATATAGGAGCCCAAAATAGTAATCATTTTAGAAAAACAAATATATCATGGAATGAATTTTTTTTTACAATAAACATAAACCATGGAAACTTGACTTATGAATCTGGCACAAACATAATAATTGGAAATATAATTGTATGTCATTGAAAACCACCATGAACATTGAAAAATAGTGGAATTGGTATCACTACATTCATCCTATAACACATTGGATTAGGCATCATGAGGTATAAACCAAGACCATCGTAACATAGTGGAATTGGTATCAATACATTCATCCCATAACATATTGGATTAGGAATCATGAGGTATTCCTGTTATAGGGCATAGAAAAAGTGTATTTTTATGTTTTCCTATTATAGCACAGTGGCTGACCAGGGTCAACTCAAATGAGAATTATTCTCAGTTTATCACTCACTTAAACTAATTCTCCTAAACTAATTATTTTGTGTTTTATTTATTATTTATATGAATAAAATTAAATTTATGATAATAAATAAAATTTAATGATAATATGAAACTAAAACTAAATTCTAACTTACCATGAAATGCTAAAAAGAATGGAATTAGAGAAGAAAGGAATTTATCCCGAGCGAACATTTCGGGGTCACCTATATTAACCATCTTCAAATATTCTTAGTGGACACAGTCCATTATATGTGCTTACACCTCAATATACAATAGTTATTAATGAAAATTCTAATTAGTGATCGCCAAAACATACTCCATCCACCTTTTCAATCGAGGGAAAATGGTTGTAGATAAGACGATAAACATTAGACAGCCACAATGAGGATTACAAAAACATTAAATTATCATTAGAATTAACTCAAAGAAGATCAAAACATGGTCATGGGTTCATGAAACAGATTAATCCCTCCAGATATTCCTTGGGTTAGTTACTCATGATTATGAGTATTAGAGTTTAGAGTGGTAAGATAAGAAGATGAAAAGAATAAAATAAGGATAAAAGTTGGATAAGAATAGAGGGTGGATGGAGGGACACAAAAATAAAAAATAAAGCATAAAATTATTAGAAATATAAACTAAAATTTAAAACTAAAACAAAAATAAAGAAAAAAATAAATTAAGAAGAAAAGGAGAATATTTTCGACCAGCCTCCCCCAACATATATCTCCTCCTCAATGCTTTGGATGGAATGAGATGTAATCGAATGTAATGATTTGGGAAGGAGGATATATCCTCTTTTTATAGGCCTGAATCTATCTTCCTAAATTTTACATGTTTTTACCTAATAAAATGATGATTCATGTGTTACATACTTCATAATGTTTGTACTTAAATTCCTTTTGTGTTCACCCACTAAATTTCAACTTAATTAGCTAAGGTATGTAGATGTTATGAATTTTTTATTGATTTTTACATTTTCTATCCGAGATTATCTAGAATATTCCTTCAATTTATAATGTCTACATATCATATTAATTATTAAAAAACACTTTAATCAATATTAATGGAATGGGGATATGTTTCTTCTTTCCATTCCAGGTGTAATCACCTCAATGGGAGGTGTTTAGACCTAATTTTACTTCCAATACATTTATGGGGTCCATGCTATCCGCTTGAACAACTTTTCAACATGAATTATTTTTTGGGATCCTAAGATGGTCGAATCAGATATTCCTTCTAAAAACAATTTAGGATTAAATTAATCAAGTAATTATAAAAAATAATCACTCAAATTAGATTAAAATTTAAAATGTTTTTCCCAAGATACTCTTTTCCGGAAAATCTATCAAATTCCAGAATTTTGAAAATTTCACATTTTATTTCAAAACAAACCAAAAATCCAAAATTGTTGTAAATATGATCAAATTGATAAATTTTTTGGTTTTAGATAATTTAAATACATATATAAAATGAGTGAAATATTATCTCAACCAACTCTCCCACACGTAAATTGTGTATATCCTCAAGCATAAAATTTTAACATTGAATTGAGGGGCCACCAATGTTACCATATTAAAATTCTACTGTAATAAAATCAACTAATTTTCAATTTCAAATCAAACATTAATAAATCCACATAAAATATCAATTTAATTTCTCATTTTATAAAGAAACAATCAATTCTTGTATTTTAATTTTCTTTTTTGATAAATGATGGAACTTCACCTTTCATTCCTTCAAGATTCTAAATTTATTATTATTAAACATGCCACATCATGATTTACCTCACCTTGGAATCATTCCTCTCATATCCCTTGATAAAAATAAAGTACAGATATGATCATAACATAACAATATGTTCTTTATCAATAGTATTGTAAAAGATCTACTTTATCAACTTCGTAATGACAAATCACAAATAAAATCATGTGGACTTTCAATTAGGTTCTAATGACACTGAGATTTATGGTTGGTGGGATTCTATGCTTTAAAAATTAAGGATAAATAAGGAGGTTTATATCTTATGTACAATGCATTATATCAAAAATATATGTGTATTGAAATTATCCCCTTCAATATAGCAACAACCATGTTTCCAAAAACTCAATGTACGGTAATGATCAAATTTTACATAATGAATGATTTTTTCACCCTCTTGAATTTTTTTATTTTTATTATTATCTTATTATTTTTCAATGAACAGTTCAATTTTTTATTCTTGTGAATGTTATGAACATAATAATACTCACAGCCACCACCTAACAACATATGATAAAAATCATAGGTCTTGTAATGGTGATTTTTCATCTCCCCAAATCACAACCCATTTTTCTCATTTTTGGGTTATTTTTACCTTTTTAATTTTAGTAATTTTCATGTATGGTAAAACAATATATTATAATGAATGATTCCAAAATATGTTATAATTCCCATAATATCACCCCCATACATTTTCCTTACAATGTATATCATCTCTTCAACCCTGATTCCCTTTCACCCCCCCATAAAATTTTTATTGAAAAGTGGGTCATCCCTAACAAGGCCATTCATGGTATATATGTGCTAAATAAGGATTGATGTAATGGTGTTATTTTAAGGTAAGTTGTTTTTCAAAAGATTCCTAAATCATTTTAAATGTGTTTTTCCACAATTAGTAGCTTTGAAAACATTCAATACATGATTTGTCATGTGACATTTCCTAAGATCCCTCATGAAATATTCTAATGAATAAATTGGATGTACATGGTCTATAAATCATCTAGGTAATGAAACATAAGATTTTTGACAATCACTCATGACATTATTAATAATAAAAAATCAATTATGATAAATTTATTAAATTCAAAGAATAAAAAGGTATGGAAATTTCATTTACATGAATCAATTAATTCACTCAAATCGTGAGTCATCCTTTCAATATCCATGATTCATTCTCATAATCTTGTTCCTCACATTACTAATTCAATTTCAGAAAACATTAATTCTAAAACATGGAATCCTTGGAATCCTAAGAAATTCATGTATCCATGATAAGTAATGTAAAGCATTAATTGATGTGTGGGCATGTAATTTTTATCATTAAATATAAAAACAGTTTTAGAACAAAAAATTTAAGGTGTTCAAAATATAACCATAAAAAGTGAAATCCATTTTGAAATAAGGATTTGGTCCTCATCCCCCATTCTTGGGCCTTACTTCTAACTTCATGATCCTTTAAAATAAAATTACTTAATTAATCCCATGCTTGATTTCATTTATGCTTATAAGGAAGTGTTGGATTTTACCGCATGTTGTACTAATTCCTAGTATAGAATTTATAATTTAAATTCCTTATATTGAAAATGAAAGTACTTAAATGAATGTAAAGGATAAATGTGGGTGTGATCCCTCCAAGTGGCCCTTAATTTTTACTACCCCAAGAAGGGAAGTACCAGCTATTATCCATAATAATATTTTGTTAGGGGATTCTTGAATTTGAACCACCACATGAAGTTACTTCCATCTTGAACTTCTTCACTATTGAGGAGGAATCCATGTATATAGTAAACTAGATCCACCCCCATTGAAATCTGGTATAACAAGATTTGCAGGGTAGGATGAAGTATGGATCCTACTCCTACTTTGTTTCTACTTGTGAAACATCTTATTATCGTTCAATTGGTTTCTCCAGATGTACTGCATCGAAAGAATAATCAAATGGGAAGTCAGAATGTAAATGTATTTGAATATAATTAAGACCTAACATACCAATATCAATTTATTACCTGTAAAATTATGTATATTTTGTATTGGTTTCCATAGGATCAATAACATGGACTTCTTCATGGTCCTCATAAAATGTATGTTCAATAAAATCAAAGAGCTCTACGTGTTCCTCGATAGGTGCATGTTCAGTTTTTTACTCTTCCTCTAAGGAAATGAAATGATTGACTGAATATGAAAACTAAAAACCATAAATAATGCTACTAAAATCATATTTACTGACATTAGAAAAACTAGATTTTAATATAGAATCACCTCCCTTAGTTGGTTCTTCTTCAATCACTTCTTTAGTGATAAGTGCCTCTTGATGTTTGATCTGAGTGGATAGTGGAAGGAAGTCTGGCTCCTCCATATTTTCTTCAATTTCAAAGATGGGTGGGGGAATTTATTCCACCACTAGCTTAGTATTTTTAAAAGAATATAGAGATCATGTTGGTATTCAAAATCATTCTATATTTCATCAATATAATGCTGATCCCACACATGTTGCTCAGTATCTGGTTTTTCTTGTGTAGCATGGGTATATTCTGTTAGCCTTTCTATATGACATTATAGTCCTTCAATATATTCTTTATGTTCCTTCACTTAAGCTATGTTGTTCTCTATGAGAAATTATTCTTATTGTTGTTTCACATGGGATTATTCATTCCTTGCAGAGTAATTATTGTTTGGATATATCATAGAAATAAATTTATTTGTAAAAAATGAAAACTATCTAACATGTGAAAATAAAAAATGTTAATTAATAACTAATTGAATCACCATAAATGGTGCCAATTTTGTCACATGACTATCATAGGGCATGGAAAATATTATTTTTATGTTTTCTTAGTATGGCAAAGAGGCTGACTAGGGTCGTCTCACTTGAGGACCATTCTCAATCAATCACTCACTTAATCTAATTCAAGTAAAATAAATTTTTTTTTTGTTTTATTATTTATATAAAAAAATGGTATTTCATAAAATAAATGAAATAAAAAATAATATGATACTAAAAATAATTTCTATATTACCAAGAAATTCTAAATATAATTGAATTAGAGAAGAATGGATGTTCTCCTGAGAGAGATTTCAGGTAGCACCTTCATTGACCAGCTTCAAATATTCTTAGTGAACACACTCCATCATATGTGTGCACACCTCAATATCCCCCTGTTATGAATAAAAATTATACTTATAAATCTACAATAACACACTCCATCCACATTTTCAATTGAGGTTAAATCATCTCATATTAGAATGTTGAACCTTAGACAACCATGGTGAGGATTACACCCACTATAAATTATCCTTAGAATTAACTCAAAGATGATAAAAAAACATAGTTTTGAGTTCAAGAACCTGATTACTCCCTTGGGATACTCCTTGGGTTAGTTACTCAGGATCATGAGTATAGTGTTCAGGGTGGTAATAAGAGAAGAATAAATGAAAAAAAAATAAGGAGAAAAAGATGGAGTAGAAAAGAGGGTAGATGGGTGGACACAAAAATAAAAACAATGCGTGAATTTATTAGAAGTATATATTAAATTGAAAAGTAAAAAAACTAAAAGTACAAATAAATTAAGTATAAAGGGTAATATTTGTGGTTGGCCTCCCTCATTTATTATCTCCTCATTAGTGCCTCAGATAGAATGGGATGAAATGGAATGGAATTATTTGGGAAGGAGGAGATCTCCTCTTTTTATAGTCTAGAACTTTCTCTCCTACTGTTTACATTTTTTTGATCCAATAAATGGATGATCCATGCATTACATCCTGTATAACATTTGTTCAAAAATTAATTATTCTTTCACCCTCCAATTTTCAGCTTCCTTTTCTATCATATGTAGTAGTTTTGAATTTAATATTGAGTATTTTGTTTTTTCTATGAGATTTCCATGTAGGTTCCTTCAATGTATAATGTCCACTTTTCATATTAATGATTTCAAAACCCCATAAAATTAATTCATGTAATGTAACTTTGTGTCCTAGTTCCATTACATATTGAATCACCAAATTTGGAGGTGTGTACCCAGAATTATGCTTCTGTTACAAAGGAGGGGTCCACACTATCTTCCAAAACAACTTTTCAACTTCAATGATTTCATGGCAATTGAATGTGATTGAATTAGATATTTCTTCTAAATATAAATTTGAGTTAAATTAATAAAGTAATCCAACAAAAAATAATCCCTCAAATGGTACAATATTTTAAAATTTACTCCCAAAATTTCCTTATCATGAAATTTTTTAAAAATTTCAGAATTGAGCACTTTTCATATTTTATCCCAATACAACCCATAAATCCAAAATTGTTCAAAATATGCCCCAATTAAAAAATTAGTAGGGTTTATGTAATTTAAATACATATATAAAAAGAGTAAAATATTATCTCTATGAATTCCCCGACCCTTTAACCATGCTTTTCATCAAGAATAAAATCTCAACATGGAATTTAGAGGACAACAATGTTACCAATATTAAAATTACAAAATCATAAAATAAAAAAATCCATTTCAAATCAATTATTCCAAAATCCACATAAATTATCAATTTAATTTCTATTTTTTAAATGAAATAATCAGTTAATGTATTTTACTTTTCCCCATTGATAAATGAAGGATATTTTCATTCAATTCATTCAAGCTTCTTATTTATTATTATTAACCATGAAACCTTACAATTTACCTCACATATGAATCATTCCTCTGATATATCATGATAAAAATAAAGTGGAGTTATGCTCATATCATGAGAATGTTTTCCTTATCCACTGTATTGTAAATGAACTATATTCTCTACTTTTTTAAGAAAAAAACGTAAAATCATGATGACATGCAATTAATGTTCTAATGACTCTAATTCTTATGGATGGTTGGATTCGATGCTTTAAAAATTAAGGCACAAGCAGCTGGTATATATCTTAATTAAAATGAATGGTATCAAAAATATATGTGTAATGAAATTCTCCCCTTCAAAGATGAAACACAAACATTACCAAAAACTCAATGTATGGTAATATTCAAATTATTCATAATGATTAATTTTTTCACCCTCTTGAATTCGTTTATTTTAATAATTTTTTTAAATTTTTCAATGTAACATTTTATTTTTTTATAATGTTATCATTAGAAGAAACATTATATCCACCACCTAACCATGTATGATAAATATAGTATGTCCAATAATACTGATTTTCGGTTTCCCCAAATCATAATCCCATTTTTTTAATTTTATTTGTTTTTTTTGTCATTTTAATTTTTTATATTCAATAGGGGTAAAACAATGGAATACGATGAATTATTCAACATCCTTGTACAATTACAACAATATCACCCGGACATTTTTTCTTTACAATGTATATCATTTCTTCCTTCATAATTCCCTTTACCCCTAAACTTCAACTTTAAAATATCATGCATATATTAAGAGTATGGTAAAAATGTATAGAAATTTCTTCAAACATTGATAATTCCTAACAAGATCATTCATGGACTCTTTGACATAAAAGAAAGATTAATGTAAAGGTGGTGTTTTAAGGAAAATTGGTTTATCGAAATATGGATCTATCATTTTAAATGTATTTTTCATATTAAATAGATTTGAAAAGATATAATACATGTTCTAGAAGGTGACATGTCCCAAGATAACTCAAGAAATATTCTAAATAATAAATCGGATGTACTTGGTCAACAAATCCTCTCTGGAATGAAAATATTATTTTGGACAATCACTCAAGGGATGATTAATAATAACAAATCAATTCACATAAATTTTAGATATTGAAAGCCTAAAAAATGGAAGGGAAATTTAATTAACAAGAATCAATTATTTCCCTCAAATTTTGATTCATCATTTCAATATCCATGCTTCATTTCCAAAATCCAATTCTTCATTTTAGTCATTCAATTTAATTATAATTAAATTCTAAAACATGGAATCAATGTATTTCTAGGAAAATCTTGTCTTCTGGATTAGTCATGTAAATCATTAATTCAAATGTGGGCGTGAAATCCTTATCATTAAATCTCAAAAAATATTTTAGCCAAAAAATATAAGGAGTTTAATAGATAATCAGAAAAAGTGAACTCCATTTTGAAATGAATCTTCGGTTCTCTTACTCCATTAAATGGGGCTTCTTTCATCCATCGTGATACTACAAAATAAAATATCTCAATTAATCAGAAGGATCATTTTTTTAATATCAAAATGAATAGAGGGAGTTGTATGGATGCTAGACTAATTTCTAATATAGAATTTGAAATCTAAATTCCTAATATTGAAAATAAAAGTACTAAAAAATATAAATTATGAATATAGTTATGATCCCCCATGTGGGACCTAAATTTTTAGTGCCTCCAAAAGGGAAGTACCAGCTATTATCCATAATCAGATGGTGGTTGGGGAATCTTGGATTTAAACCACCACATGTGGTTCTTTCCAACTTGAACATCTTCATCTCTATTGCGGAGGACTCCATGAATATATTATACTAGATCCACCCCCATTACAATGTGGTACAAATTTCTTGGTGCGTGTATGATGATTTATGGAACCGCGTACACCTTCTTTGCTACTTTTTCAATGTCTTATTCTCCTTCTATGGTTTCTCTATATGTGTTGCATCAAATGAATAATTAAATGGGAAGTCAGAGTGTAAATCTATTTGAATAGAATTGAAACATGAAGTGTAAATATCAACTTCTTTCCCATCATAGCAATCAGCTTTTGGAATTTTTTCAATAGTTTAAACAACATCGAATTCTTCATTGGACTCCTCAAATGTATGTTCAATAAAATCTTAGAGCTCTATGTGTTCCTAAACAAGTGAATGTTTTATTTCTTCCTCTTCCTCTTAGGAAATGAAATGATTGACCGAATATGAAAATTCCAAACTGTCAGAAGTGAGAATCGAATAAAAATTAATGAAATCAGAAATGGTAGCATTTAGGAAATAATAATCACCCATAGTATGTTCAAGTTCAACAACTTCTCCAGTGGTAAGTGACCCTTGATGTTTGATCTCAGTGGACGGAGGCAGGTAGTTTGCCTCATCTATCTTTTCTTCTTTTTTAAAGAGGAGTGGTGAAATATCATTCACCATCGGATCATATTCTTTGTAAGGAATAGGGAGATCATGTTGTTCTTCACAATAATTCTATAAGTTTTAAATATCTTTTTGATCCCCCACATGTAGCTCAGGCTCTGGTTTTTCATGGGGAGCATGGACATGTCCTGTAAGAATTTCTATTTAACCTTATAATCATTCTATGTATTCTTTAAATTCCATCCATTGAGCTCTTCAGTACTCTATGAAAACGACTTCCTATTATTGGTTCCCCTCAGAGTAGTCATTCCATGCAGAGTAATTCTATTTTGGATACATATTGGAAAAATAGTTTGTTTGTAAAAAATGAACACTATCTAAAATGTGAAAATAAAAAAGTTAAATGAATGAATAAATGGATCCCCATGAAAGATGATAGTTTTGAAATATTACAATATTAGTTACTATAAAAAACATATTTTTATGTTTTCCTAGTTTATCACAGAGGCTGAATAGGGTTGTCACACTTCAGGAGCGTTCTCATTTGATCACTCACTAATAATTCACCTAATCTAATTCTTTTTTGTTGTTTTTATTATTTCTATGAACAAAATTGAATTTATGAAAATAAATGAACTAAATAAATAATATTAAAATTAAATTAAATTCTAAATTACCATGCAATGATAGAAAAAATGGATTTAAAGTAGAAAGGAAGTTCTCCTGAGATAACTTTCAGGGAGCACCTTCCTTGACCCGCTTCAAATTCTCTTACTGAACAGACTCCATTGTATCTATTCACACATAAATATACTCCTTTTTGAAATACAATGTCTAATTAGTAATCTCCATGTACACTCTCTATCCACCACATTAATCAAGGGAAAAAGTTTGTTGATTAAGAAGTAAAACTTTTGACAACCACAGTGGGGATTTCACCTACTACAAATTATACTTATAATAAACTCAAAGAATATTAAAAACATGGACTTAGGTTTAATATATTGGTTACTCCCTCAGGATATTCTTATTTTCATTTACTCATGATCATGAGTATTAGAGTCTACGGAGGTACGATGAGAAGAATAATAGAAGAAAAGAAGGAGAAAAGTTAGATAAGAAAAGAGGTGGATGGTTGGACACAAAAAAATAGATGAATTGATTAAAATTTAAATAACAATTGAAAACTATAAAATAAATTAAGATGAAAATGGGAAGATTATCATCCAGGATCCCTTGATGGATATATCCTCCTCAGTTCCTCGAATGGATTGGGTTGGAATAGAATGGAATGATTTTGGAAGAAGGAACTCTCTCCCTTTTCTAGGATAGAATATTTCCTCTGAAATATTACACGTTTTTGAACAAATTAATGGATGATCCATACAATAAAACATTGTTAAATTTTTCATTTCAATGTCTTGTGAGTTCACCCCAAAAATATTCTTAACTGCTCTCGGTATGTAGGAGTTATTAACTCCTTATTTAATGTTACGTTTTCTATTTGACATTTTCAAGAATATTACTTCAGTGTATAACACCCACAATCCACATTAATGGATTCCAAGCACCATAAAATTTATTAGTGGAACTATCCTATTTTTTCTCATTCTATTACAGGTGTAATGAATTTATTTTGAGGTTTTCATCTTGACTTTTTCTTCTATTACAGAGGTGGTTTCCATGATATCATTCCAATCAACTTTTAAAATTGAATGATTTTTGGGGGCTCAATATGGTCGATTCAGATCCGGATCATGTATCAAAATTTGAATTAAAATAATCAAGGAATCAAACAAAAAATAATCAATCCAATTTTATAAATAGTATAAATGTTATTCCCATAAAACCACTATCATGAGAATCATTTTGGATTACAGAATCAAGAACTTTTCAAATTTTATTCCAAAACAACCAATATATCCAATATTTTGGTAAATATTCTTATGTTGATAAATTTGGCCGGATTAAATAATTAAAATACATATATAAAATGAGGAAAATATTAGGTATATTACATTACTACCTGTAGCCCTTTGTGGGTTAAGAATCACTACTCACATCACATAATAGTCTCATGATATATAAAAAACATCTCAATAAATTGTAGGAATATATCATAACCACTAATAACATAATGATAAATCATACATATGGGTGACACATGAAATCAATCCTAAAATTTTTCAAGAAAAAACCCATATAATGAAAACTTTTTTATAACATTTTCAAATTGCATCACGTAAGATTAAATTCGGAATTTCATAGATTGACACGTAAAGTTAAATAACCCAAAATAAGTATATCATAATAGAATTTAGGGGTGATTCATGAATCATAACCCCAAATGATATATATCGTTTATATATGGATAGGAAAATTAAACAAAAATCATAATAATAATTATATTAAATCTTTTATAACATTATCATAAAGATAAATTTATAGATCCCTTTCATATTCCTTCCAGAAGGTGATGAGATATAATTTAAAAATCCATTTTAAAAAAAATATGAAAAGACACCTCAACAGTCAAAATAAAAATTATTTAAGTCAAATAAATGTGTAAAATAAGATAAAAAAACTAGGAAAGTGAAATGAAATACCCTGGAATGTTTTTAGGCAGTTTTAATGAAAATAATATCGCTGAAGGGTTTATAACATCTTTTGAATAGATATAAATAGAAATATTAATTGAATAAAAGACAATAAATAATCTTTTTTTAAAATTAAAAATTTGTGGCAATAAAAATTATGGAAATGGGATATAAATAAAAAATATATATGATGAAATTTATACTTATTAATTTCAATTTTCAATAAAGTAAGATATTGATTTTAAAATAAAAATTTAACATGAAAATCTAATCTACCTAGAGAAAAAATAAATTATAAAGTGAAATATATAACTGGATAAATATAAATAAACATTTAATACCACATTTAATGAAAAAAATATATGAAGAACCAATCAAATTGGAAATGAGATAATGAAACCCTGTCATGGATTCCTTCTTGGTCAGATGCAGTCAAACCTATTACAAAATAAATTTATTTTTATTAATCATAATTTTTAAGACATATTTATATTTTTTTCTTGATAACATTCATTAATAATTTCCTACTACCTATTTATTAATAATTCATTAGTAAAATTAATATTCATGTATAAATTGTCCTATGTTTTCAATGTTATCAATGATTTGTTGGTTACCCTATTATCCATTTAATCTTGTGCTCATCATAGAAAGAATGTTCATGGAGATTATAGTGGTTTGTTCAATATAGTTCAATATTCCATTTGTAATTTTATGGAAGTCATGATGACTATTCATAATACATCATTAATCTATCATTTTTATGATATTCAATTCATTAAAAGGAATTGATTTTATGAAAAATAAAATAAATATATAAATATATATATATATATATAATTCTAATAATATGAAACAAATTAGACACATCATTATTACAAAAAATTTATAGTATTTAATATTTATTAATCATACATGATATAAACAACATAACATCCTTAATTTGGGTGGTACTTGCCACCCAAACAAGAACACCTTATAAAAATATGAATGACTAATAAATTTAATTTTATAAAAAATTTGAGGAAATAAAATCATTATGGTGGGAAGAGGAGGGGTCCTTTTATAAATTATCTTGAGTTTAATTTCAAAATATAACCATTCCATAACGTGAAAAGTATGTCATTTTACATGGAATGTGAATTCAAAGTGTATAAATAATGGAAAACTCTATTACATCCCCATATAAACACATTTTAGAGAACATTCTAGAGATATTTTATGTATTTAAGAATTTATTTAACCATTTTCCTCATTTTATATTTACCATGTAAAATAATTTTTTACCTTTGTGACCTATTTTTTTTATAAAAATGAAATTAACATTTTTACATACTTTTTCATATTGATTCAAAATACGAAATCAAATTTACTAGATTTAATTTATTAATGTAATGAAAAATATTTTTAATATAATAACACATAACAAATATAGAAATATAAAATTTTATTCTTAAGTATGAAAATTAATTTATTCTTATTCTATACCAATTAATAATAATTGGATGAATTTTAATTTATTTTTTATTATTTATTAGAAAATAAATTTATATAAAATGATTCTTTTATAGTTTAAAAATATGTTACATAAAAAATATCTTTATAAAATATCACTTTTTAACAATAAATTATTTTATTCCTAATTCTTAAAAATAGATTGTTAATTTAGTAACTATTAATTCAAAGTTATCAATATCTTTTTTATCAAAAACAATCATTATCATTTAATTAAATTAATTATTTTAAATTATATTTTACGAAAATTATAAATATATAACAATACATATAATGCTTAATATATATATGTATATATACATATATAATTTACTATAATAAAAATTATATGTTTATATCATCCTAACATATACTTACAAAACCCATCAAGACCACTTCATAATACTTAATGGTGAGATAAGAAATGGTAGAAGTCATGGGTTGTGATTCAGTTATTATGGATCTCATAGTGATTTCCAGGAGCTTCTACATTCACACTGGCGATTTCACTGAAGAAATTACTATTTAAGTATAGATAGGTCTTGGAATATAGAAAACCCTTCTGATACTACCACCCTTCAATCCTTCGACAATTGAGCTTTATAATAATGACTTATACTATGTGATTTTCTTTTCTTCTCCTTTATATATAGATTTCATAATGTAGTAAATTTAATTAATATTTTTCAATTCCGTGGAAAAGTAATAACAGTCACATTTTAATAAAATACTACTTCCAATAAAATTATAATTCACCTTATTAATAATTTATGATTATGTCCATAAAAGGTATCAAAAATGATATATTCATTAAACCTATATAATTCAAACACCAATATAATTCCAACACCCATATAATCCCAACACTGATATTATCCCAACACCCATATAATCCCAATGACTATATATATAATGATCATACTATATTCCTATATAAATCCTAAAATAATTCATAAAAATCAATAATCTTATCCTATCATTTCCTATTTAAATATATTTATCACGTTATTAATATGTTGTATCATTTTTATAGTTATCATCAGTGGTATGATCCTTGAAGCATCCCAATATGTAGAATATTTTTATCTTTTTGTATTTCGATTTATATATCGTTTTATTACATCTTTAATTTTCCAAATTTTTATCATTTTATTATCTTATAGTGAATTTCAATTTATATTATAGTATTATACCATATTTAAATAAAAAATTAGTTATTTTTTTCATTGTGTTTGAAGTAATACAACCTATTATATAGATAGGTTTTATTTTAGGGGAATTTAAAACTAAAAATTAGGGGTGTTACATTGTACCATCCAACCTTATAAGAATTTTTACCTTGATGTTAAAAAATGAGGGAAATTTGGTTTCATTAAATCATTTGTTTCACACATTGGTTCGTCAATCATATAACTTTAGCACATATATTTGAATGGGTGGGTGGCCTTGTTTTGTAGTACCTTTCCACTATTATCTAAGAACTCCAATGATTGTTACTCATAAATGAAATCATGTTCCAAACCCATATATTCTAATTTTAGTACATGTGATGTATCTATTATGTACTTACTCAAAATGATAATATGAAACTCATCTTGAACCAGTGAATGTTTTTGTGGAAGTGCTATGTGATAATCTATAATCATCATATTATCAAGATTTTTAAATTGATTGATATATCTAGAGAAGAAATTGACCTAATTTATGAATCTCAAAACCATATTCTAATGTGATATTTGATGGAATACTTTTTCTCCAACTACAATCAATTAATCTTATAAATTATTTTTATTATAAGTCTTATATCAACTTTTCACTAGTTTCATATATTTTCATGAACCAGATCAAGTTCTAAAAGATTCTTCTTTCAAAATTAGATTTAGTATATTGAATTTCTCTATATACTCCAGTATAGAGACTAATATGGTAAGATTTGGTACTAAATTAATTTTTACCACTTCTTTTATGTGTATCATAGAATCTGATAGCATAATAAATATTCTCAAATAGAAATTAAATATGCCAACATTAAAAGCCAATCTATATAGCGACTCTGCTATTCATAAATAAAGGTTACATCATTTTAATGATAAAATACATAAAACATTTACACAAATAGGATCCAAAGGTTTTGTTTCATGGAAAAAAAGGACCATTCATAACAATTTCATAATAAAACATTTATTTAATTCCTTTTTCATTAGCTTCTTATTGGATCTTGACTTCTCTTTAATATTAGTATTCACCTGAGGATATACATCACAAATTGGTGACCTAAAATACCTGTAATAGTATGATAAAATGAGAAAATATAAAAAGTGTTGAGAATAATAATAATAACATCATCATAGTCATGATGGGAAACATTATCAAAAGAGTAAGGATGTGGAAATGCATAAAAATGAAACTTTATGTCATAGTGGTTGACTACCACACATAGTAGTGAAAAACTCATGAATCATGGTCACACATATTTCACCTTAAATAATTAGATTTATCACCTTATGTAATTAATTGGATCACTGTATAATTCGGGGCACACCCGTCACATTTTAACATTCATATTGAGTTATATAATTATGAGAACACTGTCACATCATAACATTTAAAATATCATGCATGCCACATAGAACATATGTCAACCATGAACATAAAATATGCCATGGAATGATATGGGTTTAATTTAATATTTAATACATTCATAAACATTAGGTTCCCAAAATAAATATGGAATATCACTCTTGACATAGAACCATCAACCTTTGGTAAAGAACAAACACACATAGAGGAGTTAAAAAGGTGTGCTTATTTGAACGAAGAGTTATTTCAGAAAATATTAACATTGACATAAAATCCATTGTAAAAAATGTATATCCTAGAAAAATTATGATAATTGTGAATGAATTATTTTTAAGGGACAAACATACTTATAATGGTGTGGTAGAGGTAAAACCCCGAAGAATGAATGTTAGGTTCGAGAATTCCTCTTACCTTGTATCTGAATGATTTCTTCACTTTAATGGATTTTATAATAAACTCAGATCCATTAATTACCAATTTAAGAACCTTTTATATATTAATATTATTTTTTATGGTGTTAATATATTCTTTTATGGGCCTTTATATTAGTTATATAGTTTAAATTCATTGTTCGAGATTGTTATTTTTCTTAGTTTTCATGAACGGTTCACTTTTACACATGAATAGAAGTTCGTGTAGAACATGGATAAACATAAATAATTGATATTACATGTTATTAATGATATTACATAAGATTAAATGATCTTATAATGAATGTTGTTATATACCATGTGGATTAACCATTATTTAAAATTTAATGATGATTGTTTTAGGTTAATTTTGGTGTTTTTTGGATCACTACAAACATGTTTTGGATTATCATTTAGTGATATGAATGAAATATGTTGAATGAACTAGAAATGTGTTAAAATTTTCATATTAAAAGATTTTATTGACAATTTAATGTTTTAATTGATATCCGTGAAGGATTTGAAGGAAAATGTAAGTGCATTGCTCATGATGTAGGTAAATTATCACATCACACGAAAAAATTTTATTTTTATAAAAAAATAGATAGATGGGGGTGTATAATGATTAATCTACCCCTAACATGATATAATACTAGAATATAAATCATACTAGAGGTATCATAACATTTGGATAAGAAAGGTGAGGATAAGAGAAGAAATAAAATGAAATTTGAAAGGAATTTGAAAGAAAATAGAGAGATAAATTACCCCTTGAATATTTCTTTTTTGAGAGCCTCATTAGGGGAGAGATTTTAGACTTTTTATGAACCCAAGGGATTATGGGCGTGGGGCGGGAGTGTGGGAAGATATTTGATTAGAAATTGGAGTAGTCACAAGGATTGAGTGGTGCAAGGAATTGATATTGTGAGGGATATTATTTATAGTTGAGGGGAGGAGGGTTTTCTTTATATTATATTCATTAATTTATTATTTCTCTACAATACAGGAAATAGTGGGTATTCATGTGACTAAAAATTGTAAATTTTTTCATTTCATTTCAAACACATTGACATTTACATTTTCTATTACTCAAGCATGATGTATAAATTTATTTATTTAGCATATTTTGTAAATTATCGAATTTCACAATTCACCAAAAAAAATGTGTATTTTAGATATATCCAAAAAATTCGCCCTAACATTTTTTGACATCCAGAATCAAAAAATTGAACACCATTTTTCAAAAATAATTCTCTAAATATGAAAATTCTGAATTTTAATTAATATCATATTTTACTTGAAAAATGCAGATTTTATAATGAAAACTAATTTTATAATGCTTTAAAATTTTACATAATGTCTTATAAAATTATCTAAAAACTAGAAGACATAAAATTGTTAATTTAGGAATAAATTTTATAAAAATAGGTGTTCATTTAAACTAATTAATTAATTAATTTTGAATTACAAATATACCAATACTTTTACTATGGTCATATTATCATTTATAATATTCCTAAATTTTATTTATACATTCATAGGTGAGGATATTATTATTTTAGAAGGATTTATATTAATAAGGGTAATATTAATACTCATAATGGTAGGTTACTATTCAAAAGGGTGTTTTAATATTCACCAAAAATTATGTTTTTCCTATCCGAATCCAAAAATATTACTGACCACAACTTTTTATTGCGGATTTTCAAAATTCAAAACACCTAAGTTAAAAATTAATGTTTAAAGGTCTCATAGTATTTCATTTAAGGAAGATATGGAATTGTGTTTCCTGATCTGATTTTATATGATTAGATCATTACTACAATAAGGGATAAATTTCATTGATAGTGGTTTGGGACTTTACATTCTTCGGCCCTTTTGAAATTCCACCCTTGAAATTTCATTTTACATAAATAGGTGAGGGTACTTCTCCTTCATCAGATACTCTAGTTCCAAGTTACTTCTTCATACTTATGGTTCCTCCAGAACAATTTGAAAAAGTTTGATGCCTTTTTGTAAAGAACCTTATCTCTTCGGTCCAGAATCTTTAGGGGCTTCTCCTTATAACAGAGTTCATATTCTAGTTGTACTACCTCTGTGTTTAGTATATGTAAGGGATTTTGTTTATACTTACTTAAGAGTGATACAAGAAACACGTCATGAACCTCAGCCATATTTTGTAGAAGTAAAATCTGATAGGCCACGAATGCTATGCGGTCATTGATCTCAATGGTGCCAATGTACCATGGGCTTAACATCCCTTTCATTACAAACCACATTGCTCTCTTCCTTGGTGATATTCAGAGGAAGACTTCATCTCCAACGCTAAACTCCAAGTCCCTTTTACAGTTGTCAGAATAACACTTTATCTAATTCTAAGGATCATTGATATGTTTCTGGATTACATGATCATTCTATTTCATCTCTTACAAAGGATTATGTCCAAGTATATTTCATTCTCCAACTTCATCCCAACTGGTTAGATTTCTAAATCGCTTTCCATACAGAGCCTGATATGTAGCTATCTAAATATACGAGTGGAATATATTTTTTATGAGAACCCAACCAATGAGAGATTTTGTTCCCATCCACCATTCAATTCTAAATAGAAACCACTTAGTATATATTTACGGATCTGAATAGTCCTTTCAGATTGGCACCTGTTTGTGGTTGATATGCCATTCAGAAATTTAATTCCATACTCAAAGAATGTTGGAGACTCCTCAAAAATATAGAGGTGAAACTTGTATCAAGATTAGAGACAATAAAGAGTGTAATACCATGCAGTCTCACCACTTCCTTCACACATATCTTTTCATTTTGTTCAATAGATAGATCTTACCGAATAGTGATAAAGTGGGCTATATTGGTGTGTCACTCAACTACAACCCATATCACATTATTTCCCTTGGACGAATTTGGGTGATCCGTGACAAACTCCATAGTGAAATTCTCCAATTTCCACATGGGTATAGTTAATGGTTTCCTCATCACTTGGAATCTTTTTTCTCTGATTTAACTTGATGAAATATCAAGCACCTTGAGATACATTCTGCAATCTCCTTCTTCATGTTTTCCCACTAGAACTGTTCCCAGAAATAATGGTACATCTTCGTGCTACCAGGATGGATAGATAAAAGTGAGTATGGTCATTATCCAATTGATCCTTTATTATCCGAGGTGATGATGGCCTAAAAATTTGTATTCCAAACTAAATCACACAAACATTATTGATATGGAACTCTGGCCTGTACAATTCATTTACTAAATTCACCCTTTTTTGTCGCTTTGGGTCATCCTTTCATGCTTCCTTAATCTTCCTCTTAGATAGATGGTTGGGAAATCATTTGGGAAAGGTATTATATATTCCCAACCGTTATGATTTCCAAATCCTTCCTTTGAATATCCATCAAGATATGTTATTTCTCAATCCACATCATTGATCGAGTAGTAGGTTTCTTTCTTCATAGAGCTTCACCTACATTGTTTTCCTTTCAAGAATGATAGTGAATAGATGAATCATAGTATTTGATTTTTCTAACCATATCCTTTGATGCATGATGAGATCCTTTTTGTGAATATATACTTTATACTCTTGGGATTTTTATATATGTCACACTTCTCACTATTGAGGTAGTGCCACCATATTTTCAAGGAAAAAATCACAGGTTCTATCTCCAGATCATGTGCTGTGTAGTTATTCTCACATTTCATCAGCTTCTATGAGTCGTATTCTTCCACATTATCAATTTTCTTGAGTACACAACCCACAAATTTCATCAAATCATCATAGTACATCACAAAACATTCTACACTTTTCGGTAATGTGAGTATAGGTAATGTGAACAGCCTTATCTTTTTCTCCTAGAATCTTTCCTCACATTCTTCCATCTAAATATACTTTATCCCATACATTGTTAACTTAGATATCAGGCTTGAGAATCTGGAGAAATTTCTTACAGAGCATCGATACTACCCAGCTAATCCACGAAAACTATGGATTTATGTGGCACTAGAGGGTTTTTTCCATTCCTCAATCGAAATTTTTAAGGGTCCATATAAATTCCCTCAATTATGATCACATGTCCCCATAACATGACTTTCTTCATCCATAATTTACATTTTTGAACATGACATACAACTTATCCTTTCACAGTGTTTCCAACACAAGTATTAGAAGTTCTTAGTGTTCCTCATTTCTCTTAGAGTATATGTGAGTATAAAAATTAAAAACTACCAAAAATATTTCAATTTAATGTCTAATGACTATATACATTATGTCCATGAAGATTTCAGGGCCATTAGTATGTCCGAAGAGCATCACCAGAAACACATAGTGCCCATACCGTGTACGGAAGGTAGTCTTCTGAATATCATCCTACTTCACCATTAGATGATTATATCCATAAAAATGATCCACCTTTGAGAAATATTGAGCTCCTCTTAACATATCAAACATTCCATCAATCCTTGGAATACGATACTTTTTCTTTATAGTGATCTTGTTGAGTTTCTTATAATCGATACAGAGTCGCATTGTTCCATCATTATTCTCTAGAAAGAACACCGGCGCACCCTAGGGTGATGCACTATGGCATATGAACCCCTTCTCCAAATTCCCTTACAACAACTTCATTAACTCCTCCACATTGGTAGGATCCATACTTTAGGGACACTTTCAAATAATAGTATCTATGGGTATGAGTAAAATGGATAAATCTACCTCACGATCTAGGGGAATTCAAGGTAACTCTTTTGGAAATATGTAATTGTATTTCTTCATGATGGGAATTCCCACTAGGTTGACACTTTCCATTGACTCAACCATTTGGGAATGTTTTTACCCTTCCCAAAGAATCAACACCCACACCGTTGAAGGATTTTTCAAAGCAGTTTCATGATTTCCTAGAATTTTTAGGGGATAATGGGATAGTTTGAAATTTGTAAATATATTTCCTTTTCCCGAAAATTGATATGTGCTCCATATAATGAGAGACAATCCATTCCTATTATACTTTTGAATTCTAATAATTTAAGTATCATTATATTTTCTGGAAGAATCCTCCCACATACTTTGATAAGAGAAGATCCCAACACATGGGTCGCAATGATTTCCAACTTGGTGTTTATATATATATATATCTACTTCATGGTTTTTGGGATTCAACTCAATAGTTCTATAAAACTTGCGAGATATAAAGGAATATGTAGAATGAGAATCAAATAATATGGTTCTATTCTTGACTGAATATGAAGTATACTTTTTACAACCTCATTTTCTTTCTTGACTTTGGAAATATTGCTTTAAAAAACCTGCCCTTTCTCCTTTGGCATTGGTGTTTGTTGACGCTGATATCCCACGAGGGCTTGAGGTTTAGTGGATGGGATTTTATAGTGCCCTTTCTCCCTACAATTTTAGTATTGGACCATGGTTTTTTCTCTCCTTTCCATCACTAAAATCTCCTATATTCTTATTTATTTTTTACACTCTTGAGCTTGGTGGCCTTCTCTTCCATACTTGAGTCATTTACCTGTCCCATTGAGGAAATTCTCGTGATGCTTCTTCCCACATTAATACCATGTGTGTGGTAGAGTTTTCTTTCCATCCTTCTCATTAGATCTCCTAGAATGAATCTCCAAATTTAATTTCTTATCACAATAGCATTGGGAACATTCAATAAACTCTATATCCATGTTTAGAGAACGTCAAAAAACTTGTTCGTAACTCCCATAGTCTCTAATTTCAAGAGCCTATCGAAGGTGTGGTTTTTATTCACTATAGAATCTATTAGTTTTTCTATCATTATTGATAAAAAATACAAAATCATACCATTAAACCCATGTGGAATTCACATTGTAGGCCATGAATAATTCTCATTTCTTTTCATTAGCTCTAGGAATTATCTCTCCATCATTGTCTGAAGAGTTCGTGGGAAATAATTGTTAAAAAACATTATCTTAAAGTCTTCCCACTCCATCTCTTCAATTAAATCTCTCAGCTTGGTGTCATTAATCCAATCCCACCATTGATCGGACTCTCTATTGTGATGTTAAATATCTAGAGTCCACTTCCCCATATTAGAATATTTAAGAACAAAAAATATTACCCATCGAGTGGACCCAAAGATCTGCAACTAGTGGATCGAAAGATCAACTAAACGTTGGTGGTCGTTGCCTAAAAAAACACTCGACATCTATTTTCTCTATCTTAGGTGAAGGGGGATGTTCCACATTATTCAGGTTTTTATTCATAACCTGAGACAAATGGTTAAGCATTACTATGAAGTTTTAAACTCAACCTCCCAAAGAATTGGGGATATTTTTTGGGCTATCACTACATTGTCCCATGCATGGGTTGTTGGCATTGTTTCCCCTGGTTCCCACTATTCTCTAAAATAATAAATGTTAGAATAAAATAAAATTTAATAATGAATGAATAAATAATTTATTCCTTTGTTTAATTAAAATTTAAATTATATATTATGGGAAATAAATGTCTATAAAAAATTCTTTTATTATAATATAAACTTAGTCTCATGGTAGGGGTTTCACTCAGGTTCTCTATTCCTAATTCCCAAATTAACTAAACCATAACTTTAATACCAACTATAGGGACCATACATTTTATAAATTACATTTAAATAGTTATAATGATAAACAACATGAAGAAATTACATAATGTGGAACCAAAGGTTTTGGGTCTAGGGAAAACAAGAACCATTCATAACAATTACAACATAAAACATTTATTTAATTCATTCTCCTCTAGATTCTTATTGGCTCTTGAATGATCTTTATAACAAGTAGTCACCTACGTTTATATATCAAAAATGGGTGAGCTAAAATTCCTATATGAGGATTAGAACATTAGACAATATCAAAATGGGTGACCATAATCAAAACATCATCATCATAATCATGAGTGTAAACATCAAGAAACAACTTGGAATGTGGTGATCAATGAAAATAAAACTTATTGTCTCAGTGGTTAACTATAATACATAGTTGTGAACAAAGATCGAATCATGTTCACAAATATTTCACATTCAATCATAACATTCATCACTTTACCCAATTCATTAGATCCCTATATAATTTTGGGTGAACCTGTCACATATTAACATTCATATTTCACTATATAATTGAATGTCCTCTCGTGAAATCATAACATTTACATTATCATGCATGCCACAAAGAACATATGTCAAACTTCAACAAAACATAACCCATGGATTGATATGGTTTTAATTACATAGACAGATAAATTTATAAATAATATTTTTCTTTACATAAATAGGGAATAACACTCCTGACATAGAACCATCAACCTTGAGATAAGAACAAACAATAATCAAGGAGTAAAAAAGGTGTGCTTATTTGAAAGTAGAGTTATTTTGGAAAGCATTATTTTTGACATAAACTCTAGTCTAAAACATTTATATCCTTGAAAGAGTAGGTTAATTATGATGAAATTATTTTTAATGGATAACCATACTTAAAAAGGAGTGATAGAGGGAAAAACTCGAAGAAGGAATTTCGGGTTCGAGAATTCCCCATACCAGGTATCTGGACACATTCCCTACATTAATGGGCCCTATAATAACATTAAATCCATTAATTAACAAATAAAGAACATTTTATACATGAATATGACTCTTTATGGTGTTATTATGTTCTTTTATGTTTCATTGTATAGGTTATAGAGTTTAAATTCATTTTTCAGGAGTGTTCTTTTTCTTTGTTTTATTGAAATGTTAACTTGTACACATGAATGGATGTTTATGTGTAACATGGATAAACATCCATAATTGATATTACATGTTATTAATTATATTAAATAATGTTAAATGTTATTATAATGAATTTGGTTATATACCATGTGGATGAATCATTAGTTAAAATTTAATAATGATTGTATTAGGCTTATTTGGGCAGTTGTTTGGATCAGTACAAACATGTTTTAGTTTATCATTTATTATTTTTCATAGATGTTTATTATAGAAAATAAAAGGGGTTAAAATATATAATATATAATAGTTTTCAAAAATATAATGGTTTTATTGAAAACCATGAAGGATTTGAAGGAAAATTAAACAGTATTTCCCATGATGTAGGTAAATTAACACATCATGGGTAACAATTTTATTTTTATAAAAAATGAGAGAGAGGGAGGAGTATAATGAATAATATTCCATTAACATGACAGAATACAATAATATCAATCATAATATATTTATCATGACATTTGGATAAAATAATTTTAGGATTTGAGAAAAAAGGAAATGAAATTTCATAGGAATTTGAAAGAAAAGAGAGAGATAAATTACTTCTTGAATATATCTTCTTTGAGAGCCTCTTTAGGGGAAATGTTTTTGTATTTTTATGAGAACATGGTATTTTTTACGTGTGGGAGGATCTTTTTAAGATATTTGAGTATAAATTTTAGTGGGAACAAGGCTTGAGTGGTGTGGCAAAATGAGGTTGTGCGGGGTGGTATTTATAATGGAGGGGAGGAGGGTTTTCTTAATATTACATCCATTAATTTATTATTTCTCCAAAAGACAAGAAATAGTGAGGATTATTGCAAATTAAAATATAAATAAGTGAATTTGAGTTCAATCAAATGGTGATTTACATCAGCCTTGACTCATGCATGACGCAGAAATTCATTTTTTTAGCATATTTGGTAAATTATCGAATTTCATTATTCACAAAAAAATTATGTATTTTATAAAAAAAATTAACCTACAAATTATTCAAAATTTAAAATTAAAAAAATATATCCATTTTTCAGGAATAATTCTCTTAATTTGAATAATTTAATTTTTATTAAATTCATAATTTACTTGAAAAATACATATTTTAAAAATAAAATTGATTTTATAATGAATTTAAAAATTACATAATGTCTTAAAAATTATCATAAAACCAGAATACATAATGTTTTTAATTTGTGAACATATTTTAGGAAAGTAAATTTTCTTTTAAATTATTTAATTATTTATAAATAATTACTTATTACTTACAAAAATACAAATTCTTTTCCTATGTTAATATTGTCACATATAAGATGTCTAAATTTTATTTATACATTTATTGGTGAGGTTACTATTCTTTTTCACAATTTACTATTTATAAGGGAAATATTACTATTCATAAGAGTATGTAACTATTCATAAGGGTAGGTTACTATTCACCAACAATTAAGTATGTCCTATAAGACTCAAAACATCTTACTGATCACAAGAATGTATATTATATTTTTAAAATTCAAAACACCAAAGTGGAAAATTTATGTTTAATCGTAACATAGTAGTTCATTTAATCATGATGTGAAATTTTGTTTCATAATGTTATTTTATGGGATTGTGACATTACTACAAGTAGTGAGAAATTTCATTGATAAAAGTTTGGATCGTTACAATCCACCACTACCCAAATGTAATTATTTCTTTTATAATAATTATAAATAATGATTATTAAATTCATGGAAATGTTCTTATGTTTCCAAACTAGTATAAGTAACCGTTTCATTATCCCATTATATTTTTTTTATATTGTTACATTATTTATTATCATAAAAAGAATCATCATATATACTCTTAAATCTACCTTTTTATGTTATCCCACAGAAGTGATTCCCAATATCATTTTACATATTTTTTCATTCCTATGTGAATAAATAATTATGAGTTATGTGTATAATCCAATATATCCTTTCTTAAATTTTCTATTAAGGGGAAACACATTCATGTAACAAATATTATAATTCCATACCTAAAATTGTTCAACTCCAGAACATTTTCGGCCTTCTTTTATAGCTCAATATCATCAATATAGACCTCCTTAGTTTTCAAAAAGATGAATGTTTGATTGATTAATTAAGAATTGAAGGATTTAAACCATTAATTAATTATTTCCTTATCTATCATTTCAATTCCCATAAATATGGGGTAACATTAGATACTTATCAAGGATAAGGTATCATGATCCTTTTTTGGGAAATTATCTACATTTTTACCTTTGCAAGATGGTAATGAATTGATAAATCATAGTTATTTATTAAATGTAAAAATCACCTTTGGAACATTGTAAACTCATTCAATGTGAATATATAGGTTATTATATTTTGATCTATATATATCACACTTTTCAAAATAAAGATAATTTTTCAAAATATTTAATGGAAAAATTTACACAACGTTATCTAGATCACACATAGAATAATTTTTAACACTTTCCATTAATTAATAAGGGAAAGTTGAATATCTATCACATTTTTTTTTCTGGTACAATGTTCAATAACTTTTATCTTTGAAGGGCCCATATGTATATCCTCTCTTGTTATTACAATACCCATGAAGGATTTTTTTTGAAGCAATTAATTCTCAATTTATAAACATGGAATATATTATCTCATTTTGTAAGGTCTTTTGAAAAATCCTCCTTTGATCCTCATTTTATTCCTTACATTTAGAATATATTGGAATTCCATAAATAAATATATTTACAAATATTTCATGTTAATCTCAAAATACCCATTTCATTAAATAAGTGAATATAGTAGGATAATTTTCATGTTTTAATGGAACCAATCTAAACTAATTTTATGAAAATATAATATGGTGAATATATTTGATATATCTTCTCTATTTGACCATAATTTTTTTTCATAGATAAAATATCCACCTTCAAGAAGTTTTGATTCCTCATCATTAATCAAAAAATTATGTTATATGGGCTAGATTATAGTTTTTCTGGTATTTTATCTTGTTATGTTCATGAAAATTAATGAAAAGACACATAGATCCATCCTTTTATTTATAAATATTATTTGAGAACCCCATGGACTAGAACATAGGTGTATTAAACCCTTATACAAATTCCCTTAATGTTTCTTATTCTATTATTATAATTTAATGTGGGATATTCTATAAGTAATATTCGATATAAACATAGAAACTGGTGTGAGTAAAATGGAAAATTTATCTAATGTTCTTCTGAAGGACTAGGTAATTCATTGGTAAATACATCCATATGTTCCAAAATAATTATAATATATTCAATATTGAGTTCCCGCTAACCAATTTAAGAAAAGATGCCTTATTATTTTGAATCGAGACCCATATTAAGAAATTAGTTAGCAAAGGGAGTTCATAATAATCCTTGAATTAATATTTCATCATATGATGATTTTAATTATAAAATAAGATTTATTTATTATAACAGTTGACAAGATTTATATGTAGGGAGATACACTAAATTCCAAATATAATATTGATTTCTACCATGGGAATAATAACATGATTGAAGGATGTGTATTCCCAAAACTTCCATTGGATTAGACTACATTACATTGGATTTAATAATCACACCACAAAGACTTTTCATATATAAATTAGTATCCACAGTTTATGGTAGGGAACCAAAATTATTAATTAACAAAGAACATATAAATTAATATGAATAACTAAAATAAAATAAATCATTCAGAGTTCATGAGTGGAAAATAATTTTACCTATCAACACTTCACTATAATGATCTACTACAGTAGTAGTGATTGCATATTTACTTCCATGATCCTTTGGTTTTGAATGATTATAATGTAGATTCTTATTATTAGCACATGGAATAGTTCACTGATTTACAAAATTCAAAATTTCCATACATTTTATGAATTTTACTGTGAGTGGAGAATAACTGAGGAACTTCTTATAAAAAGTTGTTTTAATTGTCCTCTTTGCATTTCATGAGAAATTGTATGATTGATTGACTCTTATACTACATGTAATACATATTGATAATCTTTTGAGGAAATATCTCTAGTTCTTCCTCCATTATTTTTAGCATATTTGTAGTTTAATTATCATTCCTCCATTTTATTTAACATTCATATTTTAAAATATATTTTCCCTGACTTTCTATAAACCCAAAAGAGTAATGAATGTAACTGATTTTCATTTCAACCTTAAGTTCACATCAAACAATTTCATTAAAGCCATAAAACTCCCTTATAGATAATTCCATTTGATCACATGTTTTTAAAAAATTAAATAAATGATTGGTATTTATTTATAGTTCGATAATAAAATTAGATAAAATACTTTGGAGTCACATGAAATTTTATTCATTTGAACCATGATCACCCTACGAGTAACTATTTTATTTCACCCATTCACCATTATGTTAAACTAGATTTGTATTGAAAATTATAATATTAATAACAAATTTAACTTCATTTTTGATTCAATTGTTTTTTTCTTTATCAATTTAAAAAAGTAAAATTTTACTTGATCTGATAATTATGTTATGGGTAGAGATTATTTGGAGGTCCCATGATGAAGTTCAAGACTTATGGGCCAAAATGTGCAGGATCAAAGCACATCAGCGGACTACACTATGTACTTCTACTAATAAATCCATCCAATTGGGATTGGATTTTTTGGGATGATCCAAAAAAAGTGGGATAAAACTTATATGAAGAAATAGATTCTTAATTCATCCACAAGGAGTCCACTTCTGAACTGATCTATCTAGGCAATCAAATTTCAATAATGTTAAAAATTAGGTTTTGAATTTTGGATTTTTCTTGATATTTGGGCCTCTAAATGATGGAAAATGTTGGGTTGAGGCATTCAAGAGGTTTGAAAACCTGTTTTTAGTTTTTAAAAAAATGATATAAGAACTGCTAGTAGCTGAAAACCATGTTCTATGTTTTTTTATGAAATCTTGGAGCACCAAACCACCATCCACTTTGCCTATAATATAGTTCCTTGGGAACCCCATTTTGAAGTTGGAATATAAGGAATGGTGCTTCCGTTTTTTGCATCCCAAAGGAGTCCTCTCATCATCATTATATTTTTTGGATGCTATGGAATGTTCTACATAAAAATATCATTATTCATCCCCTCCCATGGATTTCTAAACTCCTCATGATCACCCTTGGTTGATTGTGATGTAAATACCAAACATTGTTTTTTTAATATTGAATGGTATTCAAAATTATAGTTTTTGCGTTTCTTTTTATCATCCTATATTTTTATTTTATTGAGTTATGTACTTCAATTTCGTACTCAAATCATATGATCATGTTTGTGGGTACTTGTTCATGTGATATTTCACATATCTTTCACCACTTCTTGGTCCCCCAATCAGTGGTGGTGTTTGTGTTGTTCATATTGGTCAATTGAACTCACATAAACACTATAATGGACATGTAATTTCATTTTATGGTAACACATTTATATAACATACAATGCTAGATAGCACATCGATTTCACCATGTGTTGCCATTGTTAGTTTTAGTTATGAATCCAAAAATAAGTCACCCAATCATCAGTGATATTCAGTGAATCATTATGGGTTTATTACTATAACCATAGATGTATCATAGTATAAAAACAATATAATTCGTGTTATAGGTTTTAAAAATCATGTATTAAATGATCATAACCCAATCTCTTGAAGTGATGAAGGATGAGCATCATGATATTTCACCGGGTTGATCTTGCTTAATTGAATCTGTCAATTTCTACTTTCTTGTATCACATTCTTTTCTATTCTATCATATTAAACCACCAAAACAAAAAAACCATACAATTATTTTCCCCTTTTATTAATAAATACATTATATTTAAATTAATTATCTAAGGCTCTATCGAGAGAAGACTTATGGTTCCTGTTATACTAAAGAAATTCAAGTAAAACTAAACAAATAATTTGATGCACTCGACAACAAGGTCTTGTTTTGGCGCCATTTATGGGGTGACAAGATCATTTTTTTCTCATTAATTCATTTTATTCATATATTTTACTACTTAATTAGTACCCCTTTCAATATCCCTCAATCCCATTTTATTTTTTTGTATTTTTGTTTTTTCTTTCCTTTTGTAATTGTCTATTTTTTTCTTTTTCTCTCTCTTCCTCTCTATCCCTCTATAATTATATAATATAGCAATCTATATTTTATTTTCTAATTTAAACCATATATTTTTATTTTTATTTTATCCATATTTGATCGTAAGAATAAAAAAACACCAAAATAAAAAACAAAAAACACAACTAATTTGAATGACCTGATTTGAAAAGGTAAAACTTCTTGAATTTGACCAAGAAATTGAAAAGAAAAATCACTCAAAAATTAGGTCATCTATAGTAAGATAATCAAGTAACACTATGGAACCAATTTTGGAACATAAATTTTTCTCGTACCAAACAAAAATAAAACCACATCCAACCCCATAAATCATCGCTGCAAATAACCAAAATTTAAAAAAAACGATCAACCGAAAATGTGGAGTACCAACCTATGTACATAAAATATCCCGAGGATGTAGCCAACATTTTTCTGTGATTAGGACTCTTCCACCTTCTTCTTAAATTTCAAGGTCTTTCTAGTGAGGACCCTCATAAATATATTATGGAGTTTCATATAGAGTACTCCACCATGAAACCCGAAAATGTATCTAAAGAGCTCATTAAATTTTGGGAATTACAATTATCCCTTTATGGTGTATCCAAAGACTATATATACTATATTACTACAACAATTGTGGGCTATAATGACATAAAATCACTATTTCTAGAGAATTTCATCCCTACCTCTAGAACTGCATCAATTAGAAAAGAAATTTTTCTATTTATTCAATCATTAGGAGTGAACCTTCATGAATATTGGGAGAGATTCAAAATTCATTGTTCAACTTCCATCACAACCAGGATAGTGAAAAACTAATAATTCAATACTTATTTGATAGTCTAGTCCGCATGTATCATTGAGTGGATGATTTTGTCACTGGTGGTGTCTTAGTGGATAAAACTCTTACTGCTCGTGACTTAATAGCCATCATGGCTCAAAATAAATAACAATTTGGGACATGAGTATTTTCACCAACCCTAGGAGATCATGAGGTAAGACATTATTCCCTTGAAAAAAGGTAGATAATAAATCTAATTAGATACATACCATTCTATGAAAATTTTCTAATGAACAAGGTAACACACACTCTTCTTCGATTCCATTACATTGTGTTATTTTTTCTTATGACACTCATTTTTCTTACTAGTGCCTACAAATTTTGGATTCATCTGAGTCTTGTGAAGTAGTATTCCTTGGGTTTACATTCCAACATGAACCTACCATCAAGAAGGATATATTCAGGATAAATACAAACATTGGGTGGTAAGAACAACCACAGTACCACCAAAGAGGAAACTCAATCTACCCTAGATAGAATTGTTATCAATAATACTAAGGTGTGAAACATTATTATACTTAAACATCTAAGAATAATATTCCCCCTCCTATGAATTATGAAATAATACTCAAGGACATAGTGATGAACATGGAAAACCAGAATCACTAGTTCCATCATACCGCACAATCTACCATTCAAAACCAATGAAATCAAGTGGGACAATTGTAAAACACCATCGGTGAGAATAATATTCAAGTTTATGGATAAATAAAACCCCATCATATTTCTATTAAAAAATACAATGTTAATGTTTTTTCAATCACACATTATATTGGTAAAGAAGATTCTTCATCCAATGATTCTTACTAGTGGGTTGTCCACCTCCTGGAAAATCTATTTCGCAAACATAAAATATTTTATGTAAAGAAAAAGAAGACAAAATGGTAATCAAATTATCATTGAGGATTCCCATGAACAATCCCTTCCTTATCCTTTCCACCAAATACACTATAAATATAAGAATAATTTATATAATGATATTGATAAAAAAAATAATGGATACATTTAAATAGGATCAATTTAACCTTCCATTATTGGAAGTAGTTAAATATATTTCTCATTATTCCAAATTTTATAATGAAAATTTCACCCATAGACAAAGGCTGAATGGGAATGAGAGCTTCAACCTGGGAAGGAATTTCTCTTCCAAGATTCAACTAGCAATTCAAACAAAATGTAGTGATCATGGAACATTCATGATATATTTCACCATAGGGGAGAAATTTTTTAGATTCTATACTATATTTAGGTGCTTCAATTAAGTAATGCCATACTCTATGTACACTTATCTATAGGTTGGATATCGTCATCTTATAGTCATCATAGTGAAACTTTCCTATCAGAGCAGAATACACCCATTACGAATGGCTGAGGATGTCCTTGTAAAAGTGAAGAATAACATATTCTCTGTCAACATCTACGTTCTCGAGATGGAGGATACTCGAACCCAAGGACATTCCCCACTAATAATTGGAATTACATTCTTGAAAATAGTAAATAATATCATCAATGTCCACAACGGTACACATTCTATGATGTTCGGGGGTGAAAAGGTATGTATTGACATTGTTGATTCCATGAAACACCATTTTGAAGAGCACTCAACTCATCTTGTATATTCGATGGTTGTTCCCTGTAATGACATATAGAAACATAATTATCTCATTGAATCATACTCTAATTCATTCTCCTCATCTACACCATTGAATTATTTGAGGTTCTATTCCTGTTTTATGTTTTGTGTGGGTTTAGAAAAGTGTAAATTTTATGATTTAATTGATGAGTGTATTTATTCTTAGGTATCCATAACTTTTGAGGATACTAAAAATATCATTTTCATAGATTCCCTTAACCAAGGTAATAAAACTGAAAAAATAGATATTTTGATGGCCCTCACTCCCCATAAATCCCCTCCATTAATATAAAAACCACTAGTGTTGGAATTAAATCCACTTCCTTCTAATTTAAAATACGGCTATCTTGAGTGTATTGAATAATTTCCCATCATTATTTTCAATAAAGTCTCTTCACAACAAGAATCAAAACCAATTGTCCTTTTTAGAGAGTGTGAAAAGGAAATTTGATAGACATTGACTGATATTCCCGGGATTAGCCCAATTATTTTTATGCACTATATAATTGTAAATGACCAGGATAAGACTATAAGAAAAGCTTAACATTGGTTGATTCCCACTTTCCTTGAAGTGGTAAAATTGGATGTATGTAAATTACTTACTATTGGGATTTTTTATCCTATATCTGATATTAATTGGTTCATCCCAGTGAAAATTGTGCTGAAAAAATGGAAGAAGATTTTTGTTTAATCAAAGTAATTAATTAGTTCCAACACGTGTGGAAAATAGTTGTCGATTATTTATTGACTATCACCGACTGAATCATTCCATGCAAAAGAACTTCTTTACTCTACCTTTCATTGACAAAATGTTCGAAATATTGGATGGTAGGTACTGTCGTTGATTCCATAGTGGATATTCAGGTTTTTTTTTTCAAATTCATATAGCCCCTATGGGTCATGAAAATTCAAAATTTACATACCCCTTTCGCACATTTTCATACACACGGAGGCCTTTTGGTCTATGTCATTATCCCAATACATTTTAGCGATGTATGTTGAGCATTTTTTCTAAGTGCCTTGCAAATTGTTGGATTTTTTAAGGATTATTTAACCATTTATGGAACTTCCTTTGATGAATATTTGGAACAGAAAGGTTTTTTCCTCTGACCTTGCATTGAAAAATATCTCATATTACATTATGAGAAACTCCATTTCATTATTGATTGGGGTATAGTTCTTGGGAATGTTACTTGAAATGATGGAATTAAAGTGGATAAATCATGAATTGAATTAATTGCAACCCTTCCATATCTAAAATTTGTTTGTGATATGTGATCCTTATTGGGTCATGCTGGTTTTTATTGTCAATTAAATAAATACTTTAGTAATATCACACTTCCCATGTATCGATTGTTACAAAAGTATTCTGAATTTTATTTTCATAAAAATTGTGATCATGATTTCAATTCACTATAAAGGTGTCTCACCTCCCCTCCCATCATCCAACAACCAATGTGGGATCTCCCATTTGATCTTATGTGTGATACCTATGACTTCTCAGATGGGGTAGTTTTTTAACTAAGGGTAGAGAAGTGTCCTAAAGTTATTTTTTATGCCTCATGTTCCCCTGACCCTACCCAAGAAAAATACACCACCACTAAAAAATAACTCCTTTTTATTTTATTTTTATTTGAAAATTATGTTCTAATATTATCAGGTCAAAAATCATTGTGTTTTCATATCATTATTCCCTTCTATTTCTCATAAATAAAACTGAAGATAATCCTCACCTCATTAGTTGGATAATCCTCCTCCATTATTTTTAACATCAGATTCATGATAAGATACGAGTGGAAAATTTTGCAGTTGACCACATTAGTAGGATTTCCCCACCATTAGACTACCGCGTGGACTAATCCATCCCCATTGGATAATTATTCCCTCAGGATAACCTTTGTGAGGTTTTTGACGATACCCCTTAGAATGAAGAAATTGTGAATTTTCAAGCAACATCTTGGGTCCCCAAAGATTTCATCACATCACAGTCCCATAGAATTAATAATGATTCATGATGGTAGATTTGGGATAACCAATATTTTTATAGAATTCTTAGTGACCAATTTGTTCATCAGTTTGTCCCTAACCATGAGTTCACCTCTTTTTAACCTTATTTCACACTTTGGATTATGGGTGACACATTGGCTATCAACATAAAGTTAAAAAAGTCCATGACTGATGAATTTATTGAACAAAATTTTATATAGATTCCCTTTGGTTTTATATGTAATGTTCTCTATGTAAATTCAAATGGAATATCTCTAATATAAATGATACACCCCTAACAACCCATCTATTTTGTGATATCATTGATGAATGTTACATTGAATTCATGGGGCCTTTTCAAAATTCATTTGGTTTTGTGTACATGTTATTAGATCTTGACTAGGTGTTTAAATGGGTGGAAGAAAAGTCCACTAGGAAAGATGACTATCGAGTTGTTTTTCATTTTGTGAGGTCCCAGATTTTCATAAGGGTTAGTTTTCCAGGATTCATCATTAATGATCTGGGTTCACAATTTTACCATCAAAATAAGAAATCTTTTCTTCATAAGTATGGGGTTGTTCATAATTTCTCAATTTTCTATCAACCCAACACTAAGGGATAAGAAGAAATCTCAAATTAGGAAGTTAAGATAATTATGGAAAAAATATTAAAACCCAATATAAAGGATTGGAGTCTGTGATTGGATGATTCACATTAGGCATACCATATAGATTTTAAAACCCCATTCAGAATTTCACCATATAGGATTGTGTTTGGAAAGGTGTTTCACCTCCTGGTAGAGGTAGTGCACCAGAAATATTGGTCTATTAAGAAATGTAATATGAATCTCTCAGATATAGGTGGGCATAGGATGGTGTAGATTCAGGAGTTTGATGAAATTAAGTATGATGAATATGAGATGTACCAAATCTATAAAGAGATGACAAATACTATCCATTATTCGATAAATTATCAAGGAAAGTTTCATATCAGTGAGAAGGTTCTTATATACAATTCAAGGAAAAAGCTCCACCTAGGGAAGTTTCATTCCTTATGGCTCGGTCCTTATACAATTACTAATATTTATCATTTTGATGAAATACATGTTTTTCATGAGAAGCATGGATGAAGTGTTATAGTTAATGGGATGAGACTTAAATGCTTTTATAAGGATTTTCCAAAGCCACTAGTTGAGGAAATCCACCTTAAAGTAAAAAACATACCAGTGAATCATGTCAGGATTTATCCTTCTGTCCCACATTTTCCATTATTATAGTAAGGTCACTACAAACTCTAGGTGTGGGGTATGGGTTTATTCCTAGGTTAGTTAGTAATTTTTATCATGTTTGTTCCTTTTTTTGGATAATATTATTACTATACCCCTATTTTTCCCTCACTTTTGTGTTAGAATATTAATCATTGATTCCCACTTTATCATAGAAACTGATTTCCACATAATCAATGAATTTATTGGAAATTCATGAATAATTTCCCTATATCTTGTTGTTATATCATTTAAAAAAAGATTTTTCAATGATGAAATGTGTGTTTTTCCTGAATTTAACATTATGGTATTAGTTTTATTAAAATGGATATTATTTGAAAATATAAATTTTTGTATGTCATTGAAGCCATTGAGAATATTTTGTTATTTCTCTGATATATTTCATTATTATGCTAGATTGACCTATGTGTGTGTTCCTGTTATCCCATTATTGTACAACATCAAAAAAAACTATAACTAAAAAAATAAATATATATTAAAAAACCACTCTTCCTCGACCTTTGATGTCGTTTTAACAATTACATATATTGTTCTGAGGAGGTCAACCAAGGGTTGAGTGATTAGTGGGAGATTTATTCCATGTTCATATTTGGAAAAAAATTGTAATAAATTATGTGAGTGATGAAAAGTGAAAAAAATGGGGGTATCTTGGTTGGGAGTTGATGGGTTGACTTCTGAGAATGCATAAGTGAATGGGTCTTGAAATTTGATTTCAAAAGATGATGGGAAGGTTAGTTAGAAAATTAATTAAAGAATACAAATTTGAAAACAACCAATATTTAATCGGTATAAAGTATAAATAGTAGAACATAATGGTTTTCACACTGACACAATAGATTATGTTCCATGTTTGACTTTTGAAATTAAGTCTGATGCAATTTATGAGACACCATATTCCATGACCATTGAGAATAACTCCTTGGTGTTTTTTTCATTGATCACATTGCATTCATGAATAAAATTTCCATTTAATGTTAAATTTTCATTAAGTTGGAAATATATACATGAATCATTTTATAAATGTGACTTTTCCCAAGAGTTAAACATTTTTGGTGAGGGGTGTGATCACATTGTGATTTGATATTTTATTTCACCCTTACACCATTGTGTTAAACTAGTTTTGTATTGAAAATTATAAAATTAATTGAAATTTTCAATTCATATTTGAATTAATTATTTTTTATTTATCACTTTTAAAAAGTTAAATGTCACACTTTTTGATAATTACATTGTAGGTGGAGATGATATAGAGGGACCAAGATAAATTTTAAGAGAAATGGGCCAAACTACAAAGGATCAAGCACATCAGTAGTCTCAATCACACACTTCTACTAATACGTGCATCAAATGGTGATGAGATATGTGGAATGATCCAAAACATAGTGGGATACAACTCTTCTGAAGGAAAAGAATCCCAATTCAGCCACTAATATGCTCATCCGAACCGATCAGTCCAGGATATCAAATCTTCATAAAGTCAAATGTTTTTTTGTATTTATGATTTATCTAGAAATGTGGGCCTATGAAAGATTACAATGTTTTATTAGTGATAGAAAATAGGTGGTAAAACTTGTTTTTAGTTTCCAAAAAGTCAATATAATAATTTCTATAGGCTGAAAACCATGTTCTAAGTTGTTTTAAAAAATCTGGGTGCCCAAAACCACCATCCACTTTGCTGATAAAAGAGTACCTTCAGCACCCCATTTGGATGTTTGATCACGAGGAAAGGTGATACAATTTTGGTGTCCCAAAGTATTCCAATAATCAACCCTATAAGTTATAGAGGCTATGGAAAGTGCTAAATACACATATCATTCTTCCTGCCCTCTTAGGGATTTATAAACTCCTCGTGATCACTCGAGGGATTTTGATGTAAATCCAATGAATTATTTTTGTAATATTTGAATGGTATTATAAATTACAGGTTTGTGTGTTATTTTTAGTAATCCCATATTAATGTTTTATTGAGTTATGTACTCATATGTCATACTCAAATCATATGATAATGTTTGAGGGTACCCATTAAAGTTATTTTTCACACACTTTTCACCTCTTAATCTTCCCACTTTAAATTATCTAGTTTATGTGGATCATATTGGTCATTTTAACTCACCTAAAAACATTCATTTCCATATAATTTCATTTCATGGTAATTGATTCAAATAACCTAGAAATGTGTATAGCATATTGAGTTCTTCATGAGTTTCATTTGTGAGTTTTTGTAATGATCTTAAACAAAAATCACTCACTCATTGGTGGTATCTGATGAATCATTGTGTGTTTTTGACTAAAAAATATGAGGGTTATTAGTATAAACTCAGTAAGAGTATGTTTCTAGCTATTAAAATATATGGATTAAAATATAATTACTTTATCTCTTGAATCAGTGATGGTTGAGCATCATGAGATATCCCTGGGGTGATCATGCTTAATCGAATATGTCAATTTGTTCTTTCTTGTATAAATTTATTTTATATTCCTTCCTATTAAACCCAAAAATCAAAAAAACCCAAATTTAATAAAATAAAATTTCCATTTTTCTTAATGAAACCATTATTTTAAAATTAATGATCTGAGGATCCATTGGGAGTCGACCTAGGATTCCTGTTACACTGTAGAAATTATAGTAAAAACTAAACAACAAATATGATGCACTCGATAGCGTGATAAATTTTTGGAACTATTTTCAAGGATCCAAGATTATCTTTTGTATTTGTTTCATTATATTTATCTATTTTACTTCTTAATTATAAGTATTTTCAATATCAGACAATACATTTTGATTCTTGTTTTCCCTTTTTTTTTGTTTTTGTGGGTTTCTTCTTCTATATCTATTCTTATCTCTCTATCAAAATATATTTTATAACATTATATATTTTATTTTCTCATTTAAAACATATTATTTTATTTTATTTTATTCATAATAAATCATAAATATAAAAATGTATACAAAAAAACAAACTTCACAACTTATTTTCATGTCATGATCAGAAAAAAGAAAAAATGCATGAATTTGACCCAGAAATTGAAAATCAAATTCACTCAAAAATTAGTTCATCATGAGTAGGAAAATAAATTATCACTAAGAAAACTCTTTTGGAACCTAAATTAATCCCTACCCCAAAACAATTTGAAGCAAATCAAACCCTATAAATCATTGATGCAAATAACCAAACATTAAAAGAACCGAAAACCTCATATGTGGAATACCGACCACTGTAAATCCAATATTTCAAGAATGAATCCAGATTTTACATCAGATTGGGCATCATCCACCTTCTTCATAATATCCACGGTCTTCATGATTATAACCCTCACAAAAAACATAAAGAGTTTCACATAGTGTTCTCCACAATGAAACACCAAAATTGTGTCTGAGAACCTCATCATGTTTAGGACCTTCCTGTTCTCCCTTGAGGGCGTAGCCAATGGCTGGATATACTATCTTCCTACCATAATTGGGGGATTTAATTAGCTAAAATGACTCATTATAGAGAATTTATTCCCTACCTCCCTATCTATATCAATTAGAAAAGAAATATTTTGAATTATTCAATCATAAGGAGAGACCCTTCATGAATATTGGGAAAGATTCAAAAGACATTGATCATGTTTTCCCCACCACTGGATTAGTGAAAAATTAGTAATATAATTATTCTATGAGGGAATTTTCCCAAATTGATGATGGAATTATATGTGTTGCAGCTGGTGGTTCCCTAGTTGATAAAACACCATTGTTTCATGTGACTTAATATCCAACTTGAGTTAAAATGCACAAAAATTTGGTACAAGATAAATTGAACCATCCTGTGGATTTAATAAGGTTATTCATTCATCCCTAGAACAAAAGGTAGATAATAAACATGATTACGTGCATACCCTTATAAGGCAATTATCTCAATCACTAGCTAACACACACCCTTCTTCATTCCATTATATTATTGTATTTGTTCTGACAAAACTCATTTTTTGAACAATTCCCGAAACTTCATGATTCCTGTGAGTCTTGTGAAGTAGTATTCCCTGGGCATCCATTCCAACAATCAACTCTCTTTATGAAAGAATGATTCAATAAAAATCCAAAAACTAGGTGGAAAGAACAACCACAATACCTCTAAAGAGGAAACACAATCTATCCCAAGAAGATTTGGAATCAACAAGGCCAAGTAATGGAACCTTATTATACATAAACTTCTCAAAAAAATCCCCCCTCCTCACAAATCATAACCAATCCTCGAGGACATATTGATGAAAATGGAATCCCAGAACCTCCAGTTAAACAAAACACACAATCATCCATTCAAGACCTACTAACTAATGTGGGACAGTTAGAAAACACCATCGGTGAGATAAAGATGCATGGTTCTAGATAACAACATTCCCAGCCTATTTCTAATCCAAAAGAAAAAGTTAGTGTTTTCTGAATCACATTTCAAAGTGGTAAACAAGATTCATCATCTATTGATTCTGACCAGAAGGTGTCTCCCCATCTTGAAAAATCTCTTTCTAAACCCTCATATGTTTCTAGTAATGAAAAACATATAGAAAAGGGTAATAAAATTATCATTGGTTATTACCATAAACAATATATTACCCATCCTTTCCCACAAATACTATGTAAATATAATAAGACTTTTTGATAATGATATTGGTAAATAAATAATCGATATATTTGAGAAGGCTCATGTAATTTTTTTATTGGGTGGTGTTAAACAGATTACTCGATATTCAAACTTTCTTAAATAATTTTGCAATCACAGATGAATTCTAAAGGGTAATTAGATTTTCAATCTAGGAAGGAATTTCTCATCCTTGATTCAACTACTAAGGAAAAATGAATTCAAGGATCCAATAACATTCATGATAACTTGAACCATAAAGGATACATTGTTTTTATATTCTATGAATAATTTAGGTGTTGTAATTAATGTAATTTATTACTTTTTGTAAAATTATATTAAGGTTTTAAATATTTAATTGATAGGCATCATGTTGAAAATTTCCAATTGGAGTACAACACACAAATTAAGAGTGGTTGAGGATTTCCTTGTAAAAGTGGATAGTCTCATCATCCCTATTGACTTCTATATTCTTGAGAAGGAGGAAACCTAAACCCTTGGAAATTACCCTCTCATACAATGAATTCCATTCTTGTAAACAACAAATAGGATCATCAAGGTCCACAATGGTATACTTTACATGGATTTTGATGTGGAAAGGTATGTTTTAACATTCTTGATTCAATGAAACATCCCATTGAAGAGAGCGCCACTCTTCCTGTCTATTCTATGGAAGTTATCTCAAAGGACATAAGCACACAAAATTCTATCTTCAACCCATAATCTGATTCATTTTAATCTTCTTCACCATTGAAAGATTTGAGTTTTGATTCATGTCGTGAGTGTTGTGTGGGTTCAAAAAATTGTAAATATGTTTCTTTAATTTATGAGTGTATTAATTATGAGGTATCCATTACTATAGATGATTCTAAAAATCTCATTTCTATACATAGATAGTTTCATAGACCTCACTCCCCCTAAATCCCCTCCTTCAATCAAAAGACCGCCAGTTTTAGAATTAAAACCCCTTACTTATAATTTAAAGTATGCCTATATTGAGGGTATTAACCAATTTCCCATAATTATTGAAAATAACCTCTCTCCACATTAGGAATCAACACTGCTTGACCATTTGAGAGAGCGTTCAAAAGAAATTGGATGGACATTGGATGATATTCCCAATTTTATCCCAATTATTTTAATGAAAAATAAACATTTAGATGATGAGGATAATCCAGTAAGGAAAATAAACAATGGTTGAATACCACTCACTTTGAAGTGTTAAAATTGTAAGTCCATAAATTAATTATTATTTGGGTCATTTATCCTATATCTGAAACTTTTCAGGTTATCTCAGGGAAAATTGTTTCAAAAAACTGTAATAATAGTTCTTTAAAATTAATGGAATGAATTGGTTCCATCACATGTGAAAAATATTTGGTAATTCTATATTTATTATCATCGTTTGAATCAAGCCACACTAAATGAAAACATTCCTCTACCTTTCATTGAGAAAATGTTAAAAAAAATTGTCTAGTCAGTCCCATTATTTCTTCTTGGATGGATTTTTGGGGTATTTTCAAATCCATATAGCCCATTTGGATCAATAAAAGAAAACATTTACCAGTCCATTTGACACATTTCCATACATAAGGATGTCTTTTTTCTATATAATTGTCCTGGAAATTTTTATCAATGTATGTTGAGTATTATTTCTGAATACCTTGAGAAATATATGGAAGTTTTTATAGATGATTTCACAGTTTATGGTACTTCCTTTGATGAGTTCTTAATAATTAAAATATATCAACCATCATTGCATTTAAAAATATCTCGTATTTTATTATGTGAAATTCCATTTCATGGTTGAGTGTGGGATAGTTATTGGGAAGGATATTTTAAATGAGGGAATTCAAGTGGATAAATAAAAATAATAATTAATTTCAACCCTTATATATCAATAATGTGTTCATGAGGTGCGATCATTCTTGGGTCATGGTAGTTTCTACCGCTGATTCATTAAATGATTTAGTAAGATCAAACATCCAATGACTCAATTGTTGAAAAAGGTTGATGATTTTTTTTGATATAAATTTTTAGGATGATTTCAATAATCTAAAAAGGAGTCTCGCATAACCTCCCATCATCCAACCACCGTGGTAGGATCTCCCTTTTTATCTTATGTTTGATGCCCCTAACTTTGTAGTTGGGGCAGTTTTATCACAATGGGTTGAGAAGTATCTTTATGTCTTTGTGTATGCCTCGTGTACCCTAGAACCTTCCCAAGAAAACTACACCACCACAGAAAATGAACTACTTTCTATTGTGTTTTCCTTGGAAAAATTTCATTTTTATCTAATTGGGTAAAAAATCATTGTGCTTTCAAATCATATTGTTATTTGATTTATCCTAAAGAAACCTAAATCTAAGAACTACCTCATTCGATGGATGATCCTCCTCAATTAGTTTGACCTTGAAATTCATGATAATTAAGGAGTGTAAAAAATTTAGTTGAACACATTAGTAGGAATCCCCCCCCATTAGACACCCATGTTATCTCATCCTTCTCCATTAGATAATTCTTCCCTCCATAAAACATTTGTGATTTTGTTGACCTCAACCCTTAGTATGAAGACATTGTGAATTATTAAGAAACATCTAATGTCACCGCATATTTCATTACTTCATTGTCCTAGATACATAATCATGATTCACAATGGTAAATTTTGGATGATGCATACTATGGAGAATTTGTAGTGGCCCTCTTGTTCATTGATGTATCCCTGATGATGAGTTATCCTCTATTTTGACCTTCATACACACATTGGATAGTGGTGGAAACATTGGATCTCAACGTAAATCATGAAAGGTACATGCCTCAAGAATTTATTTTCCAAAACTATATAGAGATTCACATCAGTTTTGTAAGACAAATTCTAGATGTTAATTCATATGTAATATCTCTAAGAGGAATGAAATGCCCCAAAAACCCAAGTTATTTTGTGATACCTTCATTAAATGGGGAATTGAATTATTGGGGACTTTTCCAAATTCATTTGGATATGTGTACACCTGATTGGGTGTTGTCTACATGTCCAAATGGGTGGAAGAAAAGGCTAATAGGACCTATGATTCTCGAGTTGTTGTTGATTTTGTGAGGTCCAATATTTTCAGTAGGTCTGGTTTTCCAAGATTCAACATTAGTAATTAGGGATCACATATTTACAATCATAAAATGAAAAATTTACATTGTAAGTATGGTATTGTTCATAAATGTTCCCCTACATGTCACCCCCAAACTAATAGACAATCAGAAATCTCATATTATGAAGTTAAGTGATTCTTGGAAAAAATGATACAACCCAATTGAAAATATTGGTGTTTTCACTTAGATGATGAACATTTTTCATACTGGATAGATTTTAAAAACTCAATTAGAATGTCGCCATATATGATTGTGTTTGGAAAGTCTTGTCACATCCTGGTAGAGGTAGAGCCCTGTGCATATTGGGATGTTAAGAAATGTAATATCAATCTATCAAATACATGTAACCATAAGAAGTTCTTGATTAGGGAGTTGGATGAAACATTGTGTGATGCATATGATAACTCCCTAGGCTATAAATGAAAGACAAATGATATCTTTGATGGGATAATTCATCACGAAAAGTTTCATATCAGTGAGATGGTTTTTATGTATAATTCCAAGCTGAATCTCCACCTGCATAGGCTTTGTTTTCGATGTCTTGGACCATATACTCTTAATAATGTATATCTTTTTGGTGTTATAATGGGTTATCAGGATAAGAGTTCGAGAATTGTTATAGTAAATTGGAAGATACTTGAAAACATTTATGAGTATTTTCCAAACCATCTGGTAGAGGATATCACCCTTCGAGAATATATATACCAGTGAATCCCACCTTGTTTTATCCTGCCTTCCCACATTATAATTTATTATAGTGAGGACATTACACACTATAGGTGTGGGGGGAAGGGTATATTCTTGGTTTATATAGTAATTATCATCATTTTGAATCTTTTTTTCACTTTTTGTCTTGTTGGATAGTATTGTTACCTTTCTACTATTTTACCCCTCACTTTGTGTCAGAATATTAATTTTCAATTCACAATTTATTATAGAAAATGGTTTATATTTAATCATGTAAGATATTAAATATGTATGATGAATTTCACTATATCATGTTCTTATAAAATCTGAAATATTAATTCAATGATTAAATGAGTTTTCTAGCGTAAATTTAACTTTTGAGTGTGATTTTTAGTAAATTGGATGTTTGTCAGGGATATAAATGGTGGTATCTCGTTGAAACCTTTTAAAAAAACGGTACACTTTGTGTGAGTAGTTTATGGGAAAATACTATCACTAAATATTTCCACACATATTTTTCACTAAACTTTAAAATCTGAATATTTTTTACTTAGTAAATGGTAAATATATGTTATGTTAATATTCAACAGCTTTTAAAAAAATACCCTAAATTAGTTCCTTATCTGATCTGTTTCATTACTATAATGGACTTACCTATGTTTGTATACCAGTTATCCCACTGTTGTATGACCCCAAAAATATAACTAAAAATAAAAAAAATATGTTAAAAAAGTAACACAATAATATGGATTTTGTATTGGGAAGGTCAAAATCTACTCTTCATCATCCTTTTATTTTATTATAACTACTTTAATTAGTTTTATGACAAGATCATTCAAGGGTTGAGTGATGAGTGTGAGATTTTTTCCAAGTTCATCTTTTGAAAAAAAAGATAATAATATTAAATTAGGGGAGTGATGAAATGTGCAATATATGGGGATATCCAGGTTGGTAGCTTGTGGTCTGAATTGTGGGAATTTTTTTTGAGTGGGTCTTGACCTTAGATTGAAAAGGATGTAGGTTAGGTTCTGTGGAAAAAATTATTTAAGAATAAATTTTGTAAAATAAAGTATATTTACTAGATATAAAGTGGAAAGAATAGCACAGAATGGTTTTAACACACACACTTGGAGATTTAGTTCCATGGTTGAATTCTGAATTCCATTCTCATAATGGTGTCAGGAATCTCTTTGAATTTCATTCTAATATAATTTATGACAAATCTTTTTTGAATGATCATTGAGAATAACTCCTTAGTTTGATTTTTTCTTTGATCACATAACTTCAAAAATAAAATTTTCCTTTAATGTTAAATCTCCATAATGTTGGGAATTTATAAATTCATAATTTTGGAAATCTGACTTTTCCTAAGAGTGAAAATGTTTTGGTTTGGGGCTGTGATCGCACTATGATTTTCTATTTTATTTCACCCTTATAGAATTATGTTAAACTAGTTTTGTATTGAGATTTATAAAATTAATAAAAAAAATTCACATCATTTTTTATTAATTTATTTTTAATTAATAACAATTAAGATGTGAAATTTTACTTGTTTTGATAATTATAATGTGGTCAGATATGATTTAGAGGGCCCATGACGATGTTTAAGAGGAATGGGACAAACTGTGTATGATCCAAGCACATCAGAGGACTCATCCTCAAACTTCTATGAATATGTGAATCTAATTGGGATGATATTTTTTTGGGATTATCCAAAACCAATTTGGATAAAACTATTATTAATAAATCAAACATCAATTCTTCAACTAAAAGGTACATCCAAACTAATCTGTTCAGGGAATCAAATCTACCGAAATTCCAAGGTTTTGTTCTTTATTACAGATTTATCTAGATATTTTTGCTTCTAAATTATGGAAATGTTTTTGGGGAGATAGATAAGATTTTTTAAAACATATATTTTTCTCAAAAAAATTGATATAATACTGTAAAGTGGCTAAAAACCATGTTCCAAATGTTTTTAACCAAACTAGGTTCCCAAAACAACCATCCACATTGCCTATAAAAGAGTACATTGGGAACCCCAATTGGATGTTAGTCCAGGAGGAAAGGTTTTTTCATTTTGGAGTCTCTAAAGAGTCATATAATAACCCAAATAAGTTCTTAAGGCTTCGTGAATAGCTATATCAACATATATTTCTTCCTCCCCTCCCATGGATTTCTAAACTCCTCGTGATCACCAGTGGGGGATTGTGATGTAAATCCCAAGATTTGTTTTTGTAATATTATAATGGTCTATTCAATTCAAGGTTTTGTGTTATTTTTGATCATACAATATTCTTATTATATTTAATTATGCACTGGTATTTTATACTCCCCTCATATGATCATGTATGGATGTATTAATTTATGTGATGTTTCATACATTGTTCCCCACTTCTTTATCACCCTTTATATTGAGGTGTTTATATGGTTCATATTAGTCAATTAAACACACATAAACAATAAAATTTCAATGTAATTTCATTTCATGTAAACAAAATTACATAAAAAAACCATGGACAACACAATGAGTTCTTCTTGTGTTCCCTTAGTGACATTTAGTTATAAAGTTGAACATAAATCACCCAATCATTGGTGGTATCTGGTGAATCATTATTTGTTTTGGACTGAACCATGAGAGTTATATTCTTATAAATTCATTAAATTTATGGTTCTAGGTGTTAAAACTTGGTATTTGAATATCATAACCCTATCTTTTGAAGTGATGAAGGATGGGTATCATGACATTTCTAGAGGTTGATCACGGTTAATCAGATCTGTCCATTTGTATTTTCTTATATCACTTTTTTTATAATATTTATTCTCAAACAACTAAAACCATAATTTCATACAATCCCATTCTTTTTTTTTAATCAAATAATTATTTTGAAATTAATCATCTATGGCTCCATCGAGAGACTACCTATGGTTTCTACTATACTATTGAAATTTTAGTAAAAACTAAACAACAAATTTGATGAAATCAAAATGCGATAAAACCATTTAATTAATCAATGTTTTTTATTTACCCAAGTAATTATCAACCTATTTATAGAGAATATATTGATGGAAATATGTTTTGAATAATATTTCCTTAAACTTGTCATACTCAATGAAGTCAATTTCTTTTTTTCCTTTAATTTTTTATCAAATTAAACTATATTACTACTTTAAATTCATAATAATATAAATTAATATTTCATTTTCATGTTTTGAGAATTAAAGAACATAAATCATATTTTTTAACATACATTTATTAGAAATAATTAGATCAGAATATTTACTATGGAATGGTGGTAATTGTAACACAATGGACTCAGTAGCATGTTTCCCCTTATTTGGTGTACTTGTGAATTCAATATTATTTTAGGTTATTATTTATAACCCAATACTATAGATCCATGATGTATTTTACAGCATCACACATCCCATTTGGATTCTCATTTCAAAAATATAATCACACATATTAGTTGTGTGGTTCCTCTTGGTTCTATCAATTTAATAAAACTAAGAGGTTAAACATGAGTAAAAACCATACTATAATAAAAAATTAAATGTAAAAAATCATATGAATTTTAAAAAATCAAACCTCTATGGTCATAATTTATAAAAACTTTGCATAAATCTATTTTACTTTTGGTTTACCATTGGTTTCTTTAAGTTTAGTTAATATACAATTTTTAACCTGATACCAAAAAAACAATATCATTACAATGATAAATGAGATGAACCTATAATAACATGCATATATTGTACCTCATTTCCATATTTTAGACAATACATCTCACATATAAAATGAAAAAAAAAATATAAAGGTTTAGTGTATTTAGATGTTAACTATATAAATTGTTTTTATACATTATTTCTTCAATATCTCCTATAAAATTATCCATGAATTACTTCCACCATGAAATATTATTACAAGTAATTCCCTATAAAAACGGCGAATGCAAGGAGTGTGCTCAAATGGTCATTAAGGGAAAATTATATCAACAATTCATAGAGGGATAGATTATAATAATGTAAGAAAACATTATAATGGGATTAAATTTTATACTATAAAGATCATGGGATCATAAAATTTGGTCATAATACATGATCAAACATTGTATATCATGTAATGGGAATATATTAGCACAAAATGATCATCATGTAATAATAAAACATGTATTATAGAATTAAAACATGTTATAATAATCATAAACCATGGAATCATAAAACATGAATTTGGAAAGATAATAAGTATATAGATCTTAACAAATATAATGGTTGACCTCCAAGACCATCAAAACATAGTGTATTAGGATTCACTACCAACATTACCAAATATAGTGAGTTAGGTGTTACTATGTATTTTCTATAGTGGATCATGCATCACAGTTCAATTCTAATAATATTATCATGAGATATAAAACATTACCCAATTCATTTAAGGGGTATCTCAGACCCACCAATCACATAATGTTAAAACATATATATATGGGCCACATGAAATCAATCATACCAATTATCTTGAAAAACCCTGTTGAAGCAATATGGGTAGTATTAATTTTTCAAAATCCATTTTATAATATGTAATCCATAATTATATTGGTTTATAAAAAAACATTAATCATCCAAAATAGGTATATCCTAATTGAATATTAAGATTAGTTCAAAAATCAAAACTCTATATTAGATATATCTTTTGTATATAAGGAGGAATGTTTAACTGAAATAATAGTGGATTTTTTTAGATTTTCTTAATAATATTTTGAAAATAATATTATATATCAATTTCCTAATCCTTCCAAGTGGTAATGAGAAATTATTTAAACCCCCTTTTAATAAAATAAGTCTCAATAATAGAAAAATTAAACTAAATATAAGTAAGGAAAATAAATTTGGGTTCGATGATATAAAATATATGAAAGTGGAAAAGAATAATTTTTAAACTATTAGGTAGTTTAAAATAAATCAGCATTTATGAAAGAGTTTAAAATATTAATTTTAAATGGAAGAAAATATTAAAATTAATGGAATAGAAGAATAGAAATTTTTTTATTTAAAGACATGAAAATAATATATTTCTGGTAAGAAAGGGTATGGATAAAGTAGGGATATTCCTAATAAAGAGGATGAGAATTATTCATAAACACATCATATTTATTTTATGTATGAAATTGATGAAAGAAGAATATTTTTCAAATAAATTTCTTTTTTTCATATAAAAAAGTTAATTTTACATATTAAATATAAACATATTATAATATAACAATCTTAAAGTAACATAGTCAATGATGAACTACTACGAAGAAATGAAATGGAAATTCATTCAATAAAACCTTTACCTTTGATTCCCTCTTAATTAGACACACTCAAACCACTTATATAATAAACTTATTCTTATTAGTTTTCTATATTGAAACTATATTTATATTTGTATTACAATAAACCATTCATTTATATTTTTTATTACCCATTTCTTATTATATTTTGTTAACAAATTATTCAGGTGTTAATTGTATTGTGTGTTCAATGCTAGTTGTGATATAGATGTTATGGTACTAAATATTCGATCGTATTTTCATCACCACTATAATTTTCAGGTAGTCTGTATTGATTTTTTATAAACATCTTAATTATTATGGTCTTTATATTGATGTTATGTTTATGGTTTATAATGAACACCTAAAAATATCCTTTTTGAATTCTGATTCAATATAAAGAATTTATATTATCAATGAATATGCATCTATTTATATTACCATTAAAAAATCATGAGAAATCATAAATTAATCGTTATTAAAACATATTAGATGTGTTTAATTTTTTATAATCATACAAACTCTAAACATGATATAATAATTACGTAGCTAGTAGGACCATCCTAGACAAAAATTTGTTATAAAAAATGAATAAATTAGAACATGGAATTTGATATATATAATATTACCCAAATAAAATAATAATATTTTTTAAATAATAATACTAATATTTTATATTATTTTTAATAAGTTGTGGGAGAAAAATATAAATAAAATTGATTAGGGAGAGGATAACACTTACATTGAAAACGTGAATCTTCTCTTTTAAAGTCACTTTGAAATGAATGATTTGGTATTATTTGTTCTGTGAAAAGGATTCCAAACATTATAGTGGATTTTTCAGTAAATAATTTTGGTTTTTTTTCTAGTGGAAACCTTACCAAATGTGTGGTTTAATATGGGTAGAGGAGAAGTCCATTTATAGGTGAGATTTAGTAGAGTTATTGTAAATAATCATTCATTAATGTGTGGGGAATGTCATTTTACGTGGAAAGCAGATCCAAAGTGGTAAAATACTGAATATAGTTCATAAATCCCCACATACACCTATTTAAGAGATAGTTTTAGTGATATTTTACTTATTTTCCACTTAATTTAAACCTTTTACATCATTTTACATTTTCCATGGAAATAATAATTTTTACTTTATTAACATATTTTCTGGATAAACGTAAAATTGATCTTATTAAATAATTTTTAAATAATATTTCCAAATATTAAATGTATTTTTTTTCATTTTCTGAAGGTGATAAAAATTATTTTTAATATAATGCAACATAACTAATTAAAATTTAATTTTTAAAAATTGTATTTTTTAAGCCTAAATTGGAATATATTCTTATTATTTTCCAAACATTATATCTGAGATGAATTATAATTTATTTATTTATATATATTATTAATTCATCTCAATAAGACAATTCATTAGTAGTTAATAAATTTCACTACAAATAATAAAATTATTTGAAAAATCGTTCTCTTAAAGATTAAATGATTTTATTCATAATTATTAAAAAAATATTATAAATTTATTAACAATTAATTTAATATAATTAATATATTTCTATAAATAACTTTTTCATTTAATTAAATTCTTCCCTTCACGGATGTTTTTTATATATTTCAAATAAATAATAATAAATTTAAAAACGAAGATATATATATATATATCCTATATTATATTAATAATTACATGTATATATAATCCTAAATTCCACATAAGATCCCAATAAATGCCTTTCCATAAGACCTAAGGGTGAATTAATAATTTTTGTCATTCATGGGTAGTGATTTAGATAGTATGGATCTCATTGTGATTTCTATGATCTTAAGATTCACCCATAAAGGATTTCACACAAGAAATACTTGTTGAAGTTTGGGATGGGGTTAATTTAGAGAAAACTCTAGTGATTATACCAACTATACAATATTGGATAAAGGATCATCATAAAAAATAATTCTAATACATTATTTCAATTCTAATTGTTTCAATAAAAACTTCACAATGCGATTAATTTTATTTATACTCATCAATTCAAGGACTACGTTATAATAGTCACATTTTAATCAAATAATACTACCAATATATAAATATTTTATCTGATTAATTGTTCCAATGTCTAACAATGATATCAATTTCTATATAATCCCAATTTCCATATAATTCCAGTGAACATATAATCCTTATAACTAAATATATATAGTCATGTTACATTCTAAAAAATTATATCACACACTTTTTCAAAATAATTATTCCTGTTATATTATTTCATTTATAAGTAAGTTTATAATATTTATAATCTTTTGTGTTTTTGTAATAGTTACCACTTATGGTATGATTCAAGAAATAGAGCAGGATGAGGTATATTTAAATAAAGGTGAACCTTTATTTACTTTTAGTTTTATTGATTTTCTAATTTTCCTAATTTTGTTTAATTTAGTTAAAATTTAATTTATTTAATTTTTCATTGTAATATTCTATCATAATTAAATAATGAATTATTCATTTTTATCTGGTGTTTTGTATAAGACATGTTATCAGACTCATGGTTTTTATTTAAATGTAATTATCCAATCAAATTTTTGGGTGTTAAGTAACTTACTGAATCAATCAGTGGTTATGGTTTCACAATAATGATAAATACCAAATGATTTTTATTTTTTATTTAGAGAAATACAGGTTTTTGAGCTACATAACCTATTCTCTATTTATGTACATTCCTAGATATTCTTCTCGCTATGTAAAATGTGTATTATCTAGAAAAAATCATATATTATGACCTAGCTACCCCATCTGACACACATTGAGTGTATCCCATAGACCATTGCATCCCTGATAGGATCCATGGAATGAGATATAGTATTCCATTCCCATGAAAACTCTTAAATTACAAACATTATGATAAATAAATTACATGTTTTTTGGTTCAAAATACATGACTCAACCCTTGATAGTTTATGTTGGCTAACCCTTGAGCTTCAAGAACTATATTTGGAAGGATGATATTTCATGTATATCAAAACTATAATACTATCATGGTACATTCCCACCAAACTCCATGTGAGGTATTCATTATTTCAACTACAGTAGAATTTGAGTGTCTCCCAGTTTCATAGTATCTTCGATGTCATCGTCCTCAGGTCTTCAAATTGAAAATACAAGTAGTCTATTCTATGATTTTGTTTCTATGTAAGTCATAAAGATGGTTTCCTATTCTTTTAGAGAGTCCGTTTTTAGGATGTTTTAGGTGGTACGAGAATCTCTTATTTATAGAAGTGGTGACTGAGATTGGGAAATTCATTCAGAGTAGGCACATGCTCACTAATCCCATAGTAGTATACTTATGTTATGTCATGATTCCCCCACATGAATTATGGACATCATTTATTAATTTTTATGTATTGGTTCAGTCTTCTATTTTAAATTGAGTTAAGAATTCCCCTAGTGACATACATATAACTGGGTGAATTTCCCAAAAAAATAAATTGATTTAGATACTCTTCTATTTTTCTGGGTTGGTACTCCATATTTGGAGTTGGTATTCTTTATTTTGTGGGGGTATGATCCTCCATCAGGGGAGTCAGAACCCCATAATGTGTTTCAGCATATTCCTCTATAGTGGTTGGTTCTCAATAGATCAATATACACATCCCTTAAATAATTTTGGATCCCCCAATACAGAGACCAAATTGGTGTAGAAGTTATGGAGGATGGATAGTTCAAGTTTTATGGGTCTTATTACATATCAATCATTCTAGTTCCTTTTATATATTGCCATTTTTTGTCTATGAATCTATGATAATTATAGTTGTAATGGTTTTGTCATCCGTGAATCATATCTATGTTTATCAATATATACTTTTTCTAGATGAATCATTGTTATTTTATCCTTTATTTTGTTTTCTATGAGTCATATTATAATGACATGTCTCATCTTCCCAAATTGACCAAATCCTATTTTCTACATGGCCACATTCAGACCTCATAATTTCTAATGTTTATAAAAAACAATTATGGATAAATGTTATATGAGTGGTATATGATTTACCCTCAATAGATTTTAATAAAATCCTTAGATAATCATACCAAAGCAGCACCACAAACATTTTTTGTTTATATAAATTGAACACCTAATCATTTTCATCATTGAAGTACCTGTCCACTAGAGTTTGTTAAAAAACCCATAATTTAGAATCCTTGTGAAATGAAATTCCATGAAAAGGTTATCTAAAAACATCCATACCACTCATTGTATATGTGTTTGTAGACCAGAAATAGATATACATATAATGTGTCAATAAAATACTACATTAGATGAAAAAATATAATACCCCATAAAAGTTGGTTCTCATGAAAACCTCTATAGAAATACTTTATATCCATTCTAATGAAATAATCTAAAAACTCTTAAAGTCCTCATCCCAAATAATCAAATAATGTGTGACAACTAACCATGATATGGTGCCTCAGATCTCATGAAAGGGTGCCTTGTATTTAATTAGATCATATAAAAAAGGTATATTTCAATTAAAGTGGAACATGTATTGGGTGTGGTTATATCATACCCTATTCAATTAACCATAAGAAATTATCTAGTCAATCATAAAACCAAGTGTGTGATGTAATGGTATAAAGTAGGATAGGGTTAGTATATATAATTAATCTCATCAAAATATACTACCTAGACAATTAAACATAACTTTTTATTAAATAAATAAATAGATCCCATTTTTTAACAACACATTAATAAACCACATTATTAATCTACCAATCATTTCTTGACCCATTATCAAAATCCATGGAGTGTACATGACCAATGTAAGGGTCATTTTTGTCAAAGATGTCTGTTAGAACCCATCTCCTTTAAGAGGTGGTGTGTGTTTGTGTTCATAATCATCCTTCTAAGGAGGAAAAAACCTCCTCATAGGGATGAACTATATACGTGCATCCACATCATTCTCAAATATGAGTCCACTCATCTTATTGTAAAAAGGAAAGTGTGTTGGTGTGTGTATATCTATAATCATATACATGTATGAAACCGTCCTCAATATGATCCCTCTATCCATGGTGGGGATAATATATCATATATATATATATATATCTTTACATTTTCTTAATACACATTCTTGATATTGGAACCTAAAAAAATATGTATGGGCACATTCATATGTAATATATAGTAAACAAAGACTACATATAAGAAATATAATCAATATAAATCTCTATAAATATTAATCACAAGATTATCTCATGATATAATCATAATACATGGTTTAATAATGAAGATCTTTTCCATGAGGAATCAAGAAAATTCATGTGTATACATTAAATATAATTCTTACCCAGATCATTATCTTTAACAAAATGAAATATCCAATATCAAACCATGCTTCCATTAATTTTTTTTAATGGTCATCTACAAATGTATTCCATAACAAAATGGTCCTAATTTCAATATAGTAAATTCCAAGATCAATGAAAACATGATTTTTTGTTGTAGTACTCAATCTATACATTATCAATGTCAAAAACCACATAATTATAGAGTAAAATTCCATAAATATGTCTTAAACCAATATAAATCTTCTAAAAATGCCATATCATGGAATGATACTCACTAATATATAATGTCATAGGAAAGGAAGCATATTAAAGTCACAATTATCCATGAATCAATAAACAGTACCCGATTTTTCATAGTCTTATGGAAACTATGTTTATTAGAGATAGTATTAATAATATCAATTTACGGGTCTTCCCCCAGTCTACCACATGCCCCTATAATTGAACCACTATAATAGAATGAGAGAAACAGATGAGGTCACCCACTATATCCTATGAAAATGTGAATGACTATACCCAATAAAACTAGATATGTTACCCTTGGCCAATATGGGAATACTATGTTAGACAAAAATGGAATTAGATAATTATCCTAAGTTAAAATTAAAAATATAACCAGTATAGAAGATATTTCATGATAATACCATTGATTACAATACATTACAACCACCTAGAGGATAAAAATTTGGAAGAGGTTTATATATATGAATCATCGAGGAAGAAAAGGTTGAGAGACACATGTAACCATTATAAAGATAGTATACAATTATGGAAATATAGTAGCCCTACATTATCCTCAACAATGTTGGAATCCAACAACAACTCTATGAAAATAGAAATTTATAACTTGCATTATATTGATGTATATAGATTATGTATATAAGATAATATCCCCAATAGGGATATGAGATGAAATGAAAGATATAATACCGAATTTTGGGTATTAAAAAATTATATGTTAGTTATAAATCTCCATATTTCTAAAATATTTTATAAAAATAAAATTTTATATTATGGGGTTCCCAGTACAGGTTTATTGGATATGTGGTAGGGTTGAATTAAGCCACACACCCCACTAGACACCACTAGGTTCTTGGTATAATCGCACTGGGTACCTAGTTCTATATATTCTCTTAGAGAACCCTCTTTTCTATGTATATTATCTTATAAAATCTTATAAGACCTTTCTTAACAAAATATACACCTAGTAATTAGTCAAAATACTAAAATTATAGGAGAATTATAACCCATTAATATGAGGTTATTTATATCTATTGGGATGTTTTATACCTAAACCTACACAAGAATATTTTCCCACACATGTTGTGTATATACAGACAATGTAAATTTTTCAGGTGATTCCAGTAGATGTGAATCCAGTGATATGCCTTCCTCATTCCATTCCCCCAACCCTAGCATTTTATGAGGTTTGATTGTGGATGCACAATCATCCTTAGAATGATACACATAAGGTCCCCAGTGTGTTGTTTCATATATGTGTTTTTTTAAATGAGGTTTGTCTTTGGATGGATTTTTAAATTTAGAGTATTATGGTACATGGTTTATAAATTTATGGAAAGTATATAATAGTGTTTTGAATTCAGTTCTTATACAAGGGAACCCATTATATTTGTGGGTATCTTGAATATCGTTTTCCTTATAATCTCATAATCAACTGGTAAAATCAGAAATCCAAGGTTTTTTTTTCAAGGTATAACATGGATGTTATATGTGTCATATGTTGTTAATAATTGTATATTACCCCATATATAGTAGGTGAATATTATAATATGTGATCATGATGATCATGTTCTAGAGTTACAACCTCTTATCACTGATCATTTGAGTAATGAGGCTTCAATTCAAGGACCCTACCAATAGGAAAATTCATCCCATTAGTATATTTAAGATCCTCTAATAATTTTATATAGTGGTGACCCTTCACCTATGGATAATGTGGCAGTTCCCACTATGAAATTGTTTTCTACCTATATGATCAGTGTGTTTCATGAGTTTTGGCACCATATGCCTCCTGTATTTAAAGGAAATACAAATCCTTATGGTATAGAGGATTGGACGGAGATAATGAATCACTTATACTATTGGGTTTGAATTTGATCCATATAGATGTTCTAATTTCATCAAGTCTCCTTCACAGTGCGGTGAACCTTTGTTTTCCATTAATAACCTGGTCTCATTATGAAGCCACATTACAATAGTTGGTTTTTGATTACTTTTTTAAAGAGTATCATCATCCATCAATGCTAATGATAGTATTAGTTTAGGCGATGAATGATCATAGACAAGGCATCCTCACCATACCTAAGTTTTCTTCATGGTTCCAATACCCCATGAGGTATTCCCTTGATATGATTTATGATGGATGATTATGAGGTTGTAAGAATTAGGGAGGTATATGATGATAGTTCCCTATTAATAATGTATATCTATGAATCCCCACTTATGTTGGAGTATTGGAATAGATTTTAAGGTGGATAATACATCAATACATTTACACTACCAACACCTTTAAGTGTTCATTTGTATGAATAATGAGCTAGTGTCGAAGCTCATTGATAGATAAAAGTAATCGATGGATTTCATATGAAATTATATCCAACATGTTTCATGGTATGATATATTTCATTTCTACACTGGAACTCTTACTTACCAATTTATGTAAATGATATTATTTTGTAGCTTAGTGGCTATTTCAAGAGCTAGGAACACTAGTGGGGCCCATGGTCTAATATCTTTAGCTTGAGACTCCTTCTATAAGTAATCACCCACATACCCATATATGTCTTTGATGCGATATTTATCAATGTAGAGTGGGGTTTTTAAGGTCTCATCGTGATTTATATAAGATCATATGATTTCATCGTAGGTATGGATTGGTTATCAGTAGTCCAGGATTTAGTCATAATGATTATGTCTCTATTACCTAAACAACAACTATTATGGTTACCACTATACACCAGGCACAACTCTTGATCCTCAGAGACTAGATTAAACATTGAGGGTTGAGAGAAATGTTATTTTAAGATGTTTTTCCTAATCTATATAGAGATATAATCTCAGTAGGTCTATTCCTGAAGTGTCATGACCAAATAGGAACTAAGGCTTCCATCATAAAAAACACTATCATTGAATTTTAGTGGAATAATGGTTTTGTACACAATCCATGATATAATATGAACAAGAAAGTAATACATTATAATGGTTCAATAAAAATATTTATACAATGATAAAATAATGTTTAATGTCACAAAAACAAGATACATACATAACATGAGACCCAAATGTTGTAAAAGGACCCAAATGTGAAGACCCAAGTATACAAAATCTCAATGGATGTCTTATGGATAGCCCTAGAATCACCAATTGGTTCAATATTCAAGTTCCTAATGATTTCCCATCTAGGAAACCGGATCCATATGTAGATATTCCCCATATTTATGCGACTTTACCTTATATGGGCCATGTTCAAAAGGGTCTATATTCATCCTGATAGTGGCCAATCTAGAGTATGAGTATGAAATTCCCAATAGGTGATCAGATCCCACCCCTAACCACCTATCTTATGATCAATTAAATACTACAAAAGAACCAAAGGAATAGAAAATTAGGCAAAAGAATATGAATGTAATACATTAAATTTTAGAAATTATAAACCCAAAAATAAATCTCTATACCAATAGAGTTCGACATAGACGAACCTACATCTAAGATAACCTGACTAGATAAAAATTAACTTTTTATTATTTTGATCCATACAAAGACCCTACATTAAGGTGGCCAGAAATAGTGAAGGCTGAGAGAGTCTCCCTTAACAAAAAAACAAATAGTCCTATAGAAAGGAACCAACCACTTCCTAAATATTACAATTCTCAACTGGATTTCATTTGATAGCTAACACATCGTTCATGAAGTTACCCTCTCTCCTAGTATTTTTTCCTTGTATTCTATTATTGATGAAAATTCGGTCTATTCTAATAATATAAGATAACCACCAATGGTGTTTGTTTGTTCTCAGAAGTCTTCCCACAAGAAAAGTAGAGTCTGATTCAATCTCATTTATTTGGATGTTGTGCCTCCTATAAAGAAACATGTCAATAATAATAACTGTCTCCTCCACTTCAATTTAGTACATTACTCTAAAATACTCACTAAAATCCATAACAACTAAGCCTTATATATTTCTTACTAGTCATCCTACACGCATCTGTCCAAATATACAGGAGTCGTCCATGTTCATCTCCATCCCTACTATGGGATATTTCCATTGTATCAATTTCCCTTTCATTCTATTCACGCTATACCTCAAATAATAGAGCCATGGTACAATCATTCTTAAATCCATAGTCGAAGAACCTCCTATAATAGGAACCTTATCTCTTACCACTATAAATTTTACACAAACCTATAAAAATATGTGACAAAATGAAATTATCTCCCTCACCTTTTTGTAACCTTCCCTGTGGATTGACCATAAAGTGGAGAAAATAATTTCATGATCCTTCCATTTCACTCCATGTGTGGAGGCTGTGTGAATCCTATCGAAGATACCCTCAGAGTGTGTCACCATTAAAATTAATAATAAGATGTATACCAAATAATATCCATATCTCCATATCCCAATCACCTATATAGAATAAGTGATGTGATGACTCAAATTTGGGATAATTACAGTAAAGAAATCTATATACCAGGGATATACCCTTCTTCTGTATATTTTCATCCATATGGAGATATTTTTTCCTCACCATCCAAACCCAGAAATTCATATGACATTTTATTTCCTTACACATAAATTTTGAAAACCATTAGTCTATACCACTCCCATGATGTAAATATTTCCTATGGTATTTGGTAGTAAATCTATAGGTAGCTGCTTCCATGAACATGTAGCACTCTGGTTAATCAGAGAGGCAAATACCATCATAAGAATTTTCTGGTCTTTTTCAAGGATGGAACCGATGAAAGAAGGTTTCATCGTGGATTAATTGAATAAAATTTTTCTGATGGAAAATTCTATGAAAAACAACATTGTACCCATCCAGTTCAATTTCAAAAATCTAATTTCCCCACATCCAATTACCCATCTTGATTTATGGTTCATGGTTTCCAAGTGTTTAACCATACATTGTACAAGGATGGTAAAATTCATGGAATTGTTATCCTAATTATCCCAATATTTTCCATATCTTACCATCATAAATTTTTCCCATAGCAGGCCCCAAGTGATAAAATCCCATGAAATCTTGGATTACATGGCATTAAAGACTTCCTTAATTATATTTAGGTCAATCCCACATTTTTTAACTGGTATTATTAAGCATTTCTAGGATCCCCAGTGAAACATACCAACTTGATAACCATCCAATTATATTATTCTATAATTATATCAATTAATTCTAAATTCCTCTTTAGTGTATTAATAATAGAGAGTATATTCTTTGGAAATGAAGTCAGGGTGCTGTTTATAAGGGACATTCTCCCTATAAATGAGATAAAATTATTCTTTTAACCAAATATCTTCCCTAAAATATGATTGCCGGTATACTAAAATTGATTTTTTATCCTTCTTTTGGATATTGTGGATTCGATATGCTCCATTGGTAATTTCCCCCTTTTCATTCCATTTTTATCCTATATAGCCATGGTGCACCTCTTTGGGCATTTATTAGTGATGAACACACTTCTCTTACATTGACTAATTCAATTACCAATTAATCTTCAATAATATACTATTATTTTTTTGAGAAATTCACAATTATTTTCCCTCCATTGATGAATAAATACATATCAATAGAATACATCAAATGAGATATCATACTACTTCCAAACCTGCTAATGAATTTTTTAATTATCCCATATATTAGACCGTCTTTTCTATTTTTTGAAAGTGCCACTTGAACCAAAATAAATAGGTTAGGATATAACATGTCACCTTTTCTCACACCTCAGACCAATTTGAAAAAACCAAAACCCTTACCCATCAAAGAGACCATGATCGATGGATATGCATAACATCAAAAGTATAAATCATAGAACCAATAATTGGATCCAAACCTCATCACGATCTTTAAAATAAAATACCATTCCAATATTTAATAATATTTTTCCATGTAAACCGTAATCATAACATTTTAACTATTGGACCTTCAATTTAGTTCCTCCGCTAACTCATTTGAAATACCGATGGCCCCCTGTATGTTCCTTTCTCTCACAAATCCATGTTGTTCCTCTCATATACGCACTAGAATAAAACTACTAATCCTCTAACTTAGGAGATTTGCAGTAATTTTGTAACTAAAATTGGAAATGTAGACATGACTATATTGATTCAAAGATCTCGGATCCATACATTTATATATTAAAACATCCCATGAAGCAGAAAAAACTCTTGTACAAGCCCCTACTATAAAAAATGTATGATTGTTTCATTCACTAGATTCTTGAAAAACTCCCATGAAGCCACGTATAAGGCACCAGGAAATCCATCTCGTACTTTTTTATTGTCTTTATTCTTGCTAGAAGACACATTTTTTTTCTCGTATTCCTCTTTATGAGAGACTACAACCCTAGTATCATGTTCAGTCAACATGTTGGGAATAAATCACATTAAATAGTTCTCCTCCTTAGGATTTACATGAACACCCATGTACAACTAATTATCCAAACCAGGAGGTTCTCAAAATGGTTTAATACTAATATTCAAAACACTTCCACATGAGAGAAATATGAACCTCTTCCATCTGTATATTTATTGTCTTGGTTAATTTCTTTTCCTTTATAAATTTCTAAAAAAATGAAGTGTTATGATATCCCAATTTTATCCAAAATTAATGTGAATTTTCCATGATTATTCTCTCAATCTCAAACATATTTTTTTATAAAATAAAATGATGAAAAGTACCTCATCTCAACTTACCTAATGTTTCTCCTAGAACCTTTTGATATCCTCCCAAGATTCTAAAAATTGGAAATCCATTCACTTATCATATTAGACCAATCATGTATGTCAATTGTTTGTCATTTCATTTGACTAGTGAGTCCGACCCAAGAATGGATCCTTTCTGGTTGATCCCAATATCTCATATCCATCTGCATAAAATCAACCAAGATTTTATTGTTACTAGAATACTAAAATCATTTATAAATCAAGTTCTCTTTTTTGAAGTTATCCAGTAGTGTTGCGGGATCTGAATTTTATCTGGAAAGGCTGGTCACAGAAGCCAACACAAACAAGTCCAGCCCCTAGAGATTCATGAGATAGTTGTCCAGACAACTCCATACCCCATATTTATTTTCCCTATTGGTACACTATGTGATTCTTATCACCAATAAACACATGTCAACAAGGCCCTTAAATTCCATTAAATCAAAAACGTCTTACCTTGACTAAATAGAATATGAATGGCCACCTCACTTCTCTAGTCACAAGTTATACAAGACTATATCATTCTCCGTTTTAATAATACTTTTATAATCACCTATTTCAACACAATAAAAATACTATAGATTATAAAATCACATAAAATTAACATATTTAATGATCCAAATTGTATAGTATTATAATATTAGAAAATAACGGATACAATAAACATGCATAGTACATATATATTTTATTCAAATATATCACTAAGAAGGATATTAATTTTTTTACAACATAAACTAAGAAAATAAATTCTAGACATGGACTGATGACTTTTCAACATAAAATATACACTTAATCCATTGCAGGTATTTCATTAAACCATTAGAAAACACATTATTTGATTAAAATAAGATCACTTCAATTAAATTCACTAGAAAGTATTTCAGGGAAAGCCCATCCTTTAATGAATATTTGAGAAAGAAGGTGTTTTATTACAAAATAAATTTCAAAATAGATCTTTTGGGTCTCAAGAATAATTTTTATCTACTATATAAACATTATTATCAGCCATGACTTCACTTAAGATAACATTATGCAGTTATCAAAACGAAAGAAGATTAAATAATTGGAATAATCCCACCATACCTAGACTTTAGATAATGGAGGCTACACCAACTGTAATAAAAAATTTATAAAATATGGTGATTAATCAAGATCCATGTCCATTTCATGCTAGATATAACCTTTCATGACTATATAGATCTAATTAATCCATGATATCCATGAAGGTTCCACGGAGATAAGGAATGAGGTGAGAGGGGTTCTCACGAATTACTATGGATGATAAATAAAGGTAATATCCTATCATTGAGAAAATATAGGGTGTAATTTAAGATAAAAAATAATAAATTTCACCTAATTATGCTTATTTTTTCTAAATGTTATAGGGTACCCAATGCAAATCTTTACAGGTACCAAATGGACTTTATAGACACACATATAACCTACAGGCACCCATTGGTTACTCAGTACTAAGCCATTGGGTACCCAATGCCTTAGGCACCCTACCCACTTCTCTATTACACCCCAAATCCATTACTATAAAGATTAATACCCACATAAACATTAAATAACAACCAAAAAATGAAATCAAATATTAAAATTAAATAGAATTACTTAGTTTGGTAGGTTAGGGCCTTTAAAACCTCCCCACCACTAAGCTTCTCATCTCAATGAGTATTTAGGATGATTCATTTGTGAAAAAACATAACCATTTGATCTTTATTTCAATATCTTACTCTAAAGACTAATCTTGGAGATTTCCAAAATTCCACTAGACAAAAAACATAGGAATCACTATACCCTGTAACACCTTCTGACTCTAATCTATGATCAAAATGAGATTATCTAAATAGAATGAAAGAGATTTAAATTAAAATATCACACTATCAGATCACATATGAGTGCTTAGGTACATATTTACTCAATTGAAAAATATGTATAGTGTTGTTCATTAAACTGAATTTCAGTCGTAAGGATAGATGATTGAAAATTTCGTTAGCTCTTTTTGAATTTGAAAATGGTCAAACATTCCTCAGGGTTCGCTTATGCAATATTCCCATTATTTGGTGACCTAGTATTATATGGAAAATAAGGAACATGTGGTCCAAAAAATTCAATTTTAAGGGTCTCATTCATTGATCAACATAAGATTTTGGAATTATTTGTTCAATTATGAGCCATTTCCTAATCTACTTGTCCAACTTGCTCAACTACATGAAGGTACTATGTCTAATAGTGTAGGTTTATCCTTTCATTATCTATCATATATAATAATGAAATTTTTGGTCATATAAATATTTGTATATTCCCATTTTAAAATAAGATTTATAGTGATTTTAATAGTATAATTATACCTGGATAAGGTTATCCTTCAATGAGAATCAAAGTTCAAAAATATTATCTTGTAGCATGTCATTTAAAATATAGATAGTTATCCTAGATTGGATATCAATATATATATTTGAAAAAAAATTCTCAATTTCACTTATGAACCCAATAATATTTGAATACCTTGAAAAAAATTGAGACATAGACCTTGAGTCTCTATCCAAAAATAATAATTTCGAGTATTCAATGATGTTTCATAATTTCAATTTACTAAAGTTTCCTGATCACATTAACTATGGAATCCTCTTTTATTAGATGAATGTAGGTAATGTTGGTAAGTAATTCCATGATAATTCAAACTATATATTTACCCCAAGTGGATCATGGTATAAGGTCCATAATGTCAATTTTGATTTCCCCACATGTCCACACTTATAAATGTTGTTTATATAGAGTTCATTATTTTTTTAAATGATCAATATTTTCTAAGAGAATAGTAATTCATCTAAACTAAAGTCCCATGAAATCCATCATTATTATAATCCACCAAATAATGTGATATATATCAAGATACATATTTTAAATATCAGGGTGAACTCCCCATCAAGAAGAATTTTACTCCTTTATTAATTCCTCCCTTATAATATTTGTAACATTGTGTCTTCCATTAACATGTATAAATTTTTGAAGATCCCATAATGAACCATTGGGGATATCTCGATCATCGTTTCCTTCTAAAATAATACCACACCAAAAATTAGAGACCTAGGAGTTCTTGAAATATAATTTATAGATAATATAATATCAACGTGGATTAAAATTTCCACACTATGATAATTCTTTATTGTGAAGCATCTTCAGGTGAATAAAGTTTTACTCAAACTATGTTCATACTATCATAGTTTTCCTCAACTGTGTCAGAGTATTAGAATATGAAACCATTAGCATTCATGTAATATTACTAAAAACGTTCTTAATTATGATGGTAGTTTTGAATGATCTCAGATTTCCAAATAGATATGTTAATAGTGTACTAGATGAAGAGGAAGAGTTAATGGAATACATAATTGAATGGTAGATTCAATAGATGGTTGACCATAAATGTTATATAATAGGGAAACCTAGTTGATCGGTAATTGATCTCTATAAAAGGGATGTCGGACCAGATAATGATTTGGAAGATTAATACTATTCAATATTGAACTACCAAAATTGAATCACTAATACATTTTTGGTTTTTTTTAAATTTTAGTAAAACAAAGAGTTTTCAATGTTCCCCCTTGGAAATAGATTTACTATCAAACCATGTAAAATATTGTGTTACCATTTACTTTTAATTTTTAATTTGGTTCCTTAGAGTGTGTGTTTGGGATGTATATGTGACATTTTTATTAGGGTGAATTGTTAATTCCTAATTCTTTGGATTCAATTACAAATGGAAGAACAAGTTTTTTTTAATAATGTAAACTATCAGCACATATAAATTTCTACTGAACACAATGTTCAAAAATATTGTGATTGTATTGGTTGTTCAAGTCATTCTTCCATAACAAGCGGTATCATAGAATACATGGTTAGAAATCATGTTTTCTTGTAGGATATTGAAATAACTATATCGAAGAATGTTTATGAAGTAATGACCAGTGGATTTTCAATTGAAGTCAATATATAATCTTTAATGAAATAATTATATATAAAAAAAGGACTATTGATGAATTTGATGCCACGGAAAAGATGTAAACTATTGAAGTACACGTGAGTTTAGATAATAACATCAAAAAATTAAAAATTAGTGAAAACAGACATTATAAAAAATGAACTAAAAATTAAACCAGTGGCTAGTGTGTCATAAAGAATGAGAACTATAAAATTCAGAGGGAAATCATATGTTGTAGAGAAGTTTGTATCAAGAGAACTAGATGTTTGAGCACTATAAATAAAAGGAGTGGAAATAACAGAAGCTTCTTAGATAATATCATCTATATTCAGAAAAAAATTCAACAATACAGGTTTAACGTAATCGTTTTACCTATAATAAATATTAGGGAACATATAAACAGAGAGTCGGTTGAGAAAATTAGTGGAAAAAAGTAATGGGGGTCAATTAGAGAGGAAAGAATTAATTAATTGATATTTAATGAAATATGGGAGCTGATTGAACTATAGAAGAGGAAATTGTCACTTGAGATCTGATGGACTTATCATTTGAAGTAAGAAAATGACCATAATATAATAAATAATGAATTTTTGGGGGGTGATAGGATTACAATAGAAGTGAGGAATAAATTTCAATGAAATATTTACATTGGTATTTAATCGTGATACCATCTGGATAGTGATATGTATTGTTACATCTGATGGTTTACACATGAATAAGATGGGTACAAAGAAGTCCTTTTTTAACAGAGAATTAATGGGGCAGATTTACTAGAAGTATCCTAGGGAGATTGAAGACTGATAAAAGGAGTGACTTTTTAAAACTAAAATGAAGTCTCTATGGCTTGAACAAAATCACCTTGACATTTGAATATGGACTTTATTGATTTTATGGATGAAGAATGTTTCAAAATTAGAAACATTAATAAATTTTGTCATAAAATGTTATTAAATGATTGACTTATGTTCTACTCTTACATTGTTGGTGAATTTAGAAATTCAATAGATTCATGAGATCATGTTTAAGTTGATCGGATGATTTCAAATAAAAGATCATAGTTAATCTAAGAAAGCATAAGTATTAGGATATAGTGGGATAAAATATCATATACATTGGTGTAAGGACCTGGCCGTAAACATTACAAAATATTAAATTATGTAAATAATTCAAGTTGAGGATAATTTAAGTTTTAGAACTTTATAGAATTAGGTCATAACATATACATAACAATTTGAATGTTACAAGTAGACACTTTTACTCAGTATCAAATTTTTCATTAAATAAAAACACTTAAAAGAAAAGAAACTTTTTAGTTCCATGTTTTAATCATCATGAATTTTCCATGATCTCATCCATGACCCCATTCCACATTAAGTCCCATGAAAAACATTTCAAAAACAAGGGATGAGCATAAAAAGATCATAAAGGGATACACAAAGAAGGAAAACTGTTAGTTTTTCAAAACAACAAGTACAAAATTAATACATTATCATCAAAAATATTTTTCACCTTTTTGAAGTAGTGAATACTTTTCACTGAATAAAAGATCATTTCTTACCCTTTTGTAACCAAAATATTACCATAAAACCCATAGAAAGTACACATAACACATAAAGGTAACTTGGGTTATAAACATTCATAAATGGAATAATGATATGGTCGACATCCACACATATCATTAAATGGAATAGCCATACGGCCGACTTCCATACCCAATGCATTGGAGGTTATACCATAACCACCCATCTTGGTTTATCCCAGCACCACCCGTCATTTGATTTATCACGTAACCACCATCAAATGTCCAAGTACCATTATAAAATCATAACACATAAAATATTGAAAATATAATAATTTATTTAATAAAATTTCATTTTCAATCACAATAAATCATTTTATGATATGGAAATAATATATCCATTTCAAAAACCATTTTCAAAACCATTTAAAACATATAATAAAGAGATTTGTGAATTCAAGTGTCCATTACCTATTTTATGCTTTTCAATGAAATATTATTTTCAAAACATTCATGTCCATATAAATACATCCTGAAAACAATTTTTAAAACATCGACATTAATTAGAAATATTTATAAGAATAATTATTTAAAACATTTAAAATAATATTTTAGTAAAAGAGTTCCTAACCAAATGAGAGATGCTTGAATAGAGATAATTGAGGAATAACATTAATCAACACTTATAATATCATGAGATTAAATATATTAATGATATAATATGTCAAAGGGTAGTATATACACCATAAAAAAGTGAATTGGTGTATAAAAACAAATAATTCTCAATGGAATGTAAATTGGGACAAAGTCCCTTGCAAAGATCATATCCTTAGATTAGGGAAAAATCAATGACATAATTATCTGTTACAAATATAAATACACCCTTTATAAGTGGATATTAACTGTTACACAATCTTAGTTTAGTCACACATATTCATATCATGAAATAATCAATAAGTATAAGTTTAACCACAAATAATTGAAATTGCACTAAGAAGTTCTCTTACAAAAATTTGACAACTTAACGTCGTCGCTTTAAAATTCAAAAAATGAGTTGATGAAATAGAAAAGGGTCTCTCATCACATGGAAATAAAATTTACAATAATAAGGATATAGAAAAAACATATCCCAATATAAAAAATTGAAATTTAAAGACATAACATAAAAAAAGTCATTGATTAGAATAGAAGAGTGAAAGGCTCCCTTACCGATTTGGTAACATACAAAACATACACCACATGAAATAAGGATAATAAAATGAAGATATAAATACCAATATATTAAATTATATTACACCATGAATAAAATCATGGTCAGTACATTAACCACAAAAAATGAAATAGTGGAAAATATAGCATGAATCTCACAGGAAAAAAAGTGAGATGAAAACCCCTAACCATGTGTCTGGCTTGACTTGATCATTCTTTATTTTACAGAATAATAATATAAAGTTCATTTCTACTAGCTTCATAACATCTTTCATGTTTTTTATTTATTTTATTTCACTTATTACCAATTTATAAACATTAAATAATCATTTATGCTAATAACGGTGGTTTTGTCAATATTTGGTACTTGAGTAAAAAAATGAACATCTTATAATTAAAAGTCTTCCATGTGGTCAAAATTACATTATCTCCAGAACAATATTAATTATTTAGAAATCATATACATCATATATGTCTTGTATATATTTTTATTTATTATAGTACATAAAACTTGGAGATAAGAAATGAAATGCACCGTTTATGGAGACGGTAAGTCGTACATACGCATGAACACTACATTCATTTATATTTTGTATAGAATGAAAAAAATTATACATGGATATATTATAAATTCCAGTATAATATAGTATATAATTTCATTAAATCCATCCTTTATACATTCGATGTATTTCATGAACGAGTCATATCACATTGAGGGAGCAGTATTCTGCACTTCCACAAATGAAATTATCATATTTACCCACTATGGAAAACAGAAAGGTATGATATAAATGAAAAAATAAAAAATAGTTTAAACAATTTAAATATAATATATATAACATATAAATAAATTTACATCATAATGGACCCCATGGGATGTGGTAGGAGATAATCAAACAATCATCGTTTCGTGAGGCAGTAGTTTGACGTCCACAGAAACAATATGTCCTTTACCCATTAGATGGATGTGTGTGTAAGTTTAGTTCGAATAATTCTCATAAAAACAACCTAGTATATTTAGGATATTGGTTTTTTTATATAAAAAATGAATAATAGGAGCATAATAAGTGAATAATTAAAATAAAATAAGTGAACCTGAGGGAAGACGTAAACTTTAAATCGGGTAACTCCCTATGGTTTGAACCAAAAGGATTCCTTGAAGTGCCATATGCCTATATTAAAACATCAAGGTGGAATATAGGGATTTTTGGAGATTTGTAGGTAGAGTTTGGACGAGCCAAGAGGACTTTAGAGGTGTGATTAATGGGTTTTAGGTGATGGACTTTTATAAGGGGTAGGAGGGGCTCTTCAGGAATGTTTGAAAATATTATTTTATTATATATAGAATTTAGATTTCAAAAGGTCCCAAACACAATTAATTTGATTTTAATATTACTATTATTTTAATATAAAACATTCAAAAAGAATTGGATAGGTTTCGGATATTTTTTAATCCTTATCTTCATTATTTAACCCTTTGTTAACTTATTTAACTTTTACCGTGTCTTCTTTCAAATTCATACAATATGGTTAATATATTTAATATAAAATTGAAATAAAACCAAAATTGGTTCATTAATAACATTATAAACCATATCTAAGTGATTTAGCAGAATATAATAATTCTAGGATTATTATATCATTTAATATAATATAAATTTATTTTGAAACTCATTTATGTCAGTTTTTATACTATTCATATCATGTCTTTTTAAAAAACCAAAAAAACTTGTTCCCTTATAGAAACCCTTAATTAAATAAAATATAAGAAGTAATATTCATCTCTAAAATTCTTTTATGGAATAAAATAATTCATAATAAATTTTTTTTAACATTTATAATATCATTTATTTAAATCGTTCATTAATGAGGTAATTATAACATCAACATTGTGTCATGAAGAAATTTATTTATATGATGTTGAAAAATTATAAATAAAATACCATGATTTTGGAAATATTTTTATATTTATAATGAATATTTATATTCAATGATATCAATTATATAATACCACATTAATTTTTTTTTTGAAAAAACAATACATTATTATGATATTTTTATTTTTACATTCAATAAAAAGTTATTAATGTCATTATCTTAACCAAATAGATTTCAAAGGAAAACAGTTCTACCCATGGATTTTATTTGGAGGACATGACCCTTAAACTAAGGTTAGGACATGTTTTATGGAAATTTTATATTATTATAATATTATTTTTACCTTGAATAGCCTTATTTTCCTTTAATCGCGGTAAATAAAAGTCAATAGTTACTATTCAACAAAAATTATTTTCATTTTATTGAACAAAATTCTACTTAGAGATTATAAACATGTATGTTGGATTTATTATATTAAATTTATAGAAGTGATAAAATTACATTTAAATGAAAAAGTCGGTTTTAACTACTATGCAATGTTTTTTCACTATTCATCCAAAATTGAACGTTTTTAGAAAAATACCAAAAAATCACCCAAACATAATTTTGATATTCCGATTTAAAAAATGTTGTCTAATTTAAAAAATTAAAAACATATAAGTTTCATTAATTAATTTAAAATTAATTTCTGTTGTCAAAACTAGAATGTGTGCTTTTAAGAAATAATAACTTTCAAAAGATTGATATTTCTTTATATCTAATTTCAAAGTAAAATTACTTCAAATAACCAAAATTGTATTAAATTGTAAAAATATAATCCTATTACTCTTTAAAACCATTTAAAAAGATAATCTAACTATATAAATAAATTACATTAAAAGGCAGTTTTGAATTAAAATGCAGTATTTTTTACTATTCGTTAAAAAATGAACTTTATCAGAAAAATACAAAATTTTTATCCAAAGTAAATTTTGATATCCGTCTTCTAAATAGTAATTTTATTAAGTCAAATGAAACGTATAAAATTTACTAAAAATATTTAAAAAGGGGTCGATATCAAAAGGCAGTAAATCGGCTTTTTTAAAAATATTAATGTTTGTTATGCTTAAAATTGGATTCATTATTATATTAATCGTCTAAAACTAATTGGACAAATGTAAAAACATTTAATAAACATTCCTAATCATATTTTAGTTAGTTCTGTTCATTCCCACCTATACAAAAACAAATTGTTAAATAGAATTTAAAATAATAATATTTTATTATTTTATTTTCCGATATAACTCAAAGTTGTGTGTAACCTAAAATTTCAAACAAACTCATTGTTGCATGTTGGGAACCCCATCGAAAATATATTCCCATTTAAATTAAAATTAATATATTATTCATAAGTATTTATAAAAATCAAAAGTATTTTTTTATAAATATCTGGGACGTTATATCCTTCCCCCCTTTTGGAAATTTTGTCCTTGAAATTTTAAAATTGCTCGTGGAAACTTCATTGAAAGTACCACATCCAAAAAAAATGAGTTAATAAACTATCACATTAAAAGAATTAAGTAAAATTAACAAGTTCACCCAAGATAACCCATTCTAGGATTTAGTGAAAACATGGATATGGAGGAGAAGCTAAGTGTCATGTTCTGATAGAGGGTGATAGAAAACATGATTAGGAGAAAATTAACAACATGAAAACCACAAACTTATGATAGTTTAAAGTGTATTTGATTCCCCAATAGGAAAAGAAAATGGAAAATGTTTTTATTATGTTCCCTTTCATAAAGTTGGAGAATTTATCTATGATATTGACTAAGGACATAAGTAAGTATACTTACTTTTCAAGTAATGTATTATCCTATCATAAGTTTCTACCCCAAACTCATCTTTTCTCAAAACGATGAGTATTCAAGATGACTTGGTCACACCTTAAGTGCAAGATTCAACTTCTAAAGAGTAAAATAATCCAAAGAAGATGAACTGTATATTTTATACATTAACAAAATCCAAAACGGCTAGTACAAGATCAGATAATCCTCCAAAGGATAATCTTTTATGAAATTAAATACTACTCTTAATCTCCAAAATTGAATAAAGATTACCCATTGTTCAACAGAGACCATTCAACAAAAAAATTTCATAAAAATCTATTAATATAATCCAAAATAACATTGAAACCCAAATATCATAAGAATTTAATCACATAGTCTTCCATTGTAAATCATAACATTTATCTCCAAATAACATTGACTACTCTTAAAGTCTCATACTGAATTACAATTAACCCAATAAAATATTCTCTATGATAGGATAATCATTTCCATAAATAACCCAAATTGACATATATACACCATAAAAATATAGATTTTTTATAAATAAAATTTCAACTATTACTCCACAAATGAAATCCCATAGTATTCTATTTTCCTTAGGCCAATAGTGCCCCCAAAAGAGAAAATGTCTTCCAAAATAACCTTTATCAATTAATCACCAAATAATTTTCCTATACTAAGTAAATCTATTGGATAAAACATAAGTTCCTAACAATCAACTTATACATGATCCATAAAATCATTTAAATAAACATAACCAGTCTTACTAACTAGGGACAACATGTAGTCTATTGGTAGGTGATAAATACCAATCACACTTTCTTTGTAGGTTTGATTCTCGTAGATTTTTCTGATGCAATGAGTTGTCACACGATCTTTGTGTTATACTTTTTCAAAAACTATATAATTTAAGGACATTCCCAAAAATGATATAAATTTCTCAAAATTAACCATAACATATTTTTCCACAAATTTGATCTCATACATCATATTTTTCTCCCAAAAAGTAATAACCTGCAATTGCCTCAAATTCAAGGATCATATAAACCAAAATGGTTATTTATAACAATATCCACAAAAGAAAAGATAATTATTCCTTGAATAATGTTTTCACATTTCAAACATTAGGGTTACACACACTAGAATAACCCGTCCTAAGTTATCCTATTGTTAATACATTTAAACATATAATCATCCATAGATCAAACATAAATCGTCAATTCCTAATATGTAGACATCATAATCATCAAACATTATTCATGATCCTTTATCCATGTTTATCCATATTATTCTTTTATACTTATTTCCTACAAACAAAATCATGCATAATTTCATAAGACCTCAGTAATTTCAAAACATGAACTTTGAAATAATCCATAACTTTCATAGGTCATTTCCAGTTTCCTCGTCTTCAATTGGAATTGAATTACGAATTGGTATACATATATTTGAATTATCCTACTGATCTCATTCTTGATCCTTCTTCATAGGACATCAATTTGTATGATGACCATGCACACCACATTTAAAACATTCAATTGATCCTTTATAAATAAATTATTTCCCTTTACTAAAGTCAACTGGATGCTTCCATTTTCCAAGGAATGTTATTGCTTTATGACCCTCATTACCACATCTATAGAATCTTCCTGTCCCTTTGAAGAATTTTCCTAGTTGTTTTTTTTTTCACATCCTTGACACATAGGATTTTTAACATACTTAAATTTATGATTATTACCTGAACTTCCATTGGGATTCATTTCATGTGTATAAGATGCATTAGAAAAATCACCATGTTTCAAGTGGTCAATAATGACTCCAGTTCATTGGTTGAGAATGACCACAAGAGTTCTCATTACATCTCCCACTTCATTCAGTTGCTTATTCAGAAAACCATCACAGTTTTATTCACATCCATTGTTACTTTGGTCCATGCTAGATCCATCCATTTACTAAAACTAAAAATTTTAGTGTGATTATACAAGTAAAATCATCATATAATATCTTATGAGCTGGGTAAACACTAAGATATATTTATTCTTGTTATCTTAAACACATTAAATTTATCTAAAAATCATTGACTCTTTCTAATATTCTAACCATTATGGTTATGTCAATTATGCTTAAATAACACCCTAACCTTTAAATTTATCTAAACTTACAATTGATAACAACTGTAAGGACCTGACCATAAACATTGCAAAATCTGGAATTAAGATAATAATTCAAATTAAGGATATTTTAATGTTTATAACTTTAGAGAATTAGATCGTAACATATACATAAAAATTTCAATATTTCAAGTAGACACTTCTTCTCGGTATCTATTTTTTCATAAAATAAAAACTATTAAAAGAAAATAAACTTGTTTATTTCCATGTTTTAATCATCATGACTTTTCCTTGATCCCATCATTGAAACTATTCCACTTTATGTGCTGTGAAAAACATTTCAAAAACATTGGATGAGAATAAAATTATTAGTAAGGGAAGGACAAAGAAAGAAAACTGTTAGTTTTTCAAAAGAATAAGTAAACCATGAATACTTTATCATAAGTTATACTTTTCACCCTTATAAAGTAGTAAATACTCTTCAATGAATAAAAGAACATTTTTACCCTTTTTTAACCAAAATATTACAATAAAACCCATATAAAGCACACATTACATATAACGGTCTCATTGGATATAAATATAATTAAATGGAATAACCATACAGTCGACTTCCACACATATAACTAAATGGAATATCTATATGTCCAAATTCTTTACACAATTCATTTGAGGTTATAACGTAACCACCAGTCCTGGTTTATCACGGCACCACTCATCATTTGGTTTATCACGTAACTACTCATCAAAAATTCAAGTACCATTACAAAATCATGACACATAAAATATTTAAAATATAAACATTTCACTAATAACATTTCATTTTCAATCACAATAAATCATTTAGAGATATTGAAATAATCAATGCATTTCAAAAACCATTTTGAAAACCATTTAAAACATTTAATAAAAAGATTTTTGAATCAATGTTTCCCATACCACATTAAATATTTTTAAATAAATTTTAATTTCAAAACATTCATTACCATGTAAATAAATCCTTAAACCCATTTTTTAAACATGCACATTAATTAGATTGATTTAGAAGAATAAATCATTAAGGCATTTAAAATGATATTTTAGTTGAAGTGTTCTTAACCCAATAAGAGATGCTTGAATACAAATAATTAAGGAATAAAATTAATCAAAGCATATAATTTCATGAGAATAAAGAGATTCATGATATAAAATGTAAAAGGGAATTATATACACCATATAAAACTGAATTTGTGTATAAAATCATATAAGACTCAATGTAATGTAAATTGAGACAAGGTCCCTTGTAAAGATCGTATCCTTAGATTAATGACAAATCAATGACATAATTATGTGTGAAAAAAAAAAGAATGCATCCAATATAAGTGGATATTAACTGTAAAAATATTATAGTTCATTCACACATATTCATAGAATTACATAATCAAGAAGTATATGTTTAACCCCATACAATTGAAATTGGGTTAGGAATTTATCTTATAGAAATTTGACAGCCTGATAGCGTCAGTTTAAAATTATGAAAATGAGTTAATGATAGAGAAAAGGGTATCTCATCACATGGAAATAAAATTTGAAACAATAAGGATATATAATAATGTATCCTAACATATGAAAATAAAAATTTAAAATACATAACATAGAATAATTCTTTAATTAAAAGAGGATAGTGAAAAGTTCCCTTCCCGATTTGATAACTTACGAAACATACACCACATTAAAGAAGGATCATACAATGAAGATGTAAATACCCATAAATTAAATTATATTACACAATGAATATAATCATGGGAATAAAATAAACTATGCAAAAGAAAATAGTGGAAAATATATCATGAATCTCACGAAAATCAAAAGTGAGATGAAAACCCCTTACCCTGTGTCTAACATGACTTGTTCATTCTTTAATTTCCTGAATAATAAACTGAAGTTAATTTTTACTTTCTTCATGAACTTTTTCAATTTTATTATTCCTTTTATATCACTTATTACTATGTTATAAACATTATATAATAATTTGTGTTAATAATTGTCATTTTTTAAATATTTGGTACTTAAGTAAAAAAATGAACTTCTTATAATTAGTAGATTTCAATGTGGTCTAAATTATATTATCTCCATAATTATATTCATTATTTAGGTATCATATATATCATACATATCCATTATATTTGTGTATTTATTATAGTATTTAAAATTCGAAGATAAGAAATGAAATGCACCGTTCCTGGAGACTGTAAGTCGTACGTATGCATGAACGCTACTTTGATTTCTATTTCGTATGGAATGAAAAATTAAGGTTAAATATTTATATTATAATTCCAGTATAATATCATATATAATTTCATTTACTCCATCTTTTATACTTTCCATGTATGTAATGAACGTTTCTTATCACATTGAGGGGGCGGTAGTCTGCACTTTCCCAAATGAAATTATCATATTTACCCATTATAGAAAACATAAAAGTATGATATAAATGAAAAAATACAGAAGAATATAAAAATATAAATATAATATATATAACATATTAATATAGTACCATTACAATGTCCACCATGAGAGGCGATAGGAGATAATCGAACAATCATCATTTCGTGAGGTAGTAGTTCATCATCCACAGAAATAGTATGTTCTTTACCCATTAGATGGTGGTGTGTGTGAGTGTAGTTCGAATAAATATCATAAAAAATACATATTATATTAAGGATACTAGTATTTTTATATAAAAAATGAATAATAATAGAATAGGGAGTGAAGAAGTAATATAAAATAAGATATCTTGAGGGAAGACATTACATTTAAATCGGGAAACTCCCTTTGGATTGAACCAAAAAGATTCCTTGAAGTGACTTATGCATAATTTAAGCCTTCTAGAAGAAATATATGAATTTTGGGAGCTTATTTGGGTAGATTTTGGAAGAAATAATAGGGATTGAGAGGTGTGAGTAATGGGTTAGAGATGACGGACTTTTATAAGGGGGAGGAGGGGCTCTTTATGAATGTTTGAAAATGTTATTTTATTATAAAATGAATATCGATTTCAAAATGTCCCAAAATAAATAAATTCGAAGATAAGATGAATATTTTAAAAAAAAACATCAAATAAAAATTTTACAGGTTTTTCATATTTTTAATCCTTATCATATTTATTTAAACCTTTGTTAACTTATTTAACTTTTTTCATGTCTTCTTTTATATTCAAACTTTATAGATAATATATTTACTATAAAATTCCAATAAAACCACTAGTGTTTCATTAATGAAATTATCAACATTATATATTTCATTTTCCATAATATTAAATTTTTATGATTATTATATCATTTGATAAAATATTAATTGATTTAAAAACTCATTTATGTGAATTTTTATACTATTCATATCATGAATTTTATAAAAATTCAAAATAACTTGATTCTTTCGAATAACATTCATTAATTCAAAGAAAAAAGTATTCATAATCTCTAAAATTAGGGGATGGCATAAAAAGGTTTAAAGTAAATTTATTTTAATATTTATAATATCATTTCATTAAATCATTCATTCATTAGGTAATCATTACATCATCATCATGTCATAAATAAATTTATTTATATGATGTCTAAAATTTATTAATAAAATACCATGACATAGGAAATATTTTTATATTTATAATGAATATTTATAGTCAAAGATATCAATTATATAACACCACCTTAAAATTGTCTTGGAAAAATAATACATGTTTATGATATTTTTATTTTTACTTTAAATAAAAATTTATTAATGTCATTACCTTACCCAAATTACTTTCAAAGTAAAAATGTTCTTCCCAAGGATTGTATTGGTCATCCATGACTCATACAATATGGTTAGGACATGTGTTAAGGTAGTTTTATATTATTATAATATTAACTTTACCTTGAATTTCCTTATTTACCTTTAACTGCAGTAAATAAAGTCAAAAGTTACTATTCACCAAAAATTATTTTAATCTTATGGAGTCACATTTAATATAATGATGAAAACCATGCATGTCAGATTTTTAAAATTCAATTCCCAAAAACGGTAAAATCACATTTAAATGAAAAAGTCGGTTTTTATCTACTATTAAGCATTTTTCACTATTCATCAAAAATTGAACATTTTCAGAAAAATACCAAAAATTAACCCAATGCTAATTTTAATATTTTGAACTCAAAATTGATTTATATTTTAACAAATTCAAAACATATAAGTTTCATTAATTAATTTAAAATTAATTTCTGGTGTCAAAACTAGAAAGTGTGTTTTTAAGAAATAATAACTATCAAAAGATTAGCATTTGTTTAAATCCAATTTCAAAGTGAAATTACTTCCAAGGACCAAAATTGTATTAAATGGTAAAAATATAACCCAATTACACTTTAAAACCATTTAAAATGATAATCTACCCAAATAAATAAAAATTTTAAAAGGAATTTTTGAATTAAAATGCAGTATTTTTCACTATTCATTAAAAAATGAACTTTATCAGAAAAATACCAAAATTTCATCCAAGGTAAATTGTTATATCCATATTATAAATAAGAAGTTATTTTGTCAAATGCATCATATAAAGGTGAAAAAAACTATATTTAAAAAGGGTTGGCTATTAAAAGGCGGTAAATCGAATTTTTTAAAAATATAAAAAAAATTCAGGCTTAAAATTGAATTCACTATTATTTTAAGCCTCTAAAACTTATTGGATAAATGTAAAAAAAATTAACAAACATTTATAATAATATTTTAGTTAGTTCTATTCATTCCTGTCAATATAATGACTAGGCGTTAACAACATTTTAAAAAAAATAAAAATTTATCATTTTATTTTTCGGTATAACTCAATGTTTTGTGCATCGTAAAATTTCAAAGAAACCAGTTATTGCGTGTTGGGTAGGCCATCGAACATAGTACCCCATTTAAAGTAAAATTAATATCTTATTAATAAATATTTATAGAAATCAAAATTATTATTCTATAAATAGCTAGGTCATTTGATTTGGTGTTATATCATAAAGAGTACATCAAAAATATCATCTATAAATTTGGGATAACTATATGTAAATATATCGAAACTACCCTTTCCGAAAACATCATGTTATCCATGGTAAAGTTACCTTCAAAATCCTATGAGGTCCATTATATGGTGAATGTTCCATATTCATCATCTATTGCATGTTTTTAATATTTGATGGCATATACATAGAAGGATATTACCTTTATAGTGGGAGTAGTGAGTCTGTCCATGTCTAACAGTAGTGATAATAATTTTTAAGCTATGAAATGGATCGTCTAAAACATTAAGGGATCAGTATAAAAAATATTGTGCTTCTGGGAATTTGTACCTCTATAAGTTTTTTATATATATTTTAATGGTTCCATTGATACTCAAAAAAGAACAATGGGTTTTTTTACATTTGGTAAAATGTAAATGTGTTGAATTTAAAATCCACAGTCAGTGGTTCAATTATATGAAATTAAATAATGGTGCGTGGAAGCTATAGAAGTATGAAATGAACTTTTCTGGTTAAACTGCTTGTTGAAGGATCTCATAAAAGAGTTTTAATGATGAACATTATTCAATGATAGTATAATTTTTTTCCCACAATGACAAGAATTTGGGATTTTATAAGAGAATGAAACACATTGACCAGAAGTTTAATTTCATCTTAAATCTTCTGGAAGACAAGGTGTTTTATTTAAAAATATCTAGGGGAAGAAAAATTAGTCTAACATGATCTTGAATGTGTTTTTAATTGAGATAATGTGGTAATATTGTGCCCTAGTGGGACTCGGTTGGATGAAAGGAGTTTGGGGAACACTACATGATATGTTTGTCTATGAGTTTTGGAGGATGTGGAAGATTTTTATTGAGGAAATATTCAACTGGGATTATTTTTGGATCATGAATCTTCTTCAAGTTACTGGAAGTTGACGCACTTGATGTTCACACTCTAGTAGTTTTCCTTAGCCTTATCCAAATAGTGGTAGTAGAAACCTTCACCTTGTGTGTAAACTAACCAAAAGTTTTCATACTTCCGATGGTTGGGTAAAATGGTCTAAAATTTCCTAATATAGTTTTAAAAATTTTATCAGCTAAGACAATTGTCTTATTGTAATTCAATCTTAAATGGTAAAATAAATGGATTTTTTACTTCAAATTTTGGATGACGGTGCTACCTAGTTGACCAACAATGAATCTCTATAAAAGAGTGTTGGTCCATCTGATAGTTTCAATTATTGGTATTATACTATACAAAATTATAAAAAGTATTACACTATCCCTTTTTGAATAGATTTTCCATTTTTATAATTAATATAATACAAAGGCTCTACACTATTATAAAATCAATGTATAAAGAAAGTATCAACCACATAAAATCTTATGTGCACATTTACTTTTACATTTTAATATTATCATCTTGAGTGGGTATTTGGTATATATTTGAATCAGTGATTGGAGTGTGACATAAATTTCTAATTCATTGGCTTCCATACTAAATGAAAGAATCGATGGATGATTGTTTTCACTTTAAAATACCAATTGATACAACAATAAAATGAACTAAAGGTTTAATCATTTAGTGATTGTACCAGTTTTTTAGGCCCTTCTTTTCTAGAAATCCTTAATCATACAAGGGATGTTCACCCATGAGAAATATCATTCTCCGCTCTTCCATTTTCTCCATTACCATTGAAAGGTTAGTCATCATGCTAATTTCATCGGTTCCCACATTTCCTTTACTAGGATAATACCAAATATACAAGACTCTATTAGAATTTCGCTTATTTTTGGAAAGGAGTATACTTATGGTATTTGTGATTGATGTATACCAAAAATAATTCCTTGATAAATAAATCTTAGAGAACAATAATGCATGAACCATTGCATCTAATTCCATATCATGTTTAGGGTAGTTTTTTGGTGGATGAATCTTTTTAGAAGCATATGACAGTACTTGTTGATCCCACGTAGATAAGATAATATATGATTGGGGGATAATTTCAACATCATGTTAAACTCTTGAAATTATATTTAATATTGTTTAGGCCATAAAAAACTAGACTATTTCATGGATAAATATATCTTAGGATAATGTGTTATTGGTAATTTATAGATAATTTAGTGGTATTACCCAATGAGCTTCATTAAAAATTTGACCTCTAATAATTTCTATGGACCATTCCATGACCTATTAAACTCCACCTTTCTAGGTTATAATGAAATTCTAATATCTGAAATTACATGTCCACGTAGCTTATGTATCTGAATCCAAGCATATCATAAGAAATACGGGCATATAGTTGGTTCATCAATAATTTTTCCATGATGATTAAAAGATGTTAATCATGTTTTTCTAATGATTTATTAAAATTGAGATATTATACAAAAAATCACTATGAATGAGTCTATAGATGAATAGAAATAATATTTTTTTTGTTCCATAAATATATATTAAAAATTACACAACCAAAAATGAATTACTAGACACTCAAAGTGTTAATAACATCTCTAGAAGGTACCCTTATGAATGTGTTCTGATCGGACCTGTAGCTAGTGATATCCTAAACAATGTTTAATCTTACAAAACCATGCCTCATTTAACTAATTAAATAGATCATAAATTATGGGTAAATTTTAATGGTTATTATTAGTGACCTAATTTAATTTCTATTAGTATATATATAATCATATATTCCCATCAACCATCCAATTGAAAAGGAATTATGATCCTTGAAGAGTTGTTCTCATCTAAATAAACCAATTGCCATTAAAATCCACTAATTGGATCTCCGACACTGATAATTCTGTAAAATACATTTCATGCGTAGTGATATTTATAAATTAAATTTTTGGAATAAGATAAATTGTAAATACTACATCTCTCTTAGCTGGTAATTTAGAGAAGTATTTAAATAAAATATCGTTGTATAGTTTCACCACTTGAGATACAAAAAAACCATAAGTTCTACTAATTTGAGAATGCGACTATCCATTTCAATTTTTGTAACCATAACTTGAAACTAATAAGGGGTTAATAAACTATCATAAATCTCCCAATCACCAAAATGGGTATATCTCATTATAGTTACTTATGTTCAAGATAAACATTGGGAATTGTGGTTGATACCATCTCAAAATTGAGATAACCCAAACCTTTCCTGGATTTATATTGGATATTTTGATGAAAATAATAATTTATCCCCATTAATAAATATATTATAGTATATTGTTGGAATAAATATTTTTACCCAAGATATATTGTAGTGTACTGGAGTGAGTATAGATATATCTTTAAGTGGTAATATGCCTCGGAGTTTCTCTTTTTTGTTTGGGTTTGGGTGATGTTATAAAATATAACTATAGTGTGCATTTTTATTTAGATAATGTGATGAAGTTGTTTTATTAATTTTTAAATAGTGGTATCCCCTCATATATTCCATCCACCAACCTACTAAACCAAAATTCTATCAAATAATCACCCCTATGTTTCTTATTATTTAGATAATATCCCAACCAATCACTCCCATGTCGTGTTTTATTGTCACAAAAAGTCATAAAATGGCCATTAATGTATCTTCTATTACCCTCTTAATTTTATCAAGAATCCAAGATCCCTCCCCAATCCATACCACCACTCTTAATTGTATGGGTGATGATTCTAATCAAGGGATTGTGTGTGAAATAGAATAAAGAAAAAGAAATTTAAATTTAAATATATTAAATAATTAAAATATATTACATAATATTAATTAAAATAAAAAACATTGAGATTTATATAAGAGGGAAAAGTATCATCAATATATAAAAATTTAATAATATGTGTATGGAGATCTCATCACCTTGGGAATTAGTAGCCCATTCTGCTATCATGAGAGAATGCAATAAAGCTGTTATATGAATTTAAAAGTTCCATCCCCTATATAATAGGGTTCATTTAAACTTAATAGGGTAAAATGGAATGTGTTGGAACATATCCCAATTCCTAGATAAATTATATGTAATAATGAACAAGGAATTGAATTTTCTATGTGTAATGTTTGAAATTCTTTTACATAAGTGATAAATATATTTTGTTGATTCCAACATAACCCTTATACCCATAGATTATAATACATATATTAGTGATTTATTGATTTTACTCAACATAATTTGAAATATTAAAGGGGATATAACTTTGGTTCCCACATATTTTATAAGTGATATGTGTGGCCAAAATCTTGATCAGGGGATCAAAATGATTGAAATTACTTCCATTGATCATAGTAAAGCGTTCCATAGAGTTTTAGAGTTAACCAAACAATTATGAAGTAATTTTTTTGATGGTTTGATTTTTATTAAATTGTGTAATTGATCCCTAAGAGTATATTGGGTCTAATATATCTTATGTTTGGTATTGAAATACTATAGCCCAAGTGATGAAATCTCAAGAAGTCTTCCTCTAGAGTATGATAGAATACTGATATATCATTAATATTATAGGTGAGGTTCCATTATATCTGACATATTCCTATAATGGAAAGTGATATTTAATCACTTCATAATTTATTCTTATTTGGATCAAATTTCCGTGTTCTCAAAACAGGGTATCCCAATGATGAATTTATTGGTATTGGGGTTTTCTTATATATTGGATATTAGCCTTATGTTAGATCATTGATATATCTATAGGTATCTCCATAATGTTATGATAGGTTTTCATGGACCCATAAAATCAATAGATCATTAATTCGGTAGTGTACAATGCCTCATAGTTATGTTTAAGGGATTCTGCTAACCCAATAATATTCTCAGGCTCCTCCTTATTGTGTTATATTTGACTCAATGGATACTCATGGATCACTACATACTATGTTGTCATATTGATGCCTTATCAAGAAAATATTTGACTCTAAAGTTTCATTGTTATAAAATATGATGTTAGATCACTAGATTGTGTCCACTCAGCTGATAGATCCTCATGACTCATTGATAGGTTATGTTATCCCGCCAACATATTCACATGATTTGGATATAGATCTAAAATTACCTTCAAATTCTTTAATTTTAATGGTTCACCCAATTTCTAAAAAATCAAATCAATGAATTATATTGAATCATCCATTAATATTATTCCTCATTAAATAATTAGTCAAATATGATCAAAAAATAATATTTAATATATATTAATAAAATCCATTGAAATGATGGGTAATAATAAATCATCACGGAAAGTTTTTTACAGTCACGTGTAAGGGCAAAAAAATAATGTATAATGAATGAAATATAATGAATAATTTTAATGAATCTGTCCCCTAGACATAAATTTTTCTTTTCCTCTGGTAATCCTCTTAAACAGCTTATAAGGTTTCCATCTCCTCTCTATTTCTAGAACTATTGAAAATATTGATAAATAAAAAATGTATTGGTTAAATTAAATTAAAAATAAAAAACCCCCTTTATTGATAACATTATCCACTACACAATTCTACACATCCTTGATACTTTCAATATGATATTCTTATATATCATATACCCCTTATTCATTTGGTATTATAATTACACAAATCTATCCACCCCCTTTGATAACTATAAAATTATTTTATTTTCCTCATCTATGTATGAGAAAATCCCTTACAGAATGATTGAAACTAAATTTAATGTAAACCATCCCAAACATCAATAACCCCCAATGGATATTTTTTTATAAATGAGGATTAAAATCATGGGATAGGCAACCGGCTCTCGGGTTTCCTTAACTCTTATTGGTGTCTTAACCTTACACAAAAAATGTGTCATGTAATCTATAGAATATTTATATATCAGTTATCATCTTATAATTATAATAAAATTCATTTAATGAATGAAAATACCATTTAGGAAGTATCCTATAGGTGTTAAGTTTTTTATAAGAATAGTCACCAAATATTGAGTTAAAATTATTAGTTGGTTCATGTCAAAATTTTGAAGCACAAAATACCTTGTTAGTTAAAAGTTATATTCCTAGTTTCTAACAAAAGGACTAATTTTCTCCAAATATATCAATTATTCTTATTACTACAAATAAGTTTCTCTTTTTACCTCAAAAAACTCAAAACACAACAATAAAAAACAAAAACACATGAAAAATAGAATAAAATCACACAAATATAGAAAAATACTCAAAAAACCTAGTACTACCTAAATTTAGTTTACCCCACACATATCCTCAGAACTACCCCTGTAAACCCAATGATACATTATTAAACATAAATTATCTATAATACAGAAGTGTCAAAAAATTTAAAAATTCTTTACGACCTAGTATTTCATATGATATAACTCAATGGGATAATTATGGTGTTTTATAAAAAAACATTATAAATTTTTTATAGTTTTTTATTCTTATTTATACCACTAATTTAATGTATATGTTGTAATGATATATTATATCATGGTTCATTTAAACTTGAGGTTGCGTGTAAAATAATCTATCAAAGAAATTAAATTTATTTAAGGGAAAAAATCATAAAATCATAGGGTGTAACATTAAACACCCATTATAATAATTTCACCCACTAAATTATATAACTATAATATATAAAACCATGTATACATATGCTTCACAACATCCTTAGGATCCAACATAATTTTCTCAAATTTAGGATTTCACCAGAAAACATCGACCATGTGGGTGGTATTTTTTCGTAGCACTTTCTCTCCCTGATCAATAATCACCAATGGTTGTCTGTAATAAGAGATATCATACTAATTTGTCATGATCTCTGAGTTCATTACATGTGAATGATCTATTATGTTCTTATATATAAGGGATACATAAAACACATTATGTACTTGAGAGAGATTTGGTGGAAGTATAATTCAATAATAAATATTAGTGATATGATTAATAATTTTGAAGGAACTAATATATCTTTTGATCATATTACCCATATTTCCAAATCCAAAAACCCCCTTACAAGGATATATTTTAAGGAATACCTTCTCACTATCTTCAAACTTCATATCACAAAAATTATTTTCAAAATTAACTTTCATTCAACTATCAGCAACCCTGATGTGTTACTAAATAAATATAGCATTATCTTCTATTTCCTCTGCTAGATAAATTCATTATGTATATATTTGTAAAATTAATCCCAAAACATAATATTTAATAACTTGATTACATCGTGGATTTTTTAATGACCCATTTAAATAATTTAGTGAAAGCTAGTGTTGGAAAAAACATTCACTAAAGTATGGTGTTGATCTCAACCACATTTTAAATACATAGAGAAATATCTCAATATGAATTTTATAGTTTTAATATTAATCACATAATAAAAATATATTTCCTTATGATATAAAGTATCAAAACTAAATTCTATATCCAAATTTTTCTAAAAACATCACTGGAACATCAAGGTAAACATTGCCTCTTATCAGATTCAACTTAGAGTGGAAATCCATGAAATATCACCAATTTCAATATGTATATCAATATAATTTAATCAAGTGATAAATATTCTCAAATATAAATTAAATTTTATTAATTCATTAGTTGATTGAGTACAACCCAAATACAAAGATATTCCACTTATATTTCATGGAGAGTCATGTAACAAAATCCATAGTGATGCCTCCTCATTTCAATTCAGGAATGGGTAATTCTTTTAAAATATCCTTAGAATTTTTCTCTCATCTTTAAAGATCATGCATACCATGAAATGAGAAACGTACTCAAAAATATCATTTTTCTTTTTATCCAACTATAAATACTCTTTCATATCCCAATACAACTTCATACTTAGAGGATGAAGAGAGAATGATAGAGCACCATCCAATAGTTGTTTCTAAAAGAATGGTAATTATGGGACACATACATGGTTACTAAGGATTATTATTCAATTATCATCATGGTTTTACTCAAGAACATTTCTCACCATCTTATACAAATCTATATTGTCCTTATGTCAACCTTTAATCGTTAAATGGATAGATTATTGGGTAGTCATTTAATAAAGATATGATTTTTACACTTTTTACATGATTTCAAGATCCATATTCTATACATCCATAATTATTTGATCTCATTAAATAATCATCATAGAAAAATTGGAATATTCTTTTCAAATTGTATCCTAATCCTCCATTTTTCCTTGGTAGTGTAGTAATGTAGTTAGAAATCATTAATGAACTTGAACCATCTTCTCATGTTCATATTAAACAAATTATATGTGAATATAAAATTCATGATTTTTTGATCCGTATACATGTCACACCATTCACCATACAGGCAATGCTTTTGTATCATCAAATTAAAAAATACTATTGTTATCTCTAAATCATGAGTCGGTCAATTTTTCTCATGTATTTCTAGTTGGTGAGGGGAAAATTCAATCCCCATTTCAATAATTATAAGGAATGATTCTAGTCCCATCTTTGATTCATCACCATAGATCACAAATCCTTCTTTACTATAGAATAGTGTAGGTGCATGTGAACTGACCATCCTTCTATTTAACTCCTTGAAATTATCATCAATTTATACTATTCACAAGTAGTTAACTCCGTTATCATAATCCTCAAAAAAATTTATTCTTTAATTCCTTCAACTCAATTGGATCCATTATATTTCGATTATTTTCATTTGGTGTAACACCAAGTATACATTCTATTGAAAACATAAATTCACATTTCATGGAAATACAAGGAAATCATTCAATAAATACATCATCTTAATCCCAAAATAGGCATATCTTTCATTTTGATTTTCTCCCCCACCATTTGAGATAAATATCCCTCATAAATAGGTAATAAGACCCATCTAATGGTGGTAACATCCATTAGAATTTCATATTCATCCTCACATTGAAAGAGGGTCGTAGGTTGATTTTGTAATATCAAACATGAATTTCCTTTCTCAAGAATTGATATGGGATATTTTTAAAGAGATCTAACACATTCCCAAAATTACATCAAATTAAACAAAAGGGATAATCAAAATATTTGAAGGAATAAAATTACAACACACTTCAATAAGAGAGTAGTTAAGAATTTGAGATGTGATTATTATTCAATTATAATTTTAAGTGATAACATAGCATCTAGTCATTGAGATGTTAATGTTATATCCTTATAAAATAAATTAGATACAAAATATTTGGAAGAGATAGATTCAAATAGGATTTTAGGAATTCTAGAGTTTATGATAAGTGTTCCTTTCACCATATTATTCTCATAACCTCAATTAGCAGTCTCAATCATATGAGATTTCAGTTTTTCATTAGGCTGAAGAATTTTACAACATATATCATCATAATTGAGATTTGGATTCATGGATTATTTAGTATAATTCTTATACTCTTATCATATTATTCATTAGAGTGGGTGTGGTTCATTAGATGCAATCTTCCCTTCAAAAACTGTATTAATTAGAATCTTAATCACCTTTCAATATTTATGGTATTTATGACTAAACCTTCCCCATTTAAATTACCTCATGGTTCCATTAAATAAATTTTTGTTCAATTTCATCCCACATTTATAGAATATAGGTGATTGTCATTTATTTCTTCCATGTTATTTATTCGAGTTTTCATGATACCCTATATTCCACTTCTTAAAAAAACAATGGAATTATGGGAATATCTATTTTATATTTCTACATTGATAATACATAAAACAATTTCAACATAACTACTAATTTATATTTTAGTTAATTAGTTTTAGAGAATTTTATTTAATCCACCAAAGAATCGCTCAATTGTTTTATGTGATGATGAGTAATCCAAAACTCTATCTTTTACTTTTTGAAAAATGTTCCGTTTAAATACTAATAGTATCATTATTGTTCAATTTTTTAAAGGAATTCCTTCAATATTTTTGTACATACAATTTTATGGAAGAAATTACTAAAAAATATCCTCTTAAACTCATATCATTCAATAGATTAAATTACATCCTCTTTTCTCACATTCTTACTAATATTCCACTATTGGTCGAAAAAACATTCTATGTAATAAATTTCATAGATAATATTTTCATGTTCTAAGAACTGGAGAATAGAATATATTTTATTAGTGGTGTTAATATATTTGTCAGCCACTAATGGATCAAATGACACAATAAAATAAGGGGGATATTTCCTCATAAAATACTAAATAGTATTTTTTCATCCTTTTATCATTTGGAATCCTATCATGATTCAAGTCCGGAGATATTTTTCTGAGAATAAAAACTATATTCTTCATTTCAGCTCCAACAACATTCTGTTTCTGTTGAGGAAAATCATTTCATTTACACCACATTTATTTTTTAAGACATTTCTTAGACTTCTGACCATTCTCTAAAACCAAAAAAACAGTGTAATAATAAAGTTTCAATAGTAAAAGTGGGAAATAACATAATCCTGAAAATATTTTATAATTTGTCCGGAATAAGTAAACTTTTCTATCAACCAATATTACTTAGGGTTCGTACGATATCCTTACATGTTCAAAATAGGTTTTCATAGGTTATATCCCAAAATTCAACATATTTTAATCTCCTGAAATAACTAAACTCTACTATGTTACCAACTAATTATCCCCAATAATAACATACATTTATATTATATATTTGGTTATCAATATTCAATATATGTCCCAAATAAACATTCCCAATAACCGTAATAGTTTACCATACATAGATATTAGATTCCTAAACATATTATTTAATTATAGACATCATAATCTCTAAGATCATTAAACATATAAAGAACCTTGATAGACTCATCATTCTTAGTACCCATCATCATTACCTGGGGTAAATTAAAACATACGACGGGGTAAAAATTGATTCTCAGTGAGGGTAAACCTGAAAAATATACATAAATGATAATATGTAATCATGTAATCACAATAATTGTATGAAAACATGTGATTTTCAATAGAAAACCATACCCAAAAATTCAAAGATCGCAATTCTGAAACATATCATAAAACATTAATATGTCACAAGATTATGGAATTATCAAAAACAAATAAATCATAACGCATGAGTTCAATTCATAACCATATTAAAATTTATTAATATTGTGTAAAAATAATTGGAAAAGAAACCATTCCATATTTCAAGGATAACTATTGAGAGCGACATATGATATTGCATTAGTAGTCCCCGCTTGTTTACTATAATAAAGAATATCATTATTCCCTATATGTTTCTCATAGTTTGTTGAGAACACCAACTCCTTTCCCATAATTATATCTTGAGATATAAGGATTTACCCAATGAATTAGAGGAATATAAAATTATGGGTCCACCCTTCATATACTGAAAAACATACATTTTTGTTCCACAAGATCATAAAACATTCATCATATAATCATAACATAATATCATTACCCATGGATAGAGAATGGGTTTCAAAAAAATTTCTTTATAATTTAATTATCATATGGAAAGAGATATATGTTCTTAAGGTTATCCTTCAATAATCATCATAATAATATATTAAAAGAAAAAATTGGATGGTATAATAATATAATATCAAATTAAATATAAAAAATCCTTAAATAATGTTGACATTAATGAAAAATATCTTTAATAGAACCTTCAATCATTTATTTGAAGACATGAGTGAAATATTTTTTATTTTCATATAATTTTAACTTAAAATTTACAAAATGTTAACAAAAATGTTTTTGAAAACAACTAAGGAAACTTGTAGAAGAATATTAAAAAAAATAAAGGAAATTATAGTATCAAAATCCATCTATCTATTATACATTAAAATAAAAATTTCTTTTCACACCTTTCTAAAAAATAAAAAACAACTTGTTTCGAAAACTTTTAGAATGATTCCATTTTAAACCATGGTAAATAAAGTAAAAGGTAGTGAAATTTGTATTATTAAAAACGTATAATCATAATTAAAAACTTCCATAAAAATTTTAAGAGAGTGTACATGGAAAAAAATAAATTGAATAAAGTGGAAATATGTACTAATTTTTCATTAAAAACATTTTCTTATTCATTTTAAGTACCAAAGAGTGAAAAACGGTAATATTACTTGAAGATTCCCGGAATAATTAGATGAGAATATAATATATGGGGTGTAAATGATAATTCCCATAAAATATAACTCAATGTAAATTTAGAATATAAATCTTTAAAATAAATGACATTGTGAATAAAAAGTTATTACCTAAATTCCAACTTGTTTCCTAAGTACACTAACCACATCTTCTTTAGACAAGATATTTATTTTTATAACAAATTCCTGTATAGGATGGTATTAAAATAAAAAAAACCCAAGGAATGGAAATTGATGTTATAAAATTGTTTTGGATGGACTTGGTTGATCTAATCGGGTATTAATGTTTTTAGAAAAGAGTATAGGGGTTTCCTTTTATAATTTGGGGAGACGAAACACATGAAATTTTTCAAAATATTATAATATATTAATTTAACATTAAATAAAAATTCCTCATAAATGACTCATATGTGAACATGATATGAGGTCGGGTAAAAATAGGACCATAAATAGTATTTTTACACGTTTTAGGTCATTTTAACCCACATAATATTAGTTTTTACCCTTTTAGCCCATTTTAACCATGGTAAATGCCTCTTTTACATGTTTTACAATTAATAATTTCCCAAAATGGATGTACCATAATTACAAAATTTAGATATAATTATTTCTAATAAGGATTTAATTTTATCAAATTCAATTTCTATAAGATGTATAAATTAATTTTAAAAACCACATAACATGATGAAAATTTTTTTTCTAAGAAAATTAGTTTTAAGTATAAAAATGTTCTATAAAAAATAATTTTTAATATTCATTATAATGAAATAATATAAAATGTGTTTAATAAAAATTATCTTATTTAATTTTAAAACCAAACCAAAATATAAATTTTTTTTGTACATATACTAAAAGAAATGATCATTTTAAAATAAAACCTATCACTTTCTACCATTCACCAAAAAATTTACGTTTTAAACAAAACAAAAAACCAAACCATGATAATATTGAAATGATTATACAAAAAAATATATCATTTTCATAAAATAAACTCTCTAAAAGTGGAATACATTAATTATTACATACACACACAAAATGCCATAAAACCCATTTATAAGGAAAACATATTTTTAAATCATAAAATGAAATTACTAAAAAATGAGTACTTAGTTAATATAAATTAATCAAAAAAATTATAAAACCTTTATACATATTTTAAATAATTTTTTTAATCTTATTCTTACAACCAATTTAACAATTAGTTTATAATGGTATATTATGACATTTTTTATTTTGACGTGGGGTTCTATATAATGCAAGATATTAATGAAATTATATTTATTAAAATTAAAAATAATAATAAAATATCAGGGTGTTACAATAGTAAACTTCCAAGAAGATATAATTAAATCTAAAAGAGACAAAAAATAGACCCAAAAAGTATATTCCCACGAAATCAAAAATTTCATTGAAATTAAAATGTTATTTGGACATCTCCTGTATTTCAAAACTTCCTCCAATAAAATATAAATTATTACATGAATTATAAAAGGCATTTTTCATCACTAAAAATTAAATTAAAATATACTCAGCCTCTTGTACCTTTATAGTTCATTTTTTGAATCCAAAATGACCTCCATAAGCTTGTTTGTGAAAAAATCCAGGAAAAGGTTCCTCTTTATTGGGAACACACCTCTTTATCACTTAATTTCTATAGATCATCCATTAGTATGGATCCAATAATATATTAAATTTTTACTCATATTTTATTATAAATAATTGAAATTTATTATAGAAGTATGGTACCTTCGATGTGACCAAGTAATTCATTGTCTACATACCATGCCACGTTACCAGTGATACTATAGAGCTGCTAATAATTGAGTTGGTTGTTGAAATTCCTTTTTTAGGAAATTTTACATTAACAGCATGAGGTGGTCCTCTTATAATATTTTCAACAATTTTCTCACATCCCTTCTTTTCCTTAATAACTAAATCCAATTATTATATAATAATCATCAACCACAGAATCCTAGAGTTCAAATCTTCCATTTTGATCAAGTGTTTAAGAACGATATGATCATAATATATTTTCGATTTAAAAAACAATTCATGAAAAATTTTATAAATGAAAAAACTATTGAAAAATAAACTTAATTGTGATTTTATAGTTAATATATGTTGGGTATAAATTCATTTGAATAGGAATTATCACATATGTTAATCCATAAGTCTTCTAAGAAACTCTAGACTCCTGGTTCGAAGTTTCATTTATAAATTGAGGGGGTATATTATGTTATTATGGCCGAATGATATAGGATATATTAATTCTCTATTTGAGTTCAACAACTATCTTTTTTTATGGTTCACCAATCACAAAGACAATGTCATTATTAAACAAATTAGTCAAGGAAAATTTTTCTTTACTACAATCACTAATAAATTTCCTATAAAACCATACATAACCAATGAATTATATTATATCATTTACTATAATGGGGTATGTAAATGTATATAATTCATTAAATATATATTTTTCAACTTATATTACTTATTTAGAAATTATATGGCCCAAAATATATATATATCCACTACAAAATGAAAGTTTTCATAATTTAACAAAAATTGTTTTCCAATACACAATTTTAAAACTCTATTATGATACTGAAAGAAACAATAAAATAGTTTTCCAAAAACTATAAATTCTTTAAGTAATACCTCTAGGAAGCTTTCAATGAAATCTGAAACATGGTTTACTATTAAATGTTGATATTTACCTAGGGAACTACATAAACCAAATGGTATCCTCCAATAAGAAAATATACCATAATGGAATGTAAATTTGGTCTTCTCTTATTATTTTCATGTTGTGGTAACCTTAACATATATAGATAAATTTTTACGGAAATAGTAACGGATATTCCCATCTAATATCTTAGGAATTTAGTCAATAAATTGGATAGTGAAATGATATTTTTGGTCACATTGATTCGTTTCCCATAATCAATTCATACCCTATAACAATTTTAATATAAGTGGGAACCAGTTAATTATTATAATTTGTTTTACTCTTATTCAAGTATTTTTTTCAAATAATTTTATTGAGGATCACCCACATGGAGTATGAAATTGAGTATATGGTTCTAGATTCTATAAGGTTTTAAACAACTTTTTAACTACCTCTATTAATATTGGGTTTAGAATTCATTGGGGTTTCCATATAAGTTTGGACTCATTTTTTAGAAGAATTCAACACATTTAAATAGAAATAATTTTTCTAAGTATCAATTTTCAAGCCTAATTTTATATTATTTTATTTAAAAATATTTTATATTTCAAACTATTGATTATATATATAAAAATTAAATTATCACTGGTATCTTATCACAATCTTAAAATAATCATATTTAAAATATGATGGAAATGAATTTAAATCTAAATGGGGTGGTTTTCCAATGATTGGTCTCACTCATGATTGCAACCTTCATATAAAGAGAAGAAGAGTTAAAAAAATTAAATAATATTTCAATATCATCATTGTATTCTTCTAACTCATCCTCAAAATAGTAATCATGGAAATTAGGACTGAAATCCAAATAATTCATAAAAATAGCATTATCCGTTGGTTTTGGTGAAATAAAAGATGCTCTTAAATTCATAATTTCAATATCTATAATGTTTTCCCCACTTAAAAAAGTGGTTTCCCCTAAAGTAGGGATAGTAAAAATAGATTTCTCTTATTGAATAAATATCTATGGGTCTAAAATATTTAAACTCCTAGTGCCTTCACCACATTCAATTGAGCGAGTAACTTCATTCCCACTGATTATTGTCCTTGTGGTTAATAAGAGTTTCATATCGTGGACTATTGGGGAATAATAAGTACATTTTTCTTCTTATATATTTCTAACATTGAAATAATTAGGAAACAGTAACCCTTAAACTCTCAATAAAGTATCCTCCAAGATACGAGTAGTATATGTTGTAAATCGGTTTGATAGTTAGACCATTACTAGAATAGTTTTGAGTTCTATCACCTAAAAAGAATAATAGATCTAGTTTGGAATTACATTAATTTTATACAGCCAAATAAAACATGTAATTATTGAATATAATATTACATTTATTATAAGGAATGGTAAAGGTTCCAAGGTTTTGTAATTTCATTACTATCTATTGTGTGATCAAATGAGAAATGTTCTTACCTAAGAATACACTTTCATCTCCATGAAACCATATATTATTAATAAAAACATCTTTGATAATTTCACATACTTTGTGATTTTGTTTATTATTTAAATTAGAAAAATATTTATTTATAATTTTTAAAATGTTTCAAAAACAACATTCAATAAGGTTTCATTATTTTAATTCTTGGGTGGAATCATCCTTGAATGGAGTGGTGGAAATGGTTGTGGTAGCTCTTCCATATTGTATTTACCTTAGTCCTCATTAAACAGTTATACTTTTATAAGTTGTTCAATGGTTATTAGATAGTGTATTTCTCCTTATTAATTAGTATTTTCAATTAAATATTCCATTTTAGATTTCTCATTGTTATGTACCTTCCATCCACTTCTAAAATAAATAACATTGATATTTTTTGTTTAGTTATGAATAGGTCAACATTGGAGTTTACCTAAACCTTTATTAACCAATTAAAATTTATTAGGAATTCATCAAATGGTTTTTTCAATTATTTAAGACCAATACCTTTATTGTTTTAGTGTAGTCTATGAATTTCCTTGGTACTTCAACAACAGTTTTAGATATTTCATAGCGGTTGGTTCATGACTTTATTCTTGTGTTTGGTAGCTAATTGATTGGTATGAACTGCTCCTCATTGTTGAAAATCGTTTACCTTCAAATTTTTGGTTACTAAATCAATAATATAGTATTTATTATACCTTGAAATATTGATTATATATAGGTTGTTGAATTTTTTTTGGTACATTGAATCCCAACACTATATTTCATGCAATTTGAGAGAACAATATATGTATTGCACAAATTAATTACGTACTCGTTAGACCATATGGGGTATTTATGGTGACTCTAATACACTATATATTTCAATATGTCTCAAAATATAGGTAATTACCTCGATTATATATTCTTGTAATGTATAATTGTATCGTTTCACCTCATTCACACAAGTGGCAGCCCTCGTACCAAAATATTTTCTGTTATGAGAGATATTCTCAATAAATAATTTCGAATCATATGGATACTTTTAAATGATATATATGATTTGAAAATAATTCAAAAAATTTCTTTTATTTATTAAATTAATTTTGAATATAGAACATGAAATAGTTCACCTCGCCGATTTGATGTGATAAACTGGAACACATCTTCTAGAACCTCAATCGATACTCATAGATAATATCTCCACTATAATGGATTATGAAATAGATCTCTATATTTAATGTTCTACTCAATAAATAATGGAAAATATTCTAATGGTTATTTATATAGTGTTCATTCAACATTGTAACTTATCCAAATTGGATATTTTATATAAATACCTTAGCTTCACCTTACATTGAAAATTATAAGTCCCTATACTTAATTTAAGCCTTTGAAAATCCTCTTGGGTTAAAGGTGATTCAGATAGTACTAAATTATTTTAGGTTTTTCTTTGTCTTAGCACCTTTCAAACCATGAAGTGTTTCCAATATATTATTAGTCTATATTTTATTTGAAAATACACACAATTATTTTGTAACACCAATTGATAGTTTAGATAATTGATTCTAGTTTCACAAATTTTTGAGTGTTCAATTTAGTTTAAAGATGATTTATTGCATTTTATCATTAATTATGAATCCTTATAAGATTATGGTGATGTGTTTTGTGAATATTTCAAGGTAATTTTGTTAAACATATGATTCATGTTCTCAATGATTCAACGGATTATTATTATTTCATGAAATTTTCAATCAAACTCTATATCAAAACTAACGATGTGTTGAGAACCTCATATTTTAATTAAAGGATAAAATATGAAACACAGAAAATAATAAATGAAATAATAAATTTTAGTTCATCCTTTAAAATAAAATCAATTTCTAGAAACATTTGTCATATTTTTCCATGAAAAAACAATTTGAACCCATGATGGAATATATTATAGTAGTGTGACTTAAGTTATCTCATGAAGAAGAAGTTTTCCTTGGTGTTTCTTTTTTCTATTTGGATTTGGGTAATGGAATAAAATTAAACAATACTGTGTGTTTGTGATTTTGAGATGGTGAAGAAATGATTATATCAATTTACGAATAGTTTTCTCAACTTAAATATTCCCTCAATCAACCCAAATAATAATCTTTCACTTAAATAATCAATCTCTATTGTTTATCATTAATTTTATAAGATCTCAACCAATCACTCCTTCTTAGTGTTTTGGGATCAAACAATGATATACAATGATCACTGTATGATCTATCCTTACCCCTACATGAAATGAACAATCCATTATAAATCATAAGTCTTTATTACCACTCCACACCATATTATAGATGTAGTATCCAAGGGTCTATGTTTGTGGGCTGAATAATGAAAAAAAAATTTAATTTAAATGTAGATAATAATGGAAATATCTCATTGCTTTAGGAATTTAAAAATAACTCCTGGGGTTTAGACAATAGAGAAGATCATTAATGAATTTTAAATCAATATTGGGGTGGGGGAGCTTCTATTCTTATTCATAATGGGATTAGTATTCCTTCATCAAAAATAAAATAAATGTATTAAAAAAAATTTAAAATGCATGTCCATTGTATAAAAGGGGTTAATTAAATTTTATATGGTACATGTAAATGTTTGAGATCAACTCCTAAAGTTTTAATGTCATTTACATTAAAATAAAACGTATTTTATATTAACCATGGGAAATATTTGACATTCCATTTCACAAGTGACCAATATATTCCCTTGAAACGAACAGACTCTTTTTGTCACTTTCATCAAATTATATTTTTGGTGTTTTTTATCTTTTAACTAAATTTTTTAGACAGCATAAATGGAATATATTTTAGTTCCACGAATCATGTTCTTGTGCTCCATATGTCCATAATCGAGATAAGGTCTCAAAATTTTCAAATACACATAAATTGACCATAACATAAATTTTTAATGTTTTTTGTAGTCAACCAAAAAAATATACAATGTAATTTTGGTGTTATTCTGGTTCGTATTTATTAAATTGGGATGTTAGGACTTTAGATTATTTCAAAATTAATGTATCTCTCATTATGTCTTAATATTCCACTAAGATGGAAATGTAATATAGAGTCTACTTTCTCAAAATTACATTATAGTATTACCTGATCATCAAGATGTGATGAAACATTCCATTGTATCATTCGTATCCTTGTTTGTGATGATAGATTTCATTACATGATTTCATATTAATATATAACCACAATATTCATGTTCACATTATAGGGTATTGTAAAACTAATTATGTTGGATTCGAGTTTGTATATTGTGTTAGATATTGACCTTACATTGGATCATACAAATATTCTTGGGTGTATCATTTTAAGAGTTTTGAAAAATGTTTCAATTTTTGTTTAGATCACAATAAAATGTGTTTATGAAAATATATGTGTAATTGGATGTGTGTCGAATGTAAATAGAAAACTCATTGTAATGTTCAGTTGATTAGAAGTCTCTATCTTTTAATATTGGTGTAAAGACTAGTCAGTGTAGTGGAAGGGTTCTATGCGAGGAAATCTATTATATGGAAGGGGGTAGAAATTTATTCTACAGATAGTTAGAAATCAAGTTTATGATTTAAATAGTATATTGATATTCATCTTATTTCAATCAATGAATCCCATGAAATCCAGACATTGTGGATACCTATTGACTGGATAGACTTCTCTATAATTGAGAAGGTGGGACATTGTTACACATGTTTTTTGATCATTGAGATTGAGTGATCAACATAGATACCATATAACAATAAATATATAAGTCTTATATCATATAGAGGAGAAGTAAATCTATATTAGTGTTCTCCCATAGATATAGGGAGTAATTTCCAAACCATATAAAATCATGTGTTCTTCACTATTGTTTTTTTAATTTTATTCTTGTGTGGGTGTATGTAATGTTGGTTTATTTATTTTGGGGATTTACGTTTCTCTGGCTTCTTATTTTATAGTTCAATAAGCTTGGTGAATCATGTTTTCTATTTTGTTTCATGCGACCACTAGAGGTTGATGTTCTGGTGGTTCAAATGATCCTATTTTTGGAGAATTAATTTTTGGTAAATTCACTTTATGCATTCTCACTCCTCAAAAAGTATTATCAATTCTTTGGTTGTAAAATTGGGCTCAACCATTGTATACTCAGGAATATTTTTCATACATTCCATTGATTTATTTCATTTTTTGTGTGACTTTTTGGTTAGTATAAGGTATTGAATTTAAAAATGGTAAGCATTGGGATGATAATAATAATATAGAAAAATATATATTTTGAGGATGAATATGGATTATTATCTTAACCAAAAGGTCTTGGATGTTTATTTGACTAGAATCATACTAGATAAATTGGATAAATTGGAACTATATCTACTAGATTTTAAGGGACTTTTTCTAATCAGTATATGTCGTGAAAGAGATGCAGTATTCAATATTTTGGAAAATAAAAGTATAACTTATATAATCAAGGACCCAACATATGTTTTTGGGAAACCACCTTCTTGAAATAAATTTTCCTGATGTAGTGTTTATTCAACTTTAGCATTTCATAAGGAATACCATCATTATAAGATGTTAATTCTTTCAACATGATCTCGAGATATCTGAATTCAATAGAAATAATTTTTTCAAAAAATGTATGGGAATTTATTTCTCTCTCATTGTTATTGGAGTGTTGCGAGGGGATGATAACTATAGTTTTTAATTTGTGTAGAACATACCACTTAGTTTTTGAGTATGTCAATAACTTAATCATAAATTAAGAACATCAATAAAGATAATTTCAATAACCTATCAGAAAAAAATTGAATATACAATATATAGGATATACACCCCATTGGAATACATGGTGAACTATAGTGGAATATTAGTCCATAGATAAGAGTTGAGGTAATTCTATTTCACCAATCCTCGTATGTTGACACTATGGTAAAAAAGGAATATTTAAAAGCATTATAATGATTATAGGGTGTGTCTGAATGGACAGTTTCCAGAAGTTCAATACTCATAATTTTATTGAAAGGGATTAATAGATTTCAAAAAAGTATCAATGTTCTGGTTGAATCCTTGTTATATGATTCAGTGGAACCAATTTATTCCATCGTAGATCAAGGGTTGGTCGGAAAAAATATACCCAAAATATTTAGTATGTTTTCATTAATTGTTGATATAGATCTAGAGGTCTTTATAAATGGATATGTTAACATCCTAATTCTTAGTAGATGTTTTCAAAAGTTTATGGAAATTCAAATCATCCCAGTATTATAGAAATGTCCTATATCTATTAGATAAATAGATGAATATTGTTATAGAAAAAAAACATTATTAAGGTGTATGGTAATTTACTCAGGGATCAATAGTGGTGTAAATATATTTAAATGATTAGACCATATATTTTACTAGGAGTTCATAAATTTTGATGATGGTAAAAGTGATATTGTACAAAGAACTGAATTTGGGTCACTATTGACACGGTCATCATTGTGAGAATAATAGAATGTTATAGAGATAAAGGGTGTCCAAAAGTGGGATCAAGCTAACATTATATGTTTTGAATTATTTATACTCATGAAGAGAAGGAAGGGTTCATTTTACTTGGATGGAGTGAATCCTCATAGATGGAAATTAGAACTTGTTCATTCTGATGTTTTTGGACCATCCAATGTATAATCTCAAAGAGGATCCCTATAATTTGTCACAATTATTGATGATGAAACTAGTAAGGTGAGTGTATAAATTTTGAAAGACTGTTCATATTTATTTTAGTTATTTTTTTCAAAATACATGGAGGAATGGGAGGTCATATAGAAGATGAAATTTATAAGATATGTTAATGGAGGTGAATATCATAGAAGGAAAATCAAGAACTGATGCATTAAGAAGGAAAATTAAATAGAAAATAATGTGTTGGAGGAACCAGAAAAAAAAAAGGTGTTGTTAAAAGAGAAAAATGAACATTAATTGAGAAGGGAAATACTATGATTTTTCACTCCATAATGCCAAAAACAATTTGGGAAGAATCAATAAATTCCACTATATACCTTACTAACAGAGGCCTATATAAACAAGTGGGATGGATATTCATAAGAATTTGTAGTCTAGTAAACCAAATAAAATTAGTGGCCTAAATGTTTTTATAATTTTTTAATATATTCATAATGATACTATTGAATAAAAAAATATCTAGGCTATATCTCGCCTTTGTTTGTTTGTAGTTTATGGAGAAGAAAACCATGGACTTTGTCCATAAAATTGTAACAATAATAGGATAGTAAAATGATAGAACTATATATTTAATGAGAGGTAGATTAATAAATATAAATACATGGTAATGGTAGAAGTTAGGGGCATAGAATCAATAGGTCATGTTCAAGTTGATCTGGATGAATGTTGAGGAGGAAGACATTGTCTGTAAGGGTTAGATGATGGTATTCGTTATTTGGAAATTAGGCTAGTGGAAGATATACCTGAATTATCAAGGGTTAAAATTGTTGAAGGAAAATATTTCAATTATCGGATATACATAGTGATTATAAAAAATTGAAGATCTATATGAATGTTGAATTGGATATACTACATTCTAGTGAAATGTAGGGGTTATCATCATTATCATAAGGGGAGAATGTATTAAATAATATGTCCATATTCTTGTTAAAATAATCCGTTTACATAATTATAGGTACTAGGAAAATATGTTAGTTAAATGCTCCCAATATAAAGAAGGAATTGATTTTTCAAAAAATATCCATGGTTGTTAAATGTACTATTATCTAGACTGTGTTGTATATAGTTTCTATCAATGATTCGTACATGGAAGAAATGTTTGTAAATATTTGTTATTTCATAGTCATGTGTGGAGGAAATTCAAATGATGTAAGCCAATGGTATCAAGTTTTAACAAAAAATAAATGTATTTAAGGTAAGAAATTAGTCTCTAAGGAATGAGACAAGTACCAAGATAGTGGATCTAGATATTCATTATATTTTTAATTTAAAGGGTTTCACGCAGAACAACTCATGTCATTATTTCTACTAGAAAGTATTTTAGGGTGATTCGTTTATCATATTTCTCCTCCATAATAACGATGTGTTCGTAGTATGATCATAAATTCAATGAATTCAGGGGATGAAATTTGAGTTTCTAGAAGTTTAAAAATTAACTATCTTGAAACATCAATGAAAATTCTTAGTATGTAGAATTAATGATATAGGAAAGATAGTTTTTTAGTTTTTTCTCAAAAGGATTTCATCATGAAGTTAATTGGGTTGTTTTAAATTATTTGGCATATGGTAGTTTCAACTCCTCAAGCTAAGAACATCAAATTATCAAGGGGACAATAACATAGGTTGGAATGATAGGAAATATTCAAGGATAAAGAATATTTTTATTCATTATTTGGTTGTTTGATTTATGTTATGCTACACACTCTCCCTAACATTTCATATTCAGTGGTAATCATTAGTTGGTAAATAGAGAATCTAGGGAAAGAAGATTAAGAATTTGTCAAATAGATTATTTTATATCTCAATGGTATAGAAGATTCATCCTTATTAATTGAGTTGTACAAACCATAATAATTTTATGTAGAAGATAAATTTGGGTGTGATTTTGATACTTGGAAGCATACAATCATATATGTGTTTACATTAGGGGAGTATTTTACTGGGATGGTAAGGATTCAATTATTGGTGGAACTCTATACATGTTTGTATGGTTGAGATAACTATTGTTTGGATATATAAATTTCTAGAATTGTGGGGTACACTACTATGATAGTCATGGTTCAATTCACATAGGGAAGTATTTTTTTTCATTCATGGAAAAATATATCCTCCAAAAATAAAAACATATTTAAGTGTTTCTAGAGGATGGAGATTTAGATCTATAGAATACATATATGAGAAAGAATCAAATTGATATATACACTATGTTCTTGGTCTATGAAATCATATGGAAACATTGTTCCATGACTTGAATAGGGTGATCGAAATGTGGTGGGCAGTAATGTATGCTGTGGAAATAGAGTATATGTTTTAACTTTATTAAGTGCTTTGATGTTGCAAGGATTAATTGAATTAAACTACAATTCAATGATTTTTAGGAGTTTTGATTTTAGTTTCAATTTTTTTAGATCACAAAATGATGTGTTTACTAGAAGATACGAGGAATTAGATTTGTGGATAAAAGCATTCATAAACTCTTAGAAATAATAGGTTGAACTTACGTTCTAACTTCTAATGATGGTATTTAGTCTTTTTGGTATAATATATTTTTTATATGAGACTACATCAGTTGGATTGAGACAAGTAGTTATTTAATTAACTATAATTAATATATCGAGTTGAGGAGAGTTATAAGAGATCAACAGTCATCTATGTTCAATAAACAGAGTCCATGGAAATTAAAAGGTGATTGAAACCTATTGACTGGTTGTACTTCTCAATAAAAGATAGGTTGGATGCCTATACATTAGTATTTTAATCATTTATAATTATTGATCAATTTGGATTGTTAGTCATAGTTACTATAAAACTCTTGTATCTTATAAACAGTAATAATCATATAGAAGCCTTCTTCAGTGGATTTATATGTAATGTTTGAGCCAAGTAAAATAAATTGTTGTTAACTTTTTCTATTTTCAGTTAGGTTTTATGCTTATATGGGTTGTGCAATGTTGGTAGAGTTATTGAAGTGACTTAGGATACTCAAGTTTAATCCGATATGATAAACTAATCTTAGTGGAAGATTTTTTGTGTTTTTTTAGTGTAACATCCAGAGGATGAAGTTCTTATTGGTCTTAGGATCCTATTTATATTGAAGTAATTTTAGTGAATTCATGATCATGGATTATCACTTACCAAAACCTCCCCCAAGTTACATTGATGTTGTCATATTCTTGGTGAGTTCGAATAGTATCTATTGAGAAGAAAAAATATCCTCTCAGTTTTATTCAGAGGATTTTGTTGGTCCTGGTGTATTCTCAATATCCTCATCATCATGTGGTATTGGCCTCAATGGATTCTCAATGATATGGACGTGATACGTTAAAATATTAATGCCTTATCAAGAAAATATTTGTGGCTATATTGTAACTAATATGTAATGTGTTTCCCTGATATGTGATTTTTTCAACTTGACTAATGGATCATCATGCCTCATTGTGAGGATACATTATCCTCCCAATGTATTCTCAAGATTTTTCTATAGATATAAAATTCCATTATGGTTCTTTAATTCCCATAATTCACTATATTCTAATAAATTATAAAATCGATGGATTGTTTTGAATCAATCATTCATTTTATCCACTAAAAGATATTTAATCAAATATTTTCCAACGTTATTAAAAATCTAATAATTATTTATCATATCTAATGATATTAGGGGTAACACAAAAACAACTCAGAATTATTATTCATATCATGTTTAGTGAAAAAAATTTAATATTCCATAATCTCACAAAATTTGTGAAAACAAGTATAGAAGTCATAAATTACCTCTTTGTTCATATCCATCCCTTTTGTAACGTCCTGAATCCGGGTGCCACAAAACGGGTGCCCCAAACCCGGTTGGTAACATGACCTCAAGCGCATTTCCCCAAATTCTAGAGGCTGCCGACTAACAGTGAGGGCCTAGATCTGATAGTGGGGAAACTATTCCCTCATTTTTTATAGTGTAGCACAGCAGAAAAATACAAACATACCAAAAGAGAAAGATGTCAATGATATAAAACTGAAATGGACAACTATACTGAAGTAAGAGATAACCAACAGTTATACATAACATGATTCAATATGTCCTATTTATAATAAAGCAGTCAAAACATGATACAATGTAATCAAATACAATACAACATAAGGAACTAGTACAGAAATGAAAAATAAAACTATTCAGTAGGAACTCAGTAGCATCGCAAGCCTAAGTTCGGTCCCATGCTCTCCTACTCCTCTGTAACAATCATGTACCTGTATAGGGACTCTTTACCGTATCAACACCTGCAGAAATATAATATGTTTGGGCCCAAGACATGACCCAAACAGGGTGTGAGAAATAAATCCCAGTAGGCAACCACCAAAGGCTCGTGCCCAACTATCAGTGAAAATGTGCAACAGTAGTTTGCAATAATAAAATGCAGTAAAATAGTCAGTACTCAAAAGTAACTATCTATATCAGTTATATTTCCATTTTATTAATTATTTATCAATTCCAAGCTTGTTCTTTAGCTTGGCAGGTACAACATAAGAAATCACCAAAGTGAATACTCAAAGTAAACATTGTCCTCAAACATGAAAATCCTTACCCTCAGGTAAACAAAAATTAAACCCTCAGTTAACTTCCCTCATGCATAAAAAATATTTCCCTCAGGCATACGAGATTTTGGCCTCAGGCACAGAAGCTACAGCCCATAGGAATAGGAAATGTTTCCCCCGGGCTAAATGAAACACTGCCCACAGGCTAAACAAAACACTTCCCTCAGGCTAAGCAAAAAACTTCCCTCAGGATAACCAAGTAACTAGGACGATCCCAACGTATAAGAAAGAATTAAATATGTTTCCTCTCAAGAAAACTCAAAACATGTTATCATCACGGAATACCCATGGGTATCATGGCCAAATGGCTAAACAAGGGAAACACACCCATGGGGTGGCCCAGGATCAAGTCAACGATCCCAAACAGTAGTTTATATTTATCATTATATTATCTATGCAATTCTAGATAACTTGACAGCTAAGGCCTCAGCCATAGAACACCACAACATGGGCATGTAGCACAACGGTACACAAAACCAACATGACAGATGGAAATAAACAAAAGACCACCTACCTCGATCTCCTATGATCGTTATACATGAACGATGCCTCCGGAATCAACCAATAATGGCGTAGATCTTGGATAAACATTCAACTGTTAAAACTTATATAACTTCCCCTCATTATGGAATTGTAAGGGAACACTCAAGGAGAGGGAATAACTCAGCCACGCGGTTTAAACGATATTGGCAGCGAAGGAATCAGAGTCCCGATATGCGGTCGGAAGCTCCTCCATGTTCAGGCCTTCACTCCCTTGGCTCCCATTGAGTTCGAAGCTTCCTCTGCCGAAAGAGAAGGCTAATGCCTATTCATAATGAAAAAACATATCTACACAGCCTTTACTCTCAAGTACACAACGTGTACTTTATTTTTAACTATTCACTGGTGGAAACTCTCCATCGCATTACTATTCATATATTGACTGACTACATGGTGTGAAACACTAAGTACACGGCGTGTACTATCCGTATTAATGTTCATCTGGAGACTAATCTCCACCGCCTTACTGTTCTCTTGCCAAATTATTACACGGCGTGAATTACTAAGTACACATCATGTAGTTAGTTTTTAAACCCTGAATCTCTGACAAGCTTACACACCCTGTATACTCATCCCACGTGGCCAAAGTACACGGCGTGTCGAAAAGTACACAGCGTATACCCTTAAATTTGGGATTTTCCCCCATTTTCCTTATTTTATCAAAAACATTAAAGGAAAAGGAAAAGAAGAAACTTGTACCTCATGAATAAGAACCAGATTCTTACAAAATTCCCCTCTTAAAGCAATTCGTCCCCAAATTTCCCTTACAAGGGTGGTGAAGATAAATCCGAGAACAACTCTGGCCACTGAGCACGTACGTTGGTCTCCCACTCCCAGGTTTCATCCTGCACTCGGCCATGCTTCCATAGCACCCGTACGAGAGGAACTGACCAGAATCAGAGAACCTACATTCTCCTATCAACAATACGAATTGGATGCTCCTCAAAGGATACATCGATCTGTAGTTCAACCTCCACGGGATGAAAAATGTGAGATGGGTCTGAGTGATAATGGAAAAGCTGAGATACATGGAAAATGTCATGCATGGAATGGTACCTCTGGGGTAACTGCAAGTGATAGGAAACCAGCCCGACCCTCTCAGAATCTCAAACAACCCCACATAACTCAGTGAATGTTTACCATGTCTCCTGATCTGCCTCTGTCCCAACCTCAGTTAAACACGCAAGAAAACCTGATCCCCAACCATTACCTCCAAGGGTCGTCTGCGGTGATCAACATAAGATTTCTGACAAGACTGTGCAGTAGCCATCTGCTACTAAATAAACTGGACCATCTCTGTAGTCTCCAGCACGAGATGTGTCCTAGTAAAGCTACCTCACCTGCCTCCAACCAGCATGAGGGTTATCTACATTGCCTACCATATAAAGCCTCATAAAGATATATCTCAATACTTTAATGAAAACTATTATTATAGTAAAACACGACTAGGGGTATGTGCTTCTCCCAAGAGCCCCAAAGTCCAAGATGCATGAATTCAACATGTCCTCTAGCACATCCATTTTATGTTTTGACTGGCCATCGGTCTGAGGGTGGTAAGCTATTTTCAAAAGCACTTATGTACCCAGTGCCCTCTAGAAACTTTGCAAGACATGTGACACAAAACAAGCATCCCTATCTGAAATGATAGAATGAGGGACCCCATGAAGATGTACTCCCTATCGGATATACAACATCCCGAGCTCGTCAACACTGAAGGTCTCCTTGATCAGAAAAAATTGAGCTATCATCATAAGTCTTTCCGAAATAACCCACAGGGCATCATTGCCTCGAGGTGACCTCGGAAACTCGGTCATGATGTCCATCACGACGTCATCTCATTTCCACTCCAGAATGGGTAACTATTGTAACAGTCTAGCTGGTCTCTAATTCTCCGCCTTCACCTGCTGACAGGTGGAACATCTCGTAAAAAAACTAGCTACCTCTCTTTTCATACCTAGCCACCAATACTGACGTCTCAAGTCACAGTACATATTGGTAACTCCGGGATGCACAGCCCAAGCTGAAGCATGAAATCGCCACATCAACTCCCCATGTATATCCCCTGGAACCCACACTCGTCCATGGATATGCAGTACCTCATCATCGCCTATCGTCCAACCAGGAGGAGGGTCCCCACTTGCCACCGACTCCCATAGAACTAGGCCTTTTGAATCTGATAGTTGTATATTCCACACTCTATCTAGGAGGGTAGAAGTCACTAATAAGGATGAAAGATAGGCTCTCCCCTGACTATTGTTCACCTCCAAATGAATCTTAGAGAACAAATCCATGAGTTTCCACTCACCACTTACCTCCTAAACTACCTGTATCTGAGTCCTTCTACTCAGTGCATCAGCTACTGCATTACCCTTACCAAGGTGTATAGGCAATCTCAAAGTCGAAGGAATGAAGGTATTCAACCCAACTTCGCTATCTCAAATTAATTTCATGCTTGGTAAAGATATATTTAATACTTTTGTGGTCTATAAACACAAAAAAAATGTTCTCTCAAGAGATAATGTCTCCAACAGCATAACGCATGTACATCTATAGCCAGCTCGAGATCATGCTTTGAGTACTTCCTCTCATGTGGCCTCAACTACCGAGACCTATACACAACTACTCGATCACTCTGCATCAACACTACTCCCAGCCCAATATTTGATGCATCACAGAAAACTATATAGCTCTTCCCTTTCTCTAGAAGTATCAGGACTGGTGCTGATGTCAACCTTCCCTTCAACTCTTGAAAGGCTATCTCGCAAGATTCTGACCAAAGGAACTTCATTCCCTTTTTAGTCAAACCTATCAACGACACTGCTAATCGGGAGAAGCCTCGTATAAAGTGGTTGTAGTAACCAGCCAGCCCCATGAAACTCCGTATTTCAAACACGTTCTTAGGTTTCTCCCAAGAAGCTACTGCTCTCACTTTCTTTGGGTCTATTGCAACTCCTACCTCTGAGATAATATGACCCATGAAGTGTATCTGGTCCATCCAAAAGTGGCACTTTGAGAGCATAGTATATAGATGATGCTCTCTCTGTGTACTCAGTAAGATCTCAAGATGGGTGGCATAGTCATGTCGAGTGTGAGAGTACACCAATATATCGTCCACAATGACTACCACAAAAGAATCTAGATATGAATGGAACACACGGTTCATCAGATCCATGAAAACTGTCAGCGTGTTCATGAGTCTGAACGGCATAAACAAGTACTCGGATAGACCATATCAGCTCCGAAAGGCTGTAAGCGATATGTCTGATGGTCCAATGTGCAACTGATGATATTTGGATCTCAAGTAAATCTTCAATAACACTCATTCTCCCCGAAGTTGATCAAATATATCATCAATCCTTGGTAAGTGATATTGGTTCTTAATCGTCAACTGGTTCAGTTTCCGATAATCCACGCAGAGTCTGAGGGTACCATCTGCCTTCTTAGTGAAAATGATAGGTGATCCCCAGGGAGAAATACTGGTTCAGATGAAACTCGTTTCTTGTAACTCCTTTAACTACCTCTTAAGCTCCTGTAACTCTGGTGTAGCCATCCTATAAGGTCGAATGGACACCGGTTCCTCTCCTGGCATAAGTTCAATAGAGAAATCCACCTCTCGGTCTAGATGTAGACCTAAAAATTCATCCGGGAAGACATCCATGAAATGATTAACCACTGGAGGGAAATATTTATGACAAGGTCCATGGTCATCCAGATATAAACTCCCAATCTGAGCTATCACTCCACCTCACCCATGATGCTCGGGTCCAGCTCGGCTCGCCTGGACATCCCATTTTCCCTTTTATAGAAACTCTCCACCCTCTGTTGATGTGAAACTCACCCTGCGACGATAGAAATCTACAATGGATTGAGAGGGTACCAACCAGTCCATCCTGATAATGACATCATAGCTCATCATCACTAAGATATAAATGTCCCATAGATAGTGACATTGAGTAACCTCTAGGGGGAACTCCATGCACTTATGCACATCTGCCATTCAAATTACCAACGGAGTGTCTAGAGTCTAGATATAAGAAGAAGAAGAAGAAGAAGAAGAAACATAGAGCCCAAGGCTATCCACAATGACCACATATATAAAGCTATGCATAACACCAGTATCGAAAAGTACAGATGATAAAACATAAGTAACTACAATAGTACCTCTGACAATGGAAGGTTCGGGATCCTACTCATGTTCGGTCTATTGCACTACATATGTCTACCTAGTGTTGTAGCCTTGCGACACAGCCTTGCTACCCTGAACTAACCCGCCCTACTGTCTCTGAGATCCTGGTGTCTCGCAACCACGACCACAACCACCACCTCAGCCTGAACGTCCTAACTTATTCCAATTCCCTAACTAGTAAGAAGTTGTTGGCCCTGCTCCTGCATGCAGAGTCTGCACAAAACCCCTCTCACTAGTCACTGGTGGAAACACCCTTCAAAAATGTTGAAGATGACCCATCTTGCCACAAGCTCGGCACCCCACTGGGTCACGTGGAAAGTGAGGTCTCTTGTGCCCCTCTTTATCACCCTGGCAGCATATTATTTGTCCACTTGAAGAATTCTTCTGGCTAGTACTGCCACCATGAGAAAAATCCATCTGACTCTTCCTCTTACCGGTTGAAATAGTACAAGAATATGGTGTTGGACTGCCCTACCCTAGACCACTAGCTTAGTACAGGTTCCTCTCAGTAATAAGTGCCTGGTTCACAATAGCCAGCACTGTAGGCAACCTGAAAACATTCACCAGTGCTCGGATGTCATACCGAAGACCATCCTCAAAGCTTCTATCCCTCAAAGTCTCATCACCCACCAGAACAAGTGAAAAATGTTGTAGCTCGATGAATTGTGTAGAATTATCCATCACTGACATGGTGCCCTGCTGCAGATTCATGAACTCTCAAACTCGATCTTCACTTAGAATCTCTGGAATGAAAAAGTCATAGAAGACTACCTGTAAATCTTCCCACTCCATGTCTCGGCGATGCTCAGTCTGGGTGGTGACATCCCACCATCTCTTGGCAGATTCATGCAGCATGTAATTACCAAGCTTGACCCTCCTCCCATGAGGTGTCAAAAAATTATCAAAGATCGTCTGCATAGAATGCAGCCAAGACTCTGCATCCTGTGGTCTTACATCCCCTAAAAACATAGGCAGATGTTGCTGCTGGAAAATACATGTCAACTCTACCATAGATGTGGCAGCTGGCAGTGATCCCTAGAAGGTCTTCATTAACCGCATGAAGCCTTCACGGAACTACGCATTCGTGCCTGCATCCGTTATAACGGCTGGCGCCACATCTGGCACTACTGGAGGATCCATCAGTAGCTCATGGCCTACCATCTCTAGAATATAATCATTGTCACTCTCTTGGAAAGAAAAGGTTGTTCATCTTAGTGGAATGACTCTATAAGGTCAAACACATGCCTTAGGTTTAAGATCATCACGGACCAAGAACTGGTAACGTAAGAAGGGAGAAGGAGAAAGAAAACATTCATGTTTTAAAAAACAATACTACATGGCGTGTTCCCTTATGTATTTCTCATGGGTGTGTACTTCTACTAGAACTGGTCTTGTAACACCCCAAGCACACGGCGTGTACTAGAATTTTCTTCCTCTGCCCAAGTCCACCTACACTACTAATCCACACAGCTCTCCTTAGAACAAGACTACACGACGTGTATAAGGTCTACACGGTGTGTACCCTTAAGCCCTTACATGGTCGTGTTTTGATGTCGGCTTGGGCGTGTCTCAACCCCAGGTACACGGCGTGTTACACCCACACACGGCGTGTACACCACCCCGTATTCCCAACCACACGGCAAAGTCCACAAGGTCACTCATCAGTCAAGACTACACAGTGTGTCCCACAGGTACATGGCGTGTACTAGACAAGCTTCACTGACCCATGTTGTTCATGACATGGCCGGATACACGGCTCACACTACACGACGTGTTCCAGATTGACACATCCTGTACAAGAAGAGGTAACACTGACCCATGTTGTTAGTTACATGGAAGGATCCCCGAATTAAACTACATGGCATGTTTGACATTGACACTGTGTGTTTAAGCAATGACATCTATATCCATGTTGTTAGTCACACTACGGACACAGGGTCAAGCATACACGGCATGTACAACCGTTACACGGCATGATCCCTCAAGATTTTCCTATCCGGTGTTTCTGCCCACATGGCTTATGACACGGTTAGAAACTACATGTCGTGTACATAGGGTACACGAAGTGTACATAAATTTTTTTCATTTCTTCCCGAACAGAATAGTATATGGATTATGTTCATAGAACCACACACCATGTTCTATGGGTTTCCGGACAATAGACCTCATAAACAACTCTGGAGCCCCTTTTTCTTTAATTTTCAAGCGTCGGTATGCCAAATTCTGATCCGTGGGGGGCCATACTCCCTGCAAACTAATGATTGGCACCCAATCTTTCACAATATAGTACAAAACACAACAAAAGGCTGGATCCCGATCCGCTAAATTCTGGTCCAGGAGACCCCATACTTCTCAGGAACCAAATTATAGCGTCCATAAACCCAATCGTAACACGTAACAATACCCTATCAACAGTTGGTGTATCTATCAAGGTACCTATCACCATAGCATGCATTTTCTAACACAACATCTATCACAACAACTTTCAATTTCTAATGCAGCTACATGACATGGAAACTTTTCATGGCATGTGATTCTAACATGTGCCTAATTGATGCATGAGATGGCATGCCATCATCTCATCGGGTTGCGACTAAATAAAACCCAAGTATAAAATATAATAGCACACCACAAGTGTGTCACACAATGGTGAAATCAAATCAACTGTAAAATTTAAAAACTAGAAACATTTCAATTTAAACGAGGTAGATTGGATTTTCCCTATACATGGGTTAGCTACTCCTGGAAACAGCTTATTACCAAATACCAATTCTGTCTTATCCCTGACTATAGGATCCAAATAGTAATTCAAAGAAGAAAATAAATTCCCTCTGATTCCACTTTGTATCGTCCCGGATCCAGGTGCCACACAATGGGTTCCTCGAGCCCGGTTGGTCCCATGACCTCAAACGAATTTCCACAAACACCAGAGGCTGCCGACTAGCAGTGACGGCCTAGGTCTGAAAGTGGGGAAACTATGCCCTCATTTTTCAAAGTGTAGAGTAGAGTAAAAATACAAACATACCAAAAGTGGAAGTAGTCAACAATAAAAAAGAAGAAATGGACAGTTGTACTAAAGTGAGAGATAACCAATAGTCATACATATGATGATGCAATATGTCATATATCTATGAAAGTAGTAAAAACATGATACACTGCAATCAAATACAATATAGCACAAGGAACCAGTACAACAGAGAAAATTAAACAGTTCAGCAGGAAATCAGTAGCATTGCAAGCCTAAGCTCGGTACCATGCTCTCCCAATGCTCTGCAACAATCAAGTTCATGTATAGGGACTATTTCCCTTATCAACACCTATAGTAATATAATCTGTTTGGGCCCATGACATGACACAAACAGGGTGTGAGAAATAAATCCCAATAGGGAACCGCCAAAGGTCCGTTCCCAACTAACAATGAAAATGTCCAACAGGAGTGTGCAATAATAAAATGCAGTAAACTAGGTAGTACTCAAAAGTAACTATCTCTATTAGATAAATTTCCATTTCATTAATTATTTATCAATTCCGAGTTTGTGATTTAGCTTGGAAGGTACAACATTTGAAATCACCATAGTGAATACTCAAAGTAAACATATCCTCAAACATGAAAATCCTTACCCTTTGGTAAATAAAAACAAAACCCTCAGGTAACTACCCTCATTCATAACAAATATTTCCCTCGGGAAAACGATATGTTGCCCTCAGGCACTGATGGTACTACACACAGGAATAAGAAAAGTTGTCGTCAAGCTAAACGAAACATTGCCCACAGGCTAAACAAAACACTTCCCTGGGGATAAGGAAGACACTGCCCTCATGCTACGCAAGTAAGCAGGCCGAGCCCAATGCATGATCAAGAATTAAATATTTTTCCTATTAAGAAAAATCCAAACATGCTATCATCCCGGCATATCCATGGGTATCCTAGCCAAACGGCTAAACAAGGGAAATGCACCCACGAGGTGGCCTTGGATCAATGCAATGATCCCAAATAGCAGTTTATATTTATCATTAGATTATCTATGAAATTATAGATATCTTAACAGCTAAGGCCTCATCCATACAGCACCCCAACATGGGCTTGTAGAACAATGGTACACAAAATCAACTTGATAGTGGGAAATAAACACGAGACCACCTACCTCGATCTCCTCGGATCGATATACATGAACGGCGCATCCTGAAGCAATCGAGAACGACATAGATCTGGGATCAACATTAACCCATTAAAATTTAAATAACTTCCCCTCGGGAAAGAATTGGAAGGGAACACTCATGGAGAGGGAAGAACTCGCCCGCGCAGTTTAAAGAGATAGAAGGTGATGTAATCGGATTCTTGGTGTGCATTCGAGATCTCCTCCAAGTTCCATCCTTCTCTCCCATGGCTCTTGTTAATTTATAAGATTTATTTTCCAAAAGAGAAGGCTACTACCAGTTTTTAATGAAAAAACATAACTACACGGTGTGCACTCTCAAGTAAATGGTGTGTACATTCTTTTTAACTGTTCATTGTAGGAAACTCTCCACCGCTTTACTGTTCATCTGCCAACTAAATAGATGGTGTAATACTAAGTTCACAGTGTTTACTGTCCATTTTACTGTTCATATGGTAGCTACACTCCATAGACTTACTGTTCACTTGTTGACTGATTAAATGGCGTGTATTACTATGTTCAAGGCGTGTAGTTAGTTTTTACACACTGAAATGTCGAAATTCCTACACACCCTATATACTCATCCCACATGGCCAAAGTACACGGTGTGTAGAAAATTACATGGTGTGTACCCATTAATTTGTGATTTTCCCCCGTTTTCCTTATTTTCTCAAAAACATTAAAGGAAAGGAAAAGAACAAACTCGTACCTCAAGAATAAGAACTGGGTTCTTACACCTTCAAAGGGTATTAAAGATCTTAAAAATATACAACACATTTATTTCCATATTAAATATATTTTACTATTTATATAAGTTATAAGTGATGAAAACATATATATTTATAATAAAATAAGAAAAATAAATATATATTAGGATAATACCCTGAGAAGTAGAAGATAACACATCATCATTTATTAAGGACTGCTCTACTATAATTTATTAACAAACACCCTCATACTTGAATCCTTAACTAGAAATGATATTTGAAAAAAAAACATATGGGAATTCCCAAAATTATCACATTAAAAACATTGGATTAGAGGATAATGAAAATCAGGTTTGATGTCCTTGGGTCGGCCACAATGATGACACTACATGAGTGGGCCATTTGGTCAAGAGAAAATTCAAACTCCCCTTCCCTAACATCCATGAAGAATCATTGTCATCTCTAGTTCTTATTAACATCACTTACATCCCATACAATGTCTATGTTATTCCAATACATAGTCCTTCACATTTTCTACCATGAAATCCATAATGACTCGAGCCTTCAATATACATTAATCCATTATAGTTATCATACTACTCCAAAAAATACACACTGGGGATTGAGAGGATTAGTGTATTTGTAAGATTTGATAAATAAATGTAATATCTTAAACTTTATCAAAGTGTTTTTATTTAAAAATAAAAATGGTTCTCCAACTCCCTTAAATACTTTAAAACAAAATGGGATATCCTGGGTAAAATATCTAGTGGAATGGGTGACTTAAATTTCCAATTAAGGTAATAAACATTGAAATAAATCATAACATGAGAGCTAAGATTCATAATGTGATATCTAAAAAAAATGACCATATGAATGAAAACACAATATGAGTATATGATTTCATAAGACAATGGAATAAAAAATATAAGGAAATGTCATAAAAATACATTATAATCATATTCCAAGGATTACTCTATAGATTCTCATCATTATATTACAAGGATTACTCCTTAGTCCATCATCATCATATACCAAGTATTAATCCAAATTCCTTCATTATATGTTATGGGTTACTCCCTTGTATATACATAGATTTTAATGAGGCATTAAAATGACCCAATATATTGTAGGGCTCTACCAAACCCATAAAATATATCTTAGGCTAAACACTATCATAATATTTACAAGATTATGTGTTCCAAAAAAGGAAACAGAAAAAATACATAAATTATTACCATGGTAAAACACCTAAGAATAATGAGGATTTCATGGATTTGTCTTAATGAATAGTCAAAGGAAATATAATATGTATTTTAAAGATTCTTTGTGATGTTTTCATAACAATTTATTCTATTTTTTGAATACTTATTTAGTTTAGAATGTTTTTTAAATAGGAGATAAATAGTTGTGTGATGTTAAGAAGGTTTAGTTTTGATGTTTTTGGAGATGATTGGAAATTTTCCTTAAATTTTTTAAGAAACATTATTATAATATAAAAAATGGGAATATAATCAAATTTTAATAACAACATAAAAGATTCATGATCCATGAATTTAACAATGGCGTTGATCAACTTTGTCACTCGAAAACGTTTTTCAAATGTAGGAAACAAAAATTATTATACCAAACACATATTTTTATATGAAATATTCTAAAGAAATATTTCCAAACATAAACTTGAAAAAAATATCACCATATGTTGGAATACAAATAGATTAAAGTGGTTTTATATTTTTATTAAATTCTCAAATTAAAAAGTTTGTTCAAAATATTTGTTGAACAAATGGGGATAAGTCCAAAACTTTTATGTCGTAATTTGATTATTTTATCTATGAAAAAAAATGGGGATGATAATTTAATGTAGTTCACCAAACATTTAATTTTCATGTAAATGTAGTCTCAAAAAGTTCAGACAATATAGTCAACCATCTTCAATGGCTCATGCTTTTTGAACAGAAGAATCTGTTTTGACTAGATTGAGAATTCATAAAATGTTTTAGGGGGTTTTTTTATTATTGTATATATAGTGTTAGTTATTGACTAGTTATGAAGTTCACAACTAAATGATGTACAATAGATCAATTCCATTAGATAATGATCCACTAGATGAACATTCATCTGACATATGAACATCAGAACGACTTTTTTGATGTAATCAGATGAATAATTTAGAAATATTTTACTATAATAGGATTTACTAATTATAAAAATTTATAAAGTATGATATGAGGTTGGATAGCTATATAGAGTTAAATGGATGAAGAAAAGTGTATAAGTGAAGATATGTCACCAAACATAACAGTTTATAAAGAATACACTACCTTAACATTCCACTAAACATTCAAGAAGATTTAAATTCCATTTTAAATCACTTAAGAATAATGATTCGGTGTTGATATTTCAATTTCATTGTTATATATCTATTCTAAGGAGGTATTAATGAGTTCCATAAAGTCATATGTTGTGTAAGTTCAAATATGGTTTGAATTACTAGATTTTTTAGGATTGTTCAAGATTTTTGTATAATACTATAAAATGCTTAAGAAGCTTCAAGTGAATTATAATTGAGTGGGAAAAAATTGAGTTACCAAATTTTTTATTTTTAAAATACTTATATTAAGGGTGTGAAAATTATGACTATACTTAACATTTTTTAAAGAGATCATAAGTTGAAACGGTGATGAATTTGTGTCAGAGTGAGTTTATATCCAAGTTTAATTTTTGATTGAATAAAATTTATCAAATACTGATTTTAAACTGATAAACTAGATAGAGATTTTGATAAGGCGAATTTGAAACATAATTCATTCAAATAAACTAAACATAGTGTAATAGATAGAATTTATATGAAGATTTTGTGAGGTTCAAATGTTTTTTTAGCGGATAGAAAAAAAATTAGAAAAGTGGTGTAGTTTAAGTGTGGATCAATTTATTGATAAATATGAATGAAGGTAGTTTCATTGGAAAGATTTTTCTATATATAAAATAATTTATGTATATTTTTTGATAAACTTTGTCAGAGTTGGTTTTAAAAATATTCACATCTTTTTTGGGGGCTCAGTTTTTTATAATAAAAATTTAAACTAATGGGGGTTAGTATAATCATAGTTCTCTAGAATTTGAAGAATTATTATAATAATTGGAATACTTTTATTCACTTAATAATTGAATTTAATTTCTATGGAATCATGGGATTATATATGAATGAGGTGAAGGTTCTCAAACTAAGGGTTTACCTTGTGAATTGTTTAAGACTTATTTAAATTTTAATCATAAAATTATTGTCATATTTTTATAAACATTGATAAAAAAATAACTCTAACAGGTTTTAGGGGTTAATATGAGGGAATTGAAGTTTTTAAAAATATACACAAATATTCACCCCCCGTAGTTCCAATGATCATAATGAACTTCAATTAGTATCAGAGAGAATTTACCAGGTTTTATACATATCATATAAAATATATATTTCTTCAATAGTAAAGGTATTCCTACATTATATGGAAAATATTATCATGGTTGGAATAGTATAAGGATAATATATATTTTTGAACTTATCTTAGAGGTAATTAATGGAGCAATATTTGGGTTTCCACCCATTCAGAATGATTCTCCAATGACATTTGTTGATGAAAGAAATATTAATGTAGATGGAAAATATTTAAACTATATTCTGATGTTATTTTCAAAAAAAAATTTAATGAAGGTGATGGGTCTAAAAAAATGAAACATAGGAAAAACATTAATTTATCTTCTATATAAAAACTATAGTAAATGATGTAATGATTAAAAACTAGCATAACAAGATTGAATATATCAAAATGGGAGATGGAGAAACTATTGTTGAATGCTTCACAATATGTAATTATGTTTTTTTCAACATATAAGGATTCAAATATGTCTTTTATGATTAAATAATTTTTAAGAAAATCTTGATAATCTTTCCTAATAGTCATGATTGCAAAATATACTCTTTGGAAGACAAATATTATTTTCTTGATAAAGTACGTAAATTTTTATTTCTTATGTGATGAGGAAAGGTCCAAAATCAAAAATAATATCAATGAAGAAGTATATTTTTAATCTATGAGAATGTTAAAAATACAAGATTTTGAGATTGATGGTCCCAGTTATTTTTATGATAAGGAATATGGAAAACTGAATGAAAAAATATTCTCTATTGTTTCTAAAACATTACCATATAGGTGGAGGATAGTATGGAGGAAAAAATCACAAATAAATATTTTGAGTATGGGGTATTTTGGAATTTTTCTATGAATTATCGAAAAGGAAAAGTTCAATTATATGAAGGTGATAATGAATAAAACATCAAGGTAAAAATTGGGAAAAACATATATGGAAGATAAGAAATATGTTGGTGATAAGAAAACGTTTTCTGGAAACATAATAAGTATATAGAGTAAGAAATTTGAGTATAACTCTACTAAAAAATATTGATAGATATTTGGAAATAGTGATAAATACATAACTTTTTTCACAAATATTAAGAATAATAAAGATTCCCAAAATAGTGAGGAAGAATAAGGTTAGGAAACTTACATAGAATGTCAACTGAGATTAGAACATGTGGAATGTCTTAAAAAATACAAAAAATAAATCATAAAATTGAATAAAAAAATGGAACAAATATTTAAGGAATGAGATATTTTCTTAAAAAAATGATGAGTATATCTAGGTGATCATAAACCTCAATCTAGGAGTTGTTGGATAAGGAACAGTGGAAGATATTTGTAAGAAACTTTTTACTAAGGGAGATGTGGTGGGTAAAATGCAATAAATATTTTTTGAGGTTAAAAGTACTTGAAATAATATGAGTGAAATTTTCAATAAGTCGTCACATATAATGGTTGAATCATCAATAACTACTATGAAAAATAATTCTATGATTGTAGTTAAATCCTTCCATAATAATTGTAAAAGTTCATTTGATTTTACTAACCGTAGAGGTGTTATAAAAAATTTTGGAAAATTTGGGTTCAGAAAGAATGTGGGATATCCACCACAACCATAAAAGTTGAAAAATGTGTCAATAATAAATTTTACCAACACTAGGATGAAATGATAATAGAAATAAGTTATGGACCTTGGAAAAATCTCTACATAGAAATAACCTACATCTATAGAAGGACATGATTTGATGTACTTTACTGGTGCTATGTAATTTATGGACATAAATCATAAACTTTTTGCCACAACATGTTTCACACCCCAAGGTTTTAAAATTAAATTTAAATGCATGAAACTTTGATTTATTTATATAGTTATAACTATCCTTTAAACATAATTTTTCCACGTTTGTGTTTTGAATTTCAAAAAAATGGGCATCTACGGTTGTTATCAGAAAGTTATTTGGAGTCTGATGGAACCATCCTGATTTTTAGTGAATAGTAACATACCTTTAACAATAGTAATATGACCCTAATGAATAGTAAATTGTATTATTATTTAATTTTTGTATGCCTTTAAGATAATTACATCTTGATTAATTTTTCAAGGTGTTAAAAATGAGTAATAGTTTCAAAACTTTTGTTCTTGAATAAATTTTGATTTTATTTAAAAATTAAATTAATTATATTTATAAAATTATTTTCAAAAAATGGATTTCATTTTTGAATTCTACATGTTGAAAAATATTTAGGGTGCATTTTTGGGATTTTTCTGAAATTCATAAATTTTATTGTGAATAGTGAAATACTGTAAAAAATCGTATATAAGAATTATTAGTTAAATAAAATATTTATGACGTCATAAGTGTGTCAGTATAAATTTTTCAATCTCATATTATCTCTCTACTATTTTGGGTCACATGCATCAAGACTATTCATAGTCTAGAGAAAAAATATTAAATTAATGGTTAAAATAATGTAAAATCGCACCTCTCCTTCACTATAAATACCACCCTCATTCCCCTCTTCCTATCACACCTCTCAAGCCTTTATAATTGTATATGTTCTGCCAAATTCTCTCTACAACTCTCTTCCCCCACATCCAAGACCTTATGGTCTAACAAAAATGCCCAAAACCAAGGGCCTTAAGAAGGATATGAAGGAGAAGAGATCCAGAGGTAAACATCCTCTTTTGTTTAATTTCATTTCTATTCATTTTCTTATCTATTCTTTTAATTTCGTCACCTACCCTTATCCAAGATTCAATAATGATCTATTATCATACATATTCTAGATTTAATCATGTTTTTGGAAGACTAACCATAATAATTTTTATCCTTTCCCACTTATTCAAGAAATTAAAACATTGTCTATGATGTATCGATTTACCAACATCATGGATGATGTGATTTCAGTTTCTTTTACTTCATTCAGTACTAGTCATGAAAACATTTTTATTCTTGATCCAGAATAAAAATTCCTTATTATATCTTATATAAGGTTCTTTTATCATTTTATACACAAGTTATTCATTTATAACACAAAATGAGTTCATTACGATTGATGAATTACCAAAATGATATAAACAAATATCAATAATTTTTTAAATTATGAATCATCCAAATTTCAAAATTCAAAATTATAAATTGTATAATTTATAGTTCTTTAAATATTTATATTCAATTCCATTCCAATTATGGAGATTCACTTCCAATCGACAAGACCATCCATCATGAACTCATCGTGGTAATCATGTAAAGAACGTACCCAAAATAATGGAAGGAACAAAATAATAATAATTAAAAGGAGAAGTTATGTAACTAAATAATAATATAAGGTACTATGAAGAATAATATTTGTATTTAATATATTAATAAAACTATTTTATCCATTATACAGGAGGTATAAATATGTTTTAAGGAAGAAAAACCCCCGAGGAAAGGGAATTCTTAATCCAATTTTCATTCTTTGGGTAAACCATCAACATCATTATTTATGTGCTATTAAAATTACATGTGTGATGAATTATATGTATTTGTAGTTTATATAAATATTAAATCCACTATATTAAGTCTCTCTTCAATTTTATGATATTTATAAGGGACTTTTCATGTAAAAACCGCTTCAAAAATTCGGTTTTATAAAACTAAAAAGAATTTATTTTATATAATTATTAATGTTGAATGACTATGTTATGGTCGATGGTAATTGTTTATGATGAAGGTTGGGACCTATATCTCCCCAAAATTAATTGGATATGTGTAATTTTTATGTAGTCCATAAGGTTACTCCAAGTGTAACTTCGATGGTTACACAAATTGTAAGGTTGTCGTGAGGGTTAGAAATTATAAGGTAGTCAAGAGGGTGAAAAGAAAATGTAAGTAATGCACCAAGATACCATTATAGATCTATTTATGTTTTTTTTTAAAATCTCATGGATATCCCATGTTTCATGAAGTATGTTTATATGGGTAACAAGTATTTCTTTTGGAAAATGATTTCATAAGATACCAGTATTCACGGACTAATATGTTCTTCCTTTGTTTTTATATACCTTACTATGCTTTCTGTGATCATCCCAAATTTTTAAATTATTCTAACTTTTTATATGGATGTTTAAGAAAAATAAAGAATAAATGTTAAATTAGATGAATATTTTTCAAATAAATCATGATTTATTTCAAAAGTTTTATATTTCGGAAGAAATAAATACTATTAATATAGTATACACTCTGTATTAATATGGAATGTTATTATTGTATTATGTCCCAATTCAATAATTCTATAAACATTAAAAGATATTCAATGTTAAATGAAGTTAGTTCTTGACTAAATTCAAGAGTATCTAATGTAATAAGGTTAAGTCCATATATTTGGTATTATAGGATGGTTTAGATAACATTATGGGTTAGTATGATATTAAAAGAACACCATGAATGATTTTTTTTTTAATTTATGGATAATTTTAAATGATATAGAATTTAAATATTAACATACTTCATTGATTAAAATATTTTTTTTCATAATGTTTTTTCGTATAAGAAACATGGAAGCAGAAGAAGATAGGTACTAATAGAATGATATCATCCCGAATTTTGCATCCCAGAATGGTAGGGATTGAAACTGAGAAATTTATGATAGTAATGGATCATCTAACACATGAAATAAATGGTGGTGACATCCATGAAAACCAAAAACTAGAGAAACCCGAAAGGAACATGATGACAGTGGAACATTTAATGAGACAACACCCTCCTACATTAAATGAATCTTCTGACCCTGGAGTGGCTGAAGGATTTATTATATCCCCTAGAACGATATTAGATGTTATGGGTTGTTCAGATAATCAAAAGGTAAGTCTTTACAATTATCATTTTTATGGTGAATCTAATTAGTTCTGGTAATGGTCAAGAATATTAGGGATAGAGGGGATGTTTATGCCATAGAGTGGGATGAATTTAAAAGTCTTTTCCTTTGAAAAATATTTTCCAAAGGTGGTTAGACATAGGATAGAGAAGAAATTCCTTAAATTTAATTAGAAAGAGGAATATTAAATGGTCATGTAAGAAGAGAACTTCATACTACTGGAAAGGTATGCTCCAAATCTTATTATGGATCATGATAAAAAATCAAACACTTTTACTCAATATTAAATCAAAGGTATCGAAGGGCATTGGCATCTCGTGAATTCAAAAGTTATGAGAAACTTGTTCGATGTGGTGAGAGTGTAGAGATAGAGATTTCTTATGATCATATTCACTATGAAAATAAGGATAATAATTGGTCCAGATGGTATGAGACGGGTAAGTATCATTCAAAGAAATAATATGGTATGAAATTCTAGTTTCTAGTTTGGGGAAAGTGGAGAAAAACAACCATATGGATTTCTTCACCATAACAGGGTATTGTTTTCTGATGTGGTATGTTTTGAAATATGGCCCAAGATTGTAATGACAATGATCCTCAAACTCATCCTCATAAGAAAATAGTAATGTGTTTTAAATGTTGTTAGATTGGTTATTATGAAAATGTCTACTGAAGGAGAGTTTTGAAGGATGAAAAGAAGAAAAATTATAAGCCGAAAGGTGTATTGAGATCCTTTGTGACTATGTCAACAGACTTAGGTCCATCCAATGAAGTTGTATTAGGTACCTTTTTTATTTACTCAGATTTTTCTAAAGTTTTGTTTGATATTGGGTCTACACGTTCCTTTATTCCTAGGAATTTTCTGGTAAATTGGAAATATCACCTCAAAAAATGAGACCAAAACTTCTTGTTAAAACGCTATGGGGAAATATTATAGTAAAGAGTAATTATAAGAATCTTTCTATTGTGTTCTATGGAAAACCTTTAACTAAGAACCTTGTTGTTTTTACATTAGTAGTTTTTGATGTCATTCTATGAATGGATTGGATTTCTGTATATCATATTAAGCATTATTTTAGAGCTAAAGTAGTTTCTTTTTTATAAACTATTTCACTTTATATAACAGAACATCCCCATACAATTGATAACTTATCAGAAAACTGAGAAACTGATGAAAGATAAAAATGAATGTTATCATTATCATATTTTTGAAAACTAGGGAACTATTTAGATTAATTATGTTCCAGTGGTAAGTTAATACATTGATGTTTTTCCTGATTATTTATTCGGTGTCATACTTGATGGGGAAGTTGAATTCATATTTTCATTTGTTTTGGATGCTAAACCACTTTCAAAACCTTCATATCGATTGACTCAAATGGAACTTATGGAACTAAAAAATTAGTTTCACAATTTTCTAGATAAATAATTCATTCATCCTAGAACTTCACAATGGGGTGCTCTTATTTTGTTCATTAGAAATAAAGGTGGTTCCATGATAATTTTCATTTTCTTGATAAAAGGTGTAATCAATAAAAACGAAGATCGGCGGAAGTACAATCACTTAACCATAATGGAAACTGGTCCAGCCAGAGCTGGTCATTGTCAGGAGGGCCAGAGGCTACCACCTGATGGGTCGCCTTGTTTCCTTCCCTTTTGATAAAGGATAAAGTGTAAATTGTGGTGCTTCGATGGAGAGAATGGATTTTCCTGATGAGTGAGACAAAAGGCTGAAAGCCACCATCGTTGAGGTTGATTGTCTTGATAGAGTCTTGAATAACATCATTGTCAAAAAAGTATACTTTTCCTCATAATGATGACTTGTTTGATAAGCTCCAGGGAGCTTAGTACTTTACTTAGATTTACTTCAGATCCAGACACCATCAGCAGAATGTGAAGGGGGATGACATCATGAAAATAGATTTTTGTACTTGATATGGGCATTATGAATTTGTTTTTATGTCCTTTGTGTTAACTAATGAACCTAATGTATTCATGGATCTTATTAATATAATATTTCATGAGTTATTGGATAAGTTTGTGGTTGTGTTAATTGATGAGCTTAATTTTTTTATAAAAGTAATGAAGAGCATGAAAAACATCTAAGGGTTGTTGTTAAAACATTAATTGAAAATAAACTATATGGAAAATTTAGTAAGAATTCTTTTTTATTGCAACATATTTCATTTCTTTGGAACATTGTAAATAAGGATGGAATAATAGTTGATACTGGGAAAAAAATTGGTTTTTGAATGGACAAGACCTGAAAATGTTACATAAATTCGTGGTTTTATTGGATTAGTAGGTTATTACTGATAGTTTGTCAAAAACATTGAATGGTTATCCAAAATGCTAACTAAGTTAATGAGAAAAGGGAAAACTTTTATTTGGAAAGAAGAATGTGATGCTTGTTTTCAATAATTGAAGAGGATATTGGTGAATGCCCTAGTTTTATCCTTACCTTCCCAAAATATTGAGTTTGTCATCTACAATGATTCTTCATTGAATGGAATTGGATGTGTTTTGATTCACAATGATCGTGTAATTTCTTATTATTCAAGAAAACTAAAACCTCATGAGTTAAATTATCCCACACATGATTTGGAATTGGCAGCTGTGGTATTTCTTTGAAAATTTGGAGGCTTCATTTAGACAGAGCCAAATATCAAATATATACTGACCATAAAAGTCTAAAGTATATATTCACTCAGAAGGAATTAAACATGAGGCAGAGAAGATGTCTTGAACTGATAAAGAATTATAATTACACAATCAACTACCATCTGGGAAAAGAAAACAAATTGGCATATGACTTGAGTTGAAAACATCATGCATCATTAACATTGTTATGTTTGGAACATGATACCTAGATTAATGGATTGATGAATATTGTATTAGATGTTGTTGGTGAAAAAATACATCTATTTTTTTAGGTTTTAGTGCATTCATTGTTATAATATAGAATTACTAAAGTGAAAAATGAAGACTGCGAGCAACACAAAAAGGTAGAGTTGTTTAAAATGGGTAAGATTCTTGAATTTAAACATGAAAATTATTGTGTTTTAGGATTTTGTAAATGTTTATGTGTGCCTTTTGTTTCCCAGTTGAAGAAATATATGTTGTGTGAAGCTTATAGCTCTCTATTTTTAGTTCATCTGGGCAGTACAAATATGTACAGAGACCTTTTGGAGTATTACTGGTGGGATGGAATGAAAAGAGATGTTGAAGATTTTATTGTGAAATTTTTTACATGTCAACAGGTTAATGCAGAGTGGAAAGTACTAAAGGGGATACATCAGCGTTTAAAGTGACAAAGTTAAAATGGGATAATGTATCCATGGACATTGTGATGGGAATACCAAATACTTCTTGAGGAAACAATGCGATTTGGGTTAATGTTGATCGGCTGACTAAATATCCACATTTTCTTTCTATTCAAGATAAAATTTAATTGGATCATATTTCGTGACTATAACTTAAAACTATTTTTAGGTTACCTGGAGTTCTACTTCCCATTGTATCTAACAAGGTTCCAAGGTTCCCTTCTGATTTTTGTAAGGGCCTTAAAAAGTCGTTGGGAATAGAATTAAATTTTAGTATTTCTTTTCATTAACAATCATATGGGCAGTCAAAACAAAAAATTCAGACATTGGAAGATATGATTAGATATTTTTCAATGGACAACCATGGATTTCGGGATCAATATATTTCTTTATTTGAGTTTTCTTATAATAACATTTCCCATTCCAGTATTCAGAGGGAATATTTCAAGGAATTTTATGGGAAGCAGTGTAGAACTCATGAATTTTTGGATAATGTTATGGGATGGAAGTTGATGGGACGGGAATTATTAGAGGAACTTGTTGTACAATAGAAGATTATCCAAAAACACCTGAGGACAGCTCAAAGAATATATAAATGTTATGCAGACAATAAGAGGAAAGACTTTTCTTTGGAGGTAGGTGATCATGTTTTTCTTAGAATCTCACCATGGAAAAGTGTTATGTGTTTTGTTAAGAAAGTAAATTTATGTTCGTGGTTCATGGGACCTTATGAAATCCTAGTGAAAGTTGGACCAGTCACCTACCGAGTTTCTTTGCTTCCGAGCTTAACATAGGTACACATAGTTTTTCATGTTTCAATGTTGATAAATTATGGGCCACAATCATCTCATGTTTTGATTCCAGAAGTAGTTTAGATGTAAGAGAACCGTTATTAAGGAGATAAATCAGTTCAGATTCTTGATCGAAGAGAAAATGTATTACAGAATAATGTAATCCACCAGGTAAATGTTTTGTGGAGAAACCACATGGTTGAAGAAGCAACATGGGAATCTGAAAATGTTATGAGGGAAATGTACCCTCACTTGTTTAATAAGTAAATAAAATTTCAAGGATGCAATTTCTAAAATGTGGGAATAATTTAACACCCCATGGTTTTAAAAATAAATTTAAATTCATGAAACATTGTTTTAATTATATAATTATAACTAGCCTTTAAACATCATTTTCCACTTTTATGTTTTTAATTTCTAAAAACGGCCATCTACGGTTTCGATCAGTTAGTTATTTGGAGTCTGAAGGTACCAATATGATATTTGGTGAATAGTAACATACTATTATGAATAGTAATATAACCCTAATGAATAGAAAATTGTATTATTATTTTATTTTATAAATCCTTTAAGGGAACTACATCGTGATTAATTTTTGAAGGTGTTGAAAAATGAGTTATAGTTTCAAAATTGGTATTCATGAATAAATTATGATTTTATTTAAAAATTAAATTAATAATATTTAAAAAATTACCTTCAAAAAATGGAGTTCATTTTTTAATTCTACATGTTGAAATTTTGTTAGGGTGAATTTTTGGGATTTTTCTGAAATTCTGGACTTTTTTACGAATATTGAAATTCATTTAAATACTGTATATTCAAATTATAGGTTAAATACTATATTTATGACATAATAAGTGATTTAAGACAAATTTTTTTAACATTCATTCTCAATTAACTATTTTTTCACATTATTCAATACTATTCATAGTCTTGAGAAATACTAATGATTAAAATAATGTAAAATACCTCCTCTCCTACACTATAAATACCACCCGCATTCCCCTCTTTCTATCACTCTTCTCAATCTGTGATCAATGTCTAAGTTATACCAAATTCCATCCCCAAGTATCTTCCCCACTTCCATGACCTACTGGTCTCACCAAAATTCCAAAACCAAGGTCTTTAAGAAGGATCATAAGGAATAGAGATCAAGACGTAAACATGCTATTTTCTTTTCTTTCTTTTCTTTTCTTTTTATTTTTTATTCTTCTCCTTTCCTAAAATCCCCTTATCTAGGATGAATTTATGATCCAGTATCTTACATATTCTAGATGTAATCAATTTAATGGAAGGCTCACCATTATACATTTTCTCCTCTCCAACTTATTCAAGAAATTAAAACAATGTCAGTGATGTGTCGATTTACTGATATCATGGACGATGTGATTTTAGTTTCTTTTACTTCCACTAAGAATGGTCATGAAACCATTTTTATGGTTTAACTAGAATATAATTTATGTATTATATCTTATATAAGGTTCTGGAATCATTTTTACGCATGTTATTTATTTATAACACAAAATGAGTTCATTACGATCGAAGAATCACCAAAATGACCTAAACAAACTTCAATAATGTTTTAAATCATGTATCATCCTCATGTCATAATTTAAAATGATAAATGGTATAATGTGTGGTTCTAGAAATATTTAAATACCATTCCATTCCAATTTTGTATCTTCACTTCCAATCAACAAAAATATCTATCATGAACTAATCATGGAAATCTTGTAAGGAACGCACCCAAAAAAATAGAAGGAGAAAAATACTAACAATGAAAGGGAGAAATGATTTAATTAAATGATCATATAAGGTATTATAAATATGAATATGTTTCCTTAAAATATTAATAACACTATTTTAACCATTATACTTGTGGTTTAAACAAGTTTTAAGTAATACAAACTGGAGGTAATGGAATTATTAACCCAATTTCCATTATTTAGGTTAACCAACTACTTCATTATTTATGTGGTATTAAAATTACTTTTGTGATTAATTTTTTTTATATTCTGGTTAATTATGATTATTTACAGTTTATATACATATTAAATATACTCTATTAAGTCTATCTTTAGTAATATGATATTTATAAGGGACTTTTCTTTTAAAACCCACCTTTAAAATTCTATTTTACCAAATTCAAAAGCAATGTTTTTTACAACTATTCATGTTGTATGATTGTGTTCTGGTTCTTGTGAATTTTTTATAATGAAGGGTGGGAGAAATATCTCCCTCAAATTCATTTATTATTTGTAATTTGGATGTCTGCTTTATAGTTAAACCATGTGTATCTGCGATGGTTACTTAAATTGTAAGGTAGTTCTCAGGGTTACAAATTATAAGGTAGTCGAGAGGTTTACAAGATTATGTAAGTGATGCTCCTAGTTACCTTTATGGATATAGTTATGTTCTTTATGTTTTATTTATTTCTCATGTAAATATCATGTTTCACAATGTAATTTTATATTGGTGACAAGTATGTCTTTTTGAAAATGATTTCATACATTACAAGTATTCGTGGACTAATATCTTATTTCCTTCTATTTATATACCTTACTGAGCTTTTTGTGCTTATCCTAATTTTTTATATGATTTTCAAATGATATATGGATGTTTAATATAAATAAGAAATCTGAGTTAAATATTATGAATTTTTTTCAATGAAATTGGGTTTTATTTGAAAATATTTATATTTTAGAAGAAAAGAATATTGTTTTTATTGTATTCACTCTATATTAATATGGAATGTTATGAATTAATTATGTACCAACTCTCTAATTCTCTAAACATGAAAAGATAATAAATGTGAAAGAAAGTAATTTCTTAAATAAATTAAATATTATCTAATGTAATAAGGTTGGGCCTTTTTAACATGTCTCAACCTGGTAATATACATGAATAATGTGGGAGAAATAATGGAATAAAAGAGTGAAGATTTCATACATTATGGGAGTAAATAATGGAAAAACCATAGGTTACTAAAACGAATATAATTTAAATTTAGTTATGTTTCCTTAAAGATGTTTTTGGAATATTTGGCCAACCAGGACACATTGATAAAGAGCTTTTGAAAACTCTATCGGGATATATTTCTTTTGCTAGAGAATAAGAGGATGTTGGAAAGAAGAATGTTTATGAAATATCATTTGTTGTTGAGACGTCATTGAATGCTATAAAAAGGATGAAACTTTAGATTATTGAATTTGTTTATTCATCAAATATAACCACTTATATAATTATTCTGTATAATCTTGAAAATACTAAAGGAGGTCCAGTTACTTTTACAAACAACAGTTCTTTAAAAATCAGGGGAAATGGAAAAGATAGGATTGAATCTCAGAAATTAAAATCAAATGAAGTTTTATAAATATATAAGTTCAAAAAAACATCAATACTTTAACCATGTTTATGAATTTGGTATGTAAGTTATCACTAAGAAATATTCTAGTATCATAATAAGATTGAAAGACTGAAAAATTGTAACTAATGAAAAAATAACATGTCTTAATATTTACTATATTAGATAACATTGTATCTATTCTTACTTGTAATGAAGAAAAAAATAAGTTGTTCCATTGAATAATTTGGTATATTTCTTATAAAATTATGAATAAAATTTCCTGTTTAGTTGTTGTAGGAAACTTACCACCCCTAAATATGAAATAATATGATGTTTTACCAATATTTCTAAAAGGTAATATTGTCAGTCGAAGGCATATGTGTAACACCTCGACCCTAGTTACCTGGAATCCATGCATTATTATATAACATTTGCACGATAAAAGGAGTCATGTCCCAAAATACCGAATAGTTTAGTAGCCATTGAAGTACTAGATACATACAGAATTTTTACATTACATCTTGAAATAAAAAAACAACATTGTGTCTACTTTGAACACTATTATATCCCTTAGCCTATTTTTACAGGTTAATCATAATATACCTCTTTGCATCCTGGGAAAAATAAAACATAAAAAAGGGGTGAGCTCAGATAGTCAGTAAGTATAACAATATAGCGGAAACTATCATAAATAATAGTAAACATTTATGTCAATATGTAAGACTAGAACATAATCCTTTTAAACTTAAAATTCAGCATAATATTGAAAAGATAAATAAAATAATGCCTTTTACTTATTCACATAGATATTCTACTAGTCTAATAATAACATTTAATATCAATAGACAATTTCATAATGATGGAATGCATAATACCAGACTTCATAACCACATAGTCAAGGCCTTGTGCCAAGAATAAAAATACGATTTTGTCAAAGCCTTGTGCCAAGACACTAGTTTGTCTCATTAGACCTACCGATGAATCGAGGAGAAATAGCGGGCTCCACCTGTCACTTACTATGTCCAATTAATTTTTCATATGAAAAGGTTTAATCATAACAAAAACATTTGTATTAAAACTATCATACGAAATGTCAAATACTTTATCCATAAACCATGAATGGTATAGAAATAGCACATCCACAATCAAACATATCACAAAACCTTCAATATAGTATGAATGGTTTTTATCATAATAAATCAACCTCGATCAAGAATAATATCCCGTAAATGTTTTTGACATAGTTGAAAATGATCAGTAAAAATCTTTGAGAGAAATATCCATTTTTCAAGAAAAAATTTAAAAGTCTCACTATATATCAAGAATTTGTTTAAAATAGATTTTTGAATCAAAGTTTCCCATCCCACTTTGAAAATTTTAAAATGAATTTAAATTTTAAAAAATTAATTTCCATATAAATAAAACCTTAAAACAATTTTTAAATCACGAACATTAATGAGAAATATGTAGAAGAATAAATTTTTAAAACATTAAAAATGGTATTTTAATTAGATTTCATAACCAAATGAGAGACGCTTGAATACAAATAATTTAGGTAATAATAACTTTATAATATCATGTGAATAAATGGATTCATGATATAATATGTCAAAGTACACTATATACTCCAAAAAAAGTCAATTTTTGTATAACAACAATGAAGTCTCAATGGAATGAAAGTTGTGATTAATTATTTATAAATATAGTATCATTAAATTAAGGATTAATCTATGACATATTTATGTGTGAAAAATATAAATATAGAAAATATTATTAGAAATTCAATGTAAATCAATCATAGGAAATTCAGATAAATTCTTATCAAAACAACACCAATGACACAACTAGAAAATAGAGCTACTTCCACGGATCTATAGCCGCGGTTCTGTGGCCTATAGCCATGGTTTTCCAAACCGTGGTAGTAGCCCATGGCTGGTGCCATGGTTTTGTGTCCTATGGCCATGATATGAAAAACAGTGGCAGTGGGAAAATTGTTTCATTTCCCTATAGCCATGGTTCTCCAAAATGGTGGCTATAGGGTTACCTCGCTTCCATGGGAAACAGATTTTCCACCAAAAATTTGGCACGAAGACCTATCTCCATGGTTTTGAATCTATTCCCACGGTTATAGTTAATATAAATATCATAATATATATATATACCAAAATTTTGGTGTAGTGTAGTGTTAAATGCGTTGGACTGCATAGTAGAGGTGCAGAGATCAAAAACTACTTGGGACATTTATAGTTTTGGCTATTACCATAGTTTTCTAAGGATATTTCCATGGTTAAGAATGTGGCAATATCCACCTATAGCAATGGTTTAAACCGTGGATATAGTTCCATTACCATATTTTCATATTTGGAGGCCTATTACCATGGTTTTCAAAACCGTGGAAATAGGTCGGGACCTACTGCCACGACGATAGGGGCCATGGTTGGCCAAAACTGTGGTCATAGCCTTTCTCCACGGTTTTGGGGCCTATTTCCATGGTTTTGAACCGTGTAAATAGCCCTATTTTTTATTTGTGAGACTTGGACGTTTAACTCAATGAATAGAAATTAAGTTCAAATTACTCTTATCAAGTTTATATCGATGACTTGAGAATTTATAAATGGAGTGATTATTTGTGTAAAAATTATATCCACACAAAGGGGAGTGTAAATATCTATATAAGTAAATATTTATTTATTTCAAACATAATCTTGGTGTAAAGTAATCAATGAGGTTTGCATAAAACTGAATTAGTGGAAATTGAAAATTGAAATCCCCTTACAAATTTGGTAACTAACGAAACGTACATCCCATGAAAGAATGATCATATAATGATGATGTAAATACTAATAAATTTAATTATTTTATGCAAACAATACTATAATAGGAAGTACATACACCACAAAAAAGGTAATAGTAGAAAATATAGGATGAATCTCACGGGAATAAATGTGAGATGAAAACCCCTTACCACATTATAGTCCATCGAGTCATATGAAAAAAATTTAATAACCACTAAATGAAACACAGAATACTATGAATATAAGGAGAATCATGATATTATATATATCAAATTGTAGTACATGATACACCACATGCAATAAATAAGTGGTGAACAATAGAAATCTCACGGAATTAAAAGTGAGATAAGAAACCTCTTACCTTGTACTTTTCCTTGGTCGAGGGTATGTTAACCTCTTGTATAAGAGTTTAATCATTTTTATTAAATTATACAATAAATATATACATAAATTAGATATCATATATGATCCTCTAATATTTATTAGTTAATAATATTTTAGTTGAATCATCGTTTCTGGTGTTAACTGATCCATTATCCTTTATATGCTCGGTTACGTAAGACATGTTTATTATGGATAGGATGTATTTTATTCATATCCTAAATGATATTAAATTCTTAATCATTATTTTTAATCATAAAATTAAAATTATTCTTGAATGATTATGATGGGGAATGAATCACATCCCATTCATGAAGACGGTATTTCGTACGTACGCACGAGCAACAATATCATTATATTGATGGTGAAATATTATGTAATTGGATGGTATATCATATATCCAAAGTCATTAACATGTTATATTTATTATTTAAATTATTTATACTCATTATTATATCCATCCAAATAATGAAGTGTTTGAATAACAAACTACACCACGACATGGAGACTGTAAGGAGTACGTACGCACATATGGTGACATTGTCATTCATATGATGGATAGAATAATGAATATGGTTGTAAACTTTTTATCATAACATCACAGTATATATAATATACTAGATATATTATTTTAGAATGGAAACAACCAAGAAAGAGGTAGTGGGAGAAGAAAACAACTTGAAAGAGGGGATGAAATATTTACCCCTTCTTCAGGTTCTTCCTTTTGATTAGATCAAAAGGGATAATTAGGTTGTCTTTATGAACAAAGTAAAGCCTCTAAGATTAAGGGAGAAATGTTGGGAGGATATTTGGGAAGGTTTTGGCTGATCCAAATGGCTTTTATGGTGTGAAAGTAAGAGAAGGGTAAGTACCCTTTTATCAAAGAGGTGAGGGTCACTTTAGGAAATGTTTGAAATGTTATTTTATAATAAAATAATTTACGATTTATAGTTGCTAGAAAATGATTTATTTAGTGTATAAGGTGGGGATGGGTCAAAAAACTCTCAACCTATAGTATTTAGATAGTTTTAGGTCACCATATTAACTATATCTTTTAGATTTAATTGTTAGTAAATTAAATTGACATTTTCCACGTCTCTTTGTATTTTTATATTATATGGTTAATAAAATTACTATAAAAATAAAAGAGAACCTTAAGTGGTTCATTATTAATATATATAACCTTAACTCAGTCTTTTTACTGAACCGTAGATTTTTAGGAATATTATATAATTTAATAATATAATATTTGTTTTAAAATCTCATTTATGTCAATTTTGACACTATTTAGTATTTGGTTTTTGTGAAAGTCATAAAAACTTGATTACTTCGAAACAAATACATTTAATAAACCCTAAAAATTATTATACGTGCAAAAAATTCGTGGATGTCATAAAAACATTGAAGTTATATTTATTTTAATATTTATAATACCATTAATTTGATTCTTTCATTAATAAGGTAATTAGTGCGTCATCATTGTGTTATAAATAAATTTAATAATTCAATGTCCCAAAATTAAAAATAAAATAACATTATTTAGGAATTATTTTTATATTTCTAATTAGTATTTATATTTTAATAGATAACTTATATAACCCCATTTAAAAATTTATTTACTATAATATATATGTTTATGTCATTTTTGTCTTTACATTAAATTAATTAATATAAAGTGTCATTACCACTATAATGTGGATCCATGGGGTCCCAAAATCGAACCATGGATGCCCATGGTTGGACATTTATCCACCAATAGGAATTTTACACATGTTAGGGTAATTTAATATTATTAAAATATTATTTTTTACCCTTATTTACCAGATTTACCTTTTAACCATGGTAAATAAATTATTTACCGAAGTAATTATTCATAATGTCTAAAAACTAAAGGTTACATATTTACACAATTTTATCCTCCAAATTCCCAATATGGAATATATTCTTCCAAATTCAAAACACATAAGTGGAATAAATTAATTTAAAATTAATTATCATTGTCAAAACAAAAGGCATGTTTTTATGAAACAATAACTATCAAAAGAGTGACACTTGTTTTTGTGTAGTATAAATGTGAAATTACATACAATGAACTAAATTTTATTAAATGATAAAAAATTAATAAAATTATACTTCCAAACCATTTAAATGTATAATTTAACACTATAAAGTATTTGGATTAAATAAGTTGTTTTCAATTAAAATTTAGTATTTTTCTGTATTCATCAAATTATGATAGTTATCAAAAAAGTAAAAACAAATTATCAAAAATAAATTTTTATGTCCCAATTCTAAAGAAAAATTTAATTTCATTAAATTGAATATATAAAAGTTTCAAATATTGGTTTTAAAAAAGGGTTTTCCATTAAAAGGTGGTAAAATTGTATATATTGAAAAATACTTCTTTTAATTGAAAAAATGAATTTGTTCTTATATTATTTCTAAGAAACACATAATATGCATTCTAAAATTATATGGAGTATATAAAATTTAAAATTCAGTTAGTACTATTCATAACCGCTTTTTGAACGTCTAGTTTTGTTAGTCGTGGTGTGCTCAAACATGGAGTTTCATGTAGCGCAATCTATTGAATTACATTAAAGAAAATAACTTACTACAAAATCTTGGGGTGTTACATTCTTCCCACTTTTGGAAATTGTGTTATCACAATTTTAAAATTGGGCTTAAATATTCATTGAATGTTTCACATTGGAAAAATAGTCAATAAAACTATTACTTTAAAAGAAAGAGAGATAAGTACAAAGGTCCCCCAAGATAACCCATCCTAGGATTCCGTGTAAGAAAACATGGATGTGTAAGATAAAATAAATGTCATGTTATGATAGAGAGTGATATAAAACATAATCAGGAGAAATCTAACAATAATAAATCAACAAGATTTTGATGGGATAAATGGTCATTAGTTTTACAGTAGGAAAAGTAAACGGACAACGTTTTTGTTTTAACATCCATTTCATAAAGTTGAGGAATTTATTTATGAGATTGACTATGAACATAAAGAGATATACTTACTTTTTAAGTTGAGTTTCATCCTTTAATAAATTTCTACAACTAACTCATCTTTTTCTTCCAATGATGAGTATTCAATATGACGTGGTCACACCTGAAGCACTAGAATCAACTTTAGAGAATCACATGATCTACAAAGGATAAACTATATATTTATCTTGTAATTAGAGATTAACCAAAAACAAAAATGGTAACTACAAGATCTGATGATCCCAAAAAAGGATAATCCTTTAGAGAAATAAATACTAATCTTAATTTCTAAAATTAAACCAATAATACCCAAATTTTAGTAAATCCCATTCAATAAACAATTGTCCTTAAAATCCTTCAATATAATCCAAACTAATATAGATACCCAAAACATAGAATAATTTTATTACATAGTATTCCACGTTAAATTTTATAATCAAATAACATCAACTACTCTTAAAGTCACATACTTAAAATTAATTATCCAAATCACATATTCCCTATTATAGGTCAATCATTTCCAAAAATAACCCAAATCGCTATAAATCCAAAATAAGAACATAGATAAAAATCCACCTTTACTCCTCAAAATAAATCCCATAGTATTCTATTTTCCTTAGGCATATCATGTTCCCAACAGAGCAAACATCTTCCAAAATAACATTTATCAATTAATCACCAAATCATTTTCCTATACTAAGGATATCCATTTGATTAGAAATAAGATCCCAAATCAACTTATTATTGATCAATAAAATCATTTAACTAAAAATTAATTAGTCACACTAACAAGGGACTTCATGTAGTCCAGTGGTAGGCGATAAATATCTACTGTGCTCTAGTTGTTGGTTAGATTCCCACAGCTTTGTATGACACAATGGGTTTTCACATAGTCTGAGTGTTATCCTTTTTCAAAAAATATATTCTATAACATTGCCAAAATGAGAAAAATTCTTCAAAATAACAATAACATAATTTCACCACAAACGTTATCTCATACCTCGCATTTTAATCCATAAATTTAAAAACATGTAATTGCCACAAATTCAAGGATCATATAAACCCAAATGGTTATTTTTAACTATATCAACAATATAAAGGATAATTCTTCCTAAAATTGCATTTTCACATTACAAACTGCAGGGTTACACATATAAGAGAAAAGTCTTCCAGAGTAATCCCATCAAAAAAGAGAACTAATACTTTTAAACATTTAAGCATACATTTATTTTCACATAGGTTCTTCCTTGACCAAGAGGTTATCCTAAATAATAGGGCATTCAATTGGGTAATTCCAAGGTCCCCTACATTTACAGAAATTGACTATAAATGGATTCTTGATATAATTTTTATTTTCTTCCATAGTGCTCTTCATTTTTTCCTTGGCAATTATTTAATTTATGTGCTCCTTCCCCACACATAATGCATTTCTTTATTCAAATGAGACACTTTTGTAGGTATCCTTCCACATTTCCTGATTAATGTAAATTGAGCTTTCTTTTCTCTATGTTCTCCACTGATGGTGCTATTTTCATTCACCGCCTTTCTCTTCTTTGTGGAGTCTGGGAGTTGGTTAATATATGTATTTTTGATCATATTTTTGGAAAACTGATTCGGCATGAACACAATATCTTTTACACCTATCAACATTCCATTTCGTTTCTCATTCCCACCACTGTGCCCACCTTGTACATCATATTGAATGTTACTATGACTTCCATGGAATCCATCCATTGACTAACATAAGAAAGCAAAGTGTGAGTCATAAAATCATTTAGAGAATATAATAACAACTTATTTTCAATCTAAAACACCTTAGGATTAACTGAGGTTATTTATTATCATCATATATTAAAATCCATCAAATCATTTTGAAAATAAAATGTGAATTATCCTAAGCATATCCCCGCGAGTGTCATAACCTAGAGTGCAGTGAGACCCATTATCGTGTACCAGGATACCTCGGGTCAAGCATTAAACTCCTTGTCGGAGTTGTCACTACTAGGTACATCTGTGCCAGAGCCACCTCTACCTGCTTGTATCCAAATAGGGATGTATTTCATGGAAAACACACATAATATTTACATTACCAAAAATTTTTTTTGTTATTCTATACTAATCCTCAGTGTATATATTAGGGTAGTGTTTCCTAATCAGAGTTTTTTTGTAAATATTGCTTCCAAAGATTGTACTAAACTTCCTATTATACCAATTGTAACGACCTGACCCCAGTTACCCTGAATCGGTGCATTATTACCTAACATCAACATCATACAAGGAATCATGTCCCGAAAGACCGATCAATTTAGTATCCTTGGAAGTACTAGATACATACATACATTTTATATTACATTATGAAATAAAAAAACAACATTGTGTCCCCATTGAACACTCTTATATACCTTATCCTATTACTGAAGTTTAATCATAATATACTTCTTTGAATCTTGGGAAAAATAAAACACAAAAAATGGGTGAGCTCCGATTCTCATAAAATATAACAATATAGTGGAAACTGTAATAAATAATTGTAAACATTTAAGGAAATTTATAAGACAAGAACACAAGTATTTTAAACCTAAGCATCATCATAATATGGGAAAGATAAATTAAATAATTCCATTTAATTATTCACATGTATATTCTATTATTCAATTAATAACATGTAATTTCAATATCCAATTTCATAATGATGGAATGCATAATTCCAGACTTCATAACCACAAAGTTAAGGCCTTGTGCCAAGACTAAAAATAAGATTTTGTCACGGTCTTGTGCCAAGACACTAGTTTGTCTCATGAGACATACCGATGCATCAAGGAGCTATAGTGGGCTCCACCCATCACTTACTAATTCCAATTCATTCATCATATGAAAAGTTTTAAACATAACATAAACATTCGTATTAAAACTAGCATGCGAAATTTCAAATACTTTATCCATAAACCATGAATGGTATAAAAATAACACATCCACAGTCAAACATATCAAAAAACCTTAAATATAGTATGAATGTTTTGTATCATAATAAATCAACTTCGATAAAGAATAATATCCCGTAAAGTATTTTGATGTATTTGAATAGGAGCAGTAAAAATCTTTGAGAGAAATATCCCTTTTTCATGAAAACATTTAAAAGTCTCACAATTTATCAAGAAACTTTTCAAAATAGATTTTTGAATCAATGTTTCCCATACCACTTCTAAACTTTTAAAAGGAGTTTCAATTTTAAAACATTATGTGCACATAAATAAAACCTTAAAACCATTTTTAAATCATGGACATTAATGAAAAAGATTTAGAAGAATAAATTTTTAAAAAATTGAAAATGATATTTTAGTTAGAGTTCCTACCCAAATGAGAGACGCTTGAATAAAAATAATTAAGGTAATAAAAACATTATAATATCATGAGAGTAAATTTATTCATGATATACTATGTTAAGGTATAGTATATACCCAAAAAATTGAATTGGTGCATAACAACAACGAAGTCTCAATGGAATGTAAGTTGAGATGAATTCTTTATAAAGACGGTATCATTAGGTTAAGGATAAATCATTGACATAATTATGTGTCAAAAATATAAATACACTCAATATGATTGGATATTCGGTGTAAATAAATCAGAGGATATTCACACATATTCTGGTAAAAACAACACTAATGACATTGATGTTTAACTCAATGAATTGAAATTGAGTTAAAATCACTCTTATCAAGTATATATCGATGACTTGAGAATTTATAAATGGAGTGATTATGTGTGTAAAAATTATATCAACAAAAAAGGGAGTGGAAATTACTATATTAGTAAATAAATAGTTATTTCCCACATAATTTTGGTGTAATGTAATCAATGAAGTTTATGTAAAACCGAATGAGTGGAAATTGAAATTTGAAATTCCCTTACCGATTTAGTAACTTAAGAAACATACACCCCATGAAAGAAGGATCATTCAATGATGATGTAAATACCCATAAATTAAATTATATTATGAAAACAATACAATCCTGGACAGTACATACACCACACAAAATGCAATAGTGGAAAATATAGCGTGAATCTCACTGGAATAAAAGTGAGATGAAAACCCATTACCACGTTGTAATCAATCGATTAATATGACCAAGAATTAATAACCACCAATTTAATCATATAATACTATTAATATAAATGTTATCATGATATTATATATATGATATGGCATTACACGACACACCACATTCAATAAATAAGTGGCGAACAATGGAAATCTCACAGAATTAAAATTGAGATAAGAAACCCCTTACCTAGTACTTTTACTTGTTTGAGGGTTCTTTAACCTCCTGTATAATAGCTAAATAATTGTTATTAAATTATACAATAACTATATACATAAATATTATTTCATATATGACCCTCTAATATTACTTTGTTAATAATATTTTAGTAGTATCATCATTTTGGGTGTTAACTGGTCTGTTTTCCTTTATATGCTCAGTTACGTAAGCCATGTTTTTTATGGATAGGATGTATTTTAATCATATAAAGAATGATATTAAGTACTTAATAATTATTTATAATCATAAAATGAAAATTATTCTTGAATTATTATGAAGGGGAATGAATCTCATCAAGTTCGTGGAGACGTTAATCTGTACGTACGCACGAGAGACAATACCATTATATTGATGATGAAATATAATGTAATTAGATGGTATATAATATATATAAATCATTAAAATTTTATATATGTTATTTATATTTGTTATACTCATTATTATACCCATTCAAATAATGATGTGTTTGAATAACAAACTACACCATGACATGGAAACTGTAAGTCGTACGTTCGCACGTATGGTGACTTTTTCATTCATATAATGGATAGAATAATGAATATGGTTGTACTATTTATATAATAACATCATAGTATATATTAGATACTATATTTATTATTTTATAATTGAAACAACAAATAAAGATGAAGTGGAAGAAGAAGAAAACTTGAAAGAGGTGTTGAAATATTTACCTCTTCTTCTGGTTCTTCATATTGATTTGATCAAAAGGGCTCTATAGGTTGGCTTTATGACCAAAGGAAGTCCTGTATGATGATGGGTGGAATTTAGAGAGGATATATGGGAATTTTTTTTCAAAACAAATGGATTTTGAGGTGTTAAATTAAGAGAAAGGCAAGTACCCTTTAGAAGAGAGGTGAGGGTCACTTTAGGAAAAGCTTGAAATGATATTTTATAATAAAATTATTTTCAGTTTCTAATGGATCAAAAATGATTTATTTATAGGATAAGGTGGGTATGGGTCGCAATTCTCTAATCTAATAGGTTTTAAAAAGGTTTAGGTCACAATATTAACCTTATGGTTTTGATTTAACTCTTAGTTAAATAGTATGACATTTACCATGTCTCTTTGTATTTTTATATTATATGGTTAATAAACAAACTAAAACAATCCAAGAGAACCCCAAGTGATTAATTATTAATATATATAACCTTATTATAGTCCTTTGTCTGAACAATATATTTTTAGGAATATTATATAATTTAATAATATAATATGTTTTTAAAAAACTCATTTTTGTCAATTTTGACACTATTTAGTATATGGTTCTTTTGAAAGTCATCACAACTTGATTACTTCGAACCAAAAACATTTCATAAACCCTAACATGTAATATTAACCTATAATTTTCTTGCAATTAATAAAAACTTATAAATTATATTTATTTTAATATTTATAATACCATTTATTAGATTCTTTCATTAATAAGGTAATTACTACATCATCATTATGTCATAAATAAATTTAATTATTTAATGTATAAAAATAATAAATAAAATTAAATTATGTAGGAAATAATTTTAGATTCCTAATGAGTTATTTTAGTCCAAAATATAACTTTAATAACCCCATTTAATTTTTTTTACTAAAATATGTATGTTTTTGTCATTTTTGTCTTTACATTAAATTAATTAATATAAAGTGTCACTATCACTCTCATGTGGAATCATAGAGTCCCAAAATCGACCCATGGATTCCCATGGTCAGACATGTATCCAATAATTGGAATAGGACACATGTTAGAGTAATTTAATATTATTATAATATTTTGGTTTACCCTTTTTTACTAGATTTACCTTTTAACCTTGGTAAATAAAATATTTACCGAAGTAATTATTCATAATGTATAAAAATAATAGTTACCTATTTACACAATTTAGACATCCTAATTCTATATATGGAATACATTCTTCCATATTCAAAACACTTAAGTGGAAGAAATTAATTTAAAATTAATTCCCGTTGTCAAAACAAAAAAGCGTGTTTTTAAGAATCAATAACTATCAAAATATTGACACTTTTTTTGTCCAGTTTAAATGTTAAATTACATAAAATGACCTAAATTGTATTAAATGATAACATTTTAATCAAATTATACATAAAAACCATTAAAATTCATAATTTAACACTACAAATTATTTCTATTAAAAAAAAAATTTTAAATAAAAATTTAGTATTTTTCAGTATTCATCAAAAAATTATAGTTATTAGAAAAGTACCAAAATTTATCCAAAATAAATTATTATGTCCCGATTAGAAATAAGAATTTAATTTCATTAAATTTAATACATAAAAGTGTCAAATATTTGTTTTAAAAAAGGGTTTCCCATTAAAAGGTGGTAAAATTTCATTTTTTGAAAAACACTTCCTTTATCTGAGAAAAATGAATTTGTTCTTATATTATATCTAATAAACATATAATATGGATTCTAAAATTATATATAGTATATAAAATTCAAAATTCAGTTAATACTATTCATAATCGCTTTTTAAATGGTTAGTTTGATAAGTCGTGGTGTGCTCGAACTCGGTGTTGCGTGTAACACAAGATATTAAATTACTTAAAAGAAAATAACTTACTATGAAGTCATGGGGTGTTACAGTAAGAATGTTGAGATAAAATCCAACCAAACTAATTAATATTATTCATTATGATCTTTTTAGTCTTATTATGGATCAATAAAAAAGATTATTTTTACTTTACCACTTTTATTGATGAGTTTACTCTGATGGCCAATAATATTTTTATGAATCCTAAATCATAGGCTATACAAATGCTTTGATTTTTTTGAAGGGATGTGGAAGGATATATGGGTGTGTATATGTTAAATCTAATAAATAAAAATTGAAGGGGGGGTACACAAGAATGTATATTGAATAATATCTAAATATATATAGAATAAAACATTAATACTATGTTCTATACACCCCTCAACCAAATAGAGTAGAAGAAATAAAAAATATAAGTTAAGTGAAAATTGGAAGAATTATGATGGATAAGTATAAAAGTTATATGTTTTTGTAGATATAATATAATACTAATATTATTAACATAAAAAATATGTTAATTTTCTCTAGAATAATTAATTAATTCCTATAAAATATTGAATAAGATAAAAATTTTAGTGGATTATTTCAGCTTTTGGGATCCCTTTCTTAATAAAGATAAAAATATAGATCGTTGAATATTTAATGAAAATTTTGATAAAGCTAATTTCCAGCGATATTCATGTAATGTAATAATTATTAAATGTTATAATAAGTATTTAAAAAGTATTAAGGATTTAAACGATATGATTGTTAAGGAAAATCCAAAGTACCTAACAAAAGTTGATGAAAATATTACAGAAGAAAAATAAAATAATTTCAATGATTATAAAAATTGACGATGAATGTGATCTTAAAAATGATCAATGTGATTTATATTAAACATTTAATGAATAAAGTGAGATAGAAATAAAAACTATGAAATTTTGTAATATACATAAATAGGTTGAATCTGAAAACATCAATAGAAATAAAAAATATCCTATTCGGACATGAAGATAGATGATAATAAAGTCCGAAATAACATATCACATATGTTGAACTAGAATTAGTTTTAGATGTAACTAAAAATAAATAGTGCTTTGAGTCTATGAATAAATATTTATACAAGAATGTGATGAATGACACCGTGGTTCTTGTTCCATGACTGGTAATAAAGAATGTAATTAGGAAAAATTGGGCATCCAGAAATAAGCTAAATGTACATAGATAAATTTCATGAAAAAAAGATCAACATGTTTGAAAATGTTAAAGATGGAATGTTTGGATACTGAAAAAACCATTCCAGCATCACAATATTAGAAACTATAAGGTTTTTCTTTTCAGTTTTTTCGAAAAAAATGATAGAAATTTTGTTAGATACATGTCAAGTCATCTTCCTTAAATTTAAAAATTGAATAAAGAGTTTACATTTAGAAACCTTCGGGATTATTACTTCATAAATATGGAACAAATTTGTGTCTTTTGATGAAAAATCTATATGTTTTGATGTAATTTCATCAGGCATGGAACTCTAAACATGATTGTTTCTTCAAGAAAATGAACTTTTCTAAAGGAAAAGTGGACGACAACATACATGTGAGGGATATAACCTCATGTTCCATGATTATTGTTTTTTATGTTGACTACATTATTTATTTAGGGATAGAGATAAATATTGTTCATAGTTGGCTGAATAAATTATGAAAAACAAAGAAATTTTATTTCTTGGAGAATTAACCTTTTTTATAGGCTTACAAATTGAATAGATGGAAAGATATATTTTTATATCACAATAAAATTATTCTAGGAAGTTTTTACTAAAGAATAAAATAAAATATTCTAATGAATTTTACATTCCCATTTTTTGGCATGAAGATAAGTAAAGATGAATCTAGGAAAAGTTTTGATAATAATATATTTTTGAAATTAGTAGAAAGCTTTCTCTATCTTACATATTCAATGGCAATAATTTTTTATACTTTTATTTCTATGGAATTTATCAAATTGATCCTATGTAATCATGTGTGTTGGAAGTAAAACAAATTCTCGTTTATGTTAAATGAGATTCTTCTTATGGTTTTTTTATTATATTATCTTCGATATAAGTTATTGGATACACTAATGCTGATTGGTTAGGATATTTTAAGGACTATAACTCAATATCATAATGAAATATTTTCATGGGAGAATGTTGTGTGAGTTAGTGTATTAAATTTACAAATTTCGGTTACATTGAGTATAGTGTAAGCCGAAAATGATTTTACCACCCAATATTATAAAAAATTGATTTTGATAAAAATTTTCCTTGAAAATATGATTTTAAATATTTTAAAACCATTTAATATTATTAGGGATGATCAAAGTTCCATTGATATTTCTAAAAAACATGTAAAACATTAACGATAAAATCACATTAAAATAAAATGGAACGTTTAAAAATAAAATGATTCTCATGAAAAATATATGTTGGAGTATATTTATAAAAATTATCAAATTGAATATATTTTTAGTAAATTTTTTGCAAAATATATATTTTTCAAATTGAGGTAGAAACATCATGTTCGGCCTCCTCCAATGAATTCCTAATTTTCTTCATGAATATAAACTATAGTGATATTAATTATATTGGTAAAGTTATATAATTATTACAACTTTGTAAAAATAAGTATAAATCTGTCATATCTAGGAAGGAAGTTGTGGCTATCATAAAAAATGAGAAATTAAAAAAATCAAGACAAAAAGAAATTCTGATGTTCAAAATTTAAGAGGGTTTATCTTAACCTGGAAAAAAATTATCTAACATTGAGGGATGTTATTTATTCAAAAACAATATTTTATCTAGTATTGTGGTGTAATTGCATTTTATATGATAAATTTTGGGATTTAATAATTGTTGTGAAACATTTGAGAAAATATTTATTTAAAAAAATGAGTTGTTGAAGAATGTTGAGTTGTCAAACGTTTTGAAGATTGTTTATAAATAATTAAATGGGGGATATTGAATATCTGTTTTTGTTTTTTCATAAAAAATTATTTTATATATTGAAAACATATTTCATTATGTTTTTTTTTGAAAAAACATTTGGAAGAGATGTTTGATCTAAATAATGTTTTGTTATAAATTGATTGGAGAAGGTTATGTGGCTTTCTTAATAGTACATAGAAAATTTATTATAGAGTCATATGATGCTAAAATGGCCAAAAAGTTCCTAAATTTTTTAAAAAATCATAATTTATGCATTTTTATGAAGGTAAGTTGTGTTTTGTTATCGAAAAGAGTTTACCAAACATAGGAAGCCAGACATAATTGACCAAAACCATATTTTGGGGATTTAGTTTTCTAAAATGGTGTATTCACACTCAGATTCCCAGTCACAGATCATAATATATATAAATAAGAAAATAATAAAGGTGATATATATATATATTCATTAATTTCTCACTCCTAAAGATTGTAAACAATTTGTGAATTAAAAATAGAGATAAGTCTATAAATGATATTTAATATAGACCCTAAATAGGGAATTTTCATATGACTAATGTCTCTAAAAGTTACAAAAATGTATTCAACCATCTTCAATGGATCATGTTTTTCAAAAAGAAGATGATATCTTGAATGGACAGACAGTTTTTACATTTTTCAAGTGGGAATATTTTACTTCAATTTTTATGAGGTTTTATAATGATTATTTATAATGTGTTCTGTTTGAGGAGGGCCAATGGATTGATCCCATATGATAATGATCCACCAAACAAATATTCGTTATATGGAAAAACATCAGATGGAAAATATCTATTTAATTGGAAATATGATTCGTAGATCTTGTATGAGACTATGTTTTGTAAATTAGAGCAATGTATGAAGTTTGAACTGAGTAGGGATGATCAGATGGAGTTAAATAGATAAATAAATTTTGATAATTTAAGAGATGTCACTAGACATTGGACTTCGTAAAGAATAAATATGATGAATATTTCACCAGAATGAGTTTTTCAACAATTTTTATATATGTTTTTAAACACCTTTATACATATGATGTTGTGTTAATATTTGAATTGGTTGGTTATCTAATTCAGATAAGGAAGTTTGAATGGGTTCTATAATATATGATGTAAATGAATCCTGAAGAATTTCATAATTTCTAGAGTTTTGATGAAGTTATAATATTATTCTATAATACTCAAAAATTCTCAATAATCTTCAATAGAATTTTCTGTTTAGCAGGGAAAAAATTATGTTATCTCCTTTTCAATTTTGGGAGAACCAATATAAAGGGGGTGTAAAGAATAATTATTCTTAACACTATTAATAATGATAGAAATATAAAATTTTGGTGAATTTTCATCAAAGTGAGTTTAGAACCATGTTTAATTTTCATTTTAATAAATATTACTAAAAAGATAGGTCGAGATGAGATAACAGACAATGATTAATAAAAATAATCCATTATGTGAAACCAAAAATAGAGTAATGAATTGATTTTCTGAGTCATGTTTGTGAGGAATTGAGGTTTTTTAGAAGACAAAGTACATGATAGAAAATGGTTTCATTTCTTGTGAGGCTTAATTCATAGATTATTCCAAGTGATTTTTGGAACACTAGACATAATTTTAAAATATAGAAAAATAGATATAGATTCACTGAGAAACATTGTGGGAGATGTTTTTATAATGTTTTAAATTTTTGTTTTAGCTCAATTTTATAATAAGAAAATTTCCAAACTGATAGGTGTTTATATAATCATACCAATTGGGAGAGAGAAGGATTTGAATAGGATTTCACTCAATTTTTATTCACTTATTCATAATTGTGAATTTTTATGGACCAAATAGAGTGTACATGGAAAGGATTTGTGTTCTCACACAAAGGCCCAAACTTTTAAATCATTCATTCCTTATTTTCATTTTTATTTTTCCATGATTTTTTTATTATTATAGATATTGATAGGGAAAATAACTCTAAAAAGTTTCAAGTGTTAATTTCAAAAAACTAAAATATGTTAAACGTTCACTATGGATTCAACCTCCCTCCCCGATCATTGGTTCCAATGATCCTAAGGAATGTCATATATCCAAGACAGGAAGGATATAAAACTTTTATCGCATAAATAATTTCAAAAGGTATTACAATTCATAAATATTGCTTTTTATTTTAGAAAAATAATTCTTAAAACAATTTGTTTATGTAAGAATAAAAATAACCTCTTAGGTGATGCTTTCTGAAATGATCAAATCATCTTTAAATGGAAAAAGAAAAATGTTTTCTATTAAATCCATAATTGAACAAAATGGCGATTCATGAAACAAATACTTTTTTCAGAAAAAACTTCAAGGTTAAAACATTTTATGGTGGTGATAATTGATATAATTATAGAAAAAGGGATGTTCACTTAAAAAATAAAGTTTACATAAAAGAGGAAACATTGAAGGGATCGTAAAAATTTATTTTTTTAACAAATAAAGGTAAATTAAACTAGGTATATATGTAAAAGGAACATAAAATTTAAATATAGACGATATACTTGTGGAGAAGACATCTTAAAATGGGGGTAAATAAAGATAACATGCAACCAAATTATAATGGGGATAGTTCAAAGGATCCCTAATCTTTATGTATGAAATAATTCATCATATGCCCTTAACATGATATATAATTAATTTTAGTTCATTAAATATATACCTAAGAGCATTATTCTTCTATATTTAATTTTATAAGGTCTATTTAATATCTTTCGGAACTTATTCATAATATAGATTCTACTTATGTTGGTTACTCAGGGTTGTTTGGTTAATTTCTTCATAATACTATCAGTTTTTTGATAGCGGCCAAAGTTATAGTAAAACATATTAAAAATATTACGAAATAAAAAAATTATTTTTTATAAGAAAACTAGATCAATATTTCTATCTGATTGACCCCAAACCGTTCTAACACTAGCCTGAAAGGCATGCCGGATCCCCATGGTATGGAAACTATTGTCTTGGTAACATAGGAACAAACTTGGTAATGGTTTCTCCCAGCAACTAGATTAAATTTTATAAAATTAATATAATAAATATCCAATATGAACCATCCATATATTTTACATCTATTCCAAAATGATAAATAAAAAATAATTAAAATATATAATGATGATGTAAATGAATGTAAACTAAAAAATCACTATGCTCCCCCAGTCTCCCTCACATGCAAAGAAAACCATAGCCAATACTATTTCCCTTCTATCCTCCCACCAATATAGATTCCATACATCAATAAAAAAGAAATAAAATACTAATTTAATGATGTGATGAATGGAAAAAATTAAACAATACATAAACCTCAATCAATCAATACTCAATGAGTTGTTTGAAGGAAAACCTTGAACACACAATTGAGATATAATAGATGTTAGTAAAAAAATAATTCTGTAGGCCACTATAGCCCAATTAACCTATGTAAATCCCAAAGAAACATTTTTTAAGATGTTACATAAAAACATAAGGTATAATGTAGTTGTCTACATGTTTTATAATACCAAACCACATTCACATTTTCAAACAACTACATATTTTTTAAAATAATAACATGAATATTTAATCATTTTAAAATAAACCATAAACCCTAGTAAAGGTCTATTTAAACCATACAAAAAAAACAAACCCCATTTCCCTATTTTCCAAAAAAACTGATGAATATACCATTTTCATTAAAAAAAATAGCGAAAAACTATTCTTTTAAACCATTAAAAAATCCATACCATTTTATTTTTTTGAAACATACTTCCAAACCATTTTTAAAAAACCATTTCAAAGTAAGAAAAAACAAACACAAAATCCAAGAACACAATCATGTTGATGCTAAAAATAAAAAATAAAACCTGGGGAATACAATCAAAACATAAACTGAATTCCACTAAATTGTTTGAAAAAGGACATATCATCTTGGGTGCCATCCCAAGGCTCTAGTGATAACAAACTTGAAAATGCGACAAGGAATCTTGTCTAAATGTAATGAAAATATAAGTATCAAAACATTCATGTCAATATGAATTATCCCTTAAAACTTCATAATCTATAATATCCAAAGTGAACAAACAAGGATGAATTAGGGTCTCATTCATTTTTTTAAATCGACAAAATTTCAAAATGGGCCTCAAATATGTAACACTTAGAATTTTGAACTATTCCTCTCATTTATAAACTAATTTAAATATAATTTTAAAAAACTATTTAAAAAAATTAATAAAATCTTACTCTTAAGAAATCATAATTCTCAAGAAACCAAACTGTTTTCACTCCATTTGAAAATCAATAATTTAAAGTCCCTTAAAACCAATAATATTCCATAAAATAATAATTTGGTTAATAGACCCCTCTTAAAAAAATTTTAAACCAATATAAGGATTACTTATTCTAAATATTTTAACAAATTGATGGTATACTACCTTCATATACAAAATGAACCATAAAAAATATATCACCCATTTTTGAAAGGTAACCCGCATTAAACACACATTTAAAACAACAAAATCCCTTTATAAAAATAAAAAATATATTTATTGATCACTTGGAATGTGACTTATATCCAATAATAGTATTTAAAACACTTAAATATACTTTTAAACTCAAATTATATTCAATATATTTATAATATGACATGATACATTTTAAAACAACCAATGTAATTTAAAATATCAACATAAGAATTTTAAAAGACACTTAGCATGAATCCCAATTCAACACCGAGTGGTTTAACCTTCTGAAGTCCAATTGAAGATAAACATAAGATTTTTATAATGTTATAATTCTGTAATAAAATATTCCAAATCCTTCAAATAATTTTAAAAATTGTTTTGGGTAATTTCGCAAGCACATAGAATGTTTCTTAGACCCATAAAAAGCATAAAATTAATTATGAATTTATTTTAGGAATAATATGGCATTAAATAATATTATAAATTAATAATAAATTAATAAAAAATATATTATAAATATATTAATATAATTAAAAAGTATTTTTAAATAAATTTCTGCCTCAAATCAGCAGCAGGCAAGCCAAAACATGATTTATTTGATTGTGAAAACCCGATCATGGAATAAGACAACCCCAAAGAACCATTAGACACCCTAAAAATGAATAAGTCACAAAAATAATGTCTAAAACCATGAAATATAGTTCATAAAAATATTAGGGGAATTAGATAGATGGAAAATCATAATAAATTTAAGTAGTCGAAGACAGAATACCAAACCTTGAAGGATCGACTGAGATTCTCCAATAAATTTTGGTGAATCACCAAAACGGGAGGAGGCCACATGGGGGAGAGGCATGTGGAAACTGACAGGGGGGTTCTAGTGTGTTAAATTTAAGGAATGTGAGGGGTGGGGGATATTTTTTTTATTTTTCATTAATTTTATTTTTGGAAAAATGAAAAATAAAATTGATACTTAGTAAAATGAATGTTTTAGACACATATTTTCCCAAAATGTTTGCTAATAATATTTTCCCTACTATATAATCAGGAATCTCCCACACATTTACCCAAATAAGTTTATACGGTTGAGATAACCATGTAAAGTTTCATTGAAAATTGAAAACCTTTCATCAATGATCAGCACACTATTACTACTAATTGTATGAAAACCATGAAAACCCACAATTCCTTTTTAAATTTCAAATTCCCATCGTGAAACCCACTAGGACCCACAATTTATAAAACAACTAATTAATTTAGTTAATTAATTGAGTCTATAATGATAGGGAGGGTTTCATAAACCACCCAACCATAGCACATTCTTCCCCAAAAATGTTCTGAGTCATGGTAAATGAATCCCCCAATTATAATTATAGAAGACATACACATAATACACTCCAAGATCCATGTAACAACTAAAATCCTACAATAAATAGGAAAAACTTAAACAAAAAGGAACCCCATGTATCTGTTAGGAAAATCTAATAAAAGTTAAATGAACATATGTCACCCGACTATTTAAAATTTATCTAAATTGTGAAATTTTAAATGAACACTCCGGAAATCGGTGATCCACCAAAATAACCACAATTTCTCTAAAACCAAAAGATTACATGGGATTACACTAACCACTATAATACATATCAATTTCATCTCAAAGAGGAATTGTGGTTCATGATACACCCAAAGGACCCAAAATACATGGAAAATCCATGATTCAAATATTGGTTCCCCAAAAACGAACCACAATCAAAGGATCCAAAACAAAACAAGGACATGATACCATGATTCCAAAAACATCACATATCCAACAAACCCAAAGAAATGTGCTATCAAGCACATTCCTCAATCAATGAAATGAGATGGGCCCTATCCTTGGATAATAAATAGATAGAAAACAAAATGAAATATAACCTAACACGCGAACTACCCTCTCATAGTGAATCCAAATATATCCAATATGTCACAAATCATTACATAATCTGAACTATTTCCATACCGGTTATTGAAACCTGACAACTCATGTAAGTCTATCCAACATCAAAAAAAATTAATCGAAACTTAATGTAAAACCCATACATCAAGACCAACATCATCAAAATATTCCATATAGGGAATGAGAATAAATATGAATGAAAAAAATACAACAAAATGTTAAACTAGAGAAACTGAAAGAGAACCCTTGTAACACCACATGATTTTATGGTGTGTTTCTTTTTTAATAAATTTAATATTTCCGACAGCTTGAATTTCATGCAACACTTAGTTTAAATAAACCACAATATATTATAAAAATATTATTATGTTACTTCTACAAACTATAAATACAAATTTGTGGGTATAAATTTTAATAAATACAATATAAAAATTTGATGTTTTGATCATTTCTAAAATACATTCATTGGTAATTAGTAAAAAAATAAAAAAAAATTGAATGTAAATGAAATGTTTTTTCTGGAAAGAAAATATTTTTATGTGTGCATCATGTGTATTTATAAATTTAATCAAGCTGTATTTTTTAATGAATTACATGAAAATTAAATATTACATATTATATAAATAATTAAAATTATTTTGGAGTTTTCACTAGGTATAGGATTAGAAAAAGACCACTTTAATAATTTAAATATTTTTTTCTAAAAAGCAATTTTCATCACGTTTTGTTCACATATTTTAAAATCAATTTACAAAATTTATATATATTTAATCTTTAAAAATTTATTACTTGTTTGGAATTAGGAATTTTAAATTTGATAAATAAGTCTATTTTATTTATGGTCAACATGAATAGTCACTGTTTTAAAACTTATAACCTTAATAAAGGTTAAATCTTGTTAATCTAGGTTAAAACAATGTGAAAATGTAATAATATTTCATATTAATTCATATAATTTTAATTTAATTAGAAAATTATTACCTTAGTATCTAAATTTATATTTTTAAGGAACATTTTACCACGAAAACAACCAATAAAATATTTAAATTAAATAATGATACAAAATGTTACTCTATTAGTTTTAAAAATATATTATGTGTTTGTACAGGTACAAATGAAGGTCATTAATGAATATAAATTTCAATTTTTTAAATAATTAAATTATTTTCATGACTATAATTTATTTTTAATTTTTAGTGATTATATAATTAACATAAATGTGTGAGAAATTCTAATACAATATTTATTCTATTAATTAAAAACATTAAATAACAGCTTTTTAAAAATAAATGTGATATAATTTGGGTGATTTATAGTATTACATTATTTTTCTAGATAAATATGAAATATTATTGACGTGTAACTGAATTATATTCAAAATACTACTTTTTATTGATGTATTAAATGAATAGATTCAATATTGACATTAAATATAATTTATGAAAATAATATATTATTAAAGTAATTTAAAAAAATTAAAATATCTAAATATGACAAGTATAATTGGATATGTTCTAAAATGTCATTTCATGTCCATTTATAAGTTAATCTTTACCTTATATGTAAAATTATAACTCTTTAAGTGTGAAAATATGTTACCATAGTTGATGATAAAATATGTTTAATATGGGGTAAAATCAAAAGATAAGGTTTAAAACACCAAAAAAAGATATACAAAATTTATTGATTAATGATATTTTATCCATATCATATACTGTTTTTGAGTACATAACCATTTTAAATCATTTTGATCTATAATAGTCCTATTATATTTTAATCATTTTATAAAATTATAGAAGTTCCCTTCACCTCAATTATAAAAGGGAACCTCCTCCCCCACTTATTTAAACCACTATGGGAATAATAGATCTAAAACCCAGTTCCTGTATATCTTATAAATTACCTTATAAAATTTATATTTGTTCATTTTATTCCAAAATAACAACCTTAATTCTCTTAATAAAAAATCTAAATGAACTCTATCGAAGAAGAGGAAATCATCCTTACTGAGTCCTTAAAATTTATTTCTTATTCTACTTACCATTTAAATGTTGTGCCCATCCAAGGAATATAAATAATATATCATGAATATAAATATATTATATTATAATTATAGGAAAACTATGTTCAATATCTTTTTCATCCTTTGAAAAGTGAAAAAATCACTCGTGCATGCATATATTTTACCATCTCAACATAGAGGTTTAAATAACTTTTCAACACCAATAAATGTTGGATGATCATAAAGTTCTTTGTAATTAGTACATATGATATTTAGGACATAGCAATGATTCTTTAATTATATTATGATATATATCTTTTTCCTTCCTATCCATTGGAAAATGATAACATCGATCATGGGTATGTTTGTACTGAAACCTCCACAAAGTATTGTGATCCATTTTTCATTTATGTCTAGAATTGATGGTAATAAGAATAGATATAGTAACTATATAAGATATATATGAAATAATAATGATTCAAAAAATATTACTTGTTATTCATATTTATTTCATTCTATCTATCGAGAGGTGAAAGTAATGTTCATGTTTACGTACTGCCAACCGTCTCCATGAATGGTGTAATATATTTTTCTACCTGAGTATTTTATAGAAAAATATAATTATCTATATATTGAGTATATCTCATATTTATACCATGATTAAAATTATAGGGATAATGTAAGCATTATAAAATTACAATTATCAAAACTACATAATCATAATATATATGAAAAACAAAGGAGTTAAGACCTGAAATAATTATAATAGTAAAAATATATTTAACGAAAATATAAGGCCCAACCCATAAACATTACATAATATTGAGTTATGTTAAGTATTAAAATTGAGGATATTTTCATGTTTATATTTTTAATTATTAGTCCATAACTAGTACATAATAGACCCAGAAACTATACATGGATAGCTACACTCAGTATTCACATTTTTTACACCAAAGGAAATCCTTTAAACAAAACATGATTTCATTTTCTTGTAAAAGTATTCCTGACTTCTTTTTTCTCTTACACAACCTTGTTCCATGTGTTAAACATTTCAAAAACATGGTATGAGCATAAAAATCTTATAAAGGAAGATGAAATAAGGAATAAAATCATTAGTCAGTGAATATTTAAAACCCATGAAAACATTTTAAAAAATCATATGTTTCATCCATAAAACATAAATTACTTATCTTACATCGTGTATACATAAGATTCCTTAAAAACGTCATATAAATCATAAAACATAATGGTAACTTGTGGAATCCATATCATACTTACATTTTAGCTTTCATAGCTACTTAAGGAGTAACCTTCATGGTTATTTTTGGAATACCAATCAAAGTATATTCTCTAAATCTCGTAGGATAAACTTTATAGTTTACCTCCATCACCGTACCCAATGCATTGGAGAGCTATCACAGGATCACCCACCCTTGGTTTATCAAACAACCCATATATATATAATTCCCAAGAACAATAACATAATCATAACATACAACACAAGCATAAAGGAAATATAATTTTTCAATATTACAATTCCCAAGATATCATATCAAGATATTTATGTAATCAATCGATTTTTAAAATAAAATTAAAACAATTAAAAATAAGATTTCGGATTCAAAGTGTACCATACTACTTTGATGCTTCTAAAAGGAATTAACCTATTAAAACATTAATATCCATATAAATAAATACTCAAACCCCATTTTAATACATGGAAATTAAGAAGGATGATTTATAAGAATAAATCTTTAAAACATTTAAAACAATGTTTTAGTTAAAGAATACCTTACCCCTTGGAAAAATACATTAATAAAAATAATTAGATAGTGACATTAAAAAACATATAATATCATGGGAATAATGAGATTCATGATATAATATGTCAAATGGTAGTATATACACCACATCAAACTGAATTGGTTCATAATAAAAAATAACACTCAATGGAATGTAAATTGAGACGAAATCCCTTACAAAGATCATAACCTTAGATTAAGTATAAATAAATGAAATTAGTATGTGATAAACGTATAAATACACCCAATATATGTGGATATTTTTTGTAAAACTATCTGAGGTCATTCACACATATTTTTGGAAAAGCAATACCAATGTCATGGATATTACACTCAAGGAAATAATGTTGAGTTAAGATTTACCTTACGAAGATCATTTTGTTAATAAAATAGATCAATTATGTATATTAAATAAAAATATCCATAAATAAATTATATAAAAAATATAATATATCAAAATTCATTTCTCACATAATCATATCATGACATAGTAAATAAGTAGAAGATCACCCCCAATGAATTGAAATTGCATTAGGAAGTTCCCTTACCTTGAGTCTGACATGTCTCGTTCATTCATTAATTTTCTGAATAATAAAAATAGGTTAAATTATAAATTATTCATAACTTTGTTAAATTTTATTATTTATTTTATATTACATGTTACCATGTTATAACAATTCATTAATAATTTGTGTTCATATCGGATGTTTTGTCAATGATTGGTACTTGAGTAACAAATGAACTTGTTTTGACTAAAATTGTCCATGTGTTCATAAATATATCATATTTTGAATGATATTATTAATTTTCATATCATATATATCTAATATATATGTATTTATAATAGTCTATAAATTTCATATATAATAAATAATATGCACCGTTCCTCGAGTCAGTAGGTCGTACGTACGTATGAATAAAACATTCATTTATTTTTAATATTAATGGAATGAAAAATTAATGATTAATAGGTATATTATAATTCCATTATAATATATATTCTATATATGATACATAATTTCAGTAAATATATCCTTTATATGTTCCATGTATGGCATGAATGAGTCAAATAACTTTGAGGGGGTGGTAGTTCACATTTCCTCAAATGAAATTAGCATATTTACACATTATGGAAAGCATAAAGATATGTTGTAAATAAAAAATAGATAAGAATATAGAAAATATAAATATAATATATATCATAATTGAATATAGTGACATCATAATGGCCACCAGGATAGGTGGTAGGAGAAAATTGAACAATCGTCATTTCGTGAGGCAGTAGTTCACCGTATACAGAAATTGTATGTTTGTATCCATTAGATCGAGGTGTGTGTTAGTGTGGTTCAAATAAATCTCATAAAAAATAAAAGTATATTTATGATACTGGTTTTTTTATTTTATAATATAATAATAAGATCATAGTTAGAGAATAAGGAAAATAAAGGAACGGTACTTGAGATAAGATTATACATCTAAATCGGGTAACTCCTTTTGATTTGTGCAAAAAGGCTTTTTTTAATTTACATCTGGACAATGTAAGGAATAAATGAGGATTGGAGGGATTTTTTGAGCTTATTTGAGTATATTTTTTACATGAAAAAAGTCTTCATAGGGGTGGGTAAGTGGGTTGAGATGGTGACCTTTTATAAGAGGGAGGAGTGGCACTTTAGGAAAGTCTTGAAATAATATTTTATTATAAATTTATTTTAGATTTATAATATCTCAAAAGTGATATAGTTTGAGGATAGGATGAGTATGGGTCTAAATAATCTCAACATATAGTATTTAGATAGTTATAGGTCACAAATGTAACCTTATTATTTGGATTTAACCCCTAGTAAAATAAATTAACTCTTACTGTGTCTTCTGGTATTTTTACACTATATGATCAAAATACATACTATAAAAAGTCCCTTGAACCTAAATTGGATACGTAATGACCTTTTTAACATTACCTATGTCATTTTTATGAATATCATATTTTTATGACTATTATATCATTTTAAAAAATAGTATTTTTTTAAAAAAAACTCATTTATGTTAATTTTGACACTATTTAGTAATCAATTTTTGTTAAACCCATAAAAACATGATTCAATAAAAAAAATTAACTAAAATAGAAAACGTAAAAAAAATTCATAAAATTATTTTATGGAATCAAAATGTTCAAATTACATTCATTTTAATAGTTACAATATCATTTATTTGAGTCTTTCATTAATAAAGTAATCACTGCATCATTATTGTGTCATAAATAAATTTATTTATATAATGTATAAAAATTGTAAATAAAATACCATGATGTAGTGAGTATATATATATTTCTCATTAGTATTTATTGTAAAATAGATCAATTATATAAACCCACAATAAAATAGTTTTAGTAAAAAGATACATGTTTTTGTTGTATTTCACTTTATTTAAATTAATTATTATAACTTCTCGTTATCACACATGTGTGGCTCCATGGGGTCCTAAAATAGACCCAATAATCCTAATGGTGTGAAATATATTATCAAATAGGATTATGACACATGTTAGGGTAGTTTTATATTATTATAATATTATTTTTACCCTTATTTACTTAATTTACCATTTAACCATGGTAAATAATAATATTTACTAGGATTATTATTCATAATGTCCTAAAATAGAAGGGACATATTTACATAATTTTGACCTTCTTATTAAAAATATATAATCCATTTTAAAAAATTCAAAACACAAAAGATGCAGTAATTAATTTAAAATTAATTCTTGTTGTCAAAATGATAAAATGGGTTTTTAAAAAGTAGTAACCATCATAAGATTGGTGTGCGTTTATATCTACATTCAATGTTAAATTACTTCCAATGAACAAAATTGGATTAAATTATAAATAAATAATCCAATTACACATTAAAACCAATTAAAAATATAGTCTAACTATATAAACAAATTAGGAAAAAAGCAGTTTTGAATAAAATTGTAGTATTTTACACTAATCATTAAACTATGAATTTTAATCATAAAATTATAAAAATTTCAACAGAACTAAATTTCAATGTCCCTATTCTAAATAATAAGTTTATTATGTAAAATATAACTTATAAAATGGTTAAAACTAGATTTAAAATAGGTTCTCCATCAAAATACGGTAAAACTTGATTTATTTTTTGAAAAATACTTCTTTTATTTGAAATATTGAATTTGTTCATATATCATATATTCAAAACATTTTAGATAAATTTAAAACATTTAATTAAATAAATAACATATATTTTTAGTTAAATAAAAAATCCATAAAGAGTGATATGATTTTATAAACACTATTATTCTCTTTTAAATATCATTTCATAAAAATGAATCCTTTATATTCAATTGGTTTTTATTTGAATTTCTATTAAATTTAGAAGCAAATGAATATTTATTACAAAAATTTTAAACCATATTTTCAAACTTTAGTAGATACGAATCATTCCAACCATTCCAATGAGTATGTTATAATGGTAACATTAAAATAATAATATTTAGTTGTTCGTTTAAGCTCGATGTAGTGTATCATGTACGCTATTGAACATAGTGTTTGATTATTAAAACATGGGATGTTACATCCCACCCCTTTAATAAAATACATCCTCACAATTTGAATTTTGGGTCGATAACTAGGGTATGAGTTTTCAAAATACCTTTATTGCAAACCCATATCGAAAAAAGGGTTAATAAAACATCCATATTAAAATATAGAAAGTGAGGTACAAAGCTCACCTTAGATAACACATACTATGGAACCATATAGGAAAAAATGAACATGGATTAAAAAATAAGTGTCATTTTCTAATAAAGAGTGATATAAAACATTGTTAGGAGAAAGTTAACAACAAGAAAACCACAAACATGTTTTGGGATAAATGGTATTTTATTTCGTAGTAGTAAAATGTAAACGTAAAACGTTTCTGATTTAAGATATAATACATAAAGTTGTGGAATTATTTTACTACATTTAATAATAACATAAGGAAATATACTTACTTTACATGTAGACTTTCATCCATTAATCGAATTCCACCACAAACTCATATTTTTTTCCAAATCGATGAGTATTTAAGATGACTTGGTCACTCCTAAAGCACTAGAATCAACTTCTAGAGAATCGCATAATCCCCAAAAGATAAACTATATATTTACTCTATCTTTAAACATCAACAAAAACCAAAAATTATTAGTAAAAGATCAGATAATCACCCAACAAGTAAAATCCTTTATAAAGATAAGGGCTACTTTTAATCTCTAAAATTAAATAGTAACACCCATGTTTCTACATAGACCATTGGACAAACAAATGTCCTTAAAATTCTTCAAAATAATACAAACTAAGATTGAAACCCAAAATTTAGAAGGATTTGATCACATATACTTCCACAACAAATCTTAACAATTATCTCCAAATAACATTGACTACTCTTAGAGCCTCATACTTAAAATTAATTAACCTAATCAAATATTCACCATGATATTTTAACAATTTCCATAAATAACCCAGATTTACATATGTACACAATAAAAACATATATTATTCCAAAATAAAATTCAAATATTACTCCTCAAATGAAATCCCATGTTATTCTATTTCCCTTATTCATGTAGTGTTTCCAAAAGAAAGAATGTCTTCAAAAATAAAATTTATCACTTAATCATTAAATAATTTTCTTATAATAAATATATTGGTCTTTCCCAAATTTAGCCAAGTTTTAAGGGTTATGTGGTCGCTTGTAGTGTAGCTTCGGTGACGAATCCTCAGAGACCTAAGAAGAACTTAAAGACACACAATATAAAGATGTGTATTTTTCGCTATGAAATGTCTAACATGGGTTTATTTTAGATGTTTTTAAAATATAACTAAGAGATATATGTGAATTTAAATTGTAAGAATATGAGTTGATCCTAGGTTTTTTCTCTAGGTGGATTGGATGAATTATTTTTTTACCATTTCAACTTCATTAACTTGAGAAGGATTCATGCAATGAATTCAAACTAACCTCAACAATTAAGATTTAAACACCTTCCCAAACACATGATAATCTCCTATAAAATTATAGGATCATTTTCATGAGCACTCCAAGGTAATGTATCTTATTAACATAAAAAATTGGTGTGAATAAATTCAATAAGGAAGAGGAAGAGATACAGTCCTTGAATAAAAGAAACTCAAATAAAAGAAATTAATAATATTTAGAGAGTGAGAAATAACATCCAGTCCAACTCCTTTATACTCCCTTGTATCACCCCATAAAATATTTATCCCTCTATTTATGAGATTTTCTAAGCAGACGTGTGAAATAGACTCATAAGGACAGAACTGAAAAAGTAAAAAAACAACAAAATAACGATCACTCCACCGTTGTGTGAATAATATAACTAGGTCTAGTGTGAATATGTTCAAAGATTGAGGAAAATATATCAAATTGATATGAAAAATAATAGAATAGTAGAATAATAAGAACTTTATTAAAGGTTATTCGAACAAGTTACATGAGAAAGAGGAATGTTACAAAGACAAATCGGATTAATAACATTAAAATGAAAAAAAAGCTCCCATATCCTTAAATATTATAACACAAATTCCTTAAATAGGAATTTAATAATCTTTGGGTAGATCCCCCAACTTTCAAAATATCTTTATCTCATTGTGATGGGCCTAGGTGGGTGGAAAATTAATGTAGAGGAGACTTTTCCACTCCTGCACCAAAGTGGAAGCAACCTTGCATCCCCAGAAACGTAGCACAGAAATGATCTTTTAGATGGAAGAATTTGAGTGGGACATAGTAGGATTATCCCCTAATAGTCAGTAAAAGTTTAGTTGAAATTTTTTTGGTCTAAGAGATATGATTTAAATGGTGGGATGTTTTTCAGGGTCGTAGAATCTGGCCCGAAATTTCATCTTCAGCTGGCGCCGTCGGAAACTCTATTAAAACGATTTAATTACCTTGAGCCACTGATTAATGAAATTATCTCCATGATAAATTGTATATTAAGTTGTATTTTTTGAATCATTGGGATTTAAACTTGTCATATACAGTACTTTTATTGGGATGATGTACAGTTCAATTCACTCAGAATGTTATTGGTTCAAGGCCCACTTTGGTGGTCTTCCAATGTGAATCCTCAAGTTTTCCACAATCATGAATTGGTCCTTATAGCATGGGAGACCTGAAAATAAAATATAAAAATAAAATCAAGACCATTTTTTGTTTTATGATATGTTCACGAGTGTACCATGCAATAGTCCATTTTAAGAAGGAATTACAATCATAATGTGAAATAATGTTCAAAGAATAAAATGCACTAAAAATGGTTTTTATGGTTTATAAAGAACATTAATATTATATTATAAATAATTAGTATTATCCCCTTTTAGGGGCTAATCACACCCCCCAACATGAGTTTTTCTAGTCCCGGGCAAAATATATCTAAAAAATATGAAATTCGAATTCCATTTTCCAAAAAACATTTTAATACACATTTATCACCCAAAGACCTCATACCAAAAAATTATGAAACCCATAAAAATACTTTGAAACAAGATATGTCCAGAGGCACATACCAAGCCCAAGAACAATCTTGTGTTTAAATATGTCTCCACATTTCATCTAATTTCAATTAAGCATGATGAAGTATTGGGTGTCACAATAGACATGGGGGTTAATTTTTTTCAAGGGAGAAAAGATGGAAGTTCTACGAGGAATGAAATATTAATATTAAGATGAGTATTCATTTTTTCTGATTTTTTTATTATTATTTATATTTTCAAATTTTTCCATGGTAATTGAAATTTAACTCAACAGAGTCAACCCATGTAGCAAGACTTTGTCGATGACTCTCGGGCTCAAAGACCTTAGGGCGCCAAGTGAAGATCGCATACTCGGGAATCATCTCAAGATTACTCACTCAAAAATAAATTCAAATTACTAGAAATTGAGATAAAGTTCTCATATTCAGCCAAGAAAACTATGGAGTCACAATCCCCAAGTACTGAAATCCACACATTATGCCAATTAATATCTCTACACGCAATTTTTTTTTTATTTCTTTTTTGAATACTTATGTGAAAATTAAAATGATCACTAAACATATGCCATTTATTATAGAACCCCAAGAACTCAAACTAATACCCCACAATCAAGAGGACATGCATTGTGTGTTTTTATTAAATGGATGAAAATATAAACAGTGATAAATCACATCAGACGGATGCACTTTCCAAAATCTATGCACATGAAGATAAACATACAATAAAATCGTAATCAATCCTTGCAAAATTATCAATGGGTGCTATCATGTTAAGGTTAATTAAATTTTTTCTTCTATACATTTTTTAGGCACACAAGATAAATTTTTTTATTTCAGCTCCCCCCAAAAAAGAATAATACTATCTCCAGTGTTTAAAGAAAAGAAAACATAGAAGGGGTAAGGATAGTAGTTCAAAGAGGAAATTTAAAATGAGAATCATGGAATTAACTCACCTGGTGGTTGAGGATGAATATGAGTGCCCCAGTCTCCCTTTGCTTCTTGGTTTGAGTCCCAGTGGCTTGGAAGGTTGTGATGGGAATTTCCCCATGACCTATGACATGTCCTTTTAAAAAAAATAGTATTATTTTTTGGAATTTCATTAACCTACAAAAACATAAAAAATAAAATAAAATAAATTGATGATACATTTATTATTTTTAAATTTATGCGTAAGGTATTACTAAGAGATCACACCACATGACACGAATGAATATGGTTCTCCCCTTTCTTACTCATTCATACTCATATAAGAATAATAGTTCAACATTCTAAAGTACTATCATATTCATATTTTTCTAACCTACAAACACATAAAAATAAAATACACTAATGATACATTGCCTTATTTTAAATTTCTATGTAATTTATTACTCATGGATCACACCATGTGACATGAATGAATATGGACCTCCCCTTTCATACCCATCCTTTCTCATCAAATAAGAACAATTCAATTGAATAAGGTGATTTTTTTATTTTTTTATTTTTATTTTAACCTACAAGAACATAAAAATAAAATAAAATGATGATATATTGTCTTCTTTTACATTTTTGGGTAAGGTATTACTCGTAGATAACACCACGTGACATAGATGAATATGGAACTCCTCTTTCATACCCATACATACTAATTAAAGAAGAACTGGTCACCAATCTAAGTTAATTTTTTTTTAAACATCAAAATGAAAAAATTATGATGATTCGCAATTACTGGGAGCATGAAAACCATAGGCTGACTCTCATGAAGCACTTTTGTTTAACATCGCTATCTCAACTTAGACCTTTAATTTTTTAAGTATTTTCCTAATCAAAGGGTGGTTGACACAAGTCTTCATCAACATTATGTTTTTGGAATGGTTCAATGAATGGTTTGAATCTATGATCATTAACTTTTAAGTTTAGACCATTGGTGGGATCTTGAATTTCTACAGCCCCATGGGGGTACACCTTATGAACTCTGTATTGACCGGACCTTGTGGAACACAAAATTCTCTGGTGTAAATGATGTTTTGAGATATAAAAAACAATAGGTTTTCCTATTTTAATGTGTTTTGTTTTAATATTTTGAGATTCGTAGGATTGTACTTTAGCTTTATCGATCCTTGAATTTTCATAAGCCTCCATCCTAAGACCCTTAAGTACATTGAGATTTAATTTCCTTTTTTATTTTGGCCAATGAGTGGTATTAATCCATTTTATTTATTGCCTAAAAGTCCTTATTTTCAATCTCCACTGGAAAATGGAATGTTTTACCATAAACCAACCTATATAGAAAAATTCCTAAAATTATAGTATATGTAGTTCGATAGGACCAAAGAGAATCTAATAGCCTTCTCCACCAATAATTCCTTGATGGATTAAATATTTTCTCAATAATTTTTTTGATTTCATGATTAGCTAACTCAGCTTGACCATTGGTCTGTGGGTGGTATGTAGTGGACACATTAGGAGAAATTTCATATTTTTCAATGAGTGGTGAGAATGGATTATTGAAAAAATGAGTTCCATGATCACTAATTATAGCCCTAGGAATTCCAAATCTAGAGAGGATGTTTTCTTTGATAAATCTAATCACAATATGATGATCATTGGATTTTGAAGGAATCGTCTCACCCCATTTAGAGACATAATCGACAGTTAAAATAATGAAAAAATATCCACTAGAGTTTGGAATGGACCAATGAAATTGATTCCTCAGTAGTCAAATTTTTCTATCACTAAGATGGGATTGAGTTGAATTTGATTTCTTTTTGTGATGGAACCTACTTGTTGACACCTAGGAAGGCATTAAAAAATGTGTAGGAGTCCATTGATAGGGTGGTCCGGAAGATACCACTCTGAATAACCTTAGCATATGTTTTCTTAGAGGAAAAGTGACCTCTACACACCTCTATATGACAAAATTTAAGGATGGACTCTTCTTCAGATTTTGGGACACAACTTCTAATAAATTGGTCAGTACAGAACATATAGAGGTATGGATCATCAAACACATAGTGTGTGACATAGTAATGGAATTTCTGTCTATCTTGAGTCCCTAAGAAATTTTTAATTACTCATGTAACTAAGAAGTTGACTATATTGGAATACCATGGGCAGTCACTCACAGTGTATAGGTGTTCATTAAGGAATGAATAACACACATAATAGTGAGATAATATAAGGCCTCAGCCTTAAACATTACTTAATCTTGAATTAAATTGAATAATTCACATTGAGGATATTTTCAGGTTTAGAGTTTTAGAGAATTAGGACATAACTATTACATCTCAAAAGATTACAAAGTAGACACTTCCACTAAGTTTCCATAAATAAAAAAAACTCTTAAAAGAAACATGTCTAGTTCCATGTTTTAGATATCATGTCTTTCCTTGATCCCATCCTTGACCCTATTCATCATTAAGTCCTATGTAAAACATTTCAAAAACATGGGATGAGCATAAAAAGCTCAGTAAGGGATTTTAAAATATGGAAAGTAAACATGAGTACATGTATACATAATAATCAATGAAATCATACTTTACTAACAAAACATAAGCACTTTAACATACCTAATCAAATAATGAATAACAAAATAGAAATCATAAGTCTTAAAGGTAACTTGGGGCATTCATAACATTCTTACGTAGGGAGTAACCCTCTTGGTTACGTTTGAAATACCCATCACAGTATATCCCCTAAATATATTCAGATAAACCTTAAGGTTTAACTCCTTCACGTTACCCAATTCATTGGAGAGCTATATTGGGCTCACCCTCCCATAGTTTATCACGGAACCACCCGTATTCATAATAATTCTCAAGAACCATAACATAATAGTATCACATAAAACAAGTATAAAGGAAACATAACATTTCCACTTTTCTATCACAAGATATAAATACAAAACACTGATATAAAAACATTATGAAAACCATTTTCAATACCAAAATAAAATAAAAGTAAAACATGGTATTTATTTTTCATTTAAAAAAATTTATGGCTTGTAGAGGAAGCTGAAACTCAAATAATGGTCACGGCGGCGGAGATGTCATTGTCGCCGCATACGTACAACAAAAACATTCCCTTTTCTCGTTTAGTAAGATGATTCATATAAAAATATTCCTTTTGGATAAACATAAAAGTCAAAGGGGTTTATACAAAGTATAAAAGAAGGTTGTGTATAAAACAAAATATTCCTCAATGAAAGGAGATTGAGACGAAGTACCATACAAAGACGATATCCTTGGATTAAGGATATATCAATTACATAATTATGTGTGACAAATGAATACACAAAATATAAGTGGATATTAAGTGTAAAATAATCAGAGTTTATTCACACATATTCATAGAACGACATATTAAAGGGGTACAAGTTTATCCCAAAGAATCAAAATTGTGTTAGGAGGTTTCCTTGCAAAAATTCGACTGCCTAACGGCGTCCCTTAAAAATTCATAATATGAGTTGATGAGAGAAAAAAAGGGTATCACATCACTTGGACATAAAATTTACATCAATAAGGATATAGAAGAAAATATCCCAACATAATATTATGTGAATTAAAAGACATAACAAAATAAGTCTTTTAAAATGAGTAGGGTGAAAGGTTCCCTTACCGACTTGGGTAACTTTCGAAACGTACACCCCATTGAAGAAGGGTTGTACAATGAATATGTAAATACCAATTAATGAAATTATATTACACAAAGATTATAAAAATTGGAAGTACATACACCACTCAAAGAAACTAGAGGAAAATATAGCATAAATCTCATGGGAATAAAAGTGAGATGAAAAATCCCATACGAAAACTCGGCAGCCTAACGGCGCCACTTAAAACATACAAAAATGGATTTATGAGATAAAATATGGTCTCTCATCATATTAACATAAAATGTACAGCAAGAGTAATATAAAATAGCATCCCCCAACATAACAAAGAGTATATTAAAAGAAGTGACATATAGAAGAGTACTTAAAAAGAAAGAGAAAGGTTGGATCTCTTACGAAAATTCGGCAGCCTAACAGCACCACTCAAAACTTCCAAAATGGATTGATGAGAGAAAATAGGGTCTATAATCATATTAACATAAAAAGTAAATTAAAATTAATATAAAAGAATATCCCAATAATAAGAAAGATGAGCATAAAATGAATGACATAAAAGAGTGTACTTTAAAAGAAAGAGAGGAGTAGGATCCCTTACCTCGTGTCTGACATGACTCGATCGTTCTTTAATCTCCTGAATAATAAAATTTGGTCAATTTATAATTTCTTAAGGACCTCCTTTAAATATTATTATTCAGTTCATATCACATATTATAATGTTATAATAATTGGTTAATGAAGTGATTGCATATCAGATGTTTTTGTCGATGTTCAGTACATGAGTAAAAATTGAACTTGTTGGAAAAGAATTTTCCATGTAGTTATAGGTACATAACATCCATAATAGTATTTATGTTTTAAATATAATATATATCCAGTATATATTCATTTTATACTATTCAATAACATTTGGAGATAAAAAATTAAAATCACCGTTCATGGAGACGGTAGGCCGTACGTACGCATGAACACTACTTTCATTTTCTTGTCATATTAGTGGAATTAAAAAAAATGAGAGATATATATATTATAATTCAATAATATTATCCATCATTTATATTTAATATATTACTTATATATCAATTATATATATGTACTTATAATAGTACATAACATTTGGCGATAAGAAATGAAATGTACCGTTCATGGAGACGGTAAGCCGTACGTACGCATGAACGCTACTTTAATTTCTTTTTTTTTTGTATTCAATAGAATGAAATCATAATTATATAAAGGTATATTATAATTCCATTAGGATATAATATGTGATACCATTAATTTCATCCTTTATACGTCCCACATATGGCATTAATGAATCAAATCACTTTGAGGGGGCTATAGTCCACACTTCCTAAAATGAAGATATCACATTTACCCATAATGGAAACCATAAAGGTATGCCATAAATGAATAATACAGAAGCATAAAGAAAACATAAACATATTATATGTAATATATAAATATAGTGACATCTTAATGGCCACCCTTGAAGGTTTTAGAAGAATATTGAACAATCATCATTCGTGAGGCAGAAATTCGCCATCCACGGAAACAGTATGCTCTTTAACCATTATATGTAGGTGTGTGTAAGTGTATCTTGAATACTTCTTATAAAAACATCCTAGTATATGGAAGATACTGGTGTTGTTAAAAAAAATAAAAAAAATAGTTTAGGGGGTTGGAGAAGCAAAATAAAACAAAAGAACACAAGGTAAGACATTACCTTTAAATCGGGTAACTCCTCTTGGTTTGAACCAAAAGTGTTTCTTGAAGAGCATTCTGCAAAATTTTATGCTTGAATGATGAATAGAGGGATATGTAAAGATTAAATGGACAGGTTTTGGCCGAGCCAAATGCTTTAGAGGTGTGTGTAAGGTGGTAGAGTTGGAGGCCTTCTATAAGAGGGGAGGAGGGGCACTCTTGGAAAGATATAAAATATTACTTTATTATATAATGATTTTTGGATTTTAAAGGTCCCAAAAGGATATATTTCGAGGATAAGGTGATAAGGTTTCTAAATCCACCCATAAAATAGTTTTGTGAAAATTTTATGTCTTATATTTTACATTATCTTTTCATTTTATTTAAATCGTTAAATAATGAGGTAATCGCTGCATCATCATGGTGTCATAAATAATTTAATTTATTTAGTGTCTAAAAATTATAAAAAAAATATCAAGATGTATAAAATATTTTTATCTTTATAATGAATATTTATAGTCAAAAATATGACTTGTATAACCCCATGTAAAAATTGATTTAGTAAAACAACACATGTTTGTGACATTTTAATTTTAACTTTAAATAAAAAGGTATTAATGTCATGTTCCTACCAAAGTGGCTCCCTAGGGATCCCAAGTTGAATAATGGATTTTCTTGGTCTCCAATGAATCATCAAATAAAGGTATTAAATGTTTTAGGGTCATTTCATATTATTAAAACATTATTTTTACCTTAAACTACACTAATCACCTCTAATCGCGATTAAAACTTAAAAGATACTATTCACCAAAAAATTATTTTAATCTCATTGAACCACATTTTACTTCCTAATGAAAACCATGTATTTTTCATTTTTTAAAATCAAATCACAGAAGTGGTAAATTTTCATTTAAATGAAAAATCAGTTTTTTAACTACCACTTAGTGGTTTCACTATTCATCAAAAATTGAAGTTTTTCAGAAAAATACCAAAAATTCACCCTAACCTATATTTTATATTCCGAATTCATAAATGATTTCTATTTTACAAAATTCAAAACATATAAGTTGCATTAATTAATTTAATAATTAATTCCCGCTCTCAAAACAAATAGCGTGTTTTTAATAAACAAAATCTATTAAAAGATTGACACTAGTTTAAGTCCAATATCAAAGTGAAATTAATTCCAGTGACCACTATTGGATTAAATGGTAAAAATATATTCTAATTTCACTTTAAAACCAATTAAAAATATAATCTAATCGTATAATTATATTAGATTAAAAAGTGGTTTTGAATTAAAATACAACATTTTTCAATATTCATTAAAAATTAACTTTATCGGAAAAATACCAAAAAATTACACAAAGTAAATTTTGATGTCCCGATTCTAAAGAAGAATTTTATTTTGTCAAATATAACACATAAAATTTTCAAATAGTGGATTTAAAAGAGGATCGCCATCAAAAGGCGGTTAATCAACTTTTTAAGGAATATTAGAATGTTTACGCTTAAAATTGGATGCATTCGCATTTTTCATCTTCAAACATTTATTGTAAAAAAATAAAAATATTTGACAAACATATATAATCATTTTGTAGTTAGTTCTGTTCATTACCATCATTACAACGGCTAGGTGTTAACTACCATTTAAAATAAAATTATTTTATTATTAGAGTGCGACGTAAGATTTCAAAGGAACTCGTTGTTGTGTATTGGGTACTCCATCGAGCACAGCGTTACCTTTAAAGTAATATTAATATTTTATTCACAAATATGGATAAATATAAAAATGTCATATTCTTTATTTACCTGGGGTGTTACATCCTTCTCCCTTTTGGGAACTGCGTCCTCAGAATTTTAAAATTGGGCTCAGAAACATCATTGAAAGTCCCACATCCAAACAAGAGTCGGTAAAACAATCACTTTAAAAGAAAGAAAGAGAAGTACAGAGGTCACTCAAGTTAACCCATACTAGGATTACATGTAGTAAAACATGGACATGGAGGAAAAAGCAAAGGGTCATGTTCTGAGGGAGAGTGATAGAAAATATGTTTAGGAGAAAGTTAACCACAAGAAAATCACAAACTTATGGTGGGTTAAACGGTATTCGATTCCCCAGTAGGAAAAGTTAATAGACAACATTTTTGTTTTAAGTTACTTTTCATTGAGGAATTTATTTTTTATCTTAAGGAAACATACTTACTCGTTATGTTGACTTTCAACTTTTACTAGATTTCTTACACAAACTCATACTTTCCACAAATGAAGAGTATTTAGGAAGAATTGTTTACATTAAGAGAGCTATAGAAAACTTCTAGAGAATCAACTAATCCACAAAATAGAACTATATACTTCCAATGTCTTTAGACTTTAACCAAAACCAAAACCAAAAAGGTTAGTACAAGATCAGATAATCCAGAAAAGGATAACCCTTTATAAAAATAAAATCTATTCTTAATCACCAAAATTTGTCCAACAAAACCCAAAGTTCAATGAAGACCATTCGATAAACAATTTGTCCATCAAATTATTCAAAGTAAACCAAACTAAGATTTAAACCCAAATATTTGAAGGATTTAATCGCATAGTCTTCCAAGGTAACACTTATCTCCAAATAACATCAGTTTCTCATAAAGTATCATATTGAAAAGTAATTAACCTAATCACATATCCTCCATGATAGGTTATTAATTTCCATAGATAACCCAAAATAAACTTCCTCTTAATTCATAAAATCATCTAACTAAAAAGAATAAGTCATACTAACCATGGACTTCACGTAGTCCAGTGGTAGGTGATAAATACCTGTCGCACACTAGTTGTGGGTTCGATTCCTGCAGCTTTGTCCGACGTGACAGGTTGTTACATGGTCTGCGTGTTTCCCTTTTTATAATACTCCAAAAATAAACCTATCATGTTTTAACCTCAAATTTATCTCAAGTCGTTCATATTCCATCATAACATGTAGTAACCCATAATTACTTCAAAAGTAAGGATCATATAAACCCTAATGGTTACCTTTATAATTATTACATGAACTTCCACATTGATTGGACATCTCGTAAATGATGCGTTACAGAACTTACCAAGGTTCAAGTGGTTGATCATGACTCCTTGATAGTTGGTTTAGAACAACCACGAGATTCCTCATCGAATCCCCCATTTCATCCGGTCTCTTAATCAGAGAACCACTATAGTTTCCTTCAAACCCATTTTCACTTTGGTGCCTGCTAGATCCATCCATTTACTAAAACCAAAAATGTCAGTGTGAGTATATCAACAAAATTATCATGTACTAATGAGGAAGATAAAAACTAAGATATACTTACTCATTCAAATTATCTAAAAACTATGACTCGTTCTGAAATCCTAGCCATTATGGTAATGTCACTTATGCTTAGAAAATACCCTAACCTCAAAAGTTATCTAAACTGACCTCTGATACCAACTATAAGGCCTCAGCCTTAAACATTACTTAATCTTGAATTAAATTGAATAATTCACATTGAGGATCTTTTCAGGTTTAGAGTTTTAGAGAATTAGGACATAACTATTACATCTCAAAAGATTACAAAGTAGACACTTCCACTAAGTTTACATAAATAAAAAACTCTTAAAAGAAACATGTCTAGTTCCATGTTTTAGATATCATGTCATTCCTTGATCCCATCCTTGACCCTATTCATCTTTACGTGTTGTGTAAAACATTTCCAAAACATGGGATGATCATAAAAAGCTCAGTAAGGGATATAAAAATATGGAAAGGAAACATGAGTACATGTATACATAAGAATCAAAGAAATCATACTTTACTCATAAAACATAAGAACTTTAACATACCTCATCAAATCATGAATAAAACATATAAATCATAAGGCATAAATGTAACTTGAGGCATTCATAACATTCTTACATAGGGAGTAACCCTCTTGCTTACATTAGGAATACCCATCAGAGTATATCCCCTAAATTTCTTCGTAGAAACCTTAAAGTATAACTCCTTTGCATTACCCAATGCATTGGAGAGCTATATCGGGCTCACCCACCCTTAGTTTATCACGGAACCACCCATCTTCATAATAATTCCCGAGAACCATAACATAATCGTATTACATAAAACATGCTTAAAGGAAACATAACATTTCCACATTTCAATCACAAGATATCAATACAATACATTGATATAAAAACATTATGAAAACCATTTTCAATACCAAAATAAAATAAAATTAAAACATGATATTTAATTTTCATTTAAAAAAAGGTATGGCTTGTAGAGGAAGCCGAAACTCAAATAATGGTCACGGCGGCGGAGAAGTGGGTGCCGCCGCATACGTACGACAAAAACATTCCCTCTTTTCATTTAGTAAGACACTTTGTATAAAATGATTCCTTTTCAATAAACGTAAAATTCCAAGGGGTTTATACACCGTATAAAAGAAGGTTTTGTATAAAACAAAATATGGCTCAATGAAAGGAGATTGAGACGAAGTCCCATACAAAGACGGTATCCTTGGATTAAGGATAAATCAATTACATAATTATGTGTGAAAAATGAATACACTGAATATAAGTGGATATTAATTTTAAAAAAATCAGAGGTTATTCACACATATTCATAGAACGACATATTCAAGGAGTACAAGTTAATCCCAAATAATCAAAATAGTGTTAAGAAGTTCCCTTGCAAAAATTCGACAGCCCAACGGCGTCACTTAAAAATTCAGAAAATGAGTTTATGAGAGATAAAAAGGGTATCTCATCACATGGACATAAAATTTAAATCAATAATTATATATAAGAACATATCCCGACATAATATTATATGAATTAAAAGACATAACAAAAGAATTCTTTTAAAAAGAAGAGGGTGAAAGGTTCCCTTACCGACTTGGGTAACTTTCGAAACGTACACCCCATTGAAGAAGGGTTGTACAATAAATATGTAAATACCCATAAATGAATATATATTACAAAAAGAGTATAATAATGGGAAGTACATACACCACTCAATGGAACTGGAGGCATATGTAGCATAAATCTCACGAGAATAAAAGTGAGATGAAAAATCCCTTATGAAAACTCGGCGGCCTAACGGTGCCACTTAAAACATCTAAAAATGGATTGATGAGATCAAATAGGGTCTATCATCATATTAGCATAAAAATTACAGAAAGAGGAATATAAAAGAGCATCACCAACATAACAAAGATGAGCTTAAAAGAAGTGACATAAAGAAAAGTACTTAAAAAGAAAGAGAGAGGCTGGATCTCTTACGAAAATTCGGTAGCCTAACAGTGCCACTCAAAACATCCAAAATGGATTGATGAGAGAAAATAGGATCTCTCATCATATGAAAATAAAACATACAGTAATATTAATAGAAAATAGCATACCAATCATAAGAAAGATGATCTTAAAAGGAATGACATAAAAGAGTGTACTTAAAAAGAAAGAGAGGAGTAGTATCCCTTACCTCGTGTCCGACATGACTCGATCGTTCTTTAATATCCTGAATAATAAAATATGGTCAATTTATAATTGCTTAATTACCTCATTTAAAGACTATTATTCAGTTCATATCACATATTATAATTTTATAATAATTGGTTAATAAATTGAGTTCATATCAGATGTTTTTGTCGATGTTCGGTACATGAGTAAAAATTGAACTTGTTGGAAAAGAATTTTCCATGTAGTTATAGATACATCATATACATAATAGTATTTATGTTTTGAATATCATATATTTATAGTATATATTCATTTTATACTATTCAATAACATTTGGAGATAAAAAATTAAAAGCATTGTTCATGGAGACGGTAGGCCATATGTACGCATGAACGCTACTTTCATTTTTTCGTCATATTAATGGAATTAAAACAAAATGAGAGATATATATATATTATAATTCCATAATTATTTCTATCATTTAGATGTAATATATTACATATATATACATTATATATATGTACTTATAATAGTACATAACATTTGGAGATAAGAAATGAAATGTACCGTTCATGGAGACGGTAAGTTGTACGTACGCATGAACGCTACTTTCATTTCTTTTTTTTGTATTCAATGGAATGAAATAATAATGATAAAAAGGTATATTATAATTCCAGTATGATATCATATGTGATACCATTAATTACAACCTTTATACGTCCCACATATGGCATTAACGAATCAAATCACTTTGAGGGGGCGGTAGTCCGCACATCATAAAATGAAGATATCGCGTTTACGCATAGTGGAAACCATAAAGGTATGCCATAAATGAAAAATAAATAATATTAAGGAAAACATAAAAAAATTATATATCATATATAAATATAGTGACATCTTAATGGCCACCCTTGAAGGTGTTAGAAGAATATTGAACAATCATCGTTTCGTGAGGCAGAAATTCTCCATCCACGAAAACAGTATGCTCTTTAACCATTAGATGTAGGTGTGTATAAGTGTAGATAAAATCCTTCTTATCAAAAAATCCTAATATATTTAAGATACTGTTGTTGTTACAAAAAAAATTAATAAAAAGAGTTTAGGGGGTTGGAGAAGCAAAATAAAACAAAAGAACACAAGGGAAGACATTACATTTAAATCGGGTAAGTCCTCTTGGTTTGAACCAAAAGGGTTTCTTGAAGAGAATTATGACAAAGGTTAGGCTTCAATGATGAATAGAGGTATGTGGAGAGATGAAATGGGTAGGGTTTGGCCGAGCCAAAGGCTTGATAGGTTTGTTTAAGGTGGAAGGAGTGGGGGCCTTTTATAAGAGTAGAGGAGGGGTACTCTTGGAATGTTGTAAAATATTACTTTATTATATAATGGTTTTTGGATTCTAAAGGTCCAAAAAGGATATATTTCAAGGATAAGGTGATAAGGTTTATAAATCCATCCATACAATAGGTTTTTGATAAGTTTAGGTCTTAGAATTTACATTATCGTTTCATTTTATTTAAATCGTTAAATAATGAGGTAATTGCTGCATCATCATGGTGTCATAAATAATTTAATTTATTTAGTGTCTAAAAATTATAAAAAAACTATCATGATGTAGGAAATCTATTTATATTTATAATGAATATTTATAGTAAAAAATATGACTTTTATAACCCCATGTAAAAAAATGTTTTAGTAAAACAACACATGTTTGTGTCATTTTAATTTTAACTTTAAATAAAAAGATATTAATGTCATTTTCCTACCAAAGTGGCTCCATGGGGTCCCCAATATGACACATGGATTTTCTTGCTCGGCCATTACTCATCCAATAAGGGTAGTACATGTGTCATGGTCATTTCATATTATTAAAACATTATTTTTACCTTAAACTACACTAATTACCTCTAATCGTGATTAAAACTTAAAAGTTACTATTCACCAAAAAAAATATTTTAATCTCATTGAACCAAATATTACATCCTAATGAAAACCATGTATTTCGAATTTTTGAAAATCAAATCATAGAATTGTTAAAGTTTCATTTAAATGAAAAATCTATTTTTTAACTACCACTTAGTGGTTTCACTATTCATCAAAAATTGAAGTTTTTCTGAAAAATACCAAAATTCACCCTAATATATATTTGATATTATGAATTCCTAAATGATGTATATTTTAAAAAATTCAAAACATATAAGTTTCATTAATTAATTTAATAACTAATTCCCGTTGTCAAAACAAAGAGCGTGTTTTTAAGAAACAATATCTATTAAAGATTGACACTAGTTTAAGTCCAATATCAAAGTGAAATTAATTCCAATGACCACTATTGGATTAAATGGTAAAAATATATTCTAATTTAACTTTAAAACCAATTAAAAAGATAATCGAATCATATAATTAAATTAGATTAAAAAGTGGTATTGAATTAAAATACAACATTTTCACTATTCATTAAAAAATGATCTTTATCGGAAAAATACCAAAAATTTACACCAAGTAAATTTTGATGTCCAGATTCTAAAGAAGAATTTTATTTTGTCAAATATAACACATAAAATTGACAAAAAGTGGATTTAAAAGAGTTTCTCCATCAAAAGGTGGTTAATCGACTTTTTAAGGAATATTAGAATGTTTACGGTTAAAATTGGATTCATTCTCATTTTTAATCCTCTAAGATTTATTGTAAAAAAATAAAAATATTTTACAAACATATATAATCATTTTTTAGTTAGTTCTATTCCTTACCATCATTACAACGGCTAGGTGTTAACTACCATTTAAAATAAAATTATATTATTATTAGAGTGCAACGTAAGATTTCAATGGAACTCGTTGTTGTGTATTGGGTATGCCATTGATCATAGTGTTCCCTTTAAAGTAATATTAATATTTTATTCACAAATATGGATAAATATAAAAATTTCATATTCTTTATTTACCTGGGGTGTTACAGATAATTTTTCATTAAATTCTATCCTTGGGAGATGATCAGCTTCAAAATTTTTAGCACCACATGTTTCCTTTATTTTGAGGTCAAATTATTGTAATAGGAGGACCCATATAATCAGTCTAGCCTTAGCATCTTTTATCTCGATGAGGTATTTCAGTGCAGAATGGTTAGTGAACAGAGTGACAGGGGATCCTAAGAGTTTGGACCTAAACCTTTCTAAGTCAAACACAACAGCAAGTATCTCCTTCATAGTGGTGTTGTAGTTTATTTGGGCATCATTTAAGGATTTTCTAGCATAATACATTATATAAGTAGTTTTATCATAATGTTGTCCTAACACAGCTCCAAAGGCAAAGTCACTGGCATCAAACATGAGTTTGAAATGAAGGTTCCAATTTGGGGATTTCATGATGGGAGGAGAGGTGAGAGTTGATTTGAGTGTTGATAATGAACCCTCATAGCTTTCTGTCCAAACAATTAGATAATACTTTACTAGAAGACCACAAAATAGATGAGATATTGAACAAAATTTCCTAATCAATATTCTATAGAAACCATCATGTCCTAAGAAATACCTCACTTACTTGACATTTTTGGGTCATAGAAGGTGACAAATGAGGTCAAACATGGATTTAGGGACTTCAACACCCCTACTAGAGACTATATGTCCAAGGACTAGCCCCTCTTTAACCATGAAATGGCATTTTTCTAGTTTAGGAACAAATTATTTTCTTCATGTATTGAGAAAAATCTCTCCACATTCCTCATACATCCCTTGAATGTATCCCAAAACATAGATAAATCATCCATGAAAACCTCTAGAAACTCTCCAACCATGTCTGAGAAGATTCCCATCATGCACCACTAGAAGGTTCCAGGGGAATTACATAACCCAAAGGGCATGTGTTTGAAGGAAAAGATTCCCAATGGACTGGTCAATGTAGTATTCCCTTGATCCTTAAGGGAGACCTCAATCTGATTATACCTTGAGTACCCATCTAAAAAATAATATATGGCATGTCCTTCCACACTCTCATGGTTTTGGTCAATGAATGTTAAGTGGAAATTATCCTTCTTAGTAAATGAGTTGAGATTCCTATAGTGGATGCAGACTCTCTAGACACTACTCACCCTTGTTGGAAGAATCTTTATATCCTTATTTTTTATTACTGTGATTCTGTACTTCTTTGAAACCACATGGATTGGGCTAACCCACTCACTCTCATCTATGGTCTAGATGATACTATCTTCTAAAAATTTCATAAGTAATTATCTCACAACTTCCATGAGATTAGGATTTATTTGTCGCTGAGGATGAAAACATGGCTTTGAATCAGATTCTAGAACAATTCTAAGAGTTATAATAAGTGGGATAATCCCATGAATATCAGATAGGGTCCATACAATGTCTTTCTTGTGTCTTCTAATGAAATCTAAAAGCATCCTTTCCTGATTCGCTTTAAGAGAATAATAAATAACAATAGGATGTGTTCTGTTTTCTCCATGGAAGGCATACTTATGTGAAGTAGGAAGTTCATTCAAGTCCAGATCAGGTTGGTTGAAAATTTCAGAAGAAGATCAGGACATTGGATCCAAATCAATTTCTTTTTTAGAGTTTTCGATGGGATTGATTCTCCAAGTATAGAAGTTTCATCTACTAGATTGGTTTGATCTGTGTTAGGAAAGGGATTTGGAGTGGTTTCCATGAATCTGCTTTACCAAAATATTTCAATGATTGTTGGTCTTAAGATTTCATCATTGGAGCAGTCAGAATGTGATTCTAGACAAGGAGATAAACTTCATTCATGTGATCAAATGAAATTTATCTTGTCCTAACATAAACATTCCTCAAATATTCCTTGATGTTCTATGGATTCATTATTATTTCTTCCTATAATTTTAACTTTAGGAATATCCTCAACGTCCCCTATTTGTGAGATTTCATTATAGATGTTCAAGTCTAGACTCGTGTTTCCAAAGGTGGCGGTCATGTTCCCATTTCAGACTCGAATAACACAGTTGATTTTTTCAAGAAAAGGACAGCCAAGGATGGTTGGGGTTGGTTCCTTATTTTCTATGTTTGGATTTTTGTCATGGAAAATTAATTCAGCGGGGTAGATGATATTTTCTACTTTTACCAGAACATCCATTAAAATCCACTTTATAATCTTAATGCTATGATCAGCATGTTAAAGTGTGACAAATGTGGCTTGGATCATTTCTTGGCCTAATAGGTAATACACAGAATAGTTAATGAGATTGACACTAGATCATGGGTCACACAAGGCTTTGACACCTTTGTTCTCTCCAAGTTCAACATTGATGTAAGGGAATCATGGGTCTTTTATCTTTGGTGGATGGGTTCCTAGGATTGTAGTGATAACATTTTTTACTATAAGGACTTGGTTCTTATGTGATAATTTCCTCTTAAATGTGCACAGGTCCTTTAGGTATTTTGAGTATGCAGGAATGGTTTGAAAAGAATCTAGGAGTGGAATGTTCAACTTGACTTGTGAGAATATTTCCCTCCACATTTCACTCAATTCAGACTTGGTTTTCCCCCTCATGTGGTGAGAAAATGGTGTAGGTTATGGGATTGTTTGTTGAATATTTATTTCATTCACATTGTTGTTAGTTTTTTCACTTTGATCATGTGGTTCATTTGAATTTTAACTATAGTTTGATTCTTTGGATGGTTTTTGAATTATTTGTTCAGTTTTCTCAAATGATTTCCCACTTCATAAAACTGTCACAACCTTTAGTTTTTCATGATTTGTTTGAGTGAAACTTGACTCTCCCCTTGATGGTTGTTCTGTAATAGTCTTATTGGGAATGGGTGCCTTTCCAGTTTTGATGGTTTGGAGTTCTTGTTTAAGGAATGATAATTTTGAGTTCATTTTGTCCATTTTTTACAAAACTATTAAAGGATTGGATGATGGACAGATTGGGTGGGGGCCTGTGTTTGTTGTTTTATCCTGGGATGATACTTTGGTTGTTGGATGGGTTTCTGAATGGGTTATTGGTATTGTAAAGGAGTATGCTAGTATAGGACTGGTTATGGTTTGAATTTCTTATGGTTTTGAAAATTTTCTGTTGGGTAGGGGTTGGTCCTTGTGATTGGAATGGTTTTTGGTTATCTTTCCAGTGGAATACAGGGTGTTCATTATACCATGGGTTGATTGTGTTTTGGTATTGGGGCTTTTGAATGTTTAGGGCATTGAAATCAGTAGGTGGCCCTCCTAGAAGAACATCCTTGATGGATGGAATGGTTGGTCAATTTTCTGTTTTGTGGTCATGTTTTCCACAAATTGGGAAAACATGGTCTACAGTTTGGATTTCATGGATATTTCGAAGGGATATCTCTTCAAACATCTTAGTGAGTGATAAAACTTTAGCCCTGAGGCTTTACTCTTCTCTAAGTGTATGCATTCAAAAAGTTATTTGTGGATTTTCTGAATTAGGTGATATTCCCCATGAATGATTTTGTTTTGCAAGGATTTCTAGATACTCATAATAATCATTTAGGTATTTGTTTTTAATGGTCCCATTACACATCATGTCAATGAATTGTTTTTTCCATGGTCCCAACCCTTCATAGAAAATTATCACTTGTTCGGGAATAGAAAATCCCTGGTGTGAAACCATGTTTAGGGTGTCTTTGAAACTCTCCCAGGGATGATAGACTAACTCTCCTTATTTTTCAAAAAAGTTTTTGATGGTCCTTTTAAGTGCAATTGTTTTGTCTTGGGGAAATTATTTTTTGTCGAATTTTATTTTTAATTGGTCCCAAGAGTTTATGGATGATGGTCTAAACTTATTTAGACAATTTTTTCCTTGATCCTTTAAATAAATTGGGAAGAGCCTAATCTTAGCTGATTCTAGTTAATATGGGGGACACATGGTTTCTATAATTCCATTGAACTCCTTAATGTGAAGGTAGGGAATCTCAGACCCCACTTCATGGAATTTGGAATGGTGGTTTAGTACATGGGGTTTAATGATATATTTCTAATCTCCTTGGGAATTTTTTCTAATGCATGATGGTGTATTGGTCCAAGATGGAGTGAGGTAGTCCTTAATAGTTTGATCAAATATATTCCTTATGTATGGGTCTTCTTGGTTTGGGTGTCCCATTATATCCCCCACAGGGTTTAACATTTGATTTCATTGAAGACCCTCTATTGGAATTGTTTTATTTAGTGATTTTATAGTTTCAAGAATATTTGGATCACATTTAAACAATCCCTTAGATACACTTTACTCCTCTATCATATGAATTTCCACCCTACAAAATCTATTTCAGTTATCGTGGGTGTAGGTGGATATGCGCCAAAAGAAAAAAATTGAGAAATGGAAAAGATAAGAGAATATGGGTGAGAATAGAAGAATTGGGGTGAGTAAATAAGGTTTTTGGTCTAATACAATTACATGGTCCCTGGAAACGGTGCCAAAATTTGGTCTCGCTAAAATTTACCCTAGTTCTAATGGTTATGTAGTCGCTTGCAGTGTAGCTTGGGTGTCAATTCCTCAGAGACCTAAGAAAAACCTATAGACACAAAATATAAAGAGATGGATTTTAGGCTATGAAGTGAGAAACTTGGGTTGATTTTAGATGGTTTTATAATAGAACTAATAGATCTATATGAATTCAAATTATGATAAAATGAGTTGTTCTTAGGTAATTTCTCAGGGTGGATTAGATGAATTCTTTTTTTTTGTCATTCAAATTTGATTAAATCGAGAAGGATTCGTGAAATGAATTCAAAATAACCTCATAAATTATTGATTAACAACTTCAAAAACACATTATAGTCACCTATACACTTGTAGGAACATTCTCATGAGCACTCCATGTTAAATGATCCTATTATCACATAAAAGTGGGGTGAATAAATTAGATAAGGATGAGGAAGAGATTAAATCACTGAAAAAATATACTTGAATAAAAGAAATTAACAACATTTTGAGAGTGCGAAATAAAATCTAATCCAGACCCTTGCTAATACCATAGGTCAACCCATAAAATATTTATCCCTTTATTGATTACATGTTCTCAATGGAAGCAGAAATTAGACTCATAAGGGAATAATTGAAGAAGTAAAAACAACAAAATAATGATCACTCCATCATTTTGTGAAGAATATCACAAGGTTCGGAGTGAATAAGTTCAAACCATGAGGAAATGGTTTCAAGGTGATACGAAGAAGAAAATAATAAGAGAACATGAAGGAATTTTATTAAAAACTATGGTTATTTGAACAACTTATATGAGAAAGAAGAATGTTACCAAGACGAATCAGCATAATAACATTACCGTGAAAACAAATCTCCATGATCCCAAAATCCTCCACAAATGATGCATTAAATAGGAATTTAGGAATCTTTAGGTATATCCACCTGCTTGTCCAAGTCTCTTTAATTAATTTTCTTTGGAATAGGTGGGTGTAAAATTAATATAAAGGATACTTTTCAACATTTTCCCCGAAGTGGCATCCAACTTTTATTCACAGAAAAAAAGTGGTAAAATAAACTTCTAGATGGACTAATTAGAGTGTCCCATATAAGGAAAAATTTATCCCCGGATGTCTCCTAATATCCTGTAAAATATAATCTGAAAAAATTATTTTTTTTACTGAGAAATAAGATTTAAATGGTGGGCTATTTTTCTGGGCCGTAGAATCAGGCTAAGAATTTCATCTTCAACTTGGGCCACTTGCAACTCTATCAAAACATCAAAATTATCTTTGGCTACTAATAAACTAAATGTTCCCCATTATATCCTATATCTTAGGATAAATTTTGAGAATCATTGGCCTTGAAATATGTCTTCTACCTTACGTTTATTGGGATAATGTACAATTCCCTTAACCTAGAATGTTGTTGGTTCAAGGCCCACTTTGGTGGTCTTCCAATGTGAATATTTAAGTTCCCCATAATCATGAATTGTTCCTTATAGCATGGAAGACCTTAAAATAGAATATGGAAATAAAATCAAGACTAATTTTTGTTTTATGAGATGTTCAATAATGTACCATGTAATAGTTCATTTTAAGAAGGAATCACAATAATAATGTGAAATAATGTTCAAAAAGTAAAATGCACTAAAAATAGTGTTTATGATTAATAAAGAATAGGAATATAATATTATAAACAATTAATATTATTATCCTTTAGGGTCTAATTAGATATACATTTGATAAAAAATATGTTCCAAAAAATAAAATTATTTATAATACATAAAATCATTTAACTACAAGAATATGTCATACTAATCAGCGACTTAACGTAGGATAGTGGTAGGCGAGAAATCCCAGTCACACTTCGGTTATGGGTTCGATTCCCACAACTTTGTCTGATGTGATGGGTTGTCACACGGTCTGTGAGTTGTCCTTTTTTTGAATATATAATTTTTTTACATTCCAAAAAATGTGATAAAATAGTCAAAAATATAAAATAACATATTTTAACCTCAAAGGTTATCTCATACCTTCCATTTTTCATCCCAAAAATTAATAACCCATAATTTCTTTAAATTTGAATGTCTCCAAAAATACCATTAGTCACAATAATATTTCATATCATAAAGCCTAAAAATGGTATTCTATGATATTGAAATTATTATCTACCGTAAAATAATAAACCCATGATTATATCCTTAACCCTTAATAAAACTTCCTAATCTCAAAATTTTACTAAATCATACTCTCATACCAATGATAAGTCCCCATCCTTAAACATTACATAATGTTGAGTTAATTCAAGAATTCACATTGAAGATATATTCTATTTTAGAGTTTAAGAGAATTAAGCCATAACTATTACATAATATACCAAAACATTACATGTGGATATTTACACTCAATATCAACTTTTTCCACCAGAGGAAACCCTTTAAAAAACATGGTTTCTTTTTCTTGATAAAAATCCAATTGACTTCTTCCTTTTTCTTACCCAGTCTTATACCCTATGAAAAACATTTCAAAATCATGGTATGGTCAAAAAAATATCATTAGGTAATATAATATAAGGAATAAAACCATCAGTCCTTGAATATTTAAAACCCTTGAAAAAATTTCAAAAAATCATACTTTTCACCCATCAAACATAAACTACTTTTCATAGATCATGTAATCATAAGATTCTTAAAAAACATCATAGAAATCATAAAACATAAAGGTAACATGTGGCATACATATCATACATACACTGTATCTTTCATCAATATATAGGGAGTAACCTTCATGGTTACATTTGGAATACCCAACATAGTATATTCCCTAAATATCTTAGGAGAAACTTTATCATTTACCATTGTCACATTACCCAATGCAATGGAAAATATTCACAGGCACACCAACCCTTATTTTATCACAGAACCACCTATATACATAAAAAATACCCAAGTACCATAACATAATCATAACAGCCAAAACAAGAATAAATGAAAAATAATATTTCCACACATGAATTCACAAGATATCATTTCAAGATATTGGTTAAATCAACCCGTTTTTAAAAAAACATTTAAAAATAATATTTTTGAATCAAAGTGTACCATACCACTCTGAATATTTTGAACGTAATTAACCTTTTAAAACATTAATGTCTATATACAAAACCTTAAAACCATTTTTATAACAAAGACATTAAGGATGATTATTTATAAGAATAAATCTTTAAAATATTTAAAATGATGTTTTAGTTAAAGAGTCCCTTACCACTTGAGATAATACATGAATAAAAAAAATTAAAGAATAACATTAAAAAATCATATAATATCATGATAATAACGATATTCATGATATAATATGTCAAAGGAAAGTTTATACACCATATCAAAGTCAATAGGTGCATAACAACAAATAAGTCTCAATGGAATGTATATTAAGACAAAATCCCTTATAAAGATTGTATCCTTATATTAAGGATAAAGTGATGATATAATAATGTGTTAAAATTAAAAATACTCCCAATATAATTGGATATTTAGTGTAAAAAAATCAGAGGACATTCACTTGTATTTTTGGACAAATGATACCAATAACATGGATATTAAACTCAATGAAATGATATTGAGTTAATATTTACCTTAAATATATCATTTTGTTATTAAAATAGATAGATTATTTGTATTAACTATAAATCCCCATAAATAAGTTATAAATATAAGATAAGATATCAAAATTCATTTCTCACATAATCATATCACGACAGAGTTGAGAATTACAAGATCAACCCAAAGAATGAAAATTGGGTTAAGAAGTATCCTTACCTTGATTCTGACTTGTCTCGTTCGTTATTTAATTACAAAAATAATAAACATAGGCTAAATTATACTTTTGTGAGAATATTTTTAAATTTTATTATTCATTTTATATCTCTAACTACCGTTTTATAATAATTAGTTGATTATTTGAATTCATATCAGACGTTTTGTCGATGTTTCGTACTTGAGTGAAAAATGAACTTGTTTTGACAAAAATTGACCATTTGGTCATAAATATATCATCTCAAGAATGATATTAATGATTTAAATAGAGTATATTTCTAGTATATATGTATTCATAATATTCAATAACATTTGGTGTTATGAAATCAAATGGGTTATTCCTGGAGACGATAGGTCGTACGTTCACATTAAGACTACTTTAATTGTTTTTCATATTAAAGGAATGAAAAATATATGATACATAGGTATATTATAATTTCCATATAATATATATTTTAAATATGATACATAATTTCATTAAATCCATCCTTTATACATTCCATGTGTGGAATGAACGAGTCATATAACTTTGATGGGGCGGTAGTCCACATGTCCTCCAATGAAATTATCATATTTAAACATTAGGGAAAGAATAAATGTATGTTGTAAATAAAAATTAAATAATACTAGAGTAAATATAAATACAATATATATTGTATATAAATATAGTTCCATCATAAAGTCTAACATGAGCGGTGGTAGAATAAAATTGAACAATCATCTTTTCGTGATGCAGTAGTTCACCGCACATAGAAACAGTATATTCATATGCATTATATTAGGTGTGTGTATGTGTCATTCAAATACAACTCATGAAAACCTCCTAGTATAGTTAGGATATTGGGGTTGTTTTTTAATCATATAATAAGAACCTCATATTGAGTGAAGAAATAAAATAATGGAAGGCAACATAACATAAGACACTACCTCTAAATCAGGTAACTCCTTTGGATTTGAGATAAAAGGATATATGGAATTGCCTTCTACCCAAGGTATGGATTATATGACGAAGAGGGGAGTTTTGGGATTTCAATAGAATTTGAATGATCTAAGGGACTTGAGATTCGTTAGTAAGTGAGTAGAGGTGGTATCCTTTTTGACAATATCTAATTCAGTTGGATGAATCTAATATTTTTATGACTATTATATCATTTTAAAAAATATTATTTGTTTTAAAAATTTGTTTATATCAATTTTGACACTATTTAGTAATTGGTTTTTGTTAAAGCCATTAAAAATTAATTAATTAAAGAAAAATAAATTAAATAAAATATATCATGTTAAAATAATCCATAAAATTATTTTACAGTATCAAAATGTTAAAATTAAATTTTTTTTGATATTTATAATATCATCTTTTTTAATCTTTCATTATTAAGGTAATCACTGCCTCATCATTGTGTCATGAATAAATTTATTTATTTATTCTCTAAAAATTATAAATATAATACCATGATGTAAAAAAAATTTAAATTTAAATTTAAATTTATATTAAAAGATATCAATTATATAATCTCACCTTAAAATTGTTTTAGTAAAATGATACATGTTTATGTTATATTTCTATTTACTTTAAATTAATTTTTGTAACATGTCATTATCACACCCCAAGTGGCTCTATGGGGTCCTATTATCTACCCAAAGATCCTCATGGTCTTCTATATCTCATCCAATAGGATTAAGACACGTTTTACGGTAGTTTTATAATATCATAAAATTATTTTTAACCCTAATTTACCTGATTTACCTTTTTTCCATTGTAAATACAAATAATTACAAAACTTACCATTCATAATGTCCAAAAATAAAAGGGACCTATTTAAATAATTTGGACCTTATAATTTCAAATATGGAATAAATTTTTAAAATTTAAAAACATAGATTTTGTATTAATTAATTTAAAATTTATTCATGTTGTGAAAATGATAAAGCAGCTTTTTTAAAAGTAATAACCATCAAATGATTGACATGCCATTATATCTAATTTCAGTATAAAATTACATAAAATGACATAAAATTACAAAACATGGATTAAATAATAAAAATATAAACCAATTACACTTTAAAACTAATTAAAAATATAATATAACTATATATAAAAAATTAACAAAAAGGAAGTTTTGAATTAAAATGCAATATTTTCACTATTCATTAAAATATAAATTTTATTCAGAAAAATACAAAAATTTAAACCAAGGTAAATTTCAATGTCCCTCTCCCAAATAAGAATTTTATTATTTCAAATATAACTTATAAAATTTTCAAAACTATTTTTAAAAAGGGGTCGCCATCAAAAAGCGGTAAAACTGTATTTTTTTTAAAACTACTACTATTTCTGAAAAAAAAATTATTTGTTCTAATATGATATCTAGAAAACATATAAGATTAATTTAAAACATCAAATTTAATATATAACATATATTTTTTATTAAATAGAAAATCCATTAAGAGTGATGTGATTTTATAAACACAATTGTTCTCTTTTAAGTAGATTTTCATAAAAACACATCCTTTATATTCAATTGTTTATTAATTCCATTTATAATAAATTTGGTATCCAATGTATCAATATTTAATAATGTGTAAACCATATTTTCATAATTTAGTTGATACTATTTGTTTTCTCCATTTCAAAAAATATGTTCTAATTGTAATATTTAAATATGAATAATTAATTTTTTTTAAGCTCAATGTAGGGTATCATGTACACAGTTGATCATAGTGTTTCTTTCGTAAAACAGAAGAGTTACGAAAAAGGTGATAAATTGTTACAAAATGGGTCATATATAAAATTCTATGTATTTTAATGGTTCTGGTATAAAATTATAATAAATGTAAATTTATTATACAAAATGTTAAAATCGCTTACGAGGAAAGTTGAACGTGATGTATGGTATTTTGTTTCAATTTCCACTGCATTGAGAAATGTTTTTTTATATAAACCTATTGATTTTTATGTGTTGAATATATTTCCCCATATAGGTATTTTAATTTACTTTATAATTATTCATGATTATTAAATTTCATTTCAAGATTGATATTTTAATTATTTTTCATATTTTCTTAAAACATTTCCTCTCTTTAAAACTAGATCCAACAAAAGAAATATTTAATTGTAACTGGTCATAATTAAATTCTAATCAGATATATTTTTATTCCACATCCATATTTTTTTTAAAATTATTTCATGAATGTTTTTACACTTTTAATATGATTTAAAAAAACATATTTACCCATTTTTTAATTTTTTATATCTATCTGTAAGGAATCTTTTATTCCTTTTCAAGTAAGTTACATTGTCATTTTTTTGAAAAAATTATGGAATGAATTTTTTTAATATATACGGTTTGAGAAAATTTTCTTATTCTCATGAATATTCTTTTATTTGAATATTCCTTCACATGTTTACAAGGTTATTTTTATGAAATGTTTTGTACCTTATAATTCTGTATTTTAAAAAAAATTCCTTTCAAAAAAATTAGAATTTTATTTTCCACAGGAACATATTAATGAAATTTTAATGGAATTTGTATTCATAAATTACAACAACCCTTTATATTAATTATTCACCAACGGAGATTTGTCGTAAAGAAATTATCCTTTAAAACATTCACTTACTTTTGATCATTAGATATTACAATCCTCACAAATATACATATTCTTCATATCATGTGTGTTATTATTTACTAAACCATATACTTTTTATATAGAATTTTTTATAATTTGAAATTATTTGATAATTCTTGATAAATCCATAATATTTATTCAATATGGATATTTTTGGATAATTACTATTGTTCATAAATTAAATCAATAATTCGATATATGAGGAATGCATTAAACATGTAGTGATGGGTGGGGCCCAAAATTATATAGAACCACAATGCATCAACATGTCATATAAAGCAAATCAGTTGAGAAAATTGAATGCGTCTTTAACCATAGTTTTAAAGTTTCTTAGAACATTTCATCGATGATATAAATTACATGATGTCTGAAATAATGGAGTCTAATACTGATAATTACATCATTGAAAATTCATATATTATTATCATTCATGTGATTACTTTATTGATATTATCCACTGATTCATTTTGTGATCAAGTTATTGATAAAATGGAATGTGATTTTAGTTATATTCTTTTCCATATTTATTATATTTTTTTTACCCATGATTACTTATTTTGTAAGTAACACTTACTGGGAATTTTATCACATCATTATTTTGTTTCCTTTTTATAGGTTATGAAGAAGAAATATTTGAATGATTTTGAGGGATGAATAACGTTTATATTTTTTTTTATATTATATAATTATAATGTAATATGGGAATCCTCTATGTATATTGTTTTCCAATATGGCTAAAATTGTCGATCCAACATAATGAGATCTCTTGTATCAATGTCATTGTAAGAAATTATACACCAGTTATGTTTTATTGGTGTTGGGGTTGTTTTATTTGGTATAAATTTATGTTTAGTAGAAACATTGGTTACAATATTTAAAAGAAACACAACTAACATGAGAATAATGATAATCCCACTTGGTGTTTGAGAATTTTTACAATTATATGGATTTTATTTTTATGGCATAATATTAATCAGTATTTTGAACTAACATATCTTGTAAAATTATTTAGTGATGGAACCTAACATAATAGTGATAATAAATACTCATTGTCAATATAGGGGTTTCCCTATTGGGAAGACCAAGATTTTTTTATGTTGGATATAATAAGATAATGACCATATTAGGGTAGTTGACCAAGATTATGTCTAATAACATTAAACATATGGAGAAACATGATTCTCTATAGAATGATACACCTATAATAGATCATTTCATGTTATAGTAGCCTATATATTTATATGGAACTACTAAACTAATGGTAGCTAAGAAATGTATCATGTCTCTTGGAAATATATTTCTTACCTTATAGTGAAATGAAGGGGAATAGGTTGTAATAGAAGTGTATTGTCATATATGTGATGTTAATCAATAATGTTCATTCATCCAGAATACTAATGAAGAATAATAAATAAAACATTTGTATTTTAGATCTTTTAAATTAATATTCTTTAATCAATATTCCCCTCATGAGAAATCATGTAAAATGAATAGAAAGTTACTCCACTTAAAGTAAAAGGAGAAATAAACTATTATGGAGTATGAGGGTACCTTTATATGACTAGATAGGTATTTTGCAGATTATATACATAATATATAGAGGAATATTGATTATTTAATTTAAGTAATTAATCCAACCCTCTGAAGGGCAATGGTTTCTAAAACATTTTCTTCATATGATAAAATAGTATTATGTTCCATCAAAATAGAGAAGGATTTTTCTATATCATATATACTTTTGGGAAATAAATAAGACAAGAAGTCAGATAAGAACCATTAAAAAGTTAAATCATCAAAGAAAAAAATAGGATCAAAAAAATTCTTATCATGTGAAAATTGTGGGAAGAAATAACTATGAAAATGATTAAATCGAATGGGATTTTTCTAAAATATTGGAGATAAGGGTCATATATCCAATGAATAAATGGGGAAAAGTTAATGATTTCTTATTATTGAACTATATATAAGTGGGTCTCTATTCACACCATTCCCCAATCTTCAATATAACATATCATAGAAGAGGCTAAGGGGAGAAGGAAAAGTGTATTCAATCACTATAGTTGAAGTTGAAGTTCCTAATGATTTGGTCGTTGGAAATTTAATTATAGACTCCAATTTTTTCAATGATTTATTTGATTCTATATCTGAAAACTCTTTTATATAATAAATGTTTACCAAGAAAATTATATATTTTCCAATCACCTTAAAAAAGAATTTTTCACTCAAAACTCCTTGTGGAAATCCAACCGCAACAACGATCTATCAGTCGATTCCCATTATGACCAATAAATGGGCCATATTTTCATATAGGATTATAATTAATTTGTTTTATTTTGATATAACCATTATTATGGATTGGATTTAAATATATGTTGAATTTTTTTATTGAAAATATAAAGAAGTTATTATTCTCAATGAATATTTGGATTCTTTATCATTATGGGGGAGACTTCATCACGTGAATCATGTCTAGATCCACCCATAATAGCTCATCTGAATGGTAGAGGAATACGATTAGCCACAAACTATGAATGAAAAAAATGTAATATTTAAATAGAGTATATAATTATTTTACATGAATAAAATTATGTATTTCTTAAGGAATTACCTGGAAATACACCATAGCATGAATTTGATCTTTCTGTTGATTTAATCCCTGATTCAAGACCAATATCAAAAGACCCAAAGAGAATGGATAATGTAGAATTAGTGGAGTATAAGAAAAAACTACAGGATTTTTCTTATGGGTGATCTTTATGTCCTAGAATTTCCCATTGAGGATTCCCTATTCTTTTCATTATAAGAAAAGATGGATTTGTGAGTTTGTGCATTAATTATAGGGAATTAAAAACTACTACGATAAAGAACCAATATCATCTTCCTCGTCTTGATGTCTTATTTTAGAAACTTTTCCGTGATAATTATTTTTCAAATATTGAACTTCTTTATGGGTATCCCCAATTGTGAGTAAAGAAGGAAGATATCCCAAAGACATCATTTCAAATGCGATATAGACATTACGAGTTCATAGTAATTTTATTTAGATAGACCAATTAACCCACTTTTTTCATGTATCTAAGGAAATAATTATTCAGGGAATATCATGATAATGTTTTTGTGTTATTTATTAATGATATATTTTTTTATTATTAAATCAATGAGTACCATAACAATATCTTATTGATTATTTCTAATACTCTTAGAAGAATAGTGTTACATGGTAAATTTAGAAATTTGGAGTTCTAGAATGAAAATGTTTTTTTCTTTTCCATATATTCTACATGGATATAATCTCAATAGATCCTATGAAGAAAATGGAACTCCAAGAAAGGCCTATAACAATGAACATACATGTGGTATGTAGTTTCATTAGTTTGGAAGGCTACTGTCAGTGATTTGTTCAAAAAACAACCTGATTGGATAACCCATTAACTAAGATTACATATTAATGGATTAAATTTTTGGGATAATGGAATGTGATTAATTTTATGAATAATTGAATAGGATATTTTTTAATGATCCTATTTTTATTCTACTGTCAAGAAACAATGGATTTGTGATAAATAGTGATGCATCAAGGAAGGGACTTGGTTGTGCCCATATGAATAATGATAATGTTATTGTTCATGAATCACGGAAGTTAAATAATCATGAACAAAACTATCCAAACCATGATCTTAAATTAGTTGTTGTAATATTTTCTCTTACTATATGGAGACATTATCTCAATGGTGAAAGATCTAAGATATATAGAGATCACAAGAGTTTGAAATACATCTTCTCAAAGAAGGAACTCAACATGTGGCCATGAAAATAGCTCTAACTACATGAGGACTATGATTTATCAATATAATACTATCCAGGAAAGTAAAATAATGTAGAGGATGCAGTAATCAGGAATGATCATGATGTTCTAACAAAAATTGGGATTAAATAGGATCATATGTTGATGGATTTGGAAAATGTGGATCTCGGAAATGGAAGTCGAAGCATCACTCCTTTTTAAATTGATTTCTAACCCATATTTTTTTGAAAAGATTATTTTTTTTAACCTAATGATGTGAATATTAAAAGAAAATTAATTCAATGAATGATGGGGGATTCTCAGACATTGTATATAAAGATAGAGTTATAAAATTGGGAAATTGGTTATGTTTTACATCTATAAATGAGCTAAAAAGGGAATTATTAAAATATTCTAATAGCTCTAATTTCCCTATAAAACCTAAAATCACCAATATGTATATAGATTTAGAGGAAATATATTTCGGGGATTATATGAAGTGGGAAATTTCTGATTATATGTCAATTTGTTTGGTTTTTCATTAAGTGAAGTCTAATAGATAGTATCCTATAGGATTCATGAAACATTTTCATTTTCCTACATGGAAATGGGATGAAATTTGTATAGAAGTTTTCACTAGATTACCAAAGACTCCTAGAAATAATGATGCAATATTGGTTATTGTTGACCAACTTACCAATTATACTCATTTCCTTACTATAAGATATAATTTTCTTCTAGAACATCTTTCGTAACCCTATATTAACTAAGTTATATGAATTCATGGTGCACCTCTTAAAATTATATCTGATTTTGACCCATGATTTACTTTGAAATTCTACAATATTCTTTCTGATGATCTCAATATCAAGCTTAATTTGAACACCATGTATCATCCTCAAGTTGATTAGTAGTCAGAAAGATTATCTAAACTATCGAAGACATGTTTAGGTCAAAATCACTTGACTTTCAAGATATGTGGGATCAATATCTACCTTTGGTCATTTTTTCAATTAAAATATAATACATTAAAGTATTCAAATGGAGTAATGCATTATATGGAAAGAGATATAATAATAAAAAAATTGAAAGAAGTTGGTAAAAGAATAATTGTTGTTCCAAATCATTTTTAGGAGACAATGGGAAAGGTAAATGATATTTTGATTCATATTAAAGTAGCTCAAAGTATGAAAAGGGTTTTTCAAATAACAAATGGAAATATTTTGAGTTCAAAGTGGAAGATAATGTTTTCTTAATGGAATCTCCAGGTAAGGGTATTATAAAATTTAGTAATAAAGAAAAATAATGACCTAGGTACATCATATATCTTCAAATACTAGAAATAATTAAAACTATGTAATACCATTGGGAAATTCCACCTAGCCTCCCTAAAGTACATTATGTGCTCAACATCCCTTTATTGAGGAGGTACATGCCAAAACCAAAGAATGTAATATCATCTGAATAAATGGAATTACAACCTGATTTATCCTTCTTTATAGATCCTATCAACATTCTAGAAACTAGATACCAATTTTTGAATAATTGGATGACTCAGATGGTAAATATACTTTAGGGAAACAATATTTTAAAATATGTGATGTGGGAGCCAGGTAGAATTATAATGATAAATTACCCAAATATATTTAGGATGTGACATTATAGAAATTTTGAGGATAAATTTTTTTGTTGGAGGTAATAATTTAACAACACATGATTTTATAGTATATTTATTTTTAAATAAATTTAATCTTTTTTGTAGTTTGTGTTTCATGAGACACCATGTTTAAATGAACCACAACCTGTTATAAAAATATTATTATTTAACCATTATAATATAGATATTCAAATTGATGGGAATGAATAGGACTAATTAATTATTAGAATTATATGGTTTCCACATATATAAAATAAATCCATAGGTAATTAATAAAAATAAAAAACATTTGAATGTAAATGAAATGTTTTTCTGAAAAAGACTATTTTTATGCGAAAAAAATATGTTTGTATAAATATAATTGATACCTATTGGTGAATTATTTTATTGAAAAATTAACTTTCTATATTCAATAAAATATTTTATTATTCATCTATTTTTTTACCAGACATAGGATAAGAATAATTCCAGTATTATACATAAAAACTATATTTTTATAAAAAAACATATTTCATCACCTTTTTCAAACTTATTTTAGAATTAATTTCTATAATTTATAGAAAATTATTATTAAAAAATGTATTCAATATTTTTATTCTAGAGATTAAAATTTCTTAAATAGATCTCTTTTATTTGTGGTCAATATAAATAGTAACTGTGGTAAACAATCTCACCTTGGTAAAGGGTTAATTGGGTTAATATAGGTTAAAACTAAGTGATAATGTCATAATATTTCATCTTAATTCATGTTAGATGAAGTCAATTCTATCATTATCATCTTAGGCTTGAAAGTGATATGTTTAATAGACACTTGCCTAGGAAAATGAAAAATATAATATTTAAATAAAAGATTGTTACAAAATGTCACTCTCTTTGTTTTAAAAATATATTATGTGTCTATATAAGGATAAAATAATGTTATGAATGAATATAAATTTCAATTTTTTTCATAATTTTATATAATTTTAATTTATTTATAATTTTTATTTATTTTATAATTATTATAAATGCTTGTGAAACAGTAATATAGTATTTATGCAATTAAAAGAAAAATAAAATAAATGATATTAAAAGTATTATAAGTGATATAATTTGAGTTATTTAAATTATTACATTGATTTTTTAGATTAATATCAAATATTTTTTTAATGAATTATTTTAGTAATCCAACTTTGTCATGATGTATTAAATAAATACTCAAAAGATTAATATTAATGATAATTTATCAAAATAATATGTTATTATGTTATTTAAAAAACAATAAAATCAAGATAATTGGAAAATAAGAGTAATATATCATCAAAAATTTCTTTTATTGTAAATTTTTAAGTCAACAGTTACCTTTTATGTAAAATTATAACCCTTTAAGAGTGAAAAATATGTTGCCATGGTTAATAATAGTCGGTTATCTAGTGGGTTAAACTAAAAGATGATATCTAATACAACAAAAATAACATATCCCTGTTTGGTTGGTTGAGGATATTTAGAGAATATCCAGTACTAGTTTTGAATCTAAGACTATTTTGAGGCATTTGGATTTTGAGTGGTCTTATTATATCTTAATTTTTTAATGAAATTTCAAAAGTTCCCCACAACTCAATTATAAAATGGAACTTATTCCTTCACTTATTTACACAACTTTGATCAATATAGATTGACCAAACTGTACTCATTTATCAAAAAAAATTATTATCAAAGTTATAGATGTTTTATTAATTCCAATAGTCCTAGAATAAGTCCCTTATGAGGAAATATAAAGGAAGCCTGTTGAAGAATATGTAGTCATCTTTACCATGTCCTTCAAATCTATTTCATCTTCAATTTACTTTGTAATTATTTTACCCATAAAAATATAATAAATATATTTAACTATTATTAAAATTATTTGAAAAATATATTACTTTTATATTTAATCATACAAAAAGTGAAAACATCGCTTTTGTGTATGTACGACTTACTATCTCCACATAGCGGTGTAATTAATTTTGCATCCCCACTGTACTTAGATGGTTATAAATATGGAACTAATGATTATATGTGATATTTATTAATTAAATATTATTATATAGTAGTAATATCAAATATACATTTTTATCTTCATATATGTCGGAAAATGATAGTGTTGATCATAAATACGTGTGGACAACCACCTCCACAAAGAGATGTGACATGTTTTTCATTTATTTTTTATATATATGACAATAAGGATATATTTAATTATTATATATGATATATATGATATATATGATATATATGATAAACTAACGATTCTTTAAATAAAAATTATTATTCACCTTTATTTTTTTCTATCCATCGAAATGTGAAAACTGTGTTCCTATGTACATATGCTATGTCGTCTCCATGAAAGGTTTAATTAATTATTATATCTATATCATTTATGGATAACTATATATTTATATGTATATTGAATATATATGATATTTATACCATGAAAAAAATATTTCGATTATGTGACCATAATAATAGTATAAGGACAAGAACTATTGAATGAAAACATACATGAAAACAAACTAGTTGACACACAAAATAATGATAATAAAAAATATCACTAAAAAACATGTGATAAATTTTAATAAATTTATCAAATATGAAATTATAGTTATTTAATGGTTCTGGTATATGATTATAATAAATATAAATTTATTATACAAGTCTTTAAGACCACTTATGAGGCACGTAAAATGTGAGGTAGGGGATTCGTCTCAATATACACTCCATTGAGATATATTTGGTAATATACACATGTTTATTTTTATGTGGTGTATATTAATCCCATGTAAGGTATTTAACATGAATATATATTCATTTATGATGATTAATGTTCATTTCGAGTGTACTAGTTTAAATATTTTTCATATTTTATTTAAATTTCTCATCTCTTTGGAACTTTAATCAATAAACGAATTGTTTAGAAGAAAACTGATCTTATTTTTTTTGATCAAATATATTTTCCATCCACATCCATATTTTCTATAAAAAATAAAAAATATTTGTACACTTATAAAATGATTTATGAAAAGACATTCTTAACCATGTTTGAATTTCTACAGAGTGGTTTGGAAGGAATCTTTTTGGTGTATTCCAAAACGAGGTACTTTGGGACTTCTCTAAAAATGATGGATTGGATTTTTTTAACTTATAAAGAGTTATTGGTTTTCCCAAATTCAGGAGTAATCATTGATTTGTAGCTTCCTTTACATGTTTAAAAAGTTATTCTTAAATAAAAAAATTAACTTTATAATTACATATTTTTTAATAAGTGAATTCAAAAAATGGAAAGGTTATTTTCCTAAAGAATGTATTAATGATCATTTAATGTAATTTCAATTCATTAATGACAAAAAACATTATTTTATATATTCATCACATGGGATGTGTTTTAATAATACCATCCTATAAAAAATTCACATACTCTTGATTATTTGATATTAAATTTCCCTAAAATATCCATATTATTTATATCATGGATATAATTATTGAGTAAACTAAATACCACTTATACATATAGTTTTATACGTTGAATGTATTTTATTTAAATGGGTATTATTTATAAATGAATATTATTTACTCAATACATATATTTTTTATAATCAATATTGTTTATGAGTTAAATCAACCATTCAATATATGAGAAATGCATTGGAAATTTAGTAATGGGTGGAGCCTGGAATTATATAGTTTCTCAATGAATCATAGGTCTTGTGAGACAAATCTTTTGCCCAAATTAATTAGATATTTATAGTTAGTTTTAAATTTTATATGAATAAGGCTTTAGTGGTATATATACCTAGATTTTTTATGTCATGGCATAAAATATTAGGCATTTTCTTTTGTTGATAATTGAGTTACTATAATTCTTGATGTGATTAATGAATTAATATTATTTGTGGATGCAATTATTTCTTATGTTATTGATTAAATAGAATGTGTTTTCCATCATTTACCATGATATATTGATTATTCCTTATTTAATCATGATATCTTCCACCGTACATAACCTATACAAAGCATTTGAGCCAACTCTTATATTTTTATTTCAATAGGTTATGATGAATTAATCTAGGAATGAGATTTAGGGAAATTTAACATTTAAATTTTTATGTTTATATTTTATAATTCCAATGTAATATTGGAATCATGTAATTATCTATTTTACTAAGCCTATTAAATTTATTGATCATACGTGGTAGAATCCATTGTATCTTTTCTAATGTAATAAAGTATACACCATATCGAGGTTACTATATTAGGGGTTATTAAGGATGACATCAGGGTAGTTTATAAGAAACCTCGGGAACTATATTTTAAATAAGTATAGATAACCTGAGTACTATGATAATAAATTTTGGTGTTTGATAATTTTTACCATTATAGATATTTTATTTTAGGCTCTATATTCATGGTGATTTTGATGTAACTTGGTGGTTACCATTATTTTGTAATTGAACCAAATGGAAGAAAGAGAATAAATACCAATGTTCAATGTAGGGTTTTCTTTACTATGTAGGATAGTACGGTTAGTGTTGTAGGTGAGTAGAACATGGCCATATTAGGGAATATAACTGAGGTTATGTCTATTAACCGTGAACATAAAGAGAAACATGATGTTCTATAGAATGATACACAAATATTTGATCATTTATTGTGACATAAGCCTCCATATATCAGTGGAACTAAAAAATCAGTGATAGTTTAGTAATAGATCAAATCTCTTGAAATGTTATTTTTTACATTGGGATTCAATGAAAGGGAAAATTTTATGTTGGGAGTTTATTATTGTATAGGTGATAATAGTAAATGATATGCATTGATCCATAATATTAATAGGGGAGAAGAAATTGAAGATATTAAGTGTGTAAATATTAACTTAATATTCTTCAATAAATATTTGTCTTTTTAGAAATTAGATGAAAGCACAAATACCTTCATCCTAAAGGAAAAGGAGGAAGAAAGTATCAATGATTATGAGGATAACTTTACAAGACTATCCAGTATGCAATAAATTATATATATAATCCAGAGAGAAATTTTGATCATTTATTTTATGGCTATAAGACAAATCAATAAAGAGCATTGGTTTCTCAAAAAATTTCATCATATAATTAAATAGTTTTATGTTTCATCATAACATAGAAGGTATTTTATAGATTTTATATATTTAAGGTAAATAAAGAGAGGAAGAGGTCAGTTGAGAACCATGAAAAAGATAAATCATCAAATAATAATTGTGGAATAAAGAAATTCACATTAAATGAAAATTGTGGGAATAGATATCCTTGAAAATGATTGAAGGGTGTGGAAGTTTATTACATGTATTGAGATAAGGTTAATCTATCCAATTAATATAAAAGAATGAAATAAATCAATTATATATAGTTCTTAAACATTTCATAATTGGGGAATTATTAACACCAATTCCCCATACATCATGGGAATATATTGTATAAGAGGATGAGGAGAGAAGTTCAATCATATGTGATCATTATATCTGAGGTTGAAGTTATAAATGATATGGGGGTAGGTACTTTAATCATAGCCTCAAATTTATACAATTATTTATTTGATTCTGGATCTTTTTACTCTTTTATATCATCCATGTTTACCAATAAAATTATATATCTCCCTGTTACATTATGAAGGGAGTTTTGAGTCAAAAATACTTTTGTAAATCTCACCACAACATGGATGTGTTAGTCAATTTCCATTTTGGCCCATAAATGGGCCCTATTTTGTGGATTGATTATTATACCTATGGTTGATTTTTATATAATCCTTAGTATTTATTGGATTTCAAAATATGACAAAAATATTATTTCAATGATAATGAAGATTCAATTTTCAATGAAGTTGTGGACTTCCTTATCTTTAGTAAGGATCCTTAATCTCCTAAATTATGTCAAGATTCACCCCCAATAGCTCTTTTGAATTACATTCTTGCAGAAAAAGATTAAAAACAACCTATATATTGAAATTTCATAATTAAATATTGTATGTACCTGTTTTACATGAATATATTTATGTATTTCTAGAGGAATTACCTAGAAATACACTGGATCATGAAGTTTAGTTTTCCAATGACGTAATCCCGGATGGAAAATCTATATCAAAAAATCCATATAGAATAGATACTATGGAATTAGTGGAGTTAAAGAAAAAACATGAGAATTTGTCTGGAAATGGATTTGTACATCATATTGTTTAACCCTGTAGAGCCCTTATTCCTTTCATTAAAAATTGTGATAGATCTATGAGTCATTGCATTCATTATAAGGAAATAATTTATATTAAGATAATTAATATGTATCATATGCCTCACATAAAAGACTTATTTTATCGAATTAATTGTTTTCATTATTTTTCAAAGATTGTCCTTCATTTTGGGTATCAAAAATTATATATAACTAAGGGTGATATACAAAGGACAATATTTTGATTTTTTTATGGACATTATGAGTCCATAGCAATGTAATTTAGATTGAATAATGCACCCTATATTTTTATAGATCTAATGAATAATGTATTCTAAGAATATCTTGATAATTGTTTTTGGTATTTATTGATGATACCTAAGTGTACTCACATAGATATAAGGACAATAATAATCACTAGTAGATTATTCTTGAGACTCTAATAATAAAAGAGATAGAGAGTAAATTTAGCAAGTGTGAATTATAGATTCATAAATCTTCTTTTCTTGTCCATATTGTCTCTAAGGATGGAATATAAATTGATCTAGAAAATAAAACTTCATTCCAAAAACGACCTACACTAAGAAACATAACCATGGTATATAGTTTTATTTGGGGGGGATACTATCAGTGATTTTTTCAATAAACTCACGGATTGGATAAATTTTTAACCAATATTACTTATAAGCAGTAATGTTTGTATGTATAAAATAGTATGAAGAATGTTTTGAAAAATTGAATAGGATACTGGTCAAATCTATGATTTTGACTTTAACATCAATAAATGATATATTTTTTATATATAGTGATGCATCAAGAAAGATACATCACATTATCCTTATGTAAAATGAAAATTTTGTTGCCTATGCATCAAGGAAATTAAATACCCATGAAGAAAACTATCCAACCCATGATCTTGAATTAGTACACATAATATTTTCACTAAAGATATAGAGAAACTATCTTTATGATGAAATATGGGAGATATATACTGAATAACTATTTTTGAAATAAATATTATCAAAGAAATAATCAACTTAAAAAAAATGAGATGTATTAATATACTCAAGTATTATGATTTATCAATGAACGACCATACAGGAAAGGAAAATAAAGTAGTGGATACACTAAGTAGGAAATATGAAGGAGTTATGAACAAAATGGGGATTGATAAGGATCATATGTTCATGGATTTACTAAATATAGATCTGGTATTTATTACGGATTATAAAACATCACTCCTTTTTCAAATTATTGTCAAACCATATTTATTTAAAAAGATAGAAAGTTATCATATTGATTATAATAATTTACATCATAAAATTGAAGTTGTGAATGATGAGAAACTGTTAGACTTCGCATTTGAAGATGGCATTATAAAATTTAAAAAGAGTCTCTACATTACATCTATACTTGATACGAAGGGGAATTATTAAAATAATCACATAGCATTAATTTCTCTATACACCCTGGAATCACCAAGATGTATATAGATTTCAAGGAACATTTTTTGGGATAATATGAAGCAATAAATTTCTAATTATTTTTCATGATATTTGGTTTTTTAATAAGTGAAGGATGAGATACAATATTGTATAAGAGTCATGGAACCTCTTCCTAATACTATAGGGAAATGTGATTAAATTAGTATATATTTCTCGTTGTATTATGAAAGACTCCTGTAAAAAATGATGCAGTATGGGTTATTTTTTATTTACATACCAAATCAATATACTTCCATGCAATAAGAGAATATTTTACATTGGAGTTCCTTACAAGAATCTATATTAATTATTTCCTATTACTTCATGGTATACCTATTTCAATTATGTTTGTTCATTATCCACAATTTACATTTAAATTATAGAAAAGTCCCCAAAAGCTCTTAATATCATGCCTTATTTAAGCACTACTTATCATCCTCAAACTGAAGTATAGTCAAAAATATCTATCAAAAATTTAGAATACTTTTTAAGTAATTTTAGCATTACTTTCAAGGTATGTGGGATTAGTATTTACCACTGGTAGTTACGAACCAAGCTGGGACACCATCTAACATGCCACTCGACCAAGTCCGCAGTAAGCCTCGAAGGGCATTCCCTATCCCCATGGGCTGGCAACTAGTGCATGAGTATCGATAACATGCTTTTGGAAATATTTTACACAATTTTATATACATTAACACCCAACAAGATAAATAATCTAAAACTGAAAATGCACAACCAAACAAAGAATCACCAATTTCCAAATTAAAACTTTACAACTCAAATTTTACACCCCAAAAGGACTACAATAAATGAAAACAATAACTCTGACCCAAAACTACATGAAACATTAAGAGAAATATCATCATTTCGCTACCACCATGATCCACAAGGAGATACCACTAGGAGACCAAACTATCCACACAATGAACCCAACCTTTACCTAAAATGAATGTACAATAAGATCTCCATACATCCAAGGGTGTATGTAGGGTGTGATCCAAAGCTTAGTAGGATGCCACATGGATAAAAATATTCCATTCCAAAACATTTTAAATTTTATCTAACATGATCATTTAAGTAAAATATTCTTTGAAATTATCTAGGGAAAAAATTAGGTAAATAGTTTAAAAAGGAAAACATTGATGGGAAACCACTTCACAATCACTATCTTAAAAAATTATAATTTATAAAAGAAAACATACACCCACACAATTGGCCCTCTGTATATCGATGGAAGGCACTATTCTACATAAGCATTAGTAAAGGAAGAAAACTGTGGGTAGAGTCCTATGCTCAAACTAGCCTGTGTGGGATTCTAGGAACATTTATTCTTAGTGAAAATGTGATATAGAAACCACAATGAATAGATTTATCACTAAGAAAACTAGAGATGAGAAACATCCATGATTGTAGTGGTCTCCATTCATCGTCTATATTTAGTTAGTGTTTTCATCATCAATACAACTAAGTGAAACCAGTCTAAGCCACATTTTTATCACTAGCATGATAGTCCTTATCAATCCACCTAGTTATGAAGGATTCCCATGTGCTAATTTATGTTTCACATATCACACAACACTTCATTATCACATTTTTTGAGCCCAACAATATAACACAAAACATATACCGCCACTTGGCCAACCCAAAACCTTTTTTTAACTAAAAACAAACCAAAACTACTTCAAAAAACGATCTACACCACTTGTACAATTTAATAAACATGTTTCATAATTTATAAAACACTTTAGATATTCTCCATTTTTTATAACACAACCCATTTCCATTTTTAAACATAACCAATCCCCTTTTTAAATCCATCTACCCTCACATACACATTTCACAAACTTTATTTTTATAAAACACAAGAAGAACATAAAATTGATCTATCAATTCCACAGACCAAGACCCATTTGAAAAATCAAACATTAAAAAAGATCATTTCCAAAACAAGGCATTAATTAATTAAACAATTTTCAACTCATATTAAAAAAATACACCACAAGGACTATATTCTATGCTAGGAAACTATCCAAATCGACGCCTAAACTGGTCCACAACAAGGCCTGTAAAGTTTTCCTGATCCCCAAATGCTGGAAACTAGTGTATGTGTGTCGATAACATTCTTTTGGAATGATTTAACAAAATTTGAAGTACATAAACATCCAAAAATTAAAATAAGTTAAAACTGAAAATGCACAACCAAACTGGGAATACCAAACATCAAAATTTAATTTTTACAACTCTATGAAAAAAACCATAAGGACTACAAAAAATTAAAAATAAAACTCTAACCCAAACCTCCATTCAGGGTGATCCTTAATATCCTCAAGTCTCCACCACCGTGATCAATGAGGAGATACAACTGGGTTCCCAAACTATTCATAGAATGCACCTTGACTTAACCTGGAGAAAACCATACCATGATATCTACATACTGACATGGGTGTGTGTAGGGTGTGATCCATATCCCAGTTGGATTCCACTAAGATAAAAATATTCCTAGAAAAAATACCTTAAATATATTCTAACATGTTCATTTAAGTAAAATCTTTTTAAAACATTTCTATGAAAAAACTTTATTTGGTAAACATTTTTTAAAGTAACACTTAAAAACTAAACCATTTCACAACCACTAGGTTATAATAAAAATGTAATTTATAAAAATAAAACACACATAGAGAGAGAGAAGAGGAAATATGTATGCCTATGGAAGGAACCATTATATATAAGCATCAGGATAAGTAGAGCGTGAATGCTAGATCCTTGGGGTCAAACTAGATCATGTGGGATTCTATGAACCTCGTATCTCGGTGAAATGTGGTTTATAAACCATGACCAAAAGAGTTCTCATGCACGATCCACTAGATAGGAGAAGCATAAAAAATTATAGTCGTCTCTAATCATAATCCATATTTAATTAGTGTTGACACCATCAATCAAGCTAAGTGAAACTAGGCCCAACTGCATTTGTATCACTAGAAAGCTAGACCTAGTATGTCCACCTTGTTACCTAAGTTTCCATTGTTCTTAGTTACATACAACATATCACACAACACATCCTTATAACATATCTCAAGCCCAAAAATGAAATAGAAAATATATACCACCACTTGGTCATCCCAAAACGTTTTTTAAAAACCAAAAACACACTATAACTACTTCAAAACATAATCTTCACCACTTGTACCTATAAATAGAAAAGTTCCATAATTTATAAATCACTTCTGAAATTAAATATTTTTCATAAAAAACCATTTATATTTTTTTCTCATAATAAATATCCTTTTTAAAATCATCTACTATCGATTACACTTTTCAAAGACTCTATTTATAAAACACTAAAAGAACATACAATTGGTCAATCAATTCCCCGGGCCAAGCCCAATTTTAAAAATAAAACATAAACTAAGATCATTTCCAAAACCAGAATTTCATCATTTAAAAAATTTTCGTGTATTATTAAAAAATACACAACAAGGCCATTATTCCAACACCACTCCATTTTCCAATAAAAACTCATTGTGAACAAATATGCACCTCAAGTTCCCTTGAAAATACATTTATCACTTTCCAAACAATGCATAAAACTATTTTTAAGAAACATTACGATATGATACACATGAAACATAAGTATTTAATTTAAAAAACCATTTTTAACCCATATACATTTTAATGCATTACCAAAGAGTACATCACTCTTCAAGTTCTTTTGAAAACAAATTTCTCACACCTTAGAAAATTGATTGAACCCTTCCAAGAATTTCCCAAGCAAGGAACATATAAAAGACATGTCCTTTTCTAAATTAATTTTGAATTTAATCATACATGCATGTCAAAACATTTCCAAAACACATTTCACATCACACAATTCAAAAATAGAACATTTAAAAATTAATTAAATAGAAAAATTAAATTATCTAAAAATGTTAGGTAATGTAACAAACTATTGTGGGTAAAGAACATACTGGAAAATGATTTGAAATCCATGTAAACATCCAAAAAACCTCAAGTATCCAAGAACGAACCATAATCATTATTAAACATCCAAAATACTCAATATTAGATCACCAAACCAAAACACTAAGCGCCGTAGAAACCAAAACACAAAAAAAGATAATTAAAACCTTGTGTGGGGTAGATCGCACCCACAATAGAGGGAGAGAAGGATCGGTGTGTGGCCTGGGAGGATGGCCGCATATAGAAGGGCCACCAGAGTGGATCCACATGATGGTAGGGTCATTCAAGGGAGATCGGGGCACCAACAGGTCGCACGGGGGAGAGAGGGGCGCCAACGGGGGTGCTCGTCAGAGGGAGAGTGGGAACCATCCAAGTGGGTCACTAAAGGGAGAGTGGGAAAGGGTGGTAAGGTGCAAATATGTAGAGAAAGAGGGGAGGGAGGTGCAAGGAAAGGTTAAGAAGGTGGAGAGAAAGATGGAAGAGTGAAAAAATAAAAGAAATGAAAAAAAGAGAAATAGACAACCCCAAATAAAGCTATATTTAATTTCAATAATAAAAATAGTAATAATAAGATTAATAATAATTGTATTCTTAATAATAATAAAAAGATTAATAATAGTTTTATTATTAATATTTTTAATATTATTAAAACTAATAATAATAGAAATAATAATAATATTCTCAATTATAATAATACTAATAATTTTAAAACAATTATTTTAATTTTATTTCAGTTTTCATTTTTTTTTATTTTCTTTTAATCAATCATTTAATTTTATTTGTTTATTTTGAACACCGGGCTAGCTGGACAATGACCTAGAAAAAGCCACATGGTTTCCAAACCATGATCTACTTGTGTTTTGGATGCTACCAAGCCCATAACACTTATTTTCAATAAAAACCCAAAGAATAAAATCTGGCATCAAACCAAACCTTGATAAGGATGCCTGATGATAAGAAAATTAATAAAATAAAATAATTTAAAAAGTTCAGGTGTAAGAATACTACCCACCATAATGCTTTTCACACCCGGAAAGCCACAAAAAACCTAACCCCAACATAGAAACCTATACTCCTTCACCGTCCAAGGGGATTCCCAATGAACAACAAATGAAAAAGGGGAGAACACTATCAACAAAGGAGAAAACATACCAATAAAACTCTTGAGATTCAAAATGGACTCCTCATTGTGTGCCAACAACCGCCAAAGTGAAAAAACCTCCAATTTATCAATCTATGGAAAGAGATTACCACAACGTACAATCCGACCTCTTATGTCGAACACCCCAGACATCACTAAATATGACTTATGCTCTTATCCTAAAAAGGGAAACCAGAATCAAATCACTGCTCAATTAATACTACCATGATTTTAATTCAATAATACCATTGAGAGTTCTCTAGTCCCAAGTTAACACCTGTCGCTAAGTGAAAACCATGAACATAACCGAATTACTAACATGAAGAGGACCGAATGGACTCCCCACTATAATAACAAAATAACACCGAATATGGAGCCAAATGACTAATGTGAGGGGGGCGAATGGACTCCCACTATAATGAATATGCTAAATTAATTTATTTTAGTGTAATTTTCGCATGACCCATGGTGGGTCTCCCTACTCTAAGGATCAACTAGATTAACTGATTGGAATATTCTGACATAGAAAACCTAACATGGATAACCTGGGAGCTTCTCACACAACACAATACCCTACCACAAGGGACCTGATTAATGAAACTCCAAACAGAAGACACTATGAGGTTCCCCACTCTAATGGGAATCACCACCCTATGATGATCCCAGCCAAACCCAGGATGAAAATGAACATACAAGGATGTTCACACATGGAAAATAACTTGTAGATTCACACCCACAAGTGTATAAGCACCATGTTTTAAGAAAATGAAACAACCTCGCCACCTTATAATCAACGATGGAAACTTCCACCCATGAAGGCCACAACATGGAATAAAGGTCCCCACGCCTCATTCAAACAAATGGGAACATTGGAACGAACAGATAGGCATAGGTTTAAATTTCATTATTTATCATGCATGAAATAAAGACTATGCCAAGTTCATTTATGAAACCTGGGGGTTCTCGACTATGAACCAGCTTCACTCTAGGGCCTATTCCAAGAGCCCAGATGTTTGAAGCATCTTATTCCTCATATTCAGGTGTTTAAAAATCCTAAATGGAACTTCTCTTTCTAGTGCCTCAAGTAACTGTGTCATGATCAAAATAGTATCAATAGAACACAACCCATCCTAGGACTCACTTGGATTCAATATTATACTTCACTGAGATGAGAACATGAAAGATTATACCTTTCTCCCAGAATAAGATACAATGAAAGAAGGGTCACTTAGAAGGAACATTCATTTAAAATGGAGAATTCAAGGAATACCCAAAAGAGGAACATGCTTGTGTTAGGATAGAATCTCTCAAAAGGATCCACAACATCCATATTTTCATCTAAAAGTGAACAAAAATCTATAAGATGCCACTGAACATAACCCTTGAAACTGATAGAAATATTACAAGAGATGGACCTTAAACTAAGTCTTAAGTAGAACATGATTCTTGCATACAGTCATACCAGACTCTTACGAACAAAATTACCACATTGGTGGCCTAACATGATCCTTTACAAAAAATAACATGACGAGGGGTCTAAAGGCCCTTTAAGACACAACCATCACCAATAATCCAGACCACTTTCACCATTTCTCAAAGGGAATCCCTTCACCACATCCAGTAAATATCATCATATTTAGAGATGTAAAACTTAACCTTTGACCATCAGACGACTCAAGGAAACCAATGATTTATTAAACTCCTCTCACATCTTAAATCTTGCAGAGCGAGGATCTATGTATTTGAAAAGGAATAGGTAGACTAAATTCTAAAATTCAAGATGATATTCCTTACTTTGGCCAACTGGAGGATCTTCCAATAGCGAATCACACATGACTGCACATCATTCGTGCATTAACTCTTTATGGGGGTGTACACTAGCCAGGAAGGAAAAATATGATGGACTGAATCAAACTAGTTAATTGGCCAAAACATACCACAAACAGACACCAAACACACAAAAGTGAACCTACTCCAAGGTGTCCCAACATTTTTTTCCAAAAAAAACAATTAACCATTATCTCAAAACAACTCACCAAAGGAACTCAACTTGGAACATGTTTTAAACAAGAGGATTTTTCAAACTCAAAATACCAAACAACGGAATTTCAAAAAATAAAAAATACACACCAGGTCATTTTTTTAAAACCACTCTATGAAATAAAGGAAAACTTGTGGTTTTCACACTCACTATTGGTATCCCATAAAGTCTTACACATGCATTTCTTTATGCCCATAAAACCCCAAATCACCACCCTTATACAACCAATGCATGTGATCGCCCATGAAAATACCAAATATTAAAACAAAAATCTATTCCATTTTTTAAAACGAATATTTTACCCACAAATCATCTTCTAAAAACCATTGGCCACCAAATTAACCCCATTTTCAATCTCATGAAACATTTCTAGATAACACTTATCTTTCAAAAGAATTTTTTTTTTCAAACCTCACACATCAAATTCAAAACATTTCACTTCACTTTAAAAAATCCTAGTTTTAAAAAAAATCCCCATAGAATTTCCAAAACCTTTCATTACCTTCAGAACACTTATCAATAATTTTTCCAAACCCATTTAAAACAAATTTTACAAAATCCCACTTTAGTACAGTTCATGCTTTCCAAAAAATTAACTTTATTAAACCATAAGTTTAAATTAGGAAAATATAGTCCTGATAAATTCAACCCCATTCACTCAAAAATATCTCTATTTCAAAAAGGTTTTCAAATGGTTTTTCCAAAACATAAAGAGATACAAGAAAATGCTAGATCAAATTAGTGTCATCAGGTGGCGTCGACATATGGTTGGTGTCCCTACGCCAATCACCCAATCATCCTGGAGAGTGTTCCAGGGAATTGTTCCCATATTCACATGTCTTTCCAGGCCTTACAGGATCACTAAGACCATCATCCTAACTCCCTTTTCATTTCACAACCATCAAGGAACAAACCCAAGAACCAAATTACTAAGAGTAAACATGGCTTCCCATGCCAACATGGATCAACCCATTAGGTGTATTGTCTAGGCACCGTACTTGTAAGAAGAACGTTGTGTACTGACAATCTTATCTCCTCCCTACAGAGTCTCTTCTCTAAGAAACAAAACTCATAAGAGCATATCCTGCCTCTGAGGTGATTTTTGGACGAACCATGATGGGACACCATCCAACCCAACGCCCAACCTGATCCATGGAAAGGACTGAAGGGTGTTCCTAATACCCACGGGATGGAAACTAGTTCCCAGGTATCGATAACATTCTTTGGGTACAATTTTACCCAATTTCTTATACATAAACATCAAAAAAGACAAATAATCTAAAACTAAAAATTAAAAACCTAATAGGGAATATCAAATTTCCAAATATAATGTTTACAAATATATGAAAAAATACCTAAAGGAATACAAAAAATGAAAACTAAAACTCTGACCCAAACCTCCATGCAATGTGACGAGTGACATCCTCAAGTCTCCACAACCAAGATCTATGAGGACATACAACTAGGATCCCAAACCATCCACATGGCGCACCTTTCCCTGACCTGGAAAAAACATATAACAATATATACATACACCCAAGGGTGTATATAGTGTGTGAGCCAAATCCCTGTTGGATTCAACCTAGATAAAAATGTTCTATGTAAAAATATTTTAAAGATAATCTAACATGTTCATTTAAGTAAAATATATTTAAAACATTTATAGGGAAAACATTTATTAGGTAAATAGTTTAAAAAGGAACACTCCAAATATAATTCTTTTAATAACCTCTATCTTAAAAGAAAAAGGGAATTTATTAAAGAAAACATACACAAATACACGAGAGGTCCAATGTGTTCCTTTGGAAGGCACCATTCTACATAAGCATCAGGATATGTAAAGAACCATGGGTAGATCCCTAGGTCAAACTAGCTTATGTGGGATTCTATGAACCTCACATATTGGTGAAAATGTGGTATAGAAACCAAGACCAATATAATTCTTGTGCACGAGCCACTAGACATGAGAAACATCTAAAATTATAGTGGCCTCCAATTATAATCCATATTAAGTTATTGTTTTCATCATCAATCCAGATAAGTGAAACCAAATCAAGCTGCATCTGTATCACTATAAAGCTAGTCCTAGTCTATCCATCTTGTTACCCGAATTTCCCTTGAGGTCAGTTACACTCCACATATCACACAACACATCATTATCACATTTCTCGAGCCAAACAATGTAATAGGAAACATATACCACCACTTGGACAACCCAAAACGTTTTTATAAAACTAAATGCACACTAAAACTACTTCAAAACATGATTTTCACCTCATTTACATGTGAATAAAAATAATTCATAATTTATAAAATACTTTTAAAATTCACCATTATTCATAACACAAACAATTTTGATTTTTACTCACTCAAAATCCCCTTTTTAAATCCATATATCATCACATACACATTTCACACACTCCATTTTTATAAAACACAAGAAGAATATACAATTGATCAATCAATTACATTGACCAAGCCCCATTTTAAAAATCAAACATAAACCAAGATCATTTCCCAAACAGGAATTTCATCATTTAAATAATTTATATCTAATATTATAAAAAATACACAACAAGTCCCATATTCCAACGCTACTCCATTTTCTAATAAAAACTCATTACGATCATATATGCACCTCAAATACCCTTGAAACTATATCTCTCACTTTCCAAAAAAAGTTATAAAAATATTTTCAAGAAACATTACAATACGACACGCATGATAAATAATAATTTATTTTGAAAAAAACCTTTTCTAACAAATATACATGTTAAAGCATTACCAAATCATACTTAGCACCACAAGTGTATTTGAAAACACATTTTACACACCATAAAAATTTATTGAACACATCCATGAATTTCTACAACAAGACACGTATAAAAGACATGGGAATTTCTAAAATAATATCCAATTTCATCACAAATTCATGTAAAAACATTATCAAAAAACATTTCACATCATAAAATTTAACTACTGAAAATGTAAAAATTAATTAAATAAACAAATTAAATCATTTAAAAATGTTAGGGAATGGAACCAACTACCTTGGGTGGATAACATGATGGAAAATGATATGATATCGATCCGCACAAAAAATGCACCTCAAGAAACCATGAAAGAAACATAATCATGAAAACTGAACCAAAAGAATCAACATTAGACCCCCAAACTGAAACCATAGCGACTGGAGAAACTAAAACCCTAATGAAAGTGAGGTAAAACATTACCTAGAGTTTATTGAACCTGCGGTTGAGGGAGAGCAGTAGCGGCGAGCAGCCTAGGAGTTTGGACATACAAGAAAGGGACGTCGGAGGGGAGTCGTGACCTAGAGGGGTCTCGTGAGGGAGAGAGTAGTGTCATTGGGTCACGTAGGGGATAGCAGGGTGCCGGTGGGTGTGCTCGCAGGAGGGAGATCGGGTGCCGGCCAAAGGGGTCACTAGAGGGAGAGCAGCTAAGAGTGGGGGATGACGCACACTGGTGGGAGGAAGAGGGGTGGGGTGATATGAGGAGACGAGAAGAAGGAAGACAGAAATAGGTAAGAGGGGAAATAGAAAAGAAAATATAAAAAGATAAAAAGGAAACCCTAAAAAATATATGTATAATTAAAATAATAATAATGATAAGCTTAATAATAATTCTATTCCTAATAATAATTATAAGATTAATAATATTAATAATATTATTATTAGTAAAACTAATAATAATTAATAAAAATATTCTCAATAAAAATATTTTTATTATTATTAAAAAAAATATTTATATTTTATTTCACTTTTCTTATTTTTTTTATTTTCATTTTAACACGTATTTTATTTTATTTATTTATTTTGAATGTTGGACAGACTACACGGTGACCTTGGAAAATCCACACGGTTTCCAAACCATGATATGTCTGTGCGTCAGATGATACCAAGCCCAGAACAATCATTTTCAATAAAAAATACAAAAATTCAAACTATGCTCCATCCCATACATCGACAGGGATATGTAATGCCATGAAAATTTATAAAATAAAATAATTTAAAAAATTTTGGGTGACACTGGTCGATTTTTCCTATATAAATATATTTCATTAAATTATTCAAATGGTGCCCAATGAAGAATTATATGGAAAGAGATTCCATGTACCCACTTATTGGGAAGAAGTTGGGGAAATAAAATTTTTGGGTCCTGACATTTTTATGGAGACAATGGAAAACATAAAGGCTATTCAGGCACATATTAAAGTGTCTCAAATAAGGAAAAAGAGTTATGCCAATAATTGAATGATATACTTGGAGTTTCATGTAATAGATCATGTTTTCTTAAGGGTATTTCCCTAGGATAGTCTTATAAGATTTAGTTAAAAGTAAAATTGATCCCCAAGTACATTGGACATTTTAACGTCATGGAAATAATTGGAACTATGGAATATTGTTTTCAAATTCCACCTAGAATCTATAAAGTACATAATGTGTTATATATCTATTTATTATGAAAGTATGTACAAGGGAATATGCATGTTATCACTTTTAAATGAATATAATTGGAACTGTATTTATCTTAATATAATGACCCTATCCCGATTATAAAGACTAGAGAATAGGTGTTGAGGAATTGAATAACTCAGCTAGTAAAGGGACTGTAGAGAAATCATAAGATTGAAGATGTGATGTGGGAACTCGAAGAATTTATGATAAATAATTACCCAAAACTATTCATTAATAAACATTATAGAAATTTTGAGGATGAGTTTTTTGAGTATGGAAGATTTTAAAACATCAGGATTTTTTAGTATGTTCCTTTTAAAATAAATATAATCTCTCCAATAGTTTGAATTACATGCTATACTGAGTTTAAATGAGCAACAATATTTATTAAAATATTATTAAGTGATTGTTATAATATATAAAATAAAATTTATGTGTATGAATAGTACTAAGAAATTATTAAAATTAGATGTTTTACACAATTTTGAAATAAATTCATTGGTTATCAATAAAAATAAAAAAACATTGGAATGTGAAAGAAATATTTTTTTTTGAAAAACTTTTATTATGTGTGAAAAATGTGTTTTTAAAATTTTAATTTATCCTAATTAGTGAATAATTTTAATGAAAATTACATATTATATATTCAATGATTTTCTTAACAATCCTCTGGATTTTTTATTATGCATAGGATAAGAATAAATCCAGTTTTATGCTTAAAAATTATATTTTTCTAAAAAGATATTTTCATCGCATTTTGTGTAATTACATTAAAATTAATTTATGATATTTATATAAATTAAATCATAAAAAATGGATTCTATATTTTTATTTTGGTGGTTCAAATCTAGTAAAAAGGCCCTTTTATTTTTCGTCAATATAAAAAGTAAATGTGGAAAATTTTATCACATTGGTATAGGTTAAATTGAGTTAATATAGGATAAAAATAATTGATAACGACATAATATTTCATATAAATTAATATTTTGTGAATTAAATTATATTCTTAACAAAATAGTCTCAAAAGTTAAATGTTTAATGGACACTTGTTCCTGAAAATGAACAAAATAATATTTAAATCAATTGAATTTACAAAATACATCTATCTTAGTTTTAAAAATATATTTTGTGTCTATATAAGGAAAAAATAAAGTTTTGAATAAATATAAATGTAAATTTTGTGCATAATGAAATTATTTTTAGGATGATAATTTATTTATAGTTTTTTGTTATTATATAATTTCCTTAAATCCATGTGTAACACTAATACAATATTTTTTCCATTAATAGAGTAATAAAATAAATCCTATTATAAGAATTAAATGTGATATAATTTGAGTGATTTGTAGTGTTCCATGAATTATGATGATTAATATAAAAGATTAGTCAGTTTTAGCAGAATTATATTCAATATACAAGATTGTCTTGATGGATTAAATGAATAGTGTTAATATTGACAGTAATGATAATTTATCAAAATAATATATTATTAAATTATTTAAAATCATTCAAATCATGAAAGGGGACTAGGAGAGTAACATTTGGAATAAAATTCCTTCCATTTTCCATTTATGATTCAATATTTAACTTATATAAAAACTTATTACCCATTAAGATTGAAAGATATGTTTTTCATGGTTAATGTTACAATAAGTTAACTATAGTGAGAAACTAAAATATAAGGTTTAAAACACCATGGAAACATATCCAAATATTATTGGTTGATTATATTTCAACCATATATTACCCTAGGTTTTAATACCTAACCATTTGGAAACATTTGGATCTATAATATTCTTATTATATTTTAATTTTTTTATGGAATTCAAAAAGTGCCCCTCACATGAATTATAAAAGGTCACTCCTTCCCTCACATATTTACACAACTTTGAGAATTCTTTCTCAACCAAACAGTACCCATTTATCTTCTAAACATACTTATATAAGATATATAGGTTCTTATCACTAAAAAATACCTAACCTAAGTCCCTTATGAATATAAGTAATGGAATTCTACTAAAGTAGAGGTATTCCTCTTTACTGAGTCCTACAAGTCTATTTCTTCTTCTACTTGAAATTTAAGATCTATAACCATCATAAGATATCATATATAGTATCATGATTATAATTAGATGTCACTTTTATTATAGTACTACCACATTAAATATCTTTTCCTTTCTATGAAAAATGAAAGCAACACTCATGTGTACATGTAGTTTACCATATCTACATAGTGGTGTAATTCATTTTTCATCTACACATTACATATATGGTTATAAAGTTTTAACTAATGCACATATATTTTATTTGTTACATAAATATTATTCTATAAAATAATATCATATATACCTTCTTAACTTCTTACCATTTGAAAAATCATAACATCCATTGTGCGTATGTGTGGACTAAAACCTCCAAGAAGCGATATGATCTATTTTTCATGTATTTTTTAAATGGATGGTAATAATGATAGATTTTGTAAGTATATATGTAATGCCCCGACCATAGTTACCCATAGTCAGTGCATTATTATGTATCATTGGCATGATCACAAGAAAGATCAAGTCTAGAAAGACCGATTAGTTTAGTAGCCTTGGAATAACTAGATACATTTATAAAGTTTACATTACAACATAATGTGAAAACTACAACAATATAGTCTCCATAGTCCACACTCTTATCCCCTCATACTATCCCTGCAGGTCATTCATAAATTACTTCTTCACATCCTGGGAAAAATAAAACATAGAAAAGGGGTGAGCTCAAATTCCTAATAAGGATAACAATATTGCAGAAACTTTCATAAATAAGAATAAACAATTAAGGCAATGTATAACTAAAACAAAAGTCTTTTAAACTTGAACTTCAACATAGTATGGCAAAAATAAAATGAAATAATGCCATTTACTTATAAACATGGATATTCTACTAATCAAATATTCACATGCAATATCAATAACCTCTTTCATAATGATGGAATGCATAATGCCAGACTATCATAACCACATTTCCAAGGCCTCGTGCCAAGACTAGAAATAAGATTTTGTCAAGGCCTTGTGCCAAGACACTAGTTTGTCTCATGAGACCTACCGATGCATCGAAGATCTATAGCGGGCTCCACCCGTCACTTACTAAGTCCAATGCATTCCTCATATGAAAATTTTGAAGCATAACATAACCATTCGTATTAAAATTAGCATATGAAATGTCAATACTTATCCACAAACCATGAATGGTATAAAAATAGCACATACACGGTCAAAAATAAATCATTCGACACAATATGGGAGATTGTATTGTATCATATTAACCTCAATAGAGAATAATGAAGGATATTGACATAAATGAAAATAATCATCAAAACTATTTGAGATAAATATCCCCCTTTTTCTTGAAATCATTTAAAAGTCACACTATTTGTCAAGAAGCCATTTAAAAATATATTTTTGAATCAAAGTGTCCCATAACACTTTGAAAATTTTAAAAGGATTTTTAATTTTAAAACATTAATTTCCATATAAATAAATACTTAAAACCATTTTTAAAACATGGACATTAATGAGAAAGATTTAGAAGAATAAGTCTCTAAAACATTTAAAAATGGTATTTTAGTTAGAGTTTCTAACCAAAAGAGAGACACTTGAATACAAATAATTGAGGTAATCAAAACATTGTAATATCATGAGAATAAATGTATTCATGATATACTATGTCAAAGTACATTATATACACCACATAAAATTGATTTGGTGTATAACAACAAAGAAGTCTCAATGGAATGTAAATTGTGATGAAATCTCTCATAAAGGTCGTATCCTTAGGTTAAGGATAAATCAACGAAATAATTATGTGTGAAAAATATAAATACACTAAATATTATTGGATATTCAGTGTAAAACAATCAAAGTACATTCACACATACTCTTCTAAAAACAACACCAATGAATTGGATGTTTAACTCAACAAATCGAGATTGAGTAAAAATTACTCTTATCAAGTTCATACCGATGACCTGATAATTTATCAATGGAGTGATTATGTCTATAAAAAGTATATCCACATAAATGGGAGTGAAATTTATGACATAATCAAATGAATAGTGATTCTACACATAATCTTGGAGTAAAATAATCAATGAAGTATGCGTAAAGCCGAATGAGTGGAAATTGAAATTCCAAATTCCCTTATTGATTTAGTAACCTAAAAAACATACACCCATGAAAGAAGGATCATACAATGATGATGTAAATATACATGAATTAAAGTATATTACACAATGAATACAAACATGGGCAGTACACACAGCACATGTAATAAATTAGTGGTGAACAATGGAATTCTCACGGAATTAAAAGTTAGATAAGAAACCCCTTACTTTGTACTTTTTCCTTGGTCGAGGGTAGGTTAACCTCATATATAATGGTGAAATAATTGTTATTGAATTAAAATAAATTCATATGCATTAATATGATATCATATACGATCTTTTAACATTGATTTGTTAATAATATCTTAGAATTATTGTCATTTCGGGTGTTAACGGGTTCATTTTCCTTTATATTCATTGTTATTTGAGTCATATTTGTTATTATTGGGATTTATTATTCATATTCATAATGATACCAAATCTTTAAAAATTATTTTTAATCATTAAATGAGAATTAGTTTTGAATGGATACAATGGAGAGTGAATCTCCTCGCATTCGTGGAGACGGTAGTCCGTACGTACGCACGAGCGACAATATCATTCTTTTGATAATAAAATAATATTTAATTTGATTGTATATCATTTATACAGAATAATTATCATTTTATTTTTATTATTTACATGAATTACACATCATTATTATACCCATCCAAATAATAATGGTTTGAATAATAATTACACCACGACGTGGAGATGGTAAGCCGTACGTACGCACGTATGGTGACATGTCATTCAAAGGATGGATTGAATACTGAAATATGGTTGTACCATGTTTATAATAACATAAAATTACATATAATATACTGGATTTATTATTTTATAATGGTAACAACAAATAAAGAAGAAGTGGAAGAAGAAAGAAACATAGAAAAGGGTGGTGAAATCATTACCTCTTCTTCGGGTTCTTCCTTTTGATTTGATCAAAAGGGCTCTTAGGTTGGATTTCTGACTAAATTAATGCCTCTATGATGAAGTGAGGGAAGTTTAGAGAGTATTTGGGAAGATTTTTGCTGAGACAAAAGACGTTGAAGGTGTGAATTAATGAGAAGGGGGAGTGCCCTTTTATAAGAGGGGTGAGGGGCAACTTTGAAAAAGCTAGAAATATTATTTTATAATAAATTCATATTAGGTTTCTAACGGCTCCAAAGTGGATTATTTAAAGGTTAAGGTGGGTATGGGTCGAAAACCACTCAACAAATAGAATTTATAATGGTTTGGGTTACTATATTAACCTTATCATTAAGTATTAACTCTTAGTTAATTAGTTTCACATTTACAATGTCTCTTTGTATTTTTATATTATATGGTTAATAACCTTACTATATACATCCAAGAGACCCCCAAGTGGTCAATTAATGATAAAAATATCTTGATATAAGTATCTTGTCCGATCCTTATATTTTTAGGAATTTAATATCAATTAATAATATAATATTTGTTTTAAAAACTCTTTTATGTCAATTTTGATACTATTCAATAATTGATTTTTGTAAAACTCATAACAGAATTATTAATTCAAAAAAGGTTAATTAAATCAATCCTAACATGTGATATTAACATATAAAATTATCTTTATTTATAAAAAGTCTGAAATTACATTTATTTGGGTATTTATAATATCAATTATTATAATTTTTCATTAATTTGGTCATTACTGCATCGCCATTGGGTCATAAATAAGTTAAATTATATAATGTATAAAAAATATAAATAAAATAAAAGTATGTAGAAAATATTTTTATATTTCTAATTAATATTTATAATCGAAAATCCAACATATATAACCCTATGTAAAAAATTGTTTCTAAATGATATATGCTTATGTCATTTTTGTATTTATTTTAACTTAATTAATATAATGTGTCATTATCACTTACAAGTGGTTCCATGGGGTCCCAAAATCGACCCAAAGATGACCATGGTCAGAAATGTATCAACCAATAAGGTTAGGACACGTTTTAGGGTAATTTGTTTATTATTATAATATTATTCTTCAACCCTATTTTACCGGATTTACCCTTTAACCATGATAAATAAATTATTTACCGAAGTAATTATTCAAAATGTCTAAAAATAAAAGTTATCTATTTACACAATATGAACATCCTGATTCCAAATATGGAATCCATTATTCCAAATTCAAAACACAGAAGTTGAAGAAATTAATTTAAAATTAATTCCCGCTGTCAAAACAAAAAGCGTGTTTTTAAGATATAATAACTATCAAAAGATTGATACTTGTTTATGTTCGGTTTAATTGTGAAATTATGTCCAATGACCAACATTGTATTAAATGGTAAAAAATATATTCTAAATATACTTTAAAACCACTCAAATTCATAATTTATCACTATTAATTATTTTTATTAAAAAAGTTGTTTTTAATTAAAAGTTAGTAATTGTCACTATTCATCAAAATATTAAAGTTATCCGAAAAGTACCAAAATTTCACCTTAGGCTAAATTCGATACTCCGAATCCAAAAATGAAGTCCATTTTGAGAGATAAAATTTCTAAAATTTTAAAAATTAGGTATTACTATTCATAACGGCTAGTTTGATCGGTTGTGGTGTGTGTTAGAATTCGATGTTGCGTACAACACACGCTATTTCATTATTCAAAGAGAAGCATACCGTAGAATATTGGGGTGTTACATTCTCCCCTCCTTCAATAAATTGCATCCTCACATTTTTTAAAATTGGGCATTTTAATATAATGTAAAGTCCCACATCGGAAAAAGATTCAATAAAACTATCACTTTAAAAGAAAGAAGGAGAAGTACAAAGGTCACCTGAGATAACCAATACTAGGATTCCATGTAAAAAAACATGGATATGGATGATAAAATAAGTGTCAATTCCTGATGGATAGAGATAGAATACATGATCAGGAGAAAGTTAACAATAAGAAAACCACAAACTTGTGATGGGACAAACGGTCATTAGTTTCCCAGTAGGAAAATTAAATGGACAACATTTTTATAATAATTTTTTTAAGAAACATTACATAAAGATGAAGAATTCAATTATAAGATTGATTAAGAACATAAAGAGATATAATTTTTTTGTAATGTTTCGTTCATTAATAAATTCCTACTACTAACTCATTTCTAAATGATGAGTATTCAAGAAGACTTGGTCACACTAGAAGAGATAGAATAAACTTCTTATAGAATCACATGATCCACAAAGGATAAACTATATATTTACCTTCTCTTTAGAGATTAATCAAAACCAAAAATGGTTACTATAAGATCTGATGATCCCCCAAAAGGATATTCCATTAGAGAAAGAAACACTAATCTTAATTTCTAAAATTAAACAATCAATTCCCAAAAGTTAAATAAATACCATTCAATAATCAATTTCCCTTAAAATAATTCAATATAATACAAACTGATATTGAAACCCAAAACTTATAATAATGTAGTCTTCCAAGTTAAATGGTATCTCCAAATGACATCAATTACTATTAAAGTCACATACTTAAAAGTAATTATCCTAATCACATATTCTCTATTATAGGATAATCATTTCCATAAATAACCCAAATCACTATAAATCCACAATAAAAACATAGATAAAAATCCTCCATTACTCCTCAAATGAAATCTCATAGTATTTTATTTTCCTTGGGCATATAGTGTCCCCAACAAAGTGAACATCTTCCAAAATAACATTTATCACTTAATCACCAAATCATTTTCCTATACTAAGGGTATTCACTTGATAAGAAATAAGATCCCAAATCAAATTATTTTTTATCAATAAAATCATTTAACTAAAAATAATAGACACATTAACCATGGACTTCACGTAGTCCAGCGGTAGGAGATAAATCCCAATCGCAATTTGGTTGTGGGTTCGATTCCCACAACTTTGTCCAACGCGACGGGTTGTCACACGGTCTGCGTGTTGTCCTTTTTCAAAAACTATATTTTATAACATTACTAAAATGAGATAAATTCCTCAAAATAACCATAACATAATTTAACCGCAAATCTTATCTCATACCTTGCATTTTTATCCCAAATTATAATAACTTATAATTGCCTCAAACCCAATGATCATATAAAAACAAATGGTTATTTATAACTATATCCACAAGAGAAAAGATAATTCTTCCTCAAATATCATTCTCAGATGGAAAACTGCAGGGTTAAAAATACAAGAGAAAATTATTCCAAAGTAAACCCATCATCAAGGAGCACTAATATTTTTAAACATTTCTCCAACCATTTATTTCCACATAGCTTGTTCTTTTACCAAGGAAATATCCTATAGAATAGGGAATTAACTTGGGTAATGGCCAGGTCCCCTATATTTACGGAAAATGACTGTAAATGGACTCTTGGGACCATTTTTATATTCTTCCATAGTACTCTTCATTTTTCTTCGGCAATTCTTCACTTTATGTCCTTCCTTCCCGCACGTAAATCATTTCTTTGTCCCATTGAGACACTTTCCTGGGTGTCTCCTTTCACATTTCCTGTATGATGGAAATTTAGGATTCCTTTCTCCATGGTCTCCACTGCTAGAGCTCTTATCATTCATCACCTTTCTCTTCTTTGTTGAGTTCGGGAATTGGTTAATATATATATTGTTGATCATATTTTTGGAAAATTGATTTGGCATAAAGACAATATATTTTACACCTATCAATATTCCATTTTGTTTCTCATTGCCACCATCGTTCCCACCTTGTACATCATTCTCAAAGTCACTATGACGTCCTTGGAATCCATCCTTTTACTAAAACCAGAAAGCATTGTGTGAGTAAAATTAGTCAAAATATCATTTAGAGATTAACATGTCACCATATTCTCAATTTCAAACACATTAGGATTAACCAAGGTCATTTACTCTCATCTTATATATATAATACTTATAATAGGTTTTTAAAGAAAATGTAAATTATTCTAAGCATACCCCCCGAGGAGTGTCGTAACCAAGAGTGCAGTAAGGCTCGTTGTCGTGCACCAGTTCTCGTTCGAGTCTATCTCAAATCAGTGTTTTCGGGTTTTACCCCTAGGTACATCTGTGCCAGAGCCGTCTCTACCTGCTCGTATCCAGACAGGGATGTACTGTTCGTAAAACTCACAAAATATCTACAATACCAAAATTCTAGAAAGTTCTTCTATACTAATCCTCAAAGTCCATCTTAGGTCTATGTGCTCTAATCAGAGTTTATCTAAATCTAGCTTCCAAGGTTTATACTAAACTTCCTCCGATACCAACAGTATCACCCCGACCCCAGTTACCCAGAGTCGGTGCATTATTATGTATCATTGGCATGATCACAAGAAAGATCATGTCTCGAAAGACCGATTAGTTTAGTAGCCTTCGAATAACTAGATACATTTATAAAGTTTACATTACATCATAATGTGAAAACTACAACAATATAGTCTCCATAGTCCACACTCTTATCCCCTCATACTATCCCTGCAGGTCATTCATAAATTACTTCTTCACATCGTGGGAAAAATAAAACATAGAAAAGGGGTGAGCTCAAATGCCCAGTAAGGATAACAATATAGCGGAAACTTTCATAAATAAGAATAAACATTTCAGGTAATGTATAACTAAAACAAAATCCTTTTAAACTTGAACTTCAACATAGTTTGGTAAAAATAAAATGAAATAATTCCATTTACTTATTCACATGGATATTCTACTAATTGAATATTCACATGAAATATCAATAACTACTTTCATAATGATGGAATGCATAATGCCAGACTATTATAACCACATAGCCAAGGCCTCGTGCCAAGACTACAAATAAGATTTTGTCAAAGCCTTGTGCCAAGACACTAGTTTGTCTCATGAGACCTACCGATGCATTGAGGAGCTATAGCGGGCTCCACCCATCACTTACTAAGTCCAATGCATTCCTCATATGAAATGTTTGAAACATAACATAAACATTCGTATTAAAACTAGCATACGAAATGTCAATACTTATCCGCAAACCAAGAATGGTATAAAAATAGCACATACACATTCAAACATAAATAATTCGATACAATATGGGATATTGTATTTTATCATATTAACCTCAATAGAGAATAATTAAGGATATTGACATAGATGAAAATAATCCTCAAAACTATTTGAGAGAAATATCCCCCTTTTCTTGAAATCATTTAAAAGTCACACTATTTGTCAAGAAGCCATTTAAAAATATATTTTTGAATCAAAGTGTCCCATACCACTTTGAATCTTTGAAAAGTATTTTTAATTTTAAAACTTTAATGTTCATATAAATAAATCCTTAAAACCATTTTTAATACATGGACATTAATGAGCAAGATTTATAAGAATAAGTCTTTAAAACATTTAAAAATGGTATTTTTGTTATAGTTTCTAACCAAAAGAGAGACACTTGAATACAAATAATTGAGGTAATAAAAAAATTATAATATCATGAAAATTAAGGGATTCATGATATACTATGTCAAAGTACATTATATACACCACATAAAAGTGATTTGGTGTATAACAACAAAGAAGTCTCAATGGAATGTAAATTGTGATGAAATCTCTCATAAAGGCCGTATCATTAGGTTAAGGATAAATCAACGACATAATTATGTGTGAAAAATATAAATACACAAAATATTATTGTATATTAATTGTAAAACAATCAATTTACATTCACACATATTCTTGTAAAAACAACACCAATGAAATGGATGTTTAACTCAACAAATCAATATTGAGTAAAAATTACTCTTATCAAGTTCATACCGATGACCTGATAATTTATCAATGGAGTGATTATGTGTATCAAAAGTATATCCACATAAAGGGGAGTGAAATTTATGACATAATCAAATTAATAGTGATTATACACATAATCTTGGAGTAAAATAATCAATGAAGTATGCGTAAAGCCGAATGAGTGGAAATTGAAATTCCAAATTCCCTTATTGATTTGGTAACATACAAAACATACACACATGAAATAAGGATCATACAATGATGATGTAAATATACATGAATTAATTTATATTACACAATGAATACAAACATGGGCAGTACACACACCACATGTAATAAATTAGTGGTGAACATTGGAATTCTCATGGAATTAAATGTGAGATAAGAAACCCCTTGATTTGTACTTTTTCCTTGGTCGAGGGTAGGTTAACATCTTTTATAATGGTGAAATAATTTTTATTGAATTAAAATAAGAATCATATGCATTAATATGATATCATATACGATATTTTAACCTTGATTTGTTAATAATATCTTAGAATTATTGTCGTTTCGGGTGTTAACGGGTTCATTTTCCATTATATTTTTTGTTATTTGAATCATATTTTTTATTAATGGGATGTATATTATTCATATCCATAATGATATCAAATCTTTAAAAATTATATTTAATCATTAATTGATAATTAGTTTTGAATGGATACGATGGAGAGTGAATCTCATCGCGTTCATGGAGACGGTAGTCCGTACGTACACACGAGCGACAATATCATTCTTTTGATATTAAAATAATATTTAATTTGATTTTATATAATTTATACAGAATAATTATCATGTTATATTTATTATTTTCTTGAATTAAACATCATTATTATACCCAACCAAAAAATAATGGTTTGAATAACAATTACACCACGACGTGGAGACGGTAAGCCGTACGTACGCATGTATGGTGACATCTCATTCAAAGGATGGATAAAATACTGAAATATGGTTATACCATGTTTATAATAACTTAAAATTATATATAATGTAATGTAGTTATTATTTTAGAATGGTAATAACAAATAAAGAAGAAGTGGAAGAATAAAGGAACTTGGAAAAGGGTGGTGAAATCATTACCTCTTCTTCGGGTTCTTCCTTTTGATTTGATCAAAATGGCTCTTAGGTTTGCTTTCTGACTAAAGGAAGGCCTCTAGGATGAATTGAGGGAAGTTGGGAGATTATTTGGGAAGATTGTATCCAAGACAAAAGGCTTTGAAGGTGTTAATTAATGAGAAGGGGGGGTACCCTTTTATAAGAGGGGTGAGGGGCACCTTTGGAAAAGAAAGAAATATTATTTTATAATAAATTCATATTCGGTTTCTAATGGCTCCAAAGTGGATTATTTAAAGTCTAAGGTGGGGATGGGTCTAAAACCACTCAACCAATAGAATTTAGACAGGTTTTGGTTACTATAGTAACCATATCATTAAGTATAAACTCTTAGTTAATTAGTTTCACATTTACAATGTCTCTTTGTATTTTTATATTATATAGTTAATAAACTTACTATATACATCCAAGAGACCACCAAGTGGTCCATTAATGATACACATATCTTTATATAAGTCTCTTGGCCGAAAATTATATTTTTTGGAATTTAATATCAATTAATAATTTAATATTTGGTTTAAAAACTATTTTATGTCAATTTTGACACTATTCAATAATTGATTTTTGTAAAATTTATAACATAATGGTTACTTAGAAAAAAGTTAATTAAATCAATCCTAACATGTCATGTTAACCGATAAAATTATTTTTATTTATAAAAAGGGTCAAATTACATTTATTTGGGTATTTATAATATCAATTATTATAATTGTTCATTAATGTGGTAATTACTGCATCACCATTTTGTCATAAATAAATTAAATTATATAATGTATAAAAAATATAAATAAAATACCATTATGTTGGAAATAGTTTTATATTTCTAATTAATATTTATAATAGAAAATCCAACATATATAACACTGTGTAAAAAATGTTTTTCTAAAAGATATATGCTTTTGTCATTTTTGTATTTATTTTAACTTAATTAATATAATGTGTCATTATCACTTACAAGTGGCTCCATGGGGTCAAAAAATCGACCCCAAGATGTCCATGGTCGGACATGTATCAACCAATAAGGTTAGGACATGTTTTAGGGTAATTTGTTATTATTATAATATTATTGTTTAACCCTTATTTACCGGATTTACCCTTTAACCATGGTAAATAAAATATTTACCGAAGTAATTATTCAAAATGTCTAAAAATTAAAGATATCTATTTACAAAATTTTAACATCTTGATTCCAAATATGGAATCAATTTTTCCAAATTCAAAACACAGAAGTGGTAGAAAATAATTTAAAATTAATTCCCGCTGTCAAAACAAAAAGCGTGTTTTTAAGATATAATAACTATCAAAAGATTGATACTTGTTTATGTTCGGTTTAATTGTGACATTATGTCCGATGACCAAAATTATATTAAATGGTAAAAATATATTCTAAATATACTTTAAAACCACTCAAATTCATAATTTATCACTATTAATTATTTTTATTAAAAAAGTTGTTTTTAATTAAAATTTAGTAATTGTCACTGTTCATCAAAATATTAAAGTTATCCGAAAAGTACCAAAATTTCACCTTAGGCTAAATTCGACACTCCGAATCCAAAAATGAAGTCCATTTTAAGAGATAAAATTTCTAAAATTTTAAAAAGTAGATATTACTATTCATAACAGCTAGTTTGATCAGTTGTGGTGTGTGTTAGAACTTGATGTTGCGTACAACACACGCTATTTCATTATTCAAAGAGAAGAGTACCGTAGAAGCTTGGGGTGTTACAATATAAGAATACATAGGGCCTGCCATCTTCATGAATGTTATAATTCATTTTTCTATCTCTATATATTTTGGATGACTCCAAATACATATATTTTGAATATATTTGATATTAATACCATAAATAACATTTTTTATATGATGCAATTATAATAAAAGTAAAAGAAACTTAACTAATGAATCAAAACATACAAGAAATACAAAGATGTTAACATATGAAATAATGATAATATTAAAAGGATAATTATCAAATGGGGGATAAAATGTTATAAATGGATCGTATATATAATTAAAGATATTTTTTTGGTTTTTTTATAATAAAAATAAATTTAAATTTATTATACATGAGGCTAAAAGAACATACAAGGAATGTTAAATGTTAGGTAAAGGATTTCATATCAATTTTCACTCTCTTAATACATATTTGTTAATATGCACCTGTTTATTTTTATGTGGTGTATATACTTCCCCATTGAGGTATTTAACATGAATATATTTTTATCACCACTAGAAATCCCTCTTATACCAACACCACTATCCAAATGGATTAGATAAACCATTGGGAGAGGGTACATACACCAATAGTTTTCTAAAAACTATTCGTATAAAACATTTTAGTGAGTATTTTTTAACGGTTTTATAAAACATTGGTTATAGAATGCATTCCCCCACTTTTCCCAATACTTTTCTAAAACAGTTAGTATATGGCATTCTTAGACCCACTTTTTTTGATAGCTTTTTGAAACCATTGGGATAGGGCCTCTTTATCCAACACTTTCAAAAAAACCGTTCAGATATGAATGTACCAAAGTTCCCAATAGTTTTTTCAAACCATTGGGACAGAATACCACAAATATCAATATCCCAATCTGCCTGCATTATTCCCTAAATTATAGCTCCCATTCTTCCCAATGTGCGAACCCTTCTTCCCAAACAACCTATTTTTTGTTCTTCCTCATTAAATTTGTATGTTATAAATGATTTTTAGGTTCTTCCCCAATTTTTTAATTTGGTTTTATTTAAATACAAGGTTGTTTTCTATTCTCATCTTACAAAAATGACAACTCCCTTATTCGTTATGAACCCTTCTTCCCAACCTATGATCCATCCTTGATTCATGTCATTGTTTGTTCTTCCACTTCAAATTAGTATATATTATCAAATTTATATGTTCTACCAAGATTTTATTTAATATTTTTTCATTTAGATTGATTTAAAGGAATGTTTGTTTTAGGGTTTTGAAAAATAATTTTGGTTCATAATGATTTATTTAGAGGTGTTTTTATAATATCATAGTTATCCAAAAATTTAATTAGAAGTATAGGAAAATTTCAGACCCATGTCATGTGTGCCGTGGAAAATAGAATAGATATTAGGTCATTCGGAACTCAATGAGGGTTCTAATAGAGGGTTTCTCCAAAGTAAACCATTAGGTACCCAATGGAGGTTTATTATTTCTTTTGTATCCCAATGATATTTTTTAAAAAAATTAATATATGGAATAAATTTTGTTTAAAGAAATACCTCATCCTCCTACTATATTTTTAGTCCTGTAAATATAGGAGTCACAAAAGTATCCCTATACCTTTTTATTCTTTTTTTATACCTCTATTGAATTATTTTTTGTTAATATGTCTATAAATTTAGTCTCCTAGATGTAATTCTTACAAGGGGTATCCATTTTGTTATAGTTTCTCATTTCATATTTTTTTATCCCTTAAAATCACAATAGTTTTTAGGTTCTAATCTTCTTTTATTATTCTAGGATACTAAATGAGATTCATCCAATTATAATGGGAGGGATTTATATATATTTTCTATGTTGTATGTTCCATTAAATTTTCTTTAAACTTATATTCATTTTTATTCTTTTTATGATGGTCATATAGGGAATGTGGATTTGTGTGATAATAAATTGAGTCAATATTGCATCGGAGATCAATTGTGAGTAAGTGAGACTCCTTAGAAACATAGAATATAGGTCTTTTGGATATTCTAGTTGAGTTCCACTATTATTTTAAGACATGGGGGATTACTATAATTTGAATTAGAACTCGTAGAGAGTTCCCCTCCCCAAAATGAGTCCCTTTTGAGGGAAATCATATCTAAAAATAGAGTGATAGTACATCTCTTATAATTTATTTAGTATGGTATACTTTAAGTGGATTCCATATTTTTTACATATATTTAAACTCCCACTAACATTATATTATGAAAATATTTCAATTCATTAACTGGAATCAATTTCACTTACTATTTACTATAAATCTTATGAACTAGTTCATCATGTATCATGACAACCTCTTGTAGTGAACTATAAAAATCGCTCTCTCTTTTTGTATTAACATCTAGCTATGAATTCTTGACACTCTAAATCAAATTATATATATCATTTATTTCTTGGAGTTATTATACAAAAAAACATAATCTCTTCCTTATTAACAACTATTATTTGAAATTATTATTTAATTATAGACATATTATGATTCGAAATTAAATCTATTTCACTCTTCGATTTCACCATATTTGAGAGGTTTATGTCTTCTAACCTGTTTATCCAATGAAATCTCCATGTAATAAAAAAGTTATCCTGGAAATATCACGATGTAGGACCTTCAGTATCTCAACAATGTTACATCAAAATGACAAGATTACCACTTCATAACATCTATTTTTTATTACTCTTAAACATGTCCTTATGATGTCCATTGGGTGTCAAAAAATATAAACATTATATCATGTGGTGAGATTGTATTTGTATGGAAAGATTATGTGTATTTCCATCATTGAAATCCTGAATTTCATGAACCTTAAAAATTCCTTCATCAACTCTATACATTGGTACAGATACTAAAATAATCTCCTACCAAAACTCAAAATAAATTATCCAGATCATTACTAAATACACCATTATTTGTATAAAATTTCCCTCTGCATGATTCAAATACATAGACTCCACTTTTATCCACCCACTGAATTCATCCTTCCTGTTTGTATCTTTCATATTGAACTTGTCCATATCTTTCCACTGAACACTACACCTACTGAAAACAAAGTGTAGCATACTTTACCTAAAATAACTCATGTTTTCTCAAATTGAATATATATTCAAATGATGATTATATATTTATTTAACTATATTAGGCTTCCTTAAATTTGTATTCTATATTCATGGTGTGTGATCTTCTAGGCTCACTCAAGTGTTTCATATGTTGAAAAAACATGTTTTTCCAGCTATGGAACTCATCTAACTGGATCCATATAAATCCACCACTGGAAACCATAATCGAGTATCGATCCTATGAAATTTTTGAATGTACATCCATATATTGTATGGTTTATAGGGAACATTTTCTTTCTAATTTAGAAAAGTACCTTGGAAACTATGGTGGAGCCCTTGTTACATGAGAGATATGAATTATAAAAAAAATCAATGATATCATCACAACTAAACGCTAACAAAAATAACAGATTATGGAAGTATTTTTGGTATGTCGCATTCTGATATCCTTCTCAAACTCATCTATAGTGAAATAAATGAAATTGTTATCCTTTTCAGGTGTTTTATTAGTTTTTTAAATTCTATTTATGTTATTGTAAATTTTTTGTATATTTTTATCCTTTGAGTAATAGAAGGGAAATATAGTGGGGGAATTCTATTTATTTTATGGAAAATAGGGGAATTCTTTATATTCTATGGGAAATATAAGATAGTGTAAAACTGTGGAATTCGGTGTGAATTCTATGTCAATTCGGTGTATTATGTGCTCTGGTTTTGTGTATTGGAAATAGTGTAATTTTGTGTATTCTAGTGTGTGGGAATTATATGAAATATGTGTTTGTGCATTGTGTATGGTATTGTACTATTTTCAATAAATTCTATGTATGGTATTGTACTATATGTAGTGTGGTATTGTAAGCTATTGTTTTCTTTATGGAATTTTGGAGATGGTATTGTCTGCAGTATTGAATTAGGACCAACTTTGGAAAAAATAGTGGTGGTCTTCTATGTGGAATTTTTTAGGAACTCAATACCAACGGTTCAGAAACTATTGGTATAGTTCTAATGTTGATTTATACCAATGTTTATTAGTAAAACATTTAGAAAAATATGTGTATAATTCTATGCCAATGATTCATAAACCATTTCTATAGTTTTAAGGCCTTGGCTCTAGAATAATGGTTACAAACCATTGGTATATATTTACCCAATGGTCATTAATAAACTGTGGCTATAGATGATTTTCTAGTAGTCAATAACAATGGTTAAGGAATAACCATTGTTATAGCTCTATCCCCACACCTTATCACCCAATATTTATTCAAACCATTAGAATAATATATACCAATAGTTTGCTACTCTATACTAATGATTTTAAACCATTGGTATAACCTCATTTCTAAAAGTGTATTCATGATGTTTAAATATCATTTTAATTTAACTAATTTTAAATATTCCTCATATTTCCTTCCAAATTTTTATCTATTTGAAACATTAATCAAGAAATGAAATGTTTAAAAGAAAAATTGATCTTATTTATCTTTTGAGATGATATATTTTTCTTCCACATCCACATTTTCTATAAAATGTTTTCATAGATATTTTTACACTTCTGAAATTATTTATTAAAATTGATTTTTACCCATGTTTTTTTATTACAAAATGTTTTAGAACAAAAATAATTTATCATTTTCAAAATGGGGTACTTTGATAGTTTTCCAAAAGAAAAGTAAGGAAGTATTGTTTCTTTAAATTACCTGGAATTAGTGGATTTTCCTAACATCATGAATAATCTTTTCTTTGAAAAATATTTTACAAGTTTATAAGGTTATTTTGAATGAAAATATTTTACTTTATAATTGCATGGTTTTTTAAATAGGTTATTTCTAATAATGTAAAGTTTATTTTCTTCAATAATTTATTAATGATATTTTAATGTAATTTATATTTATCAATGATGAAAACCCTTTATTTTAATAATTCACTCATAGGGATGAGTTATAATGATACCATCATTTAAACTATTCACTTACATGTGATTATCATATATTAAATTTCTCTTAAATATTCATATTAATTGTATCATGGATATGAGTTTTTCTTAAAGATTATACAATTTCTACATTTGGTTTTACACATTGAAAGTATTTAATTTAATGGGGAATTATTGATAAATAATTAGTAGTTTTTCAATATAGATATTTTTGGATATGGAATATTTTTTATGAATTAAATATATCATTTGATATATAAGGAACAAATTGGACATGCAGTGGTGGGTGGGGCCTGTAATTATACAGCCCCTCAATGTATCGATAGGTCTCATGAGACAAAAGAGTTTGGAAAATTAAATGGGTCTTTGACTATAGTTTTAATCTATCCTGGAACAAGGACTTGATGATATAGATACTATGATGTTTAATATCATGGAATCTAATATTATGCATTTCCCTCTTTGTGAATTTAGTTATAATAATAATTCATAATATTACTGCCGTGATATTATCAATGGATGCATTTTTTCACAAGTTATTGTTTAAATGGAATGTGTTTTTAGTTATTTACCTTTCTATATTTTTATGCCTTATTTACTCATGATATTTTTCATTATAGGTAACCCTTACTAAGCATTTGAGAGAACCCTTATTTTATTTACATTCCACAATTTATGATGGAAAAATATATGAACAAGTTTCTAGGATGCATAAATTTGACATTTTTTATTTATATTTGACATTCCAGAGGATCACATAACAACTATGAAGGGTGGATTTAATCTGTTGTTCAATTTTTACAAGTTTAACCCCTTTTAGAAACATAACTTTTTCAACCTATTAATATTTATATCCTCATCAACTTTTAGTAAATACCTATGCATGAAATAGTTGGAAATAAAGTAAATCAAAACATTTTTAAAAGGTTCGGCCTCAGTTTGAGATCCTAGATCCTTCCCATATCCACCCCCGTTGGAATATAAAAATACACTATTAAGAAAAAGTTAATTCAACCTATGCCAATCTTGTTAGACGCCTTCTATCTCCTAATATAAATGATCATGCTGACTCCCATTAGTTTAAAATGATTTTTTATAACACAATTGATCATAATAAAATAAAAAAGACTTTCTTGAAACTGATCCACAATTTATCTATCCAAATCCTCAATCCAATTTGGCTGGATCTGATTTGGTTAATCCGATTAGTCTAGATCTGATTCTCACAATATGATGAGCCTATATCTAATTCTCTCAATATGATGAGTCTATATCTTATTCTCTCATTACTAAAGACTCAATAGGATGAGAGCATTTTCAATTTTCAAAACTAAAACTCTTCTCAAATTATCAATATGATTTTTCTTAGTCTAATCAACTCAATATGATATTCTCAATATGATCTTTCTCAATCTAATAAAAAAACATTAAACATTCTAATCCTAATCATGAGATCTCTGGGAATTAGGGACTTTCACTTGATTTATTCTATTATTCACCTTTTCCACTTATGTGAAAATCCACAAATGAATGAATGATCTGAGTAAGTATTTATAGGTGACACCGAAAACAGAAGAGGGATTCATGAAAATGTTCTCCACATTTTCAAATTTCAAAATCTCTGAATATCTTTCACATATAAAAATCAACTTTGACATTTTCAATGCTTCTTACAATTCCCATCGATTTACATAAAATTGAATTTCATGTTTGAACTCTTCTTCTCTTTAGAAAAATTATGGATTTTTATTTTTGAATCATATTCATAATAATCTCATTACGACATATTTCTTTATCATCTCATTATGATCTATTTCTTTATCATCTCATTATGATTTATTTATCATTCTCATCTTTTTATGATAAAATCCTCATAACAATGTATTTCTCATTATGATGGAATTACCAATACAATAGAATTACCATTAAGATTGAATTCCCATTATGATGGAATTTCCATACAGAAACTCTAAATTTTATCAAATATATCCACCATTTATTCAAAATATTTTATCATGAGAGTTTCATGATTTGTAAGAACATTAGGATCTGCAAATCATCATCTAACATAGTTTAGAAAGTATGAAAACTTTCTAAATCCTGACTTCACAGTTGTATTTCCGAACACTTAGTAAATAGTAAAACTTCTTTAAACAACAACATCTGACTTTCTAATGAACACATTTCATTCTATGATTACTGGAAAAGTAAATTTTAAGAAATCAATAATTTCTTCCTTCCATTTTTTTGGATATGGTTATCTAAGTCCAATAAGATGAATATGATACTGTGAGTCCGATGAATATTTATTAAAATGGATTTGGAACTTAATCCTAAATAAAAAAAACCTTCTATTATAAAGAGGTTAGTTTTCAAAAAATAAAAAAAACATTGTTAAAATAATTAATCATAATGGTTCTTCAATATCCCCCTTTGGATTTGTTGAAAACCATTTTTAACAACTTATCCAACACTCAAAAAAAATTATAACTCAACATTTTTATACAAATATTGTTTTTTTACTTTAATCAAAACATATCCTTTCTAAAAATAGAGTTTCCAAACACCACAATACTAGATAAAGTAATTTTTTTGAGGAATTTTACCCCTTAGTGGAAGGAAATTTTTTTGTACATGTAAAGATACTCTCCCCCTCACTTTTATCTTTTCCTCCATCACTTTTTTTATCTCCCCTGTTATATGATAACCACATCTTAAGATTAATTTAATAAAGATATGTAAAGAATTATTAAAAAGTACCAAGTTTTTACCTTTTCTCCCCCATTTTTAACATAATACAAATAATTATGGGGGGGTCTTCCTTGTGAGTTTTAGGAAGACATCGAAGGAGACTGAACATGAAGTGGAATCCTTAATTCCAAAAACCATTCATTCGACATTGCTTTTGTAAAATTATCATCAATCTCATTTTTTATTTAAATTTATTCCTGAAAAACATCTCCAGTAGAAACATTCTATTTTATAAAATGAAACATTATATCAATGTGTTTTGATCTTGATTTTTGAACAGGATTATTTGAAAGATAAATTAAACTATGACTCTCAAAAAGTATCCTCAATGGTTTTGAAAATATTACTCTAAAATCTTTCAGTTTAACTTTTATCCATAACATTTGAGTGTAAACCTGAGTAGCAGAAACATATTCAGATTCATCTATGCCCAAAGATACTAAACATTTTTTATTACTATGCAAACTCACACAATATTCACCAAAGATAAATGTTTCCCTTTTTTTCTCTCAAAAAAATATATATCCCATTCGATGTCAATACAACCAGGATACTTTATATCACTATTTCTTTTTTATAACAACCCATGTGAAGTTGTTCCTTTGAAAAATGTCACAATCCTCTTTGCTGCCAATGTATGTGATTTTTTTCAGATTACCTTTTTACCAAGAACAAAAATTCATAGCATAAACAATATCATTCCGTGAGATTGTAAGGTAAACAATAATTTTTATCAGGTTCTAAAAGCATTTATGATTCACACTTATTCCAGATTCATCATTACTCAACATTGTTCTTACTAAAATAGGAGTATAAACTTATTTTTATTATTCCATCCCAGAATTTTTTAGCAATTCCTTGGAATACTTTTCATGAGATAAGAAAATTTACTTTGATTTTTTTACCTTGTATGACAAGGATGAAAGTTAATTCTCTCAACCATTAAATTTTAAAACTAATCTTCATTTATTTAGAAAACAGTTTACAAATATTTTCTTCATCCATAGAACAAATTATATCATCCAGATAAACAATTAAAATTTGTTTTCCAAAGTCAAAAACATTAACATACATGTTTCAATAAAATTTTCCTCTCAAAAAGTTTAACATTGTGAAACAATTTTAATGCATATAATACCATAAATGTGGAGATTATTTCATCCCATAAAAACTATTATTTAATTTATAAACGTTTTTTTCATCCTCATCAAGTTGAAACAAACTAGTTTGTTCAATGTAAACTTATTCCTCAATTTATGAATTTATGATGGCTCAATTTACATGCTTTTGATAAAATTATAAATTCTAAAGTGCATCCATAGAACGAAAAATTCTAATAGTTTCTAATCTTACAACCGAGGAAAATGTTTCTTTAAAATATATACCATCTAGGTATACATATCCCTTGAAAACAATCTAATATATGTTTCTTAAAACTTATTCATTTTTATTTAACTTTTTTCTATAAACTCATGTGGTTCCAATATCATTTTTATTTTCTCACCGTGAAACAATTTCCCATGTTTCATTCTTAAAAATCTGATCTAACTCTTAATTCATAGATTCCACCCATTCTTTGTATCTAATATCTTCTGAAACTGATTCCAGATCAAATTTTGAGATAAGTGAAGTTTCATTATCTAATCTAAAATTTCTTATTATATAAACTAGATCCTTCTTATTCCCAATAATACTTTTGGATTCAACATGTATTTGTAAGGTATGAAATTTCAAAGTTGCTTTCCCAGCAAAAAATTCCTCATCACATGATTAATATGAATCATGATAAGGATTTTATGACTTACTTGCACTATTGTTGGAAATATCCAATTTATACTCCCTAGCATTCACAAAAAAAATTAGGAACTGTGAATTTAAATTACCTTAAAATATTATTAGCCCACTTTTGTTTTAAAAAAATTCCAATATTTTTAACTTCTTACATTTAGAGAATATCCCACTAATGTTCCTTCTACATATTTCTCGTCAAACATTCCCAAATATAGATTTTTGATGTTAAGAAAACATGGAATTCCAAAAAACATTTGATGTATTTCAATGAAGGTTTTTTTATTATACCACATTTCATAAGGATCTATGTTAGTTTCTGGTTTCAACATGCATCTATTTGAAACAAGTACAATAATATTAACATCTTATCTCTAATATAATTTGGAAAGTTTATATTATACTAATATAATTCTTCACATTTCCACCAAACTTCTATTATATCCATCTACTGATACATTTTTTTGGGGAGTATGGGGAGAACTATACTTATTTTTGATACAATATTTTCTCATATATTTTTCAAATGTATTGTCTATGAATTTGGTACCACTAATTATTCTCTTCTTCTTTATGGAAACCCCCATTTATTTCTCAACATCATTTCTGAGAATTTAACTATTTAAATAGCCTTCGACTAGTGATTCATAAACATGATATCTTTCATTTGAATTAAATCACCAATACAAGTGATAAATTAAAAATTTTATTTTTGGATTAATGTCTCATGAGCCAACATAAATTGACATGAATAATATCCAGTGGTCTGGTAGATTTGATCTCAGTTCCCTTATCACTTTTCTTACTCATCATTACTTTCGAGAAAGTAATATAAACCTCTTTTTCAATTCTTATAAATTATAGAGAATTCTAAAAACATCAACTTTTGAAATTTTATTCATTTTTTTCTACCCAATGTGACCATGTATTCTACACCACAATTTGTCTTCACCTTCAATACTCATGTAATAAGATTTGTTGAATTCTCCTATTTGAAGTGATTCCCGATAGTACTTTATCATTTTCTAATAACTTTTCCATCATTCACACTATTGATGATAAAGAAATTTTAAAAAAACATCATTTTCAATCATCACCAATTTGACTTTAACAAAGTAAGTTTTGTTTTCTCCCATTAATAAATAAAACATCCTTAGATTTCAACTTTTCTTCTTCATTATCAGTTGTTCTGATTCCTCTGATTGTTAAGGAAAAACCATTACCAAAGGTAAATATGCCTCAATATTGAAATTAAACATGTTTCGTGATTTTTATATCACCTCTCATATGTTAAGAACAAACCCTATCAAGTATCTAGTGGTTTTCCTTTAACTTGATTTTAAAGTTGTCTCAATAATAAAAGATCTTTTCTCAACATTCTTCTTTTCAGAATCCATCTCTTATATATCATAAGAAACATGTTTTTAATGGAGTTTCATACATATTTTGGCATGATGACTATCCTAATCACATCTTCCACAAACATATTGAAAACATTAAAATGAATTTTTTTTGTTGGACATTTATTAACATCTTGATAATTCACCTCTTAACCTTTCACTAAGTTAGGAAAGTTATGCATTCTACTTTAACTATTTCTTCACTTTGTAGAATCCTTATTACAGGTATAGATAGGTTGTGCCAAAAATTTTAATCTCTATTCCCATATATTCCAAAATAATAGAAATATCTACAAAATCATGATTTTCAATTTTAGAAAGATATTTCCCTATAGAAATATTTTGAGGTTGATAACTTCTTTAATCTCTAACACACATAGGATATTGACCATCTTTTCTTTTGAGTGAGTTTTTTTTACTTTTGAATATTTTATGGTTTTGTCACATCCTTTCTCAAGCCAAGAATTCCCAATACATATTCAAGAACATGAGATGTTAGAAAAATCAGATTAAATATTATTTTTGGTAATAGAATGTTTCACCAGATACTTGTATAATGCTTTCTCAATAAATTTAGAACTATCATCATTTAATTCAAAATAATTATTTAAAATTTCACCTATCTTTTTCAAGGTACTTTCATAATTAATAAGTATTTATTGAATCCTTTTATCTTCTTCTTCCTTTTATTCCAACATCATATTTAGATCATTAATAATCTTTCCTTATTCATCAAAACTATGTTTTTAACCAATAATAACCTTAATGATTTCTTTTAAGTTCATAAAAAAATATTTCCTTCCATCAGTAAAATCTTAAAAATCATTTTTCAAAACTATAATTTCCTTCTTAAGTGTTTTGGTTTAACTAATACATACAACACATTCTATTCTATGTTGATACTCTCAATAAGATTCTTCACCACCTTCTTCACTATCTGATGAATATTTTGCTTTCTCAACTTTTTCAATGAAATTTATAATTTTTTCTAAACATTCATCATTATAGGAATTGTTATCTATTGAGTCTTATTCAACTTTATTACTCAACATACATCATTTTTTTCTAGTAAATTTATTCTTGTATTTGTTGGAAGACTATTCTTATTTATCTTTTTTTTTCGCTTTATCCATTGAGGGTTTTATCAAAATCAAATTGATATTCTCCAACATTCCTCTTAAGGAAATTCATAATAAAGCTTCGATTCCACCACATTAAAAACATTTAATAGAAATTTTACCTTTATTAATTTATTTTCCTCTTACATAGTTCTTGGGTATAAGAAAATTTATTTTTTCCTTCCAATCATCATCCTCTATATCTTTGGACTCACAAGGATCTTCCACTTAAACATCTTAGATTTTCATATTTTTCGTAGCTTCAAAATCCATTTCATATTTTATCATAATTTAAAACATTGAGGCTTTCCTCATTTCATAAGAAATAGTAAAGTTACAAAATTCATCAATAGAAAAATCATTCTTATCTTCTAAAGAATAAATTTTATAATCATTCCTTTTTGGAAATTTTCTCATAAGTTTATATATAATTTTATAATCTTACAAGACAACATTGAATCCCCATATTTTGGAAACAATTTCATTCACTATGGTGATGTATTAATCAGTTGTTTCTTCATATCTCATTCTGATATCACCATACTTATTACACCAGATTTTTAGCTTTTCTTCCTTAACATTAGTTTTCCCTTCGAAAACACTTTTCATCTTGTCCCACATATTTTTTATATATTGAGACCCATCACATTCTGATAAACATTCTCTAACAAGGATATAAGTATTTTATTTCTGGACATTCCATAAACATTTATGTTTCTCTTATCTACAAACGTAATTGGATAATCTTTCTCAAAAGTTGAAACCCAATTGTAGCAGCATCAACAACTTCAAGGACAAGAGATGGATGATAAGGAATAATCCAATTTTTCAATCTATAATAATTTTTCCATCAAACATAGGAATTCCTCTATTTTAACAGAATTTATATTATTCATTACAAATAATCAATAGGGAACCTTTCTCTGGTACCAATTATAGTTCCAAATGATTTAATAACAACTGGGAAGGGGGGTTAAATCAGTTGTTCACTTTTTATAAGTTTCAAAACTTCTAGAAACATAGCCCCTAAAACATATTAACATTTATATCCTTATTTAATTTTACTATATAATTATCCATGAAATAGTAGGAAAGGAATTAAATCACACAAGATTTATAAGGTTTAGATTTAGTGTGAGAACCTATATCATTTCCATAGCTTCTTGTGTGGGTTTATGATAATCCAATATTAGGAAGAAGTTAATACAATTTATGATAACTCTATTTAGACACCTTTTATCTCTTGATATGAATGATTATACCCACTCATATTAGTTTACAATGTTTACTTATAAAAAATGAGTCACATAAAATAATAAAGACTCTATTGAAACTGCCCCACAATTTCTTAGTTTTAATCCTTAGTCTGATTTGGATGGATACGATTTTCTCTATCCTATGTGTTTAGATCTGATTCTATCAATATGAAAAGTCTGGATCTGATTCTCTCAATACATTGAGTGTACATATGATTCTCTCAATAAGATGGACTCAATATGATAACCCATTTTAAATTGACAAAACTAAAACTCTGTTCAAATTTTCAATTCAATTTTTCTCAGTTTGATCCACTCAAAACAATATTCTCAATACGATATTCCTCAATCTAGTAAGCAAAAATTCAACTATCTGATCCTCCTCACAAAATCTATGGATGACAATGATTTTCACTCGATGTCATTAGTGATCCACCTTTTTCAATTTCATTAATATTAAAAAATGAATGAATCCTCTGAGAATGTATTTATATATGACTCAAAAAACACAAATGGGAAACTTGAAAACATTCCCCACTTCTAAAATTTCAATTTATCTAAATATATCTCTCATTTAAACGTCACCATTGATATCTTTAGTCCTTCTTATATTTCACTGATATTTAAACAAAATTTAAATTGATGTTTAAATACTTCATATCTCTATAAAATTATTGGAATTTTCTTTTTTATTCTTCTTCATAATTAGCTCATTGTGATATTTTTCCTTCTCATCTGATTATAATCTGTTTCCTTCTCATCTTATTGCGATTTCTGTTTCTTTCTCAACTCAGTCTGATTAAATACTCATAATGAAGGGATTATAATTACGATGAAATTCCAATTATGAAGGAATTCCCATTATGATAGAATTTATATTATGATGGAATTTTCATAATGATGGAATTTCCATAAAGAAACTCTAAATTTATTCAAACCTCTCCACACTTTCATTAAAATAATTTATCATGAGTGTTTTCTTGATTTATGAGAACTTTATGATCATAAAAGGATCATCTAAATAAGTTTAGAAAGTTTGAAAACTTTCTAACTCCTGAATTCACAATCTTCTTTCATAACTCTTCAGCAATAATAAAACCTCTTCAAAGAGTAACATCTAACTTTATAAAAAAATCCTTTCATTATCTGATTATGAAAAAGGTACCATTACAGAAATCAATAATTACATCCTTCAATTATATTAGATCAGATTATCTAATATTGATGTAGAAGAATATGAAACTCAGAGTCTGATGAATCTTTATTATGATGAATTTGGTTTTGATTCCTGAATAAAAAACATACATTTACAAAGAAGATAATTTTCAAAGAATAAAAAAACATTGTTAAAATAATTTATCACAAGGGTTATTCAATATTTTATAATTCCAATGTAATGTAGTAATCATGTATGTCTCTATATTACCAAGATCTCTAAACTGATCAATCCTTCATGGAGATATTAAATACATTTAATCCAATGTAATAAAGTATACACTAATTCAGGGTTACTAGATTTGGGGTTGTTATAACCCAAGTATAACACCAATAAAATCCATCTCAATTCTTTAAAATCTCTAAAATCATCGATCATAAAACTTCAATATAGACCATATTCCCAAGATAAAACATGAACCCAAAAGATCATGTAGATTTATCCTCATAAATTTAACCCAATAGACTCACCAAACTCACGTATCCTTGAATAAAAAAAATTGGTATCCCAAATGCTACCACAATATAGAAAGTGTGAAACTCTTGTTACTCCACTTGGAGTCTTGTAAATACCAAAAAACAAGGGAAGAACTACCCTTAATAATATAAAATTTAAACTTTATTAATACTCTTCCTATTGGTGTTCTTTATATAAGATGAAAAATTGACCCAAGTCAGTCATGTTTTACAAATCCCATCAAGTGGTCCCAAACCACACAAAGGGTTAAAGTCAAAAAAACTACAATTAAACATAGAAAATCCCTTTCCAAAACCTATTCTTCTAAAAACCATCTCATTTTTAAAGTAATTAAAATCATTTTCCAAAAATTCATACACTTTTAAAATTAACCCAATTCAATAAAAAACTCTAAAACATTTTCTATTTATTTTCAAAACCACTCAATATTATCAAAGATCAATCTATAAAAAAAATTAAGAGCATTTATTTCTTCATTTTCATGAACTTAAAACAATCACACTTTCAAAAATAAACACCAAACAAGTTTCTAAATTTCATTTTGTTAAGATACCAAAGTGTTTTTAAAATACAAATCATATTCTAAAAAACCAAATCAATTGATTTAGAACAAAAATGCCCAAAATTTTTAGAAACCCCAATTTCACTTTATAAACAACAAAAGGTATAAATTATCAAACCATTTTTACAAAAAAATACAAAATAATATTTTCAAACAAACAATATTATCCAAAAAAACAATCATTTTTTACAATGAAACCCATTTCACACCCCAAGTATCAATCCACGCCATTATCATATCACAAGACCTTCTGTGGCATGTTTCTCGATATTAAGGATCTATCAAAATAGATCTAAAAATTATGAAAAATGAGGTTTGAAACCATGACTAACTCAACAACATGGCCCAACAGACAATATTCCAATAATGAAACAATTCGTAAAGTGACTCCAGATTGAGTGTTTGGTTATTACCGAGCTGATCAAGTTATGAAAACCTCTATATCACCATGGGCACATTCTCCATTTCTAGCACAAAATCTAACCTCACAACTCAGGAAATGAACTATTCCAAAATAGGCTAACCAAAAGATCAATGGTAAATCAATCAAAATCACAAAATAAAGATGAAAATCCTAATTCACTTGGTAACTCAAGTTTCTTGGTAGGAGATTGTAATCTAGAATCTGCCTATACCTACCTCTTGGGTTCCAAAGAAATATTCTAACTCAATATTACAATGAGACCCCAAATAAAAAATGGAGTTCCAAATACATATAATCCTATGGTGAAATTGACCTAACCTATGATTCCATTTTTAACAAAATGGCTCATATAGTCAATCTGAAGGATGGTCGAATATGTCTTCCACTAACTCGATGTGTGTTCCTAGTCCCTACAAGATGGAAACTAGTGGTTTGGAAACACACGAACAGACATGAAAACAATTTCTCTTAATAACAAGAGTAAATACAAAAATTTGAATATAAAAAAATCTAGAATAATCTATTTTTATATCATATATACATTCATAAACAATAAAGAATAAATAAAAAAATATGATGAAGAAATAAAGGAAATTTAACACACAGTCCCTTTTCTATCTTATTCTACCCAATAAAGAAAAATGTAATAGCCTCCACTAACTTCATATAATCCAGCCAATATAGCTTCCCTCCATCCACAAAACGCAAGAAATGGATAATTTTCGAATGTGATGGAAGGAAAATAATGGAAAAACAAAAATACCTTAATCTATCAATATATGAGTGGTATAAAGGAGAACTAACAACCTAAAGCTGATATATAATATGTTTGATCACAAAATCACTCAGTGGGCTACCAAACCCCCTAGAATTAATCAACAAACCTTATTAAAACATTTTATAAAATGAAAGTTTGAAACATAAGATATCATTTTATTTTTTATATATTTTATCAAATTTATCCTTATATATATTTTCCCAAAACGACACATATTATAAAATAAAAAAAAGATAGTTAATTATTTTAAATTAAACCTTTAAACAATGTAATGTGGCCTTCAAACCACGGAAAAAAACCAAAACACTTTACTCATTTTTCATAAATCTCATGAAAATACCATTTTCATTAATAAATTAATAGAAAACCGTTCTGTTAAAATATTCATGAAAACCAAACCATTTCCCTTCTTCAAATATTACATATAAACCATTTATAAAACAACCTATTAGAAATAAATAAAAAACATACAAGGTAATTCATAAACTATACAAAGGCCCCAAAGCATCAAAGAAACCCAAACCAAGAACACAATCATGGAATGGTGCCAATAAAATCAATCAATCATGGGGAATACAAATTATTCATAAAATAAAATCCAATGAATTGTCCAAAAATAATACATAGTGTCATGGTCATCATCCTTAGGCTTTAGTGATTATATTTTTAATTTGTATTTAATAAACCTAGGATATAACTACATAAAATATAACATATTTGATAGTCCTTTAGAACTATCTGAGGAGTAAACATCCTTAAAATAACTTCATCAATGGGGATCAAAAGATAGCTAGCATAATGGTCTGGTACTACTTCCAGACTATCCATCTCAAATTAGCCAAGGAATTCAATCTTTCAAACCTAGTTTCTCCATCTTGAATTTACCTCACAAATTTCATCTATTATACTCTTAGGAATCAAAATAAAATTCAACAGTTGGTGATCAGTTTAGATTCACATGCATCAAATATAAATCATTTGAAAACTACTCATGCCTCACCTCCCACATCCTCACATGTAGTATCCCCAAAAATTTATCCATTCAAAAGATTAATAAGATTCATTTCGATATAAATAATCCCCCAATAGGACATTTTGTAATAGGAAAATTAAACATATGGTTCACAAAGAGGATCTGACATATTTTTATAAAATGGATAAAAGTTCCAAATGAGACTTGAATCTGTAACACTTTGAATGTTTATATATTTCACTCGATTATAAAATATTTGATATATCATTAATTTAAAATACGTTTAAACAATGTTCTAGATAGTATTTTTCAAAGCTCAAGAAACCAATTTGGATTTGAACCATTTCAAAACCCACACATTATATGTACCCATGGAAAAAATCATTTTCCATTAATTAAGTTTTGGGTTAACACACCCCTTTTTTAAATGTGTCACACCACTATAAATCAAGATAAATCCAAATATTTTAATGAATTCAAGGATAACTCCCAATTTTTCAAAATTATCCCTTAAAATTATCACAACCATTTTTAAAATGAAACCAGCATCAAACATTCTTTAAAAAAATAAAATCATTATAAAAACTAAAACGGGGATTTTTCTATCACCTTTCAAGAGGGTCAAGTACATTATAAGATGTTAAAACATTTTAAAGATACTTTAAAATCAATATTTTAATTCTCTATATTAATAACTAAATAATAGACACTTTAAACTATCCAAAACAATTTAAAAGATCCACTTTGGCATTTTAAAGTACACATGGCAGGTGACTGAACACTATAAATATTATATTAACCATTTGAAAACCATTTGAAAATAAAAATAGAAATGATAAATTCTTCTAATTCCTCGTGAAAATTTTTCAAATACATGAAAAAAATTTAAAGAGCCGTTTGGGAAATTTTTCATGCACTTTCTAAGAAGACGAGGCTTGAGGAAATGAAAAACACATTAAGAAATTATTTCAAGACAACTATGGAATATAATATACATCTAAACTAATAATAATGAATATCAAACACACTAAATATTCATACCCTATATTAAAAAGGATTTAAAAAGAAAAAAATACCTCAAATAGGTGGTGGGTGATCCAATACATTTCACATTTGATGGTGAACACCCAATCATGGAAGATGATAACTCAAACGGGCCATCACATAACATAAAAATGAAAAAAAAATAATGTCATAACCCTTGAAAATGGATTAATTTGAATAATATGGGTTATAGAGATAGTTTAAATATTTGGAAATTGAAGGTAGGTAGAATCATAGACTATACATTCACAGATCGATAGAGATTCTCCATGAAATCATGGAGAATCACCATAATGGGAGGTGGCTGCAATGGGGAAGGAAAGTGGCCGTAGAGGGGAGGAGAAATTGAGTTCATAATGTGAATGGAGGGATAGGGGGAGGGATTGTTTTTTGTTTTTTATTATGTATAATTTTTGTAGAATGAAAAATTTTAATCCCATGGGTAAAATGATTGATTTAGATATATGGTTTACCAAAGAGTACACCAACTATACAAGCATGAGGTGCTTGCATGGTTACCCGAATATGGTCACATAGTTGAGCTAACGAGGCTCAAACTATGATAAATGGAACTATGAAGTTAAAATATATCATGCATTCTTGGTGTAAGGTTTCTCTTAATTGTGAGCTCACTATGTACATCACCAATTCCTTTATAAATTTAAACTTTTCAATCCAAAACACTCTAGGACCCAAAAATGGTAAAAATTAATTTAATTAGTTAATTAATTAATTCAAAAGTTAAATGGTTTGTTTAATAATTATCTTCCTCAATATTCCCCTAGAACATAATTTATATAGTTAAATAGGTTCTCCTTCAATGGACTAGGTTTATAAAGGTTACATAACTTTATCATATCCAAGATGAAATTTACCGTAACAATTTATTGGTAATGTTACTTATGGAATGTATAATATTATCATTATATAATGTTTTAGGGGTCTCAAAATAAACCTTTTTATACAATAATTACATGTTTAATTCCATTCAAGTTAGTAGATATATATAATTAAAGAGAAACTTTATCTCAGGGAGGGGGTATTCCACACGTACACACGAGTGATACTCCCATTTTCATAGAATGGAAAGAAAGTATAAAATAAATTATCTTGTTTTTTTAGAATCATAAATACATAATATAAAATAATATTTACTCACTGATAAAATCATTTAGTATATCCTTGATATATGGTGAAGAAAATATGAAAGTGTCGCTTCATGGAGGTGATAATCCACACACCCTCAATAACGATGACTCTTGTTATTTTAGTGGATAGAAGAGGTAAATAATGGTTTTACCATTGTTATAATAACTTTTCAACACACTAATTAGGTTGAGTTTGTTATTATAAAATAATAATTAATGATTTAAAAATGAATGAAAAATAAATAAATTTAATGAAAGATGTGTTGCCAACATTGAGACCTTGAACTTCCTCTTGGAGAAGACTGTATATTTTAGGGACTTGTGAATATTTTGGAGGCCATAAGAATTAAATAATTTAAATAAATTAAATTATAGTGTGTTTACATAGGTTTAAAATGAAAATTCAAAATATTAGTGTAGTATTGAAAGGGTGGAAGTGATCCACCTTTTATAAGTTTGTAAGCGGGACATTTCAATGGAAAAGAATTTTAAGCAAGGGGTAAAAATGGAAATAAATCAATTATAGGTTAGTTATGTGAGAGAATATTGTTAAGGAATGTATTTAATCTTTTTAAACCAATCAAACATTTTCTATAAGTTTAAAACTCATGTTAATTTAGGAAAAATCAAGACACCATTAACTAGGAATTTAAATACATATTACTCTTAATTAAATATTAATCTGGCCACATTTTTATTAATAAAAATATAATTAGAAAAATATTAAAAAATTAGACATGGAAATTTTTAATTTGGTTTCGATTTTTCCATATTTTAATTCTAAAAATCATAATGTTAACTTTTAAATCAAAACATATAATGTGTTGAAAAATTGTTTTTCTAGAAAAATGTTTTGTTAATCATTAAGGATTATTAGTTTTATTTAACATACATTACCCATTAAATGAATGTAAATTTTATTTACATATTTAAAAATCATATTAGAGTTTATATATATAAGTTATTCATTTAATTTTAAAAATACACAATATTTAGAAAAGTATTATTCTTTCAAAAACATTCATTTTATCATGGTAAAAAACATTTACCCAAGGTAACTTAATCTTTTTGACTAAAAATTAAGTGAAACTTTTTAGATAATTTTTACCCATTAATTTAAAATTTAAAATCCATTTCATTTAATTCAATTGATATAAACTAATTTTAAAATAATAATGACTAATTTATATAAAATAATTTTTTAGGAAATATTACTTATGTTCTAAAATATAAAATATAGAATTGTAATTAAAAATGATATTTTAATATATATAATGTTTCATAAAAGGCATATATTTTTTGAATAAATGGTTTCTTATATTTTTTTATAAAATCCATGATATTTTCAAAAATATTATTTTCCACTATTCACCTAAAAATGAATTATATTAGATAAAATTAAATAAAACAATATCATCTTAAGATAATATGAACAGGATAAATCCACAAATTATGTGATTTTTTTCCAATTCACATCCAAATATTTATAAATCATACTTTAAATTAGAATCATAAAATTTAATGAAAAATGTGCTTTTATAATAAATTATTTCGTCATATATCTAATCTTATTTTGAACCCGGTTCTACTTATAAGTATATAAAACATGAAAAGTATCCATTCTATAAAATAATTTTTTAGCAAAAAAATATTTTTTTAGTTTCTTAGTGGTACAAATTGTGTTTCATCTTTAAGGAAATTTTTATTTTATTTTATTATTTTATTTTATAAATATTTATTTATTTGGTTATTTAATTATTTATTTATTTAGATTCGAAAATGTTATTACCACTATTATACATACTAATTCTATTACTACATTATTATTGTCTATATTGGTTTGTCTTTCTATATTTTGTATGGGGAAAACCATAGAACATAGTATTTATTTAAGGAAAAAAAACTAAGGTCATTATAAGATCCCACCAACAATGAGCATCCCTCCCAAGCGTAAATGAGACTACTCTCTCTTAGTGATGATTTATTGTCTCAAAATATTCATAGTTATAGTGAATTCACTAAATACACTATTCAAAATCCTACAAGGTAATACTCTTGATGAAGATGAGTGGAACCTCAGTAGTAGGGGGTTCCTATTTAGGTAATCTTATCCCTATAGTATAAAATATTAGGTAAATTTTCTTAATATATTGAAAGTTAACAAAGTATCTAATCTGTGGATCTTGGTCACTTTCTCTTTCATACATAGAAGTAGTTTTCCATATAGAAACGTTATCTACAAGAGTGTAAAGAAGAATACCAAGACCTTTCCCCATGAATATAAATTACTAAAGATTTACAAATATATCTCTAATTCTAGGTCAAATAACCATTTTCGACTCTTCATTTAATTATTTATATATCTAAACAAGTTTATATTTAAATCTATTTCCATATTGTTTTTAATTCGATCGAGCATACTTCCATCACATATTTAAAAACCTAAATGCCCTGAGTCAAAAATCACTTAATAGAAACAATTATGCATGATTTAAGTTTCATGTTTGATAATTGGACTATAAATTATATAAATTTTTTTTTAAACAATGAAATAAATTCGGAACTCATATTGACGTAGTAACTAACAATTAATATATTAGAAAATGGTATTAACATATTGTTAATTTTTTATTTAATATAATTTTTAAATCACTTCCAAAAATGATATAAAATCATAAGAAAGATCACAATATACCCAAATATCTTATATGTTCTGACCAACAGACAAATAGTATGATGTATGTGATTTATAATTTAAGACTGACATCAGAAAAAATAAGGAAAATATTTTGGAAAAAACTTGTTAAATCACACTTCCACTATGATTATTCCATAGAACCATATTTATGGGTTACATCTCGAGTCCCAACATCCCAAACCCATAGATTCTCTCAAGACCCATACCTTATTTCCCTTAACGTGTTATATTATACCATTTTTTAAGTATTGTTTCTGGATTACCAAAATTGTATCTATTCTGGTCACCACAACACCTGAGAAGTGAAAGGAACCATCAAGATCAATATGAACACCTAAAGGGGTTAATCAGTTGTCTTGTTGTTTTTATGTTTTTATTATTTAATAAAACCATTTCCTTTGATTAGAGATAATTTACACCACTAAAAAAACATACATGAACACCCATAGGAAGATAAAAATATACAAGGTTCACTACTCAATAAGAAAATCTTGTCCTTAACAATATTTGGAAATAATCCAATACCAAACATCCACTAGAAATCAATACTTTGTAGTTTATAACTGTAGGTTCTGGGTGCAGCGGAAGTGCATTGGTGGGTGTACCCAACTTTAATTTTAGTGTTAACAACGATCAATTTGTGATCCATCATGATAATAAAAAATCAGATCATCAAAATATAATGAAGAACGAAAAAGAAAAGGGGGAGTCATGAAACCATAGATAGAATCATCATATATTGGTTATAATTAATTTTATTAATTGACAAGAATTACCTTGATGGAATTCTTTCTTCGTTGACATTTTCGGTCATGATCCGATGTGATTCTTCATTGGGTTTTAGAAACAAACTATAGGATTCATCTAGTGGTGATTCACATGTTCTCCACATATCTTTGGACATCGTCGAAGGGATCTCCTTGTGCAAGTGTGGAATAGCCTTCTCTTGTGATGTCTGCCTTCGATAACCTTGATCTAGTGGAGGATGATCTCCCTGTCAAAGATTGAGAGCATTCCTGGAAGAAAAGAGTTCTCTCTTGTCTTGAGAGCTTTATCTTGATCTGTTGTGCACAACACACAAAAAATGTCTAGGATAATGAGGAATATATAATTGGTGTTGTTTTAGTTACATAGAATAATAAAATGTATTAATTACATGAAATCATTTATTCATTTAATTTAATTCTTATTTATACCCCATTCCTAAAAATAACATTTTACTATTATTATTACCTAACATGCACCCAACAAATTACACCTAATATTATTTCTGAAAAATTCCCATAAAAAAACACAGCTTGTATATATAATATACATGGTGTGTACTTTTGTTTTTCCATTTTTCTTTATTTCCTCCACCATATATATTAGACCTTGAATAATGGAAAATTATTTCTCGAATAAAAATCACTACATTAATCACTAATAAATATATTTTTTCACCCACAATATATTCTCTTGAATAACTAGTGTTGAAATAAATGCGATCAATCATTATTGAATAATTATTATACCGCAGTCAAGAATAATATTTATACAACTTGTTAAATTAATATTTATCTGAGATTCTTGGAAACACTTTTTATGTGCCCCTCTAGGCCTCTTTCCCAATGGCATTAGGCGGAGCCTGCCTAAAGTCCAAGCTTATCATCTAGCAACACGCCAAGGTACCCATAGAGAAATAAGTTAATGCTAAAATGATTGTAAACTCCAACGAACGCTTACCATGTAATGTAATCCCTTTGTCTCGATATCTTGAATCAAGTGGGTATCATGCTGGTTCAATCAACCCATGTGCTCAATCATTCTTTCTTTGACTTCCCAGAATTGAACTCACCCATTTCTTACCAAGGCCATGGATTTATTTAGGCTATATCAATTCCATCAACGGGCCTGAGATATCTACTTCCATTATGGAATAAAAGGGACAAATTTTTTCTCACATTTTTTATTAATGCAATATTACTCATGATGCACCCAACATATCCTTCTTCTCTACGAATAGTTATTCATCACTATTTTCGTCAATACATCTAAGTGTCTGAGTTGAAATACCCATTAATAATAATCTTAAATTCTATGGACCAATACACACGTCCGCAAATAGAAACATCCAATGGCACTATGAAATGTGGATTCCCTACAGGCGGGTATCATTATCATAATAACCACCAGGATATTACCAAGGGCGCACACCATGAGAAGGTGCCTCAATGTTTTATGAGTCCTCTCCCTTAATGTCTTATTTATTTGTGTCCCTCAAATAACATCATCCAGCCATAGAACATATATTCAAGAACAGTGTTTTGGCACATCCAGGTTCTCATCATAGTAAGGATCCTCTATGACCCTTTAATGAAATAGATATCCTTATGAAATTATCACATGCATTGTCACGTAGAATAACAATCAAGATGTGATACTGTATTTATTAATGAATAATGTAAAAATTAGTTGGTTCTATGCCACCAACTCCAACAAACTCCCACTTGTACTAGATCCAACTACAAAAAAACCTTTGATCCTATAGCTCTCAAATGATATTCATGTTTCTACTGAGATATGCCTCTAGTCAAGGGGTCGTCCATGTTCTCTTTTGTGGAAACGCTGCTCAATGAAACTTCACCCATTTGATTGAAATTCCTCAAGAGGTGATACTCTTAGAGTATGTGCTTGGTCCGTTGATGTGACCATTTTTCTTTTTAAAGAGCCACCACTATAGTATTATCACAATATAATGTGATAGGATCTCTACTACAAGCGACCACATCAAGCACCTAGACGAAGTTCCTAATCTATATGACTTCCATGGTTGCATCAGAAGCCGCTATATATTCGGACTCCATTGTAGAATCAGTGAAAACTAGTTTCTTTGAATGCTTATAGATTACAGCTCCTCCATTGAGACCTAAAACATAGCCAGATTGCAATTTCAGATCATTCTGATATGTCTGAAAACCAGTATCAGCATACCCTCTAATGACAAGGTCCTCATCTCTGCCATAAACAAGGAACATATCCTTAGTTCTTCTCAGATACTTAAGGATAGTCTTAACAGTAGTCCAATATTGTTCTCTAGGATCTTCTTGATATCTTTCTACAATACTCAGTTCATAGGAAACAACAATCTTGGTTCATAACATGGCATACATTATGGATCCTATATCCGAAGTGTATGGAATCTTACTCATTCTATCATTCTTTTATTGTGTCTGAGGATACATTTTCATAAAAAGTTATAGGCCATGTGACACTGGAACAAATCCCCTCTTAGATTGATCCATAATAAATCTCTTTAGTATCTATTCAATGTGTGTACCATGACTTATTCCAAGAATCCCTTTGGATCTATCACGAAAGATCTTGATCCCTAAAATTCAGGCTACTTCACACAAGTCCTTCATGGAGAAACATTTGTTCATCCAGTCCTTAACTAACTATATAACTAGTACATCGTTTCTAATAAGCAATATATCTCAAACATATACTATTAGGATAACGACTGCATTCCCATTAAACCACTTATAAACCCATGGAACACATTCATTCTTAATGAAACCAAATTCCTTTACGGATTCATCAAATTGAATGTTCCATGACCTGGATGCTTTCTTTAATCCATAAATGGATTTCTGAAACTTTCAAACCCATTTGGCTTCACCTACTGTCACAAACCTTTCTGGTTGTGTCATATAGACATATTCCTTAAGGTTCATGTTAAGTAATGTTGTTTTGACATCCATTTTCCAAATATTGTAGTCATGGTAAGATGCTATAGCATGTATGATTCTTATGGATTTAAACATGTAAAATGGTGAAAAGGTTTCATCTTAGTCAATTCCTTGACACTGCCTAGATCCTTTAGCCACTAGCCTTGATTTATAGGTTCTAAATTGACATTCCATGTCCAGTTTTCTCTTGAATACTCATTTTTAACCAATAGGCTTTACATCGACTGGCTCATCGACCAAAACAAAGACATTATTCTGATACATGGAATCCATCTCAGAATTTATAGCTTTTAGCCATCTTGCAGCTTCTGAGATTTATGTTGATTCTGTGTAGGATAGATGTTCATCATTGTCTAATAATAATGATTCACTATCCTTGGTGACTATGAAACCAAATCTCTCTGGTTCCCTTACCTATCTTGAGATCCTACGCAGTAATTGTGTTTCTAGAACCTCTTCCATGGGGACTTGTGGAACCTTTTCCTGTACTATCTCCTATGTATCTTGAGCGTCAACTTCGTCGAAGTCAGTCTTTCCCCCATTATCCTTTTTGAGGATGTGCTCCCTCTCAAAAAAGATAGTCTTTCTGGAGATAGTCACATTCTGGTCTGAAGGGTTATATAGGTAATATCCTTTTGTTTCCTTAGGATATCATATAAAGATACACTTCGGGCCTCGAGGTTCTACTTTGTTTCTTGATAAGGCCTTAACAAATTACTTCCATCCCCATACACGTGTGTCCAACAAAATGGGTTTCGTTCCATTCCATAACTCATAGGGAATTCCATTTTCCTCCATAGTTGGTACTCAATTTAATGTGTATGTTGCAGTTTGTAATGCATATCCCCAAAAGGATAATGGGGGATCTACATGACTCATCATCAACCTCACCGTGTCCAACACGAGTGGTTCCTCCTTTCACTAACACCATTCCAGTACGGTGTATAAAGAGTAGTGAGATGAGATAGAATCCTAGACTTCCATAGAATATTGATGAACTCTTGGTTTATATATTCTCCCCCAAGATCCAATCGAAGATTCTTTATATTCTTACCATGATGTTTCTCTACTTCATTCTTGAATTCCGTAAATTTATCTAAGGCTTCTGACTTATTCCTCATTAAGTAGATATATCCATATATAACCAAATCATCAGTAAAAGTATTGAAGTAAGAATATCCACATTTAGCTTCTACTAGAAATGGTCCACAGACATCCGTGTGCACCAATCCTATAAGCTATATGGCCCTTTCACCCAGTCCACTGAAAGGTGGCTTGGTCATTTTAACTTGTCAACTAGTGTGACATATATCAAGTATTTATATCTTAGTAGAGTCAATATATCCATCTTGGTAGAGCTTTTTCAAGCACTTATCGTTTACATAACTGAGATGGTGATGCCATAATTGGGTGGTGTATGAGTCATATGAGTTTGTTTTGTAATCAATTCCCAACACTTGGTTTTCGTAATTTAACACATATAATCCATTATTTAAATGCACCATACCATAACATACATTATTCTTGTAAAATAAGAAACCATTATTTCCAAATATGAAAATAAATCCATCCATATCCAAGCATGATATAGAAATTTTGTTTTTGGTAACACAAGGAATGTGATATCAAATATGTAAAACCAAAATCATCCCAGTTGGCATTGAGATGTGTTAATCGCCAATGGCTAACACAGCATGCCTCAGGCCATTGGCAGCTCAAAGATCCACCTCTCTTCTATAAATCTTTCTAAATATTCTTGGTTATTGCATTTGAATACAAATTTGAGCCCTGAAAGCGGTATATAATACCCAATGTGTAAAAATGGAAATATTAAACTCGATAACAAATCCACCTTTAGTATCCCCATGCTTCTGAGTGCAGTTTCTCTTCCATTGGCCTTACATGCCATAAGAAAAACATAATGCCACCTATTCCTTTCCATTCCTCTGAATATTCTCTTTCTTGGAGGGACAGTGCTCAAGGGCTTCAGACCTTTTATAAGTCCTTTTCCCCTTTTCCATGTCCTTACTTTTCTTATTCACCATAAGGACTGTGGGTTTTTCTTTCCCCATGTCCTTATCTACCTGGAGAATTATGGTCAGATGATCTGATAGACTCTTCTCATTGTTTATCATGTTATAGTTAAATAAAATCTAGAAATGGTCTTGGGAAGTGATGATAGGATGAGATCTGTATGCAACTCATCCGGGAACATAACCCCTAAGATGTCCAGGAATTCAATGTAGCCAATAAGCTTGACTAAATGAGGCCCAGCTGGCGTAGACTCTCCAATATTTTTTTTTAACAAAGCATTGTAGATATCATATCTCTCCGATCTCACCTTCTCTTGATAGATATCCTTAAGATGATACATCATGCTATACGCGTCCATGTTTTCATTTTTCTTCAAGAGATCATTAGACATGGCTGATAGAATGAAACATTCTACATCTATGGAATCATCCATATGTTTCATATAGAGAGATTGTTCCTCATCACTGGCATCTTTTCCAGGTGCAACTGGAATAATCTCTTCTAGCACATACAATTTCCTCTCATGCGGAAGGATGATGTGTAAACGCCTTTTCCATTCTTTGAAATTGGTGTTGGTGATAAGGTTTTCCTTCTCGAGTATGGTTCCTAATGATAAGTTTGAAGTCATTTTTCTTTTCATTTCTACAAATTAATATGAGCAATGGTTTATTACATTATTTTGATAAAACTGATACAAATAATTAAATTAATACTTATTAGTCTCCCACAATTTTATTGAAATCCAATAGCCCTCACCATTGGCTTCGGAATATTCTATTTCCTGAATATTATAGTTCCAGGGATCCATATTTCCCTTAGTATTAACTAAACTGGGTTTGGTCAAAAAACTTTAAGGGGTTTTAGGTAGGAATTCCAAATTCCATCTTCATTAACTTGTAGCTTCGTGCTCTGCTGAGTGGACTCCCCAATCCTGAAATCCTTTAATTTTGGATTTCCTCAACCTTTGCCTCTGGGTCTCACCAAGTCCTGCTATGGAATTCAACCCTTGATGCAAACCAAGTAAATCTAACCCAAAACCTCGAATTAGAATTCCCCAATAATGGAAAGCTCCCCAACTAGGTTTGGTCAATCACTTTGAACTATGGTTTGATTCTAAACAAGATTATGGAAGTCTATATCGACTTAATATTTTCTTTGAGGGGTTTTATCCTTATACATAAATTTACATTTTATTATCATTGATTACATGCTTGTTAATGTTAAGTGGGATATACTTAAGTGATTAACCATGTCTGTGAAAATATTTTACACAAAAGCAGTTCTTATATTAGTTCCATCTTGCATGATTGTTTAATTAATTAATTGTATGATCATGACAACAAACACACAATAAATAAACCACACAACTGATAGAAATAAAATGAATGGTATGATCATGAGATTGTTCTATTGGTTAGTTTATCTAGCAGTTGATAAACTAACCCAAGACCTAGGGGAGAAACACCTTGAGCCTTTTGGGTTCGTGTTTACATCTTTCCACCTATCCACCTTAGTATCTCATTGGATTGGTTTCACCTTGGCTCCTAACTTGAGCTACCTCCACTAGCTTGGGAGCTCAATACATTACATATGATTTTATCTCACTCACTGGTGTGGGGTAAAACGGGGTTTTACATAAAAGAAACCTTGGGCACATAGGCCCTACATATTAACGAGGATAAGGCTCGCAAACCAACGAATTTATTTTAAATAAATAAATTAAAAGAAACCATTCATATTAAAAGGTCTTGGTCTAGCTCATGATCATCCATACAAGCAATGATATTTACAAATAAATAAAACTAGCATTCAAATCTTTAATCATTGTTATTTAAGATATATCATGCTCAAATCAATTAATAATCATTAATTAATCAATCCTTTTATCTTAAGGCCTTTTCTGAATTTCCCTGAGATTCTCAACCATCATAATTTTAAACTAATAAATTAATTTAAAATTTTCTTTGTACGTAACTTGTACCTTGGAGGAAACCCGGTGAATTCTTGTACATAACAACCCAATGAGTAGAAATGAACATTACGTGAATGTTAAATTAAACACACACATATATATATATAACGCCTATCACGTGTTGTGGCACAGCTTTACGCATGCACTATGGTACATGTCTCAAGGGTTTGTATAATATAATAATAAATTTTAATAAATCTGCATAATTTGAATGAGTACACAGCGTGCAGTTCCGAATACACGGTGTGTACTTTTGTTCACCGTCCATCTGAAGTACATGCCTGGGGACATCACATATAGATGTACTTCTGAAATATTCGGAGTACAAGGCATGTTTAGTGGGACACACGCCATATAGTATCCGCGTTATATTGTTTTCAGTCAGTCAAGCTGTGTACGGGGTACACGGTTCAACCCTAACCAAAAGGGACTACACTCTATGTTCAGTGGACCACATGGCATGTAATCTAGAAACCATGTGCCACATGTTCCTGGTCAACATACGATATCATTTAAGAATTAGAAATACTCCACCACATGGCATGATTTGACGGACCAGTCTGATGCATTGAACCTAGACTACACAGCATGTACTACCGAATACATGTCGTGTATTCGAGTGTTGTACGGCTAGGAACATTTGGCACCTACGGATGAGATCATCTATTTTATTTTATTCAAAATTAAATGAAATAATTGTTTCTGTAGGTGAATGATAAATGAGAGAGGAGGAATAGATCTTGAGATTCATATTTTAAATAACAGTTAACTTGAATTGAAACAACTAAATTATTAAATGCATAAATCACCAATAAAAAACTAAATAAATATAATCAATGATATGACCCACTATGATACAACTTCTAGGTTCTGGGTGTAGTGGAAGGGAGTTGGTGTGTGTACCCAGCTTTAATTTTAGCATTAACAATGATCAATCCGAGATCCGGCACGATAATAAAATGTCAGATCTTCAGAATAGAATGAAGAACAATATAGAAAATAGGGGAGTCCCATAACCATATATAAGATCATCGTATGTTGGTTATAATTAATTTTATTAATTGACAAGAATTACCTTGGCGGAATTCTTTCTTTATTGATGTTTCCAGTCACGATCTGTGGTGATCTGTCGTTGTGTCATAGAATCCATGTGTAGGATTCCTCTAGAGGTGATCCACGCATGCCCCATGTATATCTGGATGTTACCGATGGGATCTCTGGGTGCTAGTGTGGAGGAGCCTTCGCTTGTGATGTTCTCCTTCGATCGCCTTGATCCTGTGGGGGAGGATATCCCTCTCGTAGGTTGAGAGTGTTCTTGGAAGAAAATAATTTCTCTCTTGGCTTGACTACTTTCTCTAGATCCATTGTGCACAACACACAAAAAATTTCTAGGCTAATAAGAAATATATAATTGGGATTTTTTTTAATTACATAGAATGATAAAATTAATTAATTACCCGAATGAATTTATTTATTTCATTTAATTCTTAGCAAAACCCCATGTCTAAAAATAACAATTGACTATTATTATAACTTGACATGTGCCCAGTGAATTACACCTAACATTATTTCTTATAAATTTCCAGAAAAAAATACACTGTGTTTTTATTTAATATACACGGAGTGTACTTTTTTTCCATTTTTATTTATTTACTCCACCACAATTATTATACCTTGAATAATGGAAATTTATTTCTCAAATAAATATCACTACATTACTCACTAATAAATATATTATTTCACCCAGAATATATTCTCTTGAATAACTAGTGTCAAAATAAATGAGATCAGGAATTCTTGAATAATTATTAAACAACTGTCAGGAATAATATTTATTCTAATTGTTAAATTAATATTTAACTGAGATACATGGACACACATAGTGTGTGACTCTCAGGGCCTCTTTATCAGTGGAACTAGGCAGAGCCTGCCTAAAGTCCAAGGTTAGCGTCTAGAAACATGCCAAGGCACCCATAGATAAAGAAGTTAATGCTACAATGACATGTCACCTCCTACAAATGCTAACCATGTAATTTAATCCCTTTGTCTCAATATCTTAAATCAAGCAGGTAGCATGTTGGTGCCCTCAACCCATGTGCTCAGTCATTCATTCTTTGACTTCTTAGAATTGAACTCTCCCATTTCTTACCATGGCCATGGATTTATTTAGGCTATATCAATTCCATCAAAGGGATGGAGATATCTACATACTTTATGGAACAAAAGTAACAAATCCTTTATCACATTATCTATTAAAGCTGTATTACTTGTGATGCACCCAACATATCATACTTCTCTACAAATAGTGTGTTTTCATGGTTTTCGTTAATATATCTAAGTGCGCAATTTTCAATACCCATTAATAATAATATTAATGTCTAAGGACCAATACACATTTCTGATGATAGGAACATCCAATTATGCTATGAAATGTCGATTTCCTACTAGTGGGTCTCATTCTCATAATATCATCCTAGATATTACCATGGGTGCACCCCATGAGGATGTGCCTCAAAGTTTTATGATTCCTCACCCTTAATGGTCTGTATTATTTGTGTCCATCAAATAACATCATCTGACCATAGAATATATATTCAAGAATAGTGATATGGAACTTCCAGTTTCACATCATTGCAGGGATTCGCTATGACCCTTTAATGCAACAGGTATCCGTAGGACATTTTCACATTAATTGTCATGTATAAGATAAATCAATATGTGAAAAGTTATTTATTAATTAATAAAGTACAAAGTATTTGGTTCCAGGACACCAACTCCAACAACAACTAGTAAGGAATATTCACCACTTTCATGGAAATTTGGTCATTTGACACTTTATATACTCTTCACACATATAATATTATTAAACAATTTTTAGAAGAAAAAAAAAATAAAACTTCACCAACATGCTTCAGCACGTTGTCATTGTTCTACTATAATTTTTTTACACCATCCTTCTTGAAATTTCTTCTCCCTCCTGTTCAATTTCTTCCACCATAGTGAGAAATAAATTCTCAATGAACATATTTATTTGAACCTATATGTATGGTAGATTCTCTATCTAGTAACATCATTCGATTACCCTCTTTCTTATTCCCTGTTTGTATGATATCTTCTTCTTCAAGTAGTAACAGTCAGGTACCATTTCATTTGATATCCTCTATACGATACCAGTTTTTCTAATTCTATTTTTTATTATTCCAAGATAAAATATATCTAAATATATTCAAATATATCATCACATACTAAATAATTACATTGAAAACAAAAACTTTTTTATAATGAACCTAATCCACTTTCTGTATCCATAGTTTCTTTGAAAAATGGAGGACTGAAAACATGAAATTCAAATTAATATATTGAACTTGGATTATCCCACTAGAATCATTCTTCATTTAACCACCTTCAATCATCTAAAAAGATAATATTCAACAATAATTATAATAACTTTACTCATATCTCGATTTCAATGATCTCATCAAACCATCCTCAAATATTTTCTTTAATAAAAATAATTCGTTTTTTATTAGGGAGTTGTTGAACATCCAACTCAACATCGTCATAATTTAGGATGTTAAAAATCATAAAATCCTCTAAAAACATCTTCTGGATCATCTTTGTAAGAAATACTTATACGATAATGTTTCTCCTATTACAACTTTATAGTAACTCCTCTAACTAGTTCCACTTTTTTATAGTGATCTTATTTATCTGTCTATTGATAGATATTGGTTTATTTTGTTTCGACCTCTTCAAGTTATGCTATCTGATGATATTTCTAATTAATTTTCTTAAAAAACCCAATTAAATGATTATTATTAGAAAACTGTGTCTGATTACATAACTATGAATCCTATATTAGATTTATTCTGAATCTTTTTTTTGGATGAATTCATTCAGAAACCATTTTTTGATGAATTAAAAAAATATTCATTCAATGCACTTTTTTGGAAAACTGTTCTCAAAAGAATCAAGAAATTTTCCTTTGTCTAATGAGATCAAAAATTTCCATCTATATTACTCTATACAATAATTCGATAATAGTTTTTCATATACTATCCTTTTTTGAGAATCCCCATATTCTTTAAATTACTTCATTTAAAAAAATATTAGTTTTAATCCTAAGTACATTAAAATAATCCTTTCTTTTTGTGTTCTTTAAGATCAAAAAATAACTACATGGTTTACATATCTCAAACATCTCCAAATAATATTATTATAAATGCAATCGGAAATGTATTGGATTCTACCCTTTATTTGATCACCTTAGTTGGTTCATCTCTATATGATTTCATCTTTCTATTAGACCTATAATTCTATGTTCAGTATACTACTTCTATAAAATTCATAAGTAAGGCACAAATTTTCCAATATATTTTTGAATTCACAACCAAGGAAAATATAATGAAATATTTTGTTCTTGTTAACCATCTTCTTCTCAATTCAAAAACCCCTCAAAGCCTCTTTGTCTCAGCAATCTCCCTCTTTCGATTTTCATATCAAAGAAAGAACATAAACCATTTAATCTCTTAAACTAAATACATTTATTGATATATAATAATTCTAATCCAATGTGAACGAATTTGAAGTAGACAACAAGAATCATTGAACAAAAATACCATGTTGTTTTTAAATCAATGATTATAAAAAATTTCAAACTTCTTCCTAAAATCAAGAATTTATCCTCAAAACCCAAAAAACTCCTCAATATGTTATTGTGTCCACTTGAAAACTTTTCCCACATCCTCCTGAAGTCAAAAATTTATCATCACAAAGCAAAACATGCTTCAAAAAGTTCCTATATCCACTTCAATAAACTATTAAAATAGTTAACGAATTCTATCATAATAACTTACCCATTTTCAAAACACCCCTTAAACATATTCCCTCTCAATATAGGTAAATAATGTATCAATGTTGTTTTCATATTTCTCTATTGTAACCAATATCCAAACAAAATATGAGAGGGGGGATAGATATCACAGACCATAACATTAAAGAGAGCCAAGTTGAATTCCCATAATGAAACTCAACTTCTCTAAATGTTTCATTTAGCAATGGTTTATGTAAAATATCTGCAACATGATCCTTTATAAGAGAAAACTGCAAAATTAGTTCACTTTATTCCTTAAATTTATTTATGTATAGGTTTTTTCAGCTCATCCTTATTATAAATTAAAATCCATAAAACTAGTATCCATCTTGGAATATGAATTTCTTAGAGGTTATATCATCCCATAAAATTCTTATTTCACTTTTAAACATAGTTTTTATCTTTAATAATCATGATTACAAATGTTTTTTCAATATTAATTTCTTTCTCCCTCTCTCTATTTTAAAAGGTAGATTTTAAATCCATTTAAAATATCTTATATTTTTTTGAGAAGCAATATTAATAAGGATTGTGATGGATTAAATCCATTCTAATAGGGAAAATATCTCATAAAAAAATTCCTTAAACTTTTGAGCATCCTTTAAAATCATTATTTCTTTTTTTCTTATCATTTCACTTATTTTATTAAACTATTTAAGAAAATTCACATTTTTCTAATCACATTATTATCTTATGTTTTGGGTCCTAGATCCCACATATAGTTTTTCATTATCTGGTCTAAATGTTCATTCATGGAATAAATCCATTATTTATTCTCCAAGTATTCTTCAATATCTTTGGGCTCAACTTGTTAAAACAAAGAGGTATGTGAGAATATCCACAATTTTCTTATGATTTGAACAAGTTGTCCTTAATCTCGAATGATATTTTTCGCTTCCACTTTTTTCCTCATAATTGGATGATATGAATGAAATTGTCCTCGTTTATTGAAATAGATGAATCAATATATTCATCATGAAAAATTTAAATATCATTACTTTTATAAAAAACATTGTCATGTTATTTAAAGAAAAAATTCCATCTTTTCTTCCTATTATATCAGAATATAACTTTGAAACTAATCTATCATAATATTCCAACAGTTTAACATAATTATTTTAGATAATATTTATAGTTTCCTTGTTATAAAACTTTTATCCTTTTCTATTAAGTAGTTATATAAGGAAGATACCATCAACACCTCTTTAAATAAACTTCCCAAGCTTCTCGCCTTTGAATTTGTTAATGTAGGGGCTTCTAAACAGCCTTATGTATTTCACGCTTGGGGTCTCTTTGTGATAAATTTCATATAGAGTCATGTCAGAGTTTTTCCAGTATAAATAGAGATTCTAAATTTGAAAGATTTCTCCAAAATCTTTTCAAAAAAATAATTGATACATATCGGGTTCAATTAACATAGTTCAATACATATCAAACAAACATCCACCATATTTTCTGAAAAAACCATTTTGTTGTAGTGTGTATGGTGCAATTTTTCCATGAATATTTTCATTGTTTTCAAGATAATATTTGAACTTCTAATTTTTCTAATTTGAACAATTATCAGTTTAAATCCCCTTTAAATAAAATCAACATTCTTTTTTATCAATTATCCTAAAATTCTTAATCTTTTTGGAGATACTATGATTTATGTTTTAATAAAATAATACACACAATGTGAGATAAATAATTATTTAATAAAATAAAATACTTATATTCATTTGAAAATTCCATTCACATGGGTCCAAATATTTCATAATTTAAATCTATAAGGGATGAGTTACATATATCTCAACTCTCTTAGGTACTAAATTTTAAATATCCTATTTCTAGCGTATAAAAAAACAAAATATTTTCTTGTTAGGAATATCATGAAAATTTTATATCATTTTTATCCTTATGGTATTCCTCTATCACATATTTCGAGGCCTCTTATTCCATAATTGATTTTCATCCATCTTTCCTAGATTTCATGATCCTGATAAATCTTTAAATTGGGAAAATTTACCCTTGTTTTTTGTATTATTATGAAACCATTCCCTTCTTTTAGCCTTGTAATAATAAATATATATCTTCAAAATAATATATCATTTCCATTATCAAAAAGATCTGAAATACCTAATAAATTATTCTTCATTCCATAAACCTATAACGAACATCTAGATTTAAATATTTATTTTATAATGAATGAAGATCCATTTTATTTTATTCTAAGTGACACATTATTTCAAAAATTAATTGTCGCTTATTTTTAGTCTTCTTATTTTTCAACAATACACATATCCATTTGTCACGACCCGACCCAACGAGGCTCGATTTGCGACTTCCCAAGCCCGCCTCCAATAGGCCAGGGGTTGGCGACTAGTGCCGAGTAGGATATCACAAACACATGGGAGGCATTAGCCTAAGGTACCTGTATGCACGCACCTACAAACATCTCCATGCAACAGTGGAGAGATAATTAAAACTGAAAAGTAAAATGCATGCATACAACTATCCGACAACAAGAGTACAATAGAAGTACAAAAGGGAAAAATAGGGCCCACCAAAAGAAAACTAAAAAAGCGCGTCCAACCTATTCTGAAGAAGGGGAAACACTGCCACAAACACCCGCCGGAAAGCTCCCTCAACACCGCACTGGTAAACACCCCGGTCAGCCTCGCTCACTCAGCTCCTCCTACTTCGAGTCCTCCTGGGACTCCATCAAAAGGCCTCTGGTCTGCACAAAACATAGACATGTGCAGTCAAATGCCATACAGGGGTGAGTATAAATATACTCAGTAGGAACCCCAAAAACCCAAAACAAAAGCGAGCAACTGAAAGGAAAAAACCCGCTCATCCCAGCCAGAGGGAACCCAGATGAGAGAGAAACTCCAACTTGTGACCATCCTTGGCTAAACACAACTAGTCAGCTTAACTCATGTGTATGCCCATAAATGCACCTTGAACAATCCAGATATACTTAGCTCACGCAACAAGCCACCCGAGGTACCGACCTCGTAACCAGCAACGGATCACAACCAAAAGAACACACTCCATGATCAATGACATCCTAGATGACATGCACCTGAGAGATACACTCCATTGGGTCCCAAGCAAACATCTCAGACGCTCACCCGAGAGACCACGCTCGTCGGATACCATCACTGAAGAAAACCCCACTAAAACAACATAACCACCAAACTCCTCGGATAGGGGATTGTTGTTAGGGTCCGCTAGGGGATACCAGAACCCACTCTGGTATACGAAGCTCAGCGATAGGGGATCACTCCCAGGGTCTGTTGGAGGATACCATGACCCGATCTAGTATACGTAGTTCTCACAGATAGAAGATCACACCCAGGATCTGCTTGGGGATACCACAACCCGATCTGGTGCTCGACAGAATCACATCACTCAGATAGAGGATCATCACCCATATAAAGGTGGTCACGACGATACTGAAACCCTATCTGGTATAACTCACGATGTAGGGGATCGAACTGACACTGCCGCAACCTTACAAAAACCACGCGCTGAGTAGGGGATCGCATAACCAACAATACCGCAACCCTACTATAAACCTGACGCTGAGTAGGGGAACGTATACCCGACGATGCCACAACCCTACTGAGCATGGACCACTGCATAGGGGATCATATTCCCGATGATTCCACAAACCCTACGGGGTTCACCTGCTAGATAGGGGATCGCCGCCTGTGGATAAGCGGTCACAGCGATACCAAGAACCCGATCTAGAGAAACGATGCTAGAGGATCACGTTCCGGGCCCACCAGAGGAATGCCACAACTCTAACAGAATAAACATCCCATCGAGAGAATCATAACTCTATATGAAGGTTGTGATGCCGCGAGAACCCTCGTAGGAATGAACCAAGGGAGTACCCTCAACAACCTATGGTCCAAATGTCGCTAACCTGAACAACCCGCAACAACGCCACCCTGTATAGCACCAAGGCTGATACCGAGGCCACCATCGCGATCCACGTGAAAAAACACGTAGGATAGGCTGTTTACTCGCCCGAAACGGACAACCAGTGAAAAAGGCCCTATTCACCATAGCTAGTCTGTGTGGGGCCCACACAAAGATCCCAAAACCCATCAAGTGGATCATACCACGGTGATCCCCAAGGAAAAACACATGGAATCAACTACTCGTTCGTCCGAAACAGACACCCAATGAAAAAGGTACTATTCACCAAAGACATCTCGGGCGGGGCCCACACCTCGATCCTGAAACTCAACGAATGGATCGCACCTTTGCGATCCTCTCGGAAAAACACACAGGTTTGACTATTGATCCGCCAAAAACAAACTCTTGGTGCGAAAGCTGCGTTTCTCCACAAATGCCAAAACCCGACCTCGTGGGGCCTACACCCTGTTCTCATCCCCAACACCCTAAATCCAATAATAAAAGTCCATCGTACCATTAGGGACTCAACGCCACAGGCGGCGCATCAATCGGACGCTCCGGGTAGAAGATACAACAGCCCGAAGTCGAATAATAATAAAATATTATTATTTTATTCAATTTTTCAAGCCCCCGGGCCAAATTCCTGACTCAAAAAATTATCAAAGTGAGTTCAAAAGGTCCATCTAGACGTAAGGAATGTGTCTCCGCAAATGGCTCACAAATCAGAGTTACGGTTTGCGAGTTACAGGGGTTTAAAGAACCCCCGGAAAATCCTGGCTGGACCACCGCCAGCCTCGCAGGAAACCGCCGCGCCGCCACCGAATTCTACAGCGCTGTCGCCGCCGTCAACGGAATCCTCCGCGCCAACGCCGCGCCTCACCGGACTCCTCCATTAACGCCACTGGAAAATCGAGATTTCGCCAGAAAACTTCCAGGAGCCACCGGGAGCACCTCGATGTTTGAAATTCAGATCCGAAAAAAGTTTTAGAAACCTCGGGACCCGAACTACACAACCCTTACAAAAATTTAAAAAAATAACACAAAAACGGGATCCGGGATTGTAAAACTCAAACCGCCTACCTTGTGGGCGAAACGCCGACGTCTTGCCTTAGGTCCGCGCTCCAGAGCTTCCGTTGCACGCTCCACGAACATCCGTCGTCGAAATCCGAGCTCGTGGGTGCTTCATTTGCTTGATTCGGTGGATCGGTGGCGAAGAATGGCGAAGAATGTCGCGAGGAATGAGAAAGGGGGGTGCTGATATTTATTTCTATCTTAGAAACATATCTTCCGCCCTCCGATGCCAAACCGGCCTCGGACCCAACGCCCGATGAAAACAAAGGTAAGGCCACCCCTACGGTAAACGCACCATTCTGAACACAACTGCGGACTCAGATTTTCCATCCGAGACTCCGTTTAGAAGTTATTTGAGCCGATGCTCATACACTAACTTTTACATTTATTTATGAAAACACCCCTGGTGGCGTTCTCTACAGCGGGCCCATGCCTGGAAAGTTTACAACCCGCCTAGGGTAAACGGCACATTCCGGACCCAACTGTGCCCTCAGATTCCCGTTCCAAGCTACTGTTTAGGAGATATAAAACCCCCGCCACGTGCATAGTATAAAAATACTTAGTTTTTTATAAAATTAATTCTGGGCACACCGGCCTCGGAACCGCACTCCGTCTTCGCACCTAACTCTGAAATTATTCATAGAAATATTCCAAAGTCTAACAGGGCCAAAAACCCGAGTCGCTACATCCTCCCCCACTTAGAACATTTCATCCTCGAAAAGCCAAAAGCACAAGGAAAATGACTAGACTCTCAACTGGGTCTCTCACACCAGCGAGTTCGCCAAAAAACACCCATGCTCGAACACATAAGTCAGAGGGACTCATCCACCACACCTCGATACTATCCTCTTTGGGCGGCACTGACTCGCCTACACGGTTTTAATCACGTCACAAAAACGCATCTCGGTGGGGGAAGGATCCCGCTTCCTCACGCATTCGAAGCATGCCGAACAACTCCCATACAGGGTCTTACCAACTCCCTGAACAAAACTCGAGCAAGTAATAAAAAGGAAATAGTACCGCTAAACAGTGTCTATCAAACTACTGCAGAAAGTAGAAAGGACACAAGGCGTACCTCTATCCATCTACGGCGCCACTGGGTCAATAGCTTCTAGGGAATGCAGAATTCCTCTCCCTTGGCCACCAACTCCATGAGCTTGGTGTGGACCACCTGGGGGTGGGGTGGTGGAAACTGATACCGCCTACCACCTTCTGCTGCTGCACCAGCTCCGTCGCCACGTCCGCCACCCTGCGGACCTCCTTGACCAAGACATTTCCTCTGCCAAGGCGGTTCATCGACCAGCTCTATCTCAGCAGCATGACGGGTCAGACAATCTCTAGCAAGATGTCCCCAACCGTCTCAAGAAAAACACTGCCTCTCCTGTGGCTGACTAAAACTGGCCTCCGAGCCCTGTGAGCCCTGGGCCTTAGATCCTCCATCATAGGGTCGCCTCCTAAAACCTCGGCCACGTACTGTCCCCTTAGTTTGTCGTCGGCTGATAGATGCATACATCTCCACTCTCACGTTCCCAAAACTAACAGACGATATCTTCTCGGCCAGAAAGCTCTCCACCACCAAAGCTCGTTCTTGCACTCTAGCATAGGTGGGCAGGCACAAGGAAACCACACCTGCCTGGATGTCTCTATGAAGACCCTTCTCGAAGGTCCGAGTCCTAAATAAAGGGTCTCGAACCATATCTGGGGAGTATCATGACAGGTCTGTAAACCTCACTGAGTACTCCGACACAGTCTGAACCTCCTGCCGAAGCTGCAGAAGCACCTGAATACGCACTGACCTCAGCGTCATCAGATAGAACTCCTCCCTAAAGAGCCGCTAAAACTCTACCCACGTGAGCGTCTCCTCATCAAGGGACTGTGTCACTAGGCTCCACCATCACCCAACCGAACCATGCAGAAGGCTCTCCGCTAGAACAACCATCTGATCAGGAGGTGTCCTCACTAGGCGGAAAACTCGGGTGACTGCCTCAAGCCAGTCATGAGTTTCCTGGGAGTCTGGATCACCCCGAAACCTCAGAGGTCACTACCTCTGGAACTCGTGCAGTGCACTCAACCTGCGTGTAACCTCATCTTGCACTGCCAGCACAACCAGCTGCTCAACCGGTGGTGGCTCAACTGGCGGACCACCTGGAGGTCTAGCCTCAGAACCTGCGCCATGGTCCACAGCCTCTGCATAGGGCGGATCATCACCACAATCCCGTTGTGGAACCCTCACTGGCTGTCATCATGGAGGGATCCTGAAATACATTCAAGACGCACCACAGTCAAAGAGTATATCTGGAGAGCTGACTCAAGAAAGAAAAGGAAAAATAGAAAAACCCAGTCCTATATGATGCATGTACCGTTATGTCCCTACGGCCAGTGTACGAATTTCCTGAGTCGAAAGATAGGTTATCAAAGTCCTGGTGTATGGATACGTCGGCCGCCGCACCAACACTGGAGTCTCTGGCCTGAAAGCCGAGCTCGAAACACCATAAAATTGCCGTTAGGCAACCCAAACCAAACTCACAGCTAGACCAGCTACGCTCTGAGATCCCAAAGGTAGAACCTCCTCTGATACCACTCTGTCACGACCCGACCCAACGAGGCTTGAGCCGCGACTCCCCAAGCCCTCCTCCAATAGGCCAGGGGGTGGTGACTAGCGCCGAGTAGGCTATCACACACACATGGGAGGCATTAGCCTAAGGTACATTTACGCACGCACCCACAAACATCTCCATGAAACAGTGCAGAGATTAGTAAAACTTAAAAGTAAAATGCATGCATACAACTATCCCACAACAAGAGTACAGCAAAAGTAAAAAAGGGAAAAACAGGGCCCACCAAAAGAAAACTACAAAAGCATGTCCAACCTACTCTAAAGAAGGGGAAACACTACCACAAACACCCACCGGAAAGCTCCCTCATCACCGCACCGGTAAACACCCCAGTCAGCCTCGCTCACTCAGCTCCGCCTGCTCCGAGTCCTCCTAGGACTCCGTCGAAAGGCCTATGTTCGGCACAAGACACAAACATGTGCGGGCAAAGCCCGTTCAGGTTTGAGTAAAAACATACTCAGTACGAACCTCAAAAACCCAAAACAAAAGGGAGAAACTGAAAGGAAGTAGTCCGCTCATCCCAGCCAGAGGGAACCCAGACGAGAGAGAAACTTCAACTTGTGACCATCATCGGCTAAACACAAATAGTTATATCAGCTCAGGTGTATTCCCACACATACACCTTGAACAGCCCAGATATACTCAGATCACGCAACAAGCCACTCAAGGTACCGACCACATCACTAGCAACAGATCACAACCATGAGAACTCACTCCATGATCACTGACATCCCAGATGACACGCTCCCAAGAGATACACTCCATCAGGTCCCAAGAAAACATCTCAGACGCTCACCCGAGAGACCATGCTCGTTAGATACTGTCACTGAGGAAAACCCCACTAAAACAACATAACCACCAAACTCCACGGATAGGGGATCACTCCTAGGGTCCGATAGGGGATACCAGAACCCACTCTGGTATACGAAGCTCACAGATAGGTGATCACTTCTTGGATCCGCTGGGGGATACCACGACCCGATCTGGCATACGTAGTTCTCACAGATAGGGTATCACACCCAAGATCCGTAGGGGGATACCACAACACGATCTTGTGCTCGACAGAAGCATGTCACTCAAATAGAGGATCATCGCCCATATAAAGGTGGTCACAACGATAACGGAACCCTATCTGGTATAACTCGTGATGTAGGGGATCGAACTGATGATGCCACAACCCTATAGAAACCACGCGCTGAGTAGGGGATCACATAACCAACAATACCGCAACCCTACTATAAACCTGATGCTGAGCAGGGGAACGTATACCCGACGATGCCACAACCCTACTGAGCATGGCCCACTACGTAGGGGATCATATTCTCGATGATGCCACAATCCATACGGGGTTAACAATCTAGATAAGGGATCACCTCCTATGGATAAGTGGTCACATCGATACCAAGAACCCAATCTAGAGAAATGATGCTAGAGGATCCCGCTCCGGGCCCACCGGAGGGATTCCACAACTATAACAGAATAAACATCCCATCGAGAGGATCATAACCTTATACGAAGGTTGTGATGTCGCGCTAACCCTCGTAGGAACAAACCAAGGGAGTACCCTCAACCACCGCTGGTCCAAACGTCGCTAACCCAAACAACCCACAACAACACCACCCTGCGTATCACCAAGGCTGATACCGAGGCCACCATCACGATCCACGTGGAAAAACATGCAGGATAGGCTGTTTACTCACCTGAAATGGACAACCATTGAAAAAGTAACTATTCACTGTAGCTAGTCCGCGTGCTGCCCACACAACGATCCTGAAACCCATCAAGAGGATCATACAATGACGACCCCCTCGAAAAAACACACGGAATAAACTACTCATTCATCTAAAACGGACACCCGGTGAAACAATTACTACTCACCGAATATAGCTCAGGCAAGGCCCACACCTCAATCCTGAAACTCAACAAACGGATTGCACTATTGCGATCCTCTCAGAACAACACACAGGTTCGACTATTCATCAACCAAAAACGGACTCCTGGTGTGAAAGTTGTGTTTCTCCGCAAACACCAAAACCCGACCTCGTGGGGCCCGCACCCCATTCTCGGCCCCAACACTCTAAAACCAACAAGAAAATTCCTTCGTACCATCAGGGCCTCAACGCCACAGGCGGTGCATCAATCGGACGCTCCGGGAAGAAGATACAACGGCCCAAAGTCGAGTAATAATATAATATTATTATTTTATTCGACGTTTCAAGCACCATGCCAAAATCCCAACTCAAAAAAATATTTAAGTGAGTTCAAAAGGTCCATCTCGAAGCAAGGAACGTGTCGCCAAAAACGGCTCACAAATCGGAGTTACGGTTTGCGAGTTACAGGGGTTTAAAGAACGCCTGGAAAATCCTGACCGGACCACCGCCAGCCTCACCGGAAACCACAGCGCTGCCGCCGGATTCCGCCACCATCGCCAGAATCTGTCGTGCCACCACCGCGCCTCACCTGATTCTGCCATTGACGCCACCGGAAAATCTAGATTTCGCCGGAAAACATCAGGGATGCACCGGGAGCACCCCGGTGCTCCAAATTCTGATTCGAAAAAAGTTTCGAAAACCTCTGGACCCGAACTACACAACCCTTACAAAAATCTGAAGAAAAACAACACAAAAACAGGATCTGGGATTGTAAAACTCAAACTGCCTACCTCGCGGGCGAATCACCAACGTCCTTCCTGAGATTCGTGCTCCATAGCTTCCGTTGCACGCTCCTGGAATGTCCGCCGTCAAAATCTGAGCCCGTGGGTGATTCGTTTTCTTGATTCGGCGGATCGGCGGCGAAAAATATCGAGAGGAATTAGAAAGGGGGTGGTGATATTTATTTCTATTTTAGAAAAATATCTACCGCCCGTCGGCGGCAAACCCGCCTCGGACCTGACGGCCGATGCAAACAAAGGTAAGGCCACCCCTAGGGTAAACGCACCGTTCTGAACACAACGACGGACTCATATTTTCCATCTGATACTTAGTTCAGAATATATTCGAACCGATGCTCGTACACTAACTTTTTAATTTATTTATGAAAACGCCCCTGATGGCATTTTCCACAGTAGGCCCGCGCCCGCAAAGTTTACAACCCGCCTAGGGTAAAAGGCACGTTCCAAACGCAACTGTGCACTCAGATTCTCGTTATGTGCTACTGTTTAGGAGATATCACACCCTGCCACATGCATAGTATAAAAATACATAATAGTTTTATAAAATTAATTCCGGTAACACCGGGCCTCAGAACCACACGCCGTCTTCGCGCCTAACTCTGGAATTATTCATTAAAATATTCCAAAGTTTGACAGGGCCAAAAACACGAGTCTCTACACAATTAATATTGGAAGAGCACCCGTAATACAATATCTAAAGATGTTCTTCTTGTATGGCCTTAAGATAAGCTTCAACAACTAAGGCTTTTAATGGAAATTTTCTTCCTTCCAATGAGTATTTAGTTATTTTTTATATACATTTTTTTGTTTTGTTATCATTATATAACATATTTCAAAATGTTTTTCTAATTGATCACATCTTTCACAAATAGTTCCCATAGGTTTATAAATATTTTTAATTTTCAGGTTGGATTTTTCAGGATAAATTTTTTGAGTGGGTTGACTCCCCATAAATTTCTATATATAAAACCTCATGGATTCATTTTATTGTTGATTATTGAATGTGTAAATATTTTTATTTATTCCAAAATCATTGAAAATTCCCTAAATATCTATTGAAATCATATTTTCTCATGAACCATGCATGTTGTCCAGAACTGTGTACCGTTTTCCATCGTCTTTCTAGCGAATCAATTTTGTTCCTTATTTTGAATGAATATTTTAGTAGACACCTAATATATTATTATTTATTTTAGTCCTCTTATCATCCTTAATAGAGTCTCTTATTGGAGGTATTTTTTCTATAATCTTTGGTTCCATATAAATTTTAGAATTTTTGACACTATTTGTTTTAGCTACACACATGGTCATTTTCACTTACATATTATTATAAACAATTTCAAAATTATTAATATCCATGAAGTGTGATATTTAATGATACTTTTTAGGTTTACACATTTGAAATAATTCACAAAATTCTAAAACTGTGTTTTGGAAGATTGATAATCCTTACTCACCTTCAAAAATATTCTCTTGAATAAGGTCAAATTCATTATACTTCACATTTATATTTCCTTCGAAAATATATATTTAGGATTTTCTCTTCATCATGTAAATTATTTATATCATAAATCTCTTTTAACAAACTAGATTTTTCTTTAGGCGCTAATTTATGGTTTTTTAATAGTTCTTCTTTCTTTAACTACTTGGACTCTTTATCAAGTTCAACAATATTTGAAAGATAATATTTAAATTCTAATTTAATAAAACATTATATCATATATTTATCTAATACTTCTCCATATTTTCAATATTCATCATTTTTGGAATTATCATCATTTATATTATCAATAAGAAACTTCTCTACACTATCATAACTAGAATTTTCACCTTCCATTTCATTATCATCTTCTATCCGATAATTGGACAAACAAGGTTATCTCGTTATATTTAGGGAAATTATTATCATTTCCATCAAAATAATAGTTTTATTATTTATTAATCTAATTGAGATATCATCTTGACTTTACATTTTACCATTTTATTCATCTTTTATCAACCTTCGATAACATCCTTTAAAATTTACAATGGTTCTTCAGTTAATTCATTTAAATAGTAACATTCCTTGATACTTTCCTATAACACATTTCATCGTTCTAGAAAAAAATTCATGAACTCCTAAAAAGTTTTACTCACTACTTATTTAGTTATAGAGTAACTAACTTCTTCCACTAATGATTTATTATACATTCCATTCATAGATTCTTTGAAAGAGATTTCTTTATCAAATTTTTCATTTTTCTTGAAAACATTTTATATTATAATTTCATATTCAATGGGAATATAACTAAAATCATCCATAAACATTTTTTTAGAATATCTATCTTATAAGGATGATACCATGGTGTGAAATTTATTTGGAATAATTCTTAGAATCTTTTCAGAAATAGTCCAATATTCTAATTTATCACCAAAACATCTAATGTCCCTAAAAATGTTATTAACCATTATAAATAATTAACCAACAGATTCATCATATCCAATTTTAAAATATCCATACTTCATTATCCATATATTTAACTTATATTTCATCACATTCATATTTAATTCATAAATATTCTTTAACTTGTCCTAGATAACATTTTTCAATCTAATTCCTTTCATCCTTTGAAATTCACCTTTAGAGAGTGAGGAATATATAGCACTTCTAGATCCCCCATCATTCCCCAGTTTCTTCTTATCATAAGGTGTTAAGGTAGAACCAAAAATAGTATGAGTAAGACCATCTAGAGAAGATTCAAGAGCTCCATATCCAATGTATATTAGATAGTTTATCATCTTGTATTTCCATATATGATAGTTCTTCCCATTAGTGGAAAGAATCCCCATACTATGAACTGAGTTATAAATATCCATGGAACTCTTCTCCTTATACATTATTCAAATATAAAATATTGAATAAAGTAACCTTACATTTAATTTTAATTTAAATGACCCATCAAGATCTATACGACCACTGAGAGGGGCACGAATCAAAGGTTTTCCTGTTTTCATGATTTTCTTATTTAAAAAAAAATTCACCTCTAATTATAGAAAATCTAATCTACTAAAAAACACACATAATAACACCTATATAAAAATAATAATTTATAGTGTTCATTACTCAATATTAATAGCTAGTCCTTGTCAGGGTTTGGAAATAATCTTAGACCACACATCCACAAGTAATCAATAATTTTTCTTTTCAGAAAAAGATGGAATATCCATCACATAAATGGTACTATGTCGATTTGATAGTATATTTTCTCCTCGAATAGATAATCTGATAAAACAATTTTTACAACAATGAAATGGAAATTAAAAAATTGGATTCAATAGATAATTTATTTGTCACTTTAACTTACTTTACCCCTTTTTTATAAGTTCGTCTTCCTATAATTCAATTTCTTACACAGCATCGAGAAAGAACTTCTTCCAAAAATTCTTGGTCTTAACATGTCCATATAATATCTTATCTACCCTGTAAAATTAGTTTGGTACTCTCTACCTGATACCATGTTATATTTATAAATTCTACTTTAGGTATCCTAGACCCATTACCATTTAATCATGTATCATCTATCGAATTCCAGTTCTTTTGGTGCTTCGTATATTTATTCTTTAAAAAACATATCTTAAGATCTTTCGTCAGTACCTAACTTCTTAAATAATTAAAATTGAAGTATAAAACTTCTTCATGATGCACTTTCTCCCCAATTTATCTAAAAATAAGGGGGTAGAATGGAATTAAAATTAAAATTTTCTTAATCAAACATTGAATATCCCACTAAAATAATAGTTCAATTTACAACCTACAAACATCATAATAGAAAGGATTCAATAAAATTTGTAGGAAATTTCCTCAACTTTTATCATTAAAAACTTCTTCAAAGATTCCTCACATATCAGCTTGAATGATGATCATTCCTTCAATATTTTTGAGGTGTTGAATATCCGTCTAAGAATCATCAAAATTAATGAATTTAAAAATACTTTTTAAAGATTATTGAAACATCGTTGGTCTCATCTTTAAAGGAACCCCACTATAGGGAAATTCTCTATCTGATAAAACTTCATAAAAACTCATCTATTCGGTTCCACTTTGTTTGGTATTCTCATTATTTTCCATTCTACTAAGTTTTATAGGATTATTCTATCCATATCTCTTGAAGCTATTCTATCTTATGTCTCGGTCTGATAACTTCAATTAGAATTCCATGTTTAATGACTATTCTAGAAAACCATTTTCTGATTTTCCCATGCCAATAAATTTGTTTTATAGTTTCATGCTTGATAATTTTTTTATTTATATGATCACATTTAAAAAATTATTCCGTTTATTTCATTAATAAATAAATAACCATGGATAGAAAAAATAAAATAAATATGTGATTTGATCATGATATTTTTTATTCTAGTTGGTTTATAGGCCGGTGATTGACTAATTATAATCCTTAAGGAAATAACACTTTGATCATATTCTTAGTGGGATTTGTAGTATTTTTCCATTATATTCTTTATCTCCTTAGTTATATTCACCTCATCCTAGGATATTAACCATTTACTCGTGTAGAGAACTTCATCCTTTAAAAAAATTAATCACACACCGTCAAGGTGTACCAATGGTTTTAGTGTTATATATAATAATTGATGGACATAATGGATTGATTCAAAAATTATCATATTTAATCTAATAATAAGTATCACATAAAACCAAGTGATAATAAGTATCACATAAAACAATGTAATAAAAAATTAAATAAATTAAATTAATAAATAATATATATAAGTCGGTCAAATCTCATTGTCTATCACAGCATGCAATGACTATGATTATAGATTTTGTTGAAATAATTTTAATTAGTTCAAATTAAGATAAATTAACTTGAATTAATTAATTAATAAACGAATGAGTTATTTTATATTCTTAATATTCATTCGTAAATGTCCATGGAATGCAAGAATCTCAACATTATAATTTTAAATAAATTAAATATATTTTATTTTATTTAAAATATTCAAGAACATTTTGTATAAAATAGGGTCTTTATAGCATGTATATTCTATATAATATTAAATTCACATATCTGGAAAAATAATAAATACACGGGATATTTTGTCACTCGACTTGTCATGTGTCACATGCTATGTATAGTCATTGAAGTGTAATGTGTACTTACATGGAATGTAATCCCCCATGGAATATCATGATATACATGTTTTTGTAGTTCCCTGAATAAAATAAAATGGTCTTCACATCATATATAACCACATTGCATGGAATGAATATATAGAGTGTATACCTCTGTAAATGTGCATGAGGTACATGACATGTCTAATGACCATTACACATCATATATTTTCAAAAAATACCCAACATTAAAAGAAACATATGTTGACCCACATGACCTGCTGAAAGTAACATAGCGTGTACCTTTAATGGATTAACACGTGTTATACGACATGTACATTCTAACTATAAGAGCTTTAGTCACCATATCGCCACTATTCTTGGTTGACAGTCAATAATTTGTGTTTAATTACATTATGAATTGAGCATAAAAAATTGTTGTGATTTATTTATTGTGTTTAATATTAATTGGTTATATAACATTTACACTAACTTTATTACATATAGTCCCTATCAAACCACATGTCACTCTTGCAGTAAATACATGACATATAATGATGTCACATATTGAGTCACATGGAGAGAAAATTTTTGCATGCCTCACTCCTTATGTGAGTTGACCATAAGAACACTATGTGTAATTTACTATTACAGGACATGTAACTGTGTCATGCAACCCAAAACCATGGCACCCCTAGATGGAATCTGTATGAATTTTTATTCCATTCATGGACACACAAATTTAGAATAGCATGTTATTTGAATCATTGGATTAAGAATGAATATATGAATATGAAAACAAATAAACCAATCCATTGAATTTTTCAAATAAATAATATAAAAATATAAATTATAATGTGACCACTTTTGATACTACTTATAGTTTTATCGGCACAAAAAAAGGACCATATGGATGCCTAATTTTTTTTCATTGATATCAACAAATAAAACCCTAAATAACTTGATGAACACACCCCAAAAACTTCAGCATGGGATCTTACATGTTTAATTTATAAGTAATTTAAAATAATAATTACCTCATGCTCAATAATTATCTAGATCATTTTTTATTCTAACACAATTCCAGTTATCAATGAAATAAATAATATAGGCAATAAATCCTCTAGATGAATCCAAACATGATCCATGAATCACCAAATGATGTTCTGGGTATTTTGAGTGTAAGTGTGGTGGAATCAAGTGCTTCACATTGTTCATTATTAATCACAATAAGGGTTTTTCTAGTTCTCTCTATGTTGTTGAGAGGGAAAGTGGGAGGATGAATCTATCTAGGGATCCATAGAATTATAGATAGGCTTAAATTGAGAACAAAAAAATATCCACCTCTTAAAATGATATAACATTAACATTATAACTAGAGTTAAAATAATTTAAAATTAAAAAACTACCCTTTATCAATTTATTTATTTTATGTATTCCTCATGAAAAATAATATTATTTTTATTATTTTACTGAAATGTGTTTATTTGAAAAAATATTTCCTAAATAAGTAAATTGATATTTATTTCAATGATATTAAATAAAATTATACCATTTTCTTCAGGCCATTTACTTGACTCGTAATCCTCCATGGAATTTATTGAACCTTAAATAATAATATATTTATTCTAATAAATATTATTCATTCAAAAAATAAAAAAAAAATATTATATTCGCTGAAATCACAAATAAATATTTATTTTAATATTCACCTAACTAAATAATTACTTATATTAATCTATTCACTAAATTATTGAATCAATATTTATTATTTGTTACCTTGTTAAAAAATAAACTTGAAAAAAATTCAAGTCACATATTTCAAACTCGAATATCTCATTATTAAATTCATTTCATCAACAATAATTGAATAATTATTATTTAAAAAATAAATAATTATATTTATTCTTGATATTAAATTCACTAAAATTTAATATTATTTTGGATACACTTAGTGTGTGAACCTCTATGCCTCTTTCTCGATGGAATTAGTTGATCTTAACTAAAGTCCAATATCAGCATCTAGCAATGCTTCAAGGAACCCATAGAGAAAATAGTTAAGGTTACTAAAAAATTAGGCTTATTATGAACAATAATATGTAATGTAATCAATTTTCATCAATATCTAATCAAGCAGGATGGAAACTTGGGTCACCACCCTATATGCTCGATTTATCTTTCTTTAACATTCTGAAAGGACTTCTCCTAATCTACCATGTTCCTAGATTTCTTGAGATAGTTACATTTCAATAAAAGGGGTATATATATCTTCTTCCATTAAATATAATGAAAAAAATAATCTCTTTACTTTTTTAATGGATTTTATATCACTTATGATTCACAAAACCTATATTACCTCACTGTGAATATATGTCATCATAGTTCTTGTCCATACCTAAAAGTTCTTGATTTGTGATAATAATTAATAATAATCTTAGTTATAATGACCAATACACATGTTTATATATAGTAATATCTGATGACACATAAAACATGTGGAATTCCTATTGGCACCCTCATTACCTCTCTTCTTAGAGATGACCAAGTGAAAACTTTAGGTAAATAAGGCTCAATGCCTTTTGATCCTTCGTCACCTAATAGTCAACCATAATATGTGTCCTATAAAAAAATATAATATCTAAAAATAGGATATATATATATATATAGGAATATTTTCATAACATCTCTATGTTCTCATTATTGTGGGTAACATTTATAACCTTTCGATGTGAAAATATTTAAATGACATTATCATATAAATGTTATAAAAAATAACTATCATTATATGAAAAAATATTTATTATTGTTCTAGTAATCGAAATTTTAAAAAAAAAATTCCTAGTGTGATAACTCTAACATTATGTCCCATTATAAAACAAATTTCATTTACTATGGTTATATATAAAACGCTTAACACACATCCTGACAGGGGTCTATGTCAGGTCTATGTATGATATAACCAGTTGTGAGTCATCAACCCCCATGAACCACCAATCATAAAACTAATTTTATATTTTAATAGAATAAATCTATATGAATATATCAATAGGGTGAATAATATTCATAATATAATTTAATGTGTAGTGTTTATAACTTGAATAAATAACTCACTATACTTGGAGGTTTCATTCCATTAAAACATGTTTGGGGATTTATCTAGATATAAGATGAACCATAATATAAGTGATGGTGAAACATCCATACAATTTAGGTAAAATGGAATTGTGTATAACATATTCTTGTTAATTGTGTTAACCTTACAATACTAGGTAAGGTAAATGGATATAATAAATTTAGGTGATGAATGTACATCCCATTCTAATAACCTGTTCACAATTTTATAGATGTACCTCACCACATTTTATAACAATATATAACATACCTTCTTTTTTAAAATAAATAAAAAATCCTAGATTTCAAAATTATATAAACACTACATATCATAAAGTCATGATAACATAACATGTGCAATTACTAAAATAGTATAACATAATCTTGTAAGACAATAACCTACATAATAGGAAGTATATGTTGTAAAATGATTAACTCCAATCAATCACAATGCATAATATTTATTTTAACGAACATAAAATTAGGAAACAAATGCAATACATTTCATTCCAACATGTAAACATAAAAAATACACCCAATTCTTACTTGATTTTTCATAAAACCATTTGAAAAATCTTTGTAAGATTAAAACTAGTTATATTCAATTAAATTCACTCAAGCCAATTTTGTTTCTAGAACAAAAAAATAAGATATATGTGATATGGATGGGGTTTTCTTACCATATCAGTTGAAAAGTATCATTATATGTCCTAGGGAAGAATATGAAGTCGGCCACTAAATATTAGGATCAACCTTGATATCGGGGAAGATACCTTTATGTTACAACAAAATCTGATGAAAGCTAAATAACAATAATGATACCAATGAACATGGACATTAAATAAAGTATGTTTTACCCATTTATAATAAAAATAGTGAAAATAATGGAATTAAGAGTTATTTGTGGACATATGTTTCCATATGTGAGCTTCTCTGACCATATACAGATAATCTAAAAAATAAATTCAAGTAGGTTCCGTGGAAATGAAGAGGAATGTGAGAGGGGATCCCAAGAAGTATTATATATGATTAATGGTGTTAAAATACCTTGTTGGGGAAAATATTACTCATAATTTAGGGTATGAAAAAGTTAAAATTAAACTTTACTGAGGGCATTTCACCCTTGAGGTTACTAAGTGCCTTGTATAATTCCATTGGATACATAGTGGTCCAAACCCAGCCACATGAAACATACATATTATTTTACATACTAATGTTCTTCCAAGAAATCTCAATATTTCATATATTTTGATGACAATAAAATCCATTTAATTTTATTAAGAAAATATTCTTAAGTGTTTTTAGGATACTAAGTGTTTTATTTAATGTAATATTTCATTTTAGTATATTTTGGTTAAACATTAATTTTTCACGTTTGAATTTTCTTTTAATGAAAATATAATATTTTGTGATACATTTTCATATGAGGTGATAATTTATCATAAAAAGGTTTTATTTTTCTTAAACATCTAGAATTTCTATTTTCATCAAAGGAAGTCATTGTACAAGAAGATAGATATCATGATGCTTGATTTCAGTATCCAGACTGAGAAACTAATCCTTTTAATGTATTATGTATGAAATTTATCATATAAAATAAAATAATATTATATAGGACCTAATTTTTTAAAAAGAAATTATCATACGAAGATTATTTTATCATATGAATTGTCAAATTTTCCTACATTCTCAGATAGTTGATATGCTACTATCGATTAAGTAAATTATCACAAAAGGTAAATATTTATTATATAAATATCAAAACATCATAAAAGGAAAAAAAATTATCTTGTGTAATAAAATTTCATGATAAATTATCTTATGAAGATAATATTGTATTAAAAAATTATGAAATATCATTTGGGTCAAATTATTTCACAAAGTTGAATATTACTATTAGAGTAAAAGTATTCTCCTACGTTTTGATCTAATAATTTTTCTATGTCTTACTAAGTTTGGAAGGAAGAAATAATCCATGAAGAAGATAATTTATTTTAAATATAAGTTTTTTCAACGAAATTATTTTAAAAGTATTATTCACCCTTTAGTTGTTTTTATTACCATTTTTGAATTATGACCAAATTCCATGAATAATGTCTGTTCTATTGGAAATTGTGATGCCCATATAAGGAAATTATAATAAAATAATTATTTTATATCCAACAATGTGTGATTTCAAATGGAGACTATTCTTACAATCATTAGTGATCTCTATGATTGCAATTTTCATAATTAAAGGTCACATATAGGAACATATCTTATCTTTTTGTATTATTCTATAGGATCTTGATCTTGGGAGAATATAGAAAGTTTCAAATTCAAAATGAAAAATACTGAACAACAATAGAGAAATAAAAATATATAAAGAATACTCATTAAATATATTATTAACTAAATAATGTTTAAAAAACATTTCTTTTGTGTATATATAAGAGACTATTTTCATTATACATAGAAGAAATAGTTTATTTTACTATTCTTGGAAGAACTCATCATATGTAGTTGATAGACCTTTCAGAGATAATCATTGAAGTTGAATTATTTCTTTGTAATAATATATAATAATTTTTAAATTGCATATTTTATTTATAAGGTGAATATAAATATATTTTATACACCATTAATATTTCGTAAGGACCATGGGAAGGTCTTATAAAATGGGAGATGTTAGTAAAATATATTGGAACCATTTTTAAAAATATTTTGTTTCTTGAACTCAACTATTGAGGTCCCTCAAAAATGACCAACATAGTGGAAAACACCATACTCGTGGATAGAACATTGGGGGAGTAGACAAGTATATTTATATACATCTTCCCAGTCTAAATTTCTTATGTTTTGTTATTATCTTTTTATTTATTTCCTCTATCATTTGATAAAAGAGTTAAGATAGGTATGATGTTTGATTTATATGGGGTAAAATTTTAAGAATAGTATTACCCCCTCTTAAGTCATTGAATTTCTCCAACGATTAATCTATTGGTATCAAAGGAAGAGATTTTTGATTTCTCAACACTAAATGGTTGAAGTCATGAAGATCATTTTTAAATGGTTGTAATGAATTGAAATATAGAGCGAATTTATCTAATTAGAGAGACATATTTCAATGGGGAAATATATTGATACTGGAAGGCTCTAAAGATTATCTATTTGATAAATCATGGTTTAAATGTTTTTTAGAAAGTCATCAAACCATAAAAAATTCATAATTGAGAACTATAAAAATGGGATGCTACTAAAAAAATGACAAAATGATCATATCTAAAAATATATGAATGTTATTATATGTATACTAGATCTAGATGATTTCAATACAGTTTCTCAATGTGCTACAACAAATGAAATGTGGAAAACTATATTGGTATGTCATAAATGTACTGATAATGTGAGGAATATTAGGTAAAACATTGTGAAGCTAATTTATAACACATTAATAATGATTGATACAGAGAGTATCACTTAGATGAATGGAAGGATGAATAAAATTATAAATAATGTTGATTCTATAGGAACTCTTATGCATAAATTATATCAATCTCTTAATGTTCTTAAATTCCTTCCGTCCAAATGGAATATAATTTCATCTACCATTAGTAAATATACTGCTTTAAAATATTTCAAAATAAAACATATCATTGGAACACTCTTGATAAGTAAAACCATGTGATTTTATGAATTATTTTTTTCTGATAATTTGTTTTATATCTTGTGTCACACAAAATAAGTATTTCCTCTTTTGTTGAACACAATATCATGTTTATCTTATGTTACACACGAAATTATGTTTTAAAAAAACTATTACATGTTATTAATGAAATTATTTAAACAAGACTGTTATAACCTAGTTGTTAAACCAAGTGATATTAATATTAATTTTTAATTTTTAAATATTATTTATAATTTTTTTTATACGAGGAAAACATATTGATAAAAAGGTACTTCATTTTAAGAAATGTGTTATTATGTTTCAAAAATATTATTTTCTCAAAAAAAAATTAATTTCAATTTGTGAAAAAATAATATAATTAATTTTTACCACTTTTAGAAAAAATATTTTAAAAATCAAACATCATTTTTGAAATCTATATATCAAAATTATCTTTTAGAAGATTTTTGATAATTTTCGGAAAAATTAATTTTTAGTGAATAATAAAAATAGTTGTTTTTATAAAGAATTGTCTTTTCATTTAATAATTTAAAAACCTAAAACATGTTTTATTATTATTTTAAAATTAAAATTAGTTCTATTATATATATTTTAATCCTATTTAGGTCATTTTATCCAATTTTAAATAGTTGTTTTCAATTAAAACTTTGCCTACTTATTAAATTTTCTCATCGAAAACCTTCTTTCTTGTCTCATCTCTGAGTTTAATTTTAAATCCTAATATACCAATTTTTTGAGTGGAATTTGGAAAAATGTAATATATATTTGGAATAATAATAATTTATATTTTCTAAAAATTTCATCTTCGTTTTTTACCACTATGAATACTAACAACAGTAAAAATTATTTACGACGGTTAAGTTAAACATGTGTTTACCACAGGTTAAACTAAAATGATAAGGGTTAAAAATTACCCAAAACATATCCATAACACATTGGAATGTCATATTTAGACCATATAACCTATAATGTTCAATAATTACACAATTGTTTATCTTTTTTCATTTTAAAATTTGGGTATAACTTATACTTTTCAAAAATATCAAGTATGTCATCTCCCCCAACTTATAAAAGGTTTCCCTATCTACTCTCCTCTTAAAACATCCAAAACCTTTTTTCAGAAAATTCAATACAAAATACCCTCCTCAATTAACTCCCCGAATCCTATTATCCTTTTTTATCATAAATCCAACCGAGGAATTATTTTGGTGAAAACCAAAGGAGTTTACACAATGAAGAGGTAACATTCTTCAATGAGGGTGTTAATATTCTATCTTCCCCCACCTAATTAAATTATTATTAAACCGTGATAATATAATAAAATATTTATCTTAAATGTAATTATAATTTATTATGATATTATCTTTATCTACATAGATCTCCTCTTCCGTCAATTGGGAAAATATTCGCTTGTGTGTACTACAGAATACCTCCTCGAAAACTGATGTGACATGTTTTCTAGTAACACCTCTAATGGTTGGGAATGATGATGGATATAATGACTATATATGATATTTATAACCTAATTATACTTAATTAAATATTTTATCACATTTTCCTCTTAATGTTCCATTTTGTGGGGGATGTGATAATGTCGATCATGTGTTTGGCGAACTACCACCTCCTGAAGCAATGTGATTCATTTATCACTTACATTTTTCATGGAAGGTAATAGGGAATAAATTTAATGAATATATTTTTTATATATAAAATAAAAATTATTATTGAATTTTAATATATTATTTACCTTTATTTGTCTTCATTCATCAAGAAAATGGAAATATCATTCATTTGTACGTACGACCTACTGTCACTATGAATGATGTATTTAATTTTCTATCTCTAACTATTATGGATTACTATGAATACATTTATACAAAATATATATGATATTTATATCATTTTTCCCATTATTGATATTATTTAACCATGATAAAAGTAATATTACCAAAAATAACAAATCAAAATATACATGAAAAATGAAGCAATTATTAACCAAAATGGAATTTTAAGAAGGAATTTTTAATACATGGGTAATAAAAAAGTATAAGTACATAATATATGATATTATATATATTTAAATATGATAATATAATAAATTTATATTTTTTATAATGGAGAATATAGTATGTTTTAGGAAATAGGAACTCAAGGTATGAATTTCTTGTCTCGATTTTCATTCCTTGAGACATATGGTATATTATGAACCTATATTATATAAGGAGGTTTATAAAAACCCTAAGTGAAATAATTTATCATTTATTTATTTATTAACATGATATTTAATGTTTAATTTAATTTTATTCTTTAATTAAGGCATATCATTCAATGTTAGCAATGTGTTATGGGTTTTACGATACAATATCATCTTTTATCATGATTTTTATGATTATATTTATGATGATGAAATATTTTGATCCATCTCTCAATAAACTAATGAATTTTATTCTCATATTTTTATTTCATGAGAATACATGTTTTCCATTTATTTTCCTCTCTTTATGTACTGACGAGTTCAACATAATTTTTTTAAAAAAACATCTTTACTTCTCTCTTCAGTCAAAAAATATTTTCCTTCAAAACCCATGTTTTCTAAAAATGTTTCCAATATTATAAATATTTAATATTAAATAAATATTTAATCTTGTTTAAATGTTTCACAATATTATTTAAATGGAATCATTTTCTTATTTTCTAAACAAGGCTCGTTTGGATTTTGTCAAAAATGTGAAAGGTATATTTTTTTAATGTGTATGGAATATATGGAAGTTCATTACATCATAAAAATAAAAATTTAAAATTCTTAATTTATAATTTTTCAAGATTATCTTCAAATAAAGTGATGTTTAAAATATTTTATGAATTTTATTTTTATAAATTGATTTTCAATGAAAAACATTACTCAAGAAATGTACCATGTGATCTTTAAAGGTCATTTTCAACATGAGATGACATAATTTGATGATAATTTTTAATTACTAGGGATATGATCCAAGGATACCATTTTTATTTATTCTCTATATTCTTTGTATTTATGATAAATAAATGTTTATTAAACTCATTTATCTTCCATGGGTAATACCATGATAAAATGATTATGAAAACTTTGTCTTTTCCCATGAGTTATTGTTTGATTTGATTATGAAATGATTATGAAATATATTTCTATTATATATGTTATGTTATGTCGAAATGTTTACGAAACCCACTTATTTACATGGGTTATGATATGGTGAAAGATTTATGATCATATGGCACATGTATGTACCATTTTCATTATATGATTGGTGGGACCTATATCTCCTTCCAAAGAATTGGGTAAAGATTAGTATATCATGAGATATAAAGGACTATAATGGGGATTAAACCAATTTTATTAAAGGATTTTTTCCAGTTTGATGGTCTTTGGAGTGAACCTTGAGTACTACGATGGTTTGTGGAGTGAAATCATTCCATTATGATAGTTTTGGAAATTATCCTTGTATACTAAGGAAATCATTTTATATACTTATGTGTATTCCCCAAATATATGTTTGATTCTATTGTTAGGCTCTCATGTCTCATGTTATATGAATCCAACTTGATTCATGTGTTATGAACTACTAATATTTATACCATGACTCAAGTTCATGATCTATGATATGTAGGGTGATTCATCCGAAAGTGACACATGTCGATGGTGATCAACCATATGGTGAGAAAAAAATGTTCCAATGAGAACTGGGTATTCTATTATCTTTTTTGTAAAGAATTATTCATAGTTAGATTATTTTTAATTGGGTTCACCACTTTTTTTCATTTTTAAAAGATATGGGATGCTTTCCCTAATGGTTTGATTATGGGGGTTCAATGTCTATACAGTCATTCATACCAGATTCACCATTCATTTTTACCTTTCATAGAAACTCCCAATATTTCCCACATCTATAACTGGGTATATAACTAATTTCTAGAGGAAGGTGTTCAATTGGGGTTTCATACTCAATGGAACATAGGAACTCACATTGGTGAAGAGTATAGCAGGTCGGGCTCATCAAATCTTTTGGGGAGAATTGTTTCCTACTCCGGGATTATCTTATTTATTTAAGATATGTTCAGAAATATCTACCTAATCTCGATACGGGACCGGTTACCCAAAATGATTATCATAGGTTAAACCCTTTTATATGTAATGGGTAATATTATTGGTGGATTAATCTATATGCATATGATTTTCTTCAATATTTTCCTATTAATGGGTAGCAATTTATATGTTGAAGTTTTATAATCAGGAACATCTGTTGTGATGCTATATAGAGAGGTGTTTACAATATATATGATGGGATTGGTGTGTTATGAGGTTTCCTACATAACCTATTTATAGAATTAATCAAAACCCAATAGTTCATTAAAATTGTGCAGTTTAACATCATGTGTAAAGGAAATACATGTGGGCCCACACGCACTTGGCATTTGAGCTCGAGTATCAAAGAGAATTCCTACATATCCTGGTTATGGAAGGAATCATATTCACCTTAGATCAATAATTCCCTTAATACTGACCCCAAGGTGGATACCCCTGTATGGGGTAGTCATATCATACCACTAATCAGGGCTTACACACTGAGGTTTTCTTAGATGGTAGAGATTCATGATGCAAATGATATCACTATTGCAACTCCGTAAACTCACATGATCCATAATCAGTGTGAGAAACATTGGATAGAAACTTATCGGCCTCAATTCATATGGATGAAGGACTTATGTGTTGGGACAACCCTTTGGATGTTTATTTTGGATCTCTAGCCATAAAAATGTTTTTTACATATCCTAGTTATTATAGGAATCCAAGTTATCATAGTTCAGTTCATTTATTAGTCCATTGATGGATGTGGTAAAATGATAATCCCATAGAAATTATTGGGTCCTGATAGTTTACTTATTGGATCCACAGGGGAAACTTTCATCATGGTGGCTATTAATTTGATATCGGGCCTTAGAAAGGTATCTTACAAATCCTAGTTACTGCAGGAATGAGATTCAATATAGTTCAGTTGATCGGGGCCTACACACTATGGTCTCCCTAGTTTGGGGTATCCATATCATGCAATTGATTGGGGATTACACATTGGGGTTTCCCTTATAAGTGATAATTTATATCATTAATTTGATTTGGGATTTCACACTATGGTTTCCCTAGTATGGAGGAATAAATATCATTCTAATGGTCAAGTATTACTACTAAGGTTTCCCTATATTGGTTGTCTGGTTGAAAAGTCTTGATTTTCTAACTTTACATGTCAAATAATTCTCAGACATGTCAGTTTATATCGCAAACATGTCCAATTTCAATCTCCTAATCTAGTTAGTTTGTCTGAGGGACATAGCATAATCTAAATGGCATGTCTAAAGTCTATCACATGACCAAGGTTGACTTATACAAAGTACATCTCAAGACCATGATTACTTATCTTGGTTCTCATCGCATGATCTCAGATTACATTCTTCGAGGGAATCTCAATATCTAGCTGGCTTTTCATGGTGTTATTGTGGAAGCCAAATGATATGCTTGGGGGTCACCACGGAAACCAGATGATTTTCTTAGAGGAAATCAAGAGTGCTAGTATACATTCCCTGGTTCCATCACGTGATCAATTTGACAAGCAATGGTGTCGCCGTATGATGTATGCAGCATGTCTCGGGGACATTCCAAGAACTAGATGGATATCCCAGAGCACTTCATGAGACTTATCTGGATTTCTTGGAGTGAATCACATGACTTTCTGGAAGTTTATGGATGATATCACATGATCCAAATTGTTTGTTGATAGGATGTTCCATGAATTTCAATACATTTACTAATTCTATCACATTATATGGATGAGTTACGAAAAGCACATGAGGATCAGAATATAGGTTCTTCACATTGTTATCCCTTATTTTAGTCTTTGTTCCAAATTTTATAGCATATTTTACTTATATTTGTTCAATGTTAGCATGTTTAGGTGTCACATGACATAGAAGATATGTGGGATCTCCTTCACATAATCTGAATGACACTCCAAAAGTCTTTCATGGGATCTCAAGTGATCATGCAGAGTTCATATTCATTCCTCAAGATCCCATTGGTCATTCCCCATATCTTTAGCTAGTAGAAGACCTTACGATCATGATACCATCTACTTCATGGAGTCCACTGGGATTCATGGGTAGCTGTTGTGTAGATCCAATCATTAATTATTTAAACTAGTAGGATTTATAGGCCTCACCACACTGATTATATTCCACTTTGTCCTGGAAATTTCCCAAAGATTTTGGTAGGGTTAGTGGAGGTCTTTGATGTTACGTTCTTCTCAAGATCTTTCCTTAAGTTATCCCAGGGTAATCATTTAATTTTTAGTGACCACAATATAATACCATCAATGTCCCACCTATTTTATTTTTTCTAAATAGAGGGGTATTTCTTAATAATATGTACATGATAACAGGGTTTTATAAGGTCAGACTGACATGTCTAAAATCCTTCATGAGATCAGGATTTCTGTTGAATGTATTCCATGTGATCTGTGATGACATGTTTGGGTCCTTAGTGAGATAGAGGTGGCATATCAAGGGGCCTTCAGGATACCAATATGGTTATCTAGATTGGGTAATATGATCAATGGTGGTCACCTGGGGTGTATAACTATGATCACATAAGATCTTTGTATATGCCCCTTACATAAAGAACCCATCATTTCACTTTTTAATTACCTATTCAGTTTATAATAGTTGGGCATCTCATGTGTTTGTATGAGTTTTGTAAAAAAATCACTCTCCTCATTGGTGATGTGTTGTGTAACCAACAAGGGGTCATGTGGTGATGTGTGAGCATTATCACGAACAACGCTGCTATTTTTATTTGGATCCATAGGGTCACTGTAGGACAACCCAGTCTTATCTTAATCCCTTCACGTGATGAGGGTGACAAGCCCATGGCATCTTGTGTAAAAAGTTAGCTATGATTCCAGTGTTTCTGTGATGTATTGAAAACCTCATTAGATAATTTCATAAAGTTTATGATTGCAAGAGGCTCCCATATTCTTCATATTTTAATTACTTATTTTTAAAGGACTTTTTTATGGTATCCAAGCATATAATGCTTAACAAGTCACGTGAATCAAGGGAGATCATCTGGTAATCATCCCATGATCAGTGAGTCTCTAGGATTCCTTATCAAGAACAAAGAGGATTTTTCAAAGGGGATCCAAATTATCTTCTAGCACGTTATCTACTACACATGACCATTCGTGTGACCTTTTGAAGGTCATGTGACCATGATTTCTACTGTAGGTTACATGATACATGGTTATTTTCCACATTTTTCTCCATTTATTTACAGGTAAATTATTCCAATATTTTTATATTTCTCCCCCTATGGATTTTATGATGATCATTTGGTGAGAATCAAAAAATTTCCCCCTTAGGAGAGACGTCAATGGGGAAGAGGGAATGAATTTTTGGAAGGTGAATGAATTCGTGAGTCTTTGATGTTGTCACCAATAGATATAATGGATAACTATTGGACTTCTGAGTGAAATTTCATATTCTTCCAAAGACCCTATAAATTAGAGAATGGAGGGTGTCTCATCCACCAGTGACCCAACTCTCAAAGATCTTGCAATATGTGTTTTTCGTATGACCACATTATAATACCTCCAGCAAGATAAAATTGTGAGATCCATCTGCAAGATAATTTTTTGAGAACCAATTTGTAAGAATTTCTTTGTCCATAACCTATTTAAACTAACAAAACATCTATATTAGGTAACTATTTGATATTTGGTTATGAAACTACATTGTTCTCTTTAAATTTCTTATCAGGTCTACTGGTTCGATCACATGATCACTTCAACTATTATGTGAATCATGTGACCATGTCATGTCCACTTGATCAGGAGTCTTATGACTGATTATGTGGTATTTTGATTTTCAAATGGTTTATATGGTCTATGGTATCTTTATGATCCAAGAGATTCATGAAACCTATATATGGTCATGAATCCCCTAGTGGGTCAGGCAATTTTCAGGAGGTTTTCTAGAGTTGTACATTTAATTTAACATGATTTTCACTCGTCTGACATATGCTTCTTGATTTTTTGAAGATGGACTCATTCTCTAATTATAATTCTCACAAGACTCTAAATAAATTTCTTAAATAATTTACGGATTACTGATAAGCTATTTTGTAAAGTGTGGATTCCATATTCTATCGTGTTATTGGGTATTTTTAAATGATTCCGATAAACATTATTGGGGAAAAACAAAAGAGATATAACCTTTTAGAATTTATGCCCCTCTATGGGTTAAGTCTTACCAATGAAACTCGAATTCCTTCTATACAGTCATCAATCCCTCATCCTGGTTGTGTTCGGAAAACCCATAACTCATTCTAGGTGAACTTCTCTCGTGTGTGACATTATTTTGTCGAGGGAGAGAGCACAACCCGACATATATTGATTTTCATTCCCACAAATTTTTTCAGTAATAGTCAAGAATTTGATTCATAAATCCTTATGTACCATTTGATAATGTGCAAATTCTCTACTAGACAATAGTTTTTTTTTATCTGAATTGAGACTTTAGATTAGGGGGAAACTATGGATTGTATTATGGATGGCCCTTCTAGGGGAAATTTATATCTTTTTATTTTTCCATAGATATGGAGAATATTTGGATATATATATATATATATAATTCCAAATATATCTCACAACCTTTTGTATATTGGAAAATGGCACTGATATCTCTTTTATTCAATAACTGGAGTCCTTATAAAAACATTTTTTACTTAACATGTTGTGATCTTGGAATTAGTATTTGAGATGTCAAGAAGATATGAAGCACACCCATTTTGGGAGATATGTACAATGGGTTTTTTCCTCCATGGTCCATGTGGGATAATGTTGAGAGGACTCCTCTCAAATGTGAGCTAATAAAGATTAATGAAAAGAACCTCCTGAATGAGACAATTCCTTGAGAAGATATCCCATTTAAGACATGGTAGGGATACCTCATAAAGAAATACCATTCTAAACCTGAACCTAAGGAGATAATTTCCTTCCCTACAAAGTACTCCCATGGTGAAGAGGATGATTATTAGACTAAAATTGAAGAAGGGAGATTAAAAAATTCCGGACAGGAGGTTGTTTATAGTTTCGAACGGACTGTTCATCTAGCTAGTTTCCTAGTTATGTAATTGAGTGGGAACTTACTCTAAATAAAATAGAAAGGTTGAGTTATAGTTTCTAACATCATGGTGGTGACTTCCATGGTAGAAGAAGAAGAATGTGTCAGGATATCTATCCTTGTGTTTTATAGACTTTACCACCTTCTATTCCATATTTATTGGGGAAGCTACCCTCACAGGATCATGGTAACCTTTCATGTATTTTTTTGTTAGATAGTGGCTCAACTAGGATCCTATGAAGATCTAAACATCTAGAGAATACCCAAAGTCCGTTTTAAACCATACATGCAGTGTATCAATGGGGTAAGACCTGTTACACTAAAGGATTGGGAGGTCAGGACCTTTATGATTTGTTTGACCATTTATCCTACATATTCTATGGGATATTATAGATGGGTAATATGATAGAAAATGGTGGGGATATCATTGAGGCCAGGACATATATGATGTCACTTCATGAGGTTATCCATTCGGCTTGACAGGGACCTCCTCTGTGAGTTGTATGCACCCTTCTAGTTTAGCATTCAATTTTTATGTGTCTAGTAGAGATTTCCTCCTCTTACTAATGCTCTATATGAGGAGAATATGATGATGGATTTCCATTTTTTTCTAATTTTTACCATGGATCAGACTCAGGACAAGATAAATTTTCCTCTTCGTGAAGCAAAAATTGGTTTATCCTTGTGTTATGAAGAGATTTGGATCTGATCATATAGCTAATTGGAAATTGTCCAAGTTAGTACATGAATATTACCAATTAACACTATATACCGAGGGAAATTTGAGTCCCATTAAACAACTAGATCCAATAGTACCAATAGCCCCCGAAGCACCCTATAAGGAAGTAAGACATTTATCATTACCCTCATTGTTATTGGAAGTGCCAATCGATGTGGCCATATTGAGTCAGGTTCTAGAGAGTGAATCCATTTCAGAGTTTTTTTTACTATCATATTTTGATAGTGGAAAAATTATAGAATGATTAATTCAAAGGTTGAGCTCTGGGGAATACTTTTTCAGGCAGTACTCCCTTTGGAAGGTTTCTCCCATGTCACCGCCACTTTGGGAATCACATTCAAATTCCAATAAGAGGAGGTCAAGGCCCTATTCTGAGACCTTGATGTAATGTAGAAATGTTTCAAGGGATAGTTTTTCTATTTTCCTTGGGTTCACCAAATGGGGGTTTGGGGAATGTTGAAAATAGTAATGGATGAACATGGATATCCCATTATAGAGGTAGTGGTGTGGCTGATCTTACCTATATATTTGAAGGTATGTGGTTCAATTGAAATTTTAAGGACTTCCATTTTTTGTAGATAAATTGGGAGTTCCCAAAAGGCCATCCAGTCATATTTTCCCCCATATATTTGTCACAGGATATTAGTATCAGATATGAATATAGTAGTGATCGTGGGACTGATTATGAGGTATCCACATGTTAACTAGCTAAGAGGAGGGTGGAGATTTCCATTTCTATGTCAATGATATCATCTTCATCACATTATAGTGGGCTTCCCCTAATGCTCTCAACATTGGTAGGAAAATCATTTTTTTCATTATCAGAAGCCGATTTATGGGTTCCGGTACCCCAAACAGGTTTAAGGAAAACCGGAAACCGTACAAGAAAAACCCAGCCTTCAACCATAATCCAGCAAAATTCAAATTTCAAAAGCAACCAATTACATTCCATCGTACACCACATGCCCCACCTCGAGCCGTGAGCCCATCATCATGCGTCCCCAGCCTTAGAGGTCATTGGAGAGGTCATGGAAACCCAGAGGTCATCGCCCACACAACCAAAGAGACCACAGTCTTCATCGCATCCACGGGAGAACAAACCGCTGATCTCCTGACCTTCACCGTTCCAACATCACCATGACAGAAGATCCCATGAGAATCCCCCTCGGCGTCAACTTCAGTATCAAAACCCCTCAGTAATTCATCCATTCACAAAACCACAAAAAACCACGCAAACCATACAACTTCACCGCCTCACAGAAAGCAGAACTCCCAATCCATTAGAAGTCAAACAAAATAAAAATCCACCACGCCATGAATGAGAGGAAATGAAAAACCCCTAATTTGAACTGAACAAAATCAGATCAATGAAATCAGAAGAGGTTTCACCAAGAATCGAATAAAACCACGCACGAACAGCACCGCAAACAACACCTTGTTTCCGAATATCCTGCCGCCACCAACCAATTCGACCGCATCAGGCACAACGAAACCCCCACGCACTCACCTGAGAAGATTTGAAATCCCATAAATTGCCGGCGCATGAGCGCGACCTTCAAATGCTGATAAACTCACCGCGGGACAACAGCGAGCTGCAGAGAACAAAACCAGGAGCGCTCCGAAGAGAATGTCATCGACGAAGACCGGACTTACACCCGCAGATCTGAACCAGTAACCACCGAAGTCCATTGTGCATATCCACAGCCTGAGAGGAGACCATGAACCACAAAACACCACTACAGTAGAGTCCCTCCACCGACCCACCGTGCTCGAGTAGGAGCTTCGCGCCGTCCGCAGTGAAGGAGCATGTGGCGGTGAGATGAAAACCCTAGAGTGGGAGCCCTTTACGAGCGAATCATCCCTCCAACCATCCATCAACATTGGTAGCTTCTAGAGATCATTACTCAGAAGGTAAAGGGAAAAACTCATTGTGAATTTTAAGAGTCCTCCCCTCCAAAATCATCAAGTAAGGGTGAAATTTCACTCTTCACTTGTTTTAGATTATTTTAGGACCACATATTGATTTGAAAAAAAGTGAAGTTCCTCATTGACCCTTCTTATAGGATCATTTTATCACCCATGAAGATGTGGGTGAGAATTTTTCTTCTGTAGTAAACTCATCATTTTCATTCTCATCCCATCAAGAAGCATAGATGGTTGAGATTCTGACTTAGTTGTTCCCATTTACTATTAATGATTTCTAGGTGATTGTACCAGTTGATCCAACATTGCAAAACATGATTTTAAATGAGACAAGTAAATGTATAAATTTTGAAACTGAGTTATCCTAGACGGAGGTGACTTTCAGAGAAGGTGAATACCTCCTCAAAAACATGAAACTTTGTTCACTTTGTATCATGTCACCTATTATTACCTTTTTTTCTTATAGCCCTAAATTGTGGTAACCAAAAAATATATTTGGGGAGTGAGTCAAGAGACCATTTAATGGTTTCCACATATAACATGAGTTTCTTTCTTTCAACTGGAGGAATTTGAACTAGTTGGTGTAGCATATACTACTTGAGACTCTCAAAATATTATTGGAAATCCCCATCCCATTGATTGGTGATTCCCTTGTTCATTATATTGTTGTAGCGGATAGATTTTCTAAACATGTTGGCTATAAAATGATGAATTTAAGTGACATGCCTTTGGATCCCACTTTGTTATTTTAGATTATTATGGGGTGTGTAACACCTCTAGCTTCCACGATATTCTTCATTATAAATAATTCTATAGACTGTGTTGCAACCTATCAAACTAGATGTTTGAAAAGAGGTTATTAATAGTATTAACTAAATTATGAAATTTATATATTATAAAATTAATGAAATGTTTTTACATACATCCAAATTATTTTATATGTATAAGATAATAATTAATCCAATCTTACACATTAAAAGTCTATTTTTTCTAAAAACAAATTTAATTAATTTTATTGGAAAACCAATTTTAAATCCAATATTTGAAACTTATATATATTATATTTTACAAAATAAACTTCTTAATTGGATTCACGACATAAAATTTCAGTAGTGATAAATTGTTTTTGTTTTTCTAATAACTTTCTTATTTTAATGAATTGAGAATAATACTGCATTTTAATTCAAAAATACATTTTCATCTAATTTATTTATTTTATTACATTATCCTATAAAAAAAATTTAAAGTATAATTAGATAAATTTTTTATTATTTAATCAAATTATGGTCATTGTAATTAAGTTATCCTTGAAATTTGATATAAACACATGTTATTCTTTTGATTGTTTTTACTTTTTAAAACCTAGTATTCCTATTTTTTCAACAGAGATTAATTTTAAATTTACTACTACAACTTCAGAATTTTAAATTTTAAAAAAATGAATTACATATTTGGAATCATTGGTCCTGATTATGTTAATAGGTTACTTTTATTTTTGGGATATTATGAATAGTAACGTTAGTGATTTTTCTTATGACCACGGTTAAGGGTAAATCGGGTAATTATTTGTATAAATAATATTATAAAATTACCCTAAACCTATAAAAACTTATTGGATAACTAAATTGTACCTATATCATATAAGGGTATAACTTTAATCATTTAATTTACATTTTTCCATGAATATGACATGGGTATTATTAAAATCAATGAATGTGACAAAATGTCAAACTCCCATTTCTTATAAGTATAATAATTGTAATATAGATATCAACAAGAGATAACATCGATCAAAAATAGTATATAAAAATATAGAATAATTATATACATTATAGTGATTTATTTATTAATTTTTATAGATTATATAATTCCCACTAATGATGACACAATAGTGAACCATGAATTATTTTATAAATAGAAAAATCAAATAAATGATATTAAAAATATTAAAATAAATATAATCTTACTTAATTAATGAAATAAACGAATTTTATAGATAACATATACATTTTATTGACATATTGGAGGTATTTTATCGAATTTATCTTGTTATTTTGATATTTTTAGAAATGAAATTATTGAATAGTATCAAAATTGACGTAAATGATACTTCAAAACAAATAATAATTTATTAAATGTTATAAAATTTATAAAATTATAAGGTTCAAAAAAATAACTAGGAGAATGGTGAATATTTCACAAATGATACAAGTATGGTTTTTTATAATTTTATAGAAACTATATTATCCCTATATTATAAAAAGACAACTAAATACAGTAAGGGTTAAACTGTTTAACTAAGGGTTAAATCCAAGGTGAGATTAATTTTGTGACCTGAAATTTTATAAAAATCATTCGTTGTGGTAATTTAAACCCATAATCATATTTTCATCAAAATTAATCACTTTGGATATATTTTATAAATGAAATAAATTTATAATAAATTAATATTTTTGGAGTTTTTAAAAGTACTCATGCCCTGTCTTATGAAACAACACCTCTCCTTAAAATTTATTAACACTAATAAAGCTATTTGAATTGGAAAAACTCTACCCAATTCTATAACCAACTTCCCTCAGTTCATCTTAGAGTCCATACTTTGTGCAAAAATACAACCTATGGAGTCCTTTTTTATGGTCAAATGGAGATACTCGAAGAAGATGTAATTGTTTTACCAATTCAATTCAATTTCTTTTCTTCTTCTACTTTCATATTTCTATGTTGATTCTATCATAATGTAATAAATAAAGTATCATATACATTATGAGATGTTTTTATAATTATGATATAACCATATTAATCCAATTGTACATCCTATAAATAAAAATATCACCATGTGTGCGTGCGTACGACTTACCTTCTTCACTCTGTGGTGTAACTTTTTATTCAACACTACTTTATATGGATGGGTATAATGAAGAGTATAATGGATATAAATAATGAATATAAAATTATAATTATTCTTTATAAAGAATGTATCATCCAATTCCATACCATTTAACCATCTAAGTAATGATGTCATCAGTCGTGCGTACCTAAGGTCAACCTTCTCCACTACGTGATGAGATTCATTTCCACGTTAACCATTCAAGAATGATTATAAAATTTATATGATGAGTAAAAATACTAATTATGAACTTAATATCATTCTATATATGAAAAAAATACATCATATTCATAAAAAACATGACTTACATAACAAAATAAGAATATGAAAATGAAGCAGTTAACACCAGAAACAATGGTAATACTAAAATATTATTAACAAAATGATATTAGAGGATAATATATGATATCCTAAATATAGATATTGTCATGGAATGATTTAATTACATTATTTAACCATTATATTGGTGGTTAACACGCCCTCTACTAAAGTAAATTATAAATTAAGGGTTAATTTAACAATCTCATTATTATTCGAGGTTGTTTATATGTGAGTATCTGTTGGGAAATATTTATCATCCATGTATTTGTTTATTAAAATGTATTTCAAAATATTATCCAAAAAATTTAAACTCATTTTTCCACATTTAAAACTTTTTATAAAACATTTTCAAATGAAACTTTCCATCATTTTCCAAACGAGTTACTTTAGGACTTTTTTGAAAAATTAATCAATGAATTTATTTTAACATATATGGTGTGGGCGGCTATTTTCTGCCATTATGATGCCTTACAATTTTGAAACTTCCCTTAAAAACTTATAATTTTATTTTTAGAAGAAATGTTTCCTTTTATAATTTCACAACTTTTAAATTATTTCCATTTACAAGGAGATATATTTCTCTCAAAGAGTTTTAATGATTTTATTAGATTATTTTCATCTATGTAAATATCCTTTGTTGGATTTTATGTTTAATTTAGGTTGATTTATTATGATAAAATATTTTATATTGTATTAAATGTTTTATGATATGTTTTACTATGGATGTGCTATTTTGATACCATTCATGTTTTAGGGTTAATGTATCAACATTTTATATGCCACTTTTAATACGAATGTTTATTTTTTTATGTTTTACCCCTTTCATTAGAGAAATACATTGGACTTAGTAATTGATGGGTGGGTCCTAATATAGCCCCTAGATTCCTTAGTAGGTCTCATGAGACAAACTATTTTGGTTTTTTACCCAATTATGTATTCGCTTGGAACGAGGAATTCACTTTATAGTTATGATGTCTGACATTATGTATTCCCTCATTATGAGATTAATTATTTATATTACATGTGATTATTTGACTAGAAGAATATCTGTGTGAGTACTTCAATGGAATTATTTTATTTCTTATTTTCATATTATTATGAATATTATGTTTGAAATTATTTTTTTCAATTTTATATCTTATCTTAAAAGTTTAGGATTATTTATGATAGCTTCTGATATATTGTTTATCCTTACTGAGCGACAGATCTCATACCATTATTGTGTTTAATTTTTCCCCAAGATGCAAATACGTATATTATGACTGACCTTCAGGGATATTCTAAGGGATATAAGTGTTTTCATATAAGGTACTATGTTTTATTTTTCTTTTTATCATGTAATGTAAAACTTATGTTTGTGTCTATTTCTTCCAAGGATACTAAACTAATCGTTCCTTCAAGATTTTATTTCTTATGATCATGATCATGTAATAAAATAATATATAGACTCTAGGCAATTGGGGTTAGGGTGTTATAGTTGGTATCATAAGAAAATTAGTACAAACCATGGAATCCATATTTATAAAATACTTTAATTAGGGGACACTACCCTAAGATAGACTTTGGGGGTAAGTGTAGAAGAGTATCCTAAAATTATGGTAATATAGAGATTATGTTGGTATTACAAGAAAAAAATACCTTTATGGATACTACAAGTGGATGTGGCTCTGGAATAGATGTACCTAGGAGTGATAACGTCAACAAGGTGTTCCGAGATTTACTTGGGGTAACCTACTACATGATAAAGAGCCTTACTGTACACCAGGTTTAACACTCCCAGGGGATATTATTAGAATAATTCACATTTTATTTGAGAACCATTATGAAGTATTTAAAATTAAATATTTCCCAAATGAAACCATGTTCATGATTTTGATATTAGATATGCATAAATATTTTAATTTATGTTGGGTATTTTGAAAGTACTCAATATGATTCATAACCTAATCAATTGAATGTCACTGTTTATATATGGTTCCTTGTCGAACAAATGGAAATCATATCAATGTGCATAATCCATGTAGAAACTTCCATATTATGAAAGAAAATTATATTGAATCAGTATCTTCATCTGGTGCTCTACAACTTATTACTATACTGGGATAACTGACTCATATTATGAGTAATAACTTTACCCATATTAAGCATCCTGATCCATAAGGAGGAGGATAAATGTCATCCCGCTTCATGAGACAATAACGTACAATATTCAGCGGGATGAAAAATCCATTTGTAGATGTGAAATGGATAATTTCATTAGAGAAAATATTTATTTCTTTAGGGAGTAATGAAATGGAAAACGTTGTTATGGAATTATGTCATCTCTCAGGATATGCATAACAATGGTGGTCATTAATTCAAAAAATTATAGACGATGAAGAGGTAGAAAATATGGAATAGAGGTGATTTAAAAGAACTCTTCCTAGAAAAATATTTTCCTTGTGAACTATGAGTAGATATGGAGAGGAAATTTCTGAGTCTAATATAGAAGGATCACATCAATGATATAAAGTATGAAGCTAACTTCACAAGATTAATAAGGCATTCTGCAGAATACATATTTAACAAAATAAGTCTGATTGGTCAATTCTTTTATCGGTTAAAACCATTCCTTCGGTGGGCATTGGTCTCACAATCAATCTCAACATATGATTATATAGTATCATGTGATATCAAGAATGAAAAGTAATTCTATATGTCTTATGAATTGAAAGTAAATCAAGATAATAAGATGGTTGATGAACACTCTAGAAAATTTAATATGGTGAAAAAGGGAATATTTGACGTTCCACCCTACCATAACTGTTGGAAGAAACACCATGGTAATTTCCTAAAGTGTATGGTATTTTGTCACAAGTGTGGGGGAAAAGGCAACGATGATCACAATTGTAAAGGAAAGAAAGAAGCTACCAATGCTCAATGATATAGTCATAAAGGGACGAGACATTATGAAAATTATTTTCCTAAGAATCAATGAAATATTACATAGAAAATGACAAGGCATCTATGCCAAGCTTTTGCAATAATAACTGTCGGGGTTGAAGTTACTAATGATGTGGTGGCATGTACTTTTATAATTTCCTCATATTTATCCAAATATTTATTTGATTTAGGATCCTCTAATTACTTAATATCTTCCCAATTTTATCTAAAAATTAGATATTTTAAATTCACATTATCCTGGTATTTGTCAATAAAACCCCCTAAAGGAAGACTCATTGCAAAAAAGATGTGTTGGGAAGTTCCCATTATGGCATATAAACATGCTTTATCTTCTAAAATTTTCATCATACCTATGGTTGACTTTGAAATAGTCCTCAGTATCGACTCCCTATCAAAATTTTATGTGAAATTTTATTTCCAGAAGTAGGAAGTTATGATTTGTTAGGAACATGTAGAATTCGTTATCTTTAGAGCAGAAACTCCATCATCTGATTCTTCTCTAGATCCACCTTCAGTAGCACTTCTAAAAGAAATTATTATAGAATAATATAAGATAATACCTAATAATCATAAAATTTAGGATATTCCTATTGTAAAAAAATATATTTATGTATTTCCAGATGATTTACTAGTACATCCTCCAGAGTGAGAGGTTGGGTTTTCAATTCACTAAATCCTTGATTCAAGGACAATATAAAAAAATCCCTATAGAATGGACATTAGAGAATTATTAGAGCCGAAGAAACAATTATAGGAGTTGAGTAATAAGGGATTTATTCACCCTAGTGTTTCTTCAATGGGATCCCAATTTATTTTTATTAAAAAGAAATATGGATTAATGAGATTTTGGATTTAATATAGAAAAATCAATGCTATTACAAAAAAAGTTCAAGTATCCTCTTCATCTCAATGATTATTTGTTTGATCAACTTCCTGGAGCTCTATATTTTTTGAAGATTTACCTTCATTCTGGATATCATCAACTATGAGTAATGAAGTAATATATTCCAATGATAGAATTCTAAAACAGGTATTGGCAATATGAGTTTACAATAATGGCATTAAAAATGAATAATGCACCCTTTATTTTCATGGATCTAATAAACAAAGTGTTCATGGAATGTCTTAATGATTTTGTCGTAGTATTTATTGATGATATCTTGGTCTACTCTAAAAGGTATTAAAACCATTAGAACCACTTTAATATTATTTTGAATACTCTCAGATAAAATAAAATGTATGAGATTTTTAGCAAGTGTGAATTCTAGATTCAAAAATTTCTTTTCTTGGGAATATTTTCTTGAAGGATGGAATATCAATTAATCCTGTAAAGAAAAAGGTAATCCAAAAATGTCCAAAACTGATGATTATAATTGAGGTATGTAGTTTTATTAGTATAGCAAGTTACTATCGGTGTTTTGCTAAACAATTTACCCGATTGGATAACCTATTATCCAAGATCACACGTAATTTGGATAAATTTATTTAGAAAAAAAGTTTGTAATGAATGTTATGAAAAATTGAAGAGAAGATTATTAAATTATCATATCTTGACATTACTATAAAGAAATTATGGGTTTTGTGATTTATATTGATGCGTCAATGAAAGTACTTCGTTGTGTTCTTATGAAAAATGATAGAGTCATTCCTTATGCATCATGGAAATTAAAAATTCATGAAAAAAAACTACCCAACTCGTTATCTTGAGTCTGTAGAATTAATCTTTTCTCTAAAGATATAGATACACAATATCTATGGTTAAATATGTGAGATATATATAGATCACAATAGTTTGAAACCTATTTTCTCACATCAAGAACTCAACATGAGATAAAGGAGATGTCTTGAGGTACTTAAAGATTATGTTTTCATAATACATTACCACCAATGTAAGGTAAATAAGCTGGTGGATGTTTAAGTATGAATGACCATGGAGCTCTGAACATAATGAGAGTTGAAAGGGATCATATGTTCATGGATCTACAGAATATTTATATGGGAATTATCATGAAAGGTGAACCATCACTAATTTTTCAAATGGTTTCCAAACCATCTTTACTAGAATGGGTAAAAATTTCTTAGTATGATGATGAGGATTTTCACAATAAAATTAATTTTGTGAATGATGGGAGATTGATATAATTCAATTATGAATATTGAGTTTTGAAATTTGGGAAGTGGATGAGTGCTCCCTCTATACCTGAACTAAAAATGGAATTCCTGGATGATTCTCATAGCTTCAATTTCTCTATACACACTGGTGGAACTAATATATATAGAGATTTTAAGGAATATTTTTTGGTGGGACAAAATAAAGAGAGATATTTATGATACTTTTTCAAGATGTTTGGTTTGTCAATGGGTGAAGGATAAAATGAAACATACTAGAGGATTCGTGATTCATCTTACTTTACCTTTTTGGAAATGGGATGACAATACAACGGAATTTTCATGGAGATACCAATGAATCCCATAAGAAATAATGAGATATAGGCTATTATTGATCATCTAACCAAATCAGCATATTTTCTTGCTATAAGAGAAGATTTACTGCTTTAATGTTTATCAATATATTACATTACTAATGTTCTAAGACTTCATGGTGTACCCCTATCGATTATTTCTGACTGTGATCCTCATTTTAAATCTAGATTCTAGAAAAGTCTTCAGAAGACCCTACATACGGAGCATCGTTTGACCACTTCCTACCACACTCAAACTGATGGATAATCATAACGGACTATTCAAACATTATAATACATGTTCAGATCTTTCTCAATTTAATTTCAAGTCATGTTGGATCAATATTTAAATATAGTATATTTCTCCTATAAAAATAGATTCCATTCAACTATTCATATGGCGCCATATAAAGCATTATATTGAAATAGATTTCGTACACCAACTTTTTGGGATGATGTTGGTGAAAAAAACTCGTAGGCTGAGAAGTTGTTGAGGAAACAACAGAAAAGGTGAATATTATACAAAACCATATCAAAATATCTCAATATAGGAAAAAGATATATACTGATAACTGAAGGAAGGATTTGTAATTTCAAGTAGGATATTACATTTTCTTGGAGGTATCTACATGGAAGGGTATTATATGATTTGGTAAGAAGGGTAAATTAAGTCCATGGTACATCAGAACTTTTGAAATTATGTAACTAATTGGAGTTGTAGCTTACATTTTGGTCATGAAACCAAGTCTCTCCAATGTTCATGATGTGTTCCATGTATCATTGTTAAGGAAATACATGTCAAACCCAACGATGTACTTACCTATGAATAAATAGAAATGTAACCCGGTTTGTCTTATTGTGAAGACCCTATCAAGATTCTTGACACCATACAACAAGTGTTGAGAAATCGGATGAATCGTCTTGTAAAATAACTATGGAGAAATAAAATAATGGAAGAGGTGGTGTGGGATCCTGAAGAACAAATGGTGAATAACAACCTGAATATTTCTATGAAATGATATTCTAGAAATTTCAAGGATTAAATTATTTGAGGGAGGTAAGAATATAACACCCCAAGCTTTCATGGTGTGGATTTTAAATAATTCAATAGATTTCACTACAACCTATCAAACTAGCCATTAAAAAAGTTGGTATAAATGGTATTAAAAAAATTATGAAATTTCTATATAAAATAATTAATAATTTTTTTTGACATCCATCCAAATGATTTTATAGGCATAAGATAATAATTAATCTAAACATATACATTAAAAGGCAATTTTTTCTAAATACAATTTTGCCACCTTTTAATGGAAAATATATTTTAAATACAATATTTGACACTTTTATATATTAAATTTTACATAATAAACTTCTTCTTTGGAATAAGGATATCAAAATTTTGTTCGAATAAAGTTTTAGTGCTTTTCTAATAACTTTCATATTTTAATGAATAGTGGAAATAACTATATTTTAATTCAAAACTTATATTACATATAATTGATTTATATTATTAGATTTAAATTTAAATAGGATTTAAATAATAATTAAATTATGTTTTTATTATCTAATCCAATTATTTTCATTGGATGTAACTTCACAAATAAATTTAATATAAACACATTTCAATCTTTTGATGGTTTTTACTTTTAAAAAACATGTTTTCTCATTTTTTTGAATAGGTATTAAATTTAAATTAATTATTGAAACTTATATATTTTAAATTTTTGAAAATGGATTCCATATTTGGAATCATTTTCCCCAAATTATTTTAATTGGTTTCTTTTATATTTTTGATATAATTAATTGTAACAATAGTAATATTTTTTATTACTACGGTTACAGGTAAATCAGGTAATAAAAGGTAAAATTAATATTATGAAATTACCCTAACACCTATAACAATCTTATTGGATGGATAAATTTTACCCTTATAATCTATGGTTTGAAATTGAATCATTTAATGGATACTTTCCCATGAATATGACATGAATATTATTAAAATCAATGAATGTGACAAAATTCCCCACTCTCATTTCTTATAATTACAATATTATAATACAGATATCACCTAGAGAAAACATTGATCATCAAAAGTTTATGGAAATATAAATGAATTATCTACATGATAGTAATTTATTTATTTATTTTTAGAGATTAAATCATTACCACTAATGATGACACAATTGTAAAAAGGAAATAGTTTTATTAATAGAAATATCAAATAATTAATATTAAAAATATTAAAATATATATAATTTAACTTACTTAATGACATAAAAAATTTATAGATAACATAGAAATGATAGGGAAATATTGGATGTATATTTTTCAAAGTTATCATGTCTTTTTTGATATTTTTTAAAATGAAAATATTGAATAGTAACAAAATTGTCATTAATGGTACTTTAAAATATATAATATTTTTTAAAATGATATAAAATTCATAAAAATTTCATTTTTGTCCAAATAATTATTATAATGTTAAATATTTCATAAATTATCCAATTGGGTTTCGTTTGGTATTTTTTAGTAACTATATTTACCATATATTATAAAAAGATATGTAAACACGGTAAGAGTTAAACTGTTAAACTAAGGGTTTATTCCTAAATATAAGGTTAATTTTGTGACCTAAATATGTATAAAAATCATTGGTTAAGAGGATTTATACCCATAATCATATTATACAATTTATAACTCACACTAGATCTATTTTAAATAGAAAACCAATTTCTAATAAATTAATAGTTTTAGAGATTCCAAAGGATCCCCACCCATCTCTTATAAAAGAGCATGTGACAACCCTTCTCTTTTATTACAAATTTAAACATGATTTATTACATAAACTCTTCACTTCAAACAAAATGGAAGATCTAGAGGTCTAGTGTCTTTGGGGCTTAGGAACATTGCATAACAGCTTAGAACATAAAACACACAACATATTTATTGAAAACTTCCATTACAAGACCACTACATTCCCTCGTACTTAGCATTGCATGGGATAACCTGAGAACATGCATAAGAAAAGGGTGTTCTATAAAGCCAATTAAGGGAATAAAAGTGGAATAACATGAGGAATACAATACATGATAGGCAATAGGCATATCAATGGAGCATAAGTGAAACATGAACATAATGGCATGATAAAGTATGATAATTATAACATGTAAATGTGGAAACAACACTTAACATGGAATTAGCATGAGTCAAGGCTCATTGCACATGGATCATGAGTAAACCCTCATTACACATGAAGCATGTGTAAAACCTCATTTCACTTGAATTATAATAAGTCAACACTAATTTCACATGACTTATCACGATACTATATTTTACCCAATGCATTGAAGCGCTATCAGGGCACACCCTTCTTAAACATTTCATTTCATGCATAGTGTGCCACATGGATCATATAACATGGAATCAATAAACATCATAAGTTATTCCACGATTAAGTAATGTGAATAAATACATGAAAGTACCATTCAATATGTATATTTTCATAAAGTTGAATACCCATGATAGAGAAATGGGCATGGTATTCACTACACTATGACATTGGCTTGGAAAATCGTAGTGCAATTTCGGCAGCATAACGGCGTGAAATAAGAATGCATAAAAAATGGTTTATGAGAGAGAAATTGGTTTCTCATCATATTTACATGAAATGGAAATTAAGGGGATCATATAGAAACATGTCCCAACAATTTTAATGTAATTTAGATGCATAATACAAAATAATTACTTGGATGAAAAAGTGGAGACAGAAATCCCTCACGGAATTTCAGCATGGTAACAGGTGTACATGGTAAGTGTTAATGAGAGATAAAGGGGTATAACATCATAAAACCTAAATAGGGAAGTATGGTGGAGTTTTGAAATCATACCCCAACATTTTTAATTGAATAGAAAACGGAATACCAACATAAAGAAAATTGGACAATATGAGAAAGGAAGAAATCCCTTACTTGGAAGTGTGATCCCAAAAGCTTGGGAGAGCCTTGAGATATAATTCTTGGGAGCTTGGGTAACCTTTATAGGATTCTATAGATATTATATAAGAGGTTTTATGAACTATGAAGGCTTTGAGTGATGAGGAAGTGGGATCTTGGGTGGGTTTATATATGAAAGGAGAGGAAATGTTTTATTATTTAGGTTTGGGACACCACGCATTAAACTAATCAAAACCACAAACCGGCCCATGGGGTTTTCCTATGGTTTTTTCCAAAGGGTTGTTGAAAAAAATATTTTATGAGGCCAATGTATGAACTTCTTAAAATAATAGGGTTGCTTATGTGGAGGTGAGTCACACTCTCAAGGAAAACAATTTAATAAAACAAAATGTTTTATAAGTCTTTGGAGGGTCCACTAAAGCTTTGTAAAATAAATCAAACAAATCTAAAATCACGTTATTTTAATTCTAAAACAAATATTGTCAGAAAATAATGTTTATGGTATTTTATTATATCCATATTGGGTCATTATGATGTCATAAATCACATTATATATTAAAATGGTATTTAATTTTTACCCAAAAATTCGACTATCTACGAAAATTATGAAACATTCACCATTGGATAATTTTTACGTCATGATTCCTAAAATAATATTCATTTTATATAAATAATTTTATAAATATTTGAATTTTTACTTTTAAAATAAAACCTGACATTTACATAAAATTCATGGGTTTTGACAAAAACAGTTTTCAAATATTAATAAAAATTACAATTGCATTCATAAAATTATATGACCATTAATAAAAAGTAATTTAATAATAATAGTATTTTATTAAAATGTTATTTAATTCAAAAATCCATTAATTCATCAAAATATATTTCTTAGTTGAATATTAACTAAAAATATTATTTGTTCTTTAAAAACTATTTACAAAGTTACAATAATAAAATGAATGAACAATCTTTATACAAAAATAATGTACATAGTCTTAGTGCTAGGGTCTTGTTAAATAACCCCATATAACACCCGCATAAAGAATGAAGGTTAAGGTGTGATATGGTGACAGACTCTTGGGTTGGCTCGGATAACATCTCTCAGGTGGTAATCTCTATTAACTTCCACTTCTCCTGTAATCGCTTCTACTCAAGTTTAATGTGTTCAAGCTGGGCTTGGTCTTGGTCAGGAGAAAAACCCAGTGACACCACCTCCTTTCCGAGCTCCAACAAATGGGCTTCGGATGGGGCAAGTATACTGGATGAGGTCATCTCTTCCTTTGTCTGATTAAATTGGATTTGTTAAAGCCCCATATTTATACTAATCATGTGATTACTATTCAACGACTATATTAGCAATGATCACAATTATTAATGGTATTTTAAAATCCAAAACATAAAACCAAATAAGTGCATACATTTTACATAACTAAAATTACACATTTAAATAGGCCAAGATGAATTTACATTAATGAATTTTTGGGTCATTACATAGCACATCTCCTTCTCTTGTATTCAACCCTCTAAAGATCTTTTTATTGACCAAAACCTGCCCACTTATCCTCCAAACATCCCTCACTTTATCCTTAGGCCATAATTTTGGAAACAATCTGACCTAATGAGCCCTTTTTTCAAATTAAAAAGAGACACTTAAAGAAGAGGTAATTATTTTACCAATTCAATTAAATTTCTTTTATTCTTATAATTACTCTTCCTATGTTGTTTCCATAATAAATTAATAAATAAAGTATCTTATACATTATTATATTTTATTATAATCATGAGATAGCCATATTCCTCCTTTTATTCATCCTATGAATAACAATACCGCCATGCGTGTGTATGTATGGCTTACCATCTCCATGTTGTGGAGTAATGTGTTATTCAACACTACCTTATATGGATGGGTATAATGATTAGTATAATGGATATAAATAATTAATATAACATGATAATGGTTCCTTATAATTAATATACCATCCAATTCCATACAATTTAACCATCAAGGGAATGATACATTCGGTTGTGTGTACGTACGACCTACCGTCTCCATGATTTTGTGAGATCCATTCTCCATGTTAATCATTAATGAACTATTATAAAATTTATATGATGAGTAAAACTAATAATAATTAACTTAATATCATTTTTTATATTAATAAAATACATCATATTCATAAAAACATGACTTTAATGAAAACACGGGTACATCTTTATCATCCATGTCCATGTTTCTTAAAATGTATTCCAAAATATTATCAATAATTGATTAAAGTAATTTTTACCAATATTTTACTTTTTATAAAACTTTTTGAAAAGATTCTTTTTGTTTTTTTACATATTTGGTACTTTATTTTCATTTTGGAAAATTATGGAATTAATTTTTTTTAACAGCGACTATTTTCTGCCATTATGATGCCTTAACATTTTGAAGATTCCTTATCAATATTATGATGATATTTTCAAAAGAAATGTTTTCTTTTATAATTGGGAAACTTTTAAATGATTTCAATTTGAAAAATCTATATTTCTCTCAAAGAGTTCTAATGATTTTATTATAGTATTTTCATCTATGTTAACATAATTTTTTGGATTTTATGCTTAATAGAGGTTGATTTATTATGATACAGTCTTCCATATTGTATTGAAGGTTTTATGATATGTTTGACTATGGATGTTCTATTTTGATACCATTAATAGTTTATGGTTAATGTATTAATATTTCATATGAAAGTTTTAATATGAATGTTTTTGTTGGTTATGTTTTTCCCCTTTCATAAGAGGAATGTATTGGACATAATACGTTATTGATGGGGACAACTATAGCCCCTAAATGAATCAGTAGATCTAATGAGACAATCCATTTTGGGTTTATACCCATTTATGTATGGTCTTGGAGTTAGGCCTTAATGTTATGGTTTTGATGACTGAAATTTTGTATTTTCTCATTATGAGATTAGTTATTGATATTACATGTGATTATTCGACCAGTAAAATATCCATGTGAATGTTTAAATGTAATTATTTAATTTATTCCTTCCATATTATGTTAATTATTATGTTTAAAAGTATTTTGTTTCAATCTTATATCTTTCCTCAAAAGTTGATGCTTATTTATGATAGCTTCCACTATATTGTTTATCCTTACTGATCATCTAAGATCACCAATTTATTATGTTTCATTTTCCCCAAAGATACAAAGAAGTATATTATGACTCACATGAAAGTATAATATAAGGCTTATATGTGTCTTCTAATAATATAATATGTTTTTCCCATTTCATGATGTAGTGTAAAACTTATTTTTGAATCTAATTTTTCCACGGCTACTAAACTGATTGGTTCTTCAGTATTTTATTTTTTTTGATCATGCTAATGTAAAAAAATAATATACCAACTTTATGAAACAAGGTTCTGGTTGTTATAGGTTGAAATTTCAAAGATTAAAATTGTCTTTTGAGGGTTAACCTTGATTCCATGGTGGCGCATCATAAATCCAAGGAGCATCACTAATTTTACCCCGAATGGAAATTTCGACATATTCATATTCAAATTGGGTTGCCACATATTTTTGAAGATTGATTGAAGATATATGATGTGATTATATCACTTTAATAATTTGACCACCAAGTGACAGACATAACATTTGTTTACTCTTACCGAGAATGCATTAAATATATGATGCATAGACTATTGATAAGCAGTGCTATCATTCATTAAGAAAAATGGAATGACCTAATAGAAAAATATCTCTTAAGGTTATCTGAAGGTAGTGGCTTCCCCATCTTCACTGGCCATCTTTATCTAGTTGTAACCTAAATACACATCCATGAAGGAAAGGTCTTAGAAGCTAGCAATGGAATCGATCCAAAATTATGTGATCGGAAATGGGAAATTTTCTTTGCTATGTATTGATTATGGTCTATGAAATCGATGTAGACCTTAATCTAACCATTCTTTTCATGATAGGTATAATTTTTGTGGGTATTCAGGGGTATTTAACTTCTGAAAAAAAGTTATATTTGATCAATTTCTCAACTTCTGATTCTATTTTGGTAGCTTGAGAGGAGTTCATCCTCCTTCCTACCTATTTGTAACCACAATGTTCATAAAGTAAGATTTGTTGGTGCATATCCACATCTGGGTTATGTACAGTAATTTTTTTATTTTTCCATGTAAACACATATTGGTATTTATTTAGAAATTTGATATACATATCTTTCTCTTTTAGAGGTATATATACACTAATTATGGTAGGTCGTGGGTCCTATTTTATTTCCATATTTACCTACCTGATATCATCAATGATGGTAGAGACGCTATCAATGAATTTAGGAGGGGTATTCATGAGGTCATCCTCCTCTTATTCCTCCTTTGAGTCTATGGTGACATTTTTAGATGAAAAAAGAAATCTGGGAACATCTATATCACTTTTCATGAGAGAGAGTCCATATGAAAAGGAAATATCATCCCCTACTACCAGAGTCATTGTATAGATATTCTGGAGCTGATTTTCATTTACAATATCAATGAGGACGAGATGGTATTAGACATCTAGTATTGGGTCTATTTCCTTAACTTGATTTATGGGGAGTGCATAGTCACTATCAATCATAGTCCATGGAATTGTAGGGGAGGTCCCAAAACCATTGGGGGATATAAAATGTATATCATCGTCCACCATTGGTTGTTTTCTTTCCCTTTTTTAGAAACCTTCTCAACATTTGTGGCTTCACAATTCTTGAAGGGGGAACTATCACCATATATTACGTTGACATTTACATCGACGGTTTATTTCCAATATTGATGGAATTTTGAGGGTACCGCTACATGACTATGGATCAAGGGCCTTCAAAGAAATTTAGTGTGTGTGGTGTCTTTCTGGATAACCATAAACTTATAATTATATCTGAGATCCCCAAACTTGTCTATGAGATTGAGCTTCCTAGGAGTTCATGGATCACGCTTATCATTCTTTGTAATAGTCAAATTTGTTGGAGAAAAATAAAATTATCTATTACCAAAACATCAAAGGGTTTTAATTAGGATGAGGTTGATCCTAGAACCATTTTCAATAAGATACCTTCAGATGTCATCATTATTGAGTCTGTCTGAAACATTTAGGGTTCTGATGTGTCCTAGTATTTCCAACTTCTAATCCTTATCTATGAATGAGATGGAAGCATGGAAATATTATTTAATGGTTTCCACTCGGTTGAGCTCGACTATAGAAACTTTTTCCATGAGAAAATGTGGGATCTCGAGGGATTCAACAAGTGTCTCTGTTGGTTATTTTGAAAGATAGAGTGTATCAAGGATTGAGTGCTTGGCTGGGGAAACTTCTAGATTTTTCAAAATTACATACTTTTTTTATAGATGTTAGCACTTCCTGATGTGTGTTTCTCCTTATTATACGGCTCAGGAGATGATGCATTTGAGGTAGAAATATCTTGTACTTGTGTAGAGTTTAAGGTAGCAACTTCTTCCTGTGGCATTGGTCCTATCGGCCTTCTCATTTACTAAGATGATAAAAAAATTACACCCTCACTAGGCATTCACATTAGACAACTAGGTGTGGATGACCAGATAAGGATTACAGGATAGCTCCATATCTATATTGGGCATGCTATAGTTATTTTTCCATGTGTATTAGCTAAATATATAACCTATTTGGGGATGTGAATGAAATATTGGGTTCAACCCTACCCGTGTTGACCTTGTATCCTCAGTACATGTGCAAGAAGCCTCTAGTTCCCTACTAAGGTGTAGGGAACGCATAATCAGATCTACATTCATTATCAGATAAGGTATTTGTCAAGTGTATCGTTTTAAAAAACCCAAAGATGATATCTTCATCTAATCATTGTTCTATTTGGTGGGGATACTCTTGTGATTTGGATGTTGTAGGGAAGAAATATGTTGGAGTTTGAAATTTTTCTGGAGAATAATATGAAACTTCCTCTTCTATTTCTTCATATTTTCATGGTCGCATTGTAACGACCCGAAATTTTTTAAATAAATTTTGATTCCAAATTTTATGTGTTATTGTTATACTCAACAAAAATGTTTTATTTGATAAACATGATTATAATTAAAATGAGATCAGTGGGTTTTGACTATTATATAACCATCGGTCAACATGACCGCTGTGAACAAAATGTTTTGATTATTGTCTCTAAATATAAGTAATCTTGGTTAATTATTATAGAAAGAAGATTTGATGGCCTCACCTAGTAGTCTTGGACCGATCGAAGCCCATCTAACAGAGCTTGGGAAGGAGGTAGCACCACTGGGCTTTGATCTAGATCAAATCCAAGCCGAACTTCATCATGTGAAGCTGGAACGAAATCGCCTTCGTTAGAAGTTCAAACTGATAGAAATTACTACTCGGGCAATGTTGACTGAGCCTCCCCAAGCTTCTATCACCCTAGCACACCTTACTCTTAGGTCCTATGCTGGTATTATAAGGGGTTATGTAACGAGACCATAACTACCTTGTGTAATCCTTCTTTTAAATAAAAATTGGGATTTATTCTTATGATGAAGTTTATGAATTTTGAAATGACCGGATAAATATAGTATGCATATTTTTGATGAATTTTAGAAAAAATATATTTTAAATATGTTTATGTAAACCCTAAATAATTAAAAATGTGTAATGATTTTCGAAAAATGGTCTTCTGCAATTATGTTCTGTACTAAATTTAGAGTCTAATAAGATCAACTTGATTTTTGATGAATAGTAAATTATGAATAGTGATTTTATGATTAGGATTAGTAATATGACCAAATGGATTAGTAATCTCACTTAAAGAAAGTTTTAAAATAATCTAGGCACCTTGATTAAGTAATGTGATTCAATAAAATAGTTAAATAACGGTTTCATTAATTATTATTCAAGTATTAGTTTTTTCGGGTGAATAGTGTTTTTTAATTAAAAATTTAATTAAAAATAATTAGAAAATTATTTTTATCAAAATGACTTTATTTTTGAACTCAGAGCATCGATATTATGTTATGGTAATTTTTGGGGTTTTTTCTGAAAAAATGAATTTTCGATGAATAGTGTTTTTATTTAAAAATTAAATTAAAAATATTTTGAAAATTATTTTTATAAAATGGATTTCATTTTTGAAATCAAAGCATTGATATTTGGTTAATGTTAAATTTTGGGATTTTTCTGAGAAAGTTGAATTTTCAGTGAATAGTAAAAATACAGTTTTAGGGTTTCGGTATGTTTAATGACATCATAACGGTGTCATGATGATGTCATGAGATTATTTGAGGGTTGGCCGGCCAAGGGTGATAAATTATTGTTTTGGGGGCCCCATGTGGCCTAACTCCATGATAAATGACAAGGGAGAGCACATGGGTTTGAGAAAAGCACATGTGAGGTGTCCCTTGGCCATTAATGCCTTGTCCCCTCACTTTCCCTATAAATACCAAGCCCTCCTCTCATCCATTCGACTCCCCACTCATTCCCAACGAATTTCAGGTCTCATTACCTCCCAAGGAGTCCTCCCAAGGTGCCCCCAAGCCCTCAAGGTCCCACCCTTTGAGGTTTAAGAGTTACATTTTACGGTAAGGGATCCGACCTCTCTCTTTCTTTTCAAGTAATCTCTTTTATGTCTTTTCTTTTATACTCCATGTTCTTATGTTGGAGGATGTTATTTTATATTCATCCTACTGCCTATTTCATGTTCATATGATGAGAGACCCCCCCTTGCTCTCATCAATTCGTTTTAAGAATGTTTAAGTGGCGCCGTTAGGCTGCCGAATTTTTAAGGGATTCTTTCACCTTCCTCGTTTTCAAGTTCTATTTTCATTCAAGTCTTTAATGTTCCTTTTTGTTATATTGGGGTATGATCTCTATATATATCATACTGGACTCTTATGTTCATATGATGAGAGACCCCATTTCATCTCTTCAATTCAGTGTTTTGATGTTTTAAGTGGCGTCGTTAGGCTGCCGAATTTTTAAGTGGTTCTTCACCCTTCTCGTTTTGAAGTTCTACTTTCATGTCAATTATTTCAAGTTCCTTTTTGTTATCTTGGGGTATGATCTCTATATATATCATACTGGACTCTTATGTTCATATGATGAGAGATCCCATTTTATCTCTTCAATTCAGTATTTTGATGTTTTAAGTGGCGCTGTTAGGCTGCCGAATTTTTAAGTGGTTCCTCACCCTTCTCGTTTTGAAGTTCTACTTTCATGTCAATTCTTTCAAGTTCTTTTTTGTTATGTTGGGGAATTATCTCTATATCTATCATACTGAACTCTTATGTTCACATGATGAGAGATCCTATTTGATCTTTTCAAATCATTGTTTGTTGAGGTTTAAGTAACGCCGTTAGGCTGCCGAACTTTCATAAGAGAAATCTAATTTTTTTTTGTTTTTTTTCTTCCTTCCATGTTTTTCATTTCAAATGGTATGTCCTTGAAATTTCATTACCATGATCATGTATCCTTCTTATTCTGTCCATGTACTATTTTATGGGTCATTTATGAATGTTTGACCCATTTACCTCTCTTTTAATGTCTTCTAAAACCACGGAACATTGTCGTTATGCTGGAGAATTTCTGTCTCAAAATGTCTATCTCTTTTTCTAAAGTCCTTTTATTTTATTAAGTGAATACTCAAAGCTCTTTCTTCTAAATGGGTATTCACATATATACCAAAATGTTCTATTTTAAATTCTGGGATTTACATACATGAGACCCACCTTCCTTTTCTGTGGGTTTTAAAGTGACGTAAAGATCATGTCTTTAAAGTAGTTTTTAAAACGTTATGATTATGAAATGAAACCCATTTATTTTATGCTATATGGGTTATTTATGAAATGTTTGATGATGATATATGTGGCTCACATGATAATAAAGGCAAATTTAAGGGTGCGCCCTGATAGCGCTCCAATTCATTGGGTAAAGACTTAATCTCTAGAGATGACCATTTTAACGACGCCTTGGTGAATAACCTTGGTAATTTTTTACGACACCTTGGGGATGGACCTTGGTGAAACAAAACGATTGTAAATATTAAATGTTGTAGCCACATCTTCATGTTATGAAAAAGTTTTATTTTTATTATGATATGCCTCATGATTTCATTTTCATGCATTAAAGTTCTTTTCATGACTTTATTGATGTATCTCAAGTTCATATGTAAAATGTTTCACTTGTTTCCCTTGCTGGGCCTTATGCTCACCCTTCCTTTTGATGTATGACCCCAGGTTATGAGATGCAGTAATGAGCCTAGGGTGAACATGAGGAGAAGCCTTTCAAGTGTTTAAGAAGAATGTTTTTTTTGTTTCATGTTTTATGTTCCTTATTTCCAAGACACTAAACCTTAAAGATCCTCAGTTCCATGTAATGGAATGAAAAGTTATGTCATAAAAAGACGGGATGCTATAGTTGGTATCAACGGATGGTTTAGTTATTTGTGGAAATTAGGATATGAAAACTCTATGAGGAACCCTATAGAAAAGTTTAATATAGGAAATCTTCCTGGTATTTTGGTGAGTATTGAGTAAGGGGTTGCCAAGAAAATACATCCCTGTCTAGATACGAGCAGGTAGAGGTGGCTCTGGCACAGATGTACATAGGGGTAAAACCCGAAAACACCGCTTTGAGCTAGACTCGAACGGGAACTGGTACACGACAACGGGCCTTGCTGCACTCTTGGTTACGACACTCCCGGGGGATATGCTTTGGTAAATTCATAAGCTTGGTATGAACCATTGTTAAAGGAACAAAGATAAAATAAAATAAAGGTTCACATAATAATATATGATCATTCATAACCTAGATGGGAACCTAGGAGATCACAACTTAGGGTATACCTTTCATATACAAGTTATCCTTATATGCTTTCAGTTCCTTTTCATGATTATTAGCTAAGTACTTAAGCCCCTAATTATGCTTTCTCTTCTTAGTTAATGGTGGGAAATGGAAGAACATGTTCCGACAACCAATGTGATAGGAAATGCGACGATTTTCGTATTAATATGACAGGGATGATTAGGGGATTAAAATATGATTATTATTTTGGAAGACGTTCATTATTTTGGGAACCATATTTGATCGTGGTAAATAGATTACTACGGTATTTTCATTGAGGAGTAAGGTTGACTTATATTTTGAAGAATCGATGAATTTAAGGTGAACTTATAGTAATTTAGGTTACTTATGGGAATGACTAACCTATCTTAGGTAAAATATGTTTAGGTTAGATACTTTTTTATAAGATGTTAGGAGTGGTTGATGTTGTCTGGAGATGAACAATGAAGTTGTTTTGGAAGACTATGTTATCAAATCCTTATTGTATTTGGGTTTCAATCTTAGTTTGGTTTGTTTTGAGGAATTTTAAGGACCGTTATTTATGGAATGGTCTATGATGAACTTTGGGTAGTACCATGGAACTTTGATGATTTAAAAGTAGTTTCCATTCCTATGGGATTCTTTCTTTTTTGAAGAGTTGTTTTACCTTAACCTTTCTGTTTTTGGAATAATGTTTAAAGATAGAAGAAATAGATACTTAATCTTTTGTAGATTATGTGATTCTATAGAAGATGATTCTTGTGCTTTTATGAGACCAAGTGTTTTTTAATTCTCATCATTTGGAGAAAAGATTAGTGTTGGTAGGGACTTGTTAAAGGATGAAAATCTACTTGAAGGTAGGTATATTTTATTATGTTTTTGTTCTATGTAGTAAATGAAATCCTCAAAATCATGAAAAGAAACGTAAAACAAAAATGTTGTTGGTTTACGTTTCCTACTAGGTAATCAAAGACCGTTTACACACATCATAAGTTTGGGATTTTCTCATGGTTAACTTTCTCCTAATCATGTTCTCTATCACTCTCCCTCAGAACTTGACCCTTTGTTTTTTCCCCCATGTCCATGTTTTCCTACATAGAACCCTAGTGTGGGTTAACGCAGGTGACCATTGTACTTCACTTTCTTTATTTTAAAGTAATAGTTTTACTGACTCCTTTTCCGATGTGGGAATTTCAATGAAATTTTAAAACCCAGTTTTAAAATTGCGAGGACGCAATTTCTTAAGGGGGGAAGATTGTAACGACCCGAAATTTTTTAAATAAATTTTGTTTCCTAATTTTATGTGTTATTGTTATACTCAACAAAAATGTTTTATTTGATAAACATGATTATAATTAAAATGAGATCAGTGGGTTTTGACTATTATATAACCATCGGTCAACATGACCGCTGTGAACAAAATGTTTTGATTATTGTCTTTAAATATAAGTAATCTTGGTTAATTATTATAGAAAGAAGATTTGATGGCCTCACCTAGTAGTCTTGGACCGATCGAAGCCCATCTAACAGAGCTTGGGAAGGAGGTAGCACCACTGGGCTTTGCTCTGGATCAAATCCAAGCCGAACTTCATCATGTGAAGCTGGAACGAAATCACCTTCATGAGAAGTTCAAACTGATAGAAATTACTACTCGGGCAATGTTGACTGAGCCGCCCCAAGCTTCTATCACCCTAGCACACCTTACTCTTAGGTCCTATGCTGGTATTATAAGGGGTTATGTAACGAGACCCTAACTACCTTGTGTAATCCTTGTTTTAAATAAAAATTGGGATTTCTTCTTATGATGAAGTTTATGAATTATGAAATGACCGGATAAATATAGTATGCATATTTTTTATGAATTTTAGAAAAAAGATATTTTAAATATGTTTATGTAAACCCTAAATAATTAAAAATGTGTAATGATTTTCAAAAAATGGTCTTCTGTAATTATGTTCAGTACTAAATTTAGAGTCTAATAAGATCAACTTGATTTTTGATGAATAGTAAATTATGAATAGTGATTTTATGATTAGGATTAGTAATATGACCAAATGGATTAGTAATCTCACTTAAAGAAAGTTTTAAAATAATCTAGGCACCTTGATTAAGTAATGTGATTCAATAAAATAGTTAAATAACGGTTTCATTAATTATTATTCAAGTATTAGTTTTTTCGGGTGAATAGTGTTTTTTAATTAAAAATTTAATTAAAAATAATTAGAAAATTATTTTTATCAAAATGACTTTATTTTTGAACTCAGAGCATCGATATTATGTTATGGTAATTTTTGGGGTTTTTTCTGAAAAAAATGAATTTTCGATGAATAGTGTTTTTATTTAAAAATTAAATTAAAAATATTTAGAAAATTATTTTTATAAAATGGATTTCATTTTTGAAATCAGAGCATTGATATTTGGTTAATGTTAAATTTTGGGATTTTTCTGAGAAAGTTGAATTTTCAGTGAATAGTAAAAATACAGTTTTAGGGTTTCGGTATGTTTAATGACATCATAACGGTGTCATGATGATGTCATGAGATCATTTGAGGGTTGGCCGGCCAAGGGTGATGAATTATTGTTTTGGGGGCCCCATGTGGCCTAACTCCATGATAAATGACAAGGGAGATCACATGGGTTTGAGAAAAGCACATGTGAGGTGTCCCTTGGCCATTAATGCCTTGTCCCCTCACTTTCCCTATAAATACCAAGCCCTCCTCTCATCCATTCGACTCCCCACTCATTCCCAACGAATTTCTGGTCTCATTACCTCCCAAGGAGTCCTCCCAAGGTGCCCCCAAGCCCTCAAGGTCCCACCCTTTGAGGTTTAAGAGTTACATTTTACGGTAAGGGATCCGACCTCTCTCTTTCTTTTCAAGTAATCTCTTTTATGTCTTTTCTTTTATAATACATGTTCTTGTGTTGGAGGATGTTATTTTATATTCATCCTACTGCCTATTTCATGTTCATATGATGAGAGACCCCCCCTTGCTCTCATCAATTCGTTTTAAGAATGTTTAAGTGGCGCCGTTAGGCTGCCGAATTTTTAAGGGATTCTTTCACCTTCCTCGTTTTCAAGTTCTATTTTCATTCAAGTCTTTAATGTTCCTTTTTGTTATATTGGGGTATGATCTCTATATATATCATACTGGACTCTTATGTTCATATGATGAGAGACCCCATTTGATCTCTTCAATTCAGTATTTTGATGTTTTAAGTGGCGCCGTTAGGCTGCCGAATTTTTAAGTGGTTCTTCACCCTTCTCGTTTTGAAGTTCTACTTTCATGTCAATTATTTCAAGTTCCTTTTTGTTATCTTGGGGTATGATCTCTATATATATCATACTGGACTCTTATGTTCATATGATGAGAGACCCCATTTGATCTCTTCAATTCAGTATTTTGATGTTTTAAGTGGCGCCGTTAGGCTGCCGAATTTTTAAGTGGTTCTTCACCCTTCTCGTTTTGAAGTTCTACTTTCATGTCAATTCTTTCAAGTTCCTTTTTGTTATGTTGGGGAATTATCTCTATATCTATCATACTGAACTCTTATGTTCACATGATTAGAGATCCTATTTGATCTTTTCAAATCATTGTTTGTTGAGGTTTAAGTAACGTCGTTAGGCTGCCGAACTTTCATAAGAGAAATCTATTTTTTTTTCTTTTTTTTCTTCCTTCCATGTTTTTCATTTCAAATGGTATGTCCTTGAAATTTCATTACCATGATCATGTATCCTTCTTATTCTGTCCATGTACTATTTTATGGGTCATTTATGAATGTTTGACCCATTTACCTCTCTTTTAATGTCTTCTAAAACCTCGGAACATTGCCGTTATGCTGGAGAATTTCTGTCTCAAAATGTCTATCTCTTTTTCTAAAGTCCTTTTATTTTATTAAGTGAATACTCAAAGCTCTTTCTTCTAAATGGGTATTCACATATATACCAAAATGTTCTATTTTAAATTCTGGTATTTACATACATGAGACCCACCTTCCTTTTCTGTGGGTTTTAAAGTGACGTAAAGATGATGTCTTTAAAGTAGTTTTTAAAACGTTATGATTATGAAATGAAACCCATTTATTTTATGCTATATGGGTTATTTATGAAATGTTTGATGATGATATAAGTGGCTCACATGATAATAAAGGTAAATTTAAGGGTGCGCCCTGATAGCGCTCCAATGCATTGGGTAAAGACTTAATCTCTAGAGATGACCATTTTAACGACGCCTTGGTGAATAACCTTGGTAATTTTTAACGACACCTTGGGGATGGACCTTGGTGAAACGAAACGATTTTCAATATTAAATGTTGTAGCCACATCTTCAAGTTATGAAAAAGTTTTATTTTTATTATGATATGCCTCATGATTTCATTTTCATGCATTAAAGTTCTTTTCATGACTTTATTGATGTATCTCAAGTTCATATGTAAAATGTTTCACTTGTTTCCCTTGCTGGGCCTTATGCTCACCCTTCCTTTTGATGTATGTCCCCAGGTTATGAGATGCAGTAATGAGCCTAGGGTGAACATGAGGAGAAGCCTTTCAAGTGTTTAAGAAGAATGTTTTTTTTTGTTTCATGTTTTATGTTCCTTATTTCCAAGACACTAAACCTTAAAGATCCTCAGTTCCATGTAATGGAATGAAAAGTTATGTTATAAAAAGACGGGATGCTATACGCATCCTCCTTTGGGAGGCATATCTTATGTCACCCCCCTTGGTGGTGAAACTATTTTGGGTCTGTGAAGCATTTCTCTCAGGTTGGTATGAGCTTAGTCAACTTATTTTTGGTTAATCTAGTTGTTGAACTTCTATCCATGAAGGGCCAAAACATTCTTCCAATCACCCTTTTCTTCTCACTTTTCAATGGTTACACAGGTCACTTGTTCCAAATATTTATCCTACATACCCTATTTGAAATTGACCATGCTTTGTAGAATGTATTTGATGAGGAAGAAATACTAAATGTTGAGACCCAGCATTTGATGGAAAGGGTATTAGTTGGGACAATCAGTGAGGTTAACCTCACTTGATTTCCTAGGTTGTAGTATCTTGATCATGTAATTTTCCATGGCTTCATGGAAATAATCGGGGACATTCTCATTTTGGAACGAGTTTACTTTATTCAAATATTCTTCAAATCCTAAGAGACCTAATTTTTTTTTTCTACTGGTCGAGGGTGATGTTTTTGTTTTTTCTTCTCAATAGGAGTCACTAGGAAGTTTAGGACCTACCTAGATAATTGAATGGGAACTTATACTAGTTTGAGTATAAAAGTGGTAGCTTCTTCCTTTCTGGTATTTTTCCCCTATGCTAAGGTAATGAGTCTAGATTTTCCACAGGCCCACTAAATAGTGTCTTCTGATTGTACTTCTATTTTTTTAACTCATATAACCCACCTGGATACTTTATTATGATTAGCGGTTTCTACATCTCATTTCAAATACTTCCACCATTGATTTAAAATAATTAATCCTATAAGATAGGGATTCTAATTGAAAATATTAAACCCTTAAATCTAGTCAGATACCCTATCATTTCTCTATCACATACAATTTTTTAGGTGAGCAATTTTTGTTTTCCTTAGCATTGATCAGAACTCATAATGGAATAGATGATTAAGGACCTTTCATCCAGAAACTAATCCTACTGGAAGGATATTGTACCAGATAGACGGTTGGACCTACTAGAGTATGTACAAAACATTTCAACTTTGTCACCTCTTATTGATCATGAGGGCCCATCATCAGACCTCATCTGAATAAAAAGTGTGTGAGATATTGTTCAGGATCTCTCATGTCATCAAAGGTAGAGAAGGTAGTATTTCTTAAATTAGGTGGAGGTAAATTGGGATCAAAAAATTTGTGAAATGGATTCTTATTAGGTTGTATAGGTTCACATTTCCCCTCTATGGATTCCATTTGGGTATCCAATTACTTGATAAAGTTGAGAAATTCAAGAGGTACTACTATTTTATCTACCTCTCGTCTATAGGGAGTGGGCTGGGATTGATGATGCGGCCTCATTTTCATCCCCCAATTATTCTAAGTTCATGTAAAGATAGTATTATTACCCTATTGAGGGACATGATGTCACTATAATGGAGGGAATTCATAATCATCTTTGACTTCCTCATTTATGTGAAACAACATCCTATATTTAAGGATGGTCTGATTCTCATATTATGATCTTATAAGAGGATAGACTATGGGAGGAGATTATACCCCATGGGAATGTTTCCCCTAATTAACTCCTCATTGATTTGTCTAATATTTTGGATGTTATTCTCATATCATTACAACTACTCATCTATGGGGGAATTTTCTATTCTCATGGGCGGTGATTGGGATATATCTTCACCTTTCCCTTTAACTTAGATAGTATTCCTCCATGGAGATTGAATCTTGATATTCATAGGTGTTATTTTTTGGAGCCTCCATTGGTTTCGGGTACATGCGGCCTTAGTGGGTGCATCTAAATCCTCCTCTTAGGGAATGTTTTCTATATTGTGTCCCCCTGTATCCATGCCTTGATCCACATTATATGTTGTGTTTATGGTGATGAAATTTATATAGGTATATAGGGAAATGTTATTTTTCTCATTACATTCAACACAATAGGAGTATTCTACACTACCTACATTAGTTGCATTCTTCAAACCATTGTTCATATTGGTCTGTTTTGGATTTTGATCCTCTAAAGGATTGTTGACATCACTGTATGATCCTCCTATCATGGCCTATGAGTAGTGAATTTTAGGTAGTTTTTGGTCATGATTGTCGAATGGTCCCTGAATAGAAAAGGTTTGTTTTGTGGTGGGAGGAATAGAAGGGATTAAAATCCTCAATACATACCTCTAAACCAAGAGAATACTAAGTCCCTATACTGTGATGACAATGATAATAATTACCCAAGCCATGTGGGATATAGCCTATCTTATGCCACTATAGGCATTGATTGATCCTACCGTTGAGGATAGTATGATTTTGATTGAATATTTTATGAATCCTAGAATGAAAAGTGAGATATAAATTCCCCCAACCCAGTACGGTAGGGATGATATAGAATTTCCTTTGATTTCCCTAGGACCCTCTTGGGGAATTATGATCCTGGCAAAAAATATCGAGAGACAAATTTCCCCATCCTGATGGGATGGGTTTTCTTTGAAACTACTACCGATATGTCTTGAATCCTCTCAGTAATTGATGAAGGGGTGTAGGTGGTGGTAGATATTTCCCTATACCACTGGGATGGGTTTTCTCTTATATGGCTTATACGGTAGCTACTACTATGACCTATATTATGTGATTTGGTTTTTTTCTTTTAGGAGCCGGCTACAATGGAAACCCATTATGGGAGTCAGTTTCTATGGGAAGTTGTTGAGTTTGTTGTAACATTTCACTCCATGTCTAAAGTGAATTAATATTGTTCTGAGGGGTCTAGTTTAAATATTCTTATCATATCCCATCCCTCTATTCATGATGTCTTTGAATCATTGAAGAAGGATCATTATGTTGTAGTGACCAACAGGGTCGCACGTTACCTAATCCTATGATTTCATCGGATTTTATGACATTACAATAATCCATATATGAGGGGGTTTGTTAATCTAGGGACATGTTTATGTGAAATGATTAATATTTTTTCCATTATTAGATACATATGATTTTTAATGCTCTTTAACTCAGTCGATGAAGGGTTTTCATGATGCGGAGACAAACAGTGTGTAGTCCTTTATCATGATCCTTTACTCATGGGTTCTAGGATATGGTAAAGTCAGTCATATCCACCTGATATTAGAGTATATTGATGATCTAAAGATTATACTTGTATCCTAGATAGGGTAGATCTCTATACTTTTGGAACTAATTAGAATCAAAAAAATTAGAATAGATATGTCATTAAATCTTTTTCTAGCTCATCTGTGATCTGATAGTCATAAGTGTAAGGGGGACAGAACAAGGTGGAGAGGTTGTTTTTGGATAACTCTCTTAATATGTCAATGTAAACTTCCTCTTGATCAGGATTAAATGAATCCATCTAATCAAACCATAGAAGGTTATTCTTGGGTCTCCTACTGACCAAAGTGGAGTGTTGTTTTAAGTTGATGAGTTGACCATGATGTTTCAACCACCTCTCTATGTAAAGGTATATAATTTTTGAACACCTCTCTATACTGATGGTTTTGGGAAAGGGGATGATATCCTTATCTCTATGAGATGTCACCATGGGGAGGTTGACCCTTGTGGATTTCATGATTATATTCTGCATGATCCATCTTCACACTACCATGAGGATGACTATTATAGTAATGATCACTTTATGATTCGGTTCCAAAGTCGATGGACCCTTGGGGCATTGAGAATGTGTCTTGAATATCCTAAATGACACAAGAATTGTAGAGATTAGGGACATGAGACTCATTATCCATTGTGAATGGAATATGTTGACCTACCATTTGGGATTGTGTAGGGATACGATCTTGTTTTATGATGGCTTTTAGACACTGTTGATAACTATCTAGTACTATATGAAATATGATCCCACCAATAGGAAGATGTTGAATATTCCAATGGTATTCTTCATTATTGTATAAAATAAGAGCCTCCCCTTAAACATGTTCCACTCTCACATAGTGAACCATGGTTATAATAGGGATATAAGCATGATCCCGATCCTTTGAAATATGTTGTTTCTCTTTTTTTACTAGAATATGAGCCTATCCCAAGGCATGTGCCTCTCTCACTTGTTGATCCCTTGTTAGAGTGGAAATATTATCCTAGTATGAATATGCATTCACCATTAGAATATATCAATGGACCCTATAAATGGGATAAGTAATATCATGATCTTCCTTCTATATAGGATTGAATGAATGTTGATGTAATCATTCATCACTAGAAGCATGTATATGATCCTAGCTTCTCTAATATGTTGGAATATTCCCGGTAGATTCACTGATAGGAATATGATCCTACCATGAGGCATGCTCTATTATCCGTTAGTTATCCCCATCCATAATGTGGATATAATCATGATCATCATACATTGAATTATTTCATCGGTCTTCTTCAATATGAGTATGAGCCTATCTCGAGGCATGTGCCACTCTCACTTGGTGAAGCCAAGCCAGAAAGGGGGTATGAGCTTGATCTAGGTCCATTGGAATATTCAACCAATCATTTTTTAAAATAAATTTCCCATATCTTAAGGCATGTCCCAGTCTAACTTGGTGATCCTTGGTTGGAATTGGAATATCTGCTCGGTCTGGAACCTCATCCATTACTAGAACATACCGATAATCGTTTTAGACAGATGAAAGAATGTATGCTTTCTCCAGAAAAATTAATCTTCTATACTGATAAGAGTTTGTTTCATCCCTAGATATAGGGATAAGAATTTTTTCATGTCCTGATAAGAGTACCAGTGCCATAAAATGTCGGAGGAGTTGTCTAACGTTTTCTAATATGTAATGACACATTTGAAAATTGTGTGTAAGAATAAAAGAAAAAAACGTTATGTATCCACTATATGTTGGTAGATATATTAAATTTAAGAGGGAATATGATCCCACTTCCATCCTCCTTAAGCTACCAGAATATTCTCATGGGTTTTATGTATAGGGTTAGGGATATGCGCATCCCACATGCCTTCTAGAGGAATATTCCTATAGACATTTTCTGAGTGAGCATGGATATGATCCTGATCAATATTTACTATCAACATATTTAGATATAAATCATCAACAGTATTAGGGATATAATCCCACACCTGATTATCCATATCCTTCCATGCTCTATTTGTATTCCTTATTTATCGATCATGGGTATTAGAGGTGGTAGTGTGTCGGGTGGTAGCCTTAGCAGGTGACTGAAGGGCACCGATGGGATGGAACTGGTGATATTGGTTGATAGGATCCCTCCTCAATTTCCCATGAACTATAATGGATCTATAGATAGATCCATTGTCGACCTTCATCAAATATTGAAGGTGTTGATTGTCAAACATCGGGGATAATCTCTTGAATTGGTTGGCAGTGGGGATGATTGCCACAGGATTTTCTGTAGCATTTATTGTATGATAAGGACTCTTTGATTCAAGTAATTGAAGACCCTCATGGGAAGACTCAAGGGTTAAGATTTTACCATGTTGATGGTACTCCCATATCATTTAATTTTCCACCATACACTGAAGATGTGGGGTTGATGAGGTCATTCTAAGGCATGTAGGTGTTTTTGTTGTAGTTGATTTTCTAGAATGGTCACTAGATGAAGACATTATCTTGGATAAGGGATTTTTTTGAAAAATCACAATCATTAATACCAAAAGGAATATGGTCATTGATCAGTGCATCATCTTAGGCAAGTTATGTGCTCAATCAGATATGCATAGGTAACCCAATTGTCCTTTTTTATTCCCAATTCATCCATTATTCTCATGTGTCCTTTCTAATGTAAGGATGGAGTTATTTTGAGAGAACCATGGCTACAAATGATTAGCTATAATATTTATGTCAAATTATTGATGTTTTTGTATGGTATGAAAAAAATGGATCGACATATGGTAAAATGATCATTATTGTTTTTATATATTCATGTCGGGTTCACCATTTTTGTTTCTTCAGAAAGAGATTCATGTGGATGGTGATATCCCATATTCAAGAAAAAATGGTTCAATGTGAACTAGGAATCCTATCCGTGTTATTTTATGAAGAATATATCATATTTAGATTATTTTTCATTGGTTTCGCCACTTTTGTTTTATGAAGAAATAATATATGAGGCTTGGGATAACGGTTTGATTGTGGGGGGGGGGGGGGTTCAATGTCTATACAATCATTCACATTGGGTTCACCATTAATGTTTACCATTCATAGAAACTCTAAATGATTCCCAGATCCATAATAGGGTGCAAGAATTCGTTCCAAAGGTAGGTAATCAATTGGGGTTTCAGACCCAATGGTGCTTAGGAACTCACATTGGTTGAGAGGATGGGAGGTCGGGCTCATCAAACACATTTGGAGGAATTATTTCCTAGACCAATATTTTATTGTCGACATAATATATGTTCAAGAATCTCTCTCTAATCCCATTTTGAGATTGGTTACCCTAAAAAAATAATCATATGTTAAACCCTTTTATACGCAAAAGATGAATCTTATTGGTGGATTCATTTATATATATATATATATATGGTTCTTAATTAGTACCTCAATGATGGGTAGCTTCTTATACATTGAAACCTTATAGCCAGACCCTTTGGTTTTTTTCCCTATAAGGAGGTGTTTAATATGTTGATGATGGGATTGATCCATTATGAGGATTTTTACATATCATGTTTACAATAGTAATTAAAACCCATATAGTTCATTAAACTCGTGTAGTTTTACATAATGTAGAAATGATGCACATATGGTCACTTGGGAATAAAGTATTTGAGATTCAGTCTCTGGGATATGTCATACATATCCTATTTATATAAGGAAATAGATTCATTATAGTTAAATCATGTTCTTTGAACAGACCCTGAAGTGGATACCCTAATATGGGGTAGTCATTTCATGCCACTAATCGGGGATTACACGCTGAGGTTTCCTTGGATTGTGGAGATTCATGATGAAAATGATATGACCATTGAAACTCCCTAAGCCCATATGATCCACTCTCAGGGTGAGAAACAATGAATATCAATTAATCAGTATCACTATATATGGATGTGTCACTTCTATACTGGGATAACCCTTTGGATTTTTAATATGGAGTATAGGCCTTTGGAAGGTTCCCTACATATCCTAGTTATTGAAAGAATCGGAATTCTGATAGTTTAGTTGATTTCTCAATATAATAATGGATGAGGTAGAATGATCAAACCATGAAAATTATTGTGTTCTGATCGATGAAATGTCAAAGACATGGGGTAAACATTAACCCAAGTTGCTATTTATTTGTGTTCAGGCCTTGTAAAGGTATCCTATTTTTTCTGGTTATTGTAGGAATCTAATTCATCATATTTTAGTTGATTGGTTCTTACACACTGAGGATGTTCTAGAACATATGCAGTAAGATAATTATCCTGATCAGGTCATAAAAAATTAGTTTCCCCTTATAAGTGGTCATTCCTATCACATTGTTCAGCATGGCTTACACAATTAGGTTTCTCTAGTATGGAGGTAGTCATCTCATGTCACTGATCAGGGATTAACTATTGAGGTTTTACTATCTTGGTTATCTACCTATATTGTTTGGATTGTCTGACATGACATATCAAATAATTTCTGGACATGTCCAAACACAATCGCATGATCTAATTTTCTTGTTCGAGGGATGTTGTATAATTTGTATGACATGTCTAAAGTCCATCATATGATCATGGATTACATTTTCATAGGACACCGAAATAATTAGTTGAATTTTCCTAGAGTAAATCACATTATATCTGCTAAAATTCTTCTATGGTGTTTCATGATCTGTCTGACTTTTCCTACTGTCAATGAGAAAGCTAACTGACATGCTTGGAGGGTTCCGTGAAATATGTAACATCCCGGTCCCCGGGTTCCACTCAACAGGTGCCTCGAAGCCGGTTCTCCACAAGACCTAAAGCACATTTCCCCAAACGCCAGAGGCGGCCAACTAGCAGCGAGGGCCCATGTCTGATAGTGGGGAAACTATGCCCTCAATTGTCAAAGTATAGCGCATCGGAATACAAAATAAACATACAACAATAGCAGAAGCAGTAAACCATACACAACGGAAATAAACTACAGTAGTGGATATGACCAACAGTACATAAATGATGATGCTACTTGTTTCATGTTCTAAGAAAACAGCCAGAACATGTTATACATCAATACAATACAACAAAATATAAAGCACATCAAAACAAGAAAAATAGCTGTCAGTGGCATCGTGAGCCCAGGATTGGTCCCATGCCCTCCTACTCCTGAGCAACAGTCAAGTACCTGTATAGGGACTCTTTCCCCTATCTACAACTGCAGAAACGTAATCTGTTTGGGCCGAAAAGCGTGTCCCAAACAGGGTGTGAGAAATATATCTCAGTAGGCACCCACCAAAGGCTCATGCCCAACTGTGTGTATGCATGCAACAAAAGTGTGGAATATTAAAATGAAATAAATTAAGAAATACTAAAAAGTAACTAACTCAACAATTAAATTTCCATTTTATTATTCATTTAATTTATTTAATTTAGTAACATTCTTGTACTCAACAGAACCAAGCCCTCAGGCCAACCCGAACTGTGCCCTCAGGATAAAATAGTAAACCACACCCTCAGGATTTCCCTCAAGCCATATAGAATCCAACCCACAGGTATTTCCCTCAGGCATAACAGAAATTTCCCTCAGGCATAGGAAGTGTTTCCCTCAGTCACAGAAGTCAATCCCTCAGGCACGAAAGGTTTACCTCAGGTGAAATAGCGTGTTGCCCTCAGGAAAAAACAGTCACGCCCTCAGGCTAATCACAACAACGCCCTCATGCTAAATAGGTAACCAGGCCATGCCCAACATGTCAAAATTAGTAAACAAGAAATTCATCTCAAGGAAATTCTACGATTACTACTTCAAAGTCATACCCTCGGGTATCCTGTCCAAACGGCTAAACAGTGAAACACACCCCTGGGTGGGTTCCGGATCCAAGAAACGATCCCAACAAGTATTTTATTATCACAATTTAATCACTTATAGAATTCTAGGCATTAAATATAGCAACGGCCTCAGCCACACGACACCACAACATGGGTTCGTGGCACGAAAACGCACAAAAATTGCACGACAATTGGAAAATAAACACAAAGCTACCTACCTTATGCGCCAACGAACGTTATACCCAAATGACGACACCCGAAATTCCCATGAACGGCATAGATCTGACAAAGAACAAAACCCATTCAAACGTAAATAACTTCCCCTCAGGAAATAATTGTTAAGAACAGTACCAGGATAGGAGAGGGCTTACCCGTGAGGTTCCAACGAGATCTTCCGAAGCTGAATCAGATTCTAGACGAACACCCAGTGGATCTTCAAAGGTTCGGTCGTCCTCCTTGGCTCCAAAACGGCTCAAATGCCAACTCTACCAAATGAGGAGGCTAATGCATGTTTTAAGCCAAAAAAACAAAGTACATGGCATGTACTTCTGAGTAAACAGTGTGTACTTATTTCATTTAACTGTTCATTTGGTGGCACCACCACACTGTTCAACTGTCAACATGAGTACACGACATGTACTCTAAAGTACACGGCGTGTACTGTCTCCTAGATATCGACTGCTCCACCGCCTTACTGTTTAGGCCTTCTGACCGACTACATGGCATTTAAGGTACCACTATATGGAAAGTAGTCGGTTCCTACACCCTTCATCATAGGCATGGATACACGCCCCGTGTACTCATCCCCACACGGCCAGAAGTACATGGCCTGTGGAAAAAGTACACGGCGTGTAGTTCCAAAATTTAGGAGTTTTCCCCATTTTCCATATTTTCTCAAAAACACCTAAGGAAAAGGAAAAAGAAGAAGCCCATACCTAGAAAATAAGAATCAGGTTCTTACAAACTTCCCCCCTTATAGCAATTCATCCCTGAATTGCCCTTCCCAGGGTGATGAAGATAAAGCTCAGAATAGCTCTGGCCACTGAGCACGTTTGTCGGCCTCCCGCTCCCAGGTCTCGCCCTGCACTCGGCCATGCTGCCATAGCACCCGTACGAGAGGAACCGACCAGCCTCGGAGAACCTTCATGCTCATGTCAATGATATGGATCGGATGCTCCTCAAAGGACGCATCATGCTGAAGCTCAACCTCCTCCGGATGAAAGGTGTGAGATGGGTCTGAATGGTAGCGAAGCAACTGAGACACATTGAAGATGTCGTGCATGGCTCGGTACCACTCCGGTAATTTCAACTTATAGGAAACCATCCCGACTCTCTCGAGAATATCAAATGGTCCCACATACCTCGGTGAAAGCTTACCTAGTCTCTTGATCCGCTTGTGTCCCAGCCTCGGCGAAACACGCAAGAAAACATGATCCCCGACCACAAACTCCAAAGGGTGTCTACGGCGATCAACATAAGACTTCTGATGAGACTGCACGGTAGCCATCCGCTTCCGAATCAACTGGACCTGCTCAGATGTCTCCTTCACGAGCTGTTTCCCCAGTAAAGCCGCCTCCCCTACCTCTAACCAACAAAAAGGTGATCGTCATGGCCTACCATATAAAGCCTCATATGGTTCCATCTCAATAGTTTCCTGAAAACTATTGTTATAGGAAAACTCGACAAAGGGTATATGCTTCTCCCAAGAGCCCCCAAAGTCTAGGACGCATGCGTGCAGCATGTCCTCTAGCACCTGTATCGTCCGCTCTGACTGGCCATCTGTCTGAGGGTGGTATGGTGTGCTCAGAAGCACCTGTGTACCCAGTGCCCTCTGAAAACTCTGCCAGAAATGAGACGTAAAGCAGGCGTCCCTATCTGAAATGTTAGATCAATGGACCCCATGAAGACGTACGATCTATCGAATATACAGTCTTCTGAGCTCATCCACACCGAAGGTATCCTTGATCGGCATGAAGTGAGCTACCATCGTGAGTCTGTCCACAACAACCCACACGGCGTCATTGCCACGAGGTGACCTCGACAACCCCGTCACGAAATCCAATGCAACATCATACCATTTCCGATCTGGAATGTGTAACTGTTGTAATAGCCCAGCTGGTCTCTGATGCTCTGCCTTCACATGTTGACAGGTGGAACACCTCATAACAAAACCTGCTATCTCCCTCTTCTTACCCGGCCACCAGTACAGACGTATCAAGTCACCGTAAATCTTGGTAACCCCGGGTTGAACTGCCCAAGATGAAGCTTGAAACTCACGCATCACCTCCTCGGGTAAATCCCCTGGAACCCATACCCATCCATGGAAATTAAAAACCTCATCATCGCCTATCGTCCAACTGGGAGGAGGGTCCTCACTTTCCACCGACTCCCGTAGAACTAGGCCTTCTGAATCCGATAGTTGTCTCATCCTCACTCTGTACAGCAGGGTAGCTGTCACAGCTAAAGAGGAAAGATAAGTCTTCCCCTAACTGTCGTCCACCTCCAGATGTATCTAAGAGAACAAAGCCTTGACCTCCCACTCAACACTGGCCTCCTGCACTACCTGTATCTAAGTCTTCCTGCTCAGTGCATCATCTACTGCATTACCTTTACTAGGTGTGTAGGCATGCTCAAAATCGAAGGACTGTAGGTACTCAACCCACCTTCTCTGCCTCAGATTCAGGTCACGCTGAGTAAAGATAAACCTGAGGCTTTTGTGGTTGGTGAAAACCACAAAATTCTCTCCCAACAGATAATGTCTCCAAAAGCGCAACGCATGCACAACTGCAGCCAACTCGACATCATGTGTCAGGTAATTCCTCTCATGTGGCCTCCACTACCGAGACCCATACGCAATAACTCGGTCGCCCAGCATCAAAACAGATCCCAGCCCAATCCCTGATGCATCACAGTAAACTGTACAGCTCTTCCCCTCCACTGGGAGTATCAGGATCGGTGCTGATATCAACCTTCCCTTCAGGTCTTAAAAATTTGTCTCACAAGCTTCTAACCAAATGAACTTCACACCCTTCTAAGTCAGACCTATCAATGGTACTGCTAAGCGGGAGAAGTCTTGTATGAAGCGTCTTTAGTAACCATCCATCCCTAAGAAACTCCGTATCTCAAACATGTTCTTACGATGCTCCCAAGAAACTACTGCTCTCACCTTCTCTGGGTCTACTGCAACTCATGCCTATGAGATGATATGGCCCAGGAAGTGAATCTGGTCCATCCAAATGTGGCACTTCGAGAGCTTAGCATATAGTGGATGCTCTCTCAGTGTACTTAATACGATCTCAAGATGGGTGGCATGGTCGTGTTGAGTGTGAGAGTACACCAAGATGTCATCCACTAATACCACCACAAAATAATCAAGATACGGATGGAACACAGGATTCATCAGATCCATGAAAACCACTGGCATGTTCGTGAGTCCAAACGGCATAACCAAGTACTCGTACATACCATATCTACTCCGAAAAGCTGTAAGCGGTATATCTGATGGTCTCACGCGCAGCTGATGATAACCGGATCTCAATTCAATCTTCGAGAACAATCGTGCTCCACGAAGCTGATCAAACAGATCATCTATCATCGACAAGGGATATCAGTTCTTAACCGTCAACTGGTTCAGCTTCCGATAATCCACGCAAAGTCTGAGGGTACCATCCACCTTTTTCGCAAAAAGGACCAGAGAACCCCAAGGAGAAGTATTGGGTCGGATAAATCCCTTTTCCTGTAACCCCTCTAACAGCCTCTTGAGCTCCTGCAACTCAGGCGTGGCCATCCTATAAGGAGGAATGGACACCGGTGCTGCACTTGGCACGAGCTCAATAGAGAAATCCACCTCATGCACCGGAGGTAGACCAGAAAATTCATCTGGGAAGACATCCCTAAAAAGATCAACAACTGGAGGGAAATCTGTCTGACAAGTCCCCTGATCATCCAGATATAAGCTCGCTATCTGTGCTGTGACTCCACCTCGCCCATGATGCTCTGGTCCAGCTCGACTCGCCTGAACATCCCATTCGCCCTTGTATAGAAACTCTCTGCCCTCTGGTGACGTGAAACTCACCCTGCGACAATAGAATTCTACAAAGGCTCAAAAGGGAACCAACCAGTCCATCCTGAGAATGACATCATATCTCTCCATATCCAAGACATAGAGGTCCTAAAGGAAGTGACACCCTCCAACCTCAAGGGGGAACTCCTTACACTGATGCACACCAGCCATACTAGTCCCCAACGGAGTGTCTAGATTCATGATATCAGAAGAAGAAGAAACGTAGAGCCCAAGGATCTCCACAACGGGAACATATATGAAACTATGTGTAGCACCCATATCGAAAAGTACTGAAGACAAGACAGAAGCTACTAGAATAGTACCTCTGACTGTAGAATGTTTGGGATCCTACTCTTGTTGGGTCTGTTGCACTACGTATGTCTGCCTAGTGACGCGGCCCTGCGACACAGCCTGGCTACCCTGAGCTGTCCCGCCCTGCTGCCTCTACGATCCTGGTGTCTGGCTACCACGGCCACGACCACCATCTCGGCCTGCACGCCCTGACGTATTTCAGTTCCCCGACTGGTAAGAAGCCACTAGTCCTGCTCCCGCATGCGGAGTCTGCACAAAACCCCTCTCACTAGCCTATGGTAGAAATTCCCTACAAAAGTGATGTAGATGACCCATCTTGCCGCATGCTCGGCACTCCACTAGGTCTCGTGGACACTGCAGCCTCTTGTTCCCCTCTATGCCTCACTGGTAGCACCTGATCGGGCCACCTAAAGAAGCTTCCTAGCTAGTACTGCCACCCTGAGAGAAGTCCATCTATCTCTTCCTCTTGCCAGTAGAAATAGTACCAGTAACTGGTGCTAAACCGCCCTGGCCCACACCACTAGATTCCCGCAGCTTCCTCTCAGAAATCAGCACCTGGTTTACAATAGCGTGTACTGAAGGAAACCTTAAAACATTCACCAGCACTCGAATGTCATACCGAAGACCATCTTCAAAATGTCTGTCTCTCAATGTGTCATCACCCACCAGCACTGGTGCAAAACGCTGAAGCTCCGTAAAACGAGCAGAATAGTCCATCACCAAAATAGCGCCCTACTGCAGATTAATGAACTCTCGAGCTCTATCTTCCCTCAGCGTCTCGGGAAAGAAGAATTCATAGAAGACTGCCTGAAAATATTCCCACGCCATGTATCTATGATGCTCTGACTGGGTGGTAACACCCCACCCCCTCTTGGAGGAATCACGCAACAAGGATGTCGTGAGCTTGACCCTCCGCCCTGGAGGCGTTTCAAGATGCTCGAAAATAGTCACCATCGATACTAGCCAAGACTCCGCAGCATGTGGTCCACCATCCTTTGAAAACTTAGGCGGATGTTGCTGCTGAAAGATATGTGTCAGCTTGGCCATAGATGTGGCATCCCACGGTGCTCCCTAAAAGGTCTGCATGAACCGCATAAAGCCTTCACAGAATTGTGCCTTCGTGCCTGTGTTCCGTATAACAACTGGCACTGCATCTGGATCTACTGGTGTATCAATTGGTATCCCATGGCCCACCATCTCCGGAGTATAATCGTCACCGCTCTCCTGGCAAACAACTCGTGGTCTTCTAGGCGGCACGACACTACATGGTCAAAATCACACCTCAGATTCAAGATTATTAAGACTGAAAAGTGAAGGATCCACAATGGAAACAGGAGGATGAAAGCATGAAAAATTGTCAAAACAAGAATACACAACATTTACAATGACTACACAACGTGTACTTGACTTCCCTTCCCCTGCCCGGGTCCTTCTGCACGGCTAAGCCACACGGCTTCCATCGAACAAAACTACACGGCGTGTATAATATCTACACGGCTTGTATGGTGTTATTTTCCAACTGCCCGTGTCGTCTGTGACACAGCCGACTACTCGGCTTGACACTACATGGCATGTTACACCCACACACGGCGTGTACACCGCCTTGTTTTCCAACCACACAGCTAACTCCACATGGTCTGTCCTCGGACAAGACTACACGGCGTGTCCCACAGGTACACAGCGTGTCCCACAGGTACATGGCGTGTTCAGGGAGAGGTGACACCAGCCCGTGTTGTTAGTTACACGGCCGAGTCCCCATGTCACACTACACGACATGTCTATAATTGACACGGCGTGTTCTGTCAAGTAGTTCACCGACCCGTGTTGTTAGTTACATGGCCGGACTCTGGGTCACACTACATGGCATGTCCATTCGGTACACAACGTGTTTTACCCAAGACTTTCCCTACCCCGTGTCTCCGCCCACACGGTTTGTGACACAGGAAGAGACTACACGGTGTGTACTTAGGGTACACAGCGTGTACTCAAAAAGTTTATTTTTATTATCGAACAGAAGAGGATACACGGCGTGTATAAAAATACTACACAGTGTGTATTCTGGGTTTTCGGACATTATGCCTCCGAAACTTCTCCAGAACCCAGAAGAACAACACGTAAGTTTCAAATTCCAACCCGTGGGGGCCCATACTCCCCACGATTCAAAGTTTTACATCTTATATGTGTTATAACCAACAAACAGTCAATGATCCACCAAATTCCGGTCAATGGGGGCCCATACTCCCCAAAAACCAAAGTTTGGCGTCCATTCTATAAACAAGCTCAAACAAAAATACCATATCACAAGGTTGGTATTTATCAAGAAGCTGTCACAATAGCATGCTTTAGTAGCACCACAACTATCACAACAACATGAAAACTCTAATGCACCTACATGGAATGGAAACTATGCAAGGCATGTGACTTCTAGCATGTGCCTATATGATACATGAGATGGCATACCCTCATCTCATCGGTTTTCAACTAAATAGAACCCATAGATAAAATATAAACTTCACAATCTCAAAGTGTGTCACCCAACGGTGATAACATATCAACCGTAAAATTGTAAAATCAAAAGAATGAAAAATACGAGGTAGACTGGCTTTTCCCTGTACACGGGTTAGCTACGCCCGGGCACAACTTATTACCAACTACTGTTCTATCCTATCCCTGACTACGGCTCCAAATAGTAAGTCAAAGAAAAGAAACCGCCTCTAATACCACATTGTAACGTCCCGGTCCCTGGGTGCCACTAAACGGGTGCCCTGAAGCCAGTTCGGCACAAGACCTCAAGCGCATTTCCCCAAATGCCAGAGGATTCCAACTAGCAGCGAGGGCCCAGGTCTGATAGTGGGGAAACTATGCCCTCATTTGTCAAATTATAGCGCAGCAGAATACAAAATAAACATACAATGACAGCGGAATCAGTAAACCATACACAACAGAAATAAACTAAAGCAGTGGATATAACCAACAATATATAAATTATGATGCTACATGTTTCAAGTTCTAAGAAAATAGCCAGAACATGTTATACATCAATACAGTACAACAAAATACAAATCACAACAAAACTAGAAAAATAGCTGGCAGCGGCATCGCGAGCCTAGGCTCGGTCCCATGCCCTCCTAATCCTCAGTAACAATCAAGTACCTGTATAGAGACTCTTTCCCCTATATACACCTACAGAAATGTAATCTGTTTGGGATGAAAAGCGTGGCCCAAATAGGGTGTGAGAAATATATCTCAGTAGTCACCCACCAAAGGCTCGTGCCCAACTGCGTGTAAGCTTGCAACAACATTGTGCAATAGTAAAATGCAATAAAGTAAGCAGTACTAAAAAGTAACTAACTTAAAAATTAAATTGTCATTTTATTATTCATTTAATTTATTTAATTTAGTAACATTCTTGTGCTCAATAGCACCAAGCCCTCAGGACAACTAGAACCGTGCCCTCAGGATAAAATAGTAAACCATTTTCTCAGGCTTTCCCTTAGTCCATACAGAATCCAAACCGTAGGTATTTCCCTCAGTTGTAATAGAAATTTCCCTCCAGCGTAGGAAGTGTCGCCCTCAGGCGCAGAAGTCAAGCCCTCAGGCACGAAATGTTTCCCTCAGGCGAAATAGAGTGTCGCCCTCATGCTAAAACAGTCACGCCCTCAGGCTAATCACAACAACGCCCTCAGGCTAAACAGGTAACCATGTCATGCCCAACAGGTCAAAAGCAGTAAACAAGCAATTCCACTCAAGGAAATTCTACGATTACTTCTTTAAAGGCATACCCTCAGGTATCCTGTCCAAACGGCTAAACAGTGAAACACACCCCTGGGGTGGTTCTGGATCCACGAAACGATCCCAAACAGCATTTTATTATCACAATTTAATCACTTATGAAATTCTAGGCATTAAATATAGCAACGGCCTCAGCAACACGACACCCCAACATGGGTTCGTGGCATAGAAATGCACAAAAATGCATGACAGTTGGAAAATATACACAAAGCCACCTACCTTATGCACCAACGAACGTTATACCCAAACGCTGACTCTAGAAACGCCCAAGAACGGCGTAGATCTGACGAAGAACAAAACCCATTAAAATTTAAATAACTTCCCCTCAGGAAAGAATTGGTAAGAACGGTACCAGGAGAGGAGAGGGCTTACCCGTGCGGTTCCAATGAGATCGTTCGAAGCTGAATCAGATTCTAGACGAACACCCGATGGATCTTAAAAGGTTCGATCATCCTCCTTGGTTCCAAAACATCTCAAACGCATCCTCTTCCAAATGAGGAGTCTACTGCCTGTTTTAAGCCGAAAAAACAAAGTACATGGCATGTACGTCTTTCATTTAACTGTTCATTTGGCGGCACCGCCACACTGTTCAACTGTCGACATGAGTACACAGCATGTACTCTAAGGTACATGGTGTGTACTGTCACCCAGCTATCGGCTGCTCCACTTCCATACTGTTTAGGCCTTCCGACTGACTACACGGCGTATAAGGTAGCACTACACGGTGTGTAGTCGGTTCCTACACCCTTCGTCGCCAGCATGGCTACACGCCCCATGTACTCATCCCCACACGGCCACAAGTACATGACGTGTGGAAAAAGTAGATGGCGTGTAGTTCCAAAATTTAGGATTTTTCCCCATTTTCGATATTTTCTCAAAAAGACCTACGGAAAATGAAAAAGAAGAAGCATGCAACTCGAAAATAAGAATCGGGTTCTTACAAAAGCGTGCTAACTAGGCCGGAGGACATCTCAATAGCTAGTTTACAAGACTCAATGTCATCATGAGACCCAGCTGACATGCACTAGTTCCACCATAAAATGTGGATTACATGTCTATAGGACATTTAAATATCTCTATGGTAATCCTGGAGTGTGTCGTGATACTTAGGTGGCATACTCAGAGGGAAACATGTAAATTTCATGTAGTGTCTGAAGGACATTTCATGATCTAAACAGTATATTGAGGGGATGTTTCATGACTTGTGAGGAATTTCCTATTGTTTTTTCATGAACTTTATGAGTCATGTGAAGAACATGAGGATAAAAATATAGGTTTTTTATAATTCTCCCATATTTTAATCTTTTTTTGAGTTTTTATTGCATATTTTCCTTAGATTTGGTTCAGTGTTATTTTTTTTAGGTCTCACATACCTCAATAGATATGTGGGATTTCCTTCACATAATTTTTCATACATTTCAGAAGTCATATTCATGACCTCAAGAAGTCATGTATAGTTTGTATGCATGCATTGTGATCCCAGAGTTCATTCCCTATATCTTTACCTGGAGGACGTCCTTGAGATCGTGAGATCACCCACAATTAGAAGTCTGCTTCGATGCCTGGGTGTGCAAGTACGTCGAACCAAAGAGGCATTTTTTATACTGGGGGGTTTATATTCCTCGCTACCATGATTATGTAATACTTTTAATGGGGTATGTCTCATATATTTATGTCAGATTTGGTAAAGTTATTTGATGATACATGCTTCATGAGATCCATTTGTAGGTCATCCTAAGGGTGTCACATGATTTTCAGTGACTACAAGAACATCTTGTGAGTGACCCATCTATTGTATTTTGAAACCACGAAGGGGTATTTTCTAATAATTTAGACATCCTAATGGATTTTAAAAGGTCGTGATGACAGGTCCAAAAGAATTTCTGAGATTTAGATTCCTATTAAAAATATTTCATGTGATCTGAGATGACTTGTCTAAGGTCCTCTATGAGATAGAGGTGGCATGTCAGGTGGCCTTCACAAGACCAAGATGGATTTTCAAGGGGGTCTCACATGATCAATGGTAATTTCCAAGGGAGTAGCACTCTAATTGAATAAGTTCAACATATCTTTCCCCAACAAGAAGCTATCTTCATTTCCCTTTTTATTTAATTTTTTATTTTACAAGGGTTTGGAATCTTTGGGGTTTGTATAAGTGTTATCAAATATAGTCACCCTCCTCTCCAGTGATGTTTCATGTCACCAATAAGGGGTCATGTGGTTATGCATGAGCATCATTATCGACAACCATTCTATTTTCCTTTGGATATGAAGGGGGAGTGAAAGACTTCTCGGTCATATCCAAAAACCTTTGCATTATGAGGGTTACATACCAGTGGGATCTTGAGAAACAGGGTGTTCATGTCTCCAGTGATTCTATAATGTCCTGTAAACCCCATGGGTGTGTCTCATTAAGTTTACAACCTCAAGAGGATCTCATCTTTTTTATATTTTATTATATAATTTTACAAGGACTTTTGAATGGTTTCCAAGCTCCTATTGCTTGAAAATTAGCATGACTTAGGGGAGCTCATCTGGAAGTCTTCATATTATTAGTGACTGTATTGGATTCCTTCTCAATAACGAGGAGGTTTTTCTATGGGTCCCTATACGATCTTATAGTTGTTTATGTTTTGTGTGTGGCAATTTTTATGACCTTAAAAAGTACATGTAATCGCATGTCATGTTGCATGTTATGCGATCAGCATGTATTGGACACCTTTTTTCCATTTTCGTTAAGATAAAAATAATACCTTTATTCATATATATATCCCCTTTGTATTTTCTGGTTCACATTTGGTAGTCATCAACATAATGTATATTTATCAAATGTTATTATCATGTTCACATACCCTTATGCTCATGATATGGTGATATCTCCCATGTTTACCCATACTGAGAATCTAAGATAACACATTATTATCTTTCATTCCCCCGGTTTTAATGAAAGGTATTATGAATGATAAGTCTAATAAGGGTTATAGATTTTAAGAACATAGTGGGAGATAACGTAACTCTCTTATGAACTAGTTGTTTACAAGTCCATTTTTTCAAAGGTAATAGACATAAATGATTTTTGAATGCATCTTTATGTTATGTAATGAATATTCATCTATAAAGATGTAATACCTTTTTATGAGGTGTTTGGGACATTGTAGTTGGTATCAGATTAATGTGTAGTTAACCTTTGGAATGTGGGATAAGAAAACATTAGTGATATCTCTAAGGATATATCTTAGCATAAGTATAAAGATGATAATACTGAACATCTATGCATGAAAGGGAGGGAAACATATTTAGTACAGTCCTTCATGAGGAAACCTCCACCTTCTATTAGTAGTTCTACTAATCTTCTAGTGATTTAATAATGGATTATAACCACTGAAAATATATTTTTTAAACTGTAGTTTTTGGAACATGGAAAATTCACTTTGAATATCTATTGTTTGGAAGGTAAAATAGATCAATGGTTGAATGTCATCAAGAATACAAGGGAATATGATAAAATTGAATCCATGGAGTGGGGTAAGTTTAAGAACATATTTTATAATATGTAATTCCCTTATATTATTTTTGAAAAAATGTAGAATAAATTCCTTGTGATAAAGCAGAAGTATTATGAATTTGTTAGTACCAATGAGGTTGATCTTAAAAGATTCTTGAGGTACGCTTATAGCATTATCATCCAACCTTAATGCAAGGTTGATAGATTATTTAGTGGCTTAAAACAAGTCTATGAAGGGAATTATCCATAAGGAACTTTAGTAGAAACGAAGAAATCATTTTATGTGCACTCATGGGGGAATAAGGATCGAAGTTAACAATAATTATCATGGTATTGACATGGAAATGTAGATAAAGTACAAAGGATACTATGAAACCATGGAGATAAGAATATGATCTTTCCCTAATGCCAAAAGTGTGGAAGTAAACGTGAAATAAATTGCCTTAAGGGGAATGGTAAATGTTTTAAGTGAGGTAACGGAGGTCATTTATAAATCTATTTACAAATTTATGGTAAAAAGATAGCTAATGATGAAAACAGAGATAAATATATACAGAATATACCATCCAAACACCAGTATGTCAAATGAAAGAAGTTTTTCACTATCCTAACTAGTTCCAAAATCCAAATGTTAATGATGATGATCTTCTTCAATAACCGATTAAGTTGTGGTAAAATGGGAAATATCATGTAATCTCCATTTCTAATGAGGGGTGTGATAACTCTATGGTTAAACGTACACATACCATCCACTCTAGAAATTATTATGTCCTATTTGACTATAGATCTACCCATTCATTCATATATGAATACTTTTCTAAGTGTATAAACATTCCACCATAAAGATTATATGTTTAATTAGTAGTGAAAAACCTAACGGTGTGATGATCAAATATCAAGTATATGATTACTCTCTGGTTGAATTTTGTGATAATTTTATCCTAAAAATCTTTTCATTCTTCATATAGTTCAATTTGATGTTATATTAGGAATGTATTGGATTTATATACATAATATCACATTAATTATTGAGGAAGAGAAGTTACATTTGATATTCAAAACCAACCAATGATTATATATCAATGTGATGATAAATATTAACTTCTGATGGAAATAACATCCATTATATGGTGTTTGATTACTATTAAAAAGGGGGTTTTATCTCAGATGATTGGGCAGAAACCCAACATTGATGGTATGCCTATTGTGAAGGAGTTTGTTGATGTATTTTGTGACGATATTCATATTATTCCACTAAAATTTTAAGTTGATCATTCAATAGAACTCATACCTTGTGCTACACTAATATCAAGGACTCTATAAAGAATAACCCCAATTGAGTTGTAGTATTTGAAGAATCAATTCAAAGAGTCCTTGAAAAGGGATTCATTCATCCAAGTGTGTAACGTTTGGTGTATCTATTATTTTTTTAAATAAATATATATCGATGTGACTCTAAATTGGTATTTTGGAGATAAACAAGATCATTATCAAGAACAAGTATCCACTACCCCATATTGATAACCTCTTTGATGAACTATGAGTATCATAGTAATTTTTCAACATTGACCTCAATGTTGGATATCATCAATTGAGGGTCAGTAAAGAGGATATTCCAAAAAAATTATTACATGCATGATATGGATATTATTAATATATATTTATTCCATTAGTATTCACTAATTCCCCCTCTATCTTCATGGATTTTATGAATAGAGTCTCTAGGTATTACCTGGATTAGTTTTTCGTAGAACTTATATAAGATATTATTATTTATTGAAAGATAAAGGAAGAGCACAACGATCCACTGAGACTTGTACTAGGGACCCTTAGGAAGGAGAAACTATATGAAAATTTTAAAAAATATAAATTGTGGATTTAAAAGGTTTGATTTCCTAGTCATATAATCTCAATAAAGAGTATATCGGTAGATCCATTAATGATGAAGTCTATTGATTGTTGGGACAAACCAAAAATGGTGACTGAGATCTATAGTTTTTCAAGTTTAGTTGGATATTATTGATATTTTTTGGATACTTCCTCATGACTATATAATCCACTCACCATGCTAACTTGGATGGGAGCCACGTTCCTCTGTATTGTTGAATGTGAGAAAAGTTTCAAGGAACTTAAGAGAATATTAGTCAGTGCATCTGTACTTGCATTACCTTGTAGTGGAGAAGGGTTTCAAATCTATAGTGATTCATAAAATTATGGATTAGTATGAGTTCTTAGGAATAATTACATGGTTATAACTTATTCCTCGTGAAAATTAAAGTTTCATGGAAAAAAATTACACAACTCATTATTTGGAGTTACCTACGTTAATTTTTTCATTAATGATATGAAAGCACTACCATTATGGAAAATAGTGTGATATATATATATATATATATCACAAAATTTTTATGTATATACTCACAAAAAAGGAGTTGAATATGTTTTGTATTATATGGATAGAATATATTAATGATCATTATTCCTCAAAAATTTACCCCCATGGTAAAGTGAATAATGTGGCCAATGCTTTGAGCTGAAATGATCATGTAAGAATATCCATGATAAGGATCACAAAAAGATCCAATATATTTGGATTTTAAAATTATAAATCTATAAATACTATTGTAATGGGATAAATGTTATATTTCTCAATTGAATGTTCAATCATCTATCCAATTGAAGATTAAAGAGCCACAAAAGGAAGATGTAAAGCTAAAAAAGAAAGATAGAAATATTATAGACTTTAACCTTGATAATTATGGAATTATAATGTTTAGGATTTTTTTATGTTTCCTTTCCATACCATATTTGAAAGAGGTATTATAGAAATATCATAACATTTCATTATATATTCATCATTGAAGTATAAATAAGTATAGATATTAGAAAGAGTACTTATAGTGGGTTGATATCAAGAGAGATACCACAGATATTTTATCTCAGTGCTTGGTATGTTAGAAATTTAAGGGTGTGAGACAAAAGTAAAGGTTATTTTATATACATTACCCATACCAAAATTGAAATGGGAAAACATCACCACCAATTCTTTCATTTTACTCCCCAAAATTTCTAAAGGGCATAATTCTATATGGGTTATAGTTGATATCCATTCAAAGTTAGTACACTTGAATTATAACAATTAATATTTTTATCGGTATAATATTTATAGTATATAAATTTCATAAGTGGTAAGAATATATGAAGAACCACATTTTATTGTTTCTTATTAGGATTGGAGGTTTAGTCAATGTTTTTTATGAGTCTTTAATAGGCTCTCGATACATAGTTAAGTCTTAGTACTATAAATAATCCACGAACAAATGGTCAGTCTAAGAAAAAAAATTCAAACTCTAGAGGATAAACAGAGATATTGTTCTATGTATTTTAAAGGTTTTTGTGATCAACAACTTCCTCTAACTGAGTTTTTCAATAACAATATCTTTCTATCAAGCATTTAGATGACTCTATTTGGTTCCCTCTATAGAAAAAATATAGAACTCCAATGTGCAAGAATTATTTTAAAGAAAAAAAACAATAATGTATTGAGAACGCTAAAGAAATGGAAGAGAAGGTAAGATCCATTCAAAAACATATAAAGGCATATCCAACTTGGAAAAAAAGTTATGTTGGAAATGACCATGTGATCTAGAATTATAAATTGGTAATAAGGTATTCTTATTAGTATATCCATGGAAGATGATTATAAGGATTAGAGATAAGGGAATGTTAATACCTAGATACATCAATCCTTTCTAGATTCTAGATTATATTAGGAGAGTATCATATCATTTGGAACTATCACAAAATATCAATCAAGTTCATGATGTGTTCCTTGTATCTCTCCATAGTAAGTATATATATAATTCTTCACATGTAATAAAATCATAGGTCGTATCGCTGTCATGGAACATTCTTTTGGGGAATAGCTAGTGGAGATTACGGATCGTAAAAGAAAGTGCTATGAAACAAGACCACTCCCCTCATCAATGTTTTGTGGTAAAACCACCCGTATGAAGATGCTATATGGGAACCTGAGGAAATAATGAGGCAAAAGTATTCTAATTTTTTTGTATCAGAGTGATGAATGTTTAAGGAGAAATTCATTTTAAGGGGGGTTAAATGCATCACCCAAGAGTTTTATAAATTATTTTTCTCTAATAAATTAATTTTATTTGATATATTTTGTTACAAAAAACACCAATTTTATCTTAAGTTGCACACAACACTGATATTTTCTTTTATTACATGCAATAGAATGATTTAACAATTATGATATATTATTACTGTTATTCATTAAACATGATCATTATAAACTAGCCATTAAACATTGAAATATAAATAGTAATAACTAATTTTCCAATTTTAAATATGATTTTTTATATAAATAAAACATATTGATTAAATGGAACTTAATTCTTAGAAAAGTGTTTTTATGTTTTGAAAATATTATTTTCCCAAAAAATGATTTCATTCAATTTTGTGAAAAAATAATATAAGTAATTTTTACCAATTTTCAAAAATTTATTTTGAAAATTAAAATTCATTTTATAAATCTAAATTTCAAATTCATATTTGAATGAATATTTGAGAATTTTCAAAAAAGAAAAAATTTCATGTGAAAAGTGAAAAATACTAGTCTTTATTAAGAATTATCATTTTTTTAAAACCTTTAAAAACATCCAAATTATTTTAAGATGGTTTTAAAAATAAAATTAGTTAAATTATATATTTATTTATCTAATTAAGCTTATTTTAATCAATTTTATATTGAATTATTATATTAAAAGTTTCTCTACTTACGAAAAATTTTCTTTGAAACCTCACTTTTTCATCACTTATACGGGTTTAATTTTAAATTAATTTATTCAACTAATATATGTTTAATTTTGAAAAATGGATTCCATATTTGGAATCATAATAACATATATTATCTAATAATGTTGACTGAATTTTTTACCATAATGAATTGTAAAAAAAATGTAACTATTTTTTATCACAATTAAGGTAAAAAATCGGTTTACCACGGGTTAAACTAAAAAGATAATGGTTAAAACCCCCAAAAAAATAAAAAAACATTTTATGGCCATATATATACCTTATCACCTCTAAGGTTCATTAATGAAAAATGATTGATCTTTTTTTCACATGAAAAATGTTGTTACACTTTATTCTTTTAAAAAATACAAAGTGTAACTTCTCTACCACTTATAAAAGGTCACCCTATCTTCTCTCCTCTTCACACTTCCAAAACATTTTTTTTCAGACAATACCTACACAAAAATAGCATTAATTATCTCCTGTCTTTCTAGAATCCTTAGTTTGGTCATAAATCCAACCAATTAAGGCCTTTGGTACAAACATAAAGACGTTACTCGAAGAAGAGGTAATGTTATTCCACAAGAGTTTTTATTCTATTTATTACTCCAACTTTATCAAATCTTATTAAAACATGATTATATAATAAAATAAATATAACTTTTCTCATGTGTATGGAAAACTACCACCTTTGGAACCAATGTGACATATTTTCCATCAATAAGTCTCACGATTGGGATTAATGGTGGATGTAATGTCTATGTATTATATTTATAACATAAATATAACATTTTAAATATATTATCATACATACCATTTAATTTATATTTCATGGACAATATAATAACTTTGATCATGTGTACGACAAACAACCACCTCACGATTTGAGGTGATTCATTTTTCATATACATTTTACATTTAAAGTGGTAAAGGGTAAATTTAATGAATATATGTGGTATATATAAAATACAAATTATTTTTCAAATTTAATATATTATTTACCGCTCTTTCTCTTCATATGCTGAGAAAATGGAAACAGCTTTCATGCTGACATAAAACAAACTATATCAATGAAAAAATTATTTAACTTTCTATCTAAAATTTTATGTTTGAATAAAAACACATATATAATGAATATATATGATATTTATATCATGTTTAAAGTTATGTAAATTATGTTACCATTATCAAAGTAAGAGGACTGAAAATAAGAAATCAAAACATATGTGAAAAATAAAGCAAATATTACCAAAAACATATTTTTAACAAGTAATTGTTAATAAATTGGTAATAAAAGGGTATAATAAAAACATATATGATATTATATATATAATTATTATAAAATAAAATATTTATATTAAATTTATATTTATTATAAAGTAGTCTATATTCCTTTCAAGGTAAGAGGAACTCTGAGTAAGGGATTTTTTCTCAATTTTTTTTCTTTGAGACGTGTGTTATGTAATGAACCTAACTTCTTTTATGAGTTATATACAAAACCCCATTAACTTGGATTATTGTGAATTTATTTATTCTCGTGGTATTTTATATTCAATTTAATGTTATTCATTCATTGGTTATTAAGATTTAGTGTTACGAAAGTTGTAAGGGATTTATAATACAATCTCATAGTTTATACAGATTATTTATGATTATGTTTCTGATGATGAAATATTTTGATATTTCTCTAAATGAAATCAAAAATTTTCTTCTCCTATGGTAATTCCATGAGGCTAAAATTTTAAAATTCATTTTATTCTGTTTATATTCTCAAGAGTTTAAAATAATGTTTTTTTTTGAAAAATCATATTTATTTCTCTCTTATGTCGAAACCAATTTTTCTTCCAAAACAATGTTTTCAAAAAAAATTAATTTCTTTTAACATTCTCCAATTGATTTTTTAAATACATTTTTACCCAATTTTTACATTTTTACAAAAAATTTTAAAATTAATATTAATTTATTTTTCAAAACAAGGACTATTTAGATTTTAATGAAAATGTGACAAGAATACTTATTATATGGTGTATGGAATTTATGGAATTTTATGCCATCATGACCACAAAATATTTCAAATGTTATTTAACAAGTATTAAATTTTATTTTCATTGTAAATTTTTTCCTAGATATTTTATGATTTTTTAGTCATAAAATTTATTTTCAATGAAAAATCATTTTCCTCAAGAAATGTTCGAATTGATCATTCAAAATATTTTTCCATCTAAGATGATAAAATTTTATGTTACATATGATTTATTGGGAATATGATAAAAGGATTCCATTTTTATTCTTTATTTGGATGTTTTATTTTTATTATTACAAGATGATAATGAAACTTGTTTCTATTCCATGGGTTTTACCATGATAAAATGATTATGAAACCCACTTCTTTTTCCACCGGTTGTGAATTTATGAAATAATGAAATTATTATGAAACCTATTTCGTTTTTAAAGGTTATTTAAGGATAAAATGATTATGAAACACATTTTTTCTTAGGTTCTAATATGAGGAATGTTTAATGATATTTTGGCACATGTATGTATTATTTTCATTATGTGATGGGTGAGACCTATATCTCACTCCAATTAATGGGGTAAAGATTGATATCTGTAAATACCCTGACTCTATTAGTCCATATATGGTGATTAATTTATTAAATTGGAACTATATACAAGGAATAATATCCATAAGAACTGAAACCTTTACTAGGCTTGGTAAACTAGAAATATAATTTAAATTCACATTAAATTTGAAAACATAAAATATAACATATACTTTACTTTGAGGATTTAATCATTCTCCCTCAGTATGTCCCTGCAAATCAATCACAAAAAACTTCCTTGTATACTAGTGAAAATAAAACATAAGAAATTTCTAAGATTAGATTCTCAGTATTTGTAAGTGTGTAATGTAATCTTTAGTAAATTCGGTATAAACAACATGGAAAGGTAAACAAATGAAACATGTGACATTTAATTGGAAACTTTATCATAATAGAGAAGAAATAAATTTGATCAAATAATTCTATATAAATAACCACATGAGAATAAATCATAACCATGGATATTATATTAATCTAATAATCACATGTAATATCAATAAATAATATCATAATTATTGAATTCATAATTTCAGATGTCTAATTCATGCCCTCAAGACCTTTTCCTAGAAGTCCACTAAATGTGTAGGGCCTCATCCAAAACTCATTCTAGTTTTTCTCCTGAAACCTACCAATACATCAAGGTTCTATAGAGGGAAACTACCATAAATTACGAATTCCGAAACACCCCACATATGAACGGGGTGAAATATAAACAACATAAAAATTCATTTTCAAAAATAATCATATTTAGTATGAATACTTTAAATATAAACTATCTAGAGAAATATAATGACTGGTATCAAAATAAAACATCTAAAGTAACAGTGATAATTAACCATTCAATAAAATTTCATATACGGTATCATAAGTGATCAAGCGTAATTAATCATAATAATAAATAAATTTTGATAACATATATAAAAAAACTAATAAAATCGTTCAACATTTCTTGATAAAAATACACTTTTTTACTTCAAAACCATTTTTTTTAAAAGTTTTTCAATTATAAAATAAATAATTTTCTTTGAGAATAAATTTGTAAATTTTAAAATTATTCCTCAATAAATTAATGTGTCATTAAATAGGTAAAATCCCATTGTTTTCTATAACTAAGGAAACATTCCTTCTTTATATTTTTGTTGGAAAAGTCACAAAACCCCTTATTTTGAAAATAACAAAAATATTATTTTTGAACTATTTTTTAAAAATTAATACATGGGTAAAAATTAATTTAAATATTAATATGATAAAATTTATGACCATTTTGAAAAAAATATAAAACCTATATACGGAAGAGAAATATTCCCCAATGGATAATCAAATAGGAAAAAATTCAAATATGGTTGAGATTGTGAAATAATCCCATACCATAGATCTGATTTACTTCTTAGGAATCTGAACCTCATGTATAATAGTTATAGTTTTATTATAAATATATTCTAGAACCATTATAATTTATATCATATAATATATTAGTTACTTATAAACTTTAATCACCAAATAAAAACACATCTTTACTAAATTACTATTTCAAGTGATAATTGCTTCATTTTTCATGTATGTTTTGATTCAGATGGCTTGGTACTTATAAATTAGTTATGGTTACATCCAATACATAATTTTAATTATGACTTAAATATCATATTTATTAAATATATATTTATCTATATTAATACTTAAAATTTATAGATAGATAAATGAACAGCATTGTTCATGGAGACAATAGGTCCTATGTACACATAAACGATGTTTCCATATTTCGAAGGATAGAATAAAAAAATGTGAATAGTAATTAATATTTACAAAATAATAATTATGTAATAAATATCATATATACCCATTATTTCCATCTCAATGTCCATTTTATTAAATTGGTGATGAAAAAAAATTACACCGTTATGTGGAGACGGTAAGTCATACATGTGTACCGGTGAAGTTTTCAATTTTTATTGGATGGAGAAGAGATGGAGATTGGTTTCCCTATTAATATAATAACAAATAAGTATATTTTTTATACTGGATTTATTATTTTATGATGGTTAAAACACAAGAATAGGAAGTAGAATAATAAATAAACATGAACTATTTGGTAAAGATGATTACCACTTCTTAAAGATTCCCCCTTTGAATCTCCTCTTCGGGACACTAGGGTTACTATTTTTTGAAGAAAAATACCTCTAGATCCTACATAAATATTTTGGTAAGATAAATAGCTTGGGTTTTGTTGATATATAACTCCCAATGTTTTATGAATAATTGAGGTAGGATGTACACTTTTGTAATTGAGGTGAGGGGTACTTTTGGAATTTCCCAAAATATTAAATTATAATAAGAAAATTATAGAGGAAAATAATTCCAAATATACATTAAATTAATAGGGGATAAATTTTTGGGATATTATGTTATCCCTTATGGTATTATTTAATATTTTTAATATTTTTAAATAATAACAAAAAATATTATATTCATGAAATATCATTTTTTCCAAATTTAATAGTATTCATTAAATTAGACTTCAAATACATCAAAACAAAGTGTGAATTATAATAAAATTATTTAAAACCACTATAATATTCTATATATATCTATAAAATTTATTTCACCCATTTACAAATTCAAATTATATCAAAATCAATATTTTTATAATCATTTATTTATTTTTTATTAATTAAATAAATAATGTATTTGAATTTCATAAACATTTAATGTCATTAAATAATTTTTAAAAGTTATAAAAAAGTTTATATAATTAAATTAAATCCATTAAGATCAAAATTGAAATTTATTTTTGTTCATAACCTTATTTTACCTCTATTTGGACACATAAAAGATATTAAATACAAAGAGGGTGGCATTTTGTAACTTTCTTTGATTTAAATAATATATAAGTTATATTCATGGAAAAGTATACATTAAATGAATAAAAATATACATATAGGCTATAAGGGTTTATTACTATTCATAAATAATTTATACCAGTTTAGGTTGTTTTTATACCCTTATTTCTTTATTTTATCCACCTGTTAACTCTTTTTACAATTACTGTAGTATTAAAATTTTCTACTATATAAGGGTCAATAATTTTACAATAAAATTACAAAATACCCATAAATGGGTATGGTGGATTTAATTAAACATATAAATTTCATATTAAATAATTTATGGTCTTTATTATTTTTTTAATCATTTAATAAAATATTATTTACTATCAAAAATTCATAATGCCAGTTTTTGGGATTATTCATTTCTTTGACATTAAGAATATAAAGATAAAAAGAAATCATTGAACCATAAATTTTTATAAATCCAAAAGATGGAATATAGTTATATAAAATTCTTTTTAACCTTAATTAATTTAAATTTTATTAACTTTAATATTTTTAATGTCATTTGATTGATTTTTTTCATTAATTAATAATTACTACATCCTTGTTGTATAAGCATTTAAGGTATTTATTTTTCTCTAAAAATTAAAAATAAATTTACATGGTGAAATTATATTTATTATATTTTAAACTTATATGTATGGTTTAACATAACTTCTATTCACCATATATTAAAAAAAATTGCTCATTAAAAATCATTGTGTAAATAGTTTGATGTTCTTTTAAATAAAATACTATAAGAGACCTAATTTCATCTAAGTGGATGTAAAATATAATTAATTCAACCCAAATATGATTGTGGTCCAAACATACTAATATCATAATATTTATTCACATTTTTGAGACATTTAATGGATCTTATAATTTTAATTAAAATCATTTTATAGATTTTTTCCTCTCTTTTCATAAACACTACATAAAGGTTTCACAAGAATTAAAGTTAATTAACTCATATTTAAAAATTATAATATTTTACTATCACAAAAATAAATTAATTGGGCCAAATATGTAACTTATATTTTTTTCATTATATATATTTACACATATCCTTACCAATTTGACTTATTCAATTTGTCAATTTGGCTTTCATGCCTTGTGCAAGAATTGTGAAAGCATTGTGACAAGATTCCTGTTATATAAGTAAAAAATTATAAAATATCAGTAAAAATCATAATTTAGGAATTATATTTATTAATAAATTCTTTAAAATACTTTTTACCGCTAAATTAGTATTTATAACACACCAAATTCGAAATTTTCAATGTTGTGCTGGTGTTGCGTCAACACTGAAAATGATTTTTATATTTATCATGAAATAATATATATTTTATATTTAATGGATTATATTTTATAATATTTGAATTAAATTATCCATCATTATTCTTTAAATAATTTTAATAAATTTTTATATCTTATTTATTTTTGGACAATATCACAAAAATATACAGTATTTCATAAAAACGTATTTTCTACTATTCACCAAAAATTTAACTGTTCAAAAAATCCTCTGAATTTCACCATAGAATAATTTTTATATGTTTATTGAAAAAACTAATTTATTTTTACTAAATAAGTTCTCTAAAAGTTCCAAAAACTATTTATATTCAGTTTCACATAAAAAGCAATAAATATCGCTTATATTTAAAGAAACTGGTGACTTTACAAACAATGTTGTGTTTATTTCCAAAAAAAATAAAAAAAAATATAGTATATTTCATTCATATATTTTTCATAATATACTTATTCATATTCACACATTCCTATCTAATGTCAAGGTTATAACAGTTTTTGTTAAAATAATACTATTTAAAAGTATATCATGGTTTTAAACATGGTGGTTGCATGCACTACAAGATATTGAAGAGGTTAATTTTTAAAAGATAAATACCATAAAATCTTGGAGGGTCTCATTATCCCCTCAAATAAACTATATCCTCTAAATTTTAAATTTTACTTAAAAAATAAAAGGTTGATACTTGAAATTTCCTTTATGGGAAACCCACATCATAAAAAGGGTTAATGAAAGTTCTTCTTAAAAGTGGGAAAGAGAAATTTGAAAGTCATCAAAAAACTAGGATTCTGAATAGGATAACATTAGTTCTAAGTGAATCTATGAACATAGAATATAAATTTAACTATTAAGTTTTTATGGAGAGTGATATATAACATGTTTATCATAAATTTAACCATCACAAAGTTGTAAATCTATGATTAGTTAAATGTTCATTGATTTCTCAGTTAGAAAATTAAATGGATAATGTTTTTGTTACAAAATATATCTCCTATAGTTTATGAGTTATGTCAATATATAGATAATTAATTGAGAAAATAAACATACATGATTTCATTCCATTTCATAAGCATAATATAATCCTTTAGTTGTGCTTTGATCTATTTCAATTTTATTTCTTACGATATGAAATGGATATTCAAGAATAATTTTTCATATATGAATCACTTTTAATGAATTATAAGGTTCTAAAGTTATTCCTTCATCCTCTAAATATTTTTTTAAAAAATATGGTTAGGAAAGGTTATCCAATATGATAAATCATACTTTAACCTCAAACAAGAATATTCAAAGCTCAACTTAATCCATTCCATAAGTAGTCACCTTAAAACTCATTCAAAATACTTCAGTCCAAATTCCAAGTCTGAAAATTTAAAACGAAGGTCAATAAATTCCCAAAATAAATATAACAAAATATTTTTCCCAACAGCATAATGTAGATTTTATTTTCATATACCAAATATTTTAATTCCCTTCTCACCTTTAATACCTTAATGAGAACATGCATGGTTCAAAATACATAATTAATAAGTATTGAGTTACAATCCCCATATAGCTCAATATTATTATAACTAGAAAATAATTGATAAAATACTTTTGTAACATCATTATTGAATCCGTAATCACAAATACATTCATTATTCGACTATAATTATAGTAACAACATATGCTTCGCCTTGATCCATTTTCTTCTTCTTAGTTATATTCCCTTGACGCATTGGACAATAATTTGTGTAGTTTCAAATCTATTTATAGATGAAGAAATGGAAGTCTTCTTTAATTACCTTTCAATCATGATCTTAGTGTCATTCCTCTCTATATTTATAGAAAACTCCCATTTGCTTCAAGAAAGAACCATGGTGTTTCCTTAAAAAGTTATCACATATGGGAATGTCATTATTTTCCTTCTTCCCTGTATCTATCTTTTTCTTTTCCATCCTCATCTTCACATTCTTCCTTTAGAATTCATAAGGCTTAGATAACTTTTTCTCTTACATGATACCATGTGATACTATATTACAATATTATAACATAGTTTGGAAGACTATTTCCCTTTAAATAATTGGATATATTCTATCAATGAAATAATACATATTGCTCTTTGTATTACATAGGTAATTTGTATCATTCCTTAATAAAGTTGTAAAGTTTTCTTTATACTTGGTAAAATAATCATCCTCGTTTTTTTCTCAGAATTAGGAATTGTCTCTCTATATCTGATCATTGTTCACAAGGGAAATATTTTTCCCTGAAATGTTCTTTAAAATTATTCTGTCCGATCTTTTATATTTATATCACCTCCTTATTTTTTTGAATCAAAGACCAACATTGATCTATATCTACAGAAAGGGGACAAACGTCCTTGAAAACCTTCTCCCTTTCATTACTTCCCAAAGAAAGAAATATCATCTATAAATAGGTTTTCTATTTCTTAACCACAAATGGATTTTTTTTTCATTGAAAGATGGAGGTTGTTGTCACCTGAAGCAGTCTAGCATAGTTACACCTCATTATAGGCCATTCTACTCCATGCACATAAGTCTATAACTAAAAAATTAAGTTAAATATTTCATAATAGTTATAATTTTTTTATCTATAGATACATCTCTAGATTAAATATCATTATATTTTTCAGAGGGAAATCCCTACAAGGATAACATGAATTGATATAGTTCACATTCCTTATACTATGTGTCATTTCTAAACAATAGAATATAGTGTAATAGATCATAACATTATGAAACATAATTTATTATCTCAAATTTGGGAAAACAGAACATAAATTGATAATTTATGTATAACTAATATTTAAATAATTAGATTGGTTTCTGTGGGGAATATTTCCAAAAAAATATCATAGGTTGTTTTTCTCAAATTTATATTTTCCAAAATCTGGTTCCCAGGGATTCAAATAAACCTCCCTATGATACCAACTGTAAATACCCTAACCTTAGTAGCCAAGAGCCAGTGGTTACTTTATTAAATTAACACTAGATACAAGGAATCAAAACATAAATGACTGAATAGTTTAGTATTATTGGTAAACTAAATATATAATTTAAGTTTGAATTATATTTTAAAATATACAATATTAATATTATTTTCTTTTAATAATGCCTTTATTCCCCTTAGTATATCTCTGAATATTAATCACAAAATACTTCCTTATATCCTAGGGAAAATAAAACATAATAAAATAGGTGAGATCAGATGTTCAGTAATGTTAATAATACAATAATATATATGATTTAAAAAGGAATAAATAATATGGAAAGTTAAATATTTTAAAAACATTCAATTTAATCAATAACATTAGCTTAATATGGTAGGAAAAAATAAGGACCAAATAATTCCATATAAATAATAACATAAGAATAAAACATAACCATGGATATTCTACTTATAGATTAATAATGTTTAATATCAATAAAAAATCACATAATGATTTAATGCATAATTTTAGATATCTGAAACGTACCTTTAAGGCACCGACCAATAAGTCCACATATATGGGTAAGGCCTTGGCCAAAACATGGTCTAGTTCTTTTCATGAGACCTATCAATGCATTCAATAAAATATGGTAAAATGGATGAAACATAAATAACATAAACATTCAATTTAGTCAAATTCATTCCATATATAAAATGGATGAAACATAAATAACATAAACATTCATTTTTAAAAATAATAATATAATTTTCTATTACTTTAACAACAAACCATCTCAAGTAATATGATAAATGGTACCAAAATAGCACATTATTATTCTATCTGCTCATAAACCATTCAATAAAATATGGTAAATGGTATCATAATATATCATCCACAATTAAGCATATTATTTAATTTTTTTTGAAATAGATGAAAATACACCAATAAAATCAATGAAATTTTCATTATAGAAATACCATTTTTTACTTTGAAATCATTTAAATAAAAAATCATGCAATTATAAAAGAAAACATTTTATTTATAATAACCTTGTAAAATTGTAAATTTTTCTTCAATAAATTAATGCATCATGAAATTCCAAAATGACCTCATGCTTTATAAGAAAAAAACATTCCTTCTGTATATTATTTTTTCAAAATTCACATATAGCCGTGTTTAGAAAATGGCAAAAATATTCTTATCAAACCATTTGATAAAAATTTAAAAATGGGTAAAAATGAATTTAAATATTTATATTATAATATTAATTAAAGTTTTGAAAACATTGACATGGAAGATAAATATTCCTAAATGGAGACTTAAATAGATACAATCTCGAATAATGATGAGATTGTGAAATAAACACTTATGTTAGGTGTGATTTAATTCATACATATATGAACCTCCTATATAGTTAATATAGTTTTATTATATATATAATACGTATCTATTCTCATATATATCATATAATATATTATTTACATATACCCTTTTATAACCAATTAAAAAAATTATTTATTACATTACAATTCAAGGCGATAGCTGCTTCATTTCTCATGTATGTTTTGATTTGTATGTCTCAGTCCTTGTAATTTGATCATGGTTCGAACATATTCATAATTTTATTTATGATATTAATATCATATATATTAAATATATTTGTATTTATAGTAATCATTAAATGGTATAGAAATAAAATAAACAACACCATTCATGGGTAAGGTAGGTAGTACGTACTCACGAACGATGCTTTCATCATTCCAAGGATGGAATGAAAGAATGATGAATATTAGTTTTTATTTTCATAATTTTATTTATATAATCAATTTAAAATATAATCATTATTCACATCTTATAACCATCTGAGTAAATTTTTTATGAAAAATTATTTACACTGCTGTGTGGAGACGGTAAGCTGAACATGTGCACGTGTGAGATTTTTTATTTTCGTAGGATGGAGAAGTTATATAAAATGATTTTAACTTAAAAATAATAACATATAATTATATTTATTCCACTTTATTTATTATTTTATTATTTTTAAAACACATTAATGATAACTATAAGAAGAAATAAACTTGAAAGATTTGGTAAAGATGATTACCTCTTCTTAAAGAATCCTCTATTGAATCTCCTCATAGGGACAATAGGGTTGGGCTTTTTGGAAGTCCAAGACCACCAGATCTTGGATAAGGATTTTTTTAATAGAAATGGGTGGGATTTGGTTGATATATAAGGCTCAAAGTGGTGTGAATAATTAAGGGAGTAGGATCCCTTTTATAATTGAGGTAAGGGGTACTTTTGTAATTTCAGACATTATTAACTTATAATAAGACTATTATAGAGCTAAATAATTCCAAATATCCCAAAAATGCACATGGGATAAATTTTAAGACCATATCTACTGTTTTCTTATTTAATCATTTTATGATTTTTAAATTATTTAATAAAATATTATATTCATGAAATATCATTATTATCAAATTTAATACTATTCAATTAATTTGACTTCAAATAAATCAAGAAACAGTGTGAATTCTAATATAATTATTTTAAAACTATCTATTATGTTATATAGATATATAAAAATCATTTTATAAATTTACACATTCAAATTATATCAAAATTAATGTTTTTTTTAAATCATTTATTTTATTTTTCTATTAATTAAATATATATATTTTTTAGTATTTCACAATAATTTAATGTAATTATATAATTTCTAAAATTTTAAAAAAATATGTAATAAAAATAATATCATATAGATAATAATAGAAATTTATTTTCATTCATATCACGATTCTGTCCCAATGTGGACACATAAAATATATTAAATATAAAGAGAGTAAAAAATTTTAACTATCATTAATTTAAATAAAATATAAGTCATTATCATAGACAAGTACCCATTAGGAAATTGAAATTTGACATTACGGTTATCAGGATCGAGTATTATTCATCCAAAAAATCGTACAAGTTTATTTTATGTTTATTCCATTATCTTTTTGTTTTAACCACCCGTTAACTCTTTTTAAAATTACCATACTATTTAAATTGTATACTATATAAGGGTCAATAACGTTACAATGAAATTCCACAATACCCATAAATGAACTATGGTAGATTTAATTAACCATATCCCTTTCATTTATACTAATTTATTATTTTTTATCTAACTATTTAATAAATTATTATTTATTATAAATATTCATAATATAAATTTTAAAGACTATTCATTACATTTACTTTATGAATATCAAGATAAAAATATATATTCAAAAAATACTTTTTATATATCTCTAATATGTCATATTAATCAATACAATTCATGGATAATCTTAATTAATTCAAATTATATTACTTTTAAAAAAATTAATATAATTTATTTTACTTTTTCCCTTAATTTATTAATTATTTCATCATCATTGTTTAGAATTTAAGGCATTTATTTCTACCCTATAATTTTAAAAAAATGTTGGATGAAGATAAATTTATTAATTTCTAAATTAATGTTCGAGCATCTCTTCTCGAAAAAATATGTTGAAAATGTAATACTTATTAAAAACAGTTTGAATTTATTTTAAATAAAATAATATAAGGGATCTAATGTAAACTATGAAGATCCCACATGTCCTAAAATCTACCCAATTATTATTATGGTATAAAATAACTCATCTCATAATATTTAGTTAAAATTTTTGGTCATTTAATGGATCAAATATTTTTAATTAAAATCATTTTATTGATTTTTTTCTTTATATTTCACAAGAACTTCACAGAATTTCATAACCACTAAATAAAATTAATTAAAATATAAAAATTAGAATGAAATTACTATCATAAAAATAAATTAATTAGGTTCAATATAGTTTTTTATAAGTGCTCATTACTATTCTGATGGAAAAGATCCCATTACGTGGTGTGTTTGGCACAGTTTGATGATGGGGTGTGAGTGGGGGAGTTAAATGTGAACCACAATCATTTATGTTGGGTTACTATTGTTGTTATTAGTTGAAACTCTAAATAGTTCCCCCACCTATAACTGGGTACAGACCTTATTTCCCAATACAGGTGGTTAATTTGGGTTTCAAACCCAATGAATCATAGGGATTGACATTGGTTGAGAGGATGGGAGGTTGGGTTCATTTCACCCTTTTGGGGGGAATTGTTTCCAACTCCAGGACATTCTTATAGATTTAAGATATGTTTGGAAATATCTTCATGATCCTGAGGTTGGATGGGTTACCCTAACAAAATGATTATGTGTTAACTTATTTTATGTGTAGAAGAAGAAGGGGGTCTCATTATTGAATCCATATGTAAGTATATGAGGTTATTCATCCATTTTCTAGTAATAAATAACTTCTTATATACTGAAGACACATAATTAGACACTCCCATATTTTATACCATGTGTGGAGTTGTTTAACATTCTGGTGAGGGGATTGATCCATCATGATGCATCCTATGTATCCTATTTGTTGAATGAATAAAAATCCATGTGTTTATTTAAACCCATGCAGTTTAATTTCAGGTAGAAAGGACATGTGTGTGGGTACTTAGGCACTGAATATGTGAGCTTTATTCTTGAGGAGACGTCCTACGGGTCCTAGTTAAAGCAGGAATTAGAGATATTGTAGTTCATTGGCACCTTTGGGACTGTCCCAAGATATATTTCCTTATTGGGGAGATTTATATATCATGCCACTCATTGGGGATTATATGTTGAGATTTCCCTTAATGGTGGATATTTATGACGTGAATGAACTAACAATTTTAAATCCTTAGACCCATGTGAAATATAATCATTGTGATAAAAAAAAGATTAAATGTAATTAGTCTTATAATAAATAGATATGGAGATTATGTACTAGAACATCCCTTGGAATGTTTAATATGGATATCAGACCTCAAGAAGGACTCCTACATATCCTGGTAATTGATGGAATCAGTGTCACACTTCGACAATGGGTCTCATTTATTTTTAATTATTTTTAAATTTTTAATCTTTGGTTGAAGTTTGGTTTTAGGTATTTATATAAAATATTTGAGGTTTGAGTATTTTGGTGGGTTTTAGACTGGCGCATGGGCGACACATAGTTGGAGTTAACTCTGCGGTTGGCTCGGGTGCCCTTTCATTTTCCCACTTCATAAAATAATAAAATTCTATGATATTAAAATGGGGTAATAAATATTTAAAACATGATAGTAATGATAGTAATATTATTATGTAGAAAATAATAATATTATTATTAAAAGATCTTAATAATATTATTAACACTAAATCCTTTATTAATATAATTATTATCAAATTTTTATACCAAGATGGTTTAAAATAAAATACCCAAAAAATATTTATTTTTATTCTTCTTATTGTTTTTGTTATTATTTTAATTATGTTATTATTATTATTATTATTGTATTTTTATGTTTTTTTAACACTATTAATACACTTCCCCTACCCTCGACGCACCCCCTTGGTGTGGAAGCATGTGCGTCTCTCCCCCCTACGCGCACTCCCCTATATCACGGCACCCTCCACTCTAGCCTCTCCTCTCTAGTGACCTACAGTGAACAACCTCCCTAAAACCCCTCCTTATGATGATGCCCCCCCTTCTTTCACCCTACTCCTGATGGCCCGACCCCCTTGCGACGCACCCTACCCCTTGTGGCCCTACCTCCTCCCAATGATCCCACTACTCTGGTGTTGTCCTATCCCAGCGCACCTCCATTTTCGGTCATACCCCCATCTCTCACCATCAACCCTATCCACCACTTGGTTTGTTTCCCATTTTATTTTGTTGGGTTTCTATTCGAGTTGGACAAACCCAAATCGAGGGTTTTTTATTTTTGTGTGTTTCTAAATTTTTTGGCAGTGAAAATCGTCTACGAAGTTCTTTTCTACCTTATGTTGAATTGTGATTGTATTCGCATGCCTCCGAGGTAGGTTAATTTTTATATTTCATTTCTGAATCCCTGCATTAATACTTCTTCTCTTTCATTTAGTTTTCAAACATGATTTGCAGCTTCTTAATTCCCTTAATTTTATTTCTATATTGTTCTTAGATTATTATATTTTGTTAAAAAAATTGAGTTAATTCCTAGTTTATGTCTACATGTTTCTATGATGATGTTTTTTTAGATTCCAAACCTTATTTTTATACTTTTAAAAATATAATTTTCATCCCTATGGTATCCTTTTCTAGTATTTTTGATGTCTTGGCATTGATGGAATTTGTTAAAATCGGTCCTTAGTGTGATTATTTAATTGTGTTTATGTTTTTATGAACTTGGGGTGTTGATAAAGTGTGATGTGAGATTTTTAAGTAGATTGATTTGATTTTTTGGGGTGTTGCCCATTTTTTTCTTTTATTAAAATGATGTAAATGTTATTTGTATGATTTTTTGAGGTTTTCCAATTTGAAATTCTTTGTTAAATATATTTGGGTCGTGTTTTGGTATTTTATATATGAAAGAAGGTTCTTTCCTTTTATGTGGTTTGGAACTTGATTGGAGAAGAGTTTCTTTTCTATGAACTTTAGTGTCATTTTATAAAACAGTAAAATTTTTTTGGTTGTGTACATGGTTATATCTAGTTAATGTGTTATGTGGTATGTTTTAATGATTTCTTGTTTCTAGAAAAATGGGTTTTAATGAAATGTTTAGTTTTAATTATATTGTGACTGTAATTTCTTATTGATGAACCTGGTTGGGTGTGTATGACTTTACAATGACATAGCTTGAAATTTGTATTAAAATTTTTTATACATGGTTTTATGATTTAAAGGGGAATTGTTTTATATTCTCTAAATAACGTGGGTGGTTGGATATAGTTGTAAAGCAATTAGTGTTTTTGTGGAAATGGTTTTTAGAGTCTCTTTGGAGGTTTGATGTGACATTGGATGTTGGCACATCCATGAGTGCACTAGGTGTACACATGGATGCACCCTCAATTGAAGATGGTGCTTTGAATTGGTATTTTTTTCAAAACTTTGGTTTTCTAATAGTTTCTTGTTTTTATTAAATGTTTCATCAGTTATTTGAATTGTATCTTGATTTCATTGTTTTGATTAAATTTTATTTTAGGTATTTGTGATTTTATTGAGTCTCATGGATTTATTGTAGGGGGTTTTGGTCATTTTCGAAGGCATGCACATATTTTACCAGGTATCTATATATATAGATATATGTATCTTCTGTGTACATGTTCCCTCATGGAATAGGGAACACATGCATCATTTTAAGGATATATACATATATATATATATATGTGTGTGTGTGTGTGTGTGTGTGTGTGTGTGTTGAAGTGTGTGGGTGTGAGTGAGCTGTTACTTGAGTTAGAAATATCTAGTCTGGCCATCCTTTGAGGTAGACTTCCATATGCATTAACCATTAAATTTAAAAATCATTTATTTCTGGAATTTAACAAATATTTTTCATATTAATTATTGATATATAATTGTTATTAAAATTTTATATCTTGAATTAGAGTGTTTTATTTCTTGTGATTTATTGCATTAAATAGTTGGGTTGAGTTTTCACATCAATAGGTTGTTGAAATTCCCCTTTGGACTTTATAAATGTATTTCAGATTTAGAGTTGGGATTTGGGTTTCTTAAATGGGTTTCGAAGTGAGATATTGGTTTTCAAAGTATGTGTGTGTGTGTCATTCTTTATGAATTAGTTTGGCATGTAAAAACATGATTTTCCCAGTTGGCACTTTTGTAAAACTAGTTATCTCAAGAAAACTCTCCGTGTATGTGGTCCCCTTCTTTGGTTGAGTTCTATGTTATGGGAGATCCACCGGGTAGGACTCCCCTATGATCAAATGGTTGAAAGGCGAGGGACATATTCCATAGGGTGACTTGGGTGATGCCTGTTGTGTGTTCATATATATATCAATATATATATATATATATCCACATGAATTGATTCTTGGAATTCATAAGTTGGTTCGCCCTTTATTAAATGATGATATGAGAACCTAGCATAGCGAGTGAATTTTTAGTGAACAACTTATTCACTATTTTAGATTACGCTAGTGGCCCATAGCATGGGTAATTTTTTTATCAATGTTATGGGATTAAGCCCCTCAATCAGGCCAGGTGGGGCGACGATCATACATTTGGGTGTTCTAACATAATCGAGTAGGGAATGCCTTCAGGATGAGTCACATGTATAGTATGTTCTATATTATTCATGAGATCATCGGTTCTCCCATGTTTTCTGGTACATATTTGTCTAAAAAATATGATTGAGATGCATGTACTGGTTGGTTACTCTTGTCTGGTGTTTTTCCATTTCCCATGTCGTATGATTGTTGATCGTGTTTCCTTCAGTAGTGTAGCTTCATGAAAAAGGTGAAAATGGGTTACAAATGATTATGGTAAAAGGTTTTGAAATTTCATTACACTTCCTTCCTCCCATTTTAGTGTAAATATGACCTCCTTTATGTTGCCAATATCTTCTTCTTAAAAAGGTTAAACTAGTTTTTAACTGGAAAAGGGAAATGGACCGTGAATTGTTTTATGAAGAAAATATGTGAAAACCTAGTTTATACATTTTATTTCAAACTTAGAATTGATGGATCTTTTATTTAAACGAAAATAATATGAGAATAGATTGTTTAGGAATTCTTAATGAGTTTTAATACTCACACCTATAGTTTTAACTTTGTTTTTAACTTTGGGTGTTGTTCCTTTCATGGATTCGGTCACCATAGTACGATGATATTTTGAGGTCAGTGGTTACTTGTAGAGTCATGTGGAGGTATGTACAGCTTTATTTTCTCACCGTTTTTAGTTTTCATTTTCATTGTTCCATTTTTTTATTTATTTTCCTTTCATTTATAGTCCAAATCATTCTCACCTGTTTAATCTTGATTCCTATCACTATTTTCCAGCCCATGGGAATCAAGAATGCCCCTCAGGCCATTCCATAGACTGAATCGAGTGACCGGTTCACATTGGACCTAGGTTGGATCAAGAAAAAATGGTATCAGAGGCACGTTTTTGTTATTTTTGGTATCCAGTAGATTGATATTATGATTTCCAGGGCTCAAGAGGTGGGTTAGAGGTCGGTGTCGAATCACCACCACTCGTGACGAGACCTGAGTTACCAGGGGTAGTCTGGTATTTGTGTATTTTTTTCATGTGGTCTTTTGGATTGAGGGATGAAAATGAAGCAAAATCAGGTTATGTTGTGTCACCACAATGGGTGGTGACCTATGTAGAGTCCATGTGCCCTGTACAATGTCCTATTAATGTTATGCATTACTTAGGGCATGGATAACCACCATTTCTCCAGGTTAGGCATAGACACTAGTTCCACATTCCTATAGTCAGTTTTTGGTTGTGTTTTTTTTATTCTGGTTGATGTGAGTGTGTTAAAAATGAAAGTGGTTTTGAAAAGGAAAAGGGTTTCTTTCAAATTGTTTTGAAATTGGTGAAGTGGGTTTTTAAAAATGCAGGTTGTCAATTTGGGAAAAAATGATATGTGTTTGGATTTAATGAGTAAATAGATGTTTGAACCTTGGAACTCATTTTTGAGGATCACAAGTGCATGTGAATGTACGTAGAATGTGGGGGGAACTTTTTCACAGATGATTTAAGTGGTATTGGATGAACACACTTGTGAATGTTCATAAAGTTTTATTGGTGAGTTTTAAAACATCAAATAAATGGAAGTTTTTTGTAAAAGTAATTGTTCAGTTTGTTTGTATATGTTTGGATTATGAGGTTATCTCCCTTGGCATGGACTGTTTATTTGATTTTGTTTTGGGATTGATGCTAGTTTTAGTTTGTGTTCCTCATTTTTTTAGGATGTGCAGCCCAAAAATTATTCCCAAGGTTTCCAATGACTCATTCCAAGTTCCGATTCTTTTTTTAGTGTTGCTAGTTAATCTTGGTAATTAAAGTTTGTCAATAAAGTTATGTGGTTGTGGAAGTAGAGTGTGTCTTCGAGTTATTGGGAACTCTAGAGTTTGTTAAAATCCATATTGTTTCGGGTTTAATAGAGAGTTTGGTTCTTGACTAGTGGAGGTTGGGTGCCTCATTATCCTTAGGATTTGGGGTATGGTTAAAGGGTAGTCTTCTTTTGTGGTGGTTCCCCATATGGCGAGTGGCATGTGCTAGAGGAACCTATTTTTTTGAATAACCTTGTTTGTCGGTTCCATATTATGATTTGTTGGACCGTCCTCTGGTATTCCACTAGATTGGATGGTTCGGGCATTCTGATCCATCTTATCTCATCCCCCCCCTGATGTCCTACTATCGTTTAACTGTTTGGGTCACTGGAGAATGTTTTGAAAGAAGAGTTGTTTGAGGAAGGGGTCTTAGTCAGGGGAACCTAGTACCTGACTGTGAGGAATAATATGATTTGTCCATCAGAGCCCCAGTCTTAGGTCTCGTGGTTAATCTTTCATATAGACAAGAGTTTTCGAGGGTGTGTGGGACCTCGGCCTTATTCTTGTTTTCCATGCTGAGATAAGGATATCTAAAATTTCCTTACTTCTGTTTCTCAGTATGGGTAGGTTCATCATTTTAGGGTGAAGATGTGATGGATATGTTATCATGTGATGTAAATTGTTCAGTGTATTTGGATGAGGCTCCTTGAATCATTAATTCTTCTTAAGAACTATTTTTTCATTGGAGGTGAGGTGTTTGTTCTAGTTCAGTTGTGTTCCTTGAGAACTTTTGGGTTCATTGATACGGTTGGATAGTGTTTTTGGCCCGTTGTTTAAATTTATTTCTTCATGAAGTTGTTCCTAGTGTTGTGAAATTCAGCTTGTGTTGGGGATTATTAATTCAGGTTGTCTTGTTGCTCTCCCTTGTTCAGAGGATCATTGGTTTTTGTATAAAGTGTACCCATTCTGGCGTTCCGATAAGCCAGTTTTCTTTGGGGTAGGTTTCCTACATGATTTTTGTTGTGTTGTTGTATCGCTCGTGTGATGGAAGTTATTTTGATCCATTGGGAGTTCCCACAAGGGGCTTCTTCTCGGGGTGGTATATTTGGGTTTTATTTTTCGTGCTTCTATAATCCTTATGGTGGGGAGAACCCCATCATGTTTATCCTTTTTTTGAGGTTTTTTCTAAACCGGTCATGTGTGAATTATATAAATAAATAATCAACCCAAAATTCCATTTTTATTCTAATGATATTCATGAATGGACTCAATTCCTAACAAACTTTCGTCTTGGTGACTTTTTGGGGGAAGAAAGTGTCCGTGGTGGGGAGAATTGTCACACCCCAACCACAGGTCCCATTTATTTTTAATTATTTTTAAATGTTGAATCTTTGGTTGAAGTTTGGGTCTAGTTCCTGACATTAAATTTCGAAGGTTCAATGATTTTGGTGGGTTTCGGACTGGTCCACGGGCAATGCATGGTTGGCGGTAACCATACGGTCGGCCCGGGTTCCCTTATAGTTCACCAATTTTTAAAATAATAAATTTTTATGAGAATAAAATGTGGTAATAAATTTTTAAAACAAGATAATAAATATATCAGTACTATTGTGTGGATAATAAGAATAATATTATTAAAATTTATTAATAATATTATTAACTCTAAAATTGTTATTAATATAATAATTACTAAAAATTTTATACTATGATGGTTTTAAATAAAATTCAAAAAAAAATATTATTTTCATTATTATTATTTTATTATTATTATGCTATTATTATTATTATGTTTATATGTTTTTTTAAACCATAATACTACCCTTCCTCTACCCTCGGCGCATCCCCCCCCCCCATGGTCTGGAATCCTACACATCACTCCCCCCTGCATGAACTCCACTCCATCACGACTCCCTCCTCTTTTACCTCCCCTCTTTATAAACCTCTAGAAACTAACCTCCTCGGCACTCTTCTTTCCGATGACAGATCCCCCCCTCTCACCTGACACCAGATGGCCCGACTCCCTTCGGACGTTCCCTACTCCCATTGGCCCTACCTCCTCTCGGAACTCCCATTGTTCTAGCGTGGTCCTATCTCAGTTTTCCACCCTTTTCAGATGCTCCCCCATCTCTCTTTATCAACTCACTCCACCAATTTTTTTTTGATTTCCATTACATTTTGGGGGGTTTCTCTTCGAGTTGTCCAAACCCTAATCAAGTTGTTTTTATTTTTGTGTGTTTCTCAATTTTTATGGAGTGAAAAGCGCCTGTGAAGTTCCTTTCTACCTTCTGTTGAAGCACGGTTGTATTCGCAAACCTCTGAGGTAGCTGAATTTGAGTATTTCATTTCTGGAGCACTACGCTAATACTTTTTCCCTTTAATTTAGTTTTAAAACATGATTGGATTCTTTTTTATGACCTTAATTTTCATGCTATAGTGTTCTTAAATTTTTAGAATTTGTTAAAAATGTGTTTTGAGTTAGTTCCTGGTTTACATCCACATGTTCCTATGAAGATGTGTCTGTTTAGGTGACGAATCTTGTTTTGATACTTTTTAAAATATAATTCACATCTCTATGGTATCCTTGTCTTGATTTTTGTGATGTTTTGGAATTTATGGAATTGGTTAAAATTGATTCTTGGTGTGATTCTGTAATTGTGTTTATCTGTTAATGCACTTGGGGTGTTGATAAAGTGTAATGTAATCTTTTAAAGTAGATTTATGTGATTTTGGGGTGCTTCCATTAGTTTTGGTTTATAAAAATGAGTGAAATGTGATTTGGTTGACTTTTGAGGTTTTCCAATTTGAACTGTCTTGTTAAATTGATTTGGGTCATGTTTTTGGATATAATTTTTGAAACAAGGTGATATTATTTGACGTGGTTTGGAAATTTATTTGAGAATAGTATCTTGGTTTTGTATTGGGTGGAATTTTATAAAAGAGTTAAATGGTTTTTTTTGGTGTGTACTTGGTTATATCTAGTTAAGGGGTTGTTTGGTATGTTTTAATTTTTTTCTCAGAAAAAGGATTTTTATGAAATTGTTAGTTTTAATTATGATTTGATGGTAATTTCTTGTTGATGAACGTGGTCAGGTGTGTATGATTTGATAATGATATAGTTTGAAAATTGTATTAAAATATTTTAGACATGGCTTTATGGTTTTATGGGTAATTTTTTTATGTTCTCTAAATAATGTGGGTGGTTGGATATAGTTGTAATGCAATTTTTGTTTTTGTGGAAATGTTTTTGAGTGTCTCTTTGTAGGAATGATGTGCCATGGGATATTGGCACTTCAATGGGTGAATTATGTGTACAAGTGGATGTTCCCTCAAATGAAGATGGTTCGTTGAATTGGTATTTTTCTCGAAACCTTGGTATTCTAAGTGGTTCATGTTTTTATTAAATGTTTCATTAGTTATCTAATCATATGTTAATTTCTTTGTTTGGCATAAATTTTATTCTATGGATTTGTCGTTTGTTTGAGTCTTAGGGATTTATCGTAGGGAGTTATGGTCGGTTTCAAAGGCGTGCACACATATTCCTAGGTATGTATATGTGTTTATATATATATATTTATCTTCTGTGTATGTGTTACCTTATGGTTTGGGGAACATGTGCATCAATTTAAGTGTATATATATGTGTGTGTGTGTGTGTGGAAGTGTGTGACTACGAGCGATCTCCTTCTTGAGATAGAAATCTATGGCTTGGTTATCCATCCAGGTAGGCTTCCATATTTATTGACCTTTAAATTTAAGAATCACTTATTTCTTTCATTTCACTCATATTTTTCATATTAAATATTGATATAGAATTGTTAGTAAAATTTTCTCTCTTGAATTGTAGTGGTTTCGTTCTTTTAATGTATTGCATTAAATATTTGGGTTGATTTTTCACATCAATTGGTTTTTGAAATGCCCCTTTGGCCATTATAAATGTATTTTGGATTTAGAGTGCTGATTTGGGTTTCATTAAAGGGTTTCTAAGTTCATTCTTGGTTTTGAATGTCTGTCTGTGTGATTCCTTAATAAATGGTTTGGCATGTGAAAATCACGTGTGACCCGATTGGCCCTTTTTTAAAACTAGTTATCTCACGAAAACTCTTCTTGGATGTGGTCCCCTTACTTTGGTTGAGTTGAATGTTATAGGAGGTCCAACAGGTAGGATTCCCCAGTGATAAAATGGTTGAAAGGTTAGGTACATATTCCTTGGGTTGAATCGAGTGATATTTTTTGTGTGTTTACATATATATGTGTCCACATGGTTTTATGCTTGGTTGACATCAGTTGGCTCGCCCTTTTTTTGTACATTCTGACATGGGAACCTAGAGTAGCAAGAAAGTTTTCAGTGAACAATTAATGCACTAGTTTATATTATTTTAGTGGCCCAAACCAGGGGATATTTTTTTATCATTTCTATGGGATTGGGCCCCTCGATCAGGCCAGGTAGGGGGATGATCAGGCATTTAGGCGTTATGACATCATTAGGTAGGGCATGCATTCGGGATGAGTCACATGTATAGTATGATTTATATTATTCATGAACATCTAGGTTATCTCATGTTTTCTAGTTCTTATTTTTCTATGATAGATTATTGATATGTGTGTGATGTTTGGTTACTCTTGTGTGGTGTTTTTCAATTGTTCGTGTTGTATGTTTATTGATTGTGTTTTCCTTTGTAGTGTAGCTTCTTTCTAAAGGTGATAAAATTCTTTAAAATGTTTATGGGAAATGTTTTTGAAAATGTTTTACATTTCCTTCCTCCCTTTTTAGTGTAAAAATCATCTCCTTTAAATTGCCAATGTATGCTTCTTAAAAAGGTGAAACTAGTTTTTAACTGAAAAAGGGAAATGGACTGTTATTTTTTTAAGAAGAAAATGTGTGAGAATGTAGTTTATACATTTTATTTAAAACTTGATATTGATGGATCTATTATTTAAAGGAAATTCATATGAGAATTTATTTTTTGGGAATTCCTTATGAGTTTTAATACTTATGCCTATAGTTTTATCATTGTTTTTAGCTTTGGGTGTTGTGCCTTGCTTTGATTTGGTCTGCATAGTATGATTATAGTTTGAGGTCGGTGGTGACCCGTAGGGTCACATAGAGGTATGTACAGCTTTATTTTCTTATCTCTACTAGTTTTAATTTTCATTGTTATGTTTTTTATTTATTTGACTTTTATTTATGGTCCAAATCATTCCCACCTGTTTAATCTTGACGCTCGAAACTAGTTGTCAGCCTGTGGAGATCGGGAATTCCCCTCAGACCATGTCGTAGACCAAATTATGTGACTGATTTAAGGTTGACCCTGGCTGGTTTGTGAAAATAAAAAACATTATAGTTTAATTGTATTCTTAGTCCATTGGTGGATGAGGTAGAATGATCAGCCAATTGGAATGATTTGGTCATGATGGTTGAAATATCAAAGACACGAGGTGACTTTTAAAAAAATGGGATCCCATTCGAGTTTGGGTTAAGGACTTAAAAAAGGAATCCGACATATCCTTATTATGGTAGTAATAATAGTCCTCAAAGATAAATTTATCAGGGATTACATACTATGGTTTCCCTTATATTCTGGAAATATCATATTATACTGTTGATCGGTGATTACACACTATGGAATACCTCTATATTATTATTATAGAGCTCAAGCCATAAGAATTTGTCCTACATATCCTGGTCAAGGAAGGAAACAAAGTTCTTATAGTTCTTTTGGATTCTCAATCCACTGGTGGATAATGAAGAATGATCATCCCGTGGGATTCATTATGTCCTAATTTTAGAAATTCCAAAGACATGGCAGAAATTATACTGAATTGGGTGCCCATTCGAGTGTAGGAACGAGCCCTAGAAAGGCATCCTATGTATCCAGGTTGTGGAAGGAATCAGTGTCCTTATATTTTAATTGGTTAGGGCTTACAAACTGAGGTTTCCCTTATAATCGGGTCATATCATATCATGTTACAGTTCGAAGCTTACATGATGAGGTTGAACTTGCCTTTATAGAGGATTATGATGTAAATGATATGATCATTTCAACTCACTAACCCCAAATGAGATATGATAGATGTGGGAATCATGGAAAGGAAAATAATAAGTCTCATAACTTTTTGGTGAGGGACATATATGTTGGGACATCCCTATAAATGTTTATTATAGAGATCGGTCCTTAAGAAGGCATCATATGTATCATAGTTATGGAGGAAATCAGAGTTCACATAGTTCATTTGATCAAGGATTACACACTGAGGTTTTCATTATATCAAGTACATATCACATTATTTCATTCATCGGGGATTACATGATATGGTTTCCTTTTGGTGCTTAATATAGAGATAAGGCCTCAGGTAAGCTTACTACGTATCCCAATTGTGGTAGGAATCAGGGTTCTTGTAGATCCTTTGATTGGGGCTTACACACTAAGGTTTCCATTTGACCTGGTCTGCTTGTCTTCCTATGATGCATTTATTGTCCACTCAACATGCCTTAAGTATCAGCATTACATGTCTAAAGATGCCATCCTAAAATCACTAAAGATGTTCACATGGTCTAATCGACCAATTTGAGGGACGTCCCATGACCTGGATGGCATGCCTAAATGTTGTCGCATGATCAAGTATAAATTGTTCGTAGGAACTTGCAAGACCCGTAAAACTTGTCCTAGAAGCCATATCGTGGTCCTAACTAACATGATAAGTGGGTGTCAAATGTTTTAGAAAACATTACCTAGTGTCATCATGAAAGCTGGATGGCACGCTTGGAGGGAATAAAAATATTCAATGAGACATGTCTGGAGGGGATACATGATCCTGGATGATATGTCTGGAGGGTTCTCTAAAATTTATGTAACATATATAGAGTACATCATGAGTTCTAACTAGCATAATCAGAGGATGTCTTGAGAGCCAGTTGATATACCCTAGTGAAATCTTGAGATGTAGCTGAGATATACTAACGTCACCATATGATCTGGGTGAAATGTTTAGAAGACATTGTGAGTCCTAGATGGTGAGCCCATATAGTTTGGAATGACTTGGGTTTCATTCTCGATGGGTTCCATGTGAATTTCTCTTCACACTTCTAAGGGACTTTTCACTATCCAAGTATTATATCCATGTAGTGTTTCAAGGTATGGGAAACATTTCCTAGTGTTTTCACATGAAAAGGGTGGTTTATGTGAAGCACATGAGGATCATAATTTTTTATCTTCCCATCATTATTCCATTTTATTAGTTTTTGTTACAAACTTTTTTTCAAATGAATTAGATTTTTTCAGTAATGTCCTATTGTATGTTTCACATGTTTTTTCAAATATATGGGATAACATTCATGTAACTCACTAGAAGTCCTTCATATGATATATGAGTGATCACATGAACCAATTATGCATGTTACGTGATCACTATGGTTTTTCCATGGATATTACCTAATGGGTAGCTACCCCGGTCATGAGATCAACCACTTCGAGAAATCCTCTCTAGTGAACAGGTGCACCGGTGTGAGGATCCAATAGATCATCTATATCTACCGTCTCTAAAGATCAATTTTTTCATGATGGGGTGGGGGATTTATAAGCCTCTCCACCGTGGTTTTTTCCCACCTAATATAGTGTATATCACGTAAATATAGGTTGGATTAAGTGTAGGTATTTGGTGTTAACTGTATTCATGAGGTCCTTTCCTGGGTCACTTCGGGGGAATCACATGATTTTCAATGATTATAAGACCATCCCATCAATGCCTCATTTATTAGATTATTGCAAACTAATGGGTAATTTTTTTTCTCATGCGGACTATGCCAAGGGACATTTATATTATCATATTGACATGTCCAAGGGACTTTAAAAGATCAGTACGCATGTTGAAATGTCCTCACATGATTTTAGGTGACTTTTCCAGGAACTTCCTGAGACAAGAATGGCTTGCCAGAGAGTTATCGTGGAATGAGGTAGACATGTCACTAGGTGTTTACATTATCTTATATATCTTTAGGGGATAACCACATGATTTTTACATCTGAAAGAGGCTCCCATCTACTTCCCTTTTTATTTAACTTATTTATTTTACAAAGGTTGCAGATCTCACGAGGATGGATGAATATCGTCAAAAGAAATATCTCTAAATCATTGTGATGCTTCGGGTGACCAATAAAAGGTTATGTGGAGGTGCATGATAATTTCACGGAAAATTATGTATGTTTTCTCATATAGATCCAAAAGGGGAGTGTGAGGAAACTTGGACATGTCGGAGGATCTTTGTTTGATGAGGATGAAGTTCCAAAAAGCTTTCTCGAGATGAGGTGAACATATCATTGGACACATAAGCTGTCTTACGAATTTCCAAGTGCATTTCACATGATTTTTATGACCACAAGAGGTTCACAACCTCACCAATTTTTATTTCCTTCTATTTATTTTACAATTCTTTTGGATCTCGTGGGGTTGAATGAATGTTGTTGAGGACAATAATTCTCCCCATTGATGATGCATCGCTTTATTTTTATAACCGCAATAGGAACTTTCATTTTAAATTATTCATCCTATTTTACAAGTATTTTTTGATGGTTAATCAGGAGTCTATTGGTTTAAAAGCCCTGCGACCTAGGGGTTTATCTGGTTACCAACTAATGATCATAAATTTTCTGGGGTTCCTTATCTAAAGTAGAAAGACTAGTTGAAGGGACTTTCCAGGGAATTCCATTAGCTATGTGCTATGTGATTTTTCCTTCATGTCCTTTCATTGTTAATGTATTCACGTGTCTCCTAAGGGTTCACATTATCCACTTCATCAAGTCCATCTTCCTCTTTCTTTTCTTTTTAGGGGAAATAACACACATATTTTGGTATTTCATCCTTTGTGAATTTGTTGATTCTCATTTGGAGGGTGTTAAAAAATTACCCCTAGGAGTTATATTCATGGGGACAAGTGATCAGTTTTGAGGAAAGTAAATTCTTAACCGAGGCTTTGGTGGTTTCACTTATCAGTGTATTTGGAGATACTTGGTTTTTCGAGAAACAGTTTTTTATTCCACGGGATTTCTTATAAATAGGGTAGTGGGGAGGGATCCATTCACAAAATCATCATTTCTCCAGATCTCTTATTCCCTACTTCTATGAAATGAGCATGCCAAAATACCCTCCAGCAAGAACCAACTGTGAGACCTCTTATCAATCCCATTTTTTGAGAACTACTTTGAAATACCTCCTTTTCTTCTGTGTCCACTTAAATCAACTGTGAACTAACTTTGGTAATTTTTTGATATTTGGTCATAGGTATGTATAATTATCTTAAGGGTTTCTTGGGACCTTATATCTTGATCACATGATCCTTTTAATACATTATAGATCGTGTGACAATTACCATGTCACATGATCAAGAGTCTTATAATGGGTCATTCGGATGTGAAATGTGTTGTGGGTTTATGCAATTCGTGAGATCCTTGGGTGTCAAAAGATCCGTGAGTCCTTTATGCAATTTGGAAATTCCCTACTGACTCATGTGATGTGCATTATTCTAATTATTTTTATTCCTTTTCTATGGAAATATTTAATTTTATCTTTATGAAATATTCCACATACTTTTATTCATGTGGATTGTAGATCTTGTAAATCCTCTCACATTCTTTCTAAGAAGGATTCACGAGTAATAATGGACCATCGCAATAATATTATAGCATGTTCGGATGCTACTTGTCATCATTACATTGGGTCATTTTAGTTGAGTCAGATAACACTGATGGGAGAGAAACTTAGGGGTTATACCCTTTCATATTTTATTCATCAATATGGGTTTGGTCTTACTAATGATACTCTCATTCCTTCACCATGGTCTTAATTCATTCCCTCCTCTTTGGTTTGGAAAACCCACAACACCTTCTAGGTGAACATCTCTTAGGGGGGATACTTTTTCACTGAGGGAGAAAGTGATAAAGGGAATACACTAATGTACATGACCACAGACTTTTTGGGAACAGACGTGAACCTGATTTGGTTGTTTATATGTACTTCTAGATAATGTTTAATATTTCCTCTCAAAATAATTTTTGGTGGGTTATTGACTAGGAATATTGATTCGGAGATAGTTACGAAATGGGCTAGGTCTGTACCTTCTGTGTAAAATACATTGCTTCAAAATTCACTGAGGAGATGAAGCAATAAGGGATGTATGAGGCTATCTGGATGTCATAGACATTTTATTTTAATATCAAGGGTCTAACGATATAATTTTTTATTCATTAAATTCAAAACATGAACACTTTTTACCTCATGTATAGATTGCTGGGAAACAGCTTCTGGGAGGTGGAGAAAAAAATGTGGTGCACCTATATTATGTGCAATGAATGATGAGTTTTTCCCCGATGGTCTACCTAGTAAAGAGTAAAGAGGACTCCACCTCTCACCCACAATTGATTAGGTTGGCTGAAAAGGACCTCCAGAAGGATCCACTCCCTAGAGGGAATATACCATTTAAGACATGGGTGGTATAATTCATCAAGAAGTCCCACAATGATCTAGAATCTAATAGGTTGAAGGATTTTCTTCCAAAGGACTCATATAGCGCACTGGGTGCTTACTAGCATGTAGTTAAAGAGGGGAAATTTAAATAATTGGTATGGGATGTTGTCCCCAGTGTTGATAATGTTTTCCAATAGGTCAGTTTTCTCACATTGTACCAGAGTGGGTACATACATCCAATGATGGAAAAGGGAGGAGGTAGAGTTTCCACTTTTACAATGTCAACCTCCACAACATGGTGGAGCATATCAATCAAGTCGTCCCTACGATGGAAAAAAAATTATCATCTTCTACATCATGCTTAAAATGGAAAATCTCCTTATAAGATCATAGTACCCTTCAAAGTATTATAGGGTTTCATATGATCTCATCAAGGAGGATATGAATACCTATATATCCCTAGAATCCTGAAGGTTCACTTCAGAACATATCTATAATGTGTCAATGAGGTATGACCTATTACACTGAAGGATCTCTATATCAGAGAGAATATAATATTTTATGAAGGTTTCTCCTACAGAACCTATAGGATGGTGTTTATGGGTGATATAGTTGATACTAGTGAGTCCAGTCTTGGTGTATGGGAATATATGATGTTGCTTTGAGAGGGTTTTCTTTCCACCTGTATTGAATGGGATCTTTTCTGTGAATGGTATGAACCCTTCTAGTTTAGCCTTCGTTTATTACGTGTTAATTCAACAAGTAATTTCTCTATTTATGTTTAATACAAGGAGAATCTAATGATGTCTCAACAATTCTGGATGATATTCACTGGGGAGGAGACTCGGGCTAAGATAAACCGTCCTCCCCATGATGCGGCAATTGGTTTATCTCATAACTATGCTGAGGTTTGGATTCACTCATATCTAAATGGAAAATTATAAAAATATGTAAGAGAGGCCTCCCAAGTTTCTAATAACATCCCTAGGCCTAGTAAGCAATTGGATTATAGAGAGACCATAGTCTTGGAATGACCTCGCATGGAAGTGAGGCATTTTCCACAGCCGATCGAAGCGCCAACCGACACGGTTGTAGCGAGTGTAGTACCAGAGGGTGAGACCACACCAAATTTATTATTTACTATTTCTTCTTGAAAGTGGATGGAATTTGAGGATTCAAAACTCCGAGTCTGGGATCTTATGTATAACGTGAAAATCATTTTTTTTATTTGGAAGGTTTCACCCATTTCACCGCCCCTCTGGGTATTACATTCAATGACCATCCTGAGGAGCTCAGGGCCTTCTTCAAGGACCCTGATATAGAATTGGAAAGTGTCATCGGTTAGATATTTTATTCCCTATTGGTCCACCAAATGGTTACCTGGGGTATGCTAAAATTCATCACGAACGAACAAGGTTATCCCATTATTAAGAAAGTGGTATGTTTGGGCTCTTTGTTATGCTTAAAGGGCCATGGTTCCATTGTGACCATATTTATGTCCTTTTTTTAATGATACAGTAGGTAGAAATAGAATATCATGAATTTATTACAACCCATGAATAATCCCCCCATTGTATAGATATGGGAGAGGAATTTGATGGTGATCAGGGGACTGATGATGAGGGGTCTCCCGATCAATAGGCCCTGATGAGGGTGGTGATTTCCACTTCTAGAGAAATTACATTATCATTAATACATTTTATGGATTCTTCCTTATAAGGGAAGAGTAAATGGAGGGACCTGTTATTTTAAGGGTCTTATCCTCCATAATCATCATGTAAGTGTGAAATTTCACTCCCCACTTGCTTTGGATTATTTTTCTAACACATTCTTATTTGTAAAAAATTGTAGATCCCCACTGGGATTTCTTGGAAGAGAATGTATCAACTTATAATGATGAAGATGAGATTCTGGTTACTTTAAAAGAACCTTTACAATTAGGTATGACTCATCAAAAAGAAAATATGGCTAATGTGCCAACCCAATCGCACCTATTTTATACAAAATAGATCCCATTGATCACACTACTTTATTAGGCATGGGTGGATGCGTTTTTTAAGGATAATAACAAAGGTAGTTATTCTTATACCACATTAAACTTGGTGGAAGAAATTTTTAGAGAGGGTTAATACTTCTTAAAGACTAGAAACATTATTTAATTTTCTCATATCTCCCAATATTATCTTTTCATCATGTAGTCCTAATATGGAGGTGATTAAATAAAGTATTTTAGAAAGGCATCAGAAATTCCATGAAGTTTCTCATCACAACAAGGAGTGACCTCTTCACCTAAAGATGAGGTCGGGGTAGTGAATGTTTCCAGTGACATGAACAAGGAAGGTATGCTTATAACATCGGTCATATTCGTCGATAAACTAGTGATACCGTATCATTTATCTTGTGACTAATAAACCCTTGTTCCCCTTGTTTTAGTGTCTTCACCCCATACTTCAGAGGCTTTATCCCCCACTCCTCTAGGGACCCCTATTCCTAAACAAACCAATGTTGAGGTTAGTTCCCTTACTTCTTCATCAAAGACTATGATCACGTCTCCCTCTCATAGTGACCTAGTCCAAAAATATGTTCTTATCCCCATAATGGGCTTAGATAAAGGACCGAGGTCTATGGACACTACTGTAAAGTTAAACTATACCGACTGTTTAAAACTGTTGGTATTGAAGGGAAAACTGTTGGTATACAATATACCAACGGTTTTCAAAATTGTTGGTAAGTCCGGCATAGGGATAGATATATACTAATGATTTATAAATAACCATTGGTATTTGCTGCAAAAAAAATCACAACTTCCCAATGGTTACCTAGAACTGTTAGAAAAAATCAATACCAACAGTTTAAACCCATTTGTTTAAAAAGCATTCAGTGTTTTACCAAAGGTTCAAAAACTGTTGGTATAGTTTTTTTTCCAACAGTTGCTGAAAACCTTTGGAAAAATGAAGAAGTACTTTGATATACCAACGGTTTTGTCACCGTTGGTATACCTTTCACATTTCTTTCACGCCTAAACCAACAGTTTATAAGTGTTGGTATAGTATTAAAATTGATTTCAGCAATATACCGATAGTTATAAACTATTGGTATATCCTTCACCCAGATTTCAAAGCAGCATGCTGAAGCCAACACCCATAAAGTATGCAGAAACCAATACAAATGTAGTAAGACTATGCACCTAGGCCAATACACCACATAGAATCCAATATCACCTACACATAGAATCCAATATGCAGAAGCCTCCAATATTTCATACACCAGACTCCAATACACCTACAACAAATCAAATACACCTAGAGACACAAGCCAGTACACCTGCACACAGAATCCAATATTTCATACACCAGACTCCAACATTGCATATATTGTGAAAATTACATTCCATATTCACCAAAAGATAACCCTTTTATAATATTCCTAGTAGTTACTTTCCAAACCATCACCTTTCACATTACTAAATACTTTAACCCGGTAATAGCTAAATCTTTTCTCATTAGTCTTCCAACCAATCTCAAATTCTGAGTCTTGGTAATTTGGTCATCCAATAAATTATAACAAATAATTGATACCACTTTTTGGACCCAAGTGGAGAATATCAATTTGTGGAAGTTATAAATTACAATTAATAAAACTACCATGATTCGACATTTGATACTGGGTAGTCGAGGAACTAGATCCATCACTCTAATCCACCCATGCTTCCAGTTTGGTCACCTTATTTTTCATCCAAAAGCGCTTTAATTTAATGAAAATGAACATGAACGGAATAATGAATGATATAAATACAAAAAAGAACAACACTGGTAAATAATTGGTTTAGATGATAGTATCATTATATATGAGTGGGGCTCTCCTTTTGGGTTGTTTGGGGGTGTTTTCTAGGCGGTGGGGGATGTCCAGGGGGTGGGGTGGTGTCCATGGGTGGGAGGGATGTCCATGGGGTGGGGGTGTACAGAGGGTGGGGTGGTGTCCAGGGGGTGGGGTGGTGTCCAGGGTGGTGGGGGTGTCCAGGGGGTGGGGAAGTCCAGGGGTTGGGGGCTGTCCAAGGGGGTAGGGGGTATCCTGGGGGTGGGGGTTGTCTAGGGGGTTGGGGGGGCTATCCAAGGGGGTAGGGGTATCAAGGGGGGTGGGGGTTTGGGGTGTTCAGGGTCTGGGGGGATGGGGGTGTCCAGGGGGTGGGGTGTCTAGGGGGTGGGGGATGTCCAGGGTGGTGGGGGTCTATGGGGGTGTCTGGGGGTGGGGTGGTGTCGAGGGGTTGGGGGCTTTCCAAGGGGTAGGGGTGTCTAGGGGTTGGGGTGTCAAGGGGGTGTCGGTTTCTAGGGGTGGGTGGTGTGCAGGGGGGTGGGGCGGTCCAGGGGGTTGGGGGGCTGTCCATGGGGGTGGGGTGGTGTCCAGGTGGTGGGGTGGCTATCCATTGGGGTGGGGTGTCTAGGGGGTGGGGGTTTCTAGGTGGTGGGGTGGTGTCTAGGAGGGGTGGGGCCGTCCAGGGGTTTGGGGGTGTCCAGGGGGTGAGGGCTATCCAGGGTGGTGGGGAGGGATGTCCATGGTGGTGTCCAGGGGTGGGGTTGTGTCTTTGGGGGTGGGGTGGTGTCCAGGGGTTGGGGGCTTTCTAGGGGTGGGGGTGTCTAGGGGGTGGGGGTATCTTGGAGGGTGGGGTGTCCAAGGGTGGGGTGATGTCCTCGGGTGGGGACGGTCTAGGGGGGTTGGGGGGCTTTCCAAGGGGGTGGGGTTGATTATCTAATAAAAACAAGAAATTTGATTACATTTTAATGGTATTAAATGATCATTTTTTTCTTATGGGCCTGAGTTAGTTGATTTTAATTTTGAACATACATTCTCATCATTTGTGCACTTCATGCCGAATGTACACCAATTTAGGCCCAATGATTCATCTTATTTTAAGGAATGTAATTATTGATATTTTAATTTTATATTTTTCTAAATGGATCTACACTTAAATATGAACATATCTTATTATGGGATCAATGGAGGATTCATAAAAGATATTGGGGATATTTGTTGATGAAAGGAAACAATTCTGGAGAAGGCAGACTGGACACCAGCCCACTGATGAGAATGTGGAGCCCGAAACACAGGCCCAATGAAGCCCAAATTTCATGGTATTATATCATAAATATATTGAAAAAAATAATTCTTCATGATCCAGTGCTAATTCATCCATTATGGTGGTTATTTAGGTGGCCCAATTTGGAGATAAAATTATGGTCTTGATTCGATATCCCAGAAAAACAGCCCACCAATTTAATCATGTCGTAGAAACCACAAATTATTTTGGGATGAAATGTTACAGGAGGTTATTAGACTTCCGTGGATCCATTTTCTTCTTGTACGGACCACTCCAATTCGGCCATATAGAAGGTCATATAGGCACATCTGTTCGGTGGAGGAAATATGGTTGTAACTTCGGGTCAAGGGTGGAAAAGTCTCCTCTCCCTTACATTCCACCACCCTAGGCCTACCATAATCAAGTGAGATGATTTTTAATATTTTTATCTAGAACCAAGCCTATTTACATGTTTGTTTAAGGTAGTGGTGGTGTAAGAGTTGATCATCGTTGGAGCTTGTTTTCATTGTAGTGTTATGCTGCCACTTTGTGTTTGTAATCGCATTTATTTCTCATGTAAGTTGTTCAATTAAGCTTAGTTTCTTAATAAAAGTTCTTCCTTTACTCTTATTTTATTCTTAAAAATATCACATTGATATCGTTTCCTAAAATTGTGAATTTATTCACACCATATTTTTTGAAATTTATCACACAACGGTGGAGTGATAGATATTTTGTTGTTTTTACTACTTCAATTCCACCCTCGTAATTCTACTTCCCGCTTCTGTTGGGTACATGTCATCAATGGAGGGATAACTATTTTATGGTTTGATCCAAGGGAGTAGAAAAGAGATGTATTGAATTTTATTTCTCACTCTCTAAATGTTTATTATTATTATTTTGAGTTTCTTTTATTCAATGATTTTCTCTCTTCCTCTTCCATATAGAATTTAATCACCCCACTTTTATGTGCTAATAAGATCCTTTACCTTGGAGTGCTCATGAAAATGATCATAAAAGTTTATAGTTGATTAGAATGTGTTTGTGACGGTGTTTAACTAGTAGGTGATGAGGATAGTCTGAATTCATTGAATGGATTCTTCTTGAGTTAATGAAATTGAAATCATTAAAAAAGGAATTCATCCAATCCACCTATAGCGATAACCGAGGATCAACTCATTATCTTAATTTGAATTAACACAAATTTTTTAGTGATAATTTAACCCATCTAAAATCAACCCAAAGTAGGAAACTTCATAGCCAAAAATCCATCTCATAGGGGTGGGTGGGGGTGTCCAGGTGGTGGGTAGGGCTATCCACGAGGGTAGGGGTGTCCAGGGGGTGGGAAGGCTGTCCACAGGGGGGCTGTCCACGGGGGGAGGGACTGTCCAGCAGGGTTGGAGGGCTATCCATGGGGGTGGTGGGGCTATCCAGGGAGGTCAGGGTGTCCAGGGGCAGGGTGGGGGATTTTCATGGGCTGGGCAGGGTGTCTAGGGGTGGGCGGGGCTGTCCAGGGGTTATAGGGTGTCCAGGGGGTGGGTGGGCTATCCAGGGGGTGGGTGGGCTATCCACGGGGGTGGGGTGTTGTCCACGGGGGAGGGGGTGTCCAGTGGGTGGGAGGGCTGACCATGGGGATGGTGGGGCTGTCCAGGGGGGTACGGGGTGTCCAGGGGGTGGGCGGGCTGTCCACAGGGGTGGGGGCTGTCCAGGGGAGGGGTGAATCAGTCATAGAAAATCATCCGGTTTAGTTTTATTTTTTATAGATAAAAAAATAAAGATAATGTGACCTACCTAATCAGATATATTCAAGCACAACAAATCATTAAACACCAATGGTCAGTAATATCAGTCAAAAATGTAACGGATCAATCTGTACCTCATCACTATCACCGTCATCATCAGCCTCACCCTCTTTCGCATCGTCATCCCCATCACATCCCCACCCACCTGAATGCCCTTCTCATTACCCTCGTACTCAACCTCGGCCTCCTCATCACCCTCCTCCTCCTCCTTTCCCTCCTCCTCCACCTCGGCCTTCTCCTCTCCATCATCTCAACCAGCACTAGAACTTCCACCTGGTAAACCATATATAGAACGCATCAACGATATATATTCATCACAAGATGTCCTGGACTCTGGTGGAATTGTTGGACATAAAACATCCATCAGTTTCATAACTGTAGTGTTTTCCCTAGAAGATTGTTATGTCGTCCCTATGGCCCTTTTTCAACATGTTCTACCTATGCCTTAACCTTCTAGAACTCGGTGGCACTACAACTCGTACTTGAGGAGGGCCAATACCTATTCAGAACAATACTCTTCACAGGTCGTCAGCATACTCATCCTGGGTGATCATCTCCCAACACCTTATGTAAGTGATCGTTTGGCCCAAAATTGTCAGGATTCAGGGCTTCAAGGGCCTCTAAAGCAGCCTATTAGAAATATAAATAGATTATTAAGTTACAAAATAGAGATTAAAATTTTAAATATACAATGTAAAACATACAATCTACTGCTGAGTCAGCCCATTAACCGCACTTCCATCTTTTTTCCTTCTACTCGAGAAAAACAATTTTGCTTGAGGCACACGTCCTTCTATATTAAATTTATTCCCCTACAATGACATTGAATGTAGGATTCCATTTTTAAAAATAGGATAACAATAATTAATTGCATAAATAAAATTATATATTTGTAGAAATCGAATAAATTATGGAGGAAGCAATAGAAAGTGCAAGTCGTAAAGAAAAATTATAAACTATCATACCTGCTGCCTCTCATGATCTGGCATTGTAGTACGTCCCAATGTGTGGAGGTATTTTGTAGCATCAATGTTTTTTTATTTCTTCTAAATTATTCCTAAATAAAATTCAATAATTATTATTAACTAAAAACATGAATATTTTCATTTAAATACCTCTAATGTGATTAAAACCTTAAACCGGCTAGTCGTCCAATGAGTAATAATCTGTTGATATTGTTCTAGATGACAATCATCCATGATAAGGACTGCCTATAAATCTTTTCCAACTCTATCATGACATCCAATATACAACTCATGATTGTTAGCTCTCCGAGGCTCACCTAAATCCATTAAATGTGATGGTCGTGCACCCTCACCATCCGGGAAAGTAAACAGAAGCTGACACGAATATATTAATTCATATAAATAATATATATATATATATATCATTAAATACAATAGATTTTTTTTACCCATATCTCTACCCAATTTTTATCATTGACTTTATTTAGAAACTGTCTACATGATAGCGGGCTGACATGAATTATGTCAGAGTATTTGGCAAGCATCACCAAAAAACTCCAACATTGCTGCCCTGATTTTTCTATCATTTGACTATCTTCATTGTAGTCCACCATCAACTGCGTACAGTGGTTCCACACCAAATACATACATGCATTCCCCCTCCCCTACATCCTATCAGTAGATGTATCTATTATGAAATAAAAAAAAATATTTTATCAATACATGTTATACTGAAAATAGATAATGGTGTGAAATTTTGTTACATCTGTATAAGTATATATGTGGTAGTCTGATAAATGGGAACCACTGGATCCGCCGAAACTGAAGGAACACCCTGTACATATGGAGTGGGTCCCAATGTAAACTCTGTAGGGACAAACTCTGGCAGAGCAGGAGTCGAAGAAGATGGAATATAAAAGCCCAGGGAGAAGGAAGCAGAAGTAAAAGAAGATGATAGGGATGGCTGGCCGAATGCTGGATAGGGATTGGGAATCCTCATCAGATATGGTACAGATGGGTGAGGAGGATCAGATGTAATGGGTGGTGAAAACATGGGATGCCTAAATATTCTATGTGTCACTAACGACACACCGAGATTAGAATGTGGGATGGAAGGTGTGTCAGTGGGAGGGATTGTCTACAGGGGAGGGGGGTTGTCCGGGGGTTTATGGGGTTTCTAGGGGTGGGGTGTCTAGGGGGTGGGTGGGCTGTCCATGGGGGTGGTGGGGCTATCCAGGGGGTCGGGGTGTCCAAGGGGCGGGTGAGGGTGTCTAGGGGTTGGGCAGGGCTATCCAGGGGGTACGGGGTGTCCAGGGGGGTGGGTGGGCTGTCCATGGGGGTGGTGGGGCAGTCCATTGGGGTCGGGGGTGTCTAGGGGGTGGGGGGCTTTCCAGGGGGTGGGTGTCTGGGGGATAGGGGTGCCCAGGGGTGGTGGGTGGGTGTCCAGGGGGGTGGTCGGGCTGTCCTCGGGGTTGGGGGGCTTTCCAAGGGGGTACGATGTGTCCATGGGGGTGGGTGGGCTGTCCACAGGGGTGGTGGGGCTGTACAGGGGGGTCGGGCCTGTTTAGGGGGGCTTTCCAGGGGTAGAGGATTTCTAGGGGTTACAAGATGTCTAGGGGTGGACGAGCTATCCATGGGTAGCTAGGTTGTCCTTGGGGGTACAGGGTGGGTGGGAGGCTTTCCACGGGCATGACAGGGCTGTCTAGGGGGTATGGGGTGTCTAGGGGGGTGGGCAGGCTATCCACGAGGTGTGGGCAGGCTGTCCATAGAGGTGGCGGGGCTGGCCAAGGGTTGGGGTGTCTAGAGAGTGGGGTGTCCAGGGGGTGGGGGTGTCCATCCCCAAACTAGGGTCATAAAACCCAATCTCTAACCAATTTTAGCATGATTTCAAGCCTATTATAGATTTCTGAGAAGATTGTTGGTGTAAACCATGAATATCATACCTATAAATCACAACACACCCAATTGTAAAAATACCACAATATATCATACATGGATCAGATTTTATGATCCATGTTTCTATGGGACACTACCCATAGGAGTATAATCCTTATTATATCATTAGGTGATATGGAGTTGTAAGGGTGTTAAATTTATATGAGATCAATATGGATAGTGGATAAGAACCTAAGTGAGATTTCATTGCAGTGATCACTTCTTCTTGGAAGGGTAAGAGTGAGTGTTGGTATGGAACTTCAAGAAAATTCTTAACATGTGAAAGCAACTATACATTGGTTATATGTAATTCTTATTTTTTGTATATTATCATAGTGGACAACCCACCCCTATCCTTGGACACCCCCCCCCCCAACAGCCCACACCCCCCTCCCCAACCTGGACAACCCACCCACCACCACCCCTGGACAACCCACCCCCTCCCTGGAGGACCCACGCCCCCTACCTTGCATCCCCCTACCTCCCCCCTATACAGCCCCCCTAGACAGCCCGACCCCCACCCCCATCCTGGACAGCCCATGCCCCCCACCCCCACAGGACAGACCCCCCCCCCCCTCCTCCTTGGATAGCCCATACCCCCCTCCCCACCTGAATACCCCCTAGGATAGCACACCCCCTCCCTGGACAACCCACACCCCTCCCCTGCAGCTCCCTCTCACCCCCTGGATAGCCTCCCCCTCCCCCACCTGGACACCCCCACCCCCACCTAGACAGACCCCCCCCCCCCACACACACACCTAGAAAACCCACCGACCCCTCCTTGTACACCCCTCACCCCCTCCCCCACCTGGACAGCCCACCCCACCCCTCTAGACTGCCCACCCCCTGGATAGCCCACGCCCCCTCCCCCACCTGGATAGCCAACCTCCACCCCTTGGATAGCCCACCCCTAGGAGAGCCCACACCCCCTCCCCCACCTGTACACCCCACCCTGACCCCCCTGTACATCCCACACCCCTCCTTGGGCAGCCCATACCCACCTCCCCCACACCCCTATAGCCCCCTACCCCCCTGAATCCCCCTACCACCCCCCGGAAAACCCACCCCTGGATAGCCCCCCACCCCCGGACAACCCCCCTACACCTCCCGCATCCCCCCTTAGGGTAATTTTATTTAAAATAATTTTATTCATTAAGAAAGGAAAACCATCATGTATTAGGCATTTCATTCCAAACAACCCATTGAATTTATCAAAACATAACAAATTCAATATTTCAAAACATGAAAAATTCAATTTATCAGAACATAACAAATTAAATTTATCAAAACATGAAAAATTCAGTTTATAAGGCTCTATGGGTCACTTAGGAAATGTCATTGGGGAAAGGGTAAATCAGATACACTGTTAATTCCAGTTTAAAAATTAGGCCAAGCACTTAGGAGGCGCAGTGGTGTCTAGGAGGTGTGGTGGTGTCCCAGGGGGCTGTCTAAGGGGGTGGGGGCTGTCCAAGGGGGTGGGGATGTCTATGGGGGGTGAGGGGTGTCCAGGGAAGGTGGGGGTGGGGGTGTCTAGGGGGTGGGGGTGTCCATGGGGAGGGGAGGGGGAGGGGTTTGTCCAAAGGTTGGTGGTTTCCATGGTGGTGGGGGTGTTCAGGGGTGGGGGTTGTCCAAGGGGGGTGAGGGGTGTTCAGGTAGGGTGGGGGTGGGGGTGTCCAGGGGGTGGAGGTGAGGGGGTTGTCCAAGGGGTGGGGGTGTCCAGGGGGTGGGGGTGAAAGGGGGTGGGGGTTGTCCAATGGGGGGGGGGGTCTGGGGGTGGGGGCTATCCAGGGGGGTGGGAGGTTTCCAAGGGGTGGGGTGGGTGGTTTACAATTCCAATCCATCACCCAACCAACAACCAATTCATCCACAATATCAATACCCTTCCCATTATTCCTTGAACAAAAACTATAAATACAAAATCCAAATCTAATTTTCAATTAAACAAAAGTTCATAGAATCTACAATATCACCCCACTAAACAAACCTGTTACCATGTTTGAAGTGTATAATAAAAATAGAAAACAAATAAAAGGGTTTGGTACGCCTGGAACTCTAATTTATCCCAAATCAGAACAAAAAAACAAAAAAAAATAGAGGGAGAACAATAAAACTAAGGTAAAAATTACTAATCTGGAGTGTTTAAATAATAACTTGATTTGATTGAAGATGGATCTATGGCTGGAAGGAGTTTTTTAGCCTTGAAAAATTTGGGAGGATCATTGGATTAGGGTCTGCAATAGGGGCGAGTGGGAGCTGGGTGCCGGATATTTGTTGGAAAAATTTCCCAATGGTTTTTAAAAACCATTGGGAAAGCTGCTCTTTACCAACAGTTTATTTAAACTGTTAGTATATCTTAGAGGAACTAAATATTTTCCAATAGTTTTGTCAAACCCTAGGGAAATATTAACTTTATTAACACATTTCCAATGGTTTGATGGAACCGTTGGTATAAACCTGTTAGGAAAACCTCAGTTTCCAGTAGTGGGCATTTTATAAGTTAATGTAATGTCATATATGGATAGATATTTAGACCTTGGTCTTAGATACCCCTCTATAGGAGATGAAGGATTGAATAGGTCACATTTAGTTTTTTTTCACTATTGGATGGGTGGTTATTGATTACACCACCCCTTATTCTTACGTAAAGGATGTGATCTATTTGAGGGAATAGAAGAGGGACCTTTAATTGAGGGTGGTAGATACTTAGTCCTCCACTTAAGTAAAGAAAAAATTGGATGATGTTGTAAAGGAATATTCTGGGTGTGCGGTGGAGGTTCAAGCTCACTAGGATGTGGTCAACGAAGGAAAGGTTGAAATTGATCGTTTTTAGTATATGATTGGTCATCTTTAGTTGAAGATAAGCCATATTCAATAAGAGATATACGAGTTTGAAAATGAACTCCATATATCATAAAAGTCTATTCTAGAGAAAAAGGGGATTCATTATATGGTTGAGAAGGTGATTCTTGAATACATTTCTAGGGTAGAGGTGTTGTCATAGGTTGTCGAAGTGGAAACTGAGTTTGTTGACTAGTGGCACCAATCTGTTACCTTCTTGGAGTGGAGGCTTGTGGAGTTAAAATATTCTAAAGATCACATTGTTGTGGTGGAGTTTTAATTTTGGGAATTTTCATTTTCTTTTATCTTTATGGTATATACTCCATTATGTGTTGATTCCTCCTATTGTGTGCTATCAGTGAATAGATCTGCTGAACTTTATTTTTTGTTGCTTAGTTTTTCTTTAATTCCTAATGTAAATGAATTTTCTATGATCTAATATTATATTAATCTCCAATGATACCCATCATTTGAATAATATCAAGTAAACCTGAATTCCTAGATCTAAATATTTAAATCATAGCTTATTTTTTCCGAGAAGTGCTCATGAATTCCCACCAACATCAGATTACTTATTGGTATATTTTTTCCCAGTATCTTAGGATTACTTTATTCACATAAGGATATTTGGGTAGAATATTTTTCCTGAGGGGAGAGTTGTTTATCATTTTCCAAATCTTATAGGCTTGGTGAGAGCGTCTTTATTTATTCCAAGGCCGTACAGTGGGACTTACAAGCTTTTATATTATTGCATACTAGACCATTATTGTGTTATATTTTATGGTATTTTAGCTTGGATATTATATCATTGTATTTTAGGGTCTTCTATCTCAAACCTTCTATCATTTTATTTTATTTTCTTTTATCTCGGACCATCTATTTCTTTTAGTTTAAGATCTTTTATCTTGGACCATCTATCACTATAGTTTAGGTTCTTTTGGATTGGACCTTATATCACTTTAGTTTAGGGTCTTTTAGCTTGGGCCTTATATATCTTTAGTTCAAGTTATTTTATCTCGGACCTTCTACAACTTTATCTTAGGGTATTTTATTCACAGCTTCTATTGTTATAGTTTAGGGTATTTTTACTCAGACCTTTTATCACTTTAGTCTAGGTTATTTTAGCTTGAACCATTTACCATTGCATTTTAGGGTCTTTTAGTGAAGAAATTATATCGCATTAGTTTAAGATATTTTTTCTCAAACATTCAATAGCTTTAGTTTGTGGTATTTTATCTTATACCTTCTATTTATTTAGTTTAGGGTCATTGATCTCATACCTTCTATCTCATTAGTTTAGGGTCTTTTAGCTTGGACATTATGATTTCCTTCATTTTAAATTATTACATCCATGATATGATTTATGATCAGGAATATGGTGGATACATCTTAGGAATAAACCAAAACACCCATGGATATTTACTTCTTATGTGGTGTTGTTGAGGATCATGAGGATCAGTGCTCCTTTTTTCATGGAGGAGATGCCTATGGTTTGTAGTTCAAATTGATTATTTGTTGGTTTCATTGTCAAATAGATGTGTCTCCTATATTTTCCAAGGGTTATGGAAGTTTTATTGGGGGATATATTTGTCGAGGGTGAACTATTAGGTATGTTACGTCCCATTGGATTATTAGAGTATAGGTGATGTAAGACATAACCCAAAAGTTCGTGTCGGGGAATATGGGATCAGGAAAACATGTCGAGGATGGCCCAGAACACCCTGAGGTTCTAGGTTCCTCTATAGTGTTTGTAGGGCTAACAATGATTGAATCCCCTTCATTTAGAGGAGGATATTCCTTTAGGTGGTAGGTAAAATCCCTTTTGCATCGATGGTGTGCCCAATAAAAGATGATATGCACTACTTTATAAGGGCCATGAGTGATTTTTGAAGACTACAACATCCATATGATGAGGTTGGGTATAGAGGAAAGCTATCCAGAAGGGTTTTGGAACCCTAGGTATGTTCAGATCATAATTGTAAATCTCAATACATTTTTTGTATAGTTTTGAATCACAAGGTTTGGGCCATCAAAGGTTTGGGAATGGAGTGTCATATTATTTATTTGAAAAAGTTTACAAAATATGGTGATGTAACGTCAAGGATATTGAATACACTATGATAGTTGTGTATATAAATTGTAAATCATAGTCCAAAGTGCTTGGATTAGGATAATGATATCGTACAATCATAATTGGAATGAACCAGAAAAATTGACATATTGGGTTTTACTGTAGTGATTTATAGGCTCACAAGGATCATAAAACCCTTTTTATATAGTGACACAATTGGTTGATGACCATAGGAATATATGCAATAGATGGAATCATACATGCATATTCAAGGAAAGGGTCCCTTTCTGTTGGGTATCCTTTTCCATGGGCTATTCAAGTTTTGTGGTGAACAAAAGAACCCAAATCTTGAAATGAGATTTTTGGAAAGTTTAATATCCATGATGGGTTTGATCACCCTAAAATTCATGCCACTCCATAGTGAATATATTCTCATATTGATGAGATGTGACAAATAATTACTCTAGATCTTTCCTGAACTAGGGGGTCTAGTAAACATAGCTTGGCTTTTACTTTGGTAATAGTATAGACCCTATGAGAATTATGCCTTGTTTATTTGAACCCAATTTTTTCCTAAAATCTAGATATGAAGAGTTTAGTGATCAAAGACTTGACTTTTTCTCATGATACCCTCTATGGGTCTTAAACCTGAAAAGTTTTTTGTCTCTTTCACTAGTAGTTTGGGGTCTTCTAATTTCAACCATTATAGGATAAAGTTTATGTTCATATAACTTTTAACAAAGTTATGGAATATTTAAGGTTGTGACACACTAATATAAGGGATAGTACAAAAGAGGCTAATTAGGATACAAAGGGTCAAGAGTACCGCATCATCCTTTTAAGAGTGAGATAAAAATATTATAAATCCCAGATTGAGGTTCATAGGTAATGAGTAATGATATGGGACATAATATTGGGAATATCCCATATCATGCTGAAGTGTTGGGCTTTGTCGTGGTTATGTTAGGGATCACAAGGATCATAATTCCCTTTTTGAAGATTGATGCATTTGGTTGATGACGAAAGGCACATATGCAGGAGACATAGGCATTCCTTCATAGTTAGAGGGTCCATTGAAGTTTTTTATCTTTTCCAAGGGTCATGTAAGGTTTTTGGAAACACTATTCACTCGTTATATGAAGAATGATTTATGGATTGAGGTTAATAAAATATTAAAGAAGCACCATGTACTCTGGATGACTGGGGTAAGGCTCTTTTGGTCCATTGATAAGGGATGAAAAACGGGTGATGTTCTGCACAGTTTAACATCATGTAGTAGGGATATACATTCTTCTAGGTAGTTTAACATCATATGGTATAGACATTGGATTGAAATTTATTTTCATGTGGTGAGGATGTGGGTATCAGCTGTTATAGTTGGACCCAGGATTGGAGATTCAGGCATCAGTACAAATCCTATGATGATAGGAATCAAGACAAATTTATTTCTTGAATAGGAAACACTCTACATTGGTCTGTCCCACACATAGAGGTGGGAATTATTTCTATTAATTTTTTGTAGTCGGGCCCAAGACTAGATATCCAAGCATTAGTAAGTATCCTGTGATGATAGAAATCAATCCATACGTGGTTCTTGAGGAACCATGCAGTTTGTTGAAAGGAATTTGGATTCCCGACATGAAAATGGGTATTGTTACTGGATCCAAGAATGGAAATCTGAGTTTCACTATATATCCTATAATGATAAGAATCTATCCATACATAGTTCTAAAATAAGGACCTTCCTATATAAGTTTGACCTAGGCATATAGATGGGAGATTTTTATATGTATCGTAACTGGACCCAAGATTCAAGATCCATGCATCACTATATATCCTATGATGACAGGAATCAATCCACGTATAGTTCATGAGGAATTGTTCATTTTAACATCATATGGGAAGGATGTTGGCTTTCCGATGTAAAATGGGCTATTCTGGCTAGACATAAGGATCTAAATACAAGCTTTGATATGCATTATATAATGATAGGAATCAATCCATTTTTAGTTATTGAGTAATAGAGGTTTGGTAGGAGACCATTACCAATAATAGTGGTCCTCCCGAGCAAGGTTTTCAGGAATTTCATGTTTTATGTCATCCAAAGGACATAAACCATGCAGTTTAACGTCATGCAGCAAGGACTCATGTTATTACTTTTAAGGTATTTCATTTAGGTCTATGATGAACCTATCATGATCCATTATAATTTGTTCGTGTGGTTTTTCCCTTATATAAAATCTTAAGATAATGTGAGCTATGATAAGTGTGAGTAACAATGAATGGAAAGGGTTCATCTCATCTGGTAGAGGCACTAAGGATTGGATAGGTGAATTTTGTATCATGTGGTGGATTAACCAAGATATAGGATTGACACATCTCAATATATCTCATTGAAAATGAGAACCAATCCATATTTAGTTATAGAAACTCTTATAGTTAAACATCATGAGGTAAGGATGAGGATCCCCGGACGTGAAAGAAAAGAAATATTCTGGATGGGCCGAATACTATAGTTTGGGTATCACTATGTATATTGTGATGGTAGTAATCAATCCACAAGTATTTCTTAGATAAATAGATTCCCTATGTAGATAACAACTCTCACATGAGGATAGGGGTATTGTATCCTTCCTTAACATTGATCTAGATTGTGTGTGGTGAGTCATTAGTGAGATCATGGTTCCTGTTCAGTTTAACATCATGCAGTGAGGACGTTCTCTATATAGTTTAGTGTTGTGCTATTAAGAAATGACATGATATATAGTATAAAGTCATTCTTCTAGGAAAATCATGATTTTTTTAATGTTGTGAAACCTAGATGAGCTCATACAGTTTAATTTCATGTAACAAGGATGGCTCTATATAGTTTAGTATCATGTAGTCAGGATGTGTTTGTATAGTTTAATGTCATTCTACCAGGACTAGTTTGTAATTTTAATGTCATGATAAAAGTATGAGTTTTTACATATTAATGTCATGATTCTAGGATGTGTTTGTACAATTTAAAATCATGCTTCCAGGATGAGTTTATACAGTTCAACATCATTCTACCTGGATGAGTTTTTATAGATTAACTTCATGCTACCAGGACGAGTTTATATATTTTAATTTCATGCTATCAAGATGAGTTCTATTAATGATATCTATGAAAAGTATTTATTGAGAAATTTCTCATTGGTATGGAGTGTGATGCGTTCCCCATCCATTGTGTCCAATGAGTAAGATATGTTGTCATAGACCCTATATATGATGTAATGCCCCTCCCATTTGGGATCTATCTTTGGAGGATTCTTGTTTGGTATCAATGGGGTCTTGAGATCTAGAACAAATTCTCCTAGGATGAATGAATGATGGTGACCTTCTTATTAATGGATGGTGAGATCCGATTCAGATAGACTTAAAGGTTTTGTAATGTATGAAACCAATTCTCATTGAACTGCTCCAATTAAAACAATTTCTTTTATGATTTATTTTCATCCAATAGTTTCTCACAAATTCAAATTTAGAGTAAAGGAAGATGGGATATTATGTGTAATGATACCTTGGTCCCCTACAACAATGAGTATGGTGTTTCTTGTGTAGTTGTGAATGTGGTGGTATGGTAGGCCCATAAATCATGGATAAGATTGTGTATCCATGACTTTTATTCATTGTCCACTATATTTTGGAGTATATTGGATGGAGCCTTGTTGAAGGCCTCTATCTCTCCATTTATTACTACATGATATAGAGATGGGTTATTAGACTTGATGTTGTACTAGTGTTGATTTTTCAACTATGTAGAATAGAATTTCTTGTCTTTTCCATCAATATTATGTGAGGGGTCCCAAACCTAGTGATGATATGCTAATTTTTAACATTTATGATGTTCTTCATCCCGACTCATTTGAGGTGTATTACCTCGACCCATTTGTAAAACAGTTATGTAGAAGTAAATATGTAATTGGATTGCTTAGCTATGGCTGAGGGATATGTCCCCACAACAACCATTCCCCAAATCGAAAATATTTGAATATTTAGCTAAATGTAGTAATTATAGGGGTTTATGAATGAAGTTTCAATGGATATTAAATGCATGAAATTTCTTGGTGAATTATATGTAGTCATGTATCATGGTTTTATAGTAATAACTTAACCATATTATTTAGTGGCAGAGCCTGGTCCCAAACTAATGAATGTCGTAGGATCCTGCATGAACTTATTCCAGGATGGTGTGAAACTCCCTTTCTATTATGCATCTGAGGATGATTTTATCAAAGCCTCGCTTTTAGATAACTTTATTAACATTTATTTCATCCTGTGGGGTAATTTTAATTACATGATGTCGAACATTTTTTCTCCTGGACGGGTCTGTGGGGAGATATCTATTTTGGAGACAACAGATTATGGGATCCATCCATCCATGGGTTGATACCAATTCATCATGCTCTAGGGTGGTGTTGAACTAAATTTATTTCTCTATATCAAATATGAATATTGATGAGAAATTTTTTTGTTGTGTGATATATAAGATATGTTCCTCTTGATTAGGGTGGTCCAAGACTGTGGTTTCATTGGACAATGTTTTGATGAGAGCATTATGTGATCGGGGGGCAAGATATAATGTGGAATCTAAAGGGAGTTTTGTCATCAGTCCCCTGATGTCACTAGTGAGAGGGGTCATTTCTTTATTTTTGATGGAATATTCACCATTGGTCTTCTTTATTACTAATTATTAGTACACATTGATATTTTGGAAGTCTATATAATGTTTTAGGGCTACTTTTAACGCCCTAATATTTCATAATAAGTTATTTTGTTTAAAGTAATTCAATAGCCTGCGCTACACGCAACACCGAGTTTGAGCGCACCAGGACTCACCAAACTAGTCGTTCAAAAAGTAGTTATGAATCTTATTAACTAAATTTTAAATTTTATATATTTTATATAATTTTAGAATCCATATTATGTTTTTCTCAGACATAATATAAGAAGAAATTCATTTTTTCAGATAAAAGAAGTATTTTTTTAAAAAATCAATTTTACCACATTTATGTAATGCCCCGACCCTAGTTACCCAAAGTCGGTGCATTATTAAATAACATTGGAATGATCACAAGAAAGATCAAATCTCGAAAGAACTATTGGTTTAGTATCCTTGGAAACACTAGATATATTCATAAAGTTTTACATTACATCATAAAGTGAAAAACTGCTACAACAACATATTGTCTCCATAGTCCACACTATTATCCCCTCATAATATCCCTGCAGGTCATTCATAATTTACTACTTCACATCCTCGGAAAAATAAAACATTGAAAAGGGGTGAGCTCAAATTCCCAGTAAGGATAACAATATAGTGGGAACTTTCATAAATAAGAACAAACATTTAAGGCAATGTATAACTAAAACAAAAGCCTTTTAAACTTGAACTTCAACATAGTATGGAAAAAATGAAATAATTCCATTTACATATTCACATGGATATTATACTAATATAATAATCACATGCAATATCAATAACTACTTTCATAATTATGGAATTCATAATGCCAGACTATCATAACCACATAGCCAAGGCCTCGTGCCAAGACTACAAATAAGATTTTGCCAAGGCCATGTGCCAAGACACTAGTTTGTCTCATGAGACCTAACGATGCATCGAGGAGCTATAGTGGGCTCCACCCATCACATATTAAGTCCAATTCATTCCCATATTAAATGTTTTAAACATAACATAAACATTCGTATTAAAACTAGCATACGAAATGTCAATACTTTCACCATAAACCATGAATGGTATAAAAATAACACATCCACAGTAAAACATATCACAAAACCTTCAATACAACACAAAAGTTTTGTTTCATAATAAATAAACTTCAAATAAACTTAAAGTCCATCAATGGATGTTGACATAGATGAAATCAAAACAATTTGAGAAAAATATCTCTTTTCTCGAAATCATTCAAAAGTCACACATTTCTAAAAGAAGTAATTTAAAAGAGATTTTTGAATCAAAGTGTCCCATACCACTTTGAAACTTTTGAAAAGAAATATCATTTCAAAAAATTCATGTCAATATAAATAAATCCTTAAAATCATTTTGAAAACATGGACATTGATTAAAAGATTTAGAAAGATAAATCTTTAAAACATATAAAATTATGATCTTCAAAAAGAGTACCTTTAAAAAATTATTAAAATATTCATTTTGAAATAATTTTAAAGTCACATAATTATAAAATAAAACATTTACTTTGAAAATATTCTTATAAGCTTCTAAGGGAAGCTTTGACGATTTTATAACGGTGGTAAATAGCCGCACTCGCCGTATAAGTTAAAAAAAGACATTCTTACCTTAAATTTGTCGAAAAGGTTAAAAGTGCCTTGTTTGGAAAATGACGGAAAGATTCCTTTCAAAACACATAAGGGTATAAATGAATTTAACCCATTTTCTATTAAATAGTAAAAATGTTTTTAAATATATTTTTAAGGAACATGGATGTGGATGATAAAGAGATCCCAGTAGATAGTTGTGTATAAACAACCTCGGATAATGAAGAGATTGTGAAATAAACCCTTACCTTGTACTTTTCCTTGGTTAAGGGTAGGTTAACCTCCTGTATAATGGTGAAATAATTTTTATTAAAATATTCAAGAATCATATACATTAATATGATATCATATATGATCTTTTAACATTGCTTTTTTAATAATATCTTAGAATTATCGTTGTTTCTGGTGTTAACTTACTCGTTTACTTTTATATGTTTTGTTACATAAGTCGTGTTTGTTATAGATAGGTTGTATCTTATTCATATCCAGAATTATATCAAGTCCTTAAATACTGTTATTAATCATCAAATGATAATTATACTTGAATGGATACGATGGAGAATTAATCTCATCGTGTTCGTGGAGACGATAGTCCGTACGTACGCACGAGCGACAATATCATTCTTTTGATATTAAAATAATATATAATTGGATGTTACATCATATATACAGAATCATTATCATGTTATATTTATTATTTACATGAATTACAAATCATTATTATACCCATCCAAATAATAATATATTGAATAACAATTACACCACGACGTGGAGACGGTAAGCCGTACGTACACACGTTTGGTGACATGTTATTCAAAGGATGGATAGAATACTGAATATGATTGTACGATATTTATAATAACATCACAGTATATATAAGATACTAGAGTTATTATTTTATAATGGTAATAATAAATAAAGAATAAGTGGAACAAGAAAGGAACTTGAAAAAGGGTGGTGAAATCATTACCTCTTCTTTGGGTTCTTCCTTTTGATTTGATCAAAAGGGCTTCTTAAATTGTCTTTCTGACTAAAGGAAGGCATCTAGGATGAATTGAGAGAAGTTGAGAGAGTATTTTGGCAGAGCTTGGCCGAGACAAAAGGCTTTTAATGTGTGATGTAATGAGAAGGGGGAGTTCCCTTTTATAAGAGGGGTGAGGGGCACCTTTGAAAAAGCTAGAAATATTAATTTATAATAAATTTATATTCAGTTTCTAATGGCTCCAAAGTTTATTATTCAAAGGTTAATGTGGGGATAAGTCGAAAACTATTCAACCAATAGAATTCAGATAGGTTTGGGTTACTATATTATCCTTATCTTTTAGTTTTGACTCTTAGTTAATTAGTTTGACATTTACCATGTCACTTTGTATTTTTATATTATATAGTTAATAAACTTACTATATACATCCAAGTGACCCCCAAGTGGTAAATTAATGATACCCCTATCATGATATAAGTCTCTTGGACGAACCATTTATTTTTAGGAATTTAATATCAATTAATAATATAATATTTTTTTAAAAAACTCTTTTATGTCAATTTTGACACTATTCAATAGTTGATTTTTTTGAAAATTATAACAGAATGATTCCTTCTAAAGAAGTTAATTAAATCAATCCTAATATGTCATATTATCCTAGAAAATTAGTTTAATTCATTAAAAGTCTCAAATTATATTTATTTGGGTATTTATAATATCAATTATTTTAATTTTTCACTATTATGGTAATTACTACATCATCATTGTGTCGTAAATAAATTAAATTATTTAATATCTAAAAATTATAAATAAAATATCATTATGTATGAAATATTATTAGATTTCTAATTAATATTTACAATCGAATTTATCTTATGTATAACCCTATATTAAAAATGTTTTAATAAATAAACTTTGATTTTAACTTTTTAACTTTTCTTTGAATTAAATAATAATAAATGTCTTAATCTAATCCAAGTGGATCTAAATGATAGTATTTTATTCCTAAGGTTGTTTTTGGTCGATATAAACTTGTCCAATAGAATTAGAACATGTGTTAGGGTAATATTAATATCATTTTTACCCTTAATTACCCTATTTACTTTTAACCGTGGTAAATAAAAGTAAAAAGTTACTATTCACCAAAAATTATTTTCATCTCATTGAACCACATTTTACTTATTGATATTAACCGTGTCTCTCAGATTTTCGAAATTCCATTCACAGAAGCGGTAAAATTAAGTTTTATGAAAAATTCAGTTTTTTTAACCACCACTTAGTAGTTTCACTATTCAGCAAAAATTGATGTTTTTTAGAATGATTCCAAAATTTCACCCTAAGCTATAATTGATATTCCAAATTCAAAAATGATGTCTATTTTACAAAATTCCAAACATATAAGTTGCATTAATTAATTTTATAATTAATTCCCGCTGTCACAACAAATAGCGTGTTTTTAAGAAACAATATATACCAAAAGATTGACAATTTTTTAGGTCCAATTTCAAAGTGAAATTAATTCTAATGAACACCATTGGATAAAATGGTAAAAATATATTCTAATTATACTTTAAAAAGACTCAATAATATAATTTATCACTATAAATTATTTTGATTAAAAAAGTTGTTTTTAAGTATTTTTCACTATTCATAAAAGTTGGAAGTTCTCAGAAAAATACCAAAAATTCATCTTAGGATAATTTCAATTTTCCGAAACCAAAAATGAAGTCCATTTTGAAATATAAAATATATATAATTTCAAAAAGTAGTTATTACTATTCATAACGGCTAGTTTGATTGGCTGTGGTGTGTTAGAACTCGATGTTGCGTACAACACACACTATCGCATTATTCAAAGAGAAGCGTACCGTAGAAGCTTGGGGTGTTACATTCTCCCCTCCTTCAATAAACTGTGTACTCGCAATTTGATATTGTTCTTCAAAAATAAATGGTTTAATATAGAAAATATCTTTGTGGGAAAACCCACATCGGAAATTGGGTTAATAAAATTTAGTCTTAATAAGCGGAAAGGAGAAATGAAAGGGTCACCACCAAATTATGATCTCTATTTGGAGAACATTGGTGGCAATTAGAGACTTATAATTGGAGGAAAAACATAAATATTTATAGGTACTAATTGAGGTCATCAATCACAAACAAGTGTAAAATTTAGGGCCTTAAATTCATCACTCTATGATGATTTAAAATACCATCGGTTCAGCAAAACATATGGTTTTAGGATAGCACATTTTTTGTTTTAAGATCCCTTCACTACAGTATAAGAATTAATTTCTTCATTAAATAAGAGAAGAAGAAAAATATATATACTTGACAAGTAGAGTCTCATCCTTTAACTAAGTTCTACCATAAACTCATCTTTCACTCTAAAAGATAACAGAACGTAAAAAAAAATATTCTATTTATCCTATTAGTATAGGGTTAAAAAAAATGAATTTATAATTCATCTAGTAGAACCATTAAAAAATTGACATTATTCAATAAGGACATCACGTGGGTCAGTGGTAGGTGATACACCCTTGTTGCCCTTTGGTTGTGGGTTCAAGTCTCGCGGCCTTGCCGGACGCGACGGGTTGCCGCCCGACCTCCGGGTTATCCTTTTATGGCAATCCAAAATAATCCAAACTAGAACTATCCAAAATAATTTAGCCCAAATTTATAAGGAAGGTAAACACAATGAAGATCCTTTTTTCCACGTAATAACATCTGAACACCTTCATCATGTATTTTTTTTAAACACTGAAACATCCTGAATTACCATAAAACCATATTAATTACATTCATGATCCCTTATTACTTAATGAATAATAGATATACTCCTTCAATCCCAAAAATTTTGTAAACCCAAACAATGATAGAATATATAAATCATTAATTAGTTTCAAGGTAGTCAAGAATATCCAATATAATTTATCCAAATCAATCATTTATTATTCTAAAATCACTACCTCAGTATCAGAACCATATTATGGTTTATATTTCTCTAAACCATATATTTTCCAAAAATTTAACCTTCTATTGAGTCACTTTCTTTATTCCACACAATCTCAAGTCCTTAATGAAATAGTACTGCAGTAAAATCCTTATATACTCCATTATTATTATAACAATTACATTGTTGATACAACACTCAAATGACATAATCAATATAAGAACTCTAATCATTCCTCTTCATCTGTGGTAGTATCATAACTTGATTATTATCAAATAGCATCATTTGCGACATAGTCTGATGACTGGGACATAGGTTCGCGTAGTGTCCAAACTCCTTGAAAATGAAGCATTGTACATTTGAAACCATTTTCTTACACTTGCAGTCACGTACTTTATGCCCCTTTCCTCCACACTTATAACAAACTCCCATTACTTTCAGGCAAGTTCCAGGGTGCTTCTTTCCACATTTATCACATATGGGAAAATTCTTCTTTTCCCTCTTCCCTTCATCCATCTTTCTCTCTTCCATCCTTTTCTTCTCTTTCTTCCCTTCAAATCCATAGGACTCAGTAAACTCTTTACTTATCTTATCAATACATGATATAATTTCTTCATATGATGATAATACATGGGAGACTATTTCTCTTATAAATTATGGCTTAAGACCATGAAAGATATGATCCTTCTTTATCTTTGGATCATGTGCATTGCTGGAGTTCTCATTCCTTCTACTAGGCGCCATTTCTAAACAATGGAATACACTATATTAGTTTATGAATAACAATACCTAATCCCAAACTTATAAAACACATAACATAAATTAAGTATTTTATGGATATAATCCATAATCATAAAAATGTCTCCTTTGAGGAAGTATATACTCATAAACCCATCATAATGGTTTGTAAAGAAAATGAGAATTATCCTAAGCATATCCCCCGAGAGTGTCGTAACCAAGAGTGCAGCAAGGCCCGTTGTCGTGAACCAGTTCCCGTTCGAGTCTAGCTCAAAGCGGTGTTTTCGGGTTTTACCCCTAGGTACATATGTGCCAGATCCACCTCTACCTGCTCGTATCCAGACAGGGATGTATTTCTTGGAAAACTCACAAAATCTTTTCAATACCAAAATTTCTAGGAATTTATTCTATACTAATCCTCAATGTCCATCGTAGGTCTATGTGCTCTAATCAGAGTTTATCTAAATCTAGATTCCAAGGTTTGTACTAAACTTCCTCTGATACATTTATGTAACGCCCCGACCATAGTTACCCAGAGTCGGTGCATTATTACATAACATTTTCATGATCACAAGAAAGATCAAATCTCGAAATACCGATTGGTTTAGTAGCCTTGGAAACACTATATATATTCATAATGTTTTACATTACATCATAAAGTGAAAAACTACTACAAAAAAATATTGTCTCCATATTCCATTCTATTATCCCCTCATAATATCCCTACAGGTCATTCATAATTTACTTCTTCACATCCTGGGAAAAATAAAACATTGAAAAGGGGTGAGCTCAAATGCCCAGTAAGGATAACAATATAGCGGGAACTTTCATAAATAAGAACAAACATTTAAGGCAATGTATAACTAAAACAAAAGCCTTTTAAACTTGAACTTCAACATAGTATGGAAAAAATGAAATAATTATAGTTACTTATTCACGTGGATATTCTACTAATTGAATAATCACATGCAATATCAATAACCACTTTCATAATGATGGAATGCATAATGCCAGACTATCATAACCACATAGCCAAGGCCTCGTGCCAAGACTACAAATAAGATTTTCCAAGGCCTTGTTCCAAGACACTAGTTTGCCTCATGAGACCTACCGATGCATCGAGGAGCTATAGTGGGCTCCACCTGTCACATATTATGTCTAATTCATTCCCATATGAAAAGTTTTAAACATAACATAAACATTCGTATTAAAACTAGCATACGAAATGTCAATACTTTCACCATAAACCATGAATGGTATAAAAATAACACATCCATAGTAAAACATATCACAAAACTTTCAATACAATAAAAAAGTTTTGTATCATAATAAATCAACTTCAAATAAACTTAAAATCCATCGAAGTATGTTGACATAGATAAAATCAAAACAATTTGAGAGAAATATCTCTTTTCTCGAAATCATTGAAAAATCACACATTTATAAAGGAAGTAATTTAAAAGAGATTTTTGAATCAAAGTGTCCCATACCACTTTGAAACTTTTGAAAAGAAATATCATTTCAAAACATTAATGTCCATATAAATAAATCCTTAAAATCATTTTGAAAACATGGACATTGATTAAAATATTTAGAGAGATAAATCTTTAAAACATTTAAAATTGTGATCTTGAAAAAAGAGTACCTTTCAAAAATTCTTAAAATATTCATTTTGAAATCATTTAAAAGTCACATAATTATAAAATAAAACATTTACTTTGAAAATATTCTTATAAGCTTCTAAGGGAAGCTTTGACAATTTTATAACGGCGGTAAATATCCGCACCCGTCGTATAAGTTAAAAAAAGACATTCTTACCTTAAATTTGTTGAAAAGGTTAAAAGTGCCTTGTTTGGAAAACAATGGAAATATTCCTTTAAAAACACATAAGAGTATAAATGACTTTAACCCAGTTTCTAGTAAATATTAAAAATGTTTTTAAATACATTTTTAAGGAACATGGATGTGGATGATAAAGAGATCCCAGTAGATAATTGCGTATAAACAATCTCAGATAATGAAGAGATTGTGAAATAAACCCTTACCTTGTACTTTTCCTTGGTTGAGGGTAGGTTAATCTTCTGTATAACGGTGAAATAATTGTTATTAAATTATTCAATAATCATATACATTAATATGATATCATATATGATCTTTTAACATTGCTTTGTTAATAATATCTTAGAATTATCGTTGTTTCGGGTGTTAACTTACTCGTTTACTTTTATATGTTTTGTTACATAAGCTGTGTTTGTTATGGATAGGTTGTATCTTATTCATATCCAGAATTATATCAAGTCCTTAAATACTATTATTAATCATCAAATGATAATTATACTTGAATGGATACGATGGATAATGAATCTCATCGCGTTAAAGGAGATGGTAGTCTGTACGTACGCACGAGCGACAATATCATTCTTTTGATATTAAAATAATATATAATTGGATATTATATCATATATACAGAATAATTATCATGTTATATTTATTATTTACATGAATTACAAATCATTATTATACCCATCCAAATAATAATATATTGAATAACAATTACACCACGACGTGGAGACGGTAAGTCGTACATACGCACGTATGGTGACATGTTATTCAAAGGATGGATAGAGTACTGAATATGATTGTAATATATTTATAATAACATCACATTATATATAAGATACTGGAGTTGTTATTTTATAATGGTAATAATAAAGAAAGAAGAAGTGGAAGAAGATAGGAACTTGAAAAAGGGTGGTGAAATCATTACCTCTTCTTTGGGTTCTTCCTTTTGATTTGATCAAAAGAGATTCCTAAGTTGGATTTCTGACTAAAGGAATGCCACTAGGACGAATTTAGGAATGTTGAGAGAGTATTTGGGCAGAGTTTGGACGATCCAAAAGGCCTTTAAGGTGTGAAGTAATGAGAAGGGGGAATTCCCTTTTATAAGAGGGGTGAGGGGCACCTTTGGAAAAGCTAGAAATATTAATTTATAATAAATTTATATTCAGTTTCTAATGGCTCCAAAGTTGATTATTCAAAGGTTCAGGTGGGGATAGGTCGAAAACCATTCAACCAATAGAATTTAGATAGGTTTGTGTTACTACATTAACCTTATCTTTTAGTTTTAACTCTTAGTTAATTAGTTTGACATTTACCATGTCACTTTGTATTTTTATATTATATAGTTAATAAATTTACTATATACATCCAAGAGACCCCCAAGTGGTACCTTAATAATAAACCTATCATGATATAAGTCTCTTGGCCTAACCATATATTTTTAGGAATTTAATATCAATTAATAATATAATATTTGTTTTAAAAACTCTTTTATGTCAATTTTGACACTATTCAATAGTTGATTTTTGTGAAACTTATAACAGAATGATTACTTAGAAAACATTTAATTAAATAAATCCTAATATGTCATATTATCCTATAAAAGTATTTTAATTCATTAAAAGTCTCAAATTATATTTATTTGGGTATTTATAATATCAATTATTTTAATTTTTCACTATTATGGTAATTACTACATCATCATTGTGTCACAAATAAATTAAATTATTTAATGTCTAAAAATTATAAATAAAATATAATTATGTAGGAAATCGTATTATATTTATAATTAATATTTACAATCGAATTTATCTTTTGTATTACCCTATATTAAAAATGTTTTAGTAAATATACTTTGATTTTAACTTTTTTAACTCTTCTTTGAATTAAATAATAATAAATGTCCTAATCTAATCCAAGTGGATCTAAATGATAATATTTTATTCCTAAGGTTGTTTTTTGTCGAGATACAATTTTCCAATAGAATTAGGACATGTGTTAGGGTAATATAAATTTCATTTTTACCCTTAATTACCCTATTTACTTTTAACCGTGGTAAATAAAAGTAAAAAGTTACTATTCACCAAAAATTATTTTCATCTCATTGAACCACATTTACTTCTTGATATTAACCATTTCTCTCAGATTTTCTAAATTCCATTCACAGAAGCGGTAAAATTATGTTTTATGAAAAATTCAGTTTTTTAACCACCACTTAGTAGTTTCACTATTCATCAAAAATTGACGTTTTTCATGACAATGCCAAAATTTCACCCTAAGCTATAATTGATATTCTGAATTCAAAAATTATGTCTATTTTACAAAATTACAAACATATATGTTCCATTAATTAATTTTATAATTAATTCCCGATGTCACAACAAATAGCATGTTTTTAAGAAACAATATATACCAAAAGATTGACAATTTTTTAGGTCCAATTTCAAAGTGAAATTAATTATAATGAACACCATTGGATAAAATGGTAAAAATATATTCTAATTATACTTTAAAACCACTCAATAATATAATTTATCACTATAAATTATTTTGATTAAAAAAGTTGTTTTTAAGTATTTTTCACTATTCATAAAAATTGGAAGTTCTCAGAAAAATACAAAAAATTCATCTTATGATAATTTCAATATTCAGAAACCAATAATGAAGTCCATTTTGAAATATAAAATATATATAATTTCAAAAAGTAGGCATTACTATTCATAATGGCTATTTTGATTGGTTGTGTTGTGTTAGAACTCGATGTTGCGTACAACACACACTATCACATTATTCAAAGAGAAGCGTACTGTAGAAGCTTGAGGTGTTACATTTAAATGGAAAAACCTTTTTCAAACCAATATTTGACACTTTTATATATTCAATTTAATGAAATTAAATTCTTATTTAGAATCGGCAGATAAAATTTATTTTGGATAAATGTTTTGAACTTTTCTGATAACTTTCATATTTTGATGAATACTGAAAAATACTAAATTTTAATTAAAAAATAAACATTTTTAATCGAAATAATTTAGAGTGTTAAATTATGCATTTTAATGTTTAAGAAATATAATTAGATTATATTTTTTTCATTTAATACAATGTAGGTAATTATAAGTAATTTCACTTTTAAATTTGACATAAACACATCTCAATATTTTGATAGTTTTTACTTTTTAAAAACCTGCTTTTTGGTTTTGACAACAGGAATTAATTTTAAATTAATTAATGAAACATCTATGTTTTTAATTTGGTAAAATAGAATTCATTTTTGAATTCAGAATATCAAAATTATCTTGGGGTGAATTTTTGGTGTTTCTTCTGAAAACATTCAATTTTTGATGAATAGTGTAAAACACTACATTATTGTTTAAACCCGAATTTTTATTTAAATAATTATTTATTTTATTTAAATTTAGTTTAAGTAAAAAAAGATACATAATACCTTTATGTATTCAATGTAATTCATTGGAGTCATTTTATAATAATCCTAGATATATAAAATTTTATTGAACATTTTACCGTCTTTTACCCACCATCTAGGAGAATTTGAAAATTTGCATAAAACATAATTTTACCACTTCTGCGAGTTGAATTTCCAAAAATCCGAGAGACACAGTTAACATAATTATGTAAAATTTGGCTCAATAAGATAGAAATAATTTTTGTTTAATAGTGACCTTTGACTTTATTTACCAAGGTTAAAAGTAAAAAAGGATAATTAAGCGTAAATATGATATTATAATTACCCTAAAACATGTCCTAATTCTATTGGATAAGTGCAATTAGACCCAAAAAAACCTTACAAATAAAATATGATCCTCTTCGGTCCACTTGGATTAGATTAAGACATTTATTATTATTTTATTTAAAGAAGAGTTAAAAGTGTTAAATTCAAAGTTTAATAACTAAACCATTTTTAATATTGGGTTATACATAAGATAAATTCAACTATAAATATTAATTATAAAGATTAAAATATTTTCTACGTAATGGTATTTTATTTATAATTTTTAGACATTAAATAATTTAATTTATTTTTGACACAATGATGATGCATTAATTACCATATTAATTAAATATTAAAACAATTGATATTATAAATATCCAAATAAAAGTAAATTGAGACTTTTGATTAATTACAGTAATATTCTATGTTAATATTACATGTTAGGGTAGGTTAAAAAAAAGTATTCTAAGTGATAAAGTTTTTATGGCCTTAAAAAAATCAAAAACTAAATAGTGTCAAAATTAACATAATTGGGTTTTTAAAACAAATACTATATTATTAATTGATATAATATTCATAAAAATCTAATTTTCGGCCAAAGGACATAGATAATGTTATAAATATTAATAATTATCAACTTGGGGTTCTCTTGGGAGTTTATAGTTAGTTTATTAACCATATAATATAAAAATAAAAATAAACATGGTAAATGTCAAACTATTTAACTAAGAGTTAAATCTAGAAGATAAGGTTAATATGGTGACCTAAACCATTATAAAACCTATTTTTTTAGTGTTTTTAGGCCCATACCCACCTTATCCTCGAAATAAATCATTTTGGAGCCATTATAAACCTAAAATTATTTTATTATAAAATAATATTTCAAGCTTTTCCTAAAGTGACCATCACCTCTCTTATAAAAGGGCACTTCCCCTTCTCTCCAAATCACACCAACAAAGCCCATTGGATCGGCTAACCCCTACCCAAATATCCTCCCAACTTCCCTCACATAAAACTATAGTCCTTACTTTGATCATAAATCCAACCTAAGGATCCCTTTTCATCAACTGAAAAGGAAATACCCGAACAAGAGGTAATAATTTCACCACCCTCTTTCAAGTTATTTTCTTCTTCCACTTCCTCTTTATTTTTTGTTTCCATACCAAAATAACAAATCCAGTACCTTATACATACTTTGATGTAATTATATATATGGTACAACGATATTATTTATTCTATCCATCCTATAAATGACAAAGTCACCATACGTGCATACGTACGGCTTACCGTCTCCACGTCGTGGTGTAGTTTGTTATTAAAAAACTTCATTACTTGGATGGGTATAATAATGATTATAAATGATTTAAATAATAAATATAACATTTTAATTATTCTGTATATATTATATTCCATCCAATTACATACGATTTCACCATCAATATAATGATATTTTCGCTCGTGCGTACGTACGGCTTACCGTCTCCACAAATGCGATGAGATTCATTCCCCATCATAATCATTCAAGAATAATTTCAATTTTATGATTAAAAATAATGTTTAATAACTTAATTTCATTCTGTATATGAATCAAATACAACCTATGCATAACAAACATGACTTACGTGACAAAACATATAAAGGAAAACGAATCAGTTAACAACCAAAACAGTGATACTACTGAAATATCATTAACAAATAAATATTATAAGATCATATATGATATCATATTTATGTATGTGTTTCATTTATAATTTTATAAAAATTATTTAACTATTATATAGGATATTAATGTACCCTCGACTAAGGAACAGTGCATGGTAAGGGGTTTCTCATCTCACTTTTAATTCCATGAGATTTCCATTGTTCGCCACTTATTTATTGCATGTGGTGTATTATGTACTTCCATTTGATATATATTATCAGGATTCGCATTATATTAATGGTATTCTGTGATTCATTTTGTGATTATTAACTTTTGGACTTACGACTCAATTGATTACAAAATGGTAATGGGTTTTCATCTCACTTTTATTCCCGTGAGATTCGTGCAGTATTTTCCACTATTACCTTTTGTGTGGGGTATGTATTGCCCATGATTGTATTGTTTGTGTAATATAATTTAATTTATGGGTATTTACATCATAATTGGATGATCCTTCTTTCATGGGGTGTATGATTCTTAAGTTACCAAATCGTTAAGGGAATTTCAAATTTCAATTTCCACTCATTCGGTTCTACACAAACATCATTGATTACTTTACTCCAAGAATATGTGTGAAATCACTATTAATTTACTTATTTAGTAATTTCTTGTCCCCATTTTGTGGATATACTTTTGATAAACATAACCACTCCATTGATAAATTCTCATGTCATCGATATAAACTTGATAAGTGTAATTTTAACTCAATTTATATTCATTGAGTTAAACATCCAACTCATTGGTGTTGTTTTTACAAGAATATGTGTGAATGTTATCTGATTGATTTACACTTAATATCCAATCATATTGATTGTATTTATATTTTTTTCACATAATTATTTCATTGATTCATCCTTAACCTAAGGATATATTCTTTATAAAGGAATTCATCTCAACATACATTCCATTGAGACGTTTTTGTTGTTGTGTGCCAATTCACTTTTATTTGTTGTATATAATGTACTTTTACATATTGTATCATGAATACATTAATTCTCATGATATTATAAAGAATTTATTACCTCAATTATCTGTATTCAAGCTCCTCTCATTTGGTTAGCAACACTTACTAAAATATCATTTTAAATGTTTTAAAAATTTATTCTTCTAAATCTTAGTCATTAATGTCCATGTTTTAAAAGTGGTTTAAATGTTTTATTTATATGGACATTAATGTTTTAAAATTGAAATTCCTTTTAAAAGTTTCAAAGTGGTATGGTACACATTGATTCAAAAATCTATTTTAAAAATATTCTTGATAAATAGTGATACATTTAAATGTTTTCATGAAAAGGGATATTTCACTCAAATATTTTTACTGATCACTTTCAACTATGTCAACATCCTTTACGGGATATTATTCTTGATCGAGTTTGATTTATTATGATAAAAATATTTCATACTGTATTGATATTTTTTTTGATATGTTTGACTGTGGATGTGTTATTTTTATACCATTCATGGTTTATGGATAAAGTATTGACATTTATTCTGCTAGTTTTAATACGAATGTTTATTTTATGTTTCAAACTTTTTATATGAGGAATCCATTGGACTTAGTAAGTGACAGGTAGAGCCTTCTATTGATCCTCGATGCATCAGTAGGTCTCATGATACAAACTTTTATCTTGAAACAAGGTCTTGAAAAAATCTTATTTGCAGTCTTGGCACAAGGCCTTGACTATATGGTTATGAAGTCTCGCATTATGCATTCCATCATTATGAAATTGGCTATTGCTATTACATGTGATTATTAGACTAGTATAATATCAATGTGAATAAGTAAATGGAATTATTTGATTTATCTTTTCATTATTATGTGGAACTTTAAGTTTAAATGGCTTTTGTTCTCCTCTTATACATTTCCTTAAATGTTTATTCGTATTTACGATTGTTTCCACTATATTGTTATTCTTACTGACCATTTGAGCTCACCCCTTTCTTATGTTTTATTTTTCCTAGGATGCAAAGAATTATATTATGATTAACCTGCAGGAATAGGCTAATGGATATAAGAGTGTTCAAAGGGGACATAATGTTTTCTTTATTTCCTGATGTACTGTAAAACATATGTATGTATCTAGTAATTCCAAGGCTACTAAACTAATCGGACTTTTGGGACATGATTCCTTGTATCATTCCAATTTTATTTAATATTTCACTGATTCTGGGTAACTGGGGTTGGGGCGTTACAGTTGGTATCAGAGGAAGTTTAGTACAAACCTTGGAAACTAGATTTAGAAAAACTCTGATTAGAGCACATTACCCTAAAATAGACTTTAAGGATTAGTATATAAGAACTTCCTAGAATTTTAGTAATGTAGATATTTTTTTAGTTTTCCAAGAAACACATCCATATCTAGATATGATCAGGTAGATTTGGCTCTAGCACAGATGTACCTAGGAGTGAAAACTCCGACAAGGAGTTTCGGGCTTGAGCTGGGGTGTCCTGGTACATGACAACGGACCTTGCTGCACTCTTGGTTACGACACTCCTGGGGTATATGCTTAGAATAATTCACATTTTTTTCAAAATGATTTGAAGGAATTTAATATAAGATGAGAATATATAAACTTGGTTAATAATAAGGTGTTTTAGATTAAAAATAAGGTGTTACGATATTACCTAAATGATTTTATGACTCACATTATGCATTCTTCTGTTAGTCAATGGCTGGATTCCAAGGAAGTCATAGTAACATTGAACATGATGTACAAGGTGGTAACGATGGTGTAAATGATCAATGCAGTGAAATTTTGACAGGTGTAAAATATATTGTGTTCAGGCCGAATCAGTTTTCCAAAAATATGATCAACAACATATATATTAACCAACCACCGAACTCAACAAATAAGAGAAAGGTAGTGAATGATAAGAGCTCCAGCAGTGGAGACCATGGATAAAATAAAGCTCAATTTCCATAATGTAGGAAATGTGGAAGGAGACACCTATGTAAGTGTCTGAATGGAAAAAATAAATTCTTTATGTGTGGGAAAGAAGGACATAAAGTAAAGAATTACTGAGGAAAAATTAAGAACACTATGGAAGAAAATAAAAATGATCCCAAGAATCCATTTACAGGGATTTTTTGTAAATGTATGGGACCTAGGAATTACCCATGTGAATGCCATATTCTATAGGATAACCTCTTTTTCATGGAAGAACCTATGTGGAAATAAATAGATGGATAAATGTTTAAAATTATTAGTGCTCTTTGTTGATGGGATTACTTTGGAATACTTTCCTCTTGTATGTGTAACCCTGTAGTTTGTTATGTGAAAATTCTATTTTAGGAAGAATTATCTTTTTTATTGTTGATATTGTTATAAATAACCATTTGGTTTTATATGATACTTGAATTTGAGGAAATTACAAGTTATTAAATTTTTGGATGAAAAGGCGAGGTATGAGATAAAATTTGTGACGAAATTATGTTATGATTAATTTGAAGAATTTATCTCATTTTGGGAATTTTATATAATATAGTTTTTGAAAATGGTCAACCCGTAGACCGTGTGACAACCTGTCGTGTCGGACAAAGCTGCAAGAATCAAACCCACAACCAGAGTGCGATTGGGATTTATCGCCTAGCACAGGACTACACAAAGTCCCTGGTTATTGTGACTAATTCTCTTTAGTTAAATGACTTTTTTGATCAATAATAAGTTTCTTTTGGATTATATGTCATATAAAATAGATATATTTAGTACAGGAAAATTATTTGTTGATTAAGTGATAAATGTTATTTTGGAAGATGTTCACTATATTGTGAACACTATATGCCTAATGAAAATTGAATACTATGGGATTTCAATTGAGGATTAATGGTGGAATTTTATCTATGTTTTTATTGTGGATTTATAGAGATTTAGGTTATTTATGGAAATGATTATCCTATCCTAGAAAATATGTGATTAATTTAATTAATTTTAAGCATGCGACTTTAAGAGTAGTCGATGTTATTTGGAGATATAATTTTACATGGAAGACTGCGTAGTCAAATTCTTCTAAGTTTTTTGTTCTAATATTAGTTTGGAGTATATTGAAGGATTTTAAAGACAATTGTTTATTGAATGGTATTTGTTTAACTTTGGGTATTGTTGGTTTAATTTTAGAAATTAAGATTAGTATTTATTTATCTAAAGTATTATCCTTTTTGGGGATCATCTGATATTGTACAAATAATTTTGGTTTTGGTTAATCTTTAAAGACAAGGTAAATATATAGTTTATACTTTTTGGATTATTTTATTCTCTATAAGTTGATTCTAGTGCTTCAGGTGTGACCTAGTCATCTTGAATACTCAATGTTTGAAAAAAAACATGAGTTAGTGGTATAAATTTATTAAAGGATGAAACTCTACTTAAAAAGTAAGTATATCTCTTTATGTTCTTATTCAATCTCATAAATAAATTCCCCCACATTATGAAATGGAACTTAAAACAAAAAAAAACATTATTCATTTACGTTTTCTACTGGGAAACTAATTATTTGTTATCCCATCACAAGTTTGTGGTTTTCTTGTTGTTAATGTTATCATGATCAGGTTTTCTATCACTCTCCATCAGAACATGACACTTAGTTTATCTTCCACATCCATGTTTTCCTATATGGAATCCAAGTATGGGTTATCTCGGGTGAACTTTTTACTTCTCATTCTTTCTTTTAAATTGATAGTTTTGTGGACTCTTTTTCCAATGTGGGACATACAATTAAATTCACGAGCCAAATTTTAAAATTACGAGGACACAATTTCCAAAAGGGGGGAAGAATATAACACCCAAATATTTCATAGTAAGTTATTTTCTTTAAATTAATTCAATATCTTGCGCTACATGCAATGTCCCACCCCAACGTTTTATTTTGTTTTTATTTTCATTATTTCATCACTTCGGTCAACCTCGTCGAGGTTCTGGTGTTCAATTTTTGATATTTTATGTTTCTTTATCAGGTTTTGGATCTGTGCGCGGTCACCACATGGTGGGCGGTAGCCGCACAATCGGCTCAGGTGCCATGCAGATGTCTATCGCTTGGAAGGAATAACATTTTACGCAAACGAAATAAGTAAAACATTAAAGCATAATTATAATATTTAATTATGGTGTAGATAATAATATTATTATTAAGAATGGTTAAGGATATTTTTATTATCTAAATTCTGCTATTAATATAATTATTAATAGATTTTAACTTAAATGTAATTGTTATTATTATTTGTATTATTATTATTACTATTTTTGTATAAATATTATTGTTGTTATTAATATGATAAAAAGAAAAAAATGAAACAACAAGCCCTACCCCCCTTTTTGTTGACCCATCCTGTCACCCCCTTTCCCCTGCTTCCCCTCTGCGCAGTGCCACTACTCCCGAACCCCAGACCCATTTGCGTTTTTCCTGGACTCCAGCGCTTTTACCCGCTGCCCTCGCTTCCCTACTCCAGCTTTTCTCCCTCCGCGATCGCCGCCAGCTCCGCCAGCCTCGCCTCCGCCCGTGGATTCATGCTGATCCCTCTCCAATGGTGGCGCGCTCAGACCCCCCCCCCCCCCTCAGTGAAATTTCCTCTCTCAGGTGGCATGTGCGTGGAGAACCCCTCCGCTCCTCCCTTTCTCCGGCGGGCCAACCTCACCGCTCTGAACCCCAGCTGCCTCCTCTCTTCCCACGCCCCATCCCTGTTCCAGCAGACTTCGCCCCCCTCCCCCCCCCCCCCCCCGAGATCTGCCGCCTCCCCTCGTTGTTCACTACCCAGCTTGTTCCACCCTCACCGGCCCCCTGCTCACACTCCGGCCTCACCTCTCGCTCCGGCCTCACCTCTCGCTCCGGTCACACCTGCCATCCCGGTCTTCCATTGTCTGGTGGTGTTCCAATGAAAATCGCAGTACCTCCACCTTCTCCCTGGATGGTGGTTTCCTCTCCATCTCCGTCGGTGAAATTTACTTTTGATTGTGCGCTTTTTTTCCTCTATTTGACTGAACTTAAATCTCGAAGTTGGTAATTTGTTTGACTTTCTCATTGTCTAGAGTGTACGTTTGATCCGTGGGTTATTACTTTTCCTTCTATCGATGTTCTGTTGCATATGCACTTGTTCGAGGTAGGAAATTTCCAAATTCTTCCTTTCCCGCACAACCCACGACACATGTGTGTTTTAGATATTTTTTTAAAGCATAAACTGCATCTCAATAAGCGGCGTTGCTGAATTATTGTAGTGTTTTGTGTTGGTTAAAATTATGAAAAATTGAATTTGAATGCGCCTCTTATTATGTGTAGGTGATTCCGTATATAATAATGTTATTTGATGAACTATTCTAATTGTGTATCTGGTTTAGCATGTTTAGCATTTTGAGCCACGCATTAATTTTTAGAACTGTTGAATAATCATTTTTTATATATATAGTGGGTTGTTTAATTACGAAAATGGTTTTTTTAATTTTTAAAGAGTGCATTTGGTTGTGCACGTGGTGTTGTTTATGTTTTGAAAGGTGCGAGGATAGTTTTTAAAGGGTTTGATATATTATGTGTGCAAAGTTTTTTTTGGTGTCTCCTATGAGTAGTTTATAAGTTTGAATAAATTATTAAATTAAGAGGTTGTGGAAAATTGGTTTTATGTCATGCATTGGTTTTAAAAGCGGTTTTGGGTGTCTAAATTCATGGGTCACTCTTTGGAAATTGTTTTACAAATTTTAAAGTGGGTTATTAAACAGTCGAATCAATGTGAGTTATGTTTTGAAAGTAAGTTAAGGTGGTTCTTTTGCGTTATTTGTTCGTTTGGATTGTTTTAAGTCGGTGTTTACATATTTTAGTTATCTTTGCAGTTGCAGCACGTTGGCATGGTTTTTCCACACTAATGTGATCGTCAGCTTGAGCGCACGCTTGCGCGCCCGTGCGAGGCATGTTGTGTCGTTGTGTTTGGACAACGAGCTGAGGTAGGTCCCCCATTGCACTCACCTTTAAATTTAGAATTTATTAATCGCTTGATGTTTTTTTAATTTTAATGAATGATAAATAATATTAGATAATAAAAATTTAAATGATTATTTAGTGTGAAAATAGCCGTTTATTTTATACCGAACACTGGGAACATTTTCTTGACGGGAAGACACCCATCTTTGAAAGAATGCATGTTTTGCCTTTAAACATAATTCACGGAATTTCAAACGTACTTCTTGTTTTAAAGATAAATGATTTCTTCTGAATAGGTGTTTTGGGTTTTCTCAAGAAATGAAGTTTTTCTTTAAAATTGGTGAAGGCCCGTTTGGCACTTTAATAAAATAGATTATTTTGGAAAACCCATTCAGGGATGATCTTTGGTGTGCGTTGATTGCGTGAGCTGTATGTGATGTTTGTGCATCATGATTAATTGTTTAGCATTGTTGATTCACCCCCTCTTTTATTATATGTTTTGACATGGGAACCTGGCATAGAGAGTGAATCTTCTTAGAACGATTGCGGAACTATTTTAGACCACGCACTATCTAGTGGCCCCATAGTAGGGTAATACTGAGTTATTGCTACTATGGGAATTGGGCCCCTCGGTTAGTCCATGAAGGGCTATGCTGGGTAGTAGTATGGGCGTTATGACGTCATCGAGTTAGGGAATGCCTTCATGATGAGTCAGATGTATAGTATGTTCTGGATTGTTCACGATCTCCTATGTTCGACCCATGTTTCTTTTAGTGTTTATTTGTGTGTGGCAGACGATTGAGAGGTTGAGTTCGGTTGTTGACCCATGTGTGCCACTTTTACCATTGACCTTAGTGTGTGTTGTGTGTGATTCTCCTTTTGACTAACAACTAATGTTTGGATTTCTAAATTTTTCGCAAAATGTTTTAAAAATGCAATGCACCTATTTCTTTCAACATTAAACTTGTTCTAATTAAAAAAGTTCAATGGACTGTTACTTGTTTTAGAAATGAAAGTGTGTGGAAACCATATTTTATATAATTTAGTTCAAACCCGGAATTGATAAATTCTTTATTTATTGGTATGTGCATTGGGAATAGAATTAGTCGGGCCTACCTACTGAGTTTTAATACTCATGCCTATAGTGTTTTCTTGTTTTTTTGTTCTGTTTCAGGTTCCAGATTCAGTTGTTCGCTTGAGCGATGTTGGTTGTGGTATTGGAAGGCGACCCAAGGGGTCACGTGGATTTTTAGTCATGGTCAGGTTAGTGGCGTTGTTGTTTGCTCTTTCTTTTTTTCATTTGTTCCATTTATTTCTGCTGCTTAATTTATTTTTCTTTTGGGCCAAATCGTTCCCACTTGTTTACTTTTGATGCCCGACACTAGTTTCCAGCCCGTGGGGATCGGGAACGCCCTTCGGGCCATGTCGCGGGCCGACTCGGGTGACCGGTTCAGGGTCGACCCGGGTTGGTTCGTGACAAAATGGTATCAAATGAGGCCCTTGTTATTTGGGATTTCCGGTAGATGGAGATTAGGTGTTTCAGGACTCGAGAGGTAGGTACGGGAAGGACGTCATGAACCCTCGCCCGTTCCGCACCTCGAGTCGCCAGGGATAGTCCAGGAATTGACTCTTGGTTTCGTTCTGGTTTGTTTTGGATTGAGGGATGAAAACAGTGGTAGACCAATGTTACATCATGATATCACATGGAGTAGTGACCCATGTGGAGTCCGGGTAAATGGTTTGAATTCCTCCTAGTTTTTGACGCTTACTTGGGGCATGACTCACTACCATGTCGCCGGGTTAAGTGTGACCGCTAGTCCCTCCCTCTGGTGGTTTGATGTAAGTTGAGTGTTATTTTCATTCTGGTTGGTGTAAGTGCGTTTTTTTAAATGAAAAATGGTTTTTAAAAATGGGACTGATTTCTTTTAAATGTATTTAAATTTATGAAATGGGTTTTAAAACTGAAAGCCTTTGGTTTGGAAAACTGGTGTTTACTTGGAAATTGGCCGAGAATGGTCTGGGGTAAAACCTCAAGTACTCCATATGAACGTTTTCACATGTGAGATGATGCATGGAAAGTGTGTGTTGGTGCGTATGAATGAAATTGGATGTAGACATGGGCAACGGTTCATGGGATTACCTGGGTTTGGTTGAAATTAAAGGCTTGACCTTGTTTTCTAAATTGACTTTTAAAGAGGAAAATGGGTTTGGAAAGCATTTTTAGTTTGAAAATTGGATTTGGTATTTGGAAAGTAGCCTTGAAAGAAGGTGGTTTTGAAATATAAATGAAAAGCGGTTTTTGGGTTGTGTTTGTGGTTGTTTGGAATCTTTTGAGCTGATTTTTTTTTTGGATGAGGGTGCTTTACTGATGTTGCTTCGATTAATATTGGTTTCGGCTTGGTTTTATATATGTTGTTCAGAAATTCCACCCAGAAAGGTCCCCAGAGTTATGATGAGTCATGCCCAGTTTTTGGTCTTTCTCGGATGTTGTCTGCCCTTCATGGTGATTGGAGTCAGTTAGAGACAATGGAGTGGCTTGAAGAGGACGAACGCATCTTCAGGGTATTTGGAACTCTCGAGGCTGTTAGAGTGCATACTGTCTTGGGTCTGTTCGAAGGTCTAGCTTTGGATGGGTAGGAGTTGTTCTCCCCGCCATTAGTACAAGTTGAGATGATGTGGTATTTCCTCAAAGCCGTCTTCTTTCGATGGTTTATACTTTTGGAGGTGAGGACGAAGGAAATGGAAGAGCTCATGCGTGTTCAACATGGACAGTAGACGGGGAAAGCGTATGTTGACCATTTCAAGGATCTTGTGTCTCCTTTTCCAGGGGTAGTGTCGCAGGACTGGATGAAGACTTCTCCCTTCATCAGGGGTCTTCATCCAGAGATCAAGGAGCGATTCCTCCCTTTTTGGGAGCATCACTTTTGAGAAGTTGGTGCGTGGGGTGTTCTTAGCTGAGTTGGTCTCCGGAGTGCAAAAAGTTGGCGATCCACAGTATCTTGTTGCTTGTGAGGGTCCCCCCCATCTGGAAAACAGAGTGTGTTAGATGGATTTGTTTCTAATGAGTTCTCTGCAGTGGCTCTAACTTCCAGTTTGTTAGATTGTCTAATGGTTTACCGTCAGTAGGGACGTTTAGGGTATACAAGCCGTCATGTCACACCCCTCCGAAGACGTGCCATCATTGTAGGTGTCTAGGTCATCTAGAGAAGTTTTGTAGGAAGCATCGCTTGAAAAAGACGCTACGACTGAAGAATTCCAGTGCCTAACTGTGAGGCAGGAGATGCTTCATCCATCATATCCCCAGCCATAGGTCTTGGGGCGAAGATCACGCGCAGTCAGGAGTTGTTGGTGGTGAGATGCCTCAATTCGGGCTTCATGTTCCATGTTAGCAATGAAACATTTAAAGTCCTTTCATTATCATTCTTCCACTGTTAAAGTTTTGGCATTATTGTAGGATCATTGTGTCATCGTGAGGTTGGGATGAACATGTTCATTTGTAATCCAAATAGCTTTCCTTGTCTAGTCATGGTTTCTGAATCGTACGCTTTTCTTAAGAGTGTGTTTTTCCTTTGTCTGGATTGATTTTTGATCTAGCTGTGTTCGTTTGGAGATGTAAGTGCCTATTAAGAGTCGATATTTGTGGTTATGGTCGGGTTTACTGCTTGGGTTAAGTCCTGCTCGGAGGTTTTTCTCTAGTGTTCGGGCTTTCCTTGGTCTGAGTCAAGAGTTCCATGTTTTGTCGGAGGTGTTGTTTCGCTCGTGCTATAGAGGTTAGTCTGGATCGGTTGGGAGTTTCTGTGTTTCCCCCCTCCCGGGGTGGTATGTTATGGAGATAGAATTTCCACACTAGTTGAGTTCTTGTGGTGGGGAGAACCCTCTCGTGTTCTCCCATTCTCTTATGTTGTGGTTTCTTCTAGTTTTATTTGGGCATGGATTCTTGTTTGGTCCATCGTTCGGCTGGGTGACTTTTTGGGGGCAGAAAGTGTTTGTGGTGGGGAGAATTGTCACACCCCAACGTTTTATTTTGTTTTTATTTTCATTATTTCATCACTTCGGTCAACCTCGTCAAGGTGCTGGTCTTCAATTTTCGATAATTGATGTTTTTTTATCAGGTTTTGGATTTGTGCGCGGTCACCGCATGGTGGGCGGTAGCCGCACACTAGGCTCAGGTTCCATGCAGATGTCTATCGCTTGAAAGGAATAACATTTTATGAAAACGAAATAAGTAAAATGTTAAAGCATAATTATAATAATTAATTATGGTGTCGATAATAATATTATTATTAAGAATGGTTAAGGATATTTTTATTATCTAAATTGTTCTATTAATATAATTATCAATAGATTTTAACTTAATTGTAATTTTTATTATTATTTGTATTATTATTATTACTATTTTTGTATAAATATTATTATTGTTATTAATATGATAAAAAGAAAAAAATGAAACAGCAAACCCTACCCCCCTTTTTACTGACCCATCCCGTCGCCCCCTTTCCCTCGCTTCCCCTCTCGCAGCGGCACTGCGCCCGAACCCCAGACCCCTTCGCGTTTTGCCTGGCCTCCAGCACTTTTTCCCGCCACCCTCGCTTCCCTGCTCCAGATTTTATCCCTCCGCATTTGCCGCCAGCTCCGCCAGCCTCGCCTCTACCCGTGGATACAAGCTGATCCCTCTCCAATGGTGGCGCGCTCGGACCCCCCCCCCCACCCCTCAGCGCAATTTCCTCCATTCGGCGGCCTGTGCGTGTAGAACCCCTCCGCTCATCCCTTGCTCCGGTGGGCTGACCTCGCCGCTCTAAACGCCAGCTTCCTCCTCTATTCCCGCGCCCCATCCCTCATCCAGCAGACTTCGCCCCCCCGAGATCCGCTGCCTCCCCTCGATGTTCATTTCCCAGTCGGTTCCACCCTCACCAGCCCCCTGCTCACGCTCCAGCCTCACCTCTCGCTCCGGCCTTGCCTCTCGCTCCGGTCACACCTTCCATCTCGGTCTTCCACTGTCCGGTGGTGTACCGATGCAAATCGCAACACCTCCACCTTCTCCCTGGCTGGCGGTTTCCTCTCCGTCTCCGTCGGTGCGATTTCCTTATGTTTGTGCATTTTTTTCCACTATTTTACTGAACATAAATCTCGAAGCTGGTAATTTTTTTGACTTTCTCTTTGTCTAGAGTGCGCGTTTGATCCGTGGGTTATTACTTTTCCTTCTGTCAATGTTATGTTGCATCTGCACTTGTTCGAGGTAGGAAATTTCCAAATTCTTCCTTTCCCGCACAACCCATGACACATGTGTGTTTTAGATATTTTTTTTAAAGAATAACATGCATCTCAATAAGCGGCGTTGCTGAATTATTGCAGTGTTTTGTGTTGGTTAAAATTCTGAAAAATAGTATTGGAATGCACCTCTTATTATGTGTAGGTGATTCCGTATATAATAATGTTATTTGATGAACTATTCTAATTGTGTATCTGGTTTAGCATGTTTAGCATTTTGAGCCATGCATTAATTTTTAGAACTATTGAATAATCTTTTTTATATATATAGTGGGTTGTTTAATTAGGAAAATGGTTTCTTTAATTTTGAAAGAGTGCATTTGGTTGTTCACGTGGTGTTGTTTATGTTTTGAAAGGTGTGAGGATAGTTTTTAAAGGGTTTGATATATTGTGTGTGCAAAGTTTTTTTTTGGTGTCTCCTATGAGTAGTTTATAAGTTTGAATAAATTATTAAATTAAGAGGTTGTTGAAATTTTTTTTTATGTCGTGCGTTGGTTTTAAAAGGGTTTTTGGGTGTCTAAAGTCTTGGGTCACTCTTTGGAAATTGTTTTACAAATTTAAAAGTGGGTTATTAAACAGTGGAATCAATGTGAGTTATGTTTTGAATGTAGGTTGAGGTGGTTCTTTTGCGTTATTTGTTCGTTTGGATTGTTTTAAGTTGGTGTTTACGTATTTTAGTTATCTTTGCGGTTGCAGTGCATTGGCATGGTTTTTCCACGCTCATGCGATCGTCAGCTTGCGCACATGCTTGCGCGCTCGTGCGAGGCGCGTTGCGTCGTTGTGTTTGGACAACGAGCCGAGGTAGGTCCCCCATTGCACTCACCTTTAAATTTAGAATTTATTAACCGCTTGATGTTTTGTTAATTTTAATGAATTATAAATAATATTAGATAATAAAATTTTAAATGGTTATTTAGTGTGAAAAGATCCGTTTATTTTATATCGAACACTTGGAACATTTTCCTGACGGGCGAACACCCACCTTTGAAAGAATGCATGTTTGGCCTTTAAACATAATTCATGGAATTTCAAACGTACTTCTAGTTTTAAAGATAAATGATTTCTTCTAAACAATTGTTTTGGGTTTTCTCGAGAATTGAAGTTTTGCTTTAAAATTGGTGAATTCCCATTTGGCACTTTAATAAAATAGATTATTTTGGAAAACTCATTCAAAGGTGATATTTGGTGTACGTTAATTGCATGAGCTGTATTTGATGATTGTGCATCGTGACTGATTGTTTATCATTATTGATTCACCCCTCTTTTATTATATGTGTTGACATGGGAACCTGGCATAGAGAGTGAATCTTCTGAGAATGATTGCTGCACTTGTTTAGACCTCGCACTGGCTAGTGGCCCCATAGTAAGGGAATACTGAGTTATTTCTTCTATGGGGATTGGGCCCCTCGGTTAGGCCATGTAGGGCTATGCCGGGTAGTAGTATGGGCATTATGACATCATCGAGTTAGGGCATGCCTTCAAGATTAGCCAGATGTATAGTATGTTCTGGATTGTTCACGATCTCCTAGGTTCGACCCATGTTTTTTTTAGTTTTTATTTGTGTGTAGCAGACGATTGAGAGGTCGAGTTCGGTTGCTGACCCATGTCTGACACTTTTACATTGCCCTTAGTGTGTGTTGTGTGTGATTCTCGTTTTGACAAACAACTAAAGTTTGGATTTCTACATTGTTCACAAAATGTTTTAAAAATGAAATGCACCTGTGTCTTTCAACATTAAACATGTTCTAATTTAAAAACGGCAATGGATTGTTACTTTTTTTAGAAATGAAAGTGTGTGGAAACCAAGTTTTATATAATTTAGTTCAAACCTGGAATTGATAAATTCTTTATTTATTGGTATGTGCATTGGGAATAGAATTAGTCGGGCCTACCTACTGAGTTTTAATACTCACGCCTATAGTGTTTTCTTGTTATTAGTTTTGTTGCAGGTTCTAGATTCAGTTGTTCGCTTGAGCGACGTTGGTTGTGGTATTGGAAGGTGACCCAAGGGGTCACGTGGATTTTTAGTCGTGGTCAGGTTAGCGGTGTTGTTGGTTGCTCTTTCTTTTTTGCATTTGTTCCATTTATTTCCGCTGCTTAATTTATTTTTCTTTTGGGCCAAATCATTCCCACCTATTTACTTTTGATGCCTGACACTAGTTTCCAGCCCGTGGGGATCGGAAACGGCCTTCGGGCCATGTCGCGGGCGGCTCGGGTGACCGGTTCAGGGTCGACCCGGGTTGGTTAGTGACATGCAACACCGAGTTCGATCCCACCACGACTTACCAAACCAAACATTCAAAAAGTGGTTATGAATAGTATTAACTGCATTTTTAATTTTATATATTCCATATAATTTTAGAATCCATATTATGTGTTTCCTAGACATAATATAAGAACAAATTCATTTTTTCAGATAAAAGAAGTATTTTTTTTAAATGCAATTTTACTACCTTTTAATGGAAAACCCTTTTTAAAACCAATATTTAACACTTTTATATATTTAATTTAATGAAATTAAATTCTTCTATAGAATCAAGACATAAAAAAATTATTTTGGATAAATTTTTGGTACTTTTCTGATTTCTTTCATATTTTGATTAATATTGAAAAATACTAAATTTTAATTGAAACAAACTTTTTTAATCGGAATAATTTACAGTGTTAAATAATGAATTTAAATGTCTTGGAAGTATAATTAGATTATATTTTTATCATTTAATACAATTTAGTTCATTATAAGTAATTTCACTTTTAAATTTGACATAAACACATGTCAATCTTTTAATAGTTTTTAATTTTTAAAAACTCGCTTTTCGGTTTGGAAAACAGGAATTAATTTTAAATTATTTAACACAACTTTCATGTTTTTAATTTGGTAAAATATAATTCATTTTTGAATTTGGAATATCAAAATTATCTTAGGGTGATTTTTGGGTATTTTTCTAAAAACACTCAATTTTTTGATGAATAGTGAAAATACTACGTTGTTATTTAAAATCGACTTTTTATTTAAATAATTATATATTTTATTTAAATTTATTTTAAGTAAAAATAAATACATAATACCTATATATGTTCAATTTAATTCATTGGAGTCATTTTTAAAAAAATTTAGATATATAAAATTTTATTGAAATTTTTACCGTTATTTACCCACCTTATAGGAGCATTTGAAAATTTGCATAAAACACAATTTTACCGCTTCTGTGAGTTTAATTTCAAAAATATGAAAGACATGGTTAAAATCAGTAAGTAAAATTTGGTTCAATATGATGAAAATAATTTTGGTTGAATAGTAACTTTTAACTTTTATTTAACATGTTTAAAAGTAAATTGGGTAATTGAGGGAAAATGATATTATAATTACCCTAAAACATTTCCTAATTCTATTGGATAAGTGTTATTCGACCAAAAAACACCTTATAAATAAAATATGATCATTTTCGGTCCACTTGGATTAGATTAGAACATTTATTATTATTTTATTTAAAGAAGAGTTTGGAGTGTTAAATTCAATGTTTAATAACTAAAGTATTTTTATTATAGGGTTATACATAAGATAAATTTGACTATAAATAATAATTATAAATCTAAAAATATTTCCTACATAATGGTATTTTATTTATAAATTTTAGACATTAAATAATTTAATTTATTTATGACACAATGATGATGCAATAATTACCATATTAATTAAATATTAAAATAATTCACATTATAAATATCCAGATAAATGTAAATTGATACTTCAAATGAATTAAAATAATTTTATAGGTTAATATTACATGTTGGTTTAGGTTAAATAAATTTTATTTGAAGTGATAAAGTTTTTATGGCTTTCAAAAAAATCAAATTCTAAATAGTGTCAAAATTGTCAAAATTGAGTTTTTAAAACAAATACTATATTATTAACCGATATAATTTTCTGAAAAATAAATGGTTCGAAAAAAGGTCTTATATAAGGTTATATATATTAATAATGAACCAATTGGGGTTCTCTTGGTAGTTTATAGCATGTTGATTAACCATATAATATAAAAATACAAAGAGACATGGTAAATGTGAAACTATTTAACTAAGAGTTAAATCTAGAAAATAAGGTTAATATGGTGAGTTAAACCAGTATAAACCCAATTGGTTGAGATTTTTTAGACCCATCCCCACCTTATCCTTGAAATAAATCATTTTGGATCCATTAGAAACCTAAAAGTATTTTATTATAAAATAATATTTCAATTTTTTCCTAAAGTAACCCTCACCTCTCTTATAAAAGGGCACTTCCCCTTCTTTTAAAATCACACATACAAATCCATTTGTCTCGGCCAACCCCTACCCAAATATCCTCCCAACATTACACACATAAACTTATAGTCCTTAGTTAGATCAGAAAGCTAACCTAAAGAGCCCTTTTGATCAACTCAAAAGGAAACACCCGAAGAAGAGGTAATAATTTCACCACCCTCTTTCAAGTTCTTTTCTTATTCCACTTCCTATTTATTTTTTTCCATACCAAAATAATAAATCTAGTACCTTCTACATAATTTTATTTTATTATAGATATGGTACAACCATATTCATTATTTTATCCATCCTATAAATGAAAAAGTCACCATACATGCGTACGTACGGTTTACCGTCTCCACGTCGTGGTGTGGTTTGTTATTCAAACACTTAATTATTTGGATGGGTATAATAATGTGTATAACTGATTTAAATAATACATATAATGGATTAATGATTCTTTATATATTACATTCCATCCAATTACATAAGATTTCACCATCAATATAATGATATTGTCGCTCATGCGTACGTACGACTTACCGTCTCCACGAACGCGATGAGATTCATTCCCCATCGTAATAATTCAAGAATAATATTCATATTATGATTAAAAATAATGTTTAAGAACATAAAATCATTCTGGATATGAATCAAATACATCCTATACATAACAAACATGACTTACGTAACAAAACATATAAAGGAAAACAAATCAGTTAACAACCAAAACAATTATACTACTGAAATATCACTAACAAAGATATATTAGAATATCATATATGATATCATATTTATGTATGTGGTTATTGTATAATTTAATAACAATAAGTTAACTATTATACGGTAGGTTAATGTACCCTCGACTAAGGAAAGGTACATGGTAAGGGGTTTCTTATGTCACTTTTAATTCCATGAGATTTCCATTGTTCGCCACTTATTTATTTCATGTGGTGTATTATGTACTACCATTTGATATATATTATAATTATTATCTTTATATTCATGGTATTATATGATTCATTTGGTGGTTATTAACTTTTGGACTTACTACATGATTGATTACAACATGGTAAGGGGTTTTCATCTCACTTTTATTCCCGTGAGATTCATGTTATATTTTCCACTATTACCTTTTTGTGGTGTATGTGTTGACCATGATTGTATTGTTTGTCTAATATAATTTAATTCATGGGTATTTAAATCATCATTGGATGATCCTTCTTTCTTAGGGTGTATGTTTTGTAAGTTACCAAATCGGTAAGGGAATTTTAAATTACAATTTCCACTCATTCAGTTTTATGCAAACTTCATTGATTACTTTACTCCATGATTATGTGTGAAATCACTATTTATTTACTTATATAGTAATTTCCACTCCCCTTTTTGTAGATATAATTTTTATACACATAATCACTCCATTGATAATTTCTCAAGTCATCGATATAAACTTGATAAGAGGAATTTTAACTCAATTTCTGTTTGTTGAGTTAAACATCCAAGTCATTTGTGTTGTTTTTACAAGAATATGTGTGAATGTACTCTGATTGATTTACACTAAATATCCAATCATGTTGACTGTATTTATATTTTTCATACATAATTATGTCATTGATTTATCCTTAATCTAAGGATTCAATCTTTATAAATGAATTCATCTCAACCTACATTCCATTGAGACTTCTTTGTTGTTATGTGCCAATTAACTTTTCATTGGTGTATATAATGTACTTTGACATACTATATCATGAATCCATTTATTCTCGTGATATTATATAGTTTTTATTACCTCAATTATTTGTATTCAAGCACCTCTCCTTTGGTTAGGAACTCTAACAAAAATATCATTTTAAATGTTTTAATATTTTATTCTTCTAAATCTTTCTCAGTAATGTCCATGTTTTAAAAATGGTTTTAAGTTTTTATTTATATGGAAATTAATGTTTTAAAATTTATTTTTTTTAATTTTCCAAGTGGTATGGGACACTTGGATTCAAAAATGTATTTTAAAAATCTTCTTGTTAATAGTGATACTTTTAAAAGTTTACTTGAAAAGGGATATTTCACTCAAATATTTTTACTTATCACTTTCAACTATGTCAACATACTTTACGGGATATTATTCTTGATCGAGAATGATTTATTATGATACAAATATTTCATACTATATTTATTTTTTTGTGATATGTTTGACTGTGGATGTTTTATTTTTATACCATTCATGGTTTATGGATAAAGTATTGACATTTCATCTACTAGTTTTAATACAAATGTTTATTTTATATTTAAACCTTTTCATATGAGGAATGAATTGGAATTTGTAAGTGATGGGTGGAGACCTCTATAGCTCCTCAATGCATCAGTAGGTCTCATGAGACAAACTTGTGTCTTGGCATAAGGTCTGGATAAAATCTTATTTTTAGTCTTGGCACAAGGCCTAGACTATGTGGTTATGAAGTCTGGCATTATGCATTCCGTCATTATGAAATTTTATATTGATATTACATGTGATTATTCGACTAGTACAATATAAATGTGAATAATTAAATGTCATGATTTGATTTACCTTTGCCATATTATGCTGAAGTTTAAGTTTAAAAGGTTTTTGTTCTAGGCTTATACATTTCCTTAAATGTTTATTCTTATTTATGATAGTTTCCACTATATTGTTATCCTTATTGAGCATCTGAGCTCACCCCTTTATTATGTTTTATTTTTTCCAGGATGCAAAACATATAATACGATTAACCTATAGGAATAGGCCAAGGGATATAAGAGTGTTGAAATGGGACATAGTGTTTTTTTATTTCATGATGTAATGTAAAACTTATGTATGCATATAGTACTTCTAAGGCTACTAAACTGATCTGTCTTTCGGGACATGATTCCTTATATCATTCCAATGTTATTTAATAATGCACTAATTCTGGGTAACTAGGGTTGGGGTGTTACACTACTTCCATCCTAGTGATGAGTGTTTGGTATTCTACCTCATTATTTTTTCAATCATCCGATAGTGAGAAATAATAGGAAAACTAATTTATCTAGATATAAAATAAAATCCCTAATATAGCCCAATTGAGCTTTGAGTTTTATATAATACTTTTGATAGGTCTTCAGGAGGATCCATTATAATACATCTCCCTTGTACAGGGAGTTTCATGGGCATATAAAACCTCCTCATATGGAAGATCGGTGCCTGTTAGTGTATTCTATGGGGAAGGATCTACTGCAAGGAAATAATACCAGGCTTTCCCTTTCACTAATTTCGGTGAAATGAACTAAATTTATTATTTCTGAAAAATGACCACTCATCAAGCCAATCTCCTAGTAAACATAGGGCATCCGAGTATGTACTTGAGTAGGTCAATAAGAGAGACCATATGGAATTCATGGGGTTGTAGGTAATGCCTTAGCTTTTTTCACTACAAATATGAGTATAAGGCAGTTCTTCTCGACATCAGGGTATCAGGTGTCAATACATATCATTGTTTGGATGAGGTATTAGAGACGGTTCTTGATCCCTACATCATTTTTCATTGTGAGTAAGGTTCCTAGTAAGAATTTCATGGCATCCACATATAATATGAGTTTCCTCAATTCCAATGTAGGCATCAGAACTGGTGGGCATACTAAACACTACTTTAGACTTTTGAAGGCTTGCTCGAAGTCATCATCCCATTGATAGGTATTACCCATTAAAATTATCCTCGTGAAGGGGAAAGCTTTTCTGGTTAGGTTGGATTTGAAACACTGAATTTAGGTGTGGTTCCCTCAATTAATTGAAATTTGGGGGGGCATGACATGACTAAAAAATCATTATCATTCTATGGTTCGACCTCGATGTTATGGTGTCATTTAACAAAGTCAAGTAACATCCCTAATCTTACCCTAATGGTGAATTTCAATGGATTCATCTTCAGGATATACTGTCATATCCTATCAAATATTGTTTGGAAATCCTTTAAATGATTTCATCATTGTCAGGATTTGACCACTGGGTCATCGACATAACATTTGGTTATTCTTCCAATGAATGGTTTGAAGATATGATGTATGGCACATTGACAAGTGGGGCTATCATTCATTCGTGAAAACGGCCTGACCATATATAAAATGATCCCAAGAGGTGCTATGAAGGTAGTGTCTTATTTATCTTCATGTGATATATTTATTTGATTGTACCCTGAATAATCACCCATGAATGAAAGGTCTTGGAACACAAATATTACATCCATAAATAGTTATGTGATCAGAAATGGGAAATAATCAATTGGTAAGTTCTGATTAAGGTATCCCAAATTGATTCTTACCATAATATGCCTATTATTTTTCTTGATAGGGATGATGTTACTGATCCATCATGGGTATTTCACTTCTTATAAAAAGTTGTATTTGATCAATTTTTGACCCTCCACCTCCATATTTGTTGCATAATAGGTGCGAATCATCTTAGATTTCTACTTGAAGCCTCTGTGCTCATCAAGTAAGTTGAGATAGTGTGTAGCTATATCTGGATTCAGTCCATGAATTTATATATATTTCCAAGTGAACACATATAGGTGCTACTTTGGAAATAAAATATACATCTATTTCTATTTAAAGGTATGGTAAACACTAATCAGTGTAGGTTTTGAGTCTTATTACGTTTCCAGATTCACCTACCTGAGTTTTTTAATGGTGGTGGAGACACCTTCCTTGAATGCAGGGGGTGTTCCTAAGTTCATCCATATATACTTCTATCTATATAAATGTGGAGGAATTTTTAGATGAAGATGGAATTATAGGGGAATCTCTATCATTGTCGAGGTGAGAGAGGTTGTGAGAAGATACATTGTCATCCCCTATATCCTCATTCATAGAAGAGATATTTCAGAGATGATTGTTTTTTACACAGTCACAGGGGACAAAAGGGGCATGGACCTCTGGGATCATGACTATCACCTCAACTCGATTTTTGGGGAGCATATAGTCACTGTATAGCATACACTATGGATTTTTAGGGGTTGTCTCTAAGCCACTAGAGGATGATACCTTTATATAATCACCCACCATTGGCTCTTATCCTTCCTTTTTATAGAAACCCACCTCAGTATATGTGGTTCCACAAGTCTCAAAGGGGGAACTATCACTATGTAGTATTCCAACTTTTCCATCGATGGGGTATTTTAGACACTAATAGACTTTTAGAGGTACTAATACTTGGTTATGGATTCAGGTCCATCTGAGAAGGATGTGGTATGCAGTGTCTTTCTAGATAACAATAAACTCAACATCAGATATGTAATCTCCAAATTGATCTTTGATTTTGGTCTTCCTGATAGGTCATTGCTCATGCTTATCGTAACCATGAATGGTCAGATGGAGAAAAATCCCCTTCCTTATATACCAAACATCATAGGGTTCATATTGGTATGAGATTGATCCCAAATCCATGTTTAATCAGATCCCTTCAGATATCAACATTATTGAGTCTACCTAAAACATATTGGGGTTTAATGTGTCCTTGGATGTCCTCTTCGTAATCATTCCCTAGGAATGAGATGGAAATATGGAATTCTACTGAAATGGTCTCAATTTGATAAGCCACTCCTATAGTGACTTATTTCATGAATTATTTTGGTCTTTAGAGGGATTTAATGAGTTCCTCTATGAGTTATTTTGAAAGATAAATTGCATCATGGATTGATAACATGGCTGGGACAACCACCAAATATTTCAAAATGTATTACTTTTATGCCAGAGATCGGTACATACGAAGATAGGGGTTTTCTATCGAATCTGGATTATTAATCAATGAATTTGAGGTGGATGGACTTGGTCCTTGTTCTGAGGTTGTGGGAACAACTGATTCCAGTGGCATGGGTCATGTTAGCCATTCCCTTTTCCTGGGATGATTGGATAATTGAACCCCTTCTAAGAATTCATGTAGTAAAACTAGGTACAGAAGACATATAAAGGGTTCTAAGATAATGAAATTTCTTTTTTGGGCTTGATGCAGTGCTTTACCATGGGTTTCTACTACATATATGTCCTCTGTGGGCAGATGAATGAAATATTGGGACTGATAATGCCCATGTAGTCCCATGTATCCTCAGTTCCAGTGCATGCAGGCTCTCGTTCCCTATTTATGTGTGGGAAACTCATATTTTTAGGAATATTTATCATTAGAGAAGGATTATTCCAAGTGTATCAAATTTAAAAATCTTAATATCATCTCTTTTTCTAATTAGGGTTCTATATGGTAGAGTGATTCTTGTGTTTGGATATTGCAGGGAAGAAAGATATAAGGGTCAAAGCTTGTTTTGGAGCAGAATATGACTCATCTTCTTCTATTTCATTATGGTTGTGAAGTTCATGACATCCTTTTGGAGATATATCTGATGTCACCTACATATATGGTATAGATATTGTGGTTATTCAGATCTATTCTCTCATGGTGTCATGAGCTCAGTCAACTATTTATAATTCATCCATTTGTTTATCATCGGTTCATGGATAGCCAAAACATTCATCCAATCACCATCTTCTTCTGACTAAGAAATGTTTATATAGGCCACCTGATTCAAGGATTTATCTAACACCACATTTCCATAAATGATCATGCCTTGAAGGACGTATTTGAATATTAAGCAGTTCTGTATATTATGACCCATCTTTATATGGAAAGGGAAGTAGTCAGGATGATCAGTGAGCTTGTCATCATTGAGATTCATAGGATGTGGTATCTCGAGGAGGGTATTTTCCATGGCTACAAATAAATAACTGGGTAATTTCTCATTTCATAGGTAGTATGCATTACTTATCTATTCCTCAAATCTTGGGTGACCTTAATTTATTTGTTCTTATGGATGAGTGTGATTTTTTGGTTGTGTCCGCTTGAAAGGAGGTGTTGGGAAGTTCAGAACCTGCCTAGGTGCTTGCATGGGCATTACTGCTGGATTGAAAATGAAAAATGTATCTTCTTCTTTCCCTTGATTTTTCCCCTATGTTTATGCCATGAGTTAAGATTTGGATCGAGTTCACTAGATAAGGTCCTTCAGTTTTTTTTTCCTTTTTATAAAAATTCATGGAACCCACTAGATTCTTCATTGGGATCAAAGGTGTATGTAACTCATCTAGTATATTTTCAGAATAGATTTCCAATAGTTTCTCCTACAATATAATGATGCTGATTGAATCGTTTAAACCATTCCATCTTTTTAAGAAGTTATAAACCCTCTCATTTTCATATTACTTATGGTTTTTCAGGTTGATGATTGTCATTTTCCTCAGCATAGAGCTGAACTGATAATGAAATTGATGATGAAGGTATTATAATCCTACAATGGATTCTACTGGTAGACTGATTTTCCAAAAATGGTTATCCCTATCAAAGTATGTATAAAAATCCTCAGTTTAGTTTCCTCTTATTGATCTTTATGGACCATCATCGGCTCACATAAAGATATGAAGTGTTTGAGATTCTATTAAGGGTTGCATACACCATAAAATGTAAGGAATTTCATAGTACCAAAATTTTCTGGGGACAGAGTATCATCCACCCACTTTGGATATGGATTCCTCTCAGGCTACACCAGTGTGATTCTCCCTACCAGGGATTCCATATGAGTATCTAGGGACTCGATGTTGTTAAAGAAGCTCCATGGTGCTACTGTATGAGCTGCCTCGCGACTATAGGGAGCATATGGATCCATATGAGTTTTCCCCACCTTCACATCCTGTTGATTTTGGATTCATTCTAAGATTGAATGATTAACCTATAGGGGGATTGGAAGTCTCCACAATTAATGGAATCCATGATAATTTTCGACTTCCTCATTTATGTTGACCAGCTTCCTAGATTTGGATCCCTTCTGACACTAAGATACCAATCTTACTGGTGGATCGACTAAGGGAGGGAGAATATTCATCTCTAACTAAAGATGATACCTGGTGGGAATATTTTTCCTGAGTGTCTCCTCATTTAGTTTTCTAAGATTTTGTATATCATTCTAATATTTTGAAAATTGTTCCTCCATTGAAGGATCTTCAACTCTTCTAGGTGGTGATTGGGATGTATCCACAAGTTTCCCTTTTTCTTTGGTAGTGTTCCATCATAGAGGTGGAAACTTGATATTCAGAGGTGCAAGGCTTTGGACCCTTCTTTGGTTCTAAGTGTGTGAATCCTCAGTTTGTGCATCAAAATCAACCTCCTCTCAAGGTATATTTTCCATATATTATCCCTATTCATTTTCATCTTAGTCCACCTTATTTATTGTATTGATATTGACATCATTTAAAAAGGAATATTAGGAAATAGTGGTCATCCCATTACTTTCATCACAACAAGATGATTCTGCACTTCCTTCATTAGGGCCATTACACAAACAATTGGCCATATCATTCCATTTTGTCTTGCGACCCCAACATGGTCTAGTTGAATTTTCCATACACTCCTCCCATCGAAGTCTATGAACAGTTACCTTGAGGTAGTCTCCATCCATGTTTTCCAAAAGGTCCTTGAATAGTAGACGTTTGTCTTATTGTGGGAGGAACATATGGGATGTCGATCATTGATATTTACATCCCAAACTAGAGAATATTGATTATCTCTATAGTAATGATGATGGTAAAATCCCCCCAACCCTATGGGATGGGGGTTATTTGGGCTACAATTGGCATTTATTGACCCTGTTGTTATGGATCCAATGATTCCGATTAGGGACTTAATGATTCACATGATAGGAATTGAGACATAAATGCCCCCATCCTAGCAGGATAGGGTTGATATGGACTCACTGTTGATTTCCCCCCAAGACCCTCTTAGGGGATGACGAACCTAGTTCTGGAAATTGAGATATAAATTCCCTCGACCTAGTGGGATATGGTTTGTTTGTAATTAATGATGATATGTCTTGATTCCTCTTTAGAATTTATGATTAAGTAGGGGTATATATTCCCCCAACATGAAAGGTTGAGTTTTCTCCTGGACAGATTCTATGGAAGCTGCTATTACAGCTCATTTTATGTCCCTCATATGTGTTTGTGTAGGAGTTAAGTGTGACAGTATCCCCTGATGGGAATCATTATTTATTATAAGTTGTTCGGTTGATCACAAATTCAAATTACGTGTCTAAAATTAATTCTAATTACATTGAGGTTCATATTTAGAAGGGTTTATTTCTATCCTCTCCCAATATTTGTGATTTTTTGGATTTATTGAAATAGGGGGATTCTTTTATAATGATCGAATAGCTCGTACGTTACCTAGTACTCTAATTTCACTGGAGGATATGAAATTATGGGATGTTTTATGAGGTGTTTTGTTGTTCTAGGGACATAGTGAAGTGTAATTCTCCATATTTATCTCATCCTCAGATATGCACATCTTGATATACTTTGGAAATCAATCTCTAGATAGTAGCTACATTGTAGGGACAAACACTACATAAGTGTTTTTCATGATCCTCTATTACTTGATTCTATGATATGGAAAATACGGCCATATCTATCAAAAAATAGATTCTATTAGTGAGATGATGGTGATACTCATACCTTGGATAAGTGATATTTCTAGCCTTCAGTCACTGATGAGTAGCCCAAATGTTTTGGTGTAGATAAGGCATATACTCCTTTTCTACCTCATCTGAGACCTCATAGTCTAAAGTGGAAAGGTCTAAAACATTATTGGTAGGTTGATTCGGAATGAATCTCTCCATGTGTAAATGTCTTCCTCCTCTTCATCAAACTTAAATGACTACATCTGATCTGAACATAGAATATTCTTCTTGGGCTCAACTACTAACTAGAGTGGTGTGATGCTTGAAGTTGATGTGGAACTATTTTAGATTGACCCCAGAGTTTCAAGAACCTTTCTATATGAAGGAATCTAAGTATTGAACACATCTCTATACAAAGGTTTCTGGTCAATGGGAGGATTTCCTTGCTCATGGGAGATATCACCATCAGAAGGTTAACCACAGTGGATGTCGGGAGTAGAGTCCATGCAATCCATCTCGATGCTATAATGAGGAAGAATATCATTGTAATGGTTGTATTATACTTAATTTGTAGAGTTTATGGACCCTTGGGGTGTTGATAATGTCTCTTGAATGACCTCAAGGACACTAGCATTGAAAATATTAGGAATATAGCTCTTGTTCTTCATCAAGGATGAATATGGTGACCTAAATTTATAAATGTTTGAGGATATGAGCCTACTATATAATGGTTTCCAAAACATGTTGATAAACATCTATTGTTTTGGGAGTATGAGCCTTATGATGAGAAGATACTGGAATATGTCAATGAGATTCTTCATTATTGATCTGGATATGAGCCCATCCCCAGGCATGTGCCATTCTGACTTTGTGATCCTTGGTTTGAACGAGATTTTGTGCCCAATCCTGAGCATTAGAATATTTCACTGGTCTTTCATATAATGAATATGATCCTTCCCTAAGTTATGTTCCTTTCTCACATGGTGAGGCTCAGTTGAACATGAATATAATCCCAATCTAAATATGTATTCCCAGTCAGAATATGTTGATGGACCTTTGGAATTTGAGAAGGGATATGATCCTCCTCCATTATTTCCTTGAAAGGATGTTGGTCCAGTATTTCCTTGGTGGATGTAGAAATATTTTCCTAGATTACATGATCTTCTATAATATTATAGTAATATTAATTGATATGAATTAGAACATGTCATGCGGCATGTTCCATTCCAACACGGTTAGCCCGACCAAAACGTGGATTTGAGCCTGATCTTGGGCAATTGGATTAAGTCGATGATCTTTTTTGATAGGAATATGATCCTATCTCGAGGAATTTTCCCCTATCACTTGGGTATATCCAACCATAATAGGGATATGAGCCTAATCCTAGGCCTTTGGAATGTGACACCAGACTTTTTTTATAGGCATGTACCCATGCCCCAAAGAATGTGTCATTCTCACCAGGTAAGCCCCAGTTGGAATAGGAATATGATACTAGTTCAACGCCTTGTCCTTCAAAATAATATGATGATAATCCTCTTGGATGGGGGAAATAATGTGTTACTCCTCTTGGGAAACTACTTGTTAATAATGATCAGAGTTTTGAGTTGTTCTTGCTATAGGGATAGAAATATGTGCTTCTCTATATATCTAAACCAGTTTCAGAATATATCGATGAAGTTCTTTAGCTATTTCTAAGATGTAATGGAATTTTAGGAAAGTTTGTACAGGGATATAATCCAATGCCTTTTCAATCTCTATTGTCTACTAGAAGATGCCTTCAGTTTATGGGGGGAAATGAGCCCTATTTTTTCCTTCTTTTGCTACCAGAATATGTCAATGTGCTTCATGCATGAGGGTAGGGATATGAACGTCCCCCATCCATGATGAATGAATATGGTTGCAGACCTGGCCCTAATGAGAAGGGATTTGAGCCTTCTCGCTAGTTATAGTTATAATATTCTGATAGACATCATCAGTGCGAGTGGGGATATGAGCTCACTCTTAGATATCCAGTTCCTTCCTTGCCTAATAGGTCTTCCTTACTGCCTATGCAAGGGGGTCAGAGGCGGATGTGTGTTGGGTGGTACTCCCAACTGGAAACTAATGGGTACCGATGGGACATTTTAAGTGATGGCGGTTGATAGGAACCCTCCTTGACAGCCCTTTAACTGGAAGGGATATTTACTTGACTCATTATTCCACATTTATCAGAAATTGAAGGTTGTGATTATTACACTATGGGGATAATCTCACAAATAGTTTTTCCATGGAAATGAGGACCACTGGATTAGCTAAAGATTTACTTGGATGATACAGAATCATTGGAATTAGTACTTGGAGACCCCCATGGGAATCTTCGAGGTTTGATATTGTACCATGTCGATGGAACACCGAGATCATTTTGTTCACCACCTGAGGTTGAATGTTTTAGGTAGGTAAGATCATTTTGCAAACCTTGGGGGTTACATCCACAAATAACTTTCTAAAAGAGTTGATTTATGATGACATTATCTCATATCAATATGTTTTTTATAGGATAATTATCTTCAATCATTCAAGAAACAAGGACCAAGGTCACCGATTAGTGTAATATTACAAGCAAGATGTTCTCAATCAGATATGAATGGTTAATAAAATTGTTCTTTTATTACCAATATAGCCATTCTACTCAAATGTACTTGTCAAATCGAGGATGAACTTATTTTATGGGAACCCCAATTACTGAGGATGCGATGTACGATTTATATCATGATTATCATTTTTTATATTAAAACAAAGGGTTCTATCATATGAAAAACTGACAATCCTATTATTTGAGATTTTTGTGTCAGTCTCGTTGTTTTTTTCTTAGAATATGAAAAAAATGGAATGATGCATTATTAAATGAACATTCTATTATTTGATAGATTAATATTGGGTTCCACATTTTTTTCGATGGAAAAGAGATAACTTCTAGGTGAATTTGGCATGGTATGATGGTTGATTATGAGTTAGGGGGGTTAAATGTGCTCCTCAATCATTTACATCAAGTGAACATTGTTGTTCATAGAAGAAAATCCCATTAGTTCCCACATCCATAATTAGGTATATAACTTCTTTCTAGAGGCAGGTGTTCAATTGGTGTTTTAGACCCAATTTCACTCCGAAACTCACATTGGTAAAGAGGATGGTAGGTCGGGCTCATTGTACCCTTTTGGGTGGAATTTTTTCCTAGTTCAAGACTCTCTAATAGATTTAATATATTTTCATGAATCACTTCATAATCCAGATATGGTAATAGTTACCATAAAAATTGACCATGGGTTAACCCCGTTATGTTTAAAAGAATAAGGGTATCTCGTTATTGAATCCATATGCATGTATCCAAGGTCTTCATAAATTTATTAATAATTAATAGAAGCTTTTATGTTTAAGACCAATAACCGGACACTTCAGAATTTTCTTCCATGTAGGGAGGTGGTTAACATTATGAGGAGGGGGTTGAGACATAATGAGGCATCCTACGTATCCTATTTATTATGGGAATAAAAATCCATGTAGTTTTTAAACACTTTTTGTTTAATTTAATTTAGAAAGAACATGTGTTCAATAATTTAGGAACTAAATATTTGAGCCTGAGTCTCATAGATATGTCTTGTATATCCTTGTTATAGTCAGAATCAGAGTTAATATATTTTATTCACACCCTTTGAACTATCCCCAAGGTATATTTCTTTATAAGGGGGAATTTTATATCATGCCACTCATCAGGGATTACATGATGAGATTGACCTGGCTAGTGGAGATTAATTATATAAATGACTAACCGTTGAAACTCCTTATTCACACATGAGCTATGCTCAATGTGCAAAAAAATGATGATAAGTAATCAGTCTTACTACATATGGATGTGGGTATTATGTACTGGGACATCCCTTCGAATGCTTAATATATTTATCAAACCTCAAGGAGTCATCCTACATATCCTAGTTATGTTAGGAATTAGAGTCATCAAGTTTAATTGGCTTCTCAGTCCATTGGTGGATGAGGTAGAATGATCATCCCATGGGAACGATTGGGTTCTTCTAGTTGAAATGTCAGAGACATTCAGGGACTTACACCAAAGTTAGTTCCCATTCGTGTTCATGTTCTAGTATTAGGATAGTGTTCTATATATCCTTGTTATTAAAGGAATCAAAGTTCTCATAGTTTAATTGATTAGGGCTTACACACTAAGGTATCCCTTATATACGTAACATATCATATTTTTCTGCTAATTAGGGATTACACACTGAGGTTTTCCTATGGATTTTTATTATGGATCTAGATCCTTAACAAGGAATATTACAAATCTTGGTCATGGAAGTGATTATAGTACTCATAATTCATTTGTCTTCTCATTACATTGGTAGATAATATATAATGATCATCCCATGGTAATGATTGGGTCCTAATTGTTGAAAAATAAGAGACATGAGGGGGCTTATACCAATGTGGGTGATCATTCAAGTTCGGTCTTAAGCTTTAGGAGGGATTCAGGTGCATCCTAGTTATGGAAGAAATCAGAGTACCCATATTTCATTTGATCAGGGCCTACACACTATAGTTTCCCATATAATCGGGGAATATCATATCATGCCACAGATCGAGGCTGACACAATGAGAATGATCATGTCTTTATAGAGGCTTATGACCTAAATTATATGATCATTGTAACTCCCTATACTTTCGTGATCTATGATCAATGTGGTGAACAAGGGATGGAAATAATCACTCTCATTGCTTATCAGCATGGGATGTATATGTTGGGACTTCCCTCTAGATGTTTTCAAGGATATTGAGCCTTAATAAGGAATCCTACATATCTTTGTTAGGGAATCTATCATAGTTCTCATAGTTTGATCAGGACATACACATTGAGGTTTCCATTATATGCGAGTGATATCATATTATGCCGCTGATTGGGTCTTACACCCTGAGGTTTCTCATTGGCTACTTAACAGAGTCTGAGGCTCAGGGAGGAATCCTATGTGTCTTGGTTATAGACAGAATCAGAGTTATTATAGTTATTTTGATCAGATTTTACACAATGAGGTTTCCCTTTGACCTGGCCTACTAGTCTATTTGTCATGTGTTGATTTTCCACTCTATATGTCTTAATTTTTTTTCTTCCCATGTCAAAGGATGCCAACCTAACAAGTCTAAATATGATCACATGATCTAATAGATCTATTTGAGGGATGTCACATGACCTGGATAGCATTTATGAATGTTGTCATGTGATTGAGGCTGACTTATCTGGAGGACATCGTAAGACCCATATGGATTTTCCTTGAATCCTGCACATGGTCTTGGATGATATCCTTAGAGAGAATCAAATGATCTAGCTTCATTACCCTTGTGTCATCACAAGAGACATCTAACACACTAGGTGGGAATCTTGAGAATCAATACGCCATGTTAGGAGGGTGATGCATGACCCATGCTGACATGTTTGCAGGGCACCACAAAAGCCAATTGACGTGTTCAGAGAACATCACGAGTTTTCATTGGAATGCTTGGAGGATGTCGTGGGATCCAGATGACATTCCATGGTGCTATCACCATACTTACCTAACATGTACTAATGCCTCCATGTGATATGGGTGATAAGTCTGGAGGGAATTTTGACGGTTGGATGGTGTTCACAAATGGTTTCTTGAGACTATGGTGGCATTCCTGAGGGTCTTCATGTGAATTTATCTTGACTTGTGCAAGGGACTCTACATGATCCAAATTATGTAAAAAAAAGGAGTGTCGTGAGGTCTTGGTGACATGTCTTGGTGTTGTTGCATTACATGGGTAGTTCCTAAAAATCACATGAGGATAATCATGTATTCACTTTGTATCATTATTATCTCTTCATATCCTTTGTTCCTACCATTTGTTTCAATTTTCATAGGTTTTTTTATTGTTTTCTTGTTTTAGGTTTCATATGTTTTAAAAAATATGTGGGATGAATTTCACAAAACCCGCCAGAATTCCTTCGTGTGATCTATGAGCGATCATGTGAAGTGATTATGCATGATACGTGATCACCCCACATACTCCCTAGATCTTACTTGATAGTATTATTTTTTGGAAATGAGATCATCCACTTCAAGATATTTGCTCTGGTGATTGGGTTCCCCTGTGTGAGGTTCCAAGAGTTTTTCTATCTCTATCGTCTCTAAAGTTCCATTTTTAATGCTAGGGTGGTGGATTCATAGGCCTCGCCACACTGGTTGTTTTTCGCATCCCACATCATGTATCGTACAAATCCAATTTGGAGTCTATGGAGGTATTTGGAATTATGAATCTTTGGGAGGTCCTTTTGTGGGTCCCTTTGGGGCGTCACATGATTTTCATCGGCCACAAGACCATCTCATCAATGCCAAATTTATTGGATTATTGAAATCTAATTGGGTATTTTTTTTTCTCATGAGTACTTTCAAAGGGACTTTCATATTATCATACTAACATTTTCAAGGTACTTTTTAAGATTAATATTCCCATTGAAAATCATTCTCATGATTTTAGTCAACCTTTCAATGAAATTTCTCGTGACAATGATGTCTTGTCAGGGAGTGAAAGTTCTCGGTCAGGAGGATTGTATCACTGAGAGGGGATGGGGTGAATTATTGTTAGTATTTATTTTAGGTTTACTTGAAACATCTTTTGTCTCCTATTAAAGACCCAATTCCATGTTAAAAATAATTCAACCACACATCCAAAATTAGCACAATAATTTACAAGGTTCATTATTCAATAAGAATAGCTACGTCCTTGGTGTGGTTTAGAAATGATAAAATACCGTAAAATACGCTGGTTTTAAATCCTTGGATTACACCATATAGGATATACCCTTACACTCATGTAGAACTATGTAAAAAATTATAATAGTGTGTGTCCACCCTCTTAGCACAAATAGTGTAATAAAATGTTTTTGTAACAACTCATGTTACTTGTACTTCTTTTCAATCCCATAAATTTATATAATTGAAATAAAATACTTCACATTATTTACTAGAACAAGGTAAAAACTTACTATACTTTTTTATAAGAAACTAAGCCCAATTTCCATGGGTTTTATTTTTTAATTCGGATTCATCCAAGTATGATTCTTCCCAAAATATGATTCTATTAGTTCTACTTTCGTTCATAATAAAATAGAAATGAATCGACACCACTTTTATTCTGGATCATTATAAACTCAGTATGATTCTTCCTTAGTCGGAGAACCTGAATATGGAAATCCCAAAGCCAATTAATCCATACCAATATGATGACCAGTCAAATAAAATTGACAAGACAAATACAATAATCAACTGAATACAAAAAACACTAAGTATGATTATCAACTGAATAAAACATTGTGATCTTCTATCTTCCCCTATGAATTCTTCCTTTCTAAAAGTCTTCAAAAAAGTTCAATACGGTATCCTCTTTATCTCACTAAAAACTTTGATCTTATCTCTCTAGTTCAGTTAATAGTACTAGTAGTCAGAAAGTACAATGTTATTCTCCTTTTATAGGTGACCCTTGAGAGGTTTGGCTAGGAATCCCAAAAAACATTGTTGCTCACATAAATTCACCAAAAAATTAATTTCCCCTAAAATATCAGGATGTATTTTTTACTTCTTCAACTCTTCTCAATACTTATCAATTATTCTACAATAATAAATTATTCTTCATACACTCATTTCAATTTCCAGACTCTTTTCAACACAAGAGTCGGATTCTCTGAACTTGATTTCTTCAAAACAATTATCTGCACCAATTTTAAGAAAGCGTATTAAGAAATTGATACAACTATGAATGCTAAATACGATTATTCATTTGAATGTTGAGATCCCCCTTTATTGTATATCTAAAAAAACTCCTTCTCTTTTCATCTTGACCAACATGAGATACAAAACATCATCTTCTCCTCTTTTCTTGACTCATTTGGAAGCCTACAAAGTAATTCAACCATTTTGAAACGGTTGACTACATTTTTTATCTCATTTTATCATTCTATTTTCATCCATAAGACTCAAGAAATTCCTTATCTGAATATTATTTTCCAGAGTATTATGAATTCTACAAGAGATCATTTTATTCTTGATCCTGAGTACGATTTTCTAGAATATGATCTTTTCTTGGTATGATCATTCTGTGTACATTCAATCTGATTATCATCATTCATGATATGAAAAGTTTTTTTATGATTCCAATGAATGATTAGATTATATATTTAATCAAAACCATATCTTACTCCACTTCCACCCAGATACGAAAAATATGGGTATGATTCCTTTTCAATCAGCAGCATCTCTTTCCTCTCTTCCACCCAGATACGATAAATCTATGTACGATTTGGAAGACGTTATTTCATTTTCTTCCATCATGATTTCATCACAATTTATCAATTAAACTTATGATTTTTATAAAATAAAAATTATAAAAGCATCATCACATTTTTTTAATCGTAGTCATAGAAACTCTGATTCTCCATCAAAACAACCACTTCTTTCATATTGGATTCAATGTGAATTTGATGATCATTTACTTCTAGTAAGATAAATTTTCCATGAAAATGATTATCTCAATATATATAATTATCAATTCTTCATTACGATCTTCATCCATTCCAGAACCAAGGAAAGTGTGATTAGAACCTTTTCTTTCAAAACAGCTTCTCATCATTGTGATGGATAAAGTGAATCCTATTGTTCCAACAACGACGATCAGTATGATTTCCACCAAATAAAATGAGAAGTGATTTTAATTATTCAAGAACCTTCCTTGATAATAAAATACTAACACCTTCATTCTTCAACTTGGTCCTAAGAGTGTCCCCCTTTGGAATTTTTTGTCAACAAAGTTTCATAAATCCATGAACATTGTATCCTTAAGAAAGGGATTACTTATCAAAAATTATAATCCTATAGGAGCTAACTTATAATAGGAAATAATAATCATTAACTTAAAAACCATTTTTTCTAAAAGTAGTGATTATGAAAACATATTTCTTTTTCATCATCCAACTCTTCTTCACCCTTCCTGGAATACAAAACAATTTCTTTTCCTATAACCACTCCAACAAAAGTTACGATATTTCACTCCCAAAAAAATGTTGAGGTCACAGATTACCCAAAACATTATATTTTAACATTAAATACATCGAATTATAAAAACAATTCACCCCTTGACAAAACAATTCAAAGGTAGTATGAAATATGGGGATAGAAAGACATACCTCCACCATGAAGAGAAAGATATTGGACACCCATGTTCAACCTCAATTTAGAAATTGATCCCTTCAGTAAAAGTTTTGTGGATATGTTAGCAACTTTTTTAGATATTGGAACATATTACAACTTCAATTCATTCTTCTCTACATGATCTTTGATGAAATTATATTAAATATCTATATGTTTTGAGTGATAATGTTGAAAAGGATTCATGGTGAGACTGATTGTACTTTGATGATCACAAACCAAGTACAAAGGTAATTCCACTTCAAAAAGTAAATATTCCAATTATGTTTTCATCCACATAAATTGATTAGTGTATTTAGTGGAAGAAACATACTCAACTACATACATTCTGAGAGTTACTGAATATTGTTTCTTTGAATTCCAACTAACACAATTCATTCCGATAAAGAATACTCCACCATATGTGGATATTTAATCATAAAAATTTCTTACCCAATCCACATCTGAATACCTAAATGGATCAATACTATCTGAGCTTCAATACCTTTTTAAAAATTATATTGTGCCTATAATGTATCTTAGTATTATTTTTCCCACAAGTAAATTTGATTATTTTGGAGCACTCAAAAATCTAGCACATACGGTAACAACATAAACAATGTTGGTTCTTGAGGAAATAAAATAAAATAGGCTTTCTATCAGCTTTTGATACTCTTTCTAATCAACTTATTTTCCTTATCTATATGTAGAAAACATTGTTACCATTGGCATTGGTGTGGAAATAGGTTTTTATTTATCCATTCCAAACCTCATCAGATGTTCCTTAGAATAATTTTCTTGAGAAATAAAAATGTATTCCTTTCATTGATATATTTGTAACCCAATAAAGTATCTCATTTCCCCCATCATGGGAATTTCAAATACCTTATTCATTTCTTTAGAAAATCTTTCACATGGTTTTTCATCCTTCCCAACAAAGATAAAATTATCAACATAAAAAATTACAATGATGGAATTCTCTTGACTTTATATGATATAAATATTTATATCCACTCTTCCTTTCTTAAAACTCGTCTTCCTTAAGCATGTATCCAATTTGGAATACTATTCCCTTGGAGTTTTTTTCATATCATAAAAGTCCTTCTACAATCTGTAAACATAACTTTCATATTTACCAACAACAATGCCACATGGTTTTTCAATATAAACATCCCCTTCAATATCACTATTCAAGAATGCGTGTTTAACATCCATTTGGAAGATCTTGTAGCCTCTTTGTGAAGAAATAGAAAGAAAGATTCTAATTATCTTAAGTCTTTCCACCAGAGAAAATGTTTCATCAAAATCGATTCCTTCAATATAAGAATACCCTTTACAAACCAATCTTTCATTCTTTTTTATCACTTCACCTTCTTCATTCATCTTATTCTAGACAACCCATTTTGTGATGCTAATGATTTTTTTGGATTAGGTATGATTTCCCATGTATCATTATTTTCAATTTGATCCAACTATTCATTCATGGAATGAACCCATTATAGATGCTCAAAAGCTTATTTCACAACATTTAGTTAAACTTTTGAATACAGAGAATTATGTGTAATCGAATTGGTTTTTCTTTTTGTTTAATCCATCTGATGTTGATCGCCAATAATGTTCAGAGCCCCCGCTTTCTTCCTCATCATAGGATGATATTATTGAATATATTCCTCATCACTTGAAATACCTAGGTCTGATTCTTCTTCTTGATTAGGAATTTAATTTTTTGTGTCTTTATCAAAATATTTGTTAAACTTGCTCAACTTCCTTGGCTGTCTGAGCAAGATTCTATTTCTCATAGAATTCTATCAATTTAACATCAATTGAATCGACAATACTTCAAATTTATTTTTTGAACCACCTTTACACTCTTCCTTCTAGAGTATAGTGTATAAAGATTATATCTTATACTTTCTTCTCAAACTTTCCATATTTTTCTCCATTCTTCATTATAATGCACGGACTCTAGAAAACTCTAAAGTGTTTAAAACTTGGAGTTATTCCATGAAACAATTCATAGTGAGTCATACCTCATTGAGGATTTTACAAAAAATGGATCTGAATATAAACATAAATACTCATGGATTTCCTCCAAAAGTAATGTGGAATTCCATGTTCAAATAACATGGTTCGTTCCATTTCTACTTAGATTCTATTATTTATTTCAGAAACTCCATTTTTTTGGGGAGTGTATGGGGAACTATACACATTCTGAATTCCATTTTTCTCAATATAGATATAAAATTATTCACTTCTATATTACCCACCATTATCTTTTCAAAACTTCTTCACAAAATACCAACATTCCTTTTCTACTTTTCTTCTAAAAAATTTAAACATTTTCAAATAATATGATTTCTGTTTCACATACATGACACAAGTAATGCATGTAAAATAATCAATGAAGGTAATGAAGTAATTAGCCACATTTTTTGATTATTTTTTTGGTGGACCACATATATCAGAATTTATTAGCTCTAAGGGTTGTTTTGAACAATTCAAAAATTTGTTATGAATAACATTTGTAATCTTTCCTTTTGGGTAGATAGTACAACACCAATCTATTCTTCATGGAAATTCATGAATGGAACGGACACTGTTCTTTTTAGATAAAATGATCATGTTTCTATAACACATATTAATAAGGCCTTTATTCCATAATTGATTATATTTAACCAATCTCATATAACAAGAGTTTTTTATTTCACCATCCTGAAAAGAAAAATTCACTTATTTATGTTTTACTCTTGTAAAACTTTTCCCATATTCTTCACTATTTACAAAAAAACTCATCTTTCCTAAAGATAACTTTGTTAAACTTATCACACAATTATGAAATTCATATAAAATTGTGTTTCATCACATCAATATATAGCATTCTCTTGTATTTTATCTTTCTTTTTCCAATTATGGCTGATCCAACACCTTTAATTTTAATTGATTCATCATTGTCAAATGTTACAATTCCTTCTTTAAAATATTTCACATTTTTCAATAGTTTCAAGTGTCCTATCATGTGAGAATAAAACGCACTATCAAGTATCCAAGGGCATTATCCTTTTGTGTTTTTTAATTCATTTTCAACAAAAAAACCTTTTTCTCTGTTTTATTTCTTCACTTCCGGATTCTATGTATTTTTAAGAGTCTTTTGTTGTGTTGGTAACAAAAAATACATCATTTTGAAAGGCTCCCAGGTTTTTCACATAATTTACAAATAATTTCCAAGAGATGGAACCTATTTTAAATCCTTATTCCACTCTTTTTAGACTTCTTCACAAAAAATTTCTCATTCTTCTTCTTTAGAGGGAATTGAAACCCCCTCAAACTTTTCCTTTCATAACCTATAGGATAATAAAAATGTTTTTGGTTGAACCAAGACATACTTTTCGTGTGTCTGAATCCACCAGAATACCAGAAATAGCCATAAAAAGAATATTTTCCGATGAAACTTCCATATTTATTAAAATTGTGAATACATTTCTCACCCACCTTCTTATCTTTATTTCCCACATTAATAGAATCAAAAGTATTTGATATGTTTCTAGATTTTGGTTTCTTTGAGACTTCAAAATTCTAAACATTTTTTGTCTTGGTGACAAACATGACCTTTCAATATTTCTTCTTTTCTATAATAATTCCATATTTGTTATCACCCTTCGAAGGAAACCTTTGTTGAACCTTATTAGGTTTCATATTATGAGATCATTCACTAACTTCAATAGTAGATTTTTGTAAACTTGTATTTATCAATTCATCTTTAGAGAAATTCTGTTGGAAAAGTTCGCACTATTCTTTATTTTCTTTCAGATTCGCTTCCATGTACTCATTATGATTCTTTTCTTCTACAAAATATTTCTTCAAATCATAAATCTCTTTCAATAACTTCACTTTCTCATCAAAAAACCCTTCTGGTTTATTGTTTAGGAACAATCATCTTCCAACATTTTGTTTTTATTTTAATTCATTTCCTGAGGCACTCTTTCAATTCTTCTTTTATATGGAATTCAAGTTGGGTTTCTTCTTATTCTTCAGAACTATTTCTTCTGAATTCTTCATCATTCATTATTTTAATAAAATTACTTTAAATACCATATGTAACTGATTTTTCAGATTCAGCATCACTACTTTATTCTTCTTTACCTTTAGATAAGAAACTTCTTCTCTTGGAATCAAATAATTTCATATCTTTCCATGTGGAATACAATTTTCTTTTGTCACCCTTTTTCTTCCATGGTATTCTTTATTTATTCTTCTTCATTATCCTCTTGTTTTTTTTGAGGAAAATTTACCACAAAGTTCCCAAAATAATCACATTCAAAACATTTAAAGGAAAGTTTTCCTTTGTTTTTCCTTATATCAGTTTTCAAAATTTTATAAAACAAGGATAAAATATTGTCAATATTTTTAAATACCTCATTTTCAGAATAAGAATCACCATCTTCTTCTTCAAAAATAAACTACTTTTAAATTCCCTTTTTTTAGTCTTGAAAGTAATTTCCCTATCAACTTTTGTTTTACTTTCCATCGGTTTCTCTCTTCTCATTTAATTGGTGATAAGAGTGATATGAAAATCATTAAGAGATAATGTTTCGGGATATCTATATTCTAATGAAGAAACTTTTTAACTATTTTTTCAGGTAGGATTCTCAAGATATCTTCCACAAAAAATAGAGTCATCCAGCATTTCACCATGACATATGATAGTACTGACAATGACATTCACCCTAGTAAAGAAGGCCCCAATAGATTCATGCTCACCCATCTTCAACTATTTATATTTTAATCTCTAGATTTTTATCTTTTCCTCATTCACTTATGTATTTCCCTCGTATATATTTTTCAATTTATGTCATATACCTTTGGTTGTAGCGACTCCTTTTACTCTTAGGAATTAACTTTATGAAAGTGATGATAATATAGAATTTATTTCCCTTCCATCATTCTCCAGATTCATCTTATTAACATATATTAGAGGAGTTTTATAATCAATAGGAGGAAATTGATATGTTATAGCTTCAAGAACATCATATACAATAGACATAAGAAATGACAATATTCTATATTTCCAGATATAATAAATCCTTTCATCGAAGACAGTGATACCTTTACTTTTTACACAATTCAATTTCTCTATCAGTATAGAATAAGTGAAGGAAACCTATTCTTTGATACCACTTGAAAGTTCCCAGTTAGGATGATTGTATCACTAATAGTGGGAGGGGTGAATCAGTTATACTATTTATTTTATGTTTCCTTGAAACAACCTTCACCTTTTATTAAAGATTCAATTCCATAGAGAAAACAATTTAACCACACATCCAAAAGGAACACAATAATTTAAAAGGATCACTATTCAATATGAATAACTATGTACTTTGTATTGTTTGGAAATGATCCAATATCATACAATACACTAGAAATCAATCATTAGATAACACTGAGTAGGATATACAATTACACTCATGTAACACTATATAAACAATTCCAATAGTGCATGTCCACCCTCTTAGCACAAATAGAGTAATACTATGTTTTTTTAACAACTCGTGATATTTGTTATTATTTTCAATCCCACAAATGTATTAAATTAAAATAAAATTCTTCAGTTTATTAACCATAAGAAGGTAATAACTTCATGGACTTTGTTATGAAAAAATCAATCCAATTTTTATAGCTATTATTTTACCGATATGATTCCTCTCATGATGATTCTTCCCAAAATATGATTCTTCTTGTCCGATTTTCTTTCAGAGTACAATAGAAATGAATTGGAACCACTTCAATTCCTGAGCTGAATAAACTTAGTACGATTCTTCCAAAATCTAAGACTATGAATACAAAAATACAAAGATGATTAATCCAACCCGATATGATAACAAACCGAATACAATTAACCAGTCAAACACATTAATCAACTGAATATGATAATAATTTAGTATGATTATTAGTTGAATAAAATATTTCATTCTTATCCCTTCTATGATATTTTCTTCACAATAGAACATCTTCAACAAATATCAATATACTATCTTCTTTATATCACTGAAAACTCGAATCTTATTTCTCTATTCTAGTGAACAGTACCTACAGTAAGAAAATATCATGTATTTCTCCTTTTATAGGTGACCCTAGAGAGATTTGAGAGGGGATCCCAAAAAACATTCCTGCTCACACAAATTCACCAAAAATTAAATTTCACCCAAAATATCATGATGCATTTTTGACTTTGTCAACTCTTTCCAAAGATTCTTTATTCTTCTACAACAATCACTTCATCTTCAAACTATCATTTCAATTTCTTGATTAATTTAAATACATGAGTCTGATTCTCTAAATATGATTTCTTCAAAAAAAATACTCATTACCAATTTTAAGAAAGCATATGAAGAACTTTATATAACTATGAATGTTGAATATGATCATTCTTTTAAATGTTGATCTCCCCCTTAATAGTGCATCTAGAAAACTTCTTATTTTCTTTATCTTTACCCACTTCAGATACAAAACTTCATCTTCTCCTCTTCTTGACCCAATTAGAAACTTAAAAAGTAATTCAACCCTTTTGAAATGGTTGAATATATTGCTGATCTCATTCTCTTCTTCTCTTTTCACCCATCAACCTCAAGCAATTACTTATCAGAATATGATTGTCTAGAATATGATCATTTCGGAATATGATCATTTTCTTCTTGAGACTGAGTATTATTTTTCTATTATATGATCTTTTTTAGGTACGATCATTATGGGTATAATCATTATGGTTATGATCATTCTAGATACGAAAAGTTTATTATAATCTGGATGAATGATCGGATGATATAGTGAATTGGAACCCTCTATAACTCTACTTCCACCTAAATACGATAGATCTGTGTATAATTCCTTTTCAATCGGCAGTATATCTTTCTTCTCTTCCACTCATATATCATAAATCTTGGTACGTTTTGGATGAAAATTTTTCCATTTTATTCCATAAATATTTCATCATAAGTTATCAATTCAACTTATGATTTATAAGAAATAAAAATCATCAAAGAATTGTCACATTTGTTTAATTATAGTCATAGAGACTATGATTCTCCATAAAAAACACTTCTTTCATACCAGATTCAAATAGGATATGATGACCATTTACATAAAACAAGATACATCTTTCATGTAATTGATTCTATCATTCCAAATAATGATCAATTATTCATTATGATCTTATACCATTTTGAACCCAATTCATGTTCCATCAGAACCTTTTATTTCAAAATAGATTCCCATCATTACAATGGACAGAGTGAATCTAATTGTTCTAAAAATAATGGTCAGTAGTATTTCCACCAAATAAAAACAGAAGTTATTTTCATTCTTCAAAAATATTCCATGAAAGGAAAAGACAAACACTTTAATTATTCATCATGGTCCTAATAGGGAGTTCTCGAGGGATGAGGCAGACATGTAGATTAGTTATTACGGTATCTTTTGGATCACCATGGGATGTCGTAGGATGTTTAGGACCGCAATAGGATCCCTCCTTCTTCCATTTTTTAATTTCATTATTTATTTTTAAAACGTTTATGCATCTTGTGAATTTGGATGAATGTCGTTGAAGGAAATCACTCTACCTATTAGTGATGTGTTGTGCAACCAACAAAACGTATTGTGGTGATGTCGGAGTATTTCATGGGAAGTTCCTTATATTTTCACTTATGGATCCAAAGGGGAATTATGAGATCTCCTGGACATGTCTGAGGCTCTTCAAGTGAAAGGGATGACATGCCAGTAGGAGTTTTTGAGATGATTAGAACATATTTTTGTGTGCATGCGGTGTCTTCCAGATCTCTGAGGGAGCATCGCATTAATTTTATGAAGGCAATAGGCTACCTCCCTCACCACTTTTTATTTTATTTTTTTACAAGGGTTAGGGATCTTATGAGGTTTTATGAATGTTTTCAAAGACAATCATCCTCCCCGTTGGTGACGTGTCCCTTGAGTTTTATGACCATAAGAGGCTCCCACCTTTTGGATATTTTCCTCATATTTTATAAGTATTTTTTATGGTGTATCATGAATCTGCCGATTGAAAAGTTGTGGGACCTAGGGGAGATTATCTAGCCACCTCCTCATGATCAACGATTGTTTGTGGTGCCTCCTCAAGAGTATAATTACTATTTGAAGGGAATTTGTGGGGCCTTCTATAGTATAAGAATCTAGTCTTAAACATTAAATAATCTTCAATTATGTTAATAATTCATATTGAGGTCATTTTTAGGTATATAGTTTTAAAACATTAGGCCATAAATATTGCATTACATTTGAAAAATTTAAAAGTAGATACGTCTACTTAGTATCTATTTTTCTTCATAAAATAAAAACTCTTAAAAAATTATAGTGTCTAGTTTCATGTTTTAGACAGTATGACTTTTCCTTAATCCCATCCTTGACCCTATTCATCTTTAAGTCCTGTGAAAAAAATTTAAAACTTGGGATGAGAATAAAAATCTCTATAAGGGTTATAAAATTAGGAAAGAAAACATTATCCCATAAATAATTACAAATCAATGAAACCATACTTCTCAATCATAACATACCTAATAAAATCATAATATTTATGAATAACACAAAGAAATCATAAATCATAAAGGTAACCTATGGAATTCTTAACATACTTACATTGTAGCTTTCACAACTACATACGGAGTAACATTTGGAGTACCCATCATAGTATATTCCCTAAATCCCTTAGTATAAACATTAACATTTACCTCTATCACGTTACCCAATGCATTGGAGAGCTATCCCGGGTGCACCCGCCCTAGGTCTATCACAAAAACACCCGTATACGTAAACAATTCCCAAGAACCATAATATAATCAAAACACATAACACAATCATAAAAGGAAATATAAAATTTCCACATTCCAATCACAATATATCATTTCAAGATATTTACATAATCAATGATTTGTCAAAACCATATTCAAAACCATTTAAAACATTACATAATGATATTTTTGAATCAAAGTGTCCCATACCACTTTGAAATTTTTTAATTAATTAAAATTTTAAAACAATAATGTACATATAAATAAATCCTAAAAACAATTTCGAAAACATGGACATTAATGAGAAATATTTAAAAGAATAAATATTTTAAATGTTTAAAATGATATTTATGTTAGAGTTCCTAACCAAATGAGAAACGCTTGATTACAAATAATTAAGGTAATAAAAACCTTATAATATCATTAGAATAAATGGATTCATGATATACTATGTCAAAGTACAGTATATACACCATATAAAATAGAATCGGCGCATAACAACAAAGAAGTCTCAATGGAATATAAATTGAGATGAAATAACTTATAATGACTGTATCATTAGGTTAAGGATAAATAAATGACATAATTATGTGTGAAAAATATAAATAAACTCAATATGATTGGATATTCAGTGTAAATCAATCAAAGTAAATTCACACGTATTCTTTTAAAAACAACACCAATGACTTGGATGTTTAACTCAATGAATGGAAATTGAGTTAAGATTACTCTTATCAAGTTCTTATTGATGACTTGAGAATTTATCAATGGAGTGATTATGTGTATAAAAAGTATATTCACACAAAGGGGAGTTTAAATTAATACATAAATAAATAAATTGTGATTTCAAACATAATTTTTGCGTAAAATAATACGTGAGGTTTTCGTAAAACCCCAGAGTGGAAATTGAAATTGGAAATTCCCTTACCGATTTGGTAACTTGCGAAACATACACCCCATGAAAGAAAGATCATACAATGATGATGTAAATACCCATAAAATAAATTATATTACACAAAAAATAAAATCATGGTAAGAACATGAACCAAACAAAATGAAATAGTATCAAATATAGAATGAATCTCATGGGAATAAAAAGTGAGATGAAAATCCCTTACCTCGTGTCTGACTTGACTCATTCATTCCTTGTTCTTCCTGAATAATAAACTTATGTAAATTTATACTTGATTCAGAAAATTTTTAAAGTTTATTATTCCTTTTATATCACTTATTACTATTCTATATCAATTATTAATTATTTGAGTTCATATCGGACATTTTGTCGATGTTCGGAATATGAGTTAAAAAAATGAACTTGTTATAATTACAATTTTTTCATGTGGTCAAAAGTACATTATCTCTAGAATGATATTCTTGATAAATATATCATATATATCATATATATACAGTATATATGTATCTAGAATAGTCCATAACATTTGTACATAAGAAATGAAATGCCTCGTTCATGGAGACGGTAAGCCGTACGTACACATGAACACTACTTTCATTTTTTTCATTTTTAAAGAAATGAAAACATAATGATACATCGGTATATTATAATTATAGTATAATATAATATTATATATATTACATAATTTCATTAACAACATCATTTATACATTCCATGTATGGTATGAACGAGTCATATCACTTTGAGGGGGTGGTAGTCTGCACTTCCCCAAATGAAATTATTATATATATATATATATACTACATAAAAAGCGTAATGGTTTGTTCTGAAAGGGAATTATAGAAGAATTAGTGATAAAATATAATATAATATATATCACAAATAAATATAGTTCCATCATAATGTCCACCATGAAAGGTAGTAGGAGATAATTGAACAATCATCGTTTCGTGAGGCTGTAGTTTTCTGTCCATAGAAACAATATGTTCTTTACCCATTAGATGGATGTGTGAGTAAGTCTAGTTCGAATAATTATCATAACAACAACCTATTATATTGAGGATACTTTTTTGTTATAAAATAAAGGAATAAAAAGTGTATAGGGGGTTGGAGAAGTAAAATAAACGAAAAGAACTTAATAGAAGACGTTACCTTTAAATCGGGTTACTCCCTTTGGTTAGAACCAAAATGATTTCTTGAAGTGCCTTCTGCCTAAGTTAAGGCTTCTAGGTGGAAGATAGGTATCATGAGATATTATTTGGGAAGAGTTTGGATGATCCAAGCGGCTTGAGAGGTGTGATTAATGCTTTATATGTGAGGGCTTTTATAAGGGGAGGAGGGTCACTTTTGGATGGTTTGAAAATATTATTCTATTATATAATGATTTTCAATTTATAAAGATCCAAAACTTATTAAAGTAGAAGATAAGATTACTCTTTCTCAAAATAAAATCATCCAATAATAATTGTATAGGTTTTGGATATTGTTTTAATTTTTATAATCTTATTTATTTAAATCATTTATTAATGTGGTAAACACTACATCATTATTGTGTCATAAATAATTTTACTTATTTGAAGTCTAAAAATTATAAATAAAATACCATGATGTAGGAAATATTTTTAACTTTATAATGAATATTTTTAGTTAAATATATCAATTATATAACCCCACATTAAAATTGTTTTAGCAAAATAATACATGTTTATCGTATTTTTATTTTTACTTTACATAAAAAGTTATTAATGTCATTATCTTACCCAAATGGCTTTCAAAGGATAAATATCTCACCCAAGGATTTTATTGGTCATCCATGACTCATCCAATAAGGTTAGGATACATGTTAAAGTAATTTTATATTATTATATTATTATTTTTACCTTGAATTACCCTATTTACCTTTAACCATGGTAAATTAAAGTCCAAAGTTACTATTCTCCAAAAATAATTTTCATCTTATTGAACCACATTTTACGTACTGATAAAAAATATTTATATCAGTTTTTGAAATTCATGTCACATATGCGGTAAAATTTCATTAAAATAAAAAATTTGGGTTTTTAACTACAACTCAGTGTTTTCATTATTCATTAAACAATTGATGGTTTTCAAAAAAATATAGAAAATTCAGTATAAGATATATTTGATAATAAAAATTAAAAAATGATTTATATTTTAAAAAATTAAAAACATAAAAGTTGGATTAATTAATTTAAAATTAATTCCTGTTGTCAAAACAAAAAGCGTGTTTTTATGAAATAATAACTATCAAAAGATTAACACTTGTTTATGTCGAATTTCTAAGTGAAATTAAATCCAATGATCAAATTTGGAATAAATTTAAAAACTATAATATAATTACACTTTAAAACCAATTAAAAATATAATCTAACCATACAAATAAATTAGATTAAAAGGCATTTGTGAACTAAAATACAGTATTTTTCACTATTCATTAAAAAATGAATTTTATCAGAAAAATACCAAAACTTTACCTAAAGTAAATTTTGATGTCCCGATTATAAAGAAGAATTTTATTTTGTAAAATATAACATATAAAAGTGACCAAAACTAGATTTAATGATGGTTCTCCATTAAAAAGTGGTAAAATTACCTTTTAAAGAATATTATATTACTTCTTTCTTAAATTAGGATTCATTCTTATTTTAAGCCTCTAAAATTTATTGAAAAAAAGTAAAGTCATTTAACAACCATGTATAATCATATTTTAGTTAGTTCTATTCTGAAGAACCTTTGTGGTGTTTTTTTTAACATTTTTTTTATTTGTTGACAACTAATCTTTTTGTTGAAGAATGTTTTTGAGTTACAAAATGTTGAAGTTGCTTGTGGTTCAAGATTTTCTTAAAGAATATTTTGTTGAAGAATGAGAATTAAAAAGTTAAGAAAGTGTCACAAACTTTCTTAAACAAATCAGAAGATGCTTTTCTAATCTTATAGTTCTCACACATCATGAAAAGCTTCATAATAAAAGCTGTTGAAGAAATGGTGAAGAGGATTGAGTTTTTTTCACTAAGGAAAATTCTAAGGAAATTAGGAACCAGTTTTTTGGAACCTGTTTTCCTCAACTAGTTCTTTTGAACCTGTTTCTTAGAGTCTATCTAAGCCAGAAAATTGGAGTCTACCCAAGCCAGAAGTTTTGAGTCTATTTCCTGAACCATATTTTTAGAGTCTACTTGCTGAATCAGATTTTCAGAGTCTACTTGCTGATACAGAATTCAGAGTCTACTTTCTGAGCCAGAAGTTCGGAGTGTATTTCCTGAACCAAAATTTGGGGTGGACTTCCTGAACCAAAAATTCGGAGTGGACTTCCTGAACCAGAAATTCGGAATGACAATCATGAGCCAGAAATTCATAATGACAATTCTGAACCAGTTTTCTTGAACCAGTTTTCCTGAACTAGTTTTCCTGAACCAGATTTCTTGAACCAGTTTTCCTGAACCAGTTTTCCTGAATGAGTTTTCCCAAACCATTTTTCCTGAACCATTTTTCCTGAACCAATTTTCATGAACCAGTTTTCATGAACCTAAAATCATAACCAAGATCTATCCTTATCATTTTGAAGAAGATATGAAGATTTCAATAAAACCCGTACTTTATCATTGCATAAATCTCAGAGAAATTTAAGGAGATTTGAATAAGTCAAATATTGAAGATTAAATGCGAGAGATTTTCGGAGTTTTTGAGATTTGAGGAATCGGGAATGTTTTTCAAGATTCTCGACTTTGTTTTCTGAGTTTCCAAAAAATATGTGCTCAGATAATTCGCTCATTAACAAATTTTTACACACGCGGAAAAGGCGGAGCACTGGATAATTCGGAGTGAGCTTTTGTGCTGAGTCATATTTTATTTTCTAAGAGAACCAGATTCAAGAAATCCGTACTGAGTTTTAGAAGTGAGAATTTCTGCAGAATCATTATTATCTTGCTGAGAAATTCGAATTCAGATGATCAAATTCGAGGAATTTAGATTGAGTATTCGGAGTGGGTATTTCTGCGGAGTCACAGTTTCCTTGCTGAGAAGACCAGTTTCAGATAACCGGATTCATGAAATCCGGATTGAAGATTCAAAGTGATCTTTTTCGGAGTCATAGTTTTCTTATTAAGAAGTTCGGTTTCATAAAATCAGATCCAAGAAATTGGATTGAAGATTCGGAGTGAGCATTTTGTGGAGTATCTTGAAAAAATCTTTTTCTTATGTTTGGCTCAGTTGTTCTTTAAGGAAACATTGTAAACTAATGGGAGTTAGTATAATCTTTCCTATCGGGAGATAGAAGGTGTCCAATGGGAGTTGGCATAAGTTGTATTCACTTCTTCATTATAGTGGATTTCTATAGACCCACGGGAGTGGCTATGGTAAGGACGTAGGTTCTCTTATTGAGGTCGAACCTTGTAATTCTTGTGTTCTTTCCTTACTTTACCTTTCTTACATTCTTGGGTTACTTGATAAAGGTTGATAAGGAAGTAAATCTTAACAGGTTTTAAGGTTTAAGTTTCATAATGTTTTGAAACTTATAAAAAGATATCAACTGATTCAACCCCCCCTTCTCAGTTGACATTCGATCCTTGGAACTTCAAGTGGTATCAGAGGGAGGTTACCTTGTTCTTTTTTCCTTATCATGGAGAATATCAATTCTATCAACAGTAGAGGAATTCCTACATTCGATGGAAAGAATTATTATGGATGGAAAAATAGGATGATTCTGTATCTCATGTCTCTTGGCCTTGGAGTTTTTGATGCTACCACTATTGACTTTCCACCTATTGAGAAAAATTCTCTTATGACATTTGCCGTCAAGAGGAACATAGAATTTGATGGAAAGGGTAGGAATGCTATTCTCATGTCCTTATCAGAAAATTTTTATCAGAAGTTGATGGGTCTCACAACATCAAAAGGCATGTGGGACAATATAGAAAGCGTTTTTGAAGGAAACACAAAGGTCAAGGAAGCCAAGCTACAAATCCGGAATAGTAAGTTTGAAGACATCAGGATGAGAGATGACGAAGAAATTGATGAATACTTCACCAGAGTTAATGAAATTGTTTGCAACATCAGGGTATTCAGAGAATACTAGAAAGATTCTAAAATTGTAAAGAAACTTATGAGAAACTTTCCAGACATGTTTGATTCTAAAATTTCAGCTTTAGAAGATAAGGATGATTTATATCTTGATGAACTGCATAACATTCTTGTTGCTTATGAAATGAGGAAAGCTCATATCTTTAAGAAGAAGATGAAAGATGAAATGGCTTTTGAAGCTATGAGAAAGATGAAAATCCAAGATGATGATGAAGCTAATCCTTGTGAGAGTGTTGATAAGGAAGATGAAGAGTTGAATGAAAAAATCATGTCTCTTATATCCAAGATCTATCGAAGAGGAAGAGTAAAATATGGAGGGAAACTCCCTCTCAAATGTTTTTAGTGCAGTGGAATCGGGCACTTTGCTATGAATTTCCCAAAGAAGAAATTTTGAGAATATCAAGATGTTTCTAATGAGATTACTTGATGGAAGAAGTATAACAAGAATGAAAAAGAAGAGAAGACTTCTAAAGAACTCAAGAAGAAGTTTTATGGAAATAAAAGAAGAATGTTGAGAAAGAAGGTTGAATCCGAATCATCTAACAATGATTCCTTGGAAGATGAAAGTAGAGAAATATTCAGAAACTTTATTTCAAAAGTTGAGAAAACAAATGCTTCCTCAGAAAGTGAAGAAGGTGGTGAAGAATCTTATAGAGAATATCAGCTAAGATCCAAACTTCTTGCTTGTCTGGAGCAAAACAAATCCCTCAAGAAAGAAATTTGTGTGATGAAGAAAAATCATGATGAAGTTCATGATGGAAGTAAAGATTTTACCAAGAAGGAATATGAATACATTCAAGAAATTTTAAGTCACAAACATAGAATTTATGAATACGAAAAGATGATAGAAGATCTTAGCAAGAAGCTGAAAATTAAAGAAGAAGAGGTCATCAAGTTGCCATCAAAATTTATTGAGTCTGAAAATTCCTTAAGGAAGATGAATTAAAACTTCCACAAAGCCACTGAAGTAAAAGTTGAGACTTCCAAGACTATTAGAAAGGCTTATCATGAGAATCAAGTGAAATATTCTCCTATCAAAAATAATGTTTTATCTAATTCTTCTAACATTTCTGGTTATGGAAAAAGTATCAGTAAAACTTTGGTAGAGAAAGGATGTGAGAAACCTTTTAATCCTAAAAAAATTGAAAACTCACTCAAAATAAGAGATGGCCTACATCTTGAGTTTCCTAGAGCTGAAAGTATTTATCAACCTCAACAAAGTTTCTATAAAGAAAGATATTTCTTTAATAGAAAATCAAGATTTGAGGGATATTGCTGGTGTTGTCGAATATATGGGCATAGAGCTTATAATTTATGGCACAATTTATCTCTACCCAGAAGAAGGCTTGAGAAAAGTGGAAGAAATAACGAAAGAAGAATGAGTAACCTTCTGTATTCAAAGAAAGTTGAAATGGTGAATTCTCAAGATGTCAGAAACATGCCAAAAAAAATCAATTTGAATGTTTGGAAGAATTTTTTGGAAGATGTGATCAGTCTGGTCATCATGCCGAACGATGTATTACTCTTCTTCCAGAACAAGTTTCTTATGATATGAAAGAAAAGAAAGCTAAAGATAATAAGGTTGATGAGAGATCTTTTTTTGTTGAGACACCTTTAAAAGAAAGTAAGAGAAACAAACCATGGATTATTGATAGTAGTTGTTCTTCACACATGATAGGTGATATAAAAATCTTGGAGCATGTTGAATGTCATGATGGAGGAGCAGTTACTTTTGGCAATGATAGTTCCTTAAAAATTAAGGGAATTGGAACGGAAGAGATTGAACCAGAGAAACGGGAATCTAAGGAAGTCTTTCTTTTTGATGGGCTAAAACATAACTTACTTAGTGTAATTCAACTTTGTGATGATGGAAAATAAGTTATTTTCAGAAAAGATTCTTGTGTAATCAAAAGTGTGAAAAATGGAAAAGTGATTACAAAAGGAGAAAGAACCGGTGGGAATCTCTTTCAAATTGGAGAATCCAGTCAATCTTGTTATTTGAGTGTTGAAGATGAAAACAAGTTGTGGCACCGAAGACTTGGCCACCTGGGGAAGAAGAACATGAGTAAGCTTTCTAAAGTTGATGTTGTTCGAAATCTTCCAGAACTGAAAAGAAGAGATGAAGATGTTTGTGTTACTTTCCAGAAAGGAAAGATGACTAACAAAAGTCATAAAAGAGTTGAGATTAAATCTTACAAACCACTTGAGCTTATTCATTCTGATCTGTGTGGGCCGATGAGACATCAATCAACAAAAGGAGATTTATACTTTATCACTTTTATTGATGATTTCACTCAGATGACAAATGTCATGTTCATGAAGCATAAGTCAGAGGCTATTGAAATGTTTAAATTCTTCATAAGAGATGTTGAGAAAGAATTGGGAGTTTCCATAAATAAGTTGAGAACAGACAAGGGTACCAAATTCACAAGCAATGATTTTAAAACTTATCTAAGGAAGAATGGTATCAAACATCAGTATAGTGATCCATATAATCCACAACAAAATGGAGTAGCAGAAATGAAAAATAGAAGCTTGGTGGAAATGGGAAGAAGTATGTTATCAGAATACAAACTTTCAAAATTCTTTTGGAGAGAAGCTGTTAGCACTGCTTTACATGTTCAAAATAGATGCTTTTTGAGACCAGAAACCAACATGACTGCTTACGAGATGTGGTATAACAAAAAGCCTTATTTTAATTACTTAAAAGTTCTTGTAAGTCCATGCTTTCTCAAAAATAAAAATACTGACTTAGGAATGTTTGATGTGAAAGATGAAGAAGGAATATTTATGGGTTATTCACCAAATGGAAGAAGTTACAAATTCTTGAACAAATGTTTATAGAAGTTGGTGGACTCATATGATGTGAAGGTAATTGAAAATCCAAGTTCCCTCATAAAATTTGTTGATAATATTGAGGAGATAAATCAAAGAATTCCCATGAGAGTGAAAGTGACTCAGAAGAGCCACATGGGGAAGAAAGTAATTTTGGGAAGGAATATGTGACTTTCCCTACCTTACAAAAACATGTTGAATCCCAAAATATTATTGGGAATCAGAAGGCTCCAGTTTAGACAAGAAGAAGGTTGAGATTAGAAGATCAGACTTCCCTTATCTCAAAAGTTGAACCAGAATCAGTTTCAGAAGCTATTCAACATAAAGAATGGGTGGATTCTATGAATGATGAACTGGATCAGATTGAGAAAAATGAAACATGGGAACTTGTTCCCAGGCCAGCAAATAATAATGTTATTGGAACCAAGTGGTTTTACAGAAATAAATTGAATGAGCATGGAGAAGTTACAAGAAACAAAGCGATTCTTGTGTGTAAAGGATATTCCCAGGTGGAAGGTGTGGATTTTTATGAAACCTTTGCCCCTGTTGCAAGTTTGGAAACTATACACATGTTTCTTGCAGTAGCTGCTCATTGGAATTACAAGGTCTATCAGATGGATGTAAAGTCATCTTTCTTAAATGGTGAGATTGAGGAAGAAGTTTACATTGAACAACCTTGTGGGTGTTTTCTTGATTAGGATGAAAACAATGTTTATAAATTAAAGAAAGCCTTATATGGGCTGAAACAAGCTCCATGGGCATGGTATTCAAAGCATGACAATTCTTTGAGAAAGGTGAATTTTTCTAAAGGAAAGGTTGATAGCAACTTGTATATTAAAGATGTCAACTCTGGAACTTTTATTGTAATCACTTACGTGGATGATATAATTTTTGATGGTGATAAAGAAAAGGTCTGTGAACAGTTTTCTAAAGAAATGAAGGAAAATTTTGAAATGTCAATGTTGGGAGAATTAACTTTCTTCCTTGGATTACAAGTTCATCAACAATCAAACTACATTTTATTATCCCAAGAAAAGTATGCCAAGGAATTTTTAAATATGTTTGGGATGGAAGAATCAAAGGAAGTTTCAACTCCTATATCAGTGAGCACAAATTTCAGAAAAGATGAGTAAGGGAATAGTGTGAATCAGAAAGACTTTTGAAAGTTGATAGGAAGTCTTCTTTATCTTACAGCTTCAAGGCCTGATATTGCTTATGATGTGACTCTCTATTCCCGATATCAAAGTAATCCAAAAGAATCACAAATGTTGGCAGTCAAGAGGATTCTAAGATATGTTAAAGAAACAAATTCACATGGGTTGTTATACAATAGAAACAATGAGATGATGTTTCATGGTTATAATGATTCCGATTGAGCTAGTGATTGTAATGATAGAAAATCAACATCCGAAGGAACATTTTTCTTAGGGGAATGCTGCGTGAGTTGGCACAGCAAGAAACAAAGTTCAGTAACTTTAAGTACAACTGAATCCGAATATGTTTCAGCTACTCAGGCTTGTACTCAAATGATGTGGATGAAAGTTCAGCTGGAAGATTTGAAAGTGAATGTTTCTAAACCATTTAAGATACTTTGTGATAATAAAAGTTCCATTGATATTTCCAAGAATCTTGTTCAACATTCAAGATCAAAACACATTGATATAAAGTATCATTTATTAAAATAGAAAGCTGCTACTGGAGAAATCTTTCTGGAATATATGTCAACAAAGTATCAAATTGCTGATATTTTCACAAAAGCAATGTCAAAGGAGAGGTTTGTTGAGCTGAGGTTGTAACTCCATGTTCAGCCTCCTCCCATGACTTCCTAAAAACTCATAAGGAAGTATCCCCCACTGTACTTTGGATTATGTTGACAATGGGTAAGAGTAAGTTTACTTTATGAATCTAAAGCAGTGGTTATCATATAATGGGGGAGTGAGAAAGAAAAATGGGAGAGTAAAAGAAAAGTGATAATGAGAAAAATAAATTTTGAGGGGGTGTTTGAGTAAGGTGATGTTTACCCTTACATGGAAGAAATATTTGCTTGTCACTGAGGGATGTAAATCATTCAAAAACATTACTTTTCCAGTAGTGTGGTGTCAGGAAACTCTCTTTTGAGAAAGGATATGTTTTGGTAAAATTCATTTTTGAGAGATGAATGTCTTGTGAGGTGAAAACTTGTTAACCAGGCTTTCCAACAAATCCAAAGGGGGAGATTGAAGAACCTTTATGGGGTTTTGTTTAACATTTTTTTTTTGTATTTGTTGACAACTAATCATTTTGTTGAAGAATGTTTTTGAGTTACAGAAAGTTGAAGTTGTTTGTTGCTGAATATTTTCATAAAGAATATTTTGTTGAAGAATGAGAAGTCAGAAGTTAAGAAAGTGTCTCAAACTTTATTAAACAAATCAGACGATGCTTTTCTGGTCATATAGTTCTCACACATCATGAAAAGTTTCATGATAAAATCTGTTGAAGAAATGGTGAAGATGATTGAGTTTTTTTTCACTAAGGAAAATTCTGAGGAAATTCGAAACCTGTTTTTTGGAACCTGTTTTCCTAAACTAGTTCTTTTGAACCTGTTTTTCAAGGTCTATCTGAGCCAGAAAATCAGAGTCTACCCAATCCAAGAGTTTGGAGTCTATTTCCTGAACCAGATTTTCCGAGTCTACTTGATGAATCAGATTTTCGAAGTCTACTTACTGATCCAGAATTCAGAGTCTACTTGTTGAGCTAGAAGTTCGGAGTGTATTTCCTGAACTAAAATTCGGAGTGGACTTCCGGAAAAAAAAAATCGGAGTGGACTTCCTGAACCAGAAATTTGGAATGACAATCATGAGCCAGACATTTAGAATGACAATTCTGAACCAGTTTTCTTGAACCAATTTTCCTGAACCAGTTTTCCTAAACCGTTTTTCCTGAACTAGTTTTCCTGAACCGGTTTTCCTGAACCAGTTTTCCTGAACCTAAAATCATAACCAAGGTCTAGCCTTATCATTTGTAGGAAGATATGAAGAGTTCAAGAAAACCCGTACTTCAAATTTTCATAAATATTGGAGAAATTTAATGAGATTTGAATAAGTCAAATATTTAAGATTAAATGTGAGATATTTGCGGAGTTTTTGAGATTTGAAGAAGAGGGAAATTTTTTCAAGATTACCGCCTTTGTTTTCTGAGTTACCTATAAATATGTGCTCAGATCATTCTATCATTAACAACTTTTTACACACATAGAAAAGGCGGAGCGCTGGAGAATTCAGAGTGATCTTTTGTGCTGAGTCATCTTTTATTTGCTGAGAGAACCAGATTCAAGAAATCCGTAATGAGTTTTCGAAGTGATCATTTCTGCAGAATCATTATTATCTTTCTGAGAAATTATGATTCAGAAGATCATATTCGAGGAATTTGGATTGAGTATTCGGAGTGGGTATTTCTGTGGAGTCATAGTTTCCTTGCTGAGAAGAATATTTTCAGATAACCGGATTCAAGAAATATGGATTGAATATTCGAAGTGAGCATTTGCGGAGTCATAGTTTTCTTGGTGAGAAGTTCGGTTTCAGAAAATCGGATCCAAGAAATTGGATTGAAGATTTGGAGTGAGCATTTTGTAGAGCATCTTGACAAAGTCTTTTTCTTATGTTTGGCTCAATTGTTCTTTAAGGAAACATTGTAAACTGATGGGAGTCAGTATAATATTTCCTATCGGGAGATAGAAGGTGTCCAACGGGAGTTGGCATAATTTTTATTCACTTGTTCATTATAGTGTATTTCTATAGACCCACGGAAGTTGCTATGGCAAGGACATAGGTTCTCTTATTGAGGTTGTACCTTTTAATTCTTGTGTGCTTTTCTTTCTTTACCTTTCTTGCATGCTTGGGTTACTTGCTAAAGGTTGATAAGGAAGTAAATCTTAACAAGTTGCAAGGGTTAAGTTTCATAAAGTTTGGAACTTATAAAAAGATATCTACTGATTCAACCCCCCCTTATCAGTTGAAATTTGATCCTTGGAACTTCATATTCATTACCTCAAATTCAAGGGCTAGGCATTAACTAACATTTAAAATAATAATATTATTATATTTTTTTTGGTATAACCCAACGTTGTGTGTAGCATAAGATTTAAAAGAAACCAGTTGTTGCGAGTTGAGTACGCTATCAGATATAACATCCTATTTAGAGTAAAATTAATATTTAATTCACAAATATTAATAAATATAAAAATTTCATATTCTTTATTTACCTAGGATGTTACATCCTTTCCCTCTTTTGAAAACCAAGTTCCCGCAATTTTAAAATTGGGCTTGGAAACTTCATTGAAATTCCCAAATCAGAAAGAAAGTGAATAAAACTATAAAATTAAAAGAAATAAAGAGAAGTAAAATGGTCAACCGAGATAAAAAATACTAGGATTCCATGAAAACATGGATGTGGAGGAGAAACTAAGTGTCCAGTTTTGATGGAGGGTGGTTAGAAAACATGATTAGGAGAAAGTTAACCACCAGAAAATCATAAACTTGTGATGGGTTAAACGGTCTTTGATTACCCAGTAAGAAAAGTTATCAAAAAATGTTTTTTTTAAGTTACTTTTCATAAAGTTAAGGAATTTATTTATGAGCTTAACCAAAAACACAAGGAAACATACTTACATGTCATGTAGACTTTCATCATTTTCTAAATTTCTACCACAAACACGACTTTTTTCCCCACCATTACTATTTAAGCTAACTTGGTCACATCAAATGTGCTAGAATCGACTTCTAGATAATCACATAATCCATAAAAGAAGAACTATATATATTTCCCCTGTCTTTAGAAATTAACCAAAACCAAAAATGGTCAGTACGATATCAGATAATCCCAAAAAAAGATAATCCTTTATAAAAATAAATAAAACTCTTAATCACCAAATTTAAACAAATAGTTCCCAAAGTTCAAGAAAGGCCATTAAATACACAATTGTCATTAAAATTAATTAATATAATCCAAACTAATATTACAACCCAAAACTCAGAATAATTTGATCACATAGTCTTCCATGGTAAATCTTAACATTTATCTCCAAATAACATTGAATACTCTTAAAGTATCATCCTAAAGTGTAATTAACCTAATCATATATTCTCTATGATAGGTTAATCATTTCGAGAAATAACTTAAATCACTATATGTCCAAAATATAACATATACTCTTCTAAAATAATATTTTATCCATTACTCCAAAAATGAGATCCCATAGTATTCTATTTTCTTTATGCATATAATTTTCCCCAAAATAAAGAATGTCTTCCAAAATAAACCTTATCACTTAATCCCCAAATCATTTTCCTATATATTAAGGATATATATTTGATAAAACATAAGTTCCCAAAATCAACTAATTCTTGATCCATAAAATCATTTAACTAAAAAGTATAACTCATACTAACCAGGGATTTCACGTAGGTCAGTGGTAGGTGATGTACCCTTGTCACACATTGGTTGGGGGTTTGATTCTCATGGCCATGCAGGACGTGACGAGTTGTCACCCATCTTACAGGTATTCCTTTTTATAAAACTCAAAATTAACCCTAACATGTTTTAACCTCAATGGTTTTCTTATACCTTTCATTTTCATCCCAACACATTAATACCTCATCATCTTAATTCATGGAGCCTAATATATATTGTCCTTTTTTCTTATTTCACCTCCATATGATAAAATAAAACTATTCCTAATATAAAGAACAACATACCGTCATCATGGTGTCCATATGGTTTCATCGTCATCTTGTTCACATAGGTAGAAGGTCCATGAATTGAAAAAATGATTTAGAGATACATCAAAATCATTTGCTTCCTTTATCCAAATAAACCTTATAAAACTTGAGTCATATGTGTGTTCATAGAAAAATAGTTTCAGAAAATAATCGTGTTTGACATATAATTTCAAAAAACCTGATAAAGCCTAATTTTTATAAAACAGCATAACTGAATTTGAGTTGAAACTTTCAAACAATGGTCCTTCTAAAATATCATAAGTATGTACTGAGAGACTATATTGTAATAGAAAATATAAATAGGTTGCACAAGGTTCTCCTTCTTCAGTACCTTTTTCAAAATCATAATATGATTCAAAATCTTGTGATAAGGTAAAATATTTTAAAATTCTTTGATAATATTTAAATTTCGTGAAAATATGAGAATATTGTAAAAATAGGATTTGATTAAATAGAACCCATAATCCAGGATGATATTGAGGTATAGTGGAGGTGTTTGATATCTTAAACAACTGCTTGCAAGTGAGTTGTATGCCAGAAAACATTTCACAATCATATGAACAAGACATTGCAATAATTATTTCAAGAATGTCATCAGGAAGAGATTGGAATGTCATTTTAGATCATCCTCCTTACATTTCTAACTGACCTTACTTGATCTGAAAAAGTTATAAATCAAGTATTTAACTGAAATAATAGATATAGGGAATAACCTTGTGTTTAACGAAAACTTCTAATCCCTAAAGTTGTCTAAACTGACCTCTAATAAAAACTATAAGGACTCATCCTTAAACATTACATAATCTTGAATTAAGAAAATATTTTAAATTGAAGATATTTTTAGGTTTAAAGATTTAGAGAATTAATCCATAACTATTACATTACATTTCAAAAATTACAAATTAGACACTTCTACTAAGTATCCATTTTTTCATAAAATGAAAACTCTTAAAAAAGTAACATGTCTAGTTCCATGTTTTAGACAGCATGACTTTTCCTTGATCACATCCTTGACCCCATTCATCTTTAAGTCCTGTGAAAAACATCTCAAAACATGGGATGAGCATAAAATTCTCATTAAGGGTTCTAATATAAGGAAAAAAACACTATCCCATCAATAAATAAAAATCAATGAAACCATACTTTTCAATCATAACATACCACATGAAATCATAAGATTTATGAATAACACACAAAAATCATAAATCATAAAGGTAACTTAGAGAATTAATAACATATTCATAATGTATATTTCAAAGCTACATAGGGAGTATGTCTGGAATAACCATAACATTATATTCCAAAAATCTGTTAGGATAAATAATAATGTTTACCTCTGTCACGTTACCCAATGCATTAGATGGCTATCTCAGGCTCACACGCCCTATGTTTATCACGGAACCACCTATAGACGTAAACAATGCCCAAGAACCATAACATAATCATAACACATAACCCAAGAATAAAAGAAAGATAACATTTCCACATTCCAATCATAATATATCATTTAAATATATTGACATAATAAATGCTTTGTCAAAACTTTTTTCAAAACCATTTAACACATTTAATAATGAGATTTTTGAATCAAAGTGTCCCATACCACTTTGAAAATTTTAAAGGAATTAACATTTTAAAGCATTAATGTTCATATAAATAAATCCAAAAAACCATTTTGAAAATATTGACATTAATGAGAAATGTTTAAAAGAATAAATCTTTAAAATGTTCAAAATGATATTTTAGTTAGAGTTCCTAACCAAATGAGAGACGCTTGAATATAAATAATTAAGGTAATAAAACCCTTATAATATCATGAGAATAAAGTTATTCATGAAATACTATGTCAAAGTACAGTATATACACCAAGTAAAAGTGAATTGGCATATAATAGCAAAGAAGTCTCAATGGAATGTAAATTGAGATGAAATCCCTTACAAAGATCATATACTTAGGTTAAGGATAAATCAATGAAATAATTATGTGTGAAAAATATAAATACACTCAATATTATTGGATATTCATTGTAAATCTATCAGAGTATATCCACACATGTTCTTTTAAAAACAACACCAATGTCTTGGTTGTTTAACTCAATGAATAAAGATTGAGTTAAGATTACTCTTATCGAGTTCATATCGATGACTTGAGAATTTATCAATGGAGTGATTATGTGTATAAAAAATATATCCACACAAAGGGGAGTGTAAGTTACTAAATAAATAGTGATTTCACATATAATCTTGGAGTATAATAATCAATGATGTTTGCGTTAAACCCAATGAGTAGAAATTGAAATTAGAAATTCCCTTACCGATTTGGTAACTTACGAAACATACACCCCATGAAATTAAGATCATAAAATGAATATGTAAATACCAAGAAATTAAATGATATTACACAAAGAATACAATCACGGGCAGTACATACACTACACAAAAGGAAATAGTGGAAAATATAACATGAATCTCACGAGAATAAAAAGTGAGATGAAAACCCCTTACCTCATGATCGAATTGATTTGTTTGTTCCTTATTCTTCTTAAATAATAAACTTATGTCAATTTCTACTTGCCTCAGAAAATTTTTTATATTTATTATTCCTTTTATATCACTTATTAAATTTCTATAACAATTATTAATTATTTGAGTTCATATCGTACATTTTGTCGATGTTCTGAATTTGAATTAAAAAATGAACTTGTTATATTTACAATTTGTACATGTGGTCAAAAGTACATTATCTCTAGAATGATATTCATGATATAGATATCATATATATCATACATATTCAGTATATAAGTATCTAGAATATTCCATAACATTTGTACATAATAAATGAAATGCACCATTCATGGAGACGGTAAGCCGTTCGTACGCATGAACGCTACTTTCATTTTAAAAAAATGAAAACACAATGATAAATAGGTATATTATAATTAAATTATAATATCATATTTTATATAGGTTACATAATTTCATTAACACCATCATTTATACGTTCCATGTATGGTATGAACGAGTCATATCACTTTGAGGGGGCGGTAGTCCGCACTTACTCAAATGAAATTATCGTATATATAAAACATCAAAATCATAATGGTTTGTTCTAAAATAGAATTAAAGAATCATTATAGATAAAATAAAATAAAATATATATCACATATAAATACAGTTCCATCATAATGGCCACCATTAGAGGCGGTAGGAGAATATTTAACAATCATCGTTTCGTGAGGCTGTAGATTGTCATCCACAGAAACAGTATGTTATTTACCCTTTAGACAGAGGTGTGTGTAAGTGTAATTATAATACTTATCATAAAAAAACCTATTGTATTGATAATAATTCTATTTTTATGAAACAAAGGAATAAAAATATTTTAGGGGTTGGAGAAGTAAAATAAAAAAAGAACTAAAGAGAAGACGTTAGCTTTAAATCGGGTAACTCCCTTTGGTTTGAACCAAAATGATTTCTTGAAGTGAATTATGCCTAAGGTAAGGCTTCGAGGTGGAAGAGAGGGATATTGAGAGATTATTTGTGCATATTTTGGACAATACAAGGTTCTTGAGAGGTGTGATTAATGAGTTAGAGGTGAGGGATTTTTATATGGGGGAGGTGGGGCTCTTTAGAAATGTTTGAAAATATTATTTTATTATATAATGATATTCGGTTTCTAAAGTTCCAAAACATAGTAAAGTCAAAGATAATATTTCTATTGTTCGGAATAAAATCATCCAATAAGAATTGGATAGGTTTTGGTATATTTTTTTAATTTTTATAATCTTTTTTATTTAAATCATTCATTAATGAGGTAAAAACTTCATAATTATTGTATCATAAATAATTTTATTTATTTGAAACCTAAAAATTATAAATAAAATACCATGATGTAGGAAATTTTTTTATATTTCTGATGAATATTTATTGTCAAATATATCAATTATATAACCCCCCATTAAAATATTTTGAGCAAAACAATACATGTTTATGATATTTGTTTTTACATTAAATAAAAAGTTATTAATGTAATTATCTTACACAAATGGCTTTCAAAGGCCAAAAATATCACCCAAGGATTTTATTAGTCGGACATGACTTATCCAATAAGTTTAGGACTAGTGTTAAGATAATTTTATATTATTATAATATTATTTTTACCTTGAATTACCCTATTTACCTTTAACCGCGGTAAATAAATGTCAAAAGTTACTATTTATAAAAAAAATCATTGTATTGAACAAAATTTTACTTATTGATAACAACCATGTATGTATTATTTTAGAAATTCAATTTATAGAAGCAGTGAAATTTCATTTAAATGAAGAATTCGATTTTTTAACCACTCTTGAGTGTTTTCACTATTCATCAAAAATTGAAGGTTTTCAGAAAAATTACAAACAAATTAGCATAAGCTATATTTGATATTCCAAATTACAAAATGATGTCTATTTTACCAAATTAAAAACATATAAGTTGAATTAATTAATTTAAAATTAATTCCCATTGTCAAAATAAAAAAGCGTGTTTTTAAGAAATAAAAATTATCAAAAGATTGACATTTGTTTACGTCCAATATAAAAGTAAAATTACTTCCAATGACCAACATAGGATTAAATAGTAAAAATATAATCTAATTAAATTTTAAAACCAATTAGAAATATAATATAACAATATAAATAAATTATCTTGAAAGGCTGTTTTGAATTAAAATATAGTATTTTTCCCTATTTATTAAAAAAATAAATTTTATCCAAAAAATACCAAAAAATTACCCTAAGTAAATTTTGATATCCCAATTATAAAGAATAATTTTTTTTGTAAAATAGAATATATAAAAGTGACCAAAACTAGAATTAATGAGGTTTCACCATCAAAAGGTGGTAAAACGTCTTTTTAAAGAATATTAGAGTACTTCTTGCTTATAATTGGTTTCGTTCTTATTTTAATCCTCTAACATTTATTTAATAAATGTAAATTCATTTAACAAACAACTATAACAAAATTTTAGTTATTTATGTACATTCCCACCAATACCACAGCAAGTTATTAACTACCATTTAAAATAATACTGTTATTATATTATTTTTTGGTATAACTCAACATTGTGTGCAACATAAGATTTCAAAGAAACTCGTTGTTGCGAATTGAGTAAGCTATTAGACATATATCCCCCTTTAAAGTAAAATTAATATTTAATTGACAAATATTAATAAATCTAAAAATTTCAAATTATTTATTTACCTAGGATGTTACACATAGGATATTCTCTTTACATGGCCATATGCATGACCTTCCACTTGTTATACAGTCATGTGTCTCCTGGGGTTTCATGTGATATGTGTAGTCGTGTCCACCTAACTCTTTCTTCACTTTCTAGGGAAAATGATACCCATTTTCATGTATTTTTTCCTTTTATGAATTTGTTAACGCTTATTTGGTGGGTATTAAAAAATATTTATGTTTACTCATATCCATGTCAATATAACTTATTTAATTTGTTTATTTGACTTTTCTTTCCTTTCACAAGCATTTGGATAATATTCATGCAATATAAGTCAAAAATTAGAAACTATTAGTAAAAAATCATAATTTATAAAATATATTGAATAATAATCTCATTAAAAGACTTTTCTCCTCTAAATTATTATCTATAAGACACTAAATTGGAATATTTTAACACTACGCAGGCACCGCATTGGTGCTCAAAATGATTTTTATATATATCCCGAAATAATATTAATTTATAAGTTATATATTATTTTTTCATAGTATCTACATTATATTATCATAAATTAGTCTTTAAATAAGTTTAATAAATTTTAATATCACATTTTTGTTTAGAGGAAATAAAAAATAAATTATTTCTTTAAAATACATTTTTTACTATTCACCGAAAATTTAACTTTTTGGAAAATACTAAAATTTTCACCAAAGAATAATATTGATATGTGCATTTCAAAAATGAATTTCGTTTTATAAGATAAATTTTATAGAATTTTCTAAAAATAATTATATTTATTTTCACATAAAAGTTATAAAATTATACTATATTTGAAGAATAAAATAACTTTATGAAAAATTGTGTGTTTATTTCCTAAAAGTTAACAAATAAATATGTGTTGAATATGAAGTTTGTATATATTTCATAATATAGTTATTCATATTCACACACTCTAATTTAACTGCTTGGTTATAATTAACTTTTTAAAATAATAATATTTAATAGTATATCATAGTTTTAAACTCAGTTTTGTGTGAACTTCAATTTATTTAAGATAGTAAATTTAAAGAGTCGTACCATAAAATCTTGGGGTTTTTCAATATCTCATGACATAAACAAGACTGTAATAGGGATTGAACTCAGTTTAGTAAAGGACTTTTTCATTTATGATAATCTTGGGAGTGAACCTCAACTACTACGATGGTTTGGGGAGTGAACCAATCCCAATATTATCATTTGGAAATAAGCCTTGACTAATAAGGAAATTATTTTCTATATTTATGTGTATTCCCAAAATATGTGTATTCTGCTAATGTTATGTTATCATGGATCTTGTTCTATGATTTCATTTATGATTCATGTCTTATGAACTGCCAATATTTATACCATGGCCCAATTTTATGATCTATGATATGCCTGTTATGGTTTTTAATTGTTATTTTGATGTTCACATACAATTATGCACATGATATGATGATATCATCCTTGTTTTCCCTTAATAAGCATATAAGATCATCCCTTGTTATTTTTTATTTCCCAAGGTTTTGATGAAAGGTGTTATGTATAATATTTATAAGAAGGGTGTTGGTTATGAAGAACTTAATGGGAGAATAGGTAACTAACTTATAGATCTTTTTTTACATATCTAAGTTTCCAAAGGTGTTAGAGATAAATAATTATTACATTGAACATTATTTAATTTAATGAATATTAATATTTAATATTTAATATATATATATATATATGAGAAGTTTGGGTCCTCATATGGTATATAAATTTGAGATAGAATCTATAGCTATAGATCCTAATATGATAAATAGAAAGAATGTGGATTTGATGGTTTTCATTTCAAAGGTTGCGAAGAAAAACAAAGAGACATCATTTTCATGATCAAATGATAAAAATACTTCAAGAAATTCATATTATTGTGATGATAATGCTCAATTTTCCAAGAAGTATAAAAATTTCTACAACAAGTGAAGAGGATTCAAAAAATCCATTAATAAGTATAAAAAATCGATGTAAATACCAAGGAAATAATATGTTATAAGTGTAATAAGATTTTGAATATCATGCTTGATTTCCTTCATCATAAATAGAATAAGAATTAAGAAAATAAATTATCCTTGAAGAAGGATAATAAATCTTTTAAGGATAAATAGAGTTCTTTAGAGGATTCCATTAATAACTCTAGTTATAATTCTAAATCTAAAGTGTCTACTCAGATGGTAAATGGAAAAAACTAGTCATGTGAATTCTTTATATTATTCTTATTTTGAATCTGAGAATAAAAATTTCTATTAAGAAAAAGTTAAATAATTATTATTCTATATTATAATACCATTATAATTCAGTGAAATAAAATAGGATGACTTTAAATAAATAATTTTTTCAATGAAAATGATGTTTCAAACAAATATATTTCGAAATTAAATGATAAAAAAGATGATTCTACTTTTAGTTGTAATGTCCAATATAGTAAAATAAAATAAATAGAGGTTGAATGAAAAAATATAAAGGTTGTTTCTAGTGTTTTTACTAATCGGGAAAAGGTTTAAAAAATACTTGGTAAGAAAAATGAAAATAAAAAAATATGTCATAGGAAGTAATGGATAAAAACCCAAGCTGTATAAAAAATATTTTTTAGCATGTTCAAAAAATAGAAAAATGACTAATTACACCTATTTTGATTACCAAAAAATCATTTTGAAAATTATTGTTTCATAAGAAACCCTTAGATATGTGTAATAAAAAAGTCATTTATTTTTATAAATTTATCTAATAATAATTCTAAAAATTCTAGAAAATTTATGTAAATTTAGATTCTAAAATATTTTTTAGTTAACACTACTATAACTCACATCATTTTTTTACCAAATCAACATTATCATAATTTGTTTTTATAGGGAACAATCTGCATTATCATCAATGAAAAAATGGTTTATAGAAAATAGTTGTTCCTGAAATATTAGTAGATATTTTTTCAAATTTCACTCACTATGTAATATTTATAGAGAACATGTCATATTTACAGAAAATGATAATGTAAAAATTGTTGGTATTATATCTATTGGAGATAATCATTCAATACTCATCAGAAAAGTATGTTATGTTGAATTCTTAAAGAAAATACTAAAAATTATTCATCAATAATATAATTATAGATATTTTTATGATTTCTATAATAATTGGTGTTCTATTTTTTAAAATAAATTACTTTAGTTTAAGGAACCTATAACTAAAAATGTTTATACATATGATTTTATTCTTAGTGGGAATACAATTTGAACTATTTGAATGTTGAATTTGATGACTCAAGGATATTTCATAGGAGGCATGGGTATTTTAATACCTATTATTTCATGAAATTATATAAAAAATATGAATTTTTATTTACCTAAACTCAAATTTGGAGAAAATAATTTTTTGATGCATACCAAATTGGAAAGAAAAACAAGTCACATTATAAGTCAGTTAAGTAATTTTGTTTATACAAACCACTTGAAAATATTCATATGGGCCTATTTGGAGTATCTAGAACAGTAATACTAGTTGGTATATATTTTGTTTATGTGTTGGTTGATTATTTTTAAAAATTTACATGGGTATATTTATTGAGACATAAAATTGAATCTTTTGATATTTTTATTAATTATTATAAGCATGTTCAAAATCAAAAAGGCTCTAAAATTGCGTCCTTGAGAAGTTATCATGGGGATAATTTGAGAATATTTAATTCAATAAATTTTCTCAAAACATGGTAATAAACATACCTCATATGGGCCAACGATCCTGTACCCTAGTGGTTTAGGCTCTTGCTTGGCATCCAAAAAGACCCAGGATCAAATCCGGGCAAGGGAGAATTATCGAGTACTGTAGCATGGCACTATAGCAGGTAACTCTAGCAGTACTGTAGTAGCGGCGGACTGTAGCAGCGGCAGCACTGTAGTGGCGAAGGGACTATTCCAGGCAATGTAGCGGCGACGGTACTATAGAAGGTACTGTAGCAGCGCGGGTACTGTAGCAGTACTGTTCTCTGAGGGGTCCTTTGGGCCAAAAAAGGGTCTTTCTATCCCTATATGTATGCCACTTGGCCTTGGGAATTTGGGCTATGTAATGGGTCACCCTCTACCCAGTCTAAAGAGGTCTTTTCTTTAATAATAAATTGAGGCTTCGTCCCTAACCTTTAAAAAACATACCTCATATGGCCCTAGAACACCTCAAAATAATGGTATTTTTTAAATAAACAATAGGAATATACAAGAAATTTCTATAAAAATGTTTTCTGAATATATCATACCATTCATTTTTTAGCTAAATCTATTAACATTGAATTTTATTTCATTAATAGAGTTTTAATAAGGATTATCTTTAAGAAAAATCCTATGAGCTATAGAATAATAGAAATCAAATGTTGGATACTTTAATATTTTTTGATGTAAAATTTATATCTTGAACACCAAATACAATCTTGGTAAGTTTGATCTAAAGGATGATGAGGGAATCATCTTAGGTTATTCTACTACTTCTATATTCTATAGAGATTTCAATAAAAATTCAAGGATAATTGAACAATCTACTCATGTGAAATTTTATTAAAGTGATCCTTTTGATCACAAAAAAAAATCAAGTTGATGAATTTATTCTTTCGATGGATAACATCATAATTGAGTATCTATTTGATAATAAAAATAATGATGACTTTTTACATGTTTATTATCAATATAGTCTTAAATAAGAAGAAAATGATAAACCAAAAATTATTCTTCCTATACAAATTATAATCATTGAGAAAAATACTATAGAAATTGTTATAAGAAACCTCGTTGAAGGATTTCGGAGTATAATAAGGGTAGGAAATATTTATGAGTTTTCTTATTTTTTATAACAATAAGATGATAAAACCATATAAGAATCCATATATGATGAGGGTGGGAAGGTTTCTATGTAAGAATAATTAAACTAGTTCAAAATGAATAAGGTATGAGAACTAGTAAATGGTTGTTATAATTAAACCTTTATTGGAAATAACTAGGTATATATAAATAATCAAGATGATAAAGGTGTGATCACCAAGAATAAGTCTATATTAGTTTCCAAATTTTATAATCAAGAATTTAGAATAGATTATGAGGAAACTTTTTCTATGGATGCTTGGTTATAAGCAATTTGAATTCTTTTGACTATGCATTGTATATGGATTTTAAAAAATATCATGTGGATATTAAATCGATTTTCTGAAAATTATTTTTAATGGAGGAAGTATATGTTGAAGAAACTCTATGATTTAAAAACCAAAATTTTCAAAATTATATTTTCAAATATTCCAAAGCCTTGTTTTATCTTAAAGAAGAACCTAATACATGGTATAAAATATAAATTTTTCTTAATAAATAGTTTTATTTTGGGTTTCTAATAATCCACTTTATCCATCAAATATTCTTTGAAATATGTCTCACTTGTCGAAAGATATTTTGATGATGTAATTTTTGGTTCAATAAATAAAAAAAATGTAAATAATTTTCAAAACTCAAGTAAAAAATAATTTGAAATGAGAGTGTTGGGTTAGTTAAACTAATTAATTGAATTATAAATTTACCCAAAGGATTTTGGAAATGTTTTTAATAAAATTAATTCCATTAAATATTTCTAAAAAAAATTGACTTAAAAACATTAAGATATATTTGACTCCCAAGAGTTCCAGTATTAATATTAACTTAGTTGAAGATAAAAATCTATTTAAAAACATGTTGCATAGAATAATAACTAGAATCTTGCTTTATCTAACTACAAGTAGACTTGATATTGTGTTTTTTATTTTTTTGTAATATTTCATTCTAATTCAAAGGTATATCATTTAACAGCTTCCAAAATCTTTTTCAAATATCCAAAAGGAAAAATTTATTTATTTTTACTTTTTCCAAAAAAAATTATTTTTATTTAACTTCATATTCAGATTCTGATTTTTTTAGTTATAGGCTAAATAGAAAAATAACTTCTATAAAATCTCTTTTTTTGGGAAACAAGTAGTTTATTATTCGAGTAAAAAAGAAATATTTTGTTTCATTAAAAAGTGATGAAGTTAATTACAATGTAGCTTGTAGTTTTTGTGTTCAGGTGTTGTGGATTAAACACACCTTAATGGAATTTAAATTTAATTTTAGTCATATCCCAATAAAATGTGATAATACAAGGGTTAATTTCCAAAAATCTAATAAATAATTTAAGGGAAAATAGTTTTGATTTGAGACATCACTTCTTAATAAATCATTCTCAAAATTTTGATATGTCCCTTGAATTTATTTTTCCTAAAAAAAATTGGGAAGATGTATTTACTAAACCATTTTCTGATGATCAATTTTATTTAATTAAATTTTTATTAGTTTTATTTAATTTTATGTAATTTTATTTCAATTTTAATTACATGTTTGTCTATATATTTCAATAATATTTATGTGATATGTTAAATTTATAAATTTATTTTAAAATTGACTACTTTATCTGATTATTAATAAAGTAATATGTTCTCTATCATATTTGTATTTTATTTTATTAATTTTATTTTATTACATCACCTTAATATAGTGACTTTGTGTATTCCCAAAGGGAAAAAAATAATTTCTTCAAACCATTGTACCTTTTTCCAAACCGTTGATTGTTATTCTTAAAATCTCAAACCCATTATATTCTTTCAAACCCTCAAAATATGAAGATATTTTCATTCATTCTAGGAATGGAAAATTCAAATAGAGTGCCTTAGAAAGCTTGAAGCGACCAAAAGTGTTGCGATAATTTCAAATTTGAAAATTACTATATTTGTTTGGTTAGATTTTACATATTTTTTAATAAAGAAAGTTTCAATATTCTAAGGGTTAGAGTATGTTTATAAATTGAGAACTAATTTAATTTATAATAATGAAGTTTGATGGTTTTATCATAATTCTATGTTTAGCTTTGAATATTTTGAGGACCTAATCAAATTGAATTTTGTTGGAAAAAATATTTTCAATATCACCTATTAAATATATTAAAGCACGTCACTATCCCCATGAAATATTTTTTGAGTTTATTTTAGTTCTAGTTAATGTGGATGATATAAGTGAAACTAGAATTATGAAATCCCTATTTGGTTCACCTATTATAGAAAAAAAATATGTTAAGGATTTGAAAGTAGATCTGAAGATATTATTGATGTTTATTCAAACTAGAATCATTCAATGGAATGGTGAATTTGAGAAGATTTTGTAACTAAGTTTTCATCTCCTCTACATGTTGTTAGTTGAGAAGAAAATAAATCTTTCAAGGTATATTTTTAGGTATATACACTTTTCCTACCAGAAATTGTATATTTTTTATCTATATGGGTTGATTTAAACCCTATTATTTGAAAAAATATAAAGTAAAGATGAGTTGTAACGGCCTGAAAAATCCTTCTATGATTAATAAAAGAACTTCTTTTTTCATAATGATTATTTTTTTATATTACAAAATTATAGTATATTGATATAATTTTAAAAAATAATATTACATTTCAAATAATAATATTTATTAATGTAGCTAAGAATAGTATAGGGATATAAAAACCAAAGAATATCGACCATGCAATGGTATACTCTATAGGTTCAAACATTGATGGGAAGATTAAACCTTTTATAAAAGCTATTAAATGGAAAAAAATAATTTTATGAATATAATTGAAATTATTAAAGAATTGTTAAAACCTTTAGGAATGAAGTAGTAAATATTGATGAATGGAATAATATATATAGGTAATTAAGATAAAGTGACTGTTGAGACCTAACCATTATATGACTGTTGGTTAATATGATATTTGGACAATATAACTATTGTCCAATATAACTTGTTGGCCAATATGATCATTGAACAATATAACTGTTGTCCAATATAACTGTTGGCCAATATGACCATTGGTCAATATGATTATTGGTAACTATGACCAATAGTAATAATTTTACCATTATAATAAGTTTTTATAAATGGAAATCGCAACTGATAGTGGATATAGAAATGATAAATAATGGCCTCAACCTGTTGGATTCATTCCTTTTGAATCCCATTTTTCATAAATTGGAAGAGATATATCATCAATGGGGTACACCATTAACCAATCTTAATAAGAGAATCGATAAGTTAGGCTTGAATGAAATTAACTATGGTATAATTTCAAGTTAGTGGAGATCACCGCTAGGCCAGTTTTTGTTGAACCACCCCATAAAACTACCATCATTTCTCACCTTACCTTTAGGGTATATATCAGTGTAATAAGGGTTTATGTATCTAGACCTTAGTATCATAAAATTATAATTTCATTTCCATAAATTAAATATATTTTTTACTTAATTCCATGTTCATTATTATTTTACATAATAAAATACACATGAATACTGGATGGATTTTGATAAATAAACTTTTGGATACAAATAAAACATAACTCTATTTTTATAAAATATATAAACTTTTATAATAAACTCAGTTATTCTAAATAAATTTTATTTTCATGAAATATACTTATAAAAAATATTTATTTAAATATAATTGATAATAAAATATTACCATATCATATGAAATTGTTATAAATTTCATTAAGTTCAATATGTGTTAAAAGCTATTATTTTTCAATAAATAAAGAGTTTTTATTTAAAGTTTTAAATTATCATATAAATTAAATTTTTTTACAAAATAAACATTATCTTTTAAATAATAATTTTCAAATTAGGTTAGGGTGAATTTTTTATAATTTTCAATAAAAAATTATTTTTCAATGAATAGTAACAATACAGTATTGTGTTCTCTGTATGTTTTATGACATCAAATATCTATAAAAATGATTTAATAATTCATTAAATATAATAAATGACCTAAAATATTTTATTTTATTATTATTATATAGTTTAATTTATTTAAATCAATTGCTGGTTCTATAAATGAATTTTCAAAGTTTATAATGGAAATTTTGAATTTAAAAAGGATAATTTGTAGAAAAATCACTTTTCCATGTCCAAAGTAATATTAAAATTTTTATGTTAGTTATTATTGATTAAAATAATATAAAAAATATTCAAATATATAAAACCATGATTAAAATCCAATCGGTTTTCATTTTCCACATCATAGAATTTCATTACCTAGATTTAGAAATTATTAAATAATTCCTCCACTTTTACTATAAATACCATCCCAACCCCTCCACATTCCTATACACTCAATATCTATAATACATGTTTTTTTCATTTTACTTCCTAATTATTCACTCTGAAGTTTCCTTCAGTCCTCAAGGTTCCATCCTCACGTTATAGGAATCAACTCTTCAAGGCATTGGAATTATCCACTTCTTATTTTCCATTCAAGTACCTCTTTTGTAGAATGTGTTCTAAATAATGGATGAAAATCTTTTAATACCCATTTTTTGTTATCCCATTATTACCAAAATAGTTTTTTATCAATGAGATACCTTCATTATATCCCATTATACCATTTCTTTAGTCCACATTTTGTACCATCATGATACATAATTAATTTGTTGAATTTATCTGTTTAAATGAAAACTTATTATATTATGAATATCCAAAAAATTTATTTATTAATGGTTATTCACATATATGTTAATATAATTTATTTATTTGGGGATATATATGTATAAAACCCAAATTCTTTTTCTGTAGGATAAAAATGATATGATGTTCAAGTCATTAGGTAGTTTTGTATGCAATGATTTTATATGAAACGCCTTCTTTATTCTCCATGGGTTATTGATTAAAGGATTTATTGTGATCAATGTGGATAATATAAATTAATACATATGAAATATCTTCCTTGATATCACTCCAATGCATTGGTTAAATAATTAACCTCTATATATGCCATGTTTTATGATACCCTGGTGAATAACCTTAGTAAATATCATTTATGAAACCTTCATGATAAAATATAGTAATATGCTTATGAATTTCTTATTTTTATATTTTATCCACATTTTTATGCTACTATTATTTATATTTATATTATTATATGAATCATGTTCTTATAATCATTCCCTGTTATTGTGCCTCATGGTCACATGATAATTATCTCCATTGTTTATTCCCTTACTGGTCATTATCCTCACCCCTTTATTTTTATGTATATCCTTGGGATATTAAATATAGTAAAATAAACAAATGATGAAACATTAATGAAGTCTTTAAAGTGGGTTTAAATATTTTTTACATTATTCAGTTATTATGTTCCTAATTTTTAATAAACTAAACCTCAAAATGTTTTTATATTATTTATTGGTTTACCATGTGATTAATGTTTCCTATGTTAAAGAAATGTGGGATTCTATAGTTGGTATCAGTGACTAGTTTAGTTATTTTTTGAAATTAAGATTAAAAAAATTTAATAAGAAAAATAGGGATTAGTCTAAATATAGGAAAACATCCAGAAATTTTGTTTATCTATTAAGAGATTGGTTTCCAAGAAATGAAATATCAATATGAATACTAAAAGTGGATGTGGATCTGGCACAGTTATTCCTAGTGTTAATTACCTCAAAAATGTATCATTGGGATTTTAAATGATTTTCATCTGGTGCATGAAAATTGGCCTCACTTCAAACCTATTTTTACACTCATGTGGTATATGTTTGGATATTTACAATATTTTTTTGAACAGTTATGAAGCATACATATAAAATCAAATTTTTATTAGAGGATATTAGATAACACCATATTTAGGAATGTGTTTTTAGTAATTAATCTCCCTATAGTGTTAGAAGATTCCAAAAAAGTAATACCTTTCTCACCATGATTTTATTCTTTTAGAAAAATAGATGGAGATATAATGAATTGTATAAATTATGAGTTTAATGGATGATGCACTGATGAAATTAGTAACATAATGGAAGTAGTAATGTAAAAATTCATGTGAATAATGAATTAACTCTATCAATTTATGAATAATAATTGATTAATGTAGAGTATCTTGATTCACCTCGAAGTGAATAACATGAAAATGAGTCCATCATGCATCAACATCAAACTTCCCTAAGTATATTTTTTGATCCATTAATTAGATAGAAATGAATTACCTATATAAAAAAGATATTTTGTGTACTCTGCTATTTAAAAATAGAGGAATTCACCTTGGTTCTATTCCAATTAGAATGAGAATATGATCAGTGGTGTACACAGGTTAAGAACCTGAAGCCAATAGGGGAAATTAATTTTATGGAGTGGGAAGTTTTCGAGAGAATATTTTTCAATAAAAAGTTTCCCCATTTGATGAGAAAAAAAATAGAGAAGGAATTATTAGAGATAAATTATAAGGATAATTAATCGGTGGGAATCTAAGAAATGAACCTCACAAGACTTGACTGATTCACCTCTAGCTTTGATATGGATCCCAAGGTTATGGTTGACAAGTTCTTTGGTGGTACGAGACCCCATATACAGAGGAATATAGAAAATCAGGACTACAAAATCTATAAGGAGATAGTGTAGAGTGAATTGAGGGTTGAAATGGAGTTTAGAGAGACGCAGTGGTCACATAGTCTGAATGAATATAATGGATAAATGTATAAAAACTCATGGAATTATTTTGATAACTAAATAGTAAGAAATAAACTAAAACTTCACATATAAAAATATTTGGGAAGAAAAATTTAGGGAACTACCTACTTTGGAGTGTAAAGTGATACATGTGTAAAAGATATGGTCATATATATTAGAAATTTCATAGTGAAGTGAAGACTCAACATATCAATGCAAAACATAATGAGAAGATAGATCAAGAATAATCAATAGTTCATCACTTCATGTGTGGAAAATTTTTGAAGATTGAAAATCAATGTCCAAATTAGAATATAATGTAGGGAAACCATAATAGACCTTGGTATAGGACATGGAATAAAGGTTATTCCTTCATAATAACAATTTTGTAAGTAGAGTCTACAAAGTTTGTGGTGGACGGTACACTCATTGTTCTCTCCAAGATAGAAATTACTTTATCTATAGTACTATGAATTCCATTATTTCATCTATGTTTACAAATAATATATACTAAATCTTTGAACTACTAGGTTATAGTTATTAGTAAAGACTCCCATAAGTATTATCCAAGCCTCAATGGTATATAGAAACTCCAGTATCAACATTGGTGAGTATAATATCATCACTAAGCTATTACTCATTCCCATTTTGGAATTTGAAACTATACTATGTATAAATTAGATCTCAATGTATAATATTAATATTAACTACAGAAGAAATGAAATTTTGGTGGTCTTGAATGGAAATCCTATAGTTATTTTCAAAGGAGGGATATCCCAACCTGATCTCTATATAGAATAATATCCTATAACCTCCTTTTTGGAGATGATTGGTGAATTGGGAGAAGAAAATTAATGTATAAATATAGTTAATGTATAGTGATCTTATATTTTCAAACATTATTATTACATCATTTTAAAGATAAATATCATAAAAGAGTTACACAACTAGGATCTAGAGGTTTAGTGTCTTGGGAAAATTAGGATCATACATAACATTTTCAAAATAAAACAAAATTTTCATTTAATTCCTTCTTCTTTATCTTCTTAGTGTTCCTTTTTCTCTCCTTAGTACAAGTAATCACCTCAGGATATGCATCAAAGAAAGGGGTGAGCTAAAAGCCTAGTAAGAGGATATATAACCACATGGATCAACATAATATGCGGTGAAAATAAACATCATCATAATAACATAAGCAAGGTATCATCATCATAATCATGAGTAGAATCATTAGACAAAGGAATGGAATGTGGCAATGCCTAAAAATGAAACATCATGCCTTAGTAGTCAACACCATAAATATTTTTTAAAAAAGATTGAATATTGTTCACACATATTGGACTTTAGATCATGATATTAATTACATTAACCAATGGATTCTAGAGATATATAATTATGAGTACACTTGTTACATAAAAATATTTTCAGGCGTTATATAATTTTGGGTGCATCTGTCACATCATAACATTAACATAATCAAGCATGCCACATATAATGTATATCAATCTTAGACATATAATAACTCATTCAAAGGAATGGGTTTCACTTCATAAATAGTACATTCATGAATAAACCTTGTGGTTCCCAAAATAAATTAGGAGTAATATAATTTTTATAATAATAATCAATATTGAGTGAATAAGAAACAATCTCAAGAGAAGTAAAAGATGAGTTTTTAGAAGGAAGAGTTATTTTGGAAAACATTGTGATTGTTATAAACTCAAGTAGAAAAAATGTATATACAAGAAAAGGAAAATGGATAATAAATAAGTGATATTTAAGTGCCATTAAATGAATATAAATACCGAAATTTGTTTCAAGGAGGGAAAACCAAAGGAAATGGAGTCAGGTTAGAGAATCCCCTTACCTTATATCTGAGTGCTTAATTCACTTTAATATTATGTATAATAGAATTAAATTCATTAATTAACAAATAGAGAACCTATTTTAAATTTATTTAATTTATTATAGTTTTATTAAGTTCATTTATGTTCTTTTAGATGAGTTATAGAGCTCAATTCCATCATTCAAGGGTGTTCATTTTCTTAGTGTTCATGATCAGTTCACTTGAATATGAGTATGGTAGTTTATGTAGAATTGGTATAATTATTTATAATTGCAATTATATGTTATTAATTAACATACCGAGGTTATAATGGTCATATATATATATATATATATAATTTGGTTAAATGGTATGAGGATGAATCATTAGACAAAAGGTTTGTGATAATCATTTATATTTTTTGGCGTTTTATCGAACGTCACAAACTAGTTTTGTTCCATTATTTATTATTGTGTATATAAGTTAGTTCCAAAACATAAAAAGGTTTATTACATAAATTTTACATTATTTACCAACCATTATAGTAGTTTTATGAACATCCTTTAAGGAATTAAAGTAAAATTAAAATGTATGGTCCATGATATTGGTAAATTGACACATCACAGGCGATGATTTAATTTTTAGAATAAAATAGAGAGATAAAGGAGTTTGATGATGGATCTTACATTACCATGAAATAATTTTAGTATATAAAAGGTACTATAGTTATCAATAACATTTGGATATATGAGGTAAGGAGAGAATAGTAAAATAAAAATAAACAAAAAGAAACTAAAAGAAAAAGAAAGAGGATTTTACCTCTTGAATTTCACCCACTTGAGAACCTCCTAGGGAAAAGGTTTTAATATTTTGGTGAGACAAAGGGATCCAATATTTGGGGGTGGGTATTGGGAATATATATGGGAATAAGTTTTACTAGGTTCAAATATTGGAATGTGTTAGGATAAGACGTGGTGAAGAGTGGTTTTTATTAGAGGGGAGGGGGTGTTTTCCAATATTTTATTCATTAGTTTGATATTTTGGATCAAAACTATAAATAGTGTGATAATTATAACTAAATATATTAAAATAATTAATTGTATTAAGATATTATTTTCATTACATCATTAATGACTCAAGGAATAGTGTATTTGATTTTTTATGTATATATACAGTAAATTTCTGTATTTTACTATTCATCAAAAATTCAACTATTTTAGAAAAATTACAAAAATTCACCCTAACCATTATTCAAAGTGAATAATTTGAAATTTAACTCTAATTTATGAAGTTAATTTTCTAAATCTGATAAATTTAATTTTTATTTAAAATCATCATTTATTCAAAAAATACCAATTTAAAATTTATAACTGATTTTATGACACATTTGAAAGTTAACTATGGTCATATAAAATTATCTAATAATCATAAGACAAAAAAATATGAATTTATGATTGTATTTTATGAAATTAAATTTTATTTTTTGCCACTATATTAATTATAAAATTGTAAATAAATATTTATGACTTATAAAAATACCAATACATAATTTTCCATTTTTAAAATATTTATTTACTTATATAATGATTTAACTATATTATGTTTTGATTCATAAGATACCCAAATTTTATTTATAATTTTTAAGGTGAAGGTACTATTATAATGGATGAATTATTATTCCTAAGGGTCATGTTACTATTCCAAAGTTCAAGTTACTATTACATCTGTATAGTTTCCTTAATTTTGAAAAAAGCCTCTTATTTCATTCATTCTTCATTTATAAAGTTCATATAGTGGTCTCTATGTGAATTAATGTGATTTATACTATATGAAATATTTATAATAATGGAGGTATTTCATTTATAAAAGTTTGAGTCATTACATTCTTTTCCCCTTTTGAAATTTCTCCCTCGAAATTTCATTTTACATAAACAGGTGAGGCTACTTCTCATTCATCACCTCATATGGTTCCCAAGTCTCTTATTCATACTTACGAATCCTCCAAAACACATTGAAAAGGTTGTTTTTCATGTTTTGTATAACCTAATATTTCAGTCTGTAAGCTTTATCTACCGCTCCTCATAAGAGAGATCATCTTCCAATTGTACCACCATTGAGTTTAGTGCATCTGGGGGATCTGGTATATACATTTTCAGGAGAGATACATAGAACATTTCATTAATTTGAGTTGTAATTGGTGGAAGTGAAAGCTTTTAGTCCACTTCTTTTATGTGATCAATGATCTCAAATGGGCCAATGTGCCTTGGGTTAAGCTTCCCTTATTTCCAAACTACATGAATCTCTTCCATGTTGAAATTCGAATGAAGACTTTATCTCTAATATTGAACTCATATTCCCTTGGATAGTTTCCACCATAGCCAATTTTCCAACTCTGAATATCAATTATATGTTACTATATGTCTTGGACCATCTCTATCATCTCTGGTACAAGATCTAGTCCAAGTTATTTTTTTCATCAACTTCATCCCATCAGGTTGGATTTCTACATCGCTTTCTATATAGATATTTATATAGATCCATATAAATACTTGATTGGAATTTGTTGTTCTATGAAAACTCAAAAAATGTGATATTCCAATCCCATGCACATTTAAATTACATTTAGTAATGTCATTATAATTTCCTCTAGATTCTTAATAATCCTTTCATATTTTTTGTGAGTTTGGGTGTGATAGGTCATTCTGAAATTCAATTTAGTTCTCAAATCATGGTGATGAGATCACCAGAATTTATATGTGAACATTGGATCATAATCAGATACAATTGATTGTTGAACCTCGTTCTGTCTCACCACATTCTTCACATATATCTTAAAAATATATTCAATCAAGAGGTCTTCCTAAAAAGTAATAAAGTGGGTAGTCTTAGTGAATCAGTTCCCCACAACCCATATCATATTGTTTCTTTTGGGTGTATTTGGGAGACCAATGAAAGATTCCATAGTGATATTCTCCAATTTTCACATGGGTATAGGAAATGGTTGCATCATTCCTTTGGACTTATGTCACTTTGCTTTAAATTGATGACATATCAAGAACCATGAGATATACTCTGCAAACTCATTCTTCTTAATTTCCCACCAGAAGTGTTCTCAATGATCACGATACATCTTGGTACTACCAGGATGGATAGAGAAAGTTAATCTATGTTCATTATCCCATTTCTCCTTACTTATCCCAAGTGACTATGTCACAAAAAGCCTCATTCAAAACTGAATCACATCATCATCATCGATATAGAAATCTAGTAGCTTCCCTTCCTTCAGTGAATTCACCTTCTTTTCTAACTCTCTAGCATCTTGTTGTGCCTCCTTAATCTTCTCTTGGATAGATGGTTGGGCATGTTGGAGTTGGTGGACTAGAACCAAATAATTTGTACTTTATTCATTAATAAATACCTTATCACATATTGATTGTTCTTCTACGTCACAATTCATGTGATAATGTCTTAAGGATAGCTGTAACATTAAAGGGTCATAGCAGATCTCTGCTATAATGAGAACCCAAAAGTGCCATAACATTGTCCTCTAATGTATGTTCTATGGCTAGATGATGTTATTTTAGGGACAAAAATAATACAGGCCATTAGGGGTGAGTACTCATAAAACATTGAGGCACCTTATCATGGTGTGTACCCTTGGTAATATATAGGATGATATTATGAGAACGAGACCCTCCAGTAGGAAATCCACATTTCATAGTGTCATTTGATGTTCCTATATGAAGACATGTGTATTGGTCCTTAAACATTAAGATTATTATTAATGGGTATTTAAACTCATGCACTTATATGTATTGATGAAAAATGTGACAACACACTGTTCAAAGTGAGGTAGTATATGTTGGGTGCATCACGAGTAATACTACATTAATAGATAATGAGAGAAAGGATTTGTCCCTTCTGTTCCATGATAGAAGTAGATATCTTAGGCTCCTTTGACAGAACTGATATAGCCTAAATAAATCCATGTCCATGATGAGGAATTGGAAAGTTCAATTCTGAAAATTCAATGAAATAATAATCAAACACATGGGTTGATGGCACTGGCATAAAACCTGATTGATTAGAGATATCGTGAAAAATTGGTTGCATTACATGGTAAGCATTCGCAAGAGGTGACATGTCATTGCGGCGTTAACTTATTTCTCTATAGGTTCCTTGGTGTGTTTATAGATTCTAACCTCGGACTTTAGGTAGAATCCACCTAATTCCAATGATAAAGAGGCCTAGATGGTCACACACTATGTGTGTCTAAGTATCTCAGTTAAATATTAATTTAAGAAGTTGAATAACGATTTTTCCCGATTGTGGTTTAATAATTATTCAAGGATACCTGGTCACATTTATTTCAACACTAGTTATTTGAGAGAATATATTGTGGGAAAAGTAATATATTTATTAGTGATTAATGTAGTGACATTTATTTGAGAAATAAATATCAATTATTCAAGGTCTAATAAATGTGGTGGAGTAAATAAAGAAAATGTAAAAATGAAAGTACACACCGTGTATATTAATATACACGCCGTGTAGTTTTTTTGGGGATTTTTGTGGAATAATATTATTTATTTAATTAAATAATATTAGGTGTAATTTTCTGGGAGCATGTCAAGTAATAACAATAGTCAACTGTTATTATTAGGAATGGGCTCTTACGAAGAATTAAATGAAATGAATAAAATCTTTTGGGTAATTAATTCATTTTATTTATTCTATGTAATTAAAATCCCAATTATATAATTCTCATTAGCCTATCCATTTATTGTGGTTGTGCACAATGGATCTAAATAAAGCTTCTCAAGCCAAGAGAGAATTCTTTTCTTCCAAGAAATCTCTCAAGCTATGAGAGAGAGAGATCCTCCTCCACCAGATCAAGGATATCGAAGGCGAACAACGCAAGAGAAGGCACTTCTGTGTTATCACCCAAAGATCCCTTCGGCGATGTCCAGAGATACGTGGAGCATGTGTGGATAACTGCCAGAGGAATCCTACACTTGGATTATATGATGCAATGACGGATCACATCAGATCGTGACCAGAAACATTAACGGAGAGAGAATTCCATCAAGGTAATTCTTTTATTTTAATTAAATTATTTATAACCAACAAATGATGATCCTCTATATGGTTCCAGGAATCCCCTATTTTCTATCATTATTTGTTTTATTATGAAGATCTAGTGTTTTATTATCATGACAGATCTCATATTAGACATCGTTAACGGCAAAATGTAATGTTGGGTAAACCCACAAACATGATTCCATTATGCACGGAACCTACAAGTGGTATCAGAGGGGTCATATCGTTGATTATAATTATTTATTTTTTTCATTGATGATTTATGAATTTAATAATTTAGTTGTTTCAATTCAAGTTAGTCATTCTATAAATCTGAATCTTGAGACCTATTCCTCCTCTTTCATTTCTCGTTCATCTAACAGAAATGATTTTTTCTTTTAATTTTTATTAAAATAAAATAGAGGATCTCATCCAGTGGTGCCAAAGCTTCCTGACCATACAACACCATAAAACATGGCGTGTATTAGGCAGTACATGTCGTGTAGTATAGGTTCCATGCATCGGGATGGTCCACCGTACCAGGTCGTGTCATTGGATCTTATCTAAGTCTTTAGGACTCCATGTGTTGACTAGGAATAGTTGGCACACCGTTTCTGGATTACACGTCGTGTGTCCCACTGAACACAGCATGTATTACCTTAGGGTTAGGGTTGGACCATGTACCCCATCCACGGCTCGCCTGGCTGGAAACCGTCTAATGTAGATACTACACGGTGTGTGTCCCAATGAACACGCCATGTACTCTGAAGATTTCTGAAGTACATTTACACGCCATTTCCCCGAGCGTGTACTTCGGATGGACGGGGAACAAAAGTACACGCCGTGTAGTCAGAACTACATGTCGTGCACTCATCCAAATTACACAGATTTATTAATATTTATTATTATATTATACAATCCCTTGAGATGTGTACTATATTGCAAGTGTAAAGATGAGGCACAACACATGATAGGTGTTTTATATATATGTGTGTTTAATTTAACATCAATGTAAAGTTCATTTCTACTCATTGGGTAGTTATGAATGGGAATTCACCGGGTTTCCTCCAAAGTACAAGTTACATACAAATATAATATTAAATGAATTTATTTTTTTAAAATTATGATGGATGAGAATCTCAAGGAAATTCAAAAAAGGGTTTAAGATAAAATAATTGACTAATTAAAGATAATTAATTGATTCAAGCATGATTTATCTTAAATAAGAATGATTAAATAATTGATTTCTAGTTTTATTTATGCGTAAATATCATTTCATGTATGGATGATCATGAGCTAGTCCAAGACCTTTGTATGGTTTCTTTTAATTTGTTTATTTAAATTAAATTTGTTGGTCTACTAGCCTTCTCCTCGTTAATATGTGGAGCCTGCATGCCCAATGTTTCTTTTATGTAAATCCTCATTTTACCTCTCACATGCGTGTGATATAAAATAATATGTAATGGATGGAGCTCCCAAGATAGTGGAAGCAACTCAAGTTAGGAGCCAAGGTGAAACCAATCCAAGGAGATACAAAGGTGGACAGGTGGAAACCAGTAAACATGAACCCCGAAGGTTCAAGGTGTTTCTCCCCTTGGTCTTGTGTAATTTTATCAACCACTGGATAAAATAACCAATAGAACAAGCTCATGATCATACCATTTATTTTATTTCTGTCAGTTTCATGGTTTATTTATTTTGGGTGTGTTGTCACGATCACACAATTAATGAATTAAAAAGGCATGCAAGATGGAACTAAAATAAGACCAAATTATGTGTAAAATATTATCTTAGGCATGGTTAATCACTTAAGTATATCCCACTTAATATTAACAAGAATGTAATCAAAGATAAAAAAAATGGAAATTTATGTATAAGGATAAAGTCCCTCAAAGAAATATTAAGTCGGTATAGCCTTCCATAATCTTGGTTAGAATCGAACCATAGTTCCAAGTGCTTGACCAACCGTAGTTGGGGTTCATTCAATTATTGAGGAATTCTAATTCAATTTTTGGGATTGACTTGACTTGTTTCACATCAAGGGTTGACTACAACAACAGGACTTGGTTTGACCAAAAGTCAAAGGATTAGGAAATCCAAAATAAAAGGATTTCATGATTGGAGAGTCCACTTAAAAGATCAAGGAGCTGCGAGTTAATGCAGATAGAATTTGGAATGCCTACCTAAAAACCTTCAAGTTTCTTGAACAACCCTAGTTGAGGCGATTCAAAGGGAAATATAGATCCTTTCCACTAGAATATTCAGGCAACAGAATATTCCAAATTCATTAGTGAGAGCTATTGGATTTCGATAAAATAGTTCAAGACTAAATAAGTATTAATTTATTTATTTGTCTCAGTTTTATCATAATAAAGTACTAAACCTTTTCTCATATTAATTTTTATAAATGGGAAGAAAAATTACTTCAAACATATCATTGTGAACCATACTCGAGAAGGAAAACCTTCTCACCGACACCAATTTTCAGGAATGGAAGAGGCGTTTACGTGTTATCCTTTGTCACGAGATGAAATTGTATGTGCTGGAGGAGCCTATTCCAGTTGCACCAGGAAAAGAGGCCAGTGATGAGGAATTATCTCTCTACATGAAACATTTTTATGATTCCACATATTTCCTAGGTTTCATGTTATCAGCCATGTCTAATGAGCTCTTGAAGTAACATGAAAACGTGAATGTGTATAACATGATTTCTCACCTTAAGGATCTCTACCAAGAGAGGGTGAGGTAGGGGAGATATATTATTTATGATGCTTTTTTTACAACTAATCTTGGAGATTTTGCGCCAGTTGGGCCTCATGTAGTCAATCTTATTGGCTACATTGAACCCTTGGAAATCTTAGGGATTAAGTTCTCGGATGAGTTGCAAACAGATATCATCATATCATCACTTCCCAAGACCTTATCTAGCTTTGTTATCAATTATAACATGATAAAAAATTAGAAGAGCCTATCGGAACTTCTGACCTTAATTCTCCAAGTAGATAAGGTCATGGGGCATGATAATCCCGCAATCCATTGGGTGAATAAGAAAAGGAAGGACAAGGAAAAGGGGCCAAGGACTTATAAACGATATGAAGCCCCTGATCACCTTCCCTCCAAGAAGGGAAGATCCAGAGGCAGGGTAAGGAATGGGAGGTGGTATGTTTTTCATGTGGAAAGCTAGGAAAATGGAAGAGGAATTTCACCCCAAAGCATGTGGATGCTAAATTTGTGTTTGTTATTGAGTGTAATTTTCCATTTCTAAACATTGGGTTTTATATATAGCTTTTGGAGCTCAAATTGGTATTCAAATGTAGGAACCAAGTAGATTTAGAATGATTTCCAGAGGATAGGTGGATCTTCGAGCTACCAATGGCGCGAGGCTGGCTACATTGGCCATTGGCGATTACCATTTCTCATTTACAACTAGGATGATTTCAGTTTTACATAACTGTTATTATGTGCCTAGTGTTACCAAAAACATAATTTCTATACAAGGTTTGGATATGGATGTATTTATTCATGTTTCGAAATAAGGGTTTCTTGTTTTATAAGTACAACATATGTTATGGTATGGAACATTTAAATAATGGTTTTTATGTATTAATTTATAAAAACCAAGTGTTGAAAATTGAAAAAGAAACAAACTCACATGACTCATACATCACCCAATTGTGGAATCACCATCTCGGTCATGCAAATGAGAAGTGCTTGAAAAAGCTCTGTGAAGATGGAAATTTAGACTCTACTGATCTAGACCTACTTGATAGATGTCACACTTGTTTACACGGTAAAATAAACAAGTCGCCTTTCGGTGGAGAGGGTGAAAGGGACACAGAGCTTTTAGGATTGGTGCACCTGGATGTTTTTGGACCATTTCCAGTATAAGATAGAAGTATATATTCTTACATTATTACTTTTACTGATGATTTGAGTAGATATGGCTATATCTACTTAATAAGTTATAATTTATAATCCTTAAAAAAATTAAGTAATTTAAGAATGAAGTAGGAAATCATCTTGGTAATAAGATTACGAAGCTTCGATTGGATCAAGTTCAAGAATATATGAACCAAGAGTTCATCAATATTCTATCTCAGCTCACTCTTCCGTATACACCACAGTGGAATGGTGTTAGTGAGTGGAGGAACCGCACCTTGTTGGACATGGTGAGGTCGATGATGAGTCATGTAGATGTTCCATTATCCTTTCGGGGATATTCATTACAAACTGCAGTATACACATTTAACCAAGTACCAACTATGGAAGAAAATCGAATTCCCTTTGAGTTAAAGAATGGAAAGAAACCCATTTTGTCGCACACATGTGAATGGGGATGTGCAGCATTTGTTAAGGCCTTATCAGGAAACAAACTAGCACCTTAGGGCACGTGGTGTATCTTTATAGGAAATCCCAAGGAAATGAAAGGATATTACCTATATAACCCTTCAGACAAGAAAGTGATTGTCGCCAGACAATCCATATTTCTTGAGTGGGAGAACATAATAAATAAGGATAGCGGGATTTAATATTGACTTTGATAAAGTTGATGCTCAAGATACACAAGTGTTGGTACAGGAAAAAGTTCCACAAGTCCCTATGGAAGAGGTTCCAGAAACAGAAGTACTGCGTATGAGCTCAAGAGAGGTAAGGGAACCAGAGATATTTGGTTTCCTAGTCACCAGGAATGGTGAATCATTATTGGTGGACAATGATGAACCTCTCTCCTACAAGGAAGCAGTAGAAAGAGTAGAAGATGCAAGATGTCTAGAAGCTATGAATTATGAGATAGATTCTATGTATCAGAACCAAGTCTGGGTTATGGTCGATGATACATTTGATGTAAATCCTATTGGATGAAAATGGGTATTTGAGAGAAAATTGTACATGGAAGGTCATGTTAGCACCTATAAAGAAAGGCTATTGGCTAAATGATTCAGACAGCATCAAGGAATTGACTATGATGAAACCTTCTCGCTAGTTTCCAGGTTTAAATCCATAGGAATCATACTTGAAATAGAAGCTTACCTTGACTATGAGATTTGGAAAATGGATGTCAAAATATCATTCCTTAAAGGGAATCCTCAGGAATATGTCTATATGACACCACCAAAAGGGTTTGTGATGCTAGGTAATTCCAAACGGGTTTCCAAGTTGTAGAAATCCATTTATGGGTTAAAAAAGAATCTAGTTCATGGAATATTATATTTGATGAAGCTATAAAGAAATTTGGTTTAATTAAGAACAAATTTGATCCATGTGTTTATAAGCGATTTAATGGGAATGCGTTCATTATCCAAGTAGTATATATTGATGACATATTACTTATTGGAAATGATGTACCAGTCTTACAGTCAGTTAAGGACTTGTTGAACAAGTGTTTCTCCATGAAGGAATTGGGTGAAGCAGCCTAAATTCTAGGGATCAAGATGATTCGTGTTAGATCCAAGAGGTTTCTTGGACTAAGTCAGGGTACATAAAATTACCAGATACTAAAGAGATTTTTTATGGAACAATCCATGAGGGGATTGGTTCTAGTGTCACATGGCCTACATCTTTCTAAGAAAATGTGTCCACAAACACAACAATTGAAATATTGAATGAGTAAGATCCCATAATATTTGGCTGTAGGATCCATCATGTATGTCATGTTATGTACCAGGATTGATGTTTCCTATGCACTGAGCATGGGAGGAAGATATCAAGAAGATCTAGGAGAACCTCATTGGACTACTGTTATGAAGATCCTTATATATCTAAGAAGAATTAATCATATGTTCTTGGTGAATGGAGTAGACGAGGAGCTTTTCATAAGAGGATATGCTGATTCTGGTTTTCAGATAGATCAGAAAAATCTGAAATCCCAATCTAGATTTGTTTTCTATCTCAATGGAGGAGTTGTGATCTCAAGGAGTTCAAAGCAACCAGTTGTCACCGATTCTACAACAAATTTTGAATATATAGAGGCTTCTGATGCATCCAAGGAAGCCATATGTATTTGTAACTTTATCCAAGAGATTTATGTGGTTCTTAGAAGTAAGGATCCTATAACATTGTATTATGATAATACTTTAGTGGGGGATCTTGAAAAAGAACTTAGGTCACATCAACGGACCAAGAAAATACTCAGGAAGTATCACCTATTGAGGGATTTCTAACAAATGGGTGAAGTTACGGTGATTAGAGTGTCCATGGAAGAGAATGTGGTAGACCCCGTGACTAAAGGCCTATCTCAGCAGAAGCATGAATATCATGTGAGAGCTAGCAGGTTAAATGTTGTTATAAGTTGGCTCTAGTCTAAGTGGGAGTATACTGGAGTTTGTTGCCTAGAACCATCTACTTTTTACTTTATTCATTAATAAATAATTTATCACATATTGATTTTTCTTCTATGTGACAACGCATGTGATAATGTCCTAAGGATAACTGTTGCATTAAAGGGTCATAGCGGATCCCTGTTATGATGAGAACCCGAAAGTTCCATAACACTATACTTGAATAAATTTTCTATGGCCGGATGATGTTATTTTAGGGACACAATTAATAGAGGCCATTTGGGGTGAGTATTCATAAAACTTTGAGTAACCTTCTCATGGTGTGCTCCCCTGGTAATATCCATAAGGATATTGTGATAATGAGACCCGCAAGTGGGAAATCCGTATTTCATAGTGTCATTGGATGTTCCTATCTGCCGACATGTGCATTGGTCTATAGACTTTAATATTATTATTAATGGGTATTAGAACTCGCACACTTAGATTTATTGATAAAAACTATGATGACACATTGTTCGCAGCAAGGTAAGATATGTTGGGTGCATCACGAGCAATACTGTATTAATAGATCATGCGAGAAAGGATTTTTCCCTTTTGTTTCATGACGGAAGTAGATATATCAAGACCTTTGATAGAATTGATATATTATAAATAAATCCATTTTTATTGTGAGGAATGGGCATGTTAAATTCCATAAATTCAAAGAAAGAATAATCAAGCACATGGGTTGATGGCACTAGCATGCAACCCGCTTGATTCGAGATATCGTGACAATGGGATTGAATTACAAGGTAAATGTTCATAGGAGGTGACAAGTCATTACGGTGTTAACTCTTTCTATATGGGTGCCTTGGCATTATGCTAGACTCTAACCTTGTACTTTAGGTAGGATTCACCTAATTCCACTAATAAAGAGTCCTAGATGGTCACACGCTATGTGTGTCCAAGTATCTCCGTTAAATATTAATTTAGCAAGTTGAATAAAGATTATTCCCGATTGTAGTTTAATAATTATTCAAGGATGACTGATCACATTTATTTCGACACAAGTTATTCAAGAAAATATATTATGGGTGAAATAATATATTTATTAGTGAGTAATGCAGTGACATTTATTTGAGAAATAAATATCCATTATTCAAGGTCTAATAAATATGGTGGAGGAAATAAAGAAAATGGAAAAATGAAAGTACACACCATGTATATTAATACACTCTCCATGTAGTTTTTCTTGGGATTTGTGAGAAATAATATAATTTATTTAGTTAAATAATATTAGGTGTAATTCTTTGGGTGCATGTCAAGTAATAATAATATTCAACTATTATTATTAGAAATGGGGTCTTACTAGGAATTAAATGAAATAAATAAATGCTTTCGGGAAATTAATTCATTTTATTATTCTCGGTAATTAAAATACCAATTATATAATTATCATTAGCATAGAAATTTTTTTGTGGTTTTGAACAACAGATCAAAAGAAATCTCTCAAGACAAGAGAGAATTACTTTCTTCCAAGAATTCTCTCAAGCTAAGAGAGAGATATCGTCCTTCACCGGATCAAGACGATCGAAGGAGAACATCGCAAGTGAAGGCTCTTTCACGTTAGCACCCGTAGATCCCTTCGGTGACATCCATAGATACGTGGATCATGTTCATATCACTACTAGAGTAATACTACACCTGGATTCTATGATGCAATGGTAGATCACATCATATTGTGACCGGAAACATCAATGGAGAGAGAATTCCATCAAGGTAATTCTTGGATTTTAATTAAAATAATTATAACCAATATATGATGATCCTATCTATAGTTCCCAGACTCCCCTATATTGTTTGATTCTTCATTCTATTATGAATATCCTTCATTTTATTATCATGAAGGATCTAGGATTAAATCTCATTAATGGAAAAAAATAAAGTAGGGTAAACCCACAAACATGCTTCCAATGCATCGGGAACTTACAGGGGAATCATTTGGGAAAGGTAGGATGTATTCCCTTCCATTATTATTTCCAAACCAATCCTTTGCATTATTATGAAGATATGATATTTCTCAATATGCAGCATATATAGAGTAGCAAGTTCTTTTCTTCTAAGAGCACTAGTTACCTTGTTCTCCTTCCGAATATGGTAGTGTATAGATAAATCTTAGTCCTTGATGAACTCGAACCATATCCTTTAATTAATTTTATGTTTATTTTATGTGAATATATAATTTATGATCCTATAATCTGTATATAAGTCAGACTTCTCACCATAGTGGTAGTTCTTCTATATTTTCAAAGAAAAAAATCACAGTTCCAAGCTCTAGATCACGTGTCAGATAGTTCTTCCCTGGGATCTTCAAATTTCATAAGGTGTAGGCTATTACTTTATAATTCTACATGAGTACACAACCCATGAATTTCTTTGAATCGTCATAATATATCAAAAAACATTATCCACTTGTTGGTAATGTGAGTACAAGTTCAATAATTGGCCTCTTCTTTATCTCCCTGAAGCATTCCTCACATTCTTCCATCCAGACATACTTTACCCCTTTCATTGTTAACTTAGTTAGTGGGCTAAAAAATCATGATAAATTTCTCACAAAATATTGATATTACCCTAATAAGCTAAGAAAACTGTGGATTTTCATGACACTAGAGGGTCTAGGCCATTCCTCAATTACCTTTTTTTGAAGGGTCCACATAAATTCCCTAAATTACGATCATGTTCCCCAAGAATGTGACTTTCTACATTCATAAATCAGACTTTTGAACTTGGTGTACAATTTCTCTTTCCCTACTATAGATAGAACAATCCTTCAATGTTCTTCATGTTACTCCATTCTCTTGGAGTAAATTAGAATATCATCGATAAACACTAACACAAATTTTTCAAGGTAGTTTATAAATACTTTTTTAATCAAATCCATGAAGATCAGAGGGGAATTAGTATTTTTGAAGGGAATTACTAGAAACTCATTGTGCTTATACCTTGTCTGGAAGGCAGTCTTATGAATATCATCCTCCTTCAGCATTACCTGATGATATAAAAAATGAAGATCCATCTTTGAGAAGTACTGATCTCTTTGAATATGATGGAATAAGTCATGAATCCTTGGAATATGATACATGTTATTTATGGTGATCTTTTATGAGTTATTGATAATCAATACATATCCACACTGACTCATCCTTCTTCTTGAAAATTAGAATTAGCACACCCCAAGGTGATGCACTAGGGTGTATGAACCCCTTGTCCAAATGCTATTCAATATGATTATTTACGTCCTCCGGTTTGATTTAGGCTCTCCTGTAGGGTTATTTTGAGATAGGAGTAGCTTTGGGTATGAGTTATATTGAGAAATCAACCACACAGTCTAGGGGAGGTCTGGGTAACTCTTTGAGAAATAAATCATTGTATTCTCTCAAAATGGTAATTTCCCCTTGGTTAACACCTTCATTTAACTCAACCATTTGAGTGATATATGACTCTTCAGTGGGAAATAACACCCACACCATTGAAGGATTTCCTGAAGGATATTCATGATCTACCTTGAATTTGTAGAGGATCATGGGATAGTTTGGGATATGAAAATATATTTCATTTTCTTAATAGTTTATATGTGCTCTATATAATGAGAGTCAATACATTCCCATTATTTTATCGAATTTCACCAAGGGAAGTGTCATGAGATTTACTGGAAGAATCTTCCCACATATTCCAATAGTAGAAAATTCCAACACTTGGGTTTCAATTTTTTCACCACTATGTGTTTTTATAGATATCTTTACTTCAAGGTTTCAGGGTTTTGATTCAATAGTCATATAAAACTTGCAAGATATAAATTAATGTACAGAACAAGAATTAAATATATTTTTTTCATTCATGATTGAATAGGAAGTGAACCTTATATGACTTCATTTTCTTGCTCCACTTCAGAATTAGTGATAGCATAAGCCATCCCTTTTTCCTTTGTCTTTGGTAGATTATGACTCAGATTACCCTTGAGGAATCAAGGTTTAGTTCACTGGGTTTCATAGTAACCTTACTCCCTACAGTTATAGCATTGGTCCATGGGAGCTTCTCTCTTTCCATTTATTGTATCATCCAGAATATTTATGTATCTTTGACATTAATGAGTTGGTGTCCTTCTCTCCCACACTTATATCATTCCCCCGTCACTTTGAGGTAGTTTCCGTGATACGTATTCCCAAATTTTGGACATGTGAGTGGTTGATATTTCTTTACACCTTTTTCATGAGATCCTCCAGCTTGAAACTCCATCTTTATTTTCTTATCACCGTATCAATGGGACCATTCTCCAAAATACATCTCTAATTTTAGAGCACATCAAACAACATCTTCATAACTCTCAAAGTCTCAAATTTATAAATCCTTTTGAATGTTTGGTTTTAACCCACTAAAAAAGTGATCATCTTTTATATCATTTTTTATAAAAAAACCCAAAATATGTCCTTATAAGACTTGGGAAATTTTTTTGTATGCCATGATAGATTCACCATTAATTTGCCTCATATCAATGAATTCTCTATCCATATTTGTACATATAGTTTGAGGAAAATATTTATTAAGAATCATTATCTGAATGTCTTCCCACTCCAACTCTTTAATTTTGTTCTTTGGCTAGTTATTATTAATTAACACCCACCATTGGTCGGCCTCTTATCGAGACAAAAAATTTCTAGAGCCACATTCTCCATCATGGAATAGTGAAGCATAGAAAATATATTCTTCATTGAGTTGACCAACTATTTCATGACTAGTGGATCAGAATATCCACAAAATGTGGGTGGTCATTGTAACATAAAGGACTCAACATCCAGTTTCTCCCTTTTTGATAAAGGAAGATGTCCCCCACTGTTCTGGTTATTATTCATATCCTGAGATAGCTGGGTAATAATCACTATGAAATTTTTAACACCTCCTCCAAATATATTTGGTATTTTATTTGGGAAATCAATGCATTATCCCTAACACATATTGTTTCCCTAGTTTATAATACTTCCCACAATTTTCTAAAACATAATTCAACAATTTTGGCATAATTTAACCCTTTATGAAATTAAATCTAAAGTCATATCTTGTGGGATCCATATGTTTATAAAATCTTACTGTGTTCCTACATATACTTAGTCTTATACTTTGGGTTTTCACTAAGGTTCTCTAATCCTAATTTCCAAATTAAATGAACCTTACTCTGATACCAACTATAGTTTCCCAACTTTTTCTTACATGATTATTACATCATTTTTAAGATAAACAACATAAAAGTGTTACACAACTAGGATACAAAGGTTTAGTGTCTTTGGAAAATTAGTACCAAAGATAAAATTTTAAAAATAAAACATTAATATTTATTTAATTCCTTCTTCTATAGATTCTTAGTTGTTCTTGTGTTCTCCTTAGTATAAGTAATCACCTAAGGATGTACATCAAAGAAAGGGGTTGGATAAAATCCCTAGGAGAGGATAAATAAGAACATGGATCAACATAACATGGGGTGATCATAATCATCATAATTATAACATAATAATGTGATAAACATCATAATTATGAGAGGAATCAATAGATAGAGTCATGGAATGTGGCAATGCATACAAATGAAACATCATGTCTTAGTAGTCAACACCAAAAATAATTTTGATCAATGATATCATCATGTTCCTGAATATTTAACTTTATATCATGATATTAATCACATTTACCAATGCATTGGATCTTTATATAATTTCGAGCTCACCCATCACATCATAACATTTTCATTCCCTATATAATTTCGGGTGCACCTATCACATCATAATATTTAAATAATATTACATATCGCATAGAATGTATATCAATCATGGACATATAATAATACATGGAAAGAAATTGAATTCATTTCATAAAGAAAAAATTAATTAATAATCCTTGGGGTTACCAAAATAAAGGGGTAATAACATGCTTGGTATAAGAATCATCAATCATGTGGGAAGAAGAAACAGTCTCAATAGAAGTAAAAGGTCTGTTTTTAGAAAGTAGAGTTCTTTTGGAAAACATTGGGATTGTCATAAACTAAAGTATAAAAAATTTATATCCAATAAAATGGAAAGGGAAAATAAATTAGTGATATTTAAGGATCATAAAATTAATATGCATAATGTAATTGGTGTGAAAGAGGGAAAACCTCAGGAAATGGAGTTGGGTTTGAGAATCCCCTAACATCATGTCTGAGTGACTTATTCAATTTAATATCTGGAATAATCAAATTAAATTAATTAATTAACAAATAATAAAACAATTTTACATGAATTTATTTTTTATAGTTTTACTAAGTTCATTTATACCCTTTTAGATAAGTTATAGAGTTAAATTCCATCATTTGGGAGAGTTTATTTTATTGGTTTTTAGGATCTGTTCACTTGAATAGGAGTATATAAGTTTATATAGAATGGGTATAATTATAAAGAATTGAAATTATATTTTATTAATGAACATAAATCGGTTTAAATGGTTATATATAAATCATATTGTTAAATGGTATGATGATGAATCATTTGATAAAATGATAGTGATAATCATTTAGATTTTTTAGCGGTTTTTCAAACATCAAAAACTAGTTTTGTTCCATTATTTATTATTTCATATATATTTTAGTTCCAAAACTTAAATAGGTTTATTAAATAAATTTAATAGTATGGACCAACTGTTATATTGGTTTTATGAATAGCCTTGAAGGTGTTAAGGGAAAATGAAATTGTATCATCCACGATGTCGGTCAATTGACACATCTCGGACGATGATTTCATTTTTTTAATAAAAGGGAGTGAAAATGAATTTTGATGATGCATCTTCCATTAACATGATATAATTCTAGTAAATTAAATAAAATTTATTCATAATTAAAATTTTAAAAAAGGAGGTGAGTATAAAATAATAAAATAAAAATAAATTAAAGGAAATTAAAAGGAAAAGAAAGAGGATTTTACCTCCTAAATTTACCCTCCAAGAGAACCTCCCTAGAAAATTGGTTTAGGTCTTTTAATGAGACCAAGAGATCCTAGAAATGGGGTAGGGTCTGAGGAAGATATTTTTACAGAATTTGGACAAGGAAAAAAAATTGGAATTTGTGGGGATAAGTGGTAGTGAGGGGTGGTATTTGTTGTGAAAGATATGGGTGTTTTCCCATTATTTTATTCATTAGTTTATTATTTTGGGTGAAGATTATGAATAGATTTATAATTATCACTAAATATATTAAAATAATAAAGGGTAGTTAAATATTATAGTGATTAAATTATAAATGTATCAAGTAATAGTGTATTTTACTTATAATGTCTGTATACTATAAATTACCATATATTACTATTCACCAATAATTCAACTATTATAGAAAAATCCCGAAAATTCACCCTACCCATTTTTCAATGTGTGAAAATAAAAGATTATCTCCATTTTATGAAAATAATTTAATAAATTTAATTTTTAATTAAAATCATTATTTATTCTAAACAAACCAATTTTAAAGTTATAACTGATTTTATGATACATTCAAAAATTAACTAAGGCCTTATAAAATCATATTTTAATAATAATACAACAAAATATTAATTTATGATTGTATTTTATGAAACCGAATTTTCTTTTAAATCATTATATTAATTATAAAATTATAAATAAATCTTTATGACTTATAAATATACCAATAATTAATTTATCATTTTTAAAATATTTATTTACATATTTCATGATATAAAGATATTATATTTTCATTTATAAGATACCCTAATTTTATTTATACTTTCAACGGAAAATTTGATATTTTATTGGAATAATTACTATTCCTAAGGGTTGTGTTACTATTCCAAAGGTCAAGTTATTATTCAATTGGTATAGGTTCCTTAATTTTTGAAAAAGACCCTTATTTCATTCATTATTCATTTATAATGTTTTTTTGTGGTATCTATGTGATTTTATGTGATTTATACTACATAAAATAATTATAATAATTGATAAATTTCATTGATAAAATCTTGGTCCAATACACAATATCCCCATTTTTTAGGAATACATTGATGTATTTTTCAAAGAGTTACCTAGACCTACCCTAGAAAGAGTGGTATAATTCTCCATTGAACTCATTACTAGATCCAATAAAATATCGAAAACCACATGTATAATGGCATATGTTTACTTAGAGGAATTAAATAAGAAGCTTCAATATCTTTTAGATAAGGGTTTCATTTGACCAAGTGTATCTCCTAGGGGAGAACCAATTCTCTTTGTGAAAAAAATTGGTAGATGTGGCTAAGAATTGAATATAGAGAGCTTAATGGGATCATATTAAAGAAAAAATAACATCTCTCAAGGATTGAGGATTTTTTAAACCAAATTTATGGTCCTCAATTCATCTCCAATATTGACCTCTGATTGGGATTTCATCAGTTGTGGCTGAATTAAGAATATATCCCCAAAATGCATTTTGAACAAGATATGGGCATTAGGAATTTGTTCTTATACCCTTTGGATTCACAAATGATCGTATTGTATTTATGGATTTGATTAATAGAGTCTTTAGGGACTAACTTGATAAAAAAATTAATATTTATTGATGATATTTTATGTATGTTTTTTTTGTTTTTTATTGAGATGGAATTCCAGTGGAATTTGAATTTTGGTGATTACTGGATGTGCCATTTTTTAAACTGAGTTTGGGAATGAACTTTCAAGAGTTGGAACACCACAACCTGTTTTTATACTTGGTTGAAGGATTTATAAGTCCTTTGGAGGTCTCTTCATGTTTCAATATCACCCATGCTCGAAATCACGAATTTTTGGTGGGTCTGCAGAGGGGATATGATGTTTATAAAATCGTGTGGCCCACAACAACAAAATGTGTGGTAGAAAAAGAGGATCATAAGTGCCCTGCATGGGCTGTGTACGGTTTAAACTAACTGTGTTGGATAGGTTCATGGGTAGTTTCATTTAGGTAGAACCTCTACACTAATCACCACATGACTTGCACATGGTTAGGCTTACCATCAAGACAAATAGTGCAAGGGAACTTTTAAGATAGGGGTTGTCGCAATGTTGGCGTACGGTTTAGATAACCATGTGGCCCAAACTATGTGATGAATTAATTTTATAGAATTAAATAAATTAAATTAAATTAAATTAAATTAAAAAATAAAAAACCTATTTACCCTTCTCCACCGTATATATCACACGAGCAGTCCCTCCCTTTCTTCTCCAGTGTGTGACACACCCCCTCCCTATTTCCCTCTTCAATCGATGATTTCCACTAGTTTTCTTCACTATTCCCCATAGAATCTGTTATGTAAGACCCCTAGATCCCTCTTATTCCTTTTGGTTGGCCACTTTTCCCTCTCTCTAACACAAGGAGATGTTTGGATGAACCCTATGGTTAGGGATAACCAGATCTTTGGTTTTTCTTCCATTTATATGGCATGCAAAAGGCCTCTCAATTCAGGTTGGGTATGTTTTGGTTTTCCCCACTGAAGGGATTTCTCTTTGATCCCTTTTCATTTTTTCATCATTGTATGAGGTAAATTATTATTTTCTTCTTTTTCTAGAAAAATATTATTTTGGGTATTTTTGAATTTTGAGGTTCTAGTGTTTATTTGTAGTGATTTTTTTTAAACTTGATGCGGGTTCGAGTCACTAGATTCAATGGAGTCTTTTCGCATATGCATAGGTTGGAATATATATATATGTAACATCCCCTATTATATATATATATATATATATCTTCCCATAGTAGTGTGAAAATGTATATGGGGCTAGGTTTTCTTATATATATGTTTGAATGATGAATAAGTTTTTGAGTAAAAATATGTTTACGCGTATAAGCTATATGTGAGGATCCCCTTTTACATATTCATGTCCATAAGAATATGTACATAGGGGTTAGGTGTCCTTATGTATATGCGAAGGTTCATATGCTCGGAGGTGGGAATGATAATCTTTGAGTGGACGCTGATGAATGTGTAAAGTACCGAAGTGTTTGGCTTGGAACTCTTCCCTTTGAGGTAGGATCCCAATCCTTTTTCCCTTTAAATTTTTGAATTCATTAATTTCATGCTCAATGCACATGGTTTTACTTCTGTTTTACCTTGTAGTGGTTTTGACCATGTGTGGTATCCTCTTACAATGATTATATGATTAATTGTACTTTGAATAGTGAATTAAATGTTTAATCATGATAATTGAATTGTTATGAACAATGACATGTTTTTATGATAAAAACCCCATGATTTATGTGGCCTCATGCCCTTCACTTAAATTTGATATGTTTATATATTCCTTCGTGTCATACACCAAAATTATGTGTATCGCATTAAATGAAATTTATCCCTTAAATTGTTAGTCGTGTCCTATTTAGTTATAGAAGCGTGTTGATATTTTTTATAGGTTGAATCCCTTGGAAACAAAAACACCCCTTAGGGTGTGTTGATTATTTTATTTAGACCACCATGGGTGGATCTTGGAAATTCGACTCTTATTGGAGTTACATTTTACCTCTTTTCCTTGGGATATAAATAATGAAATGGTTGGTAAATAAAATTATTGAATTATCCAGGGATTTTAATTACTTTTGAATTTTAACTTGTACATTGAAATGTTCAAAGGATGGGATTGGTAAAATAGACCATAGGCCCTTGGCTTGTGTTGATTTCTTAAGCTTGAATGGATCATTATATGCATATTCCCATGTGAGATGAATAGAGCCATTGTCATGAAATATGTTATTAATATTATAATTCTTATTATATTGATTTTTCCATGTGGTTAAATAGTGGGTAAGCTTTATAAGCTTATCCTAATGAATTAATTCACCTTTTTTGAGTTTTTATTTGGTTAGGGTAATGACCCTTATTAAATGAAATTTATCATTTAGACTGAATTGGTTAAACACTTATTATCCATGGGTGATACATGGATTGAAATGAATACTTCCATGGATGAACTCATTGAGTCTTGAACTTTATGCCCGAGTGATACTTGTTTGCTAAGTACAGACTCATAGGGGATTTTAACTATTATATGTCAAGTGAAACATGGAATCCAAATGGAATTATAAGGAAAGACTCAAGGTCATATGATCATACATGTAGTGGGTGATACTTGGGCTCCCTTAATAGACTTCCAACGATGGACTTGATTGGAAGTGACATTATACCACACATAGAACAATACTGGGTTCCTGAGAGGTTCGTCAGGGACAGGCTTGTAGGGTGTTGGTTGATATTATACTTAGAGCGATACCTCGATTCTAACATATAAATGCCTTGGATGGGATCAGGTTCTATATTTATTAATAAATGAAATGAATTAAATAATGCATCTTCATTGAAAAAGTAAAGGCTTGGATTCGATCTTGATCTTTACTTTATGGATGGCCCATTTAGGAAACCGTTGATAATGTTATCACGAAGGATGTTGGGCTATGTGTCGGGTCTCGAGACTTGAATATTAAATGGGAATTAATTATTAAATGAGATTTTTCTAAATGAAAAAGCCCTGAATTTTAAATTAGAGGCATAGCTTTTAAATGAAATTGATTAATTGAACCTATTTGTAAATAGAAACACAGAATTATAGGAGGCCTACTTTTGAGTACATCCTTACTTATTACTTTACTAGTTGTACACTATTCTTATAAATTCATGTAATGGATTGTTTTTGACACCATGGGTGCTGGCCTACTGAGATTTATATCCCATACCCTGTTCAGGACTCCATTGCACTAGGGTACTTGAGTAGACCTTATATTTGTAGAACCATGGACTATTTCTTGATTTTCCTTTCTTTTTATTAGGAGTTAGGAGAATAGGATTTATTTGGAGCTCAGGATGCTTGTGGATAATTATTTGATGATTTTATTTCTTTTCTTTATTTGTGTACTATACTATAACACTACCTATTTTATGTCTTTTTTTAGTTATTGTAACATCATCTGTCTTACATGAATTCTTGTAAATTGGCATATGATATTTTTATTTAGTTATTGTAATATTTTTCTTCAACTATTTTCTACAATTTATTTCTATTATATCAATATATTACTTTGAAATGAGGGTATAGTCTCCCCTATAACACCTCTTTAGACCCTCACTACTAGTCATCAACCTCTGGAATACGGGGATTCATTTTTTAGGTCATGGGGCCAAATGGGATCAAGGAACTATTTATTGTAATATGGGTATGGGATGTTATAAAGTGGAATCAGAGGTCTTTTCCTTTTTCTTACTATTTTTGGTTTAGTAGACAAGTGACTAGTAATGTGTCGGCACTTGGTAAATAGTTATTCTTAGGACTGATCATCCCACCCATAGGGAAATAAACAAGTGTCCAGGGTGGGGAATTGTTGTTTATACAGTTCAATGTTATAGTGGATATGATTTCATCTTGAGTGAATGGTGTATTTTTTTCTTAATGATTTATGAAAATTTATGGTGTTTTACCCTTAGATCGAAATGGAAATGATGTAACATGACACGCATCATTATAGTCACATAGAAATTTGTGTTTCATGCATATTCCATGCCATGTAGTTACAATAGTATGCTGCCTATGAATTTAGGTTGTGTGCTTGAGTGTTATACCAGGCTTAGTTGAACCTGTTTAGGTAACTGTAATCATGCCTATTTATTTATCATGTCATTCCTATAGTGTAACTTTCTTATATAATTATATGTTATGATTCTATGGTTTTTAGCATGTTTTTTATATTTTCATTTCTTGTGATAGAATTTTTGTTTTAATATGGATATATATTAATGGTCGCAATTTAAATGAAAGACAGTTTTCAGTTGTAAGGTTTATGGGAACCTTTTGATTGGAAAAATTGTAACCTATATACTCGAATAATCTCTTGACCTTTATTAATGTTTATAGACCTTATTAAAATGTAAAAGGATGCTATAGGTTATTCTTTAAAGTGAAATTAAATTGATCAAAATGGGAACCAAATGCCAAAAATTAGAGTGTATGGGCGCTTTTTCGATTGGTATATGGATACCAATAAAATTGAACCACTATATATATATGGCCATATGGTATATGTTTGAAGTGTATAAAGTGATAAAGTTGTTTAAATTTGATTTTAATGAATGGTTTCCTTTATAAGAGATTGTGATTAATTTTCTAAATACATAACTAGACTTAAGTACATTAGTTGTGGCATGATTCTATGGTATAACACTCTAAGGATGTTTTAAAGATTTTAAAATTTAACATCAGATGTTATGTTACTTTTTGAAGAACCTAGGTTAGTTTAACAGGGCCCTCGTAGGTCACCTTATCTGTTAAAAGGAATTTATATGATAAATTTTTTAATTATGATAGGATGTCAAAAAGTGTTTCATGTTTTAAAAGGAAATTCTATTTAAATTCCCCTTTTCCCTTGTGACATTGGTTAAAAATTAAGTTCCCAGTGTTTTGTATTAAAATGGTACTTGGTGTTTGGAATTAAATCTTTTAGATGTTTAAATATTTCAGTGTAAATCAATGTAACGACCTTAAAAATAAAAACTGTAGTGGTTTCCTTTGTTTAAAACCTTATTTAAGGTTGGTTGAAATGTTTCTTGTTGTATTCCTTGGAACAAAAACATGAACGTTTATCGATAGACTAATTCTTGTAATAAATGTCTTAAATGTTAGGCTCTTGAGCCTAGTGAAATCTATTTTTCATGAACTAGTGATAGGGTCGTCACTTTTGCTTTGTAAAGTGATATCCTATGTTAGGTATCACCCTTAGAGCTTAAATTTCTTCCCAATTTCATGATCTTTCTTCCATGTGGTGTCGTTTGGGTGTCATTGTCCCTTTTAGGATGCTTAACTCTTAAACAAAACACTTTTTTAGATGGATGGTCATTGTATGTTTCACCCTTGATGCAAGAATGAGCAATAAGTGATGATCAGTTTCAGAAGGATAGACATAACTTGGGCATGGTCAGCCGCTTAGTAGGTCATGTGAACCTCTCTTTTTCCTCATTGAAGGATGACTCAGTATATTGCCATTTGATTTAATGGTTGTATGGGGAATGTGACACTGGGTTAAATATTTTGTGTGAGCCATATGATACTTGATTGTATAGGGTGGACATCCTATGAATGGTGTTTAGGATTGTGTTGATTTCTTTTACAATCATGGGGTAGTATGCATTGATATATGTTGTACCTGTCAAGTTGTTAAATGTTGTAATGAACTGATTGAGTTTGGTGTAATCATTGAACCTTGTGTTGTTCAGTAGGTTCTTAATTCAACTTTGATGTAAGGTGACCTGGGTGTTAAGGAAACATGTTTGTCCCACTACTCGAGAGGATACTCTAGGACTCGGGTGTTTTGACACTCCGGTCGGTTTGATTTCATCTTTCATTCCAAATTATTTGACATGGTGCTCATTGTTTTTGGAGTATCACACTTGTTGTTAAAGTGAAACTTTGTCGAGTGTGATAATAATTAGATATTCTATCCTTTATTTCGATAACTATAACACTCTTAAGGTGGAGATCTTCATGCTAGTTTTGATTAATGTTCCATTCCAGGTAGAAGGAACACATCCAAGGAGGACCTTTTTGAAATAGTCATTTTTATTGAATTACCTTAAGGATTACAAGTTTTAAATTGGGTCTATAATTTTTAGGAAGCATGATGTTGATGAGGATGGTTTTTTGTGAAACCCTTTAAATAGTAGTGGAAATACAGGATTTAACATCGATGTAATAACATCAGTTTTTATAAACAGACGCCAAAACCCATTTATTGATGATTTTTTGTGTCGGTTTTTGTTAAAACCGACGTGAAAAGTAATAAAAACAAATGTTTTGGCGTTGGTTTTAGAGAAAACCAATGACATATTATTAATTTTAGGCATTAGTTATTCCAAAAACCGACGCCGAAATAAAAAAACCTAAGACTTTCGGCGTCGGTTTTAGTAAAAACGGACGCCGAATGTCTTTTAGAAAGTGTCGGGATCCCAAAACCTTCATTTTTCTTGGATCTTCGAAATCAAAACCCACGGTAGTTCTCTCAACTCACGACAAATTCAAAGCCATATTTTTGATCCTCGATGACCATTGTTAACTATTTTTCTTCCATTTTCATGTATTGCAGTTTGTGTTTTTCATTATCATCCCTCGATTTATCTTCCATGGTTTATTTCTTCTTCCATAACCCTATTTTTCACAATTTTTAATTGTGTTTTGATTTTAGTGGTTTTTTATCGTTATTGTTCATTTGTATCATCAATGTTGGTATAGATTTTGTAGTGTTTGTTTTTTCAAGTCATTATACGGACAATTATTGGATTGAGGATCTCTATTCGGGTTAAATATCAACTTTTGTAAGTTTTTTTTTAATTTTGTAGATAAATCATTTATCATTTAATTTTTTTATTGATTTTCTTCAATTATTATTTTATATTTTATTTTAAATGTGTTGGGACATGGTTCAATATTCTGTCAACAAACATTCTTAAATATCTTGTCAAAAAATTGCATCTTTTTACATTGACTCCAACATACCAAACCTAACACATGTGAGAATTATAATCAAACACTGGTACCCACCCCCACATCATTTTATAATCCCAAATAGATGTACCTCTTCAGTCTAAGAAAATCACAAGCATGTTAGAATCTAAAATGACACAGTCAATGGATCGTAAATGTGTTTCATATCTGATGTTTTATATCTAATTATAAATAGTTTTTATTAAATGTGTTTTTTACAATTTATCTAATATATATTTAAATGTTTATATGTTTTAATATATTCACCAATTATATTGTGATATCAGGTATTTAATGGAGCGTAATTGGATTCATTTATGAAGAACCACCAGTGAATATGAAAAAGAAGTTGATGATTTTTTTGAATTTTCTAAATGCCATCTTCAAAACATTGATTTGATTTTCTGTCCATGTGTGATGTTTGTAAATATGAGAAATTTAAAATCTAGAGAAATCAAGGATCATCTCATTTGTTATGGTTTTTACCTTAATTATACATGTTTTATCTAGCATGGTGAAAGAACTAAAAATTCAACATCAAATGATGATGATAATATTCATAATGAGGTAGAGGATCATATTAAAGAATTAATTCATGATTTAGGTGTTGAATCCATCAAAAAAGCACTAACTGTTGAATGATTTTATGGAGATTTTGAGAAACCATTATTCCCAGGTTGCAGTAAATATACAGTGTTATCAGCAGTTTTGAGATTAGTTAACTTAAAATCAAAAAATGGATGGAGTGATAAAAGTTTCTCCAGCTTACTTGATCTTTTAAAAGAGATACTTCCAGAAGGAAATTAGCTTCCAGATTCCAATTATGAGGCGAATAAAATATTGTGCCCAATGGGATTGGGGTATATAAAGATACATGCTTTCCCCAATGATTGTGTACTATATATGAATGAAAATGAATATTTATCAAGTTATCCTACATGTGGGACATCACGCTATAAGATCGATGGGAAAGTCAACTTAGATTCATTCTCAGTTGATGTCATCTGACATCATGAAAAATCAATTTTGTATATTCCAATGATATTATCCAATATTTTTTGCAAACAATTCTGATAATTCAATTCTGATTCATTTTTAGGTACTAGAATCAAAACTCCTACTAAAGAAATTTGGTAACTTGCAATAATTCCTCATTTGAAACATTTATTTGAAAATTCAATTGATGAAAAAATGTTAAGATGGAATTTAGATGAGCATATCTCTGATGGTAACTTACGTCACCCTACTGATTCACCACAGTGGAAGATTATTGATAAAAAATTTCATGATTTTGGAAGTGAAGTTAGAAATCTCAGAATGGGATTGTGTACTGATGGAATGAATCCATATCGGAGCCTTAGTAGCCAACATAGTTCATGGCCTATTTTGATGGTAGTTTACAACTTGTCCCCACATCTATGTATAAAGAAAAAATATTTTATGATGAGCTTGATGATTTCTGGACCAAAACAACCGGGAAATGATATTGATGTGTATCTTTCAGCATTGATTGTTGATTCGAAACTTCTATGGGATGAAGGTGTTAAAGTTTTCGACGCATAAAAGAAATAATATTCTCTTTTTCATGCTATGATAATTTTCACTATAAATGACTTTCCTGCATATGGAAACTTATCTGGATATAGTGTTAAGGGACATAAATCTTGTCCAATTTTTGAAGAACAAACTTCATATTATCAATTTCAGAATGGAAGAAATACAGTGTACATGGGACATCAAATATTTTGGAGAATTGGTCATCCTTATTGTAGATTGAAAAAAACATTTAACAGTTTACTAGAATATAACCTTCCCCCTCAACCATTGTCAGATGAAGAATATTATGATAGGGTGAAAGATATTGATTCGACATTTGGAAAGAGAAGAAGTTTTGGGTTTCGAAGAAATATCTAGAAGAAGAAGTCTATTTTTTCGAACTACCTTATTTGATATTTTTAGAGATAAAACATAATGTTGATGTTATGCATGTTGAGAAAAACATATTTGATAGTTTGGTTTGACTTTGTTGGACAAAAAATGAAAGACAAAAGATTGATTTCATGTTAGATTGGACTTGACATTAATGAGAATATATTTGGAGTTAGCTCCCTTAGTGAATGGAAACAGAACATATTTACCTCTGGCTTCCCACCCATTATGCAAGATTAAAAAGATGAATTTTTTTCAATGTCTACATGGTATTAAAGTACCCAGTGGTTTTTATAAAAATGTGAATAATTTGGTGTCATTGAAGGATTGTAAATTAATAGGTATGAAATGTCATGATTGTCATGTGTTGATGCAAAAACATTTACCAGTAGTAGTGTGTGGTATATTGATAACAACTATCAAAAATACTATCATCAGGTTATTTAATTTCTTCAAATCCATTTGTGGGAAATTCGTTGATCCAAATTTGTTATATGTGTTGGAGAATGAATAAAATCTTATTCTTTGTCAAATAGAAATGTATTTCCCATCCACTTTTTTTGATATAATGGTTCATATGCTGATTCATTTAGTGTATGAGATAAGAATATGTGGGCCTGTTTATTTAAGATGGATGTATCCTTTAGAAAGATATATGAAAATTTTGAAAGGATATGTTAAAAATCCTTATCAACCAGAGGCCTCTATTTTACAAAAATATGTATCATAATAGGTGATTGAGTTCTGTGCTGATTATTTGTATGAGTTGGAGCATATTGTCTCCCTTTATCTCAACATTTGATAGTTGATAGTGAAGGTAGAGGGGTTCAAGGATTAAAGGTAATGTTCATTCCATGTGATGAAGTGATGCAGGAACATTTATACATTTTGAACAACACATATCAGGTTCAATCATATATATCCTCACATATTACTGAATTAAAGTTATGATATCAAAAAAGAAATGAAAAATGGTTGATGATTGAGCATAAAAAGAAATTTGTTTCATGGTTAAAAGAGAAAGTCACACCAGATATATATGCATCAGAAAAATTGAAGTTGTTAGCAGGGGGACCATCTCTTAATGTGATCACATGGTTTGGTTTTTATATCAATGGCTACAAATTTTATACAAAAAACTTGGATGATAAGATTACCGTTCAAAATAGTGGTGTGATGGTTTTCGCTGAAGCAGTGCATTTTTTGAGTGTCAAAGATAAAAACCCAATTTCTACATCAATGTCATATTTTGGAGTTCTTGAAGACATATGGGAAATTGATTATATTAAATTTTGAGTCATTTTTTTAAGTGTAATTGGGTTGATAGTAATAGTGGTGTGAAACATGATGAATATGGGTTTAAACTAGTTGATTTGAAAAGAGTTAATTAGAACAAGGAACCATTTATCATGGCGATACAAGAAAAAAAATATTTTATTTCATTGATCCATCGAATGATCAATGGTAAGTTGTTTTTCAAGGAGAAAGATACCATTTGGGTGATGAGATGATGCTGATGATGTTAGAGATTTACATGATATTTATTCATCTATTATGCAGTTTTCAGATGATTACAATGAGTATAAGAAAGATATAGTGCATGCAGTATGTAATGATCATGATGAAGGAATGTGGGAAAACAATAAATTAGTCTCCTAATTTTTCTAGTAAATATTTATATTTTGTTTCCTTTTTTGAAACTTATAAATGTATGCCTCTTTTTTTCTAACTAATTTTTCTCTTCCTTGTTTCTAATTATTCAGTTTTCTAATGATATACAGGTACATAATATTTCATTACACTTTCTAGTAGCAATTTCATATATAGATACAGAGGAGCAGATACCGGGGCATATCTATTTTGACATATTATTATATATTCAGTAATATAGTTATTTAATAAAATAAAACTGTGGATTTACAAAAAAAACCACAGGACTACTGATGCATCCTATGTAGAGGAAACTTCTCCTATTACTACTAAACAATCAAGTTCTCAAGTTGGTAAACATGGTATTACACGTTTACCAAAACTATCACTTTCTCATGATGATGACAGAGTACACATCCTTTTTTATGATGATAATAATGCAGTTGGACCATCTACATTTCAGTTTTTTATGTATATAGTGATGCAGAGCCTTTGCAGGATCAGTATTTTATATCCTGATTGGAAGTTAGTAGACAGGACGGCGAAGCGACAGCTTTGGGAGGCCGTGATAGTAAAATATCTTAATTGATTTATTTTATCTCATTTTTTTAATATTATATATTTTAAAAGACATATTTGATTTATTCAATTAGATATGACATTCAATTTTGAAGAAACCAAAGAAATTAAGAAAAGACATCTCTCTTTAGCGGCGTTTCGATGGAGAGATTTTAAAACAAAACTGAAAAAAATTATTTTTTTGGAAAGGTAAGGTTTGAAATCCCATGCCTTAAGTATCTGTTTATAGATGAAGATACATGGAAGCGATTTGTTGAGATTCGTCAGGAAGAAAAATTCTAGGTATGATAAATATTTTATATTTGAAAATTTATGATATATTATTCTTATTACTTAGTAGTTTATTTTTATATAATAGGACTCTAGGAGATCTCATCACGAGATCCAGTTGAAAAATGTATACCCTCATACTTTATCACGTTGAGGGTATTTTTATTTGGAGCAGAAAATGATTGAAGAAAAATTTGAATCACTAAGAGCTCAATCAAGAAGTGGTTCAGAAGAGGTCTAGTTTGCTCCTCCATCTCCTCCCACTAACCATGAGAAATGGAAACAAGCAAGAAGAAAGAAAAATGAAAAATATCTTATAGAGTAAGCTCAGCAAGTATCTGCTATAATTGTAAGTAAATATTATTTATTTATTAACAATTTTTTTATTTTAGAAATTATAAAAACTAATATAACTTTTTTATTTTTCATTTCAGGATAAACTTCAAGAGAAAGAGACACAGGGATCTTTTATCCCCGAGGGTAGGATGGACATCCTAGCCACTGCTTTTGTATAGGCAAAACACCCCGTCGTGTTAGAGGATATCATGTGGGTGTTAGTATTCACAAGGACTTTGGTAATAGTAAGCAATAAAAAGACCCAGATATAGAATCCTTAAAAGAAGAGATGAAAGATATGAAATAGTCTATGGGTGATCAAATTCAAGCAGCAGTGCAGAAGGCTTTGTTAGAACACTTGGCAAGACAGTCACAGTCTGTGAAGCCTTCTTAGGTATATTATTTATTTGGAATCATTTTTTATTTTATAAATTATAATCACTAATGTAACTTTTTCATTTTTCAGCCTTCCAAGTCTACTCACCCAGACTACCATGCCCCATCTGCTTACCTTGCCCCATATGTGAAGCCTTCCCAGGTATATTATTTATATGTAATAAATTTTTCTATTTTATAAATTATAAACACTAATATAACTTTTTCATTTTTCAGCCTTCTAAGCCTACTCACCTGGACTACCCAGCCACATCTGCTTACCCTTCCCCATCTGCACAGCCTTTCGAGGTATATTATTTGATTTTCATCAATTTTTCTATTTTATAAATTATAAACACTAATATACCTTTTCCATTTTCCTGCCTTCTCAGCCTACTCACCCGGACTACCCTGCCCCATCTGCACAGCCCTTTGAGGTATATTATTTTATTTTCATTAATTTTTCTATTTTATAAATTATAAACACTAATATACCTTTTTTATTTTTCTGCCTTCTCACCCTACTCACCCAGACAACCTTGCCCCATCTGCTTACTTTGAGCCTCCACCTCCTCACTCAGATGAAGCCTTTTATTGTGAGTTTTTTGCTGGAGACCCTCATGTACATATTGTTGCGTTAGGACAGGTGCAATTTTTGGGGGACTCGGTACATCATCAGCCTATGCAGATGGGTTATGTTAGAGTATCTGTACTTGATATTATAGATCCTAATACTATACTATTGTTTCCTACTACAGAGATTACCTTTGTTGGAGAATATCTGAGCCATTTTTTACTTTGGACAACTAGTCTTCTACGTTATATTTCATATGAGGTACGATTTTTTTAAATATTAATTTCAAATGATTCAAAATTACTTATAATGTTTTCTAACATTTAACTTATATAGGAATATATGATAGCAAAAGAAACTGCCCAAATGTAACAAAATGTTCAAGAACAGTCAGTTTTAGAACCTTTTAATATTTCTTCTGGGTTACAAAGATTATATCAGGCTTCAACATCCTTGAATTATATCTATGAATTTCATATGATGCTTGATATATGTGGAAGAAGTTATCCATTGAGAATAATGAAAGAATATATCATGCATTTAGTTGATATTGAAGTGCTCAGGCTGAGTGTGGTGTCGTTGTTTTCCATGTAAGTAAATTGACATTTGAATTTCTATTTCATTAATAAATGATTGTTTTAAATTGACTAACTATATTTTATTTTTAGTTTAGGTATCTACACAAGCTTCGTTTAAAAAATGAAAGTACATTCATTTACAGTTTTATATATCTAGAGTACATTTCCTTGGAAGTCCTAAATGTGAAGAATAATGATAGAGTTCACTATATATCTGAGAGATTATCACAGATAGAGATTAAATGCTGGTTTTTTCCATTTCTTGATAAGTAAGAACATAAACATAATTATGAACAAAATATCATTATAATGTCATTAATTGTGAACTTTTTGTATTGTAGGGGATAGTGGATGTTATGTGTATTTTTCCCAAGTGAATGCACCTTATATTGGTTTTTCTCTTTATTAGGAGCAGTTCGTAAACCATTTTCCTTATTATTAAACAAGTAAGTTTTTTTATTTTTTATAATCTCGTTATGTTTAATTTTCATTGTTTAGACATGTATTATTAGTTCATATATATGAAAATTCACTTCATGGAAACAATTTAACAAGGAATGCATGTCAGTAAAGAAACCAAATAAAATCAAATATGTGGAAGTACAGGTAAATAGTTTTTATATTATATTTTTTCTAAATTTATTGTTATATACTGTATTTATTATCAGTTTACTGTTTTATAAATGCAGTGTCATCGTCAAAATGGAAATGTTGAATGTGGTTATTATATTTTACGATTCATGTAAAAGATAATCACAACTGGTGAAACTACATATTTTTATAAGGTTAGTTGTGTTAATATTTTTATATTTTCTACCATATTATTTTATTTTCTAATCTCATATCATTCAATATTATTTTAGTTATTCTATGATTCACAGTATTATTCCCAATCTGATATGACCCATATTTGATCTACTTTTGCGAACTATTTGTTAATTCTGATTAGGATTTATGGTATGTATATTCTAATATTTATAAATAATAATACATATGGGTTCAAAAAAATAACTATTTTGATATATTAGGTGTTTGAGCCTACCAATAATCAAATGAATGCTTCAAAAACATCCAACAATGAGCCTACCCTAAATTTTAGGTACGTGTGTTCTATGTTTTTTAACTTTCAATGTCGGTTTTTTATTTTTATACTTGGTACATTGAAGTTTTTGGTTTTTATTGAATGATAAATACTGTTTGACTATTTTTGTATATTGTGTTTCATTTTACAGGGGTTTTGATATTTTTAGAAGTGTAATTTTCATATTTTTCTATAGAAAAAAGTTTAATTTACAGCGTCGGTTATTTTAAAAAGTGACGCCAATTTTTTTAAAAAACAAATTGGAGTTTCGGTGTTGGTTTTAGATAAAACCGAAGCTGAAACACTTAACAAAAATAATTTTCGGCGTCGGTTTTCTAATAACTTATTCCGAAAATCATATTTTTATGTCTCCTTTATAGACGTCAGTTAAAAACCGACATCAAAAATTTAAAAAAATATGACGTTAAAATGTGTTTTTACACTAGTTAAAAACACCATTAATCTTGAATGGATTTCGATGGTATATATTTAAATATCAGAAATACCATGAGTGATATAGACACCGTGGTTTGGTTGATGATGTGTCAGTAGGTAAATCCAATATTTATCTAAAGAAGTCGACCAGTAGTGGTCCAAATGATCTCTTTAGTGATCTTCAGTATCCTCTTAGTGTACTCTTTCTTATGAGATAAGCATTCCCCCTATCTTGTTATCATTATGGATTCACTAAGAGAGAATTGGTCTCACGTCCCACTAATGATTCAAAATCTTTGGGGCTTTTTTGAGATATTTATCTGTGTTATACACTAGATTTGTGGTTATTTTGAGGATTGGTTAGTCCGAAGTGACACCTAGGTTCCTGTATAGGAATTTCTTGGACAAACTCATGTACATTTGTCAGTTCATTTAGAGTAAACATTAGGTAGTTTTCACTCAAGGCTTATAAAATGTTCTAATATTGACTTCTGGGCATTGTACCAAGGTCTCACCTAAAGGATGGGGTATTATCTACCTAGGGATTGTTCCATGGACTCCGAATGGATGAATCTGAGGTTATCATGGACATGTTGTCAGGATCGGATGCAATGCTTCAAAGGATAATGACTTTAGAGGGACGAATTCTTGATAAACCCTTGTTTGTGATGATGCTCAATAGTTTAAATAACCATGAGATGGTTTGAGAGGTGGAAGACACCATAAAACATGTATAGACTTCATTGGATGTGCTCGTTATCAATGAAAAATGCCTTGTAAGAAGGTTTTATCATTATGTCAAAAATTATGTCGTCTGTATAAGCTGATCATCTTGATGAGATCTGCTGGAAGTATCTAGAATTGTTTTCCTTCTTTTCAATGTGTATAGTCATATGGATTCGTCATAAAACATGTCACAAGTTTATGGATATTGTAATGTGAAGGTCGGCTATGTCTTCCTGGAAATATAGCGTAATAGAATTCTATTTGGTTGATCAAGAATGGAATATTTCCTTTTAGTGAGGTATCTCATATGATATTGGATGTAATCATTTTATTCCTAATAAAGAAACCATTTTAGGATCATCATTAAAACACTTAGGGGCATTCCCTGAAATGAAATTCCATCGGTGGAGATGTCGTGGTTCGGAATTGGCCCTTACAATGGTAAAGCATAAGGTGGGGATTACTTTTGTCATGATGTTAAAGAGATGATTATGTGTTAATTCCTTTATTTAAGTAGGATTGGGTAAGTTCCTATTTGATGTTTCATTAAGAAATCAATCATTGGATCGGTTTTGACGGCTTAAGTGTTGTGTGGTTAATAAGTGCTTTGAGGTGTGTCGTTCATTTGGAAATGTGACATAGTTGTTTCAACAAAACTTCACAACCCTTTTAGGTCAGGTGAAGTATTTTTTGTTTTCCCAAGGATTCATAGAGATGATAATTTCTAAGGTGGGGTGTTTTTAATGTCCCGTGTTTTTTAAATAGATTGAATTCCAAGAGAATTTTATTTTTGCTGATTAATGGATAGATTTTTTTAAAAACTGAGCCTCATAATGCAATTTATAATGTTTTAACACTATAATGTGTTCCTTTTTTGACTTGGATTAAAGATTAATAGGGACTTTGGGGGAATCTCCATGTTTCAAGAGTACCTAGGTTGCACATCCCAATTTTTTTGTGGTTCTGTATAGGATTCATGGTTTGTCTGAAAATGTGCGGCCAATGGAAGAAAACCATACAGCAACAGTAATAGAGTAGAAGTTCCCCACACAGGCTGCACATGGTTTTACCTAACCTTGTGGGATAGTCACATGGGTAGTGTCATTTAGGAAATTCCAAAAAAACTATTAACTTCATGGGTTGTTCATGGTTAGGAAAACCATGTAGGACAAACCGTGCAAGGTTATTTATGAGGTAGGGGATGCCGCACAGTTTTCACATGGTTTGGTTAACTGTTTGTCCAAAACTGTGCGAGACATTAATTTTAAATAATTAATTAAATTAAATTAAATTAAAAACTAAAAACCTATATACCCTTCTCCCACCTACATATCGCACGAGTATCCCCTACCCATTCTCTCCAGTGCATGACACAACCCCTCCCTAGATCACACTTCGATTGATGATTTGCACCTTGTTTTTTTATTATTTCTCATAGATTATTCAAGGTAAGATCCCTAGCTCCCCCATATTCCGTTTTGTTAGCTGATTTTCCCTCTCTCTATCACCCGGTGATTTTTGGATGAACCCTACGGTTTGGGATAATAGAATCATTGGTTTTTCTTCTGATTTTAGGGCATGCTAAAGACCTCTCATGTTGTTATGGGTACATTTCATTGTTCGCGGCTAAAGGTGATACACTTAGGTCCCTTTTTAGTTTGTCATTGTCAGTTGAGGTAATTTATTCTTCCACTACTTGTTCTACCACAAACATTTTTGGAGTATTTTGGTGTTTTGATTTTCTATTTATTATCTTTAGTGATTTTTGATAACCCTTTACGCAGGTTTAAGTTGCATGATTCAAAGGATACTTACCACGTATGTATTGGTCGGCATATATATATATATATATATAAATGTGTGTGTGTGTGTGTGTAAGTTCCCCTGTTATATGTATATCCACACATGTAAGTGTGAATATGTATATGGGGATTAGTGTGATTATGTATATATATATATATATTATATGTATACATGTGTGAGTGAAAACATGTATATTAATATAATTAATATGTAAGGATCCATTATTACATATTTATGGCCATGAGAATATGTACATAAGGGATAGGTTTCCTTATGTACATGAAAATGTGAATATTCATAGAGGAAAAAAGGAGAAGTTGTAAGTGGTCACTAATGAAAGTTTCAAGTGTCAAAGTATTTATCTTTGTACTCTTCCCTTTGGGGTAGTATCCCTATCCTTTTCCCCTTTAAATTTAAGAATTTATTAATTCCCTGATTAATGCACCTGGTTTTACTTCTGTTGAACCTTGTAGTTGTTTTGACCATGTGTAGTAGCCTCTTATAGTGCTTCGTTGATAAATTGAACTGTGAATATTAAATGAAATGTTTAATCATGATAAATGAATTTTTATGAACAATGGCATGTTCAATAATAAAAACCACTTGATGTAGGTGGTCTCATTCCTTTTTCTTAAAGTCGAGCAGTTTGTGTATGTCGTCATGCCGCATGCCCAAATTCTGGGTTTCGCAATAAATGAAATTTATCCCTTTAATTTTTAGGCATGGAATATTTAGTTATAGTGGTTTTTTACGTTTGTTTTAGGTTTAGTACCCAGGAAACAGAACCACCCATTAGGGTGTGTTGATTAGTTGAATTAGACCACCATGGGTGGCTCTTGGAAATTAGAGCCTTTAGAGGTGTGACATTTTACACCTTTTCCTTGATATATAAATTGGTAAATGGTTGGAAAATTAAATTTTTTAATTCGCATATTATTGTAATAGATTTTTAATTGTAACTATTATATTTAAATGACCAAAGGAATGGATGGGTGAAAAATACCATTGGAACTTACCTTGTGTTGCTTGTTTAAGATTGAATTGATCATTATATGTATATACCCATGTGATATTAATAGATCATATGTCTTGAAATAGGTACTTCAGAATTTATTTCTTGTTATATATATTTTTCCCATGTGAGTAAAGAGAGGGTAAGTATTCTAAGCTTATCTCAATGACTCAATTCACCTTTGTGTTCAGTTTTGACTTGGTTAGGGTGATCATCCATGTTAAAATTAATTGATCAGTTGGATTGAATTAGTTAAATGATTATTATCCATGGTTGATACATGGATTCAAATGATGAATTCCATGGATGGACTCATTAAGGATTGACCTTTATGCCTGAGTGAAACTTGGTTTCCAAGGATGGACTCATAAGGGATTTTGATAGTAATATGTCGAGTGAAACATGGAATCCAAATGGAATTCCAAGGACGATATAGAGACCCAGTCTTAACATACATCGATATTGCGTCATTTTAGATGAATATTTAGTACATTACAAAAATACATGCTCGAGGACCATAATATTTTAGTGTTTTTTGAAACATGGAAACAAAATCTTCTATCCTAGTGAATGATCTTCAAAATATCCCATAAAGATCTACACCTTTAGTACTTCTACCTACAACCATTATTCATAATCTAGAGAAAGGAAACATAATAAATGGGTGATCTCATTTGCTCAGTATGTGTAAATAAAGTAAATGGGTAAGCATTACATAAAAAATAGAATATATAACTTGAGCATAACAATTGAAGATCATACCCTAGATATTAGAGATCATAATAAGGATTGGATGTTTATTGGACATAGATCATAAGCTAATTAAGATCATAAGTCATGAAAGCATAAAATATGAATAATACATGGAATTTGTGGAATGCACATTGGTTAATAAAATTGTGAACATGTATAAGTAGAAATAGGTTCACTCATTAAGTTAAAGACATGAAATCAGGCCCCATCATCAACATGTGGACATGAAACATGGTCCATGCATAACATTGTCAATATGTAATTAATTTTTGGAATAACCTTATGGATATGAAATTAGGCCCATGCATAACATTGTGAACATGTAATCCATTTCACAAATAACATTTTAACCATGTAATCAGGTTCACGCATAAACTTATGGATATGCAACCATGTTCATGCATAATATTTTGATCACACAATAAGGTTCACTCATAACATTGTGAAAATGTAATCAGGATCATGCATAAACTTAGGGACCTGGAACCAAGTCTTGACATAACATTGTGAACATGTAATCAAGTTTATACATAACATTGTGACCATGTAATCAGGTTAACTCACGAACTTATGGACATGCAACCAGTTCCATGCATAAAATTGTGAACATGTAATCTGGTTCATGCATAACAATATACTCATAAGTCATCCATAATTACCCAATTCATTGAAGGTAGATATAGGTCCCATCCATACCATAATAAAATCATTCATACTTGTTTAAAATGAAATAAAGATTCAACATAACTTGACCCATAAAAAGAGATGGGTTTTATAAACATCAAATGATAACACAAAAAATGAATTAGGAAAAATTACCATTTTCTCACATCATAACCTTTGGAAAATAGATAGTTTCATTTTCATCAAATAATAACTCGTGAAAAGAAACGTGTTTCAAAATCATATAACATGTGGAATAGAAATACGTTTCATAAGCATCATTCCATCAAAACATAACCATTAATGAAATGATATGAATGGAACCTTTAGATAATATTCTATATGGGAATGATTAACTTCAATGTATTTCGTATTAGAAGGAAAATTACATAGAATGATATTTTGAAAAAAAAATCTTGAGTAAAATGCATTTCTTCTTTGAAAAAAGCTTTTTAAAATATAAATCCTTTTTAAAACTATTTCTGTTGAAAATAATTTGGTAACATAAAAATAAGGATTGAAAAAAATTTGAAAACATTTTTTCTTGAAAACTTATAAAATAATCTTGAAAATTTTTTGAAACCCATTTTCCTTGAAAACTTATAAAATAGTCATGAAAACATTTTTGAAAACTATATTCCTTGAAAACTTGTTAAATAACCTTGAAAACATTTTTGAAAACTGTTTTCGATGAAAACTTATAATAGAAGATTGAAAACGTTTTTAAAACCATTTCTTTGATTCTATAATTTAAAAACATTTTCTTAATAATTAACCTTTAAAATTAATATAAATCTTCAATGTATTGATGTCAGTTAAATTCGTACATTTCATATGAGGTAAAAATAAATTTATATTTGATGGTAAAAAGGTTGGAAAAATGCCCCCTTTAAGAAGGTATTAGAATATTCTTTTGAAAACATTGGAAAAGATAAAAATTGTAAAATTTTCTTTTACTCATAATATATAATTAGTATAATATTCATAGAAACCCTTTTCATAAAACATTGTTTTAAATGAACATAGATTTCTGACCGAATAGAGGGTAAGGTCGTGTTTTCTTAAATAAAACCTTCCTTAACTTTCTTATGTACTAAAGAGTGGAATAAATGGTACCAATATATTAATAAATCTTGAATTTATAAAGGTTAATAAAATTCATGAATTTTCTTGAGATTTGGTTGATAATATTTCATTAAATGGAGCATAATCATAATCAATCGTGAAAGGGGATGAGATTGTCTCAATAAACTCTTATAACCTGGTAACTTGGCATCATAATATCTATGTAAGAAAATGAAATTACATGAAACATAAAATATCATGAAATAAATTAAATTCATGATATAACATGTAAAATTTAAGTATATACACCTCAAATGAGAATTGTGGTGCATAACAAAACATGATTCTCAAAGAAGGAAAATTGAGACAAAACTATTTTACTAATTTTGTAACTTTTTAAACATAAACCCCATGAAAGAAGGATAATAAAATAGACATGTAGATACCCATAAATTTAATTATAAGATACACACAATACAATAATGTGTAGTACACACCCCACACAAAATTAAAGTGTGGTGAATATAGCATGTATCTCATGGAAATAAAAAGTGAGATGAAATCCCCTTACCATATGTCTTGACTCTCTTTATGCTCATTCATACCACATGTGTAATAAATATAAATTTATTATAAATATTATACAGAACCAAATTATTATATCTAATAGAATATATGGTTTTATTATTAAATTATATTACCCTCTTGTTTATAATCTTATGTTGAGGTTTCCCTTTAGGTAATATTCGTTTTGTTCTTCGCATGTGTCTTAATTAGTTATATCTTTGGTCCTTATACTTTATATCATGATTTAAAAAATGTAAGACATGATATAAATATAATTTATATATAATATATATTTATTATAATAATTTATATAATACATATAATTATGAAATTAAATATACTATTTATGGAGACGGTAGGTCGTACATACGCATGAATGCTATTTTCGTTTAATTGTCATGTTGAAAGAAAGAAAATTAAAAGGAATATATGTATATATATTTATATATATATATACATGTGTGTATATATATATCATTATTAAATTAGATTTATGATATCATATAAATCTTATATATTCACTAAAACCATCCTTAATTCAATCCATGTAGTATATGAATGAATCATATCATTTTGAGGGGACGGTAGTCCATACTTCCTCAAATTAAATTATCGTATTAACACCAACTAAAAAGTAAAAAGATAAGTGTTATAAAAGTAATAAATAATCTTAAAGAAATAATAAATATAATATATTACATATAGAAATATAATTTCAATAATAATGGACACCATGGTAGGTGGTAATGGAAAAATGAACAATCATCGTTTTGTGAGGCAGTTGTTCACCATACACAAAAATAGTAAGCTCGTTACCCATTATATGGAGGAGTGTGTAAGCGTAGGTATAAATACTTACATAAAAAATACAATATTATTTAGGATAATTTTTTTTGTATAATCATGGATAATAAAATATTTGAGTGGGTGGATAATGGAAATTAAACTATAGATCTCGAGAGAAGACGTTACCTCTTAATCGGGTAACTCCTTTTGGTTTTTTCCAAAATGCTTCCTTGGAATAATATTTTCCAAATTGAGAATTCATGGAGAAATTGAGTGAATTTTTTAGCTCATTTGATAATATTTTGTGTGATCCAAGGGGCTTGATATGTGTGAGTAAGAGGGAGTGATGATGGCCATTTATTGGGAAGGAAAAGGACTCACTTGTAATTTCTGAAAACAAGTTAGGTGTACACATGTTATTACATAAAAACAGTCATACCAAACTAGAAAAAAATCATTAATTGAAGGTTTATGGATGAAATATGTCCAAAAAATGGGTTTTGTACAAGTTTATATGTCATTTGGGCCCCTAATATTAATTTTTAGTCACTAATTAAGCTTAATTTTACCCTAATCATTGTGATTAATATTAATCACTTTTAGTAAAATTTTTGGTAAAAAATTAAGTTTATATTATTATACTCTAAACATTATAATTATTAGAATAGTTTATGCCAATTTTTTGAAATTCAATTTGTAAAAGAAGAAAAATTAAGCTTAACGATAATCCTGCAGATGTGACGAGAAGGTGAGTTTTTGAAGTAAAATGTTCAAATGTTTATTAAGTTTTTAGATCAAATTTCAAACTTAAATTGATTATAATGAAAAAAATTGTATTAATATATGTATAATTGAACTAATTTTACCTTTAAAAATAAAATTTAATTTAACAATAATTATTATTTAAATGAAAAGGCAGCTATTAACTAAAACACATTTTTTCACTATTCATAAAAAATTGAAGTTTCTCAGAATAATACCAAAAATTCACCTTAAGCTAATTTTGAAATTATAAATTCAAAAATAAATTCTATTTTAGAAAATTAAATTTCTAAATGTTTCAAAAAAAATTCTTTCATTATTAAAAATGGTTTATTTGAGAAAATTGTATTTTTTAAAACAAATGGACTTTACCCAAAATAAAATATTTTGTTACCAATATGTTATATATATATATATGAAAATTATAAATAATATTGGAAAATTAGTTTTTTCTATTCATATAAATAATTTTAACATTTAGGTCATAATTACTTCATTTAAATAATTATGACAATAAAATGATGTTTCATAGAAATATTAATGTTGTGTGTAATTTATGCCAAGTCGGTGTTGTGGGTAGTGGAAGCCAAGTCAGTATTGTGTGTTGCGCAAGCTAATTTGTTAATGCATATAGCACTTGAAAATTTATTTATTTTTTTAAAAAAAAATTGACAAAATGTTTTAATATATATATATATACAAATAACTATTTCCATTTTCATGTGAAATGAAAAATATTGAAAAGATAAATTAATTAGAAAATATATTTTTCAAAAAATCCTTGGGTGTTACATTCTACCCCCCTTAAAATGAATTTTTCTCTCAAAATTCAAATGTATTATCAAAGGTTTAATACATGAATGTTTTGTTCATAAAAACCCACATCGTAAAAATGAATACCAAAACTCCCCTTAAAAAGGGATAGATAGAAACAAAATACTTACCCAAAGTAACATATAACTAGTTTCCTGCATAGGAAAACGTAGGTTGGGAGTGAATATTTTACACATAGGAAAAGAGTAAATATTTATTGGAAGTGATTGAGGTCATAAAAACAAGGTAATGATCAAAGAAAAGTTAAGGGCCTCAAAGTAAGAAATATGTGGTGATTTATAAGGCCATCCATTCAACAAAAATTAAGGTATTATGAAAACACATTTTATTTTGAACGTTATTCTAACATTGAGTAATTATTTTATTGACCATGAATATAAGAAAATATACTTTCTTGATATATTTATATAAACAAAATTTAATTCTTTAGTTGTTCTTTTATCAATTTCTAGTTCATCAATTGCTTCATGTAATAGATATCCATAAATTATCTTTGATTCCTAAAGTGCTAAAATACAATTTTAGCAGATCTTAAGGTGAAAAAAATAATGAAACTCCTAACTATTTATCTGCAACTATTCTTAAAAATAAACATGGTTAATAAATTAATCTCTAAACATAAGAAGTAACACTATTGTTTCATTATATAGAATTATTCACTAAAAATAATTATACATTAGCCATGACATCACATAGGCTAGTGGTAGGCATGAAACCCTTATCATCCTTCAGTCATGGGTTCAGGACCCATGGCCTTTCCAGACATGATTGGTTGTCACCCAACACACATGATTTCCTTTTCTAAAACCACACTAATATAATTTCTAAAAATAAATATAATGTACATCCTTGAAATAAGGATAATCACTAAATATCCTTTTAACCAAGGTCTTCAGTATAAAATCATAGCATAAACACTTCCTCTAATGTTTAAATTAAACTTTTCATGAAGTGATAACCTTATAACCCTTCTAAAAGATTAAAATCCAAAATTTTGGAAAGAGATTCACTAAATCAACTTAACATTAATTCTCCAATATATCACAAAGTATCTCTTGGTTGTCAAATTCCAAACATGTGAATGCCCTCTTGGTAAATTTTTACAAATCCTTTTGGAAAACATGCATAGTTAATTACTCAAATTATTACTATACATATTCTTTAAATCCAATAAGTTTAAAAATTCAACCTTGATGGCATCAAAAACTTTTTCAATAATTAGTTACAGGGTAATAAGTTCCATCCAATTTACTTATCCATATCCAAAATATCATTATCACAATTTCAGGCATTAATTAAGGGTTTCCTTCCCTTAATCAAAATATCAAATTTCCATGAAATCACATTTCTATGTCTTCATTACCATTAAACATGTCCTTTTAAATTCTTAATGAAAACTTATAGTGAAAACATTTATACATTTCATGATTCATATAACATAATATTTAAATTCAGAAACATAAATACTATATTAATCAAATATTATTTTTAAACCATTACTTTGGATTCTTCAACTTAATCCTTAATACCTCTTTCCTATAATATGAAATAATAATCATGTCTTAAGGTTCATCATACAAAATCTAATCATTCTTCGTCTGTTTAATGTAAAAAATACTTGAAGAAAATCACATACCTTTCACATGTCATTTGCAGTCTCATTATATTCATATGTATAACCAATACACATACCAACTTCCTTATTATATTTATTGGATTTCACCTTGGTAAATTGATTCACATAATGCCCATGATTTACAAATCTGAAACATTAAATGTTAGTGATGTTCCTTGTAGTCCTCTCTATTGAATAAAACCATAAATCATGGAATGTGAAACACGTATCATATAAGAAAGTCACATAATCATGAAAATTACTTATAAGATGTCTAAATCATGGATCATACATCTTTAATCTATGAAAAAATAGGTTTATCCTAGGTTGTTCATAGCCAAAACATATGTAAATCCTTCATGATGGTTCATGAAGAGTTTGTGAATTTCCAAAGAATATCCCTTGGGAGTGTCAAACCTGGTTTGTAGTAAGTCCCATTTTCATGTACCTGATTACCCTGAATCAGGATCCAAACATCTTGTCAGATTAATTACACCTAGGTACATCTCTTCCAGAGCTGCATCCACTTGTAGTATCCTGATAGGTATATATTTCTAGGAAACCACTCACTCTATACTTTACCAAAATTCCATGACATTAACCCAAATTATAACTAATCCTTATACTTATACATAGATACATCCCTAGAAATATACTTAGAAATATACCTAGTGATCTCACTAAAGTTTTATCATCCTAGTTCCCAAAGGTTGACTAAACCTTTCCTTTTATACCAACTATAGTGACCCGGACATATCATACATGGACATTACATCATTTTAGATTAATATTTTGTACATTCAAAAAATACATGCCTGAGGACCATAACAGTTTAGTGTCTTTGGAAACATGGAAACAAAATCTTTTATCCGGGTGAAATATCATAATCATATCTCATAAATATCTATACCATTATTAATTCTACATAAAACTTTTCTTCATAACCAAGAGAAAGGAAACATAAGAAATGGGTGATATTAGATGTCTGATAAGGGTAAATAAAGGATATGTGTAAGCATAACATGAACAAATAGTGTATGGAACTTGATCATAACATTTGAAGATCACAACCTCCACATTAGAGATCATGATAAATTTTTTCAGTTTATAAGACATGAATCATAAGAGAATTAGGAGCATATGTCGTGAAATAATAACATAGGAATAATATATAGAATTTGTTGAGTGCACATTGTTTTATAATGTTGTGAACATGTATGGGTAGAAATAGGTTCAATAATTATGTTAAGGATATGAAATCAGGAACCAACAACAACTTTTGGACATGAAACCAGGTCCATGCATAACATTGTGAATATGTAATCAAGTTCATGCATAACCATAAGGACGTGAAACTAGGTCCATGCATAAAATAATGAACATGTAATCATGTTCACGCATAATATTTTGAACATGTAATCAGGTTCTTTAATATACTTATGGGAATGTAATCAGGTCCATGCATAACATTGTGAACATGTAATAAGTTACACTCATAACATCCTGAACTTGTAATAAGTTTCACACATAAACTTATGTACATAGAACAAAGTCCATGCATAACATTGTGAACATTTAATCAGGTTCATGCATAACATTGTGAACATGTAATTAGGTTAATGCAAAAACATATGGACACATAACTAGGTGCGTTCATAACATTATGAACGTGTAATAAATCTCACACATAACATTTATACTGATGACTCATCCATAGTTACCCAATGCATTGGATTTATATATAGGTCCCACCCATACCATAATAAAATCATTCATACATGTGTACATGGTAATAAAACCTCATCATATCATGACTCATAAAAAGAGATGTCTTTTATAAAAAACAAAAGATAACATGTGACATGAATTGGGCATCATTAAAATTTCCTCACATCATAAACTATGGAAAATATATAGGTTTCATTTCATAAAAGCATAACGCATGAAAATAAGCATATTTCAAAATCATATAACCCATGTAATAGAAATATGTGTTATAAGTATCATTCCAACAAAACATAACCATTCAATAAAGTATTTTAATGGAACCTTAATATAATTTCCCATATGGGCATGATTAACAAAAATGGATGTCATATTAAAAGTAAAATAACTTATAATTATATTATGAAAGCATTTCTTTAGGAAAATATACCTTTTTATTTGAAAAACTCTCTTTAAAACACAAATCCTTTTGAAATCCATTTCCTCTGAAAATAATTTGAAAACTTATAAATAAGACTTTAAAATATTTTGAAAGTATTTTTCCTTGAAACCATATAAAATAATATAGAAAAAATTTTGAAAATAAATTTTCTTGAAGACTTATAAAATAATCTTGAAAATGTTTTTTAAAACTATTTTCCTAAAAAACATATAAAATAATCTTGAAAACTATTTTGAAAATTATTTTCATTTAAAACATTTAAAAATATCTTTAAAATGTTTATAAATCCATTCCTTTTAAAATATCTTCTAACAAATTTTCTTAAAAATTAACCTTTAAACATAAAAAAGAAATCTTCAAAGGATTTAAGGTATATAAATCAATACACGTCATATGAGGTAAAAATAACATTTCATTTTCATGGTAAAAAGTTTAGAAAAATGCCTCATTCAGAAAGGGACAAGAAGATTCCTTTTAAAACATTGGTAAAGGGAAAAAATGTAAAAATTCATTTTCATGGTCATAGGTTATTATTAAAATATTCTTGGAAACCATTTTTAGAAAACATGGTTTTAAAGAAACACATATTTCCAATCGAAGAGAGGGTAAAGTCAGGATTTCTTAAAAAAAATTCTTAACTATATTATATACAAAAGAGCGGAATAAATGGTAAAAATATATTAATAAATCATTAATAACCCTATGATAATAAAATTCATATATTTTCTTTATATAAGGGTCATAATATTTCATCAAAGGAATTACAAACATTAACAATCTCGAAAAGCAATGAGATTGTCTCAATAAACTCTTATAACTTGGTAACTTGGGATCATAATCCCCATGTAAGAAAATTAAATTACATGAAACATAAAATATCACAAAACAAATTAAATTCTGGATATAACATGTAAAATGGAAGTATATACACTTTGAATGAGAATTTATTTTCATAACAAAACATGATTCTCAAATAATGCAAATTGAGAGAGAACTATTTTACTGATTTGGTAACTTTTGAAACATAAAACCCAGGAAATATAGATAATAGAATGGATAATTTAATTCCCATAAATTTAATTATAATATATATTGAATAAAATCATGGAAAATACATACACCACCCAAGACGAACATAGCATGTATCTCATGGAAATAAAAAGTGTGATGAAATCCTCTTACCCTATTTCTTTACTCTCATTGTACTCGTTCAAACCACCTATATAATAAATATAAATTTATTATAAATATTTTATAGAACCGTATTCTTATATTTAATACCATATATGGTTTTATTATTACCTTATATTTCCCTCTTTTTAATAATCTTATATTAAGATTTCACTTCGGGTGATATTTTCTTTGTTCATTGCATGTGTCTTAATTTGTTTTATCTTTAGTCCTTATATTTTATATCATAATTTATATAATATAAAACATGATTTAATATGATGTATATACATTTATTTATATTATAATAATATATATAATATATATAATTATGAAATAAAATACATTTTTCATGGAGACGGTAGGTCGTACCTACGCATGAACGCTATTTCAGTTTCATTGTCGTATTGAAAGAAAGAATGTAAAAGGAATATATGTATATATATATGTGTGTGTGTGTGTGTGTAATTATTATAGTAGATTTTTTATATCATATATATCTTATATATTCACTAAAACCATCTTTAATATAATCCATGTAGTGTATGAATGAATCATATCACTCTAAGGGGGGTGGTAGTCCACACTTCCTGAAACGAAATTATCATATTAACACCAAATGAAAAGTAAAAATATATGTATAGTAAAATTCATATATAAGATTAAAGAAATAATAAATTTAATATATGACATATATAAATAAATTTTCAATCATAATGGAAACCATGGTAGGTGGTAATGGAAAAATTAGCAGTCGTCATTTTGTGAGGTAGTAGTTCACCATACATAGAAACAGCATCTTCCTTACCCATTAAATAGAGGTCTGTGTAATTTTAGGTAAAAATATTTATATAAAAACATCCTAGTATATTTTGGATACTGGTATTGTAATATAATAATGGAATATAAAATAATTTAGGGGGTGTAGAATGTGTAACGCCCCGACCCCAGTTACCCAGAGTCGGTGCATTATTTTAATACCTTGGCATGATTACAAGGAATCAAGTCCCGAAGGACCGATAAGTTTAGCAGTCTTGGAAAAATAGATCACATACACGAATGTTACATTACACTTCATAATATACAAAACAACATAAATAATCCTTTATGAATGCCATTATTCCCTTGTCTTAACCCTTCTTATCAATCACAATATACTTCTTGGAATCCTGGGAAAAATAAAACATAGAAAAGGGGTGAGCTCAAATGCTCAGTAAGGATAACAATACAGTGGAAACTTTTATAAATAAGCATAAACATTTAAGGCAATTTATAACTAAAACAAAAGCCTTTTAAACTTGAACTTCAACATAGTATAGAAAAAATAAAATGAAATAATTTCATTTACTTATTCACATGGATATTCTACTAATCGAATAATCACATGCAATATCAATAACCACTTTCATAATAATGGAATGCATAATGCCAGACTATCATAACCACATAGAAAAGGCCTCGTTCCAAGACTACAAATAATATTTTTTTCAAGTCCTTGTGCCAAGACACTAGTTTGTCTCCTGAGACCTACCGATGCATCGAGGAGCTATAGGGGGGTCCACCCGTCACATACTAAGTCCAATGCATTCCCATATGAAAAGTTTTAAACATAACATAAACATTCATATTAAAACTAGCATACGAAATGTCAATACTTTCTCCATGAACCATGAATGGTATAAAAATAACACATCCACAGTAAAACATATCACAAAACCTTCAATATAATAAAAAAGTTTGGTTTCATAATAAATCAACTTCAAATAAGCTTAAAATCCATCAAAGGATGTTGACATAGATGAAATCAAACCAATTTGAGGGAAATATCTCTATTCTCGAAATCATTGAAAAGTCACACATTTATAAAGGAAGTAATTTAAAAGAGATTTTTGAATCAAAGTGTCACATACCAATTTAAAACATTTGAAAAGAAATATCATTTCAAAACATTCATGTCCATAAAAATAAATCCTTAAAATCATTTTGAAAACATGGACATTAATTAAAATATTTAGAAAGATAAATCTTTAAAACATTTAAAATTATGATCTTGATAAAGAGTACCTTTCAAAAATTATTAAAATATCCATTTTGAAATCGTTTAAAAGTCACATAATTATAAAATAAAACATTTACTTTGAAAATATTTTTATAAGCTTGTAAGGGAAGCTTTGAAGATTTTATAACAGCGGTAAATATCCGCACCCGCTGTATAAGTTAAAAAAACATTCTTACCTTAAATTTGTCGAATGGTTAAAAGTTCCTTGTTTGGAAAATGATGGAAAGATTCCTTTAAAAAACATAAGGGTATAAATGAATTTAACCCATATTCTTATTAAATAGTAAAAATGTTTTGAAATACATTTCGAAGAAACATGGATGTGGATGATAAAGAAATCCCAGTAGATTATTACGTATAAACAACCTCAGATAATGAAGAGATTGTAGAATAAACCCTTACCACTTTGGTAACATACAAAACGTACAACCCATGAAAGAGGTATCATAAAATGAATATGTAAATACACATAAATTAAAGTGTATTACACAAAGAATATAATTATGGGCAGTACATACACCACACAAAATGTAATAGTGGCAATATGGAATGAATCTCACGAGAATAAGGAGTGAGATGAAAACCCCTTACCTTGTACTTTTCTTTGGTTGGGGGTAGGTTAACCTCCTGTATAATGGTGAAATAATTGTTATTAAATTATACAATAATCATATACATTCATATAATATCATATATGATCTTTTAACATTGCTTTGTTAATAATATCTTAGAATTATCGTTGTTTCCGGCGTTAACTTACTCATTTTCTTTTATATGTTTTGTTATGTAAGATGTGGTTGTAATGGATAGGTTGTATCTTATTCATATCCAGAATGATTTCAAGTCCTTAAACATTATTTTTAAATCATCAAATGATAATTATACTTGAATGGATACGATAGAGAATGAATCTCATCGTGTTCGTGGAGACGGTAGTCCGTACGTACGCACGAGCGGCAATATCATTCTTTTGATATTAAAATAATATATAATTGGGTGGTATATCATATATACAGAATAATTATCATGTTATATTTATTATTTACATGAATTACACATCATTATTATACCCATCCAAAATAATAATTTATTGAATAACAATTACACCACGACGTGGAGACGGTAAGCCGTACATACGCATGTATGGTGACATGTTATTAAAAGGGTGGATAGAATACTGAATATGGTTGTACCATATTTATAATAATATTACAGTATATAGGAGATACTGGATTCATTATTTTAGAATGGGAATAACAAAGGAAGAAGAAGTTGAAGAAGAAATGAATTTGAAAAATGGTGGTGAAAACATTACCTCTTCTTCGGGTTCTTCCTTTTGATTTGATCAAAAGGGCTCCTTAGGTTGGCTTTCTGATCAAAATAATGCCTCTTGGTTGTAGTTAGGGTTGTTTAGAGAGTATTTTGGCAGGGTTTGTTTGAACCAAAAGGCTTTGAAGGTGTGAAGTAATGAGAAGGGGGGTGCCCTTTTATAAGAGGGGTGGGGGAACCTTTGGAAAAGCTAGAAATATTAATTTATAATAAATTCATATTTGGTTTATAATGGCTCCAAAGTTGATTATTTAAATTTTAAGGTGGGTATGGGTCTAAAAAAATTCAACCAATAGAATTTAGACAGGTTTGGGTTACTATATTAACCTTATCTTTAAGTATTAACTCTAAGTTAATTAGTTTCACTTTTACAATGTCTCTTTGTATTTTTATATTATATGGTTAATAAACGTACTATATACATCCAAGAGACCCCCAAGTGGTCCCTTAATGATAAATCTATCATGATATAAGTCTCTTGGCCGATCCTAATATTTTTAGGAATTTAATATCAATTAATAATATAATATTTGTTTTAAAAACCCTTTTTTGCCAATTTTGACACTATTCAATAATTGATTTTTGTGAAACTCATAACAGAATGATTACTTAGAAAAAAGTCAATTAAATCAATCATAATATGACATATTAACCTATAAAATTAGTTTAATTCAATAAAAGTCTCAAATTATATTTATTTTGGTATTTATAATATCAATTATTTTAATTTTTCATTATTATGGTAATTACTGCATCATCATTGTGTCATAAATAAATTAAATTATTTAATGTCTAAAAATTATAAATAAACTATCATTATGTAGGAAAGATTTTTATATTTCTAATGAATATTTATAATCAAAAATCCAACATATATAACCCTATGTAAAAATAGTTTTTCTAAAAGATATATGCTTATGTCATTTTTGTACTTATTTTAACTAAATTAAAATAAAGTGTCCCTATCACCTTCATGGCATCCCAAATCGACCCAAAGATTCCCATGTTTGGCCATGTATCCACCAATAAGGTTAGGACACGTGTTAGGGTAATTTATTATTATTATAATATTATTTTTTAACCCTTATTTACCAGATTTACCCTTTAACCATGGTAAATAAAATATTTACCGAAGTAATTATTCAAAATGTCTAAAAATAAAAGTTACCTATATACAAAATTTGTACATCCTGATTCCAAATATAGAATCCATTTTTTAAAATTCAAAACACAGAAGTGGCAGAAATTAATTTAAAATTAATTACCGCTGTCAAAACAAAAGGCGTGTTTTTAAGATATAATAACTATCAAAAGATTGATACTTGTTTATGTCCGGTTTAATTGTGAAATTATGTCCAATGACCAAAATTGTATTAAATGGTAAAAATATATTCTAAATATACTTTAAAACCACTCAAATTCATAATTTATCACTATTAATTATTTTGATTAAAAAAGTTGTTTTTAATTAAAATTTAGTAATTTTCACTATTCATCAAAATATTAAAGTTATCCGAAAAGTACCAAAATTTCACCTTATGCAAAATTCGATACTCCGAATCCAAAAATGAAGTCCATTTTGAGAGAAAAAATTTATAAAATTTCAAAAGGTAGGTATTACTATTCATAACGGCTAGTTTGATTTGGTTATGGTGTGTGTTAGAACTCAAAGTTGCGTACAACACACGCTATTGTATTATTCAAATAGAAGCATACCGTGGAATCTTGGGATGTTTCATTTTAAATTTTTGATGTCCCCATTTAGTCAAAAAGTTTAAAATATTGTATTTAAAAAGGGTTCACTGTTAAAAGTTGGTAAAAGTGCAATACTGAAAATGAATTTGTTCTTACATTATGTCTAAGAAACTCATAATATGGATTCTAAAATTATAAGCATTATATAAAGTTTAAAATTTAGTTAATACTATTCATAACCGATTTTGAATGGCTTGTTTGGTAAGTCATGGTGCGCTTGAACTCGATGTTTCATGTAGTGAAATTTATTGAATTATTCTGAAGAAATAACACACTATGAAATCTTGGGGTGTTACATTCTCCCCTCCTTCAATAAATTGTGTCCTCGCAATTTGAAATTGTTCTTCAAAAATAAAATGTTGAAAATAGAAAATATATTTGTGGGAAAACCCACATCGGAAATTGGGTTACTAAAATTTAGTCTTAATATGAGTAAAAGAGAAATGAAAGGGTCACCACCAAATTATGATCTCGATTAGGAGAACATTGGTGGCAATTAGAGACATATCATTGGAGAAAAAATGTAAATATTTATAGGTAGTGATTGAGGTCATCAATCACAAACAAGTGTAAAATTGGGGTCCTTAAATTTATCAATTTATGATGATTTGAAATACCATCGGTTCAACAAAACATAGGGTATTAGGATAACACATTTTTGGTTTTAGGATTCCTTAAATACAGTATAAGAATTAATTTCTTAATAGAATAAGAGAAGAAGAAAAATATATTATTGAAAAGTAGAGTTTCATCCTTTAACTAATTTCTACCACAAACTCATCTTTCACTCTAAATGATAATAAAACGTAAAAAAATATTCTATTTATCCTATTCGAATAGGGTTCCAAAAAAAAGAATTTATAATTCATCTACCAGATCTTTTAAAAAAAATACATTATTTAATCCCGGACATCACGTGGGTCAGTGGTAGGTGATACACCCTTGTCGCCCTTAGGTTGTGGGTTCAAGTCTCGCGGCCTTTCCGGACACGACGGGTTGTCCCCTGACCTCCGGGTTGTCCTTTTATAGCAATCCAAAATAATCCAAACTAGAACTATCCAAAATACTTCAGTCCAAAATTTATAAGGAAGGTAAACACAATAAAGATCCTTTTTCCCGCGTAATAACATGTGAACACCATCATCATGTATTCTTTTAAAACACTGCAACATCCTGAATTACCATAAAACCTTATTGATTACATTCATGATCCCTTATTCCTTAAAGAATAATAGATATTATCCTTCAATCCAAAAATTTTTTAAACCCCAACAATGATGGAATATACAAATCATTAATCAGTTTCAAGGTAGTCAAGAATATCCAATATAATTTATCCAAATCAATTATGTATTATTCCAAAATCACTACCTCAGTGTCAGAACTATATTATGGTTTATCATTCTCTCAACCATATATTTTCCAAAAATTTATCCTGCTGTTGAGTCACTTTTCTTTGTTCCACACAATCTCAAGTCCTTAATGAAATAACACTGTAGTACAATCCTTATATACTCCATAATTATTATAACAAGTATATTGTTGATACAACACTCAAATGACATAATCAACATAAGAACTCTAATCATTCCTCTTCATCTATGGTAGTATCATAACTAGATTATTATCCAATAGCATCATTTGCGGAATAGGTTCATGTAGTGTCCAAACTCCTTGCAAAGGAATCATTGTACATTTGAAACCATTTTCTTACCCTTGCAGTCACGTACTTTTTGCCCTTTTCCTCCACACTTATAACAAACTCTCATTCCTTTCAAGCAAGTTCCAGGGTGTTTCTTCCCACAATTATCACATATGGGAAAATTCTTCTTTTCCCTCTTCCCTTTATCCATCTTTCTCTCTTCCATCCTTTTCTTCTCTTGCTTCCCTTCAAATCCATAGGACTCAGTAAACTCTTTACTTATCTTATCAACACATGATATTATTTCTTCATATGATGATAATACATGGGAGACTATTTCTCTTATAAATTCTAGCTTAAGTCCATGAAAGATATGATCCTTCTTTCTCTTTCGATCATGTGCATTTCTGGAGTTCTCATTCCTTCTACTGGGCACCATTTATAAACAATGGCATACACTAGATTAGTTTATGAATAACAATACCTAATCCCAAACTTGTAAGACACATAACATAAATTAAATAGTTTATGGATATAATCCATAATCATAAAAATTTCTCCTTGGAGGAAGTATATACTCATAAACCCTTCATAATGGTTTGTAAAAAAATGAGAATTATCCTAAGCATATCCCCCGGGATTGTCGTAACCAAGAGTGCAGCAAGGCCTGTTGTTTTGCACCAGTTCCCATTCGAGTCTAGCTCAAAGCGGTGTTTTCGGGTTTTACCCCTAGGTATATCTGTGCCAGAGCCGCCTCTACCTGCTCGTATCCAGAGAGGGATGTATTTCTCAGAAAACTCACAAAATCTCTACAATACCAAAATTCTAGGAAGTTCTTCTATACTAATCCTCAATGTCTATCTTTGGGCTATGTGCTCTAATCAGATTTTATCTAAATCTAGTTTCCACGGTTATTACTAAACTTCCTTTGATACCAACTGTAACGCCCCGACCCCAGTTACCCAGAGCCGGTGCATTATTTTAATACATTGACATGATTACAAGGAATCAAGTCCCGAAAGACCGAAAAGGTTAGCAGTCTTGGAAAAATAGATCACATACATGAATGTTACATTACACTTCATAATATACAAAACAACATAAATAATCCTTTATGAATTCCATTATTCCCTTGTATTAGCCCTTCTTATCAATCACAATATACTTCTTGGAATCCTGGGAAAAATAAAACATAGAAAAGGGGTGAGCTCAAACGCTCAGTAAGGATAACAATACAGCGGAAACTTTTATAAATAAACATAAACATTTAAGTTAATGTATAACTAAAACAAAAGCCTTTTAAACTTAAACTTCAACATAGTATGGAAAAAATAAAATGAAATCATGCCATTTACTTATTCACATGGATATTCTACTAATCGAATAATCACATGCAATATCAATAACCACTTTCATAATAATGGAATGCATAATTCCAGACTATCATAACCACATAGCCAAGGCCTCGTTCCAAGACTACAAATAAGATTTTGTCAAGGCCTTGTGCCAAGACACTATTATGTCTCATTATACCTACCGATGCATCGAGGAGCTATAGCGGGCTCCACCCATCACATACTAAGTCCAATGCATTCCCATATGAAAAGGTTTAAACATAACATAAACATTCGTATTAAAACTAGCATACGAAATGTCAATACTTTCTCCATAAACCATGAATGGTATAAAAATAACACATCCACAATAAAACATATCACAAAACCTTCAATACAATACAAAAGTTTTGTTTCATAATAAATCAAATTCAAATAAGATTAAAATCCATCAAAGGATGTTGACATAGATGAAATCAAAACAATTTGAGAGAAATATCTCTTTTCTCGAAATCATTGAAAATTCACACATTTATAAAGGAAGCAATTTAAAAGAGATTTTTGAATAAAAGTGTCCCATACCACTTTAAAACTTTTGAAAAGAAATATCATTTCAAAACATTCATGTCCATATAAATAAATCCTTAAAATCATTTTGAAAACATGGACATTAATTAAATGATTTAGAAAGATAAATATTTAAAACATTATAAATTATGATCTTGATAAAGAGTACCTTTCAAAAATTCTTAAAATATCCATGCTTAAATCGTTTAAAATTCACATAACAATAAAATAAAACATTTACTATTAAAATATTCTTATAAGCTTTTAAGGGAAGCTTTGACTATTTTATAACGGCGGTAAATAGTCTCACCCGTCGTATAAGATAAAAAACATTCTTACCTTAAATTTGTCGAAAGGTTAAAAGTGCCTTGTTTGGAAAATGATGGAAAGATTCCTTTAAAAACACATAAGGGTATAAATGACTTTAACCCATATTCTTTGTAAATAGTAAAAAAGTTTTTAAATACATTTCGAAGAAACATGGATGTGGATGATAAAGAAATCCCAGTAGATTATTACGTATAAACAACCTCAGATAATGAAGAGATTGCCGAATAAGCCCTTACCACTTTGGTAACATATGAAATGTACAATCCATGAAAGAGGTATCATATAATGAATATGTAAATACACATAAATTAAAGTATATTACACAAAGAATATAATTATGGGTAGTACATACACCACACAAAATGTAATAGTGGCAATATGGCATGAATCTCATGAGAATAAGGAGTGAGATGAAAACCCCTTACCTTGTACTTTTCCATGGTTGGGGGTAGGTTAACCTCCTGTATAATGGTGAAATAATTGTTATTAAATTATACAAGAATCATATACATTCATATGATATCATATATGATCTTTTAACATTGCTTTGTTAATAATATCTTAGAATTATCGTTGTTTCGGGTGTTAACTTACTCATTTTCTTTTATATGTTTTGTTCCGTAAGACGTGGTTGTAATGGATAGGTTGTATCTTATTCATATACAGAATGATATCAAGTCCTTAAACATTATTTTTAAATCAAAAAATGATAATTATACTTGAATGGATACGATAGAGAATGAATCACATCGCGTTCGTGGAGACGGTAGTCCGTACGTACGAACGAGCGACAATATCATTATTTTGATATTAAAATAACATATAATTGGGTGTTATATCATATATACAGAATAATTATCATGTTATATTTATTATTTACATGAATTACACATCATTATCTTACCCATCCAAAATAATAATTTATTGAATAACAATTACACCACGACCTGGAGACGGTAAGCCGTACGTACGCACGTATGGTGACATGTTATTCAAAGGGTGGATAGAATACTGAATATGTTTTTACCATATTTATAATAATATTACAGTATATATTAGATACTGGATTCATTATTTTAGAATGGTAATAACAAAGGAAGAAGAAGTTGAAGAAGAAATGAATTTGAAAAGGGGTGGTGAAAACATTACCTCTTCTTTGGGTTCTTCCTTTTGATTTGATCAAAAGGGATCCTTAGGTTGGATTTATGATCAAAATAAGGCCTATAGGTTGTATTGAGGGAATTTTAGAGAGTATTTGGGCAGGGTTTGGCCGAACAAAAAGGCTTTGAAGGTGTGAAGTAATGAGAAGGGGGAGTGCCCTTTTATTAGAGGGGTGGGGGCACCTTTGGAAAAGCTAGAAATATTAATTTATAATAAATTCGTATTCCGTTTCAAATGGCTCAAAAGTTGATTATTTAAATTTTAAGGTGGGTATGGGTCGAAAACCATTCAACCAATAGAATTTATACAGGTTTGGGTTACTATATTAACCTTATCTTTAAGTATTAACTCTAAGTTAATTAGTTTCACTTTTACAATGTCTCTTTGTATTTTTATATAATATGGTTAATAAACATACTATATACATCCAAGAGACCTCCAAGTGGTCCATTAATGATACACCTATCATGATATAAGTCTCCTGGACGAGACTTAGATTTTTAGGAATTTAATATCAATTAATAATATAATATTTGTTTTAAAAACTCTTTTATGTCAATTTTGACACTATTCAATAATTGATTTTTTTGAAACTCATAACAGAATGATTACTTCAAAAAAAGTCAATTAAATCAATCCTAATATGACATATTAACCTATAAAATTAGTGTAATTCAATAAAAGTCTCAAATTATATTTATTTTGGTATTTATAATATCAATTATTTTAATTTTTCACTATTATGGTAATTACTGCATCATCATTGTGTCATAAATAAATTAAATTATTTAATGTACAAATTTATAAATAAAATATCATTATGTAGGAATGCTTTTTACCTTTCTAATTAATATTTATAGTCAAAAATAAAACATATATAACCCTATGTAAAAAAAAATTTCTAAAAGATATATGCTTATGTAATTTTTGTACTTATTTTAACTTAATTAAAATAAAGTGTCCCTATCTCCTTAATGTGGTCCCAAAATTGATCCAAAGATGCCCATGGTCGGCCATGTATCCACCAATAATTATAGGACCTGTTTTAGGGTAATTTAGTATTATTATAATATTATTTTTTAACCCTTATTTACCAGATTTACCCTTTAACCATGGTAAATAAAATATTTACCAAAGTAATTATTCAAAATGTCTAAAATTAAAAGTTACCTATTTACAAAATTTGGACATCCTGATTCCAAATATGGAATACATTTTTCCAAATTCAAAACACATAAGTGACAGAAATTATTTTAAAATTAATTCTCGTTGTCAAAACAAAAAGCATTTTTTTAAGATATAATAACTATCAAAAGATTGATACTTGTTTATGTCCGATTTAATTGTGAAATTATGTCCAATGACCAAAATTGTATTAAATTGTAAATATATATTCTAAATATACTTTAAAACCACTCAAATTCATAATTTATCACTATTAATTGTTTTGATTAAAAAAGTTGTTTTTAATTAAAATTTAGTAATTTTCACTATTCCTCAAAATATTAAAGTTATCCGAAAAGTACCAAAATTTCACCTTAGGCTAAATTCAATACTCCGAATCCAAAAATGAAGTCCATTTTGAGAGATAAAATTTATAAAATTTCAAAAAGTAGGTATTAATATTCATAACGGCTAGTTTGATTTGGTTATGGTGTGTGTTAGATCTTGAAGTTGTGTACAACACACGCTACTGTATTATTCAAAGAGAAGTGTATCGTGGAAGCTTGGTGTGTTTAATTTTAAATTTTTGATGTCCCCATTTAGTCAAAAAGTTTAAAATATTGTATTTAAAAAGGGTTCACTGTTAAAATTTGGTAAAAGTGCAATATTGAAAATGAATTTGTTCTTACATTATGTCTAAGAAACTCATAATATGGATTCTAAGATTATAAGAATTATATAAAGTTTAAAATTTAGCTAATACTATTCATAACCTATTTTGAACGGCTTGTTTGGTAAGTCATGGTGCGCTTGAACTCGGTGTTGCATGTAGTGCAATTTATTGAATTATTTTGAAGAAATAACACACTAGGAAATCTTGGGGTGTTACATTCTCCCCTCCTTCAATAAATTGCGTCCTCGCAATTTGAAATTGTTCTTCGAAAATAAAATGTTGAAAATAGAAAATATCTTTGTGGGAAAACCCACATCGGAAATTGGGTTACTAAAATTTAGTCTTAATATGAGGAAAAGAGAAATGAAAGGGTCACCACCAAATTATGATCTCGATTAGGAGAACATTGGTGGTAATTACAGACATATCATTGGAGGAAAAACGTAAATATTTATAGGTATTGATTGAGGTCATCAATCACAAACAAGTGTAAAATTGAGGTCCTTAAATTCATCAATCCATGATGATTTGAAATATCATCGGTTCAACAAAACATAGGGTATTAGGATAACACATTTTTGGTTTTAGGATTCCTTAAATAAAGTATAAAAATTAATTTATTCATATAATAAGAGAAGAAGAAAAATATATTCTTGAAAAGTAGAGTTCCATCCTTTAACTAATTTTTACCACAAACTCATCTTTCACTCTAAAAGATAATAGAACGTAAAAAAATATTCTATTTATCCTATTCGAATAGGGTTCCAAAAAAAATAATTTATAATTCATCTACCAGATCTTTTAAAAAAAACTACATTATTTAATCCCGGACATCATGTGGGTCAGTGGTAGATGATACACCCTTGTCGCCCTTCGGTTGTGGGTTCAAGTCTCGCGGCCTTTCCGGACGCGACGGGTTGCCGCCCGACCTCCGGGTTGTCCTTTTATAGCAATCCAAAATAATCCAAACTAGAACTATCCAAAATACTTCAGTCCAAAATTTATAAGGAAGGTAAACATAATAAAGATCCTTTTTCCCATGTAATAACATGTGAACACCATCATCACATATTCTTTTAAAACACTGCAACATCCTGAATTACCATAAAACCTTATTGATTACATTCATGATCCCTTATTCCTTAAAGAATAATAGATATTCTCCTTCAATCCAAAAATGTTTTAAACCCCAACAATGATGGAATATACAAATCATTAATCAGTTTCAAGGTAGTCAAGAATATCCAATATAATTTATCCAAATCAATCATGTATTATTCCAAAATCACTACCTCGGTGTCAGAACTATATTATGGTTTATCATTCTCTCAACCATATATTTTCCAAAAATTTATCCTGTTATTGAGTCACTTTTCTTTGTTCCACACAATCTCAAGTCCTTAATGAAATAGCACCGCAGTACAATCCTTATATACTCCATAATTATTATAACAAGTACATTGTTGATACAACACTCAAATGACATAATCAACATAAGAACTCTAATCATTCCTCTTCATCTGTGGTAGTATCATAACTTGATTATTATCCAATAGCATCATTTGCGGCATAGGTTCACGTAGTGTCCAAACTACTTGCAAAGGAAGAATTGTACATTTGAAACCATTTTCTTACCCTTGCAGTCATGTACTTTGTGCCCTTTTCCTCCACACTTATAACAAACTCTCATTCCTTTCAAGAAAGTTCCAGGGTGTTTCTTCCCACAATTATCACATATGGGAAAATTCTTCTTTTCCCTCTTCCCTTTATCCATCTTTCTCTCTTCCATCCTTTTCTTCTCTTGCTTTCTTTCAAATCCATAGGACTCTGTAAACTCTTTACTTATCTTATCAACACATGATATTATTTCTTCATATGATGATAATACATGGGAGACTATTTCTCTTATAAATTCTGGCTTAAGACCTTGAAAGATATGATCCTTCTTTCTCTTTGGATCATGTGCATTGCTGGAGTTCTCATTCCTTCTACTGGGCGCCATTTATAAACAATGGCATACACTAGATTAGTTTATGAATAACAATACCTAATCCCAAACTTGTAAGACACATAACATAAATTAAATAGTTTATGGATATAATCCATAATCATAAAAATTTATCCTTTGAGGAAGTATATACTCATAAACCCTTCATAATGGTTTGTAAAAAAATGAGAATTATCTTAAGAATATCCCCCGGGATTGTCGTAACCAAGAGTGCAGCAAGGCCCATTGTCGTGCACCAGTTCCCATTCGAGTCTAGCTCAAAGCGGTGTTTTCGGGTTTTACCCCTAGGTACATCTGTGCCAGATCTGCCTCTACCTACTCGTATCCAGACAGGGATGTATTGCTCGAAAAACTCATAAAATCTCTACAATACCAAAATTCTAGGAAGTTCTTCTATACTAATCCTCAAAGTCTATCTTAGGTCTATGTGCTCTAATCAGAGTTTATCTAAATCTAGTTTCCAAGGTTATTGCTAAACTTCCTTTGATACCAACTGTAACGCCCCGACCCCAGTTACCCAGAGGCGGTGCATTATTTTAATACATTGGCATGATTACAAGGAATCAAGTCCCGAACGACTGATAAGTTTAGCAGTCTTGGAAAAATAGATCATATACATGAATGTTACATTACACTTCATAATATACAAAAAAACATAAATAATCCTTTATGAATGCAATTATTCCCTTGTCTTAACCGTTATTATCAATCACAATATACTTCTTGGAATCCTGGGAAAAATAAAACATAGAAAAGGGGTGAGCTCAAATGCTCAGTAAGGATAACAATACAGTGGAAACTTTTATAAATAAACATAAACATTTAAGGCAATGTATAACTAAAACAAAAGACTTTTAAACTTGAACTTCAACATAGTATGGAAAAAATAAAATGAAATAATGTCATTTACTTATTCACATGGATATTATACTAATCGAATAATCACATGCAATATCAATAACCACTTTCATAATAATGGAATGCATAATGCCAGACTATCATAACCACATAGCCAAGGCCTCGTGCCAAGACTACAAATAATATTTTGTCAAGGCCTTGTGCCAAGACACTAGTATGTCTCATGAGACCTACCGATGCATCGATGAGCTATAGCGGGCTCCACCCGTCACATACTAAGTCCAATGCATTCCCATATGAAAAGGTTTAAACATAACATAAACATTCATATTAAAACTAGCATACGAAATGTCAATACTTTCTCCATAAACCATGAATGGTATAAAAATAACACATCCACAATAAAACATATCACAAAACCTTCAATACAATACAAAAGTTTTTTTTCATAATAAATCAACTTCAAATAAGCTTAAAATCCATCAAAGGATGTTAACATAGGTGAAATCAAAACAATTTGAGAGAAATATCTCTTTTCTCGAAATCATTGAAAATTCACACATTTATAAAGGAAGTAATTTAAAAGGGATTTTTGAATAAAAGTGTCCCATACCACTTTGAAACTTTTGAAAAGAAATATCTTTTCAAAACATTCATGTCCATATAAATAAATCCTTAAAATCATTTTGAAAACATGGACATTAATTAAAATATTTAGAAAGATAAATCTTTAAAACAATTAAAATTATGATCTTGATAAAGAGTACCTTTCAAAAATTCTTAAAATATCCATGCTGAAATCATTTAAAAGTCACATAACTATAAAATAAAACATTTACTTTGAAAATATTCTTATAAGCTTTTAAGGTAAGCTTTGACGATTTTATAATGGCGGTAAATAGTCGCACCTGTCGTATAAGTTAAAAAAACATTCTTACCTTAAATTTGTCAAAAGGTTAAAAGTGCCTTGTTTGGAAAACGGTGGAAAAATTCCTTTAAAAACACATAAGGGTATAAATGACTTTAACCCATATTCTTTGTAAATAGTAAAAATGTTTTTAAATACATTTCGAATAAACATGGATGTGGATGATAAAGAAATCCCAATAGATTATTATGTATAAACAACCTCAGATAATGAAGAGATTGCAGAATAAACCCTTACCACTTTGGTAACTTACGAAACGTACAACCCATGAAAGAGGTATCATACAATTAATATGTAAATACAAATAAATTAAAGTGTATTACACAAAGAATATAATTATGGGCAGTACATACACCACACAAAATGTAATAGTGGCAATATGGCATGAATCTCACGAGAATAAAGAGTGAGATGAAAACCCCTTACCTTGTACTTTTCCTAGGTTGGGGGTAGGTTAACCTCTTGTATAATGGTGAAATAATTGTTATTAAATTATACAAGAATCATATACATTCATATGATATCATATATGATCTTTTAACATTGCTTTGTTAATAATATCTTAGAATTATCGTTGTTTCGGGTGTTAACTTACTCGTTTTCTTTTATATGTTTTGTTACGTAAGACGTGGTTGTAATGGATAGGTTGTATATTATTAATATCCAGAATGATATCAAGTCTTTAAACATTATTTTTAAATCATAAAATGATAATTATACTTGAATGGATACGATAGAGAATGAATCTCTTCGCGTTCGTGGAGACGGTAGTCCGTACGTACGCACGAGCGACAATATCATTATTTTGATATTAAAATAATATATAATTGGGTGTCATATCATATATACAGAATAATTATCATGTTATATTTATTATTTACATGAATTACACATCATTATTTTACCCATCCAAAATAATAATTTATTGAATAACAATTACACCACGACCTGGAGACGGTAAGCCGTACGTACGCACGTATGGTGACATGTTATTCAAAGGGTGGATAGAATACTGAAAATGGTTTTACCATAGTTATAATAATTTAACAGTATATAGGAGATACTGGATTCATTATTTTAGAATGGGAATAACAAAGGAAGAAGAAGTTGAAGAAGAAATGAATTTGAAAAAGGGTGGTGAAAACATTACCTCTTCTTCGGGTTCTTCCTTTTGATTTGATCAAAAGGGCTCCTTAGGTTGGCTTTATGATCAAAATAAGGCCTCTAGGTTGTAGTGAGGGAAGTTGAGAGAGTATTTGGGTAGGTTTTGGCCGAACCAAAAGGCTTTGAAGGTGTGAAGTAATGATAATGGGGAGTGCCCTTTTATAAGAGGGGTGGGGGCACCTTTGGAAAAGCTAGAAATATTAATTTATAATAAATTCGTATTCAGTTTATAATGGCTCCAAAGTTGATTATTTAAATGTTAAGGTGGGGGTGGGTCTAAAACCATTCAACCAATAGAATTTAGACAGGTTTGGGTTACTATATTAACCTTATCTTTAAGTATTAACTCTAAGTTAATTAGTTTCACTTTTACAATGTCTCTTTGTATTTTTATATTATATGGTTAATAAACTTACTATATACATCCAAGAGACCCCCAAGTAGTCCATTAATTATACACCTATCATGATATAAGTCTCTTGGCCGAGCCTTAGATTTTTATGAATTTAACATCAATTAATAATATAATATTTGTTTTAAAAACTCTTTTATGTCAATTTTGACACTATTCAATAATTGATTTTTGTGAAACTCATAACAGAATGATTACTTCGAAAAGTCAATTAAATCAATAATACTATGAAATACTAACCTATAAAATTAGTGTAATTCAATAAAAGTCTCAAATTATATTTATTTTTGTATTTATAATATCAATTATTTTAATTTTTCACTATTATGGTAATTACTGCATCATCATTGTGTCATAAATAAATTAAATTATTTAATGTATAAAAATTATAAATAAAATATCATTATGTATGAATTATTTTTATATTTCTAATGAATATTTATAGTCCAAAATAAAACATATATAACCCTATGTAAAAATTGTTTTTCTAAAAGATATATGCTTATGTAATTTTTGTACTTATTTTAACTTAATTAAAATAGTGTCCCTATCACCTTCATGGGGTTCCAAAATCGACCCAAAGATGCCCCTGGTCATCCATGTATCCACCAATAAGTATAGGACATGTTTTAGGGTAATTTAGTATTATTATAATATTATTTTTTAATCCTTATTTACCAGATTTAACCTTTAACCATGGTAAATAAAATATTTACCAAAGTAATTATTCAAAATGTCTAAAAATAAAAGTTATCTATTTAAACAATTTGGACATCTTGATTCCAAATATGGAATCTATTTTTCCAAATTCAAAACACAGAAGTGGCAGAAATTAATTTAAAATTAATTCCCGCTGTCAAAACAAAAAGCGTGTTTTTAAGATATAATAACTATCAAAAGATTGATACTTGTTTATGTCCGGTTTAATTGTGAAATTATGTCCGATGACCAAAATTGTATTAAATGGTACAAATATATTCTAAATATACTTTAAAACCACTAAAATTCATAATTTATCACTATTCATTATTTTGATTAAAAAATTTGTTTTTAATTAAAATTTAGTAATTTTCACTATTCATCAAAATATTAAAGTTATCCGAAAAGTACCAAAATTTCACCTTAAGATAAATTCGATACTCTGAATCCAGAAATGAAGTCAATTTTGAGAGATAAAATTTATAAAATTTCAAAATGTAGGTATTACTATTCATAACGGCTAGTTTGATTTGGTTATGGTGTGTGTTAGAACTCGAAGTTGCGTACAACACACGCTACTGTATTATTCAAAGAGAAGCGTACCATGGAAGCTTGGGATGTTTCATTTTAAATTTTTGATTTCCCCATTTAGTAAAAAAGTTTAACATTTTGTATTTAAAAAGGGTTCACTGTTAAAAGTTGGTAAAAGTGCAATACTGAAAATGAATTTGTTCTTACATTATTTCTAAGAAACTCATAATATGGATTCAAAAATTATAAGCATTATATAAAGTTTAAAATTTAGTTAATGCTATTCATAACCTATTTTGAACGGATTGTTTGGTAATTCATGGTGCGCTTGAACTCGTTGTTGCATGTAGTGCAAGTTATTGAATTATTTTGAAGAAATAACACACTATGAAATCTTGGGTTGTTACAGAATGGATATGAAACTAGAGATCTTGAGAGAAGACGTTACGTCTTAATCAAGTAACTCCATTTAGTTTGTTCCAAAAGTCTTCTTTGGAATACATTATTCCCAAATGGAGGATTCATTAAGTAAGTTAGGGATGTTTTAAGATCATTTGGGTAGATTTAGGGTGATCCATGGGGCTTGATATTTGTGATGAAGAGGGAGTGGTGGTGGCCTTTTATAGGGAAGGAAAAGGACTCACTTGGAATTTCTGAAAACAAGTTAGTTGTGAACATGTTCTTACCTAAAAAAGTCATAAAAACCAAAAAAAAAAATTAATTTAAGGTTTATGGCCTATATATCACCATTTAATGGGTTTTGGACAAGTTTATAGGTCCTAGGGCCCCTAATATTAAGGTTTTGTCCCTAATTTAGCTTAATTTGACCTCAATCGTTGTGATTAATTTTAATAACTTTTATAAATAATTTTGGTCCAAAATTAATATGAACTTATTAGACTCTAAATATTATAATTATTAAAATGGTATATTTTGTTTTTTCAAAATTCAATTTGTATAAGTGGAAAAATTAAGGTAAATGCTAATACAGCAGACATGACGAGAAAGCGGGTTTTTAGAGTAAAATTTTCAAAATATTGTTATGTTTTTATATTCAATTTCACAGTCAAATTGATTATAATGACATAAATTGTATTAACATAATTATAATTGAAATATTTAAACCTTAAAACAATTTTAAAATATAATTTAACATTACTATTTATTTAAACAAAAAGGTAGTTATTAACAAAAACACAGTATTTTTTACTATTCATCAAAAAATGAAGTTTCTCTGAAAAATAAAAAAAATCACCCTAAGATAATTTCAATATTCTAAATCAAAAAATAATATTTATTTTATCAATTTAAATTTATAAATTTTTCTGAAATGAATTTTATTATTAAAAGCTTTTCATTTGAGATAATTTTATTTTTAAACAAAAAAGGACTTTACCAAAAATCATATCTTTCATTACCAATAAATATTATCTATATAAAACAATTATAAATAAAATTTGAAAATTATTTATTACCATTAATATAAATATTTTAAATTTCTAGTTTATAATTGTCTCATTTAAATAATTATAATAGTAAAATGATGTTCCGTGGAAACATCGGTGTTCCGTATAATATACGCCAAGTCGGTGTTGCAGATAGCGCAAGACCCATCTGTATTGCATGTTGTGCAATCCAAGATGGTAATGTGTGTAGTGATAGCCATGTAAATGTTTTTTCAATGTAATATTTGACTTAGTGTTTGAATATATATACATAAAGAACTATTTCTAGTGTCATGTGAAATAAAAAATATCAAAAAGATAAATTAATTTGAAAAAAAAAAATATTTCACAAAATCATAGGGTTTTACAAATAGAATCAATGTAATATGATAATATATTCCATGGGTGATACTTGGGCTCCCTTAGTGGACCTCCAAGGATGAACTTCATTGGAAGTGTTGTTATACCATACCCAAAGCGATATTGGGTTCCTAAGAGGTTCACTATGGAGGAGCTTGTGGGGTGTTGTTTGATAGTATACCTAGAGTGATACCTGGATTCAAAAATAGGAATTCTTTGGATGTACTCAGGTTATAAATTAATTAATTTATGAAATGAATTATTTTATAGGAATCTTCCAATATAAAGTAGAATCTTGGATTTGACCTTAACATGTACATTATGGATGACCTGTTTAGGAATCCTTTGAACATGTTATCATGGGGGATGTTGGGAAATAAGTAGGGTCTCAATAATTTCATATTAAATGGGTATTAATTATTAAATATTATGTTTATAAATTACAGGTCGTGCACTAAAATTAGAAATTTATATTTCTAAATTAAATTTATTAATTGAACATGTTAACAAATGAGAACCTGGAATTATAAGAGGATTACATTTGAGTAAATCCTTCACCTCTTACTTTACTGCAGATAAACTATTGTTATATATTCATAAAATGGATTGCAATAGACATCGTGGGTTCCATCCTAATAAAATTTATATCTCAAACCCTTCTTGGGCCTCCATTTTATTACGGTACCCGATTAGACCTTATGTTTGTAGGACCATGGACTATTACTTGAGATGCCTTGCTTGTACCTAGGAGTTAGGAGCAGAGGACCGAGCTAGAGCTATGGATGCTCAAAGAGATTTCCATTGAGTTGTTTCTTCCTTATAATTATTCGTGTACTGTACTATAAAATTTCGTTTTGTATTTCCTATGTTTAGTGTTTATAACATTATCTGTCATGCATGAATTATTGTAAACCGGAATTGGCCATTTTTATTAAGTTATTATAAAATTTTACTTCCACTATTGTGTACTATTTATTTCTATTATATAATTGTGCTACTCTGACATGAGGGTATATTATTTTTTTCTAACACCTCTTTAAACCCATGTTGCTAGTCAAAAACCACTGGCATATGGGGAGGAATTCATAAGGCCATGTGGCTAACCGGGCTCATGGCACTCTTGAGTGTAATTCGGTTCTATGATGTTAAATTTTCATATAATCCAAAATTATCGATGATAATGATTATAATATAAGTGTCATATTATAAACTTTATATAAGGAGAGTTTGTTTTATAAATTTTGTAAATGTCATTTATAGTTTCAAAAAGTTACAATCTTGGGGAACATCATTGCTAGTAAAAGAAACTAAGTTGATTATACCTAGATAGAGGTCATGGAGTAGTGTCTAAAACATACTATAATAACCAATATTCATAGTTTTCTTGGATTAGTAGGATGATATAGATGGTTTGTGAAAAACATTGCACCACTTTCTAGTCCATTAACCTTATTAACTAAAAAGTGACTTAATGTTATCAGGATAAAGTAGTGTAAAGAAAGTTACCAAGACTAAAGATAAGGTTGGTTAGTACACCTATTCTAACTATACTCTATGTTAGAGAAATATTTATTATTTATAGTGATGTGTATCTGAAAGGTAATGGATGTGTACTAATGAATAATTATAAGGTGACCACTTATGTATCTTGACAGTTAAATCCCCGTGAGAATAATTATCCTACTCATGACCTGGAGTTAGATATAGAAATATTTTCTCATAATATATGGAGACGTGAATCTCTATAATGAAAATTTCATATATACATAGACCAGTAATTTTTGAAGTATATATTCACACAAAAATAAATCAACATAAGACAAATGATATGGTTGTTGATTCTTAAATACTATGATTGTTCAATTAATTATCACCACTTAATAGAAAACAAAGTTGTTGATGAATTGAATAGGAAAGATACCTATGTTATATAAATGGTGAGGAATGAAGGTGACTGACTAATCAAGGACCTAGTAAGGTTGTACATGGGAATCATTTCAGAAGGGATGTCATTAATCACATCCCAAATGCATTCTCAGCCATCATTACTTTAGAAGGTCAAGAAAGACAAAATATATAATCGTTTAATGAAAAAAAAAGATAGAGGATATGAAAAATGGAAAGTTTCCTAAATTCAATATTGATCATGTAGGTGTACTAAAATTTATTACAAGGATATATGTTCCATATATTACATAGATATAGGATCTGATGGGTGGATTCCATATATATACATTTTTTATACACTCAATAAACACTAAGATGTAATGGGGCCTTTATGATCATTATTGGTGGGATAATATAAAAAGGGAGATTGAAAATTATACTACAAGGTTATTAGTGTGTAAACAAATGAATTCAGAGTAGAAATATCCTAAAAAAGGTATTATAATCACTACCTATACCTGTATGGAAGTTGGAAAACATCATTATGGACTTTTCACTCGACTTTCAAAGACATCTAATGGTAAAAAGGTTATATGGGTAATCATTGATGGATTGAAAAATTCTACCCATTTAATTCCTATAAGAGATGATTTCCCCCTAGAATTCATATCTAACTGCGATATTCAAGAAGTAATAAGTCTATATGGAGTACTACCCTCTAATTTTTCTTAAAAAGATCCAAAATTTACTTCTAATTTTTGGATGAGCCTTAAAAAAGCTATGAATATAGATGTAAACCCAATAATGACCTATAATACTCAAACTTATGGAAATTTTAAGAGGACTATTCAAAATTTTCAAGAAATTTTATGTGATATCTCATTGTATTTTCAAGGGATTTGGGATCAACATCTTCCACTTGTATATTTATCGTATAAAAACGGCTTCCACTTAAGCAATGGAATTGAACCTTTTCAATATCGCTATAAAAATAGGTGTAGAAATCCAAATGGTTGGGTTGAAGTTAGATAAGGGAAAATATAGGGACTAATCATTTTGACGGAGACTATATAAATGATACATTTGATTCTAAAACACATAAAACATTCTAAAATTTGATAGAAAATTTATATTGATAAATGAAAGAATACCTCAGAGTTCATTTTTGAGGATCATGTATTCCGAGAGATATCACCATGGAAAGGGGTAATGAGGTTCATAAAGAATGTTAAACTGGGTCCAAGGTACATTGGGTGATTTGATATTCTAGGGTGTGTTGGAGCGGTTTCTTATAGATCAAAACTGCCTCCAAATCTTTCCAATTTACAGGATGTCTTCCATGTGTCCCTAATGAGAAAGTATATTTCTAACCCAATACATTTACTTAGAATGAAGGGTGTGGAGTTGGAATATGACATGTCATATGAAGAGGAACTGATCCATATCCTTGACGGAAGGGAAAAGTGTTTAGGAATAAGATAACATGAATTTTTAATGTCTAGTGGAGAAATCTTGAAGTGACTAATTGGGAACCTTAAGAAGTAATAATAGATAAATACCCCCATTTATTGAAGCCGAGCACAAATTTTTAGGATGAAATTTCTTAACAGTTGAGAATTTAATGACCTAAAAATTCCTTCTATGATTGATAAATGAAATCCTTTTTTATAATTAATATTTTATTATATTTCACAATGGACATACACAGAAACACTTTTACAAAAAAATGTTACATGTTACGTAATAATACCAATTACTACAACTAATAATTGTATAGGGACATAAAAACCGAAGAATACAGGCCATTCAATGGTATAATCCATAAGTTCAAAATCAGATATAAATATTAATCCTTCCATGAAATCTATTAAAATAAAAAGGAACATTAGCAATATAATATTCATTTTCAAGTAATTATAAAACATTTGGGAATGAAGTGGTAACTTCTGATGAATGGAAAAGTATGTATAGGGAATATAGGGAAATTTATCATTGATAACTGACCATTATATGACTTTTGGTTAATATGGATATTGGTTAATATGTCCATTGGACAAAATTACCATTTCCTACTATGACTTCTAGTAGTAATGCTACAATTATAATTAGTTTTTGTAAAGGAAAATGGAAACTGATAGTGGATATAGAAAAGAGAAATGATGACCACAACCTATAGATTATTTCCTTTTGAAGCTCATTTATTAGAACTTAAGAGGGAGGTAGCATCACTGTGGTTATCCCTTGAACATTCCCAAGTATAGCATCAATAATTGAGGCTTGAATGAAATCAACTTTGGGAGAAGTTCAAGTTAGTAGAGATCACCACTTAGTTTATGTTAGATGAACCACCCCATGAAACTACCACCAACACCCACCTTAATATTTTGAAATATACTCATGTAATAATGGTTTTTGTATCTTGACCTTAACAAAACAAAAGTTTAATTTGACTTATATAAATGATATAGTTATTTCTTTAATTCAATGTTAATTATTATTTTATTTAATAAAATACCCACGAATATAGGATGAATTTTGATAAATAATACACTTTTATAACAAACTCATTTATTATAAATAAAATTTATTTTACTAAAATTTTTCTAAAAAAATTATTTATTTCAATATAAATGATAATATAATTTTACAATGTGCTGGGAAATTATTATAAATGTCATAAAGTTGATTATATCATAAAACATTTATTTTTTAACAAATAAGGGGTTATAATTTAAAATTTAAAATTCTCATGTTTAAAGGATTATTTTCATAAAATAAACATTATATTTTAAATCATCTCCTAAAATTTATGTTAGGGTGAATTCTGAAGAATTTTCTAAAAGACTTTATCTTTTAGTGAATAGTTAAAATACTACTTTGTGTTTTATGTATGTTTTATGATATAAAATATATGTTAAATTGATTTAATAATTAATTAAAGATATTCCACAAATTAAAATTCATTATTTTATTATTATTATGTATTTTACTGGATTTAAATGCATTTCAAAACCTATAAATGACTTTCAAAAGTCAAAAATTAAATTATTAATTTAAAAACAATAATTTATAGAAAAATTACTTTTCAAGGCCTAAAATAATATTAAAATAGGGATTTCGGTTTTAATATTTTAAAATACAATAACAAAATTACTCAATGTTTCAAAACCATAATTAAAAATCATGGTAAAGATAATGTTTTTTCATTTTCCCCAACCTAGAATTCCAAGACCTATATTGGGAAATTATTCCTCCCATTTTACTATAAATACCCACCCATCCGCCCTTCTTCTCCACTCCAAATACATAATCCATGAATTTATGGTCATTTTACCTCCCAAAGAGTCCCTTAAATTTTTCTTAAGTCCTCAAGCTTCCGTTCTCAATTTTTAGGAATCGATTCTTTAATGTAAGGGAATTCTCCACTTCCACATTTTCGTTCAAGTGCCTCTTTTGTGGAATGTGTTCTAAATGCTGGAGTACAATATTTTCTGTTAATTTTTTATTATCCCATTAATGAATAAATACGTTTTTATCAATGTGATACTTACCTAACATTATTCTATTTCATTAATCCACTTTTAATATTGTTGTGATATTTAATTAATTTCTTTAATTTATCTCTTTCAAATGAAAAGGTCTTAAATTGTGAATACACAAAACATGTACTTATCCATGTTTATTAAAATATGTTAAATATAATATATTTATTTAGTTATTTACATGTATGAAACCCACATTACCTTTATTTGGGTTAAAAACAATGTGATTTTCAAGTCTTTAAGCACTTATGTATATAATGATTTTATATGAAACTCGTTCTTTATTCTTCACTAGTTGTTGGTAAAATGATTTATTATTATAAATTTGGATCATATTAATTAATAGAAATGAATTTTCTTTAATAATAATGCTCTAATTCATTAGGTAAAGAATTAATATTGACATATGACATGTTTTACGATACCTTGGTGAATAAACTTTGTAATTATGATTTACGACACATAGGTGATAAGACTTTGTGATATGCTTATGAATGTATCATTTTTATGTTTTAGTCACATTTACATGATATTATTAATAATATTTTTGTTATTATTTTCCTAATGTTCTTATAATCATTCATTATTGTCATGCCTTATGGTCACATGATAATTATCTCTATTCTTTATTCCCTTATTGGCCATTATGCTCACCCCTTTCTTTTGATGTATTTCCCCATTTTATAAAATTTAGTTAAAGTAGCTTAGGAAAAACCTAAGAAGAATAATTTAAAGTGTATTAAAAGAATTTTCATTCCATTCATGTATTATATTCCTAATTTTCAAGAAACTAAACCAAAAAATATCCCTTGTACTATTAAGTGATGTACCATGTAATGAATGTATTATGTATTAACAAAAGGCGTGATGCTATATGAGTGAGCTTAAATACTCTTGGAGCTGGTTAGTTAATAAAAGTAGATATTTTTTAGCTATCCAATGAGAAATATACTCCCTATTGGTGATGAAGAAATAGATGATATACCTACTTAGGTTGAGGGGGAGACGTTTTTTCTACTCCTATTGTAGTTCAAGAATATTTAGAGGACTCTTTGGATAATGAGCCTCAAGTTATATGAAATGGGATAAGGGGAATTTCATCAGAATAAATTCCTTATCAAATTTTTAAAGTAAGGAAAAAGCAAAAAAATAGTTTTTAATTTAAGTTCTTGTGAGGAAGTTTTTATTGGAAAAGAAAATGAGTTTATTAATTCTCAAGCTACTCCGCAAGAAGTTGTTAATGAAACTCATATTGTCGATGAAGTTGAGTTATATAAAAACCAAGATAAGGAAGCCCTTGGTTTTTTATTTTGAAGATAAATTTATTTAAAAGTTGTAGAGTCAATAAATATTTCATTTAATGATGATTTTTACTACAATATTCATCACACTATTTTAGAACAAATGAGTTATACTAATGAGATACAACTTTATCAGTCACCTCAAGTTGTTAAGACTAAGAGTATAGGGGCACTGCTTTTTCTAACATATCTTATTCTATAATTTTAAAGAAAAAAAAATAAAATCATTACAAACTAAGGATTCAAATTCCTATTTTATTGGGAAAACTAGGAACACACATAATATTTTAAAAATAAAACATGCACATTTCTTTAATTCCTTCTTCTCTAGCTTCTTATTGTCCCTTGAATTCTCCTTTGAACATGTAATCATCTGAGGATATATATCAAAAGGGGTGAGCTAAAATACTAGTAAGAGGATAGATATAAACATGAAACAATATTACATGGGTTTATCTTAATCATTATCATCATGAAATAGGCATATTATCATAATCATGAGAGTAATCATTAAGAAAAGGCATGGAATGTGGCAATGCATAAAAATAAAACATTGTGTCTTAGTAGTCAAATACCACACATAGTTGTGAACAAAGATAGCATCATTTTCATGCATATTTAACTTTTATCATGATATACATCACATAAAACAATGAATTGTTTTTCTATATAATTCCAGGTGCACTCATCATATCATAACATTTACATTGTGCTATGTAATTCTGGGTGCACCCATCGCATCATAAAATTTACATTATCATGCATGCCACATAGAAAATATATCAATATTAAACAGAAAATAACCCATGTAAAGGAATGGGTTTCATTTCATAATCATAAATTCATAAAAATTGGTTTCCAAAATGAAATAGGGAATAACATACTTGAATCATCAACCTTGAGTAAAGAAGAAATAATCTCTGGAAGTATAAGTTTTGCTTTTTTTTAATGAATAATTATTTTGGAAAAATATTTGTTTGTCATAAACTCATGTAGAAAAACCATTATCCCAAAAAACGTAATATAGTGATTAATAAATAATATTTAAGGGATATACACACCGAAAATGGGCTCATAGAGGGAAAACCCAAAGAAATAGAGTTGGGTTCACGAATTCCCCTTACCTTGAATCAGAATGCTTCCTTCACTTTAATATCCTATATAATAATATTATTTTCATTAATTAACAAAACAATAACCTTATATACATTAATTTGATTTATTATGGTTTTATTAAGTTCATTTATGGGATTTTGGATGAGTTATAGTGTTTAATTTCATCATTTGGGGGTGTTTGTTCTCTTAGTTTTCATGGTCAGTTCACTTGTATACACGAATGGATGTTTTTGTAAAATGCAGGTAAATATATATAATTTTTATTATATGTTATTAATGATATTAAATATTTTTTAATTTTTGTATAAATAATTTATTTATAAGTATTTAGGATGAATCTTTAGATAAAAATTAATGATGACCGTTTTAGGTTAATTTTGGATGTTTTTCGATCAAAATGAACTTGTTTTGTCTTATCATTCTGTATTAAGTATATATGTTAGTTCCAAAACATAAAATAGGGTATAACATACACATTAAAATAGTTTTTCATTAATTTAATGGTTTTATTAAAATCCTTGATGGTGTTAAAGGAAAATGAAATTGCATCTCCCACGATGTCAGTAAATTGACACATCATGGACGATGATTTCATTTTTATAATAAAAGAGGAAGAGAGAGGTTTTTAATGATGTATCATCCATTAACATGATATAATTACATTATATCATACATAAGAGAGTTATAACTCATTTTGGATATGATTAAGTGGGTAGAATATAAAAAATTAAATGAAATTGAAAAGAGACTAAAAGAAAAAGGAAGAGGATTTTACCTCTTAAATATCTCCTCCTTAGGAACCTACCTAGGGAAATGGTTATGATATTTTGATGAGACTAAGAGCTCCTAGAAGTGGGATATGGTATTTGGTAGTGTTTTTAGAAGAATTTGGACATGGAAAAAATCGTGGGAGGTATGAGGAAAAGAGGGTGTGAGGGGTGGTATTTATATTGGATGAGAGGGGGGTTTCTCATTATTTAATTCATTAATTTATTATTTATCTCAATAAAAGAAATAGTGTTGATTATTGAGACAAAATACAGTAACTATATTATGTGATTTTGAAACAAAGGTTCTTACGTCAGTTATTAATCAATGAAAAGTGTAGTTAGCTTATATTGTATGTATACCATAAATTACTGTATTTCAATATTCACAAAAAAATAAAGTAATTCAGAAAAATCCCAAAAATTAAATATAACCATTTTTTGACATGTAGAATTCAAAAATGAAATCCATTTATAAAAATAATTTTCTAAATATGAGTCATGTAATTTTTAATTAAATGCACCATATTCTTGGAAAATACAGATTTTAAAATTATAATTGATTTTACAACACCTTGAAAAATTACTTTAGGACTCATAAAATTATCCAAAAATAATAAGATATCAAAATATTAATTTATAAATACATTAAATATAAATAAATTTTCTTTTACAATATTATATAAATCATAAAATTATAATTAAATATTTAAGAGTTATAAAAATACCAACACTTATTAATTTTTAAAATATTTACTTACTTATACTATGATATAATTATATCATATTTTCACATATAAGATCCATAAATTTTATTTATACTTTTAGGGATGATGCTACTATTCATTTGGATAGTTTACTATTCATAAGGTTGATATTACTATTCCTAAGGTCAAGTTACTATTTCATTAGTATTGGTTCTTTAACTTCTAGAAATACTTCATATTTAAATAATTATTCATTTATAATGTTTTTATTCTGTTCCCTAAGTGATTTTATGGGATTTATAGTATATGAGATTACTATAAGAAGGGATAAATTCCATTGATAAAATTTTGGTTCATTACATTCTTCCCCCCTTTTGAAATTTCACCCTTGAAATTTTATTTCACATAAATAGGTACTTCTACTTCATTGCCTCTTTCAGTTCCCAAATTACTTGTCCATACTTGTGGTCCCTCCATAACACTTTGACAAGGTGGGTTTTCTAGTTGTATAGAACCTTATCTATTTGGTATAGAATCTTTACTGGCTGCTCCTCATAAGAGAGATCTTCTTCTAGCTATACCACCCCTAAGTTCAGAACATTTAAGGGATCAGGTATGTAATAACTCAAGAGTGATACATGGAACATGTCATGAACTTGAGCCATATTTGGTGAAAGTGAAAGCTGATTGTCCATGACTCTTATACAATCAAAGATCTCAAATGTACCAATGTACCCTAGTCTTAGCTTCACTTTCTTTCCAAATTTCACGACTCTCTTCCATGGTGATATTCTAAGGAAGAATTTATCTACAACGTCGAACTCCAAGTCCCTTCAATGGTTTTAAAAATTGATATTTTTTGGAATTTGAGCATCTTTGATATGTCTCTGGATATATTGAACCTTCTATATAATTTCTTGCACAATATCATGTCCAAGTAGATTCCTTTAGCCAACTTCATCCCAATGGGTTGGAGTTCTAATTATTTTTCTATATAGAGATTAATGTAGAGCCATCTAAATACTTGAGTGGAACCTATTGTTGTATGTGAACTCAACCAATGGGAGATGATAATCCCATCCACCTTTTAATTCTAAAGATCAAGCTCTTAGCATATCTTCAAGCGTCTGAATAGTCCTTTCATATGGGCCGTCAGTTTGAGGTTGATAGGCCATGATGAAATTTAATTCTGTAATCAAATCATGTTGAAGCTTCCTCTCGAATTTAGATGTGAACCTGGGATCACGATAAAATATAATTGAGAGTGGAACTCCATAGAGTCTCACCACTTCCTTTACATAGATATTACCAAGATTTTCAAGTGATAGATCTTCCCAAATAGTGATAAAGTGGTAATCCTTCATGAGTCGTTCCACCACAACCCATATCTCATTATTTACTTTGGATGTCTTCATGAGACTCATGATAAAGTCCATAGTGGAGTTATCCCATTTCCACATGGGTATAGGAAATGGTGGAATCATCCCTTTGTACTTTTTTCACTTGGAGTTAACTTGCGAACATATCAATCACCTTGAGATATACTCTACAATATCCTTCTTCATGTTGTCACACAAGAAGTGTTCTTGAAGATAATGGTACATCTTATTGCTCTGATGAGGGATAGAGAAAGTTGAGTTATGTGCACTGTACAATAGATCCTTATTTGTCTAAGGTGGTGAAGGAACATCATGCCTTATTCCAAATCAAATCACACCATAATCTTCAATATGGAACTCTTACAGCCTCCCTTCCTCTACTGAATTCATCTTCTTTTGAAAATCCATATCATCCCTTTTTGACTCCTTAATCTTCTCTTAGATAGATGGTTGGGAAATCATTTGAGAAATTTAGGATGTATTCCCTTTTGTTATTAATTAAAAATATATCCTTTTCATATCCATGAAGATATGATCTTCTTAAATCCACAACATAGATAGAGTAGCCTTTTTCTTTCTTTTAAGAGCGTCATCTACCTTGTTTTCTTTTCCAGGATAATAGTAAATATAGAAATTGTAGTCTTTTATTATCTCTAACCATCTCCTTTGTTGAATGTTGAGCTCTATTTTTGTGAATGAATGCTTTAGGATCTAATGATAGGTATATATGTCACACTTCTTACAATAGTGGTAGTGCCACCTGATATTCCAAGAAAACGTCAAAGATGCTAGCTCCCGGTCATACATTGGGTAGTTCTTATCATCGATATTCAACTTCCATGAGGTGTAGGCTATCAAATTATCATTTTTCAGGAGTAAACAACCCAATACGTTCTTAGAAGAATCACCATATATCATAAAACATTCACCACTTTTCAATAATGTGAGTACAAGTGTAGTGATCATCCTCTTATTTAGCTCCTTGAATCTTTCCTCACATTATTTTATCCTGACATAATTTACCCCTTTCCTTGTAAATGTTTTTAGCGGGATTGAAAATTATGATAAATTTCTCAAAAAATGTTGATATTAACCTTATAAAATTAGACAACTGCATATTTCTGTGACACTAGAGGATCTGGGCCATTCCTCAGTTGCATTTTTTTAAGGATCCACAAAAATTTCCTCCCTTGTGATCACATGTCCCAATAATGTTACTTGCTACATCCAAAAGTCACACTTTCTAGACATGGTGTACAAATTCCCCTTTAATAATGTTTCTAAAAAATCCTCATGCATTCTTTATGTTCCTCCTTGATCTTGGAGTAGATGAGAGTATCATTGATAAAATTTTAAAAAAAATTGTCAAGGTAATGTCTAAAGACTTTATTCATCAGATCCATTGAGATTTCAGGGGTATTAGTAAGTCTGAAGGGAATCAACAAACACTCATAGTTCCCATACCTTATATGGAAGTAAGTATTCTAAATATATTCCTTCTTCACATTTAGCTGATGATATACATAATAATGATCGAACTTTTAGAGGTATTGAGATCCTCGTAACGGATTTAAAAAATCATCAATCCTTGGAAGAGGATACTTGTTCTTTATAGTGATATTATTGAGTTCCCAAAAATAGATACACATCTGCATTGATCCATCCTTCTTCTTGAAAAAGAGCACTGGAACACCCTAGGGTGATGCACTAGGGTGTATGAACCCTTTTTCCAAATAATCTTGCAGTTTCTTCTTTAACTCCTCTAGTTCGATAGGATCCCTCCTATAGGGAAACTTTGAGATAGGAGTAGCTTCATGTATGAGTTCTATGGAAAACTCATCCCCACAATCCTAGGGGATTCTCGGTAACTCTTTAAGAATACATCATTTTATTCCCTCATGATGGGAATTTCCCCTAGTTTGGTAACTTCCTTTGACTCAATAATTTGATTGAGGTATTCTTCTTCATAGGCAATCAACACCCACACCATTGAATGATTTTCAAAAGGAGACTCATGATCTTCCTTCCATTTGTAAAAAAGTATAGGATGGTCTATAATATGAAAAGATATTTAATTTTATTGAAAATTGATATGTTCTCTATATAAAGAGAGCCAATCCATCCCCAGTGTTGTGTCGAATTCCACTAAGGGAAGTATTACGATATTTTGTAGAATAATATTCCAAAGTATGCCAACAGGATAAGATTCTAACACTTTGGTTGCAATGATTACACCACATGGTGTTTTTACAGATATCTCTTCTTAAAAGATTCATGTATTTGATTCAGTTTTTCTAGAAAACATACAATATATAAATGAATTCATAGAACCAAAATCAAATAATACTTTTTCCATTATTGAGTGAATTGGAAGTGTAACTTGTTTGACATCATTCTCTTTATCCACTTCCACAGTTGTGATGGAATAATCCTTTCCTTTCTACTTTTTCTTTGGTGGTCTCTAATTATGATTACCCTAGAGGACTTAAGGTTTAGTGCACTATATTTCATAGTTCCCTTTCTCATGAAAGTTTTACAATTGAACCATGGGTGGTTCTCTCTTTTCCTCCACCATATTTTCCTATTTCCTCATGTCTTTTAGATATTCATGAACTTGGTGGCCTTCTATCCCACACTTGAATAATTTCCCCATCCCTTTATAATGTTTCCCATGATTCTTCTTCCCATATTTGTGACATGTGGGTGGTTCAGTTTTCATTCCACATTTCTCATTAGATCCTTCATCATGAAACTCCATATTTCATTTCCTATCCCCATAGCCATTGGACCACCCTCTAAACTCCATCTACACTTAGAGATAACATCGAAAAACTTATTCATAACTCCCAAAGTCTTGAATTGAAATATAATTTTGAAGTTGTGGTTTTAAACTGTTAAAGAATCTACCAATTTTGTTATCATTGTTGATAACAAAACCTGAAGCGTACCATAAGATACTTCCGAAATATGCTTCATAGGTCGTGATAGATTCACCTTCCTTTTTCTTCATCTTTATGAATTCTCCCTCAATATTTTTTTGAAGAATTCAAGGGAAATACATGTTATGAAACATTATCTTAAACTCTTCCCACTCCATATCTTCAATTTTATCTTTCATCTTGGTGTTCTTAATCAAATCCCACCATTGATCGACCTCCCCATATAGATGATAAACAGAGAGATTCACGTTCTCCATTTCATAATAATAAAGAAAATAAAATATCTTCTCCATAAAGATGACTCACTATTCCAGAACTAATGGATTAGAAGATCCACTAAACATTGATGGTCGTTTCCATATAAAACACTCTATAGTCAGTTGTTCCCTCTTAGGTGAAGGTGATTGTTCTATATTATTCTTGTTATTTTTCATAACCTGAGACAGCTGGGTAAGCTTCACCATAGAATTTTGAACTACACCACCCAAATCATTAGGGATTTAATTTGGGAAATCAATTCATTATACCACACATGGGTTTTTTCCTAATTTCTCTTAGTTCCCACCATTTTCTAAAATAGAAAATGTTATATCAGAACATAAGTCAATAAGTCGTGAGTACTTAACTTATTTATTTTCTCATTTAAGTATAAAGACATATATTGGGGGATCCCTATGTTTAGTATTTTCTAAAATAATGATTCTTGGTTTCTCACTTATACTAAGTCTCATGCTAAGGTATTTCACTAAGGTTCTCTAATCCTAATTACCAAATTATCTAAACCATCCTCTGATACTAACTATAACGGCCCTGGTTTTTCTTACATATCTTATTACATCATTTTAAAGAAAAACAACCAAAAATAATTACACAATGAGGATCCAAATGTCTAGTGTTTTGGGAATATTAGGACCATACATAACATTTACAAAATAAATCATAAACATTTATTTAATTCATTCTTGTCTAGATTCTTATTGGCCATTGAATTCCTCTTAGAACATTTAATCACCTAAAGATATACATAAAAAAGGGGTGAGATAAAATCCCAATAAGAGGATAGATACTAAAATTAAACAATATAACATGTGGAGATCACAATAATTATCATAATTACATTGGTATAGGATCAAAATCAGGATAGGAATAATTAAGAAAAGGCATGGAATGTGGCAATGCATAAAAATGAAACATCATGTCTTAGTGGTCAACTACCACACGTAGTTATGAACAAAGATAGCAAAATTTTCATGAATATTTCATTTTTATAATGATATTCATCATATTAACCAATTAATTGGAGTGATATATGATTTTGGGTGCACCCGTCACGTCATAACATTTACATAATGCTATAAAAGTTTGGTTGCAACCGCCACATCATTACATTTACTTTATCATGCATGCCACAGAGAAAATATATCAATATTAAACATAAAATAAGACATTGAAATGAATGGGTTTCATTTTATAAACATAAATTCAAAAAATTTGGGTTCTTAAATTAAATAGGGAATAACATACTTGAATCATCAACCTTGAGTGAAGAAGAAACAATTTCGGGAATTAAAGGTGTGTTTTTTGAAAGAAGAGTTATTTTGGAAAACATTTTGTTTGTCATAAACTCAAGTAGAAAAAATGTATATATAAAAAAATGTAATATAATGATTAATAAATTATATTTAAGGTATATATATACTAAAATAGGGTGAAATAGGGAAAACCCAAAGAAATAGAGTTTGGTTCAAGAATTCCCCTTACTTTGAGTTGGAATGATTCATTCACATTAATATCCTATATATTCACATTATATTCATTAATTAACTAATAAATAACCTTTTATACATTAATTTTATTCAGTAAGGTTTTATTAAGTTCATTTATGGGCTTCTAGATGAGTTATAGAGTTTAATTTCCTCATTTCGGGGTGTTCGTTCTCTTGGTTTTAATGATCGGTTCACTTGTATATGTGAATGAAAGTTCATGTAAATTAGGATAAATATATAGAATTGTTATTAAACACTATTAATGATATTAAATATGTTTTAATTATCTTAAAAATAATTTTTTTATATGTAATTATTATGAATAATTGGATAAAAATTAATGATGATCGTTTTTGGTTAATTTGGGCAGTTTTTCGATCACAACAAACTTGTTTTGTTTTATCATTTAGAATTATGTATATAAGTTAGTTCCAAGACCTAAAATGGGTTATAAAATATAAATCAAAATATTTTTACAACAACTTAATGTTTTTATTAACATCCTTGATGGTGTTAATGGAAAACGAATGTGCATCACCCATGATGTCGGTAAATTGGCACATCAAAGGTGATGATATCATTTTTAGAATAAAAGTGGGAGAGGGAGGAGTTTAATGATTGATATTTCATTAAAATAATATAATTATATTATTTTAAATTTACTAGAGTTATCATAAATTTTGGATATGATAAGTTTTGGATACGAGAAGAAAAGAAATGAGATAATAAAGAAATTAAAAGAAAAATGATGAGGATTTTTCCTCATAAATATCACCTCCTTGAGATCCTCCATTGGGAAAGGGTTTTTGTATTTTAATGAGACCAAGAGCTCTTGGATCTTGGATAAATGAATAAGGAGAGGTTTGGGCATAATTTTGACAAGGCTAAAATCTTGAGAGGTGTGGGGAGAAGAGGGTGTGAGGGGTGGTATTTACAGTGGATGAGAGTGGTGTTTTCTCATTATTTAATTTATTAGTTTATTATTTTTTCTCAAGATAAGCAATAATGTTGATTATTAAGACTTAATACAGTAATAAGATCATTTTAGTTAAAACCAACAGTACTTACATCAGGGATGACCCAATGAATAGTGTACATATATTATAATGTATATATGTCATAAATTGTCGCATTTCACTATTCACAAAAAAATTCAAGTAATTCAGAAATATCCCAATAATTGACCCTAAAGATTTTTCAACATGTAGAATTAAAAAATGAAATCCATTTTATGAAAATAATTTTCTAAATATGAGTAATTTAATTTTTTATTAAAATCATCATTTTCATGGAAAATAGAGGTTTTAAAATTATAACTGATTTTATAACACTTTGAGAAAATACTTAAGGTATCATAAAATCATCTTAAATTAATAAGACATCAAGATATTAATTTATAAATAAATTTTATGAAAATAATTTTTCATTTATGTAATGACCTAGACCCTCATGAGCCTGTCCTTTTCCAATTATCGGTGAGACAAATCGGTGCGACCGATCGGGGAGTCCGATCGGTGGGACCGATCGGCGGGACCGATCGGGGAGACAGATCGGCGCCACCAATCAGCGCGACTGATCCAGGATACCGATCGGTGCGACCGATTGGCGCGACCGATCGGTGTCACCCAGCCTTGGCGGGTTTTTCTCCTGCAGCCTCCCCCGTAACCCCACTTTTAGGCCCTTTTTACTTTTTGAACCATTTCAAGGAAGTTTTTAAGCCATAATTAATATCTAAAAATCCAGAGAAGCCTCCCTCTTAAATAACAATTAATCCAGTCGTGTGTAACCACCCAACTGTGTGGGATAACCTTGATCCGACTTCCAAGGCGTTCAAATTTCTTATTCCGTAACAATAGGATTTTATCTATATATCACAGAAGAAGTTCTCCATCCCCCCTTCTTCCTTTTTTAGCCGACTTCCCTCTTCTTCTTTATGCGTTTGAAGTCCTTTGTTACTGAGGAAAGTGGTGCACCTATGCCGGAGCCTTGCAAGTCGCACATCCCCTGTTCCTAGGGCGTGGAGAAAAACTTCGATCGTTGATCAATCAGGTAGGGTTTCATCTTCATCTCTCCTTTCTTTGTATCATGCGGGGTGGTAATGCTTTGGTTTCTGTATAATTGGATGAACCAGACTTTAATGATGATAATAAATGGATTCTAAAGAATGAAGGGGAGGGGTGTGATCGATGATGCTTTGGTTAATGATTTCTGAATTGTGCGGGCTCAGTCCTACTGAAAATCATGGTCGTTGGTGGTCTTTGTCTGTGAACTAACGAGCCCTTACCTCTGGTGATGTTTAAATGTCTTGTATCGTGATTATGAACCTCTACTGTTTAAATGAATTTGGTTAATTACGTATATTCGGCTAAATAAATTAAAATCACCAGGATCAACCCTTTTTGTGACAACCCCGGCTAAAGCACACCGAAATTGAAATCATGGAGTGTGTTAAATCTTTTAAATCTAAAAATACTGGCATGGGCCTGCTTTGTGTTAGTGGTAGTGGTTTGGTTGTTTCATTCCATGGGACGATTGTTGGGTGATGTGGGTGGGGATGGGATCCCCTGTGGTTATGCTTTCAGTTGTGAATTTAAGGACAGGTGGTTACTTTGATTATATCATGAATTGGGGTGGGATCCTCTGTTGTTGAGAAACCATCGTCTCCTTGAATTTTGGGAACACGGGGAAGTGTCTCGGGGTTTTCCTTGCTTCCATTACTTCGAGGGATCTCACTAGCCCCCTTGGTCACAGAAGGTGTAGGTATATCTTGGGGTTTTCCTTGGTTCCAATACTTTGAGGGGCCCTTATCCCTTTTGTTTTTGAGACTTTACAAGAGAACCGGGTGTGAATGTTTAATTTGATGTTTGACCATACTCTTCCCTTGGCTTGTGCTTATGCTTACTAGTTACCCAAGTAGGTGTAGAAACTTATTTAAACATTATTACCGAACATGAAAACAAGAATGAGACAAATGGGTTTTTAGTTTGGTGAGAGTTGTGACTTGGACATGGGTACTGATTGTGTTCTTTAGGCTGGCTGAAGAAAAACCTAAACTAGGTGAGTTCTTGGTACTTATACATATACTTGTAGTTTTTGTGTTTTTTATTTGCACCCCACCCAAGTTGATCACTTAGTGTCGAACACCCCCATTCCATGGGGGAGGGTGTTTTTCCCAACACTTCTATTAGTGGCTGGTTATTAGATATTTTTCTGCTCCCTTTCCTGGATAGCCCAAGTTTCTTCGGGCAGACTGTGATGGCCTGAAGTCCATTATTAGCTGAGGAACCTTCGGGAAGGGTGGTGTGGTGGTTGGCCTAGGTGTGTGCGGGCAGGTGGTTTCCCAAGTGTCTTCGGAATGAGGCCCAGGTGTCTTCGGGCATGGTAGTAGATCTTCTAGCCCAGGTGTCTTCAGGTGTGGCAGTGGTTGTTCTGGCCTAGGTGTTTGCAGACGTGGTTACGTGTGACAGTTGTGGCCCAGGTGTTTGTGGGAGGGGTTTGGTAGTGGGACTGTGTGAGGATATGAGCCAGGTGTGTGCGGGTGGGTGTGGTTGTGGGACTGCAGTGAGAATGGCGGTATTGGTTCAATGCGTAGGATGAATTCAATAACCAGTGGGAAAGTGGCACGGGGTACCCAAAAATCGATGTGATTTTATTATACATTACTTTCTTGCGTTATTTGGCGAGTGTGGTCGGTTAGTGGGATGGATGAACTCCTTGATAGTGTTTGGTTGTCTGTTTCTCATGGTACTTTAGTACGTCTCCCCACTTGTGCATGAGAGTCTTTGGTTTTTCCCTACTGAATATACTTGTATGCTCACCCTACGTATATAAAACTGCTTTCAGGTTTCCAGGAGGACTTCAGGGATCGCGCGGGACCTTACTAGTGTGGACTTTTGGGATAGTTGTTGTTGTTACTTTTCTTTTCTTGGTATTCCTTTTTCCTTTGGGGGTTTTGTGACTTGTATCTCTTACCTTTGAACATGCATGTGGGAATGGTTTACTTCCAGCCATACTTGTACTTTTAGTTTTGGTTTTGTGGGATTTTCTATCTTATCTACCGATCCTATTAAAAGAAAAAGGGAAATTCCTTCCATTTATTGTGTGATTCTATAACCTTGGCATTGGTCGCCACTCCGGGACCTATTTAAGGTGGGTTTCGGGGGTCATTATCTCTCCTTCAACTTAAAGAAGGAATGTCCTAGCAATCTACTGACCCTTCACTCCTTTTGGTGAAGGTGGGTCGTGACAATTTACATTATTAAATTAATCATAAAATTGTAATTAAATATTTATAACTTATAAAAATACCAACACTTAATTAATATTTTTAAAAATATTTACTTACTAATACTATGATATAATTATATCATATTTTCACTTATAAGATTCATTAATTTTATTTCTAATTTCATGGATGAGAATACTATTCATTTTCCCATTTTATTATTAATAAGGTTCATATTACTATTTCTAAGGTCATGTTACTATTTCATCGGTATTAGTTCCCTAACTTCTAGAAATACTTCTTATTTCATTAATTATTAATTTATAGAGTTTTTATTATGGTCCATAAGTGATTTTATGTGATTTATAATATATGTAAATACTAAAATAAAAAATAAATTACATTGATAAAAGTTTGGGTCATTAAAAATAGTGGAGGAAGACTTTATATATCAGAACAAGTGTACTCTGAACAAGAAAAATAAGAAGAAGAATTTGGTCAAGAATTTTCTATTTTTATGAAGGATATAAGAATAAGAACAGATAAGGAACCTAGTCATCTTGTGGAGTATAGAAGAAAATTTAGAGATACTTTTATAGAAGTGGATGATAGCTCTGACATAGATAAAGATATGGATAATTTTTTACATATAGTTCATTATACATTTAACTCCCTGAAATATGAAGTTAATGATATGAAGATTCATATTGTTAATCTGAAGGAAAATTGTGTTTCCAAATCATATTTCAATAAGGTGAAGGAATTATTAAAACCTCAATCAATGATACTGAATAATCCTCCATAAGTTCAATCGTAAATCATTTCATCTGTTAAAGTATAATCCAAATCTGTCATGGAGAAAATGAACTGTTTAAAGAATATTTTCATTTCACAATTTGAATTATTTAAGAAAAATATTTCTTTTTATTCCCCGTTATCATCTAAAAAATATTTTAGTGCTATTTTGGATCATCTGAAGAATGTATTCTCAAATGTGTTGAGGTTATATGAAAGAGTTTAGGAAATTAATTGTAATATGGTATCCATAGACACCATTCAAGATTTAATAAAACAAATAATTTCTAAAATGAATCCTGTTAAATCCGACACTAAAATAGGAAGGAAATAAATATATAAGAAAATGGATAGGTTGATTGGTTTTATTAAATATGTGATTTATTCTATCAGGGAAACTTCCATAGAAACTAAATATATGATTGGGAATATATTTACTTTAATTTATAAATGGGAATATTCCATGAATAAGAATATTCCAACCCTAAAAGATTCACTTTAGAATATTCTAAAAGTAGTTCAAGATATATCTTCATCATATTGTGAGGCTACTCAACATGATATTGAAGTTTAACTATAGAGAAAGATCTGCTCAACATGAAAATGTAGAGATAATTACTAAAAGGGGAAAGAAGGTTCACTACTTTAAATTTGTTTATTTTTTATGGGGAAATTGCGACAGCGTCCCATCGTAAATTTCCCATTATAGAAAACAGCATCGCAATTAGATTATTTTGCAACGTGACGTGGTACCTTTGCAAATTGATCCTCTAAGTTTTTTAAAAAAATCCTATTGCGACAGGCCATCACAAATAGTATTCCTGAGTTTCTTTAACATTGTTTTGATAGCCTATTGCAAATAATATTTTCGACCGGCCCATCGAAAATAGCTTAAAAAATAAAAAATAGTAAATTGATAAAATAATATTTGTAATTATAATAAAGTAATAGTAGGTAATAATAATAATATTATTATTATTATTATTATAAATAATATTAATATAATAATAATAATAAAATATTGTTATTATTATTATAATATTATTATTATTATTATTAAAATAATATTATTCATAATAGTAAAATAATAAAAAATTATAGAATTAAAAAAATATTAACAATAATATAATTAATATAATAATATTAATCAAATAATATTATTATTATAATATTATTATTATTATTATTATTATTAATGAAATAATTATATAAGTATGAGTAAAATAATAAAAATAATAAAATAATTAAAAGTTCAATATTCGCAAAATTATAAGAAAATATTAATAATAAAAAAAAATAATAATTAAAATTTTAAATAAAGTAACAAAATATTAAAAAAGTAAATAAATTAAAAAAATGAAATATTCCAAATAATATAAAAAATGAACTTTATAGAAATATAAATAGTAAGATTACAAAAAAATTACTTTCAAATGTTTTATCATAAAAAATAAATACATCACTGAGGGGAAGGGTCTTCTCGAGGAGCTGGAGGAGATGGTGAAGGGAACTTTATCCCTATACAATTATTCAAACATCGCATGTACTCCATTTGCTCATGTTGATTCCATCTATGCATCTCCTCCTCCTCATGCTACTGATATCGTCGGAGCTCTTCCTCCTGTTGTTGTTGCAGCCATCGATGCATCTCCTCCTACTCCCTACACATTCTCTGAATAAACTCACCATCAGCTCACAACTTCTCCTGATATTGTGAAACAGATGATGTTGACTCTCCCTGAGCTCCTCTTTACCTGGACTCCGACATCACCATGGTACCATAATATCCCCAAGGTGTCCATCGAGAGTCGATATCAACAACTCATCCTTTTTCGAAGGCATACTGGGTCACCTGCATCCATACTGCCTCATCAAATTTGGCTGCACTAGTCTGATCATCGATCTCAGCCTGACACTCAGTCTGCATCTGAGACGTCGTGGTCTCATATGACTCCTTCAATTTCAATTTAAAATTTAAATAGTTAAAATATTATTTATAGAAAATTTTAAAACTCAAAAATAAATTATATTGACCAAAATCTAATGCGGGTGATAACCTCTAATCTCTTCAGTGATAGGATCGATGTACATCCACCTATAAATGTTGAACTCTATAATATCAGGTTGTTTGACTACCGATATGAATATAAAATGAACAGTTTAAATTTAAAGTTACTTAAATGGATTAAAAAGGTACTTACTATATGTTCTCTGTGCCTACTGAATGTACGACTACTAGCTTGATGTGTCACCTCCTGTCTCCCCCAGTTTTTCAATCTAGTAATGATCTCCTATAAAAATGACCACTCATCCATTTTGAACATAATATATCCCAAACCTAAGATGAAATGTAATCAGGTCGGTGGGTGTAGTATGACTGATCAAACTCTATGACTCAGGCTTTCTTCATTGTTTTCCTCCTTAAATTATGTAAAAATTGACGACAATTCTCACGCATATAACCCTCCCATGCTCACCAGATTGAGTCATGCATGCTCTCATCTATAGGATACCATAAACCCTATAAAAAACTAACAATAAAATTTTTTTAATTAAATAAATTTAGAAATAAATATTATTTATTTACATACCATCCAATGATTGAACATGTGGTGTTGAACATAAATTGAAATATAATCCCCTATAACCCATGCTTCAGAAAAATAATTTTACAATATCACACTCCCCAATCCAATAGCTATGTTCGTAAAGGTGGGATAAAAAAACAAATAATCAAACAACAAGTATATAATTAAATTAATGATAATTAATGAAAACTAACTAAAATTCATAGGTAAACGTACCTCTGTATGAGTGGAACGAAGCAGTTATGTGGATGTCACTCAAGGATAGGGTCAGGAATAATCACTCTTGAAAAACTACACCCCCTCTAAGTCCTCCCAGAACCACCAGTATTCTGAGGGTAAGATGATCCAACATCCTGCTCCTCATCAAGTGGATCAGCCTCCTACAACTGATGAAACAGATCCTCATCTGTCTGAAACGTGAATTGATTATTGTTAGAAAATAGTTGAAAACAACTATTATATATATATATATATTATGATTATAAAGAATATTTAACTATTTCAATATTCACCTTCATCCTCATCACCATATTTTATGGTTTCAATGTCTTCATATTCCTCCTCAGTATCAATAATTTCTAAATGAGTTTTAGTTTCATCATCTCTTATCATTTCAAATTCATTTGTCACATTATTAACATCATTATCACCATCGACCCTTAACTATGGTGTGACATCATTGATATTCATGTCTCTTCATGAAAAATATGGATTTGGAGTATTCTCTTAAAAATATTTATTTTGTTTTCACTTTAGTGGAACCAAATTCACTTTGAGTAAATTGATTTTCCTACAATTTCATTTTTATTAAGCTCCACCAATCACCCAACTCTATTGAAGTGGCATTGTAATTTTTATAATAAATTTTATTTTCTTTATGAGCTAATAAAAATGGTTCATTTACTGAAAGAATACTTTTATTTTTAATATCAACGATTTCATGGATCGGATGAACACGCAGGCCTCTCTCAATATCCAACCACTGACATTTAAACATCATTATGTAATTCTGTCCCAAATAACACAATTCAATAATTTCTTCCAGCATGTTGTAAAAGTCAAATTCAATTTATCTTCGATGAGATCCTATCAAGAAAACACCACTATTCATTATATTTTTGATTCCCCATATACACGTGTATGAAATCAAGAACCATTCACCAAATATTTATTATATGACTTAACGATTTTGGATGGTGGGTTACTTAATACACACAGTCGATTATCAATTTTATCAGCATGTTGAGATACCTGAAAATTTGTAAAAATATTATCAATATAATAAGTAATAAATTGATTTTATCTGTTAAACCATAAATAATTTATGTTACTAGGTTTTAAAACCAGTAGGAAAAATTATTTTGTAGACATTCTTCAAGAAAAGCTGTTGTAATTTGTGGAAGTTGGTTCTTAATATGCTTATCATATAAGCTACATATAAAATAATATTAATTTATTGTAATAAATATTATAGAATAAGTGATAGGAATAGTCATACTACAAATGGTGTCATTTCATCACAGTTGAGAAGAACATATATATAAGCTTTGTGATATTCATCATCTGAAATCTATTGTTCATGAACTCCACCAAAGATAAGTTTAGGATAATTAAAAATTGATAATTGATTGATCGTTTCATTGTCAACATTTCAATAATTATGGCCTTTGTGGTTCTTTAAGGACATTTAGATTTAAAATAATGAGAGTAGAAAAAAGAAATTTCTTCCTAAAAAAATCTTATGAAATTGAGCCTTCAATTGATGCTTTTTTTGTACTTTTTTCTTCAATTTGTGCATGCATCTCTCGAATGGGTACATCAATAAAAAATGTACCAAACCTATTAATTTTTATTCTTAGAGAAAATGTAATATCAAATTTTCCTTTGAGTCAACGAAACCTGTAAGGAAGAATTTTTCAAGTTTTCAAAAAATTAAAACAAAACCTTCTTCTAGTCTACTTATTGCATCATAATCTTTTTTCACCACACTAATGTATCAAATAATATATGATATGTTTATTATCACATCCAAAATCATATAATTCAATAAACCTCTTAATCCAATGGGAAAAATTCCTTCCATTATAACATTACAGTCCTAACTTTTTTAATCCGTTAATATTATAATTTCTAATACATCTTTCCAAATTGGAAGTATAACCATCTGGAAGTCTCAAATCTATAATCCACTGAAAAAATAATAATAGATTTCACTTTTAAAATGTATAATAAACTTGTTACTTTATTAACTTTTGGGATCTGACATTTTCAAACCATTCAAGTTCTGGTTGCCTAAAATTTTGGGCCAGATCTAATCGTGTCTTTAGATTATCTTTGGTCTTACCTGGTGTATCCAAAACTATATGAAATAAATTATCAAAATATTTCTTCTCGATATGAATTAAATCTAACATGTGATGTACTAAAAAATCAAACTATTATGATATATCCCAAGCAATGATCTATTTTATCCAATTGTGTTCTTTCCCAAATCCATCAATTTTATGTTGGTTTATTGATGGTCCAAATGTGAAGGGTTTTAATGAAGAGACAATTGATTTTAAATATGTACTTGATATCATTATTGGAGGTCCATCGCTTTCAATTATTACTTTCCTGAAAATATATTTGTTTCTCTGAAAAGGATGTTGGGTTGGAAGAAATCTGTGATGACAGTCGAAAAAACAAGGTTTTTTCCATTGACAAACATAAACGCATTACTATCTCTCATACAACACAGAAATGATTTTGGACCATGTGTAATCTATCTAGATAACATTTAATATTCTAGGAAGTAACTAATTATCCACATAAATGCATCTTTTAATAGGACATATTTTTCACAGCAACATCATATGTACAAACACTACTAATACACAATGAATATAACTTATCAATCAATGGTTTCAAATAAATATCAATATTATTTTTTGGATTTCTTGAAAATAATAAGGTCAAAAATATATATAGATCCTTGATAAACATACATGTAGGTAAATTGTATAGAGTTATAAAGATACATCAACAAGAATACTAACTACCGTAAAAACCAAATGGATAGAAACTATCATTAGAAAGACCCAGGCACATGTTTTGGGATTCGAAAGCAAACCATAGATGAACATGGTAAAAAATTTCCATGAATCATCATCAGAGGGATGATTTAAGAATTTACTAGTTTGAATATTGTTTTTATTACATTCCATCAATGTCGTTGTGTTTTGAGACATAAATAAATACTGTAATCTAGGAGTAAGTGGGAAATATCTCAACTATTTTTCAAGAATCAATCCATATATCCCTAGTTGAGCCTCATTATACATCAGTTTTTAAACTATAGGATAACTATCCAATGAATCATTTTTTCCATAATATAAGATTTAATCATTTGAACATACATGAATCTTATGATAACCAAGACCCAGATTACGAACCATCATCTTTCTCTCATAGAAATTTTTTGGTAATACATTTCTTTCGGGTAACATTGTTTTAACTAAAGAGAATATATGGTCTAAAAATATATTTGATATTCAATTATCTGATTTAATAGCCATAAATTTTAAAATCACTTCAAATTTTCTTATCTTTCAAACAGGACATAAGGCATCCTCAGCGGATCTCAACAACTCATAAAATTGAGATGTTTCCAACACAAGAGTTAAATAAATATCATCCTGAGTTTTAGTTTGTTGAAAAGATGGATATGCCACATCATGTACTAAATTTTGAAACTGTGATAGATCCAAAACCAAATTATTAGTCACTTATATAGAACTGAATTTACTATGTTGATACCAAAAAAACATAATCCTGTTAAAAATCAAAAAACAATAGATGACCCCCCAACATTGTCAAATGTGTCAAATGTCCTCAGAGAAATTTTTTTTACAAGGTCGCTTAATTGTACCTTACAAAATGAATTCTGGTTTGGCTAATTCAAATGATAATAATGCTTCAACACCCTCAATATATACAAGATTTAAACCAGAACCGTTTGGATTCTGGTGCTGATTTATCTAAGCGTGATCATCTAATAATGATTATTTTCGACTTCCTTGTTTCATATTTCTCTAAAAAATACAAAATAATTAGTATTTATAATAATTTGATATAAGAAAAACACTATCCAAAAAAGATAAGAAAATTAAATTCACTTTTCTAGAAATTTATAATAATTTTTATAATTATATAGTTAATTGTAGTTTTTTTTAAAACAATTATACTAATAAACAGTAATTTATAATAATTTATAACAATTTATAATAATTACCACTAATTATTAGCAATTACAACTAATTTATAGTAATTACTGCTAATTACGGGTGGCACAATGTCCAAAGGATTGGAGGTATCTATTTTTCTTGACGGCTAATCTCCTTACAACTTTCTCCAATTGAAATTATTATAAAAAAATATCTTTGACGTACCAATATATGTTTTCATATGCATGAGAATAAATAGCAGGGTGACCTCTCCATACTTCTCTCTATTCTCATGCAAGCATAAATGGATAAGTGTACCTCAAAATACATTTTTTATACTAATTTCAATGGGATAAAGTTGTATGGAGATAATTCATCGAGAAAAAGAGCCTCTTTTACTTGAAAAATCATCTCCTTGCAACTTTCTCTGACTGAAATGAGTATAAAAAAACTAATTTGACGTACGCATATCCATTTTCATATATACAATAATGGAGAGTGGAGAGGCCTCATCATGCCTCTCTTCATTATCATGCATACTAAAAGGGATATCCATGTGTAGGAGTATATTTTTTATAGTGGTTTCATTGGGATAATGGTTTAAGTAGGTGAGTCGTCGGATAAATGAGTTTCTGATTATCCACTAGAATGTGGGACGATTTATTAATAATTACTACTCTTCTAGAAATTATACTGATTTATTACTAATTATTACTAATTACTAATTATTACTATTTTCTAATTATTTCTAATTATTTCTAATTATTTCTAATTATTTCTAATTAATTTTAATTATTTCTAATTATTTCTAATTAATTCTAATTATTTCTAATTATTTCTAATTATTCCTAATTATTGCTAATTATTGCCAATTATTACAAAGTATTGCTAATTATTTCTTATTATTATTGTTTATTACTGTTTATTACTGTTTATCACTGATTATTACTAATTATAACTATTTATAACTTATTATTACTATTTATTACTATTTATTACTATTTATTACTATTTATTATAGTTTATTACTAATTATTACCGATTATTACTAATTATTTTTTATTATTAGTGTTTATTTTTTATTGATTATTACAGATTATTACTGATTATTACTGATTATTACTGATTATTACGGATTATTACTAATTATTACATATTATTACTGATTATTACGAATTATTACTACAAATTATTACAAATTATAACATATTATAAAAAATACTAAAAATTAGATCTAATTATTAGTAATTATTACTAATTATTACAAGTTATTACTATTTATTACTATTTAATACTATTTATTACTATTTATTAGTATTTATTACAAATAATTACTAATTATTTCTAATTATTAAGATTCATTACTGATTATTAGAAATTATTACCGATTATTACTAATTATTACTAATTATTATTGTTTATTAATGTTTATTACGAATTATTAACAATTATTACTCATTATTACTAATTATTACTAATGATTACTAGTTATTACAAGTTATTGTTAATTATTGCTAATTATTACTAATTATTAAAATACATATTACTAATTATTACTAATTATCACTATTTTTTACTATTTATACTTTTTAATAATTATTCCTAATTATTACAAATTATTACTATATTTTACTTTTTATTAATATTTTTTTACTATTAATCACAATTTATTACTATTTATTACTATTTATCTCTATTTATTACTATTTATTACTAATTATTTCTAATAATTACTAATTATTACTATTTATTACTATTTTTTCTTATTTATTCCGATTTATTCAAATTTAATCATATTTAATACTAATTATTACTATTTATTACTAATTATTACTACTTATTACTAATAATTACTATTTATTACTAATTATTGCTAATTATTACTAATTATTACTATTTATTACTATTTAATACTAATTAATAATATTTTTTACTAATTATTATTAATTAATCATATTTATTACTAATTATTATAATTACTCATATTTATTACTAATCATTACTAATTATTACTAATTATTACTAATTATTACTAATTATTACTAATTATTACTAATTATTACTAATTAATAACAATTATTACTAATTATTTCTAATTAAAACTAATTAATACTAATTAATACTAATTAATCATATTTATTACAAATAATCATATTTATTACTAATTATAACTAATTGTTGCTAATTATTCTGTCACGACCCGTCCCCCAGGGTCTGTGCTGTGACTACCCCAAGCCCGCCTTCCATATGCCAGGGGCTGGCGACTAACACCAAAAGGTGTAATCCCTAAAACTGGGAAGGCATTGCCTTTATTATAAGGCCTCAGCCTTAAACATCTCTTAATATTGAATTAAATGAATAATTCACATTGAGGATCTTTTCAGGTTTAGAGTTTTAGAGAATTAGAACATAACTACTACATATCAAAAGATTACAAAGTAGACACTTCTACTAAGTTTCCATAGAATAAAAAAACTCTTAAAAAGAAACATGTCTAGTTCCAAGTTTTATATAGCATGAATTTCCCTTGATCTCATGCTTGACCCTATTCCACATTAGGTCCTGTGAAAAACATTTCAAAAAAAACTTGGGGTGAGTATAAAGAGCTCAGTAAGGGATACACAAAGAATGAAAACTGTTAGTTTATCAAAACAACAAGTAAAGTAATACTGTTCACCTTTATGAAGTAGTAAAAACTCTTCACTGAATAAAAGATCATTACTTACCCTTTTGTAACCAAAATATTACCATAAAACCCATATAAAGAACACATAACATATAAAGGTAACTTGGGACATAAACATACTTAAGTGGAATAACCATACGGTCGACTTCCACACATATCACTTAATGGAATAGCCATACGTCCGACTTCCATACATACTTAATGGAATAACCATACGGCCGACTTCCATACCCAATGCATTGGAGGTTATAACGTAACCACCCATCCTGGTATTCACGGCACCACCCGTCATATGGTTTATCACGTAACCACCCGTCAAATGTCCAAGTACCAATATAAAATCATAAAACATAAAACAAATATAATGGAAAGAAAACATTTCCACAATTTTATCACAATATATCACATAAATATTTTGACATAACAAATCCATTATAAAAACCATTTTCAATACCAAAATATATGAAAGAGTATATGGTATTTAATTCATTTTAAAAACATTACGGCTTGTTGAGGAAGCCAAAGACCAAATAATACTCACAGCGGTGGAAAAGGTCATTGTCACCGCGTACATTAAAAGAAACATTCCTTTTTGTCGTTTTGTAAAAAGCTTCATAGAAAACGATTACTTTTGTACAAAAGTAAAGGTCAAAGGGTTTTATACACCGTATAAAAGAAAGTTGTGTATAAAATGAAATATGCCTCAATGAAAGGAGATTGACACGAAGTCCCTTACCTCGGGTCAGACTTGACTCGATCGTTCTTTAACGTCCTGAATAATAAACTTGAGTTAATTTCTATTTACTTAAGAACCTTTTTCAAGTTCATTATTCCTTTTATATCACTTATTGCCATGTTATAAACATTATGTAACCATTTAAGTTAATAATGTTTGTTTTGTCGATATTTGGTTCTTAAGTCAAAAGTGGACTTCTTACAATTACATGTTGTTCGTGTGGTCAAAGGTTCTTTATATCCAGAATGAAATTCCTGATTTTGATATCATATATATCATATATATCCAGCATATACATGTATTTATAATATTACATAATCATTTAGACGTAAGAAATGAAATGTGCCGTTCATGGAGACGGTAAGCCGTACGTACGCATGAATGCTACTTTCATTTCTATTTCATATTTTTATGGAATGGAATAATAATGATATAGAGGTGTATTATAATTCCATTATAACATCATATATAATAACTTTAAATCCATCCTTTACACGTCCCACATATGGCATTAACGAATCACATCACTTTGAGGGGGCGGTAGTCCGCACTTCCTTAAATGAAGATATCGTGTTTACCCATAATGGAAACCATAAAGGTATGCCCAAAATGAAAAATACAGAAGCTTAAGGAAAACATAAACATATTATATATCATATATAAATATAGTGTCATCTTAATGGCCACCTTTGAAGGTGTTAAAAGAATGTTGAACAATCATCATTTCGGGAGGCAGAAGTTCGCCATCCACGGAAACTGTATGTTCTTTAACCATTAGATGTAGGTGTGTGTAAGTGTAACTCGAATAATTATTATAACAACATCCTAGTATATTTAGGATACTGTATTTGTTACAAAATAAAAGAATAAAAAGAGTTTAGGGGGTTGGAGAAGCAAAATAAAACAAAAGGACTCAAGTGAAGACATTACCTTAAAATCGGGTAACTCCCTTTGGTTTGAGCTCAAAGGCTTCCTTGGGAAGACTTATTCCCAAATTAAGGCTTCAATTAGTAATATAGGGAAGTGGAGAGACAAATTGGGAAGAGTTTGGCCGAGCCAAAGGCTTTGGGAGTGTGGGTAAGGAGGTAGAGGTGGGGGCCTTTTATAAGAGGAGAGGAGGGGCACTCTTGGAAAGTAAGAAAATGTTACTTTATTTAGAATGAGTTTCAGATTTTAATGGTCCCAATTTGATGTTTTTAGAGGATAAGGTGATAAGGGTTCGAAATCCACCCATCCAATAGGTTTTTGACATGTGTAGGTCATAGATTTTAAATTATCTTTCCATTTTATTTAAATCCTTTATTAATGAGGTAATCGTTGCATCATCATGATGTCATAAATAATTTAATTTATTTAATGTCCAAAAATTATAAAAAAACTATCATGATGTAGGAAATATTTTTATATTTCTAATGAATATTTATAGTCAAAAATCTGACTTGTATAACCCCATGTAAAAATTGTTTTAGTAAAACATTTCATGTTTGTGTCATTTTTACTTTAACATTAAATAAAAAGTTATTTATGTCATTTTCCAACCAAAGTGGCTCCATGGGGTCCCCAAGTTGACCCATGGCTTGTATTGGTCTGCCATGACACATCTAATAAGGGTAGGACATGTTTCTAGGTATTTTCATTTTATTATAATATCATTTTTTCCTTAAATTGCACTAATTACCTCTAATCGCGATTAAAAACATAATAAGTTACTATTCACCAAAAAATTATTTTAATCTCATTGAGCCACATTTTAATTCTTAATGACAACCATGTATGTCAGATTTTTGAAATTCAAAACACAGAGGTGGAAAAATTTCATTTAAAAGAAAAATCAGTTTTTTAAGTACCACTTAGTGGTTTCACTATTCATCAAAAATTGAAGTTTTTCAGAAAAATACCAAAACTTCACCGTAAGCTATATTTGATATTCCGAATTCAAAAATGAATCCCATTTTACTAAATTCAAAACATATAAGTTTCATTAATTAATTTAATAATTAATTCCCGCTGTCAGAGCAAATAGCGTGTTTTTATGAAACAATAAGTATCAAAAGATTGACACTAGTTTAAGTCCGATTTCAAAGTGAAATTAATTCCAACGACCACTATTGGATTAAATGGTAAAAATATATTCTAATTTCACTTAAAAACCAATTCAAAAGATTATCTAATCATCTTAATAAATTAGATTAAAAAGAGGCTTTGAATTAAAATACAACATTTTACACTATTCATTAAAAAATGAACTTTATCGGAAAAATACCAAAAATTTACACAAAGTAAATTTTGATGTCCCGATTCTAAAAAAGAGTTATATTTGGTCCAATAGAATGTATAAAAGTGACCAAAACTATATTTAATTATGGTTCGCCATCAAAAGGTGATAAGTGAACCTTTAGTGAAAATTAGGGTATAAATTCCTAAAATTGAATTCTTTCCGTATTTTAAGCCTTTATCTTTTATTGGATAAATGTAAAAACATTTAAAAAACATATATAATCATATTTTAGTTATTTCTATCCATTCCCGCTAATACAACGGCTATGTGTTAACTACCATTTAAAATAATATTATTTTATTACTAGTGTGCAACGTAAGATTTCAAAGAAACTCATCGTTGCGTATCGGGTACGCTATCGAACATAGAAACCCCTTTAAAGTAAAATTAATATTTAATTCATAAATATTAATAAATACGAAAATGTTTTATTCATTATTTACCTGGGATGTTACATCCTTCCCCCCTTTTGGGAATTGCGTCCTCGCAATTTTATTCACTTATCAAAATAAGTGGGGGTATTTATCCCTCATAGCATTTTCAGATTCCCACGTTGCCTCTTCAACCATATGGTTTTTCCACAAAACCTTTACCTGGTGAATTACCTTATTTCGCAACACTTGCTCTCTTCGGTCAAGAATCTGGGCTGGTTGTTCTTCATAAGATAGGTTCTCTTCCAGCTGAACTACCTCTAGGCTCAAAACATGAGATGAATCTGGAATATACTTCCTCAACATCGAAACATGAAAAACATTGTGTACCTGAGATAAACTCGGAGGTAATGCCACTCTGTATGCAACTGATCCAACTCTCTCCAAAATTTTATATGGTCCAATGAACCTTGGACTCAGCTTTCCTTTCTTACCGAATCGCATCACACTTTTCCATGGAGAAACCTTGAGAAAAACATGATCACCTACCTCGAAAGATAGATCCTTCCTCCGGTTATCCGCATAACTCTTCTGCCTCCTTTGAGCTATTCTCATGTGTTTCTGAATCAACTGAACTTTTTCTGCCATCTCTTCTACCAATTCTGGTCCCATCATCTTCCTTTCACCCACTTCATCCCAAAATGTTGGAGTTCGACACCGCTTCCCATATAATGCCTCAAATGGTGCCATTTGTATACTGGAATGAAAACTGTTATTATAAGAAAACTCAACCAAAGAAAGATGTTGGTCCCAACTTCCATGATAATCCATCGAAGAAGCTCGTAGCATATCCTCCAAGGTCGGAATTGTTCGTTCTGACTGCTCATCTTATTGAGGATGAAAAGTTGTACTAAAATTTAATTCAGTACCCAACGACTTCTGGAGGCCGTTCCAAAAGTTAGAAGTGAACCCGGGATCATGATCAGACACAATGGAGAGAGGAACTCCATGTAACCTGACTATCTCCTTAAGATACAAACGGGAAATTTGATCTAGGGAAAAAGTATCTCGTATAGCAAGGAAATGAGCAGATTTAGTAAAGCGATCAACAATAACATAGATTGCATTATTACCTCGAGATGTCCTCAGTAATCCCACGACAAAATCCATGGATATATTTTCCCATTTCCATTCTGGCACTGGTAAAGGCTGAAGCATCCCTTTCGGTAACTTCCACTCTGCTTTAACCTACTGACAAGTCAAACACTTCACAATAAAATCAGAAATATCTCTTTTCATTTCATCCCACTAGTAATACTCCCGCAGATCTCTGTACATCTTAGTACTGCCAGGATGAACTGAAAACGGAGAACTATGAGCTTCACATACCAACTCTCTCTTCAACTGTGAATCACAAGGCACACACAATCTCTTCTCAAATCTCAAAACACAATGACTATCAATGTTGAATTCATGCAACTTACCTTTCTGAACCAGCTCTACCTTTTTCTGCAACTCACTGTCTTGCTTCTGTGCTTACTTGATTCTGTCTGATAGAGATGATCTCACTGATACCTGAAAAAAAACAGAAGGACATCTTGCACCAACATCTTCTATGCCAAAGTTCATCAAATCAAAAACCAAAGGATCTCGTTCCAAACGTAGCATGGTTAATGAAGCATTACTTTTTCGACTCAAAGCATCATCCACTTTATTTGCTTTTCCCGGATGGTAGTGAATTGTACAATCATAATCCTTGATTAATTCCAGCCATCTCCTCTGTCTCATGTTCAATTATTTATGAGTGAATATGTACTTTAAACTTTTCTGATCAGTATATATTTCACACTTTACTCTATACAAATGATGCCTCCAATTTTTTAAAGAAAAAACAACAGCAGCTAATTCCAAATCATGTGTAGGGTAATTTACCTCATGAGTTTTCAACTGACGTAAAGCATAAGAAATTACCTGATCATTCTGCATAAGGACACAGCCAAGTCCCTTCACGAAGCATCACTGTATATAACAAACTCACCATTCCTGGAAGTAAGTGCCAAAACTGGAGCATTCACCAATCTTCTTTTCAACTCCTGAAAGAAATCATCACATTCTTTTGTCCAGATAAACTTAACACCCTTCCGAGTTAGCTTAGTCATTGGACTAGATAACCATGAAATATTTTCAACATTCCTTCGGTAGTAACCTGCCAACCCAAGAAAGCTACAGATCTCAGTTACATTTGTGGGTCTTGGCCATTCTTCAACAACTTTTGTTTTAGTAGGATCAACAGTTATGCCATATTTTGAAACAATGTGACCCAGGAAAGAAATTTTTTGTAACCAAAACTCACACTTGCTGAATTTTCCATATAGTTTCTTTTCTTTTAAGGTTTGAAAAATAACCCTTAAATAACTTTCATGATCCTCTTTAATTTTAGAAAACACCAAAATATCACCAATAACACAACCACTATTTATCACCTGATTCAATTGTGCCATCACTGCAACAAACTGTTCAGTTCCGATTCCAACCATCTCAGGTTGCTGATTTGGAAGGTTGTCTTCCTCCTGATGTCGTCCTAATATAGCTTCTTTGTTTCCTCTGTGGAAAACCATTCTGAACATAGAAATATCTTAGGTGAAGCAACATTGTAATCTTTAAATGCTATATCATTTCATTCATACCATAAATTAACTTATAATTTAACAATTTTCTAACTCCTAAAGTTGTCTAAACCGACTTCTGATACCAAATATAAGGCTCCATCCTTAAACATCTCTTAATATTGAATTAAATGAATAATTCACAATGAGGATCTTTTCAGGTTTATATTTTTAGATAATTAGAACATAACTACTACATCTCAAAAGATTACAATGTAAACACTTCTACTAAGTTTCCATAGAATAAAAAAAACTCTTAAAAAGAAACATGTCTAGTTCCAAGTTTTATATATCATGAATTTCCCTTGATCCCATTCTTAACCCTATTCCACATTAGGTCCTGTGAAAAAAATTTCAAAAAAAACTTGGGGTGAGCATAAAGAGCTTAGTAAGGGATACACAAAGAATGAAAACTGTTAGTTTATAAAAACAACAAGTAAAGTAATACTTTTCACCTTTATGAAGTAGTAAAAACTCTTCACTGAATAAAAGATCATTACTTACACTTTTGTAACCAAAATATTACCATAAAACCCATATAAAGAACACATAACATATAAAGGTAACTTGGGACATAAACATACTTAAGTGGAATAACCATACGGTCAACTTCCACACATATCACTTAATGGAATAGCCATATGGCCGACTTCCATACATACTTAATGGAATAGCCATACGGCCGACTTCCATACCCAATGCATTGGAGGTTATAACATAACCACCCATCCTGGTATTCACAGCACCACCCGTCATATGGTTTATCACGTAACCACCCGTCAAATGTCCAAGTACCAATATAAAATCACAAAACATAAAACAAATATAATGGAAAGAAAACATTTCCACACTTTGATCACAATATATCACATAAATATATTGAAATAACAAATCCATTATAAAAACCATTTTCAATACCAAAATACATAAAAGAGTATATGTTATTTATTTCATTTTAAAAACATTACGGCTTGTTGAGGAAGCCAAAGACCAAATAATACTCGCGGCGGCGGAAAAGCTCGTTGTCACCGCGTACGTTAAATGAAACATTCCTTTTTGTCGTTTTGTAAAAAGCTTTGTAGAAAAAGATTACTTTTGTATAAAAGTAAAGGTCAAAGGGTTTTATACACCGTATAAAAGAAATTTGTGTATAAAATGAAATATGCCTCAATTAAAGGAGATTGAGACGAAGTCCCTTACCTCGAGTCCGACTTGACTTGATCGTTATTTAACGTCCTGAATAATAAAATTGAGTTAATTTATATTTTCTTAAGAAAATTTTTCAAGTTCATTATTCCTTTTATATCACTTATTTCCATGTTATAAACATTATGTAACCATTTAAGTTAATAATGTTTGTTTTGTCGATATTTGGTTCTTAAGTCGAAAGTGGACTTCTTACAATTACATGTTGTTCGTGTGGTCAAAGGTTCTTTATATCTAGAATGACATTACTGATTTTGATATCATATATGTCATATATATCCATCATATACATGTATTTATAATATTACATAATTATTTAGAGGTAAGAAATGAAATGCACCGTTCATAGAGACGGTAAGCTGTACGTACGCATGAACGCTACTTTCATTTCTATTTCATATTTTTATGGAATGGAATAATAATGATATAGAGGTATATTATAATTCCCATATAACATCATATATAATAACTTTAAATCCATCCTTTACACGTCCCACATATGGCATTAACGAATCACATCACTTTGAGGGGGCGGTAGTCCGCACTTCCTTAAATGAAGATATCACGTTTACCCATAATGGAAACCATAAAGGTAAGCCCAAAATGAAAAATACATAAGCTTAAGGAAAACATAAAAATATTATATATCATATATAAATATAGTTTCATCTTAATGGCCACCTTTGAAGTTGTTAAAAGAATGTTGAACAATCATCGTTTCGGGAGGCAGAAATTCGCCATCCATGGAAACTGTGTGTTCTTTAACCATTAGATGTAGGTGTGTATAATTTTAGCTCTAATACTTGTTATAACAACATCCTAGTATATTTAGGATACTGGATTTGTTACAAAAGAAAAGAATAAAAAGAGTTTAGGGGGTTGGAGAAGCAAAATAAAACAAAAGGACTCAAGTGAAGACATTACCTTAAAATCGGGTAACTCCCTTTGGTTTGAGCTCAAAGGCTTCCTTGGGAAGATTTATTCCCAAAGTGAGGCTTCAAGGAGTAATAGAGGGAAGTGGAGAGACAAATTGGGCAGAGTTTGGCCGAGCCAAAGGCTTTGGGAGTGTGGGTAAGGAGGTAGAGGTGGGGGCCTTTCATAAGAGGAGAGGAGGTGCACTCTTGGAAAGTAAGAAAATGTTACTTTATTTAGAATGCGTTTTGGATTTTAATTGTCCCACTTTGATGTGTTTCGAGTATAATGTGATAAGGGTTCGAAATCCACCCATACAATAGGTTTTGGACATGTTTAGGTCATAGATTGTACATTATCTTTCCATTTTATTTAAATCCTTTATTAATGAGGTAATCGTTGCATCATCATGATGTCATAAATAATTAAATTTATTTAATGTCTAAAAATTATAAAAAAACTATCATGATGTAGTAAATATTTTTAGCTTTCGAATGAATATTTATAGTCAAAAATATGACTTGTATAACCCCATGTAAAAATTGTTTTAGTAAAACATCTCATGTTTGTGTCATTTTTACTTTAACATTAAATAAAAGTTATTTATGTCATTTCCCAAACAAAGTGGCTCCATGGGGTCCCCAAGTTAACCCATGGCTTTTCTTGGTCGGCCATGACACATCAAATAAGGGTAGGACATGTGTCTAGGTATTTTCATTTTATTATAATATCATTTTTACCTTAAATTGCATTAATTACCTCTAATCGCGATTAAAAACTTAATAAGTTACTCTTCACCAAAAAATTATTTTAATCTCATTGAACCACATTTTAATTATTAATGACAACCATGTATGTTGGATTTTTTAAATTCAAAACACAGAGGTGGTAAAATTTCATTTAAACGAAAAATCAGTTTTTAAGTACCACTTAGTGGTTTCACTATTCATTAAAAATTGAAGTTTTTCAGAAAAATACCAAAACTTCACCCTAAGCTATATTTGATATTCCGAATTCAAAAATGAAGTCAATTTTACAAAATTCAAAACATATAAGTTGCATTAATTAATTTAATAATTAATTCCCGCTGTCAGTGCAAATAGCGTGCTTTTATGAAACAATAAGTATCAAAAGATTGACACTAGTTTAAGTCCGATTTCAAAGTGAAATTAATTCCAACGACCACTATTGGATTAAATGGTAAAAATATATTCTAATTGAACTTAAAAACCAATTCAAAATATTATCTAATAATCTTAATAAATTATATTAAAAAGAGGTTTTGAATTAAAATACAACATTTTACACTATTCATTAAAAAATGAACTTTATCGAAAAAATACCAAAAATTTACACAAAGTAAATTTTGATGTCCTGATTCTAAAAAAGAGTTATATCTGGTCCAATATAATTTATAAAAGTGACCAAAACTATATTTAATGACGATTCGCCATCAAAAGGTGATAAGTGAACCTTTAGTGAAAATTAGTGTATAAATGCCTAAAATTGAATTCTTTCCGTATTTTAAGCCTTTATATTTTATTGGATAAATGTAAAAACATTTAAAAAACATATATAATCATATTTTAGGTATTTCTATCCATTCTCGCCAATACAACGTCTATGTGTTAACTACCATTTAAAATAATATTATTTTATTACTAGTGTGCAACGTTTGATTTCAAAGAAACTCATTGTTGCGTATCGGGTACGCTATCGAACATAGCAACCCCTTTAAAGTAAAATTAATATTTAATTCGTAAATATTAATAAATACGAAAATGTTTTATTCATTATTTACCTAGGATGTTACATTTATAACCAATAATCACACGCAACCAAGTACACAACAAGATACGAGCATAAGTAAACTGAATACTAAACAGAGTGAGTATAGTAAGTAAAAGAGGCCAGAATACAAGCCCAACTGGAATGTACAAGAAACTGAAAGTACAAGTAAACCGGGGAAAAAAAGGAAGAAAACCGTTGGGCCGTCCTATGAGGTTTCTACATGAAGGGTAGGTACGGATCGCCTCCTCAGCACTCTAGGTCTGTCCATCTCTTCTGTGTACCGACTCGTCGTAAGGTCCTCCTCTGGGCATCGTCCAGTCATGGTACCCTCAGTCTCGATCAACGTTGACTATCATCTACACCAAACACAACATGGTGCGGGAATAGCCCATATAGGGGTGAGTATAACGATACTCAGTAGGGGCCCTGAGACCCTCAAGGTCTCACAAAATCCACAAAGGATAAACCTCAAAGAATGAAGTCAACTTTCAACCCTACATAGGTATATGCCCATACATATACCTAAGTTATCAAGTATACTCATCTCAATCATAAGGAAACACAGGGTCTAACCCAAAATCCCAAAGCTCAACTGTTCCACAAAAAAAGGAAAACCACAAAGGCAAGTACCACACAGGTACGCCACACAGAAGAATACCACAAAGATATTACCATAATGGAAAGTACCACACAGGTACGAACTCATCTCACAACAGGTATATCTTTTGGTACAGTAGTAGAGATGATTAGATGTAACTACTAAATCATCTAACTCCGTTAAGAGGCACTACTGCTAACCTGCACAGGATCACTAGGAGCTGACCCACACAGGATAGCTGGAGGTAACCCACACAGGATCGCTAGAAGCTGACCCACAGAGGATCGCTAGAGCTGACCCCCACCGGATCGCTGGAGCTGACCCACACAGGATCGCTAGGAGCTGACCCACATAGGATTGCTGGAGATGACCCACACAGGATCTCTAGGATCTGACCCACACATGATCGCTAGGATCTATCCCGCACAGTATAGCTAGGAGTTGAACTGCACAGGATATCTAGGAGCACATTTCTCGTCACATCCAGCTATTGGGTTTCCGCACTAGGCTTACTCGTCTCTGGGAGAGTCCTCTCTCCAAGCCACTGGTCAATACTCTAACTGCCTTGATGTCCCATGAAGAATTATCTCAAAGGACCGCCATGTCATAGGGGTCTCAACGCAACAGATGTCGCATCAATCGGACGCTCGGTCTGTGAGATATTAGGCTTTTAGTCCCGGGGGCCCAGTTGGATTCGTTCTCGATCCAACCCGACCATTCCCCATCTTTATCCAAATCTCATGTGGGTTATACCAAAGGTATTTTCTCGCTCCAGGGTTTACATCATCGTTGACAGTTCATCAAACGGACATCTGTTTCCAAAGTTATGGCCAAAAGAGCATAAATGGGTCGTAGTGGGCCTGGGTCCGGTCCGACCCGGTCAGACTGACCCGGCCCGACCCAGCCTAGGCCGACCCGGTTTGGGTCACCCTAGCCTGACCCACTGGGCCCAGCTCGGCCCACTGGGTGGTCCGGCCTGTTGGGTTCGTCCCGGTCCGCTGGGTGGCCCGGCCCGCTGGGTCCGGCCTGACAGACCACGAGGGTTCGCAGAGGACCGCAGGTGGCCACGGGGCCGCAGAGGGTGTCGTGAGGGTGTGAGGCCACTTAACAACTCGATCAGGGGTTTCCGCGAGGGCGTGAGGCAGCTGGGGCAGCGGCTCGGCCTGGACGGCGGGGGCGGCTCGGACGGCGTCTCGGCCCGACAGCGACGGCTCGGTTGTATTAATAAACAGTGTTAAACCCCTAATTCATTGGGTTATAACATTGGTTATTAATATAATTGACATTGAAATTAAATTTTTAACATCAATTATAATATAACAAACATTAAAATATGGTTTTTAACATTTAATATCATATAATTTATGTTAAATATCTAATTTTAATGTTGTTTATATGATAACTAACATTAGAAACATTTTAAAAAATTAAACATAGGAATATTTATTTTCTCCACATTCTATCGACTCCCAAATTTTTTGAAACCCTAGGCTTCGTGACTTGTGATCATTCTCCATATTCATTATTTGACTACATTACTCCACCTTTTTTCATCTTTTTACCACTCTCTTTCCTCATTCACCCTTATTCTCTCTCGTTCCAACTCCCTTAGCCACATTCCTCTCACCAAACCTCTATTCCACTTATCTCGTTCGAGTTCCACCATTTTTAGTCTTTGATATCTACTTTTAGTCATAGTCCTAGTTCATTGCTTGAAATTTTTTGTTCCTCTATCATTTTTTTATCTCTCATGGTAATTGATCTACTACTTTCAACTCCATATTTTGTTACTTCAATTTTTATTTTTTATTTTTAGAAAGTTTATTAAATAATTATTAGTTATAAATTGTATTCATTTATTAATTTTTTTATATGTACATCTTTGTTAGCAGTAAATTTTCTTGGTTCTATTTTTTTTTGTTATATTTTTTGTGATTACAAATTATTTGTGGTTATAATTTTCCTATTGCTATAATTGTATCCATTTATAATTTTTTTGTTTATAAATTATTTTTTATTATAATCTTTTTGTTAAATTTCATTGTGGTTATAAATTATTTTTCAATTATAATTTGTTTATTATATTTTTATTATGGTTATAAATTGTATCTATTTTTATGGTTAAAATTTGTTTTTGAGTTTCATATTTATTTGGTATAAATTTTTGGTGAGTTAAATTATTATTTTTTATTTGTTTAAAGTATTTATATTAATGACTTTATATGTTTATAAATTTTATTTTTATATGAATATATATAATTTTAATATATATATTTTAAATTTATATATGTTTATATATTTATATGTTTATATATTTATATGTTTTAAATTTTTTTCATTTATCTATATGTTTAAATATGTGTTTAAATATATATACAATTTGTTATATTATTTTAGGTAATTAACGGATCATAATTGGATAAATGTGTGAGGAAATAGTGATGAATATCAGAAATAGATTGATTATTTCTTGTAATTTTATAAACAAAATCTTAAAAACAGATATGTGTTTATTTTTTCGTGTGTGAGGTGTTCAAATAAATTAAAATTGAGGTCAATAAAAACCAAAGACCATATGATTTTTTATGGTTTTAATCAAATTTATACACACTAGATCTAGCATGGTGAAATAACACAAATGTTAAGATCTAACATTGATGAAGTTATTCAGTACGAGACCTAGGATTATATTGATGAATTAATTCATGATATTGTTATTAAAACCACAAAAATAGAAAATATTTAATGATTGTAGGGAGATTTTGAAAAACCACTATTTTTAGGTTGTACTAAATTTATAGTGTTATCAGTAGTTATAAAATTAGTTAACAAAAAATTGAAAAATGGTTAGAGTGTCTTGAACCCTTAAGGGTTTATATTCGATTTTTTGAAAATATATATTTTATTGGATTTAGTGAAAAATAAGTTGTTAAAGAAAGTGGTGATTCTTGGAGAATTGTTATAGATTTATCCTTGTAGGACTCGTAAGGGTGAGTTGGAATTGGATTTCATGTTTGGTAAGGAGGCTGCTGAAGAAAGAACTCATTGTGATTTAATCTAGAATATGTAGTTTCGTTTATGGATGAAATAAAAATAATATATATAATGAGTTGAAGATATTTATGATAAATTCTATATAGAGTTCAAAGGAATAATATGGGGCATCTCCAAGTCCAAAAACTTTAAAGCAGCCAGTATCCAAAGGTAGGGTTGATCTTGAAAAAAAATAAATGGTTAAGAGTGACCAGTGAAGGAGAGTACCAGTGTTGTTTGGCATTGGCATGAATTGAGGAAAGAAGCACTGGGCAACACAAGGGAAATATCACCATGTCATGCAGCATGATGACCCAATAGGCAGGGCAAACCCTAAGGGTTTTGATGGGGAGGTTGTAACACACATAAGATTGTTAACAGAGTAGAAGTTCCCAGCATATTTGGATACGGTACTATGAAAAACATGAGAATTTTTCACAATTAAAACTATGTGTATAAATAATTAAATGTCATAATTCCTCTCATATTCAACCTCCAACCACATTCAACATTCATAAAGATCAAAACAGTAAAACCTTTTATCAATTAAAAATGATCATGATGATGCATTCATGTTATATGTAAGATCATCATGATTTATAAATAATAGAATTCCATATATGTTTTAATTTTTCTATACAAATAAAATTGTAATTCCATGATTTAATGAAATAATAATCTCCATAAGGATGATTTTGAGTAATTTATAAGGATTAATTGAGGTTCATAAGTATCATCATAGGGATGATTAATTAGTTTTCATAATGATAAATGATGATACCATAAGGATGAACACTATAAGGATAGACTCCATAATGTTTTTCATAAGGTTCAACGATTTGGAAAAGGAATGTGTGTAAGGATCATTAGACATATTCATCATTCTATAAGATTCATTCATACTTTCATACATTTTTTGTGAAGGAAAACTTAGTATGCTTAGTGAAATATATTGAGAATTAATTATAATGATGTTATTTTTATGAATAATTGAAGGTTGTGAATATTTTATGGATATCACAGAAATCAAAGTATGAATATTTACCATGGTTTCCATAATTTATGTTATGGAAAGTGTTTTGGTTAAAGAATTTTAAATGAAGGAATAAATGATATTTTAGGAGGATTAGTTAACTTTAAATGAAATATGAACATACTATTGTTAAAAGATTCAAGCATCATGAAATAATATATATCATGATATGAGATATTAGTTTTAGTGATGAAAAGGGATTATTGTACTCTTTTATTCAATGAATATAGGAATTCGGATATAAATAAGTTGCATACATGGAATTAAATAATTCAATAGAGTTAAGGATTTTATTTAGTGTGACTCCGATTTAAATATTAAAATTTTGAGGAGATCATAGAGATTAAAGCAGGATAAGTTCTTGATTTTCCATTCTTTTATGGAAATATATTAATAAGTTGACTAAAAAATGGGGTATTTAATGTGAGATATGTTATAGCCGAGATTTGTAGAAATTCCTTATTCAAAATATGGAAAGGATGCCTCAAATTATTTTTGTGTATTCTATAAAATGTGAAAAAATAAGAAGAAAAAGAAAATTAACACTAATATAATTTTGATACTTCTATACACTAAAGGAAGAAGGAGAATAATATTTTTAATGATATGTATTAAAGTGTATATCTAGTTCCATATTTAGAAAGTGGTAGTAGGTTGTTGCTGTGTAGAAAGGAAAAGTTTTTCCAATTATGTCGTTGGAATGTTTTAAAAATTAAACACTCATATTGTAAGGAAGGTAAAAGGAAGTAAATGATTTTCCCTAAGGTTTCATGGAAAGTTTATGTCGTTTGAGGATGGATTCACAGTTTTTATATGATTTCTAAGCCTATATATCAATGTGAAACAACACATACTCAATGCAATTCAATAGTGATGATAATGTTCAATTTGAACTCTATTCCGGTTAGTTCTCCCATTGGAGTAGTGAGAAAAGTGGGGAGTATAAGGATGTAATACATGAGTGGTAGTGATCAAACCCAAAACATTATATGGGTATTTACCCTAAGAATAGTATGAACCCTACTAGTAATCAGTGTGGTTAGTGGTTTATAATTAATCAACGCATTATTCATTGGGTGCTATGTGGATTGGCCATTTGGATCAACCAAGTAAAAATCCTTCATGTCTCATATTCTAGTTCTCTATCTAAATTATACATAAAAAAGGTGGGATAAAAAATAACAAGATAAACTAGTTGAGTTCTAAACATAAAAATCACAATAACTAGATCAATATTAACAAAATAGAAAAAATATGTGACCCTTGTAATTAATAGTTCAAGATCACCTAGGACTATGATATATTTTTAGAGAAGTGTTTAATTTATTAGGGATTCGATACCCTAATTCACCCCCACCCATAAGGGTGTCTCTCAAAAAATATCCTTTTGGACCTAGAAAGTGGTATCATAGCATTGGTTTCTTTTTGTTGGTATTATTTTTCTATGACCTGGTTGAATTAGTTTTTGAAGTTGAAGTTTTAGTCTTCTCTTAAATTCATTGTTTCATTGAAAATGGTAATACTTTAATTAAAATAATAATTCTAATTTAATTACATATTATGTAATGGGATTCAATTAAAAGAATCCCTTAGTCTAAAATAGGAAGGTATAGATAATACAGAGTGTGAATATTCTAGTTTATTTAATAATACTGCGTGAATGGATGAGGAACCAGATATATGAGGTGAAAATGAATCCAGAAATTATGAGGTGATACCAATGAAAAAAATTTAATTTTTTTATTATAATAGTTAGATCAATATCTAAAATAATAAATCCTCAATCTTTAATAGGAGAAAAATTCATAAGAAATATGGATCAATGTTCTGAAAATTAAAATCTAAAATCTAAAAATTTTAAAAAATGACTTGTTAAAGTAGCTATTGGACTAAGTGAGAAAAATGAATCTCAATATAAATAGTTATTTTAGATATCCACCATATTGAAAAACCCCAAAATTTATTTTAAAGGGAATATTCTGGACTCAATAGAACTTCAAATATTGATGACTTAAAAGGATGAGCTTTTTACACACCTAACAGAAATGTTTGAAGAAAAACAAAGTTTGTAACAATATAAGGTGTGAATTAAATATTATATTTCTCAAATGAATTATAAAATTAAATATTAGAAAGATATATTGGAAAAAATTATCTTTCTTTGGAGGTTGAGATGTCTAATGGGATAACACTCAGAGAAGACATAAATGCTCAACTTGAATCAAGGAATAAGGATATATAGTAATTGTAAAAGTAATTAATATCACCCAATAAATAATAGAAACAATTTAATGTTAAGGTATATACTATGCTTAAATATTTTTTACACTTACTATTTTATTATCCCTTGGTAGGAAAAAATGAGATAAATAATAAGTATGTCATTTCAGAGGAGAAACATGAAGAAAGTATCATGTGATAAATACCATGTTACGTGGGAAAATATTCTATTAACTATAATTAAACCTATATAGGGTATAATAAGAATGGAATCATTATAATTATAAAATAAATGGAAAGTTTTGAATGTTTTGGAAATACAAAAAATAAATTCCTTATAAAAGGAAAGTATATTCAGATGAGTTCCGCAAGAAGATATAGAGACATGTGAAACTTTTATGGGGTGCATGGAAACATTTCCATTTTTTGAAGTATCGGAATATATTAAATGTTTTAAAGATATCGTAAAATATAAAATACTATGTTATCTAGAATAGTAAATAATATTTCAAGATCTAGCTAAATAACACAACCATTTTGGATGTGGTATGAATTGGAGAACCAAATCTACTATTTTACTAAAAATATATATGAAATATAATAAAAAGATTTCGAATTAAGAAAATAATTTACATGTTTCTAGAATAAAAAAAATCATGTGAAATAAGTTTCTAAAGGAAAGGTATGTGCTGAAAAATATAGCAATTCTTACAGGGATAGAAAAAGTAGCAAGAAGTTTTTGAGAAAGAAAGATCAACCTATAATGGAACGGGAAATCCTTGGTGGTAAGTCTAACAAAGGAATATTGGGTTTTATTTTGGAATGTATAAAGATAATTATCCAAAATAATATGAAGTTGATTTGGATTCCATTAAAAAAATATCATATTTGAAAAATAATTATACAGGGAAATATAAAGGAAAAAATGGTTGTCCAAAGTGACTCACTTTCTTCCTAAAATTGGGGAAAATGAAATGTAATCCTCAATCCTTATGAGTAATTGTTATTAACTGATTAGTTTGAAGTGTTGTAGTATTGAGTGTGACATACAATCCAAGGGGTATATGTGGTCACAAACAACGTATTAATTAGCTGCAAGTATATATAGGTAATCTAAATAAATGTGTATATAAAAAGTGGAGTTAGAGGTATTTCGTGTCTAATTTAGAATCAAAACTAATGTTTCATTAATTGATTATATTTAATTATTAAAATGAAAAATAAAGGACTAATTTTGATAAAATATAGTGTATTAGGAAATATATTATATAATCACTGATATAATGATAAATATATATCTCTATAGAAGATCTAAAGCCAAGGATTTAGTGGAAACAACCCACTAAAAGAGGATAATCGATGTGGGGGAGCAGCATGGATGAATTATTTTTTTATCTTTTTTTATTCTAACAATTAATATTAGTTGTTCATTTTTATATAATACTAAAATCTACTAAATGGAATGAATCATTTCCCAAAATTTTTGTCCAAAAATTTAAGAAAACGTTAAAAAACTTGGGTTAGTAATTCCATTGGATTTGGTGATGCTTTTTATGTTTGATAAGATTTATATAGAGTAAAAATATCCCTATAAACTATATAAGAACACGTAATTCAAGTGGTATCACTAGTTCATTAGTAAAAAGTGTTGTTAATTTAACCAAAAAGTTGTATATATCACATAATTTTTTTAAAATATTATTCTCTAATAGTTTTTTAAGAGTGATTGAGTTTACAGGTTAGTTTTTGTTTGAATGAAGTGCATAGTTTTTATTTTCAAGTGTTTTAATGGAAAACTAGTGGGTTGCATGGAAAACTTTTATACTATAAAAAACTATTGTTTCCAAAAATAATCTCAAACTTAGTATGATTAGGGGATTTTTTGAAGACTCAAATTATAAGTGGTAATTTCACTCACTAGAATTATTTGATTCAATGTAACTAAAATTGAGAAAGTGGATAAAAGCTAGATGGGGCCAGTTTTTTGGAGTTATAAGGTACAACCAAAATGTGTATCAATTGGTAATGAGAGTTGGTGGTTGGTAAACAAATGAATGGATCTAAAATATGAAGTGGTCATGATTTTAAAAGGTGAAATGGAATTATTTCCAAATATGGAGGTGTTAAAATAAAGAAGATAACATAGAAATACTCTTATATTCTGATGAAAAATATAGACTAAGTAATATAGATATTCCTCCCCATGAAATTTATAATAAATATGTAAAAAATTCTAATTTGGGTATGGATGGTGTTCCATTTGTATTTCATTTCCAATGAGGTGGAGAGAAGAGGTCGCCTTAAATCCATATTTTTTTTTACATTGTAAGATTCATTGGATTTGGTGAAGTTGGATTTAAGGTGATACATTCAACAAAATATATAGGGGGTATTATTTAATTCTTAAGGGTCTGTTTTTCATTTTTTATTATATGTGTTTTCAGGGATTTGGTTTTCATGTTTGCTAAGGTGTATGTTGAAGAAAATATTGCAACTAATTTAATCTGAAAGAGTTAATTTTATTTGATGAATAAATATATATATATATATATATATATATATATCAAGGGTTGAAGGAATTTTTTTAAGTCTAGATAGCGTTCAATGGAAAAACAATGGGCCAACTGCAATTCCATCACCCCTAAAGCTGCTAGCAACAAAAGGACAGGGTTGAGATTGACAAGCACACAATCCAAGAGAGGCTAGTGAAGGAGAGTACAAGTTTGGTTCATAACTGGGACAAATTGAGACTAAATGAACAAAGGAGAATAATATAAAGGGTATAAAAACTCAGGTTATTTAAATAATAAAACTTTTTTTATTAATTTTATTAAATATATTTTTATGAATTTATAAATAATATGATGATTTTTTATGATTTTCATTTAGAAAAGAAATGGTTTTATTTTAGATGAAATTGTGTCACCCAAACACCAATAACCCAGAGCCAGTGTTTACTTTATTACATTGTTATAAGATACAATAGATCTCACAATGTAGGATTGATCATATTAGAATCCATGGAAAACCATATAAAAACATTATTCCAATTTTATATTGGAAATATAATAATATATAATAAGAAATATTATTTCATCATTTAAAATCATCCAAAATAATATTTTTAATATCTTGTGGGAAAGAAAACAAATAAATAGTGAGCTCAAATTCTCAATAAGGGTAGAAAAAACTATCACTACTAAATAATGAATAATCAATATAGAAGAGTATATAGTCAAAATACATATCATCCAATCAATGACTTTGGTTCAGTGAACATCCATAGATGATATCAATATAGTAATTACCTGGATATTGGAAACTAAATTCTCAATAAAGGAAATGGATAAATATAAACATTAATGAACTTTTCATTAAGGTTTCATCCAAGTTATTATGAATCTTAACATCAAGGACTCTTAACTAAGACAATATTATTAATAAATCGGTAGGTATGAACCAAATATCCAATTAATGTGGCCACTTATTTTGTCTCATGATACCTATCGATGCATTGAGGTGATATCTATAACTGGTCCCTTCCATCACTTGCATTTCCTATGCATTCCTCATATTTTTAATGATCAATACAATTCATTCAAAAAATTATATATAAGTTAACAATTATTCATATTTAATCAATAATACATAATAAAAATATTTCCTTAGAAAATTAAATAACATAGTTAGTAATCTCCCATTAACTTATAAAATATATATAAATGGTATGTGTTTGAAACATCATCAAATTAATATAAATTATTCTGAATTCATCGATGATATTAAAAAATTACATGAAGGAGAAAAATTAAGTCTAATGAATAATGTGGAGTTATAGATAACATGATCACAAGAAAGTAAATGATCTCAAAATAAGGTATAATACATAGTTAGTAAATAATTAAAGAAGACCATTTATTCATCAGAAATGAATTTTTTGAAGTAAAAAATAATCCTTTAAAATTTAAAATATAAGTAATACATTAAAAATATATTCTTTGTAGATTCTTATAACAATGTAGTTGAAAATCAATTTTCAAAACACTTTTCTCCCTTTAAGAAAATATTACCCCCTTCTTTTGATATAATTTTAAATAAAATTTTCTATAATGTTGAGAAAAATATTTTATTTGAAAATAAACATGGAAAATTTTAAATTAATTTTTATAATGTATAATTTCTTTGATTACAGGAAAGTGTGTCAAGTCGTATACATTAATAAACATTCCTTTTGTACTTTTTTAAAAAATTTCCAATATATTATACTAAAAACATTGAAAATATAACTTTTAATCCATTATAAATAATTTAAAAAATATTTGAAAATAAACTTTATAAAAAAATTTGCATTAAAAAAAAGAAGATTCTTTAAATTTTTAATAGAACCTCTATGTAGAAGAAAAATATTTGTAAGGAATAATTTAAAACAATGTATTTTAAAAAAAAATTACCTTACATGTAACTTACTTGTTTAACCTTGTTAAAAAAATAGAATAAATAGAATATAAACAATTTAAAAAAAATATAAGTAGAGTAGAATAAAATATTATGGATTTAAGATATTATTATTATATATTTTTTCTAAAAGAAATCTATAAACAAAGAGTACCAAAATAAAATGGGATTATAAAAGAAATCCCTTGGCTTGGGTATCCTCTTAGTCGTATATGTTTGATCCCCCTATATAATTAATTTTAATTTATAAATACTTATTAAGAAAAAAATTAATATTTATTCTATTTTTTAATGTCTATTTATAATCATTTCAAATCCATTCCAAGAATATTTCTTGTTTACGTAGACCACTTTACTGTTATTCAGTATCTTTTAATAAAATTACTTTGGTATATTGTCCATGGTTAAAGGTCTAACGAAATGGTTCCATAATCTCCATAATTTTAATAATTTCATGAATGTAATTTTTATTCATTATATACAATTTTAGAATCATCCATGCATTGTGGTAATAGAAAAATGAATCATATCACTTCGTGGAGGTGGTAGTCCACTTGTACACCTAAGCGACATTTTCATTTTAAAACGGATGGAAGTGTAATAAGGTAAATGATATATTATATTTAAAAAAATAATAATTATGTAATAAATATTTTATATATTAAATTACTTATATATTTATAACCATAAAATTAAAATGATGATGAAAAAAATTGCACCGTTATGTGGAGACAGTAGGTCGTACGTACGCACCAGCGAAGTTTTCATTTTCTATAGGATGGAAAGGTGGTGAAAATGGTTATCCCATAAATATAATAACATATTAGTATATTTCTGATATTGAATTAATTATTTTTGGATGTATACAATATATTTAGAGGAAGGATAAGAACCAAAGAACTTTGAAAGAGTCAGGTACGATGATTACCTCTTCTTTGAGAGACCTCCTTTGGTTTTCAACTTAATCCAGATTATGATGGTCTTAGGATAATGAAATGAGATTAATAATGAAAATAAATAATATAGAAAGGTTTTTGGGTTGTTCATAGATGATCTATAGGTATCAAAGTATTTTGAATATGAGAGGATAAGATGTGCCCTTATATAAGTGAGGGTAGGGAGACACATGGAATTACTTAAAAGATTTTAATAATGTAAATTCATTTTCTTGTATAACTAGATAAATTTTTTGATATATTATAATATGATAAGGTTAAATTTGAAATCCAACTAACCAATTAGTATTAAATAACTATTTTTTTTATTCTTGAATCCTTATCCCTTTATTTTTAACCCATTTTACCCTTAACTGAGATGATAAATATTTATCATGGTTACTATTCATTATAACCAAAAATTAAGTTGACATTTTTAGATAATATTAATTATTAAATTTAAAAATATGGAATTAAATTTAAATTATTCAACTCCTATAAGTTTCATAAATTAATTTAAACATAAGTTTGAAAAATATAATGAAAACCATTTTTTGAAAAATGTTTCTTTTAAGCATTAAAATAATTTTACAAAAAAACAATGTATAATGTTGATTATAATAGAATTAATTAGATTATATTAAACCAAAGGAGGATTATTTTTTCTTATAATAAAAAAACCTAAAGGATCCTTTTAAATACATGATTAATAGCAATTAAAAAAAGTTTTTATTTGAATAAAAACATTACTTAGATTTCCAAAATGTGAAGTATATATTTGTACGTTCAATAATATATTTTTATATATACTATATTAATTATTAAAAACAGATTTTTTTAGAAACAATTTTCCATAAACATTCAATTTATTATTATATCAATACAATTTCATGAATTGTTTATAAAATCGATATTTTTCACTATTTACTAAAAAATAAATATTTTTAGAAAAATAAAAAAAATTAATCCTAAGAAATTTATTATGTAATGATTTCAAAAAAAAAATCTATTTTTTTAAATAAAATTTCTAAAAGTGAAATTCATTATTTATAATATCCATGCAAAAAATCTAATAACCCGTTTTTGAAGAAAATCAATTTTTGAGGCATAAAATGACTTCACTAAAAATTGAGTGCTTATTTTTTATGAATTAATAAATATATTTATATTACAAAAAAAATTATATATAATTTTCATAAGGTGTTTATTCCTATTCATACATTCCAACACAAAATCTAAGTCATAACAACCATATTTAAATAACATTATTTCATGGTTTGTTTAAGATCAGTGTTTCATGTGCTACACACTATCAAATGTAGTGTTATTTTTAAAAGAAAATATAAAATAAAATCCCTGGGTATTATATACACCCCTCCTTACATAAATTACATCCTATCAATTTTAATTCTATAATTATATACTGAATCTATAGCATCTGAACCCATTTAGCCACCTAAATAGTCTTTTGGGATAAGTGTCACTCAGCCTTAAGCACCCCTCCCCATACACCAAAGGTTGTAAACTAGAAGAAAGGCTATAAAGGGGTGATAATGTAGAGACTATACCATTGGTTAATAATATAATAGTGTTCTATAAATATAAAAATTACTAGAAAAGAAACACCATAAGACATTTGGCCAGTAACCCAACCATAGCAGAATCAAGCATTATCACACAATAGCAGAAGTATAAACAAAAACAGAAGTGAAATAAATAAAAAACACAACATTCCATTTGTAGATACTAAAAAAAATACATACATATCAGGTCATACAAACAATAACTAGAAGTGTCACCAATTTTCGACCTCAGTACGTACAAAAAATACCATGCATATACAGAAAGAAAAAAAAAGGAAACTTTAGGTGATTTAAGAACCCATGGTCCCTTGCCTTCCATATCATATGACCACAATCACTGAGATTCATCTTCTAAGATTAAACCCTTACCTAAATGAAAATTCATAAAGTCTACATGTGTCTCGAAAGGTCCATGTAGGTTGAGAGAAATAATCTCAGTAGGGAACCACCAATGTGTGCCTATCCTATATCTGTTATTATGTAGGTGTGTAATAAAAGGTAAATAAAATATATCTTCACACATTTATAAGAATAAACTAATTCCCTTGTGCTCAGTAGACACAAGTAAGCAATCACTTGATTTGGACAATGATGAAAGATCATAGAGGAGAGAATCCTTAGCCTAATACCTAGGCATGGACTGATGTAAGTCATCCCAAATGAACCCTTAGATTTCAACTCTAATTAAATCACCCAACACCTTGTTCTAACTGACACCTCATATTCAATTCCATATCTGACATCCCAAAGTCATTCCCCAATCATATACCTAGTCCCATGGACCTCAAATCTAAATAATCTTCATCATCTCGAAGCTTGAAATCTAAGGAGCAATGACACCTTTCCTCCAAATAATATCATTTTCGGATCAACACCTAACATCTGAATGAATGAAAAATTTTATTCTCAAAAATAGTCCTATCTTAGTAGCATCAAGTATGGAAAACATAATCCCCAACCAATAGTCTCAACACTATCAATCAATGGATCCTTAATATCCATGTGTATTTATAGGGAAAGTACCTCCAACCATCATCCAAATAACCATCTAACAGAGGCCTCTACCCCCAAAAGTGGTCAATACCATCTCATTATCTGAGTCATACTATGTGCACATGACTCTAAATAGTGCATTTTCTAACACAGGTGAGTGGTAGTCACCAAATAAATACCTAACCCACATTATCTAGCACCTCATGCCACTACGACCATGTCTCTCAAACTGATGGCCATCGCCATCCTATATCACACAAGCCATGATCATAGCTTGATGACCATGTCACCTAAATCTGAAGACCATGTCGCCCAACCTATGATCATCATCACTCATAGAATCTAGGACCTCACCCAACCTAATGATTACATCACCTCAAACCAGATAACCAAATCCATATCAATCCTTGGGCCAAGCCTATCCAGTACCCTTAGAAATCATCAAAATAAATTAAATATATATAATTCAAAAAAATCTATTTCAATAAAATAACACTCCAGCCTAAATTCCTAAGTGGTCGCAATCCCCATACCCAGTTCCATAATGTAAGAAATATCTTGTTCATTTTTAGAGGCATCCCATATGGTCTCACAATTAATTTAAAGGCAAGGTGTAAATTAATTAGTGTCTCTCATGGCCAACCAGAGAGAGATATTACATCCACACCCCCAAAAAAACTTCAAAATCATAGAGAAATATGAGAACCACCTACCTCATGTTGGTATACATCCACTCATCTGATATTATCCTCTAACTCGATCTAATTCAAAATAAATCATCATTTTAGATGAACACCCCAAAAATAGGGTAAAACTACTCGCACAGATTTAGAACTCTGTATTGGGAGAGAAAGAATAAAGTAAGAATGAGGATTCAATAAATCATTTACATGGTTTTAATGTACCTCATGGATCAAGAAATGGATTTCGGATGAGAGGTGTGGCTTAAAACTAATAGGGGGAGGAAAATGAAATCTCCCCACTGTTGTACACAACCAACGGAGGATAAAACAGGAGGAAAATAAGAAATATATGGTAGGGTTAAAATTTTAATTTCACACTTTTAATGGGAATAATTCTTAGCTCACATGGTTTAGAAAATGGTAAGACGCTGACTGTCCAAAGGGTTACCTTGAACGTTTGACCCACATTGTTTTCTAAACCATGTAGTAACTGTGTGAATTACCTCTAATAAAAACTGTAGAGATTCCACATTTTTTTTCTCCCCCTCAAACACCATTTTTCAAACCATTTCTAGTAGACCTGGAGGGATGCATAGTTTCTCATGGGAGGCCACATGGTTTTTCTAAACCATGTTCCCCAATTTGCGCACCCCAAAAACTTGTATTTTCATCCTTCGATTAATACAAAACCCAAATGAAACCCTAAGGCACTTTCTGAGGGTTAAAACCCATCTAGGAACAACAATGTGGGTTGAATAAACCCTTTTAATGAAGTTTTGATAATTAAGAAAATAGTTTGTCTACCCACCAGAGTCTAAAAATTCAAAACGGGTGAAGAATTCAACCCCCTCCAAGAACTCGTGACATTACAATATGCCTACCATTACATAGATCATCCCCAAGATATAAAAAACCTAGATATGGTCCAAAAATACCCATCCTATTCAAAACACCTTAGTCTTCCATGGTCATCAGTCACATGTAAAATTTCTCAAGGCGCTCCACACCTTAGGAGTCATCTACCCCAGTCACTTCCCAACTCAAAAATTAAATAAAACTGATGGTCCATCGACCATCCCTAGACTCAAAATTCCTCCCATGATGCATCTTAAATCCTTTACTTTATCTGGTTCTCATGTGTCATGCTCAACATCCATCATGTCCCACATCCCATTATATGTCCACCTTGGGTCCATGTCGCATATGAAACATATGATGTCCCTTATCCCATCAGATTCACAAAATAAATCTCAGTGCGTCATACCTTAAACAATTCCCACATCGTAATGATCCCTAAATTCCAACACACCGTAAAATCAATGCACCCAATGATTCTTGCATGTAAATCATGGTGCCACACACCTCATATATATATATATATATAATGAATATGAACAGATTTTAACCTACTAACCATCATCTGTTTAATCTACTGATACATACCATGAACCTCATGAACCCAAAATAAACTTACTTAAAAAAGTTACATGCCAAAATAAATCAAAACCCAGTCACACCCAAGGTGTACCTCTAACCATCATTAGAACATCAACCTATTCTAACCCTAGCATCTCAAAATCATGCACCTAGCCAGAAACCCAACTCCCCGAAGCCTGAACTTCCTATGGGGTTGCACCAGCCACCAGCCATAGACCCCATTGATAGGTCCCACTATCTATTCCCTGACCACCTCATGTAGGTAACTATGGGATACCATCTCCTGGTACTAATCCCAGTCCGACCACATAACCATTAGTCTACCCTGGTCCCTGACTGCCAAGTGTCTAATAATAATTCCAATAGAACTTCACGAGATTCCTGACTGGACTGCAAAATTTTCACTCCTTCAGTGCTAGATCACACTACATCTTCACATGTCCAAGCATCCTGCACTAGAATCAGACAATCGAAGACCAACTCCTTGGTGGTCTTCTCAATTCTCTGGCCTGACTACCCTACTGGAACTCCTCTTGACCCCACTTCCTACTATATGAATCATTTATTCTAACATCGCCTGAAGCCATAACCCAAATCTAGTATGACCTATCTGTCATGTTTCCCTCGGTTATGAGTTCCTGATTCACTAACTTTGAGAATGAGGCCATCCTGAATCTATTTACCTACTATTAAATGTCATTCTGTAAAACATCCTCGAAACACCTCACCCTCAAGGTGTTTTTCCCCACCATACCGAGTGTGAAGTGAGACAACTCAATGAAAGTAGCTACATATTCCATGATGGACATGTCTCCCTACTATAGGCTCAATAAATATTTAGCTATATATACACTTGGTGGCGTTGAAAAGAAGTGATTGAAGAATCTAGTCTCAAAACCATTCTAGGATAGTCCCTCATGTCTGTCGTCCTGAACCTGAACATCCCACAATGGATTATCCGGTCCTCTAAGTATATATGTAACTAGCTTCACCCTCATCCCTAGGGGTTTATCAAGTTTCTCGAAGATCATCAACATCAAAACAATCTACTTCTATACTGCCTATGGACCACCCTCACCCTGAAAGAGTGGTGGGATCTATAACTAAAACTCTCGAGTCAGGTATTCCATAGAAGGATCTGCTCCCTGAGCTCCCCTGTCAGTCCTCTGGATGACACATACCAGACTAATTTGATCTTCTCATCAATCCATGGCCCAAAATCTATCAAATCATGTGGTTGGCCTACCTTTACTTGAGAATTTACTCATATTTCATGATCTGCCTGACCATCATGGGCCTTATCCCAACCCTCAGGAGTCTCACCCTATATACACCCCAATTCCACTAGATCATCACCTGCATGATTCTCCATTGGAGCCTGTCTTGGTGGCATCCTACTGAATTCCAATATAATGGTCAGACAGCCATAATATATATATATATAGTAGATAGGTAAAGAAGTAATAGTAAGAGCAAATACACTACTCTTACCCTCCCCACTCATAACCATGTCTCACAACATCCTGCCTCTTGGCCCCTTACCCACCCATATCCGAGAAAAGTAACACATATGCCTCCCACCCAGCTCATCCTAAAAAATCATGTTGCCTCAATCCAACAACCTCATCACCCAACCTGGAGATCAAAATCACCCCATACCATCATCCCTACCCGCTCCTATAAGATTTTTTCCCATACATATAGGTATCACATGTCACAATTAAATTTTTCACATGAACTCATATATGAAATTTCTTATTCTCCTAACAAGAATACATTACAAGACTCCCTTCCCATATCAGTCCAAGGTTCCTAGAATCCTCCCTTACCATACCAATTCAATGGTCACATATCGTAATAGATAAATATCACATCCAAGTGCACCACTCAGGGTGGAAATTATATCAGGTGATAGAACATCGATTACCACCACGAGAAACTTGGTTTTTCCCCTATGCATGTTGCTGCAAGCACCCAACCACAAGTTATAAACCTAGTTCTAACAACATCCAAATCTCTAGTCTAATATATATTAAATATTAAGACTAAGAAATTAGAAAAAGAAACACCACAAATACCATTTTTAGTTCCCCAACATATTTATCCACTCGAACAGTGCTTCTAGTCAAGTTCCACTAGGACTTAAGCGCACCTCCCCATATGTCAAATGTAGATGACTTGAAAGAAGGGTATAAATGGGTGAATGTGGGTAGAATATACCCTTGGGTGATGATATAATAATGGTCTATATAAATATAAATCATCGGAAAAGAAATACCTTAAGAAACTGGACCACTAACCCACCCATGGAGGAAGCAAGCAATATCACACAATAACAGAAGCATAAAGACAAAAACAATGAAATAGATCATCAATACAATATTCCATTTGTATATAATAAAACATAAAATGCATGCATATCAGTTCATATAGAAAATAAGAAGATGAGTCACTAATGGTAAACCTCATTACGTACATATAACATCATATTGATACTGAATAAAAACAAAAAGGAAACTCTAGCTGAGGAAAGAACCTCTGGTCCCTTTCCTTTCATCCTATGAAACCTCAAGCACTATGTTCCATATCTTGATCCTAAACCTTTACTTGAATGTAAGGCATTAAATTCTACTTGAATCCCAAAAGGTTCATGTAGGGTGTCAGAAAGAATCAAAATAGGCCACTACCAACATGTTCATATCTTACATTTTTTATTTTTCAAGTGTGTACTAAAATGAAAATAAAATAGATCTACATAAAATCATAATAATAAATCACTTACTTTGTGCTTAGAAGCCAAAATGAAGTGATCGCCTTCTTTGTCCAACACCGGAAAACCATAGATGAGAGGATCCTTAACCTAATCCCAAGGAATCCTCTAATGTAAATCGGTCTAGGTGAACCATTAGGTTCCACCTCTAATATAATCACCTAGAACCTCATGATAACAGAAACCTCAGGTCCAATTCCATATCTAAAATCCTAAAGGTATTCCCCAATCACATACCAAGTCCCAAGGACCTCATCATTGAAGAATATCTATCATCTTAAAGCCTGAAGTCTGAGGCACAACAATATATATCCTCCAAATAATATCATCATCAGTTCAATAGCTGATGCACTAAGGAATTGAAAAGTTTTTCCTCCAAAATAATCTTTGACAAATGGCCTCAAGTATGGTGAGCCTCATCCCCAACTGATAGTCTCAATATAATCAACCAATGGATCCTCACCTTCCCCTTGGATTTTCACTACAATCACCACCAACCATCATCTTAAGATGCATCAAATAGTGTCCACTACCCACACGAGGGGTAAATACCACCTTATCATCTGATTTTTACTCAATGAACATGACTCTAAATGGCACATTTTCAAACACGGGTGAGTGACAGTCACCAAATAAATACCCAATCCACATCATATAGAACCAATTTCCCCTGATACCATATCGCTCAAAATGATGGCCATCACCATCCAATATCACATAGTTCATGCTTGTATCTGGATGAAAATGTCGCCTCAATCTAATGACAATGTCTCCCAACCTATGATCATAATCACTCATAGGATCTGTACCACTACCAACTTGAAAATTATATCACATCATACCCAATGGCTAAACCAATCTCAATCCTCGGTCCAAGCCTGTCCAGTCCCCATGAAACTTATAACAATAAATTAAATATATAAAATTAAAAAAATAAATTTAAATAAAATAACACCCCGGGATAATTTCCCAAGTGGTCTCAATCCAAATACCTTTATTGGTTGTGGAATCAATGACTTGGGAATGCCTAGAGGCATCCCATATGATCTCATAATTAATTTAAAGGTGATCCATTAATTAATTAATTTGGGTCTCACTTGGTGTACCCAATGGTACGCTCAACACCGCACCCCCAAAACAACCACTAAATCATAGAGAAATTTGAGCACCATCTACCTTAATTTGGTAGACATCCACTCATATAATCACATACTCTTACTCAAGATGATTCTGATGAAATCATCATTTTAGGAGAATGCCCAAAATGGGTAAAATGGATTTCATGGAGTTAGTGCTCTGTATGGAGTGATAAAAGAATAAAGGAAGAAATAATATTCATGAATTCAACAATGTAGTTCCAATGCACCTGATGAATAAAAAAATGGAATCTAGATGAGAGGTGTGGCTCAACAACTAGAGGAAGAAAATGAGAGCTCCCCGCTATTGTATGAAACCAAAGGAGGAGAAAATATGGTAAAAAGAAGAAATAAAGGGTAGGGTTAAATAGGTAATTTCACACTTTCAATGGGTCACATAGTTATCATGCATAATTTGGAAAACCATGTGCCAACTATGTGACACCCACTTTACAAAGGGGTGCCTCACACGTTTGAACGGAACAGTTTTTCAAATCTTGCTATTCACATCCACTAAAAAATGATGAGGTTCCACATTGATGTGTACCCCCTCCATCATAGATTTCCAAACCAATTCTAGTCTACCTATCGGGCCACACATTTTCTATTAGGTGGTTTCATGATATATCCATATTGGGTACCCAGTCTACACACCCTAAAAACTAAGTTTTTCAGCCTCTGATGCAACCAAACCCTTGAGTAACTTTCCAAGGTTCAAAAACCATCTAGAAACAATTCTTATTGTTTAATAAACTCTTATAATTATGTTCTGAAAATTAAGAAATGAGTTTTTATACCAACCAAACTCTAAAAATTAAAAATGGTCAAGGAAAACGGCCCACTCCAGGAACCCAAAACAGTACAATCTCCCACCTTAACATAGATCATCCCCAAGCTATAAAATAAATCTCAGATATGGTACCAAACATAACATTAATGTTCATAAAACATCATTATACCCTAGTCATAAATCACAAGTAAACTCTCTCAAGGAACTCCCCACCTTAGGAGTCACCTAACCCGGTCGCTTCTAGAGACAAAATGAAAATAAAACTAACAATCCATTGACCATCCTTAGACTCAAAAGTATTTGTGATGAATCATCACTCTTTCACCACATCAGGAGCTCTGTTTTATACCCTACACCCATCATGTCTAGCATTTCATCAGATTCCCACCTCATCTCCATGAGTAACATGACACCTATGAGGTCCTACATCTTATTAGATGCTCAAAATAAATCTTGGTGCCTCACTACTCAAACAATTCATGCATCATAATGATTCCCATATACCAACACACCTTAAAATCCATGCACGAAATTATTTTCACATATAAATAATGGTGCCACATATCTCATATATATATATATATAATGCATCATAATTGATTCCAACCTACTAAACATCATCTGATCGGTCCATATATACATATTGTGCACCTCATACACACAAAACAAACATGCTTAAAAAATGGTCAATCCAAAATAAAATAAAACCCAATCATATCCCAGGAATATCTCTTACTGTATTTGGCTCACCAACCTGATCTATCCCTAGAATCTCAACAGAATTCACTTGGCCAAATAGTGAACTTCCTAAAGCCTAACCTCACACCAGTGTTACACCAGATTCTGGTCGTTGATTCTACTACTGGGTCCCGCTGTCTCTTCCATGAAATCTACATGTAGCTAACACTCAACTATCATCTCCTAGTACCACTCCCATCCCAACCTCATAACCATGAGTCTACTCCAGTCCCTGAATACCTCTATCTGAGAAGGCTTCTTATATAACCTATCTAGATGCCCGAGCTGAACAAAAGTTGGACACTCCTTCATTTCCCAATTGTACTACATCCAAAAATTTCCCAACTTCCCGCACTTGAAGAAAACTATAGAAGACCCACTCCTTAGTGGTCTACTCGAGTCCCTAGCCTGACCGCCCTGCTGGAACTCCTCTCAGACCCACTTCCTACTATTAGAATCATCACCGCTAACAACCCCTAAATCCATCACCTGGATCGAGTATGAAATTTCTGTCAAATTACCCTTGTCTATGAGCACCTAATTCACCACCTCTGAGAATGAGTTCAACATTAAGATGTTTACCTACACCTGAATGGCATGTCGTAAACCATCCTCGAAACACCTCACCCTTGTAGTGTCATCGTCCACCATATCAGAAGTTTAGTGATATAAATTGGTGAAAGTAGTTACATATTCCATGATGGGAATGTATCCCTATTGTAGGATCAAGAACTCCTGAGCTCTCTCTTCCCTCAGCATCACTAGAAATAAATGCTCGAAGATCCCAGCCTGAAACTCCTTCCAGGCCTGTATATTGTGTTTTCCTACCTAAACTTTCACATCCCACTAGTTCTCAGCTGGTCCCTTGAGAATGTATGTATCCAAATTCACCCTCCACTTTGGGGGTGTCTCAAGATTCTCAACGATCATCTCCATAGACACGATACTATTTTTGTTCACCTATAGACCACCACCTTCCTAAAATACTGGTGGGTGTTATGACTAGAACAATCGAGTTAGGTAGGCCATAGAAGGATCTTCTCCCTGAGCTCCCATTTCAATACCATAGATGACACATACTAGACTTGATTTGAGATGATCATCAATCCATGGCCCAAAAGCTTTCAAATCAAGAAGTTGACCCACTTGTACCTAAGCTTGTATTCATGGTTCGTGATCTTCCTAACTCTAAGGGGGATCATCCAGACCCTCAAAGGTATCAACCTGTGCATGCTCCTATGGAACCAGATCATCACCTACTAGATGCTAAATCGGAGCCTATCTATGTGGTATCCCACTGATTACAAATATAATGTTCAGGCATCCATAATAACACACACACATAGATATATATATATATATATATCATATATATATATCACAAATAGGTAAAACAATAATAGGATATGAAAACTCACTACCCCTACCCTCCCCCATCAAAACCATGTCTCACAATATCTAGCCTCTTGGCCCCTAACCCACCCATATCAGATTTAGGTATCACATATGCCTCGGTCCATGCCCGTCTTGAAGAATCATGTCGCCTCAATACGATGACCTCGTCACCCAACCTGGTGATCAAAATCACCTCATATCATCATCCTTGCAAGTTTCTATAAGACCATACAGGTTGGTATCACATATCACAATGAAATTTATCACAATCACACATATATGAAATTTCATATGTTCCGAACAAGAAAAAATAACAAACCTCCCTTTCCATACCAATCCATGGATTAAAAAATACTTTATTATAATACGAGTTCAGGAGTCACATATAAAAATAGATAAATATCGCATCCAAGTTCCCCACTCAAGGTGGAAATCATATCAACTTTAATATTATAAAAACATAACAACAATTCCAACTCCTAGAAACGTAGTTCGTCCCTCGTGTGTGGGGATTCAAGCACCCAAACACGAGTTCTAAACCTAATTATAACAGTATCCTAATCTTAGGTCTACCATAAACCAAATATTAAGATTAAGAAATAGGTAAAAGAAAAACCTTTGATACCATTTGTAGTGACCCAACCCATTTATCCACTCAAACAATGCTTCAGGACGAGTCTCACTTGGCCTTAAGCACACCACCCCATACGCTAAATACTGATGACTAGCAGTGAGGGTGTAAAGAGGTGATAGTGGGGAGACTATACCCTTGGGGGATGATATAATAATTTTATATATAAATATAAATAATTGGAAAATAAATACCATAAGACACTGTACTAGTAACCCGCCCATGGTGGAAGTAAGCAGTATCTCACAATAGTAGAAGCATAAACAACAACAACAACGAAATAAATAAACAAGACAACATTCCATTTTTAGATACTAAAATAGAACAAGAATACATATCAAGTAATTTAGACAATAAGAATAAGGGTCACTAATATCTGACCTCTGTGCGTACATATAATTTTGTGCTGATACAAAAAGAAAACAAAAAAAAAGGAAACTCCAGCAGAGGAAAGAACCCATGGTCCATTTCTTTCAATAATATGCTATCTCAAGCACTAAGATACCTATCTAGATCATGAAACATTACCTGAATTCAAATCTATAAATTCTATATATTTCTTGAAGTTCCTGTGTAGGGTGTGAGAAAAAATCTCAATAGGCCACCACCAGTGTGTTCCTATCTTACATCTATTATTAAATAGGTGTGTACTAAAAGTTAAAAAAGTATCTCTTCCCACATGCATAATAACAACCCGATTCCCTTATGTTGGGAATCAATAAGTAAGTGTTCACCTTCTTTGACCAATTATAGAAAACATTATAGGATATGATCCTTAGAATAATCCCAAGACCAACCCTAATATAAATTATTCCATGCGAACCCTTAGGTTCCACCTATAATAAAATCACCGGGTACCTCATTCCAACTTATACATCATGACCAATTCCATATCCAATATCCCAAAGGCATTCCCCAACCACATACTTAGTCCCATAGACCTCATCTCTAAATAATATTCACTGACTTTAAGTGAAATGTCTAAGGCTCAATGATATTTGTCCTCTAAATATTATCATTGTCATTCCAATAGACAACATCCTGAGAAATGGAAAAGTATATCCTCCCAAATAGTTCTATCCAAATAGCATCAAGTAAGATGAGACTCATCCCCCACCCAATAGTCTCAACACGATGAACCAATGGATCCTCACCCTCCCTATAGATTTCTATTGCAAGCACCTTTAACCATCATCCAAAGCTGCATCTAATATATGCCTCTATCCACATTAGTGTTCAATACTACCTCGTTATCTGAGTCCATCTTTGTGAACACAACTCCAAATGGTGTATTTTCCAACATGGGTGAACTAAGGTCGCCAAATAAATGCCTCAGACACATCACCTAACACCTCATACCCCTATGACTGTGTTGTTCAAACCAATGGTCATCGCCATCCAATATCACACAGGTCATGCATGTAGCTTGAAGACCTTGTCACCAAAATCTAATTACCATATCACATGACCTTTGATCATCGTAACGTATAGAATCTAGGCCTTTCCCAACTAGATGATTACATCGCCTCATACCAGATAACCAATTCCATGTCAATCCTTAGGTCAAGTCCATCTAGTCCCCATGGAACTCATCATAAGAAATTCAATATATATAATTCAAACAATTCAATTTAAATAAAATAACACCACAAACTAATTTCCTAAGTGGTCTCAAGCCCCAACCTGGATCGGTCATGGAAGAAATGGCTTATCCTTCCTAGAGGCATCCCATATGGTCTCACCATTAATTAAAAGGCAAGGCTTAATTATTTGGCATCTCACTCAGTTTTCCCAATGGAGTTCTCAAAGTTATACCCCCAAAACAACTAATGAATTATAGGTAAGGATGATCACAAACTACATCATGTTGGTAGACATCCACTCATCCCATCTTATCCTCTAACTTGATATGTTTTGGAAGAAATAATTTTTTAGATGAACACCGTGAAAATAGGGTAAAACGAGTCACTTAGATTTGGTGCTCCATAAGGAGATATCAAATAATAAAGAACGAAAGATGATTCAAGAATTCATCGATGTAGTTCCAACACACTTGAAAAATCAATAAATAGAGTTTTGATAAGAGGTGTTTATCAACACCTTGAGGATGAGGAAAATGGGATCTCTCCCTCTTATACATGAACGAAGACTGAGAAAATATTATGAAAAGAAGAAATGGAGGGTAGGGGTAAAAAGGTAATTTCACAATTTTAATGGGTCACATGGTTAGATCACATAGTTTGGAAAAATGTACACCAACTATGTGATACCAACTATATAAATGGGTACCTCACATGGTTGACCCACACTATTTTTCAAACTATTCCACAATTGTGTGAATCAACTTTGCTAAAACCATAGAGGTGTTGCATGGATGTGTCCCCCTCCATCTCAATATTCCAAACCATGTCCAGTAGACCAAGTGGGAGGCATGGTTTTTCTAGGGAAGTCATACGATTTGTTTAAATTTTTTTCCCCATTCAGTGAACCCCCCCCCCCCCAAAAAAAACTTGGGTTTTCAGCCTCCAACACACCGAAAACCCTGAGGCACTTTTCGAGGGTCAAAACCCATATAGAAACAATTCCTTGGGTTCAAGAAACTCTCTGAATTATGTTTCTATAATAATGAAAATTGTTGTTTAACCTACTAAATATTGAAAATTTGAAACAGGTAAGGAATTTGACCCACTCTAAGAACCCAGGATGTTTCAGAATATATCATAACATAATAATAAAATTGGATATAAATTTTATCGTGGAATTTAATTTCTATTTTATGACCTAAAAACTCATTATGAATGTACCTCTACAAAACACATACTTATAAATGAGCTTTTAAAAACTCACCTTGGTAGTTGGGTGTTACATTCCAAATAAGACATGATAGATTTATTGTCATTTTTCTTGAGATTGAGAAATTCCTTTACTATTAGGATAAAAATATGATAAAATTTACTTTCTTAATTTGTTCCCATTATATGAGTATGATTTCATCCTAAGATGTTCATAATCAGGATAATGATGAATTTTTCATGCATAAAGTACTAAAATCATATTTTAATTGACCATGATATGAAAAGTTATTTCTCCAACCAAAAACCAAAATCGTTAGAACAAGATAAAATAATACACAATATGAATAAACCTTCATAAACATTTATCCCTAAACAACCTTTATTTATTATATATTCATATACTCAAATATTTAGATTCCCTAATCACATATTAAATAATATAATTTTTTCCAAATAATCTATAATAAAATGTAGTAAAATTCACCAAGTATCTCCTTGTCATATTACATAATTACATTAAATTCCATCTATAAATTCATAAATAAGTATCTCCAAAAATATCTCATTTTAATAAAAAAATAATTTTTAGGGTGATTGATACTATTTAACATGTGTTTCCAAAATTCATATTTTCTAAATTTTCAAAAAAACTGAATATTGTTATAACAATCCTTATATTTTTTCTATTAATCCTCATAATAAACTACCATTGACAAATTCCACCACATTATAATAATATATTATCCAATTTAACAATAATTTCTCTAAATTAAAATATTTAAAGGTAACATTCATCCATTAGGGATATTATTTGATATCCATTATTCTTAGAAATATCAATATACATTCCATTCATATAGACAATATTAACAAGAAAAGAAATTTCTTGAAATAAACATTCACACTTACAAAATTTATCATATAACACATTTTAATCTAAGAGATTCAAGAATGATTCTCAAGTGATTCTCATGATCTCATAATCCTTAGGCTATATTTTGATGTCATTAATAAGTACCACAATAATATTATTAGTGAAATCCCTACATTGAATGTGGGTGTTGATTCTATTCCTTCCTTTAGAAACCATCTCTAAACAATGGCACTCACTTAGTTAGAACAAATTCATCATGAATATTGAGCTATGTAATAAAAAACCTATGAAGGTAAAAGTATCAAATATTATAAGGTATTGTCATATTTACCATTTTATCTATGTTCTTCTAAAATATAGTTCCTAAGAGTCCTATTAAACTTTATCCAATAGCAGCTATAACACCTCGACTCTAGTAACTCATAGTAGATGGTTACTTTATTACATTATAATAAGATATAAAGGATCTCACCATTCAGATCAATCAATTTATCAGTCTGGAAAAACTATATTCATAATTTATTCCCATATTACATTGTAAATACTAAAATATAGAATAAAAACATTCTTTTGTCTTTGAAAATCATTCATAATATCCTTATCCATGTACTATAAAAAGGGAAAAAATAAAGTTTGAGCTTAGATGTTTATTAAGGTTTATGTATAGTGGAATCTATCATAATAAAATAAGGAATAATCAATATGGTATAGTAGATAATCAAAACATGTTACATTCAATCAACAACTTTTGTTGAATGAACATCTATGTAAAATATCTTCATAGCAGTCACATGGATAATGTAAACTTAATTCTAAATTATGGAAATTTATAAATCCATACATCCATGATCTTTCTATCAAGGCCTCAACCAATTTATCATGAATCTCACCAAAAATTCCTCTCAACCAATTCATTATTCTTAATAAATAGGTATATGTAAACCAAACACCCATCTAATGTGGACACATTTTTTGTATCATAATACCAATCAATGCATCAAGGGTCTATATATAAATAGTTCCCACCCATCACTTTCACATCATATACATTTTTAATATTTTTAATGATCAATACAATTCATTCTCAAAATTTCAGATAAGTCAAAAATTAACTGTATTGAATCAAGAATAAGAAAATTCAATATTTCCCTAATAAATTAAATGACTTAATAATATTTCATCAATTAATATTTTATATAGAAATGGTATATGGTTGAAACATCATAAAAGTAATATAAATTATTATGAATTCACCCATGATATTTAAAATATTAACATGAAGGGGAAAGATAATGTCTAATGAATAATGGATAGTGATAGAGAGCATGATCACAAAATAGTAAATGATGTCAAAATATGGTATGATCCATTATCTATAAAAGATGATATATTACCATTAATTAATCATAAATGAAGGTTTTTTAGTAGACCCAGGCCATTATAAAAGAAAATATAAGTGATATATTAAAAATAACTTCCTTTTAATTTCATGTTAAAATAGATTTGTGAATCACTTTTCAAAATTCGTTTCATCCCTTTAAGAAAATAATTACCTTTTATTTTGATATCATTTAAAATAAAAATAAAAAAATATTTCAAATAAAATATTTTATTTTAAAATAACCACGGAAAATTATAAATTAACCTTGATAGCATATAATGGTTATAACGGTGGGAAAGGGTAGTCAAGCTATATGCGTTAAAAATCATTATTTTTTTACTTTTGAAAAAAATTGAAAAAAATTGATATAAAAAACATTGAAAATATTATTTTAATACTTTATAAATATTGTCAAAAATAGTTGAAAATGAACTTTATAATCCTTTTAATAATAAATAATAACATTCTTGAAGTGTTTAAAAGAACCTTGCTAGGGAAGAAAATGTGTTTGAAGGAATATTTTAAAATAATGTTTTTTTAAAAGAAAGTCACTTACATGAAACATACTTGTTGATTATTGGTCCAATATGATAATAAATAGAATATAAACATGTAAACCCCAAACATAACTATATTATAATAAAATATAATTGGTTTATGATATTAGGATCAAATAATTTTCACAAAAGAAATATGTATACAAACAATCTCAAAATAAAATGTGATTTTAAAATAAATCTCTTACCTTGGGTATCGGTTTAGCCATACGTGTTTGATCCTCATATATAATGAATTTAAATTTATTAAATACTTTCTTAAGAATATTTTTTATCTTTATTCCATTTTTAAGGTCCTTTTATAATTATTTGACATCCATTTATTGAATATTTCTTACTTACATCAACCACTTTAAGGATGTTCAGTCAATTTCTCCAAAATTACTTCGGTATATTGTCCATGGTTAAAGGTGACATGAAATGGTTCCATAATTTATATAATTTTAATAATGCAATGAATATAATTTTTATTCATTATATACTATTTTATATTCATCCATTCATGGTTATAATAGAAGAACGAATCACATTACTTAGTAGAGGTGGTAGTCCACACGTACACACGAACGACATTATCATTTACCGACATATGAAAGGGTAAGAAGGTAAATGATATCTTATACTTCCATAATTAAAATTACGTCATAAATATCATTTATATTTCATTAATAATATCTTTATAACCGTCAATGTAAAATGATGATGAAAAATGAATTACACCACTACATGGAGATGGTAGGTCATACGTACGCATGAACAATTTTTTCATTTTCCATAGGATAGAAAGGAGATATAAAATGAATTTACAGTTAATATAAAAACATCTCAGTATTGCTAATATACAGATTTAATAATTTCATATTGAATATTTATAGGAGGTTTAAGAAGAAAGGAACTTGAAAAGGCTCAGTAATAAAATATAACTCATATTTTGGTAACCTCTTTTGGATTACACCTTATACCTTATTGAAGTGGTCTTTTGGTGAGACTAAGAAATACATAACATTGGGAGAAATTTTGGAAATATATTTGGACAAAAATATTACTTATATTTCCAAAATGTTAAGAATATATCATTGAGATCAACATTATATTTTAACAAGCATTATAATACTTCTTAAATATATATTTATTCTAGATAAAAGGTTTAATAAACATTCAAGTTATTATTACATAATTATAATTTCATAAAAGTTATAGTTTTTTTAAATTGGTATTTTCCACTATTAACTCAAAAAACAATCTTTTCAGAAAAATCTTACAAATTCATCCTTATCCTATCATGATATGATGATTTCAAAAATGATATCCATTTTTTCAAATAAAATTTCTAAATTTGATAGTAATTAATTATAATACACACACACAAAATTCAATAAAATCCTTTCTTAATAAAATGTTTTTTTGAGGCATAAGATGACTTTATTGAAAATTGATTACTTATTTATTATTCATTAATAAATACCTTTTCATTATATAAAATATTTATACGTATTTTTTATAATGCAGTTATTTATATTCATACCTTCCAAATCAATAACTAGTTTATAATAACCACATTTAAATTATATTATTTATTGATTTGGTTAAGATCAGTATTGTGTCCACTACGTGTTATCACATGTAGGGTTCTTTTTAAAAGAAAATATAAACTGAAATATTAGGGTATTACATAAATGTACTCTATGAAATATATATTTTTATTTAAAAAATAAATTTCTAAATTTTAGAATTTTAAATTTATAAAATGAACATATTTTTTTATTCATTGAATCAAAATTATCTTAGGGTGAATTTTTGGGATTTTTATGGAAAGTTTGATTTTTAAGTGAATAGTGGAAAATAACAATTTGTATAAAAACTATAATTTATTTTAAAGTAATTACAATATTAAATTATATTTTTTATTAGTTTTAAAGTTACCTAAGTACTATTTTATTAAAAATAATCCAAATAATTCCATATGAATCAGTATTATATCTTATTTCATTATAAAATCATTTTTATACTTAAAATGTAATTTTTCTAAAAAAATGTTTTTTGTTGCATTTTGGGAACATATATTGAAATTGATTTCTACCACATAGAAAAATTGAATCTTGAGAAATGGATTTAATATTTATAATTATTAGTTTCAAATTTTCTAATGTGTTTAGTTTCATTTTTTTGTAATGAATAGTTACCAGGGTAAAACGTTTTCATTGCGATAAAGGTTAAAAGGGTTAACAGGGAGTAAAACTAAGAGATAAGGCATAAAATATCTCTAAATATTAGATTAATTTTATTGGTTGATATTATTTAAGAATTATAATATCTTGTATTTTAAATTTTACTAAATTTGATTCACTTTCTCTGAGATATACATTTATATTAATTTAATGTTTTAAGTTTTTCCAAGACTGTCACTCCACTCACTTATAAAAATTTTGCATCATATAGTCACTTATTTACACCTTTTTAACAAATTATATCATCCAATACCTAAACATATCCCTTTACAACTATCCTCCCCATTTCTTAGAGGTAAGTTTCTTCTCAAAAGACTAATCCTAGAAACATTAATGTGTAAACCAATGGGAGATATCGGAGGAGGAGGTATATGTACTAACTGACCAATTTCATGTTTTTTTATTATCCTATCTCAATTAAATATTTTTATAACCACCATAACAAAATCCAATAATTATATTATCTATACTTAAATTTTATTATGTTTATGTAACAACTCTTTTCTATCTTTGTTTCATAATTTGGGAAAGGAAAACATCACCAGTGTGTACGTGTAGCCCACCACCTCCATAAAGGGATGTGATTCATTTCCATAACATCCTAACATTACTAGTTATGAAGATTAAATTAAAGAATATATAAAATATTTATTACATTATTATGATTTTTTAAATATAACATATTAATTACCTTCTTACCATTTCTATCTGTTGGAAATTGGTAATGTCGATCATGCGTATGTGTGGGATACCACCAATACAAAGTGATGTTATTATTTTTTCATTACTGACTCACATGGTTGGTAATAATTATGGAAATAATTAATAATTATTACATGTATAAAATAATTATAATTCGGGAAGATTAAAATATTATATATCTTATGTCTTTTCTATTTAGTATAAAAATGGAAATGTCACTCATGTGTACATACAAACTACCACCTCCATGATATAAAGTGTTTTATTTTTCATTTCTACCTTCCATGGATTGTTATAAATAAAAGTGTATGAAAATGATATTTTTTAATTATTAAGATTCAATAGATACTAGAACTAGGATCCCTTTGACCATATTCAACCTAATGATTTAATTTTGGATTTATAATCCAAACATCCTCAAAATTCCCAATGTGAACTTAACAATTTTAGTAAATAAATAAAACATGGTAAAAAATAAAATAAATTCAATAATGATAATGGAATGAAAATGAAAAATCTCTTTAATCATTTAAAAAATAATATAATTTTATTACTCTATAGGGAATATATATTAACTAAATGATTCGGGACTTGAGGTAAGGGACTCTACTTTAAAAATATTGTTTAAACAATTTCTTTAAAACTATTTTTATTTCAAATAGAGGCAATTTTAAATGTTTCAGCAATGTTATTATTTAAACATAAAATATTGATAAAGGTCATTTTAAACTTTTTTTTCATTATTTAAACAGGATTAAGAATGTATCTTTTCAACGTTTTTCATATGGTTTATTTGTGAATTTTTACAAAAGTTCAAAAAAAATATTTTTTAAAGTATATGGGTTGACCACCCTTTAATAAAATCATATAAGTTATTAATTATCAAGATTAATTTAAAATTTTTTATGTTTATTTTAAAAGAAAATATTTCTATCAACATTGTAGTAATTTTTTGTTTTAAAAATATTTTCTATGGAAGTATAAATCTCTTATAATCTTTATGAGATAATTGAATGTATCGTTTCTTATAGGATTAAATTAAAAATTAAATATTTTTTATGGTTAATGTGAAATATATATGTGGTTTATTTAGGATATAGTTACTGTACATTTCATATGAATAATTTATTCTCTTGATATACTTTTTTTTAAAGGTGACCCCATTATAGCTCTCCAATGTATTGGGTAATGTGGTGGAGTTTACTGGTGATAGTTTATTTGAAAAACAAATATGGGAATTATTCAGTTAATTGATTCCATTTAAGGGTTATTTTAATTTTCAATTTAAGGATAACTTCTCAAGGTACATATAATATATGATTTGAATGGTTTTTAAAGGAACTATTTTATTTTCAAAAGATAAGAAAATGAGTTTTTATTTTTAAGGAAATTTTATAGATTTTTAAAAAAAATGTGAAAGGATTTGTTTTCAAGGAAATGTATTCATAAGTTTTCATGATTTCCAAGAAAACATGATAATCAAGAATTTTTCCTTATGATTTAATATGAAATTTTTATGAGAGATATTGAGAAATTAATTTTCTTTTATGGAAAAGTAAACAAGTATTTGAGATCAAATGTTTATTATGAAAAGGGAAAATTTTCTTATGTATTTTTCAGGTTTAGAAATGGAATAATGAGTTTCTTTACTTTTATTTCCCTTAATGAGATTTTTTTTCTCATCTCACATTTTCAAATGTTTTTCATAGGGATTAAGGATTAGTATGGATATTAACATTTACCATTATATGTGTTACCTTGAATGAAGTAAGTGTGTATTTATAAAGAACATGTTTTGTGTGGAAAAAGGGCACTATGTGGAAATGTACACTTTTTATTGTTACATATTTCAAATTTATCTAAAAAGTAACTAAAAAATGTATTTTGGATATAAGTAATGAAATATACACCATAAATCATGTAATTTATGGTATGGTTATGTGATGGTTGTTATAATTGGTATCAGAGAAAGTTTTTAGATAAATTTATAGTTTATGATGATGTTAAAAGATACTATTAATAGATTTTAATTTATGGTCATATTATCGTGAGATAAATTTTTAGGATTTCCATGTTTCTTAATTTAATATATGACTATTCATAGTGGTTTTCCATAGAATAAATAGGGAAGCTAGGGAAGAAATGAATCATGAGGATTTTATCTATTCAAACGAGTAACCTGAAATGGTTAGAATTAGAATATAAAACTTTGTAGTTATGTTAACTCAATTAAAGTTAGCTATTACTATAGTTAATAATTCAATGTAGTGACTAGATTCTCCATAGTAGAATATGTTGATAATTAATAATTTCATGAAACAAAACTCTCTGTATTTTAGTGGATCCTCTGACCTAGTGAAATTTATAGCATGGATTAACACTTTTGGAAAGATATTTTAGGTTTTGGTATGTTCATAACATAAGAAGGTAACACTTATTATTTATCATTTTGAAGGTGAATCTAATAAATGGTAGTCTTTTATTAAGATCACTAAGTTAAAATGATGAAATTTATTCCATGGAGTGGATGGTATTTAAAGATCTCTTCTTTCAAAATTATTTTCATTACATTATTAAAATTAAAATATAAATTAAATTAATAGAGTTTAAGAAATTATAGTAAAACTTTATTGTCGCCTTTGAAGCTAATTCTACTAGATTTGTCAGGTATGCACCAAATTTCATTCTGGACTAGGATAATAAAGTTGCTTAATTTTACTCAGGATTGAATACATGTTTATAATGGGATATGGTTGCTGATGATTTCAAAAGATATAAGTAAATTATGTGTTGTTATGATAAATTCAATATATAGTTTGTGTAATTTTACAACAATAAGCGTAAGAAGTGGTCCGGAAGGTTGTAAATGGGGAATCATGCATCAAAGTAACATATAGGGAAGAAAATTCAATTACACACTAGTGATAAGTGTGGTAAGAAGAACTCTAGGAAGTTTCTTATGAGATCTAGGAAGTGTTACTAATTTTTAAATACAGGATACATGGTTCATGAATATAAATAAAAGATAAATTGTAATAATCATACTGGTAATGAAAAACATGCATTGAAATGTTTTATTTGTAAATGGATGGTTATTATGTGAATGGATGCCCAAATAAAGGTATGAAGGATAGTGATCACCAGGACCATAAAAATAAAGGCGTGGAAAAATTGTTTACTATTTCTAGGACATCAAATTAAGTGGTGATAGGTACATTCCATTTTTACTCTAAGTATTCCAATATTTTTTAGATTTGGGATCTGCACATTATATTATTAATGGGAAATTTTATATATAAATGGAAATATAACATCATGAAATTAATGAAATACTTTTGCTAAAATATCCTATAGGAAGTATTAAAGAAATAGATATTTATATGAAACTTTTTATCTTTATATGCGTAATGGTTTTTCTTATAAATTTGTTTGATTTACCCTTCACGGAGTTTGATGTTATTATGAGTATGGATGGGATTTAATCTTATCATTATTAGATAAAATAAATAGTTAAATAATTCATATATAACCCTCAAAGTGAGTCTAAATTTGAATATAATAATTATTTCATACATTTTATATCATATCAATAAGTTTATAAAATTATTAAATATGGATGTGAAAGTTTTCTTGGACATATTATTGAAAATAATGAAACTGTTCAAATTAATGATATGTTAGTTGCAAATGAATATATTGATGTATTTCCTCATTCTTTTTTGGTGTTATTCCTAATCAAGAGATAGATTTTACTATTTAATTAGTTCTTGATGCAAAGACAATTTCAAAACAACCCAATTTAAAGAATTCAGTTGAGTTGATAAAATTAAAAAATAAATTATAGTAATTTCTTGTTAAGGGATTCATCCACCCTATAGATTCACCTTGGGGTGAGATTATACTATTTTTTAAAAATTAATATGGTTCCAAGAAACTTTTCATTGTTTATAGAGCACTCAATAACATCACTATTATGAATAAGTGTCATTTTCATCATATCAATGACTTATTTGATTAGCTCCATGGAGTGTAGTATTTTTTAAATATTGATCACAGGACTGGGTATCATATGTTAAAGGTGAAGAAAGAGTAAATTTATAGGGTGGAGTTCAAAACTATTTATGAACATTATGGGTTTTTATTTAAGACTTTTGAGTTAACACATTTAATCATTATATTTATGGATCTAATTAATATAGTTTTCCATGAGTATTTGGATAAATTTTTGGTTTTAATAATTTATGATATTTTGGTTTACTCTAAAATCTAAAAATATCATGAGAAACATATTAGGATTGTTTTGTAAACATAAAAGTAAAATAAATTGTATGTAAAATTCATTAAATGTGAATTTTGATTGGGATAAATTTCTTTCCTTGGACATATTGTTCTAAAGATGGAATAAAAGTTGATCCTATAAAAACTAAATTGATAAAAGAATGACCATTACATAGAAATATTACTATGATTCAATGTTTTCTTGGGATATCAGGTTACTACTGACCGTTTATTAAAAACATTGATCGGTTATCTAACCCACTAACAATGTTAACTCAAAAAGGAGTTAAATTAATCTGAAAAAAGAAATATGTTGAATGTTTTTTGGAATTGAAAAGCATATTAGTTAATGTTCCTGTGTTTCCTTTCCATCTGGAAATGGGGAGTTTTTTATTTATATTCATGCTTCTTTGAAGGGAACTGGTTGTGTCTTGTTGAATAATAATTAGGTTATCGCATTTTCATCTCATCATCTGAAACCCCATGAGGAGAATTATCCTACACATGTCCTTGAACTGAATGAAGTAGTTTTTTCTTTAAAAATTAGAGTCATCATCTATATGGGGAGAAATTTGAAATATAGATCTATCATAAAAGTTTAAAGTATATATTCAGTCAAAAATAATTGAACATGAGGTATTGAAGATAGTTAGAACTAATTAAGGATTTTAATTTCATAATTCATTATCATCTAGGTAAAGGAAAAAATGTTTTTGGATCCTTGATTTTAAAAGATAATGCATCATTAGCTATGATATATTTGGAAAATGATCCTTTGGTTAATGATTTGATAAATGGTAGCCTGAAAATTGTGTATATAGAAACCCCTTCCTTTTTTGGATCACAAACCAGTGTAGTCAACTTTTTCGGAAATAATTAAGGAGGCTTGGAAGGATTATTATGATCTGAAAGAAAGTATAGAATTATTCAAAAATGGTATGTTTCATGGGTTTAATTCTGATGATGATTGAGTTATTAGATTTGGAAAGATCTTATATATTCTATGTGATTACCAATAGAAGAATTAATTTTTAAGTGGAGCTCATAACTCACTATGTTTTCATCAATGCAGTTATAATATGTATAGAGACCTTCAAGAATTGTTTTAGTGGGAATGTATGAGAAAGTATATAAATTATTTTACCCAGAAATGTTTGACTTTTCATCAAGATAAATCTAAATTAATTCTACCTAAAGGGATACTTCAACAATTTTCAATTCCATAATGGGAATGGGAGAACATACTCAATGATTTATGATGGGATTTCCAAATATATCTCTAGGTAATAATGTAAATTTTATTATTGTTGGTCATTTGACTAAATTTATGCATTTTTTGTCGATTCAAGATACTATGTGTTTGGATCATATTTTTAGACATTGCCTTAAGAATATAGTCAGGTTACATAGAGTTACCCTCTCTATTGCATCTATTTTAGATCCCATATTTACATAATAAAATTAAATTAATGTAGAAGCTAATAAGTACTGAATTAAATTTCATTACATCTTTTCATCATCGATATGATGGAAATTCATAGTGTAAAATTTAGATATGATTTGATATTTATACATATATTATTAGGGAGGTTATAATTAGAATATTTATTTAGTTAAATTTTGATATAATAATATTTTTCATTATAATATTCAAATGGAACCTTTTGAGGAATTATATATAAGGTGGTTGCAGACTCCATTGTGTTGGGATAAAGATGGCGAGAGAAAATTGTTGAGACTAGAGTTGGTATAAGAGATAGTTGAGAAGGTAAAAATGATTCATTACCATATAAAGGTATCATGGAGAGTGATAAAATAGTTATGCAAATAATCGGAGGAAATAGCTTTCATTTGAGGAATGTTACCATGTCTTTCTTAAAATATTTCTTTGGAAAGGGGTAGTGTGTTTTGGTAAAAAAGGTAAGTTTATCCCACAGTTCATTGAAACCTATTAAATTCTAGAGAAAGTGTGATCATTTTCTAACTAGGTAGTCTTGTCTCCATGTATACTCAAGTTATATAACTTGTTTTATGTTTATCTACTAAAGAAGTATGTACCTAATGCATATCATGTTTTGATCCATCAAGGGGTACGGTTATAGGAGGATATTACTTATGAAGAAAAGAATTTTCATATTTTCGATCAAATAGAATAGGTAATATGAAATAAAATGACTCTTTGAGTTAATGTTTTATGGAAAAATCACATGATTGAGGAAGAAACATAGGAATCATAAAAACCTATGTTGTAAAATGCCTCACTAATTTAAGTAAAGAATAAAATTGTGTGAATGAAATTTTTAAAAGGGATAAAGAATTTAACAACTCATATAATGTTAATAATAAATCAATTTCATGTATTATTAATGTTCATAAATATATTGTTATTTATTTATATATAATATGATAACACTATATGATTTTTCATCCAAAAAATAAAAGGTTTTATTCAAGATAAAAATATTTCCATGAAATATATGGTTTTATTTAAAAATTAAATTTATAATTTTTATAATTGAAAAAATGAACTTATTTTTTGTATTCAATATAAAAAAATTATATTTTGGTGAATTTTTATAATTTTTTTGAAAATTTTGATTTTGGAATGAATAGTAGAAAATACAAATTTTTAAAAAAACAATCATTTATTGTTAAGTAATTAAAAATTCCCATTTTTTTAATTAGTTTAAAAAGTAATTAACTCTCCATTTAATAAAAATAATCGAAATAATTCCATGTGAATATTTATTATATTTTATTTTGGTATAAATACGTTTTTAAGATTTAAAATGAAATTTTTCTAAAAACTATTTTTCATTGCATTTTGAGAACATATATTGAAATTAATTTTTTCCTCTTAGAAAAACTAAATATTGAAAAATTAATTTCATATTTTTAATTAGGAGGTTAAAATTTGGGGATTTTTCCAATTTTACTTTTATCATAATTAATAGTTGTCATGGTAAATTTTTTCACCCTGGTAAAGGTTAAAGGGATCAATGGTGGGGTTAGACTAAGTGATAAGACATAAAATATATATAAAAAATTAGATTAATGTACTTTTCAAAGTGGATTTAGACCATACCCTATCATGGATTAAAAATTTATCTAAACATGATCCACTTTCCTAGAGAAATACATTCATATTAGTTTGATGTTTTATGTATTTACAAGAGTTTCACTCCCTTCAATTATAAAAGGCAACCTCTTATCCTCACTTATTCACACATTTTGAGAAATTTAGATCATTCGAGACATACCAAAAACCCTAAAAACTATCCTCACCACATATTATTGTTCATAGTATTCTCAAAATACCAATCCTAGGATTCTAAAGGCATAATCAAAAGGGAGATATCTGAGAAGGAGTTATATGTCCTAACCAACTTATTTCAACTTTATTTATTCTTATAAATCCTATAAATATGTTTATAAAAACTATAACATGATTAAATTGGTATATTATCTATATTAAAATTTTATTATATTTATGTAACAACTATTTTCAATAACATTTCTATCCAATGGTAAATGGAAGCATTGCTCATGCGTACGTGTGCACTACCACCTTCACAAAGTGATGTGTTTCGTTTTTCACCACCACCTCACATGGACAGTTATAAAGGTGGAGTAAATGAAAATATAATATTTTTATTACATAATTATTATTCTATAAAGATAAAATATTACATACATTATTTCCCTTTCCATCCATTCTAAATTGATAATATCGCTTGTGTATACATGAGGAACACCACCTCCATAAAGGGATGCAATTTTTTTCATTACTGCCTCACATGGTGGGTAATAAGGATGGAAATAGTGAATAAATATATAATTTATAAAATAAGTATTAATATATGAGATTAAAATATTATATAACTTATTTCTCTTCTATTCAGTGGGAAAATGGAAATATCACACATGTGTACATGTGGACTAACACCTCCATGATATGACGTATTTCATTTTTTATATTCACCTTCCATGGGTATTTATAAAAAAATTAATATATAAAAATAATAAGGTTTTCATTATTTAGATTCCAGGGATAATGGAACCATTATCCCTTTAACCATAGTTAACATGTAATTTTGGACTTATAAACCAAATGTACTCAAAAAATACAACATGAACTGAACTATTTTAGTAACTAAATAAAAAATAATAACAAATGAAATCAATGGAATAATTATAATGTAATTAACATGAAATATTTTCTTAATAAATTAGAAAAGTAATATAATTCTATTACTCTAGAAGGTACATATATGAATGAAACGAGTTAGGAAATGAGGTAATGGACTTTCCATTAAAAATATTATTTTAAATTTTTCTTTCCAAATATTTTTCTTTCAGGTTTAGGTTCTTTTAAATGTATCAAGAATGTTCTTATTTATGATTTAAAATTTGAAAAATTCTAGTTTCTACTATTTTTTAAATTCCTTAGAAATGATTAAAAAAGAATCTTTTCAATGTTATCTATATATTTTATTTAAATCTTTTAGAAAGGTGAAAAAATAGAATTTTTTAACATATATTGATTGAACTACCATTACCACCATAATTTACTTTATTGTTTAAGAATCCTACTTCAAAAGTTTCCTGAATTATTTTCACAGAAATTATTTCTCTTAATATTCTATGAATTTTCATTTTTAAATTTTTTTTACAAGGAAATAGAATTTTTTTATCATTTCTATTAGATAAATAAAGTGTAATTTATTATGGTATTGAATAAAAAATTAAATTATTTTTATGGTTAAATTGAAATTTATATGCTTTTTATTCATTATATGGTTCTTTTAAATTTTATATGAATGATGGTTGATCCCAATATAGCCTTGATGACGGGTGATCATGTTACAGTTTTCCAATGCATTGGGTAATGTGATGGATTTTATTAGTGATAGGTTACTCCTAAGAGATTTGGGAATTATCTTGTTACGATTCCTCCCCCGGGGCCCATGCCATGAATACCCCAAGCCCAACTACAATTGGCCAGGGGCTGGAAACTAGCATCAAGCAGGAATATCCCATAAGGGGGAGGAATTTTCCTAAGTACCTTTACACATGCGCCTATATCTAAGAAAAAGTACTGAAAATAAAAACACTGAGTAAACAGGTATCCATCCCACTATGGAAACCACTGAGAGTAACAGTACAAGACTTAAAAGTAAACGGGATAGAATACATGCCAAACTGAAATATAAAAGTAAAATCTCTAGGATATTGTCTGTATAAAACCCTACTTGAAGGGTAGGTACATTAAGCTCTCTGAATTTTGTTGAAGCATACCACATCTGTCGAGTCACCCTGAAGCACCACCTATCTCCATCCCACTAAGGAATCCATAAAATCTATCAATTATCTGCACAAGAAACAACATGTGTAGGTGAAACCCATACAGGGGTGAGTAAAACAATACTCAGTAGGGACCCCAAACCACAAAGAAATACACAGGGAAAACTACCAAATAGGTACAAAAAGTGTAACCTCTAAGAAGTACAAGAAAGAGAGTCACTAGAGTCAGCTCACACCAGGATACATATAATAAGAGATTCCAGGCATATCCAAATCCAGTGATACATATAGTCTTTGTAGAATACCTACTCTATGTCTCCGCAGGAGACCTAATATGCACCCTCGCAGGATGCCTACTTATCTCCCACTTAGGAGACAATGTCCATGTTGTCTCAGGAGACCAACTCCCCATCTACATAGAAGAACAACTCTATGTATTTTCATGAGACCAACTCCATTTCTTCACAGGATACTAACTCTGCATATTCACAAGATACGAACTATGCGTCTTTACAAGAGACCAACTCTGCATCTTCATAGGAGACCAACGTCGCATCTATGACACAACCAGTCACAGGATTCCATCCTTAGCACATTTGTTTCGGGAGAACCTACTCCTCGATCCAATAGGTCGTATGCCAACCTCCATGAAAGTTCATGTAGAGAATATCAAAGGATTTCCTCATCACGAGAGTCACAACGCCATGAAAGTATCATCAAACAAACATACGGTTTGGAAGTTATGTCCATTTAAGTAAAAAGGGGCATGTTAGATTAGGGTCTAGTTCATTCAGGTCAGACTGAACCAACATGGATCCCGCCTTACCCGACTCACAGAGTTAACCTGGCCTGATGGGCCTATCCCACTTGAGAAGGCCGGTTTGTCTGCCTGGGACGCGGAGGGTGTTGCATCCCCACCCGATCAATGTGAGGCGGCCTCCATGTTCAATGTGGTTGTCCACCTCATGATGGCCTCGCGGCAGTATCCCATGGGTCCCGCTACAGTCTAGATAGATTGTTTCACTCTACCATGTGAGGCATCCTCCTATCGTGTCTGGCTGAGGCCACCATCAGCCATCGAGCCAACAGCCCTATTCACCGCCCACGACCGCTATGCTATGGGTTCCTCCCGCAGGGTATCCATGACACCACGTGCCACTGTGGGCCTCCACCATTATTGTGGTGGTCTCTTATTCCAATCAAGAACACCTTTGAAAACCTATGGTCATCACCATCACTTCCATGGGCTTAAGATTATCTTTTCGTTGCTCTGGGGGTCTGGTCATGTTCCGAACCTCCTGGAAAAGCCTAATGCAGCCATGTAGATCCGTCCGTGAAGAATGCAAGGACGGGGATAGGAAAGGCACCAAGATCACCCAAGGGATTAACTTTATCCTTGTTCATTTTTTACTTTCCTCATACCATTAAAAAATGGAAATTAAAACATGATAAACACCATTTTTCTAACCCTTTATAACTCCATAGTATATTAACCATCCTGCATGAAAAATTGACCTATGAATCTATCTATTTTTGGGTTGGTCCACGTTCATCCTTGGGAAACAAGAATAGGGAAATAATTCACTTGGAAATAAACCCGTAAATAGAAAGAGGATAAATCGAAGGTGATAATTCTTCATTGATGGAAATCCATACACAAATATCCTCGATCTATCATTCGTTTGAATTCGTTGTTCGTCGATGCTTGATCTGAGCTCCGATCTCCAAACTGTCGTTGTCGACGAGAGAGATTGTTTCTCCTTGCCTTAGGGAAGCTTCAGGGCTCCTAGGAAAATTCTCTAGCATTATGAATTCTAACCTTGGTCCCTTACTCTATTTAATGGAGGAAATATGTTAACGTGTTTGATCGTTTTAAATGTGTTTCAACATTACCATGATGTTGTGTTGCAGTGTCGCTGAGTCGCCACATCGTAGTGCTACCGAGTCGTTGCGTAACGTTGAAGAAATAAAATATAATAAATTTTTAATTGTATTATATTTTTCAGTTAAAACATACATATATTAACTTTTAAATATGACCCATGTCGGCTGATGTTAGGCCCCACCTAAGGTAAACTCGTTGTTCTGAGCTCAATAGTGCCCTCGAATTTCCGATTCGGGCACCCATTTATAAGTTACTGAAACTACACACGTTTTCTATTTGGAATAAAGTTAAAAACAGTTATATCATTTATTCTAGGCACCACAGGCCTTGGAATCAAGTTCTATCTCAATTCCTAGTCTTGATAAAAGAAAATACCATATAATTTTGAAAAACAATACATGGAAAATCTAGGAAATTAAATTCTCCACACCTTAGGGTTTTACATCCATAAAATCCAAAATAAGGGCTAAATAAACAAATATGGATACTGAGCGTGAATTTGAGCCTCCTACTCCCATATGCTCTCCTTAAGATTCATGGTCTTCCACCGAACACGTAATAGAGGAATCGACTGCCCATGAAGGGTCCTCTCCTGTCGATCCTCAATCTCCATTGGGTACTCCATAAAAGTTGTCCCTTCATCAACATCTAGCTTACCCCAATCAAGGATGTGTGATGATTCATGTATGTATCTTCTCAGCTGGGATACATGGAAACTTTTGTGTACCTTCTTTAACTGTAGAGGTAGAGAAAAGTTGTATTCCACCTCTCCCACTCTATGTGGTACCATAAAAGGTCCAATGAACCTCATATATAACTTTATTCCCCATCCAAATCTCCATATCCCATCTGAGGAGAGACCTGAAGGAACGCATAGTACCCCTCCTCGAACTCTAGGGGTCTCTTTCAGCCATCATAATATGACTTATCATGGCTCTGTGCAGTCTTCATCCGATCCTAGATGACCTACACCTTCTCTATAGTATCCTACAATAACTCCTATCCCATGAGTGGAAACTCTCCTAGGTCAGTGTAGCAAAGTGGTGACATACAGGGTCATCTGTACAAGGCCTCGAATGGTTCCATAATGATGGTGGAGTAGTAGATACTGTTGTACGCAAACTCAATCATGGGTAGGTGATCCTCGAAATTGCGGCCAAAATCAAGGATGCAAGAACATAGAATGTCCTCTAGGATCTGAATGGTCTGCTCCGTATGGCCATCTATCTATGGGTGGAAAGTTGTGCTCAAGCATAGCTGATTAAAAAATGCCTCCTGTATTTCCTTCCACAATCAGGATGTAAATAATTCAACATGATCTGAGACTGTCATATATGGGACTCCATGGAGTCGAACTATCTCATGTACGTAGAGGTGTTCCAAGATCTCTACAGAACCCTTTTCCTGAATCGCTTGGAAGTGTGCCGACTTGGTGAGTCAGTCAACGATCACATAGATGGTATCGTTCCCCCTAGATGTACATGGTAAACCTATCATGAATTCCATCAATATTCCATACAACTTCCACTCTAGTACCTAAAGGGTTTGAGCCAAACCCACTGGAACCTGGTGTTTTGCCTTCACTTGCTGACAAGTGACACATCCAGAGAAAAACGCTAACACTGACTTCTTTATCCCTAGCCACCAAAACTGATGTCAGAGATCCTGGTACATCTTGTACACACCTTGATGTACCTCCAAAGTGGATGTATGGAACTCCCTCAACACTTACTCTCAAAACATCACTGGTACAAATGTCCATCCTCTAAAAAGAATGATGTTCTCCCCACCTTTTGAATATCCATCAAGGGCATACCCTCTAGAAATCTGAGCATGTGTAGTCTCATAGCTGGTATCTCTAATTTATTCCTCCCTTACTCACTATAAGAGTGGATGGGTAACTACAATTGACTGTAGATAAGCTGCTCCATATCCATCCATGAAGGATATATGAAGCAAGGGAAATTGCTCTGAGGCCTCATTCAGTACCTTTGAACTCGATCTCTAGCTAAGATCATCTGCCACTGCATTCCCCTTCCCATGAGTATAAACTATCACAAAGTCACAGTCATAGAGGAACTATAGATAATTATATTGTCTTAGGTTTAGATCCTTTTGAGAAAATATATACCTAAGACTTTTGTGTTCTGAGTAGATGATAAACTGCTTGCCCATATGGTAGTGTCACCACATCTTCAAGGTAAATACTACTACCACTAACTCTAGATCATGGGTCATGTAGTTCTTCTCATGTGGTATCAACTACCATTATCCATAGGCAATCACCGTCCTTCCCTACATCAAGACACAACCAATCTTGGTCCCTAATGTGCTGCAAAACACCACGTACTTGATACCTTCCTCTAGAAAACATTGGATGGGAGTGTTCGTCAAACTCTGCCTCCGCTGCTGAAAGCTCTCATGGAACTTCTTCGTCCACATAAAAGGATGCCCCATTCATGTCAAGGCTGTCATGGATGCTACTACTCGGGAAAATTTAGGCACAAACCTTCGATAGTACCAATCCATCCCAAGGAAACTCCACACCTCAGTAACATTCTTTGGTGGCTCCTAAGAAATCATTACCTCTATCTTCACTAGATCTACTACAAATCCAGCCTCTAAAATTACAATTCCAAGAAATTGGACCTTCCTAATCTATAATAGACACTTAGAGAGCTTCCTATAAAACTGGTTCTCTCATAGTAAGCCCAGTAATATCCTCAAGTGTATCGCATGCTCCTCCACGGACATCGAGTACACTAGGATTTCATCAATAAAGACCACTACAAATCGGTCTAGGTAAAGATGTAATATCCTATTTATGAGTCCCATGAACAATTATGTGGTTTTCTTCATTTCAAACAGCTTTACTAAGTACTCATAGTGGTCATCATGACATCTGGTAGCCATCATCAGAATGTTCTCATCCCGCACCTGAAGTTGGTGATAGCTGAATCTAAGGTCTATCTTAGATAACCATATCTCTCCCTTCAGCTAATCAAAGAGGTCATCAATCCTCATTAGTGGATACTTATTCTTAAAGGTCAATTTACTCCGGAACTATAATTCCACACATAACATCAAGCTCCCATCTTCCTTCTTGGTGAAAAATACTGGGGCTTCCCATGGTGAAACACTAGGTCTCACAAATCTTTTCCTCAAAAAGTCCTCCAATTGTACCCTCAATTCACGATGCTCTATAGGAACCATCTGATATTCCGGTGTAGATACCAGTATCTTATCGGGGTACATGTCACGACCCGTCCCCGGGGCCCGTGCCATGACTACCCCAAGCCCGCCTTCCACAGGCCAGGGGCTGGCGACTAGAACCAAAGGCGTAAATCCCGATAACTGGGAAGGAATTTCCTTTATAAAAGTAAACAAACACCATAGAGTACAAGTAGAAGTAATACACTAAGTAAAAAAAGGAAGTGCTAAAAAGTAAGTGGGCCAGAATACAAACCCAACTGAAGTACAGCTACAACTGAATGAAAGTACAACAGGAAAGACAAACAACTGGAAGAAAAATAGAAGCAGCTCTAGGGTCGTCCACCTTGGATCCTACCTGAAAGGTAGGTACAGATAGCGCAACTCCTGGATTGTCTGCCACAGATCCTAACTGAAGGGTAGGTACAGATATCCCCCACAACGATTTTGCCCATCAACCTCCTATGAGTAACATCTCGTCGTGAAGTCCACATCCGGATACTGACTCGTCGTGAGGTCCACCTCCAGGTACCGTCCAGTCCTCGAACACTCGGCCTCTGTTAGCACTCCCTGTCGTCTAAAACCAACACAACGAGGTGCGGGCATAGCCCGTGCAGGGGTGAGTATAACGGTACTCAGTAGGGACCCTGAGACCCTCAAGGTCTCTCTAAATCTAACAAGGATAACCACAAAGCAGAATCTCAACAGATAACCCGTACTTAGGTATAAGCCCATACTTATACCTAAGTTATCAAGTAACCCATCTCAATCATGAGGAAACATAAAGGTTATGAAATAAACAGATAACCTCTACTTAGATATATGCACATACATATACCTAAGTTATCAAGTGACCCATCTCAATCATGAGGAAACACAAAGGTCATAGAATTAGCTCAAACTAGGATTTTTATTATCGAAACTGTAACTGCTAAAGAGCCCCATCTCTGACTAGTACAGTGATCCTTTAACGACTCTGAGGTAATGCTCACTAACCTAAGACTGCTGAGGTACTCCTCTTATCGAGTACCGCGGGTCAGCCACCCAAACACAGTAGTGCTTCCTGCCGGGGTCTGCCACCCAAACACAGTAGTGCACCCCCCCCCCCCCCCACACCCCCCCCCACCACCTAATAGCCAGCAGAGTTACTCCTTCTATTGAGTACCTTGGGTCTGCAGCCTACTACCAGGTGCTCCGTCCACCGTGGGTCTACACCCAAACACAGTAGTGATTTGTCCACTGGGCTAGTCGACTCACTCCAAGTCGAGTCGGTCAAGCAGTCGTCAGGTCTCAGCCAGCTACACGGTCTCCGTACTCTGTACGCTCATCTCTAGGAGGGTCTAATCCACGAGCTATAGTTCGATACTCCAAGTATCAAAAATTCCCACTAAGAAGTATCTCAAAGGACCGCCTCGTCATAAGGGTCTCAACGCAATAGACGACACGTTAATCGGACGCCCGGTCTGTGAGTTATTAGCCTTTTCGTCCCAGGGGCCCGGTCGGTTTCGTGTGCGAACCAACCCGGACGTATCTCAACTATACCCCAAACTCTCATAGGGTATACTCAGTAGGGACCGATTCTCGACGTGATCACCAACTTCACTGATGGTTCGTCAAACGGACGTCTGGTCTATAAGTTATCGGCTTTTTCATTCCAGGGGCCCGGTTGGATTTTGGGTTCAATCCAACCTGGTCACTATCCATATACGTCCAAACCCCAGGTGAAGTATTCCAAAAGTTCCATCTCATCAAGAGGAATCCAACAAAGTCGACGTCACATCTATCGGACGTCTGGAGCTGATGTTATAACCGTTTCCGCTTCGAGGGCCCGATTGGTTTCATGCTCGAACCAACCTGTCCATACCCAAAGTTCTCTGAAACCTTGAATTTCATATACTGGAATGACCATCTCGATCCAAGGATCGTATCTCAACTAACGGTGCATCGATCAGAGGTCTGTAGCCCATGTTATGGGTGTTTGAACGAAAACAGCCTGAAAATAGGGGTTCAGGCTCGGTCTGACCCGGCCCGAGACCCCCTGGGTCGGCCCAAACCGGGTCAACCTGACCCGGCCTGAGACCCCCTGAGTCAGCCCAAACCGGGTGGACCCGACCCGGGTCCGGCCCATCAGGGCGCGGCCCGGCCCGGTGCGGTCCGGCCCGACCGGCGCGGCCCGGCCGCTTGGCCAGCCGCGGCTCGGCCAGCGTGGCCGAGCGGAAGCCGCGGAGTGGGGGGTGGGGTGGGCATGGCCCCCTCGCTGTTAATTGATGTCGGTGGTGGTTTGTGCCGGCTCGGTTCCTCTGGGATCCCACACGGCCGCGGAATCCTCCGCACCGCACCGCCGCGGCAAGCCGCGAAGGGTTTTTCCTCCGGCGGCGCGCCACCGCCTCCTGGAGGTCGGACGGCTCCGGCCACCGCCTTCGGTCGCCAGCGGCGCCGCGCCGGCGACCTGTGCCTCCAGGGTTTCCGCGGGACATCGGAGTTGCTCCGGTGGTCCATTTTCAATTCTGTCTACGCCGGTGTTCATCTCGGGTCCCATACTTTACTGCGAATACCTCAAATAATTGTTGTGGTCCCGTTTCATCATCATCATCAATCTGTGCACCAACAACAATCTGTGGAGGGCCCGGGCTTTGTTCGTTATCCCGTGCCCTCCGCTTTAGAAGTTTTCAATCAATATCAAATTCAAACCAATCCCGAATATTCCCCCCGCAACCAACCCGCATGAACGAGCGATCCGCGGATCAACCGGGCAGAGATTGATCTGCGCTTGTCATCCTTTTCTTAAAGATAAAGAGAAAATCAAATAAAATTCCCCTACCTCGAAATTGACTTCACACGTCGTCAAGTCTCGGAAGTCGAACATCGCGGTAGTCGAACGTCGCGGTAGTCGGGTGTCGTGGAAGAATGGTATCGCTACCCTCGACGTCGGAAGAAAAAGAAGAATGTTGTTGTTGGCGTCAGTCTCCACGGTCGGCGTCTCCTTCCTTTTCACGGAAGAGGAAGTAAAAAGGATTTGGAGAAAACGTAGTGCGTTCTTCGCCGAGTCAGAAGGCCGTTCTTCGTTGGAGAGTCAGCGTTCTTCGTTTGAAGATGAAGTTCTTCAAAAGAGGGAAGAGTTATCTCCCAAATTCTCTCACACAACAAAACTCCCAAAATAAAATAAGGCCTCTCCTTATTTTATTATTTTTCCATGCATTCAAACTTTTAAAAAACAAACACTTAGTTAAATTAATTGAAGAGGTTTAATAAATTAATTTAATATGTGCGTTGGCAAAATTAAATAGGAGAGAGGGGAGAGTTACACAATTAATTACAAGGGGTTTAAGGAATGTGAAAGGTTGTCACATCATTTAATACAAGGGGGTTTTAAGGGGAAGAGTTAAGGGGGTTAGGGAATTTAAAGGGGTGGGGTTCGTGTGGGCCCCACCTCACCTTTATTCACACTTGGTTAGTTCCCCAACTTCCTCACATGGTTAGAAGTAAAATTTGTTCGACAAATTTTATTTACTTCACAATTTAACCTCAAAATTTAAAAAACTCCTTCCAAGAAAATGCATCATCGAAAAAGGTTCTCCTAAGCAATTACTGGCGTTATGGTTCCATCGGTGCCTTCAGATTTTTATTCTGAGCACCAGTTTAAAAGTTAGAAAAACCCACTTGTTCTTTCACTGAACGTACTCGAGCTAAAATTCAGAAATTGATTCCGGGCACACCGGGCCTCAGAATCAGGCGCTGTCAGAAACTATGTACTCGTAAAATCCCAAAGAAATTATGAAAAAAATTTCCTTGAAATTTACGGGTCTTTACATTACTCCCACCACAGGGTTTTATGTCCCTGTAAAGCTTTAACACAAACTAGGGATACAAAAGCGGTACTGAGCATGCATCTGAGCATTCTGTTCCCATGTGCTCACCTGGAGGTTCCCATGCTTCCTACGAAAGCGCACAAGAGGAATTGACCATCCTCGTAGGACCCACTCCTGTCGATCCTCAAACTCTACTGGAACCCTGCAAAAGTCACCCCATCACCAACATCCAGCTCCTCATGGTCGATGATATGCGAAGGGTCGTGCTCATATCTCCTCAGCTGAGATACATGGAAGTTGTTGTACACCTGGTGCAACTGCGGTGGATGGGTCAAATGGTAAGCCACCTCGTCTACCCTGCTAAGGACCTGAAAAGGTCTGCTGAACCTCGGAGATAACTTGCCGCCTTGGCCATATCTCCGTAAACCTCGTCGAGGTGAGACCTATATAAGGACGTGATCGTCATCCTCGAACTCTAGTGGTCTCCAATTCCTATTTAGAACTGAAACTCAAAACTCTTGCTGCCATGAGGGTAAGGTTGACTGACTCAAGAGTGATCGGCCACACCCTCCAATGCATGAGTTTATCCTGTGATGCCTGGGGTTTTCTTTTCGTCAACCAAGGAAAACTCATCCCGACGTTGTAGTTAAACCACAACCTTTTTTTCTAATACAGTCAATCTGAGCATGAACTGTGAATCCAATCCATACCGAGACCAATGTCGTAAGGCCTCGACGCTGCCACCAAGAGATTTCAACTGAAACTCTCGCCTCGTGGGTCATACCACACTGTCGGCGTAAGTGTTATTATCGATTCTCCTCCAAAGGTATCTCTAGATGTAAGGGTCAAGTCTACGGATTACCGGAAACTCTAGGTGTGGGACAAGATTCGTGGAAGGAAGTAATGATTCATATCAATGTCTGTTACTACGATAGCTAGTAGTGGACACAGACGGTCCCTTGAATCATTTTTTTAGAGCCATTGGGTCACACTCCTTGACCACATGCAGCCGCACTCTTCCCCTGCCCTCCAGCTCCCTGAGCCTGGCGGGGACAGCTAAGGCGGGTGGTTGTATCATGTTGAAATGCACACCACCTCATGCTGCTCTCCTAGCTCTGCCTCTACGTCTGCTACTCTGCAGATTTATCTGTCCTTAAAATTTCCTCTTTCTGAAACATTCGCACGCCCAAGTCTCTGAGACTGCCACCAGTTTCCTATTTCTACTGCACTGTGCAGTCTTCATCCGCTCCTGGATGATCTACACCTTCTTTGCCTACGATCTGTAAAATCTGCTAAGATTTCTCCTTTGCAGAAAAGAGAAACTCGGTCTCATCCCCTGGATGAACCACACCCATTGCCTAATATAGTCAATCCTGACATGAATTTTTCATTCATGCCATGGATGACGTCGTAAGGCCTCGACGTTACTACCAAGAGATCCAACCGTCACTCTTGCCTCCAAGGGTCGAGTCACACTGTCGGAATCAGTGTGAGGTCACTTGGTCTCCTACAGTAGAAATCTCGAAAGTGAGGTTCATTTCAACAGTTTTAACTGGGACCTCTCAGTATCAACTGAACAAAAGGACAGGAAAGCAAACATCACAAATATAAGTGTATTTTTTTTACTGCAGATCATAGTACAAAGACACAAATACAAGAGAAACATGGAACTAGAAGTAGCAAGAACAAAAGTAATCCACTAGTTCCACTCATGTCCACCTGCTTCCAGAGCTCTACTGCCTTGTCCACTGCTCGGCTGTTGCTCAAGAACCCGCCACTGCTTCTGCCTCGATGGCTCCTCTAATGCTTGCGGATCAACCGTGTGGGGAGTCGGACAGTCACATGCCAGGTGACCCTTCCTGCCGCATTGATAACACTTCCTGCTCCTCGTATAGCTGGCTCTGTTCCTCTTGGACCTCTGCATCATCTGTCTACTGCCCACATATGACTTGGCCACTGATGGAAAATCCTGCGGCAAAGGCAGCAGCTCCTGAACATGCTCGGGTTGTAGAGATACTGGTACAAACTCCACCCTGAAAAAGGTCTCGAAGTCTCCCCATGCGAAGGTCATCCCGTCGCAAAATTGGATCAAATGGCTCCACCACCTGCCTGCTGCTGCCTGAAGGAGGCTGGAAGCAAATATCACCATGAAGTCTGCTTGAGTACCCACTATCCAGAAGACTCTCACCACAGCCTCTAGCCAATCCTCAGCCGCCTGCAGGTCCGTCTCTCCCCTAAACCTGGGTGGCCTCTGGCGGTGGAACTCATGAAGTGCGCTCAAGCGACGTGCACTCTCTACTGTTGGGGCTAGTGGCATTGGTGGCCCAACGGGTGGTAGTACCGCTGTAGAGACCCGAAGCTTATCGTACATGTACATTACATTACTTTTGCGGAATACTTAGTACATAACAAAAACACACACACAAGGATCGTAATAGTTTAGTGTCTTTGGAAACTCGGAACGTATTCTTCTAATCGTGGTGAAAGATCTTCAATATCTCCCATAAAGATCTTCCCTTTTTTTTACCTAAAAACCTTTCTTTATATCCTGGGGAAAAGAAAACATAAAAGGGTGAGCTCAAATGCTCAGTAAGGGTAAACAAAAGAAATATCAATCACATCATATACATAAGAACATAGCTTTTGGAAATCTTAACCTGCAAAAGAGCTCATAATATCATAACATGGGATAAATCATAGAAGTGAAAATGAAATCATAACTTAAAACATTACTCATTGTGGCATACACACATAATCATAGAGAATCATTTCTTGTTAGTCAAGACTCATTGCCAGACTATCTTAGTGGACAAAGTCCCTTTCTGAATCGAGTAATCCTCGGTTCAGTCCTGTTTCACTGAACCGGTATAACCTACCATTCCAGCCATGTCTATCTCATGAGATATAAAATCTTTACCCAATGCATTGGAGGGAGATATAGGTCCCACCCATCTTATAATGATACCATTCTTATGTGTGCCACAAAATCATAAATCATACATCATTGCATAACCCATGTAATACAAATGGGAATATTAAACATAATGACATCATAAAACAATTCATACAAGACAAAGGAATTCATAAAAATAATTCAATCACAACATGATAAAATCAATGTAATAATAGGGATAAAAACATAACCCTTTATTATCTTATATGGAAAATAATTTTGATAAAACACTTGAAATGAATTCTTGGGGAAAATATCCTTTCTTCTTCAAAAACACTTTTACTTTCTTAACATGTCATACAATTTTAAACTAAAAGAAGTTGATTAAAAATAAACTTGAATACTTGTAAAGGAAGCTTCTTTGAAATAATGTTTTAAAAATCCATTCATGCCGTATAAGTTAAAAAAACATTCTTCGTACTTTTGTCGGAAAAGTCAAAAAGTACCTCGTACGACAAAAGATTCCTTTCATACATATTACTAAAAACTCACCGAAGGGTAAAAATGGATTTAAACACTTTTAGGTGGATGGAAATAATATTACATATTGATGAAACATGGATGTGGATGATAAAATACACCCCAGTAAATACTTACGAATAAACAATCTCGGATAAAAATGAGATTGTGATATTTCCCTTACCTTAGGTCCGACTTGCTTTGTAAGTGTCCGAACCTCCTGTATAATGATTTAAATCATGTTATTGACTTATTACAGAATCATATTCATTGTTATGATATCATATATGGTTCACTTATGACATTATATTACCCGTTCTTTTGTAAACTCCATGTTAAAGAAGCGTTTTGGGTAAAATCGTTTCATTTATCGTAGGTGTTTTGACTTGTTGTTCTTGACATCATTATTACTTATATCATGATTTACTTACTTCCAGAATATAAAATATGATTTATATATCATATATATTCAGTATATATATATATATAATAGGTAGATAAATAAAATGAAAAACACCGTTCATGGAGACGGTAGTCCGTACGTACGCATGAACGCTGTTTTCCTTTCCTTATTGTCTTGAAATGGAAGTAAGTAGATGACATACATATGTATATATATACATAAATCCAGTAGCTTTATAATGTCATATATTTCATTATTATTTCTTATATATACATTATAATCATTCTTAAATGGTTAACATGGAGAATGAATCTCATCGCGTCGTGGAGACGGTAGTCCGTACGTACGCACGAGCGATGATATCATTTCTATAAATATTGAATTGAATTGGAGTGGATTATACAATATATCAGAATCAATATTATGTTGTAATAACTATGTATAGTTATTCTTTACACCATTATACCCATCCATGTAAGGTGGTGGTGGAAAATAGATTACACCACGGCGTGGAGACGGTATTCCGTACGTACGCACGCGCGGTGATTTCTTTTTCCGTAGGATGGATAGATGGTGAAATAGGGTTGTTTCATACTTATAATAACATATCAGTATATGAGTGATACTGATGTTATTACTTCATAATGAAACAACCTAAGAAGAAGTGGAAGAAGAAATAAAGATGAAAGAATTGGTAACGGTAATTACCTCTTCTTTGAAGTGCCTCTTTGAGACCTCCTCTTAGGGCACTAAAATTGGTCTTTGAAGAAGACCAGAACCTCTAGGATGTTGCTAGGGAAGTTGAGAGGATAAATTGGCAGGGGTTGGCCGAGCTTGAGTGCTCAAATTGGTGTGAGGAGGAGGGGGAGGAGGTGTCCTTTTATAGGGGAGGAGAGGGGCACCTTAGGAATATCTCAAAATATTATTTTATATTAAAGTCAAAATCGGTTTATAATGGTTCCAAAGGGTCTTATTTCGAAGCTAAAGTGGGGATGGGTCGAAATCCTATCAACCAATAGGATTTAGACAAGTTTAGGGTATTATTTTAACCTTATCAATTAGATTTAACTCTAAGTTAAATAATTTAACTTTTACCGTGTCTTTTTGTTTTCTTTCACTATATGGTTAATAAACTTACTATAACATGCCAAACGAACCCCAAATTGTATATTATTAATACATATATCCTTATCTAAGTCATTTGGCCGAACCTTAGATTTTTAGGAATAACATAACAATTAATAATATAATATTTGATTTAAAAACTATTTTGTGTCAATTTTGACACTATTTGATATATGATTTTTGTGAAAGTCATAACAGAATTATATGTTCGAACCAAGTTGATTAAATCAACACTAATATATCATAGTAACCTAGAAAATTAGTTTAATTCATAAAAAGTCTTAAATTACATTTATTTTGGTATTTATATTATCAATTATGTCAATATTTCATTAATAAGATAATTACTGCATCATTTTTGTGTCATAAATAAATTATATTATTTGATGTCTAAAAATTACAAATAAAATACCATCATGTAGGAAATCTTTTTAGCTTTCTAATGAATATTTATAGTCGAATTTATCTTATGTATAACCCCATATTAAAAATTATTTACTTATTAAACTTTGATTTTAACTATTTTAACCCTTCTTTAAATAAATTAATAATAAATGTCCTAATCTAATCCAAGTGGGCCTAAATGGTCATATTTTATTCCTAAGTTTGTTTTTGGTCGAATTACACTTGTCCAATAGAATTATGACATGTGTTAGGGTAATATTAATATCATATTTACCCTTAGTTACCCTATTTACTATTAACCGCGGTAAAAAAAAGTAAAAAGTTACTATTCACCAAAAATTATTTTCATCTCATTGAACCACATTTTAGTCCTTGATATTAACCGTGTCTCTCGGATTTTCGAAATTCCATTCACAGAAGCGGTAAAATTAAGTTTTATGCAAAATTCAGTTTTTAACCTACCACTTAGTGGTTTCACTATTCATCAAAAATTGATGTTTTTCAGAACAATGCCAAAATTTCATCCCAAGATATATTTCATATTCCGAATTCAAAAATGAAGTCTATTTTACCAAATTCATAACATAAAAGTTGCATTAATTAATTTTATAATTAAATCCCGCTGTTTAAACAAATAGCGTGTTTTTAAGAAACAATATCTATCAAAAGATTGACACTTGTTTATGTCTAGTTTAAATGTGAAATTACATCCAATGACCAACATTGTATTAAATTGTAAAAATATATTCTAAATATACTTTAAAACCACTCAAATTAATGATTTATCACTATTAATTATTTCGATTAAAAAAGTTGTTTTTAATTATAATTTAGTAATTTTCACTATTCATCAGAATATGAAAGTTATCCGAAAAGTACCAAAATTTCACCTTAGGCTAAATTCGATACTCCGAATCCAAAAATAAAGTTCATTTTGAAAAATAAGATTTACTGGATTTCAAAAATTGGTTATTACTATTCATAACGGCTAGTTTTAATAATATTTTTATAGCATATCGTTGTTTATTGAAACTCGGTATTGCGTACTACACACGCTATCGAGGAAGGTCGCGATTGCGTGTAATGCAAGACAAGTCAAGGATGTGTGCTGTGCAAGCTCCTTTTGGTGTAGCGTACAACACAAGACATTAATAAAATTAAAAAGAATATTTTTTTATAAAATCTTGGGCTGTTACATTCTACCCCCCTTAAAATGAATTTCGCCCTCGAAATTCGTCGGGGTTATAAATGGTTTACTATTTGAAAGTTTCTTTAATAGAAACCCACATAGTAAAAGGGAATACCAAAACTTGGCTTTAAAAACTAAAGTATGAAATGTAACGATTACCTAAATAAACTAATCACTGGGTTTCCACATAGGTGAAAATATGGATATGGAAGAGAAATCTAAGCATCATGTTCTTGATGGAGAGTGGTAGAGAACATGGCTATGGAAAAGCCAGTAATCACAAATCCATAGATTTGTGATGATATGAGGTACCATCTGATTCATCAGGTATAAGAGAACTAGGACAACATTTTTGGTTTTCAAGATCATTTCCCTAAAGTTAAAGAATTTGAATTAGAATAAATACTTACTTTATTTTGGTACAATCTCACTGTTGTTCGTGCCTTTAACAATTTCCACTTCATCTCTTAAATAAATGAAGTTGAATTTGTTATTCGTGAAGTGTTAGCAGATCATGTGATAGAATGACGGGTCATTCCATCTGTTTCAAACAAAAGGTTAGAAAAATTATATACATAAGTCGATCTATAGTGAGATTAATCACATATGGACTTATACTTCATATATCATACTGCTTAATATAATAAAACTAGTTTCTACTAAACAGGGACTTCCTGTAGGCTAGTGGTAGGCGATAAAGGCCAGTCGCACTTCGGTTGTGGGTTCGATTCCTACAGCCTTGTCCGAAGCGATGGGTTGTCGCCCGTCCTGTAGGTTGTCCCTTTTTCTAAAACTACGTTACTATAACATCCCATCAATAATATCGAAAATCTTCTATCCTTAAACAATACTAACTTATGTCCAACATAATCCAGTCTAATCTTTAGGCTTATACATAATACTGCAGTCCACTCTCATAATATAGTGACATCGATTACCAGAGATTTAATACTGTCGTTGATCCCCACATATCATAAGATATGTCTTGTTGGTCACATTCCAAACATTCAAAGTCCTTAATCATGTATTCTCTTGAATACCTTAGTGAAAACATGAGTGCAGTTAAAAGTTAACACTTTCCACATACCAAAATCCTCAAAATTCTATATACTCAAACCATGATATCACTTAGTCCTTATATCAATCATGAGCTCATGAATACTGTTAAACAATTAATTTTCTCATTTTCCCTTCATTATGCGCATAATATCTCAATCACTTTGAATACCACATTAGACCAATACATAAATATTCCAATACTCCATGATAAAACATTATTTTGGAATCCCATTACATAAACACTTAATCATTCCACCACATCATTGTCATATTCAACATCGCCAATAGTGATCGCATGTGACTTCCCTTTGTCCTTTGCCTTAAGTGGTTGCTCATGTTGATCATCACTAACCCTTGGATTAGGGCAATTATTAGCATAATGCCCCATTTCTTTGCACTTGAAGCATTGAAGTGTTGGTAGTGCGTTCTCTGCAGTGTTTGCTTTATTCACATCATTAGAAAACCTTTTTCCATTACTTCGACACTCAGCTGCTCGATGACCTTCTTTTCCACACTTAAAACATTTTCTAGTCCCTTTAAGACAATCTCCACCATGCTTCTTTCCACACTTTGTGCATAAGGAAACATTCATCTTCTTTTCACCATTATTCTGGGATTTCTCCTTGAACTCCATCTTTCGTTTCTTGTCAAAACCATGAGATGGATATGTAACACCAACTTCCATTTCTACCTTGATAGCACAACGCACAATTTCTTCATAGCTACTGAAGTCTCTTATAGCTAATGCCCTTCGAAGACTTGGTTTTAAGCCACTGAAAAATCGATCAACTTTACTTTCAGGTTGGATGATAATTCCAGAAGCATACCTTGCAAGTCTTGTAAAATTTGCTTCATAGGTACCAACAGATTCATCATCCCTTTGCTTCAGTTCAAGAAACTCTTTCTCCATCTTTGTTCGAAGAATACGAGGGAAGTACTTACTGAAAAACAAGTTCTTGAACTCGTCCCATTCCATGGACTCAATTTCATCTCTTGGCCTCGTATTCTTGATAAGATTCCACCATTGATCAGCTTCACCTTCCAAACGATATACTGCTAAGATGACTTTATCATGTTCAGAACATTGAAGAACTGAAAATATCTTTTCAGTAGTACTAATCCATTGTTCAGCAACTAATGGATCAGTAGACCCACTGAAAGAAGGTGGACGTTGCCTCATGAAGGACTCAATAGAATATTGTTCCCTTCTCTGCTCATTTGGAAGTCCAGAATGATTCATAGCTTGTGTAAGTATAGCAATAAGATTTTGCACTCCATCTCCCATAACATTTGTTTGTTCAGGAGGGAAATCATTGCATTGTCCATTGCATTGATCAACACGGTTCCTTCGGGTTCCAGCCATCGTCTAAAACCCATAAAGAATAGTGTGAGAGGCAAAAATCATGCTAGGGAAAACAACATAATAAAGGGGGAGTACCTTCAATATCCAACATCTTAGGTTTAATTCTATGATCGTTAGCGTAATTCTATTACTATAACCTATACGTATACTTAACCTTAGAGACATCCCTAGACATACCTTAGAAATATCTCTAGGGATCTCACTAACGTTTTTGCATCCTAGTTTCCAAAGGTTGACTAAACCTTTCCTCTGATACCAACTGTAGAGACCCGAAGCTTATCGTACATGTACATTACATTACTTTTGCGGAATACTTAGTACATAACAAAAACACACACACAAGGATCGTAATAGTTTAGTGTCTTTGGAAACTCGGAACGTATTCTTCTAATCGTGGTGAAAGATCTTCAATATCTCCCATAAAGATCTTCCCTTTTTTTTACCTAAAAACCTTTCTTTATATCCTGGGGAAAAGAAAACATAAAAGGGTGAGCTCAAATGCTCAGTAAGGGTAAACAAAAGAAATATCAATCACATCATATACATAAGAACATAGCTTTTGGAAATCTTAACCTGCAAAAGAGCTCATAATATCATAACATGGGATAAATCATAGAAGTGAAAATGAAATCATAACTTAAAACATTACTCATTGTGGCATACACACATAATCATAGAGAATCATTTCTTGTTAGTCAAGACTCATTGCCAGACTATCTTAGTGGACAAAGTCCCTTTCTGAATCGAGTAATCCTCGTTTCAGTCCTGTTTCACTGAACCGGTATAACCTACCATTCCAGCCATGTCTATCTCATGAGATATAAAATCTTTACCCAATGCATTGGAGGGAGATATAGGTCCCACCCATCTTATAATGATACCATTCTTATGTGTGCCACAAAATCATAAATCATACATCATTGCATAACCCATGTAATACAAATGGGAATCTTAAACATAATGACATCATAAAACAATTCATACAAGACAAAGGAATTCATAAAAATAATTCAATCACAACATGATAAAATCAATGTAATAATAGGGATAAAAACATAACCCTTTATTATCTTATATGGAAAATAATTTTGATAAAACACTTGAAATGAATTCTTGGGGAAAATATCCTTTCTTCTTCAAAAACACTTTTACTTTCTTAACATGTCATACAATTTTAAACTAAAAGAAGTTGATTAAAAATAAACTTGAATACTTGTAAAGGAAGCTTCTTTGAAATAATGTTTTAAAAATCCATTCATGCCGTATAAGTTAAAAAAACATTCTTCGTACTTTTGTCGGAAAAGTCAAAAAGTACCTCGTACGACAAAAGATTCCTTTCATACATATTACTAAAAACTCACCGAAGGGTAAAAATGGATTTAAACACTTTTAGGTGGATGGAAATAATATTACATATTGATGAAACATGGATGTGGATGATAAAATACACCCCAGTAAATACTTACGAATAAACAATCTCGGATAAAAATGAGATTGTGATATTTCCCTTACCTTAGGTCCGACTTGCTTTGTAAGTGTCCGAACCTCCTGTATAATGATTTAAATCATGTTATTGACTTATTACAGAATCATATTCATTGTTATGATATCATATATGGTTCACTTATGACATTATATTACCCGTTCTTTTGTAAACTCCATGTTAAAGAAGCGTTTTGGGTAAAATCGTTTCATTTATCGTAGGTGTTTTGACTTGTTGTTCTTGACATCATTATTACTTATATCATGATTTACTTACTTCCAGAATATAAAATATGATTTATATATCATATATATTCAGTATATATATATATATAATAGGTAGATAAATAAAATGAAAAACACCGTTCATGGAGACGGTAGTCCGTACGTACGCATGAACGCTGTTTTCCTTTCCTTATTGTCTTGAAATGGAAGTAAGTAGATGACATACATATGTATATATATACATAAATCCAGTAGCTTTATAATGTCATATATTTCATTATTATTTCTTATATATACATTATAATCATTCTTAAATGGTTAACATGGAGAATGAATCTCATCGCGTCGTGGAGACGGTAGTCCGTACGTACGCACGAGCGATGATTTCTTTTTCCGTAGGATGGATAGATGGTGAAATAGGGTTGTTTCATACTTATAATAACATATCAGTATATGAGTGATACTGATGTTATTACTTCATAATGAAACAACCTAAGAAGAAGTGGAAGAAGAAATAAAGATGAAAGAATTGGTAACGGTAATTACCTCTTCTTTGAAGTGCCTCTTTGAGACCTCCTCTTAGGGCACTAAAATTGGTCTTTGAAGAAGACCAGAACCTCTAGGATGTTGCTAGGGAAGTTGAGAGGAGAAATTGGCAGGGGTTGGACGAGCTTGAGTGCTCAAATCGGTGTGAGGAGGAGGGGGAGGAGGTGTCCTTTTATAGGGGAGGAGAGGGGCACCTTAGGAATATCTCAAAATATTATTTTATATTAAAGTCAAAATCAGTTTATAATGGTTCCAAAGGGTCTTATTTCGAAGCTAAAGTGGGGATGGGTCGAAATCCTATCAACCAATAGGATTTAGACAAGTTTAGGGTATTATTTTAACCTTATCAATTAGATTTAACTCTAAGTTAAATAATTTAACTTTTACCGTGTCTTTTTGTTTTCTTTCACTATATGGTTAATAAACTTACTATAACATGCCAAACGAACCCCAAATTGTATATTATTAATACATATATCCTTATCTAAGTCATTTGGCCGAACCTTAGATTTTTAGGAATAACATAACAATTAATAATATAATATTTGATTTAAAAACTATTTTGTGTCAATTTTGACACTATTTGATATATGATTTTTGTGAAAGTCATAACAGAATTATATGTTAGAACCAAGTTGATTAAATCAACACTAATATATCATAGTAACCTAGAAAATTAGTGTAATTCATAAAAAGTCTTAAATTACATTTATTTTGGTATTTATATTATCAATTATGTCAATATTTCATTAATAAGATAATTACTGCATCATTTTTGTGTCATAAATAAATTATATTATTTGATGTCTAAAAATTACAAATAAAATACCATCATGTAGGAAATCTTTTTAGCTTTCTAATGAATATTTATAGTCGAATTTATCTTATGTATAACCCCATATTAAAAATTATTTACTTATTAAACTTTGATTTTAACTATTTTAACCCTTCTTTAAATAAATTAATAATAAATGTCCTAATCTAATCCAAGTGGGCCTAAATGGTCATATTTTATTCCTAAGTTTGTTTTTGGTCGAATTACACTTGTCCAATAGAATTATGACATGTGTTAGGGTAATATTAATATCATATTTACCCTTAGTTACCCTATTTACTATTAACCGCGGTAAAAAAAAGTAAAAAGTTACTATTCACCAAAAATTATTTTCATCTCATTGAACCACATTTTAGTCCTTGATATTAACCGTGTCTCTCGGATTTTCGAAATTCCATTCACAGAAGCGGTAAAATTAAGTTTTATGCAAAATTCAGTTTTTAACCTACCACTTAGTGGTTTCACTATTCATCAAAAATTGATGTTTTTCAGAACAATGCCAAAATTTCATCCCAAGATATATTTCATATTCCGAATTCAAAAATGAAGTCTATTTTACCAAATTCATAACATAAAAGTTGCATTAATTAATTTTATAATTAAATCCCGCTGTTTAAACAAATAGCGTGTTTTTAAGAAACAATATCTATCAAAAGATTGACACTTGTTTATGTCTAGTTTAAATGTGAAATTACATCCAATGACCAACATTGTATTAAATTGTAAAAATATATTCTAAATATACTTTAAAACCACTCAAATTAATGATTTATCACTATTAATTATTTCGATTAAAAAAGTTTTTTTTAATTATAATTTAGTAATTTTCACTATTCATCAGAATATGAAAGTTATCCGAAAAGTACCAAAATTTCACCTTAGGCTAAATTCGATACTCCGAATCCAAAAATAAAGTTCATTTTGAAAAATAAGATTTACTGGATTTCAAAAAGTGGTTATTACTATTCATAACGGCTAGTTTTAATAATATTTTTATAGCATATCGTTGTTTATTGAAACTCGGTATTGCGTACTACACACGCTATCGAGGAAGGTCGCGATTGCGTGTAATGCAAGACAAGTCAAGGATGTGTGCTGTGCAAGCTCCTTTTGGTGTAGCGTACAACACAAGACATTAATAAAATTAAAAAGAATATTTTTTTATAAAATCTTGGGCTGTTACAACCGCAGGTGCCTCTGCTGGTGCCTCAAATAGAAGAGGGCCTTGTACTGAGGCCTCGTCGCTCGGCGGGCTGTCAGTACGTACAACTCTCGGGACTCTAACTGGTCGTCTGCGGGGAGGCATCCTCAAAGAAACAAACGTGACATGGTAAAACGATTTATACCTATTGAGCTGACCTGGTTTGAGCTATTTTAAGAGAAAACCTATGAAAAAACACATGCAATCAGTGTTTTCATGCACAAAGTCAAAATCAGCTGTCATGGTCCTAGTATATGGATACGTCAGCCGCCCGCACCAACACTGGACTCCCTGAACTGAAAACTACTCTCGGTACCCTTAACACTATTGCTTCATAGAATGAAAATATCAGTTATATAAATTCTATGGTAGAAACAACTCCTCTGATACCAATTTTTCACGACCTGTCCTCGAGGCCCGTGCCGTGACTACCCCAAGCCCCCCTTCAATAGGCCAGGGGCTGGCGACTAGCACCAAAGGCGTAAATCCTGATAACTGGGAAGGCATTGCCTTTATTAAAGTAAACAAAAACTAGAGAGTACAAGTGGAAGTAATACACTAAGTACAAAAAGGAAGTGCTGAAAAGTAAGTGGGACAGAATACAAACCCAACTGACGTACAGCTACAACTGAACGAAAGTACAACATGAAAGACAAATAACTGGAAGAAAAATAGAAGCAGCTCCTGGGTCATCCACCTTGGATCCTACCTGAAGCGTAGGTATAGATAGCGCAGCTCCTGGATCATCCACCTCCGGATACTGACTCGTCGTGAGGGCCACCTCCGGGTACCATCCATTCCTTGAACACACGGCCTCTGTCAGCGCTGCCCGTCGTCTGCAACCAAAACAACGAGGTGCAGGCATAACCCGTGCAGGGGCGAGTATAATGATACTCAGTAGGTACCCCGAGACCCTCAAGGTATCTCTAAATTCAACAAGGATAACCACAAAGCAGAATCTCAATAGATAACCCTTACATAGGTATAAGCCCATACTTATACCTAAGTTATCAAGTAACCCATATCAATCATGAGGAAACAAAAAGGTTATGAAATAAACGGATAACCTATACTTAGATATATGCCCATACATATACCTGAGTAATCAAGTTACCCATCTCAATCATGAGGAAACACAAAGGTTATAGACTCAGCTCAAACCAGAATTTTCATTATAGAAACTGTAACTGCTGAAGAGCCCCGTCTCTGACGAGTACAATGATCCTGTCACGACTCCGAGGTAATTCTCACTAACCTAAGACTGCTGAGGTACTCCTCCTGTCGAGTACCGCGGGTCAGCAACTCAAACACAGTAGTGCTTCCCGCCGGGGTCTGCCACCCAAACACAGTAGTGCACCCCCCCCCTAATAGCCTACAGAGGTACTCCTTCTGTTGAGTACTGCGGGTCTGCGTCCTGCTAACAGGCGCTGCGTCTGCCGTGGGTCTGCACCCAAACACAGTAGTGCTCCGTCCACTGGGCTAGTCGACTCACTCCAAGTCGATTCGGTCAAACAGTCATCAGGTCTCAGCCAGCTACACGGTCTTTGTGCTCCATACGCTCGTCTCTAGGAGGGTCCGCTCCACGAGATATAGGTCAATACTCCAAGTATCAAAAATTCCCATTAAGAAGTATCTCCAAGGACTGCCTCGTCATAGGGGTCTCAACGCAATAGACGACGCGTTAATCAGACGCCCAGTCTGTGAGTTATTAGCCTTTTCGTCACAGGGGCCTGGTTGGTTTCGTGTGCGAACCAACCCGGTCGTATCTCAATTGTACCCCGAACTCTCATAGGGTATACTCAGTAGGGACCAATTCTCGACGTGATCACCAATGCTGCTGACGGTTCGTCAAACGGACGTCCGGTCTGTAAGTTATCAGCTTTTTCGTTCCAGGGGCCCGGTTGGATTTCAGGTTCAATCCAACCCGGTCACTATCTATCTACATCCAAACCTCAGGCAAATTATTCCAAAAGTTTTGTTTAATCAAGAGGAATCCAACAAAGTCGACGGCACGTCCATCGGACATCCGGAACTCATGTTATAAGCGTTTCTGCTCCGAGGGCCCGGTTGGTTTCGTGCTCGAACCAACCCATCCATACCCAAAGTTCTCCTAAACCTTGAGTTTAATATACCGAAACGACCGTATCGATCCAAGGATCGCATCTCAACTTACGGTGCGTCGATCGGAGGTCCGTAGCCCAAGTTATGGGAGTTTGAACGAAAACTGCCCGAAAATAGGGGGTTCGGGCCCGGTCCGACCCGGCCCGAGACCCCCTGGGTCGGCCCGAACCGGGTCGACCCGACCCGGGTCCGGGTCTGGCCCATCAGGGCGCGGCGCGACCTGGCTGGCGTGGCCCAGCTCGGCCGGCGCGGTCCGGCCCGACCGGCACGGCCCGGCCGCATGGCCAGCCGCGGCTCGGCCAGCGTGGCAGAGCGGAAGCCGCGGAGCGGGGAGGGAGCACGACCCCCTTGCCGTTAATTGATGTCGGTGGTGGTTTTTTCCGCCGCCATTCCTCCGGGATCCCGCGCGGTCGTGGGATCCTCCGTACCGCATCACCGCGGCGGGTTTTTCCTCCGGCGGCGTGCTGGGGCGCCGCCGCCTCCTGGCGGTCAGACGGCTCCGGCCGCTGCCTCTGGTCTCCGGCGGCGCCACGCCGGCGACCCACGCCTCCAGGGTTTCCGCGGGCCACCGGAGTTGCTCTGGTGGTCCGTTTTCAATTCTTTCTGCACCGGTGTTCATCTCGGGACCCGTACTTTACTGTGAAGACCTCAAATCACTATTGTGGTCCTGTTTCATCATCATCATCAATCTGCGCACCAACAACAATCTGCGGAGGGTCTGGGCTTTGTTCGTTAGCTCGTGTCCTCCGCGTTAGAGGTTTTCAACCAATATCAAACTCAAACCAATCCCGAATATTTCCCCCGCAACCAACCCGCATGAACGAGCGATCCGGGGATCAATCGGGCAGAGATTGATCCACGCTCGTCGTCCTTTTCTCAAAGATAAAGAGAAAATCAAATAAAATTCCCCTACCTCAAAATTGACGTCGCACGTCGTCGAGTCGCGGAAGTCGAACGTCGCGGTAGTCGAACGTCGCGGTAGTCGGGTGTCGCGGAAGAATGGTATCGCTTCCATCGACGTCGGAATAAAAAGAATAACGTTGTTGTTGGCGTCAGTCTCCACGGTCGGTGTCTCCTTCCTTGTCGCGGAAGAGGAAGTAAAAAAGATTTGGAGAAAACATACTACGTTCTTCGCCAAGTCAGAAGGCCGTTCTTCATTGGAGAGTCAGCGTTCTTCGTTGGAAGATGAAGTTCTTCAAAAGAGGGAAGAGCTCTCTCCCAAATTCTCTCACACAACAAAACTCCCAAAATAAAATAAGGCCTCTCCTTATTTTATTATTTTTCCATGCATTCAAACTTTAAAAAAACAAACACTTAGTTAAATTAATTGAAGCGGTTTAATCAATTAATTTAAGATGTGTGTTGGCAAAATTAAAGAGGAGATAGGGGAGAGTTACACAATTAATTACTAGGGGTTTAAGGAATGTGAAAGGTTGTCACATCATTTAATACAAGGGGGTTTTAAGGGAAAGAGTTAAGGGGGTTAGGGAATTTGAAGGGGTGGGGTTAGTGTGGGCCCCACCTCACCGTTATTCACACTTGGTTAGTTCCCCAACTTCTACACATGGTTAGAAGTAAAATTTGTTCCACGAATTTTATTTACTTCAAAATTTAGCCTCAAAATTTAAACAACTCCTTCCAAGAAAACGCACCATCGGAAAAGGTGCTCCTAAGCAATTACCGACGCTGCGGTTTCATCGGTGCCCTTAGATTTTGTTTCCGAGCACCGGTTCAAATGTTAGAAAAACCCGCTTGTTCATTCACTGAACCTACCCGAGCTAAACTTCAGAAATTGATTCTGGGAACATCGGGCCTCGGAATCAGACGCCGTCAGAAAATGCGTACTCGTAAAATCCCAAATAAGTTAAGAAAAGAATTTCCTTGAAATTTTAGGGTATTTAAAGTACAGGTCAATACATAAGTCTACCTACCTGTGAGGAGGTAGTCCTGGAATATGTTCTGGAAAGATTTCTCGTACTCTTCCACCACTATAGGGAATTTAGGACTCATCTCGTCCACTAAACCAAAGTTCATTCTATCAAACTAATGTGTGATCAGCTACACCCTCCTACATGTGAGTACATCCTGCACTGCTCCAGTTTCCTTTTCTTTAATAAAGTAAAACCTGGTCCCATATCTGTGGATGCACCGCACTGTGTGCCTAAAACAGTAAATCTGAGCATGGATTGTGGATAACCAGTCCATACCCAAGATGACATCATAAAACCTCTATGACACTACTATTAGATCCAAACTGAAACTATCTCCCCCAAGAGTAAGGGAACACTATCGGCACTAGTGTGTGATCATCTAATCTTCTCCCATATGAGTATCTAAGCATAGGGATCGAGTCAAAAGTTCCACTGGAATCTCTATATCTTGAACAAGGGTCGTGGTTAGGAAATATAGATTAGCACCTGTGTCTATAATAATTGAAACGAGGTTATAGAAGACAAAGATAATACTTTTAATCATTCTAGGAGTCTTATGATCCTATGATTTCATTGCCTGTAGTTGGCCTTGCCCTTGTCCACCATCTCCCTAAGATCTTGGTGGTAGTGCCTCAAAACTCCATCCACATCCTACTGATTTTCCTTATCATCAAACTCATATGATTCCTAACAGACTTTCTTGTTCATACCTCAGTCACTACCTCAGCGGTCCTTTTACCATCTCCTGGTCGCTCGTACGGCTAGTCAAAAAATCTCTAGACATATGTCCCTAACCACTGCACATGTAGAATAGCCCTTCCTTCAGTCAACCACCTCTTCCATGTACGCCTGGAACTACTGACCCCATTTCTTGGGGTTTTCCCCTAGACTATCTGGTCCTCTTGGACCATTACATCAGCTATCGGCTACATATTATAGAATACCCAACTACCTGATGCCCGGTGGTAACTCCAACTATCAGTTCATACTCCACATGAAATCTCTCTACCAGTAGAGCTTTGTCTTAAAAAATTCATGGTTAGGAATGCTAAGGGATATCATCGACGCCCTGATCTCTTAGTGTAATCCCTGCTTGAAGGTTCGAGTCCTGAATAATGGGTCATGAACCATGTCTATAGAGTAGCAAGAAAGATCTGTGAATCTTACTGAGTATTATGCTACCATCAGGATTCACTACAGTAGTAGCTTCTGTATACACATAGAGCGTAACATCGATGGAAATAAATCCTCCCAAAAGAGGTTCTAAAAGTCTACCCAAGTGAGGGTTGCCTTGGCATGAATTTGCATCATCAAGCTCCACCATGTACTTATGAAGACATATAGAAGACTTGCGGCTACAACCACCATCTAGTCAAGAGGCGTCCTCACTAGGCAGAAAACTGGTGTAAACACCTCCAGCCAATACTCAGATACCTGAGGATATTTCTCACCTTAGAACCTGGTAGGTCGATGTCGCTAAAACTCATGAAATGCACTGACCCTATGGGCATCCTCTACTAGTAATGCCGGTAGGAACTGCTTCTCTCTGGGTGGTGGTATCACTAGTACACCACTAGTAGGTGCTATCTCGAGAAATGGTCCCTACACCGATGACTCATCACTTAGTAGACCATCCTCATGATCATACCCCGAAATCCAGTTTGGATTCCTGTGTGGAAGAATCCTTAAGTAGGACAAGATGTACCATAATTAATAGAATATACCTGGTTAGCTGGCTCTGACCCAAGAAGGAAATGAGAACATAATAAATTCCTATATGATGAATGCAACCAGTGTTTTCATGTACCAAGTCAAAAATTAGAATTCAGGTTCTTAGTGTATAGATACATTGTCCACCATACCAAAATTGGACTCCCTGGCCTGAAATCCATACTCGAAACACTTAACACCATTGCCCCAAAATAAAAAATAAAACCAACCTCCCTCTAATTACAATCTATCATGACCCGTCCCCCAATGCCCATTCTGTGACTACCCCAATCCCACCTCCCAAAGGCCAGGGGCTAGCGACTAGCACCAAGTTGGAATATCCCATAAGGGGGAGGCATTTCCCTAAAACCTATACACATGTGCCCATCTCTATGAAAATTATTGAAACTAAAAACACTGAGTAAAAAGGTATGCATACCACTAATACAACCACTGAGATTAAAAATATAATAATGAAAAGTAAATTGTCTAGAATACAATCCCAAATAAAATAGAAAATTACAAGCTCCTAGATCTTGTTCATAGAAAACCCTACCTGAAGCGTAGGTACAATAAGCTATTTAAATGTTGTTGAAGCATACCACATCTGCCGGGTCACCCTAAATCACCACATGTCTTCGACCCACCAAGGACTCCATCAAATCTTTCAATATTATTTACTAGAAGCAACACATGCATGAAAATCCAAAGAAGTTGTTAGTAAAACAATACTTAGTAGGGACCCCAAACCACAACGGCAAACCACAAACCAAGACATAAGGTAGAGTACAAAGGAGGTACCCGAAGTATAGCCTCTAAGAAGTGCATTCAAGAGAGTCACTAGAGTCATCTCACACAAGGATATATATACTAAGAAATTCTAGGCATATCCAAATCCAATGATACATACAATATTAATAGGAGAACTAATCTACATCTCTACAGGAGACCTACTCCACCCCCTCATAGGAGACCTACTCCATGCCCTCATAGGAGACCAATTTCGTGTCTTTGTAGGAGACCAACTCTGAATCTTCAAAGGAGACGAACTCTGCATCTTCACAGGAGACCAACTCTGCATCTTCACAGGAGACCATTTCCACATCTTCATAGGAGACCAACTCTGAATCTTCACAAGATACCAACTTCATTTCTTTCCCAAATCCATTACAGGATTATGTTCTTAGCGCACTCGTTCTGGGAGAACCTACTCCTTAAGCCAATAGGTTGTATGCCAACCTCCAATAAAGGTCACATAGAGTATCCAAAAATAACATCATTGTCACGAGGGTCCCAACACCCCAAACAACTCATCAAATAGACTTACGGTTTGGATGTTATGTACATTTAATAAAAAAGGGTCCAGTTGGGTCTAAGTTCGATCCGACCTGGTCGAACCGACCTGACCCAACCCGGGTCCCACCGGACCCAACTCGCCGGGTCCAACCCAACCATTCAGGTCTACCCATCCCACTTTTTGACTGCCCTGATCAAGATAGATGGTTCATCCACCTGGGGCACGGAAAGTGCAGAATCCCCACCCAATCAACGTGGGGCAGCCGCCCGATCAATGTGGGGTGACCGCCGCATTCAACGTAGAGTTTTGTTGCGTGACCACCTGGGGTGGTGTCCACAGGGTCTCTTCATGGTCCATCTGGGACGCAAACCTCTACTGCATGACATGGCCTCTACAACATCCGTCCAAGGCCGCTTCCGACCATCAAGTTGGCAGCCCAGTTCGTCACCTGCACCTATTGTGCCATGGGTTCCTCCTGCCAGGTGGTTGCACTGCCGAATGCCACCGCGGGAAACTCCCACTTATGCGGGATGCCACCATTACTGTGGTGGTACATTCTTTGAATCTAGAAATCCATTTCACACCTCCATTCATTGCCATAATTTTCAGGGGATCAAGATCATATTGTGATCTCTCCCAAGGTCTTGTCATGTTTAGAACCTCCCAGCAAAGCCCGACGTGACCACGTGGGTCTGTCGGTGAAGAATGCAAGGAGGGGGATAGGAAATGCACCAAGAACACCTTAGGGAAAAATTTTGGCCTTGTTCGTTTTGGCCTTAATTCATCCCTTTAAAAACGGTAAATGAACAAAATGATAAACACAATGTTTTTAACCCTTCAAAACCCTGCAGTAGATAACTCATCCAAAATGAACAATCGGCCATCAGATCAACCTATTTGTGGGTTGGTCTACGTTCATCATTGGGAAACAATAATGGGGAAATAATTCACTTGGAAATAAACCCTCAACCTATAAATAAGATCATTTATAGTATATAATTCATCGTTGATGGTGATCCGTCCACGAATATCCTTGATCTGTCGTTCGTCAACATTCATCATTTTCCAATGCTTGATCCGAGCTTCGATATCTAAACCATCTTCTATGATGAGAGAGATTCTTTCTCCTTACCTCAGGGAAACTTCATAGCTCCTAGGAAAATTCCCCATCATTATGAATTATAAAACTAGTCTCTACCTTTGTTTAATGGAGGAAACATGTTAATGCATTTCAGTTTTTTAAACGTGTTTCAAAGTTGCAACGATGTTGTGTTACTACATTGCAGTGTCGCTGAGTCACCTCATTGTAGTTCTATTGAGTCGCTGCTTAATTTTGAAGAAATAAAATATAATAAATTTTTTAGTATATTTTATTTTTTCCTAAAAACATCCATAAATTAACTTTTGCAGTTGACCCACACATGTCGATATTAGGCCCACCTATGGTAAACTCCCTATTTAGAGCTCAATGATGCCCTCATATTTCCAATCCAAGCACCCGTTTAGAAGTTACTAAAACCGCACACATGAACTATTTTTAATATACTTAAAAATATTTTAAAAAATTATTCCAGGCACCCTGGTCTTCAGAATCACGTGTTGTCTCAACACCTGGTCTTGAAAAAATAAAATCCCATATAATTTTGAAAAACAAATTACATGGAAAATTTGGGACATTACATATCAAGTTAGGTTAATCACTTTAAAGGGATATGATAAGGGTTATTATAAAGGAATTATTTTTATTTCAAAATATAAGAAAATTATTTTATGTTTTTAAATAAATTTTATGAATTTTTTTTTAAAAAAAAGTTAATGGACTAGTTTTCAAGGAATGGTATTCCTGATTTTTCGGGATTTCCAAGAAACCCTTATGGTTATGAATTTTACTTTCTAATTTCATTCGAAATTTTTTATGAAATATATTGATAAATAAAAAAAACCCTGGAAAAGTAAAAGGTAATTTGAGATCAAATATTTATTTTGAAAAAGGAAAACTTTCTGATGGATTTTTCCAGTTTAGAAATGGACTAACGGGTTTAAATTATTTAATGTCCCTTACTAAGTTTTTTTTTCTCATCCAAAATTTTAAAATGTTCTTCATATGGCTTAAGGATGTGTAGGAATGGTAATAATGTTATATTTATAGTTATGGGAGTTACCATTAATGAAGAAAGTGTATCATTATAAAGAACTTGTTTTTTGGGGGAAATAGACACTACGTGGAAATAATCACTTTATAATGTAATGTATTTCCTAATTCCATAAAAATATAAACCTAAAATGGTCTTTGTTATGTATGTGATGAAATAAGATTCATAAATCATGTAATTTATGGTACTTTTAAGCACTAGTTTTTAAAAATAGCATTGTGTGGGGTAGCATGGTGACACGCTGGGTAGGGTATGCCTTAAGGGATTTTATTGAAAGGTTTTATTGAATCTAGGGTTATTAATAAAGTATAATTTCTTGGAATATTTTGATGTGTTTTTATAAAAAAACATGGTTGTTGTTCAAAATTAAAACCAGACACATAAAGAATAAAATGTTATCATTCCTCCTATCTCTAAACTCCAACTATGAATTTCATGTCTGAAGATTAAAACACTAAAACAATCAATTTTAAATGATCATGATGATGCCTCCATGTCATTGGTAATATCATGGTTATTGATAAATGTGGAAATAATTTTGAATTTTTAAGTTGTGCTTATAAAGAAATATGCTTTATCATGATGTCATGAAATGGTGATCTTTATACTGATGAGTGTGTATACTTCATAAGGATGAAGTGAGATTCATAAGTACCTTCATAAGGATTATAAGGTGGTTTATATAAGGATGAATGATGATACCATAAGAATAACTAGAATTAGTATTAACACCATAAAGTTTATAATAAGTATGAAGGAAATAGTAAAGGCATGTGCATAAGGATCATTAGACATATTCATAAGTGTTATTCAATAAGAGTCATTCACTCTTATGGGAATCTGTTATAAAGGAAAATTCATTATTCTGGGTGGAATATATTGATCATTAATTATAATGATGGTATTTTATAAATAATTGAAGGCTATAAATATTTTACGTAGATCATGGAATTCAATGCAGAAGTTATTGTAGGGGATTCCATAATTTATATTTTGGAAAGTGTATTGTGAAAAGAATTATGAAAGACGGAAGAATTGATATTTTAGGGGGATTGGTTCACTTAAAATAGATTATTCTCATAATATTCTTAAAATATTCAAACATTGTCATAAATTTGATATCATGATATGATTTATTAGTATCAGTGATGAAAAAAAGAATATTGTAATCTTTTTGTAGTGAATATTGGAGTTGCATCATGAATTGGTTGCATTCATGGAATTCAAAGAGTCACAAGAGTTATTTAAATTTTCTAGTCAGTCTCGGATTTAAATATGTAAAATTTGTGGTGATTATGGAGAGTAAAGAAGGATAGGTTCTTGGGTTTCCATATTTTTATAGAAATATATTAATAGTTTGAGTGGGAAATTTTGAGTCTTGAATGTGCGAAATATCATGATCAAGATTTATTGGAAATTCCAAATTCAAAATATATAATGGATATATCTCATGGTTTTCTATATGATATAAAAATAACAGAACAAGGGAGGGAAATATAATTGACATTGATATAATTTTGATACATCTTAACATCAGATAAAGAAGGAGAATGAGTGTTTTACTACTATGAAATAAAGTGAATATTCGGTAGGAAGGAGGTTTTGGTTGTATATAAATGGATAATGAATTTTAGTTACGCCGTTTGGAAGTTACAGAAATTCCTAACTCATGTTGCAAGGAAGATAGAAGGAAAGAATGTAGTTTTCATGACATATCATGAAATTTTATGTGGTTTTTTGAGGTATTTATTGTTTTTCTATGAAGTTCCATCCCATTTATCGTAGTTCACCTATAAATAATCAATTCAATTTAATAGTGGTGAGACTATTATGTTAGTAATTTGTTTTGATTATTTTTCCCTTTGGACCAATGAGAAAAGTACGGAATGTGAGGCAGTTAGCACTAGGTGGTAGTGAGACAACCTAAAAAATTGTAAGGGGAGTGGCCCCGAACGTAGACTGGACCCTATCATTAATTAGTGTAGTTAGTGGTTTTGGTGAATCTGTGCATTATTGGTTGCATTCCCATTGTATTATCTCATTTAAGAGAACTAAGTAAACATCATATGTGTCATGTGTGGTTTTTATTTATAAAAATTCTACACAAACACAAACTAGTATTTTGGGATAAATTAATCACAAGATAAACTAATCGAGGAATATATATAATAGGGGAAATAACTAGATTAACATTAACAAAAGAGAAACAATAAGTAACCTGTATAATTAAGTGTTCAATATCACCTAGGGTTCTGAGAGAAGTTAGGAAAAGTTTTTAATTTAGACAAAATAACATACCCTAATTCACCCCCTCCCCCCTCTTGGGGTATCTCTCACCTATACCCCTTTTGATACTAAAAGAACAATAGAAGATTCACCACATTTCTTAAACTTTTTAAATAGTTGCTTCTAGAATAAAAAAATATTCTTAATTATAATTATGATACAAAAAATATATTATATCCATTAGGAGTGGGATATAAGAAAATACATGTTTTATCCACAATTGTCTGTTGTATGATTAGTAATATGAAAATTTATTAAAATGTATTAAATGTGGGGCATCATGATATAAAATATATGGGATATTCAACTGTGATTCACTCTTAAGGACATGAAGCAAACATCCAAATAAGGGAATATGGTATCTTCTAATAATTCTTTATTTAAGTGTTTATTTGAAAATCCAAATGATGAAAAGATACTAAGGTGGCTTATAGATGATCAAATATTAGTTGTAAACCATTTTCACCCTACTAATTGACAACAATAGAATAAATTTGATCAAAAAAATCATTATTTTGGAATTGATGATAGAAATATCATAATGGGACTCTGTACATGTAGAATAAATCCTTATCAAAACCCCATTATCCAATGTATTTCATGGATTATAATGCTAGTAGTTTACTAACTGTCCCCGTAGATATGTACAATAAGTAAACATGTTAGGATGATCTTGATGATTTTTGGACCAAAACATCCTAAAATGATTTTAATGTTTATATATGACCATTGATTGATGATTTGAAATTTTTATGGGAGATAGGTGTTAAACTATTTGATGCATGCATTAAAGAGTATTTTCATTTTAATGTTATGGTAATGTACACTATAAATGACTTTTATACGTATAGAAACTTATTTTTATATAGCGTTAAGGTATATAAAGCTTGTAAAATTTGTTAAGAATTAAATTCAAATCAGTAAATATAATATTGGATAAATGCAGTGTACATGGGTCTGTTTCGTAGTTCCTTGAAATGTGTGTATTGGTTTTAAGAATCTCTATTTCCAGGCAGTTTCCATTGGATTTATTCATGGAATCGGAAGCACCCAACAGTTATTTATCCAAAAGGGATCTTCTTTCCAATGTTAGGAATTTGTTATGTCTGAAACTTAAGATAGTTAAGAACGTGCATTGGTCGAGAGGATGGGGGGTCGGACTCATCACACCCTTTTGGGGGAAATAATGTCTACTCCGAGACTCTCTTTATAAATTTAAGATATTTTCATGAATCCTTATTAATTTACCAATTATAAAAAAAATCCCTTGGAATTTTCAATCACTTATGAATATGTGTGAAATTCAGAATCATCCGTATGTATTCACGGTTCTTCATTAATGGAGATATCAGCATGTATTTAAGGTTATCTATCAATGGTATCCTCTCATATACTACTTAGAGATTCTTTTAATTATTTCTCTGATGATACTGGTTTTTAAGCCACTTAGTGGGGTATTCTGGAATTTATTTTCATCTAGGGATATAAATTTTTGTTTTGATATTGGGGTCATACCCATAAAATGGGCTACCTAAGTATCCTTGTGAAATTAATCAGAACCCTTGTAGTTCGGTGCCGCATAACGGGACACATCATACCTTTTTAGGTCTCGTGATAAAGAACTACCCGTACAGTTTAATTTCATATGGTAAGGATATCTAAGTGAAAGGTGCTTAATCAAATTTTTGTGTGGGACTTATACCGAAATATCCCAATGAACTTGGAAAGGATATGGGTTTCCAAGTAAGATTAGACCCTGTTGGGAATATGGCCCAAGGGGAATAGGGTTGATTTGAAGTTTTAGATTTGAGCCTCAAGGATGCTTCCTACATATCCCATTTCTATGGGAATCAAAGCCCACATAGTTCAATGAGTCTCATAGGAGAGTATAGTCCTTTGAAAGAAATGAGTTTGGGATTACTTCCAAAAAAGGATTCTTTGATGATTTGGGGTTTAATTTGGGGTTTATTCCTAAGGAGGATTCCCAAATTAATGGAATTATATTTGGATTCCTGAAGAGGATATCCAATGAGCTTGGGCCCTGAGAAAGATTTCTATGTATCCCAATTATGATGGGAATCAGAGTTCTCATAGTTCATTGGTTGTGAAAATTTTATGATCATGACAAATGTCTAAGACCATGTGAGTCAGGCTCAGTGTGAGAAACAAGAGGATGTCAAATATTCAACAAAGGCACCCACACTTTTCCTCCTCTGCTGGTGGAATAGGGCGCACCTATAGTGGCCAGGGTGCATGAGGCTGAGGTGACCTGGGAAGAGGGTGAGGCGAAAATATCTCCCTTTGTTCTCTTTACATTGTACAAGGGTCCAATGAAAGGAAGGAGGGATGAGGGTTCAGGGATTACACCAGGATGGTTGCCCTAAAATTGATCCTGGAAGGGGAGGGAAAATTTTCCTTTGCTTGAATGGAAAAGTAATTGGGAACCATACCTTCCGTACCAGAGACTTGTGGTTCTGGGTCTTTGAGAAGGGAGAGGTCAGGACTCAAACCCTAATCCTCCAAACTAGGAACTTCCCAAAAATATTCTTGAAATAAATTTCTATGTGACTATGTATATACAAACCCATAAACACTCCATGAATCCAAGCCCCATTGTTAAAAAAATGTCGGAAACATATGACTGCGGATATACAAACCCAAATAAGAGACGCACTGATGTGCCTTTCCCAAAGGTTTGATAAGTTGGGAGGTTTTGGTAGATGTCTCAACAGAATAATTTTCAAACAAGTGATCAAATGAAGAAAAAGTCTTTCCATGAATGGATTTTAGGAGGGCTTCATAGATTATAGACTAAAGATAATAGGTGAATCAATGAGGGGTGCCCAAGTAGATAATGGCGTGCAAGTATGGGCACGCAAACAGGCTTGGGAGACCTGATGTTCACTTAAGCAATGAACTACCAATATATTAATACTCGGGCGAGACTTAACTCAATCATTCAATAGTATCCATAGGTATTCCTAGAAGTGGTTCACTCAAGTTCCTTTTAAATGAATAGGTGGTGCGCAAGTGTTTCTAATTTAGGGAGGTCATGCGCTTTAGGCACATAAGTTTTATGCATTTCATACACTAAAAGGACTTAATCCCTATGTTCCTCCTTCAAATAATCCTCTCTATGTGTTAAAGAACTACCTTGAATGTTTTGGAAGACTTAGTAGAAGCACTAGGGTGACCAGAGCAACAATTGGGCTTCAGGGAAATTTTTCCATACAAATGAAGTCCCCAAGGGTCTATTTATAGGAAAAATAGGATGATGGGAGAAATGAAATTGGATGCGCAAGTGGATTGTGTGCCTAATTGTGGTGTGCAAGTACCTTGCACGTTGATGGTGTTTTGGCTAGACTGGGGTGAAAATTTGATGACTTAGCCAAAATTATTACTCCAATTAGCTTCAGCATGGTGGCGTATAGGTATTTATGTGTAGGTATCTTGGGCGCCTCTTTGGGGACTTAGCCAAAATAATTTCTTCATTCTCCTCTAGCATGGTGGAATGTAGGTGTTTGTGCATATGTATCTTGGGTGCCTCTTTTGGTACATAGACAAAATAATTTATTCATTCTCCTCCAGCAAGGTGGCGCATGGGTTCTTTCTGCACAGGTACCTTGGACACCTCTTTGGGGACTTATCCAAATAATTACTCCATACCACAGGGGTTGTTCCCTTGCACCCCTTCTTGGGATCAGTTCTGGTATGTGGTCCCGGCCCTTCGGGTTGGTTCCTTTTCTACCGTCACTGACCCCCATGAAAAATGCGGAGTTGCACCCCAAATATTTTGAGCTTGATTGAGGAAATTTTGTGTAAATTTGCATGGAACACATTTCATGGTGTCTAAAAAAGACCCCCTCAGAATTTGATTCATTTGGAATGAAAATAATCTTGTTCTAAGGTTAAAGTAGGGCACTTTGGCGCATTCTAACTTCATTTGGTTAGATTTGGAGCTACCGCATGTTTGGAAGGATGCTCTAATTTTTTCCTAAACCAAGGGGCCCATCATGAATAGTTTAATTTTTACTAGGGTCATATGAACAACCCCAAAAACTATGTATATTTTGACTTTTTAATGATCAATATTACCTAAATCATACAAAATGAATGTTTATTAAGTTGGGACTCGTCTTTTATTCAGAGTTCCCTTTGCGGGTTCCCAATCTGGTGAGTACTACATCTCTTTTTGTTGGAATTTTAGATTCATGCATGTTGTGCTATAAAGGGATAATGTATAAGGTCGAATATCTTTGACCATAAATTTTGAAATTATATCCCAATCAAGACTCAGTGGATGAAAATTTCTCTAATATTATTTTAAATATTTCCAAGGGGAATCTTGAGCTATGATTTTTATGGTCACCAAATCTAAAACTTGTATAAACATAAGATAAGTCTCTTCCATGAATGAAGTTACCATTATTTGAAAAATCTGTTATGGGAATTGTGTCATGCAGGGCCAACTAGGGAATATGCTGCATAGTCAAATAGTTGCATCTTTTGACTTACATGCCTATTATGTAAGAAATTTATGCAATAACACCTAAGGGAACATACTACATATTCAATAAAAATAGATCTTAAAATTTTAACATTTTACTATTGATACAAGGGAAAATACGATTTGGGTGACTCAAGACCACAGTAGGTGGTTTTTCCAAGGAAATGAATTTTGAGAATAAAGGGTCATCTATGATGAAATATGTCATGAATAGGAAAACCATTTCTATAAAAATTTGGTGTATAAAGAATGGTTAATTTTTATAAAAAAGGGGAATTTCTGATATCAAATTGTACAGTTTTATGTCATGTAGTGAGAACATTGTACTATATAGTTTTAGGTCATGTAGTGAGGACATTGTACTATAAAGATTTAATTCATGCAGTGAGAACATTTTATTGTGCATTTTTAAGTCATTCAGTGAGGATATTGTACTATGCAGTTTTAAATCATGTTGTGAGTACATTGTACTATACAGTTTTAAGTCATGTAGTGAGGACATTGTATTGTGCAGTTTTAAGTTATACGGTGAGGACATTGTATTGTGCTGTTTTAAGTCATGTAGTGAAGACATTGTACAGTGTAGTGTTTAGTCATGTAGTGAGGATATTCTGTGGTTTTAATTTAAGACCTTTATCTTTGACCAATGGTATGATACTCTCCCAATTTCGTGATAAATTTTTGGGAAATATACTACCATATTCATGTATGGAAGGAAAAATTGTAAACTGTGATTTGGGAATTTCTAGATCTGAAGAATGATATGGGAACAAAAGGGATAAAATCATTAGAGTAAGTCTTTTCCAAGAACGAATTTACCATTATTTGACAAACCCATTATAGGGGTTGTATTATGCAAGGCCAACTAGGGTATATACTGCATAGCCAAATAGTGGAATCTTTTAACTGAGAGGCCTATTTTGTAGGAAACTAATGCAAAGACACTTAAGGGCATGTACTGCAAAGTCATGAAAAAGAGCTCTTAGAAGTTTAATATTCTATTTCTAGAATCCAATGAAAGTTTATGGAGATCTAAATTTTCTAAATCATAGAGTTTTTTTTATGAATAAAGGAACCTAAATATGGAGAGGGTATTTATAATCACGATTTACAAAGAATTGGAAGAATAGGATTTCTATGAAGTTATAACCCAAACGTCAGAGGTATGGTTTCTTTAGTTTTAGGTCATACGGCTAGGACCAGAAATGGAAACAATATATGATATGTGGGCAAGTGATTCCATGGTTATTTAATATTTCATTGAACACATAGAGAGGTAAAAGTTTAAACCATGATCTTAAAGACTTTCTTGTTGAGAGAAAGATAATGGGACAAACATACATGAATGACTGTTTTAAAATATAGATTCCTGCATATTGTTATCAAAGTTTGAAGGGAACAAAGGATAATTTAACTAAGAAAGAAATTACCATCATTTGTTAAACCTATTATGGAGGTTGTATTATGCAGGTTCAACTAGGGCATATACTGCAGAGACAAATAGTGGTATCTTTTGACTAACATGCCCTTTCAGTAGGCAATTTATGCAAGGCCACCTAAGGAAATGTACGTCATAGTCAGGAAAAAGATCTCTAAGAAGTCAGAAACTTTGTCACCAGAAACCATTAAAATTATTATGAAGATCTAAAAATATTCAATATTAAGAGTGTGAAATATGGAAGGGGCTTATTCTCAATGCACATGAGAAATATTTTAATCAATATTGTCTATGAGTTTGAAGTCATTTACATAGATCTGACTGATATGTAAAAATGGAGACTTTCTTTGTTTCCTTTGAATCAATATTATGTTGTGCAGTTTAAAGTCATGCAGCGAGGATATTGTATTGTGTAGTTTTTAATTCATGCAGTGAGGAAATTATACTATGTAGTTTTAAGCCAGGTGGTGAGGACATTGAACTGTGCAATTTTAAGTCGTGCTATAAAGAAACCCATAAAAATTTGAGACACCTTATTTATAGAGAATCATTTTACCCAATTCCTAATCCCACGTGAGTTATGCTCAGTGTGAGATACAAGGAGCAGTAAGGATTTATTCTGCAACCAAAAATGTGACACAAGTGAAGAATAGGGGTATTATGATTAAGTGATGGCTGATCCAAGGCACAAGCCTGGGCCCACTACATATCTTTTTAGAGGCTAGAATCAATTCAATTGTAGTTATTAGATTTCCATGCAGTTTAAAGACATTCTATAATGACGAATATGAACCAATGTGAAAATAAAGAAATATTGTAGATGGACTAAGGGATAAAACCCATGTTTCACTACATGTATTGGTTGGGGAAATAGTCAAGGTATATATACTTCTTTAAACATTCCCTATAAAGGTTTTTATTCTTACATATGGAATAAAGGGGGTTTTATATTGGGTTTGGGCCCAAGATTGGAGATCTAGTTGTCTCTACATATCTGATATAGATGAGAATCAATACATACATAGTTCTTTAAACATTCATTTCCCACACCAATCGAGTTTGATATGGGATATGGAGGTTTTTTACAAGTTCTGGAAGAATGGTTAAACTTAAGACACAAAATGGTATAAAGATCAGACCATGTATCTTAAGGGAAGAGTCTATATAGATCTGATTTATATACAGGAGGAGAAAAGGAAAAAAAAATTTGTGGTTGTGGTTGGGCCCAATATTGGAGATCTAGGCGTCTCTACATATCTTAAATAGATGAGAATCAAGACACATGTAGTTCATGAATGGAGGTCCCTATGTAGGTCTAATTCAAACATAGGGAAGAAAATGACTCAGGTTCCAATAAGGAGTAGTAATGATATCAATGATTCTTGCATATGGAATCCCCTAACATCAAGTAGAGAAGATGTTAGTCGTACATTTTAATTCCATGTAACGAGGAAAAATGATGGCATGCGGTTTAATGTCGTACGACAAGAAAAAAGATGCTACGCATTTTATCGTCATGTAGCATGGATGCTTATGGTTGTCAAGTAGTTTAACATCTCGTGACTAGGACCTTGTGTTGTGGAGTTTAAATTCATGTACTGAGGACAATGAGTGAAATTACACAAAATATTTCTTTAAGAATCTCGCATTGGTTGGAGTTATAATAATCTCTCCATATATTGAGATTAGGGAATAAAATCCATTTGAGTAGACTTTTTGTATGGAATAAGGTCCTTCACACTTTGTCTCGGGCTTTGGAGGTTTCTTTCCTAGTATCATTGGAGTCCTGAGGACCAATACCAATTCTCCTTGAAGAACATAATAGTGGTGAACTTTCTTGTAAAAGGATCCCACTATTCTGTTCTGATAGACTTTTAAATGATGCAATGTATGCATTCTTTTTTCATCCAATCATTCTAGCTCATAAAACTATTTCTGAGACTTATCATCTCTAGAAAATTGATCATAGATTGCAACTCTGAGTGAAGAAAATTGAATTTCAATTGGAAAAACTGCTTCTGTTTCATACACCAATGAATAGGGGGTTTCCTGGGTGGCAGTATGGGTAGTAGTCTGATAAGCCCATAAATCATGCAAAAGTTTATCAGAACAATATTTCTTATCTTTTTCTACTATTTTATGGAGTATATTTAATGGGGTCTTATTAAAAGCCACTATTTTTCCATTGGTCACCACATGATAGCAAGATGAATGGTTGGATTTGATATTATCCTCCATATATAACTTTTGTACCTCAATAGAACATAAATTGGGGCCATTGTCTATCAATATAGTATAAGGGACACCAAATCTGGGGATAATGTTAGTTTAAAAAAAAACTAACAACGCTTTTGGATCCGATTTCTTTGAGAGGAATTTCCTCATACCATTTAGAGAAGAAGTTAGTAGTAGTAATAATATACTAGAACTGCTTAGTCGTAGCTTGAGGATAAGGCCCTAATACATCCATTCCCCATATAGAAAATGGACAGATGTATTTAGCTGTATGTAACAACATCTGGGGTTGATGAATGAAGTTGGCATGCACTTGGCAGGGATGACATTTCTTAGTGAAATTCGTGCAATCCTACGTCATTGAAGGCCAAAAGTATCCAAGCCTTCAGATTTGATCAGAAATCCTATGCCCAGACTAGTGAGCACCACAATCTCTTGAATGTACTTCTTCCATGATATTTGTGGTTTCTTCTCCATCAATACACCTGAAAATGATTCCATCAAATCCTCGTTTGTAGAGGATCTTTTGGTGATTTGGACCATCATAAAGAGTAAAATTGGCCGCTCATCGTCAGATCTATTCTTTTTCATCCCTATTTGGTGGTAGTTCTCAATTTTGAAGTTATTCCATGATGGTTGTTCTCTATCCCATGGTATGACCATATGACTTAGAAATAGGGTTAATTTCTTTGATTTCCTCCATTCTAGTTTGAAATAATGGTGAGACCACATGAATATGGGTTATACTAATGACTGTCTCATCCCGGTTTGGATCTATCAAGGCTATAGCTACATTATCCAGTGCATCATCTTGGTCATTTTGGGATTGCGGGACATAATACAATGTCAGATCTAAGGGAAATTCATCCATTAACCCTCTGACGTAATCACAAAAAGGGATTAATTCTTCATTCCTGATGGAATAATCCCCATTTATTTGTTTGATTACCAACTCTGATTCACCTTTCACTTTCAAATGGTTCACTTGTACCTAAAGTACTAGTTCCAGACCTACAATGAGAGCTTGATATTCTATCACATTGTTGGTTTCACCTTCTGAAAATCGGAAGGAATAAAGAAACACTACCTTTTCTAGGGAGATAAGTAAAATTCCTAAATCAACTTTGTTGAGTTTAGGGTTTTCCATTATCTTCCATGTTACACTTATGGAGGCACCATAAAAGTATATTTCCCATGTTTGGGAACTATCTTTAATAGAGAAGACCTCTTCATTAGGAAGTTCATTATTTAATGATGTATCTTCCGCAGATGGGTGTTCAGTAAGGAAGTCGGAGAGAGCTTGGCCTTTTATTTCCTTGTGAGGCATAAACTGAATATCAAGATGTTGCAAAATAACTTCTCACCATTCCAGACTCCTTGTATGCATAGGATGAAAGAGGATAAATTTGAGTGGGTTATTGTGACACACAAATTGAACCTCATGATGTTGCAGGTAGTGCCTCAATTTCTGAATTGTAAAGATTAATTCCAGGAAGCATTTTTCAATACTTGAAAATTGAGTTTCTACATCAAGCATAGTTCGACTGAGATATTAAAGGGTTTTTTCATTCCTAGAATGTTTCTTTTGGGAAAGTAAGGCACCCAGTGATCACTGTAAAGATATTACATAGAGAATAAGTGGTATTCCTTTAATAGGTGGCATTAATACTAGTGGACTCAAGAGATATTTCTTGAGGGTATCAAATGATTCTTGGTAGTATTCATTCAATTGATAGGTGACACCCTTCTTCATTAATCTAGTGAAGGGAAAACACATTCCTACCAAATTGTAGATAAAGCACCGAATATAGGCCAAGTGTCCATGGAGTCCTCTTAGTTATTTCAAATTTATAGTAGGTGACATGATAAGGATTGATTTTTTTTCTCAGGATCAACTTTGATACCATGATGGAATACAAAGATCTAGAGGAACTTTCCTAAGGTTACCCCGAAATCACATTTCAAGGGGTTCATCTTCAAATTGTGTTGCTGAAGTTTATTGAATATGGTCTCCAAATCAGCCAAGTGATCGGAACAATGTTTGGATTTAACCACAAAATCATACACATAGAATTCGAAAAATTCCCCTAATATGGGTTTGAAGATATGGTGCACGACACATTGATACGTTTCACCTGCATTCTTTAAGACAAAGAGCATTAACCGATAGAAAAACACACCTTAAGGGGATCTAAAGGCTGTACATTATTAATCCTATGGGGCCATGTGGATTTTATTATAACCATAGTAGTCATCCATAAAGGAAAGAGCTTTATATCCAGCTTTTGCATTAATTAAAAGTTTTGTGATCGGAACTAGAAATTCATATTTAGGACAATGTCGATTAAGATCTCTAAAATCAATGCAAACTATGATTTTCCCATTCTTATTTTTCACTGGGACAATGTTGTTCAGCCATTTTGGATATTAAACCTCCCTAAAAATTTTAGCCTTTTTAACCTTATCAACTTCAGCTTCAATTTTATTGGCATGAGTTGGATGTGTTCTTCTGGATGTTTGCTTGAATCCTCGATGTTCTTTTGGAAAACCCAAATGATGAGTGGCTACATTGCTATTAAGACCTGGTATTGCTGTATAATTTCATTAAAATATATCTCGATTTTTTTTATAAATGAAGTATATGTCTCTTTCTCTTCAGAATCCATGGTCGCACTAATTAGTGTGGGGCATGGATTTTCTTCTGTACCCATATTTATTTCTCTGAGCTCATCCACAGTGGTAGAGACACCTTACTCAAATGTTGGAGGAGCATCCCTGAGGTCATATTCTTCTTCTTCATTACGTGTTACTTCTTTTGTTTCTACTTTAATATTAGATGATGAAGCAGAACTTCCAGAGCTAGGAGAGGATTCTGTATTTGAATATCCTAAAAAAGAGGCTAACATTTCTGACCCTACTAATGATGAAGGGTCTTTCTGGAGAATTGAAGTGGATATAATGAGTTGGGAATCAACACCCTTGTCTTCCTCTAGTATTGATACAACTTCTTCTCGTCTGATTGATGAATCATAGAGTTTTTGAAGTTCAGTGGATGAAATGAACACATCTCTATTTAAGCTTTCACCACTTCTTGGTGAATCAACAACTTCTCCCATGATTTCAGGATCGATTTCCGCAATTAACATTATGGAATTTACTATAAGAATTATTGGATTTGGGTTTACCCTTTCAATTTCATTGATAGGTAACACATAATTTGTACTCAAATGCTTGAATTGGTTTTCTGGGATCTTTTCCAAGCCATTCAGAGCATTAATTCTGGTTACCTCCTTTTCTATGGACTTTGTTCCCTTCGGGTGATAAAATTTTTCCTCAATGTATTGATATTCACACATTTTGAATGGATCCTTATCACCATACAATTTCATGATTTGACCACTAAAACAATACTTAAGACATTGGTGGTATGAAGAAGGTATGGTTGCATGTTGATGTAGTCAATTCCTTCCAAGAAGAATGTTGAAGGCTGTGTCCTCACGAACAACCATGAAATATCAATTAGAGACAAGATTCCCAAATTGAGTTCTAAGTGTAATCTCACCCATAGGTTCTTGATTAATATTTTCATATCCTTTAAATGTTAAATTAGAAGGAGACAAGTCAAATTCAGTGAGGTACAATAGAGGAAGTGTACAAATAGGAGTGAGGTTGACTCCTGATCCATTATCAATGAAGGCTTTTCAGATGTCTATGTCATTGACCCTACTAGATAGATACAAGGTCCTAATATATCCATGTACAATGTCATCTTCATCTTCATTCATAAAGGATATAACTGCATGACACTCTAAAGGATCATTCTCTATATGGTAAACCTCAGCAGTACCAACTTTGGTTTCAAACTCTTGAGGACGTAACAAAGCCTAAATAAGTAATTATCAAAGATCTTTTGATAGATTAAAGGCATAAAAAATTGAAAACATGGCTGGTACTTGGGATAACTATTCCAAGACATCATATTTTAGTCCAGAGATCTGCATTTCCTAGCATGGAGATACAGTTTTGCAGGTGCCTTGGATGTTGATACTTCTAATATAGATATTCCCTGTGTCGGAGCAGAAACTGGAAATACTCTTGGATTTAGAAGATTAGACTGACTAGATCTATCTACTTAATGAGAGGAATATGGTACAACCTCTAATCGGTCCTTCAAAATAATCATGGTAGGATGAATATTTCATCCATGGAAGAATCTCCTTGTTCTTATTGAGCCCGCTGAAAGGATCTCCTACAAGTTTCCACCGCTTATACGGTTTGATCATTTGTAGAGTTAAAATAGTGGCTTCTAGAATACCCATGTCTTCCCCTATATCCTCAACCTTGGCCTATTCCACTGGTTCCCGAGTTAGATGCAAGGAACTTAGACTCATTATAATCAAAATCACCATTGTCATAGGGATCCATTAAGTGGATAACATTGATGGAACCAACGATAAATTATTCATCTGATGAAGATTCTACCTGACATGTTAGTTATGGTTATTCCGTTTGGCGGGGTGGTGCCCATACTTTTGAAACATTTGGAATGAAATCTGCTAGAGTCAAAGACAACTTTTCCCTTGAGACGAGCTCATCTTCTTCTAATTTATCTTTTTCATTCTGATCACGTCACTTATTTGAGGATTAACTTTTAGAGGAATGATTTTTTTATGAAGGTAGCTTTATTGTCGAAAAATTAGCAGAATACAAAATCGGTAGATTCAACTGTGTTTGTAGAATGGCATGAGTTCGGTTGATCATTTTCCGGATCATCCAATCATCATATTTCTACGCATTTTTAATATTGACTTCCTATTATTCGCCTTCTTCCTCTGGATCAGTAGCAGTAACACATGGTACATGGGCTGAAGAACTTTTCATTTTTACTTATACAGATCCTACCATTTTTTGTAGGAGGTCCTTGAAAACAAAACACTCCTGAATGAGATGCACCAACATCTAGTGAAAGTAATAATAATTCAAAAGATCTTCATCTCCTTATTTTTTTTGTTTCTTCATCCTTGGAAACTAAACCAAATTATTTTCTATAGTTGAGATGATGTAACAGGGAACTTGTTCATTTTGGAAGGAATAAACTTTTTTCTTTAACTCCTCAAATTGTTTCTGCCTTTGATCTCTTTAATCATCTTGATGAGGCGGTCTTTGCTGCTGACTCTCGGGAGGTAGATCCATTCGATACGATGAAGGTTTTGAAGTGGAAGTAGGTAAAAGTTCTTGATTGAGTGTGACTATAGAAGCCTATTATTTCCCTATTCTCCTTCTTAGAGATGATGAAATTACACTAGTTTTAGCTTTAGTTTCCATAATGGAATCTTCTATCTATTGAGAAATTAAAGAAAGATATTGAAACCCTCCTGTGTATTTCAGAAGGATCAGTGGTGTGTGTAACTCATCACATAGATTTTCCACACAAATTGGCAGCAACTCTTCCTAAGGGATTTCCAGATTTAAGGAGTATGTTAATCCTTTCCATCAAGCAATGAAATCTGAAACTCTTTCATTTTCCCTTTGTTTGCAATTTTTAAGAACAAAAACTATTGAATTTGGTAGCATTTAGCTGAATTGAAGAATGAATTTATAATGTAGATATTATCATATAGTAATTGATCAAGATTCCAAACTTGCATACCATACAAAAGTTGGTCCTTGTAATGACTGCACAAAACACCCAAGCTTTACTGCTTCTTGTTCTTGAGAAGTTCTCATCATGGGATCACAAAGAGAAATGAAATGTGTTAAGTATTGTTCTGGATCTCCCGAACCATTAAATATTGGGAATGTGGTATTCACAAAATTTGGTGGGGTAGGGATCAGATCCACCCATTTGGGTTAAGAATTCTTTTCCTGATAAACTACTGAACTCCATTCTTACATGTTTTCCAATGGAGTTTTTAATGCCTCAGTTGTGTTCATAAGAACTTGGGGAATATCTGGATGAGCTGGGACCTCTACAGGTGAAGTAGTTGGATATTTAACCGGTGAAATGACTGAAAAAACCACTGGTGGTGGTGCTGGTATTTTCCTTGGATAACCCACAGTAACAGACCTATAAGGTTGTGTTTGATCTTATCCTGGTTGTGTACCCAATGGAGGGAATTCATTATCCGCATCTGTAATTACCGAAAATCCTCTTTGTTGAGGATCTCCTACATGATGTTCAAGTTGAGGATCTTCCTATGGGGTTTTTCTAGCAGAAATGATGCTTCGAATTAACTCTGTATTGAGTCTTTTCAATTCTTTCATCTCCTCTTCTTGCTGTGAAAACCTCTTTTCAAATGAAAGAGATTGACCTTCTCCAGTGGAAAAGTGATATGCAAAATATCTTTTACATTTCCCCTTGTTATATGTATTTCAGAGGGGTGGGAGTTGGTTATTTGAAGGCATACCTAAATTCTAGGTAAGCCTATGATTTCGGTTACGTTCACCTTATTCATTTGCTTCAGTGTGTACCTTTTTATGGATAATAACTTCATCTTATAATTCCCCTAAACTAGACTCATTTCCTAGATGATCTTCTGTAATAGTGTTAATAACATTCACTGACGCATAATGCATTGATGGAATTCTGTTAGTATCTTCAAAGATTCTCTCCTTTTATATCATTCATGAGAATATGTTCTCTAATATGATGAATTCCTAGGAACTGTTTGGTGGATAGTAACTTGAAGGGAATCCTTGGATAGATCAGTTGTGCTCTCTCTTTGTGGATTCTTCCCTAATTAGGAGAAAATTGACTTCTACTGAGGAGGAGACTATAGATGTGAAAAATCCCCCAGTCATGCAGGCTGGGGCTGTTCTTGTTTTTATTCTTCAAAACATTGAATTTTTTTCATTAATTTAAAGGTTGAATTAAACAAGCCCCCAGCCCTGCAAGCCGGGGTAGCTCTTGAACTACTATGGCTGAGGTTCACACAGATGCGCTTCTGATTTTTCGAATTTTGGTTTGGACATTAGCTGAGTGCATTATCCAACAACCATTCAAATCACCTATTATAGAAGATCGTTATTCTATTTCAGGCATTTGCGTTATCTCAAAGCCGACATCCTCTAAGCGGGAGGTCTACTAAATATTCTCAAATTCTTGATGCAAAAGTAACTCAACAACCTGTTTTATTTGGGCCTAACTCTGATGAGATCTAGTTGAGGCATGTTCTTGATTGTACAATTGATTAAATACAAAATATGTTGATTGTTTCCGGTTGTGGGCAATATCATTGCATGAGAAAACGTTTTGCAGGATTTTATAATTTTGGAGTGCAGTGAAATTAAATTCTCCATGTGCACCCCATCCTTTGATATGAACACCATATGGGGTGTCAGAAATTAACTGAATTAGCCTCTTTAGAGCATTGAGTCATGCATGCTGAAGGGTTCTCTTTTGCTTTTCAACCTTCGAATTTCAGGAAACTGAGAGAGATGCCAAGTCAATTTGGCATTTCAACCCTTCTATTACCTTTACATGATTTTTATATTCATCATATGGTAAAACATTGGTTTTCAAATGAATAAGACTTCCATAAGTTTAGGCAGATATCATGAATGAAATATTCTATTGTCAATTATGGAATGTTATATTCGGAATTTTCTAAAGGCTAGAACATGATTGGTATTTATCCTTTAGACAATTTTTTTCTCATGTTTAACATATCTTCATCATCTTTCACTAGATTTTTCTCCACTTGGTCTGACCAAAGTGGGTGTTTCTTGATTATTTTATTAAAAACAATGGAATCAGTCACTTTTTCCTCTACTGTATTAGTAGACAAGTAACCCAAGGGGGGTTTAGAGAATAAATGTTCCCTTAAGATATCTTCTAGTTTAGAAATTATTTCACCTGTTAATTAAAATGAATCCAAAATGAATGGCCTTATATTGGTAAGTGACTTGAGATAATAGGGAATTCTCATTACTACATTTTCAATTATAGAATTATCTTGACAATGTGAAAAACTACTGCGGATAGAACATTCACAGTGAATGCCATCATGGGGAGGACCACCATGGTGGATTACAGCAAGAGATAACTCCTCTTGCTCCTTAGTCTTTTTTCCACATGAAGGGTTGTCGTGGCTCTCATACATAGATAGGCTCTCTGGATTTACAGAATTTTTATGAAGCAAGACTTAATAATAAAGTGTACGATGGAGAACTTCATAATTACTACTACCACTCCCATAATTTGGTAATGAGAGGGTAGGATCTTGAGCTGTAACAGATAAATGTTTGAGGGATTCAAGAACTCTAGCATTAAGGGAAGTCAGATTGCATCTCGACTCTTTATTTTCCAATTGTGTTTGGAGAGATTTATTTTTGGATGATCTCTTACAATTAGTTGGGGAAACTTGCTGGGAGAAGTGGTTATCATGGGAAGCTGTATGTGCCTTCCTTGGAGTGGTCACCAAAATGGACTGATTACCTCCAATGGGAAAGGGTGTATGTTCCTGATCATGTTGTCTGTATGATATGGTAGAGTATGCCCCATGACCCTTCTTGACTAGAACAAAGTTATGTATCAGTTTTGGTATGGCATGCTGATGTGACATCCCTGGGGTGGGGATAGATTTATGTGTCTCTTACCCTAGTACTGCTGAAGTTGTTGTTATGATATCCTAGCATGCTTCCAGAATATGGGTAGGAATTTGTGTCCTCCCTTTCACCATTGATAAGATGTGTTTGGTGACTTCAGTGGACAGAACAAGAATATATGTCCATTACCTATCAGGAATAGGTGTATGTTCCTGCTCCTATCCTCCTTTTCCTATCAATGGGTATTGACCGTACTCATGTATGGGGGAAAAGAGTTGGGTTTACCCCAAATTTTTCATCAGAGCTTTCTGACTGACTTCTATGGGTGCTTCCAAACGAGAATGTTGTTAGTCTTGATGGATGCTAGTAGGTGTATGTGCCTGTTGGTTTTTTCAGTCAAAAAAGGTTAAATAACTTCCATCAATATTGATAGATGGGACTGTTGGAAGAATTGGTGATCGTAAGCATGTGTATGTTCATGTTTACCAATTTCTACCATATTTTATTGGAGGGCTTCTTTAAATGTAGCCAGATGAGCCTTCTTACTGGTTAATAATTTTTAAACAGGTGTATGTGCCTATTCATGGTACTCCACTGGATTTTCCTGGTGGGATTAGTGGGTTTCTGCCAGACGAGTCTGCTGGGAAGCAGAATTAGGATGGACGTGAGTATGTTCCTGCTCATTTTTTACCACCAAGTTAGGTTGATGGACTTATCTGGAGGGGGAAAAGGTAAGAACATACTCCCAGTTGACCAAACGTTGTCCCCAGCAGTTCTTCTTGCGTTCCCGGGTCTGAGGGACCTGGGACGATCATCCATAGGTGACACCCCCATCATGTTGCAGGTTCACTACCACACGATTTTTCTTGTGGTAATTATTTGTGGGAGTCCTCAGGATGGACCCATGAATCCTTTAATTGAGGCCTTGAGTGACCTCTTGATCCACCTCCCTATAGTACGAGAGGGACTAGTTGTTTCTTTCTAGGGATAAGGACCCAAAACGATTGAAAATGGTGGTTGGAACCGTCTAATTCTTGTTCATTAGTCATTTTTTGTCGGACGATCGAGGATTGTTATTAACCTAGAGAGCCATTCAGGCATCCTCCAAAGTTGGGATTGTACTATGCTGACGGTACTCCTTTACCGTTAAGTTAGAGACCCAGCATTGAAGACATTGGGTGGGTGATAACATCCTTCTCTTGGATGAGGATCCAGCCTGAGTAGCGGTCGGGAAGTTCGTAGATAACATCTTGAAGAAATCCATTTTGGGCTAAAGGGAGTTCTGAGAAAAAAAATTGAAAACAACAATAAACTCCATTAAAGAGATATCTTTTAGATGGATGCATGTGTGATTTATTGCTTTGTTTGGACTTCCTTTACCAATTGATAGGTGCCTGACAGGTGGGTAACATTATTAACTTGTTTAAGGATTTTACCTCGAGTTCGCCATTCTTGTTTCGTAGTTCCTGGAAATGTGTGTTCTTGTTTTAAGAATCACTATTTCCTGGCGGTTTCCATTGGATTTATTCATGGAACCAGAAACACCCAACAATTATTTATCTAAAAGGGACCCACTTTCCAAAGGTAGGCATTCATTAAGTTTGAACATTATAATGCTTAACACTACTAGAAAGGGGAGTTTTCCCAAATGTTTTATACCAACGGTTCAAAGGAACCATTGGCATATGTTGTATTTCCCAATGGTTTATATAAACCATTGGAAAAGACCTTTAAGAACTTACTTTTCCCAACGGTTTTATGAAACTGTTGGGAAAAGTGGGGGGAAAACATAGTTTTCCCAACGGTTTTATAAAACCGTTGGGAAAGATTGGTTTTTTCCAACGGTTTTTAAGAAACGTTGGGAAAAAAAGCCCCAAATACCAAAATGCAGGCAGCGGCCTCCCCACGATTCCAGAATCCTTCCGCTCGTCTCCTGGAGCGATAACTTGGCAGAAGGACTTCCCAATCCCCACATCTTCCATCCGATCAGAACCTACCAGGTTAGACTGCTTCTATATTTTATCAAGGATATAGTTCCACCTCTTATAAATCATATCCTTCTATTCTCGATTTCGTTATTCCCATTTTTTAGGGTTTTTTTTAAAATTTTATGATTGTTCCACGAATTGTGTACTCAAATCCCTATATCGGTGTATGTACAATTAATGTTTTCATTACACATTTACATATATAAGGGCATGGTGTCTCTTTATTGTGTTCTAATTTTGAAGATTCATAGTTTTTTTTAATCTGTTTCAAATATTATAGCTTTATGTATAGGAACTAATAAGAAATTGTTTGTAATATTTATTGATATTATTTCATGAAAATCACTCCTTTCATTAAGATCATGCCAAACATGAAGATCTTGTTCATCTTAATTTTTGTACACTATGTGTATTACATAACAACTATGTATCATGTTTCTATAAAAATCTATATATATATGAAATGACACACTGTTCACTTATCCTTTGCACAATAGAACATATGGAGTATCTTCTTGAACTTTTCCAAATAGTATGTGGTCCCTAATTAGTACTTCTTCCTTCTTCATGAAACTAATTCACAAAATGTCAAATTTGAAATATTAGTGAATATTAGTTTTTCTAATATAACCATTAATCATTCTACCTTCGACATCGTACATGTGTTATTTAATCACCTTTTTAAAACACAATGACCATTTTCACTGATTTGGGGTTCCTCAAAATGTTTGGGAAAATCAGAAAAATGCATGTATTGAATCGTGTTTCTCATATGGTTTCATGGATACAAGTTCATCTCGAAAATCCTGACTGCATGGTTCAAATATCATGAGGACCATGAGATTATTATTCTTCACACAAATGAAGTTTTTTTCTACAACTATGTGTTTTTGTTTTCACTTTTGATTTGGCTGAAAGGGGAGATTTTTGGTCATTAATCAAGGTTTTGGGTGGTCATTTATGATGTAAGATAGTATGACTTCATTTTACTTGATATATCCAATATTATTATTGATTTATGTTCAATTTGATTATCTTTAACTAGTGATGTTATTTAATAAGTTGTTATTAATGGTTGTAATAATGAAGATATGGTATAAGGGTTCATATGGTGTGTATAAGGGTACACGTGGTGTGTATAACGGTTGACATGTTATCAGTGAACTCAATTCATTAATTTAAGCCCTCATTCTCACTAGAATGTAAGAAATTCACAGTTATGTGAATTTTCAATGTTTATTGGTTACAGTTTTATTTTAATTGCATTTTCTAATTTGGAATTGAACTGTATTCAAACATAGTCAAACAATATTTATAACTTGGTGAACATTACAACTTGTATGATTTATTAAATCCATTCAAGCTCTTCTAAAACAATTGATAGCTGACTTGACCATTATGTGAATTTTCAATGTTTATTGGTTGCAGTTTTATTTGAATTGCATTTTCTAATTTGGAATTGAACTGTATTCAAACATAGTCAAACAATATTTCGAACTTGGTTAACATTACAACTTGTATGATTTATTAAATCCATTCAAGCTATTCTAAAACAATTGATATCTACATTACCAATGAATCCCCCTATTCCCTCATATATTTAGTTTTTTGGGTTACACATTAGTTTTCTTTTTCTAATTAATTACATATTTGTTTTCAAAAGTAGAAAATAAAGCCAATTGAAGAGAGACGAAGGAAAAAATGATGGAGAACAATCATCGAATGACGGAGTTGGGAGTTCCATCATTAGTGCCTGTAGTGAGTACTTTATTTCAAATTGATATATTTAAAGAATAAATAATGTCATGTGATTATTTTTTTGTAAAAATTTTTGTAGGATCCACAAATACGTCGACAGTTATTCGACGAGGAGCCTAGTATTGGTCCTAGTACTCAGGCTGGTGGTACGAGGAGGGTTCGTACCAGAGGTGGATGAGCAGCTGCGCGTACCCGACTAGACCCCTCCCCTCCCACTAACATGTCATCCTTCCCACATTATGATCTCGGTGTGTCGTTAAGGACACACGGGATACTTAGGCCTCCCATGTTTTCGCTACCTTCTGCATCTTCTGACCCATCATTTTCACATCCCATGATGATTCCCACTCCCCAGTCAGCATCCGGTCAGACAGTTGCCCCATCTTCTTTTCCTTATACTTCTATCTCTCGGAGCTTCTATATTCCATCGTCTTCGACTCCTGTTCCACCACAGGGTGTTCCATCGGTTTCTGTGGATCCAGCGGTGCTCAGCGATCAGACCGGCACAGGTATATTTATAGAACCCTAACAAATTTTTATAGCAATATTTATTTTCATTATAACATGTTTTGATAAAATATTTGTTTTTATTTCATGACAGATACATCTACTGATAGGAGGCATGGGCGGGGGCGTACACGCATGCGTTCGGTGTGGAACCACCGCACACAGGTTATTGTGGATTATAATGAAGACAACCAAATGGTTGAGAAAACAGGGCAGCAATGTCGGAGTTTTTTGGCGATGCTTTCCAAATACTCTGACATCATTACCGTCATCCCGCTATCATGGAGACATTTTCCACATGAGGTCAAGGATAGAGCATGGGCAGAGATATGGGTAAAACAATCTGTTCTATTTAATTCCATGAATTATTTTTGTATTTATATGAATTAATATTTTGATTTCAGCTTCGATTTAATTTTCCCGATGGTGAGGGTGCACGGCTGGAATGTCTAAAGTATTTAGGCGAGCTTTGGAGATCCTACAAGAATGAGTTGTATATTGGTTGGGTTTCTAGAGTTGGCACTGAGTTAGAGGCGGTACCAGTGGTGGATGATTCTCCTATATATCAGTATCGTCAGATGATTACTCATTGGACGAGTACCCAGTTTAAGGTATTAATAACATTTGTGGTATTTAAATAATAACTTTCATGTTTTTAATTAATACTATCTATTGCATTTTTGAATTTTATTTAGTAATCATCTGGAAAAAATAAAAAGAAAATTGATGCAAAAAAATACCTCCACACACTGGGACGCACTACGATGCCTGATCATGAGAGGAAGCAGGTATGACAATTGTTTATAAGTTTTCTTTATGCCTTAGAATTTCTTTTGTTTCCTAAATTATTTAATAGTTTTCTAAAGTTTTCATATAACTTTAGTTTTCAATGTCATTGTAGAGGCAAATACAAAATATTGAAGGACATGTGCCTCGATAAAAACTGTTTTTCTCAAGTAGACGGAAAAAGGATGGAAGTGCCGTCAACGAAGCGACTTAGTAGCAGATTGTAAGTTTTAATCTGTTGAATTTATATTTTAATATCTATTTTGTAACATAATGATATATTTATATTTGTAACAAGATGCTTTAGAGGCCCTCGACGCACAAGAACCAGACGATTTTGGGCCAACAGATCACTTACATCAGGTCTTGGGAGAGGAGCATTCTAGCAGAGTACGCTTCCAACCTAGGATAGCCCCGATGAGGTATTGGTCATCCTCAGGTACAATCTGTAGTGCCACCGAGCTGTAGCAAGTTAGGCCACAGGTAGCAGAAGCTGAGAAAAGGTCCAGAGAGACGGCAGAACAGTCTGCTAGGGCAAACAATGCGTTTATGAAATTTATTGAAGCTCTACATCCTACACTTCCAGCAGAGGCCAGCCCAGATTTTGATGAGTATATGTAATCGATACGTTCTATATACGGTGCTCCAGGTGGCAGTTCTAGTGGTGGTCCAGACAATGTCCATCTTGATGATGATGATGGTGAGGATTCTGATGCGGAAGAGGAGGGAGAGGAGGAGGGCGATGCGGGTGGTGAGGGCGAGGAGGAGGACGAGGACAAGGAGGAGGGTGAGGGCAAGGGAAATGATGGGGACGAGGACGAGGGTGATGATAATGATGGTGATGATGGTGTTGGTGATGTGGGACAAGTTGATCCATTACATTTTTTACTGATATTACTGAGATTTTATATTTAATCTATTCTAGTTGTTGGTTTTATCTAAACTCATAGTATAGTAATGGAGTTGAGTTATTTTTATATATTATCTGATTTTATGGATGTTGTTGTCTTTTAGTGGTTGTGTGTTTGGGAACCCCCCCCCCCCCTCCTTCCTGGACCCTGGACAACCCCCCACCCTCCTCCCTGGACCCCGGACAGCCCCGCCGGACAGCCCCCCTGATAGCCCCCCACCCTCCTCCCTGGACCCTGAACAACCCCCCGGACAGCCCCCCAGATAGCCCCCCGGACAGCCCCGCCACCCTCTTCCTTGGACCCGGACAAGCCCCCGAATAGCCCCGGATAGCCCCCAAACAGCCCCTCGAACAGCCCCCCCACCCTCCTCCCTGGACCCTAGACAGCCCCCCGAACAGCCCCCCGGATAGCCCCCCGGACAGCCCCCTAGACACCACCCCCCCCCCCCACCCTCCTCCTTGGACCCCGAACAACCCCCCGTATATCCCCCCGCACATCACCCCCACCCTCCTCCCTGGACCCCAGATAGCCCCCCGGAAAGCCCCCCAGACAGCCCCTCGGACAGCCCCCCCACCCTCTTCCTTGGACCCCGAACAACCCCCCACACAGAGGATTCTCATAAAATCGAAAACATTTTAAGTACATATGGAAAACCGACCAAACACATTTGGTTTCCATTTAAACTTTTGTATAATAATCCATGGGTCATATGTGACGTGTACGAATCAACCCCGCCTCAATCCGAGGCGCGGTGTGGCCGCCACCACTCAAAGTGTCTGCCTTTTGTTTCAAAAGGACGTCATTTTAATTGAAAAACATCAACTAGCACAGGGAAAACTGACCAAACGCAATTAGATTGTGTCGATACATCAGCACAACGATCCATGGGTCATATGTGATGTGTAAGAGTCATCCCCGCCTCAATCCGAGGTGCGGTGAGGCCGTCACCACTCAAAGTGTATGTCTTTTGTTTCAAAAGGACATCATTTGAATTGAAAAACATCAACTGGCATACGGAAAAGCAACCAAACGCATTCGGATTGTGTTTATAATTTATCACAACGATCCATGGGTCATATGTGACGTGTTCGAGTCAACCCCACCTTAATCTGAGTCACGGTGTGGCCGGAATCACTCTAAGTGACTCTCTTTTTCTTAAAGTGGACAACAAATTAAGTACATACGGAAAACTGACCAAATGCATTTGGTTTCCATTGAAACTTTAGGAGAACAATCCATGGGTCATATGTGACGTGTAAGAGTCAACTCCGCCTCAATTCGAAGCACATTGTGGCCAGCACCACTCAAAGTGTCTGCCTTTTGTTTCAAAAGTACGTCATTTTAATTGAAAAACATCAACTGGCATACGGAAAACTGACCAAACACATTCGGATTGTGTTGATACATTAGCACAACGATCCATGGGTCATATGTGACGTGTACAATTCATCCTCGCCTCAATCTGAGGTGCGGTGTGGCCGCCACCACTCAAAGTGTCTGTCTTTTGTTTCAAAAGGACGTCATTTTAATTGAAAAACATCAATTGGCATACGGAAAACTGACCAAACAAATTCGGATTGTGTCGATAATTTAGCACAACGATACATGGGTCATATGTGATGTGTATGAGTCAACCCTGCCTTAATCTGAGGCACGGTGTGGTCAGAATCACTCTAAGTGTCTCTCTTTTGCTTAAAATGGACAATAATATAAGTACATACGAAAAACCGACCAAACGCATTTGGTTTCCATTGAAACTTTAGGATAATAATCCATGGGTCATATGTGACATGTACCAGTCAAATCCACCTCAATGTGAGGTGTAGTGTGGCCGGAACCACTCAAAGTGTCTGCCTTTTGTTTAATAGGGCGTCATTTTAATTGAAAAACATCAACTAGTATACAAAAATCGACCAAACGCATTTGGATTGTGTCGATACATTAGAAAAACGATCCATGGGTCATATGTGACATGTAAGAGTCAACCTCGCCTCAATCTGAGGTGCAGTGTGGCCACTACCACTCAAAGTGTTTGTCTTTTGTTTCAAAAGGACGTCATTTGAAGTGAAAAACATCAACTGGCATACGGAAAACCGACCAAACGCATTCGGATTGTGTCGATACTTTATCACAACGATACATGGGTCATATGTGACATGTAAGTGTCAACCCCGCCTTAATCTAAGGCACAGTGTGGTCCGAATCACTCTAAGTGGCTCTCTTTTTCTTAAAATGGACAACAATTTAAGTGCATACGGAAAACCGACCAAACGCATTCGGTTTCCATTGAAACTTTAGGAGAACGATCCATCGGTCATATGTGACATGTAAAAGTCAACTCCTCCTCAATCTGAGGCGTTGTGTGGCCGGAACCACTCAAAGTGTCTGCCTTTTGTTTCAAAAGTACGTCATTTTAATTGAAAAACATCAATTGGAATACGGAAAACTGACCAAACGCATTCGGATTGTGTCATTACATTAGAACAACGAACCATGGGTCATATGTGACGTTTAGGAGTCAACCCCACCTCAATCCGAGGCATGGTGTGGCCACCACCACTCAAAGTGTCTGTCTTTTGTTTCAAAAGGACATAATTTGAAGTGAAAAACATCAACTGGCATACAGAAAACCGACCAAATGCATTGAGATTGTGTCAATACTTTAGCACAATGATCCATGGGTAATATGTGACATTTACGAGTCAAACATGCCTTAATCTGTGGCACGGTGTGGCCGGAATCACTCTAAGTGGCTCTCTTTTTCTTAAAATGGACAACAATTTAAGTACATACGGAAAACTGACCAAACACATTCGGTTTCCATTGAAACTTTAGGAGAATGATCCATGGGTCATATGTGACGTGTAAGAGTCAACGCCGCCTCAATCCGAGGTGCGGTGTGGCCGGTACCACTCAAAGTGTCTACCTTTTGTTTCAAAAGTACGCCATTTTAATTGAGAAATATAAACTGGCATACGGAAAACCAACCAAACGCATTCGGATTGTGTCAATAAATTAGAACAATGATCCATGGGTCATATGTAACGTGTACAAGTCTACCCCGCCTCAATCCAAGGTGAGGTGTGGCTGCCACCACTCAAAGTGTCTACCTTTTGTTTCAAAAGGACGTCATTTTAATTGAAAAACATCAACTGGAATACGGAAAACCAACCAAACGCATTCAGATTGTGTCGATACATTAGCACAACGATCCATGGGTCATATGTGACGTGTACGAGTCAACCCCTCCTCAATCCGAGGCGAGGTGTGGCCGCCACCACTCAAAGTGTCTGTCTTTTGTTTCAAAAGGACGTCATTTGAAGTAAAAAACATCAACTGGCATACGGAAAACTGACCAAATGCATTCGGATTGTGTAGATACTTTAGAACAATGATCCATGGGCCATATATGATGTGTAAAAGTCAACCCCGCCTTAATCTGAGGCACGTTGTGGCCAGAATCACCCTATGTGTCTCTCTTTTCCTTAAAATGGACAACAATTTAAGTACATATGGAAAACCGACCAAACGCATTCGGTTTCCATTGAAACTTTAGGAGAACGATCCATGGGTCATATGTGACGTGTATGAGTCAACTATGCCTCAATCCGAGGCGCGGTGTGGCCGGCACCACTCAAAGTGTCTGCCTTTTGTTTGAAAAGTATGTCATTTTAATTGAAAAACATCAACTGGCATACGTAAAACTAACCAAACGCATTCGGATTGTGTCGATACATTAAAAAAACGATCCATGGGTCATATGTGACGTGTAAGAGTCAACCCCGCCTCAATCCGAGGTGCGGTGAGGCCGTCACCACTCAAAGTGTCTGTCTTTTGTTTCAAAAGGACATCATTTGAATTGAAAAACATCAACTATCATACGGAAAAGCAACCAAACGCATTCGGATTGTGTCGATAATTTATCACAATGACCCATGGGTCATATGTGACGTGTTAGAGTCAACCCCATCTTAATCTGAGGCACGGTGTGGCCGAAATCACTCTAAGTGGCTCTCTTTTGCTTAAAGTGGACAACAAATTAAGTACATACGGAAAACTGACCAAATGCATTCGGTTTCCATTGAAACTTTAGGAGAACAATCCATGGGTCATATGTGACGTGTAAGAGTCAACTACGCCTCAATTCGAGGCACGGTGTGGCCGGCACCACTCAAAGTGTCTGCCTTTTGTTTCAAAAGTACGTCATTTTAATTGAAAAACATCAACTGGCATACGGAAAACCAACCAAACACATTCGGATTGTGTCGATACATTAGGACAACGATCCATTGGTCATATGTGACATGTACGAGTCAACCCCGCCTCAATCTGAGGTGCGGTGTGTCCACCACCACTCAAAGTGTCTGTCTTTTGTTTCAAAAGGATGTCATTTGAAGTGAAAAACATTAACTGGCATACAGAAAACCGACCAAATGCATTTAGATTGTGTCGATACTTTAGCACAATGATCCATGGGTCATATGTGACGTGTACGAGTCAACCCCGCCTAAATATGAGGCACAGTATGGCCGGAATCACTATAAGTGGCTCTCTTTTTCTTAAAATGGACAACAATTTAAGTACATACAGAAAACCAACCAAATGTATTCGGTTTCCATTGAAACATTAGGAGAATGATCCATGGGTCATATGTGACATGTACGATTCAACTCCGCCTCAATCTGAGGTGGGGTTTGTCCGGAACCACTCAAAGTGTCTTCCTTTTGTTTTAAAAGTACGTCATTTTAATTGAAAAACATCAAATGGCATACGGAAAACCAACCAAACGCATTCGGATTGTGTCGATACATTAGAACAACGATACATGGGTCATATGTGACATATACGATTCAACCCCGCCTCAATCTGAGGCACGGTGTGGCCGATAGAACTCCAGGTGTATGTATTATGTTTAAAATGGACATTATTTCAGGTAAAAATATATGGTATACAAAAAACTGATCAAATTATGAATTGACTTCCGGATTACACATATAATTGTCATCTAAATTTTAAATTGAATTCTAAATGAATTATGTATGTTTATAATTACGTTATGAATTCTAATTTAATTATGGATGTGTATAGTTCCACCATTATATGTTAAATGTGTATGAATTTGTTCTCTATATGTAATTGTTAGTTGGTTATTGCAGGTAAAATAATTGGATTGAAAATGATAGGGAACCCACAAATTGAGACATAGTGGGCAAATTGGAGAGCTGGTTGCAAATTGGGGAGCTGCTGGGCAAATTGCAGAGCTGCTGTGCAATTTTCCCATTAGAGGCTCTGCCAATGGTTCAAAACCGTTGGCATATAATGTCTAGGTTTTGTTTTACCAACGGTTCATAAAACCGTTGGTAAAACACTTTTCCCAACGGTTCTAAACCGTTGGGAAAGAGGAAATTTTGGGTTTTTCCCAACGGTTTTGAAAATCGTTGGGAAAAACATGGTAATTTTCAACACTTTATCCCAACGGTTATTTAGAACCGTTGGGATAGGGTAATTTTTCTCCACCCTATCCCAACGGTTCACTGTAAACCGTTGGGAAAAGTATTTCCCAACGGCTTACTTCCCTATGGTTTGCAGAACCTTTGGTATAACATATACCAACGGTTCTACAGCCTTTCCAAACGGTTCTAAACCATTGGGAAATCCTGTATTTCCAGTAGTGTAAGAATGTGCATTGGTCGAGAGGATGGGAGGTCATACTCATCACACCCTTTCGGGGAAAAATATTTTCTACTCTGGGACTCTCTTTATAAATTTAATATGTTTTCATGAATCTTTATTAATTTACCAAGTACAACATATGTTTCCCTTGTAATTTTCAATCAATTATTAACATTTTTGAAATTCAAAATCATCCATATTTATTCGAGGTTTTCCATTAATGGATATATCCATATGTATTCGAGGTTCTCTATCAATGGTAACCTCTCATATAATACTTATAGATTCTTTTAATTGTTACTATGATGACACCGGTTTTTAAGCCACCTAGTGGGGCACTCTGGAATTTATTTTCATCCAGGGATATGAAGGTTTGTTTTGATATTGGGATCTTACCCATAAAATAGGCTACCTACATATCCTTGTGAAAGTAATCAGAACCCTCGTAGTTTGGTTTCGCATAACGAGACACATCGTACCTTTTTAGGTCATCTGATAAGGATCTAGTCATAAATTTTAATGTCATGTTGTAAGGACATCTATGTGAAAGGTTCTTAGTCAAAGTTTGGTGTGGATATTATTCCAAAACAGCCCATGGAACTTGGAAAGGATATGGGTTTCTATGTAATATTAGACCCTGTAGGGAATATGGCCCAAGGAGAACAGGGTTGATTTGAAGTGTTGGATTTGAACCTCAAAGAGGCTTCCTACATATCCCATTTGGATGGGAATCAAAGCCCACATAGTTCAATGAGTATCATAGGAGAGTATAGTCATTTGAGATAAATGAGTTTGGGTTTACTTCCTGAAAAGGATGCCTTGATGATTTGGGGGTTTAATTTGGGGTTTATTCCTAAGGAAGATGCCCAGATTAATGGAATTGGGGTTTGATTACTGGAGAGGATATCCAATGAGATCGGGCCCTAAGAAGGCTTCCTACGTATCCCAATTATGATGGGAATCAAAGTTATTTTAGTTCATAGGTTTTGAAAATGTTGTGATCATGACAAATCTCTAAGTCTGCATGAGTCGTGCTCAGTGTGAGAAACAAGAGGATTTCAAAGATTCAAAAAAGCCTCCCACACTTTTCCTCCTCTACTGGTGGAAGAGTGTGCACCTATAGTGGCCATGGTGGATGAGGTCGAGGTGACCCGGGAAGAGGGAGAGGCGGCGATCCCTCCCTCTGTTCTATTTACATTGGACAAGGGTCCAATGAAAGGAATGAGGGGTGATGGTTAGGGGCTTACACCAGTATGGCTTCCCTAAAATTGATCTTAGTAGGGGAGGGAGACTTTTCCTTTTCTTGGATGGAAAAGAAATTGTGAACCCTACCTTCCCTACTATAGACCTAAGGTTCTGGGTCTTTGAGAAGGGAGAGGTCAAGACTCAAACCCCAATCTTCCAAACAAAGAACTTCCCAACACTGTTCATGGGAGAAAGGTCCATGTGACTATGGATATACAAACCCACCGACGCTCTATGAATCCAAACCCCATTGTGAAAAAAATGTGGGAAACCTCTGACTGCAGATATACAAACCCAAATAGAAGACACGCTGATGTACCTTTCCCAAAGGTTTGATAAGTCGGGAGGTTTTGGTGGATGTCTCAACAGAATCCTTTTCAAACTAGGGAGACAATGAAGAAGAATCTTGTCCATGAATGGATTTTAGGAGGTCTTGTTGGCTTGTATACTGAAGAGAATAGTTGAATCAAAGAGGGGCTCCCAAGTAGATAACGGTGCGCAAGTATGGGCGCACAAGCAGGCTTGGGTGACCTGATGTTCACTTAAGAGATGAACAACATGTATATTAATACATGGGTGAGACATGACTCAAGCCTTCAAAAGTATTAACAGTTATTCCCAAAAGTGGGGCGCTCAAGTTCCTATGAAAGGAATAGATGGCCGGCAAGTGTTTCTGATTTAGGGAGATCATGCGCTTTAGGCGTGCAAGTGTTATGGAATTCAAATACTAAAAGGACTTGAGTCATATAATCCTCCTTCAAATCCTCCTCTCTAGGTGTTAAAGAACTACAATGTTTTGGAAGACTTGGGAGAATCCCTAGGGAGACCAGAGCAGTAATTGGGATTTAGGGAAATGTGTCCATATAAAAGAAGGCCCCAAGGGTCTATTTATAGGAAAAAATTGGACCCTAGGCGAAAGGATATTGGGTGAACAAGTGGCTTTCACACATAATTGTGGTTCACAAGTACCTTGCGCGTCGATGGTGTTTGGGATAGACTAGGGCGACACTCTGATGACTTAGACAAAATTATTACTCCAATCAACTCCAACATGGTGGCGCACATGTGTTTACGTTTAGGTATCTTGGGAACCTCTTTGGGGACTTAGCCAAAATAATTTCTTCATTATCCTCCAACATGGTGGTGTGTAGGTGTTTGCGTGTAGGTATATTGGGTGCCTCTTTAAGGACTTATACAAAATAATTTCCCCATTCTCCTCCAGCGTGGTGGCGCACAGGTATTTTGTCTGCAGGTACCTTGAGCGCCTTTTTTGGGGACTTAGCCAAATAATTGCTCCATACCATGGGGGATGCGCCCCTTCACCCCTTCTTGGGATCTGTATCGGGCTATTTTCCCAGCCCTTCGGGCTGGTGCCTTTGCTACCATCACTGACCCCCATGAAAAATGCAGAGTCGCACGATGAATATTTTGAGCATGGTTGAAGAAGTTTTGTGGAAAAGTTCATGGAACACATTTCATCATGTCTACAAAGTCATTAGATATTTTTTTCCAATATATCACCCTTATAAAATATTAAAAAAGGATTTTAATGATTTAAAAAATATGATTAGCCCCCCCCCCCATAACCTTTTTTAGATAAATAACATTACAACAAGATGAAAAAAAATCAATGTGACATTTGGGTTGATAAAAATTTTAGTTCATTAAAATATAAATGGAAGAAATGGTCCATTTTATTTGATCCTCTGTATTGTATATTTTTAAAGGTAAATTATAAGACTTATGTTATGTATATTGAGAAAGATATATGTGAAATTTTTATCAGAACTTTTTTAGCAATAAAAGGAATGACATAATATGTATTTCATAATAGATTGGACTTAATATCTATTGGAATAAATTTTTACTTATCTCCCAATATGAAAGGAAAAAATAATATATTTACCTCAATATTTTTATGTGTTAAATAGGAGTTAAAAGATGAAATTTTTTCAATGTTTGTATGGTTTTAAATTACCTATTAGGTATTCTTAAAATATAAAAAACATGGTTTCATTGATGGATTTGAAATTAATTAGCATGGAATCTCATAATTTTCATGCATTGATGCAACACCTACTGCCAGTTTCACTATGTGGGATATTGATAGTTCTTATCAAAAAATTTATCATCTATTTATGTTTCTTTTTCAATTCCATTTTGAGTAAATTCATTGATCCAAATTTGTTAAATTATTCAAAGAATGAAACTTTCCTCATCTATTTTCAATTATAAATATATTTTCCACCATTTTTTAATATAATGGTTTATCTGATGATTCAATTGGTGTGATAGATAAATATATGCAGTCTTGTATATTTATGTTATATATATCCTTTTGAAGGATATATGATAATTTAAAAGGATATTTTGAAAATATTAATTGACCAGAGGCCTAAAATATTCAAAAATATATATCAAAGGAGGTGGATGAGTTTTTTAATGACTACTTATATAAATTGGGGTATGTTGTTCTCCTCATACCTGGGTATTTGGTAGTTAATATTGAATATAGGGGGGGTTAGCTTAAATTTACAGTTAATTTCATGTGATATAGTTATTCATGGACATTTATAAATTTTAAACAACATGGGTTTGGTTCAACTATATATATCATCACATATTATTGGATTCAAGGTATGATATCTAAAAAGAAATGAAAATTGTTTGATGTATGTTCATGAAAATTAATTTCTTTCATGGTTTAAGGACAAAGTCAAAATGTATCCATCTGCCTCAAAAAAATGAAATGGTTAGCTTTTGGATTATGTGTTAATGTAATCACATGCTTGGTTTTTTAAATTAATAGTTACACATTTTACACACAAAAATCAGGACAACAAGAGTACTTTTCCAAATAGTAGATTAATGTTCATCACTGAAGAAATGCATTTTTTGAGTGAAAAAAGAAAAAAAAACTCAATTTCTATATCATCTTCTTATTTTAGTGTTTTTGAGGTTATATGGGAAATTAATTATACTATATTTTCAGTGCTATTTTTTATGTGTAACGGGGTTGATAGTAAATGTTGTATGAAACATGATGATTGTGGATTTACATGTGTTGATTTGAAAAGATTTTATTTCATAGAGGAACCATTTATCATACTAACGCTTTTGAAGTAGAAATTTTATGTTATTTTCCTATCAAATGATTAGTGGTCATAATTTTTCAAGGAACAAAATCATTTGGGTGGTGAGTATGTTGATTTTGTTGATGTTTTTGTGGACTTATGTGATATTTATTCATATATTAAAACTTTAGATTATGATAAAAATGACTATGATGTAGGTATAGTCCATACTATATGAAATGATCACATATACGGGATATGAGAAAAAATCCATTAATCTCCTAATTATTTAGATAAATATATATTTTTTATTTATTTTTTATGAAACTAACATATGTAAAAAATGCTATTTTTTATCATTTATATGAATTATTTATTGAAATTAATATTCATCAGATTCATTTAAACATTTTTTTAATGAAAAATCCAGAAATAATTATTTTTTTGGGAACTTACACATATAAAAACATAATTGTTTTGACACTAATATTTAAATATATAGATGTAAATTATTTCTGCCTTTTTTGTAATAATTTTCAAATTCATCAGTTTTAGTTAAACAATTTTTTATTGAAGATTCTTGAATTAATTATTTTATAATGAATCTTTCACATGTAAAAGCACTATTTTTTTACTTGAATATTTAAATATATATGGCTGTGTTTCTCATTTATAATATTTTAAATTATTTTTTATATTCATCAATATTAGTTACGCATTTCTTGGTTGAAGAAACCAAACATCATTATTTTTTATGAAACTTACACATGTAAAGACACTAATTTTTTAACTTTGATGCTTAAATATATAAATTTTGATCATTTCTATAATTTTTATATTAATTTTTATATTCATATGTTTTAAATAAACCTTTTTTGGTTAAATAATCCTAGCATTGTTATTTTTTTGAGACTATTTCTTTATATTCAATATTTTCAAATATGAAATTTTGTTTAGATATATTAATATATAATTTTCTTTATGTTGTTAAAAATAAAAAAAATTACTTCAGACAATCATTTGATTCTAATCAAATACAAGTACATGAAGTTTCATTACACCAATATTTTTAAATTATGGACACTGAGGAAGAAGAATATTTTACAAGGCATGTGTATATTTTTTCATATTAATATATCAATAATAATAAAATTATTTAATGATATTAAACTTTTTTTTCAAAATTATTTGTAGTGCTACTGGTGAACCTATTATGGTAGATTCTTATTATTCTCCCAATATGAAAATACCCATAGTTGGTAGACATGGAATTAAACGTTTACAAAAACTTTCACATTCTCATGGGGATCTGAGGTTTATAATTGAATTTTATGATAATAATAACTTATTTGTCTTGAGAGTAATGTAATTTATGATTTTTATGTCCATACAGATCCATTTTAAGATTATAATTTTATATCTTGGTTAGAGGAGCATTGACTAGAAAACCAAAGATTGATTTTGGGAGTCCTTGGTGATAAAATATCTCAACTAATTTTTTTCAATTATTTTAATATTATATATTTCATATGAATAATATATAATATATTCAATTATAAATGACATTTGTCTTTCATGATATAAATGAAATTAAGAAGATGTGGCTATATTTTGTGTTAATTATATGGAGGGGTTTAAAATAAAAATTGACTTTGCTTTATATTTTTGGGAATAAATAGAATGTAAACTCATGCCTCAAATAAATATTTTTATATACAAAGGCATAGGAGGGTTTTGAGGCCATTTTTTAGAGGAATTATTTCTGGTATAATAATTATTGTGTATAAAATCAATTTGTAAATTTATTTTTTATTTTTTTAATGAATTATTAATTTATTCTTATATAAAAATCCTTTAAAAGATCTAACCAAGATATATATTCATGGAATGTATATCCTCATACTTTTTCACATGGAGGGTATCCTTTACTATAGGATAAAATGATGGCTAAAAAGATTGATTAATCAAGATCTAAATATACTAGTGGCTCTGAAAAGGGTTAGTTTAACCCTACATTCCCCTAACTAGCCAAGAAAATTTAAAACTGTGAGAATTAAAAAAAGTAAAATTTCTTATAGATCCTTAAAATAAGTTGCTGATGAGATTATTTTAAATTAATTATTATATTTCTTGAATATTACTATTTTGTAAATTCATCACACTAATATAACATTTACATATATCATTTCGATATTTCATTTAGTAGAAAGTGATTTAAGGGACCTTTATCATTGATTATAGGATAAATATTCTTACAACTACTTTTGGAAAGAAATACCCTTAAGTCGTGTAAGTGGATATGAGATGAGTGTCCCTATTATAAAAAAAATTGGTTGTCCTAGTATGACATCAAGTGGGCAGAATACAAGGGTGAAATAGCTTCCATGAAGGATGAGTTGTGAGATAAAAAGTAGTCAGTATATGATATAATTAAATATTTTTTACATGATATGTTTATATAAGTTTTTATAAAAACACAACCTTCCTACCAAGATTCTTCACCACCTCATTTAAAACGGGTTATATACTATGAGATTCATGTTTTTAGTCCCCATAAAAATATTATAGCAAACAGAATCATATATAATTTTGGGAATTATGTACATCATTAGATTATGTAGTTTAAATAGGTTAAAGTAGCAGTACATGATATTATTGATCCAACTACTCTATTATTGTTACTTATCGAGGAGGTTTCCATAACTGGAGAGAGTGTGGGTCCTCTTTTATATTGTCTAACTAGTCCTATCTATAAATTTTCATATGTGGTATGTTTTGTTTTTAAATTTTTATTTACTTTTCATTTAAAATTACTTGTAATATTTTCTTATATTAACCTTAATATAAGAGTACTTGAAGTCTAATAAATCATTACAAAAAACGTTTTAGGAACTAGTAACATGGGATACTTCTTTGGTTTCTTCTTGGCTAAAGAAAGTATAACTGAATTATTTTATGATTGAGATTTATTATGAATTTCCCATGACTATTAACATATATTTTAGAAACTATCCATTAATAATATTGAAAAAAACATCAAGGATATTTTCATTGGTGACGATCTCTCCATACCCATGTTGTAGCTATTTTCCATTTAAGTAAATTTTCATTTCAATTTTCATTTCATTATGTAAATAAAACTTATAGTGAGTTAATTTACTACTTATACAATTAGATATCCCCAAAATCTTTTCATACAAAATGAGAGAACATTGTTATATAGTTTTTTGGATTTGGAATATATTTCAACAGCTATTCAATATCAATATAATAATGATAGAGTTAAATATATATTTGGAATATTGTTAAATATATAAATCAAGTGTTAGTTTATTATATACCTTGAGAGGTAATAAGACTTATATAATTATGATCTACCATCCATTATAATGTCATTAATGATAAAAGAATTATATTTTTATGGACATTGGTTGTTATGTGTATTCTTCCCACATTAATTCACCATATATTGGCTATTCTCTTTACTAGGTTAAGTTCGTAAAAAAATTACATATTTTTGGAATTTGTATGTTTTATTTTATTTTATTAGTTATTTAATTAAAAAAAGTCATGTTATATTTGTTTTGGTAATTAGTATCATAAAATACAATAGGTCCTGTAAAGAGTGTAATAGGGTTAACTTATTTGTAAAGAATCCAAATAAAATCAACTATGTGAAAATATAATTATATATCTTTTATATTAGTTAATGTTTGGTATATCTTACATATATAGTGTTTCTTATTTTCACAATGTTGTTTCATAACAAAAATTTCATCACCAAATAGAAAGTATTGATTGTGGTAATTATGTATTACAATTCATTTTTGATATTATCACTATCAAAATAATAATATATTTTAATAATATTAGTTCCATTAAAACTATTATGTTTTAAACTGACATATTGTATTTTTAATTAAATAGAATTTATTTATTTTGTAGGTTTTCATGATGTCTCATCAAATTTAGGAAAATACTTAAACCACATTCTAGGTTTATTTTAATAAAATTTTATAGGTATGATTAATTTATATAGTACATCTAAAAGTTTCATGTATGGGTATTTTTTTGTAAATCCAATTGTAGTAAAGTTTACATTGAGTTCCTTGTTATTTCTTAGTGTTATTTGGTGTTGTTTTTAATCGTTTCTTGTTTCTAGAATTATTATTACAAGTCATGGTTTATTTTTTTAATATATTTTTTAGAAAAAATGATTAGGATTTAACATATTTTATTATGAAAATAAACATTGATATCACTTTCGATGTATGTTTTCATCAAAAATCGATGTTGAAAGTCCCGAATTATTGATATTTATTTGGGATTTAAATGCCATTTTTTGTTAAAAACTGAAATTAAATGTTATTTCAATTTTGGTTCAATTATAACTAACATTGAATGTCCCACTCTCTCTATATATATATATATGTATTTATTTATTTATTTATATATTTGGGATATAAATGTTGTTTTTTATAAAAAAACAACACTCAATGGTCCTTCAAAATTAGTTTTTGTAAAAAAACAATGTTTAAAGTCTCTCTATATTTTTATTCAGTAGGGATTTCACTATCAATTTTTATATTAATAAGCATTGAAAATATTTTTAACATTGGTTTTAAATAACCAATGTTAAAAATATTCTTTTAACATCAGTTTTATTCATTTCAGTTTTCAATTGATGTTAAAAATGAATAAAAAAATATTGACATTAAAAGGATACTTTTCATTAGTGATCATATATCTTAATTCCATGTTTTATTTCCATTTATACTTCTTAAAAAATTTATTTTCAGTGAGGTTGAATTATACTATTCAACAAATAAAAATTTTGACCATCAAATACTTGCACACATTGATTATTCACTGTCCAATCCATAAAAAAAACAAAAAAAAATGAATGTTAAGAATATAAAATAAAATGAACTATGATAAATTAATGAAATTAAAAAAAATTATCCAACATAAAAAATTTTAGTTGATAAACTTGAAATAAAAATGGAAACTTTTTTTTATACCAATTGTATGTAGAAAATAAGTTTATAATCAAATGAGTTAGTCTTGGGGGAGTTGAATTGGTACTGTGAACCTTTTTAATTAAAATCACTTTAATTTATTTGAATCTTATTTTACTTGAAATAGAAATACCTACAAATATACTTGGGAATGAAATGAAAATTAAATAATTAATTGAAACATAAGAACATAAAATATACATGGTTCACCTTTGAGATGTTAACCATGCCAATGGTGTGTGAAATTCACTCACACAAAAATGTTATTCACTATAAACTCTTTATTATATATTAACAGATAATTTTAGGCTCACAATCAACACTAAAGGATCATTTCTAATTAAAAAATAAGGATCAATGCATGCACACTCTAATAAAGCTCACAATATTTATAAAATGTGAAATTTTAATTTAATACAAAAGAAGAGGAAAGAGGTCACCATAATAGTAAGTAAACATGTGAAGAACTATTCTATTATCTTCCTTATGAAAAAGAAATATCCATAAAATTCATTAAATAAACACATAAAATTTCACATCGATTTTAATTAAACCATACTATTTATCTCAAAGATAGTTCACATGGACTTTCCATTGAGCCAAAAATAAATAGAGATTGGTTTCACATACTCTTGACACATTCGGTGTGTCTCCATTTAATCATATGAAATATTCATGTTCCCAAACATAACCAACTCATTCTTTGTTTCAATGAACCTAGAAAAAAATTAATATATAATTCGAATAAAAATGGGGTTTTGGTAGGAAATTCAAGGAAAAACTGGGCAACATAGCTCTTTTACATTCCTCGTGGTCTTATTACTCATCTCCAAATAAGAAATTATCTCACATATAATGTTTAAACATACTACATAAAGTGGATCATGATAATGATTTGATAAAAAATACCACTATTTTGATATCCAAAAATAAAACCATAAAATTCATAAAATTCTACAAATCCATCATAATATATAGGTGACTCTAACCTTCCCAAAAAATAAAAAACATAAAATAATGGAATCAATATTTTAGAACCTTCATGAACTACCATTGAAAAAAATAAACTAAACCCAAAACATCATATCCACTCATCATAAAAATTTAGATCCTCTATCAACAAATATATATATTTTTATAATATACTAATCCTTATGTAAATATCCTCCACACATCACTACCTCTATCAAAATTTTACCTCAAAAACGTTATCCTTATTTCTCATCTGCTTTCATCCCCAAAATTTCACCCACACATAATAGTTTCCATCCCTCATCTTAACCTCTATTCCACTACTCCTCCTACCCACCCACTCTACCTCTCTACAACATCCCTACCTCCACCTCATAGCCTTCACACCACTACCTCCTTCTCTACTCCTCTATCTTCACTCAGTCGACCTCATGCAAAATATAACCTTTTTCATAACCACATCTCCTTAACTCACTATACAAAGTTTTCACACTATCCACCACATTTCTATGAACTCTTCCACATCTCATGGGTAGGTTCTCCTCCATGACTAACCATTTTCATAAGGAACCAATCATCCTTTTCCTCATTCACTTCACATAAGAAAATACAAGAACCCCTAAATTTCTATAACCACAGCATTATTTTCAACTTCTTATATATACAGGTGAAAAATCCTTCAGTTTTTTGCTTGTGATTTTATACTTACTCTTCCGTGATACATAAACTCCCAATCATGAAACCCTAATTTCATTTCTTTTCTGAACACTGATTTTTATGAATGAACCACTTCACTCTTCACCCCTACTTGAATTTTAAATCTTTGAATACATTTACTTCACTTACTGTCATAATTTATTCCCAATTTCATCTTATTTCTAAAAAAAATTGACAAGTTATAATCTTCTAGCTAAAAAGGAATTATTTTTTGTTCTTCTATTATATTTTTTTTCATTTTTCATTTTATAAAACAATTATATCCAAATTCATAATGTTATAAATTTAATGTATCATGTTATTAGAGCTAAAATATTAACTAGAACTCATGGTGGTCAAAATTCTTTCATTCCAAGGATCAATATGACACATTCATACTCAAAATGTCTATTTAAGATTCAACACATACAGTATCCTTTTATGATTTCTTATGAAATTATTATTAATAAATTTAGAGGTTGGTCACTTTATTATGTTTTTATATATCTAATAAAACTAATTTTCTATTGTGGATAATTATATGTTGTTTTCTTTAGATTTATAATAAAGAAAGTATCAAAATATTTGATAAATGAAAATGACAAAAAATGCTTGAGTTATACCAATAATATTTAATATAAATAAATCAATGAAACATTTAACTTGGTATAAAATATATCACCCATTTAATATAAAATTACTTATCCCAAACACATTTAGTTATAAATTATTTTCCATTATATTACATTTGTTACATCTCGCTTATCTTACTTGCAGATATTGAAGCTCTATAAATGGATGTGTATTTTACATGAATCTACGACATGATAATTGAATATGATGATACTCTCAGGATCCAAGTTATAATTATTAATTTTTGAAACACTAAATATTTAAAATATTCAAATAACGTAGTTATTTCAAACTTAATTTTAATTGATGAGAATGTAAATATTGTTTTCCTATGTGAAATCACTTTTAATTATTGATATTTAAAATACTTCTTTATATACTACATATATTTTAAATATATCAACAATAATTATTTTATTTTCCATCTTAATATAAATGTATTATTATATTTTTGAAATAAAAAACAATATTATTAAATTTTGATATATATTATATTTTAATAACTTACTAATTTATATTAACATTTCTAGAAAACAAATATTCAAGAAACTATTAGTGCTCGAAAATTATTTCAAAATTTCCTAGGAATTATTCATGAAGGATTATGTGACATTATAAAAAACGTAAAAATAGATTATAATAGTGAAAGTTTTTAAGAACTCATATTAAATGCTTAATATTTTTTAAATGGAGTACCCATGTTCATCCTTGTGATGTGAAATCATACTTTGGGTTTGATTTAGTTTCTTTTTATGATATAATACACATTAGGGTCCCTAAATATAACCGATTATGTTAGTTATTATCATTTATGTATCTACCTTTTCATAAATACTTAGTTTATAGAATATTATTCCAAAGTGTGTTAAAATTACTAGCCTCTAATATATATTTTATTTATAAACTATGAACCTCTTAAATTAAAATCGATCATGAAAAAAATGCATCAACTCAATTATGATATACTTTGTATTCATATATTGTATCTATATTATGTAATTTTTTTATATTTCATACTACAACATAAAACAACTATATTTTCATGAGATCTACTTGGTACTATATTCTTTGGGTATGCATAGTGTATTGTATATTTTTTTATATGCTTCATACAAAAAAATTGTTATACTACAACATAAAACAACTATATTGTATATTCTTTGTGGTTCCCTAAAACCAAATTCCCTCATACTTTTGATTAAATTTTAAGTTCATAGTGTTTTAATTTAATATAATTTTTTATAACATCCTAATTTTTCTTTTTTGTGATAGTTTATGTGATAATTTACTAAGAATACTTTTCACACAAAAAGTACATAGCAGATCCTCTGTGTAATAAGATACTTTAAATGTTATGACAATATTCCTTAAACCCATGTTCTATAGCTGGATAATATTTTATGAATGGTCATAGATAATGCAATCTATCAGGGGTAGGAGGGTCATAAGACATTGAGATACCTTGTCATGGTGTTCTCCCTTGGTAATCTCTAAGAAGGGAACTAATGAGAATAAACCCACCAATAGGAATTTTATATGTTTCTTGTGTAATTTGATATTCCTTTCTTCAAACTTCTATAATGATACATTGACATTAATATTATTATTAATGTGTTCCATGAATTGTGTTATTAGATGTATTTTGTAAATTGTGATGATAAAAGTTCGTGGTGAAGTTGGATACATTGGGTGTGTCATGAGTGGCATAGAATTAACGAATAATGTGAGATAGGATTTGTCACATCTATTAAAAGGGAATATCTCAGGACCTTTGATAGAATAGAATAACTAGATTAATTCCATGTCCATGGTGGTTTATCATTGTGTTCATTTAGAAAAATTAAAATAAAGAGAGTTGAATATATATGTTGATAACACAAGTTATGCAGCCTGTTTGATGAGATATATCAAAAAAAGGGATTATATTACACATTAAGGGTTCATAAGAGGTTGAATTTTGTTACAAGAACTTATTTATTGGTTCATTAGTGTGTTTCAAGATGTTAAACTTATAATTTATATGTTTTAGTATAATTTCCCTAATTAAAGGGCATATAGGATCACATGCTATGTGTTTCTAAGAACCTTGATCAAATTCTATATGATTTTAATAAGTAGATAAGAATATTGTTCCCAGGTCTGGGGAATAGTATTTAATTAGGTTTATTGGTTAATCACAAGTTATTATTTATCAGTGTATAACATAGTCATATTTATTTATTTATTTAAATAAATAGATGTTAAACCTGGTCTGGTAAATAATAAAAGGGTGAGCAGAATGAGTTATAGTATAGTGAGAATGGAACATTATTTGAATAAATATTATGTTATTTTTTAGGAGAAATAATATTTAATTAGTCTACAGGTTATGTGCATGTCAAGTAAATAATATTTTTTTATTATTATACATGTGTTATGTTAAAGTTAAAGATAATATTAAATGTTCTTTGTGAAAATAATATTCTTACCTTTTCTCTATAAATACCTAACTATATAATTATCATATAGAGAGGTGATTTTCCTAATAATTTTTATGCACAACATTTAGCACTCCATATAATTCTTTGAACCAAAATATATTCCCAAGAACACTCCTAGTTCCATGAGTGTCGGTGATCCTCCTCCTTCCTCTATGGCGATGAGAGTACCAAGATAATCCAATAAGCTGCATTGGGATTCTAAGGCATGATCAACAATGAACAATGCAAGGTGTAGGGAAATCCTCACAAGAATCCGAATAACCCTACCTTGATGATCAGACTTTATGGGTGCATGTGTTTTTCACTACTATAGGGACTCTACCCTTAATTCCTCCTTCACTATAATGGTTTAGTAAGAACTGTCAAGAACATTTTACAACAAAGAAACAATTATAAGCCAATTTAGTTATACATCTATATAAAGTAATTATAAATTACATGTGAGAACCTAACATCATGGATTCCATGAATTCTATTCTATCTAGTTCAAAGGATAAATATAGAGAAGATGATGGGAAATTTTTATTAGACATGAGACCAACCTCTTCTGTTACAATTGTAACGTCCCGAACTGAAACCCCCTAAATGGTTCCCCGAGATGGTGGGACACATGGTCTAAAGTGTTCCTCTCCATATGATAGAGGCTTCCAACTAGCGTCGAGGGTCTAATGTGGTACAATGGATAGACTATACCATCTTAATCAAAGTAACACATCAGTATCTCAAGTAAATATAATACTGTAAGCATAATATAAATCAATAATATAATATAAACACCTAGAAGACTATAATATTAATAAATCCAAAAGCAATTTCATATGCAATATGATGATCATGTCATGTATTTATAAAAAATGGAAATAAATACATGGTAATATGCATCTAATACAATACATGTATCAAAAGTACAAAAGGAATAAGAAAGGAAGTATCTTTAGTTAGAATCATGACCATAGCTCAGTCATGTGCTCCCCTTCTCCTGGGAAAAGATCAAATCAGGCATCATATTTTGGGTGATTTCCCCAATCCTTTCCTACATCCATGAAGTATTTCTAGGTACCCAATGTCACCCCAAACAGGGTGTGAGATAACACTCCATAAGCCACCACCAACGGTGTCTATAACATGTCCAGTCTATGTAAAAACAATGAAGCAGTGTACAATATATCACTAGTATAGTAGTAATAAAAGTAATGTGTCAAATAAAGATGAAATCGTTTCCATCCAAACATTACTCCCTATGAACAATAATAAAATACCTATTGTCACGAGCTAACTACAAATCAAATATAAATATGTGTGATTCAATCCAGTCTAACAACTAAAATCAGATACCCATACTAGGTCTATCGGTAAAGTATGATAAAGAATCCACAATTTCCATGTTATGTAATCAATTGTCCGGCATAAAAGGCTTAGATACAAGGTATAAATGACCAAGAAATCCTCATATATTCCATGGATCATATCAAGGGAAACTCGATAAAGACATGGGTGGAACCCAAGGAACTCATCCAAGGAATTCCAAAAAAGACATATCCAAGGAGTAGCAAGGTCCTTGGAATCCTATGGAATTAGAATCCAAGGAGTATAAATGTTTGAGTCATCCACTACCATAATAAATATGGATCCATGGAGTATTATTGTCCATGTCATCCTTTGGAATCGTAATTTGAGAAGTATAAATGTCCATGATATCCAATTCCATAATCAAGATCCATGAAGTAGTAATGTCCATAGAATCTAATGGTATCAGGATCTAAGAAGTATAAATTTCCAAAGAATCCACTACCATTATCGATCCATAAACCAATTCATTAATCATTTTATAACCCATTTTATTATCATACAAAATACATGAGTTCATCTAACTCATTTCTGCATTTCTATTTAAATAGTTAATCATTTCAATAATCATGTAATCACATGGAAAAGTTGGTACAATCCCTTTAATAATCAATCTAATTAATTCTAATTTAATCAAAAAAGGCTCCCAAAATAAGTGGAAATATCACACTCATCTAATGGGGTGCTATAACATAGGTAAGATACAAATACACACCCCATGGGTGGCCTAGTTTGGGGGTAACAACCTCAAACGAATAAAATGCACTATGTGGGGAACATAATAATGTTCAAATAATTTATTCAATACGTTTAGAAAATTTTAGGGGAAATGATGGAATGTCTAGAATGTGGTATAATTGAAACAAGTCTTATAAAACACCAATCCTTAAGGTAAAGGTATATACCACTTACTGTATATCCATGGTAGAACACACATCTTGTATAGGCTCCCAACTCAAATCAGATTAGAAGAAAATGGAGAAACAGATAAACTCCTTGAAAATAGGGAATAATATCCCAAACTAAAATAACTCCATCAAGGAGAAGAGAAATAGTGAAAGGTGAAATAAGAATAGGGAACTCACTAGTACACATCCAATGAATCCAACAATGAAATAAATAAAGTCTGGATCACGAGAGAGAACCAAAGCCTAGGTTTAGGCTTCAAGGGATCTTCTACATGAGATAAAATGGAAGGGGTGAGGCCTTCTATCAAAATAACAGGCCCTACCTATTATTTTAAAAACTCACCATTGGTATTTACATTACATGTAAATTATTTTCACATCATGTAAATCTCAGGGTCTTCCCCCTTGGAAAAACCCTTTACACCTTATGAATTGTACTACCCAAGCCATTACATGTCATGTATTAAATATAAATCATGTAAACCAAATACACATTATGTAATTGTCCTGTAGACAACCTATATCCCTCTTACCTATTCTTTTCCAAAAACAAACTAACCAGCCCATAATCCTGGATGTAGGGTATAATTCAAAAAAAATAACTTTAGAGGAGTTTCAACCATAAATAAAAGGATTCATACCTCATAGAAAAACCTATTATCTTTCAATATTCGACCCTTAAATAAATTCATCTCCAAATTTCCCTTCTATGGTTGGTCAAGAATTATCGAATAATAAATCTGGCCACTGAGAACATACATCATCCTTCCACTCCTAAGTCTCATGTTATACACAGTCATGTTTTCATAATACCCGTACTAGAGGAACTAACCTACCTTGAAGATCCTTTGTGCTCCTATCAATGATACCAATAGGATGATCCTCAAAGGATGCATCTACATGAATATCAACCTCATTAGGGTGAAGATTATGAAATGTTTTTGAGTGATAAAAACATTGGTGAGACACATTGAAGATGTATTTCATGGATTGGTTCCTCTAAGGAAACTGCAACTGATAGGATACCAGTCCAAATCTCTCTAGAATCTTGAATGGCCAAGTATATAATTGTGAAAGATTACCATTTCCCTTAATCTATTTGTGTCCCAACATCAAGGAGATATGTAAAAAGACTTAATCCCTGGAATCAAACTCCATAGGTCATAAAAAGTTATTAGCTTGGGATTTCCATCTTGACTGTGTGGTATCCAGCCACTTCCTAATCAAATGGAGCTGCTATAAAGTCTCCATCACAAGACGTTCTCTGATTAACACTTCCAATCCTACTTGTAACCATTATAGAGGTGATAGATATGTCCTATAGTAAAAAATATCATAAGGTTCCATCTTTATCATTTTCTGAAATCTATTGTTATGGGAGAATTGAACAAGGTTATATTCCTCTCCCAATAGCCCCCAAAATAAAGGATTCATGACCTAATAATTTCCACTAGAACCTTTATAGTTCACTTTGACTAACCATCAAATCTGAGGATGGTATGTCATTATTAGAAGAACCTATATACCCAAATCCCTATGTAAGACTTTATATATTCGAGATGTAAATTGGGAATCCCTATCTGATACCACGGTATGAGGAACCCCATGATGGTGCATAATCTCATGGATATAAAATCTCCCAATATCATCTACTAAGAATTTATCCATGGTCAGTAGGAAATGGGAAATCTTCCTGAGCATGTCCATAACAACCCATACAACATCACTACCTTGAGGAAACCTCACCAACATAGTCATTAAATACATTGCAATATCTTCTCATTTCAACTTAATAATGGGTAACTGCTATAAAATACAAGTAGGTCGCTAGTGTTCTTCCTTCACCTGCTGAAAGGTGGAACACAACCTGAATAAACCATCTAACTTATGTTTCATCCTTGGACACCAATATTGGTGACATAAATCTCCATAAATCTTGGTAAATGCAGGATGTACTTCTCAAGATGAGGTATGAAACTCTCACATCAGCTCTTCACATATTTATACTGAAACCCAAACATGACCATGAATGAAAAAAAATTCATCCTCACCCATGGTCCTACCAGGAGGCAGGTCATCACCTACAACACTCTCCTGTAGGATTAGGCCCTCAGAATATAATAATTTTCTCATCTGCACTTTATCGAGAAGAGTATATGTCACTTCAAGGGATGAGAGAAAAGTTTATCCTAGGCTATCCTACACCTCCAAGTGTATCTCTAAGAATAATTCCATAATCTTCCACTCACTACTATCCTCTTTAAATTCTTTTATTTGAGTCCTCCTACTCATTGCATCATCCACTACATTTAACTTTCCAATCATATAAGAATGCTCTAATTCTAAAGACTATTGGTATTCGACAAACCTTTATTTCCTCTAATCCAATTCATGTTATATAAATATTTGATTGAGGATTTTGTGGTCCGTGTTCACCAAAAAAAATCTATCCTCCAAAATAATGTCTCCAATAGTGCAAGGTGTGTAAATCAGAGTCTAACTTGAGACCATGCATTAGGTAGTTCCTCGTGTGTGGTCTCAAATGACAAGACCTGTACACCATGACTCACTCATCCTACATCAAAACTTCTCTTAGCCTAATACATGATGCATCATAATACACAGTGTAGCTTTTACATAGTTCCGAAAGAATCAAGATCAATGCTAAAGTCAATATCTCTTTCTGCTCCAGAAAGGTTTTCATATAGGTATCAGACCATACAAACTTAAAATACTTATTATTAAATCCCTTGATAGGCCCTTATAATCCTGATAAGTAATATATCAAACATTTATAGTATTTTCCTATCCCCAAGAAACTTTGTATGTCAAAGACGTTCTAGGGATAATCTTAGGAAACTATAGTTCTTACCTTATCTAGGTCAACTTATACTCCTATATTTGAGATAATATGATCGAGGAAGTGAATATTATCCAACTAGAGAGGGAATTTGTGATCTTATCATATAAATTATTCTATCTTGGTGTATCCAAAATGATCTCAATATGTTTATAATGGTTATGTGGATTTTGAGAATGTTCCAAGATCTCCTCCATGAATACCACCAGAAACGAATCTAGATACGAATGGAAAACTATGTTCATCATAGCCATGAATATTGTCAGTGATTTTTTGAGACCGAAAAAACATAACCAGATACTCATATAGACCATACCTTCTATGAAAATGTGTATGATGTATGTTAAAAGTTTGAACACATACCTAGTGATAACCTGATATAAAATATATCTTCATGATAACCTGATCTCCTCAGAGATGTTTGAAGAGATCATCTATCAATAATAAGGGATAGTGGTTATTAACCATAAAATTATGTTAATCCCCATATAATCTAAGGGTTTCATCTGCCTTTCTTGTAAAAATATTCGGTTAACCCCATGGAGAAGAACTAGATCGTATAACCCCCCTTTTCTATCAAGATGTAAAGATGCATATTGACCCCATAAAACCTTGTATTATCCATACTATAAGGAGGAAGGGATACCAGTGAAGCTTCTAGAACCATATCAATAGATTAATCCACCTCTCACTCAGGAGGTAAACTATAAAATTCATCCATCAAACCATACCTAAAATGATCAACCACTGAAGGAAAATCTGCCCGACACAACCCTAATCAGCCATATATAAACTAGCAATCTAGGTTTTGATCCTGCTCATCCTATATATGATTATCAGGAATACCTCTACCTAACTGAAAATCCCATTCACCCTTGTGAATAAAAATTATACCCCTATTGATGTGAAGGTCACCCTCTGGTGATAACAGAAAAAAAAAGGAATGATAAGAAACTAGTAATTCCATCTTGAGTATGACATCAAACACAATCATATCTGTGAAAAAAAGATTCCATACAAATTGGAACCCTCCTATCCCAAGGGGAACTCCCTACACTAGTGTACACCCTCCGTTCTGATCCCCAACAAAGTGTAGAGTGTCATAACTCCACTATAAAACTAAACAAAGATCCCAAGGATCCCCCTAGTAGGTACAGATATGAAATAATGAGATTCACCTACATCTAAAATATAAGATACTAGAGTAGAGTCCAATAAGATCATACCTCTCTCTATATAAGTCTTGGAACTCTTCTCCTCTGGTGTATGATGTACAAAATTTATCTAGTTTATACAGCAACACTGGGAAATGACCTCCCTACCCGGATCATGCTCACTTTGTTGTCTCGGTATAAATAGTGAATGGATTACTTGTCCATGACCACCACCTCATCCTGAAAGACCATAACTACTCCAGTTCAAATCCTAGAATGGATTTGTGAATCCCACTCCTTAACCTAGAGTCAGAGTTGATCCCCTTCCACTAACTGCTAGAGGGAAATTCATGAAGAATCATTGTACATGGAACATATTTTCACATGATTGGAACTTTATTAGGTCTCTATATCACTAAATTATCATATGTTATTATCACCCACACCATTGAAAAAAGATATAACTACCATACTCACACTCTGGCTATAATTCAGCTCATGATAAGTCTCAAAATAGTGCTTTATGATAGTTTTCACTGAACCACTACATAGAGAGGCTGAATTTCTCTACTCTGTGACCCCAAATTCCCATGGGTTCTATTTAGTAATTAGTGACTGATTTACTATCTTTATAATATTATTCTATCAAAACACGTTGACCTGTGATCGAACAAAATTCTTAAGACATTCCTCAAGGTATCTCACCCTCTATGGATCATCATCAAGATAAATCAGCACAAAACTCTAATGTTATATGAATCATATTGAATACTCCATAATGATAATCACTCTCTATTCCATACATATAAACTCATTATCCCTTTTAGATCTCAGGGTATCATGAAAGAAGTAATCGTAAAACCTGGATTGGAAATCCCTCTAAACCATAGACGAGGTAGGTTGTGGTAATCCCTAAACGGTCTGCCTAGAATGTAGGAAACCCTCTCAAAATAGGAATCAATAAACATATCTGATAAAATAATTTTTTTCATAATTGGCACTGGTAGATAATCTATTGGTAGCCCAGGGCCCACCACCTCTAGAGCATGGTCGTCACCACCCTCCTGGCACATTACTAGAGGCATTTGTAGAGGCATGTCTCTACAATTTCAAACACATGCCTCATAAAATAATCAATTAGTAACCAATTCACAAATATAAAAATGTAGGACAATTTGGATCCTTCCTATAAATAAGAAACACCCTCTTACTACTTCTCAAGAAAGTAATGGGTAATAGGAACAACCATAAAAAGAACCAGAGACACTAATAACTACCCACTCTAATGTCAGATCAAGGTGTTTCAAAAAATAAATTTCATCTATATTAATTTATATTACAATTTTCTTCAAAAGTTCAAATTAATGTATCACCACTTACAAGCTATAAAATATTATACACCTTATAAATAAATGTGTGGTGTCCAGCTAATCCCAACTATAACCTATTCTAGTCTATGCAACTAATGATCCATGATTGAACATTCTATAATTGACTGCTTAGGGTGTCTATTATGGCCTATACAGGAAAACATTATTTAGGTTATGGTAGGCACTCTAAGTTCCAATTATGTTTTCTCAATTTCCTGTAAAAAACATTATCCAATAACAATTCTATAACACAAATAACACATAATAAATTTCATGCAGTCAAGAAATGAATCCTAGATTTCATGGTATATGCATGGAATGTAAATCCAATAAGGTGCCTAAAATTATTCCTAAGATGGAATACCCTTATCTCATCAGGAAATAGTAAAATACAAAATCATAAGGAACATAAAACATCAACTGTGTCACCCAACAGTGGAATCAATTCAACTATAATAGGTAAAAATATAGAACAATAAGTCCCATTCTTGGAAATTGGGATATTTCATATATTTAGGTTAGTTACTCCAAGACATAGCTCACTACCAAATTCCAACACTTCCTATTTCTCATGTCTATTATCTCAAAATATTAAGGAATGAAAAGAAAATTTTCCTCTCATGACACTTTGTAACATTCCAACCCAGAAGCCGCTAAACAATTCCCTAAGATAGTGGGTTACATGGCCTCAAGTGAGCCTCCCAGTATGCTAGAGGCTACTGATTAGTAGCGAGGGTCGATGTTTGTATAGGGGGGAGTCTATACACCCATGATCATAGTAACACAGCGGTATCTCAAGTAAATAAAATAGTATAAGCATAATATAAATCAATTACATAAGATAAACATCAAAACTACTATAATATTAAAAAATCCAAAAGAAATGTCATATATAATATGGTGATCATTCTATGTCTCTATAAAAAATGGTATTAAATACATATAAATAGGAATACAATACAATACATGTATCAAAAGTAAAAAAATACTAAAAAATGGAAAATCTCTGGCTAGAATCATGACTATAGCTTAGTCATGTGCTTCAATGCTCCTAGGCAAAGATCAAATCAGGAATCGTATATTGGGTGATTTCCCCAACCCCTTCCTATATCCATGAAATCTTTATGGTTACCCAATGAAGGACCAAATAGGGTGTGAAATAACACTCAGTAGGCCACTACCAACGGTGTCTATAACATGTCCAGACTATATATAAACAATGAAGGAGTGTTTAGTATATCAGTGGTATAATAGTAATAATAGAAAAGTGTCAAATACATATGATATCATGTCCAACAAAATAAGTCTCCTTTTAACAAAAATCAAATACAAGATATCACATGCTAAATACAAAGAATAAATAAACATGTGTGATACTATCCATTATAACAACTAAAATCAGATACCCATACTAGGTCTACTGGTAAAGCACGATAAAGAATCCAAAATTTCCATGATGTGTAATCAACTATCAAAACTAGAAGGGTTGGATAAAAGGTTTAAATGACCAAGTCATCCTTATCGATTCCATGGGGATTCTCAATGAAAACTCGGTAAATACATGGGTGGAACCTAAGTAAATCATCCCAAGGAATTCCAAAAAATACGGATCCAAGGAGTAGCAAGGTCATTGGAATCCTATGGAATTAGAATCCAAGGAGTATAAATGTTTGAGGAATCTGATACCATGATCAATATGGATACATGGAGTATAAATGTCCATGGAATCCAATTGAATCAAAATCTGAGAAGTATAAATGTCCAAGGCATCCACTACCGTAATCAAAATCCAAAATAGTAGTAATGTCCATGGAATCTAGTGGAATTATGATTTAAGAAGTATAAATTTTCAAGGAATCCACTACCATTATCAATCCATAAACCAATTAATTAATCATTTTATAACACATTTTATAATCATTCACCATCCACGAGTTCATCCAACTCATTTCTACATTTCCATTTAAACAGTTAACCTTTTCAATCATCATGTAATCACATGGAAAAGGAGGTATAATCCCTTTACTAATCAATCTAATTAATTCTCATTCAATTCAACAAAGCTCCCAAAACATGTGAAAATCTTGCAATCATCCAATGAGGTGGTATAACGTAGGGAAGATACAAAGACACACCACATGGGTGGATTAGGTTGTGGTAACAACCTCCAATGAATAAAATGAACTAAGTGTGAAACCAAATCATGTTCAAAAAAATTATTCAATACATTCATCTTAATGTAGGGGATATGATGGAAATTCTGTAATGAGGAATAATGGAAAAGTGGCTTACAAAACACCAAAATTTAAGGGAAAGTTATATAACACTTATCGTATATCCATGGTAGAACACTCATCTAGTATAGGCTCCCAAATCAAACTAGATCATAAGAAAATGTAGAAATGAAAAAAAAACCTTGGAAATAGAGCATAAGAGCCTAAAATAAAATAACACCATCGAGGGGAAGAGAAATAGAGAAAGGTGAAATAGGAATAGGAAACTCACTGGATCACATCCAATGAATCCAACGATGAAAGAAACGAAGTCCAGATTGCTAAATGGAACCAAATCCTAGGTTTAGGCTTCAAGGGATCTCCTACACGAGAGAAAATGGAAGGGGTGAATCCTTATTTTGAAATAATAGGCCCTTCCTATTGCTTTAAAAAATGACCCTGGGTATTTACATGACATGTAAATGCTTTACGCATCATGTAAATCTTGGGGTCTTCCCCCTGGGAAAAACCTTTACATGTCGTGAATTGGATTTCCCATGCCATTACATGTCATGTTTTGAATACACATCATGTAAACCAAATACACATCATGTAATTGGCTTGTAGCCAACCTATATCCCTCCTACCGCTTTATTTCTAAAAAACCTAACTAGCCCATGGGCCTGGTTGTAGGGTCTATGTAAAAAATATGTCTTTATAATAGTTTAAACTAGAAATAAAAGGATCCATACCTGATCATAAAACCTATTATCTTACAATATTACCCCCTTAATGCAATTCAACCCCTAATTTCTCTTCTAAGGTTAGTCAAGAATTTTCTGAGAATAAATCCAACCCCTGATCACGTACGTCGGTCTCCCACTCCCAAGTCTCATCATATACATAGTCATTCTATCATAGTACATGTACTATAGGAACTTACCGACCTTAGAGATCATTTGTGCTCCTACCAAACATAACAATAGGATTCTCATCGAAGGATGAATCTACCAGCAGCTCAACCTCATCGGGGTGAAGAGTATGAAATGGTTTTTGATTGATACCATTGTAGGTGAGACACATAGAAGACATCGTACATAGATTGATACCTCTAAGGTAACTACAACTGATAGTCTGCTAGCCTGAATCTCTCCATAGTCTCGAATGGCCCAGCATATCATAGTGAAATATTACCTTTTTTCTTAATCCATTTGTGTCCCAATCTCAATGAGATATGAAAAAAGACATGATCCCCAAACTCAAACTCAATAGGTCATTGACAACAATCATTATGATATTTCTTTAAATATTTTGTGGTATCCATCCACTTCCTGATCAACAAGGCCTACTCTAAATTCTCCTACACAATAAGTGGTCAGATCAGCACTTCCACTTCTGCCTCTAACTAGTATAGAGGTGATCGACCTGGCCTATATTACAAAACATAATAAGGTTCCATTTGTAACATCGTCTGGAAGCTATTGTTTTAGGATATTTCAACCAGGGGTATATTCCTCTCCAAAGAGACCCCAAAATAAAGGACACATGACCTAAGCATGTCTACTAGAATTTGTATAGTTCACTTTGACTAGCCATAAATCTTAGGGTGGTATGTCATGCTTAGAACCACCTTTGTACCCAAATCCCTCTGTAATAATTACTATAATAAAGATGTAAATTGGGTATCCTTATCTGATATACCATGGTATGAGGAACAACATGATGGATTGCAATCTCATGGGTATCAAATCTCCCAATATCATCTATATAGAAGGTATCCCTACTCAATATGAAATGGGAAACCTTCCTAATAATGTCCATAACAACCCATACAACATCACTACCATGAGGCAACCTCAGAAAATCATTCATAAAATCTATCACAACATCTTCCCATTTAAACTCAAGAATGGGTAACTGCCATGAAATCCCAGTTTTTCACTAGTGTTCCACCTTCACTTACTGATAGGTGGAACACCTCATGACAAAACCCACTACCTCTTGTTTCATCCTTGGCTACCAATATTAGTGATGTAAATCTCGATACATCTTAGTAACATTAGTATGTAATGCCCAAGATGAGTTATGAAAATCTCACATCATATATTATCATATGTATGTTGGAAGCCAAACATGACCATGAATACCAAAAATTTCATCCCATACACTCCCATGGGATTAGGCCCTCAGAATCTGATAATTGTCTCATCCTCAATCTATTCAGAAGAGGGTATGTCACTTCTAGGTATGAGAGAAAAGTTTGTCTTTAGATATCCTGCAGCTCCAAGTGCATCTCTGAGAATAATTCCATAAGTTTCAACTCACTAGTAGCCTCTTGAACTTCATGTATCTCAGTCCTCCTACTCAGTGCATCATCAAATATATTTCCCTTTCCAAGAATATAGGAAATCTCTAATTCAAAATACTATTGGTATTTTACCCACATTTGTTTCCACTTATTCAAGTCACACTATGTAAATATGTACTTGAGGAATTTTTTTTCCTTGTAAACCGAAAAAATCTCTCCCAAAAAATAATGTCTCCAACAGGGTAAGGCATGTACGATAGAGGCTTACTTGAGATCATGCATTAGGTTGTTCCTCTTGTGTGGTCTAAAATAAAAAAACTCGTACACCATGACTTGCTCCTCCTACATCAAAACTTCTCCTATATTAATACCTGGTGCATCAAAATACACAATTTAGCGTCTACCCAACTATAGAAGAATCAGGATTAATGCTAAAGTTAGTCTCTATTTCAGATCCTGAAAGGTTTTCGTATAGGTATCAGACTATAAAAACTTAGCATCCTTATTATTCAAGCCCTTTAGAGGCTCTTCTAAGTTTGATAAGTCCTATATCAAACTTCTATAATGTCTATATATCCCCAAGAAGATCTATATTTCAAATACATTCTAGGGATACTTCCAGGAAACTATATCTCTCACCTTCTCTGGGTCAACTGATACTCTTATCTCTAAGATAATATAATCTAGTATGTGAATCTTATCCATCCAGAAGTGGCACTTTGTGATCCTATCTTATAAATTATGCTATCTTAGTGTATCAAAAATGATATCAATATGATTGGAATGGTCATGTGAATTGTGATAATACACCAAGATATCTTCCTTGAATACCACCACAAAATAATCTCGATAAGTATGGAAAACTAAGTTCATCAGATCCATGAAAGTTGTTGACGTATTCGTGAGACTGAAAAACATAACCAAATACTCATATAGACCATAACATCTATGAAAATATATATGATTAATATTAAAATTTTGAACACATACTTGATGATAACCTTATCTCAAATATATCATCAAGAAAACCTGAGCTCCTCAAAGTTGGTTGGAGAGATCAACTATCAGCAATAAGGGATAGTAGTTCTTAACCATCAACTAGTTAAATTTCTAGTAATACCTACATAGCCTACAGGTTTCATCCACCTTTTTTAAATCATCGGTGAACCCCTTGGAGAATTATTGGGTCATATAAACCAATTTTCTTCCAAGTCATCAAGATATATCTTGAGCTCCTACAACTTGGTAGTAGCCATCCTATAAGGAGGAATGGATACTAGTCCATCTCCTAGAACCAGATAAATAGATAAATCCACCTATAACTTGGGAGGTGAAGTATAAAATTAATCCAGTAAAACATCTCTGAAATGATCAACCACTGAAGGGAAATATTCCTGACACAATCCCCAATCATCCTAATATAAACTTGCAATCTAGTTTTTAATCACACTCATCCTATAATGATTGGGTTTATCTCTACCTACCTAGACATCCCATTCACCCATGTGAATAAAACTTCTTCTCTATATTGATGTGAAGGTCACCCTCTGGTGATAACAGAAGAAAAATTCATGATAATAAACTAGACATTCCATCCTAAATATGATTTCAAACACTATAATATTAAGAAAAAAAGATTCCATGTGAAGTGACACCTGCCTATCTCAAGGGGTAACTCCCTTCACTATCATACACCCTTCGTTCTGATCCCAAATAGAGTGTAGAGTTTCATAAATAAATCAAAAAAATAAACAATGAGCCCAATAATCTCCACAACAGGAATAGATATGAAATAATGAGATTCACCTATATCAAAAAGAGAAGACGCTAGAGTAAAGGCCACTAAGATCATAGATCTCACCATAGAATGCCCAGAACACTTCTCCTCAGGTGTATATTGTATAGAATATTTATGTTTTAAACTGAAACTCTTTGAAACAACCTCACTACCCTAATCATGCCCACTCTTTTGTCGTGGTACAAATGGTTTTTGGATGTATCAGCCATAACCACCACCTCGTTTTGAATGATCAACACTACTCCATCTCAAATCCTAATGCAGAGCTACAAATCCCACTCTTGAACCTAGAGTCATATTTGATCCCCTTCCCCTAACTACTAGAGGTAAATTCATGGAGAATCATTGTACATAGCCCATCTTGTCTCATGCTCGACACTTGAATAGGTCTCTATTGCACTAAATTCTCATATGTCCATGTCTTCAACACTGTTGAAAGAATATATAACTACTATCAATCACACTCTAGCTTGAATTCAACTCATTATAAGTCTCAAGATAGTGGTATCTATCATCTATCACTGAACCATTGGGTTAGGAGGTTAAATTTCTCTACTCTATGGCCCCATAATCGCACAGGTTCCATTCAGTAATCAATGACTGATTCACTATATTTGTAGTGGTATTAAATCAAAACACATTGAACATGGAATTATTGAGAACTTCTTCCAAGAATCTCACCCTCTATGGATCATTAGAAAGATAAATTAGAACAAAAATTTGAAGCTCTAGGAAGCATACTGAATACTCCATAACGATCATTACTCCCTATTCCAGATGCATAAACTCACTAGCCCTTTCGACTCTCAAGGTCTTAGGAAAGTATTAATCATAAAACCTAGATTCAAAATCCCTCTAAAACATATTCCAAAGTGTATCATCCTAGTTCAAAACATCCCACCAGTGCTTAGATACTCCCCAAAGAATATATGTTCTGAGATTCACTCTACTCTCAGTAGGTGTCTATAGATGCTGAGAAATTGATAGAAAAGCCTCAATCCATAGATCAATAGCCTATGGACCTCCGTCCCCTGAAAACATGATAGTATTCTACTACTAGAACACATGTGTTATCTCTACCATAGACCAAACAGGTTATGGTGCTCCATGAATGGTCTGTATGAAACACATGAAACCCTCTCAGAACCGAGAATCAGTTCCCATATCTAATAAAATCATTGGTTCCATAATTGGAACTACTAGAAGATCTACTGGTAGCCTATGGACCACCACCTCCGGATCATGGTCATTGCCACCCTCCTGACGCACTACTAGAGGCCTTTCTGGTGGAATGTCTCTAGAATTCCAAACACATGCCTCATAAAAAAATCTATTAGTGACCAAGATATAGATATAAAAATGTTGGATGGGTTGAAGACTTCTTATAAACAATACACACCCCTCCACCTACTTCTAAAGCCAGGACTGGGTAATAGTAACAACCATAGAAAGCACCATAGATACTTCCTACAGCCCACTCCAAAGTCGATTCATGGTCAAGTTCTCTGTTTCAAAAAATAAATTTCATTTAAATTCATTTAAATTGCAATTTTATTTAAATGGTCGAACCAAATGGATCACCACTTCCAATATAGAAAATCCCATGCACCTTAGAAAATGATATGTGTCATCCAGTTAATCCCAACCATAACATGTTCTAGTCTATTCAACCAATGATCCATGACTCAACATGCCATAATTGACTACTTAGGGTGTCTATTATAGCATATATAAAAAAACATTGTTTGGGTTATGGTAGAAACTCTAAGTACCAATTATGTTTTCCCAATTTCATGCAATAACTGTTACCCAATAAAAATTCTATAACACAAATCACACATAATAAATTTCATACGGTCAAGAAATGCATCCAAGATGAAATGGTATATGAATGGAATGTGAATCCAATAAGGTTTCTAAAATGATGCATGAGATGGAATACCCTCATCTCATCAGGAAATAGTAAAATCCATAATCATAAGAAACATAAAACATCAAGTTTGTCACCCAATAGTGGAATCAAATCAACTGTAATAGGTAAAAATATAGAGCAACAAATCCCATTCTAGGCAATTTGGATTTTTCCTATATCTCGGTTAGCTACTCCAAGACATAGCTCATTACCAAATTCCAACACTTCTCTTTTCTCATGTATGTTATCTCAAATTAGTAAAGAAAGAAAATAAAATGTCCTCTGATACCAATTTGTAACATCCCAACCTAGAATCCACTAAACGATTCCCCAATTCATTGGGTCACATGGCCTCAAGAATGCCTCCCAGTATGCCAGAATCTACTGACTATTTGTGAGGTTCTATGGTGGTATAGTGGGGAGACTATACCATCATGATCTTAGTAACACAGTAGTATCCCAAGTAAATAAAATAACAAAATAATAATATAAATCAATGATGATCATTCCATTTCTCTAAAAATAATTGAAGTCAATACATGGAAATAGGAATCCAATATAATAAATTTATCAAAAAAATAAAAAATACCAACAAAGGAAATATCTATACCTAGAATCATGAGCATAGATTGGCCCTATGCTCTCCTTACCCTATGAAACAATTAAATCAAACATCATATAGTGGATGCTTGTCCCATCCTCTATCTTTGTCCATGAAGTCTTTATGGGTACCCAGTGGTGGCCCAAACAGGGTATGAGATAATACTTAGTAGGCCACCACCAACAGTGTCTATTACATGTCCATTTTTAGTATAAACAAAGAGATGTTTGAATTATATCATGGGTATAATAGTAATAAAAGTAAAGTGTCAAATACAGATGATATCTTCTCCATCCAAGCATGGTTCCCTATGAACAACAATCAAGTAACTATAATCACAAGTTAACTGTAACGAATAAATAAACATGTGTGATACTATCCATTATAATAAATGAAATCATATTACCATACTAGGGATATTAGTAAACAATGATAATGAATCCAAAATGACCATTCCATGAAATCAAGTGTTAGTCCTAAAAGGGACGGATCTAAGGTGTAAAAAACCAAGTCATCCTCATCAAGTCTATATAGTATCTCAATGGAAACTCATTAAAGAATTGGGTGGAATCCAAGGAACTCTTTCAAGGAATTCCAAGAAAGATGTATCTAAGGAGTATAAAGTTCCTTATCATCATATGGAATCAAGATCCAAATAGTAGAAATGTCTGAGCAATCCACTTCCATAATCAGTACGGATTCATGGAGTAGAAATTTACATGGAATCTTCTTGAATTAGGATCTGAGGAGTAGAAATTTCCAAGGAATACACTACTATAATAAAGATACATGGTGTAGTTATGTCCATGGAATCTAATGGAATTAGGATCTGAGGATTAGAACTTTAAAAGGAATCCACAACCATTATAAATTCTTCAACCAATTCATTAATCATTTTATAACCAATTCTATAATCATTCACAATCCATGAGTCCATCCAACTCATTTCCATATTTCCATTTAAACATTTAACCATTTCAATCATAATATACCCACATGGAAAATAAGGCATAATCCTTCTCATAATAAATCAATTAATTCTCATTCAATTCAATAAGACTCCCAAAACAACTGGCGAACTCACACTCACCTAGTGGGGTGGTATAACATAGGTAAAATACAAATACATGCCCCATGGGTGGCATAGGTTGGGGATAAAAACATCCAATGAATAAAAGAAACCAAGTGGGAAACCTAATAAGGATTCAATGATTTATTCAAGAAGTTAAGTTAATTTTAGGGGAATGGATGAAAGTCTGGCATGAGGCACAAAGTCAAAAAGGATTATAAAATTTAAAACTTTAAAGGAAAGGTATAGACCATATATCATATACCCATGGTAGAACAATCATCTAGTATCGTCTTCCAACTCATCCCGGGTCAGAAAAAAATGGATAAACAAACATGCACCCTAAAAATAGGGCATAAGACCATGTACCAAAATAACTCCATCGAGGAGAATAGAAATGTTGAAAGGTGAAATAGGAATAGGGAACTCACTAGTACACATACAATGAAACTAGTGGTTGAAGAAATAGAGTTTGGATCATGAAATAGCACCAAACCTTAGGTTTAGGCATCAAGGGATCTCCGGTGCGAGAGAAAAGGGAGGGGGTGAGGCCTTCTATCAAAATAAGAGGCCATGCCACTTATTTCAAAATCTATCCCTGGGAATTTACATAATGTTTATATTCTTTACACATAGTGTAAATTCTTTACACATCGGGTAAATATATGGGTCTTCCCTTTAGGAAAACCCTATACACATACTTAATTTGCATTCCCAATAAATTAAATATCATGTATTGGATACACATCATGTAAAACAAATACAAACCATGTAATTGGTATGTATCCAACCTATACCCCTACTACCTATTACTTTCCAAAAATAACCCAACTGATCCACTAGCCTGGATTTAGTGTCTAATCCAAAAAGAGAACTTTATAAGATTTTAAACTAGAAATTAAAGGATCCACACCTCATAGAAAAACCTATGATCTTACAACTCCCCATAAACATCAAGTTGTATCATAATGGTCACATGTTAATTTATAATTATATGTTTTCATTAATCATTGCATGAATTTGATTTTAGATTAATTTATTGTTTATTCATTCTTAATTTAATTATCATTATAAAGACCATTCAACTCTATGTAACCATGAATAGGTTAAATATTGATAAAGGATGAGTACAAGTATGCCATTATGGAGTGTCAAAACTTCATACTATGATACATGGGTACATAGAATGTATGCAGTGGTATACACTATATACCATGGTTCAACATATCAGTACATCCTACATGATACACAGGATGACTAGAATATGTGGAGTATTTATTGCACTATGTTTTGACGGTCTATCTAGCACACACATTTTTTTATTACACTCCATGTACTTGATGTTACATGTTGTGTAGTCTACATGATCTTATGGCATAAATCATAAAATCCATGTGGAAATTAATAAATTTAATTTATTTTGTTGTGTGGGACTTAAAATATGGGAGGAATACAAGGAGTGTGTCTGACACACATGTTGTGGACCCCATATATGTGTGTGTCTAAGTTTCTCATCATGTCCCTAGGCATGTGACTAAGACATAACAGTTGTGGAAAGAATGATGTGTAGCTCATGTACACATCGTGCATCTTGGTACACATTATGTGGTTTACACATCGAGCTAGGGTGTAACCATGTGAAATTAATTACATGGAAGGAAATTAATTACGAGTTATTATTGAACTAAATGGAATGTATGTGTTCATACACACTATGTGACAAGTTAATAAATACTAGTTAATTCCATATTAATTAATGACACATCATGAAATCCTTTAACACATTGATTAAATTACATGAAAATTTAATTCAAGTAATGGACCTATCGATTATACATGTGTTTACACACTCTGTAAGAAGTCGAAGTGTCTTTTATAAATAAATATCATGCAGGAAAAATACATGAGTTAAGATCTTATGTGTAAGGACCCAACCCCAGTTTCTCGGAGTCCGTGCCTTATTTTATTACATTGGAATATAAAAAAGGAATATGCATCCCTAAGGACCTAGTAGTTTAGTAGAATTGGAAATAAGATACATACCGAAGTTCAACATTACAACATGAAATTAAAAACAACATATAATTTCCCTTGGGAACATCCACCACTCCAAGATTATCCCTACAAGTCAATCATAATATACCTCTTCTTGTCCTGGGAAAAATGAAACATAAGAAGGGGTGAGCTCAGATGCTTAGTAAGGGTAAAAAATATAGCGGAAGATATCATAAACTTAAACATTAGGCATGGTGAATAATTTAAAACACATGCCTCTATATATAATAAACATGAACACATTATGGCAAGAATATGAGATAAGTAAATAATGCCATAAGAAACCTAATCATGGGTATTATACTAGTCAAATGACCACATGAACTTTCAATTAATAGATTCATAATGAGGTAAGTTCATATGTCATACATTCTGAAACATACCATCATGACCTCAGCCAATTCATCTAAAAATGATTAAGGCCTCGTCCAAAACCATATCTCAAAATGGGAAAGGCCTCGCCCAAGTCTATCTCTATTTGTCTCATGAGACATACCGATGCATCTAGGGGCTATAGTGGCCCCCACCCATCACATAATAAGTTTAATTCATTACTCTTATGAGTGGGTACAAAAATAAACAACATATACATTCATATTGAAATAAACATATGAAATGTAACTATCTTTCCCCAATCATTAAACATAAACACTAACCATTCAAAGTAATATGGAGAATGGTTTCAAGATAGCACATCCATAGTAAAACTAATCATAAACCATTAAAAACATATGGTAGATGATATCATAAAATATTAGTCCCATTTATACATAATAATCAATAATATTGGTGAAACAAATCAAAATACTCTTATAAAATCATCAAGTAATTCTTGAGAAAAATACTCTTTTACTTAGAAAAGAAGAGTTATTTTGGAAAAATATTTTTATAAAACCAGAAGTGTAATAATATATTTTTTCATAATAAAATTATTGTTTTTAGAAAATAATGGTTGCCTAAAACAGATTATATAGTTCCCTTGAAAATAGGTAATAATTCAAAAAATTCCTTTGTAACGGGCTTGTATTTCGGGAAAAAATTTTGAAAGATCCTTTAAAAAAAATATTACTAACCATAAATTAATGTATGATTCTGGTTAGGAAATATATGTAGAAAATTAACACAAAAATTATGAGGAGTACATATGAATGAATAATAATTTAATTGAGGTAGGTAGATAATAAAAGTAACCCGAATGAAAATGGAGGTTTGGGTAGAAAACCCTTACCTTAAGTCAGAATGTTCCTATATTGACCTTATAGTATTGGAATAAGAAATTAGACTCATAAATAACTTAATAAAAAACCTATTATACATTTATTTAGTTTATTATAATTTTTTTATTTAATTTATATCGTTATTGACACGTTATAATATTGAATTTCATCATTCCAGAGTGTTCGTTTTCTTGATTTTCATAACCGGTTCACTTGTTTTTATGTAATGGAGTTCATGTGGAATGGTTATAAATCTCCATAATTGAATTTAAATATTATTTATGAACATAAATAGGTTTTAAGTTTCATTTACATCATTTTTTTACATGGAATGAGGATGAATCATTAGATGAAATATTAATGAAAATCACTTGTCTTATTTTAGCGGTATTTTGATTATAGGAACTAGTTTGGTCATATTATTTAATATTATGAACATATACTGGTTTATGAATATTAAATTAGTTATAATACATATATTATAGTATATTTAAACCATAAAAATGGTTTCAAGGCCATTAATGAAGTAGAAATTGAAGAATAAAACTTCATCATCCACGAAGGTTGTAAATTGGCACCTCACGGATGATGATTTTGTTTATAAAATAAAAGAGAGAGAGTAAGGATATTGAGTATTTTTCTTCCATTAAAATGATAAAATTATAGTATATATATGATACTGAAGTTATCATGGTCATTTGGACATAGTAGGTGAGGAGAGGATAACAATAGAAAATAACTTGAAATGAAAATGAAAGAAATAAAATGTGAATTTACCTCTTGAATCCACCTCCTTAAGAAATCTCTTTAAGGGAAGCGGTTTTGGTCTTTTGGAAAGACCAAGAGATCTTTGATGTGGGGAGTGACTAGGGAAGCATATTTGGGCCAAACATTGAGGATATTAAATGCTTATAGGAGTTAATATAAGAGTGAGTGATGGGGGGGTTTTATAGTGGAGGAGAGGAGTATTTTTTTAATATCTTAATCATTATTTTATTATTTTTCCAAAGATAACCAATAGTATTGATTCTTGTGACCAAGAATAGTAATATGTGCATGTGAGTTCGAACCAAGTGTCCTTACATCAGACTTACATCACCTAGGACTCAATAAATCATGTATTTAGTATTTATCGTAAATTATCGTATTTTACTATTCATCAAAAATTCAAGTATTTCAGAAAAATATAAAAAATTCCCCCTGACCATTTTTCAACGTGTAGAATTTAAAAATAAACTCCATTTTTTGAAAATAATTTTCTATATATTATTAATTTAATTTTTAAATAAAATCATATTTTATTCAAAAAATAACAATTTTAAAACTATAATTCATTTTATATCACATTGAAAAATTAACCAACATCTCATTATCATATTACCTTAAGAAAATTAAATAATATTATTATTTACTGCTCATAAGGGTCATATTAATATTCATATTACAATTTATAAGGGTTTGTTACTATTCACCAAAAATTAAGTTTGCCTTATCTGACTCTAAATATCTTACTGAACACAACTATGTATGTCAGTTTTTAGAATTTCAAATAATAGAAGTGAAAACAATTATGTTTACTAGATAGGTTGTAAAAAAGTGGTGTTTTGTAGAGACCCGATATTTTGTGCATTCAATATTTATTTTCAAAACCTTGGGGTCATGCATTCTCCCCTCATTACAAAAATTTCATCCTCAAAATTCACAGAATGTTACCTCACAAAAAGACTTGGGCAGGTCTTCATCATAAGGTCCTTATAATCCCATGTTGCCTCTTCAATTTTATGATTTCTCCAAATTATCTTTACTAGTAGTGTCATATGATTCCTCAACACCTATTCTTTAGTGTCCAGAATCTGGATAGGCTCTTCACAGTATGATAAGTCAGGTTCCAATTCTATACCATCATAAGTGAGGACATGCGTTGGGTCTGGCATTTACTTTCTCAATAGTGTGACATGGAACACATTGTGTACTTTAGATAGGCTATGTGGCATAGAAAAATGATATTAAATATCTCTATTTCTCTCCAGAATTTCAAAACAGAGTATGTACATAGGGCTCAGCTTCCCTTTCTTCCCAAATCTTATAACTCCCTTCCATGGAGATACTTTTAAGAAAATTTGATCTCCCACTTGAAACTCCAAATCCTTACATCAATTATCAGCATAGCTCTTTTTTTCTTTGAGCTACCTTGATATGGCCTTGAATAGTCATTACCTTATCTGTTGTTTCTTCCACAACATCTGGGCCCACAAACTTCCTTTCTCCAACTTCATCCCAACAGGTTGGTGTACGACATCTCTTTCTGTACAATGCCTCATATGGTTCTATTTGAATACTTGAATGGAAACTATTATTATAGGAAAACTCCACTAAAGGTAAATATTGATCCCACATACCTTGAAATTAAAGTGAACATGATCTCAACATGCCCTCTAAGGTTTGGATAGTCCTCTTTGATTGTCTATCAGTTTGAGAGTGATAAGAAGTACTCAATCGAAGTTTGGTATCCAAAGATTTCTGAAGACTTCCAAAATTTTGATGTAAATAATGGGTCATGATTAGACACAATTTAGATCGGTGATCCAGGATGTCTCACAACTTCGCTGATAAAAAGTCTTGATAGGCGCTCTAGTGGAAAATCCTCCCTTATAGCAAGTAAATGTGCAGATTTCGTAAGTCGATCCACAATTACCCATATTGTATCATTATTTATTGGAGTTTTGGGTAATCCATTGACAAACTCCATGGTGATGTAATCCCATTTCCATGTAGGAATAGTTATAGGTTGCATGACTCCTTTGGGATGTTGTCATTCGGCCTTCACTTGTTGACAAACTAAACATCTTGATACATAATCCATAATTTCCCTCTTCATGTTATCCCACCAAAAATGTTACTTCAAATTTATATACATGAAAGTTCTACCTAGATGTATTGAGAAATTCTAACTATGGGAATCATTCAATAAATCCCTTTTAGATCAGGTATAGCTGTAACACAAATACTCTTCCCAAATTTCAGAATTTCATCTTCACATATGAAGTCGTCCAATTTCTCCTCTTTGACAGCATTGATTTTATTTTACAGATTCTCATCATCAATCTGAGATATTTTAATCATTTATAATAAAGATAGTTGGGAAAACAAATGAAAAGGTAGTGATGTTTCTCCTTCTTTGATAATTCCTATATCCATCCTCGCTAGATCCATGTACAAAGGAACCTTTTCAATCCACATTTTGTTAACAACTCCATGATCCTTCTTGATTAAAGATTCAGCTACCATATTTGCCTTTCTTTTGTGGTAGTTTATGGTACAATTATAATCCATGAGTAGTTCAAGCCATCTCCATTTCCTTATATTGAGTTCTTTCTATGAGAAGATATATTTCAGACTCTTGTGATCCATATGTATCTCACATCTTTCACCATAGAGATAGTGTGTCCATATTTTTAGATCAAAGATCACAGTATCTAACTCAAGATCTTGAGTAGGATAGTTGTGTTCATAAATTTTTAACTACCTTGATGTATAGGCAATAAATCTATCATTCTACATAAGGACACAACCAAGTCCTTTCTTTGATTCATTGTTATAGATCACAAACCCATCATTCCCTGATGGTAGGGTTTGGATCACATCATTCAATAATATCCCCTTCAATTCTTCAAAATAGTCCTAAAATTATTTTTTCCATATGAACTTAACCCCTTTACATGTAATCTTGGTCATTAGGTTGGCTAAACGGGTGAATTTCTGAACGGAACACTGATAATAACCTTCTAAACCAATAAAACTGCATACCTTAGTTATGTTCATTGGAGTAGAACATTCTTTCACAACCTTTATCTTCACAGGATCAACAGTTATTCCATCCTTAGAGACAATGTGGACAAGAAAGGAAACTAATTAAAGCCAAGATTCACACTTTCTAAAATTCCCATATAATTCATTTTTTATAAGAGTCTTCAGAATAGTGCGCAAATGATTTTCATGAGCCTCATAGCTTTTGGTGTATAATAATATATCATCAAAAAATAACCCCCACAAAATCATCAAGATATTCCTTGAAAACTCTATTGATTTGATTCATGAAAACATAGGGTGCATTAGTCAGTCCAAAAGGCATTACTGTAAACTCGTAATGTCTATGCCTGGTTCGAAATGATGTCTTTCAAATATCTTCCTTCCTCATACACAAATTAAGATATCCAGATTGAAGGTCAATCTTCGAAAAATATTGGGATCCATGAAGTTGATCAAATAAATCATCAATGCGAGGTAGGGGATACTTTTTCTTTATTATTATAGCATTGATCTCCCTGTAGTCAATGCACAACCTCAAAGATCCATATTTCTTCTTAATGAAAATAATAGGGTCTCTCCATGGAGAAACACTAGGGAGAATAAATCCTTTATCATTCAATTTATCTAGTTGTTTCTTCAGTTTAAATAACTCCATAGTGGCCATTCTATAAGGGGCCTTTGACGTGGGCCTTGAATCAAGAATTAAGTCAATGGAAAACTCAATTTCCCACTCAGGAGGATGTCAAGTAAAATACTCTAGAAACATATCAACATATTCTTTCACAATAGGTACGTACTCTATCTAAACATTACCTTCCTCACCCATAGTTATTACATTCCATTCCACCCCAATAATTGAATTCAGTAGAGCTACTGGGGGTGGATCTAGATGAGAATCATAGGGAGATGTTTCGACCCTAAAGATAAGGGATTTCACATCATCCTCAAAAATTATATCCTCCTTTTTCGTACAATAAATTTTCACATCATGGTTAAAAAGCCAATCCATATCAAGGATTATATCAAATTAAATCATGGGTATGATAATAAAATCAATAGATAAAGCATGTTTGTATGTCATAATGGGGACTGCCTGACACAACATGTTGCAATGATACTTCCCTTAGGATTTTTGACAGACAACTCCCTTATTAAATCAAATTAGAAATATCTAATTTTCTTGGAAAACTAGGAAGATATGAAAGAATTCAATGATCTAGAATCAAATAAATCATTGGATAAGTTTGAGGAAATGATTAAAGTACCTTCCACCACATTATTAGGAACTTAAATATCAGAAGTTGTGATCGCATAAGATTGTCCCTACTCTCTTGTCCTTTTCTGTGGCATGTTTCCTTGACGCTTTGGAAAATCATTAGCACAGTGTCCCATCTCCCAAAAATTATAACATTGAACATTAATAGATTCTTTCTTCCCCTTAAAATCCCTAACAAGATGGCCTTTCTTTCCACATTTTTAGCATACTCATTTTCCTTTTAAGTAGGCACCAGGGTGTTTCCTTCCACAATTATCACAGGGTGGAAATTCAACTATTCCCCTCTTCCCTATTTCCTTATTTCATTTTCCAGGGTTTTCAACAACCCTATTCTTCTCTTTATTTCCTTTAAAGTCATAAGAATTCTAGAATTCTTTTTTTTCTTGATAGCACATGAAACTATATCTTCATATGATGAGAAAATTTAGAAGACCAGTGCCCGTTGGAGGAACAGATTTAGGACCTCAAAGAATCGATCAATCTTTCTCCTCATATTTCTTATATAGTCCAAATCATTCTTTGATAACCTTGTGAAGTTATCTTCATACTTTGAACATTATCATCTTCCTTTTTCCTCAAATTTAGAAACCACCGTTCCATATCCTCTTTTTTCACGAGGAAAGTATTTCTCTAGGAAGATTTCTTTAAAGTCCCTCCATTCCATCTCTTATATCTCTTCCTCCTACTTTGTGTTTTGGATTAACGACCCCCACTAATCTGCATTTTCTAGTAGACGATAAACTGTCATGATGACCTTCTCTCTATTGTTACATCCCAAAGAAGGAAATATCTTCTCTATGGAACTTATCCCCGTATCAACTACAAATGGGTTTGCAGTCCCATTGAATGATGTAGGTTGTTGTCGCATAAAGTGATATAACATATCTCCTCCACATGGTAGATCCAGATGCTTCATACGAGTAAGGTTATTATTCATAACCTGAGTAAGTTATCCCAATATAGTTATAAGTTGCTCCATGCCAGTTGTAGCTCCAGAGCAAACATCATTATCTTACATTGGAGGTAAATCCCTACATGGGATACATCTGTTCATGTGGTTTCCATTTCTTCTACTAGGCACCATTTCTAGAAAATGGCATAAACTAGATTAGGTTATGAATCATAATTTATAATCTTAACTTGGAAAAATACTTATCATAAATTGAAATCCTATGCATGGCTAATTCCAAAATAAAAAACATGGTTTCTTTGAGGAAAAAATTAAATTTAAATACTTCATAATAACTTGTAAAGAAAATGTGAATTATCCTAAGCATATCCCCCAGGATTGTCAAAATAGGTGTACAGTAATGCCCTTTGTCATGTACCAGGATACCCCGGGTCAAGCCTGAAACTCCTTGTCAAAGATTTCACTCCTAGGTATATATGTGCCAGAACCACGTCCACTTGAAGTATCCAGACAAGGATGTATTTTCTAGAAATATCCACATAATATATTCCTTACAAAAATACCAGGATGTTCTTGTATGTTTATCCTCAAAGGCTATCTTAGGGGTTTCTTCCCAAATCTAAGTTTTCGAAATCTATTTTCCATGTTTTCTACTAAACTTCCTCTGATACCAACTGTAAGGACTCAACCCCATTTTCTCGAAGTCGATGCCTTAATTTATTACATTGTCATATAAACAAGGAATATGAATCCCGAAGGACCAAGTATTTTATTATCATTGGAAATAAGATACATACATAATTTTAATATTACAATATGAAATTAAAAACAACATATAAGTTCCATTGGGAACATCCACCACTCTAAGATTATCCCTACAAGTCAGTAATAATATATCTCTTCTTATTCTGGAAAAAATGAAACATAATAAGGGGTGATCTCAGATTCTCAGTAAGGGTAAACAATATAGAGGTATATATCATAAACTTAACCAGTAGTCATGGTGAATAATTGAAAACACATTCCTCTAAAAATAATAAACTTTAACACATTATGGTAGGAATATGAGCTAAGTAAATAATTCTATAAAAAACATAATCAAGGGTATTCTACTAGTCAAATAACCACATGAACTTTCAATTAATATATTATAATGAGGTAAGTACATATACTGGACATTATAAAACATACCATCAAAGCCTTGGCTAAGATTTCTAAAAATGATTAAGGCCTCAGCCAAAACCATATCTCAAAATGGGAAAGGCCTCGGCCAAATCCATATCTATTTGTCTCATGAGACCTATTGATGCATAGAGGGGCTATAGAGGACCCCTACCATCACATAATAAGTCTAATTAATTCATCATATTATTGGTGATAAACATAAAAAATATATACATTCATATTAAAACTAACATATGAAATGTAACTAACTTTCCCAATTCATTAAACAAAAACACTAACCATTCGGAGTAATATGGTGAATGGTTTCAAGACAACACATCCATAGTAAAAATAATCATAAACCATTAAAAAAATATGGTAGATGATATCATAAAATATTTTTCCCATTTTGAAACGACCCGGACCTGAATAGTGATAAATAGGTCGGGTGTTACTACCTTAGGCGCACCTCCCCAAACGTCAAAGGATACTGACTAGCAGTGAGGGTCTTATAGGTATAGTGGGGAGGTTATACCCTCTCAAAGGATAATAATGGTTCTGGCCCATGTATAATAATAAAAATGCAGTGGAATAAATGACTCATCAAACTCATACCAGACCCGCACAGTGGAAGCATATTCAATATCAATAAACAACGGAAGAAATAAATATAAACAACACCAGTGGAAATAAACACAACAACATGCTGATAACTTGAAACTAATACTGAACAACAAAACATGCATACAAAGCAGGTCATACTTATCCATATGTGAAGGCGCCAATGGATAACCAACTTTAGCTACAAAAAAAGTAAGAATTATGATACAGGAAAGTAAGAAAAAAATGTAACTCCATATAGGAAAGACCTCAAGGTCCATATCATCTCCATGAAATAGCTAATGCAGCACAACTCCTGAAGCTGGCCTCTTTCCTGCATGTAAATCCATAAAGTCTGCATGCGTCCCGAAGGGCCCGTTCAGGGTGTGAGACGAATCTAAGTAGGATACCACCCAACGGTGCGTACCTAATATAAGTGTTTAAGAAAGAATGGATTTATAAGGAAAATAGTAAACAATACCTTGCACAAATAAACACAAAATCCACTGGTGCTCAGCAGCCACCACGGAGTGTCACCTGCTTCGGCCAACACTGGAATCTTTGTCTTGTAACCTGGCTCCATGTGCCCCCTAACACCACATGTCTCAAGTACCAACGTCCTGAAGGCACAACCAAGAAATAGTAACCCGGATTAACAACAATGTATGTCCTCAAATAAGTAACCATAGGTACAACGATGTTTTCCCTCAATAAAGTAACCAGAGGGACAATGATGTCTGCCCTCAAAACAAATTAACTAGAGGGACATCGATGTCTACCCTAAAAATAACGGTGAGCCTATGCCACCAACCCAATAGCCTCAATGTTATCCCCTGAAGTCTCCTCACCTTCCATGTGGCTTCCTATGGAAAGAACCCCCAAACAAATAGTACCTAAACTGCAACTAACAGGGGCCTCTACCCACACGATTGGTCAAAACCACCTCATCAAGGAGTCTCTCTATGTGCACACTACTCATAGTTCCAGGTGAGCGGTAATCACCAAAACATTACCCAAGCCACAAAACCTCTGATACCTCATGTCCCTGTGACCATGCCACTCAAGTCTGATGGCCTTGCCATCCCAGAAACCTGGGCCATGCCTAACCTGATAGTCGTCCTACCTCAAGCTGACACCCATGATGCCCAATCTCATGGTCAGGACCACCCAACATAACCTGGGCCAATCCCAACCTGTGATCAGCATCACTCAAGAATATATAGGCCATTCCCAACACAACACAAAGTTTCTAGCACATTCAATTCAACAATTACATATATACACATTTTAACAGAACACATAAACATGAAAACCATCTAAAAAGTTGAAAGGGGATAAGAAAGTGTTGCCCCATACTAGCACTAAGGTTTCTAAGGTATCCAACAATTCATATTAGGTTCAATAAACCATACTCAATAGTTTTAAACAATACAAAACAATTTTAACCATTTTGGAAGTCCCTGGCCAAAATGCCCCGATGAGCAATGGCCACTCACTCATCCCCACTCAAGAAAAATAGGTAACATGTCATACCCAAAGGCATCCCATAGGTCAAATGACAATTAAACAAGAAATAACAGGCAAATACAGGGTCTCACTCAAAATACCCGAAAATGCGCCATAGGTCACACCACCCAAAAGTCTTCAAAAACACACACAAAACGGTACGCACCACCTACCTGAGACTCATACGATGACACTCCTCCAATAACAGCCTCGAATTAGGTCTAAAACGTGGTAGATCTATAAAAGAATCAAAACCTCTCAAACCTCTATAACTCATTCTCTAACAGAAATCAAGAAGAATGGATCAATAGAAATCAAGGCCTTACCGAGGGGGTTCCAACGGATTAAATGGTGTTTGAATCCGATCTCGGACGAAGGAACAGGAGGGATTTGAAGTCCCGTATGGCTCTCCCTGCTCAAACCTGTCAAGGGTTTGAGGTTCGGACTCAATATGAGGCTACTTCCCATTTTGAAAAAAAAAATACATGGTATGTACATTAAGTACATGGTGTGTATAATTTTACTGTTCATATGACGGTTGAAATTCCACCATATACTTGCTGACTGACTACACGGCGTGTACCTAGGGGTACACGATGTGTAATTCTTCACCCAAATGACATCCCAAACATGCCATATATATCCCCATACACGGCCCCTCTACACGGTGTGTACAAACTGTACACGGAATTTACTTGCTAAAAACATTCTACCCTAACAACAGGCCTACACGCTATGTATGTCCTCCACACGGTCAAGGGTACACGGAGTTTCTATAACTACACGTCCTGTAGTAAGAGATTCCTACACAGTCTTCACACGGCTTGTACTTGGCGTGCACAAGGCTGGTACTCGCCCAACCCATACACGGCATGTAATTTAGGGTACACAGCATGTAGTCTATAAATTTCTAGAACATCCAAGATTTTCCCAGTTCCTTCAGGAACAAGTCAAAATTTCAAATAGGGTTGGGATTTTGACCTATTCTAAAAACCCAATTTCTTACAATCTACCCACCTTAATATAGCTTTTCCACAAGCTATCAAATGATACCCGGAGATGGAACCGAACATACCACCCCGATCAAAGTAACCCGGACTTCCCTGGTCTCAATGGTTCTCACTAAATTCCTCAAGGGGCTCCCCACCTTAGGATTTTCCTAGCTCGTTATCAACCCGAAAAAACTCAAAATAAGCAAAGGTTCACTAACCTATTTTCCAGATGCATGGTCCCCTCGTGATGCATCGTCACCCCTGCACCTCATTGGTTCTCCTGTGTCATTCCTGACACCCAACGTATCCCGCACTGTATCGGTGTCCACCTCTACAAGGTCTTGCATCCCATGGATGCTCAAAATAAAACCTGATTCCATGCACCTCAAGTAACCCACATCTTTGATGCCCCGATTCCCACGCCACCTCAAGTAACCCACATCTTCAATGCCCCTAATGTTACACATCTCATACGTATATATAAATATATCACACACCTGATATGGATCCAATCCCATTGACCAGCATCTAGTCAGTACACAAGAATCATGTGCACCTCGTGCAATCAAAATGGACATGCCTCAGTAGGTTATGCTAAAAGAAAACGAGAAAACTTACAGCCACACTGGAAGTGTACCTCTAATTGTTGTCGGCTCACCGTCCTGCTCTTCCCCTGGCAGCTCCATGGCATGCACCTAGCCTGAAGTACGACTTCATGATGCCTGACCTCCTTGCAGTGCTGCTCTAGTCACCGGCCACTGACCCCTCAGCTGGATCCCGCTGTCTCTGTCACGTCCTCCATGTGTAACTGAACCTCGGCTACCCTATCCTAGTGCCGAACCCGAACCAACTCCAATTGCCACCATCTATCTCGGTCACTGTCTACCGGCTGTCTGAGAAGGTTGTCTACAGAACCTCTCAAGATGCCCGACCAGTCCACATGCCCAGCACTCCTTTGGAGGCATATCACACTGAATATGAACATGTACTGTCTATCCACATTGAAATAAAATCACTGAAGAACTACTACGAGGTGTTCTAGCTGAGTCCTTGGCCTGACTACCCTACTGGAACTCATCCCATCCTTGTTTCCTGTTGTCTGAACCGTCACCTGAAACTGTTATCTGGCCAACCTGGGGCCTATCCCTCTGGTTTCCCTCTACTATGGGCGCCTGATTCACCCCCTCTGAGAATGGAACTAGCCTGAAGATATTCACTTGGATCCCAATGGAATGTCTCAATCCATCCTCGAAGTGCCTCACCCTTGATACGTCATCATTTACCATACCAGGTGCAAAGCGATACTGCTCAGTGAAAGTAGATGAATAGTCCATGACGGACATGTATCCCTTCTGAAGACTCAAGAACTCCCGATCTCTCTCATCTCTCAGTGTCTCTGGGTAAAAGTTCTCAAATAACCTATCCTCAAAGTCCTTCCATGCTAGTCCCTCGTGCCTACGAGCCTAAACCTTCACATCCCACCAACACTTTTCTGGTCCTCTCAGCAAGTACGTCGCCAGCTTGACCTTCCTCCTTGGAGGCATCTCAAGCTGCTCGAAGATCATTTGCAAGCTCTCTATCCAGTTCTCATCCACCTGTGGACCACCCTCACCCTAAAAAAGTGGCGGGTGTTGTGACTAGAACTCCCAGGTCAGATATTCCATAGATGGATCAGTACCCTGTGCACCTTTTTCGATCCCCTGCAAGACACGTACCAGACCAGCTTGGAGCTGCTCGTCGAGCCATGATCTGAACGCTGCCAAACCCGGCTATTGTCTGACCTGCACTGGATCCTAAACCTGATCCTATCCCTGAGCCTATACTTGTGGCTCTTGATCTACCTGTACCAGATCCTAAACCTAATCTTGCGGCACTGTATCATCTCCTGCCTGATGCTCCATCAAGATGTATAAGAGGAACCCTTTGAATACCATAAATGGACAGATAGCACATATATATATATATAACAATATATATTCAACGCAAATAAGGAAAGCAGTAAAAGGTATCTCATAACTACTACCCTTACTCTCTCCCACCGCAACCCATGCCCATGGAATCCTGGCCTCGTGGCCTCCTTACCCACCCTTAATAGGGCCAAGTATCAAAAGTACCTTGGGTCATGCCCGTCCTGACAACTAATGTTGCCTCAAACTGATGACCAAGTCACTCAATCCTGGTGATCAAAATCAGCTCAACCATAGTACATGCCTGCTCTCATAAGATCCAGACAAAAATACCCTGCCACATGCAATTCTTCAAAAATACAAAGCACGGAAATTGACATTTTCTTCACATGGTATTATCACATCATAAAGAATGCGTGCAATTATAAAATTGAAATACCCTAAAATGTGCCTATCAAAATCCAAGCAACCAATCCTTTTCATACCGGGACAAGGTCCAATTCTCCCTTACCGCACCAGGTCAAGGGTTACACATCACAATCAATAACATCACACACCAAGTGATCCACCAAGGTGGAAATCATATAAACCATAATCTGAGCAAAAGAAAACACCAATTCCCACCCATGTAAACTTGTTTTATCCCTCATACCTGGGGATGAAGGCACCCAAGCACAAGATAGAAACCCAATTCCACTAACAACCTATCTCCAGTCTACCATATCCCAAATAGTTAAACCGGATGAAATAAAAGAGAAGTCTCAATCTCATTAGTAGCCAGCAAAACACTGCTACTAAATCCTTATCAAAAACTCCTCTGATACCACTTTGTAACGACCCGGACCCAAACAGCCACCCAAACAGTGCTAAACGGGTTGGGTGTTACTACCTTAGGCGCACCTCCCCAAATTCCAAAGGCTGCCGACTAGTAGTGAGGGTATTATAGGTATAGTGGGGAGGCTATACCCTCTTGAAGTATAATAATGGTACTAGTTTGAGTATAACAATAAAAATGTAGTGGAATAAATGACTCAGCAGACTCGAACCAGACCCGTACAGTGGAATCACATTCAATATCAATAAACAGTGGAAGAAATAAATATAAACAACAACGGCGGAAATAAACACAACAACATGTTGATCACTTGACACTACTACTGAACAACAAAACATGAATCCAAAGTAGGTCATACTTATCCATATGTGAAGGCACCAATGGCTAACCAAATGTAGCTAGAAAATAAGTAAGTATGTTGATACAGGAAAGTAAGAAAAAAAATTAACTCCAGCTAGGAAAGACCTCAAGGCCCATACCATCTCCATGTAACAGCTAATTCAACCCATATCTTGAAGTTGGCCTTTTTCCTGCACGTAAATCCATAAAGTCTGCATGCATCTAGAAGGTTCTGTGCAGGGTGTGAGGAGAATCTCAGTAGGATACCACCCAACGATATGTACCTAATATAAGTGTTTAAGCTAGCATGTATTTATAAGGAAAACAGTAAATAGTACGATGCGCAAATAAACACAAATCCACTGGTGCTCAGCAGCCACCAAAGAGTGTCACTTGTTTCGGCCAACGCCAGAATCTCTATCATGTAACCTGGAACCATGTTCCCCCTGACACAGCATGTCTCAAGTACCGACGTCCTGAAGGCACGCCCAAGAAATAGTAACCCAGAGGAACAGCGATGCCTATCCTCAAATAAGTAACCGGAGTGCCAGTGATGTCTACCCTCAATAGAGTAACCAGAGGGACAGTGATGTCTGCCTTCAGAACAAAGTAACTGGAGGGACAACGATTTCTGCCCTCAAAATAACAGTGATCCTTTTCCCCCAACCTGATAGCCTCAACGTTGTCCCATGAAGGCTCCTCACCTCCCACGTGGCTTCCTACAGAAATCACCCCCAAACCAATAGTACCTAAACTGCAACTAACGGGGGGCCTCTACCCACACGAGGGGTCAAAACCACCTCATCACGGAGTCTCTCTATGTGAACACTACTCATAGTTATGGGTGTGCAGTAATCACAAAAATAGTACCCAAGACACAACACCTTTGACACCTCATGTCCCTATGACCATGCCGCTCAAGTCTGATGGCCTTGTCATCCCAGTAACTCGGCCCATGCCCAACCTAACAGTCATCCTGCCTCAAGATGACGCCCATGACACCCAATACCATGGTCAAGACCACCCAACGTAACCTGGTCCAAGCCCAACCTATGATCAGCATCACTCAAGAATATTTGGGCTATTCCCAACACACCCTAAAGGTTCTAGCACATGAAATTCAGCAATTACATATATAAACATTTTAACAGAACACATAAACAGGAAAACCATCTAAACAGTTGAAAAGTGCTAAGAAAGTGTTGTCCCGTTCCAGAACTGAGGTTTCTAAGGTCTACAACAATTCATATCAGTTTCAATAAACCATACTCAACAGTTTTAAACAATACAAAACAATTTTAACCATTATGGCATTCCCCGACCAAAATGCCCCAGTGAGAAACGACTACTCGCCCGGCCCCGCTCAAGAAAAATAGGTAACAGGGCATACCCAAAGGCATACCATAGGTCATATAACAATTAAACAATAAATAATAGGTAAATATAGGTTTGCACTCAAAATACCTGAAAACGCACCATAGACCACACCGCCCAAAAGTCTGCAAAAACACACACACAAATGTATTCACCACCTACCTGAGACTTGTATGATGACACTCCTCTGATAATATCCTCAAATTAGGTCTAAAACTTGGTAGATCCATAGAAGAATAAAAATTGATCAAACCTATATAACTCATTCTAGAACAGAAATCAATAAAAATGGCTCAAGAGGAATCAAGGCCTTACTAAGGGGGTTCCAACGGATTAAACAGTGTTTGAATCCGACCTCAGACAAAGGAACGGGAGGGATTTTAAGTCCCAGCTGACTCTCCCTGCTCAAACCCATCGAGGGTTTGAGGTTCTGCCTCAATACGAGACTACTGACCATTTTAGAAAAAAACAATACATGGCGTGTACTTTAAGTACACGACATGTATCATTTTACTATTCATATGATGGCTAAAATTCCATCGTAGACTTTTCGACTAACTACACGGCATGTATCTTGGGTTACATGGCATGTAATTCTTCACCCAGACAATATCCCCAACATGCCATGTATATCCCCATACACGACCCCTCTATACGGCATGTACAAATAGTACATGGCATGTACTTTCTAAAAACATTCTACCCAGCCAACAGGCCTACATGCCATGTATGGCCTCCACACAGTCAAGGGTACATGGTGTGTCTATAACTACACGTCGTGTAGTAATAAATTCCAACATGGTCTTCACATAGAATGTACTCAGCAAGCACACGGCCGGTACTCTCCCAACCCATACATGGCGTGTACTTTAGGGTACACGGCCTGTAGTCTGGAAATTTCTAGAACATCCTAGATTTTCCCAGTTTCTTCAGGAACAAGTCAAAAATTCGAACAGGGTCAGGATTTTTACCCATTCTAAAAACCCGGGTTCTTACACATTTATGCATAAGAATCAATAAGAGTGTTGAAACAAATGAAAATACTCTTATAAAATCATCTAGTAATTCTTTAGATAAATACTCTTTTACTTTGAAAAGAAGAGTTCTTTTGAAAAAATATTTATCTAAAACAAGAAGTGAAATAATATAGTTTTTTAATAACAAAATGATTGTTTTTATAAAATAATGGTTTCTTAAAACCGATTATAGGGTGCCCTTAAAAATAGGTAGGAATTTGGGAAATTCCTTTGAAACGGGCTTTTATTTTGGGAAGAATTTTTGAAAGATTCTTTAAAAAAATATAAATCCCCATAAAAAAGGTATGATTATGTTTGGGAAACATATATAGAACATTAAAAAAAATTATGAGGAGTAAATATGAATTATTAATAATTTAATTGAGGTAAGTAGATAATAAAAGTAACCTGAATGAAAATGGAGGTTCGAGTAGAAGACACTTACCTTAAGTCTGAATGTTCTGCTCTTGACCTTATGGTCCCAGAATATGAAATTAGACTCATAAATAACTTAATTAAAAACCTATTATACATGTATTTATTTTATAATAATTTTTTAGTTCATTTATGTCCTTATTGACAAGTTATAATATTGAATTCTATCGTTCCAGAGTGTTCGTTTTCTTGATTTTCATAATCAGTTCACTTGTTTTTATGTAATGGAGTTCATGTGGAATGGCTGTAAATATCCATAATTGAATTTAAATATTATTTATGAACATCCATAGTTTTTAATGGTCATTTACATCATTTGGGTACATGTAATGAGGATGAATCATTAGATGAAATATTAATGATAATCACTTAGATTATTTTAGCAGTATTTTGAATATTAGGAACTAGTTTAGTCATATGATTTAATATTATATAAATATACTAGTTCTTGAATATTAAATAAGATATAATACATATGTTATATTCTGTTTCAACCATAAAAATGGTTTCATGACCAGTAATGAAGGATAAATTTAAGAACTAAACTCCGTCATCTATGAAGGTTGTAAATTCGCACCTCACGAATGATGATTTCATTTATAAAATAAAAGAGAGAGAGTGATGATATTGATGATGGTTATTACATTAACATGATATAATTATAGTATATAGATGATACTAGAGTTATAATGCTCATTTGGACATAGCATGTGAGGAGATAATAACAACAGAAAAGAACTTGAAATCAAAATGAAAGAAATAAAATGTGAATTTACCTCTTGAATCCATCCCCTTGAGAAATCTCTTTAAGGGTAGGGGTTTTGTATTTTGGAAGGACTAAGATCTCTTGTAAATGGGTAGTGACTAGGTAAGGTTATTTGGGAAGATATTTGAGGAGCTTCAAGGTTTAGATGAGTGAAGAGAAGAGGGAGTGATGAGAGGTTTTTATAGTGGAGGAGAGGGGTAATTTTTGAATATCATAATCATTATTTTATTATTTTTCCAAATAAATCCAACAGTATTGATTCTAGTGAACAAGAATAGTAATATGTTCATGTGATTTCGAACCAAGTGGCCTTACATCAGCCTTAAATCACCTATGACTCAATAAATCATGTATTCAGTATTTATCGTAAATTAACGTATTTTACTATTCATCAAGAAATCAAGTATTTCAGAAAAATCCCAAAAATTCACCCTAACCATTTTTTGAAATGTAGAATTTAAAAATGAACTCCATTTTTTGAAAATAATTTTCTAAATTTAATTAATTTAAATTTTAAATAAAATCATATTTTATTCAAAAAATAACAATTTCAAAACTATAATTCATTTTATATCACATTAAAAATTTAACGAAGATATCATTATATTATTACCTTAAGAAAATAATATTATTATTTACTACTCATAAGGGTCATATTACTATTCATATGGGTGTGTTACTATTCACCAAAAATTATGTTTGTCTTATTAGACTCTAAATATCTTACTGAACGCAACTGTATATGTTAATTTTTCGAATTTCAAGTCACAGAGGTGGAAAGAATTATATTTACTAGCTAGGTTATAATAAAGTGGTGTTTTTTAGAGACTCGGTGTTTCATGCATTCAATATTTATTTTCAAAACCTTGGGGTGTTACATTATGGCACGTTGTTTAGTTATGTACACTTCATGTTGACTTAAAGTACTTCTCATGTAATTATGTAATTTTAATAAATTTAAAATTAAAAAATGTTTTCATGAACATGATAGTTCAAATAGACTCTAAAGATATATAATTAATAAATTAATTATATTAATTAAACTGATTTGATCATGATTTATCTTAATAATAAGAATGAATTGAAATGAATTTTTTCTTTTATGTAAATATATTTTTGTTACATGTCATGGATGATCATTATCCTAGACCGACCTATGAATGATTGGTTAATTTTATTTTAATTTATTGCATTGTTTTTTCACTTATTATTATTAAATTAAATTGATGGTATGTGTGTTATATCCTCCTCATTATTATGTATGGACCTGCATGTATGTGGTTTATTTTATGTAACTCCTCTTTAACACATCCTTAGGTTCCCCTCACCTGTGTGTGAGTGTATACAAATATAATGGATTTAACTCCCAAGAAAATGGTGGTGGTCCAGATTTGGATTCGAGGTGAAACAATCAAAGAGATACATAGGTGAACGGGTGGAATGTTTCATCATGGGCCAAGAACTAGCTCAAATTGAATTTTCCCCTAAGGTCTATATATGATTTATCATACTCTTGGTAAACCAATAATTATATGAGGCTCATGATCATGCCACTTTATTTATTTATTTTTATCAATTGCATATTTAATATTTTTTTTGAATGTATGACATTATCATTAAATTAATTAATTAACCAGCATGAAATATATAGTTAAACAAACTATATTATGCATACATTTTATCTACATACAGTTAATCAATTAAGTTGAATCCTCTTTATGTTAACAAGAATTTTATTCGATAAAATGGGATTATTTTACACATAAGATAAAAGATAAAATACCTAAAAATAAAATATTAAGTCGGTGTAGCCTTAAATTACTTGATTTAGAATGGAACCAATAGTTTCAAAGTGCTTGACCAACCCTCATTGGGGTGGTTTAAACTAATAGGGAGTTCTAAAGAAATTTTTGGGTTGACTTAACCACATTTATATCAGGTTGTTTTATCCATAACTGTGACTGGTATAAATCTAGAGGCAAGTGTTGAGGAAATTCAAGTCCAGAATTTTGGGATTGGGGAGTCCACTCAATAGATCAAGGAAATGAAATTCAATAGTTGGAAAAGACCTTCCTACCTAAATACCTTCAATTTTATTTACCAACACTCATGGGGTTATAAAAATGGAAATATAGATCATTGTCACTAGATTATCCATACAATGGGATAATCTGATTTCAATGGTGAGAGTTATCAGGACTTGATAAAATAGTGGGAGACTAATAATTAAATTTATTTCATCACAAATTTAGTAATAAAGTAAATTACAAAAATCTACTCAATTTATTATATAAATTTTTGGTCACTCATCGCCAACATTATCATTGCAATCTATCCTTTGGAAGGAAAACCTTGTCCCCAACACCAATTTCTAAGAATGGTATAGACACTTACATATTATACTAAGAGAGGAAATTATATATTCTATAATCCATGGTTCCTAATACACTAAGAAAATTGGATAGTGAGGAGGAATTATCTCTCTATAGAAAACACATGGACAATGCATTAGATGTCCAGTGTTTGATGTTATTAGTTGTGTCTACTGAGATTCATAATCTTCATGAAAGCATGGATGTGTTTAGCATGTTTTATTTCATCCAATATATTTACCATGGGAAAGCGAGACAATATAGATTTGATATCTCCAAGGATTTATTCACATGGAATCATAGAGATTCAGTTCCAGCTGGGCATCATGTGGTCAAGATGATATACAACATAGAGTTCTTGGACATCCTAAGATTTAATCTACCAGATGAGTTGCGCACATATCTCATTTTTCCTCACTACCTTATAGATTATCTAGTTTCATTGTTAATTATAATATGAGAAATATTAAGAAGTATCTTATGCAACTCCTCATTCTTATTTTCCAAGTTAATAAGGATATGGGTCCAAATAAACTTGGGTTCCTTATGGTGAATAAAGGGAAATTAAAGGAAAAGTTCTTAAAGACTCACTCCAAGTCTAAGGATTCTAATCAGTGACCTTCCAAAAAAGATAAAAATACAATGGTAGGAAAATGAATAAGGCGTAATCTATTTTTCATGTGAAAATATCATCCACTGGAAGAAGACTTTTCATAGAAGAAGTAAGGGGAAGCTTCATGTACCTTTTTTATTGTGTCCAACCTATCCTTATCTACTAGTTGGGTATTAGATACTACTTTTTTTTCTCACACCTTTATCTAAATAAGGTAACCAAGTAGATTCAAGAAGGTATCTAAATGTGAGGTGGATCTTTGAGTCACTAATGGAGCTCGGCTAGCTTCCAAGGTTGTTCGAGACTACCACCCCACATGGTCAACATGAATTAACTTGGTTTTAAAAAATTACTATTATGTTCATAGTGTTATCAAGAACATCGTATAAGCTTCCCATCTTGATATTAATAGTTTTTTATTCAATTTTTCAAAATATAAATGTTATTTTTTAAAATATAAAATTTTTTATGGTATGGAATAGCTTAATAACGTGCATTATTTAAAGATTATGAAAACCAATTTTTGGAAATTGATAATGAATTAAAGTTACATGAATTATATAACACCAAGTTGTGGCATCACTATCTAAGTAATGTAAACAATAAGTGATTGACAAAGCTCTTTCAAGAAGTGTATTTAGAATATTTTTTGTTAAACCCATTTGACAGATATCTCACTTGTTTACTAGGAAATATGACTAAACCAAATTTTAGTGAAATTGGTGAAAGGGATATAAAGATATTATAATTGGTACACATTGATGTGTATAAAACAATTCTAATAGAATCTCGAGTTAGATTATCAAACTTCATTACTTTTTCTGACCACTTGTATAGATATGGTTTCTTCTACTTAATGAGGTACAAATCAGAATCCGTAGAGAAATTCATGGAATTCAAGAATGAAGTAGAGAATTGTATTTCAAATAAGATAAAGAATACTTGATTATATCATGGTGGTCAATAACTAATTTATAACTGTAACACCCCGACCCCTCTAGGCTGGAGCCGGTGCATTACTTTTGATATTGGCATGGTTAGAAGGAATGAAAATCCTGAAGGAACGATCAGTTTAGTAGTATTTAAGAAACTAGATACATATATGTAACTCAAATTACATTGGAAAAGGTTACAAAATACAATACATAGCAAAAAACTCAAAATTGCATCCACAGAACTCAAAAGAAGACCTTCTCTTCATCACCTGTCGAAGGTAGACAATAAAATGGGTGAGATCAAATGCTCAGTAAGGGTTACAAATAGCAGAAGCATGAGTACAATAATAAGATAATCACAATAAATCTGACATAATCAATATGGCATAGTGAATAAATGAACAACTAATTCCATTAATAAACTAAAAATGAAACTGCATCCATAGATTTTGTCATAGTGAAAACATCATGGATAATGATAATAACTGATAATGAATAAATAGAATGATTATTAATTGGACTTCATGTATCTGGTACATGAAACCATAATACCATAGAAATGGTTTAGTTCTATGGGTAGAAACCCGTCTGATTTTTGGAAACAAACTCAAAGGGTTTGTCGCCAACAGTTTTGTCTCATGAGACCTACCGACGCATCGAGGGGCTATAGCGAGTCCCACCCTCCACTGCATGTCCAAAGAATTATTTATATTTTTATTTCATAAAAGATCAATATTCCTTTTCAATATCCAATTAGAGTAAATTGTACAGATTCATCAATATTTCCATAGTTAAAATAACTTTCCAAATAAACACCGTATGTAAAATGGTATACGGTTTAGACAACAAACATATCCATTATATGAGATTATGTATATTTAATATAAACATAATTTCAAATGAAAATTGATCTCAAATGGGCATTAGGTACACCACATAAGGATTAGTAGGTGCACAACATAGGGGAGATTCTTGAACAAAAGTGAGAGATAGAATCCCTTACCATAATGTAATCGGTCGAACCGTATGACTAGAACTTAATAACCATCAAGTGAATCATTGAATAACATGAATATAAATAGAATCATGTTATTATATATCAAATGGAAGTACAAATATACCATATATAAGGAATAATTTGCGAACAATTGAAATCTCACAGAAATGAATGTGAGATGAGAAACCCCTTACCACAATGTAATCAGTCGAACCATATGACCAGAACTTAATAACCATCAAGTGAATCACTTAATAACATGAATATAAATATAATAAAATTATTATATATCAAATGGAAGTACACATATACAAATATAAGGATTAATTGGCGAACAATGGAAATCTCACAGAAATGAAAGTGAGATGAGAAACCCCTTACCTTATGCTCGAGTGTGTTCTTCGTTTGTTTTAATGACATGAATAATCAAATTTAAATTCATTAATTAATATCAACAGAACCTCATATACATGTAATTTATTTATTATAACCTTATTAGGTTCATTCATGTCCATTTCTATGGGTTCAATTGGTTCAATTTTCATGTTTTGGAAGCATTTTCTTCCTTGGTTTTCATGGTCCGTTTACTTGTTTCCATGAATGGAAGATCATTTGAAACATGGTTAAACATCCAGAATTGTTAATAAATATTATTAAATAAATTATGTAGATATAAATGATATTATAATGATTTTGGGTTCTATACCATGATGATGATTCATTAGTTAAAACATTTATGATGTTGGTTTAGATCGTTTTAGTGGTTCTTTGATAATAACAACCTCATTTTGTTTTATAAATTAGAACCATGAGTCCTAAATAATTACAGAAACATGGGTGAGTCATAAAACATATATTATAACCTGTTTCAACCATATAAATGGTTTCATGACCAGACTTGAAATAATTAATGCAAATTGAAATCACATCGTCTACGATGTCGCTAATTCGACACATCACGGACAATGTTTTTAATTCCTTGAACAAGTGGGGGAAAAGAAGAAGATTGATGATGAATTTATCATGAAAATGAGAAAATACATAATATACAATATTCTGGAGATTTAATTCCTCTTGGGTAAGAAGAGATGAAGAAAGAATAAATAAAGAACTCAAAATAAAAGAATAATTTTGAAATCGCTTACAAATATTTGGCAGCCTAACGGCTACGCAATATGGTTTTAGAAAATATTAAAAAGGGATGGGACAAGGGTCACCCATCCATAAATGAATCATAATATATATTATATCAAGATTAAGAAGAAAAATAAGAACATGGTATGGAAACGTGAAAGATATACCACATAAAAAGAGAACTTGAAAGGAAGAAGAAAGAAATTGAGAATTTTCTTACCTTGTAGAGTAACCCTTAGAACTTGAAGGTTGGGACCTTGGGGACTTGAGGAAACCTTTGGAGGACTAATATGTAGGAAAGGTGGCTATAAATTCGTTGAGGTAGAATTATAAATGAATTCAATGAAGGGAATATTTGGTATTTATAGGAAAAGTGAGGGATTATTTTAATAATTTTCAAGGGACACCTCAGGAGTGGTTTTTTCAAAACCATGGTATTGCCCATGGTATAAGCCACTTGTTACACCTCACATATTATTTAACTATAAAAAAGTCTACCAGATTTATGAAATCATTATTTCATCATTAATGATGTCATAAACACACTGAAACTAAAAACTGTATTTTTTTACTATTCACTGAAAAATCAGTTGTTTCAGAAAAATTCCCAAAATTCACACTAACCATTTTTCAACGTGTAGAATTCAAAAGTGGAATCCATTTTTCAAAAATAATTTTCTAGATATTATTAATTTAATTTTTAAATAAAGTCATAGTTAATTTGAAAAATAACAATCTTAAAGTGAAATTAGTTTTATTTCTCATTAAAAAAACTAATTAAGATCACATTATCTTGTTTCCTTAAGAAAATGAAATAAAATTATTATTTACTATTCATAATGGTCATATTACTATTCATATTACTATTCATAAGAGTATGTTACTATTCACCAAAAATTAAGTTTTTCTATCAGACTCCAAATGACTTACTGATCACAACTCTAGATGACCATTTTTAGAAATTCAAAACATAGAAGTGGAAAATTTATATTTAGTGGATAGGTTTTGACTATACCCTAAATAACTTAGTTTTATTTCGAAGGAACACAGTGATGAATAGAATGTATTTAACAGAAACATACCATAAAATTTTTTGGGTGCTACATTATTCCCTCCTTTGGAAATTTCATCCCTGAAATTTTATGCACATAGCCCGCCAAAAAGATGTGGGTTGTTCTTCTTCATGAAATCCTTTGGTTCCCATGTTTCTTCCTCCATATTCTGGTTCCTCCAAAGAAAATTTACTAGATGAGTTGTTTTATTTCTCAATACCTTCTCCGTTGTGTCAAGAATCCTGATGGGCTTTTCACAGTATGAAAATACGGTTCTAGTTCTATTCCTTCATATGTGAGTACATGTGTTGGGTCTGGCATGTATTTCTTTAACAATGATACTTGGAACACATCATGAACTCTGAGAGAGATTTGGCGGCATCTCTAAACGGTAAGCTAAAACTTTGATTCTTCCCAAGATTTCAAATGGTCCAATGTACCTAGGTCTCAGTTTCCCTTTCTTACCAAACCATAAGACGCCCTTCCGTGGAGATACTTTTAGAAATACATGATATCCCACTTGAAATTCCTAGTCCTTTCTCCGGTTGTCAGCATAACTCTTCTGCCTACTTTTGTCTGCTTTAATATGGGCTTGTATTTTCTTCACCTTTGTCGTGGTCTCTTCAATAATTTCTGGTCTTATAAGTTTTCTTTCACTAACTTCATCCCAACAAGTTGGATTTCGACATCTCTTTCCATATAATGCTTTATATGGAGCCATTTTAATGCTAGAATGGAAACTATTTTTGTAGGAAAATTTCACAAAAGGAAAGTATTGATCCCACATACCTTGGAAGTCAAGAGAGCATGATATCAGCATATCTTTCAGAGTTTGAATAGTCCTTTCATACTTTCCGTCAGTTTGAGGGTGATATGTAGTACTCATATGAATCTCAGTATTCAAAGCCTTCTGGAGACTTTTCCAGAACCTTGATGTAAAATGTGGATCACAATAAGAAACAATAGATAGGGGGACTCCATGAAGTTGGTCAGATAAATCATCAATTCGAGGTAGAGGATACTTATTCTTTATTGTAATAGCATTGATTTCTCTGTAATCAATGCATAGCCTCATGGATCTATCTTTATTCTTTACAAACAAGACCAGGGGTCCCCATGGAGAAACACTAGGTCGAATAAATCCTTTGTCACTCAACTCTTCTAGTTTTTTCTTCAGCTCCACTAGCTCCTCAGTGGCCATTCTATATGGGTTCTTTGATATAGGTCTTTCGCCAGGAATTAAGTCAATGGAAAACTCAATTTCTCGCTCTGTAGGATGTCCAGGTAAATCCTTTGTAAATACATCAATGTACTCTTTCACTATGTGAACATATTCAATTTGAAGATTTCTTTCCTCTCCTATAGATATTGGTTTATCTTACTCTCCAAGTATTGCATTCAATAGAGCTACTAGTGGTGGTTCTAGATAAGAATCAGGTGGTGAATTTTCTGCCTTAAAGACAATATACTGCCAGTACTACCTTTTCATTTTCATTGCATCTTAACGCCATGAATATATTTTCAAGGGACTTGATCCATTGCTCAGCAACCACTGGATTAGTAGTCCCGTTGAAATATGGGGGCTTCTTCCGCATGAAATGATCCAACACAGGTGTTGAATGGTTATTTATTACAACTTGAGTAAGTTTTACCAATATGGTCATGATCTGATCTGCTCCAATGTTGACTGTGTTGACTTGCTCAGTAGGGAGATCCCTACCTTTCCCACGAGTATTGATTCCTCTTCTTCCATTAGATGCCATTTCTAAATAATGGGATACACTAGATTATTTTATGAATCACAAATAGAAAATCACTCAACATCGATTGAAATTCTATGCATAGCTAATCTTATAAACAAGGTTCCTAAATAAAGCAATAAACTAGGAAGTACTCAAAAGTAAAAAATCTTATATTTTTCAATTACATTAATTTTAATTAATAAATTATTAAAACAATTGAATAATTTCACCTTAGGATCTAGAATAAGCTCTGTATCCCCAACATTATTTAATATGTATACTTTATTTTATAGAGATAAACTATAATATTTTTATAGTAAAACATAATTGCCATGTTAATGGTGAAACAAATATTTTAACGCGTCGTCTGTTGCGTTGAGACCCCTATGACGTAGTGTTCCTTTGAGATACTTCTACGTGAGAATTCGTGACACTTGAATTATCGATCGGTAGCTCCTTGAGAGGATCCTTCTGGTGACTAGCAGGCAGATTTCACCCATCGGTTTTGATGCCTCCAGTGGAAGGGAGGTCACTCATCTTATAACGGTAGATATCATTCTTGCCTATTTTCCATCAAGGAATAGGTTCCTCTACTGACACACTCTCCCATAGGAATATGACATCATAATCTGATATCTACCTCTAAAATACTAGTCGCCACCTCATTCCATCAATCATAGAACCTAAAATCTAAATGGAATTCCCAAAAAATAAGTACTTGGTCAGAGGAAAAATTTAGATTAACTCTTTCATAATTGATTGTAAAGAAAATATGAATTATCCTAATCATATCTCCTAGGAGTGTCGTAACCAAGAGTGTATCAAGGCCCGTTGTCGTGCACCAGTTCCCGTTCGAGTCTATCTCAAAGCGGTGTTTTCGGGTTTTACCCCTAGATACATTTGTGCCAGAGTCGCCTCTACCTGCTCGTATCCAGACAGGGACGTATTGCTTAAAATATCCACATAATCTATTCCTTACCAAAATACCAGGACGTTATTGTATGTTAATCCTCAGATACTACCTAAGGGTTTGTTCCCACCTATAAATCTCCTACTCTAGTTTCCAAGTTTTCTACTAAACCTCCTTGGATACCAACTGTAACACCCCAACCCCTCTAGGCTAGAGTCGATGCATTACTTGTGATATTGGCATGGTTAGAAGGAATGAAAATTCCGAAGGAATGATCAGTTTAGTAGTATTGAAGAAACTATATACATATATGTAACTCAAATTACATTGAAAAAGGTTACAAAATACAATACATAGCAAAAAAATCAAAATTTCATCCACAGGAACTCAAAAGAAGACCTTCTCTTCATCACCTGTTGAAGGTAGACAATTAAATGGGTGAGATCAAATGCTCGTTAAGGGTTAAAAATAGAATAATAATGAGTACAATAATAAGATAATCACAATCAATCTGACATAATCAATATGTCATAGTGAATAAATGAACAACTAATGCCATTAATAAACTGAAAATGAAACTGCATCCATAGATTTTGTCATAGTGAAAACCTCATAAATAATGATAATAACTAATAATGAATAAATAGAATGATTATTAATTGTAATTCATTTATCAGGCACATGAAACCATAATACCGTAGAAAAGGTTTAGTTCTGTTGGTAGAAACCCGTCTGATTTTTTGAAACAAACTCGAAGGGTTTGTCGCCAACTATTTTGTCTCATGAGACCTACCGATGCATCGAGGGGCTATAGAGGGCCCCAACCACCACTACATGTCCAAATAATTCTTTATACATTTATTAAATACAATATCAATATGACTTTTCAATATCTTAATAGAGTAGATTGTACGGATTCATCAATATTTCCATAGTTAAAATAACTTTCCAAATAAACATCGTATGTAAAATGGTATACGGTTTAGATAACAAACATATCCATTATAGGAGATTATGGATATTTAATATAAAAATAATTTTGAATGAAAAGTGATCTCAAATGGTCATTAGGTACACCACATAAGGATTATTAGGTGTATAACATAGGGGAGATTCTTGAACAAAAGTGAGAGAGAGAATCCCTTACCGCAATGTAATCGATCGAACCGTACAACCAGAACTTAATAACCATCAAGTGAATCATTGAATAACATTAATATAAATAGAATCATATTATTATATATCAAATGGAAGTACACATATACCAAATATAATTAATAATTGGCGAACAATGGAAATCTCACAGAAATGAACGTGAGATGAGAAACCCCTTACTACAATGTAATCGGTCGAACCGTATGACAAGAACTTAATAACCATCAAGTGAATCATTGAATAACATGAATATAAATATAATAATGTTATTATATATCAAATTTAAGTACAAATATACCAAATATAAGGAATAATTTGTGAAAAATGGAAATCTCACAGAAATGAAAGTGAGATGAGAAACCCCTTACCTTATGCTCGAGTGTGTTCTTCATTTGTTTTAGTGACCTGAATAATCAAATTTAGATTCATTAATTAGTATTTCCAGAACCTCATATACATTTAATTTATTTATTATAAACTTATTAGGTTCATTCATGGCCCTTTATATGGGTTCAATTGGTTCAATTTTCATGTTTTGGAAGCATTTTCTTCCTTGGTTTTCATGGTTCGTTTACTTGTTTTCATGAATGGAAGATCATTTGAAACATCGTTAAACATACAGAATTGTTAATACATATTATTAAATAAATTGTGGAGATATAAATGATCTTATAATTATTTTGGGTTCTATACCATGATGATGATTCATTAGTTAAAACATTTTTTATGTTCGTTTAGATCGTTTTATTGGTTCTTTGATAATAACAACCTCATTTTGTTTTATAAAGTAGAACCATGAGTAACAAAGAATTACAGAACCATGGGTGATTCATAAAACATATCTTTTAACCTGGTTCTACCATATAAATGGTTTCATTACCAAACTTTAAATAATTAATGCAAATTGAAATCACATCTTCTAAGATGTCGGTAATTCGACACATCACGAATAATGTTTTTAATTCCTTGAAAAAGTGGGGGAAAATAAGAAGATTGATGATGAATTTATCATGAACATGAGGAAATCCAGAATATAAAAGATTTTGGAGATTTAATTCCTCTTCGGTAATAAGATATGATGAAAGAATAAATAAATAACTCAAAATAAAAGAATAATTTTGAAATCGCTTACAAAAAATCGACAGCCTAACGGCTACGCAACATGGTTTTAGAAAATATTAAAAAGAGAGGGGACAAGGGTCACCCATCCATAAATTAATCATAATACATATTAGATCAATAATAAGGAGAAAAATAAGAACATGTTAGGGAAACCTGAAAGATATAACATATAAAAGAGAACTTGAAAGGAAGAAGAAAGAAATTAAGAATTTTCTTACCTTGTAGAGTAACCCTTAGAACTTGAAGGTTGGGACCTTGGGGATTTGAGGAAACCTTTGGAAGACTAATATGGAGGTAAGGAGGCCAGAACTTTGTTGAGGGAGAATTTTAAATGAATTCAATAAAGGGAAGAGTTGGTATTTATAGGAAAACTGAGGGATTATTTTAATAATTTTCAAGGGACACCTCATGAGGGGTTTTTTCAAAACCCTGGGCTTACCCATGGTATAATCCACTTGGGACACCTAAAATCTTACTTAACTATAAGCTAGTTGACTAGATTTATGAAATCATTATTTCATCAATAACGAAGTCATAAACACACCAAAACTAAAAACTGTATTTTTTACTATTCACTAAAAAATCAACTGTTTCAGAAAAATTCCTAAAATTCACCCTAACCATTTTTTGACGTTTATAATTAAAAAGTGAAATCCATTTTTCAAAAATAATTTTATAAATATTATTAATTTAATTTTTAAATAAAGTCGTAGTTAATTCGACAAATAACAATCTTAAAGTGAAATTAGTTTTATTTCTCATTGAAAAACTAATTAAGATCTCATTATCTTGTTTCCTTAAGAAAATGAAATAATATTATTATTTACTATTCATAAGGTTCATATTACTATTCATATTACTATTCATAAGGGTATGTTACTATTCACCAAAAATTAAGTTTGTTCTATCAGACTCCAAATGACTTACTGATCACAACTCTAGATGACCATTTTTCAAAATTCAAAACATAGAAGTGGAAAATTTATATTTAATGGATAGGTTTTGACTATATCCTAAATAACCTAGTTTTCTTTCGAAGGAACATAGTGATGAATAGAATATATTAAATAGAAACATACCATAAAATGTTTGGGGTGCTACAATAACTTTATATTCCTTTTATAAGAGTGTGGGATTTTATCTCAACTCACTCCTCCTTATACACCATAGAGTAATGGTGTAAGTGAAAGGAGGAGTTTCACCTTATTGGATATGGTGAGGTTGGTGATGATTCATGACGATCTTCCATTATCCTAATGGTTATATGCATTACAAATTGAAAAATTCACATTGAACCAAGTTCCAACTAAATAGACAGTCAGTATACTATATGATTTAATGTATGAAAAGAATTTTGTTTTTCTAACATATGTGTATGGGGTTGTGAGGAATTTTTTAAGGTCACTTCAGGAAAAAAAATTGGTACCCTGGGGAATGAAGTGTATCCTTATAGGTTACCTTAAGTAAAAAAGGGTTATTACTATAGAGACCTTGGATTACAATACATGGATATTACATATTTTTAGATCTATATTCATTACATTAAATAAACACACTTCCAAGGACCATAATAGTTTAGTGTCTTTGGAAACTTGGAACATAATATTCTTAATTCTTGAAAGATATTCAATGTATCCCATAAAAAACATACCTTCTAGTACTCATACTTAAAAACCTATCTTCATAACCTGGGTAATATAAGCATAATAAAGGGTGATATTAGATTCTAAGTAAGGGTAAACAAGGGAGATATATAATCATAATAGAAGAATAAGGGTATGAGAACATGAGAATAACATTTGAAAACCATACCCTTTAAATGAAATATCATAATCTTTAGTAATGGAATAAATATTGGCACTTTATATGACATGAATCATAAGATAATCAAAGAACATGAGACTTGGAATTTGTGGCATGCACATGATCATAATAAAATAATTTCCTTATTAGTTAATAATCACTTCTAAGACCATCATAATAGAAAATTTCCCTTATAAAACCAGGTTAACTCCCTATTTTAGACCTGTATTATTGAATTGAGTTCACTCCCCATTCCAGCTCGATCTTATTGAACCAGTTTCACTCCTCATTCTAGACCTGAATTACTGAACCAGGTTCACTCCCCATTCCATACCTATTTTACTAAACCTGGTTCACTCCCCATTCCAACATTGTTTTATTGAACCAATTTTACTCCCCATTCCAGTTCTATCTTACTAAATTGGTTTTACTCCCAATTCTAGACCTATCTTACTAAACTGGGTTCACCCCCCCCCCCCATTCTAATTTTTTTCAAAATGAACTAGGTTCACTCCAGGTTCTATCCATGTCAAACTAAATCCGGTTCACTCCCAATTATATTACCATCTATATCATGAGATATAAATCTTTACCCAATGCATTGGAGGGAGATATAGGTCCCATCCATCTTTAGTTATAATGTAACCACCGTCTTATGTTATAACAAAACAACCATACTTGGTTATAATGTGACCACCATCACGTAATGAAAATCATAAATATGTGTGTCAAAAGATCATAAAACATTCATCATATAATAACCCATGAAATTAAAAGGGTTTCATAAACATTTAATCAAATCATAACCTATGGAAAAGTGACAGGTTTCAAAATCATTTCATCATTTCATCATAGAAAACCCCATGAAAATAATTAGATTTCATAAGAGTTCTATCATGGTATAACCCATGGAAGAGAAACAGGTTTCATAATTATATTTCTATGATAAACATAAATCATTCAGAGAATGAATAATAATGGTATCCTTAGTTTATATCCCTAGTAATGTATAAATTATATCAAAGGATTTCATCTTAAATGGAGAAGGATTTTGAATGATCACTTGGAATATTTATTAAAGAAAATAACTTTTATTTGAAAAAAAAACTTTTTAAAATATAAAACATTTTCAAATTAATTTTCTTTAAAAATAACATTTAAAGCTTATAAATAAATCTTTGAAAAATAATTTAAGACAATTCTTGAGGAAAATATCATTTCCACTTTTAAAATAAAATTAAAACATAAAAAATTCTGAAAATAATTTTATTTCAAAATAACCTTGAAAGCATATAAGGTAATCTTTAAATAAAATATTGCTCATGAATATGAGATATGTTTTTATGTCATACAATTTAAAACAAATATTCCTTTCACATTTTCAGAAAAAAATTCAAATAGAAATTGTTATTGAAAATGAAATGATGATTAATTTTAAAACATTTTGGTAAAAAATCACACATGGGCAAAAAATTATTTAATAAATAAATTTAAATAAATTTAAAAAAAATTAAAATAAATTAGAAAACATGGTTTTGGAATAAAAAGTAGATTTCCACCAAAAATATGTGTTTTCTTAAAAAATGCTCTTTTTGAACTCTTCAATTCATAAAGAGAGGATAATGAAGGGAAAACAAGTAGTCTTATTGTAGAGACCCGAAGCTTATCGTACATGGACATTTCATTACATTTGCGGAATACTTAGTACATAACAAAAACACACACACAAGGATCGTAATAGTTTAGTGTCTTTGGAAACTCGGAACATAATCTTCTAATCCTGGTGAAAGATCTTCAATATCTCCCGTAAAGATCTTCCATTTTTTTTTATACCTAAAACCTTTCTTTATATCCTGGGGAAAAGAAAACATAAAAGGGTGAGCTCAAATGCTCAGTAAGGGTATACAAAAGAAATAAAAATCATATCATATATTTTTTTGAAAATCATAACCTGCAAAAGAGATCATAATATCTTAACATGGAACAAATCATAGAAGTGAAAATGAGATCACCATAATCATAACATGAAACTTGAAACTTTGTGGCATGCACACATAATCATGGAAAATCATTTCTTGTTAGTCATGACTCATTGCCAAGACTATCTTAGTGGACAAAGTCCCTTTCTGAATCGAGTAATCCTCGTTTCAGTCCTGTTTCACTGAACCGGTATAACCTACCGTTCCAGCCCTGTCTATCTCATGAGATATAAAATCGTTACCCAATGCATTGGAGGGAGATATAGGTCCCACCCATCTCATAATGATACCATTCTTATGTGTGCCACAAAATCATAAATCATACATCATTGCATAACCCATGAAATAAAATGGGATTCTTAAACAACATGACATCATAAAACAATTCATATAAGATAAAGGAATTCATAAAAATATTTCCATGACAACATAATCAAACCAATGTAATAATAGGGATAAAAACAGAACCCTTTTATTATCTTAGATGGAAAATAATTTTGATAAAATACTTCAACTCTATTCTTGAGGAAAATATCCTTTCTTCTTCAAAAACATTTTTTTTCCTTTCATAACATGTCATACGAATTTAAAATAAAAGAAGTTGATTAAAAATAAACTTGAAAACTTGTAAAGGAAGTTTCTTAGAAATAATGTTTTAAAAATCCATTCAGGTCGTATAAGTTAAAAAAAACATTCTTCGTACTTTTGTCGGAAAAGTCAAAAAGTACCTCGTACGGAAAACGACAAAAGATTCCTTTCACTTCTTTTACTAAAAACTCACCGAAGGGTAAAAATGGATTTAAACAATTGTAGGTGGATGGAAATAATATTACATATTGATGAAACATGGATGTGGATGATAAAATACACCTCAGTAAATACTTACGAATAAACAATCTCGGACAAAAATGAGATTGTGATATTTCCCTTACCTTAGGTCCGACTTGCTTTGTAAGTGTCCGAACCTCCTGTATAATGATTTAAATCATGTTATTGACTTATTACAGAATCATATTCATTGTTATGATATCATATATGGTTTACTTATGACATTATATTACCCGTTCTTTTGTAAATTCCATGTTAAAGAAGCGTTTTGGGTAAAATCGTTTCATTTATCGTAGGTGTTTTGACTTGTTGTTATTGACATCATTATTACTTATATCATGATTTACTTACTTCCAGAATATAAAATATGATTTATATATCATATATATTCAGTATATATATATATAATAGGTAGATAAATAAAATGAAAAACACCGTTCATGGAGACGGTAGTCCGTACGTACGCATGAACGCTGTTTTCCTTTCCTTATTGTCTTGAAATGGAAGTAAGTAGATGACATACATATGTATATATATACATAAATACCGTAGCTTTATAATGTCATATATTTCCTTATTATTTCTTATATATACATCATAATCATTCTTAAATGGTTAACATGGAGAATGAATCTCATCGCGTCGTGGAGACGGTATTCCGTACGTACGCACGAGCGATGATATCATTTCTATAAATATTGAATTGAATTGGAGTGGATTATACAATATATCAGAATCAATATGATGTTGTAATAACTATGTATAGTTATTCTTTACACCATTATACCCATCCATGTAAGGTGGTGGTGGAAAATAGATTACACCACGGCGTGGAGACGGTATTCCGTACGTACGCACGCGCGGTGATTTCTTTTTCCGTAGGATGGATAGATGGTGAAATAGGGTTGTTTCATACTTATAATAACATATCAGTATATGAGTGATACTGATGTTATTACTTCATAATGAAACAACCTAAGAAGAAGAAGTGGAAGAAGAAATAAAGATGAAAGAATTGGTAACGGTAATTACCTCTTCTTTGAAGTGCCTCTTTGAGACCTCTTCTTAGGGCACTAGAATTGGTCTTTGAGGAATACCAGAACCTCTAGGATGTTGCTAGGGAAGTGAAGAAGAGATTTTGGCAGGGTTTGGCCGAGCTTGAGTGCTCAAATTGGTGTGAGGAGGAGGGGGAGGAGGTGTCCTTTTATAGGGGAGGAGAGGGGCACCTTAGGAATTCTTAAAAATATTAATTTATAATAAATCTAACCCCACTTAAAAACCTCCAAAAATGACTCATATTCGAAGCTTAGATGAGATAGGGTTGTAATCTCATCAACCAATCAAATTTAGACATGTTTGGATCTTATTTTAAACCTTATCTGTAACAGCCCTAGATTTTATAAAAAAATATTCTTTTTAATTTTATTAATGTCTTGTGTTATACGCTACACCAAAAGGAGCTTGCACAACACGCATCCTTGTCTTGCCTTGCATTACATGCAATCGCGACCTTCCTCGATAGCGTGTGTAAAACGCAATACCGAGTTTCACTAAACAACGATGTGCTATTAAAATATTATTAAAACTAGCCGTTATGAATAGTAATAACCACTTTTTGAAATCCAGTAAATCTTATTTTTCAAAATGAACTTCATTTTTGGATTCGGAGTATCGAATTTAGCCTAAGGTGAAATTTTGGTACTTTTCGGATAACTTTCATATTCTGATGAATAGTGAAAATTACTAAATTATAATTAAAAACAACTTTTTTAATCGAAATAATTAATAGTGATAAATCATTAATTTGAGTGGTTTTAAAGTATATTTAGAATATATTTTTACAATTTAATACAATGTTAGTCATTGGATGTAATTTCACATTTAAACTAGACATAAACAAGTGTCAATCTTTTGATAGATATTGTTTCTTAAAAACACGCTATTTGTTTTAACAGCGGGATTTAATTATAAAATTAATTAATGAAACTTTTATGTTATGAATTTGGTAAAATAGACTTCATTTTTGAATTCGGAATATGAAATATAGCTTGGGATGAAATTTTGGCATTGTTCTGAAAAACATCAATTTTTGATGAATAGTGAAACTACTAAGTGGTAGGTTAAAAACTGAATTTTGCATAAAACTTAATTTTACCACTTCTGTGAATGGAATTTTGAAAATCCGAGAGACACGGTTAATATCAAGGACTAAAATGTGGTTCAATGAGATGAGAATAATTTTTTGGTGAATAGTAACTTTTTACTTTTTTTACCACGGTTAATAGTAAATAGGGTAACTAAGGGTAAATATGATATTAATATTACCCTAACACATGTCCTAATTCTATTGGACAAGTGTAATTCGACCAAAAACAAACTTAGGAATAAAATATGACCATTTAGGCCCACTTGGATTAGATTAGGACATTTATTATTAATTTATTTAAAGAAAGGTTAAAATAGTTAAAATCAAAGTTTAATAAGTAAATCATTTTTAATATGGGGTTATACATAAGATAAATTCGATTGTAAATATTCATTAGAAAGCTAAGAAGATTTACAAAATGATGATATTTTATTTGTAATTTTTAGACATAAAATAATTTAATTTATTTATGACACAACGATGATGCAGTAATTATCTTATTAATGAAATATTGACATAATTGATGTTATAAACACAAAAATAAATGTAATTTGAGATTTTTTATGAATTCCACTAATTTTATAGGTTACTATGATATATTAATGTTGATTTAATCAACTTGGTTCGAACATTTAATTCTGTTATGACTTTCACAAAAATCATATATCAAATAGTGTCAAAATTGACACAAAATAGTTTTTAAATCAAATATTATATTATTAATTGTTATTTTATTCCTAAAAATCTAAGGTTCGGCCAAATGACTTAGATACGGATATATATATTAATAATAAACAATTTGGGGTTCGTTTGGCATGTTATAGTAAGTGTATTAACCATATAGTGAAAGAAAACAAAAAGACACGGTAAAAGTTAAATTATTTAACTTAGAGTTAAATATAATTGATAAGGTTTAAAATAAGATCCAAACATGTCTAAATTTGATTGGTTGATGATATTACAACCCTATCTCATCTAAGCTTCGAATATGAGTCATTTTTGGAGGTTTTTAAGTGGGGTTAGATTTATTATAAATTAATATTTTTAAGAATTCCTAAGGTGCCCCTCTCCTCCCCTATAAAAGGACACCTCCTCCCCCTCCTCCTCACACCAATTTGAGCACTCAAGCTCGGCAAACCCCTGCCAAAATCTCTTCTCCACTTCCCTAGAAACATCCTAGAGGTTCTGGTATTCCTCAAAGACCAATTCTAGTGCCCTAAGAAGAGGTCTCAAAGAGGCACTTCAAAGAAGAGGTAATTACCGTTACCAATTCTTTCATCTTTATTTCTTCTTCCACTTCTTCTTCTTAGGTTGTTTCATTATGAAGTAATAACATCAGTATCACTCATATACTGATATGTTATTATAAGTATGAAACAACCCTATTTCACCATCTATCCATCCTACGGAAAAAGAAATCACCGCGCGTGCGTACGTACGGAATACCGTCTCCACGCCGTGGTGTAATCTATTTTCCACCACCACCTTACATGGATGGGTATAATGGTGTAAAGAATAACTATACATAGTTATTACAACATCATATTGATTCTGATATATTGTATAATCCACTCCAATTCAATTCAATATTTATATAAATGATATCATCGCTCGTGCGTACGTACGGAATACCGTCTCCACGACGCGATGAGATTCATTCTCCATGTTAACCATTTAAGAATGATTATGATGTATATATAAGAAATAATAATGAAATATATGACATTATAAAGCTACTGTATTTATGTATATATATACATATGTATGTCATCTACTTACTTCCATTTCAAGACAATAAGGAAAGGAAAACAGCGTTCATGCGTACGTACGGACTACCGTCTCCATGAACGGTGTTTTTCATTTTATTTATCTACCTATTATATATATATATATACTGAATATATATGATATATAAATCATATTTTATATTCTGGAAGTAATTAAATCATGATATAAGTAATAATGATGTCAATAACAACAAGTCAAAACACCTACGATAAATGAAACGATTTTACCCAAAACGCTTCTTTAACATGGAATTTACAAAAGAACGGGTAATATAATGTCATAAGTAAACCATATATGATATCATAACAATGAATATGATTCTGTAATAAGTCAATAACATGATTTAAATCATTATACAGGAGGTTCGGACACTTACAAAGCAAGTCGGACCTAAGGTAAGGGAAATATCACAATCTCATTTTTATCCGAGATTGTTTATTCGTAAGTATTTACTGAGGTGTATTTTATCATCCACATCCATGTTTCATCAATATGTAATATTATTTCCATCCACCTACAATTGTTTAAATCCATTTTTACCCTTCGGTGAGTTTTTAGTAAAAGAAGTGAAAGGAATCTTTTGTCGTTTTCCGTACGAGGTACTTTTTGACTTTTCCGACAAAAGTACGAAGAATGTTTTTTTAACTTATTCGACCTGAATGGATTTTTAAAACATTATTTCTAAGAAACTTCCTTTACAAGTTTTCAAGTTTATTTTTAATCAACTTCTTTTATTTTAAATTCGTATGACATGTTATGAAAAGAAAAAAAATGTTTTTGAAGAAGAAAGGATATTTTCCTCAAGAATAGAGTTGAAGTATTTTATCAAAATTATTTTCCATCTAAGATAATAAAAGGGTTCTGTTTTTATCCCTATTATTACATTGGTTTGATTATGTTGTGATGGAAATATTTTTATGAATTCATTTATCTTATATGAATTGTTTTATGATGTCATGTTGTTTAAGAATCCCATTTTATTTCATGGGTTATGCAATGATGTATGATTTATGATTTTGTGGCACACATAAGAATGGTATCATTATGAGATGGGTGGGACCTATATATCCCTCCAATGCATTGGGTAACGATTTTATATCTCATGAGATAGACAGGGCTGGAACGGTAGGTTATTCCGGTTCAGTGAAACAGGACTGAAACGAGGATTACTCGATTCAGAAAGGGACTTTGTCCACTAAGATAGTCTTGGCAATGAGTCATGACTAACAAGAAATGATTTTCCATGATTATGTGTGCATGCCACAAAGTTTCAAGTTTCATGTTATGATTATGGTGATCTCATTTTCACTTCTATGATTTGTTCCATGTTAAGATATTATGATCTCTTTTGCATGTTATGATTTTCAAAAAAATATGATATGATTTTTATTTCTTTTGTATACCCTTACTGAGCATTTGAGCTCAACCTTTTATGTTTTCTTTTCCCCAGGATATAAAGAAAGGTTTTAGGTATAAAAAAAATGGAAGATCTTTACGGGAGATATTGAAGATCTTTCACCAGGATTAGAAGATTATGTTCCGAGTTTCCAAAGACACTAAACTATTACGATCCTTGTGTGTGTGTTTTTGTTATGTACTAAGTATTCCGCAAATGTAATGAAATGTCCATGTACGATAAGCTTCGGGTCTCTACAGTTGGTATCAGAGGAAAGGTTTAGTCAACCTTTGGAAACTAGGATGCGAAAACGTGAGTGAGATCCCTAGAGATATTTCTAAGGTATGTCTAGGGATGTCCCTAAGGTTAAGTATACGTATAGGTTATAGTAATAGAATTACGCTAACGATCATAGAATTAAACCTAAGATGTTGGATATTGAAGGTACTCTCCCTTTATTATGTTGTTTTCCCTAGCATGATTTTTGCCTCTCACACTATTCTTTTTGGGTTTTAGACGATGGCTGGAACCCGAAGGAACCGTGTTGATCAATGCAATGGACAATGCAATGATTGCCCTCCTGAACAAACAAATGTTATGGGAGATGGAGTGCAAAATCTTATTGCTATACTTACACAAGCTATGAATCATTCTGGACTTCCAAATGAGCAGAGAAGGGAACAATATTCTATTGAGTCCTTCATGAGGCAACATCCACCTTCTTTCAGTGGGTCTACTGATCCATTAGTTGCTGAACAATGGATTAGTACTACTGAAAAGATATTTTCAGTTCTTCAATGTTCTGAACATGATAAAGTCATCTTAGCAGTATATCGTTTGGAAGGTGAAGCTGATCAATGGTGGAATCTTATCAAGAATACGAGGCCAAGAGATGAAATTGAGTCCATGGAATGGGACGAGTTCAAGAACCTGTTTTTCAGTAAGTACTTCCCTCGTATTCTTCGAACAAAGATGGAGAAAGAGTTTCTTGAACTGAAGCAAAGGGACGATGAATCTGTTGGTACCTATGAAGAAAATTTTACAAGACTTGCAAGGTATGCTTCTGGAATTATCGTTCAACCTGAAAGTAAAGTTGATCGATTTTTCAGTGGCTTAAAACCAAGTCTTCGAAGGGCATTAGCTATAAGAGACTTCAGTAGCTATGAAGAAATTGTGTGTTGTGCTATCAAGGTAGAAATGGAAGTTGGTGTTACATATCCATCTCATGGTTTTGACAAGAAACGAAAGATGGAGTTCAAGGAGAAATCTCAGAATAATGATGAAAAGAAGATGAATGTTTCCTTATGCACAAAGTGTGGGAAGAAGCATGGTGGAGATTGTCTTAAAGGGACTAGAAAATGTTTTAAGTGTGGAAAAGAAGGTCATCGAGCAGCTGAGTGTCGAAGTAATGGAAAAAGGGTTTCTAATGATGTGAATAAAGCAAACACTACAGAGAACGCACCGCCAACACTTCAATGCTTCAAGTGCAAGGAAATGGGGCATTATGCTAATAATTGCCCTAATCCAAGGGTTAGTGATGATCAACATGAGCAACCACTGAAGGCAAAGGACAAAGGGAAATCACATGCGATCACTATTGGCAATGTTGAATATGACAACGATGTGGTGGAATGATTAAGTGTTTATGTAATGGGATTCCAAAATAATGTTGTATCATTGAGTATTGCAATATTTATTGATGTGGTATTCAAAGTGATTGAGGTATTTTTTGGAAATAAGATGATATGCGCATAATGAAGACGAGAAAATGAAATGTTTAATAGTATTCATGAGCTCATGATTAATATAAGGACTAAGTGATATCATGGTTTGAGTATATAGAATTTTGAGGATTTTGGTATGTGGAAAGTGTTAACTTTTTTTCACTAAGGTATTCAAGAGAATACACGATTAAGGACTTTGAGTGTTTGGAATGTGACCAACAAGACATATCTTATGATATGTGGGGATCAACGACAGTATTAAATCTCTGGTAATCGTTGTCACTATATTATGAAAGTGGACTGCAGTATTATCTATAAGCCTAAAGATTAGACTGGATTATGTTGGACATAAGTTAGTATTGTTTAAGGATAGAAGATTTTCGATATTATTGATGGGATGTTATAGTAACGTAGTTTTAGAAAAAGGGACAACCTGCAGGACGGGCGACAGCCCATCGCTTCGGACAAGGCTGTAGGAATCGAACCCACAACCGAAGTGCGACTGGCCTTTATCGCCTACCACTGACCTACAGGAAGTCCCTGTTTAGTAGAAACTAGTTTTATCATATTAAGCAGTATGATATATGAAGTATAAGCCCATTTTAGGAACCATATATGATTAATCCCACTATAGATCGACTTATGTATATAAATTTTTCTAACCTTTTGAGACAGATGGAATAACCCGTCATTCTATCACATGATCTGCTAACACTTCACGAATAACAAATTCAACTTCATTTATTTAAGAGATGAAGTGGAAATTGTTAAAGGCACGAACAACAGTGAGATTGTACCAAAATAAAGTAAGTATTCTAATTCAAATTCTTTAACTTTAGGGAAATGATCTTGAAAACCAAAAATGTTGTCCTAGTTCTCTTATACCTGATGAATCAGATGGTACCTTAGATCATCACAAATTTATGGATTTGTGATTACTGGCTTTTCCATAGCCATGTTCTCTACCACTCTCCATCAGAACATGATGGTTAGATTTCTCTTCCATATCCATATTTTCACCTATGCGGAAACCCAGTGATTAGTTTATTTGGGTAATCGTTACATTTCATACTTTAGTTTTAAAGCCAAGTTTTGGTATTCCATTTTACGATGTGGGCTTCTATTAAAGAAACTTTCGAATAGTAAACCATTTATAACCCCGACGAATTTCGAGGGCGAAATTCATTTTAAGGGGGGTAGAATGTAACAGCCCAAGATTTTATAAAAAAATATTCTTTTTAATTTTATTAATGTCTTGTGTTATACGCTACACCAAAAGGAGCTTGCACAACACGCATCCTTGTCTTGCCTTGCATTACATGCAATCGCGACCTTCCTCGATAGCGTGTGTAAAACGCAATACTGAGTTTCATTAAACAACGATGTGCTATTAAAATATTATTAAAACTAGCCGTTATGAATAGTAATAACCACTTTTTGAAATCCAGTAAATCTTATTTTTCAAAATGAACTTCATTTTTGGATTCGGAGTATCGAATTTAGCCTAAGGTGAAATTTTGGTACTTTTCGGATAACTTTCATATTCTGATGAATAGTGAAAATTACTAAATTATAATTAAAAACAACTTTTTTAATCGAAATAATTAATAGTGATAAATCATTAATTTGAGTGGTTTTAAAGTATATTTAGAATATATTTTTACAATTTAATACAATGTTAGTCATTGGATGTAATTTCACATTTAAACTAGACATAAAAAAGTGTCAATCTTTTGATAGATATTGTTTCTTAAAAACACGCTATTTGTTTTAACAGCGGGATTTAATTATAAAATTAATTAATGCAACTTTTATGTTATGAATTTGGTAAAATAGACTTCATTTTTGAATTCGGAATATGAAATATAGCTTGGGATGAAATTTTGGCATTGTTCTGAAAAACATCAATTTTTGATGAATAGTGAAACTACTAAGTGGTAGGTTAAAAACTGAATTTTGCATAAAACTTAATTTTACCACTTCTGTGAATGGAATTTCGAAAATCCGAGAGACACGGTTAATATCAAGGACTAAAATGTGGTTCAATGAGATGAAAATAATTTTTTGGTGAATAGTAACTTTTTACTTTTTTTACCACGGTTAATAGTAAATAGGGTAACTAAGGGTAAATATGATATTAATATTACCCTAACACATGTCCTAATTCTATTGGACAAGTGTAATTCGACCAAAAACAAACTTAGGAATAAAATATGACCATTTAGGCCCACTTGGATTAGATTAGGACATTTATTATTAATTTATTTAAAGAAAGGTTAAAATAGTTAAAAATCAAAGTTTAATAAGTAAATCATTTTTAATATGGGGTTATACATAAGATAAATTCGATTTTAAATATTCATTAGAAAGCTAAAAAGATTTCCAACATGATGATATTTTATTTGTAATTTTTAGACATAAAATAATTTAATTTATTTATGACACAACGATGATGCAGTAATTATCTTATTAATGAAATATTGACATAATTGATGTTATAAACACAAAAATAAATGTAATTTGAGATTTTTTATGAATTCCACTAATTTTATAGGTTACTATGATATATTAATGTTGATTTAATCAACTTTTTTCGAACATTTAATTCTGTTATGACTTTCACAAAAATCATATATCAAATAGTGTCAAAATTGACACAAAATAGTTTTTAAATAAAATATTATATTATTAATTGTTATTTTATTCCTAAAAATCTAAGGTTCGGCCAAATGACTTAGATAAGGATATATATATTAATAATAAACAATTTGGGGTTCGTTTGGCATGTTATAGTAAGTGTATTAACCATATAGTGAAAGAAAACAAAAAGACACGGTAAAAGTTAAATTATTTAACTTAGAGTTAAATCTAATTGATAAGGTTTAAAATAAGATCCAAACATGTCTAAATTTGATTGGTTGATGAGATTACAACCCTATCTCATCTAAGCTTCGAATATGAGTCATTTTTGGAGGTTTTTAAGTGGGGTTAGATTTATTATAAATTAATATTTTTAAGAATTCCTAAGGTGCACCTCTCCTCCCCTATAAAAGGACACCTCCTCCCCCTCCTCCTCACACCAATTTGAGCACTCAAGATCGGCCAACCCCTGCCAAAATCTCTTCTCCACTTCCCTAGCAACATCCTAGAGGTTCTGGTATTCCTCAAAGACCAATTCTAGTGCCCTAAGAAGAGGTCTCAAAGAGGCACTTCAAAGAAGAGGTAATTACCGTTACCAATTCTTTCATCTTTATTTCTTCTTCCACTTCTTCTTCTTAGGTTGTTTCATTATGAAGTAATAACATCAGTATCACTCATATACTGATATGTTATTATAAGTATGAAACAACCCTATTTCACCATCTATCCATCCTACGGAAAAAGAAATCACCGCGCGTGCGTACGTACGGAATACCGTCTCCACGCCGTGGTGTAATCTATTTTCCACCACCACCTTACATGGATGGGTATAATGGTGTAAAGAATAACTATACATAGTTATTACAACATCATATTGATTCTGATATATTGTATAATCCACTCCAATTCAATTCAATATTTATAGAAATGATATCATCGCTCGTGCGTACGTACGGAATACCGTCTCCACGACGCGATGAGATTCATCCTCCATGTTAACCATTTAAGAATGATTATGATGTATATATAAGAAATAATAATGAAATATATGACATTATAAAGATACTGTATTTATGTATATATATACATATGTATGTCATCTACTTACTTCCATTTCAAGACAATAAGGAAAGGAAAACAGCGTTCATGCGTACGTACGGACTACCGTCTCCATGAACGGTGTTTTTCATTTTATTTATCTACCTATTATATATATATATATATACTGAATATATATGATATATAAATCATATTTTATATTATGGAAGTAAGTAAATCATGATATAAGTAATAATGATGTCAATAACAACAAGTCAAAACACCTACGATAAATGAAACGATTTTACCCAAAACGCTTCTTTAACATGGAATTTACAAAAGAACGGGTAATATAATGTCATAAGTAAACAATATATGATATCATAACAATGAATATGATTCTGTAATAAGTCAATAACATGATTTAAATCATTATACATGAGGTTCGGACACTTACAAAGCAAGTCGGACCTAAGGTAAGGGAAATATCACAATCTCATTTTTATCCGAGATTGTTTATTCGTAAGTATTTACTGAGGTGTATTTTATCATCCACATCCATGTTTCATCAATATGTAATATTATTTCCATCCACCTACAATTGTTTAAATCCATTTTTACCCTTCGGTGAGTTTTTAGTAAAAGAAGTGAAAGGAATCTTTTGTCGTTTTCCGTACGAGGTACTTTTTGACTTTTCCGACAAAAGTACGAAGAATGTTTTTTTTAACTTATACGACCTGAATGGATTTTTAAAACATTATTTCTAAGAAACTTCCTTTACAAGTTTTCAAGTTTATTTTTAATCAACTTCTTTTATTTTAAATTCGTATGACATGTTATGAAAGGAAAAAAAATGTTTTTGAAGAAGAAAGGATATTTTCCTCAAGAATAGAGTTGAAGTATTTTATCAAAATTATTTTCCATCTAAGATAATAAAAGGGTTCTGTTTTTATCCCTATTATTACATTGGTTTGATTATGTTGTCATGGAAATATTTTTATGAATTCCTTTATCTTATATGAATTGTTTTATGATGTCATGTTGTTTAAGAATCCCATTTTATTTCATGGGTTATGCAATGATGTATGATTTATGATTTTGTGGCACACATAATAATGGTATCATTATGAGATGGGTGGGACCTATATCTCCCTCCAATGCATTGGGTAACGATTTTATATCTCATGAGATAGACAGGGCTGGAACGGTAGGTTATACCGGTTCAGTGAAAGAGGACTGAAACGAGGATTACTCGATTCAGAAAGGGACTTTGTCCACTAAGATAGTCTTGGCAATGAGTCATGACTAACAAGAAATGATTTTCCATGATTATGTGTGCATTCCACAAAGTTTCAAGTTTCATGTTATGATTATGGTGATCTCATTTTCACTTCTATGATTTGTTCCATGTTAAGATATTATGATCTCTTTTGCAGGTTATGATTTTCAAAAAAATATGATATGATTTTTATTTCTTTTGTATACCCTTACTGAGCATTTGAGCTCACCCTTTTATGTTTTCTTTTCCCCAGGATATAAAGAAAGGTTTTAGGTATAAAAAAAATGGAAGATCTTTACGGGAGATATTGAAGATCTTTCACCAGGATTAGAAGATTATGTTCCGAGTTTCCAAAGACACTAAACTATTACGATCCTTGTGTGTGTGTTTTTGTTATGTACTAAGTATTCCTCAAATGTAATGAAATGTCCATGTACGATAAGCTTCGGGTCTCTACATTATCAATTAGATTTAACTCTAAGTTAAATAATTTAACTTTTACCGTGTCTTTTTGTTTTCTTTCACTATATGGTTAATACACTTACTATAACATGCCAAACGAACCCCAAATTGTTTATTATTAATATATATATCCTTATCTAAGTCATTTGGCCGAACCTTAGATTTTTAGGAATAAAATAACAATTAATAATATAATATTTGATTTAAAAACTATTTTGTGTCAATTTTGACACTATTTGATATATGATTTTTGTGAAAGTCATAACAGAATTAAATGTTCGAACCAGGTTGATTAAATCAACATTAATATATCATAGTAACCTATAAAATTAGTGGAATTCATAAAAAATCTCAAATTACATTTATTTTTGTGTTTATAACATCAATTATGTCAATATTTCATTAATAAGATAATTACTGCATCATCGTTGTGTCATAAATAAATTAAATTATTTTATGTCTAAAAATTAAAAATAAAATATCATCATGTTGGAAATCTTTTTATCTTTCTAATGAATATTTACAATCGAATTTATCTTATGTATAACCCCATATTAAAAATGATTTACTTATTAAACTTTTATTTTTAACTATTTTAACCTTTCTTTAAATAAATTAATAATAAATGTCCTAATCTAATCCAAGTGGGCCTAAATGGTCATATTTTATTCCTAAGTTTGTTTTTGGTCGAATTACACTTGTCCAATAGAATTAGGACATGTGTTAGGGTAATATTAATATCATATTTACCCTTAGTTACCCTATTTACTATTAACCGTGGTAAAAAAAGTAAAAAGTTACTATTCACCAAAAAATTATTTTCATCTCATTGAACCACATCGTTGTCATATTCAACATTGCCAATAGTGATCGCATGTGATTTCCCTTTGTCCTTTGCCTTCAGTGGTTGCTCATGTTGATCATCACTAACCCTTGGATTAGGGAAATTATTAGCATAATGCCCCATTTCCTTGCACTTGAAGCATTGAAGTGTTGGCGGTGCGTTCTCTGTAGTGTTTGCTTTATTCACATCATTAGAAACCCTTTTTCCATTACTTCGACACTCAGCTGCTCGATGACCTTCTTTTCCACACTTAAAACATTTTCTAGTCCCTTTAAGACAATCTCCACCATGCTTCTTCCCACACTTTGTGCATAAGGAAACATTCATCTTCTTTTCATCATTATTCTGAGATTTCTCCTTGAACTCCATCTTTCGTTTCTTGTCAAAACCATGAGATGGATATGTAACACCAACTTCCATTTCTACCTTGATAGCACAACACACAATTTCTTCATTGCTACTGAAGTCTCTTATAGCTAATGCCCTTCGAAGACTTGGTTTTAAGCCACTGAAAAATCGATCAACTTTACTTTCAGGTTGAATGATAATTCCAGAAGCATACCTTGCAAGTCTTGTAAAATTTGCTTCATAGGTACCAACAGATTCATCGTCCCTTTGCTTCAGTTCAAGAAACTCTTTCTCCATCTTTGTTCGAAGAATACGAGGGAAGTACTTACTGAAAAACAGGTTCCTGAACTCGTCCCATTCCATGGACTCAATTTCATCTCTTGGCCTCGTATTCTTGATAAGATTCCACCATTGATCAGCTTCACCTTCCAAACGATATACTGCTAAGATGAATTTATCATGTTCAGAACATTGAAGAACTGAAAATATCTTTTCAGTAGTACTAATCCATTGTTCAGCAACTAATGGATCAGTAGACCCACAGAAAGAAGGTGGACGTTGCCTCATGAAGGACTCAATAGAATATTGTTCCCTTCTCTGCTCATTTGGAAGTCCAGAATGATTCATAGCTTGTGTAAGTATAGCAATAAGATTTTTCACTCCATCTCCCATAACATTTGTTTGTTCAGGAGGGCAATCATTGCATTGTCCATTGCATTGATCAACACGGTTCCTTCGGGTTCCAGCCATCGTCTAAAACCCAAAAAGAATAGTGTGAGAGGCAAAAATCATGCTAGGGAAAACAACATAATAAAGGGGGAGTACCTTCAATATCCAACATCTTAGGTTTAATTCTATGATCGTTAGCGTAATTCTATTACTATAACCTATACGTATACTTAACCTTAGGGACATCCCTAGACATACCTTAGAAATATCTCTAGGGATCTCACTCACGTTTTCGCATCCTAGTTTCCAAAGGTTGACTAAACCTTTCCTCTGATACCAACTGTAGAGACCCGAAGCTTATCGTACATGGACATTTCATTACATTTGCGGAATACTTAGTACATAACAAAAACACACACACAAGGATCGTAATAGTTTAGTGTCTTTGGAAACTCGGAACATAATCTTCTAATCCTGGTGAAAGATCTTCAATATCTCCCGTAAAGATCTTCCATTTTTTTTATACCTAAAACCTTTCTTTATATCCTGGGGAAAAGAAAACATAAAAGGGTGAGCTCAAATGCTCAGTAAGGGTATACAAAAGAAATAAAAATCATATCATATATTTTTTTGAAAATCATAACCTGCAAAAGAGATCATAATATCTTAACATGGAACAAATCATAGAAGTGAAAATGAGATCACCATAATCATAACATGAAACTTGAAACTTTGTGGCATGCACACATAATCATGGAAAATCATTTCTTGTTAGTCATGACTCATTGCCAAGACTATCTTAGTGGACAAAGTCCCTTTCTGAATCGAGTAATCCTCGTTTCAGTCCTGTTTCACTGAACCGGTATAACCTACCGTTCCAGCCCTGTCTATCTCATGAGATATAAAATCGTTACCCAATGCATTGGAGGGAGATATAGGTCCCACCCATCTCATAATGATACCATTCTTATGTGTGCCACAAAATCATAAATCATACATCATTGCATAACCCATGAAATAAAATGGGATTATTAAACAACATGACATCATAAAACAATTCATATAAGATAAAGGAATTCATAAAAATATTTCCATCACAACATAATCAAACCAATGTAATAATAGGGATAAAAACAGAACCCTTTTATTATCTTAGATGGAAAATAATTTTGATAAAATACTTCAACTCTATTCTTGAGGAAAATATCCTTTCTTCTTCAAAAACATTTTTTTTCCTTTCATAACATGTCATACGAATTTAAAATAAAAGAAGTTGATTAAAAATAAACTTGAAAACTTGTAAAGGAAGTTTCTTAGAAATAATGTTTTAAAAATCCATTCAGGTCGTATAAGTTAAAAAAAACATTTTTCGTACTTTTGTCGGAAAAGTCAAAAAGTACCTCGTACGGAAAACGACAAAAGATTCCTTTCACTTCTTTTACTAAAAACTCAACGAAGGGTAAAAATGGATTTAAACAATTGTAGGTGGATGGAAATAATATTACATATTGATGAAACATGGGTGTGGATGATAAAATACACCTCAGTAAATACTTACGAATAAACAATCTCGGATAAAAATGAGATTGTGATATTTCCCTTACCTTAGGTCCGACTTGCTTTGTTAGTGTCCGAACCTCCTGTATAATGATTTAAATCATGTTATTGACTTATTACAGAATCATATTCATTGTTATGATATCATATATGGTTTACTTATGACATTATATTACCCGTTCTTTTGTAAATTCCATGTTAAAGAAGCGTTTTGGGTAAAATCGTTTCATTTATCGTAGGTGTTTTGACTTGTTGTTATTGACATCATTATTACTTATATCATGATTTACTTACTTCCAGAATATAAAATATGATTTATATATCATATATATTCAGTATATATATATATAATAGGTAGATAAATAAAATGAAAAACACCGTTCATGGAGACGGTAGTCCGTACGTACGCATGAACGCTGTTTTCCTTTCCTTATTGTCTTGAAATGGAAGTAAGTAGATGACATACATATGTATATATATACATAAATACAGTAGATTTATAATGTCATATATTTCAATATTATTTCTTATATATACATCATAATCATTCTTAAATGGTTAACATGGAGAATGAATCTCATCGCGTCGTGGAGACGGTATTCCGTACGTACGCACGAGCGATGATATCATTTCTATAAATATTGAATTGAATTGGAGTGGATTATACAATATATCAGAATCAATATGATGTTGTAATAACTATGTATAGTTATTCTTTACACCATTATACCCATCCATGTAAGGTGGTGGTGGAAAATAGATTACACCACGGCGTGGAGACGGTATTCCGTACGTACGCACGCGCGGTGATTTCTTTTTCCGTAGGATGGATAGATGGTGAAATAGGGTTGTTTCATACTTATAATAACATATCAGTATATGATTGATACTGATGTTATTACTTCATAATGAAACAACCTAAGAAGAAGAAGTGGAAGAAGAAATAAAGATGAAAGAATTGGTAACGGTAATTACCTCTTCTTTGAAGTGCCTCTTTGAGACCTCTTCTTAGGGCACTATAATTGTTCTTTGAGGAATACCAGAACCTCTAGGATGTTGCTAGGGAAGTGGAGAAGAGATTTTGGCAGGGTTTGGCCGATCTTGAGTGCTAAAATTGGTGTGAGGAGGAGGGGGAGGAGGTGTCCTTTTATAGGGGAGGAGAGGGGCACCTTAGGAATTCTTAAAAATATTAATTTATAATAAATCTAAGCCCACTTAAAAACCTCCAAAAATGACTCATATTCGAAGCTTAGATGAGATAGGGTTGTAATCTCATCAACCAATCAAATTTAGACATGTTTGGATCTTATTTTAAACCTTATCAATTAGATTTAACTCTAAGTTAAATAATTTAACTTTTACCGTGTCTTTTTGTTTTCTTTCACTATATGGTTAATACACTTACTATAACATGCCAAACGAACCCCAAATTGTTTATTATTAATATATATATCCTTATCTAAGTCATTTGGCCGAACCTTAGATTTTTAGGAATAAAATAACAATTAATAATATAATATTTGATTTAAAAACTATTTTGTGTCAATTTTGACACTATTTTATATATGATTTTTGTGAAAGTCATAACAGAATTAAATGTTCGAACCAAGTTGATTAAATAAACATTAATATATCATAGTAACCTATAAAATTAGTGGAATTCATAAAAAAATCTCAAATTACATTTATTTTTGTGTTTATAACATCAATTATGTCAATATTTCATTAATAAGATAATTACTGCATCATCGTTGTGTCATAAATAAATTAAATTATTTTATGTATAAAAATTACAAATAAAATATCATCATGTTGGAAATCTTTTTAGCTTTCTAATGAATATTTACAATCTAATTTATCTTATGTATAACCCCATATTAAAAATGATTTACTTATTAAACTTTGATTTTAACTATTTTAACCTTTCTTTAAATAAATTAATAATAAATGTCCTAATCTAATCCAAGTGGGCCTAAATGGTCATATTTTATTCCTAAGTTTGTTTTTGGTCGAATTACACTTGTCCAATAGAATTAGGACATGTGTTAGGGTAATATTAATATCATATTTACCCTTAGTTACCCTATTTACTATTAACCGTGGTAAAAAAAGTAAAAAGTTACTATTCACCAAAAAATTATTTTCATCTCATTGAACCACATTTTAGTCCTTGATATTAACCGTGTCTCTCGGATTTTCGAAATTCCATTCACAGAAGTGGTAAAATTAAGTTTTATGCAAAATTCAGTTTTTAACCTACCACTTAGTAGTTTCACTATTCATCAAAAATTGATGTTTTTCAGAACAATGCCAAAATTTCATCCCAAGCTATATTTCATATTCCGAATTCAAAAATGAAGTCTATTTTACCAAATTCATAACATAAAAGTTGCATTAATTAATTTTATAATTAAATCCCGCTGTTAAAACAAATAGCGTGTTTTTAAGAAACAATATCTATCAAAAGATTGACACTTGTTTATGTCTAGTTTAAATGTGGAATTACATCCAATGACTAACATTGTATTAAATTGTAAAAATATATTCTAAATATACTTTAAAACCACTCAAATTAATGATTTATCACTATTAATTATTTCGATTAAAAAAGTTGTTTTTAATTATAATTTAGTAATTTTCACTATTCATCAGAATATGAAAGTTATCCGAAAAGTACCAAAATTTCACCTTAGGCTAAATTCGATACTCCGAATCCAAAAATGAAGTTCATTTTGAAAAATAAGATTTACTGGACTTCAAAAAGTGGTTATTACTATTCATAAGGGCTAGTTTTAGTAATATTTTAATAGCACATCGTTGTTTAATGAAACTCGGTATTGCGTTTTACACACGCTATCGAGGAAGGTCGCGATTGCATGTAATGCAAGGCAAGACGAGGATGCGTGTTGTGCAAGCTCCTTTTGGTGTAGCGTATAACACAAGACATTAATAAAATTAAAAAGAATATTTTTTTATAAAATCTTGGGCTGTTACACTTATGGAATAGACATATTATAATAAACTTCATTATTTTATTGATATATATATATATATATCATAATATCTCATCATTGGAATCATAATTATAAACAATCCTAATAAATGATGAGATTATAGCATAAAACTCTTACCACTTTGGTAACTTTAAATCATAAGCCCCGTGAAAGAATAAAATTAAATGAAACTTAAAATATCATGAAAATAAGTATATTAATGATATAATATGTAAAATGGGTAATATATACACCTCATATAAATTTATAGGTGCATAACAAAACTTATGTCCCAAAGAAGGCAAATTGAGACAAAAATCCCTTATAGATTTGTTAACTTTTAAACCATAAATAAATGAAAAGAGAGATACTAAAATGGATATTTAAATACCCATAATTTTAATTATAATAATAATAAAATAAATTAATGGGAATTATATACACCACATAAAAGAAATAGGCGGTGAATATGGAAAGTGTCTTGTGGGAGTAAAAAGTGAGATGGAAATCCCTTACCTGAAGTATTGACTACCATTGAACTCGATCAAACCTCGTGTGTAATAAATATAAGTTTATTATAAATATATTAAATAACCATATTCATATATATCATACCATATATGATTTTATTATGATATTTTATTACTTTTTTATTAACAATTACATGTTAATGTTTCTTTTCAGGTAATAACTACTTTGTTTTTCATATATGTTTTGATTTGTTGTATTTTTTGTCCTATTTATTTGATCATGGTTCCATAACTTAAATAATAGTAATAATTAAATTATTATCATATTTATAAATCAAATATACTTTTAATACCAATCATGAAAGAAGGTTTTGATAAATTAAGTATGTTGCGATTATAGAGATAGTAGGTTATATGTACTCATGAGTAACGTTTCCATTTTTCAATGATCATTATGAAAATGAGGTAAGTAGTATATTAAATTTATATAATTATAATAATATCATAAAAACATATTATTTATTTAAATATAGTTATACATATCATACATGTGGCGTGGTGATGAAAATAGAGTCACATCGCTTCGTGAAGGCAGTAGTCCACACGTACACGACTGATGTTATCAACTTTCATTGAGTGAAAAAATTATGAAAGAAAATGATATATACTATATTTTTAGAATGATAAATATTTAATTTATATCATAATTATGTCATTTATTTCAAATATAATCATTAACTTTACCCTTACCACCTTCCATGTAAAGCGTGAATGAATCACATCGATTTGTGCGGCGGTGGTCTTCTGTACAAATAAACGGCATTATCTTATTCCCAAAAAATGGAAAGCATAAAATTATATGAGATATAATAATTATAAAAGAATAATAATATCATTAATGTCATATATAAATAATCAATCCATAACTATTTATAACTTTTGGATGTGGTAATATAAAAACGAACGACATCAGTTTGCGAGGCTGCAATCCACCGTACACACTAGTGATGATTTTTTAACCCATTTGATGGAAGTGGAGAAGGTTTTAGGTCATGAAATTATTATAAAAAAATACTGGTATATGTAAGATACTAAGTATATTATATCATTATGGTTTAAAAATAATTTAAGTATGCGGAGAAAGAAATATGATAAAGGTGTTAGTTGATGAACATTACCTCTTCTTCGGGTATCCTCCTTAGGTTTGCACTAAAGCCTTCCTATGTTGATTTTATGTCCAAAATAAGGATAATAAGATGCTAGTATGAAATTTATGAAGTTATCTGGTCATTTATTGGATGAATAAAATAGTTTTGATGGTGTGAATAAGAGATAAGTGGAGGTGGCCTTTTATAAGTGGGGGAGAGGAAACCCATGGTATTTTTTAAAACAAATAAGTACTCCCACATTTTTCATAAGTAAAAAGGGTTAAAATTAGGATATTATCAAACATAATAGGTGTTATGGTATAAATATAAATATAAAATAGTTTTTTTACAAGTGTATATGTCATTTTTACCCTTATAAATTTAGTTTAACCCCCCGATAATCCAATTTTTACCTTAACTACGACAATTAATTTTTACTGCATTCATTATTCATTTTGGTAAAAAAATAATAATTTGAAAAAATTAAAAATTATAAACTATTCTGATTAAAAAATTGGATTCCTTTTTTCCAAATAACATTAACAAAAGTGGAAATTTTTAATTTAAAATTAATGTCACAAACACAATGAGAAAGCGGGTTTTTAATGAGAAAATGTTCAAAAGTTTGAAATGTTTTTATACCAAAATTCAATATGAAATTGATCCAATGAAATAAATTTTCTTCATTTATATAAATTTTAACAAATTTTACTTTAAAAATAATTCAAAATATAATTTAATTTTATAAATAAATTAAACAAAAAAACAATTTTTAATTAAAATTTAGTATTTTTCACTATTCATCAAAAAATGAAACTTTTCAGAAAAAAAAATGAAAAAAATAACCCTAATATAATTTTGAAATTATAATTTAAAAAATTAATTTCATTTTATAAAATTAATGTTCTAAAATTTTTCAAAATTAAATTATTATAAGCGCACAAAAAGGCGACAAAATTGATTTTTAGAAAAATATAGTTTTTTAGGATAAAATTGAATTTATTCTTATTTATTATCTAGAAAAGACATAAGATGATTGTTAAATATTTGGTTAAATATATAATATATAAATTTCATTAATATCATTGAAAGAAATTGATTTGGTTAATTTATTTATATAAAACAAACTTGTGTGCATAAATATAGTTTTTTCAGGGAAAGATTTAATTCTATATTCAAAAGGGTTTTATTTTTATTTAATATTAATTGGTCACTAAAAAATTAATTTTATATACATGTGTAAAAATTATTTTAAAAATATATTTAATCTTATTCATAAACTATATTTCAATGTCAAGTTGACAACAATCATAATAATATTTTAATAATATGTCACATTTTATTTAAACTTAGTGTTTTGTGTAATGCAAGAAAAGTTTGTGTTGTGTATAATGAAGGAAAAAATCAGTGTTGTATATAATGAAAAATATATAAAAGATTAAAATTAATTTGTAAAAAAAATATTGGGGTGTTACATTCTATCCCCCTTAAAATGAATTTCACCATCAAAATTCATCTCGGTCATCAAAGGTTTGACATTTGAAAATTCCTTCATAAAAAACCCACATCTTATAGAGGTTTAATAAAACAACCTCTCGAAAAAGAGAAAGGGATGTGTATAATTCATCTATAATAACACCTAATAGGTTTCCAAATGGGATAAATAGGTGGGAAGTGAAAACAGGGACATAAAAGAGAAAACTAACACCCAAATAGTGATGTGGAGGGATTGAGAACATTGATCACAAGAAAGTTAGTGATCCTAACATGTTTAATGACAAAAATTAATAAAAAAAGAGGCATAAAAAAGTCCATTTATATCATCAAAAATGATGATAACAGGAAAACATTTTATTTCAAGAACATTTATGAGAAGATATAATTTCTTCATTTCATTCCATTTCATAAGCACAATATCATCCTTATATTATTCCTTGATCAATTTCCACTTCATATCTTACTCTAGGAAATGAAGGTGATTTTTTTATGCCTGAAGCACTAAAGAATCATAAGATCTATAATAGAATGACAATACATTCCTTCTATCTCTAGTTAAAAAGTTAACACTGGTTATCCAATTTGCATAAAACTTCAGATGGTGAAGTAATATGTAAATCTTTAAAACCTCATCCAAAATTCAAATTAACAATTCCATATATGGTTAATTTTATGACCCTTACAAAAGATTAAAATACAAAACTTTATAATGAAGGTCACCAAATTTCCAAAATCTACTTATCATTAATCCCACATACACCATAAAGTGGATCTTGATTGTCACATACCAAGCATGTGAATACTGTCATCATGGATTCTCTTGAAACATGTTAATAACCTAAATTACCATAAAACCATATTGAAAACATACATTATTATTCATTCATTATATAAAAAACATATTATTGGATATATTCCTTAAATCCAAAAATGTTGTAAACTCCATCCATGATAACATAAACCACTTTTCAACAAATCATTTATCATTTTCAAGGTAATCAGCACTATCCAATTCAATTTATCCAAATAAATAATCTATTTATCCCAAAATAATTATCTCAACATTAGGAACATATTAAGTGTTATCTTTTCTTTAATTAAAATATCACATTTCCATTAAACCACTTTTCTATGTTATCAGTATCTTTCAAAATATTCTTTCAAATCCTTAACTAAAAAATTATAATGAAGAGTCCTTATATATTTCATGATTCATAATTATAAAATCCAAATACATAAATACTTCATTCCTTCCACTTAAATTATTTGAATGGACTAGTTACATCCTTGATCTAAAAGTTAATTCTTAGGTTAGATCATTGATTTGGGTAATTACCACATTCTCCATAGATAATACATTTAACTCCTTGTCAATTTTTCACTCTTTGACCTTATTTTACACACATATAACATATTCTCCTCCATTTGATATATTCCTTCATATTCTTATTCCCACCTTATTGAAATCTAGGAAGACAAATCTTTTTTACTGTATATTCATTATAATATAAAATTTTATAAAATTCAATCTTCCTATTTTTAAATGTGTTAGGAATATCATCAAAGTTTGCATTATTAATCATATATAATGATTTTTGATTAGGAATAATCACAATATTATTTTATTCGATCATCATTCCATTTAGCTTCTCATCAGAAGATTTTTCATCACATTCAATGTTAAACCAATTCCTTCAGGCCCCCTCCATTAACTAAAACCAAAAATCCTGCTGTGAGAAAAACTAATCATAGTGGAAATCAAAATAATCATAGAAAAAAATCTCTTATGGGATTTCTAAAATAAGGACACATTATTTTATGAGACATTAGGTTTATCCTAGGTAATTCATATCCATTATCTATTTAAATCCTTTAGATGGTTCATAAAGAGTTTTTTAATTTCCATTGCATATTCTTCTAGAGTTTCAAACTAGGTGTGCATAAATCCCCATTGTCATGCACCAGTTATCGATCGAATATATCTCAATATGGTGTTTTTGTGGTTATTAACCCTGGGTAAATCTTGGTCCATATCTACATCAAATTGTAGTATCCAGAAAGGGATTTAATTTCTTAGAAACCACTCTCTATATCATTTACCAAAATTCCAATACATTTTCCTATACTTTTACTCATTCTTATTATTATCCTTAGAGACATCCCTATAAATATCCTTAAAAATATCCCTAGGGATATCACTAAAGTTTTATCATCCTAGTTTCCAAATTTTAACTAAAACTTTTATCTAATACCAACTATATTGGCCTAGGATTCTCATACATGGATATTACATATTTTTATATGAATATATATTACATTACAAAAACACAAACCTAGGGACTATAATAGTTTAGTGCCTTTAGAAACTTTTAACAAAATCTTCTTAATTCTTGAAAGATATTTAATGTATACTATAAATATCTTCCTCTTCAGTACTCCTACTTAAAAACATTTCTCCATAACCTAAGAAAAGGAAACATAATAAAAGGTGATCTCAAATGCTCAGTAAGGGTAAACAAGGGAGATACATAAGTAAAACATTATAATAAGGGTATGATAACATGATTATAACATTTCAAAACCATACCCTTACTATCCAAGATCATAATCTCAATTCATGGCATAAATATTGGCAGTTCAAAAGACATGGATCATAAAATAATCAAAGAACATGAGACATGGAATTTTTGGCATACATTAAGAATAGAAAAATCATTTCCATATTAGTTAAAGCTCACTAACAAGACCAACAGAGTGAAAAAAGTCCCATACTGAACTGGGTTCACTCCCCATTCCAACCCTATCTTACTAAAATGGGTTCACTCCTCATTCCAACCCGGTCTTAATAAATCAGGTTCACTTCACATTCTGGTCCTTTCTTACTGAACTGGGGTCAATCCCCATTCCAGAATTTTCTTACAGGTCTAGTTTTACTCCCCATTCTAGTCATGTCGTAATAAACTGAGTTCACCCTCCATTCCATCCATGTCTTATTGAACTGGGTTAAATCCACATTCTAGTCATGTCTTAGTGAACCAATTTCACTCTCCATTATAGTATTATGTTACTAATCTAGGTTCCCTCCTAGTTTCAGTCCTATCTATATCATGATATATAAATATTTACCCATTTCATTGGACAAAGATATAGGTCCTACATGTCTTTGGTTATAACATAATCATCATCCATTATTATAATGTAACTATTTTCCTTATTTATAACATAACCATTGTTACATAATTAGAATCATACATATTTGTACCCCAAGATCATAAAATCTTCATCATATCATAAAATGGATATGTGAATCCACATAATTTTAATTATAATCATCATAAAATACATTGATATTCAATATATACACCACATAAAATAAATAGGTGGTGAATATGGTAAGTGTCTCATAGAAGTAAAAAAGTGAAAAAAAAATTCATTACCTTAAGTATTGACTTCATTCGTACTCATTAAATCCTACTATATAATAAATATATGTTTATTATACATATATTGAAGAAAAATATTCATATATATCATACCATATATTATTTTGTTATGAACTTTTATTACCTATTTATTAACAATTCCCTTTTAAAGTATTTTTCGGGTAATAACTAATTTATTTTTCATATATGTTTTGACTTGTTATATTTTTGTTCATCTTGATTTGATAATAGTTACATCACTTCCAGAATAGTAATTATTAAATTATTATAATATTTATAAATCAAATATAAATTTAATACCAATCATGAAATATTTTTTTGATAAATGGATTATGTTACGATCATGGAGACGATAGGTCGTACATACGAATGAGTAACATTTCCATTTTTCAATGATTATTATGGAAATGAGGTAGGTAATATATTATCTTTCCATAATTATAATAATATCATAAAAAATATTATTTATTTAAAAATAGTTATACATATGATACATGTGTTGTGGTGATGAAAGGAAAGTCACAACCCTTCGTGAAGGAGATAGTCCACACGTACACGAGTAGCATTATCATATTTCATTGAGTGAAAAGGTAAGAAATAAAATGATATATATTATATTTTAAAAATGTTAAATTTGTATTTAATATCATAATTATTTCATTTATATCACATATAATCATTAAATTTACCCTTATCAACTTCCATGCAAGGCTTGAACGAATCACATCGCTTTGTGAGGCGGTAGTCTGTCAAACGCAAGCGACATTATCGTATTCTAAAACAATTGAAATAATAAAGGTATGTTTCATATAATAACTAAAGAATAATAATAATTTCATAAATATAATATATAAACAATAAATCCATCATTATGTCCAACCTTTATAGGTGGTAATGGAAAAATGGATGACATCAGTTTAAGAGGCAGTGGTCCACCATACACACGAATGACAATTTCATAACTCATTTGATGGAAGTGGAGAAAGTTTTTGGTCATGAACATATTATATAAACATCTCATTATATTTAATATACTGGTTATATTATATCATCATAACTTAAAAATAACTAAAGGAGGTGGAGAAGGAAATAAAATAAAGGCGCTCATTGATGAACATTACCTATTCTTTAGGTATCCTCATTAAGTTTGCACTAAAGCCTTTCTAGGTTGGATTTATGTCTGAAATAAGGCTTCTATGATGATAAGAGGGAAGTATGGATGTTATTTGGTAAGGTATTTGGCTGAAATAAATTATTTTTATGGTGTGAAAAAGATATGAGTGGTGTCCTTTTATAAGGGGGAGAGGACACAGTTAGTATTTTTTATAATAAATAAGTGCTTCCATATTTTTCATATGTCACAAGGGTAAAAATTAAGAAATTATAGAAAATTGTAGTTTTAATGGTCTAAAAATTGAATTCCAATAGTTTTTATACAAGTGTATAGTTCATTTTAACCCTTACCTCTTTAGTTTAACCACCATAAACCCATTTTTACCTTAATTTTGATAATTCATTTTACTGCATCCTCTATTCATTTTGGTCAAATATAAAGTTGACATTATTAGACAATATAAATTATTATGATTTAAAATATGGAATCTATTTTTACAAATTCCATTAACATCATTTTTAAATTTTAATTTAAAATTAATCTCGTAAACATGATGAGAAAAAAGGTTTTAAAATAGAAAACGTTCAAAAGTTTGAAATGTTTTTATATCATAATTAAAAATGAAATAGATTCTAATGAACTAAATTGTACTAATTTATATAAATTTTAAATGATTGTACTTTAAAAATAATTCAAAATATAATTTAACATTATTGATAAATTAAATAAAAAGGCAGTTTTCAATTAAAATTCTGTATTTCTCACAATTCATCAAAAAATGAAACTTTTTAGAAAAAACCCAAAAATTAACCCGAAGATAATTTTGAAATTATGATTTAAAAAATTAATTTTATTTATAAAATTCATTTTCAAAGTGTAAAAAAATTATTTTATTATAAGTTCACAAAGAGGTGATAAAAATTCTTTTTATAAAAATACAGTTTATATATTCAAACTTGGATTTATTCATATTTCTTATCTAGAAAACATATAATATGAATATTAAAAATTGGTTGAATATAATATATATATATATATATTTTTTTTATTAAAATAATTAACTAGAAGTGATTTGGTTAATTTGTTGATATAAAACACACATGTGCGTGGAAAAATAGTTTTTCAGGGAAAGATTTACTTTTATTTTTAGAAGTTTTTTATTTTCATTTATAATAAATTGGTCACAAAAGAATTAATTTTATATAAATTTGTAAATAATATTTTTTATAATTTAGTTAATATTATTTTAAACCTACATTCCAATAGCTAGGTGCTAACTATCATAATAATATTTTAATAATATGTCATGTTTCATTTAAACATAGAATTAGCTATAATTCAAGCTAAGATCAGAGTTTTATGTAATGCAATCCAAACTCAGTGTTGTGTGTAAAGAAAAATATTAAAAATATTAAATTAATTTGAAAAAATATATTTCAAAAAATCATTGGGTGTTACAATTACCTATATAATTCCTCGGAAAAAAAAGGTTATAGTCTCTTGAAATTCCATATTCTTAGAGAGGGGGAACATCCTCAAGAAGGATAGTTAGAAAATGATTGAATTTGATGAATTAAATTCTAAAGATACATATGATTTTTCAAGGAACATCTTATAAAAATACTTATGGAATAAGATTTTCTTAAGGCATAAGTACTACATATGAGCACCCAAGAGGTTAGAGAACCAGTATGTTATGGATTTCTAGTCACTAAAGATGGTGGCTTATTACTATTAGATAATGATGATCATATTTCCTACAAGGAGGTAGTGGAGATATTGGAAGTTGGATTATGGTAAGAAACCATGAATTCTAAGATGGATTCCTTGTATCAAAACCAATTATACATTCTCATCAATCCACTAATTAATGTAAATCCTCTTGGGTACAAATGGGTATTCAATAGAAAACTAGACATGGAAGGTAAAGTGAGTACCAATAAAAAAAAGCTATTGTTTAAATGGTTAAAATAGTGTCAAGGAATTTACTATGATTAAACCCCTAATTTACATGTTTAAATCCATCAAAATTATACTTTCTATAGAAATATTCCACTATTATGATATTTGGCAGTTGGATATAAAAACAGTATTCCTTAATGAGAACCTTTAATAAGATTCCTATATGACACAACCCAAATGTTATATGAATCCAAGTAATTCCAAAAAGGTATACAAGTTTCAAAAATCTATTTATGGATTAATAAAGCATCTGATTTATGGAATATTTGTTTTGATGATTCTATATAAGAGTTTGGCTTAATAAAGAATGAATATGAGTCATGTGTTTTAAAGACCCGTAAATTTCATGGAAATTTTTTTCTTAATTTTCTTTGGAATTTTACAAGAGCGCAGTTTCTGACAGCACCTGATTCCGAGGCCCGGTGTGCCCGGAATCATTTTCCGAAGTTTTGGCTCGGGTACGTTCAGTGAACGGACGAGCGGGTTTTTCTAACTTCTGAACCGGTGCCCGGAATCGAATTATGAGGGCACCGATGAAATCACAGCGCCGGTATTCGCTTAGAAACGCCTATTCCGGAGTTGCGTTTGCTCGGGTGTAGTTTTTAATTTCCGGGCTTAAAGTTAAGAAATAAAATAATTTTACGACAACTTTATTTTATTTCACTTAAGCCACTTGGAAGCCACTTGAAGCCACTTGTTGATGGCTTGAACTGAGTTAAACCGGATAGGATTCTATCCAGAAATATCCTACCCCCTTGGTAGAATATTTGTGAGGTGGGGCCCGCACGATCCCCGCCGTTTCTTTCCGCTAAGAAACGCACCTGCGAAAACCCGTCTTAATGAGAGTCAACTGACGTGTTTCTTAAAATCTTAACAGACCATTTAATTGGGCGGTTTATTTCGTGAATTAAATGGTATGTTTCTTTCGTTGAATTAATTCAACGAATTAATTCAATCGTTTCTTAACATGTTTTCGTGTGTTGGCATATTAATAAAATAAGACCAACCAAAATCTTTTGGGGGATTACTCGTTGAGATAGAATCCTTGTTTCTTTTTCCTCCTTCGCGAAGAATGCGAAGAACGCGAAGAACGCCGAACCCGAAAATCGACGACGCGACGCCGTGATCCGCAACGCCGACAACGTTCTTCTGCGACGTCTCTTCCTCCGCGACGGATCTTCGATCGGCTTCTTGAGGTAAGAGTCTCAGACCTTCCTTTTTATCTCCTTCGTGGTTCTTAACCAAAAACACGGATTTAATTAATTAAATTAAATCTGTTGTTTCATGGTGCGTTGAGTTCGCCGACTCAACGCCGGATTCCGCGACGACGCAACGCCTTCCCGCGACGATGCGACGATTCCCCTCTTCTGTGACGAGCTTTTCCGCGAAGAACGCCCATGCGCAACGACCAACGAGGTAGAGATTTATTATGGGAATTGCCCCTTTTTATTATTTCCCGTAAGTGTTTCTTTAAAAAGTTAAAGAACTGGTTTCAAATGAACAATTTTATTTTATTAAAATTGTCGGTTCATGTGTTGAACAAAATTTCTCCCGGTTGTTTATCTCTAACGCGGAGGGTGCGAGCCAAACGAACACGTCCTGACGACCCTCCGTCGTTCTTCGTTTTGTGCGGATTTGACGGGCGACGATGGAACGTGACGCAACGGATGTTTGACGATCCCGCAGTGAAGAACGAGTCTCGGGAGGAGCAATGGCGCAGACGGGAAGAGAATCGGACCACCGGAACGATCCTGGTGGCCCGCGGAACTCGCCGGCGGCGCGGCGGCGCCGGCAGCCGGGAGCGGCAGAGCCGCGGCGCGCCGCCGGACAGGCCGCCGTGACTCAGCGCGGCGGCAGCGGCACCCGCGGACCCGCGTCCGCGCAGGTCCGGTGCCCTTGGACGCGGCTGAAGCCGCGTCCATGACACAGCGCGGCCCCATGCGGGGGGTCGCGGCACCACTAGGCCGCGGGGGCGGCGCCCCGTGCGCCTCGGCCGTTCGGCCGCTCGGCCGAACCGGGCCAGGCCGGTCCGACCGTCCGGGCCGCGCCCTGGCTGGACCGGACCGGGTCGGACAGGTTCTGGTCGACCCAGTTCGGCCGACTCCCCGGGGGGGTCGGGCCGGGTCGGCCCGGGCCCGTACCCCCCGTCTTCGGACGGTCTTCGTTCAAATGGTCGTATCTTGAGCTGCGGGCCTCCAAACGACTCTCTGTCAGCGGCAACGCGATCCTTGGATCGAGACGGTCATTTCGGTATATCTCACTAAAGGTTTCGGAATACTTTGAGTTCGGCCGGGTTGGTTCGTACACGAAACCAACTGGGCCCTCGGAGCGGAAACGCTCATATCTTGAGCTACGGACGTCCGATTGACATGTCGTCAGCTTTGTTGTTTTCCTCTAAGTGATACGGATCTTTAGGAATACTTCGCCCGAGGTTTGGATGCAGGTGGAGTGCGGTCGGGTTGGTTTTGCCTTAAACCCCAACTGGGCCCCAGGGACGAAAATGCCAATAACTCTCAGACCGGGCGTCCGATTGACGCGTCGTCTGCGACATTGCGTTCCTGTTGACGATACGGAACTTTTGGATACATCAACTTCGGACTTGTGTCAGTTGATGTATCAGCCTCTCGGCTCGTTGAGCGGACCCTCCCGAACGAGCTTGCTGTGTGCAGGAACCCTAGGCTGGCTGCGACTGCTACTTCGACAGCGACGACTGTGCAGAGATCCTCCGTGGACTCCGACGAATACCGTGCAGAGATCCTCAGGGGACTGCGACGACGACTGTGCAGAGATCCTCAGTGGACTGCGACGACTACTGCACTCAACGATCCTCCATGGATCAGTGCTACAGGTCCTATGTGGGCCCGGTCCTTTGTGGGCCCGATCCTGTGTGGGTCCGATCCTGTGTGGGTCCGCGCTCAGCGGTTCTGTGTGAGCCAGCGCCTACAGGTCCTGTGTGGGCCCGATCCTGTGTGGGTCATTGCGGGGGTTAGTTACCTATCGATCCTTCATGGGTCCGATGACTTAGATGGATCAGTGATCATCTTTATCGTCATCTGAAGAAGTATACCTGTGTGAGCTGAATCTTGTGTTACTCTCCTTTGTGGATTGTGTTGAGCTATCCTGTGTGGATTTACTGTTTACTCTCCTTTGTGGATTTTAATGAGCTATCCTGTGTGGATTTACTGTTTACTCTCCTTTGTGGATTGTGTTGAGCTATCCTGTGTGGGTATACATTTTGCTTTCCTGTGTGGACTGGGTTGTGCTTGGGCTCGGACATTGGAGCCGCACGGGAATTGATGACTTAGGTATATGTATGGGCATATACCTAAGCCGTGCCAGATGTTACTTCATGATTTTATCTTTCCTTTGTGGATTTCGGGAGACCTTCGGGGGTCTCGGGGTCCCTACTGAGTAGCTTATACTCACCCCTGCACGGGCTTTGCCCGCACTACGTTGTGTTGGTTGCAGACGATGGACAGTGCTGATCATGGTGGAGGCGTGCGGAGCAGGATGGTACCTGGAGGTGGACCACTGGGCGGGACGTACTCGGAGCGGTCAGGTGGACCCGAGGAGCAGTGGAGGCTATCTTTACCCACCCTTCAGGTGGGATTTCCAGAGGACGGCTCGACGCTACAGTTTTTCCTTTCAGTTGCTGTTTTTTTCCTTTCAGTTGTACTTTACTGTTGGGCTTGTATTTCCGGCCCCTTTTACTTTCAGCACAGCTTGTACAGTTTTTACTTAGTGTTTACTTTTCCGCTTGTTTACTTTTCAAAGGCAATGCCTTCCCTTTTTTTTGGGATTTACGCCTTGGTGCTAGTCGCCAGCCCCTGGCCTATGGAAGGCGGGCTTGGGGTTGTCACGGCACGGGCCCCGAGGGCGGGTCGTGACAAATTGGTATCAAAGGTGGTCGGTTCTACCGCAGACTCTGATCTTTCTTCTATGTGGAGCAATAGTGTTTAGCGTATTGAGTGTGGTTATCAGTCCAGGGAATCCAGTGTTGGTGCGGCGGCCGACGTATCCATACACCAGGACCCTGACTTCTGATTTCCGACTTAATGCACGAAAACATTTATTGCATGTGTGTTTCAAGTTTTCTCTGTGATTACTTGTGTCAGCTCACCAGGTATACTGTTCTGACCGTGGCATTCTTGTTTCCTTTTCAGGATGGCACGACGACAGCATCTAGCTAGGGTTCCTAGAGTAGAGCGCGACGATAGCCCGCCGAGCGACGAGGCCTCGGTACAAGGCCCGTTGACAGCAAAGGCATCGGCGGTACCTTTACCCGCCGAGCCCCCGATGCTTCCAGCACTGGCAGCTGACGACACACGATGCCTCGGAGCTCTGCACGAGTTCCAGCGTCAGCGACCACCCAGGTTCCGTGGGGAGTCGGACACCCAGGCAGCCGAGGACTGGCTGGAGGCGGTCGTCCGAGTTTTCAGGCTAGTGAGGACACCAGCAGACCTCATTGTGATCCTCGCGGCGAGCCTACTGCACGCAGCAGCAGGGCAATGGTGGAGCCTGATGCTCCAGGTACACGATGAGGCCTCCCTCATCTGGGCGGACTTTGAGAGCCTCTTCCGCTCAGAGTTCGACCCGGCTACCCTCCGTGTGGTGCGCATCCAGGAGCTTCTTCAGCTGCGGCAGGGCAGCTTGACGGTCGCCCAGTACGCGGTGAGGTTCACCGACCTATCTCGCTACTCGACCGACATGGTACGGGACCCCTTCTTCCAGGCCCGGACCTTCGAGCAGGTATTGAGACACGAGATCCGGGCATCCCTGATCTCCCTCAGCATCCCGACCCAGGAAGGAGTGCTAGAGAGATCCCTTCTGATCGAGAGCTTCCTAGCTGAGTCCACAGCGAGACCTACCGCAGGGCGGCAGATAGCGGAGTCTTCGGCAGCAGGTAGCCGACGGATGACTCGGGGTTCCAGGCAGACCAAGCCTTTCGGCAGACGACCTCGGGACACTGGCTCAGCGGTGCGGGGCACACAGCGCGGACCCAGGCTTCCGAGAGGCAGACAGTGCTACGAATGCGGCGGGCAGGGCCACATGGCTCGTGACTGCCCGACCCGTCGTACCAAGGGGCAGCAGACGGTGGAGGGACCACCCAGGTATAGGCAGAGGGTCGACCGTGGCGGTCCGCAGGGAGGAGGCGGACGAGGTAGAGGAGCTGGCCGAGCAGCAGGTGGTGGGCGACGCTTTGAGACTCTGCCACCACCACCACCAGGAGGCCCGCCCCGAGCGCAGGGAGCTGGCGGGCAGAGACAGGCTTAGCTCCAGGCAGCGGAGGCCTACGACCACAACGCGCCAGAGATGATTTGAGGTATGATCTGTGTCTATTCCACCCTTGCTGCAGTTCTGATAGACACAGGAGCGAGTCACTCTTTCATAGTCACTGCCCTTGTTCGGAGCTCGGAGATTCCGACAGAGTCGTTGGCTCGATCCTTACGGCTAGAGACTCCTACGGGAGCAGACTCGACGATTACGCACTGGTGCCGGCAGTGTGAGCTTACTCTAGGAGGCGAGAGCTTCGGCTGGGATCTTCTTGTAGCGGCGTCGAGGCCTTACGACGTCATCTTGGGCATGGATTGGTTATCTACGGTCCATGCTCAGATTGACTGCATTAGGTGCAAGGTGCGATGTGTGCGCACCGACGGGAGCAGGTTCACCTTCACCGGCGAGAAGGGAGCCTTAGCAGCACAAGATGGACTCACGCAGAGAAGAGGTCAGCCCATCACTCATCATTTGGCTAGCCTCATCCTGGGAGCAGTTGACATGCGGAGTCCCAGTTTTCCTGCAGTGGTGGATCAGTACACGGACGTCTTTCCCAACGACGTTCCAGGACTACCTCCTCGCAAAGAGGTAGACTTTTATATTGACCTATACCCCGGGACAGCCCCGATATCCACTCCAGCATATCGGATGGCCCCCGCTGAGCTTCGAGAGCTGCGGGTACAGTTGGAGGACTTGCAGGGCAAGGGGTTCATCCGACCCAGTGTTTCGCCCTGGGCTTCCCTGATATTGTTCTCCAAGAAGGCGGACGGGAGCTTGCGACTGTGTGTCTATTATCGTCGCCTGAACCAGGTGACAGTGAGGAAAAAGTATCTGCTACCCAGGATTGATGACCTCTTCGATCAGCTCAAGGGAGCACGGTGGTTCTCGAAGATAGACCTCATGTCAGGCTATTAATCAGCTCAGAGTTCGAGACGAGGATGTGCAGAAGACGGCCTTCAGATATCAGTATGTCGACTATGAGTTCTTGGTTATGCCTTTCGGCATGACCAACGCTCCAGCAGTGTTCATGAGCCTCATGAACAGGATCTTCCAGCCATACCTCGATCGATTTGTCGTAGTCTTCATCGACGACATCTTGGTGTACACGACCACGGAGGAGGAGCACGCCTACCAATTGCATGTTGTACTAGACATACTCCGAGAGCACCAGCTTTATGGAAAGCTCTCAAAGTGTCAGTTCTGGTTACGTGGGGTCCACTTCTTGGGGCACGTCATTTCTGAGGTGGGAGTTGCAGTGGATCCCGTGAAGATCGAGGCAGTGCTAGCTTGGGATCCACCCAAGAGCATGACAGAGGTGCGGAGTTTCTTGGGCCTAGCCGGATACTATCGGAGATTTGTGCCGGACTTCTCCAGAGTTGCAGCCCCACTCTCAGCGTTGACGAAGAAGGGGAAACCCTTCGTGTGGTCAGACAGATGTCAGCAGAGCTTCCAGGAGCTGAGGCAGAGGTTGACCAGCGCACCTATCTTGAGGTTCCCTGAGGAGGGAGTTGGATACGTAGTCTACTGCGATGCATCAGGGACAGGAATCGGGTGTGTCCTGATGCAGGAGTGGGTCGTGATTGCCTATGGATCACGACAGCTGATGCCTCATGAGCAGAACTACGCTACCCATGACCTGGAGTTAGCAGCAGTGGTCTTCGCCCTGAAGACATGGTGGCACTATCTGATGGGCGAGCGCTTCACAGTCTTTTCTGACCACCAGAGTCTCAGGTACATCTTCTCTCAGAAGGACCTGAACCTGAGACAGCGGCGATGGCTCGAGTTCCTCCAGGACTATGACTTTAAGATAGTCTATACTCCTGGGAAGGGGAACGTGGTAGCCGATGCCCTCAGCAGGAGGACGGGCATCCAGCTACTTGAGGAGGCAACAGAGCAGCTAGCTGCCTTGCAGATATCCTTCGTGGATAGAGATGGAGCAGCCTTCCTTCAGTCTCTCACAGTCTCTCCTCCACTTCTACAGCGGGTCAGAGAGGCACAGCATGGGGACGCTGACTGTGAGACACAGCGTGCACAGATATCCTCGGGACAGGCACCTGATGGTTTCTCCCTTGGAGCAGAGCAAGACGTCCTTTTTAGAGGACGTACCTTGGTACCAGTCACTTTACGAGAGGAGGTGCTGAGAGAGTTTCACACTTCTCCTTTGGCGGTACATCCTGGAGTGGCGAAGATGTACCAGGATCTCAGACGACAGCACTGGTGGCCGGGCATGAAGAAGGTTGTGGCAGAGTTCGTTTCACGGTGCCTCACCTGCCAGCAGGTGAAGGCAGAGCATCAGGTACCAGCAGGCTTGGTACAGCCCTTGGAGGTCCCAGAGTGGAAGTGGGACGGGATATCTATGGACTTCGTGATTGGACTTCCACGCACTTCCAGAGGTCATGACTCCATTTGGGTGGTTGTTGACCGACTCACCAAGTCGGCACACTTCTTACCCATTCGAGAGCAGGGCTGAGTGGAGAGCTTGGGGCGTCTCTACGTTCAGGAGGTTGTACGGCTTCATGGTGTGCCATCGACTATCGTCTCCGATCGGGACGCTCGCTTTACTTCCCGGCTTTGGAAGGGGTTGCAGGAGGCGTTCGGGACACGGCTACATCTGAGCACCGCCTTTCACCCTCAGACGGATGGTCAGATGGAGAGGACCATTCAGACTCTCGAGGACATGCTCCGTGCATGTGTCCTTGACTTTGGTCGCAACTGGGAGGACCACCTACCCTTGGTGGAGTTCGCGTACAACAACAGCTACCACTCCACCATCGGGATGGCACCCTATGAGGCATTGTACGGCAGACCTTGCAGATCTCCTTTGTGCTGGACAGACCCTGGGGAGTCAGCACTTGTGGGACCAGAGATGGTCTGGGCCACGACAGAGAAGGTCCAGGTCATCCAGGAGTGGATGAGGACAGCACGGAGCCGGCAGAAGTCATATGCTGACAGGAGGCGGAGGCCACTAGAGTTCGAGGATGGTGACCACGTCTTCTTGTGTGTCTCACCTCGACGTGGTTTGCGGAGATTTGGCCGAGGCGGCAAGTTGTCTCCACGCTTCATCGGGCCTTTCCAGGTCCTCAGCAGGATTGGCGAGGTGGCTTATCGCCTGGCTCTACCACCTCAGTTGCACCGGGTGCACGACGTCTTCCATGTATCCCAGCTGAGTAGATACGTGCACGACCCGACGCACATCATTGACTATGGGGAGCTAGACGTGGATGATGGGGCGACTTTTGCGAAGGTCCCAATGGAGATAGAGGATCGACAAGAGCGGGTCCTACGTGGGAGATCTATTCCTCTTGTGCGCATCAGATGGCAGCACGGGAACCTCCAGGAGAGCACTTGGGAGCGGGAGGCTCAGATGCGTGCTCAGTACCCACATTTGTTTCCCTAGTTTTTGATGTATCTTTACGGGGACGTAAAGTCCTGAGGTGGGAGTAATGTAAAGACCCGTAAATTTCAAGGAAATTTTTTTCTTAATTTTCTTTGGAATTTTACAAGAGCGCAGTTTCTGACGGCACCTGATTCTGAGGGCCGGTGTGCCCGGAATCATTTTCCGAAGTTTTGGCTCAGGTACGTTCAGTGAACGGACGAGCGGGTTTTTCTAACTTTTGAACCGGTCCCCAGAATCGAATTCTGAGGGCACCGATGAAATCACAGTGCCGGTATTCTCTTAGAAACGCCTCTTCCGAAGTTGCGTTTTCTCAGGTGTGGTTTTTAATTTTCGGGCTTAAAGTTAAGAAATAAAATAATTTTACGACAACTTTATTTTATTTCACTTAAGCCACTTGGAAGCCACTTGAAGCCACTTGTTGACGGCTTGAACTGAGTTAAACCGGATAGGATGCTCTCCAGAAATATCCTACCCTCTTGGTAGGATATTTGTGAGGTGGGGCCCGCACAAGCCCCACCGTTTCTCACCGCTAAGAAACGCACCCGCGAAAACCCGTCTTAATGAGAGTCAACTGACGTGTTTCTTAAAATCTTAACAGACCATTTAATTGGGCGGTTTATTTCGTGAATTAAATGGGCTGTTTCTTTCGTTGAATTAATTCAACGAATTAATTCAATCGTTTCTTAACCTGTTTGCGTGTGTTGGAATATTAATAAAATAAGACCAACCAAAATATTTTGGGGGATTACTCGTTGAGACAGAATCCTTGTTTCTTCTTCCTCCTTCGCGAAGAACGCGAAGAACGCGAAGAATGCGAAGAATGCTGAACCCGGAAATCGACGACGCGACGCCGTGATCCGCAATGCCGACAACGTTCTTCTGCGACGTCTCTTCCTCCGCGACGGATCTTCGATCGGCTGCTTGAGGTAAGAGTCTCTGACCTTCCTTTTTATCTCCTTCGTGGTTCTTAACCAAAAACATGGATTTAATTAATTAAATTAAATCTGTTGTTTCATGGTGCGTTGAGTTCGCCGACTCAACGCCGGATTCTATGACGACGCGATGCCTTCCCGCGATGACGCGACGATTCCCCTCTTCCGCGACGAGCTTTTCCACGAAGAACGCCCGCGCGCAACGACCTACGAGGTAGGGATTTATTATGGGAATTACCCCTTTTTATTATTTCCCGTAAGTGTTTCTTTAAAAAGTTAAAGAACCAGTTTCAAACGAACAATTTTATTTTATTAAAATTGTCGGTTCATGTGTTGAACAAAATTTCTCCCGGTTGTTTATCTCTAACACGGAGGGTGCGGGCCAAACGAACACGGCCCGACGACCCTCCGCCGTTCTTCGTTTTGTGCGGATTTGACGGGCGACGAAGGAACGTGCCGCAACGGATGTTTGACGATCCCGCAGTGAAGAACGAGTCCCAGGAGGAGCAATGGAGCAGACGGGAAGAGAATCAGACCACCGGAACGATCCTGGTGGCCCGCGGAACTCGTCGGTGGTGCGGGTCGCCGGCGCGGCGGCGCCGGCAGCCGGAAGCGGCAGCGCCTCCGGGAGCGGCGGCGCCCCGTCGCGCCGCCGGACAGGCCGCCGCGACTCAGCGCGGCGGCGGCGGCACCCGCGGACCCGGTTCGGCCGACTCCCCGGGGGGGTCGGGCCGGGTCGGCCCGGGCCCGTACCCCCCGTCTTCGGACGGTCTTCGTTCAAATGGCCGTATCTTGAGCTTCGGGCCTCCAAACGACTCGCCGTCAGCGGCAACGCGATCCTTGGATCGAGACGGTAGTTTCCGTATATCGCACTCAAGGTTTCGGAATACTTTGAGTTTGGCCGGGTTGGATCGTACACGAAACCAACCGGGCCCTCGGAGCGGAAACGCTCATATCTTGAGCTACGGACGTCCGATTGACGTGTTGTCAGCTTTTTTGTTTTCCTCTAAGTGAGACGGATCTTTTGGCATACTCCGCCCGAGGTTTGGACGCAGGTGGAGTGCGGTCGGGTTGGTTTTTCCTTAAAAACCAACCGGGCCCCTGGGACGAAAATGCCAATAACTCTCAGACCGGGCGTCCGATTGACGCGCCGTCTGCGACGTTGAGTTCCTGTTGACGATACGGAACTTTTGGATACATCAACTTCGGACTTGTGTCAGTTGATGTATCAGCCTCTCGGCTCGTGGAGCGGACCCTCCCGAATGAGCTTGCTGTGTGCGGGAACCCTAGGCTGGCTGCGACTACTATTTCGACAGCGACGACTGTGCAGAGATCCTCCGTGGACTCCGACGACGACCGTACAGAGATCCTTAGTGGACTGCGGTGACGACTGTGCAGAGATCCTCAGTGGATTGCGACGACTACTGCACTCAGCGATCCTCCGTGGATCAGTGCTACAGGTCCTATGTGGGCCCGGTCCTGTGTGGGCCCGATCCTGTGTGGGTCTGATCCTGTGTGGGTCTGCGCTCAGCGGTTCTGTGTGAGCCAGCGCCTACAGGTCCTATGTGGGCCCGATCCTGTGTGGGTCATTGCGGGGGTTAGTTACCTATCGATCCTTCGTGGTTCCGACGACTTAGATGGATCAGTGATCATCTTTATCGTCATCCGAAGAAGTATACATGTGTGAGCTGAATCTTGTGTTACTCTCCTTTGTGGATTGTGTTGAGCTATCCTGTGTGGATTTACTGTTTACTCTCCTTTGTGGATTGTGATGAGCTATCCTGTGTGGATTTACTGTTTACTCTCCTTTGTGGATTGTGTTGAGCTATCCTGTGTGGGTATACGTTTTTCTTTCCTGTGTGGACTGGGTTGTGCTTGGGCTCGGACGTTGGAGCCGAACGGGAATTGATGACTTAGGTATATGTATGGGCATATACCTAAGACGTGCCATATGTTACTTCGTGATTGTATCTTTCCTTTGTGGATTTCGGGAGACCTTCGGGGGTCTCGGGGTCCCTACTGAGTAGCTTATACTCACCCCTGCACGGGCTTTGCCCGCACTACGTTGTGTTCGTTGCAGACAATGGACAGCGCTGATCATGGTGGAGGCGTACGGAGCAGGACGGTACCTGGAGGTGGACCACTGGGCGGGACGTACTCGGAGCGGTCAGGTAGACCCGAGGAGCAGTGGAGGCTATCTGTACCCACCCTTCAGGTGGGATTTCCAGAGGACGGCTCGACGCTATAGTTTTTCCTTTCAGTTTCTGTTTTTTTCCTTTCAGTTGTACTTTACTGTTGGGCTTGTATTTCCGGCCCCTTTTACTTTCAGCACAGCTTGTACAGTTTTTACTTAGTGTTTACTTTTCCGCTTGTTTACTTTTCAAAGGCAATGCCTTCCCTTTTTGTTGGGATTTACGCCTTAGTGCTAGTTGCCAGCCCCTGGCCTATGGAAGGCGGGCTTGGGGTAGTCACGGCACGAGCCCCGAGGGCGGGTCGTGACATGTGTCTATTGATGGTTAAGTGGGGGTATAGTCATTCTCCTAGTAGTATATGTTGATGACATATTACTTTTTAAAAATGAGTTACCATCCTTATAGTCAGTTAAGGATTGGAATAAAAAGTGTTCCTCCATGAAATACATAGGTGAAGTATCCTACATCCTTGGTATCAAAATTATTCAAAAGAGATACAAGAAGTTGCTTGTACTATGTTGGGGTATCTTCATTGACCAGATACTAAAGAGATTCGGTATGGAACAATCTAAGAGGGGATTGGTACCTATTTCACGTGGAATTAATCTCTATAATAAAATACATCCTTATCCACAATAATAGTGATAGAGGATGAGTAATATCTCTTACGCATATATGATATTTTCTATTATGTATTCCATTTTATGTGTTGGGTTTGATGTTGATTATGCTCTAAGTATGGAAAGTTGATATCAAGAAGATCTAAGAAAGCAGAATTGGGCTTTTTTTAAGACTATACTTAAGTATTTAGGGAATTTTAAGGATATTTTCCTAGTGTATGGACGAGATGAGGAGAAATTCATTAGGGGATACACATATGATAGTTTCTAGATTTATCAATATGATATTAGATTAAAATCATGATATGCCTTCACACACAATAGAGGGGTAGTGAGCTGGAAGAGCTTAAAGAATCCAGTTGTGGTCGATTCTACAGTGGAGTCTGAGTATATTGTAGCTTCTGATATAAATAAGGTAGAATTTTGGATTCATAACTTTACCCAAGATCTTGGTGGGCTTCCTAGGATTACAAACCCTATCATATTATATTATGTTAATATTACAACAGTGGCTCTTTTAAAGGAGAAAAGCTTTGATGAACCACAAACTTTGGAAGTTTCATATCCTGAGGGATTTTTATCAATGAGGTGAAGTAATAGTGGGAATAGTATCCACATAGGAGAAAATAGAAGGCCCCTTAAAAAGCCTTATCCCAACAGAAACATGAATATCATGTGAGATCTTGTTGACACCCACCAAATGGGCATTATAAAAATCAAAAAGGAATAAATACCTGAATATTAGTATTATCTTCCCCACAAAAAAAAGGAAGAAGAAGGTGTCCATTATCATGTGGATCATAGAAACCGCATGAATACACATGATCTCATTACTATCATAAGGTTATAAAGACAATTGTATATGGTTCATAACCCATAGAAGATCTCACAGAGCCCCTTCGACAAGCCCTTCTACTCTCGAAAAGGCACCCTAGACAATCGCAGATCATGCGGCAGTAGCTAGATAAGATCCCCTAGGTCATGAGGCTTGGAAACCAGCAGAATCTTAATGAACCATAAAAATATACTTCAAAAATAGGAGGAAATATACAAAAAGGGTGGGATCCTCTTGCGCTCATAAAACTCATGTGACACATCACCAATGGGGAGAATGATTGTACTTAACAACATTAAATAAAACTCTTGAAACCACATTCCTTTGTAAAATAAATAAATAAAATTAATATGGACAAGGTGGGAGACTCTTTCAATCATAAACAACAAGAGACACGCCCCTGAGGATTTTTAAGACACCGCAAGCACCCAATGTCATGTTCACCTCATCTCATGAAAGCCCACTCGCACGTCATATTCATCACACAAAGGGCCTCGGGTATGTCCATGTGACCTTGTGCTTCCCCCTTTGGATCCATAATGAAAAACAAATGAAATTTTCCATGAAATTATCACACATCTCCATAGGACCTTTGTTGGTCATGTAACACATCACCAAGAGCTAGAGTGATTGTATTCGACAACACTCATGAAACCTCATGAGATCCCCCACATTTGTAAACTAGATAAATGAAATAAAATAGTTAATGATGGGAGACTCTCATAGTTGTAAAACTCATTCAAAACACCAAGAATATCTGAATCTCAGTCTTGAAATACCCATTGACAAGCCATCCTGATTTTGTAAAGGCCCCCTAACAGGATATTCATGTCTCATGGAAAGTCCCAAAAAGGGTGCCCTAATCTCATGAAGCAACTTTGACATGTCATCTGAAAAATATGAATTTCCCTTGGAATATATGCATGATTCAACAAGACCATATTAATTGGAAATAATCTATTAAAGGAGGAATTTACAAGAGGTTTTCCTGATCACTGTATATCACGCGATGCCCTCAGAGTAACCTACGATAGGACTTCATGAAGACACGTCATGCTGATCACTCCACCAACTCCATCCTAGATTAGTGTGATATGCACCATGAAAAGCGGTGAACAACCATGTTGGTAAGGCCTATAAACCCCCCACCCCAGTATCAAATAAGGGGTTGGAATTTTTCATCCAAATACACCAATGCACCCAATCACCAAATAGGGTTTCTCAGAGTAGTAGATCTCATGACCAGAAAAGCTTCCCATTAGGTAAGATCTAGGGAACAATCAGATAAATCATGACGCATGCATAGGCACTTTGTATGATCAATTATAGATCACATGAAGGAATTATGGAAGGACATGCAATGAACATCCCATACAACTTATAAATCATGTGGTACAAGCTAATACTGAATAAATCTAAGGAATTTGTGATAAAAAGGTTGGAATAAAGACTGAAATATTGGAGACTTATGTGAATAAAATATATTTTGATCCTCATTCTCTTCTCCTGAAGCACCCAGGACACGCGAAAACACAAGGATATGTCGTCTAGATCTTTTGATGCCCCTTTGGTATACTATTTGGATCATGTGAAGTCCTCTAGACATGTTAAAGAAAGTCGCATGGTGCTCCACAAGCATGCCACCCCAATCACGAAAATCCCTATGAACTCACCATCCAATCCTTGCAGTGTATATCAAATATGTCGCCCAAGTCATATGGAGGCACCAGAACATGATAGTTGATTCTCAAGGTAGCACTCTAGCATTTCAACTGGCTCTTGTGATGCCCTCTGAGCATGCTAATCAGGTCTCACAATGTTCTCTATAAATTTATTCATGGATCATGCATCTCCCTCTAGACATGTTGTAATTACTCTCACAACACCCTCCAAGTGTGTCAGCCATCTTTCATGATGACACTAGGGAAAGTAAACTGGATCATGTGAATCCCTCTAGACATTTCATCTAGGATCACTCAATGACTTCCAAGATCAACTGGCCAAATCTAGGGATGTCCTATGGACAATTCATCCTTGATCATGTGATAACATTCGAAAATTTCATCTAGGATATGCGAAGTCCCTCAGACAAGTCAACTGGATCATGAAACTATCTTTAGAAATGTCAAGAAAATACATCTTGATATGTCAAGAAGTCATTCAAGGAATGATGAGCATGCAATAAATTAATATTAGGATGAAAAGAAGGCTAAGTCAATAAGGAATCCTAGGACTGGATAACCTTGTCTATCCTCAGTGTGTAAGCCCCGATTATAAGGGTGATGTCAATTTGTAAGCTCCGACTAATTGAACTATGATAAATTTTATTCCTACCATAACAAAGATTTGTAGGATCCCTTTTCAAGGCCCAATATCTATTTTAACCACCCAAAGGGAAGTCCCAACACATAATTCCTTCATACACAAGCAATGAGACTAGTAATTTTTTATCCCTTGTTTCTCACACTGAGTATAGATCATGTGGTCTTAGGGAGTTTCATTAATCATACCATCTGCAACATAAACCTCTATCAAGATAAGGGAAACATCAAAGTTTATGCCCCGATTAGTGAAAAAATATGATATCTCCCCTAAGTAAGTTCATCCTTAGTGCATAATCCATGATCAAATGAACTATGATGACTCTAGTTCCTTCCACAACCAGGTTAAGTATGATGCCTCTTCAATCCTATTATTTATGATTACCCCCATATAACGAAATCTACCTTGGGGCCATCCCTAAGGGCATGACTAAACTATGTGAACTATGATACCCACAATAACAAGGATACGTAGGACACCTTTCTAAGGCCTAATCTCAAATAGTAATACACTTCAGTGTAAGTACCCCAATGTCTCCAACATCCCAACCATTAGGACCCCATCATTCCCATGGGTTGATAATTATACCTCATCCATCATTACACTAAGAAACTAAATGAACTATGAAAAATATGATTCTTTCTATAATTGTGATATGTATGAGAGTCTTTAATATATATTAAATATTCAAGAGATTCCCGAAGTAGGCAACAATTCCCCCCAAAAGGGTGTGATGAGATCAACCTCCAATCAACTTGATTAATGTGTTTTCTTATGAAACGTTGGGTCTAAAACCCTAACTGACCACCTGGATTTGGAAAGTAGGATCATACCTAGTTATGGATGTGGTAACCATTGGGAGTTTCTAGAGAAGGCTAAAAAAATGGTAAACTAAATGTGAGTGATTGAGATAGGCATTGAACCATCCATAATCAGACCATCGGGCTCATGGAATCTCCTTTACAATATAAAAAGTATATACTGCCCAATTCTCATCAAGACATTCTGTTTTTCAAATGAGGTATTCCTATCTATGTCATTTCTGGATAAAACAAAAATGGTTAACTTGGCATGAAACTCTCAAACAATAGAATGATTGGTTAATCATGCATTAGGACATTTTTTCTTTGCATACTCTAAGTAAGAATTGAGAAAAACGTAAAACTCTCAATTAATAAGATGTTTGGATTACCTTATGTCAGGAAAATTTGTTGGAATATCAAACAAAGCTAATAAACCCAATATAAATCTTATAAATAATCCTCAATAACCATGGATATCATGAAAAAATCCATCCTCTCTTTAAAAATTCCACAAAAGAAGAATGTTCAGATTTGGAAAAAAAGACAATCGTGTTAACTATGAAAATATAATTGAACAAGAATTATGCCTATGATATTGCACTAAATGGTAACCTTATTCCTTTTTGTATATATGAATGAAGATACTACTCTCATCAACAGCATCCCGATCTGAGATAATGACATAATCCAATGATTGTTCTGTTAAATCACCTTTGGTTGCAACCCCCATGGGTTTCAAAATGATCTCAAATTCACGATAGCTTAAAATTAAAGTGGATAACATAATGGTCTGAGAATACCACCAACATGGTACAATCCAGACCCTCGAATCTACCTACAAGGGTCTCCAAGTACAAAAACTGATGAGTCTGCACCATCTAGGGAAATTTTTAGCTAATCCAATGTCCCTCATCACCACAACCAACTATTTTTGGAGCTTATCCCCAAAGTGTGATAGCCACCACCTTCCGAGAGTCAAATACAGATCCCTTTCTATTTAGGGGCCACCAAGGGGGGATCCTGTCAACCATCATTGCTAGCACCATCCCATCGGTACCCATCAATAAACTACTGGGAGTACCACCTGACACACTACTACCTATAATACCCATGCACAAGCAATAAGGAAGATGGATCAGGAGGTAAAGGTGTTGGATATACATAATTATGCTCATATCCCCACTTTTGTTGATGAAGTCTATCAGCATATTCCAATAGTAACCAGTGACCAAGATCACATCCCTGCTCACTCAAAGCAAGTCTGCAAATATATTCCTGTAGTAGGCATGGGGTAGGCACATATCCCATCCCCCATGCATAAATTCCATCATCATATTCTGATGGAATAAGGAGGATATAAGTGGGCTCGTATCCCCACTTCAATCAAAGATATCTTCCAGTATATAGTGGAGACAGAAAATGTGAAGGCTTATATCCTTGCACACACTTTTCTAAAATGTAAACACATATTAACAATAGATAACGAACTCCAGCAGCATATTATGACACTGGTATAGATATAGGAATGTTCATATTCATATCCCTATAGCCGGGGTATCTCAACAATATGATCATTATGAACAATTGGTTTCTCTGGAGGAAGCATGCATTATTTCTCCCATCCAGGAGGATTATCATCATATTCTGATAAAGGAAGAGGCATCAGACTAGGATCATATTCCTATTCTAATCGAGGCTTGTGAGGTGAGATAAGAACATGCCTCAGGATACGGGCACATTCCTATCGAAAAAATTCTGATGGAATATTCCAAAGGTATGGGATTGGTCTCATATCCCTGTTTCGGTCAAGTATTTCCAAGTGAGAGGGGAACATTCCATCTAATAGGCACATATTCCTGACGAATAATACCGTCATCATGCTTGAAAGGCCTAGGATTGGGTTCATATCCTCGTTATAGCAGGGGATCACCAAGTGATAATGGAACATTCCTTGGGAAAGGATCATATTCATGTCAGTGAATCGTCCTTCCATATTTCAGTGGATCATGGAAGCCAGGCTTATATTCCAACTTCGATCGAATGAATGACTGCACCATCATCCCTCTAAGGTAATACAGGAGGAGGCTCATATCCCTTCTCCCATTCCGAAGGTTCATCGGCATATTCTGGAATGGAATGAATATTTGGACTAGGCTCATATTAAAACTCCAACTAGGACTCACCATGTTAGAGCAGCACATACCTCAGGTCAGGCTCATATATCTACCACAAAATACTAGCGGCATGTTCATAAGGATCAAGATAGGACTCATATTCCCATTATGACTGAGGTTCACCAAAGTTAGAATGACACTTGCCTTGGGATAGGGTCATATTACTTTTAATAATGGAGAAGATCATTGGCATATTCCAATAGCTTCTCAGTATCATACTCATACTCCTACAACACCATACGATTATAAATAGGGTTTAACAACCATCATACAACAGGTGCATATCCCTACATAATTCCAAAATGTAGGTTGGAATATTCTAGCTATGAAACAAATCGAGATCCATATTCCTAATATTCTCAATGCCGATTTCCTTGAGGTTTTTTGATTCACATTCTCAGCACCACAAGAACCCTTCAACTCTTCAATTGAATCCAAAGATGGTCATTATCATGATAGTCCTCCTTATGGTAGTGTGGATATGGATATTAGGGATTCTATTCCTAACATCTACCATAGTCAACCTCTCCATGGTGATATCTCCCACAAATAAAAAAACCTCCCCTTTCCCAGAAACCTCTGTATAGAGAGGTGTTCAAAACTTAGACACCTTCATATAGAGAGGTTTCTGAAATATCAGGGAAAACTACATATAGTTCCCCATAAACTTCTAGAAGCACTCCACTCCAGTCAGCAGGAAACCCTCAGAAGCATCTTCTATGGTTTGAACAGATGGAGACATGTAATTCTAATAAATAGGAGGTTTAAATTGACATATGTAGATAGTTATCCAGAAACAACCACCCCATCATATTCTATCCCCTCTCCACTTCTGACTATGAGGTCCCATTTGAGCTAAAGAATGATTTCATACCTTATCTATGCTAAAATATATGGGCTACTCATTAGTGATTGAAGGATAGATGCATCCCCTATATAGGATACAAGTATCACTGTCATATTATCAATAAACTTTATTGTTAGCTGGATATGGTCACCTTTTCTATGTCCTAGAACCCAGGAGTGGAAGATAATGGAAAACTCCTATGTATTTTTTTTCACCGTGTTGCAAAAACCCTCCACCGAATGATTTCTCGAGCATCACCAAACGTGCGTATATAAGGATTGGTGAAATATAGATCATTTCACTTCACTATTTCCCCAAAATAGTAGAACCCTTTAGATATAGTGTCCTGTAATTTCATAGCCTCTGAAGAAATCATAGGACTGGGTAATGCTTGGGATAGTTGGTCACTACAATAGAATTCCCCCGCTTAAGCGATGTCCATACATCATGAACAAAGGGTTAGAATTTCCAACAGGTATTTAAAATGGTCCCCTCAAGAAAATGATAATTAATTTTAGACATATAATTCAAGGTTGCAGTCAACCCGAAAAAATCCTGTAGAAACTATCTCCACTCATGGGATACCATTACACCCATATCCCACATGAGAAAAACTATGTCACATCAAAAAGGTTGTGGTAGTAGTTTCCATAATATTCATCAAGGAGTGGACACAACTAGCTAAACCATGGGAATATCTACCACCAACTCCACCTCTTATATCATCAATTCCCAAGAGAATTTATGATGTATCATCAATAGTTGTAAAAACAACCCAACCCACTAGATAGGGAAATTTATATCTCAATCATCATCACTAGGTTCATCATCCCCTAAGAGGGTCCTAGGTAAATCAATTTCGATTCTAGATCAAACTCGTACCCCCTAGGTTGGGGGAATTTATATCTCAATGTCCATCCTAGGAGTCATCAAATCTCCAACTGGAATCATTGGATCCTCAACAATAGAATCAATCCATTCCAATTGAGGCCCTGAATAACCCTCAGTCTATAGGGATGGGGGAATTTTCATCATCATCATAATCAAATAGAGAACTAGTCTTATCCATGTTGGGAGGTAAATATCTATGATCAACATCCCATCTGTTCCTCCAACCACAAGACGAACCTTTTATATTCAATTCCCATTCATAAATCATGATCGGAAACTACATCAAGGTCATTACTCAAAAACCATGATGGGAGGATTGTATGGAGAATGTGATCAAACCCAACTAGGGTTGCAATCCAAAATAGCTCAATATGGTTGGGGGTTCAAATAACGACCCTAATGAAAGCAGTGTGGAATCATCTTATTGCATCGAAAGCAATGGGACAACCACCATTTCTCGATATTCCTCTATGAATGTCATACCTGTTAACATAAAAGATATGGTAGATTAAGATTAAAATTTATAGGGATTCAACATGAAAAATATACCCCAAGAGTAGGGTGATTCGGATTCACTAACCGAGGCTTCATGCACTCAAAACCAAAGAAGGATCCAAAATTTGAGACCTCTGAATATTGAGTCACCACCTCTTCATTGGAATACTAACAAAGAAAAAGGGAAAGGTGTGGCTATATACTAATCACCGCCCAGAAGAATTTAAGTTCCTTTAATGAAGGAACAGTTATCATAAAATGAGAGTGAGATAAAAACTCTTATATACCTCAAAGTGGAGATAATCTAGGGAAATATTCCCACTGGGTATCACCTCTAGGAATAGAAGAATATTATCCCTCTCATATTTGATCCACCAATGAGATTGGTATCTGAGCATCAGACTAGCTCTAGATCCAAGAAACTGATCTACATAGATATGGAAGTTAAAATGATCATGACTTCCCTCTATTGTGATGACAGATTCTCCCTCACCAGGGTAATCATTCAGCATTAGAATGAATTGAGAATTGATGGGAGAAAAAGGCTGGTCCATTCATCAACCCACACCCACTCCTTGTAGATAGTAGGTGGATCAAACAAAATTACCCCTAGAGCTACTTAACATCATCAAGTCATTGGCTACTCGAATGGGATCCATATAAGGGTGAAGTGCACCTGTGCAACCTGAGAGGAAGCCATATCATGAGTGGGTGGATGACACTTTTCCCCCACCCAATTTCATTAATCCTACCTTCTCTACCTTTGAAGGTGTAGGAGACCCCAAATAGTATCTCACATACTTCATATCCTAATTTAGGTAGATAATGGGCCCTCGATATCAACAGGAGGTGACCAAGATGAGGTGTTTTGAGGAGACTTTGGTAGGGGCTGCCTTTTTTGGTACAACAGTTTTCCAAGTAGGGTTTGTTGCAAGATGGGAAGACCTTTTTCATCAATTACTTTATCAGTTTAGATCCACACTTAGGAAAATGATAATTATTGACCTAAATAACTATAAATAATGAGAAAATGAGAGGGTATCTGTCTTCATAGATAGATGGAATGTTTTAATCTATTCCCTCATTATCCCTCTCTCATAGGAAATTTTTTTGGATATTTATGATGCAAATATATGGGATGAGCTACATACACCTTTGATCCAAATGAGGTATCCATGTGAGTTCTGAAAGTTTTTAGAATAAGAACAAAATCTTAAAGATGACATTAATAAAACCCTATCCAAGTCTTAACTCATTCATCTCAGTATGTGGGAAAATTCTAGGAAAAGAATAAGCTACAACTATCACTCTCAAGCTAGTATCAGTGCCCTTCTAAGCACCTAGGTAGGTCTCGTACTACCCTGCACCTCCTACCAAGTGTTAAAAACCAAAAAATCAACCTTTTCCATAAACATGAAGAAATCAGTTCACCTGATATTTGAGTAATATATGAAAAAATAATATTCCTTTTGAAATGAACAAGTCCCAAATTATTTCTTGTAATCTATGGAAAATAATCTACTCAAGCTACTACAGCCCAGGAATCCTGATTAGGTCATCTTCACAAACTGTCCTAATTACTTTCTTTTCCATAGAATGTTAGGTCATAATATCCAGGACTGATTCATCTTTAAAGATGTCCTTCAAGGCAGGGTCGATTTTGGATATGTGGTGTTAGATAACTCCTCAGATTAGATGGCCTATTTAGCCATTGGCTAGTCAAAATTTGAGGGTTATTGGAAGAAATATCCATCCAGACATGAATGAATTTTCAACAACCAGATAAATCAAAAAATAGTTGAAAAATCTTATTCCATCCTAAGAGAACAGTTTCTCGGACCCTCAATAGCTCCACCACCCAAGGAGGTGGCATTTAATATGTATCCCAAAAGTGGTTTTGACCATCATAAGTAGGAATAAATAGAAGGAGAAGAGTCTTATTCTTATCCAATGCAAGCTATGACTCTTTGAAGATTTCATCCCTACAGCATCTAAAGTATGGGAACCACCCCACCAAACAGAACTCTCATCAGATGAAGAGATAGTATTTGGTTTTTTCAACATGATACACTTAGAATACCCCTTCTTTGATGATGATTATTACTAAGAATATGAGTTTCCCTCACCTAACTAGGGAATGGGAGGCTGCGTGCGCAGGAACCGAGGATACAGGGGATACCATGGGCATGGTCGGACACAATATTTCATTCACGTCCCCATAGTGGACATATATAACGCTAATACCCATGGGAAGACACTCCAGCAAACCTAGAAAAGACATGGAGGTGTCTCATAACCTTCCAGTGGTCATCCTCACCTAGTTGTCTTTCATGACCTCCTAGCGGGAGTACAATTATCAAATAATCCTAGGAAATAGGGAAGGTTGGAATGAATCGTGCCACTGGAAGCGGATGCTATCACAACCTTTTCATAATCACCAGGTATGTCTACCTCAAATGACTCAATTCCTATTCCATATTTCTAGGAGAAACTCCACATCGAGAAGTTCTGACCTCTAGTATAAAAATATGTCATTTTGAAGCAGCAGGAGGTTTTCCCATCCAAGCTCTCAATCTTTGATGTGCTCCATTTTTTCAAAAGAACTCAGAGAGGAAATCATTAAATCACTCAAAACCCATAGGAATTTGAGATATAATCCACTGTAGATGAGGTCTATCGAATGGATACTATGTCAGTAGAATGACATGTCACCATCTCATTCATAGACCATGACCAGGTAGAGGTCATATAGGGACACATTAGATCCTTATATATTTCAAGAATACTCTATAATGTCAAAATCCAAAGGTCTTTGATTTAAAATGAATCCTAGATCAATCTCATACCAATTTGAACATTCTGATGTTTGGGATATAACAAAGGTTATTTTTCTCCCACAAAGCTGACCATTCAAGGGTACGATAAGCATGAGAAAACACATATTGTGAAGATCAAACTCAAAACATGGTTTGAGGATCTTACATCTGAAACTGGGTTCATGGTTATCTAGTAAAAAATATCATAAAATGTCCTACTCGGATGGCCCTGGCTCTATAGTCACATGGTGGTACCCTCAACATTCCATCAATGTCTGAAATACCCCTTCAACGGAAAGGTTGGAATACTACATGGTGATAGTTCCCCATTTGAGACATGTGAAGCCACATATGCTGAGGTAAATTTCTATAAAATAGGAGGAAAAAATTGTGGATGATGACATATAGGTTGAAACTCCCAATGGCTTGGGGTTCGCCCCTACAAATCCTTGGAATATGCTCAACATTGCCTATGTGCTCCTTGTAAATCTAGTTGAGGTGATATACCTGGTCCCAGAGGCCCAATATCCTCTTATCCATAGTTATCATGTGAAATCCAATGAGCTCTAGCATCTTTATCAAATTACTCAGAAATTACGGGTGATAATGTCACTTCTCACAGCCTCGCTCACCTAATAGTGACAAAGAATCCCCTAAATTTACAGCTTCATCTGAAAGTGTCTATACAGACTCGGAAATGGAATAAGATGAGGATAGCCTTGGTAACACCCCTCCCTCATTAGAGGGAGGAATATCCACCACCATTTATGAGATTATATAGATAAATCTAGGAATATGAGAAGAAATGTGGCCTATACTAATTTGTGTCGTCATGCTCCTCGAAGAGAAAGAGATGTACATCACATTTCTAAAACAACAATGATATTTGTTTTCATGGGACTATACAGAAATTCCTAGACGGAATCCAGATGTGGTTGTTAACCATCTTGGCTTAACCAATGAAAATTGAGGCTTCAATCATACATCCAAGGGGATTCACCCCTCTCATGCCACCAATATAAAGGCATAAGTTGACAAATTAATCAAATACAACTTTGTTCGAGAAGTGAAATACCATAGATGGCCCACCAATATCTTCCTTGTTAAGGAAAAGAATGGGAGGATTAGGATCTACATCAATTTCAGATACCTTAATGGGAACTTCCCAAAGGATCATTTCTTATTTTTAATCACAGAACTATTTATTGATGCAAAAACTTGCATCCAGTACCTTTCCTTCGTGGATGGGTATTCGGGTTTTTTTTTGGGTTTTATTCCATGGAATGGGTTTTTCTTTTCAGGCTACAATTTTCACTTTTTGTAGAAACACCCAATAGTTCCCCTATATGTAGCTGGGTGCAAACCTTCTTTCCAAAGGATGGCAGTCATCTGGGTTTTTAGTCCCAATGACTCTTAGGGACTCACATTGTTCGAGAGGATGGGAGGTCGGGCTCATCACACCCATTTGGGGGGAATTGTTTCCTACTCTAGGGATCTCTTATAGATTTAAGATATGTTCATGAATCTATTCCTAACCTCGATACAGGATCAGATACCCTAAAAAGTGATTACAAGTTTACTCTCTTTTATATACAAAAGATTGGGATCTCTTTAGAAAATCCATCTGTACGTATTTATGGTTATCCATAATTTTCTGGTAATGGGTAGCTGCTTATATGCTGAATATATATAACCAAGTGCTTCGAAATGTTCTACTGTATAAGGTGGAATTTAATATTCTGAGTAGGGGATAGAGACATTATGAGGTGTCCTACATATCCTAGTTATTGTAGGAATCAAAAACCTCGTAGTTCATTTGATTCGTGCAGTTTAATTTCATGTGAAGAGGGCATATGTTTGGTTATTAATACACCAAATATTTGATCTAGGGTCTCCAAGATACGTCCGACGTATCCTAGTTATGGGAGGAATCAAATTCATCATAGTTCGGTTTATATCGGTGCTTACACACTGAGGCCACCCTATACCATTCTAGATGTTTATAGTGTAGATGGAATGATTGGTGAAATTATCTAATCCCATGTGATCCATGATCATTCTGAGAAACAAGGTTCAGTAAATGATTAATGCCATTATATTAGATAAGGGACTTAGATGCTGATATTTCCCTACATGATCAATACAGAGCTCAACCCTCAGGGAGAGTTAGCCTATGTATCTTTAATATGGTAGGAATCATAGTCGTATTAGTTCCCTTTATGTCGAGGCTTACACACTGAGGCTGCCCGGTTGATCAGGGATTACACACCAAAGACAAACAAGGTTGTCATGTTTTGGGATGCCCTTTCGACCTGACTTTCTTGTCTAGAGGGTGTCGCATTGTAAGCACCCGACCCCAGTTACCCAGAGTCGGTGCCTTGTTTGATTACGTTGGCATACATACAAGGAATACAAATCCCAAAGGACCGAGTAGTTTAGTATTATTGGAAACAAGATTCATACATAAGTTCAATATTACAACTTGAAGAGAAATATAACATGAAAACTCCTTAGAAAACACCCATAACTCCTAGGTTATTTCAGCATGTCATTCATAATAAACTTCTTCATGTTCTGAAAAAGAATGATACATAAGAAAGGTGTGAGCTCAAATGCTCAGTAAGAGTAATAAATACAGCGGAAGATAGTATAAACATAAGACATGGTGCATAATTGAAAACACATGACTTTAATAATAATGTTGAACACATTATGACAGGAAAATGAGCTGAGTAAATAATGCCATAATAAAACATAATCATGAGTATTATACTAATCTAATAACCACATGGAATATCAATAGCTGAAATCATAATGATGGAATGCATAATTTCGGACATTCTGAAACATTTTGTCAAGGCCTCGGCCAAGACGTCTAATGATTAAGGCCTCGGCCAAAATCCATATCACATTGGGAAAGGCCTCGGCCAATTCCACATCTATTTGTCTCATGAGACCTACCGATGCATAGAGGGACTATAGTGGGACCCACACATCACATAATAAGTTCAATGAATTCCTCATATGAGCAGGAATCAACATAAATAACATATACATTCTTATTGAAACTATCATATGAAATGTAACTAACTTTCCCCAATCATTAAACATAAAACACTAACCATTCGGAATAATATGGTGAATGGTTTTAGGATAGATCATCCAAAATAAATTTAGTCATAAACCATTCAATAAAATATGGTATATGACATAATAAATTATTAAACCCAACAATACATAATAATCAACAAGAGTGTTGAATCAAACGAGAATAATCTTTTAAAATCATTAAGAAATTCTTGTGATAAATACTCTTTTATTTTGAAAAGAAGAGTTTTTTTGGAAAATATATTTGTATAAAACCATAAGTAAAGTAAGATATTATTTCATGATAAAATGATTTTTTTAGATTGATAATGGTTTCCAAAAATATATTATAGCTTTCCCTTGAAAATAGATATGAATTTGAGAAATTCCCTTATATCGGGCTTGTATTTTGGAAACAGTTTTGAGAGATTCTTTTAAAACATGTAACTATCCAGAAAATAGGTAAGTATTATGGTTTGTGTACATATATATAATACTAACACAGAATTTATGAGGAGTACATAACAATATATAAGAATTTCATCGAGTAAATTAGACAATTAAAGTAACCCGAATGAAAATGGAAGTTCTGGTGAAAAACCCTTACCTTAACTACGAACGTGTTCCGCTCTTGTACTTAAGTTCCTGGAATATAAAATTATAATTAATAATAACTTATTTCAGAACCTATTATACTTGTATTTAGTTTATCATAATTCTTGTTAGTTAATTTATGTATTTATTGATTAGTTATTGTATTGACTTTCGTCGTTCCGGAGTGTTCGTTTCTCTTATTTTCATATTCGGTTCACTTCTTTTTAAGATATGAAGTGGAATGGATGTAAATCTCTAGAATTGAAATTATATATTATTTATGAACATAAATAGGTGTTATTGTTCATTTATATAACTTGGTTACATGTAATGAGGATGAATTATCATATAGAACTTTAATGATAATTGTTTCGGTTAATTTGTGGGTTTTGATTACAATGAACTCATTTTTCTTTATAACCTAACACCATTTGAACAAAGGGATTAAAGAATATTAAATAGATTATATTATATATAATAATCTAGTTCAACCATAACAATAATGGTTTCATGACCAGAATTTAGAATGATAAAAGAAATCCAAAGTCCATCGTCCTTGAATGTGTAAAATTGACACATCTTGGATGGTGTTCTTGCTACTAGTATAAAAGAAGGTAAAAGGGGGAGATGATTATAACTTATTACACAATAATTAAAACATTCCAGTACATATAAGGTAACAAAGTCATCATAAAATTTTGATAAATAGAGGTAATAGAAAAATAAAACAAATGAACTTGAAAGAAAAGAATTGAAAAGAGGAATTTACCTCTTGAACCAAACTTCCTTGAGAACCTCCTTAAGGGAGAGGTTTTGGTCTTTTAATGAGACCAAAGATTGATGGAAGAGGGAGAGGAGGTTGGGAGGGTATTTTTCCAGAATTTGGAGAAGTCACAAGGCTTGAGATGAGTGATTGGAAGAGGGGGATGGGAGGGGGTTTTTAAAGTGGAGGAGAGAGGGGATTTCTGAATATAAAACTCATTAATTTATTATTTCTTCACAAGACAAGTAATAGTAAGTATTACATGACCAAGAATAGTAATTTTATCATGTGAATTCAGATTAAGGGTGGTGAAATCATCCATGATGCTAGGAATAGTCTATTTATCTTATAATGTATATATACGGTAAATTACCATATTTTACTATTCATCAAAAAAAATCAGGTATTTCAGAAAAATCCCAAAACTTCACCCTAACCATTTTTCGACGTGTAGAATCCAAAAATGAAGTCCAATTTTCAAAAATAATTTTCTAAATATTATTAATTTAATATTTAATTAAAATAATAATTTATTATCAAAAACCAATTTTAAAACATTCATTAACTTATTCTAAAATATAGGTATATTGTACTTTCAACTTGAATATTATTTATATATTATCATAGGTAAGGTTACTATTCATTAGGGTATATCACTATTCATAAGGGTATGTTACTATTCATAAGGGTAGGTTACTATTCACCAAAAATTAAGTTTTTCTTATTGGACTCTAAATAACTTACTGATCGCGACTGTGTATGTAGGATTTTTGAAATTCACATCACAAAAGTGACAAACTTATATTTTAAGGGTCCCATAGAACTTAGTAGTTAATGTGATTTTGACATATTTATACGAAAGTTATTTCCTTTAAAAAATATTGGGGGTTTACATTCTCCCCTCCTTACAAAAATTTCACCCTCAAAATTTCATTTACAATCTAGGCCAAGAACAGATGGGGGTACTTCTCCTTCATTGATTCCTCCAGTTACCAAGTTTCCTCTCCATACTTATGGTTTCTCCATAGTACCTTGACCAGATGAGTAGTCTTGTTGCATAGAACTTTGTCTCTATGATCCAAAATTTTCACTGGCTGCTCCTCATAGGAAAGATCATCCTTCAACTGTACCACCTCTGAAGAGAGTACATGTGAAGGTTCTGGTATGTACTTCCTTAAGAGGGATACATGAAATACACCATGTACCTTTGACAAGGTTGGTGGAAGTGCCAGTCGATATGCCACAGCTCTGACTCGATCAAGGATCTCGAAGGGGCCGATACACCTGGGACTTAGCTTTCCTTTCTTCCCAAACCTCATGACCTTATTCCATGGAGATATGCATAGAAATACCAGGTCTCCTACTTTGAACTCCAAGTCTCATCGACGGTTATCCGCATAACTCTTCTGTCAACTTTGGGCTGCCTATATGCTGCTGAATGGTTTTCACCTTCTCCTTCATTTCCTCAACCAATTCAGGTACTAGCAGCTTTTTCTCACTGACTTCATCCCAACACACTAGTGTTCTACACCTTTTCCCATAAAGGGCTTCATATGGTTCCATACGGATGCTCGAGTGGAAACTATTTTTGTATGAGAATTCAACTAGTGGAAGTTGTTGGTCCCATCCTCCTATGAATTCCATATAACATTCCCTCAACATGTCTTCCAGTGTATGAATAGTCCGCTCGGATTGGCCATCAGTTTGAGGATGATAGGTCATACCAAAGTTCAGTTCAGTGCTTAAAGACTTTTGGAGACTTTTCCAGAACTTCGAGGTGAATCTAGGATCATGGTCGGATACAATAGAGAGTGGTACTCCATGCAGCCTTCCCACTTCTTTGATGTAAATTCGTGAAATTTGATCCAATGAGGAGTCCTCTCGAATCGCTATGAAGTTAGATGTCTTTGTAAGACGATCCACAATGACCCATATAACATTTTTTCTTCTAGATATCTTTGGGAGTCCTATGACAAAGTCCATGGTAATGTTCTCCCACTTCCATGATGGTATGGGTAGTGGTTGCATCATCCCCTTAGATTTTTTCCTCTCAGCCTTCACTTGTTGACATACCAGGCACTTTGACATATATTCAGCAATCTCCCTTTTCATATTGTCCCACCAAAAGTTCTCTCGAAGATCTTGATACATCTTTGTGCTACCAGGATTTATAGAGAAATTAGAGCTAGGAACATTATCCAACAATTATCTCTTTAGCTTAGGAATAGCAGGAACACAAAGCCTCTTCCCGAATTTCAAAATGCCATCTTCATATGAGAAGTTAGTCACCTTACCATCATTTATTGCTTTAATTTTATTTTTAATATCCTCATCATCAGCCTAAGAACTTTTTATTATCTCTAGTAAAGAAGGTTGGGAAACCATTTGAAAAAGTAGTGATGTGCTACCTTCCTTAATAATTCCCATATCCATCTTTACTAGATCCATGAACATAGGATCCCTTTCAACTCTCATTATGTTCAGAATTCCATGGTCTTTTCTACTCAATGGATCTGCTACCTTATTTTCTATCCCCGAGTGGTAGTGTATTGTGCAATCGTAATCTTTGAGTAGCTCAATCCACCTCCTTCGTCTCATGTTGAGTTATTTATATGGGAATATATACTTCAAACTCTTATGATCTGTATATATCTCACATTTTTTTCCATAGATTTAATGTCTCCAAATCTTTAGAGAAAATATTACCACTGCTAACTTAAGATCATGGGTTGGATAGTTTTGTTCATGAATTTTTAGTTGCCTAGATGCATAGGCAATCACTCGATCATTCTGCATAAGGACACAAACAAGTCCTTTCTTTGATGCATCATTATAGATTACAAGCCCATCATTCCTCGATGGTAGGGTTAGGATCGGAGCATTCACTAACCTCCTCTTCAATTCTTCAAAACACTCTTCATGTTCCTTAGTCCATGCGAACTTAACCCCTTTTCGTGTGAGTTTGGTCATTGGGTTGGCTAAACGGGAGAAGTTCTGAACAAAATACCGATAATAACCTGCTAAACCAATAAAACTACGTACCTCAGTTACATTTGTTGGAGTAGTCCCTTCTTGCACATCCTTTGTCTTTGTAGGATCTACAGATATTCCATCCTTAGAGACAATGTGTCCCATAAAGGAAACTAATTGGAGCAAGAAATCACACTTGCTGAACTTTCCATATAATTTGTTTCTTCTCAGAGTATTCAAAATAGTGCGCAAGTGATTTTCATGTTCTTCATAGATTCTAGAGTACACCTGGATATCATCAATAAACACCACCAAAAAGTCATTAAGATATTCCTTGAAGACTCTATTTATCAATTATATAAAAAAAGATGGTGAATTAGTTAGTCCAAAAGGCATTACTATAAACGCGTAATGCCCATATCTGGTTCGGAATGCTGTTTTTTGAATGTCTTCCTTTCTCATAAGAAACTGATGATATCCATATCAAAGATCAATCTTTGAAAAATATTGGGCTCCATGAAGTTTATCGAATAAATCATCAATTCTTGGCAGAGGATACTTACTCTTTATTTTAATAGCATTGATTTCTCTATAATCAATGCACAGCCTCATGGATCCATCTTTCTTCTTAATAAAGAGGACAGGGGATCCCCATTGAGAAACACTTGGGTGGATAAATCCCTTATTACTCAATTCCTCTAATTGTTTATTTAGTTCCACTAATTCTATAGTGGCCATTCTATAAGGGGTCTTCGATATGGGCCTTGAACCAAGAATTAAATCAATGTAAAACTCAATTTCCCACACTGGAGGATGTCCAGGTAAATCTTATGGAAAGACATCAATATACTCTTGCACAAAAATTACATATTCTATTTGAAAATTCATTTCCTCACCCATAGTTATTTCATTCTCTTTCTCCCCAATAATTGAATTTAGTTGAGCTATTGGGGTTGGATCTAGATAAGAATCATATGGTGATGATTTTGCTCTAAATATAAGGTTTTCTTTATCATCATCATCAAAAATCGTAACCTCCTTATTCTTACAATAAATTTTTGCATCATTATCTGAAAGCCAATATATATCGAGGATTATATCGAATTCAATCATGGGTATGACGATGAGATCAGTAGATAAAGAACATTTTTATTCTCTAATGGGAATAGATTGATAGAACTTTGTAGTAATGATACTTCCCTTAGGGGTTTTGACTGACAACTCCTTTGTTAAATCAAATTTAAAATATCTAATTTTCTTAGAAAACTGGGAAGATATGAAACAATGTGATAATCCAGAATCAAATAAATAATTGGCCAAGCTTGATGAAATGTTCAAAGTACATGCCACCACGTCATGCGGAACTTCAACATCAGCAGTTGTGATCGTATATGCTTATCCTTGCTCCCTTGGCCTCTTTTGTTGTATATTTCCTCGACGTTTTGGACAATCATTAGCATAGTGCCCCATATCATGAAAATTATAGCATAGAACATCATTGGATTCCTTCTTTCCTTTGCAATCACCAGTAATATGGCCTTTCTGACCACATTTCTAGCATACCCTTTTTCCTTTTAAGCACGCACCGGGGTATTTCCTTCCACAATTGTCACATGGTGCAAATTCAATTCTTCCCTTATTCATTGTTTCCTTATTTCCTTTCCCATGGTTTTCAGTATCCCTCTTCTTTTCCTTCTTTCCCTTAAAGTCATAAGACATAGAGAATTGTTTTTTGGTCTTGATAGCACATGAAACTATGTCCACATATGATGAAAAATTTTGGGAGAGCAGTGTCCGCTGGAGGAATGGCTTTAGGCCATCAAATAATCAATCAATTTTGCTCCTTGGATTTCGTATGTAGTCCATATCATGTATTTACAGCCTTGTAAAGTTGTCTTCATACTTGGAAACATTTTCGTCCTCTTTTTGCCTCAGATTCAAGAATTGCCTCTCCATATCTGCTCTTTGTTAATGAGGGAAATATTTTTCTAAGAAGATTTCATTAAAATCCCTATATTCCATCTCTTCTATTTCTTAATCCTCCTTTGTGTTTGGGATTAATTACCACCATTAATACACATATCCTGATAGACGATATAATGACATGACAACCTTCTCTCTTTCATTACATCCCAAAGCGAGAAATATCTTCTCAAGGGAACATATCCACTTCTCTGTTACAAAAGGGTTTTTAGTCCCATTGAACGATGGAGGATGTTTTCGCATAAAGAGATATAGCATAGCTCCTCCATGTGGTGGATCCGGATGCTTCATACGGGTAAGGTTATTATTCATAACCTGAGTAAGTTGTCCTAGTGTATTTATGAGCTGCTCAGCACCAGTCACAGCACCAGAGCCAACATCATTGTCTTGCATCGGAGGAAAATCCCTACAGGGGACACGTGTGTTCGTACGGTTTCCATTCCTTCCACTTGGTGTCATCTCTAGATAATGGCATAAAATAGAGTAGGTTATGATTCATAATGTATAATCTTAACTTAATAGAAAACTTAGAAAAAATAATTGAGATCCTACAAATGGCTAATCCCATATTCACAAATATGGTTTCTTTGAGGAATATTTTACATTTCAATCCTTCATAATAGCTTGTAAAGAAAATGTGAATTATCCTAAGCATATCCCTCGGGAGTGTCGTAACCAAGAGTGCAGCAAGGCCCATTTTCGTGCACCAGTTCCCGTTCGATTCTAGATCAAAGTGGTTTTTTGAGTTTTACCCCTAGATACATATGTCCCAGAGCTGCCTCTACCTACTCGTATCCAGACAGAGATAAATTGCTTGAAATATCCACATAATATATTCCTTACCAAAATACCAGGAAGTTATTGTATGTATATCCTCAAATAATAACTTAGGTACTCTTCCCTAATTATACATTTTCTAAATCTAGTTTCCAAGTATTCTATAAAACTTCCTTGATTCCAATAGTAAGGACCCGACCCCAGTTGCCCAGAGCCATTGCCTTGTTTGATTACGTTGGCATACATACAAGGAATACGAATCCCAAAGGACCGAGTAGTTTAGTATTATTGGAAACAAGATTCATACATTAGTTCAATATTACAACTTTAAGAGAAATACAACATGTAAACTCCTTAAAAAACACCCATAACTCCTAGGTTATTTTAGCATGTCATTCATAATAAACTTCTTCATGTACTGAAAAAGAATGATACATAAGAAAGGGGTGAGCTCAAATTCTCAGTAAGAGTAAGAAATACAGTGGAAGATAGTATAAACATAAGACATGGTGCATAATTGAAAACATATGCCTTTAATAATAAAGTTGAACACATTATGGTAGGAAAATGAGCTGAGTAAATAATGCCATAATAAAAGATAATCATGGGTATTCTACTAATCGAATAATCACATGGAATATCAATAGATGAAATCATAATGATGGAATGCATAATCCAGGACATTTTGAAACATTTTTTCAAGGCCTCGGCCAAGACGTCTAATGATTAAGGCCTCCGCCAAAATCCATATCACATTGGGAAAGGCCTCGACCAATTCCACGTTTATTTGTCTCATGAGACCTACTGATGCATCGAGGGGCTATAGCGGGCCCCACCCCTCATAAAATAAGTCCAATTCATTCCTCATATGAGCGGAGATCAATATAAAAAACATATACATTCTTATTGAAAATATCATATGAAATGTAACTAACTTTCCCCAATCATTAAACATAAAACACTAACCATTCAGAATAATATGGTGAATGGTTTTAGGATAGATCATCCACAATAAAGTTAGTCACAATCCATTCAATAAAATATGGTATATGAAATCATAAATTATTAACCCCAAAAATACATAATAATAAACAAGAGTGTTGAATCAAACGAGAATAATCTTCTAAAATCATTAAGCAATTCTTGTGATAAATACTCTTTTATTTTGAAAAGAATAGTTTTTTGGGAAAAAATATTTATATAAAACCATAAGTAAAGTAAGATAGTATTTCATGATAAAATGATTTTTTTTATATGGATAATGGTTTCCAAAAATATACTATAGCTTTCCCTTGAAAATGGATATGAATTTGAGAAATTCCCTTATATCGGGCTCGTATTTTGGAAACAGTTTTGAGAGCTTCTTTTAAAACATGTATCTATCCAGAAAAAAGGGAATGATTCTGGTTGGTGTACATATATAGAATACTCACACAGAATTTATTATGAGTACATAACAATACATAATAATTTCATCGAGGAAATTAGACAATAAAAGTAACCCGAATTAAAATGGAAGTTCGGGTGAAAAAACCCTTACCTTAACTCCGAACGTGTTCTGATCTTGTACATAAGTTCCTGGAATATGAAATTATACTTATTAATAACTTATTTCAGAAACTATTATACTTTTATTTAGTTTATCATAATTATGGTTAGTTCATTTATGTCTTTATTGATTAGTTATTGTATTGACTTTTGTCGTTCTGGAGTGTTCATTTCTCTTATTTTCATATTCGGTTCACTTGTTTTTAAGTAATGAAGTGGAATGGATGTAAATCTACATAATTGAAATTATATATTATTTATGAACATAAATAGGTGTTATTTTTCATTTATATAACTTGGTTATATGGAATGAGGATGAATTATCATATAGAACTTTAATGATAATTGTTTCGGTTAATTTGTGGGTTTTGATTACAACGAACTCATTTTTCTTTATAACCTAATACCATTTGAAAAAAGGGATTACAGAATCTTAAATAGGTTATATTATATATAATAATCTGGTTCAACCATAACAAGAATGGTTTCATGTCCAGAATTTAGAATGATAAAATAAATCGAAAGTCCATTGTCCTTGAATGTGTAAAATTGACACATCTTGGATGGTGTTCTTGCTACTAGTATAAAAGAAGGTAAAAAGGAAAATATGATGATAACTTATTCCCCTATCATGAAAAAATTCATGTAAATATAAGGTACTGGATTCATCACAAAATTTGGATAAAGAGAGGTAATATAAAAAGCAAACAAATGAACTTGAAAGGAAAGAATTGAAAAGAGGAATTTACCTCTTGAACCAAACTTCCTTAAGAACCTCCTTAAGGGAGAGGTTTTGGTCTTTTAATGAGACAAAAGCTTGCTGGAAGAGGGATAGGAGGTTGGGAGGGTATTTTTCCAGAATTTTGAGAAGGCACAAGGCTTGAGAGGAGTTATTGGAAGAGGGGGTGAGAGGGGGTTTGTATAGTGGAGGAGAGAGGGGATTTCTTAATATAAAACTCATTAATTTATTATTTCTTCAAAAGACAAGTAATAGTAAGTATTCCATGCCCAAGAATATTAATTTTATCATGTGAATTCGGATTAAGGGTAGTTACATCATCCATGATTCTAGGAATAGTCTATTTAGCTTATAATGTATATATACGGTAAATTACCGTATTTTACTATTCATAAAAAAAATCAAGTATTTCAGAAAAATCCCGAAAAATCCCAAAAATTAACCCTAACCATTTTTTGACGTGTAGAATCTAAAAATGAAGTCCATTTTCAAAAATAATTTTCTAAATATTATTAATTTCATATTTAATTAAAATCATAATTTATTATCGAAAACCAGTTTTAAAACATTCATTAACTTATTCTAAAATATAGGTATATCGTACTTTCAACTTGAATATTATTTATATATTATCATAGGTAAGGTTGCTATTCATTAGGATATATCACTATTCATAAGGGTATGTTACTATTCATAAGGGTAGGTTACTATTCACCAAAAATTATGTTTTTCTTATTGGACTCTAAATAACTTACTGATCGCGACTGTATATGTAGGATTTTTGAAATTCACATCACAAAAGTGAAAAACTTATGTTTTAAGGGTCCCATATCACTTAGTACTTAATGTGATTATGACATATTTATAAGAAAGTAATTTCCTTTAAAAAATATTAGGTCGTTACATGCATGACCCAGTCATCTTGTCTCGGGGACATCGCAAGATCTAGATAGTTCCCTCAAGATAACACTGCATGTATTGGCAGAAATTTATGGAGGGATTCAGGAGTCTTAATTTAATTTTCTAGAGGGTGTCGTGAGAAATTGATTTTCATACCTATATGCATCTGCAATATGTGACTAATATGAGTGAACGCAGTTATATGAGTCAGATGGTATATCTGAAGGACATCTCAAATCTCATATTATAGACCCAAAGGGTTTTGTGAGACCAAATTGGTATCCATAGGAGGATCGTATGACTTTCTCTAACATGTATAAAGGATTTTTCATATCCTAGATAGCATGATAGAGGAATGTCGTGAGATCTTGGTGACATGTCCTGGTGTTGTCGTGTGTCTTTGGTTGACTCGCACGGAGCGTACAAGGGATGGTGAGCATGTCTTTCACTTAATTCTTGTAATTTTAATCTCAGTTCTAACCCTTGTGTTGCAAAGGCATAGGTTTATTCAGTACCAGTTCCTTTATGTCTCACATGATCTGGAAGATATGTGATATGTTCTTTACAAGTGTTTTCAAAAATCCTTCGCGTGATCTATAAATGATCACAGGAAGCACCTTATGTGTGGCACATGATTTCTCCACTGTCCACTGGTGTATTACCTGATGGAAAGTTTCTAGTCACGTGATCAGTTGCTCCGAGGAATCCACAGTGGTTAATATTCGAATTTTCCAGAGTCTAAGCATCCATAATATCAGAATACATTATTTATTCATGTTAGAGTGAGTAATTTATAGTCATCGCCACCCCTATTTTCTAGATATTTTTGTATAATATCTATCATGATTCTAGGATATATTCGATGAAGGGGCTAGGCAGAATGTAGTTACACAAGTCTCTGTCGTTGACTGTTCTAAGGGAGTCGCCTGATTTCCAGCAGTCGTAAGTCCCTCTCATCAATGATCCCTTTATTGGATTATATCCAATTAATAGAGACTCATTTGATCATGAATAAATGTAAAATTACTTCCTTATTGTCATGTTGAAATGTACAAGGGACTTCACAATATCCAAGTGCCTGTTGGAAGGAATCCACAAGATTCTTGATGTCTTTTCTAGGGCTTTCTATGAGACAAGGATGATTTGTATGGGGGTCTCATAGGACCACATTGCAGACATCATTAGCGTATCACAAGGGTTTTATGACCATGAGTACCTTCCACCTCCTCTATCATTTATTTCCTTTGTTTTATTTTACAAAGGTTGGGAGCCATGTGAGATTGCATTAGTAACATCAAGAACAATTACTCTATTTTTTGGTGATATGTCGCAAGACCAATATCGGTCATATGGGGGTGCATGATCATTTTGTTGGGAAAATTTATTTGTCAATCCTTAGATCACTGTAGAGTTTCTAGAATATACCAATGGACTTCCATGTGGTGAGGATGACAAGATGAAGGTATTTTGTGAGGTGAGTTGGACATCATCAGGGACTCGCAGTGTCTTGTCAGTCATCGTGGGCGTGTCGCATGTCCTTCGGTAACCATGAACACCTCTCTCCTCCGACCCTTTATCTCATTTTTTATCCTACAAAGGTTTGGGTGTCTCCCAAGTTTTCTTGGATATTATCAAGGAAATTTATCCTTCCCATCAGTGATATGGCGCATGAGATTTTCGACCACTGTGGGTCTCTACCTTTGGGTATCACCCCTCCTTATTTTAAAAGGATTTTGGATGGTTTTTCAGGATATTTACAATGATAAACCATGTGGCCAGGGAATGCTCATTCGGTTGTCATTGGGGACCCTAGTTGTCTGGAGGGCCTTCGCAAGAGACAAAAGTTTTGTCAAACAGGGCTCCACGAGACCTTCCTTGGGTTATACACTACAAGTGGAGATATCGTTTGACCTTGAAATGGTTACACAACTATAATTCCCTAAGTGGATCATGTGATTCGTGAGTCTCAGCCATCCTCTTCATAATTTACTTCGATGGGGAAGGTAATGCTCATATTTAGGTGTTTCTTCCTTTGTGGTTTTCCCAATTCTCATTTGGTAGGTTTCAAAAAATTCCCTCCCTTAGGAGTGATGCCTTAGGAAATGAGGACTCAGTTCTGAGGAAAGAAAATTCTTTCTATAGTCCTTGATGGTTTCTCAAACTGGTGCTTCAGGTGATGTTTGTTCTACTGGGAGACATTCGGTCTACCAGGTGACGTTTGGTATTCCATGAAATTCTATATATATAAGGGTAGATATTAATTCATTCCACCAACCACCCCTTCTTTAGAGCACCCTCACCTTTGTCTTCATCACAGGACCATGTTGTGAACCCTGAACGCGAGTCTCGTTCACGAGTCTACACTAAAATTATATCCTGCCAAAACTCGCGATACTATTTCTTTCCCAAATTCTCATCTGAACTAGTAGACAACTGTAATTTGGTAATATTTCAGACATCGTCCATGAAAACCATGGTTTCCTTGAGAATTTACAAGATATGGTGGCTCGATCACTTGATTATTTGTGACTCACATGACCATGTTCAGGTCTCGCGCTCACGAGCCTCTAGGGTGGGGGTCATGCGGTTCTCATGATGCCCTATGGGGGTTATGCACTCTGAAAGTCCTCCTAAGGTTAGGTGATCTAAAAACTCCTTATGTGGTTTCGGAATCCCTTATCTAGTCACGCGATGATCCTAATGCCACTAGAACTTTCATACCTCTATTTTTTTGGAAACATTTTATATTCTCTTTGTCCGACATGTGCCACCTACTTATTTTCAGATGGCTTCTAGTTCTAGTCAAGGTTTCTCAGATACACCCAATCAAAGGGACATGTTTTCTAGTAATCGTAATGTTGATCCTTGATATCACATACATACTAATAATGAGAGTCTAAAGGGCTTCCTCACACCTATACTTTGGGAGTACACTTTGTCTCATCGAATCCATCTGTATGGGTTTGGTTTACTGGATTATTCTACCATTCCCCCTCCATATTTTGATATTCCATCCTGCTAGGTGTCTGGTTCTCTTGACTACATTTAGACAACAATTTCTAAGGATGTTTTTCTAGTTATATCTTGATTCCAGGGTTTGTCTTATCTATTGGTCAACACTCCTTTGGTTTGGACGGCCATGATTTTTCCCAAAAACTTATCATTCAGAGATATTAGAGCATATTTTATTTTTCTCTAGGAGTTTTTGATGGTGTATGGTATTCAAAATTTTATCTCCATCCTAGAGGTAATTTCTCTGATGAGTGGGTGTGGCCCTTCTGGGTCAAAAAAAGATTCTTAGAGTTTTTTGATGACTTATACAGGGTTCACCTTCATGAAGTCATATGGATCTCTCAATTCATCATCTATTGCTAGTTATACATCCTTCGAGAGATGATTAGTCATTTTTCCACAATACCAATAAATTTCATTTGTCCCACAGTGAAGTAGGAATCGTCCTATAGTACATTTATCTGCTGGGTGGAATTCCTCCCTTTGGGGAAATGTATAATGAATTTCTCCCCATGGAAGATGTTAGGGATAACCCTTAGTATACCCCAATTTTACAAAGAGATATTCTTATTATTTTAAGGAATAAATTGAAGAAATATCTGACAATTCACTCTATTATCACCTTTAAGGATTGGATCAATATATTCCTTTGTAGTAGTTGATTCAATGTAACCGTTATCCTCCCTCATAGGCTCCCCTCCTAGAAATTTCTTGATAGTGATGGTTCAAATTGGGTCATCTTGGAAGATGGGGATTACACCTCATGGGGTTATCAGGTGAACCTAGAATTTTCTTCAGACCTTAGGTTCGTAGGCTTCCTAGCTATGTTCCTGAACTGGTGGATTTTCCCGACTGGGGAGACACATTCAAGAATTTGTTCCAGCACACTAGTGATGGCATCATGACTTGTGGAAGGGTGATAGCTTAACTTGGATGTACTAGTTGTTACATGAATTTAACACATTTTGGGTCACATTCAAAAAGGTATTACCCCTTACAGGATTGGTGGTTTACTACAGTTCCTATTTGGCTGGATAGGGGATCACTTCCATTGTTATGAGTACTACAATGATTCTAAGATCTCGAATGTTTTATCCTATCCTAGATTTCTATAAATTTATGGGGTTTAGGCTATGTACCTAAGATCTACTATTTCAAGACTTGTATTCAAGACACTTGGCCTTGGGCCTTCAGGATATGTAATGGGTCTCCCTATACCCACAGTAAAGAGGTCTTTGCTTTAAATAATAAATTGAAAAAAAACCTAAGACCTACTGAAATAAAAGGTGAATTTTTTCATCCTGATAGTTTTTAATTCACTACTTCTTGTGCACTTGGTGGTCTAATTATTAATGATGGAATTGGATCTCTTGATAAAAGATCTTATATGATCTCCCTTCAAGATGGGGTCCTCATAGCCATGGTGGATGAGTTGGTCATTTGTGATCCCTATACATCGTATCAATTTTCTCTTCAATTTGTATGTTTTCAAATAGTTTTTACCATTCCTTTTGTCAGCATCCAAGGATAATTAAATCCTATAACAATTCGTCAATTCTATAAGATACTATCACGTGAAGACCTCAGGGTTGATATTATGCTTCTTCCTAATAATGCTTCTACTTCCCTTATCAAGGATTTTCCATAGGCTTGGGTAACAGCTTATCATGATGGTGTGTTATGTTAGTTGGTATGTCATGTGGACAGGCCTCTTGTGTCATTGATGCCTTTATCTGTGGTTTTGATGAAATTGATTGAAGATCAAGGTGAGTTATCAAGAAAGCGACCTCATTTGAGTGATAACCACTCAGATAGTGAAATTGATTCTATCAAGGAAGTTAATACTTCAACATGTGTTATGGGTGGTGAGTCTATTGAGGGATGATCACATGAGGTTTCTTCTCCTATTTCATCATTGATATAGATGACCAGTTATCCTTTTGTTGCATCTACCTCATTACCTTCATAGGCTCAGTCATGTCATAAAATTATCTTGAAATGGGCTCACACATTGATTTCTGAGACCCCCTTGTAATTATTGTTTGAGAAATTGGAACGTATTCACTAATTATTCCATGACCTAGGGGGCATATGGATTTGATCGATAGCCTTTGTATGAGATTATGTAGTAAATCATCTTGGCTAGAAAATTCTTGGCCACAAATGAAAAATATCTACACAATCTGGTGAGTGAGGCTTCCCAAGATAAGAAAATGAGGGAGACAATGGAGGTATTGGATTTGGGTCATCAGTTTTTATCAAAACTGAAAGCTCAAATGTATTCTTAGACTTTATAGGTATGGAGACATGAGGAGATGATTGCTCATCTGAGGTCTAACATTTTTGCATCATCAAACTCATTGTCCACTTCTCAGAAGAGGGTTGAATATTTGACCACTCTAGTCAAAGCTCTCTATCCTGGGGCAGAATTGGAATAGGTAGGGAAAGCGGCACTCCAACACTCAATTTATGCTTCTCACCAAACTCTTTATGATCTTGTTAGAACTTTTGACCATCTTTTATCATGATTCAACTTTTTTACTTTAATTTTTTTTCTTTTTGATGAACCCTCAGAGGGACTATGGAATGTAGATATTCCCCCCTTTATTATATTGTGAATGGATTAATTTTATGATATTTCTAAAATATTTTTCAGTTTCATTCTCTTTATGATGTGCATGACTCCTTGTTGGTCCTCTCTTATATTAATCACCTACAATACTCATCCCTAGGTTACTTGAATGCCTGTAATTGAATGTTGGAATTCTAAAAGATTCTATTTTAGAGCTGCTTGTGAATGCCCACCAACATGAGATTCTATATTGGTAATTTGTTCTAGCTATATTGAGATCACCTAATCTGTATAGGGATCAATGGGAAGAAGGTGTATCCCTAAGAGTGAGTTCCCTGTTATTTCCCAAATCCAATAGGATTGGTGAGAATAGATTGATGTTGTTAAGGACATATGGCGAGCCTTATATGATCCTACAGACTGAATTGTTACTGTGATTTAGTTTAGGGTCTTTTAGCTTGGACCTTATGTTGCTTTAGTTTAGGGTCTTTTAACTTATACCTTCTATTTATTTAGTTTAGAGTCTTTTATCTTAGACCTTCTATTTCTTTAGTTTAGGGTATTTTAGATTGAACCTTGTGTTACTTTAGTTTAGGGTCTTTTAGTTCATACCTTCTGTTGGTTTAGTTTAGGGTCTTTTATCTCCGACCATTTGTTTCTTTAGTTTAAGGTATTTTAGCTCAAACCTTATGTTTCTCTAGTATAGGGTATTTTATCTCGTACCTTCTGTTTCTTTAGTTTAGGGTATTTTAGCTCTGAACTTCTATTGTTTTAGTTTTTATGGTCTTTTATCTTGGGCCTTCTTTTGATTTAGTTTAGGGTCTTTTAGATCGGACCTTCCATTGCTTTAGTTTTTAGGGTCTTTTACCTTAGACATTCTATTTCTTTATTTTAGGGTCTTTTAGCTCAAACTTATATCGATTTATTTTTTAGGGTCTTTTAGCTCAAACCTTATATTTCTTTAGTATATGTTATTTTAGATAGTACCTTCTATTAATTTATCTTTTAGGTACTTTTAGCTCGTACCTTTTATTTCTTTAGTTTAGGATCTTTTAGCTCAGACCTTCTGTTGCTTTAGTTTAGGGACTTTTATCTTGAATCTTCTGTATGATCATGGGATATGTTGAAAACATGCCAGGAATGACCTAAAACACTCTAAGGTGTTGGGTTTTTCTATGGTGTTACTGAGTCTCATAAGTATTGGAACACCCTTTTTCAAAGTGACACATTTGTTTGATGGCCATAGGTGAATATGCAAGATCCATGGGCATGTATTCATAGTCAAGATAAGGGTCTCTTAAATATGGGTATCCTTTCCAAGGGATATGTAATATTTATGGAGGTAATATTAGTAAGAATGAAATACTAGGGATACTAGGCCCACCTTGGTATTTGGAGTATGGATGATATAAATCATAACCCAAAAGTTTGATTCTATGGATATGTGATGGTTCAGACATTTAGGGTATGTCCCATGATATTTTTAAATTCCAAGTTCCATTGAGGTGTTGATAATTCCCACAAGGGTTGAATATCCTTACTGAGAGGGTGGATATGTCATTAGTTGGGTGGTTAAGGCCCTTATGCATTGGTATCATTCAAAGAGAAAGATGATCTACACTTCATTCTGAGGGATATGAAAGGTTTGTGAAGACTCAAATGTCCAGATGATGAAGTTGGGTTTGGGAAGGAGGCTATCCAGGAAGGGTTCTGGAACCCTAGGAAAATTTAGCTCCTAATGTGAAGCTTGATCACTATACCCTATGGCTTCAAATCACAAGGAGTGGGATAAAAAAGGTTCTAGAATGGAGTGTTGCATTCTGGCCTTGATAAAGGGTTCAAAACACGATGACTTAATACCAAGGATATAAAATCTACTTGGATAGTTTGGTGTAGGGATTTTAAATCACTACCCAAAGTTCTCAAGTCAAGAGAATGATATGGGACAGTCGTACAGGGCGTGGTTTGGACATGCTGAGGTGTTGAGTGTTGTCGCGGTGATTTTAGGGCTCATGAGGATTCTAATTTCCTTTTTTCAGAGTGACTCATTTGGATGACAGACATAGGCACATATGTAAGATCCATGGGCATGTATACATAGTAAAGAAAAGGGTCCTTGAATGCGTATATCCTTTCCATGGTCCATGGAAGATTATGGTGATTCAAGACACCCCAAATCATGAAGTGTGATCTGTGGATGGTGTAAAATCCAAGGAGGGATTGAGTACCCAAAAATTTTTTCCACCACCTAATGAACATATTCTCGTGGCAGGGAGATGTGGAAAAAATTAATCTAACTTTTTCTGGACTAGTGGGTCTAGTGAACATGGCTTAGCTTTTACTAGGGCTACAAAATAGTCTTTATGAGATTTATGTATTATATGTTTTCACCCTAATTTTTTCCTAAACTCTGAGAATGAGGATTTTAGCGGTTGGAGACTTGACTTTTTATCAGGTCTCCCTTTTGCAGGTTTTTAGCCTCAAAAGTCTTGTGTCTCTTTCATTAGTAGTTTAAGGTCTTGCGATTAGGACCATTATCTATTATAGTTTTAGGTCGTACAGCTTTGAAAAAAGTATAAATAGTTTAGGGTTATGACTCACATGGACCTAATATGGAGTATGATACACAATAGGCTAATTAGAATATCTAGGGTCATGATTACTCCAACATCCTTCTAAGGGGGTGGTGGAAATGTTGTAAATCAGAGATTGAGTTCCTCATATCATGAGAAGTGGCATGGGACATTCATATTGGGAGTAGTTCATACATAATGAGGTGTTGAGTGCTTCTTCAATGGTGTTAGGGATCATGATAATTGGAATTTCCTTTTTTAGAGTGGAATATTTGGTTGATGGCCATAGGTGCATATGTAGAAGCTATGAGTATATATGCATAGTCAGGCCAAAGGCCTATAAAGTTGGATATCCTTTTAAGGGCCATGGAAGTTTATGGAAACCTGAGAAGCTCAAGACATAAAGTGTGGTATATGGATTTTAGTTGTCGTTGAAAGATTTTGGGAGCACCCCATACTATGGTTGACTGAGGTAAGTCTCTTGTGGTCCTTTGGTAAGGAATGAAAAATGAGAGATGGTCTGCATGGTTTATTATCATGTAGTGGGGAAGCTCTTTCGTGTAGTTTAATGTCGTTCGGTAAGGAAATTTTTCGTGCAATTTATCATCAAGTGGTAAGGGCATAATTTTGTGTGGTTTAACTTCATGTGGTAAGGAAGTACTTCCATGTAGTTTAATGTCATGTGTTAAGGATGTACTTCCTTGCAGTTTAACATCATGTGGAAAGGACATACTTCTATACAGTTTAACATCATACGGTAAGGATGTGGGAGCCAATGTGAAATTGTAGAAATTTTTTAGTTGGGACTAGTTATGGAGGCTTGGTAATCACTACATATCTCATAAGGATGATAATCAATCCACACGTAGTTATTGAATGGGAAATACTCTACACAGGTCTGACCCATACGTAGAGGTGGGTATTATTTCTGTTAAATATTGTGGCTGGGTCTAGGATTGGAGATCCAAGCATCACTATGTATCTCATGAGGATTAGAATCAATCCACATGTAGTTCCTGATGTTCCATGCAGTTTAACATCATACGGCGAGGATGAAGGCAAAACAACATGGATTGGTCAGAACATTGCAGTTGGGCCCAAGAGTGGTAGCATGTCCACCACTGCATATCTCATGAGGATGAGAATAAAACCACACATAGTTCTTGGATAACCATGTAGTTTAACTTCATGTGATAAGGACAATGACTGTTCAATTTAACATCATGTAGCAAGGACTCATGGTATGCCTTTTATGGACTTGCATTCAGGACCATAATGGACCTATTTTGTACCTTTATGCCTTTCTTGTGAGGGTAGGTCCCTATCACAATTCCTAAGATCATGTGACCTATGATATGTGTGAGAAACAAGGAATGACATGGGTCTCCCTACAATGCAGAGATAGAAGGGGGTACAACCTGGGCATTTTCTATCATGTAGTGGTTGAACCAAGATATATGATCGAGGTATCCCTACATATCACTTTGGAAATGAGAATCAATCCATATGTAGTTCTTAGAATAATCATGTATTTTAAAGTCATGTGGAAAGGATGTAGGTGACTCGATGTTAATGGGGATGGATATCATGGATCTGTGTAGTTTTACATCATGCGGTAAGGACATTGGGTTACCCATCATAAAGGGGGAAGTTCTGGGTCCGTGTAGTTTTACGTCATGCAGTAAAGACATTTGATCACCTATCATGAAAGGAAAATAATCCTATGGTTGGGCCCACGAATAGAGTTCTAGGTGTTGTTACGTATCCTGTAATGGTAGGAATCAATCCATGTGTAGTTCTTAGAAAACTGTGTAGTTTAACATCTTACAACAAGAAAAAACTTCATGTAGTTTAATTATATATGGTCAAGATGGATGATTGGACTTAATCTGATGTGGAAGCCTAATTGCTGAAATCTATGAAAAGTATTTCTTGAGAAATGTTATATTGGTGGGTGGTGTGACATGCTCCTCATCCATGGTCTCCAATGAATAGGCTCCATTATGATAGAACTTATTTATGATGTAAGACCCTCCCCATATGGGTTTCAATTTAAGGGGATTCTTCCCTGATATCATTGGGGTTCTAATAGAAAGCACCAGTTCTCCTTGAAGAAATGAATGGAGGAAAACCTTTTTATTAAAGTCCCATGGAATCTGATTCTGGTGAATATCAAGGTTATGTTGTGTGCTCAACCTCTTATCATCTAAATATTTCAACTTTTCTATCCTCTTTTTTGAATTTTCCTCATCGGAAATAAATCCATAAATGGATATTCATAGTGAGTGAAGCTAGACTTCTATGGGTGAGACTGCCTCAGTATCGTACACCAAATAGTATGGAATTTCTCATGTAGCAATATGCATGGTAGTTTGATAGGCCCAGATTGCATGGATGTGTTTTTCTGACCAATAATTTTTATCCTTTTCACTATATTATGGAGTATATTCAATAGAGACTTATTGAAGGCCTCTATCTATCAATTTTCCATTTCATGGTAGAGGGACGAGTGATTGGACTCGATGTTGTACTCATGGTAAAGCTTCTTCAACTCTGTGGAACAGATGATGGTGCCCTTGTTTTTCAATATTGTGTGAGGGACTTTGAACCTGGTGATTATATGGGACTTCACTAAGTTGATGATATTCTTCATCCTAGCCTCCTTGGGGGTTTGACCTTAGTCCATTTGAAAAAGAAGTCAATATTTGTAAGGATGTACTTGAACTGCTTAGTTGTGGCTGCGGGATATGTCCCCACAACATCCATCCCCAAAACGGAAAATGGCCAGGAATATTTAGTTTTATGTAGAAATTGTGGGTGATAATGGTTGAATTTTTCATGTATCTTTCACACATGACATTTCTTGGTGAATATCACATAGTCATGTATCATGGTTTTCCAGTAATATCCCAATGTCCGGGTCTGGTGGGAAATCCTAGTTCCAGATTGATGGGCATCATAGGAGCCTATAAGGACTTCTTCCATGATGGTGAGAGTCTCTCCTTATAATATTCACCTGAGGATAACTTCATAAAAGCCTCACTTGTAGAGAAATTTTTATCATTTGGACCATCCTATTGAGTGAATTTTTCTACCTGGTGCTGAATTTGTCCCCTTCTGACACAATCTATCGAGAGATTCCCATCTCAGAGATAGATGATTATAGGCTCCATCCATCACGATGTGGGTATTGGATCATCACATTCTGGGTAAGTTTTGACCTGATTAATATCTTCCATATCGCATAAAATTATTGATGAAACCATTCTTTGATGTGTAATATGGAATGTTTCTTCCTCCTGATCAGGTTCATCCAAGACAATGGCTGCATTAGCTAGTAAATCAGAATAATAATTCTATGATTGGGGACATAATGAAATGTGGGATCAAAGGGTAACTCGACCATCAATCCCCTAACATAGCTTGTGAGAGAATACATTTCCTCATTTTTGATGGCATATTCTCCATTGATCTTCTTTATCACTATTTTTGAGTCCCCTTTGATATTCATATAGGTTATGTGTTGTTTCAGGGCTAGGTCCAATCCAATGATGAGGGCTTTGTACTCAGCCTCATTATTTGTGCAGCCTTCAAATAGTGATGAAGAGTAGGGAAAAATTTCTTTGTCCTGAGAGACAAATACAATCCCTAGACCAACCCAATTGAGATTAAAGTTTTCTATTCTTGTTCTGATAGGACTCCAGGATACACCATCAAAGTACATCTCCCATGTACTGGGAGTGTCATGTACATAAAATGCATCACCATCGGGGATCTCGGTGTCTTCTGGTTAATTTTCTAGGGTAGGATGTGCTGTGAGGAAATCAGCCAGGGTTTTCCCTCTCACCGACTTCTATGATATGAAATGATTGTCATATTATTATAGAATGACCGCCCATCAAGACAAGTACCCAATAAATATTGGGTGGCCCAATATGTACTTGAGTGGGTTAATACGAGAGGCCAGGTGGACTTTGTGGTGATGTAAGTAATATCTCATCTTTTACACTATAAATATGAGTACAAGGAAGTTATTTTCAACATCAAAATATCTAGTATAGTACCTAGAATAGTCCAACTGAGGTAATAGAGACTATTATCACTTCCCACATCATTTTTATTGTGAGGAGGGAACCTGGTGAGAATTCCATGGAGGACACATATAATATAAGTGTCCTCCCTTCCACTAGAGGCATCAAAATTGGTGGTTTCAGCAAGTAATCCTTGATATTTTCAAAGGATTTTTGACATTAATCATCCCATTGGTAGGAAACTCCCTTCTCAATTAGCCTGGTGAAGGGATGATCTTTTCTGACCAGGTTGGCTATGAATCGCTGGATGTAGGAGAGGTTCCATTAGAGTCCCCTTGGTTTTTTTAGATTTTTGGGGGGTGGCATTGCTAGAATAGAACTAGTATTTTCTTGGTTGACCACAATGCCCCAGTGAAATGCCACAAATCCAAGGAACTTTCCTTATGTTATCCCAAAAGCACACTTTAGCAGATTCAACTTTAGACTGTGTTGTTGCAGCTTGTTGAAGATTTCCTGGAGATCCGTAAAATGATCACATCATTGTAGGTATTTAACAACCAGGTCATCGACATAACACTCATATATCCTTACCAAAAATGTATTAAATATTCAATTCATGTAATACTAATATGTGGCGCCATCATTCTTTAATATTAAGGGAATGACCTGATTGTAGAAGATACCTTGAGGCGTTCTGAAGGCAGTGGTTTATTCATCCTTAGGGGCCATCTTAATCTGATTGTACCATGAGTACCCATCCATGAAGGAAAGGTCTTAAAAGCCAGTAGTGGTATCAATCATGAGTTCTATGATTGGTAATGGGAATTCATCCTTTTTTAAATTCTTATCAAGGTCTCTAAAATCAATGCAGACCTTAATCTTACCATTTGTCTTCTTGACAAGGATGATGTTGGCATGCCATCTTGGGTATTTCACTTCTCAGGAAAAGTTTTATTTGATCAATTTGTCAAATTATACCTCTAAATTGGTGGCATGAGAGGGGTGCATCCTCCTGGCTACCTGCTTGAAGCCTCAATGTTCATCGGGTAGTATGATATGTTATATAGACACATCTAGATTCAGTCCGATCATTTCTGTATAGTTCTAGGAAAACACATATTGGTGCTTCTTTAGAAATGAAATTAATATCTATTGCTCTTCGAGGGGAATGGAGGAACTAATCAGTATATATCACGAGTCTTCTTCTATTCATAGATTTATATTCCTAAGCTCATTTATGGTGGTGGGGACACCGTCCTCGAATGTTGGAGGGGTGTTCATGAGATCATCCTCACCCCCTTCCATTTCTAAGTCTGTAGAAACATATTCAGGTGAAGATGGAAGTCTATGGGCCTCTCCATAAGTATCAGGGTGAGGAATTCTATTAGAAGGGACATCACCATCTCTTTCTATCTAAATCATTGTAGAGAGATGTCGAAGATGGTCATATTTTACCCTATCACTAAGGACAGAAGGGGATCGGACCACTGGGATTAGATATTCTACTTTGACCATGTTTATGGGGAGCACATAATCATCATCGATCATGATCCATGGATTCACAGGGGTGGTCCCTAATCCATTGGGAGATGAAACCTATATATCATCATCCACCATTGGTTGCTTACCTACCTTCTTCTATAAATATGATTTAGTATATGTGGCTCCACAAGACTTGAAGGTGGTGTTGTCACCATGCAGTTTTCTAACCTTTCCATTGATGGGTTACTTCAAACATTGATGGAATGTTGATAGTACCGTCAAGTGGATATGAATCCAAGGCCTTCCAAGTAAGATATTATATACAGTGTCTTTTTGGATGACACTCAGAATCAGATGTTATTTCCACAAATTGGGCCTTGAGTATGATCTTCCCAAGGGGTATTTTCTCATACATATCATATCCCTGAATGGTCAGCTTTGTAAGGGATAATTACCCTTTGTTATACCCTAAACATCAGATAGTTTGAACTGGGATAAGATTTATCTCAGATCTATTATCAATTAGTACCCTTTTGAAATTAACATTATTGATTATTTCTGATAGATAAATGGTCCTAATGAGACATTGTATGGCCTCTTCTATATCTTGATTAGTGAATGATATGGTGACATGACATCCTAAGGACATAGTATCCACTCAATAAACCTTAGTGACAGTGACTTCTATATCAAATTCTTGTGGACTCTGGAGGGATTCAAAAATTTTCTCCATGAGTTATTTTGAAAGAAAAAGTGCATCAAGGATTGAGAGCTTGGATGGGACTGTAGCTAGATATTTCAAAACATCATACTTTTGTGCCATAGGTCGGCACTTCCCGATATGGGGATGCTCTTGGGAATGTGGTTCATAAGCTAGATCATCTGAAGTAGATAGACTTGGAGTTTGTGTAGAGGTTTAGGGAGTATCAAATGCTAGTGGCATAGGTTTTATAAGCCTTCCTCATTGCCTTGGTTGATTGGATTAAACCCCCATTAAGCGGTCATTCAAGATAATCGAATGTGGGTGACTGTTGGAGGGATCTGAGCCACCTCATTTCCTTATTTGAGCCTTCCAGAGTTATTTCCCATGAGTCTCATCTACACATATGTCTTCAATGTGGATATGCATGGATTATTGATTCCGACCACGGTGGCATTTTCCCCTGTATCCTTAGTTCCAGTGTAGACAACCTCCCATTCCCCAGATATATGTTGGAAAACCATATTCAGAGGCATAATAATCATCTAAGAATGGGGTTTTCAAGTGTATTGTGTTGAATAGACCAAATATAAACTCTTCATCCGATGAAGATTCTGTTTGGTTTGGTAGTTCCCATACTATAGATGTTTCAGGGATAAAATTTGCAAGAGTTAGGGCTTACTTTAGAGCAGAATATGAATCTTCCTCCTCTATCTCTTCTTGCTTCTAGTGGTCACTCCCACCTGTGGGTGGAACATTTGACATCTCCTTCTTGGGTGGTGGATCTATCATGAGTTTGTGAAACTGTTAATTTAGAGAGATGTGAGTTCGATCAACTATTTTTTGATTCATCCAGTTGTCAAACTTTTACGCTCTCATGGTTTGAACTTTTTTCCAACCGTTCTGTTCTTTTTATTGGATGATGGTTATGCAGACCATCTGCTCTAAGGAATTGTCTAGCATCAGTTATCCAGAGTCAACCATGCCTTGAAGGATTTCGTTTAAGATGAACCAATTCTGAATATTATGACCCAGAATTCTGTGGAAAGAGAAGTAGTCAGGATGATCAGTGAGTTTGACTTCATTAGGACTTCTAGGTTTATGGAGTGTGAGAAGGTTATTATACATGGATTCAAAGAAATAATTAGGGAATTGTTCATTTCGGAATGATTATACTTTTTTCATTTGTTCCTCAAATCTTAGGCAACCCTGGTTTCTTTGTACTTATGGATGAGGGTGATTCTATGGTTTTGGTCACTTAGTATAAGATGATGGGTGGTTCAGAGCATTATTAGGTGCTTGGATGGGCATTTTTGTGGGTTTGAGAGTGACCGTTGCAGCTTCTGCTCTGCCTAGCTTCTTCCCCTGTGTTGCGGGCATGATTCGATACTTGGATCGGGTTCGCTGAATAACCTCTTAAAGATGTTGTTTTGTTTCAACAAACTATTGAAACCCTCCAGGATATTTCATGGTGATTATGGGTGTCTGCAACTCATCCCTGAGATTTTCAGCACATATTTCCAATAGTTTCTCTTATGATATGGGTATGCTGAGTGAATAGGTTAAACCTTTCAACCTTACTATGAAATAATACACCCTATCATTCTCACATTTCTTGTAGTTATCAAGGTAGAAAATCATTTTCCCCTCAGTGTTGAACTAAACTAATAAAGGAACTGATGATAAAGGTCTTCCCATCGTGTAATAGATCCTTTCGGCAGACTATTGTACCAAATAAATGTCATCCCTATCAAAGTTTGTACAAAACACCTCAGTTTTGTTTACTCATGTTGATCTTGAGGGCCCATCATCATCCCACATCAGGATACTAAGTGTGTGAGATATTGTTCAGGTTTACCTATACCATCAAAGGTAAAAAAAGGTGGAGTTTCTGAAGTTGGGTGGAGGTGGAGTATCATCCACCCATTCAGGATATGGATTCCTTTCAGGACGCATAGGTGCATGTCTCCCTTCCATGACTTCCATTCAAGTAGCTAGGTATTAAATGGCATTGAGTAGCTATGGGGGAACTGATGCAAGAGCTACCTTCTATCCACAGGGAGTGGGTGGGGGCTGATGAGGTGGTTCTTCTTTCATATCCCACTGATCATTGATTCATCCTATGAATGAATGATTTCCCTATAGAGGAAGTGTTCATCACCACAATGTAGGGAATTCCTTATCATTTTTGGATTCCTCATTTATTTATACTAGTTTTCTAGATCCAAAGGCAACCTAATATTTAGATACCTATTTTTCCAGTGTATCGGTGGGAGGGAGGACATTCATCTCTGGCTAGAGACGATACCTGGTAGGAATATTTCCCCTAGGTAGCTCCTCATTGAGTTGAAAAATTGCTCCTATTTCACTCTCATATTGTGAAAATTATTCCCCTGTAGATGGAAACTAAGATTTAGTTATGTCCTTACCTTTATTTTTTCTAGTATTCTGCTGAGGATGCGGAAACTCGTTATCCTACGGTGCCAAATTTTGAAGCCTTATTTGGTTCTGGGTTCACTCAACCTCATTTGGTGCATCTTAATCACCATCCTCCTAGGGTACATTTTTTATGTTGCGGAATTCTATATTTTAATCTTGATCGATGTCTTCCATGTTGATGGTGATGACATTCACATATTCATATGAGCTAATGGTGATTGTGCCATTTATTTCTACCCAACAAGATGATTCTAAACAGCTTCTATAGGGATTATTATTCAAACCCTTGTCCATGTTAGGCCATTTTGGATTACAACCCTAGTGGGGCTAATTGCCTTTGTCGTACACTCCTCCCGTCTCAGCCTATGAATGGTGACTTTAAGGGAGTTTTTTGTCATGGTTTTCGAGTGATCCCTGGCCAACAGAGGTTTATCATGCGGTGGGAGGAATAGGTGATACATTGATCATTGATTTCTCCATCCTAATATAGAGAATACTGATTCCCTATGTGGTGGTGATAATGATAAAGATTCCCCTATCCTTGTGGGGTGCAGGTCATTTTGGGTTTCCATTTGCATGGATTGGTCTGGTTGTTGAGGATCCAATGACTCTAGAAAGGGACATGATGATTCTTAGGACGGACCCTAACCTGGTGGGGTGGGGTTGATCTAGAACCACCACGGATGTCTCCAAGGTCCTCACAGGGTATAATGAATCTGGTGATGGTGATTGAGATATAAATTCCCCTAGCCTATCGAGTTGGGGCTCACCAATGGATGTTGATGGTATGTCTTGAATCCTATTATGAATTGATGATCCAAGGGGTAGAGGAGGTGGTAGATATTCTTCTAAGCCATGGGGATGAGTCCTCTCCTAGATGGATACTATGGTAGCTACTACTGTAGCCTACATTATGTGGAATAGCTATGCTCGTGTGGGAGTTGGGTGTGATGGCATCCCATGGAGAGAACCATTCCTTATGGGAAGTTGTCCAGGTGATCGTAACTTTGGTCTTCATGTTTGTAATTTCCTCCTATTATCTTGAGGGTCCTAGATTGAAATCATGTTGGCTATCATCTCTCCCCATTCATGGTGTTTAGACACCATTGAAGCAGGGGAATTCTATTGCAGTGACTAACTAGACCAAGCATTACCTGGTCCCATAATTTCACCAAAGGCTATAACATTGTCGGAAGCCATATATGAAGGGTTTTGTTGTTACAGGGGAGTGTAAAAGTGTAATGCTCTATAATTTCCCCATTCTTGAATACAGATTCATGACATGGATTTGGAGATTAGCTGTCAAAGTACCATAATGCAATGGCGGCAAGTGTGTTGTATATTTGTGATGCGCTTTTCCAGTTTTGGATCTCAGGCCATGGATATAATAGCTAGGTTGAGCAGAAAATAGAGTATCTTGAGTGTCTAAAGGTGACACTCATATCCTGGATAAGGTAGATATCGATCCTTTAGTCACTGATGAGTAGCCCACATATTCTGGCATTGGTAAGGAATGCAATCCTTTTCTAACTTGTTGAGGATCTCATAGCTGGAAGTAGTGAGAGGTCATAACATGATGGGGAGATTGTTTCTAGATAACTCTCTCTATATTTCAATTTCGGCCTCCTACTCATCATAATTACATGCCTCCATCTAGTCATACCATAGAATATGGCTATGATGGTCACCTAATGATGGCACTGGAGTGTTACTGAAAGTTGATGGGGAACTTTATACAGTTGACCCCAATGTTTCGAGCACCTCTCTATACGAAGGTGTTAGGGTTTGATTCACCTCTCTATATGGAGGTGTCTGGGAAAAGGTAATATTTCTTATCCCATGGGAGATATCATGGTGGGGAGGTTGACCATGGTGGATGTCAGGAGTGGAGTCTCTGTAATACATTTCCATGCTACCACAATGGGGACTATTGTGGTAATGCACCTCTTTTTCTTCCAATTAGATAGAAGAGTCTAAAGACCCTTGGGGAATTAATAATGTGTCTTGAATATCCCCAAGGACACTAACATTGAATAGATTAGGAATATGGTCCACATTCTGCACTGTGGTTGGGATATATTGACCTTAATTTTGTGATCGTGCAGGGATATGAGCCTATTGTGTGATTATTGTTGAAACTTATATATAACTATCTGGTACTTCAGGAGTATTATCCCACTATTGAGAAGATATTAGAGTATTCCAATATGTTTTCTCATTATTGAAAGGGATATGAGATTGTCCTGAGGCATGTTCCATTATCACTTGGTGAGACTCAATCAATAAGGGAGTATTATCCTGATCTTGAGCCTTCAGGATATATCATTGGTATTTATTGGCCAAAGTATGAGCCTTCCCTAGGGTATGTGCCGCTCTCACCTAGTGATCCCTGGTTAGAACAGGAATATGATCTTTGTCTAAATATGTATTCCCCGTTAAAATATATCAAAGGACCTTCATAATGGGAGAAGAAATATCATCCCCCTTCTATATTTCCTTGTAATGATGTTGATGCATTCATTCATCAATGTAAGTATGAATATGCACCTTGCTTTCGTGATCTTCTATAATACGCCAAGCAGATTCACTGATAGGAATATGAGCATTTCCCAAGGCTTGTGTCACTCTCACTTGGTCATCCTTGGCCAGGAAGGGGATATATGCCCAATCTTGGGCCTTTGTAGTATTTTTTTGGAATTCTTTAATAGGAATATGATCATGTCCCGAGGATTGAGTCCCTATCACTTGGTGATCCTCAGCCAAAATAGTGATATGAGCCTGATCTTGGGCCTTTGGAATATGATGTCGAACTTTTTCAACATGCATGTTCCCCTGTCCCGAGGTGTTTTCCGATCTCACCTGGAGAGCTCTGGTTGGAATGGGAGTATGAGCCTGGTCCAATGCCTTTACCTTCAATAGAATATACTGATAATCCTCCCATGTGGGAGCAAGAGTGTGTGCTTTCTTCGATACAGACACTTATTTTTCATGATCAGGGTATTGAGTTTTCCTGGATATAGGGATTGGAGTATGAGTTTTTCCCTTTATCTACAATAGTTCTTGAATATTCCGGAGGATTTCTTCAACTATTGCTAAAATATATTGGCATTTTAGAAAAGTTTGTATAGGGATATAAGCCTACACATTTTCTATCTCCATTATCCATTGGAAGAAATATCTGATTGAAGAGGGGATATGTTCCCACTTTTTTCCTCCTTGTGCCACTAGGTTATGCTAATGGGATTCATGCATGGGGATGGGAATATGAGCCTAACCTATGACTGTTGTGGGAATATTCCTAGATACTTGTTCTGAGCCAACAGGGATATGAGATTAATTGTTGGTTCCTACCAGAATATGCTGGTAGGCATCATCAATAGGAGTGGGGATATGAGCCCTCTCCTGAATATCCAATTCCTTCCTCCTCTGATGATTCTTCCTTATAGCCCATTCAGGGGCATCAGATTTGGTTGTGTGTCGGATGGTACCTTCAGAAGGAGACTGATGGGTACCGATGGGATGGTGTTAGTGACGGAGGTTGACAGGTGCCCTCCTTGGAGGCACCTGAATAGGAAGGGATCTATATTAGGCTTCCTATTATACCTTCATCAGATATAGAAGGTGATAGTTATTGAGCTCTGGGGATAAGCTCCTAAAGCGGTTGGTTGTAGCGACAAGGGATACTATCTTAGCAGCATCCCTTGTTGGGTGTTGCGAACTTCCTGGATACCATGTTTGAATAATATCATGAGAAGATTCTATGGTCAAGATTTTACCATGTCGGTGGTACTCTCGAACCACTCTATTATCCACTTATCGTTGGAGATGTCGAGTAGGTGAGGTTGCTTTATGACCCTCATGGGTCACAACAACAGATTAGTTACCAGAGTGAATGATGGATGTTGAATAATTTGTCTCGAATAAGGATTTTTTCAATATCTATAGCCATGTAGACAATAAGGAACAAGGTTACCAATTAGTGAAATGTCATGGGCATAATGTGCTCAATCATATATTCAAGGTTAACACTACTGTCCTGATATTCTCTAATTCAGCCATTCTACTCATTTGGAATTTTCAAAATAAGGATGGACTTATTTCATAAGAACCATGGTTATTGAGGATTGTCTATAAGATCATGTGAGTCTTATTTCTTTATTTGTACAGGGTTTTCAAAAAAAATGGCTTGATGCATGGTTAACTGTTCGTTCTATTATTAGAGATATTCACATCAGTTTTATCATTTTGTTTACATATAAGGGAAAACAAAATGGATTGATGGAAAATAACCAATCATTTTATCATTGGATAGATTCTTGTCAGATTCACCATTTTTTTCTTTGGGTTTTATGGTGTGGAATGGGTTTCACTTGTTGGGAAACCATTAACACTTTTCCTAGAAACTCCCAATGGTTCACCCATCTATAGCTGGGTATATACCTTCTTTCCAAAGGTCGGTGATCATCTGGGTTTTCAGGCCTGGCAACTCTTGGGTACTCACATTGGTCAATATGATGGGAGTTTGGGCTCATCGTACCCTTTTATTTGGAATTATTTCCTACTCTATGGCTCTCTTATAGATTTAAGATATGTTCATGAATCTCTTTATAACCCCGATATGGGATCGATTACCCTAAAAAATGATTACAGGTTTAATCTCTTTTATATACAAAAGATTGGGATATATTTAGAAAATTCATCTATATGTATATGAGGTTCTCCATCATTTTCCAGTAATGTGTAACTGTTTATATGATGAAGCCACATAACCAAGTGCTTCGGAACGTGCTACCGTATAATGAGGTAGTTAATATTCCGATGATGGGATCTAGCCATTATGAGGTGTCCTATATATCATGTTTATCATATAAATCAAAACACCCATAGTTCATTTGACCTATGAATTTTGACGTCATGTAGAGAGGACATATGTGTGGGTATTGAGACACAAAATATTCAATCTCGAGTCTTGAGAAGATATCCTACATATCCTGGTTATGGAAATAATCAAAGTCATCATAGTTTGGTTTATATCGGGGATTACACACTGAGGATTCCCTATACCATTATAGAGGTTTATATTTCAGATGGAATGATTGGTGAAATTACCTAATCCCATGTGATCCATGCTTGTTTTGAGAAATAAGGGTAGAAAATGATCAATGACAATACTTCAGATAAGGGACTTAGATGTTGAGATTTCCCTAGATGATCAATATGGAGCTCTAACCTCAGGGAGAGGTAGCCTATGTATCCTGAATATGGAAGGAATCATATTCATAATAGTTCCCTTTATGTCAGATCTTATATAATTAGGTTTTCCTATTGATCGAGGCATACACACCGAAGACAGATAATGTTATCAATTCCTAGGATTCCCTTTTGACCTGACCTGCTTGTCTAGAGGGTGTTTCATGACCCAGTAGACTTTTCTGGGGGACATCACAAGATCTAGAAGGCTCCCTATATATTCTATCACATGTCCGGGTTGACATGTCTGGAGGGAGTCATGAGTCTTGACTAACTTTCCCATAGGGTGTCGCTATAACTTGGTTTTTATACCCAGATGCATCTGTGAGACATGACTGATATGAGTGAATGTCGTTATATGAGTCAGGAGGTATATCTGAAGGATGTATCAAGTCTCAGATGATAGACCTGAAGGGTTTTTCAAGACCAAAATGGTATCCATGAGAGGATTGTGTATCTTTCATTGACATGTCTAGAGAATTTCATGTGTCCCAGATAGCATGATAAAGGAGTGTCATGAGATCTAGGAAAAATTCCCAGGTGTTGTCATGTGTCTTTGTGTGACTCATGTGGAGTTCATGAGGTCCAGTGAGCATGTCTTTCACTTAATTCTTCCACTTTTAATCTAGGTTCAAACCCTTTCCTTGTGAAGGCCTTGGATTTATTAAATACCAGTTATTTGAGTCTCACGTGATCTGGAAGACATTAGATATGTTTTTCACAAGTCTTTACAGAAGTCCTTCATGTGATCTATAAATGATAATGTGAAGCACCTTATGTGTAGCGCATGATTTATCTGTTTTTCTTCCAGTGTATTACCTGATGCAAAGTTGATGTTCCCATGATCTATTCCTCTGAGGAATCTGTAGAGGATATGATTCGAATCATCCAGAATCCAAGTGTCCAAAGTCACAGAATCCACTCTTTCATCACATTGGAGTGGAGAATTTACAGAAATAACCACAGAGATTTATGTGGTGTATCTATCATGAGTCTATAATGGATTCAGCAAAGGTTCTTAGCACCATGGGGTTCCACAAGTCTCTATTGTGGACTACTCTGATGGAATCGCCTGATTTCTAGTGGTCGTGAGTCCCTCTTATCAATTATCCCTTTATGGTATTATAGCCAATTAATGGGGACTCATTTGATCATGAAGATGTGTCTAAGGACTTCCTTATTTTTATTTTGACATGTCCAAGGGCCTTCGTAAGATCTAAGTTCCATTTGAAAGGCATCTTCAAGATGCTTGGAGACTTATCTAGGTATTTCTATGAGACAAGGATGATTTTTTTGGGGGTCTCGCAGGACCACATTGCATACTTCCTTATCACATCATAAGTGCTTTACGACTGAAAGTACCTTCCATATACTCTCCCTTTTATTTCCTTTGTTTTATTTTACAAATGTTGGGAGTCTTTCTAGATTGCATGAGTAACGTCAAGGACAATTATTCTATTTTTTGGTGATGTTTCATGTGACCAATATGGGTCATATGGGGTTGTGTGAGAATTTCATTGGGAAAATCCATTCATCCATCCTTAGAGTTCCACGGAGTTTCCTAGACATACCTGAGGGCTTCCATGTGGTGAGGCTGACAAGTAGAAGGTCTTTCACGAGGTGAGATGGACATGTCTTCAGGGACTCGCAGTGTCATGTGGATCATTGGGGGCACATCTCATGTCCTTCAGTGACCGAAAAAACCTCTTGCCTCCTCCCTTTTATCTCTTTTTTTATCTTGAAAACATTTAGGTGTCTCATGAGTTTTCTTGGATAATATCAAGGAAATTTATCCTTATCATTGATGATATGGAGCATGAGATTTACAACCATTAGGGATATATACCTTTGGGTATCATCCATCCTTATTTTCAAAGTATTTTGGATGGTTTATTTGGAACCTGCCAATGAAAAACCATGCATCCTATGGGCACTCATTTGGTTTTCACTGAGGACCCTGGTTGTCCGGAGGGCCTTTACAAGAGAAGGACGGTTCATCAAAGGGGGATCCTTGATACTTTTTGTGGGTTATATGATATTCATGGATACATCGCGTGACCTTGAAATGGTTACGCGACCATGAGTCCCTTATAGGATTATGTGATTCGCGAGTCTCGACGATACTCTTCTTCTTTTACTTTGATGGGGAAGGTAATACCTATATTCAGGTGTTTCTTCCTTTGTGATTTTTATGATGCTCATTTGGAAGTCTTGAACAAGGGTACAATCAAATAAATATGTTCCCTAAAGATGAAGAAGTTGTTGCCTTAAAAGATCCTCAGGGGATATTTTTCTATCAAGTCATATCATTTGGCTTAAGGAATGATGGTTCCGAATATCAATGCACCATGCATCATATCTTTAATCCATTATTGGGAAGGATAGTTTAATTTTATGTCAATGAACTAGTTTTCAAATCCCAACAGTGATGTGATCACTTTTTGAATCAGTAAACAATCTTAGACAAGTTGTGAAATCATATTCTGGAGATGAATCCACTGAAATGTGCTTTCAGGGTAGCATCAGGGAAGTTCCTTGGCTTTTTGGTATGCCACCATGACATCAAAGTCGACTCGAATAATACTAGTGTTATTTTAGAAATTTCACCCCTATAAATCTCAAATAACTAAGGGGGGTCTAGGAGAACCTTGCATATATTCAGTGTTTCATAACCAACTTGGCTGAAAAATATCTCCATTTCACCAAGATAATGAAGAAGGGGATTGCCTATTAATGGGATGATGACTGTCAAAGAGCCTTCAAAATATCAAGTAGTATTTACTAAACCCACCGGTTATGTTCCTTCAGTGGAGTTGAGGACACTCATCTTATATGTGGCCCCCATGGAATCCTCACTGAGTGCCCTCCTCACATTGAAAAATGAATCGAGGAGCAAAAACACTCTCTACTACCTTAGTAGGATGATACTAGGTGCTGAGACTCGATACTCTGATGCCGAGAAGAAATGTCTTGCACTCATCTTTGTAATGAAAAAGATTATCCATTACTTGAAATACCACAAATTCCATCTAGTCTCTCAAATTGATCCAGTCAAGTACATCCTTGTCCTCCCTATGCTAATTGGTTATTTGGACCAATGGGTGGTCATTATTTAACAATATGACAACTAGTTCATGTCGCAAAAGTAGGTGAAAGGGAAAGCCCTAGCTGATTTCCTCACAGAACATCCTGACCCGTAGAATACACTTATGGACATTGATCTTCCAGATGAGTAAGTCTTCTATTCCCATGACACTCCCCAGACATGGGAGATGTATTTTGATAGAACCTCCAATAGTCCTACCGGAAAAAGGATGGAAAATCTAAAGCTCAATCGGGTTGGCTTAGGGATTGTATTTATCTATCTAGAAGAAAAAAATCCCTACTCTTTCTCACTATCTGAAGGTTGTATAAGTAATGAGGTAGAGTACCAAGCTCTAGTAATTGGGTTGTTACTAGCCTTATAGCAGCAAATATCCTACCTGAATATCAAAAGGGATTCAGAACTAGTGATGAAATAGATAAATGGAGAATATACCATCAAAAATAAAGAATTGGACCCTCTCACTAGCTACTTCAGGGGATTAATAGAAGAGTTCCATTTTGATCCCACATTGCAACATGTTTCTCAATAATAGAATACTCACACTGATTCATTGGATAATGCATCCATAGTCCCTTCCAACCCTGATTCTGAGGAAGAAATATTTTGTATAATGCTCTGAAGAATGGTCTCATCGATCATCATATGTTATATTGAAGAAATAAATCGGTTCAATACCTCCCCTAAGCATGATGAACTGGAATCCACCCCTGCATGGACGGATCCCATAATTGGTTATCTTCAAAATGGATCTCTCCCAACATACCGACCTAGGAGGGAATAGATTCGACACTGTGTAGAAAAAATTACTCTACAGGATGGTCCAAATGAAAAAAAAACCACAACAAGAAAGGCTTTTATGGAATCCTCATCATATTCATAGTAGAAAGATAGATTTCCTCTATCATGTAAGAAGTTCATTTAGGATTCTACGACACTCATAAGTCTGGGACTTGACTCTCCCACCAAATTATAAGGTTGGGTTACTATATGAAGACCATGATGAAGAGTTGTGTGGAGTTCACCAGGAAATTTCATGCATTCCATATCCATGAAAACTTCATCCATAAACCCCTATAATTTCTACATACTTCTAAGTATTCTAGGTCATTTTTTGTTTGGGGAATGGATGTTGTGGGGCCATTTCCCCCAGCAACAATTAATAAATTCAAGTACATCTTTACTAATAATGACTTATTTTCCATGTGGGCTGAGTAAATACCCCTAAAGGAAGTTGAGAAGAATAATATCATCAACTTCATAAAGTCCCATATCATCACCAGGTTTGGGTTACCTCACACAATATTGACGAACAACGACACCAACTTCAGTTCTACAGAGTTGAAAAAACTATACCATGACTACAATATTGAGTCCAATCACTAGCCTCTCTATCATGCAGCGGAAAATGGAAAGGTAGAGGCCTTTGATAAGACTCTATCAAATATACTCCATAAGATGGTGAATAAGGATAATAATTCCTGGCTAGACAAGCTCGTCCATTGTTTATGGGCCTACAATACCACTATGCAAACTGCTACACAATAAATTCCATTCTCATTGGTGTACAAGAATGAGGCAGTGTTACCCATAAAATTCTATCTTCCTTCGCTCTGAATATCCATTTTTAGAAAAATCTATGATGTTGATAAATCACAAAAGTAGCTAGATGAATTGGAGAGGCTCGATGAGAACAGAATCATACATTGTACAACCTTGAAGTCCATTAGAATCAGATCACACAATCCTTTAATAAGAAGGTTCACCTATGTTTATTCCTACAAGGATAACTAGTATTGGATCTTAGAACCCCAATGATACCAGGGAAGAAGCATCCAAAGATGTAACCCAAATTGGATAGACCTTACATCAAATATAAGGTTTATTATAGTGGATCCTACTCCTGGCCACAATGGATGGGGAGCATGTCAGACCCCCCACCAATGAAAGATTTATTAAGAAATACTTTACATAGCTATCATTAATCACCTCCCATCCTAATTTCATGATGTTAAACTATATAACATCATCCTATTAGCAAGATGATAAACTACAGAACACCTCTAGTCCTAACTTAAACTATATAGTACCCCAAGTCTTGACCACATGACGATAAAATGTTGAGAGTCATCCTAGAAACAAGATGTTAAGCTTCACATCTAATATCATTTCTACACAACATTAAACTTAATGGGTTTTCTAGAAATACATATGGATTTATTCTCATTTTCAATTAGATATATAGGGATTCCTAGATCTTATATCTCGATCCAGCCACGGTATGATACAAAATTACACTTCCCTGTCTTTTATGCCTCTTCATGGTGAGAGGAACCCTTTGAATTCCTTTTTTTCTCAAATTAATTATAGCTCACATGATATTAGGAATTTAGATAAGGTATTACCTGCAAAAAAAGGCATAAAAATTCATGAAAGGATCATCAAGGTCCAAAATTAAAGACTATAAAAGGAATGCCATGATTCCTTGCCACAATATATTAAAATGAATGGTTGATGTCCCTTATATGACATAAAACTATATATTCCTATGGATCTTACCCAAGATCACCACCATTTTTGGTGTTGGTCTCCTACCACACCTCCATTAAAGAACTACATGTGACTTGATTCCTAAAATCACAGGATACATAGTGATGCCTGGATATTCAATCCTATGTCTAGTCACAACAAATATAAAAATTCCTCTTCCTTATGAATAGGCCAGAATTTCATGGTAAGTTCCTTCTTCAAGAACTATGTGTGGAATCATACCCATATTCATGGGATACGTAGTGATAATTGGATCACTAATCTTGGGACAAGCTACAATAATCAATGGAAACAATTCCCACCTATGTGTATGGGTTAAACCTGTGTAGAGAGTTTCTCATTCAATAACTATGTGTTTCTTGATTCCTATCATCATATTATATGTAGTGATTCCTGGATCTCTAATCCTAGGCCAAGCTACAACAACTGATAAAAAATGAACCCCAATTGTATAGGGTTTTTATCATACAAGACTGTTTTTCATATATATGATTTAGATATATATGTGGAATTCTTATGCATGTAATATTGTGAAAAAAAATTGTGTTGGTTCCAACTTCTTAACACATGATGTTAAAATGTAAGGAAAATGTCATGGTTTCATGAAATTAAAATTAAACAATGAAAAAAAATTTCTTCACAACATTAAACTGCAAGGAAAAAAATATGTTCTTACCGCATGACATTAAATTGCAAGGAAAATGTCTTTACCAAATAATGTTAAAATTGAATTGAAGAAATTATGACCCTTTTACGCAATAATAAACTATGCATTCCATCACTCATTTTCATTTTTTATCTAAGGACCACAAGATCCTTAGCCTGATCAACCAAATTACGGGGTTCTTCTACCATCTTTTAAAGAACCATTGAACCAAAAATCATACTTCATGTCCCGAGCACCCTAATTTTTTGAAAACCTTTCATGGACCTCAGAAAAAGATACCTGGATTCAATGTACTCCTTGTTTGACTATGCATGTATTCTTATGGATCCTACATATATGCTTATGTTTTTCAACCAAATGTGTCACTCTGCAAAAAGGTATTTCCAATAATTGTGAGCTCTGACATCATTGTTGCAAAGCCCATCACTTGAGGGTGTTATAGGCCATCCATGGTATGATTGTACTATATCATTAATCATGATCTGAGAACGTCAAACCATGATTTATGACATTTTCATCTCCTTATTAGAAGGATTTTGGGGTGCTCTTGACCCTGGGTATCCTAATTGGGCTCATGTGTATCATTCCCCATATTAGTTCCATGTTCAACATGACCTTAAATTGCATGCACTTTGTTCAAAGTTGTGTGACCTTAAAATCTAGCACAGAATGGTCCAAATCACAAGACCTTAAATTGTTAGTGAAAGAGACAAAACATAACAGGTTGAAAATGAATAAAGGGATACCTGAGAAAACTTCAAGTATTCTCTTGTTAAACTCTTCATATCTAGAGTTCAGGAAAAAATTAGGGTGCAAATAAGTAAGTCATAAAGCTCATAGGGACTACTCTATAGACCAAGTAAAATCCATCCAAAGGTTGTTGAACCCCCTGTTTCAGTAAAAAGTTAGAGTAATGATTTTTCACAACTCCTCGCTTTAATAACATGTTTTCTAGGTGATGACACAACCTTTAGGGTTCCCGAACCCTTATTGAATATTACAATATCCATAAGTCACACTTCATGATTTTAGTTCCCCATATAACCAAAATATTCCATGTCCCTTGGAAAGGATACCCAACTTCAAGGGACCTTTTTCTTGACTATTCATGTATGTCTATGGCTCCTACATATGTGCCAATGGTCTTCAACCAAATGATTCACTCTGCAAAAAAGGGATTTCCAATCCTTGTGAGCCCTAACATCGCTGCGGAAGAACCCATCACCTCAGTGTGTTTTTGGTAATTCCTATTATGATTTTCCTAGACCATCCCCATGACATGAGCACTTTGAACTGGGATTTAAAATTCTCGTATCAAACTATTCAAGTGGATTCGGCATACTTGACTTTATTTCACTGTGTTTGTTACCCTTTCTCAAGACCGGAATGTGACACTCCATTACCGAACCATTGATGGCCCACAACTCGTGATTTGAAACCATAGGGAATAGGGATCGAGCTTCAAAACTTAAGAGTCCAACTGCCCTGTGTTTCCAAAACCCTTCCTAAATATCTTTCTTCCCATACCCAACCTCATCATCTGTATGTTTGAGTTTTCAAAAATATTTTATGTCCCTCAAAAAGGATTATAGATCATATTTTTTTGACCATGCTACTGATGCATAAGGGCCTTGACCTACCAACTAAAATAATATCCTCCTTTGAAGAAAGGATATTCAATCATTATGATCCATGGAAATACCGTAGGGGAAACTAGAACCTTAGGGTATTATGGGTCATCCTCTACATGTTTTCCCCGTACCATTCTCACAGACTCAAACTTTTGTATTGTGAATTATATCACCCATATTTCAACTATCTAGGTGGGCCTAAATTCCCTAGTATTTCTCCCTCAACCAATATCCACCCCCCATAAATATTACATGACCCTTGTAAAAGAGTTAATACACCTCTGTTTGGAAATACTACTGATGCATAACGGATTTGACCAACCAACCAGAGGGATATCCTCCTTGTAAGAAAGGAGCTCTAATCCTCATGAGTCTCAACAACACAAAAGCATAACTCAACACCCCAGAGTGTTTTGGGTTATTCCTAGAATTTTTGTACAATATTCCATGATCTTTAATCAAGTCATAGTAGTAAGACTTTAAATTACACGGTATCCTAACTTCCAATCTAAAAGTACATAAACTAAAGCAATAGAAGTTCCAAGATAAAAGACCTTAAACTAAATAAATAGAAGGTCCGAGATAAAATACCCTAACCTATAGAGATAGAAGGTCTGAGATAAAAGACCCTAAAATAGAGCAATAGAAGATCCAAGATAAAAGACTATAAATTACATCAATAGAAGGTCTGAGCTAAAAGACCCTAAACTATAGAAATATTAGGTATGAGCTAAAAGACCCTAAAATACATCAATATAAGGACTGAGCTAAAATACCCTAAACTATAACAATATAAGGTCTAAGCTAAAAGACCATAAACAATATAAATATAATTTCTGAGCTAAAATACCCTAAACTACTGTAACAGAATGTCCAAGAGAAAAGACCCTAAACTATAGCAATATAAGGTCTGAGCTAAAAGACCCTACACTATAGTAATAGAATGTACGTGCTAAAATACCCTAAACTAAAGAAATTAAATATATGAGTTAAGAGAACCTAAACTAAAATGATAAAATGACCTAGATAAAAATATTAAACTATAACAATAGAAGGTTCAAGCTAAAAGACCCTAAACTACAGTAATAGAAGGTCTCTGCTAAAAGAATATATACTACAGTGATAGAAGGTTCTATCTAAAAGATTCTAAACTATAGTGATAGAAGGTATGACCTAAATGACCCTAAACTATAGTGATAGAAGGTATAAGCTACAAGACCCTAAACTATAGATATAATTTCTAGAATAAAAGACCCTAAACTACATCGCAACAACGATCTAGTCTGAAAGAATGAAAAATATTATAACGACCACCAAGTGGCCTTAGAAAAAATCAAACTAGGATCACCAAGCTTATTAGATTCGGAAAAATAAATAGAACTCTCCCTTCAGGAAATATATTCTACTAAATTATCCTTATTTAAATTATGTGATCTTAAGATAACTGGAATAGATATATCAATGAATAATCTCATGTTGGTGTGCATTCCAAAGAAATTTCTCAAAAATAATCTGTTAAAATTTCAACATTCAAGTCCATTCATTTGTATTTAATTGATATTATGAAAAGGACGGGTATCATTGTTGATTCACATAACATTATATCAATGAAATTTCATGCATATCATGAATGAAATAAAAACTAGACAGAAAATTGAAGGTTAAAAAAATACATTCATTAATAATGTGCAATAAGTGGAATCTCTACATTTTGGAGTCTCTCTAATAATCTCATAAAAAGTGGAGTATATTTAACTATAATAAGATTTGATCTGCTGGTCTGGCTAGGTTGGAAATAGTTTGGTGAGAAGTTTCAATTGAATGTTGAAGTACCTCTTTCCCTACCTCTTCTGCTTCTTCCCCAAGACAGAGAGTCTCGACCAAAGTAGTCAGCTCTGAAACTCTCTTTTGATAATTTTTTAATGAGTATGATGCCACTGAGATATCATACCTTAGGCGAGCTATTATTTCCTCATACCTCAATGTCTAAATGGTCCATATATCCATCTAATCTTACAAGTTATACATAAACCGGTGACTCTGCTTTAGTGCCTCCAAATCACCCTTCATCTGTCCAGAAAGAGGATGCTCACCTTCAAAAACGTGCAAGTCCCTATCATTGTAGTCTAGATATTTCCTAGTCAGGATAATTTGTTTTGTGATTTCATAAGGTGAATATAAATCAAAATCATCTGCACTTAAGTCATTAAAGAGTCAATGAAGGTTCTCATCTTGGTCATGAAATGTTTCCAAAGGAGTATCATTAATCAAGGCTTGAATCTGCTTCCAGATCATCCTGATTTGTGTTTGAGCCTCTATGAATGATTGGATGGGCTTATCAGAAGGAGAAATAGTTTTTTGAGCTAGAAACTAAATAGGATAGGAGTCCCCACATATCAACACCTCAATAGAGGCATCACCTATTTCTTGTAACAGAGGTTTAATTTCCTCAACAAACTCTTCCACACTATCGAGATATCCATCGCTAAGATGAGGGTTCTCCCTCAAAGTCTCACTCAAGTATTGAGTCAACTAAATTTTTTTATAGAAAGTAGGGTCAGAAAAGAAAATAGTTTTTCTATAGGAAGAATTATTCATAGTAGAACACCACCTAGATCAGCTGCTACCCAAAACTGGGCATAAGCCTTGGTAAGAAAGACGTTAACATTACTGGATGTAATAATGTCCTCAACATTAGTTTCTTCATTCCCCAACATTATCCAAAATTGAAGAATGATCCTAGGGTGTCTCTATCCTTGAACTCCAGCTAAAGGAATAGGGGAGACCCTTTGGGTGTATCCAAACTAAAGAGAAACCCAATAAGTTGTATTTGTCTTGAAGATAATCAACTCATCCACCCTAGATTCAAGAATCTCATCCCAAAGAGAGATCAAATGTGACCTTTAATTGAGGTAACTATTTTCATTGTCAATTATTGACCTAGTTGGTGCTCGATAAGCAGTGAGATCAAATCCATCAGATCGGCTCAACACATCTGTAACATCTTAAAAGCTTAGTGACATAGCCCTAAAACCAGATATGTTTAGAAACAAGGGATGATATATGGCATCAGGGATCCTGGAGTCATTATAGTATTCGTAGAAATGGAAATGTTCCCTTATCCATTCAAATAAAAACTGGAAAGGACCACTGATCCTATAGGGTATGTTTACTTTCTTAAATGTGGCCTAGGAGTTGGTAAAGGAATGCAAGGGTAGACATTGCCATATTAAGGCATTTTCCTTTTGCTAGATTCATTACCATCACCAGCATGCTGACATGGATTCATAAACACACATCCCCAGCTGGGAAAATCCATCCATTAAAAAACATGTCCATAAATCCCACCAGCCTAAGGTTCGAATAGATCTATGAGTTCACTTAATATACTCATTAAGTATGATCACCTGCTTCCAAAATGGCCCAATATGATCTGGAACTATAATGAACATTATTTTAAGGCCACTGATGGGGGAGTATATCAGTTTTCCTAACCTCACTACAATAAAGGAAAATATTGATCCGATATTTAAGGAGATAAGTGAGTGCATCATTAGCTTCTCCTTCAAAATGGTGAGAATTTACCTCTCTAGGACTAGATGTTTCAAAGATTCATCCCATATATCTACATGTGGGAGGAACTCATCATAAATCTCTCTAAGAGGGGGAATCCCACCGAGTTGTTAGATGTCCCAATGGTTGATACCCTCTTCACCATGGGAAAAATGGAATGTTCGGGTTCCAGGGAACCAATGGTAGATCATCTCTTGAATAATATTAGGCTGGTGATAGACAATAAATTGGTAATTCCACACTGCTTAATAAATATGGACATAGTATAATTGGTCAGCAAACTCTAGGTAGCTTTTCCTAACCCAGAATGGCCCTAACCATTCATCAAAAAAATTACCACTAGGATGGAGATCCCATTTCAAGATCCATCTTCCACCCATAATTATCATAGAAGAGAAAAATATATTTGAGTAACTTTTAGAAATAGGATGATGAGAAAAAAACACAACCATATGGGCATAAGGGAGAGTTGTGATTAGTCTGTGATCAGTCTTCTGTCCTATAAAATTGTTGTCTGGATACATTCAACATATGTTGATACCTATTAAGATGGAAAAAATGAATTCCAAATGAGGAATGACAACTTTTTCCAACAAGCCTAACAAATATAGAGGAATCTAGTGTGATAAAGGATAATTTTAAAACTCAAATGGAATAATCCATTTCAAAAACTTGTTATCAGAATTCACATGGTATTGGGGTCATCATTATGGTTTCTAGAGATCATGGCCCTTTGATTAGCTACAGCAAAGTAACATTGATGAGAACTAGAAGCCATATAAAAAAAATTAAGTGGCACATGTTAGACAGATAAAATAATATCTTTTATAAGGAATTCATAAACCGGTAGAATCATGTGCATCGTATGAATCAGTAAAGTCATTTTATGTTGAGGTCATGTGACAAAAGAAGGGAGATGGATATATGGAGAAATGAGAAACTATTGAATGAATCTTCTCCCTACTCCCCTATTTATAATAAATTTTTTGGAATACCAAACATCTCCCAACATACTAAGCATCACCCAAAACATTGATTCGTGATAGTGCTAAAGAATCAGGCTGGAATTTACTCTCCTCATAACCAAGTCCTTATCCATTTGGATGTTTCTCCTAAGGGTGGAATTTGTTAATGCCCACCAAATTAGCATCAGAAAAATTATAAAGGAAGAAATACGTGAATATGGGTATTATATTCCACACAAAGAAAAGGAAGAATAAGGTGGCCATGATCCCACCGATCTCATGAACCCTTAGGAGACATGATATTTCATGACTAGTACAAGGTCATGCAGACGGTCATAAATGGTGCATAACCATAGAAGATCCTGTATATCCCCTTAGATAAGTCCTTATACTCTCTCAAAGGCACCCCAGACAATCTCGGATCATGCGGTGGAATCCAGATAATCTCCCCCAGGTTATGTGGCTTGGAAACCAATGGATTCTTGATGAACGATAAAAAAATCCTTTAAAAATAGGAGGAAAATGTCTGAAAAGGATAGAAGCCTCTTGCGGCCCTAAAACTCATGTGAATCATCACCGATGGGGAGAATGATTATCCTTTACAACATTAAATTAAACTCATGAAACCCCATGACTTTGTAAAAAAACAAAGGAAATAAATAATTGGAATGTGGGAGCCTCTTTTGATTGTAAAAAACATGTGACACACCCTTGGTGATTTGCAAGATTATACAAGCACCAAGTGGCATGTCTGACTCATCTAGATAAATCCCACAAGTATGTCACCTTCATCATGTGAAGGTCCTTGGGTATGTCTAGGAAACCTCACGCTTCTACCTTTTTCTCCATAAGGACAAAAAATGGAATTGTCCATGAAATGATCATGCATCTTCATAGGACCTTTGTTGGACATGAAACACATCATGAATAGGTAGATTGGTTTTATTCAACAACACTCATGAAACCTCACAAGATCCCCTGCCATTGTAAAATAAACAAATGAAATAAAAGTGGGAATGACGAGAGCCTCTTGCAGTCATAAAACCCATGTGATGCTCTTAGGATGTCTAAATCCTAGTATTGGAAGACCCCTTGACAATTCAACCTATTTTCATTAAGTCCACCTGAAAATACATCATTGTCTCATGGAAAGTCCCAGATAGGGAACCCTGGTCTTGCGAAGGAACTTGGATGTGTCGTACAGACAATATGAAAGTCCCTAGGCATGTCTGCATGATTAAAAAAGACCCCATTAATTGGAAATAATCCAATAAAGGAGGATTTGGTGAGATGGTATTATGGTAACTAAAAATTAGATGATGCCCGCAGAGAAACCTGCGTTAGGACCTCACAAAGATGCATGATGTTGAAGCCCTCCACCAACTCTAGCATGGATTCACACGATATGCTCCACATAAAGTGGAAAACAACTTGGGTGGTGAGGCATATAAATCCACCACCCTAGCATCAAATAAGGGGTTTCCCTTTTTTCATCCAAAAAAACCGACATGTCCAAGAAACAAAGTGAATTTCTCAAAGTGGTAGACCTTGTGACCGGAAAATATTCCCATTAGGTAAGATCTAGGGAAAAACTGGATCAACCATGTGGCATACATAGGTACTTATCATGATCACTTACAGATCACATGAAGGGCTTCTATAAGGACATGAGAATAACATATCATACATATTCTAAATCATGCATAACTTAAAACAATCTAATATTGAATAAATCTAAAGAATTTGTAAAAAATTTATGGAACAAATACTGAAATATGGGAGAATTATATGAAGAAAATATATGTAGATCATCATGCACTTCGTGTGAACCACCCAGGACATGAAAAAACACCATTACATGTCATCCAGATCTTACAACACTCCATTGGTATACTATTTCTATTATGTGAAGTCTTATTTACATGTAAAATAAAGTCACATGGTGCTCCACAAGAATTCCACCCCAGTAACATGAATCCCTCTGAGATCACCATATAATCCTTGTAGTGTCCTTTAGACACGTCACCCAACTCATTTATTGAAACCAATATATGATAGTTGAGTCTCATGGTAGCACTCGAGCATGTCAACTAGCTCTTGCAACACCCTTCAGGCACACCAATTAGGTCTCATGATGTCCTCCAAACATGTCTCATTGACTCACACGATGTCCTCTAAGTGTTTCATATAGCTTTTGTGATCACACTAGGGAATGTCAGCTAGATCAGTCGATGCCATCTAGACATGTCATCAAGGATCATGTGATGGCTTCTAGGATCAACCGATTAGGTCATGCGATGTGCTCTAGAAAAGTCATCCTTGATCATGTGATAACATTTGGACATACCATCCAAGTTATGTGAAATCCCTCAATAAAAGTTAATTGGATCATGAAATTTTCTTTTGACATGTCATGAAAACTCCTTAAAACATGTCAAGAAGATAGTCAAGGCATGTAGAGAAGACAATCAATGCATATCAGGTAGAAAAAAATGCTAGGTCAATAGGGCATCCTAAGACTTGATAACCTTGTCTATCCTCAATGTGTAAACCCTGGCTATAAGGGTGACATCAATTTGTAATACCTGACCAATTGAACTATGATTAATATGATTCCTTAAATAACCAGGATACGTAGGATGCCTTTTCAAGGTTCAAGCTCTATTTTAACCACCCAAAGGCCAGTCCCAGCACATAATTCCCGCATCCACAAGCAACTAGACTAGTCATTTTCTTTCTATTGTTTCTCAAACTAATCATAGATCTTGTGGTATTAGGGATTTGTAATAATAATATCATATGCACCATAATCCTCTATCAAGACAAGGTAAACCTCAGACTATAATCCCCGATCAGTGGCATAATATGATATTTCCTGCATGTAAGGCCAGCATTAGTGTGTAAGCCCTGATCAACTAAACTATGATGAATCTGATTCCTGCCACAACTAGGATACGTAGGACACCTCTTTGTGGCATGAGCTCTATATCAACCATCCAAAGGGTAGTCCTAGTATGTAGGTCCTGCATCCATATGCAGATATACTGATTACTTGTTATCCCTTATTTCTCACACCGAGCATGGCTCACATGGGCCTAGGTAATTACAATGGTAATATCATTTGCATCATGCACCTCCGATATTCGGGGTAACCTCAGTGTTTTAGCCTCGATGAGTGTCATTATATGATTTCCCCCATATAAGGGAATATACCTTGGGGTCAGTCCCAAGGTTGTGATTAAACTATGAGAAATATGATTCCTATAATAACCATGATATATGGGATGTCTTTCTAAGTCCTGATCTCAAATAGGCATCCACTTTACTATAAGTCTTCCATGTCTCTAACACCCCAACCATCGGGACCCAATCATTCCCATAGGATGATAATTCTACCTCATTCATCAGTGGACTGAGAAACCAAATGAACTATGATAACTCTTACTGATAACTAACATTTTTATTGATTTTGAAAAGAAACACAGGGTAAAAGAGAAATCACGGGGGTTGAAAAAAGTGCAGGCCCAGAGAATCATTAATAACAAACTTCATCCCCTCATGAGGAAAAGAGCCTATGCTAAGTAAAGAGGTCATAATTTTATTTTTTGATTCCATGGATACCAAGAAATCTTCCACCTGGTTCCCCTCCCACCATGTGTGGGTGGTCTCAATGTGATTACCCAGGATCTGTTTGTATTTCCTGATCAGATATGCATTATTCCATAGAACTCCACATGTACCTAAAAGTTATTTAAAGAGAATTAAAGAATCTGTTTGCATAATTGGGATATGTAGTAGGTCTCCTTGAGACTCGATCTTGAATATTTAGTTCCTAAGTTCCCACACATATGTCCTCTCCTCAAGGTGTTAAACTACATGGGTTTTAACGAGCTACTTGGGTTTTGATTCCTGCAATAACCAGGATACATAGAACTCCTCATAATGTCTCAATACCATCCTTATAATATTAACCACCTCCCTTTATGGAAACAAATTCTGAATTACATGTTTATATCACTTCATCACATAAGTTTCTTCCCATTATTGTGAAAGGGATGAAGAAACTCATATACATACAGATGGATTCACTAATCATATCCCCTTCTTCTGCTCATAAACGGTATTAACCTATGATAGTTTTGTTAGGGAAATCAGTTTTGTATCATGATTAGGAAGAGATTCCTGAACATTTCTTAAATCTATAAGAGAGTCTTGGAGTAGGAAAAAATTACCCAAAAAAGGGTGCAATGAGTCTGACCTCCCATCCCCTCAACCAATGTCTATTCCTAACATCATTGGGTTTGAAACCCCAACTGATCATCTAACTTTAGAAAGTAGGTATGTACCCAGTTATGGATGTGGGAAATATTGGGATTTTCTAGGGAAGAATAAAAAAATGGTAAACCCACTACAAATGATTGATCAAGGAATTAAACCCCCCACAATCAAACCGTCTGGCTCATGGAATATTTTTCACAATATAAAAAGGGTATAATTTCTAATTATCATCAATTTATTCTAGTCATCAAATAAGTGATTCCCATCCATGTCATTTCTCAATGAAACCAAGCTAGTGGGCTTAAAATTTCTAGCAATTTTATTTAGTGAAATTGGGAGTCTATTAAAGTTAGTGGTTCCCTAAAACTAAATTATCATGTAATTTTGATTATATTTTATATTCATGGTGTTTGAATATGATATAATTTCTTATCACATCCTAATTTTTATTCCACATGATAGTGTATATGATAATTTCCTAAAGATACTTGTCACGTCAAAAGTATATATTAGTTCCCTACTGTGATGAGAAAATTTAAATGCTATGAAATTATTCCATAAACCCATAATCTATGGCTAGATGATATTTTTTATGGGATATAGATGATATAGGATATCAGGGGTAGGAGTTTCATAAAACATTGAGACACATTCTTAGGGTGTTCTCCCTTGGTAATATTTAATAAGGAAGGTTATGAGAACAGACCTTCCCAAAAGGAATTCCAAATGTTTCATGTGTAATTAGATGATCCTAAATATAGGATTACGTAATGATCCTTTGACTCTAATATTATTATTAATATGTGTAATTACTCATGTGATTAAATGTTTTTTATAAACCCTGGTGATAATAGTTCACAGTGAAGTTGGATACATTGGTTGTGTCATGTGTGGCATAACATTAATGAATAATGTGAGAGATAATTTGTTCCTTCCATTGTAAGTGAATATCTTAGGCCCTTTGATGGAATAGAACAATCATATTAAGTATATGACCATGGTGTTTTATCAATATTCTCAGTTCTATAAAGTCAAAGAAAGAGATTCAAATATATAATTTGATGACACAGTCTATGAAACATGTTTGAATAGAGATATCAGGACAAGGGGATTATATTACATGGTAAGGGTTCATAAGAGGTTGAATGTAATTGAAACATTAACACTTTTATATATGGGTTCCTTGGTGTGTTTCTATAATCTAACCTTATAATTTAGGTATTTTAGTCTAATTATGCAGAAAAAGGGCCTAGAGGTTCATATACTGAGTGTCTCCAAGAACCTCAATTAAATCGTATATGATTTTAACAGGTATATTAGAATATTATTCTCAATTTTGTGGAATAATATTTAATTGAGTTTATTGGTTGATCATAAGTATTTATTTATCAGTGTATAACATAGTTATATTTATTTATTTAATTAAAGAAATAGATTTTATATTTGGTCTGGTAAATAATGAGTAAGAGAATAAAAATAAGTTAATGTCCTTTGAGAATGGAATATTATTTGAATAAATATTAATTTATTTATTCAGTAGAAATAATATTTAATTAGACTATAGGTTATGCACATGTTAAGTAAATAATATTATTATTATTTAGACAAGGGGTATGTTTTGTGTTAAGATAATATTATAGGTGATTTGTGTATATAATATTATAACTCTAGATTTATAGATACATGACTATAGAATTCACACATAGACAAGGTATTTTTCTAATAATTATTGTGCATAGTATTTGGAACTCTAAATAATTCTCTTAGACTAGAGATATTCTCAAGAACACTCCTAGTTCCATGAGCTTCGATGATCCTCTACCTTCCTCTTCGGGTGTAAGAGAACCAAGAGAATCCAACATGACTTTTTGGGATTCTAAAGAGTGATAAAAAACGATTCAATTTATAGGGACATCCATAGTAGAATATAGAGAACCCTTCTATAATGTTCAATGTTTCTTAGTGCATGTGTGGATCTCAACTAAAGGGAATATACCCTTGATTCCTCCTTCGTAGCGGCAGCTCAACAATAAGGGTCAACTGCATTCAACAATGAAGAAAGAATTAAAAGACATGGTAATTATTCATATATATAAATTAATTGTAAATTACATGTGAGATACTAACTTTCAGGATTATAAGAATTATATTATATCTATTTATGAGGAGAAATATGAAGAAGTTATTGGAAAACAATTGTAGGGAATGGGACCGACCGCATTTTTTGCACCACAAACCCGTTAAAATAAGTAGTATAAAGAAAAGCATAAACCTTAAAATAAAATATAAACAATATAAACATCCCAAAAAAATATATAATTACTACACATTATATTATACATCAAAAATATGTACAGAAAATAGTAAACATAAATACCACATGCCAAAGTGGCTGATACAAAAACCCAAAGCTAAAGGAAAACCCCCACCACTCTCATGATTCTCCATATGAACCATGATAACCACCCAAATGAAAATTATCCCTTAAGATACAAGTATGAAAGAATAAAATTGGAATAAACATAGACCTCTAAAATATAGGCTTGAACTACACAGCTCAGTCGGTCACCACCCACCGAATCTAATAAATCACTTTCATACAACATTCTATTAATTAAAGTTTTAAATACAATAGAAAAATATGTATTTTCTATATGAATTTACATAAATAATCAAGAAACACATTATAACTTTTTTTAAAACTCTTTTTTTCTTTATTTTTGATTAAATGAAAACAATCGCTCCGAAAATATTTTTCCCCATCCAACACCTCTTTGACAAATCATCATTTTAAAGTCCCACTTCAAAACCATTTCATAAACACCTCTTTCATAATACACATTTAAAAATTCAAAAATGTTTCCAATTTTAAATGGTTTCCAAAAAAACCTTGAAAACTGATTTCTAAATAAAACTGAGCACATCAACCTAAAACCATGTTTTCAAAACCCATGCACACTAGAGTTTAAAAAACAAACCATTTCCCACTTTCTCATCAAAACACTCCAAAACTCTTTAGAAATCATATTTTCACATTTAAAGGACACCTTTCAATCTCATTAATAAAATAGTTTGAAACCACTTTAAAATCACATAGTCACTCTACTTATTTTAAAAACAAATTACCAATACATTTTAATACATTTAAAAAGGAAAATCATAAAATAAAGAAGGAAAAAAACATAGAATCAGACACCACTATGTCAAGGTCATAAGATAGGGAAAAAACCATTAGTATGTAAGTTCCAAAAAACAATACAATAATCAAGGGATATAATCCAAATAAATTTATAAATCTCATAAAAAATCCTAAATAATATCTTAGTGTCAGGGGAATCATCCTAATACTCAAGTAACAAAGTCTAAACTAGTGACATGATCCTTAGTATGACATTATTGATCTTATCTGTATCCTTGGTAGTATCATTAGATAATTTGTAAATAAAACCACTTGGGATATTGTCGTTACCATGGACCACTAAAAAGGTATCTAGCTCACATGGACCGTTATCACTACACCAAAATCAGTGTTTAGCGGTGGTTTTTTAGCGGATATTACCCTACCCTCTCCATCACACCTTGCTACCGCACCTCGCTACCAGTCCGGAGTATCACCACCCCTCGCCGCTCCTCACCACCCCTCACTGTCAGTCCTGAGCCTCTATACCCCTCGCCACTTCTTGCCATCGGTCATGAGCCTCTTCGCCCCTCTATTGTGGATTTTAAACTCTTGGAACATCAAAAAAACATATACCCATTAATCAAGGTAACTTCTTTTTTCTCTATTATTTTGATTATGTATTTTTTTTTACACCAATTGATGTGTTATCATGAGATTTTTAATTTTTATTGAATATTGTGTTATCCATACCTAAATAATTTATTAATTTTCTCATTCTAGAATTATGTAATTATTATTAATCATGAGAAATTATTTTATCTATTTATTTCTACATAACCTGAAATATTTCCATGTATATTTTTAATTTAGTGATAAGCTACTAATTACATGGATACATGCTTGAAATAATTGAAAAAATTTCAAGTTGTTGTGTTATATTAAACTAGAAGTAAGTTACTCATGTTTATGATTACATGATTGGGATTATTAAATAAATGTCTACATGGTTATGTTATATAAATAGGGGAGTTGATTTGTTATGCTATGTTGTTACTTGGATAAAGTATAAAAACATTTTTTATTTTAGTTTTAGGTTAGGAAAGGAAGGTTAGATGTTTCATTTATGGTATGCCATAATTAATAAATTATATAATCATGAATTGGGTTTTTAATAAAAATAGTATCAATATTTATATTAGTTTCATTTACTTTGAAAAGGTGTTGAGTATAAAATTGGGTTTTGAACAAAAATTTAATTTCATAAACACTAGTTGTATTTATTTTGGAAATTTATTATGTATGTTTTTCTTGAACCAAAACATTAAATCGAATAAACACTTTTTTCACTCTATTTATACAATTTTTTAGGTATGGTTTAGTTCATGATCCACACTTTAATTATATAATATATTATATGTTGAAAACATATCCTTTTGTAGTTTTTATTATTTTTTATAATTGAATCACATTTATCAATTTTTATCCATACTTGATTCATTTGGTATATATTAAGATGTAAACATATTTTTTTATAAATGGAACACTTATTATATTGAAAGGGTTCAATTTGTAAAAACTTTTTTTCCTTGGATAATACCTATTTTCTAAATATTTTTTCCCAAAATTAGGTTTTAAAACATTGAAAACTTATTTGGATGAAGAACATATATTTTTTATTTTAGAGTGTATTTCTTACAACTTAATCCAAGACATTTTATTTGATTTTAATGTTACTAGTATATATTAGTTGTTTCTTATCCCATGACTTATCATAGAATCACTTTATATTCATTGTCTTGCCACATTGGTGAAAAGTCTAGAGATAAAAGGTACATTCCTTGAGAATGTTTCCCTCTTCCCATGGTTATAGAATCCAACAGAGATATCCCCACAAAAGGAGTTGAAAAATATCAACTCTACTCTGACTGTCAATCACCCCAAAAAACATGTCATCCCTGAAAATATATGATATTACATCATGACATCCCACCATCATCTACTTGCACCTTAAAGCATGAAGGTCGAAAGATTAACCTTCCAGACTTATGGGGTCTCTGTTAGGTCGAATATCCTCTCAATGACCCATATATAGTCCTCCATGCCCTTAGGGACTCCAGTTCCCAAGAAATATGGGGGCGTTGGAGCTGGAGGTCACGTGTGGATTCAAACATTATCATCCCGCCTTTTTGGGATCCACCACCCTAAATAGTTATCAGCCTAAAGATTCCTAGTTGGAATAGTTCTATTTCTTGAACCACTAGAGTGAGAAAGGGAACATTATCAGTCACATCCTCCTACATAATAGGTGGAGAAACTAGCTGCGTGATACGTCTATGGGGAAACATTTTCTGAAATATTAGAAAAAACCTTAGATAAGGCTAATAACTTGAACAAGAGAACCGATAACTAAACACAGGAACACACAATGGTTCACAATAAGGTTCATCCTAATTGTATACTCATAAGACCAAGTCATAACCCCTAAACACTACTCAAAACCCAATTCAAGCCCCTAGTACATGCACATTAGTCAAACCCACACATATATACACTCAAGAATAGAAGTAAAAAATATCAAATTAGGAATTCATGAAATAATATACCAAATAACATATCATAATTTAATTAGGTATTTAATTATTTGAGATATATCTAATAAAAGAAACATGTATATATTTCCTGTTAACCTATATGCATAGTATGATGCATGAATTCACACCAATTCACATAAATCGATATATCAACATCATATTCATCACCCAAGGTGAATTTAATTAATGTTAACCTCAAACAATAAAAAATAATTCCTCATTTTATGGTAACTTAGAAGAGCACTATATAATGCTGGAAAAACACTAACATAGTCCCAATGCTCGAGTATCAACCATCCTATCTCTTGTCTACCCTACCCAAAATAAATATAGAGAGGAGAAACAAGTTAGTGAACCTGGTATTATGATACAATTTTTTAATACCTCAACCCAAAGAATCAGTTCTGATCTAGGGGTATCACAAGACTTCATTCATTCCTCCCCGTACAAAAGCGGTTTCCAACTAGCAGTGAGGGCCTATAGAATGGTATGGGGAGACTATTCCCTTAGTAATAGTTGAAAATCAGAGTATATAAACAAATTGATAACAATAATAAATCAACAAATAATAAAACAATAACCATTATAGTAGAAACATATAAAAATATATCCCATGTAGTAGTGGTATGGAATTCCAGATAGAAAACTGAAAACTATAAAAAAGGGTCCAGAGTACGGTAAGCCAAAAAAATAAAATAAGCACCTATAGGAATTCGATCCAAACTCCATCCAAAAAATATATATATCCTCCTACCTACCTACTCAACCATACACCATAGGGACCTTTACTTGAATAGATCTCTGAGCATGAATTCTACAAGTGCACTAAAATTACTGAGTAAGGTGTGAGTATAAGATTTTCCATATAAAAAAGTTGTTTTCTAGATAAAGAATTATGTTTGGTATTAAAATTGAGGGAAATAAGTCTCAGTATATTCAGGATTAAAATGAAATGAGTTGAATGAAGAATTCAATATTTGACTGGTTTCCATTTATCCATCCTCATGAGAAAGAAAATGTAACATAGAAAGAAGAAAATTGGAAGATTATACATGATACAACTGATTAAAATAATGATGTTGAGAGAGTAAAAAAATGATGGATGATGACAGGAATATTTTTTATCAATTATGTGGTAAAATAAATTCGTTGGAAATTTTAATGTGACTGTATCATAGGAAAAACATGTATGTAATTTCTAGTATTGGCCTCAATTATATTCTTACCTTTACTCAAGTGATTATTACCTTTACACAAGTGTTTCTTACCTTTACACAAGTGTTTCATACCTCTACACAAGTGCTAAGCTACCCTTAACCATCATGAAGAAATGTAAGTTACCCTTGTGTAGTGAACTAGAAACCTTTAAATAGTGTATGGAATTTATGTTTTTCCTTTGTGCATGCTTTAGAAAATTCTTATTACCCTTATGTGAGTGCCCTTATACATATTTTCTAGTTACCTTTAAAAGACCAGTTTATGTAAAATATTACCATTAGATAGCTTTGCTAGTTACCCTTATGCAATGCTTATAATTTGTTCTTACCCTTACATAGAATTATAATTCACCTATATACATCATGTGTAAAATGAAGCTTATCTTTATGGGAGATGTATATTTTAAAGGTTACCTTTACACAAATTATAAAAATTATGAGGTGCCCTTATGCATCCTATGAAAAAAATATTTTACCCTTACGTGGGATATATAGGTATAAAATTTCCCTATTATATTTAAGTAGTAGAATATCTCATATATTTGAGAGTGACACATTAAATAGTAATATGTTTCTATTTTAATTTCTAACTTTTTGGTTTTAAATGTATAATGAAGAATTAGGAAACACCCATGTGTAGAAGATTCAATGGATTTCTAAATAATGTTATCCATTTTTTTTCTATAAATAGAAGCTAAGGAAAGAAGTGGATAAAGAATAAGAAATAAATTTAGAACTTCATGGATTCATTATATGGATTTGTTGAGGCATTTATTTTTTCCTTGTATTTTACTATTTATTAATAGTTATGTGTTTTAATTTTTTTCATAATTTGTAGGCACGTTGTGATATATATGGATAAAAGCCGGATCACATTATCGAGGAACACACCTCAGCATGCTAAGGGTTTGGAGGAGTTTTTAGATTTTTCAATTTCCAATCGATCTGTTGATGGGAGGATAAGATGACCATGTCTAAAATGTAAATTTATAAGATGGTTGAAGAGAGATGATGTTTATAAACACTTGATATTGAAGCAATTCCCTACTCATTATTTGTGTTGGACTTGGCATGGAGAATCGAATGTTACAAAAAGGTTGATCACTAATGTCAATCCATAGAATGAGCTCCCAACTTCGTCGACAATGGAAAATGAAATGAAAAACCTTATAAATAATTCATTTGACATTGCAAGACACCAAAATCAATATCAAAACATATTAGAACAACCGGATGAGGGTGATACAAATAGCAACGTGACAAGTGGTGTTTTTGAGACTATAGGACAACCAAATCAAGATTGTAACATATCATTGGATCCTCCTCTTGATTCTATAGAGACTAATGTAAGAGAAAACTTAACTGAGCAGATAGATATGTTTCATGGTTTATTTGATGGTGGAAATCAAGAGTTTTATAGTGCATGTTTGAAATATTAAAAAATTTATTTTCTACTAAAGTTTTACCATATTAAATGCCTATGTAGAATTACAAATAAGGAAATGTCCATGATATTGGAATTGTTGTGTGATGCATTTTCTGAAGCAAAGATCCTTGAGTCTTTTTATGATATGAAAAAATTTGTTAACAAGCTTGTTCTAAATTATACAAAAAATCATGTGTGTCCCAATGATTGTATGCTTTATTGGGTAGAGGATTCAAGTAGACAGGATTGTAAGAAATGTTCTTCCTCTAGATGTCAGTCTATGGGTGATTTTGGAAGTCTGAATCAACATACTACCATGAAGAAGAAGAAAATGAACACACCTAAAAGGGTTTTGTGTTACTTTTCTTTAAATCCTTGATTGAAAATATTATTCATGTCATCGAAAACCAATGAAAACATGAAGTGGCATTCAATATATAATAACAATGATGGGTTAATGCAACATCCAAGATATTCACAATCATGGAATACATTTGATCCATTACATCTAAATTTCTCATCTGATCCTAGTAATGTTTTATTGGGATTGTTTATCAATGGATTCAACCCATTTTGGGACTTTGAGTACCAGTTGTAGCATTTGGCCGGTTGTTTTGATCCCTTACAATCTGCCTCTATAGATGTGTATGCAACAAACGTCTTTTATCATTTTGATGATTATTCCTGGAAAAAAATCCTGGAAATGATATTGATGTATACTTGAAACCTTTAATTTAATAATTACTAGAGTTATATAGAAACTATGTTGAGACATATGATGCATCTTCTATAATAATGTTCAAAATGAAAGCTCCTCTAATGTAGACCATTAGTGACTTCCCTGGACTTGGGAATTTATCTGGTTGGAGCACATACATGGGTTTGGATTGTCCAGTTTGTAACTTTGATTTTGAGCTCAAGTGGATACCTTACAATATAAAATGGTGATTATTGTTTCATCGAAGATTTCTCTATGCATCTCATAGATTTCGGCTGAACAAGTAAAAATTCAATGGTTTCATTGATCCTAGACCACCTCTAAAGTTGTTAACAGTTCTGAAATATTGACACAACTTGGAAATGTTGAAACATAATTGGGGAAGGTGCATCATTTGAATTATAGTGGGAAATGAGTTCTAAGTTCATCATCAAGTGAAATCGGAACACAATAATGGAAGAAGAAAAGTATATTCTTCAAACTTTCGTATTGGGAATTTAATTTATCATGGAATAATCTTGATGTGATGCACATTGAAAATAATGTTTTTGACAATTTGATCTTCAAATTACTTAAAAATCATGTAAAGTCGAAGGATCATCTCAATTCTCAGAAATACTTACAAGCAATGAACATAAAGCATGATCTTTGGCCAGATGAGAATGTAAATTATTCTCCGGAAACTTTTTGCAATGAAAAATAGGGATAAAGATACATTCCATTGAATTTTAAAACATGTGAAGTTATCTTATGGGTATTCAAGTAACATCACAAGGTGTGTTGACTTAAATAATCATATGTTACATGGATTTAAAATCCACGATTCACATATTTTGTTACAGAAGTTACTTCAATTGGCATTGCGTACATTATTACCTAAAAAGGTTACTACTATTGTACTCTAATTCTACACATTTTTCAGACAACTATATGAGAAAACTATACATCCATTTCATCTTGAAACCCATTAATATAAATTTTTATATAAACTTTATGCAATGGAGATAATCTTTCCTCTGTTGTTTTTTACTTTCTTTATGCATTTAACTATGAATTTAGTTGAGGAAGATAAATTAGGAGACCCCGTACATTATTGATGAATGTATCCAATTGAGAGGTACTTTATTTATATGTTTTTCATTTTAGTAATCAATTATTGGCACTTCATTAAATACATAATTATGTTTTTTTATTTTATTTCACAGATATCTTGGGCATTTGAAATCATACATGAAAAATAAAGCTCAACCTGAAAACTCTATTTCTGAAGGATATTTGGAAGAGGACTGTCTTACCTTTTGTTTTAGATACTTGGATGATATTGAGACAAGATTTAATCAAGTTGGACATATTTATGAAACATTGAATCAATCTTAAATACATGGGAAATCAAATATCTTTCCTGTTATGGGCCAATCAGTTGGGAGGATCTCAAATGTTACACTAATAGAAATGGAATTATTACAGGCACATAGATATGTGATGCTGAATAGTGAAATTACTGATCCATTTATTGAATATTTGAGGATGCAAACAAAGAGATTAATGAGAGGACAAATACAAAATGATAAATATATAACAAAAGATGTTAATAGAGAGCTTGAAGAATGGTTTAAATGATGTGTAAGTTCATAAATATTTCAATCAATATGGATATTAGGATGATACATATATTTTTTAAATCTAATAATGTATTTTAATTTTTTTAGATCATGAATAGTGATACTTGAGAAGAGTTTTCATAATATTTGAATTTTCTTGCTCGAGGTCTTCTAAAACAAGTAAGAAAGTTTGATGCGCACAATGTGAATGGCTTTATATTCCGTACAGTTGATTAGGAAGAGGATTTGAAAACATAGAATAGTGGAATATTTACATTTTTTTAAGTACAATACTATGGATAATTGACTGATATTATCGAATTAAACTACCACATACATTTTTTAGTTGTTTTATTCAAATTCAATTGGGTGGATATTATCAGGGGTGTTAAAAGTTATTCCTTTTAATTTACTTCTATGAAATTCTCTTGCTTGATGGATATTAGTGACCGTGAACTACAAGATCTGTATATCTTATCATCACAAGTGAAAATGGTATATTATGTTAAATATGTAGTGGATGATGGGTGGAGTGTATTTTCTCATGTAAAATAAAGAGACTTGTATGATATGGGTGATGAAGTGGAAGATTTAACCTATGACATTTAATCTCATCAATAGCAAGAAATTGACTTATTTGTCCATCATGATATCAAAAATATTTGTCTTTAAATAGTGGATGAAGTACATGAAGTAATGGTGGAGTATGAAACCGACATGATTGAAGGAGAAAATGATTGTATGTGTAGTTATCCCTTCATTTATCAACCACTTATGTCATTTGGGCAGTCAGTCATTATCATTGTTATGTATATTTTCTTGTTAGTATTGTGCATCTATTATCATTTATATTGTTTTATCTACATGAAATTTTTGAAATATATTTTCTAAACTTAATTTTATTTTATTAAATGACAGGAATGTTGAGGAAGCGTTATACTCACATTACGGGGTCAAAGAGTTTTTCTAGAAGCTGATTGACTCTAGTAATCTTTTCATTAGTTTAAATATTTATTATAAAATTTTATCTATTTAATATATTAAATTGTTGATTTATCTTTGTTTAATGCAGTCACCAAGTTTAGGCCACCAAGAATCTAGAATAGAAGTCTGGTTGAATGTTCATAAAAAATATGATGGGAGTTTTGTTATTGAGGTTGCCAAAAAGTTGGGGTATGAATTCATTTTTCAATATAATAACTTATTATTAGTTTTCACTATGTTAATATATAATTCTTCTAATATGACTGATATTTTATTTACTCGTAAAAATCAAATAACTATGGGATGTCAATCCCACACAGTTCTACTTAGTCTCTCGGGATGATTCAGTTGGTAAAGTCCTTAGGAAGGATCATCCTAGTTGAGTGCGTAAATGGGTTTGGGACTATTACCATTTGAGGTCTTTGGCAGACAAACGAGGATTGCAAGTGATGATTGGTGGTGAGAAGGTAAATCACACAACTTCAAAACTATTTATTTCACAAAATTTTATTGATTTTAAGTTTAAATATAAATATACAACATTGTTTAATTTTCAATATAATTGTCTTTTATGTGCCAGTAGAATGAAGTAGATATTGAGATGGAGAGGGTGATGATCTGAGTTTATCATTGGGAAATGATTAGTGGAGAGTGTTTTTTCATGTATCAGTACATCTAATGTGGGTATTTTTTTATCTTTTTCTTATATTTTAGATGGGATAGGGACAATGGTTGCCCTATGTATGTGTTGTATTACCATGAATCTATATGTTGTGTTTCAACTAGCTATGGAGATTGAAATTTCTATATGATGATTAGTTTCTTGTCTCTCTTTTACATTTAGGTTGATTCTTTTAATGTGTTGTGTTTTTTTATTCTTTCAATGTATTGATAAATGTATTATTTATTTCAATGTGTTTTTTCATTGTTCAATGTGTCGATTATTTATGTTTTGGTGTGAATAAACGTATGTTGATTATTTAGTTTTAACATGTTTTTTTCCTTGTATGTTGATTATATATTTTATGATCTGGTAAAAAATTTAATGGCACTGTTTTGTTGTTCTAGCTGCAGGTTTTGGGGCTATAGAACCTACATCCTGTTTTTTTTAATTCATGATATAGTGGCGGTTTAAACAGCCATTAGAGATAGATTTTTTTTCGGAGCGGTTTAAACTGCCACTATATTATGGTAGTTTTTTAGGGGTGGTTGTTAAAACCACAACTAAATATGATAATATTTTACTTAGAGGCCATTTTATCCATATTAGTGGTAGTTTTTTCTGTAAAAAGGGCTAAAACTTAGCAGTGGTTCAAAACCGTTGTTAGATCCCATTTTATTAAGCTAAAACCACCGCTAAAACAAATAAAACTACCAAAAAATATGTCTTCTATGACACTTTACATAAACTGTTGCTAAATATAACAAACCATTGTGTGTTTATTTTCCACACCAATTTTAGTGATGGTTTTTTGAAACCGGCGCAGAACCATATAGCGGCGGTTTAAACCGCCGTTATACAGTCAATTTTTTATAGTGTATCCTCTTATCCTAGAAGATATCATATATCCAGGAAACATTCCATAGTCATAACATTGTTATATTAGGTATTTTACTTATCTATACCTTTACTTATTCATCAAGTACCTCCCATGAAAATTCAATGTAGGTGAGCACAAATAAAAGATTACAAAATTCAAATATAGTATCATTTGAAATAGCTCATGCATCACCTTATTATACCCTCAAAAGAACAACCCCAACCATATCAAAGAATAAGAATCATATAAATTTTCATCAATATAACACATCCTTGCATGGAATCACAATCCAATATATGCATACATGAAACACATGAGGCAAAATAGGGTCTTATAAATTTACATGAAAACTCATTTTTCATAAATTGTAAAATAAGAAATTGAAAACACATGATTTTAATACCAATCCCAACTCTCTATTTTCAAGATAATCTATAAGGACCCAGCCTTAAACATTACATAATATTGAATTAAGTTAATAATTAACATTTAGGATATTTTCCAGTTTAAAGTTTTAGATAGTTAGGTCATAACTATTACATTACATTTCAAAAATTACAAAGTAGACACTTCTACTCCGTATCCATTTTTTTCATAAAATAAAAACTCTTAAAAAAAGAAACATGTCTAGTTCCATGTTTTAGACAACATGACTTTTCCATAATCCCATCCTTGACCATATTCATCTTTAAGTCCTGTGAAAAACATTTCAAAACTTAGGATGAGCATAAAAATCTCAGTAAGGGTTATAAAATAAGGAAAGAAAATATTATCCCATCAATAAATACAAATCAATGAAACCATACTTTTCAATCATAACATACCTCATGAAATCATAAGATTTATGAATAACACACCGAAATCATAAATCATAAAGTTAAATTATGGCATTCATAACATACTTACATTGTATCTTTCACATCTACATAGGGAGTTATGTTTGGAATACCGATCACAGTATATTCCCTAAATATCTTAGGAGAAACATTAAAGTTTACCTCTCTCACATTACCCAATGAATTGGAGAGATATCTCAGGCTCACCCACCCTAGGTTTATCACAGAACCACCCGTATACATAAAAAATTTCCAAGAACCATAACATAATCATAATACATAAAACCAAAATAAAGGAATTATGAAATTTCCACATTCCAATCACAATATATCATTTCAAGATATTGACATAATCAATGCTTTGTCAAAACCATTTTCAAAACCATTTAAAACATTTAATAAATATATTTTTGAATCAAAGTGTCTCATACCAATTTGAAACTTTTAAAGTAATTAACATTTTAAAACATTAATTTTCATATAAATAAATCCTAAAAACCATTTTGAAAACATGGACATTAATGATAAATATTTAAAATAATAAATCTTAAAAATGTTTAAAATGATATTTTAGTTAGAGTTCCTAACCAAATGAGAGACGCTTGAATACAAATAATTAAGGTAATAAAAACCTTATAATATCATGAGAATAAATGTATTCATGATATACTGTGTCAAATTATAGTATATACGCCATTTAAAAGTGAATTGGATCATAACAATAATGAAGTCTCAATGGAATGTAAATTGAGATTAAATCCCCTATAAAGACTATATCCTTAGGTTAATGAAAAATCAATGACATAATTATGTGTGAAAAATATAAATACACTCAATATTATTCGATATTTAGTGTAAATCAATTAGAGTACATTCACACATATTCTTTTAAAAACAACACTAATGACTTGGATGTTTAACTCAATGAATGGAAATTGATTTAATATTACTCTTATCAAGTTCATATCGATGACTTGAGAATTTATCAATGGAGTGATTATGTGTATCAAAAGTATATCCACACAAAGGGGAGTGTAAATTACTACATAAATAAATAAATATTGATTTCACAGATAATATTGGAGTAAAATAATCAATGAATATTGTGTAAAACCCAATGAGTGGAAATTGAAATTATAAATTCCCTTACCGATTTGGTAACATACAAAACATACACCCCATGAAAGAAGGATCATACAATGAAGATGTAAATACCGATAAATTAAATTGTATTACACAAATAATACAATCATGGTCAGTAAATACACCACACAAAAGGAAATAGTGTAAAATATAGCATGAATCTCACGGGAATAAAAAGTGAGATGAAAACCCCTTACCTCATGTCTAACTTGACTCGTTTGTTCCTTGTTCTACCTGAATAATAAAATTATGTAAATTTCTAATTGCTTAAGGAAATTTTTAAAGTTTATTATTCCTTTTATATCACTTATTACATTTTTATAACAGTTATTAATTATTTTATTTCATATCAGACATTTTGTCGATGTTCATAATTTGAGTTAAAAAAATGAACTTGGTATAATTACAATTTTCCCATGTGGTCAAAAGTACATTATCTCCAGAATGATATTCATGATTTAGATATAATATATATCATATATATCCAGTATATATGTATCTAGAAAAGTCCATAACATTTGGACATAATAAATGAAATGTAATATTTATGGAGACGGTAAGTCGTACGTACGCATGAACGCTACTTTCATTTTTTCATTTTTAAAGAAATGAAAACTTAATGATACATAGGTATATTATAATTTCAGTATAATATAATATTTTATATACATTACATAATTTCATTAACACCATCATTTATATGTTCCATGTATGGTATGAACGATTCATATCACTTTGAGGGGGCGGTAGTCCGCACTTCCTCAAATGAAATTATCGTATATATACAACATAAAATGAATAATGGTTTGTTCTAAAAGAGAATTACAGAAGAATTAGAGATAAAATATAATATAATATATATCACATATAAATACAGTGCCATCATAATGGACACCATGAGAGGCGGTATGAGATAATTGAGCAATCATCGTTTCGTGTGGCGGTAGTTTGTCGTCTACAGAAACAGTATGTTCTTTACCCATTAGACGGAGGTGTGTTTAAGTGTAGTTTAAATCCTTCTCATAAAAACAACCTAGTATATTGAGGATACTATTTTTTTATAAAATAAAGGAATAAAAATAATGTCGGGGGTTGGAGAAGTAAAATAAAAGAAAATAATTTAAAAGAAGACGTTACCTTTAAATCAGGTAACTCCCTTTGGTTTGAACCAAAATAATTTCTTGAAGTTTCTTTTGCCTAAGGTAAGGATTCTAGGTGAAATAGAGGGATCTTAAAAGATTATTTGGGTAGATATTGGATGATCCAAGGGGATTGAGAGGTGTGAGTAATGGGTTAGGGTGAGGGCTTTTTATAAGGGGGAGGAGGGACTCTTTAGGAAAGTTTGAAAATGTTATTTTATTATATAATTATTTTCGGTTTATAAAGGTCCAAAACTTATTAAAGTTGAATATAAGATTACTATTGTTCTAAATAAAGTCATACAATAAGAATTTGACTGGTTTTGAAGATTGTTTTAATTTTTATAATCTTATTTATTTAAATCATTCCTTAATGAGGTAAACACTACATCATTATTATTTCATAAATAATTTTTATTTATTTGATATCCAAAAATTATAAATAAAATACCATGATGTAGGATATATTTTTATCTTTATAATAAATATTTATAGTCGAATATTTCTATTATATAACCCCACATTTAAATTGTTTTAGAAAAACAATACATGTTTATGATATTTTTATTTTTACTTTAAATAAAAAGTCATTAATGTCATTATCTTACCCAAATGGCATTGAAATGACAAAAATCTCACCCAAGGATTGTATTGATCGGTCATTACTCATCCAATAAGGTTAGGATAAGTGTAAATGTAATTTTATATTATTATAATATTATTTTTACCTTGAATTACCCTATTTACCTTTAACTGCGGCAAATAAAAGTCAAAAGTTACTATTCACAAAAAATTATTTTCATCATATTGAACCAAATTTTACTTACTGATAACAACCATGTATGTCTTGTTTTTGAAATTCAATTCACAGAAGTGGTAAAATTTCATTTAAATGAAAAGGTCGGTTTTTAACTACTACTTAGTGTTTTCACTATTCATCAAAAATTGAAGGTTTTTAGAAAAATACCAAAACTTTAGCATAAGCTATATTTGATATTCCAAATTCAAAAATGATGTCTATTTTACCAAATTCAAAACATAGAAGTTTCATTAATCAATTTAAAATTAATTCCCATTGTCAAAACAAAAAGCGTGTTTTTAATAAATAATAACTATCAAAAGATTGACACTTATTTATGTCCAATTTCAAAGTGAAATTACTTCTAATGACCAAAATTGGATTAAACGGTAAAAATATAATCTAATTAAACTTTGAAAAAAATTAAAAATATAATCTAAATATATAAATAAATTATATTAAAAGGTAGTTTTGAATTAAAATACAGTATTTTTCACTATTCATTAGAAAATGAATTTTACCAGAAAAATACCACAAATTTACCCAAAGTAAATTTTTATATCTCGATTATAAAGAAGAATTTTATTTTGTTAAATAGAATATATAAAAGTGACCAAAATTATATTTAATGATGGTTCTCCATCAAAAGACAGTAAAATGGCCTTTTAAAGAATATTAGAGTACTTTATGCTTAAAATAGGATTCATTCTTATTTTAAGCCTCTAAAATTTATTGGATAAATGTAAAGTCATTTAAAAAACATGTATAATCATATTTTAGTTAGTTATGTTCATTCCTGCCAATACAACGGTTAGGTGTTAACTACCATTTAAAATAATATTATTATTATATTATTTTTTGGTATAACTCAACATTGTGTGCAACATAAGATTTCAAAGAAACTCATTATTGCGAGTTCAGTATGCTATCAGACATAGAATCCCCTTTAACTTAAAATTAATATTTAATTCAAAAATATTAATAAATATGAAAATGTCATATTCTTTATTTACCTGGGATGTTACATCCTTCCCCCCTTTTGGGAATTGCGTCCTCCCAATTTTAAAATTAGGCTCGGAAACTTTATTGAAAGTCTAACATTAGAAAAAGATTAAATAAAACTATAACTTTAAAAGAAATAAAGAGAATTACAAAGATCAAATGAGATAACACATACTAGGATTCCATGAAAACATGGATATAGAGGAGAAACTAAGTGTCAAGTTCTGATGAAGAGTGATTAGCAAAAATGATTAAGAGAAATTTAACCACCAGAAAATCACAAACTTGTGATGGGTTAAACAGTCTTTGACTCCCCAGTAAGAAAATTTATCGTACACTATTTTTATTTTAAGTTACTTTTCATAAAATTTAGGAATTTATTTATGAGCTTAACTAAAAACATAAGGAAACATACTTACTTGTCATGTAGACTTCCATCCTTTACTAAATTTCTACCACAAACTCAAATTTTCTCCCAATGATTAGTATTCAAGCTGACTTGGTCACAACAAAAGCAATAGAATCAACTTCTAGAGAATCACATAATCCACAAAAGAATAACTATATATATTTCCCATGTATTTAGGCATTAACTAAAACCAAAAATGGTTAGTACGAGATCATATAATCCCCAAAAAGGATAATCCTTTATAAAAAGAAATAAGACTCTTAATCTCCAAATTTAAACAAATAGTATCCAAAGTTTAAGAAAGACCATTCAATACACAATTTCCCTTAAAATTATTCAATATAATCCAAACTAAGATTGAAACCCAAAACTCATAAGAATTTGATCACATAGTCTTCTATGATAAATCTTAACATTTATCTCCAAATAACATAGACTACTCTTAAAGTCTCGTACTAAAGTGTAATTAACATAATCACATATTATCTATAATAGGTTAATTGTTTCCAGAAATAACCCAAATCACCATACGTCCACAATAAAACATAGATTCTTCCAAAATAATATTTCATCCATTACTCCACAAATGAGATCCCATAGTATTCTATTTTCATTAATCATAGAATGTTCCCCAAAAGAGATAATGTCTTACAAAATAACCTTTATCACTTAATCACCAAATCATTTTCCTATATTAAGGATATCCATTTGATAAAACATAATTTCCCAAAATCAACTTATTCTTGATCCATAAAATCATTTAACTAAAAATAATAAGTCATACTAACCAGGGACTTCACGTAGGCCAGTGGTAGGTGATGTACCCTTGTCGCCCTTCAGTTGTGGATTCGATTCACATGGCCTTTCTGGATGTGATGGGTTGTCACCCATCTTACGGGTTGTCCTTTTTATAAAACTCAAAAATAACCCTGACATGTTTTAACCTCAAAGGACTTATTATACCTTTCATTTTCATCCCAACACATTAAGACCTCAACATCTTAATTCATGAAGCCTTATATATATTTTCATTTTTTCTTATTTCACCTCCATGTGATAAAATAAAACTATTCCTCATAGAAATAACAACATACCTTTATCACAGTGTCCATATGGTTTCATCGTCATCTTGTTCACGTAGGTATAAGGTCTATGCATTGAAACAATGATTTAGAGCTTCTTCAAAATCATTTGCTTCCTTCATCCAAATACACCTTGTATAACTTGGGTTACATGGGTGTTTTCAGAAAAATAGTTTCGGAAAATAATCATGTATGACATATAATTTCAAAACATCTAATAAGACATGATTTTTGTAAAATGATCGGACCGAATTTGAGTTGAAAATTTTAATCAATGGTCCTTTTAAAATACCATAAGTGTGTGCTGAGAGACTATATTATAAAATCAAATATAAATAGGTTGTGCAGGGGTCCCCTTCTTCATCACCTTTTTCGAAATCACAATATGATTCAAAATCTTGTGATAAGGTAAAATATTTGAAAATGCCTTGATAATATTTACCTTTTATGAAAATATGAGAATATTGAGAAAACAGGATTTGATTAAATAAAACCCATGATCTACGATGATATCGAGATATAGTGGAGGTTATTGATATCTTAAACAACTTCTAGAAAGTGAGTTGTATTCTAGAAAAATTTTCATAATCATCTGAATAAGAATTTGCAATAATTATTGCAAGTATGTCATCAGGAAGAGATAGGAATGTTGTTTGATATCCTCCTCCTTCCATTTTTAACTGAAATTACTTGATCTGAAAAATTTATAAAACAAGGATTTAATTGAAATAATAGACATAGGGACTAACCATGTGTTTAATGAAAAATCCTAATTCTTAAAGTTGTCTAAACAGACCTCTGATACCAACTATAAGGACTTGGCCTTAAACATTACATAATCTTGAATTAAGTTAATAATTCACATTGAGGATCTTTTTAGGTTTATATTTTAAGAGTATTAGGCCATAACTATTACATTTCATTTCAAAAATTACAAACTAGACACTTCTACTCAGTATCTATTTTTTCATAAAATAAAAACACTTAAAAAAAGTAACATGTCTAGTTCCATGTTTTAGACAGCATGACTTTTCCTTGATCCCATACTTAACCCTATTAATATTTAAGTCCTATGAAAAACATTCCAAAACTTGGGATGATAATAAAAAGCTCAGTAAGGGTTATAAAATAAGCAAAGAAAACATTATCCCATCAACAAATAATAATCACTGAAACCGTACTTTTCAATCATAACATACCTCATGAAATCATAAGATTTATGAATAACACACAGAAATCATAAATCATAAAGGTAAATTATGGCATTCATAACATACTTACATTGTATATTTCACATATATATATGGAGTTACGTTTGGAATACCGATCACATTATATTCCCGAAATATCTTAGGAGAAACATTAAAGTTTACCTCTCTCACATTACCCAATGCATTGGAGAGCTATCTCAGGCTCACCCACCCTAGGTTTATCATGGAACCACCTATGTACGCAAACAATTCCCAAGAAACAAAACATAATCATAACACATAACACAAACATAAAGTAAAGATAACATTTCCACATTCCAGTCACAATATATCATTTCAAGATATTGACATAATCAATGATTTTTCAAAACCATTTTCAAAACCATTTAAAACATTTAATAAAGAGATTTTTGAATCAAAGTGTCTCATACCAATTTGAAACTTTCAAAGGAATTAAAATTTTAAAACATTAATTTCCATATAAATAAATCCTAAAAACCATTTTGAAAACATGGAAATTAATGAGAAAGAATTAAAAGGATAAATCTTTAAAATGTTTAAAATGATATTTTAGTTAGAGTTCCTAACCAAATGAGAGACACTTGAATACAAATAATTAAGGTAATAAAAACCTTATAATATTATGAGAATAAAGGGATTCATGATATACTATGTCGAAGTACTGTATATACACCATATAAAAGTGAATTGGTGCATAACAATAAAGAAGTCTTAATGGAATGTAAATTGAGATGAAATCCCTTTTAAAGAATGTATCCTTAGTTTAAGGATAAATAAATGACATAATTATGTGTGAAAAATATAAATAAACTCAATATTATTGGATATTAAGTGTAAATTAATCATATTACATTCATTCAAATTCTTTTAAAAACAACACCAATGACTTGGATGTTTAACTCAATGAATGGAAATTGAGTTAAGATTACTCTTATCAAGTTCATATAGATGACTTGAGAATTTATCAAGGGAGTGATTATGTTTATAAAAAGTATATCCAAATAAAGGGTAGTGTAAATTACTACATAAATAAATAAATATTGTTTTCACACATAATCTTGGAGTAAAATAATCAATGAAGTTTGCATAAAACCCAGTGAGTGGAAATTGAAATTAGAAATTTCCTTACCGATTTGGTAACTTACGAAACATACACCCCATGAAAGAAGGATCATACAATGAAGATGTAAATACCCATAAATTAAATTATATTACACAAATAATACAATCATGGGCATTAAAAACACCACACAAAAGGAAATAGTGGCAAATATAGTATTAATCTCATGGGAATAAAAAGTGAGATGAAAACCTCTTACCTCGTGTCCGACTTGACTTTTTTGTTCCTTGTTCTTCCTGAATAATAAACTTATGTCAATTTATAATTTATTAAGAATATTTTTAAAGTTTATTATTACTTTTATATAACTTATTACCTTTCTATAATAATTATTAATTATTTGAGTTCATATCGGAGATTTTGTCGATGTTCGAAATTTGAGTTAAAAAACTGAACTTGTTATAATTACAATTTGTCCATGTGGTCAAAATTAAATTATCTCCAAAATGATATTAATTATTTAGATATCATATATATCATATATATCTAGTATATATGTATCTATAATAGTCCATAACATTTGGACATAATAAATGAAATGCACTGTTCATGGAGATGGTAAGTCGTACGTACGCATAAACGCTACTTTCATTTTTTTCATTTTTAAAGAAATGAAAACTTAATGATACATAGGTATATTATAATTTCAGTACATTATAATATTTTATATACATTACATAATTTCATTAATACCATCATTTATATGTTCCATGTATGGTATGAACGAGTCATATCACTTTGTGGGGGCGGTAGTCCGCACTTCCTCAAATGAAATTATCGTATATATACAACATGAAAAGCATAATGGTTTATTATAAAAGGGAATTAAAGAAGCATTAGAGATAAAATAAAATATAATATATATCACATATAAATACAGTTCCATCATAATGGCCACCATGAGAGGTGGTAGGAGATAATTTAACAATCATCGTTTCGTGAGGTTGTAGTTTATCGTCCACAAAAATAGTATGTTCTTTACCCATTAGACGGAGGTGTGTGTAAGTTTAGTTCGAATAATTATCATAAAAACAACATATTATATTGAGGATACTGGTTTTTTTATAAAATAAAGTAATAAAAAGAGTTTAGGGGATTGTTTAAGTAAAATAAAAGGAAATAACTTAAGAGAAGTTGTTACCGTTAAATCGGGTAACTTCTGTTGGTTTGAACCAAAAGGATTTATTGAAGTGCCTTCTACCTTAGTTAAGGCTTCTAGGTGGAATATAGGTATATTTAGAGAATATTTGGGCAGATTTTGGATGATAAAAGGGGCTTGGGAGGTGTAAGTAATGGGTTAGAGGTGAGGGCTTTTTATAAGGGGGGGAGGGGCTCTTTAGGAAAGATTGAAAATATTATTTTATTATATAATGGTTTTTGGTTCCTAAAGGTCCAAAACTTATTAAAGTAGAAGATAATATTACTCTTGTTAGAAATAAAATCATCCAATAATAATTTGATAGGTTTTGGACATTTTTTTAATTTTATAATCTAATTTTTTTAAATCATTCATTAATGAGGTAAACACTGCATCATTATTGTGTCATAAATAATTTTATTTATTTGATGTATAAAAATTATAAATAAAATACCATGATGTATGAAATATTTATAGATTTATAATGAATATTTATAGTCAAATATATCAATTATATAACCCCACATTAAAATTGTTTTATCAAAATAATACATGTTTATGATATTTTTATTTTTACTTTAAATAAAAAGTTATTAATGTCATTATCTTACCCATATGGCTTTAAAAGGACAAAAATATCACCCAAGGATTGTATTGGTCAGAAATTACTCGTCCAAAAAGGTTAGGAAAAGTGTTAAGGTAATTTTATATTATTATATTATTATTTTTACCTTGAATTACCATATTTACCTTCAACAGGGGTAAATAAGTCAAAATTTACTGTTCACCAAAAATTATTTTCATCTTATTGAACCACATTTTACTTACTGATAATAACCATGTATTTCATATTTTCAAAATTCAATTTATAGAAGCAGTAAAATTTCATTTAAATGAAAAGGTCGGTTTTTAACTACTACTCAGTGTTTTCACTATTCATCAAAGTTTGAAGGTTTTTAGAAAAATACAGAAAATTCAGCATAAGCTATTGTTGATATTCCATATTTAAAAATTATTTCTATTTTACCAAATTCAAAATATAGAATTTTCATTAATTAATTAAAAATTAATTCTCGTTGTCAAAACAAAAAGTGAGTTTTTAAGAAATATTAACTATCAAAAGATTGACACTTGTTTATGTCCAATTTCAAAGTGAAATTACTTCCAATAACCAACATTGGATTAAATTGTAAAAATATAATCTAATTATACTTTAAAACCAATTAAAAATATAATATAACCATATAAATAAATTAGATTAAAAGGAATTTTTGAAGTAAAATACAGTATTTTTCACTATTCATTAAAAAATAAATTTTATCAGAAAAATACCAAAACATTACCCAAATTAAATTTTGATGTCTTGATTCTAAAGAAGAATTTTATTTTGTCAAATAGAAGATATAAAAGTGACCAAAACTATATTTAATGAGGGTTCTCCATCAAAAGGCGATAAAACGACCTTTTAAAGAATATTAGAGTACTTCATGCTTAAAATAGGATTCATTATTATTTTAAGACTCAAAAATTTATTGGATAAATGTAAAGTCATTTAAAAAACATTTATAATCATATTTAAGTTAGTTTTGTTCAGTCCCGCCAATACAATGGTTAGGCGTTAACTACCATTTAAAATAATAATATTATTATATTATTTTTTGGTATAACTCAACGTTGTGTGCAATATAATATTTCAAAGAAACAAGTTGTTGCGAGTTGAGTATGCTATCAGACATAGCATCCACTTTAAGGTAAAATTAATATTTAATTCACAAATATTAATAAATATAAAAATGTTATATTCTTTATTTACCTCAGATGTTAAATAATCTCAATCAATTCTTGGGATTAGAATTCATTAAAACATTTTGAAACCCAAATGGTAACTCACACTTCCCTTAAACCAAACTTTACAATCAACCAAGTTTATAAAAAGTTTCCAAACATCACACACAAGGGCTAACACATCCATTTAAAATAAAACAACACATGTCAAACATTTCAAAATCTTTAAAAATCTCGAACACATGGTTTAGAAATAAATTAATACAGATCCCCATTTAAAAATTCAAACCAGAATCAAGAGATGATTTTAAGAACAAACACAAGGTTTGAAAAGTTTCTCGGGTATTTTTATAAAAACTTATCATGAAATCTCATTCCATGCTAAGTGTTAAATCCATTTAGAATCCACTATTTGTCACTCATAGATACTCATATAGCATAAAATTAATATAGAAATTATTTTAATTCAAAAAGTATTCAAAGGCATGTAATATAAAGTGACAAAAAAGAAACATGAACCTTGGTTCAATGCAAAACAAGCTATAAGTCATTGCTTATGAAGACAAATGATCAAACAAGCCTCAAGAGGTCCTCTGTATGCCCTAGAAACCAAAAACCCAAATAATAAAGCACCTCAATACCTAAATCAAAACTCCAAATATAACATCTTGTAACTTATTTTAGGTACTACTTATTCCTTGTTTTGTTTTCCATTTCATTTGGGTGTGTTTCTGAGTCTTTTGTAGTTTTGAAAAATGATAATGGTTTTCAGTAGGGAGATGTGTCATGGTGTATGTTATGTGGAATAGAGATTCTAACCTATAGAATAGAGGAGGTTTCTATGGTGTAAGGTTCTGAATGATGTATTTGGTTGTTTCTTCCCATTTGGACACCCTTATGGTGTAGGGAGTGAGATGCATTATAGTGCCTAGGGAAGGAGTTTGAGGTGCCTATGTCATTTTGGGGATTAGTTATGGCATGGTGTATAGGCTTCAACATAGCCTTAACCCATGTAAATTGGATCTACAGTGTGGTTTTAGGAGGCTACTTGATCGGGATATGTTGCAGCATGGTCTGATGAAGCTTCACCATGGTCATGGATATTTTTACCCTTATGCACCATGGCCATGGGGGTTACTGCGTGGCCTTGGTTTTTATGAACATAAATTTCCAGGTAAATTTTAAATTCCAACTTCCCTCCTCTATATCCTCAATAAAGTTTATTGATTTTTAAGACTTCTAAGTGGTTTTTGACTCATCCGACCTCCATCCTCTTTGGGTCGAAGCTTCGGTGGAAATGTTTTATTCCTCTCAAATAATATATCTCTCCTTGCACTACTGTAAAATTACCCTATACACACAGTTTGGAACTGTGGGTATAGGCTATACCCATAATTCAGAGAACCATGGGAGCTTAATCCATCACTATAGCTCTGATCTATAGCCACAGTTTGAAAATTTCATACACATGGTTATGAACCATGGGAATATGTATATAGACACCATGTCAATAACTCTATACCCATGGTTCTGAAACTGTTGGTATAGGATTTAAAAAAATGTCAGCTGCTGGATTTGAACCCTAGACCACCTCTATACAATTGAAATTCATAACCACTTCACCACTAATGGTGATCAGTATATAAATATATATTTACTTATATATATATATATATATATATATATATATATATATTATAAATTGTGGCTATATGTGGAAAACCATGGCAATAGGTTTTATCATGGAAGTTTTTTTCCATGTGAATTTTTTTCCCCGTGCTTACGTAGGAAAGTTATACCCACAGTTTTCCAAAACCATGGGTATAGGTCATACCTATATCCATAGTTTTTAGAGAACTGTGGTTATGGGTTTTGAACCAAACACAAAACCCAAATTTTTTGGAAAATCATGGGTATATGTTTGACCTATATCTATGGTTTTTTTGGAGAACCATGGATATAGGTCTTGAACCAAACCCTATACCCACAGTTTTGGAAAACACTGTGGGTATAAGTCTGAACTAAACACTATACCCACTGTTTTTGGAAAACTGTGGGTATAGCCCTGTTTTCCAGTAGTGATTATTTGAAATACTTTCTATTATCTTATCTCATTCTTTGATAGTTGTGGATCTTCATTATTTTAATGGATCTAAATGTCGTTATGTTGGTCTTGAGACTATAGGTATTGTTCCTAGATCTTTCTTTCCTTTATTCTAAATTGGTATTTCTCATTGTGGTAGTTGATTTGATCTTTTGATATCATGATTAAAGGTAGGTGGTTACATAAAGATTTACCCTACAATTGAAACCCTGTGTTTCATGAATAATTTGAAATGAGTTTTTAATTGATTTAAAAACCTACATTGGATATTATTTGATGAATGATTTTAAAAGGGCGTGGAAATTGTGAAAAACCCACAATTTCAATAGAATTGAAATTTTTGGGTGGATTTTGAGAAAAATGATGGCTTGAATTGAAATATTATTTGCTGAAATTATTTGATGTGGATTATTGAGAAAATTTACTTAAAATGAAATATAATTTTCATTAATTTTATGAAACTTATGATATGGTTTTAAAATTTGAAAGACATTTTGAACTTGAAATTGGGGAATTAAATTATAAATTATGAATTGATTTGAAAATAATAATTTTCCCAAGAATGAATTAATTATTTATTTATTTACTGATGAAAATGTGAGTTTTAGTAGTTAGTAGACAATTAGGACAAGCATGTTAGGACTCTGACTCCCTATTAATGGACTAAATATGAAAACAATAACTAAACCAAGTTCATCATGATTTCCCATGATGGGCCCCCTAATAGATTATTGATTGATTATAATGATGTATTGTACCTTAGAGAGTGTGCACACATATCTTGATTCTTTATGTTTATTGAGAAGTGTGAGGATACTATTTCCAAAACTAATGTAACTTAGGTCTTATGGGCATGGTGATTTGTTTTTTTTCAATTTATTATATTCCATTTTTTATAGAACTATTTTATTCATGCCAACTATTTTATATAAATTTTGTATATAAAATGTTCATTTAAATCATGTTTTGATATAAATTTCATATTTTGATTTGAAATCATGTGTTTTCTATAAATGTTAAATAAATTTTCATGCCTTTTCTTTATTTTTGCAATGGAACATGTATGGTTTATTTTTATTATGGTTTCTTATTGAAAACCTGATGATACTATACTAGGATTTTTAGATCACACCTTACCTTTGACTTTGGGTGTTTGTAGATCTGGGTGTGCTAGGTCTAAGGAATGGGAAAGTACCACTTGGAGGTGGTGGTTTTTCTTGATGTGTAGGACTCTGAAGTGATGATGGTAACTGGTAGAGCCATGTTCTACTTGTTTCATAGGGATTATGAGTTCTTATCTTTATGATGATTTTGATGTTATAATTTTGATGACTTAAGTGTCTTGCTTGGATGATTCTTTCCTTTGGGGTATCTAACTACTTATGGTACTTTATCCTTGAGGAGTGTTTGACATACTGACATTATAATGTTTTTTATTCCACAGTTTTATCATTCTTTATGGAAAACATTTTCCCTTCAACCTGATGTGATTTTGGGTGCTAGTTTCCAACCCTTGGGGATGGATAATTCCCTTCTGACCATGTTAGGACCAACTTGGGCATCAGTGTACTAGGGTATCTGGGGTGTTTCATGAAAAAATGGTATTAGAGGATGGTTCGCCTTATTTACAAGATGTCGTTATGAAATCTGGGTTGTCCTGGTAGATAGTACGTAGGATTTTCAAGACTTATGAGGTAGTTATGAGTGAGTACCTAGCCAGATCTCATCATAAATAGCCTTAAGTCGTCATAGGAGTTTGGTAAAAGTGTATTTGAGGAGTAAATTGATTTGATTCTATTCTTTTCCTAATTTGATTTGAGTACTTTGAAATCCAATATAGTTAAATTCTCTTTGATGTAATTGATATTCATGTATCTCTTATTTGAGTTAATGATCTATGTATCCTTGTTGATTTTTTCATGTTGCAATTTGATATTTTTTAGTGTCATTCATTTGAGAAGTTGTTTGAACTGGACATGGGATGAATATATCGGTGAACCACAGCAACTGAATCCTCCAATTGACTAGAATCTCATTGAGATATAGTGTTTGTTTTAAATGCTCTTGGACATGTTGTTATACCCATTCATGTTCAGGCTCTGGTAGTATAACATCAAATGGAGGAAGCTACAAATCATTATTAATAGTTTCTTCAATATAAACCATCATATTTCCAAGGATAAAAGTATCCTTAAGAGGCTGTGGATTGGTTGAAAAATATCAAACACATTTTTGAGTTCTTAGAAATGCCATAACCTATAAAGGTGAAGTGTGTTACCTTTAATCTTGAAGTTCCTAGAAGGAGATAGTGGTATTCGATGATTATAATGAAGAAACATGAGGGGTTGTAATTGAATGAATTTAGAGCTATTTTCACTACACAGTCCTATCTAGAATCGATGGTCATGGTGAATTCAATGTAATTTTTCAACCTATAGCAGGGTGATATGATTGTGACTTGATATGCGAACCATTTTTCTGAACTTGTTCGATTTTCTCCAGAGGTAGTGAAAAATGAGAAACTAAAATCTTGAATATTTGAGATGGGTCTTTGATATGATTTATGAGCTTAGTTTTTCATAATAAAAATCACTTCTTATGTGAACATTATAGAAAAATCATTGATGGGTGATCTTGACCTGACTAATATGTTAGGGTTGATAGGAGTTACTCTTACTCCCAGTGCTAGTTCTATTAGTTTTGTTAAAGGAAATAGAAATCGTGATGAGTCTCATGGTGTTTTTCGATAAAAAAAACATCATTTAAGCCTCTTATAATTTCTAGAAGAGGCCCTTTGACTTGTTTCCAGTGTGGAAAGTTTAGGTTGTTTAAATTATTTTTCACTAAGGCACCCAATATCTATGGTGCAGGTAATCATTCAAGCCACTTATATAAGTTTTTAATGTCTTTTATACTTTATGCAGTGGTATAGGATCATTGACACCAAAAATTATTATGTTGAAATTATATGCTTCAAGAACTAAGGTGTTCCAACCTCAGGCATCTAGAATGAAGATTCTTCATGTGGTGGAAGAGTCTCCAAGGGAAGATGATGCTGGTCCAGTGATAGTGAGAGGCACCATCACTATATATTCATCTTTAGTGACTTCTTTGTTTGATATTGGTGCATCTCACTCATTCTTATTAACTCTTATTATGTATTTTATAAACCTTATTATGTTTGTTTTGTATTATGTAATGGATATTACTATGCCCCTCAGAATAAAGAGAGAGGTATGTTTTATCCCTATCATAGATCGAGATTACATGGAATTTTCTGGTACTTTACATGAAACCACTAGACATCATTTTGTGGATGGATTTATTGATTTCTCATAAATATTGGATTGAATATTACCTTAGCATTTCTCTTTTTCTATGCTCAATGGAATGTGTTGTGTTTTCAAGGGATAATAGGACCTGAGATCAAGTAGATATGGATCTCCTCTACTAGAGTTGGGCAGAGTAATATCAGTGTTTTCTTTTGATCTAGAGAAAGAATCTCTAAATTATGATCATACTCTAGTTTTCATTGAGCTTCTCAATGTTTTTCCTTCAGGATTTTATATATTACCACTGGTAAGGGAAGTAGAGTTAATTAGTGTTTTATTACTGGTTACCCAACCCATATCTATTATTTCTTACCATATGGAACTAGTTGAATTGAAATAGTTGAAAATCAATTATATGACTAGTTAGAGAAAGGATTTATATTCCTGAGTGTGTCACCTTGGGTAGCACATTTTATCTTTCCAAAAAATATGATGGAACACTTCTCCTTTGTTTTGATTACTGAAATCTAAATCAATTTATGGTAAAGAAAAATTATCTATTTACATGAATTGATGAGTTGTTTGAATAGTTGAAAGGGGTGAAGTGGTTTTCAAAGATTTATCTTTAGTATGGTTACCACCAATTGAGAATTAAAGAATATGTAATTCCAAATACTACCTTCAGAAGTAGGTATGTCCATTATGAGTATCTTTTTATGCCTTTTGGTCAAACCAATGCTCCTATAGTTTTTATGGAACGGTTGAATAGGATATTAAATGAATATCTCGATTCATTTGTAGTGGTTTTCATAGTTGAAATTTTAGTTTATTCTAAGACCAAGGAATACCATGTGTATCATTTTAGAGGAGTTCTAGAAATCTTGATAGATCATATAATTTACACAAATATTTCTAAATGTAGTTTTTGTATTCAGGAAGTCAAGTTATTGGTAAATTTGGTCTCGAAATATGGTATTTCAGTCGATCCTAAGTAGGTGAAGGTTAGGAAATGGGAGAAACCTCATAATGTTTTAGAGATTTTGAGCTTCTTGGGTTTGGAAAGATATTACCATATGTCTATTAAATATTTCTTGAATTTATCTTCTCTATTAAATACTATCACTCAAAAAGGGAGTGAAGTTCATTTGGGAATCGAAATGTTAGAATTATTATGATGAGTTGAAGCACATTTCGACTTATGTGCTAGTGTTGACTCTTCCAAAGGTTGTGCAGGGCTATGTGGTATTTTTTGATTCATTAGGTTCAATTTTGGGCTGCATTCTTATGCAGGATGATCACATGGTAGCATATGGGTCTCTCCAGCTTAGTCACATGAGAAAAACTATCTAACACATGATCTTGAACTCATAGTTGTGATTCATTCTCTTAAGATTTAATAGCATTTCCTTTTAATATAAATGTTTATCATCTTTTCTAGCCACAAAATATTGATTTATATCTTCTCTCTAAAATATTTGGATCTTTGATAGAGGCATTGGGTGGAGTGTCTACAGTCTTTTGAATTTGACATTTCATAATCCCCTAGTAAGGGTAATGTTATCATTGATGATTTTATCAGAAAAATTTTGACCCAAGTGGTGAAAAAGTAATCAAAATAATGTAATTTTATGTCTCTCTTTTCTCATTTTCATTTAGAAATCTAAGAGTATGTGACTGAGATTGTGTTGATGAGTGTTCTATTGGCCTCTTATCTTCTCAAGATAATTCTTCTAGAGAAGCAACATGATAATTAATTTTGTGTAATTAATAACTCTCTTTATGGTGGGGAGACCATTGGTGAGTGGTTTTTATCCTATAATAATATTCGAAGTTTCTAAAACTGGTATGTTGTGCCTTCACCTGTGAGAAAAGTTGTGATGGTGGGTTGTTATAATTCCTAGTCAGTAGTGTACTCTGGAACCATGAAGATGTTCAATGATATGTGGCAATGATTTTGGAGGCTAGGTATGAGATAATACTTCACTGATTTTTTTTCTCATCATTATACCTACCAACAGGTCAAGGAGAAGCACAAGAAACATTTAGGATTGCTTCATCCCCTTCTTGTGTCGACTTGGAAGTGGGATGATATTTCAATGGACTTTGTGGTTGCATTACTATGCACTCCTTGACAGAAGAATGATACATGTGTTATGATCTATAGGATGAAACAATCAGATCACTTTATACCCATTTGAGACATAACCAAAGTTGAGGATCTATGAAGTCTCTATTTGAAAGATATTTTATATTTTCATGGAGTTTCATCTTCTATAGTTTCAGATCAAGATCCCCATTTTACTTATCATTTTTAGAGGGGCCTCTAGGATGAATTGGGATTATGGGTTATCTTGATCATAAAGTATAATCTTCATATGGATGACCGGAAATAATGATCTATATAGATTTTGGAAGACTTTTTATGTGCTTGCGTTCTCGACTTTGGTGGAGCTTGGGATGACCATTCGAGGCTGGTTGAGTTTTCCTAAAAAAAACTACCAATTTTACATCAAAATGGATCCTATTGAGAATATTGTATAGATATACTTGTAGATATCCTCTCTATTGGATAGATATTGTGAGGATTCCTTGTTTGGACCAATTTTGGTCCAAGAGACAAATGCAATGATTTAGTTGATTCATCAGAAAATGGAAATGGTATAGAGCTAGTATAAAAACTATTTTAATCTTCAATGTCAACCTTTTTATTTTTCTATTAGTGACCAGGTTTTTTTAGAGTTTCAACTCGGTTGAGTCACTAACATCTTAGGAAATAGAGAAATCATGCACTGTGTTTTTTGGTTCCTTTTGAGATTGTTGAGCAGATTGGTAATGTGGCCTACCATTTAGCCTTACCACCATAATTGGAATTGATCAAAAATGTGTTTCATGTATCATAGCTGAAGAAGTATCTTTTTGGACCTTCTCATATCCTGGACTAGGAATATATTTAAGTTTAACTCAATTTATCCATGATTGAGCATCATGATTGGATTATTGATTCTGAGATAAAGGATCTTCACAAGAAAAATATATCGTTGGTTTGTGTGCTAGGGTAGCATGGTTTTATTTTGCATGAGACTTGGGAGCGTGAGGAACTGATGAGATAGAAGTACCTTCATCTCTTAGATATGGATTATTCTTTACAATATTTCTAGGGATATAAAGTTTTTATGGTGGGGAGGTTTTAACATATTGTTATCACTTTTAGGTACTACTTATTCTTTTTTTTTCCCTTTAGTTTGGGTTATTTTTCAAGTCTTTTGGTGTTTTGAAAAAAAATGTTGGTTTTCAATAGGGAGTTGCGCCATGGTGTATGGTTTTTGGTGTGGAAATTCCTAATTATGGTGTGGAGTAGATAGCTATAGTGTAAGCGTCTGAGGGATAGATTTGGTTGGTTCTACCAATTTGGACACCCTTACAACATAAGGAGTCAACTGCATCGTGGAGCTCTGGGGAGGAGTTCGAGGTGCCTCTTCTATTTTAGGGGTAGCTGAGCATGGTTTATAGGTTTTACCATAGACTTACCCCCTTTAAAGAGGATCTATGGTCTATTTTTAGGAGACTGGTTAATTACGAGGTGATACAGTGTGGCCTGGTGTGGTTGCACCATGGTTGGGGGTATTTTACCCTTCTACATTGTATCCATGAGAGTAGTGGTTTGGCCTATGTTTTTATAGACTTAAATGTCCTAGGATATTTTAAATTCCCACTTCCCTCCTCTCAAGTCTCATTCAAAATTTTGTATTTTGAAGTCTCCCAAGAGGCTTTTTGAATCATCCAACCTCAATCCTTTTCAGATCAAAGCTCTGGTGGAAGTATTTGATTCCTCTCTAGTAAGAAATCTCTCCATGAATTCAAATTCTTTATTTTATCTTCTCTACCTTTTTGATATTGATGGATCATCATCATATTTATGGATCTAGATGTCATTTTTTAGACTTATGACAATAGGGGTTGTTCCTATAACTTCTTCACCTTCATTCTCTATTGATGTTTCTCATTGCAGGTGTTGATTTGATCATTTGATCTTGTGATTAAATGTAGGTGGTTTGTAATAAACCGTTAATTCTCATTATCTTGAGAGTACAACGACTCATTACTAGGCCTTAAGCGACATCCCCAAGATGCCAAAGACTGGAAATAAATGTCGAAGGGTTTCAAATACAAGTGGGGGATGATTTAACCTTTAATAAATAAACCAATAAACCTACCAACCATAACCAACATTCACTATATTATGCATGAACAAATGAAAGACAACTCAATAACTTCAGGTATCTCAAAACCACATAAAAGTAAGCAACAGCTGAAGAATAACCAAGTATCAAAGTACACAGTGGAAAAACTATACAAGACTCTCTCAAGACTCCATGCTCCACAAGCTCCAAGCTCCAAAATCTCCAAACAGCCGAAACATAATGAGTTAATGATAAAAAATGTGAAACATTACCTTTTCCCTTGCCCCAGAAGATAGAATCTGCAAAAGCACCAAAGTTCCAAAGCAGTGGTGAGTATAAAACTTAGTAGGTTTTTCCCAATGACTTCCCTACTCACGCCAATAGGATAGAAGAGTTATCAAAAATTATATAAAAAAGTTTATATATGTAACAGCCCAAGATTTTATAAAAAAAAATATTCTTTTTAATTTTATTAAAGTCTTTTGTTGTACGCTACACCAAAAGGAGCTTGCACAACACGCATCCTTGACTTGCCTTGCATTACACGCAATCACGACCTTCCTCGATAGCGTGTGTAATACGCAATACCGAGTTTCACTAAACAACGATATGCTATTAAAATATTATTAAAACTAGCCGTTATGAATAGTAATAACCACTTTTTAAAACTCTGTAAATCTTATTTTTCAAAATGAACTTCATTTTTGGATTCGGAGTATCGAATTTAGCCTAAGGTGAAATTTTGGTACTTTTCGGATAACTTTCATATTCTGATGAATAGTGAAAATTACTAAATTATAATTAAAAACAACTTTTTTAATCGAAATAATTAATAGTGATAAATTATTAATTTGAGTGGTTTTAAAGTATATTTATAATATATTTTTACAATTTAATACAATGTTGGTCATTGGATGTAATTTCACATTTAAACCAGACATAATCAAGTGTCAATCTTTTGATAGATATTGTTTCTTAAAAACACGCTATTTGTTTTAACAGCAGGATTTAATTATAAAATTAATTAATGAAAATTCTATGATATGAATTTGTTAAAATAGGCTTCATTTTTGAATTCGGAATATGAAATATAGCTTAGGATGAAATTTTGGCATTGTTCTGAAAAACATCAATTTTTGATGAATAGTGAAACTACTAAGTGGTAGTTAAAAAAATTAATTTCTTCATAAATCTTAATTTTACCGCTTCTGTGAATGGAATTTCAAAAATCCGAGAGACACGGTTGATGTCAGTAAGTAAAATGTGGTTCAATGAGATGAAAATAATTTTTGGTGAATAGTAACTTTTTACTTTTTTTTACCACGGTTAATAGTAAATAGGGTAACTAAGGGTAAATATGATATTACTATTACCCTAACACATGTCCTAATTCTATTGGATAAGTGTAATTCGACCAAAAACAACCTTATGAATATAATATGACCATTTAGGTCCACTTGGATTAGATTATGACATTTAATATTATATTATTTAATGAATAGTTAAAATAGTTAAAATCAAAGTTTAATAACTAAAACATTTTTAATATGGGGTTATACATAAGATAAATTCGACTATAAATATTCATTAGAAAGCTAAAAAGATTTCCTACATAATGATATTTTATTTATAATTTTTAGACTTTAAATAAATTAATTTATTTATGACACAACGATGATGCAGTAATTACCCTTTTAAGGAAATATTAACATAATTGATGTTATAAATGCTCAAATGAATGTAATTTGAGACTTTTTATGACTTAAACTAATTTTCTAGGTTACTATGATATATTAGTGTTGATTTAATCAACTTTTTTCGAACATATAATTCTGTTATGACTTTCACAAAAATCATATATCAAATAGTGTCAAAATTGACACAAAATAGTGTTTAAATCAAATATTATATTATTAATTGTTATTTTATTCCTAAAAATCTACGGTTCGGCCAAATGACTTAGATAAGGATATATTTATTAATAATATACAATTTTGGGTTCGTTTGGCATGTTATAGTAAGTGTATTAACCATATAGTGAAAGAAAACAAAAAGACACGGTAAAAGTTAAATTATTTAACTTAGAGTTAAATCTAATTGATAAGGTTAAAATAATAACCTAAACTTGTCTAAATCCTATTGGTTGATAGGATTTCTATCCATCCCCACTTTATCTTCGAAATAAGACCCTTTGGAACCATTATAAACCGATTTTGACTTTAATATAAAATAATATTTTGAGATATTCCTAAGGTGTCCATCTCCTCCCTTATAAAAGGACACCTCCTCCCCCTCCTCCTCACACCAATTTGAGCACTCAAGCTCGGCCAACCCCTGCCAAAATCTCTTCTCCACTTCCCTAGAAACATCCTAGAGGTTCTGGTCTTCCTCAAAGACCAATTTTAGTGCCCTAAGAGGAGGTCTCAAAGAGGCGCTTCAAAGAAGAGGTAATTACCGTTACCAATTCTTTCATCTTTATTTCTTCTTCCACTTCTTCTTCTTAGGTTGTTTCATTATGAAGTAATAACATCAGTATCACTCATATACTGATATGTTATTATAAGTATGAAACAACCCTATTTCACCATCTATCCATCCTACGGAAAAAGAAATCACTGCGTGTGCGTACGTACGGAATACCGTCTCCACGCCGTGGTGTAATATATTTTCCACCACCACCTTACATGGATGGGTATAATGGTGTAAAGAATAACTATACATAGTTATTACAACATCATATTGATTCTGATATATTGTATAATCCACTCCGATTCAATTCAATATTTATGAAAATGATATCATCGCTCGTGCGTACGTACGAACTACCGTCTCCACGACGCGATGAGATTCATTCTCCATGTTAACCATTTAAGAATGATTATAAAGTATATATAAGAAATAATAATGAAATATATTACATTATAAAGCTACTGGATTATGTATATATATATATGTATGTCATCTACTTACTTCCATTTCAAGACAATAAGGAATGGAAAACAGCGTTCATGCGTACGTACGGACTACCGTCTCCATGAACGGTGTTTTTCATTTTATTTATCTATCTATTATATATATATATATATACTGAATATATATGATATATAAATCAAATTTTATATTCTGTAAGTAAGTAAATCATGATATAAGTAATAATAATGTCAAGAACAACAAGTCAAAACACCTACGATAAATGAAACGATTTTACCCAAAACGCTTCTTTAACATGGAATTTACAAAAGAACGGGTAATATAATGTCATAAGTGAACCATATATGATATCATAACAATGAATATGATTCTATAATAAGTCAATGACATTATTTAAATCATTATACAGGAGGCTCGGACACATACAAAGCAAATCGGACCTAAGGTAAGGGAAATATCACAATCTCATTTTTATCCGAGATTGTTTATTCGTAAGTATTTACTGGGGTGTATTTTATCATCCACATCCATGTTCCCTCAATATGTAATATTGTTTCCATCCACTTACTATAGTTTAAATCCAATTTTACCCTTCGGTGAGTTTTTAGTAAAGAATATGAAAGGAATCTTTTGTTGTTTTTTCGTACGAGGTGATTTTTTGACTTTTCCGACAAAAGTACGAAGAATGTTTTTTTAACGTATACGACATGAATGGATTTTTAAAAAATTATTTCCAAGAATATTACTTTACAAGTTTTCAAGTTTATTTTAAATCAACTTCTTTTAGTTTAAAGTTTTATGACATGTTAAGAAAGGAAAAATGTTTTTAAAGAAGAAAGGATATTTTCCTCAAGAATTCATTTCAAGTGTGTTTTTTTTAAAACTATTTTTCCATCTAAGATGACGTTATTTGATATGTATGTTTCAAGTAAAATGTCTCTATGATTTAAATGGTTTCAGTTTTCTTATGATGAAATGATATCAATTGTTTATGGATTATGATGGCATGATGTTTAAGAATCCCATTTTATTACATGGGTTATGAAATGATGTATGATTTATGATTTTGTGGCACACATAAGAATGGTATCATTATGAGATGGGTGGGACCTATATCTCCCTCCAATGCATTGGGTAATGATTTTATATCTCATGAGATAGACATGGTTGGAATGGTAGGTTATACCGGTTCAGTGAAACAGGACTGAAACGAGGGTTACTCGATTCAGAAAGGGACTTTGTCCACTAAGATAGTCTTGGCAATGAGTCTTGACTAACAATAAATGATTCTCTATGATTATGTGTGAATGCCACAAAGTTTCATGTTTTATGTTATGATTATTGTGATTACATTTCACTGCCATGATTTACCCCATGTTATGAAATTATGATCTCTTTTGCAGGTTAAGATTTCCAAAAGTTATGTGCTTATGTATATGATGTGATTGATATTTCTTTTGTTTACCCTTACTGAGCATTTGAGCTCACCCTTTTATGTTTTCTTTTCCCCAGGATATAAAGAAAGGTTTTAGGTATAAAAAAAAAAGAAGATATTTATGGGAGATGTTGAAGATCTTTCACCACGATTAGAAGATTATATTCCGAGTTTCCAAAGACACTAAACTATTACGGTCCTTGTGTGTGTGTTTTTGTTATGTACTAAGTATTCTGCAAATGTAATGTAATGTCCATGTACGTCAAGATACGGGTCTCTACAGTTGGTATCAGAGGAAAGGTTTAGTCAACCTTTGGAAACTAGGATGCGAAAATGTTAGTGAGATCCCTAGAGATATTTCTAAGGTATGTCTAGGGATGTCTCTAAGGTTAAGTATACGTATAGGTTATAGTCCTAGAATTGCGCTAACGATCTTCGAATTTAACCTAAGATGTTAGATATTGAGGGTACTACCCCTTTATTATGTTGTTTTCCCTAACATGATTTTTGCCTCTCATACTATTCTTTTGGGGTTTTAGACGATGGCTGGAACCTGAAGGAACCGTGTTAATGTGGAATGTGATGGGCAATGCAATGATTGTCCCCCTGAGCAACCAAACGATATGGGAGCCGGAATGCAAAATCTTGTAGCCATGCTCACACAACTTTCTCAAGCTATGAATCATGCAGGACTTCCAAACGAGCAAAGGAGTAACATTCTGTTGAATCCTTCATGAGGCAGCGTCCACCTTCTTTCAGTGGGTCTACTGATCCATTAGTTGCTGAACAATGGATTAGTACTACTGAAAAGATATTTTCAGTTCTTCAATGTTCTGAACATGATAAAGTCATCCTAGCAGTGTATCGTTTGGAAGGAGATGCTGATCAATGGTGGAATCTTATTAAAAATACGAGGCAAAGGGATGAAATTGAGTCTATGGAATGGGACGAGTTCAAGAACTTATTTTTCAATAAGTACTTCCCTCGTATTCTCCGAACAAAGATGGAGAAAGAGTTTCTTGAACTGAAGCAAAGGGATGATGAATCTGTTGGTACCTATGAAGCGAATTTTACAAGACTTGCAAGGTACGCTTCTGGTATTATCATCCAACCTGAAAGTAAAGTTGATCGATTTTTCAGTGGCTTAAAACCAAGTCTTCGAAGGGCATTAGCTATAAGAGACTTCAGTAGCTATGAAGAAATTGTGCGTTGTGCTATCAAGGTAGAAATGAAAGTTGGTGTTACATATCCATCTCATGGGTTTGACAAGAAACGAAAGATGGAGTTCAAGGAGAAAACTCAGAATAATGGTGAAAAGAAGATGAATGTTTCCTTATGCACAAAGTGTGGAAAGAAGCATGGTGGAGATTGTCTTAAATGGACTAGAAAATGTTTTAAGTGTGGAAAAGAAGGTCATCGAGCAGCTGAGTGTCGAAGTAATGGAAAATGGGATTCTAATGAAGTGAATAAAGCAAACACTGTAGAGAACGTACAACCAACACTTCAATGCTTCAAGTGCAAGGAAATGAGGCATTATGCTAATAAATGCCCTAATCCAAGGGTTAGTGATGATCGACATGAGCAACCGCTTAAGGCAAAGGACAAAGGGAAGTCACATGCGATCACTATTGGCAATGTTGAATATGACAATGATGTGGTGGAATGATTAAGTGTTTATGTAATGGGATTCCAAAATAATGTTGTATCTTGGAATATTGGAATATTTATGTATTGGTCTAATGTGGTATTCAAAGTGATTGAGATATTATGCGCATAATGAAGGGAAAACGAGAAAATGAAATGTTTAACAGTATTCATGAGCTCATGATTGATATAAGGACTAAGTTTGAGTATATAGAATTTTGAGGATTTTGGTATGTGAAAAGTGTTAACTTTTAACTGCATTCATGTTTTCACTAAGGTATTCAAGAGAATACACGATTAAGGACTTTGAATGTTTGGAATGTGACCAACAAAACATATCTTATGATATATGGGGATCGATGATGGTGTTAAATCTCTGGTAATCATTTTCACTATATTATGAGAGTCGACTGCAGTATTATGGATAAGCCTAAAAGATTGGAATGGATTATGTTGGACATAGTTAGTATTGTTTGTTTTTTCGATATTATTGATGGGATGTTATATAGTTTTGGAAAAAGGACAACCTGCAGGACGGGCGACAGCCCATCGCTTCGGACAAGGCTGTGGGAATCGAACCCACAACCGAAGTGCGACTGGCCTTTATCGCCTACCACTGGCCTACAGGAAGTCCCTGTTTAGTAGAAACTAGTTTTATTATATTAAGCAGTATGATATATGAAGTATAAGTCCATTTTAGGAACCATATATGATTAATCTCACTATAGATCGACTTATGCATATAATTTTTGCTAACCTTTTGTTTGAGACAGATGGAATGACTCGTCATTCTATCACATGATCTGCTAACACTTCATGAATAACAAATTCAACTTCATTTATTTAAGAGATGAAGTGGAAATTGTTCAAGGCACGAACAATAGTGAGATTGTACCAAAATAAAGTAAGTATTTATTCTAATTCAAATTTTCAACTTTAGGGAAATGATCTTGAAAACCAAAAATGTTGTCCTAGTGATCTTATACCTGATGAATCAGATGGTACCTTATATCATCACAAATCTATGGATTTGTGATTACTGGCTTTTCCATAGCCATGTTCTCTACCACTCTCCATCAGAACATGATGGTTAGATTTCTCTTCCATATCCATATTTCCACCTATGTGGAAACCCAATGATTAGTTTATTTGGGTAACCGTTACGTTTCATACTTTTGTTTTTAAAGATTGGTTTTGATATTCCTTTTTACGATGTGGGTTTCTATTAAAGAAACTTTCGAATAGTAAACCATTTATAACCCCGACGAATTTCGAGGGCGAAATTCATTTTAAGGGGGGTAGAATGTAACAGCCCAAGATTTTATAAAAAAAAATATTCTTTTTAATTTTATTAAAGTCTTGTGTTGTACGCTACACCAAAAGGAGCTTGCACAACACGCATCCTTGACTTGCCTTGCATTACACGCAATCACGACCTTCCTCGATAGCGTGTGTAATACACAATACCGAGTTTCACTAAACAACGATATGCTATTAAAATATTATTAAAACTAGCCGTTATGAATAGTAATAACCACTTTTTAAAACTCTGTAAATCTTATTTTTCAAAATGAACTTCATTTTTGGATTCGGAGTATCGAATTTAGCCTAAGGTGAAATTTTGGTACTTTTCGGATAACTTTCATATTCTGGTGAATAGTGAAAATTACTAAATTATAATTAAAAACAACTTTTTTAATCGAAATAATTAATAGTGATAAATTATTAATTTGAGTGGTTTTAAAGTATATTTAGAATATATTTTTACAATTTAATACAATGTTGGTCATTGGATGTAATTTCACATTTAAACCAGACATAATCAAGTGTCAATATTTTGATAGATATTGTTTCTTAAAAACACGCTATTTGTTTTAACAGCAGGATTTAATTATAAAATTAATTAATGCAAATTCTATGATATGAATTTGTTAAAATAGGCTTCATTTTTGAATTCGGAATATGAAATATAGCTTAGGATGAAATTTTGGCATTGTTCTGAAAAACATCAATTTTTGATGAATAGTGAAACTACTAAGTGGTAGTTAAAAAAATTAATTTCTTCATAAATCTTAATTTTACCGCTTTTGTGAATGGAATTTCAAAAATCTGAGAGACACGGTTGATGTCAGTAAGTAAAATGTGGTTCAATGAGATGAAAATAATTTTTGGTGAATAGTAACTTTTTACTTTTTTTTATCACGGTTAATAGTAAATAGGGTAACTAAGGGTAAATATGATATTACTATTACCCTAACACATGTCCTAATTCTATTGGATAAGTGTAATTCGACCAAAAACAACCTTATGAATATAATATGACCATTTAGGTCCACTTGGATTAGATTATGACATTTAATATTATATTATTTAATGAATAGTTAAAATAGTTAAAATCAAAGTTTAATAACTAAAACATTTTTAATATGGGGTTATACATAAGATAAATTCGACTATAAATATTCATTAGAAAGCTAAAAAGATTTCCTACATAATGATATTTTATTTATAATTTTTAGACTTTAAATAAATTAATTTATTTATGACACAATGATGATGCAGTAATTACCCTTTTAAGGAAATATTAACATAATTGATGTTATAAATGCTCAAATGAATGTAATTTGAGACTTTTTATGACTTAAACTAATTTTCTAGGTTACTATGATATATTAGTGTTGATTTAATCAACTGTTTTCGAACATATAATTCTGTTATGACTTTCACAAAAATCATATATCAAATAGTGTCAAAATTGACACAAAATAGTTTTTAAATCAAATATTATATTATTAATTGTTATTTTATTCCTAAAAATCTAAGGTTCGGCCAAATGACTTAGATAAGGATATATTTATTAATAATATACAATTTGGGGTTCGTTTGGCATGTTATAGTAAGTGTATTAACCATATATTGAAAGAAAACAAAAAGACACGGTAAAAGTTAAATTATTTAACTTAGAGTTAAATCTAATTGATAAGGTTAAAATAATAACCTAAACTTGTCTAAATCCTATTGGTTGATAGGATTTCGACCCATCCCCACTTTATCTTCGAAATAAGACCCTTTGGAACCATTATAAACCGATTTTGACTTTAATATAAAATAATATTTTGAGATATTCCTAAGGTGCCCGTCTCCTCCCTTATAAAAGGACACCTCCTCCCCCTCCTCCTCACACCAATTTGAGCACTCAAGCTCGGCCAACCCCTGCCAAAATCTCTTCTCCACTTCCCTAGAAACATCCTAGAGGTTCTGGTCTTCCTCAAAGACCAATTTTAGTGCCCTAAGAGGAGGTCTCAAAGAGGCGCTTCAAAGAAGAGGTAATTACCGTTACCAATTCTTTCATCTTTATTTCTTCTTCCACTTCTTCTTCTTAGGTTGTTTCATTATGAAGTAATAACATCAGTATCACTCATATACTGATATGTTATTATAAGTATGAAACAACCCTATTTCACCATCTATCCATCCTACAGAAAAAGAAATCACTGCGCGTGCGTACGTACGGAATACCGTCTCCACGCCGTGGTGTAATATATTTTCCACCACCACCTTACATGGATGGGTATAATGGTGTAAAGAATAACTATACATAGTTATTACAACATCATATTGATTCTGATATATTGTATAATCCACTCCGATTCAATTCAATATTTATGAAAATGATATCATCGCTCGTGCGTACGTACGGACTACCGTCTCCACGACGCGATGAGATTCATTCTCCATGTTAACCATTTAAGAATGATTATAAAGTATATATAAGAAATAATAATGAAATATATGACATTATAAAGCTACTGGATTATGTATATATATATATGTATGTCATCTACTTACTTCCATTTCAATACAATAAGGAATGGAAAACAGCGTTCATGCGTACGTACGGACTACCGTCTCCATGAACGGTGTTTTTCATTTTATTTATCTATATATTATATATATATATATACTGAATATATATGATATATAAATCAAATTTTATATTCTGGAAGTAAGTAAATCATGATATAAGTAATAATAATGTCAAGAACAACAAGTCAAAACACCTACGATAAATGAAACGATTTTACCCAAAACGCTTCTTTAACATGGAATTTACAAAAGAACGGGTAATATAATGTCATAAGTGAACCATATATGATATCATAACAATGAATATGATTCTATAATAAGTCAATGACATTATTTAAATCATTATACAGGAGGTTCGGACACATACGAAGCAAATCGGACCTAAGGTAAGGGAAATATCACAATCTCATTTTTATCCGAGATTGTTTATTCGTAAGTATTTACTGGGGTGTATTTTATCATCCACATCCATGTTCCCTCAATATGTAATATTGTTTCCATCCACTTACTATAGTTTAAATCCAATTTTACCCTTCGGTGAGTTTTTAGTAAAGAATATGAAAGGAATCTTTTGTCGTTTTTTCGTACGAGGTGATTTTTTGACTTTTCCGACAAAAGTACGAAGAATGTTTCTTTTAACGTATACGGCATGAATGGATTTTTAAAAAATTATTTCCAAGAATCTTACTTTACAAGTTTTCAAGTTTATTTTAAATCAACTTCTTTTAGTTTAAAGTTTTATGACATGTTAAGAAAGGAAAAATGTTTTTAAAGAAGAAAGGATATTTTCCTCAAAAATTCATTTCAAGTGTGTTTTTTTTAAAACTATTTTTCCATCTAAGATGACGTTATTTGATATGTATGTTTCAAGTAAAATGTCTCTATGATTTAAATGGTTTCAGTTTTCTTATGATGAAATGATATCAATTGTTTATGGATTATGATGGCATGATGTTTAAGAATCCCATTTTATTACATGGGTTATGAAATGATGTATGATTTATGATTTTGTGGCACACATAAGAATGGTATCATTATGAGATGGGTGGGACCTATATCTCCCTCCAATGCATTGGGTAATGATTTTATATCTCATGAGATAGACATGGCTGGAATGGTAGGTTATACCGGTTCAGTGAAACAGGACTGAAACGAGGGTTACTCGATTCAGAAAGGGACTTTGTCCACTAAGATAGTCTTGGCAATGAGTCTTGACTAACAAGAAATGATTCTCTATGATTATGTGTGAATGCCACAAAGTTTCATGTTTTATGTTATGATTATTGTGATTACATTTCACTGCCATGATTTACCCCATGTTATGAAATTATGATCTCTTTTGCAGGTTAAGATTTCCAAAAGTTATGTGCTTATGTATATGATGTGATTGATATTTCTTTTGTTTACCCTTACTGAGCATTTGAGCTCACCCTTTTATGTTTTCTTTTCCCCAGGATATAAAGAAAGGTTTTAGGTATAAAAAAAAAGAAGATCTTTATGGGAGATGTTGAAGATCTTTCACCACGATTAGAAGATTATATTCCGAGTTTCCAAAGACACTAAACTATTACGGTCCTTGTGTGTGTGTTTTTGTTATGTACTAAGTATTCTGCAAATGTAATGTAATGTCCATGTACGTCAAGATACGGGTCTCTACAATATAAAACAATTTATCAAAAATAATTTATAACTAAATATAAACAAGTTTCCAAAACCATTCATTACCAATGCATACAAGTGCAATTGAAACCAATTTTTCTCATCAATATATTTTTCCAGAAAAATAACTATACAATCATTACAACCATTCCAAATTATCCCTTTATCAGCATTCTCGTCCATTCTTTAAACCCATGCAACCAACCATGCATGCTACGTTATGGAAGTTCCATACTCATGAGTGGTTTCTCGTCGAGCTACCAAGTCATCACAAGGTAATTGTTTCCTATGTGCCATTAACCCTTTGGCACCGAGCACAAGGTCATATTTCAACCAAGCCCCGTGTATGAAATTCCCAAGTTCCATTAAACCCTTAGCACCGAGAACAAGGTCATATTTCAACCAAGCCCCGTATATGCAATATGAACACACACCACATATTCCCAGAAATCATGCCAAAACAACCCTTTCAATAAAAACACATTTTTATTGAAAACCATTTCCTTCAAAACCATTTCAATTCAAAACCATTTAAATTCCAAACCATTTCAATAAAACTCCATTTTTTATTGAAAACCATTTCTATTGAAAATATATTTTCCATAAACCATTTAGAAATTCCAGAAAATCCATAATTTAAAAACATCATTGAAAATTCATGAAACTAAACCCCCTTTTGCACAACTATTCACCAAGCTCACGCAATTTCACAAAAACCATAAATCATCACAAATGAATATTTTCCAATTAATTTAACAGTAAATAAACCAATTTTAATCTAATACAAACAATTCTATCGAGAGGAGTTGAGATATAAGCCACCTATCTCAAAGGTTTTGACGAAACTTTGACAACAGACGAAAAATGCACAAGAAAGAGGGTCGATTCTCCAAGAACGGCCTTAGTTCTCTTATCCTAGAAAGATCATGACTCAACATTGAATTATTTGGAATCCAAAAACGTAAATATACCCACTATAGGTTCATATATGAGAAATAATGGAGATTGGAGAAGTAGATCTAAGCAGATCTAAGAAAACATGACAAATTTGGAATGAATTGTGACATACCTCAAGAATCGGACTCAAAATCACCAAGGGAAGGATATGGGTTGGCTCCAACTCCTGTGGGTAGGTTTATCCATCCTTCTAGGGAAAGTAATCTCTAAATAGGGTCATTTTGAAGAGAAACCGAAATATATAGAGCAAAAACGAGTAAACTCCTAGAAAATAGGATCTAGATTTGACTTCTGAGCAAGGTTTGACCACACAGTTTGGGCCAACCGTGTATGGATCGTGCAACCTTCCTTTTAGTCCCAACACTCCTTATAAAACCCACAAACTCTCCCATCATTAACCTTTACCCTTTTTATGGAAACACATTTTTTTATGGATATATCCCACTTTATGGAAACACCCCACTTTATGGAAACATCCCACTTTATGGAAACACCCACTTTATGGAAACACCCCACTTTATGGAAACAACCCACTTTATGGAAACAACCAACATTATGGAAGCACCCAACTTAATGGAAACTCTCTATATTATTGAAACTCTCTATTTTATACACACCAATTTAAAAAACGTGAGGAAAGGGGTTATGTACCCAAAATCGGGGGTAATGCATTCTCCCCACCATTGGTCTTTCCATCCCTGGAAATTAAAAAACCCTTTCTGGCCAAAAAGAGTTCTGATCACTGCTCTTTTATTTCCTTCTCACGTTCCCATGTCTCTTCCTGAATCTAACCATGTTGTCATAAAACCCGCACTAGGCCGATGCTTTTCCCACTCAAGACTTTATCTTTTCTATCCATGATCCACACTGGGATATGTACCAATGATGCATCTGATTCTACCTCAATGTGATCCCATCTGATCACATGGTCAGGATCGGGGTGATACTTTTTCAACTGGGATACATGGAACATATAATGCACCGAACTAAATCGTAGTGGTAATGCTAACCGATATGCCACCTCTCCAACTCATTATAGTATCTAAAAATGGCCAATGTATATAGGAGATAATTTTTCCTGCTTCCCGAAGCGACAATGTCCAAGCCTTGGAGAGATCCTTAAGAAGACATGATCACCCACATCGAACGACAATGGTCTTCGACGGTGATCGTCATAAGATTTCTGAAAACTCTGAGCCATCTCCATCCTCTTTCTAATCAACTAGATCTTCTCCGTTGTTTCTTGGACAAGTCTTGGCCTGACTAGTGATGTTTCGCCTATTTCCACCCAGCATAGTGGAGAATGACAAGTATTCACATACAATGCTTCAAACGGGGCCATGTGTATTGAGGCTTGAGAGTTGTTATTGTATGAGAACTCCACTAAGGGTATATGATCCTCTGATGAGCCACCAAAATCCATTACACAAGCCTGAAACATGTCTTTCAATGTTTGTATTGTCCGCTCAGATTGCCCATCCATCTGAGGATGATAGGCCGTGCTCATAGGCAACTGAGTTCCAAGGGCTTGCTGTAAGGATTTCCAGAAACGAGACGTGAACCTCAGATCTCTATCTAAGACTATTGACATTGGCACACCATTCCTCTTTACCACTTCTTGGATATATATTTTTGAAATATCCTCCACCATATGAGTTTCACAAATAGGGATGAATTGGGCTGACTTGGTTAGACGATCCACTATCACCCAAATGGAATCGTGTTTCTGGACCGTTCTTGGAAGACCTATAACAAAATCCATGCTATCTAATCCCATTTCCACACTGGGATGGGAAAAGATTGTAATAAATCAGCTCGTCTCTGATGCTATACTTTAACCTATTGACAAGTTAAGCACTGTGAGATGAACTTGGCCACCTTTTTTTCATGTCGCTCCACCAAAATTGTGCCATCAATTCCTTATACATCTTCTATGTACCTAGATGTACAGCCCATCTCAAATGGTGGTAAGCATGAAGGAGTTGTTCTTGAAAACCATATCTACAACCATCTGATCTCTGAAACACAAAACTAAACCCCCATCAAGTTTCCAGCACTCAATGATCTCTCTACCATTGAGTTTTGAACTTACAACCAGACATTCTGTATTAGATGTTTGTGCCTCTTTGATCATTTTTACTAAATCAGGTACAAGTGTAGCTGAAAATAAAACTACAACATCACCTCGGTCTTCACATTCCTCATGCATGTCGGCTAAGACCGACATCAACTGCCATTCATCTGAAGCTTCTTTCGTCAACTGAGCATATGACTTTCTACTCAATGAATCCACCACTGAATTTCTTTTCCTCGGTGTACACATCAAGTCAAAGTAAAACATTTGGAGATACTCCATCCATCTACATTGCCTCATATTCAAATCTCGCTGTGAGAAAATGTGTTTCAAGATTTTTTCATTTGTAAACATAGTAAATTTCTCACCAAAGATATAATGTCTTCATGTTTTCAAAGCATGGACGACTGCAGATAACTCCAAATCATGTGTTGGGTAATTATTCTAATTCACCCTCAACTACCTTGAACCATAAGCAACCAAATTATCTCTTTGCATGAGAACACAACCCAACCCTGATCCTGAAGCATCACAATACACCACATACCCCTATCCTGATTCTGGAAAGATCAAGATAGGTGCCGATGTAAGCTGAACTTTTAGTTCCCTGAAAGACTTTTGAAATTCCTCCGTCTATTGAAATGGAGTATTTTTTTTTCAGAGCTGTCATTGGTGAATCCAGTCATGAGAAATCATGCATGGAATGTCGGTAGTAACCAGCTAGACTGAGAAAACTTTTTATCTCGAAAACATTCTTCGGTGGTTACCAAGAGATAACGGATTCTATCTTTTTAAAATCAATAGAAACACCTTTCTTAGAAATTATATGGCCATGAAAAAATACTTCATGTATCCAAAATTCACACTTTGATAATTTGGCATACAAACAATGATCTCTCAAGATATGTAACACTGTATCCAAGTGCAACTCATGATCAGCCCTTGTCTTTGAATAGACCAAAATTTATTCCAAAAAAACCACAACAAAATAATCCAGATATTGTTGAAATGTTCAATTCATCAATTCCATGAATACCGTTGGTGCATTTATTATACCAAAAGGCATGAACACATATTCATAGTGGCCATATCTACTTCTGAAAGTTTTATTTGGAATATCCTCTTTTCAAACTCTCAATTGGTGATATCCTAATAACAAGTCAATATTGGAGAACCACTGAGCTTCCCTTAATTGATATAAAAGATCATCAATTCGTAGAAGTGGATATCTGTTCTTTATCATAACTTGGTTAAGCTTACGATAATCAACACACAACCGAAGAGTTCCATATTCTTTCTTCACACAAAAAAATCGGTGCAGACCATAGAGACGTACTTGGTTGAATGAAACCCTTACTTTTCATCTCCTCTAACTACACTTTCAATTCCTGTAATTCTATTGGTGCCATCATATAAGATAGAAGGGAAATAGGACTGGCCCCCGAAAGGAGGCCAATCGTAAACTCCACTTCCCTTAGAGGTGGTAACCCTGAGAAGTTATTGGGAAAGACATCTGGAAATTGATCCACAATAGATGGAAAACTAATTTCCTTGATCTCTTCCATTGATGCCAAATTCAACACTTCCAATTGGTAATAGACCATTACCACTATTGGTTCCAACAAGATCTTTGCACCCTTCTTTACAATCATCTCTCCTCTAAAGAGATGTTCGATGTTGTCCTCAGTCATGAAACTAATTATTCTCCTATAACAGTCGATTTTAGCCTTGAACGTTGTCAGCCAATCCATACCCATCATTAAATCATAGACATATATATCTAACATCGAGAAATCCCATTTTAGCTCAGCTTCGTAAACAGTTATAGCACATGCTCAACACACAAAGGCTTGACATTCTCTTTCACCGAGAGGAGTTTTTAGTTTCAAAACAGAAGGCATCATTTGCAGTTTTAAACATAGAAAGTCAACAGAACAAGAAGAAATGAAGGAATGTGATGCACCAGTATAAAATAACTTGAACAAACATAGAATTCAAAATAATCATACCTCTCACTATAGATGGTCCAGCCTGATCATCAATAATCATCTGCTCAACTCCATACAATTATTTATTCACTACATTGTTCTCCATGTTTTCTTGCTGAGGTTTACCTGGTTGAGGAGTCATGGTATTTCTAGAATAATCATGGCTAGCTCTACTCTATTTATGAGACTGATTATACTATCCTTGTCCAGTCGAAGCATACGATGCTTGCGACACCTGAGAAGTGTCTCGAGAACCTGACCTTGGAGCACTACAACAATAGCACTGAATATGTCCCATATTATTAAAATTATGACATGATCTAGGTTGTGTTTTACAATCTCACTTTATGTGGTCAAGAGAACCACATTGAAAACAACTTGCTTTGCTCTGGGGTCATGGAGGTAGGTTTACTGATCCAGCCATCTGGTTATTATTTCCACTTGCACCATGGAAATAGGTGTCCCTTTTCTAGTTATTCTCAATAGTTGAGTTCCCACCGTTTCCTATAGGTATCATCATGCCTCCTCCCATAGATCTAGAGATATCACGTTCAACCACAATTGCTCTGTTCACCATCTCTGTATAATCTGTAATACAAAGTACTTAAATCTTTGATCGAATATCCTATCGTAACCCTAATTCTAAGATGTGTTCCTTCAAAGAGGCAGTTGCCTCAACTTCTGGTGCAAAGAATACTGAGTTCATGAACTTAGCCGCATACTCTATGACAGAGAGACTCTCTTGTTTCAGGCCGAAGAAGTCTATCATTTTCTATATCTTGAACGTGTGAGGATAGATTTGTTTGTTGAACAATTCCTCAAAATCCTCCCATGTAAGTCCTTCATCCAATTTAGCCTACACTACTAAATCACACCACTAACGTGCAAGATCCTCAAGCATATACGTCGCCAGTTTGACCTTTAGCTCTACCAGAGTACAGATGAATTCGAAGATACGATTCATCCTAAATAGCCACAACTCTACCTTCTTGGGTTCGAAATCACCCCGGAAATTAAGTGGATTCTGCTTCATGAATTGGATGGTATGATCCACATGTCGTGGCTCATTCCTCTGGTTCCCTGTTTCCACAGCTTGAAAAGCTTGGAAAATACTCTAAACAAGCTCTTGGTTCACACATGGTTTAGGTGAAACCACATTCTCTACAGCTTCTTTGGGTTGGTTTTGACGATGCCTACCTAGTGCCATTTTATAAATAAATAACAAACTCTGTTAATCTCACTCTATAGCAACTTTTGGCTTATAATTTAAAATTCTATCACATCAACTATCACAACATTGTTTTCCAAAACAAACTTTTTCCCATGTTCAACTATTTTTTAAAAAACTTCACATTCTTTTGAAAATTAAACCATTTTCAAAATATGATAATAATTTTCTTTTTCAAAATATTTCATTTGAAAACCAATTCCATAATTTTTCAAAAATTAACACTTTTTTTTCACAACACGAATCATTCCTAGAAATAATGTATTCACTCCTAGTTGAAAGTCATTTTTCTACAATGCATGTCATGATCGTCTCATTGGCTAAACCCATGATAATGATATTTCAAAATCCTAGAAGTGTCTCCAAACACTTATTTACCCAACTCTCCGGTAACTTGAAGTTCAGCATAAAAGGGTTAGTTACATCCTTTTATGTTATACATTTCAAGTTCCGACAATCCTACTTATTTTTAAGATTCCCACCCAAGGAATAGACAAGAAGAGATTTCATCTCCAAAACTAGGAACATCAATGACTACTTATTAGGCAAGGTCCGAACAAGCTGATAGCATTTGTAATGACCCTCCAATTCTCATTGGCTTGAGAGTACAACGAGTCATTAATAGGACTTAAGCAACATCCCCAAGATTCCAAAGGCTGGAAATAAATGCCGAAGGGTTTAAAATACAAGTGGGAGATGATTTACCCTTTAATAAATAAACCAATAAACCTACCAACGATAACCAACATTCACTATACCCCGAAAGTCCGAGAGCCAGGTGAAGACCTGCTCCCATAAGACTAAATAAAGAAAAGTTTAAACAGTACAAACCACTCAGGAAAGGGGAGCTTTACATAGCCTTGTAAACATAGTACCAATTCTATCATTGTGAACAAGATCATTGCAATAATTAGGAAGAACGAAGGACCATATAGAGCTCACCTCCATGATTAGTTTTTTTGAGATTGCATCTGCCACTTGATTTTCTTCTCTATATACATGAGAAACCTCAAGGGAAATAAGTTCAGCAATCTTTAAAGATCCAATCCAAGCAGGGAGCATCCTCCATGGGAAATTCTTGGACCGCTCTTTGAGGATCTGCATGGAAACAGAAGAGTCTGATTCTATCCAAATCTTCCTCCAGCCATAGCGAGTAGCATACCTTATTGCCTTTATCATATCCCATAGCTCCGCCTCAAGAGAATGACCATTTCTAATGTAATGAAAGAAATATCCCTTTACAAAGCCTCAGTAGGTCCTGAAGACACCACCACATCCAGTAGGTCCCAGCGCGCCAGAGGATGCCCCATCCACATTCACCTTTATATAATCATTGATTGGGGGATCCACCTAATATATTTCAGCACCTTAGGCTTCCTCTCCCTGCCACTTACACCAAGTGTTCTCAATAATAGGAAATCAGACATGTTATTTTTCATAGATCCAGACTGTTTCACTGAAGCAAGTTTAATGCTTCGGTGAATCACCATCATCCCCTCCTTGAAGGAGGGCCTGCCACCATTGAATACTATATTGTTCTGGGACTTCCAAATATAAGATATAACAGAAACAACAGCAACAATGAGCAAGGAGTGAACCTGCTCACTATTTTCTTCATGCATGAAAGAATTGAACAGGGTTCCAACAAAATTTAAGACCAATTGAAAATGAAAAATATCCATTAAATACCTCCAGAACCGAGCAGAAAAGGAGCAGTTGATGAAAATATGATCAGTAGATTCATCGGCAGCAAGATAGAAAAAGAATACCAGGGCCAAATTCAAACCTTTTCTTTGAAGGGAAGATTGGATTGGAATCCTGCTTTTCCAGATACTCCATATAAGAAGAGCATCGGATGGAAGGATGAAATCCTTCCTCACCTCCATCACCCAAGCAGGAGTTGGATGTGCATTTCCACACTGAATGGGATAAGACAGTCGACTGGAGAATAAACCATTCATAGCAGGTTCCCAAATCAGGGTGTCCTGATCCATATATTCATAAGCAGAGATTTCAATTTGAAGATTAGCAGGAATTACTACTTGAGCCTATGTATTTCCCTACAAATTAGATACAGTAGTGTTCCTCAAAGATAGAGGAATGTTATTTGTATAATCAATAGGATAGGACAGCCACTGTGTGGTCCAGCAATTCAGCTAGGAGCTGAAACAGACCAACCATTTAGAATATGACATAAGATCAGTATAAGTGTTCCTGATTGATGCCCAGACAGAGGATCTCAGATACACCTTCTGCCTCCTGTGTAACCTGTCAACAAATCTATTAGAGAGAAACTCTGAGGCAATGTCAGTACCATCAAGGAGTCTCCATGTAAATTTTTGGAGCAATGAATCATTAAAAACCCTGACATCCTTGACTCCCATTCCACTATTTGAGAGAGTCTTGATACAGTCCATCCATTTAACAGTAACCAATTTACTCTATTGTGTTGAACAAGTCCAAATAAAGTTTTTGATCATGCCATCAAGTTCCTTGATCAAAGCAACAAGCCACTTGTAAAGTGAGAAGGAGTACACAAACATTGAGGTGATGACTGAGTTCACAAGACAGATCCTACCAGCCTAGGACATTGATTTCCCTTTCCATCTAGCCAATTGATTAATGATTTTAAGATAAATACCCTCCAAATAAGCCCTCTTCACTCTTCCCCAGAACATAGGCAGTCCAAGATAAATAAAGGGTAATGAACCCCTTTTAACACCAAGCCTACTGGCCACTCTGTTTTTCTTTACAGTTCGCACTCCTTCACCAAAGACTATAAAAAATTTACTCCAGCTTATAACCTGACCTGAAACTTCCTCATAGTGATTGAAAATAGTCTTTATAGAGGTGATGGTTTTTCTATCATCTTTAGAAAAGAGAAGAATATCATCAGCGTAATATAAGTGAGAGGGAGTGAAGTTGTTCCTCCCATACACCATTCTCTGATAAATCCCAAAATTAACAAGATCATGAAGGAAAATTCTCAAATAATCCTTAGCCCTGGAGAACAGTAATCCAGATAAAGGATCACCCTGCCTTACTCCCCTAGAGCACTAAAAGAACCCCCTCGGTGATCCATTGACTAATATGGATAGTCTAGCACTTTCCAAAATGGCTTTAACCAAGCCAATAAATTTACCTGAAAACCCATGCATATTCAAAACAGTGAAGATAGAGTCCCATCTGATAGTGTCAAAGGCCTTTGATATGTCCACATTGAGTTCCATATTACCATTCCTGACCTTTGTTCTCATTATGTTGACACATTATGAGGCAGTAAAGAGACAATTCTGTATATTTCTTCCAGGCAAAAAGCCAAATTGATTAAAGGAGATGAGAGACCTAGCAATATCACCAAGTCTTGTTGCCATGATTTTGCTAATAACTTTGGTGATGGAGTTCCCAATGGAAACTAGTCTGAAGTCCTTTATATCAAGAGCATTTTCCTACTTGGGTATCAGGGTAATGAAATATGAATTCATTCCAAAAGTCATATAGGAATGATAGAAGAACTCCCTTACTTCTTTTGTCACTTCATTATGTAAGATATCCCAGTAAAACATGAAAAATTTGTTGGAGAAACCATCAGGCCCAACCACACTAGCCATATTCGGAGAAAAGAGAGCATCATGAATTTTCTTTGTGGTAGGAATGTTTGTAAGTTTTTTATTTTACACATCATCCAATCTTGGTTCAATGCATCTTATAACTTTATCTGAATTGTCCTCCCCAGATTCAGAGTAGAGATTTTCAAAATATTATATCACAGAGTTAACAATTTCATTTTCATGGGTATACATATTATCACCAATTCTTAAATCCTTGAGATTCCTTCTTACTTTTTTCTCCCTGTGCATGCAATGAAAGAACCGTGAGTTCCTATCCCCTTCTTTCAGCTATCTCGCACTGAGCTAATTCCTAGCCAGGTTTTCCTTAAGATCTAACAAGTTATCAAGCCTTGAGGCTGTCTGTATCTATTGTGAAGATATAGTATCTTGGGACATGTTACCTTTTTGACATTCATAAAGGTGTGAATCTGCCTCTTTGATGTCCTAATCAAGTCTGGAGAAATATTTTTTACTCCATTCCCTTATTCTAGCCTTAACAATTTTCAGTTTACTAACAAGAATATGTAAAGAACTGCCTTGGACAGGCTCCTTCCATGCTTCCAAAACAATCTCTCTGCATCCAGGAACCATTAGCCAAGCATTGTTAAATTTAAAGGGCAGGGGTGCTGACCTTAAAGTTCTAGCACAAATATCAATTAAAATCGGGTGATGATCAGAGTGTAATCTAGACAAAGTGATGCCAGATACTTCCATTTCCTCACTTTGCTCATCAATCTGCACCAAGCATCTATCCAATTTACTAGCTTGTCTTCCATTGTGAGTGTACCTATTCCAGGTATAATCAGTACCTAGAATTGGTATTTCAATCAATCTGCATTGATCTATACATGTGGAGAAGTCCCTGGCTAATGCACGACAGAAGTTACTCCCAGTTTTCTCCTCTGGCCTCAAAACTGTGTTGAAATCACCAAGAATGATCCATCTTTTATCCATGTTCTCATAAATTCCCAAAATGTTATTCCATAAACTTCTTCTCCTAATATACTGATTTAAATCATAGACAAAAGTTACACAAAATAAATCTGATTGAAAAAGGCAAGTTAGAGAAACAAATTAGTGATCAGTTTGAAAGGATTCAATAGTCACAGTGTTATGATTTAGCACCCATAGAGCTTCTGTATCATAATCAGACTGATTTGATGCAATAAATGAGTATCCTATAATCAACCAATTGAAGTCCATCCAATTGGAAAACTTCATTCTGGGTTCAGCTATGCCAATCAACATTGGTTTGTTGGTCAAAATAATGTGCTTCAGGGCCTTGACCATAGGGGAATTTCTCAGAACCTGACAATTCCAGAAGAGGGCTTTCATTGATGAGAGGCACATTGCCTAGTCCAAGGACCATCATAATCAGGTGTTATTCTTTCCTTTGATTCTTCCATAATATCCTCTCCTTCTTCATTTGGGGGGCCTCCATCAGGAGCACTGGCAACATCATCATCAGACAAAGATGAGTACCTATTGTCTGAACTGAGTGGGCCTATCAAGGTAGCAGGGAGTTTCCTCCTTCCAACCTTCGAGGATTTCACTTGGGAGAATTCCCCAGCTGTATCACTGGTTCCTTTTACTGTCATCATATTAATCCCAACATTAATGGTTTTCCCCTACTCATCCTTCTCAGCCACCTGATCTTCATTCAAACCAGGAAGCACAGAATTAACATTAGGTTTAGAAGGAAGCACATCCTGAGGCCTCTCATCAACTTGAGAATTTACCATTTAATAATTCTCCTCAACCCCTTGTACCTTCTCACAAGCATCTGGGCTTTTCCCTTCCCCATCCTTCTTAGGGAAATCTTGATTGTCATTCTTTTCACTAATAGGATCCTCCACAGTAACTACCACTGGTTCTTTCTAAACCTCCAGATTGTCATTTTGTTCACCAGCAGGAGCCTCCACAGTGGCCTCAGGCTGACCCGTGTCATTCCCTTTCCTTTGACAGTGTAAGTCATCATGACCTTTGATGTTTCATGATGAACAGAATTTATTTCTGTTGCACTCAGAAAGTGTGTGACCAAAAATGTGACAGTTTAGATAGAATTTGGGTTTCCTTTCATATCCAATCTCTAGAGTGATACTATCATCCCTAGTAGTGAAGAAAACTTGTTCAACTAAAATACCATCCATGTCAACCTCTACCATTATTCTAGCATAGTGACCAAAGTTGGGGTTATGAGTCTGTTTGTCTAATATAATGGGATTTCCAACAGACAAAGTAATGTCCCAGAGAATCTGGGGATGCCAATATAACCAACTAAGCTTATGAATTCTTATCCATACCTGTGCAAAAGTGTTCCTGACAGAGCTGGGATCAAAATTTTTGTCCCACTCATGAATACGAAGATACCTAGGGTTCAGCGAGACAGACCCCAGACTCCAAGCATGCTACTTTCATTCATCAGTAGGGAAGATGATATGGTATAACCCTTTCCCCATAGCCGTCATCTTCCAGTCACTGAATCCCCAAATCTCCACCAACCTGCTTATCAATTCATGAAACTTCCATGGCCTAACACCTTTTAGAATAATCACCCATGCAATAATTGAGAATTTACATAACCTGACACGCTCCTCAACTGCAGCTTGATTTGCAGATATGTGGGAGATATGCCCTTTTCTGATGATTCTCCCAGAACTCTCAGCATCACAGTCCATAAAGGAAAATCCCCCATTTTTCTTGAACACCTCCACGAACCTCTTCCCCTGGTTCGAGACATCTATACCACTCAATTTTCCAATATTCCACTTCCCACAGAGTGAAAAAATATCATGATTCCCTATCAGATCCACATCCTTCACTTCAGCATCGATTTTCCCTGCTTGAACAGCATCACCCTAAAGACAACTCAACAACTTCATGTATCTCAAAACCACATCAAAGTAAACAATAACGGAAGAATAAACAAGTATCAAAGTACATAGGTGAAAACTACACAAGACTCTCTCAAGACTCCAAGCTCCACAAGATCCAAGATCCAAAATCTTCGAACAGCCCAAACATCATGAGGTAGTGTTAAACACGTGTGAAACATTACGTTTTCCCTTGTCCCAGAAGATAGCATCTGCAAAAGCACCAAAGTGCCAAATCACAGGTGAGTATAAAACTCCGTAGGTTTTCCCCAATGACTTCCCTACTCACGACACTAGGATAGAAGAGTTAGAAACAATTATATAAAACAGTTTATATAAAAAAATCTCAAAAACAGTTTATATAAAAAAATCTCAAAAACAGTTTATAACTAAATATAAACAAGTTTCCAAAACCATTCATTACCAATGCATACAAGTGCAATTGAAACCAATTTTTCCCATCAAGATGTTTTTTTAGAAAAATAACTAAACAATATTTACAACCATTCCAAAATATACCTTTATCGGTATACCCAACCATTCCTCAAACCCATGAAACCAACCATGCATGCTGTGTTATGACATTTCCATACTCATGGGTAGTTTCTTGTCGATCTACCAAGTCATCACAAGGTAATTTTTTCCCATGTTCCATTAACCCTTCGGCACCGAGCACAAGGTCATATTTCAACCAAGCCCCGTGTATGAAATTCCCATGTGCCATTAAACCTTTTCCACCAAGAACAAGTTCATATTTCAACCAAGCCCCATATATGCAACATGAAAATACACCACATATTCCCAACAATCATGCCAAAACAACCCTTTCAATAAAAACACCATTTTATTGAAAACCATTTCCGTCAAAACCATTTCAATGCCAAACCATTTCAATTCCAAACGATTTCAATAAAAATCCATTTTTTATTGAAAACCATTTATATTTAAAATATTTTTTCCATCAACCATTTAGCAATTCCAGAAAATCCATAATTTAAAATCATCATTTTAAATTCATGAAACTAAACCCCCTTTTGCACAACTATTCACCAAGCTCACGCAATTTCACAAAAACCATAAATCATCACAAATGAAGATTTTTCCATGAAATTAACAATAAATAAACCAATTTGAATCTAATACAAACAATTATATCAAGAGGAGTTGAGAGAGAATCCACTTACCTCGAAGGTTTTGACAAAACTTTGACAACAGACGAAAAACGCACAAGAAAGTGGGTCGATTATCCAAGAATAGCCTTAGTTATCTTATCCTAGAAATATCACGACTCAAAATTGAATTATTTGGAATCCAAAAACATAGATCTACCCACTATAGGATCAGATCTGAGAAATAATAGAGATCAGAGAAGTAGATCTAAGAAGATCTAAGAAAACATGACAAATCCAGAAAGAATGGTGACATACCTCAAGAATCAGACTCGAATCACTAAGGGATGGCACTGGGTTGGCTCCAACTCATTTGAAGAGGGTTCTCCAGAATTCTAGGGAGAGTAATCTCTAAATAGGGGCGTTTTAAAGACAAACCAAAATATATAGAGCAAAAAACGAGTAAGCTCCTAGAAAATAGGATCTATATTTGACCTCTGCACAAGGTTTGACCACATGGTTTGGGCCAACTGTGTATGGATCATGTGACCTTAATTTTGGTCCCAACACTCCTTATAAATCCCCAAAACTCTCTCATCATTCAACTTTACCCTTTTTAGGGAAACACATTTTTTTTATGGAAACATCTCACTTTATGGAAACACCCCACTTTATGGAAACAACCCACTTTATGAAAACACCCACTTTATGGAAACACCCCACTTTATGGAAAAAACCACTTTATAGAAACACCCACTTTATGGAAGCACCCCACTTTATAGAAACAACCCACTTTATGGAAAAAACCAACATTATGGAAACACCCAACTTAATGAAAACTCTCTATATTATAGAAACTCTCTATTTTATACACACCAATTTAAAAAATCGTGAGGAAAGGGGTTATGTGCCCAAAATCGGGGGTACTACATGGTTTCATAATGATTTACCCTATAATTGAAACCATATGACTATTTATTGATTTTAAATAAGTTTTTAACTTATTTAAAAACCCAAAATTTGAGATGATTTGATGAATGATTTGAAAATGGAATGAAAATAGTGACCCCCTCCCCCCCCCCCAATTTCAATAGAGTTGAATTTGTTGGGTGGATTTTTAGAAAATGATGGCTTGAACTGGATGTTTATTTGATGAAATGATTTCATTTTTATTCTTAATAAAATAAAATTAAAATGAAATATTATTTGAAAAGTCATGAATTTGATGAAAACATATTATGTGGTTTCAAAATTAAAAAGTCATGTTGAACATGAAATTGGGAAATTGAATTATGAATGATGAATTGATTTGAAAAGAATTAATTTAACAAGAATGATTGATTTATTTATTGATTTACTGATTAGTTATTAGTAAATTAGGATAAGTGCACTAGGAATTTGAATCCCTATAAATGGATTGATGATGAAAAAATTAATTAAACCAAGTTTGACATGATTTCTCATGATGGGTCCTCTAATTAGGTGTGGATTGATTATCCTAATAGATTAGTCCTTAGGGGGTGTGTAAAAATATCTTAAGTCATGATGATGATTTATAAGTGTGAGGAACCTATTGCTAGAAACTAACATAACTCGTGGATTATGTGCATGGTGCTTTGTTTTTTTTTACTTGATTACATGCCATTTTTTGTAGAACTGTTTTATTCATGACAACATTTTTATATAAAGGTTTTGTATAAAATTTTCATTTAAAGAATATTTTGATATAAATTCCATATTTGTATTTGAAATCATGTTTTTTATAAAAATGTGAAATGAAATGATATTCCTTATCTCTATTTTTAAATTGAGAATGTATTGTTTATTTGTATTAGGATTGGTTATGGAACACTTGTGGAGAATCTACTGGTTTTTTTAAATAAAATCATAAATTTACCTTCATGTATTTGTAGATATTTCTGATTATCCAATAAAGATACATATTATAATTAAATTTTAATGGTATTAAATGTTCATTTTTGATCTTATGGGTCTGTGTTAGTGGATTTTAATTTTGAACATCCATTCTTATCATTTGTGAACTTCATGCCTAATGTACACCAATTTAGGCCCAATAATTCATCTGATTTTAAGGATTTTAATTATCTATATTTTAATTTGATATTTTGGAAAATGTATCTACACTTAAATATGAACATTTTTCATTTAGGGATCAATGGAGGATTCATGAAGGATGATGGAGATATTTGGCGATGAAAGGAAAGAATTCTGGAGAAGGAAGATTGGACACCAGCCCACTGATGAGAATTTGGGAGCCACAATAAAAACCCAATGAAGGAAAAATTTCATGATATTCTATAATAAATATATAGGAACAAATAATTCTTCAGGATCAAGGGCTAATTTGGCCTCCATTATGGCAATTAAGGAGGCCCAAATAGAATATCAAAATCTGGGCCAAAATCTATGTCCCAGAATATTATCCCACTAAATCAGACATAACTCTAGATTCACAACGCCAAATGGGCCCAAATGTTACAGACGGTTAGGAGATATCAGTATCTACATTTACTTCTTCTATTTCCCACACTAATTCGGCCATCTAGAAGGTCATTTTGATGCATCTGTTCGTTGGTTGCAAGATAGCTGCCACCTCGGGTCAAGAGTGGAAAAGTCCAAGTTCCACAAGCTTTCCACCACCCTAAGACTACCATAATCAAGTGAGATTATTTGTACTATTCTAGGATCGACCCAAGGCTCCAAAAATGCCTATTTAAGGTAGTGTTGGTGGAGGATTTTATGATCTTTTTATCTTTCTTTCATTGTAATGTTATGTTGCGATTTTGATGTCTCAAGTTTGTCTTTCACATGTAAGTTATTTTAATTAATCCTAGTTTCTTAATAAAATTTATTCTTATACTATTATTCTGTTCTTCTCCATCTCACTTTAATACTGTTTCCTCAAGGTTTCAATTTATTCACACCAAACCTTGTGAAATTATTCACACAACGATGGAGTGATCATTTTCTTTTTATTGTTTTCTTTACTTCTTCAATTCCTCTCTCATGAGTCTACTTCCCACTTCCATTGAAATAATAGCATCAATGGAGGGATAACCCACTTATGGGTTGATCCAAGGGAGTGTCAAGGGGCTGGATTGGATGTTATTTATCACCCCATTAATGTATAATCACTTCTTTTAATTGATATTTTTATTTGATGATTTTAAAACTTCTTCGTCCTTGTTGAATTTTAAGGCCACATACTTTAAGTGATAATACAAACTTTTACCTTGGAGTGATCATAAATTTGATCCTCCAAGTGTATAGGTGATTAGTATTATGGTGTGTTGGTATAAAATAAGTAATTGATGAAGTTGTTTGATCTCCTAAAATTAATGCATCTCAAATATAAGAAATTAAAATAATTGAAAAGGGAATACATTCAATCCACCCCAAGTGATAACCTAGGATCAAATCATAATTTAAAATTGAATTAACTTTAGTGCCTTAGAGTTCACTTAAACCCATATAAAATCAACCCAAGTTGGCCACTTCATAGCTAAAAACATTCCATAGAATGTGCGTGTCAATAGGTTTCTTCTTAGGCCTCTGAGGATTCGAAAACCCAAGATAAACTACAAGGACCATTCTACCTTCATCTCTTGGGTAAATTTGAGCGTGAATCAAATTTTGGCACTGTTTATGAGGATCTAAGTAAGTTATCTTAGACACTATCATCCTTTTTTTCATCCCTCTTCTCTATTCTCACCCCCCTCACTCCTATGGAAGTAAATTTTGAACAAAACCAAACATGGGGAACTTCACCTTATTCTGAAAAGCCACAAAGAACTACTGGAATTCATACACTTAGAGAAGATGAAATCCTTAGGGCTAAACCTGTAGCACTCTCTAGGAAGGTTGAAGAGATAGACCTTAGGAAAGTCCATGAAATCCAAATTGTAGACCCTGTTTGCACAATTTGTGACAAACATGACCATAAGACAAACAACTGCCCAACCATTCCATCCATCAAGGATGTTCTTTTAGGAGGACCCCTAGAAGAAGTAAATTCCTTGAACTTTCAAAAACCTCAATACCAAAACAACTTAAACCCAAGGTATAATGACCACCCAGGCTTCCGCTGGAAAGATAACCAACAACCTAGCCAACCACAGGGAAAAAATATTTACCCCCATCAGAACTACCAAACCCATAACCAGTTCTAAACCCAACCTATCCAATACCAACAGCCACTGGTCCATTTTCAACAAATCGTCCCACCTCCAAAATATCCCCCCAGGATAAACCAATCTTCTCAAGCACCAACCCAAACTATTCCACAAAGCCTACTAGAACAACTGTGAAAAGAAATGGAAAGGATGAACTCGGAAGTCTCTTCCGTTAAACAAGAACTTCAAACCATCAAAACTGGAAAGGCACCCATGCCTACTCAGGCGGTACCATCCGCAACTTCAAGGGGAGAGTCAAGTTGCACTCAAACAACTCATGAACAACTAAAGGTTGTGACTATTTTAAGAAGTAGGAAATCAATTGAGAAACCTGAATTAATAATTCAGAAACCATGTGAAGCTTCAAACTCTAATGAAAATTCAAATGAACCACAAGATCAAAAGGAGGAAACTGATAACAGTGTGAAAGAAACAACTCTTCAACAAACAACCCCACAACCTGCACCATTTCCTCAACGCATGAGGGGGAAAACCAAGATTGAATTAAGTGAAACAATGAGGGAAATATTCTCACAAGTCAAGTTGAACATTCCCCATCTCTATGCCATCCAAATAATACCTGCATACTAAAATTACCTTAAGTACTTGTGCACTTTTAAATGAAAATTTTTACATAAAAACCAAGTCATTTTGGATGCTAATGTGAGTACCACCATTCAAGGGACCATTCCTCCCAAGTTGAAAGACCCAGGTTTCCCTTACATCAATGTTGAACTAGGAGAGAGAAAAGTTGTCAAGGCCTTGTGTGACCTAGGTGTTAGTGTCAATCTCATCCCATATGTTGTGTACTGCCAATTAGCCCTAGAAGAGCTCCAACCCACATCTGTCACACTTCAACTTGATGATTGGAGCATTAGGGTTCCAAAGGGGATTTTAAAGGAAGTTTTGGTAAAGGTTGAAAACTTCATCTACCCTACTGACTTTATTGTCCTTGAAAACCATCCAAACTTATTAAATAAGGAACAAACCCCAATCATCCTTGGTTATCCTTTCCTTGTAACAATCAACTCTATTATCTGAGTCTGAAATGGGAACATGACCATCACCTTTGGAAACATGAGTCTAGACTTGAACATCTATAATGAAAGCTCTCAAATAGGGGATGATGAGGACATTCATAAAGTAAACATGATAGGAAGCATTGATAATGAATCCATAGAACATCAAGGAGTATTTGATGGATTTTTAAGTTAGGAGGAGATTGATTTCCTTTGTTCACATGAAGGAAGTTTATCTCCTTGGATTGAATCATTTTCAAATTAATCTTATAATGAAGTCTTAGGTCCAACAATTAGTGAAACCTTTTAGGAAACCGCATTCATGGAGACCAATAAAACTTCCTTCCCTAAATTATATCAAACCAATCTTATAGCTAAAAATTATATATATGGGGAATCAATCCTATCTAAAACTCTAGGAAAAAAATTGATCTTAATCCAATGTCCCAATATTCTACTGAAATTCTGAACCAACCTGATCTTGAATTGAAGGAACTTCCCACTGCACTCAAGTATTCCTTCATAGGGGACAATAAAACACATCCTATTGTAATTTCTTCTTCTCTTGAAGCCAATCATGAGGGGATGCTTCTAAACGTCCTTTGGAAACATAAGAAATCCATTGGTTGGACCCTGTCTGATATTCCTAGGATTAGCCCACTTATTGGGACTCATAGGATTGTTCTAGAATATGATTCAAAGCCATGTCGTCAACCTCAATGACAACTCAATCCTAATCTCATGGAGGTAGTAAGAAAAGAACTTCTAAAATTTTTAAAAGTTGGTATCATATATCCCATAGCTGAGAGTGAGTGGGTCAACCCAATCCAAGTGGTTCCCAAGAAGGAAGGAATCACAGAGATAACAATTAATGATGGAGAGAATCTTCCAAAAAGGGTGAGTAGTGGCTGGAGATTCTGCATCGACTATAGGAAGCTAAACTCATTCACCAAGAAGGACCATTTACCCTTACCATTCATTGACCAAGTTCTTGAGAGAGTGACAGGTCATGCCTTCTACTATTTCTTAGATGGGTACTCGGGGTATAATCAAATTGAGTTCTCCCTAGAGGATCAAGGGAAGACTACATTCACATGTCCATTCGGAATCTTTTCTTTCAAACGCATGCCCTTCGGGTTATGCAATTCCCCTAGAACCTTCCAGCGGTGCATGATGGGAATCTTCTCAGACATGGTAGGGGATTTTCTATAAGTCTTCATGGATGACTTCTCTATTTTTGGGGATACATTTGAGGGATGTCTGTGGAATGTATAGAGAGTCTAGTCAAGATTTGAAGAAAAGAATCTGGTCCTAAACTGGGAAAATGTTCATTTCATGGTTAAATATGGACTATTCCTTGGTCATCTAGTCTCGAGTAGGGGGATTGAAGTTGATAAAGCCAAGGTTGACATCATTCATCACCTTCCATCACCCAAAACTGTCAAGGAAGTGAGGTCTTTCTTAGGACATGCTGGTTTCTATAGAAGATTAATCAAGGACTTTGGTTCAATCTCCCATCCCCTTTGTACTCTCCTAGTAAAGGATGCTCCATTTGTTTAGACAGGAAGTTGTGAGGGTTCAGTTTTAACCCTCAAATCTTCTCTCACCTATCCTCCCATTATGAAATCTCAAAATTGAAACCTTCCTTTAAAACTTATGTGTGATGCCAGTGACTTTGTTGTAGGATATTTGTTAGGACAACATTGTGATAAAACTCTTTATGTCATTGCTTATGCAAGAAAATCCTTAAATGATGCACAAATCAACTACACCACTACTGAAAATGAGTTACTTTCTATTGTGTTTTCCTTATATAAGTTTAGGTACTACCTCTTAGGATCCCCCATCATTGTTTTCACTGACCATTCTGCACTAAAATACCTCTTCCATAAACAAGATGCTAAGGCTAGACTGATTAGGTGGGTCCTTCTCTTATAATAATTTGACCTCACAATCAAGGATAAAAAGGGCATTGAAAATGTTGTGGTTGATCACCTCTCTAGGATGGAATTAAAAAACAACTCAAATAAGCTTTCTATGTCTGATTCATTTCCTGATGAACACCTATACTCTGTGAGTGACTGCCCTTGGTATGCCGATATAGCCATTTTTTTAGTTACAGGAGTCATTCCAAAATTATTAAGGGCTCAAGATCGAAGGAAATTCCTTTATGATGTTAGACATTATGTGTTTGATGATCCATATCTCTATAAGTTCTTCACTGACCAATTTATTAGGAGGTGTGTCCCATAATCTGAACAAGATTCCATCCTTAAATTCCGTCATAGTGAGGCATGTGGAGGTCACTTTTCCTCTAAAAAAAATCTGCTAAGATTCTTCAATGTGGTATCTTCTGGCCCACCCTCTCAAGGTACTCCTACACATTTTTTCAAATATTTCATAAGTGTCAACAAGTAGGTTCAATCACAAAAAGGAATCAAATGCCACTCACTCCCATCTTAGTGATTAAAATCTTTGACTGTTGGGGAATCGATTTCATGGGTCCCTTCCCAAACTCTAGGGGATACCTCTACATCCTATTAGTTGTTTATTATGTTGCAAAATGGGTTGAATACATTCCAACCAAGTCTACTGACCATCATATTGTGAACAGATTTCTGAAAGAGAACAGATTTTCTGGATTTGGAATTCCTAGGGCTATAATCAGTGACCGAGGAACCCAATTCTGCAATAGTCCATTCTCTTCACTCATGTCTAAGTATGGGATTTCTCACAAGGTTTCCACTACATACCATCCTCAAACCAATGGTCAAGATGAGTTATAAAATAGGGAGATTAAGAATATTCTTGAAAAAAATGTCAATCCTTCTAGGAAATATTGGTCCAAGAAACTCTCGGATGCTCTTTGGGCATATCCTACAACTTATAAAAGCATCCTAGGAATGTCACCATATAGGTTGGTTTATGGAAAATCATGCCATTTACCTGTTGAAATTGAGCATAAGGATTTTTGGGCAATTAAGAAAATAAATTATGACTACTCATTGGCAAGAACAAAAAGGAAATTAGATATCAATGAACTTGAGGAACTAAGGATGGAGGCTTATGAAAATTCAAGGATAAATAAAGCTATAGTTAAAGCCTACCAATCTTGGAATATCAAATTCAAACATTTTGAAACTAGAAATTTTGTGCTCTAGTATAGTTCAAAACTTCATTTACACCTGGGAAAATTAAGGTCTAGATGGTCAGGTCCTTTCATAGTGCATCATGTGTACCCCCATGGGGCAGTGGAGATTCAAGATCCCACTAGTGGTCACATTTTCAAGTTCAATGGTCATAGGTTAAAACCATTCATTGAATCATTCAATAAACAGGAAATATAGGTTGAGTTAACTGATCTAACCTATGAACCAAGAAAAAATTGATAGATTTAGGATTCATGTCAAGCTAATGACATTAAAAAAAAGTGATGAACGAGATGAAACCCATGGTTTTCATGTTTCCAATATTTTTGGAATCATATTTATTTTTTTAAATAGGATTAATGAATCATTTTGATATTTAAAAATAAAAAAAATAGACTGCTGACATGTTCTTCTATTATGAGTATGGATGGGTATGAAAGGGGAGCACCATATTCATCTGTGTCACGTAGTGTGATCCTTGAGTAATACCTTACCTAGAAATTTAAAAAGAAGACAATGTATCATCAGTTCATTTTATTTTTATGTGTTTGTAGGTTAAAATAAAAATAAAAAAAATAAAAAAAATATTAATAAAAAAAAGTACATGTCATAGGTCATGGGTCAAACCCCATCACAATCGGCGAAGCCGTGGGGAATCGAACCCAGGACCGAAGGGAGATAGGGGCGCGTGCTTACCACTGACCTACGTCATTTTGTTCTTCCTTATTCTATAATTTTTATATATATAATTATATTTTACTTTCTTTATTATATATATATATATATATATTGTTTTTTTTTGTTTTTTTTTTGTTTTTTTTTTCTTTTTTTCCACTACGGAATTCTCAGAGTGACATCAAGATCAAGGGATTAAAAGGGAGCAATAAGAATTTAAACTTAAACTCCCAGGTGACTTAATTCCATGATCCTAATTTTCAATTTCCTTTTTGAACTCTCATTCTCTACCTCTACCCCCTTCTAAATTTTCTTTTCTTTAAACATTGGGGGCAATTTTACTTTAAGTTGAGGGGGAGATAAAATAAAATATGCTGTTGTGTCAAAAAAATGAATGATTTGAAAAAACAATGTGTGTAAATGGAAGGAAAAATTCCTTTAACATTGAACATGATAATACACATTGAAAACTTTGAAACTTAATATCAAATAATTTAGCATTCCCCGATTCTGATTTTAATCCATGTATAATTTCATGAGCATAGATTTTGGAAAGTGTGGTTGTCCAATGTGATATTTTGTCATTTATATTTTAATCCAAAAAAAAGATCACAATGCACGTCCTTTGGATAGTGGGGTATTAGTTTGAGTTCATGGGGTCCCCCAAATAAATAGCATAGGTTTTGTGATCATTTTAGTTTTAATATGAGTATTCAATAAAAAAATAAAAAAAAAATTTCACGTAGAGCAATGAAATGACCTAATGTGTGGCTTCCGGCGCTTGGGGATCATGACTCCATAGTTTTCTATCCCAGAGTTAGTAATTTTATCTCTATTTTTGGTAATTTGAATTTGTTTTTTGACTAAGTTAACTCGAGATAATGCCCAAGTATGTGGGCTTCACTTGGTTCCCTAAGGTCTTTGAGCCTGGGAGTCATTGGCAAAGTCTCACTACATGGGTTGACTCTATTGAGTGCAATTTCAATTACCATGGAAAAATTGTAAATACAAAAAAAAATACAAAAAAAATTGAATACTCATCTTAATATTGAAATTTTATTCCACCTAGCGCTTCCATCATTTCCCTCTTGAATAAAGATGAACCCCCATGCCTATTGTGATACACAACACATCCTCATACTTAATTGATATTGGATGAAATATGGCGATGAATTTGAACAAAGGAATGTGCTTGGGATTGGGATCTGCTTATGAAACTATCTTGTATTAAAATATTTTTATGGGTTTCATGATTTTTTGGTATATGGGTTTTTGGTGATCATTGTGTATTAAAATGTTTTTGGAAAAGGGAATTCAAATTTCATATTATTGAGATATATTTTTCTCGGGAATAGAAAATCTCAAGTTGGGGGGTGTGATTAGCCAATAAAAATACATATTTTAATTACATTTTAATGGTATTAAATGTTCATTTTTGATCTTATGGGTATGAGTTAGTGGTTTTTAATTTTTAACATACATTCTTATCAATTGTGCACTTCATGCCTAATGTACACCAATTTAGGCCCAATGATTCATCTGATTTTAAGGATTTTAATTATCCATATTTTAATTTGATATTTTGGGAAATGTATCTAAACTTAAATATTAACATTTTTCATTCAAGGATAAATTGAGGATTAATAAAGGATGATGGAGATATTTGGTGATTAAAGGAAAGAATTCTGGAGAAGGCAGATTGGACACCAGCCCACTGATGAGAATGTGGGACCCACAATAAAAAACCCAATGAAGGAAAAATTTCGTGGGATTCTAGAAGAATTATATAGGAACAAATAATTCTTCAGGATCCAGTGCTAATTCGGCCTCCATGATGGCAATTAAGGCGGCCCAAATAGAATACCAAAATCTGGGCCATAATCTGCGGCCCAGAATGTAATCCCACTACATCGGACATAACTCCCGATTCACAACTCTAAATGGGCCCAACTTTTACAGTAGGTTAGAAGACATCCGGAGATCCATTTACTTATTCTATGTATCACTCTAATTCGGCCATCTAGAAGGTCATTTCGACGCGTCTATTCAGTGGTTGCAAGTTGGATTCCACCTCGGGTCAAGAGTGGAAAATTCCAAGTTCCACAAACTTTCCACCACCCTGATCCTACCATAATCAATTGGGATGCTTCGTACTGTTGGAGGCTCGTCCCAGGGCTCCCAAAATTCATATTTAAGGAATTGGTGGTGGAGGATTTTATGATCTTTTGATCTTTCTTCCATTGTAATGTTATGTTGTGATTTTGATGTCTCAAGTTTTCTTTCACATGTAAGTTGTTTTAATTCTTCCTAGTTTCTTAATAAAAGTTCTTCTTCTAATATTATTATATTCTTCTCCATCTCACTTTGATACTGTTGCCTCAAGGTGTGAATTTATTCACACCAAACCTTGTGAAATTATTCACACAATGGTGGAGTGATCATTTTCTTTTTATTGTTTTCTTTACTTCTTCAATTCCTCTCTCATGAGTCTACTTCCCACTTCCATTGAAACCATAGCATCAATGGAGGGCTAACCCACTTATGAGTTGATCCAAGGGGTAGAAAAGGGCTATATTGGATGTTATTTATCACCCCATTAATGTATAATCACTTCTTTTAATTGAGATTTTTATTTGATGATTTTAAAACTTCTTCGTCCTTGTTGAATTTTAAGGCCACATACTTTAAGTTATAATACAAACCTTTACCTTGGAGTGCTCATAAATTTTATCCTCCAAGTGTATAGGTGATTAGTATTATGGTGAGTTGGTATAAAATAAATAAGTGATAAATTTGTTTGATCTCCTTAAAAGAACGCATCTCGAATATAAGAAATTAAAATAATTGAAAAGGGAATACGTTCAATCCACTCCAAGTGATAACCTATGATCAACTAATAATTTAAAATTTAATTAACTTTTGTGTCTTAGAGTTCACTTAAAACCATATAAAATCAACCCATGTTGGCCACTTCATAGCCAAAAATAGTCCATAGAATGTACGTGTCTATAGGTTTCTTCTTAGGTCTCTGAGGATTCGACAACCCAAGATAAACTACAAGGACCATTCTACCTTCATCTCTTGGGTAAATTTGAGCATGAATCACTTTATTTTCCAATTCAAGGGAAAAGGAAAGCTCCACTTGGAGGTGGTATTTTTGATTGCTCTGTAGGACTCTGGAGTGATGATGGTGTCCAGTGGATCCACGGTCCACTTATTTCATGAGGATTTTTAGTTTATGTCTTGATGATGATGTTGATACAATTGTTTCTATGAATTTAATGAATTTTTTGGATAATTTTTTTCTTTGGGATATCTGACTTCTTGTGGTACTTTCTCCTTTAAGAGTTTTTGTCATACCGACTGTGTAATGTGTTATATTCCATTGTTTTATCATTTTTTGTGGAAAAAACATTCTCTTCGACCTTGATGTGTTTCTAGGTGATGGTTTATAAACCATGGGGATGAGTAATTCCATTTGAGACATGTTAGGACTATATCATGTATCAGTGTACCAAGTTTTATATGATGGTTCATGACACTGATGAACCTAGGGTTCATGGGAGAGGGAGAAACCAAAGGGGAAGGGTTGGGGTAAGGAAGGAAGTGGTGTGCCCTATATTGTAATTTATTTAATGATCACAAACACTTTAATTTGTTTAAAACTAGTTTTAATGTGTTTCTAGTGTGTTTATTATTTTTCTATTGATTTATGTTCGTAGAAGGTATCTTGTCTAAAGTTGGTTTCTTAATAAGTTCATAGGGGATTTTCTCAAAGATTGTGTGGTAGGTAGAACTAGGTTGTTAGTGCAATGCTACCTACTAGATGATAGAATGTGGAAGAACCACCTTATTATCATAAGTCCCACTGGATATCCAGTTAGGTCCACCAACCAATTGATGGTAGAAGACTGTATGGTTGTAGAAGTAGGTAGGCCACCAGCTGCCTAGTGGAGGCTACCAAGTATATGTTCGTGTCGAGACATGACATCTAAGGAGGCATTTATAGTATTCAAAATGAATCACTGCTGGAACTTTAATGTTATGTTTTTACCCAAAGGATTCAATAACATTCATAGTAGTCTTGAATTATATAAAAGAATCATGTGGATGCCTTGGAACTTCATCCATTCTTAGTGTACATCAAGAGAAATGCTCTAAATATTTCATGTCTTAAAAATATATCAAGATCATCAATGATCCATCTTATAGTTTCCATATAAATTTCAAGAAATCATAATCCATATGAATTGATCTTAATCAAAGGAAGATCATCTTCCTAAGTTTCAATCTTCATCAACATTAATTGATCATTTTTAGGATTCATTTTATTCATTCCTTATTTTTTTCTCTCCCTCTTTCTCTCTCATTCTAATGAACCTTTGTTTCTTTTTTTTTATAACCCCTTGGCTCCCATTTTTAATCTATCTCTCTCTCTTACCTTCTCTCTATTTATTATCATTTAGTGAGAGTAGATACCACATTTTAATGGGTTTTCTATAAAGAGAACCATCTCTTTTCTCCCTAATCTTTAATGGTTCTTAATTCTCATTTAAACCAAGGGATATTTTGGTTTATTAATTTCCCATTCAAAATTAAGGGATATATTTTTTGGTTATTGGTTCCCATTAAAACCAAGGTTTCTTAGTTTCTTTATTTTCCCATTAAAAATAAAGGGACTTATTTGGTTCTTTATTCTCATTAAAATCAAGGGGTTATACGCCCTCTCAAGTATTCTGTAGGGGAGGAGATATAGGTGCACCTCTAAGTTATTTTACTAAACTATGTTATCAAATCATGCCTTGTCTATTTAATTTCCACTTTTTAATTTCTAAAAGTCTTCTACATAATTTCCTTGTTTTAATTTATGCTATTATTAAATTTTATAATATCAATTTCTTGCTTTAATTCATTTTATCATTTATTCCATTGATCATTTTATCTGGTTTAATTTTTAAAAAAGAATCCCCCCTCTTTCTATTTCTCTGACCTAATAATTGGTATCAAATAGTACCTTTGACCTTATTTAAAAAACACTTATTACAAATTTTTTTACCTTAATACCATCAATTGGTATAAAAGGGTATCTTTGATTCTATTTCAAAATCTCTTTTTCAAATTCTTTTTTTTTCAAAAAATGTTTTTGATTTTCAAATATTAACTGATTTCAAAGATTGATTTTAAAATGGCATCTACTTCTTATAGAAATGATCCTTTATTTGATGGTTCAAATTATTGATATTGTAAAAATCACATGTCTACTTTCCTTGGTAGTATTTATTATCCTATTTAGAAAATAGTAATGTATGAGTTTTTTCCAACAAAATAATATAAAGAAAATTTTACTCCCAAATATATTAAGAATTTTTACCTTAATAATAAAGATATTAATGTCTTGTATTATGGTTTAGATAAAAATTAATTTAATAGAATATCTTCTTGTAAAACTTCTAATGAAGTCTAGAGATTATTATATGTTACTCACAAAGGAACCAATAAATTCAAACATACTAGGATAGATATGTATCTTTAATATTTTGAAATTTTATCTATACATACAAATGAATCTATTACTAGAATGTTTACTCATTTCACTGACATTTTCAATGGTAGAAAATATCTTAGTGGTGTTTTTCCCATAGAAATTATTATTAAAGAAATCTTATGTGTTTTACATAGTTCATGGTCTCCCAAAGTGATGGAGATCTAAGAATACAAGAACATTAAAAATGGTGTTTAAAGAACTTATTGGCTCCCTAATGACATATGAGATAGTGATAAAATTCCAAATGGTTAAAGAAGTAATGGAAGTTGACGTATGCCTGTCGTGGATCATATATATGAAAATTTTCTAAATTTTTTTATAGTGCAACACAGTAGATGACCAAGTTAATCTCACTTTAGGAACTTGATAATTTATTTACTTAATTTAATTCACCTAAACTATTTATTTTTTTTAGTTATTTCTGAAAACAATGGAATTTGAGAAAATATATAAAATGATAAAAATTAAACTAACATGAAATGAAAAAATGTGATTGGAAAGAAATAACTTGGACTTTATGGTTGGGTTTATAGGTTCTATCAATATTCTTTTGGTTTTTTAAATTTAGTTTGATATTTTAATTATGAAATATCATTCTTAAACTACTATTATTTTATTTAGTGATCATGAGATATTAAATGTATATAGAAAAATAAATTTCACCTCCTCTGGTAATAAAGGTTAATAGAACATATCAATTGAGAGTATGACACCTTCCAGGACCTGACTCCATCGTATACCCACTGAACGGCTCTACTCCATCATATAAAGAGCTGGTACTCACCAGAAAAGAGGAAAAATATTAAAATAAAAGTTTAGAAGTAAATTTGAGTTCAGTGACATGGTGTAAATTCATGACACTCATGCACATCACACTTGATCACTACAAACATAAATAAAACAATATAATTCAAGCACAGACTGAATAGAAACACTACTTATCTCCCTCAATCTAAGCCTTGGTTTAGCCCCTCATTTTTTTGTAATAGGTCACTGTGGAAAGAAGATAAAGAAGACAAAAATAGAAAAAATAAAAGAAGAATGAGGGGAGAGAGAGAGAATAAAATAAAATAAAAGAGAATAAAAAATAAAAAAATGGATAGAATTAATGAATAAATAATGAAGGAGGAGGAGAAGGAGAAGAAGAATGAGAAGGAGGGCGAGGAGAAGTAGAATGGTGGGTGATCACACTTTGACACAAAAATATGCATGAATTAATATTATAAAATAAAATAAATTCAAATTAAAGTAGCATAAAACTAAAATAATAGAGAAACAGATACAAATGTAGTAGCTTGGGTTGAACTTCCCTTCTTCGGTCCGACCTCCCTCTAGTGGTGTGTTGGGGCTCCCTTCATAGTGATGACTCCTCCCCTATAGATAGAGAAGGATTTATTTTGGTCATGACACATACCATATCTCCCTTGGATCTTCATTATCATGGTTCTAAGTCTAAATAGATTTGTTGGATTTTCCATGTTTGAAGTTAGATATTTCAATATCTCCTATAGAAATCAGGATTTCTTATTTTCAATGTGGATCAGGGGTAGCTTTGGACTTCTATATCCATCCATGGGATAATACATGGTGGTAGGGTCATGGAAGGTGCGGTAGTGGTGAATCATGGCAGTGGGGGCAATTTTGATTGATATACTCCATCATTCGGCATTCAAAGTGGCCGAATGAAGCCATCATGGTGGTTGGATGAGGGTTCAAGAGTGATCCTAGGAGGTGGGAGTGATTGTGAATCTCGAGACTAAGATCTTGGTGGTCACCCATGGAATTTCTTGGTGGTTGCAGATGGTGGTCTTCCAATGCCAAGCGGTGGAGGGAAGATTCAAAGGAGGCAGTAGGCAGCACGCGGGTGTCCAAGGTGAGGTTGAACGTGGTGATGGGAAATGGTGTCGTGTTTATTAAAAGTAAATAGTGTGCATATTATACCTCATCTCACATCGAAAAAAATAATTATCATACACTCATTCAAAATATATAGTATGTGAGCAGTGGTTCAAATGCCTGCATCGGTGTGGGCACCCAGATACACATGCACACATGAAAATGGGCTAGGCCACACCACCTAGCCCATGTAGGCTCTCCTATGGCCTGCTAGGCTAGTCGACCCCTTCATGGGGCTAGCTATGTGGTTTTGGTTCTTCAGTTGAGGGTCTACTAGGCATAGACCGTTTTTTTAGTAAACTCCAAAAAAATGTTAAATATTTATAAAAAATACACAATGATATTCAAGAAAATATTCTTAATTAATTTCCAAACTTCAAGATTCCACATTATAATCCACTGAAAAGAATTTTAATTTATATGATGTAAATTTACACAAATTCATAAAACAATGAATTAAATAGGTATACTGATTAAAAATGTAACACCTAGATATTCTATGGTATTTATTTTTTAATTTAATTTCTTCAAAAGCATAGGTTCCACACAACAGCGAGCTTAAACGAACAATGATATACAATTAAATATCATATTTTAAAACGACCATTATAACCTGGTTATTAAATAACTGAGATTGAATAGTATTAATAAAATTATGAAATTTATATATTTTATATTTAATAAAATCTTTTTAAATTCATCTGTATTATTTTATTAGCATAAGATAAGAATGAATCCAATTTTATGCATTAAAAGGGTATATTTTTTTAAAGGTAGTTTTACCACCTTTTAATGGCACACTTATTTTAAAACTATATTTTGACACTTTTATAAATTCTACTGAAAAAAAATAAACATTATTTTTAAAATAATAATGTTAAAATTAGTTTTTGTTAAATTTTGGTATTTTTTAAAAATATTTATTTTCTAATGAATAGTGAAAAATCCCGATTTTTATAAAACTAACATTTTCATTATATTAATAGTCTATTTAATATTTTAATAGAAACTTCACCTATAAAAGTATACATAAAATTTAGTTATCTTTTTAATGAAAATATAATATATTTTTATCATGGCATAAGTAAATAAATGTTTTGAAAAAGATAAATTAAGTATTGGTATTTTTTGTGAAACATAAATGTTTATTCACAATTTTATAACTAAAAGAATTATTTAAAAGAAAAATTATTTTCATAAAATAGTTTAATAAATTTATATTTTTTTGTCTTATGATTATAATATAATTTTATGAGACCATAATTAATTTTTGAAATTGTTATAAAATCAGTTATAATTTTAAAATCAGTATTTTTCAAATAATGACGATTTTATTTAAAAATTAAATTTCACATATTTAGAAAATTATTTTCATAAAATGGAGTTCACTTTTTAATTCTCATGTCGAAAAATTGTTAGGGTGAATTTTTGGTATTTTTCTAAAATAGTTGAATTTTTAGTGAATAGTGAAATACGGTAATTTTTCGATAGAGTTCATTTTTTAATGAGGCTCGTACTTCTGATGGAAATCTTGTGACAGCATCTAGTGGAGATGCGGCACCGGCTTCCATGGTTGAGCAGCGTGAAGCGATGGAATCAAGTCACGATGTTGGTCACCTTGAGGCGATGAATGGAGGAACAACATCGATTGATGTTATTCGAGCTGTTGACGGCAAGCTCACGACAACATCTGATGGAGTCAGGGCATCGACTTCTATGGTTGTAGGGTGTGCGGTGACGGTTTCTGAAGATTTGGGTTGTGATAATGGTGACCTAGTGGAGAATAGAGTTTTTTTGGCACGGCCTAGATCTTTGGGTGAGCATGGTGCGATGAAATCAGTGGTAGCAGCGGATCAATTCCCTGGCGCATGTACTGCTTCAAGACTGGACCAGAATTTTGGATTCTGAAATTGCGATCAATCTCCAGCATCCCACATTTTCTTTAGTGGTCAAGATAAATACCAAGCCAACCTCTGATTTGATAGCAAAACTAGAGAATGAGACTCAGGCAGAAAATGCTTATGTGGAAGAGCCTTCTTTGAATTGATCCTTTGCCTGCTTCAAAGGTGTACCTGACTCTTCTATCTGAATAAAGGGGAACATTGCGCACATCAAAGAGGATCCCAACACTATTTCTAAGCGGCTTAAAATGGGTGAGTTCTCAATCATTGCTCGATTATTTCTTCTAAAAGGATCTCAACCTTTCAAAATTGATGAACTTAAGAAGTGTATCTCGACAATTTGGGGATTTACATCTTGGAAATGTGTCTCGCTAGGAAGAGGATACTTTCATATGCTCTTTCCCATGGAGTAAATGAAAATTAGAGCTTGGGGCTTTGGTTCCATTGCACTCAAACCAAGAATTGTTCACCTCAGAGAATGGGAAAAAATTCAATCCATTTGAGGTTGGTAACACCACCACACAAATTTGGGTAAGAGTGTATGGGTTGAATTGGATTATTTGGAACCCCAAAATTTTGTATGATATTTCTTTGTAAATTGGTATTCCTATCAAAATTGACAAGGAAACATAAGTGGCTTGATTTGGTCACTAATCTCGGTTCTTAGTTGAGGTTGAATTAAGATCGACTCTGGTTGAAAAGGTTATGCTTGCAACTGATGATGACATTATTGAATTGAAGATAACTTATGAAAAAATTTCAAAGTTCTACAAATATTGTTGCATTATTGGTCATGAGTTGTCTACATGTAGGCTCTCAACTGTTTGAAACTTTTGTACTTCACATGGACATGAAATGAGCAATTTTCCTAAAAAGATTAAAAGTACACATGTTCGGAAGCCCGATGATGGACCTGTCATTCCTGTTGATAAGAAAAAAGCACAAGGGGTGTTTATGAAGATGTTTTAAATCCTACAGTTAAGTAGAAAGGTCACATATATGCCTCTAATTCTGAGAACAAGCCAAAATCTTGGTCTTCCATCTTTTTTGAAGAAGCGAATCTGCAAAATTTTGATACTCAATATCAAGTCAAATGTATTGATTTGCAGAAAATTTAAATTTCTTCATCTCCTAAATTGTTAGGCCATGTTGATAAATCCAAAGTTGGAAAAGATACTAAAGATGTCACTCAAAAATAATCTCACCATCCACCTTCGAATGATGAGATGGTTGCTTCAGATATCCAAAAGGGTAGGAAAATATTAGAAACTGACTCCCCCATTGTTTCTAATCCTGGTCACGCTTCTTCAAAACTCACTGTAGATGGTGAACGCCTTCAGATCATTCCTTACAAGAAGGAAAAGTATTTAGCTGTATTGACTGCAGGTAACCCTTCCTTTGGTCAACATATTGTTAATGCTTTTAAGATGCAGGATACCAATCAGGGCTCTCCTGATGAGACTCAGGAGATCCTTGTCCAGGCTACTTCAGTTGAGGGGGTTGTTTCTCCTGGAAAACACAAAGAGAAATAATATAGCTCTGATTCTGATAGCACCGATGTTGAGACACTTTTATAAAGGCTAAAAGTGCTTCCTTCTAGTAGAGGAAGATCAAGAGGTCGAGGTCGGGGTCATGGAAGGGAAAAATGGCATGCAATTCAAGAAGAAGAAAGGAAGATAACTGCCAGATTTATGAAAAAGACAGGTAGATAGTTTTATGCCTTGGGATTTTCCATGTTTCTTGTTTTCCTTTTGGGTACTCTCTTTTGGTTTCTTTTAATTTTAGAGGCACTACCTCCACATTTTAAAAAAAATACTCCTCTCCTCCCACTATAAATAACACCCTTCACCGCTTCTTTCCCTCACACCTCCAAATCCTTGAATATTGTCCAATTTCTTTCTAATAATATTCCCAAGACTCTTCCTCGCTTATATGAGGTTTTGGTCTCAAAAAAATACCCAAAAAAATCCCTAAGTAGGTTCTCAAGGAGAATAATTCAAGAAGTAAAATCCTCTTTCAATTTCTTTATTTTCTTTTCACTTTATTTTCTTTTCTTATACTCTACTCACCTATTCTATAAAAACATGAATTATAACTCCATTATATTATATATACTCTAACTTTATTATGTCAGTGGAAAATCCATCATCAAGTATATTCTCCTTTTCCTTTTATTTATAAGATGAAAACATCATCTGTGAGGTGCTAATTTACCACCTTCATGGATGACATGTTTTCATTTTTCAATTACACCTTCAAGGATGGTTATAAAACCAATTTTTATAGTTAAAAAGACCTTAATATGTGTAATAAAACTTATTTAATGTTTTTAAACTAGTATATATATATAATATTAACTCATAACACAAAACTAGTGCATGATAATCGAACAATCGCCAAAATAATCTAAACGATTATCACTAACATCTTATCTAATGATTCATCCTCACCAAAAATAACCAAATGAATTATATAACCATTTAATATTATTTAAGATCATTATTAACATATAATTTCAATTCTTTACAACTATTTTCATTTTACATGTTCTTCCAAATGCGTATAAAAGTAAACCAATCATAAAAACCAAGGAAATGAATGATCCCAAATGATAAAATTTTATTTTATAACTCATAAAAAAGGCCATAAATGAACTTGATAAAATTATAATAAATCAAATACATGTAGAAAATTTTATTAATTAATTAATTAATGGATTTAACATGATTATCTAGGATATTAATATCAAGTCCATAACACATTCGGACATAAGGTAAGGGTTTTCTCATCTCACTTTTATTTCTGTGAGATATGCCTTATTCACCATTATTTCTTGTGTGTGGTGTATGTATACTACCCATTGATGTATAATATCATGAATATATTTATCTTCATGGTATTAAATTTATTATTTTATGATCATTCATTTTATGGGGCACATGGTTTGACTGTTTGTAAAGTGGTAATGGATTCTTTCTGAACCTCAATTTTTCATTCGGGTTATGATTTCTCTCTCTTTACCCCAATGTAATTCTTATTTATTTTTATATTCTTATTATAAATTTTGTGTATATGTTCCAAACTCATTTTTCTATATTATTTAATCTTTCTTTGATGGGAAAATACATGTTTTATAAGGTTCTATTTTCAATTCCTCTTGATAATCAAGCCCTATTTAAGGGAACTTTCAAATTTCAAACTCATTTTCAAGTACACTCCATAATTTTTTTAATCCACCAATATTTTTCTAAAACCACTGCTTTTATAATTAAAAAATAACTTTTTCCATTACTGTTTTTATGAAAAAATTTAAGCCTTTTACTATTTTAAAGTCTCCTTAATATTTTCCCTTAAACTGCCCTAAATAGGTTTATTCATAATGTTTCTTACAAACACTTTTTACACATTTTCACTTTATTTAGACATAATTTATGTCTCAAACATAATTTAATTTCCCTTACCTTTTATTTTCTAGTATATAAATGTTTTCAATATGATTTTATGAAAAATACAAATGATTTTTCCAAAATAACTCTTCTTTACAAAGTAAAAGGGTATTTCTCTCAAGAATTTATCAATGATTTTATTAAAGTGTTTTCATATATGATTATGATTAAAATATTTTAAAGTGTTATGAGACACTTTTATTTAAATATATATTTTTAAATCAATTATTTGATGTATTAGGAATGCATTGGATTTAGTAACTGATAGGCGGGGCCCGCTATATCCCCTCGATGCATCGGTAGGTCTCATGGGACAAACTGGATCGGGTTTTGGCCAAGACCTTACCCATTTATGTAGAATTATTAGATGAGGCATTGATGGTTTTTTTATGATGTATGTCATTATGAATTCCCTCATTATGATATTAGTAATTGATAATCCATGTGATTATTTGACTAGACGAATATCCATGGTTAATTTTCATTCTCATGTGATTATTTATATGAAATTATTTATTTAGCTTTTATTCCTTCCATATTATGCTCAAGATTATATTCTAATGGCATGTGTTTTTATTAATTCACCATGCCTTATTGTTTATTTTTATTTTTGATAACTTTATCTATAATTAATAACCTTATTGAGCATCTGATATCACCCATTCTTATATTTTATTTTTCCCCAGGAAGTGATGATGTGTATTATGAATGACTTGGAGGGATAATCTAGGAGTTTATTGATGTTTCAAATGGTTTTTTTACATTTTTTTCTTTCACATTGTAATGTGAAACTTATGTCTGTATCTAGTTTTTCAAAGCTACTAAACTATTTAGTCCTTCAGGATGTGACTTCCTTGTTTATTATATGAATGTAATAAAGTAAGGCACTGGCTCTAGGCTACTGGGTTCTGGGTATTTAAATTTTTTATCAGAGTAAGTTTAGTAGAAAACTTGGAAACTAGATTTGGAAAACATAGATTAGGGAACATAACAACAATATAGACTTTGAGGTTAATCATAAACGATCTAGAATTTGGTAAGGTTGATATTTTGTGGGTCTTCCTAGTAATACATCCTTTTCTAGATACTATAAGTGGATGTGATTCTGGAACAGATATAACTTGGAGTAATAAATCTGAAAAGGTTTGTCACGCATGACTTGGTGTAACCTGGTATACAACAACAGGACTTACTATGCACCCGATTTGACACTCTTGGGGGATATTCTTAGAATAATTCACATTTTCTTTACAAAACATTATGAAATATTTAATAGTAAATATGTCCCCAAAGAAACCATGTTTATGATTATGAGATTAGCTACACATAAATTTTTCAATTTATGTTAAGTATTTCATTATTTTTGGGATTATACATTTAGTTTCATAATGTTATGATCTAATCTAGTGTACTCAATTGTTTATAAATGAAACCTAGTAGAAGTAATGGGAACTACATCAATGCACATAATCCAAAGAGTAAGAATAATCATTTCTTCAATGGGTTTAATCTATATTTCTAAAGGGGAGTATTCTACCAAATATTCTCACCATATGAGAAAATAATATCATGTTCTAAAAATATAGAGAAAGAACTATTCAAGTATTATATCTTCAAAGGGAAGTAAGAGAAGAATAGTAAATATAGGGAAAATAAATAAAAATAGATGAATGTAAAGAAGTATTTTCCCACATGTGATAATTTTGGAAGGAAACGCCTTGGTATATGCTTGAGAGGAAAAGGAGTTTGCTTAAAGTGTGTAGAAAAAGGCCACCATGATCATGATTATAAGGAACAGAAATAATTTTTCAATGTTCAGTGTTTCAACTTCAAGGAGATGGGACACTCTGAAAATAAATGTCATAAGCGTCAAATGAATATACATAAAAATAGGATAATAGATGCTACTACCATAGACAAAAATTGATGATTAATATTCTTGTGTTCGGATTGAATAATTATGTTATTTTATTATTTTAACAATAATGATTTGGTTATAAGAATAATGAGATATATAAGGATTTTACTACATTACTTATTGATTAAGGAATTTGAAGCATGAGATGAATAGCACCAATAATCTAAAGAAGTGGGTTTGTTTTAAGTTAATCTTCTTAAAAACACCTGAATTAGTAAATATAACCCTAAATATGTGATTTATGTTGAGATAATATTAAATAGATTTTTATGTGATAGTATTGGTGACCATGAAGGTGGTTAGTGATCTGATGGATTATGTTATGCTAGAAATATTAGATGTTTAATTTAAGGAAAACCTGATATTTGTAGGCATGCATTTTTCAAAAAGGTTTAAAGAATATTATGGTATTAATATATTTGAAATGTGTTATTAAGAGATATATTATTTGTAGAATCTTATGTTAAGTTGATTTTGGAAATTTATTGACCGTCCTTCTAAATTTTGGGTTGTTGAATGTGGAAAACATGTTTTAGATTAGTCTTAAGATTAATTACTAGTGGAATGGATCGAGTTAAAATTTGGAAATTTTTATTAATAATGTATGCTAACATTCTTGGTTTTAGTAAACATTTAAAGGTTGAAGGAATGACTTAAGGACCATATTATTCATTAAAAGTGCTTCAAATGTGATAAATTCATCTTGAACTTTCATTTCTAGGTGTAAGGGATGAAGTTAAAATACATCAAAGCACAACCAAAATATGAGATTATGATTATGACATGGAAACTAATCAAGTTTATTTTCTTAGTTTCTTATATGAATATTAAAAGAATCCCTCAACTCCAGGAAAAAAATTTGGAACAATAACATTATCTATTTACTTTTATTTCTAAGAAATCAAAGTTCATTTAACCGATCATAAATTTATGGCTTTATGATGGTTAACTTTTTAATGACCATGTTTTTTATCACTCTCCATCATAACTTTATGGTTAGATTATTCTTCTATGTCCATATTTTCCCTTAAAACTAGTTTCATCCTATTAGAATGCCTAGTTTTTTCGTGACATTTTCATTTCCCTTTCCCAGTCATTAAGAGTAAATTTTATTAACCCTATTTCCTATGTGGGTTTCCCACAAAGGAATTTTGAAGTATCAACCTTTGATTTTTGAAGCATAATTTCAAATTGTGAGGATGAAATTTATTGAAGTAGGGGATAATTTAACACCCTGATATTTTATGGTATGTATATTTTTAAATTTAATTTCTTCGATGGCATAGGTTTCACACAACACCAAGCTTAAATGAACAATCATATACAATTAAATATCATTATTTTAAAATGATCATTATAACCTACCCATTAATTCAGTGGGATAGAATATTATTAACAAAATTATAAAATTTATATATTATATATTTAATAAAATGTATTTACATTCATTTTAATTATTTTATAAGCATAAGATAATAATGAATTGAATTTTATGCATTAAAATGCTATATTTTTCTAAAGATAGTTTTACCACCTTTTAATGGGGAACTTATTTTGAAACTATATTTTGAAGCTTTTATAAATTATATTCAATAAAATAAACTTTATTTTTAAAATATGAATGTCAAAATTAGTTTAGAGTGAAATTTTGGTGTTTTTCTGAAAATATTTATTCTCCAGTGAATAGTGAAAAATATCGATTTCTATAAAACTTTAATTTTTGTTATATTAATAGTTTATTTATGATTTGAATAGTAACATCACTTATTAATGTATACATAAAAATTATGTATATTATTAATGAAAATATAATATATTTTTATCATTGAATAAGTAAATAAATGTTTTGAAAATGATAAATTAAGTATTGGTATTTTTATGAAACATAAATGTTTATTCACAATTTTATAAATAAAATAATTATTTAAAAGAAAAATTATTTTCATAAAATAGATTCATAAATTAATTTTTTTTTCTTATGATTATAATATAATTTTATAAGATCGTAATTAATTTTTGAAAGTGTTATAAAATCACTTATAATTTCAAAATCGGTATTTTTTGAATAAATGATGATTTTATTTAAAAATTAATTTTATCATATTTAGAAAAATATTTTCATAAAATAGAGTTCATTTTTAAACTCTAAATGTTGAAAAAAAATTAGGGTGAATTTTTTGAGATTTTTATAAAATAGTTGAATTTTTAATGAATAGTAAAATACGGTAATTTATCGTATTTGATAATTACATGAATTACTGAGTCATAGATGATGTATGGATGATGTAAGTCCATAATATAGGACTATATTGTATTATTTTAATATATTTAGTGATAATTCTCAAACTATTTATAGTCTTGAGCCAAAATAAAAAATAAATAAATAAAATATTCAAAAACACTCCCCTCCTCCCACTATAAATACCACCCCACACCACCCCTTTCCCTCACACCTCCAAAGCCTTGAATAATTTAAAATTTATGCCCAATACTATTTCCAAGACTCTTCCCCACATCCATGAGGTTTTCTTCTCAACAAAATACAAAAACAAATTTCCCTGAGGTTCTCAAGGAGAATAATTCAAGAGGTAAAATCCTCTTTCACTTTCTTTATTTTCTTTTCACTTTATTTTCTTTTTTTATTATAGTCTCCTCACCTCCTCTATCCAAACAATCATGATAAATACAGTATCTTATATATACTATAATTTCATTATTTCAATATAAAATCCACCATCAATTCTATTTTTCTTTTCCTTTTATTTTAAAAATGAAAACATCATCTCTGAGGTGTCAATTTACCACCATCGTGGATGACGTGTTTTTATTTTTCAATTATTCCTTAAAGCCTAGTAATAAAACTAATTGTTATGGTTAAACAGACCTTAATATGTGTAATTAAACTTTTTAAAAGTTTTTTAACTAGGTTATATACATAATATTAATTCATATCCCAAAACTAGCACGTGATAATAGAAAAACTTCCAAAATAATCTAAACGATTATCACTAACATCATATCTAATGATTAATACTCACCCAAAAGAACCAAATGAATTATATAAACATTTAATATTATTTAATATCATTATTAACTTATAATTTTAATTCTGTATAACAATTTTCATTTTAAATGATCTTCCATATATGTATAAAATTAAATCGATCATGAAAACCAAGGAAACAATCCCTCCCAAATGATAAAATTGTATTTTATAACTCATCAAAAAGTCCATAAATTTAATTAATAAAATTATACTAAATAAAATAAATTTAGAAAATTTTATGAATTAATTAATTAATGGATTTGATCTGATTATCTAGGACATCAAGATCAAGTGCAGAACATATTCAGACATAAGGTAAGGGTTTTCTCATTTCACTTTTATTTGTGTGAGACATTCCTTATTCACCATTATTTCTTATGTGTTGTGTATGTATAATACCCATTTATGTATCATATCATGAATATATTTATCATCATGCTATTAAATGTCTTATTTTATTATCATTGATTTTATGCGGCATATGGTTCGACTGTTTTCAAAGTGGTAATGGATTCTTTCCGAACCTCCATTTTTCATTCATGTTTTTCTTTCTCTCTCTTTACCCCAGTGTAATTATTAATTTTTTTTATATACTTATTATAAATTCTATTTATATGTTCCAAAATCATGTATCCACATCATTTCATCTTTCTTTTATGGGTAAATACATGTTTTATAAGATTCTCTTTTTGATTCCTCTTGATAAGTAAGCCCGATTTAAGAGAACTTTCAAATATCATACCCATTTTCAAGTACACTTCATAATATATTTTAATCCAATGATATTTTTCTAAAATAACTCTTTTTATCCTGAAAATTTATCTTTTTTCATTTGGTATTTTATGCAAACATTTAATCCTTTTACCATTTTAAAGTCTCTTTAATATTTTCCCTTAAACCGCACTAAAGATGCTTATTTCTAAAGTTTCTTAAAAAATATTTTTACATGAATTCACTTAAATTGGGAATCATTTATGGAAAAAACATAATTTTTTGTCCTTCTCTTTTATTTTCTAGGATATACATGTTTACAATCTGATTTTATGAGAAATACAAATGATTTTTACAAAAGAACTCTTCCTTCCAAAGTAAAAGGGTATTTCTATAAAGAATTTATCAATGATTTTATTTGAGTATTTTAATATATTATTATTATTAAAATATTTCAAAGTGGTATGTGACACTTATATTTAAATATATATTTTTAAATTGATTATTTGACATATGAGGAATGCATTGGACTTAATAAGGGAAGGGCAGGGATCGATATAACCCCCCGATTCATTGTTAGGTCTCGTGAGACAAACCAGATTGGGTTTTGGATAAGGCCTTACCCATTTATATAGAATTATTGGATGAGGCCTTGATGTTATATTTATGATGTCTAACATTATGCATTATCTCATTATGATATTATTAATTGATAATCCATGTGATTATTCTACTAGTAGAATATTCATGGTTAAGTTTCATTATCATGTGATTATTTATATGGAATTATTTATTAAATTTTATTCCTACCATATTATGGTCAAGATTATGTTTTAATGGAATGTGTTTTTATTCATTCACCATGCTTATTGTTTATGTTTATTTTTGATATCTTCTGCTGTAATTGTTACCCTTACTGAGCATCTGAGCTCACCCCTTTATTATGTTTTATTTTTCCCCAGGAGGTGAAGATTTGTATTATGAATGAATTACAGGGATAAAATAGGAGTTTATAGATGTTTCCAATGGTTTTTCTATTTTTTTCTTTCAATTTGTAATATAAAACTTATGTTTTTGTCTGGTTTTCCAAAGATACTAATCTATTTGGTCCTTTAGGATATGACTTCCTTGTTTATTGTACGAATATAATAAATTAAAGCACCATCTATAGGATATTGGGTTAAGGGTCCTTAAATTTGGAATCATATGAATTTTAGTAGAAACTTTGGAAACTGGATTTAGAAAATAAATATTATGGGGCATAACCCTAAGATATACTTTGATGTTAAGCATATAAGAACATCCTAGAAATTTAGTAAGGTATAGATTATTGCTGGAGCTGGTTCCATGTAACCAACTTATATGAACTTTTTGATAACTTGTATCCATAGTTTTTAATATTAACAAACTTATTATCACATCATTATTGTTCTTCTTTGTAACATGGTATGTAATAATGTCTCTAGAGTAGTTGTCACACTAAAAGGCCATAGCAATTCCCCACTATGATGATAACCTGAAAGTACTATGAAATTATTCTTAAATATATGTTTTATAGCTGGATGATATCATTTGAGGGACAAAAATGATACAGGCTATCAGGGGTGGAAACTCATAGGACTTTGAGGCACCTTCTCATGGTGTACACCCTTGGTAATATCTAGTAGGATATTATGATAACGGGGCCTACTGGTAGAAAATCCACATTTATATGTGTCATTGGATATTCTTATCTACGGATGTTTGTATTTTTCCTTATACTTTTAGATTATTATTAATAATTATTACTAGTAATGTAATTTGATGTATTTATGAAAACTATGAAGAAAGATGTTCATAGTGAGGTGGGATATGTTGGGTGCATCATGATTAATATTTCACTAATGAATAATGTGATAAAGGATTTATCCCTTATATTATTTAATGGAAGTTAATATCTTAGTCCCTTTGATGGAAATTATATATCCAAAATAAATCCATGGCCACGGTGTTCTATAGGAAAGTTATATTTCCAGAAATTCAAAGAAAGAGACATCGAGCACATAGGTTGATGGCACCAGCATGCAACCTGCTTGATGTGATATATTGTGATAAATGAATTACATTACATAGTAAGAATCCATATGAGGTATTATGTCATTTAGGAATTAACTTTTTTTCTATGGGTGCCTTGGTGTGTTTCTAGATGTTAACCTTGTACTTCAGGTTGCTTCACCTAATGCCACTGAGAAAGAGTCCTAGAGGGTCACACAATAAGTGTATCCAGAATCTTAGTTAAATAATATATTATTATTTGTTATTTAAAAAGTTAAATAAATATTATTTCCACATGTGGTTTAATAATTATTCATGTTTTCTTGATCGTATTTATTTCGTCACCAGTAATTCGAGAGAATATAAAGTGAGTGGAATATTTAATAAATATTTATTTTTTATTTTGTGAATATAATATTTATTTATTAATTGGAGAATAATGAAATTATATTTATTTAATAAATAAATAGAAATTATTTAGGGTCCGATAAATATTATGGAGGAATGATGGACCGTGATTTTAGGTCTATTCAGAAAATAATAGATATTGAATATTATTTGATTAAATAATATTTAATTTTAATTTTAAAGTTAAGTACATGTCAATAAATAATATTATTATTATTATTATTTGACATGGGTTTCTCACTAGGATTAAATAAATAATTAAGGGAACTTGTTCAATTATTTTATTTTAACCCTAGTGATATATAAACCCAGTTATGTTATTTTTCTCAATAATCCAATTCATTTATTTGGTTGTGCATAATGGATTTGGAGAATCCTCTCAAGAACTAGAGATATCTATTCTCCAAGATCGCTCCCAATAATGGAGATAAATATTCCTCCACCAAATCAAGGAGAACATTTTGGAAGCAATTCTCATAGTGATCAAAGGCAGACAATTCAAGCATAAGGATCTACTGTGCTGGCACTATAGATTCCTTCAGCGACGTCTGGAGATACATGGAACACATGTGGATCACCACTTGAGGGAATGTGCACTTGATTCCTAGAACACAACAATGGTGCATCACAGATATATTACCATATCCATCAATGAAGAAAGAATTCAATCAAAGATAATTATTTATTTAATTAAATTGATTATAAATAATATGTTATGATCCTCTCTTGGTTTCGGTGTTATATCCTTTATCTATATTCTTTGATTCAATTTCGTAGATCACAGTGTTTATCATTGTGTAAATCTTGGATTGATCATCAATCATAGAAAAAATAAAAGTTGGGAACTGCCCATTGCACGCTTCCGTTGTGCCCAGAACGTATAAGTGGTATCAGAGCAGTCGCATAATTATTTATAATTATTTAAAGATAATTAGTGATTTATGCATTTTAATTTAGTTTTTCAATTCAAGTTTAATCATTATTTTAATCGGAGTCATGAGATATGCTTCTTCCTCGTTTATTTCTCATAGATATAATTGATATGATTAATTTAATGAACAAAATAAAATCAAAGATCTCATCCAGATTTTCCAAGGATTCTAGCCAAATAACATAGTAGTAAACATATTGTAACCAGAGTTACATGTCATGTAGTTGTGTTCAATGCCTCAGAAATTAATTCAGAATCAATTCAGTCATATTAATTAATGACATGCGGTGTAGTTATTACCTCACACCGTGGGTTGACTGGGACAGATTGTCACACAGTAGGCCGGAGTACACGTTATGTAGCCCATGTACACGGCGTGTAGTCCCTTTGGGTAAAATATGGGCTATGTATTTCAATACATAGCCTACATTTCTGGTGACCATATAATTTGTAGATCACATGGCGTTTAGCCCATTGGACACGGTGTGTATCCCATTGTACATGATGTATACTCTATTTTTCTGAGGTATGATCAACATTCTGAGTCTCTAGGCATGTACCTCAGATAGATGGTGAGATATGTACATGCCATGTCGCTCACATGTACACATTGTGTACTTATACCGAATTAAGTAGATCTAAAATTTATTTATTATATTATGTAAACCTTGAGACATGTTCTTGTGTGTGGTGATTAAGATTATAGGACACTCCATATGATGGTTTTTAATATTTATATATATAAATTTTTAGTAAATATCTATGTAATGTTCAGATCTGTATATCATGTATGAGTTGTATTATAGTTGTTACTCTATTTTAATTGAAGCATAACATGTGGACAAAAAATCAAGTAATTTTTGTAATCATTAAGTTTATAGTACACTTCATAAAAGAACATGATAAGTCGTGTATTCCATGTGTCACAAGAGTAAATAGTATACGAGTATAATAAATATTGGGTAGAATCGGACATGTATTCACTGTATTGCCTCTAAGGTACATTTATGTACATAGTTAATTTTAAATAAATTTATTTAATTTGTTTAAAATTATAATGGATAAGAATCTAAAGGAAATTTAGATGATAATTAAGATAAAAAAAATTGATTAATTAAAGATAATAATTAATTTATTCAAGCATTATTTATCTTAAATAAGAAATATTAATAATTGAATGATATTTTTATTAAATACATAATTTTTTTCATGCATGTGGATGATCATGAGAAAAAACCAGACCTTTTTATGTGATTGGTTTTATTTAATTTATTATTAAACTAAATTTTTGGCATGAATTCATTCTATCCTCTTATTATATAGGGCATGTTTGCCCATGATTTATTTTATGTAAACCCTTTTCCCCTCACCTGTGTGTGAGTAAAATCATATATAATGGATGGATCTCCCAAGCTAGTGGAGGTGGTTCAAGTTAGGAGTCGGGGAGAAACCAGTCTAAGGATATATATATAGGTGGACAGGTGGAAAGCTGTAACACAAACCTTAATCGGTTCAAGGTGTTTTTCCCCTAGGTCAATGGTTAGTTTATCAACCATTATATAAACTAACCATTATTAAAAGCTCATGATCATACCACTTTATTGTTTTATTTCTATCAGTTTCATGCTTTTTTCATTATGGATATTTTTTCATGATCACATAAATTAATGAAATTAATGAGTGTGCAAGATAGAACTAAAATAAATTAGCTTATGCATAAATATTATCTAAGACATGGTTAACCACTTAATTAAATCTACTTAATATTAAAAAGCATATAATAAAGATAATAATTGGAAATTTATGCATAAAGGATAAAATATATCAATTATATATATTAAGTCGGTATAACCTTCCACTGCTTTAGTTAAAATCGAACCATAGTTCAAAGTGCTTGACCATCGTAAGTTGGGGTGCTTTCAATTATTGGGGAATTATAACTTGAATTTTTGGGTTGACTTAACTTAGTTCGCATCAAGGGTTGACTGCCAAAGCATTACTTGGTGTAACTGAGAGGCAAAGGTTGGGGAAATTTAAATTAATGATTTCAGGATTGGGGAGTCCACTCAACAGATCAAGGAATTGTGAGTTAATGTAGTTGGAATTTGGAATACCTGGCTAAAACCATTAAAGTTTCTTTACCAATCAAAGTTGGGGAAATGAGACGGGAAATATGGATCCTTGACACTATAATGTCAAAGCGATAGGATATTCTGAATTTAATGGTGATGGATATTGGGTTTTTCTAAAATAGTGGGAGACTAATAAATATAATATTTATTTATTTGTGTAAATTTTATGAGATAAAGTATTAAAATTCTGATCAACTTATTTTGTAGAAACAAAATTAAAATGAATTCAAACATATCATTGTGATCCATACTTGATAATAATAACCTTCTCACAGGAACAAATTTATAAGAGTTTCAAAGGTTATTATGTGTTATACTTTTCCAGGAAAAAAATTATATGTGCTGGAAGAACCTTTTTGAGTTGTTCCTGGTAATGATGTAAGTGATGAAGATCTATCTCTCTATGAGAAACATATAAATTATGATAAATATGTTAATTTTTTCATGATTTCATCCATGAACAATGATATTTTGAAGTAGCATGTGGACATGGATTCATATATCAGGATGTCTCACCTTTGGGATCTCTATCAAGATAAGGTGTGATAAGAGAGGTATGAGATCTCTAATGATTTTTTTACAACTAAGATTGGAGATTTTTTTCCATCTAGGCCTCATGTAGTTAAACTTATTGGCTACATTGAACACCTGGACATCTTAGGTATTAAATTCCCTGATTATTTTTGTACAGATATCATTATTTCATCATTACCTAATACCTTCTCCATATTTATTGTTAATTACAATATGAGTAATAGTGATAAGAGTTTTCTATAAATTATTAATTTGATTCTCCAAGTGTATTAGGACATGGGGCATGATAAACCCATGGTCCTTATAGTGAATAATAAAATGAAGAACCAAGAAAAGGTTCCCAAGACCTATAAATATTCTAAATCCCCCGAGCACCATCCTTCTAAGAAGAGGAAGATCTAGAGACAGGGAAAGGAAAAGGAGGCAGTATGTTTTTCATGTTGGAAAGTCATGCTACTGGAAGAGGAACTGAACCCAAAAGAAAGGGGATTATAAAGGTATGTTTTTTATTGAGTGTAATCTTTGAATATCTACACATTGGGTATTATATATAGCTTTTGGTGCTCGTATCTATATCTAAATGTAGGAACCAAGTAGATTTTGAAAGATTTCCAGAAGATAGGTGGATCTGAGAGATGCTAATGGTGTGAGGAAGGCTACTCTATCCATTAGTGACTACCACATTTTATTTCCAACTAAAATGATTTTGGTTTTAAAAGATTGTTATTATGTACCTACAGTTACCAAGAACATAATTTCTCTATCATTCCTAAATATAGATGGATTTATTTTCATGTTTAGAAATAAAATTTGTTTCTTTTATAAGGATATCATATGTTATGGTATGGCACATTTAAATAACAGCATTTATATATTGAATTACTAAATCTAAGTGTTGGAAATTGATAAAGAATCATACTCACAAGACTCATATAACACCCAACTATGGCATCACCATCTTGGTCATGTAAATGAGAAGCATTTGAAAAATCTATGTCAAGATGGTTATTTAGACTCATATGAGCAAAAACCACTTGATAGATGTCATTATTATTTACAAGAAAAATGACCAAACCTCTATTCGGGGGACATGGTGAAAGGGCCATAGAACTTTTAGGATTGGTACACACTAATGTGTGTGGACCATTTCCAATAAAAGGTTGAGGTGGATATTCTTACTTTATAACTTTTAATGATGACTTGAGTAGATATGGCTATGTATAATTGATGAGGTATAAGTCTGATTCCTTTGAGAAATTCAAGGAATTCAAGAATGAAGTAGAGAATCAACTTGGTAAGAAGATAAAGAATATTTGATTGGATCGAGGTGGTGAATATCTTAACCAAGACTTTATCAACTTCTTACAAGATTTTGGGATTCTATCTCAACTCACTACACCTTATACACTATAGTGGAATAGTGTTAGTAAAAGGAGTAACTACACCTTGTTAGAAATGGTAATTTCGATAATGAGTCATGTAGATCTTTTGTTATCCTTTTAGGGATATGCATTACAAATTGTGGCATACACATTAAACTAAGTTCCAACTAAAGCAGAAAATGGAATTCCCTTAGAGTTATGGAGTGGAAAGAAATCTGTTTTTTCCCATACATGTGTATAGGGTTGCAAGTAATTTTTTAAGTCCTTATCAGGAAAAAAATTAGCAACCTGGGGTACAAAGTGTATCTTTATCAGGTATCCTAAGAAAACAAAGGGATACTTCCTATACATCCCCTCAGATAAGAAATTGATTTTTTCCATACAAGATATCCTTCTTGAGAGGGATCATATCCTAAAAATGTATATTGGAATATAGATTGACTTCAATGAAGTTGATTCTCAAGATAAATACGAGTTGGTATAGGAATCGATTCCACAAGTCCCCATGGAAGAATTAGTTCCAGAAACACAAGTACTACGTAGGAGCATAAGAGGGGTAAGAGAACCAAAGAGATATGGTTTTCTAGTCACTGAGGATGGTGACTCATCATTGGTTGATAATGATGAACCTCTCTACTAAAATGAGGTAGTATAAAGCTTAAAAGCTATGAGATAAAATAATCCATGAATTCTAAAATTGATTACATGTATTAGAACCAAGTTTGGGTTCTAGTCGATGCAGTAATTGATGTAAATCATGTTGGATGAAAATGGGTATTCAAGAAGAAACTGGACATTGAAGGTAAAGTAAATACAAATAAATCAAGGATATGGGATAAAGGGTTTAAACAACATCAAGGAATTGAATATGATGAAACCTTTTCACCAGTTTCCATGTTTAAATCCATCAGAATTATACTTGCTATAGTATCTTAGCATGACTATGAGATTTGGAAGATTGATTTAAAAACTGAATTTCTTAATGGGAACCTTCAGAAAGATGTCTATATGACACAACCAGAAGGTTTTGTGACTCCCTATGATTCCAAAAGGATTTTAAAGTTTCAGAGATCCATTTATGGATTGAAGCAATTATCCCGGTCATGGAACATTTGATTGGATAAATACATAAAATAATTTGGATTCATTAATAATAAATGTGAGTCATGTGTTTACAAGAGGTTTAGTGGTAATGTGGTCATTATCCTAGTAGTGTATGTTGATGACATATTACATATTGGAAACAACATATTAGTCTTGCAGTCTATAAAGGACTGGTTAAACAAGTGTTTCTCCATGAAGGACTTGGGTGAAGTAGCCTATATTCTAGGGATGAATATCATTCATAATAGATCCAAGAGGCTTCTTGGACTAAGTAAAAGTACATATATTAACCTGATACTAAATAGATTTATTATGGAATAATCCAAGTGGGTATTGGTTCTAGTATCACATGGTTTATATATTTTGAAGAAAATTTGTACTCACACATAATAAGAGAAAGAGAGAATGATAAAGATCACATACACTTCAGTGATAGGATCAATCATTTATGTCATGTTATGTACTATACTTTATGTTTCCTATGCATTGATCATGGTAGGTATATATCAAGAAGATTTAGGATAATATCATTGGACTAATGTTAAGGATATCCTTAAGTATTTGAAAAGAAATAAGGATATGTTCCTGGTATATGGAGGAGAGGAGGAGCTAGTCATCAAGGGTTATACTAATGTTAGTTTTTAGTCAGGTCAGAATGATCTGAAGTCACAGTCAGGATATTTTTTCTATCTCAATTGAGGATCTATGAGCTAGAAGAGTTCAAAATAGCCAGTTTTCACTTATTCTACAGCAGAGTCTGAGTATATGGAGGCTTCTAATATAGCCAATTAAGAAGTTTGGATTCAAAAAAATTTCCAGGATCTTGATGTGGTACCTAGAAGTAAAGATCCTATAATATTGTATTGTGATAATACTATTGTGGTGGATCTTGAAAAAGATCCAAGGTCATAGCAACGGACAAAGCACATACTCTGAAAGTATCACCTATTGAGGGATTTTTATCTAAGGGGTGAAGTTGCAGTGAGAAGTGTACCTGCAGAAGAGAACATGGAAGACCCCTTGACTAAAGGCCTATCTCGGCATAAGCATGAGTATCATGTGATAGCTAGAGGACTGAAGGTTGTTAGAAGTTGGGTATAGTGCAAGTGAGATTATGTTGGAGTTAGTGCCCTAGAAGAAACTTATATATACTTTATGATAACTTTTATTCATAGTTTTTAATATTAATAAACTTATTATCGCATCATTATTGTTCTTATACGTAACATAGTATGTTATAATGTCCCTAGAGTAGTTGTCACACTAAAAGTTCATAGTTGTTCCCCTCTATGATGAGAACCTAAAAGTTCTACTAAACTATTCTTAAATACAGGTTCTATAGCTGGATGATATCATTTGAGGGACAAAATGATATAGGATATAAAGGGTGGAGACTCATATGAATTTGAGGCACCTTATCATGGTGTAATCCCTTGGTAATATCTAATAGGATATTATGATAACGGGACCCTCTTGTATGAAATACATATTTATATGTTTCATTGGATGTTCCTATCTTTGAATGTAGGTATTGGTCCTTAGACTTTAAGATTATTATTAATGAGTATTATGAGTCTTGTAATTTTATGTATTGATGAAAACTGTGATGACAGATGTTCTCGGTGAGGTAGAATACGTTGGGGGTGTTGTGAGTAATATTTCATTAATGAATAATGTGAGAAAGGATTTATCCCTTATGTTATTTAATGAAATTTAATATCTTAGGTCCTTTTATGGAAATAATATAGCCTAAATAAATCTATGGTCATGGTGTTCTATACATAATTTCTATTTCTAGAAATTCAAAGAAAGAGAAATCGATCTCATAGGTTGATGGCATCGTCATGCAAACTACTTCATTTAAGATATTGTTATAAAGGTATTAAATTACATAGTAAGTGTATATGTGAGGTATTATGTCATTGCAGAATTAATTTCTTTCTCTATGGGTGCCTTGGCGTGTTGCTAGACATTAACCTTGTACTTTAGGCTGCTTCTCCTAATGCCACTGAGAAAGAGGCCTTGGGGGTCACACATTAAGTGTATCCAGAATCTCAATTAAATAATATATTATTATTTATTATTTAATAAGTTGAATAAATATTATTCACGTATGTGGTTTAATAATTATTCATTTTTTCTCTATCTCATTTATTTATCACCAATTATTTGAGACAATATAATGTGAGCAGAATATTTAATAAATATTTATTTACTATTTAGTGAATGTAATATTTATTTATTTATTAGAGAATAATGCAATGATACTTATTTAATAAATAAATAGACATTATTCAAGGTCTGATAAATATTACGGAGGAATGATGGATTAGGATTTTAGGTTTGGTGAGAAACTAATAAATATTGAATATTATTTGATTAAATAATATTTAATTTTAATTTTCAAGTTAATATCATGTCGAGAAATAGTATTATTAATATTATTTTTTGACATGGGGTTTTTTTAGGATTAAATAAATAATTAAGTTCACTTGTGCAATTATTTAATTTTAACCCTAGAAATATATAAACCCAGTTATGTTATTTTTCTCAATAATCCAATTAATTTGTTTGGTTCTTCACAACGGATTTGGAGAATCCTCTCAAGACATATATATCTCTCTTCTCAAAGATCGCTCCTAAGAATGAAGAGCAATCTTCCTCCACTAGATCAAAGATAATGCTTTAGAAATAATTATCATAGTGATCAAAGGAAAAAAACGCAAGTTAAAGGATCTTCCATGCTAGCACCCATAGATTCCTTCAACAACATTTGGTGATTCATGGAACACATGTGGATCACCGCTAGATGGAATCTGCACTTGATTCCTACAATGCAACGATGGTGCATCACAAATCTGTTTCCAAATCCATTAATGAAGAAATAATTCCATCAAAGGTAATTATTTATTTAATTAAAATGATTATAAATAATATGTGATGATCCTCTCTTAGTTTTGGCATTATATCCCTTATCAATATTCTTTGATTCAATTTCATAGATCGTGATGTTTATCATTGTGTAAATCTCAGATTGATCATTGATCACGTAAAAAAGAAAAGTTGGGCACCACTCATCGCATTCTTCTGCTACACCCAGAACCAACAATTATGTGGGTATTCCTAGAAATAAATCCCTATCTGGATACTATAAGTGGATGTGGTTTTGGAATAGATATATCTAGGAGTAACAACTCTGACAATGTGCATCAAGACTGACTCAAAATAATCTGATACATGACAACAGGCCTTATTGTGCACCTAGTTTGACACTCCCTGGGGATATGCTTACGATAATTCACATTTTCTTTACAAACCATTATGAATGATTTAATAGTAAATATGTCCCCAAAGAAACCATGTTTATGATTATGAGATTAGCTATGCATAAACTTTTCAATTTATGTTAAGTATTTCACATGTTTTGGGATTATACATTATGTTTCATAATGATATGATCTAATCTAGTGTATTCCATTGTTTACAAATGGATCATAGTGGAAGTAATGGGAACCACATAAATGTACATAATTCAAAGAGTAATAATGATCATTTCTTCGATGGGTTTAATATAGTTTTTAGAAGGGGAGTAGTCACCCAAATATTCTCATTATATGAGGAAATAATATCATGTTCTAACAATATAGAGAAATAATTATCCAAGTCTTATGGATTAAAAGGGAAGTAAGAGAATAATAGGAAAGGTGGGGAAAAGATAGATAAAGGGAATAAGGTAAAGAATTAATTTCCCACATGTGATAATTGTGGAAGGAGACACCTTGGTATATTATTAAGAGGAAAAAAGTTTTCTTCGAGTGTGGAGAAAAATGACACCATGCTCATGATTGTAATGAAAGGAAAGAATTTTCTAATGTTCAAAGCCTCAAATTCAAGGATATGGGACACTATACAAATCAATGTCTCAAGAATCAAATGAATATACACAAAAAGAGTATAATAAATGTTACTACTGTATACGTAGAGTAATGATTAATATACTATTTTTTGGAATAAATAATTATGTTATTTGTGTATTTTATCAATAATTCTTTGGTTATAAGAATCATGAGAGATATAAGGATTTTATGGAAGTACTTCTTATTTAAGGAATTTGAAGCATGTGATGAATAACACCAGTAATCTAGAGAAGTGATTTTGTTGTAAATTCATATTCTTGAAAACACATGACTTGGGAAAGATAACCCTAAATATGTGATTTATGTTGAGATAATATTAAATATATGTTTATGGGATATTTTTGGTGATCATAAAGGTGGTTAGTGATCTGATGGTTTGGATTATTCTGGAATTATTAGATGTTTAATTTAAGGACAACCTAATATTTGGAGTCATGCATGTTTCATAAAGGTTTAAAGGAGATTATGGTATTTATATATTTGGAATGTGGGATTAAGAGATACATTATTTGTAGAATCTTATGTTATGTTTATTTTAGAAATTTAGTGACCTTCCTTCTAAATTTTTGGTCGTTGAATGTGGATAGACATGTTTTAGATGAGTCTTAAGATTAATTACTTATGAAATAGATCAAGTTAAACTTTGGAAATTTTTATTGATAACATGTGCTAACCTTATTGATTTAAGTAAACATTTAAAGTTTGAAGGAATGACTTAAGTACCACATGATTTGTTATAAGTGATTCAGGTGTGAAAAAATCATCTTGAAATTTCATTTCAAGGTGTAATGGATGAAGTGAAAATAGATCAAAGCACAAACAAAAGATTATATTATGCTTATGAAATTGTAATTAATCAAGTAAGTTTATTTTCTCAGTTACTTATATGAATATTAAAATAATCCATTAACTCTAGGAAAAAAATATTTTGGAACAAAAACATTATCAGTTTACTTTTATTTCTGAGAAATCAAAGGTCTTTTCATTGATCCCAAATTTATGGCTTTGTGGTGGATAACTTTTTAATGACCATGTTCTCTATCACTCTCCATAAGAACTTGATGGTTGGATTATTCTTCCATTTCCATATTTTACCTTCACACTAGTGTTATCCTATTCGAACTCCTAGTTTTTTGGTGACCTCTGCATTTCCCTTTCCCTCTTACTAATAAGATATTTTATTAACCCTCTTTCTAATGTGGGTGTCCCACAAAGGAATTTTGAGGTATCAACCTTTGATTTTTTAAGTACAATTCCAAATTGTGAGGATGCATTTTATTGAATTAGGGGGAATCCAACACCCCAAGATTTTATGGTATGTATCTTTTTAAATTTAATTTATTTGACATCATAGGTTTCACACAACACCAAGCTTAAATGGACAATGATATACAATTAAACATTATTATTTTAAAACGATCATTATAACCTAGCCATTAAATCAGGGAATGAATTTCATTGACCAAATTATTAAATTTATATATTATATATTTAATAAAAAAATTACATTCATATGAATGATTTTATAAGCATAAGATAAGAATGAATCCAATTTTATGCATTAAAAGGTTATATTTTTATAAAGGCAATTTTACCACATTTTAATGGAATGCTTATTCTATAGATATATTTTGACACTTTTATAAATTCTATTGAACAAAATAAACTTTATTTTTAAATGGGTAATGTTGAAATTAGTTTAGGGTGAAATTTTGGTATTTTTATAAAAATATTTATCTTCCAGTGAATAGTGAAAAATATCGATTTCTATAAAACTGTCATTTTCATTATTTTAATATTCTAATTATGATTTTAATAGTAACTTCACCTATAAAGATACACATAAAATTTAGGTATCTTATGAATGAAAATATAATATATTTTTATCATGGAATAAGTAAATAAATGTTTTGAAAATGATAAATTAAGTATTGGTATTTTTGTGAAACATAAATGTTTATTGACAATTTTATAACTAAAATAATTATTTAAAATAAAACTTATTTCCATAAAATATATTCATAAAAAAATTCTTATGATTATAAGAAAATTTTATGATACTATAATTAATTTTTGAAAGTGTTATAAAATCAGTTATGATTTTAAAATCTATATTTTTCAAATAAATGATGGTTTTATTTAAAAATTAAATTTCACGTATTTAGAAAATTATTTTAATAAAATGGAGTTCAATTTTTAAATCTACATGTATAAAAAAATTGGGTGATTTTTTTTGATTTTTCTAAAATAGTTCAATTTTTAGTGAATATTGAAATATGGTAATTAACCATATTTAAAAAATACATGAATTATTGAGTCATATATGATGTGTAATGACCCACCAATTCCCATTGGATTGAGATTAAAATGAATCATTACTAGGCCTTAAGTAACATCCTCAAGACGCCAAAGGCTGGCAATAAATGCCAAAGGGTTTCAAATACAAGTGGGGGATGATTTACCCTTCAAGAAATAAACCAATAAACCTACCAACCATAACCAACATTCACTATATGATGAATGAAAAAACAAAAAACAACTCAACAACTTCATGTATCTCAAAACCACATCAAAGTAAGCAACAATGGAAGAATAACCAAGTATCAAAGTACACAGTAGAAAAACCACACAAGACTCTCTCAGGACTCCATGCTCCACAAGCTCCAAGCTCCAAAATCTCTGAACAACCCAAACATCATGAGGTAGTGCTAAACATGTGTGAAACATTACCTTTTCCCTTGTCTTGGAAGATAGCATCTTCAAAAGCACCAAAGTGCCAAAGCAGGGGTGAGTATAAAACTCATTAGGTTTTCCCCAATGACTTCCCTACTCACGCCACTAGGATAGAAGAGTTAGCAACAATTATATAAAATAGTTTATATAAAATAATTTCTAAAAAATAGTTTATAACTAAATATAAATAGGTTTCCAAAACCATTCATTACCAATGCATACAAGTGCAATTGAAACAAGTTTTTTCCATCAAGATATTTTCCCAGAAAAATAACTAAACAATCTTTACAACCATTTAAAAATATCCCTTTATCGGCATACCCAACCTTTCCTCAAATCCATGTAACCAACCATGAATGATATGTTTTGATAGTTCTATACTCATGAGCAGTTTCTCATCGATCTACCGAGTCGTCACAAGGTAATTGTTTCCCATGTGCCATTAACCCTTCGGCACTGAGTACAAGGTTATATTTCAACTAAGCCCCATGTATGAAATTCCCATGTGCCATTAAACCTTTCTCATCGAACACAAGATCATATTTCAACAAAGCCCTGTATATGCAACAAGAAAACACACCACATATTCCCAATAATCATGCCAAAACAACCTTTTCAATAAAAATACCTTTTTATTGAAAACTATTTCCGTCAAAACCATTTCAATGACAAACCATTTCAATTCCAAACCATTTCAATAAAACTCCATTTTTTTTTAAAACCATTTCTATTGAAAATATCTTTTCCATCAACCATTTATCAATTCCATAAAATCCATAATTTAAAATCATCATTTTAAATTCATGAAACTAAACCCCCTTTTGCACAACTATTCATCAAGATCACGCAATTTCACAAAAACCATAAATCATCACAAATGAAGATTTTTCCATGAATTTAACAATAAATAAACCATTTTGAATCTAATCCAAACAATTCTATCAAGAGGAGTTGAGGTAGAATCCACCTATCTCGAAGGTTTTGACGAAACTTTGACAACAAACGAAAAACGCATAAGAAAGCGGGTCGATTCTCCAAGAACGGCCTTAGTTCTATTACCCTAGAAAGATAAAAACTCAACATTGAATTATTTGGCATCCAAAAACGTAGATCTACCCACTATAGTTTCATATATGAGAAATAATGGAGATTGGAAAAGTATATCTAAGCAGATCAAAGAAAACATGACAAATCTGGAAAGAATGGTGACATACCTCAAGAATCGGACTCGAAATCACCAAGGGAAGGCTCTGGGTTGGCTCCAAATCATGTGGGGATGGTTATCCAGCCTTTTAGGGATATTAATCTAGAAATAGGGGAATTTTGAAGCCAAACTAAAGTATATAGAGAAAAAATGAGTAAGCTCCTAGAAAATAGGATCTAGATTTGACCTCTGTGCAAGGTTTGACCACACAGTTTGGTCCAACCGTGTATGGATCATGTGACCTTACTTTTGGTCACAACAATCCTTATAAAACCCCCAAACTCTCCCATCCTTCACCTTTACCCTTTTTATGGAAACACATTTTTTATGGAAACATCTCACTTTATGGAAACACCCCACTTTATGGAAACAACCCACTTTATGGAAACACCCCACTTTATGAAAGAAAACCACTTTATAGAAACTCTCTATTTTATGGAAACTCTCTATTTTATATAAACTCTATATTTTATGAAAACTCTCTATTTTATACACACCAATTTAAAAAAACGTGAGGAAAGGGGTTATGTACCCGAAATCAGGGGTACTACATGATATATCGCTAATTTAAGCCCATAATATTAAACTATGCCTAATTATTTTAATATAATTGGTGATAATACTCAAAATATTCATAGTCGTCAACCAAAATAATAAACAAATGAATAAAATATGTAAAAAAAATCCTCTCCTCCCACTATAAATACCACCCCTCACCACCTCTTTCCCTCACACATACAAAGTCTTGAATCTTGTACAATTTCTGACCAATCCTCTTACCAGGATTATTCTCCACTTCCAAGAGGTTCTGGTATCAAAAAATGACCAAAACCAATTTCCCTAAGTTGGTTCTCAAGGACAATAATTCCAGAGGTAAAATCTTATTTCTCTTTCTTTATTTTCCTTTCACTTTATTTTTATTTATTATACTCTCTGAAACTCCTCTGTACAAACATGCATGATAACTACAGTATCTTATATATGTAGGAATGTTATTATTTCAATGTAAAATCCACCATCAAGTCTCTTCCCCTATTCATTTTATTTGAAAGATGAAAACGTCGTCTGTGAGGTGTTGATTTACCGCCTTTGTGGATGACTTGTTTTCATTTTTAAATTATGCCTTCAAGGATGGTCATAAAACCAATTTTATGGTTAAAAAAGACATTAATATATGTAATAAAACTTATTTAATGTTCTTTAAGAATTATATATACATAACTAGCATGTGATAATCAAAAAACTACCAAAATAATCTAAACGATTATCACTAACGTCATATCTAATGATTCATCCTCACCTCAAATAACCAAATGACTTATATAACCATTTTATCTTCTATAAGATCATTAAAATTGTTTCTATTTTTCAAGATCTTCCATATGCATATAAAAGTAAACCGATCATGAAAAATAAGGAAATGAATGCTTTCAAATGATAAAATTGTATTTTATAACTCATTAAAAATGTCATAAATAAACTTAATAAAATTATAATAAATAAAATACATGTAGAAAAGGTTATGGTTTAATTAATTAATGGATTTAATCTAACTATCTAGGAAATTAATATCAAATTCAGAACACATTCGTATATAAGGTAAGGGTTTTCTCATCTCACTTTTATTTATGTGAGATATGCCTTATTCACCACTATTTATTATGTGTAATGTATGTATACTAACCATTGATGTATCATATCATGAATATATTTATATTAATGGAATTAAATGTCTTATTTTATGATCATTAATTTTATATGGCATATGGTTCGACTGTTTTCAAAGTGGTAATGGATTCTTTCCGAACCTCCATTTTTCATTTGGGTTACGCTTTCTCTCACTTTACCCCAATGTATTTCTTCATTCTTTTTATATAATTATTATAAATTATATTTATATGTTCCTAAATATTTTATCCATATCATTTCATATTTCTTTTATGGGGAAATACATGTTTTATGCAAAAATTTAATCCTTTTACCATTTTAAAGTATCTTTAATATTTTCTCTTAAACCACAATAAAGAGGGTTATTTCTAAATTTTCTTAAAAAATATTTTTACATGTTTTCACTTCAGTTGGAAATCATTTATGCCTAAAAAATAATTTTTTTGTCCTTATCTTTTATTTTATAGGATATACATGTTGACAATCTTATTTTATGATAAATAGAAATGATTTTTCCAAATGAACTCTTCTTTTCAAAGTAAAAGGGTATTTCTCTCAAGAATTTATCGATGATTTTATTAGAGTATTTTCATCTATGATTATGATTCAAATATTTCAAAGTTTTATGGGAAAATTTAATTTAAATATATATTTTTAAATCAATTATTAAACATATGATGAATGCATTGGACTTAGTAAGTGATGAGTGGGGCCTATTATAGCCCCTCGATACATTGATAGGTCTCATGATGCAAACTGGACCAGTTCTTGGATGAGTCCTTACCAATTTATGTATAATTTTTGGAATATGACTTTATGATATGTTTATGATTCCCAGAATTATTTATTCCCTAATTATGATATTATTAATTGATAATCCATGTGATTATTCGACTAGTAGAATATCCATGGTTAAGTTTCATTCTCATGTGATTATTTATATGGAATTATTTATTCATCTTTTATTCATACCATATTATGCTCAAGATTGTGTTTTAATGGAATTTTTTGTATTCATTCACCATGCCTTATTGTTCATGTTTATTTTTGATAGGTTACCTGTAATTCTTACCCTTACTTAACATTTTACATCACCCCTTTATTGCGTTTTATTTTTCCCCAGGATGAGAAGATGTGTATTATGAATAACTTTCAGGGATAATCTAAGAGTTTATGGATGTTTCCAATGGTTTTTCTATGTTTTTTTCTTTCAAGTTATAATGTAAAAATTATGTTTGTATCTAGTTTTTCAAATAAACTAAATTTTTTGATCCTTTGAGATGCGACTTACTTATTTATTATACCAATGTAATAAAGTAAGGCACCAGATCTAGGATACTAGGGTCAGGGTCCTTAAAAATCCTTTTAAAATCATTGAAAATTTAAAATAAAATGCATGAAATATTACTATGTCAAATAGACCCACACTTAAACTATTATTTTTATCAAGCATAAAATATCAACAATGAAAATCATAGGGCACTAATGTTTCCATTATTAAAATATCAAAACAATTAAATTAAATGATTATCAATGTTAAATCAAACTTTCAAAAATCTACATAAAATATCAATTAAATTTCTTAATTTTTAAATAAATTATAAATTCTAGTATTTTACTTTTTCCCATTAAAAATGATGGTATTTCTCACCTCATTCATTAAATATCCTTAATTCATTATTATTAAAAATTCTGAATCATGATTCACCTCACTTTTGAATCCATTCTCTCATCACTTATGATAAAATTCAAGTATTTTTATGATCATATCATGAGAACATGCTCCTTTTCCATAGTATTATAAAGTAACTACTTTCTCTAATTTCTAAAGTAAATAGGAGCATAAAATTATTAGGGATTTTCAATCAAGGTTCTGATGAATCTGAGGCTTAAGGTTGGTAGGAGCTGATGCTTAAAAATTAAGGCTCAAAGAAGAGTTTTCTCTCTAAAGTATATTTCATGGTGTCAAAAGTAAAATATCAATTAATTTATCCCCTTAAAGTTGTAACAAATCAAACTTCCCATTCTAAAAGTATGGTCGTGATAAAAATTAATAATAATGGATGATTTATGAACCTTCTTGAATTTTTCTATACTTTTTTACTTTTTTTAAAGTACCTTTTCATTTTTTTTATTTTTAGAAATTCATGCTTGTAATAAACCTCATATCCACCACCTAACCAAAAATGATAAAAATCATTGATCTAGTAATGCTGATTTTTGAGTCTTCCAAATCACAACCCATTCCTTTTTTTCTTTTTTTTTCAAGATGGGTAAAAAGTGAAAGTAAAATATATGAATCAAAATAAAACTTTCTCATTTCCCAAAGTATCACCCCACACTTTTTTCTTAAAATGAAATTCATCCCTTTCACCATGATTTCCATCACCTCCATGCTTCAACTTTAAAATATCCAGAAAATACTAATAGGAGGTTAGGAATGGATAAAAATGGTTTGAAATATGGATCATCCCTAAAATTGTTATTCATGGTCTATATGGGAAAAATAAAGATTAATGTAAAATTGGTATTCAAGGATAAGGGATTTTCAAGATATAAATCAATCATTTTAAAAAAAAATCATATTTATATCTTTGAAAAGTTCAAATACAAGTTCTAGTAGGTGGAATGTCCAAAGATCACTCAAGAAATATTCTCAAGATAAAATATAAAGTATTTTGTCTAGAAATAATCTTAGTAATGGGACATTTGATTTCAAATTATCACTCATATAATTATTAATAATAAAAAACCAGTTCACATTAATTTTAGATATTCAAATCCAAAAAAAATGATTGTGAAATTTCATTTACATGAGTCAACTAATTCCCTCAAATCATGAGTCCTTATTTTAATATCCATGATTTACTTTAATAATTAAATTATCTATTTTACTCATTCAATATCATTAAAATTTAAATATAAAACATGGAATCATGGGATTATTAAAAAACTCATGTCTCCTAGATAATTCAAGTAGAGAATAAATTCAAACATGGGAATAAAATTTATATTTTAAGCCTCAAAATAGGTTTTAGATAAAAAAGTAGCATATTTAAAACATAAACATCAAAAAGTTAACTCCCCTTTGAAATGAATCTTTTTCCTCTTTCCTCCTTGTTTGTTTGGGGTTGTCTTGTTCCATCATGTTCCTACAAAAGATAATATATCATTATAACTCTAGAACATGTCATTAAATCTCAAAAAATGATAGGGGGAGTGGGTCTGCTTCATAAACTAATTCCTAAAACTGAAATTGAAATTTATAGAAAGAAAATAAAGATAAATCTTGGTATTATCCCCCAAGTGGGCCATGGATTTTTACTACCTCTAGATGGAATTGTCAGTTATTATCTATAATATGATGGTGGGTATATATTCTTAGACTTGAACCACAACATGTGTCTTTTCCCATCTTTTATTTCTTCTTTATTAGTGAGGAATGATTCATATATAGCATACACTAGATCCATCCCCTTAAAAATTAGGTATATCTTTCATTGAAAGGATAGGATGAATCATGGACCATCCTATTTATTGGTTTCTACTTGTGAAAACTCCTCTTAATTTTCCAATTCTTGCTCAATTTTGGGATGTAGGGATTGAATAATCAAAGGGAAAGTAATAAAGTATATTTACATGAATAAAACTTAAATATGAATTAAAATTATCCCTTTAAAAGTGAGAAGCATGTGTCTTTTATTCCTTGGGATCATCCACTTGGACTTCTTTATGGTCTTCCTCAAATGAATATTCATCAAAATTAGGGAGCTCCATGTGTTTCTCAGTAGGTGCATGTTTAATTTCTTCATCTTCCTATAAGGCATAACATGGATTGGAAAAATATGAAAATTCATAACTGTAGGAATTAATACTCAATTTAGATTGAATAAAATAAAATAAAATAGAGTTTAAAGAAATATTAACTCCCTATCTTGGTTTTGGATCAATCTATTTCTCAATTATGAGTGTCTCTTGAATTGGATCTCAGTGGATGGTGGTAAATAGTCAGGTTGTTCAATATTTTAATTAAATTTCACCACTCTGGTGGATTCTTCCTCTATGGTTAGAGAGATATGAAATAGTCTTGACTCTTCTAATTTATAGAGACTGAAGAGATAAATTAGTATCTCACACTCATTCCAGAAATCATCCAGATCTTGTTGATCTCACACACCCTCAAGTTTAGCCTCCTCAGGTTCTTTCTTGGATTCTGGTTTCTCTATAAATGCGCAAACATAGTCAAATTCTATTTTGATTTTTCTCAATTATTTTATGTCCTTTCAAATTTCTTATACCTGTAATTTATCATAACCAATATATTTTTCTTGTTTCTCTTACACCTATGAGTACTTGTTCTATGCAAAACGATATGGTATATTTTGATATATCATGGAAAATGAATTTTTTTAATGTTTTTTAGGAAAACAATGAAAACTATCTAGAATGTGAAAATAGAAAAATTAAGTAAAATAATTGTTATCTCCCTAGAAATAGTACTAGTTTTGACGCACACTTTTCATAAACTATGGTGAAAGAAAATTTCTAAATGTTTCCCTAGTGCAGCACAGTGGATAACTAGGGTCGTCTCACTTAAGGAGCTTCACAGTTTTTTTACTTTCTTAATCTAATTCACCTAAGAAATTTATTTTTGTTCTACAAATTATTTATTAAAACAATTTAATTTTCAAAAATATATGAAATTCTAAAAATAAAACTAACATGAAATGAAAAAATGTGATTAGAAAGGAAGAACTTGGCCTTGGTGGGTTAATTTATGGGTTCCATAATTCTTATTATTGTTGTTTAAATTTAGTTTGATATTTTAATTATAAAATATCATTCTTAAACTACTATTATTTTATTTAGTGATTGTGAAATATTGAATACCTATAAAAAAATAAATTTTACATTCTCCTATAATAAAGGTTGATGGAACACAACAATCAAGAGTGTGAAACCTTCCAGGTCTCAGCTCCATCGTATGTTCTTTTATCCACTGAACATCTTAACTCCATCATATAAAGATCTGGTGTTCAGAAGATATGAGGGAAAAATATTCAAATAAGATATTATATGTAAGTTTGAGTTTAGTGTCATGTTGTACAATATCCACACCCGTTCATATCACCCTTTCTCACAAAAAACATAAATAAAACATTATAATTGAATTAAAAAATGAATAGAAACACCACTTACCTCCCTTGGGCCAAACATCAGGTTATCCTTTCATTTTTTAGGGTAAGAGGTCACTATGTAAAGAAGATAAAGAAGAGAAGAATGAGAGAGAGAAAAAATAAAACAAGATTGAGGAGAGATAGAGAGAGATAAAAAATAAAATAAAATAAAAGGAATAATGAAAATAAATAAAAATAAAAATGGTCATAATTAATGTAAAAATAAAGAAAAAGAAGAAGAAGAAGATGATGATGATGATGATGATGATGATGAAGGAGAAGGATAAGGAGAAGAAGGAGGATAAGTATAATGGTGGGTGATCATACTTTGACATAACAAATGCATTATTTAATATTATAAAAGAATATAAATTCAAATTACAGTAGCATGAAACTAAAATAAAAGAGAAATATAAACAAAAGTAGCATCTTGGGCTGAGAAGCCCTTCTCCAGTCTATCCTCCCTTCGGTTGTGTGTCAGGGATCCCTTAACAATGTAGAATCATCCGCTATTTATAGAGGAGTATTTCCTTTGGTCACGCCTCTTCCTAAATCTCCCCCAGATCTTCATTATCATGGTTCAAAGTTTGAATAGATTTGTTTTATTCTCTGTGTTAGAAATTAGATATTTCAATATCTCTTATAAAAATTAGTATTTCTTATTTTCGACGTAGACCAAGGTTATATTTGACCTTATTCATCTATACATGGGATCATTCATGGAGGTAGGGACATGGAAGGCACAACAGTGGTGAAACATGGTAGTGGAGGCAGTGGTGATCAAGATCCTCCTCCATCCATCATTCAAAGTACCTAGATGAATCTTTCATGGTGGTCATATGAGGGTCTGGGAGTGATCTTGGGTAGTTGAAGTGGTTGTACATCTTAATACCAAGCTCTCAGTGGTCACCCATGGCATTTCCCAGTGGTTGCAGATGGTGGCTAGCCAGCATTTAATGGTGGAGGGTGGCTTCGAAGGAAGCAGCAGGCGGTGCACGAGTGTCTGAGGTGAGGCTGAGTGGGGTAATGGTAAATGAAGATGTTTTTATTAAAAGTGAATAGTACCCACATTAGACCTCATCCCACATAAAAAAATAGAATTATATCCAATATTGTTTAAATTACAAATCATTTGAGTGGTGATTTAGATGCCTGCAACAAGGAGGTCACCCGGATACACACGCGCACACTCAAATGGGCTATGCCACACCACCTAGCCCATGTGGGCCTTCATCCCAACCCATGAAATGTGGTTTTCACCATGTGTACTCTCTCTCTAGCCCATGTTGGATCTCCTGTAGCCTACTTGGATGATAATCCCCTTCATGGGGATAGCTGTATGGATGTGGGTCTTCGGTTGAGGGCCTGCTAGGCTTGGCCCATTTTTTTAGTAAACTCCTAAAAAATGTTAAATATTCATAAAAACTACAAAAATATGTTAAAATAAATCTTCATAATTAATTTCCAAAATTTAAGATTAAAAATTATAATTCACATAAAATCATTTTAATTTATATGATATAAATTTCCACAAATTCTTGAAACAATGAATTAAATAGGTATAGTGATTAAAAATCCTTTTAAAACATTTAAAATTTCTAAACAAATGCATGAAATTTGAGTGTATCAGATGTTAAGGAAACCAAGAGGGATATTTCTTTAAAAGAAAACTAAAATGATGATTATTTTGAAAGTGAAATTGATAATGAAGGTAAACTTGAAAATATTTTCAAAATAGTGAACAAATTTTTAAAGATGAAAAAATCATCCCAACATGCCAAAAATAATGACCAAATTGAAGCACCCATTGTAATGTGTTTTGAATAAAAAAAATTAATGTAATATCAGAATGATTAATCTAAAAAATTAGGATTAAAAATAATAAGAAAGGTAGTAAAATTCTTAAATTCACTACTTGGAGTGCTAGTGATGATTCCATGGACTCTTCCTCCTTTAGAGACTCATGTCCAAAATTCCTAATGGAAAACATAGAGGATGGTAACGATTTTATTAATCCAATGTCTCATTCTTCTTCTACCACCTCATATTATTTCTCTTATTCCTATTATAATTCTATTTCTTATTAGGATCTTAAATATTATTATTATGAACTTTTAAAAGGTTTCTTAAATATTCATTCTAATTTCAAAAATCTTAATGAGAGGTACAATAAAGTTTTAAATGAAAAGTATCTTATTTTAAAAGAAAAGGATGATTTTGTTTTAAAATTAAAGAACCAACCAGATATTGAAGTTTTCAATACCAAAATCAAGGATCTCAAAAGATCTCTTTCAAAATTCCCCCAAGGTAAAAAATCCCTTAATATAATCCTTGGCTCTTAATGCATTAAAAGGAACAATCATGATTTTTTTTCAAAATACAATGAAACTTCTTCAAAAACCACTTCTTTTGTTAAAGGTGTTTTTCGAAATAAATTTTTGAAAAAATTTTCATAAATATGGTAATTTAATTTATGAATTTGATTGAAAAAATGATATATATGGAAGGCCTAAATAAATCCATCTTTCTTATAATATTTCTCAAAAATCTAAGCAAGTTTTTATTCCTAAGTCTTTACTTGATAATGTTTATGGACATAAATTTGTTTACATACCCAAATTGTCTTGTGCTAACATTACTGGATTCTCAAGGCTACTAAAAGGCTCCTTTAATTTATCTCTTATAGGGATTTTCTACCATACCAAAATGACCTATCAAATTGTCGATTATCATAAAAATGGTGTTTTTAAACCCCTTGAAGTGATTGATCAACACTTTCCACATTGAACTTAATGTTTTATTCTATAAGTGAAGGGTATTTGGGATCTTGCATTTCTGAGGAAACATTTCATCAACCTTGATCTTAATGGGAAAAAGGTTCTTAATTATTTTTATTTTAAGTTCTAACTTGAATCTATTTTCAAAATTTATTCTCCCTTTTTTCTTTTTTCTTTTTTCTTTTTTCTTTTTTCTTTTATTTTTTAATACATGTTTTATTTTAACTTTCCAATATCTCTCTATAATTATTATAATATTTGGGGATTTATGGAAATTACAAGGTGTTTTAAAAATCTTATTTCAAAATTAATTCTATTATATGTGATTTATTTCTTAAAAGAGAAGAGGATATATTTTTAGATTTTATATTATACTTAAAATTTGTTTTCTTTTACTCTTTATTATTTGGAAATGATCTCTTTATCTCAATTGTGTTATCATTTTAGGGGGATCCATATCTATTTTAATTATTTTTTCCTTTAATTTTTCAAAAACAATAAACTTTCTCTTTAAATATTGAGTTGTATTGGTTTTAAAGATCATTTCTCCTCTCTTCTAAAAATCATGTTTTAATTTTCAATATATTTACATATTTTTTATCATTTTAATTATTTAAAAATCTTTTATAAATCCCTTTAACCCCCTGTTATTTGTATGTTCCTTTATAATAATCTCAAATAGGGATAAGTTTTTGTGTTATAGGTGAAAGATAAAAGAATGTTGTTTTCAATTTATGCTTCATCAAGGGGAGGGAATTTATTTCAAAGTTTCAAAAAGGGATACATGGTTTCATGTTTATTTAGTAAACTAATCCCTTTTTATCTTTTCTTTTTCATTTTATTTCTTTTTTATATCATGTGTTTGTAATCATCAAAAGGGGGTAGATTTTTTAACCCCATAATGTAACTGTATTAATGATCACAAAAATTTAACTTGTTTCTAACTAGTTTCAATGTTTTTTGAGTGTATTTATTGTTTTTATATTGAGTTATCTTGTAAATAAAGAATCTGATCTAAACTTTGTTTGTTAATAGGTTCAAATGGTATTTTCTCAAAGCTTGTGCAACAGGTTTCACCAGCTAGTCGGTTACATGTGGAAGGACCACCTTAGCTTGTGAAGGCACACCAGCTAGCCAATGGAGGCCACTATCCAGATGATGGTACCAAGAAGTAAGTGTGTAGTAGCATGTAGGACATTGATTACTAGGTGGATTCTATAGGGTATCTAGTGGTGTTGAGATAGAACATCCAAGGAGGTATTTATGGCGGAAAAAAAATCCATCTCATCTCTTCAATGATTTGGTTCGATGTGAAGGATCTTAGAACATTCCTATTAGTCATGAAGACTATAAAATAAGCATGGGGATTTCTTAGAACTTCATTAAATCTTGGCATGCATCAAGATAAATTATCTCAATATTCCATGGATTCAAAATATCTCAAGACATTCAAAGATCCATATTTCTCTTGAAATTCCATTCGAATTTTCAAGTGATCTTCATCCACATGAATTGATATTCCTAAAAGGAAGAGAATCATCCTAAGTTTTGATCTTCATCAACTTCCATCGAGTGTCATCAAGCTTCATTTGGTTTATTCTTTATTTTTGTCTCTCCCTATTTCTCTCTATTCCTCATGAACCTTTGTTTTTTGTTGTATAACCCCTTGGATCCCATTTGTAATCTATTTCTATCTCTCAACTTATATTTATTTCTTATCATTTAGTGAGTGTATATAATACATTGTAACAAGTGTTTCTTAAAGAAAACCATCTCTTTTCTCACTCCTCTTCATTGTTTCTTGGTTCCCGTTAAAACTAAGGGATCTTTTAGTTTCTTGTTATCCCATTAAAAAGTAATGGATATCTTTTTTTTTCTTGGTTCCCGTTAAAACCAAGGTCTCTTGATTTTTTTCTTTTCCTATTCAAAATCAAGGTACTACTTTGGTTCTTTATTCCTGTTAAAATCAAAGGGTTATATACCCTCTAAAGTATTCTTGAGGGGATGAGACATAGGGACACCTCTAAGTGTTATTATCGATCTTCATTATCCAAGCGTGTCTTTTCTATTTAATTTCCTTTTTTAAATTTCCACAACACTTTCACATAATTATCTTGTTTTAATTTACACTACACTTAACTTTGATAATATCGATTGTTTTCTTCACTTAATTGTATCATTTATTGTATCGATCATTTTATTTGCTTTAATTTCTAAAAATTAAATTCACCCCCTGCTTGTAATTTCTTTAACCCAATAGTAAGGAGAAGGATACAAGTAATGTGTGTTGTAATAACTTATGTAATACTATGTTTATTATTATTATAATGGGATAATAAGGAATAATTTTTTCAAATTGATGGACTTTGAAAATTAATTAAATAACCACCCATGAAAACTATTTTATCCTTATTTAAAGGGTTCATCCCTTTCTAATTAAGTCTCAATTAACATTTTCGTATTCTCCCTCAAAATCATTATGGAAGAGATAGTGAGAAAAGGATAGAAATTTTGTTAATTGGTAGAAAATCAATGAGACTCAAATTAAGAAGGGTCAATGGATTAAGGTATGTCTTTTCTTTTGAATTTTATTTATCCAGATATGTGATAAATGTGGATTTTAAAAATATTAAAATAAAGGAAATTAATTTACATGTGATATTAGAGTGAAGTTTTTGAAATCTGTATTTTTTAATATTTAATTTTTTTATATGTTGTTGTAGAATTTTGAAATATGAATATGCTCTGGAATTTTCTTAAATCTGAATAAGCTATGGTAATTTATTATATATTTATATGGATTTTTTTAAATCCTAATATGCTATATGATTTCTCTATTATTAACATTTTTAAATTTGAAATCTCTTTTATTTATTGATTTATATTATTATAAAATATTAAATTGGATAAATTTGCAGTTAAAATAAAAAAAATTATTTTTTATTATTTGAATCAGTAAATAATGATTATTGTTGTATAATATTTTTATATTTTTTTATATTTAATGATGGATTTTGTTAATTTTTTAATTAAAATAATGATTTTTCATTATTTGAAATAATTATTAGAGTTTTAAATTTTATTCTAAACAAATTAAAGAAAGAGTAAACAAAAATTGGATTTATGTTTATTAAAATTTATTTATATTTTATAATTATGTTATTTTATGATGTTTTACATTTGAAACATTATCATATAATATTTTCTAATCACCAAAGTGGTCAAATCATAAAGTTAAATTTGTTTCAAAATTATGTGAAAATGATATATATTGATTGCCCATAAATTTGATACTATTATGATATTTTATGATTAATTGAAATTCATTATTATAAGATATTTATTAATTTCCCAATGGAAATTTTCATATTATTATAATTTATAGATATAATTGTTGGTGATATACATTCATTATGAGATTTATTTAAATATCCAAAGGTAATAAATAAATATAATTGATGCATGTATTATTTCCAAATAAAGTTAATTTAATTAGTATAATTTATGATTGTGTGTTAGTGTATCTTCCAAAGGATAAAACTAATATGAATTTTATGTTAAATAATTTGTTTAAATTGATATATTATTTTTATTATTCAAATAATTAATTTTAATCATTTATTTATTGTAGTTATATTTCCATCATCATTGCACTCGCATGCATCAATTGTTCTGATCTTTCATGGATTAAATTTCTCTGATTGAAGTGAGTAAATCCAATTTAAACTTGGTGTATTGGATCTTGATTTAGAACTCCAAGTAGAGATACCTACTACTATTACTAATGATAGTAGCAATGATGATAAAATGTATTGTGCAACATGGGAAATATTGAACCGGTTGACTTTGATGTTCATGCAAATGAGAATAGAAAATAACATCAAGTATAATTACCCAAAACTAAACATGATAAAGAATTTATGAAATATATGGGGGTAATTCTAAAACTGCTGAAAAATCTATTTCCAGTACATTAATGAGTATATTGACCACCATAAAGTTTGAGGGTTATCGTATTATGCATAAGAATGTCATTGAAATGAAAAATATTGTAGTCAAACTTAAGTCTTTAGGAATGGAAGTGGATGAAAGCTTCCTTGTACAGTTTTTCCAAAACTAATTACCATCTAAGTATGGACCATTCCAAATTAACTACAATGCTATGAAGGATAAATGGAATGTGAATGAATAACACAATATGCTAGTTCAAGAGGAAACATGTTTAAAGATTCAAGTGATTCACTTAGTACATTATGTGTATCATCAAGGAGGAAATAAGTATGGTATAAATAAGCATTGAAAATGAAATGGTCCTTTTAAAGTTAATGAGTCCTATAGAAAATAACTAAAAGAATGAAAATAAAGATAAATTTCATTTCTATGGGAAAGTTGGACATTTCCAAAAGGATTTCCTAAAAAAAGGCTTGTTTTAAAAAGAAAGGTACGAAAAATACTTATACATGTTATGAATCAAACTTAGTTAAAGTTACACCTAATGTAAGGTGAATTTATTATTTTTGTATGACTCATGTTTCTAATATGATACAGGGATTCCTTTCAACTCAAATCACAATCCCAATTGAAAATTTCTTCTTCATGGGGAATAGAGTGAATGTTCTAGTGGAAGTAGTCAGGACTCACCATTTTACCCTTGATAGTGGATATAGTTTGGATTTATGTGAAACCTTTTATGTGCCAAGTATATCTAGAAATTTTTTGTCTTTATCAAAACTTGATTCTAATAGATAACCTTTTAATTTTGGGAATGGATATTTTATTTTGTTTAAGAATACATGCATGATTGGATTAGGTTTATTATATGATGGTTTATATAAACTAAATATTGATAATATTTATGTTGAAACTCTTATGACCTTGTATCATAATTTTGGTACTAAATGTGGTTTAGTAAATGAAAATTCTTCTTATTTTTGACATTAACATTTAGGTCATATTTATAAAGAAATATTATAGAGATTGGTTAAGATTGAAATCCTTCAAAATTTGGATTTAACTGACCTAAGCATTTGTGTGGATTGTATTAAAGGAAAACAAACAAAACATACAAATAAAGGTTCCATAATAAGTGCTCAACTCCTTGAGATCATGCATAATGATATATATGGACCTTTTGATATCAATTCTTTTGGTAAATAAAAATATTTTATAACCTTTACTGATGGGTTTTCAGATTATGGATATGCTTATTTATAGCATGAGAAATCTCAAGTAATAAATGCCTTGGAAATTTATATAAATGAAGTTGAGAGGCAATTATAGAGAAATTTGATGGTCAAAGATCTAGTAGGGTCGGTGAATATTATGGAATATTTTATTAATGTTTAAAAAACACTAGTCCATTTGAAAAGTTTCTATAAATTCATGGAATATGTGCACAATACACTATGTTAGGTGCACCACAATAAAATGGTGTAGCATAAAGGCATAATAGAACATTATTGGATATAGTTAGGAGCATGTTAAGTAATTCATATTTACTCTTATCAATGTGGATGTATTATTTAAAAACTATCATGTATTTATTGTATAAGTTTCCTAGTAAAGAAGTTCCAAAGACTCCTTTTGAACTTTTTACTAGTAGGAAACCTAGTTTGAGACACCAGAATGTATGGGGTTTTCAAGTAGAAATAAGACCATATGATCCATAACAAATAAAAATCGATGCATATAACGACCTAAAATTTTATCAATGGAAATCCCCTTTTTATAATTATTTCATATAGTATAAACCACATAAAATCACTTTGAGAACATAATACAAACTTTATAAATAATGAATGAAATAAGAGGTATTTCTATAAATTAAAGAACTTATCCCGGTGGAATAGTAACCTGACCCTTGGAATGGTAATATGACCATAAGAAATAGTAATTGGGTAAATAGAATAGTAACCTCATCTATTAAAGTATAAATAAAATTTAGGAATATTATAAATTAAAATATGATATAATTATATCATGGTATAAGTAAATAAATATTTTAAAAATTATTAATTAAATGTTGGTATTTTTATAAAACATAAATGTTTATTTATAATTTAATAATTAATATAGTTATTTAAAATAAATTTTGTTTTCATAATATATATTCATAAATTAACAATTTTTTTATATAAGATAATTTAATGAGACCTTAATTAATTTTTCAAAGTGTTATAAAATCAGTTATAATTTTAAAATCAGTATTTTCAAAGAAAATGATGATTTTAATTAAAAATTAAATTTATCATATTTAGAAAATTATTTTCATAAAATGGAGTTCATTTTTTAATTCTAAACATTGAAAAATGGTTATGGTGAATTTTTGGTATTTTTCTAAAATGCTTGCATTTTTGTGAATATTAAAATATGATAATTTGCGATAAAAGCTAAATACATGAATTTTTGGGTAATTATTGATGTAATAATGTTGTAAGAACAAAATATAAAACTATCCTTCTTTATTTTAATATATTTAGTGATAATTTTCAAACTATTCATAGTCTTGATCCAAAATAATAAAGTAATGAATAAAATAATGAGAAAACACCCCTCTCTTTCCCTATAAATACCACCCCTCACCGCCTCTTCTCCTCATACCTTACAAGAATTAAATACTGTCCAAGTTATTCCCAAAAACCCTTCCCAAGACCCTCCCTCACATCTATGTTCCCTTGGTCTCATAAAAAGACTAAACCCTTTTCTCTAAGTAGGTTCTCAAGGAGGAGAAAATCAAGAGGTAAAATCCTTTTTCTTTTTTTTGAATTTCATTTCTTTTCTTATCCATTCCTCACATCCACTTATCCAAGTGTAATTATAACTACATTATATTTTATATAATTTTATTTTATTATTTTAATGGAATAATTCATCTTCAAAACACTTTCCTTTTCCTTTTATTCAAAAAATGAAAATATCATCCTTGGTGTGTTGATTTACCTCCACTATGGACGATGTGTTTTAATTTTTCACTAATGCATTCAAGGATGGTCATAAAACCATTTTAATGGTTGAAACATATTGTAAAATGTATTTTATAACCAATTTTTATGTGTTTTAACTAACTAATATACATAATATTAAATAATAAAACAAAACGATTTCTTTGTGATCGAAAAACCGCCAAGTTAATCTAAATGATTATCATTAATGTTTTATCTAATGATTTATCCTCATAATATATCAAAAAATGATATATAAGACCAATTAAAATTATGTAAGTTCATTAATATCATATAATATATATTCTGGATAATTATCTTCATTTTTCATGAACTTACAGTCATGTATACAAGTGAACCAATCATGAAACCCAAGAAAATGAACACTATCGAACAATGAAATTAAACACTATAACTCATCAAAATGGTCATAAATGAACTCAATAAAATTATAATGAATAAAATACATGTATAATAGGTTCTTTGTTTTTAAATTAATTACTACAATTTGATTATCCATTATATTAAAGTGAATAAATCATTTTAACATAAGGTAAGGGGATTCTCAAACCCAATTTCCTTTCTTTGGGATATTCCTCTTTCATGCCAAATTTCAGTGTGGATGTCCTTTAATATTCCTCAAATATAATTTCTTTATTATTAACTTTTCTTTTATGGGATATTAATTTTTCTAATATGATTTTATGACAAATTCAAATATTTTTTCCAAAATAACTCTTCTTTCTAAAAACACATATTTTACTTCTCTTGAGATTGTTTCTTATTCACTCAAGATTGATGATTCGTATACCAGGAATGTTATTCCATTTTTATTTTGGGAACCAAAATTTTTATTCATGAATGTATTTATTATGAAATTATTATGAAACCCATTCCTTTCCATGGGTTATTTTATGTCCATGATTGATATACGTTCTATGTGGCAAGCATGATTATGTAAATGTTATGATGTGATGGGTGCACCCAAAATTATATAGAACTCTAATAAATTGGATAATGTGATTTATCTCATGAGATAATGTGAAATATGTGTGAATATGATTCTATATTTGTTTAAAATGATGATGTTATGATGATGCACATAGGTTATACATGAACATGATGCTATCTTTGTTCACAACTATGTGTGGTAGTTCACCACTAAGACATGATGTTTCAATTTTATTCATTGTTTAATTCATTTCCTTTATCTAATTATTCCTATCCTTATTATGATTATGATACATTACTTATGTTATGATGATTATTTTTATGCTTACCCATGTTTCATGTCACTTATTCATCCTCTTACTAGGATCTTAGATCACCCCTTCTTTTGATGTATATCCTCAAGTGAATACTTGTACTAATGATAACATAAGGGATAATAAGAAGCTAGAGAAGAGGGAATTAAATAATGTTTATGATTTATTGTGTATATGTTTTTTATAGACCTAATTTTCCCAAGACACTAAACCTTTGGATCCTAGTTGTGTAACGCTTTTATGTTGTTTATATTTAAAATGATTCAATAATCATGTAAGAAAAGTAGGGTCACTATAGTTGGTATCAAAGTGAGGTTTAGTTAATTTTTTAATTAGTATTAGAGAACCTTAGTGAAAACCCTTAGTATGAGACTAAGTAATAACCCAAGAATATTTGTTTTATAAAAGTGTTAAACATAGGGATATCACAAGATATTCCTTTATAGTTAATTACACAAAGGAGTGATTTATTTATTCATGAATTGTTTACTTATGTTTTGTTCAAACATTTTATATTTTAGAAAATGGTGGGAACTAGGAGAAATCATGCCAACAACTCATGTAAGGGGAAATATAGTGATTGACCGAACGACATTCCCAATACCTTGGGATGTGGAGTTAAAAATTTCATGGAATTTATTACCAAATTTTCTCAAGATATGAACAATAACCTAAATAATTTGGAACTTCCTCCTTCACCTAAGAGGGATAAAGTTGATATCGAGTATTTTATACAGAAAAGACCATTGAAATTTAGTGGATCTTGTCACGAAATAGACTAAGATCCCATCCAACCTGACACCTGACCCAGTCTGAGACATGGCCCGAAGGGTGTTCCCGATCCCCACGGGCTGGAAACTAGTGTTAGGAATCAAATACAACACAATTGGGAACAATTTAATCCCATGAGAAATAACCAAGACCAAATAAATAAATAGAGATAAACTAGAAACGTAGTGAAACTCAATAACTGAATCTCAATAAATGAACAACTAATTCAGTTAGAAGATACACTAAACAGACTGAAAGATAAAATGAGTAAAACTAAACCATTTCTCTATAATCTCCATGTGACCTCTTGGTCACATCCAACCACAGGACCAACCCTGCTCCACAACGAGCACTTGAGCCAGGAAACCTGAACAAAATCAGAACTTTCATCTAAAAATATAGGATAGGTGTAAGAACTGAAATGCTTAGTAGTGATGTCAAAGATAAACCACTAAATCCAAGTGTTTCCTTTCCCAAAATAGTCTATTAATACCAGTTTGAAATACAGTTATAAAAATAGGGTTTTCACCTTTTGTTAAGCAACACCGTTTTTTCATTTCAAACCCAACAGACACCATAATCCATTTTTAAAACCAATTTCCATTTTATAATTAAAATACATAACAAGGAAAACAAGGGTTGTGCTAAAAAAGAGATAAACAATGTAATCTAGAAATAATTATAGAAAAAAGTAAACAAGAAATACAAATAATAACCAAGGTTGATCCTAAACATCCCTAGAATACCCCTAGACATACTCAGTTCGGAACCACCTATCAGTGTATAGTGAATCCCCTAAGTTCATAACCAACTAGCTTATCTAACCTTCCCTCACTAGAGGCACATCGCTCCTAGTTTGTCTAAAACTCCAGAAGGGTGATAACCTGTCTAATCGAGGCTAGCAAGCAACCATCACTTGATCATCTAAAAGACACCTAGGAACCCATGGTGGTAATAAAGATGTGCAGGTAGGAGGCCAACGCACACATGACTCATCTTAGCTACCATCATTGTACTTACCTACCCTAAACACGGATACTAATATATAATAACCCATAATGGGAAATCCCTATTATATAGGTGCCCCATATACATACACATAGATGCATCCAAACATGTCACGTCATCAAGGTTCTAACTAGAAGGCCATAACATATCAATATTTAAATCATTTCTTAAAACGTTTTATGGTGCCAATTGGGAACTCACATTTTACAAACCACAATCTTTTCCAAGTTCAACACAAAACATCACTTTTGAGTTGGAAGAGCCAAACATGAATTTATCTTGACATAATTAAAAACATTAACAAAACATCACAAAAATACAACTTTTATATTTTCAATTCCAAATATCCTATAAGTTCCAAACACACACCCAAACACTTCACAATTACCAAATGTGCCTTTACTCTTTTCAAATTCGCACCAAATAATGTTTCAAGGCCAAATGGGCCAAACCATGAGAAAAAAAATTAAATTCGTGTTTACCAAAAATATTTAAGAAACACTTTACCATTTTAAAGAAGATGAGACCGGTTTAAGAAAATGTGAAGGAAGAATAAATGAGGACTTTTAAGGAATAATAAGTTAGAGTGTCATCTTCATTTGAATGAACATCCATATGTGAACCAATTTCACCCATGGATGTGACATCATCCAATGAAACCCTCCAAAATATAAGAAAACCTTCAAACCCATTTTTATAGAATCTATCATTTTCTTTAAAACCATATCCAACCTCTCACATTATTTTAAGAATAAAAATCATCTCATTGAAATCTGAAAGCCCATTCCAAAACATTTTAGCACAAATACCATGTTATTTCATCACCAAAATCTACACACCAAACTAAATTAAAAAACAAACCCATACCATCACAACATAATTAAATCTAAAAATTTCATAAAAACCCCCAATTATACTCTATAAGAAAAATAGAATGTAAAATAAACCCCCTAGGTGCCAAAAACCCTAGGAATTGCTCATAAATATCCTTGAAAAACCTATTTTTTGTAAATTTTATCAAAAATAAATCACCATTTTCATCAAGACATATATATATTGGAGTTATGAACGGTATTTAAAAGTTAATTGAAAACAAAAAAGTTCTAATAGAGTGTTCCAGAAAGGAAAAAGTTGGAAACGCCTACCTCAACCATGTGCGGATGTGATAAAACTCCAATGAGAGGAATAAGTGAGACTTACGGGCGATCCACATGCCCTAGACACAAGAAAACACTGAAAAAATATCCAACCCTAACCCTAGAGTTCAGCCAAGAAGAAAACCCCCAAAGAAAAACCCTAGAAACCAAAAGGTAGAGAGAAAGAGGGAATAAAATGGCCAAAAATCCAAGAAACCTAACCTTGGAACCTTCAAGGGCCTTCTATGGAGGGATGGAAGCAAGGTAAAGGGGTGTGGGAGGACCCCATGGTTCCCCTAGGTTAGAAAATGGAAGAGGATCCTAAAAATGGGCTAAAACAATGAGAGGGGGAAAGAGGGTCTCAAGATTTTAATGACCTGGCATGACCGCACAGTTTGGCCACATGGTTTTCCAAACCATGCAGTAACCGTGTGGACCTCTCTACCTAAGGAAAGAATAGTTCATTGTTAACAAGGACCTATTGCATGGTTGTGCTCTTTCTATGTGGCCAGTTCTGTCTAACCTGCACCTGTTGCACGGTCGGGCCACACGGTTACTTCTAGCTATGAGGTAACTGTGATCCACCTGGAAAACCACCTGAAAACTAAAAAAAACAAAAAAAAAATGATCGAGACTCAAACTTGAGCCTCGACCAAAATACCCAATACTAATAAAAGGATAAAATAAAAGAGTATATGAGTTCGGGGTGTGACAGATCTTCCGATCCACTAGTCATGGAACAGTGGGTTAACTCAATGGAGAATATCTTTTTTGCACTTCATTTTTCTAAGATGGATAAGGTAACTCTGGTCATTTATCATTTAGTTGTAGAGGCTGATCAATGGTGAGTGTTGATTAAGAACACCAATTCGAAGGATGAAATTGAAAATATGGAGTGGGAAGACTTTAAGAAAATATTTCTTGACAAGTATTTCCCTAAAACTCTTCAGACAGGGATGGATAGAGAATTATTAGAGTTGAAGCAAAAGGAAGGTCAATCTATCATGGAATATGAAGAAAATTTCACAAGGCCTTCAAGGTAAACCTTAGGTTTTGTTATCAACAATGATATAAAAATAGATAGATTATTTAGTTTTTTAAAACCACACCTTCGAATGTATCTTGAAATTCAAGACTTTGGGAGTTATGAAGAAGTTGTTCGATGTGCTCTCGAAGTGGAGATAGAGTTTAGAGAATGGTCCCATGGCTATAGAGATAACAAATGAAAGATGGAGATTCAATATGGAGGATCAAATGACATAGGTGGAAAGAAAACTCAACCACTCACATGTCAAAAATTTGGGAAGAAGCATTATGGGAATTTCCTCAAAGGGGTGGGGAAATGCTTCAAGTGTGGGAGAGAATGCCACCAAGCTTATGAATGTCAAAGAGACATGATTAAACTAGAAAATGTGCTGGAAGAAAGGATAGAACCACTTATGGTTCAATGATTCAACTGTAGGGAGTAAGGTTACTATGAAATCTAGTGCACTAAACATCGAATCCTTGAGGGTAATCAGCATCAGCAACCACAAAATCCAAAGGATAAAGGGAAAGATTATTCCATCACTACTACTAAGGTGGATCCTAAAAATAATTTGGTAACAGGTACATCAGTTATTCATTCAAGAATAGAAAACTTACTATTTGATTCTGGTTCTATGCATTCTTTCATATCTTGTATGTTTAGTAGAAAAATTCAAACACCACCTCAAAATATGGAGGTTAAGTTATCTATGAGAACAGATAATAGGGAAATTATTGCATCTAAAGTATATAAATCCTCCCTAGTTAATGTTTGTGTACTTAACCTCCCATCAAATCTTTTCTTACTTTCTTTGGTGGAGTTTGATGCTATATTGGGAAAGGATTGGCTATCTTTATACAAATACAACATCAACTATCGGGAAAGGGAGATCACTCTTTACATCCCAAGGCATCCTCCAATTATGTACAAGTGTAAGGAGGATGAATCTTATTTGGAGCCATTATCATCATCATAACATTAGATTTTTATTCCAATAGACCAAGGGCCAAGGGACACAGGAAAACCAACTGAGGCCTAGGGGGGTGAAAGTAGTGAAGACCAAGGGTATCCCCTTGAATCAAATTCACCCCCTCGGTTTTAAATCTAGAGATTGTTTTAAGATAGGTGACATTGGAACCTTGGGCAGCTAAAGAGGCAAGATGGTCTGCGACCTTGTTCCCCTCCCTCCATGTGTGGGAAATGCATGCATTACTGTTGATGAGGGTTCTGCACTTCCTGATTATGTAAGATATCACCCATGAAGTGGGACCTTTCCCCTGTAAGGCTTCATGTATAATCTTGGAATCCATTTCAACATGAGATAAAACAATCTTCCACTACTTGTAAAGATTTAGGCCTATGAGTACAGCCTTGGCATCCGCTTGCATGTAATCTCCTAGTCCATAGTGGGCTGTGAAAGTAAGTATAACACTGCCTCGGGAGTCACGGACCACCCCTCCCCCTTGAATCTCCCCAGCGTAGTAAGAACCATATGTATTGATTTTGAGTCTATTGTTGGGGGGTTTTCACTACACCCACTGTCCCTGCCTGGTGAGAGGTTGGGCCACCAGAGAAATCACTTGGAGAATCCTCAGGGAAGGGGCATCCTTCCAGCCACTGGAGAGATTAACCAGATTGATCAGAAGGCATCTTGCTCAGACAGTGATGGATCTACCTGTTGAAGATGACCCCTCATAATGCGCCTGGTTATGAGCAAGCCATAGGCACCAGAATCCCGCATTGAAGATGATTGTGCGAGCCATCATTTCCTAACTTTTTCCATTTGTTCCCTGGAACCAGTGATGCAAGAATGTGTCTTCGTGAGGATCATGGGAGAAATCATTAATGAAACCTCCAAAGTACATCTAGACTTACTGAGCCTAGATACCTTCAATGAAGATGTGGTTGATGATTTCTCTGTTCTTATTCCTGCAGCATTGGAAACATGATGCCAGAGGAATACCCAGTTTTTTGATGTTGTCATCTGTAGGGAGAGCTTGGTTCCTAATTCTCCAACATAGGAAAATATATTTTTTAGGGATCTTTCTGTACCACAATATCCCGTTCCATTCATCGTGGTGATCCTGATAGGTGAAGGTCTTGTGGAAGTCCCTTGTCGTGAACTTCCCCAAGGTAGAAGCGGTGAAAACACATTTTTATGGCTCATCGTTCAAAGATATTAACTCATAAGTTTCAAACTGGTCTGCATTCAGTACAGCCATGATGAAATGATGGTATTGGTATGCCTCCTTGAAGGAAATTTTAGGGGTTGTACATCCATGGAATCCTATCACATACCCTGCCCAGTTACACTGCCAAAAATGGGTGTTTCCCTCTCCAAAAACCCATCGAGAGTGCATCTGGAGGTTCGGAATAAGAGGGAGTATCCTGGCCCATAGAGGGGATCCATGGGTACTCATCATATCCACACTAATCCTGGCCAACTGTGACATTACCTTCTCCCAAATCTAACGTTCTTCAATGACTTCCCATGCGAGTTTAGCATGCAAGCCGAGGATCGTGTCGCTTAAGCTTCTTATATTGATCTCACCCTCAACAATGGGTCTAGCCATCTTGTCCCATGAAATCCAATGCCTTTTCCCTTCAGAGAGATCATCCCACATAAATCTGGACATTACCTTATCAATGGATTTGATGAATCCCTTCGGCACATAGGTTGATTCCATCACATGCACTGGTATAGCGAACAAGACGCTGTTCACCAAAGCTATATGCCCCCCAAATGAGAGGTAGTGATTCTTCCAGTTAGAGACCCAACTTGTAATCATGTTCACAACCTGATCAAAATCACGGATTATCAATCTTCCTGAGGTTATGGGGAGCCAAGTTACTCTATTTTCATGGAGCCGCACTGCATGTCGAGCCTACTGCACAAGTGTGTTTCCCTTCTAGAAGTGCATTTTTTGGAAATATAATGGCTGCTTTTGGATTTGTTGATAATCTGGCCACTCCAAGTGGATATTATCGCCTTATGAGTAATAATATCTAGCTCAGATGATTAAGGCAAAGGAGAGAATCATTATCGAAGACATGCCCATTATGAGGGACTACATTGATGTGTTCCCTGAAGAATTTTTTTATCTTTCTCCTGACCAATAGGTTGAGTTATCAATTAAACTTATTCTTGATTCTATACCAATATCAAAGACACCTTATAGAATGGACACCATTGAGTTGGAGGAACTGAATAAGCAATTATAAGTGAATATGGACAAGGGTTTTATATGCCCAAGTGTTCCACCATGGGGTGCACCAGTCCACTTAATAAATAAGAAGGATGAATCAATGTACCTATGAATTTATTATCATTAGCTCAATAAAATCATGATAAAGAAAAATTATCCCCATCCATGGATAGATGAATTGTTTGATTAATTACATGGGGCCGAGTATTTCTCTAAAGTGGACCTTCAGTCGAGATATCACTAATTAAAGGTGTGGAAGGAAGATATTCCTAAGACTATATTTCGAATGAGGTATGAACACTATGAGTTCATAGTGATTCCTTTCAGCCTCACTAATTCTATAGTAATATTCATGGAATTAATGAATAGAGTCTTTAGAGATAACCATGACAAGTTTGTGGTAGTCTTTATAGATAGTATTCTAATATAATTCAAGATTGAGGAGGAACATGAGAATCATTTTAATACTATTCTAAAGACCTTGTAAATGGAGAATATATATGAAAAGTATAGTAAATGTGAGTTCTAGATAGAGGAAGTATTATTATTGGGTCATGTTGTCACCAATGAAGTAATATTTATGGACCCTTCTAATAAAAATGCAATCAAAGAGTGGCCCAGGACAACATTTGTAATATAGATCCATAGTTTCCTTGGTCTAGCTGGGTATCACCCATGATTTTTGAAGAACTTCTCATGATTATCAAACCCGCTAACCTAGCTGACTCGGTAGGGAGAAAAAAATTTCTATACCATTGAATGTGAAGACTACTTTAAAGAGTTAAAAAATAGTCTTATCACCATTCCAGTACACACACTTCCAAAAAGTGTTGAACTATTTGTGGTATACAGTGATTCTTCAAAGGTATTAGGTTGTTTCCTAATGAAAAATTATAAAGTGATAGCTTACATCTCATGGCAGTTGAAAATTCATGATCAAAACTATCTTATGCATGATCTGGAGTTAGCAGTTGGGATCTTCATATTGAAAATCTATAGATGTTATCTCTATAGGGAGAATTTTCAAATAAATACTGATTATAAGAGCCTCAAATATATATTAACATATAAGGAACTCAATATGAACTAGTGAATATGGTTAGAGCTCATCAAGGATTACAATTGTTCAATCCACTACCATCCTGGTAAAGAAAATAAAGTGGCAAATTCCCTAAGTAGAAAAGATCCTACAACATTATCAATGATGAGAATTAAGTGTTGGAGTTGGTGACCTAGAAACCAAATTCTTTTTACTTTATGATAAACCTATATTAATTGGATAAATATTAAAAAACTCATTATCACATCATGATTGTTCTTCTGTGTGACATAGTATGTGATAATGTCCTAAGAATAGCTATCGCACTAAAAGGCCATAGTAGATCTCTGTTATGATGAAAACCTGGAAGTACCATGACACTATTCTTGAATATATATTCTATGGCAGTATGATATCATTTTAAGGGACACAAATGATACAATCTATCAGGGGTGGGAACTCATAAAACTTTGAGGCACCTACTAATGGTGTGCACCCTTGGTAATATCCAGGAGGATATTATGAGAACAAGACCCACCAGTAAGAAATCCACATTCATAAGTTTCATTGGATGTTCCTATCTGTGGACGTGTGTATTGGTCCTTAGAAGTTAATATTATTATTAATGGGTATTATGATTCACGCACTTATATGTATTGACAAAAACTATGACGATATATGTTTTTGGAGAGGTAGGATATATTGGGTGTGTCACGAGTAATACTTCATTAATGAATAATGCAAGAAAGGATTTGTCACTTCTATGAAAGTAAATATAGAAGGACCTTTGAATGAAATGATATAGCCTAAATAAATCCATGGACATGGTGTTCTCTAGGCAAGTTCAATTTTGGGAAGTCAAAGAATGAGAAATCGAGCACATGGGTTAATAGCACTTGCAAGCAACTCACTTGATTGGAGATATCAATATAAAGTAATTATATTATACAGTAAGCATTCGTATGAGGTAACATGTCATTGTGACATCAACTTCTTTCTCTTGGGTGTCTTGACCCGTTTCTAGACAGTAATCTTGGACTTTAGGAAAGTCTGCCTAATGATAACAAGAAAGAGGCATGGAGGGTCACACACTAAGTGTATCCAGTATCTCAGTTAAATAATTTATTGTTTAAAAAGTTGAATAAATATTATTCCCGGTTGTGGTTTAGTAATTATTCAAGTATGCCTGATCACATTTATTTCCTTGCTAGTTATTCAAGAGAATATATTATATATGGAATATTTATTTATCAGCAAATAATGTAGTTATATTTATTTAATAAATAAATAGTCATTATTCAAGGACCGGTAAATATTGAGGAGTAATGGTAGACCAAGTTAAGGGTCCAGTGAGAAATAACATTAAATATTATTTGGTTAAATAATATTTAAATTTAACATTAAAGTTAATCACTTTTCATGTAAATAATAGCATTTCTATTATTATTTGACATGGGGTTCCATATGGAATAATAAAAATAAGTAACAGAACTTGTACTAATTATTTATTATTACCTAGTTAATTAAATTACTTATTATGTTATTATTATCTAATTATCCAAGGGGTAATTCCACCAGCTAACCAATGGTTGTGTGCACAACATCCTTATAGAGAATCTCTCGATCCTAGAGAACTCTTCCCTCTCTAAGAATGCTCTCAAGAATGAGAGAGATCCTTCTCCACCAGATCTAGGAGAACGCTTTGGAAGAAATTCTCAAGGTGATCAAAGGCGGTCATCACAAGCATATGGATCTTCCATGATGTCACTCAAATACTCCTTCGGTGACATCCGGAGATACATGGAGCACGTGTGGATCACCATTAGAGGAATCATATCCTTGGATTATACATCACAATGAAGACGCACCTCAGAACTACGGTCAAATGCATCAATGAATATAAATCACCTTAGAGGTAATTATTTAATTAAATTAAATTTATTATAAACAAAATATGTCAATCATATATTCTCGGTTCCAATTTATCTTCTTTATCTTTTATCTTTGATTCAATTCTATGGATACTAGCGTTTATCATCGTATTGATCCCAGATTAATCATTGATTATGGCAATTTGAAAAGTTGGGTACATGCCCATCCTGCACTTTCATTATGCCCAGAACCTACTAGTGGTATCATAGGGGGCATATTTTCATTTATAATTATTTAAATAATTCTTTAATGATTTATTATTTAATAATTTAGTTTGTTAATTCATGTTTAATTGTTCTTGTAATCTAAATTTTGAGATCTATTCTTTCTCTTTTGTTTATCGTAGATCTAACAGAAATAATTAATTTTTGGATTAAAATTACATAGAGGATCTCATCAAGAGGCGCTGATGATTCTGTCTAGATAACACGATAGTACACACTGTGTATTTGTAATTACATGTCGTGTAATCTTCCAAACACACCGTGTAATCTGGATTAAACACCATATAGATGTATTCAACATGCCCGGAGTAATTTGAAAATTACACAAGCTGTGTGCATTAATGACATGTGGTGTAGTTAATTCTTACACTTCATATTGACCAGGAAAGAGTGGTGAATGGTCAGTAGAACTACACACCGTGTCTCCCACAGGACACGGTGTGTAGTCCCTTCGGGTCAGGGTCAAGTCATGTATCCAATATACAGCTTGCCTGAATGGTGACCATGTAACGCGGATTCTACATGGTGTGTGTCCCACTAGACACTCCATGTACTCTAAATATTTCTAAAGTACACCTCAAACATTGTTTCCCCAGGCATTTAATTTGGATGGATAGTGAGGATGGTATACACCGTATAGTCGGGTCTACACATTGTGTATTGTTTCCAGATAACGCGGACTTAAAAATTTATTATTATATTATGTAACCCTTGAGACATGTACCTTCATGTGGACATAAAGCTGGGACACAAAATGTACTAGGTGTTTGATATATATATATATATAAATATATATATGTTTAATTAATATCTGCGTAATGTTTAAAGATCTTCACATCGTGTATGAGTTGTATTACAATTATAATTCTGTGTGCATGCTACATATCACAAAGAATAAAGTGTATACAAGTATAAATACATTTTGGGTAGTTTTGGATGGGTATTCATTGGGTTTCCTCTAAGGTACAAGTTATATACAAGGTTATGGATGAGAATCTCAAGGAAATTTAGAAAAAGGATTAAGATAAAAAGGATTGATTAATTAAAGATAATGATTAATCGATTCAATCATAATTTATCTTAATAATAATGATTAAATAATTGAATTCTAGTTTTATTAAATTCTTAATTTGTTTCATGTATGTGGATGATCATGAGGTAGACCATACCTTTGTATGTGATTGGGTCACTTTTAGTTTATTTATTAAATTAAAATTGTTGGTTTGTGTGCCTTCTTCTCATTAATATGTAAGGCCTGTGTTCCCATGGTTTCTTTCATGTAAACCCCCCTTTACCCCTCACCTTCATGTGATTTAAAATCATATATAATGGATGGAGCTCCCAAGCTAGTGGATTCGGTTCAAGTTAGAAGTTGTGGCGAAGCTAATACAAGTAGATACAAAGTTGGACAGGTGGAAATCTGTAAACATGAACCTAAAATGGTTCAAGGTGTTCTCCCCTATGTCAGGGTTAGTTTATCAACTTCTATATAAAATAACCAATAATAAATCTCATGATAATACCCTTTATTTATTTATTTCGGTTGTATGGTTATTCATTATGGATGTTTGACGTGATCACATAATTAATGAATTAACAAGCATACAAGATTGAACTAAAATAAAATGGCTTATTCGTAAATATTATTTATACATGGTTAATCACTTAAGTATATACCACTTAATATTAACAAGCTTGTGAAAATATAATAAGTGTAAATTTATGCATAAGGGATAAAATACCTCAATTAAATATTAAGTCGGTATAGCCTTCCATTACTTCAGTTAGAATCGAAACATAGTTCAAAGTGCTTGACCAACCCTAGTTGGGGTGCTTTCAATTGTTGGGGAATTCTAATTTGAGGTTTTGGGTTGACTTGACTTAGTTTACATAAATGGTTGACTACCCTATAATTACTTGATGTAACTGAGAGTCAAAGGTTGAGAAAATCCAAAATTAAGTATTTCACGATTGGGGAGTCCACTCAATAGATCAAGGTGTTGTGAGTTAATGCAGTTGATATTTGGAATGCCTACCTAAAACCTTTCAAGTTTCTTGACCAACCCTATTTAAGATAATGAAAAGGGAAATATGGATCCTTTCTGCTAGAATGTCCAAGCAATAGGATATTCTAATTCCAATGGTGAGGGATATTAGGTTTTGATAAAATAGTGGGAGACTAATAAATATTAATTTATTTATTTGTATAATTTTATCAAGATAAAGTACTAAAACTATGTTCATCTTAAATTGTAGAAACAATAATCAAAATGACATCAAACATATCATTGTGATCCATACTTGAGAAGGAAAACCTTATCACTAGCACTAATTTCCATGAGTGGAAAAGGCATCTTCGAGTTATCCTTTTCCATAAGAGGAAACTTTATGTGCTGGAAGAGCCTTTACTAGTTTCACCTGGAAATGAGGTGAGTAATGAGGAACTATCTGTGTATGGGAAACATTTGAATGATGCTACAGATGTTCAGTACCTCATGATATCATCTATGACCAATGAGCTCTTGAAGCAACATGAGGAAATGGATGCTTACAGCACGATGTCTCACCTTCAGTATCTCTATAAAGAGAATGTGAGATAGGATAGTTATGAGATCTTGAATGCTTTTTTCACTCCTAATCTTGGAGAGTCTGCGCGAGCTGGACCACATGTAGTCAAGTTTACTGGCTACATTGAGCATTTGGACATCTTAGGGATTAAATTCCCAGATGAGTTGCATACAGGTCTCATACTATCATCATTGCATAAGATCTTCTCTAGTTTTATTGTGAATTATAATATGATCAATAATGAGAAGAGTCTATCAGATATTCTTACCCTAATTCGCCAAGTTGATAAGGACATGGGGATTGAAAAACCCACAGTCCTTATGGTGAATAGGAAGAGGGAGGACAAGGAAAATGGACCTAAGATTTATAAATAATCTAAATTCTATGAGCACTGTCTGACCAAGAAGAATAAGATCCAAAGGTAGATCAAGGAAAAAGAGGCAGTATGCTTTGCATGTGGCAAGTCAAGCCACTAGAAGAGGAACTTCACCTAGAGACAAGGGGAAGCCAAAGGTTAATTCTTTATCGAGTGAAATATTTCCATTTCTACACAATGGGTATTAAATATAGCTTGTGGGACTCACATCTGTATTCAAAAAAAAGGAACTAAGTAGATTTCATAAAATTGCCCGAGGAGAGGTGGATCTGCGAGCTTCCAATGGTGTGAGGTTGGCTTCTCTTTCCATTGGTGACTAACACCTCACATTGCTGACATGAATGATTTTGGTTTTACATGGATGTTATTATGTACCTAGTGTTACCAAGAACATAATTTTTGTATCAAGTTTATATACAGATGGATTTATTTTCAAAGTTCAGAAATAAATGTTGTTACTTTTATAAGGAAAACATATGTTATGGTATGGAACATTTAAATAATGGTCTGTATGGATTAAATTACGAGAACCAAGTGTTGTAAATTGATAATGAATCAAGTTCAAATGACTCATACAATACCCAGTTGTGGCATCATCGCCTTGGTCATGTAAATGATAAGTGCCTGAAAAATATCTTTCAAGATGGTTATTTAGACTCTTCTGATCTAAAACCACTTGATAGATTTCACACTTTTTTACAAGTGAAAATGACTAAACCACCATTTAGTGGACAAGGTGAAAGGGCCATAGAGATTCTAGGATTTGTACACACTTATGTGTGTGAACCATTTCTAGTAGAAGATGGAGGTGGATATTATTACTTCATTACTTTTACTGATGACTTGAGTAGATGTTTCTATGTCTACTTAATGAGGTATAAGTCGGAGTCCTTTGAGAAATTCAAGGAGTTCAAGAATTAAGTAGAGAACCATCTTGGTAAGAAGATAAATAATATTTGATTAGATCGAGATGGAGAATATCTTAACCAAGAGTTCATCAACCTTTTACAGGATTCTAGGATATTATCTCAACTCACTCCATCTTATACACCATTGTGGAATGGTGTTAGTGAAAGGAGGAACCGTACCTTTTTGTACATGGTAATGTTGATGATGATTCATGCAGATCTTCCATTATCCTTTTGGGGATATTCATTGCAAACTATGGAATACACATTAAACTATGTACCAACTAAGGTAGAAAATGGGATTCCCTTCAAGCTATGGAGTGGAAAGAAACCCACTTTGTCGCATACACACATATGGGGATGTGAGGCATTTATTAAGGCTTTCTTAGGAAACAAAATAGCACATCGGGGTACAAAGTGTATCTTTATAGGGTATCCCAAGGAAACAAAGGGATAATACCTATAAAACCCCTCGAACAAGAAAGTGATTGTTTCCAAACATGTTTTCTTTCTTGAGAGGGAGAACATTTTCAAAAAGTATAGTGGGAGAAAGATTGAATTTGATGAAGTTAATGCTCAAGATACACAGGATTTGGTACAGGAACAAGTTCCACTGGTCCCCATGAAAGAGGTAGTTATTGAAACACAAGTACTGCATAAGAGCACAAAAGAGATAAGGGAACTAGAGAGATATAGTTTCCTTGTCACTGAGTATGGTGACTCATTATTGTTGGACAATGATGAACCTCTCTCATAAAAGGAAGTAGTATAGAGCTTAGAAGCTATAAGATGTCTAGAAAGTATGAATTCTTAGATGGATTCCATGTATTAGAACCAAGTCTAGGTTCTGGTCGATGTTCCAGTTGATGTAAATCCTATTAGGTGTAAATGGGTATTTAAGAAGAAACTAGACATAGAAGGTCAAGTTAGTACCTATAAATCAAGGATAGTGGTTAAAGGTTTTAAACAGAATTAAGGAATTGACTATGATTAAAACTTTTCACCTATTTCCATTTTTAAATTCATAAGAATTATACTTGACATAGAAGCTTTCCATGACTATGATATTTGGAATATGGATATCAAAACTGAATTCCTTAATGGGAACCTTTAATAAAATGTCTATATGACACAACCAGAAGGTTTTGTGACACCAGGTGATGCTAAAAGGGTATACAAGTTGCAGAAATCCATTTATGGATTAAAGAAAGCATCCATGTCATGGAACATTCAATTCGATGAATCCATAAGATAATTTGGTTTCATTAATAATGAATGTGATCCATGTGTTTACAGGCAGTTTAATGGGAATGTAATTGTTATCCTAGTAGTGTATGTTGGCGACATATTTCTTATTGGAAACGACATACCAGTCTTGCAGTCAGTCAAGGACTGGTTGAACAAGTGTTTCTCCCAGAAGAACTTAGGCGAAGCAACCTATATTATAGGGATCGAGATCATTTGTGATAGATCCAATAGAATTCTTGGACTAAGTCAAAGTGCATACATTGACCAGATACTAAAGATATTTAGTATGGAACAATCCAAGAGGGGATTGGTTTTAGTGTCACATGGTATACATCTTTCTAAGAAAATGTGTCCCTGGACACAACATGAGAAAGATAGGATGAGTAAGATTTTATATGCTTTAGAAATAGGATATATCATGTATGCCATGTTATGTACCAAACTTGATGTTTCCTATGCACTGAGCATGGTAGGCAGATATCAAGAAGATCTAAGAGAACATCATTGGAATGCTTTCAAGATTATCCTTAAGTATCTGAGAAGAACTAAGGATATGTTCTTGGTGTATGGAGGAGAAAAGGAGCCTGTAATAATAGGTTATGATAGTTCTGTTTTTCAGATAGATTAGAATGATTTGAAGTCGCAATTAGGATATAATTTTTGTCTTAGTAGAGGATCTATGAGCTGGAAGAGTTTAAAGAATCTAGTTGTTGCTGATTCTACAGTGGATTCTGAATATATAGCAGCTTTTGATGTATCCAAATAGGTTTTCTAGATTTGGAACTTTGTCTATGAGATTGATGTGATGTCTATTAGTAAATATCCAATTACATTGTATTGTGATAATACTGTAGCGGTGGCTCTTACAAGATCCAAGGTCACATCAACAGATAAAGCACATACTCCGTAAGTATCACCTCTTGAGGGATTTATATCAAAGGGGTGAAGTTATAGTGGGAAACTTATCCATGGAAGAGAATGTGGTAGACCCCTTGACTAAATTCCTATCTTAGTAGAATCATGAATATCATGTGAGAGCTAGAAAACTGAAGGTTGTTAGCAGTTATCTCTAGTGAAAGTGGGATTCTGTTGGAGTTGGTTCCCTAGAAACCAAATTCTTTGTAATTTATGATAAACATGTATTCATTATATGAATATTAATAAACTCCCTATCACATAATGATTTTTATTCTATGTTAAACAGTATGTGATAATTTGTTATGAATATTTGTTGCACTAAAAGGTCACAGTGGATCCCTACTATGATGAGAACCCAGAAGTTCCATGATACTATTCTTGAATATATGTTCTATTTCCGAATGATATCATTTTAAGGGACACAAATGATATAGGCTATTAGGGGTGGGGTCTCATGAAACATTGAGGCACCTTATCATGGTGTGCACCCTTGGTAATATCCAGGAGGATATTATGAGAACAAGACCCATCAGTAGAAAATCCAAATTCATAAGTGTCATTGGATGTTCCTATTTTTGGACATGTGTATTGGTCCTTAGACTTTAATATTATTATTAATGGGTATTATGACTCATGCACTTATATGTATTGACGAAAACTATAATGATGGATGTTTGTGGTGAGGTACGATATGTTGGGTGCATCACGAGTAATACTTCATTAATAAATAATGTGAGAAAGGATTTGTCACTTATATGGAAGTAGATATCTCAGGACCTTTTATGGAAATGATATAGACTAACTAAATCCATGTCCATGGTGTTCTCTAGGAAATTTCAATTCCAGGAAGTCAAAGAATTATAAATCGAGCACATGGGTTGATGGAACTTGCATGTAACCTGCTTGATTGGAGATATCGGGATAAAGGGATTATATTACAAGATAAGCATTCGTATGAGGTGAAATGTATTTGAGACATCAACTTCTTTCTATTGGGTTCCTTGACCCATTTCTAGACAATAATCTTGGACTTTAGGCAATCCCACTTAATTCCAACAAGAAAGATTCCTAGAGGGTCACACACTAAGTGTATCCAGTATCTCAATTAAATAATTTATTATTTAACAAGTTGAATAAATATTATTCCTAGTTATGGTTTAATAATTATTTAAGTATACCTGATCGTATTTATTTTTTCTCTTGTTATTTAAGAGAATATATTGCATATGGAATATTTATTTATCAGTGAATAATGCAGTTATATTTATTTAATAAATAAATAGTCATTATTCAAGGCCTGGTAATTATTGAGGAGGATTGGCGGAAAAAGTTATGGGTTTGGTGAGAAATAATATTAAATATTATTTGGTTAAATAATATTTAAATATAACGTGCAAGTTAAGCACGTTTTAGGGAAATAATATCATTGTTATTATTATCTGACATCGGGTTTCACAAGGAATAATAAAAATAAGTAACGACACCTATGCTAATTATTTACTATTATCTGGTGAATTAAATTCCTCATTATGTTATTATTCTATAATTATCCAAGGGTTCATTCCATCGTCTAACCAATGGTTGATTGCACAACATACTTGGAGAAAATATCTTGAGCCTAGATAACTCTTCCCTCTACAAGAACTCTTTGAAGAATGAGAGAGAGAGAGATCCTCCTCCATCAGATTTAAGAGAACTCTTTGGAAGCAATTATCAAGGTGATCAAAGGTAGACCTTGCAAGCACAAGGATCTTCCGCGCTAGCACCCAAATACTCCTTCAGCTACGTCTATAGATATATGGAGCATGTGTAGATCACCGCTAGATGAATCATATCCTTTTATTCTACATTGAAACGAAGCCTCACCTCAGACCTGTGGTCGAACACATCAACGAATAAAGAATCAATTTATAGGTAATTATTTAATTTAATTTAATTAATTATAAACAAAATATTTCGATCCTATCTTCTCGGTTCTAGGTTCTATCCTTTTTATTTTATCTTTGATTCAATTCTTTGGATACTGGTGTTTATCATCGTATTGATCCTGGATTAATCATCGATCATAGCAGTTTGAAAAGTTGGGTACACGTCCATCCTGCACTTCCACTCTGCCCAGAACCTACATTAAGAAGGATACAATCTTCTTATATTTAAAATGGATGGACATGGGAATCATTAAGGAAGGAACATCATTTATCCTTTATCAAATTATTTCTCAACCATCACTCATAGAGAAAATAAAGGATGCTCAAAGAAATAATGTGGAAATTCAGAAGAAGGTGGAAGCTGTCAGAAAGGGGAAATCCTCAGAGTTAAAAATTGATGAGGAAGGATTTGTAAGATTTGGTTCATGACTATGTGTACCATACAATATAGAGATAAAGAAAGAGCTTTAGAGTGAAACACATAGCTCAACCTTCTCTATTCACATAGGGAGAATAAAGATGTATCGAGATCTCTAAGAAAACTATTGGTGAGACAATATGAATAAGGAGATCACTGAATATACATCAAAGTGCCAGGTATGTCAGCAATTGAAGGCTGAAAGACAAAAGTATAAGGGGATTATGAAAAAATTACCCATACCAATATAAAAATGGGAAAACATCACCATGTACTTTGTCACCGGACTTCTGAAGACATCTATAGGAAACAATGCTATATGGGTTGTTGTGGATCGTCTCACAAATACATCTCACTTTATCACAATATGAGAGGATTTTTCACTGGATAAAATTTAATGGATATACATTAGAGAATTGTTAATGATGCATGGAGTACCACTATCGATTATATCCGGTCGAGATCTGAGATTCACCTTTAAGTTCTGGAAAAGTCTCCAACATGCTCTAAAGACTGAACTAAATTTCAGTACATCTTATCACCTTAAACTAATGGCCAATCTGAGCGGACAATTCAAACACTTGAAGACATATTGATAGAATGTTCTATTGAATTAAAAGTAGGATGGGACCAACATCTTTCTATGGTCAAGTTCTCTTACAATAATAGTTTCCACTCGAGGAAGTATATACTAGATCCCTCGCATGTACTAAATCCAGAGGTGGTATGGTTGGAAAATGATCTCTCTTATGAGGAGAATTCGATGAAGATATTTTACCATAGAGGTAAAGTTCTATGCAAAAAGACTATTCACCTGGTCAAAGTACTATGGTGAAACCATAAGTACGAAGAGGCAACATAGGAACCAGAGGAAGTGATGAAGGAGAAGTACCATCACTGGTTTTCACTATAGTGTGTAAAATGAAATTTCGAGGGTGAAATTTCATAAAGGGGGAGAATGTAATGACCCAAAATTTTATCAATGTAAATTCCATTCTTATAATTATTTCATATATTATAAATCATATAAAATCAATTTGATAATACAATATAAACATTATAAATGAAGAATGAATGAAATAAGAAGCATTTCTAAAAATTAAGGAACCTATCCCAATGGAATAGTAACCAGACCCTTAGAATTGTAACATGACCATTAGAAATAGTAATTCAGACAATAGAATAGTAACCTCATATATTAAAGTATAAATAAAATTTAAGCATCTTATAAATGATAATATGATATAATTATATCATGGTATAAGAAAATAAATATTTTAAAAATGTTTATTAAGTGTTGGTATTTTTATAAAACATAAGTGCTTATTTATAATTTTATAACTAATATAATTATTTAAAAGAAAATTTATTTTAATAAAATAGATTCATAAATTAAAAAAATATATATCTTATGATTATAATATAATTTTATGAGACCTTAATTAATTTTTCAAAGTGTTATAAAAGCAGTTATAATTTTAAAATAAGTATTTTCCAAGTAAATGTTGGTTCTAATTAAAAATTAAATTTCTCATATTTAGAAATTTTTTTCATAAAATCAAGTTCATTTTTTAATTTTACAAGTCGAAAAATGGTTAGGGTTAATTTTTAGTATTTTTCAAAAATACTTGAATTTTTTGTGAATAAAAAAATACGATAATTTACGATAAAATCTAAATACATGAATTTTTGAGTAATTTTTTATGTAAGGATGGTGTAAGATAAAAATATAGAACTATCCTTAATTTTTTAATATATTTAGTGATAAGGTTAAAGTTATTCATAGTCTTGAGCCAAAATAATAAAGTAGTGAATTAAATAATGAGAAAACACCACTCTCACCCCCTATAAATATCACTCCTCGCCACCTCTTCTCCTCACACCTTTCATGCCTTGAAGATTGTCTAAGTTCTACCCAATACTCTTCCTAATCCCCTACCCCATGTACAATATCTCTTGTTCTCATCAAAAGACCAAACCCTTTTCCTTAAGGAGGTTCTCAAGGAGGAGAAAATCAAGAGGTAAAATCCTCTTTTTTTTCAATTTCATTTCTTTTATTATCATATCCTCACCTCCCCTTATCCAAGTGGCATGATAACTCTAGTATATTTTATATACTATAATTTTATTATTTTAATGGAATAATTCATCTTCAAATCTATTTCCTTTTCCATTTATTCTAAAAATGAAAATATTATCCATGGTGTGTCAATTTACCGCCACCGTGGATGATGCGTTTTCATTTTTCACTATCGCCTTTAGGGCTGGTCATAAAATAAATTTAATGGTTGAAATATATTTTAAAATTTATTTTATAACCCTTTTATGTTTTTTAACTAACTTATATACATTATATTAAATAATAAAACAAAATGTGTTCGTTGTGATCAAAAAACCGCCAAATTAATCTAAATGATTATCATTAACATTTTATCTAATGATTCATCCTCATAATATATAACCAAATTATATATAAGACCAATTAAACTTATATAAGTTAATTTATATCATATAATATCAATTCTGTATAATTATCCCTATTTTACATGAACTTTTATTCATGTATACAAGTGAACCGATCATGAAAACCAAGAAAAAGAACACTTCTAAATGATGAAATTGAACACTATAACTCATAAAAATGGACATAAATGAAATTAATAAAATTAAAATGAGTCTAATAAATGTATAATAGGTTCTATATTTGTTAATTATTGAATCAAATTTTATTATCTAGGATATTAAACTAAAGAAATCATTCATACATAAGGTAATGGGATTCTCAAACTCGGTTTCCTTTCTTGGGGATATTCCTATTTCATGAAAAAATTCAGTGTGGATGTTCTTTAATATTAATAAAATATAATTTATTTGTTCTTAAATTTTCTTTTCTAGGATATACATGTTTCCAATCTTATTTTATGATAAATTCAAAGATTTTTTCCAAAATAACTCTTCCTTCTAAAAACATATATTTTACTTCTCTTGAGATTGTTTCTTCTTCACTCAAGATTGATGATTATTATACCAAGTATGTTATCCCATTTTTCTTTAGGTAACCACAAGGTTTATTTATGAATGTATTACTTATAAAATAATCATGAAACATTAAGTTCCAAAGGATCGAATAACAACTAAGAAGGGGGGTTTAATTAGTTGTTCACTTTTTATAAGTTTCAAAACTTTTAGAAACTTAACCCCGGCAACCTGTTAAGATTTATTTTCCTATAAAATTTTAGTAAATAATCATGCATGAAAAATTATGAGATAAATTAAATTACACAATATTTAAAAGGTTTGTCCTCAGTGTGAAAACCTACATCCATGCCATAGCCACTCCTGTGGGTCTATGAAAATCCACTATTATGAAGATGTGAATACAACTTGTGCCAAATCCCATTAGAAATCTTCTATATTCTAATAGGAAAGATTATAATGAATACTATAAGTTTAAAATGTTTACTTATAAAAACATTGATCCAAACAAATGATTAAAGACTTTGTTGAAACTGCTCTATAATTGCTCAGTCCGAATGCTCATTCTGATTTGTCTGGATCTGGTTTTCTCAATCTGATGAGTCTGGATATGATTTTCTCAATACAATGAGTCTGGATCTAATTATATCAATAAGATGAGTTTGGATATGATTCTCTCAATAAAATGAGTCTGGATCTGATTCTCTCAATATGATGAATCTGGATCTGATTCTCTCAATACGATGGACTCAATATGATGAACCCCTTCTCAATCTTCAAAACTCAAACTCTGCTTAAATGCTTAAATCGGTGAACAAACATCCATATGTATGATACTCCTCATGATATCTCTAGATAGAAATGACTTTCACTTGATTTATTCAGCACTCCACCTTTTCTTCTTTCATGGAAAGTTAACAATGAATGAGTGATCTGAGAAAGTATTTATAGGCGACTCAGAAAACAAAAGCGTGAAACTTAAAAACTTTCCATGCTTCCTCAAATTTCAGAATCTCAGAAGATTAGTCACATTTAAACTTCAACTTTGACTTATTAAATCATAATTATATTTCTCTAAGATTTATGAAATATTGAATTTCAAGTTTTGACATCTTCAAATCTTCATAAAACTTCTGAAACCTTCTTTTTTAGTCTTATTTGTAATCATCTCATTATGATATACCTTTCTTTCTCAGTTCATTAGAAATATGTTTCCTTATTAGTGATTAAAAATTATATATCCTTCTTGGTGATTATGAATTTTGTTTCCTTCTAAGTGATTATGAATTCATCTTCCTTTTCAACTCATTACGAATTTTGTATCCTTCTCAATGATTACAATTTTTTTCCTTCTCAGTGATTACGAATTCTATTTTCTTCTCATCTCATTAAAAATTTTGTTTTATTATCAACTCATTAAAAATTATGTATCCTTATTAGCTCATTATGAATTATTTTTCCTTCTCAATGATTATGAATGAATTTCCCATTATGATGGAATTATTCAATATGAAATTTTGAATTTCTTCAAACCTCACCACTATTTATTCAAAATATTTTATCATGAAATTTTTCATGATTTGTGGGAACTTCATAATTAGTGAAGAATTGTATGAATTTGTTTTAGAAATTATGAAGACTTTATAATTCCTGACTTCAAAATATTCTTTCAAAACTCTTCATAAACAATACTACTTCTTCACTTGGTAACTTTTTACTTTATAACTTAGTTAAATATGATAAAGGAAAATTTCCAGCAATCAAAAATTTCTACCTCTGATTATTTTAGATCTAATGATCTTTATCTTCATGTCGATGGACCTGAGACTGATTCTATGAGTCTGGAAAAGAAACTTTCTTTAAAACAAAACTTTTCTCCCCCTTTGTGTTTGAATTCAAACATTCAGTAACCTTTAGCATTCTTACAAAGATCATTATGATAGACTTGGTCTAATTCTTGGATAACAAAAACATTCTTTTACAAAAAGGTTTGGAAAAATGATATATTTTTTATTTATTGAAAGTGACGGTTGTAGCCACAAGAACATGAACAAATAGATTAGGGGGGAGAAAAAAGCGTAAATCAAGAGCATTCGCTCGCACATCATCCACACATTCAAGGGGAAAAGATCCCAAACTAGAAAATAATGTAAGATGCCTAATCTGGTTATCCCTGGAAGAAAGGGAATATGCTGCTTTGTTTCCTTCACGAGGAGTGTGAGATACCTTCACATAGTCATTCAAAAGTATCTCTATCCTCTGGGTGATATAACTGATGTTCCAATGGATGGATACAAGTTTTTTTAGGGAGTTTAAAATTATCATAGAGTCTGTCTCCATAGTATCCAGATTCATATTATGGTCCTTAACAATATTTATGGCACTAAAAAGAGAATTTTCTTCTGCCAAAATAGAGTCCCCAAACCCATAGTTAGCTGATAAGTAAATGAAAAAATATCCCTTATCATTGTGCACTAGACCTCCTCCACTCATAAGACCATTTTTATAAGCACCATCAATGTACAATTTCAGACCACGCAAAGGAGGGATCCATTTAATCCATATACCTTGGATATTCAGTGCCTGATAAAGATTGTTATAAGACCTTATAGACAATAGAGTCTTCGGTGAAGAAGAATTTCCCCAGTGATAGATAATAGGGTCCTTCTAAGCTACTAAACAACATGATTTGAATCTCAAAGTGAACAATGAGCTATGAATATGCTCATGTATAGACTTGTTTCTAGCACACTAGATGCTCTATCAACTTATTACTAAGAGAAAGACTCTCACGTTCTATTTGTGATTATTATTCCATGATCCGTTGAACTAGTTTTGAAGAAAAAAATCAGTGTTATCACCTTAAAAATTGAAACCAAAAAACTCACCGAGAATCCCCCATGTTGCATGCGCCCACTCACTATGGAAGAAGAGGTGATTTTTGGATTCCTCATTTGGCCCCAAGAAAAAGTGGAATTTGGAAATGATATGGATACCTTTCCATTGAATCACTTTGTCACTATGAATTGCAAGGGATCTTAAACACCTGATCAGGAAACTGAATTTAGTAGGTATTTCATGACACCACAGAATATTTCACCACTCATAACAAATGATAGGACCACGTCGCTGTGAATGATAGGATTTCATATTTAATACCCCTGATGGGGATCAAGTGTAAACCATTTTATCAGCCTCATTATTCAAAGTGATTCTATCAAATATGACCTACTTTTGTGTGTTATTTATAGCCTTGGTGAGCATCGGATACCTACAAGCTTCATGGAAGGCCATGTTCAGAGTAGGATAGCCCGGGAAGCCCAAGGTAGTCCCCAACCAATTATGGTTCCAAAAAATGATGTTTCCATGACCAATAATCCAGTGAGCATGAGGGAGAAGGGCCTGCACATGGATTTGAATGTTTTTCCACACCCCTGCAGCTCAGTCATTTGGAACCTCCATAATAGACCCATACTTACATTCTATGAAATTGGATCATAAAGATCTACCCTCCAAATCATCACATGATAACTTTTATTACATGAAATGCATATATTCATCCACATTTTTCACATTGATGCCCAATTCCTCGAATTCTTTAGCCATTCTAGCCCATGAGGTTCAATGGAACCATCCCTCCTCATTCACATCTGATAGAAACTTTTCAAACATGTTTTCCATTAATCTAATAAATTTTTTAGGAACGCATAATGAGGATAAAATATGCATGTAGATGGACAACAAGACATAATTTACTAAGGTAATGCGGCCCCTAAAAGAAAGAAAACGGTTTTTCTGATTAATGATCCTACTGGAAATATTTCATAAAATCCCATCAAAATAATGATACTAATATGACTCGGAGTAATTGGGGCACCTAAGTACTCCATTGGGAAATGGATCCTTAAAATTACAAGCACATTCTCAATAACCCTGCTTCTTCTCTGCGGGTAGCAGGTAGAGATATAAACATTGCTTTTTTTCTGTTGATGATCTTCCCACTCCACCTGCTATATTCATCAACAACCTTATTGAGGTTCTAAGTTGACTTGTGACTCCCATTAGTGAAAATCATAATATCATCAGTAAAAAGTAAGTGATAGATACCAGTGGTCCGAGCCTTGCACCAGAAGGGGATGATAGAGTCGTCTCTCATATTTCTTGTGAGAAATATGCTAAGAGCATCCTAAGACAAAATAAAATTGTTTGTAGATAAATGATCTCCTTAACAAATCCCCCAAAACACTTTAAAGAAGCCACATTTTTTCACATTAAAGATATAGAGAACCATGTGGAGCTGAAACAACTAAATAGAAGATCAATCACCCACATAAAAAAACTCATGGAAGACATCACCTTGATAATAAATCTCTAATCCATTCTATCAAAATCTTTGTCCATATCCACTTTAATAGCAATATTTTAGCCAGGATTTTTAAGTTTAAAGTCACCAATCATCTCTTGGGCCATCCCAATATCAGCTTGAATTGATCTACCTTGGATAAAACCATGTTTCTCCTCTAATATGATGGTTTTCAAGTGCTTTTCTAGTATTCAATTAATAACAATAGCCAAGATCTTATAGAATAAGTTTCACATACTTATGGGTCTAAAATGATTGATGGAGGAGAGGTATTTTACCTTTGGTATGAGAACCATCGTTGTAGCACAAACCAACCTTGGCAGCCCACTGCCCCTAAAAAATCTTGAATAGTCTCCACTAACTCCTTCTTTAGAATATTCCAGATTGTCACATAAAAGGAACCAGGGAATCCATCTAGTCTAAGAACACTCTCATGGTTAAGAGATTTAAATACCTCCCAAATTTCCTCTTCAACAATAATACAACTAAGAGACCCATTTAAAGAATCAGATATCATTGTGGGAATGCTATCAAAAAGAGGAGAGGACCCTATCGAGTAGCCAGCCAGCATCAAAGGGTTATAATCGCCAAGGAGTTTCTTGAAATGAGTTTTAAACATGATTCTCACTGAATTGATATCATTTTTTAAGTAACCATCATCCATTTTAATGTTAGGAGCAGAAAATATATTTTTCTTCTTAATGAATGCATGAAAAAAGGCAGTGTTACGGTCACCTTTCTTAATCCACAAGGCCCTAGAGTGCTCCCAAGCCACCCTTTCCTCTTCTAGAAGCATTTAAGATAAATGGATTTTCTTATTTCCAATCTCACTAAAAACCTCCTCATCCCATGAATTTTAAAACCTAGTCTCAACCATTTCAATCTCAGATTTAATGACCTCCAAGTTCGAGTAGGATGAAGGATGAGAAGAAATCCAAGTGAGAATATCTTATTTTAAGTGCCTGAGTTTCTTATGAAATCCTTACCAAGAGTTTCCTTGAGTAGTTTTGTTCCATGACATGCTGATAACATTAGAGAAACTAGGATTATAGATCCATCAGCTAGAATAAGAAAAATGTATGTGGTTGTTATTGCTTGACTCAAGAGAAATAATCAAGGGGGTGATATGAAATGGAGTGAACTAAGTTGGAGACCCTCTCATATAGGAAGGATGAGATAGACTGAAGGTTGGAGAATCAGTGATCCAGCATAATCCAAACACATAAACTACCCTCCTGGTTATTACACTAGGTATATTTTTTCCCAGAATACCCTAGGTCCATTAAATCGTTGTTGGCAGCAAAGGATGAAAAATTGGTTTTTCTCTTCTAAGAGACAGGACCACCACCTTTCTTCTCGTATGGATCCAAGAATGAGTTGAAATCCCTCCTAAAAACCAAGTATTATCCCTTAGATTGAGAGTTCCCAAATCAATACATAGAGACTCATGAGCTACAACATCACAATCTACATACACAAACGAGAACAAAAGAGACATTTTTCCATTATGAATCCTTGTAGATATGTGTTGGATCTAAACTGCAAGAAGATTGACTGAAGTTGACTTATCCCAGAAGATATATATATGAGTATTACTAGGATCCCCATGTAAGAAACCAACAAGGACAAGTTTCTTCGAGAAATCACCAATCCTTTTAGGATTCTGTTTTGGCTCAAGAACAAAAATCACCGAGGATTTAGAGTGACGCCTTTCATGAACTAGGAAATCAGTTTTCACCAGGGTTCTAATTCCACGGGCATTTTATACTAGGATAGAGATCATTTGAAAAGGGGTCTCTTGGATTTATCCCCATACACTGACTGGATTTTTGGTGACCCTATGACTACATTCTTTCTCTCTCTATTAGAACAAGATCTCGTATACACTCCATTGATGAGAGATTCATGAATCAAATCCCCTTTCCCTGATGAGATGGTGAAATAGGCTTGAAAGGGAGAATATGGAGATGATTCAATGGAATTTTCTAGAGAAATCACTGGAAGAGAAGATTGAGCAGGACCAAGAATAGGTGAAGAATTGCTCCAAATGTCATCTGAAGCGGAAAGCAAAGGATCTGGGTCTCCCTGTATATGAAATAGAGAACTATACCTATTCATCGTAAAAACTAAATAATAAGCAGATGGTCTGACATCATGAGGAGGATAAGCTTTAGAGGAACAGCAAACCTTCATTCCCTTTGAAGATAGAGAGTGGCAGGGAGGCACTGGGAAAGCCCTGATGGCTAGAAGAGAAGGGGGAGACCAAATACAATATGAAACTATATCCATGCATGGGGAAAAGAAGGAAAAACCCACCTAGCAGGGCACAATATGAGAGAAGGTTGGAATGTTTGAAACAATCACTGATAAACTAGAAAAATCCAAAAAATATGATAAGGATGCATGATCGGAAGACTGCACCATCATTGAGGCCTGAGGAGAATATCTTTCAAATGAGAAGGAAAAATTTTAGAGAAAAGACACATGATGGGACTATCTATTTATACATACTGAGAACGAGTGCCCAAGCATGTGACATGAGGAGAAAAACTGATCCCCTTATTAATAAATAAAATCTTGCCTCCATTCCATATAATCATCCACCTAAAAAAGCATCGGCGATGGAGGAGGGAAGGGGAGATCCACAGTGACACATATCCAGGCCGCGAAAGTATCTTGAAGGCAAAGAGTGTGATCATTGGCACACAATAACTCTCTGAGTAATCTCCCTATCCTTTATAGGAAACCAAGGTTATAAAACAGGAGAGGCGAGCCAGGTAACTTGATCCACACCGTAGATATGGGAAAATCCCAACCATATTGAACCTTCATCAACCATCGAAAAAGTTAAAAACGCCATCTATTAACCGAGTGGGGGATCCATGCCCAGGATGATACAAAATCTTCCCAGGAGAATAGAACAATATATAAATATTTCCTGTTAAGCTCATAGACACACGTTGGGTGAGCTAGGCCCCAATATCGAACAAAGTTTTGAAAGAAACTCAAAGATAGATTGTCCGAGCCGAAGCGAGCCACTAGAGTCTATATTAGGAGAGATGAAGCCTCCTTAAAGGAGGTGGAGGAAACCGACAGCACTAGAACGCCATCAGGGGAACTGCCCGAATAAATGTCTAAAGAGAACGATTGAAAGAGAGTTTCATAACACCACACTACTAGATAAAGTATTGTTTTTAAGGAATTACATCTCTTTGTGGCAGAAAAATTTTGTAACCATGTAAAGATAAACTTTACTCACTTTTATCTTATCCTCTCTCACTTTTCTTTTTCTCTCCCCCAATTTATAATAACCATATCTTCATATTCATTTAAGAAAGATAATTAAAAACTTCTTAAAAATTATAAAATTGTTATTTTATCTCCCTCTTTGTCAACATAATCCAAAGCACAGTGGGGGTCCTTCCTTATGAGGTTTAGGAAGACATGGGAGGAGGCTGAACATGAATTTTCATCCTCAATTCCACAAACCTTTCTTTTGGCATTTCTTTTGTAAAGATATCATTAATCTGATACTTTGTTGTAATGTATTCTAGAAAAACATCTACAACATCAACTTTCTCTTTTATAAAGTGAAACTGTATATTAATGTTTTTTTATCATGAATGTTGGATAGGATTTTTAGAAAGATCAATTGTACTCTGATTATCAAAAAGCATCTTCAATGGTTTATAAACTTTTACTTTCAAATCTTCTAACTAAAATTTCATCCACAATATTTGAGTACAAGCTTGAGTAGCTACAACACATTCAGATTCAGCTATTCTCAAATTTACTGAATATTTTTTCTTATTATTCCAACTCACACAAAATTAACCCAAGAATAATGTTCATCCTAAGGTTGATTTTATATCATTACAATCTCCATCTCAATTGGCATCAGTATAGCATTAAAACTTTATCTCGTTATTTTTTTTGTATAAAACCCCATGTGAATTTATTTCTTTGAAATATCTCAAGATTTTCTTTTCTAAAAACATATATGATTATTTTGGATTACTTTGATACCTAGAACATAAATTCACAACATAAATAATATCAGGTCTTATGTTTGTATGGTAAATTAGACTTCTTATCAGATTCTGAAAATCTTTCTGATTCACACTTTTTCCAGACTCATCTTTACTCAACTTTGGGATCATAGATATAAGAGTAGTAACTTATTTGGATTCTTATATCCCAAAATTCTTTAACAATTCCCTAAAATACTTTTATTGAGTTAAGAAAATGTATTTTTAATTATTTTTTTGAACTTATAAGCTAAGGAAGAAATTTAATTCTCCCAATATTGACATTTCAAAATTCTTCTTCATTTTTCAGAAAATGTTTTACAAACATATTCTCTATCCATAAAAAAATTATATCATCCATATAAATAATTATAATTAGAGATTTGGATTGAACATATTTCACATATAAGTTTCTATTAACTTTTCCTTTAGAAAAATTTAAAATTCTCAAACAATTTTTAATTTTTGAATACCAAGTACATGGAACTTGTTTCATCCCATACAAAGATTTCTTTAGTTTACAAACTTTATTCATCCTCATTAAGTAGAAACCCACAAGGTTATTCAATGAAAACTTCTTCCTAAATCTCACCATTTAAGAAATATGACTTTACATCTATCTGATAAGCTTTGTAATTTTGATGTGTGGACACTGAAAGAAACATTATAATAGTTACTAATCTTACGACTAGGGAAAAATTTTCTTCATAATCCACACCTTCCACCTGTGAATAGCCTTTACAAACAAGTCTGGATTTTTTTATTGAAACTTCTCCATGTTCATTTAACTTGTTTCAGTAAACCCACTTGGTTCTGATACCATTTTTATTTGTTGTTCGTGAAACAAGTTCCCATGTTTCAATCTTTTCAATCTAATCCCAATCTTCATTCATAGAATCCACCCATTATTTGTGTTGAATAGATTCTGAAACTGATTGTGGTTCAACTTTTAAGATAATCCAAGTCTGCTTATCTAATCTCAACTTTCTTCTTGTCTGAACTAGAGCCTTCTAATTTCCAATAATGTTTTTTAACTCAATATGTTTTTTAAAAGTAAAAAATTTCAAAGTTTCTTTCTCAAATAAGCTTTCCTCATCACATGAATTTTATGAATATTGAAAAGGATGTTTTGACTTACTTTCACTATTGTTGTAAATCTTCAGTTTATCCTCCTCGGTGTTCTCAACAAATTTTTGTTAAGGAATTTTGATTTTCAATTAATTTTACATCATATGAGTCCATCAATTTTTGTAAACATTTTTTCTAGAATTTGTAAATTCTTCCATTTAGTGAATAACCTATAAAATTTCCTTCCTCATCTTTATCATCAAACTTTTCCAAATCCAGATTTTTTATTTTGAGCTAACATGGACTTCCAAAAACTTTTAAGTATCTCAATGAAGGTTTTTTGTTATAACACATTTCATAAGTAGTCATGTTGGTTTTCAATCTTAAAAAACATCTATTTTGAACATGTACAACAGTAATAATAGATTCTATCAAATAAAAATTTGAAATTTTATATTCTGCTAACATACTTCTTCCCATTTCCACCAAGCTTCTATTGTTTCTTTCTACTACTCCATTTTTTTGTGGAGTATAGGGAGCACTATACTGATGTTTGATACCATGTTTTCTCATATATTATTCAAAATAATTGCTTGTGAATTCGGCACCATTATTTTTTCTAAACTTATTTATATAAGCGCTTGTTTCTTTATTAACTTGTTTTCTAAAAAACATAAACATTTCCACATCCTCTGACTTATGTTCCATAAACATGATGTTTTTCATATGATTGAAATCATCAATACAATTTGAAGAACCATTGTGGTTAAATTATTTAAAAAAAATTATATTTGTTGATAATTAATCTTTTTTGTTGAAGAATGTTTTTGTTATTCAGATTTCAGACCCAATCCATCATAATGAGGTTGTTTTCCAAAAAAAAGTTTCCAAATCCAGTTTTTCATTTTGTGCTACACTAGACATAGAAGAAGTCAGGAAGATGAATTTTTTGATCATACACTTCATCATATTCAGGTCCATTAGCATGACATTAAAAAACATCAGATTCAAAAGAATCGAAGGAAGAATTTTTTGTTTGTTGGAATTTTGTATTTTCTATATTCATATAAATAAATAAGTTTCTAAGTTATAAGGAAATAATTTTTTGAGTGTTGAAGTTTTTTTGTTTCTAAAGAGTTTTGAAAGAAGATTATAAAGTCATGTGTTAGAAAGTTATCATAATTTCTAAACAAAATCAGACGATGATTTTTTGATCAAGAAGTTCTCACAAATCATGAAAACTCTAATGATAAAAGATTTTGAAGAAATGGTGGAGAGGTTTGAAGAATTTTAGAGTTTCAAAATGAGATTTCCATTGTAATGGGAATTACATTATAATGAGCTGAGAAAGAAAAAGATGTTTCTGAGCCTGATTAAGAAATAAATCATACTGGAAGTTTCATACTGGGATTATCATATTGAGATTTTCATACTCATATTTTCGTACTAAGATTTTCATATTGGGATTTTCATACTTGGAAAATCGTACTGATATTTTCATACTCAGACTTTTGTATTGAGATTTTCGTACTAGGAAAATCATACTGAGATTTCCATACTCAAATTTTCTTACTCATATTTTCATACTGGGAAAATCATACTGATATTTTCATACTTAGATTTTCATACTGAGGAAATCATACTAAAGTATTCATAATGAATAGTTCGTAATGATAATGAAATAGATATCAGATTCACTGATAAAGAAATATAAATCGTAATGAGCTAATTACGAAGAATACTCAAAAAGAAAATTCTAGAAGTTTTATGAAGAATTGAAGTGGTAAAACTTGAATTTCAATTTTTCATAAATCTCATAGAAATCTAATGAGGTTTGTATAAATCAAAGTTAATGTTTTAAATGTCATGTTGAAGCTGACCCCGTAGCGCTTGCTGAGTGGTTGGAAATTGGAAAACACTCTTTGATTGCACGCATTTCTCTACCTAAATGTCAAAAACCATGGAGGGTTCAGGATTTGAGTAACCAAATTTCAATTTTATGGGGGTTCTCCAATTAGAAATGTGTTTCTCTTGGTCGGGGTTTTTTCCATTGCTTGTTTCCTTCGGATGATTTGAAGCTTCATGCTTGGAGTATTGGAACCCTACTTTTAAAACCTGGTTGGCTTTACTTACATGAATGGTCCTTGTATTTTAATTTTTCGCGTGCAAGAAATTCCTTTTCTCATGTTTGGGTTTGCTTGCATGGGCTGAATTGGGTCCTTTGGCATCTGAAGATTTTGCATGACATTGCCACAGCAATAGGGACTCCGATTCGTCTCGACAAGGAGACTGAAGATGTCCGGTTTGGTCATTTTTCCAGGATGTTGATGGAGGTTGACCTCAGTTCCACATTAGTTGATAAGGTGACTCTTTCTACTCCTTCTGATAACATTCAAATTGATGTTGAATATGAGAATAAACCTCTCTTCTGCAATGAATGTATGGTTGTTGGACATTCCTTGGAGACATGTCGGAAGCATGTCTCATGTGAGGAGTGTGGAATGAAGGGTCATCCAGCAAATCTCTGCCGCAGGAAATCAAAGCCTGGTGGTGATGCAATCAAGGTTCCAGCTTCCTCTGTTGCAGATGTGATGACTTCTCAGAAACCTGATTCTCATGTGCCTGATATGAAAGGCAAAGGTCCGTTGGTGGATGTATATCTGGAGAAAAGTGGCCCCTCTGTCCCTCCGGTTGTGGTCCATGACTGTTTGCAGGGTAATGTCTCTGACCAGGCTGATGCACACCAAGGTGTTGACTATCATCAGGAAATTCATAAGCTCTTTCATTCTTCTGAATTGTCTAAGAAATGGGGGAGTGCTTCTGAAGTTGAAGGGGAGCGTACCCCTACTCAGGCTTTGGGAAGTGGTGCGTGTGCATCTTTCAAGGATGTGGTCATGAGTGGTAAGGAAAGGATGACTTGTGGTGAGGTTGTATTTCCTACCACAGTTAAAAGGAAACCAAGGAAGGATTACTTTACAGTTCCAAGGACGGTGACCACCAGGTCATCCTCCATGAAGGCTAAGGATAATCTATCTACGGAGCAATTGGAGCGAAGGAAGAAGTATATCAAGTTGCTCAAACAATATGATCCCCAATCAGAATGGGAGTCAGTCGATGCAGATGATATGACCAGGTACGAATGTGATGCTTATGACTATTCTAACATGTAACCTCGCCCTCTTTTCCTTGTTTGTTTCTGCACTTTTCTTTTTATTAATAAATTTGCGGTCCAAGCGTGCTTGGATCTGACTTTTGGGTAATGTTTTAAATGTGAGATATTTGAGGAGATTTTGAGATTTGAGGAAGCGGGGAATGTTTTCAAGTTTCCCACCTTTGTTTTCTGAGTCACCTATAAATACTTCCTCAGAAAAAAATTTCATTTTCAAATTTCACATATCCGAAAAAGGTGGAGTGCTAGAGAATTCTAAGTGAAAGTTACCATATGATTGAAGAAGAATTTTTTTTAGAATTCTAGAAGAGTTTGAGTTTTGCATATTGAATAATGAGTTCATCATATTGAGTCCATCATTTCATAAAATCAGATCCAGCATCATTGTTTTGAGAGAATCCGATCTAGCTCATTGTTTTGAGAAAATTGGATCCAGCATCATTATTTTGGGAAAATTAGATCCAGCATCATTGTTTTGAGAGAATCATATCCAGCATCATTATTTTTATAAATTTGGATCCAACATCATTGTATTGAGAAAATAGGATCTAGCATTATCGTATTGAGAAAATCGGATCCATCCAAATTGTACTAAAGATTCAAACTGAGCAATTGTGGAGCAGTTTCAAAAAAGTCCATATTCTTTTGTTTGAATTAATTATTTTGTAATAAAATATTTTAAACTGAAGGGAGTCAATATAATTATTCCTATCAGAATATAGAAGGTTTCTAATGGGAGTTGTCATAATTTTTATTCACTTCTTCACAATAGTGGATTTCTGTAGACCTGTAGGAGTGGTTATGGAAAGGATGTGGTTTCTCACACTAAGGTCGAGCCTTGTAAATCTTTTGTTCTTTACTTACTTTCTTACTATTTAATGCATGAGTATTTACTAAAATTTTATAAGGATATAAATCTTAATAGGTTTTAGGGGTTAAGTTTTCAAATTAATTTAATCTTATAAAAGAGAACAACTGATTCAACCCCCCCCCCCCTCCCCCATCAGTTGTTATTCTATCCTTTGTAACTTCAATTGGTATCATAGGGAAGGTTACCTTGTTGAATCCTTATCATGGATAATATAAATTCTATCAACAGAAGATAAATTCCTACATTTTATAGAAAAAATTATTATGGATGGAAAAATAGGATGATACCTTATCATCTATCTCTTGGCCTTGAAGTTATTTATGTTGCTATTATTGATTTTCCACCTATTAAGAAAGATGTTCTTATGATGTTTACTGATAAGAGAAATATATAAGTTTATGGTAAGGATAGATATTCAATCTCGGTATCCTTATCATAGAATTTTTATCAGAAGGTGATGGGTCTCAAAACCTCAAAAAGCATGTGGTAGAAGCTGGAAAGTGTTTTCGAAGGGAATAAAAAAGTTAAGTAAGAAAAGCTACAAATATGGTGTAGTAAGTATGAAAACATCAGAATGAGAGATGGATAAAAAATTGATGAATACTTCACCAGATTAAATGAAATTGTTTGCAACATCATAGGATTTATAGATTTCATGGAAGATTCTACAATTGTGAAGAAACTTCTGAGAAACCTTCCGGACATGTTTGATTCTAAAATTTATTCTTTAGAAGATAAAGATGATTTATCTCTTGATGAATTGTATAAATTTCTTATTACTTATGAAATGAGTAAATCTCCAATGTTTAAAAATAATATAAAAGATTAAATGGATTTTGAATCTATGAGAAAGTTAAAAATTCAATATATTGAAGATTTTGATCCTTATGACTCTAAAGATAAAGAGGATTATGAGTTGAATTAAAAAATCATGTCTCTTATATCAAATAACTATCAAATAGGAAGAGGAAAGTATGGACGTAAATTTCCTCTCAAATGTTTTGAGTGTGGTGGAATCGGACACTTTTTTATGAATTGACCCAAGAATAAAGTTGTATAATACCAAGGAGATTTCGATGAGCAACCTCAATGGAAGAAGTGGAATAAAAATGATAAAGAATAAAAGTCTTCCAACATATACAAGAAGAAGTTTACTAGAAACAAAATAAGTATGTTGAGTAATAAAGTTGAATCAGACTCAACTGAAAACAATTATTTTTAGGATGAAAGTTTATAACAATTCATAACCTTCATTCCAAAAGTAAAGAAAACAAAAAAAATTGTAGAGAGTGAAGAAGGTAGTGAAGAATATTATAGAGTATTAGCTCAGAACAGAACTTGTTGCATGATTTGAGAAAAACAAAACTATCAAGAAATAAATTAGAGTAATGAAGAAAGATTGTGAAGAAGTTGATTATAGAAGAAAATATAACATCAAGCAGGAGGATGAATACATTCAAGGGATTTTAAGTTGCAAACTTAGAATTAATGAACAGGGAAAGATGATTGAATATCTTAGTAAGAATATGGAATCTAAGGAATAAGAGATTAAAAAGTTTCAATAAAAACTTCTTGAGTATGAAAATACATTGAGTAAGATTAATGAAAACTTCAATAAAGTTTTCAGAAGTAAAATATGAGACTTTTAAAGTTGCTGAGAAAACTCAATATGAGAATCAGGTGAAATATTCTCTTACCAAAAATAATGTTTCATATGATTCTTTTAACATTTTAGGTTCTATAAAAAGTATTGGAAAATATTGGGTGGATAAAGGATGTGATAAATCTATCAAATCCAAAAAAGTATAAAACTCACTCAAAATAAAATATGGACCACATCCTGAGTATGTTGGAGCTGAAAGAAGCTACCACCCTCAATAAAGTTTCAATAGAGAAAGATCTTATTTCAATAAAAAATAAATATTTGATGGTTATTGTAGTTGTTTTTAGAATCTATGGGAATGGGTCTTATAATTTTTGGCACAAATTATCCTTACCCGGAAGAAGGTTTGAAAAAAGTTGAATAAATAGTGAAAGTAGAATGAGAAACTTTCCTAACTTACAGAAATTTGAAAAATTGAATTCTCAAGATATTAGAAACTTTCCAAAAATAAATAAATTTTAATGTCAGGAAGAAGTTTTTGGAAGATGTTATCAGGATGGTCATCATGCCAAAAGATGTATGACACTCCTTCTAGAACAATTTTCTAATTATAGAAAAGAAAAGAAAGATGAAAACAAGAAAGTTGGGGAAAGAGTTGTTGTTGTTGAAACAGCTTTGAAATCAAGTAAAAGGAACAAACCATGGATACTTGATAGTGGTTTATCTTCAAATATTATAGGTGATATAAAAAACTCAAAACATGTTTAAATTCCTGATGGAGGAGCAGTTACCTTTGGTAATGATAGTTCCTTAAAAATCAGAGGAATCGGAATAGATGAGATTGAAGCTGAAAAGTTGAAATCTAAATAATTTTTATTTGTTGATGGGCTAAAACATAACTTACTTAGTGTAAGTCAACTTTTTTATTATAGAAAAAAAAATTAGAAAAGATTTTTCTATCATCAAAAGTGTTAAATATAGAAAAGTCATTACAAAAGAAGAAATAATTGGTGAGAATCTCTTCCAAATAAGAGAATTTAATAACTCTCGTTATTTGAGTGCAGAAGAGGAAAACAAATTATGGCACTGAAGAGTTAGGAACCTTAGATAGAAATTTATGAACAACTTTCTAAAGTTCATGTCATTCAAAACTTTCCATAATATAAAATAAGAGTATAAGATGTTTGTGTAACTTTTCAAAAAGGGAAGATAACTAAAAAAGTCATAAAAAGAGTTGAGATTCAATCTATGAGATCACTTGAGCTTATTCATTCTGATTTATGTGTACCGATGAGTCATCAATCAACAAAAATAGATTTATACTTTATCATTTTTATTGATGATTTCACTCGGATGACAAACATCATGTTTATGAAGCACAAGTCAGAGGCTATTGAAATGTTTAAATTCTTTAGAAAGGATGTTGAGAAAGAAATGGAGGTTTCCATAAAAAAGTTGATAACAGATAATGGTACTGAATTAACAAACAATACTTTTGAAAATTATCTAAGAAATAATGGTATCAAACATTAGTATAGTTCTCCCTATACTCCGCAAAAAAAATGGAGTAGCATAAAGAAATAATAGAATCTTGTTGGAAATGGGAAGAAGTATGTTAGCTGAATACAAACTTTCAAAATTCTATTAGAGATAGAATGTTAGTACTATAGTACATGTTAAAAATAGATTCTTGTTGAGATCAAAAACTAACATGACTCCTTATTAAATTTGGTATAACAAAAAGCCTTCATTGAATTACTTCAAAGTGTTTGGAAGTCCATGTTTTCTCAAAATTGAAAATCCAGATTTTGGAAAGTTTGATGAGAAATATGAGGAAGGAACTTTTATAGGTTATTCTCCAAATTTGATAAGTTAAAAATGTTGGAAAAAAAATTTACATAAGTTGGTGGACTCATATGTTGTGAAGGTAATTGAAAATAGAAGTTCCTTAACAGAATTCATTAAGAATTTTGAGGAGGATAAATTGGAGAATTAAAAAAATAGTGAAAGTAATTCAAAACATCCTTATCAAGATTCATAAGAATCGTGTGATGAGGAAATTTCTGATGGGAAAGAAACATTGAAATTTCCTACCTTATAAAAACATGTTGAATCTGAAAACACTATTGCGAATCAGAAGGCTCTAGTTTAGACCAAAAGAAAGTTGAGATTAGATAATCAGACTTCACTCATCTCAAAATTTGTACCAGAATCGGTTTTAGAAGCTATTCAACACAAAGAATAGGTGGATTATATGAATAAAGAATTGGATCAGATAGAGAAAAATGAAACATCAGAACTTATTTCATGACCAGAAAATAAAAATATTATCAAAACTAAGTGGGTTAACAGAAACAAGTTAAATGAACATGGAGAAGTTTCAAGAAACAAAACTAATATTGTTTGTAAAGGCTATGCACAGGTAGAAGGTGTGTATTTTGAAGAAAAAATTTCCCCAGTTAACATGATTAGAAACTATCAGAATTTTTCTTTCAATGATTGCACATAGAAATTAAAAAGTTTATCAGATGGATGTAAAGTCATCATTCTTAAATGGCGAGATTAAGGAAGAAGTTTACATTGAACAACCTTGTGGGTTTCTACTTGATGAGGATGAAAACAAAGTTTTTAAATTGAATAAAGATTTTTATGGGATGAAAAAAGATCCATATTCTTGGTATTCTGAACTTGAAAATTGTTTGAGAATATTGAAATTTTCTAAAGGAAAAGTTGATAGCAACTTATATGTGAAATATGTCAACTCTGGATCTCTAATTGTAATTGTTTATGTGGATGTAATTTTTTTGGGGATAGATAAGATGTTTATAAAACATTTTCTAGGGAAATGAAGATGAAATTTGAAATTTCTATATTGGGAGAATTAACTTTCTTCCTTGGCTTACAAGTTCAACAAAAGGATAAATAAATTTTTTCTGTCTTAAGAAAAGTATGTTCGGGAATTTATAAAAATTTATGGTAGAATCTAAAGAAGTTTTAACTCATATTTTAGAGATAAAAATGTTGAGTAAATATGGATATGGAATAAGTGTGAATCAAAAAGACTTTAAGAAGCTGATAGGAAGTCTTATTTACCTTACTGTCTCAAGGGCTGATATTGTTTATGTTGTGACTTTATGTGATAGTTATCAAAGTAATCCAAAAGAATCACATATGTTGTTAGAAAAGAGAATTATGATATTTTTAAAAGGAATAACTTTACATGGGTTGTTATACAAAATAAATAGTGAGATAAAGTTTCATGGTTTTACTGATACTGATTGGATTGGAGATTTTAATGATAGAAAATCAACCTCAGGGGGAACATTTTTATTGGGTGAATTTTGTGTGAGTTGGATTAGTAAAAAACAAAGTTTAGTAACTTTGAGCACAGTTGAATGTGAATAAGTTGTAGTTACTCAATCTTGCACTCAAATGTTGTGAATGAAAGTTTAGCTGGAATATTTGAAAGTAAAAGTTTCTAAACTATTAAATATACTTTTTGATAATCATAGTGCAATTGATCTTTTTAAGAATCTTGTCCAACATTAAAGATCAAAAAAATTGATATAAAGTTTCACTTTATAAAATAGAAAGTTTCTTCTAGAGATATTTTTCTGGAATAAATTTCAAAAAAGTATCAGATTGTGGATATCTTTACAAAAGAAATTCTGAAATAAAGGTTTGTGAAATTGAGGTTTCAACTTCATGTTTAGCCTCCTATCATGTCTTCCTAAACCTCATAATGAAGAACCCCCACCGTTCTTTGGATTATGTTGAAAAAATTTGAGATAAAGTAACAACTTTTTACTTTGTAATAAGTTTTACTTATCTCTATTTTATGAATATGAAGTTGTGGTTATTATAAAATGGGGGAGAGAAAAATAAAAGTGATAGAAAAATAAAAGTGAGAGAAAAAGAAAAGTGAGAGAAATAAAGAAAAGTTAGGGGGTTTATCTTTACATGGACATAAAATTTTCTTTCCATAATGGTATGTAATTCCTTCAAAAAAATTACATTATCCAGTAGTGTGGTGTCAAGACACTCACTTTTGATAAGGGATATATTTTGATAAAAGTCAAAAAACATGAGTTATTTAAAAAATTTGAGTTGTGAAAAAATTATGAGTTGGAAAAGTTGTTAACAAGGGTTGTCAATAAATCCAAAGGGGGATATTGAAGAACCATTGTGGTTAAATTGTTTTAAACAAAGATTTTTTATTTGTTGACAACTAATCTTTTTTGTTGAAGAATGTTTTTATTATTCGAAAATCAGACCTAGTCCATCATAATGGGGTTGTTTTCTGGACATAAGGTTTCGGACCCAGTTTTTCATATTGAGCTACACCGGACACAAAAGAAGTCAGGAAGATGAAGTTGTTAATCATACAAATCATCATATTCAGTTCCATCATCATGACATTGAAAAAAATAAAATTAAAAAGAATAAGAGGCAGAATTTTTTGTTTTTTGGAAGTTTTTATTTTACATATTTAGATAAAGAAATAAGTTGCTAAGTCGGAAAGAAAGAACCTTTTGAGTGTAGAAGTAATTTTTTTGCTGAAGAGTTTTGAAAGAAGATTGTGAATTCAGGAGTTAGAAAGTTATCATACTTTCTAAATAAAATCATATGATTATTTACTGATCAATAATTTCTCACAAATCATGAGAACTCTCATGATAAAATCTTTTGAGGAAATGGTGAAGAGGTTTGAATAATTTTAGAGTTTTAAAATGGTATTTCCATCATAATGGTAATTACATTGTAATGAGATGAGAAAGAAAAAGATGTTGATGATCCTAAGGAAGAAATAAATCATATTGGGAGCTTCATACTAGGATTCTCGTGTTCATATTTTCATACTCATATTTTTGTACTAAAATTTTCATACTAGGATTTTCATACTGAGATTTTCGTACTGGGATTTTCATACTGGGAAAATCGTAATGATATTTTTATACTCAGATTTTCATACTCAGATTTTTGTACTGAGATTTTCATACTTGGAAAATCATATTGATATTTTCATACTTGAATTTTCATACTGAGTAAATCATACTAAAGTACTCATAATGAAAAGTTCATTCTAAGAAAGAAATAGAAATTTGATTCACTGAGAAATAAACAAATATCATAATGAGATGATTACAAAGAATACTCAAAAAAGAAAATTCTATAAGTTTTATGAATAATTGAAGTGGTCAAAATTTTATTTCAATTTTACATAAATCTTATAGAAATCTAAGGAGGTTTTAATAAGTCAAAGTTGAAGTTTTAAATGTGAGATATTTTCAGTTATTTTGATATTTGAGGAAGTGGGGAATGTTTTCATGTTTCCTGCCTTTGTTTTCTGAGTCACCTATAAATACTTCCTCAAATAATTTATTTATTTGAAACTTTCACATACACGCAAAATGAAGAGCTCTAGATAATTCGAAGTGAAGGTTCCCATCTGATTGAAGAAGATTTTTTTTGAGAATTATAGCAGAGTTTGAGTTTTACAGATTGAATAATAAGTTCATCATATTGAGCCCATTATTTTAGAAAATTGTATCTAACATCATTATTTTGAGAGAACCGGATCCATCACATTGTTTTGAGAAAATTGGATCCAACATCATTGTTTTGAGAAAATCGAATCCAACATCATTATTTTGAGAGAATCAAATCCAAAATCATTATTTTGAGACAATTGGATCCAGCATCATTATATTGAGAAAATCGGATCCAGCATTATCATATTGAGAAAATCGGATCCAGCCAAATCAAACTGAATATTCAAATTGAGAAATTGTGGATAAGATTCAATAAAGTCTCTATTCTTTTGTTTAGATCAATTTTTTTTAAATAAAACGTTGTAAACTTATGGGATTTAGTATAATCATTCCTATCGGGAGATAGAAGGTTTCTAATAGGAGTTGGCACAAGTTGTATTCACTTATTAATAATAGTGGATTTCTATAGACCCACAGGAGTGTCTATGGAAAGGATGTATGTTCTCACACTGAGATTGAACCTTGTAAATATTATGTGATTTACTTGCTTTGCTACTATTTCATGCATGCATAATTACTAAAAGATTATAAGGATATAAATCTTAACAAGTTGCAGGGGTTAAGTTTTGAAAATAATTGAAACTTATACAAGTGAACAACTGATTCACCCCCCCCCCCCCGATCATTTGTTATTAAATCCTTGGGAACTTCAAAGGTGGTAAATTATAAATCTCCTTTTGTCGATTGATGTCTCATCGGCCCACAAAAATTGGAATGAATAAGTTCAAGAGGTCTTGTAGATTGAATCTTAATTCTCTTATGACATTTGTTAGTCATTTTTCCTTTCTGATAAGTAATACAAACATCTTCATCTATTCTTTCCAATTTTGTAAAATTCCTGATGGTATAAACTTTAGAAAGTTCATTCATGTTTTTCTACCCATGGTTTCTAGGTCTTTGGTGCCACAATTTTTTTTCATATTCTGCACTCAAGTAACAGGAGTTGTTGAATTCTCTTATATGAAATAGATTCCCACTGGTTCTTTCTCCTTTTATAATAACTTTTCCATATTTCACACTTTTGATGATAGAAAAATATTTTCTAAAAACAACTTATTTTCCATCATAAAAAAGTTTACTTACACTAAGTAAGTTATGTTTTATCCCATAAACAAATAAAACTTCCTTATATTTCAAATTTTCGGCTTCAATCTCATCCATTCAGATTCCTATAATTTTTAAAGAACTATCATTACCAAAGGTAACAGCTCCTCCATCATGATTTTAAATATGTTTCAAGATTTTTATATCAACTATAATATGTGAATAACATCCACTATAAAGTATCCATGGTTTATTCTTTTTACTATCTTTTAAAGCTATCTCAATAAAAAAATCTTTACTCAAATTTATTCTTTTCATCTTTCCTTTCTTTTCTATCATAAGGAATTTTTTATGGAAGGAGTGTCATACATATTTCGACATGATGAAAATATTGATTACGTCTTTTAAAAACTTCTTCCAAATATTCAATTTGATTTTTTGGGATAGTTTTTAACATCTTGAGAATTCATTTTTTCATTTTTCTGTAAGCTATGAAAGTTACTCATTCTATTTCCACTATTTCTTCCACTTTTCTCAAATATTCTTCCAAGTGGAGATAAGTTGTGCCAAAAATTATATTCCCTATGACCATAAATTCCACACCACCAGTAATAGACATCAAATCTAGATTTTCTATTTAATAAAGATCTTTCTTTATGAAAACCTTGTATAAGTTGGTAACTTTTTTCAGCTCTAACATACTCAGGACATATACCATCTTTTCTTTTGAGTGAGTTTTCTAATTTTTTAGATTTGATAGGTTTCTCACATCATTTCTCCACCCAAGATTTACCAATAATTTTTCCAAAACCTAAAATTTTAAAAGAATTGGATGAAACATTATTTTTAGTAAGAGAATATTTCACCTGATTCTCATATTGAACCTTCTCAGCAACTTTAGAAGTCTCATATTTTACTTCCAAATATTTTTTAAAGTTTTCATTCATCTTTTTCTTGGTACTTTCAGACTCAAGAAGTTTTAATTGAAACTTTTTAACTTCTTCTTCCTTAGATTCCATCTCCTTACCAATATCTTTAATCATCCTTCCTTGTTCATAAAGCCTAAGTTTTTAGCTTAAAATATCCTCGTTGTATTCTTCCTTCTGCTTGATAACGTCTTTTCTTTCATCAGAAACTTCTTCAAAGTCTTTCTTCATAACTCTAATTTCTTTCTTGAGTGTTTTGTTTTGATCAAAACATGCAACAAATTTTTTTCTGAGTTAATATTGTCTATAAGATTCTTCACCACCTTCTTCACTAACTGAGGAATCTTTTGTTTTCTCAACTTTTTCAATGAAGGTTTTGAATTTTTTTGAACTTTCATATTCATAAGAATTATTGTTAGTTGAGACCGATTCAACTTTCTTACTTAACATACTTATTTTGATTCCAGTAAACTTCTTCTTATATTTATTGGAAGTATTTTCTTCTTTATCATTTTTTCACTTCTTCTATTGAGGTTTTTCATTTGAATCATCTTGATATTCTCCAACTTTCTTCTTGGAGAAATTCATAGAAAAGTTTCTGATTCCACCGCACTCAAAACATTTGAGAGGAATTTTACCTCCATACTTTCCTCTTCCTATTTGATAGTTCTTGGATATAAGAGACATGAGTTTTTTCATTCAAATCATCATCCTCTTTATCTTCATACTCATAAGGATCAGCTTCTTCAACATCTTGGATTTTTATCTTTCTCATAGCTTCAAAATCCATTTTATCTTTCACCTTATTTTTAAACATTATAGATTACATCATTTAATAATCAAAAATAAAGTTATGCAATTCACCAAGAGATAAATCATCTTTATCTTAAAAAGAATAAATTTTAGAATCAAACTTATCTGGAAAGTTTCTCATTAGTTTCTTTAAAATTGTAGAATCTTCTGAGAAATATTTGAATCCTCTGATGTTGCAAAAAAAATAATTTACTCTAATGAAGTATTCACCAATTGTTTCTTCATCTCTCATTCTGATTTCTTCATTCTTACTATGCCTGATTTGTATATTTTCTTCCTTAACTTAAGCATTCCCATTGAAAACACTTTTCATCTTATCTCGTATACTTTTTAAAGTATTGAGACCCATCACCTTTTGATAAACATTCTCTAATAAGGACATAAGGATTGAATTTATACCCTTTACATCAACTTATATATTTCACTTATCAATAAAATTCATAGGATCAACTTTCTCAATAGGTTGAAAACCAATAATAATATCATAAACAACTTCTATACCAAGAGATATGAGATAAAGAATCATCCTATTTTTTCATCTATAATAATTTTTTCCATAAAATTAAGGAATTCCTCTACAGTTGACAGAATTGATATTATCCATGATAAGGATTCAATGAGGGAACCTACTGCTCTGATACCAATTGAATTTCCAAAGGATTGAATAAAAATTGAGAATGGGGGGTTGAATCAGTTGTTCATATTTTATAAGTTTCAAAACTTTTAGAAACTTAACCTATGAAACCTATTAAGATTTATTTCCTTATCAGATTTTAGTAAATACTCATGAATAAAAAAGTAGGAAAGAAATTAAATCACATAAGATTTATAATGTTTGACCTTAGTGTAAGAACCTACATCCTTTCTATAGCCACTCTCATGGGTCTATAGAAATCCATTATTATGAAAAAGTGAATAGAACTTGTATCAAATCCCATTAGACACATTCTATCTCCTGATAGAAAATATTATACTAACACATGTTATTTTACAATGTTTTATTATAAAATAATTGAGAAAAATAAAATAATAAAGACTTTTTTGAAACTGCTCCACAATTGCTCAGTCTGAATCCTCGGTCTGATTTGGCTGGATCCAATTTTCTCAATCTGATGAGTCTGGATCTGATTTTCTCAATACGATGAGTCTGGAACTGATTCTCTCAATACGATGAGTCTGGATCTGATTCTATCAATATGATGAGTTGGGATCTGATTCTCTCAATATGATGAGTCCGTATTTGATTCTCTCAATATGATGGACTCAATATGATGAACCCATTCTCAATCTGCAAAACTCAAACTCTACTCTAATGCTCAAACCGGTAAACAAACATTCAGATGTCTGATCTTCATCATGATATCTCTAGACATAAATTACTTTCACTTTATTTCTTTAGCTCTCTACCTTTTCTGCTTATGTTAAAAGTTTAAATGAATGAATTATTTGATCAAGTGTTTATAAATGACTTAGAAAACAAAAGCGGGAAACTTGAAAACTCTCTTTGCTTCCTCAAATTTCAAAATCTTAGAATATCACTCACATTTAAACATTAGATTTTATTTCTTCACGTAGATTTATCTAAGATTTATGATCAATTGAATTTCAAGTTTTGACCTATTAAACTCTTCATAAAAATTCGGTAACATCCTTTTTTAGTCTTCTTCGTAATCATCTCATTACAATCTATATATATTTCTCGGTTCATTAAGAATTTTTTTCATTATTGGTGATTAAAAATTCTATATCCTTCTCAGTGATTAAAAAATATATTTTCATCTAATTGAGTATGAATTTTATTTCCTTCTCATCTCAGTATGAATTTTGTATCCTTCTCATTGATTACGAATTCGGTTTCCTTATCAGTGATTATGAATTATATTTCCTTCTTAGTGATTATGAATTATATTTCCTTCTCAACTCATTAAGAATTATATTTACTTCTTAGCTCATTATGAATTATGTATCATTCCCAGCACATTAAGAATTTTGTTTCCTTCTCAGTGATTATAAATGAATTTTCCATTATGATATAATTATTCACTCTGTAATTTTTGAATATTTTCAAATCACTCCACTATTTCTTAAAAAGATTTTATCATGAAAGTTTTCATGGTTTGTGAGGACTTCATGATAAATAAATAATAATTTGACTTTGTTATAGAAATTATTAATACTTTCTAATTCTAGAATTCGAAATATTCTTTCAAGAATATTCAGTAATAATACTACTTATTCACTCAACAACTTCTGACTTTCTAACTTGGCTGAATATGATAAAGGAAAAGTTCCAGTAATCAAAAAAAATTTCCTTAGATTCTTTTGGATTTGATGATCTTCATCGTCATGTCGATGGACCTGAGTCTGATTCTCTAAGTTTTTAAAGGAAAATATATTTAAAACAAAACTTTTCTCCCCATTTATGTTTGGATTAAAACTTTTAGCAACCTTCAACTTTCTTAAAAAGCTCATTATGATAGACTGGTTTCGATTCCTGGATAACAAAAACATTATTATACAAAAAGGTTAATTGTCAACAAATATAAAAATTTTATTAAAAAAAATTATCACAAAGGTTCTTCAAACCCCATTCCTTTCCATGGGTTATTTTATGTCCATGATTGATATATGTTCTATATGGAAACCATGATTATGTAAATGTTATGATGTGATAGGAGCGCTCAGAATTATATAGTACTCCAATGCACTGGGTAATGTGATGTATCTCGTGATATAATGTGAAATATGCATAAACATGAAGCTATATTTATTCACAATTATGATTTTATGATGATGTAGATATATTATATGTGAACATGATGTTAGCTTTGTTCACAACTATGTGTGGTAGTTCACCACTAAGACATGATGTTTTAGTTTTATACATTTTCACATTCCTTGCATTTATCTAATGCTTCCTATCATTATTATGATGATGATCCTTTTCTTATGTTATGATGATGATATTTATGCATACCCATGTTTCATGTCTCTTATTCATCCTCTTATTGGTCTTTTATCACACCCCTTATTTTGATGTTTATCCTTACGTGAATAATTTTATTAAGGAGAATACAAGGGCCTATAAGAAGCTAGAGAAGAAGGAATTAAATAATTTTTATGATTTATTATGTATATGTTTTGTATGGTCCTAATTTTCCAAAGACACTAAACCTTTTCATCCTCATTGTGTAATGCTTTTATGTTGTTTATCTTTAAAATGATGTAATAATCATGTAAGAAAAGTAGGGTCTCTATAATGAAAGAAAAATAATTGGATATTTGATTGTTTATCCAGAGAAATCAAAGGGGTGTAGATTTTATTTCCCTAACCATAGTATAAGAATTGTTGAAATTAGAAATCCTATATTTATTGAGAATGGTAAATTTAGTGGGAGTGAAGTTCCAAAAAATGTGGAAATTAAAGAAGTTGGAATTCAAGTTCCATTTTCTTATACTCCAACTTCACTGTTGTTGTTCCTAAAATTATTTCATCATAAAATAATCATATAGAACAACAACAGAATGTTTCCCAAATTCACAATCAATAAATGGTTGAAGAAACACAAAAAATAGTGTTAAGAATATCTCAAAGGGAAATAAGGTCAGCTATATCTGATGAGTATGTGGTATATCTGTATGAAATAGATAGTGATCTTGGAAATTATAATTATCCAGTTTCATATTATAAAGCCATAAATTGTAATAATTTTGATAAATGGTCAGATTCCATGAAATTTGAGTTAAATTTTGTGGAACAAAATCTGGGACCTTATGTAATTTCCTAAAGGATGTAAGAGAGTTGGATGTAAATGGGTCTTCAAAACCAAACGCGACTCTCATGGTAACATTTAATGTTACAAGGAAAAACTTGTTACTAAAGGATTCACTCAAAATGATGGTATAGACTATAAGGAAAACTTATCACTAGTTTAAAGAAACATTCTTTTATAATTATTATGGCATCGGTAGCTCAGTGTGATTTAGAGTTACATAAAATGGATGTTAAAACATCCTTTCTAAATGGAAACATATAGGAAGATATTTACATGGATCAACCAATAGGTTTTTCCATTGAAGGAAAGGAATACGTGCTATGTAAATTAAAGAAGTCAATATAGGGACTTAAACAAGCTTCCTGATAATAGTATATTAGGTTTAATGATACCATTGTATCTTTTTGATTTTAGGAAAACATTGTTGATTACTGTATATACCAAAAGATAAATGGGAGTAAATTTATATTCTTAATTCTATAAGTTAATGAAATATTTCTTACTGTAAATGATCTTGGTCTATTATTTGAGACCAAAAAAATACTCTCTAATAATTTTTGAAATGACAGACATGGGAGAAGCCAAGTATGTGATTGGAATAGAAATATTTTGTAATAGAACTCAATTTTTATTGGTCTTATCTCAATATTCATATATTAATAAAATTTTAGATAGGTTTAGGATGGAAAAAATTTCAACATCATCGGTTCTAATTCACAAAGGAGATAAATTTAATCTCAAACAATGTCTTAAAAATGATTTAGAATGAGAACATATGGAAGGAATTTTTTATGTATCTATTGTCAGAATCTTGATGTATTCTCAAACATGTATAAGTCTAGATATTATCTTTTTAGTTGGTGTTTTTGGAAGATACCAAATCATTCCTAGATTGGATCATTGGAGAGCTACAAATAAAGTTTTTCAATATTTTCAAGGAACAAAGGGTCACGTGCTTATAAAAGATCCAATGATATTGAGGTGATTGGATACTCTAATTAAGACTTTACCAATTGTGTTGATACAATAAATTCTAATTTTGGTTACATGTATTGATTCTTGCTCAAATTTACCCAAGAGATGAAGGTAGAACGGTCCTTGTAGTCTAGCTTGGGTTGTCGAATCCACTGAGACCTAAGAAGATACCTAAGATACACAACCTATGAGATGGATTTTTGGATATGAAGTTTCCAACTTTGGGTTGATTTTAGATGGTTTTAAATTATCACTAAAAAATTTAAGTTAATTCAAATTAAGATAATGAGTTGATCCTAGGTTATCGCTCGGGGTGGATTGGATGAATTCCTTTTTTAATGATTTCAATTTCATTAACTCGAGAAGGATTCATTCAATGAATTCAAACTAACCTCATCACCTACTAGTTAAACACCTTCACAAACACATTATAATCATATATACACTTGTAGGATCATTTTCATGAGAACTCCAAGGCAAAGGATCTTATTAGCACATAAAAGTGGGGTGATTAAATTCAATATGGAAGAGGAAGAGAGAAAATCATTGAATAAAAGAAACTCAAATAAAAGAAATTAATAAACATTTAGAGAGTGAGAAATAAAATTCAATCCAACCTCTTTCTACTCCCTTGGATCAACCCATAAAATATTTTTCCCTTCATTGATGACATGTCCTCAAAGGAAGCGGGAAGTAGACTTATGAGGGTGGAATTGAAGAAGTAAAAACAACAACAAAAATCGATCACTCTTCCACTGTGTGATAAATATCACAAATTATGGTGTGAATAAATTCACAATTTTATGAAACAGTATCAACTTGATATGTAGAATAACATAATAAGAGTAAATGGAGAACTTTTATTAATAAACTAAGGTGAATTGAACAACTTACATGAGAAAGAAATGCGATTACAAACACAAAGCGGCAGCATAACACTACAATGAAACCAAGCACAAAATATATTAAAATCCTCCACCACCACTACTTTAAATAGTCATTTAAATATTCTTGGGTCGATCCCTCAATATTACAAAGCATCCCACTTGATTATGGTAGGCCTAGGGTGGTATAAAGTAAGGGAGAGGAGACTTTTCCACCCTTGACCCGAAGTTGCAGCCAGTTTGCCTCCAACGAAAAGATGTGCATATATGACCTTATAGATTGTTGAATTGGAGTGTTCTGTAGAAGAATAAAATGGATCCTAGGATACCTAAAAAAATCCTGTAAAATTTCAGCCCAAAATAATTTTTGGTTTCCGAGATATGATTAAATTGGTGGGCTGTTTTTATGGGCCTCAGAATCTGACCCGGAATTTTATCTCCAAATTGGGACACCTTAATAACCACCATAAAAGCCGAATTAGCACTGGATCCTGAAGAATTATTTGTTCCTATATATTTCTTCTATAATCACACGAAATTTGGTCTTCATTGGGCCTGTATTTTTTGCTCCACAATCTCATCAGTGGGCTAGTGTCCAATCTGCCTTCTTCAGAATTGTTTCCTTTCATCGCCAAATATCCCGATCATCCTTTATGAATCCTCCATTGATACCTGAATGATAAATGTTCATATTGAATTTTATATCCATTTAAAAAAATATCAAATTAAAATATAGATAATTATATTCCTTAAAATCAGATGAATCATTGGGCCTAAATTGGTGTACATTAGGCATGAAGTGCACAAATGATGAGAATGGATGTTCAAAATTAAAATCCACTAACTCAGGCCCATAAGATCAAAAATGAACATTTAATACCATTAAAATGTAATTTAACATATGTTTTTTTATTGTCTAATCACACCCACCCCCCAACGTGATATTTTCTATTCCCGAGAAAAATGTACCTCAACAATATGAAATTCAAATTCCCTTTTCCAAAAACTTTTTAATACACATTGATCACCAAAAACCCTTATACCAAAAAATCATAAAACCCATAAAAATATTTTAATACAATATAGTTTCATAAGCATGTCAAAATCCCAATCACGTCCCTTTGTTCAAATTCATCACCACATTTCATCCAATTTCAATAAAGTATGATGATGTGTTGTGTGTCACAAAAGACATGGGGGTTCATTTTTATTCAAGGGGAAAATGATAGAAGCGCTAGGTGGAATCACATTTCAATATTAATATGAGTATTAAATTATATATATATATATTACTGTTTTTTTTTTGCAATTTTTCCATGGTAATTGAAATTTCACTCAATAGATTCAACCCCTGTAGCGAGACTTTGTCGATGACTCCCAGGCTCAAAGACCTTAGGGCACCGAGTGAAGCCCACATACTCAGACATCATCTCGAGTTAACTCAGTCAAAAACAAAGTCAAGTTACCATAATTAGAGATAAAATTATTAACTCTGGGCCAGACAACTATGGAGTCATGATCCCCAAGTGCCTAAAGCCACGCATTAGGTCATTTCATTGCTCTACGTGCAAATTTATTGTTTTTTTTATTTGTTTTATTGAATACTCATATTAAAACTAAAATGATCACCAAACATATGCTATTTATTTGGGGGACCCCATGAACTACAACTAATACCCCACTATCCAAAGGATGTGCGTTGTGAAAAAAAATTGGATGAAAATATAAATGATGAAATATCACATTAGACAGCCACACTTTCCAAAAATATATGCTCATGAAATTATACATGGATTAAAATTAGAATCAGGGAATGCTAAATTATTTTATATTCAGTTTCAAAGTTTTAAATTTGTATTATCATGTTCAAAGTTAAAGGAATATTTCCTTCCATTTATACACATTTTTTTCAAATCATTTTTTTCACACAAAAGCAAAAAAAATTACACAAAAGAAAATTTTTTATTTCATCTCCCCCACCCAACTTAAAATAAAATTGTCCCCAGTGTTTGAAGAAAATAAAATTTAGAAGGGGTAGAGGCAGATAAGGAGAGTTCAAAAAGGAAATTGAAAATGAGGATCATGGAATGAAGTCACCTAGTGGTTGAAGTTGAAGTCTGTGCTACTCCAATTTATTCCTTTGATATCCGTGTTACTCACAGAGTTCCCTAGTGGAAAAAGGGAAATATATATATATATATATATATATATATATTTATAATAATAAAAAATTAAAATATAAGTATATATATAAAAATTATAGAAGAAGGAAGCATTATAAGTCGTAGGTCAGTGGTAAGTGTGTGCCCCTGTCTCCCTTCAGTCCCAGGTTCGAGTCCTCACGGCTTCGCTGGTTGTGACGGGGTTTTCCCCACAACCTACGATGTGGAATTTTAATTTTATTATTATTATATTTTTTTATTTTAACCTACAAACACATAAAAATAAAATTAATTGATGATACATTGTCTTATTTTTAAATTTCGGGGTAAGGTATTACTCAAGGATCACACTACGTGACACATATGAATATGGCGCTCCCCTTTCATACCCATCCATACTCATAATAGAAGAAAAGCTCAACAATATATTTTTTTATTATTTTTAAATATAAAAATTATTCATTAATCCTATTTAAAATATAAATTTGATTAAAAAAACAAAATGATTGGAAACTTGAAAACCATGGGTTGCCTCCCATGCAGCGCTTTGTTTAACGTCGTTAGCCCGACATGAACCCCCCAACTTACCCAATACCAACTTTCAACATTTTAAGAACTGCGTGTTTCACCAATTAAACTAGGTTGATATTTATTCTATGTTTATAATTTATTTCATTAGCATTCCTATGTTCTAAAATGAGTAGGTAAATCCAAGGAATATCAGAAATGGTGGATCTAGTTGCTTATCTAGTCTTTCCTAAGATATCAATAATCATTCCTACATTTTCTTTTTCAATAAAAGCATGAATTCCAACTGAAAGGTCATGGTTATACCCTATGAAGGGATACTTGAGTGGGTAAGGATAATAATTTTGAGCTCGGTTTGGATAGGACATTCAAACATAGGTTGAGATTTTAAATCCAACTCAGTTTCATTTTCCAAATTTATCAAAAAAATTGGTTCCTTTTGGATAGAAGATTAAACCACCAAATTATAAAGATTAGTTTCAGGGATGGGTATGGACTCAATTTTTGTGATTTCTCCCAATTTTTCAATTATTGGTATTTCTGAAAAATCATCAATAGATCTATAATAGGGGCACTCAATCCATGATGTCAAATTTTCCTCTTTTGAATCCAAAAAATCAATTTCCTCTTGATTTAAAGATTCAATAATTCCTTTATCAACTTCATCTATCCCAAATCCAAATTTTGGTTCTTCAATAAATACATGATAGGTTTGTGGGAGAAAAGAGTCTTCTATTAATGATGAGGAAGGGCTAGCATGAGTGGGAATGGGTTCCATAACCGTCTCAAAGTTTGTAGTTCTATTCTCAATGATGAAACCTAAAAATTTATTATCTCTATTTGTTGACATATTTTTTCAAGTAATGGATGTGGATTAGGATGGATAAGGGGTTGAGCCAAATGGCCAATTCCATGTGGATAATTAAGTTGTTGGAATTGCACGGGAGGGTATTCAGATTGGCTATGTAGGGATTTAAACTCATTATATGTTGGAATTTTTTGTGTATAATAGGAGTTAAAACATTGTGGTTCATTAGGTTGTTGATGAACCCACTAGTAGAAATTAGGATGGTCATTGTACATCACACATGGGGTTGGGTGATCAAAGTAGGGATAGGTTCCCCATGTTTCGATTTGTTCAAAATTGCCTTCCATATGAGTGAGGGGGTGAGAACAGAGAAGTGGGATGAAAATAAAAGGATTCTAGTGTCTAAGATAACTTACTTAGGTCCCCTTAAATGGCACCAAAATTTTATTCACTCTCAAATCTACCCAAGATATGAACGTAGAACGGTCCTTGTAGTCTAGCTTGGGTTGTCGAATCCACTGAGACCTAAGAATATACCTAAGATAGAAAACCTATGAGATGGATTTTTGGCTATGAAGTTGCCAACTTTGGGTTGATTTTATATGGGTTTAAAGTATCACTAACAGATTTAAGTTAATTCAAATTAAGATAATGATTTGATCCTAGGTTATCACTCGGGGTGGATTGGATGAATTCCTTTTTTAATGATTTCAATTCCATTAACTCGAGAAGGATTCATTCAATGAATTAAAACTAACCTCATCATCTACTGGTTAAATACCCTCACAAACACATTCTAATAACCTATACACTTGTAGGGTCATTTTCATGAGCACTCCAAGGTAAAGGATCTTATTAGCACATAAAAGTGGGGTGATTAAATTCAATATGGAAGAGGAAGATAGAAAATCATTGAATAAAATAAACTCAAATAAAAGAAATTAATAAACATTTAGAGAGTGAGAAATAACATTCAATCCATCCCCTTGTTACTCCCTTGGATCAACCCATAAAATAGTTATCCCTCCATTGATGACATGTCCTCAACGGAAGCGGGAAGTTAACTTACGAGGGTGGAATTGAAGAAGTAAAAACAACAAAAAAATCGATCACTCCACTATTATGTGATAATATCACAAAGTATGGTGTGAATAAATTCAAACTTTTAGGAAATGGTATCAAATTGATATGTATAAGAACATAATAATAGTAAAGGAAGAAATTTTATTAATAAACTAAGCTGAACAACTTACATGAGAAAGAAATGTGATTACAAACACCAAGCGACAGCATAACACTATAATGAAACCAAGCACAAAATATCTTCAACTCCTCCACCACCACTACCTTAAATAGTCATTTCAATAGTATTTGGTATATCCCCTAATAGTATAAAGCATCCCACTTGAGTATGGTAGGCCTAGGGTGGTGGAAAGTAAGGGAGAGGAGACTTTTCCACCCTTGACCCGAAGTTGCAGCCAGATTGCCTCCACCGAACATATGTGCCTGTATGACCTTATATATAGATGAGTTATAGTGGGTCATAGAAGAATAAAATTTATCCCAGAATGTCTAAAAACCTCCTGCAAAATTTCAGCCAAAAATAATTTTTTGTTTCCTAGATATGATTAAATTGGTGGGGTTTTTTTCTGGGCCACAGAATCTGGCCCAGAATTTTATCTCCAAATTGGTATGCCTTAATAACCACCATGAAAGCTGAATTATCACTGGATCCTAAATAATTATTTGTTCCTATATATGTATTCTAGTATCCCACGAAATTTGGGCTTCATTTGGCCTGTATTTTGGCCTCCACATTCTCATTAGTGGGCTGGTGTCCAATATGCCTTCTCCGGAATTGTTTCCTTTCATCGTCAAATATACCGATCATCCTTTATAAATCCTCCATTGATCCCTGAATGAGAAATGTTCATATTGAAGTGTATATACATTTACCAAAATATCAAATTAAAATATATATAATTAAATTCCTTAAAATCATATGAATAATTGGGCCTAAATTGGTGTACATTAGACATGAAGTGCACAAATTATGAGAATGGATGTTCAAAATTAAGATCCTCTAAATCAGGCCCATAAGATCAAAAATGAACATTTAATACCATTAAAATGTAATTTAACATATGTTTTTTTATTTTCTAATCATGTATCTTCTAGATTAAGGATAAATATCATGGAAAAGTGAAAAATAGTTGATTGTAGATACTTCTACCATTGAAGCTGAATTTATAGCATGATTTGAGGCTACAATTCAGGGAAAGTGGTTGTGGAACTTCATTTCAAGACTTGGAATTGTCGATAGTATAGTCAAGCCTATAAAAATATTGTTAAAATATCACAGTAGTATTCTTTTCAAATAATAAATGATATTCCAAAGGTGCTAAACACATGGAATTAAAGTACTTTGTTGTTAAGGAGGAAGTTCAGAAACATAAGGTGTTAATTGTACATATTAGAACAAATATTATGATTGTTAACCCTTTTAAGAAAGGGTTTATTTCCAATACATTTATTGGACATGTTGAAAGTATGGGAATTATTACCAAGTAGGTTTCATTGTATGTATTGACTTTTATTTTTATTACAGTGGGCACTTGAACTTATAAATGTTTTGATCATGTTTCCTATTTTTTCAACAAGTATACATAATTTAATTAAATAATGATAAAAGGTATAGTATTAAATAAATAAATTATCATTAGACCAATTATATATATCCCATTTTAATTATGATAGGGAAAAATTCAATATTTTAGTATATAGAAGTGAGTATATTGATAGAGGATATACGGCCATCATGACTCATATGGATATTATCCTTAATTATAATGAATGTTGCATAAATTATAGAATATATATAAATGGGAATAGTGGTTGATTGAATTTATTATACATCATAAATTAATATCACATGAGTTAAGTGGGATAATGTTGTAATAACTCATGTAATATTATGTTTAATATTATTATAACAGGATAACAAGGGATAATTTTTTCAAATTTATGGACTTTCATAGTTAATTAAATAACCACCCATGAAAACTATTTTATCCCTATTTAAAGGGTATTTTTCTTTCCAATTATGTCTCAATTACCATTCTAGTATGATCCATCAAAATTGTAGTAGAAGAGAGATTGGGAAAAGGATATAAATCCTTTTAAGTTAGAGAAAATCAAGGAGAATCAAATCAAGAAGGTTCAATGGATCAAGGTATGTCTTTTATTTAGAATTTTATTTTATCTAGATATATGATAAATTAAGTTTTTAAAGATCATAAACTAAAGGAAATTAATTTACAAAGATACTTACTATAAAATGAACCCACTTTAATTGAATGAGGAGATCACCAAAATGGAAGGGAGGGAGTGGGAGAAGATCCTTGAGCACCAAAGAGGGTCGTCCGAGAATGAGTGGAGGAAGAGGGGGATATAGAGACTAAAAATAAACAAGAGAATTTGGGTAAATTGCCAAATTTTAAGTGACTGGGAAGACTCTATTGTTTGGATGTTCAGTTTATCAAACCATGCACCAATCGTGCATAGGCCACTACCTAGACCAAAATCACTCTCACGATTTATTTAAGAATCTACATAGTTTGAAAAATTTTGTTTCGACTATGCCAAATGGAATTATCAAATTACATAACCAACTCACACGCTTTTCGTATGATTTACCAAACTGCGGTGTGCAAGTCGTGCGCCAATACTCTAGGCCCCAAAGGAACTCACATGGTTTCCCCTAGGATTTGCATGCTTGGAGTGAACCTGTGAACTTATCATGAAACCCAAATCATGTGCATTCAAAATAAACTAAATGTAAGGGTTACTAGGTTCCATGTAAGGGTTTTTTAACGGTTTACCCTAAATAGTCTTCCCTAACCGTGTGCCATAAATTTTCCAATATTCAGGCTGAAACTCCTTAATGACTTAAATTGACCCTCAACCACATAAAATAAATGAAAAAAAATTATATATTTTTATTGGATTCATTTATTTATGGTTTAGTCATAATTTATTCAATAATTCACTGGGTTTTGGTTGGTTTTCATGAGATTTAGAAATTCAAAACTCAAAGGAGTAATGGTTGTAAAATGGAAAAAATCAAACATTACATGTCATGAAACAATTTCACGACGTGTATTCGTCAATCAAAACATATTCTATCCAATTTAAAAGATGTTGTTAGAAGAATTTATGGAGAGAGAAAATAATAATGATGGTCGACACATTCATTTCATTCAAAGAGGGTGGCACCCTACCATTATTTCCTCATTTAATTTAGTAAAATATGTTTAATTTAGGGGAGACCAAAGGAGGGTGAGTTAAGGCTATAAAAAGGGATCTCCTCCAATAGTTTTCATCATCGAATTATTAAGCAACACATCTTCATCTTTGAGTTCAGTATTTTGTGAGGTGTTTCTCCACATATTCAAGAGATAGTTTCTTGATTGTTTTATCCTCATAATTGAGAGAATTTTTACCCACATTTTATCATATTGGAATACTTCTATTTGCCCATGGTTTTTACCCCTTTAATTTGGGGGGTTCTAAGTTACATCCAGTGTTCATTTTAATTTTTCACTTTTTCACTTTATTTTTATCTCACAATTATCATTGTACCAAATGGCTAATTATTTCGGATCCTAAAAAGTGGTATCAAAGGGAGGTTCTGTCTCAAGGAAATTTTTTACTGAAGATGTTTCCAAATGGAAGTGAAATTCAAGATCAAAAAATTCAATGGAAATAACTTTTCATTGTGGAAAATGAAGATGCAAGCAGTGCTTCGGAAAGATAATTGCCTACAGGAGATTGGAGAGAAATCAGCGAGTGTGATGGAGGAGAAATGGAACGACGTGGATGGGAATGCTATTTCCAACATCCATTTGGTTTTGGAATATGGGTTCCTATAAAGCATTGCAGATAAAAAGACGGAAAAGAAAATTTGGGATACTCTGAAAAATCTATATAAGGAAAAGTCACTCCACAACAAAAATTTCCTGAAGATAAAATTATACACTCTTTGAATGGAAGATTCATCATCAGTAACTGACCACATCAACACCCTCAATACCATTTTTTCTTAGCTTAAAACATTGGGATATAACATTTTAGATATTGAACTTGTGAAGATTTTTCTTCAGATTTTTCCAGATTTGTATGATCAACTTATCATCAGTCTTTGAAATAATATCCAAAAGGATATGTTGTGATTCAATGATGTTACAGCCATGGTTCTTGAATAATAAAGTCAGCACAAGAACAAGGAATATAGATAGATTACTTCACACTAAGTGGAATCTTTATCAATGGAAAGATGAAGAATGATAGAGAGTGGTTCCAATAGGATCCAGAATCATGTTAGGTCTAAATCAAAGAGCAAGAAGAAAAACGTCAGATGTTACAGTTGCAGTAAGATGGGAAATGTCAGCAAAGACTATTGGAATAAGAAGGTTGGTGAGAATAAATATCAAGTAAATTTGGAAAATACATCTATAAATGGAGATGTATTAGTCAATGAAGCAGCGATGACTACTGAAGATAGAAAACATCTCAACGACGCATGGATTATTGACTTAGGAAAAACATGGCACATGACATCTCGACAGGAATGGTTTGATCGATATGAAAATATCTCAAAATGACTTGTATACATTGGGAATGATCATACATTGAAGATTGTCGGAGTCATCACCATCAAACTGAAGATGCATGATAACATAGTCTTAACCATTCAAGGAGTACACCATATAAAGGGCCTCAAGAAGAAAATTTTTTCCTTGGGATAATTTGATGATATTGGATGTAAGACTCGCACCAAGAAAGGGATGATAAATATTGTGAATGGATATATTTTGGTGATGAAGGAAGATAACATATCAAAGAACATATACATTCTTATGGGTGAAACATAAAAGGAATAATTGATAGTTGTTTCATCAACTACCTTGATGGAATAGTTGATAACATTATGGCATCAGAAGCTTGGCCATATATTTGAACAAGTCCTGAAGATTCTTACAGATTAGAAGTTGTCGTCTGGGATTACAAAGTTATCCTTACCATTTTGTAAGCATTATGTTTTGATTAAGCAACACAGGTTAAAGTTTGGAATGTCAATGGAGATGAGCAAGGAGATCTTTGAGTTGATCCATTCTGGTGTTTGGCAAGCACCGATTGTGTCCCTAAGAGGAACAAGGTACTTTGTATCTTTCATTGATGACTATTCTAGGAGATATTTGGTGTTTCCAATAAAGTTTAAATTGGATGTCTTTGACATCTTCAAAACATTAAAAGTGAAAAATGAGATTGAATCTAAAAAGAAGATCAAGTGTTTGATGACTGACAATAGTGGAGAATATACAAGCGAGGAGTTTGATTATTTTTTCAATAAGAAGGTATCAAGATATATTTCATGGTGTCATACACTACTCAACAAAATGGAGTGTAAGAGAGGATTAATAGAACCCTATTGGATAGAACAAAGGCGATGTTGAAGACTGCAGGATTTACCAAGATATTATGGTAAGAAATAGTAAATACTGCCTACTATGTGATCAATCGATCCCCTTTAGTGGTAATTAATTTGAAGAAATTGATGGATATGTGGACTAGTAAAACTTCTGACTATTCTCAATTGTATAATTTTTGAAGTCCTATATGTATATTGTTTACTGACTAGGAAAGATCAAAGTTGGACTCGAGATCCAGGGAATGTATCTTCTTGGGATACACTGATGGTGTGAAGGGGTATCGTTTATGGGATCTAACTACCCACAAACTTATCATCATCAGAGATGTCATTTTTACAGAAGATAAGGTGAAAATGACAATTTATAAAGACATGGAGAAAGAGAGTATAGAAACTACAACAGTTGAGGTGAAGGACAGAATAAAGGAAGAATCAGTATCCTCTAAGTCATTACCAGAGCAAGATGATCAAGTACCATATTATCCTAGACTATGATGGTAAAATCGAGAGAAAAGAGTTCCACTATGGAAATCAGATTATTTCATTTAGATAAATGTTTCATATTGATTATTGATAGAGTATGGAGATCCATAATATTTTTTGGAGGTGACCTAGAGTCTGGATGTATCCTTATGGATGGTGGTGATGCAGGAGGAGCTTAAAGCCCTGCTCAAGAATAAGAATTGGGATCTTGTTCCATTACCTCATAGAAGGAAGGTCATTGGGAACAAATGGGTCTACAAGATCAAGAGGGATTAAACATACCAAGTGGAAAGATATCATGCGAGACCGGTGGTCAAAGGATATTCTCAGAAGGAAGGTATCGATTTCAATGAAATATTTTCTCCTATTGTTTGACTGATGACTATTAAATTAGTTCTGGTGATGTGTACTACATACACTCTATATCTATAGTAGCTATATGTGAAAATAGTTTTTCTATATGGTGGTCTTGATGAAGAAATATATATGCTTCAACCATAATGTTTTTTCAAAGAAGGTAAAGAGAACTTGGTTTGTAGGTTGAACAAATCTCGGTACAGTCTCAAACAGGCGTCAAGGTGTTGGTACAGGAGATTTTATTCCTATATCATGAGAATTGGATACAACAGACTTAATTAAAATCCTTGTGTATATTTAAAGGGTCTAGATGGTAATTATTTTATCATTCTACTATTGTATGTGGATGACATGTTGGTTGTAGGCCCCAACAATGATCAAATTTAGGAGATGAAGGCACAGTTGGATAGGGAGTTGGATATAAAGGACTTGGGACCCACAAATAAGATTCTTGGGATGTAGATTTACTAATATAGGAATAATATAAATATTTTGATATCACAGAAGAATTATTTTAGGAAAGTCTTGAGGCGCTTTAATATGAAAGACTGTATGCCAATTTCTACCCCTCCTCCCATTAATTTAAAGTTATCCTCCATGATGATTCCTAGAAGTTAAGTAGAGAGGATGAAAATTTCTTGAGTTTCATATGAATCAACAGCGGGGAGTCTAATGTTGTAATGAACTGGGTGTTTGATTCAGGTTGAAAATCCCTCTCGATTTTAACTTTTTAATTAGTCTCCATGCTACTTTTTGATTCATTGATCAGAACTCAATCTGAGAGTTTTTTTGTCCTTAAATGGTGTTATGGGGTTGATTTAGAGGCTAGGAGAGTTCCTTGGGTGTTCGGAAGGGTTTTAGAAGCGTCAGAGTCTTGGAGGCTTAGTTTTTTGGAATTAGGTGCAGGTGCACGGTTTAGGGGAAACTGTGAGGGGTGGCGCACAGTCATACGGACTCGTCAGCAGAAGTTGTAGAGGGATTCACACGGTTTGTTCATGGTATGGAAAACCATGTGGGTGGTAGTGTGGGCTTGGGTTCTTAGGAAGTATCTTCCACATGGTTTCCACACAGTTTAGAAAACCGTGCGGGTAAACCATGCAGCCCAATTAATGAGACAAATTACCATTTTGACCTTATTTTTCTATTTCCTTATTTCATTTTCTTCCTCTACTTCTTGGTCACGCACATAACAGGGAGAACCACTCTATTCCTCTGGAGTATTTTTATCCAAATCCTCTATATGACATGCATTCTTCAATCCATCAGAAGTTATGGGGTCTCTTAGGTAAGGCTAACCCCACGCACCCTTTCTCTTTCTTGATCTTTTTCCTTACAGACCATTGTTTCCATATGAGCTGATTTCAGGGTTTAAAATGGAAACTCAAATCTATGTTTATTGACATTTAATTGGATCTCGATATCGGATGTGGCTATTCCTATGAGTTTAAGGTAGGTGGTGTATACCTTGTTTTGAGTTTTCGTGGACTTTCGGGGGTTGCGGATTTTTAGCATAACGATGGGTTTTAAGTGGAACACTATTATAGAATATTAAAATGAATGTTATACCATGAGGGATTCTATGGGAATTCCCTATAATTGTTACTCTTGAGTGAGGCTGAGTGATAAGTCATTGCTCCTTGGGATATTTTGGTTGGGGTGCTAAAATGGTTTTAAATGTTTTTTTATTTAAACTGGTATAATTAAATTGTTGAAGCTTGATTAAGTTAGTTAGAGGCATTAAAGGCCTCTATGATAATGTGTTATAGATGATATATAGTTTAATTCAATATGTTTAAATTGAATTACTCGTTTAAAGTGATTAAATGTGTTTTATGTTTATGTAATGCTTTAGATTATATGTGATGAGACCCTTGGGGTTGTGATGGGATTGGCCCAAAGTTGGGATGACATGGCCATTAGGATTGAGTGATGTTGATCATTGTTTGGGCTTGGATTGAGTTTTATTGGGTTGTTTTGACCATGGGATTGGGCGTCGTGGATGTCGGTTTGAGGCAGTGTGACCGTCAAGTTGGGAAAGGCATGTGATACTTGGATGGCATGGTCATCGGATTTGAGTGACATAGTCGCAGGGGCATGGGGTTCCAGAGATAGTGTGGCTTAGGTTCTTATTTGTTGATTTCCACTCACCCGTGATATCCAAATTTTCGATTGATCCATGTGCATGTAGGTTGACTCTGTAATGAGGTGGTTTTGACCACTCATGTGGGTAGATTCTCCCAATAGTTCCGGGTTAGGTATTTATGGTTTGGGGGTGCTTGTCATAGAAAGACACATGGAAGGTGAGGGACCTTTGGTTGATAGTGATGAGGCTATAGGGTTGGGGGGTTGAGGCTCTCTGTGCTTGAGGCCATGGGCCTGGATATTTATTTGAAGACAGACATCATTGTTCCTCTAGTTGTCATGCCATAGGACGATGTGATCTTTCGATCAGGGGTCCTTGAGACCAGGATACTATTGTTTGGGCATGTCTTCAGGACGTCGGTACTTTGAGACACGAGGTGTCAGGAGGTATGTGGTTTCGGGATATATGATTGAGGTTGAACCTGAGGGTTCACCAGGACTTTGTGACTATAGGGGTACCTTGATCCATGGGCTAAGGACTCTCTTTTCTTCTGAGATTCCGGCGATGTCCAAAGTAGGTGACACTCTCCGGTGGCAGCTGAGAACCAGTGGAGGTTGTTTTTATTTTTTACATTGTAATGTTTACTTTACTTAGAGATGCATATCAACTTAAACACTTATACTAGGTACATACCATTGGGTGGTATCCTACTAAGATTAATCTCAGACCCTAAACGGGTCCTTTGGGACACATGTATACTTTATGGATTTATATACAGGTAAAGGATCAGCTTTAGGAGCTGGATCACAGTACTGTTTGGAATGGATATTGGCATGGACCTTGATTTCGTGCCTAGATGGAGTTTTACTTTTGTTTAGTTTCCTTCTTAGTTTCATCATGCTTGTATATATAGATACTATGGTCTTTTATGGATATCACCTTGGATATTGTATTGTATGACCTGATGTGAGATGTTTGCTTGGTTTGTTTTAGTGGATAAAAGTGGTGTTTTTCATGATGATCTGTTTAATTTCCACTTTTGTTTCTATTTATTTATCGCTTATACTGTTTATCTATATTGGATGTGCTTCCTCTCTATGGGTCTAGATCGAGTATGTTGAGTCAATTATTTATGTTGCATGTTATCTTATTATGCTTGAACCAGTATATTATTTATTACCAGAGGGTATAGCATCCCCACTATACATTTTTATACCCTCAATACTAGTCATTAGCCTTTTCCATTTGGGGAGGTTGGACTAAGGCCAGTGGCACCCGACCGTTAGCACTTTTCGGGTGGTTTTTTGGTTCGGGGATGCTACAAATGTTCACTATGGTTTGTACTAGACTAGACATTTCACATGCAGTGGGATCAGTTAGTTAGTATATGGAGAATCTAGGATGGTAGAATTAAAGCGTGGTGAAGAGGATCCTAAGACACATCAAATAAACCTCAGATGTTGAATTATGTTATGGAGGATCAAATTTTACTATTATAGGCTATATTGATTTAGATTTTGGAGATGATTCTGACTGGAGGAAATCCACTTTTGGTTATGTGTTTAACTTTTCAAGGGGAGTTGTGAGTTGGATTTCCAAGTTACATTCTGTTGTGGCCTTATCCAAAATCGAGGTAGAGTATATGGTAGCTACATGAACTTTCAAAGAGGCAATTTGGATGAAAAGGTTGCTAGAGGAGATCAAGAAAAAACAAGAGTATATTTCATTATTTTTTGACAGTCATAGCACCTTACACATTGCAAGGAATATATATTTTCATTCCAAGATGAATCACATTGGCGTAAAATATTGTTTTGTTTAATATGTGGTAGAGGAAGGAAGTGTGGATATGGATAAAATCTACACTAAAGAAAATATGGTATATTTCCAGATGAAAGTGATTGGTTCTGATAAGTTCAGATGGTGTAGATCCTTGATCAGACTTTCATAGATATGAGTAGAGGGTTTGGTAGATAGAAAGGATATGTGGATATGTGATTGGTACTTAATCAAATATCCAAGTGGGAGGTATGTTGGAAGACTTTCTAGAGAGAGAAAATAATAATAATGGTCATCACATTCATTTCATTTTAAGAGGGTGACACTCTACCATTATTTCCCCGTTTAATTTGGTAAAAGACATTTAATTGAGGGGAGACCAAAGGAGGGTAAGGGAAAGCTATAAAAATTGATCTCCTTTAATAGTTTTCATCATCAAATTCTTAAGAAACACATCTTTATCTTTGAGTGCAGTATTTTGTGAGGTGTGTCTCCACGTATTTAAGAGAGAATTTCTTAAGGTGTTATCCTTATAATTGAGAGATTTTGTACCCACATTTTAACATAGTAAAATCCTTTTATTTTCCCATTGTGTTTTACCCCTTTAATTTGGGGGTTTTCCACATTACATCTAGTGTTCATTTTATTTCCACACTTTTACACTTTATTTTTATCTCTCAATTATCGTTGTACCAAAGGGCCAATTATTTTCAATCCTAACAGATGTGAATCCAAAGTACATGATGTGAACCTAATACCTGACGTGAAGATATTTCACGATGTGAAAGCTTAGAAATATGAAACTCAATGTAGATACATGAAATGATCACTTTACATGATGTGAAAAGTTTGAAATCGGAATATTGCTGAAGATGTAAGCTATGAAAATTGGGAGATCCGAGAACTTTATAGATCTTTCTAGATCTGAAGTACATGATGTGAAACCCATTTACACATCATGAATGTATCGATGGATAATTAACTTAAATAACTCTCATGACATGGATAATTTACTCATCATGAACCATTTGGGCTTATATATACCAGAGAACCCCTCGATGTTAAAAAAAGACTCAAACCAGATGACCAAACCCTTTCTTTTTCTTCTCCATTTTTCTTTTTTTCTTCTCTAAAATTAGTTCTATTACTTTCCTTTCACATTTTTTTCATTCCTTCCTTGATTTACGTTCTTCACCTATGTATTTCTCATTTATTTATGTGTTTTATGTTTCAATGTTCGATTTTCAATACAAATTGTCGTGAAAATTCAATTGTCACTTGTTTATTTCTTGTTATTTAATTTAGGTGGGTATTTTATTGATTTTAAATTATGTTAGTTGTGGATTTCCTTATTATGAATTGTTTAATCATTATGTCAATCATGTTGTATATTTACTCACTTTCAATTAAAACCATCATGTGCAGCTAATCCTCTTAGGGTTAGAGGTCGAGAGTAAGGGTGAATTTAAATATAATGAATCTCTAAATCAAAACTTGGTAAATCTATGGCTAGTAATTGTTAGGATCAATTTCCTCTATCCCTAGGTCTCCCAATCCCAACACATAGGCTCTTATGGGGTTCCATCCTAAAACTCATGGATGATAGGAGGAATTGTCCATCCAAGCTTATATGTGAGTCACCATCCTTAGTGGAATCTGATTTGGGACTTAGGTGTATACCCAATAATCCTCCCCTAAAACTAAAGACCACACAATTGGGTCTCCCTTTAATGATAATGCATTAGATCCAACCATCTTGCATCGTTTTTTTCTCATCACTGGGACTCACCTCCTGATCTCCATTTATCAGGAAGACTTTTAACACAAGACACCATGGATTCACATAATTAAAATGAGAAACCACTGTCATTGTCAAACTGGTTTGGGGAATACTATACCCTACATCACACATGGGCTACACCATATCTCTGATACCACTTATCGGGATCGATTTCCACCATCCCTAGGTCTCCCATACCCAACAAATAGGCCCTTCTAGGGTTCCATCCTAAAACCCATGGGTGATAGGTGGAATTGTCCATCCAAGCTTATATGTGAGACACCATACTTGGTGGAATCTTATGTGGGACTTGGTTTTCTACACGATAGTAATTAGGATAAAAAAATTGTCTATCACATTCTTTTACATAATCCTAATTATGGGAAGTGTAATTAAAATACTATGGCCTATTTGGAGTTGAGTAGGCTAGGACCAATAACTTGTGATATTTTATACCTTTTAATATAAGTTTACTTTATATAGGTTGTTTACTGTCTCTAAACTAAATAATAGTTACAGCTTAGGTAAATCCAATTGGTTTTTCCATGACCAAGTGGTGACCTTTGCACTACTTCGTAGTCTGAGTCATAGATCTATCCCAAGCTATATTTGGAATTATTCTTTTTCCTAAACCCTAAAATTGACTATGATCCTTTTTTATCTTTCTTGATTTAAACCCAAGCTATTTAAGTTCTAGAAAATCAAACCAAAGGGTTATCGTGAGGATCCCTCCAAAAGGTTCTTACTGATAGGTTGTTGGTCCGCCAGTTTGTCCCCTTGAGTTCGACTCTGCACTTCCACTATGTTATACCTTTGTAGCTGAGTGTAGTTTGAGATTATAAATTTCTAATTTGATAAAATCCCATTCATAATCAACAACACTGCCCGGTCCGGTCAATAAACACCACACTTACATGGTAGGATTCACAAAAATCTTCTCAAAAGTAACAATATTAATTTTTGAAAGATTCTTTCAGCTAACAATTAGAGTGATATTTTTAAAATTCATTATCGACATCAATATTTAAGAGTCATGGACATTAAAATGTGTTAGATTAAGGATGTTTCATTACTGATAACTTTTTTTGGGAAGTATGAATATTCTTTTTCCTTCACAATGGTTTATCCCATCATCTTTTACCTAACAAAGATTTTTAATAAAAAAATATTCATATTAAATTATCATTCATTGAGTGGTTACTATTATAGTTCTAGCAATGTAACACCCCGACCCTAGTTGCCCAGAGTCAGTGCGTTATTTATTACATTGGCATGATCACAAGAATTCAAATCCCTAAAGACTGATCGGTTTAGTATTCTTGGAAAGACTAGATACAAACATAATTTTTACATTAAATCATAAAATTAAAAACAACATAGTATATTATTTTAAAACACTTATATCCCTTAGAATGTCCCTATAGGTCAGTCATAATATACTTCTTCGCATCCTGGGTAAAAATAAAACATAAGAAAGGGGTGAGCTCATATGCTTAGTAAGGATAAACAATATAGAAAAATCTATCATAAATAAACATAAAATTTTAAGGCGAGATATAAAATTGAAACAAAAGACTTTTAAACATAATCTTCAGCATAATATGGAAATAATAAATCAAATAATGTCATTTAAATATTTACATGGATATTCTACTAGTTGAATAATCATATGTAATATCAATAACTAATCTCATAATGCGGGAATGCATAATGTTGGACATCATAACCATAGCATCAAGGCCTCCTGCTAAAACCATACATAAACGGGTAAAAACCCAAACTAATTTGTCTCATGAGACCTATTGATGCATCGAGGGGATATAGTGGGTCTTTCTCATCACTTACTAAGTCCAATGCATTCCACTTATAAAAGGGGTAAAACATAACCAACATAAACATTTGTATTAAAACTAGCATACAAAATGTTAATACATTAAACATAAACCATGAATGGTATCAAAATAGTACATCCATAGTCAAACATATCATAAAACCCTCAATACAATATAGAAAATTGTATCATAATAAATCAACCTTAATTAAGCATAAAATCCAACAAAGGATGTTGACATAGATGAAAATAATCTAATAAAATCATTAAAACTCTTTGAGATAAATATCTATTTTTACCTTGAAATCATTTAAAAGTAATGAAATTATAAAAGAAATTTATTCTTGTTAATAAACTTGTAAGATTGTAAGGGAAGCTTAAAAATGATAAGGTGTCATAACAGTAGAAAATATCCACTCTTTTCGTATAAGTTAAAAAAAATCTTTCCTTAATTTTTCAAAAAGGTCATAAAGTACCTTGTTTGGAAAATGACGAAAAGATTCCTTTCAAAACATTTTATAAAAAGTAAAAAATGGTTAAAATTAATTTAAAAAAAATTATAATATTTTGAAATATATTTTAAGAAACATGGATATGGATGATAAAGATGTCCCAGTAGAGACTTTCATATAAACAACCTTGGATAATAATGAGATTGTGAAATTAACCCTTACATTGTACTTTACTTTAGTCTAGGGTGTGTTAACCTCATGTATAATGGTTAAATAATGTTATTAAATTATACTAGGACCATATCCATTTTTATTATATCATATATGATCCTCTTATATCATTTTTTTAATAATATTTTAGTATTACCATTGTTTTGGGTGTTAACTGCTTCATTTTCCCATTTTGGTTTTGTTGTGTAAGTCATGTTTGTTATGCATAGGATGTATTTTATTAATATACAGAATGATATTAATTTCATAATTATTATTTTTACTCATCATATAAATTTTATAATCATTCTTGAATGGTTAACGTGGAGAATGAATCTTACCGCGTCGTGGAGACGACAGGCCGTATGTACGCAGGAGCGACGGTATCATTCTCTTGATGGTTAAATGATATAGAATTTGATGGTATTTTAATTATACAGAATAATTATCATGTTATATTCATTATTTATATCCATTATACTTTTCATTATACCCATACAAATAAATTAGTGTTGAATAACAAATTACACCATGGTGTGGAGACAGTAAGTCGTACGTACGGACTCATGGTGATATTAGTATTCATTGGATGGATAAAAGGAGGAATATGGTTATATAATAATTATAATAACATATAATCATATGTATTTTATTGTATTTATTAATTTAGTATGTAAACAACATAGGAAGAGTAAGTAGAATAAGAAAATAAATTGAATTGAACTAGTAAAACAATTAACTCTTCTTCGAGTGTCTCCTTTTGATTTGCATAAAAGGACTCTTTAAGCTATATTTATGCCCAAAGTATGGAATATATGATGAATTGAGGAAATTTTTTGTGATAATTGGGTAGGTTTTGGATGATAAAAATGGCTTTATAGGTGTGAATAAAATAGAATGAGAGGTTCTCTTTTATAAGAGAAGGGAGGGGCACTTTTGGAAACTCCAAAAATATTAATTTATTATAAATTGATTTTAAGTTTAAAATAGTTAAAAAGTGAGTTATTTGGATTATAATATTATTATGGTTCTAAATCCTCTCAACCAATGATTTTTATACAAGTTTGGGTCACAAAATTAACCTTATCTTTTGGATTTAACCCTTAGTTAAACAGTTTAACTCTTACTGTGTTTACTTGTCTTTTTATAATATAGGGTTAATATAGTTACTATAAAATGGAAAAAAATTGGATAATTTATGAAATATTTAACATTATAATATTTATTTGGACGAACCTGATATTTTTATGAATTTTATAACATTTAATAAAATATTATTTATTTTAAAGTATCATCTATATCAATTTTGATACTATTCAATATTTCCATTTCTAAAAATATAAAACCAACATGATAACTTCGAACAAATACTTAAAATATGTAACTAACATGTATATGTTATCTATAAAATTAATTTATGTCATTAATTAAGTTAAATTATATTTATTTTAATAATTTTAATATCATTTATTTGATATTTCTATTAATAAAATAATTTCTACTTTACTATTGTGTCATCATTAGTGGTAATTATTTAATCTCTAAAAATTATAAATAAATTACTATGATGTAGATAATTATTTTATATTTCCATATAATATTTATAATAAAATTTATCTCCTGGTTATCTCTACATTAAAATTATTATACTTATAAGAAATGAGAGTGTGACATTTTGTCACATTCATTGATTTTAATAATATTCATGTCATATTCATGGAAAAGTGTCCATTTAATAATTAAATTTATAAAATTAGATTATAAGGGTATAATTTAGTCATCCAATAGGATTTTTACAAGTTTTATGGTATTTTTATAATATTATTTGTACCTTTAATTACCCGATTTACCCTTAATCGTGGTAATAAAAAAATTACTAAAGTTATTATTCATAATATCCAAAAAATAAAAGTAACTTATTAAAATAATTTGGAACCACTGATTCCAAATACGGAATCCATTTTTCAAAATTTAAAACATATAAGTTTCATTCATTAATTTAAAATTAATCTTCGTTGACAAAACGAGAAATTGAGTTTTTTAAAAGTAAAAACTATCAAAAGATTGACATGTGTTTATATCAAATTTCAATGTGAAATTACCTCTAATGACCAAAATTGGATTAAATAATAAAAACATAATCTAATTATACTTTAAAACCAATTTAAATTATAATCTAATAATATAAATAAATTTGATGAAAAAACAGTTTTGAATTAAAATGCAATATTTTTCACTATTCATTAAAATATGAAGGTTATTAGAAAAACACAAAAAATTTATCCAAACTAAATCTTGATGTCCCAATTCCAAATAAGAAGTTTATTTTTTCAAATTTAATATATAAAAGTTTCAAATATTGGATTTAAAATGGGTTTTCCATTAAAAGGTGGTAAAATTGTTTTTAGAAAAAAAGAATAGCCTTTTAATGTGTAAGATTGGATTAATTATTATCTTATGCCTATAAAATCATTTGAATGGATGTAAAAACATTTTATTAATGATATAATATATAAATTTTATAATTTGGTTATAACTATTCATAACTTATTTTTAAATGGCTAGTTTGATAGGTTGAAGTGCAATCTATTGAATTGTTTAAAAAGAAGTGTACTGTGGAAGCTTGGGGTGTTACGTTCTTCCCTCCTTCAAATAATTTTTTACTAGAAATTTATAGAATATAAATTCATAAAAATATTTGGGTGGTTATTCATCATAAGTTCTTCAGTTTCTCACTTTTCCTCTTCTATCTTATGGTTTCTCCATAGAACTTTTATCAGACGAGTTGTTTGATTTCTCGAAACTTGTTCTTTGGTATCAAGAATATTGATAGGATATTCACAATAAGATAGGTTGGGTTCCAGTTCTATTTATTCATAGGTGAGTATATGCATTGGTTCTGGCATGTATTTCATTAACAAAGATACGTGGAACACGTCATGAACTTAAGAGAGACTTGGCGGCATTGTCAAACAGTAAGCTACAGCTCCAATTTGTTTCAGAATTTCAAAAGGTCTGATATACCAAGGAATTAATTTACCCTTCTTACTGAATCATATAACACCCTTCCATGGAGATTCCTTCAAAAAAACACGATCTCTTACTTGAAATTAAAAATCCTTCCTTCGGTTATCGGCATAGCTATTTTACCTACTTTGAGATGTTTTGATATGGGTTTGGATAATATTTAGCTTTTCAATTGTTTTCTCAACAAGTTTTGGGCCTATGAGTTTTATTTCACCAACATCATCCCAAAAAGTTGGTGTACAACATGTCTTTCCATATAATACTTTATATGGTGTCATCTGAGTACTTGAATAGAAGTTATTGTTATAGAAAAATTTTACTATAGGTAAATATTGATCTCACATACCTTGAAAGTAAAGTGAAAAAGATCTCAACATGTCTACTAAAGTTTGAATAGTCTATTCTAATTGTCTATCAGTTTGAGGGTGGTAGGCAGTGCTCAAACAAATCTTAGTAACTAGGGCCTTCTGAAGACTTTTCCAGAATCTTGATGTAAAATGAGGATCACGGTAAAAAAATTGATAGGGGTACACCATGAAGTATTACAACTTCATTAATGTAATGTCTTGCTAAAAGTTCAAGTGGTAAATCTTCTCTTATAGTAATAAAATGTGTTTATTTGGTAATACGATCAACAATAACCCATATCGCATCATTTCTTCTAGGATTATTTGGTATCCCCATGATAAAATTCATTGTAATATCATCCCATTTCCACATAGGTATAGGAATAGGATGCATGACTCCTCTAGGATGTTGTCTTCCAGACTTCACCTATTAACAAGCCAAACGTATTGAAACATAATCAGTAATATCCCTCTTCATGTTGTCCCACAAAAAAATGTTCCTTCAAATCTCTATACATCTTATTTCCACCAGGTTGTGTAGAGAAATTGGAGCTATGAGCATCATCCAATAATTCCCTTTTAGCTCAGGTGTAGAGGGAACACACAATAGCTTTCCAAATTTCAAAACTCCATCTTCATATATGAAGTCTATCAATCTCCCATCATTCAAATCTTTAATTTTCTTTTGAAAATCCTCATCATCAGACTGAGAACTTTTTATACTTTCCAGTAAAGATGGTTTGGAAACCATTTGAAAAAGTAGTGATGTTTTACCTTCCATGATAATTCTCATATCCATCTTTACTAGATCCATGAACATAGGATCCCTTTCAGCTCTCATTCTATTCATAACTGCATGTTTCTTCCTATATAAAGCATATGCTACCTTATTTTCCTTCCCTGGGTGGTATTGTATTATGGAATCATAATCCCTAAGTATCTTAATCCATCTCATTTGTCTCATATTGAATTATTTCCATGAGAAAATATATTTCAAAATCTTGTGATCTGTATATATCTTTCATATTTCACCGTAGAGATAGTGTCTCCATATCTTCAGAGACAAGATTACTGCTACTAACTCTAGATCATGAGTTGGGTAGTTTTTTTCATGAATTTTTAATTGCCTTGATGCATAAACAATAAATCTATCATTCTTCATAAGAAAACAACCAAGTACTTTCCTTGATGCATCACTATAAATCACAAACCCATCATTTCTAGTTGGTAAAGCCAAGATAGAACCATTGAATAATATTCTCTTCAGTTCTCCAAAACATTCTTCACACTCTTTTATCCAAATGAATTTAACCCCTTTATGTGCTATCTTGGTTAATGGGTTAGCCAATCGGGAAAAATTCTGGATGAAATGCTGATAGTAACCTTCTAAACCAATAAAACTACATACCTCAGTTATACCCATCGGTGCTGGACATTCTTGGATTGCCTTTGTCTTTGTAGGATCAACAAAGATTTTATCCTTTAAGATAATATGGACAAGAAAAGAAATTTCTTGAAGCCAAAATTCATACTTTCTAAACTTTCCATATAGTTCATTTCTTCTAAGAGTCTTCAGAACAATCCACAAGTGGTTTTCATGGTATTCATAGCTTTTTAAGTATACCAAGATATCATCAATAAATACTATGAGAAAATAATCAAGATATTCCTTGAACACTCTGTTCATTAGATCCATGAAAATAGAGGGTGCATTAGTCATTCTTAATGGAATTACTGTAAACTTGTAATGCCCATGCATGGTTCATAATGCTATCTTTAGAATATCTTCCTTCTTTACACACAATTGATGATATCCAGAATGAAGGTCAATCTTCGAAAAATATTTACCTCCATGGATTTGATCAAAAAATCATCAATGTGAGGAAGAGGATACTTGTTCTTTATTGTAATAACATTGATTTCTCTATATTCAATGCACAGTCTCATTGATCCATCTTTCTTTTTAACAAAAAGAATTGGGGATCCCCATGGAGAAGCATTAGAGTAAATAAATCCCTTATTAATCAACTACTCTAGTTGTTTCTTCAACTCTACTAATTCCACAGTGGCAACCCTATAGGGAGTTTTTGATATTGGCCTTTCATCAGGGATTAAATCAATAGAAAACCCAAACTCCTGCTCTAGAGGATGTCTAAATAAATCCTCTAGAAATATATCAATGTATTATTATACAATAGGTACATACTCAATTTGAATATTAATAGGTTTTATCTTCTCTTCTTCCCCAAGAATTTCATTTAGAAGAGATATAGGAGGTGTATCTAGATAAGAATCAGATGATGAAGTTTCTTCTCTAAAGATAATGGATTCTAAATCTTCCTCACAAATCATAACTTCCTTCTTCTTGAAATAAATTTTTGCATCATATTTTGATAGCCAATCCATACCGAGGATTATATCAAATTCAACTATAGACATGATGATAAATTTAGTAGATAAATCACGTTTATATGCCACAATGGGGACTGTCTAACACATCTTTGTTGCAATGAGACTTCCCTTAGGGGTTTTTACTGAAAACTCCCTTATTAATGTGAATTGGAAATATCTAATTTTTAAATCAAATTGGGAAGATATAAAGGAATGAGAGGATCCAAAATCAAATAAATATTTAGCTAAATTTGAGGAAATGATTAAAGTACCTGCCACCACATCATTAGTAACTTCAATCTTAGTAGTTTTGATCGAAAAAGCTCGGTCTTTCTCCCTTGGCATTTTATGGGGTAAGTTTCCTTAACACTTAGGAAAATAATTTTCATAATGTCTTATCTCTTTATAATTGTAGCATTGATAATTGTTATATTCTTTCTTTCCCTTCCAATCGTGAGCTTGGTGGCCTTTTTCTCCACACTTGTAACAAACTCTCATCTCCTTTAAGCAAGTACTGAGGTGTTTCTTCCCACAATTACCATAGGGTGAAAAGTCAACTTTTCCCTTCTTTCCATTATTTCATTTTCTAGAGTGTTCAGTGGCCCTCTTCTTCTCTTACTTTACTTTAAATTCATAAGACTTAGAGAATTCCTTTTCTGTCTTGATAGAACATAAGACTATATCTTTGTATGATGAAAAATATTGTGAGACCAATGTCCATTAGAGGAATGGTTTTAACCCATCAAGGAATCGACCAATATTACTTCTTGTGTTACGTATGTAGTCTGCAACATACCTTGCTAACCTTGTGAATTTAGCTTCATAATTTGAAACATTCTTATCCTCCTTTTGCCTCGGACTCAGAAATTGTCTCTCCATATATGCTCATAGATCATGAGGAAATTATTTTTCTAGGAAGAGTTCTTTAAATTCCTTTCATTCCATATTTGATACATCTTCATCCTCCTTCATGTTTTGAATTAATAACCACAATTGATCTGTATATCCTGAGAGACGTTAGGCTACCATAATAACTTTTTCCCTTTCATTACTCCCCAAAGCAAGAAATATTTTCTATAAAGAACTTATCCATTGCTCAGCTAAAAAATAGATTTTGTGTCCCATTGAATATTAGATGTTGTTGTCTCATGAAGCGGTCTGATGTTGAACCTCCACGTTGTGGATCAGGATGCTCCATACAGGTAAGGTTATTATTCATAACAAGAGTCAGTTGTCCCAGTATAGTAATAAGTTGTTCATCACTAGTCACAGCTCCTGCTTTAATGTCATCTTCTTACATAGGAGGGAAATCCCTACATAGATTACATGCATTGATACAATTTTTATTTCTTCTACTATTCATCATTTCTAAACAACGACATTCACTAGATTAGGTTATGAATCATAATGTGTAATTTCAAAATACATAACATAAATTGAAAAATTTATGCATATCTAATCTCATAATCATAAACATGGTTTCTTTGGGGTCATATTTACTTTTAAATCCTTCATAATGGTTTGTAAAGAAAATGTGAATTATCCTAAGCATATCCCCCGAGAGTGTCAAACCAGGTGCGCAGTAAGGCTCGTTATTGTGTATCGGGTTACCCCGAGTCAAGCCTAGAACACCTTGTCAGAGTTATTACTCCTAGGTACATCTATTCCAGAACCACATCCACTTGTAGTATCTAGATAGGGATGTATTTTCTAGGAATACCCACAAAATCTCTACATTACCAAAATTTTAGGATGTTCTTCTATACTTATCCTCAAAGTCTATCTTGGGGTGGTGTCCCCTAATTAAAGTCTTTTCTAAATTTAGTTTCCAAGGTTTGTACTAAACTTACTCTAACACCAACTATAACACCCTGACTCTAGTTGCTTAGAGTCAGTGCATTATTTTATTACTTGGAATGATCACAAGAAATCAAATCCTGAAGGACCGGTCGGTTTAGTAGCCATGGAAAAACTAGATACAAACATGAGTTTTACATTACATCATGAAATGAAAAACAACATAGTGTCTTATTTGAAAACACTTATATCCATTACACTATCCATGTAGGTCTTTCATAATATACTTATCCGCGTCCTAGGAAAAATGAAAAATAAGAAAGAGGTGAGCTCAGATGCTTAGTAAGGATAAATAATATAGAGGAAGCTATCGTAAATAAGCATAAACTTTTAAGGTAAGATATAAAATTGAAACAGAATCATTTTAAACATAATCTTTAATATAATATGGCAAGAATAAATCAAATAATGTCATTTAAACATTTTCATGGATATTCTACTAGTCGAATAATCACATGTAATATCAATAACTAAACTCATAATGAGGGAATGCATAATGATGGACATCATAACCATATCCTCAAGGCCTTGTGCCAAAACTATACATGAATAAGTAAAAACCCAAACTAGTTTGTCTCATGAGACCTATCGATGCATCAAGGGGCTAGAGTGGGCCCCGCCCATCACTTATTAAGTCCAATGCATTCCTCTTATGAAAGGGGTAAAACATAACCAATATAAACATTCATATTAAAATTAGTATACAAAATGTTAATACATTAACCAGAAACCAAGAATGGTATCAAAATAGCACATTCACGGTAAAACATATCATAAAACCATCAATGCAATATGGAATATTGTATCATAATAAATCAACCTCAATTAAGAATAAAATCCAACAAAGGATGTTGACATAGATGAAAATAATCTAATAAAATCATTAAAACAATTTGAGATAAATATATCTTTTTTACTTTGAAATCATTTAAAAGTCGTGCAATTGTAAAAGAAGACATTTCTTTTGAAAATAACTTTGTAAGATTGTAAGGGAAGCTTCAAAATGTTAAGGTGTCATAACAGTGGAAAATAGTTGCTTGCGTCGTATAAGTTAAAAAAAATCTTTCTTTAATTTTTTGAAAAGGTCATAAAGTACCTCGTTTAGAAAACGATGAAAAGATTCCTTTCAAAATGTTTTATAAAAAGTAAAAAATGGGTAAAAATGACTTTAAACAATTGTTGATAATATTTTGAAATATATTTTAATAAACATGTACATGGATAATAAAGATGCTCCAGTAGATATGTTCGTATAAACAACCTTAGATAATAATGAGATTGTGAAATTAACTCTTACCATGTATTTTCTTTTAGTCAAGGGTGTGTTAACCTCCTATATAATGGTTAAATAATGTTATTAAATTATACAAGGACCATATCCATATTTATGATATCATATATGATCCTCTTATATCATTTTGTTAATAATATTTCAGTATTACCATTGTTTCGGGTGTTAATTGTTTCGTTTTCTCATTCATGTTTTATCGTGTAAGTCATGTTTGTTATGCATAGGATGTATTTTATTCATATACAAAATGATATTAAGTTCATAATTATTATTTTTACTCATCATATAAATTTTATAATCATTTTTGAATGGTTAACGTAGAGAATGATTTTCACCACGTCGTGGAGACGTTAGGTCGTACGTACGCACGAGCGACGATATCATTCCCTTGATGGTTAAATGGTATGGAAGTGGATAGTATATTAATTATACATAATCATTGTCATGTTATATTCATTATTTATATCCATTATACTCATCATTATACTCATCCAAATAAAGTAGTGTTAAATAATAAATTGCACTACGACGTGGAGACGGTAAGCCGTACGTACGCACGCATGGTGATATTGTTATTCGTAGGATGGATAAAAGGATGAATATGGTTATCTAATAATTATAATAACATCTCAGCATGTAGATGATACTGGATTTATTACTTTAATATGGAAACAGTATGGTAATATGAAGTAGAAGAAGAAAAGAAATTGAATTGAATTGGTAAAAACAGTTACCTCTTCTTCAAGTGTCTCATTCTGATTTGCACAAAAGGACTTCTTAGGTTGGAGTTCTGTCCAAAGTATGGCATCTAGGATGAAGTTAGGAAAGTTGGGAGGAGAAGTGGGAAGGGGTTGGTTGAGCCAAAGGGCTTTAGATGTGTGAATAAAAGAGAAGGAGATGTTCTCTTTTATAAGAGAGAGGATGGGCACTTTTGGAAACTCCAAATTTATTAATTTATTATAAATTGATTTTTTATTTCAAATAGCTCCAAAGTGAGTTATTTTGAGGCTAAGATGAGGACTGGTCGAAATCCTCTCAACCAATGATTTTTAGACAAGTTTATGTCACAAAATTATCCTTATCTTTTGGATTCAACCCTTAGTTAAACAGTTTAACTCTTACTGTGTTTACTTGTCTTTTTATAATATAAGGTTAATATAGTAACTATAAAATGTCAAACAAACCCCAATTGAATCATTTATGACATCTTTAAAATTATCCTGATTAGTTGGCTGAATCTGAGATTTTTATGAATTTTATAACATTTAATAAAATATTATTTATTTTAAAGTACCATTTATGTCAATTTTGATACTATCCAATATTTGCATTTTTAAAAATATCAAACCAACATGATAACTTCGAATCAATAGTTTCAATATGTCATTAACATGTCTGCGTTATCTATAAAATTCGTGGATGTCATTAATTAAGTCAAATTATATTTATTTTAATATTTTTAATATCATTTATTTGATATTTCAATTAATAAAATAATTTCTGCTTTACTATTGTGTCATCATTAGTGGTAATTATTTAATCTCTAAAAATTATAAATAAATTACTGTGATGTATATAATTATTTTATCTTTTCAGAGACTATTAATGATCAAAGTTATCTCCTGGTGATCTCTATAATAAAATTATTATACTTATAAGAAATGAGAGTGTGACATTTTGTCACATTTATTGATTTTAATAATATTAATGTCATATTCATGGACAAATGTCTATTAAATGATTCCATTTCAAACCTTAGATGATAAGGGTAAATTTAGTCATCCAATAGGATTTTGACAGATGTTATAGTAATTTTATAATATTATTTTTTTCTAATATTATTTTTACCTTTAATTACCCGTTTTACCCTTAACCGCGGTAATAAAAAAATTACTAAAGTTAGTATTCATAATATCCAAAAAATAAAAATAACTTATTAACATAATTTGGACCAACTGATTCCAAATATGGAATCTATTTTTTAAAATTTAAAACACAGAAGTTGCAATAATTAATTTAAAATTAATCCATGTTGACAAAACGAGAAAACATGTTTTTTAAAAGTAAAAACCATCAAAAGATTGACATGTGTTTATATCAAATTTCAATATGAAACTACTTACAATGATAATTTTTGATTAAATAATAAAAACTTAATCTAATTATACTTTAAAACCAATTTAAAGGATAATTTAATAATATAAATAAATTAGATGAAAAAACAGTTTTGAATTCAAATGCAGTATTTTCACTATTCATTAAAATATGAAAGTTATCAAGAAAACATCAAAAATTTATCCAAACTAAATTTTGATGTCCCGCTTTCAAAGGAGTTTATTTTGTCAAATTGAATATATAAAAGTGTCAAATATTAGATTTAAAATGAGTTTGCTATTAAAAGGCGGTAAAATTGTTTTTAGAAAAAAACAATCTTTTAATGTGTAAGATTGTATTAATTCTTATCTTATGCCTATAAAATCATTTGGATGGATGTAAAGACATTTGATTAATTATATAATATATAAAGTTCATAATTTGGTTAATACTATTCCTAACCACTTTTTAAATGACTAGTTCGATCGGTTACAACGCAATCTATTGAATTATTTAAAAAGAAGCGTACCGTGAAAACTTGAGGTGTTACAAACAACATAAGATATGAAAATGTTATATAATGACTCTTAGGTTTTTACTCAAAATTATATGAAGACGCCTTATATTGTCTATGACAATAACAATTAGGCTAACTTTTGAGTTCTAGAACTTCAATATTTTAACCCCTAGCTATTTTTCAATTTTTTCACAATAAGAGTTTATTTATAAATCTATTAATTACCCATTGAAAATTTAAAATAATTTTATTTTCACACATTCTTTTACTTCATCTATTCTATACAGGGATGCCAATTGATACGCATTAATCAAGTGCCCAACACTACCCAATCCAATCATGCAGGGCTAGAGTATTAGTTAATCGAGTTTTTATAATGTTAAGACAATGATTTCAAAATCTGATTAATAAACAGGTTAAGTTATGGTAGCAGTGTTAGAGTATTTCAAAACCCAAACTCAATTAAAATAATAATTATTAATTTGTTGATTATATATTTTTAAATAATAGTAATATGATAAAATATATTTATCTATTTTGATTCTTAACTATATTTTATTAAAAATGAATTCTAAATCAAAATCCGATTAAATTAGTTATTATTAGTTGATTAAATATATATAATTTAAATGATTATAAAATTATAAAATATATTTATTTAATTTGATATCCATTCATTTTAAATTTATAAAATAATTTTAGAATTTTAGAATTGTAGAGGGATATTTAAGTAGTTTAGGTATTTAAATGGGTATTTCATAATTTAATAGGATATAATACAACTAATACATTTAAAAAATAAACGAGTTATAAACATATTTAGCTTTTAAAAAATTAAATGGATTAGGGTTCAGGTATATCTAATTTAACAGGTACCCGGCATGACGTCATCCCTAATTCTACTAGTATTTCTCAAGCCGATATATAAAAAAAGTCTGTTTTTTCACTCTAAAAGAAACGAAAAAGGATGGGAACGAACTTTTGAATTGTCCAACGGTCAATAGAAGATCGGATTTTAACAAACGCACGTACCCATTTATCAGGGAATTAAAAAAATGGGAAAGAGTTTGGAAATCCCCAACGGTAAAATAATTTTCGTTAAATAGTCACGCTTAGATTATTAGAAAAAAAATTAAATAAAAGTGAGAATGATTTTAATAAAATAATCTCTGATAATTAAATTAATTTCCGTGATGATTGATTTTTTATTGATAGAAATCAATTATAAAAAAAATAAATAGATTTAAATAAATAATTTCGAAGACACCTCCGATGATGGAATGCTAAACGCCGTCGTTTCACCTTTCATCCACAACACGATTGTTCTGCCGGTCATGTTTCAGCCGTTGGAGAAACAAAACGGGGCCGCCTTCACGACTGACGTCAGTAGATTGTTGTTTTGTTGATTCGATCCGAGTGCTGCTGCGAAGATTATTCGATTATTAAGATTGCCTGTGGAGAAATGGTTCGGAAGAAAAATGAAGAACACTGGGATTTTTTGGTAAACTTCGGTGCTTTTCCTCCCCACGGAATTCATGGATTTCAGTTCCAGTTCTCTTTTTGATCTTTATTTTTATTCAATTCCTCCGGTGGCGACTGTTTTCGTTTTTTCGTATACTCGTTCAGAGGATTCACAGGGTTTGGGAATCTTGAGGTCATTATTTTAACATTTGGAAACGTTTCGCTAACTTCTGAGGTGTGTTCTGTGCGGAGTTCGCGTGATTTTATGGTTTTGTTCTTGGCCAATCCCTTTTATCATGATTCTTTTGCAATCTTGTTTGATCAATCGATGTCATATAGACCTGCTTCTTGTTCATTGATTACATAGTGAGATATTAGGTTTTTTATTCCTAGTCTTTTAGCGCGAAAGCTGTTCTTAGCATCTTTATTTTCACGTTTCAGTGTCTTCCATTCCAACAGTGCTCATAATCTTTTTTCTTTTTTACGTTTAGCAGTGATCACCTTTTCCAAGTAAGAAACACAGATTGAGTGCTAGAATTTGGTGCAATATTGCTCTAGGATTTTAATTTGACAGTTGAAAAACTAGCACAGGAATGTGATATAATTTACTAGAAATATATTAAATATTGAAGATTATCTAGTAAAAAATTAATGTAAACCATGAAAACAAACATAAGATTCACATGAAATGCACCCAATTTGTGGCCCCTGCCATTACACACATCTATATCTATAGGGAATTCTAAATTTCAACATTCACAGTTGAAACAAAACTGCTGATATCAGACGAAAATGATTGATGGTTATGAGAAGCTCATGACTTCAGAACTAAGCAACAGAATCATGATCTTTTTGAAAAAAAATAAATGATAGCCGACAAAAGTAAAATAAAAAATCAATTTCAATAGCAGAAAATGTGAATTTTACACCATGAAATATAAATTAAACACCAGATTGTCTTCATGAATGATATTGGTTCCTGAAAAATTGTTTGAAGTGTTGTCAGAGATGTTCCTGCTAGTGGAAATCAAAAATAAGAAATGGTATTGGGATTGTTATGATGAGGTGGCTGCAGAAACAGCAGTATTGATGGTGATTGAAGGGCGCGATAAAGATTTTGTTCCCTTTTTAATTCTCCATTATCAAACATGAATCAAACCGACACAAATTTCATATGAGTTCAAAACGAATCCCAATTATTCCTCTCCTTTTTTTCTAAAATATAATGGTTTGGTGTTCATTTTGATTTGATCACTTTCTAGACTAGTCTATGCTTCTTAATCTCTCATTCAGTCCTGCATTTCCAATCAAAGATTATTTATTGTTACTTGCAAGACAACCAAATTTATTTTGTCAACATGCAGGAGAAAATTGAAGCACCAATGTGGGCTGATCTCACTTTGGAAGCCAAGTTATCGGGCCAAGAGTGGTGAGTCCCTTATATTATATTTGCTTTTAATCCATTTTCCATTTTGATCATTCGATTTTCAAAACTTGTTTGTTTGCATTTCCATTTCAGCGGTGATGATTGGTTCCACAAAAGCCATCCGTAAGCATTTATGCTCGCCTGGCTACCCTTTTTGGTTTTTCTCGACTTACCTCTAACTTAGCTCATCTGATTGTCAGGTTCCATCGAAGTTCTGCTGTTGAGTTAAAACGTGCATTTAATCATAATGTTGTGGGAAATACAGAATCAGGGTTCAACTTACAGGAGTCATTTTCACCCAATCTTCCATCATCTGTGTCGCGATCAAGAGGCAAGCATTACAACAAAGACAATCGGAAGCTGGGGACAAAGAATCATGGTCTTTTATTCAATAAAAAACATCCAGTAAACACTCTTAGTGGCAACCATTGTCAGCTGGATTCAGAGCCCAGAGAAAAACTGAAGCCTAAATCTAGCTGTGAAAGTTCACAACTACTTTGGAGTTCGAAAACAAGTTTTGTTTGTCAACATGTATCATCTGGAGGCATTGCACCAAATTCAACCAGCACCATTACATCTGAAAACAGTCAGCAGCCGCAAAAACTGTCTGATGTATCTAGCCAGGTGTCTAATCTATCATTTGATAGAACGACTGGGATCTTAACAGCTCTGAGGACAAATTTTAGAAAAAAGTGCATCACTGGCCAAGCAGCCAGAGCTGTGGGCAATGATGGAGGTCACTCGAAAGGCTTTAAATCTTCTTCAAGCAAGTTTAGTATAAGCTCTTCATCGAATTTCAGTCATGCTGTGGGCAATGATGGAGGTCACTCAAAAGGCTTTAAATCTTCTTCAAGCAAGTTTAGTGTAGGCTCTTCATCGAATTTCAGTCATGCTGTTAGAAACACGACAGCTATTGGTGGTGTTCATGTGGGAATGTCTCAACCAGAAAATAACAGAGTGAAAGCTGCAGGTGTGTTGAAGGCATCGTCTATCAGAGTTCAGGAAAAGACTTTTAACTGTAGAATGGGAGGGAAGACTTCCGACATAAAGGCCACCTACAAGGATGCAGCAAAATCAAAGGTTAGAGGCTGAAAGTCCAAACTAGTTGTGTAATTTTTTCCCAATTAGTTGAGTGACAGCTATTTATCTTACCACCCCACTCTGCTTCCCCCGTAAGAGAGGATTGATTGATTAAATTTTGTTTCTGATTCACAGCACTGATTGAAAACTGTGTATAGCACTTCTTGCTTTTGATAAGTGTTTCTATACAAGGTTTTGTTTGACAGGACTTGTTGAAAACTGGTTAATGCACTGTTTCTGAAAAAAAACACTTACACTTAAATTTCAGAAGAAAACCACTTAAAATAAATTGCAGGAAAACACTTTTTTGATAAGCAATTTGGAAGCAATTATACAGATTCACTTATCATAAGTTCTATAAGCAATTTTCAATAAGTTTTGTCTGACGGAACCAATGTGTTTCGATATTGCTCATTGAAAAGGCGCTTTTCTGCCACTTATTTAGGCTCCGTATGACATCACTTATTGAAAACTGCTTATAACACTTATCAGTTGTAAGTGCTTCTGTGTAAGTTCTTTTCTGCCACTAGTTTTGGTGATTGCTGAAAAAGTGCTTCTTTGTAAGTGTTTTTTTGCCACTTTTTTTGGTGATTTCCTTCTGGAATTTAAATGTCAGTGTTTTTCAGAAACAGAACAAACCCCTTTTATTTTGTTAAACTGCTTATCATACTATTAACGTTTTTCATCAAGTGCTGTCAAATGGACCCTTATTGCACTTATCACTCATGACAAGTGTTTATATACAAGTGTTTTCGGATTGCTTATTTAGCTAATGTTTTTCTGGTACTTATTTAAGTGGATCTCTTCTGAAATTTAAGTGCCAGTATTTTTTCAGAAACAGAACAAACATCGCTGATTTTTTAAACTGTTTATCGGAAATGATAAGTGCTGTAAACAGTTTTCTGTAGGTTCAGTCAAACAGATAGATGCCCGCTCCCCCACCCCACATTTAACTTATTCTTTGGATATAGCTGATTAGCTTTCAATATGGAAAACTCTCAGGCTCCATGTCAAACATTTCTTGTCAAACCTATGAAGCAGCTTGGAGTCAATGTAGGGCATCCACTCAGAGTCGCTGCAGTGGGGAAGGAAAATATTCAAGCCCGAAAATTTAATAGACCTCTGCACGATGGAAAGGAGAATGCAGTGACGAGAAATGATGGGAGTCAAAGATTTTTCAATAAACACGATCCTGATCATAAGGTTCAGCGGCAAACGGCTGTGCTCAGGAATACTGGGAAAGCAAAATTAGTTGGTACCATGGTAAGATCTTATTGTCATAGATTGCTTTTACCATTTGTTTTAGTTTCTTTTTTCTAAAGCAATAGCCTGTTTGGTTTAAGAAATTTTGTGTGAAGGAATGTTGATTTCAATGATATTTTAGGTGTAACGTCTATCACATTAGGTGAATGTGAATGTTAGGGAGAGGTCGCATTTTAATGAATTCGGGTTCCTTCAAAGAAGGTAGGCAATGAGAGTTCGGACAGTGAGATTAATTTTTTAGCACTAAATTTCCCTCACCAATATAAGAGAAAAAAAAACACATCAACATTGTTTCATATAAGAAAATGTATCTTTTTAGTTAACAATTTTGTTGACTTCTAATGGCTAGTCAAAATTTGTCATTTTTAATTCCTTGTGTACCAAACACTTGAATGATTTCATTTAAATTTTTTCATTTTTAATTCCTTGTGTACCAAACACTTAAATGATTTCATTTCATCCAATCTCATTCCATTAACAAATTGGAACCCAAACACGGCCTCATTTTTTTGAACCAAACCCAGTTGTTTCTGTTCTCGATGTTTGGAAAGAATTTTTTTTTGGTTTGGAGCACTGTTATTTAAGCATCCGCATTTTAGAGCTTGTTTTTTTCAAAACTTGCACAGATCCCATAAATTTTTGGGATCTGTCAACTCTTAACATCCATTCCATCATAAAAATCTTATGGGTTTGAATAGTGGGTGTTGAAAAACCTATTTTTGTTTGTATCTAATATTTCTGCTGATTTCATCCAATCTAAAGATGAATTATATGTTCTCCTGGCAGGGCATGGCAAAGGCGAAAACTCAGACAAATGCAGCTAGGAAGTTTTTCCCGAGATAGGAAAGCAAGACCGGCGAAAAAAATGTAAAGCCTGTATTTCCTATTTAGGGGTGAGGCTGCATGAATGCCTACACACATTTCCAGGAAGCAAAAACTGGATGTGGTTGGGAGCAAATTCGTGTTTGTCCTCCACTTCCTGCTGCATAAACAAACAGCCCCTAAATGATATGGATGGAATTCAAACAGAACCTTGGATGTTTTCTCTCATCATTTTAGTGACAAATCTTACTTCCTGGTGAGGCATCTTGTAATTGTTGTTTCATTGTGTGTAGCAATGTGAAAAGTGTTGGTTGATGAAGAGCATTCAAGGTTTCTAATTTTCCATTTCATAAATGTGACAACTGTTTATTGTCTGTTTGTTATCCATGTATTCATGTCTGTGTGATGGATTTTTTGGGGCACTCTACATGAAAAGAGCAGAATGATCATGGAAATGGAACAACTGGATCATGCACTTTTACAACTAGAATTATAAATCATATATTATTATAAAAACCTATAGTAGGTCCAAGAAGTTTTCTTCTCTTCGTTTTTGGGGCTCTAACAGCTTGTATTCTCATGCGACTTTCACTTAAATTTGGTTCAAACAAATTTCTCTATTGGGTGAAATCTCTGAATCCTTAAGTCATGCTGGAAGATCTTGAAAAGGTAAAAAAGGAGGAAAGGTGGGACCTCACTAGAACAATGAAATATGGAATGCACACGATAAATCTTGAGAATGTGATGCATAAAATGATGAGGTGCTTTTCCTGATTGGGGAGTCTCGATGATTGTGTTTGCAATCACTTGTTGAAATTGTGGAGCTTGATCAATTGGATAGAATCGAGCTAATTATTGGAAGCTAATACTGAATGTCGGTTCAACAGTGAGCATTGTAGCATAGTTACCTAGTCTGCAGAACTGTGTACCAGATACACGGGGTACTGTAGTACCGTGTTTTACTTGATGAGTTTATTTCGAGTTAAAGTTTCTGTATTGCATCTTGTCTCTAATTTGTGTTCCTGGATATAGTAAATCGATTCCTTTCTACGAATAAAAAGGTTTAGTGTGATCCCTTCATCCATATGTGTTTGCTAGCATTGTTCATTTTATCCAAGACATTGAGTTTAGGCATGCAACATAAATCCCGTTAATCTCGCATGACTCAACTCATCACTCATGGAGTCCAGAATATCCTAATTGAATCAATGAACCACATCTCATGAAATTCATCAAAGAATGACCATAAACTTTCTCTGTTTTGTTCAATTAGTGATTAAGATCTCAAATTAGTCATATAGGAGAACACATCTCATATAGATTAGTTAAATTCATTTATATGCTTATTAACACACAATCATCCTCTTATAAACTAAATTTTCAAAAGAAGAAATATGAACATCAAAGCATGAAAAGTTCAAATGTAGGGACACATCTATAAATTTGGCTTGCTGCCATGATTTGACCAAACTATGGAAGTAGGTGAGTTATTGTTATTGTTTGATCAAATCGTGATGGAAATTTACCCCTATAGCCATGATTTGACCTAACTGTGGAAGTAGGTGTGACCTATTATCATGGTTCAACCAAACCGTGGTAGTAGATTACACCAATTGTCATAGTTTTATGAAAACCATGACAATAGATTTGACCAACTGCCACAGTAGGTCACATATAACAATAAAACATATTAATTAATGAGGTTCAAACCAATGGCCACTAGGTTATTAAAAATGCACTTAAACCACTAGACTAGAGGCCAATATTTATATACATATATATAAGACTAAATATAATTTATGTGTATTTTAATGACTTGCATCATTACAGGTTGATCGAATTGACAACCAGACTAGACTCCAATAGAGGTGGAGTCGATGAGAAATTGATCTTGGAGATTTGGATGGGGAACCAACTTTTTGGAAATATTTGGAATGAGAAAGGGGGTGTTTTCAGAGGTCGAGGGGTGGAAGGAAAAGACTCAAAGTGAGTTTTTGGGTTTCGGGGGATTGAAACCCATGAAATGGGTTGCATTAAGCCCCCACCAGCTAGTGGGGTGTTTGTTGTACCTCTCGTATCCCCTCGTGGTTTAATTTTCATGATCACAATCACTTTCATGTTTATCTAACATTGTTTGAAGTGTTTTTGATTGAAAGGCACAAGGTTGCCAAGAAGTTGGCCCAAGAATGGACATCAAATGGACTGAAATTCAGTCCACCGGCCAACCGGTGTGATAGCACCGGCCAGCCGGTGGAACTGGCAGAGGGATTGCCCACTGCCAGGTTCCACCGGTCGACCGGTGGCTCTGTCACCGGTCGACCTGTGGCACCCAGCCCAAATAGTGTTTGCTACTGTCTTGCCACCGACCAGCCGGTGGCTCCTCACCGGTCGACCGGTAGAGCCTGGACCAAATCTCCTCTCCTCTGCCAAGGCACCGGCCAGCCGGTGGCCCTGCACCGGCCAGCCGGTGGCCCAGTCAAACTAGCCGTTGCAGTTTGACCAGGCTGGCCCACTTGGCTCCCAACGGCTCTTTTAGCCTCTCCAACGGCTCCGAAGCCTCCCCAAGGGTTCCATGCCTATAAATAAAGGCCAAGGAAGCCCCGGACACCTACCGGAACACTTGTGAAGCCAACGTACACAATTCTCATCATTTGGCCAACCTCCGGTGCATTCCTCCAAGGGAACCCCAAGTGCTCCATCCAATTCCACATCCAAGGAGCTCCTTCAAAGAAGCTTGGAAGCGGCCTTCAACATCTCCATCCAATCAAAGGCGCCCAAGACTTCCTCATATACGGTTTTGCTTGTTTATTTATTTTGAGCTTAAAATTGGGTTTGTGCCTACAAACCCCAACCCTTTTCTCATCCCCCTTTCTTTTGGGTTTCACACCACCACTAAGGTGTGAAGAGGTTTCTTCAAGCCTTTCCTTTTAAAAGGCTTGTGTCACGGTGAGCTAGCCTTCACCCGTTAAAAAGGCTAGTGGGTTCTTACTAAACCATTAAAAGTAAGTGGGTTCTTGCTTAACCACCAAAAGCAAGCTGTAATAGGTCCTAGTGCTACCTCAAAGCCTAGTGAGTTTCTTGCTAAAACCATTGAAAAGCAAGCGGTAGGAATCTCTCAACGGTTGAGTTGGGAGCGGAGACGTAGGCCGGGTTTTGGCCGAACTCCGTTATCAATTTCTTGTGTGATTGCCTCTTTATTTCCGCTGCACTTTCACTTTGATTTTTAAATTGTTAATTAATTTTAAAAGGCAATTCACCCCCCCTCTTGCCATCATTCTCGTTTGTTCCGAACCAACAATTGGTATCAGAGGGAAGTTTGAATAATTCCCTAACCCGGTTTCAAATTTAAGATCCTATTTTTTTTATGGCTTCTACCGCTTCTTCCTCTCAATCCCCCGAAGGACATTCTTTGGATCGTGCTCCATTCTTTGATGGAGCCGATTATAGTTTTTGGAAAACCCGCATGACCACATTTCTTAAAAGCATTAACTATCCTATTTTTAGAATTGTCATGCATGGTTATACTCTCTCTAGTAAAGATGAATCTCAATGGACCCCCGTAGACATTGCAAATTTCGAGCTTGATGGAAAAGCCATGAATGCTCTACATTGTGGGTTAGATCGTAATGTTTTTGATTGTATTTCTTCTTGCACATCTTCTCATGATATTTGGAAGTTTTTAGAACTAACCTATGAAGGTACTAGCGAGGCTCCAAAGCAAGAACCCGCTCAAAAGCAAGAACCCGATGAAAAATCCGTGCCCGCATGCCCACTTCACAAGAAAAGGGCCAAGAAAAAGGTGAAGAAGAAGGCTTCAAAGGCAACATGGAGTGATAGCTCCACCTCTTCATTCTCCTCCTTCTCCTCGAGCGACCAAGGTAAAAAATGCCTAATGGCAAAACATGAGGTATCTTCCTCCTCTTCCTCCTCTTCCTCCTCTTGCTCTTCAAATTCCAATTCTTTAAATCATTTGTCATATGAAGAACTCTCACATGCTAGAGATCAATTAGAAAAAGGTTTTCATGAACTTTCTTCAAAATTTGTTTCTTTGAAAAAATCTTTCAAAAAACTCTCCTCCGAAAAAGAACAACTTCTCAAAGAGAAGGAGGAACTCTCCCGAAAAATCCAAAATTTTTCAAATGTTGATTCTATGGAATCAACCATCAAAGATTTAAAAGATTCCCTAGCCAAGTTCACCCAAGGTGAACAAAATTTGTCCAAACTCTTAGGTTCCCAACGAATATCTAGAACCACCCAAGGGCTAGGATATACCAACCAAGCTTCCTCCTCCCATGCACCCACTGTTTTTGTAAGGGGGAGCTCTAGTTTTAAATTTTGCAATTATTGTAAAAAACCCGGGCACCTCATTTATGAGTGTGATTGCAAAAATGCCTGGTACGGCCAACCCAAGTCTTTTTTCTTTTCCGATGAATTCTATAGGAGAAGACCCGCTATGAGACAAGTTTGGATTGAAAAATTCCTTCTTGCGAGTCTCTCCGGGCCAAAAATAGTTTCCTTTCCCCGGTGATTTATTGTTTTTATTTAGGGGGAGTTAGGATTGATTAAGCTTTTCATTTTCAAATTTTATTCAAACTTTCAATTTCAACACTTGGTTTCAAATTTCAAAATTCAATTGGTTTTTGATTCAAAACTTTCAATTCAAACTGTTATTCAATTTTTGATTCAAATCTTTCAATTTCCAAAATTTCAATTGATTTTCAAATCCCATCTCTTGTTTTTCAAAATTTCCCTCAATCAAGTTTTATGCCCCATTCTATTTTGATAATCACAAAGGGGGAGAAATTCCTTGATTGATTGGGGGAGAGTCTTCTCTATCATGCTTTGATTTATTTTCAAATTATCCTTTAAGAATGTCTTTAATTTCAGTATTTTACTTTGATTGTTTCGGTGATTGTGATCATCAAAATAGGGGGAGATTGTTGTACCTCTCGTATCCCCTCGTGGTTTAATTTTCATGATCACAATCACTTTCATGTTTATCTAACATTGTTTGAAGTGTTTTTGATTGAAAGGCACAAGGTTGCCAAGAAGTTGGCCCAAGAATGGACATCAAATGGACTGAAATTCAGTCCACCGGCCAACCGGTGTGATAGCACCGGCCAGCCGGTGGAACTGGCAGAGGGATTGCCCACTGCCAGGTTCCACCGGTCGACCGGTGGCTCTGTCACCGGTCGACCTGTGGCACCCAGCCCAAATAGTGTTTGCTACTGTCTTGCCACCGGCCAGCCGGTGGCTCCTCACCGGTCGACCGGTAGAGCCTGGACCAAATCTCCTCTCCTCTGCCAAGGCACCGGTCAGCCGGTGGCCCTGCACCGGCCAGCCGGTGGCCCAGTCAAACTAGCCGTTGCAGTTTGACCAGGCTGGCCCACTTGGCTCCCAACGGCTCTTTTAGCCTCTCCAACGGCTCCGAAGCCTCCCCAAGGGTTCCATGCCTATAAATAAAGGCCAAGGAAGCCCCGGACACCTACCGGAACACTTGTGAAGCCAACGTACACAATTCTCATCATTTGGCCAACCTCCGGTGCATTCCTCCAAGGGAACCCCAAGTGCTCCATCCAATTCCACATCCAAGGAGCTCCTTCAAAGAAACTTGGAAGCGGCCTTCAACATCTCCATCCAATCAAAGGCGCCCAAGACTTCCTCATATACGGTTTTGCTTGTTTATTTATTTTGAGCTTAAAATTGGGTTTGTGCCTACAAACCCCAACCCTTTTCTCATCCCCCTTTCTTTTGGGTTTCACACCACCACTAAGGTGTGAAGAGGTTTCTTCAAGCCTTTCCTTTTAAAAGGCTTGTGTCACGGTGAGCTAGCCTTCACCCGTTAAAAAGGCTAGTGGGTTCTTACTAAACCATTAAAAGTAAGTGGGTTCTTGCTTAACCACCAAAAGCAAGCTGTAATAGGTCCTAGTGCTACCTCAAAGCCTAGTGGGTTTCTTGCTAAAACCATTGAAAAGCAAGCTGTAGGAATCTCTCAACGGTTGAGTTGGGAGCGGAGACGTAGGCCGGGTTTTGGCCGAACTCCGTTATCAATTTCTTGTGTGATTGCCTCTTTATTTCCGCTGCACTTTCACTTTGATTTTTAAATTGTTAATTAATTTTAAAAGGCAATTCACCCCCCCTCTTGTCATCATTCTCGTTTGTTCCGAACCAACAGTGTTGTCAGGTATTCGATGGCTCACTGATGATCCAGTGGAGGGCAGTCGGGAGTTCAATGATCTTCTGGGATGTTTTTTTAAAATTTTATTCAGTTAAAATTTTAATTAAAGCCTACAATAAATCCCCTCCCCCTTTATTTTTATCACCCGAACGCCAGGTCCCCTCTATTTCCTGTTTTTCTCCCATCTCTCTTTCACTGTCCTTCTTCATGGGTGCATGTTCGTCATTTGATTTGCAAGCCGTCTACGATGGTGATCATCAACGGATAAGTTTGACTAGTCGCGATCATTGATCTGCTATTTCTCTTGTAGTTTAACACTAACCAACCCTAATTTACCTATATTAAGAGTTTTTTGTTAGATTCTCTTATTTATAGTGAACAAGGATAAATCAAGTATGATTTTAGAGGGGATAACTCCTATGACTATGAGACATGTGACCCCTTATATATTAAGCCACATACTACATGATTGTTATACATTTGTGTATGTGTGCATGAACATTTAGGACAGGGAGACCAAGAATAGAGAGGGTGTAGAATTACAAGATAAATTAGGTGGAACCTATTAGGGTCTGAACAGACATTCCACCTTAGGTTTGGTGATTTTAGGATCGCTCGATGACCGTGTTTCCATGGGGAATGTGAGCTAGTTCTGTGTAACAGAACCCAAACAGGGTCTCGGGGCATGAGTTTAAACACGAGTAGCCTATGTAGGTCCTTGTGGAATTGTTTATAGGGCATCATGACCGTAGACCATTGGATGATTAGTTTTGTAATAGTTTCTCCATGGAAGTTTCTTGGATAGTGGGTTGATATGGTCTTATGACCATAGAATTTGGAATAAGAGTGAAACCAAAAACATGAGGCTTTGAGTTGATCTTGGAAAACTTAGTATAATTGGGAAAATTTCTTGGGAAGGACTCAGTGTGGAGTTCGATGAGTGCCTCCCTTTATGGGTCATGGAAAGAAAGTGGATAAGGCTCATGGGTTATGAAATATCACTTCAAGGGATGATTTTGGAGTTGGGGTTTGGTGTTGATTGCATAAGCCTTTAGGGGCTTCGTGTGTCTCGATGACGAGGTCTGCTTAGAGTAGTCTAGTGGGGTGAGGTTGTCAATGGTTTTACTTTGTCAGCTCCATTGGAAAATGGGTGAATGAGGCCTACATATAATGAGTTGTCTTTAGATTGAGAGGTGATTGGATTAAGGCATTGTCCTTGAGGAAGAATCCTTATGCAACTTCGCAAGATTGGGCTAGTGTTAGCTTATGGAAAGTATAGAGACCCAAAATTTTCATACATAGATATTACATCATAATAAATGAATATTCAATATATTTTACAAATACATGTCTGAGGATCGTAAATGTTCAGTGTCTTTGGAGACTAGATACACAATCTTCTTATCTCACGAAATATCTTAAACATCTCCCACAAAGATCTTCCCACATAGTACTTTTATTAGGCATACCCTACTTAAAACCTTTTTTTATAACCTGAGGAAAGGAAACATAAGAAAAGACAAGCTTAGATGCTCAGTAAGAGCAAACAAGGGAGATATCAATAATCACTCAATCATAACATGAGCATACTACTACTACAAAACTGACATTTAACATATTTATCAGTGCTAAAAAAACGCTGATAAATGACGTCTTTATCAGTGCTAAAGAAAACATTGATAAATTTAACCCTTTATCAGTACTTTTTTAGCACTGATAAAGATACTATTTATCAGCACTTTTTTTAGCACTGATAAAGATACCCTTTATCAGCGCTATATTTTTAGTGTTCATAAAAGAGTCTTTTATCAGTACTTTTTTAACACTGATAAAAGTCTAAATAAATAAAATGAAATAATTAAATAAATAAAAATAAAAAATGAGTTTATTAAAAAAATATCACAAATTTTATTAATTAAATAATTATTGATAAAAATGAATAAATTGATTATACTATATATAAATTATAAATACTAATAAATAGTATGTATTAAATATATAGATATGCAAAATGAAAATTAAACAAATTAAAATTAAAAATAAGTAAATTAAGAAAAATATTAAACATTTTATTAATTATATGATTATTGATAATGTTAATAAATATCATATATTAAATATATGGATATATATTAATGTATATAAATATGATTTATATATTACAAAATATTTATGCACTTTACATTAAATAGTAATATATTTAGTGAATAATGGTTTATAATTAAAAAATTATATGAATTAAAAATATGACTAATTTCATAAAGTAATGGATATATAATTGAATGTCGTTTTATTTTTCAATTGAGCATAGATCAAATGTGTGTTATATTGATTTCACATATATGTAATTAATGCATTTTTATATACAATGCACACACACAAAACTTATCGATTTTTTCAATATTATTAGTGTATTTATTTTTAATTTATTAAATTTACTCATTTTTAACACGCACTTAAAATTAGAGATTCATTGGTAATGTTAAAAAAAATATTTGTAAAAAAATATTTATAAAAAAATATTTATAAATAAAAATATTTAAAAATGTACATACTATATTTATAAAATTATATATTTATAATTATAAATAAATAAATATTTTTTAAAAGTATTTATATAATTATATATATTTAAATAATTATTAAATTTATAATAAATTTACATAAACAATCAATATATTTACTATATTTATATATATATATATATATTTAATAAATATATATATATATATGTATATATAATTATATAAATATATCTAATGATATAAATATTATTTTTTAAAAATATTTATATAATTATAAATAAATAATTATATATTTAAAAAATTATAAAATTATAAAAAATATATTTAAATAAGGAGTATATTTATTATATTTATATTTATATATATTGATTAAGTATATATATATATATATTTACAAAAAAAATTATATATAATTATAATTAAAAATCCTTTATCAGCGCTTAAGTAATAAGCACTGATAAAAGAAATCTTTATCAGCACTTTTTTATTGATCATAAAGATGTGGCTTTATCAACACTAAAACTTTAGCGTTGATAAAGACCTACCCTTATCAGCGCTGAAAAATCACTAATAAATATTCCTTTTATCAGCACTTAAATAATAAGCGATGATAAAAACTCTTTATCAGTGCCTTTTTAAAAACATTGATAAAAGTGTCCCGATCTAATTAAAAAAACCTAACCTGTTGTGAACCTGTCGTGATATCAGAAGCTTTCCACGAAAGCCACCCATTGTTGGTGCTCCTCTTTGGTGAATTGAAACTCGAATCACACAAACCCACTGCCTCCAGTTGCTCGTAAATCGTCCAACATCCGATGTTCAGTTGCAGTTAGGGTTTTCGAAGAAAACATTGAGATCTCGATCCGAGGGTCTCAGATTTTCTTCAACCGAGTGAGGTAGACCTATATTTTCTTTTGTAGGTTCTGATTTTCTTTCTGTATTTGTGCTTCGATTGTTATATACTGTTTTGCTTTTGTTTATGATATGTTGTTTACTTGACTACTGTTTTAGATATCATGTTTTGGTCTTTTTAAATTGTTTTGAATTAATTTGTTTCGTTGTTTACATCTATACCCCAGCTTGCTCTTCAAGCTTAATTTTGTCGCTATTTTGAAATCTTAGTGAATCACCTTTGGTCTGTAGATAAACTAATTAAATAAATATTTATGCCACTGTATAATGTAAAGACGCGGAAATTCCACACACACACACACACACATATATATATTTAAATAATTTGGGATTATTTCGAGGTCGCAAAATCTGACACCACGCTATTCCGAGGCCCAGAGTGTCCGGAATGATCCGTTGAAATTTTGTTAAGCTTTAATTAGCGCGCATGAGCAGTTTTCCTGAAAAAGTGAAATAAATCTTAAACGGGTGCCCGGATCAGAAATCTGAGGGCACCGTTGCGTTCAGGATAGCAGGTTTACCCTAGGCGCGACTTAAGTTTAGTTAGCGCAAGCCTCCGGTGAGAAAACCCGAAAATGACAACCGTAAATAAAATGATTAAATAAAGTTATTTTATTTTTCAAATGCTTATAACTCAGGAACGGTGACTCGGATTAAAAATCTGAGACCACTGCTGAGCTCGTGAGGGTATGATTTCTTTAGGCAGATACTAACATTGGCCGGCGCGGGCCAACTATGGAAGTTAGGTTTTGGTCGTAAATAAAATAATTAACAATTATTTTATTGTTAAAATCAATAACTTCTAAATGGTAACTCAGATTAAAAATCTGAGAGTACTATTGAGTTCGTTGGAGCGTGTTCCCCTTAGGTGGAGCCTAACCTCGACTGACACGGGTCAAGGGTGAATGTTAATAATTTATTGAACTTTTTTTAAGGTACGTTCAATAAACGCGCGAGCGGCGTTTTCTAACTTTTGAACCGGTGCTCGGATTAAAAAACTGAGGGCACTGTTGAATCCGCAACGCCAGGATTCGCTTAAGAGAGACTTCACTTCGACCGCATAAGGTCGGGAGAAAAAGTTAGATTTTGGACATTTAAAAGAATAATAAAATAACAAAGTTATTTTATTTCCTTTCTTTCTTTTCCTCCAATGGACAAGCGGCGGTGGCGAGACCAATGACGTGTCAAGCCATTAAATGGATTGAATCCTCAATTCTTTGTAACAACACCATTGGAATTAGGAAGATTCCTTAATTAATTGAACCTCATTAATTCCACGTGCGTTACTCACCCCCCCTCCTATTTATATGGAGCTTGGGGAGGAGTATTGACATGACTTCACCAAGCGATGAAGCTCTGAAAAAGTACCGCGACGCCAACCACTTGGAGTACGGAACCGGTTCCAGCGAGCGATGACGAGTGCCACCAAACTACGAACACCTACTCTTCCTCAAACACAGACGTTCTCCAATGATCTTGAGGTAGGAGGTTTATTTTGAAGTTGTCTTTGACGAATTAAATCCTCTCCCGCTTGCTATCACCTTGATGCGGAGGGTGCGGGCCAAACGAACAAGGCCCAGACCCTCCGTTGCTTCGTTCTTGATGTGAACTTCAGGGAACAATTTCCAAATCAACGACAACACGAAATAGCAGGTCACACTATGTCGGCGGCAGCGCAGAAGAGCTGTAGGCGCAGACGACACCAAGAACAGACACCAGAGTACGTCTGGTAACCCGCAGAAGAAACCGCCGGCGCGCCATGTCGGCGGCGGCCGGAGGAGACCCGCGGCAACCGACCACACGGGACAAGTACGACGCTCGTAGGCGCCACCGATGGAAGCAGCCACGACCAGCAGGCCGCAACAGGAGGGTGCGGCGCGGCCCGTGCCGCGTCGCATCGGGGGATCCCAGTCGGCCGAACGGTCGACCGATTAATGCGGTGGGGCAGCACCCCACCGGTTGGGCGAAACGGCCCCGCAACTGCGGGGCCAACGAAGGAGGTGGTCCGCCTTCTGGCAGACCAAGCCGGTGCGAGCGGACCCGCCCAGCGGGCCGGGTCGGATCTGCGGCCCAACGGGCCAGCACGGGTGGGCTGAGCCCCACCCGGCGGGCCGAGCCAACCACGGCCTGGGCCCGCGAACCGAACCGGGCCGACCCTGACGGGCCGGACCCAGTGAACCAGGTCAACCCTTAGTGGGCCAGACCAGAACGGGGTCAGGTAGACCCCGGGACCCGTTGCGTCGGGCCGGTCTGACCGACCCCATACCCAACCGGTACCCAAATAAAGAAACGCCTGTAACTGACGAACCAGGTGTCCGGTTGAAACGCCGTCAGTGGCGTTGGGATGCCTTTTGGGAAGCGGTCCCTTTGGCATATTCCGGTGGGCCTGACCGAGTCGGGCCGGACCGAGGTGGGATCACCACCCGTTTCACAGAAAGGGATGTAACTAACAGACCGAGCATCCGATTGATGCGCCGTTTGTGGTACAAGGACCCTAGTGACAAGACGGTCCTTTTGAGATACTCTAAGTGAGTTTTGTTAGAGTTTGACGTGCGACCCGGGTTAGATCAGACTTGAATCCAACTGGGCCCTTTTTACAAAAGTGCCCATATCTCACAGACCGAACGTCTGATTGGCGCGCCGTCTGTCACGTTGGAACCCTTACGACATGACGAACTTTTGGGACACTTCTTCGTGGAACTTCGTGGTGGTTGAAATACGACCGATGACTTGAGGAGCGGATCCTCCCGGAATCAAGCATGCTTAATGCGGGAATCTCGTGGCTGGTTGTGACGTGAAGAATGAATAGTGATCCTGTGTGGGTCAGTACCTATCGATCCTGTGTGGGTCAGTGCTCAACGTTCCTGTGTGGGTCAGCGCTCAGTGATCCTGTATAGGTCAACGCTCAGCGATCCTATGTGGGTCAGCGCATACCGATCCTGTGTGGGTCAACAACAGAGACTCTCGACAGAATAAGATGATCTAGATTTACGACTAATCATCTGTACTTCTGTACTTAAGTTATATACCTGGTGTGAGCTGAGTCCATACCTATGTGGTACTTTTACCTTCATGGTGTTACCTTTGTGGTACTTTACCTTCGTGGTGTTACCTTTGCGGTGCTTTTTGTAACGACCCAATGTTTTTCAATGGAAATTCCCTTCTTATATTTATGTCATAAAATAACATGAAAACACAAAATAATGAACTACTAAGTGATAAGTGACATTTAAACATAAGTTTGTCACTTTTGTGTTTGGAAATCCGACATACATGGTTGTGCTCAAGATGATTTTTTGGAGTCTAATGAAACAAAAATAATTTTCGGTGAATAGTAACGTACCCTTAGGAATAGTAACATACCCTTATGAATAGTAATATGACCCTTATGAATAGTATATCATCCAACATAAGAGTAACCTTACCCATGAATAATTAAATAAAATTTAGACATCTTAGAAAGTGACAATTTCACCTTAGTAAACGTTTTGGAATTTTGTAAGTCATAAATAATTAATTATAACTAATTAATTAATTTAAAGGAAAATTTATTTTCTTAAAATGTATTCATTATTTATCAAATCAATGTCTTATAGTTTTTAGATAATTTTATAAGACCCTATGTAAATTTTGAAAGCACTATAAAATCAGTTTTAATCTTAAAAACTGTTTTTTAAGTAAATTATGATTTTAATTAAATATTAAATTAATAATATTTAGAAAATTGTTTTTGAAAAATGGAATACATTTTTGTATTCTACACGTCGAAAAATGGTTGGGGTAAATTTTTGGGATTTTTCTGAGATACTTGAATTTTTGATGAATAGTAGAATCTGACAATTTACAAAAAATGCTAAATAATGGATTAATTGAGTCATCGATGATGCTCTGCTGATGTAAGACCACTTGGTTCGGGATCACATGATAAAATTACTATTCTTGGTCATCCAAGACTCACTATTCCTTGTTTTAAGGGAAATTAATAAACTAATGAATTTTATATTAAGGAAACCCCTCTCCCCTCCACTATAAAAGCCACCCTTCACACCCTCATTTCCTCACACATCTCAAGCTCCAAGACTTATCTAAAATCTACCCAAAAACCTTCCCTAGCCCCTCCACCACGTCCAAGAGCTGCTGGTCTCTTCAAAAGACCAATCTTAGGCCCTTAAGGAGGTTCTCAAGAGAAGGATTCAAGAGGTAATTTCCCTCCCTCATCTCCTTTAATTTCCTTTCAAGTTCAAGTTCATTTCTTGATCTCTCCCCACCTATCTTCATCTGAATTGCATTTTAACTCCATTATTATATATATATTGTAATTGTATGATTCTAATGGGATATTATATCATCCAACCCCCTTTCCCTCTTCCTTTTATTTTATTAAAAAGAACGTTGTTCGTGAGGTGTTAATTTTTCACCTTCAAGAACGACATGCTTTCTTCTTCCATTTCTACCTTAAGATCTGGTAATGAAACCATTTTTATGGTTGAACCAGAAAATATTATATGTATTATCTCCTATTTAAATTTCTTTAAATAACATATGGCCATATTACTAAGTGATAAGTTAAAACAAGTTCGTTGTGATCCAAGAACCGCCCAAATTGACCCAAATAACCATCATTTAATTCTTATCTAATGATTCATCCACATGGATCTAATATAATTCATTATAAGGTCATTCAAGATTCTGTAATATCATTAATGACATGTAATATCATTTCTGGATGTTTACTCATGTTCGACCCAAACTTCAATTTAAGAATACAAGTGAACCACCCAAGAAAAACCATAAAAACGAACATCCCCAAACAATGTTTTTAAACTCTATAAGTCATCCAAAGGAACATAATATGACATAATAAAACCAGAATGAACCCTATTAATGTAAACATGGTTCTGGATTTCTAATTAATGAATATAATGTCATTATACAGGACATTAAAGAGAAGGAAGCACTCAGGTACAAGGTAAGGGGAAATCTCGAACCCAATTTTCTTCCTTCGGGTTCTCCCTCTTCCACTCCATTTTCGATATGGTTACTCCTTAAAGATCATTTTTTCATCATTTTCTTTACTTTTTTGGGATATAAATGTTTGTCACTGGTTTTTATGTCAAACAAAATGTTTTCCAAAAGAACTCCTCTTTTAAGAACACCCCTTTTACTTCTCACTCAAAGTGGACGGTTCTTGTAACATATATGTTATTCCCTCTTTCTTTTGGGAACCCAAAGCTTATGATTGTGTTATTATGAGATGAAACCCATTCCATTCCATGGGATAGTTATGTAAATTTTTTATATGTGTTCTATGTGGCAAGCATGATGATGATAATGTTATGATGTGATGGGTGCGCCTGGAATTATATAGCACAATAAGAATGATTAAATGTGACGGGTGCGCTTGGAATTATACAGTGCTCCAATGCATTGGGTAAAGTGATGAATATCAAGAGTAAATTTGAAATGATGTGTGAACAGGGTGCTAGCTTGGTTCACAAGTATGTGTGGTAGTTAACCACTAAGACATGATGTTTCATTTTTATGCATTGGCACATTTCAAGTCTTATATTTATGCTCCTCGCATGTTCATGATCTTTTTCTTATGTTATGATTATGCTCACCCCATTCTATATTGTTCTTATCTATCATATTACTGGGCTTTTAGCTCACCCCTTTTGATGTATATTCTCTGGTGGCTACATGTACTATGGAGAGGAAAAGTGCCAATAAGAAGCTAGAGAAGAATAAATTAAATAAATGTTTATGCTTGATGTTGTATTTGTTATGTATGGTCCTAGTTTTCCCAAGAAACTAAACCTTTGGATCCTCTATGTGTAATACTATTATGTTGTTTATCTTTAAAATGATGTAATAGTAATGTAAGAAAAGGTCGGGTCGCCATACTTTTACCTTTGTGGTGTTACCTTCGTGGTGTTACCTTTATGGTACTTTTCCTTCGTGGTGTTACATTCGTGGTGTAACCCTTGTGGTAATTTTACCTTTGTGGTGTTACCTTTTTGGTACTTTTACCTTCATGGTGTTACCTTTGTGGTATACTTCCCTCGTGGATCAATTGTGAAAATGTATTAAAGGTTGGGGCCTTATGTTTCCTCATGTAAGAGACTTGTATATTTTGATAACTTAGGTATATGTATGGGTATATACCTAAATAGATTTGATGACTGCTTCATGATTTGTGATTGAGGTCTTGCTTTGTGGTATTTACTTTTTGGAACTCTGGGTGACCTTCGAGGGTTGCAGGGTCTCTACTGAGTATTGTTATAATCACCCCTGCATGGGCTTCGCCCGCACCTTGTTGTGTCTTGCGCAGACGACGAGCAGTTGGGATGAGACTTGAGGGAGCCAGGACCAGGCGATACACGGAAGAGACGGGCTAACGTGGAGTGCTGTGGAGACGATATGTACCTACCCTTCAGGTAGGATCCTCAATGGACGATCCAGGAGCTGTTTTCTCTTTCATTTGCACTTGTACTTTCCAGTTGGGTTTGTATTCCGGCCCCTTTACTTTCCGTACACTTTTACTACAATAGTTTACTTCATGGTTGTTTCTTGTTGTGTTCTTGGATTGTGTGTTTGTAAAGGTTTAAAGGAAATGTCTTCCCGTTATGGGGATACGCCTTTTTGATGCTAGTCGCCAGCCCCTGGCCTATGGAAGGTGGGATTGGGGCAATCACGACACGGGCCTCGAGGGATGGGTCATGACAAAGTGGTATCAGAGGGGTCAGTTTTACCAAAGAACTAAGAATCTGATCTTTTCGATGTGACAATATTGTTAAGTGTTATGAGTGTGGTTTTCAGTTTGGGAAATCCAGTGTTGGTGCGGCAGCCGACGTATCCTTACACCAGGACCCTGAATTCTGATTTCTGACTCGGTGCATGAAAACACTGATTGCGTGTGTTTTGGAAATATTTTTCCTTGGTCTCTTTGGAGTCGGCTCACCATGTATAACTTAATGATCACGACACACTTGTTCCTTATTAGGATTCCATCACGTAGACAACCATCTAGGATTCCCGAGAGAGTACACGATGATGACCCACAAAGTGATCCTGTGTGGATCAGTATTCTAGCGATCTTGTGTGGATCAGCAACAGATGCTACCAATGGACCGTGCACGCCGACTGAGTGCATTGAACGAGTTCCAGCAGCAGAGGCCTTCGAGGTTTTGAGACGAGATAGATCCCCAGTCAGCTGAGAACTGGCTGGAGGTTGTGACTAGAGTTTTCTGCCTAGTTAGGACACCAGCAGATCAGATGGTGATCCTAGCTGCTAGTCTTTATCAGTGCATGACCATGAGGATGGTCCGCATGGTGATGAGGCTTCAGTACATGGACCATTTCCTGATATGGTACCTTCTGGTAGTGTACTAGCTATATCACTGCTCATTGGTCAGCAGTTATAACCAGCGGTACCGGTAGAGGAAACATATAGGCTTAGTGCCTTACACGTGTTTCAACATCAAATACCCCTCAGGTTCTGAGGTGAGCCCGACTCACAGGAGGCTAAGGATTGGTTTGAGGAGGTGATTGAGTTTCCATCTAGCCAGGGCACCATTCGATCAGATGGCGGTCCTGGTAGAGAGCCTTTTATGTGGCTCAGTAGGATGATGACATGGTTTAGATTACCCTGATCTTGTGAAGAGGTGACTTTTTTGTGGATAATCTTGAGAACCTTCCTCAGAGAAGGGGGTCTCTTGCTATAAAAAGTTAAGGGGTGAGTGTTCCCAAGAGATTCTACAACTTCAGTAGGATGACATGTTGGTAGCTGAGTATTCATTGAGGCATACCGACCATCCTAGTTACTCGATGAATACAGTACGATCAGTGATTTAAGGCTCGGACCTCCGAGTGAGGTGCATTTAGGGACATCTGAGCCAGCTCTATTCCTCTTTGCATTCCTACTTATGTTAGGGTGATAGAGAGAACTGTTGGATCTTGAATATACAGATTATACACAAAAGGGGGGTGAATTGTGTCTTTCAGATTTTTCGTTATCTATTCAATTGAATGAGTTCTGTCCTCTATGCTTTATCTGATTTGATCATGCAGCAGAAATAAATAAAAGCAGGGACACAAAGATGTATAGTGGTTTGGGGAACAAAAGGCCCCTAGTCCACTCCACCAACGCTCAACTACACGAGCTTGATGATTTTAACTATCTAGTCCTCATTTCAACAGACTGGTCCACAACTGAATACAGGCAGTTGAAACCTTTACAATTCAAGGAAAAACAAAGCCTTTTAGTTCAAACATGAACCTACACATCTTAGAACGAGAAGCTGGTTACTCAAGAATAAAAAGAATTTCAGAAAGAAGTTTTCCAGTTGATCTTCACAATTGAAACAGAATGCAATTGACAGCAGATGGATCTTCATCTCTAGAAATATTGATTTTCAAAACAAAGCAAGTCTGAGTCGATCCGGTTGCAGTAGTGATCACGTTGTCGAGCGCGTCAAATTAGTTGTTTAATTTTGACTAGAATTTCTGCAGTATAGCAGCAACCCTAGGTCGTCTCTCGACGGAGCCTTAGATAATTAATTTAAAAAGAGGGTTTTGATTATGAGAGTATAAGGTGAATTAGGTTTTGTAAAACTTGGGGGTTTTATAATTAATGATGAAAATAGAAAATGAAAGCGATAAAACAAAATAGAAATGAACAAGATTGATTAAACGTGATCAACCCGGGGAAGTCTCGTGATGCTCATCCTTCATCGCTTCAAGGGATGGGGTTATGATCTTTTAATACCTGGTTTGTAACACCTATAACCATAATGTTACTGATTTTGTACTAGGATACCTCCTAGGGTTCAGTCTAAAACACATAATGATTCACCGGACACCGCCGATGATTGGGTGATTTGTGTTCGACATCATAATCGAAACTCACCAAGGAAACACATGAAGAATTCGATGTGCTCTCTAGGTTTGCATGTTATTTCATTGTGATACCATGAAATAAATATAAATGGCCTTGACAGTGTTTGTGTGAGTTCAATTGACCAATATAAACCACACAAACACCGCAATTGAAAGGGGGAAAGAAAGTGGTGAACGGTGTGTGAAACATCACATGAATGGGTACCCCCAAACACGATCATATGAGTTGAGCATGACATACCAGTAAATAACTAAATAAAATAAGAATAGAGGATGATGAAAAACAACACAACAACCTGGAATTTAAAAGATCATTCAAATATTACAAACATGAAGCTCGGGATGTACATCACGTTCCTCCCCGGGTGATCACAAGGGGTTTAGAAACCCATGGGAGAGGAGGAAGAGAAAGATGTTGGGGTAGAACTTCCCATAGCCTCCAGAACTTCTAGGGATGTTGAGAAGACTCTTTGGGGACTCCAAAATGGCAGAACCTTTCCTCTTGGATGAACTTACAAATGGGGAGCCCAAGGTGCCATTTTATAGGAAAAATGGAAGGTGGTTTTAGGCACACAGATTTCTTCAATCCACTTGTACCACGAGTTTCGGACTTTAGACAGTCTTATATCACTTTGGAAAAAATAAAAAAGTTGTATCCCTACCTCTTGACTATCTCCACCGAAAGTTTTTCACCCTTTGGAAAACTACATCTCAAGATATTGATAAAATACAGAACACCACATTTGACTTGGTCCAAATTCGGTGGCTTGGACAGATCAGTTCGGATGGGCCCCATAGAAGCCGAATCAGCTTTGGGTTCCTTAATATAAAATGTATCCTATTAAATTTTGGACAGACCCACAAAATTTCAGCCCATTTGGATGCACTGATTTCGTGTACTATGAAAAACAGTGGACAGATGTCCATGGATCCATGCAATTTTGGCCGATTTTTCTTCCACTTCATCAAAGGCCCTCCAAATCATCTCCACCTACATTGAAACAATAAAAACAAGTAACATTGCCCATTATAATATTGATTAACATTAATTGATTTATTCAAACATAAAGTGAAATTTATTATTATATTTGTAATATTCATTACAAAACTAGTTTAAAACTGCGGTGTAAGGGTGGAATAAAACAGTGAATCGTGGTACGATCACACCCCCACACCTAAACATTTGCACTCCTGGGAAAAGTCATATATCCAAATACAATGATTCATATATATATATTTCCAAAATACTGAAGATTTATCATTTTAGGAAATTTTATTTAAAGTAAAGTGATCAATGCACGAACCACACCAAGGAGTTCTTCCTAGTGAAAATAGAAAAAGATGTATCATAAATCATATCATAGCGAAATTCAAAAATATTCATGATACCCAATTGAGAAAGGAATTCAGAAGTAAACCATGACACTAAATCTCCATGTGTGTGTGTGAAAACCATTCCATTCTATTCTTTCCACTTTCTATCCAATAAATATATGTTATTTTAACATTTTTCAGCTTAAATGATTTTGTCACCGAACATGTCCTACATCCTTTGCAATCATATTTCAAGACCCACTCATTTAAGCATTCCCAGAAGTAAAACCATAATCTCCCGACCTAGATATCCCCATATGTTTCACATTTCATCACTCCCCTCATTTATTATATATTTTTTGAAGTTGCAATTGGAACAAATCTCACACTCATCTCTCAACCCTTGTTTGATCTCCTCACGACACTAATTGAAATAGTTATAACAAGATCAAAGGTTGAGGAGAAGTGGTTTTTGACCTGCCCAAGACACAACAATTTTTTTGAGGGCGTACAACAGTCGGACATTAGGTACACATGCATAGGTCAATCTGGTACAGTAATGAAACATATCAGATAAGGAACGAACGTATGGAAATATCATTTAAAGCTGAAAAATATTAACCCAACATATATTTACCTTATATTAAGTAAGAAATAATCACACTTTGTGGTTTGGTGCAAAAATTTGTGGAGATATTAGTGACACAGTTTTCCAAAAAACTACTCACACAAAGGGAATCAATCATCTCAAAGGTTTCACATAGATACAACCATTTATATCATTGACAGAAAACTAATTCACTAAAAACCACTCCTTGATGGTAAACTCATACACAAATTCTTTTTAGCCTTCGTTATGGTATTTTTACTTTCCCCACTTTATGGTCACCACATCATGGAATTTCAAAATTGTTGATGGGGAAAAATAAAAATACCATAAAGAAGGCCAAAAAGAGAAAACAAAAGGAGAAAACGATGAAAAATCCTAACTAACCCAGGAATGTATCCACCCCCACACCTAGAATATGCAGTTTCCTCATTGAAATAATTGAAAATGTGAGAAGGAAGGATAAAACCTGGTGTGTTTTATTGGTATTATGCGTCGAGAAGGTGGATTTCCTCTACCAGATTCTTTGTAAAATCCTCATAGAAGTGTTTAAGTTGCTGCCCATTGACGGTAAGACTTCTTCCACTCTGCTCATGAAAAACCTGTATTGCACCAAAAGGGTAAACATTAGTAACAGTATAAGGACCGAGCCATCGAGAACAAAGCTTACCTGGGTGGAGCTTAAGCCTGGAATTGTACATGAGTACCTTCTCACCAATATGGAACTTCCACTGGTGAATCATGATATCATGAATAGCCTTTGTCTTCTCTTTATAGATTCAGGAGTTGTCATATGCATCACATCGAATTTCTTCCAACTCTTGAATCTGCAGCTTTCTTTCCTCACATGCATCTGAAAGGTTCATATTACATTGTTTAACAGCCCAATATGAACGGTGTTCTACCTCCACCGGGAGGTGACAAGCTTTTCCAAACACAATCCTATATGGTGACATTCCGATCGATGTTTTAAAAGCAGTACGGTACGCCCAAAGTGCATCATCCAAGCGCAAACTCCAATCTTTCCTATTGGGTTGTACCATTTTCTCCAAGATTCACTTAACTTCCCGATTTGAAATTTCTGCTTGTCTGTTAGTTTGGGGATGATATGAAGTGGAGACTTTATGAACAAACCCATACTTATGAAGCAAGTTTTTCATGTTACGATTGCAAAAATGTGAACCCTGATCACTAATGATGAATCTTGGTAGACCAAACCTACTGAAAATCTGGGACCTCACAAAATCAACAACCACTCAAGAGTCATCGGTCCTGGTGTCCTTTTCTTCCACCCATTTAGATACATAGTCAATAGACAATAAGATGTACACAAAGCCAAATGAATTTGGAAAAGGTCCCATGAAGTCAATGCCTCATGCATCGAAGATTTCACAGAATAACATGGGTTGTTGGGGCATTTCATTCCTCTTAGAGATATTCCCTATGAATTGACATCGAGTACATGATTTACAAAACCTATGGGCATATCTATACAATGTTGGCCAATATAATCCTGAGTCAAGGACCTTTCGAGCTGTACTTTGAGAGCCAAAGTGGCCCCCACATGCCAAGGTGTGGTAGAAGGTCAAAACAGAGGTGAACTCATGGTCAAGGACACACCTACGAACAACCTGGTCACTAAAAATTCTCCAGAAGTATGGGTCATCCCAAATGTACCATCAAGAATCATGTTTAAGTCTCTGGGATTGTGAAGTGCTAAAATCAGTGGGGACCCTAGATGTTGCTAGAAAATTCACAATGTCCGCATACCAGGGCGTAAGGTCCACAACATCATAAAGGTTCTCATGAGGGAAGAATTCTCCAATGGGTAGGGGTGAGTCAACATGATGGTCCAATGGTGGGGAAATCCTACTAATGTGTTCAGATACAACATTCTCCACTCCTCTCTTATCTCTAATCTCAAGGTCAAACTCTTGGAGGAGGAGAATCCACTGAATGAGGCGGGGCTTGTCTTCAGGTTTCTTTAAGAGGAAACGAAGGGCAGCATGGTCAGAAAACACAATCACTTTTGACCCAAGAAGATATGAACGGAATTTTTCCAAGGCAAACACAATAGAAATGAGTTCTTTTTCTGTGGTTGTGTAGTTTACCTGGGCAGGGTCAAGGGTACGCGAGGCATACACAATGACATGAGGATCCTTTTCAACCCTTTGTGATAAAACTGCCCCAACTGCAAAGTTAGAGGCATCACACATAAGCTCGAAGGGGAGATCCCACCTAGGTGATTGGATTATGGGAGGTGATGTGAGACTATTTTTTAGTGAATTGAATGCATCCTCACAATTTTTATCAAACACAAACTCAGAATCCTTTTGTAATAACCGAGATAAGGGAAGTGCGATCTTACTAAAGTCTTTAATGAATCGGCGGTAAAAACCAGCATGACCCAAGAAAGACCGCACCTCACGAACACATTTTGGAAATGGAAGGGATGAAATTAATTCAATTTTAGATTTATCAACCCAAATTCTCTTATTTGAAATGATATGCCCAAGAACTATCCCCCGCTCAACCATGAAATGACATTTTTCATAATTTAAAACAAGATCTTTTTCAATGCAGCGGTGGAGGACATAACCTAGGTTTTCCAAACAATCATCAAAAGAAGAAACATAAACCGTGAAATCATCCATAAAGACTTCCATACAACTCTCAAGGTACTCAGAAAAAATACTCAACATACATCACTGAAAAGTACCAGGATCATTACATAGACCGAATGGCATCCTTCTGTATGAAAATGTGCCAAATGGACAGGTAAATGTTATCTTTTCTTGATCCTCAGGGGCTATATGGATTTGGAAATAACCCAAATAGCCATCAAGGAAACAATAATAGGACTTACCATCCAATCTTTATAACATTTGTTCAATGAAAGGTAAAGGAAAGTGGTCCTTTCGCGTGTCTTGATTCAGTCGACGGTAGTCAATACAAACTCGCCAACTGTTTTTCACACGTGTTGGAACCAATTCATTCCTTTCATTTGACACAACTGTTATTCCTATTTTTTTAGGCACAATTTGCACTGGGCTAACCAATTTACTATCAGATATAGGATAAATGATCCCTGCAGCAAGTAATTTACTGACTTCCAATTTTACCACTTCAAGGAGAGTGGGATTCAACCGGTGTTGAGATTGTCTTACGGGCTTAGCCTCATCATCCAAAAGTATATGGTGCATACAAATAGATGGGCTAATCCCGGGAATATCATCCAATGTCCATCCTATTCCCTTTTTACACTCTCTCAAAAGTTTGAGCAGTTTCAATTCCTGTTGTGGAGAGATGTTATTGGAAATAATGACGGGCAATTGGTCAATACCCTCAAGATATGCATATTTTAAATTAGAAAGAAGTTGTTTAAGTTCAAACACCAGTTGTTTCTGGATTGAGGGAGGGGATTTAGGGGGATTAAGGTCCATGAAACTATCTATCTACTCATGTTTATTCTCAAAGGAAAGAGAATCTATTGAAATGAGATTTACAGAATCATCGATAGTCATAGGTACCTTAGAATAAACACACTCATCAATTAAAGCACAAAATTTACATTTTTCTGAACCCACAGAACATTCAAAAGAAGAATCAAAACTCAAATCATCCAAGGGTGAAGAAAACAAAAAAGAATCAGAGTTTGGGTTGAGGAGAGAATTGTGTGTGTGTGCATCGTTTGAGAGCACTTCCATCGAATAGACAGGAAGAGTGGAGTGCTCTTCAATGGGGTGTTTCATAGCCTCAAGGATGTTAAAACTTACCTTTTCTCCTCCGAATTCCATGGATAGCGTACCATTGTGAACGTTGATGATCGTCTTTTCTGTTTTTAGGAATGGCCTCCCAAGTATGAGAGGGGCATGTCCTTGGGTTCAGGTATCTTCCATCTCAAGAATGTAGAAATCAGCGGGGAAGATGAGATTCTTCACTCTAACAAGGACATCCTCAATCACTCCTTTTGGATGTGTTGTACTCCGGTTGGCAAGTTGTACAACAATGCCTGTTGGTTGAAGCTCTCCAACCTGTAGAGAAGTATACACGGAGTAAGGCATTACATTAATGGAAGCACCTAAATCTAGCATAGCATCAGAAAAGAAGGTCTCCCCTATGGTACAAGGTATGATGAATGTGCTGGGATCCTTGCATTTGGTTGGCATTGCCGGTTGAATCAAGGCCGATACATTACTTCCCAGGTTGACTCTCTCATTCCCCTTCAGCCTTCGTCGATGGGTGCAAAGCTCTTTAAGAAATTTGGCATAATGGGGAATTTGCTTGACTGCATCCAACAATGGAATATTAACTTGAACTTTTTTAAATGTATCCATTATTTCATTATTAATCTCATTATCAAAGTTTTTCTTAGATTTAGAGAGTCTTTGAGGGAAAGAAATAGGAATGGATTGTTCATTTGAATCATAAATGACTATTCGATTACCATTTTTGTCTTGTTTTTCTTTACATGAAGTTTTTGAGGGTTGGGAAAGAGAGTTTTCATGAGGGGGACATACCTGCTATGCAGAATCAGTAGAAGGAGAAACTTCTTTACCACTACTAAGTGTAACTGCACATACATTACCTTTGTCCTTTGGATTCGCAATGGGTTGGGATGGTAGTTGTCCAGAACCTTGCATCTTAAGCTCACCGATGGTGTTTTCCAATTGCCCCACTTGGGTTCGTAGGTCTTGAATAGCTGATTGTGTGGTATGTTGGAACTGAAGGTTCTAGGTTGCCATTTTCTTCACTATATCCTCAAGGCTTGGTTCATACTTGGGAGGAGGAGGATTGTTTTGAGATATTGAAGGATAAGAAGGTTTCATACCTTGGCCTTGTTGATACCAATTCTACTTGGGGTAGCTTGAGTTTTCTCCTTGTCGGTATTTTGGTTGTGCTTGCCACCCGAGGTTTTGATTTGGCCTGAATGGTTCTTGCTTGAAGGGAGGTGCTTGTTGGAATGAACGCCCTGGGAATACAGCTGCACAGGACTCAGATGAATCTTGAAGTTGTGGACACTGGTCAGAAAAATGAGTTTTATTAGAACAAATACCACAATGCAATGGAATAGAAGTAGAGTGCGAGTTACCTTGTGCTTGAGCTAATTGCATTAGAAGGGTATGCATCTCATCAAGTTTAGTATCTACCTTTTGTTCTAGGGCTGAATGACTTACCTCATGAACTCCTCGGGTTGGTGCAATAACTCGTGTACCAAATTGTTGTGCATTTTGAGCCATGTTGGCTATTAAGTCACGAGCAGCAGAAGGAGTTTTGTCAACTAGGGCACCACCAGCCGCAACATCAATCATTCCACGATCCATGGGGATAAGTCCCTCATTGAAGTATTGGATTAATAGTTTTTCACTAATCTGGTGGTGGGGGTATCTTGAGCAAAGTCTCTTGAATCTCTCCCAGTATTCATGAAGGGTTTCTCCTTGTGATTGCCTAATTCCACAGATTTCTTTCCTAATTGATGCAGTTCGGGAGGCAGGGAAGAACTTCTCTAGAAAAAGTATTTTTAGGTCATTACAGCCCCCAATTGTGGAAGGCAAATATTATATCCAATCTTTGGCTACACCATCAAGGGAGAAAGGGAAGACCCTAAACTTAATGAGGTCCTCAGACACATTTTGTGGTTTCATGGTGGAGCACACTATGTGAAACTCCTTTAGATGTTTGTGAGGGTCCTCACCGGGAAGACCATGGAATTTTGGAAGAAGGTGGATGAGACCTGATCTAAGCTCAAAGTTGGCTGCTTCCTCGGGATATTGGATGTACGCAGGTTGGTACTCCACATCAGGGGTAGTAAGTTCTTTTAAAGTTTGATTATTTGCAGCCATGTTTTCTTGGGTTTGATTGAGTTCGATTTTGGGTTGGTTTAGAACCACTTGAGGTTATAGATGGGGTTCCAAAATGTTACTTGATTGACCTTATCTAGATGCCTTGATTTGTGTGTGAAGTGACTTTTCGATTTCAGGATCAAATTCAAGTAGTGTTCCTTTACCAGATCTTGTCATGCAACAATGATGTCCAGTTTGATTGATTGATTGTTTTTTTTAAGTTTTTTTATTTATTTGATATGGAAAGAAAAAAAAACTTAAGAAGGGTGAAAGAAGAATAGAATGTTATACTATATAATTAGAGAGGGAGATGGAGAAGAGAGAGAGAGAGAGAGAGAGAGAGAAAGAACACACCAAAAAATAAAATAAAAAATAAAGACAAAACCCAAAACAAAAACAATCAAATGGGGGTGGGGTATTTAAAGGAGTACTAATTAAGAAGTAAAATAACTAAATAAAAGTAAATAAAGAAAAAAAATGATCTTGACTCCCCGGAAACGGCGCCAAAATTTGATCGCGTTGTCGAGCACGTCAAATTAGTTGTTTAATTTTGACTAGATTTTCTACAGTATAGCGGCAACCCTAGGTCGTATATCGACGGAGCCTTAGATCATTAATTTAAAAATAGGGGTTTTATTATGAGAGTATAAGGTTAATTAGGTTTTTTAAAACTTGGGGGTTTTATAATTAATGATGAAAATAGAAAATGAAAGCGATAAAACAAAATAGAAATGAACAAGATTGATTAAACGTGATCAACCTGGGGAAGTCTCGTGATGCTCATCCTTCATCGCTTCAAGGGATGGGGTTATGATCTTTTAATCCCTGGTTTGTAACACCTATAACCAGAATTTTACTGAGTTTTTACTAGGATACCTCCTAGGGTTCAGTAGAAAACACATAACGATTCACCGGACACTGCCAATGATTGGGTGATTTGTGTTCGACATCATAACCGAAACTCACCAAGGAAACACATGAAGAATTCGATGTGCTCTCCAGGTTTGCATGTTATTTCATTGTGATACCATGAAATAAATATACATGGCCTTGAAAGTGCTTGTGTGAGTTCAATTGACCAATATAAACCACACAAACACCGCAATTGAAAGGGGGAAAGAAAGTGGTGAACGGTGTGTGAAACATCACATGAATAGGTGCCCCCAAACATGATCATATGAGTTGAGCATGACATACCAGTACATAACTCAATAAAATAAGAATAGAGGATGATGAAAAACAATACAACAACCTAGAATTTGAAAGATCATTCAAATATTACAAACATGAAGCTCAGGATGTACATCACGTTCCTCCCCGGGTGATCACAAGGGGTTTAGAAACCCATGGGAGAGGAGGAAGAGAAAGATGTTGGGGTAGAACTTCCCATAGCCTACAGAAATTCTAGGGATGTTGAGAAGACTCTTTGGAGACTCCAAAATGGCAGAACCTTTCCTCTTGGCCGAACTTACAAATGGGGAGCCCAAGGTGCCATTTTATAGGAAAAATGGAAGGTGGTTTTAGGCACACAGATTTCTTCAATCCACTTTTACCATGCGTTTTGTCCTTCAGAAAGTCTTATATCACTTTGGAAAAAATAGAAAAGTTGTAGCTCTACCTATTGAATATCTCCACTGAAATTTTGACACCCTTTGGACAACTACAGCTCAAGATATTGATAAAATACAGAACACCACATTTGACTTGGTCCAAATCTGGTGTCTTGGACAGATCAGTTCGGATGGGCCCCATAGAAGCCTAATCATAATTGAGTTCTTTAATATAAAATGTTTCCTATTAAAGTTTGGACAGACCCACAAAATTTCAGCCTATTTGGATGCACGGATTTTGTGTACTATGCAAAACAGTGGACAGATGTCCATGGATCCATGCAATTTTGGCCCATTTTTCTTCCACTTCATCAAAGGCCCTCCAAATAACCTCCACCTACATTGAAACAATAAAAACAAGTAACATTGCCCATTATAATATTGATTACCATTAATTTATATATTCAAACATGAAGTGAAATTTATTATTATATTTGGAATATTAATTACAAAACTAGTTTAAAACTGTGGTGTAATGGTGAAATAAAACAGTGAATCGTGGTACGATCAAGTAGATATAGAGATATAGTTCAAAACTTCAGCAGTAGTAGATAAAAAGTAGATATTCGATACAGAACAAGTGAATCTTCTATCGAGTTCCTTCTTCTTCTTAAATGAACAGAGCTTTGACGCTCCTTTTTGAATCAGTAGATCAACGTGATTTTCTGCAGTCTCTGTTTTCCACCTTTTTTTAATAATAAAGATTGATCACCACTCTCTCGTATATATATTGTTTTAGGATAGAGAACATATATAATAAAGATGAGCATATCTCCTGCACATTTACATCCGTAAAATTCACCTTCTGATTCGCAATATTCAAAAATTTGAACTTACAGAGTAGTCATAACTTCCCTGAAAACTCGGCATAAAAATCTCCTTTTAAATTGATCTTTAATCCAATGATAAAACGACTTTGAATCGGTCAAAGTCATACTTTAAAAATGACTTTAAATCCGGCTTGAAATCCACCCAATAATCAGCTTGCTGACCATTGCATAAAAATATCGTCTTTCAAACTTTCCGACGCCAAACGTAAGGTTGATGACATGACCTCCAAACGTAGGGTTGATAACATAGTATTCAAACTTAAGGTTCACAACGTAAGGTTGAACATAAACGTAGGGTTCATGTTACTTTCTTCAAACGTAAGGTTCACAACGTAAGGTTGAACATAAACTTAGGTTTGATCATCCATACTTTTTCTTCAACTCTCAAACGTACGGTAACAGATCCATACTTTTACTTAATCCATACTTTTCCAAGAACGTATGGTTGTTCTCAAAAGTAAGGTTGATGAACCATACTTTTGAGAAACAAACGTAACGTTTAGTACCTACGTACGGTTCTCCTTCCATAATTTGCTGAAAACCAAAACATAAGTTTCCTTCCTAACGTAAGGTTCTTCTTCCATACTTTGCTGAAAACATATGGTTGTTTAACCATACTTTTATATTATCTCAAAAAGTATACACACTTTTCATCCTTACGGTACGTTTATCCACATAGGGTATGAATAGTGATTCCAGGATGCGCTTAAAGCAGATTCCGAACAAGTAAGGTATGAACAGTGATTCTAGGACGCGCTTAAAGCAGATTCCAAACAAGTAATAAATTATCATTATTTCAAGAGTAAAATAAATTAATAAATTCCTGAAAAATACTAAATAAAATCATTAAAAAATAATTAAGGGTATTTGTGAGCATCAAAATTATCATAAAGAGACAGAGTATTATTTTCAATAATCCCCCCCTTTAAATAACATTATATATTGTTGAAAACAATAATTTTCTCAAAAATCTCCCCCTTTTTGATGATCACAAAACCCATAAGATAATAAAACAAATTAAATGAAATTAACTCTCAAAATAAAACAATATTTTATTTTTAAAAAAATAAAAAAAAATCAATAAAAAAAAATTTCTCCCCCTTAAAATAAAATAATTTTTCTTTAGAAATAAAAGTTTCTAGTTTTATCCAAATTTCTCCCTCTGATTAAATAAGGGGTTTTTTAACTAAGGGGTTTTAAAATAAAATGTTGTGTTTATCCAAATTTCTCCTCCTTTTTGTGATATAAAAAAGAATGATAAATTATGGATTTGAACACATTTAATGTTGCACTGAAATGTAGGTAAATGCTATTGTTAACTATTTATCAATAATTAAATCTGGAGTACCGACATATAAAAAATAAAGACAGTAAAACAAATAAAAAAAGAAACAGTTTTTTATTAAAAAATGAAAAATAGATACAAGTATGATAAACATATGAATCAAGGTTTAGGCAAGATAGGCAATAGGTTCTATCTCCTCTGGATTGTAGACTTGATTTCTGTGAATTTTTCCCTGAGTCTCTTCATCATCCCATCTCCAAGTTTGATAATGATCTCTCTATTCTCTTGAGTCATATGAATATCCTCAATTAAATTGACTCTGAAAAACTCATGCATACTTTCTTCTTTTTCAATAAACACTGACAGCTTCGCTGACATATGATTTAATAGATTTCTAATTGATGGCTCACTAGATGTCAGTTGATCCACTAAAAATTTCTGATTGTCCAGCAACACTGATAATTAAGCACTCTTACATTGAAGATCTTGCAACCGGTCATTCATGTTGCTCATTGCAGTTGTGATGGATTGAAATCTTAGGATTAAATCAGGTGAAGTACCTGATCCACTAACAACACTATTTGCAGCTGATGCAAATTGGTTCTCCATAAACAACTTTAGATCTGATAAATCTATCTTCACAACCATTTCAGATTTCAAATTTGCAACTGCATTTAGTATATCCTCTTTAAACATTTCAACTTCTTGCCTTGAGATTGTACTCTCTTTTAGCTTTTGAAATCTTAATTGTTCAAAGGTTAAGGCATTTTTGAGAGTGAAATTCTCAGATTCTAACTGAGACACCTTTTTGTACAGTTCTTCAACTTCTTTCTTCCTTGAATCAGAGGCATCTTGTTCTTGATTCGCATTCTCAGGCTCTGGATGATGCAGCAGTACCAAAGGTAATGATTCAACATCAGATTTCTCTTTTTCTCTGTCCTGAGTAGGTTGGTCCACAGATTTTTCCTTAGAGTCCACAGACTCCTCCACATAAAAATCCTCTTGAATTACTTCTGTGTGAGATTCAGAAGCATGCTCACCACAAACATTAACATCTTAGCCTTCCACTGGATTTTCGAGAACAAAATTTTCAGGAGTTTCCTGAGGTCTAGCCACTTCCCCCACCAGGAACTGCATCCTTATCTTGGTCCTGTTGAAGTGTAACTTCAACATCAGCTACAATCTGTTCCTGATTTTCCCTTTGAGCTTATTCTTGAGCTCCTGATCCCTCTACTGGTGCTGTCCTTTCACTAACAACTTCCATAGTCTTATCAATAACAACTTCTCTTAAAAAAGAGTAAACAATTGAAGCTTATGTTGTTGTTGCAAATTCATGGGAAGTAATTTCCTCATTAACATCTCTAGTTATTCGAGATTGAAGTACCTCCTAACTTCTTTCTTCTTCAGCATCTTCCACTTCAAATCGGATCCTTATTGCTACATTGCTGACTCTTGATTCAGCCTGTCCCTCCTTGGACTTAGCAGGTTGAGCCTGAGCACTCTCTGAATCTTCCTCAGCTCCTACTGGCAAATTTTTTCCTTTAATGGTGCTCCAGAAGTATCCAATTTTCCTTAAAGTTCCAGCATTAAACATATTACTGTGATGAAAGTGTACTCAGGCATCCACTAATCTCACCATGTCTTTCTTAAGCAACAATTTAGAAATAAACCGACCGAAAGAATAAAAGTTCATCCAGGCATCACTTTGGAAATAGTAATGGAGGTACCTGACCATGTACCTTGGGAAGTTTAACTTGATATCACTTAACAAAATATACATTATGTCCATGTCAGGGTACAAAATATTTTCCATTTCTGCCATTCTGGGAGCTATTCCTGTCTGAACAAATTTAACCAGGATCTTCTGATCTGGTTCTAAATCTTTCACCATCAATTTCTTAATAGTATATGTCCCAAACAAAAAGGAAATAATATCCTCAGATTTATGAACAAAATCTCCTATATTCTTCAAATTAAGATGAAAAACTACCTCATGAGGGCAGTTGAGAATCTGACCAATTTCTACTGACGAGATTGAGAAATCCCTATCCTCTATCTTAGCCATCATATTATCCTCATTATCCCCCAGACTAAACTGTATAGATTTGAATAAGTATCTAAGTTCTAACTCATACATAAATTCCGTATTTTCACTATTGAATTTCTGCTCAAGATTCTGAAACGAGAGCGCTTGTTTCAACAGAATATTTGTCTGAAATAACCAGTCGAGATCGATTACCTTGCCCTGTAAGATTTTTCTTCCTTCTGACCATTGTCTCTTGACATTTCTTGACTCGACTTCACTGTCTCTTTTAGTCCTTACCATCTCTGCGAGAATCTCTGAAGGTTTGAAGGTTAGGTTTTCAGAGGTTTGAAGATTAGGGTTCATGAATAGAGGCTGGTGTTAGGCATTCAAAAGGGTTTTGATAGAAGTAAAATGGTTCAGAAGTAGAAAGGGTTTCTGACAACATTTATTCCCGTGTTTTTAATAATCATTACATATATTTAAAAATAAATAAAATAGATTACGTGGATAAAAGAAACTTATTCTGTTTTTTAAAAAAAATAGCAAAATTATTTTTAAGCAAAAAAAAAAGTGAAGTAAAATTTTATTTAAAATCAAATAAACCTAGCTCTCCCTTAATAAAATCAAACCTTGTAGTGGGAAGTGGTTTAGTAAAAATATCTGCTAATTGAATTTATGTATTTATAAATTCTAAAAATATATCCTTTTTAATAACATGATCTCTTAAAAAGTGATGCCTTATATCAATGTGCTTAGTTCTATAATGACTAATAGGATTTTTTGAAATATTAATTGCACTTGTATTATCACATAAAATAGGCGTATTATTAAAATTCAATCCAAAGTCCATAAGAGTGTTTTTCATCCACAACACTTTTGCACAACAACTGCCAGCAGAAACATATTCTGCCTCGGCTGTTGACAAGGAAACTGAATGTTGTTTCTTACTAGACCATGACACCAAATACTTTCCTAAAAAGTGACATGTTCCTGATGTGCTTTTTCTATCTAATCTACAACTTCCAAAGTCAGAATCTAAATATGAAATCAAATTGAAATTAGAAGTTTTAGGATAAAGAAGAGATTGAAAAATAGTTCCTTTTAAATATCTAAAAATTCTTTTAACAGTAGTTAGATGAGATTCTTTAGGATTTGATTGAAATCTAGCACAAAGACATACTGAATACATTATATCTGGCCTGCTAGCAGTAAGATATAATAAACTACCAATCATACCTCTATATAACTTGTTGTCAACTGATTTTCCAGTTTCATCCAAATCAAGTTTTATATTAGTACACATAGGATTTGTAAATGTCTTGCCATTTTCAAGTCCAAATTTCTTAAGTAAATCAGTCATGTATTTTCTTTGATTCAAAACATTTCTAAAATATTTTTGATAAATTTGAAGTCCTAAGAAGAAATTTAGTTCTCCCATCATACTCATTTCAAATTCTTTTTGCATTAACTTTGAAAACTCATGACAAAGGGTTTTATTAGTTGATCCAAAAATTACATCATCAACATAAATTTGAACCAATAAAACATTATTTTTTACAGTTTTTTTAAAGAGTGTTAGGTCTTCCATTCCAATAGTAAAATCATTTTTCAAAATAAAAGAACATAATATTTCATACCAAGCTCTAGGTGCTTGTTTAAGGCCACAAAGAGCTTTAATAAGTTTAAAAACAGAATCTGGTTTTTGAGAATTTTCAAAACCAGGAGGTTGCTCAACATAAACTTCCTCCATTAAATAACCATTTAAAAAGGCAGATTTATCATCCATATGAAATAATTTAAAATTCATATAAGATGCATAGGCTAAAAGGATTCTAATGGCTTCTAACCTAGCTACAAGTGAAAAAGTATCATCATAATCTATTCCTTCTTCTTGATTGTATCCTTTAGCTACTAATCTTGCTTTATTTCTAGTTATTGTGCCTTGATCATCCTGTTTATTTCTAAAGACCCATTTGGTTCCTATTACTGGATAATTCTTAGGTCTTTCCACTAATTCCCAAACTTCATTTCTTTTAAATTGGTTTAATTCATCTTTCATTTCTATTACCCAACTTTCATCATATAAAGCTTCTTCTATAGTCTTGGGTTCTTGTTGAGGCAGAGAATTCCACTAGGTTTCCTAAGTTTCTTCTAGTTTGAATTCCTGTATCTAATTCACCTATCACAATTTCTAAAGGGTAATTCTTTAGGGTTCTAGACTGTCTAGGTAAAACATTTAAAGGTTCTTCAGTATCATGTTCCTATGAATAGGACTGAATTTCTTTTATATCATTTTCAAAATCATTCTTTAAGTTCTCAAGTCTCATGTTATCATTAGAGTCAAGTTCATCCATTTGATCTGTCCTTTTCTCAAAGGGATCAGATTTATCAAATCTTACATGAACTGATTCTTCAAAAATCCTTGACTTCTTATTATAGACTCTATAAGCTTTGGAGGTAGCATAATATCCTAAGAAAATACCTTCATCAGATTTTGGATCGAACTTACCAAGATTATATTTGGTGTTTAAGATGTAAACCTTGCATCCAAAAACTTTAAAGTAATTTACTTTAGGTTTTCTGTTATTCCATAGTTCATAGGGTGTCTTTTTCAAAATAGGTCTAATTAAAACTCTATTAATAATATAGCAAGCTGTATTCACAGCTTCTTCCCAAAAATATATAGGTAGGCTATATTCATTTAACACAGTTCTAGCCATTTCTTGAATTGTTCTATTTCTCCTTTCTACAATCCCATTCTGTTGAGGTGTTCTTGGTGCAGAAAAGGTATGTTTAATACCTATGTTTGAGCAAAAGGAATTAAATTCCTGATTCTCAAATTCTCCACCATGATCACTTTTCAATGAGATTATATTAAAACCTTTTTCATTTTGAACAGATTTGCAGAAACATTCAAATAAAGTAAAAGCTTCATTTTTAAATTTCAAAAAGAAAATCCATGTAAATCTAGAATAGTCATCAACTAAAACATATACATATAATTTACCAGCTAAGATTTCTACTCTTGAGGGTCCAAAAAAATCCATATGAATAAGTTCTAGAGATTTAGATGTAGCAACTTTATTAATAGATTTGAAGGATGATTTTTGTTGCTTGCCAAGTTGACATGCATCACAAAATCTGTCACTTTCAAATTTGAGACTAGTTAAATCAGAAACTAAATGTTTCTTAGATAACTTATTTAAAACATATATATTACAATGTCCAAGTCTCCTATACCAGATCCAAGATTCACTTACTTTAGTAGTCAAACATTTTACTTGTTGTTTACATAAGAAATTTAAATCCAAATTATAGACATTATCAGTTCTTGGTGCTTTAAATTTAAACAGTTTATCTTTAGAAACAGTACAAAAATTGTTAGTAAAGTCAACAGTATATCCATCATCACAAAGTTGAGAGATACTTATCAGATTGTGTTTTAATCCTTGTACATAAAGTACTTTGTTGATTGAGACTGTTTTTGGATCTCCAATAGTTCCAATGCCAACAATTTTTCCTATGGCATTGTCGCCAAATGTGACAAGTCCTCCTTCCTTTTGAGTGAGTGAAGAAAAATTCAATGAGTTTCCACTCATATGTCTTGAGAAACCACTGTCCATGTACCATATATCTTTTCTTCTCTGGTAGCCTGCTACCTCATCGATTTCTGCCATGAAACACATGTTTGCTTTTAGATTGACTTCTTCTTTCTCTGAGCTTGATTCAGGAGAGATACTGGAGTCTTCAGATACACTCCAAGTGGCTTTCATAGCTTTCTTGTCTTTCTGCTCATAGTCATTTCTTTTGAATAATTTCTTCTTCTTTGCGTCCTTCAATTATGGGAAATCTGGTCTGATATGACCCATCTTCTTGCATTCATAGAATCTTACTTCCTTATCATCTTTCTTAAAAGATTTTTTGAAGCCTCTTTTATTATTGTAGAACTTTCTAAATTTCTTGGCTAGCTGAGGCAGCTCTTCATCTGAGTTTGACGAGTCAGAGATCTCTGATTTAGATTTTACTTCTCTGTTCTTCAGCTTTCTATTATTTTGTTGTGAAGTTACTTTCAAGGCAATATCTTCTCTTTTGATAAGTAATTTATGTTCATTGGACTCATCTTGCATTTTAGCTTCATACATCATAAGTGTACCAATCATCTCTCTCATGGTTAGATTTTTGATAGGAGTTGATTGTCTGATTGCAGAAAAGATACCATTCCATCGAGTAGGAAGTACCCTCAGTACTTTTAATGCTTGATCAGCCTGTTTGATAGGTTCTCATAGAGCTGTTATATTATTGACAATTTCTGTCAATCTCCCATTCATTTGGGTAATTCTTTCTCCTTCAAACATTATGAAAGTATCAAATTTCAGTTTTTCAGTTGCATATCTCATTTGTCTCACATTGTCTGTTCCTTCATATGCCACAACTATTGTCTGCCACATCTCATATGCTGTTGGGCACTGAGATACTCTGTTAAATTCATCTGGTCCTAGACCGTAGATGATTGCATTCATAGACTTCTAATTCATATCATACTATGCTTCTGTAGAAACACTCCATGTCTCAGTATTTTTAGGAATTTCATAAGGAGTCATAATCTTTGAATAAACTTTATATCCAAGGTTTTTCAGATATATTATCATGCGCAATTTCCAGCAGCCATAGTTATCTCCATTAAAATATGGTGCTCTGACCATTTACATCCCATCTCTTATATCAGTCATGATGCTCTGTTTTAATCTTTAAATGCTTCTAGCATGCTAAGGTTCTATCAGAAGCTCCTCCTCTGATACCAATGGTTGGATCTTGAATATATAGATTATACACAAGAGGTGGGTGAATTGTGTCTTTCAGATTTTTCGTTATCTCTTCAATTGAATGAGTTCTATCCTCTATGCTTTATCAGATTTGATCATGCAGCAGAAATAAATAAAAGTAGGGACACAAATATGTATAGTGGTTCGGGGAACAGAAGCCTCCTAGTCCACTCCACCAACGCTCAACTTCACGAGCTTGATGATTTTCACTATCTGGTCCTCGTTTCAACAGACCGGTCCACAACTGAATACAGGCAACTGACGCCTTTACAATCCAAGGCAAAACAAAGCCTTCTGGTTCAAACACAAACCTACACATCTTAGAATGAGAATATGGTTACTCAAGAATAAAAAGAATTTCAAAAAGAAGTTTTCCAGTTGATATTCACAATTGCAACAAAATGCAATTGACAGCAGATGGATCGTCGTCTCTAGAAATATTGATTTTCAAAACAAAGCAATTCCATGTCGATCCGGTTGCAGTAGATACAGAGATATAGTTCACAACTTCAGCAGTAGTAGATCCACAGTAGATATTTGATGCAGAACAAGTGAATCTTCTATCAAGTTCCTTCTTCTTCTTAAATGAATAGAGCTTTGACGCTCCTTTTTGCATCAGTAGATCAACGTGATTTTTTACAGTCTCTATTTTACAACTTTTTTTAATAATAAAGATTGATCACCACTCTCCCATATATATATTTTTTTTATCAGAGAGAACATATATAATAAAGCTGAGCATATCTCCTGCACATTTAGATCCATAAAATTCGCCTTCTGATTTGTAATATTCAAAAAATTGAACTTACAGAGTAGTCGTAACTTCCCTGAAAACTCAGCATAAAAAGCTCCTTTTAAATCGATCTTTAATCCAATGATAAAATGACTTTGAATCAGTCAAAGTCGTACTTTAAAAATGACTTTAAATCTGGCTTGAAATCCGCCCAATAATTAGCTTGCTGACCATTGCATAAAAATATCGTTTTTAAAACTTTCCGACGCCAAACGTAAGGTTGATGATGGGACCTCCAAACGTAGGGTTGATAACATAGTCTTCAAACGTAAGGTTCACAATGTAAGGTTGAACATAAACGTAGGGTTCATGTTACTTTCTTCAAACGTAAGGTCCACAATGTAAGGTTGAATATAAATGTAGGGTTGATCATCCATACTTTTTCTTCAACTCTCAAACGTACGGTAAAAGATCCATAATTTTACTTAATCCATACTTTTCTAAGAACGTATGGTTGTTCACAAAAGTAAGGTTGATGAACCATAATTTTGAGAAACAAACGTAACATTTAGTACCTATGTACGGTTCTCCTTCCATACTTTGCTGAAAACCAAAACGTAAGGTTCCTTCCTAATGTAAGGTTCTTCTTCCATACTTTGCTGAAAACATATGGTTGTTTAACCATACTTTTCTCTTATCTCAAAAAGTATACACAATTTTCATCCTTACGCTACGTTTATCCACGTAGGGTATGAACAATGATTCCAGGACGCGCTTAAAGCAGATTCCGAACAAGTAAGGTATGAACAGTGATTCCAGGACGCGCTTAAAGCAGATTCTGAACAAGTAATAAATTCTCGTTATTTCAAGAGTAAAATAAATTAATAAATTGATGAAAAATACTAAATAAAATCATTAGAAAATAATTAAGGGTATTTGTGAGAATCAAAATTATCATAAAGATACAGAGTATTATTTTTAATAATCTCCCCCTTTAAATAACATTATATATTGTTGAAAACAATACTTTGATCAACAAGAACCTCTGTGGTTGAATTTTCTTTGGATAAGCGGATACAACTAGTGATTGTTAGCAGTGGGAAAGTAAGAAATTGACGGCGGTCTTAGATACTTGGGTGTGTAAAATGTTTCGGGAAGAGTAAGTGATTGGAACAGATGAATCTGCGGGGCAATAGACGTAGAATTGGAGCTAGGAGAGAAACATGAGGTGGTATACATTTCGACATGTTACAACCACCACCCTAATGTGGTCCCCACTAGGCTCAGGAAGCTGGAGGATAGGGGAAGGGAGTAGCTGCATGCGGTCAAGAAGCGTGATCCAAGGGCTCCAAGAATGATTCGAGGTATGGTCTGTGTCTACTACTAGCTTCCATATTAATAGACATAGGTACCAATCATTCCTTCTTGCCACGAATCTTGTTCACGACCTAGAGTTTCCGGTTAAACCGAGGACTTGACCCTTAAATCTGGAGATACCTTTGGGAGGAGACTCGATAATCACGCTTATGCCGATGGTGTGATCTGGCCCTTGAGGCGAGAGTTTCGGTTGGAACCTCTTGGTGGAAGCATCAAGGCCTTACAACATTAGTTTGGGGATGGACTGAACATCCACAGTTTATACTCAGATTGACTATTTTAGGCAAAAAGGATATAGTATATCTACAACATTAGAATGGGGTTTTCCTTGGTTGGTGAAAAAGGAAACCCAAGAAATACAGGATAAACTCATGCATATGAGGGTACAATTGATCAATCTTGAGTCGACCATCCTTACCCTCGTGGCAGTAGGAGTTTTGAGATTTCAGTTCCCAACAGTAGTGGAAGAGTGTGGAGAAATCTTTACAAAAGATGTTTCCAAGACTACCTCCCCAAATTTAGAAGGAATTATGCTTTGGCTGAGTACTACCAGAGATTTGTACCTAACTTCTCCAGGGTAGCATCACCCTTTTTATCTTTGATGAAGAAGGGGGAGCCTTTCCTATGGACGGGGAAGTGTCAATAGAGCTTTCAAGAGCTAAGACAGAGACTGACAAGTGCCCCATCTTGAGGATACCAAAAGAGGGAGTTGGGTATGTAGTCTACTAAGACGCATCAAGGACCAGACTAGGTTGTTTCTTGATGTAAGAGTGGGCAGTGATCGCCTATAGATCACATCAGTTGAGACAACATGAGCAGAACTATGCTACCCATAACATGGAGTTAGCAGTAGTGGTCTTTGTGCTGAAGATGTAGCGACACTACTTGATGGGTGAATGGTTTACTGTTTACTATGATCAAAAGAGTCTCAGGTATATCTTCCCCCATAAGGAACTGAACTTGAGACAACAACGATGGATAGAGTTCCTCTAGAACTATGACTTTGAGATAGTCTATACTCCTGGAAAGGGGAACGTGGTAGTAGACGCACTCAGTAGGAGGTCTGGTCTACAACTACTAAGTGAGGTGTCAAAGAAGCTATTTGTGCTTCAGATATACTTAATGGATAAAGATGGATCAACTTACCTCTAGTCTATGACTCTCACTCCCCCAATTCTTCTGCAAGTTCAGGAGGCACAGCTTGGGGACATTGACTATGAGGCCCGATGTGCTCAGATATCCTCAGGACAGTCTCCTGAAGGATTTTCTGAAGGTGGGGAGCACGTCTTTCTCTTAAAAGGATGCACCATGGTACCAGTGACGCTACTAGAGGAGGTGTTGAGGGGGTTCCATACATCCCCTTTAGTGGTACATCCTGGAGTGGCGAAGATGTACCAGGACCTCCAACGTCAGTACTGGTGGCCAGGGATGAAGAAGGCAATGAAATAGTTTGTATCACGATGCCTCACTTGTTAGCAAGTGAAGACTGCACATTATAGGCACACTTCTTATGCCTATAGGAGATAGATACCCTTGGAGTCTGAGGAGGGAGGTCATGTCTTCCTACGAGTCTCACCCCGATGAGGATTGTAGAGATTCGGCCGGGGTGGAAAGCTATCTTCGAGATTCATAAGACCTTTCTAGATCCCCAGCAGAGTAGGCGAGGTGGCGTACCATCTAGATCTTCCCCCACAGATGAATCGGGTGCATAATGTTTTCCATGAGTCATAGATAAGGAGGTACGTGCATGATCCATCGCACGTTATTGACTGGGGTGAGCTGGGCATCGACGATAGGGTGACTTTTACGAAGTTTCCAGTGGAGATAGTGGATCAACAAGAGTGAGTCCTTTGTGGACGGATGATCCCTCTGGTGCAAGTTCTGTGTATCACGGGAACCTCCAGGAGAGAACATGGGAGTGAGAGGCTCAGATTCGTGCTCAGTACCCTCATTTGTTTGATTTGCCTTTATTTTGGCTTTTGAGGACGAAATGTCCTAAGCTGGAGAGAATGTAAAGACCCAAAAATTCCACATATATATATATATATATATATTTTAAATTATTTGGGATTATTTTGAGGTTTCAAAATCTGACACCATGCAATTTCGAGGCCCGAAGTGCCCGGAATGATCTGTCAAAATTTTGTTAAGCTTCAATTAGGACGCATGGGCAGTTTTCCTAAAAAAGTGGAAAAAATATTAAATGTGTGTCCGGATCAGAAATCTGAGGGCACCATTGCATCAGGATAACATTTTTACCCTAGGCATGACTTAAGTTTAGTCGGCACATGCCTCTGGTGAGAAAACCCAAAAATGACATAACCGTAAATAAAATAATTAAATAAAGTTATTTTATTTTTCAAATGTTTATAATTCACAAACGGTGACTCATATTAAAAATCGGAGACCGCCGCTGAGCTTGTGAGAGTATTTTTTCTTTAGGCACATACTAACATTGTCTAGCATATTCCAACTATGGAAGTTAGTTTTTGGCCATAAATAAAATAATTAAGTAACAATTATTTTATTGTTAAAATCCATAACTTCTAAACAGTAACTTGAATTAAAAATCTGAGAGTACAATTGAGTTCTTTGGGACATGTTCCCATTAGGCATAGCCTAATCTTAACTGACGCAGGTTGAGGGTGAATGTTAATAATTTATTGAATTTTTTTTAAGGTACGTTCTATAAACGTACGAGCGGTGTTTTCTAACTTTTGAACCGGTGCTCAGAATAAAAATCTGAGGGCACTGTTGAATCCGTAGCGCCAGAATTTTCTTAAGAGAGGATTCACTTCGACCGTAGAAGGTTAGAAGAAAAAGTTAGATTTTGGACATTTAAAAGATTAATAAAATAATAACGTTATTTTATTTTCTTTCTTTCTTTTCCTCCAATAGACAAGAGGTGGTGGCAGGACCAACGACGTGACAATCCATTAAATGGCTTGAATCCTCAATTCTTTGTAACATCACCATTATAATTAGGAAGGTTCCTTAATTAATTTAACCCCATTAATTCCACGTGCATTACTCACCCTCCCCCTCTCCTATTTATATGAAGATTGGGGAGGAGTATTGGCACAACTTCACCAAGCGATGAAGCTCTGGAAAAGTACCGCGACACCAACCACTTGGAGGACGGAACCGGTTCCAGTGGTCGGTGACGAGCACCACCAAACGACGAACACTGACTCTTCCTCAAACACGGATGTTCTCCAATGATCTTGAGGTATGGGGTTTATTTTGATGTTGTCTTTGATGAATTAAATCCTCTCCTGATTGCTATCACCTTGACGTGGAGGGTGTAGGCCAAACGAACAAGGCCCAGACCCTCCGCCGCTTCGTTCTTGATGTGAACTTTGGGGAACAATTTCCAAATCAACGACAACATGAAATAGCGGGTCACACTATGTCGGCGGCAACGCAGAAGAGCCGTAGGTGCAGAAAACACCAAGAATGGACACCAGATCCACTACTGGAAAATGGACCTATACCCACGGTTTTGGAAAAAACCGTGGGTATAGGTCACCCTATCCCCACGGTTTTCAAAAACCGTGGGGATAGGTAGTTTTCCAGAACCTATACCCACGGTTTAAGAAAACCGTGGGTATAGGGTACCCTATACCCACGGTTTAGGCAAACCGTGGGTATAGGGTCTCAAAAACATGTCTATACCCATGGTTTGGCCATAAACCGTGGGTATAGGTGAGCTCTATCCCCACGGTTTTCCCAAAACCGTGGGGATAGCCTTTGGTTAAAAACCTATACCCACGGTTTTGACAAACCGTGGGTATAGGTTTCCCGCGTTTGCACGGGGAATTTTTTTTTTCCGCGGGAATTTTTTTTTTTGGTGGGAGTTCTATACCCACGGTTCTTCCCTCTATACCCACAGTTTAAATAAATATATTTAACAAAATATATATACATATACGTAAAGTCGACATTGGGGCAGTGGTAAGGTGGTTCGTTAGCGGCGAAGAGGTCACAGGATCGAATCCGGACACCCGCTATTTTATAAAACCTATACCCACGGTTTGAAAACCGTGGGTATAGAGTATTGACACGGTGGCAAAAACCTATACCCATGGTTTGACCAAAACCGTGGGTATAGGTCTGGGACCTATACCGACGCCGTTCAGCCGCACGGTTCCCAAAACCGTGGGTATAGCCTATACCCACGGTTTTGGGGGCTATACCCACGGTTTTGAATCGTGGGTATAGGTCTATTTTCCAGTAGTGAGCACATATGGTGACCCACAAAAGAAACCGCCGATGCACCATGTCGGCGACGGCTAGAGGAGACCCGCGACAACCGAACATGGGTGGTGGAAGGCGGCGCACGACGGTGCGCCGCGGCGGCCATGGGTGGTGGAAGGCGGTGCACGAAGGGGCACCGCGGTGGCCAAGGGCAGTGGAAGGCGGCGCGCAATAGCGTGCCGTGGCAGACAAGGGCGACCGACTCGAGCTGGCTACACAGGACAAAATGGAATTTTGTAAATTCACAACATACCTTGATACATACACAATACTCCCATATCTTTCTCTCTCGAGCCTAGTGCAACCCATTTGCCTCCCACTTTTCAAACCTTCTCGATACCCTCGACCAAGATTGCAATAAAATTTTGATTGATAGGAATGAATTAACCTTTGAAGTATTTAAAATTTAAGTCTAGATATTTTAATAATTATAAGAAAGAGTTGAGTACACCAACTCTAGTTTCTCTAGTTTCACCGGTTAATCCTAAGCTTAGAAATAGAATTGTTGTACCAGAAAAGGAAGTTAAATCAAAGTGGATATTGTCCATTAAGTATCTGGTACTCAAAGTTCTCTATAACCAAGGGTGGTTGTAGTGGTTCTCATCAAAGAAAATACCTTTCTACCCAAATATGGTTTATGAGTTTTATCAACATGTAGAGTTTGTGTATAATCAAGATCATGCTGATTGGATAAGAAGTTGTGTGAAAGGATAAGTATTTGATTTTTCATCAAGGAAATGGGATAAATTTTTATGTGTACCTTATGATGGAATTTATGATGAATACCAAGGAATAATTCCATAATCCAGTTATTTTTTTTATATATGTGCATGCTCTTGTTATGCTGACAAGAGATGGCACAACATGAAGGCCTATTGCCTTAAAACTGGATGGAGATTGTAGGCTACTCTTTAAGTTTTTATAACACATTCTTTTACCAAGAAAATGAGTTTTTTTAAATATAAGGTACCAATATGTTTATCTTATATCTCCCATGATAGAAGGTCACAAGATAAATATTTTTAGATACCTTATGGTGCATATGTGTGAGATTACCAAACCATACTTGAGATATAATTATTTGATCTACCTGAAGATGATTTCTACCATATTGAAGGTCGAGGGAATAGTAGATGATAATGAGGATTCTAGTATATAATGTGGTGTTTTATGTATTACAAGTTATACTTTTTCAAGGATAAAGCTTAGCTAGAATCCCTAGAAGAAACTGTGGGTTTAAGATTTTGAGAAGTTATATGCTGATTATAATCTAGTTGACCATCCAACCAGACCTAGATATAAAGTTGATCCAATCTTGTAGCTTGATGAAGTAGTGGAATATTCTTATGAGGATAAAGAAGAAACTGTTACTAAATAAGAATAAAAGTAACCATCTGTTGATATAGGGAGTGATCTTGAATTGTATCCCAAATCTTCTCCCATTACTTTTGGAGATCCTAGTTGAGCTAAGAGGTTTCCAAAAAGAGAAAATTTAGTTAAAAGTGATGAAGAATATACCAAGGTCTCTAGAGAGGAGCAATATAAAAGTTACAAATCAACTAAAGCATATGATGATGATGATGATGATGATGAGGAGAAATAAAATTAAGAAGAAGATGAGAATGGAAATGGTGAAAATGATAATGGGAATGAAAGGGATATAAATGATTGAAGAAGTGAGGATGGAGATGATTGTGACCTTAATGGTTTTAGTGGACGAATTAAGAGGAAGGAAGTGGAGATGCCTCTAGAGATTTAGGATTCACTTGTTGAGGGGTAGAAATACCCATCTATGGAAATATTCCATGAAGATCTTACTGTTGATGAAGTTGAAGACAACTCAGTTTCCACTGGTTAAACAGTTTCTGATTTCACATTAATGGAATAGTTTAGTGTGATTGTGTCTGTATAACAACATGTAGATGAGTAAGAGAAGTAGGATATTTTTGAGGAAGAATTTTGGAATGAATAGTTAGTTGATTTAAATGTTCATAAACCTCTTGTGGATGAGAATGTGGAAGGTGAATCCACTGATGTTTAGATGCTAGATGCACCAACAATTGGTACATAGTTAGAATCAGAGTCTACCGGTACTATTGCACAAATATCAGATGCTCAAAAATAAAAAAAATCCCTGTAGTCATTGTATAAGTTGTAGATGGATAGAGTTATGATATTCTTAGAAGTGTTGAGACAGTAGTGGTTGTACCTGATGGCGTGGTATCTCCTGCCACTCCATCTATATCATCTATTGTTTTAGATGGATGGGTTGATCCAATATAAGAGGAATGGGGAAAGTTTTATAGTGTTTTAAGGAGTCTACCAAATAATTGTGGATCTGAGGTTAGAGTTGAAGGAGATCCTAAGGGATCATTTATAGCCCAAGTTGATTTTGACGGGCTGTTGGAAAAGTTAGATTCTATTATAACTCCTACTCTTGAACCAGTTTCTCCAACTCCTCATGTTAGTCCAGTGGATTTATTCACTCAAGCTGACTTGGATTTTTTTAGTGAAAAGACTATTTATGAGTTTTATAATTGTTTGAGGAATCAGTCTCCTATCGTAACAAAATTAAGTGAAAATGATTTCTGTTATCTATTTAAGTTGGTTATTAGACACCTACAACCAAAGATAATGCATAAAATTTCTGGAATTGAGATTTAGAATAAGTGGATAAGTGGTGAACTGGAATCCCTTAAGTCCTTTATTAAAGAGATAAGATCTGATTTTAAAGCATCCATGAATGACATTCTAATAATTCTTGAGGATATATCTTAAGATACTTCGGTTACTAGTATTCCTCCTCCAATTGTGTTTGATATTGATCAGTTAAGGATATTTGTCAAAGATAAATTGAGAGCTTCTTCAACGAGTGCTTTTGAAAGTGTCACTGATCATCCACAAGAGTCCTTTAGTAGAATTCAGTATAATTTTGATCATGTTCTCAAGTTAGTTTCCTACTATGCCCGTGACATGAAAGATAACATGTAAACCATTAATAAGTCCATAAAGTTCTATCTATATAGGATTTATACCAAGCATGTAATAGATGCAAATTTCAAATTCTTGGATGAAAATTTGAGGATGCCTCCTATGACTCAGGCTTTAAAAGTACAAGTAAGATATCTCAAGGAGATGACTCATGTTTTGAACCATTTCATGGAATAGAAAAGCTATTTATTTAATGAAATGGAAAGAGGTGTCCAAATCATAATGTACTTTATAAATATCAAAAATCCTATGCTTCATGTTCATGGTCAAGTCATTGTTTCTTAGGAAGCTGTTCCAAGTACTCCGTAGCTTCCCCTCAGACCAGGTGTTGCTCAGGATCCTCTTACCCCTTTACCTACCCAATTTCAACCTTTTACAATGTCTCCTACTCAAGCTTTGAGAAACCTTCACCCATTTTTTATTGTGGAAGATCATCCTCAGGCTATAGCTGGACTCTCATATAGTGTTCCATCTATTTTCACTACTAGAAATTTAAGCTATAGCTACATACCTATATCCACGGTTTTATAGTTTTGTGGCTATAGCTTGTTTATAGCCACAGTTTAATTTTTGATCCGTGGCGACACAATTTCGTCCCCCTTCTTTTTTTGATTCCCTTCGGGCTCTGCTGCCATCCCCAATATGTATCCCCCCTTTTTTGATTCCAGTTGGGATCCTCCTCCATCCATGATATGAAACCCTCTCACCACAGCTCCCTCCTCCCCCAACAACCTCTCCTCTTCCCTGACGACCTCTATCACTGTGCCCTCCTCTCTTCCCTCGCGGATTTCCTCTCTCTCCCTCACTGCTATCCTCTATCGTTCTTAATTTCTGGCTTCGGTTCCTCCATCCCTCATCACGATTCCTTCATTCACGTCGCAGATTCTCCAATCGTGGCTCACCTTCTCCATTTGGGGTTGCTCCATCCCTCGAGCGGTACTCCCTTCATCCATACCATTCATTGGGCATTCCTCCTCCATTCAGTGCGTCGGCAGAAGGGTTCCTCCCTCCATACCCTTCTTCGGGCCTTCCTCCTCCATACGGTGCATTGGCCCAACTAATTTACTTAATTCTGTTATGTGGCTGCTGTTTGCAGTTTTGGTCCTAGTATAATGAGTAAATGCAGTGTTCCTTATAACTTTGGAACTTTCCCCATGATCCATGACTCATGGTTGAGATAAATTTAAAGATTCGGGCCAATAATGGTTGATAAATTCTTAGGAAGTATAAATTTTGGTTTTCCAAGGATGTGGTAATTTTTAGAACCATTATTTTGTTAGAGAATATATATTTGTAAATTCTCAATAAGATTTTCAGTTATGTGAATTGAGGCTTGAGGGTGATATAGGATCTCGAGTGTGTGTCTGAGCATAGATTAGTGGACCTGTAACAATTTTAAGCTTTAGGTTTTTCACCATGGAGACTCCATGGTGTAGATCTCCATGTGTTGGAGGGAAAATACCCAGGTGGAGTGACCTTTTCCCTATTATTGGGAAATTTGGTTTTACTTGTCTCCCTATAGTAAAATACCACTTTACCATGGCCATGGTTTTGGTTGTTTCATCTCTTCTTGGGTGATGTGGTTAGGTGTTTTGGAGGGACTGTCCCATGGGATTATCCCTATTGAAAAAAGAAGGAAAAATACCATTTTGTATTGGTTTGGCATGGTGGAAAATTGTGATGGTTGAGATGTCTTGTTTTGGTGCCCATTTATACTATGATTGGCTAGGTATGGTGCCCTATATTCACACCTATGGAAACATCGAGTCAAAATGCACTATATGGGAAATTTAGGTGATAGTGGTGCTTCTTGGGAAATACAACCATGATATAGAACCTTATAGTTGGTAATTTTTTAAAGAGTTATAGATGATGGGTTTCATTAGTTCTCATTTGAAAAATGATTAGAAAGGGTTGAGGGATTTGTATGGTCCTTAGTGTGTATAGGGCTTGTGGGTTTCATTGGATAGGTCCATAAAATCATAGAGGAATGTACCTGTGTTTTGTTTGTTTGGTACTTCTGAGGATTCCCCCCAGGAAATGAAGAGCACCACCACAAAAAAATGAATATTTTAATGGATTCTGAAATGATGAGGATGGAGGCTCACTCAAAGAAAGGTAAATAAACATTTATCCACTTTGAGTTTTTAAACAACTCAACCCTCCTCTCTTCCTCCCACACATGTGAGCGAATCAGGGGAGGTTTAGGGAGCTTCATCCCCTATTCACCTTCAATTTCACCTTTAAATGTGGTGGTTTTTATGGACCTCCATGGTGATTCAATGTGTGATCTCATCTTCCTTTCATTCTAGTTTCCCATTTATCTTCTAACTAATTTAGTGAAAATTATAATGGAGTTAGAGATGATTTCCACTAGATTATGGTAGAAATCATCCAATATCATGGATTTTTTTGGAATCACTAGTGAGAGTATAAAGATGATAAAAGACTGCATTTCCATTTATTTTCATTGAGGATCGTCATTGTATGCTTTTATTTATAGTTTTTTATTAAATTATATTTAAAAAGTACGTGAATAAATGTTTTTATTATGGGTTGGCATTCAGAATGTATTGGAATATGATATGGACCTTCCATGAGTGGTTAGTCATCATAATAGTTTGAATAGGTTATATGATGATATTATAGATAATTATGCCATTATTTTTCTTATGTGAGAAGTATAAGAGGATTAGTCCCCACTGGAATTTAAATCGTGACCAAACTTATGCGATGAGCATAAGGGGACTAGTCCCCACTAGACCTAAAATCATTCCTAGAATTCTGTGATGAGCATAAGAGGACCCTACCTTTCCATATATGAAAAGTATAATATTTATTATGTGATAAGAATAGGATGATTAACCTTTCCTAATGCATCATAATCCCATCCTTCTTCATGCGATGAGCATGGAATTCCTTTGGTGATGAGCATGGAATTCCTTAGGCGATGAGCCTAGAGTTCATTAGGTGATGAGCCTAAAATACCACAGGTGACTAGCCTATGATGACTTTGATGATGAAGCTAGGATTATATAGGTGATGAGAATATTATTCCTTAGATTATGAGCCTAATATGACTATATGGATTGATAGAAGAAGATATAACAGCCTTCCTGCCCAGATCATAACTGAAGATCCATCCTTTACTTATATGTGAAAAGCATAAGATTCCCTCACTTCTAGAAATGAGAAAGATATTTATGGGATTGTCTAAATATACAATGTAATTGAAATTATAGTCAACTTTGATCATTAGGTTGTCACCTTGATAAGGAAGAAAGTGACATTATTAACTGATTTCCACATGGAGATGGAATCAAGAACAAGATTCATGGGCATCTGTTAATTATATAAGAGAAATATGAACTAGGAGGGGGGATTAGAAGGGGGAGGGGGTGTCCAGGAGGGTTTGCAGGGGGGCTAACAGGGGGGGGGGTGGTAGGGGGGATTGGAAGGGGGAGGGGGGTGTCTAGGAGGGTCTGTAGGGGGGGGGGGTGATGGCAGGGGGGGGGGTGTGTCCAGGAGGGTCTGCAGGGGGGGGGGGGGCAGGGGGACTGGCAGGGGGAGGGGGGGTTGTCCAGGGGGGCTGGAAGGGGGTGGGGGGGGGGTGTCCAAGAGGGTCTGCAGGGTGGTGGTGGTAGGGGGGACTGGAAGGTGTGGGGGGGGGGTGGAAGGGGGTAGTGGGGACTGGTAGGGGGGAGGTGTGGGGGTGTCTAGGAGGGTCTTGTTTATATCCATTTTGATTTATAAGGAACTTCCAGAACCACATCCCATGATGAAGGTTCCTATTTTTTTACCTTCATTCATGAATATTAATTAATGACACCCTATGGATGTGTCCTCCCCAAGAGATTAATTTTATATGGATCACTCCTCATTGATGGGTTTTAACTCTTTTTTAGTGAAACCATAGCTCACCATACCGATATCTACTTCTTGTGAGATCATTACCAGAAAATGTCTTCCATTTCTTATACACTTTCACTAGAAGTAGCTACAGTGGTTGACGCATGTTTGATGTTGATGAGTTCTACTAATGTAGATTCTTCAACTGGAGCTAGAGCTGGAGCTAGAGCCAGAGCTGGAGCCGGAGCTGTAGCCGGAGCCGGTCCTGGTGCCGGTACCGATGCTGATGTCGATGATGATGCTGGTGGCGTGAGAGGTGTTGATGGTGTTTCTATAGGAGGTGTGGATGAGGGTTATCATGAATCTGATGATACTGATATTGATACTCACTATTGATGTGAATTGTATTTTTGGATTGTTAATATTTTTAATTTTATTATGCAGTGAGGTTTGATTATTGTAATACTGAATTGTATTACGATGTTCTGAATGTTTCTACATATATTGAATTACACTATTATGAGATATGTTTGTTTATGTAGTAGTTAAGTTTTATTATTATTATATTTAATTGTATCCTCCTCCGACGCGACCATTTTACCTCCTCGATGACGCTGCTCCGAGGTGTCCCCTCTATCTCCTCCGACACACCTCTTACGGCATGTAGTCCAATTTTCCATTTTTTTCTTGAGGCGGCCGCTCTATTAGTTTCATTGATCATATTGTGAGTTTGATGACTTGTACTGGTATGTAGGATAGTGATGCATGCTATGCAGAGAACCAACAAGAAAACATAGCCAATGCAATTGATTTGCTCCCATGACTTGCAACTGGAATTGACGTAAATATAAAATTCAAAAGGTAATGGTTATTTTATACCATCTTTTCAAGACATTAGCAACCATTTGTTGTGTTTTTAATCAAATTGACTTGTCATACACCATGATTTCATAATTGATGATTTCAAGTTTACTCTTGAGTGTGCAATATTCGATCTTCTGGACATTGGTCTGTATCATGGTTGGATAGTTGATCCCTAGGTATGCACTTTTGAATCCTGTAACTTTATATTTTTTTTATAACAAATGATACATTATATGTATACCTTCATCATATTTATTTATTTGAAAAATATGAATATTTTTGAATGAAATAGGTTGAATATGAATTGAAAATGGATATAATCTAATTGTATAACAAAAGTGTATGAGGATAAGAAATGAATGTATCTAGAAAAGTGGTAGATAGCATACAATTTATTAGATAATGAACTAAATAATAGATAATTCCTCTTCTTTATTATCCCGACCCTTATCCACTATATAATCTAGGCCTTACTCAGATTCACTCAGTTTCCCGTAAATCATCAATGAATTAGGAGTCTACATTCTTCGATAAGGATCTCCACACCCAGCTTGAACTAATTTCCCATATCAATTTTTTCTTTCCCTAAAAAATAACATCATATATGTATTAACATGAAATATCTATGTAATTAAATTGGAGTCTTATTGTAAGAATGGATACAATACCTTCTTTTCACAAAATTGAATCGCTTGGTTGGATTAAATACAATAGAGTACACTGAGGAACTCTTACTTTGACTCATATAGTATCTTTCCTAATACTTCGGATGATCTTTCCACTTCCTAATACTGGAAGCATCTCCCATTGTAATGATAGAAAACTCAGTCATGGTTCTTATATAGAGTTGAATTAATCATTCTACCTATCCTCATATATACCCTTCTTGACTATTAATTCCTTACACAACACATTTAGGTATGATGTCATATAAAATATCCTTACCTATAGTTTGATATCCAGATGGTGGAATATCTAGAACATACGAGCCTTTTGGGCCTTAATTGCATCCAGAAATTGGGCAAATCATAGCAGCTCTATGAAAAAAGAAGATTACATAAAGACACTTCTAAGGCTCTTTTGAATCTCCATAAATACATGGTAATGGTCCAACTTCATCATGTTAGTAATTTATTTTTCATGGAAAACCTCCACGAATGTTTTCTATGAATGATCATCCCGTCTTATATCTTGATTAATGGTATTACACCATAAAATGGTTTATTTATGGAAAATGGAGGCCTCTAGCATCACTCTCTCATCCACATATGTCTTCTATCTTGATTAATGGTATTCCACTATCAAATGGTTTATTTATGGAAAATGGAGGTCTCTAGCATCACTCTCTCATCCACAGATGTATGGACCTGAGAAAAAATGAACTTGTTGTTTATTCAATCATTTACACCCTACATGCCTGTAATACATAGAAAGGGTGGTGGATGTGGGAGATAGAATACCTGATTATGTCTGGTCATGGAATTTAGAATGTTTCCACCTTAAATGAGAACAATCTAATAAAATACTTAGTAAACTAGATCTGTAACATGAGTAACCAGAGACTGTATAGGGTGTTTGGGGGGGGGGAGGGGGTAGGGGTGGGGTGTGCAGGGGGGGCAGGGGTGGGGTGTGTAGGGGGCATGGGGTGTGTACAAGGGGGGAAGGGGTGGGGTGTGCAGGGGGGGGGGGCAAGGGGGGGGGGGGGGTTGCAAGGAGGCAGGGGTGGGGTGTGCAGGGGGGAAGGGGGTGTGTGCAAGGGGGAAGGGGGGAGGGAGAGGGGGTGCTGTCCAGGGGGGTGCAAGGGGGAAGGGGCTATGCAGGGTGGGGGGGGGGGCAGGGGTGGGGTGTGTAGGGGGGGCAGGGGGTGTGCAAGGGGGCAGGGGTGGGGTGTGTAGGGGGGGCAGGGGGTGTGCAAGGGGGCAGGGGGAGGGAGAGGGGGTGCTGTACAGGGGGTGGGAGGGGGGGGGGTGTGCAAGGGGGGGGGGGGGTGCAAGGAGGTAGGGGATGTGCAGGGTGGGGGGGGGGGGTAGGGGTAGGGTGTGTAGGGGGGTGTGCAAGGGGACAGGGGGAGGGAGAGGGGGTGCTGTCTAGGGGGTGGATCTTCTCAAATTTGCTTAAGCCAAATATGTATATTAATCACCACCAAAAACATATTCAAACCATTATTTCCATGTGAATGGATCTTCAAACATATGCTACATGAGAACCTACTTCATCTCATCAAATGAGCTCCAATAGATTCTGCACATCAGCTCCTAGAAACTTCCTCATTATTTTCCATAACAACTCACATCACCAATCATCTTTGTCATCATGTGAATATAATGGCAAAACTTCCTTATTTTTTTCATTTCTTTGTGACATAATCAGTGGTGGAGGTTTACATAACTTCTAAGATTCAAGATAATTCTTCAAGCCTCATATAAGATTCTCATACTAACACCTTTTCTTGGGAACTTCATATTCCTTCTCAACAAGCTTAGGAACTTCCAAATCCCTTCTAAGTTTTCTAGCTCCTAATTGTCTCATCAATATTCTTGGGTACTCCAACTAACTTGAAAGCCATTTATCATCTGCATACTGGCATGAAACAACTTGTCTTCCTCATTGAAAAAAACTATAACACAAACACAATGTGGAATTAACAATCTCTCACTTTGTGTTTATTATCAATACCAATCTAGAAATTGGTATGTCAAGATGTTCTTTAAATTTCTTCTCTCCTCTTTTTCTCATTGACTTCTCTCATTTTATTTTCTCCCCTTATTGACAATAAATACAAAGTTCATGAAATAGGATGGTATCACTTCATTATTAAATAATGTTCCATCATTCATTCTATTAAAAGTATATGTGATCCATGTTTGGTGTAGAAAATATGAGGGGTTGATTTAGAAAACAAAGCTGTCCCATTAAAAAAATGAACATGATACCAACTGATTATAATTACCATGACTCATTTAGGGGGTTTTCAGATGTCCTCAAGTTGAAACCAAATGATGCTAATTGATATCTTCATTCTTTTTGCAATTACAACCTGAGATCTTGCACTCATCTCAATACACATGTTGAAAACATTCAAGTACATGTAGAAGGTTTTAGAAATCAGACTTGAGATGTCAAATTTCCTCAACTTATTATCATTGATTAATTCAATTTCTCTCCCTTAATATCAGACTTTATTCGGTCATTAACAGGGATGAGATAAATGCATACCTCATCAATGATTCTTTCAAGCACTTTCTAGAAATTCCATATTTGCATGGAATAAATAAGTATGACAGCTTCTCAAGGGTCTTCTCCACTCATCTTCCCATCAAGAAGACACACTATATTCACTCCATCAAGGAAGATATTTCCTTATGATGTTCTTTGGAATACCATTTGATAAATCATACCAAGATGGTGACTTTTTTTCAGATCTGGAATAGTTATTCCAGCTTACTTCCCTTCATTTTCTCTCCTCTTCCTCCAATGGCCCGAAGGCCTTCATTTTTTTATTGATTTTGATAATCCACCTTTAAAGGGGTGAGGTGGAAACCTTACAAGGACAATAGGTGCAAGTATTACATGGACCATAGGCCTTAGAGGAATTCATTTCCCGTAGGCTTCAAACATTACATACAACCCAGACAAATTACTTGGAACTGCTCCTCCCCAGCATCTTCATCGTGAAATCAGCTCTCCACCTTCGCATGGATGTTCGGCTAGGCATTACCGTGCATGCACAGGCTTGTCCTGATGGTATGTTCCATACCCTCTCATTCTTGCAATCCGTTTTTTAGCTTCTACTGTGGTGAAATATCCTTTCTCATCCTCCTTGTAGAGCTTGTTCCTTGTAGGATGTCTGGTTTGCATCTTCACTTAAGGTGGCCCGAAGGCCTTGAGGTGGCCCAAAGGACTTACTGACCCAAAGGCCTGGGTGGCCCGAAGGCCTTACAGGACTCAGGGACCAAATCGGTGGCCCTAAGGCCCAAACGGATGGACTCTTCATGCATGAACTTCTGGATTTTGAAGCATCCTTGGGCAGCATGGATTTCTTTCTTCCCTCTTTGTGTGAGATTTTATTTTTAACATGATGATAGCGCACGGGATGCTCCAGGACCATAGAAGGTTTATTCTTGGCTTGGGAAGAGGACAACAGCCGAGGTGGACCCTCCAACACAGCTGGCAGTGAGCCCTCTCCTAGCCTCTTTAATTCAAGAATTTTTTAAATTGCATTTAGCTTCCTTCTTGATTCTGCTTGTTTATATTAAATTGAAATTTTTGATCAAGTGTTAGTTAAAATAATTGTTTTGTTTGATAAACAAGTCATGGTTTTGTAATAAAACCCCTCTAATAGAGGTGTGCTATATTCAAAAACTCACAGTGGTAGTTTATGCTTATATAGCTTGTTTGAAATTATTGCATTTATGTTTTCCATTTTAATCCTTACCCCTTCTTCTCTCATTTGAGACAACATGAACATCTCCAAAGATTTTTTTGACTCATAGGCGGTGTGAAAGGTGGGGTGGGGGGGTGTGAAAGGTGGGGTGGGGGGTGGGGGGGGGAGGTGTAGGGAGGGGGGTGGGGTTGTGGGCTACTGCAGGCGTGGGGGGGGGGGGGTGCAAAGGGGCTGTCCAGGGGGGCATGGGGGTGCAGGGGGGCTGTCTAGGGAGGGTAAAAGGGCTATCTAGGGGGGTTCAAGGGGCTATCTAAGTGGGGAATGGGGGTGAAGGGGGGGGGGGGGTATCCAGGGGGTTCAAGGGTTGTCCAGGGGGGTGCAAGGGGGTTGTCCAGGGAGGGTGTGCAAGGTGGGGTGGGGGGTGTGCTGGGGGGTCTGCATGAGGGGGGGGGGGATACAGGGAGGGGGGGGGGGGGGGGTGCAGGGAGGGGGTGGGGTGGTGGGATACTTCAGGAGTGGGGGGGTGGGGGGGGAAGGGGCTATCCAGGGGGGGTCTGCCTGGGGGGGGGGCTACAGGGAGGGGGTGGGGTGGTGGGCTATTGCAGGAGTGAGGGGGGGGGGGTGGGGTGTGGAAGGGGGCTGTCCGGGGGGGGGGCATGGGGGTGTAAGGGGGATATCTAGGGGGGTGCAAGGGCTGTCCAGGGGGGTGCAAGGGCTGTCGAGGGGGGTGCAAGGGGGATATCTAGGGGGCATGGGGGTGTAGGGGGTGAAAGGGCTATCCAGGGGGGGGGGTGAAAGGGGGATATCTAGGGGGTGCAAGGGGGTTGTACAAGGGGGAATGGGGGTGTGGGGGGGAGACTGTATAGTGGGGTGAAAGGGCTGTCCAGGGGGGTGCAAGGGGGCTGTCCAGGGGTGCATGGGGGTGCAGGGGGGGTGCAAGGGGGCTGCCCAGGGGTGCAGGGGGCTATTCAGGGGGGGGGGGTGTCGATTTTTTTATGAAATGTGAAGCCCTAGAGCCAAGGTTTTAAACCATGGATGTAGCGATAAAGCCACAATTTTAAACCGTGGCTAAAGCTATATAGCCACGATTTTGAACAATGGCTATAGGCTTTTTGTGGCTTAATGTTCTGCCATGGTTTCAAACCATGGCTAAAACCCTATAGCCATAGTTTAAAACTGTGGATATAGAGCTATAGCCACGGTTCAAACTGTGGCTATAGGGTTTTAGCCACGGTTTGAAATCGTGGCTATAGGGATTTACCTATAGCCACGCCATTACCAGCCATGGTTTTTTGTACCGTGGCTATAACCTATATCCACAGTTTTGGGACTTATAGCCACGGTTTGAAACCATGGATATAGCCTAAATTTTCAGTAGTGTTTACCTCGGGCTGATCCTGCTACCTTAGATAAGGAGCAAGAGAAATCCAAGGATAAAGGTAAAGAACCAATAAAACCCTTAATCAAATCTTAAATATTTTTCATTTTTTTATCTTAGACAGTTTGTATTTGATGGGTATTGGATTGTAATAAATTTTTGATAATCCTATTTAATTTGTTTCTTACCTCTTATTCTGTTTGTTCACTTTTATTGCTTTTACTATATTTACTCTACCAATATTTACCTTTTTGATAATCCCAAAACGGAGAGAATTCTTAGGCCATATTTGTTTTGGAGAACTTTATGAGATTATAGTTCTATGTTATCTTTGAACTATCTGTTTTTAATATTTCTATTCATGATACCATATACACATACTGTGAATGATAAGTCTTGTTTTATATTTTGATCTTACCATGGAATATCATGTTTAAACTTTTGTAATACCTTTGATGACCTGTTTTTACATTTATAATATTCTTTGATGCCATGATTTGTGATCATTGAAAAGGGGGATATTGTTGACCTCTTAGTTTTAATGATCACAAAATCATGATTCTAATGATATTAATTAATTTCATGTATCTTTGTAAGAAATATGTATTTTGAGATGGATGATAAAATTGACTAAGGATGAGACACCATTGAGCTTGGCACTGTAAATTTGAGTTACCGTTGTCTATGACTCACTGCCAATATTAAAATCTCGCTAGGTATGAGACACTGCCTGAATGTCACACCATCATAATGTCACACCGTTGGACTAAAAAATTGACAAAGTATGAGTCACTTTTAGTTGATATATTTTCAGGATGTTGTACCTCCAGATGAGGCACTATCAAGGTCATACCACCAAAACAAAATTTTGGCTAAGTATAACATATCATCAGATGACACACCACCAGTCGAGACACCGCTAGTTGAGATGTCACCAATAGAGTGAAAATTTTCAAAATTCTAAGATATCAATAGTGCCGTACCTCCAGTTTCATATCTACAGTGTGATGCCACTAGAACAACATACATCCAGACCGAGACACCACTCTTAATTTTCTTAATTTTCTTATTTTTTATCTTTTATAATGGCTATATTTATTAAAGTTAATTCCATTTACTATTTTAATGATTATATCTTAAATAATTGACCGAAATCATTAAAGAGAGTTTTAGAATGTACAATATGAGGAATCAACTAATCTGGATATTCTTCATGAATCCGCTGCTAATAAAAGTAAAACACACTTCCTCATGAAAATAGAGAGGAATGAGTTGCAATAGTGGATTAAGTGTATCGATAGAAAGCTGAAAGATAGAACTTACTAAACACACAAATAGGTGAAACTGTTTGGAAAATAAGAAGAGATCTCCTACTACAAACACTCAATTGGGAATCCAAACTACACATTCAAAACTAGTTCCTTCCTCTAGTTAAAGAACAAGAGTCTACAAAACTTTGTTTTCTAAAAGTTTTTTAAGAGAACCCAACTCAAGATTCACTGTAGAATCAATCCAAGATTTATAAAATTCATTACAATAGACCGATCATTTCTAAACTCCACACTTTTAGATTTCTCTATTATGTTTATCTTTACTACATTACAAGAAATGTGTGTGCATACTTTATTTTATCATACACACACTATCTTATACACTAAACCAGAATATACATGATATCCTCTCAAACTCTTTTCATATTTTTTTCTCCCATAGGTAAGAGTGGTATAGGTACTTGTGTTTCAAGTTTAGTTTTTTCTCCCATGTATAACTGTGGAAGAGGTCATGTGTGACCTGGATAGTTTGTAAACTATTGTAAAACCTGATATAGGTTGTAGATAATCTTGTTTATTTTATATAAACTGCTTGGTGGAGGGTGATCACCAAGTGGAGAGGACTAAGTCTCTACTTTAGGCTGAACCTATTTTATTGAAACTTTCCGCTGTGTGATTTAATTTTGTTTTACTTTATTTCTTCTTTAAAACTAAAAATTATTTTAACTGTAAAGAAAATATATACTTTGATAATTTATCTTAATTTGTGTTTATATAGTATTTTGATCAATTAAACTAATTTCAAAGAATTAAATAAAATTGCATATTATTCATCTGATATCTAATCAATATTCAGAGAAATCTTTAAAAATATTTAGATCTATATAATACTACTTATTTTGATAAAATGGGTTGTATTTAAATATTTTGGGGATTTCAAATTAGTTTATTTTAATAATAAAATTTTATTGGGTACTCAATTCACCCCCCTCTTGAGATACCAACTCCGATCAACACCCTTAATCACGTGTTCCCCAAAAATACCACCTTAATAGTAAATCACTTTTCTATTCCATCAGAATTATTCAACATATCCTTTCAAATCCTTAAGGAATAACTATATTGGACCAATCCTTAGATGTTTCATTATTCCATAATACCATAAAATTACTTTTATAGCATTATTCTTGAATCCAAATAAATACTTTAATCCTTACACTTTAACAATTGGAATGGAATAAAACTTTCCTTCATCTAGAAGTTAATTCTTAGGTTAGTGCATTGAATTGGATAATTCCCATGTTCCCCATACATAATACATTGAAATCCTCCACAAATTTTCACTCTATGACATTCTTTTCAACATAGATAACATCTTACCCTCCATTTTAGATCTTCCTCTAGGTTCTTATTCCCACATTCTTAACATAAGAGAAGCTGAATCTTCTTTCCTCTATGTTCATAACCACATGAAATTTTATAAAATTCCATATTCCTCTTATTTTATGCGTTAAGAATATCACTTAGGTTCACATTTTTAATAATATACCATGATAGATGATTAGGCATAATCATAATATCTTTCTCTCTAGTCATCATCCAATTTGGTTGCTCATAGTCACCAAATTTTACATCATATTTAATGTTAACATGATTCCTTTTGGTTCTAGCCATTGATTAAAACCAAAAGAATAATGTGAGTAACACTAATCATAGTGGGAAAACCACCTAAAATAGGGAAATTAATTATAAAATTTCAATCTATAACATATTATGTTTAATCATAGGTTGTTATAAAAATTATATTATTGTAACCTAGAATTATCATTAGGGTTCTTACTATGGTTTTCTCATCCTTGTTTCCAAAGGTTAACAAAACATTTTTATGATACCAACTAAAATGACCCACTCTTTTCATACATATATATTACATCTAAATAGATTAATATTCATAAAATAACATCACAAAACCACTCTAGGATCATATGGGTTTAGTGTCTTTGGAAACTTGGAAATAAAAACAATAGGTTCATAAAACATCTACATAGTCTCCCACTTATTCCTTAGTAACAAGAATCCTTTTTGACATATCAAACTTAATACCTTTCTTCGTATCTTGAGGAAAAGAAACCTATGAAAAGGGTGAGCTCAGATGCTCAGTAAGGGTGAAAATGGGAGTTATAAATCATAACATAAATATAAGGGTATAAGAATATGAACATAACATTTGAAAATTATAACCTTTATATAAAAGATCATAATCTTGAGTCATATAATAAATCATAAAAATTCATAAGAAATAAATCATAAAAGAATAACTTTGGTATAAAATATGGAATTGTAGAAAACACATAATCATAGAAAATAATTTCCTTAGTAGTAAAAGATATTATAAAATACTATCATAGTGGAATGGGTTCACTCCCAAAACCATTGTAGTAGTCTAGGTTCACTCTTAAGACTATCATGGTAGATAAAGTCCTTTACTGGACCAGTTTCACTTCCCGTTATAGTCCTATCTAAACTAAGTTCAATCCACATTCCAATCCTGTCTATCTCATGAGATATAATATCATTAACCAATGCATTAGAGGGATATATAGTTTCCACTCGTTATATAATGAAAACCATACATACATGTTCCAAAATAACATAAATAATTCATAATATTAGAACCCATGAAAATAAATAGATTTCATAAATATTTTATCATAGCATAACCCATGGAAAAGAAATAAGTTACATAAATATCAATCCATCATAAACATAAACCAACCATAAATTGAATAAGAATAATTTACTTGAATAATATACCCATAAAATAATAAGTAACATTAAATAATGTTATCTTATATGGAAAATAATTTTGAGCGATCACTTGAAATAATTATTGAGGAAAATATCCTTTGTGTTTTGAAAACATTTTTTTTAAAATTCCACGAAATTATAAAAGAAAAAATTTTCTTTGAAAATAAAATTTTAATATTTTAATGTAAGATTAAAATAATTAAAGAATTATATTGGTGGGAAAATAATCTCATTCCATATAAGTTAAAAAAACATTCCTTCCATTTTTTTCCAGAAAAGTCACAATGAACCTCATTTAGAAAAAAATAAAAAAGAATCCTTTCAATTAATTTTTTAAAAGTAAAACATGAGTAAAAATGAATTTAAATAATAATAATATAATTGAAAAAAATTTGGAAACATTTTTAGGAAGCATGGACATGAAATAAAAATATATTTTTAAAGGAAATCTTAAAAAGATAATTTTTAAATAGTAAACCCCTTATAAAAATCACATCATTTATGTAAGCATTAGTAAAATAATCAATTAATTTTATTCAATGTAAATACATATAAAAAAGTGTAAATGAAACATAATATAATAAAAATTCATCCCACACATAATCATAGCATGAAAAAAATCAATGAAGTAGAAAGTTAACCCAAGGAATGGAAATTGGGTTTATAATTCCCTTACCACTTTGTAATTAGTCGAATCATATGCCCCATAAAAGTAATAATTATAAAATAAAAAAATTAATAAAATTAATATAATTATATTCATGATATTATATATAAAATTTTATTATATACACCACATGTAATAAATAATTAGTGAATAAGGCATATATCTCAGAGAATAACAAGTGAGACGAGAAACCCTTACCCCTTGCCTCCCTATAGTTTTGCATAATTTAAACTACTGTATAATTATCTAAATAATGTTATTAACTCATTAAATAACTATATTAATATTTATAAAACCTTAAGTGATAATTTTATAATATCTTATGACACATTCATGAAAAGTATTTCATTATTTTCATGGTTTCGGGTGCATTCATTTCATGGTTTCATGATCGATTCATTTGTGTATAATTATGGATGTTCTTGAAAAATAGTATCAAAACTACTGAAGTAGAATGAAATTGTATTAATGAACTTATATAATTATTAATGTTCCCATATATCATTTTTCTTTATTTTATGAGTATTATTCATTTGATAGAATGTTAATGATAAATTTTTAGTTTATTTTAGCAGTTTTTCTGAACATCACGAACTAGTTTTGTTTTGTTTAATATTATGAGTATATATTAGTTAAATAAAGTTAAATAGGTTATAATATATATATTAAAATATTATTTAAGTATTATTATACTTTTATTACCATACATGAAGAAAATAATAAAAAATGAACAAAATCATTATTCACAGAGACGGTAAACCGCCATAATTTGGACAATGGTTTCATTTATTTGAATAAGAGGAGATGAAAAATGAAATGGATATGAGATATTAAATTAGAAACATATAACTCCAGTATATACATGATTCTGGAGTTATAAATACTTAATTTATGAAATAGGTGATGAGAAAGTAGAAGAAGAAAAGAAATTAAGAGAGGTGCTTTGAGAAAATTACCTCTTGAATGTCGCCTCCTTGAAGGATCCATTAAAGACCATAGAAATGGTATTTGGGTGAGACAAGTAGTAATTGTAAATGGGGAGAGTGAGGAGGAGAGGTTTTTGTATAAATATGAGGATCTTTAAGGCTTTTTATGAGAAATTAGGTGGTATTTATACTTGAGGAGGGGTGGGTTTAAGTGATTAAATAATGATTATTTTATAATTATAGCCAACCACATTACGGTGACATTAATTTACATGAATTTTATTATAATTAATGTTTTAAATTATGGTTTGGGTTGATAAATACCTCAAAAAAACATTAAAATTTGTATTTTTTAGGTATTTTAAGCCTTTACCTTTTAACATTAACCCTTTTCATTATTTCACTCATACCGCGATAAATCTTTCTTTTTACCATGACAAATTTTTTATTCCTAAAAATAAAAATAACCTTAATAACTAATTTGTACCTTATTATTAAAAATATAGAATATATTTTACCAAATTAAATTGAAATAATTGGAAAAATTAGATTTAAAATTAATCCCATAGAGACAACGTGAAAAAAGGTTTTAAAAGTGAAAAGGTTTAAATGTTCTAAATGTTTTTATATCAAATTTCAATGTGAAATTGATTCAAATGACCTAAATTGGATTTTATTATTTATAATTTAACTAATTATACTTTAAAACCAATTAAAAATATAATTTAACTATATAAATAAATTAGACAAAAAAGTAGTTTTCAATTAAAACTTAATATTTTTCACTATTCATCAAAAAATGAAACTTCTCTGAAAAACAAAAAAATTTCCCCCTAAGATAATTTTGATATTAAAATTTCAAAAAATTAAGTTTATTTTTTCAAATAAAAATTATAAAATTTTCAAAATTTAGTTTAAAAATAGGTGCTCCATTAAATGTGATAAAATTACCTTTTAAAAAAATATAGGTTTTTATGCTTAGAATTTGGATTTATTCTTATCTTAAGACTATAAAATTGTATGTATGAGTTTAAATTTTTTTTATTGAATATATAACATATAAATTTCATCAAGTTATTCTAATAAAGTTGATTAATTTAATTTATTAAAATAAAATTTGATTGTGAACATAAAAATAGTTTTTTTATAAAAATACACCCTTTATATTCATTAGTTTTTTTATTTTTATTTATAATTAACTATAAATTGATGAATTAATTTTATAAACATTTTAAAACTATATTTTTATATTTTAGTAAATCTCATTCATTCCTTCCATTTTCAATGGCTAGGTGATAACTATCAAAATTAAATAATAATATATTGGAGTTCGTTTAAGCTCAATGTTTTGTGCAAAGTGATATACTAAAGAGATTAAATTTATTTAAAAAAAATACATACCATACAATCTTGGGGTGTTATTGTTTGAATGTGGGATATCATTAATGTAGGTACTTTTCACCTTATTTAAAATGTTATGCATATATCTCTAGCTACATGATGCAGCTGATCACAGCCGTTCGATCAAGCTGGGGATGTTATCTTCTTCCTCGACTATCATATAAGGATATCTAGTACACTGAAGAATAGATAAACCCCCATGATTGATTTTGGACATATATGAAGATAATACCGAAGGGATGAGGTATCCAAGATTGAAATAAATTTATGCATGCAATCTAATGTCTTGCATGCATGAAAATAGTTCGAGGAGTGAGTTTCGTTTGAATGAAAATGAAGTTACGGTCGGATGTTTGAGTGTTCTATATTCAAGGATATTAGATTAAGTGATGTAAAAGTCATGTGATCCTCATCACATGAATGTGTGGATTTCTCCACAATAGAATATACCATGATTTTCGGTGAGATACCCAAACAACTTGATTGTGATATGAAATCTATGATACGACATTATTCTCAGAGCTTTGAGGGAGTCCTCTATGTGGCTAAAAAAATAGGATTTAAGGTAGTACAAGGTATGGGGTTACTCACCTATAAAAGAGGAATCCATCAATCGATAAAGGTGATATCGATATTTGAGAACCTCTTACTTCTAAAGAAACAAAGCACCATTATCATTTGGTTCATGAAGAGAGAAGCACTCTCATACAGCTTATGCTTGCACGAAGAAGAAGGATTTAAATGGAAATTTGATAAGTTTTCAAGACTCTCAAAAAATCTTCATGAATAACTTGTTCCAAGAATCATTCTGAGGTGCATGATACTCTTAGGCATAACCTTCTTTCTTGTGCAAACTGAGATACTGTGAAACTAGTGTGTCCAACATTGTGTTATGCAAAGGATAAAGGGAAATATCTCATGCACTTGGAAACATTAATTGCATGAATACTTAAGGGATTAGGATTGATAAATACACAATATATCTTGTATGAAGAGGGTATTTTATATGAATTTTCATGAGACATAGCACTTGAATGAAATATACATACGTGATAATTAAGTGAGATGTTCATAAGAGTTTGAAGGAAGAACATGGGAAGTGAATGTGCTCATGAATTAATATAGAAGGAGTGGAAAATGTATTACACATACCCTTACATAAAGGGTTTTCTTGAGAATACTACACATACATGCATGCATGTTTATATGAACACATAAAGAGGTTATTGAGATACCTAAAATAAGATGTTTGGATGACATTAATTCCATGGATGAAGTGTAATTGAATTTATATTTCAAGAAAAAATTGAATTTATTTTTGAAAGTTATTCTTTCATAAAATATCAATGAATAATTTTTGTGAACAACTTGCACACATCAACTGAGGTCGAGAATTTAGTCAGAAGGAAGAATTCAAGCCTAAGAATTTTGTTGTACTAATGCAATTGGTCATTACATATGATCAAAATTATTGATCAAGACCAATATACTTTTCATAGACTGTTTAAGATACTTGAATAATATATGAGAAAGTATGATCCTACAAGCTCATGGAGAAATATCAAAGATCATATGGAAGTGGATCATGCCTTCATTAAAGGTGATGTATTCCACTTAGTACTATGATAAGGTAAAGTATTTTGGTTGGAGATAGTAGAAAAAGGAGTCTATCAGTTGGAGGCAGAGCAGAAGTCTTTCAGTTAGAGCTGAAAGTAGTGAAAGTCTTTCAGTTGGACCCAGAATCAAACAGAGTCTCCGTGTTGGATTCAGAGCACTATAATCACTTATTTTATAGTGAAGAATCCATGTTGTGGGGACCAACATGGAAAGGATTATGTATTTTATAGGTGTATCCCAATCCATTTTGGATGATGTTGGGGAAAATTATTCTAGACTATACTGTGCAACAGGATGAAACTGTTGTGGGTCTAGCTCCATGGTAAAGTCATTAGGGGTTATAGGGGAAACAAGCCCCTGTTTCGAGGTTCTAAGGACCCTAGACCAAACTTTGAGAACTATAACAACTCTGATAGAGTATAACAGAGATGACTAAACAACACTGAAATAGAACTGTAGTATTTCAAAATTTTGAATGACTACTATAACAGCTCAAACTTTGGAGATAAAGGTACTATAGATTTGTGGACTTCTTTCCATTGTCCATTATAGAAACTTGGAATTGGGTGGCCATAACACTGTAGTAGTGTGAACTTCTAACCACTTTTCACTATAGCACAATGGAATTTATGTGTGGTTGGTGTAACTATGCTTAATCCTCTTTATTAGCTCATTTCGAGCTAGGGTTTCTATGTTATAAACTCTGAGATATCCCTGTAATTGTTCTCCTGAATCATAGTGATATTTTTCTCTCTCCATATATGTAGGGATTATTCTTGAACCACAAAAATAATTGTGTCTATGTTCTTATTATTCTTCTTTTTATTTACTTTTATTCATATAAAAACTTATTTGTCATTGTGACTATCAACATTTCCAAAACAATAGGTCTTTGTACCAAAACTTATAAATACTTTATACTACTCTCTCTGTTACTACTACTACACATAAATTTATATTGATAGATAATATTTAGTGGATCAAGAACCTTAATAAGTTTGAGAGGTTGAATTTGAAAGAAAAGTAATTCATAAAAATAAACCACTGATTCACTTATCCCCTTTCAGTGGTCAATCTCGCATGGGTCACTACAAATGGTATCAGAGGGTTGGGTTACCTCTAAATATCCAAGAAGCATTATGAAAGATATAAAATATTAATTCTATCAACATCTGAGGTGTTCCAAAATTTTATGGTAAGAATTATCATATTTGGGAGAATAAGAAGCTACCCTATCTTCTATCACTCACCCTAGAGGTGAGATATGCCAAAAACGTGGGTTTTCTGCCAATTGTTGTTGATGCTTCCATGAAAAAATCTGATAAAATAAATATGGAGTTATATGGAAAGGATAAAAATTCAATATTTATGTCTATAATAAAAAAGGTCCACAAAAAGTTTATGGGACTTTAGAGTGCCAAATAGATCTAGGATAAACTCAGAAGCAGCTATGAAGGAAATTTAAAAGTCAAGGAAGCCAAACTACAAGTTTATAGGAGTAAATTTGAGGACATTAAAATGAATTATGAATAAATTATTGATTAATATTTCACAAGAGTGAATAATATAGTCAATAATATTCAAGGATTTGGTGAGAAGCTGTATGACTCTATAATTATCAAAAAAAATTTGAGGAATTTTCCATATCTTTTTGATTCAAAAGTTTCAGGGATGGAAGAAAGAGATGAATTATATTTTTATGAAGTAAAAAACATTCTCATAGATTATTAGATGATAAAATCTCAAGCTTTCAAGAATAAAGAAAAAATTGAAATGGACTTTAAAGCCACGAGAAAAGGAAAATTCAGAGAAGAAGAAGATAAAGAATCAGAGGATTTAGAAAGTGATGAGGATGATGATGAATTTAATCACATTGTTTCCCTTATATAATAAGTGTTTAATAAGGGAAAATGGTAGGGAAAATTAAATCAACCAACTAAATTCTTCAACTGTGGTAGCTTTGGTCATTTTTCCAAGAAGTGTCCAAATAAGAAGGTTAAATAATCATAATCATAATCAAAATAAAAATTAAATGATTAAAGATCCCATAATCATAAATGGGATAATAAGAATAATAAACACAATAGTAGAAAAAAGATAAATCTTAAAAACAAGAATAAGAAAGATTCATCATCAAGTTTTTATGTAGATAATGAAGTTAGTTTCTTTTCCTATGCAAAGAGAATAACTGATTCATCAGGTAGTAGTGATTATGAAGAGGAAAGAACATAACTTGAGTGGAAGATGAAATAAAAATTAGAATTATACATGGAATAAATCAAATATCTCAAGAAATTAATGAAGAATCTTGTGAAAGAAAATAATAAATCAACTTATGAAAATAATAATGAAGAAATAGTTCCTATTGAGGAAGAAAATGAGGAGTTGATCAATAAAGAAGTATATTTTTTCAATGAGATCAAGATGCACAGATTAAAAAATATCGAATAAGATAAGATGATATGTGATCTTTAAGAGAAGTTGACTTCTAGAGAATAATATTTTTTTGAGGCACATGACATATGTTTCATAGTTCAACATGAGTTGAATAAATCTAGATAAGATTTCAATAAATCTATTGAGATCAAGGAAGAAACTTCTCAAGCTGGAGAGAAGAAAGTTAAAAGTGAACTTAACCATTTTTATGGATATGTTACTTATAATAGTGCTGGTGTGAAAGCTAAAACTAAGGATATGAGGGGAAAAATAATGAGAGTAAATATTCTACATCTGAGGAAGGGAATTTTTTTACAAGAAGGACAAAAACATATAAGAAAAGAAAGGCTCAATTTTCAATAAGATAATAACAACATAGATCCAGATTCATTTGGAAACAATTTGGGAGAATAAAGTTTCAATGATTTTATTAGTGTTGTGGTAAGCATCTTCACAAAGCCTATTCTTGTTAGTTCAATATGTATCTACTAGGAATGAGGAAAGAATCAAGGGGGAGTTTCAATGATCATATGAGAAGGATAAATCATATAAAAAAACATGTGAACATATATACACCAAAAATATCTACATAATTTTTTTCTTCATATTCTAGAAGTAGTTTGTGGTTGATGCAAATTATAAGGTCACAAGGCTGATGTGTGAATGTAAATACTGGAAAGAGAAGTTCCTTGTGCTATGAAATGGGAGATGTTACAAAATAAAACCAATAAAAAGTCATGTAAATATTTTTAGAATACCAAGAATGTCAATAAATACTACTTAGTTGTTTGGAAACATCAGTTGAAAATGGATAAAAAATTGGAGGAATATGGGATACTTTCTAAATCTATAGGAAAGAAAGTAATATCATAAAATGAGTTGTAAATTTATGAGAAGTTATCCATAGGTGGAAACCTGAAGATACACAAGACTGAGGTTGAAAAAATTATTCAACACAAAGAAGAAGGGAAGAAAGAAGTTACTAAAATTAGGTAGTATCAAAATAAAAATAAGAGTTCAAATGAATCTTCCCATATAGAGATTGGTAGAAAAGAATGGCCCAGATTGAGAGGAATATCTCATTATGAATATTAATTCTAAGTAACCAAGAGGTCCCTCCTTATTCCCTATTATATTATGTGTTTTTGAAATAATAATGTAGGGAATTGAAGGATATTTTTAAGGATACCAATCCTATACAACATGATGAGATTGTACTATATAGAGTCTATTGACTTCCATGAAATGAAAGAAAAGTGTGCATCTCTTAAGGGGGATAAACCTTGAGAATTAATATGAAAACCTTGGAAAAAAAAATTCAAAATTAAGGGTCAATGTATGCTAATCAAAATTTAATCCCTTATACTTAATTGTATTATATTATTAATTAGGGGGGAGTACTTGGTTGATGAAAAAATGAGACAAATGGGGAGATATATATTTTTCACCTAAAATTTATGAAGTGTTTATTGAATTATGAGTAGTATTTAGCATTTCATTGATAAATATAATTATCGAAAACCCCTTGAATGAGAATTGATACATTATAAGAATGATTTCACATACATGGTATGTTATGGATAACTTAGACATCCCTATTTTTATCTCTCTTTTTTTCTACATCGGGTTAGACCATGTAAACATAAAGTTGATTAACTAAAGTATATTTTCTAAGAGAACCATATGAAATAATTCCTATCTTATAAGTAATGTTGAAATTTTTATATAAGGGTGATGATCATGATTTTGATAAGGAAGATGAGTTGAGAGGACCCCAATTATCCTTTTTTATTTGATTGTCAAAGGGGGAGAAAGTTTTGAACACACATATTGATTTTTGAATATGTGAAAAGGATATTGATAATAAAATACAAAGGGGGATATTGTTGGTCCCAATGTTGCATTTTTTGTCAATGATGTGTCAATATGTGTTTGGTAAGTTTTTATAAAGTGGTGATTCTAGGATAATTGTCATGGATTTATCTAATGATATTAGATTTCATGCTTAGAAAAATATCCTTGGATAACTCTGATGATTTTTTTCACTGATCTTTAATGATTAAAGACATGTGATAAGGTTTTCACATTTAATAGAATAGGTTAAATCCATGAAAATATTTCTATGCATGATTATGTGAATAATTCTATGAAACATTAATGAAGAAAATGAAAATTATTATATTACATAGAGAAAGTTTGGATTAGAATTTTAATTAAGTATTGTGGTATTTCATTTGATACTTAGATTTTTATAATTAATTTTTAAGGTGGACTTACTTAAAAATATGGTCCAAACCTTGTGATCCACCAAATATATCCCTAAACCACTCCTAGGGGACCCAATGGGTCAACCCCGTGGGAGGTCATTCCATAGGAGGCTTGCATGGTGGCAGAGGAGCATTCTTAGGTCATGTGTAGGCCTACAGTGGAGGTGAGTGCATGGTTCATGCCTGCAGGTGCTAGTGGGACAAAGTTTGTGATGGCATGTAGTGTGTGTGTGATTGGTGCTGATCCCCAGTAGCCAGATCGAGTGAGAAGTGGGGGAAATTAACTAATAAGGTGGAGTGAAGTCCAAGAAATGTTTCGATGTGGGCCAACGATGATGCAGGTACTGTTCACCCACTTTAAAATGTTACACATATAATTCCATCCGCATGATGTAACTAATCTTAGCTATTTGATCAAGTTGGGTATTTCATATTCTTCCTTGTCTCTTGCTTGAGGATCTACAGTATTCTAGATCATAGCCAAACCACAACGATCGATTCCATACATTTGTGAAGATCATGCTAAAGGGATGAGGTATTGAAGATTGAAAAAAATTCATTCATGCAATCTAACGTCTTATATGCATGCAAAGAGTTTAAGGAGTGAGATTAAAATGAATGAAAATGAAGTTATATTCAGTTATTTAAGCATCCTCCATTCAAGGATCTCTATCTTAAGTGAGGTAAAGGGAATGAAATCCTCATCACATGAACGTGTATATTTCTCCACAAGAGAAGATCCCATGATTTTTGGTGAGATACCTGAACAACTTGGGTGTGATATGAAATCCATGATATTAAATTATTATAGGATCTTTGAAAGAATCCTCAACATGGATCAAAAATAATATCTAAGGCAGTATGAGGTACAAAGGTACTCACTTATAAAATAATAATCCCTCGACCAAGATAGGTACTACCGATATTTAATAAGCTCTCATTTTTAGAGAAATAGAGAACCATGATCATATGGTTCACAAAGTGAGAATCAATCCCACATATCTTTTGATTTCATAAAGGAGAATTATTTCCATAGGACTTTGAAAAGTTCTTAACACTCTTAAAGAATATTCACGAAGAACTTGTTTGGTGAAGCATTATGAGGTGTGTGATACTGTCAAGAATAACCTTCCTTCTTTCACGAACTAAGATAACATGAAACTAGTTTATCCAATACTATGTTACACGAAGGAGAAAGGGAAATATTCTACACACTTGGGAACATTACTTACGTAAAACCTTAAGTAAATAGTCTTGAGAAGGCCGTGATATATCTTATGTGAATAGGATAGTTTTTACAGGTTTTCATGAGGTAGATCACTTGAATGCAATATACATACATGAGATCCAAGTGATATGTTTAGTGGATCTATAAGGAAGAACCTTGGAAGTGAATGTGCTCATGCATTAAGATATAAAGAGTGGAAAGTGTGTTACTAATCATGCATCAATTCAGTATTCATTTCCACCCTTACACCACTATATTAAAGTGGTTTTGTATTAAAAATTACAAATATAATAAAGAATTTCACTTCATGTATAATTCAATAATATAATTTTATTCACTATTAAAAATTGTAATTTCACTTGTTTTTGTTATTTCATTGTAGGTGGAGGTGATTTGGAGAGCCCATGATGGAATTCAAGAAAAACGGGCCAAACTGGGTGAGTGCCCAAGCACACATGTAGATTTCAATTTTTCATGTGGAAAATACTTACATCCAATTAGGATGAAACTTGATAGGAGTGTTAAAAACTATATGGGATAAATTTATCTAGAATATCATGGGTCCTAATTCAACTATTTGGAGGCCTAAAAGAGGCCCATAACGTGAAGTACCAATTGGGACTCAGATATCCAATCTGGATTATTACAATTACATTGGAAATAGTTCTCTAAGTACCACCTCTCTACAAAATTTTAAGTCATTTTAATGTATTTTAGTAATTCATATATCCTGATAAAGAAAGGAGAAAAATTATTCCATGAATAGTGACCTAGTCCCTTAGGTACTTGACTTATTTTGTAGAAATTGTGATGTATTTTCCCATAAAACATCTCTAACCATAATTATACCATGTTTCTCTACTATAGTATATGATTTAATCTCTTTTCATAATATTATTCACATCTATGTCTTCCTTCCCTTTCATGTAGTTCTAAACTCCTTGTGATCACATGGGGAAGAATGTGATGCAAATCCCAAGCTTAATGTTTGTATAATTTTGAATTATATTTTTAATTCCAGGTTTGTGTATTGTTTTGTTCAGAAAATATTCTTATTTAATTTATTTATGTACTAGTATTTCATACATAACTCATATGATCATGTTTGGGGGGGATCCATTCATGCGATGTTTCACACACCATTCACCACTTCTTCTTCACTCTTTCAATTACAGTGTTTTTTTAGTTCATATTGTTCAATTGAACTCTAATAAACAATTACATGGCCATGTATATTTATTTATTGGTATCACATTGAAACAAAATACAAACTTGGAAAACATGTTGAGTTATTCGTGTGTTTCCCCGATGAGTTTTGGTTATAAATTTAGATATAAATCACTCTATCATCGACGGTAACCAGTGAATCACTTTGTGTTTCTGACCAAACACTAGGATGTATTATAGTATAAACTTAATAAAATTATGGTTCTAGGTGTTAAAAAAATATGGACTAAAATATCTATACCCATTATCTTGAAGTGATGAAGGATTAGAATCATGATATTTCCCTAGGTTGATCATTCTTAATCAAATATGTTAATTTATATTTTTTTATTTCTTACATTTATCTATTAGATTATTAAATAAAAAAACCCTGAGTTTTCTAAAATACCATTCCCATTTTTCATAATTCAAACCTTCATTTTAAATTAATGATATAAGGCTCTGTCAAGTGATGACCTAGGTTTTATACTATACTACAGAAATTCTAGTAAAACTAAACATTTAATTTTACATGCTTGACAATGTGATCAAATTTTGGAACCATTGAAAGAGTTCCAAGATCATTTTTTTTAATATTATTTCTTTATTTTAATTTTTATTCATTACTCCTTTCAACTTTTTAAGATTCAATTCTTGATTTAGGTGCTTCCATTAATGTAATGCCTCACTCTGTAAATACTTATATATAGGTAAGAGAGCTTCAACCAATGGGAATCATCATGTAACTTTCCAACTGGAGCACAACACACCCATTAGGAGTGTTCAAGGATGTACTAATAAGATTAAAGAATATCAAATTAATTTCATACTTCTACATTATTGACATGGAAGATACCCAAACCCAAGGACATACTCCTCTCATACTTGGAAGTCCATTCATCAAAACAGAAAAGACGATCATCAATGTTAAAAATGGTACTCTGTCCATGGATTTTGGTGGAGAAAAGGTAAGTTTCAATATCCTCAATGATATGAAACACACCATTGAATAGAACTAAACTATTCCCATCTATTCAATGTATGCTCTCTCTAATGAAACACACACATCATTCTCTCCTCAACCTATACTCTGGTTCATTTTCTTATTATTCAATCTTGGATGATTTGAGTTTTTATTCACGTTTTGAGTGTTGTGTGGGTTCATAAAAGTGTAAATTTATTTCTTTAATTGATGAGTGTGTGAATTATTAGGTACCCATGACCATCGATGATTATGAAAATCTGATTTCTATATATTATTTTTCCTTAGAGAATGAACATGAGAAAATAAATAGTGTCATAAACCTCACTCTCCCTAAATACCCTCCATCAATAAAAAAACCATCAGTGTTAGAATTAAAACCACTTACATATAATTTAAAATACTCCCATCTTGAGGGTATTAACCAATTTCTCATCATTATTTCTAACAACCTCTCTCCACAATAAGAATCAAAACTGCTAGAACTTTTGAGAGAGTGTAAAAAGGTGATAGGATGGACATTTGAGGATATTCTCAGGATTATCCCATCTATTTGTATGCACCATATACTTTTATATAATGTGGCTAAACCCTTAAGTCAAGCTCAATGACAGTTAAATCCCACTCTCCATGTAGTGGTAAAATCGGAAGTCAGTAAAATACTTACTTTTATAATCATCTATCCTATATCTGATAGTAAATGGGTTATCCTAGTAAAAACTGTGACTAAAAAACTAAAATAATGGTTTTTTCAAATGAATGTAATGAATTTGTTCCAACACATGTGCATAAAAATTGGTGAGTCTATATTTACTACCATCAACTAAATCAAACTACCTGAAAGGACCACTTTCCTCTACCTTTCATTGATCAAATTTTAGAAAGGCTGGCTGGTAATTCAAATTATTTTTTCATTTACGACTATTTGGGTTATTTTCAAATCCATATAGCCCATTAGGATAAATAAAATACAACATTTACCCATCCATTTAGAATTTTTTTATTCAGAAGTATGCCTTTTGGTCTATTTAATGATCCTGGTACTTTTCAGCAGTGTATGCTGGGTATTTTTTCTGATTACCATGAGAAATGTATGGAAGTATTTATGAATGATTTCATGGTTTATGGATATTCATTTAATGATTTTTTTACACACCTAGGTTCTATCCTCCACCGTTTCATTGAAAAAGACCTTATATTAAATTATGAGAAATTTCATTTTATGATTAAGCAGAGGATAGTTCTTGGACATGTTATTTCAAATGAGGGAATTCAAGTGGACAAATCAAAAATTTAATCAATATAATCTCTTTTATATCAAAAATGTGTTTTTGAGGTGAAATATTTCTTGGTTTATGCTATTTTTTACCACAAATTCATTAAATACTTTAGTAAGACTACACTTCCCTTGCCCTGGTTATTAAAAAAATATTATGAGTTCATGTTTGATAAAAATTTATAGGATGATTTTAATTTACTAAAAATGAGTCTCACATCACCACCCATCATCCAAACACTAAGGTGGGATATCCCTTTAAAACTTATGTGTGATTCCTCTAACTTTTCATTTTCGGTAGTTTTATCACAAAGGGTTGATAAGGCTCCTCATGTCATTGAGTATACCTTGTGTACCCTTTACCCTACCCAGGTAAAATACAAAACCACTAAAAAAGAACTCCTTTATATTGTATTTTCCTTGTAAAAATTCCTTTCATATCTTCTTGGGTCAAAATTCATTGTGTTTTATTCCCATACTACCCTTCAATTTCTCCTTAATAAAGTTAAAGCTAAGCCCCACCTCATATGGTGGATGCTTCTCCTCTAGAAGTTTTAACTTGACATTCAAGATAGGAGTGGAGTGGTAAATGTGGTACCTGATAAAATTATCATAATTTACCCACCATTGGACCACCGTGTTGAGCCATCCATCCCCATTAGATAATTATTTCCTCAGGAGAACCTTTGTGATGTGGTGGACCTTACCCCTTGGTATGCAGACATTGTGAATTTTCTATCAGTGTCTAGGGTCCCTACTAGTTTTATCACTTCAAAATACTAGAGGCTTAAGAATGATTCATGATGGTACATTTGGGATTAACCCTAATTGTGGAGAATTTATAGTGACCAAGTTGTTCGTAGGTATGTTATTGACCATGAGTTCATATCTCTTTTGAGATTCTACCACACTTTGGCTTGTGAGGGACACTTTGGATATCAGCGTACTTCTTGAAAGGTTCTTGACTTGAGACTTTATTAGCCAATATTTTATAGAGATTCCAATAAAATTTTTATGTCATTTTCATGATTTAAATTCACAAGGAGTATATCCAAGAGAAATGAAATGCCCCAACAACCAATTTTATTTTGTGAAATCTTCGATGCATGAGGAATTGACTTCATGGGGCCTTTTACAAATTCATCTGTCTTTATGTACATCATAATAGCTATTGGATATGCCTCTAAATGGATGAAATAAAATGATACCAGGACCGATGAATCTTGAGTGGTTATTTATTTTATGAGATCCTAGATTTTTAGTAGGTTTGGTTTTCCATGATTCATCATTAGTGATTAGGATTTACATTTTTTCCATCGCAACATGAAAAAATTACTCCATAAGTATGGGGTTGTTCATAAAGTCTCTAATGAATATCACCCCCAAAATAATGGAAAAGAAGAAATCTAAAATCAGGAAGTTGAGATAATCTTTTAAAAAATGGTACAACCTAATAGGAAAGATTAGATTTTGTGTTTGGATGATGCACTTTGGGTGTATTGAATAACTTTTAAAACACCGATCATAATGTCACCATACAAGATTGTGTTTGTAAAGGATTATCACATCTTGGTGGAGGTGGATCACCATTCATATTAGGATGTTAAACAATGTAATATGAATCTCTCAGATGCAAGTGAACATAAGAAGTTTCAGATTCAAGAGTTAGAAGAAATTAGGCATAATGAATATGATAACTCCTAAATCTATAAAGAGAAGACAAATCCTATCCATGATGAGATGATTCATAAGTGGAAGTTTTATATTAGTGAGAAGGTCCCCATGTACAATTCTCGGCTAAATCTCCACCTAGGTAATCTTCATTCTTTATGGACCGGTCTTTACAATGTTACTAATGTTTACCCTTCTAGTGTAATCCAGATTTTTTATGAGCAGAGTGGCCAAAGTATTACCATCAATGAGAAGAGACTTAAACACTTTTATTAGGATTTTATGAAGCATCCGTTAGAGGAAATAAACCTTTAAGAAGAAATATACTAGTGAAATCCACCAAGTTTTATCCTTCCTTCTTGAATTATATTTTATTATAATGAAAAAACTACACACTCTAGGTGTGTGGAGTGGGGGGGGGGGGTGGGTGGGTGGGTAAATTCTTGGGTTTATTAGTATTTTTATTTTCTTTATTATTTATTCTATTTTTCACTTTTAGAATAGAATTTTTAATTTCCCCCACCTTGTTGATTTCATTAGTATTTTATCATCTTTATTATTCTTTATCATTTTCTCTTACTAAATAGTATTTTTATCTTTCCGACCCCTCTTATGCTCACCAAATCATGGAAATTACTGAAAATGCATGTTAAAATTATTGATTCCATGTTGTTTTAAAATTTAATAAAAATTTGCCTCAATTATGGAATGTGAATTTTTGTACTAATTTAACATTGGGGGTGTATTTTTTAGTAAATTAGTTGTTTTTTGATGATATAAATGGTTGTATAACTATAAAAACTTTGAGATGAATGATTCAATTTGTGCGAATAGTTTATGGGAAAATTATGTCACTAATATCTCCACACATATTTTCACCAAACCCTAAAGTGTGGATATTTCATACTTAATAAAAGGTAAATATAAGTTAGGTTAATATTTATTAGATTTATAAAATGATTATTCCATATGTTCATTCCTTATATAACCTATTTTATTACTCTACTCGATTTACCTATGTGTGTGTACCTATTATTCGACTATTGTACTCCCTGAAAAAAAAAACTAAAAAAAAAATATGATAATAATAAATAATGAGGGGAGTGGTGAAATGTGAAACATACGAAGATATATAGTTTATGAGATTAATGTTTGATTTATGGTAATTCTTAATTGTGTGAGTCTTGAAATTTTATTGCAAAGAATATAGGGTAGGTTCTATGTAAACAATCATGTAAGAATATTTTTTTAAAAATAAACTATATTTACTGGATAGAAAGGGGAAAGAATATCATGAAATGGTTTTCACACAAACACATGGTGATTTAGTGACATGGTTGAATTTTTCACTCCTTTATCATATTGTTACCATACATCTCCTTGAATTTCATTCTGATACAATTTATGATACATATTTTTCTATGATCTCTAGGAATAACTCTTTGGCGTGGTTTTTATTTTGATCAGATTGCTATAGTGAAATAAAATTTTATTAAATGTTAAATCTTCTTTAAGTTTGGATTATATGCATGGATTATGTTTTTTATTGTGAATTTTCTCATGATTTCAAATGTTTAGGTGTGGGGGTGTGATCGCGTAGTGATTTACTATTCATTTCCACCCTTACACCAATGTATTAAACTGGTTTTTTATTGAAAATTATAAATATAATAAAGAATTTTAATTCATGTTTTATTTAATAATATAATTTTATTCACTAATAAAAAGGGTAATTTCACTTTTTTTATGATTTTATTGTAGGCGGAGGTGATTTGGAGAGCCCGTGATGGAATTCAGACAAAATGGGCCAAACTGTATAAGAGCCTGAACACACATGTGGAATTCAATTTTTCATATAGATAATACATGAATACAATTTATATTAAACTTTTCAAGAATGCAAAATTTTTTTTGGGATACATTTCTATAAAATACCATAGATCCGAATTCATCCATTTAGAGGCCCAATAGAGGCCCATAATGTGAAGAAATTATGGGTATGCCAGATTGGACCAACCTTTGGTATTTGGACCATAACTCAGGCATTGGATCTTCAATTGGGATTATTCTACCTCCATAAGACATATAACTAGAATTTACACCTCTCAAACTAATTTTAAGACATTTTCACACGTTTTGGTTAGTCAGCCAACTAGATAAAGAAGGGATAAAAAGTCTTCCATGAATAGTGACCTAGTACCTTAGGTATGCGACTTATTTTGTGGAAATTATGATGTATTTTCCCATAAAAACACCCCTAAAACTCATTATCCCATGTTTATAGACCATATTATTGTATTGTATCTCTTTGTACTATCTTATTCACATATAAGTCTTCCTCCCCTTTTATGGAGTTCTAAACTCCTTGTGATCACTTGGGGTGGAATGTGATGAAAATCCCAAGCTTCATGTCTGTATAATTTTGAATAATATTTTTAATTAAAACTTTTTGTGTTGTTATTCTTCATAATATCTTCTTATTTAGTTTATTTATGTACTGTTATGTTATACTCAACTCATATGATCATGTTTGGGGGGGGGGGGGGTACCCATTCATGTGATGTTTCACACACCGTTCACCACTTCTTCTTCCCCATTTCAATTACAATGTTTGTGTAGTTCATATTGTTAAATTTAACTCTCATAAACACTACCATGGACATACAAATTTATGTATTGGTATCACATTGAAACAATATAAAAACCTGGACAACATGTTGAGTTCTTCATGTGTTTCCCTAGTGAGTTTTGGTTATGAAGTCGGACACAAATCACTCTATCATCGACGGTAGCTAGTAAACGATTTTGTGTTTCTGAATGAACCCTAGGAGGTATACTAGTATAAAATCAGTAAAATTATTTTTCTAGGTGTTACAAAACATATATTAAAATATCTATACCCATTCTCTTGAAGCGATGAAGGATGAGAATCATGATATTTCCCTGGGTTGATCATGCTTAATCAAATATGTTAATTTCCATTTTTGTTATTTATTACATTTATCTATTGGATTTTTAAACCCCCCCCCCTCAGTTTTCTAAAATCCCATTCCCATTTTTAATAATACAAACCTTTATTTTAAATTAATGATCTAAGGTTCTGTCAAGAGATAACCTAGGGTTTCTTCTATACTATAAAAATTCTAGTAAAACTAAACATTTAATTTGACATGCTTGACAACACGATCATTTATACATACCCTTGAACGAAGGGTTTTATTTATAATTAATCACATACATTCATGAATGTTTACATGAAAACATAAATAATTTATTGAGATACCCTAAATAAGATGTTCAGATTCCATGGAATCCATGAATTAAGTGTAATTGAATTGATATTTCAAGAAGAACTTGAATTGATTTGTGAAAGTTATTATTGCACAAAATATCTATGAAGATTTTTCATGCAAAAATTTCACACATAAGGTGAAGCCATGAATTCACTCAGAATTAATAATTCAATCTTGATCATTTAGTTTCATTGAGGAAACTAGTTATTACAGGTGATCAGAATTATTGAGAAAGACCAACAGACTTATCAGAGACTATTGAAGATACTTAAAGAGTACACGAGAAAGTAATATACTACAAGATCATAGAGGAAGATAAATATCATCATGAAGTGGACCAATAATTAATTAAAGGTGAAGTCTTATAGTTGGTTCTGGGAGTAGGTTAAGTCTTCTAGTTGGAGACAAGAGCAGACTGAGTTGCTTAGTTGGAGCTGGAGTAGAAGTCATTTAGTTGGAGTTGAAAGCAGTGGAAGTATTTTGGTTGGAGCCAAAAGAAAATAGAGTCTCTTAGTTAGAGATTAATTATTGTAATAATTAATTTTATAGTGAATAATTCATTTTAGGGGACCAACACGAAAAGGATTAGGTCTTTGTACAAAACCTTGTAAATATTGTGTGCTTCTCTATCTATTACTTCTACTACACACAAATTGAGATTGAGAGATTATATTAAGTGGATCAAGAACCTTAAAAAGTTAGAGAGGTTGAATTTTAAAATAAATGAATTCATAAAAATAAACCACCGATTCATCCCTCCCATCTCAATGGTTAATCTATCTTGGTGAACTACAAATATAATAGCACAAAATGCATGTGAAACAGTTTTTAGGGAAATACCCTATTTATGAGTAAAAATAATTTAACCTTCAAATAATGTAATAAATTGGTTTACATTATTTTTTGGTTAAATAATAAAAAATTAAGGTTTTTAGACTTTTTGGGTAAGCAAAAACCAAATGGAATCTTCCAACTATGCCATTAAATGCAACGACCCAAAATAGTTTTTAATTTAAATAAATGCAACTTATCTTCACATAAGTCATGTTTGGGTTCAAAATTTCAAAATAATGATTTAAAATACATTATTTAACTCCTTAATAATACATTTTTCCAAAAACCACACATCCAATATGATAAAGTCACGTTTTAGAGAGATTTTAATATTTTACCCCATGGTTTTAAGATAATTTTACCTCTTTTACCATGGTGTTAAAAATTTACCATGATCACTATTAATAATAAATAAAATTAAATTGACCCTATTTAATTTTATTAATTATTATTATTTTAAATATAGAATCTATTTTATCAAATTAAATACATATAATCTGTAGAATTTAATTTAAAATTAAACAAGCAGTACACAGTGAAAAATAGTTTTCTAGATTTTTTTTCTTAAGTATAAAATGTTTTTATACCAAAATACACATAAAATTGATTACAATGACCTTAATTTTATTATTTATAATATAAGTGAATTAATTTTACTTTGAATATTTTTTTATAAAAATGAAACTTTTTAAATGCTTGAAACTAAATGACATTTTTTAATAAAAATCAGTATTTTTCACTATTCACTATAAAATCAATATTTTTAGAAAAATCCCAAAATTTCACCTAAGATAATTTTTATATGGTGATTGTTTTAAAAAATAATTTTATAAAATAAAATTTATAAATATAGAATAAATTAATTATAATTTCCACGTATAATATGCAATAAAAATTATTTTTAAATAAAATTCATTTTTGAAGCATAAAAAGGCAACACTAAAAATTGACTGCTTAATTTCTAAGAATTAATCAATACATTTATATTGAGAGATATCATATATTTAGTTATGCAGTTAATAATATTCATACCCACTAATTTAATGGCTTGGTTATAATAGTCCCATTTAAAAACTAATATTTTTATAATATATCTTAATTCGGTTAAAGCTTAGTGTTGTGTGTTAATACAACTATTAAGATTATTATTCTTTTAAACTGAAATTTTAGGGTTCTACATTATTCTCACTTTAAAAAATTATTCCATCACAATTTTATCTCAGTTATCAAATGTTCAACATTTAAAAATACCTTTATTGAAAACCAACATCATATAGAGGGATAATAAAAATTAAATTGAAAAGGGGGAGTGCGAAACATAAATTTTTCTAGAAATAAGACACAATAAAGTTCCCTAATAATGAGAAAATTGATGGGAATTTAAATTGTAGATATATAAGAGAAAAATAACATTCAAGTACTAATAGTGAGTGATAGAGAACATGGTCATGAGAAAGTTAATGACTAAAAAATCATAAATCAGTGAGGGGTGAAAAGCCTATCAATTCATAAAAAAATGAAGGTAAAAGGATAAATTTTTTAGTTTCAGACCATTTTACTAAAGTTGATGGATTATTTTACTATCAATATCAAGGACATAAGAAAATGTACTTACTTGATTTATTTCCATTTCATAATCACAATTTCATCATTTGATTGTTCTTTTATGAATTTACACTTCATCTCTTACTCTAATAAATGAATATTATAGATGATTTTTTCATACCTGAAGCCCAAAAATTAAATTTTAATAGAAAATAAGATCCATAAAATAATGAAAATTCATTCCTTATTTCTTTAAATATTTAACAAAACCAAAATGGTTAGAAAAATTTATCTAATATGGATAAATATAATATATTAATCTCTAAAACCTGAATAATAACACCCATAGTTTAACTTAATCCATTCCCTAAATAGTTAACCTTAAGACTCATCCAAAATATTACTAAACAAATTTAAAACCTAAAAATACGAAAGATTTAATCAGATATTTTTTTAAGATCAACTTTAACATTTATCCCTATACAACATAAATTAGCTCATAATTTCACATACCAAACATGTGAATACCTTGATCATATATTATCTTAAAACATACTAATAACCTGAATAACCATAAATCCTCAATGAAAACATATATGATTCTAAAAATTAACACAATTCCCATTCCTCAAATAAAATCACAGACTATTGAATATATTCCATAAATCCAAAAATGAAATAAACTTCCTCAAATATGGCCTAAATCACTTTGTCATCAAACCACTAACCAATTTAAAGGTCACTAATAATATCCCATTTACTTCATCAATGTCAATCATATATTTATCCCAACTAAAAATTATTAACTCAACATCTATAACATATTAAGATTTATATTTCCATTAATCATTTATTATCTAAAAATATCACTTTACCACTAAATCACTTTTCTTGGTTATTAAAACCATTCAACATTTGTTTTAAAATCCTAAAATAAAACTACTGTAGAAAAATCCTTATATGTTTCATGATTATTATAACCATAATATAATTGATATAATACTTTTACAACATAATTATAGAATCCTAATACATAAACACTTCAATATTTTCACTTCAACTATTGGAATAACAATATTCCTTTCTTAGTCTAGGATTTAACCCTTGTATTAGGGCATTAACTCAGATAATTAAAAAGTTCCCAATATATAATAAATATAATTCCTTAGAAATTAATTTCTTTATGACCTTAATTTCCACATAGAAAACAACTTACCCTTTCTTTGTGATATTATACTAGGCGATTCTTCCCACATTCTTAACATGATGTAAATTTAACTTTCTTGCCACCATGATCATTGCCACATGAACTTCCATAAAATTCCATTTTCCTCTTATTTTATGTGTTAGGAAACTCATCTATGTTTACGTTGTTAATAATATATTGTCATAGCTAATTAGAAATAATCACTAGGTTTCTCCTTCCTATTCCCATATCATTCAGTTGATCAGGAGGACAATCATTGTATTATCCATCACATTCATTATCAACCTAATTCCTCCTAGTTTAATTCATTTAATAAAACCAAAAATCATAGTGTGAGAAACAATAATCATAGTTGGAAACCAAATAATCATGAAAAATCATTTCTATGATGTATAAATCATGACACCTTAGGTTTAACCTAGGCCATCCATGATCATCTTATATTCAAATACTTCATAATGGTTCATAATTAAAATGAAAATTAACCCAATAATTCCCCTAAGGAGTGTCATAACAGGTGAATAGTAAGGTCACACTCACCATTCACTATAATTATGGTCAAAATATATCCAACCAACTCATTTTCGGTTTATTACCCCTAGATGAATTTGTGCCAAAATCAAATCCATTTATAGTATCAAGACAAGGATTTGTTTTTAGGAAAATGACAAAATCTCTAACTTACAGAAACTTTAGGTTATTATCCTATATGTGGAATTATCCCCATAGTTTTAACCAAATTTATATAATCATAATATCCACATATTAACTAAACCTGAATCAAATACCAACTATATCCACCCAAACTTTTCATATATAGATATTACATCTTAATAGATGAATATTCAATATATTTTACAAACAAAATTTATGGACATAAAGGTTTAGTGTCTTTGGATACTAGATACATAATATTATTATTTCATGAAAGATCTTCAACATATCCCAAAAATATCTTCCCATATAGCACTCTTCTTATACATACCATACTTAAAACCTTCATTTATAACTTGTAGAAAGGAAATATAAGAAAGAGTGAGATTGAATACCTAATAAGGGTAAACAAGGGAGATATCAATGATCACTTAAGAATAACATGAGAATAAGGTTATGATAAAACATTATTAATATTTTAAAATAAATATCCAGTATATCATAGATCATAATCTTGAATCATGGCATAATGTTTGGTAGTTTATAAGAAAAGAATCATAAAGGAATTAAGGAACATGAGATATGAAATCATAACATTGAAATAAAATATAAGTTAGTGGCATACACATAATCATAGAAAATAATTTCCTCAGTGAAGGATCACTACCAAGAACATTAGTGGATTTGGTTCACTCCCCATTCTATCATATACTTAGTCATGGTTCACTCCTAAGACTATCATTGTGGATAAAATCCCTTACTGAAATAGGTTAAATCCTCATTCCAATCCTTATTATCTCAGGAGACATCCACATTTACCCAATGCATTAGAGGGATATATAATTTAGGCCCACCAATAACATAATTGTAATCCATTCATATGTGTGCAAAATGATCATAAAATATTCATCATATATCATAACCAGTGGAAAAGAAACGTGTTTCATAAGCATTTCAACAATTCATCGTAGAAAAACACATGTAAAATAAATGAGTTTTATAAACATCTCATAAACATAATCATAAACCATTTAGAGAAATAAAAACAATGGTATCATTAAATCATATCCCCGATAAAGAATAAGTAACATCAAATAATGTTATCATAGATAAAAATTCCTTTAAAAGATCACTTGGAATATTTCTTAAGGAAAACTCAATTTTCATTTTGGAATCAATTATTTAAAATCTAAAAATTTCAAAAATATTATGGAAAAAATTTTCTTTGAAAAGAACCAAAAAATCTTTTAAAGGAAGCTTCAAAGATTTGAGTGGTAGTGATGGTGATAAATTTCATTCATGTTGTGTATGTTAATACAAATATTCCTTTCACTTTTTTGGTAAATAGTCAAAAGTACCTCTTTCATAAAATGATAATAATATTCCTTTTAAATTATTTTGTTAAAATTTAAACATGGTTAAAAATTAATTTATTTAATAAATGAAGAATATACAAAAACATTCTTTATTTTTTTTATAAAACATGGATATATAAGAAAAATATTTTCCAACTGAAAGGGGAGAATTATTATAGAATTTTCTTAACAAAATTTTGAACCATTTAGAGAAACAAATATAGGAAAATGGTATTAATACTTTAAAATTACATTAATAAATAGAGGATAATAAAATTAATTAGATTATTTAGAGGGTAATATCATGAAATTTTATCATCAGAAACTTATTCATAAACAATCTCGGTAAACAATGATATTATAACATAAAACCCTTACCACTTGGGTAACTTTTGAATCATAGGACCCATGAAAAAATAATTTCAAATGAAAATCTAAATATTATTAAAATATTTATAATAATAATATAACATGTTAAATGGGAAGTATTTATACCTTAAGGTTCATAACATTAACCATGTCTCAATGAATCTATATTTAGACAAAGAAACCTTACCGCTTTGGTAATCTATAAATAAAAAAAATAATAAAAGAGAAAATATTATATAGATTTTTAAATATTTACTAATTTCATTAAAATCATCATAAAATAAATTAATTATTAGTATATACACCACATAAAGTAAACAAGTTGTGAATAAGACATATGTCTCATAGAAATAAAAGTGAGACGAGAAACACTTACCTCAAGTTCAACTTTCTTTGAAAGCACTCTAACCTCCTATAAAATAAATTTAAATTCATTATAAATATATAAAAAAATAATTCAAATTATTATAATACCATATTTTATCTAATCATTAAATTTAAATACCCATTTATTAATAATTCCTTATTTAAAATCACCATTTATGGGTGTTAACTGTTTTGTTTTTCATGGAAGTTTCGGTTCAGTAGTTCCTATCCTTGAACTTTGATCATTGTTACAGAATATAAATAATTTTAATAATGATATAAATATCATATATATTCATTATATACATATTTATTATCATCCATTAAATTTATATATATAAAATTTATTTACACCATTCATGGAGAAAGTAGTCCGTACGTATGCATGAATACGAGTTTCATTTTATAAAGAAAAGAAGGAAAGAAATATTAATAATAATTTATCTTTATAGAACCATAAAAATATAATAAATTACATATATAAAAATTTGTTCCATATTTATAACCATCCATGTAAAATGGTTATGAAAAACGAATTACATATCTATATAGAGACGGTAAGCTGTATGTACGCACGAGCATTGTTTTCATTTCTTAGGATAAAAAGTAGGTGGATAATGGTTTTTACATAATCATAATAATAATTAATTATATTTAAGATAATTAATTAATTATTTTATAATATATACCATATATTTATAGAAGGTATAATAAGAAATAAAATTGAAAGCACTTGGTTAAGAGTTATACCTCTTTGTTGAGAAACCTCCTTTTGGATTTCACCTTAAGCCTCAAAAGGATGGTATTTTGACAAGAAAAGAAGATAAAGGATTTGGGGAAGGAATATATGAAGGTATTATGGTAGTTAATTTCTAATATATAAGTATCATGAATTTTTTATAAGATAGGAGAGGTGGTATCCTTTTATAGGGAAGGGAAAGGATAGAAATGAAATTACATAAAATATTAAATTATAAATACATATATATCATAATCATGTCAATTAGAACCAATAAATTTAAAAATAAAATATAATATCTGATAAGGTGTAAATAAACTCAACCAATCACATTTGGAAAAGTTTTTGGATACATTTTAAGCCTTATCTCCATGTTAAACCACTTTAATCACATTTTAACCTTAATTGTGATAACTCAACTTTTTACCATGGCAACAAAATTATATGAAAAAAAATAAAAGGATAATTATAAATAAATTTTGAAATTATGATTAAAAATTTATAATAAATTTTATCATATTTAATTTCTATAGGTGGTTGAAATTACTTTTAATATAATAACACAAAACATATGAAAAACAGTTTTTAAGAAAATACCCGATTTAAGAGTAAACATAATTTAACATTGAAATAATGTAATAAATTTGTTTCCATGAATTTTATTGGTTAAATAATAAAAAATAAATATTTTTATACTTTTGAATAAATCTAAAACTGAATGGAATATTCCAACCATGCCATTAAATTCAATGTCTCAAAATAGTTTTTAATTTGAATAAAATATAACTTATCTTCAAAAAAGTCAATCTTAGGTTCCCAATTTTAAAATAATGATTTAAAATAAATTATTTTAATCCTTAAGAATAATTTTTTTCTAAAAATACTCATAAAATAGGATAAATACATGTTTTATAGATATTTTAATGTTTTACCCCAAGGGTTTAACCCAATTTCACCTCTTTTACCAAGGTGACAAAAATGTACTATAGTTACTGTTAATAATGATCAAAAATAAAATTATACCAATTTAATTATGTTAATTATTATGATTAAAAATATTCAATACATTTTATGAAATTAAATGTACAAAATTGGTAGATTTTTATTTAAAATTAAACTAGTAAAACGCGATGAAAAACAATTTTTCAAGAAAATATCGTTTTCATAAGTGTAAAAAGTTTTTATACCAAAATGCAACATAAAATTGATTACAGTGACCTTAATTTTATTATTAATAATATAAATGAACTAATTTTAATTTTAAATCATTAAAAAAATGAAATTTTGTAAATTCTTGAAACCAAAAGATAGTTTTCAATAAAAATCAGTATTTTCACTATTCACTATAAAATCAACCTTTTTAGAAAAATACCAAAATTTCAACCTAAGATAATTTTGATATTATGATTTAAAAAAAGTTTTTAATTTTATAGAATATAATTTCCAATAGTTTTTATAAATTAATTATAATTTCCACACACAAAATGCAGTAAAAATCATTTATAAGGAAAATGTATTTTTGAAGCATAAAATGACTTCACTAAAAATTAAGTGCTTAATTAGTAAGAATTAATCAATACATTTTTATTAATTAAGATGATATATTTCATTATGAAGTTACTCATATAAGTAACCTCTAATTCAATGGCTAAGTTATAATGGTCACATTTAAATAATAATATTTTTATAATATATCTCAATTTGCTTAATGATCGATGTTGCGTGTTAAGTAATATATCGATATTATTATTCTTTGAAACTAAATTTTCAAGGTGTTATAGAAAAGGTAATTTTTTAACTTGGAAATGTGTTTTAATATATATTAAGAGCCTATTTGGGCATTGAGAAATGGATACTGAAGTGCCCAGATCAGTGTGAATCACTGAGAGGGGGAGGGGGTGAATCAGTGATCCTTTAAAACTTTTTACTAATTGATTCTTAATCAATTAAACCTCTATGGCTGGTTAAAGCCTCGATCCACTCTTCTTGTATCTCTCACCTTTCCACGAATGATGCAGTAAATGTAAAGGCACTGGACACAAGGATTTACAAGGTTCGGCACCAAAGGCCTACATCCTTGCCATGCTCTCCAAGCATGGATTCTCCCATTATAATCTGTTAGTATTACAATGGTCGATACAGCTTCCCACCGTATCTCTCCTGAGTCCCACAGGAGGGTCTTTATACTGCGTCCCACAGTGTTACCAGAGTCCCACTGGCCTGCTCCAGAATCCCACTGAAGACTTCTTCTCCCTGAGTCCCACAGGGTCTTCTCCTGGCTCCTCGAGTCACACGAGTAGCACTTCTTCACCTTAAGTTCTTCAAGTAACTTCAGCAGCCTGGGATAAAGGCTGCTGGCCTTGCTCTTCTTCTGATCACTTGTGGTGATCAGGGTCTTCTCGTCTAGCTCGGGCTTTATCACCTTCTTCTAAGGATGACCCGACTTCTCTCTTCAATTACTGAATGCTCAGACAACTGATGTCTTTATCTTCGGTCTGGTCCAGTCTCAGTTGCACACCACTGATTTAGCACTGTTCACGTGTGCACGTGCATGCATGCATGCATGCACTCCTCCTTTCCTCTTCTTGGTGCAGTAGACCCACAAAGGGTGTAATCAATTATTGCACACACCTTCTTCCTTGAACTTCACCCTTTTGTTCAATGTGTCTACACACTTAAATGTGTGTTATACTTTGTGTGAGTCTTCTTCTTCTTCTAAGTGTGTCCACTCCTCTTAGAGCACACACATAGGTTCGGCCTTCTTTGTCACTTGTTCATGTACACATAAATTGTTCTTTGTTTTGCACACACTTGACTTTGGCCTCTTCCCTCTTCTTGTTGCACACCCTTAACCCGTAGGTTGTTCTTCAATTTTTCACACACAAAATGTGTCTTCACTTGGTGCACACACAAGGTCACAACCCTCGGCCTCTTCAAATGCACATACGGCCAAGTGTGTTCTTCCTCTTCACTTAGCACACACAAATAATATTCTTTAATTTGTTCAAGTGTGCACAACCTCCGGCTTCTTCAAATGCACACACTTAAAGTGTGTTCTTCTTTGTTCAAATGCACAAGCAAGACTATGGATTATTCAATGCTTACACACACACAAAGTGTGGTCTTCCACTTCACTTGGCACACACCACTTGGTGTTGTCTTTTGTGCACACACATGGCCTTGGGTTCTTCTTCTCCACTTGGAACACACACACACGAGGCAAGGCCTCGGCTTTCTTCTCCCTTCTTGCACACACACACGAGTGTGTCCTTCCCCACTTATGCACACACACTGCCTTCTTCTCACTTTGCACACACAAGCCTGTAGGGTGTCTTCACTTAACCCGTAGGATGTAGATACCCTTCACCCGAACTCAAGGAGGCGCGCAAGGGGTGCAACCCTCCTATTCTTTCCACTATCGCGCAAGTGCAAGGGCACAAGGGCCTGAGCAGGGTGTGGCCTTCTCTTCTTCAACAGCCGCGAGGTGCACCAGCACTCGGGTGTGCAGCATGCAACACCACGAGGCGCGCAATCCACAAGGGTGCAAAGACACCTTGGGCGCGCAAGCTACTCCTGCCGCGCAAGTATGCGGGCAGGGAGAGCTCTTCCTGTCGCGCAAATAATGCGCGCAGGGGACCTTCGAAGCCTCGGGTGGCTCCGGAACCTTCAGCCGCGCAAGTTCTTTGCGCGGGGCTTCAAACCTTCGCGAGGCACAGAGTGCTTCTCACGGGACTTACTTCTTCAAAAACTCAGCAAACATATTCATGCCTCGGGTCTTCTTTATATAGGCGAGGAAGGCTTCAAATCCTCCGCGTGTTTTAACTTCAAAATCCCGAGATCTTCGGATCTTCAAAATCTTTACGAATCTTGATTTTACTCTCTGTTTAACGCGGCTTCTTTCATTATTTTCTTCCTCCTCGTGCATGCGATTTATAACGCATGCACGGCCTTCGGTTAAGGCTCATCCCATGCAAAACACGAACCACGTGGCCTCGGCAGCTTTGCTTGCCTCGGCCGAACTCGAAATCCTCCAAACATTGCATGCATGCTCTCTTTATTGCATGGATGGATTCGGTATGTCCAGACGAGCACGAGGGTGCCTTCAGCTTCGAGAGAGATGGCCGGAATCTCAAAAACATCACTCGGGAGGCGCCTGGTTCAGCGGGGCTCGCGGGTGGCTTCGGCTCGGGCTCGAGGAAGAGGACGAAGCCACGGCCGTCGGATCAGACGATGGAGATACATCGGACGGCCGTGATCTGGTTGGGCCGCGGCGGATTAGATGGGCGGCTGAGATCTGGCGCGCGATTGATCGTGCGGCCAGGATCGTTCCCGGGTGAAATTTCGCCGTCCCACATCGAAACGCAGCCCTGTTTTCACGCGGCTTATAAGCCTGGCGCTCCCTCAACCCGCCAGTTGAACTTCTCCCTCCACGGTGCCGCCCCGCACCGTGTTCTCCCTGCGGGCGCGCTCTGCGCCCACTATGCTCCTCGCGGGCGCGCTTCTAACGCCCACTATGCTCCCTGCGGGCGCGCCACTGGCGCCCACTATGCACACTGCGCTCCTCCGGGCGTGCCCCAGGCGCCCATGCGGTGTCCTTGGGTGCGCCCCTGCCGCCCTGGCTCACCCCACGGGGTTCCCCCGGGCGTGGTGCCCTAGTGCCCATGCCTTGGGGTTGAACCCCCCAAGGTGCCTTGGCTGGCCAATTTTTTGGCAAAGGGACAGAATAGGACTTTGTGAAATACAAAGTTCTTCTCCATATAAAACTTTCCAAATGCCAAATGCCTTCTACTTCTTATCCATCCTCCCTTATTCATATCTTCTATTCTTCTTAAGAATTCCTCCAATTCTTCCTCAACATTTAATCTTCACTTAGGAGTGACATTCAAAAGGTTCATCTTCATCAACCGAGCTCCTGAATCACTTAAATTATTCAAAGTGCTTCATTGATCTAATCAGAGATCAATTGGATCAACTTCAAATTCTCATGCACTAAGAGTTAGTACATGGACTTCATTAAACCACTTCATCCACTTAGAAGTAGTGAATGGATCATCTTGCTTCTTCAACTCCTCATGCATTGTCACTACAATGCATGATCTTCTAATCATGTTGTGACACTGTATCCAGTTGATACAAGTTCTTGGAACTTTAAGAGCAGCTCAACAATCGTCAGATATTACTAGAGAATGTTTCAACCACATCTCCTATGCCACTTAGTGAATCTCCTAAGTGACATGCCTCTTAGTACCATGGCCATTCTCCTACATCACCATCACCATCACATCCTTTGACATTCACATCTTGACTCCTTGACATCCATTCATTCCAAGACAACTTCATGCCTCATTGACAACAAATGCAACACAATGCACTTCAATCTCCCCCTTTGTATTTGTTGTCAATACACCACTTCAGCACATATGAATGGGTCAATATGTGTGCCAATATTTTCTCCCCCTTATTGGCAATCAAATGCAAAGGTGTGGTGTGGTTCTCTTCAAAATATCACTTCCTCCCTTTAAAAAGTATTTTCTTGAAAAACACTAAGAGAGGGATGATGTCACATGTTCTCTTTAGCAAAGAACCTTTAGTAAATCAGCTCTAAGTCTACTTGGGCTAACCCGGTGTAGAAAACAAGAGTGATATGACCAAGGAATTCAAAGCTGTCCAAAATTCACTGTACATATGAGATCATGCTTAGGGGTTTGAAATTTTTCAGATATACCAATGAATTGCTAAATCCTGCACATACTTCACAAAACTCATTAGAAAGTTCAGTGCAATGATAAAGCTCCCCCTTTCATCTACTTTCCTTCAATCCATACTCCCCCTTAATTGACAAGATAAACTCAATTAAGAAACAAGGGATGAAAGTATGATTGGAATACCTTCAGATTTTCTCAAGATAGTATTAAATCTTACAATACCATCTTCTCCAGATTGGCTCCCCCTCAAGGGGTGCACTCCATTCAATCAAAACCATCCTCCAGCTGAGAATGATCATCATCTTCAATTCCCTGCATTGTTAGCACATGTAAATACCAATGTATAAGGGAATAAGATGGAACCTCCTTGGTTCATCAACGTGAACAACAAGGTTGAGAAGATTCTCTCAACCGAGATGTCCCATTTTCACCATTCTTCACACTTGCACATTTGATCTTCATTGATGATTGTGCTGGTGTGGATCTCAACCCATCTTCATGTGAAATCTTTTTCTTCCCTTTTGCTTTAGCAAATGCCAGAGCTTCATCTTCAGCTCTTTGTAGTTCTCTGGCAAGTTGCAACTGATGTGGCCATATGACAAGTATATCATTTGGAAGAGTGGCCCCAGTTCTGGAAGTTTCACATGGTTCCTTAGATGCTGTCAAGCTACCTTTCTTAGGCAACTTGTTTTCAATCAATCCCTTCTGCTTCTTCTGGATTGATTGTCTGTTTGAGTTCAGTCTGCCTCTATTGAATTTCATGGCTTCTTTACAAAGATCCATGATATGCCCTTTCTTTCCACAGTAGAAGCATTTCTTGGTGGTCCTTCTGGATGCATCACCCTTCTTGGATTTGAATTCCAAGGACTTCTCTTCATTCTTCAAACTCTTCTTGGGAGCATCTTCCACTTTCTTCTGCTTGCTTCCCAAGGAATCTCTCTTAGCCAGGTTCAGTGATCTTTTCTTCTTTTGAGCTCTGGATACAGTTGGAGATTGACATGTATCTATTTGACCACTTTTGCAATCATCCCAGATGTTGTCAAGTAATCCAAATCTATTTGCAGTAAACAGATGTCTCTGGACCTGTGGATGTTGCTTCCTTCCTTCTGGCTTGCTCCCCCTTGGCATGGGCTTCCTTTGTGCTTTGACATTCAGTGGATTGTGCCAACAATCATTTGCACAGTGCCCATACTTATTACAATACCAACATTGACCCACAAATCTTGACCTCTTGTGTACTTCTGATTGCTGGGTACTCTTCTTGATTTTTTGTGCTGCTTCAGGAGAGCTCTGCTTCTTTAATGTCTTCATCCATACTTGTTTGGAATTATTCTTCCATCCTGCACTTTTTGTGGAAACACTTTTAGAAGCATGGGTACAAGATGGTATGGATGGTACCTTCTTTTTAGAAGATGTTGCACTTTTATTGGAGGATGTCTTTCTCTTAGAATCATCCTGCTCAAGGTTCACTTGAGTAGCAACATTTCTTCTTTCAGCTGACTGGGAGGATTCAGCTTTGGGTGATTCCAGATTTTTCAATATCACCTCTAGTTCTAGACATTTCATGTTAAGGGAGTTCTTCTCATCCTCAACAGTTCTTAGCCTTCCTTCCCAATTTTCTTCCAGCTGTTTCATCTGATCTTCATGCACCTTCTTCATTTCTTGCAATGAATTGTCAAGCTCCTTCACCATTTTTGCTTTGTCTTCAAGTTGAGCATCTTTGACAACCATTGAAACTCTGTGTCTCTTTTCCAGTGCACGGAAAACATCTTTGATCATTATCAAAAATATTTCTTTCTCAGAAGTGCTCCTCTGCAATTCTTCATAGGTATCTTCATATCTTTCATTGCAAAGGGAAACAGTTTCATCCTTGGCATTCACCAGCTTTCTGAGAGTGTTGGTTATGCCAACCCTTTTTGCCAGTTGATCTTCCATTGCATTGGCTTCTTCTTCTAACTGTGATTTTTCTTCATGAAGATCATGGATGCCTGTAGCTATACACTTTGCCACTTCCATGGGAACTGTCTTCTGAAGATATTTGAGTGCACTCTGAAGATCATTCATTGTTTCGACTTCATCACAGCTAGGACAGGCTTTCTTCATCTTCTTGGCCTGTTTCTTCTTTCTATTTTTCTGAGTCTTGGCAGATATCTCCATTTGAGGCTGGTCGCTCATTTCCTCAAATCTGCACTCCATATAGACTCCCTTGGATCTTTTAGAGGTAACCTCCCTCTGATACCAATTGAAGTGCCCAGATCAGTGTGAATCACTGAGAGAGGGAGGGGGTGAATCAGTGATCCTTTAAAACTTTTTACTCATTGATTCTTAATCAATTAAACCTCTATGGCTGGTTAAAGCCTCGATCCACTCTTCTTGTATCTCTCACCTTTCCACGAATGATGCAGTAAATGTAAAGGCACTGGACACAAGTATTTACAAGGTTCGGCACCAAAGGCCTACATCCTTGCCATGCTCTCCAAGCATGGATTCTCCCATTATAATCTGTTAGTATTACAATGGTCGATACAGCTTCCCACCGTATCTCTCCTGAGTCCCACAGGAGGGTCTTTATACTGCGTCCCACAGTGTTACCAGAGTCCCACTGGCCTGCTCCAGAATCCCACTGAAGACTTCTTCTCCCTGAGTCCCACAGGGTCTTCTCCTGGCTCCTCGAGTCACACGAGTAGCACTTCTTCACCTTAAGTTCTTCAAGTAACTTCAGCAGCCTGGGATAAAGGCTGCTGGCCTTGCTCTTCTTCTGATCACTTGTGGTGATCAGGGTCTTCTCGTCTAGCTCGGGCTTTATCACCTTCTTCTAAGGATGACCCGACTTCTCTCTTCAATTACTGAATGCTCAGACAACTGATGTCTTTATCTTCGGTCTGGTCCAGTCTCAGTTGCACACCACTGATTTAGCACTGTTCACGTGTGCACGTGCATGCATGCATGCATGCACTCCTCCTTTCCTCTTCTTGGTGCAGTAGACCCACAAAGGGTGTAATCAATTATTGCACACACCTTCTTCCTTGAACTTCACCCTTTTGTTCAATGTGTTTACACACTTAAATGTGTGTTATACTTTGTGTGAGTCTTCTTCTTCTTCTAAGTGTGTCCACTCCTCTTAGAGCACACACATAGGTTCGGCCTTCTTTGTCACTTGTTCATGTACACATAAATTGTTCTTTGTTTTGCACACACTTGACTTTGGCCTCTTCCCTCTTCTTGTTGCACACCCTTAACCCATAGGTTGTTCTTCAATTTTTCACACACAAAATGTGTCTTCACTTGGTGCACACACAAGGTCACAACCCTCGGCCTCTTCAAATGCACATACGGCCAAGTGTGTTCTTCCTCTTCACTTAGCACACACAAATAATATTCTTTAATTTGTTCAAGTGTGCACAACCTCCGGCTTCTTCAAATGCACACACTTAAAGTGTGTTCTTCTTTGTTCAAATGCACAAGCAAGACTATGGATTATTCAATGCTTACACACACACAAAGTGTGGTCTTCCACTTCACTTGGCACACACCACTTGGTGTTGTCTTTTGTGCACACACATGGCCTTGGGTTCTTCTTCTCCACTTGGCACACACACACACGAGGCAAGGCCTCGGATTTCTTCTCCCTTCTTGCACACACACACGAGTGTGTCCTTCCCCACTTATGCACACACACTGCCTTCTTCTCACTTTGCACACACAAGCCTGTAGGGTGTCTTCACTTAACCCGTAGGATGTAGATACCCTTCACCCGAACTCAAGGAGGCGCGCAAGGGGTGCAACCCTCCTATTCTTTCCACTATCGCGCAAGTGCAAGGGCACAAGGGCCTGAGCAGGGTGTGGCCTTCTCTTCTTCAACAGCCGCGAGGTGCACCAGCACTCGGGTGTGCAGCATGCAACACCACGAGGCGCGCAATCCACAAGGGTGCAAAGACACCTTGGGCGCGCAAGCTACTCCTGCCGCGCAAGTATGCGGGCAGGGAGAGCTCTTCCTGTCGCGCAAATAATGCGCGCAGGGGACCTTGGAAGCCTCGGGTGGCTCCGGAACCTTCAGCCGCGCAAGTTCTTTGCGCGGGGCTTCAAACCTTCGCGAGGCACAGAGTGCTTCTCACGGGACTTCCTTCTTCAAAAACTCAGCAAACATATTCATGCCTCGGGTCTTCTTTATATAGGCGAGGAAGGCTTCAAATCCTCCGCATGTTTTAACTTCAAAATCCCGAGATCTTCGGATCTTCAAAATCTTTACGAATCTTGATTTTACTCTCTGTTTAACGCGGCTTCTTTCATTATTTTCTTCCTCCTCGTGCATGCGATTTATAACGCATGCACGGCCTTCGGTTAAGGCTCATCCCATGCAAAACACGAACCACGTGGCCTCGGCAGCTTTGCTTGCCTCGGCCGAACTCGAAATCCTCCAAACATTGCATGCATGCTCTCTTTATTGCATGGATGGATTCGGTATGTCCAGAAGAGCACGAGGGTGCCTTCGGCTTCGAGAGAGATGGCCGGAATCTCAAAAACATCACTCGAGAGGCGCCTGGTTCAGCGGGGCTCGCGGGTGGCTTCGGCTCGGGCTCGAGGAAGAGGACGAAGCCACGGCCGTCGGATCAGACGATGGAGATACATCGGACGACCGCGATCTGGTTGGGCCGCGGCGGATTAGATGGGCGGCTGAGATCTGGCGCGCGATTGATCGTGCGGCCAGGATCGTTCCCGGGTGAAATTTCGCCGTCCCACATCGAAACGCAGCCCTGTTTTCACGCGGCTTATAAGCCTGGCGCTCCCTCAACCCGCCAGTTGAACTTCTCCCTCCACGGTGCCGCCCCGCACCGTGTTCTCCCTGCGGGCGCGCTCTGCGCCCACTATGATCCTCGCGGGCGCGCTTCTAACGCCCACTATGCTCCCTGCGGGCGCGCCACTGGCGCCCACTATGCACACTGCGCTCCTCCGGGCGTGCCCCAGGCGCCCATGCGGTGTCCTTGGGTGTGCCCCTGCCGCCCTGGCTCGCCCCACGGGGTTCCCCTGGGCGTGGTGCCCTAGTGCCCATGCCTTGGGGTTGAACCCCCCAAGGTGCCTTGGCTGGCCAATTTTTTGGCAAAGGGACAGAATAGGACTTTGTGAAATACAAAGTTCTTCTCCATATAAAACTTGCCAAATTCCAAATGCCTTCTACTTCTTATCCATCCTCCCTTATTCATATCTTCTATTCTTCTTAAGAATTCCTCCAATTCTTCCTCAACATTTAATCTTCACTTAGGAGTGACATTCAAAAGGTTCATCTTCATCAACCGAGCTCCTGAATCACTTAAATTATTCAAAGTGCTTCATTGATCTAATCAGAGATCAATTGGATCAACTTCAAATTCTCATGCACTAAGAGTTAGTACATGGACTTCATTAAACCACTTCATCCACTTAGAAGTAGTGAATGGATCATCTTGCTTCTTCAACTCCTCATGCATTGTCACTACAATTCATGATCTTCTAATCATGTTGTGACATTGTATCCAGTTGATACAAGTTCTTGGAACTTTAAGAGCAGCTCAACAATCGTCAGATATTACTAGAGAATGTTTCAACCACATCTCCTATGCCACTTAGTGAATCTCCTAAGTGACATGCCTCTTAGTACCATGGCCATTCTCCTACATCACCATCACCATCACATCCTTTGACATTCACATCTTGACTCCTTGACATCCATTCATTCCAAGACAACTTCATGCCTCATTGACAACAAATGCAACACAATGCACTTCAATCTCCCCCTTTGTATTTGTTGTCAATACACCACTTCAGCACATATGAATGGGTCAATATGTGTGCCAATATTTTCTCCCCCTTATTGGCAATCAAATGCAAAGGTGTGGTGTGGTTCTCTTCAAAATATCACTTCCTCCCTTTAAAAAGTATTTTCTTGAAAAACACTAAGAGAGGGATGATGTCACATGTTCTCTTTAGCAAAGAACCTTTAGTAAATCAGCTCTAAGTCTACTTGGGCTAACCCGGTGTAGAAAACAAGAGTGATATGACCAAGGAATTCAAAGCTGTCCAAAATTCACTGTACATGTGAGATCATGCTTAGGGGTTTGAAATTTTTCAGATATACCAATGAATTGCTAAATCCTGCACATACTTCACAAAACTCATTAGAAAGTTCAGTGCAATGATAAAGCTCCCCCTTTCATCTACTTTCCTTCAATCCATACTCCCCCTTAATTGACAAGATAAACTCAATTAAGAAACAAGGGATGAAAGTATGATTGGAATACCTTCAGCTTTTCTCAAGATAGTATTAAATCTTACAATACCATCTTCTCCAGATTGGCTCCCCCTCAAGGGGTGCACTCCATTCAATCAAAACCATCCTCCAGCTGAGAATGATCATCATCTTCAATTCCCTGCATTGTTAGCACATGTAAATACCAATGTATAAGGGAATAAGATGGAACCTCCTTGGTTCATCAACGTGAACAACAAGGTTGAGAAGATTCTCTCAACCGAGATGTCCCATTTTCACCATTCTTCACACTTGCACATTTGATCTTCATTGATGATTGTGCTGGTGTGGATCTCAACCCATCTTCATGTGAAATCTTTTTCTTCCCTTTTGCTTTAGCAAATGCCAGAGCTTCATCTTCAGCTCTTTGTAGTTCTCTGGAAAGTTTCAACTGATGTGGCCATATGACAAGTATATCATTTGGAAGAGTGGCCCCAGTTCTGGAAGTTTCACATGGTTCCTTAGATGCTGTCAAGCTACCTTTCTTAGGCAACTTGTTTTCAATCAATCCCTTCTGCTTCTTCTGGATTGATTGTCTGTTTGAGTTCAGTCTGCCTCTATTGAATTTCATGGCTTCTTTACAAAGATCCATGATATGCCCTTTCTTTCCACAGTAGAAGCATTTCTTGGTGGTCCTTCTGGATGCATCACCCTTCTTGGATTTGAATTCCAAGGAATTCTCTTCATTCTTCAAACTCTTCTTGGGAGCATCTTCCACTTTCTTCTGCTTGCTTCCCAAGGAATCTCTCTTAGCCAGGTTCAGTGATCTTTTCTTCTTTTGAGCTCTGGATACAGTTGGAGATTGACATGTATCTATTTGACCACTTTTGCAATCATCCCAGATGTTGTCAAGTAATCCAAATCTATTTGCAGTAAACAGATGTCTCTGGACCTGTGGATGTTGCTTCCTTCCTTCTGGCTTGCTCCCCCTTGGCATGGGCTTCCTTTGTGCTTTGACATTCAGTGGATTGTGCCAACAATCATTTGCACAGTGCCCATACTTATTACAATACCAACATTGACCCACAAATCTTGACCTCTTGTGTACTTCTGATTGCTGGGTACTCTTCTTGATTTTTTGTGCTGCTTCAGGAGAGCTCTGCTTCTTTAATGTCTTCATCCATACTTGTTTGGAATTATTCTTCCATCCTGCACTTTTTGTGGAAACACTTTTAGAAGCATGGGTACAAGATGGTATGGATGGTACCTTCTTTTTAGAAGATGTTGCACTTTTATTGGAGGATTTCTTTCTCTTAGAATCATCCTGCTCAAGGTTCACTTGAGTAGCAACATTTCTTCTTTCAGCTGACTGGGAGGATTCAGCTTTGGGTGATTCCAGATTTTTCAATATCACCTCTAGTTCTAGACATTTCATGTTAAGGGAGTTCTTCTCATCCTCAACAGTTCTTAGCCTTCCTTCCCAATTTTCTTCCAGCTGTTTCATCTGATCTTCATGCACCTTCTTCATTTCTTGCAATGAATTGTCAAGCTCCTTCACCATTTTTGCTTTGTCTTCAAGTTGAGCATCTTTGAAAACCATTGAAACTTTGTGTCTCTTTTCCAGTGCACGGAAAACATCTTTGATCATTATCAAAAATATTTCTTTCTCAGAAGTGCTCCTCTGCAATTCTTCATAGGTATCTTCATATCTTTCATTACAAAGGGAAACCGTTTCATCCTTGGCATTCACCAGCTTTCTGAGAGTGTTGGTTATGCCAACCCTTTTTGCCAGTTGATCTTCCATTGCATTGGCTTCTTCTTCTAACTGTGATTTTTCTTCATGAAGATCATGGATGCCTGTAGCTATACACTTTGCCACTTCCATGGGAACTGTCTTCTGAAGATATTTGAGTGCACTCTGAAGATCATTCATTGTTTCGACTTCATCACAGCTAGGACAGGCTTTCTTCATCTTCTTGGCCTGTTTCTTCTTTCTATTTTTCTGAGTCTTGGCAGATATCTCCATTTGAGGCTGGTCGCTCATTTCCTCAAATCTGCACTCCATATAGACTCCCTTGGATCTTTTAGAGGTAACCTCCCTCTGATACCAATTGAAGTGCCCAGATCAGTGTGAATCACTGAGAGGGGGAGGGGGTGAATCAGTGATCCTTTAAAACTTTTTACTAATTGATTCTTAATCAATTAAACCTCTATGGCTGGTTAAAGCCTCGATCCACTCTTCTTGTATCTATCACCTTTCCACGAATGATGCAGTAAATGTAAAGGCACTGGACACAAGGATTTACAAGGTTCGGCACCAAAGGCCTACATCCTTGCCATGCTCTCCAAGCATGGATTCTCCCATTATAATCTGTTAGTATTACAATGGTCGATACAACTTCCCACCGTATCTCTCCTGAGTCCCACATGAGGGTCTTTATACTGCGTCCCACAGTGTTACCAGAGTCCCACTGGCCTGCTCCAGAATCCCACTGAAGACTTCTTCTCCCTGAGTCCCACAGGGTCTTCTCCTGGCTCCTCGAGTCACACGAGTAGCACTTCTTCACCTTAAGTTCTTCAAGTAACTTCAGCAGCCTGGGATAAAGGCTGCTGGCCTTGCTCTTCTTCTGATCACTTGTGGTGATCAGGGTCTTCTCGTCTAGCTCGGGCTTTATCACCTTCTTCTAAGGATGACCCGACTTCTCTCTTCAATTACTGAATGCTCAGACAACTGATGTCTTTATCTTCGGTCTGGTCCAGTCTCAGTTGCACACCACTGATTTAGCACTGTTCACGTGTGCACGTGCATGCATGCATGCATGCACTCCTCCTTTCCTCTTCTTGGTGCAGTAGACCCACAAAGGGTGTAATCAATTATTGCACACACCTTCTTCCTTGAACTTCACCCTTTTGTTCAATGTGTTTACACACTTAAATGTGTGTTATACTTTGTGTGAGTCTTCTTCTTCTTCTAAGTGTGTCCACTCCTCTTAGAGCACACACATAGGTTCGGCCTTCTTTGTCACTTGTTCATGTACACATAAATTGTTCTTTGTTTTGCACACACTTGACTTTGGCCTCTTCCCTCTTCTTGTTGCACACCCTTAACCCGTAGGTTGTTCTTCAATTTTTCACACACAAAATGTGTCTTCACTTGGTGCACACACAAGGTCACAACCCTCGGCCTCTTCAAATGCACATATGGCCAAGTGTGTTCTTCCTCTTCACTTAGCACACACAAATAATATTCTTTAATTTGTTCAAGTGTGCACAACCTCCGGCTTCTTCAAATGCACACACTTAAAGTGTGTTCTTCTTTGTTCAAATGCACAAGCAAGACTATGGATTATTCAATGCTTACACACACACAAAGTGTGGTCTTCCACTTCACTTGGCACACACCACTTGGTGTTGTCTTTTGTGCACACACATGGCCTTGGGTTCTTCTTCTCCACTTGGCACACACACACACGAGGCAAGGCCTCGGCTTTCTTCTCCCTTCTTGCACACACACACGAGTGTGTCCTTCCCCACTTATGCACACACACTGCCTTCTTCTCACTTTGCACACACAAGCCTGTAGGGTGTCTTCACTTAACCCGTAGGATGTAGATACCCTTCACCCGAACTCAAGGAGGCGCGCAAGGGGTGCAACCCTCCTATTCTTTCCACTATCGCGCAAGTGCAAGGGCACAAGGGCCTGAGCAGGGTGTGGCCTTCTCTTCTTCAACAGCCGCGAGGTGCACCAGCACTCGGGTGTGCAGCATGCAACACCACGAGGCGCGCAATCCACAAGGGTGCAAAGACACCTTGGGCGCGCAAGCTACTCCTGCCGCGCAAGTATGCGGGCAGGGAGAGCTCTTCCTGTCGCGCAAATAATGAGCGCAGGGGACCTTCGAAGCCTCGGGTGGCTCCGGAACCTTCAGCCGCGCAAGTTCTTTGCGCGGGGCTTCAAACCTTCGCGAGGCACAGAGTGCTTCTCACGGGACTTCCTTCTTCAAAAACTCAGCAAACATATTCATGCCTCGGGTCTTCTTTATATAGGCGAGGAAGGCTTCAAATCCTCCGCGTGTTTTAACTTCAAAATCCCGAGATCTTCGGATCTTCAAAATCTTTACGAATCTTGATTTTACTCTCTGTTTAACGCGGCTTATTTCATTATTTTCTTCCTCCTCGTGCATGCGATTTATAACGCATGCACGGCCTTCGGTTAAGGCTCATCCCATGCAAAACACGAACCACGTGGCCTCGGCAGCTTTGCTTGCCTCGGCCGAACTCGAAATCCTCCAAACATTGCATGCATGCTCTCTTTATTGCATGGATGGATTCGGTATGTCCAGACGAGCACGAGGGTGCCTTCGGCTTCGAGAGAGATGGCCGGAATCTCAAAAACATCACTCGGGAGGCGCCTGGTTCAGCGGGGCTCGCGGGTGGCTTCGGCTCGGGCTCGAGGAAGAGGACGAAGCCACGGCCGTCGGATCAGACGATGGAGATACATCGGACGGCCGCGATCTGGTTGGGCCGCGGCGGATTAGATGGGCGGCTGAGATCTGGCGCGCGATTGATCGTGCGGCCAGGATCGTTCCCGGGTGAAATTTCGCCGTCCCACATCGAAACGCAGCCCTGTTTTCACGCGGCTTATAAGCCTGGCGCTCCCTCAACCCGCCAGTTGAACTTCTCCCTCCACGGTGCCGCCCCGCACCGTGTTCTCCCTGCGGGCGCGCTCTGCGCCCACTATGCTCCTCGCGGGCGCGCTTCTAACGCCCACTATGCTCCCTGCGGGCGCGCCACTGGCGCCCACTATGCACACTGCGCTCCTCCGGGCGTGCCCCAGGCGCCCATGCGGTGTCCTTGGGTGCGCCCCTGCCGCCCTGGCTCGCCCCACGGGGTTCCCCCGGGCGTGGTGCCCTAGTGCCCATGCCTTGGGGTTGAACCCCCCAAGGTGCCTTGGCTGGCCAATTTTTTGGCAAAGGGACAGAATAGGACTTTGTGAAATACAAAGTTCTTCTCCATATAAAACATGCCAAATGCCAAATGCCTTCTACTTCTTATCCATCCTCCCTTATTCATATCTTCTATTCTTCTTAAGAATTCCTCCAATTCTTCCTCAACATTTAATCTTCACTTAGGAGTGACATTCAAAAGGTTCATCTTCATCAACCGAGCTCCTGAATCACTTAAATTATTCAAAGTGCTTCATTGATCTAATCAGAGATCAATTGGATCAACTTCAAATTCTCATGCACTAAGAGTTAGTACATGGACTTCATTAAACCACTTCATCCACTTAGAAGTAGTGAATGGATCATCTTGCTTCTTCAACTCCTCATGCATTGTCACTACAATGCATGATCTTCTAATCATGTTGTGACATTGTATCCAGTTGATACAAGTTCTTGGAACTTTAAGAGCAGCTCAACAATCGTCAGATATTACTAGAGAATGTTTCAACCACATCTCCTATGCCACTTAGTGAATCTCCTAAGTGACATGCCTCTTAGTACCATGGCCATTCTCCTACATCACCATCACCATCACATCCTTTGACATTCACATCTTGACTCCTTGACATCCATTCATTCCAAGACAACTTCATGCCTCATTGACAACAAATGCAACACAATGCACTTCAGATACGGGCTATGAAATCACCATGGGAGTGATGGTTCTTGGTTAGTAATGATAATCAAGACCTAGATAGGGTCATAAGATGTAACACCTTTCTTGTTCCATGGTATGAATTTTATTTAATTTTTGTTAAACCTCATGTATTTTTAATTATTTTGTATATTGGATGGGTTATATAAATCTTGGGATTGTGTTTTATGGAACAATATAATGGTGGAAATCTACCTTAGAGCAAATCTTGAACTAGAAGTCTAGTGGGGTCCAAACAGAGTTCCAACGTCCAAGATAGTGGTGAATTCCATTTCCACTAGGGGTATAATAGGGGTGAATCAAAACCTAGACATTCCACCCAAGTTTTGGCGGAGGCCCAACTAAGTTATGGTGGGGCACTGTGTAGTATTTTTAATTTAAATTAATTTATTTAATTAATATTTAATTTTTTTTAAATGAGTATTTATCCTCATTTAATTATAGGAGTAGTAGTGATCACTCACCCTCTCCCTCTTTGAGCTTTTCCTCCTCCAAGCATGGTACTCCTCCATCTTGATTGAATAGGAGTGTCGTTATCCGTAAGGATTCCCCTTGGATAAGGCTAATGCTCCTCATTTTTCTTTTCCATATTTCACTTGTTGTCTCTCTATCTTTCATCGGTTGTCCCTACTTCTAGGGATTATTATATATTTTTCAATTTTGAATGATTGGGGATAAATCAGTTGTTGGTTTTTAGTAAAGGAGACCCTTCTAGACCTAGGTAGGTGGTCCCTTTCTTTATTGATGGTTTTTATAATCATGGAATGCATCATATAAAATATGAGAGGTACCAATTGTGTCTAAAAACTTAAATTAAATTAAAAATATTATTTCCTATTTTCCTTATGTTGATTATGAACCATTAGGGTTATGAGGGGTGCTATAATAGTTTTACTTCAACACCATGGTCATTAAAGACAATTCACCTTGTAAAAATCATTATAGAATAATGTATTGGAGTCAATATAGAGTATTTTGTCTTTAATTTCAACCTTATGAGCCTTATGTGGTGTTATATACCATTCCTTAGTAAAGAATGGTGAGATAAAATGATATGATAGGGGAAGGATAGCTTGGGTATGGGACTTTAAGTGGGATATTAGCCCTGTGAGAATGAACCTTAGGGGATTAATAATTGTGAATGTTATGTGTTAGTGGTATATCATCCACCCTTGGTATATTAGTGGTATCTCATCCAGTCTATGAGATGGTTTAATGGTGCATTGTCTACCCTAGGTTTTTTGATGATATTTAATTTTCCTTATTTGATTGAGTGATTCATCTTTCACCATTATATTGATGCATTATTGGTACCTCATCCACCTAAAGATATTTGGTGGTGGTTCATTATCCACCCTTGACATGTTGGTGGTACACCATCCACCTAGAGATTGATGTTGGTGATATATCATCCACCCAAGGAGTTTGATATTAGCAGTGCCTCATCCACCCATGGAATGTTATGGTGATGGTGTATCATTCACATGAGATGTGTATTGGTGGTATATCACCCACATGGAGTTGGTGATTCATCATTCACTAGAAGATATATCATTATCCATTGATATTATATTTGTAATATATCATTCACCTAGATTGATTGTGATGGTTATACATCACTCACCTAGTGTACTTGATGATGATAACTCATTCAACATGATTATGAGACAAAGAGTGATATATCATTCATTCCGTAGGTTTTTTCAGACCATGGGTATATCATCCCATTCCAACATTTTCCAAAGAAAGTTTGATCACACATGGCTTGGCTTCGGAGAATTTCATGATGTGATGGGTATTTCTTTACTTTATTTGTTATCATTTCACATTGTGCATGAACTTATATTTACTATAATTTTTAGGGACAAAATTAGTGGTATACTAATGAGTTATACTCACACCATTATTGGGAACCATGGCACCTAAGTAGACTTTATGGTTTATGAAGAGGTAAGGGCAGTAACCCTCTGATGGATATTTGAGATGGGATGCCTGGTCGGAGTGAGGAGATGGGACCAAGACAAGAATAGAGACTACTTTTGTGGATTTAAGCTTTATTTTGTTTATTTTAGACCTTTTTGTATATTATTTACCCATTATATACCCTTTTATTACTCATTTTACTCATATGAATTGTATAATAACTCATTTTATTAGAGCATGATGGTTATTTTTTAATTTTTCTGGTACATAGCTGTGATGTTTATTTTACCTTGTTGCTATATTATGTTGAATTTTTCTTGATACTACCTATATTGTGATTTATAGATTTCTATTATAGAGAGGGTATAATCTCCCAATATTATACATAGACCCTCACTGATATTCACTAGCCTCTAGCTTACAAGGAGGCAGACTTGAGGTATAAAGTGACTTGGTTCTATCACGGTGGAGGTGAATTAGTCTGAGGACATTACAAAGTGGTATCATAGCCTTGTTTATTTTTTTCATTATAATTTTGGATATGGTATATAGAATATAATAAATTTTTGGATAATGGTATGGATTTTGTGTTTGGGATTTGATAACTCACATATGAGGTAATTCTAATTTACTCGGCATGGGATTGATTTTCTTTCTTTTTGAGTGTTTTGATTTTTATGATTCCAATAATGTGATATGTGGTTTATAGTTTCCTAATTTTACTCTTGACCCAGAGTGGAAAGAGTGCATTCATTCTTTCATTATATTTTTCAATTAGAAATCACATGAAATTCACATGATTGATTGTCATTTATATTTTTTTATGATTCAATTTTAGTTATATAAAGTGTTAAAAACAAATTATATAAAGTTTTCCTATATAGATTATTGGTGGCACTTTACTCAACCAAACTATGAATATTGGATAATAATATTGATATAATATGACTGTTATGTAATCTTGTGTGATATTATACCTGACCCTACAATGGATAGGCTGGGCTAGACTTGAGATGATATGTGAGGACCTTATATCATAGGGTGTGTGTTTAGGGTAGAGTAGAATGTGATTTTTATTTCTTTTTATAAAACATTATATATAGACCTTTTATAGAATCATGTTATGATTTTTGAAATTTGAATTACAATGACATGCCACTATAGTGACCACTTTTTGATCGGTATAATGGTATGGATGAGCATGCCCCACCGATAGTAGAGCTAGAGCCACTTGTCTCATCTATTACTTCTATTGATCAATATCTTTGAGAAAGTTTTTTATAGGTGTTATATTCTATGGGGAATGGGGAGACATGATTCAATCCAACCATTTCATATTTTAATAGAGATTTATAACTATAGAACCCACTACTCTCTATGGGTGAGGGAGTACTATAGGTTGCTTAATTTTGGATAGAGTACCTGAAGAACATTTTTGATCATATTGAAACACCCCTTGAGAGGAAGATGAATATTGTTGGTCTCCTCATGTTTTAATCATGTTTTAATGATCACAAATCCTGTTAATCCTGTTTAACCCATCTCAAATCATGTGCAGAGATGGTTGGTTTCTTTATGCTTTTAATAAACTTCCACTCAATCCTGTTAATCCTAAATCATCATAAATCATGTTTGATTATTGTAAAATATATTTAAGTTTTTTATATTATTATTTATTATATTATTGATTAAGTATCATTAATTCTGTGAATATTACTACTTAAGAATGTTTATAGATATTTGTTTAAGTTTGAGAAACCGTGAGTATGCCACCGGTTCTGGTTTTCTAGCAAAGGTCCCAGACACTGTGATTCAGACACCATGACCCAGACACTGTGACTTAGACACCGTGACCCATACACCGTGATTCAGACACCTTGACCCAGACACCATGACCCAGACATCATGACCCAAACACCATGACCTAGACACCGTGACCCAGACACTATGACCAATTTTAGATCTCATAAAGTCCATGACACCAGTTCCTTGCTACCATCACTAAGACACTATTCTATGTTTGGAAAGCATCAGACACTGTGATCCTAACACCAAATTTGTGCTACCAGTTCCTGATATCAATACAATTGTGGCATCATGACTATATCACCGCTTAAAGGAAAAGAAGAACACACTATTTTGTGGTGACACCATTTCCAAGTGACACCATTTCTAGATAGACTATGACACCATTCTTTAATCTGTTTTTTCATTTTCAATTTAATTTCTAATGATCATATTTGACTCATTTAAATGAACTGAAAATATTAATATTTCTTTGTAGAAATTTCACCTAACAGTATGAGATACGAGATGCAAAATACATGAATCCTGTTGGATCCAACACATGCACTCCAAAAAAAAAAGGAAAGCATGGCACTGGAACAATATACGTACAGTAGTGTGTAGCAGAATCTCACACATTTTTGAAAAGATAACTAATACATGCAATAAGAAAAATCTGAAGAACACATGAAGAACTATCGATTAAAAAATCTAGAATACCATAGATTAGAGCCAAAAACATCTTCGGAGTACCACTTTCAAGAAGATAATGAGCTAGACAGCTTACACCTTTGAACTGGAAGACTTACGATACTCTGTTTTTCACAAGAGGACTTGATACTTGCATCTGCTTCATCCTTCAAGTCTAGAGCTGTATAGAATAACACTTAGAGTAATTATAACCTTTTATCACCATCTTTTATCTATTTTGTAATATTTTTAGCTTTGAGCAGTGTGTGTATGTCTGTGTTAAAACAAAATCTATCTCCTATACTAAACTGAAGGATACAAGATATCCTTCCTCTCATATCTTTTTACATTTTTTTACTCCCATAGATAAATGTGGAAGAGGTCCTTGTGTGACCTGGTATTTTTTACCCATGAAGAATAGTGGAAGAGGTCATGTGACCTGGATAGTCCAGTGCACTGTTTTTACCCTGATCCAGGGTGTGGATCAAGTTTATTAATATAAACTTATTGGTAGCAGGTGATCACCAAGTGGAGTGGATTAGGTCTCATCTTGATACTGAACCACTTGTTTTATCCACTGTGTTATTTAATTTAGTTTTCTCTAATTTATTGTATATTTCTTAAAACACTAGATTTTAATTTTATAGTTAGACTTGGATATAATTTATAATTGTTTTGTCTTGTTAGAATAGCTTCAAAAGTAGTATCCATAACTCATATTGATATTATTGAGAATTAATTAATCTTCTGAGAGGTTATTTGAGTAGTCAAACTTTTATAACTGTATTACCTTGATTAAATAGGTTGTATTCATTTTTATTTGGGAAACTTATTAAGAAAAAATTTTAATAGAAATTTGAATAGATACTTAATTCACCCCCTTTTTGAGTACTCTACTCCAACCAACATTTGGTATCAAAGGAGTTTTTATTCTTATTAAGACTCTATTTTTAAAAGTATTCAATTGTGATTTTAGTTGTACTTTAAAGATCTGAAATTTTTTGTTAATTCTAAATTTCTAGCTCTATAAAAGTATTTCTTTATTATGGATAATAGATTGGAAGGTGCTGCAACAAATATACTACCATTATTTAATGAAACTAATTATGCCCAATGGAAAATTAAAATTAAAATGCTTTTAGAAATTATGGGCTTTGAAATTTGGTCTTCAATTATAGATAAGTAGAAGATTTATACTACTGATAGAATTACTTGGGATGAACCAAACAAGTCTTCTTATAATAAAAATTTCATATCCATGAATGCTTTATATTTCTCTTTAGTAGATGAGGAATTTAACAGAATATCTGTATGTAAAACTGCCCATGAAATTTTGGATACCTTGTCTGTTTCACATGAAGGAACTTCTAGTGTGAAAGAAATGAGACTTAATACTTATACTATTAAATATGATAACTTTAAAATGAATACTGATGAGCCTATTTCTGACATGTATCTCAGGTTCAACGAAATTATCAACACAATGATTTCTCTAGGAAGAGAAGTAACTTCCAAAGAACAAATCATGAGGATTCTCAGATGCTTACCTGATAGATGGAGAGGAAGCTCTATCTCTATTAGAGAGTCATGTGACATCCGAAAATTGTCTGTCAAAGAACTCATTTGGAAAATAATGATGTGTGAAGAGAAGATGAAAGTGAATAAGGAAGAAGAGGATGAAACCAAAATAAAATATATGGCATTCAAGACCACCACCTCTAAACACAAAGAAAATGAGAAACTGAAAGTCTCTATAGAAAGTTCTAGTAGGGAATAATATTCACCTGACAATGATGAGGAGATGGATCAATTATCCATAAGGTTTAAGAAATTTTACAAAAGTAAGAAATTTTTCAGAAAGCCTGACTTCAAAGGAAGATATGATCAAAAGGGAAGCTGGAAGAAATATTAGAAAAGAAATGACAAGTCTGATGAGATAGTATGTTATGAATGTAAGAGAAAGGGACATGTAAAGGATTACTATCCCAAGATCAAGTATAAAAAGAAATATTAGGATAAAGATATAAAGTATAAAAAGGAAATGAAGGAAACTTGGAGTGCTTCTGAGGATAGGTCAAGTGACTCCGAGTGTTCACATGATGAACAGGCTAACAAAGCCAATATGTGTTTCATGAAAAACACATATGAGGTAACATTGGAATATCCTGTACAAAATTATTATGATTTTGACGATGAATGTGATTCTAAAAACATGTTTAAATAAGAAATGTTTGAGTACTGCAATATTCTTGAAGAGACATGTAATGAACTAAAGGATAAATAAAAGTCTTTAAAGAAATAGTATGCTCTTACCTCAACTTTTATGTGTGAAATTACTGTAGAAAGAGAGAAAAATGTTCAATTACTCAAAGAAAACAATGAACTCAAGCTATATAATGAGAAATTGAAAAAGGACCTTGAAATGTTTACTAATGGTAAAGATACCTCGGTACAAATTCTAGGTAAACCTATTTCCCCTAAATACACTATTGGTATTGGCTATCAACCTGGTAAAAGAAATTTTGGAAAAACCAATTTTTTTTCTAAATCTAGAACATACAGCTTTACTCCTAGTTTAGGAAAACATTCTTCTAGTTCAAATTATGATACAATCTCTACTGTTTCAAGATTTTCTAGACCAAATAGAGTTTATTTTTCAAGTACTTTACATAATTCTTATAGGAAATCTATGAGGTAGATGTGGGTTCCTAAAGCACTAGTTACTAATATCACTAGACCCAAACAAATATGGGTACCAAAGTTTGTTTTTATTTGACTATTTTGTAAGAAAATTGTTTAAAGACCTCCTGTAAAAGCTTATGGTACTTGGTCAATGGGTGTTCAAGACACATGAAAAGAGACTATTCATGATTCAAGAACCTAATAAAAATTGATGGTGGACATGTCACCTTTGGTGATAATGCCAAAGGAAAAATCATTGGCCTTGGCCAAATCGGTAACTCTAACTCAGTTTTAATTTCCAGAGTACTTTTTATTGATGGACTGAAATATAATCTGCTTAGTATTTAACAACTATGTGATGATAGATTTCATGTTAAATTTGAAAATGATTCTTGTAATGTTTTTAATTCTAAAAATGAATTTTTATTTTCTCCATTGATAAATGAAAATATATACTCTGTTAACTTAGATTATTTTGTTTCTCAAAATTCTTCATGCTTAAGTGTATTTCACAAAGAATCTTAGCTTTCGCATAGAAGACTAGGACACTGCAATATTCAATCCCTTAGAAATATAACTATAAAAAGTTTATTCAAAGACCTACCCAAACTTGAGTTTCCAAATGATAAAGTGTGTAATATTTGTCAAAAGGGAAAGCAACACAAAATGTCATTCAAACCATAGAAAGAAGTGTTAACTTATCAACCTCTCGAGTTGGTTCACATGGATTTTTTTGAACCATCTAGAGTTTCTAGTTTAAATGGGAAGTACTGTGTTTATGTTCTTGTAGATTACTTTTCAAGATATACTTGGACCTTCTTTTTGACTCACAAAAGTGAATCCTACTCTCATTTTACCTAATATTCTAAAATTGTAGAAAATATTAGTGGAATTAGTATTAAATTCTTAAGAAGTGATCATGGCTGTGAGTTTGAAAATCAAGAGTTTGAATCATTTTTCTTACAAAATGGCTATAGTCATAATTTATCTGCCCCTAGAACACCTCAAAAAATGGAGTTGTAGAAAGAAGAAATACAACCTTTCAAGATATTTCTAGAACCATTCTTAGTGAATATGACTTACCTATTTACTTTTGGGTTGAAGCTGTAAATACAACATGATATACTATTAATAGAGTGTTGATTAGACCCATTCTAAAAATAACTCCATATGAGTTATAGAATAATAGAAAACCCAAAGTAAGCTACTTCATAGTTTTTGGCTGCAAAGTCTATATCCTTAATACTAAGGACAATCTTGAAAAGTTTTCATCCAAGAGTGATGAAGTAATTTTTCTAGGATATTCAATATCTAGTAAATCCTATAGAGTGTTTACTAAAAGAACTAAATGTGTGGAAGAATATTTCCATGTCAAGTTTGACGAGACAGATCCACATGAGCTTAATACCTCTCTAGAGAACCTAGAGGATGATATGTTAAAGTTGGACATCAATGCTAAATCCTCTAACCATCCTGTAAAGGAATCTGTGAAAACTCCCAATTTTGGAAATTCTCTAGATTCAAGTCATAATGAACCCAAACTTGTTAAAGAACCTGAAATCACTAGACTCTCTTTTTCTAGAGCTATTAGAACACTTAAGAACCATCCTTTGGATAATGTTGTAGAAGATTTAGATAAAGGAACTCAAACTAGATATTCTCTTAGAAATCAGGTTGAACATCATGTTTTCTTTTCACAATTGGAACCTAAAAACATTAATGATTCTATCAATGATGAATTTTAGGTGATGGCTATGCAAGAAAAACTTAATCAGTTTGAAAGAAACAAAGTTTGGAAACTTGTTGATAGACCTAAATACATATTTACCATAGGCACTAAGTGGGTGTTTATAAATAAGGTAGATGAATATGGTAATATAGTTAGAAACAAGGATATATTGGTTGCACAAGGCTATAGTCAAGAGGAAGGAATTGACTATGAGGAAACCTTTGCACTAGTAGCTATACTTGAAGCCATTATAATTATTCTTGCTTATACTGCACATCTGAATTTCAAACTATATCAAATGGATGTCAAGAGTGCATTCCTAAATGGGTATATAGATGAAAATGTTTTTGTTGAATAACCCCCTGTTTTCACAAATCCTCACTTTCCAAATCATGTTTTAAAATTATTAAAAGCTTTGTATGGTTTAAAACAAGATCCAAGAGCTTGGTATGATAGAATAATTAATTTTCTTATTTCTAAAGGTTTTACAAAAGGTATAGCTAATTCTACCATTTTTATAAAACGAATTTATAATGATGTTTTAGTAGTTCAAATTTATTTAGATGATATTATTTTTGGATCTTAAAAAAATTCCTTTTGTATTGAATTTTCTAAAATGATGAAAAATGAATTTGAAATGAGTTTAATGGGTGAACTAAAATTATTTCATGGATTCCAAATCTTTCAAAATAAAGATGGTATTATTTTAAATCAATGAAAATATACTAAAGATCTTCTAAAACTTTTTGTCTTGGATAACACTAAAAGTAGTGATACTATAATGAGTACTACATGTAAGTTGGATATTGATGAAGATGGAAAATATTTTGATCAAACCACTTATAGAGGAATGATTAGAAGCTTACTCTACTTAAATAATAGCCGACCTTACATTATTTTTAGTGTATGTATGTGTTCTCATTTTCAAGAAAACCCTAAGGAATCTCATTTAAATAATGTTAAAAGGATTTTCAAATACCTCAAACATACACCCAATCTAGGACTATTCTATCCCATAGGACAATCATTTGATTTAGTTAGCTATTATGATGCTAATTTTGGTGGTTGTAAGTTAGATAGAAAAAGAACCTCTAGAACATGTCACTTTTTAGGCAGTATCTAGTATCATGGTGTAGTAATAAATAAATCCCTATTGCATTATCTACTACCATAACTGAATACATAGCTGCTGGTAGTTGTTGTGAAAATTGTTTTGGATGAAACACACATTACTAGATTATGGATATCAATTTAGGCATGTACCTACAAATTGTGACAATGGAAGTGCTATTAAAATATTAAAAAATACTGTTTCGCACTCTAGGACAAAACATATTGATTTAAGACATCACTTTTTGAGAGACCATTATCAAAAAGGTGATATCACTTTGAAATTTATTAGAACCGAATATCATCTTGCTTATATATTCACCAAACCATTAAATTATGAAAGGATAGATTACATCATACATGAATTGGGAATGATAAATCTCAAGTAGAAAACATACTGTTTTAAAAAACATACCGACTCATAGCTTACTATTTCACAGTTTATGGTTTCACAAGTCAATATCTTAGAATTACTGTCTCACTCACATAGTTTTGCAAGTTACTGTCTTAAAGTTGTTGTTTCATTTTTTTGGTATCACAGTTATTATCTCTCAGTTAATGTTTTTCACTTACTATTTCAAACAATACGGTCACACCATTTTGGAGTCACATAGTAGAGATGACACCGTGAAAATCTATTCTGGTCTCACCATGAAAATATGTTCTGTTCTCATCATGAAATCTTGTTCTGGTCTCACCGTAAAAATCTATTCCAATCTCATCATAATAACACTTTTTCATTTTATTTGTATTTCATTACCCATATCTCAATGATTGATTATTTTATTTTTTTATCCCACACTTTTGAATTTGCGATGCTTGAAATCCCTAAATGATAAAAACCAAATGTCTTTCACTATTTTCTTCACTCGAGCTCTATTTTCTCAAAACTGAAACCCTTCTCTCTCAAAACGTAAGACCTCCTTCATACCTATCTCTCTATCAAACCCTAATTGAATTCCCAGGATGAAGTTCCCATATTCATCTACTCTAGAGAAGCGCAGATCTAAGAAGAAAGTGAAAACAACACCAAAGGTAGTGCTTGAAGGACCACTGAACCTGAATCTTGTTGATATAATAGTGGTACCAGAAAAGGAAATCTACCCTAAGTGGTTATTTTCAAGTAAGACTTTAGTTTTGAAAGTACTAAAAGAGTAGGGATGAATGGATTGGTTCACAAAATAGAAAAGTCTGATTTATCTAAAGCTTTTTGATCAGTTTTATCAGTTTATTTAGTTTTATTTAAATGCTGAAGATGGTTTTGTTGTGAGAAGATGGATCAATGGCCAAATATGCACATTTTCCTCAGGGTTATGGGATGCTTTCCTAGGGATAACCCATGAAGTAATTTTTGATGACTACTAGAGAGTTCCACATCCTCATAGTGATATTTTTGTTTTAGAAGAGGCCTTGGGAAGCTTGACTGGAAGTAAAAAAGAAAAGAAGAGTTATTGCTGTTGAGTTAGATAGTGAAACCAGATTGCTATTTAAGTTTATCCAGAATCTGATTAGTCTAAGAAAAGGATATTTTTCTACCCTCAAATATCAAGATGTATTTTTGATACATCATAGGAAGAATGTACATAAGATTAACCTATAAAAGTATGTTATACTTCATATGTATGAGTTGATTAAGAAAAAATCAAAATATACCTCCTTGTTCTACTCAAGGTTAATCTCTACTATGCTATATGATAAATGAATGGTTGGACCCAATAAAGAAGCCATCAAAGACTGTGAATTCTATATCTCAAAGGTTACATTCAAATGAATGAAAATTAGTTGGAATCTGTGGAAAAAGTCTTGGGTGGAGAATAATGAAAGGTTATATGAAAAGTTTAATCTGATTGAGAATCCTTCAAGACCTAAGAACATACCTGATCCTGGTTTGGAACCAGATGAAATTGTTGACTATCCTATTGAAGAGGAAGAAGAGGCAGTTATTGCACATATAGAAGAAACTGTCTTGGATATGGAAGATAATAATACACCTGTTCCACAAGACATGGTTGAGAAGGAAGCACCTGTTACTAAAAGAAGTATTGATTTGGAATAAGAACCTACTTATGGAAGAGAATCTGTTGTTAATGTAAGGGAAAAGGCTGTTTTGGAGGAGCATATAGAAGAATAAATTTCTCTTGATAAAGAAGTTGTGGTTGAAAAAAATTTATAGGGACAAGATAATCCTGATGTTATCCTATCTGTTGAGGAAATAATGGAACAAGACTTCAAGATGGATAAAAAAGAAATGGCTGAGAGTATTAGAGATGATATTTTAGAACCGGTTCAAGGAACTGAATCTCTTAGTCCTATGAAAGATGCACTTGTTGAGGGGGAGAAACACCATAGTATTGAAAGTTTTGAAGTTCCTAATCCTATTAATCAAATCACTATGGATACCTAGTATAAGTTCCCTAGCTACTTTGATGTGGATGATACCCAGGAAGCCTCAGTTAAAGGCATAGACCTGTCTACTGTGTTTCAATTGAAACCAGTCTCTGCTCTAGAGGTAATCTCTACCAAAGAACCTAAGCCTGTCTCAGCTCCTATTCCCAAACCATCACAAGAACCTCCTACTTTCATGAGTTAGAGTGATTTGAAAGCCTTTGGAGCTACTTTATTTGATGGAGTTGAAAAATATCACGAACACCCAACCTTCTCCTATAACAAAAATAAGTGAAAAAGATTCTACCTTTCTATTAGAGAAGTTCATATGGAAGATTCAGCCAAAAATGCTTCATGAAATTCAAGAGGTTATAATTGAGAACAAACAACTAAGCGATGAAGTGAAGTCTCTCAGAGATATGGTTGAAGATATGTAGAAAGTGTTGAAATCAGGACAATATCCTATTGCTCATCCTGTTAAGGATGTAAGTGGTCAGATTCTATAGAAAGTTGCCTTTCTGATTCAACTGAACTTGACTTCATTAGGTGACAAAGTGGCTGAGAGAAATAAGAAGATAGTCCAAGAGATGCATGAGATTGTTGTTTGTCTCAACAAAATGACTAATGAGTAAAAGGGATGTCTACAGAAAGTCCTCAATCAGCTCAAGTCCCTTACTTTAGCTGTTACAGCCTCCAGTGTCTCTGGAGAGTCATCTCAACCCTTTGATAGTGATCTGCTCAAAACTGTTGTTAAGGATGAAATTCATTCAGTGTTAAGTGTATTTTAGAAAGAGAGTCTATCTACGGTTGTCAATAATAGTGATAGGGTCCTTTATTTGGTGATTATTCATTCAAATATTGAAAATGATGCTCAAGAATAAATTACTAAGAAAGTGTATTTCTACTTTAATAAGATTTTCTATAAGCATGACATGACTAATCATTTCAAGTATCTTTTAGAGAATTTGAAAATACCTCCTATCACTCAATCCTTCAATACTGAAGTTCAAAAGCTGAAATATTTCACTCCTTTATTGGAAAAATTCTTGGAGAACAAAGATGATTTTGGGAAGGCGATGCAGTATGGTGGTGAGATTATTACTGACTTCATTCAGTTGTTGAAGCCTTATTTTCATCTGAAAAGCACTTATATTATGCCTCATAAAGCTGTACCCTTGTGGTCGGTTTTAGATCCTTCCACATCCACTTAATTTTCCTCTACCTCAATGTATGTATCTCAAGCTCTGAGCCAGATCATACATGTTATCTTTGACCAAAACATGGCTCAGTCTTCCAGCAAACCTACTTTGGCACCTTCTGTTTTTGAAGGACTCCCTCTTCCTTCTCTAATAGTTGTCTCACTCCCTTCTTCAATTTTTACTTCTACTCCTGTGGATCCTTCTGAGGTTGCTACCAAGGGAAAAGAGAAGAATGGTGATGAAGAAAAGTGAAAACTCTATTTTGATAGGGATGTTTTGTATTTCCTACTGCTTTTAATGACACATCTTTTTTCCTTCTAATTCAATGTGAACTGTTGTTGTCTATTCTCTTATTTACTTTTTGATAATCCCAAAAGGGGGAGAAAAACACAATAAGGCCCTAAGGGGGATAAATCACACTAAGAAAAGATATATAATTCACATGATTTGTGATCATAAAAAGGGGGATATTTTTGGACTCCTCATTTTTAATCATGTTTTAATGATCACAAATCCTATTAGTCCTATTTAACCAATCTCAAATCATGTGTAGAGATGGTTGGTTTCTTTATGCTTTAAATAAACTTCCACTAAATCCTATTAATCCTAAATCATTCTAAATCATGTTTGATTATTGTAAACTATATTTAAGTTTTTTCTATAATTATTTATTATATTATTGATTAAGTCTCATTCATTATGTGAATATTACTGATTAATACTATTTATAGATATTTTTATAAGTCTGAGAAACGGTGAGTATGCCACCGGTTTTGGTTTTCTAGAAAAGGACCCAAAAACCATGATTCAAACACCGTGACCTAGACACCGTGACTCATACACTATGACTCAAACACTGTGACCCTGACAGTGTGATTCAGACACTATGACCCAGACACCATGACCCAGACACCATGACTTAGACACTGTGACCAATTTCAGATCTCATGAAGTCTGTGACACTGGTTCCTTGCTACCGTCACCAAGACACCATTAAAAGTTTGGAAGAGCACTAGAAACCATGTTACTAACAACACATCTGTGCTATCAGTTCCTAATATTAATACAATTGTGGAATCATGAATGTCTCACTAATACAAGGAAAAGAAGAAGACACTATTTCTTGGTGACACAATTTTCAAGTTACACCATTTCTAGACAGACCGTGACACCATTATTTAATTTGTTTTTTTCATTTTTAATTTAATTAATAACAGTCATATTTGAGTCATTTAAATATACTGACAGAATTAATATTTATTTTTAGATATGTCACATGATGGTACGAGGTATGAGGTGAAAAATACATGAATCCTGTTGGCTTCAACACATGAAATCCAAAATAAAAAGGAAAGTGTGGCACTGGAACAATTGACGTGTAGTAGCGTGTAGCATAATCATGAGTATTTTTCAAAAGATAACCAATACATGAAACAAGAAAAAAATGAAGAATACACGAAGCACTCTTGATTCCAAAGGCTGTACTAGCATAGATCAGAGCCAAAAACATCTTCACAGTACCACTTTAAAGAAGAACACAAGCTAGATAACTTACACCTTAGAACTGGAAGACTTGCGACACTCTATTTTTCACATGAGGAATCGATACTTGAATATGCTTCATCCTAAAAGTCCAGAGCTGTATAGAATAATACTCAGAGCACTTATAACCTTTTCTCATCATCTTTGATCTATTGTGTACTATTTTTAGATTTCAAACTGTGTGTGTATGTCTATATTAAAACACACACTATCTCCTGCACTAAACTGAGGGATACAAGATATCCTTACTCTTATATCTTTTTACATTTTTTACTCACATGGATAAGTGTGAAAGAGTTCCTTGTGTGACCTGGTAGTTTTTACCCATGAAGAATAGCAGAAGAGGTCATGTGACTTGGGCAGTCCAGTGCAATATTGTTTACCCCGATCCAGGGTGTGGATAAAGTTTATTAATATAAAATTCATGGTGGAAGGTGATCACCAAGTGGAGTGGATTAGGTCTCATCTTGAGACTGAACCACTTTTTTTATCTACTGTGTTATTTAATTTTGTTTTTCTCTTCTTTATTGTATATTTCAGAAAACACTAGATTTTACTTTGATAGTTAGTCTTGGATAGAAGTTATAATTGTTTTGTCTTGTTAGAATAACTTCAAAAGCAGTATCAATAACTCATATTGATATTACTAAGAATTAATCAATCTTCTAAGAGGTTATTTGAACATTCAAACTTTTATAACATTATTACCTTGATTAACTGGGCTGTATTCATTTTTATGGGGGAAACTTATTAAGAAAACATATTAACAGAAATTTGAATAGATACTCAATTCACCACCCCCCTTCTTGAGTACTATACTCTGACTAACAAAGACTTCCACCTACAATATTTGAGGATCGGTGAATCACTAGTGGGACATTTTAGTCTTAGAAAACTAGAATGTGGGACTGTATTGGAATGAATTTCAATCCCATTATTTTAAGAATTTATTTCCAGATAATTATATGGATGATAGGGATAGAGAGTTTATGAATCTTGTTTAAGGTGGATGTAATTAATGAATTATGATGTATATTTTATCAATATTGTGTGGTTTGAACCTATAATTGTGTGTGATGAGGTGACTAGGGTTAGGAATTTTGAGGATATCCCAAGTCACTTTATTTGATTATGAGTGAATATATTTATCTTTTATCTTTCTTTGAGGTCATAAATCAGACCCTTATTATAAAGAGGGAAAAGATGGTGGTTATACCATCTAGGTGACATGATTCTTATAATGGGGTTAGAATAGGGTCATTTGGATGCAAGAAGTGGAGGAATGAGGAGTCTCACTAGAGTAAAGATCAACTAGTCAACTAGGGAAGGGTCTTATTACTTCCATAGAGAGCGTAAGTCTTGGTTGAGTACTATTAGTATGAAAAAATGAGGTAGATTCAACTTAATTTTGATATGAATATAAAGGAGTTCCAATTTTGTAGGAATATGGGGCACTTGGAAAGGTTTTATGGCATAACTCCACATTTGGTTGGTAGGAAGAGATCTGGTTAGACTAAGGGATTGGGAGCAGGGGCATGAGAACAACAATAATCTGGTAGTTCAAGATCCTATGGATATTAAGTCATAAAGGAGGTAATAATGCCTAGGGGTAAGGTAAAAAATGTCAGTAGGGAGATTACCCTCTAGGGAGTTAGGAATTTAGAAGATCAAGGTTAGGGTTGAGGCTGACCTCATGCCATTAAGCAAGCTCCTACCAATCAGGATGAGGATCTATCTATAGTTCAAGGTGTAATTTTTATGGCATCGACCATAGAATCTATTTTATTCAATATGGTTGGATCACACTCATTTATATCCAATACGTTTTTAAGTGATATAGGGATAATATTATTATAGATATATGGGGAAATATCTATTAATACTCCCTTAGGGGTGATGTAACACATCATCCCACCTCACTCTATGAATAGTAATCAGAATAGAGTGTCGTGTGACCTCAAGAAAACCTCCATGAATGATAGAGGCTATTGACTAGTAGTGGAGGTATAAGGAGGTATAGTAGTGAGGTTATACCCCATGCATCATATTTCATAATCAAATATTCAGTAAATAAATAAAAATTATACACAAACATCACATCAGATTACACAAAGAAGTAAATAAACTGAAATAAAATATAAAAAAATAAAATGATAACATATGGAATATAATAAATACCACCCATTGGACTGGTCACATGTACAGATAAAAAAGAAAAATAAATAAAATGAACCAAGTATTCACTGCTACTCAGAGCAATGACTCACCCCACACTCCTGATATTACTTGAGATATCCCGCTCGACCATGAATAAACTGATCCTAGGCCTCATTCCGACCCATTCCTGAAAGAATATATAGAATCTTATTGGGAACCCAAGTGAAATGGAGGCCTGATTAGGATGAGAGTACAACTCATTAGACCAGCACAAAAAATTTCCCTAAATACAAAAGTTTATGAATTGTGCATGTAGAAGTGATCCAAGTTAAATAGAAACAATTACAACCATTAAAAATTAAAAATTGAAAAATAAAAAATGCCATATCCAGGGGTTGGCTTCACCCTGGGAATGGTATATATCTATTTTGAAAAGATCCAAGATATTTATGAGCATGTTGTTATGAAAATTCCTACCATATCTCGACCAGTGGTAATATACCCATTTCCGAGGCCCCAAAATCCACTCAGTTATTTTTTATCTCCCTATATTTAACCATTAGTCCCAGCATCCCCTATGGGCCGTGTTCACCCTGGATTAACCAGAAATACCAATAATCCCTTAGGGATTGTGTTCACCCCAGATCAAACATCACAACAAATAATATAATTTTAAAAGAAACATAACATAAATAGACATCATTTATATAATTATAGAATAAATAAAACATGGAATAAATAATTATTTACCATTTTCATTATGAATATATTTAATTTCCCATTTCCCAAACCATTCCAAAACTATTTTCATTTTAAGGATAAAAACCATTTCTAACCCATTTTAAAATTACTCAAAACACAGGTAATAAATTTCCAATTCCCATTTCCATTTAAAATAAAAACTCATTTATATTTACTTTATACTTTAAAAAAAATTTCAATTCCAAACCATTTTCAAACACCAAAACCAAATTACCCTTTCATATAACCACTTATTTATTATCAAACTACTACTCAAAATTGAAATTTAAAATTTGACTTTCCATTAAATTGGGTTAAATTAAATTTTAAAAATGGAAAAACATTTTTATACTTATCAATGGTTGTGAAATTATATTTCACAACCATCTATTTATCTAAATTCACCCTTTTAAAAATAATACATGATTAGGAATTTACCAACATCAAGAAATTAACTTAAATTGGGTTGAGTATGGAGAAACTGGCCTGAACATACCATTCATGCACTTGGAAAATATAAAATACTATGGGTTAAATTAAAGGGGACACCTACCTCATTTTTTAATCCTTTTGATTAAATTCATCAAGGGACAAAAACTCTGCCAAGGCCCGCTGAGACTTGTCGTAGCTTATCCAAACCCATAATGAACACCTCATGTTCTATATCAAACCATAACACCCAAAATTAATTAATTATGACCCTTATAATTAATTAATTAAAAAAAATAAAATTGAAAAAAAGACGGATAACTCACTAAGCATACAACAATCACTGGTTCTTTAAGAAACAAGGTGTTGACCATGCCTTGTATACCCCCAAACCTACATTGAGCCAAAGACCTAATGAAATGTACCAACCCCATAAATAATTTTATTTAAAAATCGAGTAAAAACCAAAGAAAGACTATAATTATAACATAACTTGAAGAAAAATTGATAAAATTGGTGTAGATTGCATCTCGGGATGCCCTTATCTTAATTTGCAAAAAATCCCCTTGAGAATTAGGTGATTCCACCTTGCTCCAATGGAATCGACAAAGAAAACCTAGGTGGATAAGTGAGAGATTAGAATTGAGGGAGGTGGAGACTAATAGAATATTATGGGGTGGGGGGGTGAAACATACATCAAATCAGTGTTTGAAGCCACCAAAACACACCCTTGATGAGGCTTGAAAAGGGGAACAAAGGGGGAAGAAAACCCCTACCATGTGAGGGAGAAACAAGGAGAATAAGGGGATGCACCCTATAAAAAACTAAGGGGGAAGGGTAATTTTAACCCTTTAATAATCCCAACAACAATATGAAATTAGACCACTGACTAGTTGGTGAGCCCAAACAGAATTCTTGGCCTCTAGTTAGTTCACCAGTGAGATGATAGCGATCCATCGACTGGCCGATGGCTGCAGGATACATCCACTAAGAATCTCAACTACCATGGACCACTTTTGGTTCTTTATGAACCTTCTGAGTTAGAATCTAATCCCCATTCCCTTTACAAATATACTCATTTTATATGTTCAAACTATCAAAACTTGATTCCAAACCCCTGTTCAAAACATATCCCATTAACTAATTAAAAATTAAAATTTCCTTTGAATTTCAAACCATCTATATGAACAAAAGACATAAAAACTCCCCACTATAACACTTCTCAACCCTAATAAGTACTAGTTGTCATCCAACTATACATATCGGCCAACCTCGTTCACCGATTCCCATTGAATGACCGCGTTCCATAATTGAATTCCCAACAATATTCTAAAGCGTGACTTGAATATAAGGTGCTTAAACCACCACAACATGATTCAATGCTTATAATAATTGATAGAACTTATGGAAGGTGCTTACCCAATTTTTTATATCCTAATAAATGATCACATTATCTCCTAATTAATCATCCTAACTATGGTTCTCCCCACTATAAGGATTTGGCCAAAAGTACCAATTTTCAAACCATGATGCTTTCACCTCTTAGAATTTCCTATTAGAACCCCATTCCCATGTTACAATGATATAACTGACATGGTATCCATCTCTCCATCCTTGATTATAAGAAATAACACTGATCCAACACTGGTAAAACTATTATTCTTAATTAAAAATCCAAATGAACATGCACTCACCATCCATTAAGAAGCCCAAACATGCTTATTTTTCCTCAAAATCCCCACATAAAAACACAAAGCATACCCATTGTTCCTAGAATGATGTGATTGATGTATTTTCTAACTGAACACATTCAATTACATGTGAAAATTCAATTTGAACCACATATGGATGACATTTATTGAATTCATTTGACTACACCCAACGATGCATTCCCAAATTCACCCAACTATGGTGCTTAAACATCCGAGGAACCCTAAAACCATTAAAACATGCTTACTGAGGCCCACTACTAACCCATGGTGTAACCCCATGATTAAATTCTCAACTGACTACACCCCCTGTTGTGATCCACCATGAGAATTGATATTCCCTGACTTGATAAAGTTTGGGTCATCTCAAGTCATCCTGAGCTTGATGTTGATACTCAGACTCCAAATGTAAATATGTTTCCAAACCACTCTATCCTAGTATCCCTTCTCTAGGAGACACCCATTAATCATTTTTACTCCTTCACTAGAGATATTTCCCAGTCATATCCTCCATTAAACAAAACCACCACTGAACCTTGCCACCCACTCTGACATAACCCAAATCTAACACACTAGAATCATCACAAACACCATGATTTAGACACTCACACTCAAAATACACTCATATAGAAAACCAAGATTAATTCAGTAACTCACCTGGTCATTGGAACATAGTTTTCACTATAAATGACCACCAAGTAGTCTTCCAAAACCACGAATCTTCCCACACAGGGCCGTGTCAGCTGAGAAGATGCTCCCCACCATAGGAGTGTCCTTATCATTGCCACAATTGATCAAAACCTAAGTAAAAAAAACCCAAATCCTATCTATCCCCAAATGCGATGATCAGACATAAACAACCAATGGATTCTGAGTTCCAAACTAAAACATAGCTCATCACTCACTCCCGAATAATGAGAACATAATCCTCAACACCCATCGAATTTTAGTAAAAAATGAGTTATCAACCTCAACCAGCCGCTGGTACACTCATCACCACATGAATTTAATTAAACCACCCCTTATATGTGTTCTCAATAGGCCCCATCACCAAATATGCATGACACTCCTCCCAAACCATACTCATTAGATTCCCAGGCTATACTTTCCTTTAACTGCTCCTGGATCAACTATGTCACCACACTAGATCCATTTCCAAAATGACCCTCGCTACAAGGGAACTTCACCCAAGTCACCATGAATATGAGCATCTCATTTAAATTTCCATCAATCCTCATCCCACTCACAACCATCACCGATTAAAAACTCCATAAGTTACATGCATGAAAATCATGTTCTAATTCAATTTCCTTTCATATGAAATTGGTTTTCACTCTTGTACCACCCAGTCATAACCCATCACATGCCTTTGGAAATCACATCACAACCCAACTAGTCTCACAAACCTAATTCAACACATGACCATGTCTCTTTTATGTCAATTCCATGAAACCCATGGAATTACTGATTTTTTACCCAAAAAGGAACATGGAATATCACCTATGATAAAGTTCAACATCCAAGACCATTGATTATTCCCCCTACCGCATGTCCACTCCAAAAAACTAAGAGTTCTCTAGTCTTTTCTCTTTAAAAATAGGAACTTCAAACATTATATGATTTACTTCAATATAATTCACCATATGGCATGTAAAATTCATCCACATACTTAGCCTCCACCTGGTGCTGTATGAAAACCAAAGTCTTATGCTCATTCTCACCCCATGCTTCTAAATCCCATTTAGAATCAATAGGTCTAGGAACCCTAATGGTCCTATCCTTGTATTCTTATTTCGGTACTAAACCCTAGAACTCAAGATGATTTCATGCTCATGGACTATTAAGGAATATTCATGTCTATTTCATACACCTAAACACAACTCATGTTTACCAATATCAACCTGAAGTACCTAACCATACTTCCTATCACTAAGGAAAACACAACCCCAGGCCAACCCCTCTCACAGGTTTCCCTTTCCATAAAACCAAGCACCAAACCACTAAGGTCAAAGCCAAGTATATGTTCTCTAGGTATCCCCCTAGTCTAAAGGTCAGGTCTTGCTTCAGGGTCACTAGGTCTGACCACCTATCCCTTTTCCAAAACTCATAGAAGGTCTCAGCTCATAGGATTTCATTCATGCACCCATCTTAACACCTTATGGAACCCAACATAACCAACACCCACTAAAGGGTCCCACATACCACATATAACCATCATACATCTCAATAGGGTCATAACTCATGGGAAACAACACACAGTTACCATCTCACAAAACCAAGGAAACTCACATTCCAAAATACCAACTCATAGGTTCTATACAAAATACCTAGCGTCACATGCCCAACCATCCACCCACCTATAAGGGCATCAATTCTCACGAGCACCCGTACATGGGACTGCCCATGGAGAATCAAAACTTACTAGATATATCATTCCATAACCAATGAAATTTTACTTATAACACCTTGATATTTTAGAATATATTTTTTCATTAAATAAATTGTAAGTGTTTGATAGATTTCTTAACATGCAACTCTGAGCTTAAAATAAACCATGATATATTATTTAAATTTGATCGTTATAACCTAGACATTAAATTGGAGTATTTGAATAGGAATAAAAAAATTATAAAACATATATAAAATGGTCTTACTGAATAATTTTTTTGATTAATTATTAGGAAATAATCACTCAATTTTCAGTAAAGTTACTTTATGTTTCAAAAATGAATTTTATTAAAAAATGATTTTCATTGCATTTTGTGTGTGGAAATTATAATTTTTTTTTCAAATTTTACAATTTATTTTATAAAATTAACTTAATTTTTGAACTCATCATGTCAAAATTATCTTAGATTACTTTTTTGATAATTTTCTGAAAATAATTATTTTTTAATGAGCAGTGAACAATACCAATTTTTATTGAAAACTTTCTTTTCCTTTAAAGAATTTAAAAAGTTCCTTTTTTTAAAATGGTTTTAAAATAAAAAATATTTCATTTATATTATGACTAATCCAATTAATTTCATTTTAATTAATTTTATTTTGTATTTTTTTATAAAAACTTTTTACACTTTAGAAAACATTTTTTAGAAAACCTCTTTTCATCATGTTTTATGACTTTAATTTTAAATCAAAATCCACCACTTAAGTAAATTAAATCTTGAAAAATGGATTACATATTTTTAATATGGAAGATAAAATTTAGTAAATAGGTCCCTTTTATTTTTGGTCATTATGAATAGTAACCTTGGTAAATATTTATTACTCCGATAGGGGTAAAATGAGTAATATATGGTTAAAAATTTGGGACAAGGCTTTAAAATTTTTCTAAAACTTTTCTATATCCTATTGGATGGGTGTATTTTGGTAATTTACATATAATTATCAAATATATGTCCACTTTGTTCCATTTTGCTTTGATTACGACCATTATATTATTTTAAGAAAAGAATAAATAAAAAATGTCACTCTCTTGAATTTAATATCACTAAAATATTTACATAAGGATAAAAAAATGTTATGTTCGATTATAAATTTTTATTTTAAATATAATTTTTTTCATGATAATTTATTTTTGAATTTTAGTTATTTAATAATTACCTTAAATTCTAATGCAACATCGACATAATATTTAATCAATTAATAGAAAAATAAAATAAATGATTTTAAAATTAGTAAAGGTAATACAATTTGGATGAATTATTGTGTTACAAAAATTTCATAGATAAATAAAACATATTAGTGATGTGTAAAAGGTTTATAATTTCATTACATTTTCATCATGTTATTTTTAATGTGAATAGTTCTTAAAATGACATTAATAGTATTTTATATTAAATATATTTTATTAAATTATTTAAAAATCATAAAAATATAGAAATAGAACAAAAAGGATTAGAAATGGTCTAAAATATATTCCTTTTACATTTATGATATAATTTTCACCTTTTAAATAAAATTACAACCCTTTAATATCAAAATAGTCATTACCATAGTTAAGATTAAAATTGGTTATCCAAGGGGTTAAACCAAAATATATGGTTTAAAATAATATATAAACCTATAAAATTTTATTATAAGATTAAATTAGGACCATATATTCCTTATATTCTAATAAATTTCATTTTGGAACTATTTTACATGAGTTTGACGCATATTATATTATAATATTTCATGTATTTCCAAAAATGATATTAATGATATTTTACAATAAAAAATTTTATTAAATGATTTAAAATTCATAAAATACAATATTAGGCCATTTTAATGGGTTATGGTTTAAAATATCAATCATGGTCTATTTATGGGTCGATTTTTCCTTTATAGCAACTTTCTAGACCCCTAAATAGTAAAACATATTGATATCATAGTAATCATTAAAGGGATTAATGGGGGGTTAAAACTAATAAGTAAGAGTAAAAACATAACCAAAACTTGTAAAAATTTTATTTTTAAGAATATTTTGAATCATAATAATATTATATTATAATTTTATCAATTTTTAGTAATTTTTACAAGAATATTAATTTATAATAATTTAATATTTTATATAATTCTAAGAGTACCCCTCCCCTGACTTATAAAAGGGAACCTCTTATCCTTCATTATTCACAATTTTTGAACCATATATCCCAGAAAATAACTATAATTATATCATCCAAGCTTATTTTAACACATCCTAGATATTATTTTATTTCTAAAAGACAATTCTTTCAAATCTTAAGGGATAAGCCAAAAGAGGTTTCTCAACGAAGAGGTATAACTATTAATGAAGCATTTTAAATTTTATTTTTTCTTATACATCCTATAAATACATGGTATCCATTATAAAATAATTAATTTAGTATCTTAAATATACTGAATTTTTATTATGATGATAGAACAATCATTATCTACCTCATTTCTATCCTACGTAAAGAGAAAATATCACTCATGCACAAGTAGGACTTGACGTCTCCACGTAACATTGTAATTAATTTTTTATCACCACTTTACATGGATGGTTATTATGACAGGTTTAATGTTTATATATAATATTTATGATTTAAGTATTCTTATGTAATTATAATATAATATTTAACATCTTACCCTCCCATCTGTTGGAAAACAATAACGTCGTTCATGCGTTTGTGTGGACTACCACCTCCCTAAAGAATTATGATTCATTTTTAATTTATGTTTTACATGGATGATAATAAAGATATATTTAAGGAATATTTATGATATATATGATATAATAATTATTCTTTAAAGGTTAATTATTATTTACCTTTCATTCTTTCCATTTCTCAAAAAGAGAAAACAATATTCATACGTACGTACGACCCACCGTCTCTATGAAGGGTGTAATAATTTTTCTATCTATACATTTTATGGATGAATATATATATAATTAAAATATATGATATTTATATCATGATTAAAATTATAGAGATTATGGAATCATGATAAAAGTATAATTACTGGGACTGCTAAACAGAAACACACATGAGAAACAAAGCAATTATCACCTAAAACAACAATTTTAATAAAAAATTGTAAATAAAAAGGTGAAAAAATGTTATAAGTAAATCATATATGGTATGATATATATATTATTATGGTTCTAGAATAATTTTATAATAAATATATATTTATTATACATGAGTTTTGAACACATATAAAGAAAGACAAGCTTGAGGTAAGAGATTTATACTCCAATACCATTTTAATTAGGATTATTTATGCTTAAATTTACATTGAAGAAATTATATGATACCTATCTGATAAAAAAATTTCATTATTATTATACTCTATTTATTTTTGAAAATTTTAATTTTTATTCCCATTTTCCTCTCTTTGGTACACAAAAGGTTCATAAAACATTTTCAAGAAAATCCAACCTTATTTCTCCTCTTTTGGTTGGAAAACCGTTTTTTACATATCCTTGTTTTATAAAATGTTTTAAATAATGTTTATTATTATTATATAATGATTATTTAAATTCATTTTTAACCATTTTTGAAATTATATAAAAACTATCAATGGAATCAACCTGTTATTTTCCGAATGAGGTATTTTCGAATTTTTACCAAAAATGTGAAAGGGAACATTATTTTAATATAAACAACATGAAAGAAATTTACCATTATCATGAAAACTTAATGATTTGAATATTATATTAAAATTTTATATTTTTTTATTCAAAGAAATTTTTTTTCTTAATATTTAGGAAATTTTTATATTTTGAATAAGTGATTTTAAAATGAAAAGGGTATTTTCTTCACGAAATGTTCCAAGTGTTTTCTAAAGGAATTTTTATCTATGATTACATCCTTTGATGTTACTTATGTTTCACCAAGGATATGAATATTTGATACCATACTTATTCTTTCTTTAGATGATTTATTGTTATGATGATGAAATGTTTATGAGACCCATTTTATTTTCCATGGGTTATGTTATGATGAAATGTTAAATATTTTTATGATATTGTTGCATAAATATGATTGGATTATGATTATGTGACAAGTGGGTCCATTATAGCCCTCAAATTCATTGGGTAAATATGAATAAATCATGAGATAAATATGTTATGTGTGAACTTGATTTCAAGTTCATAATTTTATGTGTGGACCTAGTTTTCATGTCTATAAGATTGTGCATTGACCTAGTTTTCATGTTTATAAGATTTTGAGTGGAAAAAGTTTTCATGTCCATATGGTTATGCATGGACCTAGTTTTAATGTCCATAAGATTATGCATGGACATGGTTTCATGTTCATAAGTTTATGTAAGGGCCTGATTTTATATCCTTAACTTTATGAGTGATCCTGTTTCTATTTATTTATGTTTATAATTCTATAAGATTATTTTTTTTCACATTCCTATATCTATGTTATGATATCATTTATCATGACTGAATATTGATGATTAAAAACTCTTGTTATTATTTTAATTTATCATAATAAAGTTTTATTCCATAACTAATTTTTATGATCTATAACAGATTGAGTATAAACTTTGTAATTTATTATCATGTTATCACAACCTTATGCTTATCTTATGTTTATGAATGATAATTGATTTATATATAATATGTTTACCCTTAATGAGGATCGAATTTCACTCTTTATTATGTTTTTCCTTCCCCATGTTAATAAGAATGGTTTTAGGGTATACCTTATAAAATTTGTACGGAAAAATTTTAAGATCTTTCATGAAATAAGAGGATTATGTATCTATTCTCCAAATACACTAAATATATAAAATTATAGAATATATTTTAATGTTATGTATAAAATATTCATTAAATAAGATATAATATTTATACATGTAAAGGCAGGGATATTATTGTTGGTATTAGAGAAGAGTTTAGTTAATCTTTTGAGATTAAGGTTATAAAACGTTGGTGAAAACCCTGGGGATAATTCTAAGTATAGGATAAAATCCTAAAATTTTGGTAATGACTATGTATAACCTATGTTAAATCAAAGGATCCATAGATTGAGAAGAAGGTGTAATTATTTAGACATCTGATTAATTATTTTCATGATTTATCACTATGAATATTGTTTCTCGCACTATGTTTTTGGTTTTAGTCAATGTATGGAACCTGAAAAAATTATGTTAAGGCTAAATGTGAAGAACAATTTAATGATAGTCCTCATGAGAAACCAATTTATATAAGAGTTATAATGTGAAACCTAATGATTATATATTATCATCTATCATGATATAAGACTAAAAACATAAACATAACTAAGTTTCCTAACACATTAAATAAAAGGGAAATGGACTTTTATAGATGTTCAGGTGGAAATTATCATGGAGGTAAGAAAGTTAAATTTTATTCATATTAATAATATGGGAAGAAGAAACTAGGATAATATCTCAAAGGAAGGGGAAGATGTTTTATATGTGGAATAAATGTCATAGAGTAATTAATTTCGAAATAAAAAAAATGATATTCTCTTTATACTAATCATGAAACATATAAGGACCGTTCTACAATAGTTTTTATTTAAGTATTTTAAAACATATATTTAATGGTAATTATAACTATGAAAATTGATTTAGTGGTAAGGTGGTATTTTTTGAGAACACATGATTAAGGGAAAGATAACCATTAATATGCACCTAATTCAGAGTCAATAATGTTTATTTAGGATAAATATATGATTGACATTGATTAAGTAAATCAGATAGTATTTTTAACCTTGGAATAGGATATTGATTTGATAAAAAATTTATTTAGGTAATCTTTGATGAATTTTATTGTATTTTTAGATTAATATAATATATTCAATTGTCAATGATTTTATTTAAGTAATAAAGATAGTGTTAATTTTTGGCAACATATATATTTTTATTGATGTTTTAATTGATTCAATTAATTATCATTTTTTAATAGAATCAATGCATCCACATGTTTGATATGTGACGTTATGATCTATTTCATATTTTCTGGGAATAAATGTTAAATTTGATCTTGAAAAAAATGTGATAAAATATTTCATATTTTTGGGTTTTGAATTTGGTTAGATATATTTTGGAGGATACCAAGGGTTAAATATTTATGGAATGGATTAAGTCAAACTTTGTGTGTTATTATTAAGGTTTTAGATATTAATATATTGTATTTATAAATATTGGACAAATTATTCTAACCATTTTGGTTTTGTAAAATATTTATAGGTATAAGGAATGAATTATGGATCATATGATTTTTTAAAAGTTAATTTTAGTTCTTCAGGTGTGAATAATTCATCTTGAATATCCATTTCTTGGATTAAGATATAAAGTAGAATTAATCTAAGTAAAAACCAAGGATGAGATTATTCTTATCAAGTACATAAATTTTATCGCGTTCTCTATCTTGATGGAAAAAGAATCCCTCAACTTTAGGAAAAGGATCTTGAAATAAAAATTTTATCCTTTTACCATCATTTATGATGAATTGATGGTCTTTTCACCCCTCATTGATTTATGGTTTTGTAGTTATTAAATTTCTCATAACCATGTTCTCTATCACTCTCTATTAGTCCTTGGATGGTTGTTTTCTCCTCCATGAATATATTTTAACTTCCCACCAATTCTATCCTTATTTGGTAACCCAATTATGTGTTATTCCTAATAACCTTTCTGTTTCTCACTTCTCATCTTCAAAGGATGTTTTATTATCCCTTTGTATGATGTTAGTTTTCAACAAAGTTATTTTAGAATTTTGAACCTTTTTTTACCAGGATAAAAATTGTGAGGGTGAAATTAGTTTAAGGGTGTAGAATGAAACACCATTATATTTTAGAATATATTTTATCATTAAATAAATTATAAGTGTTCAATCATTTACTTAACACAAAACATCAAGATTAAAATGAACTATGATATATTATTTAAATATGATCGTTATAACCCAGACATTAAATTAGTGGATATAAATAGGAATAACTAAATTATGAAAGATATATTAAATTTTCATACTCAATAATAATTTATTTATTAATTATTATGGAATAAGCACTCAATTTTCATTAGTCACTTTCAAAAACGCATTTTATTCAAAAATGTTTTTAATTGGATTTTATGTGTGGAAATTATAAGTAATTTATGAAAATTTTAGAAATTTTATTTTAAATAATTAAATTAATATTTGAATTAATAATTTTAAAATTATATTAGGGTGATTTTTTTTATGATTTTATTAAAATATTTATCTTTCAATGAATAGTGAAAAATGTTGATTATTTTTTGAAAACTGTATTTTTGTTTAAAGAATTTACAAAGATTAATTTTGTTTTGAAATGGGTTTAAAGGTAAAATTAATTAATTTATATTATGAATAATCTAATTAAGTTTATTTTAATTTATTTTATGTCATATTTTGATATAAAAATTTTTACACTTTCAAAAAACATTTTTCTGGAAAACTAATTTCACTGAATTTCACTGGTTTAAATTTAAGTAAATATCTTCCACTAATATAAATTTAATTTTTAAAGATGGACTCCATATTTATAATAAGGATTATCAAATTTGATAAATATTTCCCCTATATTTTTGGTTATTATGAACAGTAATCTTGGTAAATATTTTTTACCTCGTTTTGGGTAAAATGAGTAAAATTGGATTAAAAATTTGGGATAAGGCTTTAAAATTTATCTAAAACTTTACTATATCCTATTGGATGAGTTTAGTTTATAAATTTCTATAAAAATATCAAATATATGTGCACTTGGTTCCATTTTTATTTGATTATGAGCTTTATATTATTTTAAGAAAAGAATAAATACCAAAGTTCACTATCTCAACTTTAATATTTATAAAATTTTTACATAAGAAGAAAAAGAAGTTATGTTCTATTATAAATGTTTATTTAAAATATAAATTATATATTTTTTCATGGTAATTTATTTTCAATTTTTAGTTATTGAATAATTTCCTAAAATTCTTATGCAACACCGACATTGTATTTATTCAATTAATTGAAAAATAAAATAAATGATTTTAAAAATAGTGAAAGTAAAAAAATTTGGGTTAATTATTATTTTCCATGAATTATTTTGATATATATAATATATTATGGATGTGTAAAAGGTTTATATTTGAAATTATTATTTTCATGTTGTTTTCAAAGTCAAATTATGTGAATAGTTATTAAAATGACATTAATAGTATTTTATATTAAATATATTTTATTTTTCATGACCCATCCCAATGGGGACCATTAGATGACTCCCCAAGACCACCTAAATTAGGTCAGTGGCTGGTGACTAGGTTTGAGTAGGCATATCACTAACATGGGAGGCCTTATCCTAAGTACCTATACACACACACACATCTCCAGGCCCATTCAATGCTGAAATGTAAAAATAACTGAATAACCACAAATGCATACATCTAAATCCCACAACCATAGTACAACATGAAGTATAGTAAAGTAAATAGGGTCAAATACAAGCCCACCAAAATATACTGGAAACAATTGTAACTCGTAAAGAAAGATAAGGACTACTGTCAAGATACTGTAGGAACACACCTCAGTCTGTCTTGTCTTACTAAGAAACATTTGGTCCTGGTCTATCTAGGACGATTTCAAAGGGTCGATCATCTGCATAAGACATGATATGTTCATGGAAATATCGTATAGGGGCGAGTATAATAATACCCAATAGGACACCCAAAACTACAAAGCATACAAAAAAAGAATACAGTTAGCTCTACACAGGTATATGTCTATGACACATATAATAAGAATATCTAAATATAATAAAAAAGACACACAATCTATAGATAATTAAAAATTGTAATACCAGTATAGGATTCCATCTCGAAGATTCCACATAGAACTCTTCAAGGAAAACACACTCCTTAGTCTGATAACACTGATGATGTCCATTTGAGAGGTTACACTCGTCAGGTCTCACTATTATAAGTACACAGTGAAAGTATGAATATATACAATACATAAATTAGGTTCACAACCAAGGCCATGGAGGTATACCAATAAATCAATCTAGATTAACCTTCTAAGTAGAGGATTGATGCCTACTTAGTGTTGGTCATGGAGATACCAAGAAGTCCACCTAGGGCATGAAAATTAATAGAGGATCTCACTCCAAACCTCATTGAAGGATTCCAACAACTCTATCCAATAAGTCTCACTGAAGAGATCACTATCCTAGGAGTAGGAGCCGATTCCATAATAACCCTCTGGGAATGGATAAGTGGAAAACACCCTAATAAAAATTATTCAAGATACAGAGGACAAGGAATCTAAGAAATTATTTAAGGAGTACATAGTGTGGAGTAGGGATACACTTCGTGTTCCTTTGACCCTGTATCCTGCCTGTGTAAACGGCCCGTGTCTCATGCCCGTGTTCATGTAATAGTACATGGTGTGTTGGCTTCCCATGTACTCTATCCATGTACCAGTACATGGATTAGCCTATTTATATTTTACAGAACATGTCCGTGTAGGAGAGTACATGGCATTATCCAACCTACGTACTCGAGCCTATGTCTGTATACCCTCTGAGGTACACACCAATCCATCGAGGAGAGACCACATTCCATGAAATACAGTCACATTCCATGTGATACTTAACTTTATATGAAACCTTATCCATTTCTAGTAGGGACTCACATGGTGTGTGTATTCAAGTTACATTCCATCTAGTATGGGATTTTCCAGATTCCCAGATCTGTCTTCACACATCTTAGTCATTCCTCCAACCTTAGATCCATTCAAAGAATGGGACCATTCATCATTCTTAATTACATGATGAAGAACATGAAATTGGGTATCAAAAACCATATTATTCAATACTTCTTCCATCATCACACCACTTCCATTTCATTCCAATCACATATCTAAAATATTAGATCATTACACTAAGAAATTGGTGCGCAATGATTGATTTATCATGATATGTCGAACCACAGGCCAAACAAAGAATGCCCATAATGAATGAAGAATCGGGGGAGAAAAGCATAAGAACAATAAAGAGTAATGGAACTTAGTTTATTTTCATGTCGAACTTGATTCGTTTCTATTAGAATGATGAATGAATAGATAACAACTAAATCACAAAGGGATTCTCTCAACAAAAAATCCCCGCAATAAATCCTCTCCCACAAAACAATTGATCTGCAAATAAATCCATTTTTTTGATGGATTCACATTATTCATAGAAAATTAATAACATGGAAATAAATCCAATAAAACAAAAATCCAACCTAGATATAGAACAATTGTTGATGAAGAATGATCCTGCATTATTTCTGTTGGTGAGATCCTGATTACCATTGCACATTTATTGCCAATCCATGATCTGATTACCGTTCATCTGAGAGATATCCTCCAACGATCTCTCCAATGAGTCTCCAAAAAATATAGATTTATGTTTCTATCCTTAGAATTTTTTAATAACCATATTCTTATATAATAATTTAGGTATCTGGTTCAACGGATTAATAAAATAATTTTACTTAATAATTTTATTTATTTTATGCCCGTGATAGCTTTTCCAAAAATTCCCCATGCCAATGAAGGTTATGTCATTCCTAGGTTAAAACCCACATTATGAAATCAATGGTGCCCTAATATTCTTTATCTAGGACCAAATTTATAATTTATTCAAGTTTTTTAGGAAATATTCATACACGTTCTATTAAATATGTTTAATATATTTCAAAAAATTATTTTGGGCACATCAGGCCTCAGAATCACACACCGTCTTAGCACCTAGTCACAAAAATAATTCATACAATATCCCGAGATAATAAATTTAAAATACTAGTCATTAAATTCTCCCCAAATTGGGTATTTATGTCCTGAAAATCCAAAACATGGAATACACTATGAGATGTGGGTACTAAGAATGAATTTGAGCCTCTTGCTCCCATATGCTCTTGTTAAGATTCCTGTAATGCCACTAGACATGAACTAAAGGAATCACTCACCCAATAAGGATCCTATCCTATTGTTCCTCGATCTATATCAGGTACTCAAAAAAGGTATCTCCATCCTTGATGTCTAGCTTTCCCTAGTTGATAATATGTGATGCGTCATTCATGTACCTCCTCAGTTTCAACACATGGAAAATGTTGTGTACCTAGTCTAACTTCAGAGGTAGAGCTAAGTGGTACACCACCTTTAAAACTCTAAGAAGTATCTATAAAGGTCCAATAGATCTAGGAGATATCTTTCCACCCTTACCAAATCTTCATAATCCGCATCAAGGTGAAACCTATAAGAACACATAGTCTCCCTCCTCAAACTCCAAAGGCCTCCATCGTCTATCCGTGTAAGGCTTATGATGGATCTGTGCAGTCCTCATCCACTCCTAGATGATATTCACCTTCTTTATAGTTTCTCACACCAAATAGGAGCCCATAAATTCTGACTCTCATAGGCCAGTACCGAAAAATGGCGACTTATAGGTTCACCTGTAAAAAGCCTTGAATAGTGCCATATCGATGGTGGAATGGTATATTTTGTTGTAAAAAAACTCTACCAATGGTAGGTGATCCTCCAAAATATGGAAAAAATCTAACATGCAAGCTCATATCATTTCCTCTATAACTTGAATGGTATTATTTTTCTGGATATCAGTTTGGGGGCGAAATGTTGTGATCCAGCATAACTGATTCGCAAATACCTCCTCCAATCCCTTCCACAATCGGGGTGTAAAGAAAGCATCATGACCAAAAGTGTCTGTCAATGGAAATTTATCAAGTTAGATTATCTCCTTCATATAGAGTCATCCCAAGATCTCTATTGAACTTTACTCCTGAATAGATAGGAATTTGTCCAACTTTTTGATTTGATCTATGATCACCCAGATGGAATCATGTCCCTTGGATGTACGTGGTAATCTCATCACGAAGTCCATGGATATCCCATCCCACTTTTACTCTAGTACCTCAAGGGTTTTAGTTAACCCATTGGAATATGGTGCTCGACCTTCACTTACTGACAATCAAGGCATCAAAAGACAAACTATGCAACTCCTTTCTTCATCCATGGCCACCAAAACTAATGTCAGAGATCCTAGTATATCTTTACCACACCTAGATGTACTGCCAAAGGATATATAGGAAACTCTCTCAGAATCGCCTCCCACAATTTCACTGGTACCATTTTATATCCTTTAAGAAGAATGACATGCTCCTCACCTTTAGAAAATACCTCAGGAGCATGTCTAGTGGAAATCTAAGTATGCTGGGTCTCACAGTTGACATCCCCAAGCTGTGCTTCCCTAACTCACTATAAAATCAGAGGGGTAACAACCATCGACTAGAGGTAAGATGATCCATATCCATCCAAAAAGCATAACTACAATGAGACCAACTGCTCTAACTCCTTGTTCAGTAACTGAAAACAAGATCTCATGCTGAGAGAATCTGCTACCATGTTCCCCTTCCTAGGAGTATAGACAATCCTGAAGTCGTAATCCTAGAGGAACTATAACCATTGCCTCTATATCAAGTTAAGTTACTTCTTAGAGAAGATTTACTTGAGACTCTTGTGATTAGAATAGATGATAATCTACTCACACATCAGGTAGTGTCACTATATTTTTAGTGATAAGAATACCATTGCTAACTCAAAATTGTGGGTCGTGTAGTTCTGCTCATGTGGCATCAACTACGTGAACCATAGGAAATCACTTCCTACCAATACATCATAAAAAAACCAAAATCATTTCTTGATGAATTATAGAAAACTACATACTTGACACCCTTCTCTATAAATCTCAATATTGGAGTGCTCATCAAACTATAACTCAACTACTAAAAAGCCCACTGACACCTCTCTGTCCACACGAAAGGCTTCCCATTTCAGGGCAAAGATGTCATGGGTGATGATATCCCAGAGAAATCATGTATGAATCTCCAGTAATATTCTACCAACCCAAGGAAGCTCTACACCTCCTTCACACTCTTGGGCATATCCTGATCTAACACTACCTCAACCTTGGTCGGGTCCACTACCACTCTATCTACTGAGATAACATGTCCTGGAAAGTAGACCTATTGAATCCAGAACTGGAATTTAGAGAGATTATTTTAAATTTGGTGCTCTTAACGTATGTCTAGGAATATCCTAATGTGTCTATCTTTCTTCTTCTCATATATCGAGTACACAAGGATATCATTGATGAAGACCACTAAAAACCAATCTAATAAAGGTTGAATGATTCAGTTCATGAGCCCCCTGAACACTATTGGGGCGTTTATCATACCAAAGGGAATCACCAAGTACTCATAGTGACTATAGCGACATTTGAATGATGTCTTTGGTATATCCTCATCCTGCACTCACAACTTGTGATAACATGGCTAGAGGTCAACATCATAGAACCATCACACCCTTATCAACTAATAAAATAGGTCATTGATACTTGTTAGTGGATACTTTTTCTTCACAGGCACTTGGTTAAAGTGTCGTTAGTCCACACATAACCTCAATCTCCAGTCCACCTTCTTGGTGTAAAAAAAAATGGGGCTACCTAGGATGAAATGTTGGGTCTAAAAAAACCATTCCTCTTCAAGTCCTCCAATTGTACCCTTAGCTCGCGAAGCTCTACAGGTTCCATATACTATTTTTGAATAGATATTAGTGCCTACCAGGGTGTAGATTAATATAGAAGTATATCTATCAGTGGGGAGGTAACCCTAGAACATCATAAAGGAAGATGTCATCATACTCCACCACCACTTTAGGAAACTAAGAACTCATAACATCCACTGAACAAAGGGCTAGGCTAGCCAACTGATGAGTAGTCAGATGCACCCTCTTATAAATGAGTCCATCCTGCACTACCTAGGTTTCCTTTTCACTGAAAATGGAGAACCTAGTTCTGTTACTATAGACACACTACACGTTTTCCTGAAATAATAAATATGGGCACGAATTGTGGATAAATAGTCCATACCTAAGATGACATCATAAGTCCTGATTGATGCAAAAAAGAGATCACAATAGAAACTCTCACCTCCAAGAGTCAGGTTACACTATCAGCATAAGTGTATAATCACTGAGTCATCTCTAGTAGGATTATACAAGCATAAGGGTCAATCCAAGGGATCGATCGAAATATCTAAGTCTTGAACAAGATATGTTAAAAGAAAGGAATGAATAGAATATGTGTCTATAAATACTAAATATTTGGTATAAAAGACACAAATCATATATTGAATCATTCCTGGATCCTCTGGGTCATATGCTTCGATTACTTGCAACTATCCCCTACCCTGTCCTCCAGCTCCCTAAGCCTGGAATGGACCACCTGGAGGTGGTGGTAGTGACATGTAAATGTGTCTACCACCTCCTTCTAATCTCCCATCTCCTTTACCATGTACAGTACCCTACATACCTATATATTCCCACCATTATATCTTCCTCAGTGGCCCATCCATGGTCTCTTTTTCAACTATATGACGGGTCAAAAAATATCATGAAAGATGTCCCCTTCCATCACATGAGTATCACCACCTCTCTCTGGGATGATTGGACCCATCCTATGAGCCCTGGACCATATATCCTCTATGTTGGGACCTCCTTATAAAATGTATCACACATCCAAGTCCTTGGGATTGACTTTGGATCTCTACTCACGTATATCCACCACCGAAAACCACTAGACGTATCTGCTCATCTAAGAAACTCTCAACCAAAAAAGGTTGATCTAGCACCATATCATAAGTAAGAATGCATATAGGGATAAAAATGACTCTAATGTATCTATAAAGCCCTCAGTCGAAGGTTTGAGCCTTGAATAACTGGTCATGCACCATATCAATTGAGTACATATAGAGGTTTGTAAACCTTAATGAATAGTCATCTACTATCGTGATGCCCTTATGGAGATATAAAAGCTCCTAGATACATAAAAACCTCATCATAGTAGGAGAGAAATACTCTCTAAAAATGCACTCAAACTTTGACTATGCTAGAGTTGTCTCATTATAAGACTTGGTCTCTAACCACCACCATCATCCCGCTAAGTCATGAAGAAGGATCACCTCCAAGATCACCATATGATCTATTGGTGTTTAAACTAGACAAAAAACTTGGGTCACTACCTCAAGCCAGTCCTTAGATGCCCGTGGGTCGGGATCACCTCAGAACTTAAGGGGTCTCTATTTTTGAAACTCATGAAGTGTTCTTAGCCTGCACACCTCATCCGTTGGTACTGTAGGTTCCATGTGTTTCTCTACAAGTGGTGGTATAACTGGTGCACCACCTAAAGGAAGCATCTATAGAATTGGTCCTTGTATCAATGCCTCGTCACCGAGGGGATCATCCTAATGATATTGATATTGAATCTAAGATAGAATACATCATGGGGGCATCCTTTAAGTAAACAAGATGTACCATGATTAATGAGTATATATAGAGAGATGACTCAAGAAGTAAATGAAACCAAAAACCATTCCCATATGATGAATGCACCATTTTTTTCCTTACAACCAATGTTATCATGTACCAAGTCAAAAAGTAGGTGATCAGAGTCATGGTGTATGGATAGATCAACTTCCATAATAATATTGGAGCCCCTAGATTGATGTTTGAAATTGAAACACTTGACATTGTTTCACCAAACCAATCTCATAGACTCTTGGTCCTAAGGTAGAACCTACTACTCTAATACCACTCTGTCACAAAATGTCCTAATGAGGCCCATTCTATGACTCCCCAATCCCACATCTAAAAGGTCAAGGTCTCGCGAATAGCATAGAGTAGTCATTTCACTAACATGGGATGCATTAGCCTAAGTACCTATACACAATCACACATCTACAAGTCCATACAATTATGAAATGTAAAAACAATAGAAAAAACATGCATACATACATCTAAATCCCACAACCAGAGTAAAAAAGGAAGTAAATGAAATTAAATAGGGACAAATATAAGGCTACCATAAAGATACTGAAAACAATTACAACCTATAAATAAAGATAGGGACTGGTTTCAAGATTCCACAAGAATAGACCTCAGTCTGTCCAATCTCACTAAGCACTGTCTGGTCCAAGTCCATCCAGGACTCCCTCAAAATGTCAATTATCTACACAAGACACGACATGTGAAGGAAAATCCCCTGTAAGGGTGAGTATAAAAATACCTAGTAGGACACCCTGAAACCACAAGGCATACCAAAAAAAGAATATAGTCAACTCTATAACGGTATATGTCTATGACACATAAAATAAGAATATCCAGATATAATCAACAAGACACATAGTCTAAAGGTAAGTCACAACCATAATACCATCCTAGGATTCCAACTTGAAGATTGCACATATCACTCATCTGGGAGAACACACTACTAAGTCTGATAACATTGATCACGTCCATCTAAGAGGTAATGCTCACCAGGTCTCTCTATTATAAGTACATGATGAAAGTCCAAAGAGATATGATGCACATATTAGTATCACACCCAAGTATATGGGGTATACCAAAAAATCAATCTAGATTAAACATATAAGTAGAGTATCAACAACCATGTAGTGTTGGTCATGCCGATACTAATAAATCCACCCAGGACATGAAGATGAATAAAGGATCTCACTGTGGGACTCACATAAGGATTCCAATAACTCTATATAAGAAGTCTTGCTGAATGGATCATTCAGAGTAGGAGGAGATTCCATAATAACCCCCTGAGAATGGATAATAAGAACTCACCCTAATGATAATTGTCCAAGATAAAGAGGAAAAGGGATCTAATACATATTTTAAGGAGTAAACGACATGTATTAGGGTTACATTTTATGTTCCTTTGACCCCAGGTCCTAATCGTGTAAACAAATTGTGTCTCATGCCCATGTCCATGTAACAGTACATAGTGTGTTGAATTCCTATATAATCTGCTTGTGTACTAGTACATGACTTAGCCTGTGTACTTTGTCCAGGACATGTCTATGTAGGGGACTACACGACATGATTTAACTCATGTACTATAGTATGTGTATGTGTACCCTCTGAGGTACATGCCGATCCACTAGGGAGAGACCACACACTGTGTGATAGGGTCACATGCTATGTGGTACTTAACTTTCTCTGAAACCCTATCCACTAATAGGAGGTTCCCACCTAGTGTGTGGATCCGAGTTACACACCATGTAGTGTGTGATGTTTCATATTCCTAGATATGGTTTCACACATCTCATATGTTCCTCCAACCTTCGATTCATTCTGAAAATGGGATCATTTTTCATTTTTCATTGTGCACATAATAACATGAAATTGGGTATGAAAAACAATCTAATTTTCTAATATTTCCATCATCGCACCACCATCATGTTGTGTCAATCCTAGATATATAATATAATATCATTTCACTAAGAAATAGTTGGGAAATTACAGATTTATTAGGACATATCGAACCACGATCCAAATGAAGAATTCCCATGATGAAAAAATAATCATGGGAGAAAGAAAAAAAAATGAAGAGGAATAAACCTTAGTCGATGTTCATGTTGACCTCAATTCATTGACGTTAGAATTAATAATAAATAGATAAAAACTAAATCAAAATAAGATTCTCCAAAAGAAATTCCCCATAATAAATCCCATCCCTCAAAATGACTGATCTGCGAATCAATATGTTTACTGATTAATTCATGTTCATCATAGAAAATTAATAACTAGGAAAGAAATCCATTAAAACAAACATCTTACCTTGAGATGGACCAATCACTAAAAAATAATGATCCTGCGTCATTTCCATTGGAGAGATACTGATTCTCATTTCACAATGATTGCCAATCCACAATCCGATTTCCATTTTTCTAAGAGAGATCCTCTAACACTTTCTCTAATGGGTCTCCAATGACTACATGGTTATGCAGCTAACCATAAAATTTTGTCATAACCATATTCTTATATAATAATTTAGGTCACTGCATAAATGGATTAAAAAATTAATTGTACTTAATAATTTTATTTAGTTTACGCCCATCACAACTTTTCCACAAACACCCCACACTAACAATTTTTATGTTACACATAGGGTAAAAACCACATTCTGAACTCAAAAATACACTCAGATTTCAGATTTTGTCCACTATTTATAATTTCTTCCACTTTTTTTAGGGAAAATGCATGTGTTTACTATTAAATATATTTCAAAAATTTATTTGGGGTACACTGGGCCTCATAATCGCATACCATTTAGTGCATGATCTTGAAAACAATCTATACAATATCCGGAAATAATACATGGAAAATATGAGTCATTACATTATTTAATTATTTAAAACTCATAAATATATTTCACATGTAAAATTAGGATTATAAATTGTATAAAATGTCATACCTTTTCCATTTATAATCTAAATTCCACCTTATAAGTAAAATTATAACCCTTTAATATTAGAACATTCGTTATCATGGTTAAGATTAAAATAGGTTAATCAAGGGGTTAAACTGAAAGATAAGGTTTAAAATGATATCTAAACTTTTAAAAATTTGATTAGATGATTATATTTAAACTAAATATTCCATATCTTCAAATCTATGTCATTTTGGAACTATTTTACATGAGTTAGACACATATTATATTATAATATTTCTTTTATTTCAAAAAATCACTTTAATGATTTTTTATTATAAAAAATATTTTATTAAATGATTTAAAATTCATAAAAATCCTACATTCGACCAAATGAATTATATATGGTTTAAAATAAAATCCATGGTCCATTTATGGGTCTATTTTACTTTTATATTAACTTTATATAGCCCTAAATATAAAAACACATTTATATCACGGTAATTGTGAAAAGGATTAATGGGGGTTAAACCTAAGAGATAAGGTTAAAAAAATTACCAAAACTTGTTCAAATTTTATTTTTAAGATAATTTTGAATCATAATCATATTATATTCTATTTATTTTAATTTTTATCCATTTTCTGATGAACATTAATTTATATTAATTTAATATTTTAAGTAATTCCAAAAGTTCCCCTCCCCTCACATATAAATGGGAACCTCCTATCATTCATTATTAAAAATGTTTATGCCTTATATCTAAGAAAATACCAAAACTAATATCATAATATATTACTTAAACACATCATAGAGCTTTCAGTATTTCCAAAAGACCACTATTTCAAGTCTTAAGCTGTAATCCAAAAGAGGTTTCTCAACGAAGAGGTATACCCCTTAACCAAACATTTTCAATTTTATTTATTCTTATACCTCATCTAAATCAAATGAATAAATTATAAAATAACAACTTTAGTATCTTAAATATACTTATTTTTTATTATTATAATAGAACAACCAATACCCACCTTCTTTCCATCCCACGTAAAGTGAAAACATTGCTTGTGCGTACGTACAACCTACCGTCTCCACGTAATGTGGTAATTCATTTTTCATAAAAAATTTACAAGTATGGTTATTATGATGGGTTTAATATTTATATATGATATTTATGATATAATTATTCTTCTATAATTATAATATCACATATACCATCTTACCTTCACATTCATTGGAAAATGATAACGCCGCTCATGCGTACATGTGGACTACCACCTCTACAAAGCGATGCGATTAAGTTTTCATTTACATTATACATGGATGATAATAAGGATATATTAAATTAATATATATGATTTATATGATATAATAATTATTTTTTAAATGTGAATTATTATTTAACTTTCTTTCATTCCATCTATTGAAAAGTGAAAACAACATTCATATGTATCTACAACCTACCATCCCCATAAACGATGTAATTAATTTTTCTATATTTAACTTTTATGGATGAATATATATATATAATAAAATTAATATATATTATATTTATATCATGATTAAAATTATGGTAATTATGGAACTATGATCAAAGTATAAGGATCGAGACTTCTGAACCGAAACACACATGAGAAACAAGCAGTTATCACCAAAAACCATGATTTCATTAAAAAATTGTTAATAAATGAGAGATAAGATGTTATAAGTAAATCATATATGATATTATATATAATTATGTTTTTGGAATACATGTATAATAAATCTATATTTATTATATAGGATGTTCAAACATGTACAAATAATGATAAGACTTGTGGTAAGAAATTTATGTTTCAATCCTATTTTAATCAGGATTGTTTATGATTTAATTTACATTGAGGAAATTTTATGATCCTTATATGATAAACTCATTTAATTATTCTTATACTCTGGTTATTTTTTTTATTTTTTATAATCATTTTCCTCTCTTTTCTACGTAAAAAGTTTTATAAAAAGTTTTTAAGAAAATTCAGACTTTATTTCTACTCATTCAGACAAAAAACCTTTTTCTTCCATATCCATGTTTTCTAAAATATTTTAAATAATGTTTCTGAATATTATATAATTATTTTTTAAAGTTATTTTTTACCCATGTTTTACTTTCTATAATTCTTTTTCAATGGAATCTTCTTGTTCTTTTCCCAATGAGGTTTTTTTGACTATTTACTAAAAATGTGAAAGGAATATTTGTTTTAACATACATGACATGAACCAAATTTCCCACCCTAATGAACAATCAATAATTTGATGATTAATTTAAGATTTTATAAGGTTCCGTTCAAAGAAATTGTTTTCTATAATATTCGATTTTTTTTTAGATTTTAAACAAGTGATTTCAAAATGAAAAAAGGTATTTTCCTCAAGAAATAATTAAAGTTATATTTTAATGGAATTTTCATCTATGATGAAATACTTTTATGTTACTTATATTTCATTAGGGATATGATTCTATAATACTATCCTTATTATTTATCTGGATTATTTATTATTATGATGATGAGATGTTTAGAAAACCCATTTTATTTTCCACGGGTTATTTTATAATGAAATGTTAAATGTTTTCATTATATTATTCCATACATATGAATGGATTATGATTATGTTAAATGTGGTTCCATTATACCCCTAAAATTAATTAGGTAAATATGAATAACTCATGAGATAAATATGTTATGCATGAACTTGATTTCATGTTCATAATTTTATGTGTGAACCTAGTTTTCAACTTTATAAGATTATGTGTAGACCTAGTTTTTATGTCCATAAGATTATGCGTGGAATTGATTTTCATGTACATAAGATTATTTATGGACCAAGTTTTCATGTCTATAATATTATGCGTGAATATCGTTTTTATGTCTATAATGTTCTTCAAGGGCCTGATTTCATGTCCTTAACATTATGAGTGAACCTATTTCTATTTATACATGTTCATAATGTTATAAGATTATGTTTTTCCACATTACTATATCTATGTTATGATATCATGGATAATGAATTATTATTGATAACTCCACACTCTTATGAATGTTGTATTTTATCATGATAATTTTTTATGCCATGACTCATTTTTATGATCTATGGATGAGTGGGTATGAACTTTGTAATTTATGATTATGATATAATTTTTAGAGGTATAATGAATGAATTTTAGATATTATGATTCATTAAAACATAATTTTAGTGCTTAATTAATGAAAAATTCATCTTGAGTATCCACTACATGGAGTAAGAGATGAATTGGAATTGATCAAAGTGCAACCAAATGATGTAATTGTGCTTATCAAGTAAGTACATTTTCTCATGTTATCTATTTTTATAGTAAAATAATCCCTAAAATTTAGGAAAAGGATCATGAAATAAAATTTTTACCCATTTACCTTCATTTAAAATGAATTTATGGACTTTTCACCCCTTACTAATTTATGGTTTTGTGGTCATTAAATTTCTCATGACTATTTCCTCTATCACCCTATATTAGTCCTTAGATAATAATTTTCTCATACATTTCTATATATTAACTTACCACTAATTTTATACATATTTTATAATATTATTATGTGTTATTTTATCCAACATTTACATTTCCCACATCCTCTCTTTAAATGATGTTTTGTTATCCCTTTATATGATGCGGGTTTTCAACAAAGGTATTTTGAAATTTTGTAGCTTTGTTTACTAGGATAAGAATTGCGGGGATGTAATTTATTTAATGGGGATAGAATGTAACACCATGATATTTTAGAATATCTTTTCAAATTAAATAAATTTTATATTTTTTATATCTTACTTGACATGAAGCATTGATTTTAAAATTAATCGTGATATATTATTTAAATATAATAATTATAACCTAGCCATTAAATTAGTGGATATGGATAAAAATAAATGAATTATTAAAAATATATAAAATGTTCCTATCAAATAAAAATTTATTGATTAATTTTTATAAAATTAGAACTCAATTTTCAGTAAAGTCACTTTATGTTTCAAAAATGAGTTTTCTTCAAAAATTATTTTTATTGCATTTTTTGCGTATAAATTATATTTAATTTATTATAATTTTATAAATTTTATTTTTGAAAAATGAAATTTATTTTTAAATTCATAATTTAAAAAATATATTATAGTTATTTTTTTATAATTTTCTAAAACGATTTGTTTTTTCGATAAATAGTGCAAAATATTTATTTTTATTGAAAACTGTATTTTCATTTAAACCATTTAGAAATTTATATTTTGTTTTAAAATGGTTTTAAAAGTAAAATAAGTTAATTTATATTATTAATAATCCAATTAAGTTAATTGGAATTAATTTTAGGTTGTCTATTGGTATAAAAACGTTTTACACTTCAGAAAACATTTTTTTGGAAAACTGATTTTTGTCGCGTTTTGTAAGTTTAATTTTAAATCAAAATATTCCACTTCTATAAAATTAATCTTGAAAAATGGATTCCATATTTATAATTATAAGGATAATTTTTTTTAAATATTCCCCTTTTATTTTTGGTCATTATGAATAGTAACCATGGTAAATATTTATCACCTCGGTAAAGGTAAAATGGGTGAAATAGGGTTAAAACTTTGGGATAAGGATTTATAATTATTGTAACAATTTCCTCTATCATATTTTATTATTATAGTTAATAAATTTACATTATAATATCTAATATATTTCAAATTTGTGCCATTTTTATTTTATTATGACCTTTATATTATTTTCAGAAAATAATAAATACAAAATGTCAGCCTCCAGACTTTAATATCTATAAATTTTTTACATAAGGAAAAAAAGTTGATATGTTAAGTTATAAATGTTTATTTGAAATATAAATTAATTTTTTTATCATGTTAATTTATTTTTAATTTTTAGTGACTGTATAATTACCTTAAATGCTTACTTAAAACCGACATAATATTAATTCAATAAACAGAAAAATAAAATAAATGATTAGAAAAATAATAAAAGTAATAAAATTTGGATGAATTATTGTTTTACATGTTTTTTTATATAAATATAAAATACTAGGGATATTTTAAAAGTTTATATTCAAATTATATTACTATAATGACGTTTTCAAAGTCAAATTCTGTGAATAGTTCTTAAAATGACATTAATAGTATTTTATGTTAAATATATTTTATTAAATTATTTAAAAGTCATAAAAAACTTGAAAGGGAAAAAATAGGATTATAAATGGTATAAAATTTCATCCATTGTAAATTTTTGATCAAAATACCACCTTATAAGTAAAATCATTACCTTTTAATATTAAAAAAGTTATCACCACAGTTAAGATTAAAATTTGTTAACCAAGAGGTTAAACCAAAATATAAGGTAAAAAATGATATCTAAACCTATAATTTTTTTTATTATCTTAAGACCATATATTCCTTATCTTATAATACATTTCATTTTGGAACCATTTTACATGAGTTTGACACATATTATATTATAATATTTCATGTATTTCCAAAAAATGATATCAATGATATTTTATTATAATTTGTTTAAATGATTTAAAATCATAAAAATACTATATTCGGAAAATTGAATTATATATGGTTTAAAATATAAACTATGTTACATTTGTGGATAAATTTTCCTTTTATACTAACTTTCTAGACCCATAAATAGTAAAAAACATTGTTATCATGGTAATTGTCAAAAAGATTAATGTTGGGTTAAAACTAAGAGACAAGGGTAAAAAAATAACCATAACTTGTTAAAATTTTATTTTACAAGAGTATTTATACTAAAAATCATATTATATTATAATTATTTCAATTTGGATCCATTTTTATATGAAAAATAAATTTAATTTAATATTTTTAGTAATTTCCAGAGTGCCTCTCCCCTAACTTATAAAAGGGAACCACCTCTCCTTCATTATTAATAATGTTTGATCCATATATATCAGAAAATACCTTCCCTAATGTAATAATATATTACGTAACCACATTTTAGATCTTTTTTTTTTCCAAAAGACCATTATTTCAAGGCTTAAGGTGTAAGCCAAAAGAGGTTTCTCAATGACGAGGTATAACTCTTAAGTGAGTGTTTTCAATTTTATTTATTATTATACCTCCTTTAAATCCATGGTATACATTCTAAAATAATTATTTTGGTATCTCAAATATAATTAATTTTTATTATTATGATTTAATAAACATTATATACCTGCTTTCCATCCCATATAAAGCAAAAACATTGCTCGTGTATACGTACAACTTACCGTCTCCACGTAGCATCGTAATCTGTTTTCATCACCACTTTATATGGATGGTTATTTTGAAGAGTTTAATGTTTATATATGATATTTATGATATAATTATTCTTATATAATTATAATATCATATTTTCTATCTTACCTTCCTATCTGTTGGAAAATGATATTGTTGCTCATGCATACATTTGGATTATCATCTCTATAAAGTGATGTGATTCATTTTTTGTTTCCATTTTATATGGATGGTAATAATGATATATTTAATGAATATATGAGATATATATGATAAAATAATAATTATTTAAATGTAAATTATTATTTAACTTTTTTTATTCCATCCGTCAAAAATTGAAAACAATGTTCATACATACGTACGACCTTTCGTCTCCATGAACTATGTAATACATTTTTCAATCTCTAACTTTTATATATGAATATAAATAATTAAATATATATATAATGAATATAAATGATATTTATATCATGATTAAAATTTTTAATATGAAGTAACCACGATCAAAGTATAAATACGAGGACTGCTGAACTAAAACACACCTGAGAAATGAAGCAGTTATCACATGGAACAATGATTTCAATAACAAATTTAAATAAAAACATGATAAGATGTTATAAGTAAATAATATATGGTATGATATATATATATATATATATATATTAGTATGGTTCTAGAATAAATTTATAATAAATGTATATTTATTATATAGGAGGTTGTAATGCATATGAAGAAAGACAAGACTTTAGGTAAGATATTTGTGTTACAATCCCATTTCAACCTGGATTGTTTATGCTTGAATTTACATTGAGGAAATTATATGATCCTTATATGATAAAACCATTTAATTATTATTATCCTCTGGTTATTTCTAATTTTTTAAGTTTTAATACCATTTTTCTCTCTTTGGTACACAAAAAGGTTCATAAAATGTTTTTAAGAAAAAACAGCCTTATCTATCCTCTTTGGGTGGAAAAATCGTTTTCTTTCATATCCATGTTTTATAAAAAGTTTTCAATAATTATTTTTTAAAATTATACAATGGTTGTTTAAATTAATTTATACCCATGTCTAAATTTTTATTAAAATGATTCAAAGGAATCTTTCTATCATTTTCAGAATGAGGAACTTTTAAATTTTTATAAGAATGTGAAAGGAATATTTGATTTAACATACACGACATAAATAAAATTTCCCACTGTCATGACTTCTCAATGATTTAATGTTTAATCTAAATTTTTATAAGGTTCTATTTATGAAATTTTTTCCTTAATATTTGGTAATTTTTTTGAATTTATATAAGTGATTTAAAAATGAGAAGGTTTTTTTCCTCAAGAAACGTTCAAGCAATTTTTTAAAGGAATTTTTACCCATGGTGATATCATTTGATATTAGTTAAGTTTCACTATGGATATGATTCCATGGGTTAAGTTATGATAAAATGTTAAATGTTTTCATGACCTTATGACATACATATGAATGAATTATGACTATGTGATGGGTGGGTCTGTTATAGCCATCCAATGAATTGGGTAATGATGAATAACTCATAAGATAAATATTTTATGCATGAAACTGATTTCATAATCACAATTTTATGTATAGACCTAGTTTTCATGTCTATATGATTATTTATAGAATTGGTTTTTATTTCTATAAGATTATGCATGAACCTAGTTTTCATCTCCATAAGATTATGTGTAGACCTAGTTTTCATGTCCATAAGATTATGTGTAGACCTGGTTTCATGTCTATAAGTTTATGAAAGGGTCTGATTTAATTTCCTTAAATTTATGAGTGAACCTATTTTTGTTTATACATGTTTACAATGTTATAATATTATGTTTTTCTACATTAATATGTTTACATTATACTTTCATAGACCATGGCTAATTATTTATGATTCCACACTCTTATGAATATTGTCTTTTATCATGAAAAGGTTTTATTCCATGACTCATTTTTTTGATATATGATAGATTGGGTATGAAATATTTAATTTCTTATCATGATCCCATACCTTTATTCTTATCATATGCTCGTTTATGATTATTGATTTATATCTCCTATGTTTATCCTTACAAAGCATCTGAGCTCACTATTTCTTATGTATATCCTTCCTCAGGTTAAAAAAGAAAGGTTTTAAGTAGGGTATTCCTAATAAGTGTTCTATGTGGGAAACACTGAATATATTTCATGAAATAAGAATATTATGTATATAGTCACCACAAAAACTAAACCTATACGTTTCTTGTATGTATCATAATGTTATATGTTGAATATTCATTTAATAAGATGTAATATTTATGTATGTAAAGTTGAGGCTATTACAGTCCTTGATGATCTATACCAAGGGACCACAACCATGAGGTTCATTTAGATATAGTTCCATTCCAATCTATATAGGAAAACACTATATAGGTTGTTACTAGCACTTTAAATAACCATACCTACACAAAAGTCACCCCAGGGGGTTCATCTTTAAAACATTAAATTTACCTACTGAACTCTTAGGGTATCTAATCATCCCGTGATGAAGGGGAAATTTCACCATCATCACCAAAGATCTAAAATACCCACCAATAAAATAGAATATACATATATAAGTTGGTTCACCTGAGTACAATTCCACCAAGTACTTATATTGGAAAATGTCGTATGAGTAATTGCTTACATTTTAAACAACTGATCCATGGTCATTAGTGAAAAAAATAACCATAGAATGCCTATATCATATGTATATTATGTTCCTGACATGATGCATGAGATGAATCCTGCCTCTAGAGGAAAAGATCCAAAAATCTAGTATTCGACCTCTTTCTAATAGGCTATGAGACAGAATCCATAAACCATAAACCGCAAATCTCAAAATCCATGTGCATCAAACAAGGTGAAAATCACATAAAATATAAAATCACAAGACAATAACATCAATCCTATACCCGTGGTAACCCATACTCACATCATAAAAGGTGTTCATGATGCACTAGTCCATGTTCCATCAGAAGCTCCAAAACATTCCTAAGTGTCCTATTTAATAACTCCTCGAAAAAGTAAGACAAAATAAGACAATACTATGATTCCAATTTTTAGCACCCTAAGTTGGATCACTCTATAAATAGTAACCAGACTGGAGTACTGCGTGACCTCAGGTACACCACCTTGAGTGTCAAAGGCTATCAACTAGAAGTAGAGGTATAAGGAGGTATTCTGTGGAGGCTATACCCCCTGCATCAAAGTATGCAATAACATAGTAAATATATAACCAAAAATCATACAAAACCATCACAACATAGTATGTAGAGAAGTAAATAAACTAAAACAAGCTATAAAAAATTAACATGGTGACATATGGAATACAAGACATACCTCACATGGGCCAATCACATATAAAAATACAAAATAAAAACTAATAAAATACACTATGGATATACTACCTATCTGATCCATTCCTCACTCTAAACTCTTTATATCACCTATTCTATCCCACTCACCCATTAAAAACTTGATATCAGGCTACAACCTTACTTGTTCATGCAAGAACATGTGGAAGCTGATTGGGTACCCAAGTGTAATGGAAGCTTGAGAAGGATGTAAGTAAAACTCATTCATCCACCACCAAAAGTGTATATATATATATATATATATAACTAAGATATTAATAGTGAATGAATAAGTTATCGTAGGTAAACAAACAAAATTAAAACCATTAAAAAAAATTAAAACTGCAAAATAAAAAATACTGAACTTGGGGGTCAGGTTGGCCTGAGAACAATACATAACTTCTTCATCCAGTGTTAGGGTGTCTCTAAACAAGCCGCAATGACCGTCCCTACTATCTCCTAACTGGGTATAATATAACTATACTTATTCCAAACAAGCAACACTCGAAGGTAATGCACCCATACCCAGAGCCCCAATATCCACCTAAGGTCTATGTTCACCTTGGTTTTAACCATCAATTTCAGCATCCCCCATGGGCCGTTTTCACCTCGAGTTAACCATCAATACAAAATTTACCCTAGGGGCCATGTTCACCATATGTTAAGCATCAATACCAAGAATCCCCCATGGTCCATGTTCACTTCAGGTTAACCATCAATACCAAGAGTCCCCTGGGGGTCATGTTAACCTTGGGTTAACCGTCAAAATGAATCATATACTTTTAAAAGAAATAGAACATGAACATACCTAATTTCCATAATGCTAGAATAAAAAAAACATGGCATAAATAACCAATTACCATTTTCATTATAAATATATTATATTCTCCATTTCCTAAACTATTCCAAAACCATTTTTATTTCAAGTATGAAAACCATTTTCCACTAATTTAAAAAATACCAAAAAACACCAAAAAACACATGTAATAAATTACCAATTCCCATTTCTATTTCAAATAAAAACTCATTTACATTTACTATATCATTTCAAAAGGTATTTCAAATCCAAACCATTTTCAAATACCAAAACCAAATTACCCTTTCATATGTCCACTTATTTAATATCATACAATTACTCAAACCTACACTTTACAATTTTCCTTACCATTACATTGGGTCTGATTCAATTTTTAAAAGGAAATACCATTTTTCTAATTATCAATGGTTGTTAAATTCCATTTCACACCCACCAATTTATCCAAATTCACCCTTTTTCCAAATAAGAGGTGATTAGGTGTTTACCAACATCAAAAAATTAATTTAAACTGGGTGAAGCATGCTGAAACTAGATTGAACACACTATGAACACACTTGGAAAATATAAAAGTATATGGATTAAATTAAAGGGAACAACTTTCCAATTTTTTAATATTTATGATTAAATTCATCAAGGGTCGGAATCTCTAACAAGGCTCACCAAGACTCATATAAGCTTATCTAAACCCTTGCTGACCACCTGGATTCCTATATTGAACCATAACATAAAAAATTAATTAATTATAAACCTTGTAATTAATTAATTAAACCAAAACCAACTTGGTAGAAATATGAATAACTCACCAGACATCCAACCATTTTCATTTTTTTAAGTAATGAGGTGTCGACCATTCCTAACACACCCACAAACCTACACTAAGACAAATCCCCAACCAATGACACGAACCCTATAAATAATTTAATTTAAAAATTAAAAAAATAAAAGAAATCCCACAATGACAACATGACTTGATGAAACACCAATCAACCAGGTGCATATGGTGTCTTAGGACACTCTTATGATAGGCTATATAAAAACTGCTTGAGAATTAGTAGATTACACCATGATCTAGTGGAATTATTAAATAAAACCTAGGAAGATAAGTGAGAGATTATAATGGAGGGATAATGAGACTAATTAAAGATGATATAGGGTGAGATATACCTTGAATAGATGTTTTAATCCACCTAAAACACCTCCTTGTAAAGGCTTGAAGAGGAAAAAAAGTGGTAAGAAAACCCCAACCATAAAAGGGAGTAACCAAGTGAAGAGGGTATACCCCCTCTAAAAACCCAAGGGGGGGGGATCATTTTACCCTTTAATTTCCCCACCCGATATCTAGTAATGGGACACTAGCTATCTAGTGATCCCATGAAGAATTACTAGACTCTTTCCAGCCCATCGATGATCTAGTGGTTAGTTGGTCGCTGCATGCTGCAACCACCACGCAACCCAGTCACCCTGACCCACTTCTAACACTTTCTAAATCTTCTATATTAGCTTCTGATCCCTATTATCCATCCAAATACACCTGTTGAGATGTTTAAACTCTTGGAACTAAATTCCAAACCCAAGTTTAAAACTTATCCCATCAAATAATTAAAAATTAAAAATTCCTTTGAATTTCAAACTATTCATATGGGCATAAGTCATTACAGGTGAAGTTAGAGAGTATATAGAGATTTATAGTGTGTGATATTATGATTAGTTTATATATTATTCTCAATTATTTATTCATGTTAAAGATGCACTGCTTTGATGTAATCCTTGGTATGGATTGAATGGATCAATATTGAGAAAATATTCACTACTATCACTGATGGTCATATTTCATGTCTATATAGGGTGACTATTATACCTATATCAACAAGTGATACTTATATGTAGGCCGTTGAGGACTTAACCATAGGAAACTAAGGGTAGTTTCATCCCATATTTTTAGAGTTATTTTGGGAGATGTTCCGACCAGTCTTTCCTCCATCTTTTGATTAGTATTAGGAAATATTTACTAATAATTTATCTAGATTTATGCTTAAAAGAGAGTTTGAGTTTATAATCGAGATTATTCTTGGAATGGAACCCATATACATTCCACCTTACATGATGGATCCTATATATTAGATATTTTAAGGCTCAACTAGTGGACCTATAAGAGAATGTGTTTATTTTACCAAGAATATCCCCTTAGGGTAATCCTATGCTATTAACCATGAAGGTGAAGAGTTCATTGAATTTATGTGAGGGATAACAGAGGTTAAACTAGGTGATCGTCAAGAATTGGTATCCTCTACCTCATATTGATTACCTGTTTGATCATTTAAGGGGAGAAAAGTGGTTCTCCAAGATTGAATTTGTAATACCCCAACTCAAGTAACACAAAACCGATGGTTATCTTACTATACTGACACACAATACAAGATATTGCATCTGATAGGATTGAATAGTTTAATAGACTTGTAAGACTAGATACATACATAATTCTCACATTACATTTTAAAAAATTAAATAAAACATAAAATTATAGTGATAAATTTATCATTTCTTCTTACATATACCTAAAATCATTCATAGATCCCTTTTTAGTATACTATGGAAAGAAATAAATAATAAAGGGTGATCCCAAAATCACACTTACTGAATTTCCGGTATAATTCCTTTTCTTCGAGTGTATCAATAATTATTTACAAATTATTCTCATGCTATTAATTTCTTTTAGATTATAACAAGATATCATCAATGAATACCACCATGAAGATATCAAGATAATCCTTAAATATTCTATTCATTAGATCCATAAAAACAAAAAAGTGAATTATTCAATCCAAATGGAATTACTATAAAATCATAATTTCTATACCTCATATGAAATTTCATCTTCTGTATGCCATTATTAATCACCCTTAACGGATGATAACTAGACCAAAGATATATCTTTGAAAAATATTGAGCTCTCTGAAGTTTCTCAAATAAGTCATCAATTCATAAAAAAATATACTTATTATTTATATGAATGACATTTATCTCTTTATAATATATGCATAACCTCATAGACCCATCCTTATTTTTCACAAAATAGGATAGGTTCTCGCTAAGTAGAAACACAAGGGTGTATAAGTCTCTTATCACAAAACTTTTACAATTGTTTCTTAATCTCTACAAATTCGATAGGTTCTATTCTATATGGAGTCTTAGATATTGGTTTTGTATCATGGATGAACTTAATAGAAAACTAAACTTCACCCTTGTGGGGATGCCTTGGTAAGTATTATGTAAATAAAGCAATTTATTCCTTTATAATAGATATATCCTCTATCCTTAGGATGTATTCCCCATCCAAAGATATAATTTTCTATCCCTATTCTCCAATAATTTCTTTAAGGTGGGATACTAGATGTGGATCCATAAAATATTTAGATAATTAATTTTATCCTTTAAAAATAAGGGATTATTTTCCCCCTTCATAAATTGAAATTTCCCTATCTCCACAATAAATTCTTGAATTATAATTTGAAATCCAACCCATATCGAGGAATATATTGAATTCAATTATAAGTATGAAAATCAAGCCTGAAACAAGGGGATATCTATTAATATTAATATAAACTACTTTATGTATCCTTATTTTAATAAGATTCACATTCGGTTACTTGATTGAAAACCATTTATATAAAGTTTTAGTGGATGATTTATCATTTTCAAAAAAATTAAAAGATATAAAAGAGTGCATAGATTTAGAATCAAATAAAGAATTATTTAACTTTGAGTTTATAATCAAAGTACCTGCTATCACGTTATTTGGGATTTCAACCTTAGCTGTAGTGATTTCATAATCATAGATTTTCTCCCTTAGTATTTTCTGACGTAAATTCCATTGAAAATTAGTGATTTTTTTTAATAGCTCCCCATATCCTTATAGTTATATAATTTGACATTGGTGGCTTCTTTATTTACCTTTAAATTATGAGACCGATGTCTATTATATCTATACATGAATAAAACCCCCATTCTCATTATGAATTTTCTATAGTGTTTCTTTCCACAACTATTAAATGTTATAAATCCCACCATTTCCTTATTCCCTTTAGTTATATTTCATTTCAAAGAGTGCTCAATTGTCCACTCCTTTTATTGATTTCACTAGAAAACATAAGACTTGGAAAATAATTTCTTTATCTTGATGGAATTTGATACTATATCCTTGTATGATGAAAATATTTAAGATATTAATGCCTTTATAAGGCTAATTTTTATCTCATCAAATAATAAATCAATATTAATTCTTGTAATGTGTAAATAATTGATATAGATACTATTTTCAGCATATTTTATTTGTTTTTCAATGATTTAATCCCTATAAATTTATCAATTTGAGTGTATTTTCATGAATTTTGGAATTATGGTGTGTTTTGGGCTAAAATTTCAAAATTGGTTAATTCTGGAGTTTTAACAGATTTTAATCAATTTGGTTTTTCATGCATAATATCTAAAATATCAATCCAATTTAAGTGATTATTTTTTTATTCTTACTATGTTCATGTGCTAAAACTTTCTCCTCTGGGATAAGATAAAATTTATCCATATAAAGGACTAAAAAAATTAATCAAGTTAAAAAATCATTTTAGACGATAGAATGGACCCCACATTTATAAATCAAGAATAAATCAGGATAATCATCTCTAATTAAGGTGATTATAGATGGATTTATAAGGGGAATCGAATGCACATTTCTCTACTAAATTTAATGGCATTATTAACTCATTAAGACACCAATTTAATTCTCAATATTGAAGGAATATTTGGGGAAGACTCGTCCATAAAAGGCACACTCAATAATTATTCCATAACTCCTATTGTAAGTGTCCAATTAGTGTTAAATTTTATGGGGAGATATGAAATTCAGTTTTGAAAAACCTATAAGAAGGCACCTTGGCATGATTCTAAGGGTAAGTGGACAAAAGATATCAAATGTTAGGTAGATAGATTCTGGAGGACAACTTTTCTACTTTTATTTTATATCTTTTATTCTTCTTATTTTTGGAATGCCTCCTTATTACCCATTCATATCGATTACCCTTACCATAGTGGGGTAAAAATATGATTGATTGGGGAAGGGTTGGTTTTCTATTTTATAATTCTTAAGTTCTTGGAATTAATTTAATGAAATATCTTTATCTATTATGCAACATTGTTTTCAATTTCATATAGAGGTTTTTATTATCAAGTATGATTGTGTTTTGTTTTTTATTTTGTTATTTATTTTTTCTTTGGTCAATGATAACTGTCTTCCTCCAATAGGTTCTGATTTATATATAATGGAATTGAATAGGGATTAGTGGTGACGTACTCAATGATCGTTAGTGTGTGTTAAAGGGGTGGTGGATGTTCTTGATTGTTTGGGATAAACAAGACCCAATCATGTATTGCCTAAGTCATTTGAGAATATTCATTGAAACTATCTTACACAATAATGGATAGTGGACCAAACTAATATCTTGGTATGGTTTTCTCTCACCATCACCATTTGACCAAGGCGGTGAGAGGAAATGATCATGGACTCCCACTTTAATCAACTAAGTAGAAGAGGATTGAATATAAAACAAGGATAACATTTCAATTGGAAAACCGACCCCGACCTAATCACCCTTCTATATCATAGTTTTCAATCACTTGAGTTGACAATTTTTTTTTTCAATAGTTCCCTTAATTTCATTATTTTATTTCATTTCTTTCATTTATTTTCAAAAAGAAACAAATTAGAATAGACTCCATTTTCTCTTAAATTAAAAGTGACAAACTTTTTTGTGTTACATTCTCTTTAGGATACTACCTAGGGTTAATCACTAGACTATAACTAGGTAATATAATAATTTTTTCCACACCCCATGACAGATGTGTGTAAAAATTTTCACCATTAATAGGGAGCTAATCAGTAGTTTACTTATCATTTTCTATTTTCACATTATAGATAGTTTTTCATTGTTTTTCATAAAAAATCATAATTTTTTTTTCTGTTATGTATCCAAAATAAATCTATTACGCATGGGAGTATTACTCACATGTGATATACTAATAATAAATAGTTGAATATAGTGATCTAAATGACCAGGTGTAAATAATGAGCGATACTGTGGATGTATTAGGGAGGAAAATGGAAAGAGAATTTGACTATAATCATGCATTGATGGAGTAACCAGAACCCGAGTCACATGTGGGAGATTAACATGATTTTAATGTCTTCTAGAAAGAGTGTGAGGAACATCTTGATCTCCCAAAATAATAATCACCACTAGATATTCTAAATATTAGTGAAAAAATAAAAGAGGTTGAGAAAATACTTAAATAATATCAATAACCCAACCATTTTAAGAATCTGATTCAAGATGACCATGATAAGAAAGAGTGGATCCATGATGAGGAAGCCTTACCTATTGAGCTACGTGTGGGAGATTAACAAGATCTGGATGAATTATGGAATGAGTATGAGGTAAATCATGATCTCCTCGATCCCTATAAATTAGAATATCCAATACCATTTCATGTCACTTTAGCCATAGAAGAGGATGATACTGCCCATGAAATGGAATTTTAAGAAAGGATGGAGGAGTCTGACTACCTACCTCCATCCATTGAGATTCACAATCAAGAGGCACTTATCACTGAAGAAGTGATTGAACCAAAACCAACTCAGGGAGATAATACTTTCTTAAACTTTGTATTTTCTAATTTCATTGAATTTGTTTTGATTATAACTCCTTATTGTTTTGAATTTTAATATTTGGTCAATAATTTCTTAGCCTTAGAGGATGATGAAGAACATGAAACTATTGAGGAACAAATAGAGCTTTCATATTTTGATAAACACACATTTTAGGAGGACCATAAAGAAGTCCAAGTTGTTAAGCCTAAGAAAATTGAGATAGAGGTTGCTCATTTTGAAAGGGATAAATTACATATTAATTCAAAATTAAAATTTTATGTAAAATTAACTACTTAATTTCCCTTTGAACATTCAATTCATGCATCCCATGTTGAGCCAACACTAGAGAGAGAAGAAGATGTTTCACAAGTAATGACAAAAGAAGAGGATGATCCATACTCCATCCTACCCCCGCCATGCAAGATGTAATTAATTGTGAAGGGTATTGATTTGGTATACTCTATACATGGATCATTCCTTAACAACAAAGAAGATATGGAAGATGGTTAAAGCCACATGTGGTGGTTCAAATACAAAAATATCCACCCACTATTATATTATGGATAACATCCGGTACTGCCCTATCAAGACAGTAAACATTCTGGGCCTCCTTGGGGGATCATACCAAGATTTATCCTTTACATGATTTATGGTATATTTAATTTCAATAATAGTAATTTCAATTTCATTTTCATTTTTTAGGATTATTCTAGCATAAATCCCAATCCCTCTTATATTTTTTATTTTAAATGAAATTATCCTTATTCTTAATTGGGTAATTTTATTTTGTAGGTTCATGATGGAACAAGGAATACTCAAATAAAAAAGGAGGAAAGAGGACTAAGCTTCATTTCAAAAGGGAGTTCAATTTTATTATTTATATTTTAAATTCTCTATATTGTTTTTCTGAAAACATGTTCTGAGCTTTAAACTGACATTGCATGCCCACACTTGAATTCATTCTTAACTTGAATTATCTAGGAGACATGAGTTTCTTAGGAATCCTATGATACCATGTTTTAGATTTCAATGTTAATGACATTGAATGAGTAAAATGGATAATTGGATGTTTAATGTGAAGCATGGATATTAAAATAATGACTCATGATTTGAGATAATTAGTTGATTCATGTAAATGAAATTTCCCCAACATTTTTCATTATTTGAATTTTTGAAATTCATGTGAATTGATTTTTTATTATTAGTCATTCCATGAGTGATTATCCCAAATCATATGTCCCATTCCTGATAGGACTTATACAAAAAGTACATGCTATTTATTATCGATCATATTTCTTGAGTAATCATGGGACATGTCACTAACCCGAACTTTCATATGAACTTGTAAAATCTATGACTGTGAAAAAACACATTTAAAATGATTGAGTCATATTTTGATAAACCATCTATACTTAAAATAACACCATTAAATAAATCCTTATTTATCCCATAGAGACCATGAATGTACTTTATAGATATGTTCCATGTTTTAATCCATTTTTATACATTCTTACCTTACTCTTGGTATTTTCATGATATTTTAAATTTGAAGTGTGGGGGTAAAGGGAATCATGGTGTAAGGGATGATTTAAATTTTAAGGAAAAAGTGTGGGTGTGATTATTATGTGAATAAATTAATGTTTTTTATTCATTCATTATACTTAATTATTTTCCCCTTTTGAATTAAAAAATAGAAAACATAAAAAAGAAAAAAAAAATAGAAAAATGGGTTGTGATTTGGGAAAACCAAAACTCATTATTACTAGAACTATGATTTTTATCATACATGGTTAGATGGTGGATGTGAGGTTTATTATAATCACAACTTTCAAAAAATTTAAAAAATTAAAAGGTTCTTTGAAAGGTAAAAAATAATAAAATTAGAAAACAAAAATATTCAAGAGGGTGAACAAATCATTCATTATTCTTTATTTGATCATAACATTGATTTTGAGTTCTGTGGAAATGAAATTTTCTACTTTAAAAAGGATAATTTCATCACAAAATTGTTTTTTATATCATGAATTATATTTAAGATATAAAAATTCTCCTTGATAATTAATTTTTAAAGCATCAAATCCTACCAAACTTATGCCTCTGAGCCATTTAAACCTTTATTGAAAAGTTCTCATGATTTTATGTGCCTTTTGGAATTAAAAAGTAGAGAAAGTAGTTCCATTATAATCTTATTAATAAGGAGAATTTATTAATGATATGAGCATAAATACACTTTAATTTTATGATGAGTTATGAGAGAAAATATTTAGAAGTGTGGTAAGTCATGATTTGGAATATTTAATAATACTGAATTGAGGAACTTAAATGAACGAAAGGAGAAGTTCCATCATTTTTCAAAGGGATAAAGTAAAATAATTTAATTTATTATTTCTTTAGAAAATGGGAAATTGAATTGATATTTTATGTGACATTTGAAAATTTTATTTGACATTTATTATTGATTAATTTTATTGATTTGGATTTTAAATATTGGTAACATTGATGCCCTCTAAATTCCATGTTGATATTTTATACTTGAGAACAAGAATAGTTTAAGTTTGATGGAATTTATAGATATAATATTTTCTTCATTTTTATATGTATTTAAACCCTAATAATTTATCAATTTGAGATTAATTCCATCAAATTTGGATTTATAGTGTGTTTTGGGATAAAATGTGAAAATTTCTTAATTCTAGAATTTTGGAAAATTTTATTTACATTGATATCTTGGAAATAAATTTTAAAATATAATTAAAATTTTAATGATTATTTTTTTAGGATCCCTTGATTTATTTTCCCTAACATTATCTTTTGGACCAAGAGTAGATTCGAACATCTTGAGGCCTGAAAAAATCAATCATTTTGAAAAACCTTTCAATCAGATAGAGTGGAGCACACCTATGGAAATAAGGAATAAATAGGGCCACACAATCCCCATTTAGGTGATTCCAAATGTATTTAAAAGGTAATTAACTAAATCATTTCCCTATTAGTTTTAACGGAGTTATTCACTCATTAATAGGGTCATTGAACACTCAAACTTGAAGGAAGATTTTGGAAGCATTCGACCAGAATAAAATTTTCAATAATTAGGCTATAAATTATTTTACACGTGGAGTATAAAGATGAAATTTTGAGGTAAAATGGAAAAAATATTTTTGAAAAACTTTGTATAAAACTTTTTAAGATTCAGTCAAATCAAGGGGAATACAAATGACAACTTTTGAATAAAAATTATGGAATCAATATTTTGACCATTGACGACTCATTATGACCTGAAATACATTAATGGTCATTTATAAAAACCTGAAGCCTCTTATATTCCTATGAATAAGAGGATATGTGTGGATTGAATAGAATATCAATTGGAAAGTGATGCTGCAGATGATGACTTTTTCTTTAGGATTTCTCTTTTCTTTTCCCATGTAATGTATGCATTTTTTTATTAAAGTGTTTCCATTTTATTCTTCTATCCCTATTTATCTTACAAACCTAATATAATTCACTATTTATTTCACATTCCACCATAAAATATTACCCTAAAAAATGAGTTGCTACCCTAAGGCTCGTCCTAGGGGAAGTATGTGGAAATTTTATTTATTCTATGCTTAAACTTTTATGCTTTATTAAGTATGTGATGAGAAATAGTGATATGCATGGGTTTGGTGATCATCCACCATGAAATTGATATCAAAATAATTTCTATTATTTTATTAAATATTTCCCTCCCTTTTACTAGATACAAGATCTTCATATGATGGAGTTGAGAAATTCAGTGGACAAAATGACATACGATGGAGCTAAGTCTTGGGAAATTTTATACTCTCAATCGAGGTATTCCATAAAAACTGATTAACGGAGGAGGTGAAAATCAGATTGATAAATGAATTCAAGATTTGACACCACTAAATAAAATATTAGTAATTCATACATGATATCTTAGAATTGAATTATCAAACTTAATAGAAACACAAACAAGGATAATGATGAAACCCACAAACCAGACCACAAAGGCCAAGTTCTTTCTTTACTAATATCATTATATCGTTGCATGTTAGTATAATTTTTAACATTTTATTTTTTTTCTAATTTTTATTGAATTATTAGAATAAATAAAAGCAAAAAAATTTAGTTTAGGTGATATATAATAAGTAGGTGAACAATTGAGAGAGATCCTCAAGTGAGACGACCCTCGCTAGTCTCTGTGATACATTAGGAAAATACATTTTCTTTTTTCCATGCTCTATAACAAAATGTGATTCAAAATTGGTGCCGTTATCGAGGAGGCAGTGCGACTTAAAAAAAAGATTTTTTAAAACTGAATAACCCATAGTTCAACTAAACATTTAATTAAATTTGATCCTAAAATTGAAAGAATACTAACCAAACTAAGAAAAAAAATTTCAAACCGATTTTGAGGAAATTGACCTCTCTAATTCTAGTGAAACTCTTAATGCTCAATCTAAACCTGAAATCATGACTAAAAATCCCAACAAAACCTTGAGAGATATGTGTGAACCTTAATTTTATATTCAAAATGACCAAATCATTGCACCTACTTCCATTAATGATTTTGAATTTCCTGTCAATATGATTCCCATGATTCCTAAATTTCATAGTCTTGTAGAAGAAGACCCAAATTGGAATATATAGTAATTCAACTTCACTTTCTCAAGTTTTAGGACAAGAGTATCACTTGAAGACAAATTTAAGTGTAGTGAATTACCCTTCTCACTCAAAGGATCGACTAAATATTGGTTGTACAATCTAAAACTAGGGGAGATTAGTGATTGGGAGGATTTAAAAAGATGCTTCATCTAGATATTCTTTCCCACATCCTGGAGCACCTCCATCAAAAAGGAGATTTATGTCATTCAAAAATCAACTGTAGAGACACTCTATGAGTACTGGGAGTATTTCAAGAAGCTCTATTCCAGCTTCCCACATTAATAAATGGAGGAACACCAATTCCTTATGTTCTTATACCAATGAATTCTCAACAATTATTGAAAATTTCTTGATGCCTTATCTGGAGGAGACCAGATTGATAAGTCACATACAGATGTCAGAGTTCTAATTGAGAAGATTGCTAAAATATTCACAACAATTTGGAATAATAGGTTCAGGAAAAATGGGAATCCATGAGGTGAGAACACCTGATTAAAAATATTTAATCATAGGTGAAATGGGTGAAATCACCAGGTTAGTATTAAAAATGGTTTTGAACCATGTGAAGGTATAATAAGGCCTGAATCAGGTATGTAGTTTATGCTCTATTACTTATCATTACGCTGACCAGTGTCTAGAAGTGCAGGGGATAGAAAGTTGTGTTGCAGCCTATCAGCAAAGGAAATTTCAACCAAATCCATCATGTCCACCCCAAACCCAATTAGGATATGGATTCCAACAGAACCACGATTGAACTATTTTTTAATAATAATAATAGAACCCCATGCATTCCAATAATTCTATTAACAACCCTTCTAGAAACAACAAGCCTATCATCCACCAACTTTCCAATGAAATACTTATGATAATCCTCTCACAAGTGCACCAACAACTGAAGAGTAGTATCTATGAACCAAAGTTTCAGGGTTGTAAGATTTGATTGATAAACTAACTAATTTTTTTGAAGTTTTATAGACATTCTAACAAAGAATCAAGGAAAAATACCAGTGCAGATAGTTCCAAATACAAAATAGAATTTCATCATGATAACAACAAGAAGGGGAAAAGAAATCCCACCACCATCCACCAATGAACCTGAAACAAGACCAACTGTGTTGAAAGAAAATAAATTTGGGAATTCTAATAATTATATGAAAATTCACCAAGAAGAAGAAAATAAAGTATAGGAGGATGAGGATAGGATTAAGAGGAAAGAAACACCATTACAAAGGAAATAAAGGGAGAATAAAAAAATAAAACCATAATTACTATCAGGGATTTTTGAATCAAAGAGATTGTAAGAAGAAGCACTTTAAAAAAAATTCTAGACACCTTCAAGAAATTGGAAATTAATATCCACCTACTTGAAGCTATCAAAAAAATTCCAAGATATGATTTTTTTGAAGGATATTTTCAGCAACAAAATAATTTATCAAGGTAATGAGAGGATCAACTTGGGAAGAAGTGTCTCTACCTTTATTACACCACAATTTCCAACCAAATGTCATGTTATAGGGACATTTTCCATTATATGCACCATTGGATCATTAAATTTCTTTAATTATTTATGTGATCTAGGATATTCAATTAATGTACTACCTCACTCAGTATACACTTCTTTGGATATGGTATACTTGAATCCCACAAGAGTGGTGGAACAACATGCAAATAGATCCACATTTTACCCAGTAGGAGTTTTGGAAGTTGTTCTTGTAAAAGTCAAAGATCTTTTATTCCTAGATAACTTCTATGTGGTAAAAATGGAAGAAGATAAGATCCCATCACACTAAATCATAATTTTGGGGATTCATTTTCTATAAACATCCAAAACCATCATCAATGTATATGAAGGGATAATCACCATGGAGTTTGAAGATAACACTGTCTACTTTAATATTTTTGAATCCATATGGCAGCATCAGATGATCACTCACTATTTTCAATCTCCCATGAATTTGTTATTGAACTAATTGAAGAATTAGGTATGTGCCACGAATTATTAGACATAAGAGATAAATATTCCATTGAAAATATCACTAAACATTTTAATTATGAAAAGAATAGAGAATATGATTTCATGTGGGAAGAAGGGGAAAAATCTTGTTTATTTGATGATTTTTTAAATAATGAAGAAGATGATATGATTTCTTGTGTGAAGGAGGTATAGAATTTAGAAAAGGGGAAACTTAATTTAATTTCATCCCTTGGTAAGCCCCCAGATCTAGAATTAAAACCACTCCCCACTAATTTGAAATATGTGTACCTCATGGAGGGAGATAAATTTCCAGTGATAATTTCTAATAATATTTCTAAATCCCAATAAGAATCTTTGATTTAACATTTGAGATATAATGTACAACCAATAGGTTGGAGATTAGCTGATATCCCTAGAATAAAACCAAAAATATTCTCACATAGAATTCATCTTGAGGGAGATTCCAAACTATTCATACAACCCCAAAGAAGGATGAATCTCACCTTGATAGTGGTTGTGAAGAAGGATATTGAGAAGATCTTGGAAGCTGGGATCATATATCCCATTTCAGATTCACAGTGGGTTAGCCCCATTCATGTAGTTCTAAAAAATAATGGTATGACCACTTTGAGGAATAAAAATAATGAATTAATCCCTATGATAAATAAGAATAGCTGGAGAACGTGAAGATATTTTAGGAAGTTCAATCAGGTCATTTGGAAAGATCATTTCTCTATCCCATTCATTAACCAGATGTTAGAGATATTGGTAGGTAGAACTCATTATTTCTTTCTAGATGGATTTGTAAGTTACTTATAGGTACCCATTTCTATTGAAGATCAAGATAAGTCAACCTTTACATATCCCTTTGGCACTTTTGAATAAAAAAGGATGCCATTTGAATCATGTAATGCTCCAGGTACATTTCATAGGTGAATGGTAAGTATAGTTTATAATCACATTGAATATTTATTGGATGTTTTCTTATATGATTTCATTATTTTGAAGATTATTTTGACCATTATTTGAAAAATATGGAAAACATTTTAAAAACCTTCATTTAAAAGTATCTTGTTTTAAATTTTGAGAAGTATAATTTTAATGGTTGATATTGGAATTCTCCTTGGGAAAGTCATTTCCAAAAAAGTAATTGAAGTAGATAAATAAAAAATTTAAGTGATAAATTCATTTCCTTTCCCTACTTGTGTGAAACATGTTAGATCATTTTTAGGAAATGAAAGATTATATAGGAGGTTTATTAAAGATTTCAGTAATATTTATCTCCCTATATCTAGATTACTTTTGAAAGATTATGATTTTGATTTCAATGGTGCATGTTGGGAACCCTTTGATGATTTTAAGAGGATATTTATAACACCACCAGTGATGAAACCACCAAATTGGGAAGAACCATTTGAGATACTTCGTGATGCATCCAACCAAGCAGTCATAACAATCCTTTATCAGAGAACTGAGGGTAAGACACAAGTCATTTAATATTATTATAGAACCTTATATTTTCCCAATTCAATTAAACAATTATAGAAAAAGAGTTTTTGGCAGTTGTATTTTCTTTGTAAATATTTATATCATATATGCTTGGAACTAAAATCATAGTGTTTTTTGATTCTAGAACTCTTAAGTACTTGATGAAGAATACTGATGATAAACAAAGGCTAGTGATATGGTTGATATTTCTACAACAGTTAACAATATAAATCAAAGACAATAATGGAGTTTATAACTAAGTGGACGATCACTTAAGTAGACTACCCAATACTGCTGAAGTTGAAATTGTAGACAAAGACCCACAGAATGATCAAATTATAGGATATAAGTTGTACATGACTGAAGGAGAAGTTCCTTAGTATGTTGACATGGTAAATTATATGGTAAAACCTCAAGTAACATCTCATTTAAATTCCCACAATATTTAAAAAATAAATATGAATCTTGATACAATATTTGGGAAGATCCATTCCTTTGGAAGATTTTCAATAATCAGGTGATTAGAAGATGTTTTCATAAGATTGAAATTAAATCTTCCTTTGAGTTTTCCCACACTTTATTTTGTATAGGACACTTTGGACCTCAAAGCAAAACAATAAAGGTTTTAGAATATGGAATTTATTGGAAAACCCTTTTTAATGATGCTCATGAATTTTGAAAAAGGTGTGAAAATGTCAGTTTTCTGGAAATATTTCAAAGAGATAAGAAATGCCTCCAAAGAAACTAAATTTTTGTGAGATTTTTGAAGTCTGGGGGAGGGATTTTATGTTACCTTTACCAAATTCATTTTTTAATTCTTATATCTTTATTGTAGTTGATTATGTTTCAAAATGGATGGAGGAAAAAGACACCAGGACTGATGATGCTATATTTTTTTGTGATTTTGTTAGGGATAACATATTTTTTAGGTTTGGAGTGCCCATATCCATCATCAGGGATCAAGGGACTCACTTTTTCAATATTATAATTAAGGATATTCTGAAGAAGTATGGGTTTCATCATAAAACATCAACTCCCTATCATCCAAAGACTAATGGACAAGCTAAAGTGTCTAATAAGGAAATAAAAGGAATTTTTAAAAAGACTATTAAACCCAACATTAAGGATTAGAGCCAAACGTTAGAGGATACATTATGTACTTATAGGATATTTTACAAAACCCAAATAATAATGAGTCCATATGGGTTGATTTATGGGAAAAGCTGTCACCTTCCTATTGAATTGGATCATAAAGCATATTAGGTTGTGAGAAAGATAAATTTGGATCTTGAAAGTGCTGTAAAAGAGAGAAGATTACAATTACAGGATATGGAGGAAATTATAGGGGAATACTTTGAAAATTATAGGATTTATAAATAGAGAATAAGAGTATATCATGATAAGATTATCCAACCAAAATACTTCTATTCTGGAGACAAAGTGTTGTTATTCAACTCAAGACTCAAGAATATGCTCGGTAAACATCATTTTAGATGGGATGGCCCATTTATAGTTACTCATGTATATCCTTTCGATGATGTGAAAATTTTGAAGGATGGAGAGAAGGATCCCATCACTATTAATTTAAATAGGCTAAAGTAATTATATGGTAACATACCGTCAGATCTAGTAGAGGAGATTACACTCCTCCAACCAGTTTATTAATAAAATCCACCTGGTTGTACTTATCCATAAAACTTTTATTTTCTCTATGATACAATTTAAAATACACTTACATGTTAAAATATACATGAATAAATTGGGGACATTTCATAATTTAAGTGTGCGGGAGGGAATCTTTTTCGTTTAAGACTTTCAATTTTCTTTTCCATTTTCTATTTATTTAAAAAAGTATGTTTTTAAATTTTTTGTCTATTTATTTTTTAATTTTTATGTTTTTTTGAAACTTTGAGATGAAATTATTATATTTTCAAATTTCTTCCATGAAACTGAGCTTAAATGAATACTAAAAATGACTTTGTTTTAAGTTCATATATTTGGGGGTATTTCATGAAAATTCATCTGATTTTTGAATCCAATGCCACATTTCACTATCTTCATCTTTGAAATAATTTACCATGAGCCTTATGAACCCTTTTTTCATATTATTTACATTCAAATCACTTATTTAGAGAAAAAACCATTTTTTAACCATAATTTGATTTATTCCTATAAAAACTTGAGGGTTTGAGGAACTTGTGTTTCAAATGATTGGAGAATTTCTTTGGTTTTAAAGCCCCCTTTTCATGAAAATAATTTTTATTCTATTATACCTTGTATATTTAATCCTTTTAAACCTTATAATCCATGAACATACTATTAGTTTATATAAATATAAGACAATTTTCCCCATCCAACCTTCTCTTGAAGTTAAATTTCATGATCTAGTTGAACTTATGTGTGGGGGGAAGCTGTCTTATGTCTTTCTACCTAAATTGGTGATACTTTGGGTGGAAAATAAAATTTTTAAGAGGTCATTTTAATACTAAAAATAATTATATTTACATTTTTTCCTTTTTGGAGGTTTTAATATAAATGAATATGTGCCTTTCTGGAGCTTCTAAAGGAGATAGAAAGTTGTGCCTATCTGGAGCTTTCAAGAAAAATTATATCTGTGAAGATTGAAATTTTTATTCTAAAATATTGATTGTGTAGGATTTAATTTACATATTCATAGATTATTAAGATCTTATTTAATGATATTGGGAGTGATGTGGAAACTATAATTGAGTGAAAAATTGAATCATCCAATTTTTTCTTCAAAAAGAGCCAAGACCTTCTTATTCGGCCTCAAAATATTTGACATCTAAATCCTATGAACAAAAAACCATCGAACATACTTGAAAAATACTCATGATAATAATATGTTCTTTAATCAAATTTTTGGTATATGTAGGAATATATCAAGCCTATGGAAACCCTTGTGTGAGTTTTCATGAGAAAATCATTGTTGAAAAAAATTGAAATTTGTGAGATGAGAAAAAACTAACACGAAGTAGGTGAATTGTGTGCGTGAGAGGATAAATGAGGTGAAATTATATTGAATGATTTTAATGGAGAACTTGAAATAATGGTTTTTAGGATCAATTACATCTTTTATTTTTTTTTTAAAAATTAGTAGCTCTCATGAGTAAGTGTTTTGAATTTGATTTGATTTAATTTTAATACTTGTTTTTTTGGGAGTCCAAGTGATAAGTGTGGGGGAATTGATAGATATAATATTTTAATAATTTTTTATATGTTTTTAAATGATTTAATACCTATAAATATATCAATTTGTGTGTATTTTCATGAATTTTGGAATTATGGCGTGTTTTGGGCTAAAACGTCAAAATTGCTTAATTTTGGAGTTTTAAAATATTTTAATCACTTTTGGTTTTTCATGTAAAACATTTTAAATATTGATTAAATTTATGTGATTCTTTTTTAGGATTCTTATGTTCATGTGCCACAAATTTCTCTTCTATAATAAGAGAAAATTAGTCTATCTTAAGTCTCAAAAAAATCAGTCAAGTTGGAAAATAATTCTAGCCGATAGAGTGGACCCCACCTCTATAAATCAGAAATAACTCAGGTTACACACCTAAAATTAATGTTACTTTAGTTTTATTTGTAAGGTTACTCTAATTATAGTTTTAAATTAAATTTTATGGCATTATTCACTCATTAAGGCACTAATTTAACACTGAATATTGAAATAATATTTGTGTAAGACTTAGATAAAAAAAGTCTTATTCATTAATTATGGAATAAATCCTATTGTACATGTCTAATTAATGTGAAATTTTAATGGGAGACATTAAATTGAATTTGTAACAACCTATAATAAGGTACCTTTGAATTATTAATAGGATAGTTGTATGAAATAGAAGAAACATTTAGTTGAACAAATTTCGGGGGACAACTTTTCTGTTTTTATGTTCTCTCTTTTATTATTCTTAGTTTTGTAATGCCTTATTATTCCCCATTAATCTTGATTAAAATTACCATGGTGGGGTAAAAATTTGTGTTATTGGGGAAGTTTTGGTTTTTTTTAATTTTTTAATTCTTTGAATTAATTGAATGAAATCTATTTCTCTCTTCTACGAAGTTATTTTCAATTTCATATAGCATTTTTTTATTATCAAGTACAATAATATTTGGTTTTATGATTATGTTATTGATTTTTACTTTGTTAAATGATAATTATCACCCTCCACTATGTTCTGGTTTATATATGATGGAATAGACCAGATATCATAGGTGAAGTAATCAACGATCGTCAATACATGTGAAATGGGTAGTGGATGTTCTTGATTGTTTGGGATAAACAAGACCCGATCAGGTATTGACTAATTCATTTTAATTGTAACTCTATTTCATAAGGAAGGAGAGTATAAAAAAATAATATCTTGGTAAGGTTTTCTCTCAAAATCACTATTTGACCAAGGTAGTGAGAGGAAATGATCATGGAATCTCACTTTAATCAACTTAAAAGAAGAGGATTGAATTAAATAGAATAAGGATAAAATTGCAATTAGAAAACCAACCCTGAACTAATCAAACTTATCATATAATAGTTTAAAATCACTTGAGTTGATTTTTGTTTCAATATTATCCTGAATTGTTTTTTTTCATTTCATTTGTTTGTTTTTAAAACAAAAAAAATTAAAAAACACCCAGTTTTCCCTTAAATTAAAAGTGAAAAATTGTTTTATGTGAACTCCTCTTCAGGAGACTACCTAGGGTTAATCAATAGACTACACTTAGATAATATAATAAAAATTATTTTACACACCCCACCATAGGCATGTGTTAATAATCCATAACATGAGTTTCTAACCTTGTAAAGTTTTCATCATATTCAACACCATTTTCTCCTTACTTTTGATTTATATTGTGGACTTTTATCTCTATATCATATCATTACCCTTGTGGAATGTATATTTTGAATAATATATCCTTAAAATAATTCCACTCCATACTATATATTTATTTCAACTCCTTAGTGTTCTAGATCAATTACCACCTTTGATCAATATCTTATTTAAGATGATAAACTATCATGATAACTTTCTCTCTATCACTACTTCCCAAAGAAATAAATACCTTCTTTAGGTAATTAACCAATTGCTTTGTTACTAATGGATTAGTAGTCCCATTGAATTATGGAGGCTATTTTTATATAAATCAGTCCAATAATATTTCACCATGTTGGGGATCAATAGGCTACTCTATATAATAAAGGTTATTGTTTATAACCTGAGTTAGTTTCACCAATATAGTTATAACTTGTTCAAGTGCATTTACAGCTTCATTATATTTCATAGGAAGGAAATATCTACATAGATTATGTGTATCAATATGGTTTACATTTCTTTTTCTAGGTAATACATAGGATTATCTCATAATATAATGAATTTAAAATCATAGTGTATAATTCCAAACATGGTGTAACATTTTAACATAAATTGAAAATTTATGCACAAAAAATCTCAGAATCATAATCTTAGTGTCTTTGGGAATATATTTAAATAAAAAAAATATTTTCTATTATTTTATAATTGTTCATAAATATTCTGTGAATCATCTAAAGTATATCCCTTGGGAGTGTCAAACTGGGTGTGCAGTTAGGCCTCTTTGGTGTGCACTAGGTGAAGATCGAGTCAATACCCAACCATCCTTTTCAAGTTTATTACCCCTAGTTGTATCTATGATAGAACCTATATTAAATTATTTATATCTAGATATGGATTTAACTGTTATAAAAACCCACACTCTATAGTTAAACAAAATTTTATATTTTTTTAATACTTAGACATATCACTAAATTCTTTCATGAGATTATGTTCTCTAATATATGCTTTCCTAAATCTAGTTCCCAAGGGTCCTGATAAAATTTAGTTGATACCAACTATAACTTCCCAACTCTAGTAAACTATATCATGTAGTAAACTTACTTCATTTTTACAAGATACAAGATATCACATCTGATACGATCAAATAATTTATTAGTCTTGGGAGACCAGACACATATATGATTCTCACATTACATTTCAAAATTTCAAATATAACTTAAAATTATACTGATAAATTAATTATTTATTCTATTATATCCCTAAAATCATTCATATATCCCTTATTGGTATCTTAGGGAAAGGAAAACATAATAAAGGGTGAGATCAGATGCTTAGTAAGGGAAAGAATACAACAGAAGCTATCATATAATAAATAAAGCATGAATAATATGAAATAGATAAAAAATAATAAAATATAGCATATAGATAATATAATAAAAGGGGAATTTATCCATGTATTACATGAAAATATAAATAATTTCATGAATAATAATAACTAGTTTCATAATGATATAATTCATAATTTTAGATATCATAATCTTTCCATCAAGGCCACGTGCCATGACATCATTCATAAATAGGTAAGGAATATTCCAAATACCCAATATAGTTTATCTCATTATACCTAATTATTCATCTAGGTGCTATAATGGTCCCAAACTATCACATACTAAGTCCAACACATTGATCAAATGAAACAAATGAGTAGAAAATCAATACATAATCAACATAAACATTTGTATTGAAAAATGGTATAAATATTGTTAATAAATTTCTCTGATCAATAAATAGAATAATATGATCATAAAAAATCTAGAGAAATAACGTGAATAGTAATATCAATTTATATCCCTAGTAAAACATAATAATTCTTAAATTATATTTACATAGATGAAAAATATCTTTTACAAAGACATTAGAAAGTCCCGTTGAACATTGGAAGAAATATACTTTTCTTTGAAAACATTTTAAAATTAAAAACTATAAGAAATAAGGGAATAGGATATTATTTATAAAACCATGTAAACTTATAGAGGAATCTTGATAACTAATAATGACTATGACGGTGAGAAAAAGTGTTCATGTAGTAAATTTTAAAAAATAATAATTCTTTTCCCAATTTCATTAAAAAGTCAGAAAGGAATTATTAATAAAAAGAAAAGAATATTACTTAAAATCATTTATAAAGAAAGTAAAATATATTATAAAAATACCTTTATAAATAATTTAAAACAATATAATAATTTTCATAAAATTTTTGAAGAACATGGACATGGAGGATAATGATTTACGATCAAAATAAGAGAAATAAGGTCATCTTTTCATAAAAATATTCTTTCTATATTTTTGAGTACCCAAGTAGATAAAAATAAAAATAATAATTTAAAGCTTAAAAAATAAACATATGATAAGAAAATATATGGGGTTTAAAATATAAATATCATATAATTATTCTAATAAAAACTTAAATATAAACAATCCCTTATAAAAATGTGATTATGAAATAAACCCTTACCCCATACTTCTGCTTAGTCGGACACACTATAATATCCTGTAAAATAAATTTAGAATTATTATTAATTTTTATTAAGACATATTTTTATTTATCTTATTATATATTATTATTTAATAATTTCTTATTACACATTTTTAAATAATTTTTTATTAAAATCAATATTTGAGTGTTAACTATTCTACTTTCCATACATGTTTCAGTTCAATGGTTTCAACCATTTCACCTTGTTCATGGTTTCATCATCTATAAATTATTTAAAATGTTATAATTATAATTTTTATACCTTAAATATACTTTTATAAACATCCATTAAAAATAATCATGAAAAATGAAATGCATTACTTCATGGAGATGATAGTCTATACGTACACATGAGCGACATTTTAATTTTTCTAATAGAGAAAAATATAAATTGGATAAAGGTTTAATTTTAATGAATCATTGTAATATTATAAATATCGTATTTATTCATTATTTTCATCCTTTTTTACTATCTATGTAAGGTTGAAATGAAAAATGAATCACATCGCTTCATGGAGGTGGTGGTCCACACGTACACACGAGAAACATTATCATTTTACAAAAGATAAAAGGTTAAGATGGTAAGTAATATATTCTATTTATAGAATAATAATTATATCATAAATATCATATATATTAAGTTTATACATCATTTTAACCATCCATATGAGGCGGTTATGAAAAACGAATTACATTGTTATGTGGAGATGATTGTTCATGTGTATACACAAGTGATTATTTCATTTCCCATTAGATGAAATAGGAGATAAAAAAGGTCATTAAATAAACATAATAAAATTTAAATATATTTATGATACTAATTTTATCATATAATAATGTCTATATAATATTTTAAGGATTTCGAAGAAGAAATAAAATGAAAGAACTCAGTTAAGAGTTATACCTCTTACATCTTCTTTTGATTTCTTCTTAAGCCTCATAGGTTGGTATTTTAGTGATAAAAGAGCCTATAGGTAGTGGGGATAAGGGTTATGAAGGGATTTTGGTAGGTATTTGTTGAGCTAAATGTCTTAATAAGCATGAGGAAGAGAGGAAGGGTGGTTCCCATTTATAAGTGAGGGGAGTGGCACACTTATAATATTTTATAACTTTTAAATATTATAAATGTATTAATTATGGAATTTTTTGATGTAGGGGAGGGGATTTTCTTTATAGACTTGAATTGGGTTGTTTTTTCCTTAGTCCTTTTGTCTGTGGGGCATGTTTTTTGTTTTTAGTCTTTGATGTCATGTTGGCCCTTACCCCTTAATAGGGGTTGTTAATAAAAAAATAATTTTACGTCAGTATTACTCATGGAAAAGTGGAAAATATTCAATAAAAATTTGAATATAATGTGACAAGGATCAAAATATACCATCCAATAAAATTTAATATGAAATATTTTGGACTTATCCCAAATTTTTTAACTTAATTAATCCTATTTATCCTTTACCGTAGTAATAAATAATTACCAACATTACTATTCATAATGACAAAAAATGAAATTGAACTCATTAATAAATTTTAAAATCCTAATTAAAAATATTAAATCCATTTTTAAAGATTTAATTTTTATATTTAGTATAAATAAAATTTTATATAAGTGTGAAAAACATAATGAAAAATCATTTTTTTAGAAATTTTTTTAACCATAACAATAAGCTTATAATAAAAATAAAATATAATGATGATTAAAATATAATTAATTAGATTATATTTAATCAAATGAATATTATTTTAATTTTAAACAAAAATAAAAAATAAAATGGTTATTTTAAATTACTTTATTTAAAGAAAAGAAATGATAGTTTTGTAAAAAATTAGTACTTTTCACTATTCTCACAAAAAACAAACTATTTCTAAAAAATACCAAAAATTAACCCTAATATAAATTAGACCTTATGGAAAAAATATCTCTATTTTATATAATTCAATTTATAAAATTTAGAAATTTTACTTTGAACTATAATTGTGAAATATTTATGTCATAATGATAAAGTAATAGGATGTGCATTGGGTAATAGTCTTGGGATATAGTGTTTACTTGTTATAGGATGATATCGAGTATTACATACTTGAGTTTTAGAAATCACAAGTAGTGATTGAGGCCTTTTGATATTCTATTTATTTATTTTTGGATTATGCATGTCCTGTATGAGCACCTTGCGATGCTGTTTGGTTTAACAAATGTGCCGATAGTATTCATGGACCTAATGAATTGGGTATTCCATTCATATCTGGATTAAATTTTGGTATTATTCATTGATGAAATTATTTTATAATCCCAGTAATAGGAGTATAATTCTATCTATTTAGGGATTACTTTGATCACATTGATAGAGAATTAGTTTTGTACCAAGATCTCGAAGTGTCAGTTAAGGATTAGAGATGTGAACTTATCGGGGAACGTGATATCTGAGTCTAGAGTATCAGCATAAACTAAGAATGTATATGTTTTGATTTTTTGGGAGGGTCCCAGGAACTTATTTCATATTATTATTTTCATGGGAGTGGAAGGTTACCATAGGAGTTTTTTCTAGGACTTCTCTCAATTGGAAGCATCGATGATGACCCTAATCAAGAAGGGGGTGAATCTCATGTGGTTGGACTCTTGAGAGATATCATTTCAGGATTTAAAATGGATATTGATGTCTAAACTAATATTAAACTTACCCAATCTAGGAAAAGAGTGTATATTGTATTATGATGCATCCTGATCCATTCTTGGAGTAGTTCAAATATAAAGTGGGTGAGGGGTCACTTATGGGTCCAGGCAGCTAAGGATGCATGATTAGACCGACCAGACATATGACCTAGAGCTGACAGTGGAGATGTACACTTTGAGATGCTGATATTACTATCTATTAGGTTAGATATTTATGGTGTATACTGGATATAATATCATAAAGTATATATTTTTATTATCATGAATTGAACCTTAAATAGAGGAGGTGGGTCAAGTACCTATATTCTTTTGATTTGGAATATAACCTCGGAAAATAGATTTTTTTGGCTGAAATAATGAGTAAAAAAACTCATGATTAAGTGGTATAGGTGGCTAGTATCGAGTGTCAGGTGATGGACCTCTATATTGCGATGCACCTCAATGTTAAAGAGTATCATGGAATATAAACCCTTATATCATTGGAAATTAACTCTTAACTCCTTGAGAGGGTGAAGGAGAGTTAGTTATATAACTTAGATTTTCTGTTGATAAGGGAAATTATATGGAAAGGAGCTTCTAACTGATTGTCCCCTGGGTACTGATGTGGTCCTTTATTTATAAGGTTGTGTTCTAGTCCATTATAGAATGAATAATGAGCTGATATGAGATTCACATGCATCAAGATAGGATATTCACTAAGGGTTTACCAATATATATCATGACATCTTCAAGCAGGTTTGGTGAATCAAGATGAATAAGGACATAATAGGGTTCATTTTACAATTCTTCACCTGTTAGAAAGAGAAGGATGAGTATTAGTAACCCACTGGTTATTTGAATCACCATCCCATTATTTAGTGGAATTTAGGTAATGTGAAAATGGAATTCATGATAGTATTTATAAGGTCATATCATATAAGTGATGTTGTGTGAGTTATCATGGTCTATACAATGAAGGCCATTTATTTCCTACTGATTCGGGAGGCCTATTATATCAATGAACTAGATCAGTTTAATGTTTGGGAGATAGTGAATATTCATAGGGATCCTAAGATAATCATTTTTAATGGTATTTTTGTTATAAATATTACTTTTGGACGGATCTACAGAAGGTTTTAGATACACAAGTGCACTTTATCTTTTCCTACCATCCTTAGAGTGATGGACATCCTAAGCACAACATCTATATTTTAAAGAACATGTTGTGGACATGTTCCATTTATTCAAATATTTCATAGTATAAACATTTTGTTCTTATAGAGTTTTCATATAATAATAGTTTCTAGAAATCAATTCAAATGACACCTTTTGAGTCCATGCATGAAAAGTTGTGCTAATTACCTCTATAATGGTTATATGTGGAAGAGTAAACTCTTATCAAATCGAGTCTCATATATAATACATCAGATCATTTATTTTTCGATTAGGAAGATTCTAGAGACTTATTAGAGAAGGAATATATATTATACCAAATATAGATTATATCCTCTAGAGTTTTAGGTGAGTGACCATGTATTTTTGTAGGTGTAGCCTATTTTAGGACACATGTGTCTTTGGAGGTAGGTGAAGTTAGAACCCAGGTTCATGGGGTCATTTGAGTTGGTTTAGAGGATCGGTACTATGTCATATCAATTAAATATTCCATATATATACAGTTCTATACATGGAATATTTTATGTATCTCAGTTTCAAAGATACCATCCCAACCCTTGTCATATAATCAATATCAATGAGGTTGAGATGGAGGGTGATGTGTCATTCAAGGAATGAACCGTTTATATTGTGGATTGGAGTTATAAAATTTTATATGGGAAGAAAACACCTATAGTAGATATTTAGTGGATAATAAGGCATATCTAAGAGGATAATTTAGAATGATAGGCTGATATATGGGCGCAATGGCCATAGTTGTTCACTGGTGAGGCCCAATGATTCATCTTGGGTATGGGCTACCATATAGATGGGAGGTTGTAACACTATATACTTTATAAAGTATGAATTTTATTTATTTATTTTTATATAAAATCATGCATTTTTATCTATTTTAGGTGTTTGAGGGGTCATCAGAGGCTCAAGCTTTCATTTTTAGGAAATGAGACGGTGGTTGAAATTTTCCTAGGATAAAATCATCCACCAAAGTTTTGGTGGGGGTCCACTGGTGTTCTGGTGGTTAGGGAAGTGATGATTTACATTACCATTAGGGGTCTTCTGAGGGTTTACTAGAACCATGAAAGTACACCACAATTCTAGTGGGGCCCTGCATATTTTTTTTTAATTTTTATTTATTAATTTTAATTTATAATTAAAAATTTATTAAATGATAATTTCCCCTCATTTAATTATAAGAGTAACAGTACAAACGCCCCTCCCCCTATCTCAGCTCTTCCTTATACAAGCTTAGTCCTCCTTTTTTATTGACTAGATTAGAGTTTCTTTAGCATTAGGGAGTCTCCTTGAGTAAGGATAACACTTCATAAGAATTTTTTCCTTATTTCTCTTGTTATCTTTCCATATTTAATCAGTTACACCTAATTTTAGAGATTACATCAGGTTTTGTACTTTCAACCTCCGAATGCCAAATCATCTGGTGGTTTTTAGTGAGCGGGACCCTATTAAAACCATTTAGCTAGTCCCTTGATTTATCTATGGTTTTAAAAAACATGTCATGTGTTGTATGAAATGAGGGAAATTTCGACCATGTGCACAAACCCTAATTTAAATTCTAAAAATTTAGTTCGTATGTCACTTGGGATCATTAAGATATGTTAGGGCTATGAGGGTTCCTAGAATAGTTTTGTATTGACATCATGGTCATGGGAGACCATTTATCTTGTACAAAGTGTTATGGAATCATATCTTGGAACTTGGATAAGTTATTTTGACTATACTTGTGAACTTAGGAGTCTTATTTGGTGTTCAAGACCATTCCTTAGAAAGGAATGTAAAGAGAAAATGAAGATGGATGGGCTATCCTGGCTAGAATAATTTGAGTAGGATATTTACCTAATGAGAATAAACCTTAGGTGATTAACAATTATAAATGTTATGTGTTGGTGGTACATTATCCACCCATAGTATATTTGTGGTATCTCATCCATCTTATGAGATGGTCTAGTGACAAATCATATACCCTAGGTTATTTGATGGTATCTCATCCAAAAAAGTTAATATGGTGATCTATAATTCACCATGAGGTTGATGTATTGGCGGTACCTCCTCAACCTATAGTTGGTTTGTTCTGGTACATCATCCACCCTTGATATGGTAGTGGCACATATTCCACCTAGATATTGAAATTAGTGGTATATTTCACACTTGAGAAGTTTGATATCAGTGTGCCTCATCCACATACAGAGTGTCATGTTGGTGTTATATCATCCAATTGATATTTATATTTGTGGCATATCATTGAACCGAGTATGGGTAGTGGTGATATATTATCCACTCGGTGTTATAAACCAACCTGGGTTAACCCCAAACTGCTCACCTGATTCGATATGTGGTAAGGCCTGAGAGGTATTATCGATCCTCCTAGGATGGAAACTAGTGTCGAACATCAACTGAGTAACGAAGGGAATTATTTCACCAAATATAAATATACAAATGAAATAACATAAATAAACAGAGCAACCCAAAAATAAATACAATTACCAAACTGATTATCATTTCTACAAAGCTGAAAATACAACAAACTGAACAACAAAACCAAACTAAACCTGACAACCACAACATGTCCATGTGACACCAAGGGTCACTCTCCAATACCAAAACCATCTATCACCCACAAATATCAAAACCAAGATGGAACCTAAACCAAAAGATAAAAATAAAAAAGAACTATAGACGTGAGTATTAAAACTCAGCAGGTGTTCCCAAAAAATCTATTCCCAGTGCACTACTTTTAAACCAAACACAGTCCATTTACCTTTTTCTATTTAAAACCATGTTCCTTTCCAAGAAGCATACATTAACATTTTTCAAGGATAAAGATAATATTTTCCTTTAAAAAGGAGTAAAGGGAGTGTAAAACATTTTCCAACCATTTTCAATAAATATTTGAAACAAAATCATCAATTTTCAAATAAGTACACCACACAAGAGAGAAATAACTAGGATCATATAATAAGAGAAATGTAAAATAAGCATGAAAGAGTAACCAAACAAGAAGGCATATCAATCATCCACCGTAGATAACTAAGTGATGAAGAAATTGGGAGAACCTAGGAGATCAGTCAAATAATCTAGAACATACTATAGTTATTGACTCATCCTGAAGGCATGCCTCACCCAATGAAATTAAAATTTTCCCACATGCTCGATCACACCCTACCAGTATGACCAAGGGGCACTATCCTATAAAAATAAAAACAAAACATATCCCCTACTATGGCCCACTATCCAGAGAATAATGTTAAGCTATTACAAAAACCATGTACTAAAAATCTACTAGGTATTCTAGGTTCCCATGTCAAGATTAAAGTGGGCGTGTGCTAACAATGCCAAACAAGTGGCCAATCACATACACATATATCATACACAAACAACTCACACAACAATCCACCCCCCCGAGCCACCCCAATGAACAACCTCTTTCCTTTAAAATATCTGATCATAAGGGTTCCTTTCATCATGGGCCTCCCACAACAATAAACATAACCAAGGAAAGAGAGTTATCCAAAGAGATTTTTTAAAATCACCACTTTCACAAAAGTTAAAAATGAGTCTCAAACACCCTTCAATAAATCACTCATTTCAAAGAACCAAAACCACATTTCCAAAAAGGTTAAAACACACCATTTGACATTTCACAATCATTTAGAAAATTACATTTAAGTAATAAAACCACATTTTCAAGCCAAATCCACTTTCATAAAAATGATAAACACTCCACACACCGTCACCACATGTCAAACCATTTTGAAAGACACAAACACAAACCAATTTCAAGTCCAAACCATTTATAAATCCATTGGATAAATCAAAACCACCATTTTAAATTATACTAGTTTAATTAAAAATAAAATTCATGCTTTAAAAACCATATTTCACTTGAAAAATCCAACCAAAAAATTTATCAAACACTTAGTGTGAATCTCATAACAAAAGAAAGTGAAATTATTTTAAAAAATCAATAAAAAACCTCATTTCATATAAAAAATTAATTCCAAAGATCACACATCACTATTTAACATACAAGGAAGGTGATAAAAGAAAGAAACCAATTATTCTTAAATTTAAAGGGAAAGTTCAAAGGGAAACCTATATCAAACCACATGCGCTTCAATAAAACCAATCTAAAACCACTCCATTAAGGTTAAAAGATGCAATGGAACCAAGAGAAAACCTAAGAAGAAAAAACCCCAAACATAAACCAAGGGAAACATGAAACTTGGATCCAAGGTACTAAGGAATAATAGGAACTTAAGATAAAATGGAAAAAAGAAGAAGAAGGATAAGAGAGGATAATATTAACTTGAAGATTCACCCTAAACCTTTAAGAAATACTTTATATCTACACTTGGGAGGGAGAAGGAATCTTAGAGAAGAAGGGAGGGACTCCCTTTGGGTTGTAAAAACTAGGGAAAAAAGGAAACATGCATTTTGGGGATAAATAATGAGAGGGTAGAATGGAAAATTCATATTTTTAATGACCTGAAATATAGATGGTTAGACTGCATAGTTTCCAAAACTATGTGCCAACCATACACCTCTTACTGGAAAACCTGGGAACTCACATGGTTTGGCCACATGGTTTGGTAAACCATGCACTAACCATACTGAATTATTTTATCTAAAATGGAAGAACTATGCACATTCCTTCCACACTGTTTTCATAACCATGCGTAGGCCATGCACCCTTGACCTGAGGCATATCAAGGCTCACACGGTTTCATGGAGCATGTCACATTTTTTCCTACAACCACGACCCAACCATGTGCCACCTGATTCTAATCCCACAATCTCTATTTTTCATGAAGGAATCCTTAGGAAACTAAGGAATAAACATGAGACCAAAAAGTAAACAAAGTAAAACCTAAAAATTTAAACCCAAAACAACCAAAACCGAAGAGGAAACAAAATATCCAAAATATGAGATGGAAAAAAGGGGTGAAAATAAAAATCTATGTGTGAAAATTATCCCCACCATTATACTTTCTTCCCTTAGAAACCCATAATATTTTCTAGTTTATCAATAAATGATTAGGGATTTCCAAAACTGCATGATCCTACCTATGAAACCAAGAACACCTCAACCACCTCCAAATGAAACTCATACCTAATATCTGAAATGAACTAACAAACCCAAACCAATTCTCAAGAATAACATAAAAATCAAACTACAACATAGAAAACCTAGCCATAGACAATACCATTGGGTGTTCTCCAAAATAACAACAGTCCCCTAAATAGAGAGGAACTTGAAATTAAATAACTTTAGATAAAACCACCCACTTCCAATCCAACAATAGAAACTAAACTGGATTATAAACACAGGAGGCCCAAATAGACTCCCCTATATTAGGAACCAACTAGAACCAATAAAATCCAGAATAAATTGAAAAAAGATTCACGGTGGCTCTCCACACCATTAAGAACTATCTAGATTAAACCAACTAGCACAGACCAACATGGGAAACCTGTCATGGGCCAACCTAGGAACTATACACATGAAATGAAACATTACCACACTAGAAAACCCTAAAAATCCTCAAAATGATCAAAACTAGAACAACACTCACACCGATCAAAACCCACAACAAGGGGGTGCTCCAATAAAGGAAGTTACAATTTGGGAACTCATCCACCCATTCCATTAACCATCCAATTCCTTAAACAAATCCATTCATGTGAGCACTCATAAGAATACCAAAGGACAAAAGAAAACTTTTCCACTTTCTAAGACACAATATTCCACCCTTGTTTCTAACTTCTCAATCCACTTCCCCTTTCAAAATTAATATTTTTTTTTCAAAATATCATTAACCACCAAGATAAAAACTATTTTTAAAATCCATATACAAATCCATTTTATCCGGATCAAAACAAAATCCTATGGATTCCATCCAAGAATTTAATTCATCCCATTCATTTTTTTCATTAGCTCAATAAATCTTGTTCCATAAAAAATCATTTGATTAAAAACTAATTTCTTATCACTTTAAAAATTTCCAAAACCCCTTTTTAAAATAAAATTCTTCTTCCAAAGAATTGATTTCAATACCCCTAGGTTTTAATTATAAAAATCCAATCTCATTAAACCCAAATATCATTTTATAAAAAATCAATTTTCTAAATCTTTCTTCAAGATAAATCTGAAAAGTCATTTTACATATTCCCAAAAAAAACCATTACCACTTTAAATCTATTTTTCAAAATTCCAAAATAAGGGTTTTCAAAACAACATTCAGGATCAAGAGGATGCAATGAAATTAACAAGGGGAAACCAGTGTTGATGGGTGACTTTCCCACATGGTTGGCAGCCATATTCCAAACACACCACCAACATGGAGAGTCTTCTAGGACCATGTACTTGGCTCCATATGGATTTCCAGGACCTAAGAGATCACTGAGACCATTGGAACAACACTATTTTCATTTTTCCAAAAAAAAAAACCATAAGAACCAAATAAACCAAAGAAACCCAACTTCCCTTGGAAACCTGAGGTTCGACATTGAAAGTGTTCACCAGACACTCCCTCAAACCTACATCCCATGTTATGAAAGTCTTATTCCATACAACTTAACATCCCAAATAATAAAGGGAACTCTGAGAGATAGGTCCTCTAAAGAACCAGCCTGCTCTGATACTAGTATTTCATGAACCAACCTGAGTCAACCCCAAACCAGTCACCCGAGTATATCTGTGGTAAGCCCCGAGAGGCATTCTCGATCCTCCTAGGCTGGAAACTAGTTATAGGAATCAATAGAGTAACCGAGGGGATGATTTAGACCAATATAAATAGAAAAAATTAATAGAGTAAATAAATAGTGCATCCCAAAAATAAATACAATTACTAAAAAATTTATCATCATACAAAGATGAAAATATAAAAAAAAAGAAAACCCAAACCAAACCTGATGACCACAACGTCTTCATGTGACCCTAAGGTTCATTCTCCAATACCAAAACCAACCATCAACCATGGAGATCGAAACCAATCTAGAACATGTATAAAAATCTAAAAATAATAAAGAACTACAGGCATGAGTATTAAAACCCAGTAGGTTTTCCCAAACAATCTATTCCCACTGCACTTCCTTTCAAATAAAAGACAAATCAACTTCAGGATTTAAATATAATATATAAAATGAGTATTTTCACACATTTTCCTCTTTAAAACCAAACAAATTCCATTTCCCGTTTTCCATTTAAAACCATGTTCCTTTCCAAGAAGCATACATTAACATTTTCAAGGAGCAAGTTAATATTTTCATTTAAAAAGGGGAAAAGAGAGCGTAAAATATTTTCCAACCATTTTCTATAAACCTTTGAAACCAACTCATCACTCTTCAAATAACTATAACACATAAGAGATCAACAAAAAGGATCATATAATAAGGTAAATAGAAATTATTTATTCAAGAGTAACCAACCAAGAATGAATCTCAATCATGCACTGTAGAAAAATAATTGTTGAAGAACATGTGAGAACCTATGAGCTCAGTGGAATAATCTAAAATATAATATACATTTTGACTCATCTTGAAGGAATGCCTCACTTGATGACATTAAATTTCACCCATACGCTTGATCAAACCCTACCTGGTCTGATTGAGGGGAACTATACCATAGAAATAAAAACACACATATCCTCTATGGTCTACTAGCCAGAGCATAATTCTAAACCAGTGCATTAATTTTTCACTGAAAATCCAAAAAATATTCCAGGTTCCCATGCCATTATTAAAGTGGTGGGTGAGCCAACAATTACAAACAAGTGGCCATTCACATGCACACATATCATACACAAACAACTTACACAACAAGACACTCCCGAGTCACTCCACGAAACAACATCTTAACTTTAAAACATCTGATCTCAAGGGATTCTATCAGTATGGGCCTACCACAACAATCAATATAACCAAGGCTAGAGAGTTATCCAAGGAGAGTTTTGAAGATCACCACTTTCACAAAAGTCCCAAACAGACCTGAAACACCCTTCGATAAATCACTCATTTCCAAAGAACCAAAACACCTTTCAAAAAATGTGAAAACAATCCATTTTAAATTTCACAATCATTTATAAAATTCCATTTAAGTACTCACACAACATTTTCAAGACAATTCCACTTTCATCAAAATTCTAAATGGGTCACACACTGTCCACACATGTCAAACCATTTCCAAAGATCCAAACACACACAAATTTCAAGTCTAAACCATTTATAAAACCCTTGGATAAATAAAAAACAATATTTTAAATTCTACATATACATTTAAAAAGACAATACATGAATTAAAAACCATATTCCACTTGAAAAATCCAATCAGGAAATTTATCAAACACTTGGTGTGCATATCATAACAAAATAAATCCATATGATTTAAAATAATAAATAAATCTTCCTCATTTCATATCAATAAATTATTCCAAAGATCACACATCACTATTTAACATATAAGGAAGGTGGAAAAAACAATAAACCAATGATTCTTAAATCTAAAGGGAAAGTGAAAATGGAAATTTACCTCAAATCACATGTGATTCAACAAAAACAACCCAAAACCACTCCAGGAAGGTTCCGAGAGGAAAGATAAACTAAGAGAAACCCTAAAAAAAACTCCAAAATAAACCAAGGGAAACATGAACCCTAGATCCAGGGTGTAATGACCTAGGTATTTATAAAATAATAATTTTGATTTTTATTAATAATCAGTAATAAGATGTTAATTTTAATTTAAAGAGGATGCTATGTTTGATGTCATACCCGACACACAACAACAGGCTTCCTTGGAATTTTACGTTGCACACAACTTTGAGTTATACCGAAAAATAAAATAATAAAATAATATTATTTTAAATGGTTGTTAACGCCTAGACGTTGTATTGGAAAGAATGAACAAAACTAACTAAAATATTATTATACACATTTTTTAATTTTTTTTACATTTATCTAATAAGTTTTAGAGGCTTAAAATAACAATGAATTCAATTTTAAGCATGAAAAACTTTAATATTTTTAAAAAAGTTCATTTATCGCCTTTTGATGGCGAACCATTTTAAATCAAGTTTTTGTCACTTTTATATGTTTCATTTAACAAAATAAAATTCTTATTTAGAAGAGGGATATCAAAATTTACTTTGGATTAAATTTTTGTATTTTTCTGATAAAGTTCATTTTTAATGAATAGTGGGAAATATTGCATTTTAATTCAAAACTGTCTTTCAATCACATTTATTTACATGGTTATATTAACTTTTTAAATGGTTTTAAAGTTTAATTGGATTATATTTTTACTATTTAATCCAATGTTGGTCACTGGATGTAATTTCACTTTGAAATTGGATATAAACAAATGTCAATCTTTTGATAGTTATTATTTCATAAAAACACGCTTTCTAGTTTTGACAACGGTAATTAATTTTAAATTAATTAATGAAACCTATATGTTTTGAATTTGGTAAAATATACATAATTTTTGAATTCGAAATATCAAAATTATCTTTGGGTGAATTTTTGGTATTTTTCTGAAAACTTTCAATTTTTGATGAATAGTGAAAAAACACTGCATAATAGTTAAAAACAATGTTTTTCATTTAAATGTAATTTTAATGATTATGTGAATTGAATTTCAAAAATATGACATAAATGGTTTTAATCCATAAGTAAAATGTGGTTCAATATGATTAAAATATTTTTTTGGTGAATAGTAACTTTTGACTTTTATTTACCATGGTTAAAGGTAAATAAGGTAATTCAAGGTAAAAATAATATTATAATAATATAAAATTACCTTAACACTTGTCCTAACCTTATTGGATGAGTCCTGGCTGACTAATACAATCCTTGGGTAGAACTTTTGGCCTTTGAAATCCATTTGGGTAAGATAATGACGTTAATAACTTTCTATTTATAGTAAAAATAAAAATATCATAAACATGTATTATTTTTCCAAAACAATTTTAATGTGGTGTTATATAATTGATATCTTTTACTATAAATATTAATTAAAAATATAAAAAGATTTCCTACATCATGGTATTTTATTTATAATTTTTAGTCATCAAATAAAAAAATTTATTTCTGATACAATGATAATGTAATGATTACCTCATTAATGAATGATTTAAATAAATGATATTATAAATTTCAAAATAAATTTATTTTGAACCATTTTATTCCATCAACTAATTTTAGATATTATTATGACTTGATATCAATGAATTAATAAGGTTTTTTTTGAAATAATCAAGTTGTTTTGGTTTTTTTAAAAGTCATGATATGAGTAGTATAAAAATTGACATAAATGAGTTTTTAAATCAATTAATATTTTATTAAATTATATAATAATACTAAAAATATAAAATTCGGCCAAATTAATTAGATAAGGTTGATAATATAATTAATGAACCACTTGTGGGTTTATTTTCATTTTATAGTAAATATATTAACCATATAGTATGAATATAAAAGAAGACATGGTAAAAGTAAAATAAGTTAACAAAGGGTTAAATAAGGAAGACAGGGATTAAAAAATATCAAAAACCTATCCGATTATTATTGGATGATTTTATTTCGAATAATAGTCATCTTATATTTGAATTTATTGAGTTTGGGACCATTTGAAACCGAAATTTAGTTTATAATAAAATAATATTTTCAAACTTTCCTAAAGAGCCCCTCCTCCTCCTTATAAAAGGTCATCACCTCTAACCCATTACTCACACCTCTCAAGCCCCCTTGGATCATCCAAAATCTGCCCAAATAATCTTCCAACATCCCTCTATTCCTCTTATAAGACTTACCTTAGGCATAAGTCACTTCAAGGAATCTTTTTGGTTCAAACCAAAGGGAGTTACCCGATTTAAAGGTAACGTCTGCCCTCAAGTTCTCTTCTTTTATTTTATTTCTTCACTCCCTATGATCTTATTATTCTTTTTTTATATAAAAAAACAAAATCATAAATATAAAAGGTTGTTTTTATGAGAATTATTCTAACTACACTTACACACACCACCATCTAATGGGTAAAGAACATACTGTTTCTGTAGACGGCGAACTAGTGCCTCACGAAACGATGATTGTTCGATTATCTCCTACCGCCTCTCATGGTGGCCATTATTATGGAACTATATTTATATGTTATATATATTATATTTATATTTTTTATATGATTATTTATTTTTTCATTTATATAATACCTTTATGTTTTCCATAATGGGTAAATACGATAATTTCATTTGAGGAAGTGCGGACTACAGCCCCCTCAATGTGATATGACTCGTTCATGCCATATATGGAAAATATAAAGGATGAAATTAATGAAATTATATATTATATTATACTGGAATTATAATATATCTATGTATCATTAATTTTTCATTCCATATGAAATATAAATGAAATTAGCGTTCATGCGTACGTACGACTTACCGTTTCCATGAATGATGCATTTCATTTATTATCTACAAATTTTATGTATTGTTATAAATACATATATATACTGTATATATATGATATAAATGATATCTAAATCATTAATATAATTATGGAGATAATGGAATTTTTACCACATGGATAACTTTTCATTATAAGAAGTTTATTTTTGACTAATGTACCAAATATTGACAAAACGACCGTTATTAACATAAATGATTATGTAATGTTTATAATGTGGTAATAAGTGATATAAATGTAAAAATAGAATTTAAAAAGGTTCTTAATTAATTATAAATTAACTTTTGTTTATTATTCAGGAAATTAATGAATGAACAAGTCAAGTCGGACACAAGGTAAGGGGTTTTCATCTCACTTTTTATTCCCATGAGATTCATGCTATATTTGACACTATTTTCTTTTGTGTGGTTTATATACTGCCGATGATTGTATTAATTGTGTAATATACTTTAATTTGTGGGTATTTACATATTAATTGTATGGTCCTTATTTCATGTGGTGTATGTTTCATAATTTACAAAATCGGTAAGGGAACCTTTCACTCTCCTCTTCTAATCAAAGACTTATATTATGTTATGTCTTTTAAATTTACATTTTCTTATATTGGGATATGTTCTTATATATCTTTATTAATTTAAATTTTATTTCCATGTGATGAGATACCCTTTTCTCTCTCCTCAACCCATTTTATTAATTTTAAAGCGATGCCGTTAGGCTATGAAATTTCTGTAAGAGAACTTCTTAACCCAATTTCAATTATTTGGGGTTAAAATTATACTTAATGATTATGACGTGCTATGAATATATGTGAATGACCTTTTATTGTTTTAAAATTAATATCCAATTATATTGGTTTTATTCTTATTTTTCATATACAGTTATGTCATTGATTTTTCCTTAATCTAAGGATATGATCTTTGCATTGGACTTTGTCTCAATTTACATTCCATTGAGACTTATTTTTTTATACACCAATTCAATTTTATATGGTGTATATACTTCCCTTTTACATATTATATCATTAATATCCTTATTCTCATGATATTATATGCTTTTATTAATGATATTCTTCAATTATTGGTATTCAAGCATCTCTTATTTGGTTAGGAACTCTTTTACTAAAATATCATTTTAAATGTTTTAAAGATTTATTCTTCTAAATATTTATCATTAATCTTCATGTTTTAAAAATGGTTTTTAGGATTTATTTATATGGATATTAGTGTTTTGAAATTAAAATTTCTTTAAAAATATTCAAAGTGGTATGGAACACTTTGATTAAAAAATATCTTTATTAAATTTTTTAAATGGTTTTGAAAATGGTTTTTGCAATGGATTGATTATTTAAATATCTTGAAATGATTTATTGTGATTGAAAATGAAATGTTATTAGTGAAATGTTTATATTTTCAATATTTTATGTGTTATGATTTTATAATGGTACTTGGACATTTGACAGGTGGTTACGTGATAAACCAAATAACGGGTGGTGCCGTGATATACCCGGATGGGTGGTTATGTTATAACCTCCAATGCATTTGGTATGGAAGTCATCCATATGGATATTCCATTTAGTGATATGTGTGGAAGTAGACAGTATGATTATTCCATTTAAAGTATGTTTATGTCCCAAGTTACCTTTATATGTTATGTGTTCTTTCTATGGGTTTTATGGTAATCTTTTGGTTACAAAAGGGTAAGAAATGATATTTTATTCAATGAAGAATATTTAATACTTCATAAATTTGAAAAGTATTACTGATGATAAAGTTTTCATGGTTTACTTATTGTTTTGAAAAACTAACAGTTTTCCTTCATTATGTATCCCTTACCGAGCTTTTTATGCACATCCCAAGTTTTTGAATTGTTTTTCACAGGACTTAAAGTGGAATAGGGTCAAGGATGTGATCATGGAAAAGTCATGATGGTTAAAACATGGAACTAAATATGTTTCTTTTATTTAAAGAGTTTTTATTTTATGAAAAAATGGATACTGAGTAAAAGTGTCTACTTGTAATATTCAAATTGTTATGTATATGTTATGACCTCCTCCTCCAAATCCATTTTTTTGTATTTTTCAAAAATACTTTTACAGGCTTAGTGTGAACCCTACAATTGCCACACAAAAAACATTGTCCTGGTTCAAGTTTATATGTTATGACCTAATTATCTAAAGATCTAAACTTGAAAAGATCCTCAATGTGAATTATTAACTTAATTCAAGATTATGTAATGTTTAAGGCCAAGTCCTTACAGTTGGTATCAAAGGTAGATTTAGATAACTTTATATGTTAGGGTGTTATTTAAGAATAAGTGACTTAACTATAATTTTTAGAATATTAGAAAGATTCATAATTATTTTAGATAAATTGAATAAGTTTAAGATAACACGAATAAGTATATATTAGTGTTTACCCTCCTCATAAGATAGTATATGACGATTTTAATGATATACTCACACTGACCTTTTTGGTTTTAGTAAATGGTTGGATCTAGCAGGTGCCAAAGTAACAATGAATGTGAAGAAAATTGTGACGGTTTTCTGAATAATAAACCAAATGAAATGGGAGCTGTAATGAGAAATCTTGTGGTTATTCTAAAGCAACTATTTGGAGTCATGTTTCACTAGTTGAAACCTAGTGATTTTTCTTAGACGTCATATATGTGAGAAACGAATTCCAATGGAAGTTTAGGTAATAATCATAAAGGTAAGTATGTTCAAAAAACCTATGTGTAAAGGATGTGGAAAGAAACACCTAGGAAAATTATTCAAAGGGACGAGAAGATGCTATAGATGTGGTAATGAAGGTAATAAATCAAGAACATGCCATAGAAAAAGGTAGCATCTAATTGACTCTAGGTAAGGGAAATAAGTTCTTTCTGAAGGATCAATTGAATGTTTTAAATTTGGTGTGCATGGTTATTATAAAAATATATGTCCTACGAAAAAGGCACATGAATGATATTAGTAGGATCGTACAAATATATGTTTACCAATTCCTAATGCCATTCCAATTGAAGATGAGGAAACTGAAAATGACCTATGAAAGGTATTGATTATTTCTTAGCTCATGTTTTTACATTACTGAAATCTTATAAAATTGTGCATGATTTTGTTTGTTGGAAGGAAGTATAAAATAATAATATTAAAAACCATGGATAAAGGACTAGGAAGAATGTTTGATGATCAATATGTCTACATATTAGGAATTTAAGAGTTATGTTGGATCTATGGATGATGATATGTTTAAATGTATTAACGATAGGATTACTTTGGAAGGAGTTTTCTAGTATGTGTATACCTAAAGTTTGACATGTGAAAATTTTATTAAAGGAATAATTATATTTTCTTTTTTGAATATAGTTATAAAGAACCATTTGGGTTTATATGATCCTTGAATTTGAGGAAATTATAGGTTATTACCTATGGGGATGAAAATACGATGTATGAGATAACATTTGTAGTTAAAATATTTTATGGTTATTTTTGAGGAATTTATATCATTTTTGGGAAATGTTATAAAACTATATAGTTTTTGAAAAAGGAAAACACGTAGACCGTGTGACAACCTGTTGCATTAGAAAAAGCTTGTGGAATCGAAACCACAACCAAAATGCGATTGATATTTATCACCTACCATTGGACTACGTGAAGTCCCTGGTTTGTATGACTAATTATTTTTAGTTAAATGATTTTATGGATCAAGAATAAGTTGATTTTGGGAACTTATGTTTTATCAAATGGATATCCTTAGTATAGGAAAATGATTTGGTGATTAAGTGATAAAGGTTATTTTGGAAGATGTTCTCTCTTTTGGGGAAACACTATATGCATAAGGAAAATAGAATACTATGGGATTTCATTTGTGGAGTAACAGTTGAAATTTTATTTTGGAAGAATCTATGTTTTTATGGTGTACGTATGTCAATTTGGGTTATTTATGGAAATGTTTATCCTATCATATAGAATATGTGATTTGGTTAATTACACTTCAGTAAGAGACTTTAAGAGTAATCGATGTTATTTGAAGATAAATGTTAAGATTTACTATGGAAGAATATGTGATTAAATTCTTAATATATGTGGGTTTCAATATTAGTTTGGATTATATTGATGGATTTTAAGGAAAATTGTTTATTGAATGGTGTTTATTGAACTTTGGGTACTCTTTGTTCAATTTTGGAGATTAAGAGTAGTATTTCTTTATATAAAAGATTATCCTTTTGGGGATTATCTGATCTTGTACTAGAAATTTTGGTTTTTGTTAATGTCTAAATATATATAGTTCATCTTTTTTGGATTATGTGATTCTCTAGAAGTTGATTCTAGCACTTTAGGTGTGACCAAGTCATCTTGAATACTCATCGTTTGGAGAAAAGATGAGTTTTGGGTAGAAACTTATTATAGGATGACATTTTACTTGAAAAATAAGTATACTTCCTTATGTAATTAGTCAATATCATAGATAAATTATACATATTTAATAAAGTGAACTTAAAAAAATGTTGTCCGTTTACTTTTTCTACTGGGGAATCAAAGACCGTTTAACCAATCAAAAGTTTGTGTTTTTCTTATTGTTAACTTTCTCCTAATCATATTTTCTATCACACTCCATCAGAACTTAACACTTAGTTTCTCATCCATATCCATGTTTTCATGGAATCCTCGTATGGGTAATCTTGGGTGACCTTTTTACTTATATTTCATTCTTTTAAAGTGATTGTTTTATTAACTCTTTTTTTTGATGTGGGACTTTCAATGAAGTTTCCAAGCCCAATTTTAAAATTGCAAGGACGCAATTTCTAAAAGGGGGGAAAGATGTAATGACCCAGGTATTTATAGAATAATACTTTTGATTTCTATTAATACTTATGAACAAGATATTAATTTTACTTTAAAGGGGATGTTATGTTCAATGGCGTACTCGACACACAACAACGAGTTTCCTTGATATTTTACGTTTCACACAACTTTGAGTTATACCAAAAAAAAATATTATTTTAAATGGTAGTTAATGCCTAACTGTTGTATTGGCGGGAATAAACAGAACTAACTACAATAAGATTATACATGTTTGTTAAGTATTGTTACATTTATCCAATAAGTTTTAGAGGCTTAAAATAACAATGAATCCAATTTTAAGCATGAAAAACTTTAATATTTTTAAAAAAGTTGATTTACCACCTTTTGATGGAGAACCCTTTTTAAATCTAATTTTTGTCACTTTTTTATTTTTCAATTTACAAAATAAACATATTCTTTAGAAGAAAGATATAAAAATTTATTTTGGATGAAATATTGGTATTTTTCTGATAAAGTTCATTTTTTAATGAATAATGAAAAATAATGTATTTTAATTCAAAACTACCTTCTAATAAAATTTTTTATATGGTTAGATTATCTTTTTAAATGGTTTTAAAGTGTAATTAGATTATATTTTTACCATTTAATCTATTTTTTTTCATTGTAAGTAATTTATCTTTGAAATTGGATATAAAAAAATGACAATCTTTTGATAGTTATTATTTCTTAAATACACGCTTTCTAGTTTTGACAACGGAAATTAATTTTAAATTAATTAATTAAACTTATATGTTTTGAAATTGGTAAAATAGAAATCATTTTTGAATTTGGAATATCAAAATTTTATTTGGGTGAATTTTTGGTATTTTTCTGAAAACGTCCTATTTTTTATAAATAGTGAAAAACACTACATAGTTGTTAAAAACTAACTTTTTAATTTAAATATAATTTTACAGCTTCTGTGAATTGAATTTAAAAAATCTAACATACATGGTTGTCATCATTAAGTAAAATGTGGTTCAATAATATGAAAATAATTTTTGGTGAATAGTAGCTTTTGACTTTTATTTACTACGGTTAAAGGTAAATAAGGTAATTCAAGGTAAAAATAATATTTTAATAATATAAAATTACCTTAAAACTTGTCCTAACCTTATTAGATGAGTCATGTATGAACAATACAATCCTTGGGTATAACTTTTGTCCTTTTAAATCCATTTTCGTAAGATAATGACATTAATAACTTTTTATTTAAAGTAAAAATAAAAATATCATAAACATGTATTGTTTTGCCAAAATAATATTAATGTTGTGTTATATAATTGATATATTTTACTATAAATAGTCATTATAAATCTAAAAATATTTAATATGTCATGGTATTTTATTTATAATTTTTAGACATCAAATAAATAAATTTATTTATAACACAATGATGATGCAATGATTACCTCATTAATAAATGATTTAAATAAATGATATATTAAATGTTAAAATAAATATATTTTGACCCTTTTTATGCCATCCAATAATTTTATAGATGATGATTACTTGTTATATTTGAATTAATGAGGGGTTTTTTAAATAATCAAGTTGTTTTGTATTTTTTAAAAAGTCATGATATGAATAGTATACAAATTGACATAAATGTGTTTTTAAATCAATTAATATTTTATTAAATGATATAATAATCCTAAAAATATAATATTAATCTGAATTAATTTGATAAGGTTTATAATGTTATTAGTGAACCACTTGTGGTTCAATAGGTTTTTTATATGAAATATATTAACTATATACTATGAATATAAAAGAAAAACAAGGTAGAAGTTAAATAAGTTAACAAAGGGTTAAATAAATAAGATAAGGATTAAAAAATATCCAAAAAACTCTCTAATTCATAATGGATAATTTTATTTGAAATAATATTAATCTTATCTTTTAATTTATTGAGTTTTAGACCTTTTGAAATTGATATTCAGTTTATAATAAAATAATATTTTTAAACTTTCCTAAAGAGCCCCTCCCCCCTATAAAAGGACATCACCTATAACTCATTATTCACACCTCTCAAGCCCCATTGGAACGTCCAACCTCTACCCAAATAATCTCCCAAAATACCTCTCTTCCTACTAGAAGCCTTACCTTAGGCAAAAGTCACTTCAAGGAAGCCTTTTGGTTCAAACCAAAGGGAGTTACCCGATTTAAAGGTAACGTCTTCTCTCAAGTTCTCTTCTTTTATTTTACTTCTTCACTCCCTATTCTATTATTATTATTTGTTTATATAAAAATAATAGTATATTCAATATACTATGTTGTTTTTATGATATGAATTTGAACAACACTTACACACACCTCCTTCTAATTGGTAAAGAACATACTGTTTCTGTGGACGGTGAACTACTGCCTCACAAAATGATGATTGTTCGATTATCGCCTACCGCCTCTCATGGTGGACATTATGACGACACTATATTTATATGTTATATATATTATATTTATATTATTTATATTCTTCTGTATTTTTTCATTTATAGCATACCTTTATGTTTTCCATAATGGGTAAATACGATAATTTCATTTGAGGAAGTGCGGACTACCGCCCCCTCAATGTAATATGAATCATTCATGACGTGCGTGGAATGTATAAAGGAAGGAGTTAATGAAATTATATATGATATTATACTAGAATTATAATATACCTATGTATCATTATGTTTTCATTCCATACAAAATAGAAATTAAAGTAGCGTTCATGCGTACGTACGACTTACCATCCCCATGAACGATGCATTTCATTTCTTATCTCCAAATTTTAGGTACTATTATAAATAAATATATATAATGGATTTATATGATATATATGATCTCTAAATCATGAATATAATTCTGGAGATAATGGAATTTTTACAACATGGACAACTTGTAATTATAAGAAGTTCATTTTTGACTCAAGTACCAAATATTGACAAAACGACCGTTATTAACATAAATGATTATGTAATGTTTATAACATGGTAATAAGTGATATAAATGGAATAATAAACTTTAAAAAGGTTCTTAAGAAATTATAAATTAACTTTAATTTATTATTCAGGAAATTAAAGAACGAACAAGTCAAGTCAGACACATGGTAAAGGGTTTTCTTCTCACTTTTTATTCCCATGAGATTCATGCTATTTTTGACACTATTTCATTTTGTGTGGTTTATGTACTTCCAATGATTATATTAATTGTGTAATATAATTTAATTTATTGGTATTTACATCTTAATTGTATGATTCTTCTTTCATGTGGTGTATGTACCATAAGTTACCAAATCGATAAGGGAACCTTTCACTCTCCTCTTCTAATCAAAGACTTCTTCTATGTTATGTCTTTTAAATTTACCTTTTCTTATGTTGGGATATGTTCTTATATATCCTTATTGATGTAAATTTTATTTCCATGTGATGAGATACCCTTTTATATCTCATCAAATCATTTTATGAATTTTAAAGTGACGCCATTAGGCTGTCAAATTTCTGTAAGAGAACTTCTTAACCCAATTTCAATTATTTGGGGTTAAACTTCTACTTCTTGATTATGTTGTGCTATGAATATATGCGAATGAACTCTTATTTTTTTAAAATTAATATCCAATTATATTGGTTGTATTATTATTTTTCACACATAATTATGTCATTTATTTTTCCTTAATCTAAGGATATAATCTTTGCATTGGACTTTGTCTCAAATTACATTCCATTAAGACTTATTTTTTTATACACAAATTCACTTTTATATGGTGTATATACTTCCCTTTTACATATTATATCATGAATATCCTTATTCTTTTGATATTATAAGCTTTAATTAATGTTATTCCTCAATTATTTGTATTCAAGAGTCTCTCATTTGGTTAGGAACTCTTTAACTATAATATCATTTTAAATGTTTTAAAGATTTATTCTTATAAATATTTATCATTAATGTCCACGTTTTAAAAATGGTTTTAAGGATTTATTTATATGTACATGAATGTTTTGAAATTAAAATTTCTTTAAAAAGCATCAAAGTGGTATGGGACACTTTGATTCAAAAATCTATTTATTAAATGTTTTAAATGGTTTTTGAAATGGATTGATTATTTCAATATCTTGAAATGATTTATTGTGATTCCAAATAAAATTTTATTAGTGAAATATTTATATTTGCAATATTTTATGTGTTATTATTTTATAATGGTACTTGGACATTTGACGGGTGGTTACGTGATAAAGAAAATGACGGATGGTGCCCTGATAAACCAGGATGGGTGGTTACGTTATAACCTCCAATGCATTGGGTATGGAATTCGGACATTTAGATATTCGATTTAGTGATATTTGTGGAAGTTTACCATATGGTTATTCCATTTAATTATGGTTATGTCCTAAGTTACCTTTAAATGTTATGTGTGATTTTTATGGGTTTCATGGTAATCTTTTGGTTACAAAAGGGTAAGTAATGAGATTTTATTCAGTTAAGGGTATTTACTAGTTCATAATGGTGAAAAGTATTACTGATGATAAAGTATTCATGGTTTTCTTATTGTTTTAAAAAACTAATAGTTTTTCTGCTTTGTGTATCCCTTATTGATCTTTATATGCTCATGCCATGTTTTTGAATGTTTTTCATCAGACTTAAAGTAGAATAGGGTCAAGGATGGGATAAAGGAAAAAGTCATGATGATTAAAACATAGAACTAAACATGTTTCTTTTTTTAAGAGTTTATTTTATGAAAAAAATGGATACTGAGTAAAAGTGTCTACTTGTAATATTCAAATTTTTATGTATATGTTATGACATAATTATCTAAATCTATAAACCTGAAAAGAACCTCAATGTGAATTATTAACTTAATTCAAGATTATGTAATGTTTAAGGCTGGGTCCTTACATAGGGGATCAAGGAAGAAGAGGAAGTTAAGAGAAAATGGAAGAAAGAAGAAGAAAGAGAAGAGAGGATAATATTACCTTGAAGATTCACCCCCAAAACCTTGAATAAATACATTAGATCTATACTTTTGACTAAGGATGAAGCTTAGAAAAGAAGGGAGGGACTAACTTTGGGTCATACGAACCAGGGAAGGAAGTAAATGGGAATTTTTGGAAAATATAATGAGAGGGTAGAAATAAAAATTCATATTTTTAATGACATGTGCACTGTGCATGCTAGGTCACACGATTTCCCAAACCATGTTCCAACTGTGCACCCCTTATTAAAAAATCTGGGCACTCACATAGTTTATCTTCAAGTTTTGGTAAACCATGCACCAATCATGTGATATGGTTCTATCCAAAATGAAAAACCATGCACACACCTTCTACATAGTTTTCTTAACTGTACGTAGGCTATGTGACCCTAACTCGAGGCATCCTAAGGATCTCATGGTTTCCTAGATAATGTCACATGGTTTCCTCTAACTATGAACCAACCATGTTCCACATAATACCAAGCCAAAAATATGCATTTTTCATGAATAAATCTCGAGGAAATTAAGGAATAAACACATAAAAAAATTAATAAAGGAAAACCTTAAATTTTAAACCTAAAACACCCAGAACTTGATAGGAAACCAAAGATCCAAAATATGACTTAGAAAAAAAGGGTGAAAATAAAAATCCAGGCCTAACACCTGGAGTTGGTGATTCCTCATACACCAGGTTATATATCATTCACCATTGATATTATATTATTGATTGATCATTCACCTATATGGATTTTGATAGAGATTCATCATTCACCTAGTATACTTGATGGCAATAGCTCATTCCCCTTAATTACGAGACGATGAGTGATATATCATCCATACCAAGGTTTTTTAAACCATGAGAATATCATCGCATTCTAGTAATATCAAAACTAGGTATGGCCACACATGGTCTGACTGCTGATCATTCCATGATGTGATTGGTATTTATTTATTAATTTCTTTATGGAAATTCATATCAAGCATGCACTTATATTTACTAGGCTTATTAGGTACATTGTGGGTGGTGGAATATTGAGTTTTAATCACACCCTACTTGGGTTCTCTAGTACCCAAGTATACTTTATGGTTCGTAATGCAGGTAAGGTAAAGGGACCTGTATTGGATGGTTGATCTAGGATATTGGGAAGGAGTCGAGAGACAAGATCATTCTAGGAATTGGGACCAATTTTGTGGATTTATCATTTCTTTTGTTTGTTTTGGATGATGCTGTATATGATCTTACCATGAGAGATATTTCTATTACTAATGTGACTTGTTTGAAATATATAATAACTCATTTTTTATAGAATGATAATTATTATTTAGTTTTAGTTGGAACCTAACTAAGATGTTTATTTTAACTTATTTCTATATTATGGTGACTATTTATTGATATTCCCACCATGGTGATTTATGGTTGTCTGTTCTATAGAGGGTAGTATTTCCATGTTATACATATAACCTTGTCACTAGTTAGTAGCCCTTGGAATATATTTAGTCATGGTTGAGGTACTTAGTGAATTGATTCAGTAACAATAGATGTGAATCAAGTTGATGATGCTATATAGAAGACCCAATGAGTTGGTCTGTCTTGGGATTATTATGAAAGATGATTGGTTTATCTTGACATTACTTATGGGTTGGTATGTGTTGTGATGGGTTGTAGCCTATGAGCTTGATGGTTATTATAATAAAAATGACTCTAGTAAACTAAAGTTGATTCTTAATTTATTATAATTGTGCATAATACAAAATATCACATATCATAGGATCCAATAGTTTAGTATTCTTAGAGGATGTATACATATATTTTTATCACTTCCCATTTTAAAAAATAAAATAAAACTTAAAATTAATTGAGAACTTTATTATTTATTCTATAATGTCCTTGAAATAATTCAAAATAAAATTTTAGGTTACCTAGGGAAAGAAAATAAAAATAAAAGGGTGACATAAAATAAATATTAAGGAGTATCATACATCGGAATCTATAATGGGTTAAATAAGGAATGAATAATATGATAGTGATAAATGATAATAAAATATTCCATATAACAAATATCATGAAAGAGAGATATATCAATGGATAATATAACAACATAAATAATCAAATAGAAAAAAATTGATTTATTAGTGATGGAATGAATAATAACAAACATCTTAATTGTTCCATCAAGTCCTCATGCCAAGACATCCAATATACCATATATTCCTTGTACGAATACATCACAAATAATTGGGAAATCATACACCAAATAACCATTCTAGTTTGTCTCATGATACCTAACGATGTATTGAGGGGATATATAATTCTAGGCCCCATATGTCATTAAATTATTCCAATGTATTCATGATATTAAATGAATAAATAATGCAGTGCATAATAAACACACCTTAGTAATCAATAAACATCCATATTGGAAAACTAGCATACAGAATGTCAATATTGACCCAATCAATAAATGGAATAACATGATCATAAAACATCCAAATAAATAATGTAGATGGTATCATTATATCATAACCCAATTTATTATAAGTAATATTAAAGGATGTTTATATAGATGTACTTCACCTTTATAAAGACACTATAAAGTTGGTTTGAAAACAAGAAGAGATATCCTTTAAATTTAAAAACTTTGAAAAATGAAAAATTCACAGAACAATTGGATTAGATTATTTTTTGAATAACCATGATAAATTGTAAATTAATATTTATAAAAAAAATGTTCAGGATGGTAGGAAAGGGTGATCAAGTGAAAAATGTTAAAAAACATTATTCTCACACTTTTTTAAAGAGAATAAAAAATGACATGTCTAAAAAACTTAAAAAATGTTACTTTATACAATATTTTTAATAATTTAAAGGATAATATTAAAGGAACTTAGCTAATCATATAATTATATAGAATTATATTATTAAATTAATATAATGAATATGAACATGAAAGATAAATATTCATGACTAAAAAGAATAAATAAGTTTGACTTTTCTTACAAACATTATTTTTGTGGATTTGAGTAAAAAAGATAGAAAGATGGAAATAAGACATAAAACCACATAAATCAACAAATTATAAGAAAATATAATTTTTTAAGAGATAATGATCATATAATTCTCCAACATAATTTTAAACATAAACAATCCTGAATGAAAATAAGATTAAAAAATAAATCCTCACCTCAGACTTTCTCTCAGTTGAACAACATCCTATATAATAAATTTATATTTATTATAAATTTATATTAGAAACATATTTATATATATCTCACTAGTTACTATTCACTTATAATTTATAATTACTCATTTATTAATAATTATTTGTTAAAATTAATATTTTTGTGCTAGGTATTACGTTTTCCACACTTGTTTTGGTTGGGAAGTTTTGGTCCTTGCACTTTGTTCATGGTTTCATTATCTACATAATTTACATGAAATTATATATTATGAGGTTTATAGAGTTCTAGAGTCCCATGCTAATTCCATTGAACATATTGTAATGTTTTTTAAGAAATGTTTAAAAATCTATTTTTTAGAAATTTTAATTTCATAAAAGGAATTGATTTTATTAAAAATATACATAGATATATTACTATTACAGAATTATGAAAAAAATTAAATTAATCATTATAAAATTATATTATTGGTATTTAATATTCCTTAATAGTCATGAAATAAACATTATAACATCGTTTATATAGGGTTAAAACCGACCCAATCAAGAATGTGTTATAATGACTGAATGAGTAAGAACATTCTATTTTGTAATGATAATATCACTTTTAAAAAAGATTAATGAATTCAAGAACATGTTATTAAAGTTATAAATTAGTTTTAACAATATATATATATATATATGAAAAATATAAATAAAATATAATTGTAATAAGTTATTACTTATACAGTGTCTCAGTATGCTCATTTTATGTGGTTATATGTAACAATGACAATTTATTGTTAATATAATTAATATATTGAAAATATCATCTTTATAGAACCTGAATAATGTTATAAATATCATATTTTTTTATTAAATATTTTTTTAACCATGCATGTAAGGAAATTATGAAAAATGAAATACATCATTCATAGAGGTGGTAGTCCACACGTAACACGACAACATTTCCATTTTAAAATGGAAGAAAGGAATATAGATAATGGTTTTTACATAGACATAATAAAATTTTAGTATGATAATTATATTTATTTAACTATATTAGTATGGTTATAATATATTTGGATGTGGTGGAAGAAGAATGAAATTTGAAAGAACTCGGTTAGGAAAATTACCTCTTCCATTGATGTCCTTCTTTTGGGCCTCTCCTTATGCCATCTTGGATTAGTATTTTTGGGAAGAACATAAAATATAGTAAATGTGAAATATTATTGGGTATATTTTGGTTAAGTAAATGTGTTTTTTTAAGGATAATAATGGTGGTAAAGGAGTACTTTTATAGGTGATAGGAGTTCCACTCTTGTAAATACTTATAAATTTAAATTAAAATAAATGGAATTATCAAAGAAAGTTTCACCAAATTAGTCCAATTTAAAATATAGGATAAATTAGGTTGATAATAAAATCATCCAATAAAATTGATATATTGTTTTGTGATATTTATGATCTTATCCCTTAGTTTAACCCCCTTTTCAACTCTTTTAACCTTTTCTGAGGTGGCTAAATTTTTACCATGGTAACTTATTTTTATGAAAAAAATGAAGTGAAACTTTTTAATTAATTTGATTACGATGACTATAAATATGAAAACCATTTTAAAAGAATAATTTTCAAGATGTGGTAAAAATTAATTTTAATATAAGTACGCTTAATGCAATAAAAACATTTTTTAGTAAAATGAATTTTTAAGAATAAAAATGAATTTGCACCAAAATAATGTATAATATTGATTTCCATGATATTTATTGGTTTAATATTAAAAAATAATATTTTTTTACTTTAAAATTAATAAAAAAAATTTATATATCATTGTGAATACTTAATTAAATAAATTAACCAAAAATAGTTTTTTATTACGTTAAAATATATCTTAGGTTCCAAAACATCAAACATAGATTTCTAAATTCAACACAATATTTTTAAATGAATTATTATACTTTATTAGATAAATTAATAGTTGACTCATACTTGCAAATGAGTTTACAAGGGAATACCCTGATAGTTGGATGATGTTTTTATCATAAGACTCTATAGATTTATCTTACTTTTAAGGAATTTTTTTTCCATAAAGATAGTTATTATGAGGAAATATAGACTTACTTGATTTATATTCGTTACATAAGTTCAATTTTCATCCTTTTATTTTTTGTTTAGATCATAGTACACCACTTGTTCACTTCCCATTCCAAATAGTGAAAGCCTTAGAATATTTTTTTATACTTGATGCACAAAATTAAATTCCTAAAGGATCACGAGGTTTAATAAAAACAATGTTTTTCATTATATACATAGATTTATGTTAAATTATTCCCTCATATTTCTAGTTATTCCATATGAACAAAAATAACTAGTGTGATGAAAGAAAACACCCAAAGAAATTTTATAATAATTTAACTTTCAAATCCTTCATTATAAATAATACTACTAGTTCAACATTGATTATTTTATCTTTTGTATATTAAGTCCTAAATTCAGAATCCTAAAAATTAGGATTATGTCAAAACTGACCATATGTATAACAATTAATTTCATATCTAGGGAATATATGTGAATCTTAACCCAGACCACCCGATATATTCTCATTGCAATAATATTTCCACCAGGTGTCTTGATTGATAAATACTTCCTCTGAGTGTTAAGGGATGATTCAATATCCTCAACAAACAAGTACGGCATAAAAGAGTCAAAAAATATAAAATAAAATAATAATAATAATAATAATTATCAACCTTTGAGTTTATGATCAAATTATTTACTATCATGTCATTTAGAAACCCAACTTCACCTGTAGTAATCACATAATCTCAGACTTTCTTCCTAGGAATTTTTTAAGGTAAATTACATTGAAACATGGGGAATTGGTTTTCATAGTACCCCATATCATTAAAATTGATGCATTGGACATAGATAAATTTTCATTTGAATTTATATTCATGATCTTGAAGGAATTTATCTCTATATCTAAAATAAACTACAATTACCTTTAAGTAAATCCTAGGGTGTTACTTTCTTCAATTATTATATATTGAAAATTCTAACCTTCCCTTTTACCCTTTTAAAAATTTATCTTTACACAATGATCAATTTTCCGCTTATTCTCCTTATTTAATTTGAAAATATAATACCTATAGAATTTTTTCTCCACCCTGATGGCACTTTATACTATATCCTCATATGTTGAAAATTTTTAATAGAGTAACACACTTCATAGACTTGTATTTATACCATTATAGAAATATTAACTATTTATTTATAGATTACTTACATAGTTCACAACATGAATTTCTAACCTTTTAAATCTTACCTCATAATCAATAAATTTTTCCTATTCCCTTTGTCTCAAATTTAAAAATTATATTCCCAAATAAACTCATTTATAAGGAGGGAAGTATTTTTCAAATAATATAACCTTAAATATATACCATTCGATAACCTCTATCTTTTCCACCTCTATAGTGTTTCTAATAAATGACTTCCACTGATCAATATCTCCATTTAAATAATACATTTCACAAATATCCTTATCTATTTAATTAATTACTAAAGATAGAAATATCTTTTTGAGGTATTTAATCTATTTCTAAACTACTAATGGATTGGTGGTTCCATTGAATGATGGATGTTTTTTTTCACATGAAGTGATCCAAAATTATTTCACCATGTTATGGAGTAACATGCTTCTCTATATATCCATGGTTATTAGCCATAACTTATCCTAATATATTTATAATCTACCTATCTTCAAATACATAATTATTTAATCATTAAAGAGATAAATCCCTACATATATTATGGGTGTTGACAAGGTTTCCATTTGATCTAATAGTTTCAATTTATAAATAATTACATGCACTTAATTAAATAATAACATTATGAAAATTGAATTTCAATATAAAATTATCCAATGTAGATAAATTATTATATAAAAATTTCATAAATAACCCAAGGGATTATCATAATTTTTGTGTTTTCTAACTATATTTTTTAGAAATCATGTTCCAAAGGTTTATATTAAACTTTCTCTAATACAAAATTTAACAACCCTGACTCGAGTAGCATGGATAAATTGGTTACTTTATTACAATGGTATATAATACAAAAGATTACATCCTGTAGGATCCAACAATTTAGTAGTATTATGATACTAAATATATACATGAATCTAAATTCAAATTTCAAAATATAAAATACATATTAAACATTAATGAGAACATTATTATTTCTTCTAATGTGTCCTTGAAATCATCCATAATTCACCTCTTAGTTCCTTAGGAAAAGGAAAAAAAATAAAAGGGTAAGTTCATATACTCAGTAAGGAGTATCATACAATAGAATATATCATGGGTTAATAATGTTATGATAATATTATAGATACAAGTGATAATCAAATATTCTATATAAAAAATATCATGAAAGAGAGATATATCCATGGATAACATAACAACATGAATAATCACATGGGTAATAAAAAATAATTTCATGGTGTTGGAATTCATAATGTTAGACATATTAATCTTATAGTCAAGTATTTATAAAAATACATCTTATATACCATAAAGGCCTCATTCCAAGATATATTACATACTATCAAGACCTTTTTTTAAGACATCATAAATAATTGGATTGACAAAAACTAAATACCTAAGATATTTTTTATCATGAGACTTACTAATGCATCGAGGGACTATATAATTTTAGGCCCCATTCATTACTAAATAAATATAATGCATTCATCATATGAAATGAGTTAATAATAAAATACATTATCAATATTCCTTAGTAATCAATACACATACATATTAGAAAACTAGCATACAAGATTCCAATATTTTTCCCTAATAAATAAATAGAATAACATGATAATAATACATACAAAGAAATAAGGTGGATGGTATAATTAAATAATTTACTAGCGTAGAATAAGAAACTATAAAGGATGTTTACATATATTAGAATCACTATTATAATGAAATTAGGAAGTTTCTTTTAAAACAATAAGAAATATATTTTAATTTTGATAAGTTAAAAAAATTAATAGAAAAATGGGAATATAATTTTATTTGAAAACCATGGTAACTTGGAAAGGAATATTGATAATGAAGACTATTCCTGACAGTGGTAAAGGGAGGTTATGCAATAAAAAATAAAAAAACATTCTTTTCACACTTTTGTAAAGAGTGTGACTCATAGAGAACAAATTAAAGAGATTTGATTCTAATATTTTTCAAAGAAAGATAAAAAAATAGTAAACTAAAATAACCTATCCTATATTTATATATAAAAACATTTATAAAACAAAAATAAATAATATTTACACGGAAAATGAATATTCCTGACCAATAAGAAGAAATAAGGCTAGATTTTCTTGTGAACACTCTTTTGGTTGTTTTGAGTACCAAAGAGAAGAAAATTCGAGGAGGAAAAGAAAAACCTAGAAATAAATATATTTTAATACAATATATGGTTTATAATACAAAAAGAACATATAATTCCCTAATATAATTGTAAATATAAAAAATCATGAATAAAAATGAGATTGAAAAATAAACCCTTAACTCAGACTTTTTCTTAGATAAACATGATTTAAACCCAATATAATAAATTTATATTTATTATAAATCTATATAAAAACCATATTTAGTTTTATATTACTTGATACCAAGCACTTATAATTTCTTATTACCCATTTTTACCAATTCTTTGTTAAAATCAATATTTTTGTGTTAACTGTTCGGTTTTCTATGCATATTTTAGTTAAGTGGTTCTAGTCCTTACACCTTAGTCATTGTTTAATCATCAAAAAAATGTTCATGAATTTATATATTACAATTTTTATATATACCTGGAGTCCTATGGGCATTTCATGGAAGTCATGGTAATAGTTTTCATGAAATACTTAAAAATATATTTTTTAGAAATTTCAATTTTATAAAAATAATTCATTTTATTAACCAATGTACATAGATATATTACCATTAAATAATTTTGAAGAAAATAATATTTTAATAATTATTGAATGATATTATCATTATTTGAAATTCCTTAATCATTCATGACAAAAAAATTATAACATCGTTCATGTAGGTGTTAAAACCGACACAAACATGTGCATGTTAAAATGGATGAATGAGTTAGAAAATGCTATTTTATAATGATAATATCACTTTTATAGAATATTAATGATACAAAAAACATTTTAATAATGTGAATTTTTTTAAGAAGATTCAGATAAATAAGATAAATAATATAGAATTATAAGATGTTATTACTTAGAAAGTGTCTCAGTATGCTCGTTTTATGAGGTTATATTTTACAATGAAAATTTACTATAAATATTATTAATAGAATGACCAAATTTTATTCCTAAAAACTTAATAATATTATAAATATCATATTTATTCATTGAATCTATTTTATAACTATCCTTATAATGAGATGATGGAAATGATATACACCGCTTATGGAGCCAGTAGTCCGTACGTAACACGATGACATATCCATTTTCAAATGGATGAAAAGAAGCTATATAATGGTTGTTACATCAACATTGTAATGTCCTATCCCAACTTACTATGAAACCAGTAGTCGGACCTACCGCCACATGGCCTCAAGCGTGCCTCCCCGTATATTAGAGGCTGCCAACAAGTAGTGAGGGTCTAATGATGGCATGAAGGGGAGACTATACCATCATTATTAGAGTGAAACAATGATATAGTATAAGAAAACACCATACAATAGTAGAAAAACAAAATGAAATACAAAGTGTGAAAGATAAATATAATAACTGATGAAATGAACAAATCCAAATATCTATCTATGCATGCATGTACAAATAATGCTACAATACAAGTAGAAAATTATAGAAGATAATACAACACAATACATGAACCAAGAGAAAGAATAAAAATCCCAGAGGGTGATCTCCATGAGTATCCTGAGTACTTGCTCAATACTATGCTCCTATCTCCAAAGAACAATGTATAACACAAGAAATAATCCCTAGATCTATGAACATGAGATCTGCTCATGTACCCTAGTGCCATGGTGGCCCAAGTAGGGTGTAAGATATACTCAGTAGGCCACCACCAATGGTGTCTAAAGTTAAATATAGGTCATGTGTATAAAATAAATTAGTATGTAAGAATAATGAAATTATAGTTAAATAAATGAAGAATTAAGCATAACAAGCCGGGATCGGGTTCCTCAAGGACACCTGACCAACCATATTTACTTCGGCCTAATCCAGAATGTCTATTACTAAGTTGAAACTATACAGATATAATATAGATCATCAGGAAAATTAGTATCAAGAATAGATCAATCCCATATGAATACCTATATAATTTCCATGTAGTCTTAGTCCTTAATATTTATATCATCATTAGAATTTAGTAAGAGGCACTCTAGGCCCATCTGAGGCGATTCATAAATGGAATCCCAAGTATCACTCAAGGGGAACTCTAAATACCCATCACTATTATAGACTTTCCAAGGTGATCCATAAATGGAATCCTAAGTATCACTCTCATTATGGTGTTAAACAATCCCTTCGAGCCCATCCTCAGTATCTCACATAGGGGACCAAGTATCACTCAAGGCCTAGTGTAACCATCTTTCCATAGATCATGTCCATGGTGTCTCCCCGAGGGAAATGATATTTATTATATGGAGGTATATTAATTCATGTAGATACCTTATAAGGCATTCCAATTATCACTCCTAGAATATATACAAATTCGGTAACCTACGAGCCCTTCCTTGGAATTCCGTGAAAGGAACCCAAGTATCCCTGAAGGAATAATATAAACTCATCTTCCTATGAGCATATCCAAGGCATTCCATAAAGAGGAAACCAAGCATATCTCAATGTTTTCATGATTCATTTAGTTATTTAAATTAACAAATATGAAGGCCATGTTCATAAACATGTCATATCATAAGTCAATTATTCTCCAAGAGGTTCACTCCCATTTACCTCATCAATTTAAATATTAATAAGGATGTGCCCATAAAATGTAATTTAATTTATTAAGTAGTCCCTTATGTTATTAAATAATATCATGAATTTGATCAATATATTAAGGCTAGGTGGATTTCCCATGAAAAAACACCATACATGTAAGAGGTATTAAATAGGACATGCTAACAAGAAACCCACACACAATTTATCAAATTTATTTATTAAAAGTAGGTTCTAACTCCCCTTAGGTAGTGGTCCTGTCACTAGGAAGTAAAATCGCGGGGTGTCACATCCTAATATAGTCTAATTAAACAACATTTTTGAATTGTATAATAAAACACACCTCAAAGAGTGATTTTATTTAAAAATAATAAATTAATTAAAAGGAATTCATTGTGAACACCCACAAGGGTGGTATAAAATTTAGGTTCATTTAAAAAAGTAATTCCAATTAAATGTGTAAAGGATACTAGATTTAAGGCATCAGGTTCTATAGTTTAAAAATCTCATTTAAGAGGAGTCTTATAGAAATATCGACACACAAAAAAATGACATAATTTATAAACAGTGATACTTTAAGGGGAAAATCTATAGACCACTTAATATATACTAAAGATTCTTTACTTATCTAATATTATGGATTTATTTGGTTCAATTTGAGATAAATCTAAGAAAAAAACATTCTACCTAAAATTAGGGTGAATTAGCTTACACTAAAATAACATAGAAGATGGAAAGAAAAAATTATAATAGAAGATAGAGGATTCAAGTTCTTACTACTAGTTATCCAATACCTCTAACGATAAAAGAAATGGAGTCCATATAAAGAAGAGGCATCCATGCCAAGATGAGAGGAGGAGGAGAGATCACAAGAGGGAACTTTGTGCAGGTAATAGGAAAAGAAAGTTGGAGGAGGAAATAAAAGGTTGGAGGGTCATTTTGGTAATTTCAAGCCCACTTTAATGAGGTGTATGGTTTTTCCATATAGTTGGCCAAATATCACACCAATCTTGCTTCAACCACTGCCCATGAAGGGGGGTCTCATGGTTCATGCACACAGTTTGGGAAACCAATGAAAACCATGCTATTATACTCTATAAATAAAACTTCAATAGTTTCACATATGTGTGTCCTGGTTCACATGGTTAAAAAAACTGTACGACACCCTTAAACCTTCTAAGAAGGTCACACAGTTTCCTATGATGGGTTGCATTGTTTCAAAAAAAATCGCGTGCCCTAAACAGTTCCTCCCATTTTTGATTTTTCAAAGAGATACTCTCCCGTTACTCGACAAGACACTCTAGGTACACCCCTCAATCCTTCATCCAAGTATAAAAACAAAAAATTCGAGTGTTATAACTCTCAGAATTCTATTCCAAAGCCTGATTTACAAACCAGACCATCCACCAAATGTTAAAATTCAAATTCCTTTAGAATTTCATTTGATCAAAAAACATAGGATGCTACAATCTCCCCCCATATAATTTTTCATCCCCAAGAATCCTTATATAAATGATGAAAACATCACCCAACCTACTCAGGTTGTGAGGTCCCACTCAAACGATCATGTTGCATTCCCAAACACCCAACACATGACCAAATATCATTTAATCATATGGTACATGAGCCATTAAAACTTTGTCCAACACTTATTTTATGAGATAAAAAATAAGAAGATGCTTACCTAATCCCATATGACTAGAGACATTATTAAGTATTATTCTATTTAAACAACCATCCTATGGTGCTCCCCACCATAGGTTCTAGAATTTTATGGAAGATTCTGAGCCACGATGCCTCCATCATTGAAATTTACTATTTTAACATTCACCTATAATTCTAATGATTCCCTTGGAATTATCCATAGCTTGAATGAATAGACAAACCAGATTTCTATGAGAATACTCAACCGATTTCACCGAACTTGCCTCATCCTGATGACATGATAGAACTACTTTACCAAAATCCATATATGACAAGAGAGATAGATATATATTAAGTTGAATCATCTTTGGTCGATTACCCTTAAATACTTGCATTATATGGACAATTCATTTAAAAAACTAAACCAGATGTAATTAAATTAAGGAACTTAAAGATTTTATCTGAGCACACTCATTGAATCCTATAATCGAATTCCGGTGATGTCTATAACCAAAAAATCCTTCAAGTTGTTGAATCCCAACACAAATGTGGATGTAAAAATGATCCAAAACATTTGGATCATCACACTTAAAATATCTCATCCGAGCCCAAATGAGGTTCAGGGTAGCCTCAAAATCATCAATTGGAGTCCTAGGGGCTCATCCAAGGAAATCTATAATCTACCATTTTCAAGTGAGGCATTGGTACGGATTTGAATATCCACATATTGAGAACACTGAATGAGCCTAAAGTAGCATCCATTGGGTAGTTAGGTCAAAGGGTCGGCTGGGGTCCTTGAGTTTGTTTAAGGGGTTCCTACCTGGGAACCTGAGTATCACTCAGGAGTAACCATTCCTTGGTAATAGCCACAATTCAAGTGTGCAACTCTGATGAAGTTTATTTATCATTCCCAATGAGTTTTAAATTAGTATAGTGTATAACTAACATTCTCTTAGTGTATCCGGAATGATGTGAAGTTAGGGGACATGATCTCTATTAAAAAAGGGTACACCAAGAGGGTATTAATAATTCCCAAGAATATTAGAGACACTTCTTTCATACCCAAGATGAAGTTCTTGTTATGGTTTCCACTCAACCATACCAAAAAATTAAAGGGAAGAATAGTAAAACCACTCAGGTCCCACTCTATTGAATGAGTTTGGATGCACCCACTAACTCATAATCATAACTTGACCATGATAACCTCACCAATAAGGAATTATATGATTAAACAAGAAAAAAACTAATGTTTATCCCTAACTAACAATTTTTCAAAAGTTTTCATACATAGACAACTATTATTTCATCATACTGCCTTGTAAGAAATGACATATTTCAAAACTCATGAGTCTCAAGGGATATTTAAAATTAGTACTGACCATTTTAAAATGGACCTTTTTTGTGCCCCTTCTACTTGTAAGGACACAACACAACACATTCAACATGATTATTCCCACCTTAGAAGTGTCTCAGTCATTAGATTTACTGAAAATAGAACTTCATCCATGACACATGCTCCATCATCCATTAACCATGATCCTATAGGTGGCCAAAATTATTTTAGAAATCATTAAACTGAAGGAAATATATATTATACACTTACAAGAACACTAGGTTATATTTATTTTTGACACATGTGTGAAAATCCTTCTGAGTTACGTCCATGAATGACATCACTTTAGGCATAAAATCCAAAAAAACCTGACTAGTGTGTCAAAATACATGACCCTTTATTAAAAATAATCTTAATAATTGGAATAAGTAATATTTCCTTTAACACCTAGGTCACTCTATTCCGGATATGACATATGGAAATAACATCGCATCTCAAGGTTTTAACATTTATCACTGAGCTCAAACGGTCCATTATACCATTTTAGAAACTTGATGGGTACCATGAGTATCAACGTATACTACCTTGAGTTTTCACTAGTAAAAAACACATCCTCAACACTATCAATAGGCTTATCAACCACATGCATCACAATATCTGATTTCCCATAAAAAGAACCATATAAGAGTTGCATTATCCCATACAACTAAAAATTTGGTTGATGACCTCCCGAGTCATCCAACACTAAGGAGGAAGAATAAGAAGGGTCACATGACCTACTAAGTGAATGAACATACCCTAGGAATGTCCATACCACTGAAACTATGCATTATATGTTTCTCATGCTCATCAAAAGGGTCAAACTACTGAATGACCAACCATCCTAACAAGGTTTCATTTTAGAGACTAAGAGTCCTACATGGGACTATGACACCCGAACAGTACCACACGCCTGGAAGGATTCTCAATAATCTATCAATTTTTTAAAGATTCTAGGGGTACTACCTACGTCAAGCTAGCCCCTTACTAGAAACACAAAGCATCAACCCTATAAGGGGGTCATGCCTAAAAAGTCACTAGGCTCAAGGAATAATCATTTAAGTTCAAGATATAAAAGAAGAGGTATATGATAAACTATCACATTCCAATTTGAAGAAAATAGTAAAGAAACATATAAATTAACCCTTACTTGAGGGCTGATATAAGAGAACCACTTAAGGATCCATTTTAAGTCATTAATTTAATTTAAATTTAATTATTTTAGAATTTTAAGGGCTTTAATTAACTTCAAGTACTAGTTAGGAAAATATTTATACATGTTACTTTATTTAGAGAAATACACAAGTCCCACAACAAGTTTCATAAAAAATCCTTTTCAACATTAATTAATTGAAATCTTTTCATAAGTAGGAAATTTATCACTTAACCCCATTTTAAACCTCACTTATTTTTAACAATATTTCAAAACATTTTTTAGTTAAAGAAAATTTCAATCCCAATCTATCGTGGAATACACCCTTTAGGTTAAAATTGACATTTTCATTAACCAACACCTTATATAAGCATAACTCAAAAGAAGATAAAAGATCGTTTATTAATTAAGGAGGAGACCCGTCAGGAAAGATGACACAAAAATCTATATGTGGGTCTATAGAGGAAGATATAGATACTTTAAATATATATCCATATATATCATATGCATACCCCCTTGGGTTTAGGTATAAGGCATAACATAACAAAGGAAATTTTTGAGGGTCCTATCAAGATATTCTGTGTTCAAATAAAAGTAACCTAAAACCTTTTAAATGTTAATATTTAAACACCCATAGTGGTTTCATCTAATAATAATTTATCACCATGACCAACCTACTTGGGTGGAGTCAAGTCTATCCCATAACCATAACAGGTCAAGAATTACCTACTTGGGTTGATACACGTAAAAGGTCCATAAGAAACAAATTTACATAAGAGTTAAGGGTTAATGAATTTTAAATTTATACAAATATATATATATATAGTAATATCATAAATATGGTTAGATTATATGTGTCACTATATTCAAATTTATAAAGCACCCATACACTTCCTAGATTAAAAATTGGCTCCCATTTAATCACAACTAGGGCGTTTCAGCCCATGAAAATAATGGTTCATGGTTAAAACATGTTTTGATTGGTTATTTAAGGTGTAACCATAAATCTATATGGGAAAACACCATTTATACTAATTTTGTAACATTAATAACCAATTGTATATCAAATTTATAAATAGTCATGCTATCACAATAAATAATACAAGGAAACATGGTAATTATTTTCATATTCATGGTATAAAGATGAATGTGCCAAATAAATACAAAATCATGGAATAACACACAAGGCATATCAATAAATCTCAAATATAATAGAAATTCAATCTACAGGGTATGGAATATGCATGGAATGTGAATACCTATGTTCCTATAATGATGCATGTAATGCTAATTCCTCACCATACCGAGATAAGGTTAAATGTTGTAATCTCATAAATTAGTAAGAAATGGAAATTACACCAATAAATTAAGGTGAAATTATAATAAACTGTGACAACGAACAACAAAATAGAAATCTCATCCATAGAAACTTGGTATTTTCTCCATGAATGGGTTTATCACATGCAGAGGCAACTATTTACCAAGCACTGAAGCATTCCTATTATCCTATATACCAACCCAAAATAGTACGATGAATGAAAAGAACCTATGATACCACTTTGAAACATCTCGGACCAACTGAATATGAAACCAGTAGTCAGAACGATCACCACCTGGCCTCAAGTGTGCCTCCCTATATGCCAGAGGCTTCAAACTAGTAGAAATGGTCTAATAGTGGTATAAAAGGGAGACTATACCCTCATGGTCAGAGTGACACAGTGGTATACCATAAGAAAACAACAAATAATATTGTGTGTAAAATAAATTAATGACAAAGTGGTGGAAGATAAATATAATAACTAATGAAATGGCCAAATACAAATATCCATCTATTCATGCATGTCCAAGTGATGCTACAATAAAAGAAGAAAATTACAGATGACAATACAACATAATAAATGAACTAAGATAAAGAATAAAAATCATTGATGGTGTTCTCCTTGAGTATCCTGAGTACTAGCTCAGCCCTGTGCTCCAATCTCCCAAGTACAATGTGCAACACAAACAATAATCCTTAGAATTGTGAACATGATATCTTCTCAGGTACCCCAGTGCAATGGAGTCCTGAGCAGGGTGTGAGATACATTCAGTAAGACACTACCAATGGTTTCTAAAGCTCAATCCACTCTATGAGTATAAAATATAGTAGTATGGAGGCATAATTAAATCATAGGATAATAAATGAATAATTAAACGCAACAATTCGGGCTAAGGTTCCTCAAGGAAAACTGGCCGACCATACTTGATTTTACCTAAGTTGGAATGTCTCTAACTAAGGTGAACCTATACAGAAATGATATGAATCACCGTGAAAATCAATGTCAATAATAGAATAATAACATGAATTTTATTTTTCCTGGTATATGTGTCCCTGGATAACAACTATGTAGTCTTAGTATTTAATATTTATATCATCATTATAATTTAGTAAGAGGCACCCTGGGCCCATCCAATGTGATCTATAAATGGAATCCCGAGTATCACTCTAAGGGTATCATAAATTCCCACCACCATTAGAGTCCATCCAAGGCGATTCATAAATGGAATCCCAAGTATCACTCTCAGTATGGTGTGAATAATTCCCCCTAAGACTATCCCTAGTATCTCACATATGGGACTGAGTATCACTCAATCCCTGGTGTTTCTATCTATCCATCTAGCTCATCTACGGTTTCTCCCTTAGGGAACTAGTATTTCTCATAAGTATGTAGATAAACACATGGATATCATATCCAAGGAATACCAAGTATATCTCCTAGCGTATATAAAAATTCCGAGTAGGTCCAAGGCATTCTATAAAGAGGTACTAGAGTATCGATCAAGGTGTTCATGTTTCATTTAGTCATTTAAATTAACAAAGAAGAAGGTAATGTTCATAAACATATCATATCATAAGTAAATTATACTCTAATAGGGTCACTCCCATTTACCTCTTCAATTGAAATAATAATAAGGCTATTCCCATAACATGTAATTTAATTGACTAAGTGGTACCTTTTGTTATTAAGTAATATCATGAATTTTATCAATATATTAAGGCTAGATAGACTTACCATGTAAGAAAACACCATAAATGAAATAGGTATTAAATACTCCATTTTAACAAGAATACCGTAAAAAAAATAATCAAATTTATTTAATAAAATTAGGCTCTAAATCCCCTTATGTGGTGGTTCAGTCAGTAGAAAGTACTATCATGGGGTGTCACATCCAACCATATTCCAATAAAAAAACTCATTTTCATTTTATAAGACAATTCACCTCAATGAGGGGTTTTATTATAAAACATGTAATTAATTAAAGGGAATTTAAGGTGCACACCACTAATGGTGGTTCAGAATTGAGGTTCATGTCCAACAATAATTCCAATTTAAGGACAAAGGATACTAGATTTAAGGTGATATGTTCTACAATTTAAACCTCACAATTAAGAGGCATTGCCCAAAAATATCAGTGCACGACACAATGACATAATTTATAAATGACTAAACTTTAATGATAAAATCAATAGACCACCTACCATATACCAAGTATTCTTTACTCATCCAATATCAAGGTTCGATTTGGTATGATTCAAGAGATATTGAATAAATAGAAATTATCCATGAAATTAGGGTGAATTAGATCTCACCAAAATAGTATAAAATATGGAAATAAAAATTAAGAATTGAATAAATTATATTTAATATCTAAACATTAGCTATCCAATTCCTCTAAAGACATAAGAAACATATTTTAGATGAAGGAGAGGCATCCATGCCTAGATGAGAGGAAGAGGAGAGACCATGGGAGGGTGTTATATGTGGGTAAGAGGAAAATAAATGAGGAGGAGAAAATAAAATATTGTAGGGGAATTTCACAAATTACACCCCTTTAAATTGGTGCATGGTTTGGATGTAAGGTTGGACAAACCATACACCAACTGTGCTTAATCCACTTCCCAAGAAGGGGGGTTTCATGATACATGCACATAGTTTGGGAAACTATGTGAAAACCATGATATTATCCTTTGTAAAGAAACCTAAAATATATACACAACCATGTGTTCTGGTAGAAATGGTTATACAAAACCATGAAACACCCTCATCCCTTCATAACATGCTACACAATTTCCTCTGGTGGGCCGCAGAGTTTCAGAAAAACTGTTCACCCTGAACAGTTACTCCCAATTTTACTTTTTCAGATCCCAAAAATAATAAAAAAAATGAGAAAACCAATTAACCCCCGTTCCTTAAACCAAGTATAAAAAAACAGATTTGATTGTTCCAACTTTTAGAGTTCAATTTTAATGCTCGGTTTACAAACGGACCCATCCCCCAAATAATAAAATTCAAATTCCTTTGGAATTTCATTCGGTCAAAAAATGTGGGATACTAAAAAAATAATAACATTTTATTGTATTATCTATACTTATTTCATTATATTATTATGGCTAAAATATATATGGTGGAGGTGGTAGAATAATAAAACTTGAAAGAACTTGGTTACGATAATTACTTCCTCATCTGATATCCTCCTTTTAGGCCTATCCTTATGCCTTTTTGGATTGTTCTTTTGGTAATATTAAAAACAATATAAAATGGGAAAGAGTGTTAGAGATAGGATTTTTTAGAGTTTTTTCAATATAAGTTTTTTTGTGAGGATAAGTGAAGTGATAAAGGTGTCCTTTTATAGGCGAGAGGTGTGGTACTCTTGTAAATACTTATAACTTTAAAATAAAATAAATGTTATTTTCCAAGAATGTTTCACTAAACTAGTCAAATTTAGAATACAAGATAAGTTAGGTTAATAATACACTCGTAAAATCAAATTTATAAAGGGGGTTTTGATATTTTTGATCTTATCCCTTAATTTAACCCCCTTTTCAACACTTTTAACTATTATTGATGTGATTAAATTTTTTTACAATAATAACTTTTTTTATGAATAAAAGTGAAATGGAATTATTAACTAATTTGAATATTATAATTCCAAATATTAAAACTATTTTATAATATTAAATTTCTAGATGTTGTGAAAATTAATTTTAATATAAGTATTCTTAATGGAACAAAAACCATTTTAAAAAAAGTCCCCTTGAAGCATAACAATTAATTTACCCCAAAAACATGAATAATATTAATTACCATTATATTTATTGGTTTATTTTTAAATAAATAAGTTTTTTTTATTTTCAATTCAAGATAAAAATAAATGGATAATTGTGAATACTTAATTAAATAAAAGAACCAAAAATAGTTTTTTATTAAGTTAAAATATATATTAGGTTTCAAAACATAAAACATAGATTTCTGAATTAAATATAATATTTTCAAATGAATTATTTTACTTTAATAGATAAATTTTTGGTTGAGAATAATACTTCATAATTTTTTTATTCATTCTTATATTATAATGATGTCATAAAAGATACAGTATTTATAGAAACTATATTTTTATTATTCATCCAAAAGTTAAACTTTTTAGAAAATTCCAAAAAATTTAAACTAGATAATTTTAATGTGATGAATCTAAAAATGACATACTTTTAATAAAATTTAAATTATAAAATTTATAAATTTAAATTTAAAATAAAATCAATTAACATAAGGAAAAACAATTTATTTATAATAAAAACTAATTTTTTGAAACGAAAACTGTAATATTATTTCATACATTGATAAAATTATTTATAGGATTACTATAATAATGAATATAAATATGTGTTTTTATAGTTATCATTAATATTAATTTATAAAATATTTGATAAAAATTCTTTAAATTTTTCAAAATAAGAAATCATGTTAAGGAAATTTACTTAACATTTAAACAAAATGTCCTATATGTTTAAAGACCCAAGATTATCATATATAGATATTATATCTTAATATATAAATATTATTTACATAACATAATGATCCATACTAGAATCATTTAGGTATAGAACCTTTATAATCTTGGAAAAATAGATAACAGGTCCATAAGTGAGCTATGTTGTCTCCCACAAAGTACTTCTTAACTATAACCCTTATTGAAAATGTCATAAATAATATATCTCTTCATAAATTAGGTAAAGGAAACATAAGAAAGGGTGAAATCATATTCCCATTAAGGGAAAAAAGGGACATATCAACACATTATGAGTATAAGGGTATGAGAACATGATAATAACATTTGAAAACCATACATTGCATATCATAGATCATAAAATTGAATAATGGAAAAAATATTGGAATTTCGTAAGACCTGAATCATAATGGAATCAAATAACATAAGAAATGAAAAATAATTTCCTTAGTTGTCAAGGCTCATTTCTAAAAACTATCACTGTGGAATGGGTTCACTTCCCAAACCATCATAGTAGTCAAGGTTTACTCTCAAGACTATCTTAGTGAAAAAATTACCATAATAAACTAGGTTAACTCACCATTCCAGTCCTATTTATCTCATGAGATATCAATATTTACCTAATTCATTGGAGGGAGATATAGGTTCCACCCATCACATAATGAAAAAATGTGTTCCACAAGATCATAAAACATTCATCATATTAGAAATCATGAAAAAAATATGTTTTTATACTAAAAAATGTATTCCACTAACTTTTATATAGAATTCATGATGTTATCCATAAATTATAAGGACTAAATCTTATAACATTACATAATCTTGAATTAAATGAATAATTGACATTGAGGATCTTTTCAGGTTTAGAGAATTAGGATATAACTATTACATCTCAAAAGATTACAAAGTAGACACTTCTACTCAGTTTCTATTTTTTTTATAAAATAAAAAATCTTAGAAAGAAACATGTATAGTTCCATGTTTTAGATAGAATGTATTTCCTTGATCCCATCCTTGACCCTATTCATCCTTAAGTCTAGTGGAAAACATCTCAAAAACTTGGGATGGGCATAAAAAGCTCAGTAAGGGATATAAAAATATGGAAATAAAACATTAGTCCATGTATACATAATAATCAATGAAATCATAAATTAATAATAAAAAATAAGCACTTTAACATACCTCATGGAATCATAAGATTTATGAATAAATCATAGAAATCATAAGACATAAAGGTAACTTGAGGCATTCATAACATTCTTATGTAGGGAGTAACCCTCATGGTTACGTTTGGAATACCCATCACAATATATTACCTAAATATCTTTGGAGATACCTTAGAGTTTAACTCCTTCACGTTACGCAATGCATTAGAGAGATATCTCAAGCTCACCCTTCCTTAGTTTATCATGGAACCACCAGATTTCATAAACATTTCCCAAGAACCACAACATAATCATAACATATAACTTAAGAATAAAGGAAATATAACATTACCACATTGTAATAAAAATATAAAATTTTAAGATATTGAAAGAATAAATCCATTCTAAAAACCATTTTCAGTACCAAAATATGTAAAAAGAGTATATGGTATTTATGTTTCTTTTGAAAACATGACAGCTTGTTAAGGAAGCCAGAGATCAAATAATACTCACGACAGTGAAAAAGGTCATTGTCACCACTTACGTTAAAAAGAAACATTCCTTTTTTTCATTTAGTAAATCGCTTCATAGAGAAGATATTCCATTTGAATGAAATGAAAACTCAAAAGGGTTTTATACACCGTATAAAATTTAGTCGTGTAGAAATCAATAGATGCCTCAATGAAATGAGATTTAGATGAAGTCCCGTACAAAGACAGTATCCTTAGATTAAAATAAATAAATTACATAATTATGTGTGACAAATATAAATACACCCAATATAAGTGGATATTATGTGTAAAAAAATCAGATGTCATCCACACATATTCATATCACGACATAATCAAGAAGTATAGGTTTAACCCAAATATTTGAAATTGGGTTAAGAAGTTACCTTACAGAAATTTGATAGCCTAACAACGTCACTTTAAAATTCAGAAAATGAGACGATGAGAGATAAAAAAAAGTATCTCATTACTTGGACATAACATTTACAACAATATGGATATATAATAACATATCCCAACATAATAAGAAGTAAATTAAAAGACCTAACAAACTAAGTCTTTTAAAAAGAGGAGGGTGAAAGGCTCCCTTACCGATTTGTGTAACTTTCAAAATGTACATCCCATGAAAAAAGGGTCATAAAATGAAGATTTAAATACCCATAAATTAAATTATATTACACACATAATACAATCATGGTTAGTACATACACCACACAAAAGGAAATAGTGGCAACTGTAGTATGAATCTCATGGGAATAAAAAGTGAGATAAAAACCCCTTACCTCGTTGTGATCAATCGAGTCGTATGACCAAAAGATAATAAACACCTAACGAATCACATAATACCATGAATATAAATATAATCATGATTATATATATGAAATGTCAGTACATAATACATCACATTCAATAAATATGTGGTGAACAATGGAAATCTCACGGAATTAAAAGTGAGATAAGAAATCCCTTACGAAAATTTGGCAGCCTAACGACGCCACTTAAAACTTCCAAAAATGGATTGATGAGATAAAATAGGGTCTCTAATCATATGTACATAAAAACTATAGTAATATTAATATAAAATAACATCCCCCAACATAAGAAAGAGGAGCATAAAATAAGTGACATAAAAGAGAGTAATTAAAAAGAAAGAGAGAGGTAGGATCCCTTACCTCAAGTCCGACTTGTCTTGTTTGTTTCTTTATATTCCTAAATAATAAGCTTATGTCAATTTATAATTTCTTAAGAACTTAATTTAAATTTTATTATTCAATTAATATCATGTTATAATAATTATTTAATTATGTGAGTTCATATCATACGTTTTGTTGATGTTCGATACATGAGTCAAAAATGAACTTGTTGAAAAGAATTTTCCATGTAGTTATAAGTACATAATCTCAGGAATAGTATTACTGATTTAAATAACATATATATCCATAATATATTCGTTTTATACTATTCCATAACATTTTGAGATAAAAAATGAAATGCACCGTTCATGGAGACGGTAGTTCATACGTACGCATGAACGCTACTTTCATTTATTTATCATATTAATGAAATTAAAACTAAATGAGAGAGATATATATTATAATTATAGTATAATATATATGTTATATAGTTCAAATAATTTTATTAATTTCATTATTTATACATTCCATGTATTGCATGAATGAGTCACATCACTTGAGGGGGCGGTAGTCCAAACTTCCTTAAATGAAATTATCGCATTTTCATAACATGGAAAGCATAAAGGTATGTTTTAAATATAAAATACAGAATCATATAGAGGAAATAAATATAACATATATCATATATAAATATAGTTCCATCATAATGGACACCATGATAGGTGGTAGGAGAAGATTGAACAATCATCATTTCATGAGGTAGTAATTTTCCATCCACGAAAACAGTATGTTCCTTAACCATTAGACGGAGGTGTGTGTAAGTGTAGCTCGAATAATTCTCATAAAAACATAATAGTATATTTAAGATACTGTTTTTGTTACAAAAGAATGGAATAAAAAGATTTTAGGGGGTTGGAGAAGCAAAATAAAACAAAAGAACATAAGAGAAGACATTACCTTTAAATTGGGAAACTCTTTTTGATTTGAGCCAAAGACTTCCTTGGAAATACTTATGCCCAAAGTGATGCTTCTAGGAGTAATATTAGGACGTGGAGAGATAATATGAGTAGAGGTTGGATGATCCAATGGCTTGAGAGGTGTGGGTAATGGGGTAGAGGTGGGAGCCTTTTATAAGAGGGAGTAGGGTCACTTTTGGAAGGTCTTGAAATGTTACATTATTATAAAATAGTTTTCGGATTTTAAAGGTCCCACAATGATATATTTCTAGGATAATGTGATAAGTGTTTTAAATACACCCATACAATATTTTTTATACTTGTGTAATTCTTAGAATTTACCTTATCTTTTCATTTTATTTAAATCGTTCATTAATGAGGTAATCACTTCATCATCGTGGTGTCATAAATAATTTTATTTATATGATTTCTAAAAATTATAAAAAAATTACCATGATTTAGGAAATATTTTTATATTTCTAATGAATATTTATAGTAAAAAATATAACTTATATAACCCCATGTAAAAATTGTTTTAGTAAAACAATACATGTTTTTGACATTTTTTATTTTAACTTTAAATAAAAGGTATTAATATCATTATCTTACCCAAGTGGCTCCATGTGGTCCCAAAAATTTACCAATGGATTTTTTTTGACATCCATGACTCATAAAATAAGGTTATTACAAGTGTAAAGGTAATTTCATATTATTATAACATTATTTTCACCTTTAATTACACTAATTACCTTTAATCGCGGTTAATAAAACTCAAAAGTTACTATTCACCAAAAAGTATTTTCATCCCATTGAACCAAATTTTACTTACTAATGACAACCACATATGTACAATTTTTTAAATTCAATTCACATAAGTGGTAAAATTCATTTAAACGAAGAATCAGTTTTTTTAACTACCACTTAGTGGTTTCACTATTCATCAAAAATTGATGTTTTTCAGAAGAATACCAAAAATTCACCCTAATATATATTTGATATTACAAATTCCAAAATTTAGTCTATTTTAAAATATTCAAAAAATATAAGTTGAATTAATTAATTTTATAATTAATTCCCGTTGTCAAAACAAATAGCGTTTTTTAAGAAACAATATCTATCAAAAGTTTGACACTTGTTTATGTCCAATTTCAAAGTAAAATTACTTCCAATGACCAACATTGGATTAAATGGTAAAAATATATTTTATCTACACTTTAAAATAAATTAAAAAGATAATATAACCATATAAATAAATTAGATTAAAAGGATGTTTTGAATTAAAATACAACATTTTTACTATTCATTAAAAAATGAACTTTATTGGAAAAATAACAAAAAATTACACAAAGTAAATTTTGATGTCTTGATTCTAAAGAAGGATTTTATTTTTTCAAATATAAGATATAAAATTTTCAAAAAGTATATTTAAAAAGGGTTCTCCACCAAAAGGCGGTTAATCGACCTGTTAAAGAATATTAGAATATTTATGCTTAAAATTAGATTAATTCACATTTTAAGCCTCTATCATTTATTGGGTAATTGTTTAAATATTTTAAAAAATATATAATAATTTTGTAGTTAGATCTTTTCATTACCGCCCTTACAACGGCTAGATGTTAATTATCATTTAAAATAATATTATTTTATTATTAGTGTGCAACGTAAGATTTCAAAGAAACTCATTGTTGCGTATTGGGTACGCCATAGAACACATCATTCCCTTTAAAGTAATATTAACATTTTATTCACAAATATTGATAAATATGAAAATTTCATATTCTTTATTTACCTGGGATGTTACATCCTTCCCCCCTTTTGGAAATTGCGTCCTCACAATTTTAAAATTGGGCTTGGAAACTTCATTGAAAGCCCCACATCGGAAAAGGAGTCAATTAATCTATCACTTTAAAATAAAGAAATATAAGTACAAAGGTCTCCCGAGTTAACCCATACTAGGATTCCATGTAGGAAAACATGGATATGGAAGAGAAAACAAAGGGTCAAGTTCTGATGGAGAGTGACAGAAAAAATGTTTAGGAAAAAGTTAACCACTAGAAAATCACAAACTTGTGATGTGTTAAACGGTATTTGATTCCCCAGTAGGAAACGTTAACATACAACATTTTTGTTTTAAGTTACTTTTCATTGATGAATTTATTTTTGAGCTTAAATAAATCATAAGGAAAAAAACTTGTGGTGTAGACTTTCATCTCTTACTATATTTCTTACACAAACTCATATTTTCTCCAAAATGTGAGTATTTAGGATGACTTGTTCACATTAAGAGAACTATAATCAACTTTTAGAGAATAACCTAATCCAAAAAAGTATACTATATATTTCCCATGTCCTTAGACCAAAACCAAAATGGTTAGTAAAAGATCAGATAATCCCTAAAAAGGACAATATTTTACAAAAAGAAAAACTACTCTTAATCTCCAGAATGTTTCTAACAAAACCCAAAGTTCATCAAAGACCATTCAATAAAAATCTACCCATAAAATTATTCAAAGTACTCTAAACTAATATTGAAACCCAAATCTATGAAGGATTTAATCACATAGTCTTCCAAGGTAAATATTAACATTTATCTCCAAATAACATCAGTTACTCTTAAAGTCTCATACTAAAAAGTAGTTAACCTAATTACATATCTTCCATGATAGGTTAATAATTTCCATAGATAAACCAAAATCAACTTATTCCTGATTAATAAGATCATATAACTAAAAAGAATTATTCATACTAACCAGGGACTTCACGTAGTCCAGTGGTAGGCGATAAATACCAGTCACACTTTGGTTGTGGGTTCAATTCCCGCAGCTTCGTCCGACGCGACGGGTTGTCACACAGTCTGCGTGTTGTCCTTTTTCCTAAATTATATAATTCTTAAAACATTCCCCAAAAAGAGATAAAATATTCAAAAATAACCAAAACATAATTTAACCTCAAGTTTATCTCATGCCTTTCATTTTCCATCATAATATATAGTATCCCATAATTACCTCAAAATTAAGGATCATATAAACCCTAATGGTTACGTTTATAATTATTACCTGAACTTCCACATCGAGTTGGTTATCTCGTACATGATGCATTAGAGAACTCACCAAGGTTCATGACTCCTGATAGTTGGTTGAGAATAACCACAATAGTTCTCATTACATCTCCCATATCATTCAGTTGTTCTTTCCGAAAACCTTCACAGTTTTCTTCACATCCATTGTTTCTTTGGTACCTGCTAGATCCATCCATTTACTAAAACCAAAAAGGTAAGTGTGAGTATATAATTAGAATCATCATATAATATCTTATGAGGAGGGTAAATACTAAGATATAATTATTCATGTTATCTTAAACTCATTCACTTTATCTAAAACTATGAATCTTTCTGAAATCCTAACCATTATGGTAATGTCACTTATGCCTAAAGAATACACTAACCTCTAAAGTTATCTAAAACGACCTTTGATTCAAACTATAAGGACCTAACCTTATAACATTATATAATCTTGAATTAAATGAATAATTCACATTGAGGATCTTTTCTGGTTTAGAGTTTTAGATAATTAGGACATAACAATTACATCTCAAAATATTACAAAGTAGACACTTCTAATGAGTTTCCATTTTTTTCATATAATAAAAACTCTTAAAAAGAAACATGTATAGTTCCATGTTTTAGATATAATGACTTTCCTTGATCCCATCTTTGACCCTATTCATCTTTAAGTCCTGTGAAAACATTTCAAAAACTTGGGATGAGAATAAAAAGATCAGTAAGGGATATAAAAATATGGAAAGAAAACATTAGTCCATGTATACATAAGAATAAATGAAACCATACTTTACTCATAAAACATAAGCACTTTAACATACCTCATGAAATCATAAGATTTATGAATAAGTCATAGAAATCATAAGACATAAAGGTAACTTGAGGTATTTATAACATTCTTACATAGGGAGTAACCCTCATGGTTACGTTTGGAATACCCATCACAGTATATTCCCTAAATCTCTTCAGAGAAACCTTAATGTTTAACTCCTTCGCGTTACCCAATGCATTGGAGAACTATCTCGGGCTCACCCGCCCTTAGTTTATCACGGAACCACCCAATTTTATAAACATTTCCCAAGAACCACAACATAATCATAACACATAACTTAAGAATAAAGGAAAGATAAAATTCCCACATTACAATAAAAATATTACATTTTAAGATATTGAAATAATAAATCCATTCTAAAAATCATTTTCAATACCAAAATACGTAAAAAGAGTATATGGTATTTTTTTTGAAAACACTACATCTTGTTAAGGAAGCCAGAGATCAAATAATACTCGTGGTGGTGAAAAAGGTCACTGTCACCGCTTACGTTAAAAAGAAACATTCATTTTTGTCGTTTAATAAAACACTTCATAGAGAAGATATTACCTTTGAATGAAATGAAAAATCAAAAGGGTTTTATACACCGTATAAAATAAAGTCGTGTATGTCACGACCCGTCCTCGGGGCCCGTGCCGTGACTACCCCAAGCCCGCCTTCCATAGGCCAGGGGCTGGCGACTAGCACCAAAGGCGTAAATCCCGATAACTGGGAAGGCATTGCCTTTATAAAAGTAAACAAAACACCATAGAGTACAAGCAGAAGTAAAACACTAAGTACAAAGAGAAAGTGCTGAAAAGTAAATGGGCCAGAATACAAACCCAAATGAAGGTACAAATACTACTGAACGAAAGTACAACAAAAAAAGACAAATAGCTGGAAGAAAGGAAGCAGCTCCTGGGTCGTCCTCCTCGGATCCTACCTGAAGGGTAGGTATATATGGCGCAGCTCCTAGATCGTCCACCACGGATCCTACCTGAAGGGTAGGTACAGATAGCTTCCACAACGCTCTCGCCCATCAACCTCCTCCGAGTTTCATCTCGCCGTGAAGTCCACCTCCGGGTACTGACTCATCGTGTAGTCCACCTCTGGGTACCATCCAGTCCTCGAACATTCGCCTCCGTCAGCACTGCCTGTCGTCTGCAACCAACACAACGAGGTGCGGGCATAACCCATGCAGGGGTGAGTATAACGATACTCAGTAGGGACCCCGAGACCCTCAAGGTATCACTAAAACCAACAAGGTTAACCAAAAAGAAGATCTCAACAGATAACCTCTACTTAGGTATATGCACATGCATATACCTAAGTTATCAAGTAACCCATCTCAATCATGAGGAAAACACCAAGATCATGAAATCAACGGATAACCACTACCCAGGTATATGCCCATACATATACCTAAGTTATCAAGTGACCCATCTCAATCATGAGGTAAACAAAAAGTCTCAGCTCAAACCAGGATTTTCATTATCGAAACCGTAACTGCTGAAGAGATCCATCTCTGGAGTGTACAGTGGTCCTATCACGACTCCGAGGTACTGCTCACTAACCTAAGACTGCTGTGGTACTCCTCCTGTCGAGTACCATGGGCCTGCCACCTCACATAGTAGTGCTTCCCGCTGGGGTCTTCCACCCAAACACAGTAGTGCTCCCCGCTGTGGGTCTTCCACCCAAACACAGTAGTGCTCCCCACTGGGCTATACAAGTTTCTCCGACTCGAATCGGACAAGCAATCTTCAGGTCCCAGCCAGCTACACGGTCTCCGTACTCTGTACGCTCGTCTCTGGGAGGGTCCGCTCCACGAGCTACTGGTCGATACTCCAAGTATCTCAAAGTACCATGAAGAAGTATCTCAAAGGACCGCCTCGTCATAGGGGTCTCAACGCAACAGACGGCGCGTCAATCGGACGCCCAGTCTGTGAGTTACTAGCCTTTTCATCCCAGGGGCCTGGTTGGTTTCGTGAGCGAACCAATCCTGGACGTATCTCAACTGTACCCCTAAATCTCATAGGGTATACTCATAGGGACATTTTCTCAACGAGATCATCAACGCCGCTGACGGTTCGTCAAACGGACGTCCTGTATGAAAGATATCAGCTTTTCCGTTCCAGGGGCTCGGTTGGATTTCGGGTGCAATCCAACCCAACCACTATCCAACTGTATCCAAATCTCGAGCTAAGTATGCCAAAAGTTCCGTCTCATCAAGAGGAATTCAATGAAATAGACGGCGCGTCAATTGGACGCCCGTTCTGTGAGTTATTGGCTTTTTCGTTCCAGGGGCCCGGTTGGTTTTGTGAGAAAACCAACCCGAACGCACTCCGACGGCATCCAAACCTCGAGCGGAGTAAGCCAAAAGATCCATCTCACTTAGAGGAATCCATCAAAGTCGACGGCACGCCAATCGGATGTCCGGTGCTAAAGATATAAGCGTTTCCGCTTCGGGGGCCCGGTTGGTTTCGTGTACAAACCAACCCGGCCGAACCCAAAGTTCTCCAAAACCTTGAGTGTAACATACCGAAACGACCGTCTCGTTCCAAGGATCACTACGCAACTGACGGTGCGCCGATCAGAGGTCCGTAGCCCAAGATATAGGCATTTGACCGAAAGTGGTCCGAAAATGGAGGGTCTGGGCCCGGGCCGACCCGGACCGACTCCCCCTGGGTCGGCCCGAACCGGGTCGACCCGACTGGACCCGGTCCGGCCTGGCCCGGCCGGCTCGGTCCGGCCCGACCGGCCAGCCGCGACTCGGCATGACCGCACCGAAGTCGCGGAGCGGGGGGCGGTGCGCGGCCGCCCTCGCCGCTAATTGGGGCCAGCGGCGAACCGCCGCCGCCCATCTTCCGGCGGCGCGCTCGGGCGCCACCGCCTCCTGGCGGCCAGACGGCTCCGGCCGTCGCCTCCGGTCGCTGGCGGTGCCGCGCCGGCGACCCGTGCCTCTGGGTGTTTCCGCGGGCCACCAGAGTTGCTCCGGTGGTCCGTTTTCCAAACTGTCTGAGCCGGTGTTCATCTCGGGTCTCGAACTTTACTGCGCAAGCTTCAAAATTACATTGCGGCCCCGTTTTGTCATTGCCCGTCAATCCGAACGTCTATTAACAAACGTGCCGTCTTTGTGGCTCTCCGACGCGGCGCGTTGACGCCGCGCCCCTTCGCCGTGGCCCGACTCCATCTGCGGATGTCTTCGGGTTTCTCCGACGCAGCGCGACAGCGTCACGTCCTTGTTCTTCTTTTCACGGCGCGGCGCGATGACACCACACATTTCCTTGTCGCATGATTCCGTGTGGTGCGACGGCACCACGCCTTCTCGTACCAAACCACGATGGAACCAACATGAAAAAAAAGGAGGAGGGTCGGCCGTGTTTGTGCGGTCCGGCTCCCTCGTGTTATTCGATAACTATTGGTTTTAAGCCACAAAGATCGTCAAGTTGGTATTTACGAACAAAATAAATAAATAAAATTAAAACCCCTACCTTGGTTTCCAGAGCAGAGCTTGTTCGGATGTTCGTCGAAGAGAAAACGTCACGGTATAACCGTCGCGGAAAGAGGCGACTTGGAAGGAGGAAGTCACGTCGCGGGAACGACGTCGCGGAAAGAGAGACGTTGTGGAAGAACCATTGTGAAAAGATACATCGCGTTGTGGATCGGTGTCGCGGAGTCGGTCTTCGAGGACTCGGCGTTCTTCGACGGAGTTCGATGCGTTCTTCGCGTTCGTCTTGTTCTTCGTCGAAGAGGATGAAGAACTCTATATTTCCTTAGCATTTCTTCTCCAAAGGCTCTCAAGAAACTAAGAGACTAACCCATATATAAATTAAGCCTCACTTAATTTATTAACACCACAAAACCTTTGAAATTCAAGAGTTTGAAAAAAACTCACCTCATTAAATTACACAAGTTGTCAAATTAAATAAAGGGGAGTTAATGGGGAGTTGAAGAGTTGAAGAATATGAAGGGGTGGGGTTCGTGTGGGCCCCACCTCCTTCATAACCTACAAAGGAAAGTTGGATAGTTACCCAACTTCCTCCCAAAGGATAAAAACACTTAGAGTAAAAATAAAAATTATTGTTAATTTTTTATTTTTAACTTCCACAATTTTTATCAACTTCTCTCGTGTAAACGCAACTCCAGAACAGGAGTTCCTAAGCAATTACCGGCGCTACGGTTCCATCGGTGCCCTCGGAATTTGATTCTGAGCACCGATTCAAAAGTTAGAAATTCCCGCTCGTTCGTTCACTGAACGTACCCGAGCTAAACTTCAGAAATTGATTCCGGGTACACCAGACCTCGGATTCAGGCGCCGTCAGAAACTGCGTTCTTGTAAAATTCCAAAGAAAATTAAGAAAAAAATTTCCTTGAAATTTATGGGTCTTTATATTACTCACACCTCAGGGCTTTATGTCCCCATAAAGCTTCAACACAAACTAGGGTCACAAAAGCGGTACAGAGCACGCATCTGAGCCTTCCACTCCCATGTGCTTACCCGGAGGTTTCCATGCTACCTATGAAAACGCACAAGAGGAATCGACCGTCCTCATAGAATCCGCTCCTGTCAATCCTCGATCCCCACTAGAACCTCCGTGCATGACGCCCTATTATCGACGTCCAACTCCCTAAGGTCGATGATGTGTGAAGGATCAAGCACGTATCTCCTCATTTGAGATACTTGAAAAAATGTCGTGCACCTGGTGCAACTGAGGTGGATGGGTCAAGCGGTAAACCTCCTCGCATACCCTACTGAGGACCTGAAAAGGTCTACTGAACCTCAGAGATAACATGCCGCCTAGGCCACACCTCCGTAAACCTCATCGAGGTGAGACCCGTAGGGAAACGTGGTCGCCATCCTTGAACTCCAGTGGTCTCTGCCTCCTGGATGACCTGGACCTTCTCTGTCGTGGCTTGGACCATCTCCGGTGCCACAAGAGCTGCAACGATTTCTTCTTTGCCGATAAGAGAAATCTGATCTCATCCATTGGATGAACAACTTTCTTTGCCTAATACAGTCAATCCTGACATGAATGATGCATTCATGCCATGGATGACGTCGTAAGGACTCGATGTAACTACCAAGAGATCCAACTGTCACTCTCGCCTCCAAAGGTCGAGTCACACTGTCGGCATCTGTGTGAGGTCACTAGGTCTCCTCCAGTAGAAATCTCGAAAGTGAGGGTCAAGTCAACAGTTTTAACTGGGACCACTCAGTATCAACCCAAAAAAGGGACAGGAAAGAAAACATCACAAATATAAGTGTTTTTTTATTATTGCAGCTCATAGTACAAAGACACGAAGCAACTACAAACAAACATCAACAAAACTAGAAGAAACAGGATCAATAGCCTCCAGGTCTAGAGCTAGTCCCGCTCTTGTCCATCTGCTTCCGGAGCTCCATGACCATAGGCCTCAGTTGCCTGAAGCTGATCTCTCCCATGACCTCCTGTCCCCTGCGGTCGGGGTGGACCTCCTGGTGGTGGTGGTGGAAACATCCCGAAGCGTCGTCCACCTCTAGCTGCACGGCCAGCTCCTCTGCTATGGCCGCCTACTCCGTGCGGTCCGCCCTGATCGAACCTCTACCTCTGCCTCAAAGGTTCTTCATTTAACTGCTGGTCATCTGCATGGCGGGTCGGACAGTCACGTGCCATGTGACCAACTCCGCCGCAGGAGTAACACTGCATGGAAGGTTTGGCTCTGTCACTTCCCTTGGTTCCTCGCACTACCGACCCTAAGTCACGCGGTCGACCACCTATTGGTCTGGTACTCTTGGACCTCTGCGTCATCGGTCTACTTACTGCTGTAGAAGATTCTGGCACATGCCAGCTAGTGGAGGGTCCTGCTGCTGGAGATTGCTCAACAAGGAAACTCTCCACCAAAAGGGCTCGCTCCAACACCCCTGTCTGTGTCGGAATGCTGAGTGGAACCACAGAAGCTCTAATATCTCGCCTGAGCCCCTACTCGAAGGTTCGGGCCCTGAAGAACGGGTCCCATACCATATATGTGGAGTAGTGCGAGAGGTCTGTGAACCTCGCTGAATACTGCGCCACTGTCATGCTGCCCTGACACAGCTGAAGTAGCTCCTGTATATGCACCGCTAGAAGGGTGGCTGGTACAAACTCTGCCCGGAATAGGCTCTCGAAGTCTGCCCAAAGAAGAGTCACCTCGTCATGCATCTGGAGCATCAGGCTCCACCATCTGCCGGCTGCTGCCTGAAGAAGGCTGGCAGCAAGGATCACCATGAAATCTGCTGGCGTCCCCACAAGCCTGAAAACTCTCACCACAGCCTCCAGCCAATCCTCAGCCGCCTGCGGGTCCGTCCCTCCCTGGAACCTGGGTGGTCTCTGGCGCTGGAACTCGTGCAGTGCACTCAAGCAACGTGCACCCTCTGCTGCTGGGGCTGGTGGAATCGGTGGCCCAACGGGTAGTAGTACCACTGGTGCCTCCGCTGGTGCCTCAACTGTGATAGGGCCCTGTACTGAGGCCACGTCGCTCGGCGGGCTGTCAGTACGTACCACTCTCAGGGCTCTAGCTGTTCGTCCACGGGGAGGCATCCTGAAAGAAACAACGTGACATAGTCAAACGATTTATACCTGGTGAGATGACCTGGTTTGAGCTGATTTTTAAATAAAACTTCTGGAAACACACACGCAATCAGTGTTTTCATGCACAAAGTTGGAAATCAGTTGTCAGGGTCCTGGTGTATGGATACGTCGGCCGCCCGCACCAACATAGGACTCCCTGAACTGAAAACCACACTCGGTACTCTTAACACTATTTCTTCACAGAAATAAAATATCAGAGTTATAAGTTCTGCGGTAGAACCGACTCCTCTGATACCAATTTGTCACGACCCGTCCTCGGGGCCCGTGCCGTGACTACCCCAAGACCGCCTTCCATAGGCCAGGGGCTGGCGACTAGCACCAAAGGCGTAAATCACGATAACTGGGAAGGAATTTCCTTTATAAAAGTAAACAAAACACCACAGAGTACAAGCAGAAGTAAAACACTAAGTACAAAGAGAAAGTGCTGAAAAGTAAATGGGCCAGAATACAAACCCAACTGAAAGTACAACTACTACTGAATGAAAGTACAACAGAAAAAGACAAACAGCTGGAAGAAAGGAAGCAGCTCCTGGGTCATCCTCCTCGGATCCTACCTGAAGGGTAGGTACAGATGGCGCAGTTCCTAGATTGTCCACAACGGATCCTACCTGAAGGGTAGGTACAAATAGCTTCCACAACACTCTCGCCCGTCAACCTCCTTCGAGTGTCGTCTCGCCGTGAAGTCCACCTCCGGGTACTGACTCGTCGTGTAGTCCACCTCCGGGTACCGTCCAGTCCTCGAACATTCGGCCTCCGTCAGCACTGCCCATCGTCTGCAACCAACGCAACGAGGTGCGGGCATAGCCCGTGCAGGGGTGAGTATAACGATACTAAGTAGGGACCCCGAGACCCTCAAGGTCTCACTAAAACCAACAGGGTTAACCAAAAAGAAGATCTCAACAGATAACCTCTACTTAGGTATATGCACATGCATATACCTAAGTTATCAAGTAACCCATCTCAATCATGAGAAAAACACCAAGATCATGAAATCAACAGATAACCACTACCTAGGTATATGCCCATACATATACCTAAGTTATCAAGTGACCCATATCAATCATGAGGTAAACAAAAAGTCTCAGATCAAACCAGGATTTTCATTATTGAAACCGTAACTGCTGAAGAGCTTCGTCTCAGGAGTGTACAGTGGTCCTATCATGACTCCGAGGTACTGCTCACTAACCTAATACTACTGTGGTACTCCTCCTGTCGAGTACTACGGGCCTGCCACCTCACATAGTAGTGCTTCCCGCCGGGGTCTGCCACCCAAACACAGTAGTGCTCCCCCCTCATAGCCTACAGAGGTACTTCTCCTGTCTAGTACCGCATGTCTGCCACCTAAACACAGTAGTGCACCCCACTGTGGGTCTGCCACCCAAACATAGTAGTTCTCCCCACTGGGCTATACAAGTATCTCCGACTCGAATCAGACAAGCAGTCTTCAGGTCCCAGCCAGCTACACGGTCTCCGTACTCCGTATGCTCGTCTCTGGGAGGGTCCGCTCCACGAGCTACTGGTCGATACTCCAAGTACCTCAAAGTCCCACGAATAAGTTTCTCAAAGGACCGCCTCGTCATAGGGGTCTCAACGCAACAGATGGCGCGTCAATCGGACGCCCGGTCTGTGAGTTACTAGCCTTTTCATCCGAGGGGCCCAGTTGGTTTCGTGAGTGAACCATTACCGGATGTATCCCAACTGTACCCCGAACTCTCATAGGGTATACTCATAGGGACCGTTTCTCAACAAGATCATCAATGCCACTGACGGTTCGTCAAACGGACGTCCTGTCTGAAAGATATCAACTTTTCCGTTCTCGGGGCTCGGTTGGATTTCAGGTGCAATCCAACCCGGCCACTATCCAACTGTATCCAAATCTCGATCTAAGTATGCCAAAAGTTCCGTCTCATCAAGAGGAATTCAACGAAATAGACGGCGCGTCAATCGGACGCCCGGTCTGTGAGTTATTTGCTTTTTCGTTCTAGGGGCCCGGTTGGTTTCGTGAGTGAACCAACCCAACCGCACTCCGACGACATCCAAACCTCGAGCGGAGTAAGCCAAAAGATCCGTCTCACTTAGAGGAATCCATCAAAGTCGATGGCACATCAATCAGACATCCGAGGCTAAAGATATAGGCATTTCCGCTCCGAGGGCCCGGTTGGTTTCGTGTACAAACCAACCCGGCCGAACCCAAATTTCCCTGAAACCTTGAGTGTAATATACCTTAACGACTGTCTCGTTCCAAGGATCACTACGCAACTGACGGTGCATCGATCGGAGGTTCGTAGCCCAAGATATGTGCATTTGACCGAAAGTGGTCCGAAAATAGGGGGTCTGGGCCCGGGCCGACCCGGCCCGACCCCCCCTGGGTCAGCCCGGACCGGATCGAACCGACCCGGTTACGACCCGGCTGGACCCGGTCCGGCCCGGCCCGGCCGGCTCGGTCCAGCCCGACCGGCCAGCCGCGGCTCGGCGTGGCCGAGCCGAAGTCGCGGAGTGGGGGACGGTGCACGGCTGCCCTCACCAATAATTGGGGCCGGCGGCGAACCGCCGCTGCCCATCTTCCGGCGGCGCGCTCGGGCGCCGCCTCCTCCTGGCGGCCGGACGGCTCCGACCACCACCTCCAGTCGCCGGCGGCGCCGCGCCGACGACCCGTGCCTCCAGGTGTTTCCTCGGGCCACCAGAGTTGCTCCGGTGGTCCGTTTTCAAAACCGTCTGAGCCGATGTTCATCTCGGGTCTCAAACTTTACTGTGCAAGCTTCAAAATTACACTGCAGCCTCGTTTTGTCGTCGCCCGTCAATCCGCACGTCTATTAACAAACGTTCCATCTTCGTGGCTCTCCGGCGCGGCGCGTTGACGTCGCGCCCCTTCGTCGTGGCCCGACTCCGTCCGCAGATGTCTTCGGGTTTCTCCGACGCGGCGCGACGGCGTCGCGTCCTTTTTCTTCTTTTCACGGTGCGGCGCTACGGCGCCGCGCATTTCCTTGTCGCATGATTCCGCGTGGTGCGACGACACCACGCCTTCTCATACCAAACCACAAAGGAACCAACATGAAAAAAAGGAGGAGGGCCGGCCGTGTTTGTGCGGTCCGGCCCCCTCGCGTTATTCGATAACTATTGGTTTTAAACCACGAAGATCATCAAGTTGGTATTTACGAACAAAATAAATAAATAAAATTAAAACCCCTACCTTGGTTTCAAGAGAGGGGCTTGTTCGGAGGTTTGTCGAAGAGAAAACGCCACGGTATAACCGTCGCGGAAAGAGGCGATTTGGAAGGAGGAAGTCGCGTCGCGGGAACGACGTCGCGGAAAGAGAGACGTTGCAGAAGAACCGTTGCGGAAAGAGACGTCGCGTCGTGGATCAGTGTTGTGGAGTCGGTCTTCGAGGACTCGGCGTTCTTCGACGGAGTTCGATGCGTTCTTCGCGTTCCTCGTGTTCTTCATTGAAGAGGATGAAGAACTCTAGATTTCCTTAGATTTTCTTCTCCAAAGGCTCTCAAGCAACTAAGAGACTAACCCATAAATAAATTAAGCCTCACTTAATTTATTAACACCACAAAACCTTTGAAATTCAAGAGTTTGAAAAAAACTCACCTCATTAAATTACACAAGTTGTCAAATTCAATGAAGGGGAGTTAATGGGGAGTTGAAGAGTTGAAGAATATGAAGGGGTGGGGTTCGTGTGGGCCCCACCTCCTTCATAACATACAAAGGGAAGTTGGGTAGTTACCCAACATCCTCCCAAAGGATAAAAACACTTAGAGTAAAAATAAAAATTGTTGTTAAATTTTTATTTTTAACTTCCACAATTTTTATCAACTTTTCTCGTGTAAACGCAACTCCGGAACAGAAGTTCTTAAGCAATTACCGGTGCTACGGTTCCATCGGTGCCCTCGGAATTTGATTCCGAGCACCGGTTCAAAAGTTAGAAATTCCCGCTCGTTCGTTCACTGAACGTACCCGAGCTAAACTTCGGAAATTGATTCTGGGTACACCGGACCTTGGATTCAGGCACCATCAGAAACTGCGTTCTTGTAAAATTCCAAAGAAAATTACGAAAAAATTTTCCTTGAAATTTCCAGGTCTTTACAGTGTATAAATCAATAGATGCCTCAATGAAAGGATATTGATATGAAGTCTCGTACAAATATGGTATCCTTAGATTAAGGATAAATCAATTACATAATTATGTGTGACAAATATAAATACACCCAATATAAGTGGATATTAAGTGTAAAACAATCATATGTCATCCACACATATTCATAGCACGACATAATCAAGAAGTAGAGGTTTAACCCAAATAATTGAAATTGGGTTAAGAAGTTCCCTTACAGAAATTCGACAGCCTAACAACGTCACTTTTAAATTTATAAAATGGGATGATGAGATATAAAAAAAAGTATCTCATCACTTGGAAATATCATTTAAATCAATATGGATATATAAGAACATATACTAACATAATAAGAAGTAAATTAAAAGACCTAACAAACAAAGTCTTTTAAAAAGAGGAGGGTGAAAGGTTCCCTTACCGATTTGGGTAACTTTTAAAACGTACTCCCCATGAAAGAAGGGTCATACCATGAAGATGTAAATACCTATAAAACAAAGTATATTACACACAGAATACAATTATGGGCAGTACATACACCACACAAAAGGAAATATTGGAAAATGTAGCATGAATTTCACGGGAATAAAAAGTGAGATAAAAACCCCTTACCTCATTGTGATCAATCGAGTCGTATGACCAAAAGATAATAAAAACCAAATTAATCACATAATACCATGAATATAAATTGAATTATGATAATATATATGAAATAGAAGTACACAATACATCACATGCAATAAATAAGTGGCGAATAATGGAAATCTCACGAAATTAAAAGTGAGATAAGAAATCCCTTATGAAAATTCGGCAGCCTAACAGCACCACTGAAAACTTCCAAAAATTTATTTATGAGATCAAATAGGGTCTCTCGTAATATGAACATAAAAAGTACTGTAAGAGGAATATAAAATAACATCCCCCAACATAAGAAAGAGGAGCTTAAAAGAAGTGACATAAAAGAGAGTACTTAAAAAGAAAGAGAGAGGTAGGATCCCTTACCTCAAGTCCAACTTGTCTTTTTCTTTTCTTTATATTATTGAATAATAAACTTAGGTCAATTTATAATTTCTTAAGGACTTAATTGAATTTTTATTATTCAATTAATATTGTTTTATAATAATTCGTTAATTATGCGAGTTCATATCATACGTTTTGTCGATGTTCGGTACATGAGTCAAAAATGAACTTGTTGAAAAGAATTGCCCATGTAGTTATAAGTACATAATCTCCAGAATAGTATTAATGATTTATATATATCCAGTATATATTATTTTTATACTATTCCAAAAAATTTGGAGATAAAAAATGAAATGCACCGTTCATGGAGACGGTTGGCCGTACGTACGCATGAACGCTACTTTCATTTCTTTGTTATATTAATGGAATTAAAACTAAATGAGAGATATATATATTATAATTCTAGTATAATATATAAGTTATATAGGTCACATAAGTTCATTAATTTAATTCTTTATACATTCCATGTATTGCATGAACGATTCACATCACTTGAGGGGGAGGTAGTCCACACTTCCTCAAATGAAATTACCGCATTTTCATAACATGCAAAGCATAAAGGTATGTTTTAAATATAAAATACAGAAGCATAGAGAGGACATAAATATAATATATATCATATATAAATATAGTTACATCATAATGTCCACCATGAGAGGTGGTAGGAGAGGATTGAACAATCATCGTTTCGTGAGGCAGTAATTCGCCATCCACGAAAATAGTATGTTCCTTAACCATTAGATAGAGGTGTGTGTAAGTGTTGCTCGAATACTTATCATAAAAACATCCTAGTATATTTAATATACTGTTTTTGTTATAAAATAAAGGAATAAAAATATTTTAGGGGGTTGGAGAAGCAAAATAAAACAAAAGAACATAAGAGAGGACATTACCTTTAAATCAGGTAACTCTTTTTGATTTGAGCCAAAGGATTCCTTGGAAAGACTTCTGCTCAAATTGAGACTTCTAGGAGTAATAGAGGGATGTGGAGAGATAATATTAGTAGAGTTTTTACAAGAAAATTGCTTGAGAGGTGTGGGTAATGGGGTAGAGGTGGAGGCCTTTTATAAGATGGAGGAGGGTCACTTTTGGAAGGTCTTGAAATGTTACATTATTATAAAATAGTTTTCAGATTTTAAAGGCCCCAAATTGATATATTTCTAGGATAAGGTGATAAGAGTTCTAAATACACCCATAAAATAGGGTTTTGACAAGTGTAAGTTTTATATTTTACCTTATCTTTTCATTTTATTTAAATCGTTCATTAATGAGGTAATCACGACATCATCATGGTGTCATAAATAGTTTTATTTACATGATGTATAAAAGTTATAAAAAAATTACCATGATGTAGTAAATCTTTTTATATTTCTAATGAATATTTATTGTCAAAAATATAACTTATATAACCCCATTTAATAATTTTTTTAGTAAAACAATACATGTTTGTGACATTTTTATTTTAACTTTAAATAAAAGGTATTAATATCATTATCTTACCCAAGTGGCTCCACGGGGTCCCACAAATTGACCCATGGATTTTTTTGGTTGTCCATGACTCATCCAATAAGGGTAGGACAAGTTTAAAGGTAATTTCATATTATTATAACATTATTTTTACCTTTAATTACACTAATTATCTTTAATCGCGGTTAATTAAACTCAAAAGTTACTATTCAACAAAGATTATTTTCATCCCATTGAACCAAATTTTACATACTAATGACAAAAATGTATGTAATATTTTTGAAATTCAATTCAAATAAGTGGTAAAATTCATTTAAATTAAGAATCCATTTTTTAACTACCACTTAGTGGTTTCACTATTCATAAAAAATTGATGTTTTTTTAGAAGAATACCAAAAATTCACCCTAAGATATATTTGATATTACAAATTAAAAAATTATGTCTATTTTAAAAAATTTAAAACATATAAGTTTCATTAATTAATTTTATAATTAATTCCTATTGTCAAAACAAATAATGTGTTTTTAAGAAACAATATCTATCAAAAGTTTGACACTTGTTTATGTCAAATTTAAAAGTGAAATTATTTCCAATGACCAAAATTAGGTTAAATGGTAAAAATATATTTTAAATACACTTTAAACTCATTTAAAAAGATAATATAACCATATAAATAAATTATATTAAAAGGGGGTTTTGAATTAAAATACAACATTTTCACTTTTCATTAAAAAAATAAACTTTATTGGAAAAATGACAAAAATTTACACAAAGTAAATTTTGATGTCTGTATTCTAAAGAAGGATTTTATTTTGTCAAATATAAGATATAAAATTGTCAAAAAGTATATTTAAAAAGGGTTTGCCATCAAAAGGCGGTTAATCGACCTTTTAAAGAATATTAGAATATTTATGCTTAAAATTGGATTCATTCGCATTTTAAGCCTCTATAATTTATTGGGTAATTGTTAAAATATTTAAAAAACATATATAATCATTTTATAGTTAGTTTTTTTCATTCTCTCCATTAAAAAGGTTAGGCGTTAACTACCATTTAAAATAATATTATTTTATTATTAGTGTGCAACGTAAGATTTCAAAGAAACTCGTTGTTGCGTATTGGGTACGCCATCGAAAATAGAATTCCCTTTATAGTAATATTATAATTTTATTCACAAATATTAATAAATATTAAAATTTCACATTCTTTATTTACCTGGGATGCTACATAAATAGACACAAAATTTCTAGTTTGAGTAAAAATGCATCATTATATAGGAAGAAGGAGAAGACTATATTTCCAGGTGCCATAAGAATTATCACACACTGGGTGATGTATATTCCTTAGAAATGTTTCCCATTCCAATGGAACTATGGGTAGAACCTCCCTATGAGAGTAGGGCATTGATTTGTAATGAGATGTGGGCTTTCATGTGTCATGAATGAAAATGTCCTTGACCCAGGCTAAAAATTTTATAGTGCGACTCTCCATTTTTCATGGGGCCAGTGATGATAATAAAAGGAATAGGACCACAACCCAACACCGATCTCAAGTAGGGGTGAGGGGGAACATCCCTTGCACTATGGAGTAGTAGGTTTTCCTAGGTTGTTCACCCAGGTGGTCCTATGTGCACTAACCCTGCATGCCATGTGGTTGGTGCAGGACCAACCTACGTAGCTTAGAAGGTGTAGCCACACCTCTGTGAGGAACCTATGAAAACCAACCCTCTATAGCTCTAATGAATCATCCACCCTTCTGTGGAATACATACATGGGTTACCTGTGCCAGGTAAATGAACAAACAACCTACTTTGACTAGGGTCCCATGTTATCCTATAAATAGGACCATAGGTCTCCTCATTTGATAGAATGAAAAAATGGAAGAAGCCTTTGAGATATGGTCACACAAACCCTTCACCCAATTCCTCAAAAATACATCAGGTAGATCTCCAAAACTAGATAGAAGATGGAATTGAGGGGGATTGTGGGATCAAAGTCCCTTCCAGTTCTAAAACAAAAGTCACCTGTGTGAGGAACCCTTCCTCCTAGTTGATCACAGTTAGTGCGAAGGTCCCTTAACAAACCTGGGACTTATGTGAGACCCTTCTAGGGACAACTGAGGAGACCTTGGTGCCTAGTGTAATACCTATCCCAAATGTTGTTTCCCAGGTGGTCCATCACCTAAGTAACCTCTAGCTCGCATAGGTTTACCCCTACATGAATCACTTCTAGCTCCTCATAGGTCACCCTATATGAGGAACCTCCTCCTCACCAAACCTTGACCTACATGAGGCACGCTTCAAGCCCTCTTTCAATCCACCAATGGTAGGGTCACTACTGGAAAATAGGTCTATACCCACGGTTTTCCAACAAACCGTGGGTATAGGGTACCCCTATACCCACGGTTTCGGAAAACTGTGGGTATAGGTATAGTATGGGAACCTATACCCACAGTTGTGCCAAAAACCGTGGGTATTGTTTTCTAATAAGACCTATACCCACGGTTTTGGAGAAAACCGTGGGTATAGGGTATTTTCCGAAGACCTATACCGATGGTTCTTCAAAACCGTAGGTATTGCATTTTTTTTGGAAGACCTATACCCACGGTTTTCCAGAACCGTGGGTATAGCTTTCCCGCGTTATGGCGGGGAAAAACATTAGGCGGTACACGAAAAAATATTTGGCGGGAAGAAATTTTTTCACGGACGGTTTTAATATATATAGGCAGATGAATATATATATAGCAAGTAGAAATTCCAGCTCGGTTGGTACCATAGAAGCGGCTCTTATGTTTACTGTCAGACGAGAGTTCAATTTCCCATAGGCTCGCTTTTTGTATTTAAATACCCAGATATATTAATATATATAGGCCGATATATGTACTTATCACAGAATACGTTAACAGCTCGGTTGGTCTGATTTTCGGTACCGGCGCGCTGCGTAGCCGGAGGTGCGGGTTCGAAACCCCGTACCAACATTTTTCGAATTTAAAAACCTGACGAGGATTATATTAATATATATTACCAGATAGATATATACATAACAGTTAAAATGCGTAGCCCGGTTGGTTTGATGGTGTAGCGCGTCCGCGAGGAACTGCGGGAAGCCCGGTTTTGAAACCTCCTGGGCGCCAATTTTTTGAATTAAATACCCCACGGTTTTCAAACCGTGGGGTCTGTTATGTGCCACGGTGGCACCGCAGTGTGCCACATTTGACACCCCCTATACCCACGGTTTTGGAGAACCGTGGGTATAGGCTGAGACCCCTATACCGACGCCTTTCCAGCCCATGGTTCCCAAAACCGTGGGTATAGGCTATACCCACGGTTTTGGGGGCTATACCCACGGTTTTGAACCGTGGGTATAGGCCATTTTTCCAGTAGTGGGTTACCCTTCCTTTTGATCCCTCTTCTATGGGGGTAAAAATTGAAACCTCCACTAATGCCTCCAAATATGTATGACCATGGTGAGAGATACACTAGCATGTCTCCCATTTAGTGATGCATTCCACCAATTAGAGGTGTCCCACACTTGTCCTACTTGGCGGGTAGGGTCCATAGGGTGCATGCAGTTAAGAATCCCATCGGTCATGAGGACCCAAAACTTAGGGGTAGTGTGTTCAATATTGGATACTAGGGTTAGGTCCATGTCCTAACCTAGTCATCACTAAGACTAGGGACCTCCTGTTCTAGGTAGGTAGGGAGAGGATCACACTTGTTTTCCCATTGAAACTAGTGGAAAAAAAATTTAACATATTGGAATTTTTCACGCCGGTTCTATATAAATGACGTGAAAAGATATAAAAATCAATTTATCACGTCGGTTATTGTATAACCGACCTAATAAATCAATGAGAATCAATTTTTTACATCGGTTATAAAATAACCGATGTAAAAAATATTGATATTAGATTTATCATGTTAGTTATTTTATAACCGATGTGAAATATCGAATCTGGATGCTTTATCACGTCGGTTATAAAATAACCAACGTGATAAAGAAAATCTCAGCAATTTATCACATCAACTATCAAAAGAACCGACATGATAAAGCTCCATTTATAATTTCGATTATAAAATAATTGACATGATAAATTATTTTCTATGTAGGTTATTAAATAACAGACTTTATAAACATAAAAAAATATTTTATCACGTCGATTATTAAATAAACGACATGATAAAGATTTTAAATGATTTATCCCCCCGTATTATGTCATTCTGTTTTCTTCAATCAGGTGACCTGCGACTCGTCTCTCTCACATGGAAAACCTAGAAAGGATTCTTTGAAGTTTTTCCCTCTAGCCTCGTTTTTCCAACATCATTCATCATCTTTATTATCATCAGATATATTAGGTCGACTTGAAACACTGAAGTAAGCCTCACACGGCTCGGTTTTAGTTTTTATTTTTCTTGATGCCCTAAACTAATTTTTTGAGATGTTAATTTTCTATCTTTGTTCTTACTATCATGGTAAGTTTCATAATGTTCATTTATACCATGCTAAATAATTTTTGGTAAAATAAAACATGGAAGTGATATCATGAAAGTTTACAATTTTTGTGTGTTCTATCATGTGTGTGTGCGCGTATAGGGGGTGTCCAAGGGGGTGGGGGTTGTCCAAGTGGGTGGGGGTGTCCAGGGGGGATGGGGGGGGGGGGATATCCAGGGGTGGAAGTGTCAAAGGGGGTAGGGGGTGGTGTCCAGGGGAGTGTGGGGGCTATCCAAGGGGGTTAGGGGTGTCCAAGGGGGGGGGGGGGGTGTCCAGGGGGTGAGGGTGCTGTCCTTTGGGGTAGGGGTGTCCGGGGGGTGACTGGGCTGTCTAAGGGGTAGGGGGGTGTCCAGGGGGGTGGGGGTATCTAGGGAGGTGTGGTGGTGGGTGGGGGGGGGGTGGATGTCCAGGGGTGGGGGGCTGTCCAAGGGGTGGGGGGCTGTCCAGAGTAGTGGGGGGGGGGGGGGGGGGGTATCCAGGGGGTGAGGGGGCTTTCCAATGGTGTAGGGGTGTCCAGGAGGTGGGGGGGGGGGTATCGAGGGGGGTGAGGGGGCTACCCCAGCTGGTGGGGGTTTGTGTCTAGGGTGTGGGGGGGGGGGGGGGGTGTCCAGGGGGGTGGTGTCTATGGGGGTGAGTGGGTTGTCCAAGGGGGTATGGGGTTTCCAGGGGGGTGGGGGTGTCCAGGGGGTGGGGGCTGTCTAGAGGGGTTGGGGGGCTGTCCAGGGGGTGGGGGGGGGGGGGTGTCCGAGGGGGTGGTGGTGTCTAGTGGGTGTCCAAGGGGGTGGGGGTGGTGTCCAGGGGGTGAAGGGGCTTTCCAAGTATGTGGGTGTGTCTAGGGGGAGGGGTGGGGGTGGTATCCAGGGGGTGAGGGGGTTGTTCAGGGGGTGAGGGGGCTGTCCAAGGGGTGGGGGTGTCTAGGGGGGGTCGGGGGGGGGGGGGGGGGGGCTCTCCAGAGGGGTTGGGGGGCTATCCAGAGGGTGGGGGGGGGGGGGGATGTCCAAGGGGGGTGGTGGTGTCCAGGGGGTGTCCTAGGGGGTGAGGGGTGGTGTCCAGGGGGTGAGGGGGATTACTAAGGGGGGTATGGGTGTCTAGGGGGTGGGGGGGGGGGGTTCCAGGGGGTGTTGGGGATGTCCAAGGGGGTGTGGGGGTGTCTAGGGGGTGTGGGTGTGTCTAGGGGGGTGTCTAATGGGGTAGGGGTGGTGTCTGGGGGGGGGTGAGGGGGATTTCGAAGGGGGTAGAGGTGTCCCAGGGGTGGGGGGGGGGGGGTGGGGGGTGTGTTATCCAGGGGTGAGGGGTCTATCCAGGGGGTGGGGGTGTCCAAGGGGGTTGGGGGTGGGGGGTGTGGTGTCCATGGGGTGGGGGGGTGTCCAGTGGGGTGGGGGTGGTGTCTAGGGGGTGAATGGGCTATCCAAGGGGGTAGGGGTATCTAGTGGGTGTGTGTGTGGGGGGGGGGGTGTCTAGGGGGTGGGGGTGTCTAGATGGGTGGGGGTGCTATTTAGGGGGTGGGGGGTTGTCCAGGGGGTGGTGTCCAGGGGGTGTCTAAGGGGGTGGGGGTGTTTTCAAATGGGGTAGGGGGTTGGACAACTCCCTCACCCCTATACACCACTCCCCCACCTCCTGGACACCTCCACCCCCAAGGACACCCCCACCCCCTGGACATGCCCCCACCCCCTGGACCCCCCACCCCCTTGGTCACCCTGGATAGCCCCTCCCCCCCGTGGACAACCCCTACCCCATTGGACAGCCCCCACCACCCCCATGACAGCCCCCTACCCCCTTGGACACCCCCTTGATATATATATATCCCAACAGTTTCATTGAAATCATTGGAATATTTTAACTTCAGGTAGTCTATACCAACGGTTCCTATAGAATCGTTAGTATAGGGCTACTGCAACGACCATCATGACAACAGTGTGTGAAACCATTAGGGGTATTCTATCCCAACTATTTTAGGGGCTATCCCAATGTTTTCAAATCGTTGGGATATGTATAATTTTCAGTATTGAATGTATACATATTTTAATATTTATACTTCATATTTATTTTTTATGAAAGGGTGAATTTGGTATCCAGTTGCACCGGGATGTATTATTTTTGTACCTTAAGAAGAAAAGATCCAAGATGAATTTAAAAGTTTTATATATAACTATATTTTATTTTTAAAATCATTTTCATGCATATTGTTTTCAAATAGGCACCCATGGACACCCCCACCACCATGGACACCCCCCTAGACAAGCCCCCACCCCCTAGACACCCCCACCCCCTTAGACACCCTGGACAACCCCTACCCCCGTGGACAGCCCGCACCACCCCCCTGGGCATCCCCCTACCCCCTTTGACACCCCCTTTGTATATATATATACCAACAGTTTCATTGAAACCATTGGAATATTTTAACTTCAGGTAGTCTATACCAACGGTTCCTGTAGAATCATTGTAGAATCATTGGTATATGTCTATTTCAATGACCATCATGCCAATAGTGTGTGAAACTATTAGGGTATTCTGTCTTAATGGTTTCAGGGGCTATCCCAATGGTTTCAAATCTTTGGGATATGTGTAATTTTTAGTATTGAATGTATACATATTTTAATATTTATACTTCACATTTCTTTTTTACGGATGGGTGAATTTGGTATCCAATTACACCAGGATGTATTCTTTGTGTACCTTAAGAATAAAGGATCCAAGATGAATTTAAAACTATTATATCTAACTATATTTTCTTTTTAAAATCATTTTCATGTATATTTTTTTTTCAAATACTCAGAGATTTGTTTTATATTTCAAAATTATTTTACATTCAAATTAAGATATTTTTCATATAAATATATATTTTTCTTATCTTAACAAGATGTATAATTTTGATATTTTTTATAGGTAATAATGAGTCGAAGTTGGATTATAGAACATCGAATGAGTAATGAATATGAGGAAGGTGTTGATGACTTTTTGAAATTTTCTAAACGAAATGTTCCAAGCAGTGACATTTTTTTCTATCCTTGCCTGAAATGTTTGAATATGAAGAAGTTGAAAAGTAGAGAGATCAAAGATAATATGATTTTTCATGGTTTTAATCTGAGTTACAGCCCTTGGATTTGGAATGGTGAAACTAGACAGAATGTCAGATATTCTGATGATGGTGATTTTCAAGATGGTAACTTTGATGGAATTGGAGAAATGATCCGTGATATTACAGCAGAATAAATTGAGATAGAACCGACAGTTGCGAATCTATATGGTGAAGCTGAAAAACCACTGTATCCTGGTGGTATAGATTTTACGGTTTTGTAGGTGATGTTAATATTGATTAACATGAAGGTGAAACATGGATGGAGTGACATAAGTTCTACAGAGATGCTATAATTGTTGAAAGACATTCTTCCAAAAGACAATGATCTTCCAGATTCACATTTTATTTATAAGAAAATATTATGCATGATGGGATTTGGATACAAGAAAATATATGCCTCTCCAAATGACTATATGATATATAGGAAGGAATATGAATTTCTATAAGAGTTTCCTAAATGTGGGACATCATGGTATAAATTGAAAGAAAAATCATAGGCTGATGTAAAGATTACAAAGATACCTTCTAAGGTATTTTGGTATCTTCATATAATTCATTGTTTGAAACGTTTATTTTCTAATTTACATGATGCAAAAAGGTTAAGATGACATACTGATGAGTAGATATGTGATGGAAAAATATGTCATCCAGCTGATTGTCCATAGTGGAAGAAAACTAAAGAGCAGTATCCGAAATTTGAAAATGAAATTAGAAATATAAGACTAGGGTTGTACACAGATGGAATGAATCCATACCAAACCCTTAGTAGCACACATAGTTCATGGCCTATTTTATTAGTAATTTACAACCTCTCTCCTGAAGTTTGTTTGAAGTGAAAATATGTCATGTTGAGTATAATGATCTCTAGTCCGAAGCAACCCTAAAATGATATTGATGTTTTCTTGTCACAATTGATTGATGATTTGAAACTTTTATGAGAGGATGGTATTAGGGTGCACGATTCTTATAAAATGGAATATTTTCAATTGCATGAAGTGCTTATTTTTACTATAAATGACTTCCCAGCATATGGAATTTTTTTTGGATACAGTGTTAAGGGGCATAAAGCATGTCTAATTTGCGAAAAATAGACTTCATATTTTCAATTTCATCATGGGAGGAAAACCGTGTACATGGGTCATCGATTTTTTTCCTATGGATCACTCTTATAGAATAATAAAAAATTAATTCAATGGCTCACAAGAATTTAATATTACTCCAAAACCTTTATCCCCTGATGTGTATTTTGAGAGGGTGGAAAACCTTCACATGACATTGGAAAAGACACAGAAATCTGGTAACGATAGACATATTTGGAAGAAAAGGTTAATATTTTTTGAGCCACCATATTGGAGAAATCATGAAGTGAAACATAATATTGATTTCATGCACTTGGAGGAGAATATATGCCATAGTTTGATTGAAACATTGTTAGATATTAAAGTAAATACAAAAGATGGTTTTAATGAAAGATTAGACTTACTATTAATGGGAATGCGTTTGTAGTTAGCTCCCACTCCTAATGGAAGATGAACATTTCTTCCCCCGGCTTGTCATACATTTTCCAAGAGGGAGAAAATTAGCTTTTGTAATTGTCTTCATGATATCAAAGTGCCTCAAGGTTATTATTCAAATGTAAAATTTTTTGTCACTTTGAAGTATTTGAAGTTGATAGGTATGAAATCTCATGATTGTCACATCATGAAGCAAACACTTCTACCAGTTGAATTGCATGGAATATTTCCCATCAGTGTTAGAAAGACTATAATGAAGTTGTGTTATTTTTAAATACATTTTTAATAAGGTGATTGATGTGAATGATTTGAAAATTTTGGAAAAGGATGCAATTTATATACTTTTTCAATTGGAAATGTATTTTCCTATATCTTTTTTTGATATAATGGTGCATTTAATGATTCATCTGGTTCAAGAAATAAATATTTTTGGACTGTTATATCTTCATTGGATGTATCCTTTTGAAAGGTATATAAAAATATTGAATGGGTATGTTAAGAATCCATATTTACCTAAATCCTCCATTATTGAAAAGTATATTTCTTGAGGAGGTTGTAGAGTTTTGTATGAGCTACTTGGCTGCGGTAGAGCACATAGGTTAGCCTCCATTTCTCCGTGAATGAGTTAATAATGAGGGAAAGGGGATTTGTGGCTTGAAAGTCAAATCGTTGTTAGATGAATAGATGAAGAAGTTAGAATTATACATCTTGAATAACATAGATGATTCTCAACCATATATAACATTGCATATTAATGAGTTGAAACAATGTCATCCAAAGAAGAAAGAAATGTGGATTTTTAATGAGCACAAAAAAACATTTTTGTTATGGTTTAAAAAGACCTTTCTTGGTAGATCAGATGTATCAGAGACATTAAAATGGTTAGTGGGTGGTCCATGTTTAAATGTGATAACATGGTCTGGTTATGACATTAATGGATATACATTTCATACAAAATCTCAGGACAATAGAAGTGAAATTCAGAATAGTGGTGTATTGGTGTTTGTAGAAGCAATGCATTTTTGAAAGTTCTAAAGACAAAAAACCAAGTTCTGCATCAAATACTGCATCAAATACATATTATGGAGTTATTGAAAATATATGGGGTGTTGATTACTTTAAAATTAAAGTTCCTGTTTTAAACTACAAATGGTTTATCGGTAACAATAGTGTCAGACATGATGAATTTGGAATGTCAATTGTTAATCTGAATAGATTGGAAGACATAAAAAATTCTTTTATAATGGAAACACATGAAAAACAGATTTTCTATATAGTTGATCAATCAGATATGTAGTGGTCTTTTGTTTTATAAGGTAAAAATGAATATTTTGGTGAGGATTAACTTGATGAAGATGCTGATTTATGTGAGATCCCTACTTCCATGGAAATATTATCAAAACATAATGATGAGCATGTTGAAGACATGGTTTGTGCCATAAGGAATGATAATGACGAAGGAATTTGGGAAAACAACCCATTTGTACATTCCTAATATTAGAGGTAACATATGTTTATTTATTGTTTACATTTATTATTTTCATAAAATTTTAGATATTGTAATTTTTTTCTTTATTAAAACATGTATTAAAAAAAATTAGTAGAAGTTTTTGTTTATTTTAATTTTGTTTAGTTTAGTTTATCATGTTTACCATTACGTAAATTATATATCTATTGTTTTTGTTGAATGAAAATTACTTTACAATGTTTACCATAGTTTACCATAGTTTACCATCATTTACCTTTACGTAACTTATATATTTATTGATTTTGTTGAATGAAAATTACACTACCATTTTTACCATGTTTACCATATTTACCATTGTTTAAAATTCTTGCCATATTAACCATGTTTACTATTAGGTAACATAGTTCAATTTTCCATTTTCTCTTTAAATTAGTATTATAGTATTTAAATTTATACATTTTTGAACTAATGTTTGTTTTTTATGATTTGAAGGATAATGACAGATCAATCATTTTATCAACCACATGATTCTAAAGATGAGGATAATTATTATACCTCTGAGGAGGAACATTCACATACTCCTCTTGATGTTCCCCAATCTTCCTCATGTGATCCCATAATGACAAAGAAGAGTTCAAGAGCTGGTAAATATGGGTACATGCGTTTACCAAAATTATCACTTACCTGTACGCAGGACTAGAGGATACTCATTGAGTTTGATGAGAATGATATTCCTAGAGGTCCAAATGAAAAATATTCTAAGAGTTTTGTATCAAATCAAGGTAAGAGGTAAGTAATCATTTTGTATGATGATTAGAGAAGTGTGAAAAAAGTGATAATATCTAAGTTGTTGGAGAGGATTTTTGTAAGATATTAATATATCCTTTCATAGATGAAGACACATGGAGATAGTTTGTTGAATGTAGAAGAAAAGATTCATTACTGGTAAGGGAAACTTAAAATTTTATAATATTTCTTATATAAATGATCTTATTAATGTTTTGGTAATGATTTATTATTCTTAATTTAAAAAAAACAAGGACATCTCATCAGGAGATCGAATCTAAAAATGTATACCCTCATAGTTTATCTTGGGGAGGGTATACATTTTTGGAAGAAAAAATGATGGAAGAAAAATTAAAAAAACTGAGATCTGATTCTTCAAGCTCTAGAGAGGTTTCCCCTCCATCCCTTCCATCTAGACATGAAAAATTAAAGAGAGCTCGGATGGGAAAAAGGGGCAATATCTTTCAGAATATTTGAGAATCGTATCTGGGAGGATTTTAAGATATTTATTTTATTTATTTAAGTTAACTATATTCTTTATATAATTTGAATCATTACAGAAATGTTCAATTAATTAATACAGGATTATCTTGAGGATCATAGCTCATAAGGGGTATTTATAGCTACTGGGAGGCAAGATATTTTATCTATAGCATTGGGAAAGCCTGAAAATCCTAATCATGTATGAGGATATTTGACGGGTGTATCAGTAAGAAATGTGTTGCCACGTTCTTCAACTTCTTCCATTGAGGGTGTTTATAAAAAAATATAATCCTTGGGGGATGAAGTTCATAATAATAATGCGATGATGGAAGAAAATATTAGAGCATCGGTATAGTCTATGTTTGCAGACATGAAAATACAATTTCAGACTACAGCTCCCACTCCTCCCCCTCCCCCTATAGACCCTATTATTTATCCTCCACCTCCGCTAGTTGCTCCCACTCCTCCACCACAGCCTGCGAACCCCATTTTTTATCCTACTCCTCCGCTGTAGATTCCTACTTATTACGAGTTGTATGTTGATGATCCTTAACATCATATAGTTGTATATAGACTGATATATTGTATAGGAGATACAATTCATCATCAATAGTTAGATGTAGAGCATCATAGGGTAACTGTACAAGATATTATAGATAAATCAGCCCGTGTACCATTACCTATAGATAAGGTGATGACAGTTGGACATAGTATCAACCATTTATTAATTTGGCCATCCAGACTTCTACAACTCATTACCATAGAGGTATGTATGTTATATCTTCTATTTTTTTATTAAAGTTGTTTTAACATTTGAAAAATAATATATCTTTCTATTTATTTTTACATGAATACTTCAAAGGTAAAGAAATAATGTATAGACAAAAACAAAGAAAAATGGCTATAACATCAGTTATAGATTCTAGTAGTCTTGACAGATTGTCAAGATATTCAAATTTGTTGGCGGATCATTATGAGTTTCCAATGGAAGCTCATGTTTTTGGATGTGCAATAAATGCGGGGATTCTGAAAAATTATATCATGGATCTTGTTACTAGAGATAAGTTGGGCATCAACGTGGTGAATTTGTTTTCCATGTTAGTATTAACACCTTTTCCCTGCATTATATTTATTAAAAATGTATACTTATGTCTATTTTGTATCAGGTATCTTTATAACATGTGTGAGAAGAATGAGCGGACAGATGTATATGGATTCATGGACCCACATTTTATTTCCCCTGAAGCACATGCATTGGATGAGGAACAAAGAATGATTTATATTGTTGAAATATTTGAACAGAATATAATCACACAATGTTAGATGATGCTTTTTGTGAGAGGTATGAAACATATCTTTAGAAAAGAGTTCATTATCTTTTAACATAAAAATCCACTAACCTTAAATTTTCATTTATCAATGATCATTGGATGTTAGGTGTTTTTTCCCAAGGGAGAAAAAACTTTATTGGATATGCACTGTCCATGGAAATGTGCAGGAAAGTTTTAAGAATATATTGGAAAATTAAGTTTCAATTTCTTAATAGTTGTATATATTATAATAAATTTTAAATTTATCCCATTTGTATTATTTTCTAACAAGTGATGGGTCTACTTTTGAAAAAACACAAAGAAAAGGAGCGCCAAGATCAAATATGTAAAAGTAAAGGTAAATATCCATTTATAATTTTTACTTTTTGATGTATTATATAAAAATAATATTTTGAATTTAAACTCCTTTAAACAGGATTTTCATTAACAACAAAGCATCATTTAATATGGATATTATATGTTAAGATTTATGTATGAAATAATTACAACTAGAGCACTTGTGAACTTTTACCTCGTAAGATTTCCTTTTAAACATTTCCATAATATTTCAATTGATTTATTCATTATACATGTTAATTACTATCATTTTAATTTTTATCTATTTGATAACCCTCAACCCTATAGTGCTCAAGAGGTCAAACACTTAAAAGTGGAATGGTAAAATTATTTTACAGGTTTGATTGGATTTTAGTTTGTTTGTAGTGTAAAATATAATTTTGAAAACTCTCATTATAATTGTGTATTTAGTAGTTGTTTAGGTTGGAATTAGGTTTTTTTAGTTGAAATTGTATGTTTTGAATGTTATATATGTGAATATTTAATTTTTATTTACTTCTTGTTTTGGTCTAGTTCTGATGGTTTTTATGGTATGGATTCTGGTCTGGGGGGGGGGGGGGGTTTCCAGGTGTGTGTGTGTGTGGGGGGGGGGGGTGTCCAGTGGTGTGTGGGGGTTTCCAGGAGTGTGGGAGGGCTGTCCAAAGGGGTTCTGGGGTGGGGGGGGGGGGTGTCCAGGGTGTCCATGGGAGTGGGAGGGTGTCCCAGAGGGTGTGAGGGATGTCCAAGAGAGTGGGGGGCTATCCAGGTGGGTGGGGGCTGTCCAGGGGTGTGGAGGGTGTCTAGTGGGGTGGGGGGGGGGGGTGGGGGGGGGGGGTTTGCAGTGGAGTGGGGGGGGGGGTTTACAAAGTCTCCATGGGGGTGGGAGGGTGTCTAGGAGGGTGGGAGGGATGTTCAGGGGGTGGGGGGCTATCCAGGAGGGGGGGGGGGGGGGGGGCTGTCTAGGGGGTTTTCAGGGGTGGGGGAGGGGGGGGGGGGTTCTAGGGGTGTGGGAGGGCTGTCCAGTGAGTTGGGGGTGTCCAGTGTATCCATGGGTGTGGGAGGGTGTCCATGGTATCCATGGGCGTGGGAGGGTGTCCAGGAGGGTGGGAGGGCTATCCAGGGGAGTCGGGGGCTCTCCAGGAGGGTGGGTGGGCGGGTGGGTGGGGGGGGGGGTGTCCAGGGGGTATCCAGGGGTGTGGGGGGATGTCCAGTGGGGGGGGGGGGGGGTTCAGGGGTGGGGGAGGGATATATAGTGTGTGTGTGGGGGGGGGGGTGTTGAGGAGGGTGAGAGGGCTGCCCAGGGGGTGGGGGGCTGTCCAGGAGGGTGGGGGGGGGGATGTCCAGGGGTGTGTGTGTGTGTGTGTGGGGGGGGGGGGGGGTTCTAGGGGTGTGGGAGGGCTATCCATTGGAGGGTGGTGTGGTTTCTAGGGTGTTCATGGGGGTGGGAGGGTGTCTAGGAGGGGGGAGGGCTGTCCAAGGGAGTGCGGGGCTGTCCATGAGTGGGGGGGGGGGCTGTCCAGGGGGTATCCAGGTGTGTGGGGGGTGTCCAGTGGGGGTGGGGTGGGGGGGGGGGGGTTGGGGGTTCCAGGGGTTTGGGGGGGATTTCTAGTGGGGTGGGGGATGTCTAGGGTGTCCATGGGGTGGGAGGGTGTCGAGGAGGGTGGGAGGGCTATCCAGGGGGTGGGGGCTATCCAGGAGGGTGGGGGGATGTACAGGGGTGCGGGGGGGGGGGGGGGGGGGGTCCCAGGGGTGTGGGAGGTCTGTTCAGTGGGGTAGGGGGTGTCCATGGGGGTGGGAGGGTGTCGAGGAGGGTGGGAGGGCTATCCAGGGGAGTGGTGGGATATCTAGGAGGGTGGTGGTGGTGGTGGTGGGGGGGGGGGGGGGTCCAGAGGGTATCTAGGGGTGTGTGTGTGGGGGGGGGGTGTCTATGGGGGTGGGAGGGTATCCAGGAGTGTGGGAGGGTTGTCTAGAGGGTGGGGGACTATCCTGGAGGGTGGGGGGATGTCCAGGGTTGTGGGGTGTGTGTGTGTGGGGGGGGGGGTCTAGTGGGGTATGGTGGGGGTGGGTCCTTTCAGGGGTGTGGTAGTGGGGTGGGGGTGTCCAGGGTGTCCATGGGGGTGGGAGGGTGTCCAGGAGGGTGGGATAGCTATCTAAGAGGGTGGGGGGGGGGGGCTGTCTAGGGGGTGTCTAGAGGTGTGGGGGGTGTCTGGGGGGGGGGGGGGTTCTAGGGATATGGTAGGGATGTCCATTGAGGTGGGAGTTTTCCAAGGTGTCCATAGGGGTGGGAGGGTGTCTAGGAGGGTGGGAGGGCTATCTATGGTGGTGGGGGGATGTCCATGAGGGGGGGGGGGATATCTAGGGTGTGTCGAGGGGTGTGTGTGTGTGTGTGTGGGGGGGGGGGGGGTGTCCATGTGGGGTTCTAGGGGTGTGGGAGGGCTGTCCAGTGGGGTGGGGGGGGGGGATGTTCAGGGTGTCTATGGGTGTTGGGGGTGTCCAGGAGGGTGGGCGGGCTATCTAGGGGGTGGGGGGCTATTCAGGAGGGTGGGGGCTGTCCAAGGGGTGTCTAGGGGTGTGTGTGTGTGTGTGGGGGGGGGGGGGGTGTCCTGAGTGTCCATGGGGGATGGGAGGGTGTCGATGAGGGTGAAATGGATATCCAGGAGGGTGGGGGGTTTCTAGGGGTGTGGGAGGGCTGTCTAGTGGGGTGGGGGTAGGGGGAGTGTTGGGGGTGTATGAGGGGTCAATGGGGGTGAGAGGGTGTCCAGGAGGGTGGGAATGCTATCCAGGGGGTGGGGGGCTATCTAGGAGGGTGGGGGGGGGGGGCTGTCCAGGGGTGTGGGGGGTGTCCAGTGGGGTGGGGTGGGGGGGGGGGGTTCCAGGGTGTGGGAGGGCTATTCAGTGGGATGGGGGGGGGGGTGTCCAGGGTGTTTATGGGTGTGAGAGGGTGTCCAGGAGGGTGGGAGGGCTGTCCATGGGAGTGGAGGCTGTCCAGGAGGGTGGGGGGGGGGGGGGAGGTATCCATGGGGTTTCTAAGGGTGTGTGGGGGTGTTTAGGGGGTAGAGGGTTTCCAGGGGTGTTGGAGGGCTATTCAGTGGGGGGGGGGGTGTCCGGGTTGTCCATGGGGGTGAGAGGGTGTCCAGGAGGGTGGGAGGGCTGTCTAGGGGGTGGGGGCTATCAAAGAGGGTGGGGGGATGTCCAAAGTAGTGGGGGGTTGTCCAGTGGGGTGGGGGGGGTGGTGGTCTAGTTTTAGTCTATTTTTGGTATGTCTCAAGTCTTCTTTGGTAAGGCATAGTTGTGGTTGAACGATTTTATTAATTTTTTTTTGTTTTTTACGTTGGTAATTTTATAACTGACGTAAAAAATGAATGTGAATGGGTTTTAATGTCGGTTATTAGAAAAATAACGTAAAAAATGCATGGGAATGAGTTTTTATTTTGGTTATTTCATAACCGATGTAATAAATGGAATGAAATTGTTTTTTTACATCGTTTATTTTATAACTGACGTAGTATATATGTTTTTATGTCGGTTATAATTTAACCAATGTGAAAAACATTTGGCAGACTAGTTTATAACGTCGGTTATAAAAATAACCAACGTGATAAACTCTTCGAAGGCGTAGTTTATTAAATTAGTTATTATATAAAAAACATGAAAAATTATATACCATTTCAGTTATTTAAAAACTGACATAATAAATCATGACTCCAAAGCATTTTCCACATCAGTTTTTGAGGAACCGACATGAAAAATGCTTTGGTTTTTTGGTTTTTACATTGGTTTTACAATAACTAATGTAAAAAACAATGTTTATAATATCTCTTGTAATAACTTCAGCCAAAATACAACATAAAAAAAACCATTGTGAAAACATTTTCTTGACTAGTGTGAGGGTTAATTCCATATAATCCTCTCTTCTTTGGAACCAAGAGAAGGGAATCCATCCTGGAGTAAGCCCTTGGCCTTTTCTTAGGGGCTATATCTAGATGGGTAGTCTAATGTGACTATCCTGGATATGAAATGGGAGGATACAAGAACATAAAATCCCTTTCTTCTTCTCATATATCCTTGGCCTCTTCCACATGTGTAAGAAGGGTCATGTAGTTTTTCGAATCTTCCTATTCCTATTATTTCTCACATCTAAGAATGAATCATGTGGTCTTAGAGGTTAGTTATGATTATGACATCCACATGGTTAGATGCATGGATTGGAATATGATGTTATTTCGAATCTTCCTCTGCCCTTCCTTAATATGGACTCTATAGGCATGGGTCCTCAAATCCATGTATCCAACACAAAAGGGCCTCATATTCGATGTAAGACCCAACTTAATTTTCTTAATAAACCACATTACCCTAGGATACAAACCTCTAGAGGGCCTCTATAGGCTTGGGTCCTCACAATCAAACTATGTGGGATTCAATTCTCATCCAAATGGGATATGTAGGAAGCATCCCAGAGGTCCAAACCCAACACCCCAAATCAACCATAATTATCTCTAGGACACATTTCCAATAGGGTCATATCTGAATTAGGATCCCACATCCCTTCTAGGTTCCTTGGGTGATTTTGGTATAATTACCACACTAAAATTTGAATATGAACCTTTCTTCTAGACATCCTTGTCACACAACATTAAACTACATGGTTTGGTCCTTATCACATGACCTTGAAAGGTATCATATGTCCCATTAAGTGGCACTGAACTATGTGTGTTCTGATTCCTTTCATAAGGATACATAGGAATACCATCTCATGGGTCAAATCCCAACATCAAAAGAACTCCCATCTCCCTAGATGATCATAAAATTCAGAGTTCCCCACTACATGGCTTAAAACCATCATCGTAGAAATAAACAATAAATAATTTATTATCTGCTCATAAAAAGGTACCATTGATAGAGAACCTCACACACACACACACATATATATCAATGAATCACCTTTGATGCAAATAGATTATTATAAATCCATACATACTAATAATTGATTTTTAGTCTAAGGGTGACACAAGTTATATTTGGGAATGAATAAAGTATTCATGAACATATCCTAAATCTATATGAGAGTCTAAGAGTATGAAAAAATTCCTCCCAAAAGGGTATGATGAGAACGAACTCCCATCCACTCAACCAATATGATTTCTTAAGTATAATTGGACATGTTCCGCAATGAGTTCCTGTCTTTGGAAAGAAGGTACATGACTAATCTGGGATATGAGAGTCATTGGGTGCTTCCAATTCCCTAAACAAATCCCATTGGAAGCGGTACTATAAAAGATGTCGATATATGTATCTGGCATGAAGGTTTTACCAAAAAATACCATTAAATCACCACAAGTTATTTGGGAATGAAACAGGGTTTTATATACATTTCATCATTTCATTATAGCATAACCTATGGAAAAAGAATAGGGTTTCATTATCATTTTATTATGGTATAACCCATGGAAAAGAAGTGGGTTTCATAAAAATATTATCATCATAAAAATAAAAAATTTATAGAAATAATAATAATGGTATACTTGGATCATATCCCTATTAAATAATAATTAATATCAAAGGATTTCAACTTAGATGAAAAATTATTTTGAATGATAACTTTTAACATTTCTTAAGGAAAATGCACTTTTCATATTGAAAATCAATTTTTAAAACTAAAAATTCATATTTTTTTAAATAATTTTATTTGAAAATAACTTTGTAAACATATAAAGTAATCTTTAAATCATTTATCGTTCATGGTGGTAGGAAATACTATTCATGACATACACATTAAAAAGTAAAATATTCCTTTCACATTTTTAGTAAATGCCAAGTGGGCCTTGTTTAGAAAATGACAAGAATATTCTTTTTAAAACATTTTGTAAAACGTAAAAAAGGGTTAAAATTTATTTAATAAATCCTTTGGATATTGTTAAAACGAAATTTAAAACATTTTTAGAAAACATGGATATAGAAGAAAAATTATTTTTTGACCGAAGAGAAAAATAAATCCATTTTACATTAAAAAAATTATTTTTGAATATTGATTACATAAATAGTGAAAAATGAATAGAAGAAATTTATTCTCATGAAATAACCATATTAGAATAAATTAATGAGTTTTTTGAGATATAGATCATAATATTTCATCATTGGTAGCATAATAATAAACAATCCCAATAATCATTGAGATTGTAACATAAAAATATTACCACTCAGGTAAATTTGAATCATAAGAATTGTGAAAGAATAACATTAAATGAAACTTATAATATCATTAGAATAAATAAATTCATTATATTACATGAAAAAGGGCTTATATATACACCTCATAAAAGAATATCGGTTAATGACATAACATATGTCCCAAAGAAGACTAATTGAGATAAAAATCCCTTACCTTAAGTATTAACTTCCTTTGTACACATTAGAAAAAAATGAATAATAAATATAATTTTTATTATAAATATATTATATAACCATAATCACATATATCATACCATATATTATTTACATATGACTTTTTATTACTCATTTATTAATAATTCCTTGTTAAAGTTACGTTTCAGGCAATAAATGCTTTGTTTTTCATATAGTTTTGTTTTTTTTATTTTTGGTCCTATTATTGTTATAATGGTTCTATAATCTAAAAAATTATAATAGTGATATAAATATAATATATATTAATTATATATATATATATATTAATATTAATCCATAAAATTTAGATATAGTAAGTGAAATACACCATTCATGGAGACTATAGGCCGTACGTGTGCATGAATGATGTTTCCATTTTATAGACGAATTAAAAGAAATAATGGTAAATAATATATTACCATAAAATAATAATAATTATTACATATATATCACATTTTTTATTTAAACCTATCATTATTTACTTCCATGTAATGCATATGTGAAGAACGAATCACATCGCTTCGTGAAGCGGTCGTTTGTTGTACACACGAATGACGTTATCGTAATCCAATGAAATGTAATGCTAGAGGGTATATGTGATATTATAATTAAAAATGAATAATAATATGATAAATGTCATATATAAACATTAAATCCATCATTATATCCATCCATGAGAGGTGGTGATGGAAAATCAATAACATTGGTTCGTGAGACGGTAGTCCACAGTACACACAATCGATTGTTTCATTTCCCATTTGATGGAGGTAGATATGGATATAGGTTATTATATTAACATAATAAAAAATTATAATATGGTAGATATTTTTGTTATCATATCATCATAATTGAATAATATTTTAAGGAGTTAGAAGAGGAAGTAATACAATAACGCATAATTAAAAATTGTACCTCTTTTTTTTGACAACCTCTTTAGGTTTAACCTAGAGCCTTCTTAGATTGGTTTTATGATCAAAAAATTTAATATAAGATTTTTGGAGGTATATAAGGAACATATTTGGATATTTATTTCCTTATAATGTTTTTTAAGTTTTAATTGTAGAGGAGAGGGGGTGGTCTTTTATAGCGGGGGAGAGGACACACATGGAATTTTAGAAAAGAATAACATGTACCCATGTTTTCCACATGAAAAAGGTTCTAAATGGGTAATTATAGAACCTTATAGGTGATAAATTATAAATATATCCATAAAAATATTTTTGGAAAAGTTTCTAGGTCATTTTACGCTTTATCATTTTAGTTTAACCCCAAGGTAAACCCGTTTTAAACTTAACCACAGTAATTAATTTTTACTATTTTACTATTAATTTTGACAAAAAAGTTAATTTGACTTTATTATATAATATAAACTATTATTATTCCAAATATGGAATCCATTTTTTCAAATTCCATTCATATAATTAGCAAAATTTAATTTAAAATTAAACTTGAAGACTTGATGAGAAATCAGTTTTCCAAAGAGAAAATGTTCAACAGTTTAAGATGTTTTTATATCAAAATTCATTATTAAATTGATTCTAATGACCTAAATTGGATTAATAAATATAAAATTTAAATAATTTTACTTTTAAAACCATTTAAAAAAATTAAACTTATAAATTATTTAAATGTAAAAAATGTTTTCAATAAAAACCAGTGTGTTTCACTATTTATCAAAAAATTAATTTTTTCAAAAAAATATCAAAAATTCATGATAAGATAATTTTTATGTGTATATTTTAAAAAATAGCTTTATTTTATCAAATATATTTTCTAAAATTTTCAAAAATAACTTTTATTATATATTCATGAAAATAAATAAAATCATTTTTTTGAGAATATAGAAATTTCGAAACATATAAAGAATTTAACAAAAATTGAGTAATTTTTATTGATATATTTTCTATATATAAAAAAATTATACTTAAGATTTAATTTTTTTATTATTATTCAATAAAACTAGTTTCATAACTAGGTAATAATGGTCATGTTTAGATAATTATATTAATAGTATATTTCAGTTCATTAGAATTCGATATTGCATCTAGCACTAGCTATCGAAAAAATTAAATTTATTTGAAAAACATATTTCATAAAATCATGAGGTGTTACATTATACCCCACTTAAAATGAATTTATTCCTTGAAATTAATCACTTTAATAAACCAAATAAGGATAATGTTTCCTCATTATATACTTTGGTTCCCATGTAGCTCCCTCAAACTGGAGATTTCACCACAAAACTTCGATAAGGTGGGTGCTATTACTTCGTATTAATTTTCATATATGATCTAAAACCTCTATATATTGTTCCTCATAAGAAATACCTTTCCCTAATGGTATTAACTTTGAGTTCAATACATGTGAATGATAAGGTATATACTTTCTCAGGAGAGATACATGGAACATATCTTGGACACAAGTGAGGTTCAGTGGATATGTCAAGTGATAAGCTACAGTCCCAATATGATCAAGAATTTAAAAGGGACCAATATACCTAGGGATTAGTTTCCATTTATTTTGGAATCTCATAACTTTATTCTTTGAGGAAATTCTTAGAAATAAAATTTCACAAACTTCAAATTCCTGATCACATCGATGATCATCAACATAACTTTTATAAAAACTTTGTGCTTCCCTTATGTGTTTTTGAATGAATATAAACTTATCTACTATTTATTTAGCTATATCAGGTCCCAATATATTTCTTTCTCTAACTTCATTCTAGTACATTGGATTTCTACACTTATTTTCATAGAGGTATTCATAAGGAGCTATCTGAATGCTTGAGTGAAAGCTGTTATTGTATAAAAACTCAACTAGGGGAAGGTTTTGATCCCAAACACATTTAAAATCCACATAACTATATATCAACATATCCTATAGGGTTTTAATTTTTCTCTTAGACTAACAATCTATATGAGGATGATTTAAAATGCTGAAACTCAACTATGTATCAAGATCTTATTAAAGAGTTCTCCAAAACTTTGAGGTAAACCTCATATACTGATTAGACATAATAGAATGTAGAACTCCATGAAACCTTACCACTTTCTTAATTTACATAAAGTTAAGATTATCTAGAGGTAAGTATTCTGTGATTGTGATTAAGTGTGAAAAAATTTTAAGGTGATCAACTACAACCCATATATCATTATTCCCTTTATTCATTTTGGGGAGTCTAGTTAAAAAATCCATGGTGATGTCTTCCCATTTCTATTCTGGTATGGGTAATGGATATAACATCCCCATATAATTTTTTCTCTTAGCCTTAAATTTATAATATACTAAGAAATGAGATACAAAATCTATGATATATCTCTTTATTCCATAACACCAAAAACAATATTTCAAATCTCTATACATCTTCATACTTCCAAGTTGAATATAGAATGACGAACTATGATATTCCTCTAACAAATCCTTCTTCAAATATAGTATGGATAAAACACATACACAATTCCTAAACCTTATCATTCCATTATAATCAAGGTTAAACTAAATAACATTTATAACCTTCTTTTTTATCTCTATATCTTTATTCTGTGTCTATTTAATATTCACTTTGGTATATAGTTAAAAATTTAATTGATAAAGATAATATTTCTCCCCTTTCCTATGGATTTCCAGATCCATCCTTTTCAAATCCCAAAATATTGGATCATTTTTATCCTCATCATGGATATGATACCATAACCCTTTCGATTCAAATCATTAGAAACCTTTTTCTCTTTCCTAGGGTAGTATTATATTGAGTTATTATAATCTTTAATTCACTCTAACCATCTTCTATGGATCATATTTAACTTCTTCTATGTGAATATATACTTTAAACTTTTCTGATCTATATATATATCACACTACTCTCTATAAAGATAATTCCTATATATATTTAATTGAAAAATTACCACAAATAACTAAAAATCATGATTTGTGTAATTTTTCTCAATAAGCATCAATTATAGTGAGGCATAATCTATAACAATTTCATTCTACATAAGAAATCATACCAACCCATTTATAGAAGAATCACTATAGATTAAAAACCCTTCTCAACTACATGGCATTGTAAGCATTATTTCAATAACAAATATCCTCTACAATTCATTGAAATTTTACTCACAGTTATATATCTATAGGAACTTGGATCCCTTTCAAGTTAATTTAATGATTGGGTTAGATATTCGTGATAAATTACCTAATTTGTTTTGAAAATATCCAGCTAAACCAAGAAACCTATTGATCTCAGTCACCAAGGTTGACCTAATCCAACATTCAATTGCATATATATTTTATGTATCTACCAATATACCCTCTCTTTAGATTATATGACCCAAAAAATGAATCCTTTTTCTGATAGAATTCAAAGTTTTTATATTTTTTTATATAGTTTCCCCTTCCTTAGGGTCTTTAGTATAATTCTCAAGTGATATTTACACTCTTATTTTCTATTTTAATAGATAATAATATATTCTAAAAATACTACCATAAACTAATCAAGGTAATCTATAAAGACTCCATTCAATAAATCTATGAATATAGTAGTGGAATTAGTACAACCGAGTGCCATAACTATACACTCATAGTGTACATACCTTGTATGAAATGTGGTGTTGGGTATATCCTCCTTCTTGAACATAAATTTATGATATCTAAAATCAAGGTCGATCTTGAAAAAGTATTTATCTCTGTGTATTTGATCAAATAAATAATCAATACGGGGTAGAGGATACTTTTTTTGATCATCTTCTTGTTCAGCTCCTAATAATCAATGAATAGTCACATCAATCCATATTTATTTTTAACCAAAAGAACAAGTGCACCCTAATTTGACACACTTGGATGAATAAATACCTTTTTAAGGATCTCTTGGAGTTTCTTCTTCAATTTCTATCACTCAATTGGGGCCATTTTATATATAGTCATTAAAATTGGTGTGGAACTAGCTATGAGTTATTGAAAACTCAACTTCACGATTCTATGGAATACTAGTAAACTTTTCTGGAAATACATTAAAAAACTCATACACAATGGGAATTAATCAATTTTTTGTTTCTCCCTAACTATATGAGATAAATGGGCCTTTTTAATAGGAATCAAAACCTATAAAATGGATGCGATTTTCATCAGAAGTTCATATTTATCCTCAAAATGATACACAATCATAGTTTGCTTTTAAATATCAAATGTGAATTCACTTCTTCAATAATTAATATTGAATTTAAGTAGAAAAATCCAATAAATTCCTAATATAACATCAAATTAAACTATAGGAAGAATAAAATGATTTTTAGGAAGCATATTATCATAAAATTCAACCAGAGAGGGATAATATAATTTACATTGATCATCATACCATTAGGGATTTTCATTACTAATACTAAATCTAATCTTTTGGGTGGAATTTTGATACCCTCATAAAATTCTTTAGATATGAAATAATGGGTATATCCAAATTAAAAAAATACATTATCAATTCTAAAGTGGATGGTAAGTGTACCTTTCACCATGTTATTATCACACCGCTCATCAAAAATAGTGATTGCATGGGATCTAACTTTGTACCTCAGATTAAGAGGGTGTTAACATCAATCATCATCATTAACTATCATATTTGGGAACTAGTTATCATAATGAAAAAAATTAATACATTTTAAATATTGAAGGGTGTATGGTGAATTATGTGAAGATTTATCTCCATTCATATCATTAGATAAATTATTCCTATCACTTCGGCAATAAATTACTCGATGATATTCCTTCCCACACTTACAACATTTACCAGTACCCTGAATACAATTACCTCCCTATTTCCATACACACTTTTTTCATGAGAGAAATACCATATTCGTTTATCTATGGTATTTAGAGTTTCCCTTTAATTTAATATTTCTTTTATTATCAAAAACATGCGATTTATGGGTAACCCTAATCTCTATTTATAACTTGATAGCACAAAAAATTATTTCCTCATATATAATGAAGTCCCTTATGTCCAATTATATTTAGAGACTTTTTTTAAGCCACTATATAATTGATCAACTTTGATTTTGAGTTGGATGATAATACAAGAAGCATACCTTATAAGTCTTATAAAAGTTTTCTTATAGGTACCAATATATTTATCATTATTATGATTTAACTCAATGAATTATTTCTCCATTTTCTTGTGAATAATACAAGGAAAATACTTATTAAAAAACAATTTATTAAACTCATCCCATTCAATTGAGTAAATTCCATCTTGTTGACTTTTATATTGATAAGGTTATACCATTGATATTCTTTTGCTTAAAAATGATAGATTAAAAAAATGATTTATTCATGATATGAACATCATAAAATGGAAAATATCTTATCAATAGAACTAATACATTGTTCATAAACTAGAGAATAAATAAAAATACTAAAATAATGTGAAAGTTTCCTCATGAAGGGATCAAAATAATGTTGTACCCTCATTTTTTTATAATTTCAGATTAATTCATATTGTGAGAAAGTTGTGTGAGAATAGAAATAATATTTTTCATTCCATATTCCATAACATTTTTCTACTCAAGAGGAAAATCATTTTATTATCTATCACACTTAGCATTAACATGGTTCCTTTTGGTTCCAACCATTAATTAAAACCAAAAGGAATAGTGTAAACAAAAATAATCATAGTTGGGGACCACACAATCATGAAAAATCACTTATATGATGTCTAAATTGTGACACATTATTTTTAATCTATGAAAATGTAAGCTTAACATAGGCTCTTCATGGTAATTATTCAAATAATTCATGATTATTCAGAATGAGTTTGTGAATTTACAATGCATATCCCTTAGGAGTATCAAACCAAGTGAGCAGCAAGACCCGTTTTCATGAACTAGGTAGTGATCGAGTCTAGCTCAATGTACCATTTTTAGAGTTATTACACCTAGGAACCTCAATGCCAGTTCCATATCCACTTTTAGTATCTATACAGAGATGAAATTTTATAGAAACCACTCTCTCTGTCCTTTACCAAAATTCTAGGATATTTTACTATACATTAACCCATCCATATACTTATCATTAAATATATCCCTAAACATATCCTTATAAATATACATAGGGATCTCACTAAAGTTTTATAATCACAGTTTTAAAATATTAACTAAACCTTTATCTAATACCAAATATCAATACCCAAGTATCTCATACATAGATATTATATCTTAATAGAAGAGAATTCTTTTTATAATATAATGATCTATTCCATAATTGTTTAGTTCTAGTGAATTTGGAAACTTGGACATGTAATCAAATGGTCCATAAGTGATCTATGTCATATCCTACTAATTTCTTCTTAACTAGCACCCTTCTTATACATACCATACATAATACCTCTCACCATAACCTAGGTAATGGAAACATATAAAAGGGTGATCTCATTTTCTCATTAATGGTAAATAAGGGTGATATCAACAAATTATTAGTATAAGGGCATGATAACATGAGAATAATAGTTAAAAACCATACCTTGAATATCATTAATCATAAACTTGAGTCATGTTATACATCATGGCTATTCATAAGACATGAATCCTAACGAGATCAAAGAACATGATCCATGATAATATAAAATTAGAATAATACATAGATTTGTGGAATACACATAAGCATAAGAAAATAATTTCCTAATAAGTGAAGGATCATTTCAAAAAACTATCATAGTGTAATGGATTCACTCTAAAAACCATTAAAGTAGTAAAGGTTTATTCCCAAGAATTTCATAGTTAAAAAATTCCCATACTAAACTTGGTTCACTCCTCATTCCAATCCTATTTTTCTCATGCGATATCAATCTTTACCCAATGCATTGGAGGGAGATATAGGTCCCACCCATCGCATAATAAAAATCATACAAATATTTTCCAAAAGATAATAAAAAATTCATCATATTAGAACCCATGAAAATAAATGGATTTCATATACATTTCATCATTTCATTATAGCATAACCCATGGAAATAGAAGTGGGTTTCATAAGCATTTTATCATGGTATAACCCATTGAAAAGAAATGGGTTTCATAAGAATTTTTTCATCATAAACATGAAGCATCAATAGAAATAATAATAATGGATTCCTTGGATAATATCCCCATTAAATCATAAATAACATCAAATTATGTCAAATTATTTAGAAAATGATTTTGAAAGATCACTTGTAACATTTATTAAGGAAAATACCATTTTCTCTTTGAAAATAACTTTTGAAAAATGAAAATTCAATTTTTTTTTGAAATTATTTTATTTTACAATAAATTTATAAACTTATAAATTAATATTTAAATCACTGATATGTCCTGGTGCAAGGAAATACTATTCATGTCAAACATGTTAAAAAACAAATATTTCTTTCACATTTTCAGTAAATTCCAAATGGGCGTTGTTTGGAAAGGGCATGAAGATTCATTTTAATTTTTTTTAGAAAGTAAAACATGGGTAAAAGTTTCTTTATTGGATCATTTTTATCATGTTAAAAAATTTTTGAAAACATTTTTATAAAACACAGATATGAAAAAAATGGGCTTTTCAACTAAAGAGAGAAATAAAGTCGGTTTACTTAAAAAAAATTATTTTTAAATCTTATGTACAAAAAGGGAGAAAAATGAAGGGAAAAAATTTATTATCATTACATAACTAGAGTATAATAAAATTCCTGAGTTTATTTAGAGATATAACATAAGATTTCTTCAAGGGATGCATAACCATAAAAAATACCGATAAACAATGAGATTATAACATAAAACTCTTAAAACTTTGGTAAATTTGAATTTAAAGACCCATTAAATAATAAAAATAAGTGAAACAAATTATATAATTAGAATTAATAAATTCATTATATTACATTCCAAATGGGTCTATATATACACCTCATAAAAGAAGATAGGTGCATAACATAACGTATGTCCCAAAGAAGACAAATTGATTCCTTAATACATGTTTGAACCTCCTATATAATAAATATATATTTATTATAAATATATTATAGAACCATAAATATATATATATAATACCATATATTATTTACTTATGACCTTTTATTACCGTTTTATTAACAATTCCACATTAAAGTCACATTTCGGGGAATAACTGTTCTGTTTTTCGTGTATGTTTTGATTTTTTATTTTTTCTACCATTACTTTGATCATGGTTACATAATATCAATAATTATAACATGTTATAAATATCATATATATATATATATATTTAGACTAATCCATAAAAGTGAGATATAGAAAGTGAAATACATAGTTTATGGAGACGGTAGACTATACGTACGCATGAATGCTGTTTCTATTTTCTCGATGGATAGAAATATAGAAAGGTAAATAATATATTACCATTGAAAAATAATTTTTATTTCATATTTATCTCATATTTTTATTTAAACCTATCCATGTAAATCGTATGTGAATGTAACGACCCAGGTATTTATAGAATAATACTTTTGAATTCTATAAATACTTATGAATAAGATATTAATTTTACTTTAAATGGGATTCTATGTTAGATGGAGTACCTGAAACACAACATCAGTTTTCCTTGAAATTTTACGTTGCACACAACTTTGATTTATACCAAAAAAATAAAAAAATAAAAAAATATTATTTTAAATGGTAGTTAACGCCATGCCATTGTATTGGCACGAATGAAAATAACTAACTAAAATATTATTATACATGTTTTTAATTGTTTTTACATTTGTCCAATAAGTTTTAGAAGCTTAAAATAATAATGAATCCAATTTTAAGCATGAAAAACTTTAATATTTTTAAAAAACTCGATTTACTGACTTTTGATAACGAACCCTTTTTAAATCTAATTTTTGTCACTTTTATATGTTTAATTTGACAAAATAAAATTATTATTTATAAGAGGGATACCAAAATTTACTTTGGATGAAATTTTTGTATTTTTCTAATAAAGTTCATTTTTAATGAATAGTGAAAAATATTGCATTTTAATTCAAAACTGCCTTTTAATATAATTTATTTATATGGTTAGATTATATTTTTAAATGGTTTAAAAGTTTAATTGGATTACATTTTTACTATTTAATCCAATGTTGGTCACCTAAAGTAATTTCACTTTGAAATTGGATATAAAAAATGTCAATCTTTTGATAGTTATTATTTCTTAAAAATACGCTTTCTAGTTTTGACAACGGAAATTAATTTTAAATCAAGTAATGAAACATCAATGTCTTGAATTTGGTAAAATAGATATCATTTTTTAATTCATAATATCAAAATTATCTTTGGGTGAATTTTTGGTATTTTTCTGAAGACGTTCAATTTTTGATGAATATTGAAAAAACATTGCAAAGTAGTTAAAAACTAATTTTTTTTTTAAATGTAATTTTACCACATCTGTGAATTGAATTTCAAAAATCCTACATACATGGTTTTCATTAGTAAGTAAAATTTTGTTCAATTAGATGAAAATAATTTTTGGTGAATAGTAACTTTTGACTTTTATTTACCACGGTTAAAGGTAAATAAGGTAATTCAGGGTAAAAATAATATCATAATAATATAAAATTACCTTAACACTTGTAATAACCTTATTGTATGAGTCATGGATGACCAATAAAATCCTTGGGTAGAACTATTGTCCTTTGAAATCCATTTGGGTAAGATAATGACATTAATAACTTTTTATTTAAAGTAAAAATAAAAATATCATAAACATGTATTGTTTTGCCAAAAAAAATTTAATTTGGTGTTATATAATTGATATATTTGACTATAAATATTAATTATAAATCTAGAAATATTTCCTACATCATGTTATTTTATTTATAATTTTATACATAAAATAAATGAATTTATTTATGACACAATGATGATGTAATGATTACCTCATTAATGAATGATTTAAATAAATGATATTATAAAGGTTAAAATGAATTTATTTTGAACTTTTTTATGCCATCCAAGAATTTTAGAGATTATTATGACTTTTTATATTTTAATTAATGAAGGGTTTTCTAAATAATAAAATTTATTTGGATTTTTTAAAAGTCATGATATGAATAGTATAAAAATTGACATAAATGAGTTTTTAAATCAATCAATATTTTATTAAATGATATAAAAATCCTAAAAATCTAATATTCGGCCAAATTACTTATATAAGGTTTATAATGTCATTAATAAACCACTTGTGGTTATATTGTGATTTTATAGTAAATATAATAACCATATAGCATGAATATAAAAGAAGACATGGTAAAAGTTAAATAAGTTAACAAAGGGTTAAATAAAGAAGATAAGGATTAAAAAATATAAAAAACCTTTCCAATTATTATTGTATGATTTTATTTATAATAATAGTAATCTTATATTTTAATTTATTGAGTTTTGGACCTTCTGAAATAGAAATTATGTTTATAATAAAATAATATTTTCAAACTTTCCTAATGAGCCCCTCCTCCGCCTTATAAAAGGCCATCACCTCTAACCCATTACTCACACATCTCAAGCCCACTTTTCTAATCCAACCTTTGACCAAATAATATCCCAACAACTTTCTATTCCTCCTAGAATCCTTACCTGAGGCAGAAGGCACTTCAAGGAAGCCTTTTGGTTCAAACCAAAGGGAGTTACCCGATTTAAAGGTAAAGTCTTCCCTCAAGTTCTCTTACTTTATTTTACTTCTTCACTCACTATGCTCTTCTTATTCTATTTTTATATAAAAAAACCAGTATACTCAATATAATAGGTTATTTTTATGAGAAGTAATCTAACTGCACTTACACACACCTCCATCTAATGGGTAAAGAACATACTATTTCTGTGGATGACAAACTACTGCCTCACAAAATGATGATTGTTCGATTATCTCCTACCACCTCTCACGGTGGCCATTATGATGAGAATGTATTTATATGTTATATATATTATATTTTTATTGTTTATATGCTTATTTATTTTTTCATTTATATCATACCTTTATGTTTTCTGCAATAGGTAAATATGATAATTTCATTTGAGGAAGTGCGGACTACCGCCCCCTCAATGTGATATGACTCATTAATTCCATACGAGGAATGTATAAAGGATGGAGTTAATGAAATTATATATTATATTATACTATAATTATAATATACCTATGTATTATTATGTTTTAATTCCATATGAAATAGAAATGAAAGTAGCATTCATGCGTACATATGACTTACTGTCTCCATGAACGGTGCATTTCATTTCTTATCTCTAAATTTTATGTACTGTTATAAATACATATATATAATGGATATATACGATATATATGATATTTAAATCATGAATATAATTATGGATATAATGTAATTTTGACCATGTGGATAACTTGTAATTATAAGAAGTTCAATTTTGACTCAAGTACTAAATATTGACAAAATGGCCGTTATTAACATAAATGATTATGTAATGTTTATAATGTTGTAATATGTGATATAAAAGGAATAATAAACTTGAAAAAGGTTCTGAGTCATGTATAAATTAAATTTAGTTTATTATTCAGGAAATTAAAGAACGAACAAGTCAAGTCAGACACAAGGTAAGGGGTTTTCATCGTACTTTTTATTCCTCTGAGATTCATGCTATATTTTCCACTATTTCCTTTTGTGTGGTTTATGTATTGAAAATTATTGTATTAATTTTGTAATATAATTTAATTAATGGTTATTTACATCTTCATTGTATGATCCTTCTTTCATGTGGTGTATGTTTCGTAAGTTACCAAATCGGTAGGGGAACCTTTCACTCTCCTCTTCTATTCAAAGAATTCTTTTAGGTTATGTCTTTTAAATTTCCATTTTATTATGTTGGGATATGTTCTTATATATCATTATTTCTGTACATTTTATTTCCATGTGATTATAGACCCTTTTATCTCTCTTAAACTCATTTTATGAATTTTAAAGTGATCTCGTTAGGCTGTTAAATTTCTATAAGATAACTTGTTAACCCAATTTCAATTCTTTGGGGTTAAACTTATACTTCTTGATTATGTCTTGATATGAATATGTGTAAATAAAATCGGATTGTTTTATACTTAATATCCACTTATATTGGGTGTATTATTATTTGTCACACATAATTATGTCATTGATTTGTCCTTAATCTAAGGATATGATATTTTCAAGGCACTTTGTCTCAATTTACATTCCATTGAGACTTATTTGTTTTTATACACTAATATAATTTTATATGGTGTATATACTACCCTTTTATATATTATATCATGAATCTACTTATTCTCATGATATTATAAGATTTTATTAATGTTATTTCTCAATTATTTGTATTCAAGCATCTCTCATTTCGTTAAGAACTCTTTAACTAAAATACCATTTTAATTGTTTTAAAGATTTATTCTTCTAAATCTTTCTCATTAAAGTCCATGTTTTAAAAATGGTTTTAAGGATATATTTATGTTAAAATGAATGTTTTGAAATTAAAATTTCTTTAAAAATATTCAAAGTTGTATGGGACACTTTGATTCAAAAATATCTTTATTAAATGTTTTAAATGATTTTGAAAATGTTTTTTGAAATGGATTTATTATTTCAATATCTTGAAATGATTTATTGTGATTTCAAATGAAATTCTATTAATGAAATTTTTATATATTCAATATTTTATGTGTTATGATTTTATAATGGTACTTGGAAATTTTACGGGTGGTTACATGATAAACCAAATGACGGGTGGTTCCGTGATAAACCAGGATGGGTGGTTACATTATAACCTCCAATGAATTGGGTATGATAGTCAGCCGTATGGCTATTAAATTTAGTGATATGTGTAGAAGTCAACCGTATGGTTATTAAATTTAAGTATGTTTATGTCCCGAGTTACCTTTATATGTTATGTGTGCTTTCTATGGGTTTTATGGTAATATTTTGGTTACAAAAGGGTATGCAATGAGCTTTTATTCAGTGAAGAGTATTTACTACTTCATAAAGGTGAAAAGTATTACTGATGATAAAGTATTCATGGTTAACTTATTGTTTTAAAAAACTATCAGTTTTCTTTCTTTGTGTATCTCTTACTGGGATTTTTATACTCAATCCAAGTTTTTGAAATGTTTTTCACAGGACTTAAAGTGGAATATGTTCAAGGACAAGATCAAGGAAAAGTCATGATGATTAAAACATAGAACTAAACATGTTTATTTTCTTTTAAGAGTTTTTATTTTATGAAAATAATGGATTCTAAGTAGAAGTGTCTACTTATAATATTCAAATTGTTAGGTATAAATTATGACCTAATTATCTAAACTTCTAAACCTAAAAAGATCCTCAATGTGAATTATTAACATAATTCAAGATTATGTAATGTTTAAGGCCGGGTCCTTATAGTTGGAATCAAAGGTCAGTTTAGATAAATTTAGAGGTTAGGGTGTTATTTAAGAATAAGTGACATAACCATAATGTTTAGAATATTAGAAAGAGTCATAGTTATTTTAGATAAATTTAATGAGGTTAATATAACATGAATAAGTATATCTTAGTGTTTAACCACATCATAAGATAGTATATGATGATTTTACTGATATACTCAAACTAACCTTTTTGGTTTTAGTAAATGGCTTGTTCTAGTAGGCACCAAAGTAACAATTGATGTGAAGAAAACTGTGACGATTTTCTAAATAAGAAACTGAATGAAATGGTAGCTACAATGAGAACTCTCGTGGTTATTCTCAACCTTCTAGCTGGAGTCATGATTGACCACTTGAAACATGGTGATTTTTATAAGGCATCATATATGCGAGAAACAAATCCCAATGGAAGCTCATGTAATAATCATAAAGGTAAGTATGTTCAAAAACCTATGTGTCAAGGATGTGGAAAGAAACACCAAGGAAAATGATTCAATGGGATGGGAAGATGATATAGATGTGGTAATTAAGGTCATAAATCAAGAACATGCCATGGAAAAAGGAAGCGTCCAATTGACTCCAGGAAAGGGAAAAAAGTTATTTCTGAAGGATCAATTGAATGTTTTAAATGTGGCGTGTATGATCATTATACAAATAGATGTCCTACAAATAAGGCTCAAGAATGGGATCAATAGGATCATACAAATATATGTTTACCAATTCCTAATGTCATTCCAATTGAAGATGGGGAAACTAAAAATGACCTATGAATGGTCTAGATTATTTCTTATCTCATGTTTTTACTTTACTAAAATATTAGGAAATTATGCATGATTTTTTTTGTAGGAAATAAGTATAAAAGAATAAGATTAAAAAACATGGATAAAGGAACATGAAGAATGTTTGATGATTAAGACGTCTACATAATAGAAATTGAAGAGTTATGTTAGATCTATTGATGATGACATGTTTAAATGTATTAATGATAGGATTACATTGTAAGAATTTTTCTAGTTTGTGTAACCCTGAAGTTTGATATGTGAAAATTCTATTCAAGGAATAATTATATTTTATTTTTTGTATATAGTTATAAATAACCATTTGGGTTTATATTTTCATTGAATTTGAGGTAATTATAGGTTATTACTTTTTGGGATGAAAATGCTATGTATGATATAACATTTGTGGTTAAAATATGTTATGGTTTTTTGAGTAATTTATATCATTTTCAGGAATGTAATAAAATTATATAGTTTTTGAAAAAGGAAAACACACAGACCTTGTGAAAACCCATCGTGTTGGATAAAGCTACCAGAATCTAACCCACAACCAAAATGTGATTGTGATTTATCACCTACCACTAGACTACATGAAGTCCTTGGTTAGTATAACTAATTATTTTTAGTTAAATGATTTTATGGATGAAGAATAAGTTGATTTTGGGAAGTTATGTTTTATCAAATTGATATCCTTAGTATAGGAAAATGATTTGGTGATTAAGTGATAAAGGTTATTTCGGATGACCTTCTCTCTTTTGGGAAACACTATATGCCTAAGGAAAATAGAATTCTATGGGATTTTATTTGTGGAGTAATAGTTGAAATTTTATTTTGGAAGAATCTATGTTTTTATGGTGTATATATATCGATTTGGGTTATTTATAGAAATGATTATCCTATCCTAAATAATATGTTATTTGGGTAATTACACTTTAGTATGAGACTTTAAGAGTAATAAATGTTATTTGGAGATAAATGTTAAGATTTACTATGGAAGTATATGTGATTAAATTCTTCTGAGATTTGGGTTTCAATATTAGTTTGGATTATATTGATGAAATTTAAGGACAATTGTTTATTGAATTATCTTTGTTGATCTTTGGGTACTATTTGTTCAATTTTGGATATTAAGAGTAGTATTTATTTTTATAAAAGATAATCCTTTTGAGTATTATCTAATCTTGTACTAGCCATTTTGGTTTTTGTTAATGTATAAATATATATAGTTCATCTTTTTTGGATTATGTGATTCTCTAAAAGTTTATTATAGAGCTTAAGGTGTGACTAAGTAATCTTGAATACTCATTGTTTGGAGAAAAGATGAGCTTTGGGTAGAAACTTATTATAGGATGAAACATTACTTAAAATGTAAGTATACTTCCTTATGTCCTTAGTCAATATCATAGATAAATTCTCTAACTTTATTAAAGTGAACATAAAAAAACGTTTTCCGTTTAATTTTACTACTGTGGAATCAAAGACCGTTTAACCTATCACAAGTTTGTGGTTTTATTGTTGTTTACTTTCTCCTAATAATGTTTTCTATCACACTCAATCAGAACTTGACACTTAGTTTCTCCTTTATATCCATGTTTTCATGGAATCCTAGTGCGGGTTATCTCGGGGGGACCTTTTTTACTTCTATTTCTTTCTTTTAAAGTGATAGTTTTATTAACTCTTTTTCTAGATGTAGGACTTTCAATGAAGTTTCCAAGCCCAATATTAAAATTGTGAGAACACAATTTCCAAAAGGGGAAAATATGTAATGACCCAGGTATTTATAGAATAATAATTTTGATTTATATTAATACTCATGAATAAGATATTAATTTTATTTTAAATGGGATGCTATGTTTGATGGCATACCCAACACACAAAAATGAGTTTCCTTGATATTTTACATTGCACACAACTTTGAGTTATACCGCAGAATAAAATAATAAAATAATATTATTTGAAATGGTAGTTAATGCTTATCCATTGTATTGGAATGAATGAACATAAATAACTAAAATATTATTATACATGTTTTTTAAATGTTTTTATATTTATCCAATAAGTTTTAGAGGCTTAAAATAACAATGAATCCAATTTTAACCATGAAAAAATTTAATATTTTAAAAAAAATTTATTTACCACCTTTTGAGGGAGAACACTTTTTAAATCTAGTTTTTGTCATCTTTATATCTTTAATTTGAAAAAATAAACTTCTTATTTAGAATATGGTTATCAAAATTTATTTTGGATGAATTTTTTTTATTTTTCTAATAAAGTCCATTTTTAATGATTAGTGAAAATACTGCATTTTAATTCAAAACTAAAATTTAATCTAATTTATTTATATGGTTAGATTTTTTTTAAATGGTTTTAATGTGTAATTGGATTATATTTTTACCATTTAATCCAATTTAGGTCATTGGAAGTAATTTTACTTTGAAATTGGATATAAACAAATGTCAATCTTTTGATAGTTATTATTTCTTAAAAACACGCTTTCTAGTTTTACCAACGGATATTAATTTTAAATTAATTAATGAAACTTATATGTATTGAATTTGGTAAAATATACATCATTTTTGAATTCAGAATATCAAAATTATATTTGGGTGAATTTTTGGTATTTTTCTGAAAACGTTCAATTTTTGATGAATAGTGAAAAAACACTACATAGTAGTTAAAAACCGATTTTTTCATTTAAATGTAATTTTACTATTTCTATGAATTGAATTTAAAAATTACGAAATACATGTTTATCATAAGTAAGTAAAATTTGGTTCAATAAGATGAAAATATTTTTTTATGAATAGTAACTTTTGACTTTTATTTACTGCGGTTAAAGGTAAATAAGATAATTTAAGGTAAAAATAATATTATAATAATATAAAATTACCTAAACAATTATCCTAACCTTATTGAATGATTCATGTATGATCAATAAAATACTTGGGAGAAATTTTGGCCTTTGAAAGCCATTTGGGTAAGATAATGACATTATAACTTTTTATTTAAAGTAAAAATAAACATATCATAAACATGTATTGTGTTTCCAAAACAATTTTAATGTGGTGTTATATAATTGATATATTTTACTATAAATAGTCATTATAAAGATAAAAAGGTTTCCTACATCATGGTATTTTATTTATAATTTTTAGTCATCAAATAAATAAATTTATTTATGACGCAATGTTGATGTAATGATTACCTCATTAATGAACGATTTAAATAAGTGATATTATAAATGTTAAAATAAATTTATTTTGAACATTTTTATGCCATACACGAATTTAATAGATGAGGATGAATTTTTATATTTGAATTAATAAATTTTTTTGAAATAATGAAGTTGTTTTAGATTTTTCAAAAAGTCATGATATGAATAGTATAAAAATTGATATAAATGAGTTTTTAAATAAATTAATATTTTATTAAATGATATAATAATCAAAAAAATATAACATTTGGACAAATTACTTTGATAAGGTTGATAATTTCATTAATTAACCACTAGTGGTTCGATTGGCATTTTATATAAATGTATTAACCATATAGTATGAATATAAAAGGAGACATGGGAAAAGTTAAATAAGTTAACAAAGGGTTAAATAAAGAAGATAAGGATTAAAAAATATCAATAAACTGTCCAATTCTTATTGGATGATTTTATTTCTAATAATAGTAATCTTATATTCTAATTTATGAAGTTTGGGACCTTTTTAAATTTAAATATATTTTATAATAAAATAATATTTTTAAACTTTCCTAAAGAGCCCCTCCTCCACCTTATAAAAAGGCCATCACCTCTAAACCATTACTCACACCTCTAAATCCCCCTTGTCTCATCAAAACTCTACTCAAATAAACTCCCAACAACCCTATCTTCCTCCTATAAGCCTTACCTTAGGTGAAAGGAACTTCAAGGAAGCCTTTTGGTTCAAACCAAAGGGAGTTACCCGATTTAAAGGTAACATCTTCCCTCAAGTTCTCTTATTTTATTTTAATTATTCACACCATATGATATTCTTATTATTTATTTATATAACAAAACCAGTATCCTCAATGTAATAGTTTTTTTGTTATGATATGTATTTGAACTAAAATTACACACACCTCCATCTAATGGGGAAAGAACATACTGTTTCTATTGACGGCGAACTACTGCCTCACAAAACGATGATTGTTCGATTATCTCCTACCACCTCTCATGGTGGAAATTATTATGGAACTATATTTATATGTTTTATATATTATATTTATATTATTTATATTATTTTTTATTTTTTCATTTAGATCATACCTTTATGTTTTCCATAATGGGTAAATACGATAATTTCATTTGAGGAAGTGCGGACTACCGCCCCCTCAATGTGATATGACTCAATCATGCCATATGTGGAATGTATAAATAATGGAGTTAATGAAATTATATATGATATTATACTGTAATTATAATATACCTATGTATCATTAAGTTTTCATTCCAGACGAAATAGAAATGAAAGTACCGTTCATGCGTACATACGGCTTACCGTCTCCATGAACGATACATTTCATCTCTTATCTCAAAATTTTATGTACTATTATAAATAAATATATATGCTGGATATATATGATATATATAATATCTAAATCATGAATATTATTTTGCATATAATGTAATTTTTACCACATGGACAACTTGTAATTATAAAAAGTTCGCTTTTGACTCAAGTACTAAATATTGACAAAACGACCGTTGTTAACATAAATGATTATGTTATGTTTATATTGTGGTAAAAATTGATATAAATGTAATAATAAATTGGAAAAGGTTCAGAAGAAATTATAAATTAACTTTTGTTTATTATTCAGGAAATTAAAGAATGAACAAGTCAAGTCTGACACAAGGTAAGGGGTTTTCATCTGACTTTTTATTACCATATGATTGATGCTATATTTTCCACTATTTTCTTTTGTGTGGTTTATGTACTGCCCATGATTTTATTCACTGTGTAATATAATTTAATTTATGGGTATTTAAATCTTCATTTTATGATCCTTCTTTCATGTGGCGTATGTTTCGTAAGTTACCAAATCGGTAAGGGAACCTTTCACTCTCCTCTTCTAATCAAAGACTTATTTTATGTTATGTATTTTAAATTTACATTTTATCATGTTGGGATATGTTTTTCTATATCCTTATTCCTATACATTTTATCTCCATGTGATGAGATACCCTTTTATCTCTCATCAACTCATTTTCTGAATTTTAAAGTGACACCTTTATGCTGTCAAATTTTAGTAAGAGAAATTCATAACCCAATTTCAATTCTTTGGGGGTTATACTTCTACTTCTTGATTATGTTGTGATATGAATTTGGGTGAATTACCTATGATTGTTTTATACTTAATATCCACTTATATAGAGTATATTCTTATTTTTCACACATAATTATGTCACTGATTTGTCCTTAATCTAATAATATGATCATTGCCAGGGACTTTGTCTCAATTTACATTCCATTGATACTTATTTGTTTTTTTACACCAATTAACTTTTATATAGTTTATATATCTCCCTTGGACATATTATATCATGAATCTACTTATTCTCATGATATTATAAGCTTTTATTATTGTTATTACTCAATTATTTTTATTCAAGTGTCTCTCATTTGGTTAGGAACACTTTAACTAAAATATCATTTTAAATGTTTTAAAGATTTGTTCATATAAATATTTCTCATTCATGTCCATGTTTTAAAAATGTATTTAAGGATTTATTTATATAGACATGAATGTTTTGAAATTAAAATTCTTTAAAAAGATTCAAAGTGGTATGAGAAACTTTGATTCAAAATCACTTTATTAAATGTTTTAAATGTTTTTGAAAATGGGTTTTGAAATGGATTGATTATTTCAATTTATTGAAATGATTTATTGTGATTGAAAATGAAAACTTATTAATGAAATGTTTATATTTTCAATATTTTATGTGTTATGATTTTATAATGGTACTTGGAAATTTGATGGGTGGTTACGTGATAAACCAAATGACTGGTCGTTCCATGATAAACTAGGACAGGTGGTTACGTTATAACCTCCCATGAATTGGCTATGAAAATGGGATGTATGACCATTCCATTTAGTGATATGTGTGGAAGTCGACCGTATGATTATTCCATTTATGTATGTTTATATCGCAAGTTACCTTTATATGTTATGTGTTATTTCTATGGGTTTTATTGTAATCATTTGTTTAGAGAAGGGTAAGAAATGAGATTTTATTCAGTGAAGATTATTTACTACTTCATAAAGGTGAAACGTATTACTGATGATAAAGTATTCATGGGTTACTTGTTGATTTAAAAAACTAACTGTTTTCCCTCTTTGTGTATCCCTTACTGAGATTTTTATGCTCATACAAAGTTTTTGAGATGTTTTTTCACAGGACATGAAGTGGAATTGGGTCATGGATGTGTTCAAAGAAAAGTCAGAATGGTAAAAATGTGGAACTAAACATGTTTCTTTTCTTTTAAGCGTTTTTATTTTATGAAAAAAATGGATACTAAGTAGAAGTGTCTACTTGTAATATTCAAATTGTTATGTATATGTTATGACATAATTCTATAAATCTATAAACTTAAATAGATTCTCAATGTGAATTATTAACATAATTCAAGATTATGTAATGTTTAAGTTTGGGTCCTTATAGTGAAGAATGAATCATATCGCTCTGCGAGGCGGTATTCCATCGCACACACGAACAACGTTATCATATTTTCACAGAATGGAAAGTAAGAGGGTATATGTGATATTATAATTTAGAAGTATAATAATATCATAAATATAATATATAAATATTAAATATATGTTTATATGTAGTCATGATAGGTGGTGATTGAAAAACGAATAACATCTTTCTGTGAGGCGGTAGTCCACCGTACACACGATCAATACTTTCGTTTCCCATTTGATAGAGGTGGAGATGTATATAGGTTATGAAATTAAAATAAAAAATATAGTTATATTATAGATGCTGGTGTTATTATATCATCATAATTTACTAATATTTTATGTATTTAGAAGAATAAGTGAAACATAAATGCATAGTTAAAAATATTACCTCTTCTTCTGAAAACCTCCTTATGTTTAACCTAAATACTTTCTAGATTGAAATTTTTATCACAAAAATTCCTCTAGGATGTGGATATGGATATAATTAAGATATTTTGTTTTGTATTTTATTAATTAATGGGTTTTAAGTGTGAATATAAGAAATAGGGGGTTACCTTTTATAAGTGGAGGAGAGGATACACATGAAAGTTTTGAAAAGAATAAAGTGTACCCATGTTTTTTACATGAAAAAAGGTTACAAAAAGGTCCATTAAAAAACCTTATATGTGATATGATAAACATATGTTCCAAAAATGGGTTATTTATAGGTTTTTAGGTCATTTTACCCCTTATATTTTTAGTTTAACCCCTCAGTAAACCCGTTTTTACCTTAATCGTGATAATTATTTTTTTATTATTTTTACTATTCACTTTGAAAAAAAATTAAGTTGAAATTATTTTATAAATAAATTATTATTATTCAAAATTTGGAATCAATTTTTCCAAATTACATTCATTGAAGTGGAAAAATTTATTTTAAAATTAATCTCACAGACGTGATGAGAAAGCAATTTTCCAAAGAGAAAATCTTTAAAAGTTTAAAAGGTTTTGTATCAAAATTCATTATGAAATTGATTAAAATTACCTAAATTGAATTAAAAAATATATAATTAAACTAATTTAATTTTTAAAATAAATTTTAAACAAAATTAAAATTTTAAATTATTTAAATGTAAATACAGTTTTCAATAAAAACCAGTATTTTAACTATTCATAAAAATTAGTCTGTTTAGAAAAATAAAAATAATTCACCGTAAGATAATTTTTAAATGTAGATTTAAAAAATTATATTTATTTTTTAAAATATTTTTTCTAAATATTTTAAAAATTACTGTTATTATTTTCTTAGAAAAAGTAATAAAAGAACGTTTCATGAGAAAATATATATTTTTGAAATAAATAAGGGATTTAAAAAAAATTGTGTACTTTTATTAATATGGTTTCATTATATAAAAACATTATAATAAATATTTACAATTTTTTTATTAATATTAATTTCTCCAAGTTTAATTTCTATTTAATAACGATAATGTTAAAATAAAAATATTAATAATATATTACTGTTCATTAGAGCTCGACATTACATATAGCGCAAGCTATCAAAGAAATTAAATTTATTTAAAAAAGTCATAAAATCATAGGGTATTACACTATGAGGTAAAGTAAACATAATAAAATTAAATATATAATAAGTGTATAATTTATTAGATAACATATATACATGTTTAAAGCAAACATATAATCTATTATTAAAAATAAAAGTGTTTTCATTGTTGTTAATCAATAATGATGTGTATTAAGAGATATGTCTAGGATGATTGAGTCTTAGATCATGCGAGTGAGGGTGCATGATACACATGTTTTGTTACCACTAAATTTGAGATATTAGAATTGTGATCACTGGAAAATATATAAGAATGGTCCGTGTAGGTCATGTTTGTGGTTTATCCTCGTAGTGATTTGATGTAGCATGCTTGGGGTAGAACTCCACTTATGATGGTGGTTTAGATGCTAGGGGATAGTAGTAAGATGATTCATCCTCTAAATATATGGTTCCCAAGGGATTATGTCACTATATACTCTCACCCACTATTCAATTACACGATTCTAAAAGGGATAATAGTGATCCTAGTCCTTTACTTAATGATTCACCTGATGTCCAGACCTGTGGGGAGTCTTGGACACTATTTGGGTCTTATTGAGGTATACTTAGTATCTAGAACTGTTAGAGTCTGGGAAACCACTTAGAGGTTCTTCTATTACATTTTATGGTTGGATCAACCCATATACAAGGGTTACATTGCTACATATGGATGTTTGAACTGACCTAGAGACTGGGGCACCGTCATTACATAAGTTTGGTATTACTTTATTATTTCATCAACAATGGTTAAATAATGTAAGGTTAGGTGCCATGGTGTCCTGGTTAGCAAATTATGACTTTACTTGATTCATTATATAATACGTATTATCATTTTTTTATTTTCTCTTATATTCAAAAATTATATTTTAGAATACATTAGTGGCCCAATTGGTGGTTCCCTACTAAGATTTATTCTCATACCCTGCACACGCACCCTATTGGATGTGTAAACTATATGTTTGTTATGTAGGTTGATCATATGTTTTATATAGGTGGTTCGATAAGAGTATATATATTGGATGTATAATGGGATCAAGATGATATTTGAGACCTTGTGGTGTAATCTCTTCTATTTAATTTGGTTTTATATTTTACATGTTTACGATTAGCCCAGTAGACAATCCATCTAATTTTTATAGATCAATTGTATTATGTGGTTAATTTTTAAATTTTATGCATGTGTATGATTAGTTATTACAGTTTACACTTTGCTATAAAATTCTATAGTAATACTATGGTATTTTTTTGTTGATGTTTACATTATTTAATTATTATTTTACTATTTTAATGTAATGGTCCCCATATTATTTAGTTTATTTTTCCTTTAATTTCAACTTTAAAATTTTAATTCAAGGAATTTTGAGATTGAAGGGAGTTGAAGAAATTTTTAAGGAAGTTGAAAGGAGAAATAAGAGGGGTTAGGGTATTATAGAAGCACTAGGTACCCAATGATCTTGGACTAGGTACCTGATGAGGGTTTGGTGTTGCATTGGCTTTTGGGGATGCCACTAGGTACCCATTGGACCTATAATGTGTACCTAGTAGCTACCTTTTTGAGGTTTTAAAAAAGGTACATTTGGTAATTTTGAATCTACCTTGTTACCCCTAAAATCCTTTGTCTTAGGATTTTGATACATTTCAAGTGTTCACCTACACTTGAGACTCTCTATCTCCATTCTTCCTATCTAATTAAATAACTCTTCAATCCTTGTATAGGTCACTTCCAAGAGGCCACAAGAACTTGTGTTCAGTAATGGTTTAGTTAGTGTTTCCTATCATCTCTCCATTTACTCCTATTTATTTGATTTAATGAGCTAAACCACTAAATCCTCTCATCTAGGTTTTGGGAAATCCATTTCATCATTTGGAATTATATCTTCCAAGTTTCTATAGGAGTTAATAATTGGTAAATAAAATAATATAAAATTTTTATGCTTTCCAAAATTCTCCAATCCTTAAAGATTCTTTCTTCCAAGTTTCTATAGGATTTAATAATTGGTAAAAGAAATTTTATAAAATTGTTATGCTTTACTGATTTCTCCATTTATATGATAGTGACTAAATCCCTAGAAATATTATTCTAGGCTAGTATAAATCTTATTATGGTGATTTATCATCATCCTATAGTCTTTGAAAGAAAGTTTTATGCTAGTTCTGGTAGGTGATCCATCCTTTTATTAATATTTTCAAAGTGTTAAAAAAGAAATAGTATGAAGCCGAGTGAATTTAATTAAAAAAACGGTTTCATAATTAAATAGTTATCTTCAATTATTTTTTAATATAGGAAACTATTATTTTGGATTAATCCGTATTATTAACTTGAACATGCCTTATTAGTTTCATATGTCTTACTTTATACATGTTTAGTCTTCCAAATATATTGTAATAATTTTTCTAGGTTAGTATTAATCATATTTGGTTTAATTTTTATGTTTAACTATAGTACATATGATTTAAAAGATAGAATCTATATTTGTACATGCATCATATTGAAAAGAGTTAGTTAATTATGTTATATGTGTTCATGTTTAACAAGGTTACTATGTCATGTTCACTATTTATTTATTATTAAGAATTTTGAATGAAGTATATGGATGTTATTATTTATATGACAAGGTTTTATTAAGATAGACGAATAGGTTGGTATAAATAAGATAGGCTCTCAGTATCCTGAATTGTTGTACCCATTTCCCAATTTATCAAAGGAAAAGGATGAAATATTTCCTTGGATCAGTATATATATTCCTATTTCCCATGAGACAAGTTTTGTACCTAGGATTAGTTACTTAATTGTTCCATAAATTCTAGGATTGGCATGAGGTAGGTAAAATAGGTTTGGATCCTACTTGTATTGAGAGTAAATTATTATAAAAAATATTAATATTTGATAATGAGAACAACATATATTAATTATTTTGTCTTCTTATATGATTTTTCTATATTATTGTTGCATAAAGTTGAGTTTATCGAAATTCCTAATAGGATCTGTGAAGACACTAGGGGTGGATAAGGTGTTTCATGTTTTTACCAAATTCTACATTTTCTTATTAACCCCATTTGGAATTTAATCTCTATTATTTGTTAGTGTATATGGATTTATTTAACGTTTATCCCAGAAATCATCAAGTATAGGTAATTTAAGTAAATCAAATAAAGGGGCACACCATTTTTTAAAAGTTTTGGTAGTAAGACCTATACCTTACCTTGATGGGTAATACTCCATAATTAAGAATTATTTAATATAATCTGATGTTGATCATAATGAGCAGTGTCTCCTACACTAAGAATGAGTACCATATCATATACAATGAATTATTCTCATAGGAATTATCTAATAAGAATCAAACTGGACTTATCTGATTAGTTTCACATTGTTGTCACAACTTTACACTATAATATCCCTACATACACTGATTCGTATAGGTCTTATGGATTCCCACCATATATATGAAAATATTTATTTGAAGTTATTCTTAGATGTAGATAAAAAACTATTTACAAGATTCTTCTTCATCAATATTACTGGTCTCCTTCAACTGAACAACTACTTCTTCAAATGATAAAAGATATCAAGGAATAATACCTATAACTTAATCACTACTACAAATTAGATTCATAAGATTCTAAGGAGTCTTCTCATAGGGTTATCTCAATCAATATCTGATCTCTAGTGATATTTTATATCTAGAAGCTCCCCACTTAAATATTAATATGAATAAATGAAAACATACATATTAGGTCAACATATTTTATTCAACCCAAGAACAACATATATAAATATTACATCATTTTAGATGAATATTCAATACATCTCACAATAACACATGATTGAGGACCATAAAGGATTAGAGTCTTTAGATAATAGAAACATAATCTTCTTATTTCATGAAATATATTCAATATATCGCACAAAATTATTACCTTATAGTACTCTTATTAAATATAATCTATTTAGAACCTTTCTTCATGACCTAGGAAAAGTAAATATATAAAAGAGTGATATTAGGTTCTCATTAAGAGAAAACATGAGATATATCAATCATTAGAGGATAATATGATCATAAGGGTATGATAACATATTCCAGTGAATTCTCCCAGAATAAAATATTCCTATAGAATCAATTAATTTCAATAAGTATGATCTATAATGGTGTCAAAGCAGTAATCCACATCTAGTTATCACAATATAGGCATGTGGAATCATATGAATAATAAATCATAATCTTGTGAACATAGATAATTTTAATAATTTCCACACATAATCTACTAAGAATAACTAAAAATAGATCATAATCATGCATCAATATGTGAACTAATCTATTCACAATCATGTCCACGCATTTTCTTGTGAGCATATCTAGAAATAAATCATACTCATGCATCAATATGTGAAAAATTTTACTCACAATGATGTCCATTATTATTATCATCATCTCATGAGATATCAATATCACTTTAACCAATACATTAGAGGGATATAAAGGTCCCAAAAAATCACATAATAACAATCCATTCATATAAATGTTACAATATCATAAAGTATTAATCATATTATCAAATCATATCCCATAAAAAATAAATTAATTTCCTAAAAATATCATCATTTTAATCGTAGACTATCCAGATAAAGAATAAGGATGGTATCAAACATTATTACCATGTAAAAGTATAATTAATACCAAAGTATGCTATCATATATAAAATATTTCTTTTAAAAAAATCTCTAGAATAATTCATGAGTAAAGTACCCATTTCATTTTGAAACCACTTATTTAAAATATAAAAATTACTAAAATATCATGGAAAACATTTTCTTTGAAAGGAACCTTGGAAAAGTTTACAGGAATATTCAAATCATTGAGTGTTCATATTGGTATAAAATTACATTCATTCCATATAAGTTAAAATAAAACATTCATTTCATAATTTTTTAAAAAAGTAAAAAAGTACCACATTTAGAAAATGAAAAGAATACTCTTAAAATATTTTATAAAAAAGTAAATTAGGATAAAAAATAAATTTAAACATTCATATGAGAATATTAATTTTTTTTTATAAAACATGTATATGGAAGAAAATGTTTTTTAATTGAAGAGAGAAATAAATTCAGTTTCCCAAAAAAAATTATTTTGTTCTATTTATTACTTAAATAGAGAAAAATTATATTAAAATATGTAATTTATAGAAATAAATATAGGTGAAGAAAAATCATGAGAATTATTGAGAGGTAGATCATGTAATTTCATCATCTAAAACCTTAATCATAAACAATACTTATAAATAATGACATTATAACATAAAACCCTTACCTTAATTCATGTCTTTATTTATACACATTCAAGACTCCTCTTTATTGAGAACCCAATTTTTTGTTATAACTTAATCCTTGAATGAATGGTATTTTTTCATGAACATAATCTCTAGTACATGGTGAAGAAATATAAGATGGTAATATGGTAGGGATTAGATAAGAAATAAGGTTTAAAAGTTGTCTAGAAGAGATAAGAAGAGGTTCTATTTTATAAGTGAGGGTAGGGTAACTTTTGAAATTAGTTAAAATATTAAATTATAATAAATTCATTCTCAAGAAAAATGATTATAAATGGTCATATATTCCAATATTATGTAGGATGTGGTTGAAATATCATCAACCAATAATTTTTTCTTTTTTCTTTCCTTTTTAAACCTTATATTTTTGTTTTGTAGAGTCCTATGTTTTTGAAATGGACTAAAATGCAAAGCATTTTGAAATTATTCATTTAATAGATAAGAAAAATTTAGAACAATGTTTTAGAACTGAATTATGTGAGTTGGAACACTTCTATGTGATGTTTTTGGACTTGATAGAATTATTTTTTTTAAGTTTACCGGGTGGCTCGTGGTGTTTCGGGAGTTCCAGACCCAAAAAATCCAAGTTTTGAAAAGCTGCAGATGGTGCATGGTTTGTCTGAAACTATGCAGCCCACTATAGAAAATTGTGCAACCCTGTTTAAGGGGGTGCAGTGGATTTGTGCATAAAATTTTCCATGTTTTCTAAACTTTGTGCCTAGCTCACATGGTTGATGTTTTTGGGAAGTACCTCGACACTATTCATCGCACGGTCTTCTCACGGTTAGGCCAACCATGCAGGACAAACTGTGTGAGGGGAATTTCTTAAATATGGGGTTCTTCCCTATTGGCGCATGATTTTCCAAACTGTGTAACTTAAAGAGTGTGGTGTAAATGTTTTAAAGAAAGTGTTTAAATTAAAATAAAATAAAAATAAAATGAAATAAAACACTTATCCCTCTCCCCTCTCATTTTATGTATCACCCCAGGGGGTTCCCTTTTGCCGCACACTCGACACCCTCCCTGACACCTCCTCTAATATTTATTTTTGGATAGATTTACACTATTTTCTCCTTAAATCCACCAAGGTAGGCCCCCTAATTCTCTATTATCTTAGTTTCCACCGTGGTTTGGATTACTCATCACAGAGTGTGGCTCGGCTGAACCTAGGGTTTGATGAAAACCCAGATTTTTAGTTCCTCTTAGTTGTAGGGTTGTGAAAATGGCCTCCTGGGTTATGGTGGCCCTGTTCTAGTAACCTCCCCCTAAGGTGAGGTAGTTTAAGTCGATTCGGTCCTCCATCCTCCAATTAAGGTAAATATTTATATTGTTTATTTTTATTGCACCCTCAAAATTAGGGTCTTTTGGTATTTATGAATCTCAAGATTTGATGTAGGGAGTTGTGGTCAATTTTGAGGGCACACACACATATTCTCAGAAATTAATTTTTATATATAAATATACGTATCTTCCATGTGTTTGTTCCCTTATAGAATGGGGAACATGTGCATTGGGATAAGGGATATATATATATATATGTATAGATAAAGGTATGCGCATGCGAGTGGATGACTGCTTGAGTTAGAAAGAATTGGCTTGGACATCTCATGAGGTGGTGTCCTTAACCTTGCCATTTTATGTTTAAGAATGCATTAGTTAATTATTTAATGATTCTTTATTATTTGAATTTATATTTTAGATTTAAATGCCTAATTATGATAAATGATTTGTTTAAAAATAAAGGCATTATTTTATAATAAAACCCCTCCAATAGAGGTGTGCTATCTTCAAGCTAAAAAGTAGTTATTTGACCCTTATGATTTCTTGAGTTATTTTATTAATATTTCTTATTCCTTGATGTTACATTTGAGATATGGAATGTTTAGGACATGGCCCCTGATGGAATTATAAAAAATGAGTTTCCCTTTTTAAATGATTAAAGAAACAAGGCACTGTCTATGTTCTTAGCCCGGTTTTAGATTGGATTTACCCATGTGTGATGTTTTTATATACTTTTCATTTTAGTGTATTGAAACGTTTGATCCACCATTCTAGTGGTCTTGGCTTGAAATTTATAAGGGTAATATTTTATATATTAAATGGCTTGAATTATCTTGTGAATTTCATAATGTCCAGTACTATGTATGCTCACCACTTGACACACCTAAGGTAAGTTCTTTAATATGATAATTAAATGTGAAATGGAAGTTGGAAATTATACTATGTATATGACTTTACCTTATTAAATATAATTAAATAACAGGTTGAATTTCTGTATCACCCTTACCATGTTAATGGAAAGTACCAAAATGAACCTTTATTATTGAAAATTCCTTAAATAGATTTAATGAATGGTTTCAAGCTACTTGGCCTTATCACACTAATAAAAGGCAAGTCTTGAACCAAATGGACTTATCGAATGATTATGACTTGATTAAAGGTTTCATGACCAACTTTCCTTTTCACACTAATGAAAGGTAATTTATTTAACCTTATGAAATATATATGACTTCTTTATCAAAATAGGAATTTTCCAACTCAAGCTCACCTTGGATTCCCATGGGAATGCCTTGATCACTTGAGGAACCCAATATAAATTTAAGGATACAACTTGTTTTGGTGGATATCCACCTAGAACCCCATACTTATCTAACCTTGGATGCTTGGAATGACACTGTAGGACCCCTCATGTAGTACTGTGGGATGCACTGGACACACTCCTTGGATCCATCATTGACAAGTAGGTTCCATGGTTAAATCCCATCGGGCCTAGTCATTGCATAGCCCCATTTTACCTTGGATGAACTCCTTGGACTCAATAGGAATATTTTTGTGGAATTCCTTGGTTTATGTTCTATATATTACACTCTTAAACCTCTATAGGATGCCTTGTATACACTCCTTGGATCCAACATTGATAAGTAGGTTCCATAGTTAAAGCTCATTGAGACCAGTCATTGCTTAGCCCCATTTTACCTTGGATAAACTCCTTGGAATCAATAGGAATATCATTGTGGAATACCTTAGACTATGATACTTGGATTACAATCTTACCCTTAGCCAGGATACAATCATTACATATTTGGTGACCCTTTAGGTTTAGGTTTCCTTGGTTATTACCATGGAACTTCATTATTAAATATCATCACATGTTGCCTTGTTACATCTTGAAACCCTCATGATTGAAAACATGTGTCTTATTTATAAACTAGTAATAATAAATTAATGAACTGGGAACAATTTCAGACACCATCCAAGGGCCTAAGTAGGAATATCTTTCTGGTGTCCCATAGGAACTTGGATGGGTGATGTTTATTTATTATGTTTGTCATTATTATATATACCTACACAATATTTAATTTATATTACACTACCGGGATTGGCCTATACACTGTGGGTTTTGGGCTACTAATATTTATATCTCACACCCTGATTAGGTACCCTTGGTACCGAATTATACTTTATATTTACAGGATCTAGGTTGATTGATGTTTTTCTTGTACCTGGGAGTTAGGAGTATAGGACCGAGTTAGAGCTCAGGATTCTTATGGAGATCTCCCATGGGGATTTTCTATCTTTCTTTATTTGAGTAATGTATTATTATATTTGTAAGAGCATGTTTTATTTTTTACTGGTTTCAGTTTTGTTTCATCACCATGTCATGTATTCTTCTATTGTATAAAGAAGCATTGGCCACTTTTATTAAATTGTTATTAATTGTCTTCCCCTTCCTTTTTATTGCCTTATTTATTACTTCTTTCACTATTAATTGTTATTTACTTTGTAATACCACTTTTTATCTATGATAAAAAGGTATCGTGTCTCCACTATCACCTCCTGAGACCCTCACAGCTAGTCGGCAGCCTCTGGTGTATAAGGAGATGCACTTGATGCCTTGTGAACCACTGGTCCGGCTACCAGTTCGATGATAAGACGGGTTGAGATGTTACAAAGTGGTTTCAAAGGAGGTAAAATTTTTACTTGGTCTTACTATTTTGGGTTGGTAGATAGGAGAGTAGGAATGTGTTGGCACTTGGTTAATAGCTGTTCTTGAGATGGATCACCCCACATATGGGAAATGGCCAAGTGGCCAGTGCTGGGATTGATTTTCATGTTGTTTTTTATTATAGTTGATATGATTTCCCCTATAATGATTGATTTAATTTTCAATACTTGTGATTTATGAAATTATGAAGTTTACCCTTATCCTCCTATGGCAAGGATGAAACATTTCATTAATCATAATAGAAAAGTAGGAAATTCACATGCCATGCATATGTCAGTTCATGTAGTTGCATCTATAGGCTGCTTGCTGTTTTGGATTTTGTGCCTTGAGTGCTATGACATGATTAGATTTATACCTATTAGGGTAATTCACTTGCATACCTCATATGTTTACTTCTCGTTATAACATGATCATGTTATTAAAATTCCACGATTCTATGATTTCAGCATGTTGATCTATATTAGCTGCTTGTAGTGACATGCCTTTCCTTATTGACATGTAATTAGTTTCTTTAAAAAATTAAATGGTTATAATTTATTCTGGAGACAGTTTTCAGTTGTAAGGTGTATGTGAACCTTATAACTGGAAAAAGGTAACTCATGTATTTGAACCCTTATAAAAGTAAGCTAAAGTTTAAATTTTAAAGTGAAATTGGTTTTTAACTAAAGGGATCCAAATTCCAAATTTTAAAGAATATGAGTGATTTATAGGTTTGTAGGTAGCCAACCATACCACTGAACCATTTTATGTGATCTTGTAAAATTATGAATTTAGTTTGGTTTCAATTGATGGGAGCCAATTTTCTATCCATGTTTTATTCCTATGTTATGCTTTCATGGATTTTGTTCTTTATTTCTGTATGATTCATGTCTAATGAACTACCATGATTATTCCATGATTCATGTTTATGATCTTTTATATGTAGGGTATGATCTTCTATTTTTATGATAATGTTCTCATACCCTTATGTCTATGATTATGCTTACATATCTCCAATGTTTACCCTTACTGAGCATCTGAGATCACCCATTTTTATGTTTCGCTTCCCAGGTTATGAAGAAATATTTCTTGTATGATATGTATAAGAGGGGTTCTAGTATTGATAACCTAGTGGTAGATAATGTAGCTCACTCATGTAATAGTGTTTAGGTTTCCATGTTTCCAAAGAAACTAAACTAATACAATGTTTGGGAATTTGTTTGTATAATGTATTAAGTATTATGAAAAAGTGATGCAATGTTAATGTATGAAAAGTGAAGGTATCTACAGTTGGTATCAGAGTGAAGGTTTAGTCAAACATTGGGAACTAGGATGAGAAAAAATTAATGAGATTCATAGGTATATTTCTAAGGATATGTTTAGGGATGTCTCTAAGGATAAGTATAAGGTTGAGTTAACGTTTAAGAAAATGTCCTAGAATTTTAGTAAAGGATAGAGTGCTTGGTTTCCAAGAAATGAATCCCTGTATGTATACTACAAGTGGATGTAGATCTAGCATTGATGTATCTAGGAGTAGCAACTCTGAAAACATGTCCCGAATCTGACTTGGGATAATCTGGTACCTGACAATGAACCTTGCTGCAAACTTTGTTTGACTGTAACACCCGATATTTTTATGATAAATATATTGTTTTTATGTTATATACATCATCAAAGGAATATTTCACTACACACAACACTATCTTGGCTTGCTTTACACGCAATCACGACCTTCCTCGATAGCTTCCATTGTACGCAATACCGAGTTTCACTAAATGACGATATGCTATTAAAATATTATTAAAACTAGCCTTTATGAATAGTAATACCCACTTTTTGAAATTTTATAAATTTTATATTTCAAAATGGACTTCATTTTTGGATTCGGAATATCAAAACTAGACAAGGGTGAATTTTTGGTATTTTTCTAAAAACTTTCAATTTTTGATGAATAGTGAAAACACTAGGTTACTATTTAAAAACCGACTTTTTATTTAAAAAATTATTTATTTTATTTAAATTTATTTTAGGTCAAAATTGATACATAATACCTATATAAGTCCAATGTAATTCATTGGAGTCATTTTATAATAATTTTAGATATATAAATTTTTTATTGAACTTTTCACCGTCTTTTACCCACCACCAAGGAGAGTTTGAAAATTTACATAAAACTTAATCTTACCACTTCTATGAGTGGAATTTCAAAAATTTGAGAGACACAGTTAATATCAAGGATTAAATGTGGTTCAATAAGATAAAAATAATTTTTGGTGAATAGTAACTTTTTACTTTTATTTACCACGGTTAAAAGTAAATAGGGTAATTAAGGGTAAAAATGATATTATTATTACCATAAAACATGTCCTAATTCTATTGGATAAGTTTAATTAGACCAAAAACAACCTTGGGAATAAAATATGACCATTTAGGTCCACTTGGATTAGATTAGGACATTTAATATTATTTTATTTAAAGAAGAGTTAAAATAGTTAAAATCAATGTTTAATAAGTAAAACATTTTTAATACAGGGTTATAAATAAGATAAATTAGAATATAAATATTCATTAGAAAGATAAAACTATTTCTTACATAATGGTATTTTATTTATAATTTTTAGACTTTAAATAATTTAATTTATTTATGACACAATGATGATGCAGTAATTACCTTGTTAAGGAAATATTAACATAATTGATATTATAAATACCCAAATAAATGTAATTTGAGTCTTTTCATGAATTAGAATAATTTTATAGGTTAATATGACATATTATTATTGATTTAGTTAATGTTTTGCGAACTAATAATGCTGTTATGATTTAAAAAAAATCAATTACCAAATAGTGTCAAAATTGGCATAAAATAGTTTTTAAAACAAATATTATATTATTAATTGTTATTTTATTCCTAAAAATATAAGGTTCTGACAAATAACTTAGATAAGGTTATATATATTAATAATTAACCACTTGGGGTTCTTTTGGCTTGTTATAGTAAGTTTATTAACCATATAGTGTAAGAAAACAAGAAGTCACGGTAAAATTTAAATTATTTAACTTAGAGTTAAATCTAAATTATTAGGTTAAAATAGTAACCTAAACTTGTCTAAAATCTATTGGTTGAGAGGATTTAGACCCCTCCCCACCTAATATTCCAAATAAATCAATTTGGAGCTATTAAAAACCGAATACGACTTTATTATAAAATAATATTTTAAGTTTTTCCTAAAGTGCCCCTCTCCTCCCTTATAAAAGACAGCTCCTCCCTCTCCTCTTTACACAAATTTGAGCATTCAAGCTCAGCCCAACCCTGAAAATTTTCCTTATCAGATTCCCTAGAAACATCCTAGAGGTCCTGGTCTTCTTACAAGACCATATTTAGTGCCCTAAGAGGAGGTTAAGAAGAGGCGCTTCAAAGAAGAGGTATTGTCCATTACCGATTCTTTCAACTTTATTTCTTCTTCTAATTATTCTTCTTTAGTTTTTTCATTATGTAGTAATAACATAAGTATAAATAATATACTGATATGTTATTATAAATATGAAACAACCCTATTTCACATTCTATCCATCCTACAGAAAATGAAATCACTGCGCGTGCGTACGTACGGAGTACCGTCTCCACGCCGTGATGTAATCTGTTTTCCACCACCACCTTACTTGGATGGGTATAATGGTGTAAAGATTAACTATATATTATTATTGTAAAGTTATATTGATTATGAAATAGTATAAATACACTTTAATACAATTCCATGATCATGGGAATGATATCATCGCTCGTGCGTACGTACGGCCTACCGTCTCCACAATGTGATGCGACTCATTCTACATGATCTTCATTGAATAATGATTATATAAATGAATTTAATGAATAAATATGATATATATTACACTAATAACATTATGTAAATGAGGCATCTATAACCTAAAAATAATAATAAGAATTTATTCGACAAAACACGCATAAGAACAAAAAAGCAATAAACACCCGAATAACAAGTAGCAATGAAATATTACTAATAAGAAGCTAAGAATATGACCATATATGATATAATACCAATGATTAAGATTCTGGAATAAGTCAATAACCTTATTTAAATCATTATACAGGAGGTTAGGACACGTAATAAGCAAATCAGACCCAAGGTAAGGGAAAATCTCACAATCTCATTTTCATCCAAGATTGTTTATACTTCATAATTTACTGGGGAATATTTATCATCCACATTCATGTTTCCTCAATATGTAATATTATTTCTATCCTACTACAATTTTTTAAATCCAATTTTACCCTTTGGTGAGTTTTTAGTAAAATATATGAAAGGAATATTTTTTCATTTTTAGTACGAGGTACTTTTTTGAATTTTCCGGCCAAAGTACGAGAAGGATGTTTTTCTTTAACTTATATGACATGAATGGATTTTTTGAACATTATTTCCATGAATCTTAATTTACAAGTTTTCAAGTTTATTTTTAATCAACTTCTTTTAGTTTAAAATTGTATGACATGTTAAGAAAGGAAAAATGTTTTTAAAGTAGAAATGATATTTTCCTCAAGAATGAAGTTCAAGTGTTTTATCAAAATTATTTACCATATAAGATAATATAGGGTTATCTTTATATCCCTATTTTTACATTGATTTTTATTATGTTATGATGGAATTATTTTTATGATGTCCATTTATCTTATATGGATTATGCTATTATGGAATGATATTTAAGAATCCCATTTTTATTACATGGGTTATACTATGATTTATGATTTTGTGGAACACATAAGAATGGTTTCATTATGAGATGGGTGGGACCTATATCTCCCTCCAATGCATTGGGTAAAGATTTATATCTCATGAGATAGACATGGCTGGAACGGTAGGTTAATCCGGTTCAGTGATACAGGACTGAAACGAGGAGTGAACTCGGTTCAGAAATGGAGTTTGTCCGCTAAGATAGTCTTGGAAATGAGTCTTGACTACTAAGAAATGATTATCTATAATTATGTGTGTATTCCACAAAGTTTCACGTTTTATGTTATTATTGTTGGGATTACATTTCACTACTATGATTTATCCCATGTTATAAAATTATGATCTCTTTTTCATTTTAGGATATCCAAAATGACATGTTCTTATGAATATGATGTGATTGATATTTCTTTTGTTTACCCTTACTGAGAATTTGAGCTCACCATTTGTATGTTTTCTTTTCCATAGGCCAGGAAGAAGGGTATTAAGTAATATATGCCAAAAGGGACTCTATGAATGATAAAATAAAAGGGATACAATGTAGATAATTTATGAATCAGTTGTTTATGTTTCCCAGTTTCTAAAGAAACTATACCTATACGGTCCTTTCATGGTTTTGTTATATGTTATAATAAGTGTGCTTAAATTTTGAAGCAATAACAATGTATGTAAAGTATGGGTTGTTATAGTTGGTATCAGAGTAAAGGTATAGTCAACCTTTGGAAACTAGGATGTGAAAGCCTTAGTAAGAACCCTAAGGATATATCTAAGCATAGAACACAATCTTAGTGTTTTAGAAATGGGCATGAAAAACCTATGATAAGACCTTAAGTGTGAAATTTTATTCTTGATTATGTGGTTTTCCTATTATAATTAGTGTTGCTCAAACTATTATTCTTGGTTTTAGTCAATGGCTGGAACCCAAAGGAACCGTGTTAATAATGAATGCGATGGGAAATTCAATGATTGTCCCCCTGAGCAACCAAATGTTATGGGATATGGAATACAAAATCTTATAACCATGCTCACACAACTTTCTCAAGATATGAATCATGCAGGACTTCCAAACGAGCAAAGGAAGGAGCAACATTCTGTTGAATCCTTCATGAGGTAGTGTCCACCCTCATTCAGCGGGTCTACTAACCCATTAGTGGCTGAAAAGTGGATCAGTACCACTGAAAAGATATTTTTAGTTCTTTAATGTTTTGAACATGATAAAGTCATCTTAGAAATATATCGTTTTGAAGGTGAAGCTGATCAATGGTGGAATATTATCAAGAATATGAGGCAAAGGGATGAAATTGAATCCATGGAATGGGACGAGTTCAAGAACTTATTTTTCAATAAGTAATTCCCTCGTATTCTTCGAACAAAGATGGGGAAGGAGTTTCTTGAACTGAAGCAAAATGATGATGAATCTGTTGGTACCTACGAAGAAAATTTTACAAGACTTGCAAGGTACACTTCTGGGATTATTATCCAACCTGAGAGTAAGATCGATCGATTCTTTAGTGGCTTAAAACCAAGTCTTTGAAGGGCGTTATCCATAAGGGACTTCAATAGCTATGAGGAAATCGTTCGATGTGCTCTCTAGGTTGATATGGAGATTGGAGTAACCCATCAGTCATATGGGTTTGATAAGAAGAAGAAAATTGAATTCAAAGGGAAATATAAAGACCACAATGAAAAGAATATGAGTTTTCCCGTATGTTCAAAGTGTGGAAATAAACATGGAGGGAGTTGTCTTAAAGGTACAAGTAAATGTTTAAAATGTGGAAAGGAAGGTCATCGGGCATTTGAATGCCATAATGATGGGAAGAATATGTCTAATTATGCGAATAAAGAAAAGGATACACAGAGTGCACCTCCTACACTTCAATGTTACAAGTGAAAGTAAATGGGGCATTATTCCAATCAATTCCCTAATCCAAGGGTTTTTGATGATGATCGATGTCAACAAACTCTTAAGGCTAAAGACAAAAGAAAGTCACATGCAATTTCTATCAGCGATGTGGAGTGTGATAACGAAGTGGTGAAAGGTACACTTACCATCCACTCTAAAGTAGAAAATGTTTTATTTGATTTTGGATCCACCCAATCTTTTATTTCTGAAGAATTTTCTAAGGGTATCGCCATATTACCTCTGCAGTTAGATATTGAGTTAGCTATGACAACCCCTAATGGCACAACAGTCACATCAAAAGTTTACAATTCTTCTCTGATTGAAGTTTGTGGGAAAGTGCTTCCTGCAAATCTTGTGATCCTTCCTATAGTTGAATTTGATGTGATTCTTGGCATGGATTGGCTTTCTTTATATGGAGCTCATATCAATTTACAAAGAATGGAATTCACATTTCATATTCCAGATCAATCTATGATCGTCTATCGATGAAAGGATGAACATAACCTTCTAGTGGAAATTTCATCCATCCTATGGGTCTTGATTCCACTAAATGAAGGTTATTTATCTCAAATGGTTGGAGAGAAACTCACAATTAAGAATAAGCCCATTGTACGGGAGTTTGATGATGTATTTCCGGAGAAATTTCCTGGTCTTCCACCAAATCATGAAGTTGAGTTTTCAATAGAACTCGTATGAGGTGATTTACCTATTTCAAAGACACATTATAGAATGGACCCAATTGAGTTTCAGGAATTGAAGAAGCAAATCCAAGAGAATCTTTATAAGGGATTCATACACCCTAGTGCATCACCTTGGGGATCACCTGTTCTGTTTGTTAAGAAGAAAGATGGATCAATGAGACTCTGCATTGATTATCGAGAACTTAATAAGATGACTATCAAGAACAAATATCCTCTCCCATGCATTGATGAATTATTTGACCAACTACGTGGAGCTCAATAATTTTCCAATATTGATCTTTGTTTAGGGTATCATCAATTAAGGGTCAAAAGATATGATATACCAAAGATGACTTTCTGTATAAGGTATGGACACTATGAATTTATAGTGATGCCATTTGGTCTTACTAATGCCCCTGCTATCTTCATGGATCTAATGAATAGAGTCTTTAGAGACTATCTTGATCAGTTTTTGGTAGACTTTATAGATGATATTATTTTCTATTCAAAGAGAAAGGAAGAACATGAAGATCACTTGATAATTGTATTGAATACCCTGAGAAAGGAGAAGCTTTAGGCCAAATTTACCAAGTGTGAATTTTGGCTTCAAAAAGTTGCATTTTTGGGTCACATAATCTCAAAATAGTGGATATATGTGGATCCAGAAAAAATAAAAGTTATCGAAAGATGGTCGAGACCAACAATAGTAACTGAGATCTAAAGTTTTCTTGGTTTGGCTGGATATTATCGACGTTTTGTGAATGATTTTTCACGATTATCTAATCCACTCACCAGGCTGACTTGAAAAGGAGTTAAGTTTGTTTGGATAGAGGAGTGTGAAGAGAATTTAAAGGAGTTAAAAAGAAGGTTATCCAGTGCACCTGTGCTCACACTACCTTGTAGTGGAGAAAGGTTTGTGATCTATAGTGATGCATCCAAGAAGGGACTGGGGTGTGTTCTCATGAAAAATGATATGGTGATAGCTTATGACTCATGACATTTGAAAATCCATGAGAAAAATTACCCAAATCATGATTTAGAGTTATCTGCGGTAATATTTGCATTAAAGATTTGGAGGCATTATCTTTATGGTGAAATGTGTGATATTTATACTGATCATAAAGTTTTAAAGTATATTTTCACACAAAAGGAGCTGAATATGCGCCAAAGAAGGTGGTTGGAGCTGATTAAGGATTATGACTGCTCAATTCATTATCACCCTGGGAAAGCAAAAAAGGTGGCAGATGCATTAAGTCGAAAAGACCATGCTAGCTTATCCATGATGAGGATCACAAAAGATCCAATATTTATGGATTTAAAAAGGATGGATCTTGGAATTATAATGGAATGGAAAAAATCTTATCTTTCTAAAATGAATGTTCAACCATCTATACATGTGAAGATTAAAGAGTCACAAAAAGAAGATGTAGATTTACAAAAGAAAGTGAGAAATGTTCCTGAATTTAACCTGGATTATGATGGGATAATAAGGTTCAGGAATCAGGTTTGTGTTCCTCCCATCCCTGAATTAAAGAAGGATCTGCTGGATGAGGCTCATATTTCTTCATTCTCTATTCATCCTGGAAGCACGAAGATGTATAAGGACCTGAAAGAGTACTTCTGGTGGGATGACATGGAAAGAGATGTTGCTGAATATGTCTCTCGATTCTTGGTTTTTCAGCAAGTTAAATCTGAGAGACATAAGTCTAAGGGGATGTTACAACCATTACCCATACCCTAATGGAAATGGGAAAACGTCACTATGGACTTTGTCACCGGACTTCCTAAAACATCCAAAGGCAATAATGTTATCTGGGTCACATTTGATCGTCTTAAAAAGTTGGCACACTTCATTTCTATTAGAGAGGATTTCTCTCTTGATCAGCTTGCCAGGATATATGTAAAGGAAGTGGTAAGATTGCATGGAGTACCACTTTCCATTATATCTAATCGGGATCCAAGGTTTACCTCAAAGTTTTGGCGAAGTCTTCATCATACTCTTGATACAGAGTTGAGTTTCAGCACTGCTTATCATCCTCAGACAGACGGTCGGTGTGAGAGAACAATTCAAACTCTAGAAGATATGTTAAGATATTTATCTATGGATTTCAAAGGTGGTTGGGATCAACACCTACCTTTGGTGGAATTTTATTATAATAATAGCTTTCACTCCTGTATTCAGATGGTTCCTTATGAAGCTCTCTATGGAAATAAATTTCGAAATCCAACTTGTTGGGATGAAGTTGGGGAAGGAAAGCTATTAGGACCTGATCTTGCTGATGAGATGACAGAAATGGTCCAATATATTCAACAACACATAAGAACATCTCAGATTTGACAAAAAAGTTATGCCGGTAACCGAAGAAAATACCCAGAGTTTGAAGTGGGTGATAAAGTGTTCTTCCGAATATCTCCTTGGAAGAGAGTAATGAGATTTGGAATGAAGGGAAATCCGAACCCTAGGTATATCAGTCCTTTCAAAATACTGGATCGTGTTGGGAAGGTAGCTTACCGATTGGTGCTTCCACCGAATCTCTATCAAGTTCACGATGTGTTCCATGTATCCCTCCTAAGAAAGTACATACCCTATCCTTCACATGTACTCAGCTCAGAAGTTGTACCACTGGAGCAAGATCTTTCTTATAAAGAATAGCCGATAGAGATTCTGGATCATAGCAAAAAAGTCCTACAGAACAAGACCACTCTCTTGGTGAAAGTTTTATGGAGGAACCACCAATTAGAAGAAGCTACATGGGAGCTTGAGGATATGATGAGGGAGAGGTATCCTCATCTGTTTGTTACAAAGTGAAGAATTTCGAGGGCGAAATTCATTTTAAGGGTGGTAGAATGTAACACCCGAGATTTTTATGAGAAATATTTTGTTTTTATGTTATATAAATCATTAAAGGAATCTTTCACTACACACAAAATTATCTTGGCTTGCTTTACACGCAATCATGACCTTCCTCGATAGCTTGCATTGTACACAATACCGAATTTCACTAAACAACGATATGCTATTAAAATATTATTAAAACTAGCCGTTATGAAGAGTAATACCCACTTTTTGAAATTTTATAAATTTTATCATTCAAAATGGACTTTAGTTTTGGATTCGGAATATCGAAATTAGCCTAGGGTGAATTTTTGGTATTTTTCTGAAAACTTTCAATTTTTGATGAACAACGAAAACACTAGGTTACTATTTAAAAACTAACTTTTTATTTAAATAATTATTTATTTTATTTAAATTTATTTTAGATCAAAATTGATACATAATACCTATTTAAGTTCAAAGTAATTCATTGGAGTCATTTTATAATAATTTTAGATATATAAAAATTTTATTGAACTTTTCACCGTCTTTTACCCACCTCCTAGGAGAGTTTGAAAATTTACATAAAACTTAATTTTACTGCTTCTGTGAGTGGATTTTCAAAAATCCGAGAGACATGGTTAATATAAATAAGTAAAATGTGGTTCAATAAGATAAAAATAATTTTTGGTGAATAGTAACTTTTTACTTTTATTTACCACGGTTAAAAGTAAATAGGGTAATTAAGGATAAAAATGGAATTATTATTAACCTAACACGTGTCCTAATTCTATTGGATAAGTTTAATTCGACCAAAAAACCCTTAGGAATAAAATATGGCCATTTAGGTCCACTTGGATTAGATTAGGACACTTAATATTATTTTATTTAAAGAAGAGTTAAAATAGTTAAAATCAAAGTTTAATAACTAAAACATTTTTAATACAGGGCTATAAATAAGATAATCTCGACTATAAATATTAATTAGAAAGTTAAAAATATTTCCTACATAATTTTATTTTATTTATAATTTTTAGATTTTAAATAATTTAATTTATTTATGACACAATGATGAAGAACTAATTACCTTATTAAGGAAATATTAACATAATTGATATTATAAATACCCAAATAAATGTAATTTGAGACTTTTAATGAATTAAACTACTTTTATAGGTTAATATGACATATTAGTATTGATTTAATTAACTTTTTTCTAACTAATCATGTTGTTATGATTTTTAAAAAAATCAACTACCAAATACTATCAAAATTGACATAAAATAGTTTTTAAAACAAATATTATATTATTAATTGTTATTTTATTCCTAAAAATCTAAGGTTCGGTCAAATAACTTAGATAAGGTTATATATATTAATAATTAACCACTTGGGGTTCGTTTGGATTGTTATAGTAAGTTTATTAACAATATAGTGTAAGAAAACAAGAAGACACGGTAGAAGTTAAATTATTTAACTTAGAGTTAAATCTAAATGATAAGGTTAAAAGAGTAACCTAAACTTGTCTAAAATCTATTGGTTGAGAGGATTTATACCCATCCCCACCTAATATTCAAAATAAATCAATTTTAAGCTATTAAAAACCGAATATGACTTTATTATAAAATAATAATTTAAGTTTTTACTAAAGTGCCCCTCTCCTCCCTTATAAAAGGGAACCTCCTCCCTCTCCTCTTTACACAGCTTTGAGCCTTCAAGCTCGGCCAAACCCTGCCCATTTCCCTTCTCAACTTCCCTATAAACATCCTAGAGGTTCTGGTCTTCTTTAAAGACCATCTTTAGTGCCCTAAGAGGATGTTAAGAAGAGGCGCTTCAAAGAAGAGGTAATGTTCGTTACCGATTCTTTCAACTTTATTTCTTCTTCTACTTATTCTTCTTTAGTTGTTTCATTATGAAGTAATAACATCAGTATAACTAATATAGTGATATGTTATTATAAATATGAAACAACCCTATTTCACCTCTTATCCATCCTATGGAAAACGAAATCACCGCGCATGTGTACGTACGAAATACCGTCTCCACGTCGTGGTGTAATCCGTTTTCCACCACCACATTACTTGGATGGGTATAATGGTGTAAAGAATAACTATATATGATTATTTTAAAGCGATATTGATTCTGAAATTGTATACATACACTTCAATACAATTCCATGATCATGAGAATGATATCATCGCTCGTGCGTACGTACAACTTACCATCTCCACGATGTGATGCGACTCGTTATACATGATATTCATTGCATAATGATTATATAAATGAATTGAATGAATAAATATGATATATATTACACTAATACCATTCTGTAAATGAGGTATCTATAACCTAAAAAGAATAATAATAATTTATTCGAAAAAACACGCATAAGAACAAAAAAAACAATAAACACCCGAATAACATGTAGCAATGAAATATTACTAATAAGAAGCTAAGAATATGACCATATATGATATCATAACAATGAGTAAGATTCTGGAATAAGTCAATAACATCATTTAAAATGTTATACAGGAGGTTCAGACACGTATGAAGCAAATCAGACCTAAGGTAAGGGAAAATATCGCAATCTCATTTTTATCCGAGATTGTTTATACTTCAGAATTTACTGGGGAATATTTATCATCCACATCCATTTTTCCTCAATATGTAATATTATTTGTATCCTCCTACAATTTTTTAAATCCAATTTTACCCTTCGGTGAGTTTTTGGTAAAATATACGAAAGGAATCATTTTTCATTTTTAGTACGGGGTACTTTTTTGACTTTTCCAGCCAAAGTACGAGAAGAATGTTTTTCTTTAAATTATACGGAATGAATGGATTTTTAGGACATTATTTCCATGAATCTTACTTTACAAGTTTTCAACTTTATTTTTAATCAACTTCTTTTATTTTAAAATTGTATGACATGTTAAGAAAGGAAAAATGTTTTTGAAGTAGAAAGGATATTTTCCTCAAGAATGAAGTTCAAGTGTTTTATCAAAATTATTTTGAATCTAAGATAATATAGGGTTCTGTTTATATCCCTATTTTTACATTTATTTTTATTATGTTATTATGGAATTATTTTTATGATGTCCTTTTATCTTATATGGATTATGTTATGATGACATGATGTTTAAGAGTCCCATTTTTATTACATGGGTTATGCTATGATTTATGATTTTGTGGCACACACAAGAATGGTTTAATTATGAGATGGGTGGGACCTATATCTCTCTCCAATGCATTGGGTAAAGATTTTTATCTCATGAGATAGAAATGGCTGGAACGACATGTTAATCCAGTTCAGTGATACAGGACTGAAACGAGGAGTGAACTCGGTTCAGAAATGGACTTTGTCCGCTAAGATAGTCTTGTCAATGAGTCGTGACTACTAAGAAATGATTCTCTATGATTATGTGTGTATGAAAAAAAGTTTCATGTTTTATGTTATGTTTATTGGGATTACATTTCACTACTATGATTTATCCCATGTTATGAAATTATGATCTCTTTTTTAGGTTAATATTTCCAAAATGATATGTTCTTATGAATATGATGTGATTGATATTTATTTTGTTTACCATTACTGTGAATTTGATCTCACTATTTTGTATGTTTTCTTTTTCCCTGGTCATGAAGAAGGGTATTAAGTAAGATATTCCAAAAGGGACTCTAGATATGATAAAATAAAAGGGAGATAGTGTAGATTATTTATGAATCAGTTGTTTATGTTTCCCAGTTTCTAAAGACACTATACCTATACTGTACTTTCATGGTTTTGTTATATGTTGTAATAAGTGTGCTTAAATTTTGAAGCAATAACAATGTATGTAAAGTATAGGTCGTTATGTTGACACTCCCAGGGGATATGATTTGTGAATTCACAAACACTTTAGGAACGTCATGTAGGATTTAAATAGAGGATGACTATGAATAACCTAGGATAAACCTAAGGTTTCATATATTAAAGTAGTAGGATCTATGATTTAGGAACCCTATAAGCAATTTTTCATGATTATATGGTTTCTAAATATGATAAATGTTTTTCACACTATGCATTCTAGTTTTAGTCAATGGAGATAACTAGAAATAACATGGTTAAGATTTAATTCTTTAGATGTGGGAAGTATGGTAATTATGAGAATCTATTTCCAAAGTGGAAATCACATAAAGAGAATTAGGAATGTGGTATGAGTATGGGTTATACTTATAAATATAAAGAGACCACAAATGACAAGGTAAAGGTATGTGATGATCTTCCAGTATTGTTTACATTAATCTTATGAATCATGATTAGATTGAGGTTGATGAACCATAAGACATGATTCATATTTCATATTATAGGAAAGAGGTATTAAGGAATAATTTGATGAATCATGAGTAATGGTTTAAGAATAACATTGGATGAATGTATTATTTATGTTTTGTAATTCAAAGATTATGTTATATTAATCATGACATATATAATTAATTTTAGTATACTTTTTCATTAAGGATTGAAAAGGACATGTTAAATAGTGATGAAGACAAATAAAATAGATTTAATGGAAATGTGATATTTTTATTATGATATGGTAACCGTTAATTAATGCTTGATGTTTAGATAATGTTGTTTGGATAAAGATATGATGGATATGAATAAGTAAATTGGATGATACATATTACCCTGGAAATGATTATTGAAAAAGTTTTCTATGTCATCAAGGATAAAGTCTAAAACATCTTGGATTGAAATAATATATCCATTAATCATTGTAATAAGGAAGAATCCATATTTTACAAAAGGATTTTTGGAAATTAAGGGAATATATGATGAGGGTATTCACATGTTTGGAATGTGACAACCAAGTGGTAATTTGTGATATATGGGGATCAATGTTAATCCGATTTCATGAATTTATTTCTAAAGCTTTGAATTTTATTATTTTAGAAGGGTTATGAGGTTAAACATTTATGGAATGTTTAGGTTAAACTTTAGATGAAGTCAGTAATATTAAAGTGTCATCTCTTCATATGAGGATTTACGCATATTGGATAGCCAGTTCAAACTACTTTATGTTGATGATAACTGATGGGATGGAATATCATGGGTCTGATGATATTTTAGTACTTCAGGAATGGAAATTTCACATTCCTTTTTAGTGAAATAGGTGAAGTTGATCAAGGAACAACAAAGGGTGATGTTGTCCTAAAATCATGAATGTATATATTTTCATGGAAATTATTCAACTTTTGGAAAAAGGATCTTCAAGACAAAAATTTTGTCTTAGTACCTTAGTTTATGATGAATTAGAAGGTCCCTTAGGTCATCATATATTTATGGCTCTGTGATTGTTAACTTTCTACAAACGTAGTCACTATCACTATTTATCAAAACTTTTTGGTAAGATTTCTCTTCCACGTCCAAGTTTTCACTTCCCACCTATGATCTCCTATGTGGGAGTCTCGTTTTGAGTTACTTTGGGTAATCGTTATGGTTATAAATTTTCCTTTTAAGGGACGTTTTAGTATTCATTTTTACTATGAGGGTTTCTATGAATGAAACTTTCAATCATTAAACCTTTGATAACCTATAATAATTTCGAGGGCGAAATTCGTTTTAAGGGGGGTAGAATGTAACACCCATAGATTTTGTAAAATATATTTTTTATTTCTTATTCTAATGAATCAATTTTAATTTATGTATTTCATTAAATTAATCAAATATTACTTTCAAATGGAACTGAATTGTCTTGCAATACATGCAACACCGGCTTGACATGCATTATACGCAACACATAGTTTCTATTAAACATAATTTCTTTTCATAATTATTAAAATGAGATAATTATAAACTAAATATTAAACTTAATAATATGAATAGTAATAACTAATTTTTATATATTATTTATAATGGTTTCACATAAATAAAACATATTGATAATGAAATATATTATTTTTTGTACGGTCTCTATATGTCTTAATATAATATTTTCTTAAAGAAAATGCCTTTTATGTCCTTTTGTGAAAAATAGTAAAATTAATTTTAAACACTAATAGAAATTTAATTAGATAAAATGAAAAAAATAATTCAAAATGATGAAATTATATTAAGGTAATTTTTTGGGATTTTTCTAAGAAACTTCATTTTTGGGTGAATAGTAAAACATTATTGTAATTTAGTTTAAAATAGACTTTTCATTTAAATAATTATTAGTGTTAAAATATACATTAAATTAGTTTTTAAAGTTAAAATATATTAATTATTCATATATTAATCCAATTTAGTTCATTGGTTTTATTTTTATACTTAAATTAGATATGAAAACTTATTGAACTTTTGAATGTTTTTACTTTAAAAATCTGCCTTCTCGTCACATCTGCAAGATTAGCCTTAAAATTAACTTTACCACATCTATGATTTGAATTTTACAAAATAGAAATACAAAATTATAATTAATATGATATTTTTAGTCTAATATGATAAAATTAAATTTTGAACAAAAAATAAGTGAAAGTGATTAAAATTAATCACAATGATTAAGGTAAGATTAAGCTTAATTAAGGACCAAACCTTAATCTTAAGGAAAATAATTACTTGTAGACTTGTCCAAAATCCATTGGATACCACTAATTAGACCACATCACATATTGTTTCAATTTTTATGGGTTATTGGGATATTATTAAATGGAAGTTCCCTATATGAGAGGTTAAGTAGGGAAAATGAGAAAAATAGAACTGTCCTGACCTTTAACATTTATAAAACATTGAGATATGTAAAAAACATAATATCTTAGGTTATAGATATAATTTTTAAATATAAATTATTTATTATTATCATAATAAAGTATCAATAATTTTTATATATGACTTAGTTACTTAAAATGCTTACAAAACACCAACATAGAGATTATTTAGTTAATAATTAACTAAAACAAACGATTCTATAAATGTTAAAAGCGAAGTGAATTGATTTAATTATTGTATTTAATTACTTTTTAAGATTAAAATATAATTTTAAACATCTTTAAACTTAATTTATTTGAATTAAAATATTATTTTTTATATTTTAAAATTAAAATTAAATAAATAATGTCAAAATAGATATTGTTGTTATTTTAAAATAAATTTTATTTTGTTAAATGAATTAAAATAAATAAAAATATAATATGATTCCAAGTAATTTTTAAGGGTTCAAAATATTAAATATAGTCTATTAATGGACCAATTTATCTTTTATAATTAATATATTGACCCATATATTATAAAAACATTGTTTGCACGATCCGTGTTTAAGCAATGTTTTTTGCATCACATGTGCTAGTTTTAAAAATTAATTTCCAAAGCACATGATATTTTTATTTTTTTAAAATTAGTTATAATTTTTATGATTCAGTGGATTTATATTGTATAATAAATCTCAATTTATTATTGTCATAAAGGTTTAATTACTTAAGTTAGAAAACTTTATTCTTTAACAAAAACTAAAATAATAAAATTGTGGAATCTTAGAAGTTAGGGAATCAAAGTATTGAAATTTAAATATTTTTATGTTGTGTAGATTTAGTTCTAAAATAAATTCAAAATAAAAAATTAGTTTTCTATTTTTGGATTCATATTAGGTAAAGGATACCTCCCATTATTGAATCCCTTTTGGTATTTACAAGAGTTCCACTCCTCCTCCACTATAAAATGGAAAGAACTCTACCCATTCCTTACACATCTCAAGCCACTTTGGATTATCCAAAATCTTCAAAAATAGTTTTAAAAAATTCCTCCATTATAAATAATATTCTACCCTTTTCATAAATAAAACTTATGTGTTATTAGCAGCTTCAAATTCTGGATCACACTAACAATTATCAATAAAACTTTTCTACCATTTTTATGCTTCCTTTATGTGTTGTTAAATGAATCTAATCTTATATTCCATTTATTCCGCTATTTTAGGTCCCATTATCTTTCTTTCTCTAAATCCATTCTAGTATGCTGAAGTTCAACACTTCTTTCAATATATGGATTCATAAAGTTCTATCTAAATTCTTGAGTGAAAGATATTATTGTATAAAAAATAATCTAGGGGAAGGTGTTGATCTCTATCACCATTAAAATCCATTGAACAAGATGTCAACATATCCATTAGGGGTTTAATTGTTCTCTAAAACTAACCATCTATCTGAGGATGGTAAATAGTGATAAAAAGAAACTCTATATCAAGATCTTATTAAATACTTCATCAGAACATCCATGTCATCCTTAGATCTTGATGAGACATAATGGAATATTTTAATCCATTAAAACATACCAATTCCTTAATGTATATCCTATAAAGATGATCCAAATATATGTATTATCTAATTTTAGTGAAGTGTGCTAACTTTTTTAAGGTGATATACTATAACCCATATAGCATTATTCCCTTTAGGAATTTTGGGGATTCCAAAAAAAATAATACATGGTGATGTTTTCCTATTTCTATTTTGGTATAGGTAATGAATGAGGAATACCCTTATAATTTTTTCTCCTATACTTAACTTATTGAAATACCAAGCACTAAGATACAAACTCTGTGATATCTATATTCATTCCATCTGACCATAAATACTCTTTCAAATCTCTAATCATCTTCATACTTCCAAGATTAATAGAGAATGAATAACTATGAGATTACTCTAAAAACTCCTTCTTCAAATATGGTATATACAGAACACATAAATGGTTCCTAAACCATATCATTCCATAATGATCAATGTTAAACTTAGGAACATTTCTAACCATCTTTTGAAGCTCTATATATTCATTATATAAATATCTGATATTCACATGGATAGATGGTGGAACATTCAATTGAGCAAGATAATATTTCTCTCATTCATTCAGGACTTCTAGATCTATCCTTTAAAAATCCATAAATAGTGTATCTTTTATGATCCTCATCATGGATAAGCTAGCATGATACTTTTGACTCAAAGCATCGACCACCTAGTTTACTTTCCCACAGTGGTAATGTATTTAGAAGTCATAATATTTAATTATCTCTAACCATCTTCTTTGGTTCATATCCAGACCCTTCTATATGAATATATAATTTAAAATTTTGTGATTAGTATATATATCACACTTTTCTCTGTAATGATATTACCTCCATTTGTTTAATGAAAAAAATACCTCATCTAAATCCGAATCATTAGTTGGAAATTTTTTATCATGGACCTTCAATTATCATGATTTATAAGCTATAATCAGGTCATTTTTCATAATTTTATATCACAATACATTCTGGTATGCATCACTATAGATAAGTAAACCTTCTCTATTGTTTGGTAATGTAATCACATGTGTGCTAACTAATCTTCTCTTTATTTCATTGAAATTTTTCTTAAATTAACCTGTCCATAAGAACTTGGCTCCCATCCGAATTAACTTGGTGAGTGGATTAGATATTAACAAGAAATTATCCAAAAAATGAATATAATATCCAGATAAACCAAGAAAACTATGGATCTTAGTCACTGTTGTCGGTTTGGGCCAACATCCAATATCCTCTTTCTTTTATTGATCTACCTATACTCCCTCTCTTGAGATTATATAACCCAAAAATGAAACCTTTTACAGCCAAAATTCATACTTTTTAAAATTTTAATATTTTTTCTCATTCCTTAATGTGTTTAGTAATATTAAAAAGTGTTCTTAATTATATTACTCTCACTTTTAATAGATAATAATATCTTCTATAAAGACTACTACACACTGATCAAGTTAATATATAAGGACTCTATTCCTTAAATCCATGAGGATAGTGAGGGAATTAGTATGACCAAAATGAATCAAAATATAATCATAATTTCCATACCCTGTATGGAATTCAGTCTTGGGTATATCCTCTTTATTTACCATCAATTGATGATATCCATAAGGAAGGTTAATCTTGGAAAATTATTAACATCTGTACAGTTGATAAAATACGTCATCAATATAGGGAAGAGGATACTTGTTCTTGATAGTGATCTTGTTTATCTCCCAATAATCAATACATATCTACATAGATCCATATTTCTTTTAAAAAAAATAACAGTTTCACCCCAAGGTGAAACACTTGGCTGAATGAATCCATTTTTAAGGTTCTCTTGTAGTTTCTTCTTTAATTACTACAACTAAATTGGGGGTATTATATATGAAGTCTTTGAAATTGGTGTGGAATGAGGTATTAGTTCCATTGAAAACTCAACTTCCCAGTTCAATAGAAAACTAAGAAAAATAATTTGGAAAGAAAATACAAAAATTTGAAACATAGATATATCATCATTTTTGAGTTTCTCCCCAACTATCCAAGATAAATGATCATTTTAAATAGGAATCAAAACACATACAATGGATGTGATTTATATTGAAAGTTCATATTTATCATCACACTAATATAAGACCATATGTTTCTTTGGAATATCAAACGTGAATTCCCTTTATCGATAATTAATGTGGTATTTATGTAGATAAATCCAACATATTCCTAAGATAACATCAAATTCAACCAGATGAAGAATTACAAGATTTTCCAGAAGCACATTCTCACATAATTCAACTGGAAAGGAATCATATACTTGAGATTTTATCATCATAACATTACGGGGTTTCAAAAAAAATTATATATATAATAATTTTGGTGAAATCCTGACACCATTATAAAATTATTTAGAAATTAAATAATGGGTAGATCCTGAGTTAAATAAGTCATTAAAAATTATATAGTGGATGAAATATGTACCTTTTACCATGTCATTATCATACCCCCCATCAGAAATAGTTATCACATGAGATTTATATTTTTCCCTTGGCTTAAGAGGTTACTGATGTCGATCATCATCATTATCCTTCATATTTGGGAACTAGTTAGAATAATTTCCAAACATTTTTAATTTGAAACACTGAAGTGTGGTTGGTGCATTATATGGATCTTTCTCTTTATTCACACCATTAAAAAAGTTATTCCCATCACCTTGGAAATAAATTTATTGATAAACTTCATTCCCACACTTAAAACATTTATCATCACCCTTAATAAATTTTCCTTCATGTTTCCTCCCACACTTTGATCAGGAATTAAAGATAATATTCTTATATAAATGGTTTTTAGAGATCCTTTGGATTATATATGTCACTTCTTATCAAAACCATGTGATTATTGGGTAACCATAAACTCTATTTCTACCTTGATAGAACAAAAAAAATTCGACATATATATTGAAGTACCTTATGGACAACGCCCTTTAGAGACATGGTTTTATGAAACTGAAGAATCGATCCTCGTTACTTTCGGGTTGGATGATAATATCAGAAGTGTACATTGAATACCTTTTAAAATTAACCCCATAATTACAAACAAATTTATCATCCATCTACTCTTACTTAAGGAATTAATTCTCCATTTTAACATGAAGAATAAAAAGAAAGAATGTATTGAAAAATATGTTCTCAAACTCATCCCATTTCCTAGGGTAAATTTCATATTTTTCACTCATATTCTTGATAAGAGTCCACCATTAATCTGCTTTTCCATCAAAATGATAGAAAACCAAAATGAAATTTTCATTCTCTAAATACTATAGAATAGAAAATAATATATCAATGGTACTGATATATTGTTCATCAGCTAGTGGATTGGTAGAACCACTAAAAGAAAGTGGATGTTTCCTCATAAAGGAATACAAAAAAACATTGTTCCCTCATTTTCTCATTAGGATGTAAATTATGATTCATAGCTTGAGAAAGTTTTGTAAGTATAGTAATGATATTTTCCATTCTATATCCCATAACATTTGGCTTCCCAAGAGGAAAATCATTGCATTTTCTATCACAATCCTCATTATCATGGTTACTTCAGGTTATAATAATTGAATAAAACCAAAAATTATAGCGTAAGAAACGATAATCATAGTGGGGAATCACATAATAAGGAAAAATCACTTATAGGATGTATAAATCATGACAACACATTTTTAATATATGACACCTTAGGATTAACCTAGGAGATTCATGGCCATTATTCAAATCCTTCATGATGGTTCATAAATAGTTTAAAAATTTAAAATGAAGATCCATCAGGAGTGTCAAACTAGAAGTTCATCAAGGCCTATTATCAGGGACTGAGTGATGAATGAGTCCAGATCAATGCTCCCTTTTGGAGTTATTACCCCTAGGTATCTCTATACTAGACCCAAATCCACTTGTAGTATCTTGATAGAGATGTAATTTCTTTAAAACCACTCACTCTATCATTTAACAAAATTCCAGGACATTTTCCTATACTTTGAATCATATTTAGAATTATACTTAGACATATCCTTAGAAATATTCCTAGGGATATCACTAATGTTTTCTCATATTAGTTTATAAATTTTAATCAAACCTTTCTCTAATACCAACTATAATGACCCAAAATTCTCATAGATAGATATTACATCTTAATATATGAATATTCATTATATAACGTAAATATAAAAACTAGAATCATTTAGGTCTAATGACTTTATAAAATTGGACACATAAAAAATTGTCCATAAGAAAACTACATAATCTCTCACCAAGTTCTTTATAACCATAACCCTTCTTATAAATATAATAAATAATACCTTTTATCATAAATTACAGAAATGAAACATATAAAAGGCTGAGCTCAGATACCCAGTAATGGTAAAAAAGGGAGATGCCAATATATCATGACCGTAAGGATATGAAAACATGATATTAACATTTGAAAACCATAACCTACATATCACAGATCATAATCATGATTCATGGAAAAAGTCTTGTAATTTTATAAGACATGAATAAAAATATATTCAATGAACACGAGCCATTAAAAATAACATTAGCATAATACATTAATTTATGGAATACACATACGATTAAAAAATTATTTAATTATTAGTCAAGGATCATTGCTAAAAAATATCACAGTGAAATGGCTTCACTCTCAAAACCACAATACTAGTCAAGGTTCACTCTCAAGACAATCATAGTGGAAAATTCCCTTACTAAACTTGGTTCACTTCCCATTATAGTCCTAACTATCTCATGAGATATCAATCTTTACCTAATGAATTGGAGGGAGACATAGGTCCCACTAATAACCTAATTAAAATCATAAAAATGTGTGCCAAAATTTCATTAAAAAATCATCATATCAGAACCCATTTAAATAAATGGGTTTCATATACATTTCATCATTTCATCATAGCATAACCTGTAGAAAAAGAAGTGGGTTTCCTAAGAATTTTATCATGGTATAGCTCGTGGAAAAGAAACGAGTTTCATAAACAACCTATCATCATAAACGTAATTTTTTTGAGAAATAATAAGAATGGTATAATTGGATCATATCTACAATAAAGAATAATTAACAAAAAAGGATCTCATATTATATGGAAAATGACTTTTAAAGATCACCTGTAACATTTATAGTGGAAGATACCATTTTTAATTTGAAAATCAATTTTAAAAACTAAAAATTCTTAAAACACTTTCAAAATAAATTTATTTAAATATTACATTAGAAACTAATAAAGTAATTTTTAAATTTTGACCCGGTCATGTTGGTGGGAAGTATTATTCATTCCATGCATGTTAAAAAAATAAATTTTCCTTTTACATTTTTAAAATTTCAAATGAGCCTTGTTTGGAAAATTATATGAATATTAATTAATTTTTTTTTGTAAAAAGTTATTCAGGTGTAAACATATATTAAATAAATCCTTTTTGTAATGTTAAAAGATTTTTGATAAAATTTTTGAAAACAATTTTTGAAAACATAGTTATGGAAGGAAAAGTATTTTTCGACTGAAAGAGAAATAAAAGTAGTTTACATTAAAAAATTGTTTTTGATTATTGAGTACATAAATAGAGGAAAATGAAGGGAAAACTGTATTATCATGAAATAACCATAGGATAATAAAATTAATTATTTTCATGAGATATAGATAATAATATTTTATCTTTGTAATTATAATCATAAACAATCCCAATAAATGATAAGATTGTAACAAAAAACTCTTACCACTTTGGTAACGTTGAATCATATTCCCAATGAAAGAATAAAATTAAATGAACTTAAAATATCATGAGAATAAATAAATTCCTGATATTACCTCAATAAAGGACTATATATACATATCATAAAGGAATATAGGCGCATAACATAATGTATGTCCCAAAGAAGACAAATTGAGACTAAAATCCCTTACTTTAAGTCTTGATTTCCTTCGTACATGTTTGAAAAACCTGTATAATAAATATAAGATTTTTTTATAAATATATTAAAAATACATAATAATATGAATAATACCATATATTATTTACTTATGACCTTTTTTTACCCATTTATCAATAATTCCTTATTTAAATCATGTTTTGTGTAACAACCAATTTGTTTTTCATGTATGTTTTGATTTTTTATTTTCTGTATTATTAATTAAATCATGGTTAGAATATATATATAATGCTAAAAATGATATAAATATAATATATATTTAGTATATATGTATTTATAGTAATTTAAAAAAGTTGGATATAGAATGTGAAATACACCATTCATGGAGATGGTAGGTTGTACTTACCAATTAATAATGTTTCCATTTTCTTGATGGATTGAAGGAAATAAAGGTAAATAATATATTACCATTAAATAATAATTTTTATTTCATATATATCACATATTTTTATTTAAAACATTACTTATTACCTTTTGTGTAAAGCGTATGTGATGAACGAATTACATCACTTCCGGAGGCAGTAGGCCACCATACACAAGAATAACATTATCATATTCCCATAGAAAGGAAATTAAAAGGGTATATGTGATATTATTGTTAAAGAGGTGTAATATTATCATAAATATCATATATAAACATTAAATCCATCATTATATCAAACTATGAGAGGTAATGATGGAAAATGATTAACATCGGTATGTGAGGCGATAGTCCGCCGTACACATGACCAATATTTTCATTTCCTATTTGAAAAAGTTTGATATGTATATAGGTTATTACATTAAAACAATAATATCTCAGTAAATGGGATATAATGTTATTATTATATTATCATATTTTATAAATATATGATGTATGTGGAATAGGAAATGAAATAAGAACATAAGTTTAATAATTTTACCTCTTCTTCGGAGAAAATATTTTGGTTTATAAATAAATCCTACATAAGAGGTTTTTATAATAAAAATAATGCCTCTAGTAAGTTTATAGGGATGTAATTAATATATTTAAGTAGGTATTAGATGAACCAAATGGTTTTTTATGTGTGAATAGGATAGGATAGGGGTGGCCTTTTATAAGTGGGGGAGAGGACACACATGGATTTTGGAAAAGAATAAAGTATACCCAACATTTTCACATTCCAAAAGGGTCAAAATTTAAAATTATAAAACATTAGAGGTTATAAGGTCTATAAATGGCCATAAAATTGTTTTGGAAACGTTTTTACATAATTTTAACCCATATATTTTTAGTTTAACCCCTGGTAAACCCATTTTGACTTTAAACGCCATAAATAATTTTTATTATTTTTACCATTAATTTTGAACAAAACATTAAGTTGAGATTGTTATAAAATATAAATTATTCTAATTCCAAACATGGAATCCATTTTTCCAAATTACATTCATATAAGTGTCAAAATTGAATTTAAAAATATACCCGTAGACGTGATGAGAAAGCGATTTTCCAGAGAGAAAATGTTCAAAAGTTTAAAAGGATTTAATATAAAAGTTAATTATGAAATTGATTTAAATGAAATAAATTTTATTAATATATATATAATTTAAATAATTTTACTTTTAAAATAATTTTTAAATAGAATTAACTTTATAATATTTTAAATGATAAGGAAGTTTTCAATAAAAACCAGTATTTTTCACTATTCATCAAAAAAATATATCTGTTTAGAAAAATACCAAAAATTCACCCAAAAATAAGTTTGACATGTAGATTTAAAAAAATAATTTTATTTTTTCAAATTAATTTTCTAAAGTTTTCAAACATTAATTTTATTTTTTTTCACAAAAATAAAAAATCATTTATTTGAGAAAATAGAATTTTCAAAACATATAAAGACTTTACCAAAAATCGAGTAATTTATATCAATATGTTTAATTTATATAAAAAAAATTATATTTAAAATTTAATTTTTTTATTCCTATTCATTATAGAATTTTTAAAATCTAAGTAATAATGGTTGTTTTTAAATAATTATACTAATAGTTTATGTGTGTTTGTTAGAACTCGGTGTTGCATATAACCCAATCTATCGAATAAATTAAATTTATTAGAAAAAATATTTCATAAAATATTTGGGCTTTATAGGGGATATATATATTCTAGTTTCCGAATATATCTATATGATATAAAATCAAATTTAGGATATGTATTCTATCCTAAAGGATGAGTTGTGAGCTAGAAAAACTCAAATTAGCCAGTGGTTTCTAATTTTATAGTAGTGTCAAATTATATTACTATTTTTGATATAATTAAATAAAAAATAAGGGTATTCTAATTTATCCAAGAGTTTTATTTGGTTTATAGAATTATAGACCCTATCATAATGTATTGTGATAATACTTCAGGGTTGGCCCTAGATAAGGATTTAAGGTCTTATTAATGGACAAAGCATATACATTAGAAGTATCATATCTTGAGGGATTTTCTCAAATATGTTGGGAAATAAGATGTATTTTTCATATGGATTATAATATAGTGGACCCATTTACTGAAGCCAAATCTAAGATGAATCATGAATATCATACGATAACTAGAGAATTAAAAATCATTACCAATTGGCTCTAGTCCAAGTGGGTGTGTGTTAGAGTTAGTTCTCTAAAACCAATTAATTTGTGTTATCGATTACCTATGTATTCATGGTTTTGAATATTAATAAATACCTTATCATAGGATGATAGTTATTATCCATAACATTAACTTTACAATGTCCTTAAAATATTAATCACATCTAAAGGTCATAGTAGTTCCTCGCTATGATGAGAACCATAAAGTACTATGATGATATTCTTAAATATTTTTTTTATGGCCATATGAAATCTATTCGATAGGATATAGGTAATGAAGTCAATCATGTTTTAGTGGCTCATAAGACATTGATACTTCATCCAATGAAATTTTCACTTGGTAATCTTCATGATATAAGGTCATAATAATTTACCCGCTTATAAGAATTCGATACATCAAATGTGTCATTAGATATTCCTATATGTAGATGTGTGTATTGATAGTTAGTACTGAGATTGTTATTAATTAATATAATGAGTTGTATAAATATATTTATTGACAAAAACCAAGATAACCTATGCTTTCATTGAGGTTGGATATGTTGAGTGCATCACAAGTGATGTGACATTAATAAATAAGTTAAGAAAGTATTTATCCCTTTATAATGAATTGAAGTAAATATCCAAGGTCCTTTGATTGGAATGGATTTTTTTGGAAAATTCCTTTTCCATGAAAGTTTTATTTATGAGTTCATTTCAAGAATTTCAAATAATGATATATCAAACATATAGGTTAAAGAAATTAGTAATAAAAAACTATTAATGGTATATTACGGAAAATATATTATATTACATTGTAATTGTTCATAGGAGGTTATTATCATTACAAAATTAATGTATTTATCTATGAGTTCCTTAACATGTTTTTAAACACTGATCTTGGAATTTAGGTTTTCTAGCTTAATTCCACTTAGAAAGTGGCTTAGAGGGTCTCAAACTAAGTTTATCCATAACCTTCATTAAATTAAATTATAATTTAACATTAAAATATGTATTATTCTTTTGTTTTTAGAAATAATAATTACTCAAGTTATGTCAGTCATATAAATATTTATTGAATTAATAGTACAATGATTTTTTAAATAAATAGTAATTATTCAAAGTTTAATAAACTCAGAGGTGTTTTGATGAAATAAGTTAAGGGTATGGATGAACATATATCTATATATATGTGAGTTTAGTGCACATCAAGGAAATAATAATAATAAGAATATTCCACATGGGGTTCACTTAGAATTAAAATAATGGTTAAGGGAAATTTTTTAAATTTGTTTTTCTCTGACCTAAGTATTTAAAACCGATTATATAATTTTTAAGTTGATGCTTTTTTCACAAAAAATACTCTCTAGAGAATTAACTCTAACCTAGAGAGGATATTTTCTCTATAATACTCTCAAGAATGGATAACAATGATCCTAAATCTCCCTATAAATTTCATGAGATAAATAAAAAAAATCATTTGCGGTAGGAAGTGATTATTGTTGCGATCAACGGTGGATGAAAAAAGTAGTGAGAATCATTTTCAATATCCCATAATAATTATACAGTTATATTCTAGTTTTTTTGGGGAAATTATAAATTAATAAAAGTGGTAATCTACCCTTGGATTTTTTATCTCAAAGATGGTAGGATACAAATGGATGATCGATTCAACAATGAAGATAAAATTTCAAGAAAAGGTAATTATTTTTTATATAAGATAATTATAAATTACATATGAAAATGTATTATATTTGATTATTTAAAGGTTTATATAATAATGTTATAAGGATTTATCCAAATAAATTAATGAAATACATTATTGGGAATGGGTATTACTACTTAAACTATGCCCCATCAACTTTATCATAGTCATAAAGGATGACATGAGCATCATTACTTACCATTTGATTTTTTTATATAGACATATACAACCATGAGTATTTAATTATACTCCTATATAACATATTATACAATTAATTATTCATATTGAACATTTAAATTTTTGTTTATGACATGAATATCCTATCTTTTATTCATACAGAGGAGTTGGGAGATGGGGGTTATTCATACATAGGTGCTGGGAAATAGGGATACTCTTACAAAAGGATCACTCATGAAGATTATTAATATATAGAGACCCATATATGGGAGTTACTCATCCCTATCATCTTATCCATGCGTGATATTCATATATAATGAATCAAATGTTAGGGTTTACCCCTATGCAAGGCATATAATAGATGCATTAAGCATCACATGTGACACTTTTTATCTTTAATATGAATTTGATATGTGGGCATCGATACAGAATTTTGACTTCCTATAAAATTATTATTCCTTCAAAAAATGTGAGATGTAACAATTAATATATGCATTCCTTCAGATATGGCATGTAAATTTCTTCTCACAACTCTCTTTTCATTTTTATACATGGGATGAATTCAGCCTAAGTGACCTACCCATCAAAAAAACACAAAAATAGAAGTTTATCCATGGAACATAAATCCCCAAAATTAATTTATGAAATTAAATTTTAAATTTAATTAAAAAAACATTAAAAATGTGACATTTTTCCTTAAATAGTGAAAATATACATGAATATTGGAAATGAAAATCAAGTAAAAATTAATAATTTTTAAATTTAATCAAGGATATCTCTTGGAGGAAGATGAATCTAGAGAAAAACATTTGTGACCAAGAGGAACTTTCTTGAGATCATTGTAAAGATTTACTGGGCCTTTATTCTCCCTATTATTTATTTCATATGTTTAATTTCATGTATAATGCTTGCTAGTTATAGATATTTTAAATTATGGAAGTTTATTTTAAATTATTTATCTAATTATTTATATTATTATTATTTATATTATAATTCCATTTCTTATACCTAATGATTGTCTTATTTTTAAATTCGGTATATGAATAAAGGGGAATGAGTGATGTAGCATCCCCCATTTTAATAAATATTTTTATAATATTTCATCATAAAATTATATGTTTAATGTTATATGCGTTTATTTTATTTTAAATAATATAATCCTATATTTTATATAAATATTTATCACTTAATTAGAAACCTTTATTAAATAAATGTTTGTCTACAAATAATTATTTCAAGTTTAAAGGGATACTATAAATAAACAAAAGCTAACACATAAAGGAATAAAAATTATTTTATTTATTCATCATAAAAAATTATATAAGATGTAAAAATAAAATATATAAAATTAAAAATAATAAAATGGGTAAAGAAATATACGTAAATATCTGAACTATAATTTTAAATTTTGGTCTATTGCGGTCTCCTAGAATTATCTCAAATTTAAACAACACTACAAAAATAAAAATAACTATTAAGAATAAGAATAAAAATTTTAGATAAAGATTAAATAACCTCAAGACAAATTTTTTTCAATTGAATAATGATATAAATAATATTTATTTATAGGATGTGTAAAATTATATGACCATTTGAAATATTACAATTAGAATAGTAATCTAAATGTTAGAATAATAACCTGACTATTGGAATAGTAACCAGACCATTGGAATAATAAAATTACCATTAGGGTAAATGACCATTTGAAAAATGTTTAACATAAATTAAATAACAAATTATATATTTCAAAACACAGTGAAATAATTTATCAATCAATGTAACATAATGTATGTATTAGTATACATTTTTAGAAAAACATATTTTATATAATTTAATAAAATAATAATTTCAATATGAGAATTAAATTATAAAATTATCTAATTTGAAAAATTATTTTGATAAAAATGGATTTCCTTTTTGGAATCATCAAATAAAAATTAGGTAAGGGAAGGTTTTTTTAATTTCTATAAATAGTAAAATAGTGAGGGGAATAGTCAAATATGATAAAATATAGTATTCTAAATTATTCATTAAATAAATGATTAATTGCATATTGGATGTTGAATTTAACCATTATATCATCATCACATGAATAAATTACTATATATATTAATAATAATCGATAATGTTAATAATATTGAACAAAAACAACAAATTAATCAATATTTTGTTCACAAATAACACCCCCTTCTTCTATAAACACAACCACTCTTCCCCTCATTGCTTCTCACTTAGAAAACTTCTTATATTACTAAATACCTACCAATATCACTTATAAAACTCCAATATACATATTTTGGAAGTTATTTTCTCCCAAAAATACCATTTCTTAATTCCCATGTAGCATATCAAAGGATGAATTCTAAAGGAATAGGTAAGTTTTCTCAACCAAACTCTTTTGAGACTTCTTCTTCTTCTTCTCCCTCCCCCAAATATCTTCCATTCAAAATGATATAATGAAATAGTTATCATATATTTTCTTTAATTTTATTATATTAATGGAATATAGATTATCCCACTCTATCTCATTTATTATAAAAATAAAATACTACTCATATTATAGTACATTCACCGCCTCTATGGACAATGTATTTCATTTTTCATCACTACCACCATAGATTTTTTTAATATGTTACTCATGCATAATTATGGTATTAGAGAATACAATAAAACATGATTAATATTATTTAATGGTAAAATAAATATGGTATTAACAACATTAAAAATAAACTATCATGGTGAATTGTATTGCCTAAAAAATCAAGTTAAAAACCCTTGTATAATATAATACCTTATCCCTACCCATAATAAAACCATTATTTTTCGGAACATTATAAAAAAATATCATAAATTTAGTGTATTTTATAAATTCATGAGATAAATAAATAGGACCTTTATCACTATGATAATGAAATATCAGAAATAATTAAATAAACAAGTTGAAATACTTGACACAAATGACATCAAAGTAATATGTTCTTCATGAATTTACATAAATGGATAGTAATAAGTGTAATAAACATTAAGAAGTTTATAATGAAACTAAATAATTTATTTATGAAAAAATATATTTATTAGTTTTTCTTATTTTTAAACTCTCTTAAAAACACCACTCACACCATGGTAGGTTTATACCACCTATGTGAGCAATGATGTTTTTCATTAAAAAATTTCATTTATAGTTTTAAAAAATGGTTTTCATGTTTAAGTATAATATTGAAAATAAAATTATTTTATTTTTATGTATCTAAAATGGTAAAATTTGAATAAGATTATTTATATTCCAAATAAACCAAAACAGTTAATTTAATCACTTAAAAATAAGGTGATCGAGTCATGTTTTTTAAACTAAGAATATTTTAGACTATTAATTGAACATAGAACATATATATTACTAGAATAATATGAACACAAATAACTTGAAAACTCTAAATCTTATAGAAATACTCTAAAAATACCATTGAAATTTACTATTATATTGGAGCGATATTAAAATTATAGACCAATAAATATGTTAACGACTGATGGAAGAAAAACTAACTTAAAAAATGAATTATAAATGATAATAATTTAATCAAATGAAATAATAATTTTGAAATTAATATGAATAAAGTTTTATAAAAATTAATTTATAAATATAATTTTATTTTTTAGAAAGTTAGAGGATTTTCAAAGTGAGTTGGGACTCTAGGTAAGAGGTTTTCTCTGTTGAGTATTATTTATTTTCATATATTATTTATCTTTGGTATATATTATATTTTATATATTATAAATTTTTTTGAAATCATACCTTATTCTTTCCATCTACTTTTGAATTATTACTTATCTTTATCTTCTCATACATATTCAATGTTCATAACTTACATTGTTCATAAGGGATCTTTCCTGTTAATTCACATTGTTTTTTATTCTCTGTATGATTCTATATCTCTATTTCTTTATTTTTTCCCATTTCTAATATGATAAATTTATTTTATTTAGGATTCCTTATCCATTTTTAAGGTATATAAAGTTATTTTATGGTTTCCTTCCTTTTATTTATTTACCATAAAACCTATTAAGTGTAAAAGTGAACATTTTCTAATATATGTATTCCTCTATAATTTTTTACATTAAATATATTTCATTTATAGGTTCAATTAATTTGAAATTTTATTATTAAAATAAAAATTTAAAATCCTTTTTATCAAATTTTTAAAATTATTCTTTCAAGCTAATTTTTTCTCTATTTTATGAAAATGGTACCAAATGTTTTATAAATTATTTCTAAGATTTTATTCCATTTTACTCTCTAGTATTATCAAGATTATTATTAATTATTTTTTATTATATTTTTTTAATAATTATATATTTTTTTAAAATATTATTTTCTTATATTTATTCCCTTCCTTAAAAAATAATATTTTCCTAATTTATTTCAAGAATGTGTAAAAACTAAACAATTTTTTTCTTAAAACCAATTCAATTTCTTATATCCATTTGAAATATTTCCATATATGTCCAAACTCTTTGATATTTTACTATTTAACCATTTACTATGTTTTATTTAATAAAATTATATCTTTTTCAAAAATGGATTTTACATTAATATAATCCTCTATATCATTATCTAAGATCCTATATAGTGTTCTAGAAATAAAATATTTAAAAAAGAGATGATCCATAAATGTATTTGTCTTTACTTATCCTAAAATATGTATAATAATGGAATTTAATCAAATAAATCTCATTTGAGAATACCCTATAATCCTTTCTTTTGATTGAAGAATGTTCACGAAGAATGTTGTATATTCAATAGACTGGGAAAATTATTTACATGATTGAACAACCTTTATTCTATACAGTGTGAGTACCTTGAACTTCCTTATCTTGATTGAAGGGAATTTACATAGATATCAAATTTATTTCCTTTGATTCCTATATTATTTAAAATAGTTAACCATGATATGATTTTAATATATGTATTATTGTTACTATTTTCATATAGAAGATATCTGTATGGATATATCATTATGATAATGGATAAGGCCTAGATTATATATCCTTATAATTAATTGGTTATAGCTTTACATCTCAATATATAACTATGTTTATGGGAATAGGGAGTAAAAACAATCCACTATGTTTATGGGAATTGGTAATAAACCCAATACACTATGTTATTATCATATTTGAAGATAAGGATGACATATGTTATGATTTTATATTATAATACATGTGACACATTCTTATTTTATGTCACCATAGTTCAGGATTATTTTCATATTATTTTATGTCCTTAATACATGGTATATGTAATGCTTTCATGATCATACATTATGGTTCTACTTCTCTATTCCATGTATTAGGATTATTCTATTTTTACTATATATAACTTATTTTCATTTAATTATCTTATTCTATCAATCATTCCATTTATCTTAAGATAATTCTTTTCACTAGTTTAAAAGCTATTTATAACTCTTATATGTATTTTCTTAATCTTTTACCCCTTACTAAGTGTTTTATATATCACATTTCTCATAATTCCCCATTTAGATATATGGTCATAGGTGTTAAAGATATTTTTTATTAGTTTATAAGATGTATTTGATGAACTATTTTAATAAATTATACGGTATAAGTATAAGTTGATGATATATTATGTACCTAGCTATCAAAGATATTGAACTTTTTTATCTTATTAGTTGGTCATATTTCTTGTTCTGAGTAAATTTTATAAAAATTTATCACTAGTGATAGAAGTGTGGGTATGTTTGAATCTCATTTGTTATTAGAGAAAGGTAAGGTATCTAAAACTTGGGAACTATCACATTTGAATGTTGGGAGAAGCATGAATCTGTACCCAATATATTCATGGGGATAGGGAATCCATTTGGGATGGTGGTAAAATTCATGAACAAAGAGTGTATATGCCTATAGAGTGATATGAAGTTTATTAATTATAACCCACTGGCTATAATCATAGACTATTTCTTTTAGTATCAGAGTAGTGTTTAGTTATTTTTGGGAATTAGTATTGTGAAAGCATGGGTATAATTCCTTAGATAAATAACCATTAACTATAGAGTGTTATGTTTAGTATACCCAGTATGATCGAGTAGGATTAAAAGTTCCATTGTATTTTGGCTAATATTAGGGTTTAGTAAATTGGATTATGAAAATAGTCGTAGACCTTAATAATTTTTAACAAGTAAAAATTGCGAGGACATAATTTCTTTAGGGGTAAAATGTTAAATACCATATTTTCAATGAATATTTTTATAAATTTTTAGTCTCAAATTATACATTTAATACTATTTTTTAATGATATAGGCCTATCATTAATTTAAAAATTTATCAAATATTTAGTTTCCTTTATTTTATAACTAATTTTCTTTAAATAATATACCAAGGATTAAAATAAATAAAGAAAATATAACACATAAAAGAACAATACTTATTTTATTTTTTCAACGTAAACATTAATTATGAAGTATAAATACACTGTGATAATAAAAACATGTAAATAGCCAAAATGGAATGTGAAATTCTTATGTATCACAGTCTCTTATAATTATCACATATGTGAACTATTATATAAAAAACAATTAGAAACAAGTTTTATTTTTTTTAAATTAATCATAAATATGGTTGGGAAAAAATTCAACTAATGAAGAATTATATAAATAATAAGTGTTTATTAGATGCATAAATTATATGACCATAAGAAATATGATCATTAGAATAATACCTTAATAGTTAGAAAAATAAGAGAAACATTAAAATAATATCCTAGTAATTGGAATAATAAAGCGACCATTAGTATAAATATAAATCTAAATAATGTTTACCATTATTTAAATAATTAATTACAAGTATCAAAATATAATTAAATAATTACTTAATTAATTTAACTGAATGTATGTATTAGTGTGCATTTTTAGTAAAACATATTTCACATATTTTAGTAAAATACTAATTTTAATACTACATTTCTATGATAAAATTACCTAATTTTGATTTTCTTTTTCTAAAAACATATATATATTTTTTTGGAATTATCACATCAAAATTAGGTAAGACTGAGGTTTTATTAATTTTTAAAAATAATAAAATATGAAGGTAAATATTTAAATATGTTAAAATATAGTATTTTACATTATAAGATAAATACACAATTAATTTCATACTAGGTGATTTAAGATACCATTACATCTAACTCACTTTACTATATATAGTCATAAGAGTCAATAATATTGATAGTCCCAAGGGGAAAAATAATTTGATCAATATTTTATTAAATAAATACCCTCCCCTTTGATTATAAATACCACACAAATTCCTCTAATTCATCCTCAATTATGAAAATTTTTCCATTGAAAAATTGTAAACAAAATTCCTTCCAAATATCCAATATTCAAATTTTTATGGGCCTTCATAGAATATCAATCCTTAAATCCAAAGTAGCATATCAACGGAGGGATTCTAAAGGTAGAAGTAAATTATCTCAACCTAACTCTTTCGAGTTTTCTTCTTCTTCCAAATCCACCAGATATATTAAATACATCGTGTTATAATGAAATTAATATCATAATAATACTTAAATGATATTATATTAACATAATATCAATAATAACACTCATTATCAATTATTCTATTATGAAAACATTTCCAATAGTATGGTTGATTCACCACCTCCATGAATGACGTATTTAATTTTTCATCACTACCTACATGGATGGTTTTAATGTATTTTTCATGGATAATTATGGTATAAAATACTAAATTAAAAAAATTAAATATTATTTAATGGTTAAATAAATGTTATATTAAAAACATTAAAAAAACTATCATGGTTTGTTGTACCTCTTAAAAAAAGTTATAAAACCATGTTTCATAGAATAACTAAAGCCTAGCCATGTTATAAACCATTAATTTTTGGAACATTTTGAAAACCATGTTAGGAATATAATGGAATTTATGAACATATAAAATAAATAATAAGGACCATTATCACTATTATAATACAACATCACAAACCATTAAACAAACATGTTGCAATAATCAATATAAATAATATCAAACTAATATGTTCTTAATGAATTGATAAGAAATGAAAATAATAAGTATAATAAGAGTGATGAATTTTTTGAAACAATTAAATAAAAAATTTATGAAATCTATATATTTTTTATTGTATTTATCTTTAAAATTTCTTAAAAATAGAGATCATAACATGGTAGATTTATACCGCCTATAAAGGGGATGATGTTTTTTATTGAAACTTTTATTTCTAATTTTAAAAATTATTTTCCTAAAATATAATATTAATAAAAAAATTATGTTCTATTTATGAGTAAAAATGATAAAATTGAAAAAATATTATTTATATTAATATTAAACCATAATAGTTAATTTAATCACTTAAAAATAAGTTTAGTGAGATATATTTTTTAAATTTTAATCATTTTGGACTATCTATATAACATGTAACTTATATACTATTAGAATGATATGAATTACAATGCATTGAAACTTTTTGAGTTTATAGAACCATTAAAATAATACCATTTATTGTTATCATTATAAAAGAGCTATAATGAAACTCTGGATAGATCAATCTCAAAAAATGATAAAAATAAGAAAAATTAATTTATAAAATGAATTATAAATGGTTATAAGTGAATTAAATAGAATAATTATAATTAAATAAATATTAATAAGGTTCTTAAATAAGTAATTAATATATATAATTTAATTATTCATTAAGTTAGAGGATATAAAAAACGAGCCGAGACTCTAGGTAAGGGGTTTTCCCTTTCAAGACTTATTTATTTTCATATATTATTTCTCTATGGTATATCTTCTTTTTTATGGATTATCACAAAAATATTAAAATCAAAATTAATATTTTTCATTTACTTTTGAGGTATTACTTATCTCTTTACCTCTCATATTTATTCAAATTTTATACCTTACATTGTTCGTAAGGGTTCTTTCCTATTCTTCCGTGATCTTGTAGTGATATTCCCAATCATCCTATATATCATTTTTTTTATTTTTTTCCACTTTATAATTTGATTATTTTTTGTTATTTTTTGTTATTTATCCTTTTTTTCAATCTATATTAATTACTTTATACTTCCCTTACTTTTATTTCTTCATGTCAAAACCTAAAAATATTATAAGGGAATATTTTCCAATATCATTATTTCACTCGATTTTATTCTAATTTAAATATAATTAATTTATAGGTTCCATAACTATGAAATTTTATTATTAAAATAATTTTTTAAAATCCTTTTTATAACCTATTTAAAATGACTCTTGAAAGAGAATTATTTCCTTGTTTTTATGACAAAATCAAGAAACATTATAAAAATCATTTTCACGTTTTCTCTACTATTTTTCTCTATTTTCATATAAAGATTATTTTTAAAAAATAAAGTTTTATATTTAAATATTAATATATTTTTTAAAATATCATTTTCTTATATTTATTTCCTTCCATAAAAATAATTTTTTTTCTTATTTATTTCAAAATTGAGTAAAAAATAATAAATTGTATTATATTCCTTTGAAGGATTTTAATCTACGTCCATACTCATTTATGTTCCATTAGTTTACAATTTCATCTATTTTATTTCCCCAAATTCTATTCTTTTAACAAATATATAATATATCAAAACAATCTTATGTTTCATTATTTAAGACACAAAGTTTATGTAGTGTGGTGGATACCATATAATACCTTCTTATAATTTAATTAAGATCACCTAGATAACCATGTATTTGATTGATGGGGTAAATTATTAAATTTCTCATATACATTTTATTCTATAATATGTAAATACATCAAACTTATTTATCTTTATTAAAGGGTATTTACTAATATAACTATTTTATTTCATTATTTTACTATTTTATTTCCATAAGTTATTTATATTTTTTATATATTGATGTGGCCTTAAAAACAAATGTTTTGCCACATCTTTTTAATTAATTTTTATCAATTTAATTACTTATTTTTATACTTTTTAATAAAAAATGTCTCTTTTGTATTTTTATTATTAACTTTAATAAATAATCAATTTTTATAATTAATTGTGTATTATAAGCCTTAAAATAATCAATTTATTTCTTATTTTAATTTTATAGCATAATTACTTTTTATTTAGTATGTTGTCTTTGTCTGCATATCTAATAATCTAACATTAATTAATTAATTAAGTCTGCATTTGCATATAATTAATGTAATCTTAATTTAATATTGTATGTATAAAAATTAATTATCATATGTCTTTTGATAGTTCATTAATTACTAATTAAAGTTTTGAAACAAACTAAATATATTCAAGCTTTGTAATTTTAAGGTTTAACTTAATTCAATTGTCTAATAAAATGATAATTATTAGTCTATTTTAATTAATTTAGTTTGTTAAAGCTGCATTAACTTAACTTTTTAATTTTAATGGTTAAATTTTATATTTACTTTTAATAATTTAGTTTCTTTTTAATTTCAGTTTAATTTGGTCACAATTTTAGGTTTTTTTAAGTTAGTAATTCAGCATTAAGTTGATTTGGTTTTAAATGTTTATTTAAATTTAAGAGTAACTTTATTTGCATATGGTTTAATTAATTTTTAGTTATTATTAAGTATTTCATTCTGTTTTATTTAAGTTTAAATTTATTTTATTTTGTCTGCTTATTTTTTAGGTTCATTGTTCCATCCCGATCACGGTCACGATGTCTCCACGCACCATGTCTGTGACTATCTCACCATTTCCAGGAGAAACAGTGGCACCATTTTTGCACATTAATGTCTCACTGTTTCATGGGTGCTTCAGTTCTTCCATGCACCGTATTCCCTTTCTAGTCTCACCATGACACTTCTCACAGACGTGTCGTCGCCCTTCTACGGTCTCACCATGAAACCTCTTATACATCCACCGTAAAATTTTAACCTTATCCCTTATCCACATTTAATCTATCATGAACCAAAAACAGGCGAGATTTAAGATGAAGCCGCACCATTTTATCTCGTTTTGGTTCATGGGAGGCTACGATGTTTCTTGGCATGGAGAACTACCTCGCCTCATCCGCTTCCACCTGAGAGGATGAAGCGCTGAACTTGAGCTGTGTGAGGAGCCGATCACTGTTGTTGGAGAAGGGTAGGCCGAGTCCAAGCTGAGGCCGCGCCACTGTGAGAAGAAACGATTCGGTGCAAGGGGGAACCGCCTGTAGTAGATGGGTAAGGAGGAGGAGCTGTTGTCGAGTTTGCTGGAAGCAGGGAGGAGGCCGAGCTTAGATGGTGCGCTGCTGCAAGAAGCTCTAGCCACTACTGTCCGCGACGAGAAGAGGGTTGTAGTCGAGGGAAGCCGGACCAGCTACTGGGCGCCGCTGGACCGAAGGGTTGGAGCCGAGGGGTCCGCCACGCCGCTGGAGAGGAGTTAATGCGCTGGGTTTAAAGGAGGAAGAAACCCTCCTTTGTTGCACCGTGGGGTTTGGAAGAAGAAGATAGAAAAAATAATAATAAATAATAATAATAAAAATAATAATAATAAAAATAATAAAAACAAAGTAAAATAAAAAGAAGATAAAATATTAAAATCAAAGTAAAGTTAAAGTAAATTTAATATTACATAAAAGTTAACTTTACTAAGTCAAATAAATATAAAATAATTTATAAAAGTTATAAATTTAAAACAATTGTGTTATTAATGAAAAGATAAATTATAAATTAAAATATAAAACTAAATTAATAATAAGTGTTAATAATCAATTAATATACTGTTAATAGTATAAATATATAATTAATAATAAATATAAATAAACTATGAAATATACTTAATAATTTATGTAATTTAAAATTAATGTATTAAAGTCTAATTATTAAAATAAACTAATTAAATTAATCTAGTAAATTAATTTCTTAAATATTAATAATAAAATTATTAATAAAATCTAAAATATTATCTTAATTACGTATTTATTCATGTCGTCAATTTTTAATAAATTAGTTAAAAATATTAAACTAAAATTTTAGTTGTTATTAAATTAATTAAATTAAAAACTTATTAATTAATTTATGTATTACCATAGTAATATTAAGTGGAAAATATTATAAATAATATAAAAGTAGATAATAATTATCATTTTAAGATATTTATTATTTAACTTTAATTACTTTTAATAAGTATTATAACAGTAAAACTAAATAAATTGACTACTTTACTTTCTTTCTGTATTCATTTATTTATTTTCTTTTTAGCAGTGCAGATTCATCCACGATATGTGTTTACATCTATATTCATCTAACTAACTCACCGGTAGTTAGTTATGAGGGAAATTCTAGCGCGACGTGCCTGTCGTGAATAAACGCACGTGTGCGGTGTGCTCATGAAGGAAACTTAATGTCGGTGGAATGCAAACGGTGACATGCAGTAGAAGACGGTGGATACAAAATTAGAGCAAGCAACATATTTCAAGGAGAGACTCTCATTCTCATTCCAAAAACACACATTGGAGAGCAGTGATTTCTGGGAGATGATTAAGCGGACACAGAGGCAAGGAGCCTGAGAGCAGAGTTGTATTTGGGGAGTTCTTCTTCCCTCTGTCCTTAATTTTGTACTCTGTTATCGTATTTTTTAACTTATTTTATCAAGATGATCATAGATTAATATTTCCTCAGCTTTGGAATTAAATTCTACAGGTTTATATTTTAGACTTCTTCAATTACTTATATTTTTCAGAATCATCATCTATCGGTGAGATAGAATTATGATTCTCTGTTCAGTTGATTCATCTCTCAATTGATTACAAAATTTATAATTAAATTTCGACTGGTGAGGTTGTTTTTGAATGAATATTTTAGAATGTTAATGTCATTAATTTTTGAAATTTATGGTGAGTTCATTTCCAAATTTGATCTTTTTCATACTTCTTAGTAGTTTGATTAAGTTTTTGTGTGGAGAACTCTAAAACCTAGTCTTCTGCCTGTTGAATTTCTTGGTGAGGGGGATTATTTATCAAGTTCTTGAAGAATGATTCAATAAAAGTTGTGAAGAAGTCATTTATTTGAACCAGTATATTAGATTTCCAGAGTGACTTTTTGTTGATTTGAGCTCCTTTGTCTTTGCTGTTAAATGTTAGTTTTCTATATTACTTAGTTTGACAGTACTTAGTATAAGTTTTAGTTTCCTTGTAGAAAATCTTGTTTCCAAATTATGTTTCCATTTCATCAATAAAATAAAAAAAATATGAAAATTAAGAAGATGTTTTTCCCACTTCTAACAACAGTGGGGGTTTAAAATTCAAAAAACATAGAAATTACTCATCTGCCTTCTCTGTGGATCGCCCCTACACCACTGTACTAGTGTTGGTGTAATAAATGTAATTTTGAGGGATGTGACGACCTCTAGACTATTCAAAATTTGGCGCCGTTTCCGGGGAAGGCACGTACTGAGATTCTAGGGTTTGAAAAATAAAAAATACATAAAAATACACATAAAAAATCATATAAAAAAATCTAAAAAAATTTCAAAAAAAAACTGTGAACTAGAACCTACTGCCTTAGTTGTCCATTAAAATTCTGCATCAACTGTGAAACTCTGTGTGTTTAATCTAATTTTTTTTAAAAAAATGGAATGTTTTGAAGACTCAAACTACTGCACTGGACCATACTACGTTTTTTGTGGAGATTATGGACATACTGCCTAGGAGTGTGTTTATAACTAACCACAAAAGTACCATCACTTTGAAGAGATTAAGCAAAACTTTGAATTTAGTCCTGACACCCTTGCTAAAATTGACCTAATTGATTCTAAACTAGATGCTAGGGTGGAACTAATTAATAATTGGTTTACTAAAACCCATTAAATTCAACTTAGAGATTCTCAAGAGCAAAATCAAAGACTAAAAAGATTAGAAAACATGCTCTTGGAATTAGAACAAATGGTTAAAGAACAAGAAGAATTTGATGAAAATGAAAAAGAAAATGTTTAAAAAAGATTTGAAAAGCATGTTTAAGAGGAGAGTGACTGTGAAATTGGGCAACAAAACTTTCCTTTTGAAGAATCTGAAACTGTTGAACAAAACATGGAGATAACCAACTCACTTAATGAAGAACACATCATTGAAAATACAATAAAGATCTTTAATGGTGTTCAGTTGGATAATTCTGAAGATGAATTAGAACAGATTGAAAAAGATTACCCAGTTCTTTACATCATTCCTTCTTTTGAGAAAAAATCACTATTTTAGAAGTTTTGAGAATATAATCACTCGGGTTGAAGATATACTTGAAACTGAAAATTTGAATGTTAAAAACTCTTCACCCAAAATTTCTGAAATTCTGAACATTGAGCCTGAACTTGATATTGGGTACACTTTGGAAGAGAACCTTAAGTTGGAAATAACAGAATTTCAAATCTTTGAATCTAAACTGAACACTTCTCTTCCATATTTTGAAACTCCAAACCCATTTATTTTTGAAATGATGTTGGATGATTTAGAGGATGAGGGAATGATTTTTGAAGAAAAACTAACTGATGAGTTTTCATTTCCCTATTCTCATAGTAACCACTTTTCTGAAACTTTGTGCAATGAAATGGAAAGTAGTGTTAACCAACTTGAGGAGAATTGTCTTAATTTGAACATACTGGAAACCGAATTTATTGAAACTTAATTTTACAACTCTTCTCCGAAAATTGAACTCCAACACTCAAATGTCATGGTTTTGGAAAATAAGCCTTTTGAACTTGAACTTGAAAGAAAGGTTGAGGACACACTTGATATAGGAAGAACTAATTTGATAGAAGTAGTAGATGTTCAATGTGATTTAATATATGAGGAACATTTCAAAGAGATTTATGACATTGTTAAACCTGAATATTTGAATAGTGATAAAATAAATTCGCTTCCCTGTCTGTCATTTCCATCCTCACTTGTGAAGGGTTCTGAGCCTTCTCATGATACTGATAGTAGTCCGGAGGGGGTATCACACTTGTGTTCCATTGTCTATGAATCTATTCAGCACTCTATTGAATTCCCTATTGGACCAACTAATTATCATTTTCCCATTTTCACCCTTGATTGTGAATCTATTAATGTTGAGGTTAACAGAGATAGCTGTGAGGTCAATGTCACATCCTTTAAAGAATCAAGTATTATGTTGTACCTTTATGTGAAATCAAATCTTGATAACCTTGAACATGATATGGAAGTGGACAACATTATGCTCTCAACTATGAAAGGGTGTTTCTTATGGATTTCTACAGCTGATGAGAGTTTAGTTTTTGTTGTACTAAGTCTTGAAGACCACAATTTTCACTGTTCTGTTAAAAATAAATGGGCCAAACACATGCGGTGGTTCTTATTAAGGAAACCACATCCACCTAGTGACTACGGTTAATTACTAGGTGAGTCTGGATGAATACTATAAACCTAGCGCTGCATGGGATGCAACCCATGGTTTTTGTTGTTTTCATAAATAAAAAATTGTAATTAAATAAATTCTAACTGAAGACTTTAAAATCAGTTCTTCATGGGAGTCAACCCATGTTCTTTTATTTATGTTTTCTTTTGATTCTGTTCTTATTTTACTATGAATAAAGTGATTCTTTGTTGTCTTATATATGCTCTGTCCCTGCTAAATATTTGTTCCTGGTTCTCATGCTCTGTGTTTCTTGGATGATGCTGCTGTGTCATTTAAGGAGTGGAATTCCCATGCTGAAGGAGTAATGGAAAACTTAGTCAGGTAAGTATCTTATTTTTACTTATTGTTTCATTTTTCTTTTCCTTAATGCTTTAGAAAAAAATTACACTGCATGTTTTTCTTGTTTGGAAAATTCTGCTTGTATTGATAATTCTGGTACATATTTTCTGAAAATATGCTGCATCAATTTCATATATATAAAAAAACTTTTGCTGCATGTCACTAAATTGAATCAAAAAATCTGCATGCACTTCACTGCTATAAATTGGATTTCATTGTTATTAAAATATTTTCCACTGCTTGAAACTAAGTGTGGGGGGAGTACATGCTGCTGGTCTTTTAAATATGATTAATGTTGGGGTGTATAGCATGAACTTTGTCTGCTTTATTGAATATCTAACTGAATTAATTTTTCTAAAATTTCTTACACCCAATTAATTGAGCATCCACAAATTACATGATATATTTTGAACTTGAATTTAAAATATGTGTCACCAGACTTAAATGTTAATGTATATACTTGCTAATGAACCTTCTGATAATTTATTCATTGTGGAAAACAATATCTTTGAACTTCATTTAGACCCTTTATACATTTCATATATCTACATAATTGAAAATCTATTTTGAACCTTAATTGTTTAATTTTTCTTCTCCATATTTAGAATTCAACTTTGGGGACAAATTTTGGTTTTATGTGTGGGTGAGGGGGTCAATTATTTAATATGCTAAACTGTGCTTAATTGTAATCCTATCAATTCCCACTGCAACTTAAAACATTTTGTAAAAAATGGATAATTGTTTTCAAAATTCTTGTATAATTTTAGGCTTTTCTCTGTACTCAATTGGGTCTTTTATTAGGATAAGTTCCTTTATAGTAGTTAAGAGCTTCTTTGGGTCTGAAATTAATGATTTTGGATTATTTCTGAGTGATCTTGCTTAGTGATTTAATGGAAATTCGGTTTAGGAACTATTTCTAGAAGTGATATGGGTTACATGTTTGTGGAGATATGGTCATAACCTTTGGAACTGGAAGTTTGATTCTGATTCTAGGGGCCTCATTCATTTTCTTTTAATTATTAAAAGTAATTTTTTAATGAGCCAATGTAAATGAATTTTATATAAATCTTTTAAAACTGGAGTAATTTGGGCATCTGGGATCCCATGGTGAGTCTCTGAGACCCTGGATGTTGGGTGAATTTCTTTATACTATAAGCCCACTGTTCAATTTGAATAAGTGCATTGCACAGTGCTTAACACATGATACATGGATTGGGAATAAATAAATAAAGTTTATAGGGTCAAAAATGATTTCATTAAGGTGAGGGGAATAATGAATGCTAAATGAATAAGGGGTCAGTTGGTTTATATGGGAATCATTTAGGTTTTATCATTGAGGTAATTCAAAAAAAAATTATTTATTTTTGGAACCTAGGTGAAAAAGTAAAAGTATAAAGTTCCTACTGTTAAGTCCTTAATTCCACATAAATTTTACCTTTTGGTCACTCTTGGACTCTGGACTTGAGCCTGAATTGAAGTTAGTCACTAAGGAGTTTCACATATGAGGTATGAAATCTTCAATACTTGATGATTCATAGTTTCTAAGACTATCAGTGAGAATTTGTGCCAGGTAAGGTTCATATGAGCAATTTATTTTCTAAAAGCCTATTGACATGTTTTTAAAGTCCTATGTTTAATGTTCTGGACATGTTACATTTTGATTTGAATTATAAACATACCTCTGTTTTCAAGTTTAATAAAACATGGGATTGTTTGAGGACAAACAATGTTTAAGTGTGGGGGATTTGATGTGGCCTTAAAAAACATGTTTTTCCACATCTTTTTAATTAATTTTTATCAATTTAATTACTTATTTATATAATTTTTAATAAAAATGGATCTTTTGTATTTTTATTATTAACTTTAATAAATAATCAATTTTTATAATTAATTGTGTATTATAAGCCTTAAAATAATCAATTTATTTCTTATTTTAATTTTATAGCATAATTATTTTTTATTTAGTTTGTTGTCTTTGTCTACATATCTAATAATCTAACATTAATTAATTAATTAAGTCTGCATTTTCATATAATTAAGGTAATATTAATTTAATATTGTATGTATAAAAATTAATTATCATATGTCTTTTGATAGTTCCTTAATTACTAATTAATGTTTTAAAACAAACTAAATATATTCAAGATTTATAATTTTATGCCTTAACTTAATTAAATTGTCCAATAAAATGATAATTATTAGTCTATTTTAATTAATTTAGTTTGTTAAAGCAGCATTAACTTAACTTTGTAATTTTAATGGTCAAATTTTATATTTACTTTTAATAATTTAGTTTCTTTTTAATTTCAGTTTAATTTGGTAACAATTTTAGTTTTTTTTAATGTTAATAATTTAACTTAAGTTAATTTGGTTTTAAAAGTTTATTTAAATTTATGAGTAACTTTATTCGCATATGATTTAATTAATTTTTAGTTATTATTAAGTATTTCATTCAGTTTTATTTATGTTTCAAAACAATCTTATGTTTCATTATTTAAGATCCAAAGTTTATGTAGTGTTTTGGATACCTTATAATACCTTCTTATAATTTAATTAAGATCACCTAGATAACCATGTATTTGATTTATAGGTAAATGACTAACTTTCCCATATACATTTTATTCTATAATATGTAAATACATTAAACTTATTTATCTTTATTCAAGGGTATTTACTAATATAACTATTTTATTTCATTATTTGACTATTTTATTTCCATGAGTTATTCATGTTTTTTTATATATTTATAATTGTTCTCATATTCATGAGGAACACATATGAATGTATATATCATATGAAAAACAATAGGCTCAGAATTATATATCCCTCTAATTCAATGGGAAAAAATTTATATCTCATGAGATAATATGTTTATTGATTTTGGGATTAATCCTAATCCACTATGTTTATGTGACTAAAGAGTATACCAAATCCATAACTTTATGATGGTATAGAAAAAGAACCATGACACATGTTATGATTTTTGATACTTATTCTTGTTCCAAATTCCTATTATATATCACTATGTTTTAGGATTATGGTTTTATGGTTTCATATACTTATACAATAGTATATTTAATACATTCATGATCATTATTTATAGATATAATTTTATATGTCATGTTTTATGATTGTGATATTTTCCTTATTGTCCACTTCTTATAATTTCATAATATTATTCTATTAATCATTATATTACTTTTATGATAATGTATCTCACTTGATGATGAAATATTGATAACTCCTTTATGACTTAGGTTAATTTTTTATCCCTTACTAGGAATTTAATCTCACTCCTTTCTTATGCATCCCCATTTCCTCATGTGAATGTAGTAATTAAAGATAATGTGACTAGTTTATATGCGGTCTTTAATAAAGGAATTGAAAAAATTATATGATATAATTATATATTTATGATGTATTATGTACCTAGTTTCAAAAGACACTAAAATTTTGACCTCAAGATTTCATTGTATTTCTTTTAATGTGTAAAAAGTATGTATGTTTGGCACTGGATCTAGAAGTGTGGGTTAGGGGTAATCTCATTTGGTATTAGAGTAAAGTACGAAATTTGATCATTTGAAACTCGCACATGTGAATTTTCAGTTAATTGTGAATCTTTATTAAATGGTTTCATAAGAAAAGGGACAACACTCGAGATGTTGGTATGAATCTTTCCTTATGGGTGTAGCTGCCCCTTGGAGTGCTTTGATTGGTATCGATTATGGACCAATGAATATATAACCAAACCATCTCATTTTTTATTTTCACATAGTTTTTAACACCCTAGGTTTTAAGATCTAAAGTAATAATAATAATAATAATAATAATAGAAATTTTTATTATTATTTATAACTATAATTTTAAAGATTTTTTTTCTATTCTTTCAAAAGGATTGAAACAAGATTATAAAATGTGTCCTATAAGATATGAAACAAACTAAAGAAACTGTATTCATTCATAAGTGGGGAATTAGAACAAAAGAACATAAAAATATGTAATACACACCATGGAATATTATTCAACATATTTTTAAAACATCTATTAAAAGTGCATAAATAAATAAGGTATAATAGATAGAAATTAAAAAAAATATTCATGACTACGAAATCTCCAGGATCATCTTTAACCTTGAAGATCACCAATAGCCAAAAAATACCTTCAATGAGTAATTACACCATGAAAAACGAATATTATTATGTAAAATATATAATATGAAATAATAACCATGCCTTGTGAAGTGATAGTGGAATGAATGAATGATTTAGTAAGTATATATATAAGAATGAAATATGGACATTATAAATTTTATCATTGTAATTATGGTTGTTGCAATTATGGGTGTTGGTTCTATATCTAATAGGTAAAATTAAGTTATTTATTTTTAAGTACTAAATTTAAAATTATATAATTCATAATGAAATTGAAATATGATATCAAAAATATTATATATATATACATTACATATTACTATTAAAATAATAATTATTAAAATATGATATGATGTATATATAAAAATAAAATAAATATTTTATTTTTAATGGTTAGTAAAATTAAATTTTTGACTATAAATATTTAATTTTAATGGTATTTTTTAATGATTATTTAGTATAAAATTAATATTTATTTTTGTTAAATATTTTATATATTATCCTAATTGAATAAATTAAAACATTTTAAATTATTATAATATATAAACTAACATATTAAAATTTTTTAAATATGAAATTGATATGAAAAAATTTTAGGATAACTTCAAGTTTAAAAATTACAATTTTCAATAAAAGATATTTTTATTTATATTATCATTTAATAACTAACTTTATAAATTAAAAAATCTGAATTAGATAATACAGACATCAATTTTTTTATTTAAAATATCAAAATTAGCTTTGTAATAATTTTTTTTGACAATTTTCTAAAAATATTGTTTTTTAGGCGAACAATTAAAAATAACCTTTTTAAAATAACATGAATTTTTTGATATTACAATTATATGATTATATAAATTCATTTTAATATATTTCTGGTATGAATGTTGTTTTATTCTTGGTTTGATTTGTTTTCATGTGGATTCATAGTTTTTTTTATATCTTCTTGATTATGCTTGTTGATTCTTGGTTGTTTTCCTCTTTCATTGGGTTTTTAAAGGTGTATAGTAGTGGTTTTGGTTTTATTTTTAGAGGCTAGTAGGCGAATGAGGTGTTTAGTATGAAGGCATGCGTGAGCCTATAACCAAAATTGCTACAAGTGGTCTGTCGACTGGCTGGTGACGACCACTGGCCTGTTAGTGGGATGTTCGGATGAGGACATGCCTTCATTTATCTAACCAACTAGCCAATAAAATTCCACCATCCAATTAGTGGTACATCCATAATTCCAATCATTTAGTTGAATATCACCAGGTAGCTGTTAGAGGCCACTGGCTAGTCAGTGACACCGATGGAGTTGAGAAACAATAGGGTAAAGTTATCTTTTTGGTATGTTTAACTCTCACTTAAAATATAAAACTCCTATATCAAATTTCATCCAACTATTTTCTCTTTGGAGGCTCTCTAGTGAGTATTTTGGCTCTCCCAACATAGTTTCTTTATAGATCAATGTTTTAGTTGATTTATTGATTCTTGCTAAGTAAGAATTATATCAATTTGATGATTAATTATCATTTTTGCCTCTCTATCCCTCTTAGAGAGTTGCGAATACTAATGTCATTGACATATTTAGATATTGTGTAAATGAATTGTGTTTCTAGGATTCTACTTTGAGTATTATAGCCCTTTAATCTCTGTTGGTGGACCCCGTGTGGTTTTTTATTGATCTTGATTGAGGTAGATAGTTTCATAATTCAATATCAATTAATTGAAACTTTTGATTCTTGTTGATTTGTAAATGGATATATAATTGATTTTGAATTATTTAATTGTAATTATTTACAAATTAATTTTAAAAGGCATAGTGTGAATGCGTGTTATTAAATCCATTAAAAATGGATTTTGAAATAAAATGTTATTTTTAGAAAATGAACTTGATTTGGTATAATGATTTGAAGCATGATTTTGACAATACAAAAAGGCATAAATATTCCTATTATTTGAAATGAAATGACTTTATTTGAAATACATGAGTTTTTCATAAAAACCATTTGACTTTTGTTTTTGAAATTATATAGCATGTTTTTGAAACTTTTACTCATGGATGATTGAACGAAATATTTTAAATGAATGAGTTTGATTGATTTGAACGATAGACCTATAAATGTCTTACTTACCATGAAGCACATGGGAGACTGGGTAGTTTTTTGATAAGAACACATGATGGGAATGTATTATCTCTTCCTAGGAAGAGAGTATTAATGATGACAATGCCAACTAAACTATCTTGAGGTAAGGGAGTTTATTCTTTGAGATTTTCTTCTATTCACTATAGGATTTTTGATATTGGGACTGTGTTCACACTTTGAGCCATATTTCACCAAGATGTGTTATAATCCTTGTTCTAATATAACCCCAAGAATTAATACCATGTTTATATGATTGAAAATTAATTATAAATGCTAGTGGTTGATTGAAATTATTTACTCACGTTTGTTTTGATAGAAATTATTATTCCTACCTATTTTAAAAAAAAGATTCTTTATTTTACTAATTTGATGAAAAATCACATTAAAACCTTTTTTATTAGAGAAATTGATTTTTTTTACAAAGAATGATTTATTATGAAATGAGAGAATATTTCAATTCCATGTTTTATTTAAAATTGAGAAAATATGGTGAATTTGTTATAGATTTCTTATGAAATTATTGGTGAAATCCTACTAGGTTTTTTCACTCACACCACACCTTTGACTTCAGGAATTTTTAGATTTTATTATACCATGTATAGGGAAAGGTAAAAAATCAATTAGAGGTGGTATATGTACTTGATTAGTGGGATATTTGGAGTTAGTAGTGACCAATGTATTGTGTGATCTAGTTATTGTGTGGGGTTTCTAATGATGAAATCCTGATGACATTTTTCTAATGACTCTTGTTGGTGTAGCATTTTGAAACTTTTATCTATCTAATTGTGGTATTTTCTATCTTTGAGAGTGTAGGTAACAAATATTGTTTATCATTTTATATCTATTAATTTATATTTATGGGATATTCTTGCGGATAAATCATTCCATATTTCTTGTTTTTATGCACAATCACTACTCTCCATACCATGGGGATTTGGAAATCCCTTTGGGCCATGTCATAATTAATTGGATACCTTTTTGGTGGGTTATCCATGTTGGTTCATGATAAATTAGTATCAAATGTGGTAGTTACTCTTCTTTGATGTTAGTATTTAGTTTGGGTTGTTTTTCTTAATAAGAGAAAGGATTTGCATGACATGAATGGTAGGTTGAGAGCAAGTTATTGGCCATCTCTAATCACAATGAGCCTTAAGTTACCATGTGATATTGGTAAAAAGTGTCTTTTAAGATTTTTTTGATATAATTCTAGACTTTTTCAAAATAGTTTATTTAATATGATGTTTCTCTAATTGAATTATGATTGATAGAGTTAATAATTTCATGTATCTTTACTAATGATTTCCTTATTATTTGTTGATGTTGTGTAGTACAATACCCCCAAGAAGACATTTGAATAGACCTCAATAGGGTGATACTAAGTAACCTTGAAAAGTGGGCTCTCCAATTTGTTAGAACCTATTTGAGGGTGTGGTCCAACATTTGGTCCAGATAGATTTATCTATTCCCATTCAAGATGCATAGGTTTTACCCTAAAGGGATAAAAATAGAGATCATTCCCAATAATTTATTCATTTGAGTACACCATCTCTCTAGGGTAAATTGATCCTCATGGGGTTAATTATTGGTTTAAGAAGTCTAAGTAGGTTTTTGAGTTATTATAAATTCCTGACTCTAAAAAGGTGAACTATGTCACCTTCAAACTTAATGGGCCACATAGAAGGTGGTGATATTCAATAGTTCTAACTGGAAATAATTTGGTCTTAGAGTATAAGGGATCAAGTCTCTTTTTTCGGGATCAATTATATCTAGAATCAATGTTGTTTTCTAAGTCTATGTATTTCCATAAACTTTTGATAGGTGATCAAACTATAACTCATTATTCCAACTACTTTTCTATGATTTTTTATTTCTCAACTAAGGTGGTATTTAATGAGAATATGAAAGCTCAGAGGTTTGAGATGGTTAATTAAAAATATTTCTGATCTCATGTTTTTTTCTGAATCTCACCTCATATAATGATGTTTTTTATAGAGCATTGATAGTAGAACTAGTCTTGGCTGGTAATTCTGGTTTGATAGGTGTTCCACATACTTCTAGTGGTAGCTCAAGTAGTACATTTAATGAGAAGAGAAAAGAGGATGGGTATCGTGTTGGAAACCATAATGGTGGATCTCGACTATAGAGTTCTTCTAAATATTCTACAGTATATGGTAAAGGTCCACTTACTTGTTTCTAGTGTGGAAAAGTTGGGCACCCAATGATTGCATGCATGGAGGTACCAAAGATATGTAACTCCGGTAGATGTTTGTTTACCTTGTAGATATTTCTCCACATCATTAATTCTCTACATAGTGGTATGATCTTGATAATACCGAGAAGATTTTATGCACTTTTGGATGCTTTATGGAAAAATATGTACCTTTCATAGGAATTAGGAATTAATCTTCTTCACATAGTCGATGAGTATCTGGTAGGAGATGATGTGGGTATTACGATAGTGGGAGGTGATATCACTATTTATTTATCTCTAGTGACTAATTTATTTGATAATAGTTCCCCTTATTCCTTTATATCTACCCATATCATGGAATTTTAAAAACATACTACATATATCATACCTTATGTCATGGATATTGCTACACCTTTTGGGAAAAAGTATGAATAGGGTCTTTGATGCCCCTCGTTCAGTTTTTCCTTATAGAAAATTAAAATTTATTTTGAATTTTTAGTTCTGGACATGAATCCTTAATATAGAACTCTCATAATGGATATGATTTTTTCTCATAAATCTCATATTGACTATCATCTTTGGTGGGAATCCATTACTACAATCGATGGGGTGTGTCATGTATTTTAGGGAGAATGGGTCCTGGGGTTGAGTTGTGTAAAAACAACTATTCCATAGTTGGGTAGGATGATATACATGTTTTATTTTTAGTTGGAGTAGGAATCATTGGGTGTTGATCTACTTCTAATAGAATATGAGTTTTCTAAACTCTTCCCATATGAGATTTCTGGGTTTCCACCAGTGAGGGACTTGGAGTTTTCTATAAACTTAATAAAAATTACCCAAACTATTTGTATTACATCCTACCATATGTAACATATTGAATTTAAATATTTAAAGACTCAGTTATATGATTTTATGTCCAAATTCTTCAACTTATAGCATTCGTATCCTTGGGTAGTGCTAGTTCTTTTTTTTCCAAGAAGGCTAATAAAACCCTTCATTGTTTTCTTTATTATTTAAAGATAAATCTAGTCATGGTCAAGAAAAAATATCTTTTTCCTTGAATTGATAACTTGTTTGAATATCTAAAAGGGTGAAGTGGTTCTCAAATATTGTTATTCATTTTGGTTATTTCCATCTTAGGATCAAGGAGTCTAATATCCCTAAGATCACTTTTAGGAGAAGGTATAAACTCTAAGATAAACTTATTGTTACCTTTTTTCTAATAATTTCTTCCACTGTATTCATGGAATTGATGAACATGTTATTACATCTATACCTTGATTCTTTTTGTGAGACCCTAGTTAATATGTGGTTGTATTTGTTGTCAATAGATGATAATAGGTGATACTTGGTTGAAGTTGAGAAAAGGAAAAGATATGGATCATCAGAATCACCATCGTAATTAGTGACTAGAATTATAGAACTTAAGAATGTACATCATATTAAAAATATCTATTATATAAGAAAAAGATCATTAGACTCACCTTTAGTCCAAAAATGAAGTACGATCATAATAAGGTTGTTAATTAGAGTCTATATAGATCTGATGTAAACATGATGATGCTTTTCTATTTTGTAATTAAAAAAAGTCCAAATTTTCCTAAGAACTTGTGGTTAAATAATTAAAAATAAATTTGGGAGAACCAATGTTGCTAATATTATTGAGGCTCGGTTTGTAAGAAGAAATTTACTAGAATTTTGGGAAGTGAGAATACTTCCCAATGAAATTTAGAAAATTCTCTGCCAATATCAATCATATTAAAATTCATGAGGAATTAATCATACAAGTTGGAGTTTGTGGAAGATAGGATAATACAATGTGATGTATTCAGGATGATTCTTATTAGTATGAGAATCATGGGTGTGACAATATCAGAAGGCTATAAGATTGATCTTATTGAATTAAATGAAGTTACTTCCAACAATGGTCCATCAGATGCGGTATTCCACCGATCTATCATAATAGATTCTAACATTGATTTGTTTTATAAATTTTTGGTATCTTTAAGACATTAGATACATAGTTTTTTCAGAGGCATAATGTTTATGAAAGTTTGAATTGTACTTTCACTAGGTTAATAAAAATTAAAAGTCATACTTTGTTCTCTTTCAATTGAGTCATAAGAAAAAGAAAAAAATATTGATTTTTTCCCAAGAAAAGATTATGAATCATCATATTAGGACTGACAATAATTCATCAGATTTAAGATAAGACTAATATATTAGGTGTAGGATGACACCTATAAAGTCATCAGACATGGGATCATTAGTATGAGGAATTAAAGAAAAGGAGAAATAATTTGAAGATATTTCATACTGGTTTTAAATATATTACATTTAAGAGTTGATATAGATCATATTCATGAGATGACTTTTAGTGTTTATAAGAGGTCATCGTAATAGGTTATCTTTATTATTGCATGTGTCTTGATTATAATGAATAATCATGATGCTAATCGTAATGAAGAATCAGATTGAAGAAACATTTGTAAAAATTTAATAAGTATTAAGTTTTTAGAAAATCCTAGAAGTATTTTAAATCATTAAATAATTAAAATATATATATGAGATTCAAGGAAAATTTAAGATTTGGAAAATTTGTCAAAGAAGGAATGGTTTTCTAAATCCTCCCAAAATTATAACTAGGTTTCCAATAAAAGGAGAGAACAATTCATTTGTAATGTTTACATGAATATAGATATGTTCACATATGCTAAAGCTTTGAAAATTGTGGAACATGTATTTAGTTTCAAAACAATGTTTTTTTTTCTGTTAGATACTGAGGAAGTCCCATCGAAATGAGTACATTGTATTGAGGACCAATCCAACCAATGGAGAAAGCTCCAATGGACTATGCTTCATCAGAGAAAGTCCATCAGAGTGATCCCGTTAGAATGAAATCCATTAGAATGAGGTTCATTGGACTGAGTTCCATTGGAAAAAGGAATTATGACCTTCCAATTGAGTTTTTATGGATTTGAAGATAAGTGACCAGAAGGATAATCAAATCGGATTGACTACCAGATAAAGACCGTTAGATAGAGGTTATCATATTAGGAAGATCAGAAAAATTTGCTAAGGAAGTTTTTTGGACTGAGTTTCTAGAATAATTTTGAAGACTAAATAGTTTCTTAGAGAATTATTTATTTTCTTAAATATTGTACATATTTAAAGTTTGATTTTGCTTACTTGTGGAGTAAGTTAATACTTTCTAAAGTGGATTGTAAAAGTTTAAGAAAATTAAAGATTGTAACTATGGATACTCACTATTTTATTAAAAGTATTATATTTTTAGGGTGTATATATAGTTGTGGGGAAGTAGATATTGGAATGTATAGTTTGGGGGTATAACCAAACTATAGTAGTAAAGTTGCTGTTGAGATTGTATAATTGTTCACTTCTTGTGCCTATGTATTCTAGAAATATTTTAGTGTAATAATCAATATTGGTGGGACTATCCACCGTGGCAAGGAGTAGGTCTCTGTATCTTAACTTGTAAATATCATTTGATTACTTCTATTTATATTTGTTTTATATGAAAGGTGAGGTTGTGAGTTATATTTGAGTGGACCATAACTCTATAAAGCATCATAGGTTAAGAATGTTTTTGATAAGGAGTTAAGAAACTTTCTTTTAGAAGAAAAAGGAACTACTGATTCAACACCCTCTTAGGAGTCTCGATTCTATTTGTGGACAAAAATTAGTATAAAAGGATATAATCCCTCAGAAAGATCAATCTCGAAGAATTTAGAATTTTAATTCAGTGAACTATAAGGGGATTACAATATTCAAGTGTAAGAACTATAATATATGGAATGATAGAATACTGCATTATCTATTGTCTCTAGGATTTGATGTTATAGAATCAAATACAGATGTGTTTCTTTATCGTATTGATAATTCTCCTCTTATTTATACTGATAAGAGAAATATTGAGAATTATGGAAGTGACAAAAATTATTTACTCTAATCACTCACTAAAAGTTATTTTCTTAGAGTAAAGGGAGTTAGAACTGCCAAAGGTATCTGAGATAACTTGAAAAACATTTATCAAGGAAATAAAAGGTAAAGAAGGAAATGTTACAATTTTGGAGGTTTAAGTGTGAAGATATGAAAATATATGGGAATGTATCTACTGGTGAATCCTTTAAAATGGTAAATAAAATTTTTATCGCCATATGATTTCTTGGTGAGAAACTGGAAGACTTAACCATTGCTGAAAAATTGTTGAGAATTATTCCTAATATGTTTGATTACAAAGTTCAATATTTGGAAGATTGAGATCCAAAAACTCTATCTTTGGATAATATTCATTGTACTCTTATTAATTATGAAATGATAAGAGAGAAGGTTATGAAAATAAAAGAAAAGGGTGATCAAGAAATGGCCTAAAAATATTTTTTGAAAGGAAAAAATGAAGATAAAGATATTGAAGAAGAATAAAGTGATTCAAAAGCTGAGGAGGAAGTTGAATATTTTAATACAATTGTTTCCATCCTTTTAAATAAATATAATATGGTAAAATGGATAAGTAAAACTCTCAAATGTTGTAATTTTTAAGGGAAATGAAATTTTACACAAAATTTTCTAGGTAAGAAAATTAGAGTGTATAAGTTCGAAGAAGATGATGAGAAACCTCAAAAAAATGAAAGAAACATAATGAAAATTTCCTTATGAAAATAGGTAGAAAAGTTATCTGATAATAATAAATAAGGATGATTCCTCATCCAGTAATTACCATGATCATCAACTCAACTTTATCGATCATGTTAGAAATGGAATTTATTCTTCTAGTAGTGATAATGATTATGATAAGATAACATAAATGGAATAAATACCCAAAATAAATTTGGATAATAAAATTGAAAAAATACACAAATTTAGAAAGAAATAAAGAATTTTTAAAAATGTGTTAAAAACATAAATTTTTAGAATGGTGAGCTTGAAAAAATATTGAAAAGTTATGAAGAAAATTAAGGTATAAATGAGAATCCCAACAAGATATAATCTACCCTTGTTGAAGAAAGTAAATATAAAAAGTTAAATATAGTTGGATCCTAAAAAATAATAGATTTTTTGAAAATTAAGTTGGTTGAGAAATATGAAGAGTTTTTAGAAAAATAATCAATGTTTCTTTCAACTTGAAGTTAGATAATAAATATGGGTGAAAACTTCACCAAGGAAGTTGATGTTATAGGAAAAAATTCTAAATAAGGTGAAAATAAAGGTTAACAAAATCAGGTTTGTGAGAAAAAATATTTCATAAAGAAATATAAGAATTCTTCAAGAAAGTATCCCCATAAAAAAATTGGTCCATGATTTTTGAAGAGAAAACAACAAAAACGTTATGATCAGTTTTACTGTCAATTTGAAATATCAAGATTCATAGGTCACTTTTTGGTGTTGTAGAATTTTTGTACATTGAGCTTATTCATGCTGGTACAACATGTCTCTACCAGGAAATAGGTATAAATAAGGGATATTTAATGGGAAAAGAAGATAAAAGTTTTCTAAAACAATTTATAACAAAAAATGGAAACTCATATGACAATGAAAGTGAGTATGTTAAGAAAGTGGAGAAAAAAACATGACGAGTCTAAGAAATAGTTCTTACTTTTTTGGATAGAATAAGTTGATTTTTCTATAAACTCTGAATAAAAATAATAATATGAAGAAATAGGAAAGAAAAAGTTTTCGAAATATGTGAGAAAAGTTGATAAAAAAATATAAATATATTTTTGGTTTGAAAATTCAAAAAATATGTAAGAGAGGTGAGAAAGAAATTAATGTTACTAAAATTTGTTTGACTATCCTACTAGAACAAGAGGAAGCCATGAATAAATTTTTACAAACACAATGTAACAAAAAGGTTTCTAAATAAGAAAATAATTAGGCAACCTTATCATAAGAATATTCATATGAAAATAAACTTGTTACAAAAACTAAGAAGGATGAACAAAAGGAATAAAATACATCTAATAAAAAATACAAGAAATAAAGAAAAATACAATACTGAGAGAGGACTCTCAGTACAAAATGTGTTTTTAAGAAACTACTAATTTTCCTCTTTATTATCAAAATATTTATATTTATAATAACTTATAGGTAATTGAAAGAGTTGAATTAATGAAGCTGATGTTGGGGAGTCTCTTACTATTCATACAAAAGAATGTAATGAGGTTATGAAAATTTTTTATTTGAAATTTGTGTTTACACACATGGAATTTCTAATATGTTTGTTGAGATGGGTGCATTTTACCCTTATCTTAAAAAAATCATTTTCAAGATTTCCCCAAAAATGAGAATGTTGAAATAAAAATGACAAGTGTATTACATGAAAGTTGTTCAACGGATAACATTGATAAACTTGATTATACACAATTTTTTTCTACACCAGGTTCTACAACATAGACTTAGAGTTGTTTAGTTAAAGGATCTTTGTTAAGAAACTCATGTGATACTTATGTTCTCCTGAAGAAGAGTTAGAAAATTTTGAGATAAAAATTTCCAATCCTTTGAAATGAGATCATTTTTCAATAAGGGGGAAACATGTCATGATGGCCCCTTGGAATTTTATTTTCAATAATGGGAAGAGATAAGGAAAAGGGGGGAGGGAAAAGAAATAGCGGGAGTAATAAATTAATGGGGAGAATAAAATTTAAGAAAAGAAAACAACAAGTGGATTGTTTATAAATAGTTGAAATGGGTAATGACTATGGGGTGTATTGAAAACAAACACAAAGGGGGAGATTGTTAGAAAATAGTTAGGTTGTGGTTACATTTTTTATCAATAGATGATAATAGATGATACATGGTTGAAGTTGAGAAAAGGAAAAGATATGGATCATAAAACGGAAAATCATAATCAATTATCAGAATAATAGAACTTAAGAAAGTCCATCAGATTGTAAATATTTTTTCTAGAATAAATGGATAAACAGACTCACCTTGAGTCAGAAAAGGAAGTATGATCATAATAATGAAGTTAATCAGAGTCGGTATGGATTTTATGTAAATATGATGATGCTTTGATGTTTTTTAATTAAAAAAATTCAGAATTTGTTAGAGACTTGTAATGAAAAACTTATGATGAAATGGAAGATAACTGGTGCTGCCAATCATATAGAGGATTGGGTTGTAAGAAGGAATTTTCTGGAAGTATGGGAAGTGAAAATACTTCCTAATGAAGGTTATAAGATTCGATAAAAATATCAAACATATTCAAAGTCATGAGTATGTCCTGATAAAAGATGGATTTTTTGGAAGATAGGAGAATATAATATGAAGTATTTAGGATTCCACTCATCAGTATGAGAATCATCAGTTTGACAATATCAGGTGGTTATAAGATTGATCTCAATGAAGTAAAAAAACATTTCCTACATCAGTCCATCAAACATGGTATTCCACCAATACATCATAATGGATTCTGACACCGATTGTTTTTTATAATCTAATGGTATATTCAAGGCATCAAAAACAATTTTATATCATAGTTAGAATGTTTGAGAAAGTTTGAATTTTATTTTAATTGGGTTAAAAAAACAAGAAGTCATACTTTAGTTGAGTCAAGAGAAAAAAAACAAAAGTATTGACTGTTTCTCAATTATAGGTGAGGACTAATTAGATTGGTACTGACATTAATTCATCATAGTAAAGATAATACTAATCCATCAGGTGAAGGATGACACCAAAAATTCATTTGATGTAGGATAATCGGTCTGAAGAATTTAAGAAAAATAGAAATACTTTGAATATATATTAGAATGGATTTCAATGTATTAAATTTAAGAGTTGATATAGATTATCTACCTGAGAAGAATTTCATTTTTTACAAGAGGTCATCATAATGAGATGTCTTCTATATTTCATGTGTTTTCATTATAATGAATAATCAGAATAGAGAATCACAATGAATAATCAAACTTATGAAATGTTTGTAAAACTTGAATAAGTATAAATTCTTGAGAAGATCCCAGAATCATTATGAAGATTTGGATAAGTCAAATATATATTCTAGATTCAAGGGAAATTGAAGATCTGTGAAATATGGATGAGCAGGAAATATTTTTAGAATCCAGGCCAAACTGTATTTGGGATTCTTATAAGAGGATAACATGGTTCATTTGTAATGTATGCAATAAGATAGAGTTTTTTAGGTATTCTACAGATCCTACAATTGTGGAACATTTATTGAGTTTCAAACCGAAGTTTTTAAGGTTTATATTGAGGAAGTTTTATCAGAATGATTACATCCGAGTGAGGATCAATCTAATAATTAGAGAAAGTTCCAATAGACTGTACTTTATCAGAGCAAGTCCATCAGAGTGATACCATCAAAAAAACATCCATCAAAATGAGGTTCATCAGACCTATTTCCATCAAAAAGAGGAATTGTGAGAATCCAATTAAGTTTTTAATCAGTTGAAGAAGGTAGAGAAGAAGGAGAATCATACTATACAGAACATTTAAATGAGACCATCAGAAAGAGGTTATCAGAATGGGAATATTGGGTTGACTTTTCTAAGGAAGATTTAAAGTCTGAGTTTCTAGAATATGTTTCAAAACCAAAAGTACCTTATATAATTTTTGAAGTTCATTAATATTGTATAGAGGGAAATTTTTTATTCAAATTACTTGTTTAAGAAGTGAAGACTTTCTAAAATGGATCATAAAAGAAGAAAGAAAGTGAATATTTTAATTATGGATACATACCAGTTGGTGAAATGGATTATCTTGCTGGGGTGTATAACCAGCTGTGGGGAAGTGGATACTAGAAAGGATAGTTTGGGGGTATAAAAAAATACAGTAGGAAAGTTTCAACTTGGATTGTATAATTTTTCACTACTTGTACCTTTGTATTCTGAAAAATTAGTTAGTGGAAGAATCCATGTTTATGAGACTATCAAACATGAAATGGAGTATGTCTTTGCACAAACCCCTATAAATATTGTGTGATTCCTTATATTTATATTTGTTGCATATGAAAAGTGAGGTTGTGAGTTATATTTTATTATATCACAACTATAACATGTTTTAGATGTTAATAATGTTTTTGGGGTCTGTGGTTATTGAATATGGTATTTTCGTTGATCCTGAGATGGTGAAAGATATTTTGACCATGGAGGAATTAAACAATTTCTTTGAGATTTAGAGATTTTTGGTCTAGGATGGGTATTAAAATTATTTTCTAATGTATTTATCATTGTTGAATTATCTATTTACTACTCTTACTAAAAAGGGAGTAAAGTTAAAATGATATTGAAAATGAATGGATTCCTTTGATGATTTGAATCTTTATTTGACATCAACCCCCTTTTAAATCTTGTATAATCTAGGAAAGGCTATGAAGGATTCTATGCTACATTAGCTTCATGTTTGGGCTATGTTCTTATATAGGGTGATCACATGGTGGAATATTGTTTTTTTTCATCTTTAGTCTCACTAGAATATCTATCCTACCCATGATATAGAAATTGTAGTTGTGATGTAATATCTAAATATTTAAAGAGATTATCATTTCAACAAAATGTTTATCATCTACTATGATAATAAAATCTAGATTTATTTCTTCTCACAAAAAGATTTTGACCTTTGGTAAAGACTATGGGTCGAGTACCTATAATCCTTTTATTTTGACATTGTATACTTTCTTGATATGGTAAATTTCATTACTAATGCTTTAAGTAGAAAACTTTCATCCCAGACCATGAAATAATAATACAAGGAGTGCAGTCTAATAGATCTCATTGCACATATGCACTAGGGAGTTCAATAGGATGATATTATTTTGGTGATTTTCAATTTGATATCCTCAATTCTAGAGATGATCCTCCAGGATAAGCAACTTGACGAAGAGTTTCATGGAACGAGGGATTCTTTATATGATAGGGAGACCAACATAGAATGATCTCTATATTTTGAGGGTATCTTATTCTTTTGGAGATATCATGCCATTCCTTTTCCAATTAGGATAATTGTGATGTTAAATTTCTAACATTCTAGTGGGAAGTGAACCCATGAACCAAAAATATGTTTTAAGATATGAGGTTATGATTCTGGTGGCTAGGTATAAAATAAAATATTTGTAATTTTTTTATTGTTAAACTAGTCAACAGATGAATGTTGTGCATCCGAATCCTTTAGGCCTTCTTCGTCCCCTTCCCATTCTGAATTGTATGTGGGATGAGATATCAATGAACTTTATGGTTGGGATACTGTGTGCCCCATCTGGAAAGAATTATATATGGTTGGTGATTGACTAATTGACCAAATCATATCACTTTATTCCCATTCATGATAGGCCCAAAGTTGAGGAGTTGGGAAATCTATGTGTCTGAGAGATCATCAGATTCCATGGAGTTCCTTATACTATCATTATCAATAGGAATCCCTAATTTACTTATAGTTTTTTGGAGGGTCCACCAGAAGCAATGGGATCCTATATAAATTTTTTCATGATGTAACATCCTCATATAGATTTTTAGACACAATGAGATATACATATTATTAAGGCCATGCTTTTAGGTTATTTCAATAACTTTAGAGGGGCTTGGGATAACCACTTTGGACTAGTAAACTTTTCATCTAATTATAGATACCATTCATCCATCATGATATATTTCTTTTGTTCCTTGTACAGATAACCATTTAAATCTATACTTTGTTGGTTATAGGTTGGTGAAGCTTCCCTAGTTGGACCAAGTTCAGTCGAAGAGATGATGTCAAATATTTAGTTTATTCATCAAATAATTGTAATGAAACATAGATTATATATGACTTATATTGATTTTCATTGACACCCTTTTGTGTTTTCGGTTGGTGGCCTACTATTTTTGAGAGTTTCACCTTGGTTGGGTCATCAATGGATTTGAAAATAAGTAAAGTTACCACAAATATACATAAGACTATTTGAGATTGATAAGAAGATTTTCAAGGTGGTTTACCATTTATCTTTTCCACTTCATATGAAATCAATCCATAACATGTTTCACGTGTCAAAACTCAAAAAGTATCTTTTAGATATATCCCATGTTTTGAGTTGGTAGGATATTTGTATTTAACCTAATTTATTTGTGACTGAGAAGCTCGTTCAGTTTTTTGATTCACAAATAAATGTTCTTCATTGAAAGTAGATACCATTGGTTTAGTTTTTTTGGTAGCATGGTTCTGATTCAGATGAGACTTTGGATCCTAAGGATTTGATGAGAGAAAAATGTCCACAACTCTTTTCTATGTAGACTTCTTGACCACATTAATTAGGGAAGAAATCATATATGGTCAGGATATTATAACAACCCATTACAATATTTTAGGTACAAACTATGTTTTATTATCGGTTCACTTTGATTTCATGTTTATTCCTTGTTGTTTCCATCACTTATTAGTTATGATAATTGATTCTGGGTATTTTCCCTTTGTTTTAGTTTTTAGAGGGGTATCAGATTAGTTTTTATTCATGTTTTGGAGGCCAATATGTGGTTACAGTGTTTCACATAGAGGTGGACATGATCCTACAACCCAAATAGCTATAGGAGATTCACAGACTATCTTTTGAGGGCCACCGTCTAGCCAGAGGGAGGCTGGTACAAGTTCATTACTATGTGAATCCCAAAAGATATCTAATATAAGATCACCATCAAGAAAATGGGACTTCTAGAATTTATTCATTCTATAAAACATCATTGGGTATCCAGTGGAGGCCACTGGTTAGTTGGTGACACCGACAAAGATGAGAAATGGAAGGGTAAAGTCCTATTTTTTGATATGTTTAATTCCCAATTTAAATCTAAATATCCTCCATAAAATTTCATTCAACCCTAATATCTTTAGAGTATTTATAGATAGAATTTTTGATATCCTAAGCTTTTTTATTCATGGATCAATTTTCTAATTGATGCGCTGTTTCTCTTTTGGTAAGTGTTATCCTGATTTTATCATGGATTCTCTATAACTTTCTGACCCCGGTCTACATATCGGTGCCCTGATCTGGTTGGTTACATGACCTAATGAACACCTCCCCATACGCTAGAGGCTACTGACTAGCGGCGAGGGTCTAATAGAAAACATGGGGAGACTATACCCTCTTTATCAAAGTAATAAAATAGAATAAATATAATCGGAATAACCAAATGATATAACCAAAAACTAGAATAATACAATAACTGGAAAAAATAGGTATCACACGATGAACCAAAACTAAAAACAATATCCATAACTAAATAATAGACATGTGATTCCAAATAATTGTTAAGTGTCAAAATGAAACCCAAAATAAATACACTGACAACTTCCCCTAGTGGGTCCCGATACCTAGTCGGGTTCCCTCATCCATGCTCCATCCTGGCTCATCCATCTAGAATAGGGCTCTTTCCCTCATCCTGTCCTAAAAACATGAAGTATATTCAGGTACTGATAAGGTGACTCAAGTAGGGTGTGAGTACAACTTAGTTGGCCCCCACCAAAAACATCTAAACAATTTCAATTCAATAACAGTATATGCAGTTGTATAAATAATAATGTACAATGAACATAGTAAACATTTATCACATTTTATCATTATTTAATTATCCACATAAATCTTTGACTTCATGATGACACCCATACTAACAAGACCTTATTCAGCATGTTCTAGAGTCTGAACTATCCCCAAGGGATATAATATATCACAATACCATGATTATCATTCATCATTTCATTTCAATTCATAACACAATCTATTGGATCCATAGTCTAATGTCAATATCATGGGTGTAAAATATTGTGTCTAACACCCCATGGGTATTTGGATCCTCTGTCCCTATCCCACACCTCAATATCAAATGGGTATTTGGATCCTTCTTCCTTTTCCCACACTTAATGTCACTTGGGTATTTGGAGCCTCAATACCTTTCCCATATAATAATAATCACATATGGGTATTTGGAGCCTCAGTCTGTTTCCCACACTTCAATATGACATGAGTATTTTAAGCATCATTCCCTATTCCACAGATCTATATCTCTTGGGTATTTAGAGCCTTAATCCCTATCCCACAATTCAATATCACATATTCAAAAAATATCACAATATCACATAAAACAAAATTTCATATACCTCATGGTTATGCATCATTAACCTTCTCATCAAACATTCTCAGTTAATTTAAACTTTTCAGTTTATCACAAAAATCATAATTATTTATCTCCTTCACATAGAATAATATTAATATATCACTATTAAACCAATTAACAACATTTTACCATATAATTCATTAACCCTTTGAGGTTAAGACAAACATTTCTTTTCCCCTATTAATAAATTAATTCAACATTCAATCGATCAATCAATTCCACAACACCATCATTTTATTAAATATGAAATCCCATTGATCAATAACTTTTATGTCACATTATTAATGAATTTTATAAAAAATATTACAAAACTCAATTTTCCGAAGTTCAACTCATTCGGTAATTACATGGAAAATCAATTAATCAATTCCATAATTCCATAAATTAATTAATAAATTAATTTATTCAATTCAAGACTCAATTTAAAAAATTTCAAATTGAAATATCTTAACTCATACACACAATTGGAATTCAGGACTATGAGAATTGAATTTAGACCACCTACCTCAAGATCATTGATGAATCCACCAATGAAAATACATGATTGAAGCAGAACAACTAATATCACAAAAAGGAACAAGATCTAGATCCAAAATCTAGACATAAGATTAAAAGAAATAAATCTATCAATATATAGATCTATATCTATCACCAAAATAGGAAATCATCCATTTAAAAGATGATATAAAGAAGGATGGAGAGAGGAAACCAATTAGGAAGATATCTCTTACTGTGGGAGGTGAATATTCTTCAATATGGTCTTCAATTCATCAATAACAGAGAATTGGAATCCTTGGAACTCATCTGGGAGCCTCTAAAATTTATATGAAATATCTTAGGTCTGAGTGGGGGTGATTTGGGATTAATACTAGGGGGTTATATATTTTATTTTAATTTTTTAGGGGTTCAAATTGTAACATGCAAAGTTTCCTATGCAGGGTACATAGTTTTCCCTAACCAGGCATTGAACCATGAAACTCATACCAGGGGTTTAATTATTACTACTATAAGGGAATACAGTTTGAAAAACCATACACAAACCATGAAAAGTTCCACAATCTGGGTTCCTATGGTTTGCTGGATTGGGCACTCGGTTTGGGAAAACGGTGTACCAACCATGCACTGCCCCTCTTCCTTCCAAAATTCATAAATTTCACCCAAAAACTCCCCAAGGTAAAACCATTCCAAGATACACCAAAATAGGTTTAAAATATTACCTAAAAAAGTATCTCAATCCATTTATAGAAAAGGTCAAGATCTTAAAATATCTCCACCTTATAATAGGCCATCCCCGAGCTATACTCTCAAGTATCTCTAAGATGGTGAGCCAAAAAAAGACCAAGACACTAAGCCTACATATCTGCTTCTCACTCCCATGTTTCCTCCTAAACATGACCATGTTTCCCAAATATATAAACTATTAGCATGATCTTTCTCTACAACACTTTCTCACTCTGATCCAACACACATATCAGATGCTCTTCAAAGGACGTATCAATCTTATGATCAACATAATGCACATCGATCACATGAGAAGGTTCAAGGTGATATTTCTAAAGTTGTGACACATGAAAATTTTCATTCCTAACTCTATACATCTAAGGAAGGGCCAAGTAGTATGACACTAGATTGATTCTATCCACAAATTCAAAAGGTCCAAAAAACCTGGACACCAACATGACCTATCTATGAATCCTATGGTGATCCAATCTAGGAAAAGCCCAAAGGAAAACATGATCATCCTCTGTAAACTATAGTAATTTTAAACTTCTATTGGCATATGATTTTTTTTATACTCTGAACTGGATCCATAGTCTTATGAATTAACTAAACATGTTCCAACATATCCTGTATGAGACTCAGTACCAACAACTCTGACTCACCTACCTCCATCCAAGATAGAGGTGATCAGTATGGCCTAAAATAAAGAGCATCATATGGTTCCATATTTTTAGTTTCCTAATATCTATTTTTATAGGTGAACTCCATAAGTTTAAGGTGCTTCTCTAAAGACCCACTGAAGTCTAGAACACACACTCATAGAATATCCTCAATCACCTATATCGCACGTTCGTACAACTCATCTATCTATGGGTGGATTTTCATACTCAATAAAACCTATGTACCCAAAGGATTCTACAATAACTTATAGAAGCACAAAGTAAAACGTGAGTCGTGGTCTAAAACTATACTTCCTGGCACCCCATGAAAATGAAATATATCCCAAACATATACATCTCCCAACTGATCCATTGAGAAAGTATCCCTTATCGGCAATAAATGAGATACCATAGTCAACTAGTCCACAACCACCTAAATAGTGTCATGATTTCTTGAAATCCTTGGGATACACAGAAAAAATTCATGGCAACGTCATCCCACTTCTATTCGAAAGTGGGAAACGACTGTAGTGAACCACCAAATCATTTATGCTTGGCGTTCACCTATTGACAGGTGTAACATCATATCAGGAACCCTACTATCTCATTTTTCATTCATGACCACAAATACTATCATCATAGGTAATGATACATTTTGGTTAAACCTAGATGTACCGCCTACTTCGAAGAATGAAATTCATGAATTAACTCGTACCATATACTTGTAGGCATAATAACCTTATTCTGAAGAAATATGATCTCATCCTCATACATTGTTCAATTAAAAGGTGACTCCCCACCTTCATGGATTTCTGTTAATGCCAAACACTAAATATCCTTATACTGCCTCTCCATAATCTAGAGAAAAGTATAGAATCCACTAACAATGATATATGATTCATGTTCTACTGACCCTACGAATACAAAACATACATCTCAGTCAGCAAGGTCACCATATTTCACTCATAACTTGACTCCTGAACTACTTGAGTTCGAGGTTTCCTTCTAAGAGAGTCAATAAAATTGTTTACTTTCCCTGTAATATATGATAGATCAAAAATCAAATGACTGCATATACTCAAAACATCTCCACTGCTACAGATTTAATTATTGTTTAAAAAATATGAACTTTAAGTTCTTATGATCGGTATACATGGTAATTTTTTCCCAACATATAATTTCAGAAACACTTTAAAGCATAAACCACTGCATCTAATTTGAGGTTGTGTGCAGGGTAGTTCTATTAATGTGGCCTCAACTACCATGACCCATACAACACCACTTGATCCCCCTGCATCAGCACTAATAAAAAACCAACCCCATATGTATCATATAACACTGTATACTCCTCACCTAACATGGGTTGTATAAATATAAGTGATGTATTGAAACCCTTCTTCAAATCCTGGAAAGTGTTCTCACATGCTCCAGACCATTCAAACTTCACTCCCTTCTTGGTCAAGATTTTAACTGGTGCTTCCAAGTAGGAAATTTTTTGGATGAACAATCAATAATATCTTTTTAATCCCAAAAAACTATGGATATTAAAAAATTTATGGGTTGTTCCCAAGAAACAACTTCCTTCATCTTATATGGGTCCATTAACACACCTTCCTCCGAGATGATGTGACACAATAAGTGTACTTGATTAATCTAGAATTTTCACTTAGATAGCTTGGAATATATCTGATTCTCTCTTAGAATACTCTGGATGATGTCAATATGTTGAGAATGATCATCATGAGTCTTGGAGTCCACCAATATTTCATCGAAAAATACCACCACAAACTAATCATGGTACGTGTTGAAAATTATTTTCATCAAGGTCATAAACACTACATGATAATTCATTAAACCAAATGGAATCATGACGAATTCATATTGGGCAAACCTTTTTCTAAAATTAGTATAAGGTATGTCATAAGGTTGAAATATCAACTGAAGATACCCCAATATCAAGTCAACCATAGATAAAACAAACGATCCTCTCTACTGGTCAAATATATCTTCAATATGTAGAAGAGGAAACTTGTTCTTCATAGTTATCCAGTTTAACTTCTAGTAATCAACACATAAGAGTAAAGTTACATTATAATTATGAGAAAAAAAGGTAGAAGAACCCGAAGGTGAAATACTTGGACAGATAAGCCTCATATTTTTCAACTCTTTCAGATGATTTTTGAGCCCTTGAAGCTCTATTGGAACCATTCTGTATGGTGGAATAGAAATTGGATCAACCCTTGGAATGAGCTCAATCGTAAACTACACGTCTCTCTCAGGTGTAATCCATGATAATTCCTAAGGAAAACACATCCTAGAAACTATCCACTATGGGTGGAAAGACACTTGTTTCACACCCCTATCGTCCCAAAATAGACTAGAAACCTGGGCAGTGAGATTACCCTATTTTTGATGAACTTGTCTTGTATGACCCCCCTGAATATCCCACTCACCACGATGAATATAATTGTCACCCTCAAGAGAAATAAAAGTCACTCTCCTATGCTAACAATCTATATGGTCTTGATACACCACTAATGATTTCATACCCATAATTAGGTTAATGCCTAAAATTTCCAGAATGTAAAGATCCCATAGAAAATGATACACCCCAACCTCAAGAGAACACCACTTGCATAAACAGTTGTCCCTTGACCATACTCCTAATGGTTTATTGATTTTCCTAACCTCACTCACAAGCTCCACTTTCATACTCATCCCATTTAAAAGCTGTGCAAATATAAAATAATGAGAGGCACCAGTATCAAGTAAGGTAATAGCTAGTGTAGAGGCTATAAGAATAGTACATATAACTATTTATAGTCTAGCCTCACTATCCACCAATGTAGGATGAATGAACTGCAACTATCCCAACCTTCATCCCTATGATGCAGTTTACGTCCCCTAAGATGCACTGCTCTACTGATACAAGCTCACTTTCCTAGAAGTACCATATCCACTGCCTATATCGCCACAACCAGTAAAATCCAACTACTGGACTGATACAGTGTAGAAGAACCCCTTCCGATAATATGGTTCTTTCTAGCTTACCCATCACAACCCATATATAATGGGATTTTTTAGAATCATTGTAGAGGTCTCATCCTATCACAATCTAGACACTCTACCAGTGGTTGGGGACAATGTCCAAAAAAGTGGACCAACCTACCACACCGGTGGAAAAGCACTCAGGTAAGATCCTGAGTAACTGATCCTTCCTCCTGGACACTATTCTTTCCACTTATCAGGTCAACATTCTCATAATGACACTTCCTACCCTCAGAATACGTACCTACTGGTCATCCAACATAAGCCACATATCCTCCACCAGAAACCTCCTTTAGGTTCCCCTTAGATATAAGAGTCGGATCCACCACCTTAGAAAACTTATTTAACAAAAATATATTAACATGGGACTTAATCTCACATTTAAGTAAATCATGGTAATGCATTTCCATAGCTATGTCATCCCCTTCCAGCAATAGAAAAAATCTATAACACCCAAATGTTTTTATAAAATATATTCTTTAAATAATTTTTATTCTTCAGTAGCTTGATTTTCACACAATCATGAGTTTAAATAAACCATGAGATGAACTTAACATAAAATTATCGTTATAGCCTAGCTGTTAGGTTAGCGGGAATAATTATAACTAACTTATAAAAATACATTATGAATTCATTGGATATTAATTATTTATGAAAAATATAAATTAATTAGATATTTTTATTTTTGAGTGAATTACACTTAGTAATGAAATTAATGTGATATTTCTATTATATAATTAATAAAATATTTTTTGATATTCATCTAATAGATATTTTAGTCATAGGGAATGAATAAAACTCTATTTTATGTATAAGATCCTATTTTTTTAAAAGGTTAATTTTACACTTTTGAATGGAGAACCAATTTAAAATTAAGATTTTGGCACATTAATAATTTATATATGATAATATAAACATTTTATATTGAAGTGTGATATAAAAATTTACTTTGGATAAATTTCTGATATTTTTTTGACAACTTTCATGTTTAATGAATAGTTAAAATACGTTAAATTTTAATTAAAAACAACCTTTTTCATTGAGATAATTTATATGGTTAAGTTATAATATTGAATGGTTTGAAAGTATAAATAGAATATATTTGTACCATTTAATATAATTTATGTCATTATCATTAGTTTTACATTGAATTCATAGGTAAAAACATTTCAAACTTTTGCAATGTTTTAACTTTTAAATCCTGTTTTCTAATTTCAATAATGAGAATAAATTTAAATTAATTACTTAAAAGTTTTTGTTTTTAATTTTTAAAAATGGATTCCATATTTTGAAACATAAGTTTCAAATTAAGTGAAACCTTTTATTTTTGGACATTATGAATAGTAACTATAGTAATTATTTTATTTACCATGGTTAAAGGGTAAATCTGACAAATAAGGGTAAAAAATAATAATTTAATAATATAAAACTACCCTAAAACGTGTCCTAATAATATTGTATGAGATATTTCTGACCATGGTAATCCTTGGGTCGATTTTAGGACCCCATAGATTTACTTGGATGTGAAAATGACATTTTATGAAAATTAATTTAAAGTAAAGATAATAATAACCTAAACATATATCTTTTACTAAATTAATTTTAATATATGGTTATATAACATATATCTATGTCTATAAATAGTCACTATAAATATACAAAGATTTACTACATCATGGAACTTTATAATTTTTTGACATTAGATAAATATATTTATTTATGACACAATTATGATGTAGTGATTACCTCATTAATGAAAGATTCAAATAAATGAATTTTTAAATATTAAAAAAAATTAATTTTTTCATTTTTATGTCATACAAAAATTTTATTGATTATATTTACATATTATATTTTAGTTAATTCCTTAGTTTAGAAGGAATCAGGTTGTTATGAATTTTTAAATAAGTCAAGTATGAATAGTGTCCAAAATTGACATAAGTCATAACTTAAAACATAAAATAGTTTATTAAATGATATTAAATTCATAAAAAACTAAGATTTATCCAAAGGGTTAATATAATTACAAATATTCCTTAAATAACTTTTTTGGGTTGTTTGACATGATATGGTAATTACACTAACCCATAATGTGCAAATAACAATATATGGTAAAATAATGGTTAAACAAAAAAATATGGATAAAAAAATATTAAAAAGATGTCTAAAATAATTTTATGAAGGGTATTAGAACCAAAATCTTCTTATATTAAAATTAAATATGTTTTGGATCATTTTTCAGTCGAAATTGAATTTATAATAAATTAATAGTTTTTGAGTTTCATAAAGTGCCCCTCTCCTCTCTTATAAAAGGGAACCTCCTCCCTCTACTCTTCACTCCATTTTGATACTTAAAGATTATCCAAACCTTTCCTATTTATCTTATAAACTTCCCTAGTTACATTCTAGAGGTTTTGGTATTCTCAAATGACCAGCTCTAGTTCCCTAAGAGAAAATTTAAAGGAGGCATATTGAGGAAGAGGTAATCTCTTCTTCCGATTCTTTCCAATTTATTTATTCTTATACTTTCTATTCTTTAGTTGTTTCATTATAAAGTAATAATATAAGTATAAATAATATATTGATATGTTATTACAAATATTAAACAACTCTATTTCACCTTCTATCAATCCTATGAAAAATAGAATCACCACGCATGTGTACATACAACTTACCATCTCCAGGCCATGGAGTAATCTGTTTTTCACCACAACCTTACATGGATGGGTATAAGGGTGGAAATAATAACTATATATAATTATTATAACATTATACTAATTCTGAGATACTATAAACCATCCACTTTAATACCATTCAACAATTATGGGAACAATATCGTCGCTCGTGCGTACGTACGACTTACCATCTCCATGATACGATGCGATTCGTTATACATAATATTCATTAAACCATGATTATATAAATGAATTGAATGAATAAATATGATATATATTATACTAATACCATTCTGTAAATGATATAACTATAACCTAAAAATTGGAATAAGAACTTACTTGACAAAACATACATAAGGACATAAAGCAGTTTATACCCGAATAACGAGTAATAATGAAATGTTACTAAAAAATGGATGAAAATATGATCATAAATGTTATAATAAAAATTATCATGATTATAGAATAAATCAGTAAAATTATTTAAATCATTATATAGTATGTTTCGATACATACGAAGCATATCAGACCTAAGGTAAGGGATAAATTTTCCAATCTTGTTTTATTCGAGATTTTTTATTCGTAAGTATCTACTGGGGATATATTTATCATTCATGTCCATGTTTTCTAAAAATATTATCATAAAATGTGTACTATTATTATATGTATGTTTAAATTAATTTTTACCCATTTTGACTTTTAATAAGTTTTTTGGGAAGGAATCTTTAATTTGTTTACCAAGCGAGGCACTTTTTGAATTTTCTGATAAAAGTATGAGGATAAGGTTTTTTTAACTTATACGACATGAATGAGTTTATAAATATTTATAACGAATTATTTACATGAAGATTAATCTATACATTTACAAGTTAATTTTCAACCCAATTATTTTTTTAAAATAGAAAGACATTTTGAGAAAAGAAAATGTTTTTGAAGAAGAAAAGATATTTTCCTTAGGAATGAAGCTCAAGTGTTTTATGAAAATTATTTTCCACATATGATTACATAGGTTTATGTTTCTATACCTATTATTAATATGACTTTATTATGTTTATAATGGAATGTTATTTTGGAAATCCATTTGTTTTATATCAATTATGATGGAATGATGTTTAAGAAACCCATTTTATTTCATGGGTTATGCTATGGTGAATGTTTCTATGTTTTTGTGGAACACGTAAGAATGATTTAATTATGAGATGGGTGGGACCTATATATCCCACTAATTAATTGGGTAAAGAATTATATCTCACGAGATAAACATGGATGGAACAGAATGTTAATCCTGTTCAGCGATACGGGGCTGGAACGTGGAGAGAACTCAGTTCAGTAATGAAATTTATCCACTATGATGGTCTTGGAAATGAGACTTGACTAATATAGAATGATTTTATAATCTTATGTGTGTATTACAAGAAATTTAAAGTCTTATTTTATGAAAATTGGTACTACATTGCACTTTTATGATTTATCCCATGACATGATATTGTGATCTTTTATATGGAGGATAATATTTTCAAATTTTATGTTCTTATGAATATGATATGATTTTCATTTAATTTGTTTACAATTAATAAGAATTTTATCTCACCCTTTTATATATTTCTTTTCCCTAGGACATGAAGAAGAGTATTAAGTATGATATGCCAAAAAGGAGTCTAGTTATGATGAAATAAATAGGATACAATGTATATGTTTTATGAACCACTTGTTTATGTTTCTTAGTTTATGAAGAAACTATAACTATAAATTCATATAATTTATTTGTTATATGTTGTAATAAATATAATTACATTTTGAAATGATATCAATTTATGTAAAGAATAGGTCACTATAGTTGGTATCAGAGGAATGATATAGTTAACCTTTGGACACTAGGATGAGAAAGTATTAAGGATATGTCTAAGTATAAGATACAATTCTAGTGTTTTAGAAATGACCATAAATAACCTAATATAAAACCTAAAGTTTCATAAATTTAAATTTTATTCTTGATTATGTGGTGTTCCTATTATGATTAGTGTTTCTCAAACTATGCTTCTTGGTTTTAGTCAATGGATGGAACCCAAAGGAACTGCGTTAATGATGAATGCGGCGGGTAATGCAATGATTGTCCCCCTGAGAAACCAAATGTTATGGGAGATGGAATAAAAAATCATGTAGCCATGCTCACATAACTTTATAAATCTATAAATCATGTCGGAATTGCAAACGAGCAAAGGGGGGAGAAACATTATGTTCAATCCTTCATGAGGTAGTGTCCACCTTCATTTAGCAGGTCTTCTGATCCATTAGTGGATAAAGAATGGATCGGTACCACTGAAAAGATATTTTCCCTTATACAATGTTCTGAACATGATAAAGTCATCTTAGCAGTATTTTGTTTGGAAGGTGAAGCTGATCAATGGTGGAATATTTTCAAAAATACAAGGCAAAGAGATGAAATTGAGTCCATGGAATATGAAGAGTTAAAGAAATTATTTTTCAATAAGTACTTCCTAATATTCTTTGAACAAAGATGGAGAAAGAGTTCCTTGACCTTAAGAAAAAGGATGATTAATTTTTTGGTACCTATGAAGCAAATTTTACAAGACTTTCAAGGTACACTTCAGGAATTACTATCCAAGTTGAGAGTAATATTGATAAATTCTTCAGTGGTTTAAAACCAAGTCTTTTATGAGAATTAGACATAAGGTAATTTATTAGCTACGAGGAAATTGTTTGATGTACTCTCAAGGTTGAGATGGATATTGTATTAACCCATTAGTCATATGGGTTTGATAAGAAGATAAAAATGGAATTCAAAGGAAAATATAAAGACCACACTGAAAAGAAGATGTGTTTTCCCTTATTCTCAATGTGTGGAAAGAAACTTGGAGGGAATTGTCTTAAATGGACTATTAAATGTTTTAAGTGTGGAAAGGAAGTTCATCATGAAATTTAAAATCTATGTTATGGGAAAAAGATGTCTAATGATGCGAATAAAGAAAAGGCTACACAGAATGCAACTCCTACAACTTAATGTTACAAGTGAAAAGAAATGGGGAATTATTCCAATAAATACCCAAATCCATGGGTTATTGATGATGATCGATGTAAAACAACTATTATGGCCTAAGAAAAAGGATATTCACATGAAATTACTATCAGCAACGTGGAGTATAATAATGAAGTGGTTAAAGGTACACTTACCATCCACTCTAAAGTAACAAATGTTTTATTTGATTCTGGATCCACCGAATCTTTAATTTTTGAATAATTTTATATGGGTATCTCCATATTAACTCAATAATTAGATATTGAGTTAACTGTGACAAATCCTAATGGAACAACAATCACATCAAAAGTTTACAATTCTTTTCTAATTGAAGTTTGTGGGAAAGTGCTTCCGGTAAATCTCATGATCCTTCATATAGTGGAATTTGATGCGATTCTTGGCATGGATTGGCCTTCTTTATATGGTGGTCATATCAATTTCCAAAGAAGGGATGTCACATTTTATATTCTAGATGAATCTACGGTCATCTATATAAGGCCCCAGCCTTAAAAGTTACATAATCTTGAATTAAGTTAATAATTCACATCAATTATTTTTCAAGTTTAGTGCTTTAGAGAATTAGGTCACAACACATATATAACAACTTGAATATTACATGTAGACACTTCTATAGAGTATCCATTTTTTTCATAAAATAAAACTCTTGAAAAAAGTGTCATGTCTAGTTCTATGTTTTAGACATCATGAATTTTCCTTGATCCCATCCTTAACCCTATTCATCTTTATGTCCTGTGAAAAACATTTCAAAAACATGGGATGAGATTAAAAATCTCATTAAGGATTATAAAATAAAGAAAAAGTAGTCCAGCAACACATACCAAGCATAAGATCTTTAACATACCTCATGGAATCATAAGTTTTTTGAATAACACATAGAAACCATAAATCATAAAGGTAACTTGTGGCATCCATATCATACTTACATTGTATCTATCACAGCTACATAGGGAGTTATGTTTGGAATATCCCATCACAGTATATTCCCTAAATATCTTAAGAGAAAAATTATCGTTTACCGCTCTCACATTACCCAATGCATTAAAGAGCTATATCGGGCTCACCTGCCCTAGGTTTATCACAGAACCACCCGTATACGTAAACAATGCCCAAGAACCATAAGATATTCATAACACATAAAACTAACATAAAGGATATATAAAATTTCCATATTTCAATCACAATATATCATTTAAAGATATTGAAATAATAAATGATTTCTCAAAACAATTTTAAATACCAAAACACGTTAAAGATTATATGGTATTTATTTTCCTTTTAAAAACATTATGACTTGTTAAGGAAGAAAAATATTAAAAAATGCTCACAGTGGTGGAAAAGTCATTGTCACCGCGTACGTTAAAAAGAATCATTTTTTTAGTTCAGTAAAATTCTTTGTAGAGAAAATATTCGTTTTCAATAAAAGTAAAAGTCCAAGGGGTTTATACACTGTATAAAATAAAGTCATGTATAAATCAAAATATGCCTCAATGAAAGGAGATTGAGACGAAGTCCCTTACCTCATGTCCGAATTGACCCGTTCATTCTTTAATCTTCTGAATAATAAACTAAAGTTAATTTATACTTTCTTAATAACATTTTTTTCAGGTTTATTATTCCATTTATATCAATTATTACCACGTTATAAACATTATTTAATCATCTAAGTTAATAACAATCATTTTTTCGATATTTGGTACTTGAGTCAAAAATGAACTTCTTATAATTACAAGTTGTCCATGTGGTAAAAATTACATTATCCATAGAATGATATTAATGATTTATATATCATATATATCCAGTATATATATGTATTTATAACATTCCATAACATTTGGAGATAAGAATTGAAATGTACCGTTCATGGAGACGGTAAGTCGTACATACAAATGAACGCTAATTTCATTTCTATTTCGCTTTTTAAGGGAATGAAAACTTAATGACACATAGGAATATTATAATCTCATTATAATATTATATATAATTTCATTAACTCCATATTTTATACGTCCCACATATGTCATGAATGAGTCATATCCCTTTGAGGGGGTGGTAGTCCGCACTTCCTCAAATGAAATTATCGTATTTACCCATTATGGAAACCATAAAGGTATGATATAAATGATAAATAAATAAGTATCGATAAAATATAAATATAATATATATCACATATAAATACATTTACATTTTAATGTCTACCATAAGATGTGGTAGGAAAATATTGAACAATCATCATTTTGTGAGACAGTAGTTCACCGTCCACAGAAACAATATGTTCTTTACCAATTAGATGGAGGTGTGTGTAAGTTTAGTTCAAATACTTATCATAAAAACAACCTAGTATATTGAGGACACCGATGTTTTTATGTAAAAAAATAATAATAAGATCATAGGGAGTGAAGAAGTAAAATAACAGAAGAGAACTTGAAGGAAGACGTTACCTTTAAATTGGGTAACTCCCTTTGGTTTGAACCAAAATGATTTCTTGAAGTGCTTTCTGCCTAATGTAATGCTTCTAGGAGGAATATAGGGATATTTAAAGATTAATTGGGTAGAGGTTGGATGATCCAAGGGGGGTTGAGAGGTGTGAGTAAGAGTTAGAGGTGATGGAATTTTATAAGGGGGAGGAGTGGCTCTTTTGGAAGACCTTAATGTATTATTTTATTATAAAATGATTCTCTATTTAAAAAGGTCAAAAACTCATCAAATTAAAATATAAGATGAATATTTTTCTAAATAAAATCATCCATTAATAATTGGGTAGATTTTGGATATTTTTTGTAAATTTTATAATCTCATTTATTTAAATAATCCTTTAATAAGGTAAACACTGTATCATCATTGTGTCATAAATAATATTATTTTTTTGATGTCTAAAAATTATAAATAAAATACCATGATGTAATAAATTTTTTAATATTTCAAATTAATATTTATAGTCTAAGAGATAACTTACATAACACAATGTAAAAATTGATTTACTAAAAGATATATGTTATTTCATTTTTGTGTTTACTTTAAATTAATTAATATAAAGTGTCATTATCACCTCTAAGTGGAACCATGGGGTCCAAAAATATAACTAATAATTCCCTTATTCATAAATATCTCATCAAATATGGTTAGGACAAGTGTAAGGGTAATTTACTATTATTTTGATATTATTTGTTTACCATTATTTACACTATTTATCCTTTAACCATGGTAAATAAAATATTTTCTGATTAAATATTCATAGTGTATAGAAATAAAATTTACCTATTTACAAAATTTGGACCTCATGATTACAAATATGTAATCCATTTTTCTAAATTCAAAACACAGAAGTGGAAGAAATTAATTTAAAATTAATTCTCGTTGTCAAAACAAAAATCTTGTTTTTAAGAAATAATAACTATAAAAAGATTGACACTTTTTTATGTCCAATTTCAAAGTGAAATTACTTCCAATGACCAAAATTGGATTATATGGTAAAAATATAATCTAATTATACTTTAAAAATAATTAAAATGATAATATAACCATATAAATAAAGTATATAAAAAGGTAGTTTTGAATTAAAATGCCGTATTTTTTACTATTCATTACAAAATTAACTTTATCAGAAAAATACCAAACATTTACCCAAAGTAAATTTTGATTTCCCGATTCAAAAGAATAATTTTATTTTTTCAAATAGAAAGTAGGAAAGTGGCGAAAACTAGATTTAAAAAGGGTTCTCCATCAAAAGGCGATAAAATGACCTTTTAAAGAATATTAGTGTATTTATGCTTAAAATCAGATTATTTATTATTTTAAGCCACTAAAATTTATTGGATAAATTTTAAAAAAAATTAACAAACATGTATAATCATATTTTAGTTAGTTCTGTTTATTCCCGCCTTTACAACAGTTATACATTAACAACCATTTAAAATAAATATTATATTAATATTTTTCAGTATAACTCAACATTTTGTGCAACATAAGTTTTCAAAGAAACCCATTGTTGCGTATCAGGTATGCCATCGAACCTAACACCCCCTTTAATGTAAAATTAATATTTAATTCAAAAATATTAATAAATATGAATATGCCATATTTTTTATTTACCTGGGATGTTACATCTTTCCCCCCTTTTGGAAATTGCATCCTTGAAATTTTATTCACTTATCAAATAAATGAGGGTATTTATCCCTCATAGCATTTTCAGATTCCCACGTTGTCTCTTCAACAATATGGTTTTTAACAAAACATTTACTTGATCTATTGCCTTATTATGTAACCCTTTATCTATTCAATCAAGAATCTGAAATAGTTGTTCCTCATAAGAGAGATTCTCTTCCAACTAAACTACCTCTGGGCTCCAAACATGAGATGGATCCTGTATATACTTCCTCAACATTAAAACATGAAAAACATTGTGTACCAGGGATAAACATGGGGGTAAATCCACTCTATAGGCAAATGATCCAATTTTCACTAGGATTTCATAAGGTCCAATGAACCTCAGACTCAAATTTCCCTTCATACCAAAACACATCACAGTTTTCCATAGGGAAACTTTGAGAAAGACATGGTCAGCTACCTTGAAAGAAAGATCCTTCGATTATATGCATAACTTTTCTTTCTACTATATGTTGTTCTCATGTGCTTCTGAATCAATTGAACTTTTTTTCCATCTCTTCTACCAAATTTGTCCCCATCAACTTCCTTTCACCTACTTCATCCCAAAAATCTAGAGTTCGACACCACTTCCCAAATAATGCCTTAAATAGAGCCATATGTATACTAGAATGAAAACTGTTATTATTAGAAAATTAAACCAAAGAAAGATGTTGGTCCCAACATCCCTGGAAATCCATTGAACAAGCACATAGAATATCCTCTATGGTATGAATTATTGGTTCTGACTACCCATCTGATTAAGGATGAAAAGTTGTACGAAATTTAATTTAATACCCAACAACTTCTGAAGTCCTTTCAAAAAGTTATAAGTGAACTTGGGATCATGAACCGATACAATGGAAAGGGGAACTCCACGCAACCTGAATATCTTTTTAACATACAATCGAGAATTTTGATCTAGAGACAAAGTATCTCGAATAGGAAATAAATGAGCAGATTTAGTCATTCAATCAACAATAACCCAAATTTCATTATTACCTTGCGATGTCTTTGGTAATCCCACAACAAAGTCCATGGATATATTTTCCCATTTTCACTCTGGCACTGTTAAAGGCTAAAGAATCCCTTTTGGTAACTATCGCTCTACTTTAGCCTGCAGAAAAGTCAAACACTTCACAGTAAAGTCAGCAATATCTCTTTTCATTCCATCCCACTAGTAATACTCCCAAATATCTCTATACATATTAGTACTCCAGGATGAACTGAAAACAGAGAACTATGAGCTTCACATAATAATTCTTTATTTAATTGTGGATCACAAGGCACATATAATATCTTTCCAAATCTCAAAATACAATCATTATCAATATTAAATTCAGGAAACTTACCCTTCTGAACCAATTCTACCTTTTTTTGCAAATCATTTTCTACCGTCTATGCTTGCTTAATTCTATATGATAGAGATGATTTCACTGACACCTGAAACAAAACATAGGAATTTCCTAAGCCAATAACATCTATACCAAAGTTCATCAAATATTTAATCAAAGGATCTTTTTCCAAATGTAAAAAGGTTAATATAGAATTACTTTTTCAACTCAAAGCATCAACCACTTTATTTTCCATTCCTAGATGGTAATGAATCATTCAATCTTAATCCTTTATTAATTCTATCAATTTCCTCTATATCATGTTTAATTATTTCTCAGTGAATATATACACTAATTTTTTTTGGTCAGTATATATTTCACATTTTACTCCATACAAATGATGCCTCCAAATTTTTAAATAAAAAACAACAATAGCTAATTAAAAATCATGTGTAGGGTAATTTAAGTCATGAGGATTCAACTTACGTGAAGCATAAGCAATTACCTGATTATTTTTAATTAAGACACAACCAAGTCCTTTCAACGAAGCATCACTGTAGATAACAAACTCACCATTTCTAGAAGGCGGTGCCAAAACTGGAGCATTCACCAATCTTCTTTTCAATTCCTGAAAACAATAATCAAATTATTTTTTCTTGATGAACTTAACTCATTTTCAAGTTAACTTAGTCAATGTAATATATAATCATGCAAAATTTTCGACAAACCTATGGTAATAACATACTAAAACAAGAAAACTATGGATCTCAGTTATATATATGGGTCTTCACTATTCTTAAATAACTTTTGTTTTAGTTGGATCAATAGTTATGGAATTTTTTGAAACAATGTGACCAAGGATATAAATTTTTTGTAACCAAAACTCACACTTGGTCAAATTTCCATACATTTTATTTTCTTTTATGGTTTACAAGAAAACATTTAAATTACTTTCATGTTCCTCTTTACTTTTGCAAAAAACCAATATAGCATCAATGAACACAACAAAAAAATTATCCAAGAACTCACAGAAAATTCTATTCATAAGATACATGAATACAATAGGTGCATTGGTTAACCCAAATGGTGTAACTAAAAATTCATAATGGCCATATCTAGTATAGAACATGGTCTTAGAAATGTCTTATTTTTTTGCTTTCAACTATTGGTACCTTGAACTCAAGTCAATATTTGAAAAATACTGAGCTCCATGGAGATGATCAAACAAATCATCGATATGAGGAAAAGAATACTTGTTCTTAATTGTCATGTTATTAAAGGCTCTATAATAAATGAAAAGTCTCATTGAACCATCTTTATTTTTAACAAACAAGATAATAGAACCCCATGGTGATGTGCTAGGTCAAATGAAACCTTTATCTAATAACTCCTACAATTACTTCTATAACTCTAAAATAACAATTTGAGTCATTCTATAAGGGGGTTTTGAAATTGGCTTAACATCAAGAATTAAGTAAACAGTAAATTAAACTTCTCAATTAGGTATTATACCAGGAAACACATCAGGAAAAAAATCAAGGTACTAATTTACTACTGGCAAATCATTAATATGAATAATTATTATTTTTTCAACAATATATTCAAGGTAATATTCATTTCCATCTTTAAATAGTTTCTCAGCTTCCTTATATGTTATAAAAATTAAGGGTTCATTCTTGTATAGAAAATGAAAATATTTCTAAAAAGAAACCTCTTTATCTCTGCAGTCAATCTTAGCATGATAAATAGAAATCCAATCTATACCCAAAATAACATCAAACTCTACTAGGGGAAACAAATAAGGTTTGCAGGTAGATTTTTGCCGCACACAAGTACATGAAGGTTCTTATGATTTCTTTTTATATCAACATTTCCTATAGGTGTTTTTACCATAAGTTCAGGATTCATATCTTGAGATGGAATTCCTAATTTACCAGAAACTTTCTTAGAAATGAAAGAATGTGTAGACCCTGAATCAAAAAACATATTGGCATAATCTGAACAAACAGACAATGTACCTGCTACTACTTCATTTGATGCCCCAACACCTACTGAAGTAGTTTAAAAGGATTTAACCACCCCTTTCTTCTTGTAGTCCGGCTACTTTACCTCAGTTGAGTTCTTCGTTGGACACTCATTTGAATAATGACCCATTTCATTGCACTTAAAATATTTTACTAACTATAAATCATATTTTCTCTTACCATTACCCAAATCTTTTTTAGTGAAATTATTAGCCTTATGCTCTATTTTACCACATTGGTAGCACTTAATAGAATTAAAAATACATTACCCAACATGCTTTTTACCACAACTATCACAAACTATAAACATCACTTTCTTACCATTAAACTTTTTTGAAGAGTTACTCCCTTTCTTCTGCCACCTCAACCTCTTATTCTGTTGTTTTTTAAAGAACAACTAATCATCAGAAAACTCCACTTCCACCTTCTCTACACCGTGAACAAGTTTTTCATAACTATTGAACTCACAAGAAGCTAAAGCCATTCAATAATTAGGATTTAGTCCTGAGTAAAATGGTTGATTTTACCAAGATCTCATATGAAATTTAGAGCATACCCTGCCAGTCCAGTGAATTTTGCTTCATAAGCAGCCATTGAGTCATCCTCCTAAATCAATTCCAAGAATTGTTTTTCCATCCTAATATAAACCACCTTAGGAAAATATTTCTCAAGAAACATACCTTTTAATTCATACCAATCAAGGGAATCAATCTCCTCACTATCCCTGATATTTTTCACCATCGACCACCACTGATCAGCTTCACCTTCAAAACGGTAAATAGTTAGACTGACCTTTTAATGTTCTAAATAACCCATGATATCAAATATCTTCTCCAGTGATTTAATCCACCCTTCATATAGAATAGGGTCAGATGATCCTCTGAACAATGGGGGATGTTGCCTTATGGAATTCTCCACTATAGAAATGTTCCTCTGTAGTTGATCTGGCTGATCTCATGCATGGATACCACCACAAATTATAGCCTGATTCAACTATACCATCACTGCAACAAACTATTTTGTTTCGATTCTGACCATCTTAGGTTTCTGATTTGGAAGGTTGTCTTCCTCCTCATGTCATCCCATCATAACTTCCATGTTTCCTCTGTGGAAAACCATTATGAACACAAAAATATCTTAGGAAAAGCAACATGGTAATATGTAAATTCTATATCATTTCAATATTACCATAGAGTAAAAATAATTTATGGATATTAATTTAACAATATCCTAACTTCTAAAGTTTCCTAAACTGGCCTTTGATACCATCTATATGGCCCCAGCCTTAAACATTACATAATATTGAATTTAGTAAATAATTCACATCGAGGACATTTTCAAGTTTAGAGATTTAGAGAATCAGGCCATACCATATACATAACTACTTTAATATTACATATAGAAACTTCTACACAATACCCATTTTTTCATAAAATAAAAACTATTGAAAAAAAGAGTCATTTCGAGTTCCATGTTTTAGACAACATGACTTTTACTTGATCCCATCCTTGACCCTATTCATCTTTATGTCCTGTGAAAAGCATTTCAAAAACTTGGGATGAGTATAAAATGATTAGTAAGGATTGTAAAATAAAGAACGAAAATAGAAATCCATCAATACATACCAAGAATAAATCTTTAACATACCTCCTGAAATCATAAGATTTATGAATAACACATAGAAATCATAAATCACAAAGTTAACTTGTGGCATCCATATCATACTTACATTTTAGCTATTATAGCTACATAGGGAGTTACGTTTGGAATACCCATAACAGTATATTATTTAAATATCTTAGGAGAAACATAACGTTTACCACTGTCATGTTACTAGTGCATTGAAAAGCTATCTCAGGCTCACTCTCCCAAGGTTTATCACAGAACCAACCGTATATGTAAACAATTCCCAAGAACCATAACATATTCATAACACATAAAACAAACATAAAGGAAAGATAACATTTCCACATTTAAAGAACAATATATAATTTAAAGATATTGAAATAATCAATGCATTCTAAAAACCATATTAAATACCAAAATACGAAAAAGACTATATGGTATTTATTTTCCTTTTTAAAACATTACTGCTTGTTTTGGAATCCAAATATCAAATACCGTTCGTAGCGGTAGAAAGGTCATTGTCACCACATACGTTAAAAAGAAGAATTATTTTTGTCATTTAGTAAAATGATTCATAGAGAAAATATTCATTTCCAATTAAAGTAAAATTAAAATGGGTTTATACACCATATAAAAGAAATTTTTGTATAAATCAAAATATTCCTCAATTAAAGGAGATTGAGATGAAGTCCCTTACCTCATATCCGACTTAACCCGTTTGTCCATTAATATTCAGAATAATAAAATAAAGTTAATTTATAATTGATTAAGAACCTTTTAAGGTTAATTATTCCTTTTATATCACTTATTACCACTTTATAAACATTATATAATCATTTAAGTTAATAACGACCATTTTGTCGATATTTGGTACTTGAGTCAAATATAAACTTCTTAGAATTACAAGTTGTCCATGTGGTAAAAAATATATTATCTCCAGAATTATATTCATGATTTAGATATCATATATATCTAGTATATATATTTATTTATAATAGTACATAAAATTGGGAGATTATAAATGAAACGCACTGTTCATGGAGACGGTGAGCCGTACATACGCATGAACGCTACTTTAATTTTTATATCATATTTTAATGGAATGAAAACTTAATGATACATAGGTATATTATAATTACAGTATAATATTATATATAATTTCATTAACTCCATCCTTTATACATCCCACTTATGGCATGAACAAGTCATATCACTTTGAGGGGGGTAGTAGTCCGCATTTTCCTAAAATGAAATTATCATATTTACCCATTATGGAAACCAAAAAGGTATGATATAAATGAAAAATATAGAAGTATAGAGACAATAAAAATATAATATATATCACATATAATTATAGTTTCATCTTAATGGTCATCATAAGAGGTGGTTGGAGAATATTGAAATATCTTCATTTCGTGAGGCAGTAGTTCGCCATCCACAGAAACAGTATATTCTTTACCCATTAGACGGAGGTGTGTGCAAGTATAGTTCGAATAATTCACATAAAAATAATATATTATAGTTATTATAATGGTGTTGTTATGTAAAATAATAATAATAATATCATAGGGAGTGAAGAAGTAAAATAAAATAAGAGAACTTGAGGGAAGACGTTACCTTTAAATCGGGTAACTCCCTTTGGTTTGAACCAAAAGGCTTTTTGGAAGTGATTTATACCTAAGGTAAGGCTTATAGGAGGAAGAGAGGTATTTTTAGAGACTATTTAAATAGAGTTTGGATGATCCAAGGGGTCTTGGGAGGCGTGAGTAAGGGTTAGAGGGGATGGATTTTTATAAGGGGGAGGAGGGGCTCTTTAGGAAACTTTGAAAGTATTAGTTTATTATAAAATTATTCTCATTTTAAAAAGGTAAAAAAATCATTATATTATAAGATAAGATGAATATTGTTCTAAATAAAATCATCCAATAATAATTGGATTGTTTTTGGATATTTTTTAAATTTTATAATCTCAATTTTTTAAATCATCCATTAATAAGGTAAACATTGTATCATCATTGCGTCATAAATAATTTTATTTAATTGATGTCTAAAAATTATAAATAAAATACCATTATTTAGGAAATATTTTTATCTTTCAAATGAATATTTATAGTCTAAATCATAACTTATATAACCCCATGTAAAAATTGATTTACTAAAAGATATATGTTTATGTCATTTTTGTCTTTACTTTAAATTAATTAATATAAAGTGTCATTATCACCTCTAAGTGGCTCCATGGGGTCCCAAAATCCACCCAAGGATTTCATTAGTCGGACATATCTCATAAAATAGGGTTAGAAAAAGTGTGTGGGTAATTTAATATTATTATAATGTTATTTGTTACCCTTATTTACCAAATTTACCCTTTAACCATGGTAAATAAAATATTTACTGAAGTAAACATTCATAATGTCTAAAAATAAAAGTTACCTATTTACACAATTTGAACCTCATGATTCCAAATATGGAATCTATTTTTCCAAATTCAAAAAACAGAAGTGGTAGAAGTTAATTTGAAATTAATTCTCATTGTCAAAACAAAAAGCGTGTTTTTAAGAAATAATAACTATCAAAAGATTGACACTTGTTTATGTCCAATTTCAAATTGAAATTTCTTCCAATGAAAAAATTGGATTAAATGGTAAAAATATAATCTAATTACACTTTAAAACCAATTTAAAATATAATATAACCATATAAATAATATAGATGAAAAGGTAGTTTTGAATTAAAATGCGGTATTTTTCACTATTCATTACAAACTTAACATTATAAAAAAAATACAAAAATTTACCCAAATTAAATTTTGATTCCCTGATTCTAAATAATAATTTCATTTCATTAAATAGAAAATATAATAGTGAAAAAAACTAAAATTAAAAAATGGTTCACCATCAAAAGACGGTAAAACGACATTTTAAAGAATATTAGAGTATTTATGCTTAAAATTAGATTCTTTATTATTTTAAGCCTCTAAATTTTATTAGATAAATGTTAAAATATTTTACAAACATGTATAATAATATTTTATTTAGTTATATTCATTCTCTCCCTTATAACGACTAGGCGTTAACTACCATTTAAAATAATATTATTGTATAAATATTTTTTAGTATAACTCAACATTGCATGCAACATAAGTTTTAAAAGAAACCTGTTGTTGAATATCAGGTAAGCCATCGAACATATCATCACCTTTAAAGTAAAATTAATATTTAATTCAAAAATATTAATAAGTATGAAAATGCCATATTTTTTATTTACCTAGGATGTTACAATCTATCAATGCAAGGATGGATATAATCTTCCAGTAGAAATTTATTCTATCTTATGGGTCTTGATTCCAATAAATGAAAGTTATTTATCTCAAATGGTTGGGGAGAAACTCACGATTAAGAATACGAACATTTTAAGAGAGTTTAGTGATGTCTTTCTAGAGTAATTTCTAGGTCTTCCACCAAATTGTGAAGTTGAGTTTTCATTAGAACTCATACTGGGTGCTATGACTATTTCAAAGACACCTTATATAATGGACCCAATTGAATTGAAAGAATTGAATAAGTAACTTCCAGATAATCTTGATAAGGGATTCATACGCCCTAGTGCGTCACCTTGGGGATCACCTATGATGTTTTTTAAGAAGAAAGATGGATCAATGAGACATTGCATTGATTATAGAGAACATAACAAGATCACTATCAAGAAAAAATATCCTCTCCTGTGCATTGATGACTTATTTGACTAACTAAGTGGAGCTCAATACTTTTCCAAGTTTGATCTTCATTTAGGGTATCATCAATTAATGGTCAAAAAAGAGGATATACAAAAGATGATATTCCGTACATGGTATGGTCACTATGAATTTATAGTGATGCCTTTTGGTCTTACTAATGCCCCTACTATCTTCATGGATCTAATGAATAGAGTCTTTAGAGACAATCTTGATCATTTTGTAGTAGTATTTATATATGATATTATTGTCTATTGAAAGAGAATGTTAGAACATAAAGATCAATTGATAATTGTACTGAAGAACCAGATAAAGGATAGATTTATGCCAAATTTACCAAGTGTGAATTTTGGCATAAAAAAGTTTCATTTTTGGGTCAAATAATCTCAAGAGAGGGGATATCTGTGGATCTAGCAAAAAAAGATGTTATTAAAAGATGGTCAAGACCAAAAACAGTAACTAAGATCCGATGTTTTCTTGGTTTGTATGGATATTATAGTGATTTTGTGAAATATTTATGATGATTATCTAATCCACTAACCAAGTTGACTTGGAAAGGAGTTAAGTTCATTTGGACAAAGTAATGTGAAGAGAATTTCAAAGAGCTAAAAAGAAGGTTATCTAGTGAACCTCTTCTCACACTGTCTTGTAGTGGAGAAAGGTTTGTGATCTACAGTGATGCATCCAAGAAGGGGCTGGGGTGTGTTCTCATGCCAAATTATATGGTGACAACTTATGCCTCACGACAGTTGAAAATCCATGAGAAAAATTACCCAACTCGTGATTTGGAGTTACACGTGGTAATCTTTGCATTAAAAATATGGAGGCAATATCCCTATGGCAGAAGGTGTGATATTTATACTGATCATAAAAGTTTAAAGTATATTTTCACATAAAATAATCTGAATATGCACCAAATAAGATGGTTGGAGTTGAATAAAGATTACAAATTCTCAATATATTACCACCCTAGAAATGTGAACAAGGTGGCATATGATTTGAGTTAAAAAGACCAAGCTAGATTTTCCATGATTAGGATCATGAAAGATCTAATATTTATGAATTTTCCAAGGATGGATATTGAAATTTTAATGTATGTAGAGAAATATTATATTTCTCAAATGATTGTTCAACCATCTATACAAGTGAAGATTAAAGAGGCACAAAATGAAGATGTAGAGTTAGAAAATAAGGTGAGAAACATTCCTTAATTCAACCTTGATTGTGATGAAATAATAAGGTTCAAGAACCGAGTTTTTGTTCCTCTCATACAAGAATTAAAGAAGGAGATATTGGATGAGGAACATAGTTCTTCATTCTCTATTCACCATGGAAGCACAAATATGTACAAGGACATGAAAGATTACTTCTGATGGGATGGCATGAAAAGAGATGTCACCAAATATGTCTATCGATTCTTGGTTTGTCAATAAGATAAGGTTGATAGAAAGAAGTATAAGGGGATGTTACAACCATTACACATACCAGAATCGAAATGGAAATGGGAAAACATAATTATGGACTTTGTCATTGGACTTCTCAAAACATCAAAAAGAAATAATGATATCTAGGTTATAGTTGATCATCTTATGAAGTCAAGACACTTCGTTGCTATTAGAGGGGATTTACCTCTTTATCAGCTTGCCAGGATATATGTAAAGGAAGTGGTAAGATTTCATGGAGTCCCACTTTCCATTATATCTGATCGGGATCTAAGGTTTAGCTTGAAATTCTGGTGAATTATTCAGTATGCTTCTAATACAGAGTTAAGTTTCAAAATTTCCTATCATCCTTAGATAGACGGTTAGTTTGAGAGAACAATTCAAACTCTGTAAGACATGTTGAGAGCTTGATATATGGATTTCAAATGTGGTTGGGATCAAAACCTACCATCAGTGGAATTTAATTACAATAATAGATATCACTCCAGTATTTAGATGGATTCTTATAAAGACCTCAATGGAAAGAAGTGAAGAACTCCAACTTGCTGGGATGAATTTGGGGAAAGAAAGCTATTAGGACTTGATCTTGCTAATGAAATGGCAGAAAAGGCTAGACCTATTCAAAAACACATAAGAGAAGCTTAGAGTCGACAAAAAGGTTATGCAGACAACTGAAGAAAAGACATCGAGTTTGAAGTGGGTGAAAAGGTGTTCTTACGAATATATCCCTAGAAGAGAGTAATGTGATTTGGAAAGATGGTCAAGTTGAGCCCTAGGTAAATCGGTCATTTTGAAATAATGGATCATGTTGGGAAGGTAGCTTACTGAATGGAGCTTCCACCAAATATCTCTCAAGTTCATGATGTGTTCCATGTATCTCTTCTGAGAAAGTACATACCTGATCCTTTACACGTACTAAGCTTATAAGTCGTACCACTGTAGAAAGATCTTTCTTATAAACAACAACCGATAGAGATTCTGGATCATAGAGAAAAAGTTCTACGAAACAAGACCATTCACTTGGTTAAAGTTTTATGAAGAAACCAAAAATTTAAAAAGGATACATCGGAACTTGATGATATGATGAGGGAGATGTTTCCTCATCTGTCTATTTCCTTGTGATGAATTTCGAGGGAAAAATTCAGTTTAAGGGGGGTAGAATGTAACACCCGAATGTTTTATGAAATATTTTCTTTAAACAATTTTTATTCTTCAGTAGCTTGCTTTGCATGAAATCGTGAGTTTAAATAAAATGCGAGATGAACTTAATATAAAATTAACATTATATCCTAGCTGTTAGGTTAGCAGGAATAATTACAAATAACTTATGAAATGCATTATATATTAATTAGCTATTAATTATTTATAAAATAATTTAAATCAATTAGATATTTTTATTTTTAAGTGAATTAAAATTTTCAATTAAATTAATGAGATATATGTGTTATATAATTAATAAAATATTTTTTTGATATTCATCCAATGGATATTTTAGTCGTAGGGTATGAATAAAACCCTATTTATGTATAAGAACCTATTTTTTTAAAAGGTAAATTTTACACCTTTGAATGGAGAAATCATTTTAAATTAATATTTTGTCACGCTATTAATTTATATATGAAAACATAAACATGTTATTTTGAAGCAGGATATAAAAATTTACTTTGGATAGATTTCTGATTTTTTTTGATAATTTTCATTTTTGGTGAATAGTGAAAATACGCTAAATTTCAATTAAAAACAACTTTTTTCATCAAGATAATTTATATGGTTGAATTATAATATTTAATGGCTTGAAAGTATAAATAGAATATATTTTTACCATTTAATATAATTTATGTCATTATCATTAATTTTACATTAAATTCATAGGTAAAAACATTTTAATCTTTTGCGGTGTTTTAACTTATAAAACTCTTTTTCTCATTTCAACAATGGGAATAATTTTAATTTAATTACTGAAAATTTTGTGTTTTGAATTTGGAAAACTGGATTCCATAATTAGAATCATAAGGTACAAATTGTTTGAAAATGTACCTTTTATTTTTGGACATTATGAATAGTAACTTCAGTAATTATTTTATTTATCATGGTTAAAGGGTAAATCAGGTAAATAAAGGTAAAAAATAATAATTTAATAACATAAAACTACCCTAAGACATGACCTAATACTATTTTATGAGATATTTCTAACCATGGGAATCATTAGGATGATTTTGGAACCCCATGGATTCACTAGGATGTGGAAATGACATTTTATAAGAATTAATTTAAAGTAAAGATAATTACAAACTAACAAATACCTTTTACTAAATACATTTTAATATAGAGTTATATAACTGATATATATGTATATAAATAGTTGTTATAAAGAAAAAAATATTTCCTACATCATGGTATTTTATTTAAAATTTTTATACATTAGATAAATATATTTATTCATGACACAATTATGATGTAGTGATTACCTCATTAATGAAAGATTCAAGTAAATGAATTTATAAATATTAAAAAAATGTAATTTGGTTATTTTTATGTCATCCATGAAGTTTATGGATGTTATTGATATATTATATTTTAGTTAATTCCTTATTTTTTAAGGAATCATTTTGTTATGAATTTTTTTAAAAGTCACGTATGAATAGTGTCCAAAATTGACATAATTCATAAATGAAAACATAAAATAGTTTAATAATTTATATTTAATTCATAAAAATATAATATTTGTCCAAATTGTTAATATATGACCAAATATGTCATAAATAACTTTTTTTGGGTCGTTAGATATGATATAGTAATTACACTAACAAACAATGTGTAAATAACATGATATCACGGTAAGATTAGAAAGAGTAAAATAAGGGTTAAACGAAAAAGATAAGGATAAAAAAATTCAAAACATGTCTAAAAACTATTGGATGATTTTTATTAGAACCAAAATCAACTTATATTATAATTAAATAAATCTTGGACCATTTTTTAGTCAAAATTAAATTTATTATAAATTAATATTTTGAGAGTTTCCTAAAGTTCTACTCTCCTCTCTTATAAAAGGGAACCTCCTCCCTCTCCTCTTCACTTCATTTTGATCATTCAATATCAGAAATACCCTACCCATTTCTCTTCTAAACTTCCATATTAACATTATAGAGGTTCTAGTCTTCTCAAAAGATCAACTCTAGTTCCCTAAGAAGAAATTTAAAGGAGGTACGTCAAGGAAGAGGTAATCTCTTCTACTGATTCTTTCAAATTTATTTCATCTTCAACTTATTCTTATTTATTTGTTTCACTATAAAGTAATATAATAAGTATAAATAATATAATTATATGTTATTAAAAATATTAAACAATCCTATTTCACCTTCTATACATCCTATGAAAAACAAAATCACCATGCATGCATACGTACGACTTACCGTCTCCATGCCGTGGTGCAATCTGTTTTTCACCACCAACTTACAAGGATGGGTATAAGGGTGGAAATAATAAATATATATGATTATTATAACATGATACAAATTATGTGATACTATACACCATCCACTTCAATACCATTCAACAATTATGGGAATGATATCGTCGCTCGTGCGTACGTATTGCTTACTGTCTACACGGTGGGATGCGATTCATTCTACATAATATTCATTAAACCATGATTATATAAGTGAATTGAATGAATAAATATGATATATATTATACTAATACCATGCTGTAAATTATATAACTATAAACTAAAAATAGGATTAATAACTTAACCGACAAAATATACATAAGAACATAAAGCATTTTATACCCGAAAAACGAGTAACAGTGAAATGTTACTAACAGATAAAAATATGATCATACATGTTATCATAAAAATATCTATGATTCTAGAATAAATAAGTAACATTATTTAAATCATTATAAAGGACGTTTAGATACGTACAAAGCATATCAGACTTAAGGTAAGAGATAACTTTTCCAATCTCGTTTTCTCTAAGATTGTTTATTCATAAGTATCTACTGGGGATATATTTATCATCAATTTCCATATTTTATAAAAATATTCTCATAAAATGTGCACTATTATTATATGTATGTTTAAATTTATAATTACCCATTTTTACTTTTACAATATGGTTTGGAAGGAATCTTTCTTTTGTTTACCATGTGAGGTACTTTTTGACTTTTCCGGAAAAAGTACGAGGATATTTTTTTAACATATATATAATGAATGGGTTTTTACATATTAATAACTCATTATTTCCATGAATATTCCTCTACCAATTTACAAGTGTATTTTCAACTAAATTCTTTTCTTCTAAAATTGCATCAAATTTTGAGAAAAGAAAATGTTTTTTAAGAAGAAATGATATTTTCCTGAGGAATGAAGCTCAAGTGTTTTAACAAAATTATTTTCCATCTAAGATTACATAGGTTTATGTTTCTATCCCTATTATTAAAATGATTTGATTATTTTCATCATAGATTTATATTTAGGAAATCTATTTGTGTTAAATCAATTATGATGGAATTATGTTTAAGAAACCCACTTGATTTCATGTGTTATGCTATGATGAATGTTTCTAAGTTTTTATGGCATAAATAAGAATTGTTTCATTATGATATGGGTGAGACCTATATCTAACTACAATTCATTAGGTAAAAATTTATATCTAATGATATAGACATGGATGGAACAATATGTTAGTTCGATTCAGTGATATAGGGCTGGAACGAGGAGAGAACTCTGTTTAGTAATGTAATTTTTTCACAATGATGGTCTTGGAAATGATAATTGACTAATATGAAATGATTTTATATTATTATGTATGTATTAAAAAAATTTATGTCTCATGTTATGACTATTGGGATTACATTTCAATTTTATGATTAATCACATGACATGATATTGTGATCTTTAATATGCAGGAGAATATTTTCAAATGTTATGTTTTGATGAATATGATATGATTGTTATTTCATTTGTTTACCCTTACTGAGCATTTGAGATAAACCTTTTATATGTTTATTTTCCCTAGGACATGAAGAAGATTATTAAGTATTATATTCCAAAAAGGAGTGTAGTTATGATGAAATAAACATGAGATAATGTAGATTTTTTATGAACCAGTTGTTTATGTTTCTCAGTTTCTAAAGACACTATATCTATTTGACCCTTTCATGTTTTGTTATATTTTTTAATAAATAAATTTCCATTTGGAAGTGCTATAAATTTATGTAATGAATGGTTCACTATAAAAACACTACAAGTTAGTATAGTGACTAGCATACTCCACCATAGATATACCCCCTTAGGCCAACCACATGAACTTAGTTTCCCTCTCCAATCGAGTTGTATCTCGATAAAAGTTCTCTTGGAATGTCTCTAGAAATTCCTTCTATAATATATCATCTACCTACCCATTACAAGCCTAAGTATCCCACTAGTGCTTCTCTATTCTTCATAACATATAAGAAACCAACTTGACCCTCTTCTCATCATGAATCAGTAAATGGTCAAGTATAGTCTATATTGAATTAATAAAGGATTATAATTCCCTAGGTTCACATAATCTAGTTAAATTCATAGGGTGTTGTAACTAAAACTCCCTTATCTAGTTAAAATACTCTTCATGTATCACTATAGGTCTCTCTCCAAAAAAATCATTAAACGAGAAATGTTCTCATGGAAATTCTCTCAGGATCCCACACCCGACACTACTAGTGCCTCATGTTCCACTATTGGTGGATAATTTATAGCCATATACTCCTATCATCCTATCAAAAAATTTCATCATGGAGGCATATATCTATAATTCCAAATATACAACTTAGGATACATTTCACAACATTAACATAGTTAACAAGATAGAATCACAAAAATCCATAACAATTCATCCTCCCTTTCCCACCACAATGTCAAAAATAAGGCACCATCACTACCCTTAACCAGGCTATAGCTAGGTCATGTTTAACAAGGGTAAACAAATTCTCATTTTCTAGTTTTTCATTAGACACCAAATTATTCAAATTTATCATCATTTTACCACTTTTCAATTCAATATGAGGCCCTATTTTTAGTTAAATTACATAATCAAGGAAAAATTCTCAATTTTAACAACTTAGCCAAAAAAATGTTTTACCATGCATGCCTAAAAATGATGAATTTTACAATAATTCTTGATTTCCTAGAATGATTCATGCATACTCAACTCTCTTTCCATACCGGGCCGTAAGTTACATATCAAAAAACCTCAGAAACAGAAATCAAATCACCGAACAAGTGCATCAAGTAAGGTGAAATAACATCCAACTATAATAGAAAACACCAATTACAACATTACCACCTTAGGTACATGGGGTTTTCCCCATACATGGGTTATAAACTCACATGCACGAGCTCATGTCTAAGGCTTGACTCATCATAATCTATTTCCGACCATTCCCAAATAGTAAGACAAAATAAAATAAAAGAAAACCCCTTTGATTCCACTATGTAATATCCTAACCTAGGTTCCACACAATAGTGCCCCATGATGAATAGTTATAAGACCTCAAACGTACCTCCTTGTATGGAAAAGTTTACTAACTAGCCATGAGGGTATAATAAAAATCATGGGGAGACCGTAAACTATTTATAAATTAATATAATAAAAGAAATAGAATAGGAATAACCAAATGATATAACCAAAAACTAGAATAATAAAATAAACAAAACAAACCAATATCACATGAGGAACCAAAACTGAAGAAAATATCTATAAATAAATAGTAGACATGTCATTCCTAATAAGTGTCAAGTGTCTAAAATGAATCCCAAAATAAATACACTAACAACTCCCCCAACTAGGTCCTCATACCAAGTCTAGTTCCGTCATCTATCCTCCATCCCAACTCATCCATCTAACATAGGGATATTACTGTTATCCTATCCTACATATATGAAGTCTATCCAGGTACCAATCAAACAACCTATGTAGGGTGTGATTACAACTCAGTAGGCCACCACCAACGACATCTAAAAAAATTTCCAATCAATAATAGTGTATTCAATTGTGTGAAGAATAAAGTAAAATGCACAAATTAAACAGTTATCACATTTTATTATTCTTTAATTAACCACATAAATCCCGGAGTTCACAATGACACCAATACTATCAACACTCCCTTAAACCCGTGCTAGAGTCTAAATTATACCCAAGGGATATGACATAACACAATACCATGATTACAATTCATCATTTCATTTTTAATTAATAACATGACCAATTGAATATGTAGTCCAATGCCATTCTCATGGGTACAGAATGTAGTGTCTAATACCTTGTGGGTATTTGAATCCTCTGTCCTTGTCCCACACCTCAATATAACATGAGTATTTGAAGCCTCAATCTATATCCCACACTCAATGTCATATGGGTATTTGGATCCCCAGTCACTGTACCATACAATAATCATCAAAAATGGGTTTTTGGATCCTCAATACTTGTATAACACCACAATATCACATGGGTATTTAGAGCCTCAGACCTTGTCCCACATCTCAATATCACATGGGTATTTAGATGCTCAGTCCCTATCCCACACCTAAGTTTCACATATATAAAAAATATCACAACATCACACAAAACAAAATTTCATATATGTACAGGTTATGCATCATTAACCTTCTCATCAAACATTCACATTTAACTTATCCTTTTAAATTTATCACATCAATCATAATTATTTATCTATATCATGTGGAATAATATGAATAAATCACTATTGAACAAATTAACAACATTTGAACATATAATTCATTAATCCTTGAAGATTAATCCAATCATCTATTTTTCCCATTAATCATCTTATTCAAAATTCAATTTATCAATCAATTCCAAAATCCCACCAATTGAAAAATAATTAAATCCCATTAATCAATCAATTTAATGTCCCATTATTCACAAATTTCATAAACAATATTACCAAACTCAATTTTCCCAAGTTCAACTCATTTCAAAAATCACATGGAAAATAAATTAATAAATTACATAATTCCAAAAATTAATTAATAATTTTTTTATTGAATTCAAGATTAAATTTCAAAATGTTCCAATTGAAATATCACAATTCATACATGTAATTAGATTTTAATACTATTGGAATTGAATTTAGACCACATACCTCAAGATTATTGATGGATGATCGCCAAGAAAAATCCCCAATTGAAGCGGAACAACCAATATCATGATAAAGAATGAGATATAGATCCAAAACCTAGATCCAAGAACAAATAGATTAGATATATCGAAACCTAGATCTTGATCCATCACAAATGGAGGAAAAAATCCTTTTAAAAGATTAGAGAAGTACAGTATGGAGAGTGGAAAAAATTTGGATGATATCTCTTACTGGGGGAGGTGAAGATTCTTCAATACTGTATTTTATTTGTCAATAAAGAAGGTTAGAAATCCATGAAACTCATCATAGAGACTATAAAATTCATAGTAAATATTTTAGATTCAATTGAGGGGGATTTGGGATTAATACCATGGGGTTCAAGATTTTATTTTAATTTTTCAGGGGTTTAATTCCCATATATACAGTTTTCTATATGGGGTGCATGGTTTTCCCTAACGGTGAACCTAACGGTGAGACTCATCCTAGGGGTTTCATGATCTCTTCTACAAGGCAGAGTTTCTTGAATACAATGTGGAAACTATAAAAATTTCCTCTTTTTAGGTTTATATAGTTTTCTAGCTTAGGCACACAGTTTGGGAAAATGATACACCTACCGTTCACTGCCCCTATTCCTTCCAAAATTCACCAATTTCACAACATATCTCACTAAATTAAAATCCAATAAAGATACAAAAAAAATGGTAAAAGAGTACCTGAAAATGAGATTGATCCATCTAAAGAAAAGTTCGGGATCTTTCATTCTTTTCCCCCTCTCTTCCTATTTAAGAGTATTGAATAATTATATCATTGATATATTGATATCTTTACTAAATGAATTATGTTTCTACGATTCTACATTGAGACTTATATCACTTGAATCTTTTTTGTTGGATCCAATGTGGGTGTTTATCAATCTTTATTTTGGTAGGTGATTTCATAATGTAATCTATATCAATTAAAACCTTTAATTCTTGTTTATTTTGAAATTAATTTCTAATTGATTTGAAATTATTGAATTGTGATGCTTGACCAATGAATTTGAAAAGTCATTGTGTGTGGCTCTGTTATGAAATACCATGAAAATTAATTTTGAAATAAATTTTTATTTCTAGAAAATGAACTTTATTTGGGATGGTTATTTGGAGAATGATTTTGATGAGATTAAAGGCATGAAATATTATAATGATTTTAAATAAAAGTATTTTATTTGAAAGAAAACCTATTTGATAAAAACCATTTTATATTGGTTTTTAAAATGATATGGCATGTTTTTGAAACATGAACTTGGGACCAATTGAAATGAACAAGATTTATTGATTTTAATGATATCCCCATAAATGTTTTATTTACCATGAATTACATGGGAGCCGATTTAGTTAGGTGGTAATAACACTCATTAGGTAGGTATTTTCTATTCCCATCGATGAATGACTAATGGCGATAACAAAAACTTATATATATTGAGTAAATGGACTATATTGTTTGTAATTCTCTCATATTCCCCCCAACTTTATGATATAAAGATTAAATGAACACCTAAATCCATACTTCACTAAGATGTGTGAGAATATATGTACTAATCTAACCCTGGTTTTTATTACTATAGTGCTATGAATAAAAATTATTTAAATATTCCAATAGTTGATTAAAATTATTTAATAATGTATATTTTGATATAAATACCTTTTATTTCCTATTTTGAAAAAGATACTTTATTCACTTGATTTGATGTAAATTAATTTTGAAGACAATTTTATTATAGCCATTGAAAGGTTTTACAAAACAATATTTTTTATGAACAAAGAAAATATTCCCATTCCTATTTTAATTTAAAATTTTAAAAATTTACTTTTTTTTTATATTTCTTATGAAATTATTGGTGAAACTCTACTAGGATTTTATGCTCACATGCTACCTTTTCCTTCAGTAAATTGTATATTTTCTTATGCAAAGTACAGTGAAAGGGAAAGAACCACTCAGAGATGGTTGTTGTAATTTAATAGTGGGACCTTGGGAGTTGGTGGAGACCTGTGAAATGTGTGATAACCTTGTTATGTGGGGGGTTTTTAATGATGTAATATTGATGGTATTTTGTTTTTAACTATGATTGACATATTATTTTGAGACTTGTATCTATCTACTAGTGGAATTTTTCCTCCTGAGGGTGTAGGAAATAAAAACCATTTATTATTTTATATTAAATTAATAATATTTATGGTATATAATTATTGTGAAACCATAACCTATTTCTTATATTTGATTCGTAAGTGCTAGATTCGATCCTATGGGCATCAGGAACGCCCTTCGGCTCGTGTCAAAATTGATTGGGTTATAGTTTTAGCACGTTATCATAGATGATTTATGAAAAGTATGAATTGAAATTTTATGAAACATTTCATAAGGATAAGTATGTATTTTATAAGTAACATTATAATTATTATTTTTTAATTTATAAACTAATATTGGAAATTTTAGAATTTACGTTATATTTTTGTTTTTCAAAAAATTATTTTTAATACATTATATATTTAGTACATTGAAATTATTTTTTTATGAATTTTTAAAATATAAAATTTTGAATCATTAGGTCCAAATTATATAAAAGGGACCATTTTTTTATAAATGACTAATTATCTAGGTAAATACTGGTTACAAATGTGAAAACCAAAATGGTAAAAATGCATAACCTAAGAGGTAAATGGATAAACATGCTAAAAAAGGTTTTAATTAAGTCTTTAAGGTGTTTATAGACCATATATATTATCCTATATATTATTTCACAATTTTTATCCATTTTACTTGAGGGTGACTTTCTATTATTGAAAATATTTGGGTATTCAAAAAAATGCCACTCATTTTCACTTATAAAAGGGCTACTCCTCCCCTCACTTTACCTTCCAACAAAATCCCCTTAGTAAAATAAAAAAAACATACCAAAACTATTTTAAAAACTCATATCCACCTTAATTTTGTTTTAGTATCATCAAAAGACCATCCTTTAAAGGATTAACCGCCATCATAAAGGATATTACACAAGTAGTGAGGTATATATTTCTTATCGATTCTTCCTCTTTTCTTTTTTCCTTATTTGAATTTATTATTTATAAATATTTTTCACCATATACTTATGGTAAAATTAGTATCATTATTATATTGGTATATTATTAAAATGACTGTATAATCTTTAACCACCCTTCCCTTTTTCCACAAGAAAAATGAAAATGACATTTGTGTGAGTGTGAAGTACTACCACCACAAAAAGTCATGTTTTATTTTCCTTAACCATATTACCAAGATGGTCCTAATATTTAATTTAATAGATAATTATAATATTTATAACATATTTTATATTATTATATTATAAAAAATATTATCAATTTCTCCCATTCTATGGAAAATGAAATCATCGACCACACGTACATGTGGACTACCACCTCCATGGAACGATTGATTTCTGTTTTATAATCATAAACTTATTATATGGATGTTCATGAGAATTTGTTCAATGGATAAGTATTATTATTATGTAATCATTTAGGTTTTGGTATGAAATATATTAGAACCATTAATGACATGATTAATAAATTATTATTGTTAATTCAATCATTTAAAACAAGTATACCAAGATGAAATATTTAATTCAAATTTTTTTAATATTTTAATAGTCATTAATTTACCTTAAAATTCCCTTATAATTTTGATATATCAAACTAATTACACTAAATTATATCATTATGAAATTTTTGTAATGATATTGTATCTAAATCACCTCATGATCACCCATTAAGCATGACATGCTCATGTTTGGGCCGGTTTGACCACCCACTTGAACAATGCTATGAAATTATATCATGGATGATTATGAAAATTTAATTATAGTTATAATATAATATAAATATTTATATAATGTTTTTTGGTTATGTAAGTGATACATAAATATTTAACTCATTAATTAAGAAAGCACCCTTCATTGGTTTAAACTCATCAAAAAATGTTTGTTGTTGATTTCATCTTCTAGTATAAAGACTAAAGTACACATGAAAGGAAATTTAAATATCATAAATCTTTATATTTAATCCATTATAGTAAAATTAGTTAAATTTTAATTATTATATTTGGAAGAATAATGAATACTAAAACTGCTCCTTTGAAACTAGTACAAACAGTCATAACTATAAACACCCGATGTGGGTAAATAGGGAAAAACTAACTAATATATATTAAAAAATGACAATAAATGAAAATCATAAATATTTTTTCGTATGAATATTTTTATGAGGTAATATATTAATATAGTCATGTTTCCTTATAGGTGGTTAGAGCATATTTGGCTAAGTGGGAATAATGGTTGGGTTTTTTTCCAAAAATATATATTTTTGAGACTTATTTGTTAATGTGCACCATGATACCTTTAATATGGGTTTATTAATGAATAATTAATGAATATATCCATATTTATGGGGTTTTTAATATCCATATCATGTAGTTTCTTTAAATTTCCATCGATTCAAATGGTACCCAACTTGAAAGTGATCAAAATATTACTCAAAATGTAACGGTTTCATTGTAAATATTATATTCTAATAAATATTATTTCAGAAAGATAATACATATAGGGAATTTTTATTATTGATAAAACCCCAAATAATTTTCATTTTATATTCTTGAGTTTTTATATGTTATCTTGATATTTAATTTCACCTTGGCTTATATTTTACCCAAAGTGTTTCTTGTAAGTGAAACTAACCTCATATCTTATTTTAAATCAAGAACCTCCCATTTTCCATGTACTAATTTAATGTATGGTTTTGAAAATGCCTTTATATATGAATAACTAATTGGTTATGGTCATTTCATACTACCTGATCATTTTCAAAAAGTTTTAAATAATTGTTTAACATTTCTTGTATGGGTTATTCTCATGAAAGTGTAAAAGAATATATGTTAACATTTTCCATATAAACACCTATTTACACCATATTTTTTTATCTATGATATATAATTTATAATATTTAATTTATTTAAAAATAAAAATATTATTATCCTTTATTTACAAAATATATCTATCTAAAATGTTTTCAAAAATATCATGGATGTTTCTTATTTCCAAAGTAATTTTTATAATGCTATTAAAAATGGTTTTCATGTAAATCCACATACTACGACATAAATTATTCTTGGTCAATATTATTATAATTTTACAATATATCTTATTTATCTATATTAACTATGTAATATCCTTATATTTTTTTAGGAATAATCCATCATTTCCTTTTTCTTGCCTAATTTTCCCCAAGATATGATCCTAGATTTTAACCCAATACCATTCCTTTGTGAATATACTACTTTAATTCATTTAATTTATTTGTGTTCACCTTAATTCCATAAATCAATTTATTTGGGGAAATTATTTTCTTGACCATATACCATTTATCTATACAATGTAAATACCATATGCTTTATAATCCTGATTGAATGATATTTACCTAGAAAGTTACTCGCTGTTATTGGATACCCATTTATTATCCATGGATTTATTATTATATTATTATTGATGGAATTATGAATAACCTCATTATTTGAATCCATATCAAACCCATTTTATTTCCATGATATCTTTATGGTGTATTGAATGAATCAATTTTCCATTTAATGGGTTCTTTATGATGTGATAAGTGAATGATTTTAAAGTGACCATCATGAGTATGGATAATGATGGATAGGGTCCTATATCTCCCTAAAATAAGTTAGTTAAAAGTATATATCTCATGAGATAATTTATTCAGGAGTACCATTTTTTTACTCACATGCATGGGCATTGATGAAATTTCTCAAGGAAGTAATGTTCCCTATACCAATGTTTTTTTCCAAAATTGATTGATGGTTAATAGTTTTATTCTAATTATAATGATTATATTAATATAACATTTATCATTTTTATTTAGTCTTGTTTACACACTCTTTTTATTCATTTTATGTATTATTCTAAGTCATATGTCATGATTTATGATTTGTTGGGAACAAATTTTATTATTTATCTTTATTATAACCATATCCTCATCTTATGTTCAGTTATGATATTTGAATGTAATCAATTATATTTAATCTTATTTAGCATCTAATCCCACCCCTTTCTTATTCATCCATTTCCCTAGGTTCTGCGGATGATTATAAATTATGAGAAGTCTATAAGGATTCTAGTGTGGATCAATTTTGGAGAAATGTTCACAAGTGTTAAAAAATAATATATTTATGTTGATAGACTCCAATAAAATTTACATATCAGTCCATAGGCTTTGTTACTATTTGTGAGATGTTTTAATTTAATCATATAATAAATTTAATATTTATATTATATTTATCTAGGGTCACTATAGTGGGTATAATATAAGATTTTTTTTATTTTTGAGTAATAGTTTAGTTATTATAGGGATTAAGATGAGAGAACATTAGTTAAAACATTATAGATAAATTTATATATTTGATAGCAAACTAAAATATTGGTAACATTTTGAGTAGGTGGTTTTCATAGAAAAATATCCCTATCTGTATACTGGAAAGTGAATGTGACTATGACATAGATGAACCTAGGGGTAATCCCCCCAAATTTTTTTTTATTGTGAATGAACTTGATTATCACCCTGATGTGAAATGAGTATGCTTAAGACAACACATCTAGATAGAAAATACAAACAAATATTATTTAGTTTGTCAAATTATCTTTATGAAACCATACGAGGGATTTATTTCTTAGTAAAATGGAGGTATTAAGTTGAGAAGTATAAGATAACCCAACTTAAAGTAATATTGGTTAAACCAAGTGATTCATACGATGTACTAAGTTTGACATAGTTGAAATTAAAGTATCATAGGTTGAAATAAATGTGTAATTGAAAAAAAAATCTTAGGGTTAATATTTAATATTCATATGATCATGTACTCTTATTTAGTTGGATATTATCACTGTTAAATTAGTTTTAGTATTTGGTTGGAAATGTGATCTAGAAAATGATTATGTGGGAGGTATGTCTCTTGAAACTCCTAATACATACTGATAGAGGCATATTTGAAATAAAATTTTGAGAATTTTAATATATACATATTATGTGGGAAAAGATATGACACCATGTATTCCCTAATATAGAAAGGTTTTTATATCATCGAAGTTATTAGATACCATTAATTATTGTTATTAGTATGTAATAATTAAAATTATGAGGGTGAAATTTATTTAGGGATGGGGGGATGTAATACCCTTGGTTTTAGGAGTTATTTTTATTATTATTAGTTTTTTTATTTATGTCTATAATTTCAAATAACATTTCTCTAGTATTTCAAAAGGATTAAAACATAATTAGAAAATATGAACCATAAGATATAAACTTGTTGGATTATACTAACACCTACTTATTTTAATGGCCCCAAATTATGTTTATTTTTTATTAATACTATATATGTTTTTTTAGAAAATTCTTTGTTGAAAAATTTAAAAAATGGATAAGTATGGAGCATATCGTGACACCTTACCATATGGACATCAATTGACTGTATCACCTTACAAATTGTTATGCTTCACCTTATAGTATGAAAACAAACAACTTACCATGAGATAAATTAAAAAAGTTTTTCTACCATAATCTAACCACACGATGAAGAATTAGCATATAATGTGAAAATAATCCCCTTACCGCATGAATGAAACCACCATACCTCATGAATGAAACCACCTTAATACATGAAGGAAACCACCTTACCTCATAATGGAAACCACCTTACTATATGAAGTAATCAAGTTACCATGAAAATTTATGTATAAATTTATATAAATAACATTTTTATAGTATTTATTTTTCTGATTTAGTGATTGTATGGAGGATGGGATTACTACATAAAGTCATCAAATTACAGCATGTGTAAATGAGTTTCCAACATGATGAGATGAACTGACCATGTCACCTTGAAAAATTAGCTAATTATGTCAATTTACCATGTTCTCAACTAACCATACTTTAAGTGAATATATCTTATCATGCATAGATTAGTAGTGGAGCATTTCAAATCTTCAACAAATAGTTTGGACTTATTAAATGAAGAATAAATGCATTTAATAAAGGATAATTATTCTTCAATTGATACTTTTTATGAATATATATTTAAAAAAGATTGTTAGATAACAAGTAGATAACATGATTTACTAATGAATAATATTTTATGAATGAACGAGAACAACATAGGATATTTTTTGTGAGCATAATCTATAAAAATATTTTTTTTTGTAAACTTATTAAAAAAATTAATCAAGATCATTTAAAAGAAAAACTAAAGGATTCAAAACAACTAGAACATCATATATTGAGAATCACTATATTTCTTCATTTCTAAACTCTTTCTTTTCCTACTTAAGATTTAATTTTGAGAAGTGTGTTGTTTTAATATGGTTATCTATACATATTGTCTTCTATTATGAATCTATAGTGTTCTTGACACATTCTCTCAAAATTATTTTATTTTAATCCCATGAATAACTGTAGAAGTGGTCTTGTGAGACCTAATATTATTTTCATCCCATGTTGAACTATGTAAGAGGCTTTGTGACTGGAAAATCTGGTGTGTTATTTATTATAAAACCCAATCTAGGTTTTTTATATATTGATTGTTATAATAAACTTCTTGGAAGAAGGTTATTTCTATGAAGATGGATTAAAGCGTTGAATTGAGATTGAACCCTTTCATTTATTTTCGCTATACATTTTGGAAAGTTTTGTTTCCTTAAAGTTAAAATCGATTACCATTTTAATGACTATAAAAAAAGATTTACTTTTATAGTTATTCTTAATTTGTGTTTATATAATGTATTTTTTTAAGTAACTTAGTTTAAAAAGATAAAGTATTTATAAGATATTTTAACTAAGCTTTAATCCAGTTCTAATGATATTATTTGAAAGATAAAATTGATATATTTCTATTACATTGATTAACTGAGTGTTTTTATTAATTTGGTGGATTTATTTTTTTAATCATTTTTAAATATAATTTTTTTGGGAACTAAATTCAACCCCCTTTTGAGTTACTCACTCCAACCAATATTTTGTATCAGATGTTTATTAAACATCTTTTTTAACTATGATTTAGTTGTATTTTAAAGATCCCAAATTTATTTCATTTAAAAATTTAATTATTTATGGATAATAATAGACAAGAAGGAACTTACACTAATCAAACTATTTATTTTAATTGAACTAACTATGCTCAATTGAATATTAAGATGAAAATTCACTTAGAGATCATGGGTTCTGATAGTCGAATTGTAATTGATGATATATACGAAAAACCTAAAACTACAAGAGCTACTTGGAGTGATACTACTAAAACTAAATATAGAAATAATTGTAAATATATGACTAATTTATACCATGATTTAGGCAATGAGGAATTTAACAGAATATCTCCTCATGTTACTGCCTTTTAAATTTGGGATACACTAGATATTTCTTGTGAAGGAACATGTAATGTATATCAGACATGTAACTCAGGTTCCATGAGATAGTGAACATGATGCATGAACTGGAAAAAAATAACTAAAAAAGATCAAGTCATGTGGCTTCTAATATGTTTACCAGAATGATGGAGGGGAACATCTGTATCAATAAGAGAATCATGTGATATTTTTACACTTCTAGTAAATGAACTTATTTTAAATTTAATAACGTATGATGAATAATTTCAAGTAAATAAGGTAGAAGTTGATAAAACTAAATGAAAATATGTATCTTTCAAAACTAATGCTTCAAAACAAAAGGAGAAGTTCAATAATAAGATATCAAGTGATAAAGAGTCACTAGATGATAATGATGATGAAATTAAACATCTAACTAGATGTTTTAAAAATTTCTAAAAAGGTAAGAAGTTATTTAAGAAACCTAATTACATAGGTATGTATGACAAATTAAATTGGGGAAAATATTGGAAGAAGGATGATTCATCCAATGAAATAGTTTGATATAAATTTAAGAGAAAAGGAAATACCAAAAACTAATTGTACTAAGATAAATTATAAGAAAAAGGATGAGAATAATAAAAAAAGATATATGAAATATTTGAGAGTAACATGGAGTGATTTAGAAGATAGTTCTAGTGAATTAGATTAGAGTATATAAGATAAGAATGATAAAGAAAATATGTTTGTTATGAAAAACACATAAGAGGTATTGAATGTTTTTCTTAAATATACTATTCACATTTCAAATATTTTTGATATTGAAAATAATGAATAAAATACATCCATTGAAAACTTGAGAATGAACTTATAGAGGATAATGAAATATCTGGCCCTTATTTTCCTAGAAATATTAAGACTCATAGATATCATACTCTATAAGGTATATTTGGAGACATAAATAGAGAAACTGAAACTATATAGTTTCTTAGAAATCAAGTTGAACATCAATTATTCTTGACAAAAATTAAACCTAAGAAAATTAATGATGTAATTAATGATGAATTAGGGTGATGAAAATGAAGGAACATAATAAATATGAGAGGGACAAATTCTGTGAACTAGTGGATAGACTTAAAGACTAGATAACTATTGGAAATAAATGGGTGTTTATAAAAATCTTTTTATGAGTCAGAAATAGTAATTAGAAACAAATCATGATTTGTTTTACAAGGGTATAGTCAAGAATAATGAATTTACTTTGAGGAAACCTTTTCACTAGTAGCTAGAATTAAAGCTATCAGAATTTTTCTTTCCAATGTATCAAATTTGGATTTGAAACTATATCAAATGGATATCAAGATTTCATTATTAAATGGTTATATTTTTTAACATGATTTTATTGATGAACCCCATATATTTTAAAAATCTCAATTTATAAATCAAGTTTTTAAATTAACTAAAGATTCATATTTTTTTACAAATATCCAAGAGTTTGGTGTGATAGGATTAATTATTCTCTAATTTCTAAAGTTTTTAGTAAAATTATTTCTAACCCTAATTTATTTATTTAATGGATTTAAACTATTTTTTATTGTATAAATTTATGCTGATGATATAATTTTTGGATCTTCATGAAATTTATTGTGTACTGAATTTTAAAAAATGATTCCATTTAAATTTAAAATGATTTTAATGGGTTAACCTAAACTATTTGTTTACTTTAAAATATTTTAAAATAAATAAAGAATTATTTTAAATAAAAAAATGTACCCCAATGATCTTATAAAATGTTTTGGCAAGGATAGTACAAAACGTAGTGATACCCCCATGATTACTGACTGTATGTTGTATCTTCAGGAAACTAGGAAATTAGTTGATAAAACAACTTATAAATGTATGATCAGAATCGTATTATACTTAATTTCTTTTTGACTAGATATTATGTTTAGTTTGTGCATGTGTGCTTGTTATCAAGAAAACCAATAATAATCACAACTATTAACTATAAAATGAATTTTCAAATACCTTAATTATATAACCAAATTAGGATTATTTTATTCCATAAGTAAAACATTTGATTTAGTTAGTTATTCAGATGAAAATTTTGGAGGTTTTATGTTAGATAGAAAATGTACATCTAGAACATGTCACTTTTTTGTAAAGTATCAAGTAGCACGATGTAGTAAGAAGTAAAAATATATGGAATTATCCAATACTATAGATGAATACATTGATGCAGGTAGTTGTTGTGCATATATTCTATGAATGAAAACCACATTTCTATACCATGGATACCAATTCAAACATGTCACTATAAATTGTGATAATACAAGTATGATAAATATTTTTAAGAATCCTATGTCTCTTTCTAGAATAAACATATTAATATATGAAATCACTTTATAAGAGACCATTAGCACAAAGGTAATATAAATATTGAATTCATAGGTAATGAACATCATCTTTATAATGTATTTACAAATCCTTTGAATATTAAGAGAATAAACTATATCATAAATTAATTGGGCATGATAAATTATGTTAAAATTTTTATTGATTAATTAGAATGTTAAAATGTTTTAACTTCTATTTTCTAATATTTTCTAGAAGTAAAAATGATGTTTAATTACTATGATTAATATGATGACCGTGATTTTGTTTTTTATTATATGGTCATCGTTCCTTCCTTGAAAACTTGTTAAAATATCATATATTCTCAAATGGTCACTATGATTACCATGAATATATGTTCATATAGTTAGTATGTACTTATCATAAATTTCATATTATTATGGTCAGCCCAACTAAAATAAGTTATGGTTATCTTTCCTACTAAGTTTTTTATATTTATAGATCAATGGTAATTAGACTTATCATTTCTATTTTTACTTTGAATTTTTCATGAAAATATTTTCGCAGGAATTATTTTAATTTTATTATTATTTTAATACCAAAATGATTTAAATTTAAATTAAAATATTAATCTGAATGGATACCAATATTTTCCTTTATATATACTATATACCTTTATGATAATTGAATGTATTTTCTTCTATCATCTTAAACCTCCCACTATCTCATCTCAAACCACTCTATTTTACCCCCCATTCATAACCTTCAATGATTTAAAATTGGATTAGAATGTTGGGGATGAAGCATATATTGGAAACCTCTTTTCCTATTTTTTCACCTCCTTTGAATATGTTGAAATATATATCAAGTGATTTAGTAGAGTTGAAAAATTCATACCTTATTAATCATCTAGTTTTAGTGTACAATTAAATCAATGCTCAATGGTTTAAATCAAGATGATCACTAGTTTGGAATGCAATTCAAAAACAAGGCTGGGATGAATTGTTTACGGAAACTTGTATACTATTCTATCATAATCTTATCAATGAGTTTTATAAAAACCTTGAGTTATTTATTAGATAAAAGTGAGATAAATTAAAATCATTAATAAATGGTGAATTTTACAAATTCTCGTCAAAATGCTGAGAACAATGTTTGGGTATTCCACATAGTGGTGAGTATGAAGATTATCAAATTTCATATCATATTAATCATCTATACTTTGAGTTTAAGAATACCCTATATGAACTCACTGAGAAAAAAAATCCTAGAAGAATCACTACTATTGATCTGAGTGGTGAATAAAGGATCCTTATTAAGTTTATTCAACATGTTATTTTTCAAAGGAAGTAAGTATTCTAAGGTATCATGATCTATTTTTCCTATTTTTAATGAATAATAGTGTTCATAAAAATCTATGAAGATTTTTTATGTGACATATGGTTGATCTATTTAAGCTAACTTATAGTTTTAGTTCTTTAACACATCCTAAGTTAATTTATACCTTGATAGAATATAGAGGATTAATTCCTTAGGAAGAAGATAAAATAACTACTTTTGTTAAATTGTTTCTTACTCCAAATATTTGTATGTAGATGAAATTTAATTGGAATCCTTAGAAATAGGAATGGCTGGCGGAACCAAATAAGTTGTATCTGCTATTTAATCTTCTAAAGAATCTAGTTAGACTAAGTAATTATGTATATCCCGGTCTTGAGCCTAATGAAATTGTGGAATACTCTATTGATGTTGTCTCTCATATTGAACAAGAACTTGAAGTAGATAAATAAGAAAAAGTTGTTGCCTAAGAAGAAGAATAATAATAATAAGAAACAAATGCTTTTGATCTTAATAAAGAATATCAATTAGCTTATGAGGATGTTATATAGTGGGATTAATCAGTCGGATATAATGAGGATATTTATAGCTTATAAGGATAAATAATTATTGGGAGTACCCCTAGAAAATATTTACTAGATTCCCCTTATAAGGGGGAGAAATCTCCAAGATCTTTTGGAGTGGTATTATAATGTCCTAGTTCAGATGTTGAAGATCATGGAGTTAGTCCACTTAGACATGGATTAACTTCCACTCTTTCAGTTCAAATAACCTTGGAAGGATATTTGATTTATAAGGTTGATATTCAAGATAGAATTGAAACTTCTCAGTTTATTGATCATGTGGACACTAATGAATATTCTGATAATGATGAAGTTGAAGTTTTTACTATAGTTGAGGATTAGACTATGAGAGATGGTTAGATAGAGGATTTACATAAGGTAGATAGTAGGATTTCAGCTAGTTATCTATCTTCTTCTGATCCTGCACCCTCTATTCCATCATCATCATATGTCACTAAAGATAACATGGTCATGTTTAAATTAGATATGTATGATATACTCAATCATGCATTTGATAACATTAAAAAAATCTTCAAAAAAAGTGATACAAGATGATATTTTTGATGTTTTTACCTTGCTAGAAATCATCTATAGCCCTGATTTAATTTTAGAATAGTGACGATGTAAAATGGGATTAAATATATGAGTGATCATATGGGTTATCTTCAAGATGATCTATCATATATGATGATTTAGTGAGACCATATATTCATGAATTCTATGTTTTAGCCTGTCTCTTTGACTTTTTTCTCCTCCAGTTGGTGAAGAAAAAATAAAATAGTTCATCTAGGATGAGATAAAAGTTTTGTTTAAAAAAATAAACAAGACTAATGAAGTTGTTTATGATGGGTTTTATAACCATGATACTAATACCCTCAAATTATTTTTTGAGGATTCCAAACAAGAAAGTCCAGATTGAGAAGAAATCAAAAGGACAATTGATTATTGTCTAAGAAGGAACTTTAAAAATTCAGATCTAAAAGGGATGTTTAGAACCCTTTCTTCATATTTGAAGATGAATCCTCTGAATCAAGATTTTAAGTCTCATGTTGAGAAGCTTAATTTTATGAATCTTGTTTTGGAATAATTCACAGATAATTTAGATGATTTTATCAAAGATTTGGGGCATGATACTTAGACTGTTAGTGAGTTTACACTATTGATGGAACCTTACCTGTATATCTATCAGGATATAGTCCTTGATCCCTCATCTACTCCTTTATATCAACCTACTACATCCACTATAATCAGTCCTTTTTTTCCAAAATCACAACCCTTCATCTTCATCTAATCATAATACTACTTATCTACTTCTAAAGGAAAGGATCTTATCCTTTCTATTTAATAATCTCAAAAGAGGGAGAATATTGTGATATAATGTGATAAATTAAAATTAATTGAATTTAGTGAAACTCCATTACTAGATTTCATAACCTTATTAAACAAATATTTCAATCATTTGAAAGTATATATTTTATGTATTTAATTTATTTCAATTTACATGTCATGATTTGTGATCATCAAAAAGAGGGATATTGTTGTCTTAGACCAAAACATCCAAATTTTAGTAACCCTAAATCATGTTTATATTATTATTAATATTCTGTATATATTCTTTTATAAAATGGGTTACTTGAAAAATTGAAAAAATCTCTATGTATAGAGATTACCATGAAACCTTACTCTATGAAGGTTAATTGACTATATCACCTTACCGTATGTAAAAAAATATCTTATCGTGAGTCAGATTAACAATTTTTTCATAAGATAACCTAATTATGAAGAATCATATTACCATGTTATAAGAACCACCTTATAACATGGATGAAACCACCTTACTAAATGAAGTAAATAACCTTTACATATGAAGGAAACCAGCATACCACATGAAGGAAAGAACCCTACCGCATGAAGAAAACCACATTGCCGCATGATGGAATCAATTTACCATTCCATGGTATGTCAAATTTTTTAAAAAGTTATATATATATATATATATAGTACTTATTTTTCTAATGTAGTGAATGCATTAAGTTCAAGCTTACTACATAAATTCATCAACATACGGCATGTGAAAATGAATTGAATTCCTGATGATATGAACTGACCACATCACTTTGCCACATCAGCATACCATGTCATGTTACCATGTTCCCAGTTAACTATACTTAAAGTGAAGATAGTTTACCATGAAAAAATTAGTATTGGATCAATTCAAATATTCAATTAAAAGTTTTTACACATTAAATTTAGTGGTAGTGAATTTATTTAAGAATGATTATTTTAACATTCCGACCTAAAATCCACTAAAATGGTTCCCTGAGATAGTTGGTCACATGATGTCAAGAACACCTCCCCGTATTCTAGAGGATACTTATTAGTATCAAGGGTCCGATGATGGATTGGTGGGGAGAATATACCCTGATGATTAGAGTAGCACAACAATATAATAATGATAGCAACAATAAAACAACAACTGAAGCAGTGTAAATGGATGAAAGAGAAGTGGAATAATAATAATAAATGAATAAATACAAAAATGACCAACACTAAAAATACAATTATGAATTAATGCCAAAATAGGGATATAGAATCAAATTAATAATCATACATAAGGTGATACAATACAGTATATAATGAAAATACCAAATCCTAAATGGTCAACTCAATGAGATTCCTGAGATCTAGATCAGTCCAATGCACCTAATCCCCCATGTACAAAAGAATATAAATAACATAATACATAGAACTAAACCTATAACCATGAGGTCTATTTGGGTACCCCATTGCAATGGTGGTCTGAATAGGGTGTGAGATAAATTCAGTAGGCCACCACCAATGGTGTCTAAATAATAACCCAGTCTGTGAAATTGAAATATAGAAGTCTGCATGTATATCAATAAAGTAGTAAATAATTAATGTAAACAAGTTGGATCAGGTTTCTAAGGGACGCCTGGATGACCATAACTACTTCGGCCTATGTAAGAATGTCTTTGAACATATAATGACATGTATATATTTTCATACATGATATATCTTCAAATATATACATTCATTATTGATGGACCTCTGCCTTAGTTCCCAGGAGTCCAAATAATAATAATAATAATAATAATAATAATATATACATGTGTTCTTCTAGAAGGACACAAGACATGACTCAAGTGGTCGTATATAATTTGAAGAGTGACATCCTCTACAAGGGATTTTATGCCCATAAGATCTCAATAAGTATAGAGGGATATCCCATCAAACAGTCTTAGCTAAAATGAATACAAGTGGGTTCTTATAATTAATGAGTCATATACCCAGTTAGCAAAATCAGGATATTAAATCTATTTCCATCATCCTAATCCTGGATATGACCACTATGCTCAATATCCTAATCGATGGGGTTTGATACATCATGCCCAGCTACCCAAGTGATGTGAGATGCCATGCCCATCATCCATAACTTGGGGGGGGGGTGTGATATTTCATGTTCAACGACCCTAACCAAGGTCCCTCTAGTCATAATAAAATTTAACACAATTATTCTTTCCCAATGATCCCTTAGCCTGATGTTCTATAAAGAGGAAACCAACATTTATCAAGGCACAATGTAACCTTTTTAGTATAATTCATTTAACATTTGTTGACAGGACATCTATCCAACCAATCCACTAATACCATTTATTTATAAATTATAAATAATTCCATGTCTAAGCACACCACTTCACATCTCAATTATAAATAATTATACAGTCCATATCATAAAAATTCCATTATAATAAACTAGGTATATAGAAGGCGGGACATGTAAATTTATACATTAAATTTACCCATTCAATAGCCCCATTTTATTAAGGAAGGAAACAAACCTCAAAAAATGGTTTTATTATAAATGGGGGTAAGGATATAATATTAAATTCATTTAACTCATAGATGTTTATACTTATAGGGGAATCACTCAGCATAAATCAAACATCAATTAATTTGAAAATTAGGAATTATGAACAAGAGTATCTAAACAACACCCCATGAGGGTGTTTTAATCACATTAGGGGGAATAAGGGTCAAGGTGTATAAATAACTCACTCCAAGGGGTGGTTCAGGTTGAGGTGAACATCCTCTAATGATTTAGTTCAAAGAGAAATGCAAATATAATTTAAGAAACCATGTCTTAAATAACTAATTTCACATTTTAAAGGAAATGTATGGATAATATGGCGCATTTCACCATGTTGTAATTTATATAGGATCAAGACATTAGTGAAAAATATTTCTATGATCTACCTTATACAAGTGAACATGAATCATCCAAATTTTCTCTTTGATTAAAGCTACTTGAAGAGAAATCAAAAAAATGGACTATATAAACCCTTATTTTTCTTGCATGACTACTACATAATTTTAAAGATAAACAACATATTTGAGTTACAAAACCCTGATCCAAAAGTTTAATGTATTTTGAAAATTGGGAACATACATAACTTGTTTATAATAAAACATAAACTTTTATTTAAAATATTCTTCTTTGTTTTTTCTGAATCTCACATTCTCATTAGTACATGTAGTCACCTGAGGATATACATCAAAGAAATGGGTAAGCTAAGAGCCTAATATGAGGATGAATAAAGGATATGAAATAATATAACATGAGTGATAATAATAATCAACATAAAATAATCAAGGGATCATTATAAAGTTCATAAAAGATACATTAGATAAATGGATGGAATTTGGAAATGCCTAAAAATGAAACATACTGTCTTAGTGGTCAAACACCACACATAGTTGTGAAAATAGCTAATATAATGTTCACACATAACATATATTCATAATTATAAAATCATCATTGTAAAAAAATATAGAATCATGTTCATGCATAATACACATTATCTCATGATATACATCACATTACCCAGAGCATTGGAGGGTTATATAATCCTGATCCCACCTGTCATATCATAACATTTACATAATCATGCATGCCACGTAGAACATATAAAAGTCATAGTTATAAAATAACCCATGTAAAGGAATGAGTTTCATTAGAATTTCATAAATCATATTTTTATGAATAAACTCTTGGGTTCCCAAATGAAAAAGGTAAAATAACATATTTGGTATAAGAATAATCATTATTGAGTGAAGAGGAAATAACTCAAGAGGATTCAAGATGTGTTTTGGAAAGAATATTTCCTCTAAAAACAAATTTTATTTTTCATAAAATAAGATTACAATCATGTATATACAGAAAAATAGAATGGAAGAATAATTAAATTATATTTAAATAACATTAGTGGAATATCCACACTGAAATTTTTCTTGAAAGAGGTATAAACTAATGAAAGGGAGTTGGGTTCGATAATCCCCTTACCTAATGTTTGAAATCATTTTTCACTTGTACTTATCACCTAGACAATAAAATTATATTAATTAATTAATTAATTACTAACTTATTCTCCATATATTTTATTTATTATTATTTTATTATGTTCATTTATGGACATTTTGATAAGTAAAAGTGTTCAATTTCATCATTTTGGGTGTGTTTGTTTTCATGGTCTATTTACCTGTATATAATTATGAAAGTTCTTTTAAAATCTGAATAATTATCTAGAAGTGAAATATGTGTTATTAATGAACTTAATGAAGTTTAATTGGTCTCATATATTATTTTTATGATATAAGGATGATTAATTTGATAAAACATTAATGACAATTTGTTAGTTTATTTTGGAAGTTTTCCATCCATCAAGAAATAATTTAATTTTATTAAATATTATGCTTACTAATTAGTTTTAGAACACTAAAAAAGTTATAATATTAATATTAAAATCTATTTTAAACATAATAATGGTTTTATGGCCAGCCTTGAAGGCGGTAATTGAAAAGGAAAACTAGTCATCCATGAAGGTGGCGAATCCACACATCATAGACGGGGTTTTTATTTTCTGAATAAAAGGAGGAGGGAAGATATTTGATGATGAATATTTTCACGAACTGTCCCTCGAGGCCCATGCTATGACCACCGCAAGCTCGCCTTCCATATTTCAGGGGCTGGTGACTAGAACCAAAGCCGTAAATCACTAAAACTAGGAAGGCATTGCATTTAAAAATTATAAACACACACAATAGAGTATCTGGAAGCAATACACTAAGTAAAACTGTATACCAAAGAAGTGCTGAAATGTAAGGGGGCTGGAAATACAAGCCCAACTGTAAAGTACAAGGAAACAAGTGCAACAGAAGAAAGGTGAAACAACTGCTAGATCGTCCTCTAGGAAATACTACCTGAAGGGTAGGTACATATATCCTCCACAGCACTCGACGTCCATCTGTCTCCTCGGTGTACCGTCACGCCGTGTGGTCCACCTCCGGGTACCGTCTAGTCCTCTTACACTCAGCCTCGGTCAGTGTTTTCCGTCGTCTGCATCCAACACAGTGAGGTGTGGGCATAGCCCATGCAGGGGTGAGTATAACGATACTCAGTAGGGACCCCAAGACCCTCAAGGTATCAAAAAATCCAACAAGGATAACCACAAAGTAAGAAAACAAAAAATAACCACACTTAGTTATATGCCCATACATATACCTAAATTATCAAGTAATCCATCTCAATCATTAGGTAAACTCAAAAGTTACTGACTCATCTCAACTAGGATTTTTATTATTGAAACCACAGCTGCTGGAGAACTCCTCCTATGTCGATTATAGTGGGTCTGCCACCACAACCAATCGCTTGCCACTAACCTTGGACTACTGAGGTACTCCTCCTGTCCAGTATTGTGGGTCTGCCACGCTCACACAGAGGAGCTCCCCATGGTGGGTATGCCTCCATCTACCAGGCGCTCCCCCTAATAGCCTTTAGAGGTACTCATCCTGTCGAGTACCATGGGTCTGCTGCCAACTACCAGGTACTCCTCCTCCATGGTTCTGCCGCCCCAACCAGGGGCTCCCCACTGGGCTAGTCGAATCACTCCGAGTCGAATTGTTCAAGTAGTTGTCAGGTCTCAGCCAGCTACTAGGTCTCTGTACTCCACTCGCTCGTCTATAGGAGAGTCCACTCCATGAGCTACAGGTCGATACTCCAACTGTCATGAAGACCCATGTAGAAGTAACTCAAAGGTATGTATCATCATAAGGGTCTCAATGCAACACAAAACACGTCAATCAGACACCCGGTCTGTGAGTTCTAAGCTTTTTAGTCCCAGGGGTCCGGTTGGATTCGTGTACGATCCAACCTGACCCTATCTCTACATTACCCCAATCTATATTGGGGTATACTCAAAGGGATTGTAGTTCTCCATGAAAACCAGCGTCGCTGACAATTCGTCAAACGGTTGTCCGGTGCCAAAGATATTGCCAAAGGAAGTAACGGTCAGTAATGGGCCTGGGCCCGGTCTGACCCAGTCGGACCGACTCGGCCCAACCGAAACTGGGTCGACCCGGTCAGACCCGCTAGTTCTAACCCAAACCGTTAGGTGGGTCAACCCACTAGGTTTGGCCCGGTACGCTAGGTCTGGCCCAACAGACTGCGGGGACGGTTCGGCCTGGAGGTCGTCGCGTAGGCGACTTGGCCTGGAGGTCGGGGCCAGTTCGGCCAACACCACGTGGGTGCGGCTAGGGCGGATCAACCCGAAAAGCCAAGATGGTTTGGCCAGCGACGCCGCGAAGGACACCCCAGGCTGGCTCGGGTGTCCGCGCGTGGCTCGGTCGGTTCTGCCGGGAGCCGGGGTGCGGGCACGGCGCGCGGGTCACGGGCAGGGCGCGGGCAGGCTAGTAGGGCGCCGCGCGGGCGTGGGCGGGGAGCAGGCAGGCCGCACGGGGCGCCAAAAAGGCACGATCGGGCCGCGTGGGGCACGGGCAGGCCGCGGGGGGAGCCTACAGGGCGCGGGAGGGCCGCGCAGGCCAGCGGTGTTCGGCCGGGAACACCGGTGTGCCGCGGGGGCGACGCGGTTCGTGGAGGCCACAGGTAGCATGGCCTTTGTCATTGCCGCCTTCATTTCCTAGTTTCCGCTTAGAAGAACACCACAAGAAAGAATAATCAACAAAGGATATCAGGCCATGTTAGGTTGGCCCGCATCCTCCACGTTTAAGGTGGTATCAATTGGTTCATCACAGAAAGAAGATGGAAAACAATTAATTACATCACTTTACATCGATTCCTTCCATTCGATGATGAGAAGAAGAAAATAAAAGCATCAACATGAAATAATCCCTACCTGGATATTCAGGCGTCGATGTTGAAGTCGTGGAAAGAAGACGAAGTCGTCCGTCGTTCGTCCCATCCACCACACACACCTAATTCTGAGCTGTGTCGGCTCCAGAAGATGATCCAAGTTGGTAGGATCTGAGGAAGGAAGTCGAAGAAGAACCGTCACTGGCATTCTTCATTCTTCATTGGGAGAGTGGTGCTTCATTGGGAGCTTTCTCCCAATGATCCTCTAATCCTCCTTTTCCAAAAAAAAATAAAAGCTAGCCCCTCCAAATAAAATATTGCCTTTTATTTTAAATTATTGAGTTAAAAAAATAAAATTGTGGCATTTAATTAAATGAGATGATACATTTAATTAATGGGGTGGAGTTGGCATAATAAACTATGTGTTGGAAAAACAATTCAAAAGTGAAGAATTAATTACATGGCTCTACCTCATTAAATCTTGAGAGTTTGCATGAATTAATTTAGGTGAGATCAAGAGGCTCTCCCTAATTAATAAGGGAGAGTTGAGAGGTTTTATCCTCCTCCATCAATAGGGGTCGGGTGGTCCCCACCCCTATTATTCAAATGAGAGGTTATGCGGTCTCGAGTGGTCTCTATGTCGCAACCTCTCGCGGGAGGTTATGTTTGGGGGGAACCCACCACCATAACCTCTCATGGGAGGTTAATGTGTGGCGGTCCCACCTCCAACTCCTATGAAGAGGTTTTAATCACTGACACTCGTTTGACGAACCGTTAGCGGTGCTGGTTTTCTTAGAGCATGACGGTCCCTTTGTGTATACCCCACTAGAGATCGGGGTAATGTTGAGATACTGTCAGGTTGGATCGTACACGAATCCAACCGGGCCCCAGGGACTAAAAATCTTATAACTCACAGACCGGGCGTCCGATTGACACGTCGTCTGTCACGTTGAGAACCCTATGATGAGGCAGACCTTTGAGTTACTTCTAAGTGGGACTTCGTGACAGTTGGAGTATTGACCTGTAGCTTGTGGAGCGGACCCTCCCGGAGATGAGTGAGTGGACTATGGAGACCTAGTAGCTGACTAAGACTTGACGGATGCTTGTCCGATTCGACTTGGAGTGATTCGACTAGCCCAGTGGGGAGCGCCTGGTTGCGGCGGCAGACCCACGGTGGAGGAGCACCTGGTAGTTGGCGGCAAACCCGCGGTACTCAACAGGAGGAGTACCTCTACAGGATATTAGGGGGAGCACCTAGTAGTTGGTGGCATACCCACAATGGGGAGTGCCTCTATGTGAGTGCGGCAGACCCATGGTACTCGATAGGAGGATTACCTCAGTAGTCCAAGGTTAGTGGGAATCACCTGGTTGTGGTGGAATGCCCACTGTACTCGATAGAGGAGGATTTCTCTACCAGCCGTGGTTTTGATAATAAAAATCCTGGTTGAGATGAGTCAGTAACTTTTGAGTTTACCTCATGATTGATATGGATTACATGATAACTTAGGTATATTTATGGGAATATAACTAAGTGTGGTTATCTTTTGTTTTATTACTTTGTGGTTATCCTTGTTGGATTTTGTGAGACTTTGAGGGTCTCGAGGTCCCTATTGAGTATCGTTATACTCACCCCTGAATGGGGTATGCCCACACCTCATTGTGTTGGAAGTAGACGACAGATAGCACTGACCGAGGCTGAGTGTATGAGGACTGGACTGTACCCTAGAGGTGAAGCACACGGCTTGATGGTACACGGAGGAGACGAACGGACGTGGAGTGTTGTGGATGCTATCTGTACCTACCCTTTAGGTAGGATTTCTTGGAGGACGATCCAACAACTGTTTCACCTTTCTTTTGTTGTACTTGTTTCCTTGTACTTTTAGTTTCCTTGTACTTTATAGTTGGTCTTGTATTTCCGCCCCCTTACTTTTCCTCACTTATTTTGTATACAGTTTTACCTAGTGTATTGTTTCCAGCTACTCTGTTGTGTGTGTTTATAATTTGCAAAGGCAATGCCTTCCCAGTTTTAGAGATTTACACCTTTGGTGCTAGTCTCCAGCCCCTGGCCTATAGAAGGCAGGCTTGGGGTAGTCACGACCCCAGCCCCGGGGGACAGGTCGTGACAAATTGGTATCAGAGGGAGGTTATGTTCTGGTGGACCCCACCACCATAACCGCTCATGTGAGGTTAACATGTGGTGGTCCCACCTCCAACTCCCATGAGGAGGTTTTAACCACCAAAACTCTCTTGGTGGCTTAAATAAAATAAAGTTTAGCTACACTTTATTTTATTATATTTTTTTAAGAACACCCAAAAAAATTTTAACTCTTGAATACCTTCTCCTTGAGAACCTCTTTAGGGCAATTGGATTTGTTCTTTTTTTGAGACCAGAAACACCTATACATGGGGAATATGCTTGGGGATGTAATTAATAATAATTTAGAATAGCTACAAGTCTTACAATGTGTGAGGGGAAGATGTGGTGAGGGGTGGTATTTATAAGGGAGGAGAAGGGTGTTTTTTGATTTTTGTATTTGTTTATTATTTTGGCTCAAGACTATCAATAATGTTGAATACCATGACTTAATAAAGCTACTAGGGAAGTAGAGTTAGATATAATAGTGATTATATCAACCACACATATGAAATTACTAAAAAAATTAATGTATTTAACTTATATAATTTATTTCTATATTACACTATTCACTAAAAATCCAACTCTTTTAGAAAAATACCAAAAATTAACCCTATCCTTTTTCAATGTGAAAATTTAAAAAATGGACCCCATTTTTTTGAAAATAACCTTCTATGTATGAGAAATTTAATTTTTATATAAAATCATCATCTATTTGAAAATTACTGATTTTAATATTATAAATGATTTTTTAATCTTTTAAAAAATTAATTAAGGTATTATAAAATTATCTTATAAATAATTTATGAATATATTTTATGAAAATAAATTTTATTTTAAATCATTATATTAATTATAAAATTTTAAATAAATATTTATGTTTTACAAAAATACCAACAATTATTTTATCATTTTTAAAACATTTATTTACTTATACCTTGATATAAATATATTATTTTTTTATTTATAAGATAACTAAGTTTTATTAATTCTTTATTAGGTGAGTTTACTATTCTAATGGCTGGATTACTATTCCTAATGGTCATATTACCATACCAATATTCAGGTTACTATTCTATTAGTATAGGTTCCTTAATTTCTATAAATATCACTTATTTTATTCTTCATTTATGAAAATAATGTTTTTATTAGGTTATCTATGAGATGCATGTGTTTTATGACATAATTATAAGAATTAAAATTCGTTTGAAAAAGGTTAGGGTCATTATATTCTTCCCCCTTTGGAAATTTCTTCCTTAAAATTTCATTTTTCATATTACGGTGAAACAAGTGAGGTTACTTCTCCTTCATTGATTCCATTTGTTTCCATGTAACCTATTTGTAATTATGGTTTATCTATAATACCTTGACTAGTTTTGCGGTCTTGTTTCATATAACCTTGTATTTGTTTTTCCAAAATCTTTAATTTTTTCTCCTCATAAGAGAGATCATCTTCTAGCTGTACTGCCTTTGAGTTCAGTACATGTGTGGGATTTGTTAATTACTTACTTAGGATGGATACATGGACTACATCATGGACTTGAGACATGATTGGTGGAAGTGAAATCCAATAGTACACTACTATAATGAAATCAAGGATCTAAAAGGGTAAAATGTACCTTAGGCTATGCTTCCCTTTATTTTCAATCCGCATGGCTCTCTTCCATGGTGATGTTCGAAGGAAAACTTTACCTCCATATTCAAATTCAAAATACCTTTGATATTTGTCAGCATAGCTCTTCTATATAATATAAGCATATTTTATGTGTTTTTGGATGGATTGTTTCTTTTGGGTCATCTATTTTACATGATTAGGTACAAGTAGGTTTCGTTATCCAACTTCATCCCAACAAGATAAAGTTTTACATCATTTCCCATATAGTGCTTCATATAGAGCCATCTGAATACTTGATTGGAAGATATTGTTGTATGAGAACTCAACGAATGGGAGATGTTGATACCATACTCCTTTGAATTAAATTTAGTTGACTCTTAGAATGTTCTTGATAATTTGAATAGTCCATTCAGAATGGCCATCTATTTAGAGGTGATAGGCCGTACTGAAATTCAATTTAGTAAAGAAATCATGTTGAATAATTCTCTAGAATTTAGATGCAATCCTTCGATCATGATTATGTATAATCAAAAGTGGAACCTCATGTATCCTCACCACTCCATTAACATATATCTAGGTGAATTTTTGAAGTTATAAATCTTCATGAATAATAATGAAATAGAAAATCTTGTTGAGTTGAGCTAACATAATCCATATTTCATTACTTATTTGGATGTCTTCAAGAGACTAGTGAAAAATTTCATAGTGATGTTCTCCCATTTCCATATGGGTATAGGTAATGGTTGCATCATCCCTTTTTAATTTTGTCTTCCTATTTTAACTTTATGACAAACCAAACACCTTGAGATATACTCCACAATCTCCTTCTTCATGTTGTCCCACCAGAAGTGTTCTTGAATCTCATGATACATCTTGGTACTGTCATGATGGATGGATAAATATGTGCCTTTTAAATTATACAATAGATCATTTTTTATCTCATGTGATGAATGCACACAAATCCTAGTTCCAAATCGTATAAAAACATCCTCATCGATGTGGAACTCATATATATTCCCTTCCTATATTGATTTCACCTTCTCTTGAAGCTATGGACCATCACTTTATGGCTGCTTGATCATATCTTGGATAAATGGTTGGGAAATAATTTGGAAAAAATAGGATGAATTACCTATAATTACGATCTATGAATCCATCATTTTCAAATCAATGAAGATGTGGTCTTTCTGAATCTTCATCATGGATAGAGTAGAAGGTTCTTTTCTACTAAGATAATATACTACATTATTCGCCTTTACTATATGGTAATGAAGAGATAATTCATAGTACTTGATTATATCTAACCATATCCTTTGATGCTTTTTGATCTACTTATGTATGAATATATAATTTAGAGTCTTGTGATTAGTATATTTGTCACACTCCCCACCACAGACATAGTGTCTCCAGATTTTCAAGAAAAAAATCACAGCTGATAGCTCTAGATCATGCGTCTGGTAGTTCTTCTCATGGATCTTCAACTTCCATGAGGCATAGGCTATCACTTTATCATTAATCATGAGTACACAACACAAGAAATTATTTAAAGAATCTTTTTTTATCATAAAACCTCATCCACTTGTTGGTAGAGTGAGCAAATGTACAATGATTAGCCTCTTCTTAATAACCTTGATGGTTTCCTCACATTCTTCCATCCAGACAAATTTTACCCCTTTCTATCTTAACATAGTTAACAGGATATAAAATTGTGATAAATTTCACACAAAACATAGGTAGTACCCTGCTAATCTAAGAAAACTATGAATTTCTATGACGCTAGTGGGTTTGGTCCATTCTATAATTGCCTTTATTTTTGATGGGTCCACATTAATTCCCTCACTTGTGATGACACGTCCTAGGAATGTGACTTGCTGCATCAAAAAGAAAAACTTTATAAACTTCACACAAATTTTATCCTCCCTTGATGTATCCAAAACAATTATTTGATATTCTTCTTGTTCGTAACACCCCAAAATTCTATTGTACAACTTGGTATTCAATAGTATGTATGACACACAACACCAAACATGTAAGGGAACATAATATCCTGAGACTCTACTATATATTTACTATTATAAATAAATTAAATAAATGATATATATTTTAATGCACATGACACCGAGATAGATTTTGTTACACCCAAGAGTGACCTTCCACAACATCATTCGTTACATGCAATAATGACATTTATTCAATTGCTTGTGTCATACACAATATCGAGTTTTACCAAACAATAATACATTATTAGAATATTATTATTTAATACAACATTATAAAACCAAGAAATTATGTAAGAGGTTATTAATAGTATTAAATAACTGATGAAAATTTATGGTTTTTATGAAAATAAAATTAATTCATTTATTACCAATTACTAAGATATGAAAATAAGAAAAAATTGGATAAAAACATATTATTATTTTTATGCTTCCAAATGATTTTTGTCTTAATAAGAATAATTAAATACAATTAGATAATGATTTTAAATAAATTTAAATTTTATATATTCAATAATATATTTTTCATATTCAACCAGTTGATTTGATATGCATAAGATAAGAAGAAACTATATTTTACACATAAAAACCTTTATTTTTTATTAAAGCGTTTTACCGCCTTTAAATGATGCACCTATTTTAAAAATGAATTTTAAAACATTTAAAATTTTAATCTGATAAAATAATATACATTTTTTAATTCATAATTTTAAATTTATCTTAGGATTGTTTCTTGGTATTTTTCTGAGAAACATCATTTTTTGATGAATAGTAAAAAATACGGCAATTTAGTTAAAAAGTGTATTTTTGTTTAAATAATTATTAATGTTAAATTATATTTTAAATTTTTTTATAAAGTCACATTAGATTTATTATACATATATTAATAAAATTTAGTTAATTATAATAAATTTCACTTAGAAATTGAATATAAAAACACAATAATATTTTAAAAATTTTTCTACTAAAACAAGTTAAACCGCCTATCTACAAGATTAGTATTAATCATAATTTTTTTCACTTTTATGAATTTAATTTTATAAAATGGATTTAAACCCTTATGATCAAGATGATATTATTATTCTAATAAGATAAATTATTTTTTGACGAAAATGATTAGTGAAAGTGATTAAATTTAATTATAGTGATTAAGGAAAAATTATGTTTAATAAAGGACTAAACCTTTAACTTAGGTGACCAAATGAAATATCCACTTGTTCAGAACCTATTTTCTGGACATATAACTCATCTACAAACCTTCCATTCATGAGTTTTGTTGGTTTAGTATGATGTGTTTTAGGTAAGAACTTGTGGACACCTAACATGCTTCCAAAACATCCAAGTGAGTCATTTTCCTTCCCTATAAAAGGAAACCAACTCTACCAATTAATAACACCTCTAAATAAAAATTGGGTCATCCATAATATACCCATGTAGTCTTCTAAAATCCTTCCTCATGACCTGGAATCCTCCATTAGAGTAGAAAAGCTTCCAAGGAATCCTTTTGGTACAAACCAAAAGAAGTTACCGGATTATGAGGTAACATCTTCTCTCAAGTTTTTTAGTTTCATTTCCATTATTCAAACCCTATAATATTATTATTCTATTATTAAATAAATAAACTAGTATTCTCCAGAAAATGAAATTTTTATGCCTATAGTTCTACCTAAACTTACACACACATACATCTAATGGGTAACACACATACTATTTCTGTTTATGGAGAACTACTTCCTCATGAAACAATGATTGTTCATTTTTTCCATTTCCAACTTTCATGGTTGGCAATTATGATGGAAGAACTATTTATATATATTATATATGATATTTATTATGTCTTTAAGCTTATTTAATTATTTTTCAACACATACCGTTATACTTTCCACTTTGCGTTAATACAATAACATCTTTTGAGGAAGTGTGGACAACCGCCCCTCAAAGCGATGTGATTCATTCACATGATCCATGGAATGTATAAAATATGATTATAATTGAACATATGAGACATAAAAAAATATATATGATATTAATAACATAATAATCTTTCTGTATATATATATATATACATACATACATATCATTTTCTTTATTATCCTTTTACACACTAAAAAGTGATAATGTTGGTCGTGGATATGTGGACAATCACCTTCTCGACACGGTGTGATTCATTTTACAACACATGAATTGTATATATAAGTATATATGATTAAATAATATTATAGTAATGATATTATTATCATTCTAGAAACATATCATTCAACTTACCTTCTTTCCATACTGACCATTGAAAAATGAGAACGTTACTTATGTGAACGTATGACCTACTATCTCCATGAATGTAACATTACTTTATTTTTAATAACCATATTTAATGATTTATTTTAGAATTATAATTGATGTATTAATATGATAATTATTTCATGATTATTATTCTGGAGATGTTATATATTGACCCCTTTGACCATAGTTGATCTACCAAAGTTATTTTTGACACATAAACTAAATAAGGTCAAAACAACCAATGTAAACATAATTGTTTTACTAGTTTTATACAACATAGTTATAAGTTAAATAAAAGTAATTATAAAAAAATTCTCAAGAAATTTGAAAATTAACTTAATTTTATTATATAAGAAGTTGAAGTATGTTCACCCACAATGAAACAAAAGGTAAGAGACTCTTACCTCACTTTTATTTCTGTGAGTCATAATTTATTGTTGTACTCCTAATTTAGTATATATGGTGTAAATTTTGTAACATTTAAATTAATATCATGAAATATATTATCTTCAATGTATTTAGATGTTTCAATTGGTTATTATTACTTTTGGGTCTTTCAACTTATATTTAAGGGATTCTCATATCACTTTTTACATCCGTGACATAAATGTCATGTTCTCCACATACATCTTTTGTGTGGTGTATCTAATATCCATTTTATTATATTATATCATTAATCCTTTTATATTCATTTAATCTTATGCTTTAATTTAATACCATTCCATCATAAGGTTTATAATTTAAAATGTTTCAAAGTGGTATGGTACACTTTGGGATGTTTAAAGATATTTTCCCCAAGACTAATACTAATGATCTTTCAATGGAATTTACATTCAACGAAATTATATAAAAATTTTAACCATTTCATTATTATCTAGTAATTAATTGACATTTTCAAGTATTTGTACCATTTTCCCACTCTTTGGTACTCAAAGTGTTTTAAAAATGTTTAAAAGAAAACCCGACTTCACTTCTCTCTTCAGTCGGAGAACCTATTTTCTTCAAAAACCCATGTTTTATTAAAAAAATTTCAGAAAGGATTGTAAAATTATTTGGTAAATAATTTTTTCAAATTTTTTCTTTTAACAATGTTTTCAAAGGAATATTATTGTCTCTTTCCAAATAATGAATTTTTATTACCTTTTAACCGTGCAAAAGGAATGTTCTTTTTAACTTATACGACGAGTATGGATTTACCCTCCATAATTATTTCAAGGATTCTCACTACTACAAATACGCCCTTTATCAGCGCTAAAAATGCTCTTTAACAGTGCTAGAAAAGCGCTGTTAAAGCCGACGAAGATAAGGGGGGTCCCCTTTATCAGCGCTTTTTTTAGCACTGATAAAGGGGTCCTATATCAGCGCTTTTTTTAGCGCTGATAAAGGGGTCCTATATCAGCGCTTCCTTTTTCGGAGCTTTTGTTTTAGCACTGATAAAGGACCCTTTTATCAGTGATTTTAAAAAAGCACTGATAAAAGTTAAAAAAAAAATCAAAAAAAATCAAAAAAATTACAAAAAATTACAAAAACTTAAAAAAATCTTGCCAATATGAGGGGGGATTTTATAGCGATTGAGCCCCACTTTTAATAGCATTTTCCACCCCCTCCATCTCCCCGCACGCACCCCCTCCACCCTTCATCAGCGCTAGCCCCCCACATCCACCCACATGCGTGCACCTCTGCCTCCAGTAGGTTTTGAACTCGAGACCTCCCCCCTACGCGCCTAAACCCTTACCACTACTCTATTCTGATTTGTATACTATTTCATGATATCTCTATTTATATATATATATATATAATTATATTTATTCGTATAGTAATATATATATATATATTTATATTAATATATATAGTTATATTAATATATATATATAGTTATATTAATATATATAGTTATATTAATATATATAGTTATATTAATATATATATATATATATAGTTATATATATATAGTTATATTAATATATATATAGTTATATTAATATATATATAGTTATATTAATATATATATATAGCTATATGAATATATATCTCTATTTATATATATATAGTTATATTTATTCATATAATAATATATATTTATATTAATATATATATATATAGTTATATTAATTTATATATATATATATAGTTATATTAATATATATCTCTATTTATATATATATACATTTAGTTATATTTATTCGTATAGTAATATATATTTATATTAATATATATATATAGTTATATGAATATATATATTTAAAGTGATATTAATATATATATAGTAATATTAATATATATGTAGTTATATTAATATATATATAGCTAGATTAATATATATATATAGTAAGATTAATATATAGGTATATAAATATTCATAAATTCGTATTTTAAATAAAATGGATATCAGTTATAATTTAGATAAAGCTAATATATTTTATATGTAAATATATTTTATTATTTATATTTATAATTAATTTTTATGTGTGAATATATAAAAAATATGTATATATTGTTATATATTTGATTATAAATAGCAGTGAATTATAAAAAAAAAATTCAAAGAAATAATATCAATATGAATGTAATACCTTGGAATAAATTCATTCCCCACAAAAAAAGTCAATAATACCCCCTTAAATGAGGCTTAAAATCCACAAAATGTTAAAAAATAGGGGTTCCCCGACTAAAAACTCAGTTTTAGAGGCCTTCTGGGCTTCTTTTGTCCTCGAACAACCCTTGACCGGGTTCTTCCCGGTCATAGCGACATAGAGCTCGTCGCATGCTTCGATTTGATAAGCGGTAGAGCTCAAACGGACACCCGAATCAAAAGTTACGGCTGTTTGAAGTTTGAGTTGCATTTTCAACATATTTTGGATCTTTTTTTAATTTTTTTTAATTTTTTTAGTCTTCAAATTGTTATTAAATGACTATTACTCCATAATAATTAGAAAATTATTAACTAAAAATATTTTTTTAATTTTTTAAGAAGCCATTTTCACTAAATATCTTATATATTAAGTATATTAAGTGTAAATGTACATTTATACTTATCTAAAATATATTTTAAAATTATATATTATATTTATATAAATATAAATATATTTATATATTAATATATTAATATATTTTTTTTAATTTTTTTTTGAATTCGACCCTTTATCAGTGCTACTAAACTAGTGCTGATAAAGGGGGTCCCTTTATCAGTGCTAAAGAAAGGGTTGATAAAGGGGGGGAGCTGCGAAAAAATGTTTTTGTGGTAGTGTCTTTTCCATTTTTAAAGGTTAATATTTAATGAATATATTTTTAAAATTTATTTTCAAAATTCTTTAAAAAATGATATTTTCCTGAGGAATTTTTTAAAATTTCTTTTTATAATGCTTCCATTAATCAATGAAAACAACCCTTTATTTTACTCTACTTGTATGTTGTATTGATACCATTCTTAATATTCATCTAGATGGTTTATGATTGATTTTTCCAATGATAGTATTCAAATTCACTTACTTAATTCCCTTCTCCCCTTTAAATATTCAATTTACAATGATCATTGAACATTAAATTTCTCCTGAATATCCATATTATTTGTATTGGATATGATTATTTCTCGAACCATATACAATTTCTCATATGGTGTTTACATTGAACTTTATTTGATTATTTGTGGAAATATTGATAAATCTATATCCTTTATTCAATAAATATATTTTATAAGGCACTTTATTTATTTAAATTCCTTAGACAAGAAACATACATGTTGGGGACCAATTAATGAAAGCCCCTTTATGCATATGTAGTCTCATGAGATGATTTAGTTGAACAAATTGGTGTGGATAAACTGTCTATTAACAATACTGGTTCTATGTACAAAGGAAGTATGAAATCCAATAATTAAACATTCACCTCATTTAGTTTCAGTTATTATTTATCTATGAGATTTTTATCGACATATATATGGATACAATTCATTTTCAGTTCATTAACTAAATGGTATGTGTTTTAGTTTCATACCTTTCCATATTAATTTTTCCTAATCTAGTTATTTGAATTAAATGTGTTTACAACTAGTAAATTTCCTTATTATTTCCACACTTCCATTAAAATTATTGATTATATGGCATGTGTGTTCAATTATTTACCTTTACATATTGACTATTATCATTGATTCATTATTTCTTCCACTACAGTTTTCCCTTAATGAGCATTTGAACTCACCCTTATTATGTTTCTTTCCCCAGGAATCCAAGAAGCATACTATGAATTTTATGGAGGAATTTAATAGATGGATATGAGTTATCCTTGAAGTTATTTATTTAGAAAGAAAAAAAACATTTGTTGTAATTAGTGTATACATTTATAATACAAGACTCATTTATGTATCTTGTTTACCAAGACTACTAAACTTTCAATCCTTCAGGGCCTAATTACATGTAATCATGCCAATTTAATTGATAGCATACCATATCTAGGCTATTTGGGGTTGGGGAGCTACAGTTGGTTTTAGAGGAATTTTAGTAACAACAATGGGAACTAGATTTAGGGAGACTTAGGTTAGAGAACATAACCCTAAGGTAGAATTTGAGGATAAACATATAAGAACACCATAGATTTTTTGGTAAATTATAGAATATGTGGGTCTTCCTAATAATATATCCCTATCTAGATACTACAAGTGGGTGTGGTTGTAGAACATATATACCTAGGAGTAAAAAATCCAACAAGGTGTTCTAGGCCTGACTCGGGGTAACCTGGTACATCACAACGATCCATACTACACACCTGGTTTGACACTCCTAGGTGATTTTCTTAGGATAATTCTCATTTTCTTTACAAACCATTTCCTATAATTTGAATGGATTATGAAAATGAATAATCTAGGTTAAACCTAAGGTGTTTTATATTTAATATAAGGTTTCATGGCTTAGAAATCCTAGAAATGATATTGTGGTTAAACCCTAGGCCAAGGAAGGACCTACGTTAAAATTAAACGGATGTAGTATTTATGTTTTGAGGTTGTATTGAAAACCTTAGTTGATAGGATATTTAGTGATTAAAATAATTACATGGATTTCCATCATAGTTATTTTGTAAATTATATTAATATGGTCATAGAAAAGGAAAACCTATAATCCAGGTGATAACCAATCAAATTTAGAAATGTCATGGGTCTTGAAATGAAGACTAAAGGACGATAAGGGTTTCACTCCAAACACTAACCTACGTAATGTCCTAGTTAATTTTTCATTGTTTTTAGTAAAAAAATTTGACATGTAAATTTTAATGATGAACCACTAGTATCACTTTTGAGGATTAGAGATTAATATAAGAACCATATTGGTTTTGGAATATAGTTAAAGTCAAATTATTAGAATTGTCAATATTTTATAGGCCTTATGATCATTTAAAAATTTCTCTTATTTCTTGAGGAATAGAAAAAATAATTATGGGTAATTAATTTCTATGAGTAAAGGGATGAATTAGAATTTGATCGAAGAAAAATAAAAAGTTAATATTTTTCATATGAAATTGAAACCTATCAAGTAAGAATATAGTTTTATATTCTTGGTCCGTAAAATAATTACCCAGCATTTGGAAAATTATGTCGAAATAATATATTATACTGTGGGGTATTGAAAAATCCGCAAAGTAGAATGAGAATCCCCTTTAACCCAAGGGAGATTCTACCCAATTCCCCCCCCCCCCCAAGAATTGGGGAAAAGTGTGGATAATACTCAAAGGATGACACAAGATGAACCGGTCCAAATATTGGTCCGATGATAATGGTATGTGGCCGGTTCCGCGAAGTTCCCCCTCCACGGACCGCTGTCGTTCGTGGAACAGAGGTGGGGATCCTCCGCAGGCGCGGTGTAAGACTGGTGCCAACTCGGTCCACCATCACGAACTGCCCCAGCTATAAACCGTGTCAACGGGCCTGGGCCGCATCCGCAGTCATTTGCGAAATGGAGGCATAACCCTGCACGACTGCGAAGCACTCCTCGAGGTAGTTTGGTTCGCGGGGGAGGTGCGTTCAATGCCCCCTATGAGTTACGGACTGACCAAGTCATCCGTAAACTGAGTTTCCAATCATGGGCATCCGCAAAAGGTGCTGCATGAACACAAATACACCTATTTCCCCCCTATATAAAAGAAGATCGAGGGGGAGGAAAAGGGGGAAAAAGATAATGGGAGAGGAGATCGATCAGATTCAGGTTAAAGGATTTCGAAGGAAGGAGCTTAGGATTTCGCAAACATCGAAGTTCCGATTTTTGAACCAGAACATGTATGAAGCTGGAAAAGAATTAATAAGGAACCAAAAACACATAACAACTTGGTGAACCACAAACTTAAAATAACAAATAAAAGAAGACCGCGAACCATGTCCCCTCTGCGGATGCACTCCTCGTGGACGAGGGAGTTTATGCCCCTTTTCCTATCCTTCGCACCACGTAGCACCCTCCTATGCGGGCGAAGCCCCGACCGACGAACCTCCGACCGGCGTCGCCCTCAGCCACCGCTGCTCACATGGACCCCTCCACGTACCGACCTGGTACGTGGGCTGAACCCAATGCCGGGAACCACCCTGGTTCACGAGATGCCCATCAGTCCGCGGACCACCCTATTTCGCGGACGGCCCCTCCAGCCGCGTAGCACCTACCTACACGAAGGGCACCACCCCTCATACACTCGTGTGTCCCACCAAATCATTCAGAGTTCCCATTCCCCGAGCCAGATAAAATCCTTCCAATCTGGCCTGATCCTTCACTGCCCCCTCATTGGCCCATTCATCAACCCCGAGCCGAGGCCTCCACCAGAGCCATCAGACCCGTGTGATGTAACCTTAAGGCGCATCTGCATGCCGTTTTGAGTTCACATACCCACGCTAGGAGAGGGAGAAGGGGTTTCCCTGACCCTTGAGTAGGTTCCCGAGTCACTCTTGGGTCCACAAACCCACGGTAGTGTAGAGTCCACGCCCGGGAGTCCCCTTTCTGCCCCTCCACTTGTTAGGACTGGGGCACTTCTTCCCTCCATGGGGAGTGGCAGACTACCCATCCGGAGGAAGCACCCATGCACCTCCATACTTCCCCGGTTCCAAGGAACAAGAGGGGAAATGGAAACAGGGGCACCCTTTCCCTCTCTCGCTACACTTTGTCTCCATTGGGAATCCATCTCGGAGTAAGCCCCACTTCACTTCCCACGAATACACCTTTCGTGACGTGATCATCTGGTCCCTGCTGCCTCTTGTTTCTCACACCGAGCATGACTCACGTGGGCTTAGAGTAAGCATCGACCATGACATCCTCTCCTGGGCCTCCTCAGAGTTTAAGCCCCAATCCATTACCCTGGGCCTCCTCAGAGTGTAAGCCCTATCCCAATTCGAACTACGTGGACTTTGATTCCCCACTATAGGGATACGTAGGAAGCCTCCAAGAGGTTCAATCCCATTACCCATCGGACTCCCGGCCCATCTTCACATCGGATCTCTGACACCACTCCCATGTGAACTACGAGGACTTTGATCCATTCCAAGGCATGGTACGCAGGAAGCCTCCACAAGGTTCAAGCCCAATAATCGACCATTCCAACCCCCTTTGTAATGACCCGAAATTTTGAATAAATCTTGTTTCATAATTTTGTGTGTTATTCTATTTTTTATATACTCAACAAAATAGTTTCATTTGATAACATGAGTATAATTAAAATGAGACCGTTGAGTTTTGACTGTTATATGATCATTGGTCAATATGACCGCTGGAAACTAAACGTTTCAATTTTTGACTCTAAATACAAGTAATCTTGGTTAATTAATATAGAAAGAAGATTTGATGGCCTCACCCAGTAGTCTTAGACTGATCGAAGCCCATATAACAGAACTTGGGAAGGAGGTAGCACCACTGGGCTTTGCTCTAGACCAAAACCAATCTAAACTTCATCGTGTGAAGCTTGAATGGGAGCGCCTTCACAAGAAGTTAAAACTGATAGAAATTACTACTCGTGCGATGTTGGCCGAGCCTCCCTCGTATTCTCTCACCTTAGCACACCTTACACTTTTGTCCTATGCTGGTGTGATAAGGGGCTATGTAAGGAGACCGTAGCTGCCTTGTGTAATCCTTGGTTTTAAATAAACATTGGAATTTATTCTTATGATGAAGTTTATGAATTTTCAAATGACCGGATAGATATAGTATGCATATTTTTGATGAATTTTAGAAAATGGATATTTTAAAAATGTTTATGTAAACCTTAAATAATTAGAAATGTGTAATGATTTTCGAAAAATGGTCTTCTTACAATTATGTTCAGTACAAGATTTAGAGTCTAATAAGATCAACTTGATTTTTGATGAATAGTAAATTATGAATAGTGATTTTATGCTTAGGATTAGTAATGTGACCAAATGGATTAGTAATCTCACTTAATGAAAGTATTAATTTAATCTAGGCACCTAGATTAAGTAATGAGATTCAATAAAATGGTTAAATCGTTTCATAAATTATTATTCAAGTATTAGTTTTTCTCAGGTGAATAGTGTTTTTTAATTAAAAATTAAATTAAAAAAATTTAGAAAATTATTTTTATAAAATGGATTTCATTTTTGAACTCAGAGCATCGATATTATGTTAAGGTAATTTTTGGGGATTTTTCTGGAAAAAAGTTAATTTTCGGTGAATAGTGTATTTATTTTAAAAATAAATTATAAATATTTAGAAAATTATTTTTATAAAATGGAGTTAATTTTTGAAATCAGAGCATTGATATTTGGTTAAGGTGAAGTTTTGGGATTTTTCTGAGAAAGTTGAATTTTCAGTGAATAGTAAAAATACAGTTTTAGGGTTTCAGTATGTTTAATGACATCATAACTGTGTCATGATTATGTCATTAGATATTTTAAGGGATGGTCTAATAAATAGGATTAATTATTGTGTGGGGGTCCCCATGTGGCCTAACTCTATGGTAAGTACCATGGGAGGGCCCATGCTTTTGAGAAAACCACTTTTGAGGTGTCCCTTGGCCATTAATGCCTTGTCCCCTCACTTTCCCTATAAATACCAAGCCCTCCTCTCATATTTTCGACTCCCCACTCTCCCCCAACGAAGTTATGGTCTCATTACCTCCCACGGAGTCCTCCCAAGGTGCCCCCAAGCCCTCATGGTCCCAAACGTTGAGTTTTAAGAGTTACGTTTTAAGGTAAGAGATCCGACCTCTCTCTTTCTTTTCAAGAAATATCTTTTATGTAATTTATTTTCTGCTCCATGTTCTTATGTTAAAGGATGTTATTTTATAATACTCTTAATGCCCTTTTCATGTTGATATAATGAGAGATCCCCTCTTACTCTCATTATTTCGTTTTATGAAGTTTTAAGTGGCGCCGTTAGGCTGCCGAAATTTTTGTAACAGATTCTTTCTCCCTTCTCATTTTTCAAGATCTATTTTCATGTAAAGTATTTCAAGTTCCGTATTATTTTTTTGGGGTATGATCTCTAAATTTGTAATAATTATATTTTATGATCATATTTTGAGAGACCCTATTTGATCTCATCAATTCATTTTCGTTGAAGTTTAAGTGGCGCCGTTAGGCTGCCGAATTTCTAAGGGGTTCTTTCACCCTTCTCGTTTTCAAGATCTACTTTCATGTTAAGTCTTTCAAGTTACTTTTTATTATTTTGGGGTATGATCTCTATATATATAATACTGATCTTTTATGATCATATGATGAGAGACACCATCTGATCTCTTCAATTCAGTATTTTGAAGTTTTAAGTGGCGCCTTTAGGCTGCCGAATTTTTAAGTGGTTCTTTCACCCTTCACGTTTTGAAGTTCTACTTTCATGTCAAGAATTTCAAGTTCCTTTTTATTATGTTGGGGTATTATCTCTATATCTATCATACTGATCTTTTATGTTCACATGATGAGATACCCTATTTGATCTCGTCAATTCATTTTTTGATGTTTATGTGATGTCGTTAGGCTGCCGAATTTTCATAAGAGGAATTTTATTTTTGTATTCCTTTTATGTTCTTCATTTCATATGGAAAATCTTTCAAATTTCATTACCATGTTCATATATCCTTCATATTCTGTCCCTCTACAGTTTTATGGATCATTTATTAGTGGGTGACCCATGTCCCCTCTCTTTTTAATGTCTTCTAAAACCTCGTAACATAGCCGTTATGCTGCAGAATTTCTGTCTCAAAATGTCTCTCTCTTTTTCTAAAGTTATTTTGTTTTATGAAGTGAATACTCAAAGCTCTTTCTTATAAAGGGGTATTCACATATATATACCAAAATGTTCTATTTTAAATTCTGGGAATTACATACATGATACCCACCTTCCTTTTCTATGGATTTTAAAGTGACATAAAGATCATGTATTTAAAGCAGTTTTAAAACGTTATGATTATGAAATGAAACCCATTTCTTTTATGCTATATGGGTTGTTTATGAAATGATTTATGATGATATATGTGGCTCACATGATAATAAAGGCAAATTTAAGGGTGCGCCCTGATAGCGCTCCAATGCATTGGGTAATGATGTAACCAATAGAGATTACAATTTTCACGATACCTTGGTGAATAACCTTGGTAATTTTCAAATGAAACCTTGGGGATGGACCTTGGTGATATGTTCATGATTGTCTATGTTAAATGTTGTAGCCACATCTTCAAGTTATGAAAAACTTTATTTTTATTATGATATGCCTCATGATTTCTTTCTCATGCCTTAAAGTTATTTTCATGACCTTATTGAAGTATCTCAAGTTCACATGTAAAATGTTTCTCTTGTTTCCCTTACTGGGCCTTCTGCTCACCCTTTCTTTTGATGTATGTCCCCAGGTTATGAGATGCAGTAATGAATCTAGGATGAACATGAGGAGAAGCATTTCAAGTGTTTAAGAAGAATGTTTTATGTTTTCATGTTTTATGTTCCTGGTTTCCAATACACTAAACCTTAAAGATCCTCAGTTTTGTGTAATGAAATGAAAGTTTATGTTATAAAAAGGCCGGATGCTATAGTTGGTATCAAAGGATGGTTTAGTTATTTGTGGAAATTAGGATATGAAAACTTTAGGAAGAATCCTATAGAAATGTTTATATATAGGATATCTTCCTGGTATTTTGGTGAGTATTGAGTAATGGGTTGCCAAGAAAATACATCCTTGTCTGGATACGAGCAGGTATAGTTGGATCTGGCACAGATGTACATAGGCGTAAAACCCAAAAACACCGATTTGAGCTAGAATCGAACGAGAACTGGTACACGACAACGGGCCTTGCTGCACTCTTGGTTACGTCACTCCCAGGGGATATGCTTTGGTAAATTCATAAGCTTAGTATGAACCATTATTAAAGGAACAAAGATAAAATAAAATAAAGATTCACATACAAATATATGATCATGGATAACCTAGTTTGAAACCTAGGGGATCACAAGTTAGGGTATACTTTTCTTCTACAAGTTATCCTTATATGCTTTAAGTTCCTTTTCATGATTATTGGCTATGTATTTAATCCCCTAATTATACTTTCTCTTCTTAGTTAATGGTGGGAAATGGAAGAACATGTCCCAACAACCAATGTGATAGGAAATGCGATGATTTACATATTAATATGACAGATATGATTAGGGGATTAAAAGATGATTATTATTTTGGAAGACGTTCACTATTTTGGAGACCTTATATGATCGAGGTAAATATATTACTATGGTATTTTCATTGAGAAGTAAGGTTGACTAATATTTTGAAGAATCAATGAATTTAAGGTGGACTTATAGTAATTTAGGTTACTTATGGGAATGATTAACCTATCTTGTCTAAAATATTTTTAGGTTAGCTACTTTTGTTATAAGATGTTAGGAGTGATTGATGTTGTTTGGAGATGAACAATGAAGTTTTTTTTGGAAGACTACGTTATAAAATCTCTATTGTAATTGGGTTTCAATCTTAGTTTGGTTTATTTTGAGGAATTTTAAGGACTGTTATTTATGGAATGGTCTATGATGAAGTTTGGGTAGTACCACAGAACTTTGAAGATTTAAAATTAGTTTCTATTCCTATGGGATTATTTCTTTTTGAAGATTTGTTTTACCTTACCCTTTCTGTTTTTGGGATAATGTTTAAAGATATAAGAAATAGATAATTAATCTTTTGTGGATTATGTGATTCTCTAGAAGATGATTCTTGTGTTTTGATGAGACCAAGTTTTTTTTGAATGCTCATCATTTGGAGAAAAGATTAGTTTTGGGTAGAAACTTATTAAAGGATGAAACTCTATATAAAGGTAGGTATATTTTCTATGTAGTAAATGAATTCCTCAAAATTATTAAAACGAACGTAAAACAAAAACGTTGTTGGTTTACGTTTCCTACAAGGTAATCAAAGACCATTTACACACATCATAAGTTTGGGATTTTCTTATGGTTAACTTTCTCCTAATCATGTTCTCTATCACTCTCCCTCAGAACTTGACCCTTTGCTTGTCTTCCATGTCCATGTTTTCCTACATGGAATCCTAGTGCGGGTTAACTCGGGTTACCTTTGTACTTCCCTTTCTTTCTTTCAAAGTAATAGTTTTACTAACTACTTTTCCGATGTGGGACATTCAATGAAATTTCAAAACCCAATTTTAAAAATTGTGAGGACGCAATTTCTTAAGGGGGGAAGATTGTAACGACCCGAAATTTTGAATAAATCTTGTTTCATAATTTTGTGTGTTATTCTATTTTTTTATATACTCAACAAAACTGTTTCATTTGATAACATGAGTATAATTAAAATGAGACCAATGGGTTTTGACTGTTATATGACCATTGGTCAATATGACCGCTGGAAACTAAACGTTTCGATTTTTGACTCTAAATACAAGTAATCTTGGTTAATTAATATAGAAAGAAGATTCTATGGCCTCACCTAGTAGTCTTGGACCGATCGAAGCCCATCTAACAGAACTTGGGAAGGAGGTAGCACCACTGGGCTTTGATTTGGACCAAACCCAAGCTGAACTTCATCGTGTGAAGCTAGAACTGGAGCGCCTTCGCGAGAAGTTAAAACTGATAGAAATTACTACTCGTGCGATGTTGGACGAGCCTCCCTCGGATTCTCTCACCTTAGCACACCTTACACTTTGGTCCTATGCTGGTGTGATAAGGGGCTATGTAAGGAGACCGTAGCTGCCGTGTGTAATCCTTTGTTTTAAATAAAAATTGGCATTTGTTCTTATGATGAAGTTTATATATTTTCAAATGACCGGATAAATATAGTATGCATATTTTTGATGAATTTTAGAAAATGGATATTTTAAAAATGATTATGTAAACCTTAAATAATTAAAAATGTGTAATGATTTTCGAAAAATGGTTTTCTACAATTATGTTCAGTACGAAATTTAGAGTCTAATAAGATCAACTTGATTTTTGATGAATAGTAAATTATAAATAGTGATTTTATGCTTAGGATTAGTAATGTGACCAAATGGATTTGTAATCTCACTTAATGAAAGTATTAATTTAATCTAGGCACCTAGATTAAGTAATGAGATTCAATAAAATGGTTAAATAACAGTTTCATAAATTATTATTCAAGTATTAGTTTTTTTCAGGTGAATAGTGTTTTTTAATTAAAAATTAAATTAAAAATATTTAGAAAATTATTTTTAGAAAATGGATTTCATTTTTGAACTCAGAGCATCGATATTATGTTAAGGTAATTTTTGGGGATTTTTCTGGAAAAAAATGAATTTTCGGTGAATAGTGTATTTATTTAAAAAATAAATTAAAAATATTTAGAAAATTATTTTTATAAAATGGAGTTCATTTTTTAAATCAGAGCATTGATATTTGGTTAAGGTGAAATTTTGGGATTTTTCTGAGAAAGTTGAATTTTCAATGAATAGTAAAAATACAGTTTTAGAGTTTCGGTATGTTTAATGACATCATAACTGTGTCATGATGATGTCATAAGATATTTTAAGGGATGGTCGACTAAAGAGGATGAATTATTGTGTGGGGGTCCCCATGTGGCCCAACTCTATGGGAATTACCATGGGAGGGCCCATGCTTTTGAGAAAACAACTTTTGAGGTGTCCCTTGGCCATTAATGCCTTGTCCCCTCACTTTCCCTATAAATACCAAGCCCTCCTCTCATATTTTCGACTCCGCACTCTCCCCCAACGAAGTTATGGTCTCATTACCTCCCAAGGAGTCCTCCCAAGGTGCTCCCAATCTCTCAAGGTCCCAAACTTTGAGTTTTAAGAGTTACGTTTTAAGGTAAGGGATCCGACCTCTCTCTTTCTTTTCAAGAAATCTCTTTTCTGTAATTTCTTTTATGCTCCATTTTATTATGTCAAAGGATGTTATTTTATACTCCTCTTACTTACCTATTCATTTTAATATAATGAGAGATCCCCACTTACTCTCATTATTTCGTTTTATGAAGTTTTAAGTGGCGCCGTTAGGCTCCCGAAATTTTTGTAACAGATTCTTTCTCCCTTCTCATTTTTCAAGATCTATTTTCATGTAAAGTATTTCAAGTTCCTTATTATTTTGTTGGGGTATGATCTCTAAATTTATAATAATTATATTTTATGATCATATTATGAGAGACCCTATTTGATCTCATCAATTCATTTTCGTTGAAGTTTAAGTGGCGCCGTTAGGCTGCCGAATTTCTAAGGGGTTCTTTCACCCTTCTCGTTTTCAAGATCTACTTTCATGTCAAGTCTTTCAAGTTACTTTTTATTATTTTGGGTTATGATCTCTATATCTATCATACTGATCTTTTATTATCATATGATTAGAGACCCCATTTGATCTCTTCAATTCAGTATTTTGATGTTTTAAGTGGCGCCTTTAGGCTGCCGAATTTTTAAGTGGTTCTTTCACCCTTCTTGTTTTGAAGTTCTACTTTCATGTCAAGTCTTTCATGTTACTTTTTATTATGTTGGGGTATGATCTCTATATATATAATACTGATATTTTATGTTCACATGATTAGAGACCCTATTTGATCTCGTCAATTCATTTTTTGATGTTTAAGTGACGTCGTTAGGCTGCCGAATTTTCATAAGAGAAATCTTATTTTTGTCTTCCTTTCATGTTCTTCGTTTCATATGGTACATCTTTCAAATTTCATTACCATGTTCATATATCCTTCATATTCTGTCCCTCTACAGTTTTATGGATCATTTATGAATGGGTTACCCATGTCCCCTCTCTTTTTAATGTCTTCTAAAACCTCGTAACATAGCCGTTATGCTGCAGAATTTCCGTCTCAAAATGTCTCTCTCTTTTTCCAAAGTTATTTTGTCTTATGAAGTGACTCCTCAAAGCTATTTCTTATAAAGGGGTATTCACATATATATACCAAAATGTTCTATTTTAAATTCTGGTATTTACATACATGATACCCACCTTCCTTTTCTGTGGGTTTTAAAGTGACATAAAGATCATGTCTTTAAAGCAGTTTTAAAACGTTATGATTATGAAATGAAAGCCATTTCTTTTATTCTATATGGGTTGTTTATGAAATGATTGATGATGATATATGTGGCTCACATGATAATAAAGGAAAATTTAAGGGTACGCCCTGATAGAGCTCGAATGCATTGGGTAATGATGTAACCACTAGAGATTACAATTTTCACGATACCTTGGTGAATAACCATGGTAATTTTCAATTGATACCTTGGGGATGGACCTTGGTGATATGTTCATGATTGTCTATGTTAAATGTTGTAGCCACATCTTCAAGTTATGAAAAAAGTTATTTTTATTATGATATGCCTCATGATTTCTTTCTCATGCCTTAAAGTTCTTTTCATGACCTTATTGAAGTATCTCAAGTTCACATGTAAAATGTTTCTCTTGTTTCCCTTACTGGGCCTTCTGCTCACCCTTTCTTTTGATGTATGTACCCAGGTTATGAGATTCAGTAATGAAACTAGGATGAACATGAGGATAAGCCTTTCAAGTGTTTAAGAAGAATGTTTTATGTTTTAATGTTTTATTTTCCTGGTTTCCATGACACTAAACCTTAAAGATCATCAGTTTTTTGTAATGAAATGAAAGTTTATGTTATAAAAAGGCGGGATGCTATACCCTTCACATCGGTTTATCCTTCATCCTGCATGACATTAAACTGTACTTCCGAACTACGAGGACTCTGATTCCCCTCACAAGGATACGTAGGATGCCTGTATCACAGGTTCGATCCAAACACTCAAGTCATTAATCTGTCCCCCTTGGACGATAATAAACTCTAGAGCGCCCAGTTATGAGGCTTTAAACCAGCAGCATACCAATGAGTCTCAACTCCTTGGAGTCATTAATCCAATGAGGAATGGTAAACCTCTGGCCTAAATGATTATGAATCCTTGCGTTTAGCTAACAATTTCCAACCAGGAATAACATGTGGATACTATGCTTGGGTATAAACCAAATATTCGCGAACATATGAATACATCTTAAATATATAAGAGAGTCCCAGAAAAGGCAATAATTCCCCCCAAAATGGTGTGATGAGCCCGAATTTCCATCCTCTCGACCACTGTGAGTTCTTAAGTGTCACTGGCCAAATCGCCCAGCGAACGCCTGCCTTTTGAAATCAGGTCCATGTATCATCAGATACGGAACCATTGGGCATTTCGAAACCGATCCGAAACAAAAAATGGTGAACCCGACGTGAATCTTTAACCAAGCATGATAGATTTAACCTAATATCGCTCTGTTCCCCTTATACTCACGAAGAGGGCTAAGAAAGGTCATTAATTATGCATGGGATCATGATATGCTGCTTTGATGGGTTTGCTGTCTATATTTGTTAAAATATTTTATAGGTACCACTCAGAACTCCCTTCGATCCAATAGAGTCATGAAGGAACTCACAGGCGCATGCTTCTAACAATGCAATGACCAAACTTCCTCACCAATGGAGGACCTCGTCACCTAACCAGCGTCTTCAACACTGGGTCTCAGATGCGTTGATCCGAGAGTACTACTTGAACGGTACTCTCCCAACGGTGGAGGTGACCATGCTTGCTCTCCAATCCGCTGGGACTCGCTGGTCACCTAACCAGCAACGGCCACCAAAACAGATCCAGACGACCCCTATTGCCATCTCAAACCATTTCGGGAGTCTATCCCCGAAACAAGACAATGCGTACCTCCCTTATCTTAGGTAGGCGGATGAGGTCGACACTGAGGACTTCATCCTCACTGAACGGGGGTTCTACTTCAAGGCCCCCACGGGAAGATGTCATCGCCGTCACGCTGTGACTCAACATCCTCACGATAAGGAGGATGTCACCCCGAGGATCTAAGCCAACTCTCCCTGAGCTCCGGCCCCTCGGACCACCCGATGAGGGTGAAAAACATACAACCAGGGACCGGTCATCACCCTTGTTCCTAAGGAGGAGCTTCGCTGCCTAGTCACGGAGACGTATTACGAACAGGAACATACACTTGTTCACTCCTCCAAAGCTCTCCATCCAAACATGGTGGCATCATACAAGAAGGTGCGCATCCCCAACGAGCTCCATCAAGCCCATCGCTCAAACAGGATGGAACCTACCCAGAAGAAACCTCTCCCCGCCCAGGGTCGTGAAGCCCACCAACCCGACGTGGTGGTGACCTAGTGCCTGCAGAACCAGCTCCTAGCAGATGCTCTAGACACCTACCATCCCGGCATGGTGTAGATCAACAAATCCCGCCATCCAGATGTGGCGGCAATTAATAGGCGGGCACGTCTCCCTGCCAATAAAGGCCAGCGGCTCGATACGGTGGGAAACCAATATATACAGGGCCAGTTCCGTGCTGATGCAAGTAACGTCTTCCATCCCGATGTGGCAGAAAATGGAGAGATAAGCCGACGTATCCTAGAACATGGGTAGATTCGTTCACCTGCCCCGACATAGGAGAATTGTCAGTACACACTGACCACCGGAGTACCGGAGCAGGATATTCCTACTTCAATACCAGAATGGGCCTTCATACCCATTCCAGCCAAAGATATCTCTCTGTATATCCTGGAAATGATGGAGGAGCAGGTATTGATCCTAGATCATATCATGCAGACTTGCTAGAATGTAATTGCATCAGCAGCAATAGCAAGGACTCGGGCCCGTGAGCCCATCTCCCCAATTGAGGCAACTCATCTAAGAGACAATATAGCTAACTTGGAGTAGATCTGCATCCCTTATTCCATCCAGGAGGGTCATCAGCTATATTCCGTGATGTAAGGGAAACCAGATCAAGTAGCTTCACTCATTACAACTGGGGGACACCTATCCATCACGATGGATGCTTCAGAGCAGGCATATATCCCTGCTAAAAGTCAAGATTTTCGTCGGCATATCCCGAAAACATCATGGGACACAATTAGATAGGGACCCAAAGGTGAAGGTTGTTGTCAACAGCAGACGGTCCTCGCTGCCCACAAGAAAGCTCCCCGATCGCGCCGAAAGAAGCCGGAAAATAAAGAGCCGGTTCATGACTCCGCTCTTCTGGAAGGTGGGGTTCCCGATGCCGCTAAGCACACATCAAAGGCTCAGAACCCTGCCCACCCATTACCATATTATGGGAGTGGTAGTAGCAGTTGTGAAGGTCCTCCCCAAATCACCTGGATGGGCCTCCCTCACAGGAATTTAATGATCGATCACGAGAGTTTCTCTTTTGATGCGAGTCACGGAAAACCTCCACGTGGCAAGATGATCGAGTAGAGAGAAGGCCCTCCACTTTCTGTGGTCTACCTTGAAGGTCCTCCCTGGGTTATACACTGCAAACAATCTCCGTGCAGTGGGACAATAGATTATGATATTAGTCCTCGCTATTATGGTCACAACTGTGGAGGCCCTCCGCGCAGTGACGTCTCATCATGACAAGAAGGTCCCCCCCTTGTCGTGGCCTACCCTGAAGGTCCTCCCCAAGGGTTACGTTGCAACAAAACTCCACGCAGCCAGGCATCAGATCACGGTGGTAGTCCTCTCCACCCTGATAATGAAGATCCTCCTAGTAGAGACGTCAATCAATGAGAAGGCCCTCCTCTCATTGCGGTACATTCTGAAGGCCCTCCCCAGGGTGTACCTTATAGATATTCTCCCTGTGGTAGCTGTAAAGTTAATCCTCGCCATAGCAGCAACTGTGATGGTAGTCCTCGCCACCACGACCGCCATTGCGAAGGTCTTCCCCGCAGTGGCCCCAAGCAACAAGAAGGTCCTCCCCTTGTCACAGTGTGTCTTGAAGGTCCTCCACAGGATACACATCAAACATCCAACCATGATGGTCATCCTCACCATGATGTAAGTTGTTGAGAAGGCCCTCCCCATAACAACGCTACGCAGCCATAAGGTCATCCCCTCACTACGATACGCCTTGGAGGTCCTCCCTAGGGTATGCACTGCAAAAGTCCTCTATGTAGCGTGGCATCAAGCAGTAATGTTAGCCCTCACCGTTACGGAACAGATAGTGGAGGCCCTCCCCGCCTAAATAACATTCAACGAGAAGGCCCTCCCCTCATTGTGGTACATTCTGAAGGCCCTCCCCAGGGTGTACCCCACAGGTTATCTCCCTGCGGAAACTGTGATAGTAGTCCTTACCATTGCGGCTGCCACTACAAAGGTCTTCCCTGCAGTGACATGTCATATTGACAGGAAGGTCCTCCCCCTGCCGAATCAAGCACAGAAAAGCCCTCATATGCCTAGGCACTCAGAAGGATAGGATCGAGCATGTCAGAATCCTAGTTAGTCGCCAACAACACCCTTTTTCGAGCAGGAGACGGTCTGGGGCCACGTTCATCTTCTGAACCACCCAGGAATCGCCCATATGATAATTCAACACCTACTGGCCCCACTCCACCAGCCACACTATCGGTCAGCACCTCAGTTGGGCCGAACAGGTAGAGGAATCACTAGCAGAGGAGTATGCTGACATGTTGCACCTGAGGAAACGACTAGACAGAGATGATATCCCAGTTATGTTTTGTCCAACGGCCACCTCTCAATTCGACATACCCAGAAAGTTGTCGGAAGAATACGTGAATGAAATCCGCTGCAATATATGGACAACCCTCTACCAGATGAAATCAATATTCCTACCCTAAGATGGGTATGTAGACCACGTCAAGACAATAGGAGACATCCCGTGTCACATCGACCTAGAAGCTCTTCCTTCGGCGTGACAACCGCGACCTGAGAGGTGTAAAGGAAACATGGGGTTATCTTGCCTGCATGCACTGCACCAGCTACGCCGCCTCATTGGTGACGCTCCGACGGGAGTCCATATCAGAGCATGGGGAGACCATGGAGCTCTGAATTTCACTCCGCTCCCCGCCCAGAAGAATCCGTTTTGGTGTAGTGTCTTGCAAATCCATCATGGCAAGACAACGATTGAGTGATCCCCCTATTCGGGAAAGGTGACACACCCAACAGAGACAGGACTTGAGTAAGTCCCAGACGCATCAGGCCTGGCAGGAACAAGCCATTCAAGAACTCTTAAATCAGGCCACCAAAAGCATACAACAAGCCTCTCTCTTAAGAGATGCCAATCAACGATTATTTCCAGCCTCCCCAGAGAGGATTGAGTCACAAGTAAACTCGACATCAGATCCAGTTCACCCCCGAATGGGGGTACACAAGATCATGAAAGTAGTGATAGCAACAGCCGCTGCCGCAATCCAGGGCCAACCCCAGCCTGTAGGGCTGGGGGTATTTTTAACAACAAATGCCCCTGTAAGAACAATAAAAATGGGAAGAGACTCAACATCCAGGGAATAGAGCCAGCCCCATCCCCCAAGACTGGGGTCATTTTTACCACCTCAACAATAACCCACCCCACGAGAATCAGTATTGTATCGTCTAGGGAGGACAGTCAGAAGAGGAGGTTCCTGCCCTATCCCATCTTTTGAGTCATCATCCCCTTAAAGAGGGAGGCGTACCATAAGGATGCATCAAAGGATTCTCCGCATCACCCTTTATCAAGGATTCCAAAATCAATCCTGAGACAGGAGGGGTAGGACCAAAAAAAGATGTGGAATATCCTCTTCCTATTTGGAAGATAACATCTCCTCCACCCCACAATATGCATCCATCGACGCCATAGAGGCTAACCCCATGGGTGACACCAGAGACGATGCAAATCTGGATGGATCAGGAAATGATGGTTCCAGTTAGGCTGCGACTCACAACAAACCACCAGGTGTGCACACCAGAAACTAGAGGGCCGCCCTAAATATGGACGCCCCTCCACCTAACCCTCCTCCGCTTACCCTACGAGCATTAAAAAAGGATAAGAATAAAGGACCAATTACTCTTAACCCACCTCCTTCTCTCGATAAAAACGATCCAATTACGCTTGAAGAGAGATTCGCTCGACATGAGAAGGAAATGAAATAATTTAGGTGGCTTAACGCCGAGCTACTCCAGAGGAACCGTCTTATTGAAAGTGCTTCCCAAGAAGAGCTACACCTTGCACTCCCAGCAAGTGAACCTCAAGGACCAAGGTTTTCCTCACTAGAAAAAGCACGGTCAGGGCCCCCGCCCAATGAGGCGCCCAGTCCGTCTAACTACATGAACATGGATTCAAGTGAATACTAAGACTTCCATACACTTAGGAAGAAACCTAAGCGAGTAAGTCTAAACCCTCCAAAGGTGTCACAAATGGAATACACAACCTTGGTGCCAGCAAAGCCGGATCCTCAAGAAATGCCTTGGGCTACACCTGCCCCAGACCGGGCCCAACAGGATGTAAACCAGGGACTCCCCAGCACCATCGAGTCACTGAAAACTATATTGGAAGCAATGGATGGTCGATGAATTCCTATACAACCAGAGAGGAAACCCTACCCAAATTGGGTGAGCAACACGCCACCTCCAACCAATTTTGGGAGCCCTGTATTCCCTAATTTCAATGGTTCAGGTGATCCGGAACAACACTTGATACACTACACGTCTTATTGCGACCCTATGATGGGAACTCCGGAACTAAAAGAAGCATTGAAACTCAGATGCTTCGTACAGACCTTGCAAGGATCTGCCTTCATTTGGTATACGAGTCTGCCCGCTCAGTCAATAAAAATCTAGGAAGACCTTCGACAACAGTTCCTGTTCCACTTCAGCTCGACATTGCCTAACAACGGTCAGTGACCTCATGAATCGAAAATAGAGGGAGAATGATAGGGTCTCATATTTCATCGCCAGATGGAAAGGTGTGACCTACTCTCTAAACATGCCAATTCCTCAAGATGATATGGTTGTCATATGCATCGATAACCTTAGAGATGAGCTGTGAACACCGCTCATACCAGTGGAGTGAACCACTGGCTTCCGCCATCTCTCGGAAATCGCCCAAAGAATTGAAGAATCCCTGTAGCGGACCAATATGAAGTCCCGAATAGCCTCAAAGGCTCCTGCAAAGCGAGAAGTTAGAGCTGAAGCATCCTCTGTCACGCTCAAGACATCCCCGGCGCCTGCTCCACTGCCTAGGCCTCCACAAAATTGTCAAGGGCCCCCTTTATATCAGTGGCTGCCTCTGCCCAAGCGGGACGATCAGAGAGAATTGAAGCGGAACCAGTTCGAGGAAAGAAGACAAAAAGTATACTCATTCTGAGAGGACCAAGTCCACAAATATATCATCTCTGCCATGATTTTCAACTTGCTCTGCCTCCCTGAGCCAAGGAAGCCCGAAGAAGTCAGCCACGATGACAAGCTAGATTACTGTCCCTACCATCGAATGTTAGGACACAATATCCAAGAATGCTTCATCTTCCAAGACCTCCCGCAAAGGATGGTAGACTTTAGGCAGGTCAAACTGGGACCACCCCCAGCACATGTGACATATATTTCTACCCCCAATTCTGACAAAGGGGAGGGGTGGCAGGAAGTCACCAGCAAGAAGGGGCAGAAGTTTGATGACTGGATGAATCAAAAGACTGTCAACCAAGCTCAAGGCATACTTCGAGCTCATTTATAGTAGCCAGTGTTTCCACCAACAACCCCTAATGTCGCGCAATTGACAATATCATCCTTGCAACCCTCCACAAGCCAGTCATACAAGCGTAATAAAAAAGGGAGGAAATAAGCGCAAGAGGAGAAGTCTGATACGGGGCCAAAGTTAGCCCCGACACTATCGGATTTTATACCCTCAAACTTGGTGCCATGGGCACCGACCCACCAAACGACACCATCAGGGAAAACCAACCAGGTTGACCAGTCATAGGATGAGGAGATAATCTTTGGTTCCATCAACATCATACATCTAATAGAATCGTTCCCTGGTGAAGGGTATGGTTATGAACCTGAGTTCCTAACGCAAGGAGCCAGGAGGAGGAATCGCAGAGGCAGGGGATACCGGGGAAGGCAGAGTCGCGGCTGAAACCAACCTTATGGTTTTACCCTGACCCAAACAGTTAATATCATGGAAACCAGTGGGAGAGACCTTCAACAGACTCAACAGGAGAAAGAATATCCCTCCACCTCCACAAGTGGCCACTCTGGCCCTGCCATTATGCTGTACCCATCAGAGGAGGAATAGATGTCTAACCGCATAGTGCACACAAACAGACCAGCCATGCCAAGTCCCCCGAACGTGGGAACACTGTCAACCTCTAACCCCATGGCCGATCCTTCCTCGTTGCATGCTCCAACTCCTAAAGTGCCTGCTAAAACTCTCCCACCAATGGAGAAACATCAGTTATTAGAGAAAAAATATGATATCCTTAAGCATCTGACATCAGTACCAGCCAAGATTTCAATCCTAGATGCCCTGAGTTTGTTAGCAGATCTCAGGGAGGTGCTTATTGAATCCTTTCTCAGCCCCTAAGAGTTCCAAGCCGAGGTAGCTGCTGCCGAGATTTACCAGACGAAGAATGGACATGCGTAATGCAATACAATGATTTTCTTCACCGATCAAGATGAATATTCCATCATGAAAAGACATATCAAACCACTATATGTGTCCGACACACTAAATGATGTTGGGATTCACAATGTCTTTATTGACAACGGCTCCAGAGTTAACCTCATTCCCCTACGAACACTCTGCAAGTTGGGCTATAATGAGAATGACCTAGTACCCTCACCCACAACTCTGTTAAGTTACAACAAAAGTGAACAGAATCCAATGGTACAAATTAAGCTAAAGACCCATTTTGGTGACCTTGTGGCCTATTCAGAATTTCTGGTGGTCCGGCAGAACACAACATTCAATGCACTGCTGGGAAGGGCATGGCTCTATAAGTACATGGCCGTTCCTTCATCCTAAGACCAGTGTATTAAGTACTACGTCAATGGAAAAAGTGGGACATTGAACACCGACAAGCCCCCTTTTGAGCTCTCTGAGTCAGATTACATTGACGTCACGTTCTATGAGAAAAGGAAGAAGAAGACTTCAGTCGATGGTGTTGACTAGATCCCTACTCCAAATGGTCTAGAAATGGTTCCTGACAACCCCCTCAGACAGCTAGGTAGAGACTATGTACTGCCCATCAACCATGTTGAGAGCAAGGATTCAAGCCTGGACAGACACTCGACTGTCCTCATGACTTCATCCATGATGCCTGAGCATAGCGGTGTGGAAACTACCGCTGACCCTCAAATTAGGGGAAAATACTTAAGCGAGGATGCCCACAATGCCTCGCCTCTAGACTCCCAGGAGTCCAATTCAAGAAATCTCCCCCGTAGGATATAGAGGATGAGGGTTTGGAGTAAGAGGAGGAGGAAGATCTCAAGGATGCACCTCCCGCATTTGAGGAAGGTACCTCTACCACTGTGGATGAGCTTAGGGAAATAAACCTGGGAACTGAGGAAGACCCGAGGCCCACTATCATTAGTATAGCCATGTCTCCCGAGGAGCACGATGTATATACCTCATTCCTGAATCAACAACGGGATGTTTTTGCTTGGAATTACACGAAAATGCAAGGACTCGATCCCGAAGTGGCGACCCACCACATTGGTCTTCCAGAAGACCACCGGGGCTATAAAAAAGCCGCCAAAAGAACGCACCCCTCACATGCAGCCAAAATAGAGGCTAAAGTCGATAATCTTATAAATGCATGCTTCATTCGGGAGGTCCAGTACCCCATCTGGTTGGCCAAAATTGTCCCCATCAGGAAATACAATGGAAAAATCCGCGTCTGAATCAATTTCAGGGATCTCAATCATCACTACCTGAAAGATGATTTCCCGGTCCCGATTATCGAGTTATTAATCGATGCAACGACCAGGTATGAATCTATATCCTTCATGAATAGTTATTCTGGGTATAATCAGATCCAAATGGCCCGAGAAGACGAAAAATCCACTGCCTTCAAAGCCCCTCAAGGAATATTCTGTTACAGGGTCATGCCCTTTGGTGTCAAGAACGATGGCGCCACATATCGACATGTCATGCATCGTATCTTTAAACCATTCCTGGGGAGATTTGTCAAATTCTACGTGGATAACTTGGTGATAAAATCAAGATAGTGCTCAAATCACCTATCATACCTTGAAACCGTCTTCAATAAGTTTTCAACAACATAGCCCGAAGATGAATTCCTTGAAATGCGCCTTTGAGGTTACCACAGGGAAATTCCTTGGCTTCATCGTACGCCATCGTGGCATCAAAGTCGACCCTGAAAAGACAAAGTCTATCCTTGGTTTTCCACCTCCCAACAATATAACTAATTTGAGAGGATTCCAAGAGCACCTGGCCTATATCAAACGGTTCATAGCCAACCTGCCAGGCAAATGTTTTCCCATTACCAGGTTAATAAAGAATATAGTCACGTACCAATGGACAGATGACTGCCAATAGGCATTTGATAGCCTAAAGAAGTACTTATTAAGCCCACCGGTTCTCATGCCCCCAGTTGAATGAAGAACTCTTATCCTATACGTGATAGCCCTAGAACAGTCCCTGGGAGCCTTCATCACGCAGAAAAATGACACCGGCATTGAAAACAGTCTCTATTACCTCAGTCGAACCATGATCGATGCTGAAACTCAATACTCAAACATCGAGAAGAGTTGTTTGGCCTTGATCTTCGTAGTTCAAAATTTGCGACATTATCTATAGCATCATGAAGTCCATTTGGTGTCATTTAGTAACCCACTCAAGTAAATCCTTAGCCACCCAATGCTAACCGGGTTCCTGTCCCGATGGGAAGTCATCCTACAACAGTTCAACACCTGTTTTGTGCCTTAGAAAGCCGTCAAGGGACAGGCATTAGTAGATTTTCTAGTGGATCACCCTTCAACAGGGGCCACCACACCAGACGCCGAGCTACCTAATGAAGACATCTTCTCAGTTCAAGAGGAGTTACCGATATGGGAAATGTACTTCAATGGAACATCCCAAAGCTCGATGCGGGAAAGGATGGAGGATCCCAAATTTAACAAGGTGGGTTTGGGGATAATACTCATGTCTCCTGAAAAGGTAGTCTTTCCATATTCCTTCCTCCTGTCAGAAGGATGTACGAACAATGAAGAAGAGTATCAAGCCCTCATTGCAGGCCTGGAGCTCGCACTCCAGGCACAAGTACCACACCTTAAGTTAAAAGGTGACTCAAAATTGGTCATCAAGATAGTCAATGGTGACTATTCTATTAAAAAGGAGGAGCTGATTCCCCTATTTGACCATGTTCGAGGGTTAATGGAGGAATTCTCCATAGAACCAACATTGACCTATATTCCTCGTTCTCAGAATGCCCATGCAGATGCATTAGCTAATGCAGCCACAACCCGAGCCGACCCAGACCGGGATGAAACAGTTATCAGTATTGCTCACCGTCGAATGGTCTTGCTATTTTCTCAAACTAAGATGGAATAAATCCACAAAGTTAGTCCTTTCCCTGAACCATATGCTCCTGCAACCGGCTGGATGACCCCCATTGCAAACTACCTTCAACGGGGAGAACTTCCATCAGACAGGGTTGAACGAGAACAAATATGGAGAAGGGAAATTAACTTTGTTTTATACGACAGCACATGTCAGTGAGAGGTCCTCTAAAAAGGAGGCCTCGATGGAGTCCTCCTCAGATGCATTGATGGAGAAGAAACTACTGCCGTCATGACTGAAGTACATGCCGAAGTATGTGGGGCACATCAGCCGGGGTCCAAGCTTTCCCATCAGGATCGAAGACTTGGGTACTATTGGCCCATAGTGGCATAAGATTGCGAGTTCTTTAATGCAAAATGCCACTCATTACAAATTCATTCCAACATCATACACCAACCCCCAAAGTTACTTCATCCGGACAAGTACTCCTGGCCATTCTCCTTCTGTGGAATGGACGTCGTGGGACCATATCCTCCCGCCACAACAATACAGCTGATTTATATCCTCATAGAAATTGACATCTTTTCACAATGGGTAGAAGTTGTACCCCATAAGGAATTCGGGGAAAGAAACATTGTCAGCTTTGTGAAAACCAACATCATCACCAGATTTGGTGTCCCTCATACGATACTGACGGATAACGACACCAACTTCTGCTCTGCCAATTTGGAGAAACTATACCAAGAATATGATATCAAGGCTAACCACTCATCCCGCTACCACGCAGTGGCCAACAGACAGATAGAGGCCTTCAACAAGACCCTGTCGAAAATTCCCTAGAAAATGGTGGACAAAGACAAGAAATTGTGGCCGGATAAACTGTTTCATTCATTGTGGGCTTATAGAACCCAGATCCGCACCACTTCTCAGGATACTCCGTACTCATTAGTATACAGGACAGAAGCGGTCCTACCAATTGAGCTCCAATTACCCTCACTCCGCATTTCCATTTGTGATCAATTATCCAACAATGAGCAATCATAACAGCATCTAGGTGAATTGGAACAACTAGATGAGAATCAGTTTCACACTTTGCACCATCTGTAAGTATATAAGAACTGGATTGCTTGAGCCTTCAATAAAAAGGTTTGTATTTGGTCATTCTTGGAAGGAGAATTGGTATTGGCCCTCTAGACCCCACTGATACCCGGAAAGAAACCTCCAAAGCTGGAGCCCAAGTGAGAGGGACCATATGTTATACACAAGTTCTACTCCAATGGAGCATATGCCATTATCTCCTTGGACGGGCAGTTCACTACCACTCCTAAAAATTTGAGATTCCTGAAGAAGTATTTCTCATAGTAACTAAAAGTAGTTATCATCTGAGCTGCGGGACATTAAATTTCCATACACCCAACGATCCAAACTCTATGGACCTAAACTAAGAGTATTTTTTCATCACCGGCATAACTAAAATCAGTTATCATCCTAGATGCAAGACGTTAAACTGCCAAACACCCAGCAGTCCAAACTCTATGACCCTAAAAAAAGTGTATTTCGTCCTCACCGGCATAACAAAAAGCAGTTATTGTCCGATCTACATGATGTTAAACTTCCTAGCACCCAACGGTCCAAACTCTATGACCCTAAACTAAGAGTATTTCGTCCTCACCGACATAACTAAAAGCAGTTATCATTCGAGCCGCAGGATGTTAAAATGCCAAGCACCGAACAGTCCAAACTCTATGACTCTAAACTAAGAGTATTTCGTCCTCACCGGCATAACTAAAAGTAGTTATCGTCTGAGCTGTAGGACGTTAAACTACCAATAACCCAATGGTCCAAACTCTATGACCCTAAACTAAGAGTATTTAGTCCTCACCGCACAACGTTAAACTGTACAGATTTCAGAGAACTACGTGAGGCTTGATTCCTAACCTTGCGGGATATGTAGTGACGCCAGGGTTTCCTATCCTGGCCCAACCGTTCCAAAAAAAATTCTTTCTCCCCCCATGTATGGACCAGACCTGCACGGGGTGTATTCCTCGTCCTTACCACATGACATTAAACTGCACGGATAAGGATAAAAAAATGCCCCTTCTACCCCCGTGTATAGACCAGACCTACATGGGGTGTATTCTTCGTCCTCAACGCACGACGTTAAACTGCACAGACCTTAGAGAACAATACAAGGCTTGATTCCTTCCCCTGTAGAATACGTAGTGACGTCAGAATCCCCTATCATGGAAAAACCACTCCCAAATGGAAAAATTTTTAAAAAAATGTCCCCTTTTCCACATGGATGGACCAGCCCTGCATGGGGTGTATTTTCCTCAGAGAACTACGTGAGGCTTGATTCCTGCCCTCACAGGATACGTAGTGATGCCAGATTTCCACACCCTCTCCCAAACACCTCAAATGAAGCCAAAAAATATCCCCTTCCCCCGTACGGACCAGACCCTCACGGGGTGAATTCCCCAAAATAACTACATAATGATTGATTCCTTCTCTCACGGGATATGTAGTGACACTCAGGTTCCCCATCTTGGCCCAGCCATTCAAAATAAATTCTCTCTCCCCCCGTGTATGGACCAGACCTGCACGGGGTGTATTCTTCGTCCTCACCGCACAACATTAAACTGCACAGACTTCAGAGAACTATGTGAGGCCTGATTCCTACCCTTTCGGTATATGTAATTATGCCATGGTCCATCACCCTGGCCCAACCGTCCCCAAATGAAAGTAAAAAATTCCATTTTCCCTCATGTAAGGACCAGACCTGCACGGGGTGTGTACCTCATCCGTGTCGCACGATGTTGAACCAACCCTGCACGAGGTGTCTTCCTTGTACTTACCGCATGATGTTAAACTATAGGGAAAAGAAATAATGAAAATTCCCCCCCCCATGTATGGACTAGCCCTGCACGGGGTGTACCCATTTCAAAGAACTACGTATGGCTTGATTCCTGCCTTTGCAGGATATGTAGCGACGCCAGGATCCCCCATCCTGGCCCATCCACCCTCAAATGAAGATTTAAAAAATTCCCTTTTCCCCTATTTAGGGACCAGACTTGCATGGGGTGTGTTCATCACCCTTGCCGCATGACGTTAAACTGCATGGGTAAGAAAAATAAATATGCCCCCTTTCCCCCCGTGTAAGGACCAGACCTGCATGGGGTGTACCCCAAAAAGAAATATGTGTGGCTTGATTCCTTCCCTCGCGGGATACATAGCGACGCTGGGATATTACCTCCTAGCCCAACCACTGATAAAATAAAACATATACATATATACCCCTCATCCTCACCGCACGATGTTAAACTACACTGACTTCATCCTCACCGCATGATGTTAAACTGCACGGACTTTGTCCTCACTGCACGAATTTAAACTGCACGGACTTCGTCATGACCCACCCAAGATATATGGTGAAACGAGATGAGAATACTCCTTGTGAATTTGGATACATCCTCTCCATACATCATACTCCATGACCCAGATAATGGAAGATCTTCATAACAATTCATGGCCATCAGAAGTGGAACGTTATCGACCCATGGACACCTTTTCATGACAATGCATACCATGTCCTCAGCGGATCTGCATATTGATATCCCCTGGCCCATATACCAAATGAAATATTTCCTTGGGAAATACTCTTCCTAGCTCCGTACGCTTACCGGCCTTAGAGCCCCCATATAATATATCATGATTCAAAAATTTATGGAGCAGTGGTTTACAATTTCGTCCCCCTTTTCACATCCAAACGTTGAAAGGGTATCCCTACCCGGTTAGCCTATGTTTCCACCTGTAGTTCACATTAAGACCTGCATCTATGAACATCAAGCCAGGGCTAGGCTACTTTGACTCAATAGACAATTGTAGTGAAGATGTTTCTTGTATGCTCAGACACCATTATCCCCACATTCCGAACTCTGTACTATGAGAATCCTTAGATTTTCATAATCATTCATGACCATCAGAAGTGGAAATTCATCGACCCAGGGACACCTTTGCATGAATATGCATACCATTCCCTTAGCGGCTCTTCATATTGATCTCCCCTGGCCCGTCTACTAAAGGAAATATTTCCTCGAGCGGTACTCTTCCTAGCTCCGTACGCTTACTAGCCTCAGATCCCCCACACCACATCTCCTGATCCAGGAAACCTTAGAGATACATTTTACAACCTCCATCCCCACCCTGTTCAGAGTATATCAGGGCATGTTAACTCTATTATCATTTGAGTGACACCAGCAATAGTCACCCAATGGTCCGAGCTCTATGACTGCTAAACTAGGTGTACTTCGTCCTTACCGCATGACGTTAAACTGCACAGAACATCTTGGCCACTTTTCATAAAGCATCAAAGACTAAGCATTAAACATCCAGGGAAATTCCTCCAACTACAAACAATTTCACAGGTTTAAAAATGCCCCTTGTCCTCACTGCATGACGTTAAAACTGCACAACATCGGAAAAAATGCCCCCCGTCCTCACTGCACGATGATAAACTACACATCATCTTTTAATAATGCTCCTCATCCATACCGCATGACGTTAAACTGCACGGTCAAAACTATCATGGGTTTAGTAAGGAACAGAGGCTTTTCTCTGTCCCGCAGTGCACGGGTTAGACCTGCAAAAACCACTGTCTCACACCAACGTGAGATAGGATGACTTCACCCATTTGTGGGAAATTTAGCCTAGATGTTTCTCCCGTATCCAGACACCCTCTCCTCATAAACCATAATTTGTACTCAGAAAAAGAAAAACTCTCATAAACCACCCCTGGTGGTCCCAGATCTTGACTTCCATGAAGTTTCTCGGTTATCGGGAGGATTCAATCACTAACTTAAGGACACCTTTGCATGACTATGCATATCATGCCCTCATAGGCTCTGTATATTGATTGCCCCTAACACATCTACCAAAGGAAAGATTTCCTAAGGAAATGCTTCTCTCCATATGAATCTTGGCCCCTAAGCCCCTATGTCCATCCCGAGATTCAAAAAACCTCTGAGCTACAGTTTACCATCCTCTTTCACGACCCTGCCTGAATATGGTAGAACGTCTCTGATGAGATTACCGAGAACCAGGAGAAGCCGTTCCATTCTAGATAATGTCCTAGATGCATGACTTTAAACTATTTCAAACTGTAACCATACTTTACGCTAGATAAATGCATAGGACATGGACCTTGCTCCCACACTCCTAATTGATAAAGATGTTCTCAAACCCTTTCAGATGTCACATACCCTTTCTGAGCCACCCCCGGTGGTTTTAATAATTTTCCAAGCCACCCATGGTGGTTTCCATAAGCTGGACTTCCATGAAGTCCTCAGGCCATCAGAAATGGAGTGTCATTGACTTAAGGACACCTTTTCACGACTATTCATACCATTCCCTTAGCGGGTCTGCATATTGATTGCCCCTGGCCCATCTACTAAAGGCAATATTTATTTAGGCGATGCTCTTCTTATCTCTACATGCTGATACGACTCCCATGCCTTGAGACATGCCCTGCATGTCATTCAAATCTAAACATGTCCCCCCCACACGAGTCTGAAGGATATCAAGACATCTTTTAATCAAACAAACCTCATTGGGTCCCTAGCCCCACCATATCTGGTCAAAACTGTTCGAACTAAAACATTATTAATGATAGTCTTGTCAGTGGGACTTTAAACTGCTCATAAAAAGAGGCAGAAAGCCTGTTAGGCTGAAAACCCAAAAAGGGAGACCTAAGAAAAATTCGGGCCATACCTGCTGGGTCCACACCAAATGGGCCCAGGAAAAAGTAAGGTATTAACAAAAAAATGAGAAGAAAAAAGTTTGTGGGTTTTCCTACAAAACCCCAGAAATAGTCAAACTATGCTCGCGGGATCCCATTGTCCAGGAAAAAATTAGAGCTCGTTTATTTTTTTTACCAATTGTCTTGAACTCTGATTATTCTAAGTTCGATGAATTATCATATACGACAATCATGTCAAACATTTTCTATCACAGGAGATCACATGAGAGACAACAAGAGCACTAAGGGGAAACATCTCTTTGTTCCATAACAAAGTTCATAAGAAGGGAATCCACAATCTTGAGCCTCCTTTGGCATGAATGGTTATTACAGGAGTATTTCAGCGGATTCAAAATGTTGTATCAGGCACTGATGGGAATTCTCGATTTATTGATAGATATTCTACAGTAAGGATGTCTCAGCTTCTGCACCAGCCCACAACGCTTCCACCTCCTATGCCGCCTTTGAGCTTGCCCTCATCTCCTCCTCCAACTGCCGCTCCCCTTCTTCAATTATGGTAGTGAAATTAGTCTCTTCCTACTGCAGCCACTGTATGTCATCCCTCATCTCCTCCAGTTGAAAACTATGCTTAATGACTTCTCCCTAGAGTCTCACAACTTCCCCGGAATGATCATGAGCCTCTATTAGGAAAAGTTGTCGGGTCGCGGATAAGTAGGCTTCAGATTGAGCAGTAGAAAGGCAAGATTCGAAATCACCCAGTCTCTCCCAGTCAGCAACCAACTTCTTAACTATATCATAAATAACATGGTAGTCAAATCTGTCAAATCCCAGTAGCATAAACAGATTACGCAGCTTCGGTAATTTAGTCGGCATCTTGGCCAAGGGAGTATGAGAAATAAGCTTCCAAATTTTCTCCCAATCCCTTTGGAGAGCAGGTCGAAGACTAGAAAAGACTTGTTGATTAGGCTCGGAGTCACTCTCGAATGAAGATACATACTCAGAGATGAATGTCACCAAGGAGGGACCTGATACAGCTTCACCTGCAAACTCTGGCGCCGTGACAACTTCACCCCCGACAGTTGTGGTCACAAGCACGATCAGATACGACAGTACAATCGCCAATGCCAAAGGTCGTGGTCCTAAAGAAGTAAAGTTGATAAGATAGATAAGTATCCTTAATCATAAAAGGGAAGTGAATGGATTCAGTGGAAAGAGATTAAGGAACTTATCCCTGGTCATCAAGGCATCAGTACCCTCAAGCTCTGTGCTGCCGCGACCACTTGAGGAAGACGCTACATCTTCGAGAGGTAAAGGAGTCTTGGGAACCCCCTGAGGTGTCCAGGGCCTAAGGCCACACCCAAGGACAACAACTCCCAAAGTTATCCCCAAGCGGTCATCTACAGAGATCAAGCTCGGGGAAATCACTCCCCCGATAAACAGAATGACGGCCCGCTCCGGGTTTCTGACACCTGGCATGATAACAGGCTCTTCCTCCATCGCCACGGGACCCATTGGGCCTGAGGCAGCTGACCCCATTGGATCTAGGGCCTCTTCAGTAATCACGGGCACCCCGTCCTACCCAAAAATTATAACGGCCGTATGATCAGTGGGAATCTCGACTTCCAGCTGTTCCTCCTCCGAAATATCTCTGATTGATAAAGGCATAAGTAAAGCGTCCATACCACTAGCCCCTTCATCAGGGCCCTCCATCTCGTCACGCTCAGGTGTGGATGAAGGTGATCACTTAGATGATAAGGGGGTCAAATGTATGACCACTTGGGTAGCCATGTCCATGTCTCCGAGTGGCCCTACACCATGCGCCAAAATAGTTAATAACTGGCAGAATCAGAATATACGAGTTGGAAATCGGGGAAACGGGAAGTCATGTTTACCCGACGTCCCCTGTCTGAGCCATTCCGATAAACGGGACACCTGCTGACGTCTTTGGATCTGCCCAGGGGACAGCTCTTCGCTCAGAATGCTGAGAGGAGATGGAGAAGGAAAGACCCTAGCTGGGTCCGCAATGGTCACTTCCATGAGTTCAGCTACTCCAAGAGACCCCTCCTCGATGATCCCCATACTCGAAAGCGCGTGTTCACCTGCTGCAGTACCAAGAAGAGTATACTCTGGGGAAGGAATTGCCCCATCAGATTCCTAGGAACCCTGCATAAAGGGAAGAAACATGAGAACCTTCATAGTAAAGGAGGAAGAGAGCTAAAATGGATGAACATGGGAAACTCATCTTCGGGATCGGACGATTCAAGATGTCTTATCATCATGGACACCATGGTAGACCCATAAAGCCGGTTTCAGAGTGAATGAACGTATGCGTATATCTCCTTCAATGTGGTGACTATTTCATCTAGATCCTCTTCCAGCAGCAAGTGGGGCAGGGTGAAGATAGTCCCAATACCCAGAAGCTCGAGAGGGATCGCTTGGAGTAACGCCCAAACCTCTTCATCCCAGCCACTGAACCTCAGGTCATCCCAAATTCTTCATGCACCTGGAAATGCGACCGTAACAGGAATAGATAGCCGGGGGGATCAACCTGAGAGGGTCATGCAGCGGTAGGGGCTGGTGGGGTTTCCAATGGTCATGTTTGTTTTCCGGATCTCGCCGCCACCCTAGAAATCTCTGTATCTACCTATGGGCGGGGGGGGGGGATTCCCTTACTTCAGACACTGTAGGGGGACCACCGAGATCATCGCCCTATGAAGAGTGATCACTCTCTTCCCCCTCCTCATCAGTCACCAATCACAGCATGGCATGGACTCAGTGGGTTAATACCGCATAACCCTGGCATGCATAAATGTAGGACTCAAGGTCTCGGAGATACCAATCGGCCCTCTCTAGGTCCACATCATAGAGAATGCCAACAGGGGAAGATATGTAGCCCATCCCGTCAAATTCCACTTCTGATTCCTGGAGATACTGCCGTAGAGAATGGGGGCACTGGCTGCGAAAGGATGACCGGCCTTTGAATTTGTCCCATTGACCCCAGGATGTCGGGAAGGCAGCATCCGTGGGAATAACCAAGTCTCTCCGGGAAGCTTCAAGGGCATGAGAGGATACACCTCTGTCTGTTAAAATCTTCCCCAGAAGCACGGGACCGGTAGGGTTGCGAAGAACCTTGCCCGGCCTAGTTGAAGCACTATTCCCCTTTTGCTTCCTATTGCCATTCAATGGATTAGGACTTGAGATAGTGGGCACCCACAACCCCAGCTGTCCATTTGGGTACGATTTCACCCAGGAGTCGGTATAGCTCTTAGACAACAAAGGTATGGAGTCTAAAAGCACGAGAGTCATAACCTCGCAGCTAGTATCTTCCCGGGTAAACATTAACCAAAGTTGCATGCCCACCATTAAATGGCGGTTCTCGCGGGTTCCATTAAGTGCGGGGGGACACAGTGCCTAGACGCAGCCAAATTAACATCTGAATCGGCAAGGCGCGTACCCCTCATAGATTTGTTCCCCACCGATACGAGCCACCAAAATGCCCTCTCAGAGGGAAAAGAGGTAGCCCCACTTGCTAAAATCCTCTGATATGGTATTCATAACTGCACCAGTCGGGGAGGGATATGGTCGGAAATTGAAATGATCATAACTCGAGATCCGAATCGACAACAGATGCATATTCTGAACTGTCTGTTGTCCATCCTTCTCTTGGGTCACCCACTCTTCGGACATAACCCTGCTGGTCATTTGCAAGTACGGCCGAAATGCGGTGCATTAAATCTGAAGAGGGTTGATGAAAGTGTATCAGTTATTGATATGCGCTCCCAACCATCCCCAGAGAATTTGAAAAGGGCCGGATACCTAGTTTTTCTGACTCCAATTGGTAATATTTCTAAGAAACTGATAAATCCTAGCCAATAATAGGATAAAAAAGTTGATGACGTTGTCAGTAGCCAGCTGTGCTGCCATGACAAAAGTAGATACATGAATGCCACTAGTCTCGCTTATGGGAAATAACCAGCCACTCAAGAACATGTCCAGAAATGCCGCCAGACGAAGCAACCGATCAACGTCCAGAACAAGTTCCCAGCCCTAGTCGTTGAACTTTCCTTCCTCCAAGATCAGCCAGTAGCTGCCCCTTTGCCTTCGGGACTCCATCGTAGGGCAGGTCATGGGCCTGCGTGGAAGAGCCATGGACTTGATTTCTCTAGAAAAAGCCTTGACCCATTCAAAATATCGGACAAGCTGTTTTCGAGATGTATCCTTCGAATGCTCCCGGGCCTGGTCAATAAGATGCATCACCAAGGGAGGAGTCCTCTCTTTGTTGTCCCACACAGAAGGGGGAGGCAAGAATTCATCATACATACCTCCAACGATGGGGACCCCTGAAATATGGAAGACGTCCCAAAGACTAATACCCACCTCCCCATGGAACAAATGAAATGTGTTGGTTTCCAGACTCCAACAGCTCATAAGTTTCCTAGTGAGGGCTTGAGGTCGATGGGTATAGGTTTGGGACACCCAGGCAGCTTCATATAAGCCAACGGCTCACAATTCTGCTTCAAACTCTGCACATCTCTAGAGAACCCAGAAGGGACACCCCCTATCCAATGACTTAAATGCCCCTCTGGGCCGATGGTCCTGGTCCGCTGGCCAGCCATGCTGGTCGTTTACCATAGCATTGTGGGAAATGCTCTGGTAACAATGAATTGCCCCATCTTGCTAACATTGTTCTCCTGTCGGGGACACAGGAAGGTGATTCAACACAGATCTGGCAGCTGTATCCCTTAGGACATGCCACCCTCTATAAGATATCACAGATCGAGGGATAGTTCTCGTAAATATACATACTACATGATTTTTTTCATGAGATGGTACCGGAATCGGCGTATCAGACAGTAAACCAAACCCATAGGTAGGATGGCTGTTGGAAAAGGGGTACTCCCGCTGTGACTAGGAGAGAAGATCAGCAAAGAAGGGGTATAGTGGGGAGTGGTAGATTCCATCCTGAACTGAGCTGGACACATCCTTCAGGTGTTGATCTCCAATTGGAAGAGGCTCAGGCTTGGGTGCAGGGTGAGGGGGAACATTTTTTCTCCCCGTATTATAAAAACCAGGCATATGGTTAGTCCAGAATAATAAAATCTTGACAAAAATACCAATTATATTGGAAAGGAGTCAAGAAGCCTTCATGACGAGGTTCGCGAGAAGGCCTTAAAATGTGGTTTGTGATGACTTCATCCCATGAACTAACCCTACACAGAAGAGGTCCGTGGTACTCTGGACCGCGGAGCGTTGACCAAGAAACCACAAACCTGGCTGCTCCGTGGAATCTTCATCTTGGATCTAAATAGTTAGGTTCAGAAGACTTAAGAAATTTTCAATGTCTGGAAGATTTCAGTCCATAGACCATTAAAACCGCAGAGCGAGTTCCTACGTGGCCCGTCGTAACTTACTTTTTAGTTAATTAAAAGTGTTAGTTTACGGTTGGGAGATTGGTCCACGGGTGAAGGTGGGTGCGAATGAGGAAGGTTCATGGAAGTGGCAGCTGGTTCGTGGACGACGTGTTTCACGAAGGAATGAGCACACGGAGACAAAAAGCAAGAGAGCTCTGGTTTCGCGAAGAATCTGGTAAAAGACAAAGGAAGGCCCCCTGTATTTATAGGCGTGGTCCCCAACCGGGTCCACTCCCCTACCGTAAACCATCCAAGTTTTAGGACCACTCTACATCGGAATGGCCTCCTCATCGTTTCGATCGGACCCCATTCCAATGGGGGGCATTTGTAGGGTCTTGAAAAATCTGCAAAGGAGAATGAGAATCCCCTTTAACCAAAGGGAGATTCTACCCAATTTCCACCCAAATAATTGTGGAAAAGTGTGGAGAATACTCAATGGAAGGCACAAGGCGAACCGGTCCGCAGACTAGTCCGATGATAAAGGTACGCGGACGGTTCCGCGAAGCGCCCCCTCTAAGGACCACTATCATTCGCATAACAGAGGCAGGGATCCTCTGCGTGCATGGAGCAGGACGGGTGCCAAATCAGTCCACCATCACGAACCTCCCCAGTTGTGAACTGTGTCAACCGGCTCGGTCCGTATCCACTGTCGTTTGCAAAATGGAGGCAAAACCCTGCGCGACCGTGAAGCACTCCACTTGGTAGTTTGGTTCACTGGGGAGGTGCGTTCAATGCCCCCCGTGAGTTGCGGATTGACCAAGTCATCCGTAAACCGGGTTTCCGGTCATGGACATCCACAAAAGGTGCCGCATGAACAAAGATACACCACTTTCCCTCGTCAATAAAAGTAGATCGAGGGAGAGGAAAAGTGGAAATAAAAGAGGAGAGGAGAGGAGATCGATCATATTCAGGTGAAAGGATATTGAAGGAAGGAGCTTAGGATTCCGCAAATAGAGAAGTTTTGATTCGCGAACCAGAATAGGTATGAAGTTGGAAATGAATTAATAAGGAAATGAAAATGCATAACAACTTGGTAAACCGTGAACATAAAATAACAAAGAAAAGAAGACCGCGAACTATGGAACCACCGCAAATGCACTCCCCGTGGACCAGGGAGTTTATACCCCTTTTCCAATCCATCGCACTGCGTAGCACCCTCCTACACAAAATAAGCCTCGACCGTTGAACCTCTGACTGACGTCGCCCTCGTCCGCCACTACTCTCATGGAGCCCTCTACGTACCAACCCACTACGCGGGCCGAACCCGAAGCCACAAACCACCCTAGTTTGTGGGATTCCCATCAGTCTGCAGACAACCCTGTTTCGTGGACGACCCCTCCAGCCGCGTAGCACCTCCCTACGCGAAGGGTGACACCCCTCATACACCCGTGTGGCCCGAAAAATCCTTCGGAGTTCCCATTCCCCAAGAAAGATAAAATCCTTCCAATCTGGCCTGATCCTTCACAACACCCTCATTGGCCCATTCATCGGCCTCGAGCCAGGGCCTCCACCAGAGCCACTAGACCTATGTGATGTAACCTCTAAGCGCATCAATGTGCCGTTTTGAGTTCACATACCCATGTTAGGCGAGGGAGAAGGGGTTTCCCTGACCCTTGAGCAGGTTCTCGTGTCACTCCAGGGTCCACATACCCATGGTAGTGCAGAGTCCAAGCTCGGGAGTCCCCTTTCTGCCCCTCCACTTGTTAGGACTGGGGCACTTCTCCCCTCCATGGGGAGTGGCAGACTACCCATCAGGAGGAAGCACCCAGGCACCTCCGTACTTCCCCGGTGCCAAGGACCAAGAAGGGAAATGGACACAGGGGCACCCTTTCCCTCTCCCGCTGCACTTTTTCACCATTGGGAATCCATCTCAGAGTAAGCCCCGACTTTTTTGGTCCGCTCCATGCGTAAGCCCCACTTCACTTCCCATGGACGCACCTTTTGCAACATGATTGTCTGGTCCCTACTGCCTCTTGTTTCTCACATTGAGCATGACTGATGTGGTCTTAGAGAAAGCATTGACCACGAGATCCTCTCTTGGGCCTCCTCAGAGTGTAAGCCCCAATCCATTACCCTAGGCCTCCTCAGAGTGTAATCCCCATCCTAATTCGAACTACGTGGAATTTGATTACCCACCACAGGGATACGTAGGAAGCCTCTAGAGGTTCAAGCCCATTACCCATTGGACTCCTGGTCCTTCTTCACGTCGGTTCTCTGACACCACCCCCATGTGAACTACAAGGAATTTGATCCATGAAAAATCGTGGTACATAGGAAGCCTCCACGAGGTTCAAGCCCAATAATCGGCCGCTCCAACCCCCTTCACGTCAGTTTATCCTTCGCCCCACATGACATTAAACTATACTTCCAAACTATGAGGACTCTGATTCCCCTCATAAGGATATGTAGGAAGACTGTATCACAGGTTCGATCCAAATGATCAATTCATTAATCTGTCCCCCCTAGACGACAATAAACTCTAGAGCACCCAGTTATGTGGCTTTAAACCAGCATCATCCCAATGAGTCTCAACTCCTTGGAGTCATTAATCCAATTAGGTATGGTAAACCTCGGGCCTAAATGATTCTGAATCCCTGCGTTTAGCTGACCATTTCCAACCAGGAATAACTCAGGGATACTATGCTTGGGTATAAACCAAAGATTCGCGTACATATGAATACATCTTAAATCTATAATAGAGTCCCGAAACAAGCAATAATTCCACCCAAAAGGGTGTGATGAGCCCAAATTCCCATCCTCTCGACCAATACGAGTTCTTAAGTGTCGCTGGCCAAATCGCCCAACGAACACCTACCTTTAGAAAGTAGGTCCACATATTGTCGGATACAGAACCATTGGGCATTTCAAAACCAATCCGAGACATATACTAATAACCTAATTTCTTTTGAATTGATAGCATTCTAAATCATCACAGATTTATAGCTTTGAGGCCCTCGACTTTTTACTGACCATTCACTAGTTTGTGATTGATGAACTTATTCACTGCCTATAAATATTTACACTTTTCCTCCAACTATATATATCTTCATTCAACTAATGTTTTCCTACTTAGAGACCTAGTTACATGGTATTCTATGTGACCCTTGTACTTCTCAATATCTCTTTTCTAGAGAATGTTTTAAAAACCCTTCACACGATGTGGGAATTCAAAATATGAAATATAAAACAATTTCTTACCAAGGCCGAGTTTAAATTGATAGTGAAAAATTTAATTAAGGTGGGGAGAATGTAACACCAAAATATTCTAATGTATAACTTGGTATTCGATAGCATATATGACACACATCACCAAACACGTAAGGGGATATAATATCCCGAAACTCTATTATATATTTACTATTTTAAATAAATTCAATACATGATATAGCTTATAATGAACGCAATACTGAGATAGATTACGTTAAAAATAGGAGCGACCTTCCTCAATAGATTTCATTAAACACAACAATTACCTTTCTTCAATTGCTTTCATTATATGCAATACCGAGTTTCACCAAAAAAATGTTATATTTTTAGAATATTATTATTTATTATAATATTCTATAACCTAGACTATATGTTAGAATTTATGAATATTATTAACTAAATTATTAAAATTTATGGTTTATATAAATATAAAATGAATTAATTGAGTACCGATTATTAAGATATGAAAATAAGATCCAATTGGATATAAAAAAGAAATATTATTATTTGTATGCTTCTAAAGGAGTTTTGTATTAACAAACATAATTAAATAAAATTAGTTAATTATTTTAATGAAATTTATATTTTATATATTCAATAATATATTTTTCATATTCTTCTAATTGATTTTATAAGCATAAGATAATTATAAACTCTATTTTATACATAAAAACCTATATTTTTTTATTAAGGTGTTTTACCGCCTTTTAAGGACGCACCTATTTAAAATATTAATTCTAACACATTTAATAATTTAATTTGATAAAATAAACTTCATTTTTGAATTCATAATGTCAAAATACTCTTAGGGTGAGTTTTTGGTATTTTTATAAGAAGATTCATTTTTTGATGAATAGTGAAATTTACTGCATTTTAATTAAAAAATGTCTTATCATTTGAAAAATTATTATTGTTAAAGTATATTTTAAATTTTTTATAAATTCATATTAGATATACTATAAATATATTAATAAAATTTAGTTCATTATAATCAATATCACATTGAAATTGAATACAAAAACTCAATAATCTTTTGAGCATTTTTCTACTAAAATCAGTTAAACCGTATGTCCGCAAGATTAACATTAATCTTAATTTTTTTGATTATGTGTTTCTAATTTTGAATAATTAAAATAAACCATTGTAATAAGGATTATATTTTTTCTCTAATAATATAAACTTAATTTTTTACCAAAATGATTAGTGAATGTGATTAAATTTAAATACAATGATTAAGGAAAAATTAATCATAATAAAGGACTAAACCTTTAACTTATGGGACCAAATGATATTGAAACCTTTAAAACAACTATTACATAGAAATATATTGTAAATAAACCTTCCATTTACGAGTTTTGTTTTTTTATGACTTTTTTAGGTAACAACATGTGTACACCTAACTTGTTTCCAAAAATTCCAAGTGAGTCATTTTCATTCCCTATAAAAGGCCACCACCTCTCCCACTTCCTCACACCTCTCAAGACACATTTTATTTTACAAAGGCTTCCCAATAAGTCTCCAAAAATCACTCCCCTAATTATAGAAGCCCCCCTTTGGGAATAAATCCTTCAAAGGAAGCCTTTTGGTACAAACCAAAAGAAGTTTCCTGATTAAGAGACAATGCCTTCTCTCAAGATTTTTAGTTTCATTTACATTATTCAAGCCCTAATCTATTATTATTCTATGATTACATACAAAAATAAGTATTATAAATATAATATGTTTTTTTATGTTATTATTTATACTTAAAATTACACACAACTCCATCTAATGGGTAAAGAACATACTGATTCTGTGTATGGCGAACTACTGCCTCACGAAATGATTATTGTTCATTTTTTCAATTTCCAAATTTCATGGTTGGAAATTATAATGGACACACTATTTATATATATTATATATGATCTTTATTATGTATTTATTCTTATTTAATTACTTTATAATACATACCCATATACTTTCCATTTTGCTTTAATACGATAACATTGTTTGAGGAAGTGTGGACTACCGCCCCTCAAGACATTGTGATCCATTCTGAGGATCCATGGAATGTGTAAAGGATTATTATAATTAAAAATATGATAAATATAAAATATATATGTGATATTCATGAAATAATTAACTTTATAAATATATATAAATATACACAAATCTTTTTCTTTATTATCCTTTCACAGACAAAAAAGTGATAATGTTGGTCATGGACATGTGGACTACCACCTCCTCGACATGATGCGATTCCTTTTACATCACAAGAATTATATATATAAGAATATATGACTAAATAATATAGTATTTATGATATTATGATAATTTTATAAATATATAATTTTACTTACCTTCTTTCCATAATGATCATTTAAAAATGAGAACGTTACTCTTGCATACGTATGTCCTATCGTCTTTATGATTGTAATGTCGGTTCATTTTTAATAACCATATTTAATGATTGATTTTAAAAGTACAATTTATGTATAAATATGATAATTATTTTATGATAATTATTTTTGAGATGTTATATATTGACTCCTTTTACTATAGTTGACCTACCAATGTTGTTGACACATAAAATGAATTTGGTCAAAACATATGATGCAAACATAATTGTTTAGGTAGTTGTATAAAACATAGTAATAAGTTAAATAAAAGTAATTATAAACATGAAAAAAGTTCTAAATAAATTATAAAATTAATATAAGTTTATTATACATGAAGTTAGAGGATGTTCAACCAAAAGGAAATACAAGGTAAGGGACTCTTGCCTCACTTTTCTTTCGGTGAGTCATAATTTATTTTTATAAAGCTAATTTATTATATATGGTGGAAATAATTACACATTGAAATTAATATCATTATTTTTTTTGTATTCATGGTATTTATATGTTAAAATTTAAGATTATTACTTTTGGGTATTTCAATTCATATGTAAGGGATTCTAATCTCACTTTTAACATCCATGAGATACATGTCAGGTTCACCACATATATATGTTTTGTGGTGTATCTACTTCCCATTTTTTTATATTATATCATTATTCCTTTTATGTTAATTTAATATTAAAATTTTATTTAATATCATTTCTTCATAAGTTTTATAATTTAAAATGTTTAAAAGTAGTATGGGACACTTTGGGATGTTTAAAGATTATTTTCATCAAGATTGAAACCAATGATATTGCAATGGAATTTCCATTCAAGGAAATTATATAACCATTTTTAAATTAAAAATTTCATTATTATTTGGTTATTCATGAAAATTTAAAATTATTAGTACCATTTTCCCACTCTTTGGTAGTCAAAGTGTTTTAACAATGTTTTAAAGAAATCCTGACCTCACTTCTCTCTTTAGTCAGAGAACCTGTTTTCCTCTAAAAAATATGTTTTATTAAAATGTATTAAAAAATGTTTTCAAAATGATTTGGTAAATTCATTTTTACACTTTTTTTCTTTTAACAATGTTTTAAAAGTAATATTCTTTTTGTTTTCTAAACAAATCTTTTTTCTTAACTTTTTACCATGAAAAAGGAATGTTCTTTTTACCTTGTATGCCATGTACGAATTTACCTGCCATCATTCCTTTGAAGATTACTTTTAATTTTTGAAAGTTTAATTTTTAAAGAAAATGTTTTTAAAATTTATTTTCTAAGAAAAGTATTTTCAGAAGGTTTTTCAAAACAAAAGGATATTTTCATCAAGAATATTTTTAAATGATATTTTTATAGTGTTTCTATTCATCAACGACAATAACCCCTTATTTTACTCTACATGGTGTATGTTATATTGATACCATACTTAATATTCCTCTGTATGGTTAATGATTTATTTGGACAAGGATAATATTTACATTCACTTACTCAATTCCTTCTATCCCTTTGAAATATTCAACTTCATGTGATCATTTATCCTTGAATTTATCCTTAATATACATATCATTATTCATGGATATGATTATTTCCTGAACCATATATAATTTTTTATATGGTGTTTACTTTGAAATTTATTTGATTATTTTGGGAAATATTAATAAACCTGAATCCTTTATTCAATAAGTATATTTTATAAGGCACTTTTTTATTTAAATGTTTTTGAAATGAACTATACAGGTTGGGGACTGATTAATGAAATCCATATGGGATAGTGACTAGTTAATACGATCTCTATAGGTTGGTGATCAGTTAATGAAACCCCCTCAATACATTGGTAGTATCATGGGATGAATTAGTTTTAGAAATTGGTATGGATAAACTGTCTATTAACGATAATGGTTCCATGTACCTGGGAAACATGGAGTCCAATAATTAATCATTTTACACATTTAGTTTTAGTTATTATTTATGCATGAGATTTTGTGTCATCATATCTATGGATGAATTTATTTTTTAGTTAATTTATTAAATGGCATGTTTTTTAGTTTCATACCTTGCCATATTTCTTTTTCCTTATATAGTTCTTTGAATGGAATGTGTTTCCAGTTATTACCTTTCCATATTGTTTAGACAATTCCATTCAGTTTATTAACTATATGACTTGTGTGTTCAATTATTTACCGTTCCTTATTGACTGTTCTCAATTATTAATTATTTATTCTGTTATATGTTTCTTTTACTGAGTATTTTAGATCACCCGTATTATGTTTCTTTGCCCAGGAATCCAAGAAATGTACTATGAAAGTTATTCATGAATATACTAGATGTATTAGAGTTATCCTCAAAGTTATTTATTAAGAAATAAGAAGAAAAAAATGTTGTAATTAGTGTATTCATTTTTAATAAAAGACTCATTTGTGTATCTGGTTTACCAATACTACTAAACTCTTAGTCCAATGGTGGTTGATTCCTTGTAATCATTCCAATGTAACTAATACCAGACACTGACTCTAGGATATATGTGGTTAGGGTGCTTCAATTTTCCTCATATATCTTATAGTAGATTGTAATATCATTAATAAGCATTACGATGAATTTTTCAGGGTAGTATCTAAAGACTCTATTCATGAGATCCATGAAGATTGAATGGGTATTCGTATGTCTAAAAGGCATAAGTATCAAATCATAGTGACAATACCTTGTTCAAAAAGTTTCCATTTGAATATATTCCTGATTAAAATTCATTTGATAATATCCATAATGAAGACACACCTTTCTGAAGCACTAAGATCCTCATAGTTGACCGGATATGTTATCAATCATAGGAAGATGATAATATTTCTTTATGGTGATCTTATTGAGATCCCGATAATAGACACACAACTGCATTTATCTATCCTTTTTCTTTACAAAGAGCACTTTCTCACCCTAAGGCAACGAACTAGTTTGCATAAACCATTTTTCCAAATTATTTTATAAATTTTTCCGGAACTCCTCCAGTTTGATATAGGCCATCCTGTAGAGATATTTTGAGATAGGAGTGGACCTTGGTATATATTATATTGATAAATTTAGCTCATAATATGGGGTAAGTCCATGTAACTCGTCGAGAAGTAACTCATTGTATTCCATCATAATGGGAATTTCCTCAAGTTTGATTCATTCCTTCGATGAAACCATTTTGGACAAATATTCTTCTTCATATGGTATCAATGCCCATACAATTGAAGTATTTTCCAAAAGAGATTCTTGATATTCCTTAAATTTTTAGAGGAGTATAATATGGTTCGAAATATGAAAATATATTTCCTTTCTAATAAAGATGATGTGTGATCTGTATAATGAGATCCAATCCATGCCCATTATAGCTTTAAATTCTACCAAGGTAAGTATTATGAGATTCACTGGAAGAATCTTCCCACATACACCAATAGGATAAGTGCCCAAAACTTAGGATTCAATGATTTCACCACTGGGTGTTTTTATGAATATATATACTTTTAGGTAATAATTAATTTATTCAATAGTTCTATAAAACTTGTAGGATATAAAGGAATGCTTAGAAATAGAATTAAATAAGACCGTTCTACTCTTGAGTGAATAGGAAGTGTACCTTTTATGAATTAATTTTCTTTTTCTACTTCAAAATCAGTTATGGAATAATCTTTCACTTTATCCTTTTGATTTGGTGGCTGTTAATAGTGATTACACTCAAGGAATCTATGTTTAGTGAATTGGATTTCAAAATTCTATTTCTCCATAAATTTGAAGCATTGAATCATGTGTGGTTTTCTCCTTTACTCCATCACATTGACCAAATTATTCAGGTCTCTTCGACATTCAAGATATTGGTGTAATTATCTACCACACTTGAATCATTTCCCCATTCCTTTGAGGATGTTTCTATGATTATTATTCCCAATTTTTTGATATATGGGTGGTTGGATCCTCTTTCATAATTTTTCATTCGACCCACCAGAATTAAACTCTATTGTTCTCTTCTTATCTCTATAACCATGGGATCATTCTCTAAACTCCATCTTAACATTGAGATCACAAAAACCCACTTATTTATAAATCCCAAGGTTTTGTATACCTATATAATTTCAAATGTGTTATTTTAAACTACTAAATAATCTATCTACTTTTTATTATTGTTGATAAAAAACCTACAACATATCATTCAAGCCTTGTGATGTTTTCTTTATAATCCATGATAGATTTAAAATCTTTTTTTCTTTATCTCTATTGATTTTTACTCCATAATTGTTCTAAAAGTTCATGGTAAATATTTATTATGAAATATTTTCATAAATTATTCCAACTCTATATCCTCTATTTAATCATTAATCATGGTGTTCATTATCAATTCCAACCATTGATCGACTTTAACATCTAAATGATATATGACTAGAGTTATTTTCACTTTCTAAGAATAGTTAAGCATAAAAAAGATATTCTCCATTATGTTATCCCACTATTATGTAATAAGTGGATTATAAGATCCACTAAATGTTAGTGATAGTTCCTGAAAGGACTCAATGGGTAGTTTATCCTTCTTGGGAGAAAGAATATGTTCCTCATGGTTTATGTAATTATTTATAGACTGAGACAAATGGTTAATATTTTCCATTAATTTTTGAACACCACCTACAAATGAATTGGGGATGTCATTCGAGCAATCGTTTTGTTGTCCCTCACATGATATTTTGTTGGGGTTTCTCCTAATTCATTCCATTTTCTAAAATATTAATGTTTTGAACAGAATGTAAGTCAAAAAATCATGAAAAATTAATTTATTATTTTACATAATTTATTCTAAAGGAATATCTTTTAGGATCCCAATGTTATAGAATTTTTCTAAAAAAAATATTATTGGATTTTTATGTATACATATTCTTATCCTAAGGGTTTTCATTTACATTCTATAATCATAATTCCAAAATTTTCTAAACCCGACTCTGATACCAACTATAGTGGTCCTTCTTTTCTTACATGACTATTAAATGATTTTAATGATAAACTATATATTGTAATTAAAAAACATGGATCCAAAGTTTTAGTGTCCTAGAAAAATTATTCACACACATAAATTATGCATAATAAAATATAAAAATTTATTTAAATTCTTCTTCGTTATCCTTATAACGTTCTTTTTATCCTTAGTACATGTAGTCACCTAAGGATATACCTCAAAGAAAGGGGTGATCTAAATTCTGAGTAAGAGGATGAATAAGAGACATGAAATAATATAACATGAGTGCGTATAATAATCATTATAATTACATAATAATGGGATCATTACCGACATCATAATGGAAATTTTTTATAAAGTCATGGAATCTGGGAATTCATAAAAATGGGACATTATATTTTAGTGGTAAAATACCACACATATTTGTGAACAAATCTAGCATCATGTTCATGTATAAAATATGTTCATAATAATATAATCATCATTATGAACAATGTTAGAATAATTTTCATACATAATATAAATTATCTCATGATATATATCACATTACCTAATGAATTTGGGGGCTATATAATTTTGGGACCACCTATCACATCCTAACTTTTACAAAATCATGCATGCTATATACAACATATAACAATCATAGTCTTAAAATAACCCTCGGAAAGGAATGGGTTTCATAATAATTCCATAAAGAAAAATTTCATGAATATACTTTTGGGTTCATAAATGAAAAAGGTAAAATAACATATTTTTTTATAACAATCACTATTTTTTAGTGAATATGAAATAACTCAAGAGGAGTCAAGATGTGTTTTGGAAAGAAAATTTCTTTTTAAAAATCATTATATTTTTCATAACATAAGATTTGAAACATGTATATCCTCAAAATGAAAAGGAAAGAATGATGAAATTATATTTAAGCAACATTAAAGGAATATTCACAATGAAATTTGGCATGAAAGTGGTATAACCCAAAGAAAGGGAGTTGGGTTTGAGAATCCCCTCACCTTATGTCCAAAAGTGTTCTGAAATTACACTTAATATAATTTATAATAACATTATATTAATTAATTAATTAATTAAAAACCTATTATACATGTATTATTATTATTATAATATTATTAAGTTCATTTAGAGCCATTTTTATGAGTTATAGGGCTAAATTTCATTGTTTCAAGTGCATTCATTTTCATGGGTTTATGGTCAGTTTACCTATATATAATTATGAAAGTTCTTGTAAAATGATAATAATTATCCAAACATGAAATTATGTGTTATTAACGAACATAAATAAGTATAATTGATCTCATATTTCATTTTTTTGATATGAGGATGATTCATTTGATAAAACATTAATGATAAAGTTTTAGTTTATTTTGGTGGTTTTTCCATCCATCACAAAATAATTTCATTTTATTAAATATTATGTTTATGTATTACTTCCATAACACTAAAAAAGTTATAACATGAATATTAAAATATTTTTTAACCATAATAATGGTTTTATTACATTCTTTGAAGGTGGTAATGGAATATAAAAACTCATCATCCATGAATGTGGTGAATCAACACATCTTGAGTAATGTTTTCATTTTTTAAAATAAAATGAGTAGAGAAGAGATTTAATGATGGATATTCCATTAACATAATAAAATTATAGTATATATATGATATTGTACTTATCATAAGGTAAGGTAAGGAGAGAATAATGAAAGAAAATAAATTAAAAGAGAAATAATGTGGAATTTACCACTTGAATATATTCTCCATGAGAACCTCCTTAAGGAACTTGGATTTGGTATTTTGATGAGACGAATAGATACTAAACATGGGTAAGATTATTGGGGATGTAATTGGGTATAATTCAGAAAATCTATATGTCTTATAAGGAGTGAGGAGAAGAGGTGGCGAGGGGTAGTATTTATAGGGTAGGAGAGATTTGTTTTTTGATTATTTAATTCACTTATTATTTTTTCTCAAGACTATCAAATATATAGATACCCATGAATAAATATTGTAACTAGGTAAGGATAGTTCAAGATGATGGATCTTACACTGACCATACATCAGTAATGACTATAAAAATCATTTACTTAGATTATATCGTAAATTTATATATTTCACTACACACTAAAAATTCAATTAATTTTGAAAAATAATAGAAATTCACCCAAAGATTTTTTTATATGTGGATTTAAAAAATGTAATCCATTTTTTGAAAATAATATTCTAAATATGACAAAATTATTTTTTATATAAAATTATCATTTGTTCAAAAAATACAGATTTTAATATTATAAAAGATTTTTTGACCCATTTAAAAATTAATTAAGGTCTCATAAAATTATCTTATAATTATTTTATGAATATATTTTACGAAAATAAATTTTTTATTAAATAATTATATTAATTATAAAATTTTAAATAAAAACTTATGTTTTATAACAATAACCAACACTTATTTTATCATTTTTAAAACTTTTATTTACTTACACCATGATATAAATATATCATATTTTCATTTATAAGATACCTAAATTTTATTTTTATTTTCATAGGTGAGGTTACTATTCTAATGGCTGGATTAATATTCTTAATGGTCATATTACTATTCCAATAGTGAGGTTAATATTCCATTGGTATAGGTTCCTTAATTTCTATAATTATCACATATTTTATTCTTCATTTATAAAAATAATGGTTTTATTGGGTTCTCAATGTGATGCATGTGTTTTATGACATAATTATAAAAATTAAAATTATATTGATAAATTTTTTTGGTGGTTACATGGAAAAAAACACCCTAAAAATAGGGAGAATTGGTTCACCCCAAGATATTTCCTAATATGGTGAAAGAAACCGATAAAGGAGGAAGACAGAGTAATAGAATCACCAATACACTTCCAAATCGATGAATGATGGTCAAAAAAGTGGTTGGATGGTGATGATATCTCCATGAAATAATGAGAGGAGTATGATATAAATTAATAGAGTATTTTTTTCATGTAAAGGTGGATAAATAAGGTAGGAAATAAAAAAGAAGGTTTGGGAAGAAGGGTAAATTTCACATTTAAATGAGCCACATGGTTTGGATATATGGTAGGCCAAACTGTGCGCTGACCATGCAATGGATACTTCTTATGTAAGGGGATTGCACAGTTTATGCACATGGTTTCAAAAACCATGTGATAACCATTAATTTATCCTATGTGAAGAGACATGAAATAACTACATATCCATGCGTCTTGGTGCACATGGTTAAAGATAACTGTGTAGAACCTTCAGCCTCACTGAACATGCCACACCATTTCTCCTAGAGGACCACATGGTTTTAGAAAAACTGTGTGCCTCTTACAGTGTCCACTATATTTTACTTTTCAGGGTCTTTCACTCTTAAAACTCATCAATACACTAAAAAAGCCTCTCGGGCTTTATAACAAGTCTAAAAAAAACACATTTAAGTGTTTCCAAACATGAAATTACATTAATAATATCATTTTATAATTCACTCCATCCAATAAAATGAATGTTTAAATTCATTTAGAAAATATTGTAACTTCATGACCTAGGTTCCACATACTGGTACCCCAATCGGGCTGGTTACATGACCTCAAGGATGCCTCCCCACATTCCATATGCTACTGACTAACAACGAGGGTATAACATATAAACATGGGGAGACTATAAACTCTTTATCAAAGTATCACAACAACAAATATAACTAAAAAAATATAAAATAGACAAAAACCAACAACAAGAACAAACCAGTATTACATGATGAACCAAAAATGAAAACAATATCCATAAATAAATAGTATATATGTCATTCCAAATAAGTATCAAGTGTCAAAATTAAAAACCAAAATAAAGACACTGAAAAATACCCAAAGTGGGTCCTGACATCGAGTTTTGTTCCCTCATCTATGCTCTATCCCAACTTAGCCATCTAACATAGGGCTCTTTCCCTTATCTTATCCTACAAACATGAAACCTATTTGGGTACCGATCAGACAGCCTGAGTAGGGTGTGAGTACAACACAACAGTCCACCAACAATGGTATCTAAAATGATATCTAGTCAATATTAGTGAATAATGTTTTATATGGAATAAAGTGAAAATTAATATGTAAAAAATTATCAAATTTAATTATTCTTTAATTGACAACATAATTTTCCATGGGTTTATGAAGGAATCCAACCAATAAATACCTGCTTCAGACTATGCTATATTATGAACCATATCAAATAAAGACTCAAAATTCATTATCACATGACCTGTCATTTTACATTCAATTTCAATTCATATCAAAACCAATTGGAACCATAGTCTAATGCCATAAATTTTGGGTCTAGAACACCATATTTAGCACTCAGTGAGTATTTGGAGCATTAGTTCCTATCTCACACCCCATTTATTAGTCAATCACATATAGGTATTTGAATCATCAGTCTGCATCCCACACTCGTATATCATTCAATCATATATGGATATTTTGAGCATCAGTTCATGTCCCAAACTCATATATCAATAAAAAAACATATATCACATATATCACATTAATCAAGGTTAATCAAAATTAACCCTGTTTTATCATTTCACATCATGTGTACCATTCAAATTATAAAAAAATCATAGTTAAACACATTAATCACATTAAATAATATGATTTATTCACCATTAAACCATTTTTTCCATAATTAAAGTCATATAACCCATTAAGCCACAAAGGTTAAGCCAACCATCTCATAATTATTAGTTTCAATTAATTCATAATCAAATTAATTGAATAGTTACACAATCCCATTATTTAACCAATGTCCTATTCCAAAAATCCCATCAATTTTATAATTATATCTTTCCATTAATTAATTTACCAATTAATTAATCCAATTCAAACATTTTTCAATTTCCACAAATTCAACCCGTTCAATTATCACATAGAAATTCAATATAATCTAATTAAATTTTAGTTACAATTGGCCAATCATCAAAATTGAAATTACACCATTACATACATGTAAATTAAATCAAGACTATGGGATTTTCAATTTAGAGAAATTATATCAAGGTCGTTGGCAGACGCCCGCCAACCGAAATCCCCAATTGAAGCAGAATGTTCATTTGAACAATGAAGAATGATATATAGATCCAAAACCAAGATCAAAAATCAAATGGATAATATCCCTAAAAATATAGACCTTTATCCATTACAAATGGAGGGAAACATCCATTCATGGAATGAGATAAATATGATAGAGAAGGAGGAAACAAATCGGGAGGATATCTCTTACGGAGACAGGTGAGATGGAAAACATATATTATATTCTTTAATAATGGAGGTTGGAAAGTCTTGTAACTCATATAAAAGCCTCTAAAATTTTTATTTATTAGTTTAGGTCTGAGTGGGGGGTGATTATGGATTAATACGTAGTGCTTCAATATTTTGTTTTAATTTTTCATAGGTTTAATTTTTTGTGTGCGCGGTTTCCTGTATGGGGTAAAAGAATTTCCCTAATAGTGTGTCTAAACATAAATCTTTTCCATGAAGGTCAAACAGTTACTACTAGGAGGGAACATGTTTTGATAAATTTTCATTAACCATGTGAATCCCCTCGTTTTGGGTTCACATGGGTTGCTAGCCTAGGTGTACAGTTTGGTCAAACCATGCACCAACTATGCAATTACCCTGTTCCATCCAAAATTCTCCAAATTCTCCCCAAAAATACCCAAAGTAAAATTGACTCACGATTCACTAAATCATGAATATAGTAGTACATATTACCAAGCTCTAGATATCACCAAAAAAATTTGGGATATTAAAATCTCCCCACCTTATAATGAATCGTCCTTGAGTTGTACACCCAATCAAATATAAGATTATGAATTAAAATGAGAGGGAACTAAGATGACATATCCACTCTCCACTCCTAGGATTCCTCATGAACACACCCATGTTGCCACAATACATGAACTATCAGCACAGTCTTTCCCCATAACACTTTCTTACTATGATCTGACACATGTATTAGATGCTCCTCAAAGGATGCATCAGTATCAATTTGAATATCATCCACATCATTCAAATTATAAAGGTTAGGGTGATTCTGTCTTAGTTTGGACACATTAAATGTATCATGCATAGAACTATACCTCTATGGAAGGTATAATCAGTACGCCACTGGCCTGATTCTCTCTATAACCTCAAAAGGTCCAAAAAACCTGGGCACTAACATTCCATATCTCCAAATCCTATGGTGAACCAATCTCGGGGACACCTGAAGGAATAAATGATCACCCTCTATAAACCCTATTGGTCTTCAATGTATATCAGTATATGACTTCAATCAACTTTGAGCCGTAACCATATCTTTTCAAATCAGCTAAACCTACTCTCATGTCTCTAGCATGAGACTGAGTCCAAAAAACTTTTATTCACCCGACTCCATCCAACATAGAGGTGATCTGAATGACCTACCATAAAGAGCCTCATAAGGTTTCATTTGAATATTCTCCTAATAACTTTTGTTATAGGTGAACTCAACTAGTTATAGGTGCTTCTCCAATATCCCACCAATGTCATGAAAAAACACTTGAAACATATCCTCAATCACATGTATTGTGAACTCTAACTTCCCATATGTATGTGGGTGGAAATACATAATCAATAAAATCTATGTATGAAGCACCATAGAGAAACCATGCTAGAATAATGAAGTAATTCTTGAGTCATACTATGAAAAAATATTCCTTATCACCCAAATAAATAGAAAATCTCCTTAACATATAATTTATCTATTTGGTCCACTGAGAAAGTCTCATGTATAGGAAATAAATTTGATACTTTCACCAGTCAGTCCAAAACCACCCAAATAGCATCATTCATTTGAGGCTTCATTTATAGACCCAACATAAAATCTATGGTAATTTCATCCTACATCCATTTGAGAATGGGAAATGGATATAGTAAACCACCTGGTATTTGACACTCAACCCTCACATGTTGACTTGTGTATCATCTTATCACGAACCTTGAAATATCTTTTTTGATGCCTGGCCACTAATACTGTCGAAGTAGTTCATGGAAAATTTTGGTCAAAACTAGATGCACCACCCACTTAGAATCATGATATTGAAACATTATATCCTCTCAAATACTTGTTGGCACAACTACTTGACCTCATACATAGATGATATCATCCTCTTATATAGTATAATCGAGAGGTGACTCCCCACCTTCAAGGATTTCTATTAAGGCCAAACATTCATGATCCTCACATTTCCTCCCCTAATCTAGATCAAAATTGTAGAATTCACCGAAAATGATATGAGAGTCATCTTCTCGTGACCCTCCTGAACAACAACATCCACCTCATCTAGTAAATTCCTCATCTTCTAGTCAGCACTAGACTCAAGGACTTATTGATTCTGAGTTTTCCAACTTAAAGTGTCATTAACAAGTATTCCATTTATGGGTGTATATTCTAGTTCAAAATAAAATTAATTCATATATTCAACCCAACTTTTATATAAAATATTTTAATCTCAATGTGAAAATATATAATTTAAGCTATTTTGATTAGTATACATTGTAAAGGACCTTACCAATAGATAATTCCACCCACACTTCAAAGCATAAACCACTGCTAAAAGCTCAAAGTCAGAAATAAGGTAGTTCTATTCATGTGGTATCAACTTCTATGACCCATACTCCACCACTCAATCCCCCTGCATTAAAACTTATCCAAGCCTGATCTTTGATGTATCACTGAACACTATATACTCCTCTGCTGGCTCAGGTAGGATCAAGATCGGTGTGGTAGTCAAATACTTATTTAACTCCTAGAAATAATTTTTACATGATATAGAACATTCAAACATAACCCTAATCTTGTTCAAGCCCAAAATTTGTGACAGTAAATGGGAAAAGTCCTAGACGAACCTCTAATAATATCCTGTTAAACCTAGAAAACTATGGTTATCGAAAACATTATTGGGCTACTCCCAAGAAATAACTGCATGAACCTTTTCTAGGTCTATTGGAACACCTTCTTACGAGATTATGTGACCTAGAAAATTTATTTTATCAATCCAAAATAGACACCTAGATAGATTGGCATATAGAAGATGCTCTCTTAGTTTACTCTGGATGATGTCAAGATGTTGGGAATGTTCATCATGAGTTGTAGAGTACACCTAGATTTCATTCAAAAATACTACAAAAAACTGATCCATGTAAGAGTGGAATATTATTTTCATCAAGGATATAAACATTACTAGTGAATTCTTTAGCCTAAAAGGAATCATGAAAAACTCATATAGTCCATACCTACATCTGAAAGCAGTATGAGGTATGTCAGAAGGTCAAACTCTAATCTTATGATACACTAATCTCATGTCAATCATGGAGAAAAAACAAGATCCTCTAAACTAGAAAAATAGGTAATCAATATATGGAATAGAATAACATTTTTTATACTCATCTATTTCATCGTCTAGTAACGAACAAATAGGCGCAATTTTCCATCATCCTTCTTAAAAAAAATTGTAGAACCCCAATGTTACGTACTCAGATGGATAAATCCCATCTCTATCAAATCTTCTAGATGAGTATTGAGATCGTGAAACTTTGTTGGATCCATTATTTATGGTGGAATAGAAAATGGATCATCTCCCAGCCTGACCTAAATCATAAATTCAACATATCTCTAAAGTGGAATCCCTAATAAGTCATTATTAAACACATTTTAGAACCAGTACACTATGGGTGGAAAGAAATAATTCTAGAAGCAGACTAGAAACCAGGGCAGTGAGCTCCCCCAATTACTGATGGACTATCCCTACATGACCTTCCTAGATATCCACTCTCCGTGATGGAAATATTTTTCACCTTTAGGAGAATTTAAATTCACTCTACTATGGTATCATTCTATGTGGGATTGGTACACCACTAACTAGTCCATACCCATAATTAGGTCAAAGTCTGACATATACAAAATGTAGAGATCCCATAGAAAGTGATAGTCCCCAAACTTGAGAGAACTAACCTTTCACAAAAATATGTCCCTCAACCATACTACCAACTATGTATCGATCATGATAACCCCACTAAAAAACACCACTAACAGACACAACCCATTCAAAAGTTGTGCAGATATAAAAGAATGAGAGGAACTAGTATCAAATAAGGCACTAGCAAGAATAGAGATATATAAATAGTACCACTAACTATGGATGTTCCAACATCACTATCTACTAGTGTAGGTTAAAAAATATGAAACTATCCTGCCCCACATACATGTGATATAGTCTGAGTCCCTTGAGCTACACCATTCTTCTGATATGTGAGATCTTTCCTAGAAGAACCTCATTTACTACCTCAACCTCCACAGTAAGTAGAAATAAAACTACCAAACTTATATGTGTAGAATACCCCCTTCATGTACTCTTGTTCTTTCTAGATTCCCCATCACTCTCATTATGTAATGGGTTCTTGAAGAACCGATGTATATGGACCATCCTTCCATAGGATATACACTCTATCGATGGAAAGGGACACTATATACAAAAGTGAATCAACCTATAACACTGATGACATATCAATTATGTAATATCTTGAGTAACTGATCACTCTATGAGGCCACTCTACTTTCCACTACTCTGCCAACATTCTCATAATGATGCTTCCTTGTCTCAAAATTCATTATTCCTAATCATCCAAAAGAAACCACAAGTCCTCGGTGGGAATCCTCTTTCAGGTTCCACTCTAAAATTAGAGCCTGATTCACTACTTTAGAAAACTTTTTCAGCCAAAGGATATTCACATAGGACATAATATCAAATTTAAGACCATCCTAAAAAATTTTCTCCACTATCACCTCATCTCCTGCCAATATTGGAGAAATGTTCTTAAAATCTTTAAAGTTTCTAGAATAGTCCATAATAAACACAGTCCCCTAAATTAACCACATAAATTTTGATACCCTCTCCTTCCTGAGTGTCTCAAGGTAAAATTTCTCCAATAAATTCTACTCAAAGTCCTTCCACTCCATATTTTTAGGCGTTCCATACCAAGTATGGATGCCCCACTAATTATTCACTAATCCTCATAATATAAAAGTATAAAATTTGACTCTATTATCAATAGGAGTCTCCATGAGTTAAAGTATCATCTAGATAGAATCAATATAGAACTCAACAGCCTCAGGTTTACCCTCACTAATAAACATAAGAGGGTGATGCAACTAAAAATCCCATATCATGTAAGACATAATCATCACAACAAACTATGGATCTCTATCCATAAACTAAATCAAGTGAGAAATATTAACATGGAATTGATCTCTAGCTCCTTCACCTGACACAATCAGTGACTGAGGTTCCACTCAAATAGAATCATTTCCAGCCATATCCTCCTATCATCCAGTTAAAAAGCATCATCATGGATGCATATCTGTTAATTCCAAACACATGTCTTAGGACACATAAAAAAAAATTAACACATTTAATAAGAGGGATTCACATAAAGGAATAACAATCCATCCCCCTTTTTCCCATCACATAGTCAAAACTGATGCACTATCACTACCCTTAACCATCCTATCTCTAGGACATGGTTAAGAAAGGTAAACACATTATCTTTAACCTAGTTTCTCATTAGAAACCCATTTTTCAAAATTTGAATCATTTTTCAATTATTCAACTCATTTTAGGCACATTTTTCAGTTCCATTATAGAAGAAAATAATAACATTTTAATTCCAACAACTTAACAAAAAACTTTTTTTTCTTGTGCATTCCTAAAATGATGCATGAAACAATAATTCATCAGTGATTATAATGATTTATGGTTACTCAGATCTCATTCCATACTGGTCCCTGATTCAAATATCAAAAAATCTTAGAAACAATAATCACAACACACAATAAGTTCATCACTCGAGTTGAAATTACATTCAACTGTAACATCAAACCTCAATAACATTAATTCCCACCCTGGGTACTTTGATTTTTCCCTCAGACATGGGATTTAAATTCCCATTCACAAGATCTTAACCAAGTCATGGATCATATTAATCTCATGTATACCTTTCCCAAATAATAAGACAAAAGAAAATAAAATAAAACCTCATTTGATACCACTTTTTAATGTCCTAAACCGGGGGCCACATCATGGTTTCCTGATCCAGCCAGTTATATGACCACAAGCTCACATCCCCATACTCCATAGGATACAGACTAGTAGTGAGAGTCTAATATATCAACATGGAAATATTATACCCTATTTATAAAATTATCACAATATTGTAAATTACCAATTAGTAACCAATCGAAAAAAACCAACAACTAGAAAAAAATAGTATCACATGATGAATCAAAACTGAAAACAATGTCCATAACAAAATAATAGATATTTCATGACAAATAAGTGTCAAGTGTCAATATTAAAACCCAAAATAAATACTTTTAAAACTCCCCAAAGTGGGTCCCAAAACCATGTCTGGTTTCCTCATCTATGATCCATCCCAACTCATCCATCTAATATAGGGATCTTTCCCATATCCTATCCAAAAAATAGGAAGTATATTTGGGTACCAATCAAGAAAATGAAGTAGGGTGTGAGTAAAATTCAGGACGCCAAAAATGGTTTCTAAAAGATTATCCATTCAGAAATAGTATATGTAGTTATATATGGAATAAAGTGAAAAGAAATTAGTAACTTGTTATGAAAACCTAGATCGAGACCCACTACCAATGGAGGAAAACATCCCTTCAAAGGATGTGAGAAATATGGAAGAGAAGGAGGAAACCAATTGGGACGAGATCTCTTATCGACAGTGGTAAAGATCTGGAAAAGAAATCTTTGATTCATCTAGAAAGGAGTTTGTAAAGCCTTAGAACACATCTGGGAGCCTCTTAAATTCATAAAAATCAATTTAGGTCCAAATTTGAGTGATTAGGGATTAACACTAAGGGGTTTTGGGTTTTATTTTTATTTTTTGGAATTTTTATTTTTTACATGCATAGTTTTCTGTAAAAGGTGTATGTTTTTAACTAACTGTTCCCCTAATTGTGCACCTCCTCCCAAGGGGGACCAAAAATAATAATAGGAGGGTGAATAGTTTGAAAAATTGTGCAAAAACTATTCCAATAACCTCTATTTTGGTTCATACGGTTTGTTGTCTTGGCTGTACGGTTTGGTCAAATAGTGTGTCAACCCTTTACTACCCATGTTCCATCTAAAATTCTCTAATTCCCCCCCAAAATCCTAAATAAAAAACCCTCCTAAGATAAAATAAAACATGAGTAAAATATTACCTATAATGGATATCAATACATCACCTAAAAAATTTAGGACCTTACAAATTTCATCCAGTCAAAAAACACGAGATGCTACAATATCCCCATCTTAGAATTTTTTATCCTCAAGAAGCCATGACGAACAACAACAAACATTCCATGCCTACAATAGTTGTGATGTTTTTTTAAAAATGGTTGTGTTTCATTTCCAAACACCCAATTCAACTCAAAGATTCACTTTAGGCCTATGGAACCCATGATGTCAAAACTCAATCCAATGCTCATTTTCCAAATGAAAACATTTAGATGATACTTACCCAAGCCTGTATAGATCAAGACACTATCAAATCATCACCTCTTTCACCAATATTCTTTCGAAACTCCCCACAATAGGTTATATTATTTAAATACATACTTCATTCTATGGTATCTCCACCCTCAAAATTTTCTATTTTTAACATGATCCTAGAATTTTAAGGATTCACTTGGCATGATTCTCTCAAATAGGTAACCCCGATTACATCCAAGAACTCAGTATAGTCCCCAGTAAATTTAAATGAGTTAATTTCAAAAGACCAAGATTAAATTGGTTGTTACATATTTCCTTGAAAAGATCTTCCTACATTTACATCATACCTATCTTAACCATATGGTGTGTGTTTAATGGTATGCCACTGACAAACTTTAATGAAACTAGAGGGAAACTAGTCGATCTATTCCTGTCCAACTGTTCTCGAACATCCGAGATTATACTAATAGCATAATAGAACCCGAAACATGACACATTCAACTAAGTCAACTCACTTTTACTTTAAACACATCCATCACATCCAATTTTTTGACTTCTGATGATGTCTCAATCCCATAGTTTCACTTTAAACTATCATGACTTTGTATGAACATGGGTGCATACCTGATAAAATTCACTTCTATTTTCACTATTAAAACATCTCATCCATGCATGACTGAAACTGGGGAAACCTTAAAATCCCCAAATGGAGCCCAAGGACCTTATCCAAGGTAGTTCATACACCAACATTTACAAGAAAGATGTTGGGAAATAGCTGAAAAGTCCATCTGTCATAACACTGAATGATCCCAATAACAATCAAGTAAAAGTGCCAACATATATCTATGATTCCATCTATGTTATTCCGACTTGGGAACCCAATTATAAATTACGACTAAACATGAATCAAAATTGACGACACTATAGAAGTGCAAATCCCACAACATCTGTTTATCGAAACAATAGGCATTTTGAACATTTAGATTAGCATATAACCAATTCTCTCTCAGTATATCCAAGAAGATACCCAGATAGGGGAATGATAATCACATATACAAGATTAAAACAAGAGGAGATCAATTATTTCCAAAAATACCCAATACACTTAAATCATATCAAATATGAAGTGCTTGGTACAGTTTTTAACCAACTGTGTAAAACCACATAAAAAAAGTTTAGCCAAACCTCTTAGGATGTCTTCTTTTGGATGATCTTAGCTTCCCTTGCTGATGGGTCGCCAACCCAACCATGATGAATTTAATACTCAAGAAATCTCATGATCACTCAAGTTTGATCACTAATGTCTATCCCGATTAAACAATGTCTTCAAGGGTTTCATACAAAACCAAACATTTCATCATTGTGCTGCCTTGCAAGAACCAACACATTACAAAACTTACCGGCCTCATAGGCATTCAGAAAATGGTGAATATATCCAAAATAGCCTATCATTTTTCCTCCCTATACTATGAAGTATTGTACTAAACTTGTTTTACATGATCCTACCCACTATAGGAGTTTACTATTTGTTATTTATTGAAAATGGAAACATATTCCATGACACATAATCCATAGACCACTAACGATAGGTCCTGGACCTAGGCAACACACTTTTACCAAGTCACGACATGAAAAAAGGAAAAATAGCTGCTTAAAATAACTCTAAGTAAAATTCCACTTCAAACATACATGTGAAAATCATCCCAAGTTATGTCCATGTGAACCATAACATTGGGAATAAAATCCAAACAATTCAACCAGTGGTGTTACAACACCCAATCCTTTTACAACATCATCTTGAGTATTGAGAAGAGTCAGATTTCCTTTAATGACCAAAGATCTCTAACTCAGACATGACTTGGTATTGAAGAATAATAGATCACGTTTTTAACTATTCCCACTTAAGTCATATGGTTAACTACACCCTTTCATCAACTCAAGGGGTATAACGTGCATCAATACATACCACAACATGGTTTTTTCAACACAACACATCACCTAATACTATCCATAGGCATAATAGATCAATGAATACTTGTATATGATCTCCTATAAAATAACTAATCCATTTTTTATCCTATATGAATATGAATAATGTTGAAGATATCCAAAGTCATCCATCAGAAAAGGAAGAAGGGTCACACAACCTGCTATATAGGTGATCATGCCATAGGCATGTATAACATGATGAAACTGAGCATTACATGATGCTCATGCCCTTAAAAATGAGAAAATTTACTAAATAACCACTTTTATATCCCAAGTTTATTTTTATAAATTAATTATCTTACTAGGGATAACAACACCCAAACAACACCGTTTGTCTAAAACTGTTCACAAGAATTTATCATGGTTTAATGTTTTTAGGGTGTTTCCTACCTCAGGATAACCTTATACAAAAGAAAAAACCATCGAACCTATAAGGAGGTCACACCATAATATTCTCTAGGCCCTACCACCAATCCTTTATGTTCAAGCTATAGAATAATAGGCCTATAAAAATGCTCATGTCACTATTGAAAGGAAACTCTAAGGAAATATTTAAACTACCCTTACTCAAGGGTTTTAGCTAAAAACACCACTATATGATTTTTATTTGAGCCAATTAACTTGTAAATATTTGATATTTAACATTACAAAGGATTAATTTAAACATAATTTACTAGTAATAAGGAAAATAGCACTGAGCACATTTATTTAGCTATCCCCTTAACGCACTATAGAAAGTTTTATCAAAATTTATTTCAAGATTTAATATTTAATTGAAATAATATAATATTTAATAAATTTATCACATAAGTTTTTTAGAAACATAATTTTTATTCATAATATTAATAATTTTCTTTGTTAAATAAAATTTTGATTTTAATCCACATATTAAAACACCCTTTCTGTTTTAATTGACATATTAATTAACTAACACCCCCTATAAATACAACACAAAAGAAAATAACATGTTTGATAAAATTTAAAAAGAAAACCAGTCAAGTAGGATTCCACCATACATCTAAATGTAAGTCAATATAAGTGTATTTGTACACTTAAAATTACTATCCCTATATAACTTTAACATACCCCAATAGGGTTATGTACTAGGAATGACATAACAAAAGTGACTAACAAGGGTCCCCTAAAATCCAACATGGGTCCATAATCCATAGGAGTTGATATCATTATTAAAGTTTCAAATAGATTTAGTGGGTTATCTCATAAAAAAAATTCCCCAACTAACCTACCTAGGTCCAACTGTGAATTTAGGAATTTAGTCATATGGGGCATCATGCCCATGTGATAGAGTTAAAATCCATTAAATAGGTAACAATTTTTGAAAATAATTACATTTTACCATACACATATAAGAAATATGATTTAGTTAGATGAATTAAATTATCATTCCCAAGTTATAAAGGTACCTTACATTAAAATTTACAATTGTAATTTGAATAACTACAAAAATATTTTGGCTTAAATTTTAGAATATCATATGCTCTCATGTAATGGTTTGATTATATATATTACCCATCCTAATTTATAAGAGTCCATACACATTAAAAATTTATATTTTTCCCCAATTAATCATAACCATAAATATTTCTACTTATATGACCAATGTTCTATGTATAAAAAATGTCAAAATAAGATGGTTAAGTAGAATGTCACCATCAATCTGAGTGAAAAAAACCAGCTAGGTTGATTCTGACACATTGATTAATCAATTATGTTTCTTAATTAAAATATTTAATGCTATAAAAATAGTAAATAAAAATAACATGGAAATTAATTACCTTATCATTGTGAGTAGATAAATAAGATAAATAAATATGCAACATGGTAAAACAATCATAGAAACATTCTATAAAAGAAAGTATGCTAAATAAATAACATAATCAGGACATAACACTCATGGAATATATCAAAAGATAAATGAAAACTATATGGAATGACATATGAATGGAATGTGAATATATAGGTTCCTATAATGATTCATGACATTAAACTTCATTTTCATACATTTCTAGGGGTAAAAATCCATAAATCTCATAAGTTACTAATTATAAGATGTACACCATTCAATCATGGAGGAATCATAATAGCTATAATAAAAAATAACAGAAACATCAATCCCATCCCTGGACACTTGGTCTTTTTCTTGTTTGTGGGGTTATAACTCCCATACATGACTATTTAAAAATCACCAACACATTCTTAGTCTCATTTCTACTAACCAAAAATGGTATGAAAAAATCAAATAAAACACCTCTAATGCCACATTGTAACATCCCAAACTAGAATCCACTAAAATGGTGCCACAGTCTAGTCGATCACATGACCCCAATCATGCTTCCATATATGATAGAGGCTTCTGACTACCAGAGATGGTCTGATGATGGGATGGTGGGGAAACTATACCCTCCTTATTAGAGTATCACAATGATTTAATAATGATAGTAATAATAAAACAATAGTATAAGCAGTGTAAATAGAAGAAATAACCATAAAATAATAATAATATACAAAGAAATAAAAATAGACAACGAAAAAAATAAAATCATACATGTACAAATGGGGATATGTAATCTTAGATGTAATAATACAGTAGGTGATACTATACCGTGCAAAAAGAAAAGAATAAATCTCTAAGGGATAACTCCTTGAGACCCATGAGCTCAAACTCAGTCATGTTCTCATAAGCTCCCATAAAAAAAATTACAACACCATCATAATATATAGACCTAAACTTTAATAACCCTATAATTTTACAAAAGTAATTACATGATTTTATATATAATTAAACATCATGTTACAATCCAAGGATCTTAAATTCTAGTGTCTTGGAGGATTAGGTACATAATTGAACATCATAATTTTTTATATAATCTCCAAATTGATATTATAACTTCCATTTTGATCAAATATCTACATAGGATAACCTAGGAATAACAAGAATAAATGTATGAGCTAAAAATCCCAAAAAGGGAATAATCATAAGAATAAATCATAACACTTGGGTTTGAAGGCATAACCTAATGATATAAAAATTCCTGGACAATGATATAAGGAATCATAATATATAAAACATGGGATCATATAGTATGGAATCATAGTAATGTGGAAGCAATATAAAACATGACTTTAGAATGAGTAAAGGCTCATTGCACATAGAGGAGCATGAGTCTAGGATAACCACCAAGACCATTGTAAAAAATGTCTCATGAGTCTAAAAATAACCCAATAAAGTGGAGAATTATCTAGGATCAACCATCATAACATGTTCATGAATTTTATTTCCACACAATTAATCAAACATAGTTAATCATAACAAAAATGATACGATGGAAAGAAATGGGTATCATAATAATGTCATAATGAATTACAAATGGTCATATCATAAAAGTTTCCATGAAACAATGGATTCATAACATAAATGGAAATTAATAAGGTAAAATAGGTATAGATAATGATAATTGATGTCAAAATGAAGTGATCACATGTGAAGATTATTTAAGAATCTTTAGAATTAAAATATTGTAGTGTGGTTTAAGGAAAATATTGAAGTGATTTTAAAAAAAATGTGGCGTAATCTTTTATATAAAACCTAAAGTGAACCAACACGTTTTTAATAATAAAATAGTAATTTTAGAAAATATATAGTGTCTCAAAATATATTATAGTGTTAACTTTAAAATGGGAATGAATTCGGGAAGTATCCTTAAATAGAGGTCGCTTATCGAGAATAACTGAGTAGGGAACCTTTTAAAAAAATTTATATCCCTGAAAAATAAGGATGAATTAATATTGATATATGTGTTTTTAATATAAAAAAAAATTGATTATAAAAATAAAAATAATAGAGAATTTAATTTGGGTAATGATATAGAAAGAATAACATGAAGGAATAATGGTGGTTTGGGTAGAATCCCTTACCTTAAGTCTGAAGGTGTCCTTCACCCGATCTTAATGTCCTAGATAATAAAATTAGATTAATTAATTAATAATAATAGAACCTATTATAAATTAATTTGATTTATTATAACTTAATTAAGTTCATTTATGAACTGTTTTATGGGTTAAGAGATTTAATTCCATTGCCTAGGATCATTGATTTTCTTTGGTTTTGATGATCATTTTACTGTATACCTATACAAAGGGTCGTGTCAAGTGGGGTTAAGTATCCATAATTGAACCTTAATGTTATTAATTATCTTCCAGTTTTTAAATTGATGTTATATCATTTGGTTTTATTACATTATTAGGAATCATTAGATAAATTGTTAATGATAATTGTTTGGGTTTATTTTGGTGATTTTTCGATCACAACGAACTCATTTTGTGTTATAAATTTAAATTGTGAGTAAAAATTGATTCTAGAAACTTATATCAAATATAGTACATATATTAAAACCTGGTTCAACCAAAAAATGGTTTCATGACAAGACGTTGAATAAGGTAAAGGAAATTGAAAACTTCATCGTCCTTGAATGTGATAAATTAACACATCTCGGATGTTATTTTCATTTGGGGAAGGAGGGATGATGATGAATTATTCCATTATAAAAACAAAATTATATTATACATGAGTTACTAGAGTTTTAATACCATTTATATGAGCGGATTTTAGGAGAGATAATGAAAATAAAAAACTTGAAAAGAAAATAAAAGAATCAAAAAGGGGAATTTTCCTCTTGAATTTATCCTCCTTGAGAGCCTCCATATGGAAGAGGTTTTGGTCTTTTGATGATACAAAGAGATTATTTACATGGTGGAAGATCTTGAAAATACATTTTTATATAATTTGGACATAGCACAAGGCTTTAGTGGTGTGAGGATAAGAGGTGGTATTTATAGTGGAGGAGATGAGTGTTTTCTAAATAATCAATTCATTAGTTTATTACTTTGATCAAGATAAGAAATAATTCTGATTATTGAGAATAAAACTATTAATTAGATAATGTGATTTCGAACCAAAGTTTATTACATCATCGATGACTCAATAAATAGTGTATTTAACTTATAATATTCATTTACCCTAAATTACTGTATTTTACTATTCACAAAATTCAAGTATTTCAAAAAATTACAAGAACTCAAACTAACTATTTTTAGATGTATAGAATTCAAAAATGTGCTCCATTTTTTAAAATTTATTTTCTAAATATGAAAATTTTAATTTTTAATTAAAATGGAAATTTACTTGAAAAACACAAATTTTAAAATTAAAACGGCTTTTCTAACACTTTGAAAAATTAACTAAGGTCTCATAAAATTGTCTTATAATAATCCAAATACTATTTTATGAATAAATTTTATGATTTTTTTTAATTTTTTCACTAATCATAAAATTGTAATTAAATATACATGACTTACCAAAATACCAACGCTTAATTAATAATTTTTGAAATATTTATTTTCTTATACTATGAAATAATTATATCATATGGACACTTAGAAGATGAATAAATTTTATTCATACTTTCATTGGTGATTTTTCTATTACATTGGTCGGTTTATTATTCATAACGGTCACATTACTATTCCAAAGTTCATGTTACTATTTCATCGGTATGGGTTCCTTAGCTTCTAGAGACACCTTTTATTTCACTCATTATTCATTTATAAAGTTTTTTTAGGTTCTATATATATTATTATGTGATTATACTATATGAAATAATTAAAATAAGGGAATTCCCTTGATAAAACATTGGTTGGTTATATGAACCTTCAAACACGAGGTCTGTTCACGTACCCAAATGAAATGGAAGCCTGAATAGGGTGTGAGATAAATTTAGTAGGCCATAACTAACAATGTCCAAAGAATAATCCAATATATTAATAGAAAATAAAACAATGTAAAGGTAAATAAAAAATGCAGTAAGAAATTAAAAGTAAATAAGTGGGCTTTGGTTCCTAAGGGACAAATGTCTGACTATACCTATTTTTTCCTATGTCAAAATATTTCTAAACATATTCCAACACATATATATTTACATACATGATATATTTGAAATGATATAACTGCACTAGAGATGGAGTTTTGGATTAGTGACCATAATCCAAATAATAATAATAATAATAATAATAATAATAATAATATACATGTTTTGTACTAGCAGGACCCGACACATGACTCCATCATCCATTTATAATTTGAAGAGTGTTATAATATTTAAGGTATATAATTCCCATAATACCTCGATAAGAAAACAGGGACATCCTATCACAAAGTCTCAGGTGAAATTAATTAAAGTAGGTTCTTATAATTAATGGTTCATACGCGTAATCATATAAAATCAAGATACATAAGCCTTTCTCATCATCCTTTTCATGGATGTGATCTCAACTCTCAACATCCTAATTAAGGGGACATGATACATAATTTCCAACAACCCATGTGATATGAGATGTCATTCCCATCGTCCTTGACCTGGAGGAGTGAGAGGTCATGCTCAAGGACCCAAAACAAGGTCACTCTAGTTAGAATAATATGTATTATAATCTAACTTCCCCTTTGAGCCCTTACCCGACGTTCCGTAAAGAGGAAATCAACATCACTCAAGGCACATTAGATCCTTTTTAGTAATGTTAATTTAACATTGATTAATATGTCTTCTATCTATCCAAGGTACTAATACTATTTAATCATAAATAATAAAGAAGTCCATATCCATGCATGACACATAATATCTTAATGACAGATAATTAAGAAGGTCATATCATAAACATTGCATTATAATAAACCAGGTATAAAGAAAGAGGGATATGTACATTTATCAATTCAATTAACCCAATAAATTTCTCCATTTTATCAAGGAGGACAATGCACCGCAAAGTTGGATTTATTATAAATAGGGGAAAGTCTATCATATTAAAATCATTTAACTCATTTATGTTTACCCTTACAAGAGGAGTCACTTAGCATAACTCAAGATTAAGTTAATTAGAAAACAAGGAACTATGATAATTATTATATATAAAACACCCCAATAGGATGTTTTAATTACATAAGCAGGTATAAGGGTGATGGAGTATAAACAACTCACCCTAAGGGGGAGGTTTTGTAAAAACCAGGTACTTATAAAATAATTTGTTTTAATTCTCAAATTAAATAGTCAAATTCATTATAAATGTACAATGAAATAAGTGGTTTTTATATAAATTAAGGAATCTATAATATTAGAATAGTAAACTCACCTATTAAAGTACAAATAAAATTTTTGTATCTTATAAGTGAAAATATGATATATTTATATGTTGAAATAAGTAATTTTTTTAAATACAATAAATTAAGTGTTTGCATTTTTATGAAACAAAAATTTTTATTTAAAATTTTATAATTAAAAAAAATATTTAAATGAAAATTTATCTCCTTAAAATAAATTCCTAAATGTAAATTTTGTTGTATTTTAATTATAAGAAAAATTAATGAGACTTTAATTAATTTTTCATAGTGTCTTAAAACCAGTTATATTATTAAAATCAGTATTTTTTCAAATAAATGATGAATTTAATTAAAAATATAATTTATAATATATAGAAAATTATTTTTAAAAATTTAACTCCATTTTTGAATTCAAAATATTGAAAAATTGCAAGGGTTAATTTTTAGTATTTCCCCAAAATAGTTGAATTTTTTGTGAATAGTGATATATGACAATTTACGGTATATAAAAAATACATGAATTATCAAGTCATAGATGATTTATGGATGATGTAAGCACAATAATCTATAATTATCTTTATCTCTTTACTTTATTTAGTTATGGAATCAAAACTATTCACAGCCTTGAACCAAAATAATAAAATAATGAATCAAGTAATCAAAAAACACCCCTCTCCTCCACTATAAATATATTGGCACACCAAATCTTATCCTTACACATACAAAGCCTTTTATATGGTCTATTTTATACCCCATTACCTTTACAACTCTCTTACCCACTTCTAATACCTTCTGGTCCCATTAAATGACCAAAAACAAGGGCCTTAAGGAGGTTCGCAAGGAGAAGAATTCAAGAGGTACACCACCTATTCTCCTTACACATCTAAAGCCTTTTAGATGGTCTAATTTATACCCCCATTATCTTTAATATCCTCTTAACCACATATAATACATTTTTTACATTAAATGGGAAAAAACAAGGGCCTTAAGGAGGTTCTCAAGGAGAAGAATTCAAGAGGTAAAATCCTCATTCAATTTCTTTTATTTTCTTTTCAATTTATTTTCTTTTCTTATTCTATCCTCACCTACCATCATCTGAATGACACGATACATCCATTATATTAAATATAATGTAATTTTATTTTGTGAATTTAATATCCACCATAAAACCTCCCCTATTCTCCTCTTATTCTAGAAAACGAAATAATCATCCATGATGTGTCGATTCACCACATTCATGGATGATGAGTTTCATTTTTATTTACTTCCTTCAAGGATGGCGATAAAAATATTATTATGGTTAGATAAGATTTTATTTAAGATATTATAAGTTATAAAATTTTATATAAAAAATATATAAATATGATATTTAATAAAAATATATAAGTTCGTAACAGTCATAAATAACCACCAAAATAAATTAAATCATTTTCATTAATGTTTTTTTATAATGAATCATAGTTATATCAGAAAAAAATTATAGATGGAATTATGTGAACATATAAATACCCTTTATTACCCCTTTTGGTGTTTTTATTTCATTTGACAGGAAATTCCATAATAACCCAAACATGGAAACTATGAAATAAATGCACTTGAAAGAATGAAAATAACAAAATATTATAAAAAATGGGTGGAAAGATGTTATAAAAGACTGTATAAGGTATTATAAATATTAATATAGTTCTAAAAAAAATTAATAATAATCTTTAAACCATTATACAATAGTTTTTAATTCATTTTTAAAAACTCAAACCTGAGGTAAGAGACTTTTATTTAAAGATCCTCTTTTAAAATTCCATTTTTACAAAATTCAAAAGTATTGTTTTTATGATACAAGTATTAATGTTTTATGATTATTTTATGGTTATTGGGAAGTGTTTGTGATTATTGGAGGGTCTATGATATCCCCCCAATGTATTGGGTATGTTGTAAGTTGACCTTAATGGTTAATCCACGTGTAATTGTGATGATTACATCATAAGGTAGTAGTGAGGGTTACATTATAAGGTAGAAGTGAGGGTTGAAAATCATAATCATGACACGAGGGTTATAATACTATGTATGTATGGTAAAAAAATTATTCCCCAAGTTACCTAAATGTTTAATTTATATTTTCTATGTTTCATGGAAATCTTTTGTTCTCACAAATTAAGTATATGATTTTTTATGGATGAGAAGTATATCTTTGTGAAAATGATTTCATATGTTTATAAGTATTCAGGGACTAATAGTTTATTTCATTCTTTTTATTTACCTTATTGAGATTTGTTTCTCACCACAATTTTTAAGATTAATTCAAAGGGTTTAAGGACAGGTTAGAGAAATGAATAAGACAAGCTAAATGTTGTGAATATTTTTCATAAAAATAATTCATGTTTTATTAAAAACTTTGTATTTTTGAAGAAATGGATACTGTTTAGTATCCTCTTTGTATACTTGTGGGTTTTCATGTATTAATAATGAACTAATTAACTAAAAATATAAATCTATAATATATTTTGGTGTTAAATAAAATGAATTCTAGTTGAATTAACTATAATATGTAATTTTCAAGGCTATGTAATTATTGATGGTATCAGAGCATGGTTTAGATAATTTTAGAGGTTTGGATTATGTTAATAGAATACCATAAACTAATTTTACCTTATGTTTATTTTTAAATTATAAATTATTTGAATATTACCATGTTTATTTATATAAGATAGGTATTTTCTGAATGGTTTTCTGCAGAAAAAATAGGGAAGCTGAAGTAAGAAGGAACCAAGAGGATGATATCTTTCTAAATCCAAAACCCAGAATGGTGGGAATTGGAACTAAGATGTTTGTGGTATTAATGGATTAGTTGATGCCGGATATAAATGTCAGTGAAATTAATTCAATAGAACAACCTGAGTTACCACAAAGTAACATGATGGTAGTGGAACATTTTATGAGGTAATGCCCTCCTGCTTTCAGTGAATATTTCTTCCCAAGGGAGGCTAAAGGGGAGATTAATGCACTTGAAAAAATATTTTATGTCATGAGTTGTTTACATAATCAAAATATTAGTCTTTTTATTTAATTATTTGAAGGTGAAGCTGACCAGTGGTGGCCAATGGTCAAGAATATCAGAGATAATGAAGAGATTGATGCCTTGGAATGTGATAAATTGCAGAAAAGTTTCTTCAAAAAATATATTCTTATAGTGGTTCAACTTAGGATAGAAAATAAATTTATTTTATTGAAATAAAAGGAGGAATATTCTTTGGTAATTTATAAATAAAACATTACTCGATTGGAAAGGTATGCTCCAATTATTATTCAATATCTTTATAGTAAAATCAATCATTTTTACTCAGGATTGGATCCAATATATTGAAGAGAATTGGAATCTTTTGAATTCAAAAATTATGAGAAAACAGTTTGATGTGTTGAGAGGTTAGAAATGGAGTTTTCTGATGATCACATGAAATTTTACAAAAAGAAATATAAATGGTCCATATGGTAAGAAATGGGTAAAAATCAATCAAAAAAATTTGAAGGTAAGAAAATAAATTTTCCATTTTGTGGAAAGTGTGTAAAAAAGAATCATAGGGAATGTCTTCACCAATCCAAGAAGTGTTTCCGATGTGGTAAGTTTGGAAATATGGAACGAGATTACAATGAAAAAGATCTTAGTGATGGAATGTTTCATTCTGAATAGAAAAATGTTAAGTGTTTTAAATGTGGTGAGATGTGTGATTATGCACATACCTCCATAAAGAACAATATAAATGATGGGAATGATCCATAATATAAAAATAAAGGTGCAGTGAAATACTTTTGGACTACTTCTATAGATTTCATGCCATATAATGATGTTTTATTAGGTACATTTTTTGTTTAGTCATATGTTTTTTTTTGACAAAGAAGGCGGATCCATTAATGATGGAGATCAGCAGAAATACAGGAGCATAACCACGATGGAAAATGATTGAACCAGAGCAAATCCTCATAGGGAGGGCCAATTCCTACCATCTTGTGAGCAGCTTCGTTCGCTTCCCTTTTAATAAATGAGAAATTGCAGGAATTGAAGCCTTGTCTCCGCGAGTGAATACACCGGATAATGGGACCGAAAGGTTGAAGCCCGCCGTCAGTGAGATTGATGGCATTGATTACAGTGAGACAGTCAGATTCGATGTGAATGGAGTCCCAACCGCAATCTTTTGCGAAGTTTAATCCAGCAAGGATGGCGGCGGCTTCCGCGACTGAGGGCTCCCAAAGTGCATAACGTGCTTCGTATTTGGCAGCGATAAGATTTCCCAGGTTGTCCCGGGCCAGTAAACCTAGTCCAACTGGGCCATCCTTAGGGAGAGAGGCATCCACATTGATCTTAATAATCCCTTCCGGTGGGGGGCACCAATGTTGGGGAAGAGGAGGGTGGGTGGAAAGTCTTTGTTGTTCAGGGTGGTTCTGCCAAACCGCAATCCATGACAATGCCCGGTCAATCCAAAACTTGGGGGGCCTCCGGAAATGATTGAAAATAGCCTCGTTCCGCCTATTCCAGATAATCCAAGCCAAAATGCACAGGGTGCCTGCGTTAGCCGGCGAAAAGGAGGAGCACCATCGCATCAGGAGAGCTGTGAGATCTGAGGCGGGGTCCGGGAACAGCTCTAAAGTTGATCCCCAGCCATTCCAAATCTCCTGAGCCCCGGGACATTGAACAAGGGCATGGAAAGGGGATTCAGTCACATAAGGGCAGAAAGGGCAAGAGTTGTCGTCTGAAAAGTGTCTGTAGACAAGGAGGCTCTTAGTTGGGAGGATACCAGTACACACCTGCCACCAGAAAAAAGCGAACTTTAGGGGGAACATTAAGCTTCCAAATTGATGTCCAGGGCCTCGCATCTCCTTCTGAAATCTGAGCAGAAAGAGCTCGCCGGTAGCCGGCTTTCACTGTATACTCACCTGAGCTGTCGTTTGTCCAGTAGAGATGATCTGGCCCTGCGTCTGACACATAGGGAATACTCAGAATAAGTCTCCTGTCCCTCTCATTAAACCAGGAGTAGAGTTTTTCCAGACACCATCCCGCCCCTTGATCTTCAAAAAGGCAACAGACTGTGGCATGTTCGGATCCGGGATAAACAGGGGATGACGCCTTCGTGCCTGTCTGATCAACAAGCCAAGGATCGGTCCAAATCTTGACCGTAGAACCATTCCCAATCCTCCAGCCTAGCCCTTTCCTCAGTAGATTACGACCGCCCCAAATGCTTCTCCAGAGAAAACTGGGTCGATAGCCAAGATGGGAATCCATAAAATCCTTATGTGGGAAATATTTAGCCCGAAGAACACGCGTGCATAGGGATGATGGGTTATTAATCATACGCCAACCTTGTTTAGCCAGCAAAGCATCATTAAACAGAGAAAGGTCCCGGAAGCCCATTCCGCCTTCAGATTTTGGTTGACAGAGAGCAGACCAGGCGATCCAATGGACTTTATTTTTTCCGTCCTTTCGTCCCCACCAAAAGTTAGATGTGCTGGATTGAATCTTTGTAAGCACCACATCAGGGAGTTTAAAAATAGACATCAAATAGCTGGGGACAGATTGAAGTGCCGCCTTGATGAGGATTTCCTTGCCGGCCTTGGAGATTTTTTTAGGGGTCCAACCTTGTATTTTTCTTTCAATTCGGTCCACAATAGCTGAACAGATTTCTTTCTTTGACCGTCCAACCACCGTCGGGATCCCAAGATACTTCTGGTGCTTATCGACCCCAGGGATGCGTGCTAAAGAGCAGAGATCTTCTCTTTTCGGCTGGGGAACTCCAGAGCTGAAAGAAATTTCTGATTTACTCTGATTGATCATTTGTCCTGAAGCCCGTTCATACTGTTGAATCGCCTGGCAGATTGCGGTACACTCATTAGGGGTAGCTCGAGAAAAAAGAAGGCAATCATCAGCGAAGAAGAGGTGGGATATCGGAGGGCCCTTGCGACACGCTTTCGCCCCATGGATTATGGAAAGCGAGGCTGCCCTGGAAAGGAGGTTAGAAAACACATCAGCCACTAAAATAAAAAGGAAGGGTGAAAGAGGGTCTCCCTGGCGAAGCCCACGGGATGGGGAGAAGCCTCGGGTGAGCACCCCGTTGACATTAATGCTATAGGAAACTGACGAGACGCATTGCATGATCATGGCAATCCATTTGGTGCAGAAACCCATCTTGAGCATCACATATTCGAGGAAGTTCCATTCCACTCTATCATAGGCCTTAGCCATATCCAATTTCCACGCCATGATCCCTCTCTTCGCTCGTGTACGCGTTTTCATGGAGTGGAAAATTTCATGAGCAATAATGGCATTATCAGTGATTAATCTTTTTGCCACAAAAGCGCTTTGGTTCTCTGAAATGACGTCGGGTAGCCAAGGCCGCAACCGATTCGCCAGGATCTTCGAGAAGATCTTATACGAGACATTGCACAGACTGATCGGTCGAAAGTCCGCGACCCCTTGCGGATTTTTCATCTTGGGAATGAGAGTAAGAATAGTTTCATTAAGAGAAGACAGGTCTGTTTTCCCCGCCCAAATATCCCGCATTAAATTGCAAATGTCTGGACCGATGATGTGCCAGTAATTCTTGAAAAAGAGGGCGTGGAAGCCGTCTGGTCCCGGGGCTTTCGTAGAGTGGATTTGCTTTAAGGCCTTAAGAGTCTCATCATTCGTCACATCATTAGAAAGTTGTCTGTTCATATCGTCAGAAATCACAGGTTTGATGCAGTCCTCAATCTCGGGAGAGATGTAAGAATGGCCTGCCGAGAAGAGTTTCTGAAAATGGCTCAGGAAAGCTTCTTGGATTCCCCCTGTGTATGACACTTTACTACCATCTGAATTAAGAATGCCAGAAATAAAGTTTTTCCGGCGTCTTGCTGAAGCCTTCTGGTGGAAATAACAGGTATTAGCATCCCCTTCTGCTATATGAATATCACGCGCTCGCATAGCCCAAAAACCTTCCTTATTGCGCAGGGCAACATCCAACTCTCGTTGGGTTTCACTTATTTTGGAGAGAATGCTGCTAGACGGGGGTTTTCTAAGAAGATAACCAATCTTCCTTTCAAGGAAATTGCATTGCCGGTCCGGATGACGGAATTTAGAGTAGCTCCAAGTCTTCAGATCAGATGCTACTCGGAGAAGGTTGGTTCTCGGATCCGTTTGCCCCGTCTTCCAGCCTGAACGGATAACCGCCTCGCACTCGGGATCATTTGACCAGAAGCTTTCGAATCTGAATGGTTTCCTGGGACTAGTAACGTGCTCATTATGGGTACAGTTAATGACAATTGGGCAGTGATCCGAGCAGTTGAACGAGAGATGTCTGATATGGTACATTTTGAAGAGGCTCATCCAGTCCATTGAGCCAAAGAATCGATCCAGACGTTCAGCGATTCGAGTTCCATCATATCTGCCTCGGAACCATGTAAAGGGATAACCCGTGTAACCCAGGTCCATCAGCTCTGCCTTAAGGATCGCATCATTAAACTCAGACATAGACGTGGAGGAGCGCATAGGTCCACCAATTTTTTCCTTCTGGAAAAGGATCTCGTTAAAGTCCCCTCCAAACAGAATGGGGCTTGGCAGATCACGACGAAGTTTGCAAGGAAGATCCCAAGATTTCCACTTTTCAGACTGGGAGGGCCAGCCATAGAATCCCACAAACGTCCAGGTGGGGTTGTGGGGATCACCAATGGAAGCAGCTACATGGCGCTGGGAAAAAGACAGGAGCCTAACATCGATATTATCCTTCCAGAGCAGACACAATCCCCCTGAGTGACCCTGTCGGGGGACCGGGAAACAACCCTGGAATCCGCACTTTAGGGCAATATTTGTGATGTCCTTGTTTTCCAATATGGTTTCGGACAGGAAAACCATATCAGGGCGACTTTGAGCGCAATAGCGCCGGAACATACGAACCGTTCGTGGGTTGCCAAGCCCACGGCAGTTCCAGCATAAAGCGATCATTGCTCTAGGCGGGGCCGAGCCTGACCCGCCTCCGCCTTTGTCTCTTGTGGGGTAAATGACGAACCTGATGCTTTCCTCCTTTTGGGGAGACTGATGTACATACCACTGGGCTCGCTTTGCCGTTTCAGATCTCCTGGTTTGGGGTTCCCTGGACAATCGCCTTTACCACCGCCACGTGCCCTTCTCCAGGTTCCACGAGTAACATGTCCTGTAGGTGAAGCTTCAGTCATCCCAGAATCGGCTTGCAGAAGGGCATCCGTTGGGAACTGATTTGGACTCTGCTCAGCTTCAGGCGGATCCAAGGAAACATGTTTCTGCCTCGGAAGTTTCTCTGGAGGTTCTTTTGGTTTTGGTAGCGGCCCAGTTGAGGTGAGGAACGTTAAATTCGGTGCTGTAAAAGCGAAGTCAGCTTTTGTGATACCCTGAGTCAGGTAACTGTCTTGCCGAGCCCCATCATTACATCTAACGATAATCTCTTGGGAGGCGTTTCCATTTCCCCTGAGCTCAGCCGGGGATTCTTTAGGGAAGACAGGTGGTCCCATCCTTATGATAGGAGGTTGTTCAGATTCCGGTCGCCTTAGATGGGCTGCAATCAGACGGTCCCGATCAATTTGTCTCTCCGCCTCAGGGATATATGCCTCTCTGTGTGTTTTGGCCCGGAGCCACGGACCGTATTGAAAGGTAATATTTTCGGTGGAATTCTCTGGCCTTGCCCCACATGCTTTCTCCATGTGGCCGATACGTCCGCAAAGGAAGCAGAAGATTGGTAGTTTTTCAAATTCGAACGAGATCCAGGTGTTGGAATCATCAATTTTTAGGAACATACCTCGCATTAAGGGTTCAGACACGTCGATCTCAGTCTTTATTCGAACCCAGGGGCACCATTGTATTGGGTCCGAGCAATCCCATTCTAGGAAAAGGCCGATCCGGTCTCCAATTTCTTTCATCACCTGTGTTGATCTCCCATGGAACGGAATTCCTCTGATTCTTATCCAGAACGGGGATCGGGTAAGTGTGCAATTCTGAATCTCGTCACCCCCTTTAAATTCCTCCATCAGGATGAGATGATTGTCAAAGGACCAAGGTCGTCCTCTGAGAACTTTATCTTTGTCTTTATCTCTGAAGAATTCAAACACGAGGAGTTTATTCTCAATTTCCCGGATGGCTACTCCAGCTTCCAATTTCCAGAGATTTTGAAGAGTGGTCCTGAGGGCCTTTAGATTAAAAGGTGCCTCGGTCGCCAGTCTTCCGACCACTAATAAAGCCATTCGTTTTGTCAAAGTGTTGTCTTCATTTCTACGGGTTGCAAGTGGATCTTTTTCTTTGTCTGTCAACGTGAGGTTCTTCCATTGGTTCACCAACTCCGTCTCCATGTAAATGCCTCGAAAACACCTAGGGAGGGGTCGACCAAACTGGGGTAACACCGGCAAGTCCCCGCGCGCAGGTCCCCTCACGCAACCAGCCCTGCGCAATGAAATCCAGCCCTGCGCAAGTCCCCCCGCGCAAGTCCCCTCACACCGGCAAGACTCCTCACACCGCGCGCAAGACCCCTCACACCGGCAGGACCCCGCGCGCCAGTCCCCTTATTTCGCACCCAGCCCTGCGTGAAGATTTACTTCGCACGGTTCCCCTCGCGCAAGTACCTGCGCGCAAATCCCCTATCCGAGTGGTGCGCGAGGTAACACCGGCGGGTTCGCGCAAGTCCCCTCGCGCAAATCTCTCAGCACAGTGATTCTTCGTGGAAGGAGCTTCACCCGGCCAGACCAGTTCGCGGTGGAACTTCGCGAACAAGGGAGAACAGATCCGACACAGAACACCGCCGGCTTCGCGACAGCAGGGAGAGGAACCAAAGGATGAAGAAATCCTCGAACACAGGGAAGTCCCTGCGCGCAAATCCCCTGTCCAAGTGGTGCGTGAGGTAGCACCGGCGAGTTCGCGCAAATCCCCTCGCGCAAGTCTCTCGGCACAGGGAGTCTTCGTGGAAGGAGCTTCGCAAGTCAAGACCAGTTCGCGGTGGATACTTCGCGAAAAAGGAAGAACAAATCCGACTACAGATCGCCGCTCGCTTCGCGACAGCTGGGAGAGTAACCAAAGGGTGAAGAAATCCTCGAACTCAATGAAGCCAACGGCGGGATCTTCGCGGGCTAGAACCACTTCGCGGTGGACACTTCGTGAAAAAGGGTACCGAAAACCTGCAACAGGAAAACCCACTCCACTACAGTGGGAAGAAGAAACGAACAGGGGAAAATCCTCCGAATCGAGTAGTCCTCGAGACACAGAGCACGAGGATCTGACTCCGAAGGAGACTTGTTGAAAAGAGAAATTCCTCAAGAAGATGGTGAAGCAAGAGCCGCGTGCGAACAGATCTGGAGTGCTGGTGAAGGAGGGTGGGGATCTGACGATGCGTTCCCTCACGCAGATCTGAAGCCGACGGGGGAGGCGGTGACAGACGGAAATCCAGGGCCTCGAGGGAGGCTTGATCCAACGCTGGAGGTCCAGGTTGAGCGGATGACGAAGGACCTGGCTCCTCCCAGCACACAGACGGTGGAATCCAGGAGCGGGCGAAGGTGAACGGAGAGGTACCGCCGGAGGCCGGACGGACAGATGACTGAAAATTTCACCTCACTAATTAAAACTAGAGCTTATAGTAAAAAAATATGGGGAAATATTAAGGAAAAAATTCATTATAACAATCTTCCTATTGTTTTATTAGGAAATACATTACCTGCAAACCTTGTGGTTTTTACCTTTGTAGATTTTGATATTATTCTAGGTATGTATTGGAAAACTATTTACCATTATAAGATTGATTATAGAGAAAAATAAGTTTTTTTTCAAAAAGAGTTTCAGTTTGTTTACAATAAAAAACTCATACCTTTGAAAACATATCAGTAAGACGAGAAATAGTTAAAAGATAGAAATAAAATTTATCTTGCATATGTTGTTAAAAACATGGGATGTGGTCAGATTTATGATGTTATAGTGGTATATGAATACCTGAATGTTTTTTCTAATGAGTTTTCTAGATTTATAATTGACCACAAAGTTGAATTTACCATTGAATTTGTTCCTGATGTAAATACAATTTGAAAACCCCCTTATCGAATGATACAAGTTGAACTTCTAGAATTGAAAAAGCAGTTTCAGGATTTTCTTGATAAATATTTCATTCACCCTAGCACTTTACCATGGGGTGATCCTATTTTTTATTAAAAAAAAGATGGTTCCATGAGGTTTTTCCTTAATTATAGATCTTTTTATAGCATAGCTATTAAAAATAAGTATTTATTTCCTTATATTGATGAATTTTTTTATCAACTCCAGGGATCTTAGTATTTTTCCAAGATTGAATTGAGATCTAGGTACCATCAGCTGAAGGTGAAGGATGATGAATTTCTAAAAACAACACTCCAATCTAGATATAGGAATTATGAGTCTGTTGTTATTCCCTTTGGTTTGAAAAATTCCCATACTGTATTTATGAACATTATTAATATATTCTTTCATGAGTATCTGAATATTTTTTTATTGATGATTTTTTGGATTATTAAAAACTTTTTGATGATCATGAAAAGAATCTATGGACTTTTCTTAAAACCCTTAAAGAAACTATGTTATATGGGAAATTTAGGAAATGATATTTTTGGTTACAACATATTTCAATTCCTAAGAAAATTGTAAATAAGGATAATATAATAGTTTATACTACCAACACAAAAGTGATTGATGAATGGACTATACCTACAAATGTTACTGTGATTCGTAGATTACTTAGATTAACTAGCTATTTCCTACGGTTTGTTAAATTCTTTGCATGGTTATCTAGACTATTAACTAAGTTAACATAAAAATGGGTAAAATTTAATTGGAAATAAGATTGTGAGGATTATTTTTAGAAACTGAAAATTTGATTGGTGAATGCTCTAGTTTTTGACCTTCCTTCCAAAAATGGTCATTTTTCATCTACTGTGATACTTCATTGAATGTACTTGGTTTTGTTCTAATGAAGAATGATGAGGTAATTTTTTATGCTTCAAGACAACTAAAACCCCATGAGTTATATTATACCACACTTGATTTATAATTATCTCCTGTGGTTTTCTCTTTAAAAATTTAGAGATATCATTTATATGGAGCCAAATGTGATATATATACTAACTATAAAAGTGTGAAGTATATATCCACTCTGAAGGAATTTGACTTAAGGCAGAGAAGATGGATAGAATTGATAATGGATTATGATTGCATGATCAACTTCCACCCGAGAAAAGAAAAAAAAGTGGTAGATTCATTGAGTCAAAAACATCAAGGCACATTAACCATGTTACATTTGGAACATGAACTCTAGGTTAATGATTTCATGAATTTTGGCATAAAAGTTGTTGGTGTACGAAATTTCATCTATTTTATTTCAGGTGTTAGTGAAATCATCTCGGTCAGAAATAATTAAGAAAGTATAGAAGGTAGTTTTTGAGTTATAGAAAAAGGTAGAATTAGTGAAAAAAATTAATTTTCTAGAATTTAACCTTGATGAAGATTATATTATGATATTTTGGAAGAGATTATGTGTGCATTATAATTCATTATTTAGGAAAGAGTTATTAACTAAAGCTTAGAGTTCTCTATTTTTAGTTCATCCTGGAAGCACTAAGATGTACCAGGACCTTCGGAAATATTACTGGTGGGATGGGATGAAAATAGATATTTCTTATTTAATGTTTGACCTAGGTTAAAGTAAAATGAAAAATACCAAAAGGGATTCTTCATCCTTTTCTAGTTCAATAGTGTAAATGGGAAAATATATCCATGGAATTTGGGGTGGGACTACAAATGACTTATTGAGGTAATAATGTGATTTGGTTATTTTTGATAGATTTACTAAATATGAATATTTATTTCCTATTTGAGATACTATGTATTTAGTTCAACGTTTATGGCTGTACCTCAAAGTGATTGTCCATTTACATGATGTTACTTTATTAATTATATTTGACAGTGATCCCAGGTTGACTTCTAACTTTTGGAATGGCCTTTAGAAGTCATTGGGAACTGAATTAAAATTTATAAATTATTTTCATCCTCAATATGATAGAATGAATGAGTGAACAATTATGAAATTAGAGAAAATTCTTTGATCTTGTTTAATGGATTAACAAGGATGTTGGGATCACCAACTTTATTTATTTTATTTTTCAAATAATAACTGTTTTAATTATAGTATACAGATGGAACCTTTTGAAGAATTGTGTGGAAATTGGTGTCTAACTATAGAGTTTTGGGATGATGTTCGGGAAAATAAGTTGATGAGATCAAAATTAGTAGAGGAATTGGATGATAATGAAAAGATGTTCCAATAATATATGAGGACAACTCAGCTTAGGCATAAAAGATATGTATATAATCAGAGGAACAATCTTTCTTCTGAGGTAGGTAATCATTTATTTCTCAATGTTTCTCCATTGAAAAGTGTGATGAGTTATGGAAATGATGGAAAAATTAGTCTACAATTAATTGGACCCTTTGAAATCTTGAATAAAGTTGGATCAATTTCCTACCAAGTGGCTTTTCCTCATAGTTTGACTCAATTTCAAAATGTTTTTCATGTTTCGATCTTAAGAAAGTATGTGCCAAATTAATATAATTTTTCAATCCCAAAAGTAGTTCAACTGAATGAGAACCTTTCTTATGAAGAGAAAACTATTCATATTCTTGACCATAGAGAGTAAGTATTGCAGAATAAGTTAATTCACCAAGTTACGGTTTTGTAAAGAAACAACATGGTTGAAGAAGCAGCATGAGAATATAAAAATTCTATGAGGGAAATGTATACTCAATTATTTAATAAGTGAATAAAAATTGTGAGGATGGAGTTTATATGGGTATAATGTAACAACCATGTACTTTTAAAATAAAATGTTTTCATTCTGGAATTGATAGTAAAATTCATTATAAATTTATACTTAAATAAATGGTATTTTTAGAAATTAAGGAATATATAAAAATTTAATATTAATTTCACAAATCAATGTATAAATAAAATTTAAGTATCTTATAAGTGAAAATTTTAGATATTTATATCATGGAATAAGTAAATAAATGCTTTGAAAATGATAAATTCTGTGTTAGTATTTATTATGAAAAATAAATTTTTATTTAAATTTTTATAATTAATATAATAATTTAATAGAAAATTTTATTTAAAAAATATATTCACAAGTTAATCATTTTTTTATTATAATTATAAGAAACTTTTACGAGACCTTAATTAATTTTCAGAGTGTCATAAAATCGGTTATACTACTAAAATCAGTATTTTTTGAATAAGTGATGAATTTAATTAAAAATTAAATTTACCATATATATAAATTTATTTTCAAAAAATGGAGTCCATTTTTGAATTCTAAACATCAAAATTTTGTTAGGGCGATTTTTTGGGACTTTTCTGAAATAGTTGAATTTTTGGTAAATATTGAAATACAGTAATTTATGCTATTGAGAAAATACATGAAATATTCAGTCATAGATGATTAATGGATGATATAATAAAAATAATATAGTTTAATTAACTACAATATGAATGTATAAGGCTGATTCCTTATAGGTTTTGGCTATGGTGAGCATCCTCCAACAATTTAGTTCTACGCATAATGACAATATAATCTAAGGCAACAGGTCTTACATAAATAATTTCACATATTAAAGGAAACACATAGAAAATAAGGCTTGTACAATATGACATAATTAAGAAATAATCAATAATTCAGGGAAAATATTTAGAACACATGCCTTATTCTAAGGACTCTTCACTCATCCAACATCGAGTTTTGATTTGAGATAATTTGAAGAAACAAACAAAAGATCTACAAATAGGGAAAATATTATTACAACATGATAACACTAAAGATGTGGAATGAAACTGATAAATGTGGAATGTGGAGTCATAGAATCACTGATACACTTCAAACATGATGAAAACCAATTGAAATAGTGGTCGAATAATTAAGCTATCTCCATGGAAGGAGGAGAGGAGGAGCAGATTGAGTGAGAGAGGATCAATGTGCATGGGGTAAGAGAAATTAAAGTGGAAGTAAAAAAATAATAATTTAGAGGAAAAAGGGTCAATTTTCCTCTTTAAAGGAGTACATGGTTTAAATGTACGGTTGGACAAAGCATGTGCCAATAGTGTATATGATACTACGAATGCAAGGGGCTCTTATGGTTCATGTGCATGGTTTCAAAAAGTGAGCATAAACAATGAATTTATCCTCTAATAAGAGACCAACAACATTTGTAGGGCTATGTTTCTTGGTACACATGGTTAGAGAAAACTATGAAACACCCTCAGCCTCCCTAAACATGCTGCACAATATTTCATGGAGAGCCGTATAGTTTCAGAAAAACCATATGCCTCTTCCAGCCTCCTCCAGATTTGAGTTTTCTAGGTCCTTCACTCCCAAAACTCAATGATACACCTGACACACATATTGTTCATTAAAAATTTATCAAATAAAAAAACTACTGTGTTCCCACACTTGGAATTACATTAAGATGCCCAGTTTACAATTTGGTATATCCACCAAACATAAATTTATAATTTATTTAGAAAATTTCATCTAGTACACAAGAACAAGATGATACAATTATTCTCCAATGGATACATCTATTAGATATCTCATTAAATAATATTGTAAAATAATAAGAAGATAATAGGATGGACTAATGAATACATTTTTATGGCTCACAGAGAATAATAGAGGATCATTAAGTGATCACCTTTTATAAGACTTGGATTTTATGAACTTTCTGAAAAACTTGTTCGAAATCCTTTCAAAGGAAAAATAAAGCAATAATAACTACAAGAGAATCACCAACTGATAAATACTACATTTTTTTATTTATAAACTCTTTCTCTGCCTACTTATTCGTTACTTTTGAGTAGTGTGTTATTTTACACTGTTTGTCTGTACACACTATCACCTGTGCTCAAACTGGAGTTTTCGTGACAAATTATCTCAAAATAATTTTATTGTATTCCGATGAATAACAGTGTAATAGGTCATATGAGACATGGTATTATTTTTATCCCTCATAGAACTGTGGAATAGGCTTTGTGCCTGGACAACCTGGGGCGCTGTTGACTGTTAATCCCAATCATTGTAGTTGATCTGTTTACTATTATAATAAACTTCTTGAAATCATGTGATTTCCAATTAGAGTGAATTAAGTAGTAGATTTAAACTGAATCCCTTAATTTATTTCTATTGTGTATTTTGACTAGTTTTTTCTTTTAAGTGGAAATTGATTTCTATTTTCAAAATTGTTATCAAATGATTAATTTGATCGTAATAATTTATGTTTATATAAATTATTTGATTAAGTAACACATTTTAAAAAATTAAATTATTTATAAGATATTTTAATTGATCCAAAATCATTCTTATGATATATTATTTTAAATATTAAGTTTATATATTTCTACCATTTTTATTAATTTGATGTTTTTATTAATTTATGGGATTTAAGATTTTAATCATTTTTAAACAGATTTTTTATTGGGATCTCTCTTCACCATGCCTATTCATTTATCACTATCACCAATAAAACCAAACTAATGACACTTTATTCATTCCTAACTAAGAGATTACAAAAAAATCACATAAAACTAAGAACTAGATGCCTTATATTATTACTTACACAAAATAAAATACATCAATTAAAAGTGAATAAAATAATAGTGGGAAATAGATAGAAAATAATAAAATCATCATGACTATAAAATCTCCAAGATCATATTCGACCTTAAGGATCACTAATAACCAAACCAAACCTCTAATGAGGAAGATCACCATGAAAGGAGAGAGCATTATAAAAAATCTATAATTTGAAATAAGAATAAGGCATTGTGAAGTTAGAGTGGAATGAATGAATGAGTTGGTAAGTCTATATATAGGAAGGAAATTTTTTCATAATAAATATGGTTGTTAAAAAGATAGTTATTAATAAAATGGTTTTTGTTCATATATTCAATAGGTATACTGATGTCAAGTACTATTAAGTTTTAAATTTAAAATAATGTAACTCACAGTGAAATAAAAATACATCATTAAAATATTATATATATATATATATGAGTTATGGATAAATATTAATAATAATATTATTAAAATATGATATTATGTATATATAAAATTCAAATAAATATTTTATTTTCAATGAAGTAGTAAAATTCTATTTTAGAATATAAATAAACAATTTTAATTGTATTTATTAAAGCGTGTTTAGTATAGAAGTAATATTTCTTTTTTTAGGTATTTTATATTTTATTCTAATAGATTAAATTGAAAATATTGAAAATATTATAATATATTAACTGACATATTAATATATTTTAAATTAGAAATTAATATGAAATAATATTTAGAACACTTAACGATTAAAAACATCATTTTCAAAAAAGTTGGTTTTCTTTATATTTTAAATTTAAAACTAAATTTATATATTTTATAATCTAAAATAGATAAAAATAAATTCATATTTTTAATTATAATTTTAAATTTATCATAGCATAAATTTATTAAATTTCTCTAAAAAGATTCATTTTAGGATAATAGTGAAAAATACCATTTTTTCAAATAACACGAACTTCATGAAATTATTAATATATAAGTATGAATTTAAAAATTATGATACCTTTTTATAATTAAAAATATTATTTTATAAGTAAAGTTTTAATTTAAAATAATTTTTTTATTTATAAACCCCCATTTAATATTTTATAATTTAATATTTATTTTTAAAGGAATTATTTTTAATACATTATACATTTCATATTTAAAATTATATTTTATGACTTTTAAAAATTGAATAAAAAATTTATATCAAACATGGAATCATTATTTCAAAATTATATTGTAAATTCGATTTTTTTTGGTATAAATGATAAATTACATAGGTAAGAACTAGTTATGGTGAAAACCAATATGGTAAAAATGAGTGACCTAAGAGGTAAAGAGAAAAACATGCTAAAAAAATATTTTAATTAAGTGGTTTATGTGTTTATAAAACTTATATCTTCTGATATCTATTATTTCTAAATTATGGATCCATTTTCCTTGAGATTGACTATATAGTATTGATTTTTTTGGTATTTATAAAAATTCAACTCCTTTCTTACTTATAAAAGGGGAACTCATACCATCAGTTTCACTCCTACAAAAACCCATTTAGTTTAACCCACACTCTACCCAATACTTTCTTAAAAACTCTTATCCACATTTAATAGGTTTTGTTATACTCAAAATACAATACTTTAATGGTTTAATCCCCTTCATAAAGAAGAAAAGACGGGTATTATGGTAGAGATTTCTAACCACTTATTCTTATTTTATTTTTTACTTATGTGCATTTATTATTTACCAAATTTATTTTAAAATTATATTTATGATAAAATAAGTATAATTTTTTCACTTTTAGTTTATTATAATTATAGAACAATCTTTAACTACTCTTCCTTTATCCTTAAGAAAAGTGAAAATGACATGTGTGTGTGCATATACTACCACCTCAACAAATCGTCATGACTAATTTTTTGTAAACACCTCACACATCTGGTGATAGTGATGAATGGAATAAATTATTATGATATTTATAACATATTTTATATTATTAAATTAGAAAACATATTATTCATTTCTCTCATTCTATAGAAAATGAAATCGTCATCCATGTGCAGGTCTAAACAACCACCTCCATGGGATGATTTTTTTCCAATTTTTTTCATCAATTCATTACATGGATGGTCATGCTAATGGGTTTAATAGATAAATATAATATTTATGATATCATTAAGGCTCTATTTTGAATAAATGTACAAAAAATTATTGGTATTATCAATAAACAATTATCATTAATTCAATAATTTAAAACAAGCATACTGGGAGGAAAATATTTAATTTAAATTATATAATATTTTAATATCCATTAAATATTCTTCAAATTAAATTATAATTATTATATATCACACTAATAAAACTTTAATTATATCATTATTCTACTATTATAATGATATTTCAATTAAATCTCCTCATAATCATTCATTAATGACATGTTCATGTTTCGGTCAGTTTGACCACATAGTTTAACAATGCTTTTAAATTATATCTTGTATTATTATGAAAAATTAATTAATGGTATAATATAATATAAATATTTATATAATTAATATATATTTTTTAAATGATACATAAATATTTAACTCATTAATTATTAAAACCCCCTTTCACAGGTTGAAAATCACCGAAAAATGTTCATTATCAATTTCATCTTCTAGGATAACGACTAAAGTACTCATGAAAGAAAATTTGAACATAATAAATCATTATAATTAATTAATTATTGTTAATTAAATGAACTTTAAATGATTTAATTTTTAATAAGAATGAATACTAACAACGGTCCAATGAAACCAATACAAATGGTCAAAACTATAATCACTCAATATGGGAAAATATGCCCAAACTAAATAATATGAATGTATAAAATGATTATAAATGAAAATTATATATAATTTTAGGTATTAATATCTTTATACGATATAATATTGAGATATTTAGATTTTTTATAGGATGTTAGAGCTTATTTGGCTATACCAGAATAATGGTAAGGGGTTCTTTGTCTCAAATTTAATTTCATGAGACTTATTTCTTAATATGAACCCTAATACCTTTAATATTTTGTTGTTACATACTAATGAATTACTTTTACTGTATTAAAGGGGTTTTAGGATACTTATTATGTACTTTATTTAAATTCACATCAATTTAAAAGATACCAAACTTATAAGTGATCAAAATGTTACTCAAATCCCAAGGGCTTAATTAGAAAAATTATTTTCAAATCAAGATTGTTTTTAATGATAAACCATATATTAAATGTGAATTATTTATAAAATATCTCATAAATTCCATTTTATATTCTCATTGTTTTATATTTTCCCTAAATATATCATTTATCATTGAAACATATTTTTTCTGAAGTGTTTCTTAAAAGTGAAACTAACCCCATGTATTCTTTTCAATCAAGAACCTCCTTTTTCCATGTCCTATTTTGTTATATACTTTTTAAAATTTTATTATCTATACATAAAATATTATTAAGGTCATTTTATACTACTTGATCATACTCAAAAAAATGTAATGAAAATTTTAAAATTCTCAATATGGTACATTTTCATCAAAGTGTAAAGAGAATTTATTTTTAAATTTTTCCTTGTGAGCACCTTTTCCAACAATATTTTTCATTTTATGTGATAATTAATTTTTAATATTTAAAGGATTTCTAAAATAAATTTTTTATTCTTCGTTATTTATGAAATATTTCTATCTAAATGTTTTCAAAAAGATCATGGATGTTTCTTATTTCAAAATGAATTTTTCCTAATGATCTTAAAAATGGGTTTCATCTAATTTAAAATCCATTGACATGGATTATAATTGATCAAGGATATTATTCTAATATTTCCATCCACTTACATTCTCTAGATGGACTATGTTATATCCTTATTTTTTTGTGGAACGATCTCTTACTACCTTTTTATTTCCTAATCATTCACTATGTATGATCCTAATTTTTCACCCAATGCCATTACTTGGTGAATACCCTATTATGATTCATTTGATTGATGGGTGTTCACCAAGATTCAATACATTAATTTATTTTGGTAAATTATTTTCTTAACTTTATTCCCTTTATCTATATTGTGTAAATACCACATGCTTCATTATATTTATTAAATAATATTTAACTATAAAATTACTTCACCTTATTGGATACCCATTTATTATCCATGGGTTCATCATGTTATTATTATCAACAGAATTATGAATGATTTAATTTTGTGAATCCATATGAAACCCATTTTATTTACATGGGTTTTTATGATTTGTTGAATGAAACACATTTTCATTCTATGGATTATTTATGATATGATAAGTGAATGGTTTTAATAAGGCACTGAAAAGTAAAGATGATGAAGAGTACAATTCTATTTTTCCCTCCAATTATTTGGTTAAATTTATATATATCATTGGATATTGTATTTGTGAGTAAATTTTTATTTAATCAGAATTTTGGGGATTGATGATGTGGCTTATGAAATTAATTTTCCCCATACTAATGTTTGTCAAAAATTAGAAATATGTTTCACAGTTTTTTTCTTATTCTCATGAATATATTAAACTCTCATGGACCATGTTTTTTGAATCATGTTTCCACACTCTTTTGATTCATGTATTATGTTATTCCAAGAAATATTCCATGATTTATGATCAATGATTTATTATGTATGAACTTTTTTATATATCTTGTTTATACCCATATGCTCATATTATTTTCACTTATGATATTTAAATTTTATTGCTTATATTTTCCCATACTGAGCATTTGAGCTCACTCCTTTATTAGGTTTCCATTTCCCCATGTTATGAATATTATTATAAGTTAACATAATTCTAGAAGCTATATAGTGTGACTTAATTTTATTGAAATGTTCCAAAGTTCTATAAAATAAGAAGTTTATATAGCTAATCTCTAAAACACTAAACCTATCTTTACTATGGTTGTGTGATTATTTATGAGATTTAATAATTTAACCATGATATCAATGTAATATTTATATTATGTTTAGCTTGGATCGCTATATAGTTTGTGTTATTTTTTTGAATTATGATTGTGGAAACTTAGGTGTAAATGCTTAGATAGATAATGATTAGATTTAAAGTATTAGGTTAATTATAACAAGTATGACCACATATGATTAACATTTACAATTAATTTAAGCTAAAAATGGTGATTAGTAATTTGGATAATGAAAATTCTCATAAAAAGTAATAATTATTTATTAATGAGTAAAATTTACAAAGTCACAATTTCTATAAGGGTGTATAATGTAACATCTCATATTTTAAGTGAATATTTTTATAAATTTTCATCCTCAAATTATATGTTTATCATTAACTTAATTTATTTTACTTTTTTTAATTATATAGTTCTTTAAATTTTTAAAATATTTATGACTTAATTAATTTCCTTTATTAAAGAACTAATTCTCTACAAAATATTATTTCTAGTACAAAGTAATAATGCGAATAATGTGTAACATCTGTGATCCATTTCACCTCATCTATGAGTGAACCAAGTGATACATACTTCTATGATACCTCCCTATATTCCAGAGGCTACAGACTAGTTGTGGGGGTCAACATATAACAAGTGGAGATACTATAAACTCAGGTACACATAACCATCCAAGCATAGAAGAAGTAATACCGAGGAAATAATTATACCCATACAACAAAATTATGAGATAAATATAAATCTATAAAAAATAAACAAATTTTAGGGAGACATCATCAACAAGTCTCTGGTCCTGGCTCAGAGTGGTCTCTTAACTCCACCCAAGCTCCACCAACTAGACCATTTATAGCAGTAGGGGCCTTTTAATTAACTTTTCAATGAAACATGAAGTATACTTAGGTATAATGGAACCCAAGAAGGGTGTTATTAAAACTCCCTAGGATACCACCAACAATTTCCTAATAATGTTCTATAAATACATGTCCTTGTTTAATATAAAAATCTAGTAATGTAAATAAAAAAAACATGTCAACTTGGGGAGTGATCCTTCAAATCCACATGTGACCATAATCAATTTGGATAATGTCATAATGGGATTATATACCCATTTTCTTAACACACACGTCGAGGATGAATGATATATAAATCATCATGGATAAATAAAGCGGAATGAGAGACCACTATCAAGTAAGCTAGGAGAATGGTGAATGAAAAATATAGTCTATTTAGCTGAATGATCCATAAACCACCTTACATAATTGGTGAAAAATCCATCACATAAGGAACAAGGAATCACCGATCTATGGAAGAGAATAAACCACCACTACCCATGAACTAGGTTGATGATGTACCATTGTCTCATAACACAAATGGGTGAGGAACCACTAAAACATCTCAACTGGGTGGATAATATACCACCTATATCAATATTGGAGTATATGATATACCACATTATCATGTATTTATACAGGTGATGCACACCCTAAGATGAAATGAATGGGTGGATTATATACACCAATAACCATCCTCTAGGTGGATGATTCACCACTTGTATCACATATCAAGTTGCTGGTACACTATTGGTGCTATGTTCATGGTGTATGATATATTACTGAATTAAGTCCCCATGTAGATGTTGCACCATTGGTAGAACTCCCAAAATTAGATGATGCTCCACCAACAGAAACCAAAAGTGGATGATATACCAAATGTTTTGTACCCCCAAAGTGGATCAAGTTCCATAATTACATTGGATTCCATGTTAACAATGGATTAATGAACCTATTTTAATAGAAAAGTTACCACTGATACACTATTATTAAATTCTAGTTGGGTGGGGTACCATAATGAGTCAAGTACTCATAAATATGAAAAATACATCATAAAATATCAATTTGAAACATTTGAAATTTATTAACATGCTAAGTGTTATGGTGTTAGGGGAAAAACCTATTTCAAAATCACATGACTATGATATTAAACCTATACCCTAGTATATACTCAAACCAAATCCCACTAAGGAGTAAACTAAGGAACTACAATAGGCTTTTATGTTTATTTCCCAATCAAAGGTAACCATACTTTCTCTGAAGTCATCCTTTCAAATTCAATTCCATATGAAGATTGATTTTAATTAACCAATGTTGGAAATTCACACCTTTCATGGGCTACTCAAAACCATTTAGGTTTTATTCATATATCAGAGATTCTAGAAAACATGTTTAATTTAGTTTAAGGGAATATGAAAGAAAGTGGAATTTAATATATTTTATATGATGAATGGAAATAATTTGAAAAACACTAGTAAAGAAAGGGAAAAGATACATGGTTCTCATTAAATACCACATACCAGTTCGAAATCAAATGAATGGATTTGGTAAGTTTTGGAAATTCCTGAGAATCAGTAATAAAGAAATATATACATTAACACAATTCTAAAATCCAAAAATAGTGGAATAATGAGTTTTTTATTTTTTAGTATAAACCTCCCAATACATATGGGACACTAAATTGTTGAAGTATACATAGGATCTAACTTATTGGTATAATAATGATGAGAGAGATGAAGGGGGTGTGATTTTTATTCTTCCCAAATAAGAACAAAATATAATTTTTTAAAAATTAAAAAATAGATAATTAAAAATAAAAAAAAATAAAAAAATAAAAAACCCATTTATGAATCCATTTGATTCCATACTTGGGGACGTTGGCCATGTAATTACCCACCGGGAGGCACTTCTAGCACTACCTGATGAACTAGGTGTCCAGTACTTCTCCATCAGGCACTTGATGTCATCTGTTAAGGGAATAAAGAACTAACACATGGGATGTTTCCCTAAAACAAGCTCTTGAGCACCGAAAAATTCATAAAACATAATTACCCAAAAAACATGAGGTTTTGTGAAAATATAACGGGAAAGATACCTAATATAGATGTAGGGTGTTAAATAAAGAAAATTAAAATATAAATTAACAATCATTTTATTATTTATTCATCATGAAATATTACATATGAAGTATAAATTCACTCTATAAACATAAAAATAATAAAATTAGATAATTAAAACAAGAAAATAGTGGAACTACAATTTGAAATTCTAGTGTCATGATCTCTTAGAATTTTCATAATTGTGAACAAAAATTTAAGAAGGAAACAAACTATTAGAAATAAGATTGGTAGTTTTTAAATAAATAATAATCCAAATAAAGAGAATATATAGTGAATAAATAATGCTGAAAATAATAGGTATTAATAGGTTTTTTAAAGTTATATGACCATTAGAAATATAACCGTTATAAAATATGACAACCGGGCCCCAATGATAGCACAACCACCCCGCGTTAACATGGCCATCGGGTCCTGTCCTACCAGGTACCACCAGTTTCCCCCGCAGACACGTGGGGCCCACCCCAGGGTCCACCCATGTGCCTGAACAGGTCATATGACTAATGACAGTCCCCACAGGCCAACACTTGTCCTTTCCGGTGTGCTTTGTCCTCACTCACACACACCCTGGAAAACTTCCCAGAAGGTCAACCATCCTGAACACTACTCCAGGCCAAGCACGCTTAACTGTGGAGTTCTAATCAGGCAGGCTCCTGAAAAGGAATGTGAACCTTGTTAACATGAGTCATATAATTTAGTCATTTAACCCTTTATCATTTGGGGACGTTACAACCACCCCCCTTTAGAGCACAACATCCTCATTGTGGGCCCTACATATCAACCTAGGCAATGCACCGTACTTAAGGATGAGTTCCTCCTCTGATACCAAATGTGACAACCGGGCCCCAGTGACAGCACGACCACCCCTCCTTAACATGGTCGTCGGGTCCTGGCCTACCAGGTACCACCAGTTGCCCCCGCAGGCACGTGGGGCCCACCCCAGGGTCCACCCACGTGCCTGAACAGGTCATATGACTAATGAAAGTCCCCACAGGACAACACTTGTCCTTTCCAGTGTGCTTTGTCCTCACACACACACACCCTGGGAAACTTCCCAGAAGGTCACTCATCCTGCACACTACTCTAGGCCAAGCATGCTTAACTATGGAGTTCTAATCAGGCAGGCTCCCGAAAAGGAAGGTACACCTTGTTGGCATGAGTCATATCATTTAGTCATTTAACCCTTTATCATTTGGGGATGTTACAACCACCCCTGTGGGAATAGTAACCTGACTATTAGAATGGTAACCTGGCTATTGGAATAATAAAATAACTATTAGGGTAAATAAACATCTATATAAATTTCACTATCTATTAAATTAGAAATTATAAGTATCAAAATAAAATTAAATAATTACCCAATCAATGGAAAATAATGTATGTATATTTGTACATTTTTAGTAATACATATTTTTCCTAATTTAATGAAATAATAATTTTAGTAGTAGAATTAAAAATAAAATTTCCCAATTTTGAATTTTATTTTGGAAAAATTAATATCATTTTGGGAATAATCATGTATAATTTTTTTATGGGTTATGTTTTTTTTAATTTTCATAAATAGTAAAATATAGAGCTGAATAATGAATTATCGTAAAATATAGTGTTTTTCATTGTATGTTAAATAAGGGTTAATCTCATAATAAATGATATAAGAAACGATTTTATAGGCCACTCATGCATAAATTACTCTATATAGTCTCATGAATCAAAACTATTTATTTTCCTAAGTAAAAATAACAATTTAATAAATATTTTATTCAAAAAACACCATTCCTTTCACCTATAAATACCACCCATCTTCCACTCATTCAACCTCACTTCTATAACTTCTTATATTTCAAAATACCCCAAAAAAACATCCAATAATTTCATATCAATATTTTTTAGGTTATGGTATTAATAAATTACCATTCCTTAAAGCTGATGTAACATTTGAAAGGAAAACTTATAGAGGAGGTAAATTATCTCAATCCAATAATTTCATATCAATATAATTATTGTATAAATTACTAAATTAAAACATAATAAATAATAAATAAGGATAAAATAAATTTTATTGACAACATTACAAATAAATTATCATGGTCAGTTGTATTGCCTAAACAAACCTGTTACAAAACCTTGTTCAATATAATACCTAAATCTTACACATGCTAAAGACTATTAATTTATGAAAAAATTATAACCACCATATCATTATTCAAATTCAATTTATGAACTCATGAGATAAATAATTAGTACCTTTATCACTATGATAACACAACATACCAAACCATTGAATAAAAATATTGTAATAATCGACATAAATATATTTAAACTAATAAATTATTAATGAATTATCATAAAAGTACAAAAAAATTTCAATAATAGTGAATAAGGATATTAAACTTGTAAATAAATAATTTATTAAATTCTTCTACTTATTATTATTTTTTATTTTTAATATATTTTAAATACATTTCTCACACCTTGATAGGTTTATACCACCAATGTGAGCAGTGATGTTTTTCATTATTACATTTCATTTTTCATTTTAAAAATTATTTTCAAGTATAATTACGATATTAATAAAAAATGAATTTATTTTTATGATATTTATCGGATAAAATTAAAATAATATTATTGATATTAAAAATAAACCTTAATATTTTTTTATCTTCTTAAAAAACACATCAAGGCATATTTATTAAATTTTTCACATTTTAAATTATCTATTTAATAGGTAACTTATATCATAAATGATTGATGTTGTAACACCACAATATTTTGTGAAATATATTTTTTGAATTAATTTATATTTTTGATATTTTTCATTTCACGTGACACTGGAAATAGTTATATATATATATATATTAAAAAAATAAGTCAAACATTCCTTCAACATGACACCAACATGGATTGTGCTACACACAATAATACATTGTATTACACTACATGAAAAACTGAATTGGCATGCGTTACATTAAATAATGACTTGGCGTACGTTACAGGCATCACTAAGTTTCTACAAAACGTATTTTTCTTATTATAAAGATTTAAAGAAAATAATAATAACCTTTCCATTAAACATAGTAATATTAATATTAATAAAAACTTATCAAAATTTTTTATAATGGTTTAATTTAAATAAAACACTGATAATGAAAAATATAATTTTTTTGTAAATTCTTTATATGTTTAAAGATATTATTTTCTCAAATGAACAGATCTTCGTAACCTTCTGTGAAAAAGAAAAATTTAATTTTAGACATATATGGAAATTTAATTTTATAAAATAAAATTAATTTTTGAATTTATATTTTTGAAAAATATCTTAGGGGGATGTTATTTTATTTTTCTGAGAAAAATCATATTTTGATGAATAATGAAAAATACTACATTTTAGTTAATATATTCATTTTCGTTTAAATAATTATTAATGTTAAATTATTGTATAATTTTTTTAAGGAAACATTATATTAATTATAAATCAGTTTATGAAATTTATTCCATAATAATTAATTTCACTTTGAAATGTAATATAAAAACTTTAACAAACTTTTGAACATTTTTCTACTTTAAAAACACGTTATTTCTTCCTATCTACGGTATTAGCCTTAATCTTAATTTTTCTGCTTCTATGAATAGAACTTTAAAAAATGGACATAAAACATTTTAATCAGTATAATATTTATATTATAGTTATATCATGTTAATTTTTGAAAAAAAAGGATTAGTAAATGTGATTAAAATTAATCATAACGATTATGGTCAAATTAAGCTTAATTAAGCACTAAACAATAATCTTAGGGGGAAAAATGACCTATCAACTTGTTAAAAACCCATTTTATAGAACTATTTAGTCCATAAAAATTATATTAATTATTTTTTATAGTTTTTATTACTTTTTGTAGGTAATAACATGTGTACACCTATGTTGTTTTTTAAAAATTGAAATGAGTCCTTTCCCTTCCCTATAAATGGCCACCACATCTTTCTCTTCTTCACACCTATCAAAACTCTTAGTATATGAAAATCTATACCCAATAAACTTATAAAAATACCTCTATTTCTACTACAAACCTCTCCTTATGAGGAAAGGAATCCAAGGATGCCCATTGGCATAAACAAAAAGGAGTTACCTAATTAAGAGGTAACCTCTTTTCTCAAGATCCTTTATTTTATTTTCCTTCTCCACCATCTATAAAATATTTAGTCCATGATTTCATAAAAAAATTATCCAAAAAATTGTATTATATTTTTATTCTAAGGGTTTTACTTGTACTTACACACGCCTCCATCAAATGGGTAACAAACATATAATTTACATGTACGACGAACTACCGCCTAACTAAATGATGATTGTTCATTTTTCCTTCAACTATCATGGAGGATATTATGATGGAATATCTATTTATATATGTTATATATTATATTATTATTTATTTAATATTATCTAATTATTTTACAACACACATCTTTATACTTTCCATTTTGTATTAATATGATAATTTTGTTTGTGGAAGTGTGGACTACACCCCCCTCAAAATGATTTGATTCGTTCATAAAATACATGGAATGTATTAAGGATGGATTTAGTGAATATATAAAATATATATGATATAGTAAAGCTAATTTAATAATTATATATACATATATATCTATATATATACATATATATACATATATGTATTTTAATTACTTTCTTTCAAGATGACAATTAAACGGAAATAGCGTTCATGCGTACATATAGCTTACCATCTCCATGAATGGTGTATTCTATTTCATAATTCCATATAAAATGGATTATTATAATAAAAATATAATGAATATAACTTATATTTAAATCATGGTTTACATTCTGGAAATCATGATATAAATATAAGGACTAAAGATATAACAAATTAAGACACATACAAAAATTTAAGAGGATATTACCCGAAGTGAAACATTAATATAGAATTATTAAAAATAGAGTAATATAAAACCATAATCAAATAATATATGGTATTATAATTAAGAATATAGTTTTTTGATATATTTATAATAAATATATATTTATTACACAATAGTTTTGAATGAGTATGACGAGAGTCACGACAAAAGGTATGAGAATTTCATGTCACTTTTTATTTATGTGAGATACATGATTTATTCACCACCACTCCCTTTTATATAGAATGTATAATACCCATGGATATATTCTATGATTATTATAATTAAATTTATGTGTATTTAAATATCTATTTATTTATATTTCTTTCATGTGGACTATGTTTTAAGAGTTACAAATTGGTAAAAATATTTTTTTTTCAATTTTCTTTCTTTGAGACACATGCCATGTTATGAACATATATTTTTTTAATGGGGTTTATATACTACCTTTAAAATTTTATATCCTGAATCTAATTATTTTAATTATATTTTATCTTCATTTAATATCATTTTCTTACATGGGTAGTATGGTTCAAAGTTACCAAATGGTAAGAGTTTATTGAAACAATCTCATCACTTATCGAGAATGATTTTGTTTATGCTTCCTTTGATGAAATATTATGACCAATATCTCAATTAAAATAATGAATTTTATTCACATCTATATATTAAAGATATATTCATGTATTGGTATCACTAATATAATCTTTGGTACATAAGATAATTAAGAATGGGTTTTTAGGAATACACAACTTTACCCTCTCTTCGGCCAGAAGGCTGTGTTCCTTCAAAACCATGTTTTCTAAAAAGGGTATCCAAGAATATTATACTAATATCTTATGATCATTAATTGTTTTTAACTTTTTTGTATTTTACCAATGGTTTTAGAGGAATCCTCTAATTTTTTTTGAATGAGGCAATTTTATAAACTTTTTACCTTGCAAAATAAATGTTATTTTTACCTCAAATGACATACACATTTACCCATAATCATTTCTATGAATATCCATTCTCATGATTAAATGTTAATTTTTTAAGAATGTGTTTTTAAAATTATTTTCAATGAAATGGTTATAAAAATCTTTTCAATATTATTTTATATTTTTTCAAAGAAAATGGTTTTCAAAAATGATTTCAACCCTTATTTATAAGTTTTCAAAGTATTTTCAAAGAAATGTATTTCAAAACATTTTAAATATTATTTAATGATTTTTCATGTAAAATGGTTTTAATAACATTTTCAAACTTTATTTATATGTTTTCCATGTTTTTTCAATGAAAAAGGTTTTTGAAATGTTTTGATGTTTATTTTATAAGTTTTAATGGAAAAAGGATTTAAATTTTTTTTCAATATTATATTAAAAGTTTTCAAGGAAAATGTATTTCCAAATGATGTAAATCCATTTTTCTATTTTTTAAAAGTATTTTTAGTGAAAATGGATTTTAAAAAGTTTTTATGCTTTCAAAATACTTTTTCAATGAATAAATGATATTTTCATCAATAAATATTTTTGAAATATATTTAAAAGTTATTTTCCATCTAATATGACATCTTTTGATGTTAATCAAGAACTTTTAAGAAATTATCCAAAGGTTCCATTAATATTATTTCTTGAATAGTCTATGTTTTTATGGAATAATTCTTATGACACCTGTTTTACTTCAACATGTTATATTTTTTGAATCCCACTTCTCTTTATGGGTTATGATTTGATGAAATTATTATGAAACCTATATATTTTCCATAGGTTATGATGTGATGAAATATTAATGATACCCATTTAATTTATTGGGTTATGAATCAATGTTTATAAAACCCATCTCTTTTCAAGGGTTATGACATGATGAATGTTTTTTGGAAAAATCATGTATGATTTCATTATGTGATGGGTGAGACCTATATATCCTTATAATGAATTGGTTAATGATAAATGTCTTATGAGATCAAAGGGAAAATGGGAGGTAATACCAAGCCCAAAATAAGAGAGTATACAGGAGGACATCCCAAGCCTGAAACAAGAGGGTATACAGGAAGAAATATAAATCCTAAAACAATAGTGTTAACATGAGGTAATCCCAATCTAGAAATAATAGGGTAAATAAGAGGATATACCAAGCCTGAAACAAGAGGGTACATGGGTGGACATCTTAACAACGAAGAAAGAGGGTACAAGGGAGGTCATCCCAATCTCGAAGCAAGTACACATGTGACTAACCCAAACCTAAAAAGTTACAAAGTCCTTGGTAGGCCACCTTGACATAGGGTTTTTATATGATTATGTGTTTTCCACAATTCCATGTCCTATTCTTATGTTATGATTTCATGTCTTATGTTCATTATTTCTTAATGATTCATGTCCTATGAACCGAAAATACTTATTATGATCTCTGATATGCATGATATGATATTCAAATGTCATGTTCAAGTTCCATAACCTTTTTTTCATATTATGCTTACACATTTCCTTTATTTACCCTTACTGAGCATTTTATCTCACCCATTTCTTATGTTTCCTTTCCCTAAGTTATAATGAAAATTTTTATGTAGAAGTACTAAATATAGTGATCTTTGTGGGAGATGTTGAAGATATTCAACCAGGATAGAAGATTTTTTTTCCAAGTTTCCAAAGACACTAAACTATTATAGTCCTCAGGAATATATTTTTGTAATGTACTGAATATACATTTAAAATGATGTAATATCTACGTATACTAAGATTGGGGCACTATAGTTGGTATTAAAGTAAAGGTTTATTCAACCTTTAGAAACTAGGATTATAAAACATTTGTGAGATCCCTAGGTATATTTATATGGATATCTATAGGGATATCTCTAAGGATAAGTATAAGGTTGAGTTAATTTTTAGGAAAAAGCATTGGAATTTTAGTAAAGGATTGAGTGAGTAGTTTACTAGAAATACATCCATGTATAGATACTACAAGTGGATGTGGCTCTGGCACAAATGTACCTAAGAGTAACAACTCTGAAAAAATGTTCCAGACCTAACTTAGGGTAATATGGTATAAAACGAGGGGCCATAATGCACACCTAATTTGACACTCCAGGGGGATATGCTTTAATAATTCACAAACTCTCCACAAACCATCATTATCAATTTAAATATAAGTTTTCTATGAATGGACTAGAATTAAACTAGGGTTTCATAGATTAAGGAAGGTTTCATAATTTAAAGATATTATAAGTAATTATTTTCATGACTATGTGGTTTTCTTCTATGATAAGTAATGATCACACTATGCTTCTTGTTTTAGTCAATGATGGGAACCAGAAGGCATTAGATTAAAGTTGAATGTGATGGACAAATTTCTAATGATAATTCATGTGGGATGATCACAAGAGTGAAATATGTTGTCATCTTACCAAATCAGTTTTCAAAGAACTTGACTAATGATGTGTACCTTAACCAACTCTCAAAGTCACCAAGGGAGTGAAATAATAAGTTCACTAAGAGTTCGGGTAATGGAGACCATGGAGGAAAGAAGAATCAATTTTTTTGTGTCATTAATGTGGAAAGAATCAACTAATTTAATGTATTATAGGAAGAATAAGATGTTATTTCTATGGAAATGAAGGACCCAAATAATGTGTATACAAGGGAAAATAAATATTTTGGTTAACGAATTGGAAGAGACTATTTTCCTCCCTAATTCATCATCGATGTTTAAGTGTTTTAAGTGTGGAATAAATTGTTATTATGAAACTCAATTTCCCATAATGAAAGATCTTGAAGAGAATTTTAAAGGTGTTATGAGTATTGGTTATACTTCTAGAGATAATGATATTACAAATGACATGTAAAAGGTATGTGATGTTCATCTATTATTGTTTATATTAAACATTGGAAGCATGATTAGATTGAGGTTGAGGAACCTTAAGATATGATTCACATTTCATATTATGAGAAATAGGTATTACGGAATAATTTGATGAAGATTGAATAATGGTTTAATAATAAGGTCGAATTAATGAAGTATTTATATTTTGGAATTCATGTATTATGTTATATGAATCATGAAATATAAAAATATTTTCATTATAATTTTTTTATTATGGATTTAAAAAAGACATGTTGAATGGTGATGAAAAGATAGAAAAGTGATTTCTTAGAAATGTGATATTTTGTTTAGGGGAACGTAACCCTTAAATAATGTCTGACATTGAGATAATGATGTTTGGATAAATATATACTATATATGAATAAGTAAATTGGACAGTACAGACTACCCTGGAATAGATTATTGGAAAAGTGTTCGATGTCATCATGAATGAAGTTTAAAACTACTTATATTTAAATAATATATCTATTAATCATTTAAATAAGTAAGAATTCATGTTTTCCAAAAGGATATATGGTAATTAAAGTTATTACCATGATTTAAGAAAATATACGATGAGGGAATTCACATGTTAGGAATGTGAAAACCAATAGTTACTTTGTGTTTTCTGGGGGATCAATGTTATGTTGATTTAGTGTCATTATTATTATTGTTTTATAATTTTAGATTTTTTAAGGGTTATAATGTTAACCATTTATGGAAAGATTAAGTTACACTTAAAATTAAGTTTATGAGATTAATGTTATATCTCCCCATATGAGGATTTATGCATAACCTGTGCTAACCATTTCACTAAGATATTAAGTTAAGGTATATGGAATGACTTATCATTCAATTTATTGATATCATGATATGTTGGTTCTTCTATAATGACCAATTCAACATCATTATCTATAATAAGAGATGAAGTGGAAATTGATCAAGAAAAAACCAAAGGGTGAGATTGTACATATGAGAAGGAAAACAATCAAGTAAGTAATATTCCTTATGTTCCTAGAAAGTAAAATAATTCATCAAATCTAGGAAATGGATATTGAAAAAAATTATTCTAGAACCATTATATTTGATAAATCATATGGTTCCTTAGGTCATTGTAGATTTATGGTTTTGTGATCAACCAGTTATGCTGATCAATGTTCTCTATCAATCTCCATTAGAACCATATTGTTATAATTTTCTTCTATATACCTAATTTCATTTCCCACCTATGTTATCCTATGTGGAAACCTAGTAATATGTTACTTTGGATGAGCATTATGCTTCCAACTTTCATTTTTTAAAGGAAGTTTTAGAATTCATTTGTATGATGTGGGTTTTTATGAAATGAACTTTCAAGTATTAAAAAACTGATAAACCAAATTAATTTTGAGAGAGAAATTAATTTTAAGGGGGGTATAATGTAACACCCAGTGATTTTGTGAAATACCATTTTGAATTAATTTATATTTTTGATATTTTTCATTTCACATGACACTGAAAATAGTTATATATATATATATATATTAAAACCCTAAGGAAAAAATTCCTTTCACATGGAACCAACCTGGGTTGTGCTACATACAACACTGACCTGGATTTCACTACATGAAACACCAAATAGGAATGTGTTACATGCAACACTGACATAGCGTACGTTACACGCAACACCGAGTTTCTCCGAAATGTCTTTTTTTGTTATAATTATTTAACAAAGATAATTAAAAACTATCCATTAAACATAGAAATATTAATAGTAATAAATACTTTTAAAATATCATTATAATGGTTTTATATAAATAAAATGTTTTTATAATGAAAAATATATATTTTTTCAAGTCATTATAAGATTAAAAATACTATTTTCTCGATTGAACATCTTTTCATGTCCTTCTATGAAGAAAAAAAATTAATTTTAGACACATATAAAAATTGAATTTAATAAATTAAACTTCATTTTGAAATTTGGAATTATTAAATTAATATAGGATGATTTTTGGGTTTTTTTAGAGGAAGATCATTATTTGATAAATAGTGAAAAATACTTTATTTTAGTTAATTAATTCCTTTTTATTTAAATAATTATTAATGTTAAATTATAATTTAATTTTTTTAAGACCACATCTGACCAATTATACATATATCAATATAATTTATTTCATTATAATAAATTTTACACTGATATTGAATATAAAAACATAAAAAAAATTTGAACTTTTTTTTACTTTAAAAACTTATTATTTCGTCCTGTTTGCGTGATTAGCATTAGTCTAAATTTTTTTACTTCTGTGAATTGAATTTCGATAAATAGAAATTTTATTTAATCAATATAATTTTTATATTATAATTTTATCATGTTTATTTTTGACCAAGAATTAGAGTAAAAGTGATTAAAATTAATCATAGTGATTAAGGTAAAATTAAGCTTAATTAGGGCCGAAACCTTAATCTTAGGGGCCAAAATGACCTATAAACTGGTCAAACCCATTTTATAGAATGTTTTCAGACATAAAATTTCCATTATTGATTTTTTTTGTTTGGTTTTACTTTTTAAAAGGTAATAACATGTGTACACCTAACTTGCTTTCAAAAATTCTATATGATTTTTTCCTTCCCTATAAAAGGCCACCAACTTTACCTCTTATTAAAACCTCTAAAACCTACTAGGTTCAGAAAATATCTACCTAATCCACTTATAAAAATCCCTCCCTTAATCCTAGAAGTCTATCCTTAGGTATAAATGAATCTAATTAATCCTTTTGACCCAAACCAAAAGGAGTTACCCGATTTAGAGGTAACCTCTTCTCTCAAGCTCATTTATTTTATTTTACTTATCCACCATATAAAATATATTTATTAGGTGAATGTATAAAAAAATATCCTAAAAATAATAGGATATATTTATTCTAATTTTTTTTCCTACACTTACACACACCTCTATCTAATGGGTAACAAAGAACTGTGTACGTGTACGTCCAATTACTGTCTCACTAAATGATGACTGTTCATTTTTCATTTATCACATATCATGGTAGAAATTATGATAGAAAATATATTTATATATGTTATATATTATATTTATTTTTTCTTTAAACTCTATTAATATATTATAACACATATATTTTCACTTTATATTTTATGTTAATACGATAATTTCTTTTGAGGAAGTGTGGATTACTGCACCTCAAAGCGTTGTGATTCATTCATACACTCCATGGAAAGTATTAAGTATGACTTTATTGACTATATATGAAATATATTATATAATAAATATATGTTAATAATGATATATACATATATATCTTTTACTTTCTTTCTTTCAACATTATAATTAAATTGAAATAGTGTTCTTGCATATGTATGGATTCCCGTCTCCATGAAAGGTGTATTCCATTTCATACTTCTATATACTATGGATTATTATAATACACATATAATTAATATAAATTATATTTAAATCACTGTTTAAATTATGTAAATCCTAATATAAATATAAGAACTAAATATATTTCAAATTAAGACACAAGCGAAAACAATATAGATATTACCTGAAGTGAAATATTAACATAGAATTGTTCACAAGAGGGTAATATAAATACATAATAAAACCATATATGGTATTATAAGTAATAATATGGTTTTTTATAGATTTATAATAGATTTATAGTTATTATATTGGAGTTTTTAACTAGTACGACGAGAGTCAAGACACAAGGTAAGAGAATTTCAAGTCACTTTTTATTTTCATGAGATACATTCTTTATTCAGAACCCATTCCTTTTTTTGTGATGTGTATACTAAACATTTATGTATTATATGATTACTATAATTAAATTTATGTGTATTTAAATATCCTTTCATTTATATGTATTTTATGGGGACTATGTTTCAAAATATACTAAATCAGTAAGAGTGATTTTGTCTCAAAATTTCTTCTTCGAGACACATGCCATGTTATGCACCTATATTTTTCCATGAGGTGTATATATTGACTTTGTAATATTATATCACAAAAATCCTTATGTTAATGATATTTTAAGCTTCATTTTATTTCATTTTATTATATAGGGAGTATAGTTCAATGTCACCAAGTGGTAAGAGTTTATTGAAACAATCTCATTACTTATAGAGAATGTTTATCTTTATGATTCCATTGATGAAATATTATGATACATATCTCAAGAACATTCATGAAATTTATTATCCTATTTATATTCACGATATATTCAGGTATTAGTACCATTAATCCACAATTTTCTATAAAATATAATTAAGAATGTGTTTCTAAGAAAACCTGAAGTTAGCCTCTCTTCGGTAGGAAATCTATGTTCCTTCAAAACCAAGTTTTCTAAAAAGGTTTTCCAAGAATATTATAATAATATCCTAGTATAATTAAAATTTTTCTTACACCTTTTGTCTTTCAACAATGTTTTCAGAGGAGTCTTCTCATCAATTTCCAAACATGGAATTTTTCTATCCTTTTTACCATGAAAAATGAATGTTCTTTTTACCTCATATGACATGTAAAAATTTACCCACCATCATTTATGTGGATCATATTTTTCTTGTTTAAAAGTTAATTTTTAAGAATGTGTTGTTAATGGAATTTTCAATGAAATGGTTATAAAATTGTTTTCTATATTCTTTTATAAGTTTTCATGTAAAATGGTTTTCAAAATGCTTTTAAACCTTATTTATAAGTTTTAAAATTATTTTCAAAGAAATGGATTTCAAAAAAATTTCAAGATTATTTATTGAGTCTTCATTTAAAAAAAATTTCAAAAAATTTTAAATCTTTATTTATATGTTTTAAAAGTATTTTCAAGTTTTTTTTGAATTTTTCTGAAGCTTATTTTATATGTTTTCATGGAAAAAGGTTTTTAAAATGTTTTCAAGATTCTTTTAAAAAATATAAAGGAAAAAGTTTTTAAAAATGATTTCAAGACTTATTTTTATGTTTTCAAAGTATTTTCAAAGAAAATGGATTTCAAAAAGTTTATACACTTTAAAAATGCTTTTCAAAGAAGAAAGGATATTTTCCTCAAGAAATATTTTCAAAATATATTTCAAAGTTATTTTACATTTAAGATGACATCCATTGATGTTAATCAATATCTTTTAGAAAATGATTCAAAGTTTCTATTTATATTATTTATTGAATGGTTTATGTTTTGATGGAATAATTATTTTGACACCCATTTCAATTCCCTAGGATATATTATTTTTAAACCTACTTATCATTATGGTTTGATGATATAATTATGAACACCATTTCTTTTCCATAGGTTATGATGTGATGAAATGTTAATGATACCCATTTAATTTCATGGGTTATGATTTGATGTTTGTAAAAAAAATCTATTTTCATGGGTCATGACATGATAATTGTTTTTAGCATAAGCATGTATGATTTCATTATGTGATGGTAGGGAATTATATCTCCCTCCAATGCATTTGATAATGATAAATGTTTTATAATCTCAATGGGTACATGTGAGGGAATCCAAGCCCAAAACAAGAGGGTATATGAGAGGTCACCCCATGCCCAAAACAAGAGGGTATACAGGAGGATATATGAATCCCAAAACAAGAGGATAAACAATAGTAAATTACATGCCCGCAGCTAGAGGGTAAATGGTAGGAAATTCCAAGCATGAAACAAGAGGGTACACGGGAGGACATACCAATCCCTAAACAAGATGGTACATGAGAGGTCATCCCAATCTTGAAGCAGGTACATAGGTGATTAAACCAAGCCTAACATGTTACAAATGACTTGTTAGGCTTCCTTGACATTTTTTTTAAATGATTTAGTGTTTTACACAATTCCATGTTCTATTACTATGTTATAATTTTATATATTATGTTCTTTATTTCCTTATGATTTCTATATTATGAGCTTCAAATATTTATTATGATCTATGATTTATAGTGTATGATCTTCAAATGTTATGATCAAGTTCCATACCCTTTTGTTCATATTATGCTTACACATTTCCTTTATTTACCCTTACTAAGCATTTGAGCTCATCGATTTCTTATGTTTCATTTACCCAGGTTATAAAAAAAGGTTTTAGGTAGAAGTAATAAAGGTGGAGATCTTTATGGGATATGTTGAAGATATTTCACAAGGATAGAAGATTTTGTTTCCAATATTCCAAAGACACTAAACTATTACAGTCCTCAGGCATTTATTTATGTAATGTACTAAATTTTCATCTAAAATGATGTAATATCCATGTATGCTAAGCCTAGGTTTCTATAGATATGATACCATTACCTTTATAATTTTATTCTTATGAAACCCTATAAAACAAATGACTAAATGTTACGACTATACCGATGCAATATTGGATTTGTGGAATGATCATCCTCAAAATGATCAAGGAAATAAAAATTAATTTAATAAATTAATTATAAATGATAATAAGAAAATTAAAATTAATAATAATGATAAAATAAATATGAATAAATTTTTGAAATATTTAACTAATAAATATTTTTTTTCAAAAATTTATAGGGCATACATGTATTGGCACAACACCGTGGGTCTATGGAGAAACATTGGAAAGACTATAACTTCTTATCCAAGTAATTACATAGTATTAATAATTTCAACAGATATAATAACCATCAAGAACAAATAAATGGAAAACATATCAAAAATCCTAACAAGTAACCAAGCATCACACACTATAACTACAAGATGAATACATAACATGTCAGACAGTCAAATAAATAAAATTTCTAAAACCAAAACTGAAAAAGATATCAAAAAATGGACCTATGTTCCAACCCTATCCTGGAATCCCATACTCCAACCCTTCATCCCATGCAAAACAAAAAACAGGTTCCCTATCATGAACCTATATAAGAAATAAAGTACCATATGGTTAGGTAACCAAGTGTCATGGTTACCCGAGTAGGGTGTGATTATAACTCTATAGTCCACCACCAACAATGTCTAAAGTAATAGCCAGTATATTCAATATTGTATGTAGGTAATAAAATTGAAGAAATAAAAAAGTAAACTAAAGGAATATAACTGTTTCTCATGTTTAATAAATTAACAAGTAACCATTTTTTTCATTAAGTTCTCATGTGGTAACCAAATAATTGAAATGGATCTGGTCACATTGAATACCTAAGACAAGGCATAAAGGGTTATACATTTTTAATAAAAATGGAATTCACTAATCATATTAGATCAAAATACCTCAGAGCCTCATTCCTACAATCAAGTCATTCCCATTTGTTTGTGAAGCATAAAGTCTCAATATGACATCCGAAACTATACCATATCTACACATTGGTAGAAATAAATCCTTAGTAAAACATCCCAACCACACATTACAAAACACCTACCTTGGAGACCCAGTCCAGGTAGTCTCATCAAATGAATCTATTAGGGGAAAATATCCTCAGTTTGACTCCCAAACCCGTGCATTATTCGGGTGGGGTATAGAGCCTCATACAACATAACCGATGGGAATAGAACTAAATGTTAATACCCCACATACCACTAAGCTATGTGGACATGATTCTTTAACCATAACACATTTATCAAACCCACTTCATAACCATTAAACACCTTTATCATTTACAATCATAACTCATTTTTCATATCCCACTTACAAGGATTTACAGATTAACACATACACCATTATGCCAAACACCCCTTATGCTATATTATCCACTAGACAACCATTAACATAAAATTAATTTCAAATGCTAATGAAATCAAACAAATAAATTTATTCATTTAAAGTCATCTTGAATATACCCTTTAAAACAATGGTATTCCTCTTAGAATAATGACTAATTCATTCCCCAAGGATTTCATTCCAATTATAAAACAATCATTAAAATTTTTTCACAAGAAAGTGTCCACACCCCCATTTCAAAATTTCATTTTAAATCCATTAAGAAGAACCTCATTTCTATTCATTTCAAGGTAAAAACATCCTTTCAGAACATTACTATATTTTAAAACATCAATTTCCTTCATTCAAAACCATGACCGAGTCAAAACCAAAAATAATCTTTTAAAATACTTCAAAAACCCCTTGGGCAATCACAATACTGACATGAAATAATCTTGGTTATCCTATTAACTAATCCCAAATACCCAAATACAATTTACACACCATTAATTTCCATAATTACCCTATCTTAACATTTACTAACTCAGTTCACCATTTTCATGGGTTTAACATAATCAAAGAGAAAATAATTAAATAGGGAACAATAGTGTAACAACCACACACACACATATATAACATCAAGACTATGGGAAAGATATTTAATTCCACCTACCTCGGGTACATTAGCAACCACTTTCTTAAACTCCAACATTAAGCCTAACTAAAACACCATTTAATGTCCCAACATAAAATATTATAGTGAATTAAGGGGTTTAGGATTTTTGAAGGAGACTAAGCCACACACCAAGACACTTCTATAAAATGGAAGGAAATATAATTGAAGACTTACCTAAAGCTTAGATTCGCACTAAATGCCACTCTAAACACATAGGAATCAAAGGAGAATCATCTTTGGAAAAGGAGGGGGATGCAGGTTTGTCACCCAAGATGGAGGGGGTCCAATGGGATGGAATATCTTGGAATAAACATTTAATCCCATGAGATAAAAATGTGAATTTAACACATTTTAAGTGGTGCATTGTTTGCCTACATGGTTGGTCAAATCATGTGGCAACCATTCATCTCCCACTGTTCAAGAGGGAACTAGGCCACATGGTCTAGCTGGCCACCAACATAGTTTGATAAACCATGTGGAGCTGGTGCGCTCTCATCTATACAAGGGGGAAACTAAGCCACAAATTTTACTAGAGGTACCTAACACCGTTTCGTTAACCATGTGTCCCCTTTTCCAGGTCGCACAGTTAAGGTGCATGGTTATTATTAACCATGTGCCAACCATTCAGTCAACACATATTGAGATCTCTTCCTACTTTACCATGTCCCAAACCCCCAAAATACCCTTGAAACTTTCCATACACCCTAAAACCATTTCATTATCAAAAAAAGGTTTTTTAAACAAAACATTAAACGAGAATATAAATCTACAACTAGTTGAGATCTTACAACCTCCCCACCTTATAACAGCTCATCCTTGAGTAATACTCCCCATATAGTACCAAGCCATCAAAAAAAGGTTGATCCATGGTCCCACCTATCAAAATTCATTAACCAAGTTTCCTTCAAAGGATGACTAAGTCTTCACCAAACTCAGACCAATGAAATAGTCATACCATAAAGAACATATCCATTGTGATCCGCAATGAAACTGATGCACTCCAAAGGGCACATCCAACTCAAACTCATAATCACCAACATCGAACAAAAGAGAAAGGTCCAGGTAATAGCATTGAACCACCAAACAAAATTATAATGATAAGGAACTATATTAACTTAGGATAGACAACTAGAACACCATCAGTCCAATCCTCTCCACAATATATAGACAAAATTGCTTGGCGCTATCTCATCTAATTACTCAAACCTCTAATGGTGAACTAAGCCAGGCATCACCCAAAAGTAACAAACAAATTACAACTAGATTTCTCAACCTATATCGATCTGAAACTTAAGGATAAATGGATTAACACCATATCCGAAAAATCATTGAACAACCCAAGTAGAACCTTAACTTCATGGTACTCAACTGGTTGAATCCAGATATGATGATTATTATCAACCCCAAAACACAAAGACGACACTCATCAGAGCCTATACAGCCCATTCTACCTATCACATCCTTAACCTAACACATTCCCACTATTTTTCTCCCCACCATACAATTTATCTCTCAACCACCATCACCTAGTGCAGGGAACCTAAACCATTGAAAGAGGGACCAACAGAATCTCATCTCAAATTTCACAACATACCCACCGCATTTCCCAACTCACTATTCCCCAACATCAATGAAAACTCCACCCAACTCTGGGAATTCATTCGTGATATCCAAACTACCTAGTTTGATCACACTTTCATCATCCATATCTCAAATAATGAAAATTTGGTCATTCTTCAAAATCCGTTCCCATTAATGGAGTGCACTTACCATCCCAACCTTAATCGGAGGTGGATGACAACCATCATATACATTCAATTCTACCCAACTCAGTTAGCCCATCTTGGCCAACTCACTCCATTGTAACCCAAAATCCATTGTTTTCATGTTTCCCCACTACCTAGACACATCACATTACCACCTAAGGAAAACCTCTATCATATGCATTCACCCACCAGAGACCATTCCCGACTTCTAGTGAAACTTCACCATCATAGCATTTGATACCCTGCAAGCTGTTGTTGGGATCTACATCACCCACTAACATGTCTTCGATGCCACCACTCATATTTCTCTCTAATAATCCACTTGAGATCGAATCCACCACTCAGATTTTTCAACCACCATATCCAAGTCCCACCTGGCCTCCCCAAAGGAACCCAAACATGTAACTCACAAGTTTCTTGTTGGGATCATGATGCCACCACATTAATCCATAGCCTTATCAACAAATATATTACTTATGTACCACTTACCACCATAGGAGTGTCATTTTCACAATTTTACTCAATCAATTTTGACCAACACAGCTCACGCTTGGATCACAAGCTGAACACCAAAACTGGACAATTCCATCTAGACTTTCTTGAATGAAAAAACATCACCAAACCCTACCCATTCCCAACTTTTGAGAAGGAAAGCCACAAATTCTGTTAAAATCTATTCCATCCCAATTACCTCTTACATAAGTGGTTGATGGTTCACTTCCCACCATACATCTTCACATATAAAACTCCTTGAGTGTATCCTATAAGAGGTTCCATTTCTATAAAAATCATATTTAGGTAGCTAGGTGTAAATTTAGAGCTCTCTCGGCATACTCAAGATGATGTCAAGATATTGAGAATGATCATCACTAACTAAAAGTATGTTAAGAATTCATCAATGAAATACACCAGAAACTATCCATCACTGCTATCACCTCTCACCACATGGAAACCTTAATCTGGTGAAAGTCTTGGGATTCCCTACTCACCATGTCTCATTAACACCTGACCATCATAAAACAAAAGGGATTTCCAACCAAACTCACCACATTTTCACAAATATCTACGAAGAATATATGAACCATCATTTCCTATGTCACTACCAATGCAACACCTCTCATGTCCTTCCAACACAAACCTGAAAATTTACAACAAAAAAATGATAGACAACACCAAAAAAACAAATGATCTGTTCCACCACCATGCTTCTCCCATTGGTTTCACAGAAAATAATAGGTGATCAACCCAAACAACATGTTCACCCATCCCAAATAGAACCGTGTTTCCCATCATGTGCCCACATATAGACCTCACCATTGCACTTGGGGTCTTACACTTTCCTACGACCACACACTAAACCTAATTCTAGATCAAACGAGTCATTTATTAGAAAAGATAGGCAAACCACCCATTCACTCATCTGACGATGCAACCAGGTCCATCATCCTCATTGGACTTGAGAAAATATCAAAATTCTCATCCAACAAACCAAACATTCATGCAAGAAAGATAAACCACATTTCTACCACCACCCCAGGTGTCACTTCCCTAAAAAAAGCTTCCATCCATGATTTGGTCACCCTTGCCTTGTTTTCCAAAAACCAATATCGATTCCCATATCAAACACCATCAAAACCACAGGAAAAGGCTCTTAATGACCTTTCATCTTTAAAAAGAGACCTTACAAACAAAAAAAGCACTTAGATATCATCCCAATAAAGAAACCAAGGCATAACAATACTCTTTGAAAACATTTATGACACCAACCGTGAATCGATTTCACCTTTGGAGAAACCACCCATGCTTCACCTTCCAAGGAACCTAAAACACTAGGCCAACATACCATGAGGATACGCTCAATTTCCAATGATTTTCAACTCATAATCACCACTCAAGTCACATTTCAAAATCATTAACCTTCCCACTTAGTCCTCTAGAAAAAACTCGCACTAGAAAACAATATCTTCTTTCCACTACTAAATTCCAAAAGGTATGCATATGTCATATACACACCAAATCACTAGAAACCCCAACCTACCTCTCTTATAGGTCATCATAGAAGATGAAATGGTACAAAATCCATAAAATAGTGTCATATTAAACAAATCCCACTAACTCTCCCACTAACCTAAACACATCAAACATCAAAAAAATCATTACTCATATTTGGAAATCATGCCCCCATTCTAAAACAGACAAAATTTACCGCAACCAAAAAACCATTTACTCTACGGTATACACCAGAGATACCCACACAAATACATTTCCACTACGAGCCAAAAACCCACTCTTATGTCTGAAACATAACTTGCACGATCAACATCCACAAGGGTTACCACACACAAAATTATTGAACAATGTCTCATAATCCAAGGATAACAACCCTACCAATGGTACAATAGGGAACAACAAACTATTCTCACATCAAGGCGCAACAAAGTATAACAGACCACAAATATGGTTTAAAAATAGGGCACTATCACTACTTAAACCACCCATACAAAAGGTTGTATCATAACACTAAGGGTACCCATTTCTAGGGTCCCAACAAGTTCCATAATTTCCCATTTACCTTATTAACTAAACTTTAACATTTAAACCCAAGGTTTCACATTTCAAAACATTCCATTTTCAGAACCCCAAGGATTTACTATTTCAAAAACTATTTTTATTACCAATATTTCAAAAATTAATGTTTTATTCAAATTCATTTTTTAAAACATATTTCATTAACAACCATTTCAAGGAAATATCAAAAGGAATAACTATAGGCATAAAATACACTAATAGCACATGAATCTAAAGAAACTACCAATAATTGGGAACATTAAGATGACCTATCACTCTTATGTTCCTATAATGATGTATAAAATCACACACTCTATCATGCCATACCAGGCCTAGAGATAAAACCTCATAAATTAATAAAAACACATCCAAGTATACCAATTAAGGCTGAAGTATCAACCAAATATAAAATCTCCAAAAAACATCAATTCCCACTCATGGAAACATGGGTTCTCCACCATACGTGGGGCTGAAGGAACCCATGAATGGGATCATTACCATGTTCTGACAACATCTTAGTCTTCTATATACTATAGCCCAAATAGTAAGAAAAAAACACCACATCTGATATGACTTTGTAGCATCCCCAACATGGTGTCCACTATATCTAGTTCCCTAATCTGGGTTGTCACATGAACTTAGGCATGCCTCCCCATACTCTAGAGGCTACCGACTAGTAGCACGAGTCTATAGAAAAATATTGGAGACACTATACCCACTTATTATAGTAATTACACAACATAAATAATGAAAAAAGATATAACAACTATTATGAAAAAATATATGGACAACATACTTCAAATGCCAAAAAGTAACCAAGTAACACATGCTATAACAATATGATGAATACAATACATGTTAGGAAGTTACACCAATAAAATTTATAGAACCCAAACCAAAAAAATCCGGAACATGGGCCTGAGCCCCAAATCGATCTTGACCCCCCATGCTTTAACCTATCATCCCACGAACAACCAAACACTAGGTCCCTATCCTAAACCTATATCAAAAAACAAGTATCATCTTTCTAGGGTACTAAAGTTCCATGGATGCTTGAGCAGGGTGTGTGTACAACTCAGTAGGCCACCAAAAGCTGTATATAAGATAAAATCTAGTCAATACAGTAGTGTATGTAGATAAGTAAAGTGAAAAAATAAACAATTAAACTAAGTAAAATAAATTTGTATCAGGTTTAAGAAACTAACAAGTAACCATTTTATTCATTAATATCTAAAGGGGTAACTGACTGCCTGAACCATCTCCAGTCACATCAGATACCTAAACCAAGCCATAAGGGGTTATAAAATTTTAATCCCAATGGAATTCACTAATCATTACAAGATACCCAGAGCCTTAGTCTAGTAATCAATGCATTTCCATGTGTTTGGTAATCATAAAGACTTTTTACAAAATACTAAACCACACCATTTACACACATTGGGAATAATATTGACTCATTAAAAAAAATCCCTAGAATACATTAAATAAGACATAAATGGAGCCTCAGTCTAGGTAATCTCATAAAATGCAGTCATTAGGGGAATATAGCCTCAGTCTGTCTCCCTAACATATGCATTATTGGGGTGGGGTCTAGAGCCTCAGTCTAACTAGACATGTCATCATATAACTTCAAGCCAATACACAAAATACCATCTAGCCAAGCACACAAGCTTCTTTAACCATATAACATTTAAAAAACACACACCATAATCATTTAAAAAATTTATCATTTACAATCATTACTCATTTTACATATTCCATTTACAAGGATAAACCAATTAACACATAAACCATTATTCCAAACACCCCCTTTTGATATATTATCCACTAGATAACCATTAATGTCAAATAAATTTCACAAGACAATGATATCACACAAATCAATTTATTTAATTTAAAACATCTTGAAGAAACATTTTAAAACCCAGGTCTTCCTCTTTGAATAAAAAATAAAACATTCCACAAGGCTATCATTCAAATTATCAAACAATCATTAAGAATTTTTTCACAAGAAAGGGTCCACACCCCCATTTCAATTAATAATTTGAAATACATTAAGAATAACCCATTTTCAAATAATTTCTAGGTTAACTCCTTAAAAAACATAACTAACTTTAAAAAACATCAATTTCCTTCATTAAAAACCATAGTGAGGTCAAATTCCAAAACACATCATTCAAACCATTTCAAAACCCCCCTAAGCACTCATAAAACTAACTTTAAAGAATCCTGGTTATCCTATTAACTAACTAAAAAACCCCAAATAAAATTCACAACCAATTCATTTCCATAATTACCCTATCTTAATTTTTACTAATTTAGTTCACCATTTTCATGGGTTTGGCATACCCCAAGGGTATACCTCACATCATTAATGAACCCAACGGGGTTCATGAAGGGTCTCTCACATCAATCAAAGGCCAAATTAACTTTCCATAATCAAATACATAGAAACAAAACTAGGAAGAATATTGGAAAAAAACATACACATATATAACAATGATACTATAGGAAAGAGCTTTAAGACCACCTACCTCATGTCCATTAGCAACCTCTCACTAAATCTATGACCTTTATTAGAACTCAAACACCCTTTAAATCCCCAAATTAGATTCTTTAGGAAAAGTGAGGGTTTAAGGGTCTCCAAAGGATAAGAAACCACACACCAATACTATTCTATAAAATGTAAGGAAACATAGTCGAAGACTTATCTCGAGCTTGGATTCACACTAAACGACACTCCAAATGCCTAGGAATCCAAGGAGAATAACCCATGGAAGAGAAAGGGGATGTTGGTTCATCACCAATCTAGAGGGGGTGGAATGGGGTGAAAAATCTTGAAATAAATACTAAATCCTAAGAGGTAAATATGGTAATTTCCTACTTATGAAGTGGTACATAGTTTAACCGCATGGTTGGCCAAACGGTGCACTAACCATGTGTCTCCCTCTATCCGAGAGAGAATTAGGATGAACTATCTATCTAGACACCTGTACGGTTTGAGAAACCACGCGAAGCCTGTGCACTCTACATTTTATAAGGGGTAAACTAGACCAAATAGTTTCCAAGAGGTCCCTCGTATGGTTTTCCTAACTATGCACCCCCTTCTTCATGCACCATGGATAAGGTTCATAGTTATTAAAAACTATGATCTAACCATGATCTCCACCCAAATTGGCCTACATTACTCTTCTACCAAGCCCTAAACCACCAGAACATCCCAAAAAACATCCCATACACCCCAAAACCATTTCATTATCCCAAAAAAGGGAGTTTAAACAAAACATTAAACAAGTACATACTTACAAAAAAGGTAAGGATAATGTATAACACAAATACATTAGAGTATTTTTGGGTTGTGTTTGTTGTCAATGATGTTGTGGTGATACTTCTAAATAAGGATCAAGATATCATATGATTGAATTTAATAATAAGATAGAATCAAATACAGAAGTTATATGTATAAAATAGAAACCACACTGCAACATCATAATCCATGCCATAATGAATCTCATACCAGGTTAATGTTAAATGGTTGAAGAAATAATAGTGTTGTGTTGGGAGATAGACCATACCATGATGGAGAAATGTCAGGTGAATATGAGGATATGTATGAATAATTCATGCCTAAATTGGATTAAGTTGTTGATTTATTACACCATGAAGGGGTAGATCATGCCATAATTGAGTTATGTTATAATAACATGTTCTTAGGATGTTTATTGTGAGGAATAGTTATCACAACAAAGGGGTCCCCTTGAATATTTGGGTCCATATTATTTAAAGATGATTTATTATTCATTTCATTGAATATATTTGAAATCATGAAGCATCTTTAATGTCACCACTACAACACCACCCTATAACAGTACCTTAATTTATTTTCAGTCAAAAAATTAGCTAATAATGTTCATCTTTATCAGTGCTAAAACAAGCATTGATAAATGAATCCCTTTATCTGTGCTAAAAATCACTAATTAAATGAAACCTTTACCAATGATTTTGTTTTAGAACTGATAAAATTTAACCTTAATCAATACATAATTTTAGATATGATAAGGAAAACTGTATCTACACTTTATTTATAGTACTGATAAAGGTCTACAATAAAATGAAAAAATAAAAAAAATAAAAATTAAATGGTTAAATTAAGAAAAATATAAAACATTTTATTAATTAAATAATTATTGATAAAAAAGAATAAATTTAATACAAACATATATATAGGTTAAAATATTAATAAATAGTATACATTAAATATAGATATATAAAATGAATAAGTATAATATATATATATAATGTTAATTAAAAACATATTAATGTTTTATTCATTTTTAATGTTATTTTATTTTTCAATTTAAACTATATTAAATGCTGTGTGATGCATTTATTTCACATGAATAAATATATATATATATATATATATTAATACACTTTTATACACAAATTCAAACACATATATATCTACGTAGAATATAGAAAAACATACACCTAATATATATGTAATTTATTCAAATTTTAGAAAATTTTAGAATTTTATTATAACATGATACATTTAATATATATTATGTTTTTAATCAGTCAATTTTTATTTTTTTTAATAATACGGTTAGGGTATTCATTTTTTATGTTTTTATTTATCATTTTTTATAAATTGGACCATTTTTATTTATTTATTTATATTTACTTATTTATTATGTTTTAATATTTTCAATATGTATTCATCCACTTCAATATATATATATATAAACCCATTTTTCTAATAACTTATATTTAATTAATAAAACTTATCCATTTTTTCAATATTTTGAAAGTATATTTATTTTGAATTATTCAACTTCACTAATTTTTAAATTGTAGGTTTTTAAGATTATATTTCCATTAATAATGTAAAAAATATATATTTTAAATAAATATTTAGAAATAAATAGTAAATTTATATTTACTATTTTTAATGGAAACCATAACAACCCCCATAACATGTCTTAAGATTCCAATTGTGTAGATCACGCCTAGTAAACGGGTTAAAGAACCCTGGGCTCACCGTTCACAGCACAATTGATATTGTGTAAAACCACCCCACCCCATGCAACCCATTACAGAAGAGGGGATTATGTCAACGATGGTGAAATTACAATACCAAAAGACAACCAATAGGAATTGAACTCTCGACTATCATGACCCATCCCCCAGGGCCTGTGCTGTGAAATCCCCCAAGCCCACCTCCTGAAGGCCAGGGGTTGGTGACTATCACCAAAGGCGTCAACCTGTAAGTGGGAGGTATTTTCTTGAGTACCTATTCACACACATAAACAACCACGTCCTAAATCTAGAATGGTAAATATGTATGCCACTAAAAAACCGCTGAGTAAAAGTGCAAATTTTAGGTCAAATGGGCCATAATACAAACCCAACAAAAGATGAACTGAAAACTAGAAAGTTCAAGGAATCTCTGAAATCCATCCACTAAAAAGCCAAAATAATGGGTAAGTCTAGTGTAGCTGCTGGAAGTTGTAGAAGTATGCCCCGCCTGCCTGGTCTCATTGGGAACCATCACGTCCTAGGCCTCTAGGTCATCTGTCAAGGTGATAATTGTCTCCACCAGACACAACACGTGCAGGCGAAGCTCGTGCATGTGTGAGTAACATAGTACTCAGTAGGGACCCGAAAACCAACTAGGAAAGTCCTCAAAGAAATCCATCAATAAAAACATGAAGCATGAGCATGAATTAATATAGCCCACACTAGGTATAATCTAGATTTGGAAAGTAAGACTATCAGTCATTTCACAGAAACCCTTGGGATATTAGAGAACTGCTCCACAATGAGTACATTGGGCCTACCAGGTCACACAAAGACCTCTACCACTAACCTATGATTGTTTTGGTAGTCATCCTTGATGAGTAATGTGGGTATGTTGGATCAAAAAGAGATTCTCCCCACCTTGGGCATGCCGAGTCACACAGAGTCACTTCCCTCTTTGGTCATACTGAGGCACTCCTCCTATCGAGTACCGTGGGTCTGCCGGGTCACATAGAGATGCTCCCCACTATGGGTCTAGTGGGTTACAAAGATCCACATCCCACTGGGCCATCATAGGTGATCCAAACAAGGTATCTTGTTAGCAATTTTTAGGTCTTAGCTAACGTAGGGTTTTCACATGTAGTGCGCCTGATTACGGTAGAACTGAACCCAAAATCATTCATTGTATTTCAACTTCAATGAAAAACTCCTTATAGTATCCCACAATATTCTATTTGTCTTGAGGGTTACAACGTTTCAAACATATTGTCAATCAGACACTTGGTTTGTATATTATTGGTGTTTTAGTAAACAGGGGTCGATTGCATCGAGGTCTGGTCTGACCTGGTTGGGCCGTCCCGACCAACATGGCCTAGGGGCTCCACATGCCCAGGTTTAGTTCAATTGACCCAAACTAACCCGATTCGGGTCTGGGTCGGCCTGGTTCGGCTTGACAAATGGGCCAGGCCTAGTGGGCCCGACCCATGTGGCCTCACCGGACCCGGACTGGTGTGGCAGGGGGTCCAGCCTTCCAGGTCACCGGGCGACCCAGTCTTATTTGGGTTGGCCTGCAACAAGCCAGCCAGTCTATTCGCCGCTCGGGCCACCAAGCGGCCCAATATTATGTTGTCGGCCTGACCTGCAGAAGAAGGTCAACTTTGATTTAGTCCTGGCCAGCGTAGCATCTCAGTTTGCATGACCTGGTCCAGCCCGCCGGCTGGACTGGTTATTCCTAAAATCTAAACACCTAAGGTCATCTGATTCTGTGCATTGTGACCGACTAAGATGATCTTTCTTTGGGGCTCGCATGTGGTCGCTGGGCCACATGCTAGTGAGGGACTGTGGCCCATCAAGGTGGGCCGCATCCGCCACTGCCATCCCCCGACCGTTGCCTGCGGCTCCAGTTTCCTCGTCGCGGCTCGAGCCAGCCATAATTTCTGTCCCTCGGCCCACCTTCATGGTTCGCTGATGGGTTCTTCCCCAAACCACCGGGTCCACTCTAGTGGTCCTTTATTTTCACCATCTGTGCCTCCGGCCTCCATGGGTCACCACCTTTCTTGCTAAGGCCTCAAATCTACTTCGTCACCACTTTGAGGTTTGGCCATGATGAACACACAAGGCAGAGGAGATCAGAATTTATTTGGGTTGTCCCGCAACCACCACATTAGATTTTAAACAGGGGGAGGGTTGGGATTGAAGTTCTATCAAACAAATATATAAATAATCCCAGTGCAAACACCAAGAAAAGTATCATCTTACTAGAACAAGAGATCTGTATATCAACCTGTTCATGGGTTGACCCAAATTCATCATTTTAGAATAAATAACAGGGAATCATAAAACAAAAACAAACCCCTACCTCATTGGAGTTCGTTGTTGAAGTTATCCATCCATGTGGATTCAAGTTATGTTGGCATTTGGCACTCTCTAGTCCCATTCTTCAAAGTGGGTCGATGTATCTAGCGGTTCGTCAGTGTTCTTCATTCATCATTGGAGAGAATTCTATCTGTAGGGTCATTAGAGAAATTCCTCCCTTTGATCCTAATTTATTAAAAACATTAACCAATGAAAAGAAAACATGTCTCAGTGTGTTTGTTACGTCGTTTCATCACATTGTTACACTATTTCATTTATAAAACAACATATCTGTTACTCTTCATTTAATCCATCGTTACGCTACATGCTTACGTGCCATTAATGTGATTAATTTAATCCAACTAATCGTCGCTTTTTCGCCGCACTGCAGCGCCACCCTGCCACTGCCCAACGGTTGGAAAAAACAAATAAAATAACTTTTTAAGTTATTTTTTTTGAAAATCCTGAAAATTAACATTTCTGGCCAACCCTTACTGGTCGATGTTAGGTATATTCTAGGAGAATCCCATCTTTTTGAGTTCAACGGTGAACTTATATTTTCAATATGGGTATCCATTTAATGGTTTCAAAAACCGCACATGTGCGGCATTATAATTCACTTAAAAAATCTCAAAAACCATCCTTCTCCCTCGAACCGCGTCGGTCGTGGTTATGTCATGATTATGGAGAATATTTCATTAAAACTCAATGGTGGTCACGTATTTTTAATTCAATTTACCATTTTTGAGTTATGATTATACAAAAACAAAATAACTTTTATTTAAATTATTTTATTTATGGCTACATCCCAAAAAACAACTTTCACCGCTGGCCTGTGCCGACAGATTTTAGGCTCCTCTTAAGAGAAGAAAACCCTCACGAACTCAATAGTACTCTCATATTTCCAATCCTTGTTACCATTTATGAGTTATAAGTATTTGAAAATAAAATAACTTTAATAAAATATTCTATTTACATTCAAAAACCACTTTCCATTGTTGACCTACACCAGCCAATGTTAGGCTCTAACTAAGGAAAGCATGCCCTTAGGAGCTCAATGGTGGTCTCATATTTTCAATCCGAGTCACCATTTGTGAGTTATAAGAATTGAAAAATAAAATAATTTTATTTAATAATTTTATTTATATTTATTCAATTTTTGTGTTTTCTCATTGGAGGCCTACACCAACTAAACTTAAGTCACACCTAGGGTAGATCTTCCATCCTAAACGTAACGGTGCTATCATATTTATGATTCGAGCACCTGTTTAATATTTATTACACTTTTTCATGAAAACCACTCCCTCACACTATTTATAACTTTACATTTTTCAAAGGATCATTTTGGGAACTCCTTACCTTATAATCGCACACCATCTTAGCGCCTGGTGTTGAAATAATTCCATTTAATTTAAAAAAATACATGGGATTTATGTGACATTACATTAATCACCCATTTTTTGGATTCACGTCCTCGTAATCCAAAATAAGGTTAAAAAATGGGGGTATTGAGAATGAATCTAATCCTCCCGCTCCAATGTAATCTCCATGAGATTCTCATGCTGCCATTAAATGTGCACTAGTGGAATCGACCCTACATTAAGGACCTGCTCCTGTCGATCCTCTATCTTTACTAGGAACTATGAAAGCATCAACTTATCATCAATTTATAGATCTCCCAAGTCATTGAAGTGCGATGAATCTTGCATGTACCTCATCAACTGTGACACATGGAAAACATCGAGTGCCCGTTGCTTCTATGGGGAGGGGGGATCTAGGTAGTATACCACCTAGCCAACTCTGCTAAGAATCTAGAAAGGTTAGATGAACCTCAGAGATAACATACCATCCCAACCAAATCTATGCAATCCCAATCTAGGTGAGACCTGAAGGAACACATGGTCTCCCTCCTCTAACTCCAAGGGTGTATGTCTCGTGTCCGCATAAGATTTATGCATGCTATGTGTAGTCCTCATACGCTCCTAGATGATTTTAACCTTCTCAGTGGTAGCCCATACGAACTCTGGACCCATGAGTGCTGACTCCCCTAGGTCTGTCCATCATATAGGTGATCAGCAAGGCTGCATGTACAAGGCCTCAAATGGATCCATGAAAATGGAGGAGTGATAGCTATTTTTGTATGAAAACTCCACTTATGGAAGGTGGTCCTCCTGACTGCGATCAAAATTAAGGACGCAAGTGTAAATAATGTCCAACAGGGTCTTTTATAGTCCACTTTGTCTGACCATCTGTCTAAGGGTGAAAGACTGTGCTCAAGCGCAGTTCAGTCCCGAACACTTCCTTTAATCCCTTCCATAACTAGGATGTAAATCATGTATCAGAGTCTGAGATGATCATCGAGGGAACCCCCTGAAGCTGCACTATCTCATGGATGTATAGGCATCCCAAGATCTCTACCACATTTCCATTTCCAAGAGTATGGACTAATTTGAAATCATAGACCTGGTGGATCTTTATCCATCAAATCCATATTAACTTCTAAAAAGACTTTGGGATCCTTTCCATCCATTAAAAATCTACCCATTTATAACTTATTGGTGTTCCCATTGACCCTTTAGTAGTGGGTACTCATTCTCCATGGCCACTTGGTTAACGTGCTGGTAATTCCAAACATAACCTCAAACATTGGGTCTTACTAAGCCCTTCCTCTGCAAGTCCCCCACCTATGCCCCCTGCCTGTGAAGCTCTATGAAATCCATCTGATATACTGATCTTGATATCAGTTCCATCTCAGGGTTTAGAATGATACACAATTCCATCTATTTATTGGGAGGTAATCTTTGAAACACCTTTTGAAAGTATGTTCCTACACTCTTCCACTACTTTTTGGTACTAAAAACTAAAAACATCCACTACCATGAGGGTAAGGTTGGATGAATCAAGAGTAATCGACTGCACCAATCTTATGCATGAGTTTATCCCATGCTTCCTGGGATTCCTTTTTCGCTTACCAAGGAAAACCCCATTCCAACGCTAAATATATACCACATCCTTTTTCTAAAAACAGTCAATCTGAGCACGAACTATGGATGACCGTTACATATCCTAAATAATGTCGTATGTCCTCAACACTGTTACCAAGAGGTTCCAACCAAAACTCTCACCTCAAGGGTTAGATCACACTGTCCGCATAAGAGTGATTATTGAGTCTCCTCACATAGGTATCTCTATACATTAGTATCAAGTTAACGATTTACCCAAAAACTCTAGGTCTTGAACAAGATTCATGAAAAGAAGGAATGATTAGCACCTATGTCTATTAATAAAAAATCTAGTAGTAGAAATCGACCATACCTTGAATCATTCCTATATCCCTTGGGTCATACTCCTTGACCTCAAGTTACTACTCCCTCCTCTTGTCCTACACCTCCCTGAGCCTAGTGTGGACAACTTGGAGGTGGTGGTTGTAACAAGTTGAAATTTATACCACCACCTGCTGCTCTCCTAGCTCATCTCCCACATCTTACGTCCTACAGATTCATCTATTCCTATCACTTCCTCTTCCCACCATTTCACTATCAGCATAACATGATGGAAAATCTATAGTGATATGTCCCCTACTATATTTGGAAAATAATTACCTCTTCCCAGTATGACTGGACTCACCCAAAGATCCATGACCTATAGATCCCCCTCCTTGGGACCTCTTCTCAGAATGTCTCACACGTCCAAGTATCTGAGACTGAAATTGGCTACATACATTCCCATGGAGGATATCTACTAGCAGAATATAATCGGCTAAAGAACTTCAAATCACAAGGGTTCTCTCTAGAACCCTATCATAAGTAGGAATTCATAGAGGAATAACACCAGATCAAATATCCCCTAAACACACCATGCTCGGGGGTTCGAGCCATAAATCACTAGTCGGATTGTATTCATCAAGTACGTGGAAAAGTCGGTACGCCTCTATGAATACTCAGCTATCATCATGTCATCCTATTGAAGATGTAGACGCTCTTCGGTGTGCATAGCCCTTAGCTTTCATGGAAATATCCATTTATACGGTAAAGGTTCTCAAGATATGACCACAGAAGAGTCACCCCATTTTAAGATCGAGTAATTTAAACCCTGTCATCGCCTTGTTGAGCCATATAGAAGGATAACTTCTAGGAACAACATCTGATCTAATGGTGTCTTGACTTAGAGGATAACTTAGTCACCACCTCAAGCCAGTCCTTAGCCGCTTGTGAGTCAGGCTTACCTCAAACCCTTAGGGGTATCTATCACTGAAACTCATGAAGCGCGCTCTTCCTGTGCATCTCATATGCTGGTACTACGAGTACCATGTGCTACTCCACAGGTGGTGGTATAGCTGGTACACCACCCGGTGGTGATATCTATGGTATGATCCACTATACCCATTTCTTCACCCCACAGTTATCCTTAAGATTATGCAGTGGAATTCTGGCTGGCTGTCTATGTGGAAGCATCTTGAAACAAAACAAGATATACCCTGATCAATATATTATACCTGGAGAGGTGACTCTATTTCAATAAAAACATGATGAAACACTCAATTCCTATAATATTCATGAAACCAACATTTATATATATAACTGAAAAGAAGAATTAAAAGTCCTAGTGTGGGGATATGTTGGTAATGACACAAAAACTGGACTCCCCGAATCTGAAAGTTGAACTCGAAACATTTAACAATATTTCCCAAAAACAAAACAATAGAATCCTAGCCTTTGTGGATGAACCAACCACCTCTGATACCACTTTTTCACAACTCATCCTTCGGGGCCCATGTCGTGACATCCCCCATGCCTGCCTCCCGAAGGCCGAGGGTTGGCCACTAGTGCCGAAGGCATCAACCTGCAAGTTGGAGGATTTTTCTTGAGTCCCTATACACACAAACACACACACACAACCATCTAACAAATATGGAAAGGTAAACATGCATGGCACTGAACAACCATTGAGTAAAAGTACAAACTGTAGGTCGAATGGTCCAAAATACTAACCCAACAAAAGATGAACTGAAAATAGGAATGTATAAGGAAACTTTGAAAGTCATCCACTGAAAGACCCACCAAATGGGTAACTGTATAGTAGCTTCTTGAAGCAATAGAAGTATTCCCCACATGCCTAGTCTCACTGGGAACCATTGGGTCCTGGGGCCCCATGTCCTTTGTCAAGGCAGTGGTCGTCTTTACCATACACAACATGTGTAGGCGAAGCCTGTGCAAGGGTGAGTAACACATTACTCAGTAGGGACCCCAAAACCAATAAGGAAAAACCACAATGAAATCAATGAATAAAACCATGAAGCATGATCATGAAGCAAGATATATTACACCAGGTATAATCTGGGGTATGAAATTAAGACTGTAGGTCATTTCATAGAACACCTTGGGATGCTGGGGAACTCCTCCTCAATGAGTAAAGTGGGCCTTCCGGGTCACACAAAATTGATTCCCACTATCCTTGGACTACTGTGGTACTCATCCATGATGATTAACATGGGTATACTGGATCACACAGAGTCTCACCCCATCGTGGGAATGCCAGGTCACACACAACCGCTTCCCACCTTGGCTGTACTAAGGTACTCCTCATGTCGAGTATCATGGGTCTTTCAGGTCACACAAATCTTCTCCCCACCATGGGACTTCTAGGTTACATAGATATTCCTTCCAATAGGCCACTGTAGCTCATCCAAATAGGGTTTCTTATCAGCAGTCTTTAGTCTCATCCAACCGCTAGGTTTTCGCTTGTAGTGAACTTGATTCCAGAAGAACTTCTCCCCAAGTCATTAATTGTATTTAAAATTCCATGAAATCCTACTTATAGTATTCCGAAAGATACTCCTTATTGTGAGGGTTCCAACACTTTAAATGGATTTTCAATCAGACACCTGGTTTGTATGTTATTGGCATTTTTGTAAACATGGGTCGATTGCATCTGGGCCCGATCTGACCCGGTGGGACCAAAACGACCAATCCAGACTAGGGGCCCCACATGACCTGGTTTAGTTCAATTAAACCAAACTAACCCATTTTAAGTCTGGGTTACCCCGGTCCGGCCTGGCTAACAGACCAGGCCCATTTGGCCTCACTGGACCCGTCTCGGTTCGGGCAGGGGTCTAGCTTGCCGAGTCGCCAGGCAACCCAGCCTTATCTGAACCTTCCCACAAATGGCGGGCAGTTCTGTTCCCCACCCGAGCCGCCCAGTGGCCAAGTATTATCTTTCCGGCCTGAACCACCTACCGAACTTGTCTCCTCTACCTGACCTGCATGCACGAGCTGATTCTTCCTCCAGTCTGGACACCTAAAGGTGTCCAGTTCGGTGCACCACGACTGGCTAAGTCGACCGCACTTTGGGACCCGCATACACTTATTGGACATCATTCTAGTGGGGGACTGCGGGGTGCAGGTGTGTGCTACTTCATCGACATGGACGAGTGTCCATGTTTTCAACCGCCAGCAGTCGGCCATGGCTACCTCCCACCGTCGCATCGTCGTGGCGAACCACCATCCGCCCGCGACCACTGCCGGTATGCCAACTAGTTCTTCTACGGACCACCAGGTCCGTTCTGGAAGTCTCTTCTGTGCACCATATATTCCTCTAGCCCTTGTGGGTCACCACCTTTCTTGCTAAGCCCTCAAAGCTTCTTAGTCGTTACTTAGAGGTTTTTCCATGAAAAATGCACAAGGCGGAGGGGCTCGGGCTTTGTCTGTGTCTACCTGTGCCCTATGTATTTCAGTTTAAATAGGGGAGGTTTTGGATTGAAGTTATCTCAAACAAATAGTAAAATAATCCTAGCGCAATCTTCAAGAAAAGTACCCTCACGCAAGAATGAGTGATCCACAGATCAAACTATTTGTGGGTTAATTCACGTTCTTCATTTTAGAATAAAGAACTGGGAATCATAATACAAAAACTAACACCTACCTTGCTGGAGTTCGTCCTTGAAGTGATCTGTTCGGGGGAATTCATCCTTTTTTGGCGTTCAATGCTCTCTGATCCTATTCATCAATGTGCATCCATGTCATTGGATATTCACCAGCATTCTTCATTTGTTATTGGAGATAATTATCTCCATTGGTTCACTAGATAAATTCCACCCTTTGATTCTTATTTTTCCAACGTGTTTTCCCATAAAAAGAAAACATGTCGCAGTGTTTCTGTTACACTACGTTGTCACGTCTTTATGCTATTTCATTTATGAAACAACATATCTGTTACAATTCATTTAATGCATCGTTATGTTGCATGTTTATGAGCCATTAATGAGATTCATTTAATGCGACTCATTGTCCCTTTGTCTCTGTACAACAGCACCACCATGCCACTGCCCAATGGTTGGAAAAAACAAATAAAATAATTTTTTATGTTATTTTATATTTTTTTATGAAAATCCCATAAATTTAGTTTTTCATTCAACCCTTACTAGTATAGTTTAGGTCCATTATCGGTGAATTCTTCCATTCTGAGTTCAATGATGCCATCATATTTTCAATCCGAGAACCCGTTTATAAGTTTCCAAAACTGCGCATTTGCGCCATTATAATTATCTTTAAAAAAATCCCAAAAACTATACTTCACCCTCGACCCACACCGGTTAAGTTTATGTCCTTCTTATGCAAAAAATTTCATTAAGAACTCAATGTTAGTCTCAGATTTTTAATCAGTGTTACCATTTTTGTGTTATAAGGATTCGAAAATAAAATAAATTTTATTTAAATAATTTTATTTACGGTCACGTCCCAAAAACTTACTTTCACAGTTGGCCTATTCCAACTGATGTTAGGATATAACTAAGAGAATAATTCCCTCACATATTCAATGGTACTCTCTTAATTCTAATCAGAGTTACCATTTATGAGTTATAAGGATTTGAAAATAAAATAACTTTATTCAATTATTTTATTTATGGCCAAAAATTACATTCCACTATTGACCTGTGCCGACCAATGTTAGGATATTTATAAGGAAATAATACCTTGAAGATCTCAATGGTGGTATCATATTTTCAACCTGATTCACCATTCATGAGTTATAAGCATTTGAAAAATAAAATAATTTTATTTACAATTTTTCCATTTTCGGGTTTTCTCACTGGAGGCATGCACCGACTAAAGTTAAGTCGCTCCTAGTGTAAATCTACCATCGTAAACGCAACGGTTCCCTCAGATTTTGGATCTAGGCACCTATTTAAGAGATATTCCACTTTTACAGGAAAACCACACACGCACACTATTTAAAATTTAACATTTTTTGATGGATCATTCCAGGCAATCTGAGCCTCGAAATCGCACGCTGTCTCAATGCCTGGTCTCTAAATAATTCCATATAATTTTAAAAATTTACATGGAATTTCTATGAAAATACACCAAATATATGGAACCATGTAAATGACCCAACCACTAGGCCACCCCAATAGTACAACGTATATTTACTCAATTAATAATAATTATAAATAAATAATAATTATTTTTTAAATAAGTATTTATATAATTATAAATAAAAAACTATATATATTTAAATATTTATAAAGTTATAATAATTTTATTTAAATAATTATAATATTTTTTTAATTATATTTACATAATTATATTTAAAATGTTTTTACCAGCGCTTTTGTAGCACTGATAGAGATAAATCTTTATCAGTGCTAAAACTGTATCGCTGATAAATATGTATTTTATCGGTGCTTTTTTAGCGCTAATAAAGCTCAAGATTTGTTAGAGTAAAAAAGCATTGATAAAATACATAGTTATCAATGCTTATAAATTTAGCGTTGATAAGAGAGATATTTATCAATGCTTTTTTGAAAGAGCTATTAAAAGTGTCCCCAATCTATTTAGAAAAACCCCCTGCATGAGTTAGTCACTCACGATTCTCAATATCTCACATAACTCCTCTACTACATGAATAAATCCTTTACATCCCCTCTTACTAATCACATGTATAATCCAATGTATGTTATTCTCTACTCTTCCTCTATCATTTTTTTATGTTTTCAGTTCTATTTTTTGCGTTTTTGCACTGTTATTAAACATGAAAAACCCAACAACTCTTCTTGTCGCTACCAAAATACAACAACTGTTGTTCTATTTCATTGTTTTTTTTCATTTCATATGTATTTGACTGTCTAACCCATTTGTCCCTAAAGACAAACATAAATGGTTTACTCTCCTATCGAAATTAACAAGGAGACCTCTGAGCCTCCTTAGTTTTCTCTTCGTTTGAATAATATAGGGTTCCAAAATCTTGGTATTTTCTCAAATTTAATTCATCTTATATACTAGATTATAGATTCAAAAGGATTAATTTTGAGGGTTTTTAAGGATTAAGGGATACCAAGTTGTGGCCCTCATTTATGGGTGATGAACATATAGGGACCAAGGTAAGTGTAAAAATCAATAAAATTTGTTTTGGGGATTTTGGTTATTAATGTAAATTGTTAAACCATAGAATGAGTTATTTAGATTTATGATTTTGATGAATAATGTTTTATCGAATTCAAATTTTTTTTAATTCATTAGTCACATCATAAAAATTATTTTAGTAACTCGTGTTGTGAGAGTTTTTTTTAATTAATTCAAGATTATTATTAAACATTATCCATGGGTTACAAAGAGTTATGGAGAATTTATTTGGTGAGAAATGTATACTCAACAAATTTTTTAAATATTTCTCAGATTGGATAGAGTTGAGAAATCATCGGGTATATGGACTTAGAAATACACAACAACATATAATGAGTGTATTTCCAAAAATTAAGTGAGTTATACATGGTTGGATAGTCGATCAAGAAAACTATGAGATGTGATTTATTAATATATTTACTAATGAAAATAGAGATATAAATAATTTATACGATAAAAAATAATTTGAAAATCCATATAACATGGCGAATAACCATAGAGAGAACAAAACTTGACTACATTGTACTTTTTATGGTTTGGATATTTATGTCCTATAAGTCATGATAATTTTTTATCCATGTCCAAAATGAACAAAATAGATATATGATCCCCTTATTGTAATTAAACCTTTATTTCATTCCATTGCCAAACCTCTCTTATTGTTTGATCAATGATTATCACTAGATTCTGGTGGTAACACTCCTTTTGGGATTGAGGGTCCTCAAGAATATTTTTGTGACTTGAGGCTAGTGTAGTCCTTTCAAAGTCTATAATTATTTGTTTTCTACTTTAGTGTTATAAATCAAGCATATTCCATTGAATCTTAAATATGGATTCCACTGATACTATATTACAAGTATTCCATTGGTTTTTTTTGTTTCCATTCACATTTATCCTTGAGATAAATTAGCACATTTTATGTTTTTATCCCTATAATGATCATAGTATGAAACCCTAAAACTCATAAGTGGTATCAGAGACTTGTTCTTCAAGGAAACAATGTGTTAATATATAATTTTTTCAAATAAATAAATTCCATATTTTATAATTTCAATATTATATATTATGATTTGAAGGATTTCTTTGTTCATCCCAAGCATATAGATGTTTTATATCAATTTAGGAGAATTTTTGAGTGATTCCATTAATGTAGGTTTCTAGGACACTTTAATCCTTAGACAATTAATTGTATTCCATTTCTTGATGATGGATTGGACTCCCTCTATCAATCTAGCCTTCTTCCCATCATTAAGATATGTATGTAAATCAAGCATCTGAGGAAATATTAAATAAAAGTTGTGAAGGTTATTTGTACTTTAGTATTGATGCATTAGATCTATGTTCAAAATTTTATGCAAGATGTGTGAAATTGTGATCTTTTATGCATGGAGTGTGTTGAATTGTTTTTATTCAAGACAATTAAGTGTTTGAATACTCATATAGACAATGGATTCTGAACATGATGATGTTTCCAATCCTGACAAAGAATATACTATTGAAAATGAAACTGTTGAATTATTATGGGTTCAACAACATGTTAATGAAAAATATGAAAAAAACATTGATGAAGCATCATAGTTTTGACTAAAATTATCAAGGAAAGAAGTCAGGGTTTAGAATTTTTGGTTCGTTGGAATCAATGTGGCCAACCTATTGACCCCAACAAGTCAATGTTCATTTGTTATATTTGGGTCACAATGAGGATGAATGTGCTGATTGATATTGCATATGGTGCTGTGTCCAACCTGTAATGAAGGAAATAATTCAGAATGATATAACAGTAACATTAAAATATACATTCTCTATTTTACTAAAAAATTATATAATGAAATGTTGATTTAGTTGTCATTATTCCTTCCAGACTTCATTTATTTTAGAATATTGTCATAATAAATTTTTCCAAATGGCTGCTAAAAAAGACCATAGTGGATTCTGGACTCTTCTGACAACGTAACATCTTAGGGATGTTGAGGGGGAAATATAGCCCCACCCACCACTTTGTTATGAACCCATTATAAATCAGGTAACATGGGCTACAGTCAGAAATCTTCATAATGATAAATCATTTATGGTGAATTATGATCGATAATATATTATTTGATATTATTTATTTTATCCAACTGGATTCAAAATTGTTAATTTTTGGAACAGTAATAGTGTGAAGAAAATAAATATCATGCATCAAAACCATCGTACCCCTATCTCAAAAGAAGGATATAGTACACTTCATTAGAGAATAAATTGTTACGTATTTAAAACAAACAAAAAAATTTCAATTATGTGATATGAAATAACATATGTTATTTTTTTTATATGAAGATTGATGAATAAAAATATGAAGCCACTTCCAACCCATGTCCTGTGCTATAGAAGGAGGCTTCTGTAAATAAGGATGGTATATTAGTTGATTAAAACATAAAAGAAGTATGAGACGAATGTGTAAGTGTTACATAATTGTAATTATTTATGGTTTATAACAATATTACCTAAAATAAATAAGTATATATTTTTATATGCTTTAGAAACAAGAATTGGTAATGAGCATACCAGAAGAAAATAAACTTTCAGTGGTTTTGATGCAACCTAAAAAATATGGTCACATTATAGGATTAGGTTTTAGATTCTCTCCATGAGTATATTTCGAGAAGATAAAACCAAATGAAGATACATATAATATGATGAGATTAATTCAGAAACAAATAGACTCAGCATAAGATATTATTTTGTGGTCTGGTTTGGAAGATCAATGTATAAGGAAAGATCAAAGCGAACCGATGGTGGAGTAAATATATGACAATGATTCAAATGACACAACTAGCTTAGAGTGTAGTCATTAACCCCAAACATTACTTGGGGTAATCAATTTTCTCATTCACCATTTTCTTAAATGTAAATCAAACAACTTATAATAACTTTATATTACTCTAATTATGTAGGGTGTAACTGTATATAATTTTTTTCTGTCAACACCCACATACCACCATGTTGTGAGGGGTACATTGTATAATATCTTGGGACACCAAGTACATAATAAAACCCTCAAAAAATATCACATGAGAGTGGTTATTGTGGTAGATTATGAGTCGAATGATGAGTTTTCTATTCCACTTATTGATTTTGATATTACAGTTATTTAATCAACTATTGGAGATTTCATAACTTGGCCACCTAATATGATAAAGATACATGAGGTACCTATTTAACAATTTTTTTCATATGAAAAACGTCTAAAAATTGATGATAAATGGTTTGAAGTGAGATATGATATTACATATGGATAATGCTATAAAAAAATGCAAGGTCAAATCAAGAAAATATAGTGAATCAACTAAGAAAACAAAATGAACTTTTGAGAGTACCTTCTCTTTTCTAGATCTAGAGAAAAATTTATTAACATTACAATTTCTTAAAAATACCACATTTAATGATAAATATATGTCTTACATTCACTATAAAGAAGAAATATTTGGAGCTTCCATTATAGAATGGAATTGGTCTCGAGTTTCTAAATGAGATTCTCAAACAAGAATGGTTGGGCATATCAATTGTGAATACATACATAAGGTATATTTTCATAATACCTCTTTCAAAATAGTGAGCTAAAGATGTTTATTAAAGTTAAAAAATATTAATATTTTATATAAGAATTAATATTACAACTATATATAGGGAAGATCACGTGAAGCATGAATTTGATTCATGAATCAAAGTATCATTTCTACGATAGAAATTACTTTGGAAAAGAAAGAAATAGAGAATAAAAGAGATGATTTTCTCAAAGAGTTTAATAAAAAATAATCAAAAGACATACTATTTTTAATTCCTACAATTCAAGGGTAAAACTATTTGATCTAATCACCTAAAATATATTTTTAATTTTTTCATTACATAATTGCTTTCAATTTTTAAGAAGCACTGAATTCTGATAATAGTCTACATAGACAACTCAAATATTTATTTTTTGGAATCTATTCATGGATTTCCAACCAAATGGCCACACATGATGTTTATTGTGAATATTTAATACACTAAAATCATCATTTAATAGATAAAATTAAAATTATATGCTAAATATGTGTTTTAACAAGAATTTCATTATGATATGGGGGTTGCTAAATATAGGCTAAATAATGGCATAAATTTAGTGTATGGAAAGATAAAGCCTGTGGGTTACTAAAAATGGAAACAAATTAAGGTGTATATAGAATGAATTAAATATCATAACATTACAAATAAATTTACTTATTTTGGTCAATGATTCTATAGTGTTTAAAATACAACAATGCAATTGATTATGGATATTATGTTTGCAAATTTATAAGAGAAATCATACAGCATGTAAAGGACATCATCCCCCAATATGGAATTTCAAAAGGTAATTAAAATTTCATTAAATTTATTCCATAATTATTTATTTTTTATATTTTCTTAGTACTATCAAGATTTTCAATAAAAGAGTTACTCAAAAGAAGAAAACATTTTTTAGAGACGAGTGGGCAACATATTTTTTGTCAGCATGTATGAATAAAACAAATTTAGGAGATTACATACTATGTTTGTGATCTAGTATGATTTATAAACATAAAAATATATTTGGGATGTAAAAGATTAGTGTCAGAATGGTTTTATATTGTTTTCGATCTCTTTATCAAGGAGAATATTAATGGAGGAAATCATTTTATTTAGAAGAAATATCTGACAAACAATAAATTTTTTGGGAAAATGTGGTTGTGGAGACAGAGGTATAGGAAGAGGAAAAGGTAGAGATAGAGGTGTAGGTGAAGGCAGAGGCAGAGTTGGATTCAGAGACTGATGTGGAGGAGGAGTCCTATGTGAAGACCAACTGGAGACTAAGGCGAAGGAGGATAAGAAGCACTGACTTAAAAACAATAAATTTTTTGGGAAATGAAGTAGAATAAGGATAATACAATGATTTTTTTGGATAAAAGTTGTTTAAAAATTCACACAACACTTTTTAGTTAATATAAGATCTATTGTGCTTCTTCCCAATTTAAAATTACATTTTTAAAAAAATCACTTGTGGAGTACTCAAAATTGAGAAGACAAATTCATAATATTTTTTTACATTAAGAAAATTATCCATATGTCATTTGTAAATTGTCGAGATCAACCACACCTTAATCTGACACATGGTGTGATTAGTATGACTCCAAGGGAATCTTTTTTATTCAAAAGTGATATTATTTTTAGTAAAAAAACAACTAACATACTCAAAACTGAGAAAAAACATTAATATTATTTTGGTACTTTAGGAAAATGATACATACATAATTTTTGACATATAGGGATTAACTTAACCTCAATCTGATTCATGGTGTGCTAGGTATGACTCTAAGGGAATCTTATTATCCAAAACAAATATTAATTTTAGTAAAAAAACTTACATACTCAAAATTGAGAAAACACATTCTGATTGATTTTATACTTTAGGAAAATAATCCATGAGTCATTAGGGACATGTAACATTTAATTGTACCTCAATCTGACACGCTTTGTATCCAGTATGAGTCCATGTGCGCCTTTTTTATTCAAAACTGACATTAATTTTCGTAAAAAAACAACTAAAGTACTCAAAATTGAGAAAAAACATTCCAGTTATTTTGGTAATTTTTTAAAATTATCTATATATCATTTATGATGTGTAGTGATTAGTCTCACTTCAATATGACACATAGTGTGACTAGTATGACTCCAAGCATGTCCTTTTATTCAAAACAAACATTAATTTTGATAAAAAAAAACTAACATAATTAAAACTGAGAAAATTCATTCCAAATGTTTTTATATTTTAGGAAAATGACCCATGAATTATATGGGATATGTTACATTCATCCAAGCCTTAATCTAATTCATGGTGTGACTGGTATGACTCTAAGTCCATCTTCTTTATTCAAAAATCACATTAATTTTAATCAAAAAACAACTAACATACTCTATAATAGTGTTTTTTTTTCATTTGTGTTAGAAATTTTATTTCATTTAAATTCGGTATTTTTATCTTATTCTGGTAATTTTTGTTACTGTAGCTAATAATGTAGTGTGTTGTTGCAGCACACTACACTTATTTTTGGTGATACAGTGTGCTGCAACAACAAACTGTAGTTTTCAATTTTTTCAACACTACTAAATGTGCTGATAAAATTTTCTTTTATCATTTCATTTAGAAGAACTGATAAAGGAATCCATTATCAGCACTTATATTGATGCTGATAAAGTCTATCTATATCAGAAAATTAAAAAGAATTGATAAATCATACTTTTATCAGCGCAAATAAAATCTTTGATAAAGATGACCTTTATCAGTGTTTCTAAAAGCACTGATAAAGGATCTATTTATCAATACTAAATAAACGTATTGATAAATGAGGTCTTTTTCTAGTTCCTTTAAAAGTGTTGAAAATTTATGCTTTATCACTTCTTTTTTTATGCTAATAAATATATCCTTTATCAGTGTTTCTTTAGTGTTGATAAAAGAGATGAACTTTTAACTGTGCTATGGTTATCAATGTTTTTCTAGCACCGTTAAAGGAAGATTTTAGTGCTATTAATATCATGTTTTGTAGTAGTGTGTGATTAAATCATATCCATGTAAGAATAATTTAGGAATTGTCAAATAGTGATCACTACATAGTCAATGTGGTTGTTCTTGGAGGAATAATGAGTGATTTTTTGTGTTCTTCCCTAGAGAATGGAAATACAACATGGAAGGAGGCTTGTGGTGTAGTGATCTAGTCAAACGAGAATACTAGATTTTTTACCATGGTATTTTTTGAAGTGTCTTTGTTGTGATCATTTGAGGTGATGATAATTTCACCTCACCGTAGTGTGTAACACCATGGTGGTGTCAAAATTTTCAGGATCATAGTTCTATAATTTTCATGTGAAAAAGGGAATTATTCCATAAATTCAAGGGTTACTCAATAATGAATACATGTTATCATATTCAAATAAGTGAAAGTTATTATTTTTATGAATCTTCAAGGATATTTTTATAGAGATATTTGACTAAAAATTAAAGGCCTAACTGGATTTATTTTTCCATATTAATTATGATTAATTAATAACTAGTGAAAGGGGAAACATAGAGATTCACTCAAGAATGGAGAGATAATTCTTTGTAAAAAAGTGAAATGAATATCTAAAAGAAACAAAGAGATTGGAAATAGAAATCCATATAGAATAAATGATGGTGTTCTTGGAGTCTATCTCACTAGAGAACCATGGATCTCATTGTAGAGACCCGTATCTTGACGTACATGGACATTACATTACATTTTCAGAATACTTAGTACATAACAAAAACACACACACAAGGACCGTAATAGTTTAGTGTCTTTGGAAACTCGGAATATAATCTTCTAATCGTGGTGAAAGATCTTCAACATCTCCCATAAAGATCTTCTTTTTTTTATACCTAAAACCTTTCTTTATATCCTGGGGAAAAGAAAACATAAAAGGGTGAGCTCAAATGCTCAGTAAGGGTAAACAAAAGAAATATCAATCACATCATATACATAAGCACATAACTTTTGGAAATCTTAACCTGCAAAAGAGATCATAATTTCATAACATGGGGTAAATCATGGCAGTGAAATGTAATCACAATAATCATAACATAAAACATGAAACTTTGTGGCATTCACACATAATCGTAGAGAATCATTTCTTGTTAGTCAAGACTCATTGCCAAGACTATCTTAGTGGACAAAGTCCCTTTCTGAATCGAGTAACCCTCGTTTCAGTCCTGTTTCACTGAACCGGTATAACCTACCATTCCAGCCATGTCTATCTCATGAGATATAAAATCATTACCCAATGCATTGGAGGGAGATATAGGTCCCACCCATCTCATAATGATACCATTATTATGTGTGCCACAAAATCATAAATCATACATCATTTCATAACCCATGTAATAAAATGGGATTCTTAAACATCATGCCATCATAATCCATAAACAATTGATATCATTTCATCATAAGAAAACTGAAACCATTTAAATCATAGAGACATTTTACTTGAAACATACATATCAAATAACATCATCTTAGATGGAAAAATAGTTTTAAAAAAAACACACTTGAAATGAATTCTTGAGGAAAATATCCTTTCTTCTTTAAAAACATTTTTCCTTTCTTAACATGTCATAAAACATTAAACTAAAAGAAGTTGATTTAAAACAAACTTGAAAACTTGTAAAGTAAGATTCTTGGAAATAATTTTTTAAAAATCCATTCATGCCGTATACGTTAAAAAAAACATTCTTCGTACTTTTGTCGGAAAAGTCAAAAAATCACCTCGTACGAAAAAACGACAAAAGATTCCTTTCATATTCTTTACTAAAAACTCACCGAAGGGTAAAATTGGATTTAAACTATAGTAAGTGGATGGAAACAATATTACATATTGAGGGAACATGGATGTGGATGATAAAATACACCCCAGTAAATACTTACGAATAAACAATATCGGATAAAAATGAGATTGTGATATTTCCCTTACCTTAGGTCCGATTTGCTTCGTATGTGTCCGAACCTCATGTATAATGATTTAAATAATGTCATTGACTTATTATAGAATCATATTCATTGTTATGATATCATATATGGTTCACTTATGACATTATATTACCCGTTCTTTTGTAAATTCCATGTTAAAGAAGCGTTTTGGGTAAAATCGTTTCATTTATCGTAGGTGTTTTGACTTGTTGTTCTTGACATTATTATTACTTATATCATGATTTACTTACTTCCAGAATATAAAATTTGATTTATATATCATATATATTCAGTATATATATATATATATATATATATATAATAGATAGATAAATAAAATGAAAAACACCGTTCATGGAGACGGTAGTCCGTACGTACGCATGAACGCTGTTTTCCATTCCTTATTGTCTTGAAATGGAAGTAAGTAGATGACATACATATATATATATACATAATCCAGTAGCTTTATAATGTCATATATTTCATTATTATTTCTTATATATACTTTATAATCATTCTTAAATGGTTAACATGGAGAATGAATCTCATCGCGTCGTGGAGACGGTAGTCCGTACGTACGCACGAGCGATGATATCATTTTCATAAATATTGAATTGAATCGGAGTGGATTATACAATATATCAGAATCAATATGATGTTGTAATAACTATGTATAGTTATTCTTTACACCATTATACCCATCCATGTAAGGTGGTGGTGGAAAATATATTACACCACGGCGTGGAGACGGTATTCCGTACGTACGCACGCGCAGTGATTTCTTTTTCCGTAGGATGGATAGATGGTGAAATAGGGTTGTTTCATACTTATAATAACATATCAGTATATGAGTGATACTGATGTTATTACTTCATAATGAAACAACCTAAGAAGAAGAAGTGGAAGAAGAAATAAAGATGAAAGAATTGGTAACGGTAATTACCTCTTCTTTGAAGCGCCTCTTTGAGACCTCCTCTTAGGGCACTAAAATTGGTCTTTGAGGAAGACCAGAACCTCTAGGATGTTTCTAGGGAAGTGGAGAAGAGATTTTGGCAGGGGTTGGCCGAGCTTGAGTGCTCAAATTGGTGTGAGGAGGAGGGGGAGGAGGTGTCCTTTTATAAGGGAGGAGATGGGCACCTTAGGAATATCTCAAAATATTATTTTATATTAAAGTCAAAATCGGTTTATAATGGTTCCAAAGGGTCTTATTTCTAAGATAAAGTGGGGATGGGTCGAAATCGTATCAACCAATAGGATTTAGACAAGTTTAGGTTATTATTTTAACCTTATCAATTAGATTTAACTCTAAGTTAAATAATTTAACTTTTACCGTGTCTTTTTGTTTTCTTTCACTATATGGTTAATACACTTACTATAACATGCCAAACGAACCCCAAATTGTATATTATTAATAAATATATCCTTATCTAAGTCATTTGGCCGAACCTTAGATTTTTAGGAATAAAATAACAATTAATAATATAATATTTGATTTAAAAACTATTTTGTGTCAATTTTGACACTATTTGATATATGATTTTTGTGAAAGTCATAACAGAATTATATGTTCGAAAAAAGTTGATTAAATCAACACTAATATATCATAGTAACCTAGAAAATTATTTTAAGTCATAAAAAGTCTCCAATTACATTAATTTGAGCATTTATAACATCAATTATGTTAATATTTCCTTAAAAGGGTAATTACTGCGTCATCGTTGTGTCATAAATAAATTAATTTATTTAAAGTCTAAAAATTATAAATAAAATATCATTATGTAGGAAATCTTTTTAGATTTCTAATGAATATTTATAGTCGAATTTATCTTATGTATAACCCCATATTAAAAATATTTTAGTTATTAAACTTTGATTTTAACTATTTTAACTATTCATTAAATAATATAATATTAAATGTCATAATCTAATCCAAGTGGACCTAAATGGTCATATTATATTCATAAGGTTGTTTTTGGTCGAATTACACTTATCCAATAGAATTAGGACATGTGTTAGGGTAATAGTAATATCATATTTACCCTTAGTTACCCTATTTACTATTAACCGTGGTAAAAAAAAGTAAAAAGTTACTATTCACCAAAAATTATTTTCATCTCATTGAACCACATTTTACTTACTGAAATCAACCGTGTCTCTCGGATTTTTGAAATTCCATTCACAGAAGCGGTAAAATTAAGATTTATGAAGAAATTAATTTTTTTAACTACCACTTAGTAGTTTCACTATTCATCAAAAATTGATGTTTTTCAGAACAATGCCAAAATTTCATCCTAAGCTATATTTCATATTCCAAATTCAAAAATGAAGCCTATTTTAACAAATTCATATCATAGAATTTGCATTAATTAATTTTATAATTAAATCCTGCTGTTAAAACAAATAGCGTGTTTTTAAGAAACAATATCTATCAAAAGATTGACACTTGATTATGTCTGGTTTAAATGTGAAATTACATCCAATGACCAACATTGTATTAAATTGTAAAAATATATTCTAAATATACTTTAAAACCACTCAAATTAATAATTTATCACTATTAATTATTTCGATTAAAAAAGTTGTTTTTAATTATAATTTAGTAATTTTCACTATTCATCAGAATATGAAAGTTATCTGAAAAGTACCAAAATTTCACCTTAGGCTAAATTCGATACTTCGAATCCAAAAATGAAGTTCATTTTGAAAAATAAGATTTACAGAGTTTTAAAAAGTGGTTATTACTATTCATTACGGCTAGTTTTAATAATATTTTAATAGCATATCGTTGTTTAGTGAAACTCGGTATTGCATATTACACACGCTATCGAGGAAGGTCGTGATTGCGTGTAATGCAAGGCAAGTCAAGGATGCGTGTTGTGCAAGCTCCTTTTGGTGTAGCGTACAACACAAGACTTTAATAAAATTAAAAAGAATATTTTTTTTATAAAATCTTGGGCTGTTACATTCTACCCCCCTTAAAATGAATTTCACCCTCGAAATTCGTCAGGGTTATAAATGGTTTACTATTCGAAAGTTTCTTTAATAGAAACCCACATCGTAAAAAGGAATATCAAAACCAATCTTTAAAAACAAAAGTATGAAACGTAACGGTTACCCAAATAAACTAATCATTGGGTTTCCACATAGGTGGAAATATGGATATGGAAGAGAAATCTAACCATCATGTTCTGATGGAGAGTGGTAGAGAACATGGCTATGGAAAAGCCAGTAATCACAAATCCATAGATTTGTGATGATATAAGGTACCATCTGATTCATCAGGTATAAGATCACTAGGACAACAAATTTGGTTTTCAAGATCATTTCCCTAAAGTTGAAAATTTGAATTAGAATAAATACTTACTTTATTTTGGTACAATCTCACTGTTGTTCGTGCCTTGAACAATTTCCACTTCATCTCTTAAATAAATGAAGTTGAATTTGTTATTCATGAAGTGTTAGCAGATCATGTGATAGAATGACGGGTCATTCCATCTGTCTCAAACAAAAGGTTAGCAAAAATTATATGCATAAGTCGATCTATAGTGAGATTAATCATATATGGTTCCTAAAATGGACTTATACTTCATATATCATACTGCTTAATATAATAAAACTAGTTTCTACTAAACAGGGACTTCCTGTAGGCCAGTGGTAGGCGATAAAGGCCAGTCGCACTTCGGTTGTGGGTTCGATTCCCACAGCCTTGTCCGAAGCGATGGGTTGTCGCCCGTCCTGCAGGTTGTCCTTTTTCCAAAACTATATAACATCCCATCAATAATATCGAAAAAACAAACAATACTAACTTATGTCCAACATAATCCATTCCAATCTTTTAGGCTTATCCATAATACTGCAGTCGACTCTCATAATATAGTGAAAATGATTACCAGAGATTTAACACCATCATCGATCCCCATATATCATAAGATATGTTTTATTGGTCACATTCCAAACATTCAAAGTCCTTAATCGTGTATTCTCTTGAATACCTTAGTGAAAACATGAATGCAGTTAAAAGTTAACACTTTTCACATACCAAAATCCTCAAAATTCTATATACTCAAACTTAGTCCTTATATCAATCATGAGCTCATGAATACTGTTAAACATTTCATTTTCTCGTTTTCCCTTCATTATGCGCATAATATCTCAATCACTTTGAATACCACATTAGACCAATACATAAATATTCCAATATTCCAAGATACAACATTATTTTGGAATCCCATTACATAAACACTTAATCATTCCACCACATCATTGTCATATTCAACATTGCCAATAGTGATCGCATGTGACTTCCCTTTGTCCTTTGCCTTAAGCGGTTGCTCATGTCGATCATCACTAACCCTTGGATTAGGGCATTTATTAGCATAATGCCTCATTTCCTTGCACTTGAAGCATTGAAGTGTTGGTTGTACGTTCTCTACAGTGTTTGCTTTATTCACTTCATTAGAATCCCATTTTCCATTACTTCGACACTCAGCTGCTCGATGACCTTCTTTTCCACACTTAAAACATTTTCTAGTCCATTTAAGACAATCTCCACCATGCTTCTTTCCACACTTTGTGCATAAGGAAACATTCATCTTCTTTTCACCATTATTCTGAGTTTTCTCCTTGAACTCCATCTTTCGTTTCTTGTCAAACCCATGAGATGGATATGTAACACCAACTTTCATTTCTACCTTGATAGCACAACGCACAATTTCTTCATAGCTACTGAAGTCTCTTATAGCTAATGCCCTTCGAAGACTTGGTTTTAAGCCACTGAAAAATCGATCAACTTTACTTTCAGGTTGGATGATAATACCAGAAGCGTACCTTGCAAGTCTTGTAAAATTCGCTTCATAGGTACCAACAGATTCATCATCCCTTTGCTTCAGTTCAAGAAACTCTTTCTCCATCTTTGTTCGGAGAATACGAGGGAAGTACTTATTGAAAAATAAGTTCTTGAACTCGTCCCATTCCATAGACTCAATTTCATCCCTTTGCCTCGTATTCTTAATAAGATTCCACCATTGATCAGCATCTCCTTCCAAACGATACACTACTAGGATGACTTTATCATGTTCAGAACATTGAAGAACTGAAAATATCTTTTCAGTAGTACTAATCCATTGTTCAGCAACTAATGGATCAGTAGACCCACTGAAAGAAGGTGGACGCTGCCTCATGAAGGATTCAACAGAATGTTGCTCCTTCCTTTGCTCGTTTGGAAGTCCTGCATGATTCATAGCTTGAGAATGTTGTGTGAGCATGGCTACAAGATTTTGCATTCCGGCTCCCATATCGTTTGGTTGCTCAGGGGGACAATCATTGCATTGCCCATCACATTCCGCATTAACACGGTTCCTTCGGGTTCCAGCCATCGTCTAAAACCCCAAAAGAATAGTATGAGAGGCAAAAATCATGTTAGGGAAAACAACATAATAAAGGGGTAGTACCCTCAATATCTAACATCTTAGGTTAAATTCGAATATCGTTAGCGCAATTCTAGGACTATAACCTATACGTATACTTAACCTTAGAGACATCCCTAGACATACCTTAGAAATATCTCTAGGGATCTCACTAACGTTTTCACATCCTAGTTTCCAAAGGTTGACTAAACCTTTCCTCTGATACCAACTGTAGAGACCCGTATCTTGACGTACATGGACATTACATTACATTTGCAGAATACTTAGTACATAACAAAAACACACACACAAGGACCGTAATAGTTTAGTGTCTTTGGAAACTCGGAATATAATCTTCTAATCGTGGTGAAAGATCTTCAACATCTCCCATAAAGATCTTCTTTTTTTTATATACCTAAAACCTTTCTTTATATCCTGGGGAAAAGAAAACATAAAAGGGTGAGCTCAAATGCTCAGTAAGGGTAAACAAAAGAAATATCAATCACATCATATACATAAGCACATAACTTTTGGAAATCTTAACCTGCAAAAGAGATCATAATTTCATAACATGGGGTAAATCATGGCAGTGAAATGTAATCACAATAATCATAACATAAAACATGAAAATTTGTGGCATTCACACATAATCATAGAGAATCATTTCTTGTTAGTCAAGACTCATTGCCAAGACTATCTTAGTGGACAAAGTCCCTTTCTGAATCGAGTAACCCTCGTTTCAGTCCTGTTTCACTGAACCGGTATAACCTACCATTCCAGCCATGTCTATCTCATGAGATATAAAATCATTACCCAATGCATTGGAGGGAGATATAGGTCCCACCCATCTCATAATGATACCATTCTTATGTGTGCCACAAAATCATAAATCATACATCATTTCATAACCCATGTAATAAAATGGGATTCTTAAACATCATGCCATCATAATCCATAAACAATTGATATCATTTCATCATAAGAAAACTGAAACCATTTAAATCATAGAGACATTTTACTTGAAACATACATATCAAATAACGTCATCTTAGATGGAAAAACAGTTTAAAAAAAACACACTTGAAATGAATTCTTGAGGAAAATATCCTTTCTTCTTTAAAAACATTTTTCCTTTCTTAACATGTCATAAAACTTTAAACTAAAAGAAGTTGATTTAAAATAAACTTGAAAACTTGTAAAGTAAGATTCTTGGAAATAATTTTTTAAAAATCCATTCATGCCGTATACGTTAAAAAAACATTCTTCGTACTTTTTTCGGAAAAGTCAAAAAATCACCTCGTACGAAAAAACGACAAAAGATTCCTTTCATATTCTTTACTAAAAACTCACCGAAGGGTAAAATTGGATTTAAACTATAGTAAGTGGATGGAAACAATATTACATATTGAGGTAACATGGATGTGGATGATAAAATACACCCCAGTAAATACTTACGAATAAACAATCTCGGATAAAAATGAGATTGTGATATTTCCCTTACCTTAGGTCCGATTTGCTTCGTATGTGTCCGAACCTCCTGTATAATGATTTAAATAATGTCATTGACTTATTATAGAATCATATTCATTGTTATGATATCATATATGGTTCACTTATGACATTATATTACCCGTTCTTTTGTAAATTCCATGTTAAAGAAGCGTTTTGGGTAAAATCGTTTCATTTATCGTAGGTGTTTTGACTTGTTGTTCTTGACATTATTATTACTTATATCATGATTTACTTACTTCCAGAATATAAAATTTGATTTATATATCATATATATTCAGTATATGTATATATATATATAATAGATAGATAAATAAAATGAAAAACACCGTTCATGGAGACGGTAGTCCGTACGTACGCATGAACGCTGTTTTCCATTCCTTATTGTCTTGAAATGGAAGTAAGTAGATGACATACATATATATATATACATAATCCAGTAGCTTTATAATGTCATATATTTCATTATTATTTCTTATATATACTTTATAATCATTCTTAAATGGTTAACATGGAGAATGAATCTCATCGCGTCGTGGAGACGGTAGTCCGTACGTACGCACGAGCGATGATATCATTTTCATAAATATTGAATTGAATCGGAGTGGATTATACAATATATCAGAATCAATATGATGTTGTAATAACTATGTATAGTTATTCTTTACACCATTATACCCATCCATGTAAGGTGGTGGTGGAAAATATATTACACCACGGCGTGGAGACGGTATTCCGTACGTACGCATGCGCAGTGATTTCTTTTTCCGTAGGATGGATAGATGGTGAAATAGGGTTGTTTCATACTTATAATAACATATCAGTATATGAGTGATACTGATGTTATTACTTCATAATGAAACAACCTAAGAAGAAGAAGTGGAAGAAGAAATAAAGATGAAAGAATTGGTAACGGTAATTACCTCTTCTTTGAAGCGCCTCTTTGAGACCTCCTCTTAGGGCACTAAAATTGGTCTTTGAGGAAGACCAGAACCTCTAGGATGTTTCTAGGGAAGTGGAGAAGAGATTTTGGCAGGGGTTGGCCGAGCTTGAGTGCTCAAATTGGTGTGAGGAGGAGGGGGAGGAGGTGTCCTTTTATAAGGGAGGAGATGGGCACCTTAGGAATATCTCAAAATATTATTTTATATTAAAGTCAAAATCGGTTTATAATGGTTCCAAAGGGTCTTATTTCGAAGATAAAGTGGGGATGGGTCGAAATCCTATCAACCAATAGGATTTAGACAAGTTTAGGTTATTATTTTAACCTTATCAATTAGATTTAACTCTAAGTTAAATAATTTAACTTTTACCGTGTCTTTTTGTTTTCTTTCACTATATGGTTAATACACTTACTATAACATGCCAAACGAACCCCAAATTGTATATTATTAATAAATATATCCTTATCTAAGTCATTTGGCCGAACCTTAGATTTTTAGGAATAAAATAACAATTAATAATATAATATTTGATTTAAAAACTATTTTGTGTCAATTTTGACACTATTTGATATATGATTTTTGTGAAAGTCATAACAGAATTATATGTTCGAAAAAAGTTGATTAAATCAACACTAATATATCATAGTAACCTAGAAAATTAGTTTAAGTCATAAAAAGTCTCAAATTACATTCATTTGAGCATTTATAACATCAATTATGTTAATATTTCCTTAAAAGGGTAATTACTGCATCATCGTTGTGTCATAAATAAATTAATTTATTTAAAGTCTAAAAATTATAAATAAAATATCATTATGTAGGAAAGCTTTTTAGCTTTCTAATGAATATTTATAGTCGAATTTATCTTATGTATAACCCCATATTAAAAATGTTTTAGTTATTAAACTTTGATTTTAACTATTTTAACTATTCATTAAATAATATAATATTAAATGTCATAATCTAATCCAAGTGGACCTAAATGGTCATATTATATTCATAAGATTGTTTTTGGTCGAATTACACTTATCCAATAGAATTAGGACATGTGTTAGGGTAATAGTAATATCATATTTACCCTTAGTTACCCTATTTACTATTAACCGTGGTAAAAAAAAGTAAAAAGTTACTATTCACCAAAAATTATTTTCATCTCATTGAACCACATTTTACTTACTGACATCAACCGTGTCTCTCGGATTTTTGAAATTCCATTCACAGAAGCGGTAAAATTAAGATTTACGAAGAAATTAATTTTTTTAACTACCACTTAGTAGTTTCACTATTCATCAAAAATTGATGTTTTTCAGAACAATGCCAAAATTTCATCCTAAGCTATATTTCATATTCCGAATTCAAAAATGAAGCCTATTTTAACAAATTCATATCATAGAATTTGCATTAATTAATTTTATAATTAAATCCTGCTGTTAAAACAAATAGCGTGTTTTTAAGAAATAATATCTATCAAAAGATTGACACTTGATTATGTCTGGTTTAAATGTGAAATTACATCCAATGACCAACATTGTATTAAATTGTAAAAATATATTCTAAATATACTTTAAAACCACTCAAATTAATAATTTATCACTATTAATTATTTCGATTAAAAAAGTTGTTTTTAATTATAATTTAGTAATTTTCACTATTCATCAGAATATGAAAGTTATCCGAAAAGTACCAAAATTTCACCTTAGGCTAAATTCGATACTCCGAATCCAAAAATGAAGTTCATTTTGAAAAATAAGATTTACAGAGTTTTAAAAAGTGGTTATTACTATTCATAACGGCTAGTTTTAATAATATTTTAATAGCATATCGTTGTTTAGTGAAACTCGGTATTGCGTATTACACACGCTATCGAGGAAGGTCGTGATTGCGTGTAATGCAAGGAAAGTCAAGGATGCGTGTTGTGCAAGCTCCTTTTGGTGTAGCGTACAACACAAGACTTTAATAAAATTAAAAAGAATATTTTTTTTTATAAAATCTTGGGCTGTTACACTCATCATGTGAATGATGGAGAAGATTATTGATACAAAAAATGGTGTAATCTCATTTTTGGTTCATGAAGATCGAGATGATTTTTCATAGAGGATATGTGATAAATCTAAGTCATTAAGAGTACTAAGTTCTCTACATTTTTGATATTTATAAACCTAGGGGGTCAGTGTGGCCATTATAAAATTTAATAAATATGTGTGCTTAATTATCCTAGTATATCACCACAACACCATTGTATAGTTCTCTGATTATCCTAGTTTGGGTGAATAAAGTAAAAATTTATTTTTACCCTCTTTACATTGTTTATTATTTAATATCTTTCATGATGGAAAGAGGTGTTCTTAATAATAGTGAAAAATAATCATTAGTGGGGGTCATTTGATAAAATTTACATTCCTTAATTCACCCCCACCTATATGGGTATTTACCTTACTTTGTTCCAATAAGTGGTATTAGAGATAAATTTTCTTGGTGGGATTTTCCCTCTCTCATGTTATGGAAGTGATCATCAACCACAATTGAATTCTAATATATGGTGACAATAATTCTAAATTATAGTATAATTAGATGAACCACTATTTGAAATCATTGGGAATGGATGTCTATAAAGATCCCATACAATACATCTCAATGAAAATGGAATGAATATAATAATTAGAGAAAGATCAAGGGGATCCTTATGCTAACACCAAATGAATCAATTTTTTAGGAGAATCTTTATCCCATGAAATCTATATAAATGGGATTTCATGAAAATAATAATTTTCCATGTGTTAAAATTTTCTCAATGTCTACGAATGTTATTTCAATGCATGTGAAGATAAATTTCCAGTTCTATGGAACCAGTGTGAAGACATGAGGTTACAAATGAGTGAATATGTTAATTCATTCATTGATTGAGTGGACATGATTGTGAAAGACATAAATAGACTTAGAAAACCATTGATTAAATTAGGATCACAAAAAAATGCTAATATTGTTTTTACAATGTTTTAATGCAGTGGTGTGAGTAGTAAAAGACAAAGAGATAAAGGAGGTAATTTTTTTATAATCATTATAGTACATTCATTTTATATGAGAAAAATAGTAATGAGAATGAGTATTTGGCTATGGAGAACACTCAAGATGTGAAATATAAGGGAATAGATAAATTTACATTATATGATGATCATAAAGGTAGGGTTATTGATGAGGTTATATATTTACCTTCCTCAAATATAAAAAAGTTAAAATGATAAACTAAAATGTCATATTCTAATTCTAATATAATGATGAATATGATGTACCCATGATTAAATAATCTAAATATTTGAAAGTAAAAGGGTTCTAATGGTATAAAATATTCATAAAATAAAAAACTGACTTCATAGGAAGTTGTTATCTTGAAAGAAATGAATATTAAAGATTATGAGAACCATAAATGCCTCAATGAAGAAGTTATTATGGATGTCATGGAAATAATAAATAGGGGAAAAGGATGATAAAAGCATTAAGTTGAGTGAACATTAGATATCATGGTTGAATGAAAAGTTTCTCTTAATGAAATTTATATTTGGAGGGCCAAACAAATTTCTAAGAGAGTGGTTCATGATTCCAAACATTATATATAGTATAAATAAGAAGTGAAGTTTGAGTTGATTCCTGAAATTGAATGGATCAAATATTGAAATCTAGAACCATCAGATAAAGAGGTTGTGAATAAGCTCAAAATTAATGAGTAGCCTCGAATTATTTATGGTTTGACTAATTATATGAAATATTGTGTCAAAATAATTGAGTATCATGATGGTGAAGTCATAAATATTCAATAAAATTTCAAAGAACAAGAGATTATTCTAACTCCCAATATGACATTGGGATGCTGGAGTGTACAAGCTTCTAAGGAATTTAAGAAGTAACATAAGGAGTCAATAAGAAAATTAGAAAATTTCTCATAAGTGTGGAACATAAAAAATTAAGGCAAACCATTATTGGGATTTACCATAACGAAAATGTGGTGATGATTTATACATGGTTTCAAGAACCTACTCTTTGAAAGATAGATTATTTGGGTGATACAAAAAATACAAAAAATTCCATAAGTAGAGTAGTGAATACATATAATAATTCCCCTCAAATCTAATACTATTGGTTTATAAATATGGATCACACACAATATATTTGTTCCATAATAAGGAAAAACGTCAAATAATAAGAGAAGAAAACATGTATGACTATAAATTCCAACACTTGATATGCTTTTAATAGTGATTATTTTGGCGTTAAGCTTATGTGAAAAAATATATGAATTTATCATTATGGTTTCAAAGAGAAATATTAAAGGAGACTTGGAAAAAGTGAGATATCAATAGTTGTAAGCATAAAAAACTAGGATGAAAACTCATAACCAATTTCAATCCTTATGATGTGAATTTTATCTAAGGGAACAATGGGTGAAACAATCTAATTCACCCATAAATGAAGTGAGGCAGTAGACAAAGATTGAGGAATAAAATTATGAGAAGGTTATTGCAAATAAAATTTATTTAAAAGTAATGAATCATAATGGAGTCCTGATCCTAGATAGAAGATATACCTCCCATATTATGGGAAACACATATATTTTCATGGGTATCAAGTATGATAGATAAGGTTTTGTTTTATTTAGAAATGATAAATGTTTGAAGATCATTGGATATGGAAAATCCATAATTGGAGACAAGTACTAGAGGTGCATGAATGTCTTGGTAGTTGGTGGGCTTGATCATAATTTTACAATAACTGTAAAAATATTAGACATTGGGAATTTGTTCAACTTTAAGAAAATGTCCTGCATTTCCAAAGATAGATATGATGTAACTATGATGAAAATAATGAGAATAATGGGGGATCTCAACCATGTTGGTGGAAAATAGGACATGTGTTTTTCTTCTAAGGAAAAAGATAAAATTATATGGAATTAGAGGATTTGACGCATGAGACAAAATTATTTGGATGGTTTCATGAATAATAAAGGAGATCATGGTATACCTAAATTTTCATGTGATTATACAAACTTGTGAAATGATTACCAAAAGGGAAAACCATTTGGAAAAACAATAATGTTTAAGGGTTAGAAATCGATGATATTGCTTGATATGGTGAACAATGATGTGTGTGACATAATGTTATCCAAATCCATGAATGGATAAAGGTATTGTGTTACATTCATTGATGATTATAACTGGATAAAATGGATGATGGCAGTCTCTTAAAAATCCAAAGTCTTCATGTGTATTATATATTATCATAGATTAGAGGAGAATATGCTTGGCCAAAAAATTGAAAAATTTCATACTGATAATGGAATAAAATTTACCAATAATAATTTAGATGAATATGGGGACCCCCCACTCTTAGTGGTCATAGGGATTCACCTACCACTTCCCTCATATCAACCTTTGTGTTCTCTTCCATACACCTTCCTTGTTTAGTGTTTTTCCTATCTTAGATCATATTCTTGTATCGCTACTCTAGCCCCAGCTTCTAGCTATCCAGAATCTACAATTACTTATTTCCCACATTATGCTTATAGGGATGTTGGTTTGATCGAGCCTTCTGGACATCAACAGATGTTGTGTCTTATTTTTTTCTTGAGTTTTAAGTGCTTGTTCGGGTTTAGATGCACATTATGGAGCAATAAGTGATGATCACAAATTTGTGGTTATGAAAGTCCACATTTGGGAGCTATGATTATGAATTCCCCACCATCATTCATCCTCCATTTGTGGTTCCTCATTTTCGTTTTGAATCTTCCCCTATTGATGATCCCTTGCCTATTCTGATGCTCTATTTTCTGTTTTGGTTTCTTTGTTGGGTTTTTGGATACTTTATTTGTGAATGTACTTAATTTTTCATTACCCTAGTTATCTCTACCTTATTTCCATGATCCTATTACATTTAATCATATTCTATCATGCATGCCTCCATTATGGGTAGGTTCGATAGGTTCCATGGAGTTTTGGGTTGTGTTAGTTCTCCTAGGATGGAGAATATACTCATGGATTTTCATGCGACTAGTTTAGGTGTCATCTTTCAGCTCTTTGGGGTGAGTATCAATGAACCATATCAGTGATTCTCTAGCTTCTCCTCTCTCCAATTTGGTTGTTTTTATTTCCTCGATGAAGTCACATTGTCCTCAGTCTCCTCTTCCATTACATTATTCCCCTTTATAAAAATTTCCTACTCCCATTCTATGGATTATCAATCTTCTAGTGTGGTGATGGACGATGGTATAAGCATTCTTGTCCCAAGGATTGGTGATGTGATGGATGATGCCATCATCACACAGGGTTGTAGTGAGATGGGTGGTGTGGGTCCCTGTCTTAGTCTTGGTTCCTCGGCTGACCCACATGTGGCCTTTTTATTCTAGGTTTTCCCCACATTCTTCAATTTTGGGTTGTATTCAATTCCCCATAAACCATAAAAAGGTGTTCCCGGAACATTTAAACAGTTATTTTAGGCATAAATTAAAGTAATATCATGAGAATCACATGATAAGGAACTAAGTCTCGATGATGAAGAATCCTTAATAAAATGTTGTCATTGAGAGGAGGAACTTGAACATTAATAACATGGCTTAAATGATGCTCAATGAGAAAGTTTTACCAATGAAATTATAGAAAGAGTAATTACTTAAATCATTTTATATCTCCCAATTTTTTTTATTTTTTCTAAATGAAAGGATGAATCCTTATGATATGTGATATGGAAATAAGACAACATTGAAATATTTTTTATTTTTAGAAGTGATTTATTCCCAATATAAAGAAAAACAAAAGTTTTATTATCATGTAGATAAAGTTATGTTTCTTAGATACTCATAAATGAGTAAATAACACAATTATTACAAAAAAAATCTTGAAAAAATCATTTAATTTCAAGAAAACAATGTTGTAGAAACAAGTATAACTATCAACTGAATATTTTTCGTGGTAAAAAAATGATAAAAATTTATAAGAATGTGATGTTGAAGAGATCAAACTAGGTGGATCACATGGGTATAAGTTTATTCTAAGGATTAAATGGATGATAAAGAAAATGAATATATAACAGTAAGAGTAATGAAGTGTATAAGTAGGGATAAAATCAACGAAGATAAATTCTTTGGTTCCCAAATAGCTCTTGTAAAATTAATAGGGATGAATACAAAATATCAAAAATCATTACTATCATAATTATATCCAAATAATCTTGAAAATAAGACCATATATTTAAATTGGGTCAAATCATTTCATGAATATTAGGAATAATTGATAAAAATCAAACATAGTAATTTTTCCCAAGGGTGGAAGCCCAAAATTTAATTTGATCCAAGTGGGATTTCTATAACAAAATCCATGAATATGAAAAGGTAGTTCAAAATAAGGAATTACTAGTATGAATATGATATTATTAAATTGAACATATTAATATTAACAAGTCATTTTCTCTCATTTCTAGGTTGTAAATAATTATATTATTCTTGGATATTATGATCCAAAAGAGATTCAATTTATTCCAAATGAAATTCAAGTCAACATTTCATAATGGATTACATGAGAATTATATGATTACCTTAAAAGACATATTTTTTCCTTATTAATGAATATGATATAAATTTATATTGGTAGAATAAGATATCACACAACCTGAAGTTAGTACAAAGGACATAATATTCTAGGCTAGATAAACAATTGAGAACATATAGATTCTGGTGAGGAGTATCTAATCACAATCTATACATCAAGAATGAGACTAATCAATGTATTTTAGTGCATATTTTTTGTGTATGAAATAAATATTGGGGGATCAAATGAAGAAAAATGAAATTTGATTAAATATTTCATGAGGTGTGAGTTTGAGATGTCTTTGATTGGTGATTTAACATTTTTATTTGGTTTATAGGTATCCCAGGAATGAAGGAAGCTTTTATTTCACAATTTTAATATTCTATAGATATTTTAATTTTCTTGGAATGGAATATTATAAATCTAAGACAAAATCGTAATTAACCTAGATGAAATTTTCAAGATAAAATAATGATAACAAGTTCAATGTAACTGAATATAGAAAAATCAGTAGGATAAAATTGTACTTGACAACAACATGAACTGATCTTGTGTTCTCCACTTATAAATATTCATAGTACCAAAACAATTACTAAGGAAATCCACATGATACATGTAATGTTAATTTTCCATTATGTCAAAATCATAGTGTATTTCAGACTTTTTTATCAGGAAACAACCCACCATCTATTATTGGGATTCATGGATGCAAATCAGGATGGTTAAATAGATTATCACAAATCAACATCACGATATTGATTATATCTTACAAGATTTTATATTTAATTGTTAATAAAGATTATATACATATTTTAATTTAGAACTAAAATAGCTGAGTATATTTTAGTTACTAAAACAAGTACTCAATTCCAATGGATGATGAAATGACTTTAGGATGTTAGAGTTAATGTGAAGTATCCTATTTTAATCATGTTTGATAAATAAAGTTCTATTAATATTAGAAAAATCCCATACATAATTCAAATATAAATAACATTTATTTAAATTATCAATTCATCAAGGATAAGTTTGAACAAGGACTTATGAATTTTCAGTTTTTGTGAACACAAAATAAATTTATGGACATAATGACAAAGTCACCAAAAAAGGTTGATTTTTGGAGGAACCTTTTGGCTCTTGGAGTTCAACCTTCTCCATCAAACTATATGGCCTGGAGAAAGGTCCCAATCTCCCCTATGTAATTTTCAATTAATATCATGGTATTTTTATTCTCTTGAATAATTATCTAGTTTTATATCCCTATCTTGTATTTTTTTTCAATGTGATCATTGGGTTCATTAAAAAATTGGGAGAAGATATACATGATTTGATTTAGAGAAGTTTTACATGAATCAACTTGGATATTGATGGAATTTTTCTATATCATTGAAAAATTTAGATTAATCACATTTTAAAATTTTTAAATGAAGATATTATTTGAATGTCAATTCATGGAAAGATTATTTTTTGATAAGTATTTATGTTCATGAAAAATAATGAAGTGTTTTATTATGGACCTTTTCATTTAAATCTTGTTTCTCAAAATGATATTGACTTATGTGGTCTTGGAATTGGTGATTGGTGAATCATTGATGCACTATATGAATCTGATAGGTTTTAGACCATGTTACTATTTAGTTTTAATGTATTCCAATGTTGATTTACTGAACCAATTTGTAATGGGTTATCGATAAATACAATGGTGGAAATTGATAGAAAAAAATACATAGAAGTATTTTTGGGTTCTGTTTGTTGAAAATTATGGTGTTGTGAGATTTCAGAAGAAGGATTAATAAGTTATTCCATGTATTCGTTTTAAAGAATATAGAAGTAACTATAATTTTTATATCTATAATATATAAACCAAAAAATAACATACAATGTCACACCATAAGACATCTCGTGCACAATTAATGTTTTCTGGAAGATGGAATGGTTGTTGCGTGATGGGAGATACCATTCCACAATGGAGATAAGTTAGGATAATATGAGGATATATAGGAATAAATTATTGATATATAACATTATGTAGCTCACGTTTCACGATGTGAAGGGTTAGGTCATGCAATAATTGATCTATGATAAAATAACATGGTCTGAAGATGGTTATTACGGGTAATTGTTTAGGTTGTCTAGGAGATCCCATTAATTTTAGGTTTTAAGATATTTGAAGATTATTGAATGATAATTACAAAGAATCTAGTTTCATTCCATGACATATATTTCTATAACTAAATCATATGAATGTTTTAATGATTCAATAATTATCTGATAGTGATTACACTAAAGTCGCTACGGTTGAACTATGAATTAAATGGAGGGATTCTGAATGTTTTTGTCAAGAGATGGGGATTCTACAATGGAATGAAGCTTCCACCATGGTAATCCAGGAAACTAAATACCTAATTTTTACACAATTATATGTTTTTAGATTCCATGATGTGATTTTTTAATTTAATTATATTTTCACCAAAATATAGTGGGTTTCACAATGATGGTGTCAAAATTAGAAGTAACATATGTTTGGATTTTAAAAGTGATAAATGGAATTTCTTCATAAAGAAAAGGGTTACACCAAAATGAATTCAAGTTCATATATTTCTATAAATCAATGTTTCTATATTTTAGGAATCTTATGGATTCTTTTGAAGATGGAGGTTGACCTAGATTCAAAGTCTTATTAGATGAATTTGACTATATTAACTGTGATGAATTAATAATAAATGGAAGGGGAAACTTTAATATTATATAATTAATTGAGATATATCTTAATATATAGAAAGGGGAAGGAGGATTTTGAAGATAATAAAAGATTCCAATTTAGTTATGGAAAGTTAGTGTATAACGCCCCGACCCCAGTTACCCAGAGTCGGTGCATTATTACATAACATTGGTATGATCACAATAAAGATCAAATCTCGAAATACCGATTGGTTTAGTAGCCTTGGAAATACTAGATATATTCATAAGTTTTACATTACATCATAAAATGAAAAACTACTACAACAACATAATGTCTCCATAATCCACACTCATATCCCCATATAATATCCCTGCAAGTCATTCATAATTTTACTTCTTCACATCCTGGGAAAAAATAAAACATAGAAAAGGGGTGAGCTCAAATGCCCAGTAAGGATAACAATATAGCGGAAACTTTCATAAATAAGAATAAACATTTTAAGGCAATGTATAACTAAAACAAAAGCCTTTTAAACTTGAACATTTAATATAGTATGGCATAAATAAAATGAAGTAATGCCATTTACTTATTCACATGGTTATTCTACTAATCGAATAATCACATGCAAAATCAATAACCACTTTCATAATGATGGAATGCATAATGTCAAACGTTAATTTCATTGTCTAGGCCTCATCCCAAGACCTAGGGGTTACTTCTAACCGGAACCCAACCCGGAGTGCCTCTAATAACCGGACACCAACCCGGAGTGCCTCTAATAACCGGACACCAACCCGGAGTGCCTCTAATAACCGGACACCAACCCGGAGGGCATACTTTTACCAGTCCCTAACCTGGAGGGCTTACTTTAACCAGTCCCCAACCACTACTGGAAATTCGAGCTATAGCCACGGTTCTAAACCGTGGCTATAGGCCCTCAAACCGTGGCTATAGGTAATAGCCACGGTTTGAGGAACCGTGGCCAAGTTTGGCATGGCTATAGGCCTAGACCTATAGCCACGGTTCCAAACCGTGGCTTTAACTCTATAGCCACGGTTCCAACCGTGGCTATAGGTTTATAGCCACGGTTAAAACCGTGGCTGTATACCTAATGCCACGGTTTCAACCGTGGCTATACCAAAGGCCGGACAAAATCTATAGCCACGGTTTAAAACCGTGGCATTATGTCTATAGCCACGGTTTAAAACCGCGGCAATACATCAATAGCCACGGTTTTGAACCGTGGCTATAGGGTGTCCAAATTCATAAAAAAAAAATACCCCCTGGACACACCCTGGACACCCCCATGCCACCCCCGGCCAGTCCCCCCTGCCAGTACCCCCGGACAGCCCCCCGTGCACCCCCGGACAGCCCCCCGTGCACCCCCGGACAGCCCCCCGTGCACCCCTGGACAGCCCCCCCGGCCAGCCCCAGCCAGCCCCCCGTGCACCCCCGAGCAGCCCCCCGACCAGCCCCGGACAGCCCCCCGTGCACCCCTGGACAGCCCCCCCGGCCAGCCCCAGCCAGCCCCCCGTGCACCCCCGAGCAGCCCCCCGACCAGCCCCGGACAGCCCCCCGTGCACCCCCGGACAGCCCCCAGCCCCCAGCCCCCCCTGCCCCTGCTTGTCCCCCTGCCAGCTCCCCCCCTGCCCCCTGCTTGTCCCCCTGCCAGCTCCCCCCTGCTAGTCCCCCACTGCCCCCTGCTAGTACCCCCCCCCCCGCCACCCCCCCTTCTTGTCCCCTTGCCAGCCCCCCCTGCCACCCCCCTGCCAGTCCCCCCTGCCCCCTGACACCCCCCCTGCTAGTCCCCCTGCCCCCTGCTAGTCCCCCACTGTCCCCTGTTAGTCCCCCCCCCCCCGCCACCCCCCCCGCTTGTCCCCTTGCCAGCCCCCCCAGCCACCCCCTGCTTGTCCCCCTGCAAGCCCCCCCTGCTTGTCCCCCTGCCAGCCCCACCCCTGCTCCTGCCAGCCCCCCCCCCCCCCTGCCCCCCCCTGCCCCCCCCCCTGCCCCCCTGCCAGCCCCCCCCCCCCCTTCCCCCTGCTTGTCCCCCTTCCAGCCCCCCCGGCCACCCCCATGCCCCCTGCTTGCCCCCTGCCGCCACCCCCCCCCCCTTCCCCCTGCCAGCCCCCCCGCCCCTGCTTGTCCCCCTGCCAACCCCCCCTGCTGGACACCCCCCCTGTCCGTGCACCCCCGGACAGCCCCCCATGCACCCCCGGACAGCCCCCCATGCACCCCCGGACAGCCCCCCGTGCACCCCTTGCCAGCCCCCCCAGCCACCCCCTGCTTGTCCCCCTGCAAGCCCCCCCTGCTTGTCCCCCTGCCAACCCCACCCCTGCTCCTGCCAGCCCCCCCCCATGCCCCCTGCTTGCCCCCCTGCCAGCCCCCCCCTTCCCCCTGCTTGTCCCCCTTCCAGCCCCCCCGGCCACCCCCCTGCCCCCTGCTTGCCCCCTGCCGCCACCCCCCCCCCCCCCTTCCCCCTGCCAGCCCCCCCGCCCTGCTTGTCCCCCTGCCAACCCCCCCTGCTGGACACCCCCCCTGTCCGTGCACCCCCGGACAGCCCCCCGTGCACCCCCGGACAGCCCCCCATGCACCCCCGGACAGCCCCCCGTGCACCCCTGGACAGCCCCCCCGGCCAGCCCCGGCCAGCCCCCCGTGCACCCCCGGACAGCCCCGGACAGCCCCCATGTGCACCCCCGGACAGACCCCATGCAGCCCCCATCCCCCCTGCACAGAACCCCGGAAACCCCCTGCCCCCTGCTTGTCCCCCTGCCAGCCCCCCCTGCCCCCTGCTTGTCCCCCTGCCAGCTCCCCCCCTGCCCCCTGCTAGTCCCCCACTGCCCCCTGCTAGTCCCCCCCCCCCCGCCACCCCACCCCCCCTGCTTGTCCCCTTGCCAGCCCCCCCTGCCAGTCCCCACTGCCCCCTGACACCCTCCCTGCTAGTCCCCCTGCCCCCTGCTAGTCCCCCACTGCCCCCTGCTAGTCCCCCACTGCCCCCTGTTAGTCCACCCCCCCCCCCCCCCCGCCACCCCCCTGCTTGTCCCCGTGCCAGCCCCCCTGCCGCCCCCTGCCAGCCCCCCCTGCTTGTCCCCCTGCCAGCCCCCCCTGCTCCTGCCAGCCCCCCCCCTGCCCCCCTGCCAGCCCCCCCCCCCCCCCTTCCCCCTGCTTGTCACCCTGCCAGCCCCCCCGGCCACCCCCCTGCTTGTCCCCCTGCCAGCCCCCCCTGCCCCTGCCAGCCCCCCCCTGCCCCTGCCAGCCCCCCCTGCCAGCCCCCCCCCCCTTCCCCCTGCTTGTCCCCCTGCCAGCCCCCCCCCTGCCCCCTGCTTGTCCCCCTGCCAGCCCCCCCCCCTGCCCCCCTGCCAGCCCCCCCTTCCCCCTGCTTGTCCCCCTGCCCGCCCCCCCTGCCCCTGCTTGTCCCCCTGCCAGCCCCCCCTGCCCCCTGCTTGCCCCCTGCCACCCCCCCCCCCTTCCCCCTGCCAGCCCCCCCAGCCCCTGCTTGTCCCCCTGCCAACCCCCCCTGCTGGACACCCCCCCTGTCCGTGCACCCCCGGACAGCCCCCCGTGCACCCCCGGGCAGCCCCCCGTGCACCCCCGGACAGCCCCCCGTGCACCCCCGGACAGCCCCCCCGGCCAGCCCCGGCCAGCCCCCCGTGCACCCCCAGACAGCCCCACGACCAGCCCCGGACAGCCCCCCGTGCACCCCCGGACAGCCCCCCGTGCACCCCCGGACAGCCCCCCCGTGCACCCCCAGACAGCCCCCCCCGTGCACCCCCAGACAGCCCCCCCGTGCACCCCCGGACAGCCCCCATATGCACCCCCGGACAGCCCCCATATGCACCCCCAAACAGCCCCCCGCGCACCCCTGGACAGCCCCCCGGCCAGCCCCGGACAACCCCCTGTGCACCCCCGGACAGCCCCCCGACCAGCCCCGGACAGCCCCCCGTGCACCCCCGGACAGCCCCCATGTGCACCCCCGGACAGACCCCATGCAGCCCCATTCCCCCCGGACAGCCCCCCGTGCACCCCCGGACAGCCCCCATGTGCAACCCCGGACAGCCCCCATGTGCACCCCCGGACAAACCCCATACAGCCCCCTACCCCCCTGCACAGAACCCCGGGCGTTTATCAAGCGCGCGCAACGCTTAAAGAACGCATAATGAGCCCTACCGTGCAGACCACACGTCCGATTGACGCGCCGTCTGCGCGTGCACTCGCGAATAATAATGGGATTGTTGTCCTGTGATTTCAGGGCAATCCGATGTCGTCCGCTATGAGTTTGACCGTTAGACGCCTGTTTTGGCCGTTTATGACACCGGAACGGCGTTCCCCGGTCACCCCGGGCACACGGCACGTCCGATTGACGTGCCGTCTGCTCGACCACATCACAATTCACTTACCCTTTGATTTCGTCCGATTTCAGGCCATTCGGACTTCGTTCGGCCCGTTTGGACCCCCCCACGCGCGTTTATCAAGCGCGCGCAACGCTTAAAGAACGCATAATGAGCCCTACCGCGCAGACCGCACGTCCGATTGACGCGCCGTCTGCGCGTGCACGTCGCGAATAATAATGGGATTGTTGTCCTGTGATTTCAGGGCAATCCGATGTCGTCCGCTATGAGTTTGACCGTTAGACGCCTGTTTTGGCCGTTTATGACACCGGAACGGCGTTCCCGGTCACCGCGGGCACACGGCACGTCCGATTGACGTGCCGTCTGCTCGACCACATCACAATTCACTCACCCTTTGATGTCGTCCGATTTCAGGCCATTCGCAATTCGTTCGGCCCGTTTGGACCCCCCACGCGCGTTTCTCAAGCGCGCGCAACGCTTAAAGAACGCATAATGAGCCCTCCTGCGCAGACCGCACGTCCGATTGACGTGCCGTCTGCGCGTGCACGTCGCGAATAATAATTTGAATGTTGTCCTGTGATTTCAGGGCAATCCGATGTCGTCCGCTATGAGTTTGACCGTTAGACGCCTGTTTTGGCCTTTTATGACACCGGAACGGCGTTCCCGGTCACCGCGGGCACACGGCACGTCCGATTGACGTGCCGTCTGCTCGACCACATCACAATTCACTCACCCTTTGATGTCGTCCGATTTCAGGCCATTCGCAATTCGTTCGGCCCGTTTGGACCCCCCCACGCGCGTTTCTCAAGCGCGCGCAACGCTTAAAGAACGCATAATGAGCCCTCCTGCGCAGACCGCACGTCCGATTGACGTGCCGTCTGCGCGTGCACGTCGCGAATAATAATTTGAATGTTGTCCTGTGATTTCAGGTCAATCCGATGTCGTTCGCTATGAGTTTGACCGTTAGACGCCCGTTTTGGCCGTTTATGACACCGGAACGGCGTTCCCGGTCACCGCGGGCACACGGCACGTCCGATTGACGTGCCGTCTGCTCGACCACATCACAATTCACTCACCCTTTGATGTCGTCCGATTTCAGGCAATTCGCAATTCGTTCGGCCCGTTTGGACCCCCCCACGCGCGTTTCTCAAGCGCGCGCAACGCTTAAAGAACGCATAATGAGCCCTCCTGCGCAGACCGCACGTCCGATTGACGTGCCGTCTGCGCGTGCACGTCGCGAATAATAATTTGAATGCTGTCCTGTGATTTCAGGTCAATCCGATGTCGTTCGCTATGAGTTTGACCGTTAGACGCCCGTTTTGGCCGTTTATGACACCAGAACGGCGTTCCCGGTCACCGCGGGCACACGGCACGTCCGATTGACGTGCCGTCTGCTCGACCACATCACAATTCACTCACCCTTTGATGTCGTCCGATTTCAGGCCATTCGCAATTCGTTCGGCCCGTTTGGACCCCCCACGCGCGTTTCTCAAGCGCGCGCAACGCTTAAAGAACGCATAATGAGCCCTCCTGCGCAGACCGCACGTCCGATTGATGTGCCGTCTGCGCGTGCACGTCGCGAATAATAATTTGAATGTTGTCCTGTGATTTCAGGTCAATCCGATGTCGTTCGCTATGAGTTTGACCGTTAGACGCCCGTTTTGGCCGTTTATGACACCAGAACGGCGTTCCCGGTCACCGCGGGCACACGGCACGTCCGATTGACGTGCCGTCTGCTCGACCACATCACAATTCACTCACCCTTTGATGTCGTCCGATTTCAGGCCATTCGCAATTCGTTCGGCCCGTTTGGACCCCCCACGCGCGTTTCTCAAGCGCGCGCAACGCTTAAAGAACGCATAATGAGCCCTCCAGCGCAGACCGCACGTCCGATTGATGTGCCGTCTGCACGTGCACGTCGCGAATAATAATTTGAATGTTGTCCTGTGATTTCAGGTCAATCCGATGTCGTTCGCTATGAGTTTGACCGTTAGACGCCCGTTTTGGCCGTTTATGACACCAGAACGGCGTTCCCGGTCACCGCGGGCACACGGCACGTCCGATTGACGTGCCGTCTGCTCGACCACATCACAATTCACTCACCCTTTGATGTCGTCCGATTTCAGGCCATTCGCAATTCGTTCGGCCCGTTTGGACCCCCCACGCGCGTTTCTCAAGCGCGCGCAACGCTTAAAGAACGCATAATGAGCCCTCCTGCGCAGACCGCACGTCCGATGGTGACTAGGTCTCATAGCTCATCTACCTACAACTTGGAATGGGATGATGACGTCGGGGAGGGGGTTATGAAAACGAAATGCTTTATTATGAAGGCAGTTTTATCAATGTCTAGCCCCATCTCCTCTCTTATGTCATCTTTTGTTTTTAATAAAATGGCTTTAGAGCCTTTCGGCTCGAAGCTTCTTTCTGTCATACTCTAATTCTGTTAAGCCTCTCAAACTTGACACACTGTCATACTCTAATTCTGTTAAGCCTCTCAAACTTCCAGCCCTCAATGAGGGCTGCAATTCTGTATTAAAGGATGGGAACGAAAATTACAGCAGAAAAATAGAAGAAATAGGGAAAACAACAGAAGAAATCCTCAGGAGGCCCCCAGGCTGAGGGAGGAAGATCAAGCTAACAAGCCACCAGGCCGATCTTCCGCTGAACTGTAAATGGCCCATAGAAACGAGGGGCAGGTTTCTGAGAAATCTGGCAGGTTAAAGAGTGTTGTTTGTGAGGCCGAAAGCGTACGGAAACAGGATCTCCCACATGGAGGGCAAGGTGACGGCAGTGTATTAGTTTTCTGCTTCATGATGTCTTGGGACCGACTCAAATAATATTTGAGTCCACGATCAAGCAGTGCATGGGCAACAGCGGGCAACTAGATTTCTGATGGAACAGCGTAGGTCTCGTGGCAGCGATTTACCACCTTTGTTTGGTCATCCGTTTGCGGGTGGTAGGTCAAGCTGAGTTTTAAGTCAGTGCCTTGGAGTTTGAGCAGTTCAATCCAAAAATGGCTTACAAAAATGGGATTGCGGTCGCTGGAATGCTATGCAAACTGACAATCTCCCACACGAAAACCTCGCCCACACTCCCACACTCTTTGCTGTGTAAGGGTGTTTTAGGGGTAAAAAATGGCCATATTTAGAGAGATGATCAATGATGACCAGAATCACAGTGCAACCACGGGATTAGGGTAGTCCGGTGATAAAATCCATAGAGAGACCCGACCACACCAGCTGGGGAATTTCCAACGGCTGCAACAGGCCAGCCGGATATAGTGTGGAATATTTATTTCGTTGGCATTTGGCCCATTGGCAAACTGTTGAACCGGTATTTTCATCCCGACCCAATATAAATTGGCAGGCAATTTTCTATACGTGCGGCAAAAACCAGAATGACCCCACTACGGAGACAAATGGAACTCAGCCAGCAATATGGGCACCCATGGGGACGAACTAGACAGCACCAACCGGCCCTTATAACAGAGGACACCTTGCAGAAAAGAGTAAGTAGGAAAGGAAGGAGCATCTGCTTGCAGAGTGATGATGACTTAGCTGAAAAATGGGTCGTCTGAAACGCCTGTGAGCAAGTGGGGCTGAACCTCCCCCCTGTTGGATGTGGCTGGAGCAGGGCCACATCACGGCGTGACCGCGGCGTGACCGCGGCGTGACCGCGGCGTGACCGCGGCGTGACCGCAGCGTGTTGGCCCGATCCAGCGACATCCGCGGGGCAGCATCTTCCGACCAGGAGCGAAGGGAGCGGGAGGAGGCTGGAATGTGGGTGAAAGGGGGCTGGTTGCAGGTGTTGGGGGGATGGTGCGGGCTGATTCGAAGGTGGGGGGGCTGTTGCGGGCTGGAATGCTGGTGGCAGCGGGCTGATGACTTTGCTGAAAAATGGGTCGTCTGAAACGCCTGTGAGCAAGTGGGGCTGAACCTCCCCCCTGCTGGATGTGGCTGGAGCAGGGCCACATCACGGCGTGACCGCGGCGTGACCGCGGCGTGACCGCGGCGTGACCGCGGCGTGACCGCGGCGTGACCGCGGCGTGACCGCGGCGTGACCGCGGCGTGACCGCGGCGTGACCGCGGCGTGACCGCGGCGTGACCGCGGCGTGACCGCGGCGTGACCGCGGCGTGACCGCGGCGTGACCGCGGCGTGACCGCGGCGTGACCGCGGCGTGACCGCGGCGTGACCGCAACGTGTTGGCCCGGTCCAGCGACATCCGCGGGGCAACATATTCCACTTAGTTTCAAATAGGATGATATGGATGGCATGAGAGGATGTTTTCCCAGAAGATTTAAAGAAATGAATGCTAATCTGTGATGAATAGAGGATTGGATGACCCCTGATATACCTAATTCGGTGAGGTTTGGAGATCTAGAAATGTGTAGGAATACCTAGAGGAATAAAATATGCCAGACAATTCCAAACCAATTTTTTCAGTTGAATTGAGCTTTTGTACCACCTGCTATGCACGTTTTGTGGAAAGATGGATGAGAGGCAGCGCTGAGAGGAGATATAGTTTAGGAATGAGGAAATACGAAAAATTATAGAGCTAACCATTCAATGTTTCTCTAAGGAGGAGTAACCGCCGCAGGGTGTCGTCCTGGAGCAGGGCCAAATCACGGCGTGACCGCGGCGTGACCGCGGCGTGACCGCGGCGTGACCGCGGCGTGACCGCGGCGTGACCGCGGCGTGACCGCGGCGTGACCGCGGCGTGACCGCGGCGTGACCGCGGCGTGACCGCGGCGTGACCGCGGCGTGACCGCAGCGTGTTGGCCCGGTCCAGCGACATCCGCGGGGCAACATATTCCACTTAGTTTCAAATAGGATGATATGGATGGCATGAGAGGATGTTTTCTCAGAAGATTTAAAGAAATGAATGCTAATCTGTGATGAATAGAGGATTGGATGACCCCTGATATACCTAATTCGGTGAGGTTTGGAGATCTAGAAATGTGTAGGAATACCTAGAGGAATAAAATATGCCAGACAATTCCAAACCAATTTTTTCAGTTGAATTGAGCTTTTGTACCACCTGCTATGCACGTTTTGTGGAAAGATGGATGAGAGGCAGCGCTGAGAGGAGATATAGTTTAGGAATGAGGAAATACGAAAAATTATAGAGCTAACCATTCAATGTTTCTCTAAGGAGGAGTAACCGCCGCAGGGTGTCGTCCTGGAGCAGGGCCAAATCACGGCGTGACCGCGGCGTGACCGCGGCGTGACCGCGGCGTGACCGCGGCGTGACCGCGGCGTGACCGCGGCGTGACCGCGGCGTGACCGCGGCGTGACCGCGGCGTGACCGCGGCGTGACCGCAGCGTGTTGGCCCGGTCCAGCGACATCCGCGGGGCAACATCTTCCACTTAGTTTCAAATAGGATGATATGGATGGCATGAGAGGACGTTTTCTCAGAAGATTTAAAGAAATGAATGCTAATCTGTGATGAATAGAGGATTGGATGACCCCTGATATACCTAATTCGGTGAGGTTTGGAGATCTAGAAATGTGTAGGAATACCTAGAGGAATAAAATATGCCAGACAATTCCAAACCAATTTTTTCAGTTGAATTGAGCTTTTGTACCACCTGCTATGCACGTTTTGTGGAAAGATGGATGAGAGGCAGCGCTGAGAGGAGATATAGTTTAGGAATGAGGAAATACGAAAAATTATAGAGCTAACCATTCAATGTTTCTCTAAGGAGGAGTAACCGCCGCAAGGTGTCGTCATGCTTGTCCCCCTGCCAGCAACAGATGGAAAACATATTCAGCACAAAAGTGATCGGAAATGCCAACCAAATGAAAGAAGCTAGATTAAAACCAATAACCAACAAGCAGGGAAAAAAAATTGGACATTCAGAATGCATGTGTGTTCAATGATTCCAATATCTAAAGTGTGTTTCAGCTAGACTCTTAACTCAAAGAAGAATTCACATAGATGAGTCATGCATGAATAAGCTCAAATGACGTGTTAGATTGGCACATAGATTTGTCAGCTCACCTTGATAAAGATCGAATGGCAAACCACTGATTGGTAATCATACTTTAATTTGCTACAGTCTGTACATGCAACAAATAAAACCATGAATTATTATTAATGAATATATAAGACTCATAAGCAATGAAATGTCATATAGAAATTTTGTTATTACTACATAACAATAAAATACTAAAGTGCAGATTAAAATGCAGAATAAAAAGCCTGAATATGTTGATAAGAAATACCAGTCAGTTTCTTCTCCATGCTTGTAAATTGAAGGCATTCATTCCATCAGCCCATGCACATTCACCAATATTTTGGTTCATCGCTATGCTGGGATGAGAACAATCAAAGTATGTCTAGCAACTCTTAGACATGACCCACAAAAATCAATATACAGTGGAGTCAATAGTTAAAACATATCACCTGCATTCATATGTTGGATGAAAAGGGGGTCAACTCCATGATTTTACGACCAATAACCTGCATTCATATAGTGTGTAAATGCAAATGAAAAATGATGCATGGTAGGGAGGTTTATTCCACAATTTTAGGAAAACATACCTGTTGTAGAGATCTCGCACTTATTAGTGCAGGATTCCCACTGCCCAGCCCCTCCCCCCCACTCCCTACTGCCCTCCCCACTGCCCAGCCCCCCCCCCACTGCCCAGCCCCCCCCCCCACTGCCCACCCCCTCCCCCTCCTGCCCAGCCCTCCCCCCCACTGCCCAGCCCCCCACTGCCCAGCCCCCCCCCCCCACTGCCCTCCCCCTCCCCCTCCTGCCCAGCCCTCCCCCCCACTGCCCAGCCCCCCCCCCCACTGCCCAGCCCCCCCCCACTCCCTACTGCCCTCCCCACTGCCCACCCCCCCCCCCACTCCCTACTGCCCAGCACCCCCCCACTCCCTACTGCCCTCCCCACTGCCCAGCCCCCCCCCCCCCACTGCCCAGCCCCCCCCCCACTGCCCACCCCCTCCCCCTCCTGCCCAGCCCTCCCCCCCACTGCCCAGCCCCCCACTGCCCAGCCCCCCCCCCCCCACTGCCCTCCCCCTCCCCCTCCTGCCCAGCCCTCCCCCCCACTGCCCAGCCCCCCACTGCCCAGCCCCCCCCCCCCCACTGCCCACCCCCTCCCCCTCCTGCCCAGCCCTCCCCCCCACTGCCCAGCCCCCCACTGCCCAGCCCTCCCCCCCACTGCCCAGCCCCCCCCCCCCCCACTGCCCTCCCCCTCCCCCTCCTGCCCAGCCCTCCCCCCCACTGCCCTCCCCCCCACTGCCCTCCAATGTACAGAACTTTGGTGGGTACGATCAATCATAGAACGTCTCATCTGCAATAAGTAAAGATCAACATCATCTAGTGAACAATTGTTATTAGAATTCATTTACAAAAACTGTAACAGCAATGGTATACATTATTTTCATACCATCATTCTCTTCGACATTATAATCAATCATCTTAATCGTCATCAAAATCAATATTCTGCAAGAAAACAATCAGAAACAGAGTTATGATTAGAAATATTTACCAAATTTTATAGCACAGTGCTCACTATCTATAGGTGGTGAAATAGTTATACCTGACCTGTGAAGTATCTGTGGGATGTTTTATGATATTTTCCAGATCTGTACAGCAGTGCATTTTCTCTATAGAGACATTCATAACCTGCATGGGCTTAGTTTCCTGTATCGATATTGTGGTACCATGTTCAACTGATTTGGGTGCCACAAAAGCAGTATTACAGGGCTTATTTAGTGTCTCGGCGTACCCATAATTGGCAGGATTGCTAATAGTATTAGTGTGAGTTGGGATAGCAGAAACTGGTTCATCATCTTTTATTTTGATTTCATTCTTTAGTCCAAGAGAGGTGTCATTGTTAGCAGGTTGTATTATTGAATCCTTAAGGATAGAAATTGTAGGTTTCATATTACGGAACATCTTAGAAATAGTATTATCACTACTAAAAGAAAGCTGAGACCAATCAGAAAAGGCATTTGTAGTAGTGGAGAACCGTAGTTTAGTAGTCATTCTCATTCCCAATAAGATATGGTAAATATTAATGATATTGATCAAAAAACAATGTAATTGGATGCATAGAACTCGTCATACATTACCAATCCAAACATACAATTAACATCAAAAGTGAGTCTCAATATCAGTATCATCAAAATCATGATGACCCTCATCCACACCTCCTACAGAAACACCATCACCACCTCTCACACCACCAATATCATCATCGGCATCGACATCTGCATCCGAACCGGCACCAGCACCGGGTCCAGCACTAGGTCCGGCTCCGGCTCCAACAGAAGAATCTACATTAGCAGAACGCATCGACATCAAAAAGGCATCAACCGTTGCAGCTGCTTCTGGTGGAAGTGTAGAAGAAAGGGCAGACATAAACTTAATCATATTTGCAGTTATCGCCTGTTCTGATTTTTGACTTGCTTCTTTGATTGCGGCATTCATTTGTTCCACTGTGACAAAACCAGAACCGGTACTCGAAGAAACGTTAGTAGACCAGTATCGAGATGGTACAATCTTCTTCCCAGGCCGACAACGCACTCTACCCTGATGCTCATCTCCTAATACCTGATGTAGATGATCGTTTGGGCCCAAATTGTCAGGTTCTTTTTCTGCCAACGCCTCTAAAGCATTCTGTTGATTGATATATAACATAAATTAAAATGATAAAATAATATAAGGAATTAAATTCATTAAAAATCAAAGAAATTGAAATATACTTACAATCGCCTTCTCGGTGTCGGGATTTGGCACAGTACCATCTTTCTTTTTCCGGCTTGTACAAAACAAAGTTGAGCGAGGAACGCGACCCTCAATATTCAATGACTTTTTCTGGAAAAAAACAATGAAATAAATCAAAATTGGAAGTTAAAAAAATTACACAAAACAAAGCTAAATATTTTAAATGTTAAATTACCTGCGTCTGCTCATGATCTGGTAATGAAGTGTGTCCGCGAGTATAAATGTGTTTCATTGCACTCTTGTTTTTTTTATTTCTATTTGATTTCTCCTATAAACAAATAATTATATAAACTCATTAACATAAATAAAACAAGTAATTTAAAATCGTTTTCAAATAAATAAATGAATATATATATAAATTTAACAAACACCTTAAACGCTGAACTCTTCCAATAGTTGATCATCTCTTTATATTGTGATATTGGGCAATCTTGAATCACCGGTACTTCTTCAAGCTCTGTACCAACTCTCTTTTTCCACCCAAGATATAAATCATACTTGTAGGCTCGCCACATTTCACCTAAATACATTATCATTGCAGCCTTTGCATTTTGTCCATCGGGAAAATTATATCGAAGCTGCAATGGACATAATATATGTTAAGAAAATTTTATAAATTTATATATATAAAAAAGGTGATTAACATTACTTACCCAAATCTCTGCCCAGGCTTTGTCCTTTATTTCTTGTCCAACTGCCTTCCAACTTATCGGTTGAACCGGAATGATATTGCTGTGTCTAGCAAGTGTTCCCATAAAACTTTTACATTCCGTGCCATTTTTATTAATTATAGCATTGTCCTCATTGTAATCAACTATGATTTGCGTGTTCCGATTCCAAACCTCGCGCATTTTTGTGCGGCCTCGTCGTCTGGTAGAGGCTGTAGCTAATCATGAAACCAAAATAAAAGAGAATAATATATATGAATTTATCATTAATCAGTAACAGTAATGCTTAAACAAATACCAGTAGATGGGGGATCTGCTGACCCCTGAAGTGCTGCGTCTGGAGGGGGGGCAGCCTCCATGGTAGGTGAGATATCTACAGGAATACTATGTATAGTAGATGCAAAGTGTACTGATGGAGGCAGAAAACCCGATGGATAACCCTGTACAGATGAGGGTGGATATGGATATGGATATGGCGGTGGGATATATGGGGGCACAGTACCCTGTACAGTGGATGGTGGGAATGGAAACTGAGGGATGGGAGTCTGAGAACTACCATCCGATGTGGGAGTGGGAAAAAAGGGATACGGAAAAGGTGGGTATGGATAATATGGAGGTGGCATAATGGGAGGATGGCCTCCTGATGTCTCAAGCGGCGTAGTAGTAGGCTGACCTGTAGAATCAGTGCCCCCCGCCACAATATCATCCTCAGTGGCATAATCCAAGCGTCTCCTCGACGATGCGGTCTAAAATAACATAGATGATAAAATAAAACGAACGATAACAAGATAAATAATATGAAAGACCATAATATTCAAACATAATTTGTACTTACATTGTTTCCAGGAGGAGACCTACGTTGTTCGTTTCTCAATATTCTTCTACTCCTTCTACTACCATCATAATCAGACATTTTGACCTGAAAATTTAAAATAATATTATCAAATAAATAGAAATAATGCAAAATGTTAAATAATACAATTGTATCATAAAACAATGAGATACATTTTCATGTGTGATATTTATATTGATAAAATATCAAGACTTTTCTATGTTCAAGATTTACTAGAGAAGTGGTTAAACATAAATTGGTGAGGCTATTAATAGTTTTATATTCGATAATGGTATAAAATATACTAGTTATTTTGATATCATGAATGAAAGTTAAAAAAAACACATACAATATTGCGATAATATAAGGTAAATACTTACAAATGTGTCAACGCTATGTGGGGTCTGTGACAATTTCTGGTTCACAATCTGTTCTAACAATTGCATCATCTGTATCATCAAATGCAACATTCGAATAAATACCAACAGGTTCATCCACAACATCATTGTTATCCATGCCTTCGTCAAAAATATGTCTAGGAATAACATCAACAATAACACCAAATTGTGGTTGTAACGGGTCACTTACATAAAACACTTGTTTAGCTTGTGACGCAAGAATATAAGGTTCATCGGTACGAAGCTGGCGGTTCATATCAATCACTCTAAATACACAGTTATCAATATGCATTCCTTGTCGTGTCATTGAATCAAACCACTTGCATTTCATCATTGCGACACGACCATGTGCATAGTAATCTAATATAATGATTCTTTCAACAACACCGTAATATGATATATTTTCTGATCGAGGTTGCCTGTCCGATGCACTCGCATAACAATCTGTTGTGGCGCTTATCGTGACACCGTCATGCTGTGTTGCCATTGTTTTTGCACAACTATTTATAACAAATTTATATCCATTGACAACCATTGACTTACAATCACGCACCACATCGTTTGGACCAAAGGACAATGCTTTTATTTCATCTGATACTTCAATCATTGGTAGAGTTAAAACCTAAAAGATACCAACATAGAATATTAAACAGAGACATGTGATTATGTTATGAGAAGAAGAAAAAGAAATCTATTACCTTTGACTTTAACCAGGCAGCAAATTCTTTGCTGTGCAACAGTTCCTTCCTCTTAATAGATAGAGAGCGATGTCTCTTTTTTATAATTTCAAAATGTTCTCTACAGATATGCAAGCATTAAAATGTCAGAAGATATAAAGAAATCACACAATGAAAAAAATACATATTTATTAGTTTACTTACTTGATATAATCATCAAGCACACTACAGTTGAATAATACTGTGCGATGTGCCATTTCCCACTCTTCCCTGCTTAAAGTACACAACGAGTACGATCCAGATATCCCCCCTGTTTGGGGCATTGAAGGAAATGCAGGCTCAATGGGATCATATTGCTCATCTTCAGTTCTCATTAGTCGATTAGACCTCGTAGTGACGTTAGCCAAGTACGATGAACAGAAATCCATGCATTCTTGTGCTAAATAGCATTTCACAATACAGCCTTCAGGATGATATTTATTTCTCACATAAGATTTCAATGTAAACATCATTCTTTCGGTAGGATACATCCACCGACTCGAAACAGGACCACCAAAGAGAACTTCCGTGGGAAGATGCACAGTCAAATGTAACATAATTGTGAAAAAAGACGGTGGGAAAATTTTCTCCAAGTCGCAAAGAATAATCGGTGCATCTCTCTGCAATTTCTGAACAGCACTTCTGCTCAATCTTTTGGCACAAAGATCTCGATAAAATTGACATAACTTAATCACCGCAACTCTAACATTATGTGAAAGTAAATGACGAATGGCAATGGGAATCAACTCATGTAACAAGACATGGTAATCATGGGTTTTAAGAGATTTGAGTTTCACATCTTGCGTATTCACCCTTTTCGAAATATTACTTGAATAACCATCCGGAACCTTCAAACTTTCCAAGACCTGAAGAAATTGTTTTTTCTCCACATTTGTCATCGAATAACAGGCAACAGGGACTTTCCACTTATTTTGACCAATTAACTCAGGATGAAGTCTTGCTCTTATACCCCAATCCATCAAATCACGACGACACCGCAAATCGTCTTTTGTTTTGCCTTTGACATTTAAAATAGTAGCAAGTAACATCTCACAAATGTTTTTCTCGATATGCATTACATCCAAACAATGACGTAATAAATTCGATGACCAATACGGCAACTCAAAGAATATGCTTTTCTTTCTCCAATTGCTGTTGGAATTGGAATTAGCATGCTTTCGCTTTCTGATATTTGATTGACTTTTGCCAAGAACATAATTCAAATCATCAAGTTCTTTAACAATATCAGTCCCTGACATTCGTTGAGGTGTCTCATCTGTCTCGATGGCATTATCGAACTGTCTCCGATTATTCCTGTATGGATGGTCCATTGGTAGAAAACGTCGATGCCCTATGAAGCTGAAAGTTCGTCGAAACTTCATTCTTCGGAAACGTGTATTTTTCATACAAATAGGACAGGATAATTTCCCTTTAGTACTCCAACCAGACATCATTCCGTAGGCAGGGAAATCATTTATCGTCCATAATAAAGCTGCACGAAACATAAAGTACTCCTTTCTGAATGCATCATACGCTTGTGCACCAACAATCCAAAGCTCATTTAACTCCTCTATTAATGGCTGCAAGTATATATCAATATCATTTCCAGGATCACTGGGTCCAGATATCAATATACTCAGGATAGTGCACGACTTCTTCATACACATCCATGAAGGAAAGTTATAAATGTGAATGAAAACAGGCCAAGTACTGTGTGCAGTATGCATTTGGCGAAATGGGTTGAAACCATCACAGGATAATCCCAATCTAACATTTCGTGGGTCGGCTGCAAAATCAGGATGTAACCTATCAAATTTCTTCCAAGCCAACCCATCTGCAGGATGCACTATTTCATCGTTATCCTTATTTCTTTCATCTGCATGCCATCTCATATTCATTGCCATTTGTTCTGACATAAAAAATTTTTGAATCCTGGGAATTAAAGGGAAGTGCCACATCACTTTCTGTGGTATGCGTGATTGAGATCCATCTTTATTAGTCTTCCACCTTGATGTGCCACACTGTTTGCACTGACTCAAGTTTGCATTCTCCTTCCAGAACAAACAACAGTCTTTGAGACAAGAATGAATCTTACTAGATGAAAATCCAAATTTGTTAACCAACTTTGATGCCATGTAATCATTTTCTGGAATACATGCATCATCAGGCAGTAAATCCTTAATAAATGTAAGGAGATAGTCGACTGCAGTATTACTAAATCCATACATTGTTTTCCCATGATATAATCGCATTAAAAACTCAAGTTTGCTCATTTTTCCACATGCTTGATATACTGGGGTATTTGCATCTTCCATCAACTTTCTAACACTCTCAACGTCATCATCCTGATTAATAGATGAGAACTGTGTTCCAGTATTCATTTCCTCTTGCACTGGTCTACATGAGGAGCTAGCTTCAGAAACAAAAGGAAACCGATCAGAAATCAGATTTTTCATACCAATCTTTTCTGCTGAATCGATGACATTCAACACTTGAGCTTTTTCTCCATTGTGATACCACACATGATAATTTTTTTGGAAACCACTTTTAGTGATATGGTAACTCACTTCCTCGCGAGTTAACCAAGGTCTTCCAACACAATCAAAACACGGGCATCGAATCAATCCGCCATCTGAATCATTATTGAATGCAAAGTCCAAAAAATATTGTAACTCCTTCTGAAATTCATCAGTGATCCGATCAATGTTGTACATCCAGTATCTATCCATTCTGAGGCAGATAAACATACATTAGATAAATAATCTAGAAAATGACTTAACATTGTATGTATCGTTTCATAAGATATTAAGTAATCATCAATAACAAGTTAATAAAAAAATTATAACAAATATATTAAAATTATGGTTTAGGGAATTCATAAATGTTTTAAATTATAAAAATTCACGAATAGTCATACATAAGTTCCAATAATGAGGACTGATTATAGTAAAAAGAGTTTATATGAAATCTAAGAGATAATAATAATCAATTCCCAAAAGTGTTTGGGTTAATTCATAACGAGTTCTGATGTTCTGTATTAAATCTACAAAGATTTATTGAAATTTAGAGACATTTTGAAAATATAACCCATATCTACAAAGATTTGTTGTCATTCTACTAAAATCCTTGGGAATTTCTGGTGTGGTTGAGTTGTTTAGTGATTTTTCTCAGTTTTCTTTTATGCCTTACCCCGCACCCCATTGAGTAGTGGTAGATGACGGAAAATATAAACCATATCTACAAAGATATGTTGTCATTATACTAAAATCCTTGAGAATTTCTAGTGTGGTTGAGTTGTTTAGTGATTTTTCTCAGTTTTCTTTTATGCCTTACCCCGCACCCCATTGAGTAGTGGTAGATGACGAAAAATATAAACCATATCATAAAGAAATTAATAACAGAAATCATCATTATTTATCTTTGAGAAGGAGAGAGACATTTCATAGAAAATAGTTTTCTTCTTGGTTGAAATTGAAGGTGGAAATATTACTATAATAAATTAATTATATCAATATTTAATTATGTTCAATATCCATTTATATTATATGAACTAGAGGTAAATCCATTTTGCTCAAGGACTCCTAAGGATATTATTTTTTTGAAGGTTGGGGACCCACCTTACATCAAGTAAGTGGATGATGGATTGATCATCTTACTCTATTAGAATAGAGTCTCTACCCTCAACCCTACACCTATTATTATTTCCTAAAAGGGCATACCCTTCCAACTTCTTGAATAGATTCAAAAAAGACTCTATATATAGACACAAGTTACAATAATATCCATAGTTGAGGACCCACTCATGATTGAGTTTATGGATGGATATATTCCGGAATTCAATAGCATAATATCTTGAGTCAACCATAAAAGGCTGGTCAGTTGGTTTTTTGTGTTCTAACTCTCACATGAGTTTCCTACACTTGGGATTAATGTGCATGGGTTTAACATAGTGAAAACATGTGACTTTTCTATCCAAGGAACTAGTTTTGGATTTGGGTTCTTTATTACTCTTACTTTTGTATCTATTGAACTGTTTCTTTTTTACATTAAGTTTTAGGTCTTCCCCTTGTGAAAAACACTCAACCTCTCCTTTTATCTTAAGTTTAGAATGAAAATCCTTAGACCAAATAGATTATTTAACATCTTCTTTAGTTAAAGAATCTCGACCATATATCATGGTCTCAATTAGTGTGATGTAGCTATTGTTAAGAGGGATTAAGAGGATTAATTTCTGATCCTCATCATCTATAGAAACATTAATATTGGTTAAATATAATTTGACTTTATTAAACTCTTCTAAATAGGTTTTTATTGAAGTACAATGCTTTATTTTGAATGTGAACATATGATGATTCTAGTAAGTTATTCCTACTAATGAAGCAGTCATGTATAAATTTTTATGTTTTAGAAAATTTATACAGTGGTAGACTTATAATATACTTCTCTAAGGACCCCATCACCTATGTAAAGTAAAAGGGTTCTATGAGACTTAATATATATATTAGGGGTAACATCTTAGTATTCTACAATGGTCTGAACATTTCATTAACAGTCGTAATGGGTTTCTTGGGCCCATATAGGGATTCAATTCAGCCTTGTTGTCCGAGAAAGGCTCTCATTTTAATTCTTCATGTATTGGAATCTTTTTCTCCATTGAATTTCTCAATTTCATTTTAATTCTTCATATATTGGTACATATTCAGCACTAGAAACAGATGGAACAACTTTCTCCCCCGGGCTCCTTAGATGTTCGTGGTCGGATCACAATGCATTTTCATATGACAACCTAGGTCATGTGAATCATGCATCCTTTATAGGAAAACATGTAGATCCAAACTCGTCTACCCAAATCAACATTCTACTAATACCCACATTCCTAGTATTGATCCCTTGGGATGCAACCATTCCAATCCATTTAGAAGAAGACCATCAGCAGACCTGACTTAGGTGTCCAAGTTACTTGCAGATAGAGCAGAAATCATACCAAGATTTGTAATGGACCACGTAGAAACATCTATAATCCTCTTCAATGAAAATACACACTAATTCTACTAGTGGCTTCAAAACATCAACCTCAGCAGATATGAAACAGAAGGGGAAAACATGTAAATCTTACCTAAATCAAAGAAATCGAAGGTGAAAATGAGGCATAAAAAATGCAGATAACCAGAACTCGGGAGAGAAAAAAATAGAGGGAGATGGGGGTGTCGACCTCGAGGGCTTCGATGAGGAGGGCGCGACGAGGAAGGCGTCGGCGAGGAGGGCGCCGGCGAGGAGGGCGCGGGGAGGATGACGCGGCGAGGAGGGTCGCGGCGAGGAGGGCGTCGGCGAGGAGAGCGTCGGCGAGGAGAGCGCGGCGAGGAGGGCGTCGACGAGGAGGATGGCGCGGCGTTGATGCGTCGTGGAGGAGGAGGCCGCGGCGAGGATGAGGCCGCGGGGAGGAGAAATGGCGAGGGCGAGGAGATGGAGCCCGACGCTTGGGGGAGAGGGCGAGGATGGAGCCCGACGGAATGGGGGAGAAAAAAACTGAGCGAGGGGATATAGCCACGGATAGAAAAAAAACCGTGGTTGTATAAAACCTATAGCCACGGTTCTATAAAACCGTGGCTATAGGTCCGTGGCTATAGCCCAGATTTCTAGTAGTGAACCTGGAGGGCTTACTTTTACCAGTCCCCAACCTGGAGGGCTTACTTTTACCGGTCCCCAACCCGGAACATACTTGTTTAGCACATTCATCTGAAGAAAAGTTTGAAATATAACATAAACATTCGGATTAAAACTAGCATACGAAATGTCAATAGTTTCACCATAAACTATGAATGGTATAAAATAGCACATCCACATTCAAACATATCACAAAACCTTCAATACAATATATAAGTTTTGTATTATAATAAATCAACTTCAAATAATCTTAAAATCCATCAAAGGATGTTGACATAGATGAAATCAAAATTCTTTTTAAAGAAGTATCTCCATTTATTTTGAAACCATTTAAGATCCATATAAAATAAAACATTTTCTTTGAAAATATTCTTATAAGCTTCTATGGAAAGCTTCGACGATTTTATAACGGCGGAAAATAACCGCACCCGCCGTATAAGTTAAAAAAAACATTCTTACCTCAATTCTGTCGAAAAGGTTAAAAAGGACCTTGTTTTGAAAACGACGGAAAGATTCCTTTATAAACCTCTTATAAAAAGTCAAACAAGGGTATAAATGACTTTAACCCATATTCATGTAAATAGTAAAAATGTTTTGAAATACATTTCGAAGAAACATGGATGTGGATGATAAAGAGATCCCAGTAGATTATTACGTATAATACAACCTCGGATAATGAAGAGATTGTGAAATAACCCTTACCTTGTACTTTTCCTTGGTTGGGGTAGGTTAACCTCCTGTATAATGGTGAAATAATTGTTATTAAATTATACAAGAATCATATATATTAATATGATATCATATATGATCTTTTAACATTGATTTATTAATAATATCTTAGAATTATCATCGTTTCGGGTGTTAACTTACTCATTTTCTTTTATGTGTTTTGTTACATAAGCCATGTTTGTTGTATCTTATTCATATCCAGAATGATATCAAGTCCTTAAACATCATTTTTAAATCATAAAATGATAATTATACTTGAATGGATACGATGGAGAATGAATCTCATTGCGTTCGTGGAGACGGTAGTCCGTACGTACGCACGAGCGACAATATCATTCTTTTGATATTAAAATAATATATAAATGGATGGTATATCATATATACAGAATCATTAACATGTTATATTTATTATTTACATGAGTTACATATCATTATTATACCCATCCAAATAATAATATATTGAATAACAATTACACCACGACGTGGAGACGGTAAGCCGTACGTACGCACGTATGGTGACATGTTATTCAAAGGGTGGATAGAATACTGAATATGGTTGTACCATATTTATAATAACATCACAGTATATGTAAGATACTGGAGTTATTATTTTATAATGGTAAGAACAAAGAAAGAGGAAGTGGAAGAAGAAAGGAACTTGGAAAAGGGTGGTGAAATCATTACCTCTTCTTCGGGTTCTTCCTTTTGATTTGATCAAAAGGGATCCTTAGGTTGGCTTTCTGATCAAACTAAGGCCTCTAAGTTGTAGTGAGGGATGTTGGGAGAGTATTTGGGCAGAGTTTGGCCGAACCAAAAGGCTTTGAAGGTGTGGAGAAAAGAGAAGGAGGAGTGCCCTTTTATAAGAGGGGTGAGGGGCACCTTTGGAAAAGCTAGAAATATTAATTTATAATAAATTCATATTCGGTTTCTAATGGCTCCAAAGTTGATTATTCAAAGGCTAAGGTGGGGATAGGTCTAAAAAAACTCAACCAATAGAATTTAGACAGGTTTGGGTACTTATATTAACCTTATCTTTAAGTATTAACTCTAAGTTAATTAGTTTCACTTTTACAATGTCTCTTTGTATTTTTATATAATATGGTTAATAAACTTACTATATACATCCAAGCGACCCCCAAGTGGTCCATTAATGATTAACCTATCATAATATAAGTCTCTTGGCCGAACCTTAGATTTTTAGGAATTTAATATCAATTAATAATATAATATTTGTTTTAAGAACTCTTTTATGTCAATTTTGACACTATTCAATAGTTGATTTTTGTGAAACTCATAACAGATTGATTACTTCAAACAAAGTCAATTAAATCAATCCTAATATATAATATTATCATAGAAAATTAGTTTAATTCATTAAAAGTTTCATATTATAATTATTTGGGTATTTATAAGATCAATTATTTTAATTTTTCACTATTTTAGTAATTACTGCATCATCATTGTGTCATAAATAAAATAAATTATTTAATGTCTAAAAATTATAAATAAAATATCATTATGTAGGAAATCTTTTTATCTTTCTAATGAATATTTATAATCGAAAATCCAACATGTATAACCCTATGTACAAATTGTTCTTCTAAACGATGTAAGCTTATGCCATTTTTATTTTTATTTTAACTTTATTAATATAATGTGTCCCTACCACATACAAGTGGCTCCAAGGGGTCCCCAAATTGACCCAAGGATGCTCATGGTCGGGTATGTGTCCACCAATAAGGTTAGGACACGTCTTAGGGTAATTTTGTATTATTATAATATTATTTTTTAACCCTTATTTACCGGATTTACCCTTTAACCATGGTAAATAAAATATTTACCGCAGTAATTATTCAAAATGTGTAAAAATAAAAGTTACCTATTTACATAATTTGGACATCCTGATTCCAAATATGGAATCCATTTTCCTAGATTAAAAACACAGAAGTGGCAGAAATTAATTTAAAATTAATTCCCGCTGTCAAAACAAAAAGCGTGTTTTTAAGAGGTAATAACTATCAAAAGATTGACACTTGTTTATGTTTGATTTAATTGTAAAATTATGTCCAATGACCAAAATTATATTAAATGGTAAAAATATATTCTAAATATACTTTAAAACCACTCAAATTCAAAATTTATCACTATTAATTATTTTGATTAAAAAAGTTGTTTTTAATTAAAATTTAGTAATTTTCACTATTCATCAAAATATGAAAGTTATCCGAAATGTACCAAAATTTCACCCTAGGCTAATTTTGATATTCCGAATCCAAAAATGAAGTCCATTTTGAAATATAGAATATATATTAATTCAAAAAGTAGGTATTACTATTCACAACGGCTAGTTTAATTAGTTATGGTGTGTTAGAACTCGGTGTTGCGTACAACACACGCTATCACATTATTCAAAGGGAAACGTACCGTGGAAGCTTGGGGTGTTTCATTTTAAATTTTTGATGTCCCCATTTAGTCAAAAAGTTTAAAATATTGTATTTAAAAAGGTTTCACTATTAGAAGTTGATAAAAGTGAAATACTGAAAATGAATCTGTTCTTGCATTATGACTAAGAAACTCATAATAGGGATTCTAAAATTATAAGGATTATATAAAGTTCAAAATGTAGTTAATACTATTCATGACCTCTTTTAATGGTGTGATTGAACTTAGTGTTGCGTGTAGTGCAAGTTATTTAATTATTTTGAAGAAATAACACACTATGAAATCTTGGGGTGTTACATTCTCCCCTCCTTCAATAAATTGCGTCCTCGCAATTTGAAATTGTTCTTAAAAAATAAAAGGTTGAAAGTAGAAAATATATTTGTGGGAAAAACCACATCAGAAATTGGGTTACTAAAATTTAGTCTTAATATGAGGAAAAGAGAAATCAAAGGGTCACCACCAAATTATGATCTCGATTAGGAGAACATTGGTGGAAATTAGAGACATATAATCGGAGGAAAAACGTAAATATTTATAGGTAGTGATTGAGTTCATCAATCACAAACAAGTGTATAATTGAGGTCCTTAAATTCATCAATCTATGATGATTTGAAATACCATCGGTTCAACAAAACATAGGGTATTAGGATAACACATTTTTGACGTTTCAAAATATCTTAGTTGAAATCCCACATCGAAAAATGAATTAATGAGGCCTCTATTTAAAATAAAGAGTGGAAAGTATGAAGATTACCGAAAATAACACATACTAGGGTTCCATGTAAGAAAATATGGATATGGAAGAAAAATCTAGCCATCAATTATCTGATGGAGAGTGGTAGAGAACATGGCTATGAAAAGGCCAACAATCCCAAAGCCATAAATTAGTGATGATTTAAGGTACCATCTAGGACAACATTTTTGTTCTAAGTTCCTTTTATTAATGATGAGGAATTTATTTATGAGATTGGATAAGATCATAAGGAGATATACTTAGTTTATAATTAGAGTTTTATCCATTAATAAATTTCTACCAAAACTCATCATTCACTCGTAAAAAAAATTCTATTTATACTATTCATAGAGGGTTCCAAAATAAACGAATTTATAATTCATCTACCAAATCTTTTAAAAAACTACTTTATTTAATCCAGGACATCTCGTGGGATAGTGGTAGGTGATATACCCTTGTCACCCTTTGGTTGCGGGTTCAAGTCTCGCAGCCTTGCCGGACGCGACGAGTTGCCGCCCGACCTCCGGGTTGTCCTTTTATGGTAATCCAAAATAATCCAAACTAGAACTATCCAAAATACTTCTGTCTAAACTCACAGTCCAACATTTATAAGGAAGGTAAACATAATATAGATCCTTTTTACCCTGTAATAGAATATGAATACCTTCATCATGTATTACCATATTCCTTATTGATTACATTCATGCTCCCTTATTCCATATAGAATGCTGGATATACTTCATTAATCCAAAAATGTTTTAAACCCCAACAATGATGGAATATACAAATCATTAATCAGTTCCAAGGTAGTCAAGAATATCCAATATAATTTATCCAAAACAATCACATATTATTCCAAAATCACTACCTCAGTATCAGAACTATATTATGATTTATCATTCTCTCAACCATATATTTTCCAAAAATTTATCCTGCTATTGAGTGACTTTTCTTTGTTCCACACAATCTCAAGTCCTTAATGAAATAGTACTGCAGTACAATCCTTATATACTCCATAATTATTATAACAAGTACATTGTTGATACAACACTCAATTGACATAATCAACATAATAACTCTAATCATTCCTCTTCATCTGTGGTAGTATCATAACTTGATTATTATCCAATAGCATCATTTGCGGCATAGTCTGATGACTGGGGCATAGGTTCGCGTAGTGTCCAAACTCCTTGCAAATGAAACATTGTACATTTGAAACCATTTTCTCACCCTTGCAGTCACGTACTTTGTGCCCTTTTCCTCCACACTTATAACAAACTCTCATTCCTTTCAGGAAAGTTCCAGGGTGTTTCTTCCCACAGTTACCACATATGGGAAAATTCTTCTTTTCCCTCTTCCCTTTATCCATTTTTCTCTCTTCCATCCTTTTCTTCTCTTGCTTCCCTTCAAAGCCATAGGACTCAGTAAACTCTTTACTTATCTTATCAACACATGATGTTATTTCTTCATATGATGATAATACATGGGAGACTATTTCTCTTATAAATTCTAGCTTAAGACCATGAAAGATATGATCCTTCCTTCTCTTTGGATCATGTGCATTTCTGGAGTTCTCATTCCTTCTACTGGGCGCCATTTCTAAACAATGGCATAAACTAGATCAGTTTATGAATCAAAATACATAATCCCATACTTATAAAACACCTAACATAAATTGAACTATTTATGAATATAATCCATAATCATAAGAATGTTTTCTTTGAGGAAGTATATACTCATAATCCCTTCAAAATGATTTGTAAAGAAAATGAGAGTTATCCTAAGCATATCCCCCGGGAGTGTCGTAACCAAGAGTGCAGCAAGGCCCGTTGTCGTGCACCAGTTCCCGTTCGAGTCTAGCTCAAAGCGGTGTTTTCGGGTTTTACCCCTAGGTACATCTGTGCCAGAGCCGCCTCTACCTGCTCGTATCCAGACAGGGATGTATTGCTTGGAAAACTCACAAAATCTCTACAATACCAAAATTCTAGGAAGTTCTTCTATACTAATCCTCAAAGTTCATCTTAGGTCTACGTGCTCTAATCAGAGTTTATCTAAATCTAGCTTCCAAGGTTTGTACTAAACTTCCTCTGATACCAACTATAACGCCCCGACCCCAGTTACCCAGAGTCGGTGCATTATTACATAACATTGGTATGATCACAAGAAAGATCAAATCTCGAAATACCGATTGGTTTAGTAGCCTTGGAAATACTAGATATATTCATAAGTTTTACATTACATCATAAAATGAAAAACTACTACAACAACATAATGTCTCCATAATCCACACTCATATCCCCATATAATATCCCTGCAAGTCATTCATAATTTTACTTCTTCACATCCTGGGAAAAAATAAAACATAGAAAAGGGGTGAGCTCAAATGCCCAGTAAGGATAACAATATAGCGGAAACTTTCATAAATAAGAATAAACATTTTAAGGCAATGTATAACTAAAACAAAAGCCTTTTAAACTTGAACATTTAATATAGTATGGCATAAATAAAATGAAGTAATGCCATTTACTTATTCACATGGTTATTCTACTAATCGAATAATCACATGCAAAATCAATAACCACTTTCATAATGATGGAATGCATAATGTCAAACGTTAATTTCATTGTCTAGGCCTCATCCCAAGACCTAGGGGTTACTTCTAACCGGAACCCAACCCGGAGTGCCTCTAATAACCGGACACCAACCCGGAGTGCCTCTAATAACCGGACACCAACCCGGAGTGCCTCTAATAACCGGACACCAACCCGGAGGGCATACTTTTACCAGTCCCTAACCTGGAGGGCTTACTTTAACCAGTCCCCAACCTGGAGGGCTTACTTTTACCAGTCCCCAACCTGGAGGGCTTACTTTTACCGGTCCCCAACCCGGAACATACTTGTTTAGCACATTCATCTGAAGAAAAGTTTGAAATATAACATAAACATTCGGATTAAAACTAGCATACGAAATGTCAATAGTTTCACCATAAACTATGAATGGTATAAAATAGCACATCCACATTCAAACATATCACAAAACCTTCAATACAATATATAAGTTTTGTATTATAATAAATCAACTTCAAATAATCTTAAAATCCATCAAAGGATGTTGACATAGATGAAATCAAAATTCTTTTTAAAGAAGTATCTCCATTTATTTTGAAACCATTTAAGATCCATATAAAATAAAACATTTTCTTTGAAAATATTCTTATAAGCTTCTATGGAAAGCTTCGACGATTTTATAACGGCGGAAAATAACCGCACCCGCCGTATAAGTTAAAAAAAACATTCTTACCTCAATTCTGTCGAAAAGGTTAAAAAGGACCTTGTTTTGAAAACGACGGAAAGATTCCTTTATAAACCTCTTATAAAAAGTCAAACAAGGGTATAAATGACTTTAACCCATATTCATGTAAATAGTAAAAATGTTTTGAAATACATTTCGAAGAAACATGGATGTGGATGATAAAGAGATCCCAGTAGATTATTACGTATAATACAACCTCGGATAATGAAGAGATTGTGAAATAACCCTTACCTTGTACTTTTCCTTGGTTGGGGTAGGTTAACCTCCTGTATAATGGTGAAATAATTGTTATTAAATTATACAAGAATCATATATATTAATATGATATCATATATGATCTTTTAACATTGATTTATTAATAATATCTTAGAATTATCATCGTTTCGGGTGTTAACTTACTCATTTTCTTTTATGTGTTTTGTTACATAAGCCATGTTTGTTGTATCTTATTCATATCCAGAATGATATCAAGTCCTTAAACATCATTTTTAAATCATAAAATGATAATTATACTTGAATGGATACGATGGAGAATGAATCTCATTGCGTTCGTGGAGACGGTAGTCCGTACGTACGCACGAGCGACAATATCATTCTTTTGATATTAAAATAATATATAAATGGATGGTATATCATATATACAGAATCATTAACATGTTATATTTATTATTTACATGAGTTACATATCATTATTATACCCATCCAAATAATAATATATTGAATAACAATTACACCACGACGTGGAGACGGTAAGCCGTACGTACGCACGTATGGTGACATGTTATTCAAAGGGTGGATAGAATACTGAATATGGTTGTACCATATTTATAATAACATCACAGTATATGTAAGATACTGGAGTTATTATTTTATAATGGTAAGAACAAAGAAAGAGGAAGTGGAAGAAGAAAGGAACTTGGAAAAGGGTGGTGAAATCATTACCTCTTCTTCGGGTTCTTCCTTTTGATTTGATCAAAAGGGATCCTTAGGTTGGATTTCTGATCAAACTAAGGCCTCTAAGTTGTAGTGAGGGATGTTGGGAGAGTATTTGGGCAGAGTTTGGCCGAACCAAAAGGCTTTTAAGGTGTGGAGAAAAGAGAAGGAGGAGTGCCCTTTTATAAGAGGGGTGAGGGGCACCTTTGGAAAAGCTAGAAATATTAATTTATAATAAATTCATATTCGGTTTCTAATGGCTCCAAAGTTTATTATTCAAAGGTTAAGGTGGGGATAGGTCGAAAAAAACTCAACCAATAGAATTTAGACAGGTTTGGGTACTTATATTAACCTTATCTTTAAGTATTAACTCTAAGTTAATTAGTTTCACTTTTACAATGTCTCTTTGTATTTTTATATAATATGGTTAATAAACTTACTATATACATCCAAGCGACCCCCAAGTGGTCCATTAATGATTAACCTATCATAATATAAGTCTCTTGGCCGAACCTTAGATTTTTAGGAATTTAATATCAATTAATAATATAATATTTATTTTAAGAACTCTTTTATGTCAGTTTTGACACTATTCAATAGTTGATTTTTGTGAAACTCATAACAGATTGATTACTTCAAACAAAGTCAATTAAATCAATCCTAATATATAATATTATCATAGAAAATTAGTTTAATTCATTAAAAGTTTCATATTATAATTATTTGGGTATTTATAAAATCAATTATTTTAATTTTTCACTATTTTAGTAATTACTGCATCATCATTGTGTCATAAATAAAATAAATTATTTAATGTCTAAAAATTATAAATAAAATATCATTATTTAGGAAATCCTTTTATCTTTCTAATGAATATTTATAATCGAAAATCCAACATGTATAACCCTATGTAAAAATTGTTCTTCAAAAAGATGTAAGCTTATGCCATTTTTATTTTTATTTTAACTTTATTAATATAATGTGTCCCTACCACATACAAGTGGCTCCAAGGGGTCCCCAAATTGACCCAAGGATGCTCATGGTCGGGTATGTGTCCACCAATAAGGTTAGGACACGTCTTAGGGTAATTTTGTATTATTATAATATTATTTTTTAACCCTTATTTACCGGATTTACCCTTTAACCATGGTAAATAAAATATTTACCGCAGTAATTATTCAAAATGTGTAAAAATAAAAGTTACCTATTTACATAATTTGGACATCCTGATTCCAAATATGGAATCCATTTTCCTAGATTAAAAACACAGAAGTGGCAGAAATTAATTTAAAATTAATTCCCGCTGTCAAAACAAAAAGCGTGTTTTTAAGAGGTAATAACTATCAAAAGATTGACACTTGTTTATGTTTGATTTAATTGTAAAATTATGTCCAATGACCAAAATTATATTAAATGGTAAAAATATATTCTAAATATACTTTAAAACCACTCAAATTCAAAATTTATCACTATTAATTATTTTGATTAAAAAAGTTGTTTTTAATTAAAATTTAGTAATTTTCACTATTCATCAAAATATGAAAGTTATCCGAAATGTACCAAAATTTCACCCTAGGATAATTTTGATATTCAGAATCCAAAAATGAAGTCCATTTTGAAATATAGAATATATATGAATTCAAAAAGTAGGTATTACTATTCACAACGGCTAGTTTAATTAGTTATGGTGTGTTAGAACTCGGTGTTGCGTACAACACACGCTATCACATTATTCAAAGGGAAACGTACCGTGGAAGCTTGGGGTGTTTCATTTTAAATTTTTGATGTCCCCATTTAGTCAAAAAGTTTAAAATATTGTATTTAAAAAGGTTTCACTATTAGAAGTTGATAAAAGTGAAATACTGAAAATGAATCTGTTCTTGCATTATGACTAAGAAACTCATAATAGGGATTCTAAAATTATAAGGATTATATAAAGTTCAAAATGTAGTTAATACTATTCATGACCTCTTTTAATGGTGTGATTGAACTTAGTGTTGCGTGTAGTGCAAGTTATTGAATTATTTTGAAGAAATAACACACTATGAAATCTTGGGGTGTTACATAGTGGGAAGAAATGGGGGTGTTCAAAGAGTTCATCTCACTTGAGGACCATAAAGTTAAACAAATGGATAAAGGTGGATCAGATTGATACCCCAAAAATAATTTAGTGTAACTGTTTGTTTGTGAAGATCAAGACTATTTTTTTATAGCGGAGTAGTGATATTTTTTAGTGATTGAGAGGAGTTAATTCTGTAATTTTTTAGGGTTATAAATTGAGAGGTTTAGTGTTACTGCTATAAATTGTAATAAAAAATTAGTGCACTCAGTAATTCTAGTACATTTTAATATCACCTTTATATTCTACTTTGATTATCCTAGTTTTTGTGAACCATTTAAAAATTTCTTCTGTCCCCTATTACATGATTTATCACTTAATATGTATCATTATAGAAAGTGGTGTTACTGGTAACTTTGGAATAATATCATTGGTGAGGGTCATTTTATGATTTTTAAAAACCCTAATTTACTCCCCCTTTTTGGGTATTTACTTATGTTGGGACCAATTGGAATCCATAAAATTTCATTGAATTTTTTTGGGAAATCTATAGAAGGAACTAACACCAATGGTAGTGAGGCCTCAAATGAGTATTCACTAATAGGGGTGAATTAGTGAATAGAAAGTTTTTGTGATTCATCTAACAATCAACATCTATAACTTGTCATGAGAAAATAAGAAATATATTAAAATCTTTATTCTAAGAATCCAAACCCATTTTATGTTTATAAAATAGTTTATTGATACCGTTTATACATCCACTTAACTAAAAAGGAATGAAGTAATGTACAATACTCACCATTAAAAATGGATTTCTACATCCTTTATAGGAAATAATATCATCCATTACCACATGATCCACTAGAATCACTAAATAGTTTATAATGTGGATGGTTTTTCATTGATAACAGTGTTCATTCAAATGTCTCCCAAAAACTATGATGTAATCCCATACAAAATCAAGATTAATCTTCTAAAAAACAACAATTAAGGATCTTATATCCCTAAAAATAATATCCAAATCCACTTTCAATGGATTATAACCTCATCTTATTCAATTCAATCATTGAAATATAAAAATTTTTCAACCATATAACTTCTAGAGCCTAAAACGTCGTCCTTATTCTTAAACTATGATATAATAAAGTTTATATGAATACTCAACTATAAAATAATATGAACAATCATAATGACCCATTATATAACCACTACAGTCCATATTCATAAATGTATGACTTAAATCATCCCTTTCAAAAGATTCCTCTTCAAGAACCTCAAATAATCAATGTAATGACTTCTTCCTGGGTATATCTTCTTATTCTATCATTACACTTATTCTATTAGTCCTTCAACACACCTATACATTAGATAAAAATGACTCATTTCCACTTTCATTTAATTTTAAATTTCAAATTTAAAATCCAAAATAAGAATAAACTTCTAACCACTTCTAATTCATTCAAAACAAAAGATCAATCCAACCTTCTTTTTGAACCTTGATATGATTTAGTGGCATAAATATTTGATTTGAAGTTTCACATGAGTCAATCACAATTCCACATCATTAAAAATATAAAAATATAGATTTTTCTAAAAGTACACGACATAAAGAGGTGTAAGCATAATGTAATCAACTCAAATACTTAGAACTACCTTGAAACCACCTTGAATCCTTGGATTATAATGACTGACTATGATGTAATCATACTCACTATCTTCTAGGAAAAATCATGAGGACAATGACCATGTAAGATTAAGAACCATTACTAGACTATTATTCAAATATAGCTACGATGGATGAACTTTATTATTTTTACATAATAATTTTACTTCCCATTCAAAGAACATGGCCAACACTATATTGTTTATCATTATAACTCACAATATTGACCATTTTATCCTTAAAAAATTTACAATAATTTATGACTATGACATAATGGGTCCCAATATTTCTTCCTTTTTCCAAATTCCACTTCCAATCACACCAAACCATGATGTAATGAGGGTTAACTATGGTGAATATGAGTTTTTTAGTTAATCAGGTTTTGACCAAAAAGACCATGGAATATTTCTAGCAATATTTCCATATCCATACACTGATTTGGAATTGGATTCTGAGTCCTAGAAAGCCTCATCACATCGATATTAAAATATTAAATATATTTTTCACACATGCGCAGTTTCTTGGGATATTTAGAATAACACCCATGAGGATTCATAGATCCAATATCAGAGGCTTTAGTTGTGTTCATAATGTGGTGTTTTCCCTAAAAAAGACAAAAAAAATTTAAGTTCCACGTGTCGGGTTAGAGGTGAGTGGGCAAGGTGTTAAATTGGGGATATTGTTTTAATAAAATTAAAAAAAATAATATTCCCCTCCCCCTTTTGTGCATGCATAAAAGAGGAGAGGTGAAACCCTCCCCCCTTGTAGTGACACATGGTACTAAGGTGGATCGAAGGATAATAGGTTCCACCAATCTCTAATCTTGATGGAGATCACTCCTGAATCATGGTGAATCATCTTTAGAGTGTAGATCTACACCTGCATATTTGGAGTCTTTCCACGTGGTTGGTGGATTTGAGTTTTAAGACATGATACAATTTTTATGTCTTTTTAAGGTTTTAGAGTTTTTATTAGACTATAATAGATACCTCGTGGTCCAATCTATAGGTTTTGGGGAAAACTATGGTGATTCCAATGTCTCATAGGGAATTACCATTCAGAATTCCCGATCAAACAATGTGTAGTTTAGTGGAACACATTATGTGTTGTTCGTGTTTGTAGAAGGTAAATTATGGGGACTACATGTCATTTACTACGGTTACATGTTGTTTAATGACCCTAGGTCATGGGTTTAAGGGACATAGCCATGGTATCCATGTAATGGGACATGGTTGTGTGGAAGTACATGAACAGAGTACATGAGCAGGGGTAATATACCTAGGCATAGGAAAGTGGCACAACTAACTAGATGGGTATTTGGGACATTTCATGTACCATGGGAACACTCCATGTCTATGAAATGGCTAGTTGAATCCTATGAATGAATAAAAAGTTGATGGCCCAGCTGAGGTGAGACATACTGTGTACCGCATGTACACACCATGTAAGATCATAAGTCTAGAAAATACATGAAAAATATGACATGAACAAGTGTTTAGGCAGATTAACATACCATGTGTAAACTTATACATGTCATGTACTCATTTTTGGGAACTTCACCCTAGCATATCTCCTTATTTGGGGCTCATATTTTGTCCTACGAGTACAATATCCTAAGCAGTTTTCCGCATATAAGGAAATGGATGGTTCTATGGTAGATGGTGAGATATGATGTGGTGTGATTCAAGCACTATTATGAAGTAGTTGTGATAACCTTTAGGTAGGGATCAAGGGGGGATCTCTAGGGTGATGTTGGGGTCTGTAACCTTCCGTATAATATCGTGATGTGGGTCCCCTAAACTCTTTAGGCTAGTAGAATGGTGCTCCCTTATCATATCGAGGCACAAGTTACCTACATGAGGCTATGTTATGGCATGGGGAATGACGCTCCTTTTAGAGAAGCTTGATCTATGTTAGATATTGGGTTGGTGTATTAGAGAGATTCCGGAACTGGTACTCCCCTAACATACCAGGGCATGAGTTTTCCTTACCTATCAGGTCGATAGAGATAAAACTCACCTTTTTATAAGGTGTGGGTCCTCTACCCATGGATTCAGCACTCCCATACCATGTACAGGAAAAAAATACTCCATATGTGGTGTATAGACTGAGTGGGTACTCCTCTACTATGCTAGGGTGTGGGTCCTCTATCCTTAGTAATGGAACTTCCGTATCGTTCTAGGTTATTGGTCGTCCACAAACGATGTTTTGGTAGAGTTGGTACACTCTTGTCGTACCATGGTATGGGTCCTCTATCTTGGGATCTGTACTCCACTATTGTGTCAGGGTGTGGTTCACCCATAATTACTATACTATTAGAGGGGTACAACCCTTTCATATTAGGGTGTGGGTCCTCTAGATACATTTTGGTACTTCCTTCTCATACCTGGGAGTGTGTCCTTTATCTAATAAGTTGTATTCCCTTATCATGGTAGGGAGTGAGTCCTCTATATTAATGGTGTTACTCCACCATCTCCGATTAGTGGTGGGTAGTGGGTCTTCCATTTGAGTAGGAGCTCTCTCAGATGAGGATCACAATTAAGATGTGTGGGACCCTCCACTGGTTATGTATGATACCTAGTTATGAGTTAGTTTTCCTTCGATGTAATGAGGTTTCGACCTCTCCTTGCGAGTGTGGAAGAGTTTTAACAGGTTGGATAGGATCTAGTACTCCCTCAGTTGGGTGGAAGTGGAAAGGTGTATTCCCCTTGTCACTCTCACTTTATAGAGGATTCATGTGTTTTATGGTTAAGAGTAGTAATCCTTATAGTGTATACAATGGTGATGGTAAGGTCTCTCTACTAAAGTTATTATGAGCGTGTAGAGGGTGTAAGAAATCAAATATAGGACCTCTGGTGTTATGAACTAGAGTTGGACCAAGTGAAATATTATCAATGGAGCACATTCTATTGGACATACCATAAGGGATGGTAGAGTTTTTCCTTATGTAGTGTATCTCTCAGATGAGTTCCATTAGATATGGTTGATCTCATGAAGTGCATTCTCCTTGGCATATGTTACCTTCGAGCAACAAGTAGAATCCTTTTTCTGACTATATAGTTGGAACCTCATGAGACTTGGAGTCTGAGATGAGTATATCATGGTTATTCTGAGTTTGCATAAAGTGTTGTAACATGTCTTTGTTAAAACCCAATGTACATTGAGCTGACTAGTCATGTATATTAGAGAATGGGGTTGAGATGGATTTTATCTCACATTTGGGTTCCCTTAAGTTGGTTTGAGTAGACTATTGCCTTTAAGTTTCACCCTTTTATTTTGGGTTTTGGGGATACTTTTGAGTACTGTAACAATCACCCCCTACACAATATTTTCCTGCACATTTTTTTCTTAGGCAGATCATAGGCCTTTAAAATGAGTCCAAATATGACCCAAGATAGGAAGAGCATAGTGAGATAGACCAACAAATGTGTTTAATGAAGATCATGCAAGGAGGCTTCTGACAGTTTCCTTTGACCATGATCCCCTCCTTCTGAGAGGGTTTGACTATTTTATAGTTTTTGGTTGGATTTTATTTTTCACCTTTATTCTTTTAGTACTATGGTTATGGGATAAATGTATGGGTGATTTTTTTCCAGTTTATATTATCTTTACACTGTTGCATGGAGATATTTTTGGTCGTGTGTGTACATGTACCATAGTAAAAGGCATCCCATTTGCATCATATTCTAATTCAGTTCTAGAAACCATCCCTTTCTTATTGGATCTAGGCTTGGGGTGGTCATAGATTAAGACCTGTTGGTTCGGGTCATGACTAAGTGGTATCAAAGTGGGTTTTATTTTTGGACCACATTGTTGTGATCTTGGTTTGGGATTCATAGAAACATTGTTATAGTATTTTGAGTTTGTATTTTAGGCCAAGGAATCTAGTGTTGGGGTGAAGGCTGACATATCCATTCACCGAGAATTTTATAAAATGATTGTTAACTCAGTACATTGGGGCACTAAGTAGAGGAAAATTTTGGTGCATGAATCATATAGGGATGAGTTGTGGTTTTTCCTATCCCTCTTCAGTAAACTCCCCAAATATACTCTTTGAACATGGTTTATCTTGATTGTATTTCAGAATGCCACCATGATAACATTTAGACAGTAGTCCATAACAAGATTATGATGATGATATTCCAAGATAAGAGGATTCAATGTAGTGCAATGGTCATGAGGTATTACATCTAGGTGGTCTTCTAGTTAAGACACCACCTATTGAGAAAAATGTTGTGCTAGAAGTGTAGGATGAGGATATGCAGAGGTTGAGTATGCTGCATGAGTTTTAGAGGTAGAAAACTCTAAATTATCTATATGATCCAAACCCCCAGGTAGTTGATGACTTGATTGAGTTAAATAGACACATTTTCAACCTTACAATGGCACATCTAAATCATATGCGGGTCCTAGTGGTGAGTATTATATAGGGCTTAGTTGGGTGATGGTGGATTCTGGTGATACGACCCCATGACGAGTCAACAATCACTAGGGTGGAGTTTGAGAAATTCTATAGGTGTTTCCTAAATATTTAAAAAGTTATTTTAGGAACAAATTAAATTAATATCATGAGAATCACATGATAAGGATCTATGTATCGATGATGAAGAATCCTTAATAAAATGGTGTCATTGAAAGGAGTAACTTGAAAATTAATAACATGGATTGAATGATTGTCATTGAGAATGTTTTACCAATGAAATTATAGAAAGATGAATTAATTAAATCATTTTATATCTCTAATTGTGTTTTATTTTGTCTAAATGAAAGGATTAATCCTCATGAGATAGGACATAGAAAGAAGACAACATTGAAATCATTTTTATTTTTATAAGTAAGTGATTTATTCCCAATAAGAATAAAAACACAAGTTTTATGCTCATGGAGATGAAGGAATGTTTCTTAGATACTCATTTTTTAGGAAATAATAAAAGTATTAAAAAAACAAATCTTAAGAAAATCATCTAATTTAAAGAGAACACTATTGTAGAAAACATATAGAACTATCAATTGAATATTTTTCAAGGTAAAATAGTGATAAGAATTTATAATAATGTGATTTTGAAGTGATCAAACTAAGAGGATCACATGGGGATGAGTTGATTCTATGGATTACATGGATAATAATGAAAATGAAGCAACATCAGTAGTTGTAAATAAGTTAATAAGTCGGGTTAAAACCGATGAAGAGAAAATAATTGGTCCCTAACAACTCTCGTAAAATAATAAAGATAAATACTAAACATAAAACATCATTACTATCCCAATTATATCAAAATAAACTTGAAGATAATACCATATTTTAAAATTGGTTCAAAGAGTTTCATGAATATTTGGACTAAATTGATAAAAATCAAACATAAGAATTTTTCCCAAGGGTGGAAGCCCAAAATTTCATCTGAACTAAGTTGGTTTTCTATAACAAAATCAACGAACATGAAATGGTATTTCAAAATGAGGAATGATTAGTATGAAGATTATATTTTTAAATTGAACTTATAAATATAAACAAGTCATTTTCTCTGATTTCCCAATTGTAAATAAATAGACTATTCTTGGAAATTATGATCCAAAAGAGATTCAATATATTCCAAATGGATTTTAAGTCATCCTTTCATAATTGATTACATGAGAAGAAGACGATTACCTTAAAAACCATATTTTTCCTTACTAATGAATATGATATCAATTTATACTGGTATAATAAGGCATCACACAACCTGAAGTCAGTACCAAGGACATAATATTCTAGGCTAGATATAAAATTGAGAACATATGGATTCTGGTGAAGAGGATCTGATCACAATCTGCACATCAATAATGAGACAAATCAAAGTATTTTGGTGCATATTTATGTGAATGAAATAATTATTGGGGGATCACATGAGGAAAAATGAAATTTGTTTACATATTTCACGAGGTGTGAGTTTGAGATGTATTTAATTGGTGAGTTAACATTATTATTTGTTTTATAAGTTTCATATGAATTAATGAAACTTTTATTTCACATTTTTAATATTCTAGTGAGATTTTATGTTTTTTGGAATGGAATATTATAAATCTACGACAATACCGTACTTAACCTAGATGAAAATTTCAAGAGAAAGTATTGAAAATATGTTCAATGTAAACGAATATAGAAAAATCATTAGGATAAAATTGTAATTGACAACAACATGACCTAATATTGTGTTTTCCACTTATCAAGATGCATAGTACCAAAAAATTTCCAAATGAAATCCACATGACACTAATAAATATAATTTTCTGTTATGTCAAAATTATAGTTTATTTTAGAACTTTTTTATCATGAACCACCCCACCATCTGTTATTGGGATTCATAGATGTAGATCGGGATGGTTAAATAGATTATCACAAGTCAACATCAAGAGATTGATTCTATATTATATGATTTAGTATTTCATGGTTAAGAAAGATTTTATACTTATTTTAATAGATAACTATAGTAGCTGAGTATATTTTAGTTACTAAAGCAAGTAATCAATTCTAATGGATGATGAAATGACTTTAGGATGTTAGAGTTAATGCGAAGTATCCTATTTTAATCAAGTTTGATAACTCAAGTTATATTGATGTTAGAGAAATCCTATACATACATCAAATATAAATAAAATTTAGATAAATTATCAATTCATCAAGTATAATTTTGAACAAAGAATTAAATTTTTTTCATTTTTGTGAACACAAAATAAATTCGTGGACATAACGACAAAGGCACCAAACAAGGTTGATTTTTGGAGGAATCTGTTGGCTCATGGAGTTCAACTGTCTCCATCCAAATAGATAGCTTAGATAAAGTTCCCAATCTCCCCTATGGTATTTTCAATTTATATCATGATATTTCGATTCTCTTGAATAATAATCTAGATTTATAAACCTATCTTGGAATTTTTTTTTCAAATTGATAATTGGGTTCATTAAAAAATTGGGAGATGTTATCCATGATTTGATTTACAGAAGTCGTACATGAATAAACTTGGATATTGATGAAATTTTTCTATATAATTTAAAAGGTTAGATTAATCACATTCTAAAAATTATAAATGAAGATATTATTTGAATGTATATTCAAGGGAATAATATTTTTTGATAAGTGTTGAAGTGCATGGAAATTAAGGAAGAGTTTTCTTGTGGACCTTTTCAATTAAATATTGTTTCTCAAAATTACATTGACTCACATGGGATTGGAGTTGGTGATTAGTGAATCATTGATACACTATTTGAATGTTATAGGTTTTAGAATATGTTACTATTTAGATTTAATGTATTCCAATTTAGATTTATTGAACCGATTTGAATGGGTTGTAGATGAATACAAAGGTGGAAATTGTAAGAAAAAAATACCTTGAAGTATTGTTGGGGTGTGTTTGTTGAAAATTATGGTGTTTTGAGATATCAAAAGAAGGATGAATAAGTTATACCATGTATTTTTTTAAATAAGATATAATTAACTATAATTGTTATATCTATAATATATAAACCACACTACAACATCCCATTTCACACCATAAGACATATCATGTCCAATTAATGTTTTGTGGAAGATGGAATGGGTGTTGCATGATGGAAGATACCATGCCATAATAAAGATAATATAGGGTAATAAGAGGATATATAGGAATAAATTATTGATATTTAAGATTATGTTTCTGATGTATCACGATGTGAAGGGTTAGGTCATGGAATAATTAATCTATGATAAAATAACATGGTGGAAGGATGGTTATGGAAGGGAATGGTTCATGTTGTGAAGGGGACCCCATTAATTTTTGGGTTTGAGATATTTGAAGATGATTGATAGATCATTCCATAGAATCTAGTTTCATTACATGACATATATTTCTATAACAAAATCATATGAAAGTTTGAATGATTCAATAATTATCTCATAGTGATCACACTAAAGTCGTTGTGGTTGAACTGTGAATTAAATGGAGGGATTCTGAATGCTTTTGTCAAGAGATGGGGATTGTACAATGGAGGGATGCTTTCACCATGGAAATCCAGTAAACTAAATACCTGATTTTTACACAAGGATATGTTTTTAGATTCCATGATGTGATTTTTAAGTTGATAATATTTTCATCAAAATATGTTGGGTTTCACTACAAGGGTGTTAAAATTAGAAGTAACATATTTTTGCAGTTTTTAAGTGATAAATGGAATTTCTTCATGAAGTTAAGGGTCACAAAAAATTAATTAAGGTTAATATATTTATAGAATTCAAAGTTTCTATATTTTATTAATCTTATGGTATCTCTTAAAGATAGAGGTAGACCTAAATTCAAAGTCTTATTAGATGAATTTTACTATATTAACTATAGTGAATTAATAATAAATAGTAGGGGAAACATGAATATTATATAATTAATTAAGATATATCTTTCTATATATAAATGGGAAGGATGATTTTGAAGATACTTAGAGATTTTAATTTAGTTCTGGGAAGTTAGAGGGAAGAAATGGGGGTATTCAAGGAGTTCATCTTAGTTGAGGACCATGGAGTTCAATAAATGGATAATGGGGGATCAGATTGATACCCCAACAATAATTTAATATAACTACTAGTTTGTGAAGATTAAAATGATTTTTTATGTAGGAGTAGTGATCATTTTGAGTTATTGAGAGGAGTCAATTCTCTACTTTTTTCAGGGTTATAAACTGAGATATTTAGAGTGACAGCTCCAAATTATAATAAACAATCAATGCACTTAGTGATTCTAGTACATTGTCACATCACCGTTCTATTCTACTTTGATTAGCCTAGTTTGTGTGAACCATTTAAAAATTTCATGTGTCTCCTATTATAGGATTTATCACTTAATATGTATCATTACAGAGAGAGGTGTTACTGGTAAATTTTTAATAATATCATTGGTGAGGGTCATTTTATGATTTTTAAAAACCCTAATTTACTCCCTCTCTTAGGGTATTTACTTATCTTGGGACCAATTGTAATCCATAAAATTTCATTGATTTTTTTTGTGAACTATATTGAACGAACTAACACAAATGGTAGTGAGGCCTCACATGAGTAATCACTAATAGGGGTGAATTAGTGAATAAAACTTTTTTGTGATTCATATGATAATCAACATATATCACTTATTTTGATAAAATAAGAAAGATATTAAAATCATTATTCACTTAATCCAAACCCTTTTGATGTTCATAAAATACTTTAGTGATACCATTTATACATCCACATAACTAAAAAGTAATGAAGTAATGTACAATGTTCACTATTAAAAATGGATGACTACATCCTTTATAGGGAATAGTATCATCCATTACCACATAATCCACTAGAATCAGTAAATAGACTACAATTTGAATTTTTTTTTCATCTATACTTGAGTTCATTCAAATGTATCCCAAAAAAATATGATGTTATCACATAAAAAATCAAGATTAATATTCTAAAAAACAAATAATAAGGAACTTATATATCTAAACAGAATATCCAAATCCACTTTCAATAGAGTATAACTTCATCTTATTCACTTCAGTCATTGAAATATAGAATTTTTTCAACCACATAAATCTTTTAGACCACACTACATCTTCCTTATACTTAAACTATGATTTCCTGAATTATAGATGAATACTTATCTATCAAATAATACGAACAATCATAATGACTCATTACACAACCACTACAGTCTATATAAATAAATGTATGACTTAAATATTCACTTTCAAAATATTCTTCTTGAAGAACCTCAAATAATAAAAGTAATGATTTCATACAAGGTGTATCTTCTTCTTATATCATTATACTTATTCTATTTGTCCTTCAAAACACCTATAAATTAGATAAAAATAACACATTTCACTTTCATATCACATTAAATGTCAAATTTAAAATCCAAAATTAGAATAAAATTCTAACCACATCTACTTGATTACAAAAAATTTGATCAATACAACATTATTTTTCATCCTTGATATGATTTATGGACATAAATCTTTTATTTTAAGTTTCACATGATTCAATCACAATTCCACATAATCAAAAATACCAAAATATTTATTGTTCTTAAAGAACACAACATAGAGAGGTGTAAACATAATGTAATCAACTCAACTACTTAGAACTATTTTAAAACCATCTTGAAACCACTGATTATAAAGACTAAATATGATGTAATAAACCTCACTATATTTGAGTAAGAACCATGAGGACCATTATTATGTAGGCTTAAGAACCATGACTAGACTACTATTAAAACATAGTTACGATGGATGAACATTATCATGGTTAAATAATAGTTTTACTTCCCATTCAAAGAACATGGACAACAATATATTTTTTATCACTATGAATCACAAATATTGACCATTTTATCCTTAAAAAGTTTACCATAATTTATGACTATGACATAATGGGTCCCAATTTTTCTTCCTTTTTCCAAAGAGAACTACCAATCATACCAAACAATGATGTAATGAGTGTTATCTATGGTAAATATGAGTTTTTTAGTGAATCAAATTTTGACCTAAAAGACTTTGGAATATTTCTAGGAATGTTTCCAAATCCATACACTAATTTGGCATGCGATTCTGAGGCCCGGAAAGCCTCATCACATCGATATTAAAATATTAAATATATTTTATCACACAGGAGTAGTTTCATGGGAAATATAGAATAACTCTTATAAGTAGTCTTATATCCAAAATCGAAGTCCTTATTTGTGTTCAGAATTTGGTGTTTTTACTATGCATGAATTGTTTTTTGTTAGCACTAGGTTTTGGGTTAGAGGTGATTTGGCAAGGTGTTAAATGGGGGATATTATTTTAATAAAATTAAAAAAATAATATACCCCTCCACCTTTTGTGCATGCACGAAAGAGGAGAGGTGAAACCCTCCCCCATTTAGAGTGACACATGGTACTAACGTGGATCCTAGGATAATAGGTTCCACCGATATCCTATCTTGATAGAGATCACTATATAATCATGGTGCATCAGCTTTAGAGTGTGGATCTACACTAGAAGATTTGGAGTTTTTCCACGAGATTGGTGGATTTTAGTTTTATGTCTTTATCCCATTTTTATGTGTTTTAAAGGTTTTACAGTCCTTATTTGACTTCTATGTATACCTTGTGAGTCAATCTATAGGTTTTGGGGAAAACTATGGTGATTACAATGGCTCATAGGGAATTACCATTCAGAAATCTCGGTCAAATAGTGTGTAGTTCAGTGGAACACATTTTTTGTTGTTCATGTTTGGATAAGGTAGATTCTGGGGGATATACGTCATTTATCGAGGATATATGTTCTGTAATTACCCCAGGTCATGTGTCTATAGGATTGGGCATGGTATCCCCATAATGGGACATGGTTGTGCGGATGTACATGACCAGAGTACATGAGGAGGGGGTAATAGACACAAGCACGGGAAAGAGGCACAACTAACTGGATGGGTATTTAGGATATTCCATGTACCATTGGAACACACCATGTCTATGACATGGCTGGTTGAATCGTGTGAGTGAATACAAAGCCGGTGGCCCATGTGAGGTGAGACACACCGTGTACCGTATGTACACACCGTGTAAGATCATATGGATAGAAAATATATGAAAAAGATGGCTTGAATTGCTGTTTAGGAAAATTCACATGCCATGATTACCCCTATACATTTCATGTACTCCTTTTTGGATACCTCATTCTAGCATATCTCCTTATTTGGGGCTCATATTTTTTGCATGCGAGTACAATATCCTAAGAAGTTTCCACATAGAAGGAAATGGAGGCTTCTTTGGTGGCCGGTGAGATATGATGCAATGTGATTCAAGTACAATTATGTAGTAGTGGTGATAACCATTAGGTAGTGATTAGGGGGGGATCTCTAGGGTGATGTCGGGGTTGGTACCCATCCCTATAATATCATGATATGGGTCCCCTAAACTCTTTAGGCCAGTAGAATGGTGCTCCCCTATCATATCGAGCCGTGATTTCCCTAGATGTGGCTATGTTATGGCATGGGGAATGAGACTCCTTTGAGATCAATGTTAGATATTGGGTTGGTGTATTAGAGAGATTCAATAACCTGTACTTCCCAAATGTACCAGGGAATGAGTTTTCCTTACCTATAAGATTTATAGATATAAAACGCCCCTTTTCCTAAGGCGTGGGTCCTCTACCCATGTAACCAGCACTCCCTTATTGTGTAAGTGAACAGTTAATCCATATGTGATGTCTATATGAAGTAGGTACTCCTCTGCTGTTCTAGGGTGTGGGTCCTCTATCCTTATTAATGGAAACTTCCATATATTTCTATGGTGCGGGTAGTCCATACACAATGTTCCAGTAGAGTGGGATCGGTACTCCCCTACTGTGTCAGCGCGCAGTTCACCTATAGTGATCATACTAGTGGAGTGCTACTACCCTTTCATATTTGTGTGTGGGTCCTCTAGAAACATATTGGTACTTCCGTGTCATACCTAGGAGTGTGTCCTTTATCTAAGAAGCTGTATTCCTTTATCATGTTAGGGTGTGGGTCCTCTATCTTCAGGGTGGTACTCCACCATCTCCAATTAGTGGCAGGGAGTGGGTCTTCCATTTGAGTAGGAGCTCTATCGAATGAGGTTCCCAATTAAGATGAGTGGGACCCTCCACTAGTAGTGTATGATACCTGGTTATGAGTTAGTGTTCCTTCCATGTAATGAGGTGTGGGCCTCTCTTTACAAGTGTGACAGAGGTTTCATAGTTTGGATAAGATCTAGTACTCCCTCAGTTGGGTGGCAACGTCGAGGTGTAGGCCCCTTCTAACTCTCTCTTTAGGTAGGATGCATGGGGTTCATGTTTTGGAGTAGTTATCTTTCTATTGTATATAGTGGTGAGGGTAAGGTCTCTCCACATTTGTTATTATGAGCTTATATAGGGTGTAAGACATAAGATATAGGACCTATGGTGTTAAGCACTAGAGTTGGACATAGTGAGCTATTCCTGATGGAGCACATTCTATTGGACATATCATAAAGAATTGTAGATTTGTTCCATATGGAGTGTATCTCTAAAATGAGTTCCATCAGAGATGGTTAAGCTCATAAAATTCATTCTCCTTGGCATGTGTTAACTTCGAGCCACAAGTAGAATCCTTTTGCTGGATGTGAGGTTGGAGCATCATGAGACTTAGAGTATGATATGACTATATCCTAGTTATTCTGGGATTCCTTATAGTGTTGTAAGATGTCTTTGTTGAAACCCAATGTGCACTAAGCTGACAAGTCATTTATATTAGGGAATGGGGTTGAGATGGATTTTCTCTCTCATTTGGTTTCCCTTGAGTTGGGTTGAGCAGACTATTTCCTTTAAGTTTCACCCTTTTCTTTTGGGTTTGGGGGATCCTTTTGAGTATTTTTATACTCAAACCTACATAATATTTTATTGTACATTTTGTGTCTTGTACAGACCACATGCCTTTCAAAGGATCCCCAGTAGGATCCGAGATAGGAGGAGCATAGTGAGATAGACCAACCATGGTGTTTACTGGAGCTTGGCCAAGGAGCCTTATAATAGTTTCACTTGACCATGATACCCTACTTCTGAGATGGTTGGAATATTTTATAGTTTTTGGTGGGATTTTATTTTCACCTTCTATTCTTTTAGTACTATGGTTTTCGGATAAATGTATGAAGGAGTTTTTTCTTCATTTTATATTATCTTTGAACTACTTCATGGGGATGTTTTTTGTTTTGTGTGTACATGTACCATATTAAAAGGCATCCCATTTTCATGATATTCCAAGTCAGTTTTAGAAGCCATCCCATTCCTATTGGATCTTGTCTTGGGATGTTCATGGATTGAGACCCATTGGTTCGAGTCATGACTAAGTGTTTTTAGAGTGGGTTTTATTTTTGGAAAACAGTGTTGTGATCTTGGTTTGGGTTTCATAGAAACATTTTTAAAGTGTTTCGTGTTTTTATTTTAGGCGAATGACTCCAGTTTTGGGGAGGAGGCTGACGTATCCATTCACCAAGACTTTGATAGAATGACTGTTAACTCAGTACATTGGGGCACTAGTAAAAGGAAAATTTTGGTACATGCATCATATAGGGATGAGTTGTGGTTTTTACTATCCTTCTTTAGTCAACTACCCATATATACTATTTGAACATGGTGTGTCTTGATTCTATTTCAAGATTCCACCATGATAACAGTTAGAGAGTAGTCCACAAAAAGAATTATGATGATGATATTCCAAGATAAGAGAATTCAATGTAGTGAAATTGTCATGAGGTAGTACATCATGGTGGTTTGCTAGTTAAGATACCCCCTATTGGGAAACATTTTGTGCTAGATTTGTATGATGAGGATACACATAGGCTGAGTGTGCTGCATGAGTTCTAGAGGTAGTGAACTTTAAAGAATCCATATGATCCAAACCTCAAGTTAGCTGGTGACTAGATTGAGGTAGTCAGACACATTTTCCACCTTATGATGGCACTTCTTGATCATATAGTGGTCCTAGTGGTGAGTCTTCTATAGGGCTCAGTTGGGTGATGGCGGAGTCTAGTGATGGAGCCCCATGAAGATTCAGTGGTCACTTAGGTGGAGTTTGATCAAATCTACATGGATAACGTCTCTCCATCCAAGCTGATATCAGTCCATATCCAAGAGATTCTGTAGCTTCAATGGTCAGACCTTTGAGTATGGCCTCCATAGAGACACATGAGCATGTTTGGCCTCCTTGTTCCTTAACTCTTATCGAGGGGTACTATATCAATATTTTGTAGTAGAGAGATTCATACAGAAGTTTTAGGAGGATGTGGTTGATAGTGGGGGTTATGAGGATGAGATGTCTGAAACATCTAGTATAAGAAAATCATCTGAATCACACCATAGGAGGAATAACCTTTCCAAATCCTATACACATGGGACTATAATGTTGAATCCAAAATGGGGATTTGGTTATCCATATGAGAGACAATTTTATTCTTATGACAGATGGGTACTACTTGCTTGATATGTTCCGACCCACCATGCCGATGAGAGGGATACAATCAATGGAGCTCCCTATAATATTCATAATTTGGAGCATGTAGTTCCACATGATGGGGAATGAGGATAAGGAATAGAGATATTAGTAGTAATTTTTTGATAGTTCATGTTGTCACCACCACCCCCTAGTGATCCGCGTTAGGTGCAAGGAGTTGGAGGATAAGGGAGAGGAGTGTTGCAGGCTGCATAAGACTTTGACACAGAGGCCCCGCTGATGAATAGAGGTATGATCTATGTGATTTATACATTCTACAGTAGTATTGTCAAACAATGTTGTAATGAACTCTTTTCTTACAAGTTCTGGATTGAGGTTTAACCAACATGATGCAAGGAATCAGTGGAACCCCGTGTGGGTGTTGTTTGAAGTAGCTTCAGGATCACAAGGAAGAGGGACACTTTCCCCACAAGATGTGTTCTTGTGATGTGATTAAAATCATGATGGTGAGTCAGTTCTTCCCAAAGTAGATAGTTTCAAGGTGTGGTGGATGAGTTCCTTTTACTCGTGTGTTCTAGGCGTGGTTGTGCACTGGTGTGTCGGAGTGGGCCCTCGTTTTTTCAATAGAGCCTTGTAGCTTGAACCATATGCTTGGAATCCATGGTGAAGTGAGATAATTTCATATAACCATTCCATAGTTATATAGTTATACACAATGATGTCTCCTTAGTGTGGATTGTTTGCATACCATCCATTTTCTGTTCTTCTACAACTAGTGGGTGTGGTAGTTGGGGGCTTTAAGGTGGAGGTATCAGTAAAAACCAATTCATACACTTAGAAAACCCTATTTTACTTGTTGGTTCCCTCTCATGTTTGATGTTATCTTTGTACATGAAACTCCTTAGGAGGATGTGGTGCAGTTCATATAGGGGTGGATGAAATCTGTTGTGTTCTGTCAGTATCTAATTTCGGTTAGCAACATGGTGTACCACTGGACTGTATGATTGTAGAATGATCGTGGTTCTTGGAACTTTCCAACATGTTTTGGATGAAGAGTCATGTTTCTCTTGGTTTCATGATTTATTCCTTGTTTCATCGGGACATGGGCATGGTTTGGACCTTATGGTCCCCCGGATTGCATTCTTGTAGGTCAAATAGAAACACCTTGGTGAGTTTGTGGGCATGAGAGTTATATTTGAGAGCTCAATTATAACCCTTCTTCATAAAATTTAAATTTTGGGGAAGAAAATCCTTATGTTGGGGAGGATGTAATGACTCATTTTTGGACCTGTAATTTTTTGGAATATTTCTATGAATATTTCCTATCCCTAGATCTGAGTCCGCACAAGATTCCAGGGCCTAGAGAGGCTCAACATAGTGATATTAAAATATTATATATATTTTATCACGCACACATAGTTTATTTTTTAAATGTGGAATAAAAATAGTTTGGAGTCTCTAATCATAAAACTAAGGTCGTGATTGAGTTCATAATATAGTGTTTTCCCTTAACATGTCATGAAATGTTTTAGTGCCATGTGATGGGTAAGAGGTGAGTTGGTAGGGTGTTAAATGAGGGCTATCGTTTTAATAAAAGTAAAATAATAACCTCCCCCTCACCATTTGAGGAACGTATGGAAGAGAAGAGGTGAAACCCACCCTACCCCTTTGGAATGACGGACGAAACCGAGGTGGATCCAAGGAGAATAGGTGTTGCTGATATCCAATCCTGACGATGATCACTCCCAGATCATGGGGCAGCATCTTTAGAGCATGGATCTTCACTCGAAGCTTTGGCGTTTCTCCATAAGGTTGGAGAGTTTGTGTTTTAAGTTTTGATCTCATTTTTTATTAATTGTTTTATGGTTTTAGAGCCTTTATTTTATTTCTAGAGATCCAGTGTGGGTTGATTTGTTTGTTTTAGGGAAAACCATGTTGATTTGAGAAGCTTACAGGGAATTCCCATTTGGAATTCCCCATCACATGGTGTGTAGTGTAGTGAAACACATAATGTGTTATTCCATTTATGGGAAGATGAATTTTGGGGACTACATGTCATTTAATGGGGTTAGACTATGTGTAGTGACCCCAGGACATGGGGCTATGGGACTTGGCTGGGGTAGCTTCGTAATGGGACATGACCATGTTGAAGTGCAAGACCAGAATACATGGGCATGGTGTTCCAAACAAAAGCACTGGTAAGAGACATTTCTAAGTAACTAGGTAGTTGGGAAATTTTTTGTACCATGGGTACACACTATGTGTGTCACATAGCTAGTTGAGTTGTGTGTTGGAAGACAAGGTCAATGGCTAGGGTGCGGTGAGACAATCCATGTACAACCTATACATGCCATGTAAGATCACATGAACTGCCTAGCCATGATGAATAGGACACAACCTGAGGTTTAGGTGTGTCACATGCCATGTGGACCCCTTTACACACCATGTAATCCATTTTCTATAATTAAACCTGGTGCATCTCTTTTTTCAGGGATCATATTCAGGATTGCGAGTATCCTATCATGAGCTATTTTCCATGTAGAACATGACAAAAGCTTCTATGGTGTTTGGATAGATACAATGTGGTATGATTAATGAAAAATGCTACAATAGCTATGTTAGCCTTCAATTAGTGACCAAGGGGGATCGCTGGGGTGATTTTGGGGTCGGTACCCTTCCCTATAATCTAGGGATGTGGGTCCCCTATAATATTAAGGCCGATAGAGAGGTTCTCCCAAATCGTATCAGGGTGCAGGTTCCCTACTTGTGGCTATGTTGTGACATAGGGAATGATAGGCATGAAGCTCCTTTAAGAGATGATTGAATGGTGTTAGAGATCGGGTTGGTGTATCAGAGAGATACTAGGACTGGTAATCCCTTGAAATACTAGGGAACGAGTTTCCCTTAACTCTCGGTTCAATAGATACAAAACTCCTCTTTTCGTATGGTGTGGGACCTCCACCCATGGATTCGATACAACCCTACCATGGAAAGGCATTATTCCTACATATGGGACATATATATCGAGTGGGTTCTCCCCTATAGTGATAGGGTGAAGGTCCTCTATCATTAGAGACAAAAATACCCTATCATTTGTGGGTGAGAGTGATGTTCCGGTAACCTTGTCACTCCCATGTCGTACCAAGGTGCGGGTCCTCTGGCATGGGGTTCCTACTCCCCTACCAATTCAGGGTGTGGGTCCTCCATAGTGATATTACTGGTTGAGTGGTACTTCCCTATCATATCAGGATGTGGGTCCTCTATCCATAGAGTGGTACTCCCCTATTGTACTAGGTTGTGGTTCCTCTATCAATAGAGTTGTACTCCCCTACCATGTCAGGGTATGGGTCCTCCATATTCCTGGTTGATCTCCCCCATTCGTGATTAGTGGAAGATAGTGGGTCCTCTAATAAATGAAGAGCTCCCTCGGCTAAGGAGAATAGTTATGAGGATTTGGACCCTCTATTGGTTGTGCATGATACCTGGTTAGGACTTAGTTCTCCCTCGATGCATTAAGGTGTGAGACTCTACTTATTAGTATGATAGAGGTTTCAAGGGTTATATTGGAGCTAGTACTCCCTTGGATGTTGGCCTATGATGAGGTGTGGGTCCTTTAGTACACTATATTTAGAGAGGATTCACATGGTTCATGGTTTGGTGTAGTGCTCCCTAAACTATATGTAGTGGGGAGGGGCGACCTTCTCTATGTGGGTTATTATGAGATTGCACAGGGCACAATACAACAATGATAGGAACTCTAGTGATAGGAACTAGTGTTAGACCTAGTGATCTATTATATATGGATATTTTTCTCTTGGATATAACATCAATGATGGTAGAGTTGTTACTAATGGAGTGTATCTCTCCGAAAAATTCTATCAGGGATGTCTTGGCTCATGTAGTGTGTTCTACATGGTGTGTGTTACCTTTGAGCCTCAAGTAGAATCATGTAGCTGGATATGAGGTCAGAACATCATGAATCTTGGAGTCCAATATGATTATTTTTGGGTGACTCTATGATTCCTTATGGTGTTTTCACATGTCTTCATTGACACCCTATGTGGAATGAGCTGACTAGTTTTGTATAGCATAGAATGGGATCAAGATGGAGTTTTTATCTCATTCGGGTTCCCTTTGGCTAGGTCAAGATGAATATTTTCTTTCATCCACTCCATTTTATTTTGGGTTTTAGGAATCCTACTGATTATTTTTATACTCACCCATTCATGGTCTTTTCCCACACATGTTGTGTCTTTTTCAAACCACATGACTTTCGACACAGTCCCAAGAGGGAATGTTGCCGGAATAGCTTAGTGATCTAGATCTCCCATGATATTTACTAGAGTTTGGATGAGGAGAATTCCTATAGATTCATTTTAGAAATATCCCATACTTATGATAATTTTTTAGTTTTTTATTTTTTTTGTTCGATTTATTTTTCCCATTTGATTATTTTAGTACTCTAGTTGTGGGATAGATGTATGCATGCATTTCTTTTTAGTTTATATCATCTTTGCACTATTTCATGGTGATGTTTGTGGATAATTGAGTACATATACTGTAAGAAAAGGAATCCCATTTGTCTAATATTCCTACTCGACACTAGACTCCAATCCATACACTATTGGAGGAGGGCTTGGGGTGGTCATGGATCGAGCCCCATTGGGTCACGTCGTGATAAATTTTAAAAAATTCCTCAAAAATCCATAAACTCTAAAAATTACATTTTTAGTCTCTGTAATATATTTTACATTAATAAATAAACCATGATCTAGTTTGGACCATTCTATGATCTAATATGTTTAGTATTCTCTCAAATAAATACAAACACACCTCTTTCAACTTTTAATGTCATCCAAATAATTATAAACAACCTAATGACCTAAAGATCATTTGAGCCATATGAATTCATATAATTTTGAATATGATTCATGTGTTGAAAAATGTTTTGAAAAAACCAGTTTCACAAATAAAATCCTCTTCGCTTATCCTTCAAACAATAATCTATATTTTGATATACCAAACATTATTTGGGGAAAACTTACTCTAAAATGTCTTCCTACTAACAAAGATCTCCCCCATTTTTCTTTTTTATCAAACATTCAAAAATAAATCAACCTCAAACATATAAATTTACCATTAGTCCATCCTTTTAATCCTACATGATCAAAGATAATGTATGAAATAAGAATAAGGAACAAATATTCTCAAAGATATCCATTATGGTGACATACATTCACTTATAAATATCTACAACCAATTCCACTTATCATATCATATTTTTTAAAAAAATCCATTTACATGTTGTAAATAAACCTTCTATGAACATACAATAGAATTTTTTTTAATTTTCTAATATATATAAAATTCAAGGATACATTCATAAATCATAGCTTCAAACATATTCACATCATGTGTAAGCTAAAAATGATAGCTTCCCCCCTTTGAATAACTCCCCCTAAATGTGTATTCCCTCTTAATAAGACATTTCTCCATAATTAAGAAAAAATATATCTTGGAATTTTTGTTGTTATATTTTTAACACTTTATGAGTAACATCTAAAGAACATGTGAGATATGGGACGCGACACCATACCTTAGAATTGATAATTCCAAGTTGGAATTCCCGTAATCAATCTCAATTTATGAAATGATCCCTTTGGAAGTATTTTGATAAATAACCTGCCTCTTAATCCTATATAGGAACATATTTCATCTTGAAAAAATAATTCTTATTTAGACCCAAGTTTTAAATAGTCATTTTAACCTAAAATATGGTCCCATATATTTTTTAACCACTATGTTGGTCCCAATATAGGGTGTTCAACATAAGAAATTTTTTTGGTGGTGTTCCTAGTAATTGGAGTTTTGTTTGAATATTTAATATTTAATTAATAGAACACTAAATTATTCATGTTGTCTAGGGAGGAGGTATATTTTGAATGAAGCATCTGATTTAGATATTGACTACATAGTTGAGTCTAAAATGGGGGGGGGTTTCCTAGCCAAAATATAAACTCCATTTGGGTTTTGGGACTCTAGATGACTGTTAAATGGGTGATTACTTAATTAATTGATTAAATTAACAAATCATATCACCCCCATTTGTGGTTCCTACACATGGAAGGAGAGGAGAAAGAACATACCTTGAATGAAGTATGTAGACCATGAGGGAGAGAAGAGGGAGATGCTACCAGACTTCGTCCTTAGCATAGATCAGGACCAGATTGAGGTGCAAAAAATTTTGAGAGAAAACTTGAACACAATGCATCAGCGTTTACACCACAAGGTAGGTCGAGTTTTGAATTTTATGCCCCGATCCATATATATATTTTTAGAGTTTTTTATTACCTTATAGTGGTTGTTAAATACCCTATTGGGGTTGATCTATGATTATTAGGGGGGAAATGGGGGTTTGGGGGGGGGGGGTTTGTGGTTTTTCCCATCGGAAACCCCATCTAAACCTCATGTGTTTCTAAGAAGACACAACATGTGTTATTTATTTTTGGAGAATAAAGACCATTTAGAAGTAAATACCATGTGATTTATGTACACGCTATGTAGTAGTACATGGATGTGTGTCTGGGCATGTGAAAAATTACATGAGAAGATGGTTTTTGGAAAGTACACACCCTGTACTAGGGGTACACACCATGTAGTGGTACACATGTAGAACCCATGATGATATTTTCATGTAAAATTACATTTCCAAGAAGATATATGGGAGTACACATATTGTACATGAAATTATACACCATGTAATTTTTCCATCTTGGCGGTTTTTGGTGTTTAGTGCCTTTGAAGCTAGAGATGGGCTTGTGAGTAGTCCTTTTTATGTGTTTTTCTACATAGAATGAAATGGGGAGATCCCATTGATATATATATAGGTCATATAAATGGGATTTTATATAAATTTAGTTCATTAGGGAGATTTTACTTTGGGTTTTGACTCAGAATCCTTCGGTGGGTTGGGTTTTGAGTTGGGAGACCCAAGTGAGGGTTGTTAACTCTATGTTTTCCCTATGAAAAACGTACCATGGTTTTTTTCTTGAGGTTTATTGGGTGAATCCAAAAAGGTATTATTTGATTAGTATCTCTAAGAATTTCTTGGTTTGTCCGTATGTATTATGAGTAGTGGTTCGAGGTTAGAGAAATTGAGGTTTTGACCCTATGTTTGAGGGTCAAAGTGATTGTAGCCTTTGGGATTGTTTGAAATTATAGGATGGAAGTTATGGATGAGTTCCATTGTGGAATTGAGTTGAGTCTGAGATACTCTTGAGGATTACCTAGTGAGTTGGTTCGAGATCAAGTGATTATTGGATGCCATGGTTGGCTGTTGAGATTAACCATGTGGGATTGGTTGCTTTTGTATGGACTTATTGGCATGTGGTTGATCAAGGATCAGTTGGAGGAGACTAAGGGAAACTTAAGGATGTTTCATGTCATAGGAATTTCTTCTAGTTGTTTTTACCAGTGTTGGATAGGATTACTCCACTTGTGTGCTATTTATGAGGATCTGAGGGGGGATGCCTCTATTTAATTGTAGTTCTAATGGGCCAAGTGTGGCCCCGATTGATATGAAGACAACAATAAGGTGTGTGTGGTTATGGAGTTTGTTTATGTGTGTTCCATATGACCTAAGATGATGTATGAGATGATGGTATGAGATTTTGTAGTCTGTGAGGATGTTTAGGCATCTCTTGTTATGTTTTCACTGGGTTGAGGATAATGAGTTTTGGTTTATACCTATGAGTAGGTTGAGATTCAAGTGGGGTTTAGATGTTCTTGAACCCTATTTATTAGTAAGGGTTGTGATGGATATAATAGTTAGAAAAAAGATTCACATGTATAGTTCTAGATATTTGAGATTGAGATTGTTTGACTGAGGTTCCATATTAGTACTGATAGATTGTTTATGGTTTCAATGCTGGATTGAGGTTCCAGGAGCACTATGTTAAATTGTTGAGTATAGTGAATGTGATGTCACATGTATATTGTTTGGAACTGAACATAGGTTATAGGAACATGATATATACTAATGATATGGTTTCTGATTGAGGCTCTAAGCACTGATAGTATACTTCATGGATATTGTGTCAGGCTGAGGCACTGGGAAATGATGACATGCCATGTGGAATTATGATGTTTAACTTATGCTCCACATCAATAGTTTAATTACTAGATAGATTATCCAAGTTGTGATGGGATACCTAATGATATACATCCATGGTTTAGATGTTGGACTAATGCTCCAGGCATGATTGATTTGAAATATGGTTTAATTCATAGAGTGATTCTCTAGAAAATGATGGTATACCAGCTGGAATGGGTGTTGGACTGAAGATCTACAACCATGATTGAGATGTTGGACTAATGATACATGAATTAATCTTTTTATATATATGGTTTATGTGGGGGATTGATTCTCCATGCACTGTGGTTATGAAACATGAGATATGTGTCTAACTAAAGGTCTGGGATTGGTAGTATTCTTGTGTGGTAATGGGGATAGATGTATCAAGGTTCCATTTATGAAAAAATGTGGTGTCATGAAGACGTGGTATTACAAGGATTTTATTAGGATCCCAGATGATTGGATAGATATTGGATGGGTCCTCAATTTATCATGTTTGGTTGTGGATTCCATGGGTATAGAGTACACATGTTAGTTGAGATGCACGATCAGTGAGTCGGGATGAGATAAATTCTTGCTTTGACCAAAGCAGGTATGGTTTATTGAGGTATCATACCTACAAACCCATGATTTCATTAGTTTTATTTGTTTTACAATTACTTATCATCCATGCTAAGAATATTACAGGTGAATTCACTTATGGAAGTAGTTTATAGCTTTACCATTGGGGGTGGAAATTTTAGATTTATTTCTCACCCCTTGTACAAAAACCTCAGTGCGCATACTGTAACACCCGAGACTTTTATGTTATATAAATCATCAAAGGAATATTTTTCTACACAACACTTTCTTGGCTTGCTTTACACGCAATCGCGACCTTCCTCGATAGCTTGCGTCGTACGCAATATCGAGTTTCACTAAACAACAATATGCTATTAAAACTAGCCGTTATGAATAGTAATAACCAATTTTTGGAATTTTATAAATTTTATTTTTCAAAATGGACTTCATTTTTGGACTCAGAATATCGAAATTAGCCTAGGGTGAAATTTTGGTATTTTTCTGAAAACTTTCAATTTTTGATGAATAGTGAAACCACTAAGTGGTAGGTTAAAAACTGAATTTTGCATAAAACTTAATTTTACCGCTTCTGTGATTGGAATTTCGAAAATCCGAGAGACACGGTTAATATCAAGGACTAAAATGTGGTTCAATGAGATGAAAATAATTTTTTGGTGAATAGTAACTTTTTACTTTTTTTACCGCGTTTAATAGTAAATAGGGTAACTAAGGGTAAATATGATATTAATATTACCCTAACACATGTCCTAATTCTATTGGACAAGTGTAATTCGACCAAAAACAAACTTAGGAATAAAATATGACCATTTAGGCCCACTTGGATTAGATTAGGACATTTATTATTAATTTATTTAAAGAAGGGTTAAAATAGTTAAAATCAAAGTTTAATAAGTAAATCATTTTTAATATGGGGTTATACATAAGATAAATTCAATTGTCAATATTAATTAGAAAGCTAAAAAGATTTCCTACATGATGATATTTTATTTGTAATTTTTAGACATCAAATAATGTAATATATTTATGACACAAAGATGATGCAGTAATTATCTTATTAATGCAATATTGACATAATTGATGTTATAAACACCAAAATAAATGTAATTTGAGACTTTTTATGAATTCAACTAATTTTCTAGGTTACTATGATATATTAATGTTGATTTAATCAACTTGGTTCGAACATATAATTCTGTTATGACTTTCACAAAAATCATATATCAAATAGTGTCAAAATTGACACAAAATAGTTTTTAAATCAAATATTATATTATTAATTGTTATTTTTTTCCTAAAAATCTAAGGTTCGGCCAAATGACTTAGATAAGAATATAAATTTTAATAATAAACAATTTGGGGTTCGTTTGGCATGTTATAGTAAGTGTATTAACCATATAGTGAAAGAAAACAAAAAGACATGGTAAAAGTTAAATTATTTAACTTAGAGTTAAATCTAATTGATAAGGTTAAAATAATACCCTAAACTTGTCTAAATCCTATTGGTTGATAGGATTTCGACCCTTTCCCACTTTAGCTTCGAAATAAGACCCTTTGGAACCATTATAAACCGATTTTGACTTTAATATAAAATAATATTTTGAGATATTCCTAAGGTGCCCCTCTCCTCCCTTATAAAAGGGCACCTCCTCCCCCACCTCCTCACACCAAATTGAGCACTCAAGCTCGGCCAAACCCTGCCATTTTCTCCTCTCCACTTCCCTAGAATAATCCTAGAGGTCCTGGTATTCTCCAAAGACCAATATTAGTTCCTTAAGTGGAGGATTCAAAGAAGCGTTCCAAAGAAGAGGTAATATCCATTACCGATCTTTTCAATTTCTTTCTTCTTCAACTTCTTCTTCTTTAGTTGTTTCATGATAAAGTAATAACATCAGTATTACTTACATACTGATATGTTATTATAAATATGAAACAACCCTAATTCACCTTCTATCCATCCTACGGAAAAATGAAATCACCACGCGTGCGTACGTACGGAATACCGTCTCCACGCCGTGGTGTAATCTATTTTCCACCATCACCTTACAAGGATGGGTATAATGGTGTAATGAGTAACTATATATGATTATTATTAAGTAATATTGATACTGAAATAATATATATATATACTCCAATACAATTCCACGATCATAGGAACGATATCATCACTCGTGCGTACGTACGGAATACCGTCTCCACGATGTGATGCGATTCGTTCTACATGATCTTCATTTCATAATGATTATATAAATGAATTGAATGAATGAATATGGTATATACTACACTAATACCATTCTGGAAATGAATTATATATAACCTAAAGATAAGAATAAGAATTTATTCAACAAAACACGCATAAGAACAAAAAGTTATAAAGACCCGAGTAACAAGTAACAATGAAATATTACTAACAAGAAGTTAATAATATGACCATATATGATCTCATATCAATATGTATGATTCTGGAATAAGTCAATAACATTATTTAAACCATTATACAGGAGCTTCGGACACGAACAAAGCAAATTGGACCTAAGGTAAGGGAAATATCACAATCTCATTTTTATCCGAGATTGTTTATTCGTAAGTATTTACTGGGGTGTATTTTATCATCCACATCCATGTTCCCTCAATATGTAATATTGTTTCCATCCACTTGAAATAGTTTAAATCCAATTTTACCCTTAGGTGAGTTTTTAGTAAAGAATATGAAAGGAATCTTTTGTCGTTTTTCCGTACGAGGTACTTTTTGACTTTTCCGACAAAAGTACGAAGAATGATTTTTTTAACTTATACGGCATGAATGGATTTTTAAAACATTACTTCAAAGAAGCTTCCTTTACAAGTTTTCAATTTTATTTTTAATCAACATCTTTTATTTTAAAGTTGTATGACATGTTATGAAAGGAAAAATGTTTTTGAAGAAGAAAGGATATTTTCCTCAAGAATTCAATTCAAGTGTTTTATCAAAATTATTTTCCATCTAAGATAATAAAGGGTTCTGTTTCTATCCATATTTTTACATTGGTTTGACTATGTTGTGATGGAATTATGTTTATGAATTCCTTTATCATATATGAACTGATTTATGATGTCATGATGTTTCAAGAATCCCATTTTTGTTACATGTGTTATGCGATGATGTATGTTTTATGATTATGTGGCACACATAAGAAAGGATTTATTATAAGATGGGTGGGACCTATATCTACCTCCAATGCATTGGGTAAAGATTTTATATCTCATGAGATAGACATGGCTGGAACGGAAGGTTATTTCGGTTCAGTGATACAGGACTGAAACGAGGAGTGAACTCGGTTCAGAAAGGGACTTTGTCCACTAAGATAGTCTTGGCAATGAGTCATGACTAACAAGAAATGATTTTCCATGATTATGTGTGCATGCCACAAAGTTTCAAGTTTTATGTTATGATTTTGGGGATCTCATTTTCACTTCTATGATTTATTCCATGTTAAGATATTATGATCTCTTTTGCAGGTTTTGATTTTCAAAAAGATATGATATGATTTTTATTTCCTTTATTTGCCCTTGCTGAGAATTTGAGCTCACCCTTTTATGTTTTCTTTTCCCCAGGTCAGGAAGATGGATATTAAGTAGAATATGCTAAAAGGGACCCTAGATATGATGAAATAAATGGGAGACACTGTAGAAGATTTATGAACCAGTTGTTTATGTTTCCCAGTTTCTAAAGACACTATACCTATACGGTCCTTTGTAGTTTTATCATATGTTGTAATAAGTGTGCTTCAATTTTTGAAGTATTAAAAATGTATGTAAAGTATGGGTCGTTATAGTTGGTATCAGAGGAAAGGTATAGTCAACCTTTGGAAACTAGGATGTGAAAGCCTTAGTAAGAACCCTAAGGATAATTCTAAGCATAGTACACAATCTTAGTGTTTTAGAAATGGCCTTGAATAACCTAGGATAAGACCATAAGTATGAAAATTTTATTCTTGAATTATGTGGTTTCCTATTATAATTAGTGTTGCTCACACTATTCTTCTTGGTTTTAGTCAATGGCTGGAACCCGAAGGAACCGTGTTAATGCGGAATGCGATGGGCAATGCAATGATTTTCCCCCTAAGCAACCAAACGATATGGGAGCTGGAATGCAAAATCTTGTAGCCATGCTCACACAACTTTCTCAAGCTATGAATCATGCAGGATTTCCAAACGAGCAAAGGAGGGAGCAACATTCTGTTGAATCCTTCATGAGGCAGCGTCCACCTTCTTTCAGCGGGTCTACTGATCCATTAGTTGCTGAACAATGGATTAGTACTACTGAAAAGATATTTTCAGTTCTTCAATGTTCTGAGCATGATAAAGTCATCCTAGCAGTGTACCGTTTGGAAGGAGATGCTGATCAATGGTGGAATCTTGTTAAGAATACGAGGAAAAGGGATGAAATTGAGTCTATGGAATGGGACGAGTTCAAGAACTTATTTTTCAATAAGTACTTCCCTCGTATTCTCCGAACAAAGATGGAGAAAGAGTTTCTTGAACTGAAGCAAAGGGATGATGAATCTGTTGGTACCTATGAAGCAAATTTTACAAGACTGGCAAGGTACGCTTCTGGTATTATTATCCAACCTGAGAGTAAGATCGATCGATTCTTTAGTGGCTTAAAACCAAGTCTTCGAAGGGCGTTAGCCATAAGGGACTTCAATAGCTACGAGGAAATCGTTCGATGTGCTCTCAAAGTCGAGATGGAGATTGGAGTAACCCATCAGTCACATGGGTTTGATAAGAAGAGGAAGATGGAATTAAAAGAAAAATCTAAAGAGCACACGGAAAAGAAGATGAACTTTCCCTTATGCTCAAAGTGTGGAAAGAAACATGGAGGGAGTTGTCTTAAAGGGACAAGTAAATGTTTTAAATGTGGAAAGGAAGGTCATCGGGCATTTGAATGCCGTGATAATGAGAAGAAGATGTCTAATGATGCAAACAAAGGAAGGGATACACAGAATGAACCTGCTACACTTCAATGTTTCAAGTTCAAGGAGATGGGGCATTATGCCAATCAATGCCCAAATCCAAGGGTTGATGATGATGGTCGACGTCAACAAACTCTTAAGGCTAAAGACAAAGGAAAGTCACATGCAATTTCTATCAGCGATGTGGAGTACGATAACGATGTGGTGAAAGGTACACTTACCATCCACTCTAAAGTAGCAAATGTTTTATTTGATTCTGGATCCACCCACTCTTTTATTTCTGAAGACTTTTCTAAGGGTATCACCGTACTACCTCAACAATTAGATGTTGAGTTAGCTGTGACAACACCTAATGGCACATCAATCGCATCAAAAGTTTATAATTCTTCTCCGATCGAAGTTTGTGGGAAAGTGCTTCCTGCAAATCTTGTGATCCTTCCTTTAGTGGAATTTGATGTGATTCTTGGCATGGATTGGATTTCTCTACATGGAGCTCATATCAATTGCCAAAGAAGGGAAGTCACATTTCATACTCCAGATCAATCTACGATCGTATACCAATGCAAGGATGAACATAACCTTCCAGTGGAAATTTCTTCCATCTTATGGGTATTGATCCCACTAAATGAAGGTTATTTATCTCAAATGGTTGGTGAGAAACTCACGATTAAGAATATGCCCATTGTAAGGGAGTTTGATGATGTCTTTCCGGAGGAATTACCGGGTCTTCCACCAAATCGTGAAGTTGAGTTTTCAATAGAACTCGTACCGGGTGCTTTGCCTATTTCAAAGACACCTTATAGAATGGCCCCAATTGAGTTGCAGGAATTGAAGAAGCAACTCCAAGAGAATCTTGATAAGGGATTCATACGCCCTAGTGCGTCACCTTGGGGAGCACCTGTTCTATTTGTTAAGAAGAAAGATGGATCAATGAGACTCTGCATTGATTATCGAGAACTTAACAAGATCACTATCAAGAACAAATATCCTCTCCCACGCATTGATGACTTATTTGACCAACTACGCGGAGCTCAATACTTTTCCAAGATTGATCTTCGTTCAGGGTATCATCAATTAAGGGTCAAAAGGGAGGATATACCAAAGACGGCTTTCCGTACAAGGTATGGACACTATGAATTTATAGTGATGCCATTTGGTCTTACTAATGCTCCTGCTATCTTCATGGATCTAATGAATAGAGTCTTTAGAGACTATCTTGATCGATTTGTGGTAGTCTTTATAGACGATATTCTTGTCTATTCAAAGAGCAAGGAAGAGCATGAAGATCACTTGAGAATTATATTGAAGACCCTGAGAAAGGAGAAGCTTTATGCCAAATTTACCAAGTGTGAATTTTGGCTTCAAAAAGTTGCATTTTTGGGTCACATAATCTCAAAAGAGGGGATATCTGTGGATCCAGCAAAAACAGAGGTTATCGAAAGATGGTCAAGACCAACAACAGTAACTGAGATCCGAAGTTTTCTTGGTTTGGCTGGATATTATCGACATTTTGTAAAAGATTTTTCACGATTATCTAATCCACTCACCAAGTTGACTCGGAAAGGAGTTAAGTTTGTCTGGACAGAGGAATGTGAAGAGAATTTCAAGGAGTTGAAAAGAAGGTTATCCAGTGCACCTGTGCTCACACTGCCTTGTAGTGGAGAAAGGTTTGTGATCTACAGTGATGCATCCAAGAAGGGATTGGGGTGTGTTCTTATGCAAAATGATATGGTGATAGCTTATGCCTCACGACAGTTGAAAATCCATGAGCAAAATTACCCAACACATGATTTGGAGTTGGCTGCGGTAATCTTTGCATTAAAGATTTGGAGGCATTACCTTTATGGTGAAAGGTGTGATATTTATACTGATCATAAAAGTTTAAAGTATATTTTCACACAAAAGGAGTTGAATATGCGCCAAAGAAGATGGTTGGAGCTGATTAAGGATTATGACTGCTCAATCCATTACCACCCTGGGAAAGCAAACAAGGTGGCAGATGCATTATGTCGACAAGACCATGCTAGTTTATCCATGATGAGGATCACAAAAGATCCAATATTTATGGATTTACAAAGGATGGATCTTGGAATTATAATGGAAGGGGAAAAATCTTATCTTTCTCAAATGAATGTTCAACCATCTATACATGTGAAGATTAAAGAGGCACAGAAAGAAGATGTCGAGTTACAAAAGAAGGTGAGAAATGTTCCTGAATTCAACCTTGATTGTGATGGGATAATAAAGTTCAGGAATCGGGTTTGTGTTCCTCCCATCCCCGAATTAAAGAAAGAGCTGCTGGATGAGGCTCATAGTTCTTCATTCTCTATTCATCCTGGAAGCACGAAGATGTATAGGGACCTGAAAGAGTACTTCTGGTGGGATGGCATGAAAAGAGATGTTGCTGAATATGTCTCTCGATGCTTGGTTTGTCAACAAGTTAAAGCTGAGAGACAGAAGTCTAAGGGGATGTTACAACCATTACCCATACCCGAATGGAAATGGGAAAACATCACTATGGACTTTGTCACAGGACTTCCTAAAACATCCAAAGGCAATAATGCTATCTGGGTCATAGTTGATCGTCTTACAAAGTCTGCACACTTCATTGCTATTAGAGAGGATTTCTCTCTAGATCAGCTTTCCAGGATATATGTAAAGGAAGTGGTAAGATTGCATGGAGTACCACTTTCTATTATATCTGATCGGGATCCGAGATTTACCTCGAAGTTCTGGCGAAGTCTTCAGCATACTCTGGATACAGAGTTGAGTTTCAGCACTGCTTATCATCCCCAGACAGACGGTCAGTCTGAGAGAACAATTCAAACCCTAGAAGATATGTTGAGAGCTTGCTCTATGGATTTCAAAGGAGGTTGGGATCAACACCTACCTTTGGTGGAATTTTCTTATAATAATAGCTTTCACTCCAGTATTCAGATGGATCCTTATGAAGCTCTCTATGGAAAGAAATGCAGGACTCCAACTTGCTGGGATGAAGTTGGGGAAAGAAAGCTATTAGGACCTGATCTCATTGATGAAATGGCAGAAAAGGTCAGATCTATTCAACAACACATAAGAGCAGCTCAGAGTCGACAGAAAAGTTATGCCGACAACCGAAGAAAAGACCTAGAGTTTGAAGTGGGTGATAAAGTGTTCTTACGAATATCTCCCTGGAAGAGGGTTATGAGATTTGGAAAGAAGGGGAAGTTGAGCCCTAGATATATCGGTCCTTTTGAAATACTGGATCGTGTTGGGAAGGTAGCTTACCGATTGGCACTTCCACCGAATCTCTCTCAAGTTCACGATGTGTTCCATGTATCTCTCCTGAGAAAGTACATACCAGATCCTTCACATGTACTCAGCTCAGAAGTTGTACCGCTGGAGCAAGATCTTTCTTATGAAGAACAGCCGATAGAGATTCTGGATCGTAGCGAAAAAGTCCTACGAAACAAGACCACTCGCTTGGTGAAAGTTTTATGGAGAAACCACCAACTTGAAGAAGCTACATGGGAGCTTGAGGATATGATGAGGGAGAAGTATCCTCATCTGTTTGTTGCAAAGTGACGAATTTCGAGGGCGAAATTCTTTTTTAGGGGGGTAGAATGTAACACCCGAGACTTTTATGTTATATAAATCATCAAAGGAATCTTTTTCTACACAACACTTTCTTGGCTTGCTTTACACGCAATCGCGACCTTCCTCGATAGTTTGCGTCGTACACAATACCAAGTTTCACTAAACAACAATATGCTATTAAAACTAGCCGTTATGAATAGTAATAACCACTTTTTGGAATTTTATAAATTTTATTTTTCAAAATGGACTTCATTTTTGGACTCAGAATATCGAAATTAGCCTAGGGTGAAATTTTGGTATTTTTCTGAAAACTTTCAATTTTTGATGAATAGTGAAACCACTAAGTGGTAGGTTAAAAACTGAATTTTGCATAAAACTTAATTTTACCGCTTCTGTGATTGGAATTTCGAAAATCCGAGAGACACGGTTAATATCAAGGACTAAAATGTGGTTCAATGAGATGAAAATAATTTTTTGGTGAATAGTAACTTTTTACTTTTTTTACCGCGGTTAATAGTAAATAGGGTAACTAAGGGTAAATATGATATTAATATTACCCTAACACATGTCCTAATTCTATTGGACAAGTGTAATTCGACCAAAAACAAACTTAGGAATAAAATATGACCATTTAGGCCCACTTGGATTAGATTAGGACATTTATTATTAATTTATTTAAAGAAGGGTTAAAATAGTTAAAATCAAAGATTAATAAGTAAATCATTTTTAATATGGGGTTATACATAAGATAAATTCAATTTTAAATATTCATTAGAAAGCTAAAAAGATTTCCTACATGATGATATTTTATTTGTAATTTTTAGACATCAAATAATGTAATTTATTTATGACACAAAGATGATGCAGTAATTATCTTATTAATGAAATATTGACATAATTGATGTTATAAACACCAAAATAAATGTAATTTGAGACTTTTTATGAATTCAACTAATTTTCTAGGTTACTATGATATATTAATGTTGATTTAATCAACTTGGTTCGAACATATAATTCTGCTATGACTTTCACAAAAATCATATATCAAATAGTGTCAAAATTGACACAAAATAGTTTTTAAATCAAATATTATATTATTAATTGTTATTTTATTCCTAAAAATCTAAGGTTCGGCCAAATGACTTAGATAAGGATATATATTTTAATAATAAATAATTTGGGGTTCGTTTGGCATGTTATAGTAAGTGTATTAACCATATAGTGAAAGAAAACAAAAAGACATGGTAAAAGTTAAATTATTTAACTTAGAGTTAAATCTAATTGATAAGGTTAAAATAATACCCTAAACTTGTCTAAATCCTATTGGTTGATAGGATTTCGACCCTTCCCCACTTTATCTTCGAAATAAGACCCTTTGGAACCATTATAAACCGATTTTGACTTTAATATAAAATAATATTTTGAGATATTCCTAAGGTGCCCCTCTCCTCCCTTATAAAAGGGCACCTCCTCCCCCTCCTCCTCACACCAAATTGAGCACTCAAGCTCGGCCAACCCCTGACATTTTCTCCTCTCCACTTCCCTAGAATAATCCTAGAGGTCCTGGTCTTCTCCAAAGACCAATCTTAGTTCCTTAAGTGGAGGATTCAAAGAAGCGTTCCAAAGAAGAGGTAATATCCATTACCGATCTTTTCAATTTCTTTCTTCTTCAACTTCTTCTTCTTTAGTTGTTTCATGATAAAGTAATAACATCAGTATTACTTACATACTGATATGTCATTATAAATATGAAACAACCCTAATTCACCTTCTATCCATCCTACGGAAAAATGAAATCACCACGCGTGCGTACGTACGGAATACCGTCTCCACGCCGTGGAGTAATCTATTTTCCACCATCACCTTACAAGGATGGGTATAATGGTGTAATGAGTAACTATATATGATTATTATTAAGTAATATTGATACTGAAATAATATATATATATACTCCAATACAATTCCACGATCATAGGAACGATATCATCACTCGTGCGTACGTACGGAATACCGTCTCCACGATGTGATGCGATTCGTTCTACATGATCTTCATTTCATAATGATTATATAAATGAATTGAATGAATGAATATGGTATATACTACACTAATACCATTCTGGAAATGAATTATATATAACCTAAAGATAATAATAATAATTTATTCAACAAAACACGCATAAGAACAAAAAGTTATACAGACCCGAGTAACAAGTAACAATGAAATATTACTAACAAGAAGTTAATAATATGACCATATATGATCTCATATCAATATGTATGATTCTGGAATAAGTCAATAACATTATTTAAACCATTATACAGGAGCTTCGGACACGAACAAAGCAAATTGGACCTAAGGTAAGGGAAATATCACAATCTCATTTTTATCCGAGATTGTTTATTCGTAAGTATTTACTAGGGTGTATTTTATCATCCACATCCATGTTCCCTCAATATGTAATATTGATTCCATCCACTTGAAATAGTTTAAATCCAATTTTACCCTTAGGTGAGTTTTTAGTAAAGAATATGAAAGGAATCTTTTGTCGTTTTTCCGTACGAGGTACTTTTTGACTTTTCCGACAAAAGTACGAAGAATGTTTTTTTTTAACTTATACGGCATGAATGGATTTTTAAAACATTACTTCAAAGAAGCTTCCTTTACAAGTTTTCAAGTTTATTTTTAATCAACATCTTTTATTTTAAAGTTTTATGACATGTTATGAAAGGAAAAATGTTTTTGAAGAAGAAAGGATATTTTCCTCAAGAATTCAATTCAAGTGTTTTATCAAAATTATTTTCCATCTAAGATAATAAAGGGTTCTGTTTCTATCCATATTTTTACATTGGTTTGACTATGTTGTGATGGAATTATGTTTATGAATTCCTTTATCATATATGAACTGATTTATGATGTCATGATGTTTCAAGAATCCCATTTTTGTTACATGTGTTATGCGATGATGTATGTTTTATGATTATGTGGCACACATAAGAAAGGATTCATTATAAGATGGGTGGGACCTATATCTCCCTCCAATGCATTGGGTAAAGATTTTATATCTCATGAGATAGACATGGCTGGAACGGAAGGTTATTTCGGTTCAGTGATACAGGACTGAAACGAGGAGTGAACTCGGTTCAGAAAGGGACTTTGTCCACTAAGATAGTCTTGGCAATGAGTCATGACTAACAAGAAATGATTTTCCATGATTATGTGTGCATGCCACAAAGTTTAAAGTTTTATGTTATGATTTTTGGGATCTCATTTTCACTTCTATGATTTATTCCATGTTAAGATATTATGATCTCTTTTGCAGGTTTTGATTTTCAAAAAGATATGATATGATTTTTATTTCCTTTATTTGCCCTTGCTGAGCATTTGAGCTCACCCTTTTATGTTTTCTTTTCCCCAGGTCAGGAAGATGGATATTAAGTAGAATATGCTAAAAGGGACCCTAGATATGATGAAATAAATGGGAGACACTGTAGAAGATTTATGATCCAGTTTTTTATGTTTCCCAGTTTCTAAAGACACTATACCTATACGGTCCTTTGTAGTTTTATCATATGTTGTAATAAGTGTGCTTCAATTTTTGAAGTATTAAAAATGTATGTAAAGTATGGGTCGTTATACATACATACCTTATTTCTTATTTTAGGTTGAGCACAAATGCACGATGGATAGTGTATAGGTCTTGGATTTCATGGTTGAGTGGGATGCTCTTGTAGAGTAAACATGTCGAAATAGAGAAGTTTGATACTGTACTAGAGACCAGGTATGTGTTATGGACTAGAGTTTGAATTAGGGCATGTTATATTTACATTTAAGATGTTTATTATTGTATATGTTATCCACATAGTGGGTGATCATGGTTGTATGTATTTAATGGATATTCATCCCTTTAGTTCTTGTTCATTTTGTTATAGAACATTTTAGTTTTGGTTTATTATTCTTCTACATTACTATGATGTGTATGAGAGTTGGTTATTTACTTCTTATTATGCACTTTGATATGGGGGTATAGTCTCTTTATAGATCCAATTTAAACACCCACTACTAGTCGGAAGCCTCTGGCATATGAGGAGGCGCACTTGAGGTCTTGTGGAGAACAAGCTCTAAGAACAGGTTTAGTAGATACCAGTCCAGGATTTTACAAAGTAGTATCAACAGAGTTACTTTCATGTTATTTCCCTATTTTGGGAATGGTAGAGAGGATATATAGTAATGTTTCAAAACATGTGATGGATACAGGGATGGTGAATCATGAAAACCTATTTCGGTAGAAATTCCAGGTTACCAAGGACTATGATTAATGTTTTGGATTTGTGATATTATAGTTCTTTATGATTTTCACTTCAATCCATGTACATGTTTTTTGGATTTGATGGTTTATGATAGATTTACTGATCTTAGCCCATTGCAAAGATACATATGAGATGGTTTTGACTTTTTTCATATAGAGGGAGGAGGAATATTAGGCATCATTATAATCATGTTGGATTCCCATTTTGTAGGCCTTATTGTGTGTGATTTTACCAATTTTCATCTAATGGATGATTTTGTATATCTACGGTGAGATACTTGATGGTGGGGACAATAGTGTGGTTTTTTTGCAGTTGGTGCAGTGACCCTGCTAGGTTAATATGTTATAAGTGTAGGGATGTAGAACCATTTTAGATAATTTATTTTTTTGGTTGGTAGTATGTTTGGGTCCTCCAAGGAGTGATCTGATGTGTAGATTCTTAGAGGTGACCGAAACATTAGTTGTGGGCAGTTAGTTTCACCACTACAAAAAGTCATTTAAGAGTGCTAGAATTTTCCTTTATTAGTTCTAAAAAAGAACTGATAATTTGATCATGGTTAAAATTCTGAAACTTTTATCAGTGTTAAAAAAAGCACTGTTAAAGGGGGTAAAAAATTTCAGACATCCAAGAGCATCCGACCCCTTTCTCAATTCTTTTCACCCCACTTATCAGTGTTCTATGAATTTCTATCCTCATGCACGCCTACTTGGATTTGAACCCTGCACCTTTCCTTCAAAGATAGAACACCTTTACCACTACACCACATGGTTTTACTATCTATTTAATGATATATATATATATATATATTTACATATATATTTATATAATTATGTTTAAATACATTTATATGAAAAATAAATAAATAAATAAATAGTGTAATAAAAAAAGAAATAATAAAAAATTACATTAGTATTAAATATTAGATAACTAAATAATAAATAAGAAATAACAACTTAATAAATAATAAATGATAAATAATAAATAATATATAATAGATAATAGATAAATAAATAAATAAGTAATTAAGTAATTAATTAATAATTAATTGATAATTTATTAATTATTAATTAATTGATAATTTGTTAATTATTAATTAATTTATAATAAATTAATTTTTAAATATTTAATAAATAATAAATAATTAATGAATAAATAAATTATAAATAAATGATAAATAAATAAATAAAACACTAAAACTTTAATAAACTATAACAAACCTAAAAACACTGAAATAACCATAAAATATGATTTGGGAGTTCTTTTTTTATCTCCAGAACCAGAAAAATCTAATATCTTAAAACAATCTTTGATATGATATGTGGTATACTTTGAATGGACACCTGGATTGGAAGTTATAGCTTTTTTAATTTTAAGAAATCAGGGTTGGTGACTAAAAACTCTATTTCAGAGACCTTTTGGGACTTTCTGTAGAAAAAATGGGAAAAATGCTCAAATTTTTGATCCCATACCAACATAGTTTAAATATCGTCAAAAGATTCTATAATATTAGTGGTAGATCCCAAACAGACACTCAAATCTAATGTTATGGCTGTTTGAAATTTGAGTTACCTTTTCAACTTTTTTTAGATATTTTACTATTTTTTTGGGATTTTTGTTATCTTTAAATAAATATTAAATGACTATTACATGGTAATAATAAGAAAATTATTAATTAAAAACATATTATTAATTATTTTATAATCATTTTTTTCTAAATATCTTATATATTAAGGGAAAATGCTTGTTTCCTTAACTAAAACATATTTTAAAAAATATATATTATATTTATATCAGTATAAATATATTTATATATTTATCTATTATTTTTAATAAAATATTATTTTTAAACATACATTTGTCACCGCTTGTAAAAAAGAACCGATAAATTGGGGGTCTTTATCAGCACTTCTAAAAAAACACTGATAAACACCCCCTTTATCAGTGTTGGTAAAAATGCACTGATAATGGACCCCTTTAATAGGCACTGACAAATACCCCATTTAACAATGCTAAAAAAGGGTTGTTAAAGACCCCTTTAACAACGTTTTTTAGCACTGACATAGGGGGTCTTTAATAGCATTTTACCTAGAACAGTTTAATCCCTAGTGCCAGATAAGCCCAGTTTTGTAGTAGTGTTACGTGTGAAACCTTTATAGTGTGAGGCCCTAGAGATTGGTGTTTTGTCTAGTTGATGTCTCACAACGATGAGATAGGATCTTCTGGACTCCCTGTGAGTTTTGAACTTCGGTGTGTTGGCTTAGACCTAGGTAGTTGTACCTAGTGGCTTGATATAAGACTTGATCAGCAGGGCTGGGTGGGAGAGCCTACTGGACATTGTGAAATGACTCTAGAGGAGGGAGTCAGTGTTGTTTGACATTCAAGAGATACCCATGAGAGGGGTTTACCAAGTTATGAGTTCCTTCATGTGTGCAAGGCATAGATTCGGGTTTTCACTTATGACAATGCTGCAATAATGTTGTAGTCGAGTTTGAGGTATAGGCTCATTATATGCCTTTTGTTTTGAGATGGAACACTTGTGTGCCATTGTTTCCACGTTACAATTGGTTTTGAGAGGGGTAGGTTCATTCAAGTGCCTAGCCTTGGAAATATTTGTGCAGGCAAGTTGATCCTGATGGCTTTGGGATGGATTGGGAGAATAAGAAGTGCTCGAGTTTGCATGGTTTTGGCTTATGAGTTAAGTTTTTGTGAGAGGTCACTCATTGGATCCATAAAAGGTTTTGTGGAAGGGTTACGCAAGGGAGTGTAATGGTTTTGATACAGTGTAACATTGGGGATTCAAGTGCTGGTGATGCACTGTATCATTTGGTTTATGGATCAGACATTATAGGAGTGTACGTCTGAGGTGCTAGAGTTGGGTAGGAAACCGTGAGTGGGTCGGGAATCATTGTAGTTATGGAGAGAGGATTGTGGTCATGGTGACTCGAGGCCAAGGAATATAACTTTGATGTTCTTAGATGGATGAGGTAGTGATGGTATTTGTTAATGAAATCTTAGTATACTCACTATTTGGAGATGATCATGCCCAATATCTTGACATCTTCATGAGTATGATAAGAGAGAACTAGCTTTTTTCAATGATATAAATATGTTTCCTTGGGTTTATAAGGAAAATCCTAGAAGGTTTTTCACATGGATCAGTGCGTGTGAAGCCTTTTGGCGAGTAACACGCTGTCTAATTTATGTGGGTGAGGTCCATGTGGTGGATTAGATCTCAACAAATACCACACGTGCAGTTTTGGGATACTCGGAATGGGAAATAGTAGCTATTTGGTTTTATTGCTCCAATGGGAGTAAGATGGACATGTACAGCTCTAGGATTGGGTTGTGATTAGGGTATGGTCTATGAAAAAATATAATTTATGAAGGTGAAGATAAGGATACTCCCATGCTGGGGAGTACCATATTAGGTATGGTGGTGTGGCACTTTCATGGGTAGGGTCGAGGATGTAGTGAGGGTCATGTCGAGCAGGGTGGTTGAATCTTAGAATGTGTTTGCAATGTGACTTCCATGATGGGATGCTTCATGGTTTGGAATTAGAAAATGTGGGTTGAGTTCTATGATGGGGAACATGATGTGTTTGATAAAGAGTTTTAAATGGTGATTTGACATATCAGGATGGACAGGTGTGGTTAGACACTATCCTAGTGGTTTGTTAATGATGGAAAGTGGTGGATTGACCTTTGATGGGTTGTATGACCTTTATTATGAGTTCAATAGAGAAACATAGTTAGCCACTTTGGGTAGAACACAACAAGTTAAGATAGTATTGATGACCATGGTGAGTCGGGATGTGTGGTTGGAAGACAACCAAGGCTTCTCAAGTATGAGAAGGTTTATAGAAGGGAGGTTATAGAGACCAGACTTTTTGGATTTTGAAATTTGAGAAAAAATTTAAATTTTGGTTCTCAGATGCTCATTAGGGTTAAAATGGTAATCTTACACTATAATATTTCCTCGAATAATTTTTTTATGACCACTCCATTTGTCCTGGAATAGGGTGTTTACCCTAGGACTGTAGTTTGGTGGTGCTCCGAGCAATTGGAGTTTTGGCCAAATATTTAATTAATTAAATATTAAATTATTCATGTGGTTTTGGGTGGCATTATCTTTTGAATAAAGGGTTGTATTGAGATTATAACTCCGTAGTCGAGTCCCGAATGGGGGGTTTTTCCTAGGTGAGGTATAAACTCACTTTGGGTTCCGAGACATTGGATGTCTATTAATTGGGTGATTAATTAATTAATTAATTAATAAAATTAATAAAACATATCCCCCCATTTAGTGTTCCTACACATGGAAGGAGATGGGAGGGTGGATCCCTCATGTGAGGAAGCTAGACCAATATGTGGAGAAGGGGGATATGTCGCCATACATTTTCCGTGGTGTAGATCGGGAAAGGATTGAGGTGAAACAGCTTCCAAGAGTGGATTTGAATCCTAAGTGCTGGCGTTTATTCCACAAGGTAAGATGTTTTATGATTTTTATTCCCTGATCCACATATATTAGTTATTTATGTTTTATTTCCTTATAATGGTTTCTAATAACCCCATGAGGGTCGACCTGTGTTTATTTTGGGTAAATGGGGGTTGGGGGGGGGGGTGGAAGGGTTTCCGATAAAAAAACCCCATCTATATGGAGTGTGGTTATAAGAAAACACACCTTGTGTTCTTCTTGTTTGGGGAATAAGTATCATTCAAAAGTAAATGCAATGTACTCTTTGTACACACTGTGTAGTAATAAATGGGTATATGTCTGGAAATATCAAAAAGTACATAGGAATATGTTTTTTTGAAAGTACCCACTATGTAATTGTGGTATATATCATGTATTAGTACACAGGTAGAACCCATTTTTATATAGTCATGTAAAATCACATGTCCAAGAAGGGAGATGGAAGTTGAAACTGTGAACTTGAAATTACAGGCTATATGCATTTTCCAATTTGGAGGTTTTTAGTTTTTTATACCTTGGAAGTAATAATTGGGATTGTGAGTAGTCCATTCTGAGTGTTTTTCCACATAGATCATAATGGTGGGACCTATTATATATATATATAGGTCATATAGATGGCGTTTTAGACAAATTTAGTTAATAATTAATATTTTCCTTGAGGGTACTATTCTGAAGCATTTATTGGGTTGGGTTTTGAGCTGGGAGACCCGGGTGAGGGTTGTGAGCTCAATGTTTGACTCGTCTTGAGAGTACCATGGTGTTTTTCTTGATATTTTTTAGATTAATCAAAAAATATGGGTTTTGAGCAGTATCTCTAGGAATATCATGGTTTGTCCCTTTGTATAATAAAAATGGGTTGAGGATAGAGCAATTGATGTTTAGACGCTATCTTTGAGGGTCATAGTGGTTAGAGCCTATGGGCTTGGTTAAAATCGTTGGATGGTAGTTATGGATGAGTACCATTTTGAAGTTGAGCAGAGTCTGAGAGACTCTCATAGATTACCTAGTGGGTTGGTTACTGATCAAGTGATTGCTGGATGTTGTGGTTGGATGATGAGATTTTCTATGTGGCACTAGTTGCTTTTATAGTGCCTTTTTAGAATTTTCATGATCAAGGATCAGTTAGAGGACACTAAGAAAAAAATAAGTATGTTTTGTGTGACAGATATTGGACCATGATTTTACTTGTTAATAGGGTTGGATAAGATTCCTCCACTTGTGTGCTAGTTTTAAGGATCTGAGGAGGGATGCCTCTGGTAAGTGTGGTTCTAAAGGGAAAAGTATGGCCCCATTTGACAGGACCACCTTGAGAAGGTACATGCGATTATTTAGTTTGTTTATGGGTGTTCATTTGGGCCTATGTTAATTCATGAGTTAATGGGTTGAGTTATTTCAGGTCATGATGAATGTGTATGAATCCCATGTTATGTTTTCACTAGGTTGAGTATGTTTATTTTTGGTCTATATCTATTAAGAGGTTGAGATTCTAGTGGGGGTGGCATATTCTAGAACCCGATTTATTAGCAAGGGTTGTGATGGATATGAGATCTGGATGGATTATCCACATGTAAGGTTCCAAATATCCTTGATTGAGATTTTTGGTCTAATGTTTTGTATCAGAACCGATAGTTTGTTTATGGCTTCACTGTTTAACTGAGGTTCTAGACACACTATGATAAATTTTTGAGTATAATGAATTTGAAAACACATGTATGTTGTTTGGTTCTAGTATAATGTTCTGGGAACATGAAGTATACTACTGAGATAGTGTTAAAATAAGGATCTAGACACTAATTTAATACATCCTGGAGAATGTTCCAGGCTGAGGCTCTCGGAAATGATGGCATTCCATGTGGAATTAGGATGTTGGAATAATGATCCACATCCATGGTTTATTTGTTAAACTTATTATCTATGAAATGACGATATATCATATGGGATGTATTGTGGACTAACACTCTACATTCATGGTTTAGATGTTGGACTGATGCTCTAAGCATGATTGATTTTGTATATGGTTTAATTTCAAGATTGATGCTATAGGAAATGATGGTATACCAGCTGGAATGGGTGTTGGACCGATTCTCTACATCCAGGGTTAATATTCCAAATTGATGCTCCAAGCATGGTTGTTTGGATATATCTAGTTTATGTGAGGTACTGATTCCCCATGCACTATTGTTATGATAGATGAGATAAATGTCAGATTGAAGGTATGAGCTTGGTAGAAATATTGTTTTTAAATGGGGACATATGTGTAAAGGTTCCAAGTATGAGGCAATTTTGGGTTATGAGGACATGGTATGAGATGGATTAAATTTGGATCCCATATGATTGGACCTTTATAGCATGGTCCCTGATTTATCTGGGTTGGCTATGGATACCATAGGTATGGATACCTCAAGTTTTTAAGATGCACAATCTATGAGTGAGGCTTAGAGACATTCCAGATTTTGTCGAAGAAGGTTTTTTTGATCGAGGTCTTGGACCTAAAGATCAATAGTTTTTCATTATTACTTTTTTCAGTTACATATATGTCTAGGATGAGCATATTTCATGAGGATTCACTTTTGGAAGCATTTTATTAGTTGACCATTGGGGTGACCTGTAAAGAATTTTTTATCACCACTATATGTGAACCTCAATGTGTGTATAGACCATATGTCTTCTTTAAATTTGAGTATGGATTCACGATGGATTGGGTGGAGGCCCTATATTTCATGGTTGAGAGAGATACTCATGTGGAGTCTATAGTTCAAGCTATAGTAGCTTGATAGGGTACTAGAGATCGGGAATGTGTTATGATGCTAAATTGGTAGTAGGTCATGCTGTATTTACTTTTCAGATTTTTATTTTTTGTATATGTTATCGTCCTAGTGGGAGATAATGGTTTTATGTATTGTATGGTTTTTTGGGTCCTTTACAACATTTTCAATTCATTACAACACATTTCAGTTTTGGCATATTATTCTTCCACATTACTCTGATGTGTATTATAGTTGGTCATTTATTTCTTGTTGGGTACTCGAATATGGGGGTATAGTCTCCTCATAGATCCACCATATACCAACATTCTAGTCTAAATCCTCTTGAATATGAGGAGGTTTGCTTGAGGTCTTGTGGAGAACCACCTCAGAGCACCAGTTTAGTGGTTATTAGGCTAGTACATTACATTTCCCCCTCCTCATGATAAAATGATACTTGATAACAATTTTATTTTGTTGATAATACTAAATTTTATTTTGGGAAATATTGATAAAACTGTTATTATCATATCCCACAATTAAATGTAAGATCGTTACCACTCTAAAATATTCATGATTTATATTCTTCCACATAAGTTCATTTATTTCTTAGTTATCAAAAAACTATTATCATTCCTCTACTTTTTGGGTAATGTAATTATAATTCATTATGTTCTATTAAACACACTTTAATCCCAATAAAAACACTCTACCATACATGTAATTTCGATCATTAAAACTTTAATCCTAATCAAAGTCAACATAGTGAAAATAACTAAAGCTTCCTTTACAATTATATTTCAAATAAAAGTTTAAATAAATATTCATATACCTTAAAATCCATTCAATTTTTTGAAATGAGATTCATTAAGATCACTTTGATACCATTGACAAAATATAGTAAACTAAACCACATTTGATCTAAAATATTTCAAACAAAAGAAACTCACAATATTTTTTCCAAACACCTTTGGACCAACCTCATTTCTATCATTATATTTTAAAAGATTGGGTATCATTGAAATTATGGTAAAACATAGTTTATATTACTCTATTACAAACTAATTTAGTAACTCTCTGGAATAAAAGAAAATATGATTCTTATCATGATAAATTCTAAGTCTCAATAGGTAATTTATATTTCAAAAAATTTAAATAAATATCATTTATTTGAGTGTAAAATTACATAAAAACTTATTATTTGTTTTAGTAAATCTAAAATAAAAAATATAAAAAATAAATATGTGTTGGAAAAAAATGTGTATTGGTTTTTATTTATGTTTTGAGTCAGATTTGTTGTCAATATTATCATTTTTAACCATAATGAGTTCCTATTTTGGATGCGATGTTTCCCTTGGTATGGTGAGTTAGAGAATATTTGATTTTATGTTCACTAAGTTAATATTTTCAAGAGATTATGGTGTTCCTGTTAAAGGTAATTTGGTGAGTTTCATTAATAAATTTTGATAAAGGTAATGGAGTGACAATTTAAAGGGAATATGGTGTTTATGATAATGGGAAAATGATAGATTTCATTAAGCAACGTGTTGAACAATAATGTTGATCATGATAATAATAAGATACAAGTTAAAGATATAAAAAAAATAGGATCACCTAGACAAGGTTACATCATGAAAATTTTGTGTAGATGTTTTATGATCATTAAGGCCTTGATATATTCATAAAATAATATGTTTAGAAGTGTTTGAGTGTGTGTGGGAAATAGTGCATGAAAACAGTGCAAAGGAATAATACCCATGAAATAATAACAATCATAAACATAGTGATTCCCAGACATCTTAAGAAAAAATATAACTTACATGTTTTTTGTGTAAGTGAAAATGTTGCATGAAAGTTTCAAGTAGTCTCATGAAGTTCTATGTAATTAATGTTTCAAGACCGCATCATCAAAAAGTGAAAAGTAATACTATTCATTAAAGATTTATTTTTTCTTTAAAATATTAGTTGTTTCATGGAAGAATTTTTTTACAAATCATGTAAGATTAAGGATTGTAATTAGTTATGATAAGATACTATGTTTTTTTGGAAGTGTACATGATCAAAGATTTTTTCTCAAATGTTTTATGAAGAAAGGTAGTTACGGGGAAAAAATGAAGAGTTTCATGAAAGTCATTGGTGAGTGATAATTTTTTTTGTAGGGGAAAAAATATCTATAAATAGGAATATACAACCTGATTTAGAAAATATAGACTCAATGAAGATTCCAAGGATATGTATTGATTAAATAATTTCATGAATTTTTTTCTTATGTGAAATATTTATTATAACATTAGTTATATAAAGAAAATAAAATTTCATATCTAACCAAATGAGTTCCATGAAGATTTTTCAAGATTAAAAAAAGGTTGTGAGATTTTTTAAAGTGAAATTTTCCATGTATAATTATAATGTTTTAAGAATGTAGTGAATTGGTTGCATGAAAGTGTTGATTTTCCTAACATAGAATGTTATTGGCATTCATTTCCTAACATTTTGAAGGAAGTTGGTATTACATAAAGACTATTTAATTAGGGAAAGTGAGGCTACTATAATGTTTATGTTCATAAATATTTTTTGAAAGTGTGGAATGATGTTTAATGAACATTAATTGGTGAATTAACTATCAGACCGTGAAGATATGAATATGAACTATGTGCCAAAGAGCTTTTCCTCTCAAAGTAGTGAGAAAAGGGAGAGGAAAAAGGGAGATACCCATGGGTGGAAATGGTCCAAACCCTAATTATCATAAATATAATTACTATGGAATGAAGTGACTATATCCAAAACATTATATCCACAAGAATAGTACATATTAATGTATTTTTTACAATGAAACAATTTTAGTTTCATCTCCTTGGACATATCTCAATTCAGGTGAACCAAGTAAAATTATTATGTATTATGTGATTGATTTTCTTATATATTATATCGGATGATAATTAGTTCATTTATATTGAGATATCATTGATATTATTTTAATATGTCTAATATAAGAGAAAATTTTAATCTGATCACTACTTAACAGGTGAATATAAAAGTTACCCAACTAACAAGTGAAGTTAAGACTAGTTATGATAATGAGAGTTTCATGTGTATATTTGAAAAAACAAATGAGTTTAATACCTTGATACTCCCCTATTATGTTATCTCTCACTAAAGTCCCCTATGGGCCCAACAATATAAGATATTCGTTCTTACTTTCTTTTATATGGAGATTGATTCCCATTCTTCCTTTAATAAATTACAATGACATTAAAAACTTGTCATGCTTCAAATAAAGTGCTCTAGGAGACCATTTTATCCCATAAAATTCATTCTTCAATATTAAAATACATTTTTATCATCTCTAAGCATGACTTCATTGATTCACTCAATATATAATTTTTCTTGTAGTTATAAAATGAAAAAAATACCGAATTCACATCCATTTAAAAAATCAAGGATCTCATTTAATAATTGATAGAAAGAAAAATAGATATATATTCAACCCTAGAAACCAAAGAAAATGTTTCATTTAATTTAATACCATTAACTTGATAATATATTCTGCATACAATCCTTTCATTGTTCTTTATCACCTATGATTTCTCATTAAACTTGTTCTAAAACACCCACTTTATTATTATAACATTCTTGTTCATCGACATTAAAAAATACATTGTATTTTTTTATAAATAAAATTTAGTTCTTCATTCAGGGAATGAATCCATTATTAATGTATTAATGAATCATATAAGAACCATTTTTAATGTGATAAATCAATGAGGCATGAGCTGCTATCCAAAAAAAGATAGTATTTTTTAAAGACTACACATGATTATAAATGATTTTCTATACCTTCAATTTATTTCTAAATTTTTGATTAATTAAATTGAATTTATATTCATTACTAAGAATGGTTAAATTTATATCTTCTTCATTTCCACCAATAATATTGTTTATAATTTTATAATTTTATTCTTGTTGTCCAATCAATTCTCCATATTCTTCATTAACTTTTTCACGACCCGTCCTCGGAGCCCATGCCATGACTACCCCAAGCACGCCTTCCATAGGACAACGGCTGGTGACTAGCACCAAGGCGTAAATCCTGGTAAAAAGGTAAGGCATTGCCTTTGTAAGGTAAACACTAAGTAAAAACTGAGTACAACAGTAAATGCGGAAAAGTTAGTGGGCCAGTATACAAACCCAAACTGAAAGTAAAGAACAACTGGAAGGGAAAAACAGTAACTGAAAAGTAAAGCCGCAACATCGAGCTGTCCACTGGAAATCCCACCTGAAGGGTGGGTACAGATAGCCTCCACTGCTCCTCGGGTCCAGCCAACCGCTCCGAGTACGTCCTGCCCAGTGGTCCACCTCCAGGTACCGTCCTGCTCCGCAAGCCTCAACCACGATCAACACTCTCTGTCGTCTGCAACCAACACAACGTAGTGCGGGCATAGCCCGTTAAGGGGTGAGTATAAGCTACTCAGTAGGGACCCCGAGACCCCCGAATGTCTCCCAGAATCCACAAGGATAAATCACAAAGGAAAGATACAATCACGAAGTAACATCCGACACTGCTTAGGTATATGCACATACATATACCTAAGTCATCAATCCCAGTACGCTCCAACATCCGAGCTCAAGTACAACCCAGTCCACACAGGAAAGCAAAACGTAAATACACATAGGATAGCACAACACAATCCACAAAGGAAAGCAAAATAGGATTCAGCTCACACATGCAAACTTTTTCTTAAGACAATAGAGATGATCAGATGTAGCCACTGATTCATCTAATCCGTCGGACCCACAAGGGATCGGTAGGTAATAACCCCCGCAATGACCCACACAGGATCGATAATGAAGTTGAAACCATAGATATTGGGAAACTCCTTTTAATCAAGTACAGTGGGTATGCCGCTACAACCAAGCGCTTCCCTCTAACCTTGGACTGCTGTAGTACTCCACCTATCGAGTACTGGGGGCCTGCTGCTACAACCAAGCGCTTCCCACCATGGGTCTGCCACTACAACCAAGCTCTCCCCCTCATAGCCTCTAGAGGTACTCCTTCTGTTGAGTACCACGGGCTGCCTCTACAACCAAGTGCTCCTCTGCTATGGGTCTGCTGCTACAACCAAGCGCTCCTCCGTGCTGCTACCACCAAGCGCTCCTCCGCCGTAGGTCTTCCACTACAACCAAGTGCTCCTCTGTCGTGGGTCTGCCGCTACAACCAAGAACTCCCCTCATAGCCTCCAGAGGTACTCCTTCTGTTGAGTACTGAAGGTCTGCCGCTACAACCAAGCGCTCCTCCACCGTGGGTCTGCTGCTACAACTAAGCGCTTCCCACAGGGCTATCCGTAACACACCGAGTCGTTCGATCAGCAGTCGTCAAGTCTCAACCGGTTCTAGGGTTTCCACACACAGCATGCTTATTCTGGGAGGGTCCACTCCACAAGCCAGGAGGTCGATGCATCAACTGACAGGTAGTCCGGAGTTGATGTAACCCAAAAATTACAGTAGTGGTCACTACTGAACCCACAGAGGATTCCCGTACTGTCTTCATTGTCGTCGCAGACGCAGCCATCTCTAGGGTTCCCGCACACAGCAAGCTCATTCGGGAGGGTCTGCTCCATGATCTGAGGGGCTGATACATCAACCAACACATAGTCCAGAGTTTATGTATTCAAAAGTTCCGTATCGTTAATAGGAACTCAACGTCGCAGACGACGCGTCAATCAGACGCCTGGTCTGAGAGTTATTGGTTTTTTCGTCCCAGGAGCCCGGTTGGTTTTTAAGGAAAAACCAACCCGACCGTACTCCACCTGCATCCAAACCTCAGGCGAAGTAAGCCAAAAGATCCTTCTCACTTAGAGGAATCCAACAAAGTCAACAGCACATCAATCGGACGTCCATAGTTTAAGATATAAGTGTGTCCGCTCCAAGGGCCCAGTTGGTTTTGTGTACAAACCAACCCGGCCAAACCCAAAGTTCTCTGAAAACTTGAGTGCAATATACCAAAACGAATGTCTCAATACAACGATCACATCGCCACTGACGTTGCGTCGATCGGAGGCCCGTAGCTCATGTAATGAGCAAAAGAACAAAAAGGTACGAAAACGGGGGTCTGGGCCCGGACCGACCCGGCCCAACCCCCCCTGGGTCGGCCCGAACCGGTTTGACCCGACCCGAGTCCAGGTCTGACCCAGATGGCGCGGCCCAGTCCGGCTTGGTTGGCCCAGCCCGGCCTGGGCGCGACACGGCCCGGCCGGCACGGGCGCGGCCCGGTCGCCAGGCGGGTCCGCTCGGCCGGTTACGGCCGAGTGGAGCGGGGGGCGTGCTCCCCCTGCGTGAGGGAACCGTGGCCCCGCGTGGGGCCGCCCTTTCTAGCGGATGCGGCCGGGCTGCCGCGTCCTGTTCCCCTCCGGCCCCGCGCGGTCGCGGGACCGCGTGTTGTCGTCGCGGCTTCAACCGCGGCGGTTCCTTCCGGCGGCGCGCCGGCGGCCTGCTCCGTGGACCACCGGACGAGTTCTGGTGGTTGGAATTTCACGCCGTCTTTGCCAAAGGCCCTCCCGGGGTTCGTCCTTCACTAATAGGTCCTCTCATCGCCCGTGCCGCTTGTTTTGTCGAAGTCCTCCGTTTCACACACCATGAACGAAAGGGGCAGTGGGTTCGGACTTGTTCGTTAGTCCGTACCCACCACGTTAGAGGTTTTAAAAGTCTCACAACAAATATTTAATCGTACTCCACGGGTAAAAATCACAAATATTTAAATGATTCAAAACCATACCTCAACGTTTTCATCGAACGTGAGTTCGTCGCGGAATTGACCGTCGCAGAATAAGAGGATCGTCGCGTCGCGGGAGGGGCATCGCTGTCGTCGCGGTACACGGCGTCGCGTCGATGATCTCCGAGGGTTTAAAACACACATATTTAATTGCACCATTTAAACCCAAGTTGAGGATAAAGGAATTCACAAAGAAAAATTAATGAACCGCAATCCCCTACCTCAATCAGTTGTTGATCGAAGATTGTCGCGGGGAAGGAACGTCACGGAAGAAGCATCGCGAAAGGAGAATCGTCGGCGTCGCGGTACACGGTGTCGCGTCGTCGATCTCCAAGGGTTCGACATTCTTCGCATTCTTCACGTTCTTCGCGAAGGAGGATAAAGAACTTAGAGTTTTTCCAAATCCTCTCAACAGGAAACCCTCATGTAAACACGTGTTGGTCTTATTTTATTCTTATGCCAACAAACAAAAAACAAAGTTAAGAAACGAACCATTAATTGGATGAATTAATGGTAACGACTTAACTGCCCAATTAGAAGGGGCGTTAAGAATTTAAGAAAATGCAGTGGTTGACTTTATTTAAAAGAGGTTTTCATGGGTGCGTTACTTAGATGAAAAGAAACGGTGGGGCTCGTGTGGGCCCCACCTCACAAATATCCTACCAATTGGGTAGGATATTTTGGGTTCCACCCTATCCGCTTCAACTTCTTAATTGGCTTTAAGTGGCTTAAGTGAAATAAAAGAAAGTTGTCGCACCACTTTATTTTATTTCTTAACTTAACCCCAAAAAAAACCACACCCGAGCAAACGCAACTCCGGATATGGCGTTTCTAAGCAAATATCGGCGCTGCGATTCCATCGGTTCCCTCAGAATTTGATTCTGAGAACCGGTTCAAAAGTTAGAAAAACCCGCTCATTCATTCACAGAACATACCCGAGCCAAACTTCGGAAAAATGATTCCGGGCACACCGGCCCTCGGAATCAGGTGCCGTCAGAAACTGCGTTCTGGGAAATTTCCAATGAAAATTATGAAAAAAATTTCCTTGAATTTTACGGGTCTTTACAAACTTCAAGAAATATTTCTTATTTATTACAGTTAAAAAATATGAAATAAAAAACCTTCATATATAAAATATCAATATTCATTCCAAATTCTTTATTATATAAGAAATATACTCTTCCATTTGGTGGATATCCAATGAATATTCCTTTAAATATTATTTGATTAATCTTTCTCATATTTGATAATTTACTATGATCAAATAAAAGTTTCCAAATAACCAAGGATATGTAATGATTGGTGTCTTATTATAATACATATTATAGGGATAGATATTATAGTTTCGATGATATATACATAAATTTTGAAGGTGTACCACTTTCTCAACATGTTCCCACCAAAAGAAATGTGAAGCACAACATTCCTCCAACATCTTTTAAGCCATCTTGACAAAACATTGATTTTTTTTCTTTTAACTGGAATGTGTTTATATGGGGTATGTGGCACACTATACTTAAATTTAATATAACACTTCCTTAAATACTCTTCTTTATATACACATCTATATTCAGATCTATTATCTTAATGAATCCCCATCTAATAATAACAACACTACTTTTCTAAACATCCATTAAAACTATTAATATTTCTATCAGACTAAAAATAATTGAATTGAAAAGTTATAAGTGATGAGTTTTTTGAATTTCTACTCTTTTAAATGAAGAATTAAAAATCTTACCCTCTTGATATTTTTTTGATTACAACTTCATTAAACTCCTCTAAAATAAACAATCATTAATATTTTCCCTTATTTTTAATTTGTTTCATTCCATTTTGGATATTGTAAATAAGATATCATTGACAAAAATCTTTCTTGTCATTTATTCTCAAGTAATAAGAATTTTCAACCCCTACCACTTAACAATATGCTACCTTTCATCCATTTAACTTTATGAAGAACTCATCCATACTCAGATATCATCACTATAAACCCATACATTTAAAATATTACTTCATTTAATTTACTATATAATTGAGAAACACTCAGAAGTTTCTGTTTCAAACCATCAATAAAGAGAGTAATCTTCAACTTCATTTTATTATCTCCAGTATCCATCAGGATAAATCCTTTGATTTTATGTACTTTTTCATTTAAATTTATTAATAATAATTCTTTATATTTCTCAATGTCTTTATGACGTCTCATATAACCTATAATATATGATGAGCATCAACCACCATGTATTAATGATTGATTCATTAGAGATACGTCAAAGAAACCTCCACCAAGATAGATTTATCCTTTTAAATTTATTTATTTTTAAAAATATTTAATCATTTCTCATAATAAATTTCATTGAAAATATGGTTTATAATTCTTTATATAAGTGACCTCATTGATAATATATTTCAGAGCCTTAATCCCTAACAAGAAACTGATTCTCAATTAAACCTTTTAATTTTAAACTTCTTTACATGATTATATTTTTTTATTAGGCCATATTATCCTCAATTTATTCCTTAAAAATCATATAATTTTTTTAGAAACATATTTCTAAATTATTATATCAACCTAAAAAACAACAATACCTAAAAGGAAAATTTTATCAAAAAAGAAGCCTACATGAAAGATTACGCCACTTTATTTCCTCTACATTTCTAACCACATATTTCATCACCCTTTTTTATATGTTTTTGGAATTATTAATATATTTAACAACATTTTAAAAAAAATTGATTTTTTTCCAAGGCATTTATAATGTATTTTAGCTTCAAGTAACCATTCTTAGATTTTCTAGAATTATTGAAATCACCTTGTTAGGAAACATTATTCATTTACTTCCTATAATTCTTGTACTACCTATAAAATTTCACTTTAGTATTCTTATAATAAAATTCGATTTTTTTAATCCATAAAATTATACTTTCTTATGATTTGAGAGACCACTAAAATTAAGGGACATTTTAATAGTCTTCTCACTGCTCTTCAAAATTTCATTGACTTTATTCATAATTTTTCAATATTGAACTTTATCTTCTTCAATTGGTATTTGACTTTAAAATTTTTTTCATAAAAAATATATTTTTCTTTTTTTTTCTTTAAGAAATTATTCAACTTATTATCCTTCAATGTGTGAAACTTAGACTCTCAATTACCTTCACTTACTAATGTTATATTTATCCTTAGGCTATATTAATCATTTTTGGTGATTTATGAACCTTAATGAACATATAATTTTCTTTCACCAATTTATTTAGTTTAATATGACATTCCATAAATTTATTCAATGTCATAAATTCATTTTCAGTATATCCATAATATTGTTTACTAGTGAATTATTCTTCATTCACTATGAAAACCAAAAAAAATTCCACCTGAACACTATATAATAAATCTTATTCACCTTTATTTTCATCTTATTCATCTCCCTCCATATTAAAAAATAACTCTATTTTTTGAAATTAATTTTATTTTCATTCTTAGTAGAAGGAGAATTCTTATTTACAAACATTGAAGTATTCTATCTTATAATTTTTCAAAAAATATTCATCGTTACTCTATTATTCCATAAAATGTTGCGAATTTACATAAAAATATATTATTAATGATTTTTAAAAAACTTCAATGGAATATTATCCTTATATATACATGTACCATTATATAAACCACCTTTCACATGTGATGTGATATTTTAAAATTTCAAATCAATATATTCATCAAAATATGATAATTCATTTTATTCCTTGACCTCATCAGAATAATATTAATTCTTTATGGATTTGAAATATATTCCCCACTTTGCTCACTCTATCTTCCTAATAAAAGTACCTTTCCTCATTTAATATTCCAAGACGGACTGTATATGTTATCTACTAGAACTATATTCATGTTAGAATTTTCATGATATAAAAAATTGGCATTAATCATTTCTGGAATGATAAAAAGAAACTTATTTTTTATCAAATCATATAGTTTTTTTTAAAAATAATGGAGATCATAATCAAATTAAATATAATAAATAAATTATCCATGTATTGTATTTAAATAATATAAATGTATTAAGATTTCTCATTCTATATTTTAATTATTTATTTCATCACTCTAACATTCCCATCATTCATATTTAAAATATTCTCTTAAATTCGTTTTTCTATCTTGATCCCCAAGAACATTGTAAACTATTTATTTGAAATTGATTATGTGATAAGATTCCATGAATATCCATTGATATCTATATTCTTATTATATATTTTAGTCATCACTGTATTATTTAGGAAAAGAGAAAAATATTATAATTTAGTTTCATGTACTTACATATCCAAAAAAAGTATGGTATGAGTCATTCCTTCAAAATATTGTGATTTCTTTCAACACAAATAGGAAATTTTTTGATATTGATTTAATTAATTTTAAAAAACATGGAAATAATAAACCATAACCACAAACAAAGACAAATTTAGAGAACATTACAATTTTTATTCTAATTATAGTCCTATTTCCTCTAAAGGAAACACACTAATCTAATAAACTTTTATAATTCATTAAAAAAATATAACATTGAGGCTTCATGAGACTATTCACTAGTTGAGTGGGATTAGGGGAGGGTGTAAAATTATTGAATAATAATATTTTATGACTCTTACACCAATTAAGATCCATCACTGGTTAAGATCAGATAAGAAATCTATCACAAAATTTCCTCTTCAGGAACATGAAATTTAAAAGATAATAAATTGGACCAATGATTTCATTTAAATATATAGAAAATGAAAAAGGAATATAGTGATATAAAAGTTTTGCTATTGAAAATTAATTTCTATATCCATGGTACTTCATGGTATTATTCACTTCCACATGATCCACTAGAATCGCCAAATTTATTTTAATGAGGATGGTTTATCCTTGAATATCATTTATTTATAAATTTATCAAGAAACATATGATTATATACCAAAAAATAATGATAATTATAAAAATAAATAATAGCATAGATCCTTTATCATTGTCTGGAATGTCCAAATCCACCGTTGATTGAGTTTCACCTCATCTTCTTCACTCCCATCATTAAAACATTAAAATTTTGCAACCAAAAAACATCTTCTCGACTACCCAATATATTTATTCTTCTTCAAATAAGAAATAAAAAAGGGTAGATGAATCCATTGTCATAAAAAATTTAAAAAAAAATAAAAAACTCACTGTTGTCAATATTATTCAATATAAGCCTCTAATTGTTACTATATGAAGATTCATCTTGAAGCACCTATAATAAAAAATTGATAAACATAACAGAAATTATAAATTTTTATTTTATCTTTATACTTATTCTATTATTCCTTCCATAAACATAATCTTTAGAAAATAGTTATACATTTCCCCTTTATTTGGATCTTGGATTTAAAAATTCTACATCCAAAATCTAGAAAAAAAATTAACTTATAAAAAAATACTACATTATGAGCTTTTGGATCAATCCGTATTTCATTACCACCCTTGATATAAATTAGTGACATAATGGTTTGAGTTGGGGAAGCCAATGAGTCCACCATAAACCCACATCACCAGAACACTTGAATCTAATTTTTGAATTTATATTAGTGTGTTTATTTGTATCCATAATAAAATAAAATAAAATTCAATAAACCATTTCCAAATTACTCTAAAACCACAAATTTTATTTTTTAATTATTTTATAATAATTCCCATTACATATTATATATTGAACCATGATGCCCATTATCACATGGTGTGAAGAACTATGAATAACCTAAGGTCCAACAAAAATCATGAGGGATAAATCTTGAAATGGAGACGTTTTGGTTTTACCATACAAATTCAATAAAAAACTTCCTTTATTCCTTACCTTAGAGAAAATTCAAAACCATCTCATCCTTTAAAAGACAACCAACCATTCATGAAAACATTGTAATTGGTCATCATTTTTCTAAACTACCAAATTCCATGACCAATAATACCTAAACACACCAAAATAGGGGTTCTCCATGATTAAAAATAATTTTTAAAAAATATATTAAAAATTATATCCATGAACATCCAAGTTTTCTAGTATGTAGAAGATAATTTCCATTAATACATAAACTATGAAATTTTTTAGACACTACCATGATGTAATAAATTTTTCATTCCATTAAAAAAATACAAACATATCTCTTTAAATATCAATGAACTTCAAAAAACTTCCAAACATCTAAAATACCTTTAAATTATATGATCCATTAAAATTCATTTGAGTTTGAATTGGATTTTTATGGTGTTTGGATGTTCATCACATTAATGATGGTACTGGATGAAAAACCATATAAATCCATGTCCAAGTGTAATAAAATAAACATAAAAAATTGATAATAGAATAACTGTATTTTAGTAGAACTATCCACTATTCAAGAGTAAGTTTTATGAATATAATTGAAGCACCAAAAAAAAGAAATCCTTCTTTTTAGGGATTACATAAAAAAAGGATTCGAGAAGACTTCTTGAGAATTCCTTTATATAAGAAGGGTCAATAGTACCTTCATTATGAATAGATGAATATCATACCAAGTAAAAGATATATTTTGAAATATTTTAATGAAATTGATGATCACCACAACCACTAATGAGGGTACATATTCTATTTTAAAGGCCATGTATAATGCGTCCTATTTAATGAAATGGATTTTCTATTTGAAATATATCAGGTGTCATCCAATGAGTTACTGAACATTGGATAATTAATTTAACCCATTGAATAAATATTCCATATTTTATTAATAAATTCATAATGGATTATAAACTAAAGGAAACCACATGGAAGAGCTGTGGAATATTCCTTCAAGTCATTGTGTTGGTTGTAACATATTCTTGGGTTGCACCATATGAAACCATGCGATGTTGTAACTAACATAATCTTGGGACTCATGTTTAAGGATACATAGGAAGAAATTTATCATTAATATATATTAATCAAATCCATATATTATAGTTGAATATCCAATAATATCCCAATTTCATTAAAATCCATTATGAATCTATAAAAAACACTATTAATCTTTATGAATCAATCAAAAACTCCTTTCATAAATACTTTGATTAGGATCACTTCATTTTTGAACAAACACATTTTCTAGGTTTTAATACTTATATGTAGTACTCACTATGTGACCGTGAGGGCCTTAGTAGTATTTAATAAATATATAATTTCACTATTTCATAGGTGTAAGCAAAGAACGACCTCTAGAAAAGCATTAGTGCTACTCTGTCTACTAAGGGGACTGGTGTGATCTATTTTTAACATAATCATATATATAAACATTAGTTTTCACCAAAATATTTAACATATATATAAAATGTATACCTATTCATTCCATTTTAATATAATATCAAGTTACCAATAAACATTGAATAATGCCAATCTAGTGCATACCATCTCATCTTTTCTTTATTCTTTTAAAAGAAAAAACTATTTTTATAAATACATCACATTACATTCATCTACCAAATGATTACATCACATGAATTTCAACCATGTAGTTGGAAAAATCTCACATGACTAGAGAAATCGTGGACATATATTTCTTCAGTCCAATTCAACCAAGGTCCAGATTTCTTTACTCATCATGTGAGTGGAAAAATTCTCTATTGGTCACGATCCAACTGAAAAAATTATTAAAAACATACCCAAACACCCATTGATTAGACAAGTCACAATGACCTATGTAAGAAGGTATCATAGTATGAAGGTTATCGTGATAATTATCTCACCAACCTTTGTTAGGAAAGATTAATAATAAGCATACATATCTATGTATATCAATGATTGTAGGAAATTCACTGAGAAATAATTGTTCATTCCATCTAAATAAAAAGTCTCTATATATTACCTCATGAATATATTCTTCATATATTATTTATAACCTTTTCTAGTGAGGAAAATATTTTATTCATACTAACCTTAACATATTATCTCCACCAATAATAATTCATGATGATCATCGATTAAAGAAAACGGAAAGTCACACTTTTAAGGGATATTTTCATTCCTATGTTCATGTAAAGTAAAATTCATCACACATTAATGATATTAAATGGAAATGGCCTTAATTATAATAAAAAAATACAGTATTCACCATATAAATAAATATCTCATGTATCTTACACCAAGAGACTGTACATGATCCTCATGATTTGGTTATGATAATGGTTTCATCATGGGATCTTCTATGTTGTCATCTATAACCACCCAAATGATCCTAACTTCACTACCATCAATGATCTTTCATGTAAGGCGGTATTTGTGAATAATGTGTTTGGTGCATTAGTGAGACTGAGTTTCTCTATCCTGAAAAATAGATCCATTATATTCGTAGGAAATATTGATTGATCCTACGATGCTAGGAACCACCTACAATTAATAAATGAACTTTATAATATAAATTTATTCCTCTAAATCATATAATGTAGTGATGTATTAGACCAATATTTTTGAGAATATTATGGTGGATTGTTTGGATATTATCCAAATGGTAGATCCACCATTTAGGAAAAACATAAAACCATATTGAGATTTAATTCATCCTCTATCAAATTAGAAAGTAGCATATGTTCACATATTTAAATAGATCTCATCCTCTCTTCTAAAGATCAAGAACATATCCTTAGTCCATCTCAAGTGCTTAATATAGTTCTTTAAAATAATCCAATTACATTGACCAAGATTATATTGGTTTGTATATGTAATTATATGAGAATATGATAAATTGTGATGAGTACAAAACACAGAATACATTATAGATACTATGGAGAATATATAGGGAATTATATCCACACTTGATAACTCTTTATAAGGATCGTTAATATTTCTATGATTCATTTCCATGTAATGCTGGTAAAGACCCTATTTTTTAGTTCTCCATACTAAAACTATTTATCACTTTACCAATGTAATTTTCTTCACTAAGTCCATGAATCTTATTAGATATATCTCTATAGGTCTTCAAAACTTTTCTATAGGAATCTTCTGATATGTATTTCATCATGAAGCATTTACTAAACCACATATTTTTAGAGTGAAGCATGAATATTTCATCTCAAATAATTGCTATATCATCCAAATATAATACTAGAAACAATTTAGAAGTCCTATTAATCCATTTTTATTCAAAAATAGATGTCTATGCTTTTTATTAAACCTAACTCTTTGATTTCATCATCAAACTAGACATTCTAACTCTAATAGGCTTGCTTATATTTATAAATGGATCATTGATCTTATATATCATAAAGTTATCATCTAGAACTTCAAAAGATTAGGGATGTATTATATACACATCCTCTAATAAATTTCTATTAAGAAAATTTATGTTGGAATCAATATGATATATATCATAATCAAAATAATCATTTGTTGAGAGAAATATCCAAACAGAATTTATCACCACAATAAGTAAAAGGGTTTCTTTATATTCAATATAATGTATTTTCTTATAACCTTTTCTACCAAGAATTATTTATAGGTATTTACTCTACCATTCATGTTAGTTTTTATATAAAAACATAGTTTCGCTCTATGGGTTTCACCCCTTCAAGTGAATCTAAAATGTTCCAAACATGGTCAGTATACATGGATCCCATTTTAGATTCTGGGGATTTTAATAGTTTATTGGAGTCAAAATTATCTATGGTCTCTTAGTTGTTTATAGGTTTATCTCTTATAAACATCACCTTACTATAATTTTATATAATAAATCCATATCTCAAAATATCTTGATGAATCCTTCCAGTCCATCGAGGTTCTTTTGTATTTTTAGTTGGTTCTTCTTTCTCAACTATATGTGGGATTGGATCAACCTCTACCCCTAGAACATTTCCTATTTATTGGTCTTTAACTTCTCTATGTTCAACATTCCTACAAACTAATACTTGAAGAATTTCCCCCTTAAAACACCATATTTATCCCAAAAAACATTATGCACAATAGGATTATATAAACAATGTACCATAGTTTCCTTTGGATAACAAAAAAATACACATTTTTCAGATTTGAAGAGATGATTGTCAAAATATGATCAATCTATAAATTATTTATATCACCCAATTTTTATAATAGAAATTATGTGATATTTTTCACTCTATATATCATGTTATTTCATTAGTAATAATTTAGATAGAACAAAATTTAATAGAAATGTAGTAGTCTGAAGATAATAACCCTAGAACAAAATAGGAAGGTTTCACTAACTCATCATTGATTAAACCAAGTTTAACAAGGTTTGATTTCTCCTCTCATACACACCATTCGATTTTGGTGGTATAAGAGGAGTTAGTTATGAAAAAATACCATAATCACTCATATGATCAATGAATTCCAAACTTAAATATTAACCAACCATATCTGATTAGATGATATTTATATATTTTCCCAATTTGTTCTATGATTCGTTCGAAAACTATTTATACTTTTCAAAAGTTTCAAACTTATTTATCATTATAATCACATATAAATACCAACTAAAATCATCATTAAATGTAATTAAGTACCTAAAACTACCACTTTATTGAGTACTAATTGGTCTACATACATCACCATGTATGAGATTTAATAGTCCACTATCCCTTTCAATTTTTATTTTAAATTTTTCTTTTGTCATGTTGCCTAATAAATAAGATTCATAATTTTCAAAAAATTCATAACTGAATGGTTATAATAATCTATCATTATAGGGTATTTGGATTATTTTTTAATTTACATTTATGAGTCTATTTTTTAGAAAAAAATGTGTAATTCCTAATAGGAATATAATCCCCAAGAGTCAAAGTTAGTGAAATTCACCTATAAACATTCACACTCATATGCTCTAAATACTTCACTTTCAGGACACTTATAACCCCTCAAAACCATTCTTCAACCCTTTTATAAGTCAAACATATATGAAATACTAATATGAAAATCATTAAATAAGCCTAACCTATTACATAAACATATCTATGGTTGAGCATCATGTATTATATCTCATATAAGTAATTTATCATATATATAAAGAACACAAAATATTCATATTAAATAAAAAATTTATAAACATGAATAATATGAATGAGTAATTAATTAAATAAACACTATTCTTAACATGATAAAAATATATAAAGTTTTCATATTTTACATAGGAATTAATATTCATGGTACTAAAATAATTAAACATTTTATTTATTTTCCAAAAAAATGAAAAAACTGATCTTTTAATATTTTGATATAGTCTTAAAAAATAACATTTTATAAATCACAAAACTTATAATTTATAAATAATTTAGAAATAAAAAAAAAAAATAAATATAAAATTTTGAAATTTATTTTCCTTTTTTTATTTTACCACTTAAAAATATGTTAACACTCAACATAATGTCCCAATATAGAGGCACGATGTGAGACACCAATAGAAAGAAGAGCAAATAGAAGGGATGTGTAGAATTTACAATTTTCATGGAGGCATGATTTTTGTAGTTGTTTTTTGGGGAAGATTGATGATAATTTAGTGATCCTCTACAGTGCATACTAGGTGATGAAACAAAACGAATCTAATTTGAAGTATTATGTAGGACTCACTTGGATTTGGTACTATTCATTATTTAATCATGCGCATTGCTTTCCGTACGTGACATTACATTTTCAAGAAATAAAATTTCAAGTACACTACCCATATTATTTGATAAAAAATAAAATTTAAAGGAATACAAAAATATTTCTTCATTTTTCCTTGATAAGGATATTGGACATGTTATCATAATAATGTAGGGGTGATTCATTCCCCACATTATATTTGAAAATTAATATAATTTTTATTTCCCGATGGGAATAATGTTATAAAAAATGTATCTTTATATCCTTATGAATGTTTCAATATCTGATAATGTGATGTAATGGAAAAAATTATATTTTTATGATTCTTCATTCAAACTACTTATAAAACTCCTTGAGAATAAATCATTAATTCAATTAATAATAAATTTTTGATACCACTATTGGGGTTTGTATGTTTATCACAATAATGATGGTAGCATAATAAAATCCATATGAAGCTTGATCTTTCCTCAAAAAAATTTACATGCCTAAAAAATAAATAATAGTTTACCTATATTTCATTAGCTCTAACCTCTATCTCAATGGGAAAAGTTGGGTTATGATCCCCAAAGTAGCAAACAAACCATTTCCTTATTACAAGGAATCACATAGGCCATTGGGTCCCAAAATGATTATTGATAATTTCCATATGCATGAAAGGGTAATAACACATTCACTAAGAAGTGATATATAAAATATTGGATATAATATATATATATATATAAATCATTACAGGAAAGTGATGAACACCACCACCATCAGCGTGGTAACTCATTACCTTTTATAATCCATGTAAAATGATCTGAATTTAATGAAATGAATTGTCCATATGAAACATATTGGGTGTCATAGCATGAATTAATTCCTATTTCCTAATACATTGAACCCATTCAATTAATATTCAATACTTGTTAAATCTGTTCATAATAGATGAAAGAATAAAGGAAATTACATGGGAGGTAGGTGACATATACATGAGCTCATTTTTTTGGGTGAAATATAATATTGGGTTGAATTACATATAACTATGATATATTGACACTAACATAATAAGGAGATAATTATTTAGGATACATTGGTATAAATACATCCTTAAGTTATATGCATCACATGCTTATTTTTTAGGTGTATATTGATATTTTTTTGTTTATAAAATGTGTTGACAAAAAAAATACAAAACTAGTGTTACAAATCACAATAACTTCAATTATCCATCATCCAAGTATATCTTATTTTATATAAAAAAACTATTGGGAAATATTCACTCTTAAACACATTCCTGGTCGTTCCAAACTCACCTTTACAATGACTTATGTAACCCCTGTGTATTTAACATCATTTATAGTCTCTCCATTGATACTCATAATCCAAACCTCATACACACTTGATTTAAAATATAACTGTGAATAAATTATTAATATTTGGGTATGTGAGGATATTATTTCTACATTGTAACATCATTCAATGCTATACATGGATTCTTGGGGTAAAATAATTGTAAAATGTAAGGGTTGATTCAAAAGAGTTAAGGTAATGGGAGAAAAGACCACAAGAATGAATATAAAACTACATCTAGGACAACCTTACATGATAATCTACCTTGAATAATAAATCCTACTCATGATTTGATAGTCCCCAAAGAATATAAAAATATAGCTTCACCTAACACTCAGAGGGTGCATCATAATGATCAAAGATAGACTATATCCAGTCTACCTAGGGCTTATCAGCCTAGGGTCCAGCCTCACCCATAAAAAGGGGTGTATGATATATTTGAAACTCTTACATCAACACAAACATATAATCCTCAAAACATGATTCAACCTTATCCATACAATATACATGCAATGGTCTAATATCTTTAAGAAAGTAATTTAATGTTAGTATCATAGTAACATGGGGTTCCAGTTCAATTACTAGGTGGCATGCTCATCTGTTCCCTCCTACCACTCCAACAGAGGATATTATGGAAACATGTTCCAATAATTCTAGTCACAAGACTTGGAATAAATTTCTAAGAATGTCACAATATAACAATCTAAGATAAGAAGTAATAATAATAATATCTTACTAATCTAAATACACACCCCAAAACATAAGGGTTTTATAACCTGGGTACTCTATCATGCCCTTCCCAACAACTCTCAAGGTCAACAATACACCTAGGATCGACAAAATCAATCATAAAATAACAATACAAAAACTAAACCATGTGATTTATTATATAAAATTAAACCATCATGTTATATTTGGTAATAAATATATAATTGTTTCTAGAACATTAAGTAATTCATCATGATGTCATATCTAAAGAACCTAATCATATGGATGCACACAAATGACATGTGGATCCTATGTTCCATGAATGAGGCATGATTCACACCCTATTTCCACCTAGGGTTAATATTATAGTAATTACCAATAAATAAATAATGTAATTCATTATATTTTTAAAAATGTAACACAACAATAAATGTGAAAACCAAAAACATCAATCACATCTCTGGTATCATGGAATTCCCATATACATGGGTTATTTACTCCTAGGAATATGTTCTATACCAGGTTTGATGTTATAATATCTCAGGAATACCACATACCAAATAGTATGAAAAAATAAAAACAAGGTTTAGAAATACATTTGTAGTGTCTATGGTCTAGTTCAAATTCTCAATGACCAAACCAGGTCAGTACATTTCTCCTGAATTCCCCCTATTTCTAGAGGCTTTTTACTAGTTATGACGGTCAAAATATATCATGGGGATACTATACCATCTCAGTTATGAATAACTATAAATAATAGTGATATTTATAAGGATATATTAATCATAATAATAATAATAAAATAAAATTGTATATATTAGCTAAATTATAATCAAAGTAAACAACATAACCCATGGTATTAAAAAATATCAGCTATAAAGTCACATGGTCATACAAGAATAAATATGTTTTCCTATGGGCCAGTCATATATATATATATAATGGTATAAAAATAAATAAAATAATAGATACAAAAAAACTAAACATGAGTCCTAGTGCAGTACTATCTCTCAACTCCAACCATGATCCTTTTTTCTCATCCATCAATAGTCATAAGCCCTTTACCCTTACACGGGTCATGAATTATGAAGGTTTCTTGGGTAGTAGGGTTCCTGAGTAGAGTATGAGTACAAATAAATAGGATACCACCAATGGTGTCCCTATATATATATGGTAAATACAAGTGAATGTTGGTGTGACATGATAAAATAATAAAATAAAATAAAAAACCCTCATATCCTTATGTTCTTTCATGTCACTTGGGAGTGATCATACTTTATCTAACCAATGCTGATATCAAATATGAACATGTCACATTGCATTACTAAGGTTTAGAAGGAAATCCACACATCATTTCTTCCCAGAATCTAATAAACATGATTTGGAAGTACACTGAACTATAAAACCAAGCATGGAATGGTTAACAATACACCAAAATCATCCCTCTGAATAACCCCTAAATACACCCTATCTAAACCATTTATCTATCTATGGATAAAAGTACACTAAACTTGTATCACAAGTATATCCACAATTTCTATTACACTGAACCCATGTCTTCATTTATGTTTATGGTTGGAATTACACCCAAACCCATGTCACATAACCCATACATTATTGAAATTATAACCAAACTATATCTCATGTGTGTACATGGTTAGAATTATTCCCGATTCACTTATCAAATATATACACCATTAGAATTACACTCTTCCCAAGTCATTGATCCATATATGGTGGACATTACACCCAATACATTTCATATGAATACTATAGATTAGTATTTTACCTAACCATTAATTAACTACATACCAAATATGACATTACAAGCACCCCCATTCCAAGATCATAATCATTTAACATACTAATAATTGACAATAAAATAATTAAATAAATAATTATAATATCAAATAATATGTAAAATATACTAATAAAAACATATTTATAATGTGGGTAAACAAGAGTTATAATGTCTCAAAACTCCATTATACACTTTACATTAGGTTGTTCACTAACACACAACTTCTTCCTAATTTTTATTTCATTTAATGATATCTTCATGTTAGCCTTTCAAATTGGACAATTATTTATCAAAATGTATTCTAGGGAACTTAAACTAGGTCCACTGAGTTTGAACATATCCATAAAAAACTCTAATGGTCCCACAATAACATTTCTTAATGAACTATCTTGGAATCAGTATTATTAGTGGCTGATTCATAAGAATAGAAACCCAAGGTAGAAAACTCATGTCCGAAATAAAGATTTAGTAGTCACAGGGTAGTATGGAAAACATTTTAGTTTAATTTATGGTCAAGGGAACATAGTTGGTGTTAATGTGCACCACAAAAAGTATATAAATGAGTATAAAACTTCTGGAATGGTTATGGATAACCTACATCAGTATACTAGAATATTTCTATTAAAATATATATGGATGATTATTCTTTAACTGGTATTCAATTAAAAATATGGATGAATCCAAAAACTATGGAATATATGATGATAAAAGATGAAACAACGAGATAAAATTAGAATATAGTCAATAGAAAAGGAAGTATTACCTATAATGACCCATCATGATGATAAAATAGAAGATGAGACAGAAAAATAAAGAATACCTGAAATATATAGGAGAAATATCATATGAAATGGGGTGAAGGGAGAACATGCAATGATTGAAAGAAATATGGGGGTAATTTTATTAAAATTTAAAATAAAAAATTAATTAAATTTTAAAACCATGGTACCCATTGAGTACCCACAAGGAAACTACTACGTACTTTATACCCATTATGTACTCATTTTTGGGTTACTAGCCACCCATTGGCCCTCCAATGGATACTATGTCAATGCCTTCTCTCATTGGGTAATGGGTACCAGTGCACATGGTATTGAATGAAATCTATAAAAATTATATATGCCTTGAAACCTTTCCCACATCCATAAAATAATCCCTTTGTGTAATGCTCTATATTTTTTTAATGAAATTTCCCTTTTCAATATATGCATGTCTCATATTTAGTAATGTAGTATAATTTAACACACATAAACCAAATAATAAAAATAAATAAAACATTATTATATTATTTATAGCATTGCAGTTGGAGAATAAATATGCTCAATAAAAATATGAATAATACATTGGGAAATAAATGGAAAAGATAAATCAAATAAAAATAAGAATGTTTGGATCAACTAGGTTTCCTATAATAATAACACTTGTGAAAAATACAATAAAAAGAAAAAAATATTGATAATCCATTTGAAATTTTAAAAAATAAAAGACATATAACCTTGGTTGGAATTAATGTGATTGATTAATGAGGGAAAGAAAATGTATTTATATGAAGTATAAAACTAATATTACCAATAGAAATATGAAAACTGGAATAGTAATATGACTGATAGAAATAATATCTTGACTTTTATAATAGTAAACTAACTAATGGAATAATAATATATTATTTTATTATGTTATAAAAATGTAATAAATTCATATTAAAATGTAGTTAAACAAAATTGTTAAATATGATAAAGCAAAAGTTTCACATAGAGAAGGAAAAATAATAATTATGATAAAACATAAATAATAGTTTTTAAAAAAAATATTTTGATGATAAATTTATAATTTTGAAATAAAATTTATTTTTATATAATGTTTTAATAAACACTAATTATTTTTATATGAATGGTAATACAAGTATATGAAATTACATGTAACTTTTAAAATGTCTAGAAATTTGGTTGTGTCGTAAAAACTAGTATTTTTCAACAAATAAGGATTTTAATTTAAACATTATATTCATTATACCTAGAAAATTATTTTGGTAAAATATTTGACATTTTTGAAATTATCATTTATAAATTATCCCAATGTTTTTTTTCATTTTATAAAAATGTTACATTTTTTAGTGAATAGTAATACACAAAAAATATTTAATTTTTATTATAGGTTAAATACATGACTAATTACATAAGAGATTCTGTAAGAAATGATTATCTCAGACACAAATAAACCAAGTATTGTTTTTTAATAAAAATCATCACTATTAATAGTCTTTAGAATAAATAATAAACTATGGAATAGTTTATTCAAAAATAAAAATTTCATACCCTTGTAAATACGACCCCTCCACCCATTTATCTTCACTTTCAAAACACATTCCCTTTCCCATGATTTTACCAAATTCCACACCAAATCTATTTTCCACTTCCTTGGAGTATTAGTCTCACAAAAATATCATTCTAAAGTGAATTATGGTGTAGTCTAAAAGAGGACATCTAAAGGAGGAGGTAAAGTTCTTAACAAAGATCTTGTAAAATTCTCTTTTTCTTCCTCCTACAAATGTATAACATTAAACTTGAAATAATGACATCGGTATCAAAAATATACTATAATTTTATTCTGATAATAATATCACCATTATATAATCTCCTCTCATTTTATTGTAAAATGAGAATTTTGTTCATATTATGGTCATTTCACTACCTTCATAAACAACATATTTCATTTTTCATCACTACCTTCACGGACAGATATAAGAGTAATTTGATGGTTAAATATCACAATAATATGTATATTCTAATACTTTTCCTATTATTTAATTTGGTAAAAAATGACAATTAAATTAAATAATTTCACCATGATCATAAAACCAACTAAATTTAATAACCATTAAACAATAATATTTACACACAACTAATCAAAACTAAAATGTAGTACTTATGGATATATAAAACCATTTAAACTCATTGAATTACTTTCAAATCCAGTCATCACACTTTTGAAGTAATTAAACCATTACATAAGAACATCTATGAAAAACTAATTCGACCTTAAAACCGTTACAAGAATGACCATGTGACAGTTAATATAGACATGATATCTCAAAAAATGGTTTCAAAATAATATAAAAGAATTATAATAAATAAAATTTACTTGAAACACCTTCTCATGAAATTATTTAATAATCATAATATAATTATTTTGGAGTCTATATTCACATACCATGTTATTTGGGACCCAAAGTAAGGTAAATTTTGAACAACTCTCTTCTATTAATGGTAGTACTATTCTCTATAAACCGCACTTTCAATCTATATTATCATCATGTATTTAATTTATTTTTGGTATATATGTTCCCCACAGATATAAATAGTTTAAAATATCTTTATTTTCTAGGTATATAAAATATTTTAAGGCTCTATTTTAATTTTTGTCCTTTAGGAAAACCCAATTAAATTGAACATGTAGATTTATTATTTCATTTCATTTAATGAACCGATTAATGTTTCGTAATAATTTAAAGGTTCTAAAATAACCCCTAATTTTATTTTTAACTATTTTGGTTTTTCTTATTTTTAAATCATATAGAATTTCCTCACCTTATTTTATATTTATTTTATTAATAAAAAGCTATCCTAAGAGGAGTATTTATAAACATACTTCTCCACTTCTTTATTATTAAAATTCATCACATAAATAGCATTTTAAGGACCTATGATTCCTTATTTAGTTATGAACATCTAAAAATTATTTAATCCCTTATTAGCATGTGCATATTTATGATGTGACATATTTTTATACTGTAAAACTAGATTATAAAACCCATATTTGAGGGGGGCCAAAGAATACATAAAAAAATATTGCAACTAATTGGATTAATATTCAATATATAACATTATGATCCATGGAAGAACCATAATTTTATAGTGTCTTTGGAAACATAGATATAAAAAAACTAGTATATAAAATATTTACAACACATCCCACTAATATTTTCACAACTAACATCCTTTGTAGAGACCCCATACTTAAACATTTCTTCATATACTAGGGGAAATGAAACACAATAAATAGGTGACCTCATATGGTCCATAAGGGTAAATATATGAGATATTTTTTGATGAAAATATGAAAACATAATATAATAATAAGTGTATGAGACCATGATCATAACCTATAACAATCAAACCCAATCAGTCACATATCTTTAATCACGAATCATGGCGTAAGATTTTCTCAATCCAAAGAAATAATACATAAGACTATGGAATCATCAATAATAAATCATGATCCATGAAAATATATAATATGAACAATACATAAGTTTTTTTAAACAAATAAGTTTAGAAAATCATATCCTTATTTAAGGTTCACTTCTAATGTTATCATAGTGGATTGGGTTCACTAACCACACCATTATTTCTTTTGTCATGGTTCACTCCCAAAACTATCATATTGAAAATAGTACCTTATTGAACTAGGTTCACTACCTATTCAAATACATATAATCTCATGATACACTACAATAATCTGGGACTAAAACCACACCTCTATACCAATGGTTTAAATAAACCATTGGTATAGAGTTACTATACAAATGGTTTTTATCAAATTTTCAGCATAGGATACATGATTTACCCCATCCATGTGGACTCCTATCCTATATTCCAACTCACAACCCAATAACTACTTAGTAAGTATCTTCATTCTATTCCCCACATTCTATTATCTCTCTTCATTTGGAATTTTGATTACGTTATTCTCCAAAATCTACTGGGGGATATCAAAATCCATTATTTATGCTACCAAGTATCATTTTCATTCTTATTTAGGTACCAAACAATAACCTAAATTCTATTTGGTCATGTTTATTATCAATTAATCAAATGATGGTTCATTTTGATTATATATTTTATATCTATTCATAATAAATCTGATTATTGGTGAAGAATTTTATTAATTTACTTAATCGCTACTTCTTCATAAATCTACGTTGATTGAGACATTGAAGTTAAGTGGTGTATTATTTCCATATCTTATTCATATATGATTTATAAATACTTTATTGAATCATTTAAATGGAATCCACACTTTCTAATTCTACCCAAATTTGCAATGTAATTTCATAATAGAGGAGAAAATGTAAAGGTTAGATAAGTGGGGAGAAATTATTCCTGATTTAAAAACTATTAGAATTTATATAATTTTATTATATTTTATCATATATATTAGTAACTATTTAATTAATTATTACAGTAAATTGTTTTTTATTAATTTAAAAGGGGGATATAAAATTATTCATTTCATTGTTTGATTATAATAATTTATTTAAAAAGATTTCAATGTAATTATATTCAATTTATTATAGTCTGTTATGTTTGAATATTTATTTTTCTAATGAATAGAAGTTCATTATATAGTTACTCATTACCTATAACTTATCCAATAGTATGTACTTGTTGTTTCTTATTCCATGTATTCAAAATAATATTTCTTCTAAAAAATTTTGTAATTATTTTTTACTATGTTGATATTAAAAAAACTATTTGTTTCTTATAATAGAATGGATAAAATCTGGATATAATAAACTAATCAGATCTCAAATGAGTTTTAAAATAATGTGATTTTTTTTATATTTATCATTTAATAATTATATATACGGAGGTATAATAAATTTACTATGTTATAATTGTTTTTATTACATTGGTTTTTTCAGGAAGAAGTTAGATACTATATAAAAAATAGATTTCAAACAAACTATTATGTTTTGAATTATAATGGACATATAAGAAAACATCATATTATTCATGAATGAAATGAAGGAGTGGTATGTATAATATTTTATTTGATCAGTTTCAATGTGTGAATCAACATGAAAAAGATAGTTTAATAATTAAAGAAGAAAATTATATGAATACACATGAATAAAATAATTAAAATAATAATGTAAATAGAGTGAAAAAATTAGTGGATGATGCTAGGACTCTTGTATATAAAGAATGTAATAAAATGAAAGAAATAGAATTTTTAATGTGATAATATTATGGAAAACCCATTAATTTAATTTCGAATACATTCATTGATTATATTCTTACCTTTAAAATTTATTTACTACCTGATAATTTACATATTAACTCTAATAATTATATATTAAGGATATTGATCAACCCACTAGGATTTTATACTTATGAAATTCAATAATTCTTGAAAGATTTAAGGATATATTTGGAAGGAAAATATAGGAATAAATATCTTTAAATAATGATGCATATCAAAATGTAATCCAAATACAGATGAAACACCATCTTGTGTGCTACAAAATGTCATGTGGTACCTTCCCTTGATTCCTAGCATTAAAAATATATTCATGTCTACTGAAATATAAATAAATATATTATGGAATAATTATGAGATAATTAAATAGAAATAATGAGTTGGTTCTATAGTGACCCATTATTAACATACATGGATATTACATCATTTTATATAAATATTTAGAACATTGAAAAAATCATGCCAGAGGACCGTAATAGTTTAGTGTCTTTGGAAACTTGGAAAAAAAATAATCTATCCTGGTGAATGATATTCAACATATCACATAAAGATATAAAACTTCAGAATATCTACCTAAATCCTTTCTTTGTAACATTGAGAAAGGAACCAAAATAAAGGGGTGAGCTCAGATGATCAGAAAGGGTAAATAATGAAAAAGCGTCAGCATAACATGAATAAAAGGGTCTGGAACTTGAGTATAACATTTGAAGATGATAACCTGCATATCAGATTAGTAATAAATATTGTCATTTCATAATACATTAATCAAAAAGAAATATTTAATATAATCCTTGAAATAATAACATAGGAATAAAACATGGAATTTTGGAAAATATATAAGTATATAAAAACCATAATTCAAGGCAGCATTCCAAGGCCTTTGTAATATGTTAGGCTTGGGAAAATTACCTGTGTACCTACTTTCGGATTGGGAAGCCCTCCTTTGTACCCTTTTGTTACATGTTTGGTATTTCCTCCCATGTACTCTCTTGTTTCATCCTTGGGATGTCTTCTCATTTACCCTCTTGTTTTAGGTTTGTGATTTCCACTCATTTACACTCTTGTTTCGGGCATGGAATTTCCTCCCGTATACCCTCTTATTTTGGGCTTGGGGTGTTCTCCCATGTACCCTCGTGTTTTGTTCTTGGGATAGCCTCCCATTTACCCTTTTAGATCATAAAACATTTATCATTACCCAATTAATTATAGGGAGATATTGGTCCCACCCATCACATAATGAAATCATAAATGCATATTCCCCCAAAACATTCATCATATCACGACCAATAAAAAAAATAATGGTTCTATAAACATAATATCATATCCCATGAAATGAAATGGGTATCATTAACATTTTTCAAATCATAACCTATGGAAAAGTGATAGGTTTTATAATCATTTCATCAAAGAGTAACCCATGAAAATAAGCGGGTTTCAAAATCATATTACATGTCGAAAAGAAATGGATTTTCATAAACATATAACCTATGGAAGATAAACAAGTTTCATAAAGACCATGAAATTAATCATAACCAATTTATAGAAATAATATGAATGAAACCTTTAGATCATTTCCTATAATATATTATGTAACATCAATTTATATCCACAAATATGGACAATAATTTGGAAATATCATTCAAAAATGTTTCTTGATGAAAATATCCTTATTTCTTTGAAGAATTATTTTTAATACAAATAAAAATTTGATAATAATTTTCATAGAAAATACATTTAAAACTTATAAAGAATACCTGAAATCATTTGAAAACCTTTTTCCTTGAAAACATATAAAATAAGCTTCAAAACATTATAAGAAACATTTTCTTTTAAAACAGTTTCAAAAAATATAAGGAAAGTGTGAAAATGTTTTGAAAATAATTTCATTGAAAATAATTTGAAAATTTATAAATAGTTCTTGAAAACTTTTTGAAAGCCATTTTCCTTGAAAACTTATAAAAGAAGTTTGTAAAAATTTTGGAAACAATTTTTCTTGAAAACATATAAAAGAATATTGAAAACATTTTGAAACCATTTTATTTGATTTTTTTTTATTTTTTTATATAACCATCAAACATGAAAAAAATTCAAGAAATTGATGGTAGATAAATCTGTACATGTCATACGAGCTAATAAGAACATTCCTTTTAAATGGTAGAAATAGTTTGAAAATTTCCTTCTTCAGAAAATGATAAGAAGATTCCTTTGAAAATAGTTGTAAAAGAAAAAAGGTAAAAATTTATTTTAATGATCAGAGGATATCAGTAGAATATTCTTTGAATCCATTTTTTGAAAACATAGTTTTGAAGGAACAATAATTTCCGAATGAAGAGTGGGTAAAGTTAAGCTTTCTTAAAAACACATTCTTAACTATATTATGTATCAAAGTTTAGAGAATGGTACCAATACATGAATATAGAATGAATAACCAAATGAGAAGAAATGTTTTGAATTTATTGAGATATGGAATATATGAATTCATTAAAGGAATCATAAACATAAAAAGTCTCAAAAAGTGATGAGATTGTTTAAATAGAATCATATCACTTGGTAACTTTGGATAATACAACCCATGTGAGAAATGAAAATTAAATAAAGATTAAAAAATAATTAAAATAAGGAGGTTCATTATATAACTTTGAAATGGAAGTATATACACCTCTAGAGATAATTTAGGTGCATAACAAAACATGAGTCCCATAGAAGGAAAATTGAGACAAAATTATTTCACTAATTTAGTAAATTTTGAAACATAATCCCCTTGAAATAAAGATCATAAAATGGATATGTGAAAACCCATAAATCAATTTATAATATATATAGAATATTATCATTGGAATTACATACATCACACAAAAATAAATAGGGGAGAACATAGCTTGTATCTCATGAAAATAAAAAGTGAGATGAAATGATCTTACCTTGTGTCTTGACTCTGATAATACACATACAATATTCCTATATATTAAATATAAGTTTAGAATAAATATCTTACATAATAATATTCTTATAAATAACATTACATATGGTTTTATTATTATTTTATATTACCCGCTTGTTAATGATCCTATGTTAAGGTTTCACTTTGGGTAATATTCACTTGGTTATTCGCATGTTTCTTAATTTGTTATATCGTTGGTCCTTATACTTATATAATGATTCCAAAATTTATACCAAGGTATAAATATCTAGTAAATTTATTATATTTTTATTATAATACTCTATATAATATAGTAGTATGAAATGGAATACACTATTCATGGAGATGGTAAGTCGTACGTACGCATGAATGCTGATTCCATTTTTATTATCGCATTGAAAGAAAGAAAAAAAATGAAAAATATGTATATTTATATAATATAATTACTATTTAATTATAATTTTAAATATATCATATAGGTTCACTAAACTCATCCTTAATACATTCCATTTTGTGTGTGAATGAATCACATCACTTTAAGGAGGCGGTAGACCACACATCCTTAAAAAAAATTATCATAATTATACCAAATGAAAGTAAAAAGATGTGTGTTTTAAAAGGAATAAATAATAATAAATAAATAACAAATATAATATAGTAAATATATAAACATATTTCCCCTCAAAATTTCCACTATAAGAGGTGGTAAAGGAGAAATGAAAAATCATTGTTTAGTGAGGTGGTAGTTCGTTGTACACGTAAACAGTATGTTTGTTACCCATTAGATGGATATGTTTGTAAGTTTAGTTCTAACCCGTCACATAAAAACTTCCTTTTATATTTACTATATTGGTTTTTTCATAAAATAATGTAACAAATGGAGAGTAGGGGTGGATAAGGAAAATAAAATAAAGAAGCTTGAGAGAATATGTTACCTCTGAATCGGGTCACACTTTTGGTTTTTTCCAAAAGGCATCCATGAGTTGTCTTATGACAAATGAACAGCTTCTATGAGGAAGGGAGGGAATATGGGAATTGATTTTATTAGAGTTTGGGTGATCCAAGGGCCTTGATAGGTGTGAGGAAGTGGGCATATGTGGTTGCCTTTTATAGGGAATGGAAAGGACACACATTTCATTTTTGAAAACAAGTTAGTTATACCCATGTTTTTACATAAAAAAGTTCATAAAAACCAACAAAATCAGTAATGGAAAAACTAGTAAAAACATTTTTTTACGTCGGTTATTTTTTCTTTTTAACATTGGTTTTTAGGTGAAATTATTGTGAGCAACGTTAAAAATATGATTTTTATGTCGGTTATTTAATAACCGACCTAAAAAATGGGGTTTTATGGTTTTAACATTGGTTTCTAAAAAACTAACGTGAAATAAATTCTGGAAATGGCGTTAAGAAGGCAATTTTTAAATCGGTATTTGAAAAAACCAACGTTAAAAAATATTTTATATGTAATTTATTTAATAACAGATGTTAAAAGTTATTTTTAACATAGGTTATTAAATAAATGATTTAAAAAATGTTTACCATCTTGTAGAAAAATTTCTAAGATTTCATTTGACAGGTCATAGAGCTCAAACGGAGTTACAGATCAAAAGTTATGACCATCAGAAGTTTGATATTTTTTTCAAGGAAAGATTGAATGAGCCAACTGTAGCTTCATCTTAGAAGGAATTTTTGAATCTGTTGGGGGATTTGCAGTTTTACCATAATATAAAGAATCATCCATCATTATAATAAATTAATAATCATTAAATGGTATATCAATTAAGAAAATTACTCATAGAAAATATAAATCATGGGAAAATAATTACAAATATCTTAACGAGGTCACAGAAATAAGAAATCATTGATTCATGTGGAATATCAAACAATTTGAGTCGGTGGAATGATGATGGTTGAATGAAATGATCATAAAATGGTATATCAATTAAGAAAACAAATCATAAAAACCCTAAATCATGGATATATGATTAAATATACCTTGACGAGATCATGGAAAGAAGAAATAATTGATTCACCTTGAATATCAAAAGACTCGATTTGGGGGAATGAGAATGGTTGAAATAAATGATCTTTAAATTATGACATGTGTATAATGGAAACATATAATTGAGATACTAAGAGAAAATATGGTATTAAAAATTTTAGGTGGAAATTCGAAATTTTGATGTCGCGATGTAAAAACGTTGAAATTTTATTTTCGTGGGATATTTAAATTCTCTTTCATGTCAGTTTTATGATTATTTATGTGAAAATATATGAAAATTTTCAATTATTTTTCATGTCAGTTATTATAAAACCGATGTGAAAAATTTATTTTCATGAATTATTCACATTGGTTATTTAATAACCAACATTAAAAAAGTTTACAAAAATGTATTTAATTTTCCAAGCTTTATTTTGATAGGTCACAAAGATCAAATGGAGTTACGGATCAAATGTTATGGCCTTCAGAAGTTGTCCTTCCCTAAGACATCTTTTAGAGATGATCAACCTCTGAAGGCCATAACTTTTAATCTGTAACTCCATTTGAACTCCTTGACCTGTCAAATTAAATCTTGAAAAATTAACTACATTTTTGTAGACTTTTTTCATGTCGGTTATTAAATAACCAATATGAAAAATACCTTTTAACGTTAGTTATTAAATAAACGACGTGAAAAAGTCATGAAAATCGATTTTTCACGTAGGTTATATAATAACTGATGTGAAAAATCAGAGAAAATGTATTTTGACGTTGGTTATATAATACCTGACGTGAAAAATCAATTTTCAGGTATTTTTATGTCGGTTCTAAAAAACCGATGCAAAAAAAGGTTTTTATACTAGTAAAGGTGAATGGATAACCAATGGAAAAAATATGGGTGTTTTACAAGTGTATAGGTCTTTTTGGGTTTTATATTTATTGTTTACTACTTTATTAACTTTATTTTTCTCTTAACTGATGTAATTAATTTTAATCACATTCACTAATATTTTTGATAAAAAACAATGTTGAAATTTTTATAAATTTTAAATTATGTTTATTAAAAATATCAAATCCATATTTAAAAATTATAATCAAATAATTATCAAAAATTAATTTAAAATTAATCTCATTGATGAGAGGACCATGTGGGTTTTTAATGTAAAAACGTCCAAACATTTGTTAAGTGTTTATATCCATTTTCAATGGGAAATTGGGTAAAATTACCTAAATTAGATTAATTGATAAATATATAATCGATCTAAACTATAAAAAATTGAAAATACAACTTAACCATATAAAAAATTAGATGAAAAAGAAGTTTTGAATTAAAATACAGTATTTTTAACTATTCATTAAAAAATGAAACCTTTCGGAAAAATTCCTAGAAATTATCCTAACATAATTTTTTTTGACTCACTTCAAAATATGAAGTTTATTTTGACATATTAAATCTATAATAGTTCCAAAATTTTTATTTTAAATGGGTTCTCCATTAAAAATAAGTGAAACTACATTTAAAAAAGAAATAGGTTTTTATGCATAAAATTAGTGTTGTCCTTATATTATGTCTATCGAATCTATTGGATGAATATAATTTCCTTATTATATATATATATATATATTATTTATTACATTAATATTACTCATTAATTTTAATTAATTTAATTTATTAGGTTAAAACTGATGTTTAACCGTAATAATATTTTCCTTTATATTAAATCGGGTTTCATATTCATTTATAATTAATTGGTAACCTATGGATTTATCTTATATTTGTGTAAACCAAATATTTTTATAATTTATTTAATAATATTCATATCCATAAACTTAATGGATAGCTTATATCTCATTTTAATTTTTTAATAAAAATATTATAGTTAGGTAATACTCAATCTAGTGCATTACATTGGCAATAGAGAAAGGTCTAGATAATATGTAATGTATACTAACCTTGTTTTTCTTTATATCTTACACCAAGTCAGTGTTTCTTATAACATATTCCTACATGGTACTATATTAAAGGATTTTTTTTAATTAGCAAAAAACCATTTTCAGTGTCATGTGAAATGAAAAATATCAAAAAAACTAAACTAATTCAATAAAAAAACATCAAGAAATCTCTATGTGTTACCTTATAACCACATTAAAATGAATTTCTCCCCTGAAATTCTTCTAGTTTATAAATGGTTAGTACTTGAATGTTTCATTCCTAGAAACCCACATCGTAAAGTTGAATACTAAAACTTCCCTTATAAAGGGGAAGTAGAAACCATAAAGGTTACCCAAAGCAACTAATAATGAGATTCCCACATAGGAGAACATAGGTGGGAATCGAAAACATGGACATGAAAGAGAAATATTACCATCAAGTTCTAATAGTGAGTGATATAGAAAAATTTCAGGAAAAAGTTAATAATCACAAAGACAAAAATCTACGATGACCTAAGGGACTTTATTATTCATTGGAAATTAAAGTACTCGGACAAATGTTTTGTCTTAGAGATACATTTTCCAAAAGTTAAATAATTTTCTTTAAAAGATATAATTTCATGATTCCAGGACAACATTAACCTTTTTATTTCATTGATCCACTTCACCTCTTTATGAAAAAAGGAAGGTGACTTTTTTTAATTCCTAAAGTACTAACATATCATGCGACCCTTGATATGTCATCCCATCAGTAATAATCAATGCAAAGTAGTTTAAAAAGGGAATCCAATATGAATAAATTATCATATGGAAAGATAATATTCTAATATTACTAACTACATCTGATGGTTAATTTAAAATTTCCACAAATGGTTAACCTTATAACCCTTAAAAAATATAATTCAACCTTCATTCCTTATATAGGATCTCATATTATACCAAAAACATTTATATTAGAAACCTTGGACTATCCTTATACTGATAGAATATTAAATGTAAATTTATTATTCCATAATACTTTAAGGAAAATATAATCACATGAAACCTCAATTAATCCATTTTTCTGACATAATAATCCTCTTATTCCTTTTTCTTCAGACGTATTTTGGCTTATCATTCACATTAGTCCTTGTATTGGGGTCACTTATTAGCGTAATTGAAAAACTCCATGTAATAGAAACAATGAATTGTGGGACACATATTCTGTGGGGATTTCTCATTATTTGAATCTTTATCTAAATTCCTACCATTAGTTCTACATTTATCCACTCAATGACCTTATCTTCCACCCTTACAACAATCAGTAGTCCCCTTAAGACAATTCCATCCATGATTCTTCCCATAATTTGTGCATAACGAAAGGCTCGTTTTCTTTTCTCCATAGTTGTTATATTTTCCTTTGAACTCTATCTTCCTTTTCTTTTTAAAACCATGAGATTGGTAAAAAAACCAACATCCATTTCAACTTTGATTTCACAACACACAATCTCTTCATAGATACTAAAGTATCTTATGGAAAACTCCCTTCAGAGATGTGGCTTAAAGACACTGAAGAACCTATCTACATTATATTTAGTCTGGATGATAATACCAAAAGTATACCTCACAAGTCTTATGAAATTATCCTCATAGGTACCAAAAGATTAATCATCCTTTTGATTAAAATCATGGAACTCCTTTTCTGTCTTCGTATGAAGAACACCATGAAAGTACTTATTGAATAATAATTTATTGAACTCATCCCAATCCAGGAATTCAATGTTATCTTCATTCCTTATATTCTTTATTTGAGTCCACCACTAGTTTGCTTCACCTTTGAACTGATAAATAGCCAGAATGAATTTCTCATGATCCAATCACTTGATAATAGAGAATATATTTTCATTGATACTGATCCAGTGTTCAGCAACAAGTGTATTAGATGACCCACTGAAAGAAGGTTGACGATGCCTCATGATGTACTCAACAGAACATTGTAACATACTTTTCTAATTTTGAAACTCATTGTAATGTCCTATAATTCCATGTATTTTTTTTTGAAAATCAAATGGATTATTTTGTGACCAGGATCTGAGACAGCATGTGATTTTGAGGTCTGTAGTAGACGTAATGTATTTTCAAACTATTTTTAAATTTCATTAAATAATCATGCGAGTGGGTTTTTATAACTTTTAAATTAGTGCTTAGATCAAAAATTTGAGGGAACTATTGAAAACATAGCATCATGATTCACCTAAGAAGGGACTAACATCGAATGATGTAGGTCGACTGAAAAAGATAGTTTTTTGGACATTGAGAAGAAAAATAAAATAACTTTAAAAGGTTATTTTATTATTTTTATTCATTGTTACGCAATGACTCATCCACACTGCGGTTTAATGACGAGGCGATGATGAATCCATTAATGAACCTCAATAACAAATTAGCATATTGATGTTGCAACACACAACACGTATTCCTTCTATAATTAATTAGCGACTCATTGTTGAGAAACAAACCTAGAATTCCTATGACGAGCGATGAAGGAAATCTCTCAATAATGAATGTTGGTGAATTGAAAAGTGGAGATGAAAACCTTAGAGAGATGATTTGGGACCAAATATTGACGATTGATGGTCATCCTCGAATGATCTCCTTTTTCCTATGTAGGGGTTGTTATTTGAATTATGTCCTTCTTTGTAATTAGATTTAAAAAGAAAAAATTAGATCAACCCACGAAATGGTTGACTAGTGGATCTATAATTCTTACAAGATGATTTTGAGAAATTTAGACTTATGTTTGATTTCGTTCTTGATCCTTCTAATGGGAGTAGACTAAGGCCGTAATGAACAATAGTGGAAGATCGTTCCTCATTTTTTTTCTTGTGGCTCTTCCCTCATTATCCTTACACATTCTTAATTCTCAATGGGAATATAAAAGAAGGCTCTTCATGTGGTCACTTTGTGGCACAAGATTCAATGTCACAGATCATAGATGGTCACATCACAAAGGGGGTACAACGATGATGATGATGGGTGGATCGAAGCGACTCGTGAGATACCTCCAATCAGGCGCTTTTTGGTGGAAGGGATCGCAAGGGAGGTCTAAGACCACAACGTTAAAGAGTACACCTCAAGGGAACCAGAAAATGTTCTATATTGAAGAATGGAACACCAGAGTGTGTCTGGTGGTCTGATAAAGAACCTACTGGTGCGTCAGACAGTGGGGGAAGCATGCTGCGGTGGTGCACAGCCGTGCCGATGGCAGCCGCGTAGCGTGGCTGCTTGCGTAGAGAAGCCTCGACTCCAGCCACAGAGTTGAGATGGAACCGTAGCATACCACGGTTCATGAAGGAGACCTAGTCTATATGAGTGGACCAGATGGCTGAGGAGGCACTACCAACATAGCGCCACATGGTGCAGAACAAACGCGACAGGTTGCTACGTTCGGGTTGGAGGAACCAGCCTGCTCCAATGCGAGTCAGGCAGGTTCTGGGTGGCTGCACCTAGCCAAGGCAGGCCGGGAAGGCACTGAGTCGGACCTGTGGCCTATCTGGCCAGACCCGTAGCCTAGCAGACCAGACCTGCGGCCCAGCAGACCGGACCCACGACCAAGTGGTCGGGACCCATGGTAAGGCAGGCCGGACACACAGCCCATCCAGTCCAGGATAGACCCGAACTATGTCATATCTGATTCGGGTCAAGCCCAGCTCGAAATGGTGGACCCCAGGATGGGTTTGGTTGGTTTGGTCTAACCAGGTCAGACTGGACCAAGACCGAGCCTGCCCTTATTTACTAAAACACCAATATTTTCAGACAGAGCGTCAGATTGATGCGCCATTTGTGGTGTTTGAACCCTTACGACGAGACAATCCTTTGGGAATACTATAAGTGAGTTTTAATGGAAGTATAGATATGAATTATGGCTTAAGGATTATATTATCTTAGAATCAATCATAATAGAGAGTGGGAATCCTACGACTAGCTGTGATGTGAAGGATATGATGAGCAGGGCCTTGGTAGCCTAGTAGCAGAGCATGCCTCAGTTGTCCTGTAGCCATGGGGACCTTGGTGGTCCAGTAGTAGTGTGGAACTTAGTGGTCCAATAGCTGATCAGACCTTAGTGGTCTAGTAGTCGAGCAGACCTCTGTGGTCAAGTAGCCAAGCAGATCTCAGTGGTCCAGTAGTAGAGAAGAACTGAGTGGTCTAATAGCTCAGCGGACCTCAGTGGTACAGTAGCAGAGTTGGCCTCAGTGGTCCAACAAACCATCTGACAAGAGTGGTCCATTATTCAAGTGAACGTAAGTGACTCATTGGGGATGAGTCCCTCAGTAGTACACAATGATTAAGCTATACGACTGATAATATTACTTTCTTTACATTGAGTTATACCTAGTGTGGGATGTCTTTTCTTTGTGGTTTTTTCTTTTTGGTCTTACGTTGGGGTATTTCATTTTTTGTTTGGGGTCCCTACTAAGTATTATGTTACACACCCATGCATGGGATTCACCCACACGTGTCATGTATCATGTAGGTGATCAAATCGTCGATGGTAACCTATGTGGTTCAAGGAAAGTTGGTTCTCAGTGAGATGGTGTGGAAGGATGTACTTCTACGGCTACAAGAGGACACCCTTCACCTACAATTCATCTAGAGTCTCGAATGGTTGGACCATGGTAGTTGTATTTTTTTTGGTTTTTGGCCTGTATTTTGGCCCCTTTGTACATTATGTTTGTACAGTACTCTCAATAGTTGTCTCAGTGAATGTTCTGGTTTACTTTGTTTTTATATTCTACAGTTTGAGATTTATGTGTGTGTACATGTTTAAAGAAAAATGCCTTACCTTTTTGAGATATGCCAACTCGATTTTAGTCTCTAGCCCCAAGCCTATGGAAGGTAGGCTTGGGGTAGTTTCTCCACGGGCCCTAGGAGATGGGTTACAAAAAAGTGGAATTAGAGTGAGGTTGGTTCTATCAGAAGAACTAAGAGTCTGTAAATTTTTATGGGGCAATAATGTTAAGTTTTTCGAGTTCATATTTCAGGCCCGGGAGTCAAGTGATGGTGCAGTGACCAAAGTATCCATACACCAAGACCATGAATTTTGATTTCAAACTTGGTATATGAAAACACTAGTTGCATGCATCTTTTAATTTTTTCTCATGATCTTTCTGAGTCAGATTCAACTCCCTAGGTATAATCTATTAATTATGATACATTGTAATCTCTTTCAGGATGCCTTTACATAGATAGCCAGCCAGGATTTTGGTGTGTGACCACGAGGATCGTCCACAGAGTGACGTGGCTTCAGTACAATGACTATTTCTTGAGATGGTACCTTTGGGAGGTACCCCAACAATACCATCACCCATTGGTCAGAAGTTACTACTTATGTTACTGGTAGAGGACACACATAGGATTAATGAATTACATGAGTTCCAGAGATAGAGACCTCTAAGGTTTAGGTGAGAGATAGATCCTCAGGTTGCTAAGGATTGGCTAGAGGTAGTGACATGAGTCTTCCTTTTAGTGAGGACATCACTTGAACAAATGACAGTTCTAGTCGCAAGCCTTCTACATGGATTGGAAGGGAGATTGTAGAATTTGACAATCTATACGCACGAGGAGGGGACCCTCACCTAGTCTAACTTTGAGAAACATTTTAGGTAGGAGTTCTTCCCCACTACATTGTGCTCAGTGCACATACATGAGTTGCTTCATCTACAGTAGAGTATCCTAAGAGCGGTTGAGTGCTCTGTGAGGTTCACAGACCTCTACTGTTACTCTACATATATGGTGTGGGAACCTTTCTCAGGGCCCATACCATTGAGCAGGGACTCTAATAGGAGATCATGGAATCTATGATTTCCCTCAGCATCCCTCCATAGGATGGGGTGCTGGAACGAGCTCTACTAGTGGAGAGATTACTGATAGACCTGGCATTGATGGTGGGAGCTACCACGGAGCGACAAGTGGCTGAGTAATCTGTTGAGGGTTGCTGAAAAATTACATAGAGGCCCAAACTGGCCAGACCATTAAAATTATGAACATAGGACTCAGGTTCAGATGTAAAAGGAATATAGGGTAGAGGGAGTCATTATAGGAATAGAGTAGGCTACACGTGAGGTGGGTAGGTGCACATGGATCAAAATTTATCGACTCGCTGCGCAGAGGACCGAAAAATAGTTGAGGGACTGCCGAGAGAGTGGAAGAGTCAGGAACATGGCAGTCTACAAGGTGGTGGATGTAGAAGTGGAGCGGGAAGAGTGGTAGGAGGTGGGCGTAGGTACAAGGAACTACCCCCACCAACCCCGGGTGGTCCACCATGGGCTCTAGGAGAAGGTGGACAAGGGAGGGATTGACTTCATGAGATCGATTCCTATGGTCCAAAAGTCCTAGATATGAAATAAGGAATGATCTATGTATTCTAAAAGTTAGCTATTGTCCTTATATACATAGGTTCTATTCACTCATTCTTTGACACAAACCTTGTTAAGATCTCGAGGATTCCAATCGATCCATTGGATCAATCCTTATGATTAGGGACTCCCATAGTAGGGGATTTGACAATCCCACACTGGTTACGACAGTGTGAGCTTACTCTTGGAGGTGAGAGCTTCGATTGGGATCTCCATGTAGCGGTGTTGAGGCCTTATGATGTCATTTTGTGTATTGAATAACTATCAGAAGTTCATGATTAGATCGACTATTTTAGACACACAATGTGGTGTGTCCACGGAAATGGGAACCGGTTTTCCTTTTTCAGCAAGAAGGAAAACTGAGCAGTGCAGGATTAAATCACACATAAGATGGTGTAGCTAATCACTCATCAGTTGGATAGAATGAACCTCAGTGTAGTGGATGAGACAAGTCCAAATTTTACAATAGTGTTTGACAAGTACGGGGATGTTTTTCGAGAGGATATTCCAAGACTACCTCCTCATAGGGAGGCAGACTTCTACATTGATCTATACATCAGGATGACACTGATATCTACACCTGCATATCAGATGGATCCCATAGATATCTGGGAGATGAAGGTACAATTGGAGGAATTTCACATGAAGGGGTTCGTAAGTCCCATCATTTCACCATGGGCATCCCCAGCGTGGTTTTCCATGAAATTAGAAAGAAGCTTGAGGTTATGCGTGGACTTATGATGACTGAAACAGGTGACCATGAAGAACAATCATCTCTTAATGAGGATTGATGTCCTCTTCGATCAAATGAACGGAGCGAGATGATTCTCAAAGATATACCTCAGATCAGGCTATCACCAGCTTCGAGTACGAGATTATGACATGTTGAAGACAACTTTCAGATGTCACTACAGCCACTATGAGTACTTAGTGATGTCATTTTTCATGAATAATTCCCCAGTAGTATTGATGAGAATCAGGAATACGATCTTCCATCCATACTTATACAAGATTGTGGTGGTCTTAATTGATTACATCTTAGTGTATTTAGCATCTAAGGAGGAGCATGGGATACAATTGAGGATCATTCTAGACACACTCTGAGGGCACCAGCATTATGAAAATATCTCAAAGTGTGAGATATAGTTACAAAAGGTCCACTTCTTGGGACATGTCATCTCAGAGGTTGGAGTTGTGCTGGATGTAGTGAAGATCGATATGGTGCTTACTTGGGAGCCACCCAAGAGTGTTACTGAGGTGAAAAATTTCATTAGGTTGGATGGGTAATATAAGAGGTTTGTATCCGAATTCTCCAGAGTGGAAGAACCCATGATGGAATTGGAGAAGAAGGGAAAACCCTTTGTGTAGATAGAAATATGCCAACAGAGATTTCAATAGCTAAGTCATAGCTTGAGGAGTGCCGCTATCTTGAGGCTGCCAGAGGAGGGCACCAAATGCGTGGGGTTTTATGACGCATCAGGAACCAGTCTTGGTTGTATCCTGATGTAGGGGAAAGCAAATATTTCTTATGGATAATGAAAATTGAAACCACATGAGTAGAACTATGCAACTAATGACCTTGAGTTGGTAGTGGTAGTTTTCACAATAAAGATGTGGTGACACTACCTTATGGGAAAATGATTCATCATTTAATCCAACCACAAGAGTCACAAGTATATCTTTTCTCGAAAGGATATGGATCTATGATATCAACATTATATAGAGTTCCTACAAGACTATTAATTTGAGATATTCTATACTCATGGGAAGTGGAACATAGTGGAAGATTCTCTCAGCAAGAGATTGAATTCCCAACTACTAAATGAGGTCTGAGTGAAGTTGGCCTCCCTTAAGATATTTTTCATGGATGTAGAGGAGTCAAATTTTCTTCAGTCGATGGTAGTTCCCCCTTCATTCTTACCGTGAGTCAGGGAGGCTCCACTCAGAGATTCCTGCTGCAAGACTACACATGCCCAGATGCCCACAGGGCATGCCCCTGATGATATTCGAAAGGTGGGGAGCATGTCATCCTTTTCATAGGATGCACCATAGTACCAGTGGAAATATATGTGGAGGAGTTGAGGGAGTTCCATACATCCCCTATAGAAGTACGTCTAGGAGTGGAAAATATGTACCAGGACTTCTGACATTAGTACTGGTGTCTGGGGATGAAGAAGGTAGTGGAAGAGTTTTTCCCAATATGCCTCAATTTTTAGCATGTGAAGGATGAGAACTATGTTCCATCAGGTTTGACAAAACCCCTTGAGGTTCCTGAGTGAATGTGGGATGGAATATCGATGGAATTTGTGAATGGATTACCACGTACGTCCAAAGGCATGATACAATCTGGGTGATCATAGACCGACTCACCAAGTCTTCCCACATCCAACCTATTCAATAGTAGGGTTATGTAGAGATCTTGGGATGCCTATACATATAAGAGATAGTATGACTCCATGGATTCCCATCCATGATAGTCTCAGATCGCAATACACACTTTACATCCCAATTATGGGAGTGAGTGTAGGAGGCATTTGGAACTCAGCTATGCTTGAGCACAACCTTTCACCCACAAATAAATGGTCAGATGGAGTGGGAAATAAAAAACATAGAGGACATGATTTGTGCTTGTGTTCTTGATTTTGGTCACATTTGGGAGGACCACTTACCACAGGTGGAGTTTGCATACATAAATAGTTACCACTCCATCATCGTTATGGAACTATTCAAGGCACTGTATAGACGAACATGTAGGTCACTATTATGCTGGATAGTCCTATGGGAGTTAACACTCATGGGTGCAATTATGGTACATGCTACCACTGAGAAGGTGCAGGTCATCCGAGAGAAGATGAAGACTACATAGAGCTGTAAAAGCTCTATACTGATAGGTGATGGAGACCCTTGGAGTTCAATTAGGGGGACCACATATTCCTATGGGTCTCTCCACAATGAGGGGTATGAATATTTGTCTAGGGTGGAATGTTATCTCCGAGGTTCTTCAGACCATTCTTGATACTACATAGAGTGGGCGAGGTGGCGTACCACTTGGCTCTACCACCATAGTTAGCAAGGGTGCACAATGTCTTCCATGTATCCCAGCTGAGGAGATACATGTGTGGCCCTTATCATGCCATTGACCACAATGAGGTGGATATTAACAATGGGAAGACATTCGTGAAGTACCCGATGGAGATAGAGGATCAACATGAGGGGATCCATTGTGGGATAGTCAGATCCTCACGTGTATGTTCATTGGCATCATGGGAATCTCCAATAGAGAATGTGAGAGTGGGAGGATCATATTCGTGCTTAGTAACCACATTTTTTTGATTAGCCCTTGTTTTGGTATACGAGGACGCAAATCCCTTACGGTGGGGGTAATTTAATGACTCGTAATTCCATTAAATTTTTTAGAAAATCAAATGGAATTATTTTGAGACCAGGCTCCAAGATGGAACATGATTCTGAGGACTGGGGTGACCAAAATGTATTTTCAAAGTATTTTTAAATTTCATTAAATAATTATGTGAGTGGGTTTTTATAACTTTTAAACTGGTGCCCAGATCAAAAATATGAAGTTACCATTGAACTCAGTGCTTCAGGATTTTCCTAGGAAGGACCTATCATCGACCAGCGTGGGACTACTAAAAAATATAGTTTTTGGGTCTTTGAGAAGAAAAATAAAATAACTTAAAAAATTTATTTTATAATTTTTCTTCATTGTTACATTGCGACTCGTCAGGGCAGTGTTGCAGCGATGAAGTGACACTGAATCCATTAATGATCCTCATTAATGAATCTGTGTGGCAATGCTAAAACATACAATGAGTGTTCTCTCTTTAATTAATCAAGGGCATAGGGTTGAAAAAAAACCAGGAATTCCTCTAACAAGTGAAAAAGGAAACCTCGAAAATGATGGACATAGGAAAATTGGAATGTAGTGAAGACACCCTTGCAGAGATGATTCAGGACTGGAGATCAATGATGGATGATCATTCTTATCCAATCTCTTTTCCCCAGGTATGGGTTTTTATTAGAATTATATCCTTAGCCATTCTTAGATTTAAATGACGAATGAAAATTAAACTAGGAACAGGTTTACCTGTGGTTCGATCATTCCAATGAGATGATTTTGGGAAACTTAGACTACTGTTTTATTTCATTCTTGATTCTTGAAACAGATGTGGAATAAGGTTGCAATGAACAACGATTAAAGATCATTCCTCATTTTTTTCCTATGGATCTTCACCCTTTTCCCCACACATTCTTTAATCCCAACAAGAATATGAATGAAGGATCATTGTGAGATCTCTATGTAGAGCATGATCTGATATTGTGGTTTGTAGATAGTCATCTCATGATAGAGGTGTGATAATGATGATGGCGGGTGGATCCAAGCAACACATGAGATACCAATAATTGGTAACTTTCTGGTGGAAGGGATCATAAGGGATATTCGAGCCCATGAAAGTATAGAGTATGAACTAAGGGCCCTAGAACGTCTTACAAATCAAATAATGAACCACTGAAGCGCGTCTGAAGGACCAAGAAAGAACTTGCTGGCACATCGACAGTCGTGTTCCGGATAGAAGGGGTGGCGTGCCATGGAGGGGAGCTTGACCCATGACTTTCTGTGGGTCATACGAGAGACCTGGTCCGTGTGAGTAGACTGGTTGGCCAAAGAGGCGATGCTACTCTAGTGTTGCGTTGCGTGAAACAGATGCGGAAGGTTTCCATGTCCAGGCTGTAGGAACTGTCCCTCTCCAATGCAGGCTGAGCCGTTGCGGGTGGGATGCACCCATCTGTGGAGGGATGAGTTTGCAGCAGGCTGATCCTGAGACCAGTGGGCTAGACCCATGGCCCAGCTAGCCTATGTCAGACTTAAACCAGGTCGGATCTAGGTCGTGTCAAACCCTTCTCGGGTCGGTGGACCCCATTTTGTGCCGGGTAGGTGGACCCCAGGCCAGGTCGGGTCGGTCCAATCAGACCCTAACCCAACCAACCACTATTTCCTAAAACGCCAAATATCATTCATACTGGGCGTCTGATTAATATTCCTTCTATGGAATTAGAACCCTTTCAATGATACAATCCTTTGGGAATACTCTAAGTGGAGTTTTGTGGTATTAGTGATACGACCGATGACTTGAGGAGTAGATTCTAACAGAATCAAGTGCACTGGAGGGCGGGAATCCTATGCCTAAATGTGACACAATTGACATGACGAGCAAGACCTCATTGTCCTAGTAGAAGAGTGGTCCTTAGGGGTCCAATAGCCAAGAAAACCTCAGTGGTCTAGTAGCATAGTGGACCTTAGTATTCTTATAGTAGAGGAGTCCTCAGTGGTCCAGTTTCCTAGAAGTACTCAGTGGTCCAGTAGCCGAGAAGACCATTGTGGTCCAGTTGACAAGCAGAACTCAGTGGTATAGTAGTTGAGCAGACCTTAGGGGCCCAGTAGTTCAGTAGACCTCAGTGGTCTAGGAGTGGATCAGACCTTATTGGTCCAGTAACCAAGTAGACCTCAGTGGTCCATTAGCCGAGTAGACCTCAGTGGTCCAGTAGTAGAGCGGAACTTAGTGGTCCCATAGATGTGCGAACCTCAAGGACTCATTAGGTATGAGTTTCTCATCATTACAAGATGATTCATATTTATGAATGATAATATTACTTTCTATAAATTGAGTTATACCTAGTGTGATCTTTATTTGATTTGTGGTCTTTTCTTTGTGGTCTTTCTTTGTGGTCTTTCCTTTGTGGTTTGGGGTCCCTTATGAGTATTGTGTTACTCACCCTTGCACAAGATTCACCTGTATGTGTCATTCCACATGTAGGTGATAGAAACTTCAAAAGATACCTTGGGGGTTTGGGACCAGGTGGTGCTCTGTGAGACGAGATGGGCAGACATAATTCTATGGCTACATGCAGCTACCCTTCACATACCCTTCAAGTAGAGTATTGACTAGATAGACCGTGATAGTTGTATTTTCCTTCATTGTTTTGGACTTGTATTATGGCCCCTTTGTACATTCAGATGTACTATACAATTATTAGTTGTCTCAGTGATAGTTGTTGTTTACTTCTTGTTTAGTTTATGCAATTTTATCTTTGTGTGTGTGTACAAGTTTAAAAGAAAATACAATCCCTTTTTAGGATATGCCTACTCAATTCTAAATGCCAACACCTGTCATATGGAAGGTGGGATTCGAATAGTCATGACAGGATCTCTAGGGGATGGGTCCTGACACTCATCAAGATTCATAGATTGAGAAATTTGTGAGACTATACAAATATGGTTTTGTATTCCCGCACCCATAGAAATCAAATATTCAGGAGGAAATTCATTTCATTGTCTGTCATAATCACCATTAACGTGGTTCCTTCGATTTCCAGCCATTTTCTAAAACCAAATGCATAGAGTAAGAAATATTTACTATAATGAGGAACCACATAATCATGAAAAGTCACATATAGGATGTCTAAATTATGAAACCATCCTTAATTTATGACACCTTAGATTTTTCCTATGTTATTAATATCCAACTTCTATTAAAACCATTCATGGCAGTTCATGAGGAGGTTGTGAATTCCCAAAAAATATCCCCTAGGAGTGTCGAACGAGGTGTGCATCAAGGCCTGATTTCATGTACCAGATTATCTCGAGTCATGCTCAGAACATATTTTCATAATTGTTACCCCTAGGTACATCTATGTGAGAGCCACATCCACATGTAGTATCAAGATAGGGATTTATTTGTTGGAAACCACATACTATATCCTTTTCCAAAATTCCAGTACATTTTCCTAAATGTTAACTTATCCAGAAGCTTTTGCTTAGAGACATCCCTAGACATATCCTTATAGATATACCAATTTATCTCACTAATATTTTATCATCCTAGTTTCCAATGGTTGAATATACATTTCTTTTGATACCATCTATAGGTACCCAAGCTTAATATACATATATATTACATCATTTTATATGAATATTTGGTATCTTGAAATAATACATTCCCGAGGGCCATAATATTTTAGCGAGTTTGGAAACATGGAAACCAAATATTCTATCACGGTGAAAGATCTTCATATTCTCCCATAAAGATATATAACTTTAGTGCATCTACCTAAAATATTTTATTATATCATGGAGAAATGGAAACATAATAAAGGGGTGATCTCATATGGTCAATAAGGGTAAATAAAGAAAATGTGTAAGAATAACATAAAAAAGGGTGTGAAACATGAGAATAACATTTGAATATAATACCCTACATATTATAGATCATAATAAATATTAGAAGTTCATATGACAAGAATCATAGTGAAATATTGATCATAATACATGAAAGCATAACATAGGAATAAAACATGGAATTGTTTAAAATATATAATTATATAAAAACCCTATGTTAGGGAAACATAAAAAAGGCTTTGTAAAATGTTAGGCTGGGGATAATCACCTGTGTACCTACTTCAGGATTGGGATACCCTCTTGTGTACCCTCTTGTTCTTGTCCTATAATTTCCACCCCTTTACCCTCTTGTTTAGTGCTTGATGTGTTCTCATGTTTACCCTCTTGTTTTGTACATGAGATATCATCTCTTTTACCCTATTGCTTTGAGCATGGGATTTCCTCTAGTAAACCCTCTTATTTCTAGATTGAGATGTTATCCCATGTACCCAATTTTTTCAGGTTTGGGATTTCCTCCAATGTACCATTTGATCTCAACAAACATTTATCATTACCTAATTCATTATAGGGAGATATATGTCCCACATATCACATATTGAAATCCTAAATTCATGTGCCACAAATAATTCATAATATCATGTCATAGGAAAAAATATGGGTTCACTAAACATCAAATCATAACCCACAAATTGAAATGGGTATTACTAAAATTTTATCATATCACAACCCATGGAAAAGAGATAAGTTTCATAATCATTTCATTAAAGCATATCCCATGAAAAGGAGCATGTTTCAAAATAAAATAAATCATGGAAAAGAAATAGATTTTTCTAAACATATTACATATGAAAGAGAAACGAGTTTCATAGATACCATGATATTAATCGTAACCCATTCATTGAAAGGATATGAATGGAACCTTTAGATCATTTCCTATAAGGTAATGAGTTACATCAATAGATGTCATCTTAGAAGAAAAATAAATCTGAAATATCTTTCAAAAATGATTCTTGGGGAAAATACACTTTCTTCTTGGAAAAATTATTTTTAATACATAAAACCATTTGATAATTATTTTCAAATAAAAAACCTTTAAAAATTATAAATAATACTTGAAATCATTTTAAAACTTTTTTCCTTGAAAACTTATAAAATAAGTTTCAAAACATTTCAAGAACCATTTTATTCAAAAAAACATTGAAAACTTATAAAAAAAGATTGAAAATGTTTTGAAATTCATTTCATTGAAAATAATTTGAAAACATATATATATTTATTGGAAACATTTTGAAATCCATTTTCCTTGAAAACTTATATATGAAGTTTGAAAATGTTGTGAAAATGATTTTTATTGAAAACTTATAAAAGAAGATTGAAAATGTCTTGAAAACCATTTTCATTGAAAATTTATTTTTATTTTTTAGAAAATAACCTTTAAACATGAAAATAAATCTTCAAATGATTGAATGTGTATAAATCCATACATATCTTATGAGATAAAATGAAGCTTACTTTTTCATGGTAAAAAGGATAGAAAATTTACTTGTTCAGAAAGAGACAAGAATATTACCTTAAAAACATTGGTAATAGGAAAAAGGGTAAACATTTCTTTTAATTATCTTAGGATATTATTATTATATTCTTGGAAACCCTTTTTAGAAAATATGGTTTTTAAGGAACACATTTTTCCAACCGAGGAGATGGTAAAGTCAAGCTTTCTTAAAAACACACTCATAACTATCTTATCTACCCAATATTAAAAAATGCTACCACTACATGAATATATAATGAATAAAAATAATAGAATAAAATTCATGAATGTATTGAGAAATGGAACATATGAATTCATCAAAGGAAGCATAAATATAAGCAATCTAAAAAAGTGTGGATATTGTTTTAATAAAGTCTTATCACTTGGTAACCTGGGATCATACTCTCAATGTAAGATAATAAAATTAAATAAATCATACAATATAATTAAAATATGGAGATTCATTATATAACATGTGAAATGTAAGTATATACACCTCAAGAGAGAATTTAGGTTTATAACAAAACATGAGTCTTAAAGAAGGAAAATTGAGACAAATCTATTTCATCAATTTGTTGACTTTTGAAACATAATTCCTATGAATGAAAGATAATAAAATGGATATTTGAATACAAATAACTAAAATTATAATATACATAAAATAAAATCATGTTCATTATATAAATCACATAAAAAGAAAGAGTGGTGAACATAACATGTATCTCATATAAATAAAAAGTGAGATGAAATCCCCTTATCTTGTGTCTTAACTCCCTTCATACTCGTACAAGATTCCTGTATAATAAATATAAGTTTATTATATTTATTTTATTGAATAATATTTTTATTTATTATACCATATATGTTTTTATTATGACCTTATATTCCCCACTTTTTAATGATCCTATGTTAAGGTTTAACTTTGGGTAATATTCGCTTTGTTCTTCGCAAGTGTCTTAATTTTTTATATCATTTTTATTTATAATTATATCATGATTAATGAATGTAGAGAATAATATAAATATATTTTATATCTAGTATACGTGTATTATGTTAATGTATAGAATATAGTAGTATGAAATGGAATAAACCATTCATGGAGATGGTAAGCCATACGTATGCATGAATGATGTTTCCGTTTTTATTGTCATTTTGAATGAAATAAAGAAAATGACATATTTTTATATGTAAATAATAGAATTATAGTAAAATTATAATGTTATATATAACATATAATTTCACTAAACTAATCCTTAATACTTTCCATGTAGTGTTTGAATGAATCACATCTCTTTGAGGGGGCGGTGGTCCACACTTCCTCAAACAAAATTATTATAATTACACCAAATGGAAAGTAAAAAAGTAATGTATTTTAAAAATAATTTATAAAATTAAATATATAATAAATAAAATATATTAAATATATATTCAGAGTTTCCATCATAATGTCCACCATTAAATGCGCTAAAGGAGAAATGAACAATCATCATTTAGTGAGGCGGTAGTTCCTCGTACATGTAAACAATATGTCTGTTTCCCATTAGATGAAGGTGTGTATAAGTGTAGGTATAAATATCATCATAAAAAATCCAAGTATATGGTTTATTCTGGTGTTTTCATAAAATAATTTAATAATGATATTGGATGGGGTTGTGGAAGAAAATAAAGGAAAGAAGCTCGAGAGAAGATATTACCTCTTAATCAGGTAACTCCTTTTGGTTTGTGCAAAAAGGCTTCATTATGTTGTCTTTTACCAATGATAAGTATGATAAGAGTAAGGGAGGGAATTTTGGAGATTATTTGAGTAGAGTTTGGGTGATCCAAGGGGTTTTATAGGTGTGAGTAAGTGGTTAGAGGTGGTGTCCTTTTATAGGGAAGGGAAAGGATAGACTAGGAATTTTTCAAAACTATTTAGGTGTACCAACGTTTTTGCCTAACAAAAGTCATGAAAAAACTAAAAAACTCATTTCTTAAAGGTTAATTGATGATTAAGGTTCATAAAATGTTTTTTGTATAATTTTATAGGTATTTTGTCTCATATATTTATGGTTTAAAACTTTATTATCCTTATTTTTCTCTTAACCAATGTAATTAAGTTTAATCACTTTCACTACTATGTTTGGTAAAAAAACAAATTTTACCATATTAGAAATTAGAAATTATTATTATTCCAAATATTTAATCATTTTGTACCAATTATAGTCATATTAGTGGAGTAAATTAATTTAAAATTAATCTCTCTAATGGGACGACACTGCAGGTTTTTAACGTAAAAACGTCCAAAAGTTTGCTAAGTTTTAAATCGAATTTCAATGTGAAATTTGTTAAAATGTACTAAATTGTAATAATTAATAAGAATATTATCTAAATAAATATGAATATAATTAAAAATATAATATAACCATATACAAAAATTAGATGAAAAAGTAGTTTTGAATTAAAGTTCAATATTTTTAACTATTTATTAAACAATGAAACCATATAGAAAAATACCAAATATTTATCCTACCTAGTTTTTATGACTCTTCTCAATAGAATATTTTTTTTAATATTAAATCTATAAAATCTCCAAAAATTATATTTGAAATGGGTTCACCATTAAAATGGTCTAGAACTACCTTTATAAAAAAATAGGTTTTTATGCATGAAATTGTGTTTGTTCTTATCTTATGTCTGTCAGATATATTGGATGAATATTAAAAATATTTTATTGGATATATATAATATTTCTTACATTAATATTACTCAATAATTTTAATTAATTTAATTTGTTAGGTTAAAATATATTTGTGACCATAATAATATTTTCCATTATATTTAATCAGTTTTCAAATTCATTTCTAATTAATTGGTGACCTATGAATTCATATTATATTTGTGTAAAACACATATTTTAACAATTTAGTAAATATTTTCATATCCATAAACTTAATTTATAGGTCATATTTCATTATAATAATATTTTAAATAATATATTATAGTATGAAAATACTCGGTCTTGCGTGTTACACAATCCATCGAAGAAGGTCAATATTGTATGTAATATATGATAACCTTGTTGTTCCATGTTAATTTTACCAATTTTGGTGTTTCTTATAACATAAGGAAAGATGGTTCCATGTGAAATTTATGTCTAAATTCAGGAAAAAATATTTTTCAATGTCACTTTAAATGTAAAATAAAAAAAAAATAATTTGAAAAACAATTTCATAAAATATTAGGGCTTTACAGGTTCAAACAACAGATGGATTATCATGGTAGAAATTTGATTTATGGAATTATGATTTTTCAACTGAGGTGTGTAATCTTAGGTTGGGTTTGTCTTTTGTTGGTTCAAATCTGTTTGTTCAAATGATTACATCTCATAGTATATGGATAGTTTTTGTTCATGTTTATAATCTTCCTTCATGGATGTGTATGAAAAAATAATTCACATTATTTATTATACTGATATCATGAAATTTTGATATTTTAAATGATATAAATTCATAATTTTAAGATTTAATTAATGAGTTTAAACAACTTTGGGATATGGGTGTGCACACATTGGACACTTCAACAGAAAAAATATTTCAGATGTGTGTTGTGCTTTTATGGTCAATATATTATTTCCCTACATATGAAATGATATATAGTTGATGGATGAATGGAAAAATATATTGTCCAATTTTTATGAATAATACACAATCTAGAATACTTAAATACTGTCGTAGATTTAGCCTTAGGGGGTATCGATGCTTCTTTCTAATGGACAATCCATACACGAAGAATTATTAGAGATTTGATAATACTATTGACATCGAAAATCTACCTCAATGCATGTCAAGAAATGACGTGATTAATTAATCTTAAGATGTTAGTTTTTAATTAGGGAAATTTCAAATAAAATATAAAAAGAGGAAGAATGATGTAATTGAATCCAATTATAATTGGAAAAAGAAAAGTATATTTTTTGAGTTTAAATATTAGTCAACCAATTTTTTGTGTAGTTTTTTTACTAATGCACATTGAGAAAAATATATGTGAAATATTTCTTTAAATTCTTCTAAATATCAATAGTCAGACCAAATATGACTTATAATCAAATACTGAGTTGTAGGATTGTGGTATTACACTAGATTATCATCATGTGTGTATCAATGAAAATAAATGGAAGGTTCTTTGAGATTCTTTTTTGATGAAACATTTAAAGAAAATAAATTTATATAAAAATATAAGAATATCAATGTTACATATAGTTATTCAATAAATATATCTAAATGAATCAACATAAGATATTTAAAATCGAAATCCCAAAAAACATGATCATCACATCCTTCTTCGAAATTTATTCATATAGAAATTCATTATTTACTATCCAAAAATGAAATGGTTGTGGTGATTCAATTGTTCCATTTTTATAGATACCTTTGTGGTAAATGGTTATCCAACTCTTTATTGATAAAAATACCTGAAGATAAACAATTAGTTTTTTGTGAGTGAGAGAAAATTTGTCTACTAAAAGTTTTCACTTGTATACCACATCTAAATGCGCATCTACCAATGTAAATACTTCAAGTGGGACCCATTTCTTTTTAAGTGAATGTATCCTACTAAAATAAATATATAAATTATGAAGTATTAATTTTGGAAAAAGAATCATCTTGAAGGTTCCATCATGATAGTTAATCTGGCTCAGGATTATATGGATTTTTGTTCAAAGTATCTTTCTAATGTGAGAACAAGAGGTAATCAGCCCATGAGAAATGAAGATTATCATTATGGGTAAATTTAGAACTCATTTACATCTCTTAACCAATTAGGTATAATTCCTTGGTTATATACATTAGCAACATTATTCATTGAAGAGTGGGATATGGCACAACAAACAACATTTCATGATTGTGATTTGTTCAGTAACTATATTGAATATGCAATTTGAATATATATATGTTATGTCATATAATGAAATTTCAAATATACCTTAAAATATTATTATAATTTTATGTATGGAACGTAAATGAATTATAAAGAGGGTTAATAATTATTTGTCTTTGATAAAGATATAGAATATTTATAAAAAATAGTTCCCTTCATGGTTGAAATAAATTGTATGGACATTGCATTAATGAAACTAAAATTTATATATTCATTTAATTATATTATTCTTATATATTTCAGGTATTTATTTTTCCCATTGACCTTGTCTTTCAAGAATTAGTATCATTGGATTTTGGTTCATAATTTTTGATATTTTAATGAAAAACATTAATAATCAATGAAAATAAATTTTTTACAACTAGAACAGAGGTGAATAGGAGAACAATAAATAATGGTGTTATGTAAACTAAAACAAAAAACTATTATTGAAGTGTATCTAATAGTAGACCTTTATATGAACATGTTTCTTATTATGTAGTTGTTGAGAAAATACTATTTTTGGATTACTACTCTCATGGTCGATTCACTAGGATGAAATGGAAATGGTTTGATTCAATGAAGTGACATTGTAAAACTATTGATGAATTTATATTTATAGTTATTTACATGAGTCACTTACAGGATACAAATGAACTGTAAATTTTGGCATTGATGAAAAAAAAGTGTTTTACATGAAAGATATATTGATACTAGATTATGATGACATTATTGAAATAATTCCAAGTCATATTTTTAATGATGGTGGGAATGAAATTATCTCTATTGATTCCCCCATTGGTTTCGACCAAAATATTAAATTTGATGACTAAAATTGTACAATTTTTAAAATTTATATTGAACATGAAGTAGTCATGGGTAATATATTAAAGTAACCATATATTTTTTTATTTCATTCAGTTTATCTCAATGTGGGTTTATCCAGTTGATAGTATTGTAATTAAATTAATTTTATTTCTTTTTAGAATGAAATTTTTTATTTCAATTTTTTTTATTTAATTAGATTTATTTCCATAAAAAAAAGTCAGGGTTGAACTATTCTTAAAAACATGTATAACTTGATTTTAAATTAAAATTTATAAAACATTTTATTAAATACAAATCCTTAAAAAAGTATTTTAAAACTAGTTTAAGCCACTATTTTGTAAATTATTTTTTAAAAATCAATTTGAAATTAGTTTGAAACAGGTTTGAAGTTGTTTAAAACATGATTTAAAAGTAGTTATAAATATATTTTATCATTATGTAAAAATAGTTTCAAAACAATTTAAAACAATTCTATATTTGTTTTTAAATTTTTATAAATAGCCTAATAGTGGTTTTAAACTAGTTTGAAATAAGTTTAAAACTTTTTAATAAATATAACTAAAACCAGTTTTTAAAATTGATTTAAGTAATTTTTAAAAGAAGGATTATAATCGGGTTTTAAAAAAGTTTTAAAATAGGTTTACAAATAGTTTAAAATAGAATTAAAACAATTTTATAATAGGTTTAAAACCATTTATTGTAACTATTTTAATCGGGGTGTATATAATAGGATTTTATGATATATTTTATTTCTAGTTAGAATTCTAATTTGTATGAAAAATATTTAAAAACTATTTTTTAAAAAATTTCGATTTTAATATTATACATAATGTGAAATATATTGATGAATTATTATGGAATTTATAGTTTAACAATTATATATTGCTATGTGACCTTGGGAAACATTCTTTGGTTCCCACAATGAGTATAATAATTGCAATATTTTTCTTCTTCATTACATTTAATCTTATATTATAATTCTTTATCAAATTTCTTTTATGGAAAATCATTTGAACCACAATTGAACTTTATTTTGTCTACTATATGGGTTAGAATAAGGGAAATTCCTGATGGGGTGCTACAAGAGCTATAAAGGGCACCCATCAAACCCATTCACAACCTTAACTACTATAAAACATCCCATTTACCATACTGTTTACTTCTCCACTTTAGCCCCCAAGGATGTTCCCACCTATGCCTCCTTCATCATGTCATTTATTCTCTACTTATCATATACTATTTTCATATCCTATGATGTATCTTCATCTATACTATCACCATCCTACCATGTCTACACCACATCTATTTCATACTCATATTCTTCTAGGATCTAATGGCTATAATCCTTTATCTTCTACTCCAAAACATGTAGATTAATCCAAAAAATATTTAGAAGAAGCACATCCATCCTAGGATACTGATCACAAAAATCACACATATCTATTATAGTATAATGATCATCTTGGATTGGGTTTATTTTTTTAAGTGTATTAAATTATATCAAATAATTTATTAAGTTTTCATGTGTATTATGTCTAAATTTTTATTTTATCTTATTGAGTGGGATTTTCTGAAAAGTGGCACAGGAACACCGGTATGTGTGAATAATTGAACCATCAAACTCAAATAATGGAATATTATAATTAATATAAACCATGATTCATAAAAATGCTAGAAAATGTAGAAGATTCATTGTGATGTTATCCATATATAGTCATATTATTCTAGTGTAACCAGTATTATGGTGAATATTAGTAATCCAATCAAGAAGAGTTCATGGGATGAGATTTTGGTAAGAATTTTTTTAAAATTGAAATCTATATTTTTATTTTATTTGTTTTAATTAAAATATTCATCACATCTTCGATTTATGTTTCCCTATGATCAAGATGTGAAGGTGACATAGTTGATAAAACTTGGGGAATTATGTTGGTCAAATAAAAAAGATATATATGTTAATTGGAAGAGTAGAGTTGACACTGAGTTAGATGGTATAAAAATCTTCAATGATTTTCCAACTACACAATGCTATGAAATGTTATTTTATTGGAAGGCTAATGATTTTATGTTATTCTATAAATTTAACAGGTTATATTGAAAATTTAGTTCTTATTATTTGAATTGAATATTTTTTTTAGTTTTTATCAAGAAATAAATAAAATGAAAAAAGGCTCTATGAAGTACATTCACACTTGAGGGTGCACTACAATGAATGATAATAAGAGACAAAATGTAATTTTTTTACCAATTGAGTTTCACAAGGCACTATGAAAAATAAAAAAACAAATATTTACTGAATACATCCAAGTAGTATTTATTCTAATTTAATGGAATAGAATAAAAACAAACATAACCAACTAAACCATCAAATTGTTAATAGAACAATAGACACAAAAACGAAATAAAACCAATAGTAGTCAAAATAAATAAACCATATAAAATAAAAAATAAACCAGTCATATCTAATGAAACCCAGAATAAAATGAATTATACTGAACAAAAAAAGATCAAAAAAATGTTGAACTAAACTAAATAGGGGTTAATCAATTTAAATGGAATAAAAGAGAACTATATTAAAACAACTCTATGATCCTTTTACTAGTAGAACAGTACCAACCTAAATCGAATAGTGAAAATTAAGGTAAACCAAACTTACATAAACTATGTTGAACCAATCTAACACACCCTAGAATACCACAAACATAAAAGAACTGACTAAATTAATATTTTTGTGAATTAAATTAAATTAAAATAATGTAAAATATATCAATTAGAATAAAAATAATAAAAAATTAGATTAATTAAATAATAATGAAATGAATAAAAGGTAAATTAAATGAATTATAATAATTTAAAGGAATGAAAAAAAATCATTTAATAGAATTGAAAAATACCAAACTAGATGAAAATAGATGCATAAGTACTGACCCAAACAACAACTAATTTTAAAAACACAACTCAATTAGGATCCAACTAAATGAAATTATATCAAATAGAATAGAATTGAATTAAATGGATTTGAATCCACCTAACACATACAAAAATTTACCAAATAAAACCAAATCAATTTAAATTAAGATGAAACAATGAAACCTAAAATGACCTATATTGAACCAAACCAATTTTATTTAAACCATACTTAATTAATCTGGATATAAAAGTGTGAAGTTATCCTAATTTTCATTTCTTATAGGCTAAACTAACTCAACCCTAATTGAATTAATAAAAAAATAATGAAAAAATTAAAAAAATTGAAGATCCAATCTATCTTGACAAAATAAAAATATAAAAAAATTAATTTTAATATATAAAAATGTAATCAATGTTCACTGAAATTTAATTGAATTTGTTTTGGTTATTATCAACCCAATATTGATAAGAATGTTTAAATTTTTTTTCAGTTTCATATTATTGAATAATGTACTCTTATAATAATCAATGTCATATTTTGGAAAGCAACATTAAGCATCAAATGTAGTGTAACTCAAACAAAGTGTTTTTTCTTAAAAAGAAAAAGAGATAGAGGTGTTGTAAATGAAAAAACACAAGAAAAATTTAATATATTAATATTGTAATTTAAAATTCTTATACCTAATTCATAATTAAATATCTCAGTCATATTTTTAATAGTGTTACCTAGTGTCCCCTTATGGAAAAGAAAATGAAAACATCTGGGAAAATGATTATTTGAGATAGGTATTTGGTGAGGATAATTATATAAGAGTCTTATGTCAACCCAGGAAGTTCATTGTCCCCACTAGGTATTGGCCAACATTTATCACTTATAAAATATCTAGAAAAATTGAGCTACAAAATGATTGTGAAAAATTAGTTGAGGGAAAAATAGCTATAAATAATCTTAAAAGAGGTAAAATGGTTACCAGCAGTTCCTAAAAGCTATGATTTTTTAACGTGCATCACTTCCATTAGATGATGCTGTGGTTTTTGATACATATATGTCAATAATTTAATATTTATATAATACACCAGGTGATGGAAATAAAGGTTGTAGTAGTGGATAAGGTGATGACACTCCGGGTGATAATGATGATGCTGATGATGATGATGCTAGAAAGGATGTCTTTGATGTGTGTTGGGATCATGCTGGAGTAGTTTTCATGAGGAAGCTATTGATCCACTCCATTTTAGAGATAATTTTAATGATAAAATTATGTGTGTAATGGTTAATGACTAAAAATGATTATGTATATTTCATATCAATGATATCGTATTATTAATAGTCTTAAATCTATTGATGTAGTTATAAATTTGTTAAAATCTAAATATAATATATTTGTTCTTCTTGGATTGTGTGTTGTGATTGGTAATTTTTAATGGTTTTTTTTAATTTAGAGAGATTTTTTGTGGGTTTGTGGTTCTAGATGGGTATAATAATCTATAACAATGGTTCTAATTTACCATTGGTATGGAATAATACAAACAAGTTTCACATAACCATTGGTATGATAAATACCTCATGGTTTATACTAACAATTTCAATGAAAACTATTGGTATAGACCTATACTGATGATAAAGGACCCAACTAACCTTAGAACCATTGGTATATCCAATGCCGATGGTTGTAAACCTTTATTATAGTGTAATATTATAGAAATTATATATCAATATTTACCCAATGTGTTGTAGGGATATATAACTGTCACATAATGAAAACCATACTTATTTATTCCAAAAGATCATAAGACATTTATCATCTAATTATTTCATAACCCATGGGAAGGAAACGTATTTCATGAAATCCTATCTAAAAAATAATAATCATAGTCCATATAAATAATGAAAGTGGATGGTATCATAACATAATATCCCTAATGAAGAATAAAAAACCTTAATGTATTTTGATATATATAAAAAATAACATTCTAGTAACATTTGAACCATTATTTGAAAACAAGAGAAAATATCATTTTCTTTTGATAACATTTTAAATAAGAAATCCTAGAATATTGAGAAAATAGTTCCCTTTGAAAATAACATTGGGGACTTGTAATGGAAGCTTCAAAGCATTGAGTGGTCATAATAGTGGGAAATTTTGTTCATTCCATGTATGTTAAAACAAATATTCCTTACACAAATTTTTTATAATGTCAAGAGTAACTCATTCAGTCAACAAAAAGATGATTCATTTTAATTTTTTTAATAAATTAAATCATGGTTAAAATTTAAATTAAAAATTCATTGGATAAAAAAACATTCTTTGAATTTTTTTAATGAAAATGTTAAAATGGAATAAAAATAAAATCATCTACTAAATAAAAAAACAATTTCAATTTCCTTTATAAAACTTTATCTCATTCTCTTGAGTACATGAACAATGGAAAATAAAGGATGACCTATAATATCTGAAAATAACTACAGGATAAGAAGATACATATGATTTGGTAGATAAATAACATATAATTTCATCATGATAAATTTAATCCTAAACAATCTAGGTAAAAATAATATTATAACCTAAAACCTTTACCACAATAGTAACTTTAGAGTCACAAAACCATGAAAATAATTACATAAAATGAAATATTAAATAAAATGAATGTAAAAAATATTTAGGAAAAATATTAAAGTAATGTTATATACACCACATGAAAGAAATAATTTGTGAATATGACATATGTCTCATGGAAACAAAAATGTGTTATAAAACCCTTACTTGGAGTTTGAATTACTCCATTTGTTCTCTAACCTCTAATATAATAAATATAAAATTATTATAATTTGATAAAATAACAATTTATACACTTTTAATTTCATATATTATACACTTATGACATTTAAACACACACTTATTAATAGTTGTTTATTAAATTCAATATTTCTGGGTGTTAACTGATTTATTTTATCAGGAATGTTCTTGTTCGATAATTCTAGTCCTTGTAATTTGATCATGGTTCCATAATATCCAAAATTTTAATAACTATATAAATATCATAAATATTAATTACATAAATTTATATTAATCCATGAAAGGTAGAAGTAGAAAAAATAACTAGATCATTCATGAATATGGTAATCCATATGTACACATTAACACTATTTTCATTTTATAAAAAAATAATGCAATAAAAATAATATTTTATCATTAAAATTCTATAATTATATAAAAAATATGATATATAAATATTAAATCCTTTGTAATAAAAGACCATCAAATATGATGATTGAAAATAAATTATATCACTACATTGAGGTAGTATCCCCCACATACGCACAAGCGATTATTTGAATTAACATTTATTAGAAACTAGGATGGATAATTATGATTCTATAATAAAAATTAAATTTTTGTATATTTTGGACAATAGTGTTATTATTTTATCATTAATAACATATATTTAAAGGATTAATAATTAGAAATAAATTGAGTGAGTCTTGGTAATAAGATTACATATTCTTCAGTAGTCCTCATTTGGATACCTTTTTAAGTGCCCATGGAATGGTCATTTAAGAAGACATGAACCTATAATTAGTAGATAGATAAGTTTATAATGGTAATTAAAGGGGGGTTCTCAAGATATTTGGATCAATAATGTGTAAATAAAAGAGGACAGTGACTTCCCTTTTATAAGTTGGTGAAGGGACACACCTTCAATATTTGAAAGGATTAAAATATTATTAATTAATTTTCATAGAATAGTATCCCATAAATAATTCAATTTCAAGTATAAAGGGATATAGTACTAAATAAATTCCTAAAATAATAATTATTATGAAAAATTATGTCCTTATCACTGAGTTTTATCCTAGTTTAACCTAACTTACACTTGTACCGTGTTGGAAAATTTTATTGTTTTTACTATTCATTATCACCAAAAATTTAGTTCAATTTATTACATAAAACGAATTTTTCGCACTAAAAATATTGAATCAATTTAATAATATTCAATATTTATTATAGGTATAAATTTATTTTAGAACAAACCCACAAAATGAACCAAATAATTTTTCTCCATCATAATACATTTTTAAGTCTAAAACATTTTTATACAAAAATTAAGAATAATTTCAATTAGTTTGAAACTAATTATAATATATTTAACAAAAGAAAATAATTAAATTTTAATTTAAAATTAAAAAAATTGTACTTTGTAAATTATTGAATATAAAATATAGTTTTGAATGAAATTTTTATTTTTTCACCATTCACTGAAAAATTCACATTTTCAAGAAAAATCCCTCTATTTTACCTTAGGATTTTTTTATATGATGATATGAATGATTATAATATTTATATAAAATTAAATATATAAAATTTTAATAATTTAAATATAATATATCTGCATACAATTTAATAAAAACAATTTTTGAAGAAAACATATTTTGAAGCATAAAATGACATTATTGAAAATTGAGTACTTATTTATCAATAAATTTTCATTATATAAAAAATTTATACATATTTTTCATAATTTTATTGTTATTATTCATACCTAAAATTTAACATATAAGTTATAATATTAATATCTGTAAAATCATAATTCAATTGTATATCACTTCTTGTTTAGACTTGGTGTTCTTTGTAAAGAGCACTATGAAATAATTAATGTTTATTTAGAAGGAAATACATATAAAATATTATGTTATTATATTAGACCCTAATTAAAATTAATTTCACTCAAAATTCCATCACTTTGATAGAAACAAGAGAGGATATGTCTGATTCATCACATCCTTGGGATCCGTTGTAGTTTCATTGAAATTTTGATTAATCTAAAGAACATTAACCCACAGATTAATCTTATTACATAGCACATTATATCTTTGATACATTATTTATGCCATTTTTTATTCATAGTAAATATCCATATCTAGAATTAAAACCTCTAATTTATGTATATATGTTGTATTAGGTATGCATTTCCTTAGGAGAGATACATTGAACACATCATAAACTTGAGAAAGGTTTTATAGAAGAGACACATGATAAGAATCAATCCCTATTTGATCAAGAATATAAATTGGTATAATATAAATATAGATTATATTTCCCTTTTTTCTAAATATTATATCATCCTTTGATAGATAAATTCGTAGGAACAACAACCCAACAACTTTGAATTATAAATTTCATCGATGATTATAAGCCTAAATTTTTTGTCAAATATGAACTACCTTGATTTACAACTGAATGACTCTAAATTTATCTTAATTTCCATCAATTATCTCAAGTACCAAAATATTTCATACAAAAAATTCATTCCATCATGTTGGTGTTCTTAACTTCCTTCCATTAAGGGCTTCATACCATTTTAATTTTTAAGTGAAGGCTATTGTTTTAAGATAATTACACCGAAGATGGTATTGATCCCAACCACCATTGAAATATAGATAATTGGATGTGAAAATATTAAATAGGTTTTTAATCGTCATCTCATATAGACCATCTATATGTGTATGATAAGAAGAACTGTAATACAACTATGAAACCAAATATTTCTGAAGATATCACTAGAAAACTGGTGTAAATTTAGCTATTGATCAGATACAATAAAATGTTGTACTCTATAGAACCTTACCACTTCCTTAATGTATATTCTAGAAAAATTACCAAGATATAAATCTTCTATGATATCAATAAATCCTACTGACATCATAATGTGATCAAATGAAACGCGAATAGTAGTATTGAATTTAGATGTTTCAGGATGTCTTGTTGTGGAATCAATGGTGATATTTTACAATTTACATTATAGTATGGGTAATGTTTGTAACATCACCTTATGAATATCTCTCTAATACTTAACATTTTGATATGCCCATCACCAAGACACATACTCTGTAATATCAGTTTTTATGTTTTCCTAACAAAAGTACTCTTTTATATCTCCATACATCTTTGTACTTATAACGTGAATGAATAATGTTGATATATGTTATTATTCTAGTATCACCTTCTTCAATTTTAGTAGTGATGGGAAATATATTGGATTCATGAACCTTTTTATTCCATAATAATAAATTTTGAACTCAAGATCATTTATCACCTTATTTTTCAACTGTACATCTTCCTTTTATGCCTCTTTAATCTTGAAATTGATATATAGTTGAAGACACAATTGAGCAAGATATGATTTTTCCCTTCCTTTAAGATTTCCAAAACCATCCTTTATAAACCCATAAATATTTTATATTTTTTGATCCTCATCATAGATAATCCTGAATAATCCCTTTTACTCAAATTATTTACCACCTTATTCACCCTCTCAAAGTGGTAATGTATTAAGGAATCATAATATTTAATAAACTCAAACCATCTTCTCCGGTTCATGTTTAACTCTTTTTGTGTGAATATATAATTTTTACATTTTATGATTAGTTTACATGACACAATTTTCTCCATATAGATAATTTTTCCATATCTTTAATTCCTAAATTACCATAACTAACTCCAAATTATGAGTACGAAAGTGTTTCTGATGAACCTTAAATCAACATCAAGTATAATCTGTCACTATATATTTTTTCATGATGGTTCATCCAAATACCTTCTTCAATTCATCATTGTAGATCACAAAAACATATCTAATACATGTTATTGTGAGAACATGTGCACTGATGAACCTTATTTTTATCTCCCTAAAATTTTCATCACATTTATATATCAAAATGAACTAAACTCTCTTCTAATTTAACTTGGTGAGTTAATTATATAGTCATGATAAATTCTCCAAAACGAATCAATAATATCTATCAAGACCAAGAAATCTATAGAACTCAGTTACTGTGGTTGGTCTATGATAATGTTCAAAAACATATTTCTTTTATGGATCCATTTATATATCCTCTATTGAGATTATATGACCTAAAAAGGAAAAATTCTATAGATAATATTCAAAAATGGTAAATTTTTCGTAATGATTATACTTCCATGGGATATTTAATACAATCCTCAAGTGATATTCTTGATCTTTATTTCTATTAGAATATTTAAGAATATGTCCTATAAATACTAAAAAAAATTGATCAATGTAATATCTAACGACTCTTTTAATTAAATCAGTGAATATAGTGGGGGAATTAGTAAGACCAAATGGAATCACTATAAATTCATATTGTCTATAACTTTCATAGAATTCTATCTTAGGTATGCCTTAACTTTTAACTCTTAATTGATAGTGTCCATATTGAAGATAAATCCTATAAATTATTTATATTATCTTGATTGATTGTAAAAAATAATCAATACAGGATATAGGATAATTTTTATTGATTGTGACCTTGTTTATTTCTTGATAATCAATATACAGTCCCATCGATCCTTATTTCTTCTTAAGAAAAAGAAGTGGTACCCCCATGGTGATGAAATTTTCTAAATGAATCCCTTATAAAAATTCACCTGGAGTGGCTACTTCAGTTCCAACAACTGAATTGGGGCCATACTATATAGAATAATTGAAATAGGTGTAGAGTCAGGCATGAGATGTTTTGAAAACTCAAATTTATGATTTAGAGGAAGATTATGATACTCTTCTGAAAAGAAATCAATAAAATCTTGTACAATAGGTATATATTCTATGTTGATTATCTCCCCAACCATATGTGATAAACAGTCATTTTGAGTAGGAATTAATTACCATATAATTTATATAATTTCCATTATAAATTAATATTTATCATCACACTGAAATAAGAGAATAGGTTATTACAAAATTTAAAATTTTATTTCCTTAATCTATAAATTTGTAACTGATCTATGTAGATAATGCTAATAAATGATAAAAATAAAATAAAATTATAATAAATATTGAACAACAAGAATACTATTATAAAAATAAACATTAAATCCATAATTCATGAGTGTGAATTAATTGCCCATATTCACTTTAGTGATAAACAATGAATGTTCCCTTCCTTGGTCTAGGAGTTATCCCTTATATTAGGTCCCTAACACAGATTATTCTCAAGTACCATTAACACAATACATTAAAAAATTAAGGTGAAATTGGATGAAAATTATTTGATTCTATCAAACTATTTATTTTCATCAACAAATAGTTGATTTATAGCCATCGTTTCAACAAATATAATCTCCTCTTTTTTACCTCTGAGACAATTTCATGGATGATTATACATATATTCTTAACATGTAGAAAGAAGAATCTTATTTTATCCATGGTTTTTATGAAAATAAATTTTTATCATATTATTCTTGTCAAGAAACTCACCCAATATGAGTTTTTTAATCATATAATTAGATAAATGAGTATGAATGATCACAAGGTTTAAAATTCATTCTGAAGTTTCATTTTAAATCTCATGAAGATAACTATTCCATTATTAATCACATTTAGTATTAACATGGTTCCTTTGGGTTCAAGATAGTGATATAAATGAAAAACTATAGTATAAAAGGCAATAATACTTTTAAAAAACTATATCATCATGAAAAAAATAATTTATAATATCTCAAAGTCACAACACATTCATTAAAATCTATTACCCTTTTGGATTAATCTAAGTTATCCATGGCCACTATCTATCCCAGTCCTTTATAATAGTTCATAAATAAAATGTGGATTAACCCAAGAATATCCCCTTGGAGTATCAAAAAAGGTGCAAAATAGGGGTTTATAACAATTATAGTTGAGATATACACAAGAAAGTATTCTTAGTGTTATTACCCCTAGATGAATATGTGTCAAAACCATAACACGTTCTAGTATCTAGACAAGGATTTTTTCTTAGTTAACCACACTCCATTATTTACTATAACTTAGGATATTCCCCTTTACTTAGTCTTAGACTAAGGGTTCTTATTAATCTTCAATCATCCTAGTTTATAAAAATAACTAAACAATTTTATGATACCAATTGAGTTGACACAAACTTTACATACATAAATATTACATCTTATTAGATAAATATTCAATACATAACATTAGTATCCATCATAGAACCATAAAGTTCTAGTGACATTAGAAACTTTAATACAATAAAAACTAGTACATAAAGGATTTTCATAATCTCCCCAATCGTTCTTCAAAATAGATCCATTCTTAGACAAATCACACCTAAAGCCTTTTTCATATCCTAGGGAAAAGTAAACATAATAAAAGGGTGAACATAGATTCTTAATTTTGAATAAAATAGTTGATATAAATCAATGATAATATGAAAGAAAAAGATAATCATAAAGGTTTGTGAAAATGGTAATAACTTACAATAATCATACATAATAAGTCCAAAATATTTAATCATGAATCATGGAATAAGGTTATATCAATCAAAATAAATATGATACAAGACTATAAAATCATGAAAAATAAATCTTGATCTATGTGAACATATCATAAGAAAAAGAAATAAGTTTTTAACATAAACATAATTATTGAAAATAATTTCATTGTTTAAGGATCATAGTGAAGTATATCAAAGTTTACTGGGTTCACTCCCCATTTCATCATATAATTAGTCCAGGGTCACTCCCAATACTACCATATTGGACATTGCCCCTTACTGAACTAGGTTCAGTCCCTATCACAGTATAAATTATATTATGATATATCCATCACTGTCTAATTTATTATAGGGTATTATAATTATAGGATGACCAATCAATTAATGAAACCTACTCATATGTGTGTACGAAGATCATAAATCATCCCTCATATCATCATTTAATAACTTATGTAAAGGAAATGAGTTTCATAAAATCATCAATAAATAATCATCAATATAAGTCATCCATATAAATAAATTAGATGCTGTCATACAATCATATAACCAACTTAGTATAAATATATTTAAAGTATGTTTATATAATTAAAAAATACCACTAAAAGATCATTTGAACCTTTCATTTAAAACATGAAAAAAATCCTTTTGTTTTTATAAATTTTTAACAATTTTTTTATAATATTGATAGAATAATTTTATGTGAAAATAAATAGGGAAAATTGTAAAAAATATCAAAATCTTATGATAGTGGTAAATCTCACTCATATTGTGTATGTTAAAATAAAGAGTCCATTCATATTTTATGTAAAAAGACTAAATTACATCATTTGGAAATTAAAAATAAGTTTAATTTTAATTATATTTATTGAATATAAAACATTTTTAATGGAATTTAAATATTTTTTAAAAGATATTAAAAACATTCCTAATTTTTTACAGAAATCATGGGCATGGGAAAAAAATATTCTCAACCAAATAGTAAAACAATGTGAGTTTTCCATAAAATATTTCTATTAGTATCATAAGAAAATAAAGAGAGTAAAATGAATTGAAAATATGTAATATCAATAAATTAATAGTCAAGAATAAGATTTATAATATTTTTTAGATAAATATCTTATAATTTTATTAATTTAAGATTAATCATAAACAATCCTAGTAAGAATGAGATTGTAACGTAAAACTCTTACCACTTTGGTAACATTAAAATAATAAAACCAATGAAAGAAATAACTTTAGATGAAACATCAAATAACTTAAATATAAATATATTAATCACATAAAATATAAAATGGGTATTATATATTCCATATTAAATAAATAAGTTGTGAATATGACATATGTGTAATAGAAACAAAACTGATATGAGAAGTCCTTGCCTCAGGTTTGACTTTCTACTTAAATGATCTAACATCCTATATAATAAATTTAAATTTATTTTAAATATATATAACCATATATATAATTATAATATATATATATGATATTATTATCATATTCCAACACAGATCAATTAATAATTATTTAATAAAATCGTCATCTCTTGGTGTTTACTGTTTTATTTTTTTCATGAATTTATAGGTTTGAAATTTACGATCCTTGTAATTTTACCATGGTACCATCAAATAAATAATTTTAATCATGATATAAATATAATATATTTTCATTATATAAATATTTAGGGTCCTCTATAAAAGGAATATATAGAAAAATGAATTTTACCATTCATTGAGATTGTAGTTTGTATGTAGGCATGAACATTATTATAATTTTCTAATGAAAATAAATAATTAAAGTTAAATAATAATTTTTAATTATAGACCCATAATTATATCATAAGAGTAATATATAAATATTAAATCCATAAAAATAATCAACCATCAATGATGGTTATGGAAAATGAATTATATCTCCATGTGGATTTGGTAATCCACATGTATGCACTGGCGGTACTTTTATTTACCATTTGTTATAAAATAAGGTGGATAATGGTGGTTACATAATAATAATTATTTTTTGGTATATTTAATATATTTATTTATTATTTTATTATTAATACCACATATATAATGTTGGTAAAAGAATAAATAAATTGAAAGGGGTTGGGTAAGATGATTACCTCTTCTTTGGTTATCCTTTTTTAGATCCCATATTAAATATCATTAATTTTTTTAAGAAAAGAAAATATAATTTTTTGATAGGGAAGTTGATAAATGAATTGGATAGGGGTAGTTCAAGATTAGTTCCTCAATAATTTTTAAATAAAATAGGATATGTGGTTCCCTTTATAAGTGAGGGGAGGAACACAACTTGAATATTTTAAAAGATTAAAATATTATTAAGTCGTTTTTTATGGAAAAGTGTCTCATAAACAATTAAATTTAATGAATATGTTGATAAAGGTATAAATAACCTCATCTAATAATAATTAAGATAAATATTTTTGGCATTAACACATAGTTTTATCCTAGGTTAACCCAATTTTCTATTTTACCATGGTGACACATTTTGGGGTTTTACAATTCATTAAGAAAAAAAATAAAGTTGAACCCATTATATAATATTAATTAATGTTATTAAAAATATTTAATACATTTTATAGGATTCAGTTTCATTATTTTTCAAAAATTAATTTTAAAATAAACCTATAAAACAAGAAGAAAAAAATTTCCTAAAGAATACATTTTTATGTATAAAAATGTTTTTATACCAAAATTAAGAATAGAAATGATTAAAACAAAATTAATTGGATTATGTTAAATGGAAATATATTATTATTTTTAAAATAAATTTAATACAATATGGAACTTTTAAAATACATGAATAGAGAATTCAATTTTATGTAAAATATGTATTTTTTACTATTCACTAAAAAAACTATCAATCCAAAAAAGTTCACATTAAGATAATTTTTTTAGGATGATTTCAAAAATGAGATTCTTTTTATAAAATATAGTTTATAAAAGTGGGAAAAAATAATTATAATATCCACAAAGAATATAAAATAAAAACCATTTTTGAATTATAAAATGACTTTATTGAAAATTGGGTACTTATTTATCAATAAATTTTGATTATATAAAACATTTATAAATATTTTTCTCAATATTAGAATTGTTATGCATAGTTATAATTTAACATATTTTCTTATAATAGTCACATCTAAATAATCATAATTCAATAGTATGTCATGGTTTGTTTAAACATAGTGTTGTGTGTAAAGAAAGATATCAAATACATCATGTTTATTTCAAAGGAAATACATAAAAAATATTATGGCATCACAATATCCATTTCCTTGGTTTTATTATGTTTATGGGTTATGTATGATTTTGTTATGTGTCACACATATGCATGAAAATTTTATGAGTATGATGGGTGGGACTGAAATTATATATCCCCTAAATGATTTGGGTAATGTTGTCATATTTTGAGATACCATATATAGTGCATGATATTTAAGCCTAATACATAATGAAATCTCATCTTCAAAATGATACTTGAATTATACTTATGAAGTTATATATTATTTTGTTTCCATATTCTCATGATTCCATGATCTTATGATATTGGGTTCCTTATTCCATGCTTCTATTTTATAGGCTCCTTGTCTTTTATGATATCATGTTTTTCTCTTGAGTTATGTTACACTTCATCCTTATTCTCTTACTAAGATGTATAGCTCACCCTTATCATTTATGTATTTCCCCAGGATATACTTTGATGTAAAAGAAGATAAATGTTATTTCAGTGTTTTTTTTGAAAGATAAAAATTAATGATGTTGTAGTTTATGTTTTATGTTTATGTAATATGTATCTAATCTCCAAAATACACTAGTCCTCTCGAGTAATGGGTTTTTTTAAAATTAATTAAATTACATTTGTATGAGACTCGATATACTATATTTGTTAAAAAATAATACTTAAATTATTATTTAAAATTAATACTATAATTTATTAGTAGAAACCATGGGGATAAATATAAATATAGAAAAATATTCTAAAAATTTTATAATGTAAAGAGTGTTTGGTTTCCAAGAAATAATATCTCTATATAGATACAATAACTTGATATATAATTTATATCATACTCTCTTAAGGTTAATTAACCTAAAAACCTTAATTGGGTATAAGTTTCATCATCACTTAATTACCAACATGTGGGTCTAACTACAAAAAGGTTTTTATACCCTCAAGGGATATTATTTAAATTATTATCATTTTATTTATGACCAATTATGAATTATTTTAATATATTGTTAAAGTATTTCATTATATGATGATGTAACATATGACCGGTTCCATAATACACTAAAAATAAGATTCACTGATTTACTGATGTAATAATTTTTTCATATATATATTTAAGGTATATAAGTGTTTCATTAGATCTAGAAGTGTGGTATTATAGGTATCTCAGTTACTACCAGATCAAGGTTTATTAATTTTTGTGGATTAGGTTAAATAATCATGTATCAAATATAACATAAATAACATATATAAAATCTAATAAATTCATATGTTAATGTATACCAGTCCTTTATGAGTTATTATTTATATGATCATAGTTTTACTTTATGTGATATTTAATTTTATTACTCTCATCCCTTAATCAACCTTATTTAAAATACATCTAGAAATATGAGAAATCATGCAAAAAACCTATTTTATGGGATATATAATTATTTCCCTAATGAGATGACTACTATGATGGGTGATGGAGTTGAGAACCAAATGAAGATACTTTCAAAACATAATCAAGTTATGAATTGTGACACGATTCATATAGAATACCCTCCTTCTCCCAAGAGAGAGAGAGAGACTGTGTGTGTTTTTGTATTATTTTTTATTCATTTATTTGATAAAGTCCACCCATATTTAAAATATTTTTTCATCCCCTAATTATAGAACAATAGATTAATTTCATTGAATTTTTTTCCCTTCACTCGAAATAAAAGAACTTGAGAAAGTCATACAGGTCATCTATCACTTAGATAGAGAAAATGATCAATGGTAGAAAATGATCAAGAATATAAATACCAAAGAATAAATAAAATCAATAGAGTGGGTACGATTAAATAAAGTATTTTTTAAAAAATATTTTCATCACACTCTTCATATTAAAATGTTGAGGGAGTTCCAAGGACTCAAGAAAATATAAGATGAAATAATCATGTATTATGAGGTAAATCTCACAAGTCTTTCTAGTTGCACCTGTATTTTTTTTCAGTGACACATAAATTAAGGTTTTCCACTTATTTAGAGGACTAAATCAGAGTCTCTAAAATATTATGGAAATTAATGAATTTAACAAAAATGTGGACATTGTCTAATGTCCCCTTAACACTGAGATGGATTTTATCGATTCTTAATGATCTCATTAATTTTGAGATAGAAAGAGGATAGTGGAGTTTAATTATATATGATAAATGGATAAATATCACATAGTGAATAAAATAAAACATCCCACTTTTCATAAGTGTAGGAATAAGAATCATAGAAACTGTTTAAAGGGAATAAGGATATATTTTAATTGTTGAAGGAGGGGCATCAGTCCAATGACTGTCAAAGGGAGATAAAAAATACCAGCAATATGATGGAAGAACATAAGGTTTAGATAAATTCTCATCCAATAATATAACGTTTAAACTACAAGGAACATGATAACTATTCATGTAAATGTTATAATCCATGGGTCCTTAGGGATAACCAATGAAAACAACCTCTATGGATAATAAAAAAGGATGAGATTATGGAATCAGTACTATTGAGGTGGATTATGAAAATAAAGGGGGAGAAAAGAACAATTTTTATTCATTAAAGAATAAAAAATTTCTTACATTATTCTTGTTATGTGCATCCATTCATAACATTCATTTTTATAACATGTATTGCAACACTACTTCAAAACATGAATGTTGAATTATTAGTGAAAACACCAAGTGGTGAAATTTTTTCATCTAAATTTTATAACTCTTCCCCTATTAGAATTGGTGGAATGAATATCCATAAAAAACATTTTATACTCTATTTAGTGGAATTCGATGCTATACTAGGAAGAGATTAACTATCATTATATGAATAAAACATCAGCTGTTAGGAGAAGGAAATCACTTTCCATGTCCCAAATCATCCATTTATTATATAAAAGTGTAAGGAGGAGGATGAATATTCTTTAGAAATTTTTTACCAATATTGTATTTTTTTCTTATTTGTAATATTATCTTACTCCAATGATTAGGATAAAAGAGTGTATCATCCATGAAGATATGAACTTTGTGAGGGAATATGCTAATGTATTCCTCAAAGATTTTCCTTTTATTATTAATGAATGGGTGTTTTAATTCTCAATTTAATTTATACCGGGATCTCTTCCAATATTAAAAACTCCTTATAGAATGTACCAAATTGAATTGGAATAATTAAAGAAGAAACTATAAGAGAATCCAAATTCAGTTTTATATTCCCAAGTACTTTACCATGGGGAACACCGGTCCCCTTTATCCTAAATATTGAAGGGTAAATTTGAATCTAAATTAATTATCATGAACTCAACCAAATCATGTTATACAACATGTATCATCTACCTGGATTAAAGAATTATTCTATAAACTATATGGGCCTAAATACTTCTATAAAGAGGATATTCAATCAGGATTTCATCAATCAAATATGAAGAAGAATGATATTACTAAGACTAAATTTCAGAAAAAATGAACACTATGAGTTCATAGTTATAAAATTCAAACTCACTAATGCTCCCACAATCCTCATGGAGTCGATGAATATTTTCTACATAAATTAACTTTAAAAACATATGGTAGTATTTATTGATGATATTGTTTTACACTCCAGAAGAAATAAGTAAAATGAGGAGTATTTGAGTACTGAAATGAATAAACTGTGGAAGAATAATTCAGATGAAAAGTCAATTAAATGTAAGTTTTGTGTGGTACATGTACTATTATTGGGGTGTTTTATCAAGAGTAAAGGGATATTTATGGATTCTTCAAAGACATGGGTGATTGGGGAATGAAGAATACCAACATATATATTAAAGATCCAAAATTTACTCATATTTTTTGGATAATATCAGAGATTTGAGAGAAACTTCTCATGATTTTCAAATATTCTAACCAAGATAACTCACAAGGGAGTGTATTTTGTCCTAATTGATGAATATAAAAATATTTCCAAAGAACTAAAAAAGTGTATAACCTATAATCGCACTTCTACTATGTTTTTATGTATTTTTGATCTAAAATGGTGATCCAGAAAAGGTATTGGGTCACATTCTCATGAAAATATCATAATGTGATAGCTTCTTCCTCAAGACAGTTGTATGTTCTTGAGTAGAATTATCCAAAACATAATCTAGAGCAGGATTTGATAATATTTTTATTTATGATTTAGAGTAATTAACTATATTAGGAAAATTGTGATATATATAAATATATATATTATAAGAGGTTTATGTGCATATTTCCTTAAAATAAGGCCAAAATACACCAATTAATGTTATAAGAGTTAATAAAGAATTATAATTTCTCAACCCACTACTACCATAATAAGGAATTTGAAGTGTATGATGACCTAAGTAGAAAATATCCTATAACCTTATACATGACAGGGATTGTGAATGATCTAATATTCTTTAGAATTTAAACTATGGACATGAGAATAATAATGGAAGGATCCATATCTTATCTTATTCAAATGATAACTCAACCATCTTTCTGGGAGAAGAGTAAAGATGATAAAAGAAATTATCTGGATATACAAAAAAAATAGGATTATATAATAAAAGGAAATTACTATAAGTTTATCATTGAGAAAGATGGAATTTTTTGATTCGGTACATGGATATGTTGGCTATCAAAGCCTGAGACAAAGAAGGATCTGTTGAATGATTCACATAGATCAACATTCTCTATCCACCCATAGATGGAAAAGATGTATTGAGATCAATATGAACATTTCAAGTGGGAAAATATGATGAAATATATTTATAAATATCTATCCAAGTGCCTGATATGTGACCAAGTGAAGTTAGAAGAAAAAATCTCCAAGGCGATGATGCAAACATTACACATACCTTCATTGAAATAGGAGAACATCACCATAGATTTTTTAATTGGTATTCCTAATATATCCAATGAAAATAATTCAACATGAGTTGTGGTGGACCATATTACCTAGGATACTCACTTCATCAACATTTTAGAAGAACTCCTAGTCAATCATCTGGTAAATAATTACATTATAGATGCTGTGAAGTTTCAAGCAACACCAGTATTGATTATATCTGGTTGAGATTCGAGGATCACCTAATTTATCTAGAAAAGTATTCAACATGCCTTTAATATAGATTTGAACTTTAGAATGACTTATCACCCCAAAAATGTTTTAAAATATGAAAGAAATATCCATACATTAAGGACATGATGAGATATTTTTCCTTGGAATTCAAAGGAGGTTAAAACTCATTATTTGAGTTCTCATTAGATAATAGATTCCAATCAAGAATTCAGATGGGTACTTATGAATGTCTATATTGGAATAAGTGTATAATTATTACACATTGGTATGAAGTTGGAGACCCTAAGAATTTGGAATTTGGAATGGTATATGAAATGGCACTAAAGGTCAAGTTAAATTAAAAACACATTAGAGAAGCATATAGTTTATTTAAGAGCTATAATATTAATTGATGATGAGACATGGAGTTTTTAGTTAGTGATATGATATTAATTCATATATCCCTAAGGAAGAGAGTTAGGATTTTTAGTTACAGGGGAAAGCTAATTCATATACATGTTATCCCTTTGGAGATTCTTGATCACATTAGAGTTGTAGCATACTGAATAGAAATCGCACCAAACCTATACCAAGTACATGATGGCTTCCATGTATCCATCTTGAAGAAGTACATACCATATTCCTCACAAGTACTAAATCTAGATGTAGTATAGTTAGATGATTATATCTCTTATGCGGAGTATCTAACAGAGATCTTAGAACCTAGAGAAAATGTTTTACTCAACATGAAAACTCTCTTGGTCAATGTACATTAGTTCAAACATAACTAAAAAGATGGAAATGTGAACCTAGGTAAGTAATTAAATTGAAGATCCTTCATATATTTTCATTTTAGAGTATGAAATGAAATTTGGATGGAGACATTTATATCATGGGGAAGAATGTTAGGACCCATAATATTATGAATGATGTTTCCATAATAAATATGTGTGTGTCATATTTAGTATTACATTATATCATAGAACACATGTAATTAATAATGAAAATACAAAACACTTAATTATTTTATTTTTAAAATTACATTTAGAGAATAAATATAATCAATAAAATAATGAGTAATACAACGGGAAAATAAATTGGAAATAAAATAACTAGAATAGAAAAATCTATTCCATATAGGTCTCCTAGAAAAACCACACTGAAGAACAATAATTTAAAAAGGAAAATAATTTTAGTAATACAATTGAAATTTTGGAAAATAAAATATGTATATAACCATTGGAGGAATTGAGGTAAATGATGGATAATGGAAATAAATGGTAATTATAGAAAGCATGAAACCAATATTATCATTTGAAATTTTATTGACGGAATTTTAATCTAAAAATTAGTAATAATAACCTATTCATTATAATAATGAAACGACTAATGGAATAGTAAAATAATATTTTAGTATATTATAAAAATATAATAAATTTATATCCCATGGAAGTTGAATATAATTTTTAAATATGATAAGCTAAATATATTATATAAAAGAATAATAATAATATTTTTGATATAAAAAAATATGTTTAATTTATATTAAAATATATTTTTATTATAATATTTTTTAAATTAATGTTTTTTATATAATGTTTTCACAAAAACCTATTTATTTTTATATGAATGATAATGCAATTATATGAAATTAAAAGTACATTTTCTATGGGTCTAAAATTTTGTTGGGTCATAAAAACTAGTGTTTTTAAATAAATATAAATTTTAATTTTAAAAAATAACGGCAAAATATATAGAATATTATTTAGATAAATCAGATTTATTTTTTTAATAATCTTTTTAAAATTATCATAGTATAATTTTTTTGTATATTTCTTGAAATTGATGAATTTGTGGTGAATAGTAAAATATGACAAAATACTGTATTTTATATTAAAATTCAAATACATGAATAATTAAATAAGGTATGATGTAATATTTAATGAATGGGTAGGGATGTATAGAAAATAGAGAGGGGGTGGGGGTGAAACAATGTTTGTGCCTTTTATTCTAATTTATATTTTTCATCACTTTTCCTTTTTACCTATGTCACTTATTAAAGTGAATGGTTCTCTTTTCCTCTTTCTTATCCTTTAAATTCTATTCCAAACAAAAAAATAATGAAGGAAATTATTTATAAGGATAAAAATTAAAAAATAATAAGGGGAGCATTTGATGTGAATGGGAAAACCCCACAATCACGTGACCCACTAGTAATTAACCAATGAGCAACAAAATGGTAGACTATGTCCTTGAAAACCATATTTTCAGTATAGTTTATCAATAGTTCTTTGATGATTACCGCACATTGGTTCCTCCCAATCCTTACAATTATAGATATTGTGCACTTAAGTATTCTTTATCTTATTCTCTTACTCACACAACAACATGAATGCAACTCTATTTCTTATTCTCTTATATACGTGGATATGCACAAAAAACTCATTCTTATTCATTTTATTTTTAACTACAGACTAATACTTCTTATTCACTTTCATGAGTATACGCCACTTCTTTTGTGAAAATTGATATGCATAGAAATTACTAATTCTCTCTGCTTTATTCTTTAATCTTATTTATATCCTTCTAGTCCCTTCAGTGTTGTATGACTATATTAGTTATTCTTTTCTTCCTCTTTAGTGAACACAAATAAAAACACTAGAACACTATCCAATTTTTTTGATACTTATAGCTTTATAAGTTTTATGCAGTATCAGTTCATCTTATTAACATATATTATTATTCTCATAATAACATAGTCATAAATTTTTATTTCACCATACCTTTCTATATTGATCTACAATGTATTTATGTAAAATAATACACTATAATCTATTTTTACATAATATCGTTCAACATTTTCTCATTATTTTATGTAATCCATAACAAAAATACCTAATTTAAAATGACCAATATTTTTGGGAATTCAAAGTACCAGAGATCCTCCACTTTCATCCTCAAAATATTATACCTTTAAAATCTCTATATTCAATCTTAAATATTATTCAAAATATTCATAATGACTCAGATTAAGTCACAAAGTATCTTCATTATTTTTTTCATCCAGGATATATTGAAATATATTTAGGTCATATTTTAATTCTCTCCACACAAAAATATATTCTTAAAAACTCTATATATACACGATGATTCTTGTTGATCCTAATTGAAACCACTAATTAAATATTTATGGACCGATACTCCCCTTAGATCCTTCTTTTTTACATATTAAAAATAATACTGAATCATGATTAATATTATAATTATATTTTAATAAATGAGTATCTTACATGACATTGAATAAATTATAATTTTTTTTTAGAAATATGATTCTAGAAACATGGAATTATTTGAACAGTTAAATTCTAGAAAATTCCCAAATTCAAACTATTTTATTCTCTAAATGTCTTACATCATTCCCCAAAAGAATTATATTTAACATGTTCAAAAGTCTTAAATTCATTATCTACAAAAGACTTATATTTGGATTCCAAGACATATGAAATTAATTTTTTTTCTAGACACCTAAACACATCTACTTCTTCAATATTTACAAGAATCATGAGAATAATGTAATGATGTATGTTTATTTTTTAATAATTTACATTGAATCATCTGAATCATTTTTATTCATCATCAGAAACCATTTCTAGAAACTCGGGCGTTTCCTCCACTGGAGATTTGAAATTTTCTAAGAGTTGAAGGCTTACACTAGGGTTTTAAAAGTAGTATAAAGAATGACATTCCCTGGGAAATACTTGAAATCTAAAAGGATTATATTCATCCAAAGGATTATGTTATTCTCAAATACATATGATCCATTTTTAAATACTTCCTTTCGTAATTTTTTTTTCATAATATCATATTTGATTTGATTTTGTTCTTTCATAATCCATTAATCTTGAAAACTATTTCTTGGATCACAATATCACATTGGTAGTTTAATCAATGAATAATAACACATGATAAATGTGTGATTAAATGTATTCGGAGTATATAAATTTTGGAATCTAATATTTCCCCAAGAATATTCCTAAATTTTTTTATTTAAGACCCTGAACGATTGTGAACCAAACATGTCTAGATCGTTCTTATGGATCAACCACATGACTAACCTCTAATCAACCATTTAAATAATCAATCAACAATGTGAAAAATCTATCAAATGCATGACCAACCTTCAATCAACCATGATTTAGTATTCTATATTTTTCTCCAAGTATTTTATCAACCACATGTATGTATTCAATGGTCCACATGAATCCATAATATTTCCATCATATGAATGATCCAATTCAATCAGGTGTGAAAAATCATGGTTAGAGTATTAAACATTCTTGAATCAGTATGGGTATTCTTGACATGATTCTACTTCGACCATAGCCTTCTAAAGTAAACTCTATCCTTCCATGATCAAATCAAAAAAAACTTCCTACATGTTATAAACATTGTATCTTTATCCACCAACACATGTACTTTATTTCCTTTAAGAAAAAATATAAATGTTTTCTTATCCAATTTAGTTTTTCCTGCTCTTCAAATACTATCTTCCGATGTTTTAATCAATAATTACTCATATCCATAATAACAGAGACTCTAGGAATTATTTGTGGTTCTTCAAGAATTCAAACACGTTTTTACTTCAGTGTTTCTTCAATAATTTCAATACAAGAACTTATTTTATCATATAAAATGTGGAAATAAATTTAAAAAAATTCCACAATGTTCCTTCAGAATCCATTATATTAAAATATAAAGACAACATTATTGGGATAACTTCTAACTTCCAAACAATCCTTCTTAATTTAATTCCTCAATCATCCATATTAACATAATGTATCATTTATACTTACTATTCATTGAAAATCATTTAAAATAATTAACAAAAATTTATATACACACAAAATTTACTCATAAAATCCCCTTTATATTTTTTAGTAATACCTATATAAAATGATATATAAATATCTACTCTCTATATTCAAAATTAATTATATACTTATCTTATCCAAATTATATCCTCTTTCATATTATTTTACTTTCTCCCCCTTATTGATAAGAAATAGAAAGTAACGAGGAGATAATGATATCAATTCATACTTAATGAATGCCTCATAAACCATTCCACTATAAGTCTACTTGGAGTCCTCGATGTAGAAAATAAGAGGGTTTGATTTAAAAAATAAAGAAATCCATTTAAAATTGAATTTGAGATCAACTAAAATGAGATACTCATTACCTTACATAAAGACTCTCTAATAGATTTCAGGTTGAATAAATAGTTTATTATAATTTAGATATAAATTTATTAAGGAATATATCATCCTGAATTTGTTTCAATCACTTGAATACACATATTGAAAAAATTCAATAACTAATAAGAAATATTAATTTTAGGAAATAACCCTAAACACGTTTTTAAATAGCAGCTTAATTTGCATTGGAAAAAATACCCCTTGATATTAGGATATGTTTTTTGTATCCAAAGATGAGAGATTAATAAATTATACCTAATTAGTGAATTCTATTTAATAAAATTCTAGAATATTATGAATTACATTAAGTAATAATTCTTGATGGCCTTTATATAACCTTTTTAGCTTTTATCCCCATCATGAAGACAAAACTCTTAAAATTATGTATGGTGTATTTATTTCATAAATAGATGTCAAAAACATTCATGTATTGAATGATCCAAGATGATACTCTATATTTTTCTATCCATATTAAAAATATTAAACATTAAATTCATTAAGGATGATATTTTCATTAAATACTCTTTGAAATAAAAATAGAGGGATCAATCCAAGATGATGTATTCTTCATCTTATTGTCCAGTTCTGAAATATTTAATTCTATATCATGTTATCCCTTGGGAACATTCTTAAACTTCAATTACCTAATTTCCAAACACATAGATACAATACAAAAATAGAAGGGACTAAAGTGGATCTAAATCTTACTTAAGGTGAATAACACGATTGAATTTTTTTTCAACACCAAGTTTATCCATTATTTCTAGTATTCATGATTAAAATATATGTATTCCTATTAAATTCATTATATCATTCACATATTTATTTTTTTACACAAGGGTTATTATTTTTTTAAAACCTCTCATAAAATTTAGTATCTTCATGTGGTGTCCCTTATTTTCCTTTAGCATGAGATGTTTCTAATGATTCATCTATATTTCTTTATTTATTTAAATCTATTAACAAAATTAATAATATATAATTGGGTTTATTGACATCTTTCTTTCCATTTCCACATGTAAACTTGTAAGTGATATTCTTCAAATTTTCTCCTTAGATATATCATTCCTTCTAGGATTCTTGTATTTGTTAACCAAGGATCTCTTATGTTTATTCTTTGATGTATTCATGGGAGGAATCTGAGTTAAATATCTCTTAATATTATTTCCCAAGGCTAGTTATTCTTTATTTTAACTATTTTATGGTATTTTATTCCCATGATCTTTTCATACAAGCTATGAAGAACATGACCCATTCCATTGACTACACCTAGTGTTAATATCATAGATATTTTCACATTTTTCAAATCTATTTGAGTTGGATAGATATTTATTAATATATATATATATTTATATTTATTCTAATATAGTGTAATTACCATTGAAATTGGAGTCCTTTATACTTATGGAACTCATTAATTGTACCACCAAACCAATTAATTATGCTAATTTTTTTTACAAAACCAACATAACCTCACACGAATAGTTATTCTTTCCACACTTTCTTACGATCCAAAAACTATAGTTTTGTTAATAGGATATTTTTAGGATTTCTTCTCTACTAGATAAGCACTTCCTTGGGAACCATATACTTGAAAAATTCTTTTACCCACCATAAAAGTGGCGGTTGGATCCTCACAACTTATCCTTATCAATTTTATAGGTTTTAAATTGAAACCTATACAGTTTTTAGAAATAGATTTAGAATGAGAAATAAAATTTCAAATAGATGGTACCATCATATTTGATAATATTTAGGATTGGACATGAGATATCCTCAATTTATTCGTAACATATAATTGTGACATTATTCAATAGTACCAATCCTCTAAATACTATGTGGAATCATCAAGTTTTCTTTTATCTTCATGTGAATTCATGAGTTGATTTGTTTTAAAACTTACTTGTTTAACCTCATGCACAATACACCTTATATTTAGGTAATTCTTCTCAAATTACATTAATTTCACTATATCTTCGAGATATTTTCTAATCTTCTCAATATTATCTTCATGCATTACAACCTTCTCTTGTAACAATGTTCCAAGTTCCTTGATCTTATGAGATTTAAACTATAATCGTACATTATTGATATCATTGATGGCATTATTATTTTATTCGTGTATAGGGATCTTCCATTTAAGGGACTTCTCGATAAAATTATTCTCTTGAGTTTTACTAAGACATTTATTTTTTGATTTGGTGTATTTCACTTCATGCTCTGTATTTCATGATTTAATGACTCTAATATAATTTGGGAGATCTATTACTATTATTAACATTTCATTAAAGTGTTTCTCCAAATTTTATAAATCCTCTTTAATCTAGGTGATCACATACTATATTATTTAAAACATCCCACAGACAAAAGAAATTTTTTCTTTGGAATACGATGGAGAATATATCTTAATGCATCGAATTATATATCTTGAGATATTTTACATATATTATCACTACAACTAGTTATTAGTTAGATTTATGGAAAATATATTCATGTATTTTTCTATACCTCTTGATAATTTGAGTGCCTGGAAAATTATATGGTAGGAATGTTGTGCATTATCTTGGTGCTATATTGAACTACATGTTTTTCTCCTTCCAAGATGGAATTATTTTCTTTCCATAGGGAACCAGAAAAGTCTTTATCTTAGCATGATTGGGATGTACTCTTCAACATTTTATTATATTTAATTCTCATATTCATCATAATATTGGTAGAGATAGATATTTGATCTAGAATAGATGGATATTCATGAAAACAACACTTCAATATAAGACTTGAAAAAGTCTCAAATCATCAAAAGATAACAACATAAATATATAGAGAATATAATAAGAGATTTAATTGGATTTAATAATGATTAAAAGGAATAGGTTGGGATATATTGAACACTGATAGGAGGAATTAGTGTTAGTGACTTTTATTATAAGTTATAATTTTTATCCATTTTCTTTTCACCAAAATCACTTGCTTAGGTGAATAGTCCTCTTGTAAATTATTCTCTCCTTTTATTTAACATAAAAAGGAGATAATTATTTAATAGGTTCTCCTTTGATTATTAAAGTATAGTAATAGGTGTGAATGGGAAAAACCATGATCACACGACCGAATAGTAATAAAACTATGAGCTAAAAATGTATAGGGTATGTCCTTAAAACCCATGTATATACAATACTCTCTTGAGAGTGATTTGTTTCATTATACACAGAGGTTACCCCCACACTGTAAAATGATAGATAGTTTGAAACTTGGGTCATTTTCCTATTATTATATTACTCACATAAAATAGTGAAGTAGGCTCATTTTCTTCTTCTATTGTATACACAAATGTGTACACAAACACTCTTCTTGTTATTATTACAAAAGAAACTACCCAATACTATTACTTATTAATCACTTTTATGACTGAAATTAACTTTTTATGTGTAAAATTATATTCATTGAACATCCTTATTCCTTATACTATCTTTTTTCCCTTATACATCACTCACTGTGACAGGGCTGCACTAATTATCCTTTCTTCTTTCTCTTTAGTTCATATTTATAATAGCACTGAACTCTCTCCTATATTTTCTTTAATACTTATAGTTTTGTAATATCAATATTGTATCTATAATTCTTATTCATAGATATTTCTGTCTTAGAATATCATTGTCTAACCTTTATCTCTTATCACACATTTCTTCATTGACCTACTGTTTTAATATACCGATATAATATAGTATCATTTATTTGTCTATGAGTTCATTCAGCATTTTTTTGTTCCAGTATTTACTATATATTAAAAATACCTATTTTAATAAGATTTAAAATAATAAAATATACCATAGTTTTTAAAATTAAATCCCTGAAACCTTTAACCTCAAAAAACTTGTATGCAGTATTGAATATTATTTAAAATATTCCTAATGAATTGGATTAAGGCTTGCTTTATATTCATTATTTTATCCTTTATCATATATGGAAATATCATAAATTAATCTTTTTAATTATCTCCCAAAATACTGCATAGTTAAAAACTCTACATATGCATGATGATTCAAAAAATCACAGTTGTGGTACCTGCTCCCATCTCTGTGGTTCATGAATCCCTGAAAATCCGTCTCCTTTCCATATTTAAAACATTCCTGAATCAAAATGAATTTTATAATGATATTTTCATAAAATATATAATTAAATGCGATTAACTAAATTATACATTATTCCAAGAAAACATTTTAGGAACAAAAAATTATTTAAACGACTAGATTTTGAAAAAATTGAAAATTTGGAAAGAATTATATTCCAAAGAATTAAATTACTTTTGAAAAGATTAAAATCTTCAATCTTCAGAAATAATTACATTCAACATATTCAAAAGAATAATATTCATCTTCCATTTCATATAAAATACTTTTGTCTTCTAAACTCTTAATCACTTCTCCGTCTTTTTTATGTCTAAGTATCACAATAATAGTAACATAATATATTTATCATTTTGCACCACTATAATTTTCATCATATGAATTAGTTCTCTTATTCATAAAAATCACATCTAGAAACTTTATTATATCCTCGATTATAGATTCAAAATTATTTAAGTGTTTAAGGCTTAACCTGGTGTCTTATAATCATCTTAAATAATTATGTTCAGTGGAAAAAACTAATGATATTGACTATTTATGTTTGGATAAAGGATTTCATTCTTCTTAAAGACTTACAATTCCTTCTCATATTCTTTTTTTCTCAATAAAAAATTTAACTTATTCACAAAATTATCTTCTGTTTAATGATATTCACTAAAAATCAAAGTTTATTCAATATACTTGGTTGAATCACAGCTTGACTGTAATTTTTAATCAATAAATAAAAACAAAATAGAATTTCATAATTTAATTTCTTTAGAAAATTAAAATTATGGAAAAATATATTTCTACCTATTGGATTAGATAAAAATACCACTAAGCCTTTGACTGATTGTTTGTCAGAAACATCGGGATGAAGCAAACATCTAGATCCACCTTTTAGATTGACCACATGAAAAACCATCAATTAGACATGTAAATAATCCATCAACCACATGAGTAAAATTAAATCAATATTGAGTCAGTATTATCTATCTTATCTATGTTTTGAGTGACCTGCATATATAAATTTAATCTACCTTTTGAATCTATGGTCAATCAGTCGACCACATGAGAAAATTCAAATTAATGTGTGAAACAATGGTTAGTGAATTGATTATCCTTCAATAAATCAATGTATTCTAAACTTGATTATCCATCCTTCCTTAATCATCTCCAGAACAATTCTAACTTGTTGCAAAAATTATCTCTATGTACACCAACACATATACATGATTTCCATTACTAACTATAAAATTTGTATTATCCTAGTTAGTTCAATAAATAATTCAACCCTATTCTTCCTTCCTTTGAATAAATAATTCATTCATAATCATAAAACATACATTATAAATTCTATATGGTTCATAATCTCATAAAAAATGTTTTTACTTTAATGCGTTTTCATTAATTTTGAAGAAATAAATGATTTTTTCATGTAAAATATGATAAGAAATATAAAAAACCACATCCATAAAGTTCCTCCAAAATAATTTCACTTAAAATAGACAAACAAAATGCTTAGGATGTTATATTAATTCCATGTTCTCCTTATCACTTATATTCTTATTTCTTTCATATTGACATCAAGCATCATTGTTACTTAAAATTCATTGAAAATCACAGAGAAAAAATAGGTTACATAAAAGTGGGATCATTATAAGAAAACATTAGTTTGGTATTATAATATCTAAACAATATTTTTATTCCCAATAAAAATTACTATTGGTAATATTTAGTGAAAATAATAAACTATTGGATATTTTTTTTTTCAAAAACTCCCTGCTCATCTCTTTATAAATACCACCCTCCACCAATTTCACTCAAACTTAAAAATCCTTTAACTTACCCAAGATAAAACAAATCCATCCATAAATCTATTTTAATTATCCCATGAGTTATAGTCTCACCAAAATACAATTCTTAAGAAAATTAAGGTGTAGTTTATGAGAGGACATCCAAAGAAGAAGGTATCGTTTTTTACTAATCTATTTTAAAATTTTATTCTTCCGCCTCCTCTAAAAATCTTCCATACAACCTGAAATAATGATATGAATATCATAAATTTAAATAATTAAATCATTTTAATGGAGTATTCATTATCCAACCTCCTCTCAGTTTATTCTAAAATTAAAATCTTGTTCATATTAAATTCAGTTCACTTCTCCCTTGAAAAATGTATTCCATTTTTTATCACTAGCATCAATGATGAATATAAAAGTAATTTAATGGTTAAAAATAATAATAATTAGTATATTAAATTTTTTATATTCTTTCATGAGTAAATAATCATGAGGTTTAGATAAAAATAAATAAGTTCACCATGGTTGTAAAAACAACCTAAATTTACTAACCATTAAATAAAAAAAATTTCACTATACGGATCATACCTAAAATAGAGTACTTATAGATATTTATATGTATTTAAAATAATAAAATTAATTTAATTTTTTTATCATACTTCTATATGTATTGATAAATTTCATAATATCTTCTATATTTAGATAAAAATTGATGCAACCTTGGAACCATGACACAAACGACCTCAATTTAGAGAATATAGAAATCATTTATTAATAAAATGGTTATAAACTAACATAAATGAATAATAATAAGTGAAATATAATTAAAATTGATTCTTACAAAAGTACTTAGTAATCATAATCTAATTATTAATGAAATTAGACACATGTACCAAGTGAGTTCGGACTAGAGGTAACATATATTCTACACCACCCTCCTCTATTTCTAGTTATGATTTTCTCAATAAAAATCAATTTTTTATCTATATTATTGTATTTTGTTCCATTTATATTTTGAATATATGTTCATAAAAAATATTCAAAGTTCAGAATACATTTTTTTAAGGGGATATACAAAAATTTAATGTTTCCTTGTAAATTTACTTTTTTATTCTCCCCATATTAAAGGGAACTTGTCTATTTATTTTCATATTTAGTGTGACACTCCAAATCATGTTTCTTAATATTATATTGTTTATTAAATCCATGTTTTTTATTTATAACCATTATGGATCAATTATAGATTTAATAAAAACCCCATGTGATCTCCTTCTTTAATGATTCTTTAACGTTTTCTTAAAAACCATTATTGGGATAAACATTTCCCAACCTACTCCTCCTCTCCATTATTATGATTATATTTTAAACAAACATAATTTTTATAACCTTTTAAGAATTATTCATATATAAACATTAAACAATTATTTAATCCATTCCTCTCATGGAAATATTTATGATATGACCTTTTTTATGCTTGATGATACGATTATGTAACCCATATAATTTTTATGTGTTTTTATTATTCTTATGCCATGTGTTTGATTTTATTATATGGTGAACATATTCATAAACATGTAATGAATGTTATTAGTTCGATCATAACTATATATCCTACTATTCCATTGGTTATTGTGTTTATCTATTGAGATACCATGTATTGTGCACATGCAGTAATCCTACCACACTATGTTATGTTGTCATAGTAATGATCCTTTTATTCTACTTATAATGTCATGTGTTATGTTTTTTACACATTCTTATGATTGTGTGATCTTATTATATTGTATTCCTTATTCCATATTTCCTCCTTATATGATCCATCACTTAAGTGATATAATGTTTTGATCATGAATCTTATGTTACACTTCATGTTTTACCATTTACTAGGATTTATAGCTCCCCCTTATCATTTTTGTATTTACCGAGGATATCCTTTTTAGTAATCTATGTTAAATGGTATTTATGAGATCTTTTCGAATCTATAAATTAATATATTTTATTTTATGCTTTAAGTCGATGTTATATGGATTTAATCTCCCAAATACCATATTCTTCTTTATTATTGGGTTGTATTTTATGGATTTTTATGTTTAAAAGAATACAATAATTTGTGTATGAGACTCAATCTTCTATAGTTGTCATTAAATAAATTATTTATTTTTAATATAAATTTAGACTATAATATAGTAGTCGAGACCCTAGGGATAAATCAAAATATATGAAATCCTTATAAAATTATGGTAAAGAGTGTTTTGTTTCCTAGAAATGATATCTCTCTTTAGATAATACAAGTGGATATAGGATTTTTAATTGATTCAATGAGGTATAATAACCCAAAAAATGGTTGATATGGTATTAAATTGATCTTAAATTAGTGCACAATAGTGGGCCTAACTGTACATTTGGTTCTACACTCATATGTGATATGATTTGAACATTACACATTCTCTTTATGAATAATAAAAAATGATTTGTAACATATGTCTAGATCACAAGGAAAATAAACCTAATATTTTAGGAATGATTTCTATAATAAAACTTAAATGTATGTATCTAAATTATGTTAGTATTTCACCAAATATTTGAGTGTCAGAAGAGGGGAATCTCACATAGGCCCCTTCCATTGTCTCCAAACAAAATAATTCATCAAAATATTTGAGATTTAAAGAAAATATTAAATTCATACCTAAAAAATATGTGGGGTGTCACACTCCCTTAGATCAACAATTATTGGTTAACCAGCTATGGGATGAGGTGATTACATGTATAGAAGTCTTTTGAGAGTGACTCCCCTAGGCCAAACACAGACATATAATTTTTGGTTTAAACCTTATATAGATAGCGTCATACATGCATGATTCATACCTACCATGATATTATAACTAGTTCTACATATAAAATATATGTTAATTTCCTTAGATTAGATATTTTATTAAAAGGTTATAATAGTTCACAACTATAATGAAAACCTCATGATAAAATGATGGTATTCTTAAACATACATCCCATAAAATATAAACATCAATATGATGGGGCATGAATAATGAAAAACTATAAAGTGTTGAGGGTTTATAGGCATTGATGCATCTTCTCAAGATGTTCACACAATGTGATCTCAATTATAAGAGATCATGATGCCATCTTCATTAATAGAAACACTAAATATTTTGGGTTTCATTAGATGTTCCTATCAATGCACATCAATATTGGTATCATGACTTGAGATTATTATTAACGTATATAATTCAATCACATTATTTTATGCATAATAAAAACCATGATAATTTCTTTTTGCAGAAAGGGTACTTGTGTTAGGCGTTTCATTAGTGGCATGATGTTGATTGAATGACAAAGATAGGTTTTCTCACCTCTAATTAAGGTAAGAAGGTATTTTTATCCATATTTCCATGATATTAGTTCCATAACTAAACCCATGGCTGTGGATAATGATTTAAATTTCATATAATATTTCTAAAAAAAATAAAAAATAATTCAAGGATGATGAAACAATGTATGCATTTTGATTTGTAATATTTCACGGGGTAAATAGATTATATTACATAATAATCATTTTTTAGAGGTGGTTATAGTTATTTATTATCCTCATATCCTTAGAGACAATAACATGTTAATATATACATATCCTGGTCTATGAGTAGAAAACACTACTCTTGAGATAAGGTATTAGAGGGTCATACACATAATGTATCATAAATTCAACTAATTTAGTTTAATTGAAGCATATGTTGAAGTGGACCCCATGTACATGGGATTGTGAACATATTATTATGAATAATTAAAATTAAATAAGTAAATAAAATCAATTCTATACTACTAATGTTTATAATAATTGATATTAAATTTATTTCTCAAGGTATCCCCATATGTTTTAAGTGTAAACATTAAATACATGAAAATTAGCATTTGAATTGAAAATTATTTATTCAATTTCCATTAAACATTTTTTGAGGAATGATCTGAGTTATTATTTTAAATTTCACCAGAATAAATATTATATTGTTATATATGAGTGGTGGAATAATCTGGTAATTTAAAACAACTTAATCTGATAATAAATGATATGTGTGGTCAATTTATTGTTAAATCTCTTGAAAATTCAAAATAAAATTAAAGAGTGTTTTATAAATGTATTGAAATTAATTTTATACCAAAAATTTGAGAGTTTTAGGATTGAAAATAATTATCTCTCATATCCTATATTATATTATTTTATACGGGTAAACATAAAGGATGGACAACAATAATTAATTCATTCTTCAAAAATCATGTTTTTGTGGTAAGGAGATTAAACATGAATTATAAAACACTCAATTCTATCCTAATTGAAAATAAAGACTATAATTATAAAATATAAGTCATAGTACTCATGTGGGAAATATATAGGGCTATCTAGTTTAATCCTATGAGCTATGAAACATCAAAATAAGAAGAACAAACCAAGGACTTCAAATCAAATATAATATATATTTTTTCTTTATACTTAAATATTACATAAACATTATACATATTGGTAGTCAAGTACTTATATACCAATTTTTTTGTTTTATTTAATATTTGGTAAAAAAATAAAAAATCACCTTCTTTATGTTTCTACAACAAAACCAGTTCCTTCAATTGGTTTTATAGTCACACTAAATTTTTTTAAGTTGGTGTTTTAATTATATTTTATATGATTTGTTTAAAGGGTGTCAGTATGGTCCCAAAAACATTGATGTTTCCTAAATCATATCACGAATGTCCCAAAAAGGGCATCTAAAAAATCAAAGATTAAAATAGGATGAGATAATAAGCCTAACATGGGAATGTACGTTTTGGGAGAAGGTTTAATGCTTGAAACATGATTCACTTATCTAATTTTTTAAAAATAGAAAATACTTATTATATAATTAAAAAATATAACCATTGGATCCATATTCATCTTTCCATATTTATGGGTTGATGATTGACTTCCATAACCCCATTATGTGTGGTTAATTATATATATATTTTTAAAATTCAGTCCAATTATATGTTGTAGGTAGCTCTCCTGGAAAATAAGTTCCCCTAGGGAACTGTGACACATGTCTGTCGTGGGTTGTGAAAAAATATCTCCTATGTTAAAATGTAGTAAAGTTGTTGAAATAGGATTTCTCTAGATAAGAGTTCACAACAATCACATTTTTCACTTAAATTTTAGAAATAAGTATAAAATGTTTATGAAATTTTTTGAGTTTAAAAATAAATAAAGAAATTAAAAATTAATTTTGAACACAAGTGGATGAAAAGTCTGAGGGGGTTAGGGTAGGATCACCTGTTGAAATTTCATCATAGTCTTAAATATCATTCCCCTATTTTCCTATTGAATTAAAAGAGAAAGACTCCTCAATCGAGTTATCGATCACCCATGGTTAAAGGAAGTAATGAAAACCACACTTATATGCATGAAAATTCATAAACCATTCACCAATTACTAAATAAAGTTCCAATCAGGAATTTTTCATACTTTTAAATCTAAAAAAAATTCACTTATTCAATGTATGTTCCAATTATCTCTAGATACTACCCACCTAACACAATATTCTCAATCGAGACAAATTTCATTTGGAGGAGGGAGTTTAAAGTTATTTAACCAAATATATAAACAACAAGTGAAACCAAAATATCAAAATAAAATCTCATTAAAATAATTATAAAGTACAAAAATATAAATCATTTAATATAAAAATAGAGTTTCGAGTTAATGTGCAAGAATCTAACATTAAAAAATTAAAACTCCCCCCGACCTCTCAAAGGTTTTACCTCTACATGTAAAGGGTAAGAAAGTCAAAAGGGGAAGAAGTGGGAATTATTAAACTGAAAAATAGACCATAGAAAATCAAAATTATTCAAGTCTCCAAACCTCTAGTACAACTTCAATTTCATCTTCATTAATCCCCTTGAATGTAATTCAATACTCATATTTATAGGGTTGAGGGGTGGAAAATATTCCCTTTAGATTCACTCCAAAATTATGAGTTCAATTGACTTATTAAATAACTGAATATCAGGATTTTGTCTTTATAAAAGTTGTTCTTATCTCTCTTTATTATGTGAAATCAAAATATCATCTCATTATGACAAGTTTAAAAAAATTTATTCCTAAATTACTAAAGAGAACATTTTATAGACGAGAAGACTGCTCAACTACCTCCACCTAGTAAAATTAAATTGATGCATTAAGGAGATAATTTCCACATAAGATTTACTTTTTAAATGTGTCTAGGGGTTTTCTTTCTCCTCTAAATAGAATCAGCCCATTTTAACTTTTCTAGCCCAATATATACTGCTATTGCTGATGTGGGGTCTATTCTGTTGGCAATCAATATTTCTCCAGTTGATTGATTTTTATGGGAATTTTTTATTCGAATTAGATTTGGGTCCAGAAGACAGGGTTGACTCCCACTTGTTATAAAAGCCTAAAAAATGAATAACTTAATTTGGATCAAAAATTGTAAAAGGTATTCATGAAATACAAAAGATCAAGAAAACAGGTAAATTGCATGAATTAAGAAATTTCTACATTTAAGTCCAAAGTTCACCAAGAATACTAAAATGATTAAAATAAGATCAAATTGGTTTATTTTATGTGGTTAAATCATTGAAAAAAAATTAAAAACAATGAAAATAATAACTCTATAACAACTCTCACAATAGATTTTTAGTTGGATAAGTCGATCTGATTTAGGTCCCTCATAAATAGTTCACCTAAACAAGCCTTCTTCGTGCCATATTACCCTATTTGCTTCATATTTAGTCCCCAAAAATCCAAAAAAATCTAAATAAATTATACCCATTTTATAATATATTTTAAATTTTTACTTTTTATTTTCTGAGGATTGAGATGTATCATTAAAGAAATAATTTTTTTAATACTATTTTAATTAATTAAGAATATACTAAAGTATAATTTTATCTTATTTAATTATTATTATGAAATGTTAATTCTCTCGGACTGATATTAATCAAATACTAAACCATGTATTATTTATTTATTTATTTATTTATTATTATTTAAATTAGTATTATTTTACAATATGTAATTATTAACCATTATTTTAATCTGATATACATATTATCCATCCATATTAAATTGTATATGGGCCTTTCTATCCACAATTGGGTGATGAAATGAAATTACCACATCTTGAGAGCCCTACAATAACACATGATTATAAAATATAAGTAATGAAGAAAATCATGATGAGATAGTTGGATATGATAGGTAACATAAAATTAATTTTGAAATATATAGGATAGTTAGACAGGATATGTAATTCAATTCATTATAAAAATCATAGAATTTCTCAAGGGAATCTATTTATCCATCATATGTTAAATGGATCAACTAGTAGTACACAACTCAAGATCATGTCTTTTTTATTTTTTATCATAGATAGTTAATTATTTTGTAAATTTTTACATGATACCAGATCACAAAGGATAGTTTACAAGTGTCAATAGATAAGATGAAATAGTGTATAATAAATGATTTATAATGATGCATGGTAAATTTTTTGAAACTAATTATATAGTAAAAATAATTCTAAAAAGAATTTTATTTCATTTATAAATAAAAATATAAGTATTAAAAAATACTCAAATAAATATGAAGTCATAAACACCTTTAATCACTATAGTTGGGAAGTAAGAAAAATTTGGAGTTCTAATCAGCCATAGTTGAGGGTGAAACTTATATTTCTCTTGTTATAATAAAAGTGGTGGGATGAATTAATGAAAATTAGAAATAAAGTAGTATATATAAATAGTTTATTGTAATTTTAGAGTAACAGTTTTCAAAAATACAATCTAAGGATTTATAAGAGATAATACTCCACTCAATAAATAAAGGATCCATGAATTAATGAGGTTTAAAAGAAAACAAACTATCTTAAAACCCTCTATGTAATTTTATAAACATAACATAGAATATTAAGGGATGATTTAAGAATCATTTTTACCAGAATGTTCTGGATAGAGAATATCCAATGTCCAATAGTATAAGTACATTAGGATTTGTATAAAATAGTGGAAAAAATTTTAGATTAATAAAACTAAAATAACTAAATAATCAGCAATCAAGAAAAACTTTGTGATTAATTTTTTTATAGAAATATGTATAGTAAATTCTCATAATCACTATAATAAATATCAAACAACAAATATATCCTCATCAAAAAAATTCTCAATGAGTGTTACTAACACATGAATATATTACTGTAATATGAATGGAAATTTTATGTGCTAGAGTCCCCACAACCTAGTGAGCCACAAGAGGAAAAAAGAGAGGGTGAAAAAGAAACTAACAAGTGTATGATATATAATGTATTTGATCTTTACATCATAATTGTTTCTTCAGAATCTAGATAGTGGGTAAACAAACATGACGACATGGATGGTTACATCATGTTGTCTCATATTCAGGATGCTTATGTGGAGAAAGTGAGTCATGAAGTTAATGATTGTCCTAATATTCATCAACATATTTTATATCATCCTAAAAATATAGGGAAGTATGTAATACTAAATTTGATTCTCTTATAGTTTGAAATAATTATGTCGATCTCTAATAATTTTATGAACATCAACTTATTTACTCATACAAAGATGAGATGAACATAATTGTTCATCATCACCTGAGATTACCGAGTTAGAATCTCTAAATTGAGAATCTTTTAAATCATTATCATCATCAGATAATTTTTCTTATTTCTCAATTGAAATCAACTCTTTTATACATCTTCCACATAGGGATCTGTTTGTGAAAAATTATTCGTATATGTTTCATGGACTTTTATATTATAATAATAAACTATATTTCCTATTTATTTATTAAAATAGTTGTATCCACTACCATTAGGAGTGTATCAAATAAAAATTCCATGAAAACCCCTTTGATCAAACAACCAAATATTTATACCCTTGACTTTTATAATGCAAGGAATACAAAAACACCTTAGGTGATTCAAAAATGTGGTCTAATTTTAGATAATTTAATAATAATTAATATAAGTGTTTGGTATATAGAAATGTCAATTTAGAAGATAAAATACTTTAGTGGTAGCCTGACTCAAAAACTAATGAGTAGTATCATGTTTGATCAACATTTTTGTGCCAATTCCACAAAAATTATATTTCTTATTTCAAAAACACCATTTTTTGTGGTGTGTGGTGAACATAACTCATGAATAACTCAATTGTTTTCATTATAATATATATAATATTCACTTATATGTTCTTTTCTATTATCATTTCATAACTTTTTTGTAGAATATTCATATTCTTTTTCTTCTCTTCTCCTAAATTTTCTAAACATTCTCAAAGCCTCTAATTTATAATTAAAAAATATAATACATGTAATGTGAGCAAAATAATAAATTAATTAAATAAATTAATTATCTATATATGTTAATTTTCACCCATTATCTGACATATATCATATTGAATCAACTCTATGGGATAATTTGAACGTATCTCAACTTTCCTATAAAATGAGTTTGTTATCTTACATTTATGGAAAATAGAACAGAAAAAATATCTTCATCTTATCATATGAAGAATATAAATGATACTATATCACTTTATTAACTTCCACATATTCATCTAACACATGTTCCCTAGCCTATTATGAAATACATGATTATCTTCCATCATGCTAAAATATCATGAAATTTCTACACAACCAACTTTAAAACAAAATTCCCTCAGTTAATTGGTCAATCATTAAAATATTCCCATCTTAAATATTATTTAAAAAAATTATATTTTTTAAAAAACAACTTTATTAACTTCATCAATAATTTTTAAGACAACTTTTTGTTTGTTTTATCCCATAAAAAACAAGGTTCATTTGGATTTCAACTTTTCTTCCATAGTGATAGAATATAAAACACATTTTATTCTGAGTGTCCCATTATTTCCAAATGTTAATATACCCTATTTAAATTATTTTACATTATTGAACAGATTCCAATATTTTATTAGGTGTTAATAAAACTTCCAATCTAAAATATAGGACCGTTATCCTTTTGTATCATTGAAAAACGTTTCAACATATATTGATTTTTTACTTTCCTTTTCCAGTTTTCTCATGTGTATCTTGGGATTTGTTATATTGAATTTACTATATTGGTATCACAATAATAAATACTTTTATAAGGTTTCCAGGTTGATTGAATCTTAAACAAATAGTTTCCAAAAGTTGGAATATACTCTTAATATTCATACTAAATTTCTTACTCTATATTTTTTGAGTGGATTTACTCCACCTAAATATATTCCTCTAGCTTCTTATGGGTTCACTATAGCATTGGTTTTTAAACCATCACATATATGTTTTATGTTTGAATCATCCATGATTCCAATAGAAACAACCGAAAACATATATCCCTCTACATATTTAATGATATTCAGAGTTGTAATTTTGTTTTCACCAAATTTATTACCTTCAACTTTAGTATTTCATTTTACACCAAAGATTTGGTTATATCTTGAGATTTTTTCTCAGCCTTATCAAAATCACATGTACTTGAAAAATTCAATTCAAATTGGTTTTTCAAGTGCATACATGTGTTTTTTTTTTATTATAACTCCCCCATGAATTTATAATATTATAATGCATTTAAATGATTAATTATGTTCAATTACATGATTATATATTATTATATATCTTTTATCTTTTAATTTTATATTTATTAAAGTATAATTAGTTTTGATGACATTATAATATGTCCATGCATAAAATATATTTAGGTTTCATGTTTTTGACTTTTTATAACATGCTTTATACATTTTATTTTTCATTACTAGGAAAAATAAGTAATTTGGGACCTTAAAATATCATTTATACATGTTTTTACTATTCAAATACAACAAATATATTGTACACCACAGTTCCAAATCATAAACTGTGTAGTATATTTTTGAACCATGTAGTCTTTTTCAAATCCAAGTAGCCAATTTTCTCGAATTGTTTACCCTCTGTATTTCAATAGCATCTTGAGCTAGATAACTCCAAATTGAGTGAATATTTTTTATTTTAAAGGATAATGAATTTTTTTAAATATAATTAAATAGTAACTAAATATAACTCTTCCTATAAAATGGTTTATTTTAGGTCTTAAATTTGAAAATTCAACATATTTACATCTTTTAGGAAGTTGGATACGTGAATAGACCATCGGAAGAATTCACTTACATGATCCTTATCATGTGAATCACTTATGTGATGAATTCAATTACACGAATAAATTAGGTGAATCACTATGGTTTATTCCACTATATAGTAAATACACTTATGTATAGAAATACGTCTACATGAAATTCAATTGTGTGAATTTGGATATGTAGTTCAATGAAAACCTATAAGAAATAATACTATGTTATTCATTATGTTTCATTTATTTATTTAATTTATGTTTAATTTCATATATATTAATTTTTTTAATGAATTTATATATTCATATTAATTATGTAGAACTTGTGTGATGTTTTTCACTATTTTAATCTTTTTTTATGAAGACCAATGGTTGTTATGTTTTTATTCATGAAATGCACAACATGAAACTGAATTATTTATTTCATTTTGTCTTATTTTATTTTATTTCATTATTTCAAAATTAATTTTTGTTTTTATTAAAATAATTTAAATTTTAACATCCCTAATTTGGTGTTATTAAATTTTGATATTCTGAACACATTTAATTCTCATTTTAAAAGGAATTTTTTTTGAATTTCGTATTTGAAATTAAACTGTGTCATATTCATGGGATTTATCACTGGCTAATTATTCTATAGACTGGTTTAATTATTTAATTAATGATTTCAAATTTGATTTAATCATTCCTTATTATTTTGAATACTAGACAACATTTGAGAGATTACTATGAAATGATAATATTGTTCTTTCACTCTCTCTGCCCGATAATATGATATTATTGTATTTTAATTTTAAATTGTATAAAAACTACTCTAAATTGTTATGTGTATTTATATTAAATTAGAATTTATATTTTCTACTTTAAAGGAGTTTACATGTGAAATAATTTATATATGTTACATATTCTGTTAGATATTTCATTTTACAATCGATATTGTGCTAAAAAGTGGTGTAAACATTTTTCCTATGAGAAACATTTAATCACTTATATTGGATGATATCAAAAGGGATAAACATAATATTATATGGATACTAATTCCTTGATGATACATCCTGATACCTTTATTAAGAACAAGTACCTATTATTTCTTATTTATCTATCTTCTTCATCCTGATTTCTTATGTCTATAACACTTTTTCCCATATTTCATGTACCATCATTTGTTTATTTTTATAATTTTAAATAAAAAATAATTCTTCTTAACTATATTCATGTTATGAATCATAGATTCTAATGTAAGAACCATTCATTTTGTGACTCAAATAGTATAAATTCATTTTTTTTCATTGGGTTGTGAATCCCCATACAAATGTTTGTTTCGGAGTGGTAATACCTCATCTTCATAGAAAAGGATTATGTAATTTGGTTATGATTCCCTAAAAAAATAGATTAGTTCAAAAAGAATCAATCACTATGTAAAGAGGTATAATAATATACAAGGTCAAATTTGGACCTAACTACTATAAGAAAATCCTAATTATTTTTTATCTATTTGTATTTTCCACTACTAACTAATATTATTAATTAAATCTGATATTTTTATTTGATAATAATTAATCCATATCATTAAATTTTTTAATCTGGTATATTTAACCCATCTAGAAAATCTTTCACCTTCCTTTTGGACATAAAAATTTATATAATAAATAGTTCCTTTTGGAAATTAGAAAATTATTATATATAGTCTATTGTTTATATTTTATTGTGTTAACCTATTTCAAGAAATCATAGTATAAGGATAAGATATTTAATATGAAAGGAATGAATACAAATGGTATTTGGATTACTCCAAATCCACCTCACTTTGATGGTAATGATTATGGATTCTAGAGATCTAGAATGGAGTTATTACTAAAACAATTAAATGTAGAATATTTGTCCATCATTAAAAATCATACAGACTACTATAAGATAACCTAGGAACACTTAGAGTAAATGATGTTGTTAGATGTGTTTTAAATTTAAAATATGTTAAAATTTTATGATTTGGTATTAATATAAGTGTTTTTTGTAAAGACCCGAAGCTTGACGTACATGGACATTACATTACATTTGCGGAATACTTAGTACATAACAAAAACACACACTAAAGGATCGTAATAGTTTAGTGTCTTTGGAAACTCGGAACGTAATCTTCTAATCGTGGTGAAAGTTCTTCAATATCTCCCATAAAGGTCATCCCTTTTTTCTACCTAAAACCTTTATTTATATCCTGGGGAAAAGAAAACATAAAAGGGTGAGCTCAAATGCTCAGTAAGGGTAAACAAAAGAAAAATCAATCACATCATATACATAGCTTTTGGAAATCTTAACCTGCAAAAGAGCTCATAATATCATAACATGGGATATATCATAGAAGTGAAATGTAATCCCAATAATCATAACTTAAAACATGAAACTTTTTGTCATACACACATAATCATAGAAAATCATTTCTTGTTAGTCAAGACTCAATGCCAAGACAATCTTAGTGGACAAAGTCCCTTTCTGAATCGAGTAACCCTCGTTTCAGTCCTGTTTCACTGAACCGGTGTAACCTACCATTTCAGCCATGTCTATCTCATGAGATATAAAATCTTTACCCAATGCATTGGAGGGAGATATAGGTACCACCCATCTCATAATGATACCATTCTTATGTGTTCCACAAAATCATAAATCATACATCATTTCATAACCCATGTAATAAAAATGGGATTCTTAAACAACATGACATCATAAAACCATTCATATAAGATAAAGGAATTCATAAACAGAATTCCATCACAACATAGTCAAATCAATGTAAAAATATGGATAGAAACAGAATCCTTTATTATCTTAGATGGAAAATAATTTTGATAAAACACTTGAATTGAATTCTTGAGGAAAATATCCTTTCTTCTTCAAAATCAATTTCTTTTCACAAAACATCATGCAATTTTAAAAGAAAGAGATTTTATTGAAAATAGTCATGAAATATTTTGGAGTAAGCTTAATGAAAATAAGGCTTTATAAAACCGTAAAAATTCGTTCGTTCCGTTTAAGTTAAAAAAACATTCTTCTCGTACTTTTGTCGGAAAAGTCAAAAAGTACCTCGTACGAAAAAAACGACAAAAGATTCCTTTCATATTCTTTACTAAAAACTCACCAAAGGGTAAAATTGGATTTAAACTATTGTAAGTGGATGGAAACAATATTACATATTGAGGGAACATGGATGTGGATGACAAAATACACCCCAGTAAATGCCAAAGTATAAACAATCTCGGATAAAAATGAGATTGTGATATTTCCCTTACCTTAGGTCCGACTTGCTTTGTAAGTGTCCGAACCTCCTGTATAATGATTTAAATCATGTTATTGACTTATTACAGAATCATATTCATTGTTATGATATCATATATGGTTCACTTATGACATTATATTACCCGTTCTTTTGTAAATTCCATGTTAAAGAAGCGTTTTGGGTAAAATCGTTTCATTTATCTTTGGTGTTTTGACTTGTTGTTCTTGACATCACTATTACTTATATCATGATTTACTTACTTCCTGAATATAAAATATGATTTATATATCATATATATTCAGTATATATATATATATATATAATAGATAGATGAAAAACATTGTTCATGGAGACGGTAGTCCGTACGTACGCATGAACGCTGTTTTACTTTCCTTATTGTCTTGAAATGGAAGTAAGTAGATGACATACATATATATATATACATAAATCCAGTAGCTTTATAATGTCATATATTTCCTTATTATTTCTTATATATACTTTATAATCATTCTTTAAATGGTTAACATGGAGAATGAATCTCATCGCGTCGTGGAGACGGTAGTCCGTACGTACGCACGAGCGATGATATCATTTCTATAAATATTGAATTGAATTGGAGTGGATTATACAATATATCAGAATCAATATGATGTTGTAATAACTATGTATAGTTATTATTTACACCATTATACTCATCCATGTAAGGTGGTGGTGGAAAATAGATTACACCACGGCGTGGAGACGGTATTCCGTACGTACGCACGCGCGGTGATTTCTTTTTCCGTAGGATGGATAGATGGTGAAATATGGTTGTTTCATACTTATAATAACATATCAGTATATGAGTGATACTGATGTTATTACTTTATAATGAAACAACCTAAGAAGAAGAAGTGGAAGAAGAAATAAAGATGAAATAATTGGTAACGGTAATTACCTCTTCTTTGAAGCGCCTTTTGGAGACCTCCTCTTAGGGAACTAAAATTGGTCTTTGAGGAAGACCAGAACCTCTAGGATGTTGCTATGGAAGTGGAGAAGATATTTTGGCAGGGGTTGGCCGAGCTTGAGTGCTCAAATTGGTGTGAGGAGGAGGGGGAGGAGGTGTCCTTTTATAAGGGAGGAGAGGGGCACCATAGGAATATCTCAAAATATTATTTTATATTAAAGTCAAAATCGGTTTATAATGGTTCCAAAGGGTCTTATTTCGAAGCTAAAGTGGGGATGGGTCGAAATAATATCAACCAATAAGATTTAGACAAGTTTAGGGTATTATGTTAACCTTATCAATTAGATTTAACTCTAAGTTAAATAATTTAACTTTTACCGTGTCTTTTTGTTTTCTTACATTATATGGTTAATAAACTTACTATAACATGCCAAAAGAACCCCAAATTGTATATTATTAATACATATATCATTATCTAAGTCATTTTGCCGAACCTTAGATTTTTAGGAATAAAATAACAATTAATAATATAATATTTGATTTAAAAACTATTTTGTGTCAATTTTGACACTATTTGATACATGATTTTTCTGAAAGTCATAACAGAATTATTTGTTCGAACCAAGTTGATTAAATCAACACTAATATATCATAGTAACCTATAAAATTAGTGGAATTCATAAAAAGTCTCAAATTACATTTATTTTGGTGTTTATAACATCAATTATGTCAATATTTCATTAACAAGATAATTACTGCATCATCTTTGTGTCATAAATAAATTAAATTATTTGATTTCTAAAAATTACAAATAAAATACCATCATGTAGTAAATCTTTTTAGATTTCCAATGAATATTTACAATCGAATTTATCTTATGTATAACCCCATATTAAAAATTATTTACTTATTAAACATTGATTTTAACTATTTTAACCCTTCTTTAAATAAATTAATAATAAATTTCCTAATCTAATCCAAGTGGGCCTAAATGGTCATATTTTATTCCTAAGTTTGTTTTTGGTCGAATTACACTTATCCAATAGAATTAGGACATGTGTTAGGGTAATAGTAATATCATATTTACCCTTAGTTACCCTATTTACTTTTAACCGTGGTAAAAAAAAGTAAAAAGTTACTATTCACCAAAAATTATTTTCATCTCATTGAACCACATTTTAATCCTTGATATTAACCGTGTCTGTCGGATTTTAGAAATTCCATTCACAAAAGCGGTAAAATTAAGTTTTATGCAAAATTCAGTTTTTAACCTACCACTTAGTAGTTTCACTATTCATCAAAAAAATGAAGGTTTTCAGAAAAATGCCAAAATTTCATCCTAAGCTATATTTCATATTCCGAATTCAAAAATGAAGTCTATTTTACCAAATTCATAACATAGAAGTTGAATTAATTAATTTTATAATTAAATCCCGCTATTAAAACAAATAGCGTGTTTTTAAGAAACAATATCTATCAAAAGATTGACACTTGTTTATGTCTGGTTTAAATGTGAAATTACGTCCAATGACCAACATTGTATTAAATTGTAAAAATATATTCTAAATATACTTTAAAACCACTCAAATTAATGATTTATCACTATTAATTATTTCTATTAAAAAAGTTGTTTTTAATTATAATTTAGTAATTTTCACTATTCATCAGAATATGAAAGTTATCCGAAATGTACCAAAATTTCACCTTAGGCTAAATTCGATACTCCGAATCCAAAAATGAAGTTCATTTTGAAATATAAGATTTACAGAATTTTAAAAAGTGGTTATTACTATTCATAACGGCTAGTTTTAATAATATTTTAATAGCATATCGTTGTTTAGTGAAACTCGGTATTGCGTATTACACACGCTATCGAGGAAGGTCGCGATTGCGTGTAATGCAAGGCAAGTCAAGGATGCGTGTTGTGCAAGCTCCTTTTGGTGTCGCGTACAACACAAGACTTTAATAAAATTAAAAAGAATATTTTTTTATAAAATCTTGGGCTGTTACATTCTACCCCCCTTAAAATGAATTTCGCCCTCGAAATTCGTCGGGGTTATAAATGGTTTACTATTCTAAAGTTTCTTTAATAGAAACCCACATCGTAAAAAGGAATATCAAAACCAATCTTTAAAAACAAAAGTATGAAACGTAACGGTTACCCAAATAAACTAATCATTGGGTTTCCACATAGGTGAAAATATGGATATGGAAGAGAAATCTAACCATCATGTTCTGATAGAGAGTGGTAGAGAACATGGCTATGGAAAAGCCAGTAATCACAAATCCATAGATTTGTGATGATATAAGGTACCATCTGATTCATCATGTATAAGATCACAAGGACAACATTTTTGGTTTTCAAGATCATTTCCCTAAAGTTGAAAATTTGAATTTGAATAAATACTTTCTTTATTTTGGTACAATTTCATTATTGTTCGTGCCTAGAACAATTTCCACTTCATCTCTTAAATAAATGAAGTTGAATTTGTTATTCGTGAAGTGTTAGCAGATCATGTGATAGAATGACGGGTCATTCCATCTGTCTCCAACAAAAGGTTAGCAAAAAATTATATACATAAGTCGATCTATAGTGAGATTAATCATATATAGTTCCTAAAATGGACTTATACTTCATATATCATACTTCTTAATATAATAAAACTAGTTTCTACTAAACAGGGACTTCCTGTAGGCCAGTGGTAGGCGATAAAGGCCAGTCGCACTTCGGTTGTGGGTTCGATTCCCACAGCCCTGTCCGAAGCGATGGGCTGTCGCCCATCCTGCAGGTTGTCCTTTTTATAAAACTATATTACTATAACATCCCATCAATAATATCGAAAAAACTTATATCCTTAAACAATAATAACTTATGTCCAACATAATCCATTCCAATCTTTAGGCTTATCCATAATACTGCAGTCCATTCTCATAACATAGTGAAAACGATTACCAGAGATTTAATACCATCGTTGATCCCCATATATCATAAGATATATCTTGTTGGTCACATTCCAAACATTAAAAGGCCTTAATCTTGTACTCTCTTGAATACCCATTGAACCTTAGTGAAAACTTGAATGCAGTTAAAAGTTAACACTTTACACATACCAAAATCCTCAAAATTATTTATACTCAAACCATGATATCACTTAGTCCTTATATCAATCATGAGCTCATGAATACAATCAAACATCTCATTATCTTCTTATCCTTTCATTATGCACTTATCATCTACTTTCCAAAATATTTGAATCACTTTTCATAGTTATTGGTACCTTAAAATTATTGAAAACCATAATAGACCAATACTTAAATATTTCAATACACCATAAAAGTACCTCAACAACATTATTCTTGAATACCAAAACACTTCAGTCCATCCACATCAATGATTATCCTGGAATAAGTCCTTCCTTGATTTATAAGTAACTTTTTAGGTCAGGGCATTGAGTTGGGTAATGCCCATGTTCTCCACAAATAAGACATTGAACTCCATAACACTTTGTCACTCTATGACCCTTTTCTCCACACAGATAACACCGGTCCCTCCATTTGAGGTATTCCTCAAGGTTCTTCTTCCCTTCTTTATAAATCTCAATCTTCCTTTCTTTATGCTCCTCAACATGCGAACATGCATAATAGTCTATCTTCCTCTTCTTTGAAGAATTAGGCATACCACTAAATTTCACCTTGTTAATCATATATCGCGATGATTGATTCGACATAATCACACCATCTTTCTCTCTAGGAATTACACAATTTTGTTGCTCATAGTCACCAATTTGTCCATTGGATTCAATGTTAACTGAATTCCTTTTGGTTCCCTCCATTAACTAAAACACAAAAATAATTTTTTGAGAATCAAAAATCATGCTAGATAAAACAACATAGTAAAGGGAAAGTATCCTCAATACCTAACTTCTCAGGTTTAATCTAATATCATTACCATAGTTCTAGGAATATATCCTATACGTATACTTATCCTTAGGGACATCCCTAGACATACCTTAGAAATATCTCTAGGAATCTCACTAACGTTTTCGCATCCTAGTTTCCAAAGGTTGACTAAACCTTTCCTCTGATACCAACTGTAAAGACCCGAAGCTTGACGTACATGGACATTACATTACATTTGCGGAATACTTAGTACATAACAAAAACACACACTAAAGGATCGTAATAGTTTAGTGTATTTGGAAACTCGGAACGTAATCTTCTAATCATGGTGAAAGTTCTTCAATATCTCCCATAAAGGTCATCCCTTTTTTCTACCTAAAACCTTTCTTTATATCCTGGGGAAAAGAAAACATAAAAGGGTGAGCTCAAATGCTCAGTAAGGGTAAACAAAAGAAAAATCAATCACATCATATACATAGCTTTTGGAAATCTTAACCTGCAAAAGAGCTCATAATATCATAACATGGGATATATCATAGAAGTGAAATGTAATCCCAATAATCATAACTTAAAACATGAATCTTTTTGGAATACACACATAATCATAGAAAATCATTTCTTGTTAGTCAAGACTCAATGCCAAGACAATCTTAGTGGACAAAGTCCCTTTCTGAATCGAGTAACCCTCGTTTCAGTCCTGTTTCACTGAACCGGTGTAACCTACCATTTCAGCCATGTCTATCTCATGAGATATAAAATCTTTACCCAATGCATTGGAGGGAGATATAGGTCCCACCCATCTCATAATGATACCATTCTTATGTGTGCCACAAAATCATAAATCATACATCATTTCATAACCCATGTAATAAAAATGGGATTCTTAAACAACATGACATCATAAAACCATTCATATAAGATAAAGGAATTCATAAACAGAATTCCATCACAACATAGTCAAATCAATGTAAAAATATGGATAGAAACAGAATCCTTTATTATCTTAGATGGAAAATAATTTTGATAAAACACTTCAATTGAATTCTTGAGGAAAATATCCTTTCTTCTTCAAAATCAATTTCTTTTCACAAAACATCATGCAATTTTAAAAGAAAGAGATTTTATTGAAAATAGTCATGAAATATTTTGGAGTAAGATTAATGAAAATAAGGCTTTATAAAACCGTAAAAATTCGTTCGTTCCGTTTAAGTTAAAAAAACATTCTTCTCGTACTTTTGTCGGAAAAGTCAAAAAGTACCTCGTACGAAAAAAACGACAAAAGATTCCTTTCATATTCTTTACTAAAAACTCACCAAAGGGTAAAATTGGATTTAAACTATTGTATGTGAATGGAAACAATATTACATATTGAGGGAACATGGATGCGGATGACAAAATACACCCCAGTAAATGCCAAAGTATAAACAATCTCGGATAAAAATGAGATTGTGATATTTCCCTTACCTTAGGTCCGACTTGCTTTGTAAGTGTCCGAACCTCCTGTATAATGATTTAAATCATGTTATTGACTTATTACAGAATCATATTCATTGTTATGATATCATATATGGTTCACTTATGACATTATATTACCCGTTCTTTTGTAAATTCCATGTTAAAGAAGCGTTTTGGGTAAAATCGTTTCATTTATCTTTGGTGTTTTGACTTGTTGTTCTTGACATCACTATTACTTATATCATGATTTACTTACTTCCTGAATATAAAATATGATTTATATATCATATATATTCAGTATATATATATATATAATAGATAGATGAAAAACATTGTTCATGGAGACGGTAGTCCGTACGTACGCATGAACGCTGTTTTACTTTCCTTATTGTCTTGAAATGGAAGTAAGTAGATGACATACATATATATATATACATAAATCCAGTAGCTTTATAATGTCATATATTTCCTTATTATTTCTTATATATACTTTATAATCATTCTTTAAATGGTTAACATGGAGAATGAATCTCATCGCGTCGTGGAGACGGTAGTCCGTACGTACGCACGAGCGATGATATCATTTCTATAAATATTGAATTGAATTGGAGTGGATTATACAATATATCAGAATCAATATGATGTTGTAATAACTATGTATAGTTATTCTTTACACCATTATACCCATCCATGTAAGGTGGTGGTGGAAAATAGATTACACCACGGCGTGGAGACGGTATTCCGTACGTACGCACGCGCGGTGATTTCTTTTTCCGTAGGATGGATAGATGGTGAAATAGGGTTGTTTCATACTTATAATAACATATCAGTATATGAGTGATACTGATGTTATTACTTTATATATGAAACAACCTAAGAAGAAGAAGTGGAAGAAGAAATAAAGATGAAATAATTGGTAACGGTAATTACCTCTTCTTTGAAGCGCCTTTTGGAGACCTCCTCTTAGGGAACTAAAATTGGTCTTTGAGGAAGACCAGAACCTCTAGGATGTTGCTATGGAAGTGGAGAAGATATTTTGGCAGGGGTTGGCCGAGCTTGAGTGCTCAAATTGGTGTGAGGAGGAGGGGGAGGAGGTGTCCTTTTATAAGGGAGGAGAGGGGCACCATAGGAATATCTCAAAATATTATTTTATATTAAAGTCAAAATCGGTTTATAATGGTTCCAAAGGGTCTTATTTCGAAGCTAAAGTGGGGATGGGTCGCAATACTATCAACCAATAAGATTTAGACAAGTTTAGGGTATTATTTTAACCTTATCAATTAGATTTAACTCTAAGTTAAATAATTTAACTTTTACCGTGTCTTTTTGTTTTCTTACATTATATGGTTAATAAACTTACTATAACATGCCAAAAGAACCCCAAATTGTATATTATTAATACATATATCATTATCTAAGTCATTTTGCCGAACCTTAGATTTTTAGGAATAAAATAACAATTAATAATATAATATTTGATTTAAAAACTATTTTGTGTCAATTTTGACACTATTTGATACATGATTTTTCTGAAAGTCATAACAGAATTATTTGTTCGAACCAAGTTGATTAAATCAACACTAATATATCATAGTAACCTAGAAAATTAGTGGAATTCATAAAAAGTCTCAAATTACATTTATTTTGGTGTTTATAACATCAATTATGTCAATATTTCATTAACAAGATAATTACTGCATCATCTTTGTGTCATAAATAAATTAAATTATTTGATTTCTAAAAATTACAAATAAAATACCATCATGTAGTAAATCTTTTTAGATTTCCAATGAATATTTACAATCGAATTTATCTTATGTATAACCCCATATTAAAAATGATTTACTTATTAAACATTGATTTTAACTATTTTAACCCTTCTTTAAATAAATTAATAATAAATTTCCTAATCTAATCCAAGTGGGCCTAAATGGTCATATTTTATTCCTAAGTTTGTTTTTGGTCGAATTACACTTATCCAATAGAATTAGGACATGTGTTAGGGTAATAGTAATATCATATTTACCCTTAGTTACCCTATTTACTTTTAACCGTGGTAAAAAAAAGTAAAAAGGTACTATTCACCAAAAATTATTTTCATCTCATTGAACCACATTTTAGTCCTTGATATTAACCGTGTCTGTCGGATTTTCGAAATTCCATTCACAGAAGCGGTAAAATTAAGTTTTATGCAAAATTCAGTTTTTAACCTACCACTTAGTAGTTTCACTATTCATCAAAAAATGAAGGTTTTCAGAAAAATGCCAAAATTTCATCCTAAGCTATATTTCATATTCCGAATTCAAAAATGAAGTCTATTTTACCAAATTCATAACATAGAAGTTGAATTAATTAATTTTATAATTAAATCCCGCTATTAAAACAAATAGCGTGTTTTTAAGAAACAATATCTATCAAAAGATTGACACTTGTTTATGTCTGGTTTAAATGTGAAATTACGTCCAATGACCAACATTGTATTAAATTGTAAAAATATATTCTAAATATACTTTAAAACCACTCAAATTAATGATTTATCACTATTAATTATTTCTATTAAAAAAGTTGTTTTTAATTATAATTTAGTAATTTTCACTATTCATCAGAATATGAAAGTTATCCGAAATGTACCAAAATTTCACCTTAGGCTAAATTCGATACTCCGAATCCAAAAATGAAGTTCATTTTGAAATATAAGATTTACAGAATTTTAAAAAGTGGTTATTACTATTCATAACGGCTAGTTTTAATAATATTTTAATAGCATATCGTTGTTTAGTGAAACTCGGTATTGCGTATTACACACGCTATCGAGGAAGGTCGCGATTGCGTGTAATGCAAGGCAAGTCAAGGATGCGTGTTGTGCAAGCTCCTTTTGGTGTCGCGTACAACACAAGACTTTAATAAAATTAAAAAGAATATTTTTTTATAAAATCTTGGGCTGTTACATTTTTAGTCATGTGTCTATATTTAAGAAAGATCATGAGATTCGAAATATTATACATGTAACTCACCAAGCCTTAAAACAATTGATACGAACCAAACTTGGAATGGATTGAGCTAAGTAACATGATTTCAACATGGGTGAAGACAAAACCTCAAACTAAATGTTTCACTAATTCACAATAATTTTGAATGGGATGAATTATCTTGGAGAATATTTAGAAAACCCTATACTTTTTTCACAATTCCTATGATTAATTTTGAGAAAATGGCACACAGGAAAGTCCATCCTTGATGAAATAAATATGGTTAAATAACAAAATCTTAATGAATTGATTTGATCACTACTTCAGAATGAAATGGAACTGAGGAACATAGTAGATGAGGAGATAAAAAAAGAAAAGGTGTAGTTAATAAATTTATAAAAATAGTTTATATGAACTCTCTTGATTCTAAACTATAGGATATTGAAAAAAAATATATGGATTATATTGTGAATAGTATTTATAAAAGAATGAAAAATGATTCAAGTACCGATTTAGAAGAAAACCTAAAAAATAAAAAATTATTTGTAGATAATAAATGTAATACTAATTATAATACCTCAGATGTTACTTAATTTTAGCTTATATAAAAAGGGTATATCAATACTGACTATACTTAATTAACGATTAAAGAAAAATAATAAATAACGATCAAAACAAAAAAAAACTATTTGGAGATGTACTAGTGAATCTGATTCTATGAAGAATATCGAAATTAAAAATAATATTCCAACTTTTGATTAATGTATTTACTGAATGAGATTAGGGATTCAGGTTTACATTCACGTTTTTCTCAGTCTAACAATGATTATGAAAATAGAAATTTTTGTGAGTTATTTGAAGAAATTAAAAGATTCAGAAAAGGATTTTTGAATGTTTCTGATTTATATAATAAGATTAATAAAATAATATGAATCTTATTTATGAAAATAATGTAATCTTATAAGGGAATGAAAAATTAATAAATATTTATTCTTATTTTCATTATAATGTTTATGATGATTTCGAATCAATTCCGGGATTGAATAAAAAAAGAAAAATAAAGTTGAAAGACTAAAGAAAATTATGTCTTCTTTTATCTAAGGCCTTGAAAAATATCATAAAATAATATCTTCGATTAAAATAAATAAATAAAATATGTTATTGGATATGATAGGAGATAAACTAAAATTTATAAAAACTATTTATTAAAAGAAAAAATGGTTGTACTTATAATGTTACATGCTTTCAATGTAGAATGAAATGTCACCATGAAAATGATTATTCTCTTAGATTCAAAATGTTGTTAGGATTTACAAAAACTCATATATCTAAAAAAAAATTATCTATAGTACCATACAATACTTATTCCTATTCTCTATGGGTACCTAAAATTGTATTACCAATCCTATTAGACCCAAAGTATCTTGGGTACCAAAATTATAATGTAATTGATTTTTTAGGAGAATATCCTTATATGTTTCATGAATGATATATATTACATAGATAATGGATGATCTCAGAATTTAAAAAGAGACCCATAAAATTTTATTACATCCAAGAAAATATGATGGAGGAACCCTTACATTTAAATATAATTCCAAAGGTAAATTTAATGGTTTTGTTAAAAGTGATAACATTATTTGGAATCGATGATTATGTCATGTTAATTTCAGAATGATACAAAATCTCACAAAACATGATAATGTGTTGTAGTTACCTACCTTGAAGAAATATTTTTTTTTATTTTTTTATCATTTGAAAGGGAAATAGTGGAAAGTATGCTTTAGAACTATAAATCAGATATGTACTAATATACCTCTATAGTTAGTACAACAAGATTTATTTGGTCATACTCTAATTTATAGCCTTGGAGGAAATAAATATACTTTAGCTTAAGATGTAGAAATTTCCTAGATATGTTTCAAGCTTTTTTACATGAACTATTTTACATTTTATTGATTATATCTTTTTTTGAGTTGTATATTGGGTGCATTTGTTTGAAAATTGAAGAATTTTTGAAGGAGGTGTGGAAGTGCATGTTTGGGGAATAGTATTTGAAAACTATGTGGCTAACAAAGAAAATCTTATGAAACAAGATAGAGGAGATTCACATAGCTGGTTTATGGTTTTTCAAACCATGTACCCTCTTATTAGTAACCATGATACACCCTTTGGTAAGGCCCATGGTTAGGGAATACAGATAGGAAAAAATGTGCACCATATAAAGGTAACTGTGCACATAGAAATTTAATCGTATTAAATTATATTAAAAATACCCAAAACCATGGAATTCAATCTAAATAGACCCTAGAATGACCATAAATGATTTATATCTTTTTCGGTGATCCTTAATGGATTATAAGGCCTTCTAAAATCTATTCATAATGAATCAAGGCACTAATTTATGAGATAAACCCCTCTCGGAAAGAGATTCTCATCACCTATAATTTCCTTCCTCTATCCTGCCATTCTCTCAATCTTTGAGGTGATGTTTTCCTCTATTTTTAATCGATATAGATAGATGTTTTTTGGATATTGTTTCATTTGATATTGGATTTAGGTTTTTTATCTAGATATCATTCTTCCTCGTGATTTTGGTTGTTCTAATTTAATCAGGTATTTCCATTAGTTATCCTTTAATGTACATCTTGAAGTAGGTGGTCCAATTTAAATTCCTATAGTATTGATTCCAATTGTGTTTATATGTTTTTAGATTTGAATTGGCATGTATAGAAATTTAACATTGAATTGAATAAATTAATTTATTAATTAATTTATGGAAATACATAATTGGATTAATTAATTGGATAATTAATTAATAGAATGTTGTGATTATGCAATTGGTGGAATTAGATTAATCAATTTGTGAATTAATCAATGTAACAATGTGATTATTCAATTGGTGGAATTTTATTATTTAATAGTTTAATTAATTAATAGAAATTGTTTTGATTTTGCAATTGGTGGAATTAAAGTAATTAATTTTTTAATTAATTAATAAAATGCGGTGATTGTAGAATTGATGTGAATTTGGGGTAGTGTAATTTGTCAATTAATTTTTTTATGAATGAATTGGTAAACATCATTGAGGGATGTTTGTATTAACCATTTTGGGTTAATTATTAATATGATTAAATGACAATAATTGGTTTAATAGAGGATTGATCAAATTATCTCATGTGAATTAAAAAGATGAACCTTTATTGTTGATGAATTGATATAATATACCATGATGGAGATATTTGATAAGAAGGTTAATAGTGGTTAACCTCAATGAATGTGATTAATTTTTTATATGTGATATTGTGATATATGTGATATATGTGTCTAAGATATGGACTATGACTCAAAATACCCATGTAATAAAGGAGTTTGGTATAGGGACTGAGGATCCAAATACCCATATATGACATTGAGGTGTGAGAAAGGGACTGAGTCTATAGATACCCATATGATATTGTGTGTGTGTGATAGGGACTAAGGATCTAAATACCGATGTGATATTGAGGTTTTAGATAGGGATAGAGGCTCCAAATACCCATAAGGTGTTAGACATGGTTTTCTACACCCATGAGATTGGGACTCGACTATGGTTCAAAATACCCATGATGTGAATTGGAAGGATGAATGGTAATAATGGAAATGTGATATGTGATTTCCCTTGGGGATAATTTATAATCTGGCACTGGGAAATTGTGTATTGATGGTGTGGGTGTCCTTATGAACCTGTGGGTTTATGTGGTAAATTAATGAATATTTAAATGTTATAATTGTTTAATTTATTCATTTTATATTATTATTTATATAATATCATAGACACTTATTGACTAGATATTTTTTTAGACACCGTTAGAGGCAGCGTACTGAGTTATACCCACACCCTACTCTGGCTGCCTGATCGGTACTCGAATAGATTTCATGTTTGTAGGATAGAATGACGGAAAGAGTCATGTGATAGATGAATGAGTTGTGTAGGAGAATGGATGAGGTAACCATACATGATTCAAGTACCTCTTTGGAGTTTTTATTATCTTTATTAATCTTATATTTTTCATACTGACACTTGACACGTATTTGGCACGATATATATACTATTCAATTTTGGATATTGTATTTTCAATTTTGGTCATATTTTGATACTAATATGGTTTGGTTGTTATTTTTATATAAATCATTTGGTTTTTATTTATTTATTTCTACTATTTTGATTCTTTCATAAAGAGGGTATTGTCTCCCCTTGATCGATATTTGACCCTTGCTACTAGTCGGTATCATGTATAGTATGGGGAGGTTCACCTGAGGTCCTATGACTGTCCGAATCGGGGCACCGATGCATGGAACTTGTGTTAGGATGTTAAAAAGTGGAATCTTAGGATGGTTAACTTTATTTTATTTTTTTATTACTATTTTTGAATGGTATAAAATACAATATAATGAGTCAGTCATTTTTTAAGAGCTCGTGCATGGGAGTAGCAAAACCTTGTATAAAGGTAAAACCCATGTTCCTAGGGTGGGATTATTGTTATTGATGTGTGTTGTTAGTGTTGGATTTTTTAACCTTGTGTGATGCACTTCTTGTTTGATGTGATAATTGTTTTTGACATTTTCTAATATTTGATTTGTGGCCCAGAATGGCATGAGAGTTGAGTAATCACGCTTTATTTTAGGAACTCAAGATTATTACATGACATTTATCTCTATATGATTTCATGTATAAAAAAGATATTTTTTAAAAAGTTTGTTATGTGAAAGTTATTTTCCATCTTATGTCAATTTTAAATGAAAAATTTTCCTAATGTGAAATTGAAATTAGAGAAAAATGATTCTAATTGGGAATAATTGGGTTTCTAATGAAAATTTTCAAATGATAATTTGTTTACAATTTTCAAACCATGACCTAGATGTAGGATGGTTATGGTTAGTGATAGAGCCTCGGTTTTGACCATGGGGTAGAGTTTGGGGGAATGAGTTGTTTTGGATTTTGGGAAAACCTATTATTAAATGTGTTAATATTGTGTAATATGTCTTGAGATGTGTGTTTTTCATTGTAGAGATATGCCTCCATGACGATGCTTGTAGGAAGGATGAAAAAAGGTTATGGATGGTAATGATCATCCACTAGTGGAACCTAAAGAACCGATAGTGCTAGGTGATGGAGTTGTAGAGCAGTTATAAGATTACATTTATCACATAATGAAGTTTATATATAGAGACATAGAGTGGGCTTTTAAGAGTATGTTCAACATGACACAAAAGTTTTAGTTTCCAAACCCTATAACATTCACCAGAGTAGGTGGACCTAAGTCATCTGAGTTTCATATTGAGTCCATTCATACTATACATGTAAACTTACAGACTTCTTATGAGAATAGGGTCAAGTTAGTTGTTTATATTTTATGAGTATCATCAATGTTCTAGTGTGATTTTGAAGATAAAATAGGGAAAGAAGATGGTATGGTATGAAATAAATTTATAAAGATGTTACTAGAGCATTTTTATCCAGAGGTAGTGATGCATGAGAGATTAACTGAGTTCATGTGGATGAATCAGAGGTGCATGCTCTCAATGGACTATGATGGTTGTTTTACTAACTTGCATCATTTTTCTACTTCACTTTATGGGTATAATAGAACTATTTAAAGGCATTTCCATGATGATTTTAATGTTAGTTTATTTCTAAAGTTAATATATTTGAGCTAAAAAAGTTTTTTGAGGTGGTGGATCAGTCCCTCATATCTGAGGTATAACTGAAGGAGGCCTCCTGTAGAGGACATGTAGATTCTACTAGGTGATCGATAGGTAAAACATCAGAGGGAAGGAAGTGTCACTATGATAATGTGGACCAATGTAGTTGAAATAAGATTGGCTAAGTGGAAGGACCAGTTATTCATGATCTTACATGGGTATTTCCCCAACAGTGTGGTAGGATGGGTCACTTTTGCAGGCATTATCCCCATCCACCGATATAATACCAACATTACATTAGTACGGGATGTATACAATAGTTCTGTAGGAACCCATGATGGGTGGGTAGTGATAGAGAAAATAGATAGAACCAGAGTGTGGGAATGAGATCTTCAACACCATTCCAAACAAGTAGTTTGAGTGTACTGGCCATGGTGTTCAATGTAATGGATGGGGTTCTTTTAGGAAAGAGAAACTATATAAGTAGATTGGTGTAACTCAGGGGACTTATATTTCATCACATGGAAGAGGGATATGACAACTGAATGTTCTTCATCCTACATAGGTGGATATAAAATTTAGAACATCGATAGTTAGAGGTACATTACATGTAGATTCTACGCTAGCTATTATCTTTATTTGATACTGGTGAATCTCATTATTTTATATATTCACAAATTGTAACTGATTTGAGTATAGTAGTGGGGTTTTTTATTAGGGTTATGAAAATAGATACCCCATTGGGGTAGAATTTAGGTAAATATATTTATACAATGTATGTTCTCTCGAGGTTGGGAATTATTGTTTTCTATGAGGTCTTTATATCCTTGACATGTCATGCTTTGACATGATTTCGGGTATGGACTGGTTAATAGAATATTGTTCCCACATAGAGTGTAACCACAAGAGTTTTACATTTTTGTATCATAAGGGATAAAATTATATCCATTATGCAGAGTGGGATGCCAAGGATGGTTGTGTAGGGATAGTTTAGAAACTGGGGGAGCTCACTACCCAGGTTGCTATTATTTTTCTTGATGATGGGGGTGTGAGGGCAGATGTCTTTCCACCCACTGTGGACGGTTTCCATGGCATGTTTCTTGAGTAATTCTCAGGGATTACACCTAAGAGTGATGTGGAATTTATGATTGAACTAATGTTTGTGGTTGTTCCTATTTCTATTCCCCCATACAGAATGACACCAACAAAGCTTCAAGAGTATAAAACTCAATGGGAAGAGTTGATGAATAATGGGTTTATCAATCTGGGTATGCCAACTTGGGGTTCTCTTGTTTTTTGTTGAGAAGGATGATGGGGCTATTGGAGTATGTTTTGATTACTGGAAGTTGAACTAGATAACAATAAATAACTGGAATCCTCTTCCATGTATCGAAGATATATTTGACCAATCGATGGGAGCTTGTGAATTTTTCAAGATTGAATTTAGATCAAGATATCATTAGTTGAGAGTTGGACCTTCTTATATACCGAGGAATTATTTCAGAATAATATATGGACATTATGAGATTGTTGTGACGTGGTTTGAACTGATGAGCACACCATCAATGTTTATGGACTTGATGAAAAAATCTTCCACCTATTCCTACATCTGTTTATGGTTGTGTTTTTGGATGAAATATCTGTGTACTCCAAGACTCATGATGATCATTCCCCGCATATTAACATCATCTTGAGTACATTGAGAGAGATCCAACTACATTACAAGATATCTAAGTTTCATTTTTTGATTTATCAGGTACATTTATTGGGTCACATAATCTCAAAGGGAGGTTTTTCATGTGATCTAGGGAAGGTGCAGGTAGCCGTTTCATGGTAGCAGCCTATTTTTTTTTTAATATTTTCAATTTTATATGATTAACAAGATATTATTGGGATTTAAAATAGTACATTTCATACTTTGGAATCACCCATTTCAGGTTTGACTAAGAAGGGGATTATGTTTTAATTGTTCTAAGAATGTGAGAATACTTTTCAGGAGTTGAAGAGGTGCATGAAAATTACACCAATCTTGATCCTACCCGATATAGGATAGGGGTATACACTGTTTTTTGATTCTTTTAGGATAGGGTTGGGAGCTGTACTGATGCAGGGAGATTGATTTGAGGCATATGGGTCTCAACAATTGAGGCCATAAGAACAAAACTACCCTACATATGACCTTGAATTATCTACAATGGTTTATGCTTTAAAGTGTTGGGAAAATTAAATATTGGAAAAAATTTACTGTGTATACTAATCATAAGAGCATAAAGTATATATATTTTTTTAGTAAGATTTGAATCTCCAACAACAGAGGTGGGTTGAGTATATTTAATCATTATATTTGGAGCTAGAATATACACCCTAAAAAGGGAAAAGTGTTTCTGATGCTCTAAGTAGGAAATCTCAGACTCAGACTGTTTAAGAGTCCAGTGTTAAGGGAAAGATGATGAAATTACTGGATGATATGTATATAGTGTTGCTGGAGGGCAATAGAAGATGAATCTCATATTAGTTTTAGTGGAGTCTATAATTTTGAGCCCGATCAGGGAGTGGCAGTATGAGGATACAAAATGTTTGGACTTGAGGGAAATACTTGAAGTTGGTGAGTCACCTTATGATTAGAGCATAGTTAAGGATGAGATCATCCATGTTAGTAATAATTTTTTTGTGACTATGAGTATGTGAGAGGATTTAATGTGTGAATTTCATGCCTCAAAGTGCGAAGTGAATCCATATATGACCAAAATGTTTCATGACCCAAATTGATAGTATTGGTTGTCGAGAATGAAAAAGTAGATATAAAAGTTCGTTACATGATTCTTCAACTTTCAATAGATGAAGGACAACAATAAAAAATATTATGGATTACTAAAACCATTTATCATTCTGGAATGGAATTGGGATGACGTTACCATGGAATGTTTGGTGGGTATCCCGAGGATGCCTCTGAATAATGATGTTATTTTGCTGATTGTGTATCGTTTGAAAAAATTAGTTCATTTATTTACCATACATGAACCTTTTTCTTTGGAATAATTGGGAGATATGTACGTTCAGGAGATAGTTCATATGTACAGGGTGCCACAAAGATTTTTTAGACTGCGAATCTCATTTGACACTCTTCTTTTGGCAAAACCTATAGAGGGAATGTGGTATATATGTTTTACTAAGTATAGATTTTCACCTATAGATAAATTGAAATTCATAGTGTACTATATATGTGCTTGAGGATATGAATTGGGTGTACATCCTAGAATTTTTTGGGTATTGTGAAAAACACCAATATTTAGTGGAGTTCACCTATAACAATAGTTATTATAAAACAATATAGAGTGAACGATTTCTGGAACATTATTTTAGGCTATGAAGATCACCTCTATACTGGAAGGAGGTAGGTCAGATAGAGTTTTTGGGATCGAGTCTCATGTAAGAGATGTTAGATTAGGTTCAACTAATTTAGAAATATATGGATACTTCTCAAATTGGACATAATTTGTATGATGATAGTTGACAGTGAACGTAAGAGATTATAGAGGGTGGTCGTGTGTTTCTTCTTGTGTCACCTAGGTTGGTTCACCATAGGATACACAGATAGGGAGTGTTGGTACCTAGATTTGTTAGACTGTTTGAGGATATGGAGAGAATCAGACTAGTGGCATACCGATTGCCTCTTCCATAGAGGTATAATGATATGTATGATGTTTTTCATGTGCTAATGATGCAGTAGTATCACCTAAAACCTTCACATGTGATCAATATGGATTATGCTGATCATGATGTTGATGTGTCTTTTGAGGATCATCCAATATGTTTGTTGGATCATAGTGAAAAAGTGTTGTAGTGAAATATTGTGATGATAGATAAAATATTGTGGAAGTATGATCATGTTCATTTGAAAACTTGGGAAAGAAGAGAGGATATGTGAGCTCAGTGGCCTGATCTTTTTACATATAAATCATAAAGATTCAGGGGTGTATAGTTCGAGGATGATCTATCATAATATTTTGAGACTGTAAGATCCTAATCTTCTTAGTAGATGTATCAATTTTTTTTATAGGTACTCTATTACCAGATTTTGATTACATCATTTTGAGGTTGTTTCTGTAGTGCTTTTGGGTGAAAATTGGAGAATTTCGGTAGTAATAGGGTAGTGCATGGTTGGATCATGGTTTTCCCAAACAGCGCACTAAAAATAGTAAACTGTGTGAACTTAGATATAAGGGATTATTATGGAAGGTGCACGGTTTTTCAAACCATTCACCCTATTAGTTTTAATCATTCCACACCCTTGGGTGAGGCACATAATTAGGGCTGAAAGTTAGGGAAAACTGTATGCCCCTGACAAGAAACTGTCCGAACATAAATTTAATCCAATGAAAAATATATTAAAAATACCCAATCCCCTAAAATTTACCCCAAATATAACCTAGCATGACCCTAAAATATTTCTATCATTTTTTAGGCTTCTGGATGGATTACAAGGTATCCCCACCTCATTCGTAATGAATAAAATCCAAGATTGATGATATGGACCCTCCCATTAAGAGATTGTCATCTCGGATGGTTTCATTCCTCTCTCGGATCCATCCCTAATCATTTAAAGGAATGAATTCCTATGTTTTTAATGAATCAAGATTAATTTTTGTTGGATCTTGATTCATTTTATGTTGGATTTTTTATTTAGATCTAGATATCATTCTTCATAAATAGTTTTGTGGTTCCATTTCAATTAGGGGTTTCTATTAGGGAGGGTTCATCATCAATATTGAATTAGGTGGTCGAAATTCCATTCAGATAGTCTTGATTCCAATTACATTTAGGCATTTTAATATTTCAATTGGAATGTTTGGAAATTGAACCTTTAATTGAATATATTATTTGGTTAATTAATTTTTCGAAACATGGAATTGTATTAATTAATTAGTGAATTAATTAATGGAATGTTGTGATTATACAATTGTTGTAATTGTATTAACTAATTTGTAAATTAACTAATGTAAGTTTGTGACTATGAAATTGGTGGAATTGGATTAATTAACTGGTCAATTAATTAATGGAAATTGATGTGATTGGGCAATATGTAGAATTGGATTAATTAATTTGTGAATTAATTATTAGAATGTGTTGATAATGGGATTATGATAATTTGGGGTTGTGTGATTGGTAAATTGAAGTTTATATGAATGAATTGATAATATGAATTAAGGGATGTTTGGATTAATCTTTAAGGGCTAATAATTAAAATGATTAAATGTAGATAATTGGTATTATAGTGAATTTTTTATATTATCCAATGTGAATTAAAGGGATCAACATTTATTATTGATGAATTGAAATTGTATATCATGATGTGGATTTTTTATAAGAATGATAATGTTGATTAAATTTAATGAATGGTATGAATACATTGCATGTGATATTGCAATATATGTGATATATGTGTGTTGGATAGGGACTAAGGCTCCAAAGACCCAGGTAATAAAAAAGTTTGCGACATGGACTAAGGATCCAAATACCCATATGTGACTTTGAGGAGTGGGACATGGATTGCAGTTCTAGTTACGTAGATGAGATTTTCAGTGCGGGAGAGGTACTAAGGTTACAAATACCCATGTGATATTGAGGGTTGGGATAGGGACATATGCTTTGAATAACCATAGGGTGTTAGACACAACATTTTATTCCCATGAGATTTGCATTAAACTATGGTTCCAATAGGCCATGACGTGAATTGATATGATGAATAGTAACCTTGGAATTGTTATATGTGATGTCCCTTGGGGATAGTCAAGGAATCAACGTGGGCCGAAGAAGGTATTGAAGTTTTGGGTGCCCTTGGGAACCTAAGGGTTTATGTGGTTAATTAATGGATATTGAAATGTGATAAATATTTAATTTATGCCTAGTAATTTAGTTTTTATACAACTACATACACTATTATTGACTATATATTATTTTAGACACTATTGGTGTTGGCCTACTGAGTTTTACTCACACACTACATGGGCTACCGGATCGTTACCCGAATAGACATCATGTTCATAAGACATGATAAGGGAATGAGTTATATGGCAGATGTATGACTTGGTATGGAAAATGGATGAGGGATCTAGACATGATTCAGAACCTTCTGGGGACTTTTAAATGTCATTACTTATCTTGGATGTTTCATATTGACACTTGACATGTATTTGGCATTACATATCTACTATTCAGTTTTGGATTTTTTATTTCCCATTTTGGTCATCTTGTTAAACCGGTATGGTTTGGTTATTGGTTATATATATATATCATTTGGTGTTTGTTACTTAGTTCTTATACTCTGATGATTTGATAAAGAGTTTATATTCTTCACATGACCAATATAATACTCGAAATGATAGTTAGAAGCCTCTAGAAAATGAGCAGGCACTCTAGAGGTCTTGTAAGAGACCATCTCAGAGCACAAGTGGGTGGCATCTGGGTCCAAACATTACATTTAGTAATTATTGGTGATTATATTATATTTATAAGGGATTAGCTTCATTCTCATAAAAACGATACTTTATCAATATTTATTACTTTTAATAATTTAGTTCAAAATCGAAAATTTTGCCGGATTATTAATATTTATTTTGATAATGTACGTAAACTTCATAATTTAGATTATGATTATTTTGAAAAGAATTGTTATTCTCATTACATTTATAGTCTAAGAATAACATAAAAATATTGTGTTGTAGAACAGATAAATATTACTCATCTTTAAATGGGTAGAAATATGTTAATTGAATATGATATTACTATGAATTTTTAGGATGAGGCTATTTTTCACCTGTTATATTACAATTAGTTTTTTTGTTAGACCATTGTTAAAGAAATTTTTTTATAAAGAGTTTAAAGGTAAAAATCCTAATTTTTTTAGAGTTTTTTTGTAATGTTTTATTTTAAAATTAAATGATAATTTTGAAAAAAAATGTTCAAAGTGATGAAGTTATTTTTATTAGATATGATAATAATAATAAAACTTATAGAGTTTATAATAAATTATCTTCGGTTATTGAAGAATCTATTTATATTTTTTATGAAAATAATTATAAATTAAATTCTGATTCAATTTTTATTATAAATTATTTAGATATTTTAACTTTTATAAAGAAAACATTAAGATAAGGGTGAATCAATTGAGTGGGAGAGTACTAATTCTTAACCTAATCCTAGATCATAGAAGATTCATAGAGATAATATTATTGACAATTTTATTTTTAATATTTATTATGGTGTTAAAAATATAAATACTATGTTAATTTTTTTAGAAAAAATGATTTTTATCTACTAATGTTCCTCATAATATCGATGATTCTTTAAGACATACTAACTCGATTTCTCCAATGAAAGATGAGATTAATTATTTTGTTATAACTGATGTTTGATCTTATGTTGAATTACCTGAGGATAATCTGGTTATTGGAACTAAATGGATATTTTAAAACAATATGGATGAATCAAAACCGATTTAAAAAAATAAATCCAGACTTATTCCTAAGGATACTCTAAAAAATATGTTATAGGATATAATGATTAATTTTCACCTATTACCAGATTAGAGGCTATGAGAATCTCATTATGTTTTAATAGTTTTCTTGGAATTAAATTTTATCATATTTCTATTAAATATTCTTTCTTAAATGGTTTTATAACTAAATAATTTTAGGGTTTTCAACCCCCTGAATTTGAAAATGAAAAATTTCCTAACAATGTTTTTAATTTATCTAATAATTTTATGGTCTCAAACAAGAACCCCATTCTTGGTATGGGATTCTTTATTTTATATATTTATTAATGGTTTCAATAATATTAATGTTAATCCTATAATTTTTATTAAAATAAATTTCAATGGTATTTTTATTGTGAAATTTTATGTTGATGATATAGTTTTTGGTTATTCTAGTGACTGATTTGTAATGATTTGTATACATGGATATAATTTTATTTTGATAATAACTTAATTGGATAATTAATTTTGTATCTTAGACTTATAATTAATAAAAGGAAAGAAGAAATACTTATTAATCAATCATAGTATTCTAAATATTTGGTTAAAAGGTTTGGTCTCAATTCTTGTTAATCTGTTAAAAATCATATGCCCACTAGTTGAAAATTATATGATGATGATTCCAGTAAATATTTGGATATTAATGTTTATAAAGTCATGATAGGTAACCTAATTTATTTAATTTTATCTAGAAATTATTTCATTTTTAGTGTTTATTAACGTGTAAGGTTTCAAGATGACCAAGAAGTTAGTAATATTAATGCTGTCAAAAGAATAATTAGATATATTAATGGAATTGTTAAGTCTAGTTTGTTTTATTCAAAGTATATTTTTTTGGTTTTGATATCCTATTCTATATTTGATTTTAGAGGAAAAAACATCATAGGAAAATAAAATCAATTATGTTTCATTTTCTTGTATAGATTTTAATTTATTGGTCTTCTAAGAAGTAATTATTTAATTCTCTATCTATTAAAATATATATATATATATTTTTACTTCTTGTTGATTTTCTTAAATTTTATTTATTAAGTAACAATTATGTGATTTTGGTATTTATCTTGATAAAATTACAATTTATTGTAATAATACATTATTAATTTATATTTCTATGAGTCCTTTAATACATTCTATAAAAAATCATAGTGATGCTTGATTTCATTTTGTTAGAGATCATGTTAATAAGGGAAATATTATTTCAGAGTTTATCCTTATGGAAAAATACACTTATAGATATTTTCACTAATCTTTTAGACTTTTATCAGATTTGGAAACATGAATTTAAGCTTTTTATGTTAGAATATTAATAGTTTGATGTATTCATGTGTTTAGGGGGATCCTGGGTATGTTTCTATAGTTAAATTTTTAGATTTACATGAAGTCGGTAAAATCTAGAATATATTTTTCATATTAATTTGTTTTAAATTATGTAAATACTTTTTAATGATAAAACTATTTTAAAACATCTTATACAACCAATCTTATTTTAAATTTCAGTATAAATATTCGGTTTTCATAAAAAAAAAATTAAATGTTTTATTATTATTTTTCTAAAACAACTTTTAAAAATTTAGTTCATTGAATTTAATTATATGTTTTAAAAGTTGATGACTTTTTCATGGTTCTTTGATTATAGTTTTAAAAAGTTTATTCCTTTTTTTTCACTTACAAGGGGGGTGAATACTTTTGTTGTTAATGTTTATTTTTTAATAAAACAAAAAAGGGGGGATTGTGTGCGCAAGTTCTTGGATGTATTTTTGTATTGTTTTTTTAAAATACATCTTTGGTATTCTTAACATTATCATAAGTTTATATGTTTCACTGTATTCAATTAATTAAATGTTTTAATATTTTCATATATCTTATAAATTTTAATTTTATATTGATTAAGGTATACTTAATCATCATTAAGTAATAATATATCATTTCATAAAATATATTTATATTTCTTTTTCTTTCAATTTGTTATTACATCATATACATGTTTTATTTTGATTTAATAAGAAAAATAAATCAGCTGAGACCTTTAAATATCATTTATACAAGTTTTTACTATTAAAATACAAAACATATACAATAAAAAATGTATCCAAATCATAAAACATGTATCCAACTTGTGAACAACATAGCCATTTTGAAATCCACATTGCTAATTTTATAGAATCGGTTTCCCTTATAATTTAAACCATATCATTGAGATCCAAAAACTCAAAAATGATTGAATATTTTTTTGAAAATATAATGAAATTTAAAAAATATACCTCAAAAGGATCCACATATCATTCTTACTTTAATTAAGGTTTGTTTGAGTTCTGATGTTTGAAAAGTCAATCTATTTTCAGTTTTCAGGGATCTAGATACATGAATCACCTACATGAAGAATTCACTTACCTAGTTCCCTAACATAGTGAATTAAATATATGATAAATTAACATAAATTAATAACTTATTTGAACACCATATATCAATTTACATACATGGTCAATTCTCTTACATAGTGAAAAATAATTTCATGAAATTCACCTATGTGAATTTTTCTACATAGTTTAGGGAAATCCTATAGGAAGTTATACTATGTTTTCATTGTGCTTCAAATATTAATTGTATACATTTTTATTTAATATAATTAATTTTTTTTATGAATTTATTGAATAATATTAATTTTTTAGAACCTTTGTGAAATTTTTTGATCTATTTTTATGATGTTTTTATGAACATCAAAGGTTGTTATATTTCCACTCATGAAATATACTACTTGAATCTCAATAATAATAATAATAATTTTATGTTGTTTTATTTGGATTTATTCTTTCTAAAATTATATTATTAGATATTAAACTCATTAAAAATTATTTTAATATCCTTAATGTGGTGTTAATAAATTCTTATATTCCTTATATATTTACTCATTTTAAATAGAATGCTTTGGGGATTTTATCTTTCATATTCAAACAAGATATTTTGATGAGATTTATCATTGTACTATTATTTCTATGACTATGTAAATTATTTAATGAAAGATTTCCAATTGGTTTGGATCCTTATTTATTGTTTTGATCCCTAGATTTGACATCAGGATTTATTTTTTAATTATAATATTCTTCTTTCCCTCTATCTGATAATCCATTATTATTAATTTTGAATTATAAATTTTCTAATGAATTTCCTATTGTGATTAGTTTATTTTTTTAAAAGGGAATCAATATTTTATATTTTAAAGGAGTGGAAAAGTGTATTAATTCTGATACAAAACATATTTGTTGAGAGAATTTATATTTCAAGTGATACATTGCAACAAAAAATAGTGTGAACATTGTTCCCATTGGAAACATTTCTAATCTCTTATTGGATGATCTCTCAGGGGATGAAAATAATCATTTATAAATACCTCTCCCTTGAAAATATCACTTTATAATTTTCTCAAAAATTACTACTTGTGATTTTTTGGTTATCTATCTTATTCATCATAGTTTCTTGTGTATATAAAACTTCTTTCCATATTTCACAAACACTATTTTTTCTATTTATTTTTTTACATATAAAATAATTCTTCCACTTTAACTTTGGGTTATAACTCATAAATTATAATTTCATGAACATTTGGGTTGCGACTACCATATTCTAACGTCTGTTTTGTAATAGGGTTGTGACTCCCTATACAAAATTTTGTGTTAGTGCACATATCCCTCCACTTCATAGAAAAGGATTATGTAATGAGGTTTTGATTCCCCTTTATAAATTAGATTAGTGAAAATATCTCTCACTGAGTAAAGGGGTATAAGATTATAAGAGGTCCACTTTAAATAATAAAATACCACACAATCCACTAGAAAACATTCTTTTGATATGTTTATAGAAATAAGGTAGTATTTATAAACTTGTATTACCTTATAATCAAAAAAATAGTTCCTGTGATTTCCATATAGACAAAATATGTAATGAAGACTTCCTAATAATTTTATAAACCTTAAAAAATTGGCTCAGAATGTTTTCACTATGTTTATTATACTTATTTAATTTTCTCTCATCTTGAAAAAACATCTTCTTCACTTTCTTTCCTTGAAATGAATTATCTTCCTCTATATCCATTTTTCATATGAATTCAATGTATTATTTTTCTATCGTAAATATTTTTCTGAATGGGTTTTCTACAAACTTTATCTGATTTATTCTGATAACAAACACAAAATTTGTACCCTTATAATTATTATATTCCTTTATACACAAACTCATGATTACACCAATTTTCAAAGCTTGTCAAGTGACAAAATTTGTTTTTCTGATTCCAACTGATATAAAATATTGTTGGGGGACATAAACAAAATTTAATGATCACACAAGCTAAAATCAAATAAAACATTTTTCCTTAACCTCAACCAAGAGATTATTTTGTTAGAAACGTCCTACTATACCTTGTAAAAAATTCCATAATAGTTTTTAACAGATAAATAAACCTTAAAAAACTTAACCCTTATTCTAATTTCCTAAAAAAAATTCAATTATCATTATTTTTTTTCTTGATATTTTGAACATTAAATGACCCTCTAGACAAAATAACCTTTTCTATCTTTATAAAAACATTGCAAATAATTTTGAATCCAAACTCCATCACATACCTTTTTATTAAAATGTTTTCCTACTAAATGTTTGACTGAATTATTATTATGAAATATTTATCCAATTCCCTTGTTGGAACTTCAATATCACATCTTCATACATATTTTTATGGTGGAAATTTTATAAAAAGTTTATATTAAGGACTTTATTTGATTGGACTTCATTTTATGACATTTTTCAGCATCTCCCTTGGTACTTCAATAACATTAATCAATACTCTATACTATAAAACTGATGAAAAAAACATCCATGGTGTCAAAATTGAATATAAAAATAATTTTTCTACCCCAATAGTTTCTTTAGAAAATATCTCCCACTTTCCACTTAGGATAGAAACATATGATATTCAAACAGTCCTGATATTAAGAGCATAAGAACACAATAGCGCCACTTAAATGATTTATGAAACATTCCATTTGATAGATCATTGTATTATCTATATGGAAAACTTTAAAAAAAACATAAATTGATATAACTAGTGACCATAAGTTCATTTGATAGACTTAGGTTAGGAAACATTCATCTAATCATCTCTATCTGATGAAATATTCATCTGATTACCATTCCTAGAGAACATTAAAACCGACGTGAATTTTTTTAAGAAAATATAAGAAAACCATTTCCATCCAACCTTCCTTTTCAAAAATAAGCTGACCAAACTAAATCACAACAACTTCCAACAACCTAAAAAACTCATTCAGACAACTTTCTCTGAAGAATATCCCCCTTTGGATTTAGTTATCAACTATGAAAAAAAATCTTTGAAACTTTGTAACTCAATCTATGCATTACTAATACAAAAATTTTAAACTTATGTGAGCATACTGGATATAATAAATAAGAATCATTTCATAATGAAACCATGTTTTATATAGGTAGTGACTTAAGGAACCCCTTCTTACACACTTCCAAAAACCTAGAACTTGCACAAATTTTCACCTTTTCATACAACAATAAAGTATTCTGCATACACTTCCATAAATATTAAAACAATTCACACATAATGAAATCAGAACATACCCATTTTAAAGGGCCCCCTATAAATACATGCTTTCATTAAAAGTTCAAGCACATACCAGTGAACAGATTTAGGTTATAAATTTTTTTATCCCCCTTAATAACACAATTTAGTAGAAATATAAATACTGGACAAAATCACATACCTTAATGATAATGTGGTGGAAATTGTATATCTATGTTCAATATCAGCTTATAAAATGTTTTTTTCAGTAATAGATTAGTGAATAGATTAGTAATTTATTCCACTATAGGAATATATTACAGATTTAGTTATTTATTCACTACATTCTCTTTTATGAAGTGATATTTGATATCAATATAATTTGTATGAGAATTTTGTCCTGGGTTTTAGTGAGATTTATAGAATGTTTATTATCACAACCCAAATTCCATTAGTAGTTCCAACTCCATTAACTCTAAAAAAATCACTTTTATAGAGCAAGGAAAGTATATTTTTTGGTTCTCTAAACATTTTCCAAATTCCATTTATAAGTAGCTATAAGGGGAATATTCTCTTTATGAGGAGAAAACCCATCTGTTGTATCTTTGAGATATTCATAGACAAGGGAGATAAGATAAAGAAGAATTATATATTTCCAAATATGATAGTTTTTTCCAAAAAAATATAGAATCACCATTATGTACATTAAATTATAATCATCTATAGAAACATCACATATATTTTTACTTTAGTAATGATCCATTTAAAGGAACCTTCCCTCAGATATTACTTGAATGGAAAAATACTGAAATCCCTATCATTGCAGTATTATCTTCAGTTTGTAACACCTGATATGACTTTAATGTCTAATGGATTACAAGGGGATCAAACCCTTGGACACTCACCCATGGAAAAAAACGTCATTTTGATGGGTAAAAGGATTCGTGTGACTTATATTCCATTCCCAAACAATTCTACACCTCGATGTGGTACTTAGGAATGTGTGTCACAGTGTGACACCCAAAGGTCACACCATGACTCCTTGATACCAAGTAGTATGGTGGATAGTAAAAAGTCACAGGAACCTAGAGCATGAGTTGCATTGATATTGGACCCACTTTTGGGTAGTTATTTACAGAAAAAATAGGGGAAATCTTCATTAATTTCCAAACATAGGTTTTGAACATTGGTTCAAAAAATAATAAAAACCACACACCTTCCCATTAATTTTCCCCTCGTTTTCCCTAGAAGAGTGGTTTACAAAATTTTATTATGTTAAGAATAGAACTCATTAAAATAATACCATTTGTGATGTGGATGTGAGTCATGTTCATAATGAATTGTTTTTAAAACCATAAAATATAATATAGGTTTTGTATGATTCATTAAATGTTTGTAAAATTAATCAAATAACTATAAAACACATTATTTAAAATTAAAAATATATATTTTTGTTCATGGATACATTTTATAGTATTTATCTCATCAATTTTGAGAAATTATGATGTCCTAAAACATACTGTATATTTATACTGGATTTAATTTTTTCTCAAAAATTCAAGTCTTAGAAAATTATGAAAAAATTATTTTTAGATAATTTTATGTGTTGATTTCAAAAATTATATTTATTTTTCTAAAATTATATTTTATTTCTATGAATTTACAATTTTATATATTAATAGTTATTCAATGAAATAAAGTTTTTTAGGAAAAATACAATTTTCGGACAATTATAAAATTTATATGGGAATTCATTATATTATATTATCATTTATGTTTTAAAAAATATTTTCTATTGAAACTATTTCATGAAATTAAAATTTATTTAAAAACTCCTTTATTTATCATAAATACATTATTAATTGAAACTATATATATTTATATATATATCCATAAAATATGATTTCGGTTTATTCTTATGACAGTATAATTTTATCAAAATCATTATATAATCTTGTATATATGTATATAATAGTAATTAAAAGCGATAAATATAGTTATTAATTTATTAAAAATAAATATAAACACTCATATGATTATGGTCTAGATACATAATCCCTTAATACACTAGTATATTTCCTAAGAGTATGGCATGCAGTAAAAGTACTTATTTGTGGTGGTTTTGTGAACATGGTTTGCACAATGTTCTCTATGTTCAGGAAATTTTCCCAAAAATGGTTTCAATTGAGTTTAATTTGTTGAATATCGGCTTGTTCTTGGTTAAGGTGATAGTCTATTGATTACATCTCCCTAAAAATATCCAATAAATGGGCTTTATAGGGTATAATTCTACGAGTTGATCCCATCACTTCTTCTTTTTGTGTTAATTAGATTTAATTATAAAACTAAATATATAAGAAACATAATGGTTATAGTATAATGACTATAATAAAAATGGTTATAATTCATAATATATTTTTAATCTTGAATGAAAAATTATGGAAATATTTTAAAATATTCCAACACAACAAATGAAATATAGTACTTCGGTTTTCTTTAAGTACATTACTTAATAAAGAATTTATTCATTAAAAATAGAATTTAATTTATAATCGGGTGGGTCATTAAGAGAGTTGTAGAATGAAACACTAAATAAATTATTAATATAATTTCATATAATCTTGAATCATGAATCATGTTTAAGTTTATACTAGTTTTTTTAATGTAGACGATTTTAGATATAGGAGAGAGAGAGGGGGGAATTAAGAGATCACCTTAGACTAAGAGGATATAAAATGTGAGATATGAGGATGAGATAATCATTGAAAATTTAGATGGAATATTCTATTATCAATGTATAAGGAAAAATATCCTTGATTTCAACATCACTACTTTACCAAAGTTTCTACTGTTGTCCTATTATTACATATGGACATTATCCTTCCAAAAGAATCTGTAATATATTGATTTTATTTAGAAGATCCTTCTGGATAATACAAGTACATTTTAAAGGGAATTCCTAATAATATCATCATGGGAGGAATCTATGGGTATATTGGAATGGTAAAAGTTGACTTTGGGGAGAGAATTAATCCAAGGAGGGATGTATTCACCGAGATAGAGAGACACGGGGAAGGGGAAACAAAATGTGACACAGGGTCAGGGAGTAGTTTTTTGTATAAACCTACAATTTGTGAAATGTGACAGACTGAATGGGAGGGGGGGGGGGGGGTAAGGGAGGATGGTGATGGGATGTTATTGGGAGGGAAACATATGGGGTAGGTGAATTGAGTGGGATAAAAAAGCAAGACAAGAGAGTTAAATGGATCGAGTGAGGAATGCGAAGGAATTGAGATAGGCTACAAAACGAATATTGAATAGACCCACAAGATTCCTGATGATTAAATGGGTAATCCCATAAAGGAATGGGAATTTATTCATTTATCCATTTTGGATTGTTTTCAAAATGGGAAACAAAACCTAAATCGACCCCACATTATATCCATGGGTCAAACTATAAATCCCATAAGTCTGGGATCATTTTTTGAAGCCTAAGTAGGTAGACATTTCCAAGATAATAAGATATATTAAGATATATCTAGGGGTTAATAGGATTAATTTAATAAGCATAAAATGAAAAGGTATTAAGAAAGTAAAATATTTAATTATCTACGAGTAAATTTTTACCTATGTGACATGATATATCTCTCTCTTAGATAACATGTTTAATATATAGAAGAAGATTATGAAGATGATTAAAACACTATACACTTCACTGATGGGACCTATCATATATTCCATTCTATATACTAGATTTTATATTTCATATAAATAAATCCTATTGGTAAAATATCAAATAAATATTATAGGACAACAGAGGGTAGTAATTTAGATCTATCTAATAGAACATAAAAATTTAAAAGATATAAGTTCCTGGAACTCGGGGAGAAATGAGAGCTAGTTATCAAACGGGACATAAAAGATAAAAGTAAAATATACCAGATTGATCACGTATCATGTTTAAATCAATTATATTGCAATTAAAAGATCATTAATCTACTTGTATCTAAGTCTATAAAATTTGATGATTTTGGGACTTCTAGTATAGATATAGGTGAATTAAAAAAACATAGACCTTAGTATTGTACAAATAAAGTGTGATATTATCACAATGTTTTTTGTAACAAGATATTATAAGTTTTATTGATTAAGAATCCATGGTTTCAATATAGGGGAAAAGGTGTATACATGGGTTATACCATAGCTTGAGGGATTTTATTCAAGGTGGTAAATTCATTGATAGTAGAGTAGCCATGGAGGAATATATAATAGGCCTAATGAATAAATCCACATCTCATTAGAAGCATGAATTTTTAATATGAGAGATAAAAAATTTAGAATAGTTAGTAGTTTGACCTATTAAATTTAGGTGTGTTTTTAGAGTGGATGACTAAATCCCAACTTAAAGCTCTATATTTCCGTTACCACTTAATGCATATAGAGTGATACATGAACAATTCATACATACCATGATTTTAGTATTACTTATACATGTACACTATTTATTTAGTAATTTTATTGGATTAAGTACAATATAAAATGGTTATAGTAGTTCTCAACTATAATCAAAACCTCATAATGTAATTATGGTAATCCTAAACATATATCCTATGGTATATATATGTTAATTTGATAAGATACTGTTGAGGTATGTATTTCAGGTGCTAGGGGATCATATGAAATTTGAATTTTTCAAGATATTTTTATACTATTTGATATTAGGTATAAAAGATCACGAGGACAAATATACTAATAGGATCACCATAAATTTTGGTTGTTATTAGATGTTATAATATATGAGCATGTTTATTAGTCTCTTGACTAGATATCATTATCGATGTATATAATTCAATATTTTAATTTGATTCATGTTGAAAACTGAAATAGTTTATCTTTTTTATGATGTATCTTACATCAGTGTCTCTGTTTGTTGTTTCACATTGATTTAATTATCAAGTTAGGGTTTGTATCATCTAACTATGGGATGAAGATATCATTATAAATTTTAAAGGGATTGTAGGTTCTTGACTAAATCCACATCCATGGTAGATAAATTAAATTCTATTTAAAACTATGAAACAAAGAAAAATAAACATGAAAGGATTATGGCATAATGTATATGTCCTAACATATAAGATATCATGAGGTGAAGATATTATTTTACATAGTAATTGTTCATAAGAAGTTATCATAACAATGATTTGTCCTAATATGTTTAAAAATTATACATCCAAATGATTTTCTAGATACCAATCTTGGTCTATGAGTTGGGCTCACTACTATTTCAATAAGGTCTTATAGGGTCGCACAGAATGTGTATCTATAAATTTCACTAATTTTGATGAATTTGATATTGATTCAATGACTCATTTTATTCCTTTATTATGGAAAATAAAAATAAACTTAATATGAAATTTAATTAAGAGGAATTTTTTGTTTTAGATCTTTTTTTGTGTGTACAAGGAATTTCTAGTAAATTTATTTTAGGCGTTTTTTAGTTGAAATGTGAAAATTTTGAGAACTGAGGTTTCATGTAAAATTTCAATAACTAGATTTTGGAGGGTTCTAGTAGCATTGATTAATTTCATAAAAATATTTAGATTTTTTTTGATCCCATAAGAATATGGAGAGAATCCTTATGATCCCATTGTATCTATTATTTAAGAGTTTATAATTCAAACATCAGAGTTAATTACAATATCATGCATAAATATGGTGATATCTTTATTGATATAAAAAACATAATTTCATAATTTAAAATAAAATAGCTTCTTATGGCCATATTTATTTTAGGAATCTTCTTATTGCTATGTGTGATTTTGATAAATGGAATATTTTTTTCCTAGAGTTCTATTATGTTCCACTATTATAAGGTTTCTCATTGTAAAGAAATTATAATTTCTCACTGTATTCTTTAAGATTATAATAATTAATATTATGTTCTTCTGGGGTTAACAAGATATAAGTTCATCCAATCGTGTGTCATTAGGGGCTTCAGATAATGTGGAGACAGATATTATTAAAATCCTCGCGATCGGTTTTTTCTTGGGATAGGAAAAGATATAAACCATCTAGTAGGATTTTGTTAGGGGATTATAGGGATAGGATGAAAATATATAATTGATTAGGGTTATTTATTCTCCTTAAAATTTGGTTCAAAGGTGAGTTTTGGTAATGATATCAGTTTTCGAGTTTAAGGATCATAATCCATACTCTTTTCATTGTTTTTAGAATTGTACTATATTTTGAATTTCCACTGTGTTCTTACATTTGTTTAATGTTGTGAATTTTATAAATTCATGAATATCAATTCTGTATATTGATTTACTTATTTAGTGTTATCTTCGGAATCTTTTAATTTACACTAAATCTTATTTATTATAATTCATTATGATTTGATCAAACGATTTAGTTCCTGATAAATATACACCTTGAGGTGTACTATAATTTTGATTTCAATTTTTGAATACAATTCGCCTTTCATATTGTTTTACCTAACTCATATCTCTTTTAAAACTTATTTTATTAAACAGTGTATCTATTGTTGATAATGAATATATACTCATATTTTGATTTTACTTTGGATAATAAAATATATATCATTTTCCTTAAATAAAAATAATTTATAATATTTTCTTAAATATACAGTTTTTGTTTAAGTGTTAACCATAAAAATTCAACATTTTATCCAATGTGATGCCCCCATATGAACAAATTGAATGTCCAAATTCTAAATTCAAAATGAAAATAGAACAAATTTAAAATTCAAATTGGAATAAGGTGAGATAGATGTAGATTATGGATTCAAAGGACATTTCAAACTTGAGACCTGTGTCTCAAGATGATATTATACACCAACATATCACCAACACAGCAGAACACCTATGTACCCACACCAATAATTCCACAACTCACTAGAGTACCACCCCATTTTAAAAAACAACAAAGAAAAAACCTTGAATCTCTCATCAAAGAATAAAACTATAAACAAAAAAATAAGAATTCATAAAGAGAACATGGACATTCAATAATAATCTATCTAATAGAATCATATTTGAACTAATAGACCTTAATATAGACACCTTTACTTTATACCATCAAAACCAATTCAGAGAATGATTATTCCTGAATGATAAAACCATTTAGAATCATTATAATTAAGCAACTATCAACAAAATAGGAATTAATATCATTTTTATAAGATCATCCATGAAACTAAGAACCTTTATCCTTAAGGATGACACAATGTGATACAAAATATTCATAACAATATAGACAAAAATATATATATCTCTTCATCAATAAATAATATATTGTCAGATCCAACACCAAGTAGGATAGTCATGGGCGAAACTCCAGATCCCCAAATACAGATTAGCACATAACTAGGAATAGGAACAAACAAAATTGTATAAACCTAAATAAAAAATATTTCACTAGTCACAACTCCTTTATTAAGCATCTAAAATAATATTTGGGGAAGAAACCATGTAATTCTTCCACCACTAGACTATCTGATTCAACAAAAATTTGAATCGTGAGATGATAAAAACCAATTTGAATCCTCTAAAAATATCGCATCCACCAAAACCATCCCAAACCACAACAATATCCATCATACCGCACTAATTGGTGGTCAAGAACAATGGGGAGGGAAAAAGATAAGATTAGGGTGAAAAAGACAACAAGGAAGATCTACCAAGTGAAACACCAAATAATTTCCATAGCTTATAAGTTCCACCGTGAAAGAAATATGGGGCTTGTTATGAAGGTTCAAGATATAAGAGATGTTTATAAACATTTATGGACCATGAAGTGGTAACAAAAGTCTAACTGAATGGGAAATAATGTAATAAAATAACATTAAGAGGAAGAAATAAATAGGAGGAATAAAATAAACATAAATTGGGAGAGAGAGAGAATAAGGTGATAAATGAGAAAACCAAAAATGTTAAAATATAAAACTGAATTGAAAACCTGAATAAATGTTAAAAGAAACACTGAATATGAGTGAAAGAGAGAAAATCCATCCCAAAAAAAAGTCATAGAACTTAATGAATGACCTTATGTATTACAACATATTTTAGGAGGAAACCCAAGAAACCTTAAATATAGATGAGAGAGATAACACCCCATAGGGGTACTAACATGATCAAATTAATTCTTCTCTTTTCAATACTGATGTGAATAATTATTTTTGGATGACAAAAAATTATAAAATTCTAGAGAATGATATTTATACATTTTTCAAATATGGGATTATTGAGCATTAGGATAAATATACAGTTTAAAATATTTTTTTGTTTCTGATGTCGACGGATATATATATTTAGGTATCCTCTTATGAAATGGAAAATGAAATTTTGAAGTTGTTAGAAATTACACACTTCATAACATTGAATTTTATTGAAACTAGGTGAGATATGATTTAAAATGATCATCAATATTTTGATTTTATTCCTAGAGAGTATATTGATCAAAATAATTAGTGGATTATGACTATAGTGAATAATTTAAAATAAATTATAGAGAATTAATTAGTGGATAATAATTTTGTTGAAAAATTAATTGGTAAAATTCTAAAGGATTTTGAGTCTAAGTACATTAAGTTTGACGAAACTAAACCTTTGACTGGATATGCTTAGATGGTTTATTTGGAACTATAATGGAATATAATAAAATATTGAAAAGAGATGCTGAGAAAGAGAAGAGAAACAATATAATATCCATTATGGATACTTCTAATAATATTTCTGTTGGTGCTCTTAATTCCTGAGAAAGTGTTTCAAAAACATCAAATAAGAAGTGTAAGAATAATTATTATTATAGAGATTATAAAAAAAGTGGGAATAATTTTTTTTTAAAATTTCAAGTTGAATTAACAAAATTATTGAAAATAATAATTTCTAGTATGATAATTGAAAAGTTAGATGGTAAGTACATTAGAAAATGTAGTATTCAGAAGTTACATGTTATAAATGTAAGAAAGCGGGTGATATAAGTCTAAATTTTCCTATATTAAACAAGGAAAAAATAAAATAGAAGTCATAATCTAAGAGTAAATAAAAAAAGTATGAAGCAAATTGGAAACTTGGAGTAAAATTGGAGGAGATACTAATTTTGATCGTCCATTAGAATATAGTTATGGAAGTTTGAATGTTATTGTATTATATGGTAATGTTACTAAGGATGAAACATGTATAAAGGATAAATTAATTCTTGAATTTATCAAAATTTTATATTTCATTTAGATATTTTTTATACTCTATATGATTATTATTCATCTTCATCAGAAGAAGAAAGTATTTATTAATAATAATAATAATAATAGGAAGATCATATTATTTTTGATGAAATGAAGTGATTTGCGAAACATATTGATAATGAAAATTAAAAATTGAAAGATATAAATGATCATTTTAATGCTCACATTGCAAACAAAAAAAATATAATTTGGAAACTTACATATGAAATTACTAAATATTATATATAATTGGAGTCTAACCCTTATTATAGTTCAACCTATTATGATAACAAATTAGGTTTCAGAACAAATAATGTCAGTAGTTCGAATAAATTTGTATATAATTTTTATTTCTTCTAGGTAAACTTCAATAAGATTTATAAATATTTGAAATCATCTAGATCATATAATGAAATTGGTTACATTCATGGTAAATCAAATTTTTAATCGAGTTAATTTTTTACTAGGATTTAAACCAACTACACTATCACGACCCGTCCCCTAGGGCCTGTGCCGTGACTACCCCAAGCCCGCCTTCCAAAGGCCGGTGGCTGGCGACTAGCACCGAAGGCGTATTTCCTAAAAATGGGAAGCCATTGCCTTTATAACCTGTAATCACACGTAACCAAGTACACGGTAAGGTAGAAACACAAGTAAACAGAATTGTAAACAGAGTGAGTGCAGTATGCAAAAGGGGCCAGAATACAAGCCCAACAGGAAAGTACAAGTACAACTGTGATACAATACAACTGAAGAAAAGGGAAAGACAGCTACTCAATCATCCTCCGAGGTTCCTACCTGAAGGGGAGGTACATATCTCATCCTCAGCAATCCACGTACACCCATCTCCTATGCGTACCGACACACCATATAGCCCACCTCGAGGTGCTGTTCAGTCCTGGTACTCTCATCCTCAGTCAGCGCTGTCCATCGTCTGTTACAACACAACAATATGCGGGCATAGCGCATGAAGGGGTGAATATATCGATACTCAGTAGGGACCTCAAGACCCTCAAGGACTCAAAAAATCCATCCCGGATAAACCACAAAGTCTGAAATCAATTTATAACCCTAGTTATGTATATGCCCATACATATACCAATGTTATCAAGTAATCCATCTCAATCATAGTAAAACACATAGGTAGTGACTCATCTCACACTAGGATTTATTCTAGGGGTAGTATCAAGTAACATTCCTAGTCACAATGTCGAACACCATGGCTTCTAGATAACTCTCCCTCTATTGAGTATAGTGGGCCTACCACATCACATAGAGGCACTTCCCACTAACCTTGTACTGATGAGGTATTCCTCCTGTCGAGTATTGTGGGCTTCCGCATCACCAAGGCACTCCCCACTGTGAGTCTGCCGCATCACCAAGGCACTCCCCCTTGTGGCCTTCTGAGGTACTCCACTTTTCGAGTACTGTGGGTCTGTCGCGTCACCAAAGGACTCCCCACCGTGGGTTTTCTGTGTCACCAAGTCGCTCCCCACTAGGCCAGTCGAGTCACTCCGAGTTGAAACAGTCAGTAATCATCAAGTCTCATCTAGCCAATGGGTTCCCGTACTATGATTGCTCATCTCCAGGAGGATCCACTCCACGAGCTACTAGTTGATACTCCATCTTCCATGAAGTCCCACGAAGAAGTATCTCAAAGGTACACCATGTCATAGTGGTCTCAACGTAACAGACGACACATCAATCAGACGCCCTGTCTATGAGTTATTATCTTTTTAGTCCCGGGGGCCTGGTTCGATTCGTGCTCGATCCAACCTGACCATTCCCTATCTTAATCCAAATCTCAGTGGGGTATCATAGAAAGTGTCTGTATCACCCCAATATTTCCAGCGCCACTGACGGTTCGTAAAATGGATGTTTGGTGCCAATGTTTTTTCCAAAAGAAAGTAATTGGGTAATAGTGGGCTCTGGTCCAGTCAGACCTGGTCGTACTGACCCGACCCACAGTGTGGCCCGACACATTGTGTTTGGCACGACCCTCTAAGTGGTTTGTCCTGTTGGGTCTAGCCCGGCAGGCCGTGAGGGTTGCGAGGGTGTTACAGGGGCGACTCGACCGAGGTGTTCCGCGAGGGAACGGGGCAGCTTGGCTCAGCATAGGGAGGCTCGGCCGAGGATGATGCAGGACTGAGGGGTGGTAGTCTGACCGCAGGGAGGCGGTCCGTCCATGGGACGGCGGTCCAGCCGTGGGGTGGCAGTCCGGCCGTGGGATGAAAGTCCAACTACGGGTGGTCGTCTGGCCATGGGGAGGCGGTCCGACAGGGGGGTGGCGCGTCGACGTGGGGCAACAGTCTGACCGTGGGGTGGCAGTCCGACCACAGGATGGAGTTTCGGCCATGGGGCAGCAGTCCGGTTGTAGGGAGACACCTCGACCGCGGGGCGGCGTCCCTGCTGCGGGGCGGTGCAGAGCCGTGGATGGTGGTGGTGGCCACGGTCCTCATAGGATCCAGAGAAAAATCACATTGTACTTTTTACAATCCTGAAATATTATGTCTTCGATAAATATGAGTACCAAAATCTGTTGATCATTCTCCTTCTTGATGTAGAGGGTGTGATCAAATCTACCTCTCCAAAAACCATGCTTTATTAGGTACAGATCCATCCTTAAATACTAGGCCCTCAGGGATTTCATTATCTTATAAAAATAATTATTTAACTGGAACACATTTCTCCCAATTTCATCGATAATAAACCCACCAAGTTTCTAAATTTATACTCCCCCATTAATAAATCCATTGAGGAGCATAAATTTGACCATCATTTGGTATAATTTTAACTAAATTTTCACAGAAAGAGCTAAAAAATTAAACAGTTTCTAATTCATCTATGAGTGAGTAAATAGATCATAAATATAAATTCTTTTGATCTATGAGTTACCCTTGAACACTACCCATTCATTATTTTGTGACACTTTTCCATAGTCAATTAGTTTATTACTTAATTACCACTTGGTTTTGACAACATTTTTGTCCTCCAGCCTTGGAACAATTTCTTATGTCACATTATTCTTATTCGGATCACGATCATCATGTATAGATTTTATCTAACTATCATCCTTGTCATGCCTCTCCAAATTATTTATGCTCTAATTGGGGAACAAATGAATTTTTTGTAGAGTATTACTCCTATGAGTTTTCACCAAAACTGTCTGATCACCAATGAATTATTATTCACTGATTTCATCCTTGCTTGTATTAATTACAGTTGCTAATACCACTTCATTTTCCTCACCATCAATGTCTTATTTTGCCTCTACCTCATACTAGTGTTCCCCCCATATTTTATTCAATTGAAAATAAATTTCCTCTAATGTTTCATTTTTATTGTAATTATTAATAATCTCCTCATTCTATTTAGTAAAAAAGTATCTATCAATTTTATATTTTAATCATAAAAACATCTCAAACCACCATTTTTATGTTAGTATTTAATTATATCATTATTTAATATGACCAATTTTTCACTGCCAAAAATTAATTTCCAATATCAATAATGTTTTTATAGTAAAATCATTATCCATAGAATTAATGTATTATTTCGTATTTATGTTTAATTTGTTTCTTCCTATTATTACTCATATAATAATTTTTCCTTGTACAAGTGGATTCTTTTATTTGGGTTGGGGTGTTTTGTTCTATGATTCTCATGATCATCATGGATTGGGATATGTGCATGCAACTGAGATAAAGACAACAAGGAAATGTGTTAAGAATTCATACAACCATCAGGAAAAGGTGAATTCATACTACTTATTTAATTAATTTTTTTATCATTTTATCTATAATTTATATGTTAATTTATTTATCATTTTTATCTAAAACATAAATAGTATTTTATCAGATATCTTTTGGGAAGAAATGTTTTTCTTTCAACTATCTAAAACTTTCCATAAAAGAGATAAAATGAATCATTCTACCAATGCTGCTAGGTTTTCCATTTTCATTTTCTTTATCTGCTGAACTACCAACACTGCATATTTATTCAATATTATTATCTTAAAAACCTTTATCATTATTGAAATATATAAGTTTATAGGAATATCATGTTTCCATTGTGGTGACTTCTCATTATATATTGGGTATATGAGCTTCCTCCACTCTTCTGACTTTCAACATCGAGAATGGTTTTTCAGATAAATTCCATTGTTACCATGTTTCCATTATCTTTATTTGTCTATCTTCTAACAGTTCATATTGACTGTCCCCATAGGCCAACACATGTTCTGTCAGTGTGTTTTTTCCTCACTCACACACACCCTGGGAAACATCCAGGGAGGTCACCCATCCTGATTACTACTCTAGGCCAAGCATGCTTAACTGTGGAGTTCTAATCAGGTAGGCTCCTGAAAAGAAAGGTTCTCCTTGTTGACATGGGTAGTAACATTCAGCCTTTTAAATCTCACTTTTCCAAGGGTTTTTTTGAGACATTGGGAGTTGTAGGTGTCATAACCCACCTCCCAAGGCCATGAACCTTGTAATCTGACCCCATGGGTCTCCTGTAATACCTTGGTTGTCTTCCCAGCACACAATAGGCTATTACTCACTAGGGTTGCTTATCAAACTAATGGCTGTCCCCATAGGCCAACACATGTTCTGTCAGTGTGTTTTTTCCTCACTCACACACACCATGGGAAACTTCCCAGAAGGTCACCCATCCTGATTACTACTCCAGGCCAAGCATGCTTAACTATGGAGTTCTAATCAGGCAGGCTCCCTAAAAGAAAGGTGCACCTTGTTGACATGGGTAGTAACATTTAGCCTTTTAAGTCTCACTTTTCCAGGGGTGTTACATTATCCACCCCTTTAAAGCACAACGCCCTCGTTGTGGACCCCAAGACTCAAACCCAAGCAGTGCCTATACACTTCCGGCTGGGTATTGGCTCTGATACCATTTGTCACGACCCGCCTCCCTGGGCCATGAACCTTTTCATCTGACCCCGTGGGTCTCCTGTAATACCTGGGTTTTCTTCCCTGCACACCATAAGCTATTACTCACTAGGGTCACTTATCAGACTAATGATTGTGCCCACAGGCTAACACATGTTCTTTCGGTGTGTTTTTTCCTCACTCACACACACCCTGTGAAACTTCTCAGAAGGTCACCTATCCTGATTACTACTCCAGGCAAAGCATGATTAACTATGGAGTTCTAATTAGTTTGGCTCCCGAAAAGAAAGGTTCACCTTGTTGACATGGGTAGTAACATTTATCCTTTTAAGTCTCACTTTTCCAGGGGTCTTATATTTATTTGTCATGACCTGTCCTACGGGGATCGTATCGTGACTACTCCAATCCCGCCTTCCATAGGCCAGAGGTGGGAGACTAGCACCAAAGGCATAAATCCCTAAAACTGGGAAGGCATTGCCTTTATAACTGTAAAAAATCACAACCAGAGTACAAGCGGAAGAAAACAATAAGTAAAAAATGTATTAAAACTGTGATGAAAGTAAAGGGAATGGAAATACAATCCCAACAGTAAAGTAAAAGGAAAAGACAAAAAAGTACAACTAAAAATACAAACAACTAGAAGGTGTCTAGCATCTCCTGGATTGTCCACCACAAATCCTACCTGAAGGGTAGGTACAGATAGCCTCCTCAGTGCTCCACGTCCATCTGTCTCCTCTGGGTACCATCCAGTCCTTGTACACTCTGCCTCGGTCAGCGCTGTCTGTCATATGCATCCAACACAATGAGTTGCGGGCATAGCCCGTGCAGGGGTGAGTATAATGATACTCAGTAGGGACCCTGAGACCCTCAAGGTCTCACAAATTTCAACAAGGATAAACCACAATGTATGAAATCAATGGAAAACCATTTATTAGGTATATTCCCATACATATTCCTAAGTTATCAAGTAACCCTTCTCAATCATGAGGAAAACAAAAAGGTCATTGACTCAGCTCAAACCAGTATTTTCATTATCGAAACCATGGATACTGGAGAACTCATCCTTTGTCGGGCACATTGGGTCTGTCGCGACACCGAGGTGCTTCTCACTAACATTGGACTGCTGAGGTACTCCTCCTGTCGAGTAATGCGGGTCTGCTGCCAAATACCGGGTGCTTTGTTTGCTGTTGGTATACCGCCAAATACTAGGTGCTCCCCCTATAGCCTACAGAGGTACTCCTCCTATCGTGTACCGCGGGTCTTCTTCCAAATATCGGGTGCTCCTTCTGCCATGGGTCTGCCGCCAAATACTAGGTTCTCCCCACTAGGCTAGTCGAATCACTATGATTCGAATCGGTCAAGCAGTCATCAGGTCTGTCAGATACTAGGTCTCCGCACTCTGCCTGATCGTCTATGGAAGGATCCGCACCATGAGCTACTATTCGATACTCCAAGTTTCATGAAGTCTCCCGTGGAAGTATCTCAAAGGTCCTCTAGGTCATAGGGGTATCAAAGCAACAGATGGCGCGTCAATCGGATGCCCGATCTGTGAGTTATAAGCCTTTTTATTCCAGGGGCCTGGTTGGTTTCGTTTACAAACCAACCTGACCGTATCTCAACTATACCTCGAACTCCCATGGGGTATTCTCAATTAGACGGATTTGTTCCAAGAATATATGTGTCGCTGATGGTTCGTCAAACGGATGCATGTAGCCCAAGATATGGGCAAAAAGGATTATTCATGTCTGACGGGTATGGGTCCGGTCCAACCCAGTCGGTCTGGCCTGACCTGACCCGGTTCTAGAGGGTGGCCCTGCCCGGTTGGCTGGCCAAGTAGCCTGGCCTGGCTAGCAGTGTGGCTCGGCCTGGCTGGTCGTGCGGCCTGGCCCAGCCTGGCTGGCCACGTGGCTCAGCCAGCCTGGTCGTGGGGCGCCTGGCTGGCCAGGTGGCCTGGCCTAGCTGGCTGGCCTGGGTGGCTATATGGCCGCGTAAAGGGGGTTGTTACACCCCCTAGATCCCGAAATGACCATCGCAAGGCTCCAGCTGTTGTAATGGTGGGACCCGAAGGGTCTCGCCTGGCGCACACTGATGGTCGGCTCAGCCGACTGCCCTCCCCTGTCCACCACGGCCTTAGGACATGGGTCTTCTCCGGGGCGGCACGATGGCGATGCGCCCCTGCTCTCCCGCATCATCCCTCCCTAGCCGCGGTCCTGCACCACCGGCGCTGCGCGATGGTGCCGCGCCACTCCGCCACGGTCCTCCATGGATGCGACCTCTTGCTGGCCTCCGTGCGGCATGACGACATCGTGCGCCTCCATCGCGTCTCGACGTGGCTGCGACTCTTCTTTCCTCTGCATGGTACAATGGTGTCGGGCCTTTCCAGTGACTCGGTGGTCCTGTGCCGCCGGTTTCCTCGTGGTCGGCCCGACGATGGCTGCTGTTTTCCACTTCCATCGTCAACAACAAACAAGATCAAAAGGGGGACGTTTAGCTATGTTGGTGTGGTCCGACCCCCCCCCCCCCCAATGTTATGTTGATAACATTCATCATAACGTAAACCAAAATATTGAACGATGTAGAATGAAAACAAAGAAACTCAAACCCTTACCTTTCTTGTCAGTGTCGTTTGACGAAGTCACAGGAAGGCGGCATCGTTCCGTCAACGTCGGAAGAGGAAGAGAGGTACTCGTATTTTGCAGACGGGCATTCTAAGGTGATGAATTCGAAGATGACATCGATATTCCTCATGGGAGTCGCTTCCCTTTCCTTGCCTTGGTTGAAGAAGGAAGCAGACGGCGTCGATTTTCAGTGGAAAGAGCATTCTTCGCGTTCTTCATTGAGAGGATGAATTTCTCTCTCATGTTTCCACCCAAAAGAATTTCCTACCAAAATAATTTTTTAATCCAACCCATTATTTAATTATTGGAAAAATAATTCAAAAATATTTGAATTAAAAGAAACCATTCACTTAATTAATGGGTGGAGAGTTGGAAATTAAATGGTGGGGGAAGGTGGAGAGGCTCCCCCACTTTATGGAGAGTTTTACCAAAATTAATTGTGGGTTCGAGGGAGTTAAAGGGGAGTTAGAGATTTCGGGTAGGCCCCACCTAATAATCCTCCCAAGGGAGGTTATGGTGTGGTGGCCCCCCAAATCCAACCTCCCCTGGGAGGTTTTAACCACCAACATAAAATAATGTTAAATATTTAAATTTAATCAATTTAATTAAAACCCCCAAAAACTAACTTATACTCTCGATAAAATGAAACTGCAATAAAGGTCTCACTAAGAAATCACTGACGATGTGAGTTCAACACTGCCCTCAGATTTCAATTCCGAGCACTGGTTCAAAAGTTATAAAAACTCGCCCGTACGTTTACTAAACGTACCCGAACAAAACTTTAGAAATTGATTCTGGGCACACCGAGCATCGGAATCAAGCGCCATCAGAAACTGCAAACTCGTAAAATTCCTATGTATTAAAAAAATCCATGTGAATTTCGGGTCTTTACATTCTCCTTACCTCAGGGCTTTACATCCCCGTAAGCTACAACTCGAACTAAGGGAACAAATGGGGGTACTGAGCATGCATCTGAGCCTCTCTCTCCCATGTGCTCTCTTGGAGGTTCACGTGTTTCCAACGTACGCACACCAGAGGTATCGACCGTCCACGTAGGGCTCACTCATGTTGATACTCCATCTCCACTGGAACCTCCGTGAAAGTCTCCTCTTCATCGATGTCCAGCTCCTCATGGTCGATGATGTGGGATGGGTCGTGCACGTATCTCCTCAGCTGGGATATATGGAAGACGTCGTGCACCCGGTGCAGCTGAGGTGGAAGAGTCAAGTGGTAAGCCACCTCTCCTACTCTGCTAAGGACCTGGAAAGGTCTGATGAACCTCGATGATAGCTTTCCGCCTCGACCAAATCTCCATAGACCTTGTCGAGGTAAGACCCGTAGGAAGATGTGGTCGCCACCCTCGAACTCCAGAGGCCTTCGTCACCTATCAGCATATGACTTCTTTCTACTCTACGCAGTCTTCATCCACTCTCGGATGATCTGCACCTTCTCTGTGGTAGCTCGTACCATCTCCGTTCCCACTAGTGTGACTCCCATGGGTCATTCCAGCACAGTAGTGATCTGCAAATCCAACCATACAAGGCCTCAAAAGGTGCCATACCGATGGTGGAGTGATAGAAGTTGTTTTAGGGGAACTACACCAAAGGTAAGTGGTCCTCCCAGCTATGACCGAAGTCAAGGACACAAGTATGAAGCATTTCTTCAAGGTTCTGGATGGTCCGCCTAGGCTGACCATCAGTCTAAGGATGGAAGGCGGTGCTCAGACATATCTGTGTCCTAAAATCCTCCTGCAACCCCTTCCATAGCTAGGAAGTTAATCATGTTTCATGGTCGAGGATAATAAAAGAAGTTAATCCATACAAACGCACTACCTCCTACACATAGAGGCATCCCAATCTCTCAACTAAGACCTGCTCTCTGATTGGTAGGGAGTGGGCCGACTTGGTGAGTTGGTCGACGATCACCCATATCGAATCATGAATCCTGAATGTACGTGGAAGACCCGTCATGAAGTCCATGAATATCACATCCCACTTCCACTCTGGGACCTCTAAGGGCTGTACCAAGCCTGCTGGTACCTGGTGCTCTACCTTCACTTCCTGACAAGTGAGGCATCATGAGACAAACTCTACTACTACCTTCTTCATACCTAGCCACTGATGCTATCGTTGAAGGTCCTGGCACATCTTCGTCACACCTGGATGTACCGCTTGAGGGGAAGTGTGGAACTCCGTCAACACTTCCTCTTGAAGTGAAACCGGTACCAGGGTATGTCCTCTGAAGTGGATGACGTGCTCCCCACCTTCATAAAATCCATCAAGTGTCTTCCCTGTGGATATCTGAGCACGTCGCATCTCACAGTCAGCGTCTCCACGCTGCGTCTCCCTGACTCATTGAAGAAGTGGGAGAGTGACTGTAAGAGACTGTAAATAGGATGCTCCATCACTATCCACAAATAATATCTGCAACGCAACCAACTGCTATGTTGCCTCTCCTAGTAGCTGAATGCCAGTCCTCCAACTGATCACATCCACAACAACATTCCCCTTCCTAGGAGTATAGACTATCTCAAAGTCAGAGTCCTGGAGTAACTCTGGCCATCGTTGTTGTATCAGGTTCAGGTCCCTCTGAGAGACGATATACCTATGACTCTTGTGATCACAGTACATGATAAAACGTTCACCCATCAGATAGTGTCGCCACGTCTTCAAGGCGAAGACCACTACTGCTAACTCCAGGTCATGGGTAGCATAGTTCTGCTCATGCTATCTCAACTGCTGAGAAACATACGCGATCAGTACTCGCTCTTGCATCAGGACGCACCTGAGTCCAGTCCCTGATGCATCACAGTATAATACGTACCCTACGCATTCCTCTAGAAGCCTCAAGACGGGGGAACTAGTCAGCCTCTACCTCAGCTCCAAAAAGCTCTGCTGGAATCTCTCCGACCACACGAAGGGTTTCCCCTTCTTCTTCAAGTTTAAAAGTAGTGATGCGACTATGGAGAATTCTGGAAAGAATATTTGATAGTATCCAACCAATCCTATAAAACGCCGAACCTCTGTCACACTCCTAGGTGGCTCTCAAGCAAGCACTGCCTCAATCTTCGCTGGATCCATAGAAACTCCAGCCTCTGAGATGACGTGTCCCAAGAAGTGAACCTCTTGAATCCAAAACTGGAACTTTGAGAGCTTACCATAAAGCTGGTGCTCTTGGAGTGTGTCCAGTACTACCTGCAAATGGTAGGCATGCTCCTCCTCAGTAGTCGAGTAGATCAAAATGTCGTCGATGAAGACCACGACAAAGGAATCGAGGTGAGGCTGGAAGATACTATTCATGAGACACATGAAAACATCTGGAGCATTAGTTACGCTAAAGGGTATAACCAAGAACTCATAGTGGTCGTACCGACACCTGAAGGTCGTCTTCTGCACATCCTCAAATCGAACTCTGGGATGGTGATATCCTGATATGAGTTCTATCTTCGAGAACCATCGTGCTCCCTTGAGATGATCCAAGAGGTCATCAATCCTTGGGAGTGGGTACTTGTTCTTCACGATCACCTGGTTCAGGCGATGGTAGTAAGCAAAGAGCCTCAATCTCCTGTCCGCCTTCTTGGAAAACAGAATTGGGGCTACCCAGGGAGAACAACTGGGCTGGATGAATCCCTTTCCCTTCAAGTCCTCCAACTATACCCTCATCTCGCGATGCTCAGCGGGAGCCATCCGATATGCTAGAGTAGATATCGGTGTCATCCCAGGGTACAGGTAAATGTCGAATTCTACCTCTATGTGAGGAGGTAGTCTTGTAACATCATCAGGGAAAACATCAGCGTACTGGTCCACCACTACCGGATAAGTCGGACTCTCCACATATACTGATCCGAGGGTAAGGCAAGCCAACTAGTGAGTTATCGGCTGCACCCTCCCCCGAGTAAGTCCTTCCTATACTGAAAAGGTTCCCTTCTCACCAGTGAAGGTGAACCTGGTCCCATCCATGCAGACACACCACACTTTGTGCCTAATAAAGTTAATCTGAGCATGGACTGTAGATAATCAATCCATACCCAAGATGATGCCGTAAGGCCTCAACGCCGCTATGAGGAGATCCCAGCCGATGATATCGCCTCCTAGATTAAGCCCACACTACCGGTATGAGTGTTTAATTGTCGATTCTGCTCCCGTAGGAGTCCCTAGACGTAAGGATCGAGCCAACGACTCTGTTGGAATCTTCGAGCATCGAATGAGGGAAGTGGATATGAAAGAGTTACTGGTACCTGTGTGTATAAGAACTACATCTAAGGTGGAGTACACATAATGTACCTCATATCATCTCTAGAGCTCCATGGTTGTAGGCCTCAGCTGCCTGAAGCTGAGCTTTCCCCTATCCACCTGCTCCCTGCGGTCGGGGCAGACCTCTTGGTGGTGGTGGCAGTAGCACCTCGTGTCATCGACCGCCACTAGCTTCTCGACCAGATCCTCTACAAAATCCGACTGCTCCCTGCGGACCACCTTGATCGAACCTCTGCCTCTACCTTGGAGGTCCCTCAACTGACTGGTGATCATCAGTACGGTGGGTCAGACAACCACGTGCCATGTGACCAAGCCTGCCGCATGAGTAACACAGTCTTCTCCTGGAATGTCTAGCTCTATCTCCACTCTGGGTGCCCCGCACAATTGATCCTGAGTCGTGTAGTCGACCAATTGTGGGCTTGTCCCTCTTGGACCTCTACATCATCTATCTACTTCCAGCTGCAAAAGACTCTACTGCAAGTCATCTAGTGGTGGGTCTCACTGCTGGAGACTGCACATCATAGAAACTCTCCATTAGGAGGGCTCGCTCTAACACCCCCGCCTATGTCATGATGCTGTGGGAGATAACTAAAGATCTGATCTCTTTCATGAGTCCCTGCTCAAAGGTTCGGGCCCTGAAGAATGGGTATCATACCTTATCAGTGGAGTAGCGTGAGAGGTCGGTGAAACTCATTGAGTACTGAGATACACTCATGTTGCCCTACTACAGATGAAGTAGCTCCTATATCCGCACTGTTCGAAGGGTGGCTGGTACAAAATCCACCCAGAACAGGCCCTCGAAGTCTGCCCATAGAAGTACTGCCTCATCTTGGACCTGGAGCATCAGGCTCCACCATCTTCCTGCTGCTGCCTGAAGGAGGCTGGCATCAAGGATCATCATGAAGTCTTCTAGTGTCCCTGCTAGCCCGAAGACTCTCTCCACAACCTCCATCTAATCCTCATCTGCTTGTGGGTCCGTCTCTGGCACTGGAACTCGTGCAATGCACTCAAGCAGTGTGCATCATCTGTTACTGGGGCTGGTGGCATCGATGGCCCAACAGGTGGTGGTACCGCTGGTGCCTCCACCGGTTCTTCAATTGGAAATGGACCATGTACCAAAGCCTCATCGTTTGGCAGGATTTCATTGCATACAACTATCGGGGCTCTAACTGGTCGTCCGTAGGGAGGTATCCTGAAAGAAACAAATGTAACACAGTCAAAACTTTTATACCTGGTGAACTGACCTAGTTTGAGCTGACTTAAAGAAAAAGTTTGAAACACACACACAATTACAGTTTTCATGTACTAAGTTGGAAATCAGTAGTCAGGGTCATGGTGTATGGATACATCAGCCACCGCACCAACACTAGACTCCTTGAACTGAAAACCACACTCAGTACCCTTAACAAAATTTCTTCTTAGAAAAGAAATATCATAGTCCTATGTTCTGCGGTAGAACTGACTCCTCTGATACCAATTTTTCACGACCCATCCCCCGAGGTTTATATCGTGACTACCCCAAGCCCGCCTTCCATAGGCCAGGGGCTGGTGACTAGCACCAAAGGTGTAAATCCCTAAAATTGGGAAGGCATTCCCTTTATAATTTTAATCAAACACAACCAGAGTACAAGCGGAAGAAAACACTAAGTAAAAATTGTATGACAAGTGTGCTGAAAGTAAAGGGACTGTAAATAAATTCCCAATAGTAAAGTATAAGGAAAGAAAAAATAGGTACAACTAAAAAGACAAATATCTGGAAGGTGTCTAGAAGCTCTTGGATCATCCACCATGGATCCTACCTGAAGGGTAGGTACAAATATCCTCCTCAGTGCTCCACGTTCGTCCGTCTCCTATGGGTACCGACTCGTCGTGAGGTCCACCTCTGGGTACCATCCAGTCCTCGTACACACCCGCCTCGCTCAACACTATCCATCATCTAAATCCAAAAAAATGAGGTGCGGGCAGAGCCCGTTCTTGGGTGAGTAAAACGATACTCAGTAGGGACCCCAAGAACCTCAATGTCTCAAAAATTCCAACAAGTATAAACCAAAAAGTATGAAATCAACCGATAACCATTACTTAGGTATATGACCATACATATACCTAAGTTATCAAGTAACCCATCTCAATCATGAGGAAAAAACTAAGGTCATTAACTTAGATCAAATAAGGGTTTTCATTATCGAAACCATGGATGCTAGAGAACTCCACCTTTGTTGGGCCAGTGGGCCTGTCGCGGAACCGAGGTGCTTCTCACCAACCTTGGACTATTGAGGTACTCCTCCTGTCAAGTAGCATGGGTCTGGTACCAAATACCGGGTGCTCCGTCTGTTGTGGGTCTACCGCCAAATACCAAGGGCTCCCCCTATAACCTACAGAGGTACTTCTCTTATCGAGTATCGCGGGTCTTTCTCCAAATACCAGGCGAACTGTCCTCCATGGGTCTACCACCAAATACCTTGTGCTCCCCAATAGGCTAGTTGAATCACTCTAAGTTGAATCGGTCAAGCAGTCGTCAGGTCTGTCAGCTACTAGGTCTCCACACTCTGCCTGCTCGTCTCCGGGTGGATCCGCTCCACGAGCTACTGGTCGATACTCCAAGTATCAAGAAGTTTCATGTGGAAGTATCTCAAAGTAACTCCATCTCATAGGGGTTTCAACGCAACCGACGACATGTCAATCGGGCGTTCGGTCTATGAGTTATTAGCCTTTTTAGTCCCGGGGGCCCGGTTAGTTTCGTGTATGAACCAACCTGACCATATCTCAACTATACCCCAAACTCCCATGGGGTATTCTCAATGGGAAGGATTCATTCCAAGAATATCATTTCCACTGATGGTATGTCAAACAGACGCCCATAGCCCAAGATATGGGCGAAAAGGTGTATTTAGGTCTGATGGGTCTGGGTCCGGTCTGACCCAGTCGGTCCAACCCGACCTGACTCGAGTCTGGAGGGGCAGCCCAGTCTGAAGGGGTGGCCCGGCCCGAAGGCGTGGTCCGGCCCGGTTGGCTGGCCGCGTGGCCCCACCCGACTAGCTTTGTGGCTCGGCCCTGCTGGCCGGGTGGCCTTGCCCGGGTGGCCGTGTGGCTTGGCCCGGCTGGCCGTGTGGTGCCCGGCTGGCCGTGTGGCCTAGCCCAGCTAGCTGGCTCGAGTGGCAAAATAGCCAAGTAAAGGTGGGTGTTACACCCCCGGCTCTCGAAATGGCCAGTGGAAGGCACCGACTCTTGTAACCGCAGGACTCTGAAGGCTCCCACCTGGCGCGCACCGGTGGCCGGCTCAGCCAGCCACCCTCCCCCGTCCACCGCGGGCTTAGGCCATGGGTCTTCTTGAGGGCGGCGTGACGGCGCCGCTCCCCTACTCTACCACTGTATCCCACCCTGTCTGTGGTCTTTCACCACTGGCATGGTGCGACGGCACCGCGCCCCTCTGTCGTGGCCCGCCTTGGCCGTGGCCTCCTGCTACCCTCCACATAGCACGACGGCGCTGCGCACCTCCACCGCGGCCCGATGTGGCCGCGAATCTTCTTTCCTCCATGTGTCATAGAGGTTCTACACCTTTCTAGTGACCAGGTGGTCATGCGTCGCCGGTTTCCTCGCGTCCGGCCCGACATCGGCCGCCGTTGTCCGCTTCCGTCATCAACAACAAACAAGATCAAAAGGGGTAGGGTCAACCATGTTGGTGCGGTCCGACCCCCCATGTTATTTTGATAACATTTGGTATAATGTAAACCAAAATATTGAATGACATAGAATAGAAATAAGGCAACTCAAACCCCTACCTTGCTTGTCGGTGTCGTTTGACGGAGTCGCGGGAAGGTGACGTCGTTCCATCAACATCGGAAGAGGAAGTGAGGTAATCGTCTTTGGAGGATGGTAATTCTAAGGTGATGAAGTCAAAGACGATGTCGACATTCCTCATGGGCGTCGCTTCCCTTTCCTTTCCTTGGTTGAAGAAAGAAGAAGACAACATCCATTTTCAGTGGAAGGAGCGTTCTTCACATTCTCCGTTGAGAGGATGAAGTTATATCTCAAGTTTCTACCCAAAATAATTTCCAACCAAAATAATGGGTTAATCCAAACCATTATTTAATTGTCCAAAAAATAATTCAAAAATATATGAATTAAAAGAAACCATTCACTTAATTAACCGGTGGAGAGTTGAGAATTAAATGGTGGGGGAAGTTGGAGAGGCTCCCCCACTTTATGGAGAGTATTAAAAAAATTAATTGGTGGTTCAAGGGGGTTAAAGGGGAGTTAGAGAGGTTGGGTGGGCCCCACATAATAATCTTCCCAAGGGAGGTTATGGTGTGGTGGGCCCCACCTACAACCTCCCCTTGGAGGTTTTAACCACCAATATAAAATAAAGTTAAATCATTAACTTTATTCAATTTAATTAGAAACCCCCAAAAACTAACTTCTACTCTCGAGAAAGCACAACTGCGGTGAAGGTGTCACTAAGGAATCACTGATGCTGCAGGTTCAACGGTGCCCTCGTATTTCAATTCCAAGCACCAGTTCAAAAGTTATAAAAACCCACTCGTACGTTTACTGAACGTACCCAAAAAAAACATTAGAAACTGATTCTGTGCACACCGGGCCTCAGAATCAAGCACTGTTAGAAATTACAGACTTGAAAAATTCCCATGTATTAAAAAAAATCCATGGGAATTCTTGGTCTTTACTGTAGGAATCATCCACACTTCAATATGACACATAATGTGACCGGTATGACTTATAGTGTTTATTTTTACTTAAAATTTACATTAATATTACTATAAAGGAAAACTAACATTCTTAAAACAAAGAAAACATATTATGATTATTTTTATACTTTTTGGAAAAAATATATAAGTCATTTGAGATGTGTAAAAAATCAGCCGCACCTCAATTCAATGCACGATGTGACCACTATGACTCAATGTTTCCATTATTAGTTTAATATTGACACTTTAGTTCAAGAAATTTCAGTCACTAAAAAGGGAAAAAACACACTGATATATTCATTATAATTTAGGAAATACATTAATAATTCATTTTTGAATTGTAGGAATCAGTCTCACATCAATTTGATACATGATGGGATTAGTATGACTCAACGTGTGTGTTTACAGTTTAAAATAGAATTTCAATAAAAAAAGTTATGTAATAGAAGCCTAGAAAACATTTTATTATTATTTTGATACATTCGTATAGTGATCAATAATTCACATGAGACATTTATAAATTAACCATACCTCAATATGATGCATAGTGTGACCGGTATGACTCCAATTGCATCATTTTATTTAAAATTGATATAAATTTTAGTTAAAATGAAAAATAAAATGATAAAATCTATGAAAACAAATTAATATTATTTTTATACTTTATGAAAATGATCCACATGTCATTTTTTATTTGTAGTAATCAGTAACACCTCAAACCGATACACGATGTTCCCCGTAAGACTTAATGTGTCTGTTGTGAGTTTAAAATCAAAAGACGAGTTCACAATATTTCACTCACTAAAAACCAAAAAAATATGCTCATAATTTCTTTATAATTTAGTAAATCTATTAATAGGTCATTTTTTTGTGTAGCAATCAGTATCGAATCAAACTAATACACAATGTGATCAGTATGAGTCAAAGTGTGTGTTTCTCGTTTAAAATGACATGTTAGTAAAAAGGACAATGGAGGTACCAAAAACTAATAAGATACATTCCATATTGTTTTTATACTCTATTAAAATGATCCATTATTCATTTGGGACATGTAGAAATTATCCTCACCTCAATCCAATGCACGGTGTGACATATATGACTCAAAGTGTATCTTTTTATAGAAAATTGACATCAATTTTAGTAAAAAGGACAACTAACCTACTCAAAATCTAGAAAACACAATCATATAGTTTTGATATATTAGTGAAATTATCCATAAGTCGTTTTTTACATGTAGGAAACATCCTCACCTCAATCTGAAACAACATGTGTCCAGTACAACGCAATGTTCTTGTAATCAGTCTAAAATCAACATTTTAGTTTAGAAAGTGTGACTCACTAAAAATTGAGAAAACATGCTCATATTAGATTTATAATTTAGTAAAATTATTCATAAATAATTTTTGACATTTATGAATTGCTATCACATCAAACTGACATGTGATGTGATCAATATTAGTTAAAGTGTGTGTTTCCAATTTAAAATGAAATTTTAGTAAAAAGGACAAGCGACATACATAGAACTCATAAAACAAATTCATATTGTTTTGGTACTTTAGTAAAACAATCCATAAGTAATTTGAGATATATAAGAATAATAAACACCTCAATTCTATGCACTGTGTGATCAGTATGACTCCAAGTGTGTCTTTTCAATATATAAGCATCATTTTATTTTAAAAAGAACATCACATCGCCAAAACCAATAAAATGAGTGTATACTTTTTTCTCATTATTATATCTAATATTAATTAATTAAAATCATTATAATTTTATATTATAATTATTTAGTTAATTTTTAGAGAGTTAATTCTTCTAGATGAACAAGAAGTGGTGTGACGTCCAAGAATCAACCGAAACTCAATCTAATACACAGAGTTATTTATATGACACAAAGATTACTTTATAATTAACACTTTCTATTAATTTATTTCATTATTTTATTACTAATATAAGAATTGTTTTCTTATACATGTTTTTTATGCTCGATTAGGGGTTAGGATCAAAACAGAAAGAAAGGATGCTATTTTTCAATGGATGTAATAATTTTTACATATGTAATTATATAAACCATTGTTTGAAATGTCTATAATGTAGTGTTTTTTTTCTAGTATTTGTGTTGTATGTTTTATACCATTTAAATTTTTTATTTATATTTGATATTACTAATTTCATGGTGTTTTTGGTGTTACAGTGTGTTGTTACAGCACACTATAGTATGCCCCTTTAGTAGCACGGATAAAGGTTTCATTTATCAGTGCTTCTATGAGCCCTAAAAATAGAGAAGATATTTTAATCTCTCCCTAGTAGTTAGTGCCTCCCTAGCACCCATAAAGTCCATTTTAGTGCTAATAAATGAATTTTTGTAGTAGCTACATTTGACATGTGGATCCAACATTATGGAAAGCACAATAGTTTAACTCAGGACATGTCATTTTGATTGATAGAAGCCTTGGATATATCAGGTTGATCTCATGGTAGTTTATTGACATGTCACCATTGTCCTGTGGTGGTCTGAAGAAAAGACAAGTTACATCCTCTTGAGATTTTTCCATTTTCATTCGGTAGTCGGAAGAAAATTCATGTTGATCATGCGAAAGTATATAGATGTGGATATATTTTCATACAGAATACCCCACACATTTCAGCTTTGGTTATATAAATAATCTCAGATATGTCATCTTTGAATATGTGAATACATCAATAACACGACAATTGATCAAGAAAACACCTTTGGACATGTCTTCCATGTTAGATTGATTCCCTAAACACGTCAATTAGATAATCAGTATTCTTATAGTAGAAATCCAAGATATGTCTATAATATTCCCTAATACATGTCAACCTAATCCATAAATCCCACATAGACTCATGTCATGTGGGCCCCTACCAAGAACCTTTGGATATATTTCCATTTTAATAATGGGATTGTCGTTAAGGGGATAGAGTTTCATCCTCTTGAGATTTTTCCATTTTCATTCGATAGTCTAAAGACAATTCATGTTGATCATGCGAAAGTATATAGACGTGGAAATATTTTAATACAGAATACCCCACACATTTCGGCTTTGGTTATACAAATAATATCGGATATGTCATCTTTGAATATGTGAATACATAAATAACACATCAATTGATCAGGAATACACCTTTGGACATGTCTTCCATGTTAGAGTGATGCCCTAAATACATCGATTAAATAATCAGTATTTTTATAGTAGAAATTCCAAACATGTCTAGAAGATCCCCTAATACATGTCAACATAATCTAGAAAACCCACATAGACTCATGTCATGTGGGCCTTGACCAAGAACCTTTGGCTATATTCCCATTTTAATAAGGGAAGTGTCCTTAAGGGGATAGGGTTACATGCTCCCAATTCCCTATTAGTGTCATGCCCTTGAGTAGATCTTACTTGGTCATTGTCTTTATTTATCTATTAAAAGATAGGGAATCAGTATGAAGAATGGAAGCCTTAGTTTATAAGTCCCAATTAAATGGGATCCATCCAAGTATAATCCACAAGCATTCCTAAAACCTGAGGTATAAAAAATGTCTCTGAGTGTGATCACCCACCTTACCCATCAGTGTGTTAGGGGGTAACTAAACTATGGGAACTCTAATTACTAATATAACCAGGATACACAGGACTCCCCTCATAGGCCTTAGATCCAATGGGAATCCACTTTGTTGTAATCCCCCCATCTACCATAATTCTTCCATCCTCCATCATCCATTAGTGGATGAGAAGTGTTCCCATACATGGGAATCATTTTAAATATACGCCTTGATCATTCCCTAAAGTATCTGAATCCCATCAATGGGTTTGGGATGACTCAAACTATGATTACTATGATTCCTATTATAAAAAATGATATATAGGAATCCTTACTAATGCTAGTTCTCCATACCACATCCTCTATGATAAAACTAATCATGCCTCTCAAAGGGAATCATTAATGTGTAATCCTCGTACAAATATACTCTCATGCAATGTGTCTGGTCTTCTTCTATCTCTTGTATCTCAATGCGAATATGAATCATGTGTGATTAGAGGCTGGTAATGAATGTAGAAATATCATGATAGAAATTTACCTATTTTGGGATCTCCATTGGCATGTAAGATTGATTACATATCATCTTTGATCGAAGGGCTATACTCCCAATAAATCAATTTATGGATGTCTTATATGAATATGTCCCATCTAAGGCCTCTATGGTTGTATCTCTCAAAATACATATTCTTATATAAGAACTATACAGACTCTAATTCCTATTTCAAACTATATACATAGAATGCATCATTGAGGTCTGATCCTTATATTTATGACCATACTGTAGGATGTTAAACGTCATTGATGTGTCTAATCACACAACCTTAAAGTATATAAAATGAACTATGAGTTTTTTTATTCCTATTTTCCTAGGATACGTAGGATACCTTAGAGAGGTTCAATCTCATTTCCAAGATACCTAACACTTCTTTAGCCTATAATAAAATCTAGAGTGCCCAAATATGGAAGTAAAAAAATCATCATAAATAAATAAAAGAGTGATAGAGAACCCATGACATGCATGAAGTCATAACCTTAAATACTTATTCTTAATCAATATGTTGACACAAATGTAAATATCCACATATCAGATCCTCGGAAGGATTTCATAAACATATATTAAATATATATGATAGTCTCATAGTAGAAAAAATCCTTTTAAAATGGTGTGATGATACCAACCTCCCATCCGCTTGACCAATATGTGTTCCTAAGTGTCATTGGGTATGATACCCCAATGGACCACCTGCCTTTGAAAAGGAGGTATGTAACTAGTTATGGATGTGGGAACCATTTGGAGTTTGCATAGAAGGATGAAAAAATGGTAAACCCTGATGCAATTAATTGATTAAGGCATTGAACTCCCATCCATGTCTAATCTCATCCATGCCTTTTCCCAACAAAACAAAAAAAGTGAACCCGATGTGGAATTATTTAACTATTGCATCCCTTTCACAGGTTAAAAGGGATATATTTTCCATTTTCTATCATGAAAATTTATTATTTTCACATTTCAAACCAAAATGGTGAACCAGAAACATATCTCTTAACTATGTTGAACCACACATAAAAAGAAGTTATCACCTATTTATCCTTTAAACGTTGAAAGTTATTGATCGAACATGTACTCTAATATATGATGATGTACTAACACGCTATATTGTTTCTTATTCAAGACATTCAAGACTCATTAAAATATAAATGACATCAAAAATGTTTTCAAAGTATTCCAATATCACAGTAAAATATTCTTTGTCCTTGAGGCCTCGATGTATGTTATTTCCAACACAACACCTGTAGTATCAGTTGGTGAATGTTTTGGTTCAGGATTACCACATCAACATATCCATCCGAAGTCTAGAATTAGCTCATGAAATCCTTTTTAGGATGAGTTCCCACCAGACATCGTACCCAAAATAGGTTGCAGGAGAGAATGTGGCCCTTTTTCCACATTCAACCACTTTGGGAGCTTATCCCAAGAGCGATGTAGTGCATACCTTCCCTGCCTTAGGAAGGTGGATGAGGAAAAGCATCAGGTAAACACAATCACTCAAGATATTCATAGGAGGGATGCCATCCATTCAGATTATCATCATCAATATGTGATCGTTATTCTACAAGGAGATATAAATGGGTTTCTTCCTAAACCAACTATTTAGGCCGGGGAACCCAGAAGGAGTGCCCACCAAGGTTCTCCAAACAATGTAGCTCAAGAGAAATCTTATATCCCCACAATAATCTATTTGTCTAAGGCTATCAAGTGTATCCTAATATTTTCCCATGATAAATCTCAGATCATCACTATCCGGGAGCTTTTGACTTCCTCACAGCTAGCCCTCGTGATTGTTGAATCCCAAGGAGAACCCCAGATCATAGTAAAGGGGGAATTTTTACAACATTTTACCTTAGGATCATCTTTAACAAGGGAATTTTCCACTCAAATGGTATCATGGGAACTGACCCCTCAAATGGTATCATAGGCAAAAACCCCTCAAATAGTATCATAGGAACCAAAAACACAAACAGTATCCTGGGAACAAACCCCTCAAATGAAACCACTTCCACAGACTCCTCAAAAAGTATTATGGACAACGAACCTCAAAATAGTGTAACAGGAACCAAACCTCCAAACAAGATAATTCTTTTAGGAGGATCACCATCCCGATTGTTTCTTAGTCAATATGATATCAATCAGGTTTGAAGAAACCTCATCGGATCTATATGAGAACACTTCTAAAGGGCACAATCATACCCTCCTACAGTTATACGAGTCACAATAGTTTGTCCAACATTCTACTATTAGAACAAGAAAATAAAGCTTCAGAAATATCATTCAGACATCTATAGTCACTACTAAACATTTTAGTATTTTATAGGGTAATTAGAATTAAACATATGGCCAGTGGAAGCTTTGGATTCATTCTTTATGGCCACATTAGAACTCTTACCATCATCCACTTACCCTACTATCAATAGATGAAATAGTGTTTTCATGGAACATGCTATCCATTCCCATTAATATGACAAGGTTGTTTCTATATAATCACGAATCACCCGACTCCAATGAGATAATAGGGATCTCTAAGAATGAATTATTAGAATATTCCACATATATCTACCTTGGAATGATATACCAGTACATACCTATAGTATCCTTCCTTATAGTGTAGTTCCTCACACCATAGGGTTAGTGTAATTAAAATATTTTTCATCCACTAATTGGGTCAAATCAAGACATTTTTCCATCACTTCTCATCCCACAATACTGGGGAACTTCTATATTATCCTCCTCTTCATCAGGGATACTCTAGAAACCATATTCCCTTAAATGTTTCCACAAAACCTCAAGGATATTGAGGATCTTTTAATTAGTGGGAAGCATCTACATTGTCCAAGTCCCCTAATGTTTCATCACCTAACCTTTGGCTAATAAGGACCAGAAATCTATACCCTAGGCTTGAAACACAACCATATTCCCACTCCAATAGAGGTATAGACAACATACGGGAGAACCCGCATGCTCACCCAACTCATGAAAATGGAAAAGGAAAAGTATATTCCTTCTAATCAAGACATGTTCCCAGGTATTACAACTATGGCATGGAAAATTGTATGGTAGAGCTCCTGGTGGTGATAAATCCAAATGAGGTAATGATTGTAGTCCATGAAAATCATTTCCCCAACCATAAAAGTCTCATAAACACAATAAAAGGATGATTTTACTTTAAATAAGGGAATGAAGTGTAGATTCACACAGGGATATTGGAACTACAAACACATGAATCCCTTATCTACTCATATGAACACTCTGAACATGATGTACCATTTCTACAGTAGAGAATGATCCACCTACCTCAATGGGATAAATGACCATATCTTAATGAAAGATTGAACAGAACCTATTCATTCCATAAAAATCATGTCTCAAATTTTTTTACTACAGCATGGAAAATGGTTTCATATAACACACAATAATAATGAATCTGAATGAGGTAGGGTTGATAGGACCTGAAAATAATTTACCCTATCATCAAAATATTGGGAATGCAATTGAAACCCAATTTTGCTTCAAGGATTTTTAGGGATATAGGTATGTGAAGTATTGATAGAGTTGAAGGATCCCGAAACTCATGAAATATACACAAGATTTATCCAAGATTCATCAAAAGATCCACCATCCCGATAGGTTATTACGATCATCCTTACGAAAATATTTTAAACTACATGACCAATGTACTTAACACGATAGGTTAAACTAGATAGCTATTTTTTATTACTATAAGAAACTAAACTACATGGACATTATCTTTATCACAAGATGTTAAATTGCATGGACATCATCCTTACCTCAAGACGTTAAATTGTATGGCCATCATCTTTACTATAAGATGTTAAACTGAATGACCATCATCCTTACCGTAAGATGTTCAACTGCATGGCCATCATCATTACTAAAACTTGTTAAATTTTATGTCTATTATCCTTACTTCATGATGTTAGACAACATGAACATCGTCTTTACCACAAGACGTTAAACTACATATCCATCATTCTTAACATAAGATGTTCATCTGCATAACCATCATCCTTAGAGCGTGATGTTAAAATGAATTAACATATTCCTTACTAAAATGAATCAAACTGAAAATACATCATACTTACAGTAAGATGTTAAACTACATTTACATCCCCTTACCACAATATATTAAATTGCATGGTCATCACCCTTACAATAATATGTCATACTGCATGGAAATCATTATTATTACAAGATGCTAAACTACGTGGACATTGTACCTACCACCATAAATTAATATAAATTTCCAACATACTTAGAGAAAGTCATTAAACTACATGGACATCACCCTTAATTAATTTTTTAAAAAGCATGGGAATCATCCTTACCATAATAAGTTAAATTGCATTGACATCATCCTTACAGCAAGATGTTAAACTGCATGGCCATCTTCCTTACTAAAAGATATTAAATTGAATGTCCCTCGTCCTCACCCTATGAAGTGAAATTGGACATACATTTTCCTTTCCAAAATATGATAATCTACGTAACCATCATCCTTACCGCAAGACGTTAAAATAAATGACCAAATTCCTTATCGCAAGTCATTAAAGTGTGTAACCATCATCCTTAATATAAGACATTAAAATACATGGTTGTCATCCTTAACATAGGTCATTAAAATTCATGGATCACATCCTTACTAAAGGATTTTAAACTACATGGATTATGTCCTTACTGCATGATATTAAACCGTATCATTGATTTCCTTTTCACATTACATTAAACTGCTTGAATTTTCAAGACCTATGTATGGATTGTTTCTTATTTCAATGAGATACATTGTGAAACCAGGTCTAATATCATTGTTCAACCACCTATATTGACCACACAATCAATTTTTTTTAATTGTAGAAAAACGTTTTTCCCCTAAAAATTTAGAACCAACGACAAACATGATTACGAGGGCCAATAGAAGTGCATTGTAAGAGGGTCTGTTATAACAATGAGAACACCATCATATAGAAAGGATCATATGGTGTCAAAATTGGATAGACCATTATCTATTGTAAATTTGGAAGTGAGATAGTCGGTCGGCCTATTTCACTCTCTCTAATTATGAGTAACCTCCATGCCATGCATGGGTTTTAAAGAACTATGTACGTCTTGATTCTCATGTCAATGAGATAAATAGTGATTCCCAATCCTATATCTTGGCCTAGACACATATATTTACTTCCTCACAACAAGACATTAAACTACATGACTGATGTCCTTAAGAAACTTCATTAAACTACATGAATTTTTAAAACTATGTATGGATTGATTAACATTTCAATGAGATACATATGAATTACTCGATCAAATATATTGTCCTAGAAACCTATATTCACCTACTTACCACATGATAATAAACTGCATGGAACACATCCCAATAACAGGATGAAAAACTATGCTATATTTCAATCTATGGGAGAAATCATCAGTATCAGGTGGAAATTTCAATTTCCAAAATAACCACTATTATAGTACAATCTAAATCCTAGCTACATCACAAAATATCCAATACCCCTTAGTCACATGAAGAGGGAATTATAAAATATGTCACCTCCCCAGAAACATATATCTAAGTGTTAAGGAAACCATTTAATATTTGGAAAGATATATAGAAGATAGATCAGTTTTATACCGATATTAGTTCAAACAAAGTATCCTATCATATACAGGTAGCAAACATGGGGTAGGTATGAATCCATGCCCCATGAATAAATTACATCAGTATAATCCAATGGTACAATGAGGACATGAGTGGTAATATTACCCCAATTCAATTAAATAAATTGACTGACATATCTTTGTAGCTAAGATCGTACATGAATCTATTTCTGTACAATCCCTGTTGAAATGACAGAGCTTTGTGACAGTAACAGAAGAGATGCTCTAGTGTATTCTAGTTAAGGCTCAAAAAAAATTATATATTATTATAACTACAGCCAAATTAGCACAACACTATAATTAGTATAGACAAGTTTCTAATCCAGAGAAAGCACATATCCTTTCTCCCATCAAGGTGGATTATCAGAATATTCTGGTAAAGGAAATGATATAACAACCACGTTCATATCCCTGTTTCAATCAGGGATTACTTGGTGAGAGAAGCACATTCCTAGAGATAGGATCATATTCCTATCATAAAATACCAGTGAAAAATTCCAAAGTACCCGGATCTGGATCATATCCCCTTTCTGGTTGGGGATCACCATGTGAGAGTGAAACATGCCTTGGGAAAGTATTATATCCCTATCAAAAAAAGACTGATGGAATACTCTAATGATTTGGTAATATTCTCATATCCTTATTCTGACTGAGGATCACCATGTGAGAGTGGCACATGCTTCAGGACAGGATCACATTCTTGTCTACAATGCTACTCAAAATATCCCATTATCTTATATGAGGAGGCTAATATCCCTACTCCAATTCTAGATATCTATTGAAATATTCTAATGGGGATTAATATTCATATCAGGCTCATATTTCTATTCTAAACAGGGATTACCAGGTGAGAGCATCACATTCCTCAGGATGGACTCATATTTCATGACTCGACCCAACAGGGCTCGAGACTTGACTCCCTAAGCCCACCTCTAATAGGCCAGGGGATCGCGACTGGCACCGAGTAAGCTATCACACACATGGGAGGAAATAGCCTAAGGTACCTATACACATGCACCCACATACACCTTCATGAAACAGTGAAGAGATATATATAAAAACTGGAAAGAAATGCATGCATACATCGAACCCACAACTAGAGTACAACAAAAGTACAAAAGGGAAAAACAGGGCCCACCAAAAGAAAACTACAAAAGCATCCAACCTACCCAGAAAAAGGGAAACACTGCCAAATGCACCTGCCGATAAGCTCCTTGGTAAAGCTCCGGTAAAAACCCTAGTTAGTATCGCTCACTAAGCTCTGCCTGCTTCGGGTCCTCTTGGGACTCCGTCGAAAGGCCCATGGTATACACAAGACACAAGCATGTACTAGAAAAGCCTATGTAGGGGTGAGTATAAAAATACTCAGTAGGCACCCCAAAAATCCCAAAATAAAAGAGAGCAACTGAAAGGAAAAGGTCAGCTCATCTCAGCCATAGGAAACCTAAACGAGAGTGAAACTCCATCTTGAGACCATCCTCGGCTAAACACGACTAGTTATCTCAACACAAGTGTATGCCCATACATACACCATGAAAATCCACTCAGGTGGATGCCCATACATATACCATGAGAAACTAGATATACTCATTCACGCACCAATCCTCATGAGGTTCTGACCTCATAATCATCGATAGGTTCTACTCAAATCTCTAAGGCTAACACAAACCAGGAGTACACACTCCACAAGATTTGTCATCCCAGATGACACTCGTCTGAGAGATACACTCCATTGGGTCGCACAACAACATCCCAGATGCCCATCTGAGGGATCATGCTCGTCGTATATCTCCATTGAGAACATTACACTGAAAGAGCAGAAACACTAAACTTCTCAGATAGGGGATCACTCTTAGGGTCTTCTAGGGGATACCAGAAAACACTCATGTATCTCGAAGATATCATAGATAGGGGACCAATCTTAGGAACCACTGGGGGATAACACAACCCAACCTGGTGCTCCACAGATCACATCACTCATAGAGAGGATCGTCGCCCGTGTGAATATGGTCATGATGATACCGGAAACCCCATATGGTATAACTCACAATGTTGGGGATAGAGCTGACAATGCACCAGACCTACTGAAAACCACACACTGAGTATGGGATCATATAACCAACGATTCCGTAACCCTACTGAAACCATGCGCTGAGTAGGGGATCGTATACCCGACGATACCACAACCCTACTATAAACCACATGCTGAGTAGGGGATCATATACTCGACGGTGCCACAACCCTACTATGAACGGACCACAACGTATGAGATCATATTCCCGATGATGCCTCAAACCCTATGGAATTAACATGCTAGATAGGGGATCGTCGCATGTTGATAAGCGGTAACAACGATACCAAGAACCCGATCCAGGGAAGCTAAGCTAGAGGATCCCATTCTGGACCCACTAGAGGGATTCCACAACTCTAATTGGAAAACATCCTATCGAGGGGATCACAAACCTATAATAGGGTTGTAATGCCACACAAAATCCCATAGGAACGAACTAAGGGAGTAAACTCAACCACTGCTGGTCCAAATGCTTCTAACCCAAGATACCTGCAATATTTCCACACTCCCCAGCTCTTAGGCCTATACCGAGGCCACCACCACAATCTACGCGGAGGAACACACAGGATAGGCTATTTACTTCCCTGAAATGGAAAACTGGTGAAAAAGGTACTATTCGATGTAGTTAGCTCGGGTGGGGCCCATGCATCGATCTAGAAACTCATCAAGTGGAATGCACCATTGCGATCCCCTCAAAAAACACACGAGATTGACCACTTGTTCGTCCAAAATGTACACCCGATGAAAAAGTCATGTTTCTCCGTAAACGCCCAAAAGCAGGCTTGTGGGGCCCACATCTTGATCTCCATCCCAACACCTGAAAAATATCCTAAAAGGTCCTTCTTACTTTCAAGATCACAACTTCACTGACGACACGTCAATCAGATGCTCCATGTAAAAGTTTTGGCGGGTCGAATTTGAAAATAATAAAATATAATTATTATTTTCCATGTTTCATGGCCCTTGGACAAAATCACGACTCATAAAATTCCCAAAGTGGGTTCAAAAGGACTGTCACGATGCAAGGAAAGCATCGCCGTAAACAGATCACAAATTGGACTTACAGTTTGTGAGTTACGGAGGCTTAAAGAACCTCCAGAACAGTTTGACCGGACCACTGCCTGCCTCACCGGAAACCACCGCGACGCCGCCAGAATCCTCTGCACTACCGCCACCCTCACTAGAATCTGCCATGGCCACCTTCGGAGACCAGAATTTCTGCTAGAAAACATCCAAGAGCCACCGGGAGCACCCTAGTGCTCCAAATTCAAGTCCATAACTTGTTTTAGAAAGCTCGGGACCCGAACTACACAACCCTTATGACGATTTGAAGAAAAAAAAAACGCATAAACAGGATCCAGAATTTTAAAACAAAAATCGCCAACCTTTTTGAGGATCGTTGATTCTTTGCTCACTCCGCTACTACCGCTGCTCGATCTAGGATCGACCACCATAAAAACTGAGTCCAACGGCACCTCGTTTCGATGATTCAGCCTCCGGATTGTTCATCGCCAAAGAGGGGGAGGGGAGGGGCTTCCGATTTTTCATATGCACAAAGGACAGTTGAGGGGAGAGGGGTTTAATTTTTTCTAATTAAATCCACTCCATCCAACTGTCCGTCTCTCAACTCGCCTCCGACCTGGCGCCCGACGCGAACAATGTTTAGGGCGCCCCTAGGGTATACACGGTGTTCTGAATGCAACGACGTGCTCAAAATTGCAATCTGAGACTCTTTTTTAGGTGTTATTTGAGCCGACACTCAGAAAGAAACTTTTCCATTTATTTACGAAAATCCCCCTTGTGGATTTTTCCACATCAGGCCCATGATCGCAATGTTTACATCCCGCCTAGGGAAAACGACAAGCTTCGGACACAACTGTGCCCTCAGATTCCTCATCTGAGCGACCATTTAGGATAAAACACAACCCCTCCACGTGCAAAGTATAAAGAACTAAATATTTTTATAAAATTAATTTTGGGCACATTGGGCCTCGGAATCGCACGCCGTCTTTGAACCTGGCTCTGGATATATTCATAGGTATATTCCAAAGTCTGACAGGGCTAAAGCCTGAGTCGCTACATCCTCCCCACAATGGAACTTTTCTTCCTCAAAAATCCATAAGTACAAGTAAAAGAAACTAAACTCTCAACTAGGTCTCCCACTCTAGCGAGTTTTCCAACACACACCTCATCCCGAACGCATCTGTTAAAGGGACTCATCCACCACACCTCGTCACTATTCGATTTAGGCAGCCCTAACTCGCCCGAACGGTTTTAATCGAGTCACAATAACGTGTCTCGGTGGGGGAAGGATACCTCTTCCTCATGATTTTGAAGCACGATGAACAACCATCACACATCGTCTTACCAACACCCTGAAAAAAAACTCATGCAAGCAACAGAAAGGAAAGAGTACTGCTAAACAATGTCTATTAAAACTACTGCAAAAAGTAAAAAGGACACAAGGTGTACCTCTATCCATCTGCTGAACTTCTGGGTCAACAGCCTCTAAGGCCTGCAGTTGTCCTCGCCCTCACCCTCCACCTCCCTGAGCTCGACGTGGACCACATGGGGGTGGTGGTGGTGGAATATGATACCGCCTACCACCTCCCGCTGCTGCACCAGCTCCGTTGCCATGTCCGCCGCCCTGCGGACCTCCCATCTCAAGACGTTGTCACTGCCAAGGCATCCTGTCGACCAGCTCCCTCTCAGTAGCACGACGGGTCATAAAATATCTAGCAAGATATCTCTGACCATCGCAAGCTTAACACCGCCTCTCATGCGGCTGACCAAAACTGGCTTGCAAGCCCTGTGAGCCCTGAGTCTCAGATCCTCCAACCTGGGGTCACCTCCTAAAACGCCAGCCACGTCCAAACCCCTGTGCCTGCTTCCAGCTACCAACTGTCGATGTCTCAGATGCCACGTTCCCAACACTTACAGGCTGAATCTGCTCAGGTACAAAGCTCTCCACCACTAAGGATCTCTCCAGTACTCCATCATAGGTTGGTATGCAAAAGGAAACCACACCTTCCCAGATGTCCCTTCATATCCACTGCTCGATGGTCTAATACCTAAGGAACGGGTCTCGAACCATATCCAGGGAGTAGTGAGATAGGTCTGTAAACTTTTCTGAGTACTCCAACACAGTCATGCCCTCCTGTCTAAGCTGTAGAAGCTCCTGAATCCGCACTGACCCCAGAGTCACCGGATATAACTCTTCTCAAAAGAGTCACTCAAACTCTGTCCACGTGAGCATTTCCTCATCATGGGACTACGTCACCAAACTCCACCATCGCCCGACCGAACCATGTAGAAGGCTCTCCTCTAGAACCACCATCTGATCTGGAGGTGTCCTCACTAGGTGGAAAACTTGGGTGACTGCTTCAGGCCAGTCATCAGCTGCCCAAGGGTCTAGATCACCCCAGAGCATTAGAGGTTACTACCTCTAGAACTCGTGTATCTCACTCAGCTTGTGTGAATCCTCATCATGCACTATCGACACAAGTAGCTACTCGATAGGTGGTGGCTCAACTGGAGGACCACCTGGAGGTCCAACCTCAGAACCTGCATCATGTTCAATAGCCTCTACACGGGGTGGATAATCCCCAAAATCCCACAGTGGAACTCTCGCTGGCTGTCATCGTAGAGGCATCCTGAAATACAATCAAGATGCACCTTGGTCAAAGAGTATACCTACGGAGCTGACTCATGAAGAACAAGGGAAACCCAAAACCCAGTCCTAGATGATCTATATCCTGTTATGTCCCTACTACTAGTTTCCAAATGTCCCGAGTCAATGGTAGGTTATTAGAGTCCTAGTGAATGGATACGTCGGCCGTCGTACCAACACTGGAGTCCCTGGCCTGAAATCCGAACTCGAAACATCATAAAACTGCCATTATGCAACCCAAACCAAGATCCCAGATCAAACACCTACACTCAGAGATCCCAAAGGTGGAACCTACTCCGATACCACTCGGTGACAACCTGAACCAATGGGGCTCGAGCCGTGACTCCCCAATCCCACCTCCAATAGGCCAGGGGCTGAAAACTAGGGCCGAGTAGGATATCACAGACATGGGAGGCATTAGCCTAAGTTACCTAGACAAACACTCCCACATACAACTCTATCAAACATTGCAGAGATATATATAAACTTGAAAGAAATGCATACATACATCTATCCCACAACCAGAGTATAACAAAAGTACAAAAGGGAAAAATAGGCCCCACCAAAAGAAAACTACAAAAGCATCCAACCTTCCCAGAAGGAGGGAAACACTGCCAAATGCACCCACCGGTATGCTCCTCAGCACAACTCTGGTAAAAACCCCAGTCAGTATCGCTCACTAAGCTCCAGCTACTCTAGGTCCTCCTAGGACTCCGTCGAAAGGCTTCTGGTCTGCATAAGACACAAATAGGTACGGGCAAATCCCGTGCATGGGTGAGTATAAAAATACTCAGTAGGCACCCCAAAAACCCCAAAATAAAAGGGAGCAAATAAAATGCAACATTCATCTCATCCCACCTAGAGGGAACCCAAATGAGAGTGAAACTCCATCTCGAGACCATCCTCGGCTAAACATGACTAGTCAGCTCAAATCATGTGTATTCCAATACATACACCATGAACATACACTCAGGTATATGACAACACATATACCATGAGAAACCAGATATAATCATTCACAAACCAAGCCTCATGAGGTTCTGACCTCATAAACAGTGACAGGTTCTACTCAAAGCTCTAAGGATTACACGAACTAGGAGTACACACTCCACAAGCTATATCATCCTAGATGACACTCGTCCAAGAGATTCACTCCATCGGGTCTCACTCAAACATCCTAGAGGCCCGTCCGAGGGATCATGCTTGGTGGATATCATCACTGAGAACATCATGCTGAAATAACAGAACCACTAAACTTTCCAGATAGGGGATCACTTCTAGGGTCTGCTTGGGGATACAAGAACCCACTCCGGTATATCGAAGATCTCACAGATAGGGGATCACTCCCAGGAACCACTGGGGGATACCACAACCCACCCTGGTACTCCACAGATCATATCACTCAGATAGGGGATCGTCTCCCCTGTGAAGATGGTCATGACGATACCGGAAACCCCATATGGTATAACTCACGATGTTGGGGATCAAACCAACGGTGCACCAACCCTATCAAAAACCACGCGATGAGTAGGGGATCGTATAACCAACAATTCAGCAACCCTACTAAAACCATGCGCTGAGTAGGGGATTGTATACCCAAAGATACCACAACCCTACTATAAATCACATGTTGAGTAGGGGATCATATACTCGATGATGCCACTACCCTACTATACATAGACTACTACATAGAGGATCATATTCCCGATGATGCCTCAAACCCTACAGGATTAACCTACTAGATAGGGGATCACCGCTTGTGGATAAGCAGTAATAGCGATACCAAGAACCCATTACAGTGAAGCGAAGCAAGAGGATCCCACTCTGGACCCACTGAAGGGATGCCACAATTCTAACTGGAAAGCATCCAATTGAGGGGATCAAAAACCTATAACAGGGTTTTAATGCCACAAAAACTCTCATAGGAATGAACCAAGGGAGTACACTCAACAACTTCTGGTCCAAACATCGCTAACCCGAGTGACCCACAACATCGCCACACTCTGCACCTCGTAGACCTATACTGAGGCCACCACCGCGATTTACACAGAGAAACACACATGATAAGATATTTACTCACTCGAAAAAGACAACCAGTTAAAAAGGTACTATTCACCATAGCTAGCTCGGGTGGGGCCCATGCCTTGATCCCAAAACTCATCAAGTGGACTGCACCATTTCGATCCCCTCAGAAAACACAAAAGATCGACTACTTGTTCGTCCAAAATGGACACTCGACGAAAAAGTCGCATTTCTCCGTAAACACCCAAAAGAAAGCTCATGGGGCCCACATCCTGATCTCCGTCCCATCACCCAAAAGCTATCATGAATGGTCCGCCTTACTATCAAGATCACAACATCACTAAAGTCACATCAATCAGACGCTCCATGTAAAAGTCACGGCGGGTCGAAGTTGAAAATAATAAAATATTATTTTTATTTTCAACGTTTCATCGCCCCAATCCAAGAAACCTACTCATACAATTTCCAAAGTGAGTTCAAAAGTTCCGTCTCAACGCAAGGAACGCGTCACCACAAATGGCTCCAAATCGGACTTACGGTTTGCGAGTTACTGGGTTTTAAAGAACCCCCAGAAAATTCTCTCTGGACCAACGCCTGCCTCGCCGGAAACCACCGTGCCGCCGCCAGAATCCACCACGCCACCGCCGCCCTCACCAGAATCCACCGCGCCCCCGCCGCCCTCATAGGAATCTACCTTGGCCGCCACTGGAGACTGGAATTTCCACTAGAAAACTTATGGGAGCCACCGGGAGCACCCCTGTGCTCCAAATTATGATCCGTAAAATGTTTCAGAAAGCTCGTGACCCGAAATACACAATACTTAAGAAGATTTGAAGAAAAAAATGAATTAATGGGATCCAGGATTTCAAAACTCAAACCACCTTCCTTTTGGAGGATCGCTGAGGCTTTGCGCGCTCCGCTGCTGCCGCTGCTCGATCTAGGAGCGACCGACGTCGAACGCCGAGTCCAAGGGCACCTCGTTTTGATGATTCGGCCTCCAGATTGTTCATCACCAAAGAGGGGGAAGGGAGGGGCTTCCAATACTTTGTACGCACAAAGTATATTTGAGGGGATAGGGATTTAATTTTTTTAATTAAATCTTCTCCATCCAGCTGTCCGCCTCCCGACTCACCTGCGACCTCGCGCCCGGCGCAGACAAAGTTTAGGGCACCCCTAGGGTAAACATGGCGTTCTGAACGCAATGACACACTCAGAATTGTGATCTGAGACACTTTTCAGGTGTTATTTGAGCCGACACTCATAAAAAAACTTTTCCATTTATTTACAAAAATTCCCCTCGTGGCTTTTTCCACATCAGGCTCGTGCCCACAAAGTTTCCACCCTGCCGAGGGTAAATGGCATGCTCCGGACACAACTATGCCCTAAGATTCCTGATCTGAGATACCATTTAGGAGAAAACACAACCCCACCACGTGCATAGTATAAAAAAACTAAATATTTTTATAAAATTAATTTTGGGCACACCGGGCCTCACAATCGCACGTCGTCTTCACGCATAGCTCAAGAAATATTCGTATGTATATTATAAAGTCTGATAGGGCCAAAACCGGAGTCGCTACATCAGAAACATGTAAAAAAAGTCTTCTGGAATATTTCAAAGGCCTAGGATTGGTCTTATATCCCTATTCTTGTTGAGGCCCACCACTTGATAGGGGAACACAGATTTGGAAAGGCTCATATACCAGTTATAGAAGCTCATTGGAATACTCCAACATCTTCTCATAAGAAAGATCAAATTTCCATGGCAGTAGAAAATTACCATTAGGTTTTGGAAGCTTTCATGGAGAAAACTTACATCCCTACTCAACCCCAAAAGGAAGGATGACATATTCTAGCCATGATGTAGAGTGAGGCTCATACCCCTGACTAGCTCAATGCCATGTGTCCTTGAGGTTGTTCGAGACACATTCTCAATACCCTCTATGGTCCTTATACTCTTGAACTAAAGCATAAGGTGATCATTTCCATGATATTACTCCTTTTGGTAGTGTGGATATGGATCTTACGACTCTACCCCTGACCTCCACTGTGGTCGACCTACCAATGCTTATATCTCACATAGACACAGAAATCATCCCCTTTCCTAGAAACCTTCAAATAGAGAGGTTATGAAGAGTATCATACACCTTTTTATAGAGAGGTGTTCAAAAATATCAGGGATCTTTGTATAGGATGATGCTCATGATACTAAGTTTAACCATATATAGTTCCCCTTCAACCACTAACCTCACTTCAACATAGTGAGAAGATGTCCGAGAGTGGTGACCTATTTGTTCTAACTAATGAAAAGACAATTAAATATAATGAATAAGAGGTTTCCATTGATATGTGGAAGGTGTTAGCTGGAAGCATCCTCCCAAAAAAATTCAGATTCATTGGAACTTCTAATTAAGATATCCCAAACTAGTTAAAAATGGAGATCCAGAGTACGTCCTAATTACAATATTTTGAATTTCATGAAACATGTCCTGAAAAAATGACATTAAACTGTACAGAACATGTCCAGACCACTTGAAATTAAACTATATAAAACATGTCATGACCACATGAACTTAAACTAAATAGATCAATTCTTGGAAGCAAGAAATTAAACCTCATAACATCTCATGTCCTGACCAAAATATTTTAAAATTCACAGAAAATATCCATACCACATAACATTAAACTATATAGATCATTTTCTAACCAAATATAGATATAAAACCTATCCTAACCGTAATAAGTTAAACTGTATAGATCAAGTCTAGCTAGAATGACATTAACCTACAAAACTTCTCACATTATGACCTCATGACATTAAAATGTATAGAATAATATGAGAAGAAGATGTTAAACTAATATAAAATTATCATCCTAGCAGAAGGACATTAAGCTACACACAATATCTCTTCCTAGAGGTAAGATGTTAAAGTGCATAGTGTATCTCATCCTATAAGCAAGAAATTAAACAATAAAAAATTATTTCTTCCCTAGTATAAGGAAATTAAACCACACAACATATCTCATCTTTGAATAAATACATTAAACTACACAACATATATCTTCCTTCGAGAATGAAGTTAAACTTCACAACATCTATCATCTAGATACTAATATGTTAAACTACAAAACGTCTCTCATCCTACCAGCATGATGTTAAACTAAACAACATCTCTCATCCTAGTAATAATACATTAAACTGCACAACCTCTCAAATACTAGAAGCAAGATGTTAAAATTTACAACGTCTCCTGGAAGTAAGATGTTAAGCATTACAATGTCGATCATATTGGAAACAATATGTTAAACATTATAATATATCACATCTTGGCAGAAATATGATAAACTGAAAAAAAATCTCATCTTGGAAGAAGGATTTTAAACTTCATAGCCTCTCAATTCATAGAAGCAAGACTTTAAACTACACAACTTCTCCTGTCAAAAACACATTATACTAAAATTTCTTAAGTATTTCCTCACTAAATGACTTTAAACTACACGAGAAGCACTATCTTACTAATGAATCACAAATTCATCAATCACCCATCATCCTGGTAGCAATATGTTAAACAAAACAACATCTCATGTCCTGGAAGCAAGACATTAAACTACATAATGTATCATGTCCAAACTAAATGTCCCCAAAACTATATGGAACATGTACTCACTATATGAAGTTAAACTGAACAGGACACACAATCTCACAAAAAAATCACATTGCCATAAAGTGCCTATCATCCCAGTAACAAGATGATACACTTCACAATGTCTTCAGCTTGAGGATCAAGAATTAAAACAGAAAAACATCTCATTTTATAACCTAATTAAACTAAGATATAATGATAACATCATCATAATATGATGTTAAACTGCATGGGAAGCACCATATCACGTATGACTCACCACACATGAGCTAGATCTATGCCTATGAAGGATGAAATGTACCATCCCCATCTGAGAGTTAGATCTACATAGGGTACTTAATCATAAAAGAACTACAAGTGGCTTGATTCCTGCTATCATAAGTTACATAGTGACTCATAATCCTATGGTATTGGGACCATCAACAATATTATTTTTCTTTTAGGCCAGGTGATCCTCATTCTTACTGGATGATGTTAAACTACATAGAATATGTCCTTACTGCATGATGTTAAACTGTATGACATATGTCTTTACCGCATGATGTTAACATCATGTTAGATGTCCATTTTATAGGACATTAAACTCCACATGTTTTATATAACTACGCTTGGCTTCATTCTTATTTTCAATGAGATACATATGGATGCCTCGATCATGTATCTTTTTCGATCCCCCAAATGATAAAAAAAATCCCATGTCATATCCCAAATTGCCTCATCATGGTTAGAGGAACCCTTTCCATTCCTTGTTCCTCACAGAAATCATATCTCATGTGAGCTTAGGAATTTCGATAAGGAATTACAGAAAAAAACACGACATAACATCTCATGATAGGATCATCAAGGTCTAGAATGCATGACCATAAAAGGAATATCATGATTCCCAGCTCTATGAAATTAAAGTACAAGATGGATGTCCATTGAATGCCATAAATTTGCACATTATTATGGACCTCACATGAGAGGACCACTATTGTTGGTTCTGGTCTCCCACCACATCTCCATTCAAGAACTATGTTTGAAATTATTCTTGACATCATAGGACATGTAGTGACACATGAATATTCATCCCCAAGCCCAATCACAATAGATAATCATAAAAATGACCCATCCCTCCATATATGTTATACTTTCATAGGAAGATACTTCATTAATAAATATGTGTAGAGACCCAAATCTTGACGTACATAGATATTACATTAATTTTGTGGAATATATAATACATAACAAAAATAGACACCAAAGGACTGTAATAGTTTAATGTCTTTGGAAACTCGGAATATAATCTTCTAATATTGGTGAAAGATCTTCAACATCTCCCATAAAGATCTTCCTTTTTTACCTAAAACCTTTCTTTATATCCTGGGGAAAAGAAAACATATAAAGGGTAAGCTCAAATGCTCAGTATGGGTAAGAATGGAGAAAATAAAACAAACCATATACATTTGAACTTCAAAACATGAACATAATATTTAAACATCAAAATCTCGAGAAATGACATAAAAAATGGCAGTACGTAAGGAATATATCATAATGGATCATCAATCATGATAAAATAGCATGGTAATAAAGAATATAATTGTGTTAACCATTAAGCACATGTTATGATTTCCATAGTAGCCAAGGCATTGCTGCCAAGACCATCTTAGTCGACAAAGTCCCTTTCTGAATCGAGTTCACTCCTCGTTCCAGTCCTGTATCACTGAACCGGATTAACTTACCATTCCAGCCATGTCTATCTCATGAGATATAAATATTTACCCAATGAATTGGAGGGATATATAGGTACCACCCATCTCATAATGAAATCACTCTTACTTGTTCCACAAAATAAACTTGAAACATTCGTCATAACCCAAAGAATAAAATGGGTTTCATAAACATCATCCCATCATCACATAATCCATATAAAACCAATGGATATTTCATCATAAGAAAATTGAAACCATGTAAATCATAGAGACATTATACTTGAAACATACACATAAGAAATAATTTCATCTTAGATGGAAAAATGGTTTTGATAAAACAATTGAAATGAATTCTTTAAGAAAATATCCTTTCTTCTTCAAAATCATTTTCATTTCTCAAAATACCATGAAATTTTAAAATAAAAGTATTTTATTGAAAATAGTCATGAAATATTGTAGAGTAAGATTCATGAAAATAAGGAGTTATAAAACTGTAAGAATCCATTCATGCCGTATAAGTTAAAAAAAATTCTTGTCGTACTTTTATCGAGAAAGTCAAAAAGTACCTCGTACGGTAAAAAAAAGAAAGATTCCATACAAACCATGGAGTAAAAGTCAAAAATGGGTAAAATGGACTTTAAACATACATGAAACCATTTTTAGAAAACAAGGAAATGGATGATAAATATAACCCCAATAAATACTTACGATTAAACAATCTTGGATAAACACGGGATTGGAAAAGTTATCCCTTACCTTAGGTCTGATATGCTTCGTACGTATAAGAACCTCCTGTATAATGATTTAAATAATTTCATTGAATTATTACATAATCATATTCATTGTTATGATATCATAAATGGTTCACTTATGACTTTATATTACCCGTTCTTTTGTAAATTCCATGTTAAAGCAGCGTTTTGGGTAAAATCATTTTATTTATCGTACGTGTTTCGACATGTTGTTCTTGATATTATTAATTATATCCTGATTTAATTAATTCCATAATGTAAAACATGATTTAAATATAATATATATTCAGTATATAAATATATATGATAGATCGATAAATGGAATGAAATACATCGTTCATGGAGACGGTAGGCCATGTGTACGCATGAACGCTGTTTTCGTTTCCTTATTGAATTAAATGGAATTAAGTAAATGAAACATTTATGTAAATAAATCCAATATCATTATTATGTAATATATTTCATGATTATTTATTAAATATACTTTATAATCATACTTGAATGGTTAATCATGGAAAATGAATCTCATCGTGTTTGTGGAGACGGTAGTCCGTACGTACGCATGAGCGATGATATCATTCCCATGATCGTGGAATTGTATTGAAGTGTATATATAATATTTCAGAATCAATATCACTTTACAATAATCATATATAGTTTTTTATTTAAACCATTATACCCATCCAAGTAAGGTGGTGGTGGAAAACATATTACACCACGACGTGGAGACGGTATTCCGTACGTACGCACGCGCGGTGATTTCATTTTCTGTAGGATGGATAGAAGGTGAAGTGGGGTTGTTTCATATTTATAATAACATATCAGTATATAATTAATAATTATGTTATTACTTTATAATGAAACAACTAAAGAATAGGAAGTAGAAGAAGAAAGAAACGTGAAAGAGTCGGTAGAAGATATTACCTCTTCCTTGACGCACCACCTTTAAACTTCTTCTTAGGGCACTAGAGCTGGTCTTTTGAGAAGATCCGAACCTCTATTATGTAACTAGAGAGGTTGAGTAGGGTAATTGGTAGGTGTTGGCCGAGCTTCAGGGCTCAAATGGGTGTGAAGAGAAGAGGGAAGGGGTTCCCTTTTTATAAGGGAGGAGAGGGACACCTTAGGAAAACTTAAAATATTATTTTATAATAAAGTCATATTCGGTTTTTAATAGCTCCAAATTGATTTATTTCTATGCTAAGATAGGTATGGGTGGAAATAATCTCAAAATATAGGTTTTTTACAAGTTTATTTTACTATTTTATCCTTATTATTTAGATTAAACTCTAAGTTAAATAATTTAACATTTACCATGTCTTTTTGTTTTCTTACACTATATGGTTAATAAACATACTATAACAAGCCAAAAGAAGCCCAAGTGGTTCATTATTTACATATATATCCTTATCTAATTAATTTGGCCGAATCTTAGATTTTTAAGAATAAAATAACAATTAATAATATAATATTTATTTTAAAAACTATTTTATGTCAATTTTGACACTATTTGGTACTTGATTTTTGTGGAAATCATAACAGCATGATTAGTTCTAAAAAATTTAATTAAATCAATAATAACATGTAATATTAAACTATAAAATTAGTGTAATTCATAAACACTCTCAAATTACATTTATTTGGATATTTATAATATCAATTATGTTAATATTTCATTAATAAGGCAATTACTGCATCATCATCGTGTCATGAATAAATTAAATTATTTAATGTCTAAAAATTATACATAAAATAAAATTATGTAGGAAATATTTTTATATTACCAATTAATATTTATAGTTGAATTTATCTTATGTATAACCTTATATTAAAAATGTTTTTATTTTTAAATGTTGATTTTAACTATTTTAACTCTTCTTTAAATAAAATAATAATAAGTGTCCTAATCTAATCCAAGTGGACCTAAAGGGTAATATTTTATAATAAGGTTGTTTTGGTAGAATTACACTTATCCAATAGAATTAGGACATGTTTTTGGGTAATAATAATATCATTTTTACCCTTAATTACCTTATTTACTTTTAACCGTGGTAAATAAAAGTAAAAGGTTACTATACACGAAAAATTATTTTTATCTTATTGAACCACATTTTACTCTTTGATATTAACCGTGTCTCTCAGATTTTTAAAATTCCACTCACAGAAGTGTTAAAATTATGTTTTATGTAAGTTTGCAAAAAGCTCCTAGGAGGTAGCTAAAAGACGGTGAAAAGTTCAATAAAATTTTTATATATCGAAAATTATTATAAAATGACTCCAATGAATTACATTGAACTTATATAGGTATTATGTATCAATTTTTTACATAAAATAAATTTAAATAAAATAAATAATTATTTAAATAAAAAGTCGGTTTTTAAATAGTAACCTAGTGTTTTCACTATTCATCAAAAATTGAAAATTTTCAGAAAAATACCAAAAATTCACCCTAGGCTAATTTCGATATACCGAATCCAAAAATGAAGTCCATTTTGAAAGATAAAATTTATAAAATTTCAAAAAAGTGGGTATTATTATTCATAACGGCTAGTTTATATAACATATCATTGTTTAGTGAAACTCGGTATTGTGTACAACACACGCTATCGTGGAAGGTCGCAATTGCGTGTAATGCAAGCCAAGTCAGGGATCCATATAGTGCAAGCTCTTTTTGGTGGAGCGTATAACACAAGACATCAATGAAATTAAAAAGAATATTTTTCATAAAATCTCAGGGTGTTACATTCTACCCCCCTTAAAATGAATTTCGCCCTCAAAATTCATTAGGGTTATAAATGGTTTACTACTCGAAAGTTTTTTTAATAGAAACCCACATCTTAAAAAGGAATAACAAAACTTATATTTAAAAAATAATATATGAAACATAACAGTTACCCAAATTAACTAATCACTAGGTTTCCACATAGGAGAACATAGGTGAAAATATGGATATGGAAGAGAAATCTAACCATCAAGTTCTGATGGAGAGTGGTAAAGAAAAAGGAAATGAAAAAACCAACAATCAAAAATCCATAAAATTGTAATGATCTAAGGTACCATATGATTCATCGGATATAAGGGCACTATGACAACATTTTTGGTTTTCAAGATGATTTCCCTAAAGTTGATGAATTTGAATTAGAAGAAATAATTATTTCTATATAATCTCACCATTTTTCGTGCCTTGAACAATTTACACTTTATCACTTGAAGAAATGAAGTTGAATTTTTCATTCGTGAAGTGTTAGCAGATCATGTGATAGAATGATGGGTCATTCCATATGTCTCAAACAAAGGGTTAGAAAAAATTATCAAATATACATAAGTCCATCTATGGTGAGGTTAATAGTATATGATTCCAAAAATGGACTTATACTTCATCTATCATACTACATAATAAAACTAGTTTCTACTAACCAGGGGCTTCCTGTAGGCCAGTGGAAGGCGATAAAGGCCCATAACACTTCATTTGTGGGTTCGATTCCCATAGCCTTGTCTGACGCGACGGTTTTTCGCCCGTCCTGCAGGTTTTCCTTTTTCTAAAACAACATTATTATAACATTCCATAAATAATATCAAAAAAAAGTTATAGCCTTAAACAATACTGACTTATTTCTAACATAATCCATTCCAATCTTTAGGTTTATCCAAAATACTTATGTCCAAGCTCATAGTATAAAGAAAACAATTATTAGAAATGTCATCTGTCGAGCATGTGAATACCATCATTTATCATACGATATATCTTGTTGGTCACATTCCAATCATGTGAATACCTTAATCATGTATTCTCTTGTAAAATGAATACCCATTGAACCTTAGTGAAAACATGAATGCTGTCAAAAGTTAACTCTTTCCAGATACCAAAATCCCAAAATTTCTATATACTCAAACCATGATATCACTTAGTCCTTATATCAATCATGAGCTCATGAATACTATCAAACATATTATTTTCTCCTTATCCATTCATTATGAACATATCATCTTCTTTACAAAATATTTGAATCACTTTTCATGGTTACCAATACATAGATATTCCAAAATTCCATGATGCCATAAATGAGATTCCATGATCCTATTTTTAAATCCCACTACATAAACACTTAATCATTACACAAAATCATTTTCATACTCAACATCACAAATAGTGATCACAGGTGACTTCCCATTATCCTTTTTTAAGAGGTTGCTCACGTTGATCATCATTAACCCTTGGATTAGGGCATTTATTGTCATAATGTCCCATTTCCTTTCACTTGAAGCATTGAAGTGTTTGTGGTGCGTTCTCTACATACTTTTCATTATTCACATCATTAGAAACCCTTTTTCCACTACTTCAACACTCAGCTGCTCTATGACCTTATTTTCCACACTTAAAACATTTTCTAGTCCCTTTAAGACAATCTCCACCATGTTTCTTTCCACACTTTGAGCATAAATAAACATTTATCTTCTTTTCACCATTATTCTAAGATTTCTCCTTGAACTCTGTCTTTCATTTCTTATCAAAACCATGAGATGGATATGTAACACCAACTTCCATTTCTACCTTGATAGCACAATGCACAATTTCTTCATAGCTACTGAAGTCTCTTATAGCTAATGCCCTTCGAAGACTTGGTTTTAAGCCACTGAAGAATCGATAAACTTTTCTTTCAGGTTAGATGATAAAGCCAGATGCATACCTTGCAAACCTTGTAAAATTCACTTCGTATATACCAATAGATTCATCATCCTTCTGCTTAAGCTCAAGGAACTCCTTTTCCATCTTTGTTCAAAGAATACGAGGGAAGTACTTACTGGAAAACAGGTTCTTGAACTCATCGCATTCCATGGATTCAATTTCATCTTGGGGACTTGTATTCTTAATTAGAGTCCACCACAGTTCTGCTTCACCTTCTAAATGGTAAACAGCTAGAATGACTTTATCATGTTCTGAACAAATAAGTATGGGAAATATCTTTTCAATGTTACTGATCCATTGTTCAGCAACAAGTGGATCAGAAGACCCACTAAAATAATGTGGACGTTGCCTCATAAAGGACTCAATAGAATATTGTTCCCTTTTCTGCTCATTTGGAAGTCCAGAATGATTCATAGCTTGTGTTGGTATAACAATACGATTTTTCACTCCATATTCCATGACATTGGTTTGTTCATGAGGACAATCATTGCATTGTCCATTACATTGATCAGCACGGTTCCTTCGGGTTCCAGCCATCGTCTAAAACCAAAAAAGAATAGTGTTAGAAGGAAAAATCATGCTAGGGAAAACAACATAATAAAGGGGGAATGCATTCAATATCTAACATCTTAGGTTTAATTCTATGATCGTTACCGTAATTATAGGACTATAACCTATACTTATAATTAACCTTAGGGACATCCCTAGACATACCTTATAGACATCTCTAGGGATCTCACTAATGTTTTCGCATCCTAGTTTCCAAAGGTTAACTAAACATTTTCTCTGATACCAACTGTAGATACCCAAATCTTGATGTACCTAGACCTTACATTAATTTTTCAGAATACGTAATACATAACAAGAACCAACACCAAAGGATCATACCAGTTTAGTGTCTTTGGAAACTCGAAATATAATCTTTTAATATTGGTGAAAGATATTCAACATCTCCCATAAAGATCTTCCCTTTTTTTACCTAAAACCTTTCGTTATATCCTGGGGAAAAGAAAACATATAAAGGGTGAGCTCAAATACTCAGTAAGGGTAAGCATGGAGAAAATATAACAAACCATATACATTTGAACTTCAAAACATGAACATAATATTTAAACATCAAAATCTCAAGCAATGACATAAAACATGGAAGTACGTAAGTCATAGATCATAATGTATCATCAATCATGATAAAATAGAATGGGAATAAAGCATGTAATTTTGGTAACTATTAATCACATGTTATGATTTCCATAGTAGCCAAGGCATTGCTGCCAAGACCATCTTAGTGGACAAAGTCCGTTTCTGAATCGAGTTCACTCCTCGTTCCAGTTCTGTATCGCTGAACCGGATTAACTTACCGTTCTATCCATGTCTATCTCATGAGATATAAATCTTTAACCAATTAATTGGAGGGAGATATAGGTCCCAACCATCTCATTATGAAATCATTCTGACTTGTGCCACAAAATAAACCTGAAACATTCATCATAACCCAAAGAATAATTGGGTTTCATAAACATCATCCCATCATCACATAATCCATATAAAACAAATGGACATTTCATCATAAGAAAAGTGAAACCATATAAATCATAGAGACATTATTCTTGAAACATACACATATGAAATAATTTCATCTTAGATGGAAAATTGGTTTTGATAAAACAATTGAAATGAATTCTTGAGGAAAATACCCTTTCTTCTTCAAAATAATTTTATTCTCTCAAAATGAAGAGAAATTTTAAAAGAAAAGTATTTTGTTGAAAATAGTCATGAAATCTTGTAGAGTATTCTTCATTAAAATAAGGAGTTATAAAACTTTAAGAATCCGTTCATGCTGTATAAGCTAAAAAAACATTCTCGTCGTACTTTTGTCGAGAAAGTCAAAAAGTACCTCATACGGTAAACAAAAGAAAGATTCATTACATACCATGGATTAAAAGTCAAAAATGGGTAAAAAGGACTTTAAACATACATGAAACCATTTTTAGAAAATAGGGGCATGGATGATAAATATAACCCTAGTAAATACATACGAATAAACAATCTCGGATAAAAACGGGATTGGAAAAGTTATCCCTTACCTTAGGTGAGATATGCTTCGTACGTATATGAACCTCATGTATAATGATTTAAATAATGTCATTGACTTATTATAGAATCATATTAATTGTTATGATATCATAAATGGTTCACTTATGACTTTATATTACCTGTTCTTTTGTAAATTCCATGTTAAAGCAGCGTTTTGGGTAAACTCATTTTATTTATCGTACGTGTTTCGACATGTTGTTCTTGATATTATTACTTATATCCAGATTTATTTAATTCCATAATGTAAAACATGATTTATATTTAATATATATTCAGTATATAAATATATATGATAGATCGATAAACGGAACGAAATACACCGTTCATGGAGACGGTAGGCCGTGCGTACGCATGAATGCTGTTTTCGTTTCCTTATTGAATTAAATGGAATTAAGTAAATGAAACATATATGTACATAAATCCAGTATCATTATTATGTAATATGTTTCATTATTATTTATTATATATACTTTATAATCATAATTTAATGGTTAATCATGGAAAATGAATCTCATCGTGTTCCTGGAGACGGTAGTCCGTACGTACGCACGAGCGATGATTTCATTCCCTTGATCATAGAATTGTATTGAAGTTTATGTATAATATTTCAGAATCAATATCACTTTACAATAATAATAGATATTTTTTTATTTACACCATTATACCCATCCAAGTAAGGTGGTGGTGGAAAACAGATTACACCATGGCGTGGAGACAGTATTTTGTACATACGCACGCGCAGTGATTTCATTTTCCGTAGGATGGATAGAATGTGAAATGGGGTTGTTTAATATTTATAATAACATATCGGTATATAATTAATACTTATGTTATTACTTTATAATGAAACATCTAAATAAGAATACGTAGAAGAAGAAATAAACTTGAAAGAGTCGGTAGAAGAGATTAACTCTTCCTTGACTCACCTCCTTTAAACTTCTTCTTAGGGCACTAGAGTTGGTCTTTTGAGAAGATCAGAACCTCTATGATGTAACTAGAGAGGTTTAGAAGAGTAATTGGAAGTGGTTTTCTGAGCTTCAAGGCTCAAAAGTGTGTGAAGAGAAGAGGGAAGTGGTTCCCTTTTTATAAGGGAGGAGAGGGGCACCTTAGGAAAACTTAAAATATTATTTTATAATAAAGTCATATTCGATTTTTAATAGCTCCAAATTGATTTATTTCGAAGATAAGTTGAGTATGGGTCTAAATCCGCTCAACAAAAAGGTTTTAGACAAGTTTCAGTTACTATTTTATCCTTATAATTTAGATTTAACTCTAAGTTAAATAATATAACCTTTACTGTGTCTTTTTGTTTTCTTACACTATATGGTTAATAAACTTACTATAACAAGCCAAAAGAACCCCAATTGGTTCATTATTTATATATATATATCCTTATCTAGGTCATTTGGCAGAACCTTAGATTTTTAGGAATTAAATAACAATTAATAACATAATATTTGTTTTAAAAACTATTTTATGTCAATTTTGATACTATTTGGTACTTGATTTTTTTGAAAATTATAAAAGCATGATTAGTTCGAAAAACGTTAATTAAATCAATAATAACATGTCATATTAAACTATAAAATTAGTTTAGTTCATAAAAAACTCTCAAATTACATTTATTTGGGTATTTATAATATCAATTATGTCAATATTTCATTAATAAAGTAATTACTGCATCATCATTGTGTCACAAATAAATTATATTATCTAATGTCTAAAAATTATAAATAAAATAAAATTATGTAGGAAATACTTTTATCTTTCTATTGAATATTTATAGTTGAATTTATCTTATGTATAACCTTATATTAAAAATGTTTTGGTTATTAAACTTTGATTTTACCTATTTTAACTATTCTTTAAAAAAAAATAAGGGTCCTAATCTAATCCAAGTGGACCTAAAGGGTAATATTTTATTCCTAAGGTTGTTTTTTGTCGAATTACACTTATCCGATAAAATTAGTACACATTTTAGGGTAATAATAATATCATTTTTACCCTTAATTACCCTATTTACCTTTAACCGTGGTAAATAAATGTAAAAATTTACTATTCACCAAAAATTATTTTTATCTTATTAAACCACATTTTACTCCTTGATATTAACCGTGTCTCTCAGATTTTCGAAATTCCACTCACAGAAGTGGTAAAATTATGTTTTATGTAAGTTTTCAAAAAGCTCCTAGGAGGTAGGTAAAAGACGGTGAAAAGTTCAATAAAATTTTTATATATTGAAAATTATTATAAAATGACTCCAATGAATTACATTGAACTTATATAGGTACTGTGTATCAATTTTTACCTAAAATAAATTTAAATAAAATAAATAATTATTTAAATAAAAAGTCGGTTTTTAAATAGTAACCCAGTGTTTTCACTATTCATCAAAAATTGATAGTTTTCAGAAAAATACAAAAAAATCATCCAAGGCTAATTTTGATATTCCGAATCCAAAAATGAAGTCCATTTTGAAAGATAAAATTTATAAAATTTCAAAAAAGTTGGTATTACTATTCATAACGGCTATTTTATATAACATATCGTTGTTTAGTGAAACTCGGTATTGCGTACAACACACGCTATCGTAGAAGGTCGCGATTGCGTGTAATGAAAGCCAAGTCAGGGATGCATATAGTGCAAGCTTCTTTTGGTGTAGCGTACAACACAAGACATCAATGAAATTAAAAAGAATATTTTTCATAAAATATCAGGGTGTTACATTCTACCCCCCTTAAAATGAATTTCTCCCTTGAAATTCGTCGGGGTTATAAATGGTTTACTACCCGAATGTTTCTTTAATAGAAACCCACATCATAAAAAGGAATACCAAATCTTATCATTAAAAACTAAAGTATGAAACATAACGGTTACCCAAATTAACAAATCACTGGGTTTCCACATAGGAGAAGATAGGTGAAAATATGGATATGGAAGAGAAATCTAGCCATCATGTTCTGATGGAGAGTGGCAGAGAACATGGATATGAAAAAGCCAACAATCACAAAGACATAAATTTGTGATGATCTAAGGTACTATATGATTCATCGGATATAAGGGCACTAGGACAACATTTTTGGTTTTCAAGATGATTTCCCTAAAGTTGAAGAATTTGAATTAGAAGAAATACTTATTTCGTTATAATCTCACCGTTGTTCATGCCTTGAACAATTTCCAATTCATCTCTTAAAGAAATGAAGTCAAATTTTTCATTCGTGAAGTGTTAGCAGACCATGTGATAGAATGATGGGTCATTCCATATGTCTCAAACAAAAGGTTAGCAAAAGTTATCCAATATACATAAGTCCATCTATGGTGAGGTTAATCATATATGATTCAAAAAATGGACATATACTTTATTAATCATACTTCTTAATAAGACTAGTTTCTACTAACCAGGGACTTCCTGTAGGCCATTGGTAGGAAATAAAGTCCTGTCACACTTCATTTGTGGGTTCAATTCCCATAGCCTTGTCTGACGCGACGGGTTATCACCCATCCTGAAGGTTGTCCTTTTTCTAAAACAACATTATTATAACATTCCATAAATAATATTGAAAAAAAATTTCTAGCCTTAAACAATACTGAATTATTTCCAACATAATCCATTCCAATCTTAAGGCTTATCCAAAATACTTATGTCCAAGATCATAGTATAAAGAAAACAATTACTAGAAATGTCATCTTCCGAGCATGTGAATACCATCATTTATCATATAATATCTTGTTGGTCACATTCCAATCATGTGAATACCTTAATCATGTATTCTCTTGAGAAATGAATACCCATTGAACCTCAGTGAAAACATGAGTGCTGTCAAAAGTTAACTCTTTCTACATACCAAAATCCCAAAATTTCTATATACTCAAACCATGATATCACTTAGTCCTTATATCAATCACAAGCTCATGAATACTATCAAACATATTATTTTCTCCTTATCCATTCATTATGTTCATATCATCTGCTTTACAAAATATTTGAATCACTTTTCATGGTTACCAATACATAGATATTCCAAAATTCCATGATGCCATAGATGAGATTCCATGATCCTATTTTTAAATCCCACAACATAAACACTTAATCATTACACAACATCATTGTCATACTCAACATCACAAATAGTGATCGCACATGACTTCCCTTTATCCTTTTCCTTAAGAGGTTTCTCAAGTTGATCATCATTAACCCTTGGATTAGGGAATTGATTAGCATAATGCCCCATTTCCTTGCACTTGAAGCATTGAAGTGTTTGTGGTTCGTTCTCTACATTCTTTTCTTTATTCACATCATTAGCAACCCTTTTTCCATTACTTCGACACTTAGTTTCTCGATGACCTTCTTTTCCACACTTAAAATATTTTCTTGTCCCTTTAAGACAATATCCCCCATGCTTCTTTCCACACTTTTAGCATAATGAAACATTCATCTTCTTTTCACCATTATTATGAGATTTATCCTTGAAATCAATATTTAATTTCTTTTCAAAACCATGAGATGGATATGTAACACCAAATTCCATTTCTACCTTGATAGCACAACACACAATTTCTTCATAGCTACTGAATCTCTTATAGCTAATACCCTTCAAAGACTTGGTTTTAAGCCACTGAAGAATCGATCAACTTTTCTTTCAGGTTGGATGATAAATCCAGATGCATACCTTACAAGCCATGTAAAATTCGATTCGTATATACCAAAAGATTAATCATCCTTCTTCTTAAGCTCAAGGAACTCCTTTTCCATCTCTGTTCGAAGAATACGGGGGAAGTACTTACTAAAAAATAGGTTCTTGAACTCGTCCCATTCCATGGATTCAATTTCATCTTGGGGACTTGTATTCTTAATTAGAGTCTGCCACTGGTCTGCTTCACCTTCTAAATGGTAAACAGCTAGAATTACTTTATCATGTTCCGAACAAAGAAGTATGGAAAATATCTTTTCAATGGTACTGATCCATTTTCAGCAATAAGTGGATCAGAAGACCCACTAAAAGAAGGTGGACGTTGCCTCATGAAGGAATCAATAGAATATTTTTCCCTTTTCTTCTCATTTGGAAGTCTATAATGATTCATAGCTTGTTTAAGTATTGTAATAAGATTTTTCACTCCATCTCCCATGACATTGGTTTGTTCAATAGGACAGTCATTTCATTGTCCATTACATTGATCAACATGGTTCCTTCGGGTTCCAGCCATCGTCTAAACCCCAAAATGAATAGTGTGGGAGGAAAAAATCATACTAAGGAAAAAAACATAATAAAGGGGGAATAACTCCAATATCTAACATCTTACATTTAATTCTAAAATAGTTATCATAATTTTAGGACAATAACCTATACTTATACTTAACCTTAGAGACATCCCTAGACATACCTTAGAAATATCTCTAGGGATCTCACAAATGTTTTCGCATCCTAGTTTCCAAAGGTTAACTAAACCTTTCCTATAATACCAACTGTAGAGACCCAAAGCATGACGTATATAGACATTACATTACTTTTGAGGAATACATAATACATAACAAGAACCAACACCAAAGGACCATAATAGTTTAATGACTTTGGAAACTCTGAATATAATCTTCTAATATTGGTGAAAGATCTTCAACATCTCCCATAAAGATATTCCTTTTTTACCTAAAACATTTATTTATATCCTGGGGAAAAGAAAATATATAATGGTTGAGCTCAAATTCTCAGTAAGGGTAAGAATAGAGAAAATAAAACAAACCATATACATTTGAACTTAAAAACATGAACATATTATTTAAACATCAAAATCTTGAGCAATGACATAAAATATGGCAGTATGTAAGGCATAGATCATAATGGATCATCAATCATGATAAAATAGAATGGGAATAAATCATGTAATTGTGGTAACCATTAAGCACATTTTATGATTTCCATAGTATCCAAGGCATTGCTGCCAAGACCATCTTAGTGGACAAATCCCCTTTTTGAATCGAGTTCACTCCTCGTTCCAGTCTTGTATCACTGAACTAGATTAACTTACCATTCCAGCCATGTCTATATCATGAGATATAAATCTTATCTAATGAATTAGAGGGAGATATAGTTCCCATCCATCTCATAATTAAATCATTCTTACTTTTTCCACAAAATAAACTTGAATCATTCATCATAACCCAAAGAATAAAACGGGTTTCATAAACATCATCCCATCATCACATAATCCATATAAAACAAATGGATATTTCATCATAAGAAATGTGAAAACATGTAAATCATAGAGACATTATACTTGAAACATACACATATGAAATAATTTCATCTTAGATTGAAAAATAGTTTTGATAAAACAATTGAAATGAATTCTTGAGGAAAATATCCATTCTTCTTCAAAATCATTTTATTTTCTCAAAATGCCATGAAATTTTAAAAGAAAAGTGTTTTTCTGAAAATGGTCATGAAATATTGTAGAGTAAGCTTCATGAAAATAATGAGTTATAAAACTGTAAGAATCCATTCATGCCGTATAAGTTAAAAAAACATTCTCGTCGTACTTTTGTCGGGAAAGTAAAAAAGTACCTCATATGGTAAACAAAAGAAAGATTCCTTAGATACCGTGGAGTAAAAGTCAAAAAATGGGTAAAAATGATCTTAAAAATATATGAAACCATTTTTAGAAAATAGGGACATGGATGATAAATATAACCCCAGTAAATACTTACGAATAAACAATCTCGGATAAGAACGAGATTGGAAATGTTATCCCTCACCTTAGGTCTGATATGCTTCGTACGTATCCGAACCTCCTGTATAATGATTTAAATAATTTCATTGACTTATTATAGAATCATATTCTTTGTTATGGTATCATAAATGGTTCACTTATGATGTTATATTACGCGATCATTTGTAAATTCCATGTTAAAGCAGCTTTTTGGGTAAAATCATTTTATTTATCGTACGTGTTTTGACATGTTGTTCTTGATATTATTACTTATATCCTGATTTAAATAATTCCATAATGTAAAAAATGATTTATATATAATATATATTCAGTATATAAATATATATGATAGATCGATAAATGGAATGAAATACACCGTTCATGGAGATGGTAGGTTGTGCGTACGCATGAACGCTATTTTCGTTTCCTTATTGAATTAAATGGAATTAAGTAAATGAAACATATATGTACATAAATACAGTATCATTATTATCTAATATATTTCATGATTATTTATTATATATACTTTATAATCATACTTGAATGGTTAATCATGAAAAATGAATCTCATTGCGTTCGTGGAGACGGTATTCCGTACGTACGCATGAGCGATGATATCATTTCTATGATCGTGGAATTGTATTGAAGTGTATGTATAATATTTCAGAATCAATATCAAATTACAATAATCATATATAGTTATTTATTTACACAATTATACCCATCCAAGTAAGGTGGTGGTGGAAAACAGATTAAACCACGGCGTGGAGACGGTATTTCGTACGTACGCAGGCGCGGTGGTTTCATTTTCTGTAGTATGGATAGAAGGTGAAATGGGGTTGTTTAATATTTGTAATAACATATCAGTATGTAATTAATACTTATGTTATTACTTTATAATGAAAAAGTTAAAGAAGAGGAAGTATAAGAAGAAAGAAACTTGAAAGAGTCGGTAGAAGAGATTACCTCTTCCTTGATGCACCTCCTTTAAAATTATTCTTAGGCCACTAGAGTTGTTCTTTTGAGAAGATAAGAACCTCTATGATGTAACTAGAGAGGTTGAGAAGGGGAATTGTCAGGGGTTGGCCGATCTTCAAGGCTCAAAAGGTTGTAAAGAGAAGAGGGAAGGGGTTCCCTTTTTATAAGGGTGGAGAGGGGCACCTTAGGAAAACTTAAAATAATATATTACAATAAATCATATTCGGTTTTTAATAGATCCAAATTGATTAATTTCGAAGATAAAGTGGGTATGGGTCGAAATACTCTCAACCAATAGGTTTTAGACAAGTTTATGTTACTATTTTATCCTTATCATTTAGGTTTAACTCTAAGTTAAATAATTTAACTTTTACCGTGTCTTTTTGTTTTCTTACACTATATGGTTAATAAACATACTATAACAAGCCAGATGAACCCAAAGTGGGTAATTATTAATATATATATCCTTATCTTAGTCATTTGTCCGAACCTTATATTTTTAGGAATAAAATAACAATTAATAATATAATATTTTTTTAAAAACTATTTTATGTCAATTTTGATACTATTTGGTACTTGATTTTTGTGAAAATCATAATAGCATGATTAGTTCGAAAAAAGTTAATTAAATCAATACTAACATGTCATATCTTTTGGAACAGAAAATATATCACTCTTTTTGGACTTGTTATTGATTCATAAGGTCTTAAACCTATAAACTAGATACATGTTGGCCCAATATAAAGGGATTTCTGATCATTGTGTGCCCGACATCACCATGGTAGATCCCAACACCTGAGGGCACTCTGATTCATTCCCTTAATGATTTTCCTATACCTTCTTCATGACTTAAACACTTTGAACCATGATTTATGATTCTCTTATCCAGACTATTCAAGAGGATTCAATATCATCGATGTTACATCACCGTGTTTTGTACCATTTGTTAAAGAAGGAATACAGAACTCCATTCTGAGATCATTTATATCCCACCCATGATGATATGAAACCATAAGTTGTTGGTCTTGAGCTTCACATTTGTAGATAAATTTTCTTTGAATTTTAGATCACTTAATACAAAGCTTCTCTTCTATAACCAAATTCATTAGTTATATTCTTGAGTCGTCTCAAATATTCCATGGTCTTAAGAAATGTGTGGGGATCAAATATAATTTTCTATACATGTAAGCCCTATGGAAGCATGCATAAGGGATTTGACCAACCAATTAGAGTCATCTTCTCCATATATGAAAGGAACTCTAATCCTCATGATACATAGTGACACCATGGTGGAACTCTGAACTCAAGGGTATCTTTTTTCATTCTTAGAATGTATTCCCTATTACATGATTCATCAATTCAAGATCCAATGAACATGATTTAAATAACCCATATTCCAACTATCCAGGTGGACTCTTGATTCCTGATATTATCTCTATCTACCCATATTTTCCCCATAAATCTTCCATAACCCTTGGAAAAGAGTGGATACCACATTGTATGTCCATGATGGCGATGTATATGGTATTTGACCTACCAACCATAGGTATCTCTTCTTTGTAAGAAAGGAACCCCAATCCTTGTTATCCCTGGAAACACTAAGATGCGACCCAGAACCATAGGGTGTTTTGGGTCATCTCATGAATGTCTTCCCCATTCCATATTAATAAATCAAGTCTTGACAGTAAGACGTTAAACTACATTGTATCTTAATGGGAAATCTTAAATACCTTACACTACATCACATCAAAGGTCCATGATAGAATACCCAAAAATATAGAACAACATAGGTCTATGATAGAATACCATAAACTATGGCACATAAAAGGTACGAGATAAAAGACCCTAAACTAAAGTACATTAAAGTTATGAGATAAAAGTCTCTAAACTACAGCACAATGATGACCTTTCTTGAATGACCATAAAATAACCAACTAAAAGAGATATGATGATTACCTAGTTGAAAACCTGATAAGGGAATATTGGGAAAATGTTGAGTCTCTACTTGCTAGACATGCATAATGTGTGATCTAAGAAATATTGATCCTTTATAAATCAAAATAGGCACAAAAAATTGTTACATCGAAAACCTATTAGAATGCAGCCTCAGAAAAATCCAATTCCATGCCCACTATGTCTTCCTCCATATGAATCATTAGAAACAAATAGGGGAAAATAAAAAAATAGATACAAATATTCTGGGGTCCACCATATAAACATAGTAAAAATAAATCTATACTCACTATTTCCCCTAATATAGGTATATGTTAGAGGATTTTACCTTTGGGAAGGATACCATTCCCAAATCTTTTGTGTAAATCAGATGATCTCAAGACAACTGGAACATGTGAAAAAATAAAGAATATAATATCAATGGTCTTCCATGAAGATTTCTCAATGATAACCCTATTATAAGATAAAAACTCAAATACAGAATATTGGATCTATTTAGTATTCCACACAATGAATGAGTTTTATGGATGTTCCGAGTAACAACTCCCCTCAAAGACGGATCTCTACCTAATATTTCATCAGAAAACAGTTATGTTCCCCTTACACAATATGATCTAGATCTATGTAATAACATTCATCAAAGATTTATTCATACATGAACTTATTATCCATGTTCATGAGTTTGATTTTTTTAAAGGTAAAGGGGACAAGCCCCCGTTTATTGAACAAGAAAGAAACTCCTTTTGTAGGGAAGAAGGAGAAACCCATTACCGAAAAAATGACAAAAAAACAAGAAGAAACAACCCAAAGGGATGAAAGAAAACCCAAGTGATCAATGAGGAATGGTGGCATGGAGGATTCATATGATTTAATGTAATGTTAATAACTCATGAATGGAAGTATCCTCTAGATATAACTTGAAATTCCTCATTGAAAATACTCTAGAAAAATTATCTCACTGGGATCAACATCAAATCTATTCATATGTTTTTCTATGTAGAAATGTTATCTATTCTTTCCTTAGAATCAGATTCCGTTCAGTCAAAATTAATCTCATTCTAGGAGGGATTTTTTTGACATGTGATGTGCACTTTTTCGTAGAATAAATACGAATTTTGGATAAAATGGAAAAAGTACTGATAAAATTTTCTTAAAAAACAGAGGGTTGTATCTTTGAAGAATTGAGTTTTATTTTAGAAGGTTATACACTATTGTCTATTATTATATTCAGTATAATTATTATATGTTTTTATGAGTACCTACTTTTCCAAAAAAAATTGGCCAACCATCACCAACCAAATGAGACAGATTGAGCTAGGATCAAGCATAAGTCACATCAACTGCATCTAGCGAGCCAACCTATTCAGATTGTACTGATGATTAAGGGTTAATAAAAAGGAGATTTCACAAGAAGGGAAGAGTTGTGTTGTAGGGTGGTAGCACAATAGTACAGTTTTCCAACATAGGGCAGTATGGGCATAGTTTGGGAGAGGAACCCGGTACTTGCTTTTGGAAACCAATGGTTATGCATCAACATATAATTCAAAGGGATTAATGGTGTATATTTTTATGTGGGACATGATTTTAAGAAGTCACTATTCATTCATCATAAAAAACCATTAGATATAAGCACAATAGTCCAAGCATAGATCATGACGATCTAATTCTTCTGTTCAATCCCATGAAATATGTGTTAAAATTAAATCGATCTCACATTAAAAAAATTCAAGTTGATCCTACGTAGTGTAGAAACACATGTCATCTTCTTTCTCTCGATAGTGCTCTTTCCATTTGAGCTCGCGACAACCATCCGCCATAATTACATTAAGAAAAATCCCTAATTGAACTAAATTAATGCATGGAACATCATATTGAATGTATTTGATGAAAAATTCTCAGAGAAAGATCTGATGGAATGTCACAAGAACTTCCACCAAAGTGGAAGTCCATCACATGATCATATTTTTATCACCTGATTGAAGTGAAGACAATCACTGAAATCATCACCTGAAATTTTCCACAGTGTGATTCCACTTTATTATATATGTTTTTTTCTAAATTACGTAATATTTATCAGAGTCTTTCATGCGACATAGAAATAAATCTTAAGGAATTGATATCACACAAAGCCATATTACGATCATGTTATGTCGATCCTAAAAAGTCTCCACTACCTCATCCAACACATCTGACATCCTCCCTAAGAAATGTGAATCCATATTTGGTTGAACTCATCCTACACATACCCCTATTTTAATTCAAACAAATTCATGTGAGAATAGGGGAAGTGAATTGATAAGGAAAGATGAGGAATGGTGCACACCGATGATCTTCCCTAGAAAATCTCCTCATGTGATCGTGGAAACTTATCACATGATCTTTTGATGATCAACTGATCACATGAGGAACTGGGAATCATGAAACTCCTAGTTCATATGAGGTATTCATGCAATCATGTGATACCCCATTGGGTTTTTGACTTCACCAATCAGGTCATTTGGTCATCCTTACAGTCTTAGTGTACAACCTTGCACTCATTTTTATGACCCCCTAAATAACATTACTTCAAAATACATGATCTCATGAGTAATAGAACCTCATGCAATGTGATAGTTTAGGCCCACATATTTATGGTATACCCATAACTAGTTCCCACATGCATGTTCCAATGTAAATTCCAACCATCAGTCTTTCAATGTAGTGAACCCCTTTCTTACGATGCTTACATATATCCTTAGACATGGATACTTTGGAATACAACACCCACAATGGTCTTTGGCATAGTAGTAGATTCCATAGTAATATCACTTGGAAGGAATGTAAATCACACAAAGGAGCTTAATGAAAACCCTATATATCATGAGACACTCTCATAAACCCATGATCATGTGGGATGCCACCAGCATCTTTTGGAAGAAATAAAAGATATCCCCAGTGCATGCATTTAGTCTTGTTGTTCTATGAGCCTCCAGGTTTCATGATTAATTCATGCAGATTTGGATGTGGCTACAATTACACGAAGCATCACCTCAGATACCCATTCATGTAAAGAAAATAGTGAGTACATGTAACCCATATTTCATGCACCCTCTTCTAGAATATTTCACCCTCTTCCATGTGTGTGGAATCACCAAACATACACAAAAATGGTAGTAGAATCTATCACAAGACCTAATTGTTGTCATTAAAGTAATAAAAATCCATTTGGATCCATCATAAAGCATGCCCAAAAAATTTTATATTTAACTTTGATGTACATAATAACTCTTTAGAAGTCCCTCAAAATTCAATGAAGATACTAGGAGGTGTATATTTGGAATGAATACACTAGCCATGAACTCCCATTTACATTGATATAACTTCCATGTTGAATTATGGATTTATCCCATTTGACACGAGGCTCCATAATTCAAGAAACCATAGGATTTTAACCTAGGAAATGTCACTTTGATTATAAGAAAACCCTTAGAAAGATCTAGTTGATCTCACAATACCTGATTGACGTGTCCCTATTGTCATGTGGCAGTCTCATAAAAATCCAAGTGAAAACCCCTTGAAATGTTATCATTTTCATGCAATAGTAAAAATACAAGTCAGTTTAATCATTCAACTGTATATAGACATGTCAGCATTCTCATGTGGAGTACCCAAAACATGTCAAAACAGTGTATGAAAAGCATATCAGAAATGTTAGCTATGATTATGCGAAGGCTTCTATGAAACGTCAACTGGTCAAGAAGGAACCCTTCGATGTGTCTTACTTGTCAAACTGACTCCATGAAAATGTTAGGAAGATAATAAATACATTTTCAGTATATATCCAAGAGATTTTAGGTAGACCGCCAATGACATGTCATCCTTGTCCAGAAGACCCACATAGACTCATGTCATGTGGAACCTGAACTAGAACCTTCAGTTGTATTCCCCTTTTATATGGGAATTTTAATTAATGGGATAGGTTTACTCAATAATGAGTCCAAATTGGTGTCATTATCTCAGAAAAATCATACATGGTCACCATATCTCTTTATCTATTAGAATATAAAGAATGAGTATGCAAAATGGTAGCCTCAGTGTGTGACCCCCGATCAAAGGGGATCTATCCCATAATAATCCCATTGAATTCCTAAAACCATGGGGATAAAAATAACTTCTATTAGTGTGATCACCCCCCATATCCCATTAGCGGGTTAGGGGATAACTAAACTATAAGAACTTTGATTCATACTATAACCAGGATACATAAGACACTTATTTGAGGCTCGAGATCCAATTGGAATCCACTTTGGTGTAAGTCCCCCCCACCTCCCATAAGTCTAACATACTTATTCGTACATTAGTGTACGATAAGTGGGACCATACATGGGAATAATTTTACACGTAAGCCTTGATCATGCCCTCATGTACCTCAAACCCATCAACGAATTGTGGACAAATCAATCTATGATGACTCTGATTCCTGTTATAAAATAGGATATGTAGGACACCATACTAAGCCCTGAGCACTATACCAAATCCTCCATAATATTGTAAACCATGCCTCTCAAATGTAAAATTTAATGTGAAAGCCCCATATGAATACCAGCTTATAAAAAGTGTCGGATCTTCTACCATATCTTGTTCTTCACACTGAGTATGACTCAAGTAGGATTAGAGGCCTGTAATGATTGTGACAATATAATGATGAGAATTAACCTAGCGTTGGATCTCTATGGGGCTTTAAGATTGATTATATTTAATATTCTCTCAAAGGGACATACTCTTAGTAATGATATTTAGGGAATCCTTATAGGCATAACTCACATCTAAGGCCTTTTTGGATATACCTCTCACAACACATACACCCATATAAGAACTACATAGATACTTATTTCTATATCAAATAGGATATTTTGTAATCTACCCAGTGTTACGAGCCTGATATTTATGTCCATACCATATAATGTTAAATTTCATGGATGTATATAGTCACACAACATTAACCTATGTCAAATGATCTAAGAGGGGTTTGATTATTGTTTTCACAGGATACGTAGGATGACTCATAGAGGTTGAATCCCATTTCAAAGACACCAACCACTCCCTTAGGAGAAAATAAACACTACATTTCTTAAACATGAACATAAAATAAAGTATTAGAAACCAATAATATAGTGATTAATAAACTATGATATGCACAAAGTATTTCCTATCAATACATGTTCGTAATGAATCAATTTAAACAGGGGTAACCAGACCTGTTTCATATCCTTGGGAGGATTTTGAAAACATATCATAAATATATAAGAGAGTCTCAGGGTAGGAAAAACATCCCTCTAAAATGGTTTGATGATCTCGACTTAACATCTTGTCTTCCAATGTGAGTTCCTAAGAGTTGTTTGTAATGCCTCCAAAATCCAAAGAAGGAAAATTGTATTCGGTAGCATGTATGACACACAACACAAAGCATGTAATGGAATATAATATCTAGTGAATTTATAATATATTTAATATTTAAAATATATTCATTTTTTTATATATATTTAAATTCAATCAACATCTATTTAGCGTGTGTTACATATACGATAAATCTTCTTCGATGGCTTGTGTTACACGTAAGACTGACTTTCACCGAACAATGATTAAAATATAATAAGTTATAAAATAGACATTTTTTAGTAGTAATGAAAAATAAATAACTAACTTATGAAAATTATGGTTAAATAAATATAAATTAATTTAATAAAAATTAATTAGAAATTAATATAACAACCAATAGAATATAAAAATGAATATTTTTTTATAGAAAACTACTTTTATTCCCACAATGTTATTTTACCATAGTAAATTAAATTAATTACAATTAGTGAGTGATATTAATGTAATCTAGAAAGACACACACACACACACACACATATTTTATATTCAAAAAAATATTTTTTATATTCATCGAATAGATTCAATAATCATAATATCTGCACAAACACAATTTTACATATAAAACCCTATATTTTTATTAAGGAATTTTTATATCTTTTCATGGTGAAAATATTTTAAATTATATTTTTGGAACTTTTATAGATTATATATTTAAAAATAAGAATAATATTTTAATTCATAACATAAAAATTACTTTAGGGTTAGTTTTTGGTATTTTTCTGTTAAGTTTCATTTTTAATGGATAGTGAAAAATACTGAAATTTAATTCAAAACTGGTTTTTCATATAATTTATTTAAAATGTTAAATTAAAATTGTAATGGGTTTTAAAGTATTATTATTTCATATTTCTATAAATTAATCTAATTGGGGTCAATAGAATCAATTTCACTTTTAAATTGTCTATAAAAACATAACATTAAATATTTTTACTTTAAAAACTCGCATTGTCACCCCATCTGTGAGATTAAATTAAATTAACATTCTAACAATTCAATGAATATAAATTAGAAAATTGGATTCAATATTTGGAATAATTATAATTTATTGTGTATAATAATTTCAACTTAGTTTTGACCAAAAATATTAATGAATGTAATTAAAATTAATTTCAATTATTATGGAAAAATTAAGCTTAACAAAAGACTAAACCTTTAAATTATGGGATGGAATGACCTTGCCACATTTTCACCACCAATGTTTTGTACATAAATCTTCCATGAACATTAAATTATTTAACTTGGTTGGTGTTTTATGACTTCTATTTTTCAAAAACGTGGGTACACCTAACTTGTTTTTGAAAATGCCAAGTGAGTCATTTCCCTCCTCTAAAAAAGGACACCACCTATCCCCTTCCTTAAACCCCTCAATATAATTTTTATAGGTGAAGATATTCCCATATAGTTCCTCAAAATCCCTCCCCTCATCCTATAAGTATAAACTTTGGATGAAATAAATCCATGGAAGCCCTTTGGTGAAATCCAAAAGGAGTTACCTTATTAAGAGGTATCATGTTTCCTTATGCACTTTAGTTTTATTTCCATTATACACCCCATAAAATATTATTATTCAATACATCTATAACAACATAAGTATCATAAATATAATAGTATGTTATTATTATAATGTTTCAACCTACACTTACACACACTTCCATATAATAGTTAAAGAGCATACTATTTTTGTGTATATTGAACTATTGCCTCATGAAACGACGATTGATCATTTTTCCTTTACCACCTATCATGATGGAAATTATGATGGAAAAAATATTTATATATGTTATATATAATATTTATTATGTATTTATTCTTATTTAATTATTTTAGAACACATATATTTATACTTTTTTTTAGTAAAAATGATAACATCATTTGTGGAAGTGTGGACTACCACCCCTAAATGCGATATGATTCGTTCACATGATACGAGGAATGTATAAAGGATGGTTAAAATTAAACATACGATAAAAAAATAATATATTTTATATTCATGAAATAATTACCATTATAGAAATAATATATATATATATATATATATATATATATATCATTTTCTTTATTACCATTTCACACAAAAAGTGATAACGTCGTTCGTGGATGTGTGAATTACCACCCACTTGACACAATATGATTCCTTTTACATCAAAATAACTTATTATATAATTATATATTGAATAATATTTTATTAATAATATAATGATCATTCTAGAAATAAATATTATTACATGAGTGTAATGTTTGTTCATTTTTCATAAGCTCAGTTAATGATTAGATTTAACAGTATAGTATATGTATATATTTAATAATTATTTCATGATTATTATTCTAGATATTTTACATAATTAACTATTTGACAATAGTTGATCTACCATTGTTTTTTTGGACACATAAACTGAATTTGGTCAAAACGCCTGACATAAACTTAATTGTTTAAGTAGTGGTATAAGAAATTATAATAATTTAAATAAAATTTATGATAAACATGAAAAAATTTATAATGAAATTAAATAATTAACTTAAATTTTTTATTCACATATATAGATATACACGTGACAAGTCAAATGCATGATAAGGGATTTTCATCTAAATTTTATATTTCTCTGAGATAAATGCCATTTTCACCACTTACTTTTGTTGTGAGTTGTACCTACTAAACCTTTTTATATATAATATAATTAATTAATTTATCTTCATCATATTTCAATATCTTATTTAATATTATTTTATTTCATGAGGCTTATGATTTAAAATGTTCCAATGTGTTATGGGACACTTCAGAATGTCTAAATATTGTTTTCCTCAAAAATAACATTAATGATATTTCAATGGTATTTCCATTTGAAGATATTTTATAACCATTGTTCAATAAAAACAACCATTTTACTATTCTATGGTTATTTATGACCTATTTGAAGTATTAGTACGATTTTCCCACTCTTTTGTACTCAAGGTGTTTTGGAAAATATTTTTAAGAAAACCCAAAATTAATTAACACTTCAGTCTGAAAACCTGTTTTCTTATAAAACCCATGTTTCAATAAAAAAAATAAAATGATTTGGTAAATTACTTTTTACCCTTTTTGTATTATTCCCATGTTTTCAACGTAATCTTATTATTTCTTTCTGAATAAGGAATTTTTATAACCCTTTTATAGTGAAAAATGAATGTTCTTTTACGAAATGTACAGATTTACAAGAATTCATTGCTACGATTCATTTTTTATAAGTTTAAAAAGTTATTGTTTAAGGAAATTGTTTTTAAAATTGATTTTCAAAGATAAGGGTTTTCAAAATGAAAGGATATTTTCCTCAAGAATTTTTATAAATGATCTTTCTATAATGTTTCCAATCATCAATGAAGAAAACCCTTTATTTTACTCCACTTGGGATATGTTGTATTGATACCATCCTTATTCAACCTATGGATGGTTTATAATTTTTTTGGATAAGGATTGTATTCACATTAAATTTTAGGATTTATTTTCTATTCCTATAGAAATATTTAATCTCTTATGATCATTGAACATGGATTTTCCACTAAATTATGAATTTCATTTACCATGGATATTAATATTTCCTAAAACATATACCATTTTACATACATCATCTATTTTTATAGTTAATTTATTATTTGTGGAAATATTTATAATTTTGTATTATTTATTCAATAAGGATATTTTAAAAGTCATATTTTTTATTTTGGTTATTTTATTTGAGGAATGTTTTTGAATGGTATTGACAGGTGGAGCTCAAAATTTATATAGCTCCTTGATACATCAATCGGTTATCATGAGACAAACTTGTTTCACAAATTAAACAAGTTTCTATCAGTAGTTTTAAACTGTATTGTTAAAGTCCTTGATGGTATATGTTTTCATGTGACTTAGACATGACATCCATTAATAAATCATTACCATCATTTAGTTTCATTTATTATTCATCCATGAGATTTTGGATTGACATATCTATGGATACATTTTTTTAGTTCATTGATTAAATGGCATGTGTTTCTAGTCAATACCTTGCCGTATTGTTTATACACTTCTGTTTCATTTTGTTGATTATATGGTATGTGTGTTAAGTTATTAACCATTCCATAATTATTACCCTCATTGAATCATCATTACTTCATCTATTATAATAACACATATCTTCCTTTTAGGCATGAGTCTCTTTTTTTCGTTTCCGTATTTTTTTCTAGAAAACAGTGGAAAACTAGGCAAGTACTAGAATTTTTGGGTTACACCTGATGCACTCCGAGTACACAATGTGTATTTCTTGTCTTTATAATGAACATACATGGAATGTGGGGTTATCAACAAGGTTGAGAGGTTTTAACATGTACATTCTCTGTACTGCCTTGCACACACTATGTAGTATATTTGGTGAGACCTAGGAGAATTCGGCTGCCAAATGCACAGTAAAAGAACCTACACGGTATTTAGTCCCAAGTACATGTAGTACATTTTATTTTTGTTCATTAAGACATACAGTAGACTCATTTTGACTCATAGGGTAGAGGGGTTTGTCTGGGTTATAAAACATGAAGTTTTGGGACTCATTTTTACTCTCAATTGTCCATCTGAACTCGAATTCGAATGTTTTTAGATTCATCAAAACCCAATATATAATCCCTTTATTCCCCTTGAGACATTCTTCTTGATTTATCCTCTCAACCAAGTTGTTGAGGGTTAATAAGTCTTGATTTTTTTGTATATCTAACCCATTATAAACCAAATTAGAGGTAGATACTAGATGAGGAACATCGTACAAGTTTGAGGTAGGTTGTTCGTACCTCTTGTTGGGTTTTCATGGACATTTGGGGGTTGATGCTTTTAGAAAAATTGTGGGTTTTTGAGTGGAAGCCTATTGTTAAATTTTAATTTTATTATTAAACCTTGTGGGATGTCGTTGGGTATTCCCTTACCTGATATTCTTGAGCAAGGTTGGGCAAGCGTCCATTGCTCATCAGGTTATTTTAGCCGGGAGTGAGAAAATATTTTTAAATGAATTATGTTGATATATATTGATATGCCTAAATTTTTTTTAATCTTGATTAAACTATTTATAGGTATTCTAGACCTCCATTTCATATTATTATGATAGTTTAAAGTGTTCAATCAAATCTTCTAAATTGAATTGATTGATTATAATGTGTTGTTTAAATTGTATGTATATATGTAATTACTGAATTAAATGCATTGGAACATTTGGGGTTGTGTTGGGCCTAGAATGGATTTTCTTGAGTGTTGTTGATCAGAGGTTGGGCATGAACTGTATTGCATTGGGTGGTTTGACCATGGGATTGGGCATCATGGATGTCAATTTGTGGTAGTGCGACTGTCCGGTTGGAATGGATTGGTATACTTGGATGACATGACCATTGAATTTGAGCACAATGGTCGTAGGGAAATGAGGTGTCTTAGATGCTATGTATTGGGATATTTTTGGGGATTGATGCTCAACTGTGATGGCCAAAGCACTGATTTGAGTTGTGTGAACAAAGGAGACTCAGTGATGAGGTGGGTTTGACCACTCTAGTGGGTAGAGGCCCTAAATAGTTGTGGTTTAGGTATTATCGGTTTGGGGGTGCTTTCCATTGAAATTTTTGTGGAAGGTGAGGATCCATTGGTTTATAGTGACGAGGATATTAGGATTGGGGCTTAGGATCTCTGTGATTGAGGTTGTGGGACTAGATATCTATTTGAGGGCAGAAATCGCCGATCCTCATATTATTATTTGAGGAAAACCATCATTGTCCCTTGGGTAATCATGCTAAGGGCATGAGATTTCTAGAAAGGGTCCATGGGGCCATGTTACCATTATATGGGTGTGCCTTCAGGATGTCGGTACTTTGGGACATGTGGTGTCCTGAGGCACATGGGGCCAGGTTATATGATTGAGGTGGAACCTGAGGGTTCATCGGGACTTTGTTACTAGAGGAGTACCTTGGGCCATTGGCTAAGGTATCTCTTTCTTATGATATTCTGGCATTAGCTGAAGGAGGTGACACTCCCTAGTGGGTGCTGAGCACTAGTGGAGGTTGTTTTTATTTATTACATCGCACTGTTTAATTTATTTTGAGATGCATGTCTTCTTAACAAATTATAATAGGTACACACCATTGGGTGGTATCTTAATGAGACTCATCTCAAACCCTACACAGGCCCATCAGAACTTGTGTAGACATTATGGTTTTACATATAGATAAAGGATTATCTTTAGGGGCTTGATCATGGTACAATTTGGAATGGTGACTAGTATGGACCTTGAGGTCATTCCTTGCTAGAGTTTATTTCTGTTTATCTTTCATTACTGTATCAACATGCTTACTCTTATATATGACTATTTTTGGTTAGCCATGGGCGCCTTTGTAAATTTACATGCATGAACTACTATGGATGCATGAATTGTTTGTTTGGTTGTATTTTCAAATGGTATCCAACATGTTGTTCTGTTTAATTTTTGTTGTTTATTGTTATTAGATGTGCTTTTTCTTTGCGGGTCTGTTTTGAGTCCATTGAGTAATTTAAATTTTTCTACATGTTATATTATTATACTCATACCGGTACCATTTCCTATTATTATTGGGTATATACTCCCCACTATAACTGATTACACCCCTCCCAACTAGTTAGAAGCCATTGGAATTCAAAGACGTGCACCTAAGGTCAATAACACCCGGCCTGTTTAGCAATGTTGGTGTGGTTGTTCGGGCCAAGACGTTACAATGTGGTATCATAGGGGTTTCTTTTGTCACTTTTCATTATATTACTACTCATGATTTTGGTAGACTATAGATGGGTTGTTGTCTGAACTGGATTTTGAACTCGTTCTTAGGTTCCTGCAGCCCCATGTACGAGGGATGGATTGAGTTACCTTGGGTGGGTTATACAATTTTTATTTCACTTAGATTATAGTTTATATGATTTAAACCTTGATGGATCACATGAATTGTGATTATTATTTGTTGTGATATGTGACCCTTGACCTGTTCTGGTAAGGGAGGAATTGGAATTTGGCCCGGTGTGGTAAGTTGTGATTTCCTGGGTTTTGATTGGAACATTCTTAGTGTGCTTCAATATCATATATGCACTCATTCTCTATGAAGTGATAATGCCATGTGAAAAATATGAAATTCAATGATGTGATATAATTTCTTATTTTATGTAATGTTATCTTCCATGCTTTATATAATAGTAGAATTTCATGTGGTAGGGGATTTAGGCATGGCTCTTATACGAGCAGGAAGGTTTAATGGTTGAGATGATTTCAAACACCAGGATTGGGTGCTTAGTCGTTGATTTTAGGAAATGATGTTTGTTGGATCGGAGTGGCCCAAGGTACTATTGAAACCTGGATCTATTGATGGTTAGTAAGGAGTCCATGAGGCCAAGATGCCTTGGGACATGGTTGCAATGGGGGAGAGTAAGGGTGGTTGTTATGCACTACCTCTTTATTAATTTACTTATGTGTGTTGTATATATATATTGTTATATACATATATACTATATTTGACCATTTGTGGTATTCAGTGGGTTCCTTCTAGACGGCTTAATGGAACGTCAGGAAGCTGATGGTACAGTGCCACATGAGCACGATAAGGTTCAGTCCCCTGAAGGTTAGGACTAGCATGAGCCGTAGGTACCTGATTAGGGAAAGGATTGAGTTCAGGATCCAGTGCAGGTAGGGCAGCTATTGGGTTTGATAGAGTTCGGGTCGTGACTTGATAAGAAGCTCCAAAATAGTCTGGTATGTGTATTATAGTGGATTGGTAGAGGTGATTAGGGAACATAGACCTATATGGCCTACCTTACTTGTGAGTTCCAGTCACAACCCACGTTGCTTTTTCAGGGTGAGGGTGGTTCATAGGCGGTAGAGAACTAGATATAGAGCATGAAAATGATCTTCAAGAACCCTGACACGCCTCCAGGGAAGAGGGTCAAGCTGGGAATGTACATGCTAAGAGGGATGGAAATGTGCTGGTGTAATGTACATGTTCAGGCTCGCACATCTGATGGACTGGCTAGGAAGGACTTTAAGGACCAGTTCTTCTAGAACTTTTTCCAAAAGATACTGTGGGAATAGAGAGATCGGGAGTTCTTAATCCTTCAACAGGGTGACAAGTCCATAATGAACTATGCAGATACTTTCACAGAGCTGTATTGCTTCACAACTGGTATGGTAAGCGAAGAAACCTCGAGGGTGAGGCACATCAAATATGGATTAAGGAACGCTATATGGGTGCAGGTAAACATCTATAGTATGGAATCGTTCTAAGAGGTGGTGAATCAGGTTCCCATAGCAAAGGGAAAACTGATGGACAAATCTCACTTAGGCTAGGAGGAATCTTCAAGTCATGGTCTAGATGGAAGGAAACACGGTCCAGATGAGTTCCAGCTGGGCGGTCAGGCGAAAGACCCAAGCAGACCACCTTGTTGGAGTCCAGAAGTGGTTTTATTTTAGTGTGGGCAGCGAAGGATTATCCAAACTTAGTGTGAGGACCCCAAATGAGTGACGGGCATGTGGACAGGTTGGGTATCTTGATAGGTTCTACATTCATCCTTATTAGATAGTCGGAAGGAAGGGAACGAGGATATCACATGCTTCAGAGGTCGATCCATGATCGGTACCAAGTGAGGGTAGCTGAGGCTCAACTACAGGTGGAGGGCATGGAAAAGAGAGTGGGACCCAGTTGAGGGGTCAATGGCTAGTGACTAGTGTTGCACCATAGGGAGGAAAGGTTTTAGGTAGTTTTCAGTCAGGACAGGTGCATGCCATGAAACTGATAGGGGCTAAGCAGACTGGTGAGCCGACAACATTCAGAGTTGCGCCATAGGCGTAGCCATAGTTGTTTTTAATTTTTATTTACATGGTCTATTGAGGAATATCCATTTTGAGTGCACGAGGTGTACAAGATGTTTTTTAATGACTAGATATTGTTCAATTTGTTGGAACCATTATGGTGTGTGATTATATATATGTATGAGATTCATGGCATCAAGTGCATTGTAGAATGCGTGTATTGAGGTGCCTTGGTCATCGGGGTATCCATGGGAAGCAAGTTACTTGTGGTTCCTTGGGCATCAAGGAATCAAGGATACAATTGTGATTGAGTTTAAATGCACTGGGCTGTTTTGAACATCCATGTGATGTGGGACCATGTTGTTCCATTAGTGTAATGGGATCGAGGTGGGCGTTGATATGGTGCAGGATGTGATTGGGTGACATAAGTGACACAGGAGATCCAAATGAGGTCCAGGGGTGATGAACCATCACATGAAGACCATAGGGTAAAAAATAGGTCTTTGGAACTTTTTTTATATGAGTTTTTGGTCAGAGTTATTCAGGAGTGTTTTCTTCACCACCCTTGTAAGGGAAATTCGGGGAATAATTTTTTTAAGGGGGGGGGGGGTGGGGGAAGTTAGTAAGAACATGACTCTTCCATTGAGGTATAAGTATCTTTTTTTCATTTCATGCTTCTTTTTAAAAAAACCAGGGAAAACTGGAAAACTTCTAGAAGTTTTGGGTTACATTCCATGTATGTTCTTACCATGTGACATCCATACATGACATGTTGGGTTGTCAGAAAGGGTGAGTGGTTTAACCATGTACACATCGTGTATACCCTAGTATACACTATGTAGTCAAGTTGGTAATACATTAGAAAATGTTTCCTCCAAATGAATACTAAAAGAACCTACATGGGGTGTAGTCCCATGTACATTCCGTGTATTTTATTTTTTTCATCAAATTGGGAAGTATCCCCATTTTGCGGTAGAGGGCAGAGGGGTTTGTCTAGGTTCACAAAAAATAAGTGTTAGGACTCTTTTCTTCTCCCTATCATTCGTCTAGTCTCTTATTTGAATGCCGTCAGATCCATTGGAACCAAATAGGTAATCCCTTGACTCCTCTGGAGCCATTCTTCTCAATTTCTCCTCTAGACCATGTTATCCATGGTTGATCTTTTTTATTGTTTTCTAGATCTACCCCATTCTAGACCAAATTTGAGGATGATATTTGATGAGGAATATCATATGAGTAGGAGGAAGGTGGTGCATACCTTGTTTTGTGTTTTTTTTCATATTTTGGGGGTTGTAGCTTTTAGCGCAATGATGGGTTTCTAAGTAGAACCCTATTATTATATTTTAATTTGATTTTTAAACCTTGTGGGATGCCATTGTGTATTCACTTACCTGTTATTCTGGAGAGATGTTGGGTAAGAGGTCATTGCTCATTGGGTTATTTTGGTTGGGGATGCTAAAATGGGTTTAAATGAATTATCTTGATATATATTGATATTTCTAATTTGTTTAATATTGATTAAACTTTTCAGAGGCATTCAAGACCACCATGTCATATTATTATGATTTTTTAAAGTGTGCAATTAAATCTTATAAATTTAATTTCTTGATTATAACGTGTTGTTTAAATTGTATGTATATATATATATTTTCTTAATTTCTTGTGCTAGAACCCATGGGGTTGTTTTGGGCTTGGCTGAAATTTTCTTGAGTGATGTTAATAATAGGTTGAGCATAGCTCAGATTGCATTGGGTGGGTTGACCACAGGATTGGGCATCATGGAAATTAGTTTGACTTAGCGTGACTGTCATGTTGGAATCGCTGAGGATACTTGGATGGCATGACCATATGATTTGAGCAGCATGGTCGTAGGTAGATGAGGTTTCTAAGATGCTATGTCTTGGGTTATTTTAGGTGATTACTGCTCATCCATGATGGAAAATCATGTATTTTATTCATGTGAAATGAGGTAGACTCCATGATGAGGTGGTTTTAAACGTTCGTGTGGGTAGAGACCCCCGATAGTTATAGTTTAGGTCTTATTAGTTTTGGTGTGAATTCTGTGGGATACTATGTGGTAGATGAGAAGCCTTCGTTTGACAGGGATGCAGCTATTGGGTTAGGGATGAGGATCATAGTGATTGAGGCTATGGGCCTGGGTATCTATATGAGGGTAGACATCACTGATACCCTAGTTATTATTTGAGGACTGACATTGTTGTTCCTCCATTTTTCATGCTAAGGGTGTGAGTTTTGAGCAGGGGTCCATGGGACCAGGTTACCATTATTTGGTCATACCTTCCGGATTTTTGTACTTTGAAACACATGGTGTTAGGAGGAACCTAGTCCTAGGTTATATGATTAAGGTGGAACCCGAGGGCTCACCAGGAATTTGTGACTATAGGAGTTCCTAGGGTTTTGGGCCAAGGACTCTTGCTTCTGCGATTCCAGCATTGGATGAAGCAAATGACACTCCCTGGTGGCTGTTGAGCACCAGTGGAGGTTCTATTTATTTATTACATATCACTGTTTAATTTATTTAGAGACTCATGTCTACTTAAAAACCTATACTAGGTACGCACCATTGTGTGGTATTCTGTAAAGATTTGTCTCAGACCCTACACTAGCCCTTCCGGATGCATGTAGACTTTATGGTTTTACTTATAGTTAAAGGATCAACATCATGAGTTGGATCATAGTAATATTTGTCTTGGAGACCATCATGGACATTGAGTTCATGCCTAACTAGAGTTTATTTCTGTTTATATTTAATTATTATATCAGCCTTCTTACTCTTATATGTACCTAATATTGGATAGCCATGGGAACCTTTGTACTTTGACATACATGAACTGCTATGGATGCATGACTTGTTTGTATGGTAGTAGTTGCAAGTGGTATCTAGCATTAAGTTCTGTTTACTTTCCACTGTTTATTGTTATTGGATGTTCTTGCACATTGTGGGTCTGGTTTGATTATGCTAAGTCATTTAAATTCCACTACATGTTATATTATTATACTCAGACCAGTACTATTTCTTATTCCCATTGGGTATAGCCTCACCGCTATACCTGATTACACCCTCACTACTAGTCGACAGCCTTTGGCATTTCAGGAGGTGCACCTAAGGTCTGTAACACCTGACCCATTTAGCACTGTTCTGGTGGCTGTTTGGGTTGGGATGTTACATCTATATTTTTCCCATATTGAGAATTTTAGCTCAAAATTATTATGTTTCTTCCCCTAGTAATCTAAGAAACATACTATTAAAGATATACATGGATTTAATAGATGGAATGAAGCTATCTTCTATGTTATTTATTTAACGAAGAAATAAATTATGTTGAAATTAGTATATTCATTTGTAATACTAGACCCATTTATATATCTGGTTTAACAAGACTAATAATCTCTAAATCCCTTAAGATTTCATTCCTTGTAATCATGCCAATGTAATTAATAGTAGACACTAGATCTAGGAAATCTAGTTTCAGGTTGCTATAGTTGGTATCAGAGAAAGTTTAGTAGAAACCTTGCGAACTAGATTTAGGAAAATATTGATCAGATAAAATCATCCCAAGGTAATATTAGAGGATAAGTATATAATAAAACATTATAATTTTGATATGTTAGAGGTTATTTGTGTCTTCCTTTTAATACATCCTTGTATGGACACAACAAGTTGACATGATTCTGGAATATATGTACCTAGGAGTAAAAACTCTGACAACGTGTGATGAGTTTGAATCAATATAACTTGGTACATTAAAACATGCCTTACTATGAACATGGTTTAACAATCCTGGGGGATATGATTAAGATAATACAATTTTTTTACAAACCATTATGAATAATTTTAACAATGAATAAACTTGTTTAAACCTACAATGGTTTAGATTAATGATAAGGTTTCATGATTAGAAGTCATACAAATGATATTATGGATAACCTCATGACCAATGAAGGAAACATGTCTAAATAAAATGGATGATATATTTATGTATTTGGGTTGTATTGAAGCCTTAGTTAATAATATGTTTAGTTATTCACCTTATCTTAAGGATGTCTATCATATTTATTTTGGAAATTATATTAATTTGGTTTTAGAAAAAGAAAACATGTATGTCGGGTGATAACCAATCATGTTCGGCATGGCTGTAGGTCTTGATCCCATGACTGAAGTATGATTAGGGTCTCATGCCGACCACTAACATATGCGATGTCCTGGTTAATAAGTCATGGTTTTTAATTAAAAATTTTGATGAATAATTTTTAATGATGAACCTATAGTGTTATTTTTTATTTTTAGAGAGTAATGTCCTTTCGATATAATTTTTGGAAAATATACAGAGATAGATAGTTAGACTTGTAACTCTTTTATGAGCCTTAAAATCCCTTTGAAATGTATTTTTGGGCTTCAGGCATAAAAATTAATTTTTAGGATGAATTGAAATTTGATTGAAGCCCAAATAAATCATGAAATTGTCTTTATTGAATTATATCACGTAACTATATTTCCTTTAATTCATAGGCTCTAAAATATTATTTTAACATTAGGAAAATGATCAAAAACAATGATGTCATAATACCTTAATTTTTTTTGAACCAATGGAATTATAAATCATTGTAGATTTATTTAGTTGAGGCCCTAAAACTTCCATTTATCATTCAATTGTTTGTTTTGGATGAACTCAATCAATGCCAATAAATATTTAAGATTTTCCTCAAGTACATATCTCTACATTCTACTAATTTTTTCCTACTTAGAGACCTAATTATATGTTTTTTCTGGTGACCTTTATAATTACCATTCTATATTTTATAGAGGATGTATTATGAAACCTTCTCCTGATGTGGGATCTAAACATAGAAAATTTCAAAAAATATAATACCAATATTGAGTCTAAATTTTGAGGATGCAATTCAATTAATGTGGGGATAATATAACGCCCCAAAAATTTAATATAAGAAAATTGCATTCAATAGTGTGTGTAACATGCGAAACAAAGCACAAAAGAGAATAAAATATCTAGAGACATTATAATTTATTAACTATTCAAAAATATATTCAATATATAATATATATTTCAATGAAAAAACATAGTTATCATGTGTTACCTATAAGACAAACCTTCTAAAATGTCCTGTATTACACACAAGATGAAGTTTTATCAAACAATAATTAAAATATAATAAGATGTAAAATAAATATTAAATTATCAATTATAAATAGTAATAACTAATATTTGAAAATTATGGTTTAAATAAAAATAAATTAATTAATTACAAATTAATTAAAAATTATTATAACAACCAATTGAATATAAAAGGAATATTTTTATAGAAAACTATTTTTATGTTCACAACGTTGTTTTACCCTAATAAATTAAATTAATTACAATTAATGAGTGATGTTAATTTAATATATATATATATGTATATTATATATTCAATAAAATATTTTGTATATTCATCTAATATATTTGATTAGAATAATAAAAGAACAAACACAAGTTTACCCATAAAAACCAATTTTTTTTATGAAGGCATTTTAACTTATTTTTAATGGAGAACAAATTATAAATTAAATTTATATAAATTTTAGAGAATATATATGTAAAAATAAACTTAATATTTGAAGTAGAAAAATAAAAATTAATTTAGGGTTAATTTTTTTTATTTTTCTGCAATGTTTCTTTTTTTATTGAATAGTGAATAATACTAAAATTTAAATCAAAACTATTTTTTCATCTAATTTATTTATAAGGTAAAATTATAATTTTAGTTACTTTTAAACATTAATTATATCATATTTTTATCAATAAATCCAATTTTGGTCACTGGAATCTATTTTAATTTTAAATTGACTATAAAAACATAGCAAATGTTCGGAGGTTTTTACTTTAAAAACATGTATTATCGTCCCGTCTGCCGGATTAAATTTAAATACATTTTATTCCACTTATATGACTAGAATATGACAAAATGGATTCCATATTTGGAATAGGAATAATTTATAATTTTTAATAATTTCAACTTAGTTTTATACCAAAAATAATAGAGAACATATCTAAAATTAATTAAATTTATTAAGGAACAATTAAGCTTAACAAAAGACAAAACCTTTACATTAATGGCCCAAACGACCTAGAAACTTCTCTAACACCCATAAGATTTCCATAATTCCACGATGAAAATTATAACATAGATTTTGGCTGGTTTTTTATTACTCAGTTTAGGTAAAAACATGGGTACACATAACTTTTTTTTAAATGCCAAGTGAGTCATTTTCCTCCCCTATAAAATGATACCACCTCTCAAACAACATCACACCCCTAAAGAGAAATTTTATTAACAAATATATTCCCCAATAGATCCTAAAAATCCTAAAAATAATACTAGATACACCACCTTGGGATGAATGAAATCCATGGAATCCCTTTGTTGCAAACCAAAAAGAGTTACCTAATTAAGAGGTAACATATTTCCTTAAGCTCTTTAGTTTCATTTCAATTGTCCACCACCATCAAATATTCTTATTCCATAATTTTATAACAACATTAGTATCCTCAATATACTATATTTTGTAATATATTTTTTTGACCTAAAATTAGATACACTTTCATCTAATGGTTAACGAATATACTGTTTTAAAGTACGGTGAACGATCACCTCCCAAAATTATTAATGTTCATTTTTCTTTTATTACCTCTCATAGTGACCATTATTATGGAAAATATATTTATAAAAAATATTTATTATTACTTTAATAATTTTTAACTCTTTTATAAGGAGTATCTATTTACTTTCTAATTTTTTGAAAAGGATAACATTGTTTGTGGAAGTGGGGACTATCGCCCCTCAATGCAATGTGATTCATTCGAATGATATATGGAATTTATAAAGGATGTTTTTAATTAAACATATGATAAATACATATAATCTATTTCATATTCATGAAATAATTTCCTTTCTAGAAATATAATATATATATAATTTTATTTATTACCCTTTCATATGCTAAATGATAACGTCGTTCGTGGGCGTGTGGATTACCCCCTCCGCAACAAAATGTGATTCCTTTTAATTCAAAATAATTATATATATAAGTATATATTACTAAATACTATTTTATTTATGATACAATTATAATTATATAAATATATTTTAGTACTTAAATTCATTCCATATTGATCATTGAAAATTGGGAATTTTAATAATGTGTATGTATAACCTACCGTCTCTATGAGTGTAACATTAGTTCATTTTTCATAACCATATTTAATGATTGATTTTAAAAGTATAATAAATTTATAATTATAATAATTTTTTTATTATTATTATTCAAGATATGTTACATAATGAACCATTTGACCATAGTTGATCTATCAAAGTTTTGTTCAACACATAAACAGAATTTGGTCCAAACACCTGTTGTAAAATTAATTGTTTAAGTAGATGTATATGACATGGTAAAAATTCAAATAAAAGTCACGATAAACATGAAAAAGGTTCTAATTAAATTAAATAATTAAAATATATTATTTCATTCAGGAATATAAAGAGACATGAGACATGTTGGAATCCAGGTAATGGATTTTCTTCTCACTTTTTACTTTTGTGAGTTAAATGAGGTTTTCACCACTTACATGCTTTTTTTGGTGTACCTACTTCCAGTTCATATATATTATATTATGAATTACCATATTTTCATGTTATTTAAAATTTTAATTTAATATTATTCTTTTGTTAGGTTTATTATTGAAAATATTTCAATGTGGTATGGGACACTTTGGAATGATTAAAGAGTTTTTTCTTTAATAATAACATTAATGATATTTCAGTGGTATTACCATTTGAAGAATTTATGTAAACACTGTTTAATAAAAATATTGATTTTCCTATCCTATGGTTATTTATGACCTCTTTAATGTATTATTAACATTTTCCCACTTTTTTTTACTCATGGTGTTTTAGATTTTTTTTTTAAAAAAACCCAACTTTATTTTTCTCTTTAGTTTGAGAACCCATTTTCTTCAAAAAAAAAAATTAAAAATGTTCTCAATTTTTTTTGAAATGATTTGTTATATAAATTTTTACCATTTTTTATTTAACAAATTTTTTCAATGAAATATTCTTTTTTCTTTTTAAACAAGGATTTTTTCTAACCTTTTTACCATCAAAAAGATTGTTGTTTTAAGACATATATAGATTTAACCACCATCATTCCTAAGAAGCATCTGTTTCATGTTTAAAAGGATAATATTTAATGAATGTGTTTTAAAATTTTAGTTTCAAAGAAATTTTGTTTCAAAACATTTTTTTAAAAAAATGTATACATTCCTAAAAAATGTTTTTAAAATATATTTTTATAATATTTCTTTTCATCAACAATAATAACACATTATTTTTCTCCAAATGGGATCTGTTGTATTGATGCCATCCTTATTATTCCTATGGATGGTTTATGAATGATTTTCCAAGGATAGTATTCACATTCACTTTCCTAGTTTATTTGTTAGTCCTATTGAAATATCCAATCTCCTATTATAATTGAACATGGAATTTCTCCAAAATTATCTATTTCATCTATCATGTAAAAAACTATTTCCTAAATGATATACCATTTTAGATATGGTGTATACATTGATTGTTATCTAATTATTTGGTGAAATATTGATAATTATATATTATTTATTCAATACAAGTATATGATAAATAATATTATTTATCTTTATTATTCAATATTAGGAATGCTTTGGATTTTTATTGAACGATATAGCCCAGAATTTATATAGGTCTTTGATGTATTGATAGTTTCTCAGGAGACAAAATAGTTTCACAAATTAAATGGGGCTTTATCAATAGTTTTAAACTATATTATTAAAGATCTTGATGGTATAGGCATTCATGTACATTAGACATGACATCCATTAAGAAATAATTTCCCTAATTTAGTAAAAATTATTATTCATCTATGATATTTTTCAACGACATATCTATAGATACATTTAATTTCAGTTCATTGATTAAATGGAATGTGTTTCAGTTTCATAACATTCCATATTTATTTTTTCCTTATCAAGATATTTGAATGGAATGTTTTTCTAGTTATTACCTTACCATATTTTTTATGCACTTACTTTTTAGTTTTTTGATTATATAGTTTGTGTGTTATGTTATTTACCGTGCTATAATTATTACTCTCATTGTGTAATTATTTCTTTTGCTAAATTTTTCCCTTAATGATCATTTTTCTCACCCTTATTATGTTTCTTTCCCCAGGAATCCAAGAATAATACTATGAATTATATATAGGGATTTACTTGATGTAATAAAGTAATCATCGATGTTATTTTTTTAAAGAAGAAAAACATTATGTTGCAGTTAATGGATTCATTTGTAATACAAGACCCATTTATGTATTTGTTTGACCAAAACTACTAAACTATCCATCCTTTAGGATTTGAATATTTGTAATCATGCTTATATAATTGATATTAGACACCATTTATAGTATATCTAGGGTCGGGTAGCTACATCATTGGGTCTAAAATCTCAAAGCACCACCTGCCTTTGGAAAGTTAGTCTGTACACAATTAAAGATATGTGAACCAAAATAAGTTACTAGGGAATAATAAACAAATTTTAAACCCTAATGTGAGTGATTGATAAAGTAATTGAACCCCCCATATAAAAATATCTCCTAATCCCATCCATATCTTTTCCCAAATAAATAAGCACTAATATAAAAGATTTAATATAGGTGATTATTTAATCACGATATATTGTATTATACCAAATATATATTTCCTACCCATGAATACAAAACAATTATCCAAAAATTAATTTCATCATTATAAATTCATTGAGAATCATATTTGGTTAATTATTCCTCATTTTCTATTATTTTTACTAGAGGAATAAATTTATGGTTCATGAATCCATATACCGACATTCTATCATATTTAAAAAAAACGTGTATAATGATACATAATTAAAAAAATATTAGTAATTTCTTAGATCAAATTGATATAATTTAATTAAATATGAAAAATATCTTACATGGAAAAGAAATACATAACTATGATGCCCAACATATCTTTAAATATAATATCTACGATATCATTCTAAAAACATATAAGTAAATAATTTTTCCCAAAAATGATAGTAGTAATTTTAATATCATAATCATAAACAATATAATGAAATATGATGATAATTTACAATTCCTTCCATAAAAATTAGTATATAATAATGAAGGGGCCTTCACGTACTATTTAATTCTTTAAATAATGTGTTTAGCTTTAATAAATTTCATGAAAATATATATTTATATATATAAGATAATATAAAACAAATTAGCACTATGATTTTATAAAGGATATAATATAATCATACCTTAGCATTATGGTATTGGATAAGCCTATAATACCAAAGTAAAACAAATATGACACTTTTTCTAACTATTGAAACCTCATTAGTAAAGAAATTTACTCTTACTGATGCATCATTAATTTCCTATACTATTACCCTAATATAAACCATCTATATCTATTGATATACTAAGGTATTGCCAATATAATGTAATATCCAATATGATACATTATGATATTAAGGATCCTCAATATATAAATCATTAAATATAGGATGTTTTGGAGGAGGAGGTAGAGGAGTGGGATATGTAGGAAGAGGTGCATGAGTGGGTTATGCAGCTTAAAAACTCTCTAAATGTTTGCAAACAAAAAATATACCCAAGATCAAACCCCATCCTTTATTGTGATTCCTATCTTCTAAAGAGACTATTATTAATTATATTCCTCCTCCAAATAAGAGGTACTAAATCTACCAGAAAACTTTTAAATAAATACACTATCTTGGTATGGTAGTGTGAGACCCTTGTGTTATTCATTTCCTAATATAGTACACAAAATATCCTTACTCCATTTGGTATGATGGACCTTTATAAGAATTTATCCTCATGGTATTAGTTTAATGAATATATTAAAGAATTTAGTTAATTTAAAATTATAAGGGGTTTAGAAATCCAAAAAATAAATTATTACAATCATTTCAGTTATATCCTTCTATTACTATATAAGATATTTTCCTTTTTCATAATCTAATGCTTTTTTATATTTTTCAGGTATAGCTGGTTGAAGAAGGGTTACTCTCTATAGATCCAAAAGACTCATCTCTCATTTTTTTCGAACATTTCATCCATCATTTGTTTTTTGAGTAATGGATACCCTCCATTGCATAAAGTATTCATGTATAAATTATTCTCCTAGATCTCCAGATGATATCTTCATAGATCCTATTAATTAAGTTCAAAAACTATATAATAAGATCATTTTTACTGATTACACCAAAAATCACATAACATAGTTGCAATTTAACTTACAAAAATGATTCATGTGGTCGAATTTAACAGGATTCCTCCTTGTATCTTCATACACAAAACCATATATTTCACATGGATTTTCATTTTTTTTCTATGAAAAATTAAATCCAATGTTAGTGCTGATTTATATCACCCCCATATCCTCAAAAAAGTATATTCATCTGCTCTTGAGATAATTAATTTCTATTAAATCACATATCATCTAATAAGACGAAAAAAGTAACCCATATTACTGAAAAAATTTCATTAAAATTATATTTATAGTAAATTATCTTACCAAAATTGTGTTCTATAATCTAATACCATTTTTTCTACACTTCTCCAACCACAAATCAAAATTCTAATTTTTTCTCAAGATTGAAAATCCAAAAAAATAAAAAATTGCTTATATTTTAGAACTACAGGATTACCATTAACAAAAAAACTCGATATGTTTATTATATCATCACTAAGAGAAAGTTATAATTTCGGTAAATGTATGACAAAAAAGTTTCCAACCCTCAAATCCTTTTCTTTCCCTATAAAAGTATAAATCTCTTATACAGTTAAATGAGAAGTCTCTTAAGAAGAAGTATCCAGAGGTTCCTCCCTAGAAGATAAAGATGACTGGAATATTTTATCAAAATTTATCCCACAAATAAAATTAAAAAATAATTAGTAAATTATTGTGAAAATTCAAATGTTACATATAAAATTGAATAACTATTAGAAAATGATAACAAACTAAAAAATGAAACTATGTTTTTATAATATTTTATATATTAATTAAATAAATTTATAAAAAATTGGTGATATTTATGATAGATGAAATGATATATAAAAAATAAAACAAACCATAAGTAAATGACAATGAAAATACAACTATTAATTATAATATTCAATAAAAATTATAAAAGGATACAAAATAAAATAAACTAAACTAAACAAACTTTTTATAATATATTTTGGAGTAGTTAAGCATAATATTAAAAAAAATATTAAAAAATTTATAAGATAAGAAATGATATAGATAGAAGAATAAAACTCCAAAGAAAAATACTATAAAAATATGACCCTTACATATAAAATTGAATAAAAATTATAAAATAATTTGAAAAAAAACTAAAGTTCAATTTTAACATATTCTTTAGATTAGTTAAATAAAATGTTAAAAAAATTCTCACAATATTTATGAGGAGTGAAATCATATGGGTAGAAAAAAACCATTTGTAAAATTTAAAATGATAAAAATATCATAATGAAATTAATATTCATATGTAACTTTTTTCAAGTAATAAACACAAAAGTTTTCATATTTACTAAAATATATGACATAAGTAAAAAATAAAATTAGAAAAAATATATCTCACATTTTAAAAAAATTAAATCCTAAATAAGAAATAAATATATAGTATTTATAATTTTATGGTATAACTAATGGTTATTTTTCCCACATTACATCTTCATGATCATTCTGCATGGAACAAAATATTTCTACACAGTGGTTATCAATATCTTTTCATAATGACTCCTTGAAGTGGAGATCCCTCAAAATTCATCATCATCATCAAATTTTTCTTGACCAAAATAATATTATTTTTCTTCCAAAATAATACACCACTATAAAATTGAATGATTAATAATATATAAAAAAATTCTTGGTTTCTATGATAAAAGGGTCATCTGTATATTCTAAGCTATTTAGATTAACTAGTTTCCTTCTAAATTCATTATGTTTAACACTGTTGTTACTAAGAAACCATTTATACATTAATATTGGAATTAAAAATTTAATGTAATCAATATCCAATATATTTTAAATAACATGATAATAGTAAATTGATGTGGAAATTGGGTTTTTTTTCCACTCAAATACTTCATAACTTCTATAAAAACCAATAAAAATCTCTTTTAAATTGTACTTATTTTTCCTTGGTATTTGAAACAAATATATAGCTATTAATTTATAACCCAAACCATGTTATCAAATTTACAATGGGTCACCCATTAACCATATCAATGATTTTAGAAAAATGAATCTCCTAAGAAAATACCATTTAAACCACACAAAAAACGTTTTTTTATACTCATTTAGTATCCACATATTATTTTTCTTTAGATAATGTTTCATTAAAAAAATAATATTTTATCTCATATAAGAATTAGGGTCATTTGAGTTATTAAAAATTTAGAAATGTGACTATATTATTGGCTCACATGTTAGAAAAATTATTTTCAAGTAGTGCATAACATTTACCCAAAAAATTACTCGTTCATTGACAAACATAGGAAAACCATTATTCTATACTATTTATAGGTAGTTTGTAATAATCTCGACCATATTCTCAAAAATAAAATTCTTGATAATGGGGGGTTCTGATATATATATATTCTTCTTAATATACCCCTTCAATATATTCATATAACATTAAAAATTATATATCCAATATAATTATACAAGACTATAAAACATTATTTCTCACACCTAATAAACCATTAAACATACCATGATAACAAAAATAGATGGTGAAAATTCTATTTCTAGTTGAAATAATATATCTATTAAATCATTCTCCAAATTATTCAATGAATTCAGATCCATCACATCGTTACAAAGAGGATTAAAAAAAATAACAAACATTAATGGTAGAAAATCTTACACTTCTGGGTAGAATTCCACATAATGAAACTTGTAGAAGTTATTTCATCATAACATTACATTCGTGTGACTTTATGTGTAATTAATTGAGCCTTGTCAACCTGCCTTGTCACCCAATTTGTCTCATCACAAGGCCTCAAGTGTGCTTACCTATACAACAAAAGACATTGACTAAAAATGATGGTCTAAGGAGATAAAATTTAGAAACTATACCCTCATAGAATAATTAATTAACATTAGAAAATAACCAAGAACACCCAATGTATATATATACATCATAGTAATAAATTTAAATAACTAAAACCTAATAATTCTACAAGAAAAGTGAATTTGATATAAAGTAATATAGACTGAAACCTTGTAGAAATACAATAAAAAATCACAAACTAGGCCAATAACATATACAAATTAAATAAAAAAAATAAATCATAATATAAAACATTCTCTAATTATAACCCTTGAGTTATACCTCATACCAAGTCTCAACAATATCTAAACTGCTCCTTCTTAAACCTCTTGATTCCCATGAGTGGACCCACCCAGTCATGAAAAACTAGGACTCAACCCTTTCCACAAAAGATCATATTCTCAATATGAAAGAAAGAATATGGGTATACACATACAACATAGATAATGAACATGGATGAAAAATAAATCTTACTAGGCCACCCCTAATGGCATTCCTATAATCAGTTTTCATAACATGTGATTTTCCTTGACTAGTTGAACAGTAGTTATGGGATGAAAAATATGAATATAAATTAAATAAAATATTTAAATAAAAATAGTTAACCATGTTCTGTTTTTTTCTCTTAAAGAAATATTGATATTAACTCAACCCACTATATCGAAATCTAAAGGGCTCACAACACAATGCTCACCGAGCCACGTAACATTGGGCTCAATCTCTATATTATGAAGGTGATCCTAGACAGATAACTTGTCAACAATAATTAATTTCTAACCATATTATAACACCCAATGTGTTAAATACAACAATAGAAATCATCATTGGGCTCTAGGACTCTAATAACAAGATTTGAAATGGGGAAACAAACTCTAACCACAGTGAGTGAACCATACAAGGTCTTAGTAGTCTAATAGAATTAAAAAAGATATTTTAGGATAATGTGTTTCAACAAAAACCCTATTTCATATCTAAAACATCTGATATAATAAAACAAAATACCTATTTAGAGAAAAATTGTTACTAGAGGGATGAAATTCTAAAAATTTCTCATTATCTCCCTAGGACCATGTAATATTGGAAAAAAAAGTAGACCATCAGATCAAAATATTGGGTGATTACCAATACAATAATATTATAAAGGTATCCTATTAAATAAAAAACCTAATATATGATTTCCTTAAGATTTCAATTCAAAATCTATAAAATCATGGGCCGATCAAATTACTAAACCCAAAATCAAAAACACAACTTTAACAGGCTATCACAATCGATCTTTGGTTTCTAAGATTTTTGAAACTCACCAAATAAGAATCGAAAAAATAACAAAGGAATAAATACCTGAAGATGGATATTAAAATCCCTACAAATGCAAAGGAAGGATAATGTAACCAAGACCTAAGGATCACATGATCCTCCAAGGGACTCTCGGTCACATGAACATTTAAGGTATCCTGAAGACTCCATGAACAGTTTATAACCTATAGTTGATCCCATATAGGACCCTTTGATAAGTATTACTAATCTTATTAATGCTCTCCAGACAATCGGTGGTCATGTGGTGGCGACCAAATGTGTTCTCCCAGGTCACACAGTTTCTTATTGGAATGTACCTGATAAAAGAACCTAAATTCATTCGAAAGTAGAAGGAAAATATTAAAAAGGAGGAGGCCTTCTTAGGCCATTAAATATCAAACAATACATCATCGACGGGGAGGATAATTATCCTTGGAAACATCCAAGACAAATCCCAAGACCCCTAAGCCATTTAAAAAAAGGAAATAAAAGCAGAGGATATGGGAGTTACATGGGGTCTCATAAAGACATGCGATTTCCAACTGATAGTCCACAAGACACCACATGTTCATGCCGACATGTTTGCCTCACCTTGTGAAATACCATCAAAATTTCAACCCTCATTACATGGAAGGGATTGGGTGTGTCCAGGAATCCACACACAACACCCATGGCACCCCATGTATAAAACAAATTATTTTATCTATGAAATGCTCAGAAACCACCATAAGACCCATATTGGTCATGCGACACATGATTAAAAAATAGAGAAAATGTCCTTAACAACACCCAACAAACTCGCATAAACCCTGGCCATTGTAAAATAAAACAAATGGGATAAAAAGGAAGAATCCAAGAGCTCTCGTAATCATAAATCACTTGCGACATGTTAAGGAAGTCCGTAACATTGTCTAACAGGACTCCAAGAAAACCCATGAAAGGCATCAAACATCACATAGATGCCTCTTAGTCATCTCCTTGATTTCATAGAAGGCCTTTTTACATGTCAATATGAAAAAATGGAAGTCTTTAGGCATTCCTTCATGAGTTGACAAAGTCCTCCTTAACTGTAAACACTCTAATAAAGGGAACATTGATGGGAGGGACTCATGTTCACCTAAAATTAGAGAACACCCTCAGAAAAATGCATGAAAAAGTCTCACAAATATGTGTGGAAGTAGAGCCCTTCACCGACTCCATCCTGGATCCACACCAGATATTCCATTAAAATTATAAAAAAATCAGGGTGGAGGGGACTATAAATTCCCCAACTCGACCACAAATAAAGTGTTGAAATCTCAAGTGCAAAAGGTTAGAATTACACCAAATTACAAGATCAAATTTCTTGGGGAAACCGATCATGAAACCGAAAATAATTCCATTAGGTAATATACTGATCACAAGACTGAGTAATCATGCATCGAGAATAAGTAAATTTTCATGATAATTAATAGATCACACGAAGGATCTATAGTAGGATATGGGAAGAACATACCCCACATAATAATTAAAATAAAAAATATGCTCACCATCCCTCATTCGCTTCACAAGAATTTTCAAAGTCACAAAACAAATCTATGACATGTCACCTAGTTCTCATGACGCCCATTTGGAATGTTATTTGGGTTATGGGAAAGCTTCTAGAAATATTAGAGTAGGTCCTATAGTCCTCCCAAACATACTAACTTAGTCTTGTGAAATTCCCTAGGGAATTTCCACCCATTCCTTGTGAATTCCTTTAGATATATCACCTAATTCATATAATGGTGCCTAGTCATTCCATCCTAGTCTCATAGATGTGCTTAGCTATGTTAAGGAAGATCTCGCAATGTCTTCTGAGCAAGTAATTATGGACTCGTGAATCCCTCCATAAATGTTGGATGAGAATCGTGATGACCCCTAAGATGCCATCAAAGAAATGTGACAACTTTAATGATATGTCATATTGAATCTCATGAAACCTACCATATGTGTGAGTCGACTCTTGCAATGACCTCAGGGCAAGTTAGCTGGATCATGAGACATATTTTAGGTAAGCCAATCCTGATCATGTAATATCCCTCAGGCATTCCATCCCAGATATGTGAAGTCCTATGGACAAGTAAACTGGATCAAATAGTTCCATAGTTTACATCAAATAGAGACTTTCCGACATACCAGGAAGGCAACCTATGTGTGTAAAGTGGACAGTCAATGCATGGAAAATAGGAAAGAAGACTAGACAAAATGGAATCATATAGCCAGATTACATTTTCCACCCTTGGTGTATAAGACTCAACCAATATAGAACTTTATATTGTAATCCCCAGTCAAGGGAACTAAGAAGAATTTGATTCCTTAAATAATGAGGATACTTAAAAAACCTCCCCAAGGACCGAGCTCTGTATCATATATTCATAGGTCCATTATAATACATAATTCCCACATTCATAATGAATTGAAATTTATCATTTTCCATCCATTTATTCTCAAATTAGGAATAGATCACATGGGATTATGGAGTTGCAATAATCATATCATTTTCATTATAAAACTCTACAAAGGAAAGGGAAATGTTAGTATGTATTCCTCAACCAATGGAATAAAATGATATACCCTAACCTAAGGGAAATGTTAGTATGTAAGCCATAATCAATTAAACTATGATCACTATACTTCTTACTCTAACTAGGATATATATAACGCCTTCCTAAAGGTCAGATCTCAAACAAATATCCACATCGATGGAAACACCATGTCAAAAATATAGCGAACATCAGGACCCAATAGTTCCCATGGGATGATAAATCTAACTCATCCCTTGGTGGACTAGGAAATGAACTAAACAACGATGAATATGATTCCTAGAATACTCAGGATATGTAGGATTCCATATCAAGGCCCAAGCTCTATATCAAACACCTCAATCATTTTCCTAGTATACAAGTACCTTATCTATATGTCGTAAGGCTGATCATCTGTTCCCACCTGTTTCTCAAAGTAATCATAGTTCACATGGTCTTTGGGTGTCACAGTGAACACCTCCTTGGAAACATGAATCTCTGCTATCTTGGGAAGTCCCAATATGAAATCCCTAATGAGTGGAATAATATGAACACCCCTCATATAAGGGAATATACCATGAGTCCAATCCCTAGGGCATGATTAAACTATGATAACTCAGATTCCTTCCATAACCAGGATACAGAGAACATATCCTTAAGACTCGAGATCAAATATTTGGAATCTCAGTACCCACACATATGTATTATTTTCATGGAATTAAATTTATTAGTCTTAGAAAACTATGTGGGTGTTGAATCCTATAATAACAAGGATAAATTGGGAGCCACATAATGGATCAATCCCCTCCTCAGAATATAAATCACCTCCCTATGTGGAAGCATATTCTGATGAATTTGGTTATATGGCTTAATCATATAAATAATATATCATCCATTATAGAAATGGATGGATAACCTCAATTACATACCAATAGATTCATTAATGATACTAATATTTTCTTTGTTCATCAATATGATTTTATTTATTTATTTAAAAGGATAATAAACATAAAATCATTTTCTCTGGGTAACTAGTCCTTTATAGGGATTAGGAAGAGATTTGGGAACATATCTTAAATCTATAATAGAGTCCTTGAGTAGGCAATTATTCCCCTAAAAATGATGTGATGAGCTTGACCTCCCATACTCTCGACCAATGCGAGTCCCCAAGAGTCACTAGGCCTGAAAACCCATATGACCACTAGGAATTCAGAAGTACGTTTTTACCTAACAATGGATGGGGAACCATGCTGAGTTTCTAGGAAACATGGGAATAGAATCTCAAAATGTTTTATTGTGCATATCAAATCCCCCCATAATCAAACCTTCAAGAGAAACCCATTATATATATTACAACCTTAAAAAACTATAATGGTGAACCTTGTGTGAATCTATCTAATAACTAAATGATTGGTTATTGTCCATCGGGCCATTCTGTTTTTTTTCATATGAAAATAAAAATAGAGCCCAACATGAACTCTTGAATAAAATACTGACCAGTGAATCTTGTCTCATGATACTTTTTTTAAACCATATACACGATAAGCAGTAAGACCAATATGATCTTACAAATTATCCACAATAAATATGGTTCCCATAAGTCCATCCTTGTTTTGACAAGTCTGAATGAGTTAAATGGACAAATTGGGAATAAAAGAAAAATTGAGTTAACCATTAATATATGATTTAGAATACTATTCCTATAATACTCTACTAATTGGTAAACCTATTCATTTTTATCTACGCAATTGTAGATACTACTCCCAGTATTTTGATTGAGACAATTTCTTCATCATCCATCATTTTCTCTAGTAAATCATCTGTGATTGCCACCCCTGCGGCTCGCAAAGTAACCCCACCTGCTCAAAAACTCTAACGATAGGTGGAAACACGATTGTCTCGAAGTATAAATGATATAGTAAAATCACAACCATGGATGATTCTTATGATGTACTCCATGTAAAAAAACCAAAGAGTCTTAATCATTTGGGGGAATTTATAGAAAAGATAGTGGCCCTCGTCAACACAAAAAATAGCTTCGAGATCTTATCCTCAGTGCATTATGACCAACATATTCCATATCTGATGAAGGCCTATCAAGAAGACAAATATAACCCCCTTTGGGTTCAGGATCTATTGAGAGGGGCTCATGCTAATCTTCGTTGCTAGTATTATCCCGCTGGTACTGACTAGTCACTTGCTAAAGGTACCAACTGACAAACTATCTCCTCTAATGCAAACACATAAGCAATAAGGAAGGATCATCGGGGGAGGAAGGAACTGGATATCCAAAATAGGTCCCATGTAACCACTCTAACTGATGATGACTGCCAAAATATTTAGGAAGGAACTAGCAAGAAGGCTCATATCCCTACTCTTTCAGAACAATTATTCAAGAATATTCCCACAATAGGCATGGGAAAGGATCATATTCCTACCCCCATGCATGAATTCCATCAGAATATTCTAGTGGAACATGGAGGATAGAAGTGGGTGAATATTCTAACTTCAATATTAGAAATATTCTAGTATATAATGGAGATAGAAAATTTGCAGGATTATATTCTGGCACATAATTTTCTAAAATGCCAATATATTTTAGAAATACCTAAAAAACTCCACCGACCTATTCCAATATTGTTGAAGGATGCATAATATTTTCCCTATATCTAGGACATCTCAACACTTTGATCATCATGAATAAGTGGTTGTACCATAGAAAGTGCACATTCTTTACCCCACCTAGGAGGATTATCAGAATATTCTTATAAAGGTCAAGGCATCAAACCTGGCACATATTATCATTCCAGCCGGGGATCCCCTAGTGAGAGGGGAACATACCTTGAGATAGGGGCATAAGCATATCAAAGTAGTCTGATGTGATATTCAAAATTCCTGCTACTAGTCTCGTATCCTCATTATGTCTAGGTGTCACCTTGTGAGATAAGAACATGCCTCAAGAAAGGATCATATTCATAATCAAGAAGTCCATTGACATACTAAAAAGGCCCCACATCAAGAATATATCACTATTATAGTCGGGGCTACCCAATTGTAAATGGAACAATCCTTTGGGATTAGCTCATGTTTCATTCATTTAATATGTATGGAATATATTAGTAGATCACTAATTCCTAGTGCATATTCCTACATCCGATGAAGAACTACTTCGCCAACATAATTCCAAGGAAATAGTGTAGGAGTTCATATTCCTTCTCCAAATATGGATGTTATTTGTTATATTTAGACAGGGAATTAATATTCATACTAGGATCATATTCTTGATCCAACCGGGGCCACCGAGTTAGAGTGTCACATGCCTCAGGGTTGGATCACATTCCTAGCAAGAAATAGCATAGGCTTATTCTAAAGGCTTGTTATTAGACTCATATTATAGTTAAGATCAAGGATCACCAAGTGATAGTAGAGAATGCCTTGGGAAATTCTCATATTCCCATCAATAATGAGACAGATCATTGGGATATTCTGACAACTTCTCACCAATGGTATTATACTCCTGCAACACAAAATGATTATATAAAAGGTTTGGAAACCATCATACAAAATGATCATACCCCTGCACAATACCAAATGAATGTTGGAATGTTCACACCATGATTATGAATAGGGATTTTTTTCCTAATATACTCAATAAGAGTGTCATTGAGGTCATTCGAGACACATTATCAACACCATAAGGGTTTGTCCACTCTTCTATCAAAGCAAAAGCAAAAGGTTTTCAACACCAATATAGTCCTCCACATGGGAGTTTGGAGATATTTTATAGGGAATCTACTACTAGCATTTACTGTTGTTATCCTTCCCATAGAAATGTCACCCATGGAAAAGGAAATCCACCCCTTTCCTAGACACCTCTATACATAGAGGTTACCCAAACACTGACACCTTCATATAGAGAGGTGCTCGTAACATCAAGGTCAAAGGTATAAAGTTCCCCATTGACCTCCAAAAACACTCAAATATTGTTAGTAGGCAACATTAATAATCATCTTTCAAGGTCTGACCAGATGGAGTTATATAAGCCTAGTGAAGAGCGGGACAATATCAACATATAGAGATAGTTAACCAGAAAAACATCCCCATCATGTGTTGACCCCTTGAATATTTGATATATGATATTCGAGAAGATATAAAATAGGAGTACACGCCTTATCTATGAAAAAATACGTGGTCTACTCATCCATGGATGAAATCTAGACACCTAATTTATCTAGGGTATAAAAGTCACCTTCAGACCATCAGAATACTCTATTGTCAGTTATACCCAGTTGCTGTGTCCATGGCCCAGGATCCAAAATCAGAAAAGAACAATGAATATATTCTACATATTTTCCACCATTTCATCACAAATATTTGGTAGCTGATATCTGAAGCCATGTTATGCATCCGTATTATAGGATGGGGAAATTATGGATCATTACACCTTTTTTCTCCCCCGGAACATCATTACCCCTCAGATATGGTATCCTACAATTTTATAGAATATGGTTAGTTTAGAGGACTGGGTAATGTTGGGGCTAGGTATTTACTAAAAAGGAAGTCCTCTACTCTGACAGTGCCCAAAAATTACAGATGAAGAGAGAAGATAGCAAATAGAATTTCAAACTAGTACCCTCAATTAAATATGAATGCATTGCGATCACAAAGACTGAAGTTATGATCACAAAGAAAACTTCAATTAAAGAAAAATTCTCATCATGGGATATCAGTGCACTCTGATCCTATGTAAACAAATATAATCCACATCAAATAGGCTTTAATAGAAGCTTACATATCAGTCATCCAATAATATAACTAATCCACCAGTCTAAGGGAATAATTACCCACACCTCTACCTCTCAGATTGAAAATTATCAAGAGGATTTGGGACACATTAGTAGAATCTTTATGAATACCCCAACCCACTAGGATGGGGGAATTAATATCTCAATTACCAACACTAGGTTCATCATCCCATGAGATGACCCTGGAGACATGTGATTTCAAATCAACCCCACCCCACTAGGCTGGAGGAATTTATACATACATGTCTGTCATAGGAGTCAAAAAATCTCCAACTAGAGCCATTGGATCCCCAAAAAATGGACCAATCAATTCCAATTGTGGCCCTGGATGACCACCACCCCACAAGGCTGGGGTATTTTCATCATCATCATAATCACCATAAAGGGAATAATTCTTCTCAAGGGTGAGAGGAATCAATCAATGTTCGGCATTCCACAACCTCCTCCCACTACAAGACAAACCCCTACTGGTCAGGGTAGATCTAGCTACCATGAACTGAAACTCCCTCAGAGTCACTATTCATAGAAGAAAATGGGAGGAACTTACAGTGAAGAAAATAATACCTTGCTGGGATCACAATTCAAAATGGCCCAATATAGCCAAGGGTGAGAAAAATGACTCTAAAGAAGATAGTGTTGATTCATCATGTTGCGTTGAATGTAATGACATGACCACCATTGACCTATATTCCTCTATGAATTTTTTCAATGTTAACATGAAAAAAAGTGGAAGAAGTTACTAATGTAGTGGGACTAAACATGGAAAACATACCCTAGGAGGAGGGTGATTTGGATGCACTAAATGAGGTTGTACACACCCAAAACTAAACATGGCTCCAAAACATGGCACCTCAAATTACCGAGTTGACACCTCCATTATGGAATAATGCCAATGTAAAATGGAAATACGTGACAAAAACTTAGTTTCCACATGAAATAGATGAGGTTCCTTCCTCAGAGGAACAAATATTATAATACCAGAGTGAGATACAAGCTGTCAGACAGCTCAACAAGGAGATACTCAGTGGAAATTTTCCCACTGGGTATTATCTTCAGACAAAGATGATTATTCTCCCTCCCATAACTAGACTGCTAGACTTAGTGGTATGTGAGGATAATATTTTCTATGTATCTAGGAAACCATTATATATAATTGAGGAAGTCTAAAATGATAATGACTTATCTCCATTACGACGAACAAATTTTCCTCTTTAGGATATCCATTTAGTCTTGGGATGAATCTAAAATCAATAGGAGAAAAAATTGGTTCCACCTCATCAGCCCCCACCCGATCCCTATGGATGGGAGATAGATCTTGAAATGGTTCCCCTAATTATTCTTAAAATCACCGAGTCCCTAGTTACTCAAATGGAAACTATATAAGGGAGACATGAACATATGAAACCTAAGAGAAAACTATATCTGGATTGGGTGGATGTCACATTGCCTCCACACAATTTCAGTAGTCCTACCTTTTTTACTTTTGAAATTATGAGAATCCATGAAAAACATATCACACACCTAATATACTGATGTGGTCCGATGATGTTTTCTTTAGATTAACAAGAGGCCACAAAGAGGAGGTTTTTTGTAAAAACACTGACATGACCAACCCATTTTGGTATAGAAGTCTGCTAGTAGGATCTATTTCAGGATAGGAAGAACTTCATCATCAATTACTTTAACAATTTAGTTCTACACTGAGGAAGATAATGATTTTTGACCTGAAGAACTTCAATCAACATGAAAATGAGATGGTTTCTGACTTTATAGAAATGTGGAATGGTTTAACCTAGTCACTCAGTATCCTTATCTCACAAGAGAAATGGATGGAAATCTATGCTGAAAATCTTATGGATGAGTTATAGACACTTATGATTCCAATGAAATATCCCATTGGATTACATAGGTTTTTCAAAATGGCCAAACATATGGAATAATCCATTTATTGGACCCAATCCAATTCTCAAATCATACATGTAGCATAAGGAAAAAGTCCAAGTTAGGATGAAGTTGTAGCTATCAATCTCAATCTAGTAGCAGTGCCTATCCAAAGACTTTGGCATGACCCGAACTTCCCATCACCTCTTGTAGAGTGGCGACAACCAAAGAATTTCACAAGGCTAGAAGCATTGAGAAATCAGTGTCACCCGAGATTTGATGAATGGATGAATAATGAATAATACTTCTAGAATGAACAAGACCCCAATTATTTCTTGGAATACATGGACAATGACCTACTCTTTCTCCCACAACCTAGGAATCCCGATGAGTTCAAACTCATCAACAGTCTCGATTACTGTCCTTTCCATAGAAGGATTGTTCATAATATCTAGTACTACATAATCTTGAAAGACATCCGTCAAGTAATAATTGATTTCATAAATTTGGTGTTAGATAACTCCCTAGAATAGGTGTCTTTCACAACCATGGTCCAACCAAAAGTAGAGGGTGATTGGAAGAAGGTCCCGACCAGGCCGGTATAAAAATTCGATAACTGACTTGAAACATGGTTGATCATGACCATTACACTCTAAAGGCACAAATGAGTAGAGACTTAATAGCTCTTACAACCAATGAGATAAAATCAAATATATTGTCCAAATGGAGGCATGGCCATCAGAACCAGGGAGAAACATAAGAGAAAGAATCATATTCTGCCCCAAAGTGAGCCCTAAGTCTCATCGATTTCATTATTGGAGCATTAAAAACATAAGCACTGCCCCACCAAACAGAATCCTCTTCATAAAAAGAGATAATATTTGGTTCATTGATTGTGATAAACTGCTAAGACCCCTTCTATGATGATGAGTTTTCCCCAGAGCATGAGTTTCTCCCACATAACCGAGGAATAATTGGTTATATGCACTGAAACTATGGATACTCCAGACAACATGGACTTGGTCGGGCCCAATATTCTGATCATATCACCATGGAGAATATATATGCAGTTGAGACTCATGGGAAAGTAACACAATAGTTCCAAAAAAGACAAGGAGGTTTCTCAGAACCCTACAACAGTTCTCGATCCCAATTGTCTTGCATGAATTTCTAGCAGGGGTTTAATCATCTGATCTACCCATGAAAAGTGGAAGGGTAGCATGAACTACACCTATGTTAGAAAATTCTCCCACAAATACTTCACAAGTACTTGGTTTTTCTACACTAAATGCCCCGTCTCCCCAACGGCATGTCCCGGAGCAACCACATATCGGGAACCACCTAAATCTAGCACAAAATTATTAAATTATGAAATAGTTTGAGGTAGTCCCAACAAAGCCCTCAGTCCTCGATCTGATTCAAATTTCAAATGAACTTAGTGATGCACTTATTGAAGACCTCTAAAGACCACAATAGTTTTAAAAAGGAGTCGATGTAGGTGAGATCAATCAATTTGAGACCATGTCATTAAAATTTCATGTCTCTATGTCATTCATTGATCATGATTTCGATGAATTCATTCAAGGGAACATCAAAACCCTATATGTATTGAGAAAACTAAATAATGTCAACATCCAAAGGGATATGATTGATAATGGTTCTCAGATCAATATTACCTTAGTCAAACCCTATGATGATTGGGATATGGAGAAGGGTATTTATCTCCCACCAAGTTGACCATTAAAGGGTATGATAAGATTGATCAAAGACCACTCATGAAGATCAACCTTGAAACCCAGTTTGAGGATCTTATTTTAGATGCTGAGTTTATAGTAATCTATCAAGACATAATATAGAACAACATTCTGAAAAGGCCCTAGATACATAGCCACCTGGAGATACCTTCAATATTAATATCAGTGTATGAAGTATCCAATTAATGGAAAACTCATCTTACAACATGGATATAGTTCCTCATTCGAGACATGTAGGGACACATATTTTAGGTATATTTATATAAAAAGGATGGAAAAAAACTAGTTACAGATGATGATATACAAGTTGAAACTCCTAATGTATTGGGGACCACCCCTATAAATCCCTAGTGTATGCTTGATGGTGACTATGTGCTCCCCATAATCCTTTATGAGGTTACAGATATAATTCAAGAGGTACAACGCCCTACTTTATATAGTGACAACATCAAAGGATATTATCCCTATCATATTTTTGTAAAAAATGAGTCAATAGGGGATGATAATGTCTCTTCTCATGGCCTCTCTCACGTAGATAGTTACAGAGAATCCCCAAGATTTCCATTTATATCTAAAAATTTCTCCAAAGAATAAAAGATGGAAGAAGATGACGATGACCTCAGGAACTCCCCTCTAGCATTCGGGGAAGGTGTCTCCACCACCATTGATGAACATAGGTAAATAAATCTAGGAATAAAAGAAGACCCACGACCTACATAGATTAGTTCCACCATGACCCTCAAGGAGAAATAGATGTACATCAAATTTCTGAAGCAACATCGATTTGTGTTCACTTGGAAATACACAGAAATTACCAGACTGAATTCATATATGGCTATGCAAAATCATAGGCTACCGAATGAGCATTAGGGATTCAATTAGGTATTCATTATGATGCACCCCTCTCATGACACCAATGTAGAGGTGGATGTAAACAAGTTGATCAATGCCAACATTGACTAAGAAGTGAAATACCCGATATTTCTTTCCAACATCATCCCTATCAAGAAGAATAATGGCCACATTAGGTTCTACATTGAAATTAGAGACCTTAACCAGCATTTCCCAAAGGACTATTTCTCTTTTCCGATAAAATATCTCTTGATCAGTTCAACTCCTACCATCTAAGCCTTTAGTTTTATGGATGGGTACTAAGGGTACAATTAGATAAAGATGGACATTGAGGATGAAGAAGCCACTACATTTATAGTGACTCTGGTGATCTTTTTCTATTAGGTCTTGCCAGTTGGATTAAGTAATCATGATTCCACATATCTATGCTCCATTCATAATACCTTTAATCCTTTCTTGGGAAAGACAACTAAATGTTACATTGATGACCTAGAGGTTAAATCCCAATAGTGATGTGATCACTTCACTGACATTCAATTTTTTTGACAAGCTGTGACAACACTGTTAGAGGATTAATCCAATAAAATGTGATTTTGGGGAAACATCAGTGATGTTAAGTGGATTTTTGGTATGCCACCACAACATTGAGGTTGACCTGAAGAATACTTATGCTATCTTAACAATTTAACCCCCCCATAAATCACAAATAATTGAGGGAGATATAGGGGATCATTTTTTACATTCAATGATTCATTTCCAACATGACTGGAAAATCTCTCCCCTTCAACAGGGTAATGAAAAATAGAATCTCCTATTAATAGGATGATGACTACCAAGAATCCTTCGATAGAATCAGGAATTACCTCCTCCATCCACCGGTTATGATGCATCTAGTGGAAGGAAGGCCACTCATCTTATATATGGCCACCATGGAATTCTCATTGGGAACCCTCCTTACACAAAATAATGATGTGGGAAGATATAATAGTGTTTATTACCTCAGATGGACTATTCTAGGTATGTAGACACTGTACTTTGATGTTGAGAAGAACATCCTTTCACTAATACTTTTAGTGAAAAGGTGAGGCATTACTTGCAACACCATGATGTATGACTATTCTTTAATATTGATCATATCAAGTACATACATGGTCATCCATTACTGATTGTGTGCTTGGACTGATGGTAGTTCATCATTCATCAATATTAAATTTATTTTATATCATTGAATTCAGTGACATGAAAAGATCTTGCTGATTTTCATTCCATACATCCTTCCTTTGTAAATACTCTGAAAGACACTAAGCTTCCAGATGAAGTGGTTTTCAATTCCCATGACACTCCCCATACATTAGATTTGTAGTTTTATGGTGGATCAGGATTTCATATTAGTACAAGGTTGGAAACCCCAAGGTTCAATCATGTTGTCTTAGGGGTAATATTTTTCAATCCTCACGATGTAGTTTTTCCCTATTCATTCTCAATATTTGAAGGCTGCACAAATAATGAGGTAGAGTACCAATCCCTCATTGATAGCTTCAAAATAGACCTATATCTGAAAACAGAAAACATGAACATCAAAGGCGATTCAAATTTAGTGATAAAGTAGATCAATGGAGAATACACCATTAAAAAGAAGAACTGGCCCCCCACACTGGCTACCTCAGTGGACTAATGGTTGAGTTCCCTTTAGAGCCAACATTGAATCATATTCTCTGATCATAGAAATATCATTTTGATGCATTGGCCAATACCAACACCATCTTGGCTGAACCTACTCAACAAAAATAAATCATCTGTATCACACATCAATGAATGGTCTTGGTGATCATCATTTCTGATATGGAATACATCAGTCAGGTTAACACTGCCCCCAAGCTTGATGCACCAATGATCATCCCTTGGATGGATGGAGACTATAATCAACTATCTGAAAAAAAAATCTCCAAATAGATAGTGTTTAAGGGAATAAATTCATTTTCATGTGACAAACTTTACCCTATAGGATGGCCTGAATGAGAAAAAAACCCTCAATAAGCTGGCCTTGATGAGATCCCCCTCAGATGAATCAGAGAAGGGGAGATTTTTTCCATCATAGAAGAAGTCCATGTGGGCTCTTGCGGTTTCCATCAATCTGGGACCAAGATCTCCAACAAAAATAGAAGTTTGAGATATTATTGGAAAACTATGATACAATACAATGTCTAATTCACTAAGAAGGTTCATGCATGCCAAATTCATGAAAACATCATCTATCATACCCCTTAATTGAGAAATACAGCTAAATATTGCTGGATATTTACTGTTTTGGGGATGGATTCATGGGTCCATATCCCCCAACCAAAACTAATTAGTTCAATTACATCCTTACTACTACCAAATTATTTTCCAAATGGTCTGAGGAAATAACATCATAGAATTCAGAATGAATTACCTCATCAACTTTATAAAGTCCCATATCATCACTCAGATTAGGGTCCCTCAAATAATATTGATAGACAATGGCAGAAAATTATTTTATATATAGTTAAATAAACTCTATTAGGATTATAATATCATGTCTAATCACACATCTTGCTATCATGAACTAGAAAATTGATAGATAGAGTCCATCAATAATACAATATAAAATATACTCCAAAAGATGCATAATAAAGATAAGAATACTTTTCCTGAAAAATTACTCCATGCCCTATGTTATATCCATACCACTACATCTAATTATACACAATAAATTCCATAATAACTGCTATACAAGACTGAGGTAGTGTTACCCATAGAAGCCTAGCATCCCTCTTTCTGAATATCCTACTATGGGAAACAATAAGATGACGAGACATCAAAAATATGGCTAGTTAAATTGGAATGAATTGAAGAGAAAATGTTTCACATAATGTACAACATTGAGGTCCACTAGAATAGGATTGCATAAGCCTTAAATAAAAGGTTTCACCTCACCTTATTACTCCAATGGGATTTTATTTTAGTCTTCAGAGCCCCTATGATACCACAAATGAATCCCACAAAGATGGAATCCTAATGGGAGGGACCAAAAATAATACATAAGCTCTATCATATTGAATATTACTCATTGGCTGCAGTCAGTGGAGAGCATGTCACACCACCCACCAATGTAAGATTTCTCATGAAGTACATTGAATAGCTGTCAGCATGAGGGTATTCACATTACTGTAAGTCCCATCATTTTTCCAGGTTATATGAAGTTAAAAAATAAAAATTAATCCTAGTTACATGAGATTAAACTATGAAAACTCATCCCTACCTCACGACATTAAAACTACACTCCATATTTCTTGGTCGTATGATGTTAAACTACACAATTCCTCCAGAACTCTGTATTTACTGATTCTAGTTGTTATCTAAACTAGGTTAAATAACCTACAAGGGGGTGGGGTGAATCAGGGTATGATAGATTAAAACTAACAATCCTTCGGATATTGTTTCATTGTTAAACAATATTATCTTCTATCTCTTACCCTTGTAAATGTAGGAATAGAAATTAAAGCATGCATGAGACAAAACAATTTTACTCAGTTCATCCTCATTGGGATACATCCAAGGAGCATACAAGGGAAATTTTATAGTTTAACAAAACCCATTAAAAGTGCACTACTGTTTATAATGTTCATAGCGAACTCATTGTCCCTCTTTGTTTACGACCAATCACAATTTGAAAGCTCACTGATCTCTCAACAGAAGTGTTCTCTTTGATTCTTCACAAGATCATCCTTTTATTTATTTAATAAATAATAATTAAAACTCACTTAGTGCATCATTAAGTTTCACGTTCATCAACATTATGAATACCCCTTTACCATAGTACTACTAGGAACTACAATCTTTCACACAACCTTTGAGTGTATTACTTGCAACTTTATCACTTTTGCGCACAACATTATCCTTTGTCGTTTAAAACAAACATGAACATAACTTTTAGTTTTTGGTGAGAAAACCTATTCTTGTGCTCAAATATATTCTTATGCACAACTCCCTTTGAGAAAAATTCTTACAAAATTCAGAGCCCTAGTTTTCTTTAAGGGCGAGCTATTGAATGAAGGGGTAGCTACTTATTCATAGACTAGGCCGACCTACAAGACAGATCCACAGGTATATTCTTTTCAGGGGTAATATTTACCTCAAGTTCATAAAACCATATTGGAAGTCACATTGGGTGCATAATCCTCTTTCATTCCGATCACTTCATCTTTATATCAAAGGCATATGAAAACTGAATTTCATGAAAAAACCAATATTTCCCATGGTTCTTTCATTTTATATATTTTTATGTTTCAATCTCAGAACTCCACTTGCATGAAACATTTAGATTCAACTTCGATATTTCATGAAAATACCTCCAGAGTATCCATTCCTTGGTCTAGAATCATTTTCAACTTAGCTTGGAAACAATATCTATGGAATTCCATAACATACAATGGAAACCTGCTTTGTGAACAAAAATAATCAACCCAAAAACAACATAATGTTACCTTGATTGATTTTTCCCAACACTTATCATCACAAGATATACAGTGATGCTCAAACCATTAGTTTTGGGTCCATCTATAATGATACTTCACATCATGTGACCCCTATCCTTACCGCATGACAATAAATTGCATGAATACATAACATCCCTTTTCAATCATGTCGATTCACCAATGTCCTTACTATGTGACGTTAACCTGCATGACTCTTATAGAACTATATATGGATTGATTCTCATTTCCAATGAGATTCGTAGATATGCCTCGATCCAATATCTTCAGCCAAGCACTACATGATACAAAATTCCTTTGTTTTACCCTCATCTATCTTTGTATTCTAAGGAAACCCTTTCTATTACTTGTTTCCCACACCGAGCATAACTCATGTGATCTTAGCAGTTGCGTAAAGGGATTAACCTCACAAGCAAGGAATAAAAGTACACAACAAGACCATCAATGTCTTAAATGGAAGACCATAAGAGGCACACCATGAGTCCTTGACACATGACGTTAAACTTCACAATCAATGTCATTGCTGCATGATGTTAAACAACAGAGTTCTTCCAGAACTACATGTGGTTTTTTTCTCATTCTCATGAGATACATAGTGATGAAAATACTTCCATCACTGGGCCCAAGCATAAAATTTCCATTTATTCACATAATCACACCTATGTCCTCATCACGTGACATTAAAATTCATAGAACTTCAAGAACTACATATAAATTGAATCATGTCATCACATGATACGTAGTGATGCCTGGATGTCTAATACTGGGCCCAAATGTAATAGTCATCATAAATAATTCCCACCTTTACATATGGGTCTGAGATTTGTATAATATTTCCCATTTAAGAACAATGTGGGACATGATTCTTTCCCTCACATGTTGCGTAGTGACACCCTAATTTACTATATTGTACCTAGTCACGACAATCAAAAATAAAAATTCCCCCTTCCTAGCATACGAGGCCGAACTATGTTAGAGACATCATTTAGAACTATGTGTGGCTTCATTCTCATCCTCATGAGATTTTTAGTGATACCCAAACATGCATCTTTGGGGCCAACTGCAATATTTCCACACATTAACGTCAGTTTATCTACATCCTTACCACATGATGCTAAAATTCTTGGTATTCTAAGAAGTATGCATAGATTGATTCCTACTGACATATGATACATAGTGAACCCCAAATTTCCACCCTTGGGTCCAACAACCATTCCCCTTTTCACATCAGTTCCCATGTCCTTACCACATGAATTCAAACTGGATGAAAGTAAATCCTTACCACATGATGATAAACTACATAGAAGTATATCCTTACCACATGATGTTAAACTACATAGAAAAGTGTTATACCCATAGATTTATTGAAATAGTTTTCTAAAATTTATTGAATTTTATTATATTTCTTATTTCACACAACACTGAAAATAGTAATTTTATATTAAATCATTGTGATTTATTTCATTATACACAACACTATGTTATCATGACATACAAAAAACATGAATTTTAATGTTCTCTTTATGGAACACCGAGGATAGTGTACATTACTCATAATATTTAATTTCTATGATGGCTTACGTAACACAAGAGACTAAGGGTTCCCAAACTAAAATATATTATTAAAAATATTGTAATTTAGCATAATAGAATATAAACTATCCATTAAGTTGATGGTTATGAATAGTAAAAAATAAATTATGAAAATTCATAGTTTAATTCATCAGTTAGAAATTAATTAGAATTGAATATAATAACCAATTGAATATAAAGAAAAATATTATTATTATTATAAGTTGTTTTACCATAATTAATTTAATTCATTATAATTAGTTAGTTATATTTATATAATATATATGTTATCTATTCAATAAAATATTTTTTATATTTATCCAAGAGATTTTATAGACATAAGATATGGACAAACCCAATTATATGCTAAAAACCTATATTTTTATATTAAGGAATCTTTACCAACTTTTGATGGGGAACCCATTTTAAATCAAAATTTTGGAAATTTTATAGATTTAATATATAAAAATGAACATAATATTTGAAATTAAAACATAATAACTGTGTTAGGGTAAAATTTTGGTATTTTTCCATGAAGTTTCATTCTTAATGAATGTTAAAAAATACTGAATTTTAGTTCAAAATTAGTTTTCCATATAACTTATTTATAAGTTTAAATTACATTTCAATTTGGATTAAAAGTTTAATTAGATAATATTTTTATCAATTAATAAAATTTATTCCCTTGGATGCAATTTCACATTGAAATTGGATATAAAAACTTAGCGAAATTTCTTATTATTTTTATTTTAAAAACATGCAGTGTCATCATGTTAGTGGGTTTATATTTAAATTAAATTCTACCAATTATGTGATTGAATTTTAAAAAATTTATTCCATTTTGGGTATTAAAAAAATTATAGTTTCTAACAAGTTCAACTTAGTTATTGAAAAAAATTATTAGTGAATGTAATTAAAATTAATTGCATTGATTGAGGTAAAATTAAGCATAACTAGGGACTAAACAATAAATTTAAGACAAAAAGGATCAAGAAAATTTTCCAGGAGACATTTTATGCCCATATTTAGACCCTATATTACCTTTTATATAATTTTTACAATTATTTGATCCACATTACAAGTGAAAAATTTAAGTGTAATTCATTTTTCAAAATATTAAAAGAGTGAAACTCCTCCTCCACTATAAAAGTTCTCCTCTACTACAATTCTTTACAGCTATACAAGAAATTAGTTATGAGATTTATTTTCTAAAATATACTCCCAGAAACCCTACCTTCATCCATGAAGCCTAAATTTCATCAGAAATCCTTCCAAGGAAGCCCTTTAGTGAAAATCAAAAAGAGTTACCCGATTAAGAGGTAACACCCTCACTCAAAATCCATTCATTTATTTTCATTCATCACTCCCTAAAATATTCTTATTCCATGATTTTATAACAAAACATGTATCTTCAATATACTATTATGTTATTATGCTAATTATTAGACATACACTTGTACACACTTTTATCTAACGGGTAATGAAAATATTTTTTAAGTGTACACTGAACTACCACATCACTAAATGATATATGTTAATTTTTCTTTTACCTCTTATAATTGTGGTCATTATAATGGTAAAAATATTTATATATTTTATACTTTATATTTATTTTGTATTTAATAATCTTTAATTCTTTTACAACACATACCTTTATACTTTCCAGTTGGTTTAAATACGATAATTTGATTGAGGAATTCTGGACTACTTCCCCCTCAAAGCGATGTGATTCATTCACACACAACATGAAATGTATTAAGGATAGGTTTAGTGAAATGATATTATATATATAATATAATAATTCTAATTGAATAATAGTATATATACATATATATATAAATATATTTCATTTACCTTCTTTATTTTAATACGATAATTAATCGTTAACAACTTTCATGCCTATGTATGACTACCATCTCCATGAATGATTTAACCAATTTAAAACTAATATTTTCTATATATTATTATAGTAAAAATATAAACAATATAATTTATATTTATATCATGGTTAATATTCTTGAAATCATAATATAATTTTTAAGACCAAATATATAATAAATTAATACACATGCGAAGAACAAAGTGAATATTACCCAAAGTGAAACCTTAACATAGAATTGTTAAAAAGTGGGTAATATAAAATAATAATCAAACCATATATGATATTATAAATAATAATATGGTTTTTAAAAAATTTATAATTAAATTAAATTTATTATACATTCTTATTGAATGATTATGATGAGTCTATGAAAAAGGTATGGGGATTTCACCTCACTTTTTATTTCTGTGAGATACATTCCGTGTTCACCACTAATTAATTTTCTGTGGTTTATATACATCCCAGGAATGTATTATATGGTTATTATTCTTAAATTTATAGGTAATTAAATATCCATTCTATGATCTTACTTTCGTGTAGTTTATTTTTCAAAAGATACCAAATCAGTAAAATAGTTTTGGTCTAAACATTATTTGTTTGAGAGTCATCTTTTTTATGAACCTAAATTGTTTTTTGTGCTGTATATACATCAGTTTTCAATTTTATATCATGAATATTATTATTTTAGAGATATTTTTCGATTCAGGTAATTTTATTTTCTTACATGGATTGTATGATCATAAGTAACCAAGTGGTAAGAGTTTATTTAATCAATATCAATAATTTTCAATATTATTAATTATTATGCAACATTGATGAAATATTATGATCCATATCTCAAGAAAACTCATGTGATTATTAATCCTCTAATTATTCAAGATATATCCATGTATTAGTACCATTTTTAGATTTTATGGTACTTAAGATAATTATGAAAATGTTTTTAAGATAACCTGAACATATTCATCCCTTCAGTCAGAAATCTATTTTATTTCAAAAAATATGTTCCAAAAAAAGTTTTCAAAAAAGTTTTAAAATGATACATAAAGATAATTTTCAAGGAAAAATTATTTTAAAAATGTTTTATTATTTTTGAATCATCCATTATATGTTTTCAGCTATATTTTAAAAGAAAAATGTTTTCAAATGTTTTAATGATTAAACAAAATATTTTTCATTAATAAATGATACCTTCTTCAAGAAATGCTTCATAATTATATTTCCAAGTTATATTCCATATAAGATGACATAAGTTGATTTTGAAAATTTCCTTATTGTAACTTATCCAAATGTTACATTCATATTATATCTTAAATTGTTTATATTTTTATTGAAGGATGATTATGACACCCATTTATCTTCCAATGGTTATATGATTTTGAAACCCATTTCTTTCCACATGTTAAGTTTATCTTGAAATGATTAGGAAACCTATATTTTTTCATAGGTTATGATATTATTAAGTTTTTATGATACCCATTTCATTTCATGGGTTTTGATATGTTTTTTGTGATTGTGGAACATTTATGTATTTTTTAATTATGAGATGGATGGGAACTATATCTTCATCCAATTCATTGGGTAACGATTTATATGTCATGTGATAGACATGGATAGAATAAGAAATTATCTCTGTTCAGTATTACAAGGATGGAATGAGAAATGAACTCGATTCAGTATTACAGGGATTGAATGAGGAGTGGACTCGATTCAGAATATAGGATTGGAATGAGGTGTGCACCTAGTTTAGTGAAGGACTTTGTCCACTAAGATGGCCTTAGTAGTGATGGATTGAATAATATGGAAATAATCATATATTCTTATGTGTCCTCCATAATTCCATGTTTTATTCCTCTATTATTCTTTCGTGGATTATGTTCTTTATTTCCTCATTATTATATTCTAATGATGAGCCAATATTTATTCTATGATTCATGTTTATTATCTTTGATAAGTAGGGCATGGTCTTCTATATTTATTATCATGTTCTCATTTTGTTATGATCAAGAGTATGGTTACACATTTCCATTTTCAACCCTTATTGAGAATCTGGGACCACCCCTTTTAATGTTTCCTTCCCCCAATTTATGAACATATGTATTATGTATGATGTGTATAGGAATGGTTCTAGTCAAGAAGAACCTAGTGGGAGATGATATACCTCATTTATGTACGAGTGTTTATGGTTCCATTTTTACAAAGGCACTACCATAGTACGATATTTTAGAATTTGTGTGTACAATGTTTTAAGTATTCTGGAAATGTTAGGTAATGTTAATGTATGAAAAGTGAGGGTAACTATATTTGGTATCAGAGAAAAGGCTAAGTTATCCTATTGAATAAAGGATAATAAAACCTTAGTGAGAACCCTAAGGAAATGTATAGAGATAAGTCTAAGGATAAAGAAAAGTATAGGGAGATGAACTTTAATTTTGGGAAAGGATAGAGTGAGTTGTTTCCTCAAAATACATCCTTATATGGAAATTAAAGTGGATGTGGCTCTAGAAAAGATGTACCTAGGGAAAATAACTCTGAAAAGATGTTTTGGCATTGACATGGGGAGACCCGTTACACGATAATGGGCCTTTATTCAAACTTCGATTGAAACTCTTAGGGGATATGCTTTGGGAATTAATAAACTCTTCACAAACTATCATGAAGGATTTATATAAAAGTTGGCTATGAATAACCAAGGATGATCCTAGTGTTCCATAAATGTTGGAAGGTGTCATTATTTAAACATCTTATAAGAAATTCATTTCATGACTATGTGGTTTTTTCTATGATAATTAATTCTTACACTATGATTCTGGTTTTAGTCAATGGAAGGAACCAGAAGGAATGGGATTAGTGTTGAATGGGATGGAAGATTTTATGATGAGCAGTCAAGTGGGATTATCAATCTAGTGAATGATGTTGTGATCATTCCTAATTATTTTTCATAGAATATGATTTACAATGTGTACTATTAACAACTCATGGAATCCCCAAGGAAGAAAAATAGAGTTTGATGAGAGTTTGTGTAATGGATACCATAGAGGAAAGAAGATTTAGTTTCCTTTATGTCAAGAATGTGGAAGGAATCACCTAAGTGAATGTCTAAGAGGAACAATAATATGTTTTAACTTTTGAAAATAAGGACACAAAGTAAGTTATTTCAAGGGGAAAATAATGAGTTTGGTTGATGAAATGTATGAGAATATTGGCCTCCCTAATACATCATCTAATGTTAAGCGTTTTAAGTGTGGAATAAATGGTCAAAATGTAACTCAATGTCCCAATTGGAAAGCTCCTGAAGAAAACCAACAAAGTGGTGTGAGTAATGGTTACATTACTGACGATGAAGAGACTACAGATGAAATGTGAAAGGAAAGAGGTATTATGTAATAGGATGTGGTATCCTTGTTAATGGATTAAAGATGAAGTAATTGAAGTTTTTATTTATTTGGATTCAGGAATTATAAAATTTGAAATATATACTGATTTCCCAGTTTATGTTTTTTTGATAATGATTTACAAGAATATGTTGAATTGATCTGATGGAATAAAAAAGTTATTTAAGGGCATGGTTATGTCCATATAAAACACATGATTATGGGAAAGATAACTACTAATATGTTCCTTATGTTTAGATACTGTTGTTTGGATAAATATATGTGGGATATGAGTATGTAAATTGGATGGTATTGATTACCTTGGAACTAATTAAGGTCTTATTTAAAATTATTTCAAGAAATTTTGGATGAAGTTTAAAACTTCTTGTATTTATGGAATATATTCAGTAATCTATGGAATATAGAAGAATGCATGTTTAAAAAAACGATGTACGGTAATTTATGTTGTTACCATGTTCCAAGAGAATTTACTGAGAGGGTATTCACATGTTTTGAATGTGAAACCCAAGAGTTAATTTGTGATATATGGAGGATCAATGTTAAGGTTATTTCAAGACTTTATTCCTAATGTTTTGGAGTTTCATATTTCATAGGGTTTATAAGGGTAACCATTCGTGAAATGTTTAATTTAAAATTTAGAGTAAGTATTAATAAATTGATATTATACTAAAAACCTATATTAAAAGGCTATTTAGAGACAACCCTTATTTCAATGATGTACATCATATTTTGGAAATTATATTATAATGTTTTTAGAAAAATACATCATGTATGTTGGATGAAAACCAATCATGTCCTGAAAGGATGCGGGTCTTGAACCTGTGATCGACGGATGATATGGGTTTCACACCTACCACTAGCCTACACAATGTCTTAGTTAATGTATAATTATTTTTGATGAATAATTATTTATGATGAAACAATAGTGTTACTTTTTTATGTTTAGATATTAATGTATTAAACAAATTGATTTTAAGAAAAATAATAGATAAATAATTATACATTTTATTCTTTTATGGGCCTTAATATATACTAAATGTGTATTTTAGTGCTTCAGGCATCGAATTTAATTTCTGCACATCCATTTCATGAAGTAATGGATGAATTAATAATAATTATAAGAACAAACAAAGAATGAAATTTTGTTTATAGAAAAACATCAAGTAAGTATATTTCCATTTATTTTTGGTCAATAATGAATTACTCAAACACATGAAAATGATAAAAGTGTTGTCATAATACCTTAACGTTTTTTGAACTGATGGTCTTATAAATCATCACATATTAATGAATTTGTGAAACTCAAAATTTCGTTGATCATTCACTTATTTTTGATTGATGACCTCAATCAGTCCCTATAAATATTTACGCTTTTCATCAATATCCAATCTTCACTCCCAATCTATGTTCTCCCATGTGGAAACCTAGTTATATGTTATTTTGGGTAACCATTATGGTTACAACTTTACATTTTTAATGAAATTTATAGTATTAATTTTTATGATATGGGTTTCAATGAAATTAATTTTAAATAATTAAACCTTCTGATACCCCCAAATATTTTTGAGGTATAAATTCATTTTAAGGGGGGTAGAATGTAACACCCCAAGATTTTGTGAACTGATTTAATCTTTTGATATTTTTTATTTCACAAAACACTGAAAATAGTTATTTTATATTAAAAATACATGATTTTATTGAGTTATACACAACAAAAATTTATCTAGGACTACATTTAGAATAAAAATAATTGTTCTCTACACGAAACACTAAGTTTTTCATACATTACATCGTAGATTGACTTACCTAGATGGATTGCGTACCACGCAAGACTGAGTGTTACCAAACCATATTATATTATTAAAAATATTTTTATTTAATATATTATGATATTAAATAGATTATAAGTTGATGGTTACGAATAGTGTAAACTAAATTATGAAAATTAATTGTGGAATTCATTAGTTACAAATTAATTATAATTTAATATAATAAACAATTTAATATAAAGGAAACTATTATTATTATTATTATAAATTGTTTTTCACTAATAAATGAAATTAATTATAATTTGTTTGTGATATTAATATAATTTATATTTTATATAATCTATCAAATACTTTTTATATTCATCCCGTAGATTTTATAGACATAAGATAATAACTAACCCAATTGTATGCTTAATGCCTTTTTTATATTAAGGCATTTTGATTTCCTTTTAATGGAAAACACATTTAAAATCAATTTTTTTAACTTTTATAGATATAATATGTAAAAATAAACTTTAAATCTGAAAGAGGAACATATGAATTGTGTTATTTAATATTTTTGTATTTTTTATGATGTTTCATTTTTTAATGAATATTGAAAAGTACTGAATTGTAGTTCAAAACTGCCTTTTCATCTAATTTTTTATAAGGATAAATTAAATTTTAATTTTTTTAATTCAAAATAAGGTAAATGTTTTATAAATTAATCTAATTTATTTTCTTGGGACAAATGTTACATTGAAATTGGATAAAAAATCTTATAAAACTTTTGATCATTTTTACTTCTAAACCCCGTAGTGTTGCCTCGTCAACGAAATTAAATTTAAATTAAATTATTATAGTTATCTGATTGGAATTTGAAAAAAGAGATTAAATAATAGGAATAAAAATAATTTATAATGTTTAATCAGGTCAAATTATTTTTTGACCAAAAATATTATTGAAATTAATTAAAAATAATTACACTGATTAAGATAAAATTAAGCTTATCTAAGGACTAATCCTTAATCTTTAGACCCAAAAGACCTATAAAGTTGTCTAAGAGAAATTTTATACTCATATTTCGACCCTATAATCCATTTTCTGGAATTGGGTTCAATTGTTATCCACTTTTCAATTGAAAAAGATGTATTGAATTCCTTTATCAAAATATTACAAGAGTGCCACTATACCCCCACTATAAAAAGACATCCTCTCCTAAACTTATTTAAACCTATAAAACAATATATTTTTTGCCATAATATGTTAAAGTATACTCCCAAACCCCATAAATACTTCCTTGAAACCTCAAGTTTCTCATAAATCCTTAAAATTAATCTCTTTGTTGCAAAACAAAAAGAGTTACCCGATTAAGAGTTAATAATCTCCGTCAAAATCCTTTCTTTTATTTTCTTTCTTCACATCCTAAAATATTCCTATCACATTATTGTATAAACACAATAGTATCATAAATATTTTAGTATTTTTTATTGTATTTTTTTTAACTACACTTACACACACATCCATTTAATGGGTAACAAACATACTGTTTATGTGCTCGGTGAACTACAACTTCACTAAACGATGACTGTTCATTTTTCCTTTATCGCCAATTATAGTGGAAATTATGATGGTAAATATATTTATATATGTTATATATTATATTTAATATTTATTTAGTCTTATTTGAAAAAACATACCTTCGTACATTCCATTTGGTGTAATTATGATAATTTAGTTTGAGTAAGTGTGGACTATCGCCCCCTCAAAGTGATGTGAGTCGTTCACACACTACATAGAATGTATTAAAGATGATATTTGTGAAATTATATGATATATATTATATAATAATGCTACTATAATAATTATATATATAAATTTAAATACATATATGTCATTTACCTTTATTCATTCAATATGACAATTAAATAGAAACAACATTCATGCATACATATGGTCTACTGTCTCCATAAACAGTGTATTCCATTGCATACTTATATATGCTATATAATATTATAATACAAATATATATAATATATATTATATTTATATACTTTTTTAAATTATATTAATCATTATATAATTATGAGGACCAATGATATAACAAATTAAAACACATACGAATAAAAAAGAGAATATTACCCAAAGTGAAACCTTAACATATTTTTTTTTAATAAGTGGGTAATATAAAGACATAATAAAGACATATATGATATTATATATAATAATATAGTTCTTTAAATGATTTGAAACAGATTTAAATTTATTATATAGTAGGTTTTAATGAGTATGACAAGAGACAAGACACAAGGTAAGTGAATTTCTTCTCACTTTTTAGTTTCCATGAGATACATATCATGTTCACGACCCATTACATTTACGTGGTGTATATAATGACCATGAATGTATTATATGATAATTATTATTTAATTTATGGGGAATTACATATCCATTCCATGATTTTACTTTAATGGGGTTTATGTTTCAAAAATCTATCAAATTTGTAAAACAGTTTTGTCTCAATTTTCCTTCTTTGAGACTCAATTTTTTATGCACCAAAATTATTTTTCATGGTGTATATAATTACATTTTACATATTATATAATGAATATACTTATTTTAATGATATTTTAAGATTCATTTAATTTCATTTTCTTATATAGATAGTATGATCCAAAGTAACCAAGGGGTAAGTGTTTATTGAAACAATCTCATCACTTTTTGAGACTGTGAATGGTTATGATTATTTGTTGAAATATTATGATCCATATTTCAGGAAAAATCATGAGTTTCCATATAATATATTCATTCAATATATATCCTTGTATTATAACCATTTTACACTGATATTTACTTATGATAATTATTAAAATGTTTTTAAGAAAATCATCATGTATTTCTCTCTTTGATCAGAAAACTATTTTATTTCAAAAACCATGTTTTCAAAAATGATTTACAAAATGTTATAATATGATATTTGAAGATCATTTTCAAGGAAGAAGGATTTTAAAAATGTTTTATTGTCTTAAAATATTCTTTTTTACATTTTAAAATCTATTTTAAAATTAAAATGTATTCTAAAGGTTTTATGTTTTTTTAAAAATCATTTCTTATGAAAATGTTATTTTTCTCATGAAATGTTTTCAAAATATACTTCCAAGTTATTAACTATATATGATGACTTCCTTTCTTCTTACACATTCCATTATAGGGAATTATACCAATATTCCATTCATATTATTTCTTTAATAGTAAATGTTTTAATGGAATAATGATTGTGACACCCATTTCTCTTCCACAAAATATATGCTTTTGACACCTGATTCTTTTCATCAGTTATTTTTATGATCAAATGATTATGTAACCAGTATTTTTCAATATGATATTATATGATTACATGATTATGATATCCATTTTATTTCATGGGTTATGATATCATTTTTAGTTATTGATTCATATGTATGTATGATTTGTTTATGAGATGGGTGGGACCTATATCTCCCTCCAATGCATTGGGTAAATATTTATAACTCATGATATAGACATGGATGGAATGAGAAATGAACTCATTTCAGTATTACATTGTGGGAATAAGATATAAACATATTTTAGTATCAAAATTATATAATGAGGAGTGAACTCAGTTCAGTAATATAGGGTAGGAATGGGGTGTTAACCTGGTTCAGTAAAGGAATTTTTCCACTAAGTTGGCCTTGGATGTGATGACTTGAATACTATGGATATAATTATATATTTATATGTTTCTTCCCCAATCACATGTTTTATTTCTATGTTATGTTTTCATGACTTATGTTCTTTATTTCCTTATAATTATTGTCTTATGAGATACTAAGATTTATGCTAGGATTAATTTTTATAACCTTTGATACGAATGGTATGATATTATATTTTCATGATCATGTTAGCATAGCCTTATTCTCATGATTATGATTTCATATATCCCTTTTTTACCTATATTGAGAATATAATCTCACCCACTTTTTTGTTTCCTTCCCCAAGGTTATGAAGATATGTATTATGTTTAATGTGTCAATGAAGGGTACAAGTCAATAAGTACTTAGTGGGAGATGATTTTTCTCATTTATGTACCAGTGTTTATGTTTCTATTTTTCCAAAGGCACTATACAAGTACAGTCTTTGGGGGTTTGTTTGTATAATTTTTTTAACTATTCTACAAAATTTAGGTAACTTTAATGTATAAAAAGATATTTTTTTATACAAACATCCTTAAAACATGACATTAAACTACACAAAGGAAAGTATGTCCCCACTGCATGATGTTAAATTGGGAAAACCATAACTCATCATAATTCCTTACCTCGGTCATGTAGATAACATGGTGCTTCCATCATCGTTTAATCACCTCAATCCATACCCCAAAATTCATGTCTCAAGCACCTAGGGTCAACTCAAACCTTTCACTAAGCTTGAAAAAGAAAGGATATCTATTTTTTTACCATGATACTAATTCATAAGTGTTTAGAACCACCATATAGAGATATATTGGAACATTGTAAAGGGATTTCTGATTCTCATGAGCCTTGCTTCACCATGGTGGAACCTAACACCCCATTTTGTTTTAGGTTACCTGTAGAATGATTGTACCATATCATCTATCATTACCTAAGAACCTTATTCCACTATTTAAAACACTTTCACCTCTAGATCATAAGGATGTTGGGGCAATTTTCGCCCTGGGCATCCTAATTATGGTCTTGTGTAACATCTCCAACATTAGTTCCATTAGTTTCATGACCATAAACTACCCACACATTGGTTAAATATTTATGACCATAAACTATAGAATATAATGGTCCAAATCATAACACCTTAATCTTCTAGAGTTTGAGACACAAAGATTGTCAGGGTGAATACCCACAAAGGGTAGCCTGAGTAAAAGTCATGTCTTCGCTCGCTAAACTATTCATTCCTAGAGTTTAGGAAAAAATTACAGCACAAATAAAGGCATAAATCTCCTGGGGTCTACCTTGAAACCCTAGTAAATTACAAGCTATAAGTGATGGACCCCTCTATAGGAAAACGTTATAGTAATGTTTTTTCACATTTCCTCACTATGAGAATATGTTCTCTATGTGGTGGGACATGTTTTAGGATGTTTGAATCTTTCTTGGACATTACCCTTCCCTAAAATCACACTTCATGATTTAAGGTACCTTAGATAAACCAAAACCTTCCATATCCCTGGGAAAATATATCTATATTCAAGGGACCCTTTCCTTGATTATTAATGTATACCTATGGCTCTTGTATATGTGCCTATGGACATCAACCAAATTTGACCCTTTAAAAATAGGAAATTCCAATCCTTGTGAGACATGATATCATCACAGAATAAATCAACACATAAAAATGTATAAAATACTCTAGGTATGACTGTCCCATATCATCCTCCTAATTCAAGTACTTTGGAACATGACTTACAAGTCTATATACCAAAATATCTAAGGAGTTCCAAAAATCTCAATTTTATGTCACCGTGTCTTGTAAAATTTCTCAAAGTCATAATAATTCATTTAATTCCCAATCCTTTGGTGGCCCACAACTCATGATTCAAAACCCCACGACATAGGGATCAAGAATTTAATTATAACTAAATTTCCCTAGGGTGGTAGAACCATTCCGAGATAGGGTTTTTTTCATTTCCAAAATCATCATCTAGATGTTTGAGTCTTCAAAAATGTTTCGTAGTATTCATAATGAAGTGGAGGTCATATTTTTCTTGGTTATTCTATAGATACATAAGAGCCTTGACCCACCAACTAAAATCTTCACCTCATTTTCAGAAGAGGAATCCAATCGTTATGAGCCTTGGAAATATCACGATAGAACCTGGAATCTCAAAATGTCATGGGACATACCTAGAATGTTTGAACCATCTCATATTCATGAACTCAAGATTTTGGGTTATTATCTACATCATCTATATTCCAAATACCAAAGTGGACCTAGATTCCTTAGTATTTACCCCTATAACTGATATTTCCTCCATTAAGATTCCATATCCATTGAAAAAAATCAACTTCAACGTGCTATTACTTGACTATGCACACGTGCATATGGATCATGAATATGATTCTATGGTCATTAACCAAATAAGTCACTCTGCAAAATAGACTTTCTAATTATTTTGATCCCTTCCAAAAACAAGGTAGAAAACAACATCACAGTGTATTTTTTGAAATTCTTAGCATGTCTACACTATATCCCATAATCATACAACAGATCCGAGTTAAAAAACCTAACCTAGATTGATATAAGGTCTAATATAAGAGACCCAAAACTAAATCCATATAAGGATCGAGCTAAAATACCCTAAAATAAATCCATATAATGTCTGGGATACAATACCTTAAACTAAATCCATATAAGGTCTGAGATAAAGGATACTAATATAATTACATATATGGTATGAGATAAAAGACCCAAAACTAAAGAAACATTAGGTCCAAGCTAAAAGATCCTAAACTAAAGAAACATTAGGTCTGAGATAAAAGAACCTAAAATAAATCAACATTAAAGTGGTCATACTGAAGAATCAATATTATGATAATAAACAACATATATTCCATAATAATTTAATAGAATAAGGTGATAAATCGAAAAGTTAAGTTAAAAATGATGCAAAGGCGAGTTACCCCTTGTAACATCCCCATCATGGATTCCACTAAACTGGTTCCCTGTAATGGGTCCCCACATGACCTCAGGAACACCTACCCATACGCTAAAGGTTATAGACAAGTAGTGAGGGTCTCATAGATCACTTGAGAATACTATTCTCTATTTATTATAGTAATTCATAAAGGAAGAAAAATAAACACTGACAGTAATCATGCATTACCAACCAATTCCCAAAACTGTGTACAATCAAATAACCCAATAGTGAATATACCATGTCATTTTATATACTTCCAAGTGTAAGGAAAACCTAGAATAAAGATAAATAAATGAATCCCCAAAATGGGTCCTGAATCCATGTCTGGATCCCTCATCTATTTACATATCATTCCCAATCAACCCATAGCATATGTCCTTTTCCATTGTCCTGAACTAAAACCATGAAATCTATTAGGGTACCCAATGAAAACCAAAGTAGGCTATGATTACAACTTATTAGGCCACCACCAACGGGGTATATAAAATATCATGTCGAAAAAATGGTTTATTCATGTACTAAAATGAATAACATGGTAAAAAAGAGATGAACCAGGTGTTGTTAGTCAAAAATAACACTTACACCATTTTCATGTTTCCTTTCTAGGGTTAGACATTTCCCTCAATACACTAAAGCCTATGTCAATCAACTACTATTCATAATGGGATATGTCATGTTCACTATCTCACTAGGGAAAACATTTCACAAACAATTACACCACACATACCATAGAGAATCAGTCCAGGTAGTCTCATTCAATACAACTGTTAGCAGAATAGATTCTTAGTCAAACCCATTATCACATGCATTCTAGGGGTGTAGGTTTAAAGCCTCACTCCAACATGACCTGTAGGCATAGAACCTCAACTCAATACCACATATACCACCAAGCCATATGCATATGCTTCTTTAATCATATAACATTTAACAAACATAAATGGTAACCATTTAATACATTCATAATTTTCTTACATTGTCCCAATTAACCTATTTTTAATTCACATTCTCTAGATAATCAATAAAATTTCCCCTTACAGTTCAACACCTATTTAACCCAAAAAAACTGTAAAATTGACCCTTTAATAAAAGTTAAAAACCAACCATAATTCCTATTAGTTTCATTCCATTATCCAAGCTAATATATTACCACATTTATCATGGGATCTAAGTAAAAAAAATTCAATTATATAATTAACATTTTAGTTTTCATGTCCAAGAACCATCACACCTTGTCGGTGTCCCGTCACCTAGTCAACTCAACCACAACCCATCCCATGGGGATTATGAGGGGTTTAATTAAACATTCTCCTAATAAATTTATCATTTCTACCAAGGGAAACCAAATAGAAAACACAACCACACCGAAGTTCATCCACATACACAATAATAAAAAACAAGATTATGTGATATAACTTATAAACTACCTACCTCAATTCTGAAGAGGAATTCTCACTTAAAACTATCCTTTGATTTAGATTCGAACACCTATAAATGCCCCAACCTAAGATCCACTGGGAAAAGCGGCATTTAGGGATTCAAAACAAGAATAAAGGCTACAGAAGTCCAAATTTGGAAATATAAAATAGTGGAGCATTATAATCACATGGGGCTTTGATTAGTAACCCAAAACACTCCAAAAAAATTAGAAAAGGGGGAGATTGATACATGGGAATCTTGGGAGAGTCTGGTTCATCAAAATTACTACTTGAGAAGAATTGATAAAGATATTTGGGTAAGAGTTCATAAATATCAAGTGGGGGAAATGATAAAATACCCCTTCTTAAGTGGCTCGTGGTTTGGCCAAATGGTGGGCCAAACCCTCAACCAACTATGTTCCACCCTCTATCCAAAACAAGGGTTTGGACATAAGAGGGATCCCACATGGTTGTTGAAATCATGTGATGACTATGCATGATGGATCCATTCAAGTCTGTATGGTTTTTCCTTCTCCCTTATACAGTTTCTTCAAACCATGTTCCATTCCTCCTATAACGACATTTAGAGTACACAATTACTACTAACCATGTTCCAATAATGAATCATGAACTGGATGCTCTAGTTCTCCCTTATTTGTTATCTTGAACCCCTAGAAAACACTTGAGCCTCCACATAGACTGTGAAAACATTCATTGGCCATTTTAAGGATATTTAAACCATAATTTTAAATAAGATCATACCTCCAAAATTATGGGATCATACGACCTCCTCACCTTACAATGGCTCATCCTCATTCCACACTCCTAAGCATTACTGATCATCCATTGTAAAAATATGAGGCCACTAGGACCACATATCTATTTCCCTCTCCCAAGTATCTTCCTAAACATTACTATAATGCAAAAAAACACAATACAAAGGCACAATATTTACCCAAAAGTCTTTCTCACGTTGATCTACAATATAAATCATATTCTCGTCAAAGGACATGTCATCAAAAATCATATAATCATCAACATAAATCATATGATATTGGTTGGGGTGATAATTCAAAAGCTGTGAAAGATTAAAAACATCATGCATCAAACTATACCACTGTGGAAAAGAGAATCGACATTCCACCTGTTCGATCTTATCAAAAGTCTCAAACTACCCCACGTACTTGTGTGCCAGTATACCTTATATATGAATATAATGGTGACCCATCCATTGAGACACCTAAAGGAACAAAAATATTCCACCATAAACTCAAGAGGTCGATGATGTTGATCTATAAATTGATTATTACTACTTTGTGTTGTATCCATATGATTCTGAATCAACTGAACCTATTGAAATATCTCATACATGAGACTCATCCTCCAAAAAAATAAATTCTCATACCTTCATCTAGCACAAATGGAAACCTAAAAAGTCTCCCATAGATTTCATCATACGATCCCATCTAAATCTTCCCATTAAACAATTTTTATAAGATAACTCAGAAAGAACCAAGTGATTCTCCCAATATAAACCAAAAACATGGAACCATGCACTCAACATGTCCTCTAGCACTTGGATAGTCTGCTCTTATTTCCCTTCCTTCTCTAGGTTTAAATTCATACTCAAAGACACATGTGTATGATGTTCTTCCAACAACCCCTACAAGAAGCGCAAAGTAAAAAATAGTTCATGTTATGAAAATATAGTTCTTAGAACCCCGTTCTTCCATACAATTTCTCAAATTTATAACTCACTTGACTTATCAATATAAAAAGTCCCTAAAATTGGTAATAAATATTCCACCTTGGTCATTCGATGCACAACTACCCAAATTGAATATTTCATATGAGGAATCCTCAACACACACAATATAAAATCCATAATTAGTTCATCCCATTTCCATTATAGAGTGATAAAAGGTTGTAAAGAAACACATTTCCATTTATGATCATCCTTAACCTACATTCAGGTATAAAATCATATCATAAATTTTGAAATCCATTTCTTCATCCCTAGATACAAATATTGTCTATGATGATAACGATACATTTTGGTAAAAAATAACACACCACACAATTGGATTAATTAAAATCATGCATCAAATATTCTAATAAAAAGGTAGTAAAAACAATGTGATGATAAAAATAAATGATCTCATCAAAGCCAACACTCTAATAGGAATGTGAATCCCCACCTTCAAGTCCTTCCCTAAGATTTAAGCACTCTAGATCCTCATACTTTCTCTCCTTGATCTAGCTCAAAAGGGTGGAATTAAATTTGAAATATGCAAGGGTAATTTTCCCCAATCCATCATAAATATCTAGGTGCATCTCCTTAGACAAATATATTATCCTTCAACCAGAAGTGTATTCCTTAACTGGCATGATTTGAGTCTTTTGGATCAAATCATCTGCAACATGGTTCCCCTTTTCGGGTGTGTATAACTGCTCAAAATCAAAGGACTGTATGTACTCAACCCAAATACATTTCTAAATACATAAATCATGATGAGATATGATGTAATTGATGATTTTATTATTGATATACACTATAAACCTCTCTCTCAACATGTAGTTCCACCAACACTTTAAGGAATAAACAACCAATTCTAATACAAGAACCCGCGTACGGTAATTTTGTTCATGAAAACTCAACTATTGAGACCCATATGCCACAAACTGGTCATTATACATAAAAACTATCCCAAGACCAACTTTGGATGCCTCACAAAAAAGGTATATTCTTTACCCCTTATGGGTTGGATCAAAATCAGTATAATTTTCATCTACTTATTTATCTCCAAAAAACCACTATCACATGACTCAGACAATTAAAACTTGTTTAATTTATTGGTTAATCTCTAGTGTGGTGTTTCTATGTGGTAAAAATCCTTGATAAACATTCTATAATATCCCAATATAGCTAGAAAACTTTATCCATGAAAAAAAATCTTGTCCTGCTTCTAAGATATAAAAACTCGAACTTTCTATGGGTCCACTGACACACCTTTTTCAAATATTATGTCACCCAATAAATGTACCATATCAATTTGTAAATGAAACTTGGATATCATTGAGTATAGACTAATTCCTCTTTGTGTTATCAAAACTATTTCAAGATGTTTAGTATGATCTTCATCAGTATTGGAGTACACCAAGATGGAATCCACATGGAAAAATAGAAATTGATCCATATGCGGGTGAAATATTCATTTGATTAGGGCCATGAACACTAATGATGCATTAGCCAAAAAGATTAGAATCCTGAAAAACTCATACAACCCATACCGGTTTTGAAATTAGTACACGATATATCAAAAGGTATCACCCTCTTATGATGATACCCATATTTTATTTCAATCATGGAGAATAAATAACCTCCTAAAAATAGTCAAAATGATCATGGATTCAGAGAAGGGGGTATCTATTATTTATTGTCATATGATTCAGCTTACAATAATTGATAGTCAAACACAATGACACATTAAAATTCTTTGAAAGAGAGGTTGGAGATCCCTAGGGTGATGTGCTCAGATGAATAAACCCTTTATTATCCAATTTCTCCAACTGAGTTTTATGTTCTTGGAGTTCTATTAGTTCCATTATATAGGGAGGAATGTAAACTGGTTCTTCTCATGACAAAAACTCTATCATGAACTCGACATCTCTATCAGGTGAGATCCCAAAGAAGCATTCAAGAAACACATCTTGAAAATTAAATACAACATGAGTATAGAAAATCTTTTCACCCACCATCATTAAGCATAAGACAAGACACTTGGGCTGTATATTCACCCATCTACTGACTGACTGGACCTAAAAAGCCTTCTTGAATATTTCACTCCCTATAGTGAACATAGAGTTCTCCCTTAAGAGACACAAATATAACCCTATAATGGTAATAGTCAATACAGACCTGGTATAACACTATAAAATCCTTCCCAAAAATCATATAATAACCTAATATTTCAAGCACAAATGAGTCCCATAAAAAATGGTACCCAGTAACTTCAAGGTAACACTCCTCACATTATTGGATATTTTTTTCTCACACCCATAATGATGTACTAATCAATATAAACCTACATATATGTTCTAGTTCAAGGACCAACGCCCTTACAAATTTGGTTGATATAGAATAATGTGAGGTACATGTATCAAATAAAACACTAGCACATGAGGAAACTATAAGAATAGTACATCAAACAATGGATGTTCCGACCTCACTAACTTTCGGTGTAGGATTAACTAAATGATGGTGACCTATCCCCCTTTTGTGAGATCTGGTCTATGTTGTAGGTGATACACTACCCTTCATGTGAGTATGGACCTTCCCTAGAGCAACACAACCACTACCATGATCAGCACAACTAGCCATTATCTAACTGTCTTCCTGATATGGGGTATCCCACCCCCTACCTACACCATGTACTGGACATGGTCTTCTATCATCACCCACCAATTGAGGGTTTCTAAACAACCTTTGTACATGCCCCATCATTCCATACTCTCAGCACTCAACTGGTGGTCAAGGACACTAAACTCACATTTTTTTTCATCCTACCACCCTAATTATAGAAAAAACAATCACTATTATGTGAGGATGATTCTCTTTTATGAATAATTTATCCACCATCTCCATGGTAAAAAATTTCAAAGAAGTTATTCCTACCAATATAAGTAACACCAATGGATCTCCCAACTAGAAATGCATGTGCACCATCAGATTCCTCATTAAGATTTCTTTATAATATGAGGTCATGATCCACCACTTCTATAAATCTCTTTTTGTGGAAAATATTCACTTTAGACTTGATCTCATTTCGAATTCTATCCTGGAATCTTCATTCTGTGTCTTCCTCAAACAATTAGAATGTTGGGATGAAGCATTGCAGGTGATTGAAGCAAATAGCATAATCTGTCACAATCATAGTCCCCTAAGTCAAACTCATAAACTCTATGAACTTATTCTACATCAAGGTATCTTGATAGAATTGTTCCAAAAAAGATTCCTGGAACCCCTTCCACAACATGACCTCCTACTTATCATTCTGAACTGATATGTCACACCAGCGCTTTGCTTTTACATACAACATGAATGTCGCCAACTTGAATATCTTCTTAGGAGGAGTCTCTAAGTGATCAAGAATCATTTTTATGGACTCTATCCAGAACATGGATTCCTTTGGTCCACCCTCTCTAGTGAAATTTAGATTTTGTTTCTATAAAAACTCTCTAGTAAACTCAAAACAAAATTTACATGACCCTCTATGGGTCTTGTTCCAATATCTACATAAAATGATCAATGTTCTCATGGAACTTATCCACTCCCCTATTACCCTGGATCACCAAGATTTCTTGCACCACTTTTGGAGGATAATTATCAGAAATATCCTCTGGTATCCCAGTCATCACACATCATTGTGTTTTCATTTCTCTAAAATACCAAACACACATCTCAGAACAAATAACATAAAACATCCACATTTTGATCAAAATAAGGTTCTCCACTTTCCATACACATCCAATTTTGTATACACAATCTAAAAAAACATACTCACATCTATATTACTACACTTATCCACCCCTACCATAGGTCGTGGTTAAAATGGGGTAAACCAACTCACATAGTCAGTACAATTCATTAGATTCCCTTTTTAACAACTTTATATAACAACATGAATTATTCTTAACATGAAACATTCTATCTTTTACAACCCATTAAAACTAAAAATTTAACCCATTTATTCCCTTTCATTAATAAGTTTTCCTTATATTTACCAATTTTCATTATCTTTAATAAACACCACATCTTTCAAAATTTCAAAGACATTGGAATGAATTTTATCCCTCATGTCCCACACGTCTACACCATATGTGCCTACCATGATGCATTCCACCTATATCCCAAATTCACATTCGCATACCATTCCATCCATGGAAAAATATTATTAAATAGTAAAATCACACAATAAGTTCATCAACTAATGGTGAAATATCATCAACTATAACAAAACACATAAAAACAACAATCCCACCTTAGTTACTAGGGGTTTTCATTATCCATGTGTTATATACTCCCATGCACGAACTTATTTTTGAGGCCCTCCACATCATAGTCTCCAGTTTACTATCTCCAACTAGTACGACCATAGAAAATAACCTAATATAATACCTTTTGTAACTTCCCCAACCAATATTCCACTAATATAATGTCCCATGTCACGTGACCACATAACCTCAAGCTTGCCTCCTCATATGCCAGAGCTTTCTAATAAACAGATAAGGTCAAATAGATCACATGTGGAGACTATACCATCTTTATCTAAGCAATCCACATATGGTAAAGCATGAAATAAGGGAACAAAACAGACTAACAATTAACATTCATTTCCAACCGATTCCCAATACTGGGTACAATCGCACAAAAAAATAGTCATTATGTTATGTCTTGTCAAATAGTTACAAGTGTAAGGAAAACTCAAAATAATGATTAATATAAGAATACCCAAAATGGTTCTAGACTCCATGCTTAGATCCCTCATTCATGAATATCTCATGCTCAATAAACCCTATATAATAAAGATTTTTCCATTATCCTGATGTACACCAAGAAATCTTCTTGGCAACCCAATAGTGACCTGAGTATGCTGTGAGTACCACTAATAAGGCCACCACTAATGATGTCTACAGAATATAAAATGTAAAAAAATAGTATATTCATTTACCAAAATAAATAACAAGTTAAATAAGATATAAAATAGGTAAAGTTAGTTAAAAATAACACTTACACCATTTTATCATTCTTTACATGGGTTGGGAATTTTTCTCAGAACACTACAGACTATGTCGTTCAACTACTATGGAAAAGGGGATAAGTCAGGTTCCCTATCTCACTAGGGAAAACGTTTCACAAACAATTAAATCATAATTACCTTTGAGCCTCAGTCTAGTTAGTCTCATACAATGAAATTTTTAGGGGTATAGAGCCTCAGTTTTACACCCCAACCCATGTATTCTAGGGGTGGGGTTTAGAGCCTTAGTCCTACCTGACTCATTTGTGTAGAACCACAAGTCAATACCCTATAAACCACCATTCCACATTAACATGAATCGTTAATCATATCATATTTACCAAAAAAATTATAATCATTTAATACATTCATCATTTACATTCCTTATCCAAATTAATCCTTTTATCATTCACATTCCCTATCCAATCAAAAATAATTCCCATTATAATTCAACACTCATTTAACCAATTAACATTACATGAAATGACCCAGCTTGACAAGTTAACAAACAGACACAATTACCATTATTTGTATTACATAACCCAAGATAACAGGTCAATACATTTATTATGGGATCCAGGTCATAACTACTCAATTCTACACTTATCATTTCATTTTCCATGTTTAAGAAGTGTCACACCCCATGGGTGGCCCTTAAACCGATAAAATCAACCTCAATTCATCCCACAAAGATCCTAAGGGGATTAATTAAACATTCACCTGATCAATTTATCATCTATACTAAGGAAACGAAATAAGAAACACAACCACACAGAAATACACCCATATATACATAAATAAACAACAAAACTATGAGATATTACTTGTAGAACACTTATCCATATTCCAAAGATGAATTCTTCCTTAACCCTATTATTTCATTCGGATTAAAACACACTTCGAAGCCCCAACCTAATATCTAGTAGAAAAGGAGGGTTTTCAAGAATTAAAGAAAAATAATGGACATATAATACCTAATCCAAAAGAGAGAAAAAATTGGGGTGTTAGAATCACCTAGAGCATTAACTCAAAACCAACAACACTCCAAATTAATTATAAATGAGGGAGATCGATCCTTAAGAAGATTGGGAGAGTTTGGTTTTTCACACATGCTACTGTAGATGATATAATGAATACAATTTTTTAGGGTTTCATAAATCCCAAGTGGGGAAATTGTAAAACTCACACATTTTAGTTGTTGGATGGTTTTGTTACCTGTTTGGCCAAATCTTGAGCCTATTATGCACCGCCTTCTGTCCAAAAATGGGGGCCAGATCGTACATTTTCCTAGGAATATTGGACAATTCAAGAAATTGTGCGATGACCATGTGGGATTTCTCTATGCAATCCTACACAATTTATCCTCTACCTTGCATGATTTCATCAAACTGTGCACCCTTTCCCCATACAAGAATGGTCAGGGCACATAGTTACTACTAACTATGTGCTAACTGTGTAACATGCTCTAAATGAACCTATTCCCCCTTTTGTCATGTCTGGAACCCCTAGAACACCCCAAATCCTCCATATAGACATGGAAAAAATTTCATTAACCGTATTAATGATATTTAAACTATAATTTGAAATATGAACTCACCACAATGAATTACGAGATCTTACACCTCGAGGCTATAAAAAAGAATAGTGTTGAGGAAAGATCTCCCAAGAAACCTAAGAAGGATGGTTCACTAAAATAAGAAGTTTTTATTTATATAGTATAAAAGGAAACACCATATATATTTTCAAACAATTCATGAGTTTTGTTACAGATAGAGGAAATCTTAATCAATAAAGAATTACTTAAATCCAGAAAATAAATATAAGGGCTAATTTGGGGGAAGGAATTTTTGAGAAAACATGTTGAAAAGATAAGAAATATGACCATGATTCCATAAAAGACATGATTATTTTCCAAGACCAAATATAATTATAAATTAAAATAATGAAAGAATAGGAAGATTATAGTGATAAAGGGAATAATTAGTTTCACATTAAAAATTAAAAATTTCATGATAGGTTATCAAAAGCTAATTACCCAAGAGTTAAAGGAATTTTATGTGGGAGGTGTAAACAAGATGGTCATATCTCATAAGATTGTATGATTATATTCTTATAACAAAAAATGATAAATAAGATAAATAAAGATCAAAGATAGTGGGGTCTTTTTTATTTCTAAAATAAAATATGTAATTCCATAAAATAAAATCATAAAGATATAATCTAAGACTATGTTTCCCAAGAAGATCATTATTTGAAAAAAATAAAAAATCAAGCATGAAGAGTTATCTTATAGTTGGAGATAATGCAAAGGAGTATATTTTTTGAAAATACAATCTCAAGAGTTCTTCCCTCACATATAAGAAAGTTATATCTACCATTTTTACTTTTGTATTGTGTTTATTCTTTATTTTTATGTAATTAAAGGTGATACATATTTTTAGGGGGATAACAGAGGATAATAGTATACTATAAAATTTTTATGAAATATATATTTAAAATTCTTTGACATAAACAAGAATGTGGTATCTTGAGGATAATTTTGATAAAGATACTGAATAGGATGATGTGAATCTTGAGTTTACCACTTGATGGGGAGAAATATGAAAAAGATTCTAAAGGATAGCATAAATGGAAAATCTATAATTTTGGAAAAGTGCTCACAAATCTTGATTAACATGTTCTGTTTATAAATTCCATCATCCTTGATTTGAAAGAAAATATTAAGATGTTAAAAGGGGGAATATGAATCAAAAAATAGTAAGAAAGATAAGAAGAATTTTTTTTGATTTTTAAAACTAAACCACCTAGTTGTCTTGAATGTTTCTAATAAATTTTTGAGATGAGTGGAAGGATTTAGGAATAAATGTTCATGAAAATAAATTTAAAATTTCCTATAAACATGAAAATATATTTGAAAACACTATAAGAATATATTTGGGGTCAATATATTATTTTAATTAGGCTCTAGTCTTCTTTGATGTCTATGATAGTACATCAAGTTTTCTACACCAAGAATTTCACACATAGACTTTGAGATAAATAATTTTACACATAAGGATTTATGTTAAATTATAAAACCCTCCTTAAAGAATCATTATATTTACTATCAATAATTGAAATAGAGATAAAAATGAAAGAAGAAAAAGTTACATGAGTTTTTAATAATAATATGGAAAATACATCCAACGGGGGAGGGGGGGGGGTTGTTGGACCCAAATAGTGTTGAATTATATTTGTTTTCAATAATTAACATTTAAATATGTGTTTAAAAGAATATATTGGAATGAATTTTTTGTAACCATGTTTTTGTGTTTAATTAGTGATGATTAAAGTTCCAATAGAATATATAAATATATGTTATTTTTTAACAATTATATTAACTTTGAATAAAAACGTTAGATTTGAAAGTGACATTATTTTACCAGTTATATGTTGGAAAGAAAGATTTGATATACATCCATTGAACATAATATTAGAGATAAAATCACATGTGATAAAAGTATTTAGTTTCTACCAATATTACATTGATGTTAAATATCTCTTAAGGACTAGAAAATATAATTTAATAGTTTAGGAAGCTTCATCAATAAGGATCATGTAAAAATTGTTTAAATAATATTTTTTGAAATTGATATGTTTATATTAGTTCTATAAATAATTAATTTTCCTAGACAATATATCCTTGTGAATAAGAAGATAAGTTGGCTATTATTGGAGAAGAATAAAAGTATCCCAGTATATTTATAATTATTCATACTATGTTATATTATATGATTAAGGAAACATCAATGTGAATAAAATACTTAGATGATGTTCAAGAAACAATTGATGTGTTGGTGGCAGAGGGGAAAATTTATTTTTTAAGGAGTTATTATTTATTATTGGGGATTTGAAATTATTTTGGTGGTGATTAAATATGGTTTTAAGTACTTAAAAAATAATTTAATGTTTTTAGATAATTTTAATAAGTTCTATAAGTCTAAGTGAGGTTAACAGGAATGTGTAAGATATTAAATATAATTATAAAATTGGGACAGTGTATTGGAGTTTATGCTATGATATAGTACATTTTTCATGTGGTACTTAATATATTTTATTGATCCATAAAATATCCTAGCGCAAAGGGAAGATATATATTGAATTTCATACTATAATGTAGAAAAGGCAAGACCACTCAATAAAACATAGTATATTATAGTTGATATGGAATATATGGTTCCCATATGTAAGATTATATTGAGATATAGAAGATATTTTTGAGGATTATAGTGAAATGGGGAAAAATACTACACGCAACGTGATATGTAATTTGTTACATTTGACATATAATGTTTTTCAGAGTATATGTAATATTAAAATTGGAACATTTTAGATTTATTATAGAGTATATAATGATATAGAAGAAAATTTTGTTATAAATAAATTGATATTTAAAATATTAGATTTACAATATTTGTTTTGTTAATTTTATGAAATGAGGTCATTCTACTGTTCTAAATTTTATGATGTTGAGTTGTTCTTAAATGAATCAAATAGAATGATTTTTTTGTGTTTATTCTTGATTCATGTTGATTTAAAAAAAATGATAATAATATAGGAATATTCACAAGTAAGTTCTTTTATTATGAATAGAATATATGAAATCAATATTTAAGATCAAAAAAAGATATTTTACTTAGTGGTATGTTGGACTGTAATAAAATCACAATGTCACAGTACAGATTTTATGGAATTTCAGATTAAAATATTACAAATATGTTACATGATAATTATAATATTATATGTAGAAAAAAATATGAAAAAGTATTTTTATAATAAATAGATCTGACCTAATAGTATTATGTATATATTTAGAGTCTAAGAAGAGGAGTGTTTCCAAAACTACTATGAGATATCATTATTTGTCCTGGAGGAGATTAAGATAAGATTGATTGTGACCATGGTATATATTATCTACTAAAGATCATAGTAGATAATGTATAATAAATTAATATGACTAGACTATGATATCAATATTTCATAAAGACTAAATAGAGATTGTGGCAGCTTTGTTGTGATTTCAATATAGGAGGCATGCTTTTGAAAGTGATTCAGTTGATAAATATTTGGATAGAAAGTTGTTATTTCTATATAAGAACCAAAAATTAGAGATTGATGAATATTTGGAAGAGGAAAATATTTGTCAATGTTCACTAAAGATAATTTTAGTTACTACTAATAATACTTATAGTGGAACAAACATAAACTTCTTTTTGAGGAGGGAGACCTGGTTGATTCTAAAGCCTATAAAAAATATGTTGATACTTTATCTATTAGCTGTTTCCATGAATTTTCCTGGTTAGTACCAGGATAATAGGGTCAAGGATATTCCCTTAAATGTGATCCTCTTAATTACAAAATATAAGTAGTTTTTGAGTGGGATAAAAACCATCGTACAACAATGATTCATTCATCCACATTAGAGGTAAACCTCACTAAAAATTCATATATCCCTCACTGTTTTATTTCATAATTTTTTTAATTTATTGAAAAAAAATTGTTATAAAAGTGTGTGAGTTCCATTCATTAAATAAGTAAAAAGGTAAAAAGGAATATATTTAAATTTACAAAAATTCTCCAAAAATAATTCCCCAACCTTAATCTTAGTGTGGGTTCACTGATCCTAATAAAACTATATTAATTAAAATGGAATTATATTCGCAATAATATATTCATTAGTATATTCAATCATTCATCAATTTTTTATAAGTGTTACTATAATTAGTTATTTATGTGCACCCATGTTCTTCCATCAATAAAGACCTGGATGGGTAGTCCCATTTTGAATTATTCTAATTGAACATTGTGTCTATTCCATCATATATCTCACAAAAGAATAGATGAGAAACCTATATATATATATATATTTCATATATCTATATATTTATTAGCAATTATTATTGGTCCATGAATCCTGGATAACTTCATCTTCCTCCATGTGTAATTTTCATTAAATATAGAGTCAAACACAATTTGTTTGAATGATGATTTATAAAAAAATTATTTAATTATTTAATCCCTTAATATTAGGTCCCATGATTTAGGGATATTATGAAATAAATTATACTATGGAGTGAAACTTCAAATCAACATTTAATATTGACTATTAAAGTGTGATAAGTTCCATTACAACCCAATATTTTGGTAAACTCATATCCAAAAACCCCAATAGAAACCTCGCTTATAATCTCTCATCATATGCACTAAATCCTTCGTTTCCTTACATCATGTGCAAGTGGCTTCTACCCTATAATTCCTATAACATAATAAATTTACTACATATCACAATTGTTTATGGAGTCGGGTATAAAAAATATACAAAAACTTATAGAGTTCTTATAGCTTAGAGAATTGTGGCCTAACCAATTCTACAAAGAGTAACGACTCAAAAACAATAGAATTAATAACATAAAAAATTATCGAGGGATAGATTTATTTGGAATGGCCTTCACCATTATGAAATTGAATCATGAATTATTGTGTAAGGTACATCATATCTCAATATAGTGTAGTACCAAATTATTATGGAATTACTTCACACCACACATTACTCCTCAAAACTCCCTAGGATAACCCTTTATGTCATAACAAGATCTGATATAGAATGACTCTTCTTAAAAATAGAAACTACATCCACTCTCTCAACTCATCACATCATCATGATCTATTTTATGCAATGATATCCTCTAAAATATAGTGATCATAAAGTCCATGTCTTCTATTCTTCTATAGAATTATCTAGTATCCACAATTCTATTTAATATTCAGCATTATTCTATTAGATCTCCTCAACCACATTTATTTATAGTTATCCTTAAACGTCGTCTTTATTATTCTTTATCCATTTGAGAGAGAATGTGATATTCCATGATCTCCTAAAATAATGACTTCTTCACAAGAGTAATTGTTGTTAAATATTAAACAATTTATATAAATAATGTATATTAGAGTTCTATAAACTCCCTTTAGTATATGGATTTCATATCTAACTACATTCATAATTTCCTTGCATTACACCATCAGTATAGATAATGTTTATAAGAGATCTTCATCCCTCGGTGGACTTTAAATATAACATCTAGTATAAAATTAGTTATCCATCACATGGGTCTATAAACCCATATTTTTCATCATACTCCATAGGATTCTAAAATCATCAATAGTTGTTTATAAGTTCGTCAAGGAATGTGTTCTCTTCTATCCTTATGACGAAAATTCCCCACATATTCTAGCTTCAAATTAGTTAATAATTACCTTCTTAAATATTTTCTCCCTTAGTAGAAACATCATATCCTGCAAACATAATATACTAAATTACATCTCTCCATTTTATTTCATTATAATTCTATCATGCTTGAATAGTGTAATCAACTATTAATAACAATTCCAATACAACATAATTCATGAAATGAACTTTATATTCATGACATGAATGAGAATATTGAAAAGAATGAATGGTTCTATGAAATAGAGTGATTAAAACATATCTATAAAATAATTTAAATTATTCAACTTTTTTTAAATAAATTCATTAATAGAAACACACACAAACTTCCTATTTATATTTTGAAAAACTCTATGTGCATATCATCCCATAAGACTTATATTAATTAACCAACCTGATTTCAATTGATATGGAAAAATAAAATTTTATCCTTGACCCACATGGTGTAAAACATAACGAAATTTCCAATTTATAATTGGAAATAATGGATCCCACTTTTAATGTGGTTTTATTGGGATTTATATAAAGAATTTTTTTTAATAATTCCTTTAACAGACCTAAATAACGTGGGAAATAAAATAATAATCTTAATGAACCCAATCCTAGTATCATGGATCCAATTCCATCTTTATTACATTAGAATAAGATACAAGGTATAAAATCCCAAAGGACGGAATAGTTTAATAGTCTTAAAAAACTTGATACTTACATGAGTCTTACAATAGATTTGAAAACAAAAATTACAACATAATTTTTCCAACAATTACATTATCACCTCTATGATATCCTTCCACATAAAACATAGTACACTTTATGCATTCTTAGGGAAAGAAAAAAAGATAATGGAGTGATCAAATGATCATTAAGGGTTTAGTACAATAAAGGCTATCATGAATCAATAATAATAATCGACTTGGTACGGTATGTAACTGAAACACATTCCATATAATTAATATCTTGATCATAATTCTTCAAGAATAAATTATGATCATGTAATTAAAAATAAATAATCACATGTGATTGAATTATTAATTATGGATATTCTATCTATTCGAATAATTACATGTAATATCAATAAATGAATTAATAATGATGTAATTGATAATGTTGGATGATTGAATTACCAATATCAATCCTCAAGATGGTTACTTTTCAAGATATATCCTCAATAATGTTTAAATATGTGGGTAGAAACATGTCTAATTTGGTGAACTAATTTGTATAATGAGACTACTAAATGAATCAAGGTGCTAGATAAATTTCATGCCCCACCCATCATATAAAAATTTGATTACATTGTTTATATGAAAGGGAGAAACACAGACAACATAAAAAATTTCATCAGAAATCTAGTATAAAAAATGTGAATACTTTATCCATTATATAAACAAAAACAAAAACCATCCAAAGTAATATGGAGAATGGTATAAAAATAGAACATCCATATTTAAACAAATCATGAAACAACCAATAAATTAATAAGGATTATATCAATACTAAATATAACTAGTGTATGATATGAAAAATAAAGGGATTATATCCTGGATTAATATAAATACCATAAAAATACCGTTAAAATTATTCTTGAGCAACATATCATTTTTATTTATGGTAATTAATTTTTAAAATGTAAAACATTTTTAAAATAATTTTATGATAAATAAAATTTAGAAAATATAAATGAATCTTTAAAACCTTTTGAGGTCCTAATGGTGAAAAATAAAATACATATCTTATACATTAAAATAATGATTCCTTTTACATTTTCCATACTATCCAAACATGAATTATTTTCAAAATGACATAATAATCATTTGTAATTTCTTATTTAGTAAAAAATGTGTAAAAGTTACACTAATAAACATATTTAAAGGTTAAAAACATTTTTTAGTTCAATTTTAGAAAAAATTATTTTGGACGAAAACATATTTCTAACCGAAGAGATAAATGGAGTCATATTTTATTAAAAATATTTTCTCAGTAAATTTATGTAAAAATAACATAAAATGGTAATATTACATAAAAATATCATAAATATACGTTTCTGTGAATGTAAAATGGGTTTATTAATAAATGGTCATGTAATTTCCTTCAATTGATATTCAAGAATAAACAATCTCAATTAGAATGATATTGTGAAATAAACCCTTAAAATGATCACAACGTTGAAGTGAGAATTGGTAAATGAATCAATTATGTTATGAACTATAAATCCACATAAAATAATTGGAAATAAAATATAATATAATCAAAATTAATTATATATATAATCATTGCATGAAATAATCAAAGTTGAATAAATTTAACCATGTGAACAACAATTGAGTTAAGAAATCCCTTGCCTCTTGGAAGCATTTAATTAAAATCCCATTAAATGAAATAAATAAAATTAAAAATTTAAAGACTATGAATAATTTATTATTCATGATATTATATGAAAATGGGGCAGTACATACACCATATAATATAAATTATGTGAATTACATTATAATGTGGTTCAATGAAATGTAATTGAGAATAAATCCCTTACCTCATGCTTCCATTTGATAGAACATTCTATAAACTCCATTATAGTGGTTCTAAACATGTTTTTAAATTACATGAGAACCATTTTGATATTTACAATATCATATATTATTATTTTTAGAACAACTTATTACATATTCATTAATTCATTATTTTCATTATTTCGGGTGTTAATTTACTTGTTTTATTATATGTGTTTCATGATAAAAGATCTGGTTAAAATGCATATTATATAGTTATATCATCTCAAGAATAATAATATTGACATAATTATTAATATTTTACATCAATTATACTTTTAAAACCAATTTTTGAATATGGTTATTAAAAATGAAGCATGTTATGATCATGGAGATGGTAATCCATAGGTACACATGAGTAATGTTTCCATTTTTCAATGATAATTGTAGATAGAAGTAAAGTAAAAAAATACCTTTCAAGAATGTCCATAATATCATATATACCATATTATTTAATTAAATTTACTTATATAAATCATTCATTTGGTGTGGTGATGAAAATAGAGTCACATCACTTAATGAAGGTGGTAGTTCACATGTACAAGAATAATGTTATCATCATATTACATTTCAAATAAAGAGTTAGTGAGAGTTGAATCAAATTGCTTTGTGAATTGTTACTCTTCCATACCCATGAATGACATTATCGTATCCCCTATGGAATGGAAAGTAATAAATATATATGATATAATGAATCTAGTGGAATAAATATTTTATAAATATCATATATATACATTATATCCATCATCATAACCAACTATGAATGGTTGTAATAGAAGTATGAATGACATCTGTTCTAGAGGTGGAAGTCCACCATACACAAAAACAATGATTTCATAATCCATTTTATTTAAGTGGATATGGTGGTAGGAAATGAAAATATTATTAAAACATACCAAGGAATTTATGATACTATTGTTATAATATCATCGTGGTTTAATAAAAATTTAAGGAGGTGGGGAATGAAATTTTTTTAAAGAATATCGTTGAAGATGATAACATTTTCTTCAGGTATACTCCTTAGGTTCTTAATAAATCATTACATGGTTGGATTTCAACCTAAAATAAGGATTCCCAGATGAGGGGAGTGGTGTTAAGAAGTTATTAGTATATTTATTGTCCTATCCAAATAGGTGTGAAGGTGTAATGAAGATAAGATATGTGGTAACATATTATAAGTGGGGGAGAGGACACACATGGAATTTTTAAAAAGAACTAAGTGATCCCAATTTTTCTTATGTAAAAAGTTTCCAAAATGATACCTTATAGAAAATTATTGGTTTAATTCCTGAAATAACTTCATCCAATAGTTTCTATAAAAGTTCATATTTCATTTTACACTTATCTTTTTATTTTCACCCTCTGTAAACCAATTTTTACCATAAATGTGATAATTATTTTTTACTGTTTTCCATAATAATTTTGGTCAAAAATTATGTTGAACTTATTAAAAAAATAAATTATTCTAATTGAAAATATAGAATTCATTTTTCTAAATTAAATTCACATAAGTAGAAAATTTAATTTAAAATTTAACCCACTAATGTGATGAAAAACTACATTTTTAAAGTGAAACTTTTCTAAAGCTTAAAAATATTATACCTAAATTTAATATAATCAATATTAAAATTAATGAAAATGGATTAATTTATATAAAACAAAACTAATGTTACATTAAAACCAGTTTAAATTATAATTTAAAATAATAAATTATGCAATAAAAAATATAGTTTTAAATTAAAATTCTGTACTTGGGGTCTTAACCTAGTTATGAAGGAAACCCCATAAGCATGCATCAAACTGGGATCAATAATGGGTATCCTTATATTTAAAGATTTATTGGGATGTTGGTGAAGGTGGAAAGGCGTGGGGTGTGGGTGATCGATGGATTCAGGGATGGAGATGGCAGGGTGTAGGGGGCGTTTGGGGGCTATGAGACATAGGGTGGGGCATCCTCGATGATGATGACATAAAGAAGGAAAATGGAAGTTGGGTCAAAGAGATGATGCATATAATGATAGTGTTAGTGTAATTGGTTCATCCAGATGGGATGATGTTTTCAAACAATCTGGGTGATGGCATGGCGAAGTGATGTAATGATGATGGGATTCTGGTGGTGGTTGAGCGGCGTAGAGAATGGTCAATGGAATTCGGGTCAAGGAGACATCATGGAGAAGGCCAACAATGAAATGGTTGGTTTTTTCAGATGATAGGTGGTCTCGATAAAGTCTATGAAATGGTAGGGATATGTGATGGAATGAAGGTGAGATGCAGCAGGTAGCGCTGTGAGTGAGGTGTTTGGAAGAGTAGTGGTTTAACATATGGATATTCTCAAAATAATATATATGGGTCAGATATAGAGGTGCAGTCCCCTGATGAGGATAGACCATGGAGAAGATTCTAGAAATCATCACAGATTTTTAATAATGAGAGTGTATCAGTTTTTCATCGGTACTAGGACCATGTAGTCATGCATTGGGTTTATTTGATGTGAAGCTTTACAGGTCGGTTGTAGTTGATAAAAAATTATCATATGGGTGGGGATTATTGTTGGGTGTTTGGTCCTTGGTCTTGAAATGGACTTGTATTAAGGCTTAGTGTATCTAGTTCTACTGACCATGTAAAGGTTACCTCTGAAACTTTAAAAGTGGATTATCCAAAATTAATAAAAAGATGAATCCTTCATGCATTCAGTAAATTACAAGTAAATATTTTCCACCATCCATCAAAAAATTATTTTTTTAGAAAAATTCCAAAAATAACCACCTAGATAATTTTAGTGTCATTATTTAAAAAATAAGGTTTATTGTTTGATATTAATTTTCAAATAAATTTAGCAATTAATTTTAAATTATGTATACAAGGCATCACTAAACTGTCTTTTAGAAAAAATAATGATTTTTAGAAAACAATTCTATTTTTTTCTTAAGATGATTATTATTTAATTTCTAACCATTATTTACTAATAATAATTTGCAAAGTATATATTTTCATAATCTAATTTATCCTAATAATACCATCCATTCCAATGGTTAAGTTATAACTGTCATATTATTTAATATTATTAAAAGTATATTGTTGTTTGATAAAACACAGTCTTGCATGTGACACAAAATATTGAAGGCACTCATGTTCCCGTTATCATAAGCTATCAAAATATTTAAATTTATATTAAAAAATATATATTGTAAAGTATATGGGTGTTATATTTTTTTTTATTTTTTTTATTTCGTGTCCCATACGTTATTAAATAAAATTTTATTCTTATATAATTTTGGGGTCTTACAATAAATCTAAACAAAAATATTTGAAAAAATGTGTTATTTATAATGTTTATGAATATTAGAATAAAATATTCCCACTATAATTTATTTATTACTCACTATAGAGTTCATAAAATCATAAAATAACATAACACATCCTCAAAAACCCATTATAATACAGTTAAGAATACATTGTAAATAAAGAAAAAATAACATAACTGTAGCTTTTTTAAAATGATCATAACTTTTTCTATAAGCCTATGATCAGTTTTATAAAACATTAATTCAAAATATATAATTTTTAGAGAATTTTTAATAGATATAAAAAAGAATTATTCATTATACGTTACCAAAAAATATAAATCATTTCATTACAAACTAAAATATTGGTATAAGACAAATCTTTTATTAAAGATTTCTTCTTTTTGGATAAAAAAATATTCATAAGGGACCTAATTAATTTTAAATACCCTTAACATATATTAATAAAAATGATTCATTTTTGGAATTATATTAATTAACAAATATTGGTAATGAGTATTATCATAAAACTATATGCAATTATTTACACCACCATGAAGTGATGTATTTTCTTCAATATTCCATGTATTTAAATTCATGTGTTTAATTGTTTTTTAACATAAATTTCTATCATAAATTACCATAAAATCTTTAATGATTTAGAATGGGTACTTAACATCATTGTATAAAAATATATCATTTAAAAAAAATGAACTTACGTTTACTCAAGTATATTGAACAAAACAAATTCTCAAATAAATTTAATGGAATGTATAACACACTCCATAATTATAATATATATTAATTTGGATTTTTAATTGTCTATAATTCATTTCATATCATACATATATTTCTTCATTAATGGAAATTTTTATCTTATTAGAAACATATTGGAGTATATATATTCAATCCAAAAATACCTTCAAATGAACACTAATTATTCGCAATCATATTATACATATTTTATACATCCCATAAGACATTTATGTCACTTATTTATATCTCTATTTTTTTTAAATGTTATATTATAATGGATACAAAAAAATTAATGTAGATAGATTCATCATGGATGACTTTTTCATTAAAATCCACTAATCCAGCTTCCTATATCCCTCATATATTTTTATAATCCAATTAAAATATCATAAAATTGTAGGTTTTAATTTTAACTCATGATGTAACTTAAAAAAAGACAATTTATATTAATAATAATTATTAGAATGTAATAAAAATATTATTATGACTTCTTACACATTAAGTAAACTTTTCATTCTTTATAATTTAGTGAAATAAATTTTGTACTCCCTTAGGGATGTTATTAATTAGATTTATCATCTCCAGGCCATGGACACTCCAATACACATATTTAAGAAAAGTTTCACTTGAGCATTATCTTTTTTATAAATTATCATTAAAAGGTGTAATATAGGGTATATTAAATGGAGATGTTTATGATTCATTGTTCCCCCCAAATCGATGGTTATAGTGTCATTTTTTAGGAAACTCCATCATTTAGTGAGAAATAATTCATTTAGTACATCGAAAATACAAGTTCACTTTCTATAGGAGTTATATAATTTTTCATATTATTAAGTATTAATTAGCAAGACATGTATTATCTCATGGATATCTTTTTTAATAATACTTCAACCATAAATTTAAAAATTCATGGTATCAAAATATAATCCATGATATAAACACTTTATTGAAGCTTGCATCTCATGATGATATCAAGGCCTTATGAAATAAAAATCGTAATATTTTTCCTTTAAAAATAGATATAAAATTATATGACATTAGTAACAAATCCAACCATGAATTACAAGGTTCATAAATCTCCCACATTGATTTTGTTTTATAATTTTTTTGTAATTATAAATACTGCTATGATTTTTAATGCGCAATAAAACACATTAAGAAACATTTTCACTATATATATCTCAAATCCACACTTGAATCAATCTTATATTTCATAATGTATTATAAAAATATCTATATATTAATAATATTTAGTTATATATGTATGTGTTTTTCATTATCTCCAATTTATAACATAATAAAAATTCAAATAAGTTAGAAGTACAGTAGAAAATATAACCCATAATATTGGAAAATTTATGTGTTGAATATACAATTTTAAAATTATTTTCTCACGTATAAATTAAATGAGTAATATTTCCTGTAATTATACCAAATGATAACACAACTAAAATTTATTTCAAAGAAAAATTGACAATAATTATCATATTTTTGAAACATCATTAATTATGAATAAATTTGTATATTATGGTTAAATTTATTTTTCTTTAACATAAACATTTTTTAAGACATGAATGTATTGAACTAACATAGATTTTAAAACTACATAATTCACATCCATATTCTATATAGTATTCTACATGATTCATGGCTTCTTATCATCAACAAAATCTTTAATAATTCCAAATATCTCATAATATGGGTCCAATATATTAATAAATTCTAAAAAAATGTTATTGAACGTAATTATTTTCCAATAAAGTTTGTTATGCCTATCGTTTTTATATTTCTGAGATTCATCATTTCATCACCATAAATGTTCACTAATTTTTATGGAAAATTAATGTAAAAGTTATTAATATATTTCATTATCATAAAATGTTTCTAAATTTTTTTAATCACCCACTCCATTGCAGGAATTTTAGGAATACATCATGTTTATTTAATACTGATTTCGAAAAATAAGAATTTATATATTGTGTCTTTAACAGTGGAGTTACATTACTTATATTCTAGATAGATATTTTTTTTCTTTATTATAAAAAATTTTCATGTAATTTATTTCACCGTAAATGTTTCCATCAAAGACACATTATTATATGATACTCCTTTTGTTAGACAGTTTCTATATCATCATTTTTCATCTCACACCATATAATTTTTTGGATTTCGAGCTTTAATGGTTTCTATCATATTCAAGTCACCTCCTTTAACAATGATTATTTTTTCGTGTGAATAATTTATCATTTTATTTGAGTCTTAAATATATAAAATTACTAGATTATTCATTGAATAAGGAATTTTCAAGGACCATCACTCATTTGTTTCCTAATGACCCCATCAATCATCATTAAAATATTACATTTAGAAAATATGGCTTTATAACTTTCAAATGAAATATTCTTTATTAGAAGAAAATATATTGAGATTCAATTTACTTTATTTTCTACATCTAAAAATAAAATCCTTTGATTCATTAGCATTAGAGGAATTCAGAAGAGTATACTTTTCCATTATTTGATCAATCTATATTTTTGTTTCTACATAATTCATTCATTGTTCCTTTATTTGTATTTTCCCTTCACCAAACATGGTAAGGTCAAAAATTATTTTCCACAAAACATATATTTTCATGCTTGGTGGTTTTAAATTAATATCCACATTTCCAATCATTTATCGTTAAATCCTTCAAATTTTATTTTTTAGTAATTAAATATTTATTTATATAATTGAATCACTAAATTAACATTGGATGAAATCATATTGGGAAGCTTCAAATAAATACATCAGATTTTTTATTTTAGATTTTAGAAAAAATATTGTATTATAAAACTTCGGTATTTTAGATTCATGTTATTATCTCAATATTATATTGATATGTTTACCCATTTTACAAAGAATAATACTCACTTTTTGGGATGTTATTTAATAAATTGTAAAAAATATTCACATGGGTTATTGACTGATTTTATGCATGAAAATCTCTAAATATTTAGTGAAAACATGTGAGGTATAGTTAATTACTTATGAGAATCAATTATATAATATCTCTTCATAATCAAAGACTAAAATTTTATAATATAAAGTTATATTGATGTCAAACCCATATAGACTCATGACCCAAATATTATATTTTCAATTTAAATGTTACTATATATTTCATGTATTATTTTAAATTTAATTATAGTTAATTTAAATTAAAAATAAAACTATAAATTGAAATGTAAATTCAAGAAAATAAAGTAATAAAAATTTCAATACTTATGATAAATATTTTCCTCATTTTAAAATTTAATATAAATAAATCCATGGTCTAGAATTCACTATCTAATTACTAAAATTCTATATTCATATAATCAATAACACTGCTATATTAAGTAACTAGGTGATCCAAAACTATATTTTTAAATAGTATATTAAAACTCATCCCATGATCAAGAACAAAATTTTAAAACTATATGCATTAAAAAAATTCCTCAAGGAACAAACAATGATATTTATAATTAAAAGAAGACTATTATGATAGGATGAGCCAATGTATGAAACTAAAATAATTGTATTTTTTAAAAAAAATTAAATAATTCATTCATCATTTAGTATAAATCAAATTATTTTATTTAACACTTCCATATATTCAATAAAATTGAAGATTATATTCAATTTTAGAATGGAATAAGGTATTAATGTAATTTAATTTAATTAAAACTATTGATAAACAACCTTACAAGATATCTATATAGATTCCGCATCTATTAATATTTCTTCTCTAAATAATTTACCCCATATTTTATAGAGAATTTTCCCCACTAATAATGTTTAAATATATTATAAAACAATCGTTCAATGAATGTATTACCTTAGATCATGCTTTAACCCCATAAAATATTTAGCACATGTATCATACTAAACTTATATATATTGAATTTTACTTCTAAATAAATTATTCTTGTCATGATTAGGTGTATATTATATTTTAAAAAAATGTAACATAAAATTTTTATTTCATTAAATCATAACATTTTTTTATTTAATTAATATATCCATGATAATTTTAAATATTACAATTGTAAAATACACATAAAGAAATAACATTATACGAATAATAAAATTTGGATTATCATGATTGTCTAGAAATTTCACAATGGTGAGTAATAGTGTAAATAAATGTAGAAGAATAAAAAAATGATATATTAGTAAGGAATAATGTGGACCATTTATAAAAATTTAGTTAAATGTTGAATGAAGGATTGGAGAGGTGATTAAATGTAGTAATATGATCGTTGTAATAGTAACCTAATCTTAGGAATACTAACCTGATAGTTGGAATCATATATTGGACTCAAAATAGTAAAATTTCATATAAATATTACTTATCCAGAGAAATTTATGATAATATAATTATTTTAATTCCATAATATATATATAAATCTTACAAAATCATAGAAATTATGAATAGTTTTTAATAAATTGTATTTTAACATATTTTGTAAAAAAATATTCTGTTATTAAAAAATTGTCATAACATATGATATAAAATAATTTTTAAAAGATAAACGTAATTTTTTAAATAAGTGCATAAAAATTATCTAAAGGTGCCTTTTGTTATTTTTTTAAAATACATCACCTTTTATGGGAATATTAAAAATATAATTTTTATATAATAGATGTATTTGAATTACATCATCTAAGATGTAGTAATAACATAATCAATTCTATAATTTTACGTTCAACCAAAATCATGTTTAATAATTTAAATTATGCATGGAATTTAATTTATAAACCCAAAAGGTATTTTCCAAAGTCAAAATTCTAATGCATTCTAGTAAAGAAACAATTTTTCATTTTCTTACACTTTATTCTTTAATTAACTATTAAATTAAATTTATAAAGGGTTTAAAAGTAATTAAATTTTTTTTATAAAATATAATTCAAAACATAATAAATTTCACTATTAAAATTTCAATAATTGAAATTATTGTTTATTGAATATTTTGTCCATAAAACACCCCACTTTTTAAGTATAAGTAACATCTCTCCCTACCCGTGGAAAAATATTCTACCCTTCTTATTAAAGCTAATAATCTGAAAAAATTAAATATATTAAGACACTTATAATCCTTAAGGATGCTATTGATACACGAAAAACAAATAATTAAATTACTTTTCTATCATAGAAAATGAGAAACACTTAGAGGAGGGGAAGTTTTCATCAACATTTTCTCTCATTTTCCTCTTCTCTTCCTCATTTTCTCCATTAGCTTCAAAAAATCATTTTGAAATTAATTATGTAGTATTTTAAAATTATATTAATTATTTTAACCAACATTAATGATTATATTTTTTGAATATTTATATTTCATACCAACCTTTCTCTCCCTTTAGGAGATTTTCAATTAACAGTCGGTTAACAACACATCCGGACTTTGTAAACACTCAAATTATCATTGATATTATTGATTATGATATTAAATAATTTATAATATATTATCATATAAATATATTTATTCCTAATCATATGTAGCTATTTTTAATAATCTATAAGTATCCAAAAAGATATATCACTAAATAGTGGAAAGAGAGGTTATTTTTGTGAAAATATGATCTCATAACTTTTCACCTTTTACAATGGGAACTAATAAATACAATAAAAAATATAATTATTGATAAATATGTACCAAAATGAACACATTTAACATCTGTTTAAAAATTTTCATAATACTATGTTTAATATACATGATAAAAAAATTAAAAAAAATAAATCGGAATCTAATATAAGTGGATTATTTAAACATACTACTTATTTTTTGGTTACCTATTCTTTCATGTTATTTTTTATTAGAAACTTTGTGAGATAGTGGTTTTAATAATCACAAATATTTCTAATTTATAAATCCTAATAATTCACATATTATGTTTTATGTAATGTTAATGTTGTTATTAAATATATATAAATGAATAAATTATGTCACATGGTATAATTCATTTCAATAAGTCAATAAATTAGGGATATTTATGTTTCAAAATATTTACAAGTGTATATTTACTTATAATTATGAATTTCACTTAATATGGAATGGTTATGTATAAGAAACACACTTTGTTTTATTAAAGTCTCTGCCACTGACTAGTTCAAAGGAGTCACTGATGGATAACACACTAATGAGGACTCATCGATCAAAGAAGATGTTGATGCAGGACTCACCGATAGAACAAACGACACAGCAATAGACAAGTCACTGATGACTGGTCACACCGATAGTTAATGTGATCCATAGATGAATGACCCATTGATGGGAAACACACTGTTTGTTCAAAGGACTTACCAATGGATGAGTTGCTGATGGGAGACACACTGATAGTTAAGAATGAGTCACCGATGATGACTCATTGATGCCAAGATATGCCGACGGTACAAATGACGCACCGATGCCCAATGTCACTGATACTGATGAAAAGGACTCACTGATATAGAGAGTCACCAATGCTAATAGAAAGATGCTGACAGACCGATGATAATAACTCACTGATACTTATGACTCATTGATAGTCATAAAAACTATTTTTTTTAATTCAAATTTATATCTAACAGTCATATTTAGATAAAGTAATGATTTTGACATTATTTAATGTTGTTAGTTGGATATTCAGAGGATAGTACGAGGTACATGGACATGGGGAGATCATTATGTCTTCTAGACCGTGAAGTATAAAATAATTTCATGATGTATCATTAAAGGGATGTGAAAATACGCAGGAGAGTGACATGAAATGAAAACCTAAGAACTCCTACAACTCTCAAGAATACATCCAAAACCTCAGAACTGAAAAAGAAGAACATAAAAGAACATCATGGATCCAAAATAAACCTACTGATCTGGACTGAATATCTTTTTCTCCTGGAAGATAGAACACAAAGGCTACGACACAGTATTTTGGAGCCAGATTCTAGATGAGGACTCGAACTTCAATTCCTCTACATAAAACTAGTCTAGAGCTTCACTACATTACACACAAAGACTTCCAAACCTAACTCTACAACTTTATCTCTATTTGTTTCAATTATTTACATTTCTATGCAGTGTGTGTATCTATCAGTAACAAATACACTGTCTCCTATTCATAATTGGAGGATACTTGATATCCTCAATCTCAAACTCAATTTATCCTTTTGTAACCCACATAGAAATATGGAAGAGATCAAGTGTGACCTTTTTGTTGTTTTTTCCATGAAGAACTGTAGTAGAGGTCTAGTGTGACCTTGAATGCCTTGTCTGCTATTATGAACCCTGATCTATGGTGTGGATCAATCTTGTTTATTAATTTAAACTTGCTGGTGGTAGGTGATAACCAAGTGGAGAAGGCCAAGTCTCATCTTAAGACTGAACCTCTTGTTTTATTTTTTACTCTATATATTATTATTTTATTTTACTATTTTGTAACATATTTCATTCAAAAAAAGTAAAACTCTGATAGATAATTTAGAAAGTGTTTATAATAGTTTTGAAACAGTAGGTTAGTTTCAAAAGTTATATTAATCTTTTGATTATAAAAACTGAGAACTAAAAAATATTTTGATAAATTAATTGAACATTCAAGACTCTTATAAATTCACTAAAATCTAACTTTAATTATATTTTTAATTGGAAGAAATTTTCAAATAACCAATCTTTAAACTGAATTTTTTATAAAAACTCAATTCATCCCCCTCCTGAGTATTCTACTCTGAACAACATTTGGTACCATATTGATTAGGATATTTTCAGTTTTTAATTCGTTTTCAAAAAATTTCAAAATTGATTGTAGTTTTATTTCAAAGATCTTATAATTTTTGTTAATAATAAATTTTTAACCCATTGAAATCTTTTCAAAACGTAAATTATGGACAATATATTAGAAGGACCTACTAAAAATAGACCACCTTTTCCAATGGAACAAATTATGCTCAGTGGAATTTTTAAATGAAAATTCATTTAAAAATAAAGGGATTTGAAATATGGACTGACATTGAAAATAAATATGAATTCCTTGGAACTACTAAAAACACTTTGGATGAAACTACTAAGACTGCATATAACAATAACCTCGAATCTATGAATGCTTTATACTTTGCACTAGGAGATGAAGAATTTAATTAAATTTCTGCCTATAAAACTACCCATGATATTTGGGACACTTTTCCTATTTTCCATCAGCTTCAGACAGTTATGAGGAAATGGCCCAACTAACTAGGAAATGTCCCAGCTGGCTAGGTGATTTAGAAAAATTTACAGAAAAAAAAATTTCTTCAAGAGACCAAACTATAATGTAAAATATGAAAACAATAAAAATTGGAAAAGGATTGGAAGAAGCCTAAAAAATTAGAAGAAATATTTTTCTATGAATGCTAAAGGAGAGGGAATGCCAAAGCTGACTGTCCAGAATTAAAGTATAAAAAGAAGTATGAGTATAAAGATATGAAATAAAAGAAAATATTGAGGGCCACCTAGAGTGCATCCGAGGATAGATCTAGTGAATATTCTTCTTCTCATAATGATAATGAAGATATAAAAATCATGATATTTAAGAAAAATACTTCAGTGGTACTATTAAACTCTCTTGTACCTAATGATTATTATTATAGAGATGAATCTGAATATGAAAAATAATGAATTGTTTGAGTATTGAAATATGTTAGAATAAACATTTAATGAACTAAAGGATAAGTATAAATAATTAAATAAAAATAATGAACTCTCTGCAAATATAAAATCTAAACTTACTTTGGAGAAATTGAAAAATAAACAACTGCTAAAGGAAACTAATGACATGTAGTTATATACTGATCAATTAACGAAGGATCTGGTAAAGTTTACCAATGGGAAAAACACACTTAATCAATTACTTAGTAAACAGATAGATCATAGGATTACTACTAGAATAGGATAACAACCAATACAAAGAAATTTATCTAAAATACATTTTTTAACTAAATCTATATAATCCTCTTCTCTATCTAGAAAACAAAAATTTACTACAAGTTCCAGTTCTAAAAAATCTTTTACTGCAACATGTTTTTCTAGAACAAATAATTTTTTCTTCAAATACTTGACAATCAACATATAGTAAACCCATAAGATAGTTGTGGGTTCCTAAATCCATTATTACTAATGTTTTTGGTCCCAAAAAAATATGGGTAAAAAATTCTTTTTTTGGATGAATTAATTTGTTGGAAAACTGCCTAAAGATTTCCTATATAATTATTTGGTACTTGTACAATGGATGTTAAAGGAACATGGTAAGATATTACTCAATATTCAAAAATATCATCATTATTGATGGAGGAAATGTCACATTTGTTGAAAATTGTAAAGGAATGAGCATCAGCCTAGTCCAGATTAGTAACCTTAACTCTATTTCAATTTATGAAGTACTCTATGTTGATGGATTAAAATATAATTTTCTTATCATATCTCAACTGTGTGATGATGTATTTAACGTCCAATTTAAAAATTATTCATGAAATGTTTTTCATTCCAAAATAACTTGGTATTTAATGATCTTAGAAATGATAATGTACATTCTCTAAACATAGACACACTAGCATCATAGAATGTTTCTGTGGATATTCAACATCTAGAAAATCTTATAGAGTCTTTAATAAGAGAACATAATGTGTGTAGGAATTTGTACATGTTATGTTTAATTGAACAGATCCAAATGAACCTAATACCTCACTAGGTAATCTTGAAGAGGACATGTCCAATCTAGTAATTAATTAAAAATCCTCCAACCATCCTATAATGGAATATGTTAAAACTTCTAGTTCTATAAATTCTCTAGATTCTACCCATAATGAACCATAACCAAGTGGTGAACCTCAAATAACTATCCATACTTTTACTAAACCAACTAGAACCCTTACAAACCACCCCTTAGATGTTGTAGTAGGATATTTATAAAGAGGAACAAAAACTAGATGTTCTTTGAGAAATCAGGTTGAACATCAAGTATTATTGTCTCAAGTTGAACCAAAAAATATCTATGATGCTATCAATGATGAATTTTGGGTAGTGGATATGCAATAAAATCTTAATCATTTTGAGAGAAATAAATTCTGTAAGATTGTTGATAGGCAGATAGATGCATTGAACATGGGAACAAAATGGGTGTTTAGGAATAGAGTAGATGAATCTTGAAATGTAATTAGAAACAAAGATAGATTGGTTTCACAAGGATATAATCAAGAAGAAGGATATGATTATGAGAAAACCATTGCACCACTAGCTAGGGTTGAGGCCATAAGAATCTTACATGCCTATGAAGAGAACTTGGATTTCAAACATTAACTAATGGATGTCAAAAGTGAATTATTAAATGGTTATATAATTGAGGATGTTTTTGTTGAACACTCCCAGGTTTTACAAACCCAGATTTTCCAAAACATGTTTTCAAATTAACTAAAGCTTAATATGATTTGAAAAAGCTCCATGATCTTAGTATGATAGGTTAAGTAAGTTTCTTATTTAAAAAGGATTTACAAAAGGATTTTAAGATCCATCTTTATTTGTAAAAATAATTTCTAAAGATGTATTAATAACTCAAATACATGTAGATGATATTTTTTTGGATCATCTAAAAATTAATTAGGCAATGTTTTTTCAAAAATGATGCAATGTGAGTTTTAAATGAGTATGATGGGTGAAATTAAATATTTTACTTGTTTTCAAATATTTCAAAACAGTGAAGGTATTATTATAAATCAATATAAATATACTAAAGATATTTTGAAAATACATGTCTTTAAGGACATTAAGAGTAGTGGAACAGCTATTAGTTCTACATGTAAGATGGATATTGACAAAAAATGGGAAATATTTTGATCAAACTTCTTATAGAGGAATGATTGGGAGTTTTATTTACATAACTGCTAGTGGGATAGACATCATGTTTAGTGTGTGTATATGCTAAATATTTCACAAAAACCCCAAAGAGTCACATTCAAATACTGTTAAAAGAGTTTTTAAATACCTCAAATATACAACCAATTTAGGGCTGTTCTACCCTAGAGGACATCCTTTTGGTATGTTTAGCTATTCTGATACTGAATTTAATGGATCTAACATTGATAGAAAAAGCGCACATAGAACATGTCACTTTTTGGGAAAGTCCTCAATTTCAGGGTGTAGTAAAAAAGCATAATTCTGTTGCATTATCAATTGCTAAAGTAGAGTACATTGATGCTGGTAGTTTTTGGGAAAATTTTTTTTGGATAAAACACACTTTATTAGACTATGGATTTGAATTCAGACATATCCCCATAAATTTTGACAATACAAGTGCTATTAAAATTTCTAAGAATCCAATTTCTCATTCCTGAACAAAAAAATATTGATGTAAGATATCACTTTTTGAGAGACCACAACCAAAAAGGTGATATAACTCTTGAATTTATTGGGACTAAGCAAAAACTTACTAACATTTTTTTCCTAAGTCGTAAACTATGAGAGGATGAGCTACATTAGACATGAACTAGGAATGCTAAATCATTAAAGATTATTTGACATTATGCCATTAGATTTTTTTTTCTGCGACAATGATTACTTTGAAACCAATTGTGTCACATAGATCGTGTGAAACTGATCAGGTGAAACTGATCGTGTGAAACTCATCTGGGGAAACTGAAAAGATAAAATCATTTGATTTAAATCATTCAATTGAACCATTTGAGTGAGACTGATCTAGTGAGACTGATCAGATGAAATAGATCAAGTGAGGCTAATACCATTAGAGTGAAACCAATACTGATAGTGACTTTTAAGTAAATCTGTCTGTTTGTTTATTTTTTATGTATGAAGGTTACATTCATTCTTTTTATTTTATCGTTATTCTATTTTATATTTTAACGATTTATAATCCCTAAATTATAAAATGGAATAGATCCACGAACCTTCACTACCCACTCTACCTTTTATCCTTCAACCCTTCAACTTCTATCTTCGAACTCAAACCTTCAGAATAGCAAGGACAAAGCGTGCGATATAAGGACCGAGTGAATCGTCATCAACCAAGCGTCAGAATGGAGAATCATGTGTTGTCATAAGTTACGTAAATCTATGTTAGGTAAGTTGCATTATAACTCTGGAGAAAGAAGTGTCTACCGAATGGTTGTGTCGAGAAAGTCTCTCTTGATGAATGTTTTGGAATCACAAGGGTGGACTAGCTAGTTTTGAAACAATGAGAGACAAATCTATCCCAATATGGTACACCAATTTTATCTCAACTTGAATTTATTTTTGGAAGGAAACGAGGAGTCTCAGATGAAGACTGATGTAAAGGGAAAGGAGATTACTTTTTCTTCAAAGTAGTGGGCCGAATGCTTAGAGATACCTTATGAGGGCATATTTTTTGACTACCATGGTAACATTCCACTAACTTCATATTTATTTTCTATTCATAATGCATTGAAATAGTTTAATATAAATGAGGAGTCATGGAGGTTGATTTCTTTAGACTTAGATGGAGAGGAAAAAATTCTATTCAAATTTTTCCAACACCAAATCTACCCAAAGAAGGAAGATTTTACTTCCATGATGTATCAAGATGTATTCATGAATTATTTTTTGAAGAATTAAGTGAAAGTGACTCTATATAGGTACATTATGGTACATATTTCTAAGATTATCTATACCTTTAAATGTTAAGCATGTTTATGCTACCCATGGATTATTTTTACAATGATAAAGAAGCTAGGATGTGGGGAGGATGGAAATTAGGTGATCACTGTTTGTAGTAGTTTTTTATAGCAAAAATATATCTAAAAAATGATGTAGAACTTTTGAAACCCGTGGAGGAGAATGTGGGTAGAATATTAGGATAAAATTTAAGAGTATTATAATCACATTGGTCTTCCTAATATACCAAGGAATTAAGCTGATTCAGGTCTTATACCTGTTGAGAAGGTTCTTTATTCAGATGAGGAATAAGTAGATCCTGATATTCCAAGAGAAGAGGGGTCTCCTATAGATGATAGGAGTGACCTAGATATTGTTTAAATACCTAACTAAATTTCATATGGACCTGCTAGTGCACCATTAGAATTAAATTCTCAAGAACCATTGTTGGATGCTGAAGTTAGTAAGAGGATAAATTCTCTGGAGTTGAAGGATATGTGAGAAAGAATGATGGTGATGATGATGAGGATCATAATGACGCTAAGGATGATGATGGTGAACATGTGAGGAACTCACTTCAAGTAGGAAAATAAGATGTTAGTTTAGGTGGGAAGTTTGTAATAGGGATGATGATGATACTGGTAGACATGATGATGTTGATACTATTGGACATTATGTTGTTGATCATTCTAATGGAGATGATGTCAATGAGGATTGACATGACCACCATGATGATGATCAGGGTATCATTTAGGAACATATTGATATTATGGTTGCAGCTTAAGAGGAAGAAGGTGATGCTCAGTTTGCACATATGCCTTATAATGAGGTTCAAGAAGAAGTTGTAGTATCAGATAGTACCAGTGCCTTAGAATGTTATTTTGGCTAGAGTTCAAGAATAAGAAGATGAATCATATGTAGAGGGGGTGCCTCAACGAAGAAGATTAATAATTGATACTGTGGAGCCTAGAGATTAGACTTCTTCTGGTGAGTGGAATAGAAATCTAGGATATATCCTTTTGATATGGATTATGATTTTGATGAGGAGATGGTATCCCCTCCTTCTCCACAAGGTGATATGGAACTGATTTCTCCTACTTCACATGTTTTAGTTAATGATGTTGAGCATGTTTTACCTTCAGTTCCTAGTGACTATGTCATGAAGGATGATCTTGGACAATTCAAGGATGATATATGTGAATCTGTGAGATCCTCTATTGGAGTAAAAAAATGGAAGCTTCTATATATGGGAGTATTCCAGATGTATATTCCACTAGGATTGCAAGAATACGTATTCATGAGATACAACCAAATCTTATCACTGCAGCCGAGATTATTGTGAGAAATAATTTAATTTTGGGAGAAGAAGTTAATATAATGAATAATGAAACTGTATCTCTATCAAATAATTTAAAAGCAAAAGTTGGTGTAGTTATGGAGGTTCTTAAGAACCATGTTACACTTCTACTGGGTAAATATTTGATGAAGTTTAAGGAGGATCTTGGAAAGATGATTTCAGGTGCATCTAATTCTAGAGTTACCAGTCCTGCTACTCCTATGGGGTCCTTTAGGACTATGATCAGAGAAGAGCTGAGGTCTATTTAGAATGACTCTGAGATCCTTTCCAAAGTGCACAAGAATAGTGACATTGTACATAATATGGTGAGACAATGTACAAATGAGGCATATGCATCTCAAAAAGAGATCAGAGACAAAGTGGACATGTATTTTTCTAAAATATACACAAGGAATGATCTAAATAACCATTTTATGTACATGGATGAGAATCTCAAGATAAAAACAGTGAATAAGGCCTTCACGATGAAAGTGATAAAATGGAAATATTTTACCCCAACTTTGGAAAATATCATGGAAAACAAGGTGGATTTTGAAATGGCTATGTAGTATGGGGTGAAATCATCAATAGTTTTTTCAAACTTTTAAAGCCCTACCTTCATGTATAGGATGAAGCTATAGTGGTTCGAACAGCTGCATTTATTAGACCCGGTTCCCTATCTCCTAATCAGATGATAGTGTCTAAAAATTTATCTTAGGTTAGGCCAGTAATCATAGAGCATCCTCAAATTCATGTTTTTTTAGATCAGAGACAAAGCCTTGAAGCTAATGTTCCTAATGTTTTTTTTACCTAGTGTAACCCTTTAGTCTGCCCTTCCTACATCCACAACACCTCCTCTTGAACATACTATTGACCATTCAGACAAAGGGAAAGATCCTCAAAATCCCACACCTTTGTTGTGGATCATTATTCTATTGGGCTCTGTAATTTTATTTTTGATGAGTGTATTTTGATGTTTTTACTCATTTGTACTTCCATGAATATATGTTTACATTCACTGTGTTTAAATTTTCTTTGTGTTCTTTCTCTTTATTCTATAGGTTTTTTTCTCTTTTTTCCTAATCCAAAAAGGGGGAGAAATATATAGATGGAATATACTTTTAACCTATAGAAAATATGGGATGTAATCAATAGAATATATATATATATATCCTAGCTCTAATATAACTCATTAATTCTGCTCTCATACAACTTACTAAGGGGGATCATGACAATGCACTAATATAAATTTCTTGTAAGAACCTTATATATAATCTCTGCTATTATTTAGGTGGATCTTAAAAGGAATGACCTTATAGTTATATTGATAATTCACACTCACTATTGGTATTCTAAGCCAAGTAATTTTCATTCCTTAAAATCTTGTATAACTCATCAATGCGGTGATTCGTGATTATCAAAAAGGGGGAGATTCTTGGACCCTATGTGAGATATTGGTTTTAATTATCAAAAAACATGCCAAATTAAGAATCCTCAAAATTCTTATATTATGTTTTAATAAATGATAATTATGTCAATAGATATTTATAATTGAATAAATTATGTCACATGGTGTAATACATTTAAATAAGTCAATAAATTTGGGATATTTTGGTTTTAATATACATAAAACTATATATTTACATGTAATTATTAATTTCACATAATCTGGTACTGTTCTGTATAATAAATACATTTTTTTATGTTTTTCAAAATTCTCTGGCACCGAATGGTTAAAAAGAGTAACATATGGATAACTCACCAATGAGGACTCATCAATTGAAGATGACACCGATGTAGGACTCACCGATAGAACAAAAAACATGCCGATGGACAAGTCATCGATTATCAGTAAAACCGATAGTTCAAGCAACTCACTGATGGATGATTCATCGATAGGAAACACACTATTATTTCAAAGGACTTATTGATGGATGAGTCACTGATGGGTGACACACCGATAGTTCAAAATGAGTCACCGATGATGACTCACTGATTCCCGGATAGAATGACAGTACAAATGACTCACTGATGCCTAGAGTCACGGATACTAATGAAAAGAACTCACTGATATAGAGTGTCACCAATACTGACAGATCAATGCTAATGAATCACTGATACTTATGACTCACCGATAATCATAAAAACGGTTTTTTATTAATTCAAATTTATATCTAAAAGTGATATTTAGATAAAGTAATGCCTCTAAAATTATTTAATGTTGTTGTTAGGATATTCAGTGGATAGTACGAAGTAAAAGCACATGGGGAGACCATTATATTTTCTAGACCTAAAAGTATAAATGAATTACAAGCTATATCATTCAAGGGATGCGAAAATACAAAGAATAGTAGCAAGGAAAGAAAACCTAAGAACTCCTAAAACTCTCAAGAATACTTCCAAAACAGAAGAACATAAAAAAACATACATGGAGATCAAGGAGTTATGATAAACCTGCTAATCTGACCTGAACATCTTTTTCTCCAAGAATCTAAAACATAGAGGCTAAGAAACTTTGTTTTTGAGTCAACATCCAGAAGAGGTCTCTAACTTCAATTCCTCTACATCGAACGAGTCCAGTGCTACACTGCATAACACAGAAAACCTTTAAAACCTAACTCTATATCTTTAGCTCTATTCTGTTCATTTATTTAGATTTCGGAGTAGTGTTTGTATCTGTCTGTTACAACTACATTGTCTCTTGTACATAACTGGAGGATACATGATATCATTAATCTCACGGTCTATTTATCCTTTTCTGTCCCATATAGAATTGTGGAAGCGGTCATGTGTGATCGGTTTGTTGTTTTTTCCATGAAGAACTATTGTAGAGGTCAAGTGTGACTTGGATAACCTTGTGTGGTATTGTGAACCCTGATCCAGGGAGTGGATCTATCTTGTTTATTAATTTAAAGTACGTAGTGGTAGGTGATCACTAAGTGGAGAGGACTATGTCTTAGCTTGAGACAGAATCTCTTATTATAATTTCCGATGTGTATTTTTTTATTTTCATTTACTATTTTATAATATATTTCATTGAAACAAATTCAAACTCTAATAGTTATTTTAGGAATTATTTATAACTATTTTAAACCAGTAGGTTAGTTTAAAAAGTCATATTAATTTTAAATTAGTATAAATGAGAACTAATCAATCTTTTGAGAAATTAATTGAACATTCAAGACCCCTATAAATTCACTACTAACTAACTTGAATTATATTTTTAATTGGGGGAAATTTTCAATGAACCAATCTTTAAAGATAAATTTTTATAGATACTCAATTCACCCCCTCCTGTGTAATCTACTCTGACATACATTTTTAGTATTTATGTTCAACATGTTTCATTGAAATTTAATATCATTATTATTGCCCATTTATTTTTTTGAAATACATGTTTCTACCATGTTGAAATATTTCCTAATAAATTTATAATTACTTTTCAAAGTGACTTTATTTTACAATACATCATATTGAATTTTCTTGATTCATTTCTTATCCTCTAAATAATGAAGATTTTTTATTCCAAAATATTATTTCCCTTATTCATTTTGGAGAAAAAATTGTTATTCATTAATTTTTTATTTATGAAACATTTATGTAACTGATTTTTCCTGGGGTTTCTTTAATGACCATGATTTTTATATGTTATCTTTTCATATTAAGTGCATGATTATGTGAATTTTAGGATGTTAGGGGTGGGATCAAATTTTTTTAATGAACTGAATATTTATAATTGAAATTAAAATTTTCAATTAGTAAATTCACTATTAAGAAATGAATTTTTTTAAAAACATGAAACACTTTGGTTTTTTATAATTTTTATCATATTATATTTAAAAGTGTGTTAAAAATCATAACCATTTATTTTATAGCCATTTTATATTGATCGAATGCGTAGAATATATATAAGGTTATTATAAATCCAATTGGCTATGAAAAAGGATGTTGGGGCCTCAATGAGTAGGATCATACCCTATGAATCCCGTTTATCAAAGATTCTGAGGGAGATACCATCTCTGGGAATTTCCATTTACCAATCCTATGTAGAGATTAAAAAACTAAATAATGAGAAAAATTTTATTGTATAATTTCAAGCTCAACATGATCAAGACCCAAAAAGTTTTTACCGAACTAGCCCAAGATAATCTCACCATCACACACCTTAGCCTTCATGAATTTCCTTGTGTAATAAAGGGTTACGTGTCTAGACCCTAATAGTATGAAATAAAATATTTTTATCTTTAAAAAATAATTATAATATTTATATTATATTACATTAAAATAATTATTATATTTATATTATATTAGATTAAAATAATTAAATAATAATTTTGATAAAAAAAATATTTTTATATAATGAATCACAAATTGTATTTTTGGTAAATATATATTTTCAATCATGAAACACTTTTTTTAATGAATTCAATAATTTTTGAATTAAATTTATTTTATTGAAATATTATAATTATTTAATACTTATTTAATTATAAATGATAATATAAATTTATGACATCAAATTTAATTTTTAGAAGGGTCAAAACACTGTTGTTTTAAAAAAAACCCAATATTTTTTTATAAATATTGATTTTTTATTTAAGATAGTAAATTATCATATTTAAAGAATAATTTTTCACATATAATGATTATTTTGTAAATTATCATTATCAAATTATCCAATAATGAATTTTATTTATTTTATGACACATTCAAATTTTTTGGTGAAAATTAAATATGGTATAATATATTGTATGTATTATGAAATCACAAAACCACAAAAGTGACAAAATAAATACGATAAAGAGTATCCCTAGAAAAAAATTGGTTTCCCATTTAAAATATGTGTTTTCATGTTATTTATATTATTTTATAATCCCTTAATGAATTCCCCCAACCCTATATTATATTTTATGGTATTAAATTCATATATTTATAAACTTGTCTCACTTCCACATCACGAAGGATGTTATTTTAAGAATTTAGGTTCTTATCCAAATTAAATAACGAAATCCAATCACATTTTTAGGAAAACGTTTGAAAATATCATGACATGGTGTGTGTTTGGGATTAATTTATCATATACAATAGAAAACCTCGATTTAGAAATTAATAAATAATTCACATCTCTTTTGATATAAAACCCCACCTATCCTCCCATTCCGCTTCACTAAAAACCCTTGGAGCATAAATTTACTCTAGAACTATAACTCTATAGCCCACCCAAGATTCCCCATGAAATTAATAATCCCTTACCATGATTTTAGAAGCTCTCTCTCAATGTATGGGATCCTCTCATTCCCCTCTTTATTCAAACACCTCTTTATATTATTCCTTTTGATTCACAATTTTTCATGTTGGGATTTGTTTTTACACATACCAATTACTATTTGTATTGTGATAAAGTAAGTATTTACCCCATTTATCCTCATTTTACCTTTCCATTAAACTTTATCTACCCTCATTTTTCTACCAAAATTATACGGGGATTTTCTATACCAAGAATTTTTGTAGTGAATACGCATACCTATTTACACTCAAGAGTATTAATAAATATGTAATTATAATTAATTTCTTGTAGAAGTAAATATATGTAACCCAAAATCTATAATTATGTGGTAAAAAGTGATGAAATTTGTTCTTATATTGTTTAATTTATGTGGCACTCTTATGTATGTACATGATATGAATATGATGGGTGAGCTCAAAAATACATAACCCTATTATTAATTGATTAATTTTTAATATCATGAGATAAAATTAATGGTTCATGAGAGGTTATATTAAGAACACTATGTTATGATGTAAAATTGTTCATATTTGACATATGTTTATGATGTCATGTTTTAGGTTGCTGCAACATTCCCAGGTTGCCTTTATTTTTTCATCTTATATATTGCATTAATGTTCATGTTTATGATTATTAACCCTATTATTATACCTTGGTATTCTAATTGAGTCACATGTATTCCTAACATCATGTTATTATTTTATTATTCCCTTATAGGGATTTATATATCACCACTTTCTTATTTACATCACCAGGTTATCCCGTACAGTTTTAGATGATCAATGAAATTTATGGGAAAGTTATTGAGTTTTAGTTTATGAATTTATATTTTTGTTTCATGTTTTTATTCTATGTACCTAATTTCCCTAAGAAACTAGGCCTCTTGGTCTTATGAGGTTATATTAAGTGTATCATCTTGCAATAAATCATGAAATTAAGTGTATGAAATATATATATATATATATATATATCACCACAATTCCTTTGGAAATGTAATTTATCTCAAGATATTATGTGTATTTTAAATTAACATGATACTAGTTGTGTTCCCAATTATGACGTTATGTATACTTTTTATGTATAAAAATGATATTATTTGTGTTCCCAACAATTTGTGGTATTTGACCACAATGTTATGATGTTTCATTATTATGCATATTCCAATTTCTATGAAATTTAAAATGACCTCTCCATTCTTATGATAGTGATACTATGATTATGAAATGATCATAATGATTATTTTCATGCATCTATTATTGATTCATATCTCATTTTGTTTATATAATATCACTCTCTTTACTGGGATTTTAGATCACCCCACTCTTTGATATATATACATGGGTGATTACATGTAATCATGAGAACATGAGAGATTTAAGAGGTCTATGAATAAGGAACTGAATAATTTTTTTATATTATATTATTTTTAAGTGATGCATAAACAATATTTTCCCGAAATACAAAACCTTTTTATCTAGTAAATTATTATAATTATATTTTTTATAATACAACTGATGTAAAATTCATAAGAAAAAAATTTCAGTTGCTATAGTAGGAAACAGAGCATGGTACAGTTGATTTTATCCTTTGGATGAGAAAACATTGGTTGAAACCCTAAACATAATACTATTTAAATATAAAAATCCTACTTTTTGGTAATGTATTAGAGCATGTTGTTTCCAAGAAATGAAATCCATACCTGGATACTATAAGTAGGCATGGATCTGGAACATATGTACCATAGTGTATAACCCTAAAAGGAATTGTGGTTATTAACTTGACTTATATTTGGTGCATGACTAAGATTCCTTATTACACACTTGGTTTTGAATTAACAGGGGGTTTTCTAGTTAATTACAAGCTCTTTATAAATCATAATAAAAGATATAGAACTAACAAAACTATTTCTATTAATGCTAAAAAAGGATTGAAGTATATAATCCTAGTAACATAATTTGATAACAAGGCTATAATAAACATATGGATCCCATAAGTTTTGTAATTTGGGTTTATTTTCACATCATAATAAATTATTTTTTCATGATTTATTAAAATATGATTGATTAGAACATTTTTTATTTTGGAAACTAGTGTGAATCATGAGAAACTAAACTAAAAACCCATTTTAGGGATAATGTAATGATTATCTGAATCACATTCCCAATGAAATAGGATGTGTAGTTCAATTATTTTAGGAGTTATTACCCAACTATCTCAAGCTATGAACAATAACTTGAACCATGTGGAACATACTACTTTTGTAAAGACTCGTCAATAAAAATTACCAATTCTTGTGACACTAAACTAGAATTCACATTCGTACATTCCCAAAGATATTTTAGATCTATGTTTTTATATAATTATGTCACACCTCATAAATTTTAAGTTGGAAAGTTATATTCAGTTTCTATCTTTACCACAATATAAAAATATTATAAAAAACATGTTTTATTTTCATAAAAAATATTCATGAATTTCATCTTGACATCTTCTTTTCCCGTACCTATCCTTAAACAGTGTGAACAATATTTTAAATTGTGGGATGATGAAAAAATCTCAATAAGGGGCAAAAAAATAATGGAATCCATTAGTCAAGTGAAAAACATGGAAACCCATAAAATAAATAATATAATAAAATTATTCTTGGATATTATTAAATAAATCATTTCGCCATGAAAAACACATATTTATTCTCATAGAAAAATGTTAAACCCTGTAGAAATTATAATTAAAAAATTTAGGAATCTAGGGTACACAATTTCATATCAATAATAATTATGGAGTAACACTCACAGTTACACATGGAATAATAGTCATGGTTATACATGAAATAATCATTATATTATATTCTGATAATATTTTTGGAGAAACTTAATTGTATAACATTGTTCCATATTTGGAATAAACCTCACAATTTATTCCCACAATCACTTATGAGGAAACTAACTAGTTAAATCTATCCCTATACCCATTTCATTGGAGACCAATAATGGACTCAAACGTTTATGTTTTATAATATAACCACCATTACATTCATCAAGTCTGACTCATCATGTATGTTCTTTATCATATTGAATAATAAAATTAGGTTAATTTTATATTTTGATTTATAAAATGTTTAAGTTATTATGTTTATTTTATCTCTTACCATGCTATATTTAATTAATTAATGTCCTATCTGATTTTTTGACGATATTCGTTTCATATGTCTAAAATGGATTACGTAAGTTTACTTAGGTAAAAGTGGTAATAATAATATCATAACTAGAATAATAATAATGAAATAATCACAATTTTATACATAAATTATAATTTTAAAACCAATCATGACATATGGTTATGAAAAATGAATAATGTAAAAATTATAGAGATAATAGGTTGTATGTATACATGAGTAACGTTTCAATTTTTGAATAATCCTCATAGAAAGAAGGTAGAATCATTTTAAATCTCTACAATTTTCATAATATAATAAAAATAATATTAATTGTTTATTTATAATTTTTTATATCATCCATGTGATGTGTGGATGAAAAAATAATCCCATATCTTCGTGGAGGTGGTAGTACACACGTATGTATGAATGACGATATCATTTTCCAGTGTATAAGAGTTTAAGAAAATATGAATTATATTATATTTTTATAATTATTAATATGTAATAAATTTAATATATAAATATGAATACCATAATTATTACTATCCATTATAGAAGGTTATGAAAAACAAATTAAATTGGTCAATGGGGTTATAGTCTTCTGTACACACGAATGACAAATTATTTTACCATTTAATGGATTTTGGATATTTATATTGGTTATTACATTAACATAATAAAATATTAGTTTAATTTTGATACTTTTATTTTTATATTATCTTGTTTTTTGAATATTTTGTGGTTGTGTAAGAAGAAATAAAACTAAAATATGTGGTTAAAAACTATACCACTTATTTGAAAAGTCTTAATTGGATAATACCTTAATCCCTATAATGTTGGTATTATAGATGAAAAATATCATTATAATGAGGTTATGGATTATTGTATGGTATTTAGTCAGTTATATGTTGAAAAAAATGAGTTTCTAAGTAAGAAGAAATTAGAAGAGGTGGTTACCTTTTTAGGAGAGGGGGAGTGTAGCTTTTTAATTTTTTTTACATTAAATTAATATAAATTAATTTTGATGTAAAAATCTATCCAAATAGATGTGATTGGAATATAATACAAGTATGAATCAAAATATTCTCATAAATTAAATTTTTTACATGTTGGGATCAGATATTTACTAATATCTTTTTGTTTTAACACTAGGTTAACCCCTTCCATAGTTACCACAACAACAGTGTTCGTTACACTTTGAGGGTCATGATAGTTACTATAAAAAGAAAAAAAATCCCATAAATGGATTTATGTGGATATTTTAAATAATATGCTATTAAATTGTATGAATACAGGATTTTTAGGAAATCTATACCATTTAATAAAATATTAATTACAAAAATATCAATAATTCCAATTTTGTAACAATTCATTTAATTTGACTTTTATAACATTAATTATACCTAGTAACTTGAATAAATTAAAGTTAAATATCCCTAAAATTATATAGTTATTTATTAAATTCATTGATTACATTATTCATTTCAAATTAAATTAATTTTAATAATTTTAATATCATTTCCTTTATTTTTTAATTAATTGGATAATAACTTTATCAGTATTGTGTATACATTTAATGTCATTTTTTATTCATTAAAAATTGAAAATAAATTACCATGATTCATTTAAGTCAATTATTTTTCCAATTAATATTTATAACAATAATTATACTCTTTTTATCCCCATGTTTAAAATAATATAATTATTAAAAACAAGAGTATTTCATTTTTTACTTTTTATTACATAAAATAGCACAACATTTATAATCACATCCAAATATAAGAAAGACGAAATATAAGTGAATTTTTAAAGAGTATATACTATATATACTCATATAATAATATTATGACATGTGGTAGGGTCATTTTCTAGTCCTTGTCATATTATTTTTATTGCATAATTACATGATTTACCCTTACTATGGTAATAAAAATTTCTAATGTTACCATTCATAATTTCAAAAAATAAAGGGGAACTATTTGATAAATTTGAAACCAATAATTCTAAATATGGAAATAATTTTAAAAATTCAAAACATATGAGTGGTGTAATTTAATTTAAAATCAAATCAGAAAATGAAATGAAGGAAAAAAAATTTCATCAAATAATTCCCTTTTTAGGTATAAAATATTTTTTTACAAAATTAAAATATGAAATTAATTTAAAAATCATATTTTTTTTGATTAAAAGAAGTATGATCTATGTAAATTTTTAAACTATACCAAAAAATCATTTAAATTTTTAAATAATTTAAAATTAAATACAATTTTCAATAAATTTTTAGTATATTCACTAGTCATTGAAAAATAAAAACTATTCATAAAAATTTATAACTTTAAACATATATTAATTTTGATTTTATGATTTCAAAAATGATATTTATTTTATTAAACACAATTTTGAAATGTTCTATAAATTAATATTATTATTCAACCACAATAATAAATCAAAACCATTTTGATAAGAAAAATTATCATTAAATATTAAAATTTATTTACTAAAAATTTAGACTTTATTTAATAAAAATTATTAAAAAAATTTATTGATTAGAAAATTAATTTATATATATATAATTAGTTAATTATATTCATACCTTTTAATTTAACTTGAGTTATAACAATTATATTTAAATAATAATATTTTGTGGTTCTATTATGCTCGATGTTACATATTTTTTCTATTAAAAATAATTTTTCTTTTAAAATGTTGGTATATTACATTCTCCACCATTTGTGAAATTTCATACTCATAAATTTGAAATTGATCATAGTAATCTAATTTAGACCATTTAAAAAAAATTAATAAAAATCCATCATCTTATGAAGGGGTAATAAAACCTTCTCTTGAAAAGAGAGAAAGCGAAGTATGAAGGTAATCTGGGATACCACATACTATGTTTCCAAATAGGAATAAATTTGTGTTAAAATAATATATAGACATAGAAGAAAATAAAAACACACATATATTAATATAGATTAATAAAGAACATGGTTATGATAAATTTAATATATCAAAAACTATAAATCTATGATGGGTTAATAGACCATTGATATCTATATAGTAAAAGTAAAAATATATCATTTTTCTTTCATGATCGCTTTCCTATATTTGATGAATTACTTTAACATCTAGAGTTATACCATATAGATAAAAATATATTATCCTTGTATTTAGATATTAAAAGAAACCAAATTGTTTAGAAGTAGATAAAAATTCCCAGAATAAATAAACATTCATGTGATGAAATACAACATTAGTCTCTATAATTCAATAATAATACCCAAAGTTAAATCTAAATCATTACATAAATTAATATCCTTAGAATCCATTGAAAAATTCTTTACCAATCTTTAAATACAATTATTAGAAGGATTTTTTCACATTTTATTCTAAGTTAAATATAAAATTAATCTCAAAATCACATCAATCACTCATACAGTCTCATATGAAAAATGTAAATGACATAGTCATATAATATAAAATTTATAAAAATCATTCCATAAATTACATAAACCACTATAAAAACCTTAAAAATCACATTTTCATATAAAATATAAATCAATATTTAATCCTAAAAACCCAATAATATTCTATTTACCTTATTCAAATAAGGTTCCCAAATAGTGAACTTATTCTGATATAACATTGATCAACTAGGTACCAAATTGTTTTTACACAAAATAAATTTAATCATTATATTTAAATAATTTTATTTATAAAAATTATTTCATACTAATCAGGACATCACATATTCTAGAGAAAGTCACTACACCCTTATCACCCTTCGGTTGTGAGTTCATGCCCCATAGCCTATCTAGATGTGATAGATTTTTCCCATAATATGGGTTTTGATTTTACTAAAAATATATAAATATTATTCTTATAACATTAAAAAAATTGTTATTAAAATTCTAAAAAATGACTTTAATCATAAAATATCATATAATCCCTAATGTTTTTCAATAATTTTAAACATGTGTTCACAAAAATGAAAAGATAATTCATCCTAAAATAACTTTTTTCACATGTCAAACATAAAGCTTTCAAACACATCAAGCATTAGAAACCCAATAAATGTCTCCCAAAGTATTCTTAACACATAAAACCTAAAAAATGTATGTGAAAGACTTTGAAGTTATAAAAAAACATAAATATTCAACTACATCATAACTTTGGAATACCTATGTGTATAAACCTTAATTATTCAACATTCTTTATTGGTCATGATTTTCCATATTATTCAATCATACATACTTCAATAAAAGAAATATAAATCATATCCTAAGATTGAACTTTAACAAAAAATAGGAAAAGATATAAACCAAACCTTTCATATGCCATTTCAATGTCATTATCATTTAATATAATTGATTTAGAAATTTATAAAAAAAGATTTATACAGTCTTGTTGATCCCGTTATTGAGATTAACACCTAGGAAATAAATTTTTATAATTCCCATACTCCCCAAAACATTAAATTAATTCCTTGGTTGGACCTTTATTCCTCTCCCCATTTTTAACCAAATTAGTTCTTTTTTCCTTGGTAGGTTATTGATTTATACCATCCTTTTCCATAGTCAACCCATCTTCATATTCTATTAAGATATTATCAGAGGTTCTCCTTCCCACATTCACGAATCATAGATCACTAATTATTATAATATTTATGAACTATATCACTTGAGCATCTGTGAATCTTCATTTCCCTTTTTTTGATGAGTTAGGAAACTCACATATTTTCAAGTTGTTAATCATATCTTGTGATTGGTGTTTAATAATAACCACATGATTCTTCCCCAAAACCCCCATTTAATTTAGGTTTTTATTCATAAAGCCACCACATTTACCTTAACAACCATTTTGACTTTTATTCCTACTTGATCCATCCATTTACTAAAACAAAAAGGTTAGTGTGATCATATAAATAAAATAGTGACAAACCATTTTATGAGGATTATAAACACTAGGATATATTTAACCATGATATCATCAACTACATTATATTTATCCTATATAAATATAATTATCCATAGTATACCATCCTTTATGTTTATAGTGTACTATCAACTTATCTTCAAATAACATCATATCCACTAAAGTTATCCAAACCCTAATATGATTCCAACTGTAAATTCCAAACCTTAGAAATTATGGAATCTAGTGAATTTAAACTAGAATAAACTTATTTTTACATTTATAAATATATTTTAGGTTTATATTTATATTAAATTATGTCATAACACATAAATTATAGTGTATAAAATTCTACTCAGAATCACTTTTTCTCAAAATACCAAAATTTTATATTAAAATCTAATTTCTTTTCATGAAAAATCATAATAAATTACATCTTAAACTCTTCTTTGAACTTATCCATCATTAAAAAATGTGAAAAAAATTTTAAAAAATTTTATGATCATAAAAAGAACAATAAGGTATAGAAAACAAATGAAATCCATTAGTCTAGTGAAAAAAATAAAGAACTATAAAATACATTATTTTATCACATTATTCCTAGATCTTATAAAATAAATAATTTACACATTAAAACACAAACGTTTTCTCAAGGTAATATTTTAAACCCCATAAAATTCATAAATAAATCTTGTTGGAAAATTGGGGAATAAAATTCGTTTCACTATAACATATGGAGTGGACCTCTAGGTTAAAAATGGAATTTCTATCTTGTTTATAATTGAAGGAACCATAATAGCAGTTTTCTATTATCTCTTAGGATAAACCTAATAGGTTAACTCCATATCATATTTTGAATAAACATCATAAAATATTCCCATAATCTCTTAATAGAAACCTAATAGGTTAAATTTATCCCTTTACCCAATGAATCATCGAGCTACAATAGGATCACCCATTATTAGTTTATAATAGTAAAATCATTCTTGTGAACAATTTTCAACAACCATAACATAATTATTATAAATAAAATCTTGTTGTTTTCAAAATAATATTTCCACACATAAGAAATATTTTTTTAGATATTCATATATACATTAAATTTAAAACTCCTTTTGAAAATAAATAGAACATTTGTAAGGTGGGTTTTTCTTTCAAGAAAATATGATTGATTGTAATGGAATCCCAAAAATCAAATAAATATTATGGTGTTCAGAATGGTCGTTGTCACCGTATATGTTAAAATGTAACATTCCTTTTGTGTTTTTGTAAAAAATGTTAAAACATTCCATAAAAATATTCCTTTTGAAAACCAATGAAGGATATTAAAAAGAGATAAAAGATGATTTTTATAAGTATTTTATTTCCACATTAAATCATTTATAAATTTTTTTTAAAATATGGACATGGATGAAAAATAGTATTAAGGGAAACCTAAAATAATGATTTTAAAATAAAGTACCTTACCTTGGGTCCAACTCACCATAGTCATTATTTATATTATTTAATAATAACCCTAGGATAATTATTTATTTCATTAAAAAAATTATTTTTATTATTCTATTTGTTTTATCTCTTACTATGATATATTTACTTACTTGATTAATTAAATTCATGTTGGGTGTTTTGATGATATTCGTTTCATATGTCAAAAATAGATTTAGTAAATTGAATATGGTAAAATTGATCATTATTAAATCATATACAGGACAATAATAATTAAATAATTATCATTTTTAAACATCAATTATACTTTTAAAAAAATATTTTAATGATGGTTCAGAAAAATTAACTACATTAAAATCATAGAGACGGTAGGCCATCGATACACAAGAGTTACGTTTACATTTTTCAATGGTCATTTTTGAAAGAAGGTGCATATCTTTTTATCATTCCATAATTATAATTATATCATAAATATTATATTAATTATTTAATTGTACATATATAAAAATCATACATGTGATTTGGTGATCAAAAATGAATCATATCGCTTTGTAGAGGTGGCAGTCCATATGTACTCACAAAAAATGTTTCCCTTTTCTAGTACATGGAAATGTAAGAAAATGTGTTATATTATATTTATAGAATTATAGACTTAAATATAATATATATATAACAAATAAATATTTATAACCATCTATGAGAGACAGTGATGAAAAATGAATTACATCGGTCCGCAAGGCAGTAGTCCATCATTCACACAAACTATGGATTCTGTTTCCATTTTATAGAGTTTGGTGATGGATATATGTTATTACAATAAAATAATAACATATAATTATATATAGTATACTATTTTTAATATTTTAACATGTTTGATGATGATTTTAATGATTTGTGTGAGAAAAAAAACTAAAATATGTGGCAAACAATTACACCTCGTCTTTGGAAAGTATTCTTTTCATAATACATTTATACATCTAAGGTTTGTATTATACCAAATAAAATCCTCTATAATTTTGTTAGGGATTCTAGGAAGGTATTTTTATTGGGGTTGGTAATACCAAATTGGTTTTATGTGTGAATAAATGAGTAGATGTTCCCTTTTTTAAGAGAGGGAAGGAAAAATTTTAGAATTTAAAAAAAAATTAAATTTATATAAATTGATTTTGATGAAAAAATGGTTCCAAAATTATATATTGGAATATAAGATTATTAGGTGTCTAAATGACCTCAAAAAATAAAATTTTTACATGTTTGGATCATATTTTTACCCTTATCATTTGGTTTTAGCCCCCGTTAATCCTTTTCACATTTACTGTGACGACAAGGTTTTTTTAAACTTTGAGGTTCATGATAGTTTCTATAAATTTGAAAAAATATAAAAAATAGACCATTATTTTTATTTTAAATAATATAATAAAAAATTTAATTAATTAATAAGTTTTATTAATTTTATATCATTTAATAAATTAGTATTTTCATAAGTTGTCAATAATGTAAATTTCAGAACTATTTATTTACATTGACTTTTATGACTTCTAAATAACCAAGTAATTAAAATATAATCAGTTTACTTATCCGTATAATTTTATATTTTTATAAAAAATTTCTTTTATCACATTTATTATTTAAAATAAAATTAATTTTTATATTTTTAATATCATTTATTTTATTTTTCAATTATTTGGATTATTACAGCATCAATGTTGTGTAAGAACATAAAGGTAATTATTAATTCAATTAAAATTTAAAATAAATTATCTTGATGAATATAAATAATTAATAATTTAAAAAAATTATAATTAAATATATCCTCTTCTAATCCCCATGTTAAAAATATTACATTTATTAAAAACCAGAGTTTGACATTTTTAACTTGTTTTTCCATAAAATATTATAATGGTTATAATAATATAAAAATAGAAAAAATGTCATATAAATAAATTTTGGAAAAGGATAAATGAAAAGGGCTCATAAAATAAAATTTATCCAAGTGTTATGTTCTTTTTCTCATCCGTGTTATATTATTTTTAACTCTTATTTACCTTATTTTCACTTACAGTGTTGACAAAAATGACTAATTTTACTATTCAACATGTACAAAAATAGAAGGGGTATATTTTATAAATTTTGACACTATAATTTAAAAATATGTCATACATTTTTAAAAATACAAAATAATTTTTTATAATTTGATTTAAAATCTAATCCGCAAAATGCTATAAAAATATTTTTTTAGAAAAATTTCATTCTTAACAAAAAAAAAATTTTATACTAAATTAAATTATAAAATTAATTCAAGAAATGAGAATATTTTCATTAAAAATGAAAAAATAAAACTTTAAAACTAATCCAAAATATAATTTTACTTTACAAATAAATTAAAATTAAATATAGTTTTAAATAAGAAATCAGTATATACACTATTCGTTAAAAATTCCAACTTTTCAAAAAAAAAAATCACCATAAGATAATTATGATATTATTATTTAAAAATTAATATTTATTTTATGAAAAATAATTTCTTAATTTTACATAAATTAATTATGTTATTCAATCAAAAAAATTAATGAAAAACATTTTTGATGAAAACATATCATGGAAGAATAAAATGGTTTTACTAAAAATTTAGTTCATATTTTCTAAGAATTAATTAATAAATTTTTATTGATTATAATATATATATATTCTAAAATGTTTTTTATAATAATCATACTCTTCAATTTAATGAATGTTATTGTTTTCATATTTATGTAATAATATTTCATGATTCGATTATGCTCAATGTTGCGTATTTTGTATACTATCGAACATACTAATTAATTTTAAAAAATAGGATATTATTCCTTCACCTATTAATGGAAAACTATCCATTGATTCCTTTATGTTTAATTCCCAAAAATGTTTTTCAGATTTTTTAATCCACTTGTAATGAAAATATGTTCTAACTCAATGGAAAAGATATTGTTGGTGATATAGTGTTCTATGAAGGAGAACATTACTATAGCCATGTATCATTTAGATTTAGAGGTTGATCAATGGTGGTTGTCGGTAAAGAATAAAAAGATTGAAGATGGAATGGAAGAAATTTAGTGGAAATACATTAAAATGATATTAATTAACCAATATTTTCTACAAACTCGTCAAACAAAGATAGATATTGAATCTATAGAGCTTAATCAGAATGAGGGTGAATCTATCATCTCTTGCGATGTAAATTTTATAGGGGTTTCAAGATAAACCTCTGTTTTTATTATAAAAAATAGTAGAAAATATATATATTCATTAGTGGTTTAAAACCCCCAACTTTAAAAGTATCTATATATCAAAGACATTGGGAGTTATGAAGAAGAGCCTTGATGTGATCTCAATGTAAAGATGGTGTTTGTAGTATGATACCATGGATATAGAGATGAGAAGAAAATTATATAATTTCAAGTAGTGCATCAAATGAAAAATGAGGAATAAATATCCTACCAACCATATATCTAAGATTTGTGAGTAATAATAATGGAAATTTACTCATAGGAATAAGAAAATGATTTATGTATAGGTGAGTAGGTTACTAAGGCCATGAATGTATAAGAGACAAGAATATGTCGTCCAATATAATAGAGGAAAGGAAGGAACCACCCAATGCACCACCCATGGTTAAATTCATCAACTATAATGAGAAAGGGCATTATACAAGCCAATGTACTGAACCATGGGCCATAAAGGGTAATAAATGTCAGAAACCACCAAAGATAATATTTGAAAGGGAAATCTTATTCCATTGATATTGATGGAGTGGATCATGAAAATGATGCCATACATGGTAAACATATTCTTCACTCGAGAATAGAAAATATTTTATTGATTCCAGTTTTATTCATTCCTTTATATCCTATATGTTCGGTTAAACTCATGAATCAAATCTATGATACCTTAATGCTGAACATAAAATTAAAACTCCTATTGTTGTTATCATTATAACCTAATTATTAGGCTCTTATCATTTTAACATCTATGTGAAAATTCATCTAAAAAATCTCAAAATCATTTCCTTGGTTAAATTTCATGGTATACTTGTAATGGATTGGCTCTCAATATATAGAGCACAAGTGAACTCTAAAAAAAATCAAATATCTTTATATATACTAAACCATCCCATATTTATGAACTAGTTCGAGGAAGATCGTGAATCTCATATAGATAATCCATCAGCGGTGTGGATGATGATACCTAGGGAACCAGAATATCATGCCTAAATGGTAGAGTGGAATGAAAGGGTAAACCTTGAGGAAATTCCTATTATGAGGAAATATAATAATGTATTTATTTAGGATTTTTTCACCCTTCCACAAAAATTTGGAGGTAGTGTTATTTATCGAACTCATAATTGTAGCCTCGCCTACCCCTATAAAACTCTATTGGATATCCCCAAAAGAACTCGAAAATTTGAAGAAGATATTGGAAGAAAATTGGGATCGAGGGACCATGAACCATAATGAATTACCTTGGGGTGTTCCTTTTCTATTTATCATGAACAATAATGTGTCTATGTGGTTGTGCATCAATTAATGGGAGCTTAACAAGATCATTATAAAGAAGAAGTATCCCCTTCAAAAAACTTATGACTTGTTCAATCAGCTATGGAGAGATCAATACTTCTCAATGGTGGATTATAATTTTGGAAATCATTATCTAAAGGTGAAAAATGAAGATATTCATAAGGAAACCTTATATAAAGGTTATAGACACAATGTGTTAATAGGATTCCCTTTGGACTTTATAATCCCCCTATAATCCATGTGGATATAATGGATATATTCATTGGATACTACCTCAATAAATTTTTTGTAGTCTTTATTAACAACATTCTCATTTACTCAATATTCAAGGAGGGAAATATAGATCTTTTAATTATTAAGTTATTGAAATTAAGGAATTATAAGTTGTATTACATATTCATAAAGTCCAATTTATAGATGAAAAATTAATAGTCTTGGGGAACATGATCATAAGTGAGAATTTATATAGCCCCTTAAAAAACAATGAAAATTGATAAATTCCACAAACAATCTAGTGTCACTTAGATCCATAGGTTTATTAGATTATCTGGTTCTACTGATGATTTGTGAGAAAATTCTCACAATTTTCTAGGTCACTGACTAAGTTAATAGGGAAATGGGTAATGTATTTCTAGATGGAAGAATGAGATCAATGATTTAAGGATCTCAATAAGAGGCTCATAATTACACCTGTGCTAAAACTACCATCAAGAGGATAAAGATTTTTTTATATATGATAATACTTAAAATAAATTTTTTTTGTATGTACTCTTTCATAATGATAAATTAATAGTCTACTCCCCATGATAGTTTAAGATCCATGAGAATAATTACATAACACATTATATAGAGTCAACAACTATAATCATTACATTGATGATTTGGTGGCACTACCTATATAGGTAACAGTGTGATATATATATATATATATATAAATATACATATATATATATCACAAGAATTTAAATTATATGCTAACATCAAAATAACTCAACATGCATTAATAAAGATAGTTAGAACTGATCAAGGACTATAATGCTCTTAGTAGAAAAGATCTTTCTACTCTATCCATGATATGGATTGAGAAAAATCCTATCTTTATAGATATGAAATGGTTGGATATGTAAATTATAACAAAATGGAATAAATTTTTTCCTTTCCCAAATTTTTTACAAAACATTTATCCATGTGAAGATCAAGGAGGAAGAAAGTGATTATTTTGAGCTTCAAAAGAATGTTATATTAGAAAAGGAAGGGTAATTTCACAATTTAAACATTGATAAATTTGTAATCATTCATTATGGAACTATAAATTTTGTGTCTTCATCACTATATATTTAAAATTATTGTTTTATATTACAAAAACTAGATCTTCCTCTATCCATCATGGAAGTACATTGATGCATTGTTATCCTTCATATTACTTTTGGGGGAACAATATGAATAATGAGATTATTGAGTGCACCTAAATGTTTATTGTTTTTTATCATGTTATGGTAGGGTGATATACGTCATAGATTACAATTTAACCATTTATCAAACCCAAATGGAAATGGGATAACATCACAATGAAATTTATCATGTGTCTTCTAAATATGTCCAAATGAAGAAATGTGATATAGTTTGAGGTGGATCAACTCACCAAGGCATACCAATTAATCCCCATTTAGGATAATTTCTCTCTTTACTACCTTTCCATGATATAATTAATTTAGTGTGGATTCCTGGGGAACCACCTTTTATTGTCTCTTATAATGATCCATAGTTTACCACTATATTATATTTGAGTCTTCAAACTGCTTTGGATACTAAATTTAATTTTATTGCGCCCAAGCACCCAAAAAATAATGGTCAATTTGAACGGAAAATTCAAACAATCCATAATAAATTAATTTTTTTATTTATATAATTTAATGTAGGAAGGAATCAACATCTCCCATTTTTTTAGTTCTCATACAACTAAATCATGCACTCATTTATTCAAATGGTTCTATAGAAATATTTTTATCAGAAGTGATGGGTATCACCTACATGTTTATACAAGTAAGGTAAAAGAAATCTACTTAGACCTTATACTGTGAAAGAGTTGAAAGAAGTGGATCAATCCAACCAAAAATATATAAAACCAACCCATATCCACTATAAGATCAATACTAAAAGTAGTTAAAGGTACATAGTGTTTAAAGATAAAGAAAAAGTGTTACTTAGAATATCACTATAGAAGAGAGTCATATGGTTTGTAAATAAAGGAAAGATTATCCTTAAGTACATTTTCCCCATTGATATCCTTGATTAAATGGTATCATTAATATATTATCTAGATCTTTTACCAAGCATGAATCATGTTCATAATATATTCCACCTATCTCTCTCAAGGAAGTATGCACCAGATCCCTCGAATGCACAGAATTTGTATGTACCATAACTAGGGAATGCTATATCTTATGGGGAACATATGTTGAAGTTCATGGACCATAGTTAAAATTTTCCATGAAACAAAATAACAGGCCATGTTAAAGTACATGAGAGAAATCACAAGTATGAAGAAGTAACATTGGAACTTAAGGAGGCAATGAAACAAAAGTACCCTCATCTATTATTATCCCTGGATATGAGTTAATTTTTTTCAAATGATATTTCTAAAGGGGATTTGAATTTAACATCCCAAAATTTTATATATATTGATTTTCCCTTCTATATGAATATTTTTTTTTTCATAATTGGTATATAATAATGTTTTAGAAACATAAAATTAAAAATTATTTAAATCATTAAATGATAAAATTATGTTTATATAATAAATATGGAAATAGTAATTGGGACTATTATAATGGGAAAGTATGTAGAATGAAAAAAAATTATCATATTAAGAAAATTTAGATTATTGTGATCCTCATGAATCATCATAGTGGTGAACCAAAATATAAAGAAAAAAACAATAGTAAACCAAATAATATTTTTGAAATGAAAAATGTGGAACCATGAGAAAAATTGAGGTGAATGTTTAATTTAGAAATAAATAGGTATTTATAAGAAGTAATTTGATAGTTTTAATAGTTACATTCCATTTAGTAATACTGACTTGACCTTTAGAAATGAATTTTGACCTAAAAATAGTTAAATTTATTATAAATAATAATTATCCCTAGTTATTTAAGAATGTATAAATATTTTAAATCCATAAAATAAATACAAAGATTAAAAACACAATGAAATTATAAGAATTTTTCTTTAAAAAATATTTTATTCTATTTCATAAAAATCCAAATTTTTATTGAACCAATATATTTAAATTAAATAATCCAAGATTTATTAAAACCTAATAAATTATATAATTTAAGGCTTGAATAAAAAATGTCTTAATAATTTAAAATAATCACGAAATTAAATTTTAAAACCTAAAAATAATTTTCCAATTTATAACGTCTAAAGTATTCCATTATAAAAACGTTTTTTTCATTTTTCCACTATTATTTTTTATTAACAAAAAAAATTGTTTATAAAGCGTTTGAAAGTATTAAAAAATTATTTTAATAAAATATAATTCATATTGTCAAAAACTTCACTATTGTAATGTGTACCATTGAAAATATATTTTATTCAATAATTTACCATAAGGTCCACCCTCACTTCAATTATAGATACCCAATCTCCCTCCGCTTGGGAAACTATTTCTCTCTCAATTAACAATGTTAAAAATGTACCCAAATTACCTCTATTGAGACCTATAGAATTCAAAGTAATATTATATAGTCACTTAAATCTAATAATTCAGAGTTTTTAGTTCTATAAAAAAGAAGCAACTCTGAGAAGAGGTAATGTTTTCATTAACCTTTTCCCTCATTTCCCCCTTCTCTTATTCATTTTACCCATTCCATTAAAACCCAAAAATAATGAAATTAATTAATTTTTTTAAAAAAATTATATTAAAGATGTTAAAATACATTAATGACTATATTTACAACATATTTATATTTCATTCTTCCATTTCCTACTATATTGACAATATCCCATCAAAATGTTGGTTAACCACCTAAAATGATGTTTTGAACTCTCTAATTATCACAAAAATTACAGTTTATTATAATAAATAATATATAATATATAATATATAAATAATTTTACTTCTAAACTTATCTAGTTACTTTTAATAATTTATATGTAGAAATAATGTCAGACGATTAAATAAAAGAAAGAAATGATATTTTAAGGAAAATATGATATCAAAATGTTTCATCTTTAACAATAGGAGTTATAAAATATAATAAAATAATTCTAATTTATCAATTATGAAAAAAAGAACATAATTTAGTAATGATTTCATGTATTAATAAACCTATTTTTATTATACATGAGGTAGAGAAATGATGAAATAAATCACGATCTATGGTTAGCAGATTATCGAACCCAACACCTTATTTTTGGGTTATATACTATTTCACATTATTTTTGAAATGTATTTTTTTATTAGGTATTTAAAATTTAAATTCACTATTATTTTCCTTTTATTTCTAGGGATAAACTTTTTTTTAATATTTAATTTTTTTTCTATGAAACATTTTATGGTTTTTCAAAGGGACATTAATTTCCAAAACATTGCATTGACTCATATTAGTTTGTTTCTTCCAAAGTTAATAATTATGATATTTTATGACCAAATATGAATTTCTTATTTATTTGGGAACCCCAAATTTTATTCATAAAATTGTTACTTGTTAATCCATTATGGAACCAATTCTATTCCATGGGTTTATTTCATGATTAAGATTGTTATATGTTTTTTCCATGTGTCATGAAAGATTATGGTCATTTTACGTTGTGATGAGTGGTATTGAAATTACATTAACCTCAAATTAATTATTTAATGTGAAATATATCAGGATATTATGTGTATTATGAATGAACTTGATACAATCTTTGTTCAAAATCATGATGTTATGCACACATGTTATCCCAGAACATGATATAATATTTTTTTCACAACTATGTGTGTTATTTGACAACCATGCTATAATGTTTCACTATTATGCATTTGAAACATTCAATTAATTTTAAAAAACTTCCCTCATTATTATTATTATTATCCCATTGATATGATATGATAATAAGGATTATTCCAAACCATGTACAATTGATTCATTTTTTTCCTTCTCTATTTTCCCCAAATTACATGGAATTTATCTCATCCATTTATTTGATTTAAATCCTTAATTGATTATATGTACTAAGGATAACATAATAGATATAAGAATTCTATAATTAATAAATTAAAAAATGTTTATATTTTTTTATTTACAAGTGATGTATGTCTAAATTGTTCTAAGGATACTAAACCCTGTGATCCAGGAATGTATTCTTGTTATGATATTTTTAATAAAAATTATATAATTATTATGTATGAAAATGTTGGGTCACTATATAAAAACAACATTATTTTTCCCATGATTGTAAATTAAATATCATGATATATAATATAACATGCCACAACCAGAAAATACTATATCATACTCTCAAGGTCGTATTTTTTTATCCTAAATATGAAATATATCATGATATACTTCCATACCATAATTTCAACTCAATAACTTTCTTCTTAAATAATTTCATATAATGTCATAATCATGTATCATAATTTATCATTATCCATTTTTATACTATTCTTAATCATTGTTTCCTTACATTTTAATTCTTACAAACCTTCTTCATTTCCCATAAATATATAGTATTCACTCTTTAATATATTTCCATTACATTATGATTTTACCAAAGATTTTTAGCCATCAAGTTCTAAAAAATTCCCAATGTATTATTATTATAATGAGATGTAATTTTAATTTTAAACCATTAAAATAATTCCAACATATATTTTTAATTTCTAAACTCTTTAGTACTAAAAATTAAAGAAACAATATTGAAATAGGCATTTATAATTCTTATAATATTAAATTCATCATCGAAAAAATAAGGAAATATAGAATATAAAATGCCCCCATAATTAAATTTTTTCAAGTGATTAAGACTATATCTAGATTTCATGATAATCAAATTTCATTATATAAAATTTCAAAACTACATACTCAATATAAATAAATCATTATTAATTTGTAATTTTTTTAAATTATCTCATAAGATCACCTTTTCAAATAATTACTTTTAAATAAAACAAATCAATAAGGTATTTTTCTTTTTGATAAAATTTAGATTAAATGTAGTTTTTATATGGGACTTGTAATTATTTATTTTGGAAATGATTTGTTTTTGAATTTCAATCCAAATCATTATTGGCCACTTAAATCATGATATTTTCTCAAATTTTTTCTTTCAAAGACATTTTTTAATGTAATTGTTACATGGAATAAATTTTACTTCCACTATTATTCATTTATTTGATCACATTTCTATACTAATTTTAAAAGTGAAATGATGATCATTGGTTGAGTCTGAATTAACATTAAAGATACGTAAAAATTAATTGACATCAAACGAAACAATAAACCCCATCACCACTATCAATATCATCCCAAAACTAATTATAAAAGATAGAAATTGATGGGGGAGTTTCTATATATAGGTCAATCCAATGTAATACTATTTTTTGAGAACATACTTTAAATTACTTTAATTTTTCTAGAAATAACATAATCCCTATCATAAACTGATAATCCAATTAGATAATATATCCTAAAAAAATCTATGTAATAATTATAAAATATTATTCTAAGTCATTATTTTTAAAATTATTAGATATAAAAATCAAATAATATCTACAATTCATGACTCATCAAATAAATATCTTCATCTATATATTTAATTTTACACCCATCATCTTACACAATCAAAATCATCCAAAATGAAATTTAAAATAAGGTATGATAGTATTTTTATAAATTAATTGTATCATGGACCTATAATATAATTAAAATTCAAGAGAGATATGATATTTCATATTCATATAAATTATATATCAAATAAAAATATTGTTAATGAAAAAATATAAGGATTTTTTTTAAAAAAAATCTATATACATGGAATGCCATCATATTTTCATTTTATCTTGTGCCTTATTTCTTGATCATTGACCTCTAAAATAAAAATAAATAAGTGAATGTCTATTGTATTTTCCACGGAAGCTAAAAAAATATAATGTTATTGAATTTTAATCTATAAACTATCCTGAAATAAATACCAAAAACTAACTCTTTAGAAAACAATACTCATTATGGTTTGATATACTTATCCAAAGTCTTTTAGCTAGATAGGACCTCACAATTTCATATAACATAAGAATGTAAGATATTTAGTATATTTGGATCAACATTTGGTCAAAGTTGATTCACCTCCATATAGATGGTTCTTTTTCATTTCATTGAAATTATATTTACTATTCCTTCATGTAGAACATTCTTTACATAAATTGGACTAATCCTCTAATTTTTTTAATATTTATTTAAAACAAGGGGTTTTTAATGGATTTTTTGAATATAATTTATGGTTGATGATGATGGATAGTTTTTTCAAGGCATTATGTTCTGAAATTTATGACAATTAATAGAAATGTGGAATTTGACCCTCTATAATGTCTATATTCTAGGTCTTGTGAAAGAACTACCCTGAAAGATTCGTATATATATTATTTGGAATGGGGATAATGATTCTTATTTAATATGGAATCAATTGAAGTAATTATTTTGGTGACAAGATTATTGTAGATTCTCATGGTTATGGAATAAGATGAAGCTTTCGTGAAGGAAATTGTAAAAATAATTTAACATATATGTGAAGGAAAATCATATCACACTGTGGGGTATGAAATCAAAATATGAGTGAATTTCATAGAAAATTAAAATAGCATGAAACTCACTGTATACATAAGATATTGTGAAGTTTATTGAATTTTATGAATCATAGAGTTCTAATGGTGATATATTACATCTACATAACAACATGTAATATTTTCCAATGAATTTGAAATATTTTATCCCAATGCATGCACAAAGAGGAAACTGTGATTGGAGTTATACATTATTTGGAAAATAGTAAATCTCTCTAAACATAATATATTTAAGTGATACATAAGTTATTTTGAATCTTCCTTGTATAAATAAGGGTTTTGAAGTTACTAATTTATAAAAAATCATAGTGTCCTAAATGTATGGTTTATCATATCTGATGTTTCTATTGATCTGGTATTCCATAAAAATCGAAAATGGATGAACTTCACTAGAATATGTTGGGGGTAATCTAGATAGATTACCCATACATATGTATCTATCCTTTATCATTTTATGTGAAGATTCTATAATATGGAAATATTTGGAGTTATTTTGTAAGAATTCATCATCCAGCCATATATTACTATATGGATTTTCCATTATAAAAATATTATTGATAATTTTGATAGACTTGGAAATTTTATTGATAAAAAATATAAATTTGTGGTCAAATACAATAAATAGTATTGTTTAAACAATAAATTTATAATGTATGTAATGAAATTTATCCTATAAGATTTTTTGAAAAATAAATTAGGTCTTTATGTCCTGAAGTAGTAGATTACAATGTAACAGGTTTAAGGATCAAGAATAGTTGAAGGATCATGCCATGAAATTAATAGGAGTTAAATATAAGTTATTTATTGTATTTTATGGATCTAGTTATTGAATAATAATCATGTGGTAAAGAATTATGTCACAATATTAACACCTTCCAAATAAGCATCTACAAAATCACAAAAAATGAAATACCAGAATATGGGTGTTTTGTTATATAGAAAAGAAAATAAAGGATAAATTAACCAATAATTATCAATCTCATTATCCTCCATGGGAATCATGATCACGTGACCATTTTGAGGTCACACAAATACTCCACGCACAACCCATAACCTACAGTGGATCTCATGGAGCCCCTTTTGATGAGTCTTCCTAGTCTTACAAAGGCTCTCTAGAAAATCGATGGTAGCACGGTGGTGACCAAATGAGTTCCCCCGGGTCATATGGTTTTCATTGGAAGGTTCATGAAAACCCACTGAAATTACTTATAGAATATGAGAAAAATATTCAAAAGTAGAAGGTCTAATGCAGTCATAAAAGATCATGTGAGACATCATATATGGGGAGGATAATTATCATGGACGACATCAAGGACAACTCATGAGACCCTCAAGACTTTTTAAATTAATAAAAGTAAATAAAAGGGGAGGTGGTGGGAGATACTCATGATCATTTAAAGACATGTGACAACTACCATACATTCTATAGGACACCATGAGTTCATGCCGACATTTTCTCCTCTCCTTGTGGAAGCCCATATAAAAGTCACCTAAATTACATAGAAGGCCTTGGGTGAGTCCAAGTAGCTGCACAAAACCCCATTGGATATCCAAGGATATAATATATAAATTTATCCATGAAATTATCACAAACCCCCATATGAACCATATAGTTCATGCGACACATCACCCAAAAAATTGAGAAAATGTCCTGAATAACACCCATGTAAACTCATATAATCCCTGACCTTTGTAAAATAAAACCAAGGGGATAAAAAATAAGGAGGCAAGAGCTATCTACATCGTATAGATCTTATGATACACTGTATAAGTCAAAAGCATAGTCTCATGAGACTCCTAGACAACCTAAGAAAGGTATCGAGCATCTCACAGATGCCTCTCAGAAGGCACCTAGATATTGTGGAAATCATTTGGTTATATCAATATGAAAAAATTGAGGCCCTTTGGAATTATGACATGAGTCAACAAAGATCCCATTAATTTATCATAATCCAATAAATATAACTTTAACAGGAGGCACCTGCGTTGGCCAAAAATCAGGTGGCACCCTGAGGATGATCCATGATAAGGGCTTGAAAATACATGTGGCACCAGATCCCTTTTCCAACTCCATCCTGAATTTGTACTATATATTCCACAAGAACCAGATAACAATCAGGTTGGGAGGTATATAAATTCAACATAATGACCTCAAATTAATGGATAAACTATTAATCATATAAGGTTGTCTTTACACCGAATTACTATAGAAAATTTCCCATAGAAAATGATCAGACCACTGGAAAGTCTTCCATCTAGTAATATATCAGTGAATGACTAGAGTAATCTATCCCCAACCATAAATCACTTTGCATGATAATTCATATACCATGCAAATGATCTCTAGTAAGATATGGGAAGAACATCTTTCATACCAAATAAATCACATGAGATTCAACATAAACTAACATTGAATGAATCCATGGCATTCACAATATATGAATGAAGACAAAAGGTGGAATAATTAAACCCAAAACATGGCCACTGATTCTCATGAACTTCAAGAGAATTTTCTAAGCCACATGACATCACCAAGACATGTCTCCCAGATCACATGACACCCCTTTGGCATGTTATTTGAGTTATTATAAAGCTAACACACATATCAAAATGGTCCCTATGTTCATCCCAGACATACCACCTTATTCTCATGAATGTCTCCATGGACATTTCCCACAAGCCTTCTAATGTGTTTCACAGACATCACCTAACTCATATAACGACACCCAATCATGTCATCCAAGTCTCGCAGATGCACCAGGACATGTCAAGGAAGATCTCATAAGGTCTTCTGAGAAATTTAATGGAGACTCATGAATTCATCCATACATGTTGAATAGGGCTCATGATTACCTTTAGGGATTTTATCTAAGACATGTGACACCCTATGAGATGGGTCATACTGACTCTCATGGAACCTTCTTTATGTGTCTGTCATCTCTCATGATGACACCCGGTTAAGTCTGCAGGATCATGCAACATATTCTGGTAAATCCAATACTAATCATGCAATATACTTACGACATTCCATCCAGAATATAGAATGTCATATGTAAATGTTAACTTTATCATATGGTTCACTAGTTTACTTTAGGAAGTCACCATAGGACATGACAATAATACAACTAAGGTGTCTCAAGTGGAAAATCAATGCATGTTAGAAATTCAATAAGACTAGACCAAAGGGCATCCTGATTCTAGATAACCATGTCCACCCTTGGCGTGTAAGCCTTGTAAAATAGGGAAAACTCAAATTATAAGCCTCAATAAAGGGAACTATGAAACATCTGATTCATGAAATAACAAGGATACATGAGAAACCTCCCTGAGGACCGAGCTTCATATCAAATATTCATAGGTCCATTCGAATATGTATGCCCCTCATTAATATAGAAATGAAGATGATCATTCTACGTCCCTTGTTTCTCACATCGATCAAATATCACATGGGATAATAGAGTTTCAATAATCATATCATTAATGTGAAAAATTATCCACAAAGGCAAGCATAATGTTAGTGTGTAATCCCTGGCAAGTGGCATAATATAATATACCCCAACCAAAGTGAAACATCAGTACATAATCCATAAGAAACTGAAATACGATAACTCTATTTCCCGTTATAACAATGATATATAAGACGCATTCCTAATAGCCCGAGATTAAATAAACATCCATAACAATGGAAACTCCATGATTATGTTATTTCAAACATTATGTCCTAATCATTCTCATGGGATGATCACTCTACCTCATCAATTTTTGGAATGAAAAAACAATTGAACTATGATGACTATGAATCCTACCATACCTAGGATACTTACAACACCTTCTCAAGGCCTGAGATCTATATCAAACCCCTAAGGACTGTCTCAGTACACAAGTACCATATCTTTATGTTGTCAGACTGATTATCCATTCACCCTTGTTTCTCACATGAATCATAGATGACATGGGCTTAGGGTATCACAGTGAAACCCTCCTTGGTACAATTAATCTCCACTAGCTAGGGATATCCTAGTATGTAATCCTCGATGAGGGGAATGATATGAACACCCCTCATTTATGGTAAATCCCCTTGAGACTAGTCCCATGGGTGTGATTTAACTATGATAAATCTGATTCATTCCTTAACCAGTATACAAAGGATGTCTCCATGAGACCTAAGCAAAAATATTTAGTGTCTTAGTACCCACACATATTTCATCCCCACGTGACATTAATTTGAATAGGGTTAATGAAAAATGTGGGTTTTGATTCCTAAAATAATTTGGACACATCATAATTATCATAATGGATCAATTCCCTCATGGAAATATAAATATCTTCCCTACAAGGTAGCATATTCTGAAGTATATTGTTATATAGATTCAGCATATAATGCAACTGACAGTCATTAGGGTAATTGATGGAGAACCTCGAATACTGATAGGTGGATTCATTAATGAGATTGAACATTCCTTTAGTAATAAATGAGACTTACATTCTTTGATTAAAGGGAGATTTAACCTACAATATTTTTTTAGGGTAACCGATCCCATATCATGAATATGAAGAGGTTTGAAAACTTTTCTTAAAAATATTAGTGATCCCCATATTAGGAAATAATTCCCCTCAAAAGTGTATGGTGAACCCGAAATCCCATCCTCTCGTCCAATGTGGGTCCCTAAGAGTCCTTAGGCCTGAAAACATAGATGAACAACATCCGTTTTAAAATAGGTCTATACCTAGCTATGAATGGGGGAACCATTGGGAGTTTTTGGGAAAAGTTAAAATGGTATCCTGACATTCATTATTGTGCACAAAATATCCCCCATAATCAATCCATCAAGAGAAAACCGTTATACACCTTAAAACATGAAGAAACAAAAATGGTGAACCTGACGTGAATCTCTCTAACAACAATACAATTGGTTATTTTTAATCATATCTTTCTGTTTCCACCATGTACAAATAAAAATCGATAAAGGCATGAAATCTCAAATAAAAGAAATATCGGTAAATCAAGTGTTAGGACACTTTGTTGTGAATACCATATACAAACAAAGAAGTAAGACTAGAATGATCATAAAAATAATCCTCTATAACCAGGGTTCTCATAATTAGATCCTCATTTTGAAAATTCTGAATGAGTGAAATTTAAATATTAGGAATAAAATAAAAATTTAATTTACCATTCATATATGATTGCCCATACTATGCCTATGATATTGCACCAATCAGTAATTTTTTTCCTTTTTGTATATATAATTGTAGATACTACTCCCAACATCCCAATTCAAGACAATTAATTCATCATTTAGCATTTTTTCTGGTAAATCATCTGTTACTGCAACCCCCTTGGGTCTCTAAGTGATCTAACATGCTCGATAACTCCATAGATTGGTGGAAACTTGATGGTTTAGGAGTACATATGATATGTTACAATCCCCAAAATGGAATCTTCATGTGAAGTTCATCGACCATGGAAACTGGAATGTCCACATCATCTAGGAAAAGATACAACAAAGCCCATGGCACTCTTCACTATGCCCAACTACTTAGGGAGATTATCCCTAGAGCCTGACAACCACCATCTTTCATATCTGATGAAGGTGGACTAGGAATCCAAATATAGCTCCCTTATAGTTCAGGAGTAGCTGAGGAGGGCCTCTTCTAATCTGTATTGCTGGCACCATCACACTGGTACCCACCAGCCACCTACTGAATGTACAAACCGACACATTGTCACCTTTTATGCCCTTGCATAGGAAATAATGAAGGATCATAGTGGGAGGAAGGTGATGGATATACAGAAGAGGGATCATATACCCACTCCTGATGATAATGAATTAAAGTATACTTAGGTAGGAACCAGTAAGTTTTCTCACATACCTACTCGTTTTGAAGAAGTATATGTGAATATTTTAGAAGTAGGAATGGGGGGGATAATATTCTAACACATGTGCATGAAACCCATTGGAATATTCCAATGGAAAATTAAGGATTGAAGTGGCCACATATTAGCTCTTCAATAGAATACATCTATTTGTATATAATGGATATGAAAAAATTTCCAGCTTATATTCCTACACACATTTATCTAAGATGAAAATATATTTTAGCAGTAGCTGAATAAATATTCTAACATATTATAGTACTATTTCCTATAAATAGATAGCCCCATTCTCTTATCCCTACATCTAGGAAATCTCGATACTCTAATCATCATGAACAAGTGGTTATACCAGAGCAATAACACATTCTGTCTCCCACCTAGGAGGATTACTAGCATATTCTAATAAAGAATGAGGTGTTAGATCGTGGTCATACTCCAGTTCCAACCAGGAATCGCTAGGTGAGAGAAACACATTCCTCAAGATAAGAGAACATTCATGTTGAAGAACTCTGATGAAATATTCTAAAACTCTTGGATCAAGTTCATATCACTATTCTGGTCGGGGCTCACCATGTGAGAGGGGCACATGCCTCCGGACCAGATCATATTCCTATCGATGAAGTCCAAATACATTCTCCAAAGTCCCATGATCTGGAAAATATCACCATTCTGGTCGGGGATGGCCAAGTGGGAATGAAACAAGCCTTAGGATAGGTTCAGATTCATATTAGTGAATTTTCCTAGAATATTACAGTAGATCATGGAATCCAAATGCATATTCATACTTCCACCGATGAATGACTACGCTGGAATTGTTATAAGGAAATATATGAGGAGGGTCATATTCCTTCTCCCATTTTGTATGTCCATCGACATATTCAGATGGTGAATTCATATTGGTATCGGTATCATATTCCTAATCCAACCAAGGCCCACCAAGTGGGTAGCACACACCTCAAGGTAGGCTCATATTCCTATAAGTAAGACTAGTGAAATATTCCAAAGGCTCAGGATTGAGCTCATATTCCTATATTAACCAAGGATCCCCAAGTGAGAATTTAACATGCCTCAGGATAGGCTCATAATCATATCAATAATGAGAAAATTCATTGTTATATTTAGATATATTCTCAGCAGCGGTTTCATATTCCTTCAATGACATACTATTATATACATGTTCTAATAATCATCATACAACATGATCATACCAATGCACGATCCCAAATGAAAGGTTAAAATATTACGACCACAATGTAGAGAATGTACCATGTTCCTAATATACACAATTCCAATGTCCTTGAGGTCTTTCTAGAAACATTCACATCACCATAAGGTTGGTAAAATTGTCTATTGAGGTATATAAATAAGGTGTTCATTACCATGATAGTATTCCTAATTGTTGAATGGAGATGGATTGTTGGGACTCTACTCATGTAATGAACATAGTCAACCTACCCATGTAAATATTTCCCATGGAAAGGGAAATCATTCCCTTTCCCTAACACCACTTTATAGAGAGGTTACCCAAGCAATGACACCTTTTTATAGGGCGGTGCTCGAAACATCTAGGTCAACTATATATAGTGCCCCTCCAACCATTAGAAACATTCCACTCCCATAAGAAGGAAACCTTTAGAATAATAATCCATGGTCTGACTGAATGGATTCATGTAAGTCTAATGAGGATTAGGAAGACATTGAATTATAGAGATATTTAGTCAGAAACAACCTCTCCATCATGTTCTGGCCCATCACAACTTCGAGCTATGATATCCCAAATGATCTAGAAAAGTATTTCATGCCTTTTCTATGCCAAAATATACGGTCTACTCATTAGTGGATGAAGTCCAAAAACCTCCCTAATTCATCAAATCACGGTCACCATTAGACCATAAAAATTCTATGTTATCAGCTACTCTGGCCTTCTATCTCCATGGGCCAAGATACCAAACCTTAACAGTACAACACAAATATGCAACACCCTTGTCTCCATTACCTCATAACTCTTCTGTAGATGATCTTCGAAGGAACATAATGAATTCATAATTGAGGATGGATAAAATATAAATAATTACACTTTTCTTCTCCCATGGAATAACATAATCCTCATAAATGACATCCTAGAATGTTATAGCCTCCAGCGAGAACTGGGTACCGTGTAATGCTCAGGCTAGCTAGTCACTAAAACGAAGTGCCTCCACTATAACAGTGCCTATACATTATGAAAAAAGAGAGATGATAGACAAATATATTTCAAAATAGTCCCCTAAAATAAATATTAATGTAATTTGAACACATAGACTAAAGTTACAATCACCCGGAAAACTTCCCATAAGGGATGGTTCTCATCGTGGGATGTCATCACACCCATCTCCTACGCGATCACATCTATGCCACATCAAACTGTCCTTAATTTTAGCTACCACATCAACCATATAGCGGAATACCTTACCCACTGGTCCAAGGTAGTATTTACCACCACCTTCACCTCTCAGATCATCAATTCCTAAGAGGATTTGGGACACATCAACAATAGCTACAAAAAAACCTGATCCAAGTGAGATAGATGAATTTACATCTCAATCACAATCACCAGGTTCATTATCCCCTCATAGTAACCTAGCGACAATAGTGATGATTCCAGGTCAACCCCACCCCACTGGGCATGGTGAATTTATACCTATATGTCCATCTCGGGGGTCCTTAAATCCCTAACCGAGTTCATTGGATCCTCCACAACCTAACCAATCAATTCCAATTACAGACCTGAATGACCCCCACACCAGAAGGTTGGGCAAATTTACATCATTATAATCACTATAGATGGAATGAGTCTTCTCTACGTTGTGAGGAATCAATAAATGGTCATCATTTCACTAGCTCCTCCCACTGCAAGACAAACCCCTACTAGTCAGGGTCCATTCACAACTATGGCCGAAATTTCATTCAAAGTGACTATTCATAGAACAAAATTAGAGGAACATAAATAGAATAAAATAATAACCCATTGGGGTTTCAATAAAAAAAGGCCCAATATGGAAAATGGTTCGAATAATGACCCCAAAGAAGATAGTACAGAATCATCCTGTTGTATTGAAAGTAAAGGCACCACCACCATTTCTCGATATTCCTCTATGAAGTTTATCATTATTAACATGATAGAAAATATGGAACAAGGTATTGATGAAGAGAGTTGTAACACATAAAACATACTCAAAGAGGAGGGTGATATGGATGTACCAAATGAGTCTGCATGCACCTACTACCAAACACGGCTCCAACACCTAAAACCTCTAAATACTAAGTTTCCACCTCCATGGAGGAATACTACAAATGTTAAAGGTAAGGATGCAAATACATACTAGTTTCCAACCAAAATAGTTTATTTTACTTCCTCATAGGAAAAAATTCATAATATAAGAGATATTTACAAACACTCATATAGATCAATGTGGAGCTACTAAGGGTCAATATTCTCATTGGCTATCATCTATAAGAAGATATGAATATTCATCCTCCTATATTCAGTTTACCAGTAAGAGTGGTATCTGAGCATCAAATTGGCTATGGATCTAGGAGTCCATTGTACATAAAGGAGGATGTTGAAAATGATCATTACTTCCCTCCATTGGAGTGAAATCCTCTCCCTCACCTGAATATTCATTCAGTAGTGGGATGAATTGAAAATCATTATGAGATAAAAGTGGGGCCACCTTTTCATCCCACATCTTCTCCCTTGGGATGGGAGACAGCATAGGCAATTGTACCCCCAGAGCTCCCAAAATTTATCAAGTCCATGGATAATCAAATGAAATCCATGGAAGGGTGACACACACCTGTGTAGCTTGAGGGGAAGCCATATCCTGATTGGGTGGACATCACTATTACTCCATCCAATTTCCACAATGATACCTTTCTACCTTTGATGGTGTGATTGAGCTGAAACAACATCTCACACACATTGTATCCCGCTGTGGGCAGATGATGGTCCATTGAGATCAATAGGAGGCAATAAGGCTGACGTGTTGTAAAGAGACTCTTATAGGGAAAACCTTTATTTATCATTGAGGTATACAAGCATGATTGGTTTTAGGATGATAAGAAATCAATCATCAATTACCTTATCAATTTATTTCTACACTGAGGAAGGCCATGATCATTAACTTGATGAACTGAAAGAAACATTAACATGGTAGGTTGTTTGAAATCATATCAAAATGGAAAGGCTTATCCTACTCACTCGACATCCCTATATCACAAGGGAAACTATTGGAAATCAAAGTTGAAAATCTTAGGGATGAGTTATGGGTTCCACTTATTCCAATGAAATATCTAGGTGGATTATGTGATTTTGATGAAATGGCCCAACATTTGGAAGAATCCATTTAGTGATCCTGATCCAAAACTCAACTCATGCATACAGCATAAAGAAAAAGGCCAGGCGAAGAATAAGCTACATCTTTCACACTCAAGCCAGCAGTAGTGCCCATAAAAACACCTAGAATGGCCATGAACCGCCCAACACCTCCTATTGAGTGGAGAATACAACATAATCACCCTCAGATAGATGCACAAAGAAATTATGGTCTCTTGGGATTTTAAGGATGGATGAATATGTTATACTCTTTCTGGAATAAAAAATTCATCGGTTGATTCTTAGAATCCATAGAAAATAACGTACTCATACTCCCGCTACACAAGAAGCCAAATGAGGTCAACCTCACTGACCATCTTGATTACATCATTTTCCATACATGGTTGGGTCATTATATACAAAAATACGTTTCTATAAAAGACATCCATCAATGCATGATATATTCTAGAGAATTTGAGTTTGATAACACACCAGATTAGGTGTATTACATTACCATGATCCAACTAGAAGAAGAGTGTGGTTTGAAGAAGGTATCGAGTTGGCGTGTGTAAAAATATGACAACTGGATGACTCGAAAGATAGTTGATCGAGCCTATGACACTCCAAAAGCATAGTTTCATAGGCCCAAAATAGCTCCACCACCCTATAAGGAACAACAAATATACCTCCCAAATGTCGTTGGGACCATCAGAAGTAAGAGAAAACTAAAGAGGAAGAATATTATTCTACCCCAATATGAGCCATGACTGTTGCTAATTTATTCCCTACCACATCTGAAACATGGGTAAAACCCTGCCAAATGGAATCCTCATCAGAGTAAAAGCATGCATCGGATTCAATAAACAAAATAAACTTGTCATACCCCTTCTTTGATGAAGAGTTTTCCCCCAATTCATGAGTTTCCCAAACATAACTTGGGAAGGAGATTCCATGTGCGTAGGAATCGAGGATACCAGGGAAAATTTAGATGTGTCCATACCCAATATTCAAGTCATATACCCATGGAGAATATATAGGTAGATGAGATTCATGGGAAAGTTCTCTAGTAGGCCCAAAAGAGGCAAGTATGTGTCCCATAACACTATAGAAATCACTCAAGACCAATTTTCACACATGACCATCTAGCAGGGGTTCAATCATTCGATCATCACAAAAAAAGGAAGGCTTGAACAACCCACACCATTGGTAGAATATTCTCCCACGACCCCTGTATAAGCACCATGTTCGTCTACCCCAAATGCCTCATCTCCTCAGGCGCATGTCCAGGAGAAACACTATATCAGAAAGCACTAACCTATGGAACAAAATTACGACATTATGAAATGGTTTGCGTGAGTCCCAGCCAAACTCTCAGTCCTAGATGCACTCCATCTTTTAAAATAAATTAAGGAGGCACTTTTTGAAGCCCTCCAGAGCCCACAGAAGTTTGATATTAAAGTATCTACTACCGAGGTTTATTGAGTTGATACCATTTAATCATAATTTCATGACACCATCTCATCCAATGATCAAGATCAACAATAATTCCATCAAGGTCACATAAGACCCCAATATGTCTTGAAAAGACACAATTATTTCAACGGTTAATGATATCTAATTTATAATGGATCTGGTATCAATCTTATACTATTGTGAAGCCTATGATGATTTGTATATTGAAAAGTGTATTTTTATCCCACTATTTTGACCATCCAAGGGTTTTAAACGTTTCAGAAAAGACCTCCCAGGAAGATCATGTTCAAAGTCTAGTTTGGGGATCTTACATTAGACTCTAATATTATGGAAATCTTGTAAGACATCACATACAACATCCTACTTATAAGGCCCTAGATCTATAGACACGTAGTGATACCTTCAAAATTACATCAGTGTATGAGGTATCCCATTAATGGAAAAGTCAGAATACTATATGGTGATATTTCCCACTTAGAGACTTGTAGGGACACATATGATGAAGTATATTTCTATAAAAAGGGAGGAAAAAAACCAATTATGAATGATGATATAAAATTTATAGCTACCAAGGACTTAGGAAACACCTTTGTGAATCCCTATAGAATAATCAATGGTGACTATGTTCTCTCCATAAACCCGGTCGAGGTCAAAGATATAATCCCAGAGTTTTGCGCCCCTCATGTCCCTGGTGACAACTCCAAATACAATCGGCTAAGAAATCTATCTATAGTGACTTAGTCAGTAAGGAATGATAATGTCACTTATCATGGCCTCTATCACCCTGATAACGAGAGATAATCCCTATAATACCATCTCCATCTGAAAATGTCTCCAAGACACAGAGAGGGAAGAAGATGAGGATGACATCAGGAATTCCCCTATAGCATTTGAAGAAGGTGTCTCCACCACTATTGATGAACATAGGTAGATAAATATCGGTTCATATGAGGGATTATGGCCTATAATTATTAGTTCTATAATGACCCTTGAAGAGTAAGATATGTACATCACATTTATTAAGCAGCATCAATATGTTTTCACTTGGAACAACAGAGACATTCCCAAACAAAATCCAAATGAGGATACACACCATCTCAGGCTACCAAATGAACATGGAGGCTTCGAGAAAATGGTTAGGTTGACGCAACCCTATCATTTAACCAATGTATAGGGGAGGTCAATAAGAAGATCAAAGACAACTTTTTCCGAGAAGTGAAATACCCGAGATTGATTTACAACATCATCGTCGTTAGGAAGAAGAATGGGAAAATTACTGTCTGTATTAAATTCAGAGACGTTAATAATAATTTCCCAATGGATGATTTCCTATTGATAATAATATAGAATTTTATCAATGAAAATGATAGATTCTATGATCTTTCTTTCATGTATGGGTACTTGAGGAATAATTAGATAAACATGCCCCCCCCAAGGGTGAAGAATCCACTGCCTTTAGAGGGCCTTAGGGGATCTTTCACTATAGGGTCATTACCTTTTTCTGGAAGAATGTTGGTTCCACATGTTAACGTGAAATTCATCATATCTATAAGAAATTCATGGGAAGGATAATAGATTTTTTTTTGATTACCTAGTGGTTAAATCCCAATAATGATGCGATCACTTCACAGACCTTCAATCAATTTTTGACAAGCTCTAACAACCCAATTTGAAGATGAATCCACCAAAATTATCTCTCTAGGAAACATCATGGAAATTAATTGGATTTGTGGTATTCCATCATGATATTGAGGTTTACTTGGATAAGAGTAGTTCAATATTTTCAATTTCACCCCCCATTAATATCAAATAATTTAGGGGGCTCAAAGAAAAACGTTCATACATTCATAGATTCATTTACATCCTAGATAGAATAGTTCTCCCATTCACCAGGATACTAAGGAAGGGAATGGACTATATATGGGATGATAATTGCTAATAATCCTTCCAGAGTCTCAAGAAGTAACTACTTCACCCATCGTTTATGATTCCTGCAGTCGAAGGGAGGCATGTCACATTATACATGGCCATCATGTAATTCTCATTGGGAACCCTCGTCACACAAAATAATGATATGAGAAGTGATAATAGTCTCCATTACCTTAGCTGAACTATGCTAGCTACTAGGACCTGATACTTTGATATTGAGAAGAACTTCCATACCCTCATATCCATAGTGAAAAATATGAGGCATTACTTGTAGCACCATGAATTCTAATTGGTCACTTTTATTATTCTCCTCGCATAAATCCTTGGACATCCAACACTGACTGGGCACATGGCATGATGTTTGGTCATCCTTCAGCAATACTACATTACGTTTTTATCATAGATTCCTATGAAAGGAAAAGCCTTGGCTGATTTCCTTGCATCTCAACCTGCCTTAGTAAATATGTCGGAAGACACCGAGATTCCAGATGAAGTGTTCTTTTAGGTCCATGAAACAACAGGGACATGGGAGATTTATTTTTATGGTGCCCCATGAAGTCGTATCGATATAATTATAAAAAGACCGAGGTTCTATCAGGTTGTCTTAGGGGTCATATTTGTCTCTCCAAACAATGCTATTTTTCCCTACACTTTCTCAATATTTTAAGGCTATACAAATAATGAGGGAGAGTACTAGGACCTCATTGCTAGCTTGGAACTAGCCCTAAAACTACAAATAACCTACCTAAACATCAAATGTGATTCAATGTTAGTGATAAATAATATCAATGGAAAATACACAATCAAAATGGATTAACTGGACCCACTCACTAGTCACATCACGGGACTCATGGTAGAGTTACCTTTTGATCCCATGTTGCATCATGTTCCCTGATCACATATTAATGTGCTGATGTATAGGCCAATGCATAAACGTTTTTGGCTGACCCTGGTCAGGAAGAATCAATCCTCTATATCAAACATTAATGAGTGGTATCGGTGATCATCATTTGTGATATGAAAGAGATCAACCAGGTCAACACCACCCTAGAGTGTGATGCACCAATGATCACCCATGGATGGATGGAGCCCCTAATCAGATATCTTCAAAATGGGACTCCACCAATAGATAGAGTTAAAAGGAAACATATTTGGTGTCGTGCAACAAAAATTATCCTATAGGATGGACCGAATGAGAAGAAAATCATCTATAAGTGTGGTTTTTATGGTATCCTCCTCAAATGCATAAAATAAGTAGATATTTCCACCATCGTGGAAGAAGTCAATGGAATCTCTTGTGGCTCCCATAAATTAGGGACCCAGATCTCCCACCAAATCATAATGTTACAATATTACTATCAAACCATGATAGATAACTTTGTAGAATTCACCAGGAAATGTTATGAATGAGAAATACATGAATACTTCATCCATCAAGCCCCATTATTTCTATATACTACTAAATATTCTTGGTCATTTTCCATTTGGGGGATGAATATTATGGTGCCATATCCCCCAAACATAGATAAACTGTTCAAATACATCCTTAATGCTATTTACTTATTTTCTAAATGGGATGAGGAAATAACCCTCATGTAATTCATGGAAAAAACATCATCAACTTTGTAAATTCTTATATCATAATCAGGTTCAGGGTCCCTCACAAAATATTAATGGACAACTGCATCTACTTCTATTCTACGGAGTTGAAGAAACTCTACCTGGAGTACAATATCGCATCCAATCACTCATATCACTATCATACAGTATAAAATTGATAGATATAGGCCTTCAATAAGACTATGAAAAATATACTCCAAAAGATGGTGAATAAGGATAATAAATCTTGGTCAGAAAAACTCCTCTATGCTCTATGGACCTACCGTACCACCACATGTATTGGTACAGAAGAAATTCAATTCTCACTAGTGTACAGGACCATGGCAGTGTTACTCATAGAATTTTTTAGGTCCACTAGGCTAGATACCCTGAGGGGGGGGGGTGAATCAAGGTATGATAGATTAAAACAACCACCCCTTTTGATCTTATTTTTCTGTTAGACAAAACAATATTCTCTTTATTCTTTCCCATTGCAGAGTATGAATAATCCTTAAAGAATGCACAAGACACATTAATTTTTACTTGGTTCACCCTCACTGGGCTATTTCCAAGGAGCATACACCAGTAGTGTGCCGATTTACCAATTTCACTATAAGCACAATGTTTTTTACAAGTTCTAAGAGGACTCACTGTACCTCCTAGTTTACAACCACTCACAATTTGAGAACTCACTGCTCTCTCAACTGAAGTGAGCTCACTACTTCTTCAGAAGATTCACTTACAGTTTATAGACCTGTAGGTCTCTTCATTACCACTAATGAATGCATCCTACACTGTATGTAGATTCTCTATTGAAGTCCAAATTTCATCCACTGATGAATAACCCTTTTTCCCCTAACCCCTGGGAAATAACCATTGGGATGTACCTTCGCAAACCACCCTATTTTATGAAGCTCCCAATTTCACAATGCTCAAAAAAGCCTTAGCGAACTTTATTTTTTTTCGCAAAGCACACACCTTCGTAGAGCTCAGGAAGTTGTGGAGCTCAAGTTGTCATACAGAAACTTCCTTCACAAAGCTCACCGAGATAACACAGAATACGCCTGTTTCACAGAGCTAGATTAGCCACCACGAAACTCCTTCCTTTCACGAAGCACAATGCCTTTGCGAACCACCATAGTGATTCGAAAGAAAAATATTTTATTTGAAAACTCACTACTTCTCTCAAGGGGGTCGAGGCCTATTTATTGGAGATTCCACTGACACTCGAACCTTCCACGGGAAGTCAGCGCCACGTCATCTCAAATAACATTGCACCAAAATTTTCGTCAAAATTCACTAGGTTTCGTGATTCACCACAACAATTTTTTGATTGTAGAGCTCATCGTAATCATGGAGAATTTTGTCAATACCTTTGAACCTTTGCCACGATGCTCCACTCGCAATGCCCTTTACCACCAAAATTCTCTTCAATGCTTTCTTTCACGAAGCTCATCGTAATCGCGAAGAATCACTCTCAACATTTTTTATGTCTTTGAAAAATCCAATCCTTGAAGCCTATCTTGGATAAATTCATGCATTTTCCATATTTTGATGTGATCTTCAAGTATATACACTTTTCGTGATGCTCACCAAACTCCAAATTTTGGACCACAAAAATTTGTCAAACACTGAAAAACGGTGCCCCCTTGTATCTGTTCATTTGTACCACCTCCAGATCGTCCATTCATTTGTCTTAGTTCTTTGCCGACAAGGATTTTCAACAACATCTCCATAACTCAACAATTACCCAAAGAAGCCTACATTGTCAAAAAACACAAGAAACCCAAAAATTAATCATTGTTACCTTGAGGTATTTTTTCCCAACAGTATCCCCCTATGGGTTTGTTGAAAATTCTTCTCATAATGATTCTCTACACTTTGATACCACTCTAAATCTCCTTTCATCATCTACCACCATTCACCTCTTGCGAGTCTGATAGTGACCAAAGATTCACTAAACACATACTCTAAGACCACATGAGAAAATATTATAATGACAAAAAAGTGTAAATGAAAAGTTCATTAATGAATCAATTCATTTCTAGCACCAACCGTTGACACTAAACTGATACCCATTTCCAAATTGATACCAATTATTGATCGCTGGAAACCTTCTAACACCATTCCAACATCACTCTTCTTCTTTTATCACAATCCTCAGTTGTTGTGATATCTATGGTTTGATTGATCACTTCTAGCATCATCATTTTTAAAAAATCTCCCCATATCTCATTGCTCTCCTCCTGTATCACTACTCCACCTTCCAGCTTCTCCCTATGTCATTGTCTATGAAAATTTCCCCCTTCCTTAGCCACAATTTCACCCACTCTATGAGTCACTATTTCTCCCCCTTTGTCAACAATCCCATAGGTCACTCTGTTGTGATCGATAACATTAGAAAGAACACAGATTAGTGTATTAGAGAAAAACATACCATATCTCGATGAGAGGGGGTCCCAAATACATAGTTGTGCATGTGTGGGTAGTCGACTGAACTCCTAGAGCTAGTTTATGCCTCTTAAAAGCTTCCTTAGGTAAGGAATTTGTCAGAATGTCTACAACCTGTAGTTCTGTAGGCACATACTCCAACTTCACAATTCCCGGCTCAACCTTCTCATTGGTAAAATGATACTTTATCTCAATGTTATTTTTCCTTGAGTGATGGACAAGATTTTTTCTGATATTAATAGGACTTGAGTTATCACACTGGATTCCAATCAAATACTTTACTTCAACACCCATATCATCAAGCTGCTGCTTTATCCACAATAACTATGTGCAAGCTTTAGTGGCAGCAATATACTTAGCTTCTGTGCTACACAATGAAATGAAATCTTGCTTATTGATTAGCCAAGAAACACACAATCCACTAAGATATAAAGAACCTCCTGACGTTGATTTCATGTCATCCACTAAACCAGCCCAATCTGCATTAGTATATCTGAGTAATTCTAACTGAGATTTTTCACTATATATCAAGTTGAAATCCACCATTCCCTTGATATACAAAAGTATTCTTTTTATTGAAATCATGTGGATTTCCTTGGGATTACTCTGATATCTCGCTAATTGTCATGTAGAGAATATATTGTAAGGCCTTTCATTAGTCAATTATAGAAAACTTCCAATGATTTTCCTATATTCTGTGATATTAACTGCTTTTCCAGCCTCATCTTTGGACAGTTTCATCTGGGTAGCAACCAGAGACTTCATTTACATGGAATTTCCCATTCCAAATCTTATCAAAACCTCCTTGGCATATTTGGATTGAGAAATGAATGTTCCATTTCTTCCTTGTGTCACCTATAGGCCAAGGGAAAACATTATATCTCCAATCATTGACATTTCAAACTCACTTTTTATGAATTCATAGAACTGTCCACACTAAGCTTCATTTGATCTGCCATATATTATGTCATCGAAATAAACCAGGACCATCATCCTTTGATTACTGTTGTCGTTGAAATAGAGATTTTAATCCACTTCCCCACACTAGAAACCAATCTTATTCAAGTACTGATCAAGCCTTGAGTACCATGCTCTTGGTGCTTATTTCAGCCCATACAACGCCTTCTTCAGTCATCAAACCATGTTCACATCCTCATGAATGAGAAAACCATCTGGCTATTCAATATACACCTCTTCCTCTAGAACCCCATTAAAAAATATTGATTTTATGTCCATATGGAAAACTTTTAACTTCCGTTGCACTGCAATGGATAAGAATAATTTGATTGTCTCTAGTATTGCAACCAGTGCAAATGTCTTATCAATATCTATTCCCTCTATCCAGGAGTATCCTTGTCATACTATTCATGCTTTGTTCCGAATCACTGTGCCATTTTCATTAATCTTTTTGCGATAGACCCATTTAGACCCGATGTCATTCTTATTTGCTGGCCTGGAAACAATCTCCCATGTTTGATTTTTCTCAATTTGATCAATCTCTTAATTCATTTCCTGAAGCTAATTTTCATCTTCAACTGCATTAGAGATGTACTTCAGCTCAACCTGAGATAGGAAAGACATTTGTTGTAGTGATTTCAATCTCATTGTCTGAACTGGAGCTCGCTGATCACCAATGATATTTTATGTATCCATTTCAGCTCGACTCTTTGGCTTTTCTGTAGATACAGATTTCACTTCCTAATCCTAATCATCAATATATGTTTCTTAATCAACATCACCCACTTATGCTCCCCTTGTGTTTCTTTCCTACTCATCACTTTAATCAGGAAATTGTTCACTCAACTGTTTAATGATCTCCTCATTCTCCACTACAGTGACATCATTAATTTAAATTACTTTTCCCAGCCTTATGTTAAAGCATTAGTATTATTTTTTTCCTGAGTATCCATGAAATATCCCCCCATCTCCTCATGAATCGTATTTCCAATGTTTTTTCTTGTTTAATATAAAGCACTTACTTCCAAATATTCAAAAGTATTTCACTGTTGGCTTCTTTCCATACCACATCTTGTATGGAGTCTTTCCTTCTGTCAGACACAACAGAGCCCTGTTAGAAATGTAGACCGAGGTCAAAACTGCTTCCTTCCAAAATTTTGCTGGTAGGCCTTTTTATACGAGCGTTGTTTTGGCCATGTTGTTGATGATCAGATTTCTCCTTTCAACCACTCCATTTTGTTGGGGAGTTCTAACTAAGGAAACTTCATGCCTTATCCCGTGTTTCTCGAGATAGCCTTCCACCTGACTTTTTTGGAATTTCGTACCATTATCAGTACAAAACTTCAGAATTTTTAGTCCAAGCATCCTTTAGCACTCTCTCTAGTAAAGTTTTATGTAGGTGAACACATCAAAATTATGGGAAATAACAAATACCCATGCCATTCTTCTATAGTCATCAAATAATAGAACACAGTGCCTCTTTTCGTCTATTTCTCTTGGTGTGACAGGACCACAATCATTAGCATGCAAAATTCTAGCACTCTTGTTGACTTCTTTTCCTTTTCATTATACATCTTTCAAATGATCTTCCCTTGTTGTAATGCATCGCACATGTGAGTATGATCACGTGATAGCTTAGGGAGGTCTCTTACTGCATCACACTTTACCATATATTCCAGGGATGGTTGGTATATATGACCAAGTCATTTATGCCACAAGTTGTTTTCTTCCTCTCTGGACAGAAATCACATATCTTCTTCTCCACTTACTAGGTAGAGATCCCCCTTGGTCCTTTTTCCCTATAGTACTACTACCCCATCTCTTCCTTTGACAATACACATATTCTTAGTAAACCTTATAGAATGTCCTGAGTCACATAGTTGACTGATGCTAAGAAAATTGTGACTGAGGCCTTCTACTACTAAGAAATCAGCATGTCTCGTCTCTTTTTCCCAAAACTTGGCCTTTACTAATCCAATAATCATCAGGACTTCATCATATTCAAATTTTACAACTCCTTCTTTGTCACATTTTTTTCATGTAACAAGATCCTTATTACCTATCATGTGAGATGTGCAACCACTATCAAGGATCCACACACTAGAGTGATCTGATTCTTTAAGGGAAATTTTTTCCACCACTTCCTTCTCATCCTTTTTCTTCTTGGCCCATATTTTTTCCTTCACACTTGGCATGGATTGAGACTTTTGATCTTTCTCAGAAAATTATATACCAGATTTATCTTGCAAAGCTGAAAATCTATTTTTAATTTTCAACTCACCTGTTGGTTCATTGATCTGGTGCTTGCAAACATTTTGACTCTTCTTTGGAACATTTCTTTGTATGGTCTAAGTATAGTACTTATCCATTTTCCCAAATCCTTTTCACCAAAAATAGTTTCCTTCAAAGTATATTCTGGAGAACTATTATCTTTTTGGCTACCACCTCTGTTCTTATGCCCTTAGATATCTCTTGGATATGGAACACACGTACTATGAATGTCCCATCTTTCCAAAACAATAACACCTGATATAAGGTTCATTACTTCATGTCACTTCATCACTGATAGTTTCTCATTGAGATCTCCAAATATTTTGATTCTTCTTTGTGACCAAATCTTCTTTCCATCTAAGAATGTGTGCTTGTGGGTTGACTTAAGTTTTCATAGCTTTCTATTTTTGATCAAGTCCCCCATAGGCATTAGCATCTGAACATAATTGATGCTTCCTTTCTGTTGTACCAATGTTCTCCACTTTCAGCTTTTCATTTTCTTTGAGTGATCTACTTTCTTGATGTCGTAGTAGGAGTCTAGTGTTTTTCTATATCCTCGACTTTTTTCCAAAAAACCGAAAACATCTCCTTCGGGTTCTTCAATATGATTTATTTGATATTTCCTTGTGTTATTAAAGCCACCAATATCCCTTTCAGTTCTTCAATCTTGATTTTATAATCACTAATTGATTCTGAGTCCTCTGGTGTTGATGAATTGATTTTCTCAATTTGTTCCATCAACTCAGACTTCTCTTCTTCCTGCTACTGTATATAGTGTTTGGTGTCACGAACAACTTTTTTGTCTTTATTTTTTTTGGCTCTCCAAACATCTATCTCCTCAAGAGCAGCCTCTAACTCAGCTTGCATATCAAATCTTCCCTTAAAATCTTATTCTTCTTCATCATCTTCGGTTTCCTTATTATTATAAGAACTACCAACAACTGCCACCATAGCATTTTCTCCATGATCTCAGCTTCTCTTGATCTATTTAAACTCCTTGACCTTAGACTCGTTTGAACTGTCACATTATTTTGAAAGAAGGATCCTCTTCTTAAATAAATTTCTCTTGAACTGTTTCTTGCCTTTCACATAGGATGAAGACTTCTTCTTGGGAATGTCAATTTCATCGATATCATCATCCTCCAGGAACTTTTTGGGGCACCTTTCCACAAGATGTCCAACATTTCCACATCTAAAACAATAATGTGGAAGTTTCCCTTTAAACATTCCTTTTCCTCTATGAAGGTTTGAGGAAAGGAATGAAATCACCTCATATGGCTCTTCTTCTTCTTGAGAATCTTAAATAGTTAACTTCTTCATGGCCTTGAATTCCACCTCTTTGGACTTCCCCTTTTCCACAACATCATTATCATCATTTCTCATTTCATATGAAATAAGGGTTTTGTGCAGGTTATCCAATGTTATCTCTTTTGGGTCATTTTCTTCCAAAACAGAAACTTTTGGATTAAAATGAGGTGGATGTTTCCTCAATATGTGCTTCCCAATATTTATGTCTTCAATAAATTCTCCATGACCTCGCATGTCTTCCACTACAACATTTACCCGGTCAAAGAATACATCAACAAACTCATTTGGGTTCATTCATAGATCTTCATACTTGTTCCACTGTCATGGTTCATTTTCAACATGGATCGTCTCAAAGAGAACAAGTTGTGCACACTCTACAACCTTGAGGAACACTGGATTTCATGAGACTTCAGTAAAATGGTTTGCCTCCACTCATTCCTCTAAGGGGAATTTTTTTTGTTCCTCAGAACCCAAATGATACTAGGAAATAATCCCCCAAAGGTAAAACCCAAATGGGAGGGTCATTACATTACACAAAAGGCCTATCAATGTGGGGATTACTCATTGTCCACAAAGGATGGGGAGCATGTCACACCACCCAACAATGAAATATTGCTGAAGAAATACTTTTCACAACTATTAGAATAATTGAATCCAAATTAGTGTAAGTTACATCATTAATCTTGGTTACGTGATATTAAACTTTAAAAATTCATCCTGATTACATGATGCTAAACTGTACAAACTCATCCTTACCTTATGATGTTAAAACTGCACAATAGATGTCATGATCACATTTTTTGAACTGCAAAGTCCTTCAAGAACTATGTAATGATTGATTCCCATCATCAAAAGATATATATTGAAGATGGAACCTTTAGTTTTTGGACCATACACAATGATCCTTCATGTCAGGTTACCCTTGTCCTTACCATATGACACTAAACTACACGGATCCATAAAATAATTCTTCATTCATGTCATGTGACCCACATCCTTACCGCATGATATTAAACTACAAAACAATTCAATAAACAAATATGTCTTGATTCTAATTTCCAATGAGATACGTAAGTAAGACTCGATCCTATATCTTGTTTCATCCACTACATGGTACAAAATTCCCTTGTTGTGCCCTCAACTATTTTTCCATTATAGGTAAACCATTTCTATTCCTAGTTTCTCACACTGAGCATTTCTCACGCGAGATTAGGAATTTAGAAAAGGGATTTCCTTCACGAGTAAGACATAAAAGTACACAACGGGTCAATTATGGTCCTGAATGTAAGACCATAAATGGAACACCATGAGTGATCACCACATGAATTTAAACTGCACAGTCAATGTCCTTTCCACAAGATGATAAACTACACATTCCTTCAAGAGCTACATGTAGTTTGATTCCCATTCTCAATAGATATATACCGACACCCATACATCCATCTTTGGTACAAACCACAACATTTCCATTTATTCATGTCAATTATCTTTTTTCCACACCACATTAGGTCAACTGGTATAGAATTTCATGAACTATATGTAGCCCAATTCTCTTCATTACATGATACATAGTGTTTCCTGGATCTCCAATCCTTAGACCAGCTGCAATAGTTAATAGAAATAATTCACACCTATACATATGTTTCATACCTGAATAGAGTATTTCCCAATCATAAACTATGTGTGACTTGATTACTACCCTCATAGGATACGTAGATATGACCAAATTTCCAACTCTGATCCCAGTCACAATAAATAATATAAAAATTCCCTATCGTTGCATATGAGTCAAAATAATGAAGGATACATAGTTTAGAATGATGTGTGGCGTGATTATCATCCTCATGGGATACATAGTGATTCATATCCCTTTATCTTAGGTCCCAGCCACAAAATTTCCACACATCCACATCGATTCATCCATGTTCATACCGTATAATGATAAATTTTATATGATTTCTATATCTACATGTGCCTTGATTAATGTTGACATAGGATATGTAGTGAAACCCAAAATTCCATCCTTGGGTCCAACCATAACTCCCCTTTTCACATTCGTTCCCACATCCTTACCTCATGATGTTAAACTATATAGAATAACATCCTTACCACATTACAATAAACAACATGGAACACTTCCTCAGCACATAATGTTAAACTAAATGGAAGTATGTCCTTATTATATGACGATAAACTTCATAGGAATATGTCCTTATCGTATGATGTTAAACTACATAGAGGCAAGTACGTCCCCACAACATGAAGTTGAAATGGTAAAACCATCACCCATCATTATTCCTTATGAAGGGACCACAATAACCTTAGTCTAGTCATCCAAAGAATGGGGGTGCTTCCATTTTATTTTTATGAAGCTCAATAAATACACCACACTTCATGTATCGAGAGACTAGATTTATTGAAACCCTTTCATTCCTATTCAAAAAAGTAAATATATCTCTCTATCTGACCATGATACTAACGCATAAGTGTTTAGAACCACCAACCAGATACATCATGACCCTTTATAAATGGATATCTGATTCTTCTGATCTTGGTGTCACCACAATAGAACCTATCACCCCATTGTGTTCTAGGTTATCCCAAGAGTGAATGTCCCATATCATCACTCGTGACCTGAGAACCTTTACTCGTGATTTACATCACTTTGACCTCTCACTCATAAAGATGTTTCCATACTTTTAACCCTGAGCATCCTAATTAGGATATTTTGTATCATCTCCCATATTTTTTCCATAAGTTTCATGACCTCAAACATACCATACATTTGTAAAATATGTATGACATTAAACTATATCCTATAATGGTCCAAATAATTATACTTGATACTTCAAGTGAAAGATGAACAAAATGTTTTTGGTTGAAAACCCAAAAAGGGAATCCTCAGAAGAATTCTATCCTTCACTCACTAAACACTTTATTTTTAGTGTTTGGGAAAGAATTAGGGTGCAAATAGAATGAATAAATATCATGGGTTTTACCTTCTAAACCTATTAAAAGACAATATATTTCCTCTGGACAACCTAGTCCCCAAAAAAGTTAGAGCAATGATTTGTCACATTTCCTCACCATGATAATATGTTCCCTAGGTGGGGGCCCAACAATTAGTGTGGTCAACCCTTTATTTTATATCACCCTTATCTCAAATAAAACTTCATTATTTAGGTTACCTAATATTATCTTAAACAATAAATGGACCCTAGAAAAGATATCTTGCTTCAAGGGACCCTTTGCATGATTATGAATGCTTGCCTATGGATCCTGCATATACACCTATGGTCATAAATCAAATGCATCACTCTGCAAATAATACATTACAAACCTTATGAGCCTTAAAATCATCATTGAAGAATATAAAAGATCAAAATGTCTAAAATGCTCTAGGTAATATTCTCCCATAACATCCTCCTGATCCGAGTACTTTGGACCATGACTTACAAGTCTCCATACCAAACTATCTAAGTGGGTATGACATTCTCAATGTTATGTCAAAGTGTATTGTACCCTTACTCAAAGATGTAATGTGACAATTCATTCCCAATACTTTGATCTGCACACCTCATGATTTGAAACCATTGGGCGTACGACTAGAGATTTTAAATAAGAGCTATAATTCCCTAGGTTTCCAGAACGCTTCATGGATTTCCTTTTCTCCATAACAACTTCATCATATAGATGTTTGAGTATTAATAAATATTTCATAGACCTAATGACGAAGAATGAGTCAAATTTGGTTGGTCATTCTACCAATGCATAAGGGCCTTGAACCACCAACTAAAAAAAAATTCTCCTTGTAAAAAAGGAACATCAATCCTTGTGAGCCCTAAAAAACCATGGTGGAACCTAGATTCATATAATGTCATGGGACATAACCGACATGTATTCACCATATCATATTCACAGAATCAATATGTTGTGTTTTTATTTAAATCATCCATATTCCAAATACCTATGTGGATCTGGAATCCCTATTATTTCCCCTCCAACGAATATTACCCCAATAAATATTTCATGGCCCCTAGAAAAGATACCTGACTTCAAGGACCTTTTTTATGACTATTCACACATGTATATGGCTCCTACATATTTTCTTATGGTCATCAAAAAAAATTCACTTTGTAAAAGGTATTTTTGATCCTTTTGATCCCTTTCAACACCATGATAGCACCCAACACCCCAGTATGTTTTAGTTCATTCCTGACATATCTGCACCATACTCCGTTATCATCGATCTAGTCCCAGCTAAAAGTCTTTAAAAAAACCATATATTCTCTGAGAAAAATGAAATTAAGCTAAATCCATATCAGGTATAATTTAAATAAAATAAACTAAATCAACATTACATCTGAGCTAAAATTCTATAAACTAAATTAAAATAATATCTGAGATAAAAGACTTTAAAATAATGTAATGCCAGGTCTAAGCTAAAAGAACCTAAACAAAAGAAATATAAGTTCTAAGCTAAAAGACCCTAAACTAAATAAATATGAGGTCTGAGCTAAAAGACCCTAAACCAAAGTAATAGTAGTTCCACGATAAACGACCCTAAACTAATGAAAAAGTGGGTCGGAGTTAAAATACCATACACAAATGTATTTTCAGGTCTGAGATGAAATACCCTGACCTAATGAAACATTAGGTATGAACTAAAAGACCCTAAACTAAAGCGATATTAGGCCTGAGATAAAATACCATAATCTAAACAATCATTAATTCCGTGGTAAAATACCCTAAACTAAATAATGACAATAATTCAGTATACAAGAGCTTGTAAGGGTCTCCAAACTCCCTTAGAAAAGTAAAACCATGCCCACCAAGCTAAGAGGCTTTCAAAAATAATAGATTAATCTCCCTCCGAGACATATATTCTACAAATTTATCCTTCTAAAAATGGGGTGATCTCAAAATAACTATAATAGATTCAACAGTAAGGGATGGCATGTTAGTAGGCATTAGTGAGCACTACCTAAAACAAATGTCCAGATCTAGATAGTTAGGTTTTAATTATTTTATGAAAAGTATGGGTACCATTGGTGACACACATAATATTAGATAAATGAGATGATATGAATATCATAGACGAAAAGTATCTGGGAGTAAAATCAGAATGTTTATAAAATCCATTTATATTGGGGAAAATGGGGAGTAATATCCACATATTGGAGTCCCTATGATGTCTCGACAAAAATATGATGCATTACGATGTCGGAACTATGAAAACTTTCAACTAGATACACTGGAAAGGGAATCAAGTCTCTAATAAGAAGCATCGGTAGAGTGTTGGAGTGCTTCAGATCAGAAAAACCCTAGGATTGAGCTATGATAAGATGAACATCATTGGTTGTTTTTTCGGAACCATTTCAAGAGAATCAGACACCCAACGAGATGGTAGATTAATTTATGAGGAAGGTATGGAAGCATCATATTGCAAAACAAACCCATATAGAGTAATTCAATGAGATAACAGATAGTCCTAATGCCCAGGTGATAGGAAATCCATCAAACTCTTGTTATCAGTATACACACAACAATGAGGATTTGTATTATGGTTTCTAGTGATCATATCCCTTTGAATGTCCCTAGTTAACGAACCTTGGTGATAACCCTAAGACATCTGAAAATAAGAATGTGGCACATATTAGATAGGTAAAATATTGGACTTTTCCAAAGGTTTGATAGGTACTAACAAAACCATGCACATTGCAAGAATCATAAAGGGGTTCGTGAACCGAATAAGGAGATCTTAAATCATCTGACCTCCATAGGATTCAGGGGTCACAAAACCTTCATTGGCATCACACAAATCACGTGACCCAATGGAGACTCTTGATCACCTGACCTAAACATGCTCATGTGAATTGCATCGATCATATGATTGAGCCAGTGGAACCCACAAAACCCTTAATAAAAATCATATCCATAGATCGATAAATTATAGAGGATATGTTCGCGGTTGGGTTTGAAAGGAACTTGAGATAGAAAAAGTCTTAAAGAAGAGATCTAGATAAATTTAATCATGGTGTAAGATCACAGATGGTGCTCCTGATCAGGGTTTGTGGAATATTCATACAATTGAGGTACATAGTAGAGGAAAATGAGAGAGAAATCTGGGTAAGGGGTGACTGGTGGAATGAATGTCTCTTGCACTTGTCCGCAAAATATTGGGCATTTCACTCAATACAAAACAAAACCTTGTATAACAGACATCACCTATGTCACTAATTCACGTCACCACTAAAGACTCATATGAGCACCTTCTCTCTATATAAATGAGCCCTCATCCCCATGTACATCATTCATGTGGGGGGAATTTTTTGATGCCTGCTAAATAAGCCTTGAAAAAATCACAAAGGAAAAAATACCAGAATATGGGTATTAATTTCTCTAAAAATGAAAAGAAGGATAAAGTAACCAAGACCTAAATTTTTCATAATAATCCAAGGGACTCAAAAACACATGAAAATTTTAAGGTCATGTTAATACTCCACACACAACACATAACCTATAGTGGATCCTATGGAGACCCCTTCAACGAGTCTTCTTTCTCTTATGAAGTCTCTCCAGATAATCGGTGTCCATATGGTGACAATTGAAAGAGATCCACCATGTAACATGGTTATTCATTGGAATTTTCCTAAAAAACCACCCTACATTCCTTCTAAATATGAGGAAAATATTCAAAATGCAGAGGACTTTTTTGGTTATAAAAGATCATGTGACACATCATCCATAGGGAGGTTAATTATCCTTGAAGAAATCTCAGCCAACTCGCAAGACCCCCAAGACATTGTAAAATTAAACAAATGAGATTAAAGGGGATCACTTGGGAGCTAATAGTTGTCACAAGAAGATATGTGATGCACCCCATACAATCCTCAATACACTACGACTTCCTACAGACATTTCTACCTCACCTCACGAAAGCCCATCGACACGTCACCTGAATTTCATGGAAGGACTTGGGTGTGTCTAGGCAGCCGCACAAAACCCAATTAGCTCTCCAAGGATAAAATAGATGATTTTATCTAGGAAATTCTTTCCAACACCCATAAGACCCATACTAGTCATGTGATGCATCACCAAAAAATATAGAAAATGTCCTCAACAACACCAATGAAAACTCACATAATCCTGCAAATTTTTAAAATAAATCTAATGGGATAAAAATGTGGGAGGTGAGAGCTCTCACTATCGTAAATCGCTTGTGATGCGCTATGTAATTATATAACATGGTCTCTCAAGACTCATGAATAAGAACAACAAGGCAACAAACATCGAGCAGATGCCTCTCAACGGGTGCTTTGATTTCATATAAGGCCTTTGGACATGTCAATATGACCAAATGGATGACTTTAAAAATTCCCACCTGAGTCAAAAATGTCCCCATTAATTTTCCAAAATCCAATAAAGTGAATGTTTATATAAGGGAATCGTAGTCTTAAAAAATCAGTTAGTGTGCTCAGAACGATCCATGAAAAAGACTCATGAAGACGTGTGGTCTCATATCCCTTCCCCGACTCTAGATAGGATCCATGCTACACACACTACCTAAACTAGAAAAAAAATAATAGTGGAGAGGCCCATTAATTCTGAAAAATATCCTAAAAGAAAGGGTTCAAGTCTCTGGAACAAAAGGTTGGATTTACACCCAAGTACTATACCAAATTTCTCAGAGAAACTGATCATGCGACTAGAATATAGTCCATCAGGTAATATAAGGAATGAAACCATATTAATAATGAACCATGAATAATGCACTTCACATGATCATTCATAGATCACATAGAGGATCTTTGGATGGATATGTGAAGTACATCTTGCACACTCGCTAGATCACACGAGACTCAAAATAAACTGACAATGATTGAATCCAAGGCATTCAAAATATGATAAAAAATACTAAATTTGGAATTCATAAATCAAAAACATGTTCTCCAACCCACATTCACTTCATGTTAATTTTCCATGACACAAAATAACATCAATACATGTCACCCATATCTTGTGTCTCCCCTTCAACCTATTATTGGTGTTATGAAAAAGATTTTGGACATATCATAGTGGGTCATATGATCCACCCATACATACCACCTTAGACTCACAAGATTCGCCATGGACTTGTCATCCAATCCTTATGAAATCCTTCAGATACATCGCCTGAATCATATAATGACACCCGAACATGTTAGTCATGTCTCACAGATATTCCTAGACATGTCAAGGAATCTCTCATGAGGTCTTCTGATATAGTTGATTGTGACTCATGACGCCCTCCATACATGTTGGATAATACTCACAATACTCTCTTAGGATATCAGCAAAGACATGTGATACCCTATGATACAGGTCATATTGACTCTCGTGACACCATTTGTATGTGTTAGATGCCTCTCGTGATGACACTAGGGCAAGTTAGCTGGATGATGAGAAATATTCTATGAACAGAAATCTTGGACATCCAATATCCACTATTCATGCCATCCAAGATACTCAAATTCCTATAGAAAATTCACCTGGATCATCTGGTTCCCTATTTTATGTCAGGAAGGCACACTTTGACATACTAGGAATGAAACCAAGCCATTTCAAGTTAACAATCAATGCTCATTAGAAATGTAGGAAGACTACACCAAAGGGTATACCTGATCTAGATAACTGTGTCCACACCTATTGTATAATCCTCTACCAATAGAAAAACCTTAGAGTATAAGTCCCAATAAAGGGAATTATGAAAACTTTTATTACATCAATAGCCATGACACATAGGAAACCACCCCAAGTCCTGAAGTGAATATCAAATATTCATAGGGTCATTCTAATACATAAGTCCCACAATCATAAAGTAATGAAATTTATTATTTTCCATCCTGGGTTCCTCACACCGATCATAGATCATACAGTGTTAGCGAGTTGAAATAATAATTTCATTTGTGTTATAAGCCTCCATAAAGGGAATGGAAAAGATAGTTTGTAATCCCCAACTAGTGGAATAATATTATATGCCCCAACCAAATGGAAACATTAGTATGTAAGCCCCAATCAATTGAACTTTGAGAACACTAATTATAACTATAAGAAGGATATATAAGACACTTTTCTGTAGGTTTGATCTCAAATAAACATCTATATCAATGAAAAACCGTTGTCTCTAATATTTGAAACATTATGACCCAATCATTCCCATGGGATTATCACTCTTCCTCACCCCTTGGTGGAATATGAAATCAACTAAAATATGAGGAATCTGATATATTCAATACTCAGGATACATAGGATTAATTTTCAAGGCATGAGATCTATATTAAAAAACCAAAGGGTTTCCCTAGTAAAAAAGTCTAATATCCATACATTTCAAGACTGCTCATCAGTTCCCCCTTGTTTCTCACACCAATAATATATCACGTGGGATTAGGGTGTCATAATGAACACCTCCTTGGAACCATAATTCTTTACTAGAAAGGGAAATACTAGATTGTAATCCCTAATGAGTGGAATGATATGAACACCCATCATATAATGGAATCTACCTTGATACCAGTCTCAAGGGAATGATTGAACTATGATATCTCTAATTCCTTCCATAACTAGGATATGTAGGAAATATCCTTGATTACTAAGATCAAATATTTGGTGTCTCAATACCGACACATATGTCCTTTTCACATGATATTAAACAATATGGGGTTAGAAAACTATGTGGGTTATGAATCCTGCAATAATCATGATACAAAGGACACCTCATAATAGCTCAATCCCCTCCTTTGAATAAAAATTGACTCCCTGCATTCTATCTTATTTTGAATCATCTGGTTATACAACTTTATCATATAAAGAAGCTATCAAATGCTAATTAAATGGATAGAGAACCTAAAATTCATAAATATAGATTGATTAATGAGACTACACTTTCCTTTGTTCATCAATCAGATTTACTTTCTTTTTTATAACGATAATTAACATACAATAATTTTGTGACGACCACTGGTCCCATATCAAGATTATGAAGAAATTCCTGAACATATATTAAGTCTATAAGAGTGTCCTAGAGTAGGTAATAATTTCCCTCAAAATGGTGTGATGAATTGAACCTCCCATCCTCTCAACCTATTCTAGTCCCTAAGAGTCTCTGCGCCTAAAAACCCAGATGACTGCTGGCCTTTGGAAAGCAATTTTGTACCTAGCTATGGATGGGGGAACAATTGGGAGTTTCTGGGAAAAGGTAAACTAATTTCTTGATTTTCATTATTGTGCACAACATATCTCCCCATAATAAAACCATCAAGAGAAACCCATTAAAAACCTTTAAACCCAAAGAAACACACACTTTGATTAATATGGGGATGTGGAATACAGTGTTTTTTTGGGAAGTAACATTATGAATACCGTATTTTTATAATATCCAGATGAATGAGTTGGAATTGAAAATGAGGATGATATGTCCAGAATATCAATAAGTTGACTATATATAATTGGTATATTATAATCATAATATAGTTTTTGGTATATTGGAAATGTTCATGGAGGATTAATAGAAGAAGGATTGATCATATCTATTTTATCAAGGTTTGGATTCATTTAGGACATCATAAATAATTATTTTTATAATTATAGAAATTAGAGGATGAACATGTTGATATTTTTCATAAAAATGAAGTAGACTCATGTGTTAAATTTCCATATCTGGTTCATATAGAAAAGAAAGAAAAGAATAAATAGTTTTAATTATATGTCTAGTTTTTGAATAATGAGAAATAAGATGTAATTAAATTATGTAATTATCCTTATATAGAGAATTAGTTATTGTTTCTTTTGTTTTTTTGGAAGAATATTTTCAACACTCACATATATAAGTTGATTTCATCTGTCATTAATGAATAAGAGTAAATAAAATAGAATCTTCATGGAGTATCTATTTTGAGATGAAAATAAAAGGTTTCTCAGAAACCTATGGTGATCTGGAAGATAATATAATGTATATATGAAAGTGAAGAGTCCCACATGTCTATAAATTTAATTTTAATTCCCGGAATTTTCACATTTAGGGGGAGAATATGGTGTGTCCCTTGGATTGATAGTGACTCTTTTCAGAATGTAATAGGGGGAAATCACCATAGCATAGATTTCTCATGACCTGAATCTTATATGTAGTGAATAATTTTTGATGGTGGAATCAAGTACACCACACAAATTCTTGTGTAATATCTTTAGATTATCCGAATATGGTTAACCATATAAAATCCTTATGTATCCATTTTATTCACATTCATCATTAGAATTAATAATTTAGTGTGATTAATGGCGAGGTAAAGAACGATTGAATGTGTTCTTTCCAATCATCGAATGTGATTTGTGTGCTCAATTATACTAGAAATATAGAAATTTTTCATGTTGTGTGAACCCTATTTCACTACCACACCCATTAAGGGTTATTCAATTTAACTTGGCCCAAATAAATGGATTCAGCCCTTCTAAATTGGTGTTCTGTCTCAAAATTTTCTATTTGAATTATTTTTTCCAATTCGTTCAATGATAAATTCCTCCATTAATTAGTTGTAAAAAACTGTATGGTTGGAAAAATGGGGTTTTTTATTTATGAATGAAGTTCCCAATCAAAATCTAAGTATCACTGAGAGGGGGAGGGGGTGAATTAGTGATATATTTTTCTTTTTATGGTTCCTTATTTTAGAAACAACCTTTGCCTCAGGTTAAAGAGTTTCTTCTCTACTGAACACACAGAACCACAGGAACACAAGATTTACAAGGTTCACTACTCAACAAGATTATATACATCCTTGGTATGGTATGGAAATAATCCAGTACCACACAATCCACTAGAAAATAATCCTTTTATGTGGAATACAATGAGTAGGTTATACCCTTACACTCGTGTATCTCTTAGAAAACCATCTGCATGTGTGTGTGCACCCTTTTAGCACGAATATGGAATTACAATATTTTAGTGCTTCTTTACAATTCAACATGTGTATTCTTTGAAGTAAAAATCTCCACTTTCTTACCTAGAAACTGGTAAGAACTATATTACACACAACCAAATATGTGTGAAGAATCCACATCTTTTGTGAACCCTTTTAGGTGTCTTGCGCACAACTTTTATGCCATGTGTGTAAGTTTTAACTTTTTTCGTGAAACACCTCTTGCACACAACTTCAATCTTGTGTGAAAATATCTTCTTGCGCACAAATTATCTTTCTAGAACACAATTATATTTATTTTTTACACTCTACTTTTCTTAATATTGTTCGGCACCTTAAGGCTTGGGATTTATCTAATTGTCGAGAACACCTAGTGTTAGGGGTCGCCTCTTATTTATAGACCTCATTGACCCCTGTGCGCAAAACCCCCGATGCATCGTTCAAGATCCTTCATGTCGCACAAAATGCCATTTGAAATTGTATTGGGCATGTAAGTCTCCTTCATGTCAAACTCTTTTTCTATGTACTTCTTGAATCTTTCACATGTTTTCTTCCTTTTCCATTTTTTTTAATTTTGGACCTCAAATCATGCCTCGTGCGCAAAACCCCATTTTATGTCTCCTTTGGTGCTTAAGTATCTTTCGCACCAACCTATTCTTTCACACACTTATTGAATCTTTCCCAAAATTCATTCCTTTTCCATTACTCGATGTTTGGACCTCAAATCATTTCTTGCATGCAAGATTCTAAACTACATCCAATCTTGCATGCAAAAACAAATCATGCGGGCAAACCCCAATATTCATGCAAGCCTCTCCTTTGCTAGATTTTGATGTTCGGATCATGGAACACCACTTTCTCACAACATACAAATCCATCTTTAAACTTGTCCACAACATCCTTTGACAAAACAAATATCTTCGTCTCTCGATTTTCAGGCTCTAAAATTTGGAAAACACTGGAAAACAGCCACCACCTTAGAACGTTCTTTTGTGCTTCCCCCAGATCGTTCACTCCTTTGTCATGTTATCTCTTCACTACATCCCATAACCATTCTTCAGCTTTCGTCACTAAATCCACTATGATGATATGTATCCTTTGATCAAACAACTTTAGCATCACCAGATTTTCAATGGGATGTACTGAAACTTCCCTTTCTTCAAATAGATTCATTCCATCCAATTAAAACTATATATTACTGGAATCATTATTTCTCCCCATTTCCTTCATAAGTCTTGTATCAAATGTTCTCCTAACTTATGATATTTCTTAAATACAAATCAGAAAAGCATTGTCTATTTTTTAATCGGAATTAATGTACCTTCACTATCTTCCAGCAGCATCATTATTTCCAATCAAAACTACATATGACTGGCATCACCTTTACTCCCCCTTTCACCATAAGGCTTGCATCCCAAGTTATTCTAACTTATGATATTTTTAAAATAAAAATCTGCAAAGAATCTTCTGATTTTTATTTTCTTGACAAAGATATTTGATATATCTTATTTGAAAAAAATATAACACTCTGTAATAGTAAACTCTTCTTAATTTCTTCTCCATCCAACTTGGTCCCAACACTAAAGGATTGTGAAAAAGTTACCATGAATTTTTTTCGATGAGATATAGATTTGGGAAAATATGATGAACTAATACATGATGCATAACCCAATTGATATTTTATAAAGGTTTATCTAGTAGTGTATTCAATCAAAAATTTCATTGTGATTGTAATTTTAATATTTAGACAATATTTGAAATAAAATATGGAGAACTCTTATAAACAAAGGATTTAATTTTTTCAACATCATGATGAAATTAAAAAAACTATGAGTAATGATAAACCAATGAAGAATGTTGATGATTCTTACCTTTGAAAAAGGTAATTAATATAATGATAAATATTAAGAAAACTCCTAAGAAGGTGGAAACTACAATTAATATTAATATAAGTGTGAATTCCTATAATCAAGTTGAAAGGAAATCATGTTTATAATCCATGAAATGTTTATGAGGCAAACAATATGATATACAATCATAATATGGTAAGGTGGATCAAATTAAAAATAGGAATGGGGTGAGTTTTGAATTCTTGGACGAGTTGGTTTTTGAGAAAAAATATCTAAGTAAATTAGTGGTGTTCTTGAGTGGAAGTAAAATTATAATGGGAGAAACAAATAAATGTTTAAAGGTACCACTATTAGTATATTTCAAAGTATGTGGAAAAATAATGTCCATGGAGGAAGAGTTAAAATCATCCCTTATCCATCTAAAATTAAAGCATTAAGAGAAGAAATAATTTGTAAAGTAGGATTTCAGATCAAGTACAATGTTACTAAAATAAAGGATAATGATAACAACTTCAACGATATTGATGGGATTTTGAAAAAATAAAAATAAAAATAAGAATACCCCTCTTCTAACATCATCAACAATTGGAGTATGAATATAATAAAAACATGAATTGGTAAGTAAATGGAGGATTATCAGAAAAGAAATCCAAGTAGACTCACAAAGAAAGGTATCAATACAATAATACTACTCCAGAATCCTTGAACATGACTTGGGTGCATATTTAGAATCCCAAGGGATCAATGATGAAGGAAAATATGATACAATTATATCTGAACTCAGATAAGACAACATGGGATATGCTTTTAATGGGAGATGTTTCATATGTGGTAACCATAGATATATGTAAAAAATATATCAAGAAGGGATATAGAAAGGTCATATAGAAAACCTATAATCCTATTAAAAATAGAATGATAATATACATCGAAAATAAATATGTTATGATTGAAAATGTATTTACATCTTTAGAGGAATTTAATGATGGAGATCAATGAATGGTCCACCCAGAACCAATAATATTTCACTCATATCAACCATATTAGAAATAAGTCCTTTTTATATAGAGGAAATATAATGAGTTTTCTATAGTTATAATAAAAATAGATGCGATATTGATGAATGAATCACCAAGGATGAAAATGTCTATGGTTGATATAATGGTTATTAAAGGGGGAAAATATGAAGAATAACAAAGTGGGCTAAAAACATTTACCTCAAGAAAAGAAGTGAATATTGGTGTACGATCCCTCATATGGTAGAGGTATCATGATGTAGCATTAATATATAAGGACTCAAAATTAGAATAATGTACAAGTGGGATTAATCAAATAATTTTTGGGAATCCCAATAAAAAAGTTTATATAGAACTTCAAAAAAACATATCCAAAATGACGTTTTCATAGTTTTTTTTCAAATAATAACCATTAAGAATGATTTAAGTAATTTAATTGGAAAATTGTGGGTTAACCATGACCAACCATATTCCTCTACTTGAGGATGATAAATAACTAACCCTATCAAAACGAGTTTAACTATTTTTAATATTTTTTTGAAGTCATGAAAATTCAAGGGGTGATTTAATAAATGGGATATGATTGTCCTGAAAGGAGATAAATGAAATGTTGGATCCATGTTATTATATATATTAATAGGTATCATGCATAATAAAAAAATAATGTCCTTACCTAACTCAACATGTGGTTTTGAGAAATGAATTTATATTTTTATATTGAATCTAGAATTATATGTTGTGATGAAGAAGTCTAAATAATATTAATCAAGAACTAGAAAAAAGTGGATTCAAGTACATATATAAAATAAGTCACGGTTTCCTGAAATTTTTGGGGATTTATAGAAGATATTATTCCATATATCAAGTGGTATAATTCTAGAAAATAAAGAGAAGATAACTTATATGAAAAGTGGAAACAATAAAGGAATTATTATTTATTTGTTTATATAAAAACAATGTCGAATTAGATAAATAATTTTTATTATATTTAATGTTATAGTAAATAATGTTTCAAAACCAACAAGTATTATCTCGTGTTGATAATTTTTTCAATACATGGTTTTAAAAACTAAAAAATTTATGGTTAGTTTGTTATGTTCATTCAAAGGATAGTTATCCTAATTTGAAAAAAAGAGAATCCAAATTAAGTAATAAATGATCATGGATATAAAGTATTATCATATGTTCATTATAAAAAATTGGTTTTAGTTGGTTCAACATGTTTTATGACTCACACACTTGGTAATTTATTTTTTAGTCATTTATGTTATTATATAAGTTTCATTGAGACCATGGGAAGAATTGTTCAAGAATTAAAATCTCAAGTTTCACATGTTTGTGGAAGTAAGCAAGTGGTATAGATAATATTAAAACAATTGGATAAATATCTTGTTTCTCACACCAATATATGACTCATTCATATTATATAATTATTTAATGACTCATTTCAATGTGGTTAATTAACACATTGAAAATATTTCAGTAAAATGTAGTTAGAGAGATGAAGTGTCTTTATGATTAAACAATTAAATATGTAATTTATCTATTCATAATGTGGTTTCATGGATGAATTTAAAAATATAGTGTTCTATTAATGGGGTTAAATCATGGTTGAATTTAAATATCTATATTTTCATGGTGGTGAATAAATCCAAAAGGACAATATTTGATGCATTTTTTTTGAAAAGGTAGAAAGAGCCCAATATAAAATGAATTGCTAAATAATTTCATGGTATGTGGGGAGAAAAAACATAATAAATCATGATTTTAAATGTATATAAGAATCAATATACCCCAAAAGACTGTATTTGAGATCACTTAATATCTAGATAATGTATTATATGGATGTACGAGGTATAATTGAGAATATACTTGTATGGATTTTAGTGATATAGGTGATCAAACATGAAAAAAAGTAATAAACCCCAAAGGGAGAGAATGAATGAAAATTGAGTATCTACAAATGATGAAACTGGTTTATTTTATTGGGAAATGTTGAGAAAATATGTTCATCCGTTGATATGTATGGTTGATCGTAATTTTAAAATTTAAAGGTTCATGGATTTGTAGAAGTGTTTCCAAAAAATAAAAAGGTGTGTATTTTTGTAACCAAGAGGTTATATGTTGTATTATTTGATACTCACTAGTGGTTTATGATGATGGAAAATTCAACCAATTTTCTATTAGTTGAAATTTGTGCAAATATCATGTGAGGAAAAATTGGATCAACTATAGTGGGTATATTTTGGTTCTTATTCATGTGCTAAATTTATAGCTTCACATATCATATATTTGGAAGGAGAATCATTATTATTAAAAAATCTAGATTAAATATAAAAAATGATGTCACTGAAAATTAATTTTTTATTTCAAAACCACTTTTGAGGAAAAAGTGAAAAACCAGATTGACATAAAGACTAAAAACATAACCATGCCTCAATGGGACAAGTTCTTAAATCCAAAAGACAGTCCAATTCAAAAGTAAGAAGAATCCCCACCCTAGTAAAAGAGAACAATTCGATCAGTGTCCACCTTCCCATCACTTCTTGGCCAGCTATCTTGTACAAAGATTCACAGGCCCGGTATCGATGGAAAAAGCCATACCCTCTCAAAACATCCAAATCCGAATAGCGATGTAGAGGAGAACACTCTCTGCTCTGATCCTCATCTGAGACACTCACGTGCAAGTAAACTGGATTTCATATCTCGTGGAACAAGGCCACAGTGCCGTAAGAAAATCACAAAAATCAACCCACAAAAACCTCATCAACGCACAAAAACACATAAACCTTCACCAAATAGTAAAAAATTGATGTTGCATCCCACATTAGATCATCATGTCTTCAATTTCTCCGAAACTATAGAATGAACACAGGAGGAGCTCCAAAATCCACCTTGACACCAATGCCACTGAACCAAACCAGAAAGACCTTACTCTGCAAAACCACATCACATAAATCCTTCATCCGTGAAACCGCATAAAGAAAAATTCCACAACTAAACTACCAGGCTCCATCAATAGCCACAAAAAAAATCCATAAAAACCTAAATCTCAAATCATAATAATAAATGGAAAAAAATTATCAGAAATCAAGAAGAAAAAAACCAAATTCCCAAAGGAATTTTTTTTTATTTTCGCAAACCAGGCCAGATCCCATCGTCGACTTCACACACTCGTCCGGAGACAACATTGAACCACGGCACACACTCTCAGCTGGAACAGAACCACATGTCGATCCACAACAGGAGAAGCTGGAGCATGACCGCAGGCCCCACCATGCCTCCAGATGAAACCCTACCCAATGGAGAGGGTGTAGACTGAAGAGAGGCTAGTGAATAGGGCATTCACCTCGGTCTTTCCCACGAAGAGAAGCCACCCCTAGTAGACAACCATATGATGATATACAATATTTTACAAGCCCTGTTGAATATCTTATCATGGTTCAAGCATCAGGACCATGGAATGAGTGGATTTTTTGATTTCATGAAAAATTATAATATACTCAATAATTTATTTATTTGGGTGACAAATATTTTTTTAGGAGCTTCCCTAAATACATATGTTTTTTGGGGTTACAAATTTCATAGAAAAATGAAAAAGTCCTAAACATAAGGTCTCTTGCACCATAGGTTTTTATTGATCCTGTATTCTAAAAAATTACAAACTGTTTGAATGCATTATAATATGTAATGGTACTATGTAAAAATTACCCATAGTTAAATATTTTGATATTTTTGTTTGATGTTAAGAGTCTAAACATCGAAAAAAAATATTTATTCTAAAGGAATTCATCGGTCTTCTATTTATTACGATATACATTATAAACCAAGAAATATTATTGATAATGTATAAAATCATAAATTTTGACATTCCTCAATACAAAGATAATTCCATGACTAAAGATAATGTTTCATGATATTTAAACTATAATGGAAAAAGGGAGGCTATAAGTGTTAAAATCCAAGTAGTTTAGTAATAATAATCAATACATTGTTCTATAAAGAGGTAGATCACACTACAAAAGGTTTGGTGATCATGAAGAGCAATAGAATCATGTTATGAATTTCATAGGTGTAAAATACAACATAATATGTGGACATCATGGATTACAATAGTTACTTATAATCACAATGTGATTAATGAAATAACATCATGACCAGGATGAGGATGTAGAAGATCACACCTTATTGATAATGTCACATCATGAATGGGTTATTTCCATAATATCTATCTAATTTAGTTAGAGTTTAATGTGGGGTGATATATCCCAAATTTAAGATGTTTAAATTTTTTTAATTGTTATAATTTGAGTACATTAATACATGTTGTTTACTTGAAATGATAATAGAGAATTTGAATATGAAGTATTGATCACATGTAATGAATCATGGGATGGATTCATAGAAGGAATTTTAAAAAATACTTATAATTGTTTTGGAAATGATATGAGGAACATACTGATATATCGAGTACTTAGAAAGAAAGAGAGATATGTGTTGAATTTTCATATATAGTTCATGGATAAAATAAGTAATACATGATTGATTTCCACACCTACATATTTTTTTAGAATGATAAAAACATGGTAATTCTAGTGTTAAATTATCCTCATCTAGATTAAAAGTTATCAGTAATATATTTTTGGGAATGTAATAGATTCAACTATCATAGTGAGGAGTTGATCTCATCTGACATTAAAAAAGGATAGGGAATAAATGTAGAGCATTACAGAGCATCAATTTTGTAATTAGGTGCATGGTGTCTCCAAAAATGATGTTGTTCCTAAAGAGGCCTTCAAGTCTATGTACTTATAAAGAGACTTACGTGTCTATAAACTAAAATTTACATCGCAAAGAAGTTCTAGGAGGAGGAGAAGAGGCAGTGTAACTTATATTGATTATGAGTGTTTTCAGAATGTTGTATAGAAAAAATGACATGGAATAAAGATTCCATGATCTAAAAATATTTAACCACTAAAAAGTGCATGATAGTGGATTCTTAAACACTGATAAATCACCATTTTTATACTTATTAAATCACTACATATTGATGAACTATGTGAAATACTTTTTTGTTATTATTATTTTATTTCAAAATTCAAATTTACTATTATGTGTGATCAAATCTTTTAGAAATACAGATTTAATGTGCTCCATTCAATAAGGGAATAATATACATATTTTATAGGTGACTAGTATTGGAGAAACATTTTATTTTATGTTCAATCTAATTTACCCTAAACTCTTTCAAGGCAAATTCATTCCATTTGATCCCAATAATTATGGGAAATAAAATTTCAATTCCTGAACTATCCAAACTACTACCCCTCATTAACCTCCTTGATTTTATCATCATTTAAAGAATAATCAATCTAATCAATCAACCCATTTATGTAATTATATTCCTTTATTAATCCCTTCCCATTCATCCGCATAGTATCTCCCCATATTTCCTTTACTATGGTAATAAAATCTCCAAACTCAAGATTTTTGTCTTCAATCAAAACCTATTATTCTTTGTTGAAGATTATTTTCTGTCGATTAATGTTGAAAATTAATTTTTCACTATAAAATCATAATGATAACTCCCCAGTTTGAACATAAATAAAGAACTATCAAATTTCTAAAAAAATCCTACAATAGGTATGTGGCGTTTTTTATTCATCTATCTCAATAATAAGATAATCATTCAAGAATAACATTTTATTTAAATTAAAAAAATTCATTCAAAACACCTTTATATGACAATATTATATTAACTTATGTTACACCATATTCGTAAATTCTTGACCACTGGGAGGGGATCAGTGGTCTATAAAAAGTTATCATAATTATTATTATTTCTGTTAAATCATATGATCCATAAATTAAAATAACAAATAATATTGAGTGATATACATTAATTACAAATGAAACACAACACATGAGGTTTTATATAGGTTTCAATAAAACTTTTATATTCTGTGGATAATCATTAGTGTTCAATAGCTTTTATCACTTTTCACATATTTGTATCTTATTATCAATAAGAAAAAATTAATAGAGAAATAAAATTATCCTTAACTCCTTCCATATGTTAATGTTAATTTAATGGAGATAGCTGACCCACATGACACAATTATGATGATCAATATTATTTAAACATATTAAAGTGACTTAAAGAAAAGATCCTATGTTCTCTTTTATTATTATTCTCAAACCAAACCCATCACTCTTTGAAATAATACATGTAATGTGTGATTAGATATCATAATGTTCCACCATAATTATCTAAATGAAACATCTGGTTTTAAATCCAAACCAAAAATCAAATAACACCATGTATTATAATAAAACATTTGGTCAAATAAATATCCAAAAAACATGGATAAAATATAAAATTTAACCCCCCAAAATATCCATTATTATCTATAAATGTTTCATTTATTTTTAGTACCTTTTATTGTGATATTGTATATCAGGATAAAATATCTATAGATAGATAAAACCATTAAAAATTCTATGAAAACATTATGCCATGGTCAGAATATATTACAAAATGAATTTTTTTTTTAATTATAAAAAAATTCATAGACTATGGAATGTGCCTAAATATTACTTATTTCACCATAAACACTAATGTTATTCAGTGAAAATATCATGTTAATGAATAGTGGTGAAATTTTATTCTAAACCTTTTGTATCCACAAATAATGATTAAAACCCACCCACTTTTCTGGGAAACACCCAAACAATTCTCCACCATTTCAATAAATAAAAATTAATGAAATACAAAAAATAATTAATTGAGATCTCATGGATTTTGGGACATAATTCACACCCAATAAAATTATAAAATATTGTATTTCATCATTTATCAAGGGATTTATCAACATAGCTTCTCCTTTTTATTCTATTGAAACATACTCAAAATTTATCTAACTACATTTCAATTTGACTTTAATGATGTGATAATTTATGTAAATATGTATTTCACTGTAATATTAATTTGGCTTATTTGAAGAAATAGATAGAATGTTAATTTTAGGTTAAATAATCTTTGAATATGTTACATTCACCCTCATGACTTTGTTTTTTTACTTCATCCACATCGTCTTAGTTGTTTATTGAAGTGATCCAATATAATTATTTTCCATTTATAAAAATTTGGATATCTTTTTATTCTTAGAGTTCCAAGTAACAAATATTCTGTGGATAATGAATATATGTCTAAAAGTATCTTATTGATCTTTGATTTCACCTTCTAAATAGTTATTGTCAAATTCATAAAGATGTAATGGTTTATCTTTATCATAACTCAATCATTCATCATGTTTTCTTTTTGAAATAATGAAATGTTTGATTAATGATCATAATATTATACTCCCTAGTGTTTATTTAGTATTGAGAAAGGTTTTTAATGGAATAAAAAATGTTTGGTTGTGATTTTTTCAAGTAAATTATACTTCAAATAAGACTTCAATACTCTTGTTCAAAAAAATAGATTACACGTTTATAAAATTAAATATAATTACCATGTATAATTTTGTTTAATAATTTTCATAATTATTTTATTCTTAACATTTTTAATAAATCATGAGATATTTTTCTTGTAAATGAAATATATAACCTTCTGTATTCAAAAAATGAAAACCTAAAAAATTAATTTCACCAATAATTAATATTTTATAAATAATATTTATTTGGGAATAAATTTCCTCATAATAATTCACATTATTCCTTGAAAAATTAATTTAATTGATATACATAATCATATGGTGTATGTTTTTTTAATATCCTTTGACATAAAAATTGTTATCCAATTTAGCTTTATTTAAATTCCAAAAATTAATTTTATGATCAAGAAATTGGTTTAATCCCATAAAATTATTATTTTTATCTTCCATACTCAAGAAGCATCACTATAAACAATAAATCATTTTTCAATGTAATCCTCCTTCTCAAGTTATCAATTTAGAAATTGTTTATTCATATCCTTTTAAAACACTTAGTTATTTCGTTAGGCATATATTACATGAAAAATATAAATCATTTCCTTATTTATTATTGGATAAAATGTATCATTTAAATCATTACACAAATTTAATATTGTCCTTAATAATAGATTATTTGTATTCTGTTCTACTTATCACTTCGTATTTATTTTATGTCAAATAATCCCAAATCATTACATTCACATTCTTGTATTTGGTATGTGACACTAAATATCTTGTATTTTTTTCAATATAATTTATCCCATCATCCAACACTAAAATCCAATCATCATGATGTTAGTCATTACCAAAACTCTGCAGCTCATCCTTAGAAATCAAGGAAGTGTGATTGGAATTTCTCAAACTTCTTTTGGTCTATATATCCAATTTATTATTTCTAATAATTTTCTTGTGCTCTGTATGTTATATAATTCATAAAAATTCTGAATATTATCATTATAACGATTAATTATTATATTAAATTTACAAATCCAAATATACATCATATAAACCTATTATAATAGTAGATTCTGTTCAATATTGTCTCTCGCTATCTCCTAAATCTTCTATGATTTGATTATAAATGGGAAATAATGTTATTAATGTAATATGATCCTATATGCTAATAAAATTATTTTTTTCAATTATTTTTTTCAATATTATTGTAGAAGTAGTATCTTATTTATATGGGAGTATATATAAGAAATAACCCACCCCTTCAAACATGATTAACAAGCATTCTTAAATTTATTCATTTTTCAGGATGTGATTGTGGATACTTATCAAACCCTAACCCACCAGGCCCCAAATAGCCTACTATTAGATAAGTTTGATGACCCAAACCGACATCCAATAGGAAATTTCTATAAACAATCACCATATAAGAATATCTCATACATGAGAATCTATAGACTATGATTGCTAAACACACACAAACACATCAATCTCCATGAAAAAGTGAGACAATAATAAGACAAATGATACTAAAATTAATGAATATATCTATCCCAAAATCATATAATATAAAAATTAAAACATTAATGAAAATGAAAAAAATACAAGCCCACAAAATACTAATAAAATCATCCAACCTTCTTAGTATGATGGGACAACTATGCTCCACCTACTATGAGTCCTACTATGACTCTATCAATAGGCCTGTCATTTTCAATAGACACAACTTGTGTGGGAAAATACCATGAATGAGTGAGTATGAAAATAAAAAATTGGAAACCCAAAATACAAAATAAATGGAATAAACTAAAATTCAACTATCTGCTCAACCCCTAGCTAGAAGGTACAAAAACCCAAGAAAGAGAGAGTTGGAATATCCATCCCCACAACTCAGCTACACATGATTAGTCATCTCATCACCATCTCATATGTCAAAAAATATGACACATACTAAAATGACTTTAAAAATAACATAAATATTATCATCTCATACTTCATGTCTCGTGGCCTCAACCATACAGCATACCACAAGATTCTACATATGGATTAAAGGTATCACTCATCTACAAGAAATCACACCCAGATCCCTTACATCCTTTATGTAACTCATATAAGAGATCTAACTCATTAGTTATCACTATGATGATGCCACATCCCCACTATCCTTAATGGAATTATTCTGATATAACATTCTTATCGTGTATCACGATGGAAGAATTAATGATACAACCAAGTGGATCTAGACAGTCTGATAGAGAATCTCACCAATGTAACATGGGGGTCTAGAAAACCCTATTGGAACCCAAAATATCTCAACGCAAAGATGTGGGTTCACTCCTAGGACTGTTATTTGATAAAAAAACATAACATAGAACTCAAGAGATCACAACACATAAATTGGGGATCAAAACCATGATTTATTAGTGGTACCAAAAAACCAAATAATTAACAACCTAAAATGTATGAGATCATATGAGTGATTATAATTTGTACCCTACAAGATCATCCATCTATATAGGGGATTAACACCAGTGGATGAAGGTCACACTGATACCACAAACTCCACCCAGGGAAGACAAATAGATATTAGAGGATCCCACATTAGTCTAATGAAGGGATACCAAAAACTCTACCTGAACCAATCTCATAGTGAGGATCACAATACTATGTTTAGGATGAAATTACACACTATACCCATGAGTGGATGGACTAAAGGATCACACCCACCTGATACTGGAAAGGAATCACTAAAAGGAGTACCACACTAGCATCACCTTACATTGTATCTCTAACAACAAAACCATTCCCACCACCATGTACTATGTAGAAAACTACACCAGATAGAATTCTCATGGGCCTCCATCTAAAACATGAAGATGGATATGTAAAATAGTTAAATCACTAAGGGTAGTACATGTAATATACCCATATTACTCCACATGTCTATTAAGTCGGAACCTTGGTCGTGTCCCTTATGGTAATCAACATGCACAAGGTAAATACATGGCATGTACATCTGGTTACACGGCATGTAACCTCACTAGATCATCTGGGTGTGTCCTCATCTACACATAAACTAGCTTTCCACGTCTTCCAACATGGTGTGTACCCTTGGTATACAGTGTGCAGCCTTGGTACAAAATTTGTACGTCTCATCTTCGCTGAAACCCATGTACTTGGTCATCCCCATGTATAGGAGCCCATGCATGTGTACCATGACATGTGGCAACATACATGGTCATGTGCTATATCTTGTGTGCACCTAGGATCAGGACATATACTTATACACACCCATTTACCCTTACATGGTGGGCCGACCCATTTCCTCAGCTACATGGATGAGTCTAACTACAAAACATGTAACCCAAATACATGTAATGTAGTTCCCCAAAGTACATATTCCATGAAAAGGAGGAGCACACAATGGGTACTACTTCACTATAAGATGTGTGATCATGACTTCCAAATATGAAATCCATGTAAGCCTTTTAAACCTCCCAATTTTCATAAAAACCCCAATATATCTACCCCTATGGGATATCTAGATGTCATAATAGGACTATAAAACCTTTAAAACCCATATAAAGGGATCATGATGTAAAGTAAAAAAATCCTCCTTCCTCATGGTGAAATAATGATTCTTTTTTTTAAATATATATTCCCTAAATAAAATACATCATGATGTGGGAGCTATCTCCCTCAAGAATGGAGTTCAGCAATACCTACCCTCTTCCTTGGTTTTTATATCACACAAGGTAGAAAATCATCCACCCCCACTATCAAGCATGGAACAAAAATGGGGGAATAGTTTAAGTTTATTAAATAATTTTTATTTAATTAATAAACCCCCATCATTTGACACCCCACCAATGGTCACCTCCAATTGAGTGCTCAATGTCGATAAAAATTATTTCATGGCTAGGCTAAAACCCAAGTTCCATACTAAACCCTAGTCTTTAATTTATGATCAAATATTTAATTTGATATTTTTCTCCAATGACCAAAAAATTTCATACACGTGATATAAAATATTTAATTTTTTTAACATCACCTCACTTAGTCTCTCAAAACCTTAAAATTCTGCAACGCCTCTGCATTCGAGATTTGGAAATATTACTACAAATATTCTAAAGCATTACATGGAAAATCAGAGTTACTAGACTCACACGACCTTAAACTCTTTTCATACCAGTGAAATCCTATGCACAATGTGTGAAAACTAAACTCGTAACATGGTCTCTCACACCTATAAGCTCTCGAGAGGGTCCCAATGCTGTCACCAAACACACAACCAAGGGAACCACTTTCCCACAAAAAGTACTATATAGTCAGATCTCACAAAACAATGGGTAACTTTAAGGGACACTCAACACCCAACTCTTAGCTCATCTGGGTTGACATAATGAAATGGGGGTGTGGGCATGTCCCCATGGATACAACAAGTTTAAGAAAACCAAGAACCCCATCCAACTATGGCCACAATGTCTATATGTATACCACCTCACTAACCTAATATAGAAACTGATGAAAGGGTATAAAAAAGATACCACTAACTAGATCTAAACAATAATGTGTTGACTTATAGGGCCTCTATTGTGGCCTAAAACCATCCTGAAATTCTAATTCATGGTGTAGAAACACTAAAATCAACCACCCTTGAGACCCAAAAAATAATCCTTCACAAACATATGTCCCCTATGCTCCACTAAGATCTACAAATGGATGGTTAGGAAGAATTCCAACAAGGTGATCCAACCAATGATCAGTAAGATTGTTTCCAGACCACTCACTAATCTTAGAAACCCCATCACAAAAACCATAGTCTCCACCCCATTTCATCTATCACATGGGAACCTTGTTCACGACCTACCGAAAGGTGATACATAAATTGGTAACTATAAAATAGCTTATTTCATCCTTATCCAACAAAAATGTGATGCCAATGGATATGAGTACAACCACCCCTCTCTTGGCTATACTACTGAAGAAATGAAATCTCATCAACACCTCCTCTCATAGTGTGACTGGTGTCATCACCAATCCTCTAAAAGTTAATATACTCCCCACCTTCAAACAAATCCATCAAGAACACGTCCCATAGATATCTAGTGATGAAAGACTTCATAAAAATAATCTGCATGTTATATCTCCCCACATCACTAAAAAAAGTGTAGGGGTAACAATAATAGATATGACACATGTTGATTTATCCTCACCAAATTGGATTGAATAGAAATATGTAATCTTATTTGTTACCTCCATCAAAAATAGAAGAAATAAATATCAATATAAGAATATAGTTCTACAGACACACCCTTAGGTGGCACTCAAGCTTGTGTGGCCTTAAACATGGTTTCATCGACTCACTCCCATGTACGAGTATCCATATCACAATAAATTGGCCTCTTATATCCATAACTCAGTCGATGATATCTCCCCATAATGATGTTAATCTTGAATCATTCCATGAACCAACCTAATGTGTATCACATGAAACTATGATTTCAAGAATAAGAGGGTAGTAATGATTAAAACCACGATCCCATCCAAACATGGTTAAAGGTTTTTGTTCTCTAGACACTTATATGCCTCATGGGAGAACAAATTAGGGATGCCTATGTGATACAACTAGGTCCTAAAGGTCCTCCTTTTTCACGCCTCCAACTCCACCTATTCCCAAAAATATCTATAGGAGCCATCCAACATGATGGAAAAAAATATTAGAGCAGTTCCTATGTTCCAATCTATGTAGAAGTCAAACCCTCAGAGGGTTGGTAATCATGGAATGAACTTGGGAAGACATCATCATAATCTACCACCATTATAGGTATTCAAAAGCTCATATAATCCCATACTACAAGGATTATACTATCCAACTAATAAAAAATTTGCTGCATCCACCCACACAAGATCTCATCATGGTCATCCTAGGACCACACCAAATCACAAGAGGAAAACCCCCTCTCACAAGGCAAAAACACCATCTCACCCACTGGAAGAAGTCTTCTTAGAATGGATGTTTGGAAAACAATACACAAAAATGAAACATCATTGGATATCACATTTTTCCTATTGAAACATTATATGTGAGGGCCTCACTTCTCTAGATCCATACCACACAACCAATATGAGTACATGACGAATGATCCTCTCTATTAGAGCCTCTAAACATAAGGGTTGGGAAAAAGTCTCCAATAGTATCAGTAGGCCTCAAATAGTTTGTACACTAAGGGAAAAGTTGATCATGATTCTATGATATCTGTAGTTGGGCTGGTGATGTCACATTTTTTACCATGAACCATAGTATAGACTCCATGACATAATCCATTTCTTCCTAAATCTCATCATTTCCCTTTCTCAATTTTTTTTTATAACCAAGTATAACTCCAACACACCCACATATAAAACATAAAAGAACACACAATTGAAAGGAACACATTCCCCTAGCTCTAAACTTTCCTCTTTGGGTGTTACTGACTCTCCCACATAGTTTTAATCACATAACAACTAACATCTCAATTGAGTAAGTGTACCTCTTTCATGAAACTCTGAATCCACATAAAATCTCCCCATCAGATGGCTCCACTGATTCCCCATGCTACCCATGATAAGCTTTAATAAATATGTTTCAATAAAAGAATATTTCAAACATGAGTCTATAAATAGTATTTTTGAATTATAAAGGAAAAAAATCATTCCTATAATAATCCATGGAGCCTCAAGTTTATAATCCTCTTAGGCTTGCCACTATCCAAACCCTCATCCTCTAGCTCCCTAAGCCTAGAATAGACCATCTAGGGTAGTTTTGGAAATGGGTTGAACCGTGTTCCACCTTATACTACTCTCCCTGCTCTGCCTTCATTCCTATAATTATAAAAAAAAAACTCATTGCTATTTTCACTGTCACTTCTAGTGTGGACCATCACCCTTCCCCCTCCCAGCATCATGGAATGTTAGAAAATACCAAGCAAGATGTCAATATCAATCAAAAATGAAACAGTTCCTCTATCATAGATGATTAGAGCTATCCTAAGAGCCATAAACCATATACCCTCAAACATGGTATTTCCACTTTTAGTATATTGCACACCCAGATCCTTAATCCTTTCATTAGCTACAGACTATCGAGGTCTCATCTCAAATCTGTCATGTACCTACAGTAACTATATACTCATCTAGAAATCTATCCACTAATGAGTCCCTCTCCAGTACTCTATCATTTGTTGGAATTGAAAGATATATATCACAAAACCCCATATATATCATCATAAGGCCTTCTTAAATTTATGTACTCAGAATAAAAGATCTCCAACCATATCTAGGGAGTATATAAATAGGTTAGTGAACCTCATCCAATACTCTCCCATAGTCATGCTACTATATTGATGTTGTAGAAGCTCATATATATTCACATATTAGAACATCAATAGATAAAACTCTTCCTAAAACAACTTCTCAAATTATTTACATGTCGAATTCATCTCATAGTATTTTTGAGTCACTAGACTCCACCATAGCTACATAGATAACTGAATAATACTCACCGCTAGGACCATCTGCTGATCAAGAGGTGTCCCTATAAGGTAGATAACTCACATGATTACCTAATGCCACTCATCAAGGGCCTGATGGTCAAGATCACCCTGAAACATGGGAGGTATCTACTGAAACAACTCATAGAGGGTTATCAAAATGAGATCATCCTCAGCTGGTACCACCCACACAAAAATGAGCTAAATGGGTGCTAGTGTAGCTGGAAAACCACCCAGAGGCACCACCTTATGTTTATAACCTTTCACTAAATACTCATAACTAGGAAGATGATCATCACAATCCTACTATGAAATCCAAGATGTGTGTTATCATCAATGCATCCAGAAATAATAAATATATACTATGTTCAAAGAATGTATCTGGGAAGATAACCCTATAAGAACATGGAAAACATAACCCAATAATATATGATGAATGTACCAAATTTCCTTGTTACCAGTGCGTATATGTTCCAAGTCAACGAGATGGTTTCCAAAGACATTATGAATGGATACGTTAGTCACCGCACGAACCCTTGAGTACCTGGTCTAAAAGATGAACATAATACACTTCAACATTTTCCTAATAAATCCTAATCCAAACACACCATTAGATAATATCAACACTATATTTACAAAGTTGAATCCACTCAAATACCACTCTATCATGACCCAACCCATTAGGGACATCCTAGATAGTGATAATCTTAGTGAAACTATCATAATACCACCCACAATAGTGCTAAGACTAGAGACCAACAATGAGTAGGCGTATCTCATACATGAGAGGCCTTAGTCTATTGTACCTATTTTCACACACAGAAATCTATCTACATGAAACAATGTATAGATAATTATTCAATTTATACTAAAATCCATGGATAAATCTATCACATGATCAGTAATATAAAAAATTACTAAAATAAGTAAAACCAGAAAATTTAAGGCCATTACAAACTGATAAAATCATCCAATATACTCATTAGGACGAGAATATTTCCAAATAAAACCAATGGTACACACCTCGATGTGTCAATATCACTATTTATTTCATGATATGAGTCCTCCTAGGACTTTTTAAAATGTAATGTAGTATTCATATGACATGACATGATTGGGAAAATCTCATGTCACAGTGAGTATAGAAATACCCTATTAGAAACCCCCAAAAAACCTAATATATTAACGAGTAGCTGAAAGGAAGTAGTCCAATCGACCCATATCTAGATGGTGCAGAAACCAAAGTGTTAATTAACAGGACTCTCGAAGTCCAATGCTCAAATTTACATGAAAAGTTAGATCATAACTTTATGATATTTCAATCAAATATGAGTCATACTAGAAGTACCTGCATAATAATCTAGATATACTCATCTTATACTCCAAGTATCATTGTCTCAACTATAAATCCTTCCATAGGATTCTAATCAAGGCTCAAAGGTACTAATATTCTTTTTAGAACTCACTCTATTTTTCTTTCCATGAATGAGAGAAGTCATACAAGAGATCTCAATCATCAGGTATCAGTAGGATGATGGAAAATCCCATCCACCCCTGAATTCATTCATCTAATAGAACCCACTCATTGGGACTCACCCTAAATGAAGTCATGTTGGAACATGTGAATCTCGAAAAACATATACCTGACCTTACCCATGTCTCTTTTCGATTCACTGTGAACCCAAATAAAAACCATAATATCTCAAATCATAAATGTTTTATCTCTCCCAATACCATAAGGTGACACCAAAAACCCAATCTGGAACCTTGGATATCATAACATTCAAATAGGGGATCACACCCAGGACTATTGGAGGACACCACAAACCCCTTATAAAACTACCTGTGATGTGGGGGAACATATGTATAATGATACCAGAAACCCTACTAGATCTACCCTATAAGTACAATACCAATGATGATTTATGAAAGTCATGTCTATACCACAAATACCACTAAGAAATGTGAAATATATGATAGGTGATACCACATCGGTCTCACGAAGGGATACCAACGAATCTACCAAAACCAGTCCCATAGAGAGGAATACAATACTATAATGAGGATACCACACCTCACTAAACCCTGAAGGTGAAAGACCATGGGAATTAACACAACTGATACTGGATAAGTATCAATGAAATAATACCCCACTGGAATCACCTAGAATCACATATATAACACCATAAACATGGCCACATTCACATAATCATCGTAAAATTATCAAGATAGGATACTTGTGGACAACCATCTAAGTACTAAAGATGGAGATGTGCATGGGAGAAGTATTTAAGGGGAGTATATGGTGTGTACCCAATTTTCATGGCGTGTCTATTAGGGTTGAACCCTAGACACATCCCTCATGGAACTCATTTAATATAAGGGACATACATGCCATGTAAATATAGATACGAAACATGTACCATCATATGATCACCTGAGCATGACCAAATCCACACAGAGACTTCATTTCCATGTCACCCTACATGGAATGTACCCATGGTACACAACATCTACCTCTCGAGCCATCCAAAGTAGGTTCCCTTATTCGTACCTGGTTATATGAGCCCATACATGTGTACTAGAACCCATGCTAATGTGTTGTGTTGTGTTCCTTGGCCCATGTACACCTAGGATCTAGAAAAAACATCCAAATTTCCATGTCCCCATACATGGTGTGCCTTCTCATGACCCTAACCACATGTTCATGAATGACTACATGGAATATAGTTCCAAAAATATCATATTCTTGAAAGGTAAAAACACATGATGAGTGATCATACACTACATGTTGTGAGATCAGAACTTTTTAATGGTAAATCTGAATGATCCTACCCAAACCATCAATTTATCCAGAAATCACACATATCATTTTTAATGGGATCTATAAGTGTCATAATAGGGCTCTAAAATCTTAAAAAATTCATATTTTGGAATCTTTATGTAAATATCATAAATAAACATACCACATAGAAAACACTAAAGTTTCAGGTATGGATCTACACACTAAGACCACCACACCATGATTTAGGAGTGATCTATATCAAGAACAGAGTTTAGTAGTGCCCCATCTCTCCCTCAGTTCGTCCATTACACAAGGGAGGAAAATATCCCCTACCTATTCCTTGAATGGAACCCAAACTTGTGAGGGGAGGATATGTTAATTAATTAAAATTATTTAATTAATAAATCTCCCCCATTTACTTCCCCACCAACCTTCAACTCCAACCGTGCTCTTGATTTCAAAAAACATTATGTCGCACCTAGGGTAAAGCCCACATTCTGGACTCAACCAATGTATCAAATTTTCGGTCAATGAATTCATTCAGGAGTAATCCTCTGTTCCTAGAAAAAATTATATAACATGATAAATATTTTTTAACATTTTTAATATCACTTCAATGTGACTCTCTTGGCCTTGGAATTCCACGACATTTCTTCACCTATCTTTGGAACTATTTTGATGTTTTACATAGAACAAAAATAGTTGCTACAAGACTAAAAACATTAATTCCACTTTGGTTTGGTTTGTACCCAAACTACAACTTTTAAGGTGTTTTATGAAAATTTGGATAAATTAAGAACTAATCGATTTAAATAGAATCACTATAGTGAATTTATTTTAAATATAATTTTTTTGGTTTTATCTAATACTAACATGATTATCCCCATATTCACTAACATTGATTCATCCTATCTAACACTCAATTTTTTAGAGGAATATTCATATATCAAAATTCAATCATTTTTCCATAATTACAATAATTTGGCTCAAATTATTCATTCTCATACTTTGTTCCATTATTTCACTAATTTTTTTAGAGAATACCCAATTGAATTCTTTACAAATTCCTAAAAAAATTAATCCTTTAAATATACTATGATCTACTCAATATAAAATAAATGTAATATATATTATATAAATAACCAAAAAAATTAATGAATTCATTATATTCAATGGATGATTTTAAGATCACCAAGATAAACACATTAGAGTAAATAATTTAAAGTGGCCTATTCATTTTTATCTACACCTTCTTTCTACATTTTACCACTATATTACTTTCATAACACACATCACAATAATTTATCCTCCCTCAATTTAGATATGATATATTTCTCATAAATTCACTAATAAGAACATATATTATGTTTTTTGACAAGAAGATCCAAGTCTTTTATGTTATAACATGTTTTCCACTTTCACACTCACACAAAAAGTGTATTTATCATTGAAAATCTAGAATATATTTTCTTTTATTCATTTACACTCCATCATGATTGTGTAACCCTTAAATATACTAAGAGAAAATAGATTCTACCCAAAAATCACTTTATTTTAATTATCACAAAGTTAATAAAGACTCGTGATATTGTGGCTTAACATAGAATCAAATACCACATTATTTGGATGATATTTTTTCTCACTAATTTTGGAAATTACAAACATTTTACATTAAGATAATGATCATATTTAAAAATTAAAAATCTTTTATAATATTTGTGATTATCCTTAAAGTGATTTTTTTTATTGTTCATGTGTAATGAGTTTCTACTATTTAATATATATGGAATTTTTTCTATCAATACATGGAAATCTACCGTAAACACTATTTATAACTCCTGATTACTCTTCCAATTATTTGATTTTATGTTTTCTGTTTATTCCATCTACTCCAGTATAAATGTCTAAAAATTATTTTAGTATTATTTTTTTTATCAAACATCCTCAAACATCCTCAAGTGAATCAAAAGATTTTTTTTTCTATTTTATACTCTATATTTGATACTATCTCTATTTGCCGTAGATCTTTATATTTTCTCCCACAAAATCATGGAACACCTTTGAATGGGAAAAATAAATACTACATCAAGATATATATTCCCTGTATTTGTATACCATATAATACCAAGATCTCCCTTATAACTAAAATCTCTTTATTGATTATAAGGTTTCCTCTTAAAAAACATATTATTAAATTTTCTTTGGTTGAGCACTCTATTGATATTCATTAAAAATATCATGCTTAGAAGGTTTCTTATTAACCATTGATTTTTCTATTAGATTATCCTTAAAGAAATAGGTGGTAGATGGTGGTCCATATTTGGATGATACTATCCAAAAAATGAATGTTCTGAGAATATTAATACATCAATCCCTGATATATACAACCGGATGTGGTATAATCTGATACCCACAATTAGATTGTCTCAACTCCTCTTAGACCTATGACGAAGGATTGTGTGGGCGATGTTGTTACCTATAAACCGAAGTTCCAAAATTCAAATCCAAGCACAAATACAAGGGTTGTGCGATCCATACAGAATCATATTCATGAAACTGAGAGGTCGATGGTAGGTGTGGGATTCACTATTAGTTGTATGGGTTGGGAGAATAGTCATGGTTTAAAAAAGTTGGTTTTATATTTATCTAATCATTTTGATGGCCTGGGGAATTAAGATCTTCCCGTTGAGGAAATTGAATTGGATTAGACCTTTAAAAAATGGAAGGACTGACTCAGGTTGATCAAGATAAGAGGTTTCTATGTCAATTATCTAGAGACAACATGGAAGGCAGGTACAGTAAGAGAAATTACATCCCAGGGAGGAAAATGGGGGGAAAATCAAGCCATATTTTGGAAAACTATAGTCTTATTAAAGGGAAGAAATCCAAAGGGAAGAAGGATTATTATTTCCAAATCAAACGAATGTAAACAAGATCAATTTTGACATTATGGTTCAACAAGCCAAACAATGGTTTCTTTTATAATGAATATGAAAATTTAGGTAGGGAACCTAACACTGTACATGTTGTCTATATGGAGGAAGATCATGGAATCGGTGAGGGAACCAATGTGTTGGATGGTTTCATGAAGGTAGGAAGGATCAATCAGTAAATATGGATACATAAGGAGGATGCAAAACAAGTGGAAAATTGGGAGCTAATCGTCCATTATGAGGAAGAGATATTGGATAAGGCCTTACAAATTAAAACCTATGTAAAGGATGCATACCGAATTCCTAAGAGAATGATTCAAGAGGGTACTAATAAATAGTATTTTGAGCGTATCAATAAAAAAGACCCCATATTGGGATGGGGATTAAATTATAGGACTATAAATGGGGAGAAGTTCATCAAAACATGGTACAATATGTATTTCAGATTTGAATACCAAGTCAAGGATGACCTTGATACAAAGGTATGTTTTTTAAAAGAACAATTATATAAGAATAATATATCTAATAATCATAAAATTGATTTCAATGGGTCAATAATTTTTTAATAAAAATGATGATATGTTGTTTCTTTGTGTGGTTTCTCACATTTTACTTAATAGTATGTGAAATTAAACAAAAATATAAGTCGAGTGATGCTACTACCAATTTTCCTTTCATGATGTCATTTAAAATTCTTTTTTTCATTATTAGGTGTTTATGAAAACTGTTCGTTATTAATGTTTATAATAACCAATTTAAATTTTGGAAACTAAAACCTTCACCACTACTTTTAGTGATCATTAACTTCACTGATGGAATTTTAATGCTCAAAATTAAATATTTTATAGGAATTTTCCACTAAAATAATATTTTCCTCATTGAATCTAAACCCCTCATTCTTGGTAAAAAAGATCAATATATTAATATCAATTATTTAATCCCCTAATTAAATTAATTCATTGATATTTCCTATATTTTGAGAGAAATATGATTCCTTCTCAATAAAAATTTCGAAATTTAATGTATTAGGGTACTGATTTATTAAATCATTATTATTATCAAAATATTTATTTTATCTCTTTTTTTTCTCATTTTCCTTTAATACATCCACTATCCCCATTCTCTATTAGAATTATTTTATATTTTCATCAATTTATTTATACTTTTATCTATTTTTTCCACTAAAGTGATATTTATTATAATTTGATTGATGCATAAAAGTATACACACCTTCATCATATGAATATTTCTCTTCATTTAAAATTTCTTTATCACTAAATGTATTATAATGTTTTCATAAAAAAATATTTATGTTCATGGATTTTACTTTCCCTTACCTTTTAATAAATTTACTCTAATTTGAGAACTTTTCACCTAATTTAACATATGTATATTTGTTATATAACAACCAATTACTCCTATAGATTATTATTTATTAAACTAGCTAATGTGCGTGTTTGTATATAATACTTAAAAATATTAAAGGTATTTTTTCTTGGAACATACATTTTCTTTTTTATTCTTTTATAAAAAATTGAGATGAATTTTTTGAAAATCATGGTAGTCAATTTGAATTCCAATTCGTCTTCATTAGACTTATTTAATAAATTATTCATTGAGCCTATCATGGATTTGAATGAATTTTCTTATTCAGATATGCTTTTCCACTCCAGTGCTTTTCCCCTATCTCCACTCATTTGGTACCGAAATGTTATTGAGTTTATTAATAGTAAATTTATCCAAATCCTGATCCCAAAATTTAAAAAAAATCATCAAAATTTTTATATTTTTTTATCATACGATTTTATACCATGGTAAAATCTTTACGAAATATTTCAAAACATTGTATCATGATGATATTTTTTTCACTCAAACAATGAACTCATCCATTGATGAACATTTCCCTATTTAATTCACACAACAAAATATTTTACATGCTTTCAATTATGACTTTATGTCCATCTTTTCACATTCATAAATATCATGAATCTTTCTCAATATGGAATTCATAATTAGGGAATCCATTATTGATAAAACTTGGAGAGAGTGTACTGCCACTGAGATTGGGTGAATTATTGGTTGTCCTAGAAATCCAAATAAAAAATAATGACTTACTATAAATAATTATTGTGTATATATCTCTATTATGAAAATTTGATGATGATAGAAAGTGTGAGAAAGAAAATAGAAGACATAATGGTGAATACCTGGTTCATCGACTATTACTATGATGTGGTTACTCACAATTGTGAATTTATTTGATCTCACTACTCATGTTATTATTTAATTATTAATAAAAAATAAATGATAAGGCATATAGATCTAGACTCTTGATTACAATATAGTGTTAAAATCATCAATATGTCGATCATTCCATATTTCCTTGACCTCAAGTGTCTATTTAATTTTAATTGTGTGCACCCTTATTCCTCTCTTGTAATATTTATAAAACTATCATAGAAGTTATCCATTGAATGAATAGTAAGATAACTCATGTTTTCATCCCAATTGATCTATTTTTTGTTCTATGGAGTCACTATTTTATTTACAGACAATATTTTTATTATGGAATGACTTCATTCTTTATCATGTGATTATATTATAAGATAGATATGGAAACTAATTCTAAAATATCATTGAGCACCATTTTAGAAGAGAATAATATATTATATTATAAGATTCATATCTACTCAACCCTATTAGTATTTATGTGGACATATCAAAACATAGAAAAAGTGTATGTAACATGAGAACATTTACTTATTGTTATTGTGATACATAGAAATATCACTTCATAGAAAATATGTAATGATACTACACTTTATATTATGATTCATTCCATTAAAATGTGATCCATTTGGATCCCAAACCAACATAGTAATGATTTTCCATAGTCTTGTATTTATGGTGTAATAATATCCACTAAATCTCTAAAATAAAAATTTCTTGGTGAAACATATATCACAATGGTGTGGCACTCCAACAAATCAAATCCTTTATGGTGAAATAAACCCATATGTGCTATAAGATTATATATCAAAGTGGAACTATTCATTAGAAACACTCCAAACATAATGAAATTATATCCTTCGGGACATTATTCCCTTTGAATCAATAAAAAATTAATTTTAATCTTCTCTTTACTCAAAATAACATACTACTCTTCCCTGAGGATATTATAAAAACATTTAACAAAAAAACATCCAAAATCCTTGAATAATTTTCTATAAGATATAAGTCCAATATTTCCTCCCATGTGAATAATATCTACAAAATAGACCATTGGATATAATTGTATTTTTGAGAGTACACCAATTATTGGTGTAAGATAAATGCCACATTAAAAATATCTTGATTAAGATCAACTATGAATACTCTTTTTTAATTAACTTCATTAGGAATTTCTAAAACATTAGCACACATAAACTTCGAATAATTATCAAAGGGACCTTAACATCCCTTGGTAGCTTCAATATCTCCATTTATATTTTTTTTAAAATTATAAAAATCAGTGTCATGGATCTCCAAGATTTTACTTTAGCTATCAAAAACATAAATATCCACTATAAAAAATTACAGTATCCCCCCATGTAAGAGGATCTAATTTATTATCCTTTGTTTTTATTGAAAAATGAGAAGGAATGAAAGAGGGGGAAATCAAGAAAAATTATAGATATTTTTGGATAGAATTCACTTTTAAAAACACTCTAATGTGATGGGAGGAACCATTATTAGGGGAATAATCAATATATTTATGAATCCTTCCTTATATCAATCATATTCTATTGAAATCCCACCATGCTCTTCTATTTACTTGATTAAGTGTTATTTAATGTCAATATGCTTCATACTTGAATATTCCACTAGATTATTTTATAAGTTGATCTAACATTGATTATCCCACCCAATCCCTAATGGGTATGAGTTATTCACCCTCATGTCTTAAATATATGAATTCACCAAAATATTTTTTGTATTTTCTTTAGATTCCAAAATATATTCCGATTATTATTTTCTCAAAATAATAGAATTTTTCATTATGGGGTGCTATGAAATTCACCTTCATCTTCTTAATAAATAAAAAATAAAAATACACTAATGATATCCCCCATATTTGGCCCAATCAGTAAGAGAAACCCATATTACCGAATTGATAAGAACTTGTCCAACCAAATAGAACAATTCATAGTGCCATTGATATTTCAAAACATTTATTTCATGGATAAAATATGTGACTCCTTAGTTTATCCTTGGAATCATCCATAAGGATTAACAGAAAATATAATGTAGGTTCTTTCTTCCATCAAGTAGAGTAGGCTGCCAAAATTCTTTCAAAACTCCATTTAATCCACTCTCATTCTTCCTTCATTAATGTACATCTTACTCCCATTTTTAATTAGTGTAGATACCTATCTAAGTTATTCTATACCAAACCTTTTTAATAATTCACTATAATACTTATTTTTTCTAAGATATATATAGTGTGATGTATTTTTAAATTGAAAACCCAATTTTTTTATCTCACTGAACATTGACATATCAAATATTTATTTATTTGGGGTGATATTTCATGAAAAGAACCATCATTATTTCTAGAATAAAACTATTTAATTTACATGCACAATCTCTATTATTGAATTTTTTTCATTTAATTTTTTATAGATATTTTAATCCACTAGTCCATTCATGAATTTCATTCTCTTTATTTTTTATTCAAGATCTAAATTTCTTACATATGGATCTTATTTGAGCCTACATAATTCCTTTACCAATTTAAAAAAAATTAAAACTATATGTTTCATGTATGAACCCTTATAGTTATTCAATTTTGATATATTACTCTATTTTATCATTATAAACACTACGATCATGCCTCTTTATAAATCCATATAATTCTATTGAGGACAAATCATAAAAAAGATCATTATTGTTTTTTTCCGTTCACCTGGAGAAAATTTTCTATCAAATTAAGTTCCCTAAATTTGAGAGTATAACATAAAAACATGAAAATATTTTTATATTATTTATCTCATTTCAAATTGATTTTATTCCTCAAATACAATTTTTCCCGATCATGTTCTTTTCTTTAGAAAATAGAATAAAATTCCATGTTTTATTAATTCAAATTTGAGTCATAAGACCCCCCCTAAAGAATATTAAGTTCCTATTGGTTATAATGTTTAGAATTTAAAATCTTGAAAAAAAATCACTAATACTACTAATGTGTATTATAGGATATATACGTATTGAGGTATAACACATAGATATAAGGAGACTTGTTATGAGGAACTCTTATAATAATGATTAAGACAAAAAATTATAAATTAATGGGAAACTAATTATACTTTGAGAGAAAAAGTAATGATGATTAAAGTATAGTATAAATGAAAAGACAATGTCATGATGAAATATTGAAAAAAATAATTATTATTTACTCATGAAGTTTTTGGAATTAAGACTACTGAAATCCCTTGGTCTAGATCATCACTTTCAAAAATCTGAGCTCTTTATTTCCCATGGTATGGTACTTTGGATCACTCACTGATTTGTAACCTAAAACCTAGATAAAAAATCACGCAACTTTCCAAGTGATTAGGGACAAAACTACACTATAGTAGTTATATTAAAATGGAGCTCCCCCACTCAAGATACAGCGATCATGTTCTAAATTATAGTGAGAGCTTTATTATAATATAATAATTCAAAAACCCAATATAAATTCTCAATAAAATTAAATTCACTATATAAAAAATCCCATTTCATTAAGGATACATGAAAAAAAGATACTTACCTCTCATATTATCCACAATAGGTTAAAAAATACAAACAAAAGAGATTAAAACCCTAAAATAAGGGATAGACATCTGCATGACTTGATCCTCCACTGAAGGAATCCCAAATAAGTAGTCAACCCCCTATATTTATTGGAAGACTCTTCGATTTTAATATATCATAATATCTATTTCACTCCATATTAAATTCTTATTACTTGGATATAGGAACCCAAAACTATGTATTATAGCTCTTATATCTTTCTGAATATATATCCTCAAAAATGGTTAATGGGAGAGATATAAAACTATTATATCAGGTTAAAGATATGTATATTGTGTGGAAGAAGGGTACCAAATGGATCTATCACTCTATATAATTCTGATTTTTCCTACTTAGTGTGGCAGCAACACTTTTTCCCATACTAGGAATTTAGGCAAGCTCAATGTCAAATGACTGCATATACACAACCCACCTCCACTAATAAAGATTAAAATCTCATTGTACAATGATATACTTTAAGCACTTGTCATGTGTATACACCATAAACTTTTCACCCAATATACAATTATGCCAACACATCAAATAATAAACCACCATAGCCAACTTGAGTTCATGTGAGGGCATTTACATTCATTTGGCCTTAACTATAGAGACCCATATTCCACAACTTGAACTCCATGCATTAATAATTATCCAAAAATGATCCTAGAAGAATAAAAAAACACCACATTCTCATGCCATGGATCAAGTAGGATCAAGATTGGTTCCACATTAAAACACCTAATCATCTCCTTAAAATCATTCATACATGATCTAGACCATTCCAAAACGATCCCCTTATTCATCATGCTCTAAAGAGATGCTTCTAATTGGGAAAAGTCATAGATGAACCTCTGATAATATCCTTCTAATCCCATAAATCTGTGGATATTGAAAACATTCTTGGGATACTCCCATGAAACTACTTCATTCACTTTCTCTAGGTCAAAAGACACACCTTCCTCTAAGTTTATGTGACCTTTGAAATTTACCTGTTCAATACAGAATTGAAACACAGATATCTTAGCATATAATTGATTATCTCTTTGTATAATCAAGAATATGTCAATATGTTGTAAAGGATCATCATGATTCATAGAGTACACCATAATTGCTTCAAAAATTGAAACAAAAAACCGATCAAGGTACGGTTGGGATATTTTTTTCATCAAGTCCATAAACACTACAAGTGCGTTCGCCTGCCCGAACGGCTTCGTGGTGAAATCATAAAGGCCATAGCTACTTCTGAAATCAGTCCTCAGTATATCAAAAGGTCTAACTCTCAAATAATGACACCCTGGTCTCAATTAAATCTTTGATAAAGTTGAATCTCCTCTAAACTGAGCAGATAGATCATCAATACATGGAAGAGGATATCAGTTCTTCACTTTCATCTTGGTGAACTTTCTATAATCAACAAATAAGCATAAAATCTCAAAAGCATTATAAGAGAAAAAAATAAGAGAACCCAAAGGTGAAATACTCATATGGATAAAACCATTATCCATCAACTATTCTAGTAGAGTATTAAGCTCTTGATGCTCTATTGGCGTCATTTTGTATGGTGGAATAAAAAATGGCTTAGCCCCAAGCATGATCTCAATCATAAATTCCTCATCTCTCTTAGGTGGTATCCTTGAGATGTTATCATGATACGAGTCTAGGGACATGTCCAACATGGGCGGAAATACATTATGATTTACACACCCATAATCTCGAAACATACTTGAAACATTGGTGGTGATATCCCCTAGTTTCTTCTAAACTGGTCCTGTATAGGATGCCTGGATATCCCATTCCCCAAAAGAAACATATTTTCACCCTCAAGAGACATAAAAGTAACTCAATTTTTGGTAACAATCAATGTTGTCATGGTATTATAATACCATATAGATATCCATTATTAGTTAAAATCCCAACATACAAAAAATGTTAATATCCCATAGAAAATGATAGTCTTTAACCTTGAGAGAACACCCCTTGTATAAATAGATGTCACTCGACTGTACTCCCAAAGGTGTATCTATCATCATCACCTGACTCATGAACTCCACTACTTGGCCCAAATAATTTTCATGTTGCGTTGATGTTAAATAATGAGAGGCACCCATGTCAAATAAGGAAATATGAAGTATAGAAGCTGCAAAAATAGAACCTTAACTGTAGGTGATCTTGCCTCACTATCCACAACTGTAGGATGAACTTTAGTGACTGTCCTACCCCAATTCAATGTGATGCAGTCTAATTCCCCTGAGATGCACCACCCTAATGAAATGGGTGGTCTTTCCTAGAAGCACCATTTCTACTGCCTATACATCCACAAACATTATAAATATAACTATCAGATTTTTATGGTGTATATGATCCCATTCTCAAACTTTGGTACTAGCTAATTACTATATCAACACCCATATATCATGGGTTCCTATATAACCTCTATGGATGAACTATATTGCAACAGGCTCATCACTCTAACGATGGTTGGGTGAACTATCAATAGATGTTTCCCGAACAACCACACTAGTGAATTATTGCTCAATCAAGGTCTTGTGTAACTGACTCTTCCCCCTGGCTACTATTCTTACAATATTCCTAGATAAAATTCTCAAAGATATGATTCCAACTCTCATAAGTCATACCCCCTGACAATCATGTAGAAGCCAAATGCCCCTCACTCCAATCCTCTTTTAGGTTCCCTTCATATATGTGATAATGAATCACCATTTATGAAAAATTATTCATCCCGGAGATAATCACATGGGAATTAATTTCAAATTTAATCCCATCCTGAATCATATTTCCCATAGTAGACTCATCTGAATCCAATGCTTGTGAAAAGTGCTGAAAATTTATGAAGCATCTAGAATATTTCATAATAGAAAATCTCCTTGATTCAACCTCATTAACTCAAATTCTCTCTCTTTTCTAATCATATTATGGTAAAAGTGATCCAAAATATTTCATAGAATGTACTTCTACTCCACATTCTCTAGTTGTCCATCTAGATTTTAGATTTCTCGCCAATGCTTCACCTAACTACATAACATATAATTACCAAATTTTAGTATCTTCTAAGAAGGAGTCTCCAATTAGTCAAGCTTCATTTGTGTGGATCAATCCATAACTTACCTACCTCAGGTCCTCTATCTCTGATAAACATTGGAGGGTGTTGTAACAAAAAATCCCATGTCAAACCAGAAATAATTTTCACAATCCTCTTGGCGTATCTTTCCATAAACTACATGAAGAAATCAGATTTCTCTCTGAACTACTCTCTAACTTCCTCGACCAACACTATCAGTACCTCCGGTTCCACTACTAAAGGATTATTTCCATCCATATATTTTGAACATCCAATCAAAAATAGTCATCAAGGAGGAATATCTATTAAATTACAAACACACGTCCTAGGACACAAAATGAAACATTTACACAACTTACAATAGGGTTTCACAAAATCCATAACATGGCAATCCTCCTTTTTCCCCACCACATGGTAAAAACTGAGGTGCTATCTCTACTCTTAACCATCATACTTTTTGGTCTTCATTCAAAAATGGTAAACAAATTCCCATTTTTAAGATTTCTCATCAGACATCTACTTATTCAAATTTTTTATCATTTTACAACATTCAATTCACATTAGGAAACTTTTTTTTCTATTTTACACAAGAAAATAAAATAATTTTCATTTAACAACTTACCCAAATCATTCTTTTCCAATGATTTCTTAAAATAGATTCATGCCATAATAATTATTGGGTGCATAGAATTATTCATCCATACCCAACCCTCATTCCATACAATTCAATAAGTCAAATATCAGTAAAAAATAAACAATAATCACATGACACAACAAGTTCATCACTCGAGGTGAAATAGCATCCAACTGTAATAACACACATCAACAACTGCAATCCCAATGGGTGTACTTGTATTTTACCCTCTTAAATTGGTCATCTTCTCCAATTCATGAGTTATTTAACTAAGGCTCATCTTATCCATGTATTCTATATACCTTTCCCAAATAACAATACAAAAAAACAAAAAGAAAACCCCATTTAATACAACATTGTAACATCCCGAACAAGTTACCACACACTACTGCCTCGAACCAGTTAGTTACATGACTTCAAGTATGCCACATCATACCCCACAACCAACCTACTAGCAGCGATGGTTTAATATTATTCATGGGGATAATATTATCTCTTTATCAAAGTTACACAATATAAAAAATAAAACATAATAACCAAATGATATAACCAATAACCCTACCCCACTAGTATCACATGAGGACCAAAACAGAAAATAAATTATCCAAAGATAAAGAGTAGATATTTCTTTCCAAATACATGTCATGTGACAATATGAACAACCAAATAAAATAATGACAATTAAAAATCCCAAGTGGGTCCTGAATCATGTATGTTTCCCTAATCCATGATCCATCCCAACTCATTCATCTAAAATAGGTCTCTTGAAATTATTATATCCTACATTCATGAAGTATATTGTAGTACTAACCAATAATCTCAAGTAGGGTATGAGTAAAACTCAATATCCCACCACTTACATCATCTAAAACAATATCCAGTCATCAATAGTGTATGTAGTTTTATAAAAAATAAAATAAAATCAATAAATTAAATAGTTTATATTTATTGAATTACTCTTTATTTAACTACATAAGTATTGGGTTTCTGAGGACACCCAAACTCTCAATACTTGCTTCAGCTTGTGCCACATTCTAAACCATATCCAATACACAATTAACAACTAATTATGACACATGAACATTAATTATTCATTCATTTAATTTCAACATCATGGCCAATAGGAACTATAGTACAATTCCATCATTTTTGTCCTATATTTCCAAGGATGGGAACTTTTTTTATTTTCAAATAGCAGTCTGTGACCCACAATTTGTTTATCAATCAATCACACAAGTGGGTTTCTGAAGTAGCAGTATGTGTCCCACAATAATTTATTATTATGGGATCTTGATGTAGTAGACTATGTCCCACACTCATTTATTACTATGGTATTTTGATCCAATAGACCATGTACCACATACACATCAGATATTTCACCATATCACCTATATAACACCAATAATGGTTAATCAACATTGACTCCCTAATCACATTTTACATCATGATATTCTATTTCAATCATGAAAAGAAAATCATGGTCAACACTTTAATCTCATGGAAATAATATGAAAAATCATCATTATTTAAATTATTACAATTTAATCATATATCACTTTAAACCATTAATGTTCATATAATCTTCACATAATTCCCATAGTTAGTTAATTAATAAACACGTTAATTGACCAATTACACAACCCATTAATTGTCCAAATCAACATTAAATTTGTTAATCCATATACAAAAATCCAATATCCAATTAATCATTTCACAAACTATTTAATACAAATCCTCAATTCCAATATACCATAAATTAATTCATCAATTAATTAATTCAATTCTATAATTTTAATTTCCCCAATTGAATCCAAATCAATATCAGATAAAAATTAAATTAAATAAATTCAATTTTCAATGAAATTTCCCAATCATGACATATGAGAAATAAAAATTACATACAAGTTAATAAATCAAGACTATGAGATTTTAATTTAGACAACCTACATCAAGATTGTTGACAAACTCTCTCCAACAAAAATTTCAAATCAAAATGAACAATTGAGATCTCAATGAAGAACATAACTAGGATCCAAAACCAAGAAACAATACCAAATGAATCAATATTCATCAAATATAGATATATATTTTATACCCACATGGGAAAATGGGAGGAAACTATATGGGATGACATTCACTTACCTGGAGGTGTGCAGATCTTCAATTAGGGGTTTGAATTGTTTTGATTGAATGTAAAAGGGAATAGAATACATTTAGGAGACCCTATAAATTAGATAACCTATTTAGGTTCCAAATGGGTCAATTTATTGAGATGTCCAGGGGGTTTGAGAATTTAAAATCAAATTTTCATGTTTATTAAAACCATATGAACTGTTTTGGCACTCAGGAAATGGTTTTCAAAACATTATGGCTTAACCATATGCCTCTTCCGTGGGGGGGGGGGGGGTGCACAATTTGTCTTAAGAGGGTAAATGGTTTGAAAACCCATGTTTTATACATTTTAATCCCCTATATTTGGGTTTACATTTTTTCTAGGATGGGAGCACATTTTGGGAAAACCATGTGTCAATGGTGAACTTCCTCCCCCCCCCAATTTTATCTAATTTTCCCCCAAAAAAATCCCCAAGATGAAACCCATAGAAGATATACTCAAAATAAAGAGTAACTATAAACTACATATATAAATATCCCAAAATCATCAAGATATTACACTTCTAGTACTTTATTCCATTTCACTCAATTTTCTTCATAAATTTCACAACATAATTACTTCCTTTTATACCTACTAATTTACTGGATATATTATAATAGAACATTTTTATTTTAATATATCATGGATTGTTTTTAGTTTTTCCTTGTATATAATCCAAGATACCATAACATAAAAGTATTGCGACATATTGAGTGTTATATTCTCCACCAATAAATAAAATTTTTCCTCACATTTTATAATTATTAAGAAAAACACTTGAGTGTATCCCAAAGATCGTTAAGATCCAAGGTTTAGTTTGTAATGAGATATCAATATTAATATTTTAGATAATAATAAACTCATTTTTGGGTATTAATACCAATATTATTAAATTATTTTCCATATTATTTTCATAGTCAACATTGATAAATGATCCTAGGTTGATTTAGAATGTGTAGTGATATTTTCTAACACAAAAATTATTATAACAGTTCTACAAACTAAGATAAACATTTCTTAATACCACATATAGTTATGAAAATAAATCTAGATATTTAAGATGTAACCTTGTATAAACCATGCATAATATTCAACAATATTTTTTTGAAAAATCACTCAAGGTAACATTGAAGCATTTTTGGGTTGACAATGTTTCCCAGTGTTTGCCAAAAAATTTATGTCCAAAATTAGGAAATGGAGAAAAGTGTATTTGGAAAAGGAAGTTGTGAGAATGATTGAGGATAGTTTGGAATGTTGTGAGAAGGTCATGTATCAGGATTATATTGTTGAAATATGGAAAATACATGAAGTGCATGAAAGATTGGAAATGTTCCCAAAATATGAGGTTACTTGAAAGAAAAATGTGTACCCAATGTGACATAAAATTGGATTTTGTTCCATCAGATGGGATCTGGCATGACTTTTATTGATCTTGTGTGTAGGGTTTGGTGATGCTTATAAACAATAGGTAGTCCCCCCTCATTCGAAAAAGCTCAATACATAGAGGAAGTTTGTGCTCCAAATATCATATGAATTTTATGTTAAGGGAGTAGAGTGAACGAATTGAAGTTCAGTGCAAGCTAAATAATTTTCACATAATATTTTAATTTAATTTATTATTGAAGTTTCATGAAAAAGGTGTTTCGTAATAAAAAATACATCTTGTGTGCAAGGCATTAATGTTGCGTGTATGATGTAGTGAGGGTTGCATGAAGGATTTACAGTTTCCTAGTAAATCTATGGTAATGTGGTATTAATTAGTTGAAGAAAGTTGTACAACAATAGAGAATCTAAATACATTGGAGGATGCATTAATTTGATATAATGAAGGGACCTACAAGTCTATATACTTTGAGTGTATCTTCTGAAGAATCAGTGACCCCACATTAGTTGAGAGAGAAGTGAGGATTCAAATTATTATTAGTTGTAAACCCTGAGGGATACTGAGTCCACTCTGAACATTTTAAATATAATTTCACTTTTAGTAGATTTTTTTTGTAGTAATATCATCATTATATGCTCCTTGGACGTATCCCAATGAGGGTGGACCAAGTAAAATCATTGTGTCATATGCATGCTTTAATTTCTATTTATACCTTGCTACAAGAACGGTAGAGTAGAGATCTTTTTTAACAATGATACATGATCAAAATTGGAAGTTTTTTTAATCTTTCATACCCTAATTCACCCCCTCTCAGGGTATTTTACCTAGTGGAACTAACAATTGGTTCCAAAAGAGAAAGGTTAATACCAATCTTTCTCTCTCTATGTAGGCCATCAATTAGAAATGGATTCCTATATTTGATGGGAATAATTTTCTTCTATGGAATAATCAGATGCAAAACTACTTTCAATCGATAGGAATAGATGTCTTGACAGTAGCGATGCATGGTATCTCAGCCAATATTGAATGTGCTACTTCATCAGAAGCTGCACGAATGGATTTGGATACTGACGCCAAAAAAATCAATGTGTTAGGGGGAGCACTATCCAATGTGATATATACAAAGGTGATGTCATGTAAAACATCACATGATATATTGGGGAAGTTATTGAATATATATAAAGGTGATTCAGAGGTAAGATAGGTAAAGCTACAGGTTCTGTGGAACAAGTATAAAGATCTGAGAATGGACCCGAATGAGTATGTTGATGCATTCTTTGACATGTTGAATCTTGTAGTGTAATACTTGTGGGGTCTTAGAGAGTATATTTAACAGATAAATATTTTCAAGATTATCCTAATAATAATTCCACCTCAATTCAATCAAAATGTTTTTATGTGTTGGAGGACAATGATTTGAAGGATCTGACATTAGATAGCTTGTAAAGAACTCTTGTTGCATATGAGATGATAAATAAGGTTAACGAGTCTATAGAAGAAGGTAATTTCAAAAAATTGGAATTCAAGTCCATGAAGAATCTCACTATTGAGTGTTATCAGGAAGAAGAAGAAATACATGAGTTGATGTCATTCCTTTCATTGAATCGTCAAAGAAGAAAAGGAAAGTTTAAAGGAAAACTTCCACTTCCTTGCTTTAGATGTGGAAATGTTGGTCATATTACAGCAAGGTTCCCCAAGATGTTCCAAGAATATTAGGATGAATAATTTTAAATCCCCATGAATAATTTTTCTTCCTATAAGAAAGGAATTAAAAAATTTAAGGGGAATTTCATTATGAAATATAATATTCTATGATAAGAATGTGACAGTTCTAAGGAATCTGAGGGTGAAGATATAGATAACTACAAGGATCATGGAGAAATTGTTATGGTGGAAGTAGTCGGAAGTACTCATAAAATGGAGTAAATTGAAATTGATTAATAATAAGTTGAAAGAAGAGTTTATTTTCAATTTGAATTAGAATAAACTCTTGATGATATAGATGTTTTTAGGGCCAAAATGAAGAAATAAAATAAATTGGTTCATGATTCCAAAATCTATATAAAGTAGAAGGAATAATAGAATTATGAGATGATAGAATAAATTGAAAAACCTATGTGCCCAAATCCAGAGAGCTCAAAAAAGGATGTTGAGTATAAGCTAAAAGTTTGGGAACAAAAAAGTGAAATCGATTGTTTGAATAACACCAAAATGGAAAAAATAAATCATATCGAATAACAGGAAGAGGAATTTGTCAGTCTGCAACAAAAATTTATGGATCAATAAAAAATCTTGACTCCCAATATGACATCAGGAAATAAGATCTTTCAAATAATGGAAAAGTTAGAAGTGTTGCATTGATGCCCGTCATAATAGAAGCAGCAGTCAAATCTATGTGATAAGGCTGGTATAGGGCTTGATAAAAAATAGAAAGCAGTCATGGTTGAAGTCATAATACAAGCACACACTCCAATATTGGAAATTTATTTGGGTCCAAAGTAGAATAATAATATTCAATTAACCCAAGGTACCACTAGTAGTGAATAAGTGACATGCATAAATGCACCGTACATCATGTTTTATTTTTGTGGAATGATGGGTCATTCACAAAAATTGTGTTCCATAACAAAGAGTTATTGAAGTGCACAAGAACAAAAGTGGTATCGAAACAGAGCTTCATACTACAGAATATCTTTTAAGGGAAATTTCTTTTTTTTTTGTGTGTGGAGGATTTGGGAATAGGGCTAGATATTGTACATCAATCATTCAAATTAATGTTCCAATGTAGAACCAATGTGGTCGCAAGTAGCACATCAAAGAACCAACAGGTGAGATGGAAATGAAAAATCATTTAGTAACTCTATATGATGAAGATGGTCGATCATTCTATAAAGACTATCAATATTTCCAATCTATACTGAGTATGAAGTCAAAAACATGGATTGGGAAGAGGAGAGATGAGAAGGTAGTGGTTGCTGAAATTTCCCGTAAAGCATCTGATCATTTTGGTGTATGGATCCTTGATAGCGGTTCCACATCCCATATTATTGGGAATAAGGATATTGTTACATGAATAATGTATAGAAAATAAATATTTGTTAAATTTGGAAATGATGAAGGCCTATATATAATTGGTTCGGAGAAGACCAGGTTTTGTGGGAAAGAAATGAGACGTAGTGATGTCTTAGTAGTTGAAGGTCTTAGTTACAACTTGCTTTGTGTCAGCCAACTATATGACTTAGGTAATTCTATAATATTTAATAAGAATATTTGTATCGCTAAAGGAATATATGGTATAGTTTTTCTATAGGGAAAAAAGGGAAAAGGGAAATCTATACTTTGTAACTGGGGAAGAAGATATGTGTATTATATCTAGAGAAGAAGAAAATTAGTTGTGGCATAAAAGAATTTCTCATCTATTCCAACAATACCTGGAAGATATGGTAAAGTTTGATGTCGCTAGAGACCCCCCTAAAATATCACGTGATCATATTCATTTGTTTTATTCATGTCAATATGGATAAATCATAAAAAATACATACAAGGAAAAGGAATAAAAGCCAACAAGAGTGATTGAATTAGTGAATGCTGATCTTTGTGGACCAATATAACCAAGATCCATTGATTGGAAGAGATATTATATTATATTCATTAATTATTATAGCATAATGGAATTGGTATTTTTCATTTCCCACAAGTTATATTTGTTCAGTTGCATAAAATAGTATCCAAGGGAATGAGAAAGGATGCATGGAAATAAAATTCAAATGTTCCAAAGAAATAATGGAATGTAATTCACAAAAAGTCAAGTGGAAGACTATCTCAATAAACATGGTAGAAGTCATCAAGCTTATTCAGTGATAAATCCTCAAGAAAATGGGGTGGTTTAGTGATGAAATTGGATCATCAACAATATGTCTAGAACGATTCTTATTAAAAAATACATATGAGAGAAATTTTGGAAGGAAGTAGTCTTGAAATTGGTAAACATTTCTAATAGGGTTCTTTTGTCACTAAAAGAAGTAAATAATTCATATGATATGTGGTATATAATGATACCAACATTAAAATACTTTCAAATCTTTGGAAGTAAGTTCTTTATTCTCAAAAAATAAAAACATAGGAAATTTGAGTCGGATAGAGATAATGGAATATTCCTTAGCTACTCAAGAAAAAGAGAAGAATAAAAATTATTTAATAAGAGGATAGGAAAATTAATGGAGAACAATGATGTCACTGTGGTGGAAAATTAATTGAATATTCAATAATACAGTGAACAATTTCCTGATTAATGTGATGAGGAGGTGAGAAACACAGGGGGAGAATAAATAGAAAGGTATTGATTTAGAAGAAGATAACAATGATGAAAAATAATATTTCAAGTCTATATCTTTGATGAAGCCCAAGAGTTGAGCAAAAATTGTTAGGAAAAGGATCATAGGTGATCAGACAGTTCCAGTTCAAAAAAGAATAATGAAGACATTACAATAAGCATCATTCCTACCTTAGGTAGAGACTAAATGTTTTTCCAATGTATCTATAGATGAAAACTGGGTTCAGGAAATGAATGAAGTTCTGGATCATATTAAGATGAATCAGGCATGGGGGACTTTTTCAAGGCCAATAAATAAGAAGCTCATCATGGATAAATGGGTATTTTGTAAAAAAATGAATAAAGATGGTGTAGTTATTTGAACCAAATAATGACTAGTGTGAAAAAGTTACTCCCAGATAGAGGGTATCAATGTCGATGAGTAATTTTCACCTATTTCAAGGCTGGAGACAATAAGGTTATTCTTGGCCTTTACAGTGTAATGGAAGTTCAATGTTTTCTATATGGATTTCATGTCAACATTTTTGAATGGGGTTCTAGAAGAAAATGTTTATATTGAGAAGGAACATGTTTTTATCATTCCTGAAGATGAGGATGGAGTTTGTCAGCTAATGAAGTCGTTATATTGTTTGAAGCAGTCACCAAGAGCATTGTATTCAAGGCATGATCAATTTTTGAAGAAGATTAGTTTTTATCATGGAAGAGTTAATTAAGATCTATATGTGAAAAATGACACCAATCAAAGGATGATGGTGTTGGTGTATATTGATGATGTAATTTGTGGTGGATCAGAAGAATAAATATGTAGACTTTTTTCTGAATTCATGAAGAGTGATTCTGAAATGTTAATGATTCATGAACTGACATTTTTCCTTGGTTTACAGGTGACACAAAGAAGGAATGTAACATTCAATTTCTCATTACAAATATTCCAAGGAAGTTTTTAGAAGGTTTGGAATGGATAATTTCAAGTAGATGAATAGTCTGATGGCTACCTGGACAAAACTATGAAAATATGATGATGGAAATATAGTTAATATCATTGAATATAAGAAAATTAATTGAATTTTACTATACTAGATAGTGAAAATACTGGATGTTGTTTTTTCCACATACGAAGTAGTGAGATGTGAAAGCAATACCAAAGAAAGCCACATGCTTGTAGTTAAAAGGATGCTTCATTATATGAAGGGAACATTTGATTTTGGTTAGTTGTATAATGAAAAATGTCAGTAATATTTATTGGGATATACTAATAAAGAGTTGGCTAGATCAACAGATGATAGAAAATCAATTTTAGGTGGTGCGTTCTATCTTTTAGGATTGTGTGTTTCTTGGTTAAGTAGGAAATAATATTTCACTTCATTGAGCACTACAGAAGCTGAATATATTTTGGGTGATCTTGTGTGTACAAAATTATTGTGGATGAAGCAACAGCTTGATAATATCGGAGATGAAGTAAAGTCTCTGATCATAATACATTGTTAAAATTCATGTTCTATAAGTCATAGAAAAAATCAATTCCATCATTCAAGGATAAATAACATTGAAATAAAATATCATTTTATCAAGGACAAGGTGAAGCATGTAATTATGAAATTTTAGCATGTACCTATATAAATAAAGGTTGCAGACATTTTGAAAAAGGCCTACCCATAGAAGCATAAGAGAGGCATTTACTGGATCTTGGAGTCCAGTCGACTCCCTATATTGGAAAAATTATGGGTGTGGAACCCCCCCCCCCTCTCCTTGAGATATGGTGTGTGTTTTCTGTAATGTACTGATTTGTTTTATTTACCTTGGTGTATACAACAAAGGAGTGATCTTTGGGTTTATTGACAAAGGGGGAGAAATTTTTCATGTTAAAAGTGAGAAAATCTATTAGTCAATACATTTGGAGAAGCTCACATGTGGAGTAGTGAGATAGGGGAGTTAAAGCAAAGGTGAATCAGTGAGATATGGGGTATTAAATTTAACAATGATTTTAGTGGTCGATCAATGAATATATATCATGACACATGAGGTTTATTATGAATGAATTTTGTTGGATTTGAGAATTAGTGTTAGGAATGAAGTGATTCTTTGATGAACTTTTCATTATACTCTTGTTTCTCACACCGAGCATTGCACTTGTGGAATAGAGTATTTGTTGAGTTAATCATTGACAATGATCTAAATCCTGAGGAAAAACTATGGTAGAAGGTGGAAGAATATTTCAGGAGGTATGAATTTATTAAAGAGTTATTAACAAACCCAAAGGGGGAGATTGTTGGGAAAAACTCTCTCAAGGTAACATTGAACCATTTTTCGGTTGATTGTGTTTATTGAAAACGAGGGGTTCCTTGTTCAGTTGTGGTGTTCTTGGGATAATGTTGACAACCTCTGTTGAAAAGGAACCATGAAAAAGTAATGGAAGATCTGGAGGTGGTACAAAAATATCGTATACATGGTGACATAATTTATAACTATTTTCCAGATATTTGGGGTCCAAAATCAAGAAAATAGAAAAAAGTGTTTTTGAAAAATGAAGTTATGTGCCAGATTGAAGAGGAAATATAATGTTTTGTGCAAGGAAAGTTTTAGGATCATAATTCAAAAATATCGTAAATGCATGAAGTGTATAAATAATTTTTAAATGTGTTTAAAAGATGAGGTTTCATGAAAGAAACTTGTTCTCCCAATGCAAAGTAAAATTGAGTTTTGTGTGCTCGGAGGGGATACTAAATGATGCATCAGGATCTTGTGTGTAGGGATCATTGATGCATATAAATAAAAGGTGACCCCCCTCATTCAAAGAAGCTCAAGACTTAAAGGAAATATGAGATATGAATTGTGTATGAATTTTAATTTAAGGGAGTTTTATGAATTAATTGTAGTTGCGTACAAGCTATGGAAGTTGCACATAATATTTGAGTACCACATGATATTTAATTTTTAGGAAAAATTCCTTTCACGACAAAATATAAATATTTTATGAACGTCATTAAATTTTGTGTGAAATATGTAGTAAGGGTTGTACAAAATATTTTCTGTTGCCCAGTATATCTATAGTAAAGCGGAATTCATTGGTGGATGAAACTGGTACATCAATAGATCATCTACAAACTGTGGAGGATGCATTCATTTGAGAAAATTAAGGGACCTGCATGTATATAAACTGTGAGTTAATTATCTAAAGAAGTCAACACACTTAAGTTGAGAGAGGGGTGAGCATTCAAATTGTGATTTGTTGTAAACAAGGAGGGACAATGATTCCTCTCCAAAATTTTTAAATAATAGTGCACTTTTAGTGGATTTGGTACATTGAAACATCTCTGTTGTATACACATTGAATGTATCATAGTGAGGGTGAACCAAGAAAAATCATTGTGTCATATGCATGCTTTAATTTTTTTTCATAACATTCTATAGGAAAGGGAGAGAAGAAAGATTTGTTTAATAATGAAATAAGATCAAAAGGGGAAGTGTTTTTAATTTTCTATACCTTTATTCACCCCCCTTATTGTATTTGACCTAGTAGACCAAACAATAATCATAAGAATGGGTTTTTTCTTCTATAACTCAATATAAAATTGTTTTTAAAAACATCAATGAAATAATACATTGGAAAATATAGTGTTAATAATCACTATCCTATTCAATAATAGTTTTTTAAATTCTTCTACTTGATTCCAAAATAGTGTATGTTCTTTGTGACTATTTTTCCTATTATCCCTTGAATTGTATCATAAATTTTTATAGTGCCCAATTTCCTTACGTTTAGGGAAACATGTTTTTTATATTATATTTTTTCCCTCGCTTTTGAGTCAAATAACCTTCATATCCAAAAGTATAGAAATTAATGTTCTATTTAAGTTATTTTACCCCATACAACTTCACACATTTTTTCACATAGGAAATTGAATCTGATAATATTTATTATATTCATCCCCTAAACTCCCTTGGTCATTCATCCTTATCTTCCTTAATGTGTTTAGAACTTCAATTTTTTATATTTCTAATCATATTTCATTGTTGTTGGTTTAACATAATCACAATATTTATCTAACTATATCTTATCTCATTAGTTTTCTCATTAGGACTATATCTATATTTTCCATGATTTAGATTATTAACTTGGTTACATCAGTCTATATCGACTACATAAAAGAAATAAAATAACATCTAAAAAATATTATAGGAGAATAAAACACCACACTGATAATTAACCCCAATATGTCTCACATTATAACCCTTTCATGTTAGCATGGAGTTATTCCAGTTTTAATTATATCATCCTTAGCTTAACTTATATTACCCTCAGTTTAGCCTATATCATATTTGGTTCATCATAGGATTCTTTGAGTTTGGTTCTCTCATACATCAAAACCTAATCCTCAAAATGAAGGACCCAGATTACCATTAACATTCTTAAAATATTCTAAAATTGAAAATCATTAAGATCTATGATCTTAAAATCATACATTCCTTTTTATCCAAGAAAAAACATATAAAAAATCTAATTAAACTTATTAATGTATATGTTTTAGTCTATTTTATTCATGGTCATTTTCATATTAATTTATCTAACCAAAATATATTTAAATAAAAAATAATGGATTGTAAAGAGGATATGATTTACCAAAGAAAATTCACTAGGATTTTCTTACAATTAGTGTATTCTAAGGCCCAGTCATCATGCACCGGAATGAATATTGTGTTAATAACCAACCATATTTTTTAGGGTGATCACTGGTTGGTAAATTTGCATCACGGCCACACCTACTTTCCAGTATGCAGATAGGGATGTAATTTCTTGAAAACTACACAACATCTCCTTTTAAAAAAATTATGATGTTATCATATATATAGTCATAACATTTAGACTTATCTGTAGGGTTTTCACTAAAGTTATCTTATCCTAATCCCTGAAAAATATAAAATATTTAATATAACCTCAACTAACATGAAGGGTTATATATACCATTGAAATTATGATCATCTTTAACTTATAAACCCTTAAATTATACTCATCTAATCATCCTAATTTGTAAAATTATATAAACCCAGATCTAATACCTACTGTGACATCCCATATTTGACCATCTAATAGTTACATGACTAACATAACAGAATACATATAATATATTACCATGATTTGTTTAGATTTATAGATTTATAGGAATAGGTAAAATAATAAACTGATAAATCCTTTATCGTTCTTAACTAATGGACCTTTTCCCCACCATTAATGAATGAATATAATACATAACTGGTCATCAAAATCTCCTATAAATTATTCATAAAATATATTCTTCTAGACACATCTAGGTTAATAAGTATCTTCATAACCTAAGGAAATGGATATATAATAAGGGGTGATACCAAAAACTTAGTAAGGGTAAATATAAATGATGACAATTGAATATCATAACTAAGAAAAAATGATCAGAAATAACAGGGAAGGAATTAATAATCCATATAATACCATAATAGAATTGAATTGGATTAATAATATATCCATGCAATATAATAGAGATAATTATATCACATGTATAAAATTAATTGATTACTTAGTGATGAGATTCATAATTTCATAAAAATAATTTGATTCCCTATTTTAATATATAATGATCTTAAACATCGTGATATCACCATGAATGTCTTGTGGCTAAGAATGTTTTCCTAAAAACTTATAAACCAAAATATATAAGCAAGTTTTTTCTCATTAGAACTAACAAAGAAAGTAGGGGATATTAACAGACCCACCTATCACTAATTAATTCCAATTCATTCAAAATATTACAGAATTAGTAAATCTTATAGTAAATTGAGAACATTCCTTAAAAATAAACAATCATCATAATTAAAATAACATGTGTATGTATTTTAAAAATTTTCCCAATCAATAAATACAATAGTTTTCTATGTAAGCATTACTCAATATAATATCATATAGTGTAATGATAATGAAATTATGTAAATAATTTACCAATTCTATCGATGAGTGAAATTTTTTTGAACACTCTTCAATTAGTGGAATGAAAGATATAATGTTCATAGGGGAATGTAATTGGTTAAAAATGTGTTGTAATAAACATTCAATGACTAGGAAGCACAAAGGCATTGATGGTTCATATCATAGATAGAAAAGAAAATTCAGTAATCCTTTTAAAGTTATAATCTTGATGGTATCCATTGATGAATTCCCCTAATTAATACATAATGCCTAAATAAGTACATCTTTAAAATCATCCAATGAATAAAGACATGGATGGGAAAGATACCTGACCAAAGAGAAAATAGGGGGTCAGTTTCACTTAGAAGAACTACTTCTGGTAAATTATGAGTCAATAGGAAATCAAAATTTAAAGGGGCGTGAAATAAAAAAAATTCACAAATAAATATTATTAGGGGGTTTTATAAATAATATAAATTTAAAAAATGGATTATATTTCAAAAAAATCATGATTTAAAAATAATATTGGAAATCATAACCCTTACAGCTTGGGTAACATTTTATTCAAGACCCCTTTCTACTTTGGTATCTTTTTAATTGAATTCCATATAAAGAAATAAAATCATATGGATATTAAAACCCCAATAAAAACATGAATATGGTAAAAGGAATTCATTAAGTTGTTATTACACCATATTGAATATGTCAATGTGCATAACAAGAAATATGTTTCAAGATTTTAAATTTGAGACGATAAACCCTGACAATAATTCTCGACTTCCACTAAAGCGCTATAGAATCATTTATAAAAAATTTAAAATATAAATCAACTATATTAAAACATTATTAAAATATAAAAACTTTTATAAAATTCATTTAAAATTTTTTATTATTAATTTATATTCATTTTCATCATCATATTCTATTTTCCTCAGTTGTTTATTTAGTACTTATTTTGTAATAGCATGGTTTTTATTAATTCTTCTACAAAATTTCATTAGTACTATATCAAAAAATGAATAGGAAATGATTATTTATAATTATTTATAAAGTTATAATTTCATTCTATGGGTGTTTTTGTCAATCCATAATTGACAAATCAGCAATGAGTTTTTCTTATTGATTCATTGTGAATGAAATGAAATTTATAAAATAATGAATTAGATATTTATATTAACAATATTGAACCACCAAAATAATTATTTAATTATTTTATAATATATTAATATAAATTAAAATCTTATAGTCATCCATGATATAAATTATAGTATTGTTCTAGTATGTTGTTAAACCAAACCGAATAATAACATGTCATAATTAATGGATGATTATGAAGTGATTTGGATGTATTATCATTATACTAAAAGAACAATGATATTATATACTATTTATTAGTGTGATATATTAGAAATTAAAATAATTAAAATAATAATATAACATATAATAAGTTATTATATAATACAAAGAAATCATTCCACTTTAAGTACACTCTTTATAGATGGTTAAATCAACAAAAATTGTTTATTTTTCATATTTTTTTGTTAGTTGTCGAATGTGATTTACCAAAAACATAATAATTGCATAAAAATTATATTTATCCATTGAAATAATTATCATTAATAACCATGAAAGGCGTCAATGAAATGAAATAAGGGAAATCATTCACTATATAAAGGCGGTAGTCCACATATATGTATTGATGGTGATTTGTTATTTCAAAGAAAAGGATAAATTTGTACTATAGTTCCTTATTTCGTCACCTAAACCATGATTTAAATATAATTCTTATATATTAATTTCCCCCTATTTCTGGTCTTATATGTGGGTGAGTAAAATGAAACACATTACGTCACAGATGAGGTTGTCTACATATACTCATCATTGACATTTCACATCTCTTAAGGGAAGAGGATAAATGGTATTTAACATATATACTACAAACATAACAACATTTTAGTATATAGTAAATGATGATTTTATCTTTTCAAAATGGTAAATATATGTTTATTGGAAAATGATAGATAAATTACATACATTGATATTTTGAACATTCTCTTGAAGCAATTATGGGAAATGGATGAATTTTACCAATCTATTATGGTCAAATGTGTAAGGGAGTTCAATATAATTCTAGGGAAATGAAATATTATAAAGGTCAAAAAGGAAAAATAAATTTGAAGTTTTTAAGGGGTAGGGGGAGGAACCTTTTATAAGTCTTGAGAATTTTATCTTTTTTAATTATAACTACTTTATATAAAGGGGGCATATGTTAAACATGTCGCATGAGAAAAAAATGAAAAAACATATAGAGGGGGATGAGGTAAGGTCTATAATATCTCAATGGTAGCTAGTTTTTATTTAAGTCAATAATCTTTTATTTGGAAAAAATACACCTGTATACGTATTTAATATATGTGATTTTCAAATATGAAATCAATTTTATTTGAGAAAATGTTTATGTGTAATAAAAATAAATTTCAACATTATCATATATAATGAATAATAACCTATATTAAGAAAAATTGAATTTGGAATATTAACATTTATGTGTAGGGTAAAATTATTGATGTATTTATTTTTAATGGTATAAATTCGTTTATTATAAATAAATAAATTTTATTTGTATTTAGAATAAAAAAACATATTATTAAAAATTTATATGTAATTAAAAGAAAACCAAAATATTTTTTTATTGGAAAATATTACTTAGGTCCGTAAAATGATAATATTATAATTCAAAAGTAGAAATTTTATTGTTTAAAAGTATAGTTTTATTTCACAAATAAATATTTTATTGACTAAAATAATTAATACACTTAATGGTCTTTCTTATAAAGTCATAACATTCACATTCTCAGTAAAAAAATATTTTAAGTATTCACAAAAAAACCATTTTAGAATAATAACGAAAATTAATCCTAAACAAATATTGAAATTATTAATTTTGAAATTACATTCATTTTATAAAATTGATACTCAAAAATTTATAAATTTTCTTTTAAAGAATATATTTAATGAAAAATTATTTTAATATAAAAGATAATATTTCTTTTTTATTAAAATCAAAAATAAATAATGTGTAAAATACTTGTTATAAATAAAAAAATTAGACTAATAATTATACAACTATATCATCCTCATTTCAATATATAGAGACCCTCAAGATCTCCAAAAAATTTTGAGCATAAGGAAATCCCTTATAGAAATCAAGGGTGGTGAATCCTCTTCCACAGATCTCATGAACATTTCCATGAGCATTAATTTATCTCATAAATGATTTCTCTCATATAATAATTGTTCATGTTTATCATGGTGTTGGTCGATATTAAGCCCTATCAAAGCTACCTCCTTCCCAGGATTGGATAAATGAGCTTCAGAAATAATACTTTCACTACCCAATTGCATTTATTTCTTTTTTAAATTACAAACTTCATAATATGGTGACATCCTTTTATGATTACTAATTTAACATGTAATGTACCATATTAGTAGACACTAAATAGTTACTAGATCTAGTGGGTCACATGACCTCAATTGTGCCTCCCCATGCGATAGAGGATTTCAACTAGTAGTGAGGGTCCAAGGTGGTACATTGGGGAAACTATACCTTAATAATGAGATTCACAGAACATTATAATAAATTAGAAACATAATATATTAAAAGTAATAATAATAGATATTGAAAATGATAGAAGTAAACATATAGATGATAATAATAAGTAATACATCACTATAAACCTATGATACCATATGAAATATGATGTAATGTCATGTATCTATACCAAAATAAACAAGAATACATGGCAGTAGGAACACATACATAGATGTATAAAAAAACAAAAAAAAATGAAACTATCTCTAGATTGTAATATGAGTGACATATTGATCTTTTGATCCCTATATCCCATGTTACAATCAATCAAACATCAGAAACTGGGTTGTTTCACCTATCCCTAAATGTACCCAAGAAATTTTTTATGTACCAATTGGTGGCCTAAACAGAGTGTGAGATAAAATCAAAAGTCCACCACCAATGGTGTCTATAAAAAATACAACATGTTAATAATAATCGTAATTGTTTTTAGGTATAACATGGATAGTGTAAAGTAAAAAACATATTAAAAATCCCATGAGAAAAAATAGTAAAAAATAATAGGATATAACAGGTGAGCATCAATATATATGATAAGTGTCAATAGAATGTAAAACATAGCTTGACATGCGCCACATAAGAAAAGAGTAATAGACCTACACATTCTAGGTCCCAAGGAATATAAATCTGGAAAACCGTATCTGAATATATAAAGGAATATGAAATCTGTAGGTTCTATACCTCAAACATCCTCATTGGCTCCATATAATATAAGATCATATCTAGGGGTCATAGGTCCCTACCTTGATTCCCTATCCAGTTTAATACCGTAAGTACTCATACATAAGGGTCGCAGGTTCCATACCCTGATTTCCTAGTCAGTGGTATACTATAAGTAATCATACCTAGGGGTTTCAGTTTCCATAACTTGATCCCCAAGTTGGTTTCATATCGTAATTAATAGGTTACAAACCATCATAAGAAGTATGCGTCATACTGCGATGTACAACAACAATAAAGTATATAAGGTATCATTGACAGTTCTCGTTTTCATAGCCAATTCTAATTATTAGTTTAAATAGGAATAACATAGGTAAATATCCAAATCATTTTACATTTTCATTTAAATCCATTTAACCATTAAATATCATTTAATAACAAGGAGAATGAGGCATGAACCTCTACAAATTATTTATTTAATTTATAGAGTCTCCCACTATAAAGGGTATAGATATCATACACCCAAAGGGGTGGTGAAACATAGGAATGATAAATAGACAAACCACATGGGTGTCCCAAGTTGAGGTTGAAAACATCTAACCATGAATAGTCACTACAATGGATGCCCAAAATAAGTGTAATAATTAACTCAAGTGTTATAATTCAATTTATAACCAATGGTAAGACGGTATCGTGTGAGTAAAAAATAAATAAGTCCAATTAAAAAAGAATCTTATAGAATATGTATAGACCCCCTACCTTATGAATGTGGTATAAAACTTGTTCAGTATCAGGTTTAGTTTGGTCCAAGTCGGAAGAAACTAGAAAATAAGAAAATAACATAAAAATTGTGCATAAGATCTTGCATTAAAATAACTATATTTATAGGAATGAAAAAAATAAATCCATAAGAGGAATGAAGATATTATTGACTATTATCCAAAATGATAGATGAAACTCAAATAATATTCATTATAGATAAGAAACCAAGGAATCTAGATTTTTTAACAAAATTAGGCTTCACGAGAGAGCTACTATGCATGTGGGGAGAAAGGTAGAGACGGTGAGAAAAAAATGAATGGGGTTCTACCCTTTAAAAATAATCAAATGGGGTTTAAATTGAATTTAATTGATTTTTATTTCTTTTAATTATCATGCTTTACCTTCTAGAGAAATTCAATTACACATCATGAATTGTCCTGTCCAGGACAATACACATCATGTGTTGAATACATGATATTAATTACATATATTCATGATGTACTACTCTTTGAACCAACCTTCATCCCTCTTTTTTCCTTATTTCCAAAAAATTCCAACTCACCTAAGGGATTATATTCTGGATATAATCCAAATAGAGATATGAAAGAAGGGTTTAATAAGAAGTGAAAAGGGTCAGAAACTCACAAAAAAATTCAACATGTTACATTATACCCTCCATAAAGAAAATCATCTCTATGTTTCCCTACCAAGGATAATAAATCATCTTACTAGAATACCTTTGGCCACTGAGCACATATATCAACCTCCTACTCTTATATATCATCTTGTAGACAACTATTTTTCCATAGCACCCATACTAGAGGAACCATCCTACCTTGGACATACATAGATATCCAGTAAACAATATGTGTAGGATAATCCTCAAAGGGAACATCTACCACCAACTCAATGACACTAGGGAAAAGGATATGAGAAAGATCTATAGTATACCAATGAATCTATGAAACATGGATGATTTCGTGTGTAACCTAGTAACTTAGAGTTAATGAAAACTGATAGGGTATTGGCCAGAATATCTATGAAACATCAAAAGGTCCAATGAACTGATCTGACATATTCTTATGATTTTTAATCCATTGATTACTAAATCTATTTGATACATGTAATAATACATTATCTCTGACATCGAACCCTAGTGGTCGATGAAGATGATCAATGTAAGATATCATCTTAGACTATGTTGTAACCATTCATCTATTAATCAACTATACCTACTATAAAGTTTCCCAAACAAGATGATGTCCAAAAAATTCTTCCTCGCCTTCCCCTAACAAGAATAATGGTGAATGGAATGATCTACCATATAAATCATCATAAGGTTCCATATGTATCATCGCCTAAAATCTGTTATTGTAGAAGAACTTTACTAGAGTTATATGATTTTCCCTATGACAATTGAAATCAATGACAAATTATCAGATCATGTACTCTATCACCGTTTTCATTTGTTATGATTGACATTTGGTCTTTGGGTGAATGGCAATGCTAAAAAGAACCTTCTTACCTAATGATTTCAGTAACCACTACCATAATGTTGATATACAATGAGCTTACCTATCAGAAACAATGGTACATGGGAACCCATGTAGGAGTATAATATCTCAAACATATAGTCTCCCAAGATTATCCATTGAAAAGTTTTCATTGAAAGTTAAAAAGTGAGAGACCATTATGATCCTATCAATGATCACCCATACAACATCACAACCTTGAGGGGATCAAAGTATACCTACCACAAAATCCATTGTTACATCATCCCATTTACACTTAGGAATGAGAAGAAGTTATGAAATAATTTATGGTTTCTAGTTTTCTATATTCATCTATAGATAGGTATAAAATCGAGTAACAAAACCAACTATATCACTTTTTATACTAGGAAACCAATAATAGTTATGTAGGTTAAGATACATCATTTTAATTTGAAGGTATACCACCCATGTTGAATCCTGATACTCTCGAATAAATTCCTCCCAGATGACTATAGGAACCCAGATATGTCTGTGAGTTCCCAATACCTGAATTTCATTAGAAATCTAGTTTGGAGGTGGATCCTTGCCTAAAACAACCTCTCTAAGGATTAAACCCTAAGGATATGATAAATGACTCATCTTCACTCTTTTTAGAAGTGAATATTTCACTGATTATGATGGAAATACATACTATACATGGTGGACCTTAACATATAATTGTATCTAAGAAAATCTATCCATAAGTATCCACTCAACACTAGCATATTAATCTACCTATGTCTGAATACATCATCCTAAGGAATCTGCTACAGCATTTTCAATTCCTAAGTGTATAATAAAGATTAAAATCAAAGGACTATAGGTATTCAACACAAATTTTATTCCTAAGGTTCAATTAATGTTGTTTGAAAATATACCAGATACTTTTTTAGTCCTTAAACCCTACAAAATACTCTCAAATAAAATAATTCATCCAATAATGAAAGGAATGAACAAATACTGATAAATCAAATGATGTTTCATATTATTCTTCTCAAGAGGACTAAGCTTCTGATAACTATATGAAAAGAATAAGTATTCCTTCATTAGAACTACACCATGTATGATACTTGATACATCACAACAGACTATATAACTTCTTCTTGTCTCTAGAATAATCATAATTGATATAGAGGTCATTCTCACTTTCTGCTACTGAATGGATATCTCATAGGCTTCTAACCACTTAAACATAATTCCCTTTTTAGTCAATCCCATAAGATATGCAGTTGTCCATAAAATTCCCTGAATAATGTTCTTGTAATATTCAGCTATCCCTAGCAAACTACATTCATCGAAAACATATTTTGGATACTCCTATGTGACTATAGTTGTAACCATCCCCATATCAACTGATAATTCTGCATCTAAGATTTTGTAACTGAATAAGTGTATTATATAAATCCAAAATTGGATTTTACTAAGAATAAAATATAAATAGTTCTCTCTCTATGAATTTATAATGATATCAATATGTTTGGTGTGGCCATGTTGAGTATGAGAATACAACAAAATTTCATCCACAAAGGCTAAAAAATCAATTTAAGATGGATAGAAAACCTGATTAGTTAAATCCATGAAAATGGTTTGAACATTCATGAGAATGATTATCATAACCAGACACTCATATAATTTCATTCTTACTATGGATTGTTTTATGAGATATGCTCGAATTTCTATCACATTCCAATTGATAGCCTGACCTCAATTTGATCTTTTAGAAAAACCAATCTCCAAATATCTAACCAAAGAGTTCATTTATATGAGGAATGTGATACCATTTTTTCATAGTACGATAGTTCAAAAATGGATAATCCAAAAAATTATGAGGTCTCCATCCATCATCATAGATAAAAGCAGTGGTGAACCCCATAGAGAAGAATTGGCTATATAGAATTCATAAAGTAGAAGTCCTCTAAAAATCACTTGATCTCATGAAACTTAGTTGTGTCCATTCTATAACAAGGAATGGAAACTAGTGAATCTCTTTGAATAAGATAAATAGAGAACGAAGCCTCTAACACATGAGGTAAACCAGAAAATTCATCGAGGAAGACATACTCGAAATGATATACTACATAGGGAAATTATTCCTAGCATGTTCTATGACCATACATATAAATGATTGTAATATGGGAGGTCACCCCACTCATCACATGATTCTATGGTCTATTTATACCTCCATTGATATACCACTCACCCATGTGAATATAATTACCACCCTATGGGGATGTTAACGACACCCTTCCGTGATAGCAATCCTTGTAGTCCTGATAAGGAAAACTAACAAGTCCATCCAAATAATAAAGTCAAAATGAGAAATCTCTATGATGAATATGTTCTATAGAAAATGATAGCCGCATATCTCAAGGGGTTTTCCATACACTAGTATGCACTCTCTAAATGTATTCTCAAATGAGTGTGAAGAGTCATTAACCCACAAGAATACTGAATTTAGAGTGCAAGGATTTTCACAATAGAAATAGATATAGAAGAGTTAGAAGCCACTATGTTAAACAAAATAGATACTAAGGTAGATAATAATAAAATAGTATATATAAATATATATTTTATAGGACTCTGATCCCTCAAAACATGTTTCACTATATAAATATGTCCCATTCTATGACCTTGAGATACAACATGACTACCTTGAGAAGGCCCATTCTGATAACGCTGTATAACTGGTGTTTATCTCCCCCATCCATGACCACATCCTCATCATGATCAGAAAATATCACTACAGATTTATACTATCATGGAGATACTGATCTCAATTCATGACTTGAAGTTAGTACTGATCCTCTAGCATTGGCCACTAGAGGAAATATTCTACATAAACACTATAAATTTCCCATCCTACCATACATTCAGCACTCAACTGGCCCCCTCTCACATTGAGGATTAAGATGACCCAACATACCAAAATAATTAAAGAATAAAAAACTGAAATTATGTTCACAATGATTGGTACTTACCTCATGAGAGGTCTCGAAGCAACCCTTCCACCCACCAGATACGTCTATATGGGGTCGATAATCTAATCAACTCAGATCGATACCCCCCAACTTTCCCTAGATTATGTTTAGTAATATGATCATGTTTTATGATATCAGACACGGTAGTAAACCAAAAAAATTCACTTGAGAATGATAGGATTCATAAGGCCATCCTCAAATTATCTCATTTTTTAGGATCATAGTACTATCGATAGGAACAAAGCTATGATGCTCTGTAAAATGATCTAAATAGTACATAACTGAACTGGAACCCCAGTAGTGGTTCATGAACTCCCCAGATCAATTCTCCCTCTAGGTCATAGGGAAAAATTATTCATATAAGACTATCTGAAAATCATACCATCAAATACCCTAGTGATGATAAGTCTAAGATATGACATCACAAAAATTCCATGAGAAGCCTTGGAGAATATATGTAGTGAGATCCAATCTCCCATTAGGAGGTGTCTCAAGATTCATAAAGATAGTCATCATTGACTTTAGACTTGACTCTATATCTTGAGGACAACCATTCACCAAATATGTGGGTGGATGATATTGCTAGAACTCTTACATCAACTCTACCATAGAAGGAAAATTTTTTGGATCTCCCTATATACTACACATAATTAATAGAAATTCCACTGTAAATTGGGAATCATCACCCATGTTGTGGATAGAATGAGGTTCCATTAGTGAATGTATTTGAAGCAACCCTGGTGGCATAGGTCCATGACCTCCAGAGCATGGTCATCACTACACTCATGGGAAATGACTCAAGGATTTTGTGGTGTCATAGCTCTAAAAATACGAAAAAAACACCTCATATTGGAATTAAAAAAAATAAAATTATCGATATAAGAAAAGGATAAGTATAATTATTCCTATATATGAGTCACACCCCTCTTCCTACTCACAAATCTAGGTATGGGTGATGGAAATGATCATAAAGAACACAAGAGACATTGTTTACTACCCATTACATAGGTAAGGTTTAGGTCATGCTCTTGGTTCCTCTATAAGATTACCTATATATGTGTAGAGACCCAAAGATTGATGTATATAGACATTAAATTACTTTTGCGGAATACTTAATACATAACAAAAACAAACACCAAAGGACCGTAATAGTATAGTGTCTTTGGAAACACGGAACATAATCTTCTAATCGTGGTGAAATATCTTCAACATCTCCCATAAAGATCTTCCCCTTTGGTTTTATTATCTAAAACATTTCTTTATATCCTAGGGAAAAGAAAACTTATAAAGGGTGAGCTCAAATGCTCACTAAGGGTAAGCATGGAGAAAGTAAAACAAACCATATACATTTGAACATAAAAACATGAACATAATGTTTAAACATCGAAATCTTGAGCAATGACATAAAACATAGTAGTACGTAAGGAATAGATCATAATGGAACATAAATCATCATAAATATCTTGGAAATAAAACATGTAATTGTGGAAAAACATTGAGCACATGATATTATTTCCATAGTAGCGAAGGCATTGCTGCCAAGACCATCTTAGTGAACAAAGTCCCTTTCTGAATCGAGTTCACTCCTCATTCCAGTCCTGTATCACTGAACCGGATTAAATTACTATTTCCGTCATGTCTATCTCATGAGATATAAATCATTACTCAATGAATTGGAGGGAGATATAGGTGTCACCCATCTCATAATGAAATCATTCTTTCTTGTCCCACAACATGATCATAAATCATTCATCATTACCCAAAGTATAAAATGGGTTTCATAAACATCATCCCATCATAACATAATCCATATAAAACAAATGGATCTATTTTAAAAATAAGAAGAATAAAACCATGTAAATAATAGATACATTATACTTGAAACATAATCATAATAATAATTTCATCTTAGATGGGAAATAGTTTTGATAAAACACTTGAAATGAATTCTTGAGGAAAATATCCTTTCTTTTTCTAAATCATTTTCTTTTCACAAAATTCCCTGCAATTTTAAAAGAAAATGACTTTTTTAAATAATCATGAAATATTGTGGGGTAATCTTCATGAAAATAAGGCTTTATGAAACCGTAAAAAAAATACGTTCAAGCCGTATAAAAAAAACATTCTTCTCGTACTTTTGCCAAAAATGTAAGAAAGGTACCTCGTAACGTAAAAAAAAGATTCCTTAAATACCATGTATTAAAAGTAAAAAATTGGTAAAAATGACTTTAAACATACATGAAACCATTTTTAGAAAACAGGGACATAGATGATAAATATAACCCCAGTAAATACATACGAATAAACAATCTCGGATAAAAACGAGATTGGAAAATTTATCCCTTACCTTAGGTCCGATATGCTTCGTACATATTCGAACCTCCTGTATAATGATTTAAATAATGTAATTTACTTTTTACAGAATCATATTAATTTTTATTATATCATTTATGGTTCACTTATGACTTTATATTACTAGTACTTTTGTAAATTCCATGTTAAAGCATCATTTTGGGTAAAATCGTTTTATTTATCGTACTTGTTTCGAATTGTTGTTCTTGATATTATTATTACTTATATCATGATTTACTTACTTAAATAATGTAAATAATGATTTATATATCATATATATTCAGTATATATATATATATATATATTAGATAGATGAATGAAATGAAATACACCATTCATGGAGACGGTAGACCGTACGTACGTATGAACGTTGTTTTCCTTTCCTTATTGAGTTGAATGGAAGTAAGTAGATGAAATATATATATATAAATAAATTCAGTAGATTAATTATGTCATATATTTCATTATTATTCATTATATATACTTTATAATCATTCTTGAATGGTTAACATGGAGAATTAATCTCATCGTGTTGTGGAGATGGTAATCCGTACGTACGCACGAGTGATGATATCATTCCCATAATTATTGAATGGAATTGGAGTGGATGATATAATACCTCAGAATCAGTATGATGTTATAATAACCATATATATTTATTCTTTACACCATTATACCCATCCAATTAAGGTGGTGGTGGAAAACCTGATTACACCACAGCATGGAGACGGTATTCCGTACATACGCACGCGCGATGATTTCGTTTTCCGTAGGATGGATAGAAGGTGAAATGGGGATGTTTCATATTTATAATAAAATATCAGTATATTATTGATACTTATTTTATTACTTTATAATGAAACAACTAAAGAAGAAAAAGTTGAAGAAGAAAGAAAACTTGAAAGAATCGGTAGATGAGATTACCTCTTCCTCAACGCACATCCTTTAAACATCTTCTTAGGGCACTAGAGTTGGTCTTTTGAGAAGAACAGAACCTCTATGATATAACTAGATAGGTTGATAAGAGGAATTGGTAGGGGTTTTCCAAGCATCAAGGCTCAAAAGGGTGTGAACAGAAGAGGGAAGGGGTGCCCTTTTTATAAGGGAGGAGAGGGGCACCTTGGGAAAACATAAAATATTATTATATAATAAAGTCATATTCGGTTGTTAATAGCTCCAAATAGATTTATTTCTAATCTAAGGTGGGGATGAGTCGAAATACTCTCAACAAATAGGTCTTAGACATGTTTAGGTTACTATTTTATCCTTATCGTTTAGATTTAACTCTAAGTTAAATAATTTAACTTTTACCGTGTCTTTTTTTCTTACACTATATAGTTAATAAACATACTATTACAAGACAAACTAACCCCAAATGGTTCATTATTAATATATATATCCTTATATAAGTAATTTGGACGAACCTTAAATTTTTAGGAATAAAATATCAATTAATACTATAATATTTGTTTTAAGAACTATTTTATTTCAATTTTGACACTAATTGGTACTTGATTTTTGTGAAACTTATAACTGCATTATTAGTTAAAAAAGTTAATTACATCAGTATTAACATGTCATATTAACCTATAAAATTAGTTTAATTCATAAAAAGTCTAAAATTACATTTATTTGGGTATTTATAACATCAATTATGTTAATATTTCATTAAAAAGGTAATTATTGCATCATCATTGTGTAATAAATAAATTAAATTATTTAATGTCTAAAAATTATAAATAAAATACCATTACGTAGGAAATATATTTATCTTTCTAATGAATAGTTATAGTTGAATTTATCTTTTTTATAACCCTATATTAAAAATGTTTTAGTTATTAAACATTGATTTTAACTATTTAAATTCTTCTTTAAATTAAGTAATAATAAATGTCTTAATCTAATCCAAGTGAACCTAAAGGGTAATATTTTATCCCTAAGGTTGTTTTTTGTCTAACTAAACTTATCCAATAGAATTAGTACATGTGTTAGGGTAATAATAATATCATTTTTACCCTTAATTACCCTATTTACTTTTAACCGTGGTAAATAAAAGTAAAAAGTTACTATTCACCAAAAAAATATTTTTATCTTATTGAACCACATTTTACTCCTTTATATTAACTGTGTCTCTCGGATTTTTGAAATTCTACTCACAGAAGCGGTAAAATTATGTTTTATGTAAATTTTCAAACTCTCCTAGGAGGTGGGTAAAAGACGGTGAAAAGTTCAATAAAATCTTTATATGTCTAAAATTATTATAAAATGACTCCAATGAATTATATTGAACTTATATAGGTATCATGTATCAATTTGGACCTAAAAAACTTAAATAAAATAAATAATTATTTATATAAAAATTTGGTTTTTAAATAGCAACACCGTGTTTTCACTATTCATCAAAAATTGAATGTTTTCAGAAAAAATACCAAAAATTTACCCTAGGCTAATTTCGATATTCCGAATCCAAAAATGAAGTCCATTTTGCAAAATAAAATCTATAAAATTTCAAAAAGTGGGTATTACTATTCATAACGGCTGGTTCGTAATAATAATATAATACTATATCGTTTAGTGAAACTCGGTATTGCGTACTACACATGCTATCAAGGAAGGTCTTGATTGCATATAATGAAAGCCAAGTCAGGGATGCGTGTAGTGAAAGATCTATTTGGTGTTGCGTATAACATAATCAAAACATATTTCATTTATACATTAAACAAAATCTATACTTAATGTTGCGTAAAATAATTTCCACAAAACAAACTTAAAATTTTGTGTAACAAGAGCAATGAATAGTGTTGCATATACTGCAAGCTAATAAGGTGTCGTGTATAGTGCAAGCTAATTTTGGTGTAGCGTACAACACAATACATCAATGAAATTAAAAAGAATAATTCTCATAAAATCTCGGGTTGTTACATTCCACCCCCCTTAAAATGAATTTCACCCTCGAAATTCGTCCGGGTTATAAATGGTTCAATACATTAAAGTTTCTTTCATAGAAACCCACATTATAAAAAGGAATACCAAAATTGAACTTTAAAAACTAAATTATGAAATGTAACAGTTACCCAAATTAAATAATCACTGGGTTTCCACATAGGAGAACATAGGTAAAAATATTGATATGGAAGAAAAATATAACCATCATGTTCTGATGAAGAGTGGTAGAGGATATGGCTATAAAAAATCCAACAATCACATAGCAATAAATTTGTGATGATCTAAGGTACCATCTGATCATCGGATATAAGAGCACTTGGACAACATTTTTGGTTTTCAAGATGATTTCCCTAAAGTTGAAGAATTTGAATTAGAAGAAATACCTACTTTATTTTGGTATAATTTCATCGTTGTTCGTGCCATAAAGAATTTCCACTTCATCTCTTAAAGAAATGAGGTTGAATTTTTCATTCGTTAAGTGTTAGCAGATCATGTGATAGAATGATGGGTCATTCCATATGTCTCAAACAAAAGGTTAGAAAAAGTTATCAAATATAAATAAGTCCATCTATAGTGAGGTTAATCATATATGATTCCAAAAATGGACTTATACTTCATCTATCATACTGCTTAATAACACTAGTTTCTACTAATCCGGGAATTCCTGTAGGCCAGGGGTAGGAAATAAAGGCATGTCGCACTTTGGTTGTGGGTTCGATTCCCACAGCCTTGTTCGACGCGACGGGTTGTTTCCCGTCCTGCAGGTTGTCCCTTTTTCTAAAACTACATTATAATAACAGTCCTGCAATAAAATAGAAAAAAAGTTATAGCCTTATACAATACTATCTTATGTCTAGCTTAATTCATTCCAATCTTTCGGCTTATCCAAAATACTTCTTTCCAATCTCATAGTATAAAGAAAACAATTACTAGAAATTTCATCTACCAAGCATGTGAAAACAATCATTTATCCCCCATATATTATACGATATATCTTGTTGGTCACATTACAAACATGTGAATACCCTAATCATGTATTCTCGTGATCCATAGTGAAAACATGAATGTTTTCACTACGTAACGCTTTCCATATACGAAAATCCCAAAAATTCTATATACTCAAACTATGATATCACTTTTTCCTTATATTAGTCATGAACTCATTAATGCTATAAAATATTTCATTATCTCTTTATCCCTTCATTATGTGCATATTAGGTGCTTTCCAAAAATATTTGAATAACCTTTCATGGTTACTAGTACCATTCAACATATACTTTCAAAACTCAAGAAAAGGCAACAGTGTAACAATCCTTAGATTTTTCTTTATTCTATAGTACTATACATTATTCTTGATAAACATACAATCATTACACTACCTTCTTAAACTGCTGACCGAGCTTCATCATTTCCTCCATCTCATATATCATTTGTAGTCTCTTCATCATCATATACATAAATATTACCCATATGACCATGCTGATTCTCTTTATGAGATTTTCCCTTAGGGTATTGGTTTTCATAATGCTCGTACATTCCACATTTAAAACACGTAACCGTTGTTGATGTCTTAGCAATACCATTATCCTTATCCATGGTGTTAAATGAACCTTTTCCTTTACAATTACTAGCTTTGTGTCCTTCTTTTCCATACCCAAAGCATCATCCAGTTCCTTTGAAACATTCTTCCTGATGCCTCTTCCCACATGATTTACATGAGGAAAATTGATCTTTCTTTCCTCTATAATCATCATGAAACTCCATCTTTCTCTTATTAGCTGAGTCGAGAAACTTACCAATGGTTAGATTTTTAATCATATTAGGAGATTTCTGATTATGAATAATAACGATATGTGGACTTCGAGATCCAATTTCATTTGGTTTCTCATGAATAATATCATTCCATTGTCCATCATATCCTCTATTATCGTGAATCTTCCTGTTTCCATCCATTTTCTAAAACCCAAAATGAATAGTGTGAGAGGCCAAATTCATAATCAAGGGGGAGTAACTTCAATATAGAACATATTACGTTTAATTCTAATATCTTTACCGTAATTCTAGGACTATAAGCTATACTTATACTTAACCTTATGGACATCCCTAGACATACATTATGAATATCTCTAGGGATCTCACTAAAGTTCTCGCATCCTAGTTTCCAAAGGTTGACTAAACCTAACCCATGATACCAACTATAGAGACCCAAAGATTGACATATATGGACATTACATTACTTTTTCAGAATACTTAATACATAACAAAAACAAACACCGAAGGACTGTAATAGTTTAGTATCTTTGGAAACTCGGAACATAATCATCAAATCGTGGTGAAAAATCTTCAACATCTCCAATAAAGATCTTCCCCTTTTGTTTTCTTACCTAAAACCTTTCTTTATATCCTAAGAAAAATAAAACATATAAAGGGTGATCTCAAATTCTTAGTAAGGGTAAGCATGGAGAAAGTAAAACAAACCATATACATTTGAACATAAAAACATGAACATAATGTTTAAACATCAAAATCTTGAGCAATGACATAAAACATGGAAGTACGTAAGGAATAGATCATAATGGAACATCAATCATGATAATATAACTTGGTAATAAAACTTTTAATTGTGTAAAAACATTAAGCACATGATAATATTTCCATAGTAGCCAAGGCATTGCTGTCAAGACAATATTAGTGGACAAAGTCCCTTTCGGAATCGAGTTCACTCCTCATTCCAATCCTGTATCACTGAACTAGATTAGTTTACCATTCCAGCCATGTCTATCTCATTAGATATAAATCCTTACCCAATTAATTGGAGGGGGATATAGGTCCCACCCATCTCATAATTAAATCATTCTTACTTGTTCCACAACATGATCATAAATCATTCATCATTACCCAAAGTATAAAATGGGTTTCATAAATATCATCCCATCATAACATAATCCAAATAAAACAAATGGATATAATTTCATCATAAGAATAATCAAACCATGTAAATAATAGATACATTATACTTGAAACATAATCATAATAGTAATGTCATCTTACATGGAAAAGAGTTTTGATAAAAAACTTGAAATGAATTCTTGAGAAAAATATCCTTTATTTTTCAAAATCATTTTATTTTCACAAAATTCCATGAAATTTTAAAAGAAAAGGATTTTTCTAAATAATCATGAAATATTTTGGAGGAATATTTATGAAAATAAGGCTTTATGAAATCGTAAAAAAAATCAGTTGAAGCCGTATAAAAAAACATTCTTCTCGTACTTTTGCCGGAAAAGCAAAAAAAAGTACCTCGTAACGTAAAAAAAGAAAGATTCCTTACATACCATGTAGTAAAATTCAAAAATGGGTAAAAAGGGATTTAAACATACATGAAAACAATTTCAGAAAATAGGGACACGGATGATAAATATAACCCCAGTAAATACTTACAAATAAACAATCATCAAATAAAAACGAGATTGGAAAAGTAATCCCGTACCATAGGTCTGATATGCTTCGTACGTATTCGAAACTCCTATATAATGATTTAAATAATGTCATTTACTTATTAAAGAATAATATTCATTGTTATTATATCATATATGGTTCACTTATGACTTTATATTACCAGTTTTTTTGTAAATTACACGTTAAAGCAGCGTTTTGGGTAAAATCGTTTTATTTATCGTACTTGTTTGGACTTGTTGTTCTTGATATTATTATTACTTATATCATGATTTACTTACTTAAAGAATTTAAATCATGATTTATATATCATATATATTCAGTATATATATATATATATAATAGATAGATGAATGAAATGAAATACACCGTTCATGGACACGGTAGGCCGTATGTACGCATGAACGATATTTTCCTTTCCTTATTAAGTTGAATGGAAGTAAGTAGATGACATATATATATATATATACTTAAATTCAGTAACTTCATTATGTCATATATCTCATTATTATTCATTATATATACTTTATAATCATTCTTGAATGGTTAACATGGAGAATGAATCTCATCAGGTTGTGGAGACGGTAATCCTTACATACGCACGAGCGATGATATCATTCCCATAATTATTGAATGGAATTGGAGTGGAAGATATAATACCTCAGAATCTGTATGATGTTATAATAACCATATATAGTTATTCTTTACACCATTATACCTATCCAAGTAAGGCGTTGGTGGAAAAACGGATTACACCATGGCGTGGAGACGGTATTCCGTACGTATGCACGGGCGGTGATTTCTTTTTCCATAGGATGGATAGAAGGTGAAATAGGGTTGTTTCAAATTTATAATAACATATCAGTATTGTAAATACCCGGAAATTTCAAGGAATTTTTTTTCATAATTTCTTTGGAATTTTTCGAGTACGCAGTTTCTGACAGCACCTGATTTCGAGGCCCGATGTGCCCGGAATCAGTTTATGAAGTTTAGCTCCGGTACGTCCCGTGAACGAATGACTGGGTTTTCCTAACTTTTTAACTGTTTCTCAGAATCAAAATCTGAGGGCACCGATGAAACTGCAGCACCGGTAATTACTTAGGAACACTTTTCTGGAGTTGCGTTTTCTCGGGTGTGGTTTTTAAAAAAATGGGTTAACTAATGAATAAAAAAAATTTGTGCAGGAATTTTTATTTTATTTTATAATTATTTTAAACCTACGTATGAAATTTTAGGTGGGACCCACTAAATCCAAACCCCTCTTGATAGGAAATTAGTGAGGGGGCCCCACACGAGCCCCACCTTTTCAACTTCCTCAAAACCTCCCATTAAGTTGGCAAACCACCATTAATTGAGTAACACACCCGTACACCCACTTATTGCAAGTCAAATCTCTTAATAATTAATTGATTAAGTTATTCAATGTAATCAATTCATGAATTATTTTGAATTTAGAATTTAATGATGGCTTGTGTGTGTTAATAAAATAAGACAAAGTCTTATTTCATTGGGGGTTATTTTTGTTGTGCGAGAAGGTTTGGAGAGGAATTGATCAAGCCTTCGAATCTTCATCTTCTTCGTTGGAAAATGAGAAGAACGATGAAGAACGCTGGCCTCCAATGAAAGACGATGAAGAACGGTAGTTCCTCGGAGATTGATGACATGACACCGACGAACCTCTTCTCCACGGCGCTGTGTTCCGCGACGCCCACGATCCACTTCAGTGACGCCGTCTTCCGTGACGTCTTCTCCCGTGACGATCCTCGCTCGAAAACTTCTTCAAGGTAGAGGGATTTTTATTTATTTTAATTTATGAGGATTAAATCCTCTACATGTGAATAATTGTTTGAAATTTTTTCAAAGTTGTTTGAACCACTAACGCGGTGGGTGTGGACCAACGAACAAATCTGAACCCACCGTTTCTCTGTTCTTGATGCACGGAACGTTGGGCGATGATGGAACGGGACCGTTGAGAAATTGGAGGATGTCGCAGTAATCTACGGGTCCCGAGACGACTTCAGGAACAGACAGGAGCAAGAACGGACCACCGAAACAACTCCGGTGGCCCGCGGACATCACTAGCGGTGTGGGTCGTTGGCATATCGGCACCGGCGATCGGAGACGGCGGCCGACACCGGTCGGCCGCCCGGTAATGGCGGTGTCCCGGTGCGCCGCTAGGTGGATCCACCGTGACCGAAGCCGTAGCCGCAGGCGACCGGGATCCCGCGGCAGCACGGGATCCGGAGGAGGACGCGGCACCAGCCGTGTCCTCGGAGCACAAAGGGAGGGGGGACCGCATGCCCCCATGCTCGACCGTTGCCCGAGCCAGCGTGCCAACCGGCCGGGTTGCGCGGACCGGACTGGGCCGTGCCCAGTAGGGCCGGGCCGCGCCCTACCAGGTCAGACCCGGACTCGGGTCAGGTCAGCCCGGTTCGGGCCGACCCAGGGGGGTTGGGCCGGGTCGGATCGGGCACAGACCCCCCATTTTCGGCCCACTTTCGGTCTTTTACCATAACATGGGATATGGACCTCTGATTGACGCATCATCAGTTGCGTGGAGATCCTTGGATCGAGGCGGTCGTTTAGGTATACTACACTCAAGGTTTCAGAGAACTTTGGGTATGGCCGGTTTGTTCGACCACGAAACTAACCGGGCCCTCAGAGCGGAAACGGTTAGAACATGAGCTTCGGACGTCTGATTGATGTGCCGTAAACTTTGTTGGATTCATCTTCATGAGAAAGACCTTTTGGCTTACTCCGCTCGAGTTTTGGATGCAGTTGGAGTACGGTCGTGTTGGTTTTGACTTAAAAACCAACTGGTCCCCTGGAACGAAAAAGCCATTAACTCTCAGACCGTGCGTTTGATTGACGCATTGTCTATCACGTTGAGTTCCTATCGACGAGGCGGAACTTTGGGATACATCAACTCTGGACTACGTGTCAGTTGATGTATCGTCCCCTTGGATCATGGAGCGGACCCTCCCGGAAAAGAGCATGCTGTGTGCGGGAACCGTAGAGCTGGCTACGACGACGATGATGTCTTTAGTACTGGAATCCTCCATGGGTTCGACGATGAAGACTTTCATACTGGAATCCTCTGTGGGTTCGAAGACGATGAAAACCATACCGGAATCCTCTATGGGTTCGATGAGGAAGACTTTCGTACTGGAATCCTCCGTGGGTTTGACGATGAAGACTTTCGTACTGAATTCATCCATGGGTTCGACGACAATGACAACTGTACTAGAATCCTCCGTGGGTTCGATGATGAATACTTTCTTACTGGAATTCTCTGTGGGTTCGACGATGATGAAAACCGTACTGGAATCCTCCGTGGGTTCAACGATAAAGACTTTTGTACTCGAATCCTCTGTGGGTTCGACGATGAAGACTTTCGTACTGGAATCCTCAGTGGGTTTGACGACGATGACAACCGTACTGGAATCCTCCGTGGGTTCGATGATGAAGACTTTCGTACTGGAGTCCTCCGTGGGTTCGACGATGAAGGCTTTCGTACTGGAATCCTCCGTGGGTTCGACGACGATGACAACCGTACTGGAATCCTCCGTGGGTTCGACAATGAAGACATTCATACTGGAATCCTCTATGGGTTCGACGATGAAGACTTTCATACTGGACTCCTCCGTGGGTTCAACGATAATGACAATTGTTCTAGAATCCTCCGTTGGTTCGACGATGAAGATTTTAGTACTGGAATCCTTTGTGGGTTCGACGATGATGACAACTATATAGGAATCCTCTGTGGGTTCGACGATGAATACTTTCGTAATGGAATCCTCCGTGGGTTCGACGATGATGAAAACCTTACTGGAATCCTCTGTGGGTTCGACGGTGATGACTACAGTACTTGTATCTTTCGTGGGTCCGACAGTATTGACCTATTTTGTAGCATCCTACGTGGGTCTGACAGCTTAGCTAGTCTAATATCCTACGTGGGTCCCAGGTCCCAGTTATATGAATCAGTAACTACATATGATCATCTTCTTTTGGTTTACAAATGATGTATACCTGTGTGAGCGGAGTCTTGACTTTCAATCATTATCTTCGATATGATTGACTTTCATTCCTATTTGGATTGTGTTGTGCTTTCCTGTGTGGATTGGGCTGTACTATCCTGTGTGGAGGTGATCGAACATGGGCTCGGATGTTGGAGCTGAACTGGAATTGATGACTTGGGTATATGTATGGGATTATACCTAAGTAGTGTTGGATGTTACTTCGTGGTTGTATCTTTCCTTGTGGATTATCCTTTGTGGATTCTGGGAGACCTTCGGGGGTCTTGGGGTCCCTACTGAGTAGCGTATACTCACACCTTCACGGGCTATGCCTGCATTACATTGTGTTGGATGCAGATGACGGACAACGCTGATCGTGGTTGAGGCTTGTGGAGTAGGTCTGTACCTGTAGGTGGACCAATGGGCGGGACATACACGGAGTGGACGGCTGGACCCGAGGAGCTACAGAGGCTATCTGTACCCACCCTTCAGTTGGGACTTCCAGTGGACGTCTCGACGTTGCTGCTTTACTTTCAGTTGTTGTACATTCTTTCCAGTTGTACATTACATTCAGTTTGGGTTTGTTTTATGGACCATTTACTTTCTTCACTTACTATTGTACCCAGTTTTACTTAGTTTTTAATTTTGATGGCTTACTCTGTTGTGTTTTTTTACTCTATAAAGGCAATGCCTTCCCCTTTGTCAAGATTTACGCCTTTGGTGCTAGTCGCCAGCCCCTAGCCTATGGGAGGCGGGCTTGGGGTAGTCACGGAATGGGCCCCGAGAATGGGTCATGACAAGTATATTTGTGATACTGATGTTATTACTTTATAATGAAACAACTAAATAAGAATAAGTTGAAGAAGAAAAAAAAACATGAATGAATCGGTAGAAGAGATTACCTCTTCCTTGGTGCACCTCCTTTAAACTTCTTCTTAGGGAACTAGAGTTGGTATTTGGAAAAGACCAGAACCTATATGATATAACTAGAGTGGTTGAGAAGTGGAATTTTCAGGGGTTGTCCGAGCCTCAGGGCTCAAAAGGGTGTGATGAGAAGAGGGAATGGTGCCCTTTTATAAGGGAGGAGAGGGGCACCTTTGGAAAACTTAAAATATTATTTTATAATAAAGTCATATTCAGTTTTTAATATCTCCAAATTGATTTATTTCGAAGATAAGGTGGGTATGGGTCGAAATCATCTCAACCAATAGGTTTTAGACAAGTTTATGTTACTATTTTATCCTTATCATTTAGATTTAACTATAAGTTAAATAATTTAACTTTTACCGTGTCTTTTTGTTTTCTTACACTATATGGTTAATAAACTTACTATAACAAGAAAAACTAACAATAATTGTCTCATTATTAATATATATATATCCTTATCTAAGTCATTTGGCCTATCCTTATATTTTTAGGAATAAAATAACAATTAATAATATAATATTTGTTTTAAAAACAATTTTATGTCAATTTTGACACTCTTTGGTACTTGATTTTTGTGAAACTTATAACAGCATGATTAGTTCAAATAAAGTTAATTAAATAAATAATAACATGTTATATTAACCAATAAAATTAGTGGAATTCATCAAAAGACTAAAATTACATTTATTTGGGTATTTATAACATCAAGTATGTTAATATTTCATTAAAAAGGTAATTACTGCATCATCATTGTGTCATAAATAAATTAAATTATTTATTGTCTATAAATTATAAATAAAATACCATTATGTAGGAAATCTTTTTAGATTTATAATGAATATTTTTAGTCTAATTTATCTTATGTATAACCTTATATAAAATTTTCTTAATTATTAACCTTTGATATTTACTATTTTAATTCTTCTTTAAATAAAATAATAATAAATGTCCTACTCTAATCCAAGTGGACCTAAAGGGTAATATTTTATCCCTAAGGTTGATTTTGGTCGAACTACACTTATCCAATAGAATTAGGACATGTGTTAGGAAAATAATAATATCATTTTTATCCTTAATTACCCTGTTTACTTTTAACCGTGGTAAATAAAAGTAAAAAGTTACTATTCACCAAAAATTATTTTTATCTTATTGAACCACATTTTACTCCATTATATTAACCATGGCTCTTGGATTTTCTAAATTCCACTCACAGAAACAATAAAATTATGTTTTATGTAAATTTTCAAACTCTCCTAGGAGGTGGGTAAAAGACAATGAAAAGTTTAATAAATTTTTTATATGTCTAAAATTATTATAAAATGACTTCAATGAATTACATTGAACTTATATAGGTATTATGTATCAATTTTGACCTAAAATAAATTTAAATAAAATAAATAATTATTTATATAAAAAGTCGGTTTTTAAATATTAACCGAGTGTTTTCACTATTCATCAAAAATTGAAAGTTTTCAGAAAAATACCAAAACTTCACCCTAGGATAATTTCGATATTACAAATCCAAAAAAGAAGTCCATTTTGACAAATAAAATTTATAAAATATCAAAAAGTGGATATTACTATTCATAACGGCTCGTTCATAATAATATTATAATAATATATCATTTAGTGAAACTCGGTATTGCGTACTACACACGCTATCGAGGAAGGTCTAGATTGCGTATAATGCAAGTCAAGTCAGGGATGCGCGTAGTGAAAGCTCCATTTGGTGTTGTGTATAACATAATCAAAACATATTTCATTTATACTTTAAACAAAATCTATACTTAATATTGGGTAAAATAATTTCCACAAAACGAACTTGAAATTGTGTGTAACAAGATCCAAGAATAATGTTGCGTATACTGCAAGCTAATAAGGTTTTACATATAGTGAAACCTAATTTTGGTGTATCGTACAACACAAGACATCAATGAAATTAAAAAGAATAATTCTCATAAAATCTCGGGTTGTTACAATATGGACTTTCAATTTCATGTTTTAGAGGAAAACACCCTTTAAATTTCAATTGGAATCCCCATTTAATGAAAATAATATTAAAAAATAATATTTTTTACAATTAATGAATTTATATAATAGACCAGTTAACATAAGTACCATTACCAATTTATACAAGGTCATTCTTTATAAATTTCAATAGGTAATTCATTTAATGGTATCGAGAACATTACATTTAGTAGTAGAATGTAATGGGTAATATAAGATGATTTGACTAAATGAATCTCCATTCCAATATAATATAGGTAGGTGAGATCTATAGATTACAAATTACATTCATGTATTCAAAATACACTAACTTTTTAATCTATTTAACTGGAGTTACAGAACTCAAAATTTTGATAATCTGTTTGTTATGGTGACATACTCAACCTATATTAGAAAACAAAATTTATATTAATGAAGGATGATTGATAACAAAATATTTTATACCATTTTTATTATAGAAATGTTTGTTTCATAATAGATATATCACTCAAGTCACATACAACAAGTATCATTTATTTAGCTAATGCATCCTACATGGAATGAAATAATGCATGACATATTAATCTTATAAGAATCCCAGAATGATTCATGATCTAGGATTCCTTTTTAAACTAGTCCAAGGATATAATATAATCCAATATCGTAATAATACTAACATCACCAAACATGTGAGTCATCTAACAGTGGAATCAATCCATCTGTATTAGCTATAAACCAGAATATCAAGTCTCATTCAAGGAAATTTCCCCCTTCCCCATATATGGGATATATACTCCCAGGAATAGCGTCATTTTCAAATTCAAACTTGTTATAGTCTCCCTTCTACCATACTAAAGATTATGGTAATGAGAAAAACACTCTAATACCAATTTGTAACATACCGAATCGGGAGCCACTAAATAGTTCACTATGTTAGTGGGTCACATGGCCTCAAGTTTGCCTCCCTATATGCCAAACATGACCAAATAGAAGAGAGTGTCTAAGGTGGTATAGTGGGCAGTCTATACCCTCATAATCATATTCACACAATAGTGTACAAAATTCATAATAGAATAGTGTAAACATAATAAAACTAACAACAATAACTATAGAAATAAACATCTAGATGAAAATAATAAGAAATACATCACTATTAACATCTTGTACAATATAAAATATGATGAAATTTCATGTCTCTATAAAAAAATAAATAGGCAGAAATGGAAATAGGCACACATACGTATTGGTATACAACAATAAACAAAAATACCAAAAGACTATCTCCAAAAAACATCACAATACATATCATGGTCCCGTGCTCCCCCTATAAAATTATAAAATCAATTAAAAATAGAAAACAAGGAAAGTTACCCTATCCCTACCTAAATATACGAAATATTTATGGTTACTAATCGAAGGCCTGAATAGTGTGTGAGAAAAACATTGTATGACACCACTAACAGTGTCTGTAAAAAATACTACATGTGCATAATAACATAATCATGTGTAGGTATAACATGTATAATATAAAGTAAAAAATATTATGAATATCCCATAAGAAAAAAATAATTATAAGAACATGATATAATAGGTGATCATCAATATATATGACAAGTGTCAATGGAGGCTAAAAGTCTATCTCAGCATACGCCACATGAGAATAAGTAATAGACCCACATGGGGTAGTTCCCAATGCATATAACTTGGGTGACTTATATCTGATGATATAAATTTATATGGAAATTATAGGTGTCATACCATGAACTTCATCATCAATGTCTTACTGCATAAGATCATATCATTGGGTAATAGGTGCCATACCTCAATTCACTATTTGGTTACATATCATAATTAATCATACATTGGGGTCACAAGTTCCATACATTCATAATATGTTGGTCTTGTACTGAAATATAAAAAATCAAGAAAGTATATGAGGATTCGTGGGATATGTTAGAGTCAATACACATTTACAATTATCTTTATAATGTGACACAAAATAGATGAATATCTAACTCATTTATCATTTTCATTTTAATCCATTTAACAATTTAATAGCATTTAACAACTTGGAAAATGAGGTATGAACCAACCCAACTAACCAAGTTAATTTCTAACGGCTCCCACTACATGGGTAGCGAGCCCACACACCCATATAGGTGGTTTAACAAAGGGAAGATAAAGGAACCCACCACATGGGTGGCCCAAATTTAGGTTGACAACCTTATATAATGATTAGGTGATGCAAAGGTTTCCCAAACTGGGTGAAATAATTAATTTATGTCTTATCTTTTAATTTAAAAGAAATTAATGAAAGGTCTAATGTTTGGAACAAAAAAAAATAAAATTACTAAAAACAACCATAGGGAAAATGTATAGACCACCTACCTTAATCATGTGTAAGAAAACACATCCAGTATCAACCTTTGGTTTGGTCCCGATGAAAGGAAAATGGGAAATCATAAAAATGACTTCAAAATAGGGAATAAGATACTGTACCAGAATAACTATGTTGAGAGGAATGTAAATAATGAAATAAAAAATTTAAAAGGGGGATAATTAGTGGTTATCCAATATGATATATGGAACTCTATTTGGAGTCTAGATATATAAGAAACCAATGAACATTGGTTAGGTGATAGAAGAAGGTGTCATAGGAGAGATCGTGTGTGTGGAGGAGAAAAAAGGATGTCGTTGACATAGAAAAGAAAGGGGTTATATCCCCTTTAAAATAATCTCAACTAATTTACACAGTGAATAATTAATTTAAACTTCTTGTAATGATTTTACCTTAACTTCTTGGGAATGTTCAATAAATGTCATGAATTAGCCTATCCAAGCCAATACTTGTTGTGTATTGAATACACATTATGTATTCCAAATACATGCCATGTACTTGTCTTGTAGCCTTCCAATATCCCCATTCTCCCTTAACTCCAAAAAATGCCACCCAACCTAAGGTCTCAACTTCTAGATCAATTCCAAAAAAGAGAGCTTCAACAAGGTTTTGATGGATTGTTAAAAGGGTATGCACCTAATATTAAAAATCTGGGATGTTACATAATGAATATATTATAATGATCAAATTTTATTTTGACATATCATGGTTTTTTTAGTTTAGTGTGTCATTAAAGGAATAATATTGTAATATTAAATTATTATGACTTATGGTGTGTTGCAAGAAAAAAATACAACATTAATTTTATAGAAAGGGATCTCCCTCACTCAAGAAATAACAATATTTTTCTAGAAGTGATAGAGAGTTTTAAAAAATTAAAATATTTCAAAAAAAAACTTGAATTATCGTTAAAAATGAAATTTAAATCATAAAATCATTCCCCATTCATTATAAGTCCAGAGAAAAAGTCTATAAACCTCTTATTTTATCTATTAAAAGAATAAAATAAATTAAAACTAAGATAAAATTGAACCCTAGATGTTATTAATGGATATCTAAGGACATGATATTCTAGTGATTCTTTTCAAAGAAACAAACATGTTATTTTTTATAAGAATACACGTGCATATTCATATGTCATCATATCTATTTCACTCTATATCCAACTCATATTAAATAAATATAGGCACAAAAAATGAGTAGGATATTTCTTGTAGAATAAAAATAATATATCTTCAAAAACACATATGGAGAGAGATATTTTTCTACTATATCTGATTGTAGACATGTATCTCATGATGTTTTATGGTACCTGGTGGAATGATAACACCTTCATCACAAACAATCTTAAATTCCATTTAATACATGTGATATTCCCCCATGAATATACTCCATGATACTTCCCCAAATTTATTGAAAGAAACATCAATTTTTTTCAGAGACACTGTGTAATTAAAAACTTCATGGCCATAGACAAATATTCAGTACACTATCTCCACCCCTAACACATTTTGATGCTCATGTAATGTAGTGAAACAACTCTGTACAGTAGCACAACCCTAGCTTCACAAGACTAATTTTAATGAAATGGTGAAAACCATGATTTTAAGGAATTAATGTCTCCTATATATCCTATGTATACCCAAGAAACACTAATGCATCATCAGGATGTATAGTCACAATATCTTACTCCAAGACAATTATTTTCATTAAATATATAAAAACTAAAGAAGGTAATGTTTTATGGCATTCTAATGACTCCTAAAAGATAATGAAAAGTGGAATATTATTCCATATATAAGATTTAAATTATTAAAAATATTCCTTAATGTGGCCCATGACAGGAACCATATAGAAAAAATCAAGTAATTTCTCTTCGCATGTATCATCCAATATATGCATAACATTCCTAAGATCATTATATTCAATGGAAAGTCAAGAAGTGTCACTGCCAGTCTTCTAGAGATCTACATAGGTTTTCGTTGGAATGTCATAAAATTGATTTATATTATGATTCCTAATTATTGCAAAGAATATTTCCCGAATGGTGATTTTTTTTCTCTCATCTTCATGTGCTTCATTTATGTGAGTACTTCCAACTCTCACAAATACCAAAAAAAACTTTTTCTTGATGTAGCCTTTAATTTGTTACTCATTACACTTCATAAGATACAGTTAAACTCCGAAAATTTCATTATCCATTACTTCCACTATCCATTATTGTCATGCCACATTAGCTCTTACTCTCTCCTATTGTGACACTATACTAGATTATACTCTTTCACCACCATGTCTAGTGCCTTTGTAGAGCTCAATAAATGCCTCGTGATGGTTTCATGCTCATGTGATGCTGGACTATGGTAGATAATTTTTTAATTCTCATACTTTAATTTCATTTTCCTAAATAATACCTTATTTCCATATTTTTAATAACATTTCTTCAAATTCATAAATATGTAAATTCCTAATATAAAACCTTTAAAATTTTAATTAAATAAGAATAACCATTAAATAATAAAAATAGTATACAAAAAAATCTTGAATTATATCTATCAATTTAAATCCCCTTTAATTAATTCTCCCCATACTCATATTTTAATTAATCTTCAACACACTTTGGTTAAACTTATTAAAGTAAACTAATATGATTGGAATTCATCTAAATCCTCCATGTATGAAATCATTTAATGTGTTCTCAAATACATTTTTTCATCTGTTACATTCTTCCTTATTTAAGGGAACTTATTTTCAACTTTATTAGGGATCTAATCATTGGTGAATATTTAAAAATTATAATGAGCCTTTTGGATGTGTACTTATACAATAGGAATAATCATTTTTTTTTAATAATTTACTGAGTGAGAATCATCAACTTCAAAACAAATAGGTACTAATGTGTCTGAGGTATCTTTTTCAAAATTAATTGTATCATATTTATAAATTATTTTCCTTATATTCATATTGTAAAATAAATAACTCCTTCCAAAAAGTATGTATCAAATAAATATACCTTTTTTCAATACATTTTCAAACTTAACCAAATAGTTAACCTTGATTGTGATATAAAAAGGTTTTTTAGGTTCCGTCAAGCTATTAAAACTTATGTCATTTCCAAATCATACCACATATATCATATTATTATAATCCGATCATTGTAAGAGCCAATTGAAAATGTAGACTATCATTATTTCAATTTTTCTCTAAAATAATATTGTTTCTTTATTTGATAACATAGTTTTCCCTATGTCTATAATGCACTAATTCCTCTATGAAACTACTCAATGTTTTTTTTGGTGTGGGGGAATGTATGGAGTACTAAATTCTAGCCTTATATATGGATTTGTAAAATATTAATTATATGCAAAATTTTTGGTTTTGGATCCATTATAAGACTCAAAATATTTTTATAGCATATAAAAATTTATTTTAAACAATTCTATAAAAGTGTTAAAATATCTCAAGAGTTCTGATTTACATGAAATGTTGTATAGTTAAGTCAATGGGGTGAAATGATAAAATTAAATCACTAAATACATATCTCTATTAAATAACATAATATTTTTTAGCCATCACACATATAAGTGTGCTAACTCAAGATAAATTCTCAACTTGATCATCCCTATCTTGTTGAAATTGTTCCCCTTGTTTTCCTGTAATATATAAACAAAATTAGCCTTTCATGTTTATCCTTGGTATATTCCACACATAATAATACATAAATGACCTAACCATGAATTTCTCACCTACATTTCCAAGTACCCTATGCCATAATTTATTTTCTTCTTTCATACTCACGTAACATGAATATAAATCATTGAAAATTTTATATTTATTGTTTCTTTATTGATACACCTTCAACAAGAATGTTTCATCCTTAAAATTAATTATGAAACAAAAATTCATGAAAAAAAATCACCTCATACTCATTACCAAAAAGATAATAAATTCATAATTTTTTTAACCCTTCTATAAAGATATTTTAATTATATTCTTGTTTGATCTCACTAATCTTTTTGTTTCAAACTCCTTTAACGTTATATTTTCCATCATTACTGAAAATATTTTCTCCTCCATCATAACATTGTATACATTTAAATAATTTCTTATTATTGGTGACATGTGATGAGAAACAATTATTGAGTATCCATGACTAATATTATCTTCTATAATTTTATAAAAAATCATACACTATTTTAGGTTGTTGATTATCCCTCATCTTGATTGATTTTAAATAATTTTTTTCTTTAGTTTCTTTGGTCGGATGGTTGTAACACCCTGAGATTTTAAGAGAGAATCATAATGTTAGATTGAATATATACCAACCAAACCAAAAATAGAGAATAATTTAACATTAAAATTTGTTTTGATATATTTATTTTTAAATATATTCAATCTCTTCTATAACATTCTATGCATGAAACATCGGGTATAAATTAAACATGATACTCTTTTAAAATATTATTATTTAAGTATGCTCATATTAACGTTGTCGTTAAGGTAGAGGGTATTAATAGGACAAAGTAAATTATGAAAATTATATGGTTCAACCCTTAAAAAATATATTATTATATACTTACTATAAATAAAATAATAACCATTTAAAAGAAAAATAAATGTTTTCTAAAAACTGTATTTTTCTAAAAGGGTGTTCATTCAAAATTTGCACACATAATATAAAATTATGTTTTACCACATGTATAAAATTCATTTTGAAAATTTAAGTTAATTTTTGAAATCAACACATCAAAATTATCTTAGGGTGACATTTTGGGATTTTCTTCAAAAGTTACATGTTTCAATGAGTCAAAATATTGTTTTTATTTAAAACTACCCTTTTGTTCAAAGAATTTGGAAGCACCATTTTATTTAAATTTTATTTTAAAGAAATATTAGTTAAATTATATAGTTATTAATCCAAATTAGTTTATTGGAATCAATTTTACAATTAATTTCTCTTTAAAAACGTTTTAAATAATTGAATGGTTTTTGTTTGGATAATAGTTTTTTCGACGCTTTTGTGGGTTTAAATTTAAGTAAAATTATTATGATAATATGATTTTAATTGGTGAAAATAGATTACATATTTAGAATCATAATAATATATATTATCTAGTAACTTGAAATTAATTTTTTAATATAATTAATAGTGAAAACAATATGATTGATTTACCACGGGTAAGTTACAAACAGGGTTATAATAAGGTTAATCTAAAATGATAACGGTTAAAAATGACAAAACAATTGTCTAAATAAAAATTTATGAACATATTTAAACATTATCTATTATAAGGTTCTAAAACTTTCCATTTTTTAGTCTTTTTTGAAGATAAAATCATTGGTGGAATTCTTTATTTTCAAAAATTCCAAGCATATCCTCCCACCCCAACTTATAAAAGGCCACACACTCTAATATCCATTAATCAAATAGAAACACCATTGTTTGGGCCAATAAATACCCAAATCACTTCCATAATTCTGTTAAATAATCTTATAATACCTTTTTGGTCATAAATCCAACATATTGAGGGTTTTTGTGTGAACCAAAAATATGTTTTCTGAAGAATTTATAACAACTTTAACGGAGCGTTATATTTTATTTCTTCCAAAACAACCCTTCAAATATTATTAAAACATGGATAAATAATAACCTTAATTTCATAAATATATGTATAATCTATTATTATAAGGACATTTCCTAAAAAATTATCATCATCCCTCTCACAGGAAACAAAAAATTTGATCATTAGTATGGTGGACTATGACATCATTAACTGACATAAATAATTTTCCATCACTTGTTCTCTCTGCTAGATATAATGATGTATTTAATTTTTATATATGATATTTATTATATAATTATACCTTTTGTATTATTATATCACATATATCATATTTATTTAAATTCTACAGGGAATATGATAACGTCAATCATTTGTAAGGTAGACTATCACCTTGAGAAGCATTCTAACTCATTTTTCCCACATGAATTACATAGAAGGTAATAATTAGGACTTTGATGATGATATATGATATTAAGTTCATATTAATAATTCTTAAAAATAAATATACCATATAATTTATTACATTACCATCCATTTAATAAATGATAACGTCATTCTTGTGTATAAAGGACTACCACCTTTCTAAATGATGAGTTTTATTTTTCACTAAATCTTTATATCCAAGGTAATAATGGCTCACATTGATGAATAAATTTGGCATAAATGACATGATATTAATTATTTAAAATTACTATAAAATCAATTTTTTTACCCTTTCATCTATTATGTAAATGATAACATCTATCGAGGGTATATAAAACCTACCACCTCCACGAATCTCCATGATTCATTATCCATGTTCAAAATTCAATAATGATTCTAAAACTGGGTCTAATGAAAAAACTGAAATTTTTAAAATTAATATCATTATAGATATGATTTAATTCAATCTTATATTCCAAATCTATAACATTCAATATAAAACATGCATGAGATAATAAAGAAATTAACACACTAAATAATAGTGATAATGAAATATTTTTAACGAAAAAATCATAAGAAGTAAAAAAAGGATCATATATGATATTATAAATATTCATATTCATATGTTATAATTTAATAATATTTTTAAAACCACTATATGAGAATTGAAAGTGATATAAACTAAAGAGAATCACGAGTTAAGGTGTTTATTGACTCAATTTCCATTCATTCGGTTATATGTTGAAGTTCTCAGTTAGGATCCATGTATCACTGAGATGGGGAGGGGTGATTCAACGATATATTTTTCTTTTTATGTTTCCTGATTTTTGAAACAACCTTGGACTCCTGTGAAATATTTTCTTCCCTGCTGAACACACACAATCACAAGAACACAATATTTACAAGGTTCGCTACTCAACAAGAGTAGCTACGTCCTTGGTATGGTACAGATACAATCCAGTACCACACAATCCACTAGAAAACAATCCTTCGATGTGTAATACAATGATTAGGATATACCCTTACACTCGTGTTGAACTTTGAAAACAATAAAATAGTGTGTGTGCTCCCTCTTATCACAAATAGGGTAATGTAATGATTTTGTGCTTCTTAATGAACTTTAACAAATCAAATCTTTCAAAAAAATTCTTCACATTCTTACCCAGAAGCTGATAAGAACTTATTGGAGTAGATATATTTCACTCCACTCCCTACTTGCGCAGCTCCTTGCTTGCGCGGTTCCTACATGTGCGCCTTACTGATTGCCCGCCACCTGCTTTCACGCCTCAAAAACTTGCATGCCAAAACTTGCGCGACACCCTTACTTGCGTGCCACCCTGCTTGAGCACCTCCCTGAACTTGCAAAACATAACATGCACACAAAAACTTGCACGACAACACTTGCACGCCAAACCTTGCATGTCACCCTACTTGCGCTCCTTGTAAATAACCCTCAGCTTGTGCGCCACTTCAACTTGTGTGTCACCATCTTCTACTTGTGCGATCAAAGCACCCTATCCTACTTGCGTGGTCAGAGCTCAAATTTTCTCTTAAGTTTTTAGGATTAAGAAATGAGGAGGCTAGTGGTCTATTTATAGGCATTTTGGTGACTTGTTCACCACATATACTTGCGCGCCTCACTTGTACGTCGCTCCATCACTTGCGCGCCCTTCCATCACAAGCATGACACTTTCTTTTCTTTGTCATATTTTTATATGATGATGTTGTAATATGACTTTCACACAACATGCACTTGCGTGCAAATACTTACATGCCAATACTTGTGTGACACTCTTGACTTGCGCAACATTTTCTAACTTGTGCGCCACTTTTTTTCCTTTATCATATTTTGATTAGATGATCATTGAAATATGACTTGCACGCCACTTATAATTTCACACCAATACTTGCATGCCAATACTTGTGCGCCACTCTTTACTTTCATTCCAATTTCTTTCCTTTTCCAAAATAACTTCTTTACATTTTCCGATTTTCAGGCCCAAATATTTGGCAAACACTGGAAAATGGTGCCACCTTAAACTGTTCTTTTGTGTCGCCTCTAGATGGTCTATTCATTTTTCATTTCTCTCTTCACTACTTCTCATAACCATTCTTCATCTTTCATCACAAACTCTGATATCTTGATATATATCCTTTGATAGATCAGCATTAGTATCGTTAGAGTTACAATGGGAAGTACTAAAACTTCCTTATCTTCCAGAAACATCATTCCTTCCAATCAAAATTGTATATGAATCGCATCATCATTTCTCCCCCATTCCTTTATAAGGATTGCATAAAAACTTATTCTAACTTATGATATTTGTGAAATACATATCATCAAAGCATCGTCTGGTTTCTGGTCCTTTTAGAAAGTGAATTTATTTATCTTCTTTGACAACAAAATACAACACTCTGTAATAACAAACTTTTCTTACTTCCTCATCCTTCCAACTTGGTCCCAACATATGTATTCTTATATGATTATATTACTCCACGATTATGTGTGAAATGAATTTTGATTTCATTATGATTGTATTTAAATTTTTTTTATGTTTACATTTTTTATACATAATAACTTCATTTACAAACACTCACTTCAATGATACAAACTTTGGAAAGGTTCCATCATAAAACGTCATTCTATGATACACATGTTATTTTAATCACCTAATATCTTTTAAATGGAATATATATATCCTTTTTACATACTAAATCATGAATCATTCATATTTAATTGTATTATAATTTATAACTGATCTACATCATTAATGTGAAATTGTGATAAAAAATTTACCGATGTGGTAAGGGTATATGTTTCAATCTCATTTTAATTGAAATTATTTATGCCTAAATTTTCATTTCTTGAAATTATCTCAAAATTAAAAAATAAAATCCTTACATTTTTTTATACTGTAGTTATACATCATTTTTTCATGTAATATTTCCATATTCCTCCCTAAGTACATAATATTACTGATAATTTTTTTAGTAAAATCTTAAATCATTTCTATATTAGGTTAAAAATACTTTTCCATCCAAATCTATGTTTTCTAAAAAAATCAGAAATGTTTTACTATAATTGTTTAAAGAAATTTCTACCCATAATTTAATTTAAAAAAAATTAAGGAATATTAACATTATTTTTTGAACAAGTTTCTTTTTTTTAATTTTCCAAAAAAAGTGAAAGGAATCCTTTTTAACCTATTTTCCAGGAATTAAAATCTTCCTCTATCATAACCACTCATTATTTCAAAAGATTATTCTTTACATTTAAATGGTTATTTTTTAAAATAAAACTTAATGTATGATATATTTTTAGATTTAAAATAAGTTTTTTTTGAAATGAAAATGATATTTTCCTCAAGAAATGTTCAAAGTGATCTTTCAAAATAATTTTCCATCTTAGATTTCATCATTTTTTATTTCTAATAGGAAAAGGTTATTTGAAGAAAGAATGTTTATAACATTTTAAAAGTGTTTTCATCAATGACAAAAACCTTTTATATTGTGGATTTATTCTAAATTATGTATATATGTCTCTCACATATATACCAAGTTTATTTTCCCTTCCTTTGATGGGGTAATACATAATATATGACCATTTCTCAAATTCCTTCACTATGAAATTTACTTTGATTATGATGTGAAGCATGATTATGCCACCCATTTTATTTCCATGGGGAATTATTATTTTATGGATTAATATTTATTTTATTTATGTGGAACACATAGATGATGAACATGTTATAATGGGTATGTTTAAAGAGAACTCTAATTCATTAGGTAGACCTTTAGTCTCATGATATGTCATGTATGGGATTGGGGACTAAACCTTAAACATTATTGGAATTTTTACATCATGTTATATTGTCTAGGAATTTATCCATTCCTATTGTTTATTTCAGTTTATATGTTTTTGAAACATTTCCTATATTTCTATGATCTTATGACATAATTATACTTATTTTATTATTAAACTTGATTACTCACATTCCATCACTTTTTTTATCACCTTTGACTGAAATTTTATGATTCCTTATAATTTTTATTCCCTTACTGTTATATTTAGATCACCCATTCATTTATATATTCCCCATGTTATCCTATGTAGTTTTAGAAGCTCAAATGGATTTTAAGATCTCACTATGGACAATAAACTAAATATTCCATGTTTCACATTCATTTTTATATAATATTAATCTAGTTTTTTAAAGACATTAGGGATTTATGATCCTTATGTTTAATTGATGGATGTTTATACTTATGAATAATGTTATAATATGTGTAAAATTCATGGGTTTCCATAATAGAGAGACATTTTTCCTAGCATTTATTGTTTAATCACACCTCCCAAAAGTATCCTTAATAGAATCAAAAGTATTAATAAATTTCACGTTCTATTTTAGTGGTATTCCAACCTACCCTCTATAAATTTTATATTTAATCATATTCAATTCATAACCACTAAGGAGACCTGAGTTTTTTTTTTGAATTAAAATTTCCTCATTTTTATGAATATTAATTACATTTCTCAATAATAATTTTTAGATGACCATAATGGTTTAACTTCACTAGAGAGTATATTCATAATCAAATTATTTAATCAATGATCTTTAACTTCTACAAATAATATCTTCTTATATAGTACACTTATTATACGTACACTACATAAAACCTTTATTCATAAAATAAGGAAATTAGACAAAGTAATGGGTGGTCATAGATGCTTAGTATGATAAAACATAAGAGATATCAATAAAGGACCAGAAGTGAGTATAAGATATTCATAAGGGTGTGAGAACATGATCATAACTTACAGAAATCACACACATTAAGTCAATGATCACTAATCATAAATCATGGAATAAGTATTTTTTAGAACAGAATGCATAAGTAATAAGTGTATGACATTATAAGCAATAAATCATGAGTTTTGAGATCATAACATAAACATACTAATCTGTAAAGAATAATATTTTAACAGAGTGAACATGTATAAATAGAAACAGGTTTACTCTTTATTTTAAGTACACAAAATTAGTTCACCATATTAAATTATGCACATGAACCCATGTCCATTCTTAAACATGTGGAAATGAGAACATGTCCATGCATAAACTTAGGTAAAAGAAAATATGTCCATGAGAAAAATATGGAAATGAAACCAGGTCCAACCATCAAGTTGTGAACATGATATAAGGTTCAAACTTAACATTATTATCTCATGAGTTATTCATATTTACCCAATGAATTATATGTATATAGTTAACCCACCTATAAAATATTATTAATCCAAAATTGTGCCACATTATCATAAAAAGATTCAACATTTGATCATTTCATAAACAATGTAAAATAAATATTTTTTCATAAATATTTCATCTTAACATTATAAACCCCTATACAAGTAACTTGATTCGTAGAGTTATCAATAAAAATTCTTCAACATTATCTGTATTTAAAAAATTAGTGGTAGGTATAATTGGATCATATCCCTAATGAAACATAAAAAAACATCAAAGGATGTTATCATAAATGAAAAATGTATTTAAAATATCAAAAGAATATATAATGAGTAAAATAACCATTTAAATTTTAAATAACTTATTTAAAATGAAATATAACTCCAAAATATTAAGGAAAATATTTCATGGATAAAAAAACATTAACTTTTTAAAAAATGATTCAAAAAATTGAGTAGTTCTGATGGTGCTGAATTATATTCCGGGTGTAATCATTAATAAATATTATGTTAACTCCTTCGGTAAAAAGAACATTTTTCAGAATATAAAACGAATAGTCTCTTTAAAAAAATTTCAAAAAATTAATACATTGGTAAATATGAAATTAAATAATCATTTAAGAATAATAATACATGCTTATGAAAACATTTTAGAAAAGAAACATCAAAGAATAATGATTTACAACCAAAAGAGGAGAAATAAGTTCTTGTTTTCTTAATAACATTTTCTATACCATTTTGGGTACCAATGAGTGGAAAATTGTGATAAGAATTCATAATTAAAAAATAACTATATGATAATAAAAATTAAAAGGGTTTATCTTATAAGGATTATATAATTTCCCTCAATGAAAATCCAGACATAAATAATCCTAACTAAAATGATATTAAAATATAAATCCATTACCTAATGTCTTGTCTTAATTCATAAGTGTTAAAAATATATTCTATAATAAATATATTATAGTACAATATTTATAACTATCGTACCATATATGATTTAATTATAAAATTTTATTACCCATTTACTAATAATACATTATTTAAATCACTTTTCTTGATGATAACTACTTCATTCTTCATGAATATATTATACTAACCAAGGAGCCACTAAAACTGTGCCCCCAGCTAGTGAGTCACATAGACTCAAGTGTTCATCCTTGTATACCAGAGGATGACGATTAGTACTGAGTGTCAAAAGTGATATGGTTGGGAGACTATAACCTCATATCAAAGTGTAACACTGATAAATAATAATTTATAAGATAATAGTGGTATAATATAAAATAACTAACATCACAAAAGAAACAATACCATAAATAATCACATCAGAAATGAAAAAATCCATGCTTTAGAACTAATCAAAGGCCCTAGGATAAGTCATGTAAAAAATGATGTCATGGAATACTGATGTGAAAAAAGGAAAATATGCGGTACATGGCATAGATATTTAAAACATTCTATGAAAAATACAAAATGAAAATAAAAATACAACTTCACTAGTATCATGATCATGAAATTGGTCATCTTCTCTAATGATATATTCTATAATTAAAACATATTAATCATTTTTCACTTGTTACATGACCTAATACATAGATACAGTCAGGGATTCTACATGGGTACCAAAGGAAGATAGAGTTGGGTGTGAGAAAAAATTATTATGCCACCCCTAATATTGTCTTGAATAATCCATCCAGTGTACAGAAAAATGTAATTTTTGATGCATAACATATAAAAAAATACTAATAAATAAATATTAGTCGGCTCATGTTCCTATAAGACACTTGGCCGAGTCTTTTTGATTAGGCATAGGCCACTGAATATCCGATCTTGGTAACCATATATATTTTATATTAATATATATATATATAATGTATATAAGTATATACACTCTATATTTGAAGAAAGTTTGAAGCATATACATGGATTCTATGTTCTCACTGGACCTGAGGCATGCCTCAGGCTTCCTTAACTAGTCTGGTGAGCTATAAGACTCGGTAAGGATATTTCCCAAAATCCTATATGAATGTGATATTTCTTGCTCATCAATCAAGATGGGTGGGTGAGTCGTCGTCCCCAATACCTAATGCATTGGAATATGAAACATCACATCTATAATCTAAGTGTATGTAAATAGTGTGAGGTGATATGCCCATCACCATCATAAGGGAGCATGAAAGACCATTCACAAAAAACCCTTAACTACTATCCACCAAACATTAACCAAAGTTGAATAATAATAATTATGAGGGATTACCTCTAACACAATTATAAAAATTGATCCCAGACTATAAATGGGAGTCTCATGGATATAATCCATATATTTAAATTTGAAACACTTTGTGTGGCCATTCTATCTATTTCCATTTAATTAAATGAAACCATTTAGTTCAATAATCATAGAAAATACATTTCATAGTTAATTCAATCACATAGATAGTGTTATGGTCATTTAAAAATTTACATAATAGAGGGTAAATATTCCAACACACCCTAAGGGGTGGTATCTAAGAGGTAGGAAACCTTAAATAGTTTGATACGGGCCTATGGGAGTATCTAACAAGGTTCAATTAATTAAAGAAGGAATTTCTCATTATAAGGAATCACACAAGAAAACTATAGTGTTTCGAGCATTGGAAAAATATTTTGAAAACAAAAAATATTTTACGGAAAAATTTCTAGACCGCTTACCTTTGGATTTTAGTGCGCTCCTTAACTTGTGTTGGCCTTTGAATTATACTAAAACTAGAGAAATCAGATGAACGAACTAATGACCTAAAAATATGCCATAAAATCATTCACTAAAATTGTGCAAGAGATGTGAAGATAAACTATTTTATGAATTATGAATATTAGGGACCTTACCATTTCAAATCCAGCAAGATTTATGGTGATGAAAAAAGAGATTGGATGAAATAGTTACCAAAATCGTTAGCAAGGATGAGGGAAGCTCCTGGGAGAGGAAAGGGTGTTGCACGTCCGCTGGAGAAAGAATAAAAAGAATAGGAGGGATACAAAATTTCAGGGGAAATGGTAAAATTACACCTCAAATATGGGTTTGCATGGTTTTTTTTGCATGGTTGTCCAAATTGTGCCCAACTATTCTCCATCCAATGTCCAAGACCCCCCCCCCCCCATGGGATAGTCACACGGTTGTCCACATTGTCTCTAACTGAACTCAATCTAATGTCCAAGACCCCCCCCAGGCTAGTCGCACGGTTTGACTAACCATGAACAACCCATGTGAAAAGCCTTTGTTACAACCTATGAAGCTCCCACATAGGCATGTGGTCTAGTTTTCACAATTTCATAAAAATAGTGTGGCCTCTCCTATGCACTTGGTTACCTATATGGTTCATTGGCACAGTTAGAACTAATAGTCCACTAACAGTGCGGCTCAATATACCTCTCCAATTTATATAAACTTAAGATCCAATCAAGTATTAGACTCTATGGATATCTTCTATAAGCCTTAAGTAATTTTTACCCAGAGACAGGAATGAATTAAACTAGAAAATAATGATCTATACCTTCATGAATATGTGGGTCATTAAAACCTCCTCTCCTTAAAGAAACTTATCCCTTATCTTCCCTTTCGTGGGTAAAGGGGGTAAATCTAGAAAATCTCTGGACACTAAGAATATATGTCATGATACCCCTCCTAATTTTCATCTTGTACATGAACATGCTTCTATAACACCTATACTAAAGGAAATTACCTACCTCAATTTGTACTCACACTCAGATCCACGATAAGAATGAATCACTCCTCGAAATAAGAATCATCATCTAACTTATCCTTATCAAGTTGTAGAATATGTGATTGGTCCGTATGATACTGGAAAAACTTAGAATTAAGAAAATATCCATGCATATACTGATATCTCTAAGGAAGTTCTATTTGGTAATCACCTATCCAAATTCTCTCAAACAACCTCAAAGGATCCAACAAATTGACGTGAAATATTACCCTATGACTGAATTCATCAATGGACCAACCTAGGGAAAACTCACAAGAAGACTCATTCCATAACCTCAAACACAAGAGGTCATCGATACTAGTTTTCATAAGACTATAACTTGTATTGGGCTATCAATATATGCTTCCTGACCAACTGGACTTACGCTAAAGTCTCTTGAATAGGACATGGTCCAAGAAAATCTATCTCCCCATCCTCTAACTAGAACATAGGTGTTCTGAACAAACTAACATATAGGTCCTCATAAGGATCCATCAAGATGGTACAATGAAAGTTTTTATTAAAGATAACCCAACTAGGGGTATGTGTTTCTCCCATGAACCCCAAAAGTCAAGGACACATGCACACAACATGTCTTCTAACACCTGAATCATGTACCCTATCCTTCTATTAGTCTGTACCAAATTGGAAATGATCAGAAGCACATATATACCCAAGGCCTTCTATAACACCTACCAGAACAACGATGTGAGATGATAATCCATATCAATTATGATAGTCCATAGATATCCATGATGATATACGTCCTCTCTGACATATAAACTACCAAGAACATCTACCAAAAAGGTATCTCAAAAATATATGAAATATTTGAACTTCATAAAATTATCACCAACTACACAAGTTGTATCATTTGCTTAAGACGGTATAGGAAATCTAGTAAAAAAATCCATGGAAACACCATCCCAATTCAACTGGGTAATGTATAAGGTCTATATAAGTCCTTTCAGTAATTTTTGTTCTACCATCACATTTTTGAAGTTGGACCACTATTTAGAAAATATATCTATTTTCTATTTCTTAACATGCCACCAATACTAGATATGTAAGTCTCAATACATATTTGTGAAACTAGGATGTTCCAACTTAACTAAGTATTGAGATTTTTGCATCAAATCCTCTTAGATGTATGCCGAGAACAAGATATTTCTATGTATGTGTAAGGTATCTTCCTCATCCATGGTAAAACTAGAAGATATATCATAATATGAGTTACATTTCCTCAAGACTAAAGCCTTAAAATAGAAAATATGCCTCATTATTACCCATTCCTGAAGGGTAGAGGTCACTACCAAGGGTGAAAATACATTCTTACCCTGATTCACCTAAAAATACACATGTATCTCGGAAAAAAATTGCATGATCTTCCACTAACCACTATCTTTTTAAACTGAATGTGTATGAGCCATCCAGATTAGAGCATCATCTACATCATTTCACTTCACAATCATAGAGGCATTCTCAAAATCAAAGGATTGTAGGTATTCAACCCATCAATGCTACCTTAGATTCATATCACATTGTGAAAAATTATACTTTATGATTTTTAATCAATGAATACTATGAAATGTTCCCCAAGTAAATAATTCATCAAATAAAATAAATCCCGAACTATAATATCTAGCTCATGATTGTATTTTGGGTAATTCTTCTCATGTTTCCTCAATTGAAGTGACTCGTATTATATGACTATCTCTACCTACATCGTAACATCTCCTAGACCAATACATGATGTGCAAAATAAATTGTTTAGTTATTTCTTAAATCTAGAAGTATCAACATCAGTGATGATGTTATCCTCCCTTTCGACTCCTGAAAATTTATTTCATAAGATTCTTACCATAAAAAATTCAAACCATTCCTTGTAAATCAAATAAGAGGCACTATATAGTGTGATACATCTCAGATGAAGCATCTATAATACCCAACTATCACAAAAAAATTGTGTTTATTGAATATGTTCTTAGGCTTCTCCTAGGAAACTACAACTCTCACCTTCTATGTGTCTACACATACTCTGGAATCGGGGATGATATAAACTAATAAGTGGAATTTTTCTATCCAAAAGATCAATTTAATGAGCTTAACAAATATTTGGTGACCTCTTAGTGTATTCAACACAGTATTAATATTTTTGGTAGGGTTATTATAAGAGTAAGAAAGCATTATGATTTAACCTAGAACGACTACCATGCATGAAACCAGATATGGGTCAAAACCCAATTCATCAGAGACATGAAAACTATTTGCACATTCTTGAGACTGAATTACATTAAAAATTACTCATCAATACCCTACCTACTCTAGAAATTTTTATGAGGCTTGTTTTTTGTCCTGAAACACACTTGATGATATCCTGAAATCAAATAAATCATTTAAAACACACTTGATCCTCCTAGCTAGTTGAAGAGATCGTCTATTCAAGGAAGTGGAAACTCATTCTTAATGAGTAGTTGGTTCAGAAATCATAAATCAAAAATATTCCTAAGGGTACTATCCACAATCTATAAAAATAGGATCTGTAAACCACATTTAGAGGTACTACGTTGAAAAAAACATTTAGCCTCATCATCATCCAATTTTTTCTTAAGTTATAAATGATTTATAGGTTTAATCCTACAGAGAGTAATGGACATTGGTTCTACTATTATCACTAGATCAATGGTTAATTCTACCTATCTCATTTGATGTATCCTAAAAGATTAATCAAGTAATAAATCCTTGAAACAATCCACCGTATGGGAGAAAACAACATTTCATATTCCCTGATCATCCTTGAAAAGATAGGAAATCTATGTTCTCACTCTTCCCAACCCTTGATGGTTAGTCCAATAATGAGACACATGGACAAATAACTGTACCATGTATATATGTATACTACCCTCTGGTGATGTAATCATCACCCTCCAATTATAGCAATCAATATGGGCTTGATGGGGAACTAAACATTTCATCCCAATGATTACATAAAACCTTATCAGGTCGAGGGTGAAAATATCCCACCTGAACAAGTATCCAGGAATCTCAAGGGGAAAATCGTTACATCTTCGAACACTCTATGACCGAATACCCAATGGCTTATCAAGTGTCATAATGTTATGAATGTATTCTATCTAGAGGAACAAACCCGCTAGAATTTCCTTGGATATAAAGTCATTTAATGCACCTATCTCGAATAAAACAGACACAGTCATATATATTATTAGAATAATACCTCAAACAGTATATGGTCTGACACTCTTCTACTCTAGCACATGTTTCACTGAATGTAACTACCCTATATTGTGACCTTGAGGTACAACATGACTAACCTATGTAGGCCCATTATGCTTATGATTTAATTCTTGATTCTGATTCCCTATGCCTCTACCACCTATTTTTTATAAGAAACTGATAGTAATATAAATTCTTCAATGGATATGTACTATTATACCTCCATTGAAACATGGGATAGGTGTCGATCCTCCCTATATAGGTAATGGTTAAAAATTCGTTCAGATATGATGGATATTATCAATCCTACCATATCCTTTACACTTTATTGGATCTCTCGTAACATATGGTTTCATGTGTCTCGACTTCCCTCGCTAATGAAATAAAATGACCATACCGGTACAATTTTAGAGATTCCTAAAACCCCCATGAGAAACCTCAATGTGACACTTCTTTCTTCGAGAATACCTCTAGTAGGTCTAGGTGCAGAACTTTCTGGGCTCGCATTGTCAGCTTCCATCAAATTCCACTCAATAGTGAGGGACTGGTTGACTTTGTCATAAGTAATGTACAACCAAATGATATTAACCTATGAATAGATGGTTTATAAAAGTCCATCCTCTAAAATCCTCATAGTCATGAGTTATTCTCTATCTGCGGTTGGTGTATAACATTTCATATCAGTAAAATGAGAAGATTACTCTATTGAATACATGGATACCTGCTCCAAATTCATCAGATACCTTTCTCATCCATCCCCTAACATTTGTGAAAAGAAATAATCATAGAATACAATACTAAAATATCTCTAGATCATGTATTGATGTTAGTATTTCTGGGTAATTACATCCCACAATCTCTCAACAGAACCCAATAGATATACGAAGAGATCTTGACCCTATTCTCTAGATGCATCTCTAGATCCTTGAATATAGAATGAATATCCTCTAGACATGATTTTACAACCCCAATTCCACCCTCCCCCAAACATTTTTGAGGATTCTGATTCTAAAATTCTAAAGTCAACTCTTCCATAGTTGTGTAAAGTCAAGAATAACCTTGTATAAATTGTAACATATGGTGAAAACCCTCTTGAAATTTGGAGGTGATTACTATAGAAGGAAGAGTAGGTGGTTACATATTTTTCAATATATTAGGTATCATTAGTGCCTTAGGGCCCGCTACCTCTAGTGCATGTTCTTCACCAGCTTATTTGATTATACCTTGAGGCTATAACGGTGGAATGATTCTTCAATTCCAAACACATGACTCAAAAAAATTATTTATTTGTTGAAAATATCACTAAAATATAATATGACTGGTATGTAGCCTTTATATATAAAAGGTCACACCTCTCTACCTCCTCCAAAATACAGGTCTATGTGGTAAATGAAAACCATAACAGGAAGAAAAAATCAGAAAAGACACCCCCAAACTCCCACTAATAAGGCTAGGTCTGGGTCTAGGTCTCATGAAACCTAGTATATGTTTTATTATATAGAGTTTCAATTTCATGGTATAGAAGAGAACAACCTTTAATTTTCAATTATTCACCCCATTTAGTAGTAACCATTTCATTTTAAATGTGTAATTTCATTTATGATTATAGTCTTTTATGTGTATATATATATATCAGAGTGCAAAACTACTAGGTCCGTAACCCACGACATGGTATAATTGGCCAATTAATGTTTCATCATCAAACTATATTGGAAAACACAAAATAGATTGATATAGAAACAATAATTAATACAATTATTTGTCCCTAAAATATGTTTCATCACATTTCCATATACATATATATTCAAGGTACTAATGATATGTTGCGGTAAATGCCGGTAGAAAGTAAAAGTTTAATGGAAAATATGTGGAGTAAAAGTCCTAAAGTGCCTATGATGATGCCTGAGATGAAAGTTACTTACCCTAATAGGACAAAGATAAAATATTAAATCATTATTGAAATAACAATAACTTTACTCATCATGCATATTACCCAACCATGAAATATTATCAAATGTAATATGTGGAATCCAATAATAACAATAACACATCCCATGTAATTTGGGTTTCCCCTATACATGGGTTAGATAATCCCAGGAAAAAGGCTCATTTCCAAATTCTATTACCTTCATAGTATCCTATCTAATAGCCAAATATATGGAAAATGTAAAAAATAAATCCTTTAATACCACTTTGTAACATCCTGACCCAGGATCTACTTAAATGGTGCCTTGGGACTATGGATCACATGGCCTCAAGCTTGTATCCTTTTATGAAAGAGGTTGTCAATTAGAAGTTTGGTTCTAATGGGGTATGGTGGGGAGTCTATGCCCTAATTTCATAGTGGGTAAATGGTGTATAATAAATTAAATGTCAATACAGGAATCATATAAAATAACTCGAACCCCAAAAGAAACAAATACCATAAATAAACACAACAAAATGGAAATAACTATGAAGCAGTAATAACCAAATTCGATAGGATGGGTCATGTACAATATTATGTTGTTTTAAGTTGATGCGAAAAAAGGGAGACAAGGGATATAGGTAACAATCATATACAATATACTATAAAAAACCAAATGGATAAAAGAAAATTGTAATAGCATAATGAGCATACACTTAGACCTCTTCTGCAACACTCTATATAATATGTAAAACAGATCAAGCATTCATGACATGGTGTTGGTTATTATCAACACCCTAAAATCATGATGCTTACTCTGGAACCAAAGGAAGCCTGAGTAGGGTCTGAAATAACCTATGTATGCCACCACCAATGGTGTTTGGAATAATTCATTCAATATAAATATCATAGAGGTGTGCATGTATAAAAGATAACAAACAATATTGAGAAATTAATACTTGTCATATCAGGTTCCTATTAGAAACCTGGAAGACACTAACTCCTTCGACATTGGCTGGTGAATGAATAATTATAATACCCATCCATAAACAATAATAATCATGAGTTTTTTCAAGAATTCACATTGAGGATCTTTTTAGGTTTACAGTTTTAGAGAATTAGGCCGTAACTATTACATTACACCTCAAAAATTGAAAAGTAGTAACTTCTACACTATCTAATTTTTTACAATAATAAAACTATTTAAATAAAAAAAGAGTTATTTTCTTGACATAAATCTTCTTGAATACTTTTTTTCTCTTACCCTTCCTTATACCCTGTGAAAATCATTTAAAAACATAGGGTTAGAATAAAAATCTTAGTAAGGGTTATAAAATAAGTAAAGAAAACATTATCCCATAAATACATAAAAATGAATGAAATCATAATTCTCAATAAAAAAAACAAAATCATTTTAACTTACCACATTAAATCATAATATTTTTGAATAACACATAGAAATCATATATCATAAAGGTATCTTGTGGCATCCATTACATACGTTGTAACATTCACAGCTATATAGGGAAATATATTTGGAATAACCATCATAGTATATTCCCTAAATCTATTAGGAGAAACATTCAAATTCTCATCCATCACATTACCCAATACATTTGAGAGAAATCTTGGGCTCACTCACCTGAGTTTTATCACATAACCATCCGTATACGTAAAAAAATCCCAAGAACCATAACATAATCATAACACATGAAAAATCATAAATGAATGATAACATTTCTATATTGCAATCAAAATATATCAATTCATGTTATTGACATAATCAATCCATTATAAAAATAATTTTCAATACCAAAATACATTAAAATTGTATGTGTTATTTCTTTTCCTTGTAAAAACATTATGGCTTGTTGAGGAACCCAAATATAAAATAATGTTCGCAGTGGCAGAAAGGTCGTTGTCACTACGTACGTTAAAAAGAAACCTTCTATTTGTCATATAGTAAAATTATACATATAAAAATACACCCTTTTAATGAAATTAAAAGTCAAAAGGATTTATACACCAAATAAAAGAAAGATGCGTATAAATCAAAATATGCCTTAATAAAAGAAGATTGATACAAAGTCCCTTACCTTGTGTTTGGAATGTACTGTTCATTCTTTGTCTCACTGAATAATAAACATAAGTTAATTTCTACTTTCTTCCAAACCCATTTCAAGTTTATTATTCATTTTATATAACTTATTACAATGTTATAAAAATACATAATTATTTTAGTTAATATCAGTTGTTTGTCGATATTGGGTACATGAGTCAAAACTGAACTTCTTATAATTACGAATTGTCCCTATGGTCAAAAATATATATATCTAGTATGATATTCATGATTTAAATATCATATATATCCAGTATATATATGTATTTATAATAGTACATAACATTTGTAGATAAGGAATGAAATTAACCGTTCAAGGAGATGGTAATCCGTACATACGCAAGAATGATAATTTCATTTATTTTTTATATTTAATGTAATTAAAACTAAATTATAAAAATTTATATTATAATTATGGTATATATAAGTTAATTAAAACCATACATTATATGTTCCATGTATGTCATGAATGAGTTATGTCACATTGAGGGGGTGGTAGTCCACACTTCCTCAAATGGAATTATCGTATTTAACCATTATGGAAACCATAAATATATGATATAAATGAAAAATAAAGAACCATGTAGACAATATAAATATAATATATATCACATATAAATGCACTTCCAACATAATGGACACCATGAGCGGTGGTAGGGAAAAATCTAACAATTATCGTTTCGTGAGGCAATAGTTCACCGTACACAAAAGCAGTATGTTTGTATCCATTATATTGAGGTGTGTGGAAGTGTAGTTAGAATAATCCTCATAAAAACATCCTAGTATATTTAAGATAATTAATTTTTTATAAAATAATTAAATAAATAGATTTTAGGGGGTTGGATATGTAAAATAAATGAATGAATCTTGAGAGAATACATTACCTCAAATTGGGTAACTCCTTTTGATTTATGCTAAAAGGATTTATTGAATTACCTTCTTCCTAGGTTAAGGAATCATAGAGGAAGAAATGGATGTTATAAGATTATATGGGTAGGGTTTGGAAGAGCCAATGGGAAATTAGAGGTGTTATTAAGGGTTAGTGGTGATTCCCTTTTATAAGAGGGACAAGGGGTACTTTAGGAAGACATTGAAATATTATTTTATTATGAAATTATTTTCTCGTTAAAAAGGACCAATACTCATTGAATTAATATATAAGTTGATTATTGTTCGAAATCCTCTCAACCAATGGGTTTTAGACAAGTTTTGTCCCAATTTTATCCTTATCATTTAGCTTTAACCCCTAGTTAGCTAATTTAACTCTTACAACATTTTCTTCAATATTCAAACTATATGGTTAATATAGGTACTATAAAATGAAAATAGGGCCTGAAGTGGTTGATTAATGAAATGATGAACCTAATATAAGTCATTTTGTGTAATATTATATTTTTAGGACTATTAAATCATTTAATAAAATAGTATTTATTTAAAACTCATTAATGTCAATTTTCATATTATTAATATCATGATTTTTTAAATCTCTATAACAACATGATTATTTCAAAAAAACTTCATTAATTATAAGATAACAAGTCATAAGAATACCTAAAAAAATTTATGACATAAAATGTTTTAAAAAAATTATTTTATTTTTTATAATCACATTTGTTTAAAACAATCATTAATAAGGTAATCACTATATCATCATTGTGTAATATATAAATTTTTTTATTCAATGTATAAAAATTATAAATAAAATACCATGAAGTATGAAATATTTTGATATTTATAATGACTATTTATAGTAAAAAATATCACACATATAACCCCATATAAAAATTGTTTTAGTAAAATATAAATGTTTATTTTATATTTTCATTAACATTAAATTGAAATCAATTAAATGTCATTTTCACACACACGTGGCTCCATGGGGTCCTAAAATCGACCAAAGGATTCCCATGGTCACACATATCTCATTAAATAGGATTAGGACATCTGTTAGGGTAATTTAATATTATTATAATATTTTTTTCAATATTAACCAGATTTAAACCTTAACAATGGTAAATAAAATATTTATTGAAGTTAATATTAATATTGTCAAAAAATAAAAGGAAACTATTTATAAAATATAGACACCATAGTTCCAAATATGGAATACATTTTTACAAATTCAAATCAGATAAATTTCATAAATTAATTTAAAATTAATTTTCGTTGTCAAAACTAAAAGCGTGTTTTTAAGAAGTAAAAACTACCAAAAGATTGACATGTGTTTATGTCCAATTAAAAAGGAAAATCACATTTAATGACCAACATTGGATTAAATGATAAAAAATAAACTAATTAAACTTTAGAAATAATTAAAATAAAAATCTAACAATATAAATAAATTTTATGTAAATGTAGTTTTGAAATAAAATGCGGCATTTTTTTAGTATTCATTAAAAAATGAACTTTATCAGAAAAATACAAAAAAATTATCCAAAGTAAATTTTTATGTCCCACTTCGAAAAAATAAGTTTATTTTGTGAAATGGAATATATAAAGGTGAAAAAACTATATTTAAAAAGGGTTCTCCATCAAAAGGTTCTAAACAACCTTTTAATGAATATTAGAGTATTTCATGCTTAAAATTGGATTCATTCTTATTTTAAGCATTTAAAATTTATTGGATAAATGTAAATACTTTTAAAAAACATGTGTAAGAAAATTTTAGTTAGTTATGTTCATTCCCACCCATGAGACGACTATGTGTTAACTATAATTTAAAATAATAATAATATTATTTTATTTTTTGGTATAACTCAACTTTGTGTGAAAATGTAAGATTTCAGAGAAATATGTTGTTGTGTATTGAGTGTGATATTATACATAGAATCCCCTTTGAATTAAAATTAATATTTAATTCACAAATATTAATAAATATAAAAATGTCATATTCTTTATTAACATGGGATGTTACATCCCTCCCCCTTTTTGGGAATTCCATCCCCTTAATTCTATTAAATTATCAAATAATTGGGGGCATTTGTCCCTCATAGCATTTTCATATTACAATGTTTCCTCTTTAACCATATGGTTTTTTCACAAAACATTTACCTAATGAATTAACTCATTCCACAACACTTTCTCTATTCAGTCAATAATATGGACTAGTTTTTTCATCATATTAGATATTCTCTTCTATCTGAACTACCTCCAGAACAAACTGTTCCATCACTATAACAAACTATTCAGTTTTGATTTCGACCATCACATGTTGTTTATTTCAAAGGTTGTTTTCCTATTGATCTCATCCAATCATATCTTCCCTGATTCCTCTACAGCAAACCATTCTGAACACAGAAATATCTTAGGATAAGAAACATGGTAATCTTCAAATGCTATATTATTTCAATATTACCATAAAATAAAAATAATTTCTAGATATTAATTTGACAATATCAAAACTCCTAAAGTTGTCTAAACTGACATTTGATTCCAACTATAAGGCCTCAGCCTTAAACATTTCATAATCTTGAGTTTGGTCAAGAAATGATATTGAGGATCTCTTTAGGTTTAGATTTTTATAGAATGAAGACATAACTATTAGATTACATCTCAAAAATTACAAAGTAGACACTTCAAATCTATCTATTTTTTTAAATAATAAAACTCCTTAAAGAAAGTGAGAGTTATTTTATTGATATAAATATTATTGAATACTTTATTTCTCATACTCTTTCTTATACCCTATAAAAAATATTTCAAAAACACGGGATAAGCATAAAAATCTCAGTAAGGGTTATAAAATAAGGATAGAAAACATTAGCCCATCAATACATAAAAATCAATAAAATCATAATTATCATTCATAAAACATAATCTGTTTAACAAATCTCATTAAATGATACGATTTATGAATAACACATAGAAATCATAAATCATAAAGATAACTTATGGAATCCATAACATACTTATGTTCTATCTTTCACAGCTACATAGAGAGTTACATTTGGAATACCCATCACAGTATATTACCTAAATATCTTAGGAGAAACATTATTGTTTTCCTCTTTCATGTTACCAAAATCATTGGAGGTCTATCTTGAGCTCACCCACCCTTGGTTTATTGTGGAACCACCCATATATGTAAACAATACCCATGAATTGTAACATAATCATAACATATGAACAAGAATAAAGGAAAGATAATATTTCCACATTACAATCATAAGATATCAGTTAAAGATATTGAAATAATCAATCCATTATCAAAACCATTTTAAATTTGAAAATAACTAAAAAGTGTATGTCTTATTTATTTTCTTATTAAAAACATTACATCATGTTAAGGAAGCCAAATATCAAATAATGATTGCGGTGACAGAAAGGTCATTATCACCGCATACATTAAAAAGAAACATTCACTTTTTCATTTAGTAAAATTCTACATAGAAAAATATTCCCTTTAAAATAAATTAAAATTAAAAAGGGTTTATACACTATACAAATGAAATTTTCATATAAATCAATATATTCCTCAATGAAAGGATATTGAGACAAAGTACCTTACCTTGTGTCCGACATGTATTGTTCATTCTTTATCTCCATGAATAGTAAAACTATGTTAATTTATACTTTCTTTAGAGCCTTTTTCAAGTTTACTATTCCTTTTATATCACTTATTATGATTTGTTAAAAATTACATAATTATTTATTTAATATCGGTCGTTTTGTCGATATTGGGTACTTGAGTAAAAACTAAACTTCATATAATTACAAATGGTCCATGTGGACAAAATAAAATTATCTCTAGTATGATATTTACTATTTAAATATCATATATATCCAGTATATATATGAATTTATAACAGTACATAACATTTGGATATAAGAAATGAAATGCACTGTTCATGGAGATGGTAAGTTGTATGTACGCATTAACACTAATTTTATTTTTTTCATATTAAAAGGAATGAAAATTAATTATAAATAGATATATTATAATTCCTTTATAATATTAAATATATTTTTATTAAAACCATCCTTTATATGTTCCATGTATGGCATGAATGAGCCATATCAATTTGAGGGGGTAGTAGTCCGCACTTCCTCAAATGAAATTATCATTTTTAACCATTATGGAAACCATAAAGGTATTATTTAAATGAAAAATAAAGATGAATATAAATAATATAAATATAATATATATCACATATAAATTCACTTACATTATAATTGCCACCATGAGAGGTGGATGAGAAAAATAAAACAATCATCATTTCGTGAGGTACTAGTTCGCCGTACCCAGAAACAATATGATTGTATCCATTAGATGGAGGTGTGTGGAAGTGTAGTTATAATAATTATCAAAAAAAATCCAAGTATATTTAAAATACTATATTTTTTATAAAATAATGGAATAAAAATGGTTTTGGGCATTGGAGAAGGAAAATAAATGAAAGAAGCTTGAGAGAAGACATTACCTCAAATCGGGTATCTCCTTTTGATTTAAGCCAAAAGGATTTCATGAATTTCCTTATTCCAAATTTGAGACTTCTAAGAGAAATATAGGGATTTGGGAGCTTATTTGGGAAGATGTAGGATGAGACAATGGGGATTGAGTTGTGTCATTAAGGGTTAGAGGTGATTCCCTTTTATAAGAGGGAGGATGGGTACATTAGAAAGGCATTGAAATATTATTTTATTATAAACATATTTTTGGGTTCAAAAGGTATAAAACTCATTTAATTCGAAGATAAGTTATATATTGTTCGAAATACTCTCAACCAATAAGTTATAGACTATTTTTGGCCCCATATTTATCCATATATTTTAGCTTTAACCCTTAGTTAAATAATTTACCTCTTACCATGTCTTCTTGTCTATTCATACTATATGGTTAATATAGTTACTATAAATACCAATAGAACCTCAAGTGGTTCGTTAATGACATTTTAAACCTCATATAAGTTATTTGGTACAATATTAGATTTTTTGTACAATTATATCATTTAATAAAATAGTATTTTTTTTAAAAACTCATTTATGTCAGTTTTCATACTATTCATATCATGACTTTAAAAAAACATAACATGATTATTTCTAAAATAAATCATTAATTAAATGATAAAAAGTCATACTAATCCTTAAAATTTGTGGATTTCATAAAAAAATTCAAATTAATTTATTTTATTTTTTATAATCTCATTTATTTAAAACATTCATTAATAAAGTAATCACTACATCATCATTGTGTCATATATAAATTTATTTATATGATGTATAAAAATTATAAATAAAATACCATGATGTAGGAAATATTTTTAAATTTCTAATGACTATTTATAGTCAAAATTATCACTTATATAACCGCATATAAAACTCGTTTTAGTAAAATATATATGTTTATGTTATATTTTCCATTACTTTACATTAAAAGTAATTAAATGTCATTTTCACACACAAGTGGATCCATTGGGTCCTAAAATTGACCCAAGGATGACCATGGTTGGACATACCTCATCCAATACGATTAGGACACCTGTTAGGGTAATTTAATATCACTATAATATTATTTTTTTACCATTATTTACCAGATTTACCCCTTAAACATAGTCAATAAAATATTTACTGAAGTAACTATTCATAATGTCTAAATATAAAAGGTAACTATTTACAAAATTTGGACCTCCTGGCTCCAAATATAGAGTCCATTTTTCAAAATTCAAATCAAATATATTCCAGAAATTAGTTTAAAATTAATTCTTGTTGTCGAAGCCAAAAGCGTGTTTTTAAGAAGTAAAAACTACCAACAGTTTGACATGTGTTTATGTACAATTAAAAAGTGAAATCCATTACAATAACCAGTATTGGATTAGATTATAAAATCATAATCTAATTACACTTTAAACCCAATTAAAAGTACAATCTAACTATATAAATAAATTAGATGAAAAGGAATTTTTGAATTAAAATACGGTATTTTCACTATTTATTTAAAAAATGAACATTATCAGAACAATACAAAAAATTTACCCAAAGTAATATTTGATGTACCCATTATAAAAATAAGTTTAGTTTGTCAAATGGAATATATAAAAGTGACAAAACTATATTTAAAAAGGGTATTCCATCAAATGGAGGTAAATCAAACTATTAAAGAATATTAGAGTATTTCATGCTTAAAATAAGATTCATTATTATTTTAAGCCTTTAATATTTTTTTGATAAATTTAAAGATATTTAACAAACATGTATAATCATATTGTAGTTAGTTCTTCTTATTTCATCCAATATAACAGCTATGCGTGAACTACCATTTAAAATAATAATATTATTATATTATTTTTTGGTATAACTCAACATTGTGTGCAATGTAATATTTCGTAGAAATATGTTGGTGTGTGTCTAGTACACTATCGGACATAGCATCCAATGTAAAGTAAAATCAATATTTAATTCAAAAATATTAATGAATATGAAAATTTCATATTCTTTATTTACTTGGGATGTTACACAAATCCTAGTAACCATTTATTTATAGTCATATATATATATATATACATGTATATACACTCTATATGTGAGGACATTAAAAGGAATATAAATTGAAAGGATATAACTTAATTGTCGATAACATGTCTAATGAGCAATATGCTATAACAAGAGTACTATCCCTGAATATCGTATGAATATGAGACTTCATGATCTTCACTTGATATGTTGGGGTGAGTCTTCAATCCTAACACCCAATGTAAAATTAACATGGAATTTCATGCCCATCATTAAAGTATAAGTAATGGTGTGACACTTAATTCCCATCACCAAACGTAAGGGATCTTGAAATTCCATTCTCACCAAAACCATTAACCACTTTACACCAACTATTAACCATGGTATAATAATAATATTGATTAGGGATTATATCTAAATCCATTAAAAACATTTTCCACTATCTAACAATGGGAGTCACAATGATACAATCCATATATTTAAATATGCAGCAATTGGCATGACCTTTCCACCCATTACCATTTAATTTAATTAAACCATTCAATATAACAAGAAAGGAAAATCCATTTTAGAGAAAGTGTGTAAAATTAGATTTAAGAAACCTATAATAATTTAATATGGAACTATGACAGTTTCTATCAAAGTTCAATTAATTTAAGAAGGAATTTCACATTTTAAGTGATCGCATAGAAAATAATGATGTGTGGATAATAACAAAATACTATAAAAACACCCAATATTTAAGGGAAAAATTACAAGACCACATATATAGGGTTTGTAACACTCTCCTCATCTAGTGTCGGCCTTCAAATTGAGAAATAATAGGAGAAATCAAATGAAAATACAAATGCCAACAAAAATTCCATAAGATCTTGTACTAATATAGTTAAATTTATGGGAAGATAAACAACAACATAAATAAAGAGGATTATGGAGCTTACCATTGAGTGTCCAATATGAATGAGGGGGATAAAAATTAAGATCGAATGGGGATTTATCAAAATCTATAGAAATTAGGTGGTAGAGCTCATTACAAATGAAAGGGGTGTTACGCGTCCGCTAGAGGATGAAAAAAGGGATAGGATTGTTAAAATATTTCTGGGCAAGAATGGTAAAATCATCAATTAAATATTGTGTCTCATGGTTTAGTCGTATAGTTAGCCAAACCATGTACCAAATGTACTCCATCCAGAGTCCAGTAACCCTCTTCACATGGGTTAGGTGCACTATTTGACTATTATTGCAGAATCCATATGAAGATACTTTACTACAACCTCATAAGAATCCAAATAGGTGGGCGACCTCGCTCCAATTATTATAGAGACACTATGCTACCTCTCATGTTCATTGGGTGCCTTGTATGTTTGAGTAGTACAATTATCACAAACCATGCAGCTCAGTCCACCTCTTCAATTTATAGAAATATAGTCTCTAAACAAGCCAAAAATTCTATCTAGATCTTCCATAATACATAGGGAATATTTAATAATAGAAATTATGGAGTTATTTCATAAAACAATGATCCATAACTTTGTGAAAATTATTATTTTTAAAATGATCTTGAGATAGGATTGGTGGAAGCACCAAGAGATACGCTAACATCACTAATAAATCAAAAATATAAAAGGTGAAAATATACCTAGGGATTAACATTCACTTATTTTCAAATCACATAACCTTATTCCATAACAAAATTCATTGGAATAAGCCTTCATAAATTATAAATTCTAGATTTCACTAATGATGGTTTGCATAAGGTTTCTATTTAATTTGAGATTCCATGATATGAAACTGAATAGATATGAATTTATCTATCATTTCATCAATTGTCATAGGTCCCAATAACTTTAAATCTTTAACTTCAACCTAGAACCTTTGAGTTCTTCACTTCATTCTAAAAGGGGATTCATGTGGAGCCATCTAAATGTTAGACTTAAAGATATTATTGTATAAAAACTCTACTAGAAGAAGGTATTGATCTCAAACACCATTAAAATCTAGAGAATATGATCTCAACACATCCTCTAGGGTTTTAATGGTCCTCTAAAACTATCCTTTTTACTGAGGTTAACAAGATGTACTGAAAGAAAATTATATATCCTAATTCGGGAGAAAACATCACTAGAACTATAAGTTAAACCTTTGATCTCAATCAGAAATAATAGAAAGTGGTTCTACATGAAAACATACCATATATTAAATATATATCCAAGAAGGTTTATCAAGAGAGAAATATTTTCTTTTATCAATGATTTTTACTGAGTTAGTAAGCTGGTCCACTACCACTGAAATCTCATTATGGCATTTAAAGGTTTTTTGAGTCAAATTATTAAAACAATTGAGATATTTCCCACTTCTATTATGGTATGGTTAATAGATCTAACACCCCCTTATAATTATATCTCTCAGCCTTAACAAGATGAAATTCCAATAATTGTGATACATACTCTATAATATCAATATTTATGTTATCCCATTAGAAATGATCTTTCACATCCCAATACATATTTATAAATCTGTAATGTATAAACAATGATTAACCATGAGCATCACCCAATATGTCCTTATTCAAATTTAGAATTTATGGAGAAAATACACAGTTCCTAAATAATATCATTCCATCAAAATTAGGTTTTAAATCATCAAAATTTGTCACCATCTTTTAATGCTCTACATCTCCATTTTGCACCTTTCAAATCTTAAAATGAATAGATGGTTGAACACTCATTTGAGTAAGATAAGATTTATCCTCTTTCATATTTCACGGTATATCTTTCAAAAAACCATAAATATTAGATCTTTTGTGATCCTCATAATAGAAAATCTATTATGAAAATTTTGACTCAATGTATTATCCACCTTGTTTTCATATATAGGGTGGCGTTGTAAAGAGTTTCTGTAGTCTTTAATCAATTCCACCCATATTCTCAGTTGTATATTAAACTATTTTAATGTGAATATATTCTTTAAAATTTTATCCTCATTAAATATGCCAAACCTTCTCTCCAAATATAATGTATCCATTTATTTAATGAAATTATTTCAATTTCTTACTATAGGTATGGATTCAGGATACTCTTTTCATGAAACAGCAATTGGTCTTAGATATAAGATATTATTATACAATTTTTCAGGAGGGTGCTTCTATATCCTTTATTTGATGAATAAATATTGTAACAAATAAAGTTTTTTATTAATTATATTTTTGAAAAAATTAAAAATTTTATACTCGGAATTACAAAAAACACCGTGTTAACCTTGAATTTAACACAATACTACATTTAACTTACATTACATGTGACACTGATTTTTAACAAACCTTGATATAATATTAATTTTATTTTTTAAAAACATATATTATAAATTAATTGTTAAAAATTATGATACGAATTTTAATAATAACTTATTAAATATTAACAATAATTGTTTTATATTAAGATAAAATATTGATAAATGGAACTTTATTTTTTAAAAAGTTTGTATATGTTTGAAAAATAATTTTTTATCAAGAAATATTTTTATTGAATTATATGAAAAAATAATAAATGTTTTATATAATTTTAGAAAATTTATATTAAAATATATATATATATATATATATTTCAAATTTATGTTGGAGTTAATTATTTATAATTTGATGAAAATATAAATTTTCTAGTTAATAGTTATAAATAATAGTTTTTTAGGAATTATTTTTTCATTTACATCTTTTTTAAAAATATAAATTATTTTAAGATAATATTTAAAGTTAAATTTGTTAAAATATATTTTTATTAATCTAATTTGGTTCATTGGAATCAATTTCATAATGAAATTTGATGTTAAACTCTCTCTACTTATGAAAATTTTCCCTTTGAAATCATGCTTTCTCGTCTCATCTTCGAGTTTAATTTTTAATTACATTCGGTCAATTCTAGGGGTTGAATTTTCCAAAATGGATTAAATATTTGGAATCATATTAATACATATTATCTATTATGTTCCAATTTAATGGTGACCATAATGAATAGTAAAAATAGGAAAATTTATTTATCATGGTCAAGGTAAAAATGGGTTTATCGGGGGCTAAACAAAATATATAAGATTTAAAAATGACCCAGAGCATTTCCAAAAATCTATTGGATGGAAATATTTCAATGTTATCACCTATAAGGTTCAATAATGACACATTTTTTAGATTTGTTTCAGATGAAAAATGTGGGTACACCTTATTATTTTCAAAAATACCAAGTGAGTCCTCTCCCCACACTTATTAAAGGACACCCCTCTCCAATCATATTAACAATTAAAAAACAATATTTCATGACATTAACTAAAAAAATACCCTCATATCTTCCCTCATCTCATACTATAATACTTATTTTAATTATAAATCCATCTTAATATTTTTTGTGGTGAAAACCTAAGGAGGATTTCTGAAGAAGAGGCAATGTTCTTCAACAAGAATTTTTATTTTATCTTTTACATCTCTTCCATCACCTCCATAAAATATTTTTAATACAAGATAATATAATAAAAATATTATATTACTTATTCAAATATGTTATTATTATATGATCATGATCTGCATCCATCTCCACTTCAAAATAATAATAATGATAATGTTCCTCATGCGTACAACGGACTACCGCCTCGCAAACTAATATGACACTTTTTCCATAAAATCCTCTAATGGATGGGAATTATGAAGGATATAAGGTATATATATGATATATATAATATAAATACACTTTAAACACATTAAAACATATAAATTTTTAATTTTTATTCCTTGTTGGATATAAAAACATCGATCATGTGTACGACATACTACCTACTCACGAAGCGATGTGATTAATTTTTCACTTACATTTTACATGGAAGGTATTGTGGGATACATTTAATGAATATATGTGTTATATATGATATATAAATGATTCTATAAATGTAATACATTATTTAACTTTTTTCTCTTCATCCATCAAGAATATGGAAATAGTGTTTATGCATATGTACGGCCTACGTTCTCTAGGAACAATGTATTTATTTTCCAATCTATAACATTCAAAGATTACTCAAAAAAATTAATAAATATATATTATATTCATATAATTTTTAAAATTTTATATAAGATTTAACAATTCTCAAATTAATAGTAATGAAAATTAAAAATCAAACCATATGTGAAAAACGAAGTAGATATTACCCGAATAAAATTTAATAATGAATTGTTAATAAAATGGTAATAAAAGGGTATAAGTACATAATATATGATATTATATGAATTATTAAGGTCTATTAATAGATATAAAATAAATTTATATTTGTTATACATAATGATAAATCTATTTTTAGGAAAGAGGAACTCAAAGTGAGAGATTTGTTTCTCAATTTTACTTATCTGAGACATATGTTATGTTATGCACATATTTTATTTTATGATGTGTATAAATAGCCCCATTTACATTTAGTATCATTAATGTTTTTATTCTCATGATATTTAATGTTTTATTTAAAGTTATTCTTTAATTTTGTATTATAATTTTAGGTTACCTTAGTGGGAAGTGTTTAATAATACAATCTCATCATTTATTGGGATTGTTTATAAATATATTTCTTGTGATGAAATCGTATGATACTTATCTCAAGAACGTCATGAAATATTATATACTATGGTTCAGCTATGAGAATACATTTTTTATCTTAATTTTACACTCTCTATGTACTCGTGATTTTAAAATAATTTTTTTGAGAAAAACATTATTTCTCAAATCAGTTGAAAACCCATTGTCTTCCAAAACTATGATTTCTAAAAATGTTTTTCATTTTTTTACATTCTAAAAATTATTAATTAAATAAAATTTTACCAATTTTTGACTTTTATAAAAAATTAATGGAAAATTCTTCTTATTATCCAGACAAGGTATGTTTGGATTTTAATGAAAATATAAAAGGAATCTCTATTTTAGCGTGTATGAAATGTACATAAATTCCAAAATTCATGACCATTTTTTTTGTAAAATGTCCATTATATATTTTCATGTTTATTTTAGAAGAAATTTATTTCCAAAATATTTTATAAATTTTAATTTTATAAAATTCATTTTCATATAAATGTTATTTTCCTCCAGAAATACTCCATGGGATCTTTCAAAATAATTTTCCATCCAAGATGACATACATTTATGTTTCTTAGGTTTTAAGAGCGATATGATCCATAGATAAAATTATTATTATTTTTCTAGATGGTTCATGATTATTATGAAATTATTTTTGTGAAAACTATTTTTCTTTCATGAGTTATACCCTGATAAAATGCTTTAAAAACCCACTTCTTTTTCCACAAGTTTATTATTTAATAAAATGATTATGAATCCTATTTCATCTTCATAGGCTATGATATGATGAAACTTTTTGAAACCCATTTCTTTTCATTGGTTCTTATATGATGAAACTGTTGGGATCTTATGGAACACATACGTATTCTTTTCATTATGTGATGGGTGAGACCAATAACTCTCTCAAATTCATTATGTGAAGATTGGTATCTCATGAGATAAATAGGACTATAATGGTTATTTAATCATGTTTAGTAAGGGACTTTGTCCACTATGATTGTCTTGGGAATAAACCATAACTAAAAGGATGGTTTGGGGAGTGAACGCATTATACTATGATAGTTTTTAAACAATCCTAGACTATTAATAAAAATATTTATATGATTATGTGTATGCGACTAATTTATGTCTTATTCTAATGTTATTTTCTCAAAGATCATGTCTTGAAATTCCATTTATGATTCATGTCTTATGAGAAAATAATATTTATTTAAAAACTCAAGTTTATGATCTATGATAAGAAATGTGTAGTTTTAAAATATTATTATCATGTTTTCATACCCTTTTTCTCATAATATGATGATATGTATCTTGTTTACCCTTATTGAACATCTAATATCACCCTTTCATAAGTTTATTTTTCCCAGGTTAGGATGAAAGTTATTATATATGATATGTATAATATGGGTTCAAGTAATGATTAATATATTGGGAGATTCCATACCTCACTTGTGGACCAATTGTTTACTATTCCATGTTTCTAAAGGCACTAGTCCTAAATGATTTTGGCATGGATAATTATGTTTTCTAATGAATATTCTTCTATTAAGATGGAATATATATGTATGGGAAGTTTGGGTATTTACAGGTGGTATCAGAGAAATTTGTAGTTAACCTTTGGAAACATGGATGACAAAAATTTAGGGGGATCTTTGTGGATATGTATAAGGATTTTTTTAAGGATTTAAGGTAAGGTAAAATTTCAAGGAATTTTCGTAAAGGATAGAGCTAGTGATTTACAAGAAATTGCATCCTTGTATCGATACTAAAAGTGGATGTGGATCTAGTAGAGAGTCACCTAGGGGTAATAAAATTGAAAATGGAACATTGAGATGGACACAATCATCACTTTGTGCACGAAAAAGGGGCTTGATGCACATATGTATTCACATTTTTAAGGTATATGATTTGAAAATTAAAAAACACTTTACAGATTATCAAGATTAATTGTAACAGATTATAACAACGAATGACCTTGGATAAACCTAAGGTCTCATATATTAAAATGTAGGTGTCATTGTTTAAGAATCATATAGGTAATGTTTCATGATTATGTGGTTCCCCACTATAATTATTATTACTTACACTATTCTTTTTAAGCATTATTAAATGGATGGAACGCAAAGGAACTATGTTAATGGTGAGTGTGATGGACAAATCAATGACTTTTTCCCAAGCATCCAAAAGTAATGGGATTAAAAATCTCAATTCTATGATCACACAACTTTATCAAGCCATGAATCCTTCTATACTTAAAAACGACCAAAGGAGGGAACAAATTTTTTTTGAGTCCTTCATGAGGAAACATATACCATATTTCAGTGGTTTTAATAATCCTCTAGTTATTGATAAATGGATCAATACCACTAATAAAATATTTTTGATTCCCTAGTGTTTGAAAAATTAAAAAGCACTTTTGGTTTTCTATCAATTGGATGGTGAAGAATATCAATGGTGGACTCTCATAAGAATAAAAGGGAACGTGATGAAATTGACTCCATGAAGTGGGATGAGTTTATGATAATATTTTCAGTAAGTAAAACCCTATAAATATTGTAACGCCCCTACCCTAGTTACCCAAAGTTGGTGCATTATTAAATAACATTGGCTTGATCACAAAATATCATGTCTCTAAAGACCGATTAGTTCAGTAGCCTTGGTAATAAAAGATACATTCAGAAGTCTTACATTACATCATAAAGTGAAAAACTACAACAAAATAGTCTCCAAAGTCCACACTCATATCCCCTTAGACTATCCCTGCAGGTCAGTCCTAAAATACTTCTTCACATCATGGGAAAAATAAAACATAGAAAGGTGTGAGATCAGATTCCCAGTAAGGATAAAAATATAGCGGAAACTTTCATAAATAAGCATAAACATTTAAGGCAATGTATAACTAAAATAAAAGCCTTTTAAAGTTTAGTTTTAGCATAATATGGAAAAAATAAATTCAAATAATTCCATTTACTTATACACTTGGATATTCTACTAGTCTAATAATCAAATTCAATATCAAACAATTTTCATAATGATGGAATGCATAATTCCATACTTTCATAACCAGATAGTCAAGGCCTTGCACCAAGACTACAAATAAGATTTTTTCAAGGCCTTGTACCAATAAACTAGTTTGTCTCATGAGACCTACCGATGCATCGAGGAGTTATAGCGGGCTCCACCCGTCACATACTAAGTCCAATGCATTCCTCATATGAACATGTTTAAACATAACATAAAAATTCATATTAAAACTAGAATTAGAAATGTAAATACTTTCTCTATAAAACATGAATGGTATAAAAATAACACATCCATAGTCAAACATATCACAAAACCTTCAATATAATATGGAAGTTTTGTATCACAATAAATCAACTTAAAATTAGCTTAAAATCCATCAAAGGATGTTGACATAGATGAAATCAAAACTTTTTGAGAGAAATATCTCTTTTTGGAAATCATTTAAAAGTCATATAATTATAAAATAAAACATTTTCTTTGAAAATATTCTTATAATATTGTAAGGGAATCTTTGATGATTTCATAATGGTGGAAAATAGCCGGACCCATCGTATAAGTTAAAAAAAGACATTCTTACCTTAAATTTGTCGAAAAGGTTATAAAGGACCTTGTTTGGAAAATGATAGAAAGATTCCTTTATAAACATATTATAAAAAGTCTAGCAGGGGTATAAATGACTTTAACCCAAAGTCTATAAAATATTAAGAATGTTTTGAAATAAGTTTTTAAGAAACATGGATGTGGATGATGAAGAGGTCCCAGTAAATACTTACGTAAAAACAACCTCGGATAATAAAGAGATTGTGAAATTAACCCTTACCTTGTAATTTTCCTTATTCGAGGGTAGGTTAACTTCCTGTATAATGGTGAAATAATTGTTATTAAATTATAAAAGAATCATATACATTAATATTATATCATATATATTATTTTAACATTGCTTCGTTAACGAATTCATTTTACTTTATATTATTTGTTATGTGAGTCATATTTTTTAGGGATGGGATGTATATTATTAATATCCATATTTATATCAAGTCTTTAAATATTATTTTTAATCATCAAATGAAAATTAATCGTGAATGGATACGATGAGGAATGAATCTCAATGCGTTCGTGGAGACGGTAATCCGTACGTACGCACAAGCGACAATATCATTATTTTGATATTAAAATAATATATAATTGGATAATATATCATATATAAAGAATAATTATCATGTTATATTTATTATTTAAATAAATTACACATCATTATTATACGCATTCAAATAATAATGTATTGAATAACAATTACACCATGACGTGGAGACAGTAATCCGTACGTACGCATGTATGGTGAAATGTCATTCAAAGGATGGATAGAATAATGAATATGGTTGTACCATATTCATAATCAAATCATAGTATATATAAGATACTGGATTTATTATTTTATAATGGAAACAACAAAGAAAGAGGAAGTGGAAGAAGAAAGAAAATTGAAAGAGGTGATGAAATATTTACCTCTTCTTCGGGTTCTTCCTTTTGATTTGATCAAAAGGGCTCCATAGGTTGGCTTTATGACTAAAATAGGGCCTCTGGGATTAATGGAGGAAAGTTGGGAGGGTATTGGGGAAGGTTTTGGATGAGAAAAATGGCTTTGATGGTGTGAATTAGAGAGAAGGGGAGTGTCCTTTTATAAGAGGGGTGAGGGGAACCTTAGGAAAAGCTAGAAATATTATTTTTTAATAAACTAATTTTCGGTTTCTAATGGCTCCAAAATGGATTTTTTAAAGTATAAGGTGAGTAGGGGTCGCAAAACCACTCAACCAATAGATTTTAGACAGGTTTTGGTCACTATATTAACCTTAATGTTTAGATTTAACTCTGTTAAATAGTTTGACATTTATCATGTCTCTTTGTATTTTTATATTATATGGTTAATAAAATTACTAAATACTTCCAAGAGAACCCCAAGTGGTTAATTAATGATACAAATATCATTATATAAGTCTTTTGGCAGAACCTTATATTTTTAGAAATAAAATATCAATTAATAATATAATATTTGTTTTAAAAACTCTTTTATGTCAATTTTGACAATATTTGGTATTTTGTTTTTGAAAAATTCATAACATCATTATTACATTGAAAAAAATTCATCTAACCAACCCTATTATGTAATATTAACCAAGAAAATTAGTGTAATGCATAAAAAGTCTCAAATTACATTTATTTGTATATTTATAATATCAATTATTTTAATATTTCATTAATTAGGTAATTACAACATCATCATTGTGTCATAAATAAATTAAATTATATAATTTCTAAAAAATAAAAATAAAATACTATTATGTACAAAATCTTTTTATCTTTCTAATTAATATTTATAGTAGAATTTATCTTATGTATAACCCTATATTAAAAATGTTTTAGTTATTAAAATTTGATTTTAACTATTTTAACTCTTCTTTAAATAAAATAACAATAAGTGTCCTAATCTAATCCAAGTTGACCAAAGAGGTTAATATGTTATTAATAAGGTTGTTTTTGGTCGAATTATACTTATATAATAGAATTAGGACATGTGTTATTTTAATAATAATATCATTGTTACCCTTAAATACCCTATTTACTTTTAACCGTGGTAAATAAAAGTAAAAAGTTATTGTTCACAAAAAATTATTTTCATCTTATTGAACCACATTTATATTATTGATATCAACCATGTATCTCATATTATTGAAATTACACTCACAGAAATGATAAAATTAAGTTTTATGTGAATTTTCAAATTCTCCTAGGAGATGGGTAAAAGACGGTGAAAAGTTCAATAAAATTTTTATATATCTAAAATTATTATAAATTGACTCCCATGAACTACGTTGTACTTATATAGGTATTATTTATCTATTTTGACCTAAAATAAATTTATATAAAATAAATAATTATTTAAATAAAATTTTGGTTTTAAACAATAACTCAGTGTTTTTTCACTATTCATCAAAAATTGAAAATTTTCAGAAAAATACAAAAAATTCACCCTAAACTAATTTCAATATTTATAATACAAAAATGAATTCCATTTTTAAATATAAAACATATAAATTTTAATAGGTGGGTATTACTATTCATAAAGGCTAGTTTGATTTGTTGTGGTGTGTGTTAGAACTCAAAGTTGGGTACAACACTCGCTATTGTATTATTCAAAGAGAAGCGTACCGTGGAAGCTTGGGGTGTTACATTCTCCCTTCCTTAAAATAATTTCATCCTCGAAATTTCTAGAATATTAATGCATAAAAATACTCGGGTGGTTCTTCATCATAGGTTCCTCGGGTTCCCACGTTTCCTATTCTATCTTATGGTTTCTCCATAGAACTTTTTTCAGACGATTCGTCCTGTTTCTCAACATTTTTTCACTTGTATAAAGAACCTTGATAGGATCTTCACAATAATATAGATCAGGTTCCAGTTCTAATCTCTCATAGGTGATTACATGCATTGGATCAGGTGTGTATTTTTTCAATAGTTATATGTGGAACACATCGTGAACTTTGGAGAGACTTGGCAGAATTTCTAAATGGTAAGCTACAGCCCCAATTGATTCTAAAATTTCGAAAGGTCTGATGTACCTTGGACGTAATTTTCCATTCTTACCGAAACATATAACACCCTTCCATGGAGATACCTTCATGAAATCATGATCTCCTACCTGAAATTAAAAATCCTTCCTTCGGTTATCAACATAGCTCTTCTTCCTACTTTGAGCTGCTTTGATGTGGTTTTGGAATACCTTCACCTTTTCTATTGTTTCCTCTACAAGTTCTAGGCCTACGAGTTTTCTTTCACCAACATCATCCCAACAGGTTGGAGTGTGACATGTCTTTCTATATAACGCTTCATATGGTTCTATCTGAATACATGAATGGAAGATATTGTTATAGAAAAATTCTACCATAGGTAAATATTGATCCCACATACCTTGAAAGTCAAGTGAGCAAGATCTGAAAATGTCTTTTAAGGTTTTAATAGTCTGTTCTAATTGTCCAGTGGTTGGGGGGTGGTAGGCAGTGCTCAAACGAAGTTCAGTATCCAGGGATTTCTGAAGACTTTTCCAGAATCGTGATGTAAAAAGTGGATCATGATCATAAACAATCGATAGGGGTACTCCATGAAGTCTCACTATTTCATTAATATATAGTCTTGCTAGACGTTCAAGTGGTAAATATTCTCTTATAGAAAGAAAGTGTGTTGTCTTGGTAATATGATCAACAATGACCCATATTGCATCGTTCCTTCTCAGAGTCATTGGTAGCCCCATGAAAAATTCCATCATGATATTATCCCATTTACACTCAGGTATAGGAAGAGGATGCAAGACTCTTCCAGGTTGTTTCCTTCCAGCTTTCACCTGTTGACAAACTATACATCTTAACACAAAATCAAAAATCTCATTCTTCATGTTGTCCCACCCAAAATGTTCCTTCAAATATCTATACATGTTAGTGCTACCAGAGTGTATAGAGAAATTAGAATTATTAGAATCATCCAACAATTACCTTTTTAGATCTGGTATATCGGGAACCCAATGTCTCTTCCCAAATTTCAAAATTCCATCTTCATACACAAAGTCACTAAATCTGCCATCATTCACAGCTTTAATATTCTTTTGAAACTCTTCATCATCGGCCTAAGAACTCTTTATCCTTTCTAGTAAATATGGTTGGCAACCATTTGAAAAAGTATTGATGTTTCACCTTCCGTGTTTATTCCCATATCCATCTTTACTAGATCCATGAAAATATGATCCCTTTCAACTCTCATATTGTTCAAAACTCCATGATCCTTTCTGCTCAAATAATCTTCCACCTTATTTTCCTTCTCTGGGTGGTAGTGTATAGTAAAATCATAATCCTTGAGTAGTTCAAGCCATCACCTTTGCCTCATGTTAAGTCCTTTCTGTGAAAAAATATACTTAAAACTATTTTGATCGGTATATATCTCATGTTTTCACCATAGAGATAGTGTCTCAAAATCATGAAAGAAAAGATTACTGATGCAAACTCATGATCATGAGTAGGATAGTTTTGCTCATGTATTTTTAGCTATCCTGATGCATAGGCAATAACCCTATCATTCTGCATAAGGACACAACCAAGTACTTTCTTTGAATCGTCACTATAAATAACAAACCCATAATTCCCCGATGGTAGAGTTAATATATGATCATTGACTAATCGTCTCTTCAGTTCTTCGAAAAAAATTTCTCACTCTTTTTTCCAAACAAATTTAACCCCTTTAAGTGTGAGCTTCGTTAATGGGTTAGCCAATCAGACAAAATTCTGGATGAAACGTCGATAATAGCCTGCTAAACCAATAAAAATGCATACCTCAGTTATACTCGTTGGTGCTGGCCATTCTTGGATTACTCTTGTATTAGAAGTATCAACAGAGATTCCATCCTTAGAGACAATATGGCCAAGAAAATAAATCTCTTGAAACCAGAATCCACACTTGCTAAACTTCGCATATAATTCATTTCTTCGAAGAGTCTTTAGGATAATGCGCAAGTGATTTTCATGATATTCATAGATTTTGGAGTATACCAAGATATCATCAATAAATACCACTAAAAATCATCAATATATTTCTTGAAAACTATGTTCATTAGATACATGAAAATAGAGGGTGAATTAGTCATCCCAAAAGGCATTACTGTAAACTTGTAATGCCCGTACCTGGTTCGAAATGCTGTTTTCGGAATGCCTTCCTTATTTACACAAAACTGATGATATCCAGATCAAAGGTCAATATTTGAAAATTATTAGCTCAATGAAGTTGGTCGAATAAATCATCAATGTGGGGTAGGGGATAATTGTTCTTTATTGTTATAGCATTGATCTCCCTGTAGTCAATTCACAACCTCATAGATCCATATTTCTTTTTAACAAAAAGAACAGGGGATCCCCATAGAGAAACACTAGGATGAATAAATCCCTTATTACTCAATTCATATAGTTGTTTCTTTAGTTCCAATAATTCTACAGTGGCCATTATATTAGGGGTCTCCGATATGGGCCTCGAACCAGGAATTAAGTCAATGGAAAACTCAATTTCTCATTTTGGAGGATGTCTAGGTAAATCCTCTAGAAAAACATCAACATATTCTTGTACAATAGGTACATCCTCTATTCGAAAATTCCTTTCTTCACCCACAATTTTTTCATTCTCTTCATCCCAAATAATTGAATTTATTTTAGCTACTAGGGGTGGATCTAGATAAGTATTAGGGGGTGAAGATTCTGCTCTAAAGATAAGGTACTCCTTATCATCATTAAAAATTGTAACCTTCTTCTTCTGATAATAAATTTTCACATCATGGTATGAATGCCAATCCATACCAAGTATTATATCAAAATACATCATGGGTATGAGGATGCGATCAGCAGATAAATAATATTTATATGCCTTAATGGGAACCAATTCACAAAACTTTGTTGCAATGATACTTCCCTTAGGAGTTTTGACTGAAAAATCCCTTGTTAAATCAAATTGGAAATATATAATTTTCTTAGAAAACTGGGAAGATATGAAACAATACAATGATCCAGAATCAAATAAAGCATTTACTATACTTGAGGAAACCATTAAATTACCATCCACTACTTCTTTTGGAGATTTAACCTCAACAGTAGTGATAGAATAATCTTGGAATTGATCCCTTGTACTTTTATGTGGTAAGTTCCCTTGATTTTTAAGAAATTCATTCACATAATGCCCACTTTCTCTACAATTTTATCATTCAATGTCAACAACCTCTTTCTTCCCCTTGAAATCACTAGCTTGGTGACCTTTTTCACCACACTTGTAAAGGACTCCCATTCCCTTCAAGAAAGTACCAGAGTGTTTTTTTGTAGAGACCCAAAGCTTGACGTACAAAGACATTACATTACTTTTGCGGAATATCTAATACATAACAAAAATAGACATCAAAGGACTGTAATAGTTTAGTGTCTTTGTAAACTCGAAATATAATCTTCTAATATTGGTGAAAGATCTTCAACATCTCCCATAAAGATCTTCCTTTTTTACCTAAAACCTTTCTTTATATCCTGGAGAAAAGAATACATATAAAGGGTGAGATCAAACGCTCAGTAAGGGTAATCATAGATAAAATAAAACAAACCATATACATTTGAACTTCAAAACATGAAAATAATATTTAAACATCAAAATCTTGAGAAATGACATAAAACATGGCAGTACGTAAGGCATTGATCATAATGGATAATCAATCATGATAAAATAGCATGGGAATAAAGCATGTAATTGTGGTAACCATTAATCACATGTTATGATTTTCATAGTAGCCAAGGCATTACTGCCAAGACCATCTTAGTGGACAAAGTCCCTTTCTGAATCGAGTTCACTCCACGTTCCGGTCCTGGATCACTGAACCGGATTAACTTACCATTCTAGCCATGTCTATCTCATAAGATATAAATATTTACCCAATGCATTGGAGGTAGATATAGGTCCCACCCATATCAAAATGAAATCATTCTTACTTGTTCCACAAAATAAACTTGAAACATTCATCATAACCCAAATAATAAAATGGTTATCATAAACATCATCCCATCATCACATACTCCATATAAAAAAAATGTATATTTCATTATAAGAAAAGTGAAACCATGTAAATCATAGAGACATTATACTTGAAACATACACATATGAAATCATTTCATCTTAGATGGAAAAATGGTTTTGATAAAACAATTGAAATGAATTCTTAACGAAAATATCCTTTCTTATTCAAAATCATTTTCATTTCTCAAAATGACATGCAATTTTAAAAGAAAAGTATTTTTTTTTTGAAAATAGTCATGAAATCTTATAGATTGATCTTCATGAAAATAAATAGTTATAAAACTGTTAGAATCCATTAATGTCGTATATGTTAAAAAACATTCTCATTGTACTTTTGTCAGGAAAGTCAAAAAGTACCTCGTACGGTAAAAAAATGAAATATTCCTTACATACCATGGAGTAAAAGTAAAAATGGGTAAAAATTACTTTAAACATACATGAAACCATTTTTAGAAAATAGGGACATGGATGATTAATATAACCCCAGTAAATACATACGAATAAACAATCTCGGATAAAAATGATATTGGAAAAGTTATCCCTTACCTTAGGTCTGATATGCTTTGTACGTATCTGAATCTCCTGTATAATGATTTAAATAATTTCATTGACTTATTAAATAATCATATTAATTGTTATGAAATCATAAATGGTTCACTTATGAATTTATATTACCCATTCTTTTGTAAATTTCATGTTAAAGCAGCGTTTTGTGTAAAATCATTTTATTTATCGTACGTGTTTTGACATGTTGTTCTTGATATTATTACTTATATCCTAATTCAATTAATTAAATAATGTAAATAACTATATATATATATAATATATATTCAATATATAAATATATATGATAGATCGATAAATAGAATGAAATACACTGTTCATGGAGACGGTAGGCCGTGTGTACGCATGAACGCTGTTTTCGTTTCCTTATTGAATTAAATGGAATTAAGTAATTGAAACATATATGTACATAAATCCAGTATCATTATTATGTAATATATTTCATTATTATTTATTATATATACTTTATAATCATACTTGAATGGTTAATCCTGGAAAATGAATCTCATCGCGTTCGTGGAGACGGTAGTCCGTACGTGCGCACGAGCGATGATATCATTCACATGATTGTGGAATTGTATTGAAGTGTATGTATAATATTTCAGAATCAATATAACTTTACAAGAATCATATATAGTTATTTATTTACACCATTATACCCATCCAAGTAAGGTGGTTGTGGGAAACAGATTACACCACGACGTGGAGACGGTATTCCGTACGTACGCACACGCGGTGATTTCGTTTTCCGTAGGATCGATAGAAGGTGAAATGGGGTTGTTTCATATTTATAATAACATATAAGTATATAAGTAATACTTATGTTATTACTTTATAATGAAACAACTTATGAAGAGAAAGTAGAAGAATAAAGAAACATGAATGAGTCTGTAGAAGAGATTACCTCTTCTTTGACGCACCTTCTTTAAACTTCTTCTTCGGGAACTAGAGTTGGTCTTTTGAGAAGACCATAACCTCTATGATGTAACTATAGAGTTTGAGAAGATTAATGGGCAGTAGTTTGCCAAGCTTCAAGGCTCAAAAGGGTGTGAAGAGAATAGGTAAGGGGTTCCCTTTTTATAAGGGAGGAGAGGGGCACATTAGAAAAACTTTAAATATTATTTTATAATAAAGTCATATTCAATTATTAATAGATCCAAATTGATTTATTTAGAATATAAGGTGGGGATGGGTCTAAATCCTCTCAACCAATAGGTTTTAGAAAAGTTTAGGTTACTATTTTATCCTCATCATTTAGATTTAACTCTAAGTTAAATAATTTAAATTTTACTGTGTCTTTCTGTTTTCTTACAGTATATGGTTAATAAACTTACTATAACAATCCAAACGAACCCCAAGTGGTTAATTATTAATATAAATATCCTTATCTAAGTCACTTGGCCTAGCCTAAGATTTTCAGTAATAAAATAACAATTAATAATATAATATTTGTTTTAAAAACTATTTTATGTCAATTTTAACACTATTTGGTACTTGATTTTTGTGAAAATCATAACAACATGATTAGTTCGAAAAAAGTTAAGTAAATCAATAATAACAAGTAATATTAACCTATAAAATTAGTTTAATTCATAAAAACGCTCAAATTACATTTATTTGGGTATTTATAATATCAATTATGTTAATATTTCATTAATAAGGTAATTACTGCATCATCATTGTGTCATAAATAAATTAAATTATTTAATGTCTAAAAATTATAAATAAAATAAAATTATTTAGGAAATCTTTTTATATTTATAATTAATATTGATAGTCTAATTTATATTTTGTATAACCTTATATTAAAAATGTTTTAGTTATTAAACTTTGATTTTAACTATTTTAACTCTTCTTTAAATAAAATAATAATAAGTGTCCTAATCTAATCCAAGTAGACCTAAAGGGTAATATTTTATTCCTAAAGTTGTTTTTGGTCTAATTAAACTAATACAATAGAATTAGGACATGTGTTAGTGTAATAATAATATCATTTTTACTATAAATTACCCTATTTACTTTTAACCGTGGTAAATAAAAGTAAAAAGTTACTATTCACCAAAAAATATTTTTATCTTATTGAACCACATTTTACTCCTTGATATTATGTGTGTCTCTCGGATTTTCTAAATTCCACTCACAGAAGCGGTAAAATAATGTTTTATTTAATTTTTCAAAAAGCTCCTATAAGGTAGGTAAAAGACGGTGAAAAGTTCAATAAAATTTTTATATATCGAAAATTATTATAAAATGACTCCAATTAATTCAATTGAAATTGTATAGGTATTATATATCAAGTTTTACCTAAAATAAAATTAAATAAAATAAATAATTATTTAAATAAAAAAGTCGATTTTTAAATAGTATCCTAGTGTTTTCACTATTCCTCAAAAATTGAAAGTTTTCAGAAAAATACCAAAAATTCACCCTAGGCTAATTTCGATATTCCAAATCAAAAAATGTAGTCCATTTTGAAAGATAAAATTTATAAAATTTCAAAAAAGTGGGTATTACTATTAATAAAGGCTAGTTTATATAACATATCGTTGTTTAGTGAAACTCGATATTGCGTACAACAAACGCTATCATGGAAGGTCGCAATTGCGTGTAATGAAAACCAAGTCAGGGATGTCTATAGTGCAAGCACCTTTTGGTGTAGCGTACAAAAAAAAGACATCAATGAAATTAAAAATAATATTTTCATAAAATCTCGGGGTGTTACATTCTACCCCCCTTAAAATGAATTTCTACCTCAAAATTCGTCGAGGTTATAAATGGTTTACTACTCAAAAGTTTCTTTAATAGAAACCAACAATCCTGAAATGGAATACCAAAACTTATCTTTAAGAACTAAAGTATGAAACATAACGGTTACCCAAATTAACTAATCACTAGGTTTCCACATAAGAGAACATAGGTGAAAATATGGATATGGAAGAGAAATCTAACCATCAAGTTCTGATGGAGAGTGGTAGAAAACATGGCTATGAAAAATACAACAATCAAAAAGACATAAATTTGTGATGATCTAAGGTACCATCTGATTCATCGGATATAAGGGCACTAGGAAAACATTTTTTGTTTTCAAGATGATTTCCCTAAAGATGAATAATTTTAATTAGAAGAAATACTTATTTCGGTATAATCTCACCGTTGTTCGTTCCTTGAACAATTTTCATTTCATCTCTTAAAGAAATGAAGTTTAATTTTTCATTCGTGAAGTGTTAGCAGATCATGTGATAGAATGATGGGTCATTCCATATGTCTCAAACAAAAGGTTAGAAAATGTTATGAAATATACATAAGTCCATCTATGGTGAGGTTAATCGTATATGATTCCAAAAATGGACTTAGACTTCATCTATCATACTGCTTAATAAAACTAGTTTCTACTAACCAGGGACTTCTTGTAGGCCAGTGGTGGGCAATAAAGGCATGTCACACTTCATTTGGGGGTTCGATTCCCACAGCCTTGTCCGACGCGATGGGTTTTCACCCATCCTGCATGTTGTCCTTTTTCTAAAACAATATTATTATAACATTCCATAAATAATATCGAAAAAAGTTCTAGTATTAAACAATACTTACTTATTTCCAACATAATCCATTCCAATCTTTAGGCTTATCCAAAATACTTCTGTCCAAGCTCATAATATAAAGAAAAACATTACTAGAAATGTCATCTGCCGAGTATGTGAATATCATCATTTATCATACGATATATCTTGTTGGTCACATTCCAATCATGTGAATACCTTAATCATGTATTCTCTTGAAAAATTAATACCCATTGAACCTTAGTGAAAACATGAATGTTTTCAAAAGGTAACTCTTTCCACATACCAAAATCCCAAAATTTCTATATACTCAAACCATGATATCACTTAGTCCTTATATCAATCATGAGCTCATGAATACTATCAAAAATATTATTTTCTCCTTACCCATTCATTATTCACATATCATCTGATTTACAAAATATTTGAATCACTTTTCATGTTTACCAATACATAGATATTCCAAAATTCCATGTTGCCATAAATGAGATTCCATGATCCTATTTTTAAATCCCACTACATAAACACTTAATCATAACACAACATCATTTTCATACTCAACATCACAAATAGTGATCACATGTGACTTCACATTATCCTTTTCCTTAAGAGGTTGCTCACGTTGATCATCATTAACCCTTGAATTAGGGCATTGATTAACATAATGACCCATTTCCTTGCACTTGAAGCATTGAAGTGTTTGTGGTGCGTTCTCTATAGAATTTTCTTTAGTCACATCATTAGCATCCCTTTTTTCCATTACTTCGATTCTCAGCTGATCGATAATCTTCTTTTCCACACTTAAAAAATTTACTAGTCCCTTTAAGACAATCTCCACCATGCTTCTTTCCACACTTTGAGCATAAAGAAACATTCATCTTTTTTTTCACCATTATTCTAAGATTTCTTCTTGAACTTCATCTTTCGTTCCTTTTCAAAAACATGAGATGGATATGTAACACCAACTTCCATTTCTACCATGATAGCACAACACACAATTTCATCATAGCTACTAAAGTCTCTTATAGCTAATGCCCTTTGAAGACTTGGTTTTAAGACACTGAAGAATCAATCAACTTTGCTTTCAGGTTGGATGATAAAGCCAGATGCATACCTTGAAAGACTTGTAAAATTTTCTTTGTATATACCAACAGATTCATCATCCTTCTACTTAAGCTCAAGGAATTCCTTTTCTATCTTTTTTCGAAGAACACGAGGGAAGTAATTACTGAAAAATAAGTTCATGAACTCGTCCCATTCCATGGATTCAATTTCATCTTGGGGACTTTTATTATTAATTAGAGTCCACCACTGGTCTGCTTCACCTTCTAAACGGTAAATAGCTAGAACGACATTATCATGTTCCGAACAAAGAAGTATGTAATATATCTTTTCAATGGTACTGATCCATTGTTCAGCAACAGGTGGATCAGAAGACCCACTCAAAGAAGGTGGACGTTGCCTCATGAAGGACATAATAGAATATTGTTCCCTTTTCTACTCATTTGTAATTCCAAAATGATTCATAGCTTGTGTAAGTATAGAAATAAGATTTTTCACTCCATCTCCAATGAAATTGGTTTGTTCAGGAGGACAATCATTGCATTTTCCATTACATTGATCAACACAGTTCCTTCGGGTTCCAGCCATCGTCTAAAGCCCAAAAATAATAGTGTGAAAGGAAAAAATCATGCTAGGGAAAACAACATAATAAAGGGGGAATACCTTCAATATCTAACATCTTAGGATTAATTCTAAGATCGTTCCCGTAATTCTAGGACTATAACCTGTACTTATACTTATCCTTAGGGGCATCCCTAGACATACCTTAGAAATATCTCTAGGGATCTCACTAATGTTTTCGCATCCTAGTTTCCAAAGGTTAACTAATACATTCCTCTAATACCAACTGTAGAGACCCAAAGCTTGATGTACATAGACATTTCATTACATTTTCAGAATATCTAATAGATAACAAAAATAGACACCAAAGGACCGTAATAGTTTAGTGTCTTTGGAAACTTGGAATATAATCTTCTAATATTGGTGAATGATCTTCAACATCTCCCATAAAGATCTTCCTTTTTTTACCTAAAACCTTTCTTTATATCCTGGGGAAAATAAAACATATAAAGGATGAGCTCAAATGCTCAGTAAGGGTAAGCATGGAGAAAATAAAACAAACCATATACATTTGAACTTAAAAACATGAACACAATATTTTAACATCAATATCTTGAGCAATGACATAAAACATGGAAGTAAGTAAGGCATATATCATAATGGATCATCAATCATGATAAAATAGCATGGGAATAAAGCATGTAATTTTGGTAACCATTAATCACATGTTATGATTTCTATAGTAGCCAAGTCATTTTTTTCAAGACCATCTTAGGGGACAAAGTCCCTTTCTGAATCGAGTTCACACCTCGTTCCAGTCCTGTATCACTGAACCAGATTAACTTACAATTCCATCCATGTCTATCTCATGAGATATAAATCATTACCCAATGCATTGGAGGGAGATATATGTCCCACCCATCTCATAATTAAATCATTCTTACTTGTGCCACAAAATAAACTTGAAACATTCATCATAACCCAAAGAATAAAATGGGTTTCATAAACATCATCCCATCATCACATAATCCATATAAAACAAATGGATATTTCATCATAAGAAAATTGAAACCATGTAAATAATAGAGACATTATACTTGAAACATACACATATTAAATAATTTCATCTTAGATGGAAAAATGGTTTTGATAAAACAATTGAAATGAATTCTTGAGGAAAATATCCTTTTTTCTTCAAAATCATTTTCTTTTCAAAAAATGCCATGAAATTTTAAAAGAAAAGTATTTTGTTGAAAATAGTCATGAAACATTTTAGAGTAAGATTCATTAAAATAATGAGTTATAAAACTGTAAGAATCCATTCATTCCGTATAAGTTAAAAAAACATTCCCGTTGTACTTTTGTCGAGAAAGTGAAAACGTACCTCTTACGGTAAAAAACAGAAAGATTCGTTACACACCATGGCGTAAAAGTAATAAAATGGGTAAAAAGGACTTTAAACATACGTGAAACCATTTTTAGAAAATAGGGACATGGATGGTAAAAATAACCCCAGTAAATACTTACGAATAAACAATCTCGGATAAAAACGAGATTGGAAAAGTTATCCCTTACCTTAGGTCCAATATGCTTCGTACGTATCTGAACCTCCTGTATAATGTTTTAAATAATGTCATTTACTTATTTAAGAATTATATTCATTGTTATTATATCATAAATGGTTCACTTATGACTTTATAATACCCGTTATTTTGTAAATTTCATCTTAAAGCAGCATTTTGGGTAAAATCATTTTATTTATCGTACGTGTTTCGACATGTTGTTCTTGATATTGTTACTTATATCATGATTTACATAATTCCGTAATGTAAAACATGATTTATATATAATATATATTCAGTATATAAATATATATGATAGATCGATATATGGAACGAAATACACCGTTCATGGAGACGGTAGGCCGTGTGTACGCATGGACGCTGTTTTCGTTTCCTTATTGAATTAAATGGAATTAAGTAAATGAAAAATATATGTACATAAATCCAGTATAATTATTATGTAATATATTTCATTATTATTTATTATATATACTTTATAATCATACTTGAATGGTTAATCATGGAAAATGAATCTCATCGCGTTCGTGGAGACGGTAGTCTGTACGTACGCACGAGCGATGATATCATTCCCATGATCGTGGAATTTTATTGAAGTGTATATATAATATTTCATAATCAATATCAACTTACAATAATAATATATAGTTATTTATTTACACCATTATACCCATCCATGTATGGTGGTGGTGGAAAATAGATTACACCACCGCGTGGAGACGGTATTCCGTACGTACGCACGCGCGGTGATTTCGTTTTCCGTATGATGGATAGAAGGTGAAATGGGGTTGTTTCATATTTATAATAACATATCAGTATATAATTAATACTGATGTTATTACTTTATAATGAAACAACTAAAGAAGAGGGAGTATAAGAAGAAAGAAACTTCAAAGAGTCGGTAGAAGAGATTACCTCTTCCTTGACACACCTCCTTTAAACTTCTTCTTAGGGAACTAGAGTTGGTCTTTTGAGAAGACCAGAACCACTATGATGTAACTATAGAGGTTGAGAATAGGAATTTTCAGAGTTTTGGACAAGATTCAAGGCTCAAAAGGGTGTGAAGAGAAGAGGGAAGGGGTGCCCTTTTTTAAGGGAGGAGAGGGGCACCTTAGGAAAACATAAAATATTATTTTATAATAAAGTCATATTCGGTTTTTAATAGCTCCAAATTGATTTATTTTAAATATAAGGTGGTGATGGGTCGAAATATTCTCAACCAATAGGTTTTAAACATGTTTAGGTTACTATTGTATTCTTATCATTTATATTTAACTCTAAGTTAAATAATTTAACTTTTACTGTTTCTTTTTGATTTCTTACATTATATGGTTAATAAACGTACTATAACAAGAAAAACGAATCCCAAGTGGTTCATTATTAATATATATATCTTTATCTAAGTCATTATGATGATCCATATATTTTTAGGAATAAAATAACAATTAATAATATAATATTAGTTTTAAAAACTATTTTATGTCAATTTTGACACTATTTGGTACTTGATTTTTGTAAAACTCATAACAACATTATTAGTTCAAAAAAAGTTAATTAAATCAATACTAACATGTCATATTAACCTATAAAATTAGTTTAAATCATAAAAACTCTCAAATTACATTTATTTGGGTATTTATAATATCAATTATGTTAATATTTCTTTAATAAGGTAATTTTTTCATCATCATTGTGTCATAAATAAATTAAATTATATAATGTCTAAAAATTATAAATAAAATAAAATTATGTAGGAAATATTTTTATATTTCCAATGAATATTTATAGTCTAATTGATCTTCTGTATAACCTTATATTAAAAATGTTTTAGTTATTAAACTTTGATTTTAACTATTTTAACTCCTCTTTAAATAAAATAATAATAAGTGTCCTAATCTAATCCAAGTGGAGCTAAAGGGTAATATTTTATTACTAAGGTTGTTTTTGGTCTAATTACACTTATCCAATAGAATTAGGACATGTGTTAGGGTAATAATAATATCATTTTTACCCTCAATTACCTTATTTACTTTTAACCGTGGTAAATAAAAGTAAAAAGTTACTATTCACCAAAAATTATTTTTATCTTATTGAACCACATTTTAAACCTTGATATTAACCATGTCTTTTGGATTTTTGAAATTCCACTCACAGAAGCGGTAAAATTATGTTTTATGTAAGTTTTCAAAAAGCTCATAGGAGGTAGGTAAAAGACGTTGAAAAGTTCAATAAAATTTTTATATATTGAAAATTATTATAAAATGACTCCAATGAAATACATTGAACTTATATAAGTATTATGTATCAATTTTTACCTAAAATAAACTTAAATAAAATAAATAATTATTTTAATAAAAAGTCGGTTTTTAAATAGTAACCTAGTGTTTTCACTATTCATCAAAAATTGAATTTTTTCAGAAAAATACCAAAAAATCACCCTAGGATAATTTCGATATTCATAACCCAAAAATGAAGTCCATTTTGAATCATAAAATTTATAAAATTTCAAAAAAGTGGGTATAACTATTCATAACGGCTAGTTTATATAACATATCATTGTGTAGTGAAACTCGGTATTGCGTACAACACACGCTATCGTGGAAGGTTGCGATTACATGTAATGAAAGCCAAGTCAGGGATGCCTATAGTGAAAGATCCTTTTGGTGTAGTGTACAACACAAGACATTAATGAAATTAAAAAGAATATTTTTCATAAAATCTCGGGGTGTTAAATTTTTCCCACATTTAATGCAAGATGGATATTCAACTTTTCCCTTCATCCCCTAATTTCCATTTCCAGATTGATCAACAGATCTCTTATTCTATATCTTTGCTTTAAAGTCGTAAGACTTAGAGAATTCCTTTTCTGTCTTGATAGCACATGAGAAAATATCTTTGTATGACGAGAATGATTGTTAGAATAATGCTCGACAGAGAAATGGTTTTATCCCATCAAAGAAATGATCAGTCTTACTTCTTGGGTTACGTATATAATCTGCATCATGTCTTGCTGACCTTGTAAAGTTAGACTCATAGTTTGCAACATTCTCATCCTCCTTTTTCCTCAGACTCAGAAATTGTCTTTCTATATCTTCTCAATGGTCATGAGGAAATTATATTTCTAAGAAAATATCTTTAAACTCCATCCATTCCATATTTGATACTTCATCGTCTTCCTTTGTGTTTTGAATCAATGAACACCATTGATCAGCATCTCCAGTGAGGCGGTAAACTTCCATGAAAACTTTTTTCCTTTCTCTACTCCCCAATGAATGGAATATTTTCTCTAAGGAATTTATCCATTGCTCAGCTACTAGTGGATTTGTACCCCCATTGAATGTTGGTGGTTGTTTCCTCATGAAGTGATCTAACATTGATCCTCCATGCTACGGATCAGGGTGCTTCATACAGGTAAGGTTATTATTCAAAACCTGAGTGAGTTATCCCAGTATGGTGATTAGCTGATCAGCACTAGTTGTATCACCAACTCCACTTTAATTATCTTGAGTAGGAGGTAAATCCATACATGGAGTGCATGCATTCATACGGTTTCCATCTATTCTACTAGGCATCATTTCTAAACAATGGCATAAACAAGATTAGTTTATGAATCACAATACATAAATCCAAACTTGAAAAAATCTTAACATAAATTGAACCGTTTATGGATATAATCCATAATCATAAAAATGTTTTCTTTGAAAAAGTATATACTCATAAACCCTTCATAATGGTTTGTAAAGAAAATTATAATTATCCTAATCATATCCCCCGGGAGTGTCGTAACCAAGAGTGTTGTATGTCCCATTGTCGTGCACCAGTTCCCATTCAAGTCTAGCTCAAAGCAGTGTTTTTCGGGTTTACCCCTAGGTACATTTGTGCCAGAGCCGCCTCTACCTGCTCGTATCCAGACAGGGATATATTTCTTGGGAAAAATCAAAAAATATCTATAATACCAAAATTCTAAGAAGTTATTCTATACTAATCCTCAAATTCTACCTTAGGGCTATGTGCTCTAATCAGAGTTTATCTAAATCTAGTGTCCAAGGTTTGTACAAAACTTACCCTGATACCAACTGTAATTCCCCAACCCCATTTACCTAGAGTCGGTGCATTACTACATAACATTTTCATGATCACAAAACATCAAGTCTCTAAGGACCGATTAGTTTAGTAGCTTTGGTAACAATTGATACATTCATAAGTCTTACATTACATCATAAAGTGAAAAAATACAACAACATAGTCTCCATAGTCAACACTCATATCCTCTCAGACTATCCCTGTAGGTCAATTATAAAATACTTTTTCACATCATGGGAAAATTAAAACATAGAAAGGGGTGATCTCAGATGCTCAGTAAGGATAACAATATATCGAAAACTTTCATAAATAAGCATAAATATTTAAGGCAATGTATAACTAAAACAAAAGAATTTTAAACTTTAACTTCAGCATAATATGTCAAAAATAAAGTGAAATAATTCCATTTCCTTATTCACAGGGATATTCTACTAGTCTAATAATCACATGCAATATCAAACCTCTTTCACAATGATGGAATGCATAATTCCAGACATTCATAACCACTTAGTCAAGGCCTTGTGCCAAAACTAGAAATAATATTTTGTCAAAGACTTTTTCCAAGACACTAGTTTGTCTCATGAGACCTACCGATTCATCGAATAGATATAGCGGGCTCCACCTGTCACTTACTAAGTCCAATGCATTCCTCATATAAACAGGATTAAACATAACATAAACATACATATTAAAACTAGTATAAGAAATGTCTATACTTTCTCCATAAACCAGGAATGGTATAAAAACAACACATCCATAGTAAAACATATCACAAAAATTTCAATACAATATGGAAGTTTTGTATCATAATAAATCAACTTCAAATAAGCTTAAAATCCATCAATGGATGTTGACATAGATAAAATCAAAACTATTTGAGAGAAATATCTCTTTTTTGAAACAATTTAAAAGTAACATAATTATAAAAGAAAACATTTTCTTTGAAAATATTATTTTAATATTGTAAGGGAAGCTTTGATGATGTCATAATGGTGGAAAATAGTCGCACCTACCGTATAAGTTAAAAAAATACATTCATACATTAATTTTGTCAAATAGGTTATAAAGGACTTTGTTTGGAAAATGACATAAAGATTCCTTTATAAAAATATTATAAAAAGTCAAAAAACGGTATAAATGACTTTAACCCATAGTCTATAAAATGGTAATAATGTTTTGAAATACATTTTTAAGAAACATGGATGTGGATGATAAAGAGGTCCTAGTAAATACTTACATAAAAACAACCTCGGATAATAAAGAGATTGTGAAATTAAACCTTACCTTGTACTTTTCCTTTGTAAAATAAAGGTTAACCACCTGTATAATGGTGAAATAATTGTTATTAAATTATACAGGAATCTTATACATTAATATGATATCATATATGATCTTTCAACATTGCTTCATTAATAATATCTTAGTAGTATTATTGTTTCGAGTGTTAACGGATTCGTTTTCCTTTATATTCTTTGTTATGTGAGTCATATTTGTTATGGATGGGATGTATCATATTCATATCCATAATTATATCAAGTCTTCAAATATTATTTTTAATCATCAAATGACAATTATTCCTGAATCGATACGATGAGGAATGAATCTCATCGCGTTCGGGGAGACGGTAATCCGTAAGTACGCAGGAGCGAAAATATCATTATTTTGATAATAAAATAATATATAATTGGATGATATATCACATATACAGAATCATTATCATGTTATATTTATTATTTACATCAATTAAACTTCATTATTATACCCATAAAAATAATAATGTATTGAATAACAATTACACCACGACGTGGAGATGATAATTCGTACGTACGCACGTATGGTGACATGTCATTCAAAGGATGGATAGAATAATGAATATGGTTGTACCATATTCATAATAACATAAAATTACATAGAATATACTGGATTTATTATTTTATAATGTAAACAACAAAGAAATAGGAAGTGGAAGAAGAAAGAAACTTGAAAGAGGTGATGAAATATTTATCTCTTCTTCAGGTTCTTCCTTTGGATTTGATTAAAAGGGATCCCTAGATGGGATTTATGACTAAAGGAGGGAATCTAGGATTATGGGAGGATAGTTGTGAGGGTATTTGGGCAGGTTTTGGCACATCCAAATGGCTTTGATGGTGTGAATTAGTGAGAAGGGGGAGTTTCCTTTTATAAGAGGGGTGAGGGGCACCTTAGGAAAAACTAGAAATATTATTTTATAATAAAATCATTTTCGGTTTCTAATGGATCCAAAATGTATTATTTAACGGATAAGGTGAGTATGGGTCAAAAACCACTCAACCAATATGTTTTAGACAGGTTTGGGTCACTATATTAACTTTAACCTTTAGATTTAACTCTTAGTTAAATAGTTTGATATTTACCTTGTCTCTTTGTATTTTTATATTATATGGTTAGTAAACATACTATATACATCCAAGAGAACCCAAAATAGTTAATTAATTATAAAGATATTGTTATATAAGTCTTTTTTTCGAAAGTCATATTTTAAGAAATAGAATATCATTTAATAATATAATATTTGTTTCAAAAACACTTTTATGTCAATTTTGATAGTATTTGGTATTTTGTTTTCAATAAATTCATAAGAGCATTATTAATTCACAAAAAAAATCATCTAACCAACCCTAATATGTCATATTAACCTATAAAATTAGTTTAATTCATAAAAAGTCTCAAATTACATTTATTTGGATATTTATAATATTAATTATTTTAATATTTCATTAATTAGGTAATTACTACATCATCATTGTATCATAAATAAATTAAATTATTTAATATCTAAAAAATATAAATAAAATACCAATATGTATGAAATATTTTTAGGTTTCTAATTAATATTTATAGTCGAATTTTTCTTATGTATAACCCTATATTAAAAATGTTTTAGTTATTAATCATTGATTTTAACTCTTTTAACTCTTCTTTAAATAAAATAATAATAAGTGCCCTAATCTAATCGAAGTGGACCAAAGAGGTTCATATTTTATTCATAAGGTTTTTTGTTCTAATTGTACTTATAAAATAGAATTATTACATGTGTTAGTGTAATAATAATATCATTTTTACCCTTAAATACCCTATTTACTTTTAACCGTGAAAAATAAAAGTAAAAAGTTACTATTCATGAAAAGTTATTTTCATCTTATCGAACCACAGTTTTCTTACTGATATCAACCATGTCTCTTGGATTTTTGAAATTCCACTCATAGAAGTGGTAAAATTAAGTTTAATGTGAATTTTAAAATTCTCCATGGAGATGTGTAAAGGACGGTGAAAAGTTCTATAAAATATTTATCTATCTAAAATTATTATAAATTGAATCCAATAAATTACATTGAACTTATATAGGTATTATGTATCTATTTTTACCTAAAATAAATTTAAATAAAATAATTAATTATTTAAATAAAATTTTGGTTTTAAACTATAACTCAGTATTTTTCACTATTCATCAAAAATTGAAAAATTTAAGAAAAATACCAAAAATTCACCGTAAGCTAATATTGATATTCCGAATCCTAAAATGAAGTCCATTTTGAAAGATAAAATTTATAAAATTTCAAAAAGTGGGTATTATTATTCATAATGGTATGTTTGATTGGTTGTGGTGTGTGTTAGAACTCGAAGTTGCGTACAACACAAGCTATTGTATTATTCAAAGAGAAGTGTACTGTGGAAGTTGGGGTGTTACAAATATTCCTAAAAAATGGAGAAGTAATTTCGGAATATAAAGGAGAAGGATAAAAAAATCTGTTCATTTCCATGAGGTTAATTTTATAGGACAAGCAAGGTATACTTCTGGAATTATCATCCAATGTGAATATAATTTTGATTGATTACTCAGTGGAAAAAAAAAAGAAAGTATTAAAAGGGCGTAAGCCATAAAAGACACTAGTAGATATGAATAAATCATTACATGTGCTCTCTAGGTGAAAATGGAGATCATAGTTACCCATCAATCCCATGGTTTTCACATGAAACTGAAGATTGAGTTCAAAGGAAACTCCATTAACCATAGAGAGAAGAATATGAGGTTTCTTTTATGTTTGAATCATGGAAGGGAACATGTAGGAAATTATATCAAGGGGAATAGAAATTTTTCTCTGTGTTATAAGTATGGACATCTAGAAATTTTTTTTAAGTGATGGGAAGAAGTTTTATAATGATGAGAATATAATTAAATCATTATGGAATGAACCAAAAATACTTTAGTATTGAAAATTAAAGGCCCATGGACATTATACTAACTAGTGAACAAATATAAACATTAATGATGATCACTGATGTCAGAAATCTCTTAATATGAGGGACAAAGTTAAATATTATGTGATTTCTATTTTTGGTGAGGGGTGCGATAATGATGAGGTTAAATTTATAATTACCATCCACCCAAGAATAGTTAATGTCTTATTTGACTTTGGGTTTACCCCTTTATTTATACCAAAAGAATTATCTAAGTGTATCAATATTCAATCCAAATAATTAGATTTTGAATTATCAGTGAAAACCCCTAATGGAATGACGATTGGATATCAAGTATATAACTCCTCTCTGGTTGAAGTTTGTGAAAATAGGTTTCCTGAAAATCATTTCATTATTCCTATGGATGAATTTGTTGATGTCTTAGAAATGGATAGGATTTATCTATATAAACACAACATTTATTACAAAGGAATAGAATTTAGTTTTGAAATTTCAAACTAACCAATGATCATATATCAGTGTGATGAAAAATATGATATTATAATAGAAATCGCTTAAATTTTATGGTGTCTGATTCCAATAATAAAGGGAAATTTATCTTAGATGGGTTGGGAAAAACTAAAAATCTATGATATTCCTATTAGGAGAGAGTTTTTTGATATCTTTCTAGAATATTTTCTAAGTATTCCACAAAATCATGAATTTTATATCTCAATAGAAATAAAACCTTATTCTAAACCAATTTCAAGGACACCATATAGAATGCACCCAACTGAGTTTTAGGAATTCAAGAAACAACTCTAAGGGATCGTTATCAAGGTGTTAATTCATACAAGTTTCTCTCCTTAGGTTGCACCAATTATTTAAAAAAATAATGATGGGTTTATTTGAATCTGTATGGATCGTCAAGAGATAAAAAATATCATTATTAGGTACATATATCATTTACCCCATATTTATCTTATATTTGATCAACTAAACAGAGCTCACTACTTTTCCAAGATTTACCTTTATTATAAAAATCCACAACTGAGGATCAAGAAAGAGGATATACACAAGTAAACATTTTGTATATGTTATAGAAACTATGAATATATAGTGACTGCATTTGTAATTACTAATTCCCCCACTATATTTATGGATTTAATGAATATAGTATTTTGATATTACCTAGATCAATTTTTGATAGTATTTATAGAATATATTCTTAATTATTCAATGATGAAGGAAGATAATGAAGATAACTTAAGAATTTAACTAGAGATCCTAATCAAGCAGAAACAATATGAACAATGTAAAAACTATGATTTTTTTTCAAAATGTTCATTTTTTATTCGTGTAGTCTCAAGAGAATTTATAACGATAGATCCATAAAATATAGAGGTTTTTCAATGTTGAACCTAAATGACCATGGTAAATGAGATACATAGATTTCTTGGTATAGATGGATAATGTGGGTGGTATTTGTATAATTTCTCATGACTAAATATGAGAAATATTTCAAGGAACTGAAAAAACGATGAGTGGGTACACATGTTCTTAAATTAACCTATAGTAGATAATGGTCTTTTATCTATTGTAATGTATACAATAAGGTATTTGAGTTTATTCGTATGAATAATAATATGGTTATAGATTATTCTTCACAAAAAGTAAATGTTCATGAGAAAAATTACCCAACTCAGGGTTTAGAGTTAGCTATGTTAATTTTTTCATTAAAGAAATAGAGGTATCTTGTTTATTGAAAAAATTGTGATATATATACTAATCAATAAAATTTAAAGAATATATTCACATAAAAGGAGTTTAATATGAACTATAAAAGATATTCAGAGCTAATTAATGATTATAAATGATTAATAAATTACCACCGTCAGAAAGAGGACAATGTGGTTAATGCATTGAGATAAAAGGATTAGTATAGAATATTGATGATTTGGATCCCAAAATATTCAATATTTATATATTTTCAGGGGATATTTCGATAAATCATGAATTAAAGGAAGAAATTATATTGTGATCAATTGAATGTTTAACCATTTATCCATGTGATGATTAAAGAGGAGAAAAAGGAATATGTATAGATAAAAAAGATGGTTGAAATGCTCCTGATATTAAAGTTGATCATGATGGAATGATAAGGTTCAGGATACATGTATGTGTTACAACCATAATATATTTAAAGGAGGAATTATTGGAGAAATATTATAGTTGTTTATTATGTATTCATCCTAAAAGTGTGGAAATGAATATAGATTTGAAAGATTAATTCTGGTAGGATGAAATAAAGTGAGATATCACTGAGGTTGTATCTCAATGCTTGTAATGTTAGCAAGTTAACAATGAAATATAGTGTTATAAGGAGATTATATATCCATTACCCATACCATTATGTAGATGAGAAAATAGAAAAATGTATTTGGTCATTAGACTCCCTAAAACATATAAAGGGAATAATTTTATATGGGTTGTAGTCGATCACCTTACAAAGTGAGCAGAGATTATCGCTATCATAGAATTTTCCCTCTATTACATATTAATTGGATATTAATTAATGAAATGTATAGAATATATGGCCTACCACATTCTATTTTTATTGATCGGGATAAGAGGTTTATCTAAAATTTATGGAGAATATTACATGAGGCTCTACATATATAGTTAAGTTTCATCACTGTATAGCATCCTCTAACAGATGGTCATTCTTAAAGAACAATTCAAAACATATAGGATATGAAAAAACCATATTCAATGGATTTTAAATGTTTTTGAGATCAACAACATACTCAAGTTGAGTTTACTTATAATAATATATGTCACTCGAGCAATCAGATGTCTCCTTTTGAATCCCTCTATGGAAGCAAGTATAGAACTTCAACATACTAGAATTAAGTTGGGGAAAGAAAGATATAGAGGCCTAATAAAGATAATGAAATGAAAGGGAAGGTTAGATCCATTTGTTAACACATAAAAGAATATCAGAGTCAACAAAAAAGTTATATTGATAATCCCTAATGTGATTATAATTTTATTTCGGTGAGAACATATTCCTTTGAATATCTCTATAAAATAAAATAAGAGGTTTAAAAAGAATGTAAATTCAATACATAGATATATCTATACTTTTGAGAATAATGATTGTATCAAGAAAGTATTTTATCATTTGAAACTACCACCAATTCTCTCTCAAGTTCATGATTTTTTATATATATCTTTCATGAAAAATTACATAGCTGACCATTCACAAGTACTTAACTCAGAGGCCATATCACTAGAGTTGGATAGAGTAATAGTAAGTGGATATTATGGATCATAAAGTGAAATTTCTACAAAATAAGGAAACTCCCATATTAAATGTTTTTTGGTGAGACCACTAATTTTAAGAACCTATGTGGGAATATGGGGAAATAATGGGGGTATAACTATCCATTATAGTTTGTATCAGAGTAAAACATTTTAAGGGAAAAATTCATTTTCGGGGGGGGGGGGGGGGGTGAATGTAAAAATCAGAGTATTTATGAATAATTTTTCCCTAATAAATTAATTTTATTTTAAAGATTGTGTAATATGTAACACTTATTTTTACCAGTGTTTCATGTAATATTGAGTTTTTCTTGTGTTATATCATACAGTGAGTTTCAAAAAACCCTGATATGTTATTTTTGTTATTATTTAAACATGTCCATTATCACCCAGATGTTAAAAATAGCAATATGAATAGTAATAATTCATTTTTATATATTATTTATAATGGGTTTATATAATAAAAAATGAAAATAAGGTAATTAAATTTTTGATAAGTATTTATATGTTTTGAAAAGACTCTTTTCTTAAAAAAAGTTTTATTAAATTTTATGACCAAATAATAAAAGTAACATATAATTTATTTTGAAAATTTATTTTAAAAAATATCAATTTATTTTGAAATATATATTTAAAAATTATCTCTTTTTGAATTTTCCATATTTTTATAAAAAGTTAATTTTTTCAGTCAATAGTGGAAAATACAGGTTTTTATTAAGAATTGTCTTTTTTATTTATAGTAGTTAAAAACATCTGAATTGTTTTAGCATTGTATTAAATGAAAAATTAGTTAAATTATATATTTATTAATTCTATTTAGGATATTTAAGTCAATTTCATATTGAATTATGATATTAAAATTTTCTCTATATATGAGAATCTTCCCTTTGAAAACTTACTCTATCATCGCATATGTGGGTTTAATTATAAAGTAAATAATTTCACTTCAATTATTTGAATTTGGAAAAATTGATTCCATATTTGGAATCATAAAAATTTATATTATCTAATATGGTGAGAATAATTTTTTTACTATAATTAATAGTAGAAACAGTAAAAATTGTTTACCATGGTTAAGGTAAAAATGGGTTTACCGATTAAACTAAATGGATAATGGTTAAAAATGACCAAAAACATTCCAAACACCAATTTTATGGACTTATTTATACCTTATAACATCTAAGGATCTATAGTGGATTATTTTTATATTTTTTGAACATGAATAACCACGGTACACTTTATTCCTTTCAAAAATACCATGGGTGTCCTCTACCCACTTATAAAAGGCCACCCCCTCTCATCTCCTCTTCAAACTTCCAAAACTATTTTTCATCTCATACCTCAAAAAATAACCTAATTAATTCCATAATATTATTATAGAAGCCTCATTTTGACCATAAATCTAACTTAGGAATTCTTTTTTTGTAATCTTAATGGGGTTACCCAAAGAAGATGTAACATTCTTCAATACGCATTTTAATAATAATTATTCTTTCGCCTACCTAAAATCTAAACAAACCATGATAATATAATATAATAATATTATTATTTTTAATATTATTTTTTTGTGATAGTATCATTATTGACATCCCTCTCCTCTTCAATCAAATGGCAAACAATAACATCACTTGTGTGTAATGCGGACTACAGCATCACGAACCGATGTGACATGTTTTCCATCAACACCTCTCCAAATTTCTAATTATGGTGATTATAATTTATATATATTATATTTATAAAATTCATATAAAAAATTATATATATTATCATATATTTTATTTTAATTATCATTCCATGGGGTATATGATGACGTTGGTTGTGTGTATGGTGGACTACCGCCTTGTGAAGAAATGTGATTCATTTTCACATACAGCTTACATTGATGTTAATAAGGGATCCATTTAATGAATATATGTGGTATATATGAAGTATAAGTGATTATGTGAAGTTAATATATTATTTATATTTATTTTTCTTCATCGATCAAGATAATTGAAATAACATTCAAACGTGTGTACGACCTACTATCTTCTTCAACGACATTTTTCTTTTTCTATATATAATTTTTTGGATTTATATAAATACATATATATAATGTATATATATGAAATTTATATAATGATTAAAATTGTATATATAATTAACCCATGATCAATGTAAGAAGACCAAAAATAAAAAATGAAAACATACAAGAAAAATGAAGTCGTTACTACTCGAAACATAATTTTTATAAGGTATTTTTAATAAATGGATAATAAGAGGGTATAATTACAAAATATATGTTATTAAATATATTATTATAGTCCCATAATTTATTTATAATAAATTTATATTTATTATAAATGTGAAAAATAGAACCTTCAAGGAAATAGGAACTCATAGTAAGGAATTTCTATCTCAATTTTCCTTCTTTGAGACATATGTTATGTTATGCACATATCTTCTTTTATAAGGTGCATAAAAAGACCAATTGACATTTTGTATCATGAATTTATTTATTCTAAAGATTTTTTTTTGTTTTATTTAATTATATTATTTCACTGGGTCTTATGATTCAATGTTTCCAAATTGGTAGGGGTGTTGTGAAACAATCCCATCATATATCAAGATTGTTTATGATTATGCAACTGATGATGAAATATTATGATCCATATAATAAAAAACTCAATAATTTTCAAAAAATATATATATTTAATTGGAATACACTTTTTCACTTCATTTTATTCTTTTTGTGTACTCAATAGTTCAAAAAAGTATGAAAAATTATTTCTTATTCTCTTTAACTAATAACCCTTCTTCTTCTTCCAAAACCAGGTTTCCTAAAAATGATTTCAAATTTTTTTTATCATTATCAAAATGATTTCTTAAATAAATATTTACCCATGCTTATATTTTTTTACAAAAAAAATAGACCTTTATATCATTTTCTAAAACAAGCATCATTTGTTTTTTATAGAAAATTTTAATGAAATATTTGTTTTAACATGTACAACATGTTGGAAATTTCTCACCATCATGAATAAATATTATTTTAAAGATTCATTTATAATTTTTCAATTTTATTTTCAATGATTATTATTCTAATGATATTTTATAAATGTTTTATAAAAAACAATTATTTTCAAGAAATGTTATTTTTATAGTGAAATGTTCCATGTGATCCTTAAAAAATGATTTTCCGTCTATGACTACATAGTTTGATGTTATTTATGTTTTATAGAGGATATGATTAAAGGATACCATTCTTATTATTTCTCTATATGGTTTATGTTTATGGTAAAAATATTATTATGTAACCCATTTGTCTTACTTGAGTTATACCAAGATATGCTGATTATGAAACCGTGTTATTTTTACATAGGTTGTGATTTTATGAAATGGTGAAATGATTATGAAACCTATTTCTTTTCCAAATGATATTATTTGATGAAATATTTATGAAACCCATTTTATTTCATAGTTTCCAATATGATGAATTTTGTTATTATATTTTGACACAAGTATGAATAATTTTCATTATGTGATGTGGGTGACTTATATCTATCTCCAATGTATTGGGAAAAGACTCACATATCATAAAATTAAAAGAAATGGAACTGATATTGGACTTAGATCATTAAGGGGATTTATTGAATATGTTAGTCTTTGGAGTGAACCCTGACTACTATGAAGGTTTGAAGAGTGAACCAACTTCCAATAAGAAAATTTTTCCACTATGATTGTTTTGGGAGTGAACCTTGACTACTATGATGGTTTGGGGAGTAAACCCATCACACTATGATAGTTTTATTAATGATCCTTTACTAATAAGGAAATTATTTTCTAGGATTATGTGTATTACACAAATCTGTAACATAATATAATGTTACATTTTCAATTCTCATATTATATGATTCTATTTATGAATAATGTCTTATAAAATACAATAGTTTTTTGAAATGAAATGAGATTATTATCTATGATATGAAGGTTATGGTTTTAAAATTTCATTGACATGTTCTGATACCCTTACCCTTGTGATATGATGATATCTCTCTATTTTACCCCTACTAAGAATTTGGGCTCATCCTTTCTTATTTTTATTTTCCCTGGGATATGATGAAAGTTATAATGTATAATATATTTATAAAGGTTGATAGTTATGAAGAAAATAGTTGGAGATGACAAGAATCACTTATATATGAGTTGTTTATGTATCCATCATTTCAACAGAACTATAAATAAAAAATTATGGCATGGATCATTCTGTTATGTAATGAATATTATTCTATTTATATGTATTAACTATTTATGGGATGTTTGTGTATTTAAAACTGTAGATTAAAATCCCTTCTCTACTAAATTATAGTATGATAATAGGTGTAGTGACCAGCCTTCTCTTTAGTTCATTGAAATTTTATTAACATTCACATATCTAAAGGAACTTTTTCACCTTTTGAGTAAACATGGTTCGTGTATTATATATCCCTGAGAATTGTTTTTAAACTTGTTTATAATATCTATCCCAACCAAGATAATTATATTTATCAAAAATTATGGTTGTTCTAAGACAATGTTTAATAGCTTTTATATTTGATGGATCTACTGATATACCCTCTCCTGAGATTGTATACCCCAAAAATGAAACCTTATGTAACACAAATAAACTCGTGGTAAATTTTACATAAAAATTATACATATTTATGGTATTGAGTAAATTATAAAATTATATTTATACTCTTAATTTCTCTTGAAATATATAATAATATCATCAATAAATACTACCATCAACTGAACAAGGTAGTTTATAAATACTCCATTCAATATATTTGTGATGAAATATGGAGAATTGGTATGTTTAATTTGATTCACTATAAATTCATAAAGTCCATACGTTATATGGAATGTTGTTTTTGGTTTATACTCCTTTTAACCCATAATTAATGATTTATATATCCAAGATAAATATTGTAAAAAAATTGAGCTCCTCATAATTTGTCAAAAAATCATAAATATGGGGTAAAGTATACATTTTCATGATAGTTATCTTTTTTAGTTCCCTATAATCAATGAAAATATCCATTGACCCATATTTCATCATAAAAAAATAATAGGTGCACCCCATGGTGATGTACTAGGGATTATGAATCCATTATCAAGATTTTCCTATTGTTTTTTATTCAATTACTAACAAATTAATTAAGTCCATTCTATTCGGAGACTTTAAAATTGGTGTAAGATGAGGTATTAGTTATATTAAAATAAAAACATCATGATTTGGGGAAGACAAGGAATGTATTTTATAATTACATTGTCAAAATCCAAAAAATATGAATATCTTCAATATTTAGTTTCTCTCCAACCATTTTATATCAAAAACTATCAGGATATGAAGTAATTTCCATATAGTGGTAGTAACTTCTATTGGATGTTCATAGACATCCACACACTAAAACATGGTCATATGTTAATTCAAAATATCAAATGACACATCACTTCCTCAAAAAATGATATGGATGTTATATAAATAAAGTAAATCCATGTCCTAAAATAATATAAATTTCAACTATAAGGATAATAATGAGATTTTATGAATTCACATTCCTACATACATAAATTTTAGAAGAATCATATAAATGTTATGTGATCATCATGCAATTAGGATTTTACACTAATAATTATATATATAATGATCTATCATAGTAATTAATATTCCTAGACACTTTTTGTGTCATAAAAAAATTCATATAACATTGATCAAAGAAGATAATTAAATATTTGAGTGTACTTGTCACCACCTCAAATTTAGGATTTTATATACAATCCATTTAAAAAACCAAAGTGGTTAGAATGACCATCAATGATAATTAATCATAGAAATCATGAAAATTTATTCATATAACATGTAATTGGTGAAATTTTCTTTTCAATTTATGACACCTTAGGTTTAGCCCAGGCCATCCAAAGTCATTATATGATTAAATCATTCATAATAGTTCATATTTTTTAAGTAAACCTAGAATATATCGCAATAGTGTGAAACCATGTGCACAGTCAGGTCTCATTCACCGTGCACCAAATTAATGGTTGATATATACTTGACCGACTCTTTTCAGGGTAATTAACCTTCAATGCATCTGTTACAAAACTATTCCCACTTGTAGTATCAAGATAGGTGTGTGTTTCTTTGAAAACCATATAATCTCTACTTTACCAAATCTATTTGGTGTTATACTATACGAATTATTACCCATATGATTTTCACTAATGTTCTCTAATCCTAATCTCCCAAATTTAAAAAATAATCCTATTATACCAACTAAGGAGAACCGAGCATTTAATACATTATTATTTTATCATTTTATAATATTATTCAATAAATTTTACTATAATATATACATGAGAACCATAATGGTATACTGTCTTTAGAGACTAGATATATAATTATCTTACTTCATAAAACATCATCAAAATTTCCCACGAAGATCTTGTTACATAGTACACTTATTATACAAACCCTACTTAAAATCATTCCTCATAACCTAAGGAAATGAAACATAAGAGAGTCTGAGATCATATTTCCAATAAGGGAAAACATAATAGATATCAATCAATGATTATAGGTGAGAAAAAGATAAGCATAAGGTTACAAGAACATGATTGTACCCAATCAATCAATTATCATTAATCATAGTTCATTACACAAGGATTTATTGTGACAAAAGTCATAAGTTACAAGTATGTGGAATAATCAATAATAAATCATTACCCATGAGGGTATATCGTAAACATATAAATATTTTAGAAATAAAATCTTATAATATTGTGAACATATATAAATTGAAACAGTTACACTCATTATGTTAAGGATATGAAATAATATCCTTACATAAAATTACTGAAACCAGGTCCGTGCATAAACTTATGGACATAAAACTGGTTACCTTTATAAACAAATAAACATGAAACTAGGTTTATACAAACTTATGGACATGAAACCAGTTCCACACATTTATTTTGAAGATGGGTTCAATTTTATTCATAAAATAATTATATCATAAGTTATCCATTGTTACCCAATGAATTAGAGGCATATAACGGACCCACCCCTTTCATAACTTTAAAAAATGTGTTCCATGATATCATTAAAAATTATTCATTTTATCATCATATAAACCATGTAAAATAAATAGGTTTTCAAAAATATTTCATCTTAACTAAATTAACCAATAGATAGGTAATTCATTTTATAGAATCAACCATAAAAATTATTCATCACACAAAATACATAGAAAATAACTAGATGGAATAATTGGATCATATCCCTACGGAAACATAAACAATATCATCGGATGTTATCATAGATGAAAATTCTTTTAGGATATCATTGGAATATATTATCAGGAAATAATCTGTTTTTGTTTTTGAAATCACTTATTTAAAATTGAAATATTTCCATAATATTAAAAAATAATAATTTTAAAAAAACCATTTAAAATTATAAAGTATTATAAAAATAATTAATCAGTAATAATTGTGGGAAATTATATTCATTTATTGATTGTTATATTAAATATTTATTTCAAACATCTGGTAAAAATTACCCTATTCATAAAATGAGAAGAATACCCCATTATAAAAAAATGAATTATTTAAACATAGTTAATAGTAAATTTCAAAAATAATTAAATAATAGTCAAAATAATCTTGAAAACTTTTTAGAGAAAATGGATATTGAAGAAATTATATTTCTGGGTGAAAGATGAGAAACATGGTTTGATTTTCATAAAAATAAATTCTAAATAATTTAGAGTAAAAATGGGATGAAACCTGAAATAAAAAATAAAAAATATAGAAATAAATATAGATAAGTGAAATGAATGGTTTTTATCAGATAATTATCAAATAAAGTTTTCAATATAAATTCAATCATAACTAATTTCTATTAAATTAAGATTAAAACATAAATGCCTTACCTTAAATAATGCCTTAATTCATAAGAGTTCAAGTATCCTATATAATAAATATATTAAAAAACCATATTCATACATATAATTCCATATATTATTTACATATAACATCTTATTTCCTTTTTATTAATTTTTTTTATTGAAATCATTATTTAGAGTGAAAACTATTAAGTTTTTCAGGTACATTTTTCTTCAATGGTTTTAATAGTTAAAAACTATTAATGTTTTAATCATATATATACAAGAATAATGATAAAATAATTATCATATTTATTATTCATATACCCTTTATAATTATTCATATAATTTAGTGATGAATACTAGATGTTTTCAATTCATGGGGATGGTAGTCCATATATAATGATGGGTGATATTTCCACTTTTTGATGGTCGGAATTAATGAATGTTAAGTAATAATTCACCTTTAGAATATAATTATTATTTCATAGATATACTTCATATTTCTTAAATATATCCTTATTTTCATCCATTTAAAATAGAAATGAAAAACTAATTGCATTGCTTCATAGAGGTGGTCATCCACCCTTACACACAAGTGATATTATCATTTTTAATAGATGGAAAGGTAAGAAGGTAGAAAGGATATTATAATTAAGAAAGAATAATATTTACATAAATAAAATATATAAACATTATATCCATCATAAATAAGTATTCATGAATTATACTAACGGAAAATGAATCATATCACTACGTGGAGGTGGTTTTCATCGTATATGCCTGAGCAATACTTTTCATTTCCTATTTGATGAAAATGAGGGGGATATTGATTAATCCATCACAATAATATATATTAAGTATACTGAAGATAATTAAATAAATATTTTATTATTTATAACATATATTTATTAGAGGTAGAGGAAGAAATAAAATTTAAAGGACTCTTTTAAGAATTATGCCTATGTGGAGAAACCTCCTTTGGTTTTAACCTCAACATATGAAAGGATGGTATTATAATCAAATTAAGACATCTATGAAATGGAGAGGTATGATTAGAAATTATTTTATTTAGTATTTTAAAATAGAGGAGGCTATTTAAGTTAGGATAATAAAGGAGAGGTGGTGTCCTTTTATAAGGGAGTGAGCGGGCATACTTGGAATTTTTCAAAATATTGACATATAATAATGTCATAATCACAGAAAATGCTTCCAAACGACTCATATTTTAATATGTTATGATATATGGATTCGATATTTTCATAAATTTTTATTTATACAAGTTTATATTGATATATTAACCTTATCTAATATTTTAACCCTCACGGTAAACCAGTTTTAACATTAACCAGTATAACAATTTCTTAATGATTTAACTAATTATTAGGGACAAATATTATGTTGCAATAGTTAAATAATATTAATTTTATTCTGATTAAAAAAATTTAATCCTTTTAATCATGTTCAATACCAATAATTGATAGATATTATTTAAATATAAACTCATCAAAAGCGTTGGAAAATGTTTTTCCAAAAAGATGCATTTTTAAGAATAAATATGTTTTTATAGAGAAAGAAATAATAATATTTATTATAATGAAAATATTTATACTATTTTCAATAAACTTTTACTAATAAAATTTTAAAATCAATTAAAAATTAAGACAACATAAATACAATAATGTGAAAACAATATTCAATTAAATCGGTATTTTTTTACTATTCACTAAAAAAATAAACCTTTTAAGAAAAATAAATAAAATCACCTAAAGAGAATTTTCATAATCTAATTTCTAAAAATTTAACCTTTTTATAAAATATAATTTCCATAACTTTAAATAAATTAATTATAATATCCACACATGAAAAGAAACCAAACTCATTTTTGTGGAAAATATATTTTTGAACCATAAAATTACTTTACTGAAAACCAATAACATATTTATTGTGAATTAATAAATACATTTGAATATTTTTCCTAATTTTGTTAATAATTTTCATACTAAAAATTTTATTACTATGTCATAACGGTCCCATTTAAATAATAATATAATATAATTTCATTCATTATAACATGGTATTTCATGTAAAGAAAGCAATTAAAGGAATTAAGTTTATATAAAGATATATATATATATATATATCATTAAATATTTGGGTGTTATATCCTATATTCATTTGGGTAGTGAAAAATAGTACAAAAAAACATATTTATTTTTTACATATACTCTAAAATATTGATATCTTTATTCAAAGTAAAATATCCTCAAGTATTACATTTATTCTTCAAAATCTTCCTATTAAATCTCTTTCAATTTTATATCTACTAATTGTTTTTAGAATTATAATTCTTCTATGATATTAACATTATATTGGCCTTTATATTAAAAGTATCATCAGTTTAGTTCATCTCATGCACTATATTTAATTTTTTTATTTTTTGGACCACTATTAATTTTGTAAATCAGTGCTTTTAAAATCATAGGTGATGCAACAAAATAATTCTTCATATTTTCATTGATTACATCATTTATATTTAAATACCATGTGCCTAAAATATTTTTTCAATGTAACATAACAAAATTTTGGTGTTTCCTTGTATAATTATAAACCTTATCAACTTATTTATATCTCTCAATGATTTCATTGGCATGATTTTTATTCACATAGTGAGTTATCCTTAATGAATTTACAGTATTAACCAACATTACCTTAATAGATTTTGTTTATTCATTATTACTAATGATATCTGTTGTCGTAATTTTAAGTATCATGTCCCTATATTAAATTAATTCATTAAGGTCTCACATATTCCTTGTAAATTATAATTTCATTTTGGAAATGTCTTAGGTTTTTGGTTCATCAAAATATTTCCCCAATGAATCATTCTCAAATTATAGTGATATGTTTTCTATATCTAGGTTTTTTTTACTTATTTCCAACCAAAATATCCATTACTAAATTGAACTCTTTTACTTTATCTTCAATACTTATTTCTTTAACTTCAAAACTGCCTTATTCCGTTTCACTCAAAGTATGTTTTGGATAATTTTACTTTGCCTTAAAATCTATTGGCCTTTCATCATTGGAGTCCAATTGTTCTCAATATATTTAAACATCACAATATATGGAATCATGTTCTCAGAAGAAATTATTTTTATTCGAATTATTTTCTATTATTTTTGAATTTTAATAACTTTATCCCAATACAAATTCGTGACATCTTTCTTTTTCTTAGAGACCTTTGTGATCAGTCACAATCTTCAGCATCTTGTTCCTTCTCAAGGAAATTTACATAAAAGTTTTTAATATGTCAAAAAACATAGTAATTAGAAGGAATATCACACTTATATTTATCATTTTATCTTTATTACTTTTTAATGTGATTATATTTTTTCATTGAAATCCATGTAATCATCATCAGTATAAATTTTTTCATTTTGATACTACTTTATCTCAAGTTGTTTCTAGTCTTTTGACGATTTAAAAGTTACTTTTATTCTCTTGTTTTAATTTACTCCTTAAGGTTGAACCACTTATACTATCATATTAAGTAAATGAATTTTTTTTGTTTATTGATTGTACACTCATCCATGTTTTGATCTTGTAGGTAATAAATCATCTAATAGATTTTATTTAGGAGGATTCTCAAAAAAATTATCACCATAGTAAAATCTTCATAAACATATTTTTAGCTATGAATCACATTCAAAAGTTTGTTAAACATAATAATGAATTACTCATCCATTTTATTTTATCCCCTTATTATATCTTTAAATTAAACCTAGAGGGGTTGTAACCATGATTATTTTACCTTCTTGTATCCCTCATGGTTTCCTTTGATTTTATTCTATATGTCATTCAGGGTTCTTATCCCCATATCTCATATCAAATTATTCTTTGAAAGGGATGAATGTAACACAATATACACTCTCACAAATTATTTTAGGTCCTTGATACCCCATAGAGTATATTTTTTCCAATAGAAATTTAATATATACACCATTCAAAGTGTTTTAGAGATTGTCCCAGTCATGTGATAGATGATATAGAACCATCCTTTGTCTCCATTGATGGAATTCATTTCCATCAAATATTTATTTTTTATGTTTTCAATAAATATATATATCTCATTTTTATAATATAGAAGTAGTGAAAATAAAAAATAATAATATTTGTCGTAATACCTAAAACCATTTCAAGAACACTCTGATACCAACTAATAGGCTTAGAAGAGAGTGTACCACAACTTAGAGGTTGGTGAATCAGTGTATGACCTAATACACTATCTCAAAAACACAAATTTCACATAACCAGTTAGTGTATATGAATATTTAGGGGTATGATTAAATTATTTTAGGAATATTGAGAAATAAAACACATGGAATAAGTATGAACAAAATTTTCACCAAATCTTTCCATCAAGTACTTAGTCTTTGGTGTGCAATGGTTATAATCCTACTACCCATCTTCTTATTTTATTTCAATTGTTTATGTACCCTTGTTCATATCAAAAAATATAATCCAAACCATCCTTTGTATTAAAACTAATATTAATGGTAGGATAAATTAGTGTTTCATCACAGACACAAACTCTTTTCATTGAGAATGTAACCGTATTAAAGAAAATATTTAATGAATTCACTATTCATAATGTCTAAAAATAAAAGGCACCTATTTACACAAATAGGACCTCTTGATTCCAAATAGAGAATCAATTTTTCCAAATTCAAATGAAATATTTTCAAGAAATTAATTTAAAATTAATTCTAATTTTCAAAACCAAAAGAGTGTTTTTAAGAAGTAAAAACTTCCAATAGATTAACATGTCATTATGTACAATTAAAAAGTAAAATAACTTTCAATGACCATAATTGGATTAAAAGATAAAAACATAATCTAATTATACATTAAGATCAATTAAAATTACAATCTAACTATATAAATAAATTAGATAAAATTGCAGTTTTGAATTAAAATACTGTATTTTCACTATTTATTTAAAAAATGAACTTTATCAAAAAAAATCCAAAAATTTACCCAGGGTAAATTTTGATGTCCCAATTCTAAAAAAATTTTCATTTGGTCAAATGGAACATATAAAAGTGTAAAAAACTATATTTTAAAAGGGGTCTCCATCAAAAGGCGGCAACACAACCTTTTAAATAATATTAGAGTTTTTCATGCTTAAAATTGGAATCATTCTTCTTTTAAGCATTTAAAATTTATTGGATAAATTTAAAGACATTTAATAAACATGTATTTTCATATATTTGTTTGTTCTGTTCATTTCTACCAATATAATGGCTTTTCATTAACTACCATTTAAAATAATAATAATATTATATTATTTTTTATATAACTCAACGTTGTGTGCAACGTAAGATTTTGAGGAAATATGTTGTTGTGTGTTTAGTACTCTATCGGACACATCATCTCCTTTAAATTAAAATTAATATTTAATTCAAAAGTATTAATAAATATGAAAATGTTATATTCTTTATTTACCTGGGATGTTACATTAATCCAGATAACCATATATATCTAATAATAATCATATATATATATATATTTATTTATATTTATATACACTATATATGTGAGGAAATTTAGAGCAATATAAATGGATACTAGGTGATAACTATACTCATGAAATATCTTAAGTGTTGATAACTTATCTAATAAGCTATAAGCTCTAGCAAGTGTACTATCCCTGAAATTCTTATGAATGTGAGACTTCATGATCATCACTTGATATGTTGGGGTGAATCTTCTAGCCTAACAGCCATTGAAATAGAACATGGAATGTCATTCCCATCATTAAAGTATAATTAAATTGTTTGAAACTTCATTCTCATCAGCCAACGTAAGGGATAATGAAATTCCATGCTCAACAAAATGATTAACCATTTTACACCAACCATTAACCATGGTTTAATAATAATAATGATTAGATATTGTCTCTAAAGTCTTTATAAACGTTTTTTCCTGTGTAACCATTGGAGTCACAATAATACAATCCTTATATTAAAATATTTAGCAATTTTAATAACCTTTCCACCCATTTCTAGTTAATTAAATTAAACCATTTAATATAATAAAAAAGGAAATCCATTTTATAGAAGGGGTGTAATATAAGATTTAGGAATCCCCTAAAAATATAATATGGACCTACGATAGTTTCTATCAAGGTTCAATTAATTTAAGAAGGAATTTCACATTTTAAGTGATCACGTAGAAAATTATGATTTGTGGATAATCAAATAAAATACTATAAAAAACTAATATTTCAGGTAAAACTTCAAAGACCATATATCAAGGGTTTGGAGAACTCTCATCGTCTAGTATCGGCCTTCAAATTGAGCTAGAATAGTAGAAATCAAAATATAATATAAATGACCAAAAAAATATTCCATAATATCTTGCACTAAAATAGTGAAATGTATGGGAAGATAAACTATGAGAGAAATAAATAGGATTATGGAGCTTACCATTGAGTATCCAACATGAATTACGGTGATGAATATTAAGATCTAATGGGGGAGTTATCAAAATACCTAGCAATAAGGTGGGAGAGCTCATTGAAAATTAAATGGGTGTTTCATGTCTTTTAGAGGATGAAAAAATTATAGGATTGTTAAAATATTTCTGGGGAAGGATGGTAAAATCATCAAAAAATATGGGGTCTCATGGTTTGGTCGTACAGTTTTCTAAACTATATGCCAAATGTGCTCCATCCAAAGTCCAATAGCCCTCCTCACATGGGTTAGGTGTAATGTTTTACTAGTATTGTGGAATCCGTGCGAAAATAATCTACTACAACCTCGAAATCATGCAAATAGGTGGGCAGACTTGCTCATATTATTTTAGAGACACTATGATACCTCTCATGTGCAATGGGTACCTTGTAGGTTTTTTTAGTACAATTATCACTAACTATGAAGCTCAGTCTGTCTCTCCAATTTATAGAAATATGGGCTCTGAACAAGCCACAAATTCTATCTTGATCTTCCATAATCCTTAGGGCATATTTACTAAGAGAAAATAATGAATTAAGTCATAAAACAATAATCTATACCTTTTTGAAAATTCTTGTTGTTACAATGGACATGAGAGAGGTTTGGTGAAAGCACCAAGAGATAAGATACCATCACTAATCAATCAAGAATATCAAAATGGAAAATTTACCTAGGGATCAACATTCACTTATTTTCAAATCTCATAACCTTATTCCATAAGAAAATTCATAGGAATAAACTTTCATATATTTGAAATTCAAGATTTCACTGATGATGGTTAGCATAAATTTTCTATTTTGTATGAGATTCCATGATATGAAACTGAATAGATATGACTTTATCTATAATTTACTCAATTTTCATAGTTCATAATAACTTTAATTCGTTATCTTAAACCTAGAACATTAGATTTTTTCACTTCATTCCAAAAGGGGATTCATGTGGAGCCATCTAAATTTTTGACTTAAAGATATTATTGTATAAACACTCTACTAGAAAGAGGTATTGATCCCAAACACCATTAAAATCTATACAATACGATCTCAATATATCCCCTACGGTTTGAATGGTCCTCTCAAACTAACCTTTTTTCTGAGGATAATGAGTTGTACTGAAACAAAACACTATATCCAAATCCAGGTGAAAACATCACTAAAACTATAAGTTAAACCGTTGATCTCAATCAGATACAATAGAATGTGGTACTATATGAAAACTTACCACATGTTAATTATATATCCTAGAATGTTTAAGAAGAGAGATGTATTTTCTTATGTTAATGAAGTTTACAGAGTTAGTAAGCCTGTCGACTACAACTCAAATCTCATTACACTACTACAAATATGGCTTATAATATTGCTAAAAACCGCCTTCAATAGTTCTAAAAAAGAACTATTAATCTCGGAGAAGATAAAGGACGGTCCCCTTTATCAGCGCTAAAAATAGCACTGAAAAATGTATAATATATCAGCGCTAAAAATAGCGATGATAAACACAACCTTTATCAGTGTTATTTTGAGCACTGATAAACACTACCTTTATCAGCCCTCAAAATAGCGCTGATATATTATCCATTTATCAGTGCTTAACTAGCGCTGATAAAGGACAAAGATCCTGTGCAAAACCAAAACTTGCACAGAACCTGCACACATGATAGCACCTGCACACAGCACAAACAACACCCACACACAAATCACAGAAGAACAAAAATGTCACATAAATTTACATGAAATCATGAATACAAAACAACACACTGCTATATACATTTCAAACAATGTTTAATTTAGTTATAATTACAATTATCTAACAAACAGTTAAAAAACATTTGATTTTTCATCTTTTTTCATCCATCCGCTCTAAAAAATTTCCGTCGATGGCGGCGGTTTCCGAACAAAGAATTCGAACTTAGGAAAAAGATTTAACCTATATAAGAAAACAAATATTATGTTAGTAATACAATAATGAAATAAATTAAATATTAATATGAAAGAATACATTAATTAAATGTCTATTGTTACCTGTTACAACATTTATTTTCATTAGTTCATAGGTCTAGGAGAGATGACTATAGAGTGAGAGTTCCTTCCCCATTATGATGTGATGACCTGGGTAGGTAAATATTTGTAGGATGGTTTGTGGATTGTGTGGACATTCGTGAGGATTTCAGGCTATGATGACACATAGGGGACCTAAGAAAAATTTCAAGATATATGCGCTCATGTTAGTCTATATAAGAAATGAAAAACACTCTTGAAACAGGACCCTTATTTACTCATATTGATAGAAAACTACCAGGATGCCTAGATAGTAGAAGAGGACTCACTCTAGTGGTACCTAGATGATGGTTTTATCCTTAGTTTAGCTAATATTGGGGTATGTACATCCTATTAGACTCAAAAACAGATTCTATTCCAAAATAGATTGTAAAAAAAGAGTGGTGGATACTAGGGGAGAAGTCCTACAAAGGAAATGCACTAATGAATTCCTATAAAAGATAGCATAGAGAATGAAGCACTAGGACTCTTACACAATCATTTCAGTACTCAGATCAGTGTGAAGGGAAAGAAATCCATATCTAGATACCTAGATAATAGAAAGGTAAGAACTTAGCACACATACAAGATTCACCTCACTCTATTCCTGACTAGTGGCATGAGAGGGAGGACTTCAGGAGCTCAGTTGGGATCAGATGAAAAATACCTCTTCTAGTAAACAAATTGTTATGGACTCATATATAATGCTCGTACTTATATTGATATTTCCCTCTGGAAGAGACTCCATCTTGTAAATATACTCGATCGGGATACCCAGCTAGAAAATGACTCCATTTAGGCCTTTTGTAAGGCCTACCCCTTATAGAAGGAAGATGTCTTTCAGCACCTGATTGTAGACCAACCATAGGAGGGTCTGAAGTAGAGAAGCCTCTCTAATCTTCTTACAGGACGTAAAAACTACCTAACCTAATGAGGATATAAAAAATTATATTTTCAATGTATAAGAGGGACCTTCATGAACTATAAAAGAGAAGGTGACCAGAGGGAGGATGATAGGTTGTTTTTGTTGATCTCTTCTAGGTAGAAAAATACTCAAGGTTGGGCATAGATCAGAAGGAAAGTGTTTCTAAATCTATCTGTCACAAGGGTACTCCCTCACTCTCACTAGAATATAGGATTAAATTATTCCCCATTTGGGCTCCCAATGGGGATCCCTTCGCTCAATGTGAAATTCAAAAAATGATTATCATATAATAACCACTGAAATAAAATTGTCTCCTTTTAAAAAAAAGCTACCAGACTCAAAAAGTAAAAAAGGATCCTTCTAATGCTAAAAATATTCCAGTTTTGTTGGAAGGATACAACACAATAGGACCCAATACTAAGTTCTTTCTTTAGTCCAATGGATGTTGCTTCCTCTTAGGAATAAGATTGATCTGCCAGTTATCCAGAATTTCTCCTGGCATTACAGGTTGAATGGTGCTGCCTTATGACATACTAGGGAGTGTCCGGATCATAGAAAATTATTCTTCTTGAGAAAACACCCACTGTAGGACTTATTCTTGTACTTAATCGTAGTAAAATGCCTCTCTCATGTCCAGGGGAATGTTTATCAAGTTTGAAACCTCAATGGTTTCTCCAGGCTCTGGTGTTGACGTTTCGGGTTAGAGGATACAAGCAGGCATAGGAGAATTAATTGAAATGGGAGGCACATATCCCAAACTTATCATGGTAAGTTCTTTTCCCTCCTGTTTTTATAGATTATTCATTTGGGCTCCATGTTTCCTGTCATCTTTGGTTGGATCATACCTCAGAAGATGGGGATAAAGGGGTTCACTATGTAAAGAATCCCTTGTTTGATCACTATCCCCACCTTCCATCAATAGGTGCTCAAATAGGGTTTTTACACTATGTAGGAGTTTAATGTCCTTTATTTCTATTGTGTCTATGTAAGTAGACAATCCCTATGTAAGTACGGAGTGACATTGGTATTATCCCTATTAGGATATCATCTCCCAGGGGAAGAAACTCCCTGAGATATTTAGGATGTGAACCACCTCGATCATAATAAATGATTTATGATGGTTCAAACCTATTTCTTAAAGGATTAAAAGGCCTGGTTGATATATCCATACCTCTAGCCCCCCTGTCTCAGGTTGAACTGGATTCACCTCCCCCTCACTGTGTTCATCAAATAAATCCCCTTCAGAAACCAACACTGGCCCTTCCAAGGCATTCACCCTACCAAAAATCGCCACAATTCCCTGGCCATCCTCGACCAACTCTCTACTGACCTCCTCTCCTCCCTCTGATCAGCCACCACTATAGGTTGAGCCTCCCTTCCACTTCCTTCTGGACTTTCTTCCTCTAGAATAGGTATCGCCCTCACACCAACCTCCAATGCCTTACTTAGGACATCTCCTTCTCCTCGAACAGAGCAAAGACCAGCCACAAACTTCATTCTATAGTCCTCAACCAGTTGTTCTTCCAGGGCCCTACCTTATTGAAAACCGCCATTGAATGACCCAAGCAGTGAAAAACATAACAATAATCCATCCATTCCTCATAAACCACCTATTATTTTCACCTATACTCCTCCAATTGTAATCCATATGTGATCAAAAGGTATCCGGGAAGCATCCAATTACACACAAACATGGTAATTAACCAGGTGGCACACAACTTCTGTTCAAGAATCAGAACATAAATACCTTCCTACGAGATTTCCTAGCATGCGAATAACAGCCGAATTCTAAAAAGGCAGTGGAATACCCCACACATCTTCACCTCCAATGTTAAGAGAGTTAACAAATACAATATATGGATACAAATAATATATATATATATATATATATATATATTTATATATATATACTTATTTAGAAAAATCCCAAATGATATGGTAAGGGTAGTGTTGTAAATGGCACACACATCCCCAAGCGGCCCTTGCGCCTTATTGCGCCACGCAAATTTGGTAACAATGGGTAGGGGGATATCTATCTTACAGCTCATTCATAGAAGAAGAGTAGCCAATAGTTCCAAAAGTCCCTCAACAATACCCATTATCTCGTGCATCTACCTAGAAATAATTCTGCAAGTCAAACAACAACACATGTGCTCAAATTCAAGTTCAAACAAACGAGATACAGAACATTGAAATTTCTTAAAAATGAACCAAGGGGTACACGACGTGTGAGAGGAACCAAATGGTGTCTAGTACCACTCCACCTATGGACCATGTCCATGGGTCAACATGATCCCAACTACACACCGTGTGTTCATCCTTGTACACAACATGTAGTCAGGTTTTCTCCAGATTCTCAAATACTATCTCTGCCTATGGAATCTGATCCCTCTAATTTAATTTCAGCAATATTTATATTTGGGCCCTATATCTAACTAAAAATGGTGGATATAGACCATATTTTTTGTTTCCATCTATTGTTTTTTGGAAAATGGATTGTTTTGATCCTTGGTGGTTTCATCATTCACCCCATATGCACTGCACACCATCATGCCTTACTTCAATATTGATTTGTTCAAAGATCAATAATATGAATACGGGGATAGAAAACATTGATTAATAAATTAATATTTCAATATATCAGAGAATTCTCATTCCACAATTGGTACATATCCATAGAAGGGATCGATCCGCTCAAACTATTTAATCAACAAGGGTGTAAAAATAAAATTTAAGATTCCTACACGGATATTGTATTATTTTTCATCAAAAATCATGTTATCTAATGATTTAAGGAAGTCATTGTGTTCATTTTATCTCGATATGCTCTAATATTTCATTTCTTCATCATCCAAGGTTATCCACAAAAGAAGGTTGGAGGATAATCAATGATCATATATAGATAACATAAGTAGTAGGAATTCACCTTTATCCTATTTGTGTACAATCTTCCATCAGGTATTCTACCCATTTGTTTCTAAACACATCTATATCATCTTCTGAATATGATTTTTTATGATAGTCATGGTAGTACTGAAAAAATATAAATACACAAAGGATTAATTAATATTTTAAATTAACACAAAATTATTTTCGAAAATACCTTGTTAGGGATGCTAGTTTGTTGATGAAATACGATCTCTTTCATAAATTTACAAACATAATAACCACAGTCATTTCTGTTTGTTTGTTTTGGACAATACAGAAACATAGATAACAATAATTAATTTGTTTTTGATATGTGTTTGGATAGTGTAAAGTTGTTATTTATACCAGGATACTTTTCCAGTTGTAGATCTTGTAGGCGTTCTTATCCTTAGGCCCTGGATTCTTTACATGAATTAGACGATATTGAAGCACCCACCTATCATAATAGAATCCTCATTAAAATATAACAAAAATTATATAACTAGATGTTTAGTTTTAAAACATCACATCTAGTGTATTAAAAATTAACAAACGCCATCATGCGTGGTCGGTTTGTTGGATATCCATGCATTGAATCCAGAAAATAAATCTTTGGAGTATCCAAATTGACTGCAATCTGCATCCAAAGGTTGCTAAAAATACAAAAAGAAATAATTAAAGAAAGAAATGAAAATACAGTTGATATGATTAAATTTTAGAGTTTTACCACTTTATTGTTGGTATTAAAAAGAGTCTGTCATCTGTAATTTTGTTTTCAGACGATTTGAGTAGGGATCACATTATTACAGCCTCTTTATCAGAATCTATTTCGTCTTTTGAAGAGGTGATGTGAGGACTAACGAGTCCAAATTTTTGTTCATGGGGAAATCCCTTCAATTGGTTTTCATATATACGCCTATGAAAAATATAAAATCTATTCAGTCATTATTATTAGATTATATTAGCTTTTGTAAAATCAAATCACAAAAACATACCTCATGTATACATTTACAATTGAGGTGCCTAGCCATTCATAGATGAGGAGTTCATTTACATTTTCATTACTAATGAAATCTGATGTTTCTTCTCAATACATATTTTTTTTCAAAATCAACTATGTGAGTGTTGTCGTATTTCAACTTTGTATCCACATGAGCCTGCAATAATATTAACTGTGGATATAGAACGGGCAGGGTGAAGGTGATATCAGTAGACCATTTCAATCGGTTGGTTGATCCTTGAGATAGTTTTGAGCTGATATTTCATTTTACTCCACAGTCATTGTCGTTCTGTAATAACATTCATCAGTTCAGACCTTTTTCATTAAATTTTAAAGGTCCAGCTTGAAAAATAAATTGGAAATGGATACCTTTTGTCGACATGTTTTTTAAAAGAACTACCAGCCATGAAATGAATGTTCCAACAGCTTGTTCAACCATATGAATGTCTTCATCATCATTTGGAATAGGTAGCTCGAAACTCGGCTCATTAGAGACGTTAATTGACACTCTGAGATGATCTTTTGGAAGTTTTCTATTGTGTAGCATGTTGTTTTGCATATTGAACATTGTAGGCCCCGCTACAAGGTGATGGGTGGGAGTTGATAGATATAAATCACAGTCATTTTCACCATGTAGAATATTAGTATAGGAAAGGTATCTGTGTCTATGTAAATCATATTTCTCATAAAAATTTATTAAAACATTTATTACCTCATCTATGTCAGGTTTTTTAGGGGAATGGATCGCCTCAAAGCTGGTGGGGGTGTGGCGGGATTGTCACACATGGGTTGTTGTTGAGTTTTTTCTTCTCTTTGCCTCTCCCCCATCAATTATGCTATCATCTCTCTCTGGTATTATAATTCTTATTTAAAAATAGATATTTTTTCTTGTAGCTTTTCCATTTTTTCATTTTAATCTTCTGCTTGTTTTTGTTTTTGGAAATATGTTTTGTGGTGTCACCCCAAAACCCACACCTCTGACATGGCCATACTATTCTGGCTGCTTCAAGGCTGCTAAAAGTATGTCTGCATCTGGTGCGGTTTTTGTTGATTCATGTGACTATGTCCGATAGAAAATATTGGAAAATAAGTAGTTATTGTAATGTTATAGTGATTTAAAGCGAATCAAATTTATATTATGTCAATCTTACACATGTTTCCCACACTTTTTGTGTGTTTTCATCTATTAGTATCCCCTCTTTATTTACACGAGCCTCCTTCCATAGAACATGGCATGGGATGGATATGGATTTTGATTTTGATTCATCAATCTGTATATAAATAGAGAAACATGGTTATGGTGTTTTTTTATGTCATATACAAGTAGTACAATAGATTTAAATGACGTACCAATTTTTTCTCAAGTGCAGCGTACCAAATCCTTACTTTACGGTAAGGGTACGCTGGTTCTGTTGCGTGTTTTTTATTTTCAACACTCAGTTACTCTTTCATAAATAAAAAACTTTCAATCAGAGTGATGAATAAAAGAAAACGTCAAACAACATATTACCCCACACAATGTACCTGAAAATTTTGCTCCCCACAACGGTTTCTAAATGCATCCCATGCTCCTTGGGATATCAAGTGTGTGTAAATAGGAGGTGGGTGCGGCTTGATTTTCATTTCTGCATCTTTAAGATGATATTTCGTTAAAATTGTGCAGAAACCTCCATGAATCCTTCCTGCAACTCTTAATACATATTCCTTGTGTGTGGCATCTACTATAAATGCACTCTACAATGGATGATGAAGAGTAAGTCAACATTTTGGTATTTTATTTTATTTTAATAAATTAAAAAAATGATATCATAATGTTACCGTAATATCTTCCCACATTAGTGTCTTCATCCTGGTGACAACATGGTGCCACGACTGTACATCAATCGGCACACGTTGCAGAGTGACGATTCCAATGTAGCTACTAAATATGGCTCTATTAGGGTTAACATGTTGGCCTCGCTTATTCCATCCCACCTCAAATTTGATATCTTGTGATTTTTCCTTAATGATTTTGGCTAACATTGTCAAACTACGATGATCTTTTTTTTTGCGCTTTCAGGGTTTCATTTCCTACCATTTCCTCATAAGTAGCATCAATATATTACTCGGAGCGCTAGTATCGGCACTGGGACTAGCAGAAACAGGTTGAGAAACCTATTGTACCTCAACACTGGGACCAACAACAACATGTTTAGAAACCTGTTGTTGCTCTGCATTGGGACCACTAGCATCTAGTTGAGAAACCTGTTGTTGCTCAGGAGTGGGACCACCAGCTGGTGGTTGAGAAACCTGTTGTTGCTCTGCACTAGGACCACCAGCTTCTGGTTGAGAGACCATTTGTGCCTCAGGATTGGGCGCATCAGCAGGTGCAGAAGTCATTATCTGTAGAAGTGGTTTAATATTAAATTTATATTACATAAAAATAGCAGCGAACAGATAATAACATAACATAACAGAATTTATATTACAATAAAAAAAATAACATGATTATTGTACTCTCATTTTTCTTTAAAGTATGAATAGATTTGACTCCTCTATCGACTATGTAAATCCATTCATTGTGGGCTCCTCTGACATAAAAAACGTCATCTACATTGGGACCGCTTCGAAATGATTGTGAAGTCTCTATAAAATGGTCAACCTCCATTGAAATTTCATCTGACCTTTCAGTTCTTTTGGTCGATAAAAGAACAATTGACCAATTTCGTTTTACGGGGTCTAGAACATAAAATACTTGTACTGCCTCTGATTCCATTATAGATGGCTCGTGTTTCTCCCCTTCCTTACTAAAATCAACATTCACGAATCCTAATTAATCTATTTTAACATCACTCCTATTATCAACCCACTTGCATTGAAAAATTAGCACTTTGAATTTTGTATAATCCAACTCCCATATTCGTTTGATGATGCCAATGTATGACATATTCGCATAAATTGGATTTTTTTCCTTAGCCCCAGAAACATGCATCGCCTCAGCCACAAGTGTAACCCCACTATTCTGTATGGTACTATCTTCATCATGTTCATTAGTATAGAATGTATAACCATTAACTGCATAAGCATTGTAAGATAATACATACACACTTGCTCCTCCGGCTATCCATTGAAGTCGTTCTGAAATTGAGTCTGGATTTTCATCTAACTACATAAAAATATGGTCTCGAAACCATCCTATAAACTGTCGATTATGTGTATCTGATATCTATTTTTCAACACTATAAGGATTCAAATGCCTAAGAAATTCTTTGTGGGTTTAAAAATATGGGTCAATGTCAAAACTGTTATGAAAAATGTAAAGGTGGGCCTGCTCCTGATCTGTAATATTGATTCTGACAACCTATCTTCCTGAAATTCCTTCACCCTCAAGCAACTCAATTGGACGAGATTTTGGTAGGCCAATGATTTTCAAACCAGATAGGTATTCGGTATAAAATTCAACGGCTTCCTCAACAATATATTGCTCTACAATACAACCCTATGGCCGACTTCGGTTTTTGACATACCCTTTCAAAATCTTTATATATCGTTAAATTGGGTACGTCTATATATAATGTACACGACCAAATAGTCAAATCTATCTCACCAAATGAACCATCAAATGAACCATCATATCGAAAAATGTCAGCAGGAAGAACATTTCCAATTCACATAATATGATGGAAGTTTCACTTTTGATTGTTGGAAATTTAGCCGGGTCTATAACTTTGCTGCATATAGCGTTGAAGAAGAAACATAACTTCATTAATGTATGGTGTACATTCTTGGGAAAAATGAAATGTAAAGCTATAGGAATTAGATCTTGCATCAAAACATGGAAGTCATGTGATTTCAGACCCTTTAATTTTAAATCGCCCATTGACACGATGTTCTTGATATTTGATGAATACCCCTTTGGAACCTTTAAGTCATTCAAGAATTTGCAAAAGTGATATATCTCATGCCTGGAAAGAGTGTAAGCAGTAGGAGGACGAAATGTTCATTTTTTACACTTCACCTGTTCCAACTCTTCTCATATTCCCATCTCAACCATGTCCAATATAGCCTTAATTCCATACTTTGTTTTTCCAGGTGCACTTAGCAACTTGTTGATGACACTATCACATATATTTTTTTCAACATGCATAACATCAAGAAAATGTCTGACATACAGACAATTCCAGTATGGTAATTCAAAAAAAACTGATCTCTTTTTCCAACCAATTTTCATAAGGTTTTTCGAAAACGGTTTACCAAAAGTAGTGTCCAAATCTTTTAATTTCTCAAACAATTGATCACCTGTTAGTGGAGATGGTTCTATACATTCTTATAAACTTCCATCGAATGATGTCGTCCAAGATCAGTACTTATGTCATCGGGGTAGAAATCTGTGATGTCCTAGAAACACGGTTTTTGATGAATGTTTCAACCTATTTGACTGTGTACCTTGTTCATAAACAAAACACCCTTGAGTTCCTTTAATGATATATCCTGAAAAATTTCAATAAGCAGGAAAGTCATTTATCATCCCTTACAACATGCCTTTCGAAGTGAAATATTCATTTTTGTAAGCATCATACAATGTAACACCTGAATCCCATAATATTTTCAAATCCTCGATCAATGGTGCCAAATAAACATCAATATAATTACCCAGTTGTTTTAGTCCTAATATAAGCATAGATAACATGATTTGCTTTCGTTTCATGCATAACCACGGTGGTAAGTTATAGTTTACCAACATAACCTGCCTAGTACTGTGACTGCTGCTTTGAAAACCAAAAGGATTCACCCCATCTGTAGATAAATCCAGATGAAGTTTTCTCGACTCATTCCCAAATTCAAGATACTCGTGATCAATTCTCTTCCACTGAGGAGAGTTTGTCGGGTGACATAGTTTCCCATATTTAATTCTTGTATTTTTATGCCATGTCAATTTTCATGCAATCTCCTCACATCTATATAAGCGCCTAAACCTAGGAATGATTGGAAAGTACCATACAACTTTTGTAGGAATAGAATCATCTTTCTTGTATCGAGAAGCACCACACTTTGGGAATTCTTTAAGTGATTTTTGGTCCTTGCGAAAAAATATACAGTCATTCGGGAAGGCATGTATTCTTTCAGAGATCATACCCATCGACCGTAGCATTCGTTTGGCATCGTATGTTTGACATGGGAGTTCATTATCTTCTGGGAGCATGTCATTCAAGAGAGCAAGTATTTCCGTAAAACTGGTGTCACTCCACCCATTTCCTACTTTCAAATTATACAGCTTCAATATGGATGACAATGCTGTATATTTAGTGCAACCAGCATACAATGGCGTTTTTTCACAACTCTTTAACTTCCCAAATAATTTTGACCAATCACAAAGTTCATCTTCAACTGTCCTTGTCATTTCTTCAATATGATCTTTATCATCATTCACATCTGTCATCACACCCTCCATATGATCGTCTTCACTATTCATGCTTCTAATCATATCTGATGATCTATAAAATGTGGTTTTATCTGAGCCACTACCTACATTCGTTTTCCCCATGTTTATTCCAACATGTATAACTTCGATCTATTCCGTGATAGATCAGGTGTTCTTCCAACTCCTCTAGAATACTTTTTCATGAATAACAACAGCATAAACACGGACAATGGATTTAAGAAGGGTCAAATGCCTGATCTTCTGCAAACTTCATAAACACTTTCATGCCATCTTCATACTCTTTTGTCAACCGATTGACATTCATCCATTCTTTATTCATATTCATCGTCTTTATGGGTTCGATCTATAACTTTCCTAATATTATGTTTTAATTAATCAGGTAGGATTGTTTGGGTTTTATAAAAACAAATCATGGTAAAAAAACATTCTAAACACATGTTAAATCCATATACATGGTGTGTCCAGTAGGGTGAAGATCTTGTATGGATAAGATACCTGATTTAATCTAACATATATCAAATTTATTCCATGTTAGTCTTACAAAGACTGAATGATGCCTTTGAAAATACTTGACATATAGAACAACATGAGCTAAAGGCGTGTACTTTAGATACATATTGAGTCACCTCACCAGCTATGCATCACATTTTTGTGGAATACACGGTGTGTAGTCCTTACATGACCACTAGGGGTGTATGGTCTATACACATCAAGTTTCTATGGTATCTATACATGGTGTGAGTGAAGTAAAACACATTTCATATGGTTCTACCATTATTTCATGGAATATACATGGTTTCATGCTGAAGTATATGTCTTGGAGATACATTGTGTGTGACCTAGGTTCACATGACATGTAACATTTAAAATGAAACTTATTCCATGTTTGAGTCAGAAGATAAGTCATGTGGTGTAAATTTTGGAGATAAATTTTGTGTGGTATTAAAATCTATATGAAATAAATCTATGGTGAAGCATGTTACATTTAAAAAAATTACAAACCATGTATTTTAAAGTGTCTCATAAAGTCTTCTAGAAGTGGTTTTCTAGGATTCAGTGGAATTGCACTAGTAAAAAAGTGGTGGTGCCATTGAAATGGGTAAAGTTTGGATTGATATTTAATGGTGGAAGAACTAAAACATGGGAAAAAATGTCATATAAATCATGCCAACAACCGCAACACCATACAAAAACACAATCTTGATCACAATCGCAACACCATACAAACCAAAAAAATCACAATTTTAGATTTTACAAAGCATCCCTTATTCAATTTTGTTTGTTAATTCAGGGGTTATCACAGAAGTTTTATCATCCTGGGGTTTTCATTCATAATTCAAGTAGATGTAAATTACCAATTTTTATATTCCAATGTTCAACAAGAACCAACCAGCATTCAATTCATTTAGTGCGCAAACAAGGACCACCAATGGCCACGATTTTCAGCGGGGCATTTAGCCAGTACATTTCACATTATAACCAAAAATATCAAAAAGTAATAACATGTGAACTAGAGAAAACCAATGAGTAATAGGAAAAAAACTCACCACGAAGGTGTCGTTAAGTACATAGTAGAGGTGCGTTCATGGCAGAGGAGAGACGCACAGTAGAGGATATTTCCAACTCAAAATAAAACATAAAATAGGGGAAACCAAAGAGAATAAAATAATCCAAAACCGAGTACACCATTTACCACATCCCATAAACCCAAAGAAACCACTAAAACCGAAATCAACCCACACCATAGTTAAACACACCTTAAGATAACAAGAAATTATATAACCCACCTTTGATAGAATGAGTTCAACAAACTTTTAAAATATACAAGATGAATATACAATGGGTAAGCCCTGACCAATAGGTCCTCCTTACTAGGTATAATACACAAGTTTATTCTAGATAGTATATCCCAAATGAGTAAGCCCTGATCAATCCTTTGTTATCACACCTTCCACGACATGCCCTATCCTAATGATGGTCATTATTAAGAACACCATAATCCCACCCTGATGGTGGTTGTTATCCTTAGATGGTGTAATGTCCCAACCAAATTGTTTGACATAATTAGATAACACATCACCCTTGCATGAAATTCTCCCACCTCATCCTATAATCCAAGACTCACCCCTTAAATGTTCCAAAATTGGTGACTCATTGTGAAGGCATGAAGTTTCTTATACCTATGTTTAGACAAAACAGAAAATAATCTCAGTAAGATGATGGTCCATATGATTATTATCCCATTGTGTGACATCAAAATATTATTCACAGATCATATTCATGGGTCTTATTAGAGGAATGATGCAAAAAAACATTAGAAAAATCATTGGTGACATCAAAATATTACTCAGATTAATAACTCAGACTAGAGAAATGGTAAAATAAATCACATTACATAACAAACCCAGATTTGGATAATTAATCTATCAAAGTAAAAAATAATGGAAATTTATAAAATTATATCATATTATTTATACAGTTTCATTCCCCAAACAACCCTAGTCAATTAAGGATCATTATGGTGAAACCTGGATAAATAGTTGCTAAAAATTAACTCATATTCCCCCACAAGATATCCAAAATTGTGTACTGACTTTAAGTTAAGATGTTGAACCTACAACTCTATTACAAATTTGTCACAAAATAGCTCTGATACCTTGGTTCTTATATACCTGGGTTGGAACTAAAAAATCCTTATGGGTTTCACCAATTTTTTCATAATTGATTACATAATAAAAAACCAAATCACCATTAAATTTAAGCGGTAGAAAAAAAATTACCTAAAAATGAATATCAATAATGGTAGCGGCGGTGGAGGAGGTAGAAACAGAGGTGGAGGCAGTGGCGGCGGCAGAGTCAGCAGCGGTCGTGGTAGTGGGGGAGGAGACGGCGGCGGAGAGGCAGCGGTGGTGACGGCAGTGGGGGCGGAGGCAGCAACAGCGGCGGAGGAGGAGGAGGATGAGGAGGATGAGGACAAGGAGCAGGGGGATGAGGAGGAGGAGGAAGAGGTCGCGACAGATGAAGGTCCGAGTTTAGCTTCCGCGAAATATTGACCACGTGCGAGCGAGGAGGGCCTGTTAGGGTTATTAATTAAAAACCAATGGAACCTTTATCAGTGGTCATTAAAAGCGCTGATAAAGGTATGTTTTATCATAACTAAAATAAAAGCGTTGATAAAACACTCATTTATCAGTGCTTTTTTAGCGCTGATAAAGCTATACCTTTATCAGTGCTATAAAAAGTGCTGATAAATGATACCTTTTATCAGTGCTTATTTTAGTGCTGATAAATGTTACATTTATCAGCACTTTTAGCTAGCGCTGATAAAGGCATATCCCTTTATCAGCGCTTTCTATTTAGCACTTCCCTTTCCCTCTTTTGTGGTAGTGTTATGACCTTTAGATTTTTTTGGAGTCCATTGATTAAAACAATAGAGATTCTTTCCACGTTCATTCTAGTATGGTTAATAGATCTAACATCCCCTTAGAATTATATCTCTGATCCTTAACAAGATGAAATTCCAAAAACTGTGGTACATACTCTACAATATCAATATTTATGTTCTCCAATTAGAAATAATATTTCCCATCTCTATAAATATTTTGAAACATGAAATATATAGAGAATGATGAACCATGAGCATCATCCAACATGTCCTTATTAAAATCTGGAATTGACTAAAAAAATACATAGTTCCTAAACAATATCATTCCATCAAAATTATGTTTTAAATCATGACCATTTCTCACCAACTTTTATATCTCTACATCATTATTTTTCACCTTCATAATCTTAAAATTAATATATGTTTGAATACTCATTTGACTAAGATAAGATTTATCCTCTCCATGATTTCGAGGTATGTCTTTCAAAAAAACAAAAAATATTTGATCTTTTGTGATCCTCATAATAGAAAATATATCATGATAATTTTGACTCAAATTATTATCCAACTTGTTTTCCTTTATATGGTGGCATTATAAAGAGCTATCATATCCTTTAATCAAATTCAACCATATTTTCTAGTGTATATTAAAATATTTTTAAGTGAATATTTTCTATAATCTTTTATCGTAAGTATATATGACACACCTTCTCTACAAATATAATGACTCCATTTATTTAATGAAACTATATCAACTTCTTTCTCTAGGTATGGATTCGGGTAATTTTTCTCATGAAACATCAATTGGTCTATGATATAATCTATTATTATACCATTTTTCTTGAGGGTGCATCTATACCACTCATTTCACGAATAACTATTGTATCAACTCATGTTTTTATTAATAAAGTTTTATGATAAATTAAATTTATTTTATACCCTAAATTACAAAAAACACCATGTTGATCTAGTATTTGACATAATACTACATTTATCTTATGTTACATGTGACAATGATTTTTTACTAACTATGATATATTATTTATTTTATTATTTAAAAACAACCACTATAATATAACTGTTAAATATAATGATATGAATTTTAATAATAACTTATTAAATATTATCTATAATAGTTTTATATAAAGAGAAATTATTGATAAAATGGTACTTTCTTTTTATAAAAGTTTTTATATGTTTAAAAAATATTTTTTCCTCATGAAATATTTTTATTGAAATCAATGAAAAAATAATAAATGTTTTATCAAATTTTAGAAAATTTGTTATAAATAAAACAAATATATATATATATATATATATTTGAAAATAATATCAGAGTTAACTTTTGAGAATTTGAAATAAAAGATAAATTTTCCAGTGAATATTTAAAAATAATGGTTTTTTGGGAATTCTATTTTATCTTAAAACATTTTAAAAAATAAAAATTATTTTAAGATAATATTTAAAGTAATAAATTTTTAAATATATATTTATTAATCCAATTTGGGTCAGTTTAATCTATTTTATAAGGAAATTTTATCTTAAACATTCTCTACATATGAAACTTTTCCCTTCGAAAACCTGATTTCTCATCTCATATATGAGTTTAATTTTCAATTACATTTTGTCACTTCGATGGGTCGAATTTACCAAAATGGATTAAATATTTTTAATAATATTAATATATATTACCTACTATGTACAAATTAAATGGTGACCATAATTAATAGTAAAATAGAAAAATTTATTTTCCTTGGTTAATGTAAAAATGGGTTTACCGAGTGTCAAACAAAAAAGATAAGATTTAAAAATAACCCAGATCATTTCCAAAATATATTGGTTGGAAATATTTCAATATTATCACCTATAAGGTTCAATAATGACACATTTCTGAGATTTGTTACACATGAAAAATATGGGTAAACATTATTATTTTCAAAAATACAAAGTGTGTTCTCTCCCCACACTTATAAAAGGTCACCCCTCTCCAATCTTATTAACACTTAAAAAAAATATTTCCAAACACTACCTACAAATGTACCCTCATTTATTCCATTATCTCATTCTATAATACTTGTTTTAATTATATATCCAACTTAAGAGGTATTTTTGTTAAAACCTAAGGAGGTTTTCTGAAGAGGAGGTAATGTTCTTCAACGATCATTTTTATTTTATCTCTTCCATCACTTCCATCACCTCCATAAAATATTTTTAATACAAGATAATATAATAACCATTGTATATTAATTATTCTAATATGTTATTATTATATGATCAAGACCTACATCCATCTCCACTTCCAAAAAAGAAGAATGATATTGTTGCTCCTGTGTATAGCAGACTACCGCCTTGCGAACTAATATGACAATTTTCCCATAAAACCCTCTAATGGATGGGAATTATGAAGGATATAAGGTATATATATTATATTTATAATATAAATATACTTTAAATATATTAAGAAATATAATTTTTACTTTTTATTCCTTCTTGGATATGAAAACATCAATCGTGTGTACAGTAGACTACCTATTCACGAAGCGATGTGATTCATTTTTCACTTTCATTTTACATGGAATGTAGTAAGGTATAAATTTAATGAATATATTTGTTATATATGATATATTTAAATGATTATATAAAGGTAATAAATTATTTAACTTTTTTCTCTTCATCCATTGAGAATATGGAAATAGTGTTCATGCGTATGTACGACCTACCTTCTCCATAAACAGTGTATTTATTTGTCTATTAATAAAATTCAAGGATTACTCAAAAAAAATTACTAAATATATAAGATATTAATATAATTTTTAAAATTTCATATATGATTTAAAAATGATCAAATTAATAGTAATGAAAATGAAAAATCAAACCATATTTGAAAAATGAAGCAGTTGTAACCCGAAAACAAATTAACAATGAATTGTTAATAAACATGTAATAAAAGGGTATAAGTTCATCATATATGATATCATATAAATTATTAAGGTCCCTTAATAGATTTATAATAAATATATATTTGTTATACATAATGATAAATATCTTTTTAGGCAAGATGAACTTAAAGTGAGGGATTTTTGTCTCAATCTTCCTTATTTGAGACATATGTTATGTAATGCACTTACCTTATTTTATGAGGTGCATAAACAACCCCATTTACACGTATTATCATGAATTTTTTTATTATAAATATATGTTTTGTTTCATTTAATGTTATTCTTGAATTTTGGATTATAATTCTATGTTACCATAGTGGGAAGTGTTTTATAATACAATCTTCTCATTTATTGGGTTGGTTTACAAATATATTTCTGATGATGAAATAATATGAAAAATATCTCAAGAACCTCATGAAATTTTATATAATATGGTTATATTATGAGAATAAATTGTTACCTTTATTTCACTCTCTTCATGTACCTGTTATTACAAAAGAATGTTTTTGAGAAAAACTATCTTTATTTCTCAAATTTGTCGAAAACACTTTGTCTTCCAACACTAGGATTTCAAAAAAAATTAGTTTTTTTAAACATTGTAAAAATTATTTATTAATTAAAATTTTACCGATGTTTAACTTTTATAAAAAATTATTGGAAAATTTATGTCATTATCCAGAAAAGGTATGTTTTGATTTTAAGAAAAATATTAAGGAATCTCTATTTTAATGTGTATGAACTATACATAAAATATTAAATTAATGAGAATTTTTTTTGGTAAATATCCATTATAAATTTTCATGTTTATTTTAAAAAAAATTATTTCCAAACTATTTTATAAACTTTTATTTTTAAAATTTGATTTTCAAAAAAATGTTATTTTCCTCAAGAAATGCTCCAAGTGTTCTTTCAAAATAATTTTCCTTCTAATATGACATCCTTTGATGTTGATTATTTTTGACTAGGGATATCATCCATAGAAAAAAATATTATTATTTCTCTGTATGGTTTGTGTTTATTATGAAATTATTTTTATGAAACATATATCTCTTCCATGAGTTATAACCTAATAAAATGCTTCAAAACCCCACTTCTTTTTCAACAAGATTGTTCTTGAATGAAATGATTATGAATCCAATTTCTTCTTCATAGGTTATTTTACGATGAAATTTTCTGAAACCCATTTCTTTTCATGGGTTCTTATATGATGAAATTTTTGTTATCTTAAATAACACATACATATTCTTTTCATTATGTGATGGGTGATACATATAACTCCCTCAAATTCATTAGATGAATAATGGTGTCTGATGAGATAAAAAATTCTATAATGGGTAGTGAATCTAGTTCACTGAGGGAATTTCTCCACTTTGAAAGTATTGGGAGTGATCCTTAACTACCATTATGGTTTGTGTAGTGTACCCATTCTACTATGATAGTTTTGAAACAATCCTTGACTATTAAGAAAATAGATTTTACATTATTATGTGCATGCGACTAATTTATGTCTTATTCAAGTTTTATGTTCTCTTAGATCATGTCTTAATATTCTATTTATGATTCATGTCTTTTGGGAAACCATTATTTATTCCATAACTCATTTTTATGATCTATGATAAGAAGGTATAGTTTTCAAATATTATTATCATGTTTTCAAACCCTTGTGCTCATAATATACTGATATATCTCTTGTTTACCCCTATTGAGAATCTAGGTTCACCCTTTCATATGTTTATTTTTCCTAGGTTATAACGAATGTTATTATATATGATATGTATAAAAAATGGATCTAGTAATGAATAACATTTATGGAGATTCCATACCTCAATTGTGGACAAATTGTTTACTTTTCCATTTTTACAAAGGCACTAGACATAAATTATTTTGCCATGGATCGTTATGTTATATAATGAATATTCATCTGTTAAGATGGAATATCTATGTATGATAATTTTGGGTCGTCATAGTTGGTTTTATAGAAATTTTTAGTTAACCTTTGGAAACATGGATGGAAAAAATTTAGGGGGGTCTCTGAGGATATGTATGAGGATATGTTTAAGGATGTAATGTATGGTAAAATGTCAAGGAATTTTCGTAAAGGTTAGAGCGAGTGGTTTATAAGAAATTAAATTATTGTCTCGATATTAAAAGAGGATTTGGATCTAGTATAGAGGCACCTAGGGGTAATAACATTGAAATTGGAACATTGATATGGACTCTATATTAACATGGTGCATGAAAAAGTGCCTTGATGCACACCCGGTTTGACCCTTTTAGGGGCTATGATTTGTAAATTCAAAAATGATTATGGATTATCGAGAAGAATTTTAATAGATTACAATAATGAATGACCTTGGATAAACATAAGGTCTCATATATTAAAATGAAGGTGTCATTATTTAAGAATAATATAGGTTATTTTTCATTATTATATGGTTCCCCACTTGGATTATTATTACTTACACTATTATTTTTAAGCATTATTAAATGGATGGAACCTAAAGGAATTGAGTTAATGAAGAGTGTGATGAAAAAATCAATGATTTTTTTCCTGAGCATCTAAATGTTATGGGATATAAAATTAAAAATCTCAATTCTATGCTCACACAACCTTATCAAGCCATGGATCCTTCAATACTTAAAAATCACCAAAGTAGGGAACAAATTTTTTTTGATTCCTTAATGAGGAAACATATACCATATTTTATTGGTTCTAATGATCCTCTAGTTATTTATAAATGGATCAATACCACTAATAATTTTTTTCAATTCCGTACTCTTTGAAAAATTAAAGTGTCCTTCTGGTTTTCTATCAATTAAAGGGAGAAGAATATCAATGATGGACTCTCATTAGAATAAAAGGGAATGTGATGAAATTTACCCCATGGAGTGGGATGAGTTTATGAGAATATTTTCAGTAAGTAATACCCTATAAATCTTCATAAAAATGGATAAGTAATTTATTAAGCTAAAGGAGAAAGATAAAAAAATATTCATTCACTTGGGGAAAATATGATAGGATATGCTATGTATGATTCAAGAATTATCATCTAATTTGAATGTAAGTTTGATCAATTATTCAGTGACTAAAAGAACGCCTTTAAAGGGATTAATCCATAAGACAAATTAGTAGGTATGAATAAATCATTCTATTTTCTCTAAAGGTGCAAATGGAGATCGTAGTTACCCATCAGTTTCATGGTTATGACATGAAAATGAAGATTGAGATCAAAGGCAACTCCAAAATCCTAGAGAGAATAGTATGAGGTTTCTTTCATGCCTAAAACATGGAAGGTAACATGGAAGAAATTATCTCAAGGGGAATATAAATTATCTTATGTGTGAGAAGGAAGGCCATCAAGAAAATCATTTTTATGTGATGGGAAGAAGATTTATAATGATGAGAATATAGGGAAATCTTCATGGAATGAACCAAAAATACATTAGTATTGAAAATTCAAGCCACATGTCCATTATACTAAATAGTGACCAAATATGAACATTTATGATTATGACTGATGTTGGAAACCTATTAAGATGAGGTAAAAATTTAAATATCATGTGATCGTTATTTTTGAAGAGGGGTGTGATAATGAGGTTAAAGGTAAAATTACAATTCACTTAAGAATAGTTAATGACTCATTTGACTCTCGGTTTACCCCTTAATTCATATCTGAAAAATTATCTAAGGGTATCAAAATTCCATCCAAACAATTAGATTTAGAATTATTAATGAAAACCCCTAATGGAATGATGATCACATATCAAGTATATAAGACCTCTCTGGTTGAAGTTTGAGAGAATATGCTTCCTGAAAATCTTTTCATTCTTCATCTGGATAAATTTTATGATATCATTGAAATATATAGGATTTATTTACATAAATACCATAATTATTACCAAGGAATAAAAGTCAGTTTGGATATTTGAAACCAACCTTTGATCATCTATCAGTGTGTTGAAAAAATAAGAGATTATAATGGAAATCACATCCATTTGATGGGGTCTGATTCCTATTATAAATGTAATTTATGTTAAATGGTTGGGGAGAAACTAAACATCCATTATATGCCTATTAGGTGATAGTTTGTTATGTATATTTAGAATATTTTCCAAGTCATCCACTAAATCATGATGATTATTTTTCTATATAAATCAAACATTATTCTAAACCAATTTCAAGGACACCATATTGATTGGACCCAACTAAGTTGTTGGAATTGTAGAAACAATTCCAAAGGAATGTTGACAAGGGATTCATTCGGCCAAGTTTCTCTACATAGGCTGCACCTATTCTTTAAAAACATAAAGATGGATTAATTTGAATCTGTATTGATTGTCAAGATATAAACAATATCATGATCAAGAACTTGTATCCTCTACCCCATATTTATCTCATATTTGATCAAATAAATAGAGCTCACTACATTTCCATGATTTACCTTCTTTATAAACATCCCTAACTGAGGTTCAAGAAGAGGGATATACATAATGAAATATTCATTATAAGTTATAGAAACTATTAATATATAGTGATTCCATTTTTAATTACTAATTCCACTACTATATTCATCGATTTAATGAATATATAGTTTAGATATTACCTAGATCAATTTTTTGTAGTGTTTATAAAATATATTCTTAATTATTCAATGATAAAGGAAGATAATTAAGGTCACTTGAGAATCTAACTAAAGATTGTAATCCAGGGGAAACAATATGAAAAATGTAAAAACTGTGAATTTTTTTTTTCAAATTCTTTTTATTCATATAGTCTCAAGAGAATTTATATCAATATATTCATCAATTTGGGTAGATATTGAATATTCAACCAATCCAATCATGGTGAATGAGATCCATAGATTTCATGTTATAGATGGATATTGTTGATGGTATTTGTATAATTTCCCACAACTAAATGTGAGAAAACTTTCAAGGAACTGAAAAAAAGATTAGTAAGCACACATGTTCTTACATTACCCTATAGTAGAGAATGATTTTTTAATTTATTGTGATGAAATAATTATGTTATTTGAGTTTATTCGAATGAATAATGACATAGTTGTAGCTTATTCTTCACAAAATTAAATGTTAATGAGAAAAATTACCCTACTCAGGATTTAGAGAAAACTATGTTAATTTTTAAATTAAAGATATAGAGGTATCATCTTTATCAATAAAATTGTGATATATATTTTGATCACCAAATTTTAAAGAATATATTCACATAGAAGGAGTTTAATATGAACTAGATTAGATGTTCATATCTGATTAATGATTATGATTGCTCAATAAATTACCACTATTGTAAAGTGGATAATGTGGTGGATGCTTTGAGATGAATGGATCATGTTAGAATATTGATGATGTGGATCACAAAATATATATTATTTATATATTTTTAAGGAATGTATCTATAAATATTGAATTAAAGGGATAAATTATATCGTGATCAATTTAATTTTTAACCATTTATCCAAGTGATGATTAAAGAGGTTCAAAAGTAAGATGTATAGATAAAAAAGAAGTTTGAAATGATCCTGATATTAACCTTGATCATGGTGGAATGATAAGGTTCTAGAACCATGTATGTGTTAAAACCATTAAATATTTAAAGGAGTAATTTTTGAAGATAGATCATAGTTCTTCATTATCTATTCATCCTAGAAGTGTGAAAATTAAAATAGATTTGAAAGATTACTTTTGGTGGGATGAAATAAAGTGAGATATCAACGAGTTTGTATCTCAGTGCTTGTAATGTTAGTAAGTTAAGGATGAATCAAAAAGTTATAATGAGATTATATTTCCATTACCCATACCATTATGTAAATGGGAAAATAGAAACATGTATTTGGTCATTAGACTCCCAAAAACTTATAAATGGAATATTGTTATTTGGATTGTAGTCGATCACCTTACAAAGTGAGCACATGTTAACGCTATCATATAATTTTATCTCTAGTTCATATTTAAAGTATATTCATTAATGAAATGTATAGAATATATGTCCAACCACATTCTATTTTTTCTGATCTTGATAAGAAGTTACCTAAATGTTTTGGAGAAGATTACACGAGGCTTTGGATACATAGATAAGTTTCAGTACTATATATCAAGCTATAACATATGTTCATTTGGAGAGAACTATTCAAAATATATAGGATATGACAAAATCATATTTAAGGGATTTGAAAAGCTGTTGGGATTAAAAACTTCCTCAAGTTGAGGTTTCTTATAATAATATATTTTATTTGAGCATTCGGATGTATCCTTTTGAAGACCTCTATGGAATGAAGTATAGAACTTCAATATACTAGAATGAAGTTGGAGAAAAAAAGATATTGGGGCCTAAGAAATATGATGAAATGAAAGAGAAGTTTAGATCCATTTGGTAACACATAAAAGCATCTTAGAATCAACAGAAAAGATATGTTGATAATCCCTAATGGGATTATAATTTGATGTCGGTGAGATCATATTCCTATGAATATCTTCATAAAAGAAAATTATGAGGTTTACAAAGAAGGTAAAATAAATTACTAGATATATTAGTAATTTTAATAATCTTGATTGTAACAAGAATGTTTCTTATCATTTGAAACATCCTCCAATTCTCTCTCAAGTTCATGATGTTTTCTATGTATCTCTCATGAGAAATTACATACCTAATCCCTCACAAGTACTGAACAAGATATCATATCGCTACAGTTGGATATTTATTAGGTGGAATAGTTAGTGGATATTATGGAGCATAAAGTGAAATTTATACAAAATAAGGACACTCCAAAATAAATTTTCTTTTGGTGAGACCACTAATTTTAAGAACCTATGTGGGAACCTGGGAAAATAATGACGTATAACAATCCATTATAGTTTTTATTAGAGTATCAAATTTTAAAGAAAAAAATCATTTTAGGGGGGGGGTTAATGTAAAAAACAGAGTATTTATGAATTATTTTTCTCAAATAAATTAATTTTATTTTATATCTTGTGTTATATGTAACATTGATTTTAGCTGGTGTTTCATGTAACATTGAGTTTAGCTTGTGTTATATCTTACACTTAGTTTCAAAAAATCATGATATGCTATTTTTGTTTTTATTTAAACATGAACATTATCACAAATATATTAAACATAGCTATATGAATAGTAATAATTAATTTTTAGATATTATTTTAATGGTTTTATGTAAGGGACAAAAAATTGATAGTAAGGTAATTAAATTTTAGAAAAGTATATATATGTTTTTAAAATACTCTTTTATCAAAATAAGTTTTATTAAATTTAATGACAAAATAATAAAAGTAAGATATACAATTTTTTAAAATTTATTTTAAAAAAATAAACTTTTATTTTGAAATATATATGTAAAAATTATCTCTGATTGAATTTTTCATAATTTTATGAAAGGATAAATATTTTAGTCAATAGTGAATATACTAGTTTTTATTAAGAATTGACTTTTTTCGTTTATATCAGTTAAAAACATCCCAATTGTTTTAACATAGTATTAAATGACACATTAGTTCAATTATATATTTATTAATGAAATTTTGGTCGTTGAAATCAATTTCATATTGAATTATGATATTAAAAATTTTCTTTTTATGTGAAAATTGTCCCTATGAAAACTTACTTTCTAGTCGCATATGTTGGTTTAATTATAATGTAAATAATTCCACTTCTATGATTTGAATTTGGAAAAAATGATTCCATATTTGGAATCATAATAATTTATATTATCTAATATGGTGAACATAATGTTTTACCATAATTAATAGTAAAAACAGTAAAAATGATTTACCGTGGTTAAGGTAAAAATGGGTTTAACGATTAAACTAAATCGATAATAGTTTGAAATGACAAAAAACACGCCAAACACCAATTTTATGGACATATATAGACCTTATAAAATATAAGGTTCTATAATGGCCTATTTTTATATTTTTTGAACATGAATAACCTGGGTACACTATATTCATTTAAAAAATATCAAGGGTGTCCTCTCCCCAACTTATAAAAGTCCACCCCCTCTCATCTCCTTTTCAAACTTCCAAAACTATTTTCCAGCCAATAGCTAAGAAAATACCCTAATTAATTCCATAATATCACTGTATAAGCCTTATTTTTATCACAAATAAAACCTAGTAATTCTTTTTTGTAAACCTAAGGGGTTTACCTAAAGAATATGTAACGTTCTTCAACAAGAATTTTTATAATATTTCTTCCTCCACATACATAAATTATTAATAAACTAGGATAATATAATAACATAATAACAGTAAATATCATGTTATTTTATTATGATATTATCTTGACCAAAATTCATCTCCTATTACATTAAATGGGAAACAATAACATCACTCGTGTGTAAGGCAGACTACAGCATCACGAACCGATGTGGCATGTTTTCCATAAACACCTATAATGATTGGTAATTATGACGATTATAATTTATATGTATTTTATTTATAAAATTAAGATAAAAAATTATATATATTATCATATCTTCCATTTTAATTCTCATTCCATGGGGGATATGATAACATCAGTTTTGTGTGTGATGGACAACCGCCTTGTGAAGCAATTTGATTCATTTTCACTTACACATTACATTGATGTTAATGAGAGATAAATTTAATGAATATATGTGGTATATATGAAATATCAGTGATTATTTAATGTTAATATATTTTTTACATTTATTTTTCTTCAACTATCTAGAAAATTTAAATAACATTCCAACGTATGTACGGACTACCATATACTTAAAAGGTGTATTTAATTTTTTGTATATAACTTTTAGGGATTTATATAAATACTTATATAATGAATCTATATGACATTTATATAATTTTTTCAATTCTTTATATGATGAACCGATGATCAATGTAAGAATTCCCAAAAAAACAAATGAAAACATACATGAAAAATGAAGTCATTACTACTCAAAACATAATTTTAACAAGGTATTGTTAATAAATGGGTAATAAAAGGGTATAAGTAAAAAATATATGTTATTAAATATGTTATTATGGTCCCATAATTGATTTATAATACATTTATATTTATTATAAATGATGAAATAGCACCTTTAGGGTAATAATATCTCATAGTAAGGGATTTCTATCTCAATTTTCCTTCCTTGAGACATATGTTATGTTTTGAAAATATCTTCTTTTATGAGGTGCATAAAAAAGACCAATTGACATGTAGTATCATTAATTTATTTATTATATAGATTTTTTATGTTTCATTTAATTCTATTATTTCAGTAGGTCTTATGATTCAATTTTACCAATGTGGTAGGGGTGTTGTGATAAAACCCCATCATTTATCAAGATTGTTTATAATTATGTATCTAATGATGAAATATTAAGATATATCCCATAATAAATTCATGAATTTTATTCCACTCTATTTATTTATTTGGAATACATTTTTTCACTTCATTTTATTATCTTTATGTACTCAATAGTTCAAAACAAATTTAGAAAAAGTCATTATTTCTCTCTTCGGTTAACAACCCTTATTCTTATTCCAAACCCATGTTTTCAAAAAATGGATTCAAAAATGTGTTTATCATTATAAAAATAATTTCTTAAATAAATTTTTAACCATGTTAATATTTTTTACTAAAAAATTCAAATGAACCTTCATATCATTTTCCAAACAAGCCTCATTTGTCTTTTATAGAAAATGTGAATGGAATATTTGTTTTAACATGTACAACATGTAGGGAATTTCTCACCATCCTGACCAAACAATATTTTAAAGATCCATTATAAATTTTCATGTTTATTTTCAATGAAAATGATTCTTATTATATTTTATAAATTTTTTTCAAAAAAATTATATTCAATGAAATGTTATTTTCAATAAAATGTTATTTTCATCATGAAAAGTTTCATGTGATCCTTAAAAAATGATTTTAATTCTAAGAATACATAGTTTGATGTTATTTATGTTTTATAGTGGATATTATTAAAGGATACCATTATTATTATTTCTCTATATTGGTTATTTTTATGGTAAAAATATTATTATGAAACCCATTTATTTTCCTTGAGTGATACCATAATAAAATGATTATGAAACCTTGTTATTTTTCCAAAGGTTATGGTTTTATGAAATGGTGAAATGATTATGAAACGTATTTCTTCCCAAAGTTTATATTTTCATGAAATATTTATGAAACCCATTTTATTTCATGGTTTCCCATATGATGAACTTTTTATTATATTCTGACACACGTATGAATAATTTTCATTATGTGATGGGAGGGAGTTATATCTATCTCTAATGTATTGGGAAAAGACTCCCATATCATAACATAAACAGAACTAGAATGGGGAGTTAACCTTGAATACTATGATGGTTTGGGGAGTGAAACCATTCCACTATGATAGTTTTGTTAATGATCATTGACTACTAAGGAAATTATTTTCTATGATTATGTGTATTACACAAATCTATAACTTAATATAATGTTATGATTTCACTACTCATATTATATGATTCTATTTAAAATTAATGTCTTATAAAATACCATGATTTTTTGTGATGACACAAGATTATGATCTATGATATGTAGGTTACGGTTTTAAAATTTCATTCTCACGTTCTGATACCCATACCCTCTTGATATAAAGATATCTCCATTTTTTACCCTTACTAAGAATTTGAGCTCATCCTTTCAAAATTTTATGTTCCATAGGATATGATGAAAGGTATAATGTATAATATATTTATGAAGGTTGATAGTTCTGAAGAAAGTAGTGGGAGATGACACAACACACTTATATATGAGTTGTTTTTGTGTCCTTCTATTCAATAAAACTATAAATAAAAAATTATGGCATGGATCATTCTGTTATGTAATGAATATTATTTTATTCATATGTAATAACTTTTTATGGGAATTTTGGGTATTTAAAACTATGGATCAAAAGCCCTTCTTAACTATATTATACGGTGAGAATAGGTGTAGTGACCGACCATCTCTTTAGTTCCTTGAATTTTTATTCACATTCATATATTTAAAGGAACTTTTTCACCTTTTGAGTAAACATGGTTAGTATATTAGATACCCATGAAAATTGTTTTTAAAATTGTTGATAATATCTATCCCAAACAAGAAAATTATTGGTCTCAATCATTATAGTTGTAGTAAGACAACGTTAAATTGATTTTTTATTTGATGGATCCACCGATATACCCTCTCCAGAGATTGTATATCCCAAATATGAAACCTTATGTAACATAAATAAAAACTTGGAAAAAATTTCATAAAAATTATACTTATTTATGGTATTGAGTACAATTATAAAGTTATATTTATACTCTTAATTTCTTTTGGAATATATAATAATATCATCTATAAATACTACCACCAACTGATCAAGGTAGTCTCTAAAGAATCCATTCATTAAATTTTGGATGATAAATGGATAATTGGTAAGTTTAAATTGATTGACTATAAATTCATAACGTCTATAAGTTATATAGAAGGTTGTTTTTTTTATCATCCTTTTAACCCTTATTTTATGATTTATATATCCAAGATAAATCTTGTAAAAAAATTGAGCTCCTCATAATTGGTCAACAGATCATAAATATGGGGTAAAGTATAAATTTTCATGATAGTTATCTTGTTAAGTTCTCAATAATCAATGAAAATATTCATTGACCCATATTTCATCATAACAAAAAGAATAGGTGCACCCCATGGTGATGTTCTAGGGAATATGAATCCATTATCAAGATTTTACTATTGTTTTTTATTCAATTCCTAACAACTAAATTAGGTCCATTCTATACGAAGACTTCAAAATAGGTGTAAGACGAGATATTAGTTATATTGAAAACAAAAAATCATGATTTGTGGAATACAAAGAATGTATTTAATAATTACAATATCAAAATCCCAAAAAATATGAATATCATTAATATTGAGCTTCTCTCCAACCATTTTAGATCAACAACCATCAGGGATAAGATGTAATAGTCATATAGTGTTAGTAACATCCATTGGATATTCATGAACATCCACACACTAAAACATGGTCATAGGTTCATTCAAAATATCAAATGTCGCATCCCTTCCTCAAAAAATGATATGGATGTTATATAAACAAAGTCCATCCATTTCCTAAAATAATAGAAAATTCAACTAGATGGATAATAATGAGATTTTCTGACTTCACATTCTCACATACATCAATTGTAGAAGAATCATATAAATGATATGTGATCATCATACAATTAATATTTTACACTAAAAAATATATATATAATCATATAGGATAGTAATTAACATGCCTATACACTTTTTGTGTTATAAAAAATTCATATAACAAAGATCAAAGATGATAATTAAATATTTGAGTGTACTTGTCACGACCTAAACTTTAGTTTTTTATATTCAATCCTTTAGTAAAACCAAATTGGTTTAGATGACCATCAAGGATCATTAATTAGAGAAATCATGAAAAATTATTCATAGAACATCTAATTTGTGAAATTTTCTTTTCAATTTATAACACCTAAGATTAATCCTAAGTCATCCAGAGTCATTATATGTTTAAATCCTTCATAATGGTTCATTTTTTTTGAATAAACCAAGAATATATCCTAGTAGTGTAAAAAAATGTGCACAATGAGGTCTCATTAACCATGCACTGAAACAATGTTTGATATATACTTGACCAGTTTTTTTAGGATAATTAACCCTTAATGCATATATTACAAAACCATGCCCACTTGTGGTATCATGGTAGGTATGTGTTTCTTGGAAAACCATATAATCTATACCTTACAAAAAATATAGGGTGTTATCCTATACAAAGTCTCACCCTTATGGTTTTCACAAATGTTCTCTAATCCTAATCTCCAAAATTAAAAAATCATCCCATTATACCAACTAAGGAGACACAAATATTTAATACATTATTATTTAATCGTTTTATATTAATATTCAATATATTTTACTATAATACATACTTTAGGACCATAATGGAATAGTGTCTTTGGAGACTATATATATAATTATCTTACTTCATGAAAGATCATTAACATTTCCCACAAAGAACCTATTACACAGTACACTTCTTATACAAACCCTACTTAAAATCTTTCTTCATAACCCTAGGAAACTTAGCATAAGAAAGGTTGAGATCTTATTTGTAATAAGGGAAAACATAATACATATCAATCAATGATTATAGGTGAGCATAAGAAAATCATAAGGGTAAGATAACATGATTGTAACTTATACTGATCAAACCCAATCAATATATGGTCATTAATGATAATTCATTACATAAGGCTTTGTTGAAAAAAAAGTCATAAGTTAAAAGTATATGAAATAATAAATTATAAATCATTATCCATGAGGGTATATCATAAACATACAAATACTTCAAAAACAAAATCCTATAAAATTGTAAACATATATGAATTTAAACAGTTACTCTTATTATGTTAAGGATATGAAACAAGATCCTCACATAAAATTATGTACATGAAACCAGGTCCATGCATAAACTTATAGAAATAAAACCAATCTGCTTAATAAATATATAGACATGAAACTAATTCTATACATAAACTTATGGACATGAAACTGGTGAGTCAATAATGTTTTCCTTATTATTTCTTCATTCCTTCATACTTAGGGGAGATTGTTTAGTCAATAAGGTTTCCTTATGACTTTACAATTCCTTCTTGTTTTGGAAATCACAAACACTTATCTCAAGGAAAATCTCTTTTTACCCAGTTTTTTACTTCTATAAGAAAAATTTCCATCCCCAAGGAAATTTATCCTTATCATGTTTTCATTGTTCATATCATAATTTTTCTAAGTGAATATTTTGGTTTGAAAACAAAACCTCGGAATCCTATAATTACCTAGATATGAAGAATTATATTTTAGGATCCTAATTCTCAGAATTCTAGTTACGAACTTCCTTGAGTTCTGAATTCGAAATCCGATTACGAATTATGGTTACAAACTCTTCGGAGTTCTGACTCCAAATTCTGAATACGAATTGTGGTCTTGAACTTCTCTGAGTTCTAACTCTGATTTCTCTGAATACGGACTCCGAACTATTATGATTTTTGTCTCCGAATTCTCATGAACTCTGACTCAGAACATTGTAACTTCTTATTCCAAATTATTGTGAATCCAGATTCTGAATTTCCTTAAAATTCAGACTCAATAATTCTATAGAGTTTAGGTTCCAAATTCCTAGAAAAAAGAATCCGAATATCCTTTTATTATAGACTCTAAATTCAATTTTGGTTAGACTAAGAACTTTCATATTTCCTTACATTATAAATATTTTATTTTGGTTATGTTACCATACTTTTTCTTACGCATGTTTTGTTTTTAAAATGGTGTCGTGCATTCAGTTACAAACTAACTGTTATTTGAGTGACATGTGTACAGGTCACTCTAAAATTTAAGTAAAAATATGACAGTTGGAGGAGGGAGACGACCGTTGAAGCCGTGCCTATAAATAGGAGCTCATTTGAAAGAGCTCACAAATTTTAAGGATTTTTCTATGACTCTAGATATTACATGATATTAAAGTGATTTCTAGAGAGAGACTCTCATTGCATTGTGCATAATGAACTTCTGGTTTAGATTTTCTTTTTGTGATTCCGATTTTTGCTATGTACAATCGAGGGCTTCCGGGGATAGGATGACTGAGGTACCGACTACCTTGAAGTTGAGGGCTTACGAGGATAGCAAGACAGACTCCAATCTTTATATCGAGGGATTATCCTAGTGTGGGTAATATATAATTTCTTGAAAGTATAAACCAAGGGACGTTTATCTAAGGTTGTTGGATACCCTTCTCTTTGGGTTAAAATATTTACTACTTGTTACTTGTTTTGTTACAAGTTTTCAGCTGCATTTATATTGTAGAGGAAGGTATAACAATTATATACTTCCTTATACTTGTACTTTGATTTTATATGATTCTAAATGATTTAATCTAGAATCTTTGTTGTTGTAAACTTTCATTAAGTTTAATTTCTGGAATAACTTTTCCAGAATTACATTCTTGGAATCATATTTCCTGAATCTAGAAAGTTTGTAGAACTAGAGATTTTGTGAATTACCTTGTTTAACCTTTTTAAACATTACCATCTTTAAAACTTTCAAAGAAATTTTTTAATGAATACAATTCACCCCCTATTGTATATTGAGCATCATTAGATACTCCATACAGTATCTCTTTTATTTCAATCCTGTAATTGGTATTATAGAGTATATCATACTCACATACCATATCAACAATTGGTATCAGAGGATTGGTTTAATATGAATTAATCTCACGATTAGATTCAGAAGATAATACATCTCATTATTTTCTGGAATCAGTTTTTCAAACTTGTATAGTTTGGATTCATTTTTTCTTAGAGGTACTTTTGTTCTATATTTTCCTTTCTTAGGAATATTTTCCTGGTTTACAAAAATTTTCTATTAACAAGTTTGTGTGGAAGGATTTTTATATAAGATGTAAGGAATCAATGTTGGTCCCATAGACAATCTCAATCCATCTAGACCACCTATTTTTGATGGAAATGATTATGAATATTGGAGAGATCGCATGAAGACTTTCATTTTCAATACTGGTGTTGATAATTTTGTTATGCTTACTGGAGGATATAAAATCCCTGATAAAGAAGTTAGTACCTTCACTAATAAATAAAAGCGTGAATACCAACTTAATTATAAGGTACGTAATAATTTTCATTGCTCCATGACTAGAAATATATATAGCCAAATTTCATCTTGTGAAGTAGTAAATTGTATTTGGAAGAAACTTGAAGTTACTCACTTCGGAACTTCCAAAGGTATTGAAACTAGAAGATCCATGCTCAAAGATGAATACCATGGATTTAACATTCCTTATGGAGAACCCATATGTAAGGTGCAACAAAGATTCATGAATATTGTGAATAGTTTACAATACATGGGTGAGAAAGTATTAGATGATGAAGCTCTTGTTGATAAGATCATAGATGTCATGCCCAATGAATGGGAATCCAAGAGGATAGCTATAGATGAGAATAGAAAGGTTGCTCAGATTTCCTTAGTTGAGTTGTTTGGAACTCTTCTTCAACATGAGACTAGAATGAAGAGAGAGGCTGATAATGTAAAGAGGAAGAATGGGAATTGATGTGTTTCTTTTACTACAACTTCTAATCAAATGAAAGCCAAGACTCCTGAAAGAGTTACTAGATCCAAATCTAATAAGGTTGTTATTCAATCTGAATCTAGTGGAAGTGAATCATCAGAGAATAATTTATCCAATATTTCTCGAAGGATGAACAAGATAGGTATACAGAGGAACATTCAATCCAGATAACAGAAGAAATAAAAGAAAGATAAGAAAGATTCAAGAGTCACTTTTTATGAATTCAAGAGAGTTAGACATATAAGACCTGATTGTCATATGATTAAGATAAAAGAAAGAAAGGAAAATCACTCACAGAGAAACAAAAAGAAGTTTTACAAGGGTAAAGCTAAGAAATTATTAAAAGATAATTACACCAGGAGTGCCAGTGGTGGAGACTCTTCAGATGAATCTTTAGATTATGAATCTTTTGTATAGAAGAATCTTGGTCTAATAGCTATACTACCTATTGAAAATCATTGTTTAATGTATAAGGTACACAATTCTAAATCAATGACCAATATTCCTTTAAATGAAAATTATAGTAATGATAAATATTATAACTATTTGGATGAATAATCTTCTTCTGATGAAGATAATACTTTACATTCCTATGAATAAGTTTCTAGGTTTTCCAAACTCCTTGAGATTGAGAATTCAAAACTCATGAAAAAACATGATAAGTCAAAATATAGGAAAACTATTCTTACTAAGGAAATATCAGATCTTTCTAAAAGATCCTGATAAGGAAAATGTTGATTTAGAAAGTATTTCAAAAAATCATGAGGAAGTAAATTTTGAGAATAATAAACTTTTTAAAGATCTAGAAAGCGTAATTTCTAAAAAGAATGTTTTTGAGCCTAACTCTACTTCAAAATAAAATGTTTTAGAAGAGAATAACTTGGTTATCAAAATGAAATCCGAAATCGTTTCCTTGAGGAAGTGTTTGTCAAACTTTACCTTCGGAAAGGAAAATTTTGATAAAATGTATTATCAAATATAACCTCTAAGTAATATTTCTGGTTTTGGCTATACTAGTTCTAAACCTATTTTTAGTAACAATTATTTTGTTCCTCAAAGTGATCCATTCTGCACTAAGTGTCAGTGTGGTGGAAACTAGGCAAAAAATTGTTCCTTAACCAAAACACAGTCTTTATGATTTCATAAAGCCTATTTCTCTAAAAAGATGTTGGTGCCTAAAATTTTGCTTTCTATGATTTTCGGATCCAATAAAGTTTGGATTCTGAAAACCTAACTTTTTCTTATTTTAAAAAAAATAAAGAAGCTACCAACAACAGTACCTGGTACATGGATAGTGGATGTTCCCGTCATATGACTGGTAACAAAAACTATGATGAAATGATTATCAAGACGAAAGGAGGAAAAGTAACTTTCAGAGATAATGCTCAGGGAGAAATTATTGGTATAGGTAACATTGTTCTTCTTGAAAAAACATTGATTTAAAATGTTTTATTTGTTAAAGGTCTTAAGCACAACTTCATTAAAATAATCCAATTAGGTGATGAAGGTTACCTAGTGAATTTTAGGAATGAAAAGTGCTTAGTACACAATTCCAAGGAAGAGTTTATTCCTTCTTTCCATTGGTAATATAATGTTTACCTAGGAAACATAGAAGACCTTAGGAGCCATGATCTACATTACCTTAGTGAAATGGAAGAAAATTCTTAGTTATGGCATAGAAGGATGGGAAACTATAACCTTAAGAACTTATGAAAACTTTCTAATAAAATATTAGTTAAGGATCTACCAGAGCTTAGATTTGATTCTTCAAAACTTTTTTACCCTTGTCAATATGGAAAAAACATAAATAAAGTTTTAAATAAGTCGGTGAATTCTCAAATACTGATTCATTACAGTTAGTACATATGGATCTCTTTGGTCCTACACAAACCGGAAGCATTGGAGGCAAGTATTATGTATTTGTTTTAGCTGATGATTACACTAGATTTACATGGGTCTATTTTCTAGCAAATAAGTCTAAAGATTTTTCTTATTTCAAAAGTTTTAGAGCCCGTGTTAAAAATGAGAAAAATCTTCCATTAAAAACTATTCATAGTGATCATGGTGGATAATTTCAAAATTCATATTTTGAAACTTTTTTTAGTAGAAAAGGCATTACTCATAACTTCTCATCACCCAAAACACCCCAACAAAATGGTGTTATTGAAATAAGAAATAGAATTCTTCAAGAGATAACCAGAACCATGTTGAGTGAGTATTCTTTAGCCAAACATTTTTGGGCTAAAGCTGTATGTACTTCTTGTTATACTATAAGTCGTGTTTTGATTAGACGTTTTCTTAATAAAACTCCTTATGAGTTATGGAATGGTAGAAAACCTAGACTTTCCTAATTTAATGTTTTTGGTTTCAAGTTATTCATCCTGAATACTAAAGATAATCTACATAAATTTTCACCAAAATCTAATGAAGGAATTTTCCTAGGCTACTCCATAACTTCTAAGGCTTATAGTGTTTACAATAAAAACACGTGTACTATTGAAGAGACAATACATGTGAAATTTTATTAAACTGATCCTTTTGTTTTTAAACAACCCCAACCTACATCCTCAGATGTGTTTTCAAAAACTGGTTATCAACCATTGATATATGATCCATCTGGTAAGGAAAATTTCCAAGAAGATACTTCTGAAACATTTACCCCAGAAGATTTCCTACCATATGTTGATGAAAAGGTTTTACAAAACTCAAATCATTTGTTTCTAAAGAATCATCCTAGTGATAGAATAATTGGTGATGTGAATCAACCGGTAAGGACTAGAAGTTCCTTAATAAATGAAGTAGAACATCTAGCATTCCATTCCCAATTAAATCCAAAAAAACACTAATGAAGCTTTAGGTGATGATGATTGGATAAAATCCATGCAATATGAACTAAATGAATTCAAAAGGAATAAATTATGGACCTTGGATGAAAGACCTAAGGAAACTTCTGTTATTGGAGTAAAATGGGTCTTCATAAATAAGTGTGATGGAAATGGAATCATTGTAAGAAATAATGATAGATTAGTTACTAAAGGATATAATCAACAGGAAGGAATAGACTATGAAGAAACTTATGCTCCATTATCTAGACTTCAATCTATTCGTATTTTACTTTCCTTTGCAGCATTCTTCAATTTCAAAATTTTCAAATGGATGTGAAATGTGATTTCCTTAATGGTTATGTTCATGGGGAAGTTTTTGTTGAACTACCTCTTGGTTTTGAAGATACAAAACATCCGGATCATGTTTTTAGACTTACCAAAGCATTATATGGCCTTAAACAAGCACCTAGATCTTGGTATGACAGACTTACAAGATTTTTGCTTCAAAATAACTATATTAAGGGAAATGCATATCTGACCATTTTTATAAAGAAAGATAAGAAAAATGTTTTGATTGTTCAAATTTATGTTGATGGAATTATATTTGGTTCAACTTAGCAATCTTTAATTGATTCCTTTGAATATCTAATGAAATATGAGTTTGAAATGATTATGATGGGTGAGTTAACATTTTTCCTTGGTATTCAGATTTCTCAAAAACCAGAAGGAATCTATATATCCCAACATAAGTATATTAAATATCTTCTTAAAAAGTATGGATATGATAACACTAAAAGTATAAGTACTCCCATCAGTACCTTAAATACACTTGACCTTGTTGAAGCTGGGAACCTAGTAAATCAAACATCCTTTAGAGGTATGATAGGAAGTCTACTTTACTTGATAGCTAGTCATCCAGACTTAATGTTTTCAGTATGGTTATGTGAAAGATATCAATACAATCCTAAGAAATCTCATTTAATGGATGTGAAAAGAAGTTTTCGCTACTTAAAGCGAACCATGGATTTAGGACTATTTTATAACTATGGAAATGATTTTGTTTTATAATGTTTTTCAGTTGCTGACTTTGGTGGTTGTAGAATGGATAGAAAATGTACATCCAGAACATGTCATTTATTAGGAGATTCATTAGTTTCTTGGTCATGAAATAAGCAACACTCTATAGCTCTTTCGACTACTAAAGCTGAATATGTAGCAGTTGGAATTTTTTGTGCTCAAGTGTTATGGATGCAACACACACTCACAAACTATGATATGAGTTTTACCAAAACACAAATTTCTTGTGATAATACATGTTCCATTTCCCTTAGTAAAAACTATGCACATAACTCTCGTGCAAAGCATATAAATATTAAGTATAATTTTCTTAGGGCTCACACACTAAAAAGAGATATCATTCTTCAATTTATCGGAACACAAGATCAAATTGATGATATTTTCACAAAAACTTTACCCTCTCATAGATTTGAATACATTAAACAGAATTTAGGAATGGTAACCATATGGTAATATTCCTTTTAACTTCATGTGGAATCAATCTCCTTACAATAATAAACTTCTTTTCATAGGGTGATTACATTTTCTTGTTAGTTTTTCATATTTTTCGTAATGAAGTTTTCCATATTTTTCGTACTGAAGTTTTTTATATTTTTTTTAATGAAGTTTTTCATATTTTTCATAATAAAGTTTTTCATATTTTTTGCAATGAAGTTTTTCATATTTTTCAGAATGAATTTTTTCATATTTTTTGTAACAATGTTTTTCATATTTTTCTTAATGAAGCTTTTCATATTTTTTGTAATGAAGTTTTTCATATTTTTTGTAATTAAGTTCTTCATATTATTCATAATTAAGTTTTTTATATTTTTCGTAATGAAGTTTTTTATATTTTTTGTAATGAATTTTTTTATATTTTTCATAATGAATTTTTTCAAAAAAAATTGTAATGAAGTTTTCAAAATGTTTTATAATGTTTTTTTTGTAATGAATATTTTTCGTAATGAAGTTTTTCATAATGTATATTTTCGTAAAAAAGATTTGTGTATTCAAATTATTTTTCTTAATGGATGTTTTCTTAGTTTTTTTAAAAAATATTCAAGAAGAATATTACCTATTGTGATTAATCTTCCTAGAAATCTGAAAGGTATGACTCTTCTTGATTTTTCATAATCACCTTTTACTTGCTGGTAGTTTATTTTGTAATTTTTAAAATTTATTGGATTCTAGTTTCCTTAAATCCAAATGTTTTCTGTTAAAAACCTCAAAATATCAGATCCTATAAAATTTTCCTTGTGGCTATCATTTAAACCATCAGATCTGATCAGAAGAATTCACAACCATTGGATTGAGATGGGATGATGAACCATCACATCAACACCAATAAAAGGGGACCCCCGATGGTTGTCCCAGATTAGTTTTCAAGATTTTGCGTGTCGAAGCTCTGCCCCACTTCAAAATCATGTTCTAGATTTTCCATGTTTTCTCAATTCCAAATTTCTTGTGAAGTTCCTTCTCAAGAGATTTCAACTGTTAAGCCGATTCCAGAGTGTCAGATAAACAGAGAGAGGTTGGTACATACGAACTTATTCAAAAAGTATGATTCCATTATCTCTAAGAAAATCAAGCTGAATGGATGGGAAAGCATTTGTATATCAACGCCAGGAGCTCAAGATGGTGTGTATCCGGATCTGCTGATAGAATTTTATGAATGAGCTTGTTTTTTCAAGGAATATGGCAGAGAAAAGTTTTCCTTCAAAATCTATGGAAAAACATATGCACTTTCATACACCAAGGCTGCTAGCTTGGTTGGGTTATCCTTTGAAGGAGAAGTAGAATTTTTTTTTAACAAATTACCGGATGTAAAAGGAAGTTTTATCAAGGTAAAAGATATGGAGTGTCTTGGACTTACATATTTCAAGACCGAAATGATTGTTCACTTGTCAAAAAACAATTGGATCCTTGAGTTAAGGGTTCAGGTTTTTATCATACCGAAAATGGGTGACAAGGACACAATGAAGAAAAGTGATATGTATATCTTGGATTTTATGGTAAATCTAAGGAAGATCAACCTCATGAATCATTTTCTTGTTAAGATAGAGAATATCAAGAATGGGAATTTGAGAGCATATATAATCATGTATCCTGCCATACTCTCCAAGTTGGTTGTTTGGTGTCTTGAGTCCTTCAATATTCCTTGCAGTTCCAAGATGAGAAATTGAAATTTTATGTTAGTAAGCGATGATACTTTGAAAAGAATGAATGTCGGATTATCTAAATATTTTGGAGAGTTTTATGATCTACCAGTGGAAGAAGTAGAAGTTGTTCCAAAGAATGAAGAAGAGGATGAACCATAGAAGAAGTATGGAAAGAAAAGAAAATTAAAGGATGTATAAGCTGAAGGTGAAACCCCTGAAGGTAAGGAAGCTCAAATCGTACCTCTAAATCCCAAGAAGTGGAAATCATATTCGGATGAGGTTGTAACCAAATGGGGTGAGGATAAGAAAAATAGGAAAGAAGGAGAAACTCAGTTTGGTCTAGATCCTGCTGAGGCCAAGGCGTTAAAAGAAAAGACTACTGAAGAGATTGAGAAGCAATCCAAAGAGAAGAAGATCAAGAAGAAAATGTATGAGGTGGAAATTTTTCAATCCCTTCTAAGGGATACTGAAATATCATCCGAGAATATCCCGGTACTGAAATCATTCTTTGTGGAACCATTACCTGAGACTCCAGGTAAAAATTTTATGACTTCGGAAAAATTACATGAAAAGGTTGAAAAAGAAAAAGAATTTTTGGAAGAAGTAAAAGAAGATGAAATAAGTGGTGATACATCTGATCTGATAAAGCAAGTTGAATACTTTCATGATAAGGAAAGTGCATCCGAAAAATTATCAATCTGAACTCCTCAAGCAGGATATTTGAAACTTTCTACCCCTCGAATTGATGAGAAGGTTGAAGAGGAAGTGAACAATTTATCTGAGGAAGAGATTCATAATCACAACTTCATTAATCCTGATGATATTGAGGCAAGAGCTAAGAAAGAAAAAAATTATGAAGATAAACTTGTTTGGTTTTCTAAAAGTGAGCATGAGTCTCCAGATGAAAAAGTTGTTACGAGAACCAACAAGGGGAAACAAGTGGTTGTTAATAACCCAACGAAATCAATTTTAATGAATAAGGTAGATGGTGGATCTTCTAAGAGGAATCTGGTCGAGCTAGAGGTAGAACCATCACCAAACAAAGTGTCAGATTCGGAATCATCAGCTATGGGACATGATTTTTTCATTAAATCTTTGAAGAAGCTTGTTAACACAATTCCAATCTTTCCAACCATTGACTCCAGATGTCAGATGCTCCAACATAGCAGGAATCATAAATCAGATTCTGTATCCATGGTGATTGATAGGTGTGTAAAGATTGAGGCTGGTCATAAGAACTTCTTTATCAACTATAGAAAATCTTACAAGAAAATTGTTAGCTTGTCAAAGAATATAGTTGAATATTTGAGAGACCTTGGTTAGTTTCAAAATGATGTTAAGGAATCTTTTGATACTCAAGATAGAAAAACCAAGGATCTAACAAATATCTTTGAGGGAAATCTAACTCTTCAGCAGAATACTCGGATTCGAGATGTCAAAGATCTGAATGGGAAGTTGAATTATGTTGTCCAAAGTTGGAAAATGGAAAGGGATCTCCATATCAATATTGAAGAGAAGTTAGTGAAGCAAGATTACCTTTTGAAGGTTTAGGAAGAGGCTCTAAAGTCTCATGATGATAGGATCAAAGCCTTAGAGAAGAAAACATAAGAATATCATAAGGAGCTAAAGAAGCTAAAAACCATTGTAAAGAATTTGATACCCAAGGAGAAGGAAAGAAAATAGATCAATCCGATCTTTTGTTGTATTTTTTCCTATACAATGGTTTCCTATACTAATGAAATTGTTGGTTTGCTCATTTTTGTTTAGATGTTTTTGTTGATCCCTCTGGAAGAGTGTTGAATTCTTCCTATGATTGCTGTTTTAATATTCACAAATCATCAATTACTTAATCCGGTTGGATTTGTCATATACATAATCACAATCTCTTAATGAATCCATGTATATTGGCTGGATCATGTTTTTATCTCTTTTTTACTGATTTACAAGTATTCTGGAAGTCCTCTGAATCAAAGGATAATGGTCGCACCGATCCATATCAAAGAACAACGGTCGCACCGATCCATATCAAAGGACAATGGTCGCACCGATCCATATAAAAGGACAACGGTCGCATCGATCCATATCAAAGGACAACGGTCACACCGATCCATATCAAAGTATAATGGTCGTACCGATCCATATCAAAGGACAACGGTCACACCGATCCATATCAAAGGACAACTGTCGCACCGATCCATATCAAAGGAAATGGTCGCACCGATCCATGTAAAAGGACAACAGTCTCACTGATGCTGATCGAATGAGTAATCGAAGATGTCTCACCAATGTTGATCGAATGGGTCACTGAAGATGTCTCACCGATGCTGATCGAATGAGTCACCGAAGATGTCTCACCGATGCTGATCGAATGATTCACCGAAGATGTCTCACCGATGCTAATCGAATGAGTCACCAAAGATGTCTCACCGATGCTGATCAAATGAGTCACCGAAGATGTCTCACTGATGCTGATGACCCACCGATCACTTGACACACTGATAGTCATAAACAGCTGTTTGAATTTCTTTATCTTTTTTTAATATAACCAACGGTCATATTAGGAATATTTTAAATGCTCTGTCATTTATTTAATGTGTGTTTTTGGATGTCAGGGAACTGTACCTCATACCTGCAGAAAGAAATCATTTCTCTTGTCGGAGCACATGCTTTAAATAAAGGAAGGATGTGCTACTGCAAAGAGAGAGAGACACACAGACAAATAAAAAGACCGCAAGGTGTGCTGGAAGAACAACCAAGTGTGAATGCAAAGAGACTACCGAACATACACGAGGAACTCAATCATCACTACTCACTAGTGAAGAGCTGAGAACGCGAACATAACAAAAGAGCATCGTCGACTGTCTCTACACCTGGAAATCAAGGAAACAGACGATACTCTGTTTTCCAGACAAAAACCAGAAGAGGACTCAGAGTGAATTCTGATCTATCAAAGGAGTCCAGAACTGCACGACAATCACTAGAGCCATTCCCAAACTCTAAACTTTTGCTCTGTGATTTATCTTTTTTACATATTGAGCAGTGTGTGATATATGCTGCATTTTTACACACACTGTCTCCTCTACTCTAACTGGAGGATTTGTAAATCCTCACTCACCTCTCTTACATTTTGTATTTCCAACTGAAATAGTGGTAGAGGTCGTGTGACCTGAACAGCTGGTTGTTGTTGTGTTTGTTCCCACGAATAACTATGGTAGAGGTCTTGAACCTGGACAGTTGGTTGCTGTTGTTATCCCCGATCCAGGGTGTGGATCATCTTTTTATAAAAGCTTTTGAGAGGACTAAGTCTCAGCTTGAGACTGAACCTCTTGGTTATATCTGATGTTCTATATCTTTCAAATTTATTCTTTTATTCTGCTGCTAATTTCTTTAAAACCAAAACTGTTTTAAAGTCACTTTGATAATTAAATTCGCAAGTGTTTATATCAGTTGTAAATCAGTAAGCTGGTTTCAAAAGTTAATCAACCTTTCTGTTTTGATTAACTGGGAAATAATCAATCCCTTGAGACCCCAACCAAACCCTTACTTTGATATAAATTCACTACAGTTTAATTCAGTATTTTATTTGGGGGTTTTTAATACAAAGTTTTTAAAATAGAAATTTTAATTGGAACTCAATTCACCCCCCTCTTGAGTATCCACTCCGACCAACAATTGGTATCATAGGATTATTTTAAATATATTCTAAAGTACTCTGTTTTCCAACTGTGATTTTAGTTGTATATTAAAGTTCTTAAAATTTCTGTTATTTCTAAATTGTTATCTCTTTAAAATCATTGGCTTAAGTAAGCTATCATGGATAATAGAGTTGAAGGTGTTTCTACCAATAGACCACCATTTTTCAATGGCACTAACTATGCTCAGTGGAAAATCAAGTTGAAAATTCATTTAGAAATCATGGGTTTTGATATTTGGACTTCTATAGAATCTGAATATAAAATTCCTACTACTGTTAGATCTACTTGGAATGATGATACTAAGACAGCCTAAAATAATAATTGTAAAGCTATGAATGCTTTATACTGTTCTCTAGGAGATGAGGAATTCAATAGAATATTTGCCTGTAAAACTGCATATGAGATTTGGGATACCTTAGCTGTTTCTCATGAAGGAACAACTAATGTTAAGGAGATGAGATTGAACACTTATACTATTAAGTATGATAATTTTAAGATGAAGCCTGATGAACCCATTACTGATATGTCTCTCAGGTTCAATGAAATTGTCAACACAATGACTTCTCTGGGAAAGGATGTTCTAGTAAAGGAACAAATCATGAGAATTTTGAGATGTCTACCTGAAAGATGGAGAGGAACCTCTGTCTCCATTAGAGAATCATGTGACATTGGTGAACTACCAGTCAAGGAACTAATTGGCAAGTTGATGATGTATGAAGAAGAACTCAAAGTGAACAAAGAAGAAGATGATGAACCTAGAAGGAAGTCTGTTGCCTTCAAAACTACAACCTCAAAGAATAAGGATAAGGAAAAGCTTCAAGATATCAATGAAAGTTAAAGCTGTGAAGATAGTGAGAGTGACTCTGATAGTGATGCTGAGATGACTCACATTGCTAGAAGGTTTAAGAAATTTTATAGGAAGAAGAAGTTATTCAGAAAGACAAACTACAAAGGTAAGTATGACAACAAGGGACATTGGAAAAAGGATTGGAAGAAATCTGACAAATCAGATGAAGTTGACTGTTATGAGTGCAAAAGGAAGGGACACATAAAAGCAGACTGTCCAAAGCTGAAATACAAGAAGAAGTATGAATACAAGGATAACAAGTATAAGAAATCCATGCAGACTACTTGGAGTACTTCTGAGGATAGTTCTAGTGAATCTGAAGTTTCTGAAACTGAACACATAAACAAGGAAAACATGTGTTTTATGACAAACGCTTATGAGGTAACTTCAGAAACTCCTGCTTCTAATTCATATTATTCTGGAGATGATTCTGAATGTGATAACATGTCTAAATCTGAACTATTTGAATATTGTGATATGTTAGAAGAAACCTGTAATGAGCTGAAAGACAAATACAAAGGTTTAAAGAAACAGTATGCTTTAACTGTTAAACTTAAATCTGATCTTGATATTGAAATGTAAAAGAATGTTCAGTTTCTTAAAGAGAGCACTGAACTAAAATTATCCAATGAGCAACTCAAGAAAGACTTAGAGAAAATTACAAATGGTAAAGATACTCTTACTCAGATTCTAGGTAAGAAAATAGCACCTAGATACACTACTGGTATAGGATACCAACCTGGACAAAAGAAGATTACCAGAACTAGATTCATTCCTAAATCTGGACAGAATGTAGCTAGGTCTGGAACTTCATATGCTTCAACAAGTTATATTCATAGTTATGGATCTTATAAGATTTATCTTTCCAAATCTGTTGATTCTAGAAATTCTATGAGACCCATTAAACAAATTTGGTTACCAAAAGCTCTGATTGCTAACCTGTCTGGACCCAAGAAGATCTGGGTAGCAAAATCATTTCCTATCTAAATCTTTTTTGTAGGGAACCTACTTAAAGATCTCCTATATAAAGCCTTGGTATATAGACAGTGGATGTTCAAGACATATGTCTGGAGACTTCTCATGCTTTAAAAGCTTAGTCAGAGTTGATGGAGGTTTTGTCACCTTTGGTGATAATTCTAAAGGGAAAATCATCGGCTTAGGCCAGATTGGTAACACTGACTTAGAAATAATTTCTAAAGTTTTATTTGTTGATGGACTTAAATACAATTTGTTAAGTATTTCTCAGTTATGTGATGATGGTTTTTATGTTAAATTTGAAAATGATTCTTTCAATGTTTTTAACTCTAAAAATGTTTTAGTGTTTTCTGCTTTAAGAAGTGAAAACGTTTATTCTGTCGATTTAAATTCTTTAGCTAAGCAAAATATTACTTGTTTAAATGCTTTTCATAAAGATTCTTGGCTTTGGCATAGAGGATTAGGACATTGCAATGTGCATTCACTTAGAAAACTTGCTAGGAAGAACTTAGTTAGAGACCTACCCAAACTTGAATTTCCAGCAGACAAAGTTTGTAATCCATGTCAAAAGGGAAAGCAACATAAAGTTTCTTTTAAATAAAAGAAAGTAGTGTCAACTTCTCAACCTCTCGAGTTGGTTCACATGGATTTATTTGGACCTTCTAGAGTTTCTAGTTTAAATGGGAAGCATTATGTCTATGTTCTTGTAGATGACTTTTCTAGATATACTTGGGTATACTTTCTATCTCACAAAAGTGAAGGTTGTTCTTACTTTGTTAAATATTCCAAGTCTGTAGAGAACCTTAGTGGACTTAAGATTAAAACCCTAAGAAGTGATCATGGTCGTGAGTTTGAAAATCATGAGTTTGAATCTTACTGCTCACACAGTGGCTATAGTCACAATTTCTCTGCCCCTAGGACACCTCAACAGAATGGTGTAGTAGAAAGGAGGAATAGAACCCTACAAGAAATTTCTAGAACTATGCTTAATTAGTATGACCTACCCGTTTACTTTTGGACTGAAGCTATAAATACAGCTTGTTATGTTATTAATAGAGTCTTGATCAGACCTGTTCTTAAGAGGAACCCTTATGAGTTATGGAACCATAGGAAACCTAAGGTTAACTACTTCAAAGTTTTTGGCTGCAAAGTCATTATTCTTAACACTAAATATAATCTTGATAAGTTTGAATCCAAGAGTGATGAAGGAATGTTTCTAGGTTACTCAACTTCCAGTAAAACCTATAGAGTTTTCAATAAGAGAACCAAATGTGTGGAAGAATCTGTTCACATCAAATTTGATGAAACTAATCCACATGAACCTAAGACCTCTCTTGAAAATCGTGAAGATGATCTCTCTGGTTTAAACCTTAATGATAAAAACAGTGGACCTGTAGTTAAAACATCTAGTTCTGGAAATTTTCCAGACCCTGCTTCTGTTGAAACTCAACCTGTAGATGAACCTAAAATCTCGAGCCCTACCTTTTCTAGACCAACTAGAATTCTGACGAATCATCCTTTAGATTTTGTTGTAGGAAATCTTGATAGAGGGACATAGACTAGAGCTTCTCTTCGAAATCAGGTTGAACATCAAGCCTTCTTGTAACAGCTAGAACCTAAAAATATCAATGATGCAATCAATGATAAATTTTGGGTAATGGCTATGCAAGAGGAACTAAATCAATTTGAAAAAAACAAAGTCTGGAAATTAGTAGAAAGACCTAAGGACACAATAACCATAGGAACAAAATGGGTGTTTAGAAACAAAGTTGATGAATCTGGAAACATCATTAGAAACAAATCTAGGCTAGTTGCACAAGGTTACAATCAAGAAGAAGGAATTGACTATGAGGAAACCTTTGCACCTGTAGCTAGATTAGAGGCTATTAGGATCTTACTTGCTTATGTATCACATCTTAATTTCAAGTTATATCAAATGGATGTGAAAAGTGATTTTCTAAATGGTTTTATTGTTGAAGATGTTTTTGTAGAAAAACCACCTGGTTTTTCAAATCCTCATTTCCAAAATCATGTTTTTAAACTTTCTAAAGCTTTATATGGTTTAAAAAAAGCTCTAAGAGCTTGGTAAGAAAGACTTTCAAACTTTCTTATTTCAAAATAATTTACAAAAGGAATAGCCAATCCCACTCTTTTTATAAAAAGGATTTCAAAAGATGTGTTAATAGTACAAATCTATGTTGATGATATTATTTTTGGATCTTCTAAAAATTCTTCATGTACTGAATTTTCACAGGTTATGCAAAATGAGTTTGAAATGATCTTAATGGGAGAGCTTAAGTATTTTTTTGGTTTTCAAATTTTTCAAACTAAAGATGGAATTATTCTAAATCAAAGTAAATATACTAAGGATTTGTTAAAACGTTTTGGTTTGGATAGTATTAAGGAAAGTGATATACCTATGAGTACCACCTGTAAATTGGATATAAATGAAACTGGTAAACCAGTAGATCAAACTAATTACAGAGGTATGATTGGGAGTTTACTTTATCTTACTGCTAGTCAACCGGATATTATGTTTAGTGTGTGTATGTGTGCTAGATTTCAAGCTAATCCTAAAGAATCACTTACTGGCTGTTAAAAGGATTTTTAAATATCTTAAGTATACCGTGAATTTAAGTTTGTTTTATCCAAAAGGACAATCATTTGACCTAACTAGTTATTCAGATGCTGACTTTGCTGGATGCAAGTTAGATAGGAAAAGAACATCTGGAACATTTCATTTTCTTGTAAAATCGCTAGTATCATGGTGTACTAAGAAACATAACTCAGTTTCATTGTCTACTACTGAAGCAGAATACATCGCTGTTGGTAGTTACTGTGCACAGATTCTGTGGATGAAACACACCTTATTGGACTATGGATTTGATTTTAAACAAGTTTCAATTAACTGTGACAATACTAGTGTGATCAACATATCTAAGAACCCTGTGTCTCACTCTAGGACTAAGCACATTGATATCAGACATCACTTTCAAAGAGATCATTATCAAAAAGGTGATATTTCTCTAAAATTTATTAGTTCTGAACATCAATTAGATGATATTTTTACAAAGCCTTTATGCTCTGAAAGAATGAATTTTATTAAACAAGAATTGTGTATGATCGATCTGTGAAACTGATCTGTGAAACCGATCTGTGAAACCGATCTGTGAAACTGATCTGTGAAACTGATCTGTGAAACCGATCTGTGAAACTGATCTGTGAAACCGATCTGTGAAACCGATCTGTGAAACTGATCTGTGAAACTGATCTGTGAAACCGATCTGTGAAACTGATCTGTGAAACTGATCTGTGAAACTGATCTGTGAAACTGATCTGTGAAACCGATCTTTCTTTATATTAATTTTTATTTTATGATTAATTAACTACTTTTATCTTTATTATGGGAACCCTAAATGATGAAATAAATGATACACGACTTTTCCTATTCCCCAAACCGTCGACCTTTCATTTATTTCCCGCCAAACCTTATTTTCTCTCTTCTCCTCCACTTCGAACCTTAGAACTATTGCTTTCCCCAGAATCATCAAATGGATAAGGAGAAGAGACTGAGCAAAGGATCAGAAAGTCCTGAACCTTTAAATTGTGCTTGAGGCGAGTCGAATAGTACCACTCAAAGATCAATAAATATGAACCTGGAAACTCGGATTGTTGCTGTAGAAAAGGAAGTCAGCTCCGCCTGGCTTTTGACAAGTAAGTCACTTTTGTTACAAGTTTTAGATTCGCAAGGATGGAAAGCCTGGTTCTCAGACAACACTCGTTTATACTACCCAAAGCTAGTGCATGAGTTTTATATAAATCTGCAAGTTACTTTAGATGGTGTCGAGGCTGCCAGAATTTCTTCGGTAGTGAAAGGAATGAAAATATCTTTTTCGTCAAAACAATGGGCTGAATGTTTGAATGTACCCCACGAGGGTCGGTATGAGGATTATGCTGGAAACATTCCTCCAACCACTGAGTATTTCTCTTATGATTTAGCATTAGAGATTTTTACTGGAAACAGAGAGTCAAGGAGAATCATAGCATCAGAGCTGGACGGTGAATGTAGACTTCTCTTTAAGTTTATTCAGCACCAAATTTGCTCCAAGAAAGGAGATTTTGCTGCTGTAAGATACCAGGATGTTTTTCTGTTGTTTTTACTAAAGACCCATGAGAAGATCAATTTGTGTAGATATCTAATGGTGAACATAGCTGGAATGGTGAAACCTTCTAAGAAAGTCACTGCCCTGTTCTATCCCAAAATGATCTCTGCTATGTTAAAAAGTCTGGAATGTGTTGATAAAGCTGATGAGATAGCTGAATCTGGTAGTTCTTTTTGTATTACCAAAGAAATTTGTAAACGGATGAAAATAAACTGGAACCCATGGAAAAATTGCTGGGTTGCTGATGAGGACAAGTTGTATGAATCCTACAATCCCACTGATCATGGAATGAGGCCGAAGGGTTTGAGAGACCCTGGTTTGAAATCGGATGAGGAACCAAATTATTCTGATGACAAAGAAGAAGTAAATGTTGAAAGGAATAAAGACACTGAAGAGTCTGGTAAACAAGGGATGGAAGACGCTGAAACAGAAGAAGGAAGTATGTCACCTCCTGATTATAGGGGTGATCCTGATACTGTGAGTCCTAAGAGACGAATAGACTTTGGACCTGCCAGTCCACCTTTACCCTTACCTGAATCAGAACCAGTTCTTGGTGATGAAGAAGCTAGTGACACTAAAGTATCTGACAGTGACATTTATATGAAGAATGGAAATGAGAATGGAGATAATGATGATGATGATAATGATGATGATGGTGATAACCGACCGGTGGACGGTCTTGTTGTACCTCCAAAAGAAACACATCAAACTTTACCAGAAACAGATGCCAATGGCAAGAGAGAATCTCTTAAAAACAGTGGAAAAGAAAGTTATGATAAACCGAAATATACTATGTGTGCTGCTGTCTGAGATGATTACCCTGGTTTTTCTATTCTGGGTTTAGAGTATTCTGAGGAAGAAGAAGAAGAATCAGAATCTACTACGATTATGATGGAAAGCCAACCATTTGGGGCAAGGTCTGCTCATGTTGTTGATGCAGCTGGTGCTCATCTACCTAGTTCTACTGTCTCTCGGTCTGATTTTGACAAGTTAAAAAGGGAGTTGCTTACTGTTGTGAGAGACATAGTCAAAGAAGAAATTTCAAAGTCTATTACACCGGACCTGGCCAATACTGGTGAGTTTATTGGCAGACACATAACCTCTCTAAATCAGATTCTAAAGGATCTACAATCTGGGTTAGTTTCTTTATCCAACAAATTTAGATCCACCATCTCTGCTATGATGGAAGTGTTGTGAAATCTGATTGAACATCTTAAGAAGTCTGATCTGAGAAAGTTTAAGGCTGAGATAACTCAGATAGTTTCTCAATCCAGTACAGCCAAAGTAACCAAGATCACTACTCGTGAGCTAGAGGCTCTGAAGCAGTTTGTGCATGATGAATTGGCCGCTATTAGGCAAGTTCTTGATTTGGAATCGTTGAGGAAGATGAAGGAGCACAGTGATCACATTCATAAGATGGTAACAGTATATTCAGCAGATGCCACTAAAGCTCAGAGAGAAATCAAGGAAAAGGTTGATCAGTACTTTTCAAAAATATATAGCAAGCATTAGATGACCGTGAATTTCAAAGTGCTAGCTGAAAATCTGAGACTACCTCCAGTAACTCAAGCTTTCAAAACTCATGTTTGACAGTTGCAATATTTTACTCCAACCTTGGAACGGTTCATGGAAAATAAGGATGACTTTGAGAAGGCTATGCAGTATGGTACAGAAGTTATTCAGAATTTCATAAATCTTTTGAAGCCTTATCTGAATGCACAAGCCACTGCCGTTGTGCTTCCTACTGGTGACCCTCTCGGTGCCTCTGATGTTGCTCCAAATCAGATCTCTGTTGCTCAAGCTCTCTCTCATCTTAGACCAGTTCCTCAGTAATCTTCTCAACTAGCTCCTACAGCTCCACAACAAATTCTAGTGGCATCCTCTCCTCCAACCTCCAGAGTCGTTTTACCACCGTTTCAAATTCGCCCAGTTTAACCTTCCTCCAGGCCTTCCAACGTACCCACCATTGATCCTTCTGACAAGGGCAAAGCCCCTTTAAACCCCCAGTAATAGTTGTGCGTTGTTGTTTCTAGGGTGAATCCTATTGTGATTATATTGTGATGTCTTATAAACTTTATTATCTTTTCTTTTTATTCTCACTGCTGCCTTCTTTTAATTTCTTCTTTATCTGTTTTCCCTCCTTTTTGATTATCCCAAAGGGGGAGAAATCTGTATATCTATGGATCCATGGGAGATATGGGGGATATGGGAGAAATCTGTATATCTATGGATCTATGGGAGATATGGGGGAGATTCATCTCTAAAGGGGGAGATTTATATCTTTTTATGGCAATGCTTGCATAAGTATTTAAAGGCCTAATTTCAGGGGGAGATTTATATCTCATTATGTTTTTATTCTTATTATGCCTTATTATTGATGATATCTTATATTTATTAATGTTTAAGTTTTGTGATTGGCTAAGATTTGTGATTATCAAAAAGGGGGAGATTGTTGAGCCCTCTGGAAGAGTGTTGAATTCTTCCTATGATTGCTGTTTTAATAATCACAAATCATCAATTACTTAATCCGGTTGGATTTCTCATATACATAATCACAATCTCTTAATGAATCTGTGTATATTGGCTGGATCATGTTTTTATCTCTTTGTTATTGATTTAAAAGTATTCTTTAAGTCCTCTAGATCAAAGGATAACGGTCGCACCGATCCATATCAAAGAACAACAGTCGCACCGATCCATATCAAAGAACAACGGTCGCACCGATCCATATCAAAGGACACTGGTCGCACCGATCCATATCAAATGACAAAGGTCGCACCGATCCATATCAAAGGATAACGGTCGCACCGATCCATATCAAAGGACAACGGTCGCACCGATCCATATCAAAGGACAACGGTCTCACCGATCCATATCAAAGGACAACGGTCGCACCGATCCTTGTAAAAGGACAACGGTCTCACCAATGCTAATCGAATGAGTCACCGAAGATGTCTCACCGATGCTGATCGAATGAGTCACCGAAGATGTATCACCGATGCTGATCGATTGAGTCACCGAAGATGTCTCACCGATGTTGATCGAATGAGTCACTGAAGATGTCTCACCGATGCTGATCGAATGAGTCACGGAAGATGTCCCACCGATGCTGATCGAATGAGTCACCGAAGATGTCTCACCGATGCTGATGACCCACTGATCACTTGACACACTGATAGTCATAAACAGCTATTTTAATTTCTTTATCATTATTTAATCTAACCAACGGTCATATTAGGAATATTTTAAATGCTCTGTCATTTATTTAATGTGTGTTGTTGGATGTCAGGGAACCATACCTCGTACCTGCAGAAAGAAATCATTTCTCTTGCCGGAGCACGTGCTTTAAATAAAGGAAGGATGTGCTACTGCAAAGAGAGAGAGACACACAGACAAATAAAAAGACCGCAAGGTGTGCTGGAAGAACAACCAAGTGTGAATGCAAAGAGACTACCGAACTTACATGAGGAACTCATTCATCACTACTCACCAGTGAAGAGCTGAGAACGTGAACATAACACAAGATCTTCATCGACTGTCTCTACACCTGGAAATCAAGGAAACAGACGATACTCGGTTTTCCAGAAAAAAACCAGAAGAGGACTCAGAGTGAATTCTGATCAATCAAAGGAGTCCAGAACTGCATGACAATCACTAGATCCATTCCCAAACTCTAAACTTTTGCTCTAGGATTTATCTTTTTACATATTGAGCAGTGTGTGATATATGCTACATTTTTACACACACTGTCTCCTGTACTCTAACTGTAGGATTTGTAAATCCTCACCACCTCTCTTACATTTTGTATTTCCCACTGAAATAGTGGTAGAGGTCATGTGACCTGAACAGCTGTTTTCTGTTGTGTTTGTTCCCACGAATAACTGTGGTAGAGGTCTTGAACCTGGACAGCTGGTTGTTGTTGTTATCCCCGATCCAGGGTATGGATCATCTTTTTATAAAAGGTTTTGAGAGGACTAAGTCTCAGCTTGAGACTAGACCCCTTGGTTATATCTGTTGTGCTATATCTTTCAAAGTTATTCTTTTATTCCGCTGCTAATTTCTTTAAAACCAAAACTATTTTAAAGTCACTTTGATAATTAAATTCAGAAGTGTTTATATCAGTTGTAAATCAGTAAGCTGGTTTCAAAAGTTAATCAACCTTTCTATTTTGATTAACTGGGAAATAATAAATCCCTTGAGAACCCAACCAAACCCTTACTTTGATATAAATTCACTACAGTTTAATTCAGTATTTTATTTGGGGGTTTTTAAGACAAAGTTTTTAAAACATAAATTTTAATTGGAACTCCATTCACCCCCCTCTTGAGTATCCACTCCGACCAACAGTTTTATACTAATCTTTCAGGTAACATAACTTTGTTTCCATTCCCTAAATTTCTTTTTGAAAATCACTAAGGGTGAGAAAGGAAAAATAATTCTATGTAAAGAAGAAATATCCCTATGTAAGGGGGAGTTTATCAAAGGGGGAGTTCTCATTACGAAGATTTCCATATTCAAGCTAAATGAAAAATCTCATTCTAGGAATCTAGAATATGATCCTAATAGTTCCAAAGCCTAAGTGAGAGTTAGTCGTATTCATCTTTGCTAATGTGAAAAGGGAGATAAGTTTTATTTCAAAATCTAGAAAAATTTTCTAAGTCCTTATATTCTTTTTTGTAAGGATGTTTGTGCTTTCCAAAAAGGGGAATATTTTTTAGTAAATAAGGTTTTCCTTTTTAATTTTCCATTCCTTCATACTTATGGGAGATTGTTTAGTCAATAATTTTTCCTTATTATTTTACAATTCCTTCTTGTTTTGAAAATCACAAACACCTTATCTCAAGGTAAATCTCTTTTTACCCTGTGTTTTACTTCTATAAGGAAAATTTAATTCCCCAAGGAAATTTATCCTTATCTTGTTTTCAAAGTTTATATAATAATATTTCTAAGTGAAAATTTTGGTTTGAAACCAAAACCTCAGAATCTTATAATTACCTAGATATGAAGAATTCTGTTTTAGGATCCGAATTCTCAGAATTCTGGTTACAAACTTTTCTGAGTTCTCACTCCAAATTCTGATTACGAATTCTGGTTACGAACTCTTCTGAGTTCTAACTCCGAATTTCGAATACAAATTTTGGTTACGAACTTCTTTGAGTTTTGACTCTGAGTTTTCTGAATATAGACTCCAAACTCTTATGAGTTCTGACTCCGAATTCTCATGAACTCTGACTCCGAACATTATAAGTTCTGGTTCCAAATTCTTGTGAATCCAGGTTCTGAATTTCCTTGAAATTTAGACTCTGGAATTCTATAGAGTTCAGGTTACAAATTCATACAAAACAGAATTCGAATATCCTTGTATTATTGACTCCGAATTCAATTTTGGTTAGACTATGAACTTTCATATTTCCTTACATTCCGAATATTGGATTTTGGTTATGTAACCATACTTTTTCCTACTCATGTTTTGTTTTCAAAACGGTACCATGAATTTTGTTACTAACTAACCGTTGTTTGAGTGACATGTGTACGGGTCCATCTAAAATTCAAGGAACAAATTTGACCATTCGATGAGGGAGCCGACCATTGAAGATGTGCCTATAAATAGGAGCTCATTTTAAAGAGCTCACAACTTTGAAGGATTGTTCTATGACTCTAGAGATTACATGATATAGAAGTGAATTCTAGAGAGAGACTCTCATTGCTTTGTGTATACTGAACTTCTGGTTCAGATTTTCTTTGTGTAACTCCGATTTTTGCTGTGTACAATCGAGGGCTTCCGGGGATAGGAAGACAGAGGTTCCAACTACCTTGAAGTTGAGGGATTGCGGGGATAGAAAAAGAGACTCTGATCTTCATATCGAGGGCTTACCCTGGTGTGGGTAAGATAGACTTTCTTGAAATTATAAACCAACGGACCTTTATCCAAGGTTGTTGGATACCCTTCTCTTTGGGTTAAAATATTTAATACTTGTTACTTGTTTTGTTACATGTTTTCCACTCCATTTGTACTATTGAGGAAAGTATATCTATCTTTTACTTTCTTATAATTGTACTCTAATTTTGTAATATTCTATACGCTTTAAGGTAAAATCTTGGTTTTTGGAAACTTTCATTAATTTTCATTTCTGGAATAAATTTTCCGGAATTGCATTCTCGGTATCAAATTTCCTGTATCTAGCAAGTGTGTAGAACTAGAGATTTTGTGAATTACCTTGTTTAACCTTGTTAAACATAACCATCTTTAAAAGTTCCAAAGTAATTTTTAATGTATACAATTCACCCCCCCCCCCCTCTTGTATATTGAGCATCGTTAGATACTCCATACAGTATTTCATTAATTTCGATCCTACATTTGGTATTATAGAGTATATCATACTCACATAACATCTCAACAGAAACTAGTTCCACACATATTAATTGATTATGGGTTCAATTTTATTCATAAAATAATTATATCATGAGTTATCCATATTCACCTAATGAATTTGAGGGATATAACGGACCCACCCCTTGTATAACCTTAAAAAATATGTTCCATGATATCATAATAAATTATTCATTTTATCATCATATATCCCATGTAAAAGAAATATCTTTTCAGAAATATTTCATCTTAACATAATTAACCAATATATAGGTAATGAATTTTATAGAATCAAACATAAAAATTATTCCTCACACAAAATACATAGTAAATAACTGGATGGTATCATTGGATCATATCCCTAGGGAAACATAAACAATATCATAGGATGTTATCATAGATTAAAATTCCTTTAGGTGATCATGTGAATATTTTATTAGGAAATTATCCTTTTTGTTTTTGAAATCACATATTTAAAATCTAAATATTTTCAACATTTTAATCAAAAAATTTAAATTAAAAGTGACCATTTAAATTATAAAGGATTATAAAAATAATTAATTAGTAATAGATATGGGAAATTTTATTCGTGTAGTGATCGTTATATTAAAAATTCATTTAAAACCATTGGTAAAAATTACCCTGTTCATAAAATTACTAGAATGTTCACTTTAAAAAAAAGTAATTATTAAAACATGGGTAATAGTAAATTTAAAAAATCATTACATAATAGTCAACAAAAATATTGAAAACATTTCAGAAAAAATGGATATTGAAGAGAAAGGATATCTAGATGAAAGATGAGAAATATGGTTTGATTCTCATACAAATATATTCTAAATAAATTTGAGTAAAAATGGGAAAAAAGTGAACTAAAACATCAAAATTATAGAAATAACTGTAGGATACATAAAATGAATGATTTTTATCATATAAGTATCACATAAGTTTTCCAATATAAATTCAAACATAAATAATTTCGATTAAATTAAGATTAAAACATAAATGCCTTACATTAATCAATGTCTTAATTCATAAGATTTTAAGTATCTGATAAGTTAAATATGCTACAAAACCGTATTCACACATATCTCATCATATATTATTTATATGTAAAAAATTATTACCATTTTATTGATAATTGTTTAGTAAAGTCATTATTCAAAGTGAAAACTATTTACTTTTTCATGTACATTTTTCTTTCATGGTTCTAGTAGTTAAACACTATTAATGGTTTAATAATATATATATTGTTAATGATAAAATATTTATCATATTTATTACTCATATACACTTTTATAATTCTTAATATAATTTAGTGATGAAAACTGGATTTTGTCACTTTGTGGAGATGGTAGTCCATATATACTGATGATTGATATTTCCACTTTTTGATGGTTTGAATTAATAAATGTTAACTAATAATTCACCTTTAGAAAATTATTATTATTTCATATATATAATTATTATTTCTTAAATATAACCTTATTTTCATCCATGAAAATATAAATGAAAAATGAATTGCATTGCTTCATAAAGGTGGTCATCCACACTTACGCACTAGTGATATTATCATTTTTAATGGATGTAAAGGTAATAAGGTAGATAAGATCCTATAATTATGAAATAATAATAGTTTTATAAATATAATATATAAAAATTATATACATAATAATTAACTATACATGAATTATACTGATTAAAATGAATCATATCACTACATGGATGTGGTTGTCATCGCATACGCCTGAGAAATACTTTTTATTTCATATTTGATGGAAATGAGGGGTATAATGGTTAATCCATCATAATAATAAAAATTATGTTTATTTAAGATAATTAAGGAAATATTTCATAATTTATAACATATATTTATTAGAGTTAGAGAATGAAATAAAATTGAATGTACTCTGTTAGTAGTTATGCCTCTGTTGAGAAACCTCCATTGGTTTTAACCTCAAGACCTGAAAGGATGGTATTATAATCAAAATATGACATATATGAAATAGGGAGGTATGTTTGGAAATTATTTTAATGGGTATTTTTGTAATATATGAGGTTATGTATGTTAGGATAAGAAAGGAGAGGTGGAGTGCTTTTATAAGGGAGTGAGAGGACACACTTGGAATTTTTCAAAATATTGATATATAATAATGTCATACTCAAGGAAAATGCTTCCAAACGACTCATATTTGAATATGAGATGAGATAAGGATGAAATGTTTCCATAAATTAGTATTTATATAAGTTTATATTGATATATAAACCTTATCTATTAGTTTAACCCTCATGGTAAACCAGTTTTAACATTAACCATTATAACAATTTCTTAATGATTTTACTATTTATTAGGGACAAATACTATGTTGAAATAGTTAAATAATATTAATTTTATTCTGATTAAAAATTTTAATCCTTCTAATAAAATTCAATTTCAAATAGTGGTAGAAATTAGTTTAATATAAACTCATCAAATGTGTTGGAAAATGTTTTTCCAAATAGATGCATTTTTAAGTATAAATATGTTTTTATAGAGAAATTAATCATAATATTTATTAAAATTAAATTAATTATATTATTTTCAATAAAATTTTACAAATAAAATTGTAATATAAATTTAAAAAATAATACAACATAAATACTAGAATGTGAAAACAATATTCAATGAAATTAGTATTTAATTATTATTCACTGAAAAAATAATCCTCTCTAGAAAAATAAAAAAAATCAACAACTGATAATTTTCATATAATGATTACTAAAAATATATCCTTTTATAAAATATAATATCTATAATATTAAAATAATTACTTATAATATTCACACACAAAAACAAACAAATCTCATTTCTGGAGAAAATATTTTTTTGAACCATAAAATAACATTCCTAAAAATTGATAACTTGTTTATTTTTAATTTATAAATATATTTGAATATTTTTGATAATGTTGTTATTAATTTTTATACTAAAAATTAAATTACTAGGTCATAATGGTCTCATTTAATTAATAATATAATTTAATTCTATTCATTATAAGTTGATGTTTCATGTAAAGTAAGCTAAAAAGGAATTAAGTTTATATAAATAGATATATATATATCATAAAATATTTGGGTGTCATATCCTATCTTTATTTGGGTAGTGAAAAATAGTACCAAAACACATATTCATTTTTTATATACTCCACAACATTTATATCTTCATTCAACCAAAAATATCCTCATGTAATATATTGATTCTTCATAATCTTCCTATTAAATTTCTCTCTAATTTAATATATACTACTTCTTTTTAGAATTATAATTCTTGGGTGATATTTCCATTAAATTTGGACATACATTAAACATATCCTCAGTTTACTTCTTCTCATTCACCATATTTAATTTGTAATTTTTTGTACCACTATTAATTTTATAAATCAGTTCTTTTAACCTCTTAGGTGATATAATGACATTATTCTTCATTTTTTTATTACATAATTTATATTTAACTAAAAAGTGAAAAAAATATTTTTTCAATGTAACATAAGATATGTTATTTGTTTCCTTGTATAATTCAAATCCTTATCCACTTATTTATATCTCTCAATGATTTTATTGGCATGATTTTTATTCACATGGTGAGTACTCTTTAAGGAATTTACAGTACTATACAACATTACCTTAATATCTTTCTTTTCCTAATTCTTAGTAATGATATATGTTGTGATGATTTTATGTACCTTATCCCTCTATTCAATTATTTCATTGAGGTATCCCATATTCCTTGTAAATTAGTCTTTCATTTTGGAAATGACTTAGGTTTTCAGTTTATCAAAATAATTACCCAATGATTCAATCTCAAATTTTATAGATCTATTTTCTCTCTCAAGATTTTGGTTTTAATTATTTCTAACCAAAATATCCATTATTAAATTGAACTCATTAGGTTTCTCTTCATTACTTATTTTTCTAACATCACAACTACCTTATTCTTTTTCACTCAAAGTATGTTTTGGAAAATTTTACATAGCTTTAAAATATTTTGGCCTTTCATCATTGGAGTCCAATTATTCCCCTTAAATTTACCCATTACAATATATGGATTCATATTCTTAGAAAAAATTATTTTTATTTGAAGTATTTTATATTATTATTTCTTTTTAATAAATTTATCCCACTACAACTTTGTGACATCTTGTTTCTTCTTATAGACCATTAATATTAGTCATAATCTTCTACATCTTGTTCTTTCTCAGGGAAAGTTACATAAATGTTATTAATATATCAAAAAAATTAGTAATTAAATGGAATATTACACAAATATTTATCATTTTATCCCTGTTTCTTTTTAATGTGATGATATTTTCTCATTGAAATTCAGGTCATCATAATCTATATCGATTTCTTCCTTTTGAAACTACTTTGGCTCATGTTTTTCTATCCTTTTAAAGATTTGAATGTTATTTTCTTCTTTGGTATTAATTTACTCATTATGGTTTACCCACTTATAATATCATATTAAATAAATGAATTATTGATTTTATTTATTGTGAACTCATCCATATCTTGATCTTGTAGGTAATGAATCATCTAATAGAATTTATTTATGAGGATTCTCATAAAATTCATCACCGTAATAGAACCATCAAAAACATATTTTTAGCTACAAATCGAGTTCACTAGTTTGATCACCATAATAATGAATTATTCAACAATTTTATTTTCTTCCTTTCTTATATCTTCAAATCAATCCTATAAGGCTTGTCCTTGTGGCTATTTTACCTTCTTGTATCCCTTATGGTTACCTTTGATTTTATTCTATATGTCATTCAATGTTCTTATCCCCATATCTCTTGTCAAATCCCTCATTGAAAAGGATGAACATAACACATTACACACTCTCAAATAATCTTTTATATCCTCCATATCTAATAGTGTATAGGTTTTCACAAATTTTGGAATATATACACCATTCATAGTGTTTTCAAGAATTTCCTAGTCCTGTGATAGAAGATATAGAACCATCCTTTGTCTCCATTTATGGAATTAATTTCTATAAAATATTTATTTTTTTATGTTTTCACTAAATATATATATCTCATTGATATAATATATATGTAGTTAAAATTTAAAATAATACTTTTTTTTAAAACCTAAAACCATTTCAAGAACACTCTGATACCAACTAATAGGCTGATAAGAGAGTGTACCACAACTAAGAGGTTGGTGAATTTGCGGATAACCTAAAACACTAACTCAAAAATAATGATTTCACATCACCAGTTAATGTATATGGATATTTATGGGTATGATTAAATTATTAGAGAAATATTGAGAAAGAACACACATGGAATAAGTATGAATAAAATATTCACCAAATCATTCTACCAGGTTCTTAATCTTGGGTGGGAAATGGTTATGATCCTACTACCCATGTTCCTATTTTATTTTAATTGTTTATGAACCCTTATTCTTATCCAAAAATATAACACAAAACCTTCTCTGGATTCACCCTAGGATGAATGGTAAAATAAATTAGTGTTTCATCCCTATCAAAAGCTCTTTTCATTGAGAATGTGGCCATTCTATTGGTATAATAGATATTCATTATGGCATGACCTCCATCGATATGTTGTAATGATTCTGTCTAATTGATATGGAATATGAATCTCAATGATCCTTGAACATAATTACAATGTGTCATGGTACATAATAGTTTCATCTTTATGTCTTCTCATATCTACCTATATCTATATAATATATGTTACAAAATGGATATTGTTCTTTCAATATGAACACATTAAATTCATATACCTATGTGTCACAGAAGTACCATGACATAATCAATTCCACTTGGAATAACCCTTTAAAGAAAAGAGTTATATTTTTACCACCTTAGTCATTTGGATTCCAAACCAACACAACACTAATTTCTAATATGCTAGTCTTTATAGAACAATTTTTCCCTCGCAATATCTGAGACACATCCTTCATGATGCAGTGTATCTTTTTTATACATTAGAACTCCTCCAAATCAACTCCTTTATAGTGAAATCAAACATGATATTCCATGATATTCTATATTAAATTAAAACTCATCATTAGTAACACTCATATCAAAGTGAAACTACATATTTTTTTAGAGTGATGCACTTTAGCTAAAAAACTTAATTATGTTAAAGATTCCATAAACTTCAATGGCCCTTTATCTTATCCATGAGAATGTTTTTAATAAATAAATCATGAATACACTTCCAAAAAGTAATTAATTAACTTCCTCAAGAATTTATTCATAGAATTCATCTATGTTGAAGTTTATCTACACACCACACTATATGATAGAATGGTGTTTAGAAGAGTAATCCAAATCATAGAATAAGTTTTATGACAAATTGACTATATCTTGACTAATATCAACTCACATATAACCATTTCCAATTCAATTCATGAGGTATTTTGAAAACTAAAACACTCATTAGTTACCATAAATAATCAAAGTAACTTTAATATACCTAGGGACATTAAATATATTATATAAATTATTTATTAATGTGTGATGAATGATATTATTTGGGTGTTATCCTATTCAATTAAATAATATTTTTTATAACGTAATGTAAAGGTATAATAAAATTTAAACAAATTAATAGCATTTTTTGGTGAGGCCAAGAATTTCCATGCCAATAGAAAATGATATGGAACCATCATTTATATCCATAAGTGGAAGTATTTTCAAAAAAATTATATGAAACCATCTTATATATCTATAAGTGGAGATATTTTCCCTCAAACATAAAAATCCATTTTAATTTATAAAACCCCTTCTCTCTATATATGTTCTATATGGATAAAATATAATTTATTGAAGAAAATCTCAAGATCCTTTAGAATACAATGAATTTATAGTCTAAAACCAAACGATCCATGACTCTACCCTTCTTCAATACTAATTTTTTTGTTATTGGAGAATTAATGAACATATATCAATATTCCTAAGAAAAACAGCTATATATACTAATTTTCAATCCCTGGAAAATGATACTCGGCCACTGAGAGAGCATGAATCATATTTATGAACTATCATTTAAAGAATAAGATCTATTAATGAAACCAAGTGACGATGAAGAGTGATAAGGAGTGAGTTAGAATGGCTGAAGACACAATATATATTTTTTGTAATGGTCACCAACTATTTTTATCTTTTAGATAATCCTTTTTACTTGGATATTTATATTTCACATTTAATTTTCATATATTAATATAGTTATTAAGAAAGGAATATAAAAAATAATATTTTCTAGAAATCATTTCTCATAATAATGTAAATATAAATAATAATGAATACAAACAAGTCCCAATGATAATGAATGATCAATTTCAATCATCCTCAACTTCCTCTTATAATGGATTATATGTGCACCTTAATTATTCCCCTCAAACACAGTAAATTTCTTTATATAATTATCCTTACAATTCCAAGGTGGATATCACCAAATTTCATTACAATAATTCATGAGAAACATCCCTAATAAATGACCAACCTAAAATTATAGAATAACATAATATAGTTCTATATAATATATAGTTAAATCTTGATCTAATAGTTGTGAATAAAATATCATTTTCTTCTCCTAAAAATATTTATCTTGATCTAAAAAATACATACTAATTTTAAAATAATTATTAAATTATAATATAAATCACAATGAAATGTTTTTAGCTTTCTCAAACCTTTAAAGACTCTATGAAAAAACTATAGTGTGAAGAAATAATATTATTTTGGGATACTCATGATGTAAATTCATAAATAAATAAAAAATAATAAGGATTATATATTTTTCTAAAATATCATGTGTTTTGTCATAACCACTAAACTATAGTTTAAACATATCATGGTAATGCCCAATAGTGAACATCCATCCTTCCCTATCAACTTGACTAATCCATAGTCGCATATTACAATGTGATACTAAAAAAGATTTATGTTTTGATTACTTATGATGAAATCATTGAATAACCAATATAGAGTATAGTATAATCTTCATATATGTGAAAAACTCATCTAGACTTTAGATAATAGGGATGTAATTGGAATCACATTTTAATATGATTTTCCAAACAATAATAGTTATACATTCCTTTGCTTCAATATAGATCTAACCAAACACTAACTCACCCATGACTATATTGAAAATAAATATAACATAAGAAAACATAAAATCTCAATAATTAATTAACTCATTAAACTTGAAAAAGTAATATTATAATGTGAGAGTTATCTAAACTCAATATAAATTTATATTAGAATGTTTTTAGAGTTATCCAACACTCGAATCAAAGATAAATACTATATTGATCCAGTCCCAATTGAGTTTTCTTATCACCCATCACTATCAATTCAATTCATTTGGGTTATTAAAACTATAGGGTAACTTATTCCAAATTAATTGCATCATTGGTGCCTTTCATCTCCTCTAATCCCAAGATAATAAATATTGAGCATCACATGTTATATACACTTTAACTTAAATTAAAAAATATATTTTCAAAATTCAAAAGATCTATTGTTAAAAATAATTAAAAAACTAATTGAATATTATTTCTTATTTAGTATACTCACTAATAAAAATAATAAACATTCTATTTTAAGTGGAATTATTCCATATACAAATGATTTGTCTTATTTTAAACAAACTCCATCATAAACATGATATATATGGTAATATTTTATAAAGCTTATATAAATCTAATTTTAAAAGTTAGATTCTTAAATTTTTTTACTATTTAATCATATATTCCTTAATTATCCCTTAATCCTTACCATAATTAAATGGTAATGGTTTATTGTATGATGATGAAGCATATTCTCTAACTTCATTATTATCTTTCATTTCATTCTCCTTCCTATTTTTATATTCATTACATTTAAATTATGTTTTTTATTATCTATTTAATATTTTAGCACATTAATATATATGTTTTTTAAAAACCATGGGCGTGATGAACTTAACCCTACCACTTATGTTGATATTTATATCACATGGAAAAATTCATCTTGGTCTTTCTTTGATTTTATTCTAAATTAACCAGATTAAATTCTGAAATTTAATATTAAAGTAATTTTTTTTGAAATTGGTACTTAATTTCTTGAAAATATCCATGATATTTTTTATAAAAATATTTAATGTTTCCCTTAATAAAATTAGTTGATTATTTTGAAAATCTGTCCATTATTATTATAACATTAAATAAAAACCTATTTGTGGGAAAAACATTCCACTCAATATATTTTATTTTTGTTATCCATCCCTAAATATAATATTCCCAATTAAATTTTATATAAATTATATCCATTAGTTTCATATATTGGGGTTAATTAATGTTCATTATCATGTATACATTCTTTGTTAAGGAATTTAATTACAACACCATCTATATATTTGGATCCACCATGTGAAGTCCCCTACTTTGTTTCACCTATAATTTTGTGTAAATCAATTCCTAGAAAGCTCATCTAGAAACTCCTAGATTTATATCAGCATCTTCTTGATCAATTATCCTCCATTGGAAGTGTAAATAATTGAACTATTACAGTGAAATTATATATTATAAAACTTGTAATACAAAATCCACATCTCTAATCAGTGATGGGGATAATTTAATAACTAGTTAATAAACCACTCTCAAGGTATATAATGTTATTCATTATCTGATTTATTACAATTATGGATATATACATGGATTCTTATAAGTTTTTTGGAGTAATAAAATTTTTATGAATAATATTTCCATCTCATCCCATGTTGTGATAGAATTTGGTTCCAAGAATTAAATTCATTAATTTCTTCTTTGTCTCATAAGTAAAATTAAAACAATCAATGTATACCACATATTTAGATTTAAAATTTAATTATAATATATTATAAATTTTATGTAAACTATAAAAGTATGTGTTGGGGTCATCATATCATAGACCAATGAATTAAATAGAATCATATATCATTTCAATTATCATTACTTTTCATTAAAAGTTCTTTTTAAATTGGTGTCATGAGAAATCTTGGTTTTACCCCCACACTAGAAAGTAAACCAGATTTCATTAGATTTAGTTACATTATATTACCACTTTTTATTACATTTTCTCCTTCATGAACTTAATCAACTCAATCCATGTTCACATATTTCTTTTTATTTATCAATTTCTTAGATTATCAATATCTTATAAAAAAATACCAATTCAAGACTCAATAAAACATTCAATAGGTGAGTATGCTTTTATTAAAAAATATAACACAAACATCATAATATTAATATAATACGTGTAATAAATATATTAAATACAATAGAGATAGGAAAATGCATTTTCTTACTATAACAAATATTGGATTCATTTAATATCAAAAATCCCTAGAGGATGTGAAAAAACTCTTTACTACACATGTGGTTTCATTAATTCCATGAAATTTTCAAATTTATAATATATCTTACAAATAGATAACAAGGAACTTGTAATACATAATTAGTTTGAGATCTAATCCATGTAGAGATTTTATGCTATTTTTTTAATTTGAAAGCCTTGTTATATGATATAAATAAAAAGAAATTTAATTCAAATAAAAGAAATTTTGAAAAATAAAATATACTGATAATTAAAAATTTTGGATCAAAATGTAATACATATTATTTACTATATTATGAATACAATAATTGTGAAAAAATGTGGTCAAAGATCATATTCAAGGATATAGGGGAAACCCTAATCAAGATGTGGTCAAAGGAGGACCCTCTGTCAGAGTGGGGAGCAGATGGAAATAGTACTGATATTTCACACCCTTGACTATGGTTTATGTTTCAATCCTATTACTAATATCTCACTTGATCCATTGGATCTAGATTTTATTAATGGATCATTTATGGAGGAACTCTCTAACATTGATATTGTCAAAGAATTTTTAACTCATTATTTTAATTTTTTTGGTTAAATTTGGTTGGTATAGGACTTCTTTGAATGATTTTAGTAGGCATGTCAATCTTGATTGTGGGTTATGAATTTTTGTGGTGGTGGGTATCCCAACTTATCACCACAAAATTTTTTTAAATTTTCAACATTCAGGTTTTCAAAAATTTCCAGTCATAATCCTTATGGTTATTCCAATCCATTCATTGTCAGTTGACGAGGTGGTTTTCCAAGGTTGATTTGATGAAAGACCAACCCTCTATATTAATCTAGATGAAATTTTTAGGTTTACCTATATATTTCAGAAATCATTCCATACTAATGTTATTTAATAATTAAATAGTAAGATTTATATTATTTTATCTTATTGAATTTTGTTCCCTATAACAAAATAACTTTTCACTTTAGATTATTTTTATCATTAATCCCTAAATATTTATAAAGATATTATCACTTGATGTGTGTTCTTATGGGTAAAATTAATTTGATAATTTCCTTAGATTATTTGTTTATAAATATTTTATGGAAATTACCCAATAAAATAAGAACCTTAATGTGATATGAAAATATTTATAAAAATATTTTCTATAGTTGGATGATGTGTATCTGAGAAGAAATAGATGATGTTTGAATCTCAAGGGATATAGGTCTATAAAACATTGATATATATTCTCATCAAGTTCACAATTTTTAATCTACAAGAAGGGAAGTTACCAACATATAGTCACTAATAAAAATTTTACATGTTATGTGTCATTGGATATTCCAATATTTGAATGTTTATATTATTCCTTTGACTTGAAATTAAAATTAATGTATATCATGATTCACATACTTTGATGTATTTTTATAAACCATGAAAACATATTCTCATCGAGAGGAGTGATACATTTGGTGTTTTATATGTGACATGGTATAAATATATTATTCAATTAAGTATTTTTCCTATTTTATTTATGGACGATGATATCCATATAATTTTGAATGAAATGGAATTATATAATTAAATTTATGGCTGTTGTGGTTCATAAAATAGATAATTTTGGTTAGTTAAATACTTATTATCAAGTATATAGGTTGATGACACAATTTTGTGACTTTCATGGGGAGATATCACTACAAAGGGATTATATTACACAATAAGTGTTTTTATGAGGTTTTTGTCACTATGAAATCAACTTCTACTTCTATGGGTGATTTAATATGATTATATATGAAAAACATGGACTTTAGGGAATCTCGGTTATTTTAAATTAAAAAGAGGCCTAGAGGGCCACATAGTAAGTGTATCTATAAGCTCAATTATGTTCTACTTGAATTTTAATGTTAGAAAAAAAATTCTTCGCTCAATTTGGTTTAATAATTATTATCATTTTTTTGAATTTATAAATTAAATCACAGGTTATTCTAGTTTTAATATATGTGAGTTGAATATTAAAAAATAATAATTTTTTAGTTTGTGAATATGATTTTTATTTATCCCTTATATATTATTTTCAAGGTAACAAATTGTTTTTTATTTGTTAGATAAATATTTATTTAGTTATATAGATATAATATTTATTTAACTATTGATGGAAAAATATAATGATATTTTTTATTTAAATAAATATTTTTTATTATCAGTTCAATGAATTATAAGAGTTATTGACAAGCTGAGTTAAAGTCCCGATAGAAACAATATATTTTATTTAATAACATTTAATAAATATTGATTTATTTAATGAATGAAACTTAAATATTAGTCGCTTAGTTCATATCATGGAATATAATAATAATACAAATATATTATTAATTAACATGGTTTTTATTTAGGGTTAACAATTAAATACGCACTTTTGTACAATTATTAATTGATTAACCCTAATAATATAACCAAACATATATCATTTCTAGGGTATTATGATAATTGTTCTACATAATGATATTATACTGATAAAAATATATACATATAAAACATAACCTCTCATGTATAAACTAAATTATGAGATTTGATGCTACTCATAACTCTCAAGACTGAGATAACAAGAGTAATAATTCGTTTTTCCTAAAGGAGTTCTTACTGTGATCAATGGGAAACAATGAAACATGATGGGTACCTCTATGCTAGCACCCAAAGAACTATTTATAATGTTTTGAGATTATTGGAGCATGCGTGGAATCTATTAGAGGAATTATTATTTGGATTATACCTCACAATGTTGTTATATTAAGATGATAAATTGGATCCTATAATAAATAAATAATTTTTAAGTGAGATTAATTCTAGTTTAAAATTAATTATATATTATATGTTAAAAATACTCTCTATTAATATTATAAGGTGTATTTCATTCAATTATAAGAATATATTTGAATAAAAAGGTTAATAAAATTATTTTTCATGTGATAAACCACTTCCACTATAACATGAAATCATTATGTAATTAGCTATATAAATATAATATGATAAATAATTCTTAAACCCTAAATGAATTCTGGTTGTGATCAATGGGGAATGATGTAAGATGATCGATACCTATCTGATTGTATGAGGAGTTAAGTAGGTGATGTTCTCAGATTCATTATGACCTTTTTGATACTTATATAGGAATTCGAATTTGGATTCTTCTTAATAATGAATAAATGAAAAGAAGGTCAATGGAATTCTTCAATGGATAAAGAATTATCATTTGTAAGTAATTATTGTCTATGAATTCATTATAAAATATATGTGTAAAATTCACCTCTTAATATTTTGGGCTTATGTTCATATAGTTCTAAGTATTTATATATCAAAATCAATTAAAAATTTATTATTCATGGGATCAACCACATATGCTATGTCGTGAAACCCCTAAGTGTTATCAATGTTTTCAAATATAAATTTTTAATTATTTATTATTTCTTATCAATTTTTTAGTTTTTTGTTGGTTTTTAATTTCTATTTTTTTATTCTTTGAACAAAATTTTGAGATAATATAATTAATAAATTTCATATGAACTTGAATAGGTTAAGAACAGATGATGAATTCTCAATTATCCAATAAAAAGTGTAGAATATTCTAGCTAAATGAAATAGTTAAATGGAATTTGATTGAAAAATACATGTCATGTACCCATGGTCAACCATACCAGGATGCTTCACATAATTCACAACATGTTTTTGGGGGTTCATTAGGAGAAATAATAACACATCATTTATTAATTAATAATTATAATATTAATTGATCATGTATATATAGTGTGTAGCCAGTGTATACATGAAGTATCCAACATAGTATTCCCTACTTAAATCATAGAATTAAATTTTTTCAAATAACATAACATAAAATTATTAGACACTTTGTATTAACTAATATTTGATTAACACGACATTTTATGTACATAGTTTTTTAGGGCTATACACACCATATAACATATGATAACTCATGTATGATACATGATGATTCCATAGGAATGTAGTGTAGGTATCCATTAATGAATCACAGGTCATGTAACTTGTTATATATGTAATGTAATTTAGTCTAACTCTTGTATGAAATAAGCTAATATAGTAATTTTTTGTGATTAAAAAATATAGATAAATTAAATAAATTTAAGAAAATTGAACTATATGATGTGTAACATCATGTATGCGTCATGTGAAAGGGTATTTTGGTAGATTACATGCCAAGTGATTTTGACAACTCTTTTGAGATGTTAAATTACTAATTAATCAGTATACATGTTATTTTCTACATATTAAAGGTGTGTTGTCTTTATACACATTTAATTTTGTAGATATAGAAGGTGTGTGGTCTTTATAAACATTTTTTACTTTATAGATATCTATAGTGGTATAAGCCACATTTATACTGGCATTCCATGAAGTATAAAACACCATGTTGACTGTGTTGGATGAACATTGGAATGACACATCTAGTATATCATGACACACCATATAGGTATACAAGTATTCTATATGCATATTACATGAAAAATACCATACATAAAAATAGCCACACATTATTTTTTGTGATGGTACACATTGTGTATGAATTAAACTCTAGAAATGGGTTTATTTAGAAATCAAGGGGTAAACATCATGTCACCTCCAGTATAAATAATTTACATAACTAATTTGAATTAAAACCAATTTATTTAGTTTATTTAAAATTAAAGTAGAAAAAAAATCTAAAAGAAAATTTGGATGGTTAATTCATCTAAATAATTTAAAAATAAATAAGTTGATTAATTATTAATTAGGAAAACGTATCTTAATTTTGAATGGATTTAAGTGAATCTTATGTAGTGTAAATATGTTTTCACTATACGCATGGATGGTTATGATAATGATGAGAATATTTTTGGTTTGGGTTTCAATTTAATTTAATTTTTCATTTTATGGGTTTTTTGTGATAAGTATATAATTATATTCAATATTTTGAACTATGAATAATCCATCCAACCTTATTATTTATGGGTAAGTGTGTCCAAAATTTCTTTTATGTGTCCATAAACCCTTAGAACTCCTCACATATGAGTTATTAATAATATTTAAATGAACTCTCATACATATGTGAGGAGTTCATTCCCAACCATGTGAATGTGAAATAATGTAAGGAGATACAAAGGATATAGGTGGAATAATAAAACTCAAGCCAATCCAAAATAAAGGAGTTATTTCCCTTGGTTTCAGGGTTAGTTTATCATCTACTAAATAATTGAAAAAGAAGAGAAACACATGATTATACTATAATTTTATTTATCAATTTTATAGTAATATATTTATGTGATGTATATTTATTCTATGATTAAACATTATCAAACAATGATTATAAATAAATTCCTTACCAAGAAAAAATAAATTAAAATGATTATGTATAAATTATTTTGACAATCATGGTTAATTAAATACGTGAAATTTGAATAATATTACCAACCATGTAAACGGTTACAATAAAGATTTTTTATACATATGAAAAAAATAAATTATGTAAATGTTAATTCAAAAAAACATTATTGGCTTGAGTTATAATGCAACTATATTTTGGAGTAATTTTTTTGGATCACACCCAGGTTCTTTCAATTATTGGGGAATTACGAGTAAATTTTTCAGTCGACATAACCATGTTGGCATCAATGGTCTATTTTTTAAAAAATACCTACTGTAACATGGAGGAAAGTGTTTTATAAATCCAATACTATGATTTTATGATTGGTGAATCTGCCCAACAGATCAAGAAATTTCATGTTAATGTAGTTATAAAGATCTCATACCTTAATACCTACATGTAATTTATTAATCCCATGTATAAATTATGATAAAAAGAAACCAGATCCTTCCTAATATAACATCTATGGGATAGGATATTTGATGTCAAAATTTAAGGGCTATGGGATTTTATAAAATACTTTGATGCAAATGAAATATAATTTTTTGCATCACGCCTCGGTAATCAAGATAAATTACAATAATCTTCTTGTACATATTATATAATATGGAATGAAAAAACATGGGAATATTCTATAATTTTGGAACTGAGACTATTTCCTCCCTTACATAAAATTTATAGATTTTTATAGTCATTGACATACTTCACTAATAAAAAATATTTTTTTCTATGTGATCAAATCCCTTATAAATAAAAAACAACCTCAAATAGTGTGAGAAGGTTTAAAATTATACATTAAATAGAATCAAATAGGATGCTTCTTATTTCTATTTAATGATTTTATCATGTATATATGACGATATAATGATATAAAATACATACATGGATGCTTACACCATGAAAAATCATCTCCTTAAACTTCAAAAGAAGAAGGATAAGCTTTTGATAAGTGGGATTTTCACATAACTATACGAGTGAAAATATGAATATGGGAACCTATCTAGTGATTATTTCATGAAAATGTTAAATTATGTTGATCTTTTAGAAGTTTTAGGATTCCATTTGATTAAATAGTTATCTATTAATATCATATTATAGTCCTTACTACCCAGATTATCTATATTCATCAAATATTATAGGATGAACTATATGTATAAGACACTCAAGAATATACTGACTATTATTCACAAAGTTGATGGGGAGTAGTGGTATTTTAGATCATCACCACTTATTGTGACGAAGAGAATGGAATGGTTGAAAATACCATGATTAGTTCAAAGTCAATCGTTCCATTACAGTGACTTTCAAGGACACATAAGATTAAGAGGCCATGTAAAGAAGATGATGTTATTTGAATATCATATGGAAATAAATTTCATTGAATGATAAACTAAATATAATTAAATAAAAATCATTTATAAGATTTTCCTTTTTGTATATTCTTCATTTTATGTAATATTTTTATTTGAATTCTTATATATTAAATAAGTTATAGAGTTTTCACATTTTTATCCAAAAAAAGTAATCTATGAAGTATTGAAACAATACAAGAGGTTAGATAATATATTTATGTAGCGGAAAAGGGAGATTTTAAATTCAAAAAATGTGGAACACCCAACAACCTATTTCTTAGTGGAATGAAACTTATAAAAATATTACTTTGTATATTGTGTTGTGAAAATATATTTATTTGTATAAAATTTAACAAAATGAGAAACTATTTCATTTTTTAAATGAATTTTGTTATGGTATTCTATACTTAATTGATAGTTTAATGGTATATAAATCATAGACATTGAGTATCAGTAGTGAATGATGAATATAAAATATAAGACTCATAACAATTTATGGAAAGATAAATCGTAGTTATGTAAAACTAAAATTTATTTTCAAATATATACCTAGTAGGATTTTGAGACTCTTTGGATCTGAAAATCATTTGAATTTGAAAAATTTACTTATAATGTTTTAGATAAATACACCTTTTGAAATTAAATTAAGACCCATGGTTTATAGAGTTATCTTATAAAGACTTCTGAACTATTATAAGGACAAGATATTGGTTAATATATAAACATTATAAGATTCCATTAATAGATTTTAGGAACATAATGTTGATGTAATGAATAAATTTGATAGAATATGTAGGATCCTTTGGGTAGGTGTATCATAGAATATATTAATCACATATTCATCAGTCATTTAAATGTAGAGTGGTGTCATTCAAAAACACATATTTCTTTATAGACATAAAATACCAGAAGTCAGTATAAAAAATATCAATGAGTCTTATATATATTAAATGTTTACAGTAATTAATTTAATGAAATTTTTAACAAATAATTGTGTAACAACTAACCATATGTAAACTATATTCACTAAGAGTGTCATATAAGTAATTACATAAAGGAAATCCATTGTGGAATAGATTCATATTTCTTGATGATAATAATTTTTTTATGCTTTCTTTACTTATAAAAACATAAAATAAATAAGTATGTGAATCTTAGTTAATTATCCTATAGCTTCATGAGATATTAACATCCCAACAATATAAATACATTAGTTCAAATTTACTATATTACTATAATAGGGAAACACTACTCTATTGATATAGTGGAAGAAGTATTGACCTTAATGAGATTTAGGTTCTTTATGTATATGAGGTAATATAGAAACACTATAATACACAAAATTAAGTTTTAATAATTTTTTCTAAATTCATATACTGAGTAAGAAAGTTAAAACTAATGAGGTGGTTTTATGTTCACTATTACTGGTTGTATATTATTCGATTAATAATAATTAATTATATAGAGAATAATTATAAAAAAACATAATATTTTATTAATGAATCCGATAAAAAAATCATCAATGGTCTAGGAGGCGTAGGGAGTTATAAAATAGTGTAATTTAAGAGTTTTAACATGAAAACAATCAACACACTCAGGGAGGGTGGATCCAAATCTAGAGAAAATCATATGATAATTATCTTGGTTTCCCATTGATGATAGAAAAACTACCACTTTATTCCCTTCTTGTCATGTGTAGGGAATGCTCACACCATTAGAAATACATATCTTGTATCTTTGAATGTAGTAAGATATAGACCAGGGGACAAACTTACCTTGGATGGAATTATGAATCATTGAATATTATGTTTCAATGGATATGAGGGTGATGTTTTCTTAATTTCATACCTCTAGTCCATTGAAAATTGTGATGTATTTGACCATGATATAATCTCACAAACCGTTGAATATGTTGAAGGCAACAATAAGCAACCCTTTGTGGATGTTTATCTAGTTTTTATGAAATAATAGGTGATTATTTAATATAATTTAGGAATAAATTGAATACCCTTGTTCTAATTATACATTATTGGTTATTGAAAGTTTTCAAGATATGTCTAGAAATAGTCTATGAAAGAACCATAAATCGGCAATCAAGATGAAAGCCATTAGAATACTATATATCATGGAAACCTTCCATGATCATTATTTTATATGATTTTGTATCAAAACAACCTTCAACATAGTAAAAATTGTGTGATATGTCTATACAATGTGAAAATAAGTGTTTTTGACATGAAATAATTCCAATACAGTATATCAATTTTAGAGAAGAACATATTGATTAATGTGAGAATAATGGTCATAGAATGTTCATTTTTAATGAATGTGTTCCATGTGTCTACAAGATGTTAGTAGGCGATATATTATATTCCTAGACAGATATATTGATGATATATGGAAAATAGATGTTTATTTTTATAATTAATTAAATATAATGATAATTTATCCTTGAATTTCTTAATGGAGAGACCTAAATTATATGAAAAAAGATCTAAAATCTATATCAATGGGATTACTTACATTAATTCATAGTAAATATATTTATATGTAATTGAACAATACAATGTTGAGTAATTCAAGGTTGAATTGTTCCATATGTCACATAGTATGAAATCTCCCTAGAATGATGTTTGAAAAAAGAGAAGCAGAATCTTGTGATATATAAACAATAAATTCCTAAGATTTATTTTTAATATATCTCAAAATTAATGATATGTATTGAAATTTGATATTTCTTATGTGTAAAAAATAGAGATATAATATCATCAAAAAATAATAAAACAACAAAATTTTTCCATTTAAACTGTTCGACTGTACTTTAAAAAGAAAAGATGGATGAGTCCTTAGTAATTGGAGAAATGTGAATACTAGTTTTCAAGGGGATGGAAAACTAGATTTATTGAGGAGTAATTTTATCTAATATCATAGTAAATTAAAATAGAATAATTCAAAAAAACATATTATAACTAGTGGTTTCCATTTAGATATATATTGAGTTTGTTATGGTTTTATATGCAGCTTAATAAGTGGTTTAGAATTTTTTTTAGGCCATGGATTTAACAAATATAAAATGTTTTAATGGATTAAATAGGTATATTTTCAGTGATATCACCACATGATGGATTTTACCATAATTTTGATGTTATAGTAAATTGAAAAACAATGCTAACACTGTAGCTCAAATAGATATATGCAAACCCAACATAATCATGTTTATCAAGTGGGATATAAACTATCTATTATTAGTTGGCTAAACTGCAAGTGGGAATCTATTGGAGTTATTTCAATAAAACCAACTAGATTTTTAATTTTAATGAATTTTAAATTAAAATAATAGAATATTCATAAACATTATACCATGTTATGATTCTTCTATTATGTAAAAATACAATGATAATTTCATTAGAGTATTTCAATCATTAAAATTTTATATCATTTTTTTCTATAATAAGAACCTTTAAGGGATATGAAAATATTCTTACACATATGTTCTATGTTCAGATGACATCTATCTAGTAGGAGATAGATGATACTTTTTTCATCCTATTAAAATGTACAAACTTGGAAGCCTCTAAGAAGGGAGTTTATAAGGACATACCTGCTAATAGGAATTTCTTATATTTTTTTCATTGGATATGGGTCTCTACGAACATGGGTATTAATCATTTGACATGAGATTACTATTAATATATATACTGAATCATATACTTTGATGTATTTATGAAAACCATGACATCATGTTATTGAGGTGAAGTAAGATATCTTAGTTGAATCATAAGTGTTATGACATTAATAGATAATTCTAGAAAGTATTTGTGCCTTTCAATTTATGGAAGATAATATCCATGTACCGTTGATTGAAATTGAACTGTTTGATTAAATCTATCACCTTAGTGGTTCATTTATGAGTTTATTTCAATTATTCTAAGAACGATTATCATGCATATAAGTTGATGAAGAAATTATGCAACCTTCATAAAGAGATATCTTGATAGATATATTATATTACGTAGTGAGCATTTGTATGTGGTTGTTTTAATTGTGACATTAGCTTCATTATCTACGGGTTACCTACATTTTTTATAGATGTTAATATTGGAATTTAGGCCAATCCTTATAATTCAATTGAGAAAGAGGCCTACTAGGTCACAAAATAATTATATCTAGAATCATGGTGATATTCTATTTGAATATAAATTTTCAACTAAGTATTATTCCAAACATGTGATTTAACAATTATTCGAGTTACATTGATCACATAAATTTGACCACATGTTATTCTAGTTATAATATATGTTATATTAATATTAAATAACTATTTTTTAGTTATAAAAAACAATTTTTTTTATCACTTTTATATTATTTGTAACGTGATAAATGATAATTTATTTATTAAAAATAGTTTTTTTCTAAAAAGATATTAAAATGTATATTTTTTCATCACTTAGTACATATTTATTTATTTATTTATTAAATTATTAATATAAGGATATTTATTTAATATATAAATATTTAATATTTAATATTTGATAAATTCCTCAGAGTAATGACAAGGCGAGTAAAGGGCCCAATGGAAATGATATATTATATTTAATATCATTTATCAAATATTGATTTATTTAATGAAATATATTTGAATATCCAAGAGTTAGAGAATTCCATTGAATATATTATAATTATTGTTATTTTAATTTAACCTCGGTTTATTTATATTTAGTGATTACATAAGGGCCTATTCACAATTATTTATTATCTAAACCTATGTTTATAAACAATTTATATCATTTATATGGTGTGGTGAGAATTTCTGTACACAATGATATTCACTCATTATAATTATCTCCTAAATAAAGAGAACCTTCCTAAACACTCTCAAGGATGAAGGGAAATCCTATTCTTCCCACTCATGATTGAGTGAACAAGATAAAGAAATCATCAACCCTAAAGGAATTCCAATTTCGACAAATGGTGAACAATTCAAGATGATTTATACCTTCATGTAAGTACTCAAAGTTCTATTAGAAATTTTATGATATTCGTAAATCACATGTAGAGATTGATGGAGGAATTATTTATTATATTCTACTTCACAACAATTATATGATGAGAAGGTCAATAGAATTTTTCAATGATGAAAGAATTATCAAGGTGAAGTAATTCATCATTATAAATTAATTTTAAATTATATGTGAAAGAATTACTCTATATTAATATTCAATAGTTTCATTAATCTAGTTTGAATTTTTTTTAAACAAATATAATGAAATAAATTATTGGTTATTGTACCAGCAACTTCAGTTATACCCCCAAAACCTTCATATCATATATCATTGACTAAAAATTACATACTGCATTCCAGGGTTTCTATCACAATAGATCCCACTTGAACTTTTCCATATAACATTTGGTTTAGTTCTGGTGATGTTAATGGATTCTTTTGGAGGATTGAATATGAAATCTATATTGATTTCAATCATGTTTACGAGTTTTGGTACTTTACATTTCTTTTTATCACAAGGGTCTAGAATTGTATTAAGATATTTTTAGGATGGTCAATGATCCATTGTGATCTCATTATCCTTCATTTTCTAAGGCTACATACTCCCAACCAAAAATTAAGGCTAATAATCCAACTATTTTTCCCAACCCACATGGTTTCAGATTCTATGAATACTTAGGATTCCCAGGGATTTTGGGTTGTTTAAAACAACATAGAGGCATCCCAACCAAAAAGGGATCGGCCCCTTAAGAGGGTGTCAGTGTGGTGATAGAGGGTCCACATTACTAGCATTCCTAGTGCATAGGATTGTTCTATTCTAAAACTATAAGTATGTCTACGCCATCAATAAAGCATGTAGTTATGAAGAATAATCTTGAGGTTGATAACTTGGTAAATAATCAAGCCTTTAATAAAAAGGTTTATGTTTTTACTATGGAGTATTCTAGTAATTATTAGAATACTGAAGATATGCAGTCTATAGATAGTGAAATTAATCATTTATATTCTAAAATTTTAATGGAGGTAGAGAACATCTATAAAAATTGTGTGAAAAGTTTGAAAATTTTAATGATTTGGAAGGATTCATAGTGGTTCCTAGGAAAAATTCATGATACTATAAGTATTATTCATCTTTGAAAAAATTAGGGATAATGTGATATATTAGAAATGCCCAATATTTCTATGTTTATATAGCTACATTTGTTACAAATCAAATACTTTTACTGAACACTCAAGATATTCAAAGAGAGAAAATTTCATTCTTGGACTTGGATTATAATTTTTAAAAAATAATTCTTTTAAATTTAAAATATGAATTCCAAATGATATTTATTATTTGTTTTTTAATAATTAATTTATTTTTATTACAAATTTTATTTATGATTATATTCATGTGGAAGAGTTTACCATGTTTTTGAATGTGTTGATTTCACGTTTGGTAATTCATGTGATATAAGTTCACCCATATATTATATCATAGATTTCTTGATATTTATTTCACGATCTATTGTGTTATAGGTTATAGATTTTAGGGAATAATGAGGTCTGTATATCCATAAAAAATTTGAAAAAAAATATTGAATTTGTATTATGGTTTTCCAAAAAAAATTAAGTCATTAATAAAAAATTCATTAACGAATTAATAGTTATTCATAAAATTTTAAGGAATAATTTTTTTATTTATAAAGTTAACATGAAACAAATAAATTATATGGAATTATCTCTCTAATTACAAAACTTATTCTTTTTTTATAATTAAATAATTTTATTTATATAGAAAATTGATTGTCCAAAATGATATTTAAACATAGTATTATCAAACGCATTCCATGATCAAGAATAAATTTTAGAAAGTAGTCTATGATTTAAATGAAAAATCCTCTTGAAATGAATAATCATAATGATAATTAAAAGAGGAATAGTAATATTTAATGAATTTATTTTATGACTGAAAAAAATCAACATTAATAATAAATATAATTAAACCATTCAATCACCCCCCATTATAAATATCAATGAAAAATGTGTATGCCTCCATATCTTCAAAAAAATCTAAGAGTATATTACTATTTGACATGGAAGAGGGTCCTAATATAATAATATCAAATATAAAATTGGTATCTATATATTTTCAATAAATCTATCCAAACACCCTATCAATTTATGGTTCCTCTCTACATTGTGACCTACTCATTTTATAAACAATTTTGTTTAACCAAAAATCATTGAATAATGTATGAAATAATGGAATAATTAATTAATTTACTTAGATCGATATTTAAAATTTAAAAATACATGATGAAACCTTTGAATTCATTATCGAGTATTCATAATTTTATATATTAATATATAAATTTTCCTACCTAAACCCTCAAATAAAACATTATAGACTCAATATTGTACTCACAAAGCATCAAAAACAAATCCATTATGATGTTTCCCCATGATAAAATTTCACCTCTATAAATATGGCCTTTAATCCCTATATATTTTAGAATAATCACTTGTTTTGATTTCTCATTATTAATTCTTACACTACTATTTTTCTCAATTATATCTTTATTCCATAATGATTTATTGTATTCATTATTTTCCATCATAAAAAATCATGTTATAATAGATATCAACTTCTCAATAATTTTTTCAATGATTTGTTGGAATCCACACCAGAATATTACTATATTGATATATTATTCTTATCTAACATGATTTTCACCTTCAAATTTCAAATGCTATTAATCTTATTTGAATTCAATTTTCTACACCATTATCCTAAAAAATCAAAACATATATAATTGGGTTGCAATAATTCATATAATACAAAATTTATGGAATGAAAAAAATAACAAATTTAGAATATCACTTAGTTGCATTTTATATTGAAATAAAATTTCAAAAATGTTTTCATTCACCTCTTCGTATTGAATTATTAATTTAAATAATGAATAACTGATGTCATCTAACTCTAAATAAATTATTGATCTACCCATTAATTTTATTCCAACCACAATAGTGCATAAACTTTCCAAATCACAAAAAAATTGTGTTGACATTTATTATTATTATATCATTGATAAAGGTTTATTTATAATATTTTTCTCTTTAGTAATCATATTTATTAGTTCATTTTTAGAAATAACCTCTAAATTCTCCATAGGTAGTGTCCTAGTGTAGCTTGTGAATGGTATTTTTAATTTTTACTTTATTATATTTATAAATCGTAAAAAACAAATATGGTTTCCAACAAATAGTCATGACTATATTATAATTAATAATCTTTAAGAAATCAAATTCAAGTATCACCCTAAGGATATAAACCTTAAAAAAATAAACTAAAAGAAATTTCAAATAAATAGAGTAAAAAAATCAGAAATTAAATTGTGTTTCTAATACCATATTTTCGTTCATAGGCCAATGATAACCAATTAGCGGTGATGATCAATAGTAAAAAACAAATTAAACCATTTACATAAAATATATCCCATTTGAAACTCTTTCCTTTTTATCGATTACATTTTTTTCAATCACTCTTATATTTTTGATTCCATTTACTTGAATGTGATGAATAAAACCCTAAAATAGGGCACAATGAGTTTTTATATGGTTCATCGTTCTAAAGAGTTATTATTACATAATTATGAGTGGGTTACATATCACCTTACATTTTATTCAAGTATTATCACTGAAAGATACAATAAGGTGCTCAAATTTTTATAAACCACATCACAAATAATAAATTTTAACACTTAAAATTTTCTTATTGAACAATATTAATTAAAATGATAATTTATATTGAAATAAATGTTAATTTACATGAACATAAAATGTTACCACAATATAATTATATTCTTCTCATAAGTTACATTTTATAACAAGGTCCTTGTTTTTCAATCCTTAATAGATATCTTCTTATACTATTTAACTAATATAATGAAACAAATATTAATTTAATGAATTAATTCTAGAATGTATCTCATAACATACATATGGAATTTTTTCTACCTTCATGATTATATAAATATATTTCAAATTTTAAAAAATAAATCAACCTTCATTTTTAATCAAAAAATCAACTTCTGGTTTACCAATTAATTTTTATAGATTTTTAAAAAAAGTAAAGGTTTATTCAATGATGTATTTGAGGAGAACATATTCTATATTATGTATTTGAGGACAACATATTCTATATAAAACAATCCACCTTATCAACTTCTGGATTACCAAATATTGTGGTTTATTAATTATTGATACTTTATTTTCAAATTATAATGCAATGTGGTGATAAAATAAATTCAAAATGATTAATTACTATGAGAAACTAAAATTGTATATAAATTTCCAATTATTTGTTTTTAAACAAATATGATATCCTTAACATTTCAATATAATTATACTAGTTACTTTCAATATTATTATGTAATTTACATTCATTATATTAATCAAAAAAATATTATCCTATTTGTAACAACCCTAATATTTAATGATTTTTAATTTTGATTTCTATTAATACTTATGAATAAGATATAAATGTTTCATTAAAGGGGATGCTATGTTCGATGGTGTACTTGAAACGCAACAATGAGTTTCCTTAAAATTTTATGTTGCAAACAACTTTGATTTGTACCAAAAAAATAAAAAATATATTATTTTAAATTGTAGTTAACGCCTAACCGTTGTTATAAGGACCCGACCTTAAACATTACTTATTATTGAATTAAATTAATAATTCACATTGAGGATCTTTTCAGGTTTAGAGTTTTAGATAATTAGGACATAACTATTACATCTCAAAGGTTACAAAGTAGACACATCTTCTCAACTTCCATTTTTTCACAAAAATAAAAACTCTTGAACAGAGAGTCATGTTTAGTTCCTTGTTTTAGACAGCCTAACATTTCCTTGATCCCATCTTTGACCCTATTCAACTTTATGTCCTGTGAAAAACATTTCAAAAAAACTTGGGATGAGCATAAAAAGCTCAGTAAGGGTTATAATAATACGGAAAGGAAACATTAGTCCATGTATACATAATAATCAATGAAATAATACTTTACTCATAAAACGTAATCACGTTAACATGCCTCATGAAATCATAATATTTATGAATAACTCATATAAATCATAAGACATAAAGGTAACTTGAGGCATTCATAACATTATTACGTAGGGAGTAACCCTCATGGTTACGTTTGGAATACCCATCACAGTATATTCCCTAAATCTTTTCAGAGAAACCTTAATGTTTAACCCCTTCGCATTACCCAATGCATTGGAGAACTATATCGGGCTCACCCGCCCTTAGTTTATCACGGAACCACCCATCTTCATAAAAAATTCCCAAGAACAATAACATAATTGTGGCACATAAATTAAGAATAAAGGCAAGATACCATTACAACATTTCTATAACAATATAACATTTTAAGATATTGAAATAATTAATCCATTCTAAAAACCATTTTCAAAACCATTTAAAACATTTAATAAAGAGATTTTTTAATAAAAGTGTCCCACACCACTTTGATGCTTTTAACATTTTAAACCATTAATATCCATATAAATAAATCCTTAAAACCATTTTGAAAACATGGATATTAATGAGAAATATTTATAAGAATAAATCATTTAAACATTTAAAATGATATTTTAGTTTAAGGGTTTTTAACAAAATGAGAGACACTTGAATACAATAATTGAGGAATAACATTTAATCAGAAGTTTATAATATCATTAAAATAAAGGGATTCATGATATAATATTCCAAAGGACAGTATATACACCATAGAGTAATGAATTGGTGCATAACAACAACGATGTCTCAATAGAAATGTAAAATGAGATGAAATCTTTTATAAAGAAGGTATCCTTAAATTAAGGATAAATAAATCTCATAATTATATGTGAAAAATATAAATACACCAAATATAAGTGGATATTAAGTGTAAAAAATCAAAGGTCATTCGCATATATTCAAAGGATGACATACTCAATTACTACATGTTGAACGCAAAGAAATCGAAATCGGGGTAAAAAGTTCCCTTGGAAAAATTCGACAGCCTAACGGCATCGCTTTAACATTCATAAAATTAGTTGATGAGAGATAAAATGGTATCTCATCACTTCCACATAAAATTAAATTAATAAGGATATATAAGAACATATCCCAACATAAAAAGATGTATATTAAAAGACATAACAAAATAAGTCTTTTAAAAAGAGGACTGTGAAAGGTTCCCTTACCGATTTCGGCAACTTTCGAAACGTACACCTCATGAAAGAAGGGTCATACAACATAGATGTAAATACTCATAAACAAAATTATATTACACAAAGAGTAGAATAATGTATAGTACAAACACCACCTAAAGTAAATGGTGGAAAATGTAGCATAAATCTCACGGGAATAAAAGTGAGATGAAAAATCCCTTACGAAAACTCGGCAGCCTAACGGCGCCACTTAAAACATCCAAAAATGGATTTATGAGATCAAATAGGGTCTCTCATAATATCAACATAAAAATTACAGTATGAGGAATATAAAAGATCATCCCCAAACATACGAAATATGAGCTTAAAAGAAATGACATAAAAGAGAGTACTTAAAAAGAACGAGAGAGGTTGGATCCCTTACCTCGTGTCCAACATGACTCGATCATTATTTAATCTCATGAATAATAAAATTTGGTCAATTTATAATTTATTAAGGACCTCATTTAAAAATTATCATTCAGTTCATATCACATATTATAATGTTATAATAATTGGTTAATAAAGTGAGTTCATATCAGACGTTTTTGTCGATGTTCAGTACATGAGTAAAAATTGAACTTGTTGGAAAAGAATTTTCCATGTAGTTATAGTTACATAATATCCAGAATAGTATTGATGTTTTAAATATCATATATATCAGGTATATATTCATTTTATAATATTCCATAGCATTTCGAGATAAAAATTAAAAGCACCGTTCATGGAGACGGTAGGTCGTACGTACGCATGAACGCTACTCCCATTTTTTGTCATATTAATGGAATTAAAACAAAATGAGAGATATATATATTATAATTCCAGAATTATATCCATAATTTATATGTAATATATTAAATATATATCCATTATATATATGTACTTATAATAGTACATAACATTTTGAGATAAGAAATGAAATGTACCGTTCATGGAGACGGCAAGCCGTACGTACACATGAACGCTACTTTCATTTTTTTTGTATTAAATGGAATGAAATAATAATGATATAAAGGTATATTATAATTCCAGTAGGATATAATATGTAATACCATTAATTTCATCTTTTATACGTCCCACATATGGCATTAACGAATCAAATCACTTTGAGGGGGCGGTAGTCCGCACTTCCTAAAATGATGATATCACGTTTACCCATAATGGAAACCATAAAGGTATGACATAAATAAAAAATACATAAGCTTAAGGAAAACATAAACATATTATATATCATATATAAATATAGGGACATATTAATGGCCACCTTTGAAGGTGTTAAAAGAATATTGAACAATCATCGTTTCGTGAGACAGTAATTCTTCATCCACAGAAATAGTATGTTCTTTAACCATTAGACGGAATTGTGTGAAAGTGTAGCTCGAATCCTTATTATAACAACATCCTAGTATATTTAAGATTCTGTTTTTGTTACAAAAAAAGTAATAAAAAGAGTTTAGGGTTTGGAGAAGAAAAATAAAACCAAAGAACACAAGGGAATACATTACCTTTAAATCGGGTAACTCTCTTTGATTTGAGTTTAAAGGCTTCCTTGGAAAGGATTATGCCCAAATTGAGGCTTGAATGATGAATATAGGGATGTGGAGAGATTATATGGGCAGGGGTTGGCCGAGCCAAATGCTTGAGAGGTGTGTGTAAGGTGGTCGAGGTGGGGGCCTTTTATAAGAGGAGAGGAGGGGCACTCTTGGAAAGTTATAAAATATTACTTTATTATAAAATGATTTTCGGATTTTAAAGGTCCCAAAATGATATATTTCGAGTATAAGGTGATAATGTTTCTAAATAAACCCATAAAATTTGTTTTGGACAAGTTTAGGTCTTATATTTTACATTATCTTTTCATTTTATTTAAATCGTTAAATAATGAGGTAATCGCTGCATCATCATGGTGTCATAAATAAATTAATTTATTTAATTTCAAAAATTATAACAAAATTATCATGATGTAAGAAATCTTTTTAGATTTAAAATGAATATTTATAGTCAAAAATATGACTTGTATAACCCCATTTAAAAATTGTTGTAGTAAAACAACTCATGTTTGTGACATTTTTATTTTAACTTTAGATAAAAAGTTATTTATTTCATTTTCCTAACAAAGTGGCTCCATGGGGTCCCCAAGTTGACCCATGGATTGTATTTTTCGAACATGACACATCCAATTAGGGTAGGACATGTGTCTAGGTCATTTCATATTATTAAAACATTATTTTTACCATAAATTACACTAATTACCTTTAATCGCGATTAATAAAACTTAAAAGTTACTATTCACCAAAAATTATTTTAATCTCATTGAACCAAATTTTACTTCTTAATGACAACCATGTATGTAGGATTTTTGAAAATGAAATCACAGAAGTGGAAAAGTTTCATTTAAACAAAAAAACAGTTTCTTTAACTACCACTTAGTGGTTTCACTATTCATCAAAAATTGACGTTTTTCAGAAAAATACCAAAAATTCACCTTAAGCTATATTTGATATTCCGAATTCAAAAATGATGTCTATTTTAAAAAATTAAAAACATATAAGTTGCATTAATTAATTTAATAATTAATTCCCGCTGTCAAAACAAATAGCGTGGTTTTAAGAAACAATATCTATTAAAAGATTGACACTAGTTTAAGTCCAATTTCAAAGTGAAATTAATTCCAATGACCACTATTAGATTAAATGGTAAAAATATATTCTAATTTCACTTTAAAAACAATTCAAAATATAATCTAATCATATAAATAAATTATATTAAAAAGAGGTTTTGAATTAAAATACAACATTTTTCACTATTCATTAAAAATGAACTTTATCAGAAAAATACCAAAAATTTACACAAAGTAAATTTTGATGTCCCGATTCTAAAGAAGAATTTTATTTTGTCAAATATAACACGTAAAATTTTCAAATTGTGGATTTAAAAGAGGTTCACCATCAAAAGGAGGTTAATCGACCTTTTAAAGAATATTAGAATGTTTACGCTTAAAATTGGATTCATTCGAATTTTTAATCCTCTAACATTTATTGTAAAATGTAAAAATATTTTAAAAGCATATATAATCATTTTGTAGTTAGTTCTATTCATTCCCTCCATTAAAACGGCTAGGCGTTAACTACCATTTAAAATAATATTATTTTATTATTAGAGTGCAACGTAAGATTCCCAAGAAACTCGTTGTTGCGTATTGGGTACGCCATCGAGCATAGAGTCCCCTTTAAAGTAATATTAATATTTTATTCACAAATATGGATAAATGTGAAAATGTCATATTCTTTATTTACCTGGGGTGTTACATCCTTCCTCCCTTTTGGGAATTGAGTCCTCGCAATTTTAAAATTGGGCTTGGAAACTTCATTGAAAATCCCACTTCGGAACAAGAGTCAGTAAAAAAATCACTTTAAAATAATGAAAGAGAATTACAAAGGTCACCCGAGTTAACCCATACTAGGATTCCATGTATGAAAAACATGGATATTGAAGAAAAATCAAAGGGTTATGTTTTGAGGGAGAGTGATAGTAAACATTTCTAGGAGAAAGTTAACCACAAGAAAATCACAAAATTGTGGTGGGTTAAACGGTATTCGATTCCCCATTAGGAAAAGTTAATAGACAACATTTTTGTTTTTAAGTTACTTTTCATTGAGGAATTTTTTTATGAGCTTAACTAAATCATAAGGAAACATACTTACTTTTCGTGTTGACCTTCATCTCTTACTAGATTTCTTACACAAACTCATATTTTCTCCAAAATATGAGCATTTAGGATGACTTGTTCACATTAAGAGCGCTATAATCAACTTCTAGAGAATCACCTAATCCACAAAAGAGAACTGTATACTTCCCATGTCTTTATACCTTAACCAAAACTAAAACCAAAAATTTTAGTATGAGATCAGATAATCCACAAAATGATAATCCTTTATAAAAAGAAAATCTATTCTTAATCTACAAAATTTCTCCAACAAGACCCAAAGTTCAACGAAGACCAAAAGTAAACTAAACTAAGATTGAAACCCAAATATTTGAAGGATTTAATCACATAGTCTTCCAAGGTACAAATTAAATTTTATCTCCAAATGACATTAGTTTCTCTTAAAGTCTCATATTGAAAAGTAATTTACTTAATCACATATCCCCCATGATTGGTTAATAATTTCCATAGATAACCCAAAATCAACTTATTCTAGATTCATAAGATCATCTAACTAAGAATAATTAGTCAAACTAACCAGGTACTTCAGGTAGTCCAGTGGTAGGTGATAAATACCAGTCACACTTTGGTTGTGGGTTCGATTCCCACAGCTTCGTCTGACGTGACAGGTTGTCACATGGTCTGCGTGTTGTCCTTTTTCCAAACTATATAATTCTTAAAACATTCCCCAAAACGAGATAAAATAGTCAAAAATAATCATAACATAGTTTAACCTCATGTTTTTATCATGCTTTTCATTTTCCATCATAACATATAATAACCCATAATTACCTAAAAAGTAAGGAGCATATAAACTCTAATGGTCACCTTTATAATTATTACCTGAACTTCCACATCGATTGGTCATCTCGTACATGATGCATTACAGAACATACCAAGGTTAAAGTAGTTGATCATGACTCCTTGATAGTTTGTTTAGAACAACCACGAGTTTCCTTATCGAATCCCCCATTTCATCCAGTCTCTTAATTAGAGAACCACCACAGTTTCCTTCAAACCTATTGTCACTTTGGTGCCTTCTAGATCCATCCATTCACTAAAAACAAAATTGTCAGTGTGAGTATATCAACAAAACAATCATGTACTAATGAGGAAGATAAACACTAAGATATAATTACTCATTAACTTTATCTAAAACTAGGACTCTTTCTAAAATCCTAACCATTATGGTAATGTCACTTACGCTTAGAGAATACCCTAACCTCTAAATTTAGCTAAACCGACCTCTGATACCAACTATAAGGACCAGACTTAAACATTACTTATTATTGACTTAAATTAATAATTCACATTGAGGATCTTTTCAGGTTTAGAGTTTTAGAGAATTAGGAAATAACTATTACATATCAAAGGTTACAAAGTAGACACATCTACCCAGCTTCCATTTTTTTCACAAAAATAAAAACTCTTGAACAAAGAGTCATGTCTAGTTCCTTGTTTTAGACAGCCAGACATTTCCTTGATCCCATCTTTGGCCCTATTCAACTTTATGTCCTGTGAAAAACATTTCAAAAAAACTTGGGATGAGTATAAAAAGCTTAGTAAGGGTTATAACAATACGAAAAGGAAACATTAGTCCATGTACACATAAGAATTAATGATATCATACTTTACTCATAAAACGTAATCACGTTAACATACCTCATGAAATCATAAGATTTATGAATAACTCATAGAAATCATAAGACATAAAGGTAACATGAGGCATTAATAACATTCTTACATAGGGAGTAACCCTCATGGTTATGTTTGGAATACCCATCACAGTATATTCCCTAAATCATTTTAGAGAAACCTTAACGTTTAACCCCTTCACGTTACCCAATGCATTGGAGAGCTATATCGGGCTCACCCGCCCTTAGTTTATCACGGAACCACCCGTCTTCATAAACAATGCCCAAGAACCATAACATAATCATAGCACATAACTTAAGCATAAAGGAAAGATACCATTCCCACATTTCAATAACAATATAACATTTTAAGATATTGAAATAATGAATCCATTCTAAAAACCATTTTCAAAACCATTTAAAACATTTAATAAAGTGATTTTTTTAATCAAAGTGTCCCACACCACTTTGAAGATTTTAACATTTTAAACCATTAATATCCATATAAATAAATCATTAAAACTATTTTTAAAACATGGATATTAATGAGAAATATTTATAATAATAAATCATTTAAACATTTAAAATGGTATTTTAGTTAAAGGGTTTTTAACAAAATGAGAGACACTTGAATACAATAATTGAGGAATAACATTTAATCAGAAGTTTATAATATCATGAGAATAAAGGTATTCATGATATAATATTCCAAAGGATAGTATATACACCATATAGGATTGAATTGGTGCATAACAACAATGATGTCTCAATAGAAATGTAAAATGAGATGAAATCTTTTATAAAGAAGGTATCCTTAAATTATGGATAAATCAATCTCATAATTATGTGTGACAAATATAAATACACCAAATATAAGTGGATATTAAGTGTAAAACAATCAAAGTTAATTCAAATATATTCAAAGTATGACATACTCAATTACTACATGTTGAACCCAAAGAAATCGAAATTGGGTTAAGAGGTTCCCTTAGTAAAATTCGATAGCCTAACGGCGTCGCTTTAAAATTCATAAAATTAGTTGATGAGAGAGAAAATGGTATCTCATCACTTGGAAATAAAATTTACATCAATAATTATATATAAGAAAATATCCCAACATAAAAATACGTACATTTAAATACATAACAAAATAAGTCTTTTAAAAAGGGGACTGTGAAAGGTTCCCTTACCAATTTGGGCAACTTTCGAAACGTACAACCCATGAAAGAAGGGTCATACAACATTTATGTAAATACTCATAAACGAAATTATATTACACAAATAGTATAATAATGTATATTACAGACACCACCTAAAGGAAATGGTGGCAAATGTATCATAAATCTCACAGGAATAAAAGTGAGATGAAAAATCCCTTACGAAAACTCAGCAGCCTAACGACGCCACTTAAAACATCCAAAAATGGATTTATGAGATCAAATAGGGTCTCTCATAATATGAAAATAAAAATTACAGTATGATGAATATAAAATAACATCCCCAAACATAAGATAGATGATCTTAAAAGAAATGACATAAAAGAGAGTACTTAAAAAGAACGAGAGAGGTTGGATCCCTTACCTCGTGTCCGACATGACTCGATCGTTCTTTAATCTCCTGAATAATAAAATTTGGTCTATTTATAATTTCTTAAGGACCTCCTTTAAATATTATTATTCAGTTCATATCACATATTATAATGTTATAATAATTGGTTAATAAAGTGAGTTCATATCAGACGTTTTTGTCGATGTTCGGTACATGAGTAAAAATTGAACTTGTTGGAAAAGAATTTTCCATGTAGTTATAGGTACATCATATAAAAATAGTATTGATGTTTTAAATATCATATATATCAGGTATATATTTATTTTATACTATTCCATATCATTTTAAGATAAAAATTAAAAGCACCGTTCATGGAGACGGTAGGCCGTACGTACACATGAACGCTACTTTCATTTTTTGTCATATTAATGGAAATAAAACAAAATGAGAGATATATATATTATAATTCCATAATTATATCCATCATTTAGATTTAATATATTACATATATATCCATTATATAAATGTGCTTATAATAGTACATAACATTTGGAGATAAGAAATGAAATGTACCGTTCATGCAGACGGTATGCCGTACGTACGCATGAACTCTACTTTCATTTTTTTGTATTAAATGGAATGAAATAATAATGATATAATGGTATATTATAATTCCAGTAGGATATCATATGTAATACCATTAATTCCATCTTTTATACGTCCCACGTATGGCATTAACGAATCAAATCACTTTGAGGGGGCGGTAGTCCGCACTTCCTAAAATGAAGATACCGCATTTACCCATAATGGAAACCATAACAGTATGCCATAAATGAAAAATAAAGAAGCTTAAGGAAAAAATAAAAATATTATCTATCATATATAAATATAGTGACATCTTAATGGCCACCTTTGAAGGTGTTAAAATAATATTGAACAATCATCGTTTCGTGAGGCAGTAATTCGTCATCCACTGAAACAGTTTGTTCTTTAACCATTAGATGGAGGTGTGTGAAAGTGTAGCTCGAATCCTTATTATAACAACATCCTAGTATATTTAAGATACTGTTGTTGTTACAAAAAAAGTAATAAAAAGAGTTTAGGGGTTTGGAGAAGCAAAATAAAACAAAAGAACACAAGGGAAGACATTACCTTTAAATCAGGTAACTCTCTTTGATTTGAGCTCAAAGGATTACTTGGAAAGGATTATGCCCAAAGTGAGGCTTCAATGATGAAGAGAGGGATGTGGAGAGATGAAATGGGCAGGTTTTGGCCGAGCCAAAGGATTGAGAGGTGTGTGTAAGGTGGTAGAGGTGGGGGCCTTTTATAAGAGGAGAGGAGGGGCACTCTTGGAAAGTTATAAAATATTACTTTATTATAAAATTATTTTAGGATTTTAAAGGTCAAAAAAGAATATATTTAGCGTATAAGGTGATAAGGTTTATAAATCCACCCATTCAATAGGTTTTTGACAAGTTTAGGTGTTATATTTTACATTATCTTTTCATTTTATTTAAATCGTTAAATAATGAGGTAATCGTTGCATCATCATGGTGTCATAAATAATTTAATTTATTTAATGTCTAAAAATTATAAAAAAATTATCATGATGTAGGAAATCTTTTTATCTTTCAAATTAATATTTATAGTCAAAAATATGACTTGTATAACCCCATTTAATTTTTTTTAGTAAAACAACTCATGTTTGTGACATTTTTATTTTAACTTTAAATAAAAAGTTATTTATGTCATTTTCCTACCAAAGTGGCTCCATGGGGTCCCCAAGATGACCCATGGATTTTCTTGGTCGGCCATGACACATCCAATGAGGGTAGGACATGTTTCTAGGACATTTCATATTATTAAAACATTATTTTTACCTTAAATTACACTAATTACCTTTAATCGCGATTAATAAAACTTAAAAGTTACTATTCACCAAAAATTATTTTAATCTCATTGAACCAGATTTTACTTCTTAATGACAACCATGTATGTCAGATTTTTGAAAATCAATTCACAGAAGTGGCAGAGTTTCATTTAAACGAAAAAAAACAGTTTCTTTAACTACCACTTAGTGGTTTCACTATTCATCAAAAATTTATGTTTTTCAGAAAAATACCAAAAATTCACCCTAAGATATATTTGATATTCAGAATTCAAAAATGATGTCTATTTTACAAAATTAAAAAAATATATGTTGCATTAATTAATTTAATAATTAATTCCCGCTGTCAAAACAAATATCGTGTTTTTAAGAAACAATATCTATTAAAAGATTGACACTAGTTTAAGTCCAATTTCAAAGTGAAATTAATTCCAATGACCACTATTGGACTAAATGGTAAAAATATATTCTAATTTCACTTTAAAAAAAATTCAAAAGATAGTCTAATTATATAAATAAATTAGATTAAAAAGAGTTTTTGAATTAAAATACAACATTTTTCACTATTCATTAAAAATGAACTTTATCAGAAAAATACCAAAAATTTACACAACGTAACTTTTGATGTCCCAATTCTAGAGAATAATTTTATTTTGTCAAATATAACACATAAAATTGTCAAAAAGTGGATTTAAAAGAGGTTCTCTATCAAAAGGTGGCTAATCGACCTTTTAAAGAATATTAGAATGTTTACGCTTAAAATTGGATTCATTCGCATTTTTAATCCTCTAACATTTATTGTAAAATGTAAAAATATTTGACAAACATATATAATCATTTTGTAGTTTGTTATATTCATTCCCACCATTACAATGGCTAGGCATTAACTACCATTTAAAATAATATTATTTTTTTTATTAGAGTGCAACGTAAGATTCCCAAGAAACTCGTTGTTGCGTATTGGGTACGCCATCAAGCATAGAGTCCCCTTTAAAATAATATTAATATTTTATTCACAAATATGGATAAATGTGAAAATGTCATATTCTTTATTTACCCGGGGTGTTACAGTTGTATTAGCAGGAATGAACATAAATAACTACACTATTATTATATATTTTTTAAAAGGTTTTTAAATTTATCTAATAAGTTTTAGATGCTTTAAATAACAATGTTTCCAATTTTAAGAATGAAAAACTTTAATATTTTTAAAAATGTCAATTTACCACCTTTTGATTGCGTAGCCTTTTAAAATCAATTTTTTTTTAAATTCTATATGTTGAGTTTGAAAAAATAAAGGTATTCATTAGAAGAGGGATATCTAAATTTACATCGGATGAAATTTTGGTATTTTTTGATAAAGTTCATTTTTAATGAATAGTGAAAAATACTGCATTTTAATTCAAAACTGTCTTTTAATCTAATTTATTTATATGGTAAGGTTATATTTTTAAATGGTTTTAATGTTTAATTTTATTATATTTTTACCATTTAATCTAATTTTGTTCATTGGAAGTACTTTAACTTTGAAATAGGATATAAACAAATGTCAATCTTTTGATAGTTATTATTTCTTAAAAAAAAGATTTCTAGTTTTGATAGTGGGAATTAATTTTAAATTAATTAATAAAACTTATGTGTTTTGAATTTGGTAAAATATACATCATTTTTGAATTTTTAATATCAATATTAACATTGAATGAATTTTTAGTATTTTTCTGAAAACGTTCCATTTTTTAAGAATAGTGAAAAAACACTACATAATAGTTAAAAACTGACTTTTTCATTTAAATGTAATCTTATAACTTCTGTTAATTGAATTCCAAAAATCATACATACATGTTTTTAATCATTAAGTAAAATGTGGTTCAATATGATGAACATAATTTTTGGTGAATAGTAACTTTTGACTTTTATTTACTGTAGTTAAAGGTAAGTAAGGTAATTCAATGTAAAAAATAATATTAAAATAATATAAAATTACCCTAACACTTGTCCTAACCTTATTTAATGATTCATGTCTTACCAATACAATCCTTGGGTAGAATTGTTGGCCTTTGAAATCCATTCAGGTAAGATAATGCAAATAATAACGTTTTATTTAAATTAAAAATAAAATTTCATAAACATGTATTGTTGTGCCAAAAAAAATTAATGTGGTGCTATATAATTGATATCTTTTACTATAAATAGTCATTTGAAATCTCAAAATATTTCCTACATCATCTTATTTTATTTATTATTTTTATACATCAAATTAATAAATTTATTTATGACATAATGATGATATAATGATTACCTCATTAATGAACGATTTAAATAAATGATAAGTTAAATGTTAAAATAAATTTATTTTAAACCTTTTTATGCCAGACAAGAAATTTAGAGATGAGTATGACTAGTTATATTTTAATTAATGAAGTTTTTTCAAATGAATTAAGTTGTTTTATATTTTATAAAAAGTCATGATATGAATAGTATAAAAATTGACATAAATGAGTTTTTAAATCAATTAATATTTTATTAAACGATATAATAATCCTGAAAATATAAGATTTGAACAGATTAATTAGAAAAGTTTTATAATTTCATTAATTAACCAATTTTTGTTCTATTGTCATTTTATAGTAAATACATTAAACATATAGTATGAATATAAAAGAAGACATGGTAAAAGTTAAATAAGTTAACAAAGTGTTAAATAAAAAAGATAAGGATTAGAAAATATCCAAAACCTGTAAAATTATAATTTGATGATTTTATTTCACATAAAATTCATCTTATCTTCGAATTTAATGAGTTTGGGATGTTTTGAAATCGAAATTCAGTTTATAATAAAATAATATTTTCAAACTTTCTTAAAGAGCCCCTCTTACCCCTTATTAAAGGCCATCACCTCTAACCCATTACTCACACCTCTCAATCCACCTTGGCTCATCCAACATCTGCCCAAATAATCTCCCAACATCCCTCTCTTCTTCTTATAATCCTTACCTTAGGCCGAAGTCACTTCAAGTAAGCCTTTTGGTTTTAACCAAAGGGAGTTACCTGATTTAAAGGTAACGTCTCCCCTCAAGTTATATTATTTTATTTCACCTCTTCACTCCCAATGATCTTATTATTATTTTTTATATAGCAACACCAGTATACTCAATATAATATGTTGTTTTCATGATAATTATTTGAACTACACTTACACACACCTCCATATAATGGGCAAAGAACACGTTATTTCTATGGACGATGAACTACAGCCTCACGAAACAATAATTTTTCAATTATCTCCTACTGCCTATCATGGTTTCCATTATGATGGAACCATATTTATATGTTAAATATATTATATTTATATTTTTTATATTATTCTATATTTTTGTCTTTTACATAATACCTTTATGTTTTATAAAATGGGAAAATACGATAATTTAATTTGAATAAGTGAAAACTACCGCCCCCTCAATGTGATATGACTTGTTCCTTCCATACATGGAATTTATAAAGGATTTATTTAATGAAATTATATATGATATTATACTATAATTATAGTATAACTATGTATAATTATCTTTTTAGTCTATATAATATAGAAATGAAAGTAACGTTCATGCGTACTTACGGCTTACCGTCTCCATGAACGGTGCATTTTATTTCTTATATCTAAATTTTATGCATTGTTATAAATACATATATATAATGTATATATATGATATATATGATACCTAAATTATAATATAATTCTGGAGATAATAGAATTTTGACCACATGGATGACTTTTAATTATAAGAACATCATTTTTTACTCAAGTGCCAAATATTGACAAAATGACTTTTATTAACATAAATGATTATGTAATGTTTATAACTTGGTAATAAGTGATATAAACGGAATAATAAACATAAAAAATGTTCTTAAGAAATTATATATTAACTTTAGTTTATTATTTAGGAAATTAATGAACGAACAAGTGACGTTGGCCACAAGGTAAGGGGTTTTCATCTCACTTTTTATTCCCCTGAGATTCATGATATATTTTACACTATTTACTTTTGTGTGGTTTATGTACTTACCATGATTGTATTCATTTTTTAATATAATTTAATTTATGGGTATTTATATCTTCATTGTATGATCCTTCTTTCATTTAGTGTATGTTGCGTAAGTTACCAAATCGGTAAGCGATGATTCACTCTCCTCTTCTAATCAAAGACTTCATTTATGTTATTTCTTTTAAATTTCCATTTTCTTATGTTGGGATATGTTATTCTATATCATAATTTCTTTAAATTTTATTTCCATGTGATGAGAGATCATTTTCTCTCTCATCAGCTCATTTTCTGAATTTTAAAGTGACGCTGTTAGGCTGTCAAATTTCTGTAAGTGAACTTCTTAACCTAGTTTCAATTCATTGGGGTTAAACATAAACTTCTTGATTATATTGTGATATGTATATGTTTTAATGACCTATCATTGTTTTACACTTAATAACCACTTATATTGGGTGTATTCTTATTTTTCACACATAATTATGTCATTGATTTTTCCTTAATCTAAGGATATGATCTTTGCAAGGGACTTTGTCTCAATTTACATTCCATTGAAAATTATTTGTTTTTATTTACCAATTCAATTTTATATGTTGTATATACTTCCCTATAATATATTATATCACAAATATCCTTAGTATCATGATATTATAAGCTCTGATTAATGGTATTCGTCGATTATTTGTATTCAAGCATCTCTCATTTGGTTAGGAACTCTTTTACTAAAACATAGTTTTAAATATTTTAATGATTTATTCTTAAAATTGTTTATAATTATTATCCATGTTTTAAAAATTATTTCATTAATTTATTTATATTTAAATGAATGATTTGAAATTAAAATTTCTTTAAAAAGCTTCAAAGTGGTATCAGACACTTTGATTCAAAAATATCTTAATTAAATGTTTTAAATGGTTTTGAAAATGGTTTTTAAAATGGATTGATTATTTCAATATATTGAAATGATTTATTGTGATTAAAAATGTAATGTTATTAGTGAAATTTTTATATTTTCAATATTTTGTGTTTTATGATTTTATAATGGTACTTGGACATTTGACGAGTGGTTACGTGATAAACCAACTGATGGGTGGTTCCATGATAAACCAGGATAGGTGGTTAGGTTATAACCTCCAATACATTTGGAATGGAAGTCGGCCATATGGCTATTCTATTTAGTGATATGTGTGGAAGTCTATTGTATGTTTATTCTATTTAAGTATATTTATGTCTCCAGTTTCCTTTACATGTTATGTGTGATTTCTTTGGGTTTTATGGTAAGCTTTTGGTTAGAAAAGGGTAAGCAATGATCTTTTATTCAGTGAATAATATTTACTACTTTATAAAGGAAAAAAAGTATTACTTGTGATAATGTATTCATGGTTTATTTTTTGTTTTAAAAAACTAACAGTTTTCCTTCTTTGTGTATTCCTTGCTGAGATTTTTATGCTCATCCCACGTTTTTGAAATATTTTCCACAAAACATAATGATGAATAATTTCAATAATGGGATCAAGTAAATGTAATGATGTCTAAAAACATAGAACTAGACATGACTCTGTTTTTCAAGAGTTTTTATTATATAAAAAATGGACACTGAGTAGAAGTGTCTACTTTGTAATTTTGAGATGTAATGTAATTGTTATGGCCTAATTCTCTAAAACTAAAAACATGAAAAGATCTTAATTTTAATTATTAACTTAATTAAAGATTCTGTAATGTTTAAGTTTGGGTCCTTATAGTTGGTATCAAAGGTCAGTTTAGATGACTTAAGAGGTTTGGTTGTTATTTAAGAATAAGTGACATAACCATGATGGTTAGAATATTATAAAGAGTCATAGTTATTTTAGATAAATTTAATTAGTTTAAGATAACATGAATAAGTATATCTTAGTGTTTCCCTCCTCATAAGATAGTATATGATGATTTTATTCATATACTCACATCAACCTTTTTGGTTTTACTAAATGGATGGTCTAGAAGGTACCAAAGTGATAATGGATGTGAAGCAAACATTGATAGTTTTCTGAATGAGAAACCGAATGAAATGGGAAATTTAATGGGAAATCTTGTGGTTATTATCAGCCAACTATCTTTATTCATGATTGACCACTTGAAACTTGTTTAATTTTATAAGACATCGTATATGTGAGAAATGAATCCCAATGGAAGTTCAGGTAATAAATATAAATGTAAGTATGTTCAAAAACCTATGTTTCATGGATGTGGAAAGAAACACCTAATAAAATGCTTCAAAGGGTGGGAATATTCTATAGATTTGGTAATGTACTTCATAAATAAATAACATGTCATGGAAAAAGTAAGCATTCTGTTGACTCCAAGAAAAAGAAAATAACTTCTTTCTAATGGATCAATTTAATGTTTTAAATGTGGTGTGAATGGTCATTATACAAATAGATGTCCTATGAAGAAGGCTTGAGAATGGGATCACCAGGATCATATAAATATATGTTTACCAATTCCTAATGTCATTCCAATTTAAGATGAGGAAACTGAAAATGACCAATGAAAGGTATGGATTATTTCTTAGCTCATGTTTTGACATTACTAAAATCATAGGAAATTAGGCATGATTTTGTTTGTACGAAATAAGTATAAAAGAATAATATTTGAAAACATGGATAAAGTATCAAGAATAATGTTTTATGATTAATATGTCTACATTTTATAAATTGAAGAGTTATGTTGGATCAATAGATGATGGTATGTTTAAATTTATTAACGATAGGATTACTTTGGAAGAATTTTTCTAGTATATATAACCCTGATGTTTGATGTGTAAAAATTTCATTCAAGTTAAAATTATCTTTTCTTTTGTGCATATATTTATAAAGAACTATTTGGGTTTATATGATCCTTGAATTTTAGGCAATTATAGGTTATTACTTTTTGGGATGAAAATGCGATGTTTGAGATAACATTTGTTGTTAAAATATGTTATGGTTATTTTTGAGGATTTTATTTCATTTTGGAGAATGTTATAAAATTATATTGTTTTTTAAAAAGGACAACACGCAGACTGTGTGACAACCCATCATGTCAGGCAAATCTATAGGAATTGAACTGACAACCAAAGTGTGATTGGGATTTATTTCCTACCACTAGACTACATGAAGTCCCTAGTTAGTATACCTAATTATTATTAGATAAATGATTTTATGGATCAAGAATAAGTTTATTTTGGGAACTTATGTTTTATCAAATGGATATCCTTAGTATAGGAAATGATTTGGTGATTAAGTGATAAAGGTTATTTTGGAAGATGTTCTCTCTTTTGGGGAAACATTATATGCCTAAGGAAAATAGAATAATAATGGATTTAATTTGAGGAGTAATAGTTGAAATTTTATTTTGGAATAATCTATTTTTTTATGGTGTACATATGTCGATTTGGGTTATTTATGGAAATGATTATTCTATCATAGAGAATATGTGATTTGGTTAATTACACTTTAGTATAATACTTTAAGAGTTGTCAATGTTTTTGGAGATAAATTTTAAGATTTAATTTGGAAGACCATGTGATTAAATTCTTCTGAGATTTGGGTTTCAATCTTAGTTTGGATTATATTTATGTATTTTAAGGACAATTTTTTATTGAATGGTCTTTATTGAACTTTGAGTACACTTTTTCAGTTTTGGGGATTAAGAGTAGTATTTCATTTTATAAAAGATTATCCTTTCTGGGATTATCTGATCTTGTACTATCCATTCTGGTTTTTAAAATTTTTAAAGATATATAGTTCATGTTTTTGGATTATGTGATTCTCTAGAAGTTGATTCTATCACTTTAGCTGTGACCAGGTCATCTTGAATACTTATTATTTAGATAAAAGAGTATTTTGGGGTAGAAACTTATTATAGGATGAATCGTTACTTGAAAAGTTAGTATACTTTATTATGTCCTTAGATAATATCATAGATAAATTCACCAACCTTTTTAAAGGGATAAAAACAAAAAAACATTTTCCGTTTAATTTTCCTATTGGGGAATAAAAGATCGTTTAACCTATCACATGTTTGTAGTTTTCTTATTGTTAAATTTATCCTAATCATGTTTTCTATCACACTCCATCAGAACATGACACTTATTTTCACCTCCATATCCATGTTTTCATGAAATCCTATTTGGGTTATCTCGGGTGACCCTTGTACATCTCTTTCATTCTTTTAAAGTTATAGTTTTGTTAACTCTTTTTTCGAGGTGGACTTTCAATGAATATTCCAAGCCCAATATTAAAATTGTGAGGATGCAATTTCCAAAAGGTGGGAAGGAGGTAATGACCTAGGTATTTATAGAATAATACTTTTTATTTCTATTAATAATTATGAAACAGAAATTAATTTTACTTTAAAGGGGATGCTATTTTATATGGCTTACCCAACACTCAACAATTGGTTTCCTTGAAATTTTATGTTTCACACAACTTTGAGTTATATAGAAAAATAAAATAATAAAATAATATTATTTAAATGGTAGTTAATGCCTTGTTGTTGTATTGGAAGGAATGAACATAACTATATAAAATATGATTATACATGTTTGTGATTTTTTTTACATTTATCCAATGAGTTTTAGAGGTTTAAAATAACTATGAATCCAATTTTAAGCATGAAAAACATTAATATTTAAAAAAAACCGATTTACCACCTTTTGTTGGTGAACCCTTTTTGAATCTAGTTTTTTCACTTTTATATGTTTCATTTGAAAAAATGACCTTCTTCTTTAGAATAGGGATATCAAAATTTACATTGGATGAAATTTTTGCATTTTTCTGATAAAGTTCATTTTTTAATGAATAGTGAAAAATACTGCATTTTAATCCCAAACTGCCTTTTAATCTAATTTATTTATATAGTTATATTATCTTTTTAAAAGATTTTAAAGTTTAATTGGATTAGAGTTTTACAATTTATTCCAATTTTGGTTATTGTACGTAATTTCACTTTGACATTTGATATAAACAAATGTCAATCTTTTGATAGTTATTATTCCATAACAACGCGTTTTCTAGTTTTGACAAAAGATATTAATTTTAAATTATTTAATGAAACTTATATGTTTTTAAATTGTTAAAATAGACAAAAAAATTTAATTTGGAATATCAAAATTTTCTTTGGGTGAATTTTTTGTATTTCTCTGGAAATGTTCCATTTTAAAAATAGTGAAAAAACAAGGCATTGTAGTTAAATACTATCTTTTTCATTTAAATGAAATTTTACTGCTTCTATGAATTGAATTTCAAAAATCCGACATACATGGTTTTAATTAGTAATTAATATTTGGTTCAATAAGATGAAAATAATTTTTGGTGAATAGTAACTTTTGACTTTTATTTACCGCGGTTCATGGTAAATAAGGTAATTCAAGGTAAAAAATAATATTATAATAATATAAAATTACCTTAACACTTGTCCTGAACTTATTGGATGAGTCATTTCTGACCAATAAAATCTGTGGGTTGAACTTTTGGCTTTTGAAAGCCATTTGGGTAAGATAATGACATTATTAACTTTTTATTTAAAGTAAAAATAAAAATATCATAAATATGTATTGTTTTGCCAAAAAAATTAATATGGTGTTATATAATTGATATATTATACTATAAATATTCATTAAAAATCTAAAACAATTTCCTACATCGTTATATTTTATTTATAATTTTTATGCATCAAATAAATAAATTTAATTATGACACAATGATGATGTAATGATTCCCTCATTAATGAATGATTTAAATAAATGATTTTATAAATGTTTAAATAAATTTATTTTGAAACTTTTTATGCCATCCATGAATTTTTGAGAAGTGTATGACTTATTATATTTGAATTAATGAAGTTTGTTTTGAAATAATGAAGTTGTTTTTGATTTTTTAAAAAGTTATGATATGAGTAGTATAAAATTGACATAAATGAGTATTTAAATAAATTAATATTTTATTAAATGATATAAGAATCCTAAAAATATAAGATTCGGACAAATTACATATATAAAGTTTATAATTTCATTAATTAACCAGTTTTGGTTTGATTGGAATTTTATATTAAATATATTAACCAAATAGTATGAATATAAAATAAGACAAAGTAAAAGTTAAATAATATTACAAAGGGTTAAATAAAGATGATAAGTATTAAAAAATATCTAAAACCTGTAGAATTATTATTGGATGATTTTATTTGGAATAATATTCATATAATATTCAAATTTATTGTTTTTTGGACCTTTTGAAATCGAAATTCGGTTTATATTGAAATAATATTTTCAAATTATCCTAAAGAGCCCCTCCTCCCCCTTATAAAAGGTCATCACCTCTAACCCATTACTCACACCTCTCAAGCCCCCTCGGATCATCCAACCTCTACCCAAATAATCACCCAGAATCCCTATCATCCTCTTAGAAGCCTTACCTTATGAATAAGGCACTTCGAGGAAACCTTTTGGTTCAAACCAAAGGGAGTTACCCGATTTAAAATGTAATGTCTTCCCTCAAGTTCCGTTCTTTTATTTTATTTCCTCACCCCTATGTTCTTATTACTCTTTGTTTATATAAAAAAAATAGTATACACAATATACTGGGTTGTTTTTTTGAGAAGTATTCAAACTACACTTACACACATCTCCATCTAATGGGAAAAGAACATACTGTTTCTATGGACGGTGAACTACTACCTCATGAAACGATTATTGTTCGATTGTCTCCTACCGCCTCTCATGGTGGCCATTATAATGGAACTATATTTATATGTTATATATATATATATTATTTACATTTTTTATTTTATTCTATATTTTTTATTTTTTATCATACCTTTATGATTTTCATAATGTGTAAATAAAATAATTTCATTTGAGGAAGTTCGGACTACCGCCCCTTCAATGTGATATAACTCATTCATGACACACATGGAATGTATAAAGGATAGAGTTAATGAAAATATATATGATATTATACTATAATTATAATATAACTTTGTATCATTAAGTTTTCATTCCATACAAAATTGAAATGAAAGTAGCGTCCATGCATATGTACGGTTACCGTCTCTTTGAACGGTGAATTTCATTTCTTATCTCCAAATTTTATATACTATTAAAAATACATATATATAATGGATATATATGATATATATGATAACTAAATCATCAATATCATTCTGTAGATAATGTAATTTTGATCACATGGACAACTTTTAATTATAAGAAGTTTATTTTTGACTCATGTAGCAAATATTGTCAAAACGACCATTATTAACATAAACGATTATGTAATGTTTATAACGTTTTAATAAGTGATATAAATTGAAAAATAAAATTGAAAAAGGTTATGAATCAAGTATAAATTAACTTTATATTATTATTCATGAAATTAAAGAACGAAAAAGTCAAGTCAGACACAAGGTAAGGGGTTTTCATCTCACTTTTTATTCCCGTGAGATTCATGTTATATTTTCCACTATTTCTTTTTGTGTGTTTTATTTAATGCACATGATTGTATTCATTGAGTAATATAATTTAATTTATTCTTATCTACATCTTCATTCTATGATCCTTATTTCATGTGGTGTATGTTTCGTAAGTTACCAAATCGGTAAGGGAACCTTTCATTCTCCTATTCTAGTCAAAGACTTATTTTATGTTATGTATTTTAAATTTCCATTTTATTATGTTGGGATATGTTATTTTATATCCTTATTATTGTAAATTTTATTTCTATGTGATTATAGACCCTTTTCCCTCTCATGAACTCATTTTCTAAATTTTAAAGCGACGCTGTTAGGCTGCCAAATTTCTATAAGAGAACTTCTTGACCCAATTTCAATTATTTGGGGTTACACTTCTACTTTTTCATTATGTCATGCTATAAAAATTTGTGAAATACCTATGAATATTTTAAACATAATATACACTTATATTGGGTGTATTCTTATTTTTCACACATACTTTTGTCATTGATTTGTCATAAATCTAAGGATATAATCATTGCAAGGGACTTTGTCTCAATTTAAATTCCATTGAGAATTATTTATTTTTATACACCAATTCACTTTTATATGGTGCATATAATTCCCTTTGACATATTATATCCTGAATCTCATTATTCTCATGATATTATAAGCTTTGAATAATGTTATTCCTGAATTATTTGTTTTCAAGCATCTCTCATTTGGTTTAGAACTCTTTATCTAAAATATCATTTTAAATGTTTTAAAGATTCATTATTATAAATCTTTCTCATTAATGACCATGATTTAAAAATGTTTTTATGGATTTATTTATATAGAAATAATTTTTTTGAAATTTATATTTCATTAAAAATCTTCAAAGTGGTATGGGACACTTTGATTTATAAACCTCTTTATTAAAGGTTTTAAATTGTTTTTAAAATGATTTTTGAAATAGACTGATTAATTCAATGTCTTGAAATGATTTATTGTGATTGAAAATGAAATCTTATTTTTGAAATGTTTATATTTTCAATATTTTATGTGTTATAATTTTATAATGGTACTTGGAAATTTGACAGGTGCTTATGTGATAAAACAAATGGTGGGTGGTGTTGTGATAAACTAGGGTGGGTGATTACGTTGTAACATCCAATGCATTGGGTATGGAAGTCAGACGTATAGCTGTTCCATTAAGTGATATGTGTGGAAGTTGACTATTTGGTTATTTCATTTAAGTATTTCTATGTCCCAATTTACCATTATATGTTATGTGTTCTTTCTACGGGTTTTATGGTAATATTTTGGTTACGAAAGGGTAAGAAATGATCTTTTATTCAGTGAAGAGTATTTAATACTTCATAAAGGTGAAAATTATTACCTATGATAAATTATTCATGGTTTACTTATTGTTTTGAAAAACTAACAGTTTTCCTTCATTGTGTATCCCTTACTGAGCATTTTATATTCATCCCATGTTTTTTAAATGTTTTTCACAAGAATTAAATATGAATAGGTTCAAGGATGGGATCAAGGAAAAGTCTTGCTGTCTAAAAACATTGAACAAGACTTGACTCTTTTTTCAAGAGTTTTTATTTTATGAAAAATGGATACTAAGTTGAAGTTTCTACGTTATAATATTAAGATGTAGTGTAATAGTTATGGCCTAGTTCTTCAAAACTCTAAACCCGAAAAGATCCTCAATTTGAATTATTAATTTAATTCAAGATTATGTAATATTTAAGTTCGAGTCCTTATACTATTCATTTTAGGTATTTGTTATCAAAAGAACATTCTTAAACTATAACTAATTAAAATACAATCTAAAATTAAAAATTAGTAATAATATACATTAATAAAAAACATTATACATTAAAATTTTATTTTCCCCCTATATTAACTCTTTTATGAAGGAATTAATGGAAAATGATATTAAGAAATTGTTCTTAATATGTTATCGATCAAAATAAATCATTCACAATGAAAACTGTTCATTCATTATAGACTTATCCTTCTACTCGTAATTTTATAATCTCTTAATGTAACTAATCTATCATTATCGATAATGAATCAGTTGTAAATAAATTATTCACCTTAAATAATCTATTAAACATGAAATATAGGAAGAGATTAAAAATAATACTAATGTAATGACTCTGGATTTTATGTGTAAGGAATTTCAATATTTCTAGGAGTATTTATTAATACATGAGTTCAGTCAAAAGGGGATTATAGGGCCCAAAGAGCCTTAATACGATGATATTAAAATTATTAAAATTATTTTATCACATGTTTGTGGTGTCTAATTAATGTTAATTACTCCTGATAAAAGTCCAAGATCAGAAATATGATACATAGGTCGAGTCCAAAATATGTTTTTACCCCAGGTGTGATATAAAGTTTTCAACACCAGGTTCACAATTTACGGTGATTTGGCGGGGAATTGAGTAATGATGTGATTAATTAAATAACATTTATTTAATATCCTAATCTAATTACCCCCATTGTGGGCTTGAGATGCACATAAGAAAGGGAGGGAGATATAGCTTATGTTTCATATGACCCGAGGACATGGAGAGAATCGGAGGTTCTTCCAATCTATATTTCTAACATTGATCGTCACCATACTAAGAATTAGTATGTACCAGTTGTCTTTATGGACTTGAAGCCTTGGAGTTTCTGCATGAGGTAGGAGGATTTATGATATTTTAATCCCATACCCATTTTTATGCATTTTTTAAGGTTGTAGATCCCTATAGAGATATATAGGGACTCCATGGGGTCAATATGTCGTTACAAGGTGTAAATTGATGGTTTTTGGTGGCTCATAGGAACTTCTCGTCAGGAATTTCAGATCACATGGTGTGTGGTTCAGTGGGATAGACCATGTGTTCTTCCTATTCAAGGAATATAATTTTATTACTAAATGACATGTATAAGTGTTACATGCTATATATTGGGCTAGTTCGTGTGGCCAAGAGAAATAGCTAGACTTTTCATGTTGAAGGATGTGGACATGTAGGGGTACATGGCCAGGAGACATGGACGCAGGTTGATCTACATGGGCATGGCTTGAGAACATGTCCCAAGGGGATCATGATATAGGAAAATTCATGTAATAGGGGTACACATCATGTGAGAGACAAAACTGGCCATGCCACATGGGGATGGAAATAGTTTGGGGATTGGGTAAGAAAAGATACACCATGCATGAGGTGTTCATGTCATGTGGTGATTCGATTCCATTCTGGTTTTGTATTGGAAAGGTCATTCCCACTGGTTAATATGAGGTAACATGTTGTGTTTCAGGGGTTGCACACTATTTTTTCCCATTATACATGATGAGTACATTCAATTAACACATCAAGGGGACTTTTTTGGGAGATAACCCATGTTTAGATGTTACACCATGTGTGCCTCCATTAGATAATTTTCACCATCGTGCATCTTCTTCTTTGTTTAAAATCATATGGAGGCCCACAATTAGCCTATCCTGAGTAGTTTTACACATTTAATGTGATGGTTTCCATAATTTAGGCCTTTGATATATGGAACGAGGTGACATCATGGGTCTATTTGGTTAGTGTTGTTTAGACTAGTAGTTATTGAGTGAGTTCCTATGGTCTTTTCCTATGATTTTTTATGGAATCATATCCTCAACATGGGATTGTTCCCCCTATATTTTTTTGGAGATTTTATAGTACGTGTCTCTTCAAATTTTCTAGAGTGAGCTATCTTAGTCTGATTTGACTACAAACTTAATAGCTTAAAGTATGTATCCCTCTTAAAGGCCCAGAGTAATCATCACACCCTTTCATGTTTCCCGTGGTAGGGTTTTAGAATTGGTGTGGACAATATTTACTTGGGAATTGATCCTCTACCCAGGATGATTCTTCTAATAGAGGAAGCATTTTGAGTGAGCCCTGGGTACAAACCCTCTCTCTGTGTATCGCTATTTGATCATTATGATGGGGTTGTATTCTGATCGAGTATCTATATCATATGATTTCCATTAGTATTATTTTGAAGAATAATTGTATTTTTTCTAGGTGGTATGTGTGGAATCAGTGTTCCCAACTCTATGTGAGTGTCTATACTCTTCTTAGGGAGTTATTAAAGAATAAGTTATTGCATGATACCCTCTTCTGAGTATGGTGTTTCAACTAGGGTTCTTAGTTTTCCCTTGTAGGTCTTAGGAGTGATCCCCTACTTGAATTTTGGAGATCTTTTAGGTCAAAAGTTTATTTTATCCAGGAAACTATCTGAAGTGCATACCCTCTCCGAGAGGTACTAACATGGATGAAAGGATTATTCCATCATTATAGAATTCCCAATGAGTGATTGGATGAGTGCTATCAGGGATGGAGGAGGATTAACTAGTGGAGTGATATCTCTCATCTGATTACCATACGGGATTTTGATAATGTGACATTGAATTCTAGATGCACTATGTGTGACATATTTTGGGTTGTGTGCCATCTATAATGGATAGGCTTGTGGGGTGAGTACTTCTAGGTGATTATTTTATAGGAGAATCTATTTGGTGGTTGTGGATAGAATTATGGTTGTGAACCATGAAACATGGATTCTATTGTGACTATGTCTAGGATGTTTTGGGAGACCTCACAGTATGTGTCTTCTTTCTTGGCATACTAGGGGGTTTTGAGAAGAATAGTATTGTATATTTAAGGAGTGTTAGAGATATATTTTCTCTCCCATTAGGATTTCCTATGGCTTGGGTCAAGTGGAAATATTCCTATCATTGGATTCCTTTTTATTTTGGGTTTTTGGGGTTCCTACTGATTATTTTTATACTCACCCATGCATAGCCTTAACCTGAACATGGTGTGTCTTGTGAAGACCATAGGTATTCCTGTATTGTCCCAGAGGGATTTGGAGCAGATGGATCATAGTTCTGGACTATAAATATTTAGGTGGGTTTTCATTATTCATTTGATAGTGATCCTATCTATTTGAATAGGTTGTATGCTTTTACAATTTTCATTTGGTGGTGTTTTATTATTTCCTTTTTTTAATTTCTAGTAATTTCTTATTCTGTTTGTAGGATATAGTTTTATTAATTCATATTTTAGTAGTTTTAATTTCATATCTCTACCCTATTTCATGTAGATAGATGTGGGTGTGTGCATATATGTACACTAGGATAATGCCTCCCATGTGTGTGATAGGCCTACTTGGTGTTATTCCCTTAGCCCATGGTCTATTTGAGATGGACATGGGGTTCCAAGGCTCAGGACTTGGTGGGACAGGTCATGATAGAGTGGTATTAAAGCATGGTCCACTTTGGGACTACATTGTTAGGGTTGTCAAACTATGATCATAATTTGAGGCAACACTGTTTAGTGTTTTGTAGATTGTCTTTTATTCTAGTGTGTATAGTGTTGATATGGTAGTCGAAGTATCCATTCACTAGGACCATGGTAACTGACCTGTTGACTTGGAACATTGAGAAACTAGTTTTAAGGAAAACACTGATACCTGCATCATATGAAATTGGATGGTGGTTTCTATGTATTTCTTGAGTTAGATCCCCATATATACTCAATGAATATGGAATATCTTGTACTCCTTAAATATGTTTCAACATTTAAAACCTCAGGGGCTTCCACATCCAATTAAAGAGTATGACTTAATATGGAATGAGGTCACCTTGTTGGGGCCTATTCATGAGGTTGTTTTTCTTCCGAGTGGATAGCTGGTAGATCTTTCACTCGTTGAGCAGTGCATAGATCCACCTCTGAGAGTTCAGGTGGATGATGTCTTTCTGAATTAGATGTGGATTGATATATTAGTTATATATTACTATACATCAGGATCAAACATATATTATGGGCTTCTAAGGGAGGGTTTTCCTATGTATTGATTGAGCATGACCTATAAATAGCAGGTGTGCGACACAGGAGGAACCACCGTTTACGGGGACCTCAGAGACAAATCGTTCCTCTAAGGACGAGGAGATGTTATTACTATGATAATTATGGTCATATCACTTGGGAGTTTCCTTATTTTTTAGTTGTTTGTAGAGAGAAATTCATTCTATGTTTGAGCCATGGCCACTAACTATAGTGTGGATATCCATAGGGCAGCAGATGTGGTGTAGAATCAGCATGAGGTGTTTGGTGCTTTGGTTTTTTTTCACAACCATGACCCCCAATTGGTACACTATAGGAATAGAGAGATGGAGGATTGGTAAATGAATGATTTTACGTTCAGAAGGGTTTTGACCAAGAAAATCCAAGATATTTTCAACATATATTCTATATCATCTCTAATTTTATAGTAGTTTGGTTAAATTCAGTAGTGGCATACATTATACTTACAAAATATTTTTTACAGATTCCCCATGGTGAAATAGGGAATTCGTAGAACCCTATGTTGTAAAGTTTTGACATATATTTGTACATACAAGGGTTACAATTCCACCAACGAGATGTGTTCTTGAGATGAAATTGAAAACTGTGTGGGAGAGTCAGTTCCACCCAAAGAGGATTGTGTCATGGAGTGCTATATGAGTTTCTTTGACTTGTTCATTTATGTTTTTTGGATTTTTAAAAGATATAATTGCAAGACCTGGTTATATTAAATTGGTGGGATACAGAAAGTATGAGTTCTATGTAGTGGGATCTTGTGGAGGATTGATTGGAGTTTGAGGTACGATGTTTTTCTTCACTGTCCCTATTTTAGTTTTTATAAGGAGTTAGGTGCCACCTTTCCCTCAGTGTATCCCCCATTTGAGACCTACTTACACTATTAAAGGCCATTTTATCTACCCTCGTGTTTTAGACTCCTACAGAGAGGATCAATGATCGCATGATTCTACCGACAATTGGACCAGACTCTTGGAGTAGAGAGAGGGTGTCACAAAGAAATATTTCCATAATGGTCATGGGACCGTATGATGTTTTTCTAAGTGTGGAATATATTTTTACCATCCATGATCATATGGTGTCCACCACTGATTGTGGCAGTGTTGATTGATTTTGTGGTTGTAATTCCTCTTTTGTAGAGGAGTGATCCTAGGAAAAGCAAGATGGGATACTTTGTGGGTAGATACAACTGCTTTTTATCATATGGATCGTATAGACTTTAATGTAGTGCTTCTATAAGATTTTGTGTTCCTTGAGAAAGTTGTGGATATTTTAATGTCTTTCTAATATCATATTAGGTTGATCCCTTGTGAATAATTGCTTAGGCATAGTTTGGAACCCTAGGAAAACCCTGATATTTTCACCAGTATGTCATTGGATTCTTATGAGGCATTATGATCTATGTTTCAGTGGAGGTTTGCAGGTTGAGTGCTGGTAAAACCCAGTGTGTTCACCTGGGAAACCCTATGTTTCTTTCCTTTGAGGCTAAATCCTTGAGGACAGGTGTGGATTATGCCACCTGGTTCAAGTTACTGTTAGGGGGTGTACCCACACCTAAGATATAATGACTTCTTTTCATATAGGATTGGTGTGAGATGGTTCTAAATATTTGTCATCAGGTTAGAATATCACTTGATCCATGTAATGGGTGGAGTTTTTATTGGGTTTTTGGTGATATCTTTGTCATGGTGAATTCCCCAGAAGTGATGATAGATTTATGGAATGGGTCCTTAACCCTTTTTGGGCAGGTTCTAGGTATTCTTTATTGGTATCATCTTAGTGTGATCTATATATAGAGTTGGGTTCATAGGACACTTACGAAATTTTCTAGACACGCACTGAGATTACTTGCCTTACAGAATTATCTTGAGTATCGATTATAAAATGGAAGTCACACTCCCTAAGATGTGTTCTCTCGGGCACATGAGTATTGGTAGAATTGTTTAAGGTATATAGTAGAAACATTAAATAATGTTCTCCATATTCTATTAATGAGAGAAGAAATAGAGCGGTTGGATACTTTTAGTAAGCCCTTACAGTTTATGCCTTTGTGTTATTACTCCAATATATGGTTATTACCGGTACTCTTTTTCAACAAGGTATGATGGAAAAACCTAGTGTTTTTTTATAAATACTCATGTGTCTGGGTATCCATTAGATATTTTTTAGATGGATTATTCTAAATTGGGTAGTACATCATACTTTTGAAGACATCCATTGACTCTAGTCATGTGTTGATATGTATTCCAAATTATGTTTCTTTCCCTCATTATTGCACCCAATAAAGGTTGGATATTCTAGATAAGCAGTCCTATAAGGTTACTTAAGAACTTTATTTGGGTTTTTCATGTTGGCATGGTGTTAATTATGGAAGTAATAGACTATTCATATTTGGTTGAGTTCTATTCGGTCTTGTTTGGGGTCATTGTGAACTGATGATGATAACCCTTTTTTTTATGATGTGATCTCATGTTTGGTGAGATTTCTACTTGTCATGGGTATAAAGGGTTTTAAGGATTGATAGGATATATCGGGGGTCTGTGAACCCATTTTATTCTGTTTTTGGGTGGGTAAGTGAGATTTCCTGGAACTAGACCCTTTGGAAAACATTGGGTGGTTATGTGTGGTTTCCACCTTCTGTACCTATGGTGATATGTGAATGGAATATTGCATGATGTTGACTCAGATGATATGGGAATTGTATGTTTAATTATTCCCAATTTAATACACATTTTGGTCTTTCTTCGTAGTTGCATGTTTGATGACTACCCAGGGACCTGCAAGAGATCTTGTTATTGTGAAATACATAGTTTAGTTCTCTATTTCATCCTTGTTCCTTAGATTTTTTTTTGGGTCATAAAAGAATTAATGTGGGGAAATTTTAATGACTCAATTTTTTTATTTTATGACCTTGGAATATTTCTAGTAATTCTTATGAATCCATGTGTTGAGTCCTTACAAGATTTTGGATCCCGAAGAGCCTCAATGTGGTGGTATTAAAAATAATAAATATATTTTATCACATGCATGATTTATCATAAAAAATTTCAATAACTCCCAATTAGATACTCAGATCCAAAATATCATAATGTGGTTTTTTTCCAAAATGGGGTTTTTACCCTAGGCATGACATAGAGTAGTTCTTATTGGGGGTGCGGTAGGGGGTGAGTTATTAGGTCATTGAGTGGTGATGTTGTTACATAAATAAATTTTTTTTAATAAAATAACCTACCCCCCCCCATTTTTAATTGATATGTTTAGAGGAATGGGAGGGAGATCTCCCTTTTGTGGTGTACAACCTGATTCCATAGAGAGGAAGGGATGTACATCCAATGTTTTTTCCAGACAATGATCATCATTAGATTGAGAATAATCATGTACTAGGAATCTTTCTAGAACCAATGTTTCAGAATTTCAACATGAGGTAGGCATATTTATGAGATTTATATTATATCCACCCTTTTATGGATTGTTTTAAGGTCATAGAGGCCTTATACTGTTGATAAGGACCTAGTAGGGGGGAGATCTGTGGTAAGAATGTGAGAATCAATGGTTTCATGTGTCTCATAAGATATTCCCGTTTGGAATTTTCAGTCACACGACATGTGGTTTAATGGGAAACATCATGTGATCTTCCCATTTTGAGAATATTATCTTTCGCGACTACATGTTGTGTATGAGAGTTACATAACGTCTAGTGGGATAGGTCCTGTGACTAAGGGACATGGCTAAACATATCGTGTCAGAGGACATGGTTGTGTAAGTTTACATGACCAAGAGACACTAACATGGGATGAGTTACATGAGCATGTCTTGAGAACACAACATATGGAGAAGGTTAGTCAACACATGTCGTGTATTGAGGTACATGATGGGTGGAATATGCTATTAATCGATTCATGTGTGAAGGACACATGTTCAGGATTGGTTTAGGAGAGACACAACATGTACTAGGTGTACACACATTGTGGAGTTACATGGACAGAGAGGTTTTGTATGGGAAAGGACATGCCTAGGGGTTCAAACTTCATCACAAGTTATGTGAAATGGGGTGCATTCCATAAATTTACATTTATACATGTCGAGTACCATAAGGGAACATGGCCAGTGGTCAATGTTGAGAGACATGCCATGCATGATTGGTATATGTCGTGTGCCTCATATAGAGACTTTTATCCCATGAACCTCTTCTTCTTCTTTTAGACTCAGATGGTGGTCCATGAGTTGCCTATAATGAGTAGTTTTCCGCATATAACACGATTCGGTCCATATTTTAGACCTTTGAGATGTTATGTGAGTTGATTTCATTTGTCTCTTTGGTTAGGTACATTTATACAAGTAGTGGTTGAGTGAGTTCTCATGGTATTTTAATAGTATGGTTTGTGGAATCATGTCCTCATTATTGGATTGTGACCCCTATTTGGCTATTGGAGCTTGTGTAGTGAGGGTGTGTTCCCATATTAATTAGTGATTTGTCTATGTCCTCTTAAACTATAGACTCAGTAGATTAGGGTATGTATTCCTCTGAGAGGACCAAAGTAATCCTCACATCCATTCTTGTTTCCCTTGTTAGGTTTGTGTAATGAGGGTGACCAATCTATACTTAGGCATCGATCCTCTAAATATGAGGATTCTTCCAGTAGGGGATAGATCCCTATTGATCCTTGGGTATAGACCCTCCATATATGTATCGAGATATAATCTTTCCAATGGGGTTTTATTATGATCGATTGTGTATCTCGGATAAATCTCCCATGTTTCCTTTTTGAGTTCTACAATGATGTTCTCCTAGTAATAGTTTGTGGAATAAGAATTCCTAAGTATATGAGGCCATCAATCCTATTTAAAGAGACTTATTATATATTAGGGTTTTTGTGCGATACCCACTTCTGAGGGTGATGTTTTAGCTAGGTTCCTACTATACCATGTTGTCCTATGAGTGAGCCCCTGATGAGTTTCAGAGATCTTATGGGTTACTAGGTGACTTTATGTGGGTATTTTTCTGATGAGAGTACCCTATTAGATAAGTACCAATAGGGATGGAAGGGTTTTTTCATTAGTTTTTCAATCCTAATTGGTGATCTAATGAGTTCCATCAGGTTTGGAATAGGAATAACTGATAGAGTGATATCTCTTGGTTGTGTACCATCTAGGATGGTGATGATGTGACATCGACTTATTGATGACAGATGTGTGAGATATTTTGGGTTTGGTTTTCCATCTAGGATAGCTAGAGTCATGGGGTTATTACTCCTAGGAGAGAAGTTTTTTGAAATATCATGTTGGTGGCTATGGATAGACTTATGGTTGGGGACCTTGAGACTTGGAGTCTGTTATGAGTGTATAGGGGTTGTTTTGGGAGACCATGTGGTATGTGTCATCTTGCTTGAGATACTATGGGGTGTTGATATGATTGGTTGTGTATAGATTATGATTGGTTGAGGGGGACTTTCTCTCTTGTGGTGGTTTCCTCTGGTTTGTCTCTAGAGAAATAATTCCAATCTATTTCTTACTTTTTTCTTTGGGTTTTTGGGGAACTGACTGATTATTTTTATACTCAACTCTACACTAGCTTCAATAGTACATGTTGTGTCTTTTATATACCAAAGGTATCATATTACATTCCTAGAGGGATTGGGAGTGGGTGGAGCACAGTTCTTGATGGGACATATCTAGGGGGATTCTAATTGTGCATTTGACCACGATCCTCTCCATTTTAAAAGGTTGGTTACTATTAGAGTTTTATTTTTATGGTCTTGTATTTTTTCCTTTTTTCTGCTTTCCATTAGTACCTTACTCTGTTTGTGGGATATATATGTATTCATGCATATTTTTTATGTTTTACTTTTATATCTCTACACTATTGCATGGAGATGGATGCGAGTGCATGTGCCCAGGTACATTAGGCTGATGCCTCCCATGTGTGTTATCTGTCTACTCAGTGCCAGTCGCTAACACCAAGTCTATTGGAGGTGGGCTTGGGGAGTCATGGCTTGGGCTGCCCTAGTGAGATAGTTTGTTACAACTAAATACAATCAATGAAAAACTATCTTATCATTATGGTTTTTCCAAGTCATCTACAAAAACGTTCAAAGTGTCTTAGATTTCTAAGAAATGGTAAAACTGGAAAAAAAGTATTTCAAAATTTGAAAACATAAAAAAATATAAGAAGTCACTATGTAATGTTAGTCATTATACTATATTTGTTATATCTCCATAGCTCTTTCAATTATTTTTCAACCACCCACCACATATATTCCTCCTTAAAAATAACATATATTCTATGTTGTGGAGTAATGTGTTTGTTTCTAACATAATTATACAGAATCTATAAAGAAAAAGGAATGTTCTCTTATCTTATTGGATAGTTCTCCTCATTTTAATTTTATAAGACATTAAATTATTGTATCATAATTCATTGTGCATTATGGAATCATTTATATATATTTTTTGTTATATACTTAACACTCTTCATTAAATCAGGATCAAATTCTATACCACCTCATGTTTAATTCTATAAAACATTCATCATGTCATGAGTTTTTCTTTACAACACAATGGGATCTGCATTAATCTTATTATGCTCCCCATAAATAGGAATTGTATCATGGTATTTAATTGTTGTAACTTCCCGGATCCGGGTGCCACTCAATGGGTGCCCCGAACCCGGTTCACCACGTGACCTCAAACGCATTTCCCCAAATGCCAGAGGCTGCTGACTAGGAGTAAGGGCCCAGGTCTGATAGTGGGGAAACTATGCCCTAATTTGTCAAAGTGTAGCGCAGCGGAATAAAATAAAAGCATAAAGCAACAACAGAAACAACAAACCATACACATTTAAAATAATCAAAATCAGTAAAAGATAACCAACGGTTCTATAGATAATGATGCGACATGTATCAAGTTCTAAGAAAACATCCAGAACATGTTACACAACAATATAGTACAATACGATACAGAGTACAGAAAAACAAAATAAAATAGTTGGTAGCATTGTGAGCCAAGCTCGGTCCCAGGCTTCCCTACTCCTCAGCAATAATTAAGTACCTGTATAGGGACCCTTTCCGTTATCCACATCTACAGAAATGTAATCTATTTGGGCCAAATACATGACCCAAACAGGGTGTGAGAAATAAATTCCCAGTAGGCACCCACCAAAGGCTCATGCCCAACTGTGTGAAAAGATACAACAATAGTGTGCTGTATTAAAATGAAATACACTAAGTAGTAATCAAAAGTAACTAACTTTACTAGTTATATTTCCATTTTATTATTCATTTAACATTCAATTTAAGATATCACCACAGTGAATATTCTAAGTAAAACAGCCAGAGTCCTCAGACACATAAATCCTTACCCTCAGGTAAAGGGAATCCAAACACAGGAATCTGCCCACAGGCATACCGAATATTTCCCACAGGCATATGAGGTGTCTCCCACAGGCATAGAGTCTATTTCCCACAGGCACGGAAGAAGTTTCCCACAGGCTAAGTAGTACATTTCCCACAGGCTAATCGCAACACTGCCCTTAGGCTAACAAGTAATCGGACCATTCCCAACATTTAAACAAGAAATACACATGAAATACAAATGAAATTTCTCTCAAGGAAATTCTATAATCATTATTATAAAGGCATACCCTCGAGTATTCTGTCCAGAAAGCTAAATAGAGGAACGCACCCCCGGGGTGGTCCTGGATCCAAGCAGCGATCCCAAACAGTAGATTATTATCGCATTTAAATTACCTATACAATTATAGGTATTTAATTCAACAAGGCCTCAGCCATACGACACCCCATTCTTGGGTGTGTATCTCAAAAATACACACAAACGCACAACATTTGGAAATTAAACACCAAGCCACCTACCTTAAACACCGACGAATGGTATACGCGAACATCGATTCCAGAAACTCCCAAAGACGACGTAGATCTGGGTTAGAAGAAAACCCGTTCAAATATAAATAACTTCCCATCGAGAAAGATTTGGTAATAACTACTTAAGGGGAGTGGAGGGCTTACCCGTGCAGTTCCAACGAGATTGTCGGTAGAAGAATCTGATTCCCGATGTGTGCTCGGATGATCTCCAAAGCTCCGGCCTCCTCTCTTGCTCCAAAACAAACCCAAATGCCTCCTCTACCAAATTAGGAGGCTACTTCCCTTTTTAAGACAAAAAAACAAACTACACGGCATGTACTTCCAAGTACACGGCATGTACTTTTTCATTTAACTATTCCCCTGGCGGCACCACCACACTGTTCATCCACCGACATGAGTACATGGTGTGTATTTTTGATTACATGGCATGTACTGTCGCCCACCTGGTGGCTCCTCCCACCACCTAACTGTTTCATCTGTTGACTAACTACAGGGTGTGTAAAGGACCACTACATGGCGTGTAGTCAGTTTTTTACACCCTTAGTCGTCGTCATGGCTACATGCCCTGTGTACTCATCCCACACGGCCAAAAGTACCTGGTGTGTGGAAAAGTACACGACGTGTAGTCCCAAAATTTAGGATTTTCCCCTATTTTCCTTATTTTATCAAAAACACGTAAGGAAAGGAGAAAAAAAAGAAGAAACATGTACCTCAATAATAAGAACCGGGTTCTTAAAAACTTCTCCCCTTAAATCAATTCATCCTCAATTTTCTCTTCCAAGGGTGGCGAAGAATAAGCTCAGAATAGCTCTTGCCACTGAGCACGTACGTCGGTCTCCCGCTCCCAGGTTTCTATTGGAGTTGGTGGCCTAGAACCAGCTACTTTGTACATTATTCATTAATAAATGACTTATCACATCTTGATTGTTCTTCTTCGTGACAATGCATGTGATAATGTCCTAAGGACAGCTGTTTCATTAAAGGGTAATAGCAGATCCCTGCTATGATGAGAACTTGAATGTGCCATAACACTGTTCTTGAATATATATTCTATGGTCGGATAATGTTATTTGAGGAAAAAAAATAATACAGTCCATTAGGGGTGTGGACTCATAAAACATTGAGGCACCATCTCATGGTGTGTGCCCGAGGTAATATCCATGTGGATATTATGAGAACGAGACCCTTCAGTAGGAAATCCACATTTCATAGTGTCATTGGATGTTCCTATCTGCAGACATGTGTATTGGTCCTTATACATTAAGATTAATATTAATGGGTATTACAACTCGCGCACTTATATGTATTGACGAAAACTATGACCACACACTGTTCGCAGTGAGGTAGGATATATTGGGTGTGTCACGAGTAATACTGAATTAATAGATAATGTCAGAAAGGATTTTTCCCTTCTGTTTCATAATGAAAGTAGATATCTCATGCCCTTTGATGGAATTGATATAGCCTAAATAAATCCATGGCCATGATAAGGTATGGGAGAGTTCAATTCCAGAAGGTCAAAGAAAGAATGATCGAGCACATGGGTTGATGGAACTAGCATGCAACCCGCTTGATTAGAGATATCGTGAAAAAGGGATTATATTACACGGTAAGCATTTGTATGAGGTGACACGTCATTGTAGCGTTAACTTCTTTCTCTATGGGTGCCTTGGTGTGTTTCTAGATTCTAACCTTGGACTTTAGGTAGGCTTCGCCTAATGCCACTGAGAAAGAGGCCTAGAGGGTCACACACTAAGTGTCACCATGTGTCTCAGTTAAATATTAATTTAACAAGTTAAATAAATATTATTCCCGACTATGGTTTAATAATTCTTTAAGGATGCCTGATTGCAGTTATTTCAACACTAGTTATTCGAGAGAATGTATTGTGGGTGAAATAATATATTTATTAGTGAGTAATGCAGTTAAATTTATTTAATAAATAAATAGAAATTTCTCAAGGTCTAATAAATGTGGAGGATGAGATAAAGGAACATGTTAAATAAAAGTACACGCTGTGTATATTAAATATACACGCCGTGTAGTTTTATAGAAAACAAGTACACGCCGTGTATTAATTATTACACGGCGTTTAGTTTTTCCAGGTAGGATATTGAGGATATAATATTGTTTTATTAAATGATACTAATTATAATCAGTGTGGGCGCATGTCATGGAATTAATAATTCGACATGGGGATTTCAATAAGAGTTAATGAAATAAATAAAATGTGTAACGCGTTTATTTATTTTCATAACTCTATAACCTCAAACCTGATTAAAAATATCCTCACAACCCCAACACTTTTCCTATGAATCGTTGTGCACAACAATTCTCGAACATTCTTTCAAGGCCAAAAGAACACCTTCCTCCAAGAATGCTCTCAAGACTGAGAGACCAAGGCGATCGAAGCCAGACATCGCAAGCAAAGGTCCATCCACGCTTGCACCCATAGATCCCTTCAGCGACATCCAGAGATATGTGGCACACGTGTGGATCACCGCTATAGGAATACTACACTTGGATTCTATGAAGCAACAACAGATCATAGGATCGTGACCAAAGACATCAATGAAGAAAGAATCCAACCAAGGTACTTCTTGTGAATTAATTAAATTAATTATAACCAAAATATGATGATCCTATCTCTGTGGTTTCAGGATTTGCTCTTATGTTTTTCCTTCTTCGTTTTATTCTTATGATTTAGTGTTTTAAATCGTGACGGATCTCAGATTGAACGTTGTTTAACGCTAAAATTAAAGTTGGGAAAACCCACCAATGCGCTTCCGCTACGCCCGGAACCTACAAGTGGTATCAGAGCGGGTCATATCGTTGACTATAATTATTTATGTTTTCATTGGTGCTTTACGCATTAAATAATTTAGATGTTTTCAATTCAAGTTTAATCGTTCTAGAAATATGAATCTCGAGATCTATTCCTCCTCCCTCATTTCTCGTTCACCTCATAGAAACGAATTTTTCTTTTAATTTTGATTAATATAAAATAGAGGAACTCATCTGGAGGAGCCAAACGTTTCTGGCCATACAACACCAGAATACCAAGCGTGTATTAAGAAATACATGTCGTGTAGTCTAGGTTCATGCATTAGAATGGTCTGCCAAATCAGGTCGTGTATTGATCCTATCTAAGTCATTTATGACACCGTGTGTTGACCAGTAGTAGGTGTCACACGGTTTCCGGATTACATGTCGTGTGGTCCAATAGAACATGGCCTATAGTCCCTTCGGTTTAGTTTTGGACCGTGTACCCCATACACAGCCTGCCCGGCTGGAAACCGTGTAACGCGGAAACTACACGGTGTGTGTCCCACTGTACACATTGTGTACTTCGAAAATTTTCGATGTACATTAACACGCCATACCCCAGGAGTGTACTTCGGATGGATGGGGAAGAAAATTACACGCTGTGTAGTCGGAAATACATGTCGTGTAGTCACCCAAATTACACAGATTTATTAAAATTTATTATTATATTATACAAACACTTGAGACATGTACCATAGTGCAGGCATAAAGATGAGGCACAACACGTGATAGGTGTTTTATATATATGTGTTTAATTTAACATCAGTGTAATAAATGAGAATTCACCGGGTTGCCACCAAGGTACAAGTTACATACAAAGATGATTTTAAATGAATTTATTTGTTCAAAATTACGATGGATGAGAATCTCAAGGATGTTCAGAAAATGGTTTAAGATAAAAGGATTGATTAATTAAAGAAAATTAATTGATTCGAGAATGATTTATCTTAAACAATAATGATTAAATAATTGAATGATAGTTTTATTTATGTGTAAATACCATTGCATGTATGGATGATCATGAGCTAGACCAAGACCTTTGTATGTGAATGGTTTCTTTTAATTTATTTATTTAAATTTGTTGGCCCGTGAGCCTTCTACTCATTAATATGTAGGGCCTGCGCGTCCGAGGATTATTTTATGTAAAAACCTCTTAGTACCCCTCACTTTTTATGTGAGATAAATGCATATGTAAGGGATGGAGCTCCCAAGCTAGTGGAGGTGGCTCACGTCAGGAGAAAAGTTGAAACCAATACAAGGAGATACAAAGGTGGACATGTGGAAAACTGTAAACACGAACCCGAAAGGTTCAAGGTGTTTCTCCCCTAGGTCATGGGTTAGTTTATCAACCACTACATAAACTAAACAATAGAAAAGATCATGATCATACCATTTATTTTATTTCTTTCAGTTTCATTGTTTATTTATTGTGGGCATGTTGTCACGATCACACAATTAATGAATTAAACAAGCATAGAAGATGGAACTAAAATAAAAACTGTCGTATGCGTAAATATTATCTTAAACATGGTTAATCACTTAAGTATATCCCACTTAATATTAACAAGCATGTAATCCAAGATAATAAAATGGCAATTTACATATAAGGATAAAATCCCTCAAAAGAAATATTAAGTTGGTATAGCCTTCCATAATCTTGGTTATAATCGAACCATAGTTCAAAGTGCATGACAATCCCTAGTTGGGGTGCTTTCAATTATCAGGGAATTCTAATTCAAGGTTTTGGGTTGACTTGACTTTGTTCACATCAAGGGTTGACTGCCACATCAGGACTTGGTGTGACCAAGAGGCAAAGGTTGAGGAAATCCAAAATAAAAGGATTTCAGGATTGGGGAGTCCACTCGGCAGATCAAGGAGATGTGAGTTAATGTAGTTGGCATTTGGAATGACTACCTAAAACCCTTCAAGTTTATTTACCAACCCTAGTTGGGGTAATATGAAGAGCAATATGGATCCTTGCCACTAGAATATTCAGGAAACAGAATATTCCAAAGTCAATGGTGAGGGATATTGGATTTCGATAAAATAGTGGGAGACTAAAAAGTATTAATTTATTTATTTGTCTCAGTTTTGTAATAAATTACTAAACCTTTTCTCATATTAATTTGTAGAAACGAAAAGAAAATGACTTGAAACATATCATTGCGAACCATACTCAATAAGGAAAACCTTCTCATTGGCACCAATTTCCATGAGTGTCATAGGCGTTTACGCATCATCCATCACCACGAGAAAAATTGTATGTGCTAGAAGTGCCTGTTCTAGTTGCACCTAGATCATAAATTATGCCCTTAACTCACCAGGTAGATAAGGACATGGGGCATGAAAAACCCTCATTCCTTATGGTGAATAAGAGGAAGGAAAAGGAAAAGGGGCCAAAGACTTATAAACGGTCTGAAGCCCCCGAACACTGTCCCTCCAAGAAGGGGAAGATCCAGAGGTAGGGAAAGGAATGGGAGGTAGTGTGTTTTTCATGTGGAAAGCAAGACCACTGGAAGAGGAACTGCACCCAGAAGCGTCGGGATGTTAAAGGTGCATTCGTTATTGAGTGTAATCTTTCTAATTATACACATTGGGTATTAGATACAGCTTGTGGGTCTCACATCTGTATTCAAAAGCAGGAACCAAGTAGATTTAGAAAGATTGTCAGAGGAGAGGTAGATCTTTGAGCTGCCAATGGCGCAAGGCTGGCTACGTTGGCTATTGGCGATTACCACCTCTCATTACCAACTGGCGTGATTTTGGTTTTACAAAACTATTATTATGTGCCTAGTATTACCAATAAAATAATTTTTGTATCTTGTTTGGATATGGATGGATTTATTTTCAAGTTTTGAAATAAGGGATGTCTCTTTTATAAGAACAACATATGTTATGGTATTGCACATTTAAATAATTGTTTGTATGTATTGAATTACAAAAACCAAGTGTTAGAAATCGATAATGAAACAAACTCACATGACTCATACATCACCCAGTTGTGGAATCACTGTCTCGGTCATGTAAACGAGAAGCACTTGACAAAGCTCTGCCAAAGATGGCTATTTAGACTCTACTGAGCTAAAACCACTTGATAGATGTCATGCTTGTTTACAAGGAAAAATGATCAATCCACATTTTGGTGGACAGGGTGAAAGGGCCACAGATCTTCTAGGATTGGTACACATGAATGTGTGTAGACCATTTCCAGTATAAGCTAGAGGTGGATATTCTTACTTCATTACATTTACTGACGATTTGAGTAGATATGGCTATATCTACTTAATGAGTTATAAGTCAGAGTCCTTAGAGAAATTTAAGGATTTCAAGAATGAAGTAGAGAATCATCTTGGTAAGAATATAAGGAAACTTATGTCGGATCGAGGTGGAGAATATCTGAACCATGATTTCATCGATCTTCTATGGGAGTCTGGGATTCTATCACAGCTCACTCCTCCATATACACCACAGTGGAATGGTGTTAGTGAAAGGAGGAACCGCACCTTGTTGGACTTGGTGAGGTCGATGATGAGTCATGCGGATCTTCCATTATCCTTTTTGGGATATGCATTTCAAACTGCAGTATACACATTAAACCGAGTACCAACTAAGGCGGAAAATGGAACTCCCTCCGAGCTATGGAATGGAACAAAACCCATTTTTTTGCACACACATGTATGGGGATGCGAGGCATTTGTTAAGGCCTTCTCAAGAAACAAACCATCACCCCAGGGAACAAGGTGTATCTTTATAGGATATCCCAAGGAAACGAAAGGATATTACCTATATAACCCTTCAGACAAGAAAGTGATTGTCACCAGACAAGCTGTCTTTCTTGAGAGGGAGCACATCCTCAAGAAGGATAGTGGAATCAAGATTTACTTCGATGAAGTTGATGCTCAAGATACACAAGACTTGTTATAGGAAAAAGTTCCACAAGTCCCTATGGAAGAGGTTCCAGAAACACAAGTACTGCGTAGGAGCTCAAGAGAGGTAAGGGAACCAGAGAGATTTAGTTTCCTAGTCACCGGGGATGGTGAATCATTATTGTTGGAAAATGATGAACCACTCTCCTACAAGGAAGCAGTAGAAAGCTCAGAAGCTGCAGGATGTCTAGAAGCTATGAATTCTGAGATGGATTCCATGTATCAGAACCAAGTCCGGGTTCTAGTCGATGAGCCAGTTGATGTAAAGCATGTTGGATGCAAATGGGTATTCAAGAGAAAGCTGGACATGGAAGGTCAAGTTAGCACCTATAAAGAAAGGATAGTGGCTAATGGGTTCAGACTGCATCAAGGAATTTACTATGATGAAACCTTCTCACTAGTTTCCATGTTTAAATCTATAAGAATCGTACTTGTCATACCAGCTTACCATGACTACGAGATTTGGCAGATGGATGTCAAAACAGAATTCCTTAACGGGAACATTCAGGAAGATGTCTATATGACACAACTAGAAGGGTTTGTGACACCAGGTGAAGCCAAATGAGTTTTCAAGTTTCAAAAATCTATTTATGGATTAAAGCAAGCATCCAGGTCATGGAACATTTGATTTGATGAAGCCATAAAGGAATTTGGGTTCATTAAAAATGAATGTGAGCTATGTGTTTATAAATGGTTTAATGGGAATGCAATCGTTATCCTAGTAGTATATGTTGATGACATATTGCTTATTGGAAATGATATACCAATCTTACAATCAGTTAAGTATTGGTTGAACAAGTGTTTCTCCATGAAGGTCTTGGGTGAAGCAGCCTACATTCTTGGGATCAAGATCATTCGTGATAGATCCAAGAGGCTGCTTGGACTAAGTCAGAGTACATACATTGACCAGATACTACAGAGATTTAGTATGGAACAATACAAGAGGGGATTGGTTCTAGTGTCACATGGCCTACATCTTTCTAAGAAAATGTGTCCTCAAACACAACAAGAGAAAGATAAAATGAGTAAGATCCCATACGCTTCAGCTATAGGATCCATCACGTATGCCATGTTATGTACCAGACTTGATGTTGCCTATGCACTAAGCATGGTAGGCAGATATCAAGCAGGAAGAGCTTGTTATCAGAGGGTATGTTGATGCTGGTTTTCAAACAGATCAGAATGATCTGAAGTCGCAATCTGGATATGTTTTCTGTCTCATTGGAGGAGCTGTGAGCTGGAAGAGTTCAAAGCATCCAGTTGTCGTTGATTCTACAGTGGAGTCTGAATATATAACGGCTTCTGATGCATCCATGGAAGCCATCTGGATTCGGAACTTTTTCCAGGATCTTGATGTGGTGCCTAAGAGTAAAGATCCCATTACATTGTATTGTGATAATACTGTAGCGGTGGCTCTTGAAAAATAACCAAGGTCACATCAACGGACAAAGAACATACACCTAAAGTATCACCTCTTGAGGGATTTCTATAAAAGGGGTGAAGTTGCAGTGATCAGAGTGTCCATGAAAGAGAACATGGTGGACCCCATGACTAAAGGCCTATCTCAGCAGAAGCATGAATATCATGTGATAGATAGCAGGTTAAAGGTTGTTAGTAGTTGGCTCTAGTCCAAGTGGGAGTATGTTGGATTTGGTGTCCTAGAACCAACTACTTTGTACTTTATTCATTAATAAATGCCTTATTACATCATGATTGTTCTTCTACGTGAAAATGCATGTGATAATTTCCTAAGGACAACTGTTTCATTAAAGGGTCATAGCGGATCCCTACTATGGTGAGAACTTGAAAGTGCCATAACATTGTTCTTGAATATATGTTCTATGGCTGGATAATTTTATTTGAGGGACACAAATAATACAGGCCATTAGGGGTGAGGACTCATAAAACATTGAGGCACCTTCTCATGGTGTTCACCCTTGGTAATATCCCGGAGGATATTATGAGAACGAGACCTGTCAGTAGGAAATCCACATTTCAAGTTGTCATTGGATGTTCTTATCTGTGGACGTGTGTATTGGTCCTTAGACTTTATGATTATTATTAATGGGTATTACAACTCCTGCACTTAGATGTATTGAAGAAAACTGTGATGACACACTGTTCACAGTGTGGTAGGATATGTTGGGTGCGTCACAAGTAATACTGCATTAATAGATAATGTGATAAAGGATTTTTCCCATCTGTTCCATAACGGAAGTAGATATCTCAGGCCCTTTGATGGAATTGATATAGCCTAAATAAATTGATGGCCATGGTAAGGTATGCGCGAGTTCAATTCTGGAAAGTCAAAGAAAGAATGATCAAGCACATGGGTTGATGGCACTAGCATGCAACACACTTGATTAGAGATATTGTGAAAAAGGAATTATATTACATGGTAAGCGTTCGTATGAGATGACACATCATTGCGACGTTAACTTCTTTCTCTATGGGTGACTTGGTGTGTTGCTAGATGATAACCTTGGACTTTAGGTAGGCTCTGCCTAATGCCACTAAGAAATATCCCTAGAGGGTCACACACTAAGTGTGTCCATGTATCTCAGTTAAATATTAATTTAACAAGTTAAATAAAGATTATTCTCGACTGTGGTTTAATAATTATTTAAGGATTCCTAATCGCATTTATTTCAACACTAGTTATTCAAGAGAATATATTGTGGATGAAATAATATATTTATTTGCGAGTAATGTAGTTACATTTATTTAAGAAATAAATATCCATTTCTCAAGGTCTAATAAATGTATAGGAGCAGATAATGGAAAGTGGAAAATAAAAGTACACGCTGTGTATATTAAATATATAGGTCTTGTAGTATTTTGGAAAACAAGTACACGTCGTGTATTAATTACTAAACGACGTGTAGTTTTTCCAGGCAGGATTTTGAGGATCTAATATTGTTTTATTAAATGATATTAATTATAATCAGTGTGGGCGCATGTAAAGGAATTAATAATTCGACATGGGGGTTTCAATAAGAGTTAATGAAATAAATAAAACGTGTAACGCGTTTATTTATTGTCATAAATCGATAACCTCAAACCCGATTATAAATATCCTCACAACCCCAACACTTTTCCTACGAATCATTGTGCACAACAATTCTGGGGAATTCTTTCAAGGCTGAAATAACTCCTTCCTCCAAGAACACTCTCAAGACCGAGAGACCAAGGCGATCGAAGGCGGGAATCGCAAGTGAAGGTTCTTCCACGCTAACACCCGGAGATCCCTTTGGCGACATCCGGAGATACGTGGCACATGTGTGGATCACCACTAGAGGAATCCTACACTTGGAATCTACGACACAATGACGGATCACTGGATCGTGACCAGAGACATCAATGAAGAAAGAATTTCACCAAGGTAATTCTTGTGAATTAATTAAATTAATTATAACCAACATATGATGATCTTATCTTTGTGGTTCTGGTATTCCCTCTTATGTTTTTCTTTATTTGTTCTATTTTGAAGATTCGACATTTTAAATCGTGATGGATCTCGGATTGAACATTGTTTAATGCTAAAATTAAAGTTGGGAAAACCCACCAATGCGCTTCCACTGCACCCGGAACCTACAGTTTCGTCTTGAAATCGTCCATGCTTCCATATCACTCGTACGAGAGGAACTGGACGGCCTCAGAGTACCTTCATGCTCCTATCAATAATACGAATCGGATTCTCCTCAAATGACAAATCGAAATCAAGCTCAACCTCCTCTGGCTGAAAAACGTGAGACAGGTCTGAATGATAACGGTGCTACTGAGATACATGGAAGACGTCGTGCATGGATTGGTAACTCGGTGGTAACTGTAACCGATAGGCAACCGGCCCGACTCTCTCCAGAATCTCAAATGGCCCCTCATACCTCGGTGAAAGTTTACCCTATCTCCTGATCCATCTATGTCCCAACCTCGGTGAAACCCGCAAGAAAACCTGATCCCCAACCATGAACTCCATGGGTCATCTGCGGCGATCAACATAATATTTTTGACGAGACTGTGTAGTAGCCATCCACTTTTGAATCAACTAGAATTTCTCAGAAGTCTCCTGCATGAGACATGGTCCCGGTAAAGCTGCCTCACCTGCCTCTAACCAGCACAAGGGTTATCAGCATGGCCTACCATATAAAGCCTTGTAAGGTTCCATATCAATAGTTTCCTGAAAACTATTATTATAAGAAAACTCGACTAGGGGTATATGCTTCTCTCAAGAGCACCCAAAGTCTAGGATGCATGCACGCATCATTTCCTCAAGAACCTGTATCATACGCTCTGACTGACCATCGGTTTGAGGGTGGTAAGATATGCTTAGAAGCACCTGTGTACCCAGTGCCCTCTAGAAACTATGCCAAAACGAGATTTAAAACGGGAGTCCCTATCTGAAACGATAGAACATGGAACCCCATGAAGACATATGATCTCTCGGATATATAACTTCCTGAGCTCGTCAACTCTAAAGGTCTCCTTGATCAGCAAAAAGTGATCTACCTTTGTGATTCTATCCACAAAAACCCACAAAACATCATTGCCTCAAGGTGATCATGGAAACCTCGTCACAAAGTTCATCGCGACATCATCCCATTTCCACTCTGGAATAGGTAACTGCTGTAACAGTCTGACTGGCCCCTGATTCTCTTCCTTCACCTGCTGATAGGTGGAAGATCTCATAACAAAACCAGCTTATTCTCTCTTCATACCTAGCCACCAGTACTAATGTCTCAAGTTGTGGTACATCTTGGTAACTCCTGGATGAACTGCCCAAGCCAAAGCATGAAACTCCCACATCAGCTCCTCGCGTATATCCCCTCGAACCCACACTCGTCCATGGAAACGCAAAACTTCATCACCGCCTATCGTCCACCCAGGAGGAGGGTCATCACTTGCCACCAACTCCCGTATAACTAGGCTTTCTTAATCAGATATTTGTCTCATACTCACTCTATCTAGGATGGTAGAGGTCACAGCTAAAGAAGAAAGATAGGTTTTCCCCTGACTATCGTGCACCTCCAAATGTATCTCAGAGAACAAAGCCATAAGCTTCCACTCTCCACTGGCATCATGAACTGCTTGTGTCTGAGTCTTCCTGCTCAGTGCATCAGCAACTATATTACCTTTACCATGTGTATAGGAAAGCTCAAAATCAAAGGACTAAAGGTATTAGACCCACCTTCACTGTCTCAGGTTCATGTAACGATGGGTAAAGAAGTACTTGAGATTTTGTGGTCCGTGAACACCAAAAAATGTTCTCCCAAGAGATAATGTCTCAAACAACACAACACATGAACGACTACAGCCAATTCGAGATCATGTGTCGGGTAATTCCTCTCATGTGGACTCAACTTCCGTGACTCGTACGCAACTACTCGATCACCCTGCATCAACACTGCTCCCAGCCCAATACCTGATGCATCACACTAAACTGTATAGCTCTTCCCTTGCTCTGGAAGTATCAGGATCGGTGCTGATGTCAACTTTCCCTTCAACTCTTGGAAGGTTTTCTCACAAGCTTTTGACCAAAAGAACTTTACACCCTTCTTATTAAAACCCGTCAAAAGTGATGCTAAGCGGGAGAAGTCCTGTATGAAGCGTCTGTAGTAGCCATCCTGCCGCAAGAAATTCTGTATTTCAAACATGTTCTTAGGCTGCTCCCAAGAAACTACTACTCTCACCATCTCTGGGTCTACTGAAACTCCTGCCTCTGAGATGATATGACGTAGGAAGTGTATCTGGTCCATCCAAAAGTGGCACTTTCAGAGCTTAGCATATAACCGATGCTCTATTACTGTAATCAATACGATCTCAAGATGGGTGGCATGGTCGTGTCGAGTGTGAGAGTACACCAAGATATCATCCACGAATACTACCACAAAAGAATCCAAATAAGGATGGAACACACGATTCATCAGATCCATGAAAATTTCTGGTGTGTTCGTGAGTCCGAACAGCATAACCATATACTCGTATAGACCATACCTGCTCCTGAAAGCTGTGAGCGGTATGTCTGATGGCCTCAGGCGCAGCTGATGATATCCTGATATCACGTCAATCTTAGAGAACACTTGTGCTCCACAAATTTGATCCAAAAGATCATCAATCCTTGGAAAGGGATATCGGTTCATAACCATTAACTAGTTTATCTTTGTAGAGACCCGTAGCCTGACGTACATGGACATTACATTACATTTGCGGAATACTTAGTAAATAACAAAAACACACACTAAAGGATCGTAATAGTTTAGTGTCTTTGGAAACTCGGAACGTAATCTTCTAATCGTGGTGAAAGTTCTTCAATATCTCCCATAAAGGTCATCCCCTTTTTTTACCTAAAACCTTTCTTTATATCCTGGGGAAAAGAAAACATAAAATGGTGAGCTCAAATGCTCAGTAAGGGTAAACAAAAGAAATATCAATCACATAATTTTCATAAGAACATAACTTATTTGGAAATCTTAACCTGCAAAAGAGAGCATAATTTCATAACATGGGATAAATCATAGTAGTGAAATGAAATCATAACTTAAAACATTACTCATTGTGGCATACACACATAATCATAGAGAATCATTTCTTGTTAGTCAAGACTCATTGGCAAGACTATCTTAGTGGACAAAGTCCCTTTCTGAATCGAGTAATCCTCGTTTCAGTCCTGTTTCACTGAACCGGTATAACCTACCATTCCAGCCATGTCTATCTCATGAGATATAAAATCTTTACCCAATGCATTGGAGGGAGATATAGGTCCCACCCATCTCATAATGAAACCATTCTTATGTGTGCCACAAAATCATAAATCATACATCATTGCATAACCCATGTAATAAAAATGGGATTCTTAAACAACATGACATCATAAAACCATTCATATAAGATAAAGGAATTCATAAACATAATTCCATCACAACATAGTCAAATCAATGTAAAAATATGGATAGAAACAGAACCCTTTATTATCTTAGATGGAAAATAATTTTGATAAAACACTTGAAATGAATTCTTGAGGAAAATATCCTTTCTTCTTCAAAATCAATTTCTTTTCACAAAACATCATACAATTTTAAAAGAAAGAGATTTTATTAAAAATAGTCATGAAATATTTTGGAGGAAGGTTCATGAAAATAAGGCTTTATAAAACCGTAAAAATCCGTTCGTGCCGTATAAGTTAAAAAAAACATTCTTTTTTACTTTTGTCGAAAAAGTCAAAATGTACCTCGTACGAAAAACGACAAAATATTCCTTTCATATCTTTTACTAAAAACTCACCAAAGGGTAAAATTGGATTTAAAACATTGTAGGTGGATGGAAATAATATTACATATTGAGGAAACATGGATGTGGATGATAAGATACACCCCAGTAAATACTTACGAATAAACAATCTCGGATAAAAATGAGATTGTGATATTCCCCTTACCTTAGGTCCGATTTGCTTCGTATGTGTCCGAACCTCCTGTATAATGATTTAAATAATGTCATTGACTTATTACAGAATCATATTCATTGTTATGATATCATATATGGTTCACTTATGACATTATATTACCCGTTCTTTTGTAAATTCCATGTTAAAGAAGCGTTTTGGGTAAAATCATTTCATTTATCGTAGGTGTTTTGACTTGTTGTTCTTGACATCATTATTACTTATATCATGATTTACTTACTTCCAGAATATAAAATATGATTTATATATCATATATATATTCAGTATATATATATATATAATAGGTAGATAAATAAAATGAAAAACACCGTTCATGGAGACGGTAGTCCGTACGTACGCATGAACGTTGTTTTCCTTTCCTTATTGTCTTGAAATGGAAGTAAGTAGATGACATACATATGTATATATATACATAAATCCAGTAGCTTTATAATGTCATATATTTCATTATTATTTCTTATATATACTTTATAATCATTCTTAAATGGTTAATATGGAGAATGAATCTCATCGCGTCGTGGAGACGGTATTCCGTACGTACGCACGCGCGGTGATTTCTTTTTCCGTAGGATGGATAGATGGTGAAATAGGGTTGTTTCATACTTATAATAACATATCAGTATATGAGTGATACTGATGTTATTACTTCATAATGAAACAACCTAAGAAGAAGAAGTGGAAGAAGAAATAAAGATGAAAGAATTGGTAACGGTAATTACCTCTTCTTTGAAGTGCCTCTTTGAGACCTCCTCTTAGGGCACTAGAATTGGTCTTTGAGGAAGACCAGAACCTCTAGGATGTTGATAGGGAAGTGGAGAAGAGATTTTGGCAGGGGTTGGCCGAGCTTGAGTGCTCAAATTGGTGTGAGGAGGAGGGGGAGGAGGTGTCCTTTTATAAGGGAGGAGAGGGGCACCTTAGGAATATCTCAAAATATTATTTTATATTAAAGTCAAAATCGATTTATAATGGTTCCAAAGGGTCTTATTTCGAAGATAAAGTGGGTATGGGTCGAAATCCTATCAACCAATAGGATTTAGACAAGTTTAGTGTATTATTTTAACCTTATCAATTAGATTTAACTCTAAGTTAAATAATTTAACTTTTACCGTGTCTTTTTGTTTTCTTTCACTATATGGTTAATAAACTTACTATAACATGCCAAAAGAACCCCAAATTGTATATTATTAATACATATATCCTTATCTAAGTCATTTGGCCGAACCTTAGATTTTTAGGAATAAAATAACAATTAATAATATAATATTTGATTTAAAAACTATTTTGTGTCAATTTTGACACTATTTGATATATGATTTTTGTGAAAGTCATAACAGAATTATATGTTCGAACCAAGTTGCTTAAATCAACACTAATATATCATAGTAACCTAGAAAATTAGTGTAATTCATAAAAAGTCTTAAATTACATTTATTTTGGTATTTATATTATCAATTATGTGAATATTTCATTAATAAGATAATTACTGCATCATATTTGTGTCATAAATAAATTAAATTATTTGATGTCTAAAAATTACAAATAAAATACCATCATGTAGGAAATCTTTTTAGCTTTCTAATGAATATTTAAAATCTAATTTATCTTATGTATAACCCCATATTAAAAATGATTTACTTATTACACTTTGATTTTAACTATTTTAACCCTTCTTTAAATAAATTAATAATAAATGTCCTAATCTAATCCAAGTGGGCCTAAATGGTCATATTTTATTCCTAAGTTTGTTTTTGGTCGAATTACACTTGTCCAATAGAATTAGGACATGTGTTAGGGTAATATTAATATCATATTTACCCTTAGTTACCCTATTTACTATTAACCGTGGTAAAAAATAATAAAAAGTTACTATTCACCAAAAAATTATTTTCATCTCATTGAACCACATTTTAGTCCTTGATATTAACCGTGTCTCTCGGATTTTCGAAATTCCATTCACAGAAGCGGTAAAATTAAGTTTTATGAAAAATCCAGTTTTTAACCTACCACTTAGTAGTTTCACTATTCATCAAAAATTGATGTTTTTCAGAACAATGCCAAAATTTCATCCCAAGCTATATTTCATATTCCAAATTCAAAAATGAAGTCTATTTTACCAAATTCATAACATAAAAGTTGCATTAATTAATTTTATAATTAAATCCCGCTGTTAAAACAAATAGCGTGTTTTTTTTAAGAAACAATATCTATCAAAAGATTGACACTTGTTTATGTCTAGTTTAAATGTGAAATTACATCCAATGACCAACATTGTATTAAATTGTAAAAATATATTCTAAATATACTTTAAAACCACTCAAATTAATGATTTATCACTATTAATTATTTCGATTAAAAAAGTTGTTTTTAATTATAATTTAGTAATTTTCACTATTCATCAAAATATGAAAGTTATCCGAAAATCACCAAAATTTCAACCTAAGCTAATTTCGATATTCCGAATCCAAAAATGAAGTTCATTTTGAAAAATAAGATTTATAGATCTTTAAAAAGTGGTTATTACTATTCATAACGGGTAGTTTTAATAATATTTTAATAGCATATCGTTGTTTAGTGAAACTCGGTATTGCGTATTACACACGCTATCGAGGAAGGTCGCGATTGCGTGTAATGCAAGGCAAGTCAAGGATGCGTGTTGTGCAAGCTCCTTTTGGTGTAGCATACAACACAAGACATTAGTGAAATAAAAAAGAATATTTTTCATAAAATCTCGGGCTGTTACATTCTACCCCCCTTAAAATGAATTTCGCCCTCGAAATTCGTCGGGGTTATAAATGGTTTACTATTCGAAAGTTTCTTTAATAGAAACCCACATCGTAAAAGGGAATACCAAAACTTGGCTTTAAAAACTAAAGTATGAAATGTAACGATTACCCAAATAAACTAATCACTGGGTTTCCACATAGGTGAAAATATGGATATGGAAGAAAAATCTAACCATCATGTTCTGATGGAGAGTGGTAGAGAACATGGCTATGGAAAAGGCAGTAATCACAAATCCATAGATTTGTGATGATATAAGGTACCATCTTATTCATCAGGTATAAGATCACTAGGACGACATTTTTGGTTTTCAAGATCATTTCCCTAAAGTTGAAAATTTGAATTAGAATAAATACTTACTTTATTTTGGTACAATCTCACTGTTGTTCGTGCCTTGAACAATTTCCACTTTATCTCTTAAATAAATGAAGTTGAATTTGTCATTCATGAAGTGTTAGCAGATCATGTGATAGAATGACGGGTCATTCCATCTGTCTCAAACAAAAGATTAGCAAAAATTATATGCATAAGTCGATCTATAGTGAGATTAATCATATATGGTTCCTAAAATGGACTTATACTTCATATATCATACTGCTTAATATAATAAAACTAGTTTCTACTAAACAGGGACTTCCTGTAGGTCAGTGGTAGGCGATAAAGGCCAGTCGCACTTCGGTTGTGGGTTCGATTCCTACAGCCTTGTCCGAAGCGATGGGCTGTCGCCCGTCCTGCAGGTTGTCCCTTTTTCTAAAACTACGTTACTATAACATCCCATCAATAATATCGAAAATCTTATATCCTTAAACAATACTAACTTATGTCCAACATAATCCAGTCTAATCTTTAGGCTTATACATAATACTGCAGTCCACTCTCATAATATAGTGACATCGATTACCAGAGATTTAATACTGTCGTTGATCCCCACATATCATAAGATATGTCTTGTTGGTCACATTCCAAACATTCAAAGTCCTTAATCGTGTATTCTCTTGAATACCTTAGTGAAAACATGAGTGCAGTTAAAAGTTAACACTTTCCACATACCAAAATCCTCAAAATTATTTATACTCAAACCATGATATCACTTAGTCCTTATATCAATCACGAGCTCATGAATACTATCAAACATTTAATTTTCTCCTTATCCCTTCATTATGCGCATATCCTCTACATTCCAAAAATACTGGTACCATTCATCACATACTTTCAAAACTTAAGGAAAGACAACAATGTAACAATCCTTAGATGTCTCTTTATCCCATAGTACCATGAGATTACTTATACAACATTACACTTGATAAACATGTAATCATTCCACTATATTCTTAAACCATTGACCGAGCTTCAACAATTCTTTCATCTCACATATCATTTGTAGTCTCATCATCATCATCAACATAAATACTACCCATACGACCATACTGATTCTCTTCATGAGACTTTCCCTTAGGGCATTGGTTTGCATAATGCCCGTACATTCCACATTTAAAACACTTAACCATTTTTGATGTTGTAGCAATACCATTATCCTCATCCATGGTGTTAACCGACCCTTTTCCTTTGCACTTACTTGCTTTGTGTCCTTCTTTTCCACACCCAAAGCATCTTCCAGTTCCTTTGAAACATTCTCCTTGATGCCTCTTCCCACATGAATTACATAGGGGAAATTGAACTTTCTTTCCTCTATGATCATCATGAAACTCCATCTTTCTCTTATTAGCCGAGTCAGGAAACTTACCAAATTTTACTTTATTGATCATATTATGAGATTGCTGATTCGGCATAATAATGATGTTTGGACTTCCAAATCCCATTTCATTATTAAGAATATCATTCCATTGTCCATCATATCCTCCATTATCGTGAATCATCTTGATTCCAGCCGTTTTCTAAAACCCAAAAAAAATAGTGTGAGAGTCAAAAATCATAATAAAGGGGGAGTAACTTAAATATCTAACATCTTTGGTTTAATCTAATATCGTTACCATAGTTCTAGAACTATATCCTATATGTATACTTATCCTTAGGGGTATCCCTAGACATACCTTAGAAATATCTCTAGGGATCTCACTAACGTTTTCGCATCCTAGTTTCCAAAGGTTGACTAAACCTTTCCTCTGATACCAACTGTAGAGACCCGTAGCCTGACGTACATGGACATTACATTACATTTGCGGAATACTTAGTACATAACAAAAACACACACTAAAGGATCGTAATAGTTTTGTGTCTTTGGAAACTCGGAACGTAATCTTCTAATCGTGGTGAAAGTTCTTCAATATCTCCCATAAAGGTCATCCCTTTTTTTTTACCTAAAACCTTTCTTTATATCCTGGGGAAAAGAAAACATAAAATGGTGAGCTCAAATGCTCAGTAAGGGTAAACAAAAGAAATATCAATCACATAATTTTCATAAGAACATAACTTATTTGGAAATCTTAACCTGCAAAAGAGAGCATAATTTCATAACATGGGATAAATCATAGTAGTGAAATGAAATCATAACTTAAAACATTACTCATTGTGGCATACACACATAATCATAGAGAATCATTTCTTGTTAGTCAAGACTCATTGGCAAGACTATCTTAGTGGACAAAGTCCCTTTCTGAATCGAGTAATCCTCGTTTCAGTCCTGTTTCACTGAACCGGTATAACCTACCATTCCAGCCATGTCTATCTCATGAGATATAAAATCTTTACCCAATGCATTGGAGGGAGATATAGGTCCCACCCATCTCATAATGAAACCATTCTTATGTGTGCCACAAAATAATAAATCATACATCATTGCATAACCCATGTAATAAAAATGGGATTCTTAAACAACATGACATCATAAAACCATTCATATAAGATAAAGGAATTCATAAACATAATTCCATCACAACATAGTCAAATCAATGTAAAAATATGGATAGAAACAGAACCCTTTATTATCTTAGATGGAAAATAATTTTGATAAAACACTTGAAATGAATTCTTGAGGAAAATATCCTTTCTTCTTCAAAATCAATTTCTTTTCACAAAACATCATACAATTTTAAAAGAAAGAGATTTTATTAAAAATAGTCATGAAATATTTTGGAGGAAGGTTAATGAAAATAAGGCTTTATAAAACCGTAAAAATCCGTTCGTGCCGTATAAGTTAAAAAAACATTCTTTTTTACTTTTGTCGAAAAAGTCAAAATGTACCTCGTACGAAAAACGACAAAAGATTCCTTTCATATATTTTACTAAAAACTCACCAAAGGGTAAAATTGGATTTAAAACATTGTAGGTGGATGGAAATAATATTACATATTGAGGAAACATGGATGTGGATGATAAGATACACCCCAGTAAATACTTACGAATAAACAATCTCGGATAAAAATGAGATTGTGATATTCCCCTTACCTTAGGTCCGATTTGCTTCGTATGTGTCCGAACCTCCTGTATAATGATTTAAATAATGTCATTGACTTATTACAGAATCATATTCATTGTTATGATATCATATATGGTTCACTTATGACATTATATTACCCGTTCTTTTGTAAATTCCATGTTAAAGAAGCGTTTTGGGTAAAATCATTTCATTTATCGTAGGTGTTTTGACTTGTTGTTCTTGACATCATTATTACTTATATCATGATTTACTTACTTCCAGAATATAAAATATGATTTATATATCATATATATATTCAGTATATATATATATATAATAGGTAGATAAATAAAATGAAAAACACCGTTCATGGAGACGGTAGTCCGTACGTACGCATGAACGTTGTTTTCCTTTCCTTATTGTCTTGAAATGGAAGTAAGTAGATGACATACATATGTATATATATACATAAATCCAGTAGCTTTATAATGTCATATATTTCATTATTATTTCTTATATATACTTTATAATCATTCTTAAATGGTTAATATGGAGAATGAATCTCATCGCGTCGTGGAGACGGTATTCCGTACGTACGCACGCGCGGTGATTTCTTTTTCCGTAGGATGGATAGATGGTGAAATAGGGTTGTTTCATACTTATAATAACATATCAGTATATGAGTGATACTGATGTTATTACTTCATAATGAAACAACCTAAGAAGAAGAAGTGGAAGAAGAAATAAAGATGAAAGAATTGGTAACGGTAATTACCTCTTCTTTGAAGTGCCTCTTTGAGACCTCCTCTTAGGGCACTAGAATTGGTCTTTGAGGAAGACCAGAACCTCTAGGATGTTGATAGGGAAGTGTAGAAGAGATTTTGGCAGGGGTTGGCCGAGCTTGAGTGCTCAAATTGGTGTGAGGAGGAGGGGGGGAGGTGTCCTTTTATAAGGGAGGAGAGGGGCACCTTAGGAATATCTCAAAATATTATTTTATATTAAAGTCAAAATCGGTTTATAATGGTTCCAAAGGGTCTTATTTCTAAGCTAAAGTGGGGATGGGTCGAAATCCTATCAACCAATAGGATTTAGACAAGTTTAGTGTATTATTTTAACCTTATCAATTAGATTTAACTCTAAGTTAAATAATTTAACTTTTACCGTGTCTTTTTGTTTTCTTTCACTATATGGTTAATAAACTTACTATAACATGCCAAACGAACCCCAAATTGTATATTATTAATACATATATCCTTATCTAAGTCATTTGGCCGAACCTTAGATTTTTAGGAATAAAATAACAATTAATAATATAATATTTGATTTAAAAACTATTTTGTGTCAATTTTGACACTATTTGATATATGATTTTTGTGAAAGTCATAACAGAATTATATGTTCGAACCAAGTTGCTTAAATCAACACTAATATATCATAGTAACCTAAAAAATTAGTGGAATTCATAAAAAGTCTTAAATTACATTTATTTTGGTATTTATATTATCAATTATGTGAATATTTCATTAATAAGATAATTACTGCATCATCTTTGTGTCATAAATAAATTAAATTATTTGATGTCTAAAAATTACAAATAAAATACCATCATGTAGGAAATCGTTTTAGCTTTCTAATGAATATTTAAAATCTAATTTATCTTATGTATAACCCCATATTAAAAATGATTTACTTATTAAACTTTGATTTTAACTATTTTAACCCTTCTTTAAATAAATTAATAATAAATGTCCTAATCTAATCCAAGTGGGCCTAAATGGTCATATTTTATTCCTAAGTTTGTTTTTGGTCGAATTACACTTGTCCAATAGAATTAGGACATGTGTTAGGGTAATATTAATATCATATTTACCCTTAGTTACCCTATTTACTATTAACCGTGGTAAAAAAAAAATAAAAAGTTACTATTCACCAAAAAATTATTTTCATCTCATTGAACCACATTTTAGTCCTTGATATTAACCGTGTCTCTCGGATTTTCGAAATTCCATTCACAGAAGCGGTAAAATTAAGTTTTATGCAAAATCCAGTTTTTAACCTACCACTTAGTAGTTTCACTATTCATCAAAAATTGATGTTTTTCAGAACAATGCCAAAATTTCATCCCAAGCTATATTTCATATTCCAAATTCAAAAATGAAGTCTATTTTACCAAATTCATAACATAAAAGTTGCATTAATTAATTTTATAATTAAATCCCGTTGTTAAAACAAATAGCGTGTTTTTTTAAGAAACAATATCTATCAAAAGATTGACACTTGTTTATGTCTAGTTTAAATGTGAAATTACATCCAATGACCAACATTGTATTAAATTGTAAAAATATATTCTAAATATACTTTAAAACCACTCAAATTAATGATTTATCACTATTAATTATTTCGATTAAAAAAGTTGTTTTTAATTATAATTTAGTAATTTTCACTATTCATCAAAATATGAAAGTTATCCGAAAATCACCAAAATTTCAACCTAAGCTAATTTCGATATTTCGAATCCAAAAATGAAGTTCATTTTGAAAAATAAGATTTATAGATCTTTAAAAAGTGGTTATTACTATTCATAACGGGTAGTTTTAATAATATTTTAATAGCATATCGTTGTTTAGTGAAACTCGGTATTGCGTATTACACACGCTATCGAGGAAGGTCGTGATTGCGTGTAATGCAAGGCAAGTCAAGGATGCGTGTTGTGCAAGCTCCTTTTGGTGTAGCGTACAACACAAGACATTAGTGAAATAAAAAAGAATATTTTTCATAAAATCTCGGGCTGTTACAATCTTCCGATAATCCACACAATGTCTGAGGGTACCATCCTCCTTCTTTGCAAAAAAGACAAGAGAACCCCAAGGAGAAGTAGTGGGTCCAATGAAACCCTTTGCCTGTAACTCCTCTAACTATCTCTTGAGCTCCTGCAACTTTGGTGTAGCCATCCTATAAGTAGGAATGGACATTGGTGCTGCTCCTGGCACAAGCTCAATAGAGAAATCCAACTCACACTCTGGAGGAAGACCTGAAATGTTGTCCGAGAAAACATCCATGAAACGATCAACCACTATAGGGAAATCCTTCTGATTATTCCCCTGGTCATCTAGATATAAGCTCTCAATCTGGGCTGTGATACCATCCCACCCATGATGCTCTGGTCCAGCTCGACTCGCCTGAACATCCCACTCACCCTTGTATAGAAACTCTCCACCCTCTGGTGACGTGAAACGCACCCTGCAACGATTGCAGTCTACAAAGGCTCGAAAGGGAACCAACAAGCCCATCCCAAGAATGAAATCATAGCTCTTCATCTCTAAGACATAGAGGTACCAAAGGAAGTGACACCCACCAACCTCAAGGGGGAACCCCTTGCACTGACACAGACTAACCGTTCTAGTTCCCAACGGAGTGTCTAACATCATAACAACAGAAGAAGAAGAAACAGAGAGACCAAGGATCTCCACAACGGGTACAGATATGAAACTATGTGTAGTGCTCGTATCAAAAAGCACTGTTGATAAAACAGAAGCTACTAGAATAGTACCTCTAACAGTAGAATGTTCAGGATCCTACTCCTGCTGGGTCTGTTGCACTGCATATGCTTGTCCAGTGTCGCGGACCTACGACACAGCCTAGATACCCTGATCTGTCCCGCCCTACTGCCTTTGAGATCCTGGTGTTTGGCTACAACGACCATGACCACCATCTATGCATGCATGCCCTGACGTATTCCAGTTCCATGACTGCTAAGAAGCTGTGGGTCCTGCCCCCGCATGCGGAGTCTACACAGAACCCCTCTCACTAGCCACTGGTGGAAACGCCCTGCAAAAGCATTGCAGATGACCCATCATGCCGCAAGCTCAGCACTCCACTGGGTCTTATGGACACTGAGGTCCCTTTTACCCTTTCTTACCACACTGGTAGCACATGACCTGGCCACATGAAACATTCTTCTGACTGGTACTGCCACCCTGATAGAATTCCATATGTCTCTTCCTCTTACTAGTAGAAATAGTACCAGAAACTGGTGTTGAACCGCCCTGGCCCACACCACTAGCTTCCCGCAGGTTCCTCTATGTAATCAGTGTCTGGTTCACAATAGCATGTACTTAAGGAAACTTGAAAAAATTCACCAGTGTCGGATGTCATATCGAAGACCGTCCTCAAAGCGTCAGACTCTCAGTGTCTAATTTCCCACCCGAACGGGTGAAAAACGCTGAAGCTCGGTAAAACGAGAAGAATAATCCATCACCAACATAGCACCCTGCTGCAGATTCATGAACTCTCAAGCTCGATCTGCCCTCAGAGTCTCTGGGAAGAAGAAGTCATAGAAGGCTGTCTATAAATATTCCCATTCCATGTCTCTGTGATGCTCTGACTGGGTGGTAACATCCCACCACCTCTTGGTGTAATCACGCAGTATATAAGTCGCGAGCTTGACCCTCTACCCTGGAGGCGTCTCTAGGTGCTCGAAAATAGTCTGCATCGACCCCAGCCAAGACTCTGTAGCCTTTGGTCCGCCATCCCCTGAAAATGTAGGTGGATGCTGCTTCTGGAAGATACGAGTTAGCTCGGCCATAGATGTGGTAGCTGGCGGTGCTCCCTGGAAGGTCTGCATGAACTACATAAAGCCTTCACAGAACTCCGCCTATGTGCATGTGTTCGGTATTATGGCTGGCGCCACATCTAGCTCTGTTGGAGGATCAACTGGTAGCCCATGGCCCACCATCTCTAGAGTATACTCATTTCCGCTCTCCTTGTGAACAACGCATAAACGTCTCGGAATCATGACACTACAAGGTCAAACACACACCTTAGATCAAGATTATCACAATCTGAAAACGAAGGAACCAAAAGGGAAACAGGAGGAAGAAGACATTCAAAATTGCACAACAAGACTACACGGCGTGTATACTGACCACATGGCGTGCACCTGACTTTTCTTCCCCTGCCTGGGTCCTTCTATACATCCATGCCACACGGCTTCCGTTAAAAAAAACTACACGACATGTATTGTGTAATTTTTCCAACTACCCGTGTCATTTGTGACACAGCTAACTACTCAGCTTGATACTACATGGCGTGTTACACCCACACACGGCGTGTACACCACTCCATCTTCCCAGCCACACGGCTAATTCTACACGTTCTGTCCGCGGACAAGACCACACAACATGTCCCACAGGTACACGAAGTGCATTTAACAAGCTTCGTCGACCCATGTTGTTAGTTACACGGCCGAATACATGACTCCAACTACACAGAGTGGTTAATATACACAAGGCATGTACACGAAAGGATTACACTAACCCGTGTTGTTAGTTACACGGCTGGATCCTAGGTCAGACTACACGGTGTGTACTTCCAGTACACGGCGTGTTCTCCCCAAGAACTTCCCTTCCCCGTGTCCCCAACCACATGGTCTATGACATAGGAAGAGACTACACGGCGTGTACTTAGACTACACGGCATGTAATCAAAAAGTTTCCTTTTCTTACCGAACCGAATAACATACACGGCATGTTTACAGTACTAAATGGAGTGTATACTGGGTTTCCGGACAGTATGCCTCAGAAAATTCTCTGAAACCCAGAAAATACTAAAAAAAACAACACCTAAGTACCAAATTCTGATCCGTGAGGGCCCATTCTCCCCGTGAATCAATGTTTGCAATCTTATATGTGTTATAACCAGATAAACAACCAATGATACACCAAATTTTGGTCAATGAGGGCCCATACTCCCCAAAAACCAAATATTGGCGTCCATTCTATAAACAGGCTCACACAATAATACCCTATCAAATAGCAGGTACCTATCGAAGCAGCTATCACAATAGCATGCTTTGACTATCACAACATCTATCACAACAACATGCAATTTCTAGTGCACCTACATGGCACGGGAACTAGGCATGGAATGTGATATCTAGCATGTGCCTAAATGATGCATGAGATAGAATACCCTCATCTAATCGGGTTGCAACAAATAGAACCCATGGAAAAAATATAAACAGCACAATACAAGTGCATCACCCTTTGGTGAAAATCTATTCAACTGTAAAATTGCAAAATCAGAAAAATTGCAGCACGAGGTAAATTGGATTTTCCTTGTACATGGGTTAGTTATGCCCAGGCACAGCTTATTACCAACAACCGTTTTCATCTTATCCCTGACTAAGGCTCCAAATAGTAAGTCAAAGAAAAAAACCTGCCTTTGATACCACTTTGTAACGTCCCAGATCCTGGTGCCACTCAACGAGTGCCCCAAACCCGGTTCACCACGTGACCTCAAGCGCATTTCCCCAAATGCCAGAGGCTACCGACTAGCAGCGAGGGCCCAGGTCTGATAGTGTGGAAACTATGCCCTCATTTGTCAAAGTGTAGCGTAGCAGAATAAAATAAAATCATAAAACAATAGTGGAAGCAACAAAACATACACATTTAAAATAATCAACTGCAGTAAAAGATAACCAATAGTTCTATATATAATGATGCAACATGTCTCAAGTTCTAAGAAAATAGCCAGAACATGTTACACAACAATACAGTACAGTACGATAAAGAGTATAGAAAAACAAAATAAAACAACTGGTAGCATCGCGAACCAAGCTCGGTCCCATGTTTCCCTACTCCTCAGTAACAATCAAGTACCTATATAGGGACCTTTTCCCTTATCCACACCTGCAGAAATGTAATCTATTTGGGCCGAAGACATGACCCAAACACGGTGTGAGAAATAAATTCCCAGTAGGCACCCACCAAAGGCCTAGGCCCAACTGTGTGAAAAGATTCAACAACAGTGTGTAGCAGTAAAATTCAATACACTAAGCAGTACTCAAAAGTAACTAACTTTACCAGTTATATTTCCATTTTATTATTCATTTGACATTCAATTTAAGATATCACCACAGTGAATATTCTAAGTAAAATATCCAGAGTCCTCAGACACGTAAATCCTTACCCTCGGGTAAAGGGAATCCAAACACAGGAATCTTCCCACAGGAATACCGAATGTTTCCCACAGGCGTACGAGGTGTCACCCACAGGCACAGAGTCTATTGCCCACAGGCACGGAAGAAGTTTCCCATAGGCTAAGTAGTACATTGCCTACAGGATAATCGCAACACTGCCCTCAGGCTAACAATTAACTGGGTCATGCCCAACATGTAAACAAGCAATACACATGTAATAAAAATGAAATTCCACTCAAGGCAATTCTATAATCATTATTATAAATGCATACCCTTGGGTATCCTGTCCAAATAGCTAAACAAAGGAACGCACCCCCGGGGTGGTCCTGGATCCAAGCAGCGATCCCAAACAACAGTTTATTATCACATTTAAATTACCTATACATTTCTAGGTATTTAATTCAATAAGGCCTCATCTATACGACACCCCATTCATGGGTGCGTATCTCAAAAATATACACAAACGCACAACAGTTGGAAATTAAACACCAAACCACCTACATTAAACACCCACGAACGGTATACGCGAACATCGATTCCAGAAACGCCCAAAGACGACATAGATCTGGGTTAGAAGAAAACCTGTTCCAACTTAAATAACTTCCCATTGGGAAATAATTGGTAATAATTCCCTAAGGAGAGTGGAGGGCTTACCCGTGCGGTTCTAACGAGATCGTTGGTGGAAGAATCTGATTCCCGACGTGCGCTCAGCGGATCTCCAAAGCTCCGGCCTCCTCTCTTGATCCAAAACGAAGCCAAATGACTTATCTGCCAAATAAGGAGGCTACTGCCCATTTTAAGCCAAACAAAAACTGCACAGCGTGTACTTCCAAGTACACGACGTATAAGTTTTCATTTAACTGTTCCCCTAGCGGCACCGCCACATTGTTCATCCACCAACATGAGTACAGGGCGTGTATTTCTGATTACACGATGTGTACTGTCGCCTAGATGGCGGTTTCTCCCACCGCCTCACTATTTCATCTACCGACTGACTACACGGCGTGTAAAGGACTACTATATGGCGTGAAGTCGGTTTTTTACACCCTTAGTCGTCAGTATGGCTACACGCCATGTGTACTAATCCCACATGACCAAAAGTACAGGGCATGTGGAAAAGTACACGGCGTGTAGTCCCAAAATTTAGGATTTCCCCAATTTTTCTTATTTTCTCAAAAACACTTAAGTAATGGAGAAAAAAAGAAGAAGAAACCCGTACGTCAAGAATAAGAACCGGGTTCTTACAATTGTCACATCATAATATAATTCAAAATTATCCAACATCAAATTTCAAAATAACATCATCATAAATACTTACATTGAAACCATATTTTTTTATTTCAATATATGTATTATTTCAAACAACTCTAAATTCATCCAAAGAATTAATCAAAAATAAAAATAAAAATTCTTAAAAATGTGATAGTATTATGTTTAATTGAATAAAAAATTCATGAGAATAATGAATGCATATATTTGGTTTATCAAATACATCACGCATGAAATTTTATTTTTCCCTAAGAAATATCTCAACATCTAATCATATAGAAAACTTACATTAATAGGGAAACCCCAAAATTTATCATGATAATAAATTTAAATACATTACAATAAATTTAAAATATATTTAACTAATTCCATATAATTAAAAATTAAGACCTCTATTATGCATCGAAATTCTAAATCCTCTCATTATGCACTCACATCATTCATCGTTTCATTAGTATCAATTGACACCTGTGATATACCTTACAAGAAATCATTTCAATCGTCACTCAAGGATCATTTAAATAGATTTATCCTCAAATATTAAATCACTATAGGAAAAGTTCTATTTTGCAGCGGTTAATTTTTGATAGGTCACTGACCCATCGCAAATAGTCCGTTGGAAGGAATTTTTTGCGATGCGATGATAGCACCCGTCACAAAAGGTTTGGTGCGAGTTGCACGCCAAACTGCCAGAAGGGTATTTACGATGGGATTTTATGTCCGTCACAAATACCCAGTGGAATTTTTATGTTTTTGTAATGGGATTTATCCACCATCGCAAATAGTATGTCGGCAGGTTGGTATTTATGACGGGTCCCATCACAAATTACTTTTTAACTGCTATGTATTTTCAATGGGGCCAATCATAATTAACACTATTTTCGATGATAGTATTGTCGCAAATAAGAAACTTATAACTAATATAACATATATAGACCCTACCCATTTTTCTCTCATTTCACTCAATTCTTTACACATCACTCTCTCTCTAGTGGAAAAGTTTTCCTCAAAAATTTTCATAGTTTAGAATTTTAATTAAGGGAACTATTCACATCATATATCCTTTGAAAGCTTCAGTTTTATGGTATTTACTTATTTCTATTATTTTTTTACTTTATTTATTCCATTTTATTTTAGTTATAATTATTTTTAATTAGTTGGAGTTAAATTAAATTAGAATTAGATAGTTTTTTATATCATTGTTTATGTTTATTTTGTCAAATAATTATGGGTCATTAGTATGAATTAGTATTAATTATTATTACTCAGTAATAATTAATATTAAAATCTAATAATTATTATTAAATTATAATAATTAGTATTAAATTATAATAATTTATATTAAATTATAATAATTAGTATTAAATTATAATAATTAGTATTAAATTATAATAATTAGTATTCAATTCAAATAATTTGTATTAAATTATAATAAATTATATTAAATTGTAATAAATAGTATTAAATTGTAATAATTAGTATTCAATAGTAATAATTAGTAATAAATTATAATAATTTGTACTAAATTGTAATATTTAGTAATAAATTATAATTAGTAATACATTATAATTTTTCATAATAAATTATAATAATTAGAAATAAATAGTAATACATTCTCACAATTAGTAATAAATTATAATAATTTGTAATAAATTCTAATAATTAGAAATTAATTCTAATAATTAGTAAAAAATTGTCATAGTTAGTAATAAATTGTAATAATTAGTAATAAATCAGAACAATTAGTGACAGTTAGTAATAAATTAAATCAATTAGTAATAATAGTTGTAGGTTGTTTATCCTTTGATCACATACATAACCCACTGACCAAGCCCAACAACATGTCAGTCTCACCCAACATCCTAAGGTATATCTCATTCTAAGGATAACTACACATTCACCAACCACACAAGTGTTGATTAAAAACCATGATCATCTAACCATGCTCTAATTTCAACCCAAACCAATAGGCCATGAATCCAAAAAATTCTTCCCTTTACCCAGATTCAATAATGAAATAACTCGATGTTCTTCACATCTCAAATCCCAATGCATCCACATTTCATTCCTCAACTGACCAGTTCAATTTAGTAGAATGAAACCATGAAGATAATGGGAAAACAAAATATAAGTTATTATTGACACTTAAGTAATCAAACCAACATCGCCAAGGATACCCATTCCCATCCTCAGATCATCCATTAGGTATACAATTCCAATATTGACCCATTATGGGTCCCTATATGTCCCTTTCATGAGAGACCATATTTTTATCATCATTATATAATTTCTTATACAAGGATCCACATCAACATACATCAGAGAAAATAGTATTGTGGAAATGAGTTAAATTCCACCAACAAAATATTGGAAAACACCATATACATTTTTATTTACAATTTAAAAAACTAATCCCCAATCATCATAAAATAACCACTCATAAGAACATAAATGTCATCTAAGTCCTACATTCCAAATATGATACATGGACACCATATTTTTGCAAATGGTCCAAGTGATATAATAATAAATAAAATCTCCAAAAAATGTAGTGTATTTAATTAAAAAATCATCCATTATTTGATGAAAAAAAAGAATATAAATCCCATAACCCGGGTAACCCGGACTTACCAGTGGAATATTTTTCATGATAAATAGGTTTGTGTTCCATCAAAAGTTCTGAATCATTCATAGACCACTAAGTTACCATCTCCCAAAATATTATGACAAAACAAATATCTGATACATATTTTCAATTCCCCAAGATGATACCATTTCTTGAGAATGAGTGCCACATTACCTCCAATACACCTACCCCTATGAAAAATTCATGTCACTAGTGGTGTGACAGTAATACATATAATGGAGAGATTTTTCCATGAAATTAGATTCATGAAATGGAAGAAATAACCAATATCCCCAACATAGAATTATAGTATCTGTAAATCTATAAAAAAAATAGTGTTATATCAGTTGGAATCTAATATAAAAATCCATATTCATTAAAAACATACACTGATAACCCACTAGGTCGGTCAAATATACCAAATAAACAAATTAAGCAATAATCCATACAATCATCCTTGGCTCATACCTCATCCATGTCCCCAAAACCCATCGACCTGCCTCCACATAATCCACAACTTATTCCATGGAAAATTTGAAAGTAGATATAAGGTCTTCATGTGCCCCAAAGTTCCAATGTATGGTCTAAAAAATACCATAGTAGTAGCAAATTTCCAATTTTTCCAAGTATACTCAATGTAGAGTTCTTCTTTTTTGAACTGGACTAAAATAAGAAGGTTTTTGAAATTTTTAGTTTACTACAAAGTTCTAATAAAAAACCAGGATTTAGAACTCAATTTAAAGAGTTGGAACCTTTTTAAGTGATGATATATAGCTTGGGAAATGGCCTTAATAGATTCACCTAGTGGATTGAGGAGTTTTGGGAGCACAAAACTAGGAAAATCTGGAGTAAAAGGAATTTCAAGGGGAACATGGTTTGTTTAAAACAGTGCAGCCCACTAAAAGAAAACTGTGCAAACTTGTGCAAGTTAGACAGAGGTGTTTTTTAGAGGTTGTGTACAATTTTCCTGACCATGCACCTATCCCACACAGTGTTCACAAATAGACAGTATTCTCACTTTGTTCATCACATGGTCAGTGCATGGTTAGGATGCTATGCAACCAAAACTGTGTGATGTGTCTTTTTAAAGAAAATTTTGTAATTTGGTTAAAATTTTAAATATAAATAAATTAACTAAGGGAATGTTTTATTAAAATAATAATAATAATAATAATAATAACAATATATTTGATTTTATTATTAATTTTATTATTATTAGTTATATAAGGTTTTAATTTATGTTTTAATGAAAAACTAATGGGAGGATCCACCCTTTCCCCTTAGCAGGAACTACCCGCTCCCCATCCTTCCTCACGAACGACACACCCCTCCTTAGGCCTCCATCCCTTGTAGATTTTTCTGTAGATCTCATGAGGAATTAGGGTTTTCTTTTCAAGGTGATCCATTGTCATTCCTTTACTCTCATTTTACAGCCAGTTTAAGGTCTCATGCCGCTCGGTTCCTTCTCATCTGAAATCCTAGGGTTGGGTTTGATATGGTTTTTATGATTATTCGGGTTTTTGGGTATGGAATGGATATATTGGGATTTGTGGGTATGTGTTCTGGAAACCACAACTGAAGGAGAGAAGGTTCGGATGAATTTGGTCCACTGTCATTGATTTTAGGTAATGATTTCAACCGCTAATTTGTTTCTCACCATCCAATTAAGGGTCTTTTGGTGTTTATGGGTCCCTAGTATTTTATTTTAGGTGGTTTTTTCCTTACCTCAATGTTTTGTGTTCCTATTAGTATTATAGCGAGTTTTTATCAACGATTTAGGGTGTTCATGCATATACTTAAGGTTTTTATTTATATAATATTTATATGTCCTACATGTACAAATTCCCTTGTGGTGCGAGGAATAAATTTATTGGATTATATATATATATATATATATATATGAAGGTATGTTCATGATAGTGGGGGCCAGTTACAAGTTTTCACCATCAATTCTATCATGATTTGGGTATTAATTAAATTACACTCTGAGGTAGGGTCCCTTCCAAGTCCTCCAATTTTATAAATTCTTTAATTAATTTCCTAGTACACTTTTTTTTATATTTAAATTGATGTAGTAAATTTATTAGACTTAATTCCACTTAAATATGAATTTTCTATGTTTCATGATTTTAATGGTAAATTTAATAAGTGTTTCTTGGACAAAAATATCATGATTTATAATAAAACCCCTCTAATAGAGGTGTGTTGCCATCAAACTAAAAATGTATTGATTGAATTTGAAATTTCCTGCATTATTACCTAGCAATTTTCATTATTACTTGATGTCATGTTTAATATATGGAATGTTTAGGACCTGTCACCTAATGTAATTTTAAATAAAGAGTTTCCCTTTTTAAATGATTACCGAACCAAGGCACCGTCTAAGTGCTTGGCCAGTTTTTTAGATTAGAAATGCCCATGTAGGTTATTTCCTTTTTCCTTTGACACTTCCTTTGTGTCCAATGGATCCTTATAAATACATCTTACATGTTTTGGTAAATTTAATTAGTTGAATTAATTTACATGGTCAATGTGTGATAATTAACCTTCAAATGAAATTATTAAATTATGTCAGATGTATTGAATGCCAATAACACCTTGGGTAACACATGGATTCCCAAGTAGGAATGCCAAGGATGGAATCAATGGTTTATCATACTTATACCTTGGGTGATACAAGGATTCCCATGTAGGGATTCAATGGATGGACTTCCTTTCATAAACGAATAATAGGTTGCATGTCTATATCACTCCTTACTATGTTTATGAAAGGTAGAAAAGTGATCCATAATTATTGAATATGTATTAAATGGATTTAAAACAGGTTTCATGATAATTAGCCTTATCAAAATAATGAAAGGAAAGGCTTAAAATAATTGAAATATTATATGACTTCATTATCAAGTAGTAGTGTCCTGACTTGTTCTCACCATGGATTCTTATCGAGGAATTCCTTGAGAACATAGGAACCCCATTCTGATTCAGGGATGCAGCTTTCTTAGGCTGAGACCCTCCTAGATCATGAACCTTGTATATTCATGGATTCCCAGTATGAAACTATAATATCACTCATTACTCATTAAAGGATTCCTTGGATACACTCCTTGGGTCCAACATTGAGAAATCGGTGTCGTGGTTATAGCCCAAAGGGCCCTATAACTGCTTAGACCAATTTTATCTTGGATGATCACCTTGGATTCAGTAGGCATCTTATTATGGAGTTCCTTGGAATATGATCATTGGATTACACTCTTAATCATTATCTAGACTCATAAACTACTGAGTTAGCTACCCTTAAGTTCTATGTTCCCATGGTCATTACCTTGTAACTTCATTATTAAATATCATCAATCATGGACACCCTGTTACTTCTTGGAACCTACACTATTTATATTATCAGGAGGTGATGCAAGTAATGGATATGCTTCATGTGAACTATCAATATAAAATGGAAATTACTTAATTACTGAACTGGTTCCATGTTCCAACACTAGTTTAGGGTTGAAATATGTAATTGGAATTTAGTTACATTGTATTTCATATTATTTATGCATTCCTGCACACTATTTAATTTATGTTGCACTTTCGGGATTGGGCTAGACATTAGTGGGTACTAGACTAATGAGATTATTATCTAACATCCTGCTCAGGTACCCTTGGTACCCGAGTAGACCTTACATTTATAGTATCCATTTTGTCTGTTATATTTCTTTTCCCTAGGAGTTAAGATCAAATGATCGAGTTGGAGCTCAGGATTCTCATGAAGAATGCATGTGGGGCTTTTCTATCTTTTCCATATTTTTTTATTGTATTGAAAATCATGTTGTACTATTTTCTTTTTTCATCTATGTATAATCAACAAGTCTTGCATTCATCTACTGTGTAAACTCATATTAGCCACTTTTATTAAATCAAATATAAGGATATGTCCTCTACTTCTTATCATTGTTATGTAATACTTCCGTTGTTGATTTTTTTAAATTTTTATACCACTTTACAACAATGATAAGAGGGTATAGTCTTCCCACTATCACCTCCCAAGTCCCTCACTACTAGTCGGAAACCTCTAGTGTAAGAGGAGACGCACTTGAGGCCATGTGGAAATTGGTCCTTCCACTGTCTTAGTGGTGAGTCGGGTCAAGAAGTTACAAATTTGTTTTAAAGTTGTTTAATTTCATTTGTCTTACAATTTTTGGTTGGTAAACAAGATCATAGGAATGTTTCGGCACTTGGTTAATAGATTTGGTTGGGAATGATGACCCCATGTATAAGAAATGACCAAGTGGCCAAGGCTAGGAATTATTGTTCATGGTCTTTTCTATTACAGTTGATGTGATTTCACCTTGATTTATTGGAGTATTTTTCCACTACTTAATTAATTATGTAATTTCTGTTATTTTTACCGATGGCCCGATATGGAAAGGAAGTTATATTTCATGCATCATACTAGGGACATAGAAATTCGCATTCCATGAATAGTTCCATTCCATGTAGTTGTGTTTATAGGTTTCTTTATGATTGGATTTTGTGCCTTGAGTTTTAATCCAATAAAATATTTATACATGTTGAGGTAATTCATTGGCATGGATTCTGTTTTTACTGCTCGTCATGGCATGATTATGTGATTAAAATTCCATGCTCTCTATTTTTATTGGTTATGATGACGTGGTTTGACTTGGTGATATATTATTGGTTACGTTTCTAAATTAAATGGTTGTGATTACATCAGGATCCATTTTTCAATTTTAAGGTCAATGGGTTCTTTATAACAGGGGAAAGGTAACCCGTGTATTTGAACCTTTGTAAAAATGTGTGTTAAAGTTTTAATTCTAAGTGAATTTATTTATTTTAGATGGGATCCAAATTCCAAAAAATAAAGTATATGGGTGCTGTATATACTTTATTTTTTGGAATTTGGATCCCATCTAAAATAAATAAATTCACTTAGAATTAAAACTTTAACACACATTTTTACAACGGTTCGAATACATGGGTTCCCATTCCCCAGTTATAAAGAACCCATTGACCTTAAAATTAAAAACTGGATCCTGAAGTAATCACAACCATTTAATTTAGAAATGTAACCAATAATATATCACCAAGTCAAACCACGTCATCATAACCAATAAAAATAGAGAGCATGGAATTTTAATCACATAATCATGCCATGACGAGCAGTAAAAACAGAATCCATGCCAATGAATTACCTCAACATGTATAAATATTACATTGGCTTAAAGACGCATCGCGCCTCCGAGGCCCCTTGTTTCCAGGGGAACTTGTTTTGGATGGCGCGAACGCATCCGACGTCCGATTTAAATGTCATCAGTGGCGTTGGGACCCTGACACCGAGGCGGAGCTTTCCATGGTGGTTTCAGGCTTTGAGACCGAAGTTGAGTCACGGGCCCCACGGACCGTCTTTTGAGCCACGTGCAGCGCTTCACGACTTTTTCATCGGACGTCCGTTCGGGGCATGCGAGAAGTCATTTTAGGATGTTTTTCTGAGGGGATTGCAATGGTGTAATCCGCTCACTCTAATCCGGCAGGAGGGTGCGGGGCTCACGAGGGTCGTTTGGCCATCGGCGGTGATTTTCCATCTTTATCACCGGGCGACCGTTTTGGACAAGTGAATAGTCCATCTTGTGTGCTTTTTCGAGAGGATCGCAACGGTGTGATCCGTTCGTTGAGTTTTGAGACCGAGTTGCAGGTCCCACGAAACACTGCTCGTGTGTGGTGCGCTGGAATGCATCTTTTTCTCTAGATATCTACTACACTCAAGTGAGTAGTTCTTTTGACGTGTTTTCCTGAGGGGATCACAATGGTGCGATGCGCTCGACTGTTTCCGAGGCCGAGGATCAGGATCACGGGATGTCGTGCGGGCGTGAGGCGGTGTTAGTGACTTTTCCGTCAGATATCTGTTTGAGGTGAGTGAGTAGTCTATCTCGAATGTTTTTCCTTGAGGATTACAACGGTGCAATCCGTTTGGTTGTGCGGAGGCTCATGCACAATCTTATTAAATGTGGAAATGTGAAGGTGCCCCTGTGGCGGTTCTTCTACCATGTTTGTAGCGGACACTTTGCGTGATCGCGTGTACTCCTGTGTGAGTAATGTAAATGATTGAAGAGATTTGGTTGGTCGTGCCTCATCCATTGAGGTGGAAAGTTGGAGTTTTTACGTTTACGCCTTCGCGTTGACGTTGGGGGCCGTGTGCATGTTAGCCTGTGGGCTGGATACGTGGAATACTCTGGGAGTATGCGAGAACGCTGGGAGGTACATGTGGATGGCTGTACCCAAGACCGTTTGTGCGATTGGTTAGAGTTAACTTGGGGCCACACGTCGTGTGGGACCTAGGTGCGTGTCGTGTTCTGATTTGCATACTTTGACCTCTCGCGATGTAGAGGGTCCCTCAGATCTAGACTGTTGACCAGCGGGGTTGAGGTTTTCCCCTGGATCTATGCTCGATGGTTTAGATCAGCAGGGTTGAGTGGTTTCCCCTGGTTTTGTTCCGGAGTCGGGTGGTTGCACGATACCCACTCCGTGTTCGGTTGGCCAGGGTTGTACCATCCAGTAGAGATGGCCAGAGCAGTTCCGGGTTTACCCTTCAGCAGGGCTGGGCAGTGGGTTGCTCATTGGCTTCTCAGGGTTTACCCTCTAGAAGAGACTAGGTAGTGGGTCACCCGACGACTATTTAGAGTCTACCCTCTAGCAAGGCTGGGCAGTGGGTCGCTCGTCATCTTGATTCAGCTCTACCCTCCAGCAGGGCTGGGCAATGGGTCGCCTGACGACTTGTTCCAGGTTTACCCTCTAGCCGGGATGGGAAGTGGGTCGCTCGTCATCTTGATTCAGGTCTACCCTCCAGCAGGGCTGGGCAGTGGGTCGCCTGACGACTTGTTCTGGGTTTACCCTCTAGCGGGGCTGGGTAGTGGGTCACCCGTCGACTTCTCTTAGGGTCTACCCTCCGGCAGGGCTGGGCAGTGAGTCGCCTATCGACTTACTCTAGGTCTACCCTCTAGCGGGGCTATGTTGTGGGTCGCCTGATGATGTATTAAGGTCTACCCTCCAGCAGGGCTAAGCAGTGGGTCTCCTGATGATGTATTAGGGCTTACCCTCCGGAAGGGCTAGGAAGTGGGTCACCCGATATCTGGTTATGAATTACCCTCTAGCAGGGCTGGGTAGTGGGACACCTGTTGGCATTCCAGGCTCAGTCCTTTCTACTATGCTAGTTTGTGGATTTCCTCCGTGATTACCAGAGCGGGACCCTTGGTTGTACGGGTCAGTGATATAATTACTTTGACTTTGAGAAGACATCTAGACTGTATGGCAGTGAAGAGGTGTGGTTTGAATTTCCCTAGAACTCTCAAGTACGAGGGGTGCTTTCCCCACTGAGAGGAGTTCATGTGACGTGATCTAAAACCATGAGGGCGAGTCAGTGATGCCCAAAGCAGATAGTGTCGAAGTGCGGGGATTGAGCCCCTTGTCTTGCGGTTCGGGGCAGACGTGCGGGATACTTGGCATCGATGGAGTTTACTTCTTGGATTTTTGGCTACTCATTTACTTGGGCTAAGCTACAGGATGGAGATCCCCTTAAGAGCTTGTTCAGGCTTCTTGTAGAGCATATATATATGTATATACCTTGTTCGAGTACCCACTTATTGGGCTTGGTTACTCTCCCTCCAGGAGAGGTGAAGATGCGCGGGGTATGCCACGTGCTTTCTGTGTCTAGATTCTCGTGGTTGGATGAGTCTACTCTCCCGCTATAGGTAGCGAAGACTCGACGGGAAGTTCATCTTCTCACCGTTTCTAGCTCCTTGTGTCTGGACGAGTCTACCTTCATTACTCTGGTTGGGTTGAGTTGGACTCTCTACTATTACTCTTACTTCACATTCAGTTGTACTCCTCTACTTTTCATGTTCGCTCTACTGCTCACCCTTCGGTAACTCCTTTGTTACTCCCTCGAGCCTTCGGGGTATCCTACAGAGTACTTTTATACTCACCCCTGCTTGGGCTTTGCCTGCACTTGGTGTGCCCTTGAAGACGATGGACAAGTTGGTCATGACTTCAGAGGATCTTAGGAGTTCGGGAGCTTGGACCCCGTGTAGTGGTCATAGCCGGGTTCCAGGTGGGAGACCCGTCAGCTGTTTCTTTTTGTTTACCTATTGACGGGTTGTGGATTTTTTGGTTGGGAACATGTTTTTCCCCTTTCCTTTTCCATTTACTTTCATCTTTTACTTTGTACTGTAGTGGTCGATGCACATTTGTGGTATATATATAGCAGTTTCCCTTGCTTTTCTTTTTACTCTGCACTTTTTCATTGAGTGTGCTGCGTGTGTGTGTGTGCAGGTACTTAGGAAAAGGCCTCCCCGAGTTATGGTGCCTTCGACGTAGGTCGCCAGCCCCTGGCCTATGGAGGCGGGCATGGGGTATTTGCGGCTCGAGACCGAGTAGGGTCAGGTCATGACAATTATCAAGTAGGAGTGTCCATACATGATCTCTCCTTGTATTATTATCGGAGAATTCCTTGATCACTCGGGAACCCCATTCTGATTCAACGATGCAACTTTATTAGGTTGAGACCCTCCAAGATCCTGATCATTGTCTATTCATGGATGCCCAGTATGAAACTATAGGATCCGTCATATAGAATTAAAGGAGTCCTTGGATACACTCCTTGGATCCAGCATTGATAATTATATTCCATAGTTACATCCCAGAGGGACCTGTCACTATTTAGCCTTGTTTTACCTTGGATGATCACCTTGGATTCAATCATCATCTTATTGGGGAATTCCATGGAATATTATCCTTGGATTACACTCTTACCCCTTAGCTAGACTCAGATACTACTAATTTAGTGTCCCTTGAGGACTACATTGACTTGGTCATTACCATTGACTTCATTATTAAATATCATCAATCATAGTTTCCTTGTTACATCATGGAACCTTCACAGTTTATACTATCCTGAGGTGATTTCAATGTTGGATATGCCTCACGTGAACAATCAATACAAATTGGATGTTACTTAATTAATGAACTGGTTACACTTTCCTAAACCAACCGAGGGATGGAGCAGGTACTTCGTATTTAGTGACATTGTACTACTTACTTATTTATACATGGATTCACACTATTTAATTTATAATTCATTATCGGGACAGGTCTAGACACCGGTCGGTGCTGGCCTACTGGGATTATTATCTCACACCCTGCTTGAGTACCCTAGGACCCTATGCAGACCATACATTTTCACGATATGGGTTGTTTGTAATATTTATTGTACCTGGGAATTAGGAGTAAAGGACTGAGTTGGAGCATAGGATGATCATGAAGACCACATGTGGGGATTTTCTGTCTTTTCATTGTTTTTGTATTATATTGAAAATAATGTTTTAATATTTGTTTTATTGATATATATATCATCACCATGTCATGCATTTAGCTATTGTGTAAACTGGAATTGGACACTTTTATTAAATTGAATATAAGGATCTGTCTTCTACTGCTTATCATTACTATTTACTGCTTCCACTGTTGATTGTTATTTACTCTATTATAAAGATACACAACTATGATAAGAGGGTATAATCTCCTAATTATCACCTCTTGAGACCCTCACTACTAGTTGGAAGGGTCTGGCATATGGGGAGTCATGCTTGAGGCCATGTCACAACTTGTCCATCCATTATCTTAGTGGTGAGATGGGTCTAGACGTTACACTCAATCATATACTTATAAGAATTAGGAAATGTAACATTTCACATAACCTCCATATCCATTTCATGTTAACAATACCAAAATGACTCCATGAAAATTCAGTCACTTTGTGTTAACCAAACCACTGTGATACCCAATCATACTTTATTTTAAGACATTCCATAGTCCACCTCATCACATCATTCCATCATCCACATAACTCATCCTATACTTGAGGACTTAGGGTAGGTTTTCATCAAATTACGAACCACTAGTCACTCAATGTACGACCTTGTGTATACCCTCCAAATTTACCTTCTCACCTGAGGTGAGCCTATATCCATTACATGATGTTTATAATCTCACTCATGGTAGCTTCCACAAATTAAAAATCACATACTTTCTGAGACCCCATCTCACCTGTGGTTGTCTTATCATCCAGTCTTACATATAATATCACCTAAGACTCTATCATACTCATTAAAGTCTATCTTGTACTCTTGAGACATCACATCTAATACTAAATCTCGCTCATGGGTTTATGAATGCTTCCATATCACTCATGATCGAACTTGATTATCCCATTTCACTGATAGATATCCCAAAATACCACAAGGAACAGCATATCAATCATAGTTGTACAAGAATTTATACAAAATGGGGACTACATATCTATCATGGCAGTCCAGTATTTGTTTTCACATCCATATTATGTCCAGGATTTAGGATCCATCACCCCTAAAAATTTCTTCACATATCATACATAAGGAATCAAAAATATGGATGTAACAATTCACACATATCTCCAACTAATAACTGGTTTCTATCCTCTCGAGGCTTCCCATTTTCCTAAACATAATTCATCTCACCTATTAATGAATCCATCACTTGTTCTAGTCCCATCATGATCTTTATTCATCGATACCTTCTCATTCCTATCACCCCATGACAACACCATAACTTGTAGGATTATCCCAAACAATACCTTAAGGCCCAATCCCATAACATTAACCCCTTATCAATTATATTCCTTCAACCAAGGGACCATCCCAAAGTATCATGCTCCAAAAACCATTTCAACCCGATTCTAAGACTCAAAAAACTCCCATTACACACAAATGGGTCCCGTGTCGCATCCCCTAAGTGAGATTTGTTGACCCATCAGTAGGAGGAAACCTCTCTCTATCACACCCCATATATTCCCAACGGACTCATCTTTCTTATAGAATTCATTGATCCAAACCCACCCTCAACATTTTATCACTCACAAGACATGAGAAACATCATGATCTCACAACTCTCACAATGATAATGTCTCTTTATCCAACCCAAATATCACTATGGAACCTATCATATGCTACCTGCATCACCCCCATACCCCTAGACCTACTAAAGAACTCATGTCAACTCAACCAACATCATTTCCCCCAAGAGACATAGTCTATAGAAGATCCCAATTACTAAAAGTGGTAAATTTCACATAACCTAAGTATAGGAGAACCAACATAATCTTAGTGCTTCTCCTAGACCCTTATCCATTCTAATCAAACCCATGAAACATGAATAAAGAAATATATCATGTATAAACATGTATATTAGATTGTATTAAAGGGACAACCTACCCCTGTAACAGAGTTACAATCCTCACCAAGCATTCTTGACCTTTTTTATTCACATACATGCCTTCTATGAACTCGTACTACAACTTGAAATCTTATCTCACATAAAAAATTATAAATAAATTATTAAAAAAATCATAATAAGTTATTCAATTAAATTTAAATAGGATTATTAACCTAAAAACTCACCATGCACTACCATCACATTGGAACCACACCCAATGACATGTGATCAACCTTCAGTATCCTCCTTTAACTATGCTAAACTAAATCCCTATTATCATCACCAAACTCCAAAATTATATGGTAGAATTAGCACCCAATACCTTCCAAAAATTGAAATAAAATTATAATCCATCAATGAGACACTTAAATGTGGTAGATAGATAGACATAATTACCCTAACTTTTCAACAAAACATGGCCATGAACATTCCCCACCATTGGTAATTCAGAGAGGGAATAGAGGGAGGTGGAACAGGTGAAATAACCTCCTCTCATCACTTGAATCCCCCAAAAAAACCCCTTTTATAACTTTAAAAAGGTTGAATTTATGCATTTTAAAACACACAAAAACCTCAATAATGATGTAACCATAGGGTTTTTAGTGTGAAAAGAAACATAAAATGAAATATTTATAGACTAGCAATGGGTTGCGATGAGAATCACTCCAAAATAGGGGAGCGTCGATGCCTCCCTTATTTGCGATGTGAAATCTTACACCCAAACACCTTTGGGTATAAATAACAGCTATGTATATAAGACCACCTAAGACATCCTCTTTCAAGGTATGAATTTTCAAGGTCACAATACAAACTATGGAAGACATCTGGAATTCTATGGTCGTCTATGCCATCCCTATTATGGCACTTCCCTGAGCTCCCAACCTACCAAATGGGATTCATTCCATTTTCCAAAATCATTATTTAAGGATTTCTAAACCCTCATAATCCTAACCTGATTCCTAATTCAATAATCGATCCCCTCTTTGGTCTAAAAATTAAACTTCCTTTGAAATTCAGAAACCCATAATAGCATAGATCATTATATAATGTAATGATGTTTCATAAATAATAAAGAAAAAAATTCATGTGGTGTCCAAAGATCCATCCCCTTTACATTAATTAAACTTTCATCCATATTGTTTATCCAATGAAAGATATATGCCTAAAATTTTAAATGAAATAGTATAAAGGAAGGGATTAAACTGAATTGCATAAATGTGAAAAATATACTTTTTTGTTACATGGTTCTTCCTTTCATATTTTGATAAAAATATTGTATTTTCTATAATACTTATATAATGTTAGAGTTTTTTTACAAAATGAAAACATAATTGTAAATTTCTACATTATAGTAATTTTTTTATTAATTATATTTCAAAAATAAATATCATTTATCACAAAGGGTGAATTTCCTTTCAAAATGTCATAAAATTTCATTATATTTTAGTATATATTATAAGTATTGATATTATATAACAAAATATATTGAAATAAATTTGAGTAAACATTATTACTAAATGTAGAAAAAAATTATCAAAATATAAAGTAAAAATCATCCTAAGACACTTTATTGGATTATTCATCATATCCAGTATCCTCATCCCTAGACTATTGAATAATAGGAGTTATCTCTGATGGTAGTCCCTAATATATAGTCTTCTTTGATGGTAAATAAAGAGGGCTTGCCTCAATTATTAGTGGTTTCTCAATTGGAGGAATAATAATGATTTTAGAGGTTGAGAAATTTAGTTGGGTTATCTTGAAATACCTAATTGATGGTTGTGAATTACCAAGATCTTTTTTAGGTGTTTCCTCACTAATGAGATACTACAAGATTAGATCAAGTTTCTTTTTCAAAAATCTAGGTGAATTAAAGGAATTTCCCTACAAGTTTTAATTATATTTTCCTTTCTCTACCAATGGTAATAATTTTTTAGTATTCTACATAAAACCCATATTATCTCTCAAAGAATTTGAGATTCCAAAAGAAAAACTTGTGGGTGGAAGGAGGTGTGGAATGCATCAAAATAAATGTGGAATCAGGAGTGGTATGCTGTAACTCGGTGATATGATAGACTTGTGGGAAATTGAGAGTCAGAAAAAAAACATGATGGGGTCAATGGAGTGGGCTATAATAAGGGGATTATGGTGGTTTATGGGTGTAATGTAGTCTTGGTTGTGGTCTTATAGGTTTATCCTACTCCTCCCAAATCCACCCAAAAAGTATTATGATGTAACCAAAAGTATCTTACATATGTTTGTACTTTTTTCCTAGAGTTTTAGGTTGGGTTAGTGTAGGGTGAACTTTTGGATTTTATTTTGGTGTGGGACCGAGGTGGGATGTATCATGTGAATTTATCTCCTCTTTATCATACTCATTATCAATATATAAATATCAATCACACTAAAAATAAGGCTTACCCTATTTTTAAGGAAATCAAAATTTTTCCAACAATAAAATGTTAATAAATTTTACATGTCCAACATGATGTGATGGGAAATGATTAATTAAATACTTTAAGTATATTATATAATAAGTAGATGTATTTTAATTCTATAAATATACCCTTTATTCATTCCATTTACCATTAGATTTATAAAAAAAATCTCTGATTAATTTTTTCCCTTAATTGGTGGATTGGATATTGAGTGCAACTAATTTTCCAAAAATAAACTTATTATTTCTCCTATATTCATCCAAGAGTGATTAATTTTCAGATAATGAATATTATTCATTATTCTCTTCATGTATTTTTATTTATATTATGTATTTTATTCAATATATTTGGGTCATTGGTAACATGAACAAACTTATTAAGGTTTAACTACATCCTTATTCTTTAATTAATTTGTTTCATGAGATTCCTAGTTTAATAGAACTGCATTTCATGAATAAATTATTAAAGGTTATAAATGACTATTTGGTTGATAAAGTCATGTTTTTATAATAAAATCCCTCCATTGGAGGTGTGCTACCTTCATACTAAAAATGTAGTAATATATTTTAATGGTTCTTGCCTTATTACCCTATTGTTTTCTTTATTACTCGATGTTATATTTGATATATCGAATGTTTAGGACATGTCCCCTAATGGAATTAGAAATAAATAGTTCCTATGTTTATATGATTAAAGAACCAATACACCATCTAAGTGCTTTGCTGGTTTTTAGATTGGAATTACTTGTGTAGGTGATTTCCTTTTTCAATTTACACCTCCTAAGTGACCCATGGAGCCATATGATTACACTTGACATGATTTGGTAAATTGAGTGAGTTTAAGTAAGTTAAATTTTTAATTCATGATTATTAACCTTCAAATGATATTATTAAATTATTTCGAATGTATTGAATGCTATTAACACCTTTGGTGACACGTGGACTCCCATGTAAGAATGCCATGGATAGAATCAATGGTTTATCATACTTATAACTTGTTTAATATATGGATTACCATGTAGGAATTACATTGATGGACACATGTTCATAAATTAATATAGGTTTTATATCTGTAGCACCCTTTACCATTTTAATGGAAGGTGGTGGAATGAACCTAAATTTTTGAATATGTCTTAAATGGATTAAATAAATGGTTTCAAGCTACCTGAACATGTAAAACAAATTAAAGGAAAGGATTTATCCAAATTAAATATTATGTGACCTCATTATCAAGTAGAAATGGCCTGGGTCGAGCATTCCTTGGATTCCTATCGAGGAATTCCTTGAGCACTCGAGAACCCCATTCTGATCAAATGTTGTGGATTACATATGTAGAGACCCACCTAGATCCTGATCCTTGTTTATTATTGGATGAATGATATGAAACCATAGGACCCCCCACATAGTATTAAAGGATTCATTAAATACCCTCCTTGGATCCATCATTGACAAGTAGGTGCTATGGTTACAACCCATAGGTCTCTATCACTGCTTAGCCTCATTTTACCATGGATAATAACCTTGGATTAGATAGGTATCTTATCATGGAATTACATTGAGTATACTCCTTGGGTTACACTATTACCCATTATCTAGACTCATATACTTCTATGTTAGTGTCCCTTAAGGTCTACATTTTCTTTGTCGTTGCCATGGAACTTAAATAATAAATATCATCAATCATGGTTTCATTGTCACATCTTGGGACCTTCACTATTGATACTATCATGAGGTTATGTAAATTCTGGATATGCCTAATTTAACCCATCAATATAAATTGGTAATTACATAATTAATTAACTAGTTTCATGTTCAAACACCATCCCAGGGCTGAAGTATGTATAGTCTTCAAGTGTCTCATAGAAACTTGGATGGTTGATGTTAATTTATTCCGTCTATTATGATTATATATAACTGCAGACTATTTAATTTATATTACACTTAGATTGGTCTTAAAACTCAGGTGTTTTCCTACTGATATTTCATCTCACACCCTACTCAGGTACCCATGGTACCCATGTAGACCATATATTTGCAGGACCTAGGTTATTTATTGTGTGGCTTATACATGGAGTTAAGAGAAAATGGCCAAGCTAGAGCATGGGATTCTCAAGGAGATCACCCATGGGGATTTACTATATTTTACTTATTTTTGTATTATATTGAAAATAATGTTTCATTGTTTACTTATTTAATATATGAATCATTACCATGTCATGGATTCATCTGTTGTGTAAACTGGTATTGGACACATTTATTAAATTTAATGTAATAATTTTTTTTTCTACTACTTATCATTGATATTTACTTATTTTGGTGTGGATTATTATTTACTCTTTTATTCCTCTTTACAACTCTGATGATAGGATATATTCTCTCCATTATCACCTCTTAAGACCCTCACTGCTAGTCAGAAAACTCTAGCGTATGAGGAGATGATCTTGAGGCGATGTGGCGACCAGTCTAGCCACCTTATTAGTGGTAATCCAGGTCAGGATGTAACAAAGTGATTTCAGAGGAGGTTAATTTTTCCTTTTCTTGATATTTGGGTTGGTATGAAGGATACTAGAAATGTGTTAGCGCTTGGTTAATAGTCTTTCTTGGGACTGATCACCCTATGTATGAGGAATGACCAAGTGACCACGGTGGGGATTTTTGCTTATATGTTTCACTGTTACATTTGATTTTATTTCACCTTGAGTGACTGGTGTAATTTCTTATGCTTATTGGTTCATGAGTTTATAATATTTTTATCTATGGCCTGATATGAAAAGGAATATACATTTCATGAATCATATAGGCACATAGCAAATTCACATTCCATGCCTAGTTCCATGCCATGTAGTTGCATATTAGTTTGTCTACTGACTGGAATCCGGGCCTTGAGATATATTCCATAATTTTGTGTAAAGTGTCATTCTATCTATGTTTAGTGTTTATGATGACATGCCTTTCCCTATTAATATATAATTGGTTTCATTTCTAAAATAATGCTTATTATTACTTCGGGATCCATATTTAGTTATAAGGTGTTTGGGTGCCATATACCTAGGAAAAGGTAACATGTGTATTTAAAACCATGTAAAATGATTCTAAAGTTGAATTGTATTATGAAAAAAAAATTTAATAAAGGGATCCAAATTCCAAAATGTAAAGTGTGTGGTAGATTTATAGGTTGGTAAGTGGCCACCCATATCACTGGACCATTGTATGTGATCATAATAAATTATTAATTTAGTTTTGTTTTGATTTATGGGAGGAAACCTTCAATTCATGAAGTGTATGGGCACTTCTTGAATTGGGAAATGGAAACCCATTTTAAAGTATAATTACATGATATTCCTTGATATTTTTATAAATGTGACATATTTTTAGCTTTAACATGAAATGAATTGGTAGAATGATTAAAAGTGCAACTGGACCTAAGTAGGTATGTTTTGGAATGTTCTTGTGTGATGACCCATTTGGATATTTGAACATTAATAATTTGAGAAATTTCTATTGGTTTACTTTCTAGAGAACTCAGGTTTGGTAAAAGGGGACCCTAGTAGTTATACTTATCAGTTATAATTTCAAAAGGAATTTATGTGACAAATTGACAAATTTATGTCATGATGTTAATAAATTTTTAATGGATAAAAGGGGGTTTTATTAAACATACTTATTTTCCCCTTGGGGAATTGGTTAAAATCATTTACCTTGTGATTTGTTTTAAAAAAATGGTACTTGATATTTTGATTAAGTCTTTTTATGATAAATGATTAAATGTTAATAAATGTAATGGGCTTTGAAATGGAACCTGTAATAGTGTCCATAGTTTAAATCCCTCGTTTAAGGGTAGTTAAATCTACTTTGAGTTTCCTTGCAACTGAACATTTATCAATGGATTAGATGATTGGATTTTGATCCAACTGATTTTTTTTTCATGCCACAGTGTTAGGGTCGGCACTTATAGTTCAAAAAGGGACAACCTATGGTATGAATCACCCTTAGAATTTAAATTCCTTTCTAGTGTTGTGAGATATTTTATGTTTGGTGACTTTTTTCCTAGTAGGACTTCCATTTTTAAAGTGAAACCCTTATTTGAATGGGTGGTCATGGTTTCATCCATGATAATGGTCAGATGAGGGAATACAAATATGAAATAATTCTTTTGTGCTGTTGAGTGTGGGTTTGGGTCATTTTCATAGTAGAATGAACTGGAATTAAAGAATTAGTTCCATCCCAATGCCTAGGACGGATTTCAAATGTCCTGGGTGTTTTTAAATTTCTATCCTGTTTCTTTGACCTTTTTTTATGTTTTGACACTATGATTGTGTCTTGAATGAGAATCACACATTAGATTAATTTTTTTTAATCTAGCATGCTTAAGATAAACTGGTTTTCCTTCTTTGGAAACAATGATACACCTAATGTGTGCAATGTTTTATTGAACCTAGTCAATGTGTCCTTCCATATAGAAGGATCACAACCTAAGGAAGACCATTTCTAAATGGAAAATCTTACTTTTATTCTCTTTAGGCTGGAAATTTTAAATTATCTGTTGTTTCTTGATCAACAATATGAAAACTAGGAGGTTTTCAGTGTATGAAACCTCAGGAAAACACCCTAGGTATTGGGAGACTTCAGTGGTCAAATGTAGAGTGATTTGGGAATTCTTTGGGTAGTAAAGACTTGTATTCAATTAAATGAAGGCACATCAGAAGATGAAGTCAATCTTCTTTATTGAAGTTTACTAGTTTTGGTTCAATTTGTTTCCCTTCTAGTAGTTGGGTGTGTTTTACTAGAGGTCGTATCAACCATATTAGTGTATTTGGATAAGTGAAGAGAATGACCCCTATATTGATTTCATCCTAGATTCACTAAGAGAGCTTCGGTCTAACTTCACACTAAAACATAAAAATCAGTTGATCTTTTTGGGTTATCCTTATCAGTTTTAAGTCCTGACACATTGTTCTTATAAGGGATTGATAAGTCCTGAGTGATTCTTGGGTTCCCAAGTAGGATTACCATGGTCAGACTCATGGAATCTATCAGTTCATTTTGAATTTATACAAACATCTAATCTAGTTATCTTTGAGATATTTCATCCAACTGGCTTGAATCATTCCCTATCCATTGTTCAATTTTTATGGTTGTAAGGAACCATTTTAAATAATCTTTCCTCGTGAAGGAAAGTGAGTTTTTAAGGTCGGTAGTGTCTTCTGAAAAAAATTCACAACCACTTTATATTAGGTTGATCAGTATTCGACCAATTTTTTAATGAAATGATTCCATGAAAACACTCTGAGGTGGGATTTGTACAACTATATTGATGGTGGAGGTACTATGGCTTAGAATTGTCCCCATTCATAAGTTAAAACCTATGGTGGGGTTTACCGTCAGTCAAATGTTATCAAGACAATGACATGATCATGTATCTACCATAATGGGCCTGGGTAGGCTCTGTTTTAGTGTTCTAGATTGAAAATGAGGGTTGGATCATGTTGTAAAGGCATAGGTGTGAAATGCATAATAAATTTTTAAATGTGCATTGGGAATTAGAAACATAGTAAAACTGTTAAATGAAACTTCGTGACCCTCATTGGTTGAGTGATGTTTTCCTTGTTTCTAAATACTTCTCAGGGATGATAAGTTTTAAGGTGGGGATATTATAGAGTCCATTTTTTTGAACTGGGCAAAATCCAAGGTATTTTGACCTTTTGCATTTACTAGACTAGTCATTTTTTTAAACTGAGCTTCAGAATTGAATTTCTAGAGTTGGAACACTTCTAATTGTTGTTTTTGGACTTTGTTTAAGGCTCTTTTTGTTTCACAGGTGGCTTGAGGAGTTTCAGGAGCATTGGTCCCAAAAAAACAAATTTTGAAAGACCTGTAGAGGGTGAATGGTTTTTTTGAAACTATGTGCCCTGTAGCAGAAAACTGTTTGGCCCTGTTCAGGTGAGGTAGTGATGTTTCACAGGGGCTTCACACAGTTAGGCTAAACATGTCGGACGAACCATTCATTAAGATATTCTTAAATTGGGGGTTTGACATGGTTGGTGCATGGCTTTTCAAACTATTAGGCTTAAACCGTGTAGTGTGGGGGTTTTAAATAAATTGAATTTAATTAAAATTATTTAAAATTAAAACCTAAAAATAATGCCTCTCCCTCACCCCTCTCTCTTTATACCTGCATGACACACTGACCCCCTCCCCTTTAAAGCGTGACACACCCCCTCCATTGGCTCCCTCCGGTGTTTGTTTTTCTGACTGATTTTTTGTGGGATCTCCTCTGAATCAACAATGTATGGTTTTTTATCCCTTCTCCTGTTAATTTTCCAATTATTTTTAGTTTTTCCATTTCCCTACCCATTCGGTCGAAACCCTAGGTTAGGGTTTCATATGGTTTTTTTGATTCCTCACATTTTAGGGTATGCAAAGGGATATCTTGGGACCCACTGTTCTGGGTCCTAGAAACTACCGTAGAATGAGAGGCAGTTTAGGTTGATTCCCTTCGCTGCCATTGATTTAGGGTAAGTTTCTAAACCCGTGAATTGTTTTATACCATTCATTTGAAATTTTAAAGGTGTTTAAGGACTGCGAGATTTATTTGTAAGATGTTTTAATCTGTTTTGGTGGTGAAAACGCATATACACTCAGGTATGAATATATATAAATATATATATCTCTAATGTTAATATTCCCCTATGGTGTGGGGAGAACATGACTTGGGTTAAGGGTATATATATATATATGAATTTATGTGTGGGAGAGTGGCCTATTTCTTGAGTTAGAAAATGTCAAATTCCAAGAGTTTTCTTGGTCTCTTTAAGGTAGGATCCCTATCCTCAAGTGTTTATTTAAGAACTCCTTGGTTGCTTCTTTAATTAATTTTTTTTATGAGTTTCCTATTTTAATTGAACTTCATATCTTAAATAAATTCTTAAAGGTGATAAATGAATTTTTTTTGATAAATTAATGTTTTTATAATATAACCTCTCTATCGAAGGTGCACTTTCCAGAATCTAAGAAGGTCGTGACATACTTTGATGGTGACATCCTTATTTTCTTGCTGATTTCTTTATTCCTCAATGATATGTCTGATATATGTAATGCTTAAGAAATGTACCCTAATGGAATTAGAAAAATAGAGTTTCTATTTTTAAATGATTATAAAACCAAGACACCATCATTGTGATTGGACAATTTTTAGATTGGAATTACCCGTATAGGTGATTGAATTTTTTCCATTGTCACCTCCTATATGACCCATGGAGCCTTTTGGTTAAAATTGACATGATTTTTTAAATTGAGTGAGTTAAATTATGTGAAATGGTTAATTCATGATTATTAACCTTCAAATTATATTATTAAAATATTTCGAATGTATTGAATTATATTAACACCTTGGGAGACACATGTATTCCCATGTAGTAATTACAAGGATGGAGTCAATGGTTTATTATACATTTACCGTGGGTGATACATGGTTTACCATGTAGGAATTACAAGGAAAGAATGATATTCATAAATTAATAATAGGTTTCATGTCTATAGCACCCATTACCATGTTAATGGATTATAGTAGAGTGAACCTTAATTATTTAATATATCTTAAATGGATTAAATGAATGGTTGAAAGATACATGAACTTGTAAAACTAATTAAAATAAATGCTTGAACCAAATGAAATATTAAGTGACATTATTATCAAACAGAAATGGCCTGAGACGAGCTCGCCTTGGATTCTTTTCGATGGATGCCTTGAGAAATTGGGAACCCCATTCCAATTTAAGGATGCAACTTTCTTAGGATGAGACCCACCTACATCTCGATCCTTGTCTATTCTTGGATACCTATTATGACACCATATGATCCCTTATATTTTATTAAATGATTCCATGGATACCCTAATTGGATCCAATATTGACATGATCATTCCATGGTTACATCCCATAGGGCCCTGTCACTGCTTAGCCATGTTTTACCTTGGATGATCACCTTGGATTCGGTAGGCATCTTATTTTGGAATGCCTTGGAATATTCTCCTTGGATTACAATATCACCCACTAAATAGACTCAAATGATACTAATTTAGTGGACCTTGAGGTCTATATGACATTGGTCATTACATTGTAACTTCATTATTAAATATAATCAATCATGGTTTCCTTGTTCATCTTTAGACCTTCACTATTTACACTATAACAAGGTGATGTTAGTGCTGGATATGCCTCACGTGACCCATCAATATAATTTTTTTATTAATTAAATAATGAAATGGTTATGTGTTCACACACCATCCAATGTATAAAGCAAGAATAGCCATCAGGTGTCTAAAATGAACCTGGATATGTTTTGTTAATTTATTTCATCTTCCATAATTCTCTATACCTGCACACTGTTTAATTTATATTGAGCTGTATGGGTTGGGATTGACACCAGGGGTGTTGGCATACAAATATTTCATCTCACACCCTACTTGGGTACACTTGTTACATGATTAGACCTTATATTTTCAGGGCCAAGGTTGTTTTCAGTTTTTCTTATACTGGGAGTTATGAGCAGTAGACCGAGATGGAGCTCAGGATGGTCAAGGATATTTCCTGTGGAGATTTTATACCATTTCCTTATTTTTTTATTGTGTTGAATCATGTTGTACTATTTACTTATTTTATATGTGTATCATTACCCATTCATGCATTCATATATTATGTAAACTAGTGTTGGCAACTTTTATTAAATTGAATATAAGAATTTGTCTTCCACTGCTTATCATTTATATTTATTGCTTCCACTATTGATTGTTATTTACTCTATTATAACACTATGAAACTATTATAAGAGGGAATATTCTCCCCACTATCAACTCCTAAGACCTTATATTATACTCATCAACCATTAACATATGGGGAGATGCACTTAAGGAAATGTAGTGACCGGTTAGGCCACCGTCTTAGCAGTGACAAAGGTCTGTACGTTACAATTTTCTTCAATTTTTAGTATTGAATGGTGGTGGGGGTGGCTGCTAATTATCTTCTATTTTGAGAGGAATAAGTGTCCTAATTCTTTATAACCATTGGTTTAAAAATTTAATCTTGTTTAAGGGTGTTTTTTAGTAATGATTAAAATTTTAATAGTGGTTATTTTGTTGAGAGGTTTCTAGCATAGAAACAATAACATAATGGTTGTGATGGTGGGTGAAATATGGTGAGGTTTTGGGGTGAAGGGGAGAGGAAATGATTGAAAATCAATCAGAATAATATTATAAAATATTCACTTTTTAATTTATGTTTTATAACTTAGAAGGTGAAATGTTGTATCTCTTGGGTTAGTGGTTTTCATTGACATTTTATAAAGGTTCAAGGGTGAAATATATGGGTTAACCCTCAATTTTAGTGTGACTCAGGACATTAATATGTAATATGGATCCATAAGATGTTATTTTTGTTGATATATATTCATATTTTTGAAAATAATTTCCTGAATATAAACAACTTTTAAATATTTTATTTAGTCCACGTTATTTTTTTGATGATGTTTTGAGAATTTCATAATTAATATTAATTAATTCATGACTAAAAATTATCATAACACAACACAAGGAACCTATGTATTTTACTACAGAATTATAATTTATTGATTATAAATTTAAATTTAATTATTAATCTTGAATCTGATATATAAAATTCTCAATCTATTACTAGGATAGATAGTGTAGTGCTTGATTCCTTACACTTTCCATTTATTCTAGTTTTTTATTACACCTCTGGAGTTAAATCATGGTGTAGGGTCATAATTCTCATATTGTATATTCACACTTATTACTAAGATATATTATAGTGTAATATAAACCCTTGATTTCCTTTTTGTGGGATAATATATGCACCATCACAATCCTTCCACCATATCACAGCATATTACATCATTTTCTTTGTTTTTCTCCATTATTGGTTATAAATGTGGTTCAATTTAGCCTCATGAATTTCATGATTAATGTATGAAAATTCAAAATTTGTTTATTATATCCTATAAATATCATTAAATATATAATTTAATATTGGTACTTTGAAAAAAATATAGTCTATTTGTATAATATTACATTTTTATTTTGAAACTCTTTCACAAACAACATTTTTTCCTTAAGCACTAACTCAAAATTTTATTTTCACTATTCAAGTGATTTGATGTTTGCAAATTATTTTTTTAAAATGAAATTGGATAAAATTTAAATTAGTAGTAAAGGATTCACTAAATTGAAAATTTTAACCTAACAATTCTTACATGAATTAATATGAATTAAATTACAAGAAAAAATAATAAATACTAGGGATTACTATGGGTAGGTTCATTAATTAAAGATTAAATATGAATGTAATAAATTTTTTACCAAAACATTTAAGTATAGAATGCACTTAACTTTAGAATTATCAATGTAGTTCATTTGTAATTTTTTTCATCATTATTATCATCTAGCCATTCTATTGTATCTTTGCTATTTTATGAGGATAAAATGTAAAAATTGTGATTTGTACCAACCATCTAAACATGATATTCCCTAAAATTTAAAAATTGAATTAAATATTAGTACCTTATTTAATGATTATATTTTCATTCATTTTTATGGGTTGATCAAGAAACTTCATTGATTTATCCTTATAAATAGTTCGAATCTCCTAAGATATTCTCTTGATCTATTATTGGCCATATTGCACTAAAATAAAATAGTTACCAACATAATTATATATATAATTTATGGCTTTTACCTCACAAAAATCTTTTTAGCTATCTCTATAATAAATTAAAACAGCTTCCCTTGAACTAAATATAATATAAACATACCCACTAGTGTTTTTTAATACATTTATTTGGCTTATAATTCATCATCATTTCTTTTGACCAATCCTTCTTTTTTCATTAAAAATACCCTCTAGAATTTTTTTCATAAATTAGTTAAAAAGATACAGATGTATACTTGGTTGAGGGTGGTTGTAAACTCACTTGTTATATAATACTATATGATTTTCAATATGTCATCTGAAAAATGGTTTCTAAAAAGTGTTCCTCAATTACAAATCAAAATCTTATGAACACTAAATCTTGAGAAAATATATTTCTTTAGAAAAATTATTACCCCATTTTCTATGTTTTTGTAGTTTCAATTTTCTTCAACACATTTTGAAACTTAACAAAAAAATATAATATATGTGTAGCTAAAATAATTTGAAAAGGGTCTCATGATATCGATTTTCAAAATAAAAAAATTATTCTTCCTCCAAGTTGGGTATTTATGAAATTTAATCATTTATTGTTATGATTTTAGTTATTTGAAAAAACTCAAAATCCACCAAATAATTCCTTACATCCAAGTTATTTTCCAATAATAATCCCATTTGATGTATTTTCTCCATTATTCAGTAAAAGGCATTGTATCCTCCAATCTTCAAGGAGTGAAAAAACTATAGTACAGTGTCAACTTATGAATAAACCACACATTAGTATATGAAATAATATATATATTACTTAATCAATGTAGTATCATACTAAAAATAATTTTTATCTTCATTTAGGAACATTTTCCTGTGTTGGAAAGTGAATTGAGGGAAAATCATTTCATTCTATAAGTAATTAGTGATATACAATAGCATGGACTTAATTTTACCTCCACTATAAATTAATAATCATTAAAAAAACCATAAATTATTTCAAACTTATATTCTCCAATTAAATTTGAAATTTCCAACAATTAGATATGTTTATCTAATTAATTATTCAGGTTATTCCTTTCATTGATTTCAATGTAAAAAATATTACAGTAATAAGATATATTGTATCAATTACATATTATCACCATACATATTTATAAAGTATTTATATGTTTCATAATCTATATAAAACCTCATATTAGAGAGTACAATATAGGTTCTAAACTTATCAACAGAAAAAATTTATGTAATCTATTTCGTCTCCAAGGTTGTTTGATTGAGTCTTATATCTATAAGAGTTTGTAGTGTGTATTATATTGGATAGAAAATTCAATCCACACTCAATCTAGATACTAATCCAACAATTTATTGACCTTAATTTCACATTATATCAAAGGTTACTCCTAATTTACAGGAACAATTATTATAGTAGTGATTAACCATGAAATGATTGGGAAGGATTTGTTTGATCAATGAAGCGGGGGTGAAAATCATTGATTATATCTTTTTATATTTTATACATTAATGAAAAATTTCCCCATTGGTCAGTAATAATTTACTCTAATTAAACACACACAAAAATTCACACCCATGTGGACATAATAATTTACAGGGTTCACTACCCAATAAGAGTAGTCTTCCTTGGAATGATCTGGAATCAATCCCAAATGACACATCTACTAGAAGAAAATCCTTTGTGTTTTACATAAAAAGGGTATATCAATTACATATATAGAACCAGTATTTTGATAATCAATGTTATTCCTACCAAGATAATATGATGAAACAAATTTCACAACAATGTAATAGACCTTTACTAATAAGTTTCAACACATCATCTGGGTATCGATAATGTTTCATCCCACATGAACTCCTAGAAATTATTTTCTATTATTCTATTTATTTTAAAACATAATAAAAAAAAATTTCCTAGAATTTTTGTATTTAAAACTATTGATTTGTATTTTAACTTTCTAGTACCTATTCATCTATAACTACTTCATTTAGAAGCTCACTTCATTATCTGATACCTTCTTCATCTGGTACACTTATTTTTGGTACCCTATGTCTGGTTATTCCATAAATGGAACTCTCAAGCTTCTATGTCAACACCACACCACTTATAAAAAATCTTCACAATTAACCTACTATACTTTATATAAAATTTATTTCTATAAAAATAAGGTAGGAGTGGGAACTCTAAATTCAAATTTCACACCCAAAAATGAGAACATTACACAAATATAATTTTCAGTGACATTAAATGTTCCATAAAATCACATATATAATGAAATTATTCCATAAATGAATATTAAGTCTATGAAATTATATCTAATCATTGTCATAGTGAATGGCATTACAAAGTATTTGTAAATATCCTCACGCATCTATTTGGTTCCTCTCCTCAAGAACTCCTATGTACAAAAATCCTCTGTTTAGTATTCCTTCATATCATTATTCTTCATCCAAAAACCTCTAGTCTAGTTAATTTTTTTCATCTGATAATATTTACATGTTTTTAATTTCTAGAATATTTTTAATAACTTTCTCTAAAACTCTCATGGATTCTCAGTCTAATGACTCTATCCAGAAGAAAAAATTTCCCTATAATTCTTTCCTTTTAAAAAACATTACTATAATAATAAATACATTAGAATAATAATTATTTTTTACATTGAAGAATATAAATGAATTGCCTAAATGTTTTTCCCAAAAAACCCCCATTCTGATATCCCTGTGAATACTTTCAGACAAATAATTTGTTTAATATTCCATTATATCACACCATACTTATCTATCATGTTTTTTTACTTATATCTAGAACAATATATCTAGAAGCTTCATAAATAAGGAAATGAATTCAATTTTTTTATGTACTGACTATAACAGGCGACACCATGAACAAACCTTCTTATTAACCAGCTTCTTAACCATTTAAAAAATAACTCAAATCTTATTGGTTTCAATAATATCCCCATTCACATTTATTTTTAAACCATGTAACATAAATAACTAATTCTCTTAAACTGAAAAAATAGATCCCCATCCAAAAATTATATTCCTACATGAGATAGATCATTGTTATAAACAATTATCATTGTATAAAAATCCCAAACTATCCATAAATAAGTGATTAGAAATAATTTTTATCCTCTTCCAAAACTCAATAATTCATCCACACAAACCTCAAACTATAAAAACTAGTTTCTACATTCATTTCAACAAACTATTAAAACAATTCACATATATTGACATCAAAACATTCCACTTTTCATTAAAAAATCATACAAGTTATATTATCTCCAAAAATAGGTAAATCATATATCAATGTATGGATTTATGTTGTCATACTTCTCCCCCTTTGACGAAAATATCCAAATATAAGAACAAAGTGGGTAAAGGGATCACATATCATAGACTTGAGTTGAGTGAGGTTAAATTACCATAGTCAACCTCATTATTTGAAATGTTTCCTTCTATAGTGGTTTAGTGTATATATAATCTAACTTATCTTTTATAGGAATGAACTCCATATCTAGTCCATTTTTTTTAAAATGTTCTTTGATAAAGTTTAATTTAATATCAAGGTGTTTTCTCATGGAATGTTGGACATGACTCAATGATAAGTTGATAACCCTATGATTTTCATTTCGAACAAGAGGTGGTAAATTCATTCCAACATTCAAGTCTAGTAACTGTGTCTTCATCCAGTTTAACTATGCTGTGTTATGAGTTATAGGAACATATTCTATGATATTTGTACTTAAATTCACATAAATCACCTTTTTAGTGTGCCAAATGATGCACATTTCACCCAATAATAAAATTCCAATTAAAGTGGATATTCTATCTGCAAAAATATATCCCCAATATGCACCAGTATAAACAAATGGATCAATCATTTATGTGCTATCATATTTTACACCGAAATTCATTATGCCTTTAATATATCTAAGAATTACTTTTAAATCCACAATATGAGACTCTTTTGGTGCACTTTGATACCTGGAACATAGTGTAAAAACATGCAATGAATTTTTACTTAATGTTGTGAGATATAATAGGACCTAAATTAACATTATAAATTCTTTAAGATCAACATAATTTCCTTTATAAAATTTTGAAAAAATTGTTCCAAGTGTAATGGGTGTGGAAATAGGCATTAATTCTTCTATTCAAAAACATATAATTATTTCCTTAGCATATTTCTCTTGAGAAAGAAAAAAATAACTTTCCTTTTGAGATAATTTAATGTAGGCAAAGTATTTCATCTCTCCCAAAATAGACATTTCATATATCTCCTCTATATCATCACCAAAATTTTCATACATTACATCATCATTTCCAATAGATATGATTCCATCGACAAAAATATAATAATAAGAGACATTTCTCTCTCATTTTTGATGTTGAAAATGTTGTCAACACTTCCTTGTATAAAATTTATATTTTTTTCCATCAGGTTTATAGCTTACAATACCAAAATCTAAGATCTTTTTAGAGACCATAAAAAGACGTATTTAACTTGGAAACATATTTTTCATCTTTACTAATCAATAATACACAAGTTTTCACAATATATATTTCTTATTCCTGATCTCCATTGAGAAAAGAATACTTGATATCCATTTGTAAGGTCTTATATATCCTTTGTGTAGTAATATCAGGAACATATTTCATGTTTTCAATTTTGGAAATTGGGGAAAATGTGTCATCAAACTCAATTCCCTAAACCAGGGAGTAGGCATTATAAATTATTCATTCCTTATTTTATACCTTTTCAACTTTTTCATTCAACTTTTTATGAAAAACCAACATTGTTCTAATCAAAATTTTGTCTCTGGGTTTTGGTACCATTTCCCATGGATCATTTGTATCAATTTAATATAATTCATCACTCATGGAATCAATATACTCTAGATATTCTAAATATAATTTAACAGATTTTGGATCAACCTATAAAAACAAAGTGGTATGTGAAATTTTCCTCATTTTCGTACATTTTTAACAAGTTTCCTTTGATCTCTAATGATTTTTTGGACCTCCACTTTCTTCTTCAGCCATGGATGAGAAGAATTCAATTGTCCACCATCACTTAAAATGGTTAAATCAACATCTAAATAGTATAAAACAATAATAATATCTCTTATATAAAAAAATTTCAAATTTGTTTAACAAAAAAACTTTTTCATAATTTTTACTTATATTTGTATCTATTATGACACCTTTCTATCAAAATATTCTGGCACTATGACCACTTCATAATTAAAAATATTTCTAATTTCCTTTATATAACACCTATATAATCTATAGGTAGGTTGGTTTCCAAGGAATATACCATCAACCCCACCTTTATCAAACTTATTTTGATTCTATCCTTCAACCTTCATAATATTGGGGAAACTAAAACCCTTATGTATTTCAATCCTGGGGTATCTTTATAATATATCTCATATATAGTCATATCATATATTAGACCCTAGAAACAATGATTATGAATGTGGATTGATTCTCTAAAATATTTTTTCCGAATGTATTAAGAACTATCATGTTCAATTATTATGGTCTGGGACATCTCAACCAAACTTTTACTTTTCCTTTAAAAAACACCATATATTGAGGTGAGTATAGTTCCCTAAATTAATAATTAATTATATTTTTTTCAACACAACCTTGTAGCTTTCAAGTTTTTTATTCACCACAATTATTAGTTTCAATATTCTTTATGGAGTATCCACATTCCTTTCCAGCAATTCTACGTTAATTTTTAAACATTTTAAGATCTCCTATTTTGAATTCACATGGTTCATCATCCTCTTATTAATAATTTCCTATTTTCAATAATTTTAACAATAAATCCATCTCTTTTGAAAACTAATTCATTTTCTATATAAAAAATCTATGAAACACAGAACAAAATGTGTTTTAATCCATCAACATATAAGAACCTTATAGATTTCAATTTTGAATTTTCCAAAGATAGAAAATTCAATGCCTTTAATTCAGAGTGACTCATAATTTACAATATCTATAGCCTTTCACATTTTTAAACAAATTTAAATATTAGTTTATATGTAAAAAACACCCACTATCTAAAATCATAGATTTCTCTTCATTTTAGGCCTTAAGAGTAGTTTCTAAAACTAAGGTATTTTCATCCAAATTTTTCTCCTTCACATGATGTTTTTTATATTATTCATATATTAATTATTGATATGGATTCATTATAAGACATCCTTTAGAAAGATTTTTAGGTTCATGACATCTTAGAAAAAAAATCGGTGATTGAAATATATTGTTAGTTTTCAAACTGGATTTTTCTTGTTTTCTCCATTGAGTGGGTTAACCCCCCAGCCCTACCCGCTCAAACATTACCTCCAACAACATCAGTATTCATTGAGTTGTAGATAATTGAACTATAAACTTTTTATTTTTATTCCTAAAGACTCCATGATACAAATAATACCCATATATCACATATTTTCCTATGTAATATTTATGTTATCCATATTTTTTATATATGTTTTAACATATTTATGAACACCAACCTTGGATACTTATTGTGAACCAAAATATATGTAGACTCCAGAAACATTCTTCTTCAAATTAGACATCTTACCAGTATTAATAGAGTATCCTATTATAGTGTTTTTTCATTATTGATTTATTTCTCAAAAATTAAAGAATTTTGAAGTCACATTTTTATCTACATACATAATCCTCATGATTTTATTCTTTTTCTAAAAATATTTGACCTTTTTTTTACCCTATAAGGATGATAATTTTTTATCTTTATGAGGTTTACATTAATAGATATATCACAAAATTCTTGAATTAAATTTTAGATATTTCAAATACATTTTTCAACATTAACTATTTTCTATTGTACAATGTCAAATTTTCTCTCTTTTACCCTGATATTTTAATCAATATTGATGTTGAGTTTTTTATCTTCATAAAGTAAGATCTTCATGTTTACAATATCTTTTCACAATATGTATTTTTCATATTCATGCACTATTTCTTGATTGAAACCAAGTGGAAAATAATTCTTTAACATATTATTTTCTTTTAAACTTTTATCATTTTTTGAAAGACATTATTTCAATTCTCTTTTGAGAATAAAATTTATCTTAATTTACTTTTGTTAGTATTTATATTCATTTCTTTCATCACTAGTAAACTCATTCACTTATTTAAAAATCATATTCTGAACACCATAAAAAATTATTCTGAACACCATAATCACTAGAATTTTCAACTTCCGCTCCAATACCATCAACTCTCTCACATTTGGAAAAAATATTTATGTTTTTATCTTTATATAAATTCTTATAATTTACTTTTAAATAAAAGGTTTATATTTTTTTATTATCATTCAATGATCTTCTTGAATTTCCATCTTCTTCATCAATATCTTCATCTTCCTTTTCCCTTGTAAAATTAAGTATAAAATTTCCAATGTCTTCACAATTAAAGAACTTCAATAGTGACTTTCCTTTATACTTATTTATTTTTATATTCACCTTTATAGATATTAAATACATGAATTCATGAAATTTTTTACACACATAAACTTCAATATTATAGTCTGTAAGTTCTTCCTAAAAAAAATTCATAGACATTCTCTACATAGGTATCTTTGAAAGAGATTTATGTATATTCATCTTCCTTAATTTCAATATATTTTCCTACTATAATTTAATATGTGATAATAATAATTTTAAAATAATATAAATATATAATTTCAAGATCAATATATTCTAATAATATTACCATGGCATAAAATTTATCTAGAATAATGTTTAAAATCCATTCCATAAGAGATGAATCTTCCAATTTCTCATTAAAAAAATTTGGTTTTTATAATGTCATTAACCATTATAAAGAACTCAAAAATGTATTCATAATATCCCATTATAATATATTAATAATTAGACATAATGATATGTAACATGGAATTATTCTCTTTTTATATTCCCTTCATAATTGTTTTTTTACTTTTCCTATATGCCTTTATCTATTCTAATTCATTTAACCATCATAAATTCCCTTTATAAGAGAGAGGATGGTATATAATTTGAATACCATCAAAAATTATTTATATTATTCATATAATTTTATGTTAAGGTATAACCCTCAACAGGAAGAGTGAATCCCTAGGTTGTAGCTTCCAGATCGTCCTAACCAATGGATAAAATATAAGGAAACATCCTTTCCTTTGAGATGATATTTATTTCCATAAAAACATTAATCAAATTACTATTAACTATGTTTCAAACATCCATGGAAACCTTATTATTCAAAATCTACACATTCTAGAGTCAATTAATCAAACCCCCCACTAATACGAATTGAACAGGCCAGTCAGGATCAATGTGATCACTGTAATGGATCATGAATCAGTGATTTGGTCTTTTTGTGTTCTTTTCATTAAAAACAACCTTCACCTCTAGTTATAGAGAATTAAATACATGAAAAAAAACACAATTACTCCCATGAGAATACACGAATTTATAAGGGTCATTACTCAATAAGTGTAGCTAGTCCTTTTATTGGTCTATAAATAATCTGAGATCACATATAAATTAAAAAGAAGTTTTTTTACAAAAAAGTGGTGTATCACTACTACAAATAGGGATTTTAAATGTTCTAAAAACCGTATTTAACAACTATAGAAAAGTGTTTTTAATCGTAGAGAAGATAGGGGGTTCCCTTTAACATTGATAAAAAAGTGATGATAAAGGGTTCCGTTTATCAGCTCTTTTTTGAGCGCTGATAAATTCCCACTTTATCAGCACTATTTTGAGCGCTAAAAACGGAAACCTTTTTTCAGCTCTATTTTGAGCGCTAATAAAGGACATGTTTCCTGATAAAACCATGAACTAGCACACCTGAGATAGCACCTGCACACACAACACCAAACCACACCTGTACACAAAATAGCTGCACAAAAAAACACCTACACACAAACAAAGCATAGAAAAACAAAACTGTGTGCACAAGATTTTCACAAACAATTCTATATTCATTTACTTAAAATCATGAATACAAAAAACATAGTGATATATACATTTAAAATAATTTTTTATATGGTTACATTTATAATTATCTATCAAAAGGTTAAAACATTAATATTTCATCCTTTTTTCATCTATGATCCCCTCTCAAAAACTTTCGTCCATAGAATTAGTTGCTGAACAAAGCATCTGAACTCAGGAAAAAAATTCCACCTATATTAGAAGACAAATATTATGTTAGTAGTAAAATAATGAAATAAATTGAACATTAATATGAAACAATACCTTAATAAAATATCAAATTTTAATAAAAAATACACATTTGGGTAGGTAGGGGCCATAAGACTAGATGATACTTGATAACTAACCTTGATATGGGTAGGTAAGCAGCCATGATAAGCTACTAGAGTAATGGAAAGGAAAAAAGTCGACAAAGTACAACAATTAATGATTTTCAGAGGTTTCCTAGTGTATGGACTTTCCCACTTTCTCTTCTTAGTCCTCATAGAGGAAGTAACTTCAAAATATAACAAGAGGCTCCAAAGGTGGTGGTGATGGAGGCATAAATGTTGTTTCCTTTGGATAAAAAACTAGCACATCCATGAGCTACATTTGACTTGGACAACCCTGATCATCAGCCTCTCAGTCACTTTTTGAACCAACATTGGCCACCGTGTCCCTGGGAAAGTAAACTAGAGGGGGAGAGGTGACCAAATTTTACCATCCACTTGAAATATCCAAGAGAAAAGGGCTAAAGGCTTGTCCCCCTGTAATGATAGTGACCTCCAAGCCCGTCCATATCCCACCATAGGGGGAGGGACCTTCGTCATACTCTAATAGAGTGATGGCCTATTTCTCCCCATTCTCCCAACCTGAGATCCTTCCACATTTCCCGCAAAGCATCATGTTCCCTAAGGTTCTCGAGCTCTATGAAGGGATCCCTAATTTTCCTTTGTTGATCTCGGAGTTCAACAATTCCCCAACACTCCTCAATCAAACCCTAGTATAGAATGTTTCCCATAGAGAAGACCATCGGTGGCCTCCTTTGATAGGTTCTTTTTCAGTTCATGGGATCTACAGGAGAGGTAAATGGTGGGTCTACTCGAAAACAGATGCATTTTTATCCATTTCTCATCAGAGGATGACTTAATCAAAGCTTGGTCTAGTGTAACTCACAGCTGCAATGGGTCCTGCATCTTCCTCCAAAGATGGTTTTATGACTTCCATATGAAGTGGGACTCCCCTTCGCTGGTGATCTGGGTGAGTTTCCATAATCTACCCCTTCCTTTTCAAAATCCTTCGATCATTAGGATGCTTAGAAACCTTGTAGGGGGTATTTAACCTCAGATCACCGAACCACTGATGTGTGACATCCTATTAATCCTCATGTGTTCATGGAAGTGGATTCCTCAATGAAGCCTCCTGAGTTTATTTAGATTGCAATAGGAGAAGAATATCGGTGTAGATAGAAGGTCGTGTATGAGTTGTGGGCTGACTTCCATTTTGGTTGCAACTATTTGGGACACTCGTCGGTGATATGTAGATGTGGATCTAGACACCATATTTCTACTAAGAATAATATGGTCCTAGGTGAGTTTATTGTTCATGATATCCCCTCGAGGTTTTATGGCAGTGGCCAAAATGCAGAGGGTAAATTGGATACTCCCGATCAATCTCACTTCCAGGGTACTAGAAGTCTAGGTTTTCAAGAGGTAGGCAGGGGGTGTCCAGGCAAGGAGTGGGGAGCCTTATCGGCATTGAGGCATTTGATTGTGTTGTATGGGATTTAGGTGATGGATCTTCCAGTGGTTCTTTCCTTAATGCAGTTGTGGAGAGCTAAGACTCTCAGTCTCCCACTCAAGGTGTGAATTCCCAACTAGATAGAAATATTAATTCAGTTGTGGAACGCATTTTCTCTCCTATTTCTGAGCCTCCAGGTGAAGAAGTCATGGTTCCAAAGGAAGCATTGGTTTCTCATAGAGGGATTTAAACATTGATGATACAATAATATTTCATAGTGAGAAGGATGAACCACCATGGAACATATTGCAGGAGGTGGCCTTGTTGATTGGTGTGATGCCTCCACATAACAAATGGAGGCTTGAGGAGGGGAGTGAGGTCAGGCCTCCTGGAATTCAATAGGTGCGCCAATTATCTACAGTAGTGTCTCAACCTGGCAGTGGGAGTAGGGATGAGGGGAGTTTCTTAGGCCTCTTAGACCCAAACATTTTCTATTCAAAACCCTCATCCTATCAAAAGGTTGTGTGTATAGGGAAGAACATGAAGAGCCCCTGTGACATGGGAACTGTTTTGGGCCGAGGCCCCCACGGATGGCCCGGGAGTTGAGTTGAGGAACTGTTTTGATAGTCTAGCTATTAAAGATCTTGTTGTGTATCATGAGGAGTATGATTTAGGTGATGATAGTTATAGCCGACGCTCAGTGGACAATTGGGAGCGTTTCGAAATGAATGGTCCTAAAATCCCTTGAATGAAGAAGGGACTAAAAGGGAAGCATGGCCCCATGAAATGCATTGTGGTCCAGGGGAAAAACCCAAGGGATGTAAAAACTATTCGTACATGACCAAACCAATGGAAACTAGGTCGGCCAAGAAAGGAGGGATCACAAAAAGAAAATACTTAAAATATGGGGAAAGTGGTGATCCAAGCATAAATCCAAATGTGATGGAAAAGAGGTATAGGAGTGTCTGGAGGTCATATTTCACTCCATGGAAGAAATGATTTAAAATGTCCTTCGGCCCAATGCCTCAAATGAGAAGATTGTACGAATTTATCATTATCTAAGATAGGGGTGTGTTATAGTCTTGGCCTTTGACAGAATGAAGCACCACACTATATTCTTGGAGAAGTGATGTGATTTTAATGGGCTGTTGTTAATAGAAGATTATTTTGGGATCTATCACACTCCCAAATACCTCTAGCTATATTTACACTTAACACAACACTCTCTTGAACTATATGGTCAAATTATTCCTCTTCTAGTTGTCCCAGTATTGGAATGTGATGGGAAACACCACCATAATTAGATCAGATCCCCCACCGACTAGAACTTCTTTCACGGGAACCCCATACCTTGTTACCAAATCTGTTGGAACCCTCATTGTTGATGCTTTTGGATATCAGGGCCTCATATGATTATAAGAAATATATAGATCTGTGGGTCTTCTAGAAGATTGTTTTTCATCTGGAATCTAAATTTTTAATGATATCAGGGCCCTTGTGTGGGGGAAGAGTGGGAAATTTCATCTGAATGGATTGAACTATCTCCCAAAGTGGTATGATGCATACCACTTGTCAGTTAATACATGTGGATAAAACACCCTAACATATGGATAAAATATAGTCTTATGCTACAGAATCACCCTTTAAATTATCAGTAATTTCATAGGTTAGTGCTCCGTATTGTATAGAAAACTGACCATACATGTTCACTTTTCTCTTGATCTCCAAGTTCTTTAGTGTGATTAGACAAACCCCACAGATACTTTATTGAAATTTCTTGAACTTGCAACTTGGAATGTTGTGAGTATTAAGTAACTCATATCCCTCAATGGGGGCCCCCATCCAACCCCACCACAGTTGTGAGGGGGTTAATTTACTCATCATACATTTTTTCTAAAATCACTGCACCATAGATCATCTTAATGTCCCATATACTGATGTCAAACTCACCATACATAAAATGAAATGTGTTCATACATTGACTCTATAAACTGAAAAAGTATACCATCAGAATTTTGTTGCAATAAGTAAAGGTTTGGTAATCCTAGATAGATTCATAAAATTCTATCTTTTTTAGCTCAACCACAAACTCTAGGGTAGTACACTGAACCAAGAAGGGACAACCATAGTTCATCCCAAAGGTTACACCTGATTGAATAACACAGCCAAATAACCACCCAAATGTAAAGACCCGCAAATTTCAAGGAATTTTTTTTTTCTTAATTTTCTTTGGAATTTTACAAGAGCGCATCTTCAGACGGCACCTCATTCCGAGGCCCGGTGTGCCCGGAATCAATTTCCGAAGTTTGGCTCGGGTACGTTCAGTGAACGGACGAGCAGGTTTTTCTATCTTTTGAACCGGTGCCCGGAATCGAATTCTGAGGGCACCGATGAAATCGCAGCGCCGGTATTTGCTTAGAAACGCCTCTTCCGGAGTTGCGTTTGCTCAGACGTGGTTTTTAAATTTTGGGGCTTTAAGACAGAAATAAAATAAAATTTGTGCGACAACTTTATTTTATTTCACTTAAGCTGCTTGGAAGTCACTTGGAAGCCACTTGAACTGAGTTAAAGCGGATAGGGTGCTATCCGGAAATATCCTACCCACTTGGTAGGATATTTGTGAGGCAGGGCCCGCACGAGCCCCGCCGTTTCTTTCTCTAAGTAACGCACCCGCGAAAACCCGTCAAAGTAACTGAAAAGTCAACCGACGCGTTTTCTTTATTTCTTAACAGACCATTTAATTGGGCGGTTTATTTCGTGAATTAAATGGGTTGTTTCATTCGTTGAATTAATTCAACGAATTTAATGGGTCGTTACTTACGCGTTTTGCGTTTGTTGGCAAAATAATAAAATAGACAAACTTGTCTATTTTGGAGGATCCTCCTTTTGTGCGAGATCCTCTAAACCTCCACTCTCCCCGCGAAGAACGCGAAGAACGTGAAGAATGCGAAGAACGCGAAGAACGCCGGAACTGGAATTCGACAACGCACGATCCGCGACGTCAACAAACTTTTCCGCGACCCTCTCCTTCTTCTTCTACGACGCCTCTTCTTCCGCGGCGGACCTACGATCAGCGGTTAAAGGTGAGAATCGAATCTTCTAATTCTCCCCTTTTTATAATTCGATATCAACGGATTTAAATTAATTAAATCCGTTTGATCTGGATCTGGAGATCGTCGGCGCAACGTTTTTCCCGCGGTGCGACGAACGTCTCCTCCGCAACGACGCGACGATCCCCTCCTTCCGCGACGAGCGATTCCGCGACGACCTCACGTCCGACGATGAAAAGGTAAGGGTTGTTGGAGTATTTTATTCCCCGTGTTTATTCTTTTAAAATAAAGAACCTGATCTCCGAACAATTTTAATTTAATTAAATTTGTTGTTGATTATTTTCTTTTCCTCCCGTTGTTTATGACTAACGCGGAGGGTGCGGATCTAACGAACAAGACCCGGCAACCCTCCGCCGATCTTTTGTTGTGCGGATTTGGCGGACGACGACGAACCGTGCGGCAAGGGCGATCCGTTGATCCCGCAGTGAAGATCGGCCCCCGGGAGGAGCAACGGCGCAGACGGGAGGCAAAACGGGCCACCGGAGCAACTCCGGCGGCCCGCGGAAGGCGGCGGCGGCGCCGGCGGCCGGAGGCGGCGGCGCCCGGCGCGCCGCCGTGGAGGAGATCCGCCGCGGCTGAAGCCGCGCGGAACCGGGGAGGGACGCGGCGGCCCGGCCGCGTCCGCGTGACAGGCGGCCCCCCGCGGGGCCGCGTTCCACCTAAGCCGCGGGTCAAACCTGCGGCGCCCCTTCGGCCGCTCGGCCGAAGCCGAGCCGGCCGGTCCGGTCAGCCGGGCCGGGTCGGGCCGACCCGGTTCGGGTCGACCCGGTTCGACCGACCCAGGGGTGGTTCGGGCCGGGTCGCCCCGGGCCCAGAACCCCCGTTTTCGGGCCTTCTTCGGTCCTTTGCCCATATCTTGGGCCTGAGACCTCCGATTGACGAACCGTCAGCGGCTACGCGATCCTTGGATCGATACGGTCATTTCGGTATATTATACTCAAGGTTTCGGAAGACTTTGGGTTCGGCCGGGTTGGTTCGTACACGAAACCAACCGGGCCCTCGGAGCGGAAACGCTCATAACTTGAGCTACGGGCGTCCGATCGATGTACCGTCAGCTGTGGTAGTTTCCTCTAAGTGAGACGGAACTTTTGGAATACTCCGCCCGAGGATCGGATACAGGCGGAGTACGGTCGGGTTGGTTTTTCCCTAAAAACCAACCGGGCCCCTGGGACGAAAATGCCAATAACTCTCAGACCGGGCGTCCGATTGACGCGCCGTCTGTTGCGTTGAGATCCTGTTGTCGATACGGAACTTTTGGATACATCATATTCAGACTACGTGTCAGTTGATGTATCAGCCTCTCGGCTCGTGGAGCGGACCCTCCTAAATGAGCTTGCTGTGTGCGGGAACCCTAGCGCTGGCTGTGACTTCGACGACAGAGCAGAGATCCTCCGTGGACTGCGACGACGGCAGAGTAGAGATCCTTCGTGGACTGCGGCGACGACTGTGCAGAGATCCTCAGTGGACTGCGTCGACTACTGCACTCAGCGATCCTATGTGTATCAGTGCTACAGGTTCTGTGTGAGCCCGATCCTATGTGGGTCCTTACTACCGGTTCTGTGTGAGCCACTGCCTACAGGTTCTGTGTGAGCCCGATCCTGTGTGGGTCTTTTGCGGGGGTTAGTACCTATCGATCCTTCGTGGCTCCGACGACTTAGATGGATCAGTGATCATCTTTGACGTCATCTGAAAAAGTATACCTGGTTGAGCTGAATCTTATGTTACTCTCCTTTGTGGATTGTGTTGAACTATCCTTTGTGGATTTACTGTTTACTCTCCTTGTGGATTTGAGTCTTGCTTTCCTGCGTGGATTGAGTTGTTCTTGAGCTCGTGAGCAGAGCTAGAATTGGGGACTTAGGTATATGTATGGGCATATACCTAAGTCGAGTCAGATGTTACTTCGTGATTGCATCTTTCTTTTGGGCTATATCCTTTGTGGATTTCGGGAGACCTTCGGGGGTCTCGGGGTCCTTACTGAGTAGCTTATACTCACCCCTGCACGGGCTATGCCCGCACCTTGTTGTGTTGGATGCAGACGACGGACAGCGCTGATCACGGTTGGGGCGTGGAGCAGGACGGTACCTAGAGGTGGACCACTGGGCGGGACGTGCTCGGAGCGGACGTGGGACCCGAGGAGCCTGGAGGTTATCTGTACCCACCCTTTAGGTGGGATTGCCAGTGGACGACACGAGGCCGCCGTCTTTTCTTCAGTTGCTGTTCTTTTCCTTTTCAGTTGTACTTTCTGTTGGGCTTGTATTCCGGCCCCCTTTACTTTTCTGCACTTTGTAGTTACTTTCCGCTTGCTGACTCTGTGGTGGTTGTTACTTATAAAGGCAATGCCTTCCCTGTTTACCGGGATTTACGCCTTGGTGCTAGTCGCCAGCCCCTGGCCTATGGAAGGCGGGCTTGGGGTAGTCACGGCATGGGCCCCGAGGTCGGGTCGTGAAAAATTGGTATCAGAGGTGGTCGGTTCTACCGTAGACTCTGATCGTCTTTTCTTTCTATATGAAGCAATAGTGTTTAGTGTATTGAGTGTGGTTATCAGTTCAGGGAGCCCAGTGTTGGTGCGGCGGCCGACGTATCCGTACACCAGGACCCTGACTCCTGATTTCCGACTTAATGCATGAAAACATTGATTACGTGTGTGTTTCAAGTTTTCTTCGTGATTGCTTGTGTCAGCTCACCGGGTATACTGATCTGCTTTATGAAAGTCTCAGGTTTTCCTTGTGATTACTTGTGCCATCTCACCAGGTATACTGTTCTGACTGTGGTGCTCTTGTTCTCCTTTTCAGGATGGCCCCGCGACGACAGCCAGCTAGGGTTCCGAGTGTAGGGCGCGACGGCAGCCCACCGAGCGACGAGGCCTCGGTGCAGGGCCCTTTGCCAGCAGTGGCACCGGCGGTAGCTTTACCCGCCGAGCCACCGATGCTGCTAGTACCAGACGCCGACGATGCACGTCGCCTCAGGGAACTGCATGAGTTTCAGAGCCAGCGACCGCCCAGGTTTCGCGGTGAGGCGGACCCCCAGGCCGCCGAGGACTGGCTAGAGGCGGTGGTACGGATCTTTAGGCTAGTGAGGACACCAGCGGATCTCATGGTGATTCTCGCGGCGAGCCTCCTGCAGGCGGCGACAGGACGATGGTGGAGCTTGATGCTCCAGGTTCACGATGAGGCATCCTTGCTCTGGACGGACTTCGAGAGCCTCTTCCGCTCTGAGTTCGTCCCGGCCACCCTCCGAGCGGTGCGCATCCAGGAGCTTCTCCAGCTGCGCCAGGGCAGCATGACAGTCGCTCAGTACGCGGCGAGGTTCACTGACCTATCTCGCTACTCGACCGACATGGTACGGGACCCCTTCTTCCGGGCCCGGACCTTCGAGCAGGGCTTGCGACAGGAGATTCGGGCGTCGCTGATCTCCCTCAGCATTCCGACCCAGGCGGGAGTGCTGGAGCGAGCCCTCCTGATCGAGAGCTTCCTGGCAGAGCCTTCTTCAGCGGCGAGACCTAGCGCAGGGCGGCAGGTAGCTGAGTCTTCGGCAGCAAGTAGCCGACGGATGACTCTCGGGTCCAGGAAGACCAGACCCCCACGCAGACGGCCTCAGGACACCGGCTCAGCAGTGCGGGGCACACAGCGGAGTGCCAGCCTTCCGAGAGGCAGGCTGTGCTACTCCTGCGGCGGGCAGGGTCACATGGCTCGTGACTGCCCGACTCGCCGATCAGAGGAGCAGCAGACGGTGGAGGGGCCACCCAGGCAGAGGCAGAGGGTCGACCGTGGCGGTCCGCAGGGAGGAGGCGGACGTGGCAGAGGAGCTGGCCGAGCAGCGGGTGGTGGGCGACGCTTCCAGGATCTACCCCCACCACCACCAGGAGGGCCACCTCGACCACAGGGAGCTGGTGGGCAGGGACAGGCCCAGCTCCAGGCAGTGGAGGCCTACGACCCCGACATGCCAGAGATGATTCGAGGTATGATCTGTGTCTATTCCACCCTTGCTGCAGTACTTATAGACATAGGGGCGAGTCACTCTTTCATAGCCTCTGCCCTTGTTCGGAGCTCGGAGATTCCGACTGAGCCGTTGGCTCGATCCTTACGGCTAGAGACTCCTACGGGAGCAGACTCGACGATTACGCACTGGTGCCGGCAGTGTGAGCTTACTCTAGGAGGCGAGAGCTTCGGCTGGGATCTCCTTGTAGCGGCGTTGAGTCCTTACGACGTCATCTTGGGCATGGATTGGCTATCCACGGTTCATGCCCAGATCGACTGTTTTAGCCGCAAGGTGTGATGTGTTCGCACCGACGGGAGCAGGTTTACCTTCACCGGCGAGAAGGGAACCTTTGCAGCACAGGATGGACTTCCGCGGAGGAGAGTGCAGCCCATCTCTCATCAGTTGGCTAGCCTCATCCTAGGAGCAGTGGACGTGCGGAGTCCATCTTTTCCTGCAGTGGTGGACCAGTACGTGGACGTCTTTCCCGAAGACGTTCCAGGGCTACCTCCTCGTAGAGAGGTAGACTTTTACATCGACTTGTACCCCGGGACAGCCCTGATATCTACTCCAGCATATCGGATGGCCCCCGCCGAGCTTCGGGAGCTTCGGGTACAGTTGGAGGACTTGCAGAGCAAGGGGTTTATCCGACCCAGTGTTTCACCCTAGGCTTCCCCGATTTTGTTCGCCAAGAAGGCGGACGGGAGCTTGCGACTGTGTGTCGACTATCATCGCCTGAACCAGGTGACAGTGAGGAACAAGTATCTGCTGCCACGGATTGATGACCTCTTCGATCAGCTCAAGGGAGCGCGGTGGTTCTCGAAGATAGACCTCCGGTCAGGCTATCATCAGCTCAGATTTCGAGACGAGGACGTGCAGAAGACGGCCTTCAGGTGTCGGTATGGCCATTATGAGTTCTTGGTTATGCCGTTCGGCATAACCAATGCTCCAGCAGTGTTCATGAGCCACATGAACAGGATCTTCCAGCCATACCTCGACCGATTTGTCGTGGTCTTCATTGACGACATTTTGGTATACTCGACGATTAAGGAGGAGCATGCCTACCACCTGCGAGTTGTGCTAGACACGCTCCGAGAGCACCAGCTTTATGGCAAGCTCTCAAAGTGCCAGTTCTGGTTACGTGAGGTCCACTTCTTGGGGCACGTCATCTCTGAGGCGGGAGTTGCAGTGGATCCCGCGAAGATCGAGGCAGTGCTAGCTTGGGAGCCACCCAGGAGCGTGACGGAGGTGCGGAGCTTCTTGGGCCTAGCCGGATACTATCGGAGATTCGTGCCAGACTTCTCCAGAGTTGCGGCACCACTCTCAGCGTTGACGAAGAAGGGGAAACCCTTCGTGTGGTCAGACAGATGCCAGCAGAGCTTCCAGGAGCTGAGGCAGAGTTTGACCAGCGCACCTATCTTGAGGTTTCCTGAGGAGGGAGTTGGATACGTAGTTTACTGCGACGCATCAGGGACTGGACTCGGGTGCATCCTGATGCAGGAGCGGGCCGTGATCGCCTACAGATCACGTCAGTTGAGGCCGCATGAGCATAACTACGCCACTCATGACCTGGAGTTAGCAGCAGTGGTCTTCGCTCTGAAGACTTGGCGGCACTATCTGATGGCCGAGCGCTTCACAGTCTTTTCTGACCACCAGAGTCTCAGGTATATCTTCTCTCAGAAGGACCTGAACCTGAGACAGTGGAGATGGCTTGAGTTCCTCCAGGACTATGACTTTGAGATAGTCTATACTCCTGGGAAGGGGAACGTGGTAGCTGATGCCCTCAGCAGGAGGACGGGCATTCAGCTACTTGAGGAGGTGACGGAGCAGCTAGCCTCCTTACAGATATCCTTCGTGGATAGAGATGGAGCAGCCTTTCTTCAGTCTCTCACAGTCTCTCCTCCACTTCTACAGCGGGTCAGAGAGGCTCAGCGTGGGGACGCTGACTGTGAGACCCGGCGTGCACTGATATCCTCAGGTCAGGCGCCTGATGGTTTCTCCCTTGGAGCAGAGCACGACATCCTTTTCAGAGGACGTACCTTCGTACCAGTCGCTTTACGAGAGGAGGTGCTGAGAGAGTTTCACACTTCTCCCTTGGCGGTGCATCCCGGAGTGGCGAAGATGTACCCGGATCTCAGACGACAGCACTGGTGGCCGGGCATGAAGAAAGCTGTGGCAGAGTTCGTTTCACGATGCCTCACCTGCCAGCAGGTGAAGGCAGAGCATCAGGTACCAGCAGGCTTGGTACAACCCTTGGAGGTCCCGGAGTGGAAGTGGGATGGCATATCTATGGACTTCGTGACTGGACTTCCACGCACTTCCAGGGTTCACGACTCCATTTGGGTGATTGTCGACCGACTCACCAAGTCGGCACACTTCTTACCCATCAGAGAGCAGGGCTCAGTGGAGATCTTGGGACGTCTTTACGTCCAGGAGATCGTACGGCTTCACGGTGTGCCATCTTCTATCGTCTCCGATCGAGATGCTCTTTTCACTTCCCGGCTTTGGAAGGGGTTGCAGGAGGCGTTCGGGACGCGGCTCCATCTGAGCACAGCCTTCCACCCTCAGACGGATGGTCAGACGGAGAGGACCATACAGACACTCGAGGCCATGCTCCGTGCATGTGTTCTCGACTTTGGTCGCAGCTGGGAGGACCACCTACCCTTGGTGGAGTTTGCGTACAACAACCGCTACCACTCCACCATCGGGATGGCACCATACGAGGCGTTGTACGACAGACCCTACAGATCACCGTTGTGCTGGACAGACCCTGGGGAGTCAGCACTCGTGGGACCAGAGATGGTCCGAGCCACGACAGAGAAGGTCCAGATCATCCAGGAGAGGATGAGGATAGCTCAGAGCCGGCAGAAGTCGTATGCCGATAGGAGGCGGAGGCCACTAGAGTTCGAGGATGGCGACCACGTCTTTTTGCGTGTCTCACCTCGACGTGGTTTACGGAGATTTGGCCGAGGCGGCAAGTTGTCTCCACGCTTCATCGGGCCTTTCCAGGTCCTCAGCAGGATAGGAGAGGTGGCTTATCGCCTGGCTCTACCACCTCAGTTGCACCGGGTGCACGACGTCTTTCACGTGTCTCGGCTGAGGAGATACGTGCACGACCCGACGCACATCATCGACTTTGGGGAGCTGGACGTGGACGATGGGGCGACTTTTGCGGAGGTCCTAGTGGAGATCGAGGATCGACAGGAGCGGGTCCTACGTGGGCGGTCGATTCCTCTTGTGCGCGTCAGATGGCAGCACGGGAACCTCCAGGAGAGCACTTGGGAGCAGGAGGCTCAGATGCGTGCTCAGTACCCCCATTTGTTCCCCTAGTTTTTGATGTATCTTTACGGGGACGTAAAGCCCTGAGGTGGGAGTAATGTAAAGACCCGAAAATTTCAAGGAAATTTTTTTTTTCTTAATTTTCTTTGGAATTTTACAAGAGCGCAGCTTCAGACGGCACCTGATTCCGAGGCCCGGTGTGCCCGGAATCAATTTCCGAAGTTTGGCTCGGGTACGTTCAGTGAACGGACGAGCGGGTTTTTCTATCTTTTGAACCGGTGCCCGGAATCGAATTCTGAGGGCACCGATGAAATCGCAGCGCCGGTATTTGCTTAGAAACGCCTCTTCCGGAGTTGCGTTTGCTCAGACGTGGTTTTTAAATTTTGGGGCTTTAAGACAGAAATAAAATAAAATTTGTGCGACAACTTTATTTTATTTCACTTAAGCTGCTTGGAAGTCACTTGGAAGCCACTTGAACTGAGTTAAAGCGGATAGGGTGCTATCCGGAAATATCCTACCCTCTTGGTAGGATATTTGTGAGGCAGGGCCCGCACGAGCCCCGCCATTTCTTTCGCTAAGTAACGCACCCGCGAAAACCCGTCAAAGTAACTGAAAAGTCAACCGACGCGTTTTCTTTATTTCTTAACAGACCATTTAATTGGGCGGTTTATTTCATGAATTAAATGGGCTGTTTCATTCGTTGAATTAATTCAACGAATTTAATGGGTCGTTACTTACGCGTTTTGCGTTTGTTGGCAAAATAATAAAATAGACAAACTTGTCTATTTTGGAGGATCCTCCTGTTGTGCGAGATCCTATAAACCTCCACTCTCCCCGCGAAGAACGCGAAGAACGCGAAGAACGCGATGAACGCGAAGAACGCCGGAACCGGAATTCGACGACGCACGATCCGCGACGTCAACAAACTTTTCCGCGACCTTCTCCTTCTTCTTCTACGGCGCCTCTTCTTCCGCGGCGGACCTACGATCAGCGGTTAATGGTGAGAATCGAATCTTCTAATTCTCCCCTTTTTATAATTCAATATCAACGGATTTAAATTAATTAAATCCGTTTGATCTTGATCCGGAGATCGTCGGCGCAACGTTTTTCCCGCGGTGCGACGAACGTCTCCTCCGCAACGACGCGACGATCCCCTCCTTCCGCGACGAGCGATTCCGCGACGACCTCACGTCCGACGATGACAAGGTAAGGGTTGTTGGAGTATTTTATTCCCCGTGTTTATTCTTTTAAAATAAAGAACCTGATCTCCAAACAATTTTAATTTAATTAAAATTGTTGTTGATTATTTTCTTTTCCTCCCGTTGTTTATGACTAACGCGGAGGGTGCGGATCTAACGAACAAGACCCGGCAACCCTCCGCCGATCTTTTGTTGTGCGGATTTGGAGGACGACGACGAACCGTGCGGAAAGGGCGATCCATTGATCCCGCAGTGAAGATCGGCCCCCGGGAGGAGCAACGGCACAGACGGGAGGCAAAACGGGCCACCGGAGCAACTCCGGCGGCCCGCGGAAGGCGGCGACGGCGCGCCGCCGTGGAGGAGATCTGCCGCGGCTGAAGCCGCGGCGGCCCGGCCGCGTCCGCGTGACAGGCGGCCCCCTGCGGGGCCGCGTTCCACCTAAGCCGCGGGTCAAACCCGCGGCGCCCCTTCGGCCGCTCGGCCGAAGCCGAGCCGGCCGATCCGGTCGGCCGGGCCGCGCCCAGGCCGGACCGGACCTGGCCTAGCCGGGTCAGGCCGGGTCGGGCCGACCCGGTTCGGGTCGACCCGGTTCGACCGACCCAGGGGTGGTTCGGGCCGGGTCGCCCCGGGCCCAGAACCCCCGTTTTCGGGCCTTCTTCGGTCTTTTGCCCATATCTTGGGCCTGAGACCTCCGATTGACGAACCGTTAGCGCCTACGCGATCCTTGGATCTATACGGTCATTTCGGTATATTATACTCAAGGTTTCGGAAGACTTTGGGTTCGGCTGGGTTGGTTCGTACACGAAACCAACCGGGCCCTCGGAGCGGAAACGCTCATAACTTGAGCTACGGACGTCCGATCGACGTACCGTCAGCTGTGGTAGTTTCCTCTAAGTGAGACGGAACTTTTGGCATACTCCGCCCGAGGATCGGATACAGGCGGAGTACGGTCGGGTTGGTTTTGCCCTAAAAACCAACCGGGCCCCTGGGACGAAAATGCCAATAACTCTCAGACCGGGCATCAGATTGACGCGCCGTCTGTTGCGTTGAGATCCTGTTGTCGATACGGAACTTTTGGATACATCAACTTCGGACTACGTGTCAGTTGATGTATCAGCCTCTCGGCTCGTGGAGCGGACCCTCCTAAACGAGCTCGCTGTGTGCGGGAACCCTAGCGCTGGCTGTGACTTCGACGACAGAGCAGAGATCCTCCGTGGACTGCGACGACGGCAGAGCAGAGATCCTTCGTGGACTGCGGCGACGACTGTGCAGAGATCCTCAGTGGACTGCGTTGACTACTGCACTCAGCGATCCTACGTGGATCAGTGCTACAGGTTCTGTGTGAGCCCGATCCTATGTGGGTCCTTACTACCGGTTCTGTGTGAGCCACTGCCTACAGGTTCTGTGTGAGCCCGATCCTGTGTGGGTCTTTTGCGGGGGTTAGTACCTATCGATCCTTCGTGGGTCCGACGACTTAGACGGATCAGTGATCATCTTTGACGTCATCTGAAAAAGTATACCTGGTTGAGCTGAATCTTATGTTACTCTCCTTTGTGGTTTGTGTTGAACTATCCTTTGTGGATTTACTGTTTACTCTCCTTGTGGATTTGAGTCTTGCTTTCCTGCGTGGATTGAGTTGTTCTTGAGCTCGTGAGCAGAGCTAGAATTGGGGACTTAGGTATATGTATGGGCATATACCTAAGTCGAGTCAGATGTTACTTCGTGATTGCATCTTTCTTTTGTGCTATATCCTTTGTGGATTTCGGGAGACCTTCGGGGGTCTCGGGGTCCTTACTGAGTAGCTTATACTCACCCCTGCACGGGCTATGCCCGCACCTTGTTGTGTTGGATGCAGACGACGGACAGCGCTGATCACGGTTGGGGCGTGGAGCAGGACGGTACCTGGAGGTGGAACACTGGGCGGGACGTGCTCGGAGCGGACGTGGGACCCGAGGAGCCTGGAGGCTATCTGTACCCACCCTTCAGGTGGGATTGCCAGTGGACGACACAAGGCCGCCGTCTTTTCTTCAGTTGCCGTTCTTTTCCTTTTCAGTTGTACTTTCTGTTGGGCTTGTATTCCGGCCCCCTTTACTTTTCTGCACTTTGTAGTTACTTTCCGCTTGCTGACTCTGTGGTGGTTGTTACTTATAAAGGCAATGCCTTCCCTGTTTACTGGGATTTACGCCTTGGTGCTAGTCGCCAGCCCCTGGCCTATGGAAGGCGGGCTTGGGGTAGTCACGGCACGGGCCCCGAGGTCGGGTCGTGACACAAACATCTAATTTGATATAGAATTATACATTTTTTATCTACAAATATGGGTTTCAATCTCGAAATCATGTTATAACCCATTACAATCAATCCACATAGGAATCAAAATTAAGTGCATGACTTGTTCAAAGTCACGTGATCACATGACGATAATAGGATCACATGATCAAATGAACCTAGTAGATTTATACGATTACATGACCCTTGAATCGTTATGAGATCATATAAATAATAAAAGAATACATGAATCATGTTTTAAGTTAATTACTTTAATTATTTTATTTTTTATGTGATTTGATCATGTGATGAGATAACACGATCAATTCACATGAAGCATTCAAACAAACGAGCTTATGTGACATGATCACATAAAGAGGCTTAGGTTAAGTAGAGTAAAAACTTAAGAGTTATCATAAAGCAATGAAATATTGAGTCATAAGTGAAATAAATTTCCCATTACTCTCCTATCTATATGAAATTTCATGGAATACCAAGAGTATCATAGAATATTAAAATGAGAATAAAAGGCCCAGGGAATCAGTCAGGTATTCAATTCCTTATAAAAAAATCCCCTTTTCTTCTTCTGGAATTTGAATGTGAGGTGTGTATACATCTTGTAATTGATGTGGTGTGGGTTCTATATGAGGTGCATAGGAACCCAGATTTTGATGGGCATGCATATGTATATATGAAGCGGGTTTATTTGAGAAATTTTTGAGATGCAAGATCTATGGACAATGATTTCACTATGCAAACATCACGATTACCTCTATGATTGAGCAGACATAGCGTCGTTGCTCTTCCAGAAAAGGAATGTATCATGGAAAGAAATCTTATAAAATAAACTAAGCCTATAAGGAATAATGAAATTTAAGTCCACATTTCATTATATAATTTTTTGTTAAAATATACATTTTATATCATAAAACTACCTATACATCATTCCAAATGGATTCTTTATTCCAAATATAAGATAATAAACGAACTAATGATTCCTTGTGCACTTTACTACTTTTGGTTGATGACTTCTTAGATGGATTCAAATGCCTAAGAATTTCATTGTGGGTTTGAACATATGGGTCAACATCGAAACTGTTATGTAAAATGTAAAGGTGGGACTAATCCTGATCTCTAACATTGATTGGCATAACCTATCTTCTTGAAATTCCTTCACCCTAAAGTTGAACAGTGCGATGAGATTTAGTTAGTCTAATGATTTCCACACCAGATAGGTATTCGGTATATAATTTAATGACTTCCTCAACAATATATTGATCTACAATACAACCCTATAACAACTTTGATTTTTGACATAGCCTTTCAAAATCATCATATATCGTTTAATGGTGTACATCCATCTATAAGGTACATGACCACATAGTCGAATGTCTCTCACCAAATGAACCATCATATCAAAGAATGTAGGTGGGAAGAAAATTTCCAATTTACATAATATGATGGAAATTTCTCTTTCCATAGTTAACAATTTCTCAAGGTCTATAAATTTTCTACATGTATCTTTGAAGAATAAATAGAGTTTCATTAATGTATCGTAGACATTCATGGGAAAAATGCAATGTAAAGCTATAGGAATTAGATCTTGCATCAAAACATGGAAATCATGTGATATCAAACCCTTTAACTTTGAATATCTCATTGACGAGATGTTCTTGATATTTGATGAATACCCCTATGAAACCTTTATGTTATTCAAGAAGTTTCAAAACAGATATCTCTCCTTCCTAGAAAGAGTATAAGCAGTAGGAGGAAGAATGTTCATTTTTCACCCTTCAGTGGTGCTAACTCTTCTTGTATTCCCATCTTAACCATGTCCAATATAGCGTTAATTACATCCTATGTTTTCCCAAGTGCATTTATAAATTTGTCAATAACAATATCGCATAAATTTTAACATGCATAACATCAATAAAATTTCTGGCATATAGACAATTCTAGTACGGTAATTCAAAAAAACTGATCTCTTTTTTGAACCGGTTTCATATGGTTTTTCAAAAACGGTTTACCAAAAGTAGTGTCCACATGTATTACTTTCATAAAAAACTGATCACCTTTTAGTGGAGAAAGTGTTGTATGTTCTTCTGAAATTCCATCGAATGATGTCGTCCAATATCAGTACTTATTTCGTCAGGGTATAAATATGCAATGTCCAAGAAACATGGTTTTCGATGAATGTTTCAACCTAATTGATTGTGTACCTTGTTCTCAAACTGTACTCCCTTGAGTTAATTTAATACTATATCCTGAAGAATTCCCATTAGCAGGAATGTCATTTATCATCCCTCACAACATGGCTCTAAAAGTGAAATATTCATTTTTGTAAGCATCATACAACGTAACACCTTAATCCAACAATAATTTCAAATCCTCGATCAATAGAGCCAAATAAATATCAATATCATTACTCGTTTGTTTTGGCCCTGATATAAGAATAGATAAAATGATGTATTTTCATTTCATGCATAACCACGGTGGTAAGTTATAATTTACCAACATAACTAGCCATGTATAGTGACTGCTACTTTAAAATCCAAAAGGATTCACTCTATCTGTAGATAAATCAAGAGGAAGGTTTCTCATCTCTTTTCCAAATTCAGGATACTCATTATCAATTCTCTTCCACTGAGGAGAGTCTGTCAGGTGACGTAGTCTCCTATCATTAATTATTGTATATTCATGCCATGTTAATTGTATTGTAGTCTCCTCACTTTCAAATAGGCGCCTAAACCTTGGAAGTATTGGAAAGTACCATACAACATTTTTAGGACTGAATTCATCTTTCTTGTATCAAGAAGCACCACATTTTTGGCATTTTTTAAGGGATTGGTGGTCCTTGAAAAATATATACAAAAATTCAGGAAGGAGTGAATTCTTTCAGAGACCATACCCATCGATCGTTGCATTCGTTTGGCATCATATGTTCGGCTCAGGATCTCATTATCTTCTGGGAGCATGTCATTCAGGAGAGAAAGTAGTTTCATAAAATAGGCGTCAATCCACCAATTTCCTGCTTTAAAATTATACAGCTTCCATGTGGCTAACAATGATATATATTTATTGCAACTAGAATTCAATTGCGTCTTTTCACAAATCTTTAAATTCTCAAACAATTTTTGGAAATCACATAGTTTATCTTCAATTGACCTTATCATTTCCTCAATATGACCTTCATCATCATTCACATCGGTAATCACATCCTATATATGATCTTCATCATTGTTCATGGTTGTAATCATATCGGATGATCCATAAAACGCAGTGCTATCCCATCCACTACCAACATTCGTTTTTCCTCACGTTTATTCAAACATGTATAACTTCGATCGATTCCATGACACATCATGCATTCTTCCAACTCTTCTAGACAAATTTGACTTGAATAACAATAGTGAAAACATGGAAATAGAATTTGAGAAGGGTCATATGAATGAAATTTTTTAAACTTGATAATATCTTTCACTTCATCTTTATACTCATTAGGAAACTGATTGGAATTCATCCATTTTTTATTCATATTCATCATATTTGATATAGTAATATTAATATTTGAAAAAATAATTTCACAAATGATGTATAACTAGGGTCCTCATCCAACTATAATCAATGGAACTAGCAATGGTAAACAATACCCTTACCTCTCTATGCATTACTCAGGACCAAAGTAAATCGCACACATCGTCCCAACCACCTGATCAATGGAACTAGCTTTGAGAGGGCCTTACACTAGAATGTGTTAGTCTCCCACATGTGATCTATATGAATTTTTGTAAACTAGTTTTTTAGTGTATCTCTAGAAACATAATGTCTCTAGTCAAGAACTATGGTACTAAAATAATAGATGGTATGATTTTCAATAGTGTGCTTTTGGGTGGAAGGATTCATTACATATATTGTTATGTTTATTCGACTAGTGTGTCTATAAAGTGTCTCATAGAGTCCTCTAGTGAAGTGAATTTCTAATATTTAGTGGAATTTCAATAGTAAAAAAGTGGTGGTGCCATTGAAATGGGTAAAGTTTGGATTGATATTCAACGATGGAAGAACTACAACATGGAAAACCAATAACATACCAATCATTCCAACAACCGAAAAACCATAAATACACACAACTGTGATCACAATCGCAACACCATATAAGCCAAACAATCACAATTTCATATTTTTCAAAGCATCAATTATTCAATTATGTTTGTTAATTCAAGGATTATCACAGATGTTTTATCATCTTGGGGAATTCATTTATTATTCAATATACATAAATTACCAATTTTTATATTCAAATTTTCAACAGGAAACAACAAACATGAAATTAATTCAGTACACAAACAAGGACCACAAATGAACATGATTTCCAGTGGGGTGTTAAGCCCCTACATTTCATAACATAACCATCAATATCAAATAGTAATAACTTGCGAACAAGAGGAAACTAATGAGTAAAAAGAGAAAACTCACCACAAAGGTGTCGTTCAACGCACAACATAGTTGTGTTCACGGTAGAGGAGAGGCACGTAGCAGAAGATATTTTCAACTAAAAGGAAAACATAAAATGAGATCTCATATGTTAAAATATTTTATTGGCCAATAGTGGGATTTTATTTTCCATCTATGATATCTTATTCCTATTTATTTATTGTTTGTGTATCTGCTATTTTCCTAGATGTTCAAATTATGAATGAGACATGTCTTCTTTTCTGGAGAAAGTTATGTTTTAATTTACTCTAATTTAGGGGTAAAATATTCAACATTAATTGTACTTTTTTTTTCAGGGGATCATTTCTATCCCGTAAGGATCATAAACACCTCTTAGGTTAGTGGAAAGTCAGGTCAGTTGTTGGTTATGATACCCATCTGGGACGTATCATTACATTTCCAATTGTAATTGAACCATGCCCATTTTAATATAATATTGGGGGGGTCATACACTAATATATATAAGGAATAAGCGATGTAAAAATTGTCATAGGCGCTCCAATACAAGTTATGAAAGATGAAACATACACCAGGTGAGGGAGAACCACCCAAGAGGGGAGGAGGGGGAGGTTGTCATAGAACGAAGGGATTATAAAGTTATGTTTTTTCTACATTATTAAAGTTATGATTTTATCTCATAGATCATGACTGATTTTTGATGATTTTTCACTATTGAGAATATTTTTGTCATTGATACACGTATCCTAATTTACCTAAGGGTGAATATCCTCCACCAACTCAATATTACTTCTACCTCCCAAAACAATTGATCACCATAATAAAAATCATAATACATTATATTAATCTATTAAAATTATTTAACATAAATTGTGTGGGAAGATCTATGATTACCACTTTGAAAGGTTTTCATTTGAAGAGATAATGAACAAGATGTTCACAAGGGAAAAACAATTTTAGAGTTATAGGTTGAGGCCCAGGATCTTTTATCTCTAGGGAAATTAGAAAAAGGTATTTGAGACCAACTCCCTACTAGTCAACACATGAACTAATTTAAAAACTGAGGAAATCCATCCATATAATTTAGTTTAATAATTATTTGTGGCTTCACTCTTGAGATGAATCGTTTTGCACTAGAATAATATATATTAACTTATACTTTTATAGAACAAACAATAAATTGGAAAAGTAAATGGTGTGAGATCATGTTTGATCTCTTATTGTGTCGCCTAATAAAAATATCTCACCCTATAATCCATTTAAAGAATAATGTTATAAGTATGGAAAATACTAGTCTTAAAATAAATTCCAAACTATCGTATATTGGATCTCCTCTATTAGATAGAAAACAACAGATGTCGTTGTTTCTTCTTCAATTCTAAATAAATGAAATTATCCAATGATTGACTACAAAACATCTCCCATGACATCTATAGATCCTCATAATCACCACAAAACAAGATCCATCCCTAATGAATAGATACCATAAGCAAGATAATAAAAAATGAAATCCAATGTTCCTTTATATAAAGAATCAAAATAAAAGAAATCTAAAAATCCTCTAACCATATCTATATCTTCTAATTAGGGATATTTCTCTAATAATTAAATAATAACTAATGCTAAAACTCCCAAAATTAATTACTCTTAGTGTTATCCTACTTAGGGATCACCCTTATATAGTTAATTGAAGTATCCTGAATCACCCCACCCAACTCAAACACAAGTATAATTATCTTACCATAAAAATACATATCAAAATGCATGAAACAATACATAAAAAATTGGTAATGGTTTGAAACCACCAACCTCAAAGTAGAGGAGGATGATTCGACAGCCGGAGGATGAGGAGGAGGAGGCAGCGGTGGCTGAGGATGAGGAGAAGCAGGGTCACTGAGGAGGAGGGATCTCGATATATGAGGAGGATAAGGTTGCGACTATAGAGGAGGAGGATGTTCGTAGTGGAGGAGGGATCAAGACAGAGGAGGAGGAGAAGGCAGCGACGATGGAGGAGGAGGAAGAGAGTCGCATCGGAGGAGGAGGACAAGGCAGCGGAGGTGGTGGCAGCGGTGGCAGTGGAGGGGGAGGAGGAGGAAGAGGATTCATGGTGCAGGGTTCAGCTTCCATGAAGGATTGAACGCGTTCAATGAAGGAGGGGACTGTTTGGGTTATTTTATAAAAAAATTCTCGAACATTTATCAACACTAGTTAAAAGTGCTGATAAAGGTTTGTTTTATCAGCACTAAAATAAAAGTGCTTATAAAATATACCTTTATCAGTGCTTTTTGAGCGCTTATAAAGATATGCCTTTATCATCTCTTAAAAATTGATGATAAGGGACCTATTTATCAGTGCTAAAATGTTAGAGCTAATAAATAGGTAGTTTATTAGCCTTAAAAAGCACTGATAAAACAAATATTTATCAGTGCTAAAATTATAGCGCTGATAAATACATATTTCAGCAATCCTTTTTAATTATATATATATATATATATTAAAAAGTATTATATATTTATTAATTAAGTAAATATAATAAATATAACAAATATAACAAATCTAATAAATACAATGAATTAATCTAATAAATATAATAAATCTATAATAACCCTTATTTTTTAATATAAATATAATATTTTTATATAAATTAATAATAAAAACGTTTATCTCCTCTGACAATAGCACTGATAAATGTAAACTTTATCACTGCTAAAAAAATCACTGATAAAGGGTACACCAATATCAGTTCTTGTTTTAGTGCTGATAAAGTTTACATTTATCAGTGTTTTTAGCTAGTGCTAATAAAGTCCCACCCATTTATTAGTGCTTTCTGATTAGCGCTGTTGAACGGTAGTTCTTACCTTCCCCTAGTTTATGGTAGTGTATATTCATCACTTTAACATATTTTTTCCATTGATATTTCATATTCCACTTTCAGGGTTTATATGGTGAAATATATTTTTAAATAATTAAATATTCTTTCACCAATAGGTTTCAATAAGTTAGAAATGTGATTCTAAAGTTTATTCATACTTTCAATTATATAAGTTATTTTTTATTCTTCTATTTCTTATACAATGATTATAATGATTAGATTTTAACTTTTTTGTAAACCTTTTAATCTGGTACTTCTTCATCGAGTTCTTGATTAGTTGGAACATCATCATCCAGATCCTCACTTCTTCATTCGGTACATTATTCATCTGGTACCTCTCAGTCCGACACCCTGTGTCGAATGCAATGAAAAAAATATCTCTCAAGCTTCTTGGTAGGTACCTTATGAATTCAATAACATAAACCCAATGAAATAAATTCCCTTTATACAATCACAATTTCTATGAAAAATAAGTGAATACTAAGAACAAAAATTTATAATTTCTCACTTGATTCATTCTCTTGTCGACCACCTTCAAGGCCTTTAAATAAATTAGTGGCAACAAACATCTTAAGAACAATCCCCAAATCTCAGTGTCAAGGATCTTCAATGATTCCTGAAATATCATTTATAATATTGATCTTTAATACATGAATATTGATTCATTGAACATAATTATTAACATCATCATAATGTATGACTTTACATAGTCATTCTAAATATCCTCACACCTCTCTAGTTCCTATTCACAAGAACTCCCCATCTAGTAATTCTCTTTCCTGTATTCCTTTACAAGGATATTCCTCATCCAAAAACCTCTTATCCTATGAAATCGTGTTTTATTTTTGGATAATATATATATGTTTCCTCTATCTAAACAATTTGGAGTTACTTTTTTCAAAACAATCAATGTTTCGTTTTCTCATAACTCTTTCATGAAGAAGTAATGTTACTACAACTCCTTCCCTCAAAAAAACTCAACTAAAATTAGGAATACTGTAGATTAATTATAGTGTCAGATACTTTAAAAAATATAAATCCATTTCCTAACTTTATTTGTTTGAAAATCATAGTTTGATATCCTTGTGAATACTTTTGGAAAAAAAATTTGTCTGTTAATTGATCCAATCACATCATACTTCTCAATTTGGTTATGTTTCCCTATAACAACATATGTACATATATAATATATTTTTTCATATTTATTAATATTATTGAATTAAATAGTTAAATACCCTATAAATATGTTATCTAATTATTAAAATCAATAAGGATATGGGATTATTAAACTATTTTCATATATAGTTTCATTTAATGTATTAATCTTTAAATTATATAATTTTAATTTAAAAAAACTAATTTCAATTTGGAAATAATTATTTTAAAATTATCTTATAATGAATTTTTGAGAATTTAATCAAAATATTGATGAATAGTAAAAAAATATTGCATTTTATTGAAAATAATATTTTATTTACAAAGATTAATTATGGTTTGGATTAGATATAAATTTTAATTTGTCAATTTTTATTTAAAATAATTCAATTATGGTTTTTGAAATGGATTAATACTTTAATTTGGTATGAAAAAATTTTAAATTTAAAAAATATATTTTTTATGAAAAATTGTTCTTTATTGTATTATTACTATTTAAATTTAAATTAAATTTGGGAAATACTATGATTTGATTTTTGAAAAATGGATTCCATAAATAGAATCAATCGGTCTAAATTTAGAAAATTGGCACCATTTATTTCTATAAAATTTTAATAGTAAACTTATTAATTAATATTACCACGGTGAAAGGTAAATTGGGTAATTAAGGGTAAATATAAAATGATAAAGACTATAAAATGACCCTAACACTTTCCCAAATTAAATTGGATGACTAAGTTTCATCCATAATTATAAAGACCTAAACCTGTACTTATGGATTTAGCACTAAAACATTTTGATTAATTTTATTATAAAATTTAATTGAAATATACACATTACAATATACAACTGAGGTTATTTTCTATTCTATATTCTAGAGAATTTGAAAGATTTATTAAATTTATTAGTGTTTAACAAAATTAAAATAAAATAACTAATTTTATTCATGTGTGCTAACTCTGTAAATGAATTCATTTTTTATAGAAATTATAAAAGGCCAATGAAAATTATTTTAAAATATGGGATGTTGATTAAATTCCCTCTAAGGGGTTTTAAAACAAGTTAAAATAATTTTATATATACTATTGTTAAATGAAATATTGTAAAACATTATATCAAAAATAAATATTTGATATACAAAATACTTTTCAAAATATTTTAGAAAGACATATCATTTTGAAAATTCATTAGAAAAATAAACATTGAAATGAAATCAGATACCTCTTTGAAAATTATTTTAAAATAATAATACTTTTAATGATTAAAATGATACATGATAAATCTTATAAAAACATCGTGTCTATGAAGCAGTATCACAAGATGGAAAACATCCCATTGAGTTTGTGGGTTTACCCCACATTCCATGTTATATCCTTTGATAGGAAATTGAAAAATATAAATTCAATAAAAAATTCTTTTGAAGATATTACATTCTCAAAAATAGCCCATTAAAAACATGTTACAAAATATAAATACTAAAACTATTTTCAAAATCCTAAAATAATGTTAATATCCTCTGTACATCGTCAAAAACTATTTTTGTAACAAAAAACTTGAGAGTTTGGTGAAATAAATGTATTTAATAAATTCACAAGCATAACATAACATTAAATTGAAATCATAAATTTATTATAAATTCATGTAATTTTAATGATATGAATAATGCATGGACATTCCATTTGAATAAGAAACATCAATAATTTTAATAAAATGATAAATGTAATAATGTCAAATATTTTTAAGATGGTTTTCTAACATGAAATATATAAATTCCTTTGGAATTAATACTTATTAATAACATTATCATTAGAATATAAAAATAATTACATTAAAAATTATAAATTTTGAAGACTTTAATTTTTAGAATGTAAAATATTGGTTTCCTTTGAAAACATAAAATCTATAAAATATTTAACACCCTTAATAATCCTTGAATAATCTTTTAAATAAGAAAAAATATTAATAAATATTTGAAAATAATTCCTTGATTATAACTTTGATACAAAAATATTTATAAATGGATTTTAAAATAAATTACCCCCTTACCTTAAAATTTATAGATCAATTGTTTGTCAAAATGGAAGATGGCTCAATTTACCTTTCTCTATTCTTGGGATCTCTCTCTTCCATGCTAGAATAAACAAATAGCTCTTAAAAAAAATGAATCACATCAAACTAATGATTTATTTCTATTTATATATGTTTATTTCACTGCATAATATATAGATATATATGGCAGAAAATTTATTCATAGACCAATTGATAATTTTATAAATATCAATTCAATATTTCTTAAAAAACAAGTCGATCGTATAATTACTTGAGAAATTAATACTAAAAGATAATTAAAATACAATATTTTATTTATATAATTAAATCTTCACTGTAAACAAAAAACAAGAGAATCGAGGGAGGTCTTGATTATGTGATGTAGAAATAAGGCCCATCGAACAAGCATAAATTTAGATTGAGAATTTATATTATATATATCACTTCATTCCTAGATTCGACGAAATAAAAAATATATACACAATAAGATATTAATTCTAATAGCTACATCCAATTATTATTCATTTGGTTTTTATTTTTTAGTCAAATACTGATCCTTAGGTTTTAGGGAATCAAGATAATGCCCACCTAAATTTTTAACAAATGATAGATAAATCATTTTCATTTTAAAATGGAATTAAAAATAAAACTGTGTCTAATAGAGACTTATTTTAAAAATTTGATACTGGTATAAATCTATGGTGAAGAGAAATGTCAACCAAAATGATTAAGGAGGAAAAATCTAGAATGTGCCAACCGAAATTTTTAACAAACGTTCAAAAATCATTTTCCAATTTTAAATCAAATATTGAAAATGAAAACATTGTAGAGACACTAAGATGAATAAAATATTGATCAAAAGAAATAAGAGACTTCTGATGAAAAACATTTATTTTAATAATAAAAAAATTAGATAATTCAAACACTAAAATAATATTATGCTTACTCGATAAACTGAAAATTATGAAGTTGAAGGAGGAAAAGGATGATATCTTCGTCGTAATCAACTGACAATCGATTTCCCCCAAACCATGCTCAAAACCATGTTCAAGTCACCCTTCAGCATTCAGAATCTATAAACCCGTTTGAACCTCCTAAAAGTGAATACCTCACTTAAATCTCCATGAAATGAAGCCCTTGTATTTGATTTCCTCTTACCCTCATTTTGTTTTTTTTTAATTATTTTCATTTTTTTTATACATTATTTTTATATATTAGAAAAAATGACAAATTAATTAAAATTATTATAATTCATATATATTTATAATTTAATACATTTTATTATGAAATATATTACCTTTAATGTTTAATTTATTTATTATATTATTATTTTCATAATTTAAGTTTTATAATATTTTAATAATTTACAATTGTATTATGCCCATAAGTTTATATATTTTATAAAATAATCTACCTTTATTATTTATAAAATAATAATTTACTAATTTTCATTATTATCATAATTTCATATATTTCATAATAAATTATGTTGACTTAAATACTCCTAATTATGAATATTCAAATATTGTTTATTTTAAATATTTTTTAATAAATTATTTTATATCTAATATCATAAAAAGATAAATTATAATTACTTTAGATAAATTTAAGTATTTAAAAGTTATAAATCTGTTCTAAGTGTTAAATTATAATTTCGATTAATTATTTAATAAAAAATATTATTTTATGATTCAATAATTAAATAAAATTATATGATAACAAAAATTAATTAATTAAAAACATTTTAGTTTTAAAATTGAGTTATTATATTAATACATTTTTCAATTTTTTTATTATAACATGTAATTAAATATAATTATTTATAATAATTTTATAATTTCTTTTCATATATACTTTTTATTTGGTTATACAAAACACATATTCTAAAAATAATAAAACAAATATATTTATATTAAAATATTCTTGTTGGAAAAATAAAACCCCGTAAAAAATATTGATTTATAATTTTGAATATTTAACATAACTAATAATTTATTTATTTTAATTTTTTACATTTATAAGCAATCCACATAATAATATCTTCCAATATTTGGTAGGTTACATTCCCCCACCCTGAAATGAATTTCACCCTAACAATTTATTGTTTAGATTTATGAAAATTCTGAATTTCCATCTTGAGAATTAATAATATCTAGATCTTCTAGGATAACATAATTATCTATATGTATAAAAGAAAATTACTTCGCTTAAATATTTACTCAAATGAAAAAACCTTATCTCTATAGTTTTCTAGAACATTCCTCTAATTCCAAATGTAAATACCCTAACTCACGCTTACGGATTCAGTAATAAAACATTTTGTGTATTTTTTTAGAGATAACTCAAACATATACAGTAAATTATAAAATTGAGGATCTTTTCTGGTCTAGGTTTTGGTTAAATAGAAAAACTATACAATTTATCATATTTTTACAAATATAAAATAAAATACATAATCTTCTTCGTATGAGATAACTCTTTAAATGAAGTAATCAATAATATAAATTCTAAGAGATCTATGAAAAATATTTTTAAACATGGGATGAGTATTAAATTTCCCAGTACGGGGTTTTAAAATGATTGAAATTTAGTTTTATTAATACTTATTTCAAAAACACTTTTAAAATTATTTATATCAAATATAAATATTTGATATATAAAATAATTTTTTAAAACATTTCAAAAATACTTATCATTTTGAAAAATCATTGTAAAAATAAACTTTGAAAAACATTAGGATTCTTCCTAGAACATCATTTGAAAATAATTATACTTTTATATATTAAAAGTATACTTTAAGGGTCCTATAAAATCCTTGCAGCCACTTATCAGTCTGAATAGTGGGACGACATCCCGTTGAGGACGTGGGTTCACTCCCCATTTCTCATTATCACATTTGACATGCAATATCCAAATTTAATTTTAAGAATTTTTTCTAAAGAGACATCCTTCTAATAAATAACCAATTAGAAAATCCAAAAATATAAATACTTGAATTATTTTAAAATAAAAAAATTAATATCCTCTATACTTTATTAAAAACTAAGTTTTTTACAAAAAAAATATATGGGTTTTTAGAAATCCATGAATTTAATAAATTCAAAGGCATAACATAAAATTTAATAGCAAAAATTATTTTTTTATAAATTAATGGAATTTAAATGATATGAATGATGCATGTCCATTCTATATGCATATGAAACATCCATTATTTCAATAAAATGAGAATTTTAATAATGTAAAATAAGTTTAAGATACTTTTCTAACATGAGATAAATAATTTTGTTTGAAAGTAATACTTATGAATAACATCATTATTAAAATATAAAAAAATATACATAATTATATCTTTTGAAAACATAAATTTTAAAAAAATAAAATTATGTTTTCATTTGAAAATAGATATTCAATAAAATATTTAATACCCCTCAAAATCATTGAATCATATTTTTAATAATCTAAAAATAATAATTATATTATTTTTGAAAATAATTCCTTTATTGGATTTGAAACATAAATATTTATAAATTAATTTAAAAAGAAATTACTCCACTACCTTAAAATTTACAGAAGAATTGATCATCAAGCATGGAAGATGACATTATTCACCTTTATATATTTATCCCTCTCTCTCTCTTCTACACTGGAACTCAAAATCGGCTCTTAAAAAATGAATTACATTGAAGGAAATATTTACATAACTTTATAGATGATTATGTCACTACATATAAGATATATTTATAAATACTTATATACGGATGAGACATTATTTGTGGACCAAATGAGACTTTGATAAATCTCAACACAATGATGCTTTCAAAATAATGTGAGAATAAATATGATTGAGAAATTAATAATGGTAGATATTTGTCATAGAATATTTCATTTATATAATTATATCTTCACCATAAAAAACAAGAATATATATTAATAGATATCTTGATTATGCGGTCTATATATAAGGCTTGTCGAGAAACAAAAAATTTAGATTAAAAAGATATTTAATTTATACATCATTTCTAGCTAGATTATATGAGATAAAAAATATATACCTAGAAATATATTGATTCTGATATCTGCATCCCATTATTACTCATTTTATTTTCATTTTTTTAGTCAAATCATAATCGTTAAACTTCTGGGATTCGAGGTAAAGCCCACCTAAAATGTTTAAAGACGTTATAAAAAATTAATTTTAAATAAAATTTCAAAATTATACTATTTAAAAAGGAGATTTATTTCATTAATATGATATATATATAAATTAAAGGTGAATAAAAGTGATAGAAAAGCTGGTCAAGGAAGAAAAATCCATAATTATTCAACTGAATTTGTTGAAAAACATACAAAAAATAGTTTTCCGATTTTAATTCAAATATTGAAAATAAAAACTATGTAGAGACATGAAAATGAATAAAATATTGATCAACAACAAAATAGATTGGCGATAAGAAAAAGGTATTTTAATAACCCAAAAAATGAGTGGATTATGATCCCAAAATAATAAAATACTTACCCGAAAAAATGAAAAACACAAAGGCAATGAGGTCTCTGTCATGAACATCTGATAGGTGATTTCCCCCAAATCAGGCCTTAAATCCTATTAGAATCCCTCTCTGATATTCAATATCCCTAAACATGATCTAATTTCCCATAACTGAATCCCTCACTTGATTCTCCTAGAAATGAAGCACTTGTCTTCAATTGCCTCTTATCCTCATTTCATTTTTTTTATTTTCTATTTTTATACAAATATATTTATATTTCAGAAAAAAGTAAAATTTTACAATAATTAGGATAATTCATAAATATTGACAATTTCATGCATTTTATTATAAATTATTTTAAATTTAATATTTTATCTATTTATTATATTCTTATTTTCATAATTTATGTTTTATAATATTTTCGTAATTTATTATATTATTATACTAATTAGTTTATAAATTTTATAAAATATTCTTCATTTAATATTGATAAAATAATAATTTAATAAGTTCTATAATTCTTGTAATTTCATATATTTCACAACAATTTATATTGATTTAAATATTCATATTTATGAATAGTTAATTTAGTTATTTAAAATATTTTATAATAAATAATATTAAATTTAAAAGCATAGTCGTGACCGCATTCCGGGCGTGCGATAGGAGGATGTCATAGAGGCATAATGCTATAATTCAAAACACATTCCTCAAAAGATAATTTTGTAATCGAAATGATTCTAGATAGGAACTAGGATAGGTATAAATCCTTCCTATAAGAACATTTATGCATATATGTCATCTCAACAGGCCAAGTATAAATGATAGAAGGAGACAAAAAATCCATAAGAATATAAGAGACCCCTATCTAACCGCTATAAGGTTGGGTTCAGGTATATGTCTCGGTTTCCCATGTATAGGATAACAAATTTCACTTTAGAAGTCATATTCATTTTGAATTTGTTCTTATTAATTTATATGAATCGCTTTAAATGGACGAATTATGTGGATTTCTATTTCTAATCCATATGGTCCCATACTCATTATGAACCAAAATATGGAATCCAAATATCTTATACCATAACAAGTTCCATCTGAGGACACCAATGGTCCCTGGCTCAATGCGCCATTATTGACTGCTTAAGGTGTTTGCTTTAACATTTTCAGGAAAACACTATTAGGTAACGTTAGGTACTTTAAGTATCAATTAGGTATTCTAATCCCTGTAAGAAAATTAAGCACAATTCAATACATATTCAAGGCACTGTAAATATGAAACAAAAAATGCACACTGATAATAGAAATGGCATGAAAAAATTCATGTCATATTTATCCTATTGTTCTTAAGATGATGCATGTACTAATACAAAGCCCTCATTTTACTAGGCCTAGATAAGGAAATCATTATATCAATAATTCCCATATCAATTACATTATAAAACAAGTGTGTCACCCAATAGTGACATCGTATCAACTATAAATGACATAATTAATAAATGCAATTACCCATCCCAGGTAATTTGTGTTTCTCCTATATATGGGTTAGCTATGTACAGGAACAGGGTCAATTCAAAATCCCATTAACTCCTAGTCTACTATATAATTCCAAAATGGTAATAAAAAGGGAAATTTATCTCTGATACCACTTTGTAATATCCCAACCTTGGGTCCACTTAAACCGTGCACTGATTCGGTGGGTCACCTGACCTCAAGCATACCTCCTCGTATGCCATAGGCAGCCGAATAGAAGCGAGGGTGTAAAGGTAGTATAGTTGGGAGACTATACCCTATTATCATAGTGGAATGATGGATAAAAAATAAACATACAACATCATAATAAGATAATATTTACCGATATAATCAATAAACTTCGGAATAAAAAATAAATAGTTAGAATAATTAAGCAGTTGAATATAATAACTGGAAAACTAAATATATATATAAAAATCCACTATGTAGAATCTTATATACAGATGAATGGAAAGGTGATATAAAAAGTATGTAATAGGAGAATAGGTATACAACCATCTATATGAAAATTAATAAAATAATCTTCACTATTAGCATCATGAGAATATGCTCGGTCTTCTACTTCTAAGCTCAAACTATAAGAAAACATATCAACAATATGTTGAAGGGTGATTTCCCTTATAAATACCTATAGACATATAATCTTCTTGGGTACTAGAGGCATCTCGAGTATGGTGTGATATAAAAATATTAGTAGTCCACCACCAATGGTGTCTACGTGAAATCCAAGAAGTTATCATAACTAAACATTGTGCAGGTATAATTGGAATAGGAAAACAATGCTGAAATAAATAACCAACCCAATCAAGTTTCTATTGGACACCTGGTGGGTCTACTAACATCGACTCATGGATTTAATGGATGCATGATCAGTTACTCTATATATAGTAATATTACATATATCATTTATTTATATATTTCCTCCACCTATATAAACTATGTACATTTGGACATAAGTGTCCATATAACTAGAATACTAGTTGTTAGCTGGACCGAGACGTAACTCAGATATCCCCGACTTTTGTAACAAGCCTATAATACCAAGAAACAGGTTAAATGCCCAACAACCCAATAAGAGTTAGGTAAATCATGCATGACACTCAAGATGGTGAGTGAGTTATTATGACATCACTCAAATAAGGGATGCGGCGTGTAAATTCCAATGACTAACTACTGTTAATGGAGTGAGATGTCATGTTTAACACTCGATGTAAGGAAGTATAATACCATAATACTCAATAGATCCCTTATCATTGTACCATATCCATAACAAGGAAAAATAACATTTATTATTAATCATGAGTCAATACATCTCATGTAATTCAATATCCAAGTTCCCATATAAAAATAACTAATCTTCATCTTTTTAATTATAATCATGAAGCAATACCTCCAATACATCTCATTTATCACGCTCAAAATATATACCATGAAAATAAATCAATTAACACATTAGATTAATCATGAAGTAATAGGCATGTCCATATCTGCCTTATAAATCATCATATTCAATACACTTAATGGAAAGAAACTGTCATGAAAAATTCTTCCCATGTAGTAACCCATTTAATTTATTAAAGAAATAAAATTTCATTTATAAGGATCAATGTGTATTACCCCTAGTTTGAGGTATATAGCCTTTGTTTATGCCTATTAATGCGTTAAATTGGATGGGTAATTTTTGGGATAGTCTGGAAAGGTTTTGGGAAGGTTTGGAAGCTTTTATAAGGGTTCATGGTTTTAACACAGTTAGTGGAAACCATGGAAAAAAGTTAGGTAACCGTGCAAGTAGAGGTAGAGGGTTAGGGGTTGGTGAAAAATTAAGGTGTATAGTTTACAAACCATTTGGCTAGCCTAGGATAACTATGGTACTTGAGATAATGGGATTCCATATGGTTAGAATATGGTTTATCCAACCATGTGGGGAACCCTTTGGTGTAGTAGCAGTTGCACAGTTAGCGCACATTTTTTCTAACCATGCGAGCAAACAGTGACTATCATTAAAACGAGTTTTTTTAAATGAAAAGGGATAAGGAATAATCCCAAAATCCTCATTTCTCCTCCCATATGAACCCAAACAAGGATTTCTTATTTTCAGGGTTTAGGGATCTTCTTCCACTCATTTTGGAAAAAATAGAAGGGTTTTCATGGTGTAGTAAAGGTAATTCTCCTCTGATAATTATCCTATCATGGTAGTTTCTTGGTTTTCCTTAGATATAGTTCTTTCTCTATCTCTCTTATATTTCAATATATACACCCATCATGTGTAGATATTTAGTTTTGATTCCTAAAATGATTATATTTCTTATTTTTCATGTTATCTTAAGAGATATAAGGTGTTTTTATGGAGGTTTCGCCCAGATTTGTGGTGTGGTTATGCATTTGTTGATTTTTCCAATAACCAAAGGTCATTGTCTTCACTATCATCTCCTGTTTTATGAAACTAGAAGGATTTTATTTAAAATTAATTGTTTTTTCATGAAATTGAGAATTTTGTGATCTGAAAAGATTTTTTGACACCTATTTTTCAATTTTTATATATTTGGGGGGGATTGGGTTATTATTTTCTAATGTTCTTGATGTTGGATTTTAAAATGAAAATTTTATAACCATTGGGATGGAAGATTCTGGGAAAATTATTTTCTATAATTGTTTTCAATGAAAAAGGTTGTTTTATTGAAATGAAATTTGGAATGTATGTGGCTTAACAGAATTTTCAATAAATATTGATTTTATTGAAATGGTTATGGATTATGTGGGAATTATTGATTTTCTTAAGGGATTATTAGTCTAGAAATTGTGTGTTGATATGGTTTTGGTATATAATGATTATTGTGATCGTTGGATTATGTGGTCTAAGAATGGGTTAGATGAGATGGATAGAGGGTGTGAAGGACCACCATCAAGTATTGGAATGTGGGCATGAAGTACCACAATAAAAAGGGACTGGGTTGGATGTGATGTTCCACCATTAGTAGTAACACCGATATAGTGTGAAACATTTTGAGTACGGTTGTGGTAGGCATGCAGATACAAAAAATTGATTTGGTTATGACAATATGTAATGATTAAGGACATTTTGGGATACATTCCATGGAATTGTGTGGAATTGGGTGAATTTCCTTAGGTAAGGATGTGTTTGGCTTGTTGTAAATTGTTGATCTTTTTTTAAGGAATTTGTATAAAAAAATTTATATAATTGTGCTAACTTATTTTATCCTAGTGGAGTGTGTAGGGAAATCACTTGGGAAAAACATAATAAGTATTATTAGTCATCCCCTTCTTTAGAACTATGGTTCTTTTGCAGATTTTGTTTTTTAAGACATAGATAATGGTAAATAATCTTCTTATTTTTGTCGCAACTCATGATGCTTGAGTGGAATTATGGTTCTTGGAGCATGAATCTTGGTGTGGATCTAGGGAGTTGTTTAATAGCTTCCTTGTAAGTTTTTTTTATTCTTCTATGTGGTACTCTAATAAGACTATTGTTGTTCAGTTGTATTGGTATTTTTGTATTTTCAGAATGTGATACATTGTTGGCATGCATCATGTAATAGTAATCAGTAATGGTATGTTTGGATGGGTACTTTCCTTGATAAGGGAAAATGAACCCCCATCATTCATGAAGACCTAAACATTTATTACCAGCCTTTAGTGCCTTGGGGAATATATCCAAATTCCAAGTTGAATATCCACCTAAACTCAAGCTAATGAGGAGGGGTGGGATGTTACAAGTGGTATCAGTCTGTTTGGTCCATGACTTACAAGTGAGACTCGTAGTGTTTAGATTCTTTGACATTGATTCTCGGTCTTGAATTTGGAATTAATTATTGGTTTATTCCTTGAGATGGGATGGTATAAAGGTGTAGGATTTTTGTAACATGAAATGTATATAATAAATGGAATTAAAAAACCCTTTTATGTTGAACATCAAGTAACCAGGGTGTTTGGTACATAAGTGTTTTGGAGACACTTATATGCATTGGAAATCTCATTTTAATGGTTGTAGACAATAAGATATGAATGGAATGCATGGTACACATTAATTCCCACTAGGATTTCATATTTCATTTGGAATAATGATTTATGTAGTGGTATGAATGTGAAATTTTTTGAAAATAATGAAAATGTATTCCATTTTTTTATTTTGAAAAGCGAATGGTTGTGGTATTTTGAAAATGCCAGATTATCAAAACATGGTGGAATTTAAAAGAATTGTTTGAACATTGAAAATGTGGAATTTTGGAAATCATGGTTGTGATAGTTTCAATGTGATTGAACTTGAAATTATAGGCCTTAAATTTCTAGGGAGTGAGACTTATAGTGATTCTTGTGTTGATAGAAATGGAACTAGATAGATGTAATAGATAACAACTAGAGGATGCTGCAAAAAATGCAGTTTCACCTAATCCCCAGGTGAACCAACACCTAGTTCAGAGCATAGTGCATGCTTTCCAAGCTATGAAATGTGGGAATAGAAGTGATGAGATGAGGTATGTGAATCACTCGGTACAGTTTCAAATACAGAATCCACCCATTTTTAGAGTGATTTTGAATCAGAAAGGGAGAAATTGTGGGTAAATAGGATGAATATAATATTTGATTTCCTAGGTACACTGACAGAGATGAATGTGAAGTTATCAATGTATATTTTAGAAGATATTTTATGCTAGTGGTGGGAGTTGGCAGTACAGGATGGAACAAACCAAGGAATGACATGGGAGATTTTTTAAGAATTGTTAAACAAACAATTCTACCCTCACACATTTATAATTAACTGCATAATGGATTTATTCAGCTTGAATTATGAGGAATTTTTTTCACGATAAATATGAAAATGTTTTTGAACTTAGTGCGGTTTTCACCTGAGGTGGTGGCTAGTGAATTGTTGAAGGCATGTGTTTTTTGAAGTTGGATTGGGGTAGGAAATTCATTCAAGAATTTTTGTGCTATGTATAAGTGTCTATCCATAAATAGTGAATACAAAATTAGTGGATGAAAGGCATATATTGGGGGATAGAGGTGAGGGAAGCATGTCGGTACCCATCGGGAATATTGGTAACTCAACCGTAGGGATTATGAAAAAGAGGGAAACTTATTTTGAGTATAGGAATATGGAATAGAATATGATGGTTGGATAGGTGAATCTTCCACTAAAGAATAAAAGTAATCTAGGATGATATTAGTGTGGTTCTATAGGCCACATGAAGCAAGATTGTATGGCACATCCTCAAGCATGTCATAATTGTAAGAAGATGGGAAATCATTATCATTATTGTCGTGTTGTTATGAGGTTTGGTGTTTGTGACACTCCTCAAGGGTCTTAGGAATCTTATGCCTCAACAGGATGAGGAAAATAGCATACCCCTCATCAGTAGAGATAATTTAGTCACGGTGATTCTTGGAATACCATGACTGCTTAGTAGGGTATGTTTTAGCATTGTAATAAAGAAGAGAATGTGGCAAGCACTCAACTATTTGAAGGCGAGTAGGTTGTGCTGGCTTATCATTCAGTATCATCCTTGGTGAGAGGTATGATTATTTCGAATTATACCTTTATGAATGGTTTTTTGATATGATTTTGTCTCAATATTTCATTGATACTCGTGCTATTTATTTTCTGGGTATAATGGTGGAAATGATGCCTTCTATTTTTTTGATACTTCAAACTCCTCTAGGTCAAATAGATTATCAAAAATTCTTGTGTAGATAATGTTGTATAGTTGTGAATGAGGTTGAGTTGATTTGGGACTTCTTAGTGCATTAGAATGATATGTATGATAAAATTATGGGAATGGATTGGTTGCCAATTGTTAAGGCCCATATCTACAGTTATACATAAATGGTGAGTTTCATGATGGGATATGGTGTCGAGCATCCCTCAATATGAGAGAAAAATGTGAAGGTGGTGAAATGGACTTGTTGGAACGAATAGTTTGGATGATATCATATCAATTAGAAGCATTGTATTTGGAATCAATGGGAGGGATTGGAGGAAGTAGTTTTCTAGTAGTGGTTGATCAGTTTATCGATGTCTTTTTGAATGAATTATCAGGGTTTACACCCATTAGAGAAGTGGAGTATACAATTTATCTCTTTATAAAGACCAGTATTATCTCACTTCTGTCTTACCATATGGCACCAGAAGAATATATGGAATCAAAAGGATTGTTATATGATCTCCAAAAAAGGGTTCATTCGGCTTATCACATCCCTATGGGAAGTTTCGATTTTGTTTGTTGAAAAGTAGGATGTAACTCTTATGCTTTGTGTTGATTATCATAAGCGTAACCAAGTTATGGTAAAAAAATCAATATCCTCTTATATAAATTTATGGCATTTTCACTCAGTTGAGGGGATATCAGTGGTTCTCCAAGATTGACTTGCAATTAAGATATCATCAGTTTCAAGTACAAAAGAAGGATATTCCAAAAACAACCTTCAAGAGTAGGTATGGCCATTATGAATAAGTGGTTATTCCCTTTCTTCTTAAAAATATTACATTTGTCTTCGTGGAATTGATGAATTAGATATTTCATAGATATATGGATTATTTTCTGGTGGTATTCATAGATAATATACTAGTGTATTAAAGGATAGGGGTAGAGCATGAGAAACACTGGGCAATAGTATTGGGAATCTTAAGAGATCATCAGTTGTATTCCAAATTATCAAAGAGTGATTTTTGGATACAATAAGTTTGTTTTCTTGGCCATGTTATTTCTCATAATGATGTTTTAGTCCATCTAGAGATGATAGTGGTTGTTATCTCTTGGAAACCACCAAAGAATGATTTTGAGATATGAAGCTTCCTTAGTCTATCTAGGTATTATCAATAATTTTTTCATAACTTTTCACTATTAGCTTCACAATTGAAAACTTTTTTAAAAAATAATTTTCCCTTTCAGTGGAAGGATAAATGTAAGAAATATTTTGAAGAGCTTAAGGTTCACCTAACATCAGCACCAATCTTGGATTTTCCAAAACTAGGGAAAGGGTATGTAGTGTATTTCGATGCATCAGGTTCAAGATTGGATAGTGCTCTCATGAATGGGTATCATGTTGTTGTATATGGATCATGACAATTGATGTTTCATGAGAATAACTACCCAAAAAATGTTTAGAGTTGGCAACAGTGGCTCATGCTTTGAAAATTGAGCATTACTATATCTTTGGTGAGAAATTCATGGTTTATAACAATCATAATATCTTGAAGCATATTTTTTATCAAAGGGATATAAATTTGAGAATAAAGTATATGGATGGAGTATCTCCATATGATTTAAATTTACTTGATGTACACACTTGGTAAGGTAAATATTGTTAGAAGATACATTATGTAGAAAGTCATATGATAAAGTGGTGAAACATGCATCAGATTAGTGGAATTTGATTTCGGTTATTTTCAACTTGAAGTTTGAATGTGAAGACATGTGTGATGTAGTCTTTTTCTTTCTAGTCTCATTCATTCATAACTTGGTTGGTTTGGTTAAAGAGGAGAAGATGTCCAATTCAGAGTGTGTGGTTATGAGGTTGAAACTTAATGATGGGGATACCATTGAGGGATATAAAATAAATGGACATTTAGTGTTGTTATTTTGGAACTAGATGGTCATACCATTGGATTTTTAGGAAAAAGCTCTCATATCTTATTATAATTTTAAATGGTTTGTTCATCCCGGAATTCAGAAAATGTATAAGGAATTGAAAGCACATTTTTTGTGGGTTGGGATGAAAATGAATGTGGCTGAGTTTATTTCAAGATTCTTGAATTTTCAACAAGTCAAGCAAGAGGATCATCAGCCATTAGGTATATTGTGGTCTTTAACTATACCTGTTTGGAAGTGAGAGCATATAGTGATGGATTTTATTATAGGTCTCCCAAGAACGGTCAGGAAGCATGATGCCATATGGGTGATTATTTATTAGCTCACAAAGTCATCTCATTTAATCACTATTTATGAATATAATTTAGTGTAGGATCTTCCAAAAATCTATATCTAGAATGTGTTAAAGAGGTTTGGTGTACCCGTTTTGATTGTATTGGAGAGAAATCTGAGGTTCAAATCTCATTTTTTGGGAAATCCTTGACGAAATCTCATGGGACTCAGTTGAAAATGCATATAGTGTATCATCATCAATTGGATGGTAAATATGATAGGATGGTATAAATTTTAGAAGATATGTTGTGGGATATTGTGACAGATTTTAGTTTCTCATGGGATGATTACTTTCCATTGGTGGATTTCTACTACAATAACAATTATTAGGCCTCCATACATATGGATTCATTAGAAGTGTTGTATAGATGTTCAGGTTGTTCTCAACTGTGTTGTGTGCAAAAAGGTGATGCATTGATAGTTGGTCATAACCTTTTCCAAGAGACAAAGGATAAGATTATATTATTCAAGAATACAATAGAGATGACTCATAGTCATCAGAAATCATATGAGGACCATTTTCGACAACCATTTTCTTTTAAGGTGGGTGATCATGTATTCCTAATAATATCTGTGAGGTTGGGACATCATCATTTTGGGAAGCATGGAAAGCTATATCCAAGGTATATTGGGACTTTTGAGATACTTGATAGGGTTAGAGAGGTATCATATCATTTGGATTTTCCATCGTGGTTTAGTGTGGTGTGCAATGTGTTTTCTATGTCACAGTTGAAAAAGTATCATCCAGATCATGACCATGTGATTTGTTGGGATCTTGTTGAGATAGATCTAGATTCCTTTTTGGTGAACATACAAGTGTAGATTTTGGATAGGATAGAGAATTCACTTTGTGGTAAAAGAACCATTCTAGTTCATTTTTTGTGGAAACACGGTCAGATTTAGGAAGAGACTTGGGAGAGGCAGAAAGAGATGGTCAAGAAATTGATCAATCTCTTTGAGAAAATTGATGGTTATCTAGTTTTTAAAGATGGAATGTACAATGGTGTGTTGAATTTATTACCCTCATTTTGAGGTATGTAGCCATTGTTTATGCCTTTTCATATGTTAATTTGGTTGGGTAATTTTTGGGAGAGTTTGGAATGGTTTTGGGAAGGTTTAGAATATTTTTAAAGGGTGAATGGTTTGAGAACGTTTAGTGGAAATCATGGATCAAAACCAGGTAACCGTGCAATTAGAGGTAGAGGGATGTGGGATAGATCACAGTTATGAAGCATAGTTTTAAAATTGTACGACTAACCATGTTAAATCCTTATACTCGAGACAGTGGTATTTCACACGGTCAATGCATGGTTTGTCTAAACGTGTTGGAAAATTCCATGGGGAACCCTTTTGGATAGTAACAATCACATGGTTAGTCCACGTTTTGTCTAACAATGCAAGTTAATAGTGCAAATCTATAAAAAGGTGTTTGAAAAAAATTACCTGGGATCAGGATTAACCACAAACACCCCATTTATCCACCCTTATGAACCCAACATGGTATTTCTTATTCTCATGGGTTAGAAAGCCTCTTGCACTAATTTTAGAAGCAAATTGAAGGGTTTAAAAGGTTAATTAAAGGATATTATACTCCAATAAGTATCATACCTTGGTTGTTTCAGTGTATTCATTAGATCTAGTTCTCTCTCTCTACCATTTTTCTAGATCTACACTCATCACATCTAAATCTATGGTTTTTGTTTCCTGAAATGATTATAGTTATACATGTAGACGTTTGGAAAAGATATCTAAGCCATTTTTTTGGAGGTTTCACCCAAATTTGTGGTGTGGTTATGCATTGGTCGATTTCACTGAAACTCTGATGTATGTGGCTTCACTATAATGTCCATTTTTATGGAACTAGAAGGCTTTAATTTTAAATTAATGGTTTTTTTATTTATGATTTTGGGATGTGGAAAGATTATTTCACACCCATTTTATGATATTTTATGGATTTAGGAAGAAATGGGATATTGCTGTGTAATGTGATTGATGTTGGGATTTAAAATGAAAATTTTAAAACCATTGGCATGGTGAATTTTGGAAAAATAATTTCCAAAAATGGTTTTCATTAAAAAGGTTTTTTTATGGAAAGGATATTTGGCATGAATTTGGCTTAAGTGTGTTTTAAATAAATGTTGATTTAATTGAAATAATTATGGCTTGTGTGGGAATTGTTGATTTTCTTATAGGATTATTGGTTTAGTAATTGTGTGTTGAAATGGTTTTGGTAAATATTTAGGGTTATGATTGTTGGATTATGTGGTATATGAAAATGTTGGATGACATGGATAGTGGGTGTGAAGAACCAACATCAATAATTGGAATGTGGGCATGAAGTACCACTATAAAAATGGGACGAGGTTGGACATGAAGTTTCACCATTAATGTTAACACCAAGCTCATGTGTAAAATTGTGTGTATGGTGGTGGTAGTCGTGCGGAAATGTGAAATTGATTTTTTTATGCCAATATGGAATGAGTAATGACATTTTGGGTTACATTCATTTGAATTATAATGAAACAAGTGAATTTATTTGGGCAAGGACGTGTTTGAATTGTTGTTAATTATTGAACTCCTTTAATGGATTTATATATATTATTTTTTATAATTGTACTTAATTGTTCTATCCCAGTGTTGTGTGTAGGGAAGTCACTTAGGGAAAACCAAATAACTATTATTACTCACCCCCACTTGGGTACTTTGGTTATTTTGCAGATTTTGTATTCTGGGACACATTTAAAGGTATAGAATCAACTTTTTGTGGAGCCTCGTGATGCTTGGGAAGTATTATGGTGCTTAGATCATGGAGAATGGTGTGAATCTGGGGTGTTGTGTCATAGATTCCTTGGTATTTTTTGGTTAGTCTTTATTGTGGTTCTCAAATTATGACTATTTTGGTTTGGCTGAATTGTTATTTTAGTATTCTTGGAATGTGATACATTATTGGCATGTATCATGTAGTAGTATTTGGTAATGGTATGTTTGGTTGGGTGTTTTCCCTAAGAAGAAAAAATAATCCCCCATCATTCATGAATCCCTCATCATTTATGGTCAGCCTTCGATTCCTTGGGGATCTCCTAAGGCCAAGTTGTGTCTCCACCTTAACTCAAGAAAATGAGGAGGGTTGGGATGTGACACAAAGGGACTTTAAAAAGGTTTCATGGCCATCAAGGGGATTTCATTATTGGAAAATTCAATGTCTAGGTTATCCAATAACATGGGAGTCACCCTTAGTTCAATAAAATATCCATATTACCAGGAAATTAAAATTAAAAGATAATATGAATGTTTTAGAGGGGAATCAGTCATCTACACATTTAACCATAAAGGGAAATTCCACTCGGCACATCCAAGGGGTATCCACATATGAGATCAACACCCTATAAAAAATAAACAAGAATCAAGTGATGTGTATCATGTCTCAATGATTAATTTGATATGATGTACATAATATAAAGATGACCCTACAAAAAAGATGGAATGTGGCACAATGACATAACTATGAAGTATCAAAACTAAAAGGGGATATAATGTGACCACCAGCCTCAAGGTCATATATGAATCCTTTCTTGATATCAGCCTCAGATTCAGAGTAGGTTCAAAGAGATATATGAAACGGTCCAACACTCTAAAAATAAGGAAAATGATCATGCACCTAAATATCATAATGGATTAAAAAAGAACCTTATATAACAGTTAAGATACTAGAGAAGCTAGTTGAGATAGATCTATTGACTAAGAAGGATCTTGATTTGGACTTTAGAAAAAGAAGTTACATCATTGCCTAACTAGAGGTATTTTTTATCTCAATGGGAGTGGAAACTAAGTTCATCCACTAATGGAAGAAGGAAAAAATAGGGTTTAATAGTAAAATTAAGGGAAATTTTCAATTTCACCGCAAATATAAGGGTGCACTATTTATGTGTACGGTTCGCAAATAGTGTGCAAACTGTATGAAATTCTCTCCTATAAAGGGGAACAATGCACGGTTAAGTGCACAAGTTATGTAACCATGTGAAAATCATGAATAATGTCTTTATCCCGCAACCCATCAACACCACATGTCCATGCACCTCAGGTCACATAGTTTAAAATAAATTGTGTTGCCTACAGGTCTCCAAAATCTACAACCACACGGATTTAGAAAAAAATTTCATGTTGGGATACAAGGTTTCCTCTAACAAGGTGGCCTAGTCTTTTCTCCCCATTTTGGGTATTCACACTCCTAATGATCTCATGATGCCCCTAATACCTCCTTGACATGATTTTGAATCATTATTTGGGTCATCTAATGGAATTTAAACCAAAAAAATGATATGTACATTAATGAGAAGATGTAACATTACAGTGAAGAAGTTTGAATAAGTTCCATGTTTGTGATATCATTACATTTGTGTATGAATGACTTAGACATATAAATCGAATGGAGGGTATAATAATTTTTGTTGATATGTTTCATGATAAATTTGAATCCCAATTGGTATCATTTCTCAAGGGCTAATATAGTTTAGACATCCCATTTAGACGTATCTCAAATTTCATTTTGAATCTTTTCAATTTATAATGTATAGATTAATTATCTTAATCAATCACAATTGTTTTTATATAGATCATGGATAAGTAAATTTATAGTTGATTGGTTGATAACACTACTCTATGTATTATTTTATACCCTTTCCCAAATACTTTATATATACTGTCAATAAGGTGGAGGGAAATCAAAATAAAAAAATTGATGATAAAGGGGGATAAAATTAGAAAGATGTAAGATAATTAAATTAAAGTTAAAAATTCTATTATAGAAATGAATTTAAAAAGGTTTTATATAAAGTGAGTAAGAGTTTATTTTCACATATTGATATTGATAAATCATCTTATATGATTATTTCCAACAAATAAAAAGGGGGATATTTGTTGTGTCTAATTTGTGTGAGTTTTTTAAAATGGTTGTAAATGGTTTTCAAAGATAATAGATTTCATTTATTTCAATATGTTGGATATTAAATTAAGAATAAGCATATTGAATATTTAATAGAATAATCAAATATAGTTTAATAATATAAAAATTTCCCAAGGAGTAAACTTATCTTTTTATCTTTTAAGATTGGATGAAATATCTTGGAATATTTTTTGAAGTTGGTTTATGATAATTCATTTAAAGAACTAAGATATTAACTTATTTATTACCTAAAAATTGGTTGGAAGATTCATGTTTAAAAAATGAATTTATATTGAGCATTATATATATCTCTATTAAAGGAAATTTAAGGTTCATCCATGAAATTTGTATAAGTTTTTAAGGTGTTTGGATAGTTTGGAGAGATATTCTTTTTATTCTCAAAAATAATTCAAAGTGATTATATATCATGGAAAGTGTTCTTGATATTATACAATTAAAATATTATGAAAAGGGATTACATAACACAATGAAAATCTTATAGCATGGAATTTTTTTAAGTAAGAAATCATGATCTATAATTGATGTGCACACTATACCCAGCTAACACGAAATTAGTCTATGTCATATAATTTGTGCCCATATTTTAGAGAAGAAAAAATTGGAAGTGGTATGAAAATGGTTGTACAAGACCTCATGGATTAGAGTGAGTGACCATTATGTAGGTAAGAGACAATTGGAGGTATTAACATCGTAGTGAAGGTCCTTATCACAATACTTGTTTTTTGGATTTTAGGTGTTCCTAAAAAATTTAATAACCCTATTCCACAACTCATATTCCATGCCATAGTAAATAGAAAATTAGGAATACCACACTATAGTGTAGGTATTATTCCATCAAGGAGGTTAGGTTTGTTTTTTATGGACCTTGAATATTTGATACCTTTATGTCGTAAATTCCTTATCTTGTCATAGAATATTTTAGTAGTTAAAAAATAATTTGTTTAAACATTTTTTAATGAAAAATTAGAGGTTTCCACACCATTATTTTAGAAATATTTATAGGCTAACTAGGATTACAGATTTGGATTCATCTAAGTCATTTTTTAGTTATTCAGCCTCAAAATAACTGAAAACATTCAATGGGATAAACAATATCTATTAAGAAAATGAAAAAAAGGACAAGTTTAAAGAACAATTTGAAGTAATTTGGTGGTATAAATTTGATTTGAAATTAAAATTCAAACTATCACACATGATCTTATAATATGGTATTCTAAAAACACCCATTGAAGCTATCTTCCTTGGTATTGATGTGGATGTGTTAAAATCTTAATAGTCACATAAAGACTAAAAATACTAAATCATATGTATTAAAGATATTCATCATTATAAATATCATGAAGACTGTATCCTTTATGGGGAGAAAAATAAATAATGTTAAAGAATCTATCAATTTATTATCCCATCCAAATCTAAATATTCTAGATGGTTCATTCTGAAACTATACTTAAATATGTATGTATTCTATATCTCGTATCCTGGATAATCAAAATTAGATTAAAAAAATAAAGGGGAGAAATTAAATTAATCAATGAAAAAAGCGAATAATTTTAAAGAAGTGTCAAGTCAACTATATCATTCCATTTATGATTTAATTATCTTAACCTGTGTGTTGAAGTGAATTGAATAAACTTTGTGTTGATATGTTTCATGAGAAATTTACATCTCAATTGGTTTGATTTGTCACAAATTAATATATTTTTGATATCCCTTGAAGAAATTTTTGTAATTTGTCTCATTTTATTTGGTATAATTTCAATTTTCAAGGACATATTTTTTTCTAAAGCAAACTCTCTTGTTTTCTACACTATTCATGGCCTAATGCACTTATAGTGGAATTGTTAATGAAACATTTATTACTATGATTCTATATACTTTCCCAATTACTTTGTATTTATTATTAATAAAGGGAGAGAAATAAAAATAAACATATTTTTTATAAAGGGGGGTAGAATGAGAATATAGGAAAAGAATGTAATGAAATCTGATAAGTCCTGTGGAGTAAATAAGTACCCATGATTATTTGGAAAGTGAGTAAAAAGTGATTTATACATACTGATATTAACAACCAATTTTATATTGGTAATTTCAATAAATAAAAAGGGGGATTATTGATCCCACATTGTGTGAGTATATTTACTCAATATTTTTCAATTGTATTTTACTTATTCAGGAATTCCTTGATGTCAATATGTCAGAGATGTAGTTAATAAGATGTTTATTTTAATGTTATTTGACGAATGTAATGAAGATAAAACGTTCCGAAGAAGGCACGTAGTTATATTTTTGTGTTTCAATATTTGATGAAATATCTTGGAAGATTTGTTTGGAAGTTGGATGACGTCCTTTACTTAATAGCATTGATATATTACCAAATTATTGTTGAAAAAATGGTTGGAATATTTATGTTATATAAAGTATTTAAGACCGATAATTCTATATCTCAATGATAAATGGTAATTTAAGGTTCGACCATGAGAATTAGATGAAGCATTGAATGTTTTTTTGGGAAATTTTCGATATGTATTCAAATGATGATGATGTCTGTTAAAAGTTATTATATATAATTGGAGTTTATGATGTAAGAATATTAAAGGATCAAAAGAAGGGTTCTCATTCCATAGTAAGTGGTTTCACTGTAGAAGTTATTTAAAAATAATTCATGCACTATAAATGATGTCCATGTCAAACCCAGTTGACATCATGTTTTAGTTTATCATAGTACTATTTTGTACACCATGGAAATGATGAAATTTGTTATGGTTTGAAAATGATTGGTAGGACCTCACGATATAGACTGAGTGACTATGCAATAAGGGAGGGTTATTTAGAGGTAACCATGCTATAATAAATGTCCACATTACAATACTCGGTAACTGGATTTCATGTGTTTCTAGGGAATTTGGGACCTCAATACCACAACTCATAGTCCACACCGTAGTTAGTATAAAGTTATTAATAGCACATTTTAATGTCTATATTTTATCACAGAAGAGGTTGGGTCAGTTTTTCAAGGATCTGTAATATTCAACACCTCCATGATACAAAATCTTTATCACATATCATAATTTTCTAGAAGTGAACAAATAATTGTTTTGAACTATTGTATTATGTCGCAATATAACTTTCAACTATCATGGTTTCATAAATCATGGTAGTTAAACCAAGAATGTTATTTTGGATTCATCTATATGATTTGGTAGTTATTCTAACTAAAAATAACTAAAAATTTGAAATGGATTATTTTGATATAATATGAAAAAAATTTAAAGGTTTATTTTTATGAAGAAGTTAAAGGAATTTGGTGGTTTGAATTTGAATAAAAATTTCAAATTCAAACAACAAAATTTAAAGGAATATTTGAAAAAACAGTTTTATACACCATAGACTAAAGAAGAATAAATGTGTGAATTATAGTGAATGGAAGTGATCTAGTACTAAAATAAACATGTTAAACCTTTTGATTGTTGATGTATATACGAAATATCTACTTTTGAATTAAATAAATACTTGTGTATTGATGATTAATAGATCCATTTGATTGTATTACACTAATGAAGAAGAGAGAGGTAATAAGGTGGTGCAATATAATTGTACACTAAAGTTATAATAAGAAAGAAGAGGAAAAAGGACATTGTTTTCACTGTTACTTTTCATATAATAAGGGGAAGTATTTTCACGCTACTTTTCAGGGAAAAAAAGGTGAAAAAATGGAAAAAGTCCTATAAAATGAAAAAAAAAATCTATATTGGTATCTGAATCTAATATTTTTATGCCAAAGTTTATCATTTTAATATGTTGGATACACTTATGTAGTGAATATAGTAAATAATAGTTGGGATACATTCTAATATGAGTCTCAAGGTTATTCCCATATTTTTTTTATCTCACATGTGGAATTTATTGGGTTGTGTGGTCATGGAGGAATCTAATTCTCAATAACAACTATTAATGTAAAATTGAGTGGTGGACCTTGTAAATGGGTGTTTTTATTTTTTGTGTGTCTGCATGCATTTGGTGGAAATAAAAAATAAATAAATTGAACTTTTAAATTTCTATGTTTCTTTTTTGTGTGAATGTGTGTGTTCGGTTTTGCTGCAAAAAAATAATGATAGAGAGAACAATAGTGATTTATTCACTGTAACAAGTGATTGAAGTAAATTGAAAAGTGATCAAAGTCATGTTTTCTAAAATTAGATTAAAACCTATTAACACTAATTCACCCACTCTCTATGTGTTATTTATATCTCAATTTCCCCTCACACATTTTCAAAAAAAACAATTATAACTTCATTTCTTATCAGAACATATATTTTGTTCATTTTTATAAATTATTGTGATTTATAATTTTGTAGTATTTTATCACATCTAATTTGTGAGGGAAAATTAAGGTATATTATATATATATATATATATATTTATTTATCCTATAACATTTCTTTACTTTTTTTATCAACCCATATAGTTATAAAATGTTCATGAATACAATCATGTTTATTGAAAATAAATCTTTCTACTTTGGGATTACCAAGCTATTTATTTTATATTGGATCTCTTTTTATACTCAATTGATTTACATTATCATATTACTTATAGAGTAATGTTGTGGTTGTATTTTTCATGAATGAGTTTCCCCAAAAACTCATCATTATCATCCATTTAAGTGGTATTTTTTTCTTTTATATTCTTCTTGACCCATCTCTTTTTGGGGTTTTTAGTTTTAAAGTTCTATCTATAATCGAGTAACCTCCTTTAAAGAAGTTTTTTTACCTTTAAAATATGATATCCTTTTAGATGATTTTTTAATGTATCCAATCCCTTAAATAATTATATAATGAGGTATTTGACTTATTAGATCCTTCTAAAAATAATAATTGTTACCAAATATGATCATATTTAATTTAAATTATTTTGTTATATGTTCTAACTACCAACATTTATCATCTTATTCTATCATATTTATCAAGATTTTGAACCTTAATATTCATTTTTTAAATTTTATTCCATTTTACACTATAGGTAGCTTATATAGGAAACACATTATTTCACTCATCAATTATGTGAATATGCTAATTAAATCTTCCATAAAAATAATTTAACATATTCAATTTATTTTAGGAGGAAATATTACCCTTGTTTCAGGTAACAACTTGTTTCCTTTAAGATGTTTCTATTGTTTTCTTCGCATAACTCCCCCTCAGTCCATTCCACAAGGTATATACATATAGTTCCAAAAATAGTATGATATATTTATATACCCTCAAAAACACCAACAATAACTTCTATATTTTGATCCCTAACCTCTATAGATAATCTATCATGAATTTTTTGGGGGATTTATTCGTTTATTATATTTCTTTTTCCTAGGGAGTAGTGGTCCCCTTTGTGTTTTTTTCCTTAATTTGTTAGGGAATATTACCTATAATTTTTATTCTCACATTAAATATATTTTGGTTATTTTTTAATATATACACTGTTAGAAGAAACATATCTATTTTTAGACTTATTATGATTAGATTCACCTTGTCTATTGGAGTTTCTCTTCTCACCATCCTAAGAATTTTCTCCTTCAACATCAATATACTTATTAAAGTATTGTATAATCTTATTTCCATCATTTTGAGGTTATATGTAGATAGATTGTATATCAGACATCTCCACCTCTTTTTGATCCAGTTTCTCTTAAAGATTAGTTACCATCATCTCACAATAATCCACCTTTATACAATTATTATTATTCTCCTTAGTGTATGTAACATCTATTTTGAAACATTATTCTTTTTAAAACCCATATTCTTGTTGTAAAGACCCGTAAATTTCAAGGGAATTTTTTTTCTTAATTTTCTTTGTAATTTTACAAGAACGCAGTTTCTGACGGTGCCTGATTCCGAGGCCCGGTGTGCCCGGAATCATTTTCCGAAGTTTGGCTCGGGTACGTTCAGTGAACGGACGAGCGGGTTTTTCTAACTTTTGAACCGGTGCCCGGAATCGAATTCTGAGGGCACCGATGAAATCGCAGCGCCTGTATTCGCTTAGAAATGCCTCTTCCGGAGTTGCGTTTGCTCGGGTGTGGTTTTTAATTTTCGGGCTTAAAGTTAAGAAATAAAATAATTTTGCGACAACTTTATTTTATTTCACTTAAGCCGCTTGGAAGCCACTTGAAGCCACTTAAAGGCGGCTTGAACTGATTTGAACTGGATAGGATGCTATCCAGAAATATCCTACCCCCTTGGTAGGATATTTGTGAGGTGGGGACCGCACGAGCCCCGCCGTTTCTTTCCGCTAAGAAACGCACCCGTGAAACCCGTCTTAATGAAAGTCAACTGACGCGTTTTCTAAATTCTTAACAGACCATTTAATTGGGCGGTTTATTTCGTGAATTAAATGGGCTGTTTCTTTCGTGAATTTAATGGCCTGTTTCTTTCGTTGAATTAATTCAACGAATTAATTCAATCGTTTCTTAACCTTTTTTCGTGTGTTGGCATATTAATAAAATAAGACCAACCCAAAATCTTTTGAGAATATTTGAGAGGATCCTTGTTTCTTCTTCTCCCTCGCGAAGAACGCGAAGAACGCGAAGAACGCGAAGAACGCCGAACCCGGAAATCGACGATGCGACGCCTTGATCCGCATCGCCGACAACGTTCTTCTGCGACGTCTCTTCCTCCGTGACGGATCTTCGATCGGCTTATTGAGGTAAGAATCTCATACCTTCCTTTTTATCTCCTTCGTGGTTCTTAACCAAAAACACGGATTTAATTAATTAAATTAAATCTGTTGTTTCATGGCGCGTTGAGTTCGCCGACTCAACACCAGATTCCGCGACGACGCGACGCCTCCCCGCGATGACGCGGCGATCCCTCTCTTCCGCGACGAGCTTTTCCGCGAAGAACGCCCGCGCGCGACGACCGACGAGGTAGGGATTTATTATGGGAATTACCCATTTTTAATTTATTCCCGTCAATGTTTCTTAAAGAAATTAAAGAACCGAATTGTGAACAATTTTAATCTTCTTAAAATTGTTATTTTTCCCGTGTGGAATAAAATTCTCCCGGTTGTTTATCACTAACGCGGAGGGTGCGGGCCAAACGAACACGGCCCGACGACCCTTCGTCGTTCTTCGTTTTGTGCGGATTTGGAGGGCGACGATGGAACGTGCCGCATCGGATGTTTGATGATTCCTCAGTAAAGAACGGATCCCGGGAGGAGCAATGGCGCAGACGGGAAGAGAATCGGACCACCGGAGCGATCCCGGTGGCCCGCGGAACTCGCCGGCGGCGCGGGTCGCCGGCGCGGCGGTGCCAGCGGACGGAGGCGGCGGCGCGCCGCGGCTTCAGCCGCGGCGTCGGTGGCCAACGGACCCGCGCCCGCGCGGGTCCAGTTCGCCCGCGCGGGACGCGGCTCTGCCGCGTCCGCGGTTCACCAGCGCGGCCCACGCGGGCCGCAGTTTCCTCAGGCCGCGGGTCAACGCCCGCGGCGCCTGGCACTCGGCCGCCCGGCCGCGCCGAGCCAGGCCGGTCCGACCGGCCGGGCCGCGCCCCGGTCGGGCTGGACCGGGCCAACCGGGTCGGGTTGACCCGGTTCGGGCCAACCCAGGGGGGGTCGGGCCGGGCCCGTACCCCCCCTTCTTCGGACGTTTTCGTTCAAATTGTCGTATCTTGAGCTACGGGCTTCCGAACGACGCGCCGTCAGTGGCAACGCGATCCTTGGATCGAGACGGTCGTTTCGGTATACTATACTCAAGGTGCACCTTCCTTTTCGGGAGCCTACGTAGTTAAAACTCCGTAGTTAAGCGTGCTTGGCCTAGAGCAGTGATCAGGATGGGTGACCTCCTAGGATGTTTCCCAGGGTGGGTGTGAGACGGAAAGGCCAATAACTAACAGACCGGGCATCCGATTGACGCGCTGTCTGTTTCGTTGAATTCCTCTAAGTGATACGGATCTTTTGGCATACTCCGCCCGAGGTTTGGATGCAGGTTGAGTACGGTCGGGTTGGTTTTGCCTTAAAAACCAACCGGGCCCCTGGACGAAAAAGCCAATAACTCACAGACCGGGCGTCCGATTGACGCGCCGTCTGTTGCGTTGAGACCCCTATGACGAGGTGGTCCTTCGAGATACTTCCTTGCGGGACTTTGTGATACTTGGAGTATCGACCAGTAGCTCGTGGAGCGGACCCTCCCGGAGACGAGCGGGCGGAGCACGGAGACCGCTGACTGAGACCCGACGACTGCTGATCAAACGACTCGGTGTGTTACAGAGGTGCGCTTGGTTGTAGCGGCACATGGGGGCGCTTGGTTGTAGCGGCAGACCCACGACAGAGGTGCGCTTGGTTGTAGCGGCACATGGGAGCGCTTGGTTGTAGCAGCAGACCCACGACAGAGGTGCGCTTGGTTGTAGCGGCACATGGGAGCGCTTGGTTGTAGCGGAAGACCCACGACAGTGGTGCGCTTGGTTGTAGCGGCACATGGGAGCGCTTGGTTGTAGCGGCAGACCCACGACAGAGGTGCGCTTGGTTGTAGCGGCACATGGGAGCGCTTGGTTGTAGCGGCAGACCCACGACAGAGGTTCACTTGGTTGTAGCGGCACATGGGAGCGCTTGGTTGTAGCGGCAGACCCACGACAGAGGTGCGCTTGGTTGTAGCGGAACATGGGAGCGCTTGGTTGTAGCGACAGAACCATGAGAGAGGTGCGCTTGGTTGTAGCGGCATATGAGAGCGCTTGGTTGTAGCGACTGGCCCGCATTACTCGATAGGTGGAGTACTACAGCAGTCTTATGTTAGTGGGCAGTACCTCGGAGTTGTGACAGGACCACTGTACACTCCAGAGACGGAGCTCTTCAGCAGTTATGGTTTCGATGATGAAAATCCTGCTTTGAGCTGAGACTTTTGACCTTGTGTTTGCCTCATGATTGAGATGGGTTACTTGATAACTTAGGTATATGTATGGGCATATATCTAAGTAGAGGTTATCTGTTGATATCTTCTTTGTGGTTATCCTTGTTGGTTTTAGAGAGACCTTGAGGGTCTCGGGGTCCCTACTGAGTATCGTTATACTCACTCCTGCACGGGCTATGCCCGCACCTCGTTGTGTTGGTTGCAGACGACAGGCAGTGCTGATGGAGGCCGAGTGTTCGAGGACTGGACGGTACCCGGAGGTGTACTACACGACGAGTCAGTACCCGGAGGTGGACTACACGACAAGTCAGTACCTAGAGGTGGACCACTGAGCGAGACGTGCTCGGAGCGAACGGCGGGACCCGAGGAGCATTGGAGATATCTGTACCCACCCTTCAGGTGGGACTTCCAGAGGACGGCTCAACGCTGTAGTTTTTCCTTTCAGTTGTTGTTTTTCCTTTCAGTTGTATATTACAGTTGGGCTTGTATTTTCCGGCCCCTTTTACTTTCAGCACAGCTTGTACAGTTTTTACTTAGTGTTTACTTTTTCGCTTGCTTACTCTATGGTGCTTGTTTACTTTTCAAAGGCAATGCCTTCCCTTTTTGCTGGGATTTACGCCTTGGTGCTAGTCTCCAGCCCCTGGCCTATGGAAGGCGGGCTTGGGGTAGTCACGACACGGGCCCCGAGGACGGGTCGTGACAAATTGGTATCAGAGGTGGTCGGTTCTACCGGGGACTCTGATCTTTCTTCTATGTGAAACAATAGTGTTTAGCGTATTGGGTGTGGTTATCAGTCCAGGGAGTCCAGTGTTGGTGCGGCGGCCGACGTATCCGTACACCAGGACCCTGACTTCTGATATCCGACTTAATGCACGAAAACATTGATTGCATGTTTGTTTCAAGTTTTCCTTGTGATTACTTCTGTCAGCTCACCAGGTATACTATCCTGACCGTGGCGCACTTGTTCCCTTTTCAGGATGGCCCCACGACGATAGCCAGCTAGGATTCCGAGAGTGGAGTGTGATGACATCCCACCGAGCGTCGAGGACTCGGTACAGGGCCCTTTGACAGCTGAGGCACCGGCGGTACCTATACCCGCCGAGGCACCGATGCTACCAGCCCCAGCCGCTGGCGATGCACATCGCCTTAGTGCACTGAATGAGTTCCAGCGCCAGCGACCGCCCAGGTTCCACGGGGAGACGGACCCTCAGGCCGTCGAGGACTGGCTGGAGGCAGTTTTTCGGGTTTTCAGATTAGTGAGGACACCAGCAGACCTCATGGTGATCCTCGCAGCGAGTCTCCTGCACGCGGCAGCAGGCAGATGGTGGAGCTTGATACTCCAGGTGCACGACGAGGCGTCTCTCCTCTGGAAGGACTTTGAGAGCATCTTCCGCTCTGAGTTCGTCCCAGCCACCCTCCGAGCGGTGCGCATCCAAGAGCTACTACAGCTGCGGCAGGGCAGCATGTCAGTGGCCCAGTACTCGGCGAGATTTACTGATCTCTCGCGCTACTCCACAGATATGGTACGGGACCCGTTCTTCCGGGCCCAGACCTTCGAGCAGGGACTGAGGCATGAGATCAGGGCTTCGATGATCTCCCTCAACATTCCGACTCAGTCAGGGGTGTTAGAGCGAGCCCTCTTAGTGGAGAGTTTCCTTGCTGAGCAGTCTCCAGCAGCAGGTCCCACCACTTACCGGCATGCGGCAGAGTCTTCTGCAGCGGGCAGTAGACGGATGACGCAGGGGTCCAAGAGGACTGGACCTACAGGTGGTCGCCAGCATGACTCTGGATCATTTTCGCGAGGCACTCGGGGTGGGCAACGACTTGCCATGAGAGGGCAATGTTACTCCTGCGGCGGGGTTGGTCACATGGCTCGTGACTGTCCGACCCGCCATACGGATGACCAGAAGACGAACGAAAGACCCCCCAGGCAGAGGCAGAGGTTCGATCAGGGCGGGCCGCAAGGAGCAGGCAGCCATGACAGGGGAGTTGGTCGTGCAGCAGGAGGTGGACGGCGCTTCGGGGTGTTTCCACCACCACCACCAGGTGGTCCACCCCGACCGCAGGGGACAGGAGGACATGGGAGAGCTCAGCTTCAGGCAGCTGAGGCCTACGATCATGGAGCTCCGGGAGCAGATGGACAGGAGTGGGACTAGCTCCAGACCTGGAGACTTTTGTTCATGTTGCTTCTAGTTTTGTTGATGTGTGTTTATAGATGCTTTGTGTCTTTGTACTTGAGCTGCAGTAATAAAAGACACATTTTCTTGTGGCATTTTACTTTCCTGTCCTCTCTTGTGTTGTTACTAAGAGGCTCCGGTTCAGACTGTTGACATGACCCTCACCCATGAGACATCTACTGGAGGAGACCCAGTTATCACACACTGAAGCCGACAGTGTGACTCAACCCTTGGAGGCGAGAGTAAAGGTTGGATCTCTTGGTAGTAGCGTCGATGCCTTACGACGTTATCCTTGGTATGGATTAGTATCATCCATGTCGGGATTGACCGTATTAGGCGAAGAACGTGGTTCATCCAGGGGATGAGACCAGATTTCTCTTATCGGCAAGGAAGAAATCGTGGAAGCTCTAGTGGGACCAGAGGTGGTCCGGGCCACGACAGAGAAGGTCCAGGTGAACAAATGGGAGCGGAAGGCTCAGATGCGTGCTTAGTACCGCCTTTGTATCCCTAGTTTGTGTTGATGCTTTACGGAGATGTAAAGCCCTGTGGTGGGAGTAATGTAAAGACCCGTAAATTTGAAGGAATTTTTTTTCTTAATTTTCTTTGGAATTTTACAAGAACGCAGTTTCTGACGGTGCCTGATTCCGAGGCCCGGTGTGCCCGGAATCATTTTCCGAAGTTTGGCTCGGGTACGTTCAGTGAACGGACGAGCGGGTTTTTCTAACTTTTGAACAGGTGCCTGGAATCGAATTCTGAGGGCACCGATGAAATCGCAGCGCCGGTATTCGCTTATAAACTCCTCTTCCGGAGTTGCGTTTGCTCGGGTGTGGTTTTTAATTTTCGGGCTTAAAGTTAAGAAATAAAATAATTTTGCGACAACTTTATTTTATTTCACTTAAGCCGCTTGGAAGCCACTTGAAGGCACTTAAAGGCGGCTTGAACTGATTTGAACTGGATAGGATGCTATCCAGAAATATCCTACCCCCTTGGTAGGATATTTGTGAGGTGGGGACCGCACGAGCCCCGCCGTTTCTTTCCGCTAAGAAACGCACCCGTGAAAACCCGTCTTAATGAAAGTCAACTGACGCGTTTTCTAAATTCTTAACAGACCATTTAATTGGGCGGTTTATTTCGTGAATTAAATGAGCTGTTTCTTTCGTGAATTTAATGGCATGTTTCTTTCTTTGAATTAATTCAACGAATTAATTCAATCGTTTCTTAACCTGTTTTCGTGTGTTGGCATATTAATAAAATAAGACCAACCCAAAATCTTTTGAGAATATTTGAGAGGATCCCTGTTTCTTCTTCTCCCTCGCGAAGAACGCGAAGAATGCGAAGAACGCGAAGAACGCCGAACCCGGAAATCGACGACGCGACGCCTTGATCCGCATCGCCGATAACGTTCTTCTATGACGTCTCTTCCTCCGCGACGGATCTTCGATCGGCTTCTTGAGGTAAGAATCTTAGACCTTCCTTTTTATCTCCTTCATGGTTCTTAACAAAAAACACGGATTTAATTAATTAAATTAAATCTGCTGTTTCATGGTGCGTTGAGTTCGCCGACTCAACACCGGATTCCGCGACGACGCGACGCCTCCCCGCGATGACGCGACGATCCCTCTCTTCCGCGACGAGCTTTTCCGCGAAGAACGCCCGCGCGCGACGACCGACGAGGTAGGGATTTATTAGGGGAATTACCCCTTTTTAATTTATTCCCGTCAATGTTTCTTAAAGAAAATTAAAGAACCGAATTGTGAACAATTTTAATCTTCTTAAAATTGTTATTTTTCCCGTGTGGAATAAAATTCTCCCGGTTGTTTATCTCTAACGCGGAGGGTGCGGGCCAAACGAACACAGCCCGACGACCCTCCGCCGTTCTTCGTTTTGTGCGGATTTGGCGGGCGACAACGGAACGTGCCGCAGCGGATGTTTGACGATTCCGCAGTAAATAACGGATCCCGGGAGGAGCAATGGCGCAGACGGGAAGAGAATCGGACCACCGGAGCGATCCCGGTGGCCCGCGGAACTCACCGGCGGCGCGGCGGCGCCAGCGGACGAGCCCGCCGCGGCTTCAGCCGCGGCGGCGGTGGCCAACGGACCCGCGGCCGCGCGGGTCCGGTTCGCCCGCGCGGGACGCGGCTCTGCCGCGTCCGCGGTTCACCAGTGCGGCCCTTGCGGGCCGCGATTTCCTCAGGCCGCGGGTCAACGCCCGTGGCGCCTGGCTCTCGGCCGCCCGGCCGAGCCGAGCTAGGCCGGTCCGACCGGCCGGGCCGCGCCCCGGCCGGGCCGACCCAGGGGGGGTCGGGCCGGGCCCGTACCCCCCTTCTTCGGACGTTTTCGTTCAAATGGCCGTATCTTGAGCTACGGGCTTCCGAACGACGCGCCGTCAGTGGCAACGCGATCCTTGGATCGAGACGGTCGTTTCGGTATACTATACTCAAGGTGCAACTTCCTTTTCGGGAGCCTACGTAGTTAAAACTCCGTAGTTAAGCGTGCTTGGCCTAGAGCAGTGATCAGGATGGGTGACCTCCTAGGATGTTTCCCAGGGTGGGTGTGAGACGGAAATGCCAATAACTAACAGACCGGGCGTCTGATTGATGCGCCGTCTGTTTCGTTGAATTCCTCTAAGTGAGACGGATCTTTTGGCATACTCCGCCCGAGGTTTGGACGCAGGTGGAGTACAGTTGGGTTGGTTTTGCCTTAAAAACCAACCGGGCCCCTGGGACGAAAAAGCCAATAACTCACAGACCGGGCGTCCGATTAACACGCCGTCTGTTGCGTTGAGACCCCTATGACGAGGTGGTCCTTCGAGATACTTCCTTGCGGGACTTTGTGATACTTGGAGTATCGACCAGTAGCTCGTGGAGCGGACCCTCCCGGAGACGAGCGGGCGGAGCACGGAGACCGTGTAGCTGACTGAGACCCGACGACTGCTGATCAAACGACTCGGTGTGTGACAGAGGTGCGCTTGGTTGTAGCGGCACATGGGAGGGCTTGGTTGTAGCGGCAGACCCACGACAGAGGTGCGCTTGGTTGTAGCGGCACATGGGAGCGCTTGGTTGTAGCGGCAGACCCACGACAGAGGTGCGCTTGGTTGTAGCGGCACATGGGAGCGCTTGCTTGTTGCGGCAGACCCACGACAGTGGTACGCTTGGTTGTAGCGGCACATGGGAGCGCTTGGTTGTAGCGGCAGACCCACGACAGAGGTGCACTTGGTTGTAGCGGCACATGGGAGCGCTTGGTTGTAGCGGCAGACCCACGACAGAGGTCCGCTTGGTTGTAGCGGCACATGGGAGCGCTTGGTTGTAGCGGCAGACCCACGACAGAGGTGCGCTTGGTTGTAGCGGCACATGGGAGCGCTTGGTTGTAGAGACTGACCCGCATTACTCGATAGGTGGAGTACTAGAGCAGTCTTAAGTTAGTGGGCAGTACCTCAGAGTTGTGACAGGACCACTGTACACTCCAGGGACGGAGCTCTTCAGCAGTTATGGTTTCGATGATGAAAATCCTGGTTTGAGCTGAGACTTTTGACCTTGTGTTTGCCTCATGATTGAGATGGGTTACTTGATAACTTAGGTATATTTATGGGCATATATCTAAGTAGAGGTTATCTGTTGAGATCTTCTTTGTGGTTATCCTTATTGGTTTTAGAGAGACCTTGAGGGTCTCGGGGTCCCTACTCAGTATCGTTATACTCACCCCTGCACGGGCTATGCCCGCACCTCGTTGTGTTGGTTGCAGACGACAAGCAGTGCTGATGGAGGCCGAGTGTTCGAGGACTGGACGGTACCCGGAGGTGGACTACATGACGAGTCAGTACCCGGAGGTGGACTACACGACGAGTTAGTACCTGGAGGTGGACCACTGAGCGAGACGTGCTCAGAGAGTACGACGGGACCCGAGGAGCATTGGAGCTATCTGTACCCACCCTTCAGGTGGGACTTCCAGAGGACGGCTCGACGCTGCAGTTTTTCCTTTTAGTTGATGTTTTTCCTTTCAATTGTACTTTACATTTGGGTTTGTATTTTCCGGCCCCTTTTACTTTCAGCACAGCTTGTACAGTTTTTACTTAGTGTTTACTTTTCCGCTTGCTTACTCTGTGGTTCTTGTTTACTTTTCAAAGGCAATGCCTTCCCTTTTTGCTGGGATTTACGTCTTGGTGCTAGTCTCCAGCCCCTGGCCTATGGAAGGCGTGCTTGGGGTAGTCACGGCACGGGCCCCGAGGACGGGTCGTGACACTTGTTATTTTCAATAGTTTTTCATTTTCATTCTTGAGTTCTGTTTTATTCTTAAGACAATCTTTTAACTCTCTTTTCAGCCACTACTCATGTTTTTTCCTTTCTTCTTTATCATTATAACATCTTGATGATTCAAATCCTTTCTCAAAATCAGAGTAGAAATTTAATTCATAATATGTTGAGTAAATTGACTTATCCTACTCCTTATCAATTTCCCATTATTTTTTTGTTCTACCTCTTGTTGTTCTTATCCTTCTTCAACTATTGATACTTCTTGTCTTCCTCTTCTAACCAAGAATATATAGTTCTCTTATTTGGATAATCATATTGAAATACTTTGATACTATCATAATTTTAACACCTTGGTTCTTGTTTTTTCCCCTTTAAATGTCCATTTTATAAATATCTTTGATAGAGGAGAAAAAATCTTTTTTATGTCATCTCCATCTTCCTCATATTCAAAACCTATTGATTATTGATATTTTTATTCTTTTTTTAATTTTCCTTATCTCATGGACTTGAAATCCATATCATATTTTTTCTTATTCATAAAATTTTGATATTTCATCATTTTATAGATTATGATAATGATTTGAATCTCATCTAATTAAAAACCAACCATATTTTCTAAGGATGAAACTTTGGGATTAAATCTATCATGAAAATTCATAATAAGATTTTTGATAATGGTAGAATGTTCAAGAATATCATCATACCCCAAAATATTACTCATAATCTTATCGACTATTTTTAAATAGTTTTCAATGTAATCGTCATCTAACATTTCAATATCATTAAATCTTCTCCCCCAAATATGTAGTTTATATTCCATGACATTGACATTACCTTAATAGTTTCTTCTCAATTATTCATAGATCTCCTTGGTAGCTTATAGACCAAATACCTTTTTTTATACCTTTATTTATAGAGATATTGATATGGAATGTTGATCCCTTTCATATAATAATGTATTTCCCATATCACATTATTTCATAAAAACAACCTCAATAATGGGTTAAATCCCAACTTTCATTGAGGGTGGGAGGGAATGAGTGATTGATCTCTTTTTATTTTATAAAATTTTATCCTTTTAACTTAATTTTTTTTCCAATTAAAGAATTGATCCTATAATATTTAAAATCTCATCCTTAGATCATATATTGTAAATAAAGATAGAGTTTAGAAAACATTATTTATAATGTTTTTCATAAAAGCCTACTCCTTTTAAAGATGGATTGACACCCCAACATAAATATTCTCTAATAAAATATTGTTATTAATTACAATGACTACCATGTAACACAAGAGAGTGATTGGTTATACACCCAAATCACCAGTTTTTGGAAGTAATTGGTTATACATCCCATTATTCTATCCTCTAGTCAATTCGTGTTGTACACCCCATCCACCAACTTCCTTCCTTGATTAGTTATATTTCCCAAACATAAATCTTACTACCTTGATTTTTTATAAAACCCAATCAATAGTAAATGTTTTCCCCTAGTATACAACTCACCACATCAACATTAAAAAAATAGTAGAAATATCTCTAGTACATCCCATTTTCTTATATACCAACTGATATGATCTTCCACTATGAGATTATAAGATTATAGTTTCTCATGTACATATTCTCTATGATCTTAAATAGATTATAGTATTTCTCAGGTATATTGGTCTTAAGGCTTCCTCTAGATCTGGTTTGATATAGATCAAACTCAAACTTTATGACTACTCAGGTGATATCGGTCCTCCACTATTGAGAACCTCCCTAGATTCAACTCCTTCCATTGATATAATTGTGTATCACATCTATCATATCACTTATCAATTCAATAAATTTTCCCTCATTAATTATATATATTATTAGGTGGAACATGAAATATTTTCCATTATATTTTGAACATTTTATTCACTTGAAAATATAGTCATTTAAAAATTTTAAATCACATATTTCTTTAATAGTATCTCATGTAGACCCAAATATTTTAAATACATAATAATATTTTTTTAACTAAATCCTTATATAGTCCATAATTCCCAAAACTTTAATTATTTTAATTTCATTCAATTTTTTCATATATTCATACAAAAAAACCACATATCCCATGGTATGGAGCTCCCGATACTAGACCTTGGTCATCTTCCTGCACTAAAGGATTCTCAAAACACTAACCCAAATTAACCATGATGTGGTCAACCTAATAATTTCTCATAGGTAGTGTTTTTTAAAAATATATACACACAAAATAGCCATAGAAAATACATCATTACTTGGTATAAGTATTATTCCCATTTTACATACATTGTGACCTCAACTGAGACATGGATTCTCTCCCCTTCACCATAAATCACATTTATTTTGAAAAAAAATGTTATTTATTTAAAAAATGATCATCTCTTTAACATCAACCAATTTAATGCACTTCTCCATCAGAAATGAATTTTGGAAACTCAACACACCTTTATATATCGTGGATTAACCTTTATGTAGTTTAATAGTTACACTTGCATGACATCATATTACCCTTATACATCCATCATATATCTAATATGAGAATTGTGTGGTTACTGAAACATAATTACATTACTCATTTATTTATTAGATCACTTTTATATTGCATTATAAATATTGACTACATAGGTCATGTAATTTTTATAAGACCCTTGTATAGCTCAAGATAACCATTACATGAGTTATGAATGACCTTTATACATGTTATTGTATTCAATTATACCTTTATGTTAGAGGTAGAAACATGGACTCACCTTTATATAGGTATCAAGTTACCATTATGTGAGAACACAAAGATTACATGACCTTAACATAACTTAGACCTGAACTTCATATATCAAGTAAAATTATAGATTTACATTTACATAGATCACTAAAATCTTCAATTACCTTTTTAGTACTAATTTACCTATATGGAACTCAAAAACAATTCCAAGATGTTTTAGATAGTGTTCTATCATACATAAAAACTTCTTATTACATATTTTGAAGATCATCTCCACAATTATCACACTTCACATGGATTCATTATAAATCATGACATCTAACGCCTACTCATGAATCCAAATAAAATACAAAAAAATAATCAATTTCCATTATCAATCACATATGGAATAATTCTCTTTAATAACAACATTAATCATTTAAAATAAATTCACTTGTAACTTGGAAAATTCAATGTCCATTTTTATCTTATAGATAAAGTATATGAATTTATTTTATATAAAGTCTTATAAATATATGAAACCAATAATCATAAACAAATTAATCTTGGTGTGATAGATATCTAAACCCCACATTTCGATATAATGTTTAAGCCTCCAGGATAGTGAGTAGTCCATCCTGAAGTCACTTTACCTTGGGGAACTTTACTCAAGAGAGTTTTAAATCACATCATAATTTTTATACATCATATGCTTAAAATAAAATCAACTTAAAAATTAAAGTTCAAACCCCAACATGATCCAAATTCAATATATAATAAAATAGAATCCATTTTTACCTTAAAAATACAATTACTTATATACATGTATGACAATTTAGAGAAGCACTATGACACTTTTATTTAAATAAACCATCATAGTTAATAATATAAATAGTTTACATACATGTATATATATAAATAAAGTGAAAATTAATATATTTAAACATGATATACACTATTGATAAATATTTCATAAATATATTTTAAATAGTTTATAATTTAGGTAACAATAAACCTAAATTACACACTTTGATCCAATATAAATAATTAATAATATAATTTATATAGTAATAATATTGTCACAATCATATTTTATAATATAATAGATTTTATGAATACTTTTTTTAATGAATAATAATATTTTCATATTTTATGTAAACAATTTATTTAATTTAAATATCTTATATTTTATTTTATTTATGAAATTTTTCATATCATCATCCAAAACAACTTTTCTAATGTTTTAAATATTTTACATATGAGACCTTAATATAAATATTTTATATCATCATTTATGAACCATTTATAAATTAATATAAAACACCTTTTTATTTTTTATTTTTTACATTTATAAACATTTTATAAATTATTTTCCATGTAAATACACTTCAAACCAACATCACATCTACAAAATGTTTTTGGTTTAGTTTTACTCCCCCGCCCCAACCAACAAATTAAACATGACCTCGAAGGTTGTTGAAAATTGTACCAAAAAAATTACATTAAAATTTCCCTCAAAATTCATTTCACCACGATGTGATCTTCATAATAGTGACAACCCTTTCTGGGATAAGGATATATTTATTTTCTTTATATTTTAATTTACTAATGATTTTTGAGAATTTTTTATGAATATTTCATTATCATGATCATGTTTTTTTGGAAGAAAATTACAAGTCCAAAAAAACATTTCTTATTCAATGGTTAGTCTTCATTTTGAAGGCCATTACAATAAATATATCTCTTAACCACAACATAGAGCTTGATCTAGTGATGCTCTATTTTTTATAGAAAAAACATAAGAAACCAATATAAATAGTTTATATAACACTTATTTCTTGTCCCTTCAAAATGAATAACTAAAATGGGGATTTTTCATTAGGTTACGTCATGGACATTGTATTACAAGAATTGAAATTCTTGTTTTAGCATCATCCATGTCATGATAAAAAGAAAATTGTTTCCCATGATTATTCATCCATTAAATTATTAAACCTAACATTAATAGATTTTATTTTATTCCTATAAATTATTTTTTTTGTAGTAATAACATCTAAACTCAATTTAATAACAACTCTAACAAATGATTCAACCCATAATTTATCTATATAGTTCGAATGATTATAAATAAATCACAATAATGGGGTACCATATTCCAATTAACTGATTGGGTATAATACATTCATAATCATTTTATTTAGATTCCTAAGAAACAACCGACATAATCCTTTTTCTTAATGTATCCAAATGTAGTATGAATCTCTTGACACACAAGAATAATTGGTCTCAATAAATGTCTTCTTGAAGAATGTGTTTAAAATTAGGATAAAAAATAGAAATATTTGATCTTAATTTTGAGTTGTTCTAATAGGATTATTCTCCCATTAAAATCAAAAATATTAAATGAGTATCTATTATACATGTATAGGAATCTAGAAATCTAAATGTTTAGATAATATAAATTTGAAATTTTCATAAATGTTACAACGTTTCAACTCCCTTTACAAATTTCGTTTTATTCAAAAAATTATTGTTTAATGTTAAAAATTTCATATTAGGAATTTAAACTCCTAAAAATAATCATTTTATGATAAAAACCCAAATATTATAGAATTTTAATATGATTTGACAGGATTCTCATTAAACGTCATGAAATTTGATAATCCCTCCTAAGAATAACTATATAAAAGTTTCTCACCCTATGTATCAGTATACTCAAAGTAGATATATATAATGGTCTAAACGACCACAACATGGTGGTTCATTTAATAAAAAATCCATCAATCCTTAAGAACTAAAAAAAATTAGAGAAAACCTAGGGAGATACCTAGAATATATAATATGAATCCTGCACATCCATAACTATAATCCTTTCTCTAAAACTGTATTAGAAGGTTTAGATTTATAAAGACCATTGAAATTTAATGATACTTTTATTTTTATTATTGTAAATAATTTATCTCATGATCCATTGTAAACATTTTCTCTTCTTGAGACTTTATAATGTAAAACTTCCCAACAATACGCATTTTTTCTTTAGACTTTGTGTTTTCAAATTCACCTTTGACATTGATATCTTCATCTTTCATTGCTTAAATAATTATTTTATATGATATTATAAATTATTTACATGATGCATAATATATTTTTTATTTTTAATCCACTTATTTTAGGTCATTCATATATTTTTTACCGTATAAAATTGAAATTTATGATTTTTATTAGAGATGTTACTTTACAATTTTCATGTTCATACTCCTCTATTTCAACTTTAAATGAACGACTCAAACTTATATTGATATATTTTATTGTTAAATTAAATTAGTACACACTTATTAATAATTTAATTTAAATATTTAATCAAAAAATTATCATAAATTAATGATTGATTCCATAGATAAGCATTCATTATAGATAAGACTTGTCTCTTAGGGTAAATCATCCTAGCTAATGTATGCTGACATTTATTTTTATTCTCTCTTGGATGAAATTCTATTTGTCCTAATTCCTACTTTTTCCTTCATATCTCTAAATATATATTTAACAACAATTTCCATATAATTCATAGGAAATTTCTTTGAATATATCTTAGTTGGTTTATTGAGTCTCCACTTAATCATCTCAATGAACCATACAGGGGTGTCTAAATGATGGGAAACAATCATCACTACCATATTAATAATAATCATCATTAAATAAAATTATTTTTTCATATTTATGACATTAACCATAAAAAATATGAATTCAACTAAAATAACTATCAAATGAAAATAATGTTTGAATCAATAAGGAAATCATTTCTCTGATACCACTATTCAAGATTGATGGGAAATAGGGGCAACATGGACAGGGAATTAATCATTAATCTAATACTAATTATATATTTTTATAAAAATGTTACCTTTTCAAATTAAATTCTATGTTGTTGGTTAAAGTTATAACACACACCATTATATTTTGAATCTCATTTACAAGGTTATAATGAATCAACTATAATGAGATCTTAGTGGTAGGTTTACAACTCAAAAAAACTAAATAGTACTTGTTGAGGAGTGTTTGAAGGAAGATTTCTCGAAGACATTGTTTCATATCACTGGAATAAATAATAGGTCTGTAAGATAGTCTTGATCCATTTCACAAATCTTTCCCTCGATAGGTATAAGTTATTTATAGTAGTCACTCAAAAGTAATAATAATGTTTGTTGAATAAATGTTTTATTAACATGAAATAAAAATGTTACCATAGAATAAGTTTATTCTTATCATGAATTCCTTAGTGTTTCAAACCCGTTGTTTATCTTTTTTTCTTAATAGATATCTCTTTATGTACTTATATTTAAAAAATTAATACCAAAACTTATGTGAGTACATAAATGTTGGAATGTATCTCACTAAATATGTATGAAATTTTCTCTTATTCAGGTGTCTAAAATAAATTTTATCATCCTAACAAATCACTTAATCTTCATTCATACATCAAAAAAGATTCTTTAATAATTTATAGTGTCCTTTATAAATTTCAAAAAAAATGAGATGTGGGTTCCATGATGTATAGTGAGTAAAACTTATTCTCTAAAAAATAATCCACCTTTTTTAAATTAATGCGGGAGAAAATATTCAATTTGAACACAAACACATTATATTTATCCTCTGATGGAGAATTTGTGTGTCTTAGTTCATATCAAAATCTTTTCTTCTATAAATTAGTGCAAATGGAGGAAAAATCAATGTATGGAAATTTATTAAAATAAGTACCACATAAATTTCCAGATAACATGGAAAAACTATGGATACTCATCCTATTTATGTTTATTTATATGGCCGTTATATAAGTAAAATATTTCTTAATCATCCCATTCTTTTTACCAAATCAAATGGGAACTAAAATAATCAATTAGTACTAAAATATAGTAGGTTTAGTTCTTTTTTTTGATCTTGTTTCATTGGATACCCACTACCACATTCATATCACCCATAATATATCTCATAAAAATATTGAGCTAACACTCATTCCTCTAGGAATCCAATAAAATTCCACATGGAAACTATTGGATATCTTGAAAAAAAACATTACACTAACAACATCAGTAAAATAATCAATACTTTCAAAAAAAATATATAATTAATATTATTTAACATTAATAGGAATTGTAAATTTGGTAGATACATTTGACTATCAATAATAAAAACATATCACCCTCTGTTATTCTCTAAAATGTATTTATATCATATAGAAAACTACTAATATAATGTGTGTGTATATATATCATGTTGTAAAATTTTTTTTATTTTGGGAACCAAACATCTCTATGGGAGACCAAATGATCCTTATATACCACTATCAAATATTAGTCACCACAAATAAATATTGAAAATTATTCATATTAACATATACAGCTTATGTGTACTCTTATTCAACTATATTCTCCAGTATGCACCACCATGAAGTGAATTATTTTATTTTTCATGATAAGAATTACACCTCATATTTTTTTATTAATATTAAAATCAAAAATCCTTTATCTATTTTCAAACATCAAATCTTTAATTATTTGGTATAATAACTTTACTCCCTAGGATTCAAATTAATCGAAAAAAATACAAGTAACATTATTTTACTCATTATCTTTACTCATGAGTCATTCCCCATGATACTTCTTGGTGTGTATAACACACATTATATGTAGATATCATAATTAATTTGGATATTTAGGAAATATACCTCATTCTAAGCCATAAAATTTGTAATTTATTGATAGAATGTTTTTTTCGCTTCTCTTGGTACCACTACAAGAGTTTTCATATATATTCCAAATATCCATCAAAAAAATCACAATTCAGATAAAAATTTGTGTACATGTTTAACACATATCATAAGAAATGTATATCACATATTTATACCTCAATATCACCAAAAATATGATATTTTGTTGTTCAAAACCAATATTCTATTGATTAAAAAAATATTTCACCTAAAAATTCCACTTTCATTCAAACTAGATTTTGATGGATCTTAAATATCCTCAATATCCTTATAGAATACCATAAAATCGTTTTCATTAATTTGAAATTTTCATGAACCTTCAATCAAAATCACTTTTTTTAATAATCATAAATCATATAAATTTACTTTACAATGACGATTGCTCTAACATTTATAATCTTTTTCAAGATTCTTCATTGTATAAAATTCATTTCTTCATCCCTTTGGGAGGTTCTTTCTACCATATCAATGTCGTGATATTTTTTACTAAAATTCATCCCTCAATTAGTAATAATTCATGACACACATGTAAATACCATTTTCTTTTTTCATACAATTAAATATTATATTCTAGTATTAAATCATAACGCTCGTGTCATGCATCATATAATGGTAATATCCATTAATATCTCATCAAACTCTTCTTTCTCTTAACATTTTAATAAATTGAGTTGTTTAATATTAATTTCCTATTGAAAGTTCCTTATCAATATTTTCTCAAGTTATTAACCATGAGTCACCTTCATCCTCCTACCCCTCAAATTTACTATGATTTTCCAGATATCAGTAATAAAATATAACCTTGAATGCATGGAGAAATAGTTTCCATGCATTTTATTTTATCTTCATTAATAGAGATAAGTTGAACTTTCTAAATTGAAATTTACATTAATAATTTTGTTATATTAAATTGAGCTATAAAATTAGAGATAAAATAAAATTAAAAATGATTCATAGATTCTTTTAAGATAATTATTCTAGACAGATGCAATTAATATTTATTTTTATATAGATTATAACAAAAATTATTCTGGGATGACTTGATAGAACAAAAAATTTCATGATGTTTTATTCTGGAATTCATCTATTATAAACCCCATGGATTTCAAATTATATTATAATTTAATATATATTTAGTATTTTAGTTAATATTGGGAATAAATATAAAACATGAGAAATATAAAATAAATATAGGATTTTATTAATTTTTTATTATTTTTGAAAATTTTGATCAAGCTAAACATTGATTATTTTATTTTAATAATGTATTGTTAATGAAAAATCAAAGTAGTTGGGTGAGTGTGTAGGCTTATACATTTCCATTTTAATTGATTTTGATAATGTATTGATCCAAACATGAAACAAATTCATGGTCAGTTGAATAGACTATTACTATAAAAACCTTAAAACTATGAATATACTATGAACTAATTGTGACCATGATTAGTTGAACCTATCATGATAGAAGAACAAATTGATGGTAACCAGGGTGTGATTAACTAACCAAGAATTATTAAAAAAAAATTACCATGAACCCATGTTCATGGTTAATTAAACATGTTTTGAATTAATTTAGAATTACTAGATATAGATTCATTTGAGGGTATAAAAATATTCCATGTGTAATGCCATAAAATTCTAAAGTAAAACCTTATAGTTAATGGTGTGTATGACACGCGACACCAATTGAAAAAAGGGAATATAATAACCTGATACTTTATAGTATATTTACTATATTAAATAAATATAATATAGTATATATCTTTTAATGCACACAACACTGACTTGTCTTGCTATACACACAATAGAAATCTTCCCTAATAGCTTGAGTTACACTCCAGAGTGACCATCCACATAGCTTACATTATATAAAAGACTGAGTTTCAATAAAAAAAAGTATTATTTCAATATTATTATTGAATATGATATAATATAACCTAGACATTATGTTATGGTATATAAATAGTACTAACAAACATATTAAAATTTATGGTTTATAAAAATATAAAATGTATTCATGGGTTTTCAATTAATGAGGAATGAAAATAAGAACCAATTCGATATAAAAAGAAATATTATTATTGTTTTGCTTCCAAATGAGTTTTATCTTAATAAAAACAATAATTAAAATTATTTAATGATTTTAAAGAAATTTATATGTTATATATTCAATAAAATATTTTTAATATTAATAAATTATATTTTATAGGCGTAATATAAGAATAAATAATATTTTACATGTAAAAACTTATATTTTATAAAGTCAATTTTACTACGTTTTAATGGAGAACCCATTTTAAATATGAATTTTAAATAATTATTGAATTTAGTATGTCAAAATAAACTTAATATTTTAAATAAAAACCTAAAAAGTATTATAGGGTGAATTTTAGATATTTTTGGAAACATATCATTTTTTTAATGAATAAGGAAAAATACTGAATTTTAGTTCAGAACTAATATTTCATCTAATTTATTTTTAAAGTTAAATTAATTTTATTTGGTTGTAAAGTTTAAATGGAAACTATTTTTATAAATTAAAATAATTTATTACATTATAATAAATTTAACTTTGAAAATGATTATAAAAACATGACAAAACTTTGGACGTTTTTACTTTAAAAACCCACGTTGTTGTCCCGTTTACAGGATAAATTTTAAATTAATTTTTGTCACTTCAATTATTATAGTTTGAAAAAATAGATTAATTATTTGGAATAATAATAATTTATAATTTATAATAATTCTAAATTTGTTTTGAACAAAAATATCAGTGAATGTTATTAAAATTGATCAAAATGACTAAGGTAAAATTAAGCTTAAAAGGGACTAAAACACAATATTAAGGACCCAAATGACTTAGGAACTTGTCCAAAAGCCATTTTATGGCCATATTTAGACCATATCATCACTTGGATCATATTAGTTCCATTATTGGAGACATGTTCAATGTCAAAAATGTGCATGGAATTCTTTTTTAAAAATATTACAAGAGTGCCTCTCCTACTCCACTATAAAAGGACCTCCTCTCCCCCAACTTCCTCACACCAATCAAGCCAATTTTGTTCACCAAAGATCTTATAAAATAGATAATAAACAACCATTCATTAATCCTATATTCCTAACCTTCATTATAAGTCCATTAGAGGAAGATTTAGGTTCAAAACCAAAGGAGTTACCTAATTAAGAGGTAATGAACTTCCTTATGCTCTTTAGTTTTATTTCCATTCTCCATCCCCTTAACTTTTCTTATTATGTTCTTGTATAAAAAACAGTATCCTAAATATACAAGGATATTTTATTCTAATGTTTCTACCTACACTCACACAAACTTCCATATAATGGGTAATGAATAAACTGTTACTATGTACGGTGAACAACTACCTCATGAAATGATAATTGTTCATTTTTCCTTTACCACCTCTCATGGTGGAAATTATGATGGACACTATATTTATTTATGTTACATATTACATTTAATATGAATTTATTCTTATAAAATTATTTTATAACACATAACCTTATACTATCCATTTTTTAGGAATATGATAACATCATTTGAGGAAGTTTGGACTACCGCCCCCAAAGAAATGTGATTCATTCACATGATCCATGGAATGTAAAAAAGATGATTATAATTAAACATTTGATAAATAAAAAACATATATATTATATTCATGACATAGTTACCTTTATATGAATATATTTATATATATATATATCATTATTATTATTATCCTTTCACACACTAAAAAGTGATAATGTCGGTCGAGGACGTGTGGACTTCTACCTCCTCAACAGGATGTGATTCCTATTACATAAAAAGAGATATATAAATATATATATATTAGTACATGTTATTAAATAATATGGTATTTATTATATAATGATCATTATATAATGATATGATGCTACTTATCTTCTTTCCATAATGATCATTGAAAAAAGGGAACGATCCCCGTGCATGTTTACGACCCACCATCTCAATGATCATAATGTTGATTAATTTTTAAAAACCATATTTAATGATTGTTTTTTAAACTATAAATGATGTATAATATGATAATTATTTCATTATTAATATTATGGAGATGTCATATAACGACCCCATTGACCATAGTTGACCTACCAAAGTTGTTTTTGACAAATAAATCAAATTTTGTCAAAAACAACCGACATAAACATAATTGTTTAACTAGTTTTAAATAACATAGTAATAAATGAAATAAAATTAATGATAAACAAGAAATATTTTCTAAATAAAGAACAAAATTAACATAAGATTATTATATGTGATGTTAAGGGACATTCACCCAAAAGGAAACTCAATTTATAGGATTTCATCTCAATTTACATTCTATAGAGACTTATTTGTTGTTAAACACCTTTTTTAATTTATACAGTGTATATAATGTAATTTTATTATTTAAAATGTTTCAAAGTGTAATGGGGAACTTTGGAAGGTTTAAATATTATTTTCCCCAAGAATAATTTCAATGATCTTTCAATGGTATTTCCAATTGAGGAAATTCTATGAGAATTGTTTAATAAAACCTTTAATTTCCCTCTCCTCCTAATATTCATGAACTTTTAAAAGTATTATTACAATTTTTTTACTCTTTGGTACTCAAGGTTGTTTTGAAAATGTTTTTAATAAAACCCGACTTGATTTCTCTCTTTCGTTGGAGAACCTATTTCTTCTAAACACCATGTTTTATTAAAATGTTTTGAAAAATATTTTTAAAATGATTTGTTAATCTAATTTTTACACTTTTTTTCTTTTTCCAATGTTTTCAATGTAATCTTCTTGTCCCATTCTGAACAAGCCATTTTTTCTAGCCTTTTTACTAAGAAAAAGGAATGATCTTTTTACCTTGTACAACATGTATGGATTTACCATCCATCATTCCTTGAAAACCTCACTTGCCTTATTAAAATGTTAATTTTTATAGAAAATATTTCTAAAATTTATTTTCAAATAAATGGGTTTTCAAAAAAAATGATATTTTCCTCAAGAATGTTTTTAATAGAACTTTTTATAATATTTCAGTCATTAATTACAAAAACCATTTATCTTAATCCTATTGGGTTATGTTGGGTTGATAACATCCTTAATATTACTCTCAAAGGTTTCAGATTTTTATTTCAAAGGATGGTATTCACATTCACTTCATTGATTCCTTTTATCCTTGTTAAATATTAAATTTTATATGATCATCGAACATTGAATTTACACTAATTTAACATATTATTTTTCATGGATATGTTCATTGCCTAAACAATATACCATTTTTTATACAGTGTTCACTTTGAATGTTATTCTATTATTTGGGTAAATATTTATAAATCCATATCTCTTACTCAATATGGATATTTGATAAGGCATATTGTTAAATCAATTATTTGATATTTGAAGAATATTTTGGACTAGTAAAACACAGGTGGGGCTCGGTTATATATAGTTCCTCAATGAATCAGTAGTATCACAGTATGAGTCATTCGGATAGCCGCCTTAGATGGGTTTTTACCCAATATTTTTTAAACCGTCTTATGAAACGTCTTGATGGTAAAGGTAAAATGTACCTAGGAAACATGACATCCAATAGTCTAATATTGAAGTCATATTATTTTCAGTTATTATTCACCCATGATATTTTGTGTCGACATATCTAAGGATACATTTCATTATCAGCTCATTGATTAAATGGCATGTCTTTTAGTTTCTTAACATGAAATATTTTTTTTCCTTATATAGTTATTTGAATGGATTTTATTTCTAGTTATTACTATAACATATTGTTTCTGCACTTATTTCTCAGTTGATTTTTTTATATGGAATGTGATTTCAGTTTTTTACAATGTTATAATTATTAATATCATTCATTCATTATTTCCTCTACTATATTTTTTTGATACGATGAATTTGATCTCACCCTTATTATGTATCTTTCCCTTGGGAATCCAAGAAACGTACTGTGAAATATATGAAGGGATTTACTAGATGGAATAAAGTTACCCTCGAAGTTATTTATTAATAATGAAGAAAATTTAATATTTTAAATTTTGAATTATTTTCTCATATATGTATTTGTTTTACCATGACTAATAAACTAATTGGTCTTTATAGATTTGATTCCTCGTAATCATGTCAATTCCATTAGTAGTATACCTTGGCTAGGGGCTTTCTGGGGTTGGATCGCTATAGTTGGTATCAGAGAAAGTTTAGTAGAAACTGTGGGAACTAGGTTTAGGAAAACATAGGCTAGAGAACATATCTCGAAGTAGAATTTGATGATAATTGTAGAATAACACCCTAGAATCTTGGAAAAGTATAGATTATGTGGGTCTTTCTAGCAATAAAACACTATCCAGATACTATAAATGAATGTGGTTTTGGAAAAAATGTACCTAGGAGTAATAACTCTGAAAAGGTGATTTGAGCCTCACTCAGGGTTACCTGGTACATGATAATGGGCCTTACTACGCACCTAGTTTGAATCTCCTTAAGGATATGCTTTAGATAATTCGCATTTTCTTTAAAAATTTGTATAAAGGTTTTTTTAATGAATAATCTAGGGAAAACATTTGTTTATTTAGATTAAAGATAGGATTTCAGGATTTAGAAATTATAGAAATGATATTATGGATAACCCCTAGACCATGGAAGTAACTATGTGGAAATAATTGGATGAAGTATTTATCTATTGAGTTTGTATTGAAACCCTTTGTTTAATTGATATTTAGTTATTAACCTTATTTCAAGGTTTTCCGTCATATTTTTGTTAGAAATTATATTAATTTGGTTTTAGAAAAGAATATTTTGTATGTTGGGTGAAACCAATAAAATATGTGAAGGTCATGGGTCTTAAAACCATAACTGAAGGACGATACATGTTTCACACCAACCACTGACCTACATAATGTCTTGGTTATTTTTTAGCCAATTAATTAGATGAATAAATGCTAATGATGAACCAGTTATATCAAATTTTACTTACTGATTAAAATCATGTATTTAATATTTTTCAAATTCAATTCACTGAAGCGGTAAAATTATGTTTTATGCAAATTTGCAAATGTGCCTAGAAGGTGGGTAAAATACGTTAACAAGCTCAATAAAATTTTATATATCTAATATTATTTTACAATGACTCAAATGATGTAAATTGTACTAATATATGTATTATTTATCTATTTTTACTTTAATATAAATTTTAACTAAAAAAATTATTTAAATGAAAAAGTCAGTTTTTTATATATTATGCAGTATTTTTACTATTCATTGAAAATTGAATGTTTTCAGAAAAATACCAAACTTCACCCTAAGATAATTTTGAAATTCCAAATACAAAAAAGAAGTCCATTTTGGAAAATAAAATTTATATAATTTAAAAAAGATGGTATTATTATTCATAACTACTTTTTAAATAGTTAGTTTGATTGGTTGTGGTTTGCGAGAACTCGAAAATGTGTACAACACAAGATATTGAATTATTCAAAGAGAAGCATATCGTGGATTCTTGGGGTGTTACATTATTCCCTCTTTCAATAAATTATATCCTCACAATTTGAAATTTTTCTTTAAAAATAAATGGGTGAAAATAGAAAATACCTTTGTGGAAAACTCACATAAAAAATAGGGTTAATAAAATTTAGTCATATAAACTGGGAAAGGGAAATAAAAAAGTTACCACTAAATTTGGATTTTTAATAAGAGAACATTGGTGGAAATTAGACAAACATAATTGGAGAAAAAATTTAAATATTAATAGGGAATAAATGAGGTCATCAACCACAAATAAGTGAACAATAAATGGAAAATTTGGGGCCTCGAATCCATAAATCTATGATGATTTAAAGTATCATCGGTTCAAAAAACATAAGGTATTAGGATAAAAAAAAATTTAGATACTTTTTTAAAATAGGAGGTATTAATCTAATATCAATATATGAAATCAAGAAAACATGCTTGATTTCATTACTTATCATAATCATAACCTCATCATTTGGTTGTGCTTCGATCTATTTTCACTTCATCCCATACACTAGGAAATGAATGTTTAAAATGATTTTTTTAATTCCTGATACAAATTTTATAAATAATAAGGCCCAAAATTATTTCCTTAATCCTATATGTGTTTACTAAAAACCCAAATGTTAGGTTAAATTAACCAATAAATTATACTTTAACCTCATACAAAATATCAATTGCTCAACTTACTCCATTCCAACCTTTAACTTATCCAAAATACTTGTTTCCAAACACACAGTACAAAAATTTATATGGGAGGAAAACAAAATGAAGATATATTTTTTATACATAATAACAAGTGATTACCTTCATCATGTATTCTCATAAAACATGGTAACACCCCAAATTACCATAAAACCTTATTGAATACATTCATTCTCCCTTATTCCTTAGAGAAAACTGAATATACTCCTTAAGTCCAAAAATGTTGTAAACTCCAACAATGTTGGAATAAAAAAAATAATTAATTAGTTCCAAGTTGGTCAAGAACAACGAATATAATTTATTTAAATCCATCATCCCTTATTCCAAAATCACTAACCTAGTATCAGGACCATATTAAGGTTTATCTTTTCCTCAACTATGTATTTTCCAAAAAAGTTTAACTTACTATTGAGTCACTTTTCTTAGTACGATACAATCTCAAATCCTTAATGAAATAGTACTTTAGTAAAGTCCTTATTTATTTCCATAATTCATATAACCTGTACATCGTTGATACAACACTCAAATGACATAATTATTCCATCTAGAAACACAAATACATTAATTATTCCACGTCAACTATAGTAACAGCTTATGCTTTACCATGATCCCTTTGATTCTTCTAATAAATATTTCCTTGATTCTTAGGAGATTTATTTTTTGTAATTACCCATTTCACAATAGTTGAAACACTGAATATTAGTCTTTTATTTATTCCCTTTGCATTCTATTTTATAATGACCCTTTTCTCCACACTTATAACAAACATCTTGTCTTTTCAAGAACTTCCCTGGGTGATTCTTTCCACACCTATCACATATGGGAAAATCCCTGTTTCCCTTATACCCTTTATCCATATTTCTCTCTTTCATCCTTTTCTTCTCTAGCTTCCCTTCAAAGCCATAGGACTAAGAGAATTATTTACTTATTTTATCAACACATGATATTATTTCTTCATATGATGAGAATACATGGGATGATATTTCCCTTCAAAATGTTAGCTTAAGACCATGAAATATAGGATCCTTCTTACTATTTAGAACATATTCATTGTTTGGGTAGTAATTCTTTTTACTAGGAGCCATTTATAAACAATTTCATACACTAGATTATGTTAAGAATCATAATTAATTATTACAAACTAGGGAAATAATTAAACCAAATTGAAAAACGAATATGCATATCTAATCTCATAATCATAAGAATGGATTAATTGAGGAAATATTTAATCATAAATACTTTATAATGGTTTGTAATGAAAATGTTAATTATCTTAAGCATATCCCCTGGGAGTGTCAAAACAAGTGCACAGTAAGTCATGTTGTCATGTATATGGTTACCCCGAGTCAGGCCTGGAACACCTTATCTTAGATTTCACACCAAGGTACATTCATGCCAGAAAAATGTCCACTTGTAGTATCCAGAACTGGATGTATTTCTTGGAAGAGCAACATAATCTCAACATTACCAAAATATAGGAAGTTCTTATATACTAATCATAAAATTCTCTCATAGGGTAATGTTCCATAATCATAGTAAATATAAATCTAGTTTCCACTGTTATTGCTAATCTTTCTATGATACCAAATATAATGCCCTAACCCTAGAATCCTGAATCAAGTGCATTATTTTAATACATTGGCATGATTATAAGGTATCATGTCCTGAAGGATAGATTAGTTTAGCAGTCGTGGAAAATATTTTACTTACAAAACATAACATTACAATTTCTAACATAAAATACAGCATAGATAATCCTTTTAGTATTAAATTATTCCCCTAGATTAACCCAGAATCTCAATCATAATTAACTTCTTATCATCGTAGGAAAATAAAACATAAGAAAGGGGTGAGATCAGATTCTCAGTAAGGATAGATAATATAGCAGAAGCTATCATAAATAATCATAATATTTTATGGAAGGGTATAAAATTGAAACACAAGCCCTTTAAACATAAATATCAGCATAATATGGGTAAGATAAATCAAATAATTCCATTTACTTATTCACATTGATATTCTACTAGTTGAATAGTCACACGCAACATCAATAACTAATATCATAATGATGGAAATTCATAATGTTGGACATCTTAACCAAAAAGTCAAGGCCTCGTGCCAAGACCTAGATATAAAATTTTTCAAGGCCTTGTGCCATGATACTAGTTTGTCTAATTATACATACTGATGCATCAAGGGGAAATAGAGGGAATCTCCCTTAACGTACTAAGTACAATGCATTCCTGATATGAAAAGGGTAAAACATAACAAAATCATTTGTATTAAAACTAGAATACAAAATGTCAATACCTTAACCATAAACCATGAATGGTATAAAAATAGTATATCTATAGTCAGATATATCATAACTCATTCAATACAATAGGGAATATTGTATTATAATAAATCAACCACAATTAAGAATAATATCCAATAAATGATGTTGACATAGTTGAAAATGATCAGTAAAACTCTTTTAGAGAAATATACATTTTCATTAATTCATTTAAAAGTCACACAATATATACAGAAAATAATTTAAAAGAGATTTTTAAATCAAGGTGTCCCAAACCGCTTTGAAACTTTTGAATTGAATTAACATTTTAAAATAATCATGTACAAATAAATAAATTCTTAAAATCATTTTCAAATTATGGACATCAATTAAATATATTTATCAAAATAAATCATTAAAATATGTAAAATGATGATCCAATTTAAGAAACCCTTCCATAAAACCTTAAAATATTCCTTTTGAAAACATTTTTATGAAACATGGACATGGATGATAAATATTTCCCAATAAATACTTACACACAAATAGTCTCGGATAATAATAAGATTGAGAAATTAACCCTTACCTTGTACATTCTATTAGTATAGGGTATGTTTAACCTTTTGTATAATGAATATAGTATGTTATTAAATTATAAAATAACCATATTCATATTTATGATATCATACATGATTAATTTATGACTTTATACTAACCATTTAATAATAATTTCCATGTTTAAGTAAAATTTTGGTTAATAATCGCTTTATTTATCGTATGTGTTTTGACATTTTATTCTTGATTGTATAACTTAGATAATGATTTTCATGCTTAAATAATATAAATATTGATTTATATATCATATATATTCATGATATAAATATGTATAACAGATAGATATATGAAATGGAAACACCATTCATGGAGACGGTAGTTCGTACGTACGCATGAACATTGTTTCTGTTTTCTTATCTTATAGTATGGAAGTAAGTAAATGAAATATATTAACTAAATGTATATATATATTATTCCAGTATTATTATTATTTCATATATCTCATACTTAATCATTATATATATTTTTATAAATATTCTTTAATGGTGATCGTTGAAGATGAATCTCATCGTGTCGTGGAGACGGTAAGTCGTACGTACGCATGAGTGACAATATCATTCTATTGATGGTGAAACGGTATTTAATTGGAGGTTATATTATATATAAATAATAATTACCATTATATATTCATTATTTACATAGATTATACTCATTGGTATACCCATCCAAATATTGTAGTGTTGAATAACAAACTACACCATGAGGAGGAGACGATAAGCCGTATGTACGCATGCATGGTGACTTTTTCATTCATATGATAGATAAAATAATTAATATGGTTGTAAAATATTTATAATAACATCTCATCATATAGAAGTTACTGGATATATTATTTTATTATGGTAACAACAAAGAAATAGGAAGTAGAAGAAGAAAACAACATTGAAAGAGGTGATAAAATAATTACCTCTTCTTCTGGTGTTTCCCTTGGATTTCAACAAAAGGGATCCTTATGTTGGCTTGTTTCTCAAGGTAAGGCCTCTATCTTGACTTTATAGAAGTGGGGAAGATATTTTGGAAGATTTCTGTTGATCCAAATGCCTTTGTAGGTGTGAATTTAAGAGAAGGGGAAGTACCCTTTCATAAGGGAGGTGGGGCACTTTAGGAAAAGCTTGAAATATTAATTTATTATAAAATTATTTTCGGTTTATAATAGCTTAAAATGGATTTATTTCTAATATAAGATGAGTATGGTTAGAAATATTCTAAACCAATAGGTTTTAGATACGTTTAGGTCACCATATTAAACTTATCTTATAGACTTAACCCTTAGTTAAATAGTTTAACTTTTACCATGTCTTCTTGTATTTTTATACTACATGGTTAAAATATTTACAATAAAATGTCAAGATAACCTCACGTGGTTCATTAATGACATATCTAACATTATATAAGTCATTTGGCCGAATATTAGATTTTTAGGACTATTTTAGCATTTAATAAAATAGAATTTGTTATTAAAACCCATTTATGTCAAATTTGACACTATTAAGTATTTGGTTTTTGTAAAAGTCATAACAAGTCTATTTCATCAAAAAAAAATTAATCAACCCTAACATGTCATATTGACATAGGAAATTCGTTGATGTAATCAAAAGTTATAATTTAAATTTATTGTAATATTTGTAATAAGATTTATTTTAATATTTCATTAATAAGGTAAATTACTACATCATCATTGTTTCATAAATAAGATTAATTATTTAATGTCTAAAAATTATAAATAAAATACCATGATGTATGAAATAATTTTATATTTCTAATGAATATTTATAGTCCAATTTATCTTATGCATAACCCTATATAAATAATGGTTTAGTTATTTAAATTTGAATTTAACACTTCTAACTATTCTTTAAATAAAATATAATAAATATCCTAATCTAACCAAAATGGATCAAAAAGGGTCTTATTTTTGTCCTAAGGTTGAATTTGGTCGAAAAAAACTTTTCCAATAAAATTAAGACATGTGTTTGGGTAATTTTATATTATTATAATATTTTTTTACCTTTAATTACCCATTTTACTTTTAACAGTGGTAAATAAAATTCAAAAGTTACTATCCACCAAAAATTAGTTTCATCCTATTGAACCAAATTTTTCTTACTTATGAAAACCTTGTATGTCAGATTTTTTAATTTCAATTCACATAAACGGTAAAATTATGGTTTATACAAATTTGCAAATGTGCCTAGAAGATGGTTAAAAGATGTTAAAACGTTCAATAAAATTTTATAAATCTAATATTATTATAAAATTACTCAAATTACATAAAATGGACTAATATATGTATTATTTATCTATTTTTACTTTAAGATAAATTTTAATTAAAAATAATTATTTAAGTTTAAAAGTCGGTTTTTATGTACTATGTAGTATTATTGACTATTCATCAAAAATTTAATGTTTTCAGAAAAATAGAAAAAAAATCACCCTGATCTAATTTGGACATTACAAAACCAAAAATGAAGTCCATTTGAAAAAAAAATTATAAAATTTCAAAAAGTGGGTACTTCAATTTATAACAGCTTTTTAAATAGTTAGTTTGATTGGTCGTGGTGTGCTAGAACTCAGAGCTGCGTACAACCAAAGCTATTGTATTATTCAAAGAGATACATATTTTATAATCTAGGGGAAATAATTGTATATAAATATTTAAAACCTATAATTACATTTCACAAATTGGGTCCATTATTGGAGCCACTTTCAATGTGAAAAACATGCATGGAATTCCTTTGTAAAAATATTACAAGAGTATCACTCCTCCAATATAAAAGGAACTCCACTCCAACCACATCCTCACAGATCTAAATCCACTTTATATTGACCAATAACTACCCAAATATATTAAAAAAATACCACCTCTCATCCTATAATCCTCCCCTTAGTGATAATTAAATCCAAGGAAGATTTTGTATCAATCCAATTGGAGTTACCCAATTCGGAAGTAACAAACTTCCTCACGATCTTTAGTTTAATTTCCATTCACAAACCCCTAAAATATTTTTATTTTATTCCTTTATAACAACATAAATATAATAAATATATTATATTTTTTATTTTAATTATTCAACTGACAATTACACACGTCTCTATCTTATGGGTAATGAGCATACTGTTTCGGTGTACGATGAACAACTGCCTCATAGAATGATGATTGTTCGTTTTTCATTTACCACATCTCATGGTGGACATTATGATGTAAACTCTATTTATATATGTTATATATTATATTTATTATTTATTTATGCTTATTAAATTATTTTATACCACATACCCTTATACTCTCCATTTTGTGGAAATACGATAACATCATTTGAGAAAGTGTAGACTACTGCCCTATCAAAGCGATGTGATTCATTCACAAGATCCATGGAATGTAAAAAAGGATGATTATAATTAAAAATATGAGATATATAAAATATATATATGATATTAAATACATAATTACCTTTAAATAACTATATATATATCATTTACATTATTATTCATTCACACACAAAAAATAATAATGTTGGTCGTGAACCTGTGAACTACCGCCTCCTCAACATGATGTTATTCCTTTTAAATAAATAAAATTATATATATAAGTATATATGACAAAATAATATGCTATTTAGGATATTATTATCATTTTGGAATGATATATGGGTACTTATATTTTTTCCATAAAAAGCATTGAAAAATGAGAACGATACTCAAGAGTGTGTATGACCTTCCGTATCCATGATCGTAATGGGGTTTCATTTTTAATAAAAATATTTAATTATTTTTTTAATGTATAATGGATTTATAAATATTATAATTATTTCATTTTTATTATTTTGGAGAAGTTATATAATGACCCCTTTGACCAAAGGTGACCTACCAAAGTTGTTATTGACACATAAATCGTATTTTTTCAAAACACCTGACGTAAAATTAATTCTCTAAGTAGTTGTACACAATATAGTAATAAGTAAAATAAAAGTATTACTGAAAATGAAAAAGGATCTTAAAAAACTATAAAATTAACATAATTTTATTATATAAGAAATAAAAGGTAGTTCACCCAAAAGAAAACTCAAGGTAATGGATTTCATCTGAATTTACATTCCATTGAGACTTATTTGTTGTTAAGCACCTAGTGTCTATTATATTATGTATATACTTCCCTTTTACATGATATATCACGATTATAATTAATCTTGAGATATTAAAACATTCATGTAATTTTATTCCTTCTTGAGTTTTATGATTTAAAATATTTCAAAAAGGTATGAGACTCTTTTGAATGTTTAAAGATTATTTTCTTCAATAATAATTTTAATGTTATTTTAATGGTATTTAAATTCAAGGAAATTATATTAAAATTTTTCAATAAATCCTTTCATTTCCTAATCCTCTGGTTATTAATTACCTTTTTCAAGTACTATTACTATTTTTTTACTCTTTCATACTCAAGGTGTTGGATAAAACGTTTTTAGGAACACCCGAATTCATTTCTCTCTTTACTCGAAGAACCCATTTTCATATAAAACCAATGATTTATTAAAATGTTTTGAAAAATATGTTTGAAATTATTTGGTAAATAAATTTTTACCCTTTTTATCTTTTACTAATGTTTTCAATGGAATCTTCTTTTTTCTTTCCAAATAAGGAATTTTTCTAACCTTTTTAACTTGAAAAAGGAGTTCTCTTTGACCATTATATGAAATATACATATTTACCCACATTTATCCTTTGAAACATCTTTTTCATGTTTAAAATGTTAATTTTTTCAATAAAATGTTTTTTAAATTTATTTTCATTTAATTTTTTTTGAAAAGGGTTTTCAAAATAAAAGGATAGTTTCCTCAAGAATGGTTTTAAAAAAACATTTTCTAATATTTCCATTAACCAATTGAAAAAACACATTATTTTATTACAATTGGGTTATGATGAAATGATATCGTCCTTAATATTCCTCTTGATGGTTTATGATATATTTTTACAATGACAGTATTCACATTCAGTTCCTTGATTCCTTTTGTCCCCTTTAAATATTCAATTTCTTATGATCATTGAAAATTGAATTTCCCCTAATTTACTATATCATTTATCACAGATATGTTAATTTCATAATCAGTATATCAATTTTTATATGGTTCTCCCTTTGAATTTTATTTGATTATTTGGGTAAATATTGATGAATCCATATCTCTTACTCCATATGGATAATTGGTATGGAACATTATTAGCTTAATTATTTGATATGTGAGGAATATTTTGGACTATTAAGACCTGGGAGGGGCCATGTTATATATAACCACTTGATTATTATGTAGTCTCATAGGATGAGTAATTTGGATAGCCTCCATAGAAGGGTTTTTAGTTGATACATTGTAACAATATTGTGGAAGGTCTTCACGATAAAGGTACTATGTAACTAGAAAACATCGCATCCAATAATCAAGATTTTCCATTATATTAATTTTAGTTATTATTCATCCAGGATATTTTTCATCGACATATATACAGATACATTTGAATTTCAATTTATTGATTAAATATAATGTGTATTAATTTCTTACCTTTCCATATTTATTTTTCGTTTTCTAGTTATTTTAATTGAATGTGTTTCTTATTATTACCCTTCATTTTTATGCACTTCCTTCTTAGTTTACTGTTTTTATGGAATGTGAGTTCAATTATTTACCATGTAATAATTTTTATTCTCATTGATTCATTATTAATTACATTATATGTTTCCCTTACTGATAATATGAGCTCACCCTTATTATGTTTCTTTCCCACATGTTTCCAAGAAGCATAAAATGAAATATATTCATGGATTTACTATATTGAATAAAGTTACCCTAGAAGTTATTTATTTAAAAAGAATATGTTGTAATTAGTGTCATATTTTCTCATGTATGTATCTAGTTTACCAATACTACTAAACCAATCAGTTCTTCGGGATTTTATTCCTTATAATCATGCTAATTTAATTATTATAAGACTCTAGTTATATACTTTCTGGGGTCAGGTTTCTATACCTTGTATGAACTGATTAACAAAAATTGGTAAACTCTCAATAAAAAACACAATTTAGTGTGAATAATTGATAGAATAATATGGATTTTTTAGTGTGAACTCAAACCAAATTTTCATAAATCATATCTTCTAATGGAGGAGGGTATAGAAGATTATTTCACCCACATGAAAGTAACACTCCACCTACCTCATTCTAAGTATAGTGATATCAAGTACCCAAGGAATATAATGAAGTGTACAAATTGGAAATGGGTTGAGTGTGAAAAAATATTTTGAAACCACATGCCCTATATTAGATATTTTTAATCTCTATATTTATCATTATTTTTCTTCTTGTGGGGTCAAGCATGGTTCTTGAAAGAACCGAGTACATGATTGAAGAATGAAAATAGTAAATTTAAAATTGTTTAATCAAATATATTAACAAATAATATATCTATTATAGTAGTACTAGATTCACTATATGGATTAGATGAAAATAATACTTTATTATAAATAAAAAATTCCAATTGATACCACATTTGATTTGAATCCCCCAATGTTTTTACCTCAATTTTGGTGTTTTATAACTAAAATAACCCATCCAAAGAGCCCTATATATAATCTAATGATGCACCACATATTATATTTTAGTGATCTACATCGATCATGTCATTGGTTTAGAGAACCGAGTTATTTATGATACAAGTATGATCACTTGAACATGAAAAACATTATTCCTCAATAATGGATCAATCATTCATGTTCTTACTTTGATTTTATCTCTCTAGATCATGAGGGAATTTAGGGATGATAGATAATTAATAATAAGACATTCAATCTCATATTTTGGTTAAAAATTGATTTAAATAATTTGGATACACTCTATTTAATTATATTTTATTCCTTATCTAAATGGAAAACCATTCCAAAATGTCATTTATAATCATATTAGGTTTTCTTAAATATCAAAAAAATCACCATTAAAATTTAACACTAACATGTGTTGTGATAAACCATAAACCATGAAATTGGCTCTTTCTTCACAATAAGCTTTAAATAACCTTTACTATATAATATTCATTTGAAAAACTAATTTTATCATATTCAATTTGTATATATAAATAAATTATAAATACCACTAGAAATAAATGAAATTAATCTTATTCAAAACATTAATAACATATAATATTATTTATTTATGTATTTAGATGTTACCATTCACACTAGAAAACACACCATCCGAGGGATATGGGGTATAATTTTTCCTAAACATCAATGTTTCCCCATAAATATAAGGTTTTAAAGATGTAGTAGGGCTGAATTATAGTAAAAAATTTGACTTAAAATCTCAATTATCCACAAGCTTTAAGTTCATTAGAATATTGATCTTCTGATAAAATCATGATGCATCAAAGTAAAAAAAAAATGAAGTCGAAATTGAAACATTTGGAAGACAACACTTCCCAAAAAAATTAGTATACACAATGGAAACTAAATTTCTTATAAATACACAATATCTAAATAAGATAATAACATGGTTAAAATTCAAAATATTTAATTGTTTTAAAAACAATACACAAAGTAAGTATTATAATCATTGATCTCCAAGAATGATATAATTACCAAACCACACTTTTAATCCAAAGTTTAAGGAAAATCAATAAACATTTTCCAAGGTATATTGTAATCCTATCCGCAAAATCCCTCAACTATAAACCCATAAAATGGTGTATCTACCTTCCTATCTCTAAAATCCCTCGATCAAGTTTGTTAGAACAAGCCCTCTCTTAATATCCTCATAAACCCTTAATAACACATGATTGTATACAAAATTTTATTCTTGTAAAAAAATACCATGATCTCAATGATCAGAATAAAAATAAATAAAAATTAGAAATTAAAATATATTTAAAATGAGAAACCAAAAAAGTAGTATCTATTAACAAACAACTGAAAAATAAAAAATGTTACACAGATCATAATAACAGACATCAATAAGAAGTTTCATAATATCAAAATAATAAATTTAATATCTTTCTTTTTAAATTCCCAATGTATATTCTGTTAATCCATTAAGTAGTTTCCTATTAATAGACTACACTGTAACTAACTCTAATTTTCAAATTGCACACTATTTTAGAATAGTAGAAATATAAAATAATTTTAAAATCCATATTCGTATATGATCAAGAATATTTTTAATCTTTCAATGAAATTCATCAGTGTCCCTATACTGATATAAAATCCTGTGAATTTAATTTGACATGAAACCTCATATTTCTGGATTTTTATGTTTAAACTATATTCATTCTGAAATAAATTTTACATAAATTGAATATCTAAATAAAACATAACATCACATTAAGTCATTTTAATTAAGTGTATATTGATTTTCAAAACAAATAAACTAAAGGATTCCATAACTCAACAATAATCCCCTATTTGAAAGTAACAAGATACTTGGAAAAATATAAAGTTTGACAAAATTTTATAAAAAAACACATTTTATATTATAATGATACAAATTTATTTCTATCTAATAAAAACATTTAAAAAAACTCTTTAATCATAAACCTGATAAGTAGAATAAATCAAATTCTTCATTAAACTAATAAAAACTTATAAATTTTATAAATTTCTCCCCCACTATTAAAAATTAAAAAATTATACTGAAATTTTTTCTCATATTTTATCCCCCTACAAAAAACATATACATTACTTTTACCTAAATTTTATCCCACTTTGTGATTATGAAAAATAATAAATGAGATAAAAATACAATAGGTGAACTAAAGTGGTAATAAATAAGTTCTATAATAATAAATTTATTAAAAATTATCCCCGTTGAATATACATATCTACCCTTGAATATACATATCTCTCAAATGATATTACAATTTTTTTAAGTTATCTCCAATTGATAAGAATGACTTTATTTGTTTGAATATCGTTTTAGAAAAATTTCAAATTAAACTTGTATAATGTTGAAGATTAAAACCCGTAACAATCTAAAGAAAAATATTACTTGATAAAACTATTCATTAAGTTAAACAAAAAATTTATCTTATATATGATGTAACACTTTTTTAATAATACTTATTTTTTAATCCACAAAAAATGAATAAAAACATCAAAAAGAGTTAGAAACAACATTATTTAAAAATTACTTACCCCTTTCACGGGGAGTTTTAAAATTTATGAAGATAGGTTAAACAAGAAGTGAATTCAAGATAATTATAAACTAATCATTCATATAATCTATTTATGATTTTTTGTTCTATTGGAATTATATGATTTGGGGAATATATCAAAAAAATGATTACCGGTTTTGATAAAATCTGGGAAACTATATCCTTTTTGTTTATGGTCCAACATGAAATGGTGTTTTATATCTTTGATATTTTCTCAATAGTTATTTGATAGGTATCTAGAAAAAATAACATTCGTGTTGTGACAAAGAATTGGAGTTCAAGTAAAACTAAATCCTTAATTTTTTAGTGTTTTCATAATCCACAAAACATGATCCCAATAACTTACACCTACCACATATTCAGCTTCAGTAGTGGAGAGTTAAATAGAGTATTTCATCCTACTAGACCAAGAAACTAAATTTTATCCTAGGAAATAGAATGCATTAAACTAATTTCTATTTCTAATATATAACCATTAAAGGGAAATTTTGATTAACTTTTAGGTATAAATATATTTATAGAAAAACTATTATCTATGTTTTTATATACGTTTATAATAATGAAAAATAAACTTAACCACTTTTGAATATGATTAATATAGATTTTAGTTAAATCTTACACATAAACACATAGAAAATATAATTTTTGTTCCAATAGTTGTTTGGTATAGAAAACTTCTGATCATCCATCATTAATTTTTTTGGTCAAGACATTTCCTATATTAGTTAAAATATATTTTGAGAGAGGTTCTTATTAGAGTATTTAATTGTGATTAATTTTCAAAAAAATGTTTTAATAAATAAAATATTCTTTTATGTTGAGTTGAATTATTTTATTTCGGTTTCTAAAGGATCTAAAAACCAATTAAAAATAGACTCACCAATCATGCTCATTTAGAACCCTCATAAATGAATTTTTAATGTGAATGAAAAATTATTCCATCAATAAAAAATTAAAAAAAAATGGTGTCTTTAAAAAAATTTGATTAAAATAGTATGATTGGTGTTTTAATGGTCTTCCTGATATAATTTTTAAACAGTCTCTTTCTTATTGTAAGATAGAATAAATATACCTTCTTAAATTTTAATGGTACATTTATCATTCCTTATGTTCATAAGATAACCCTCATTTCATAGCTAAATAATTCTATTAAGTTTAATATTATGTCTAAATATATATATATAATATTTGGAATTATGTTTTTAACCATAAAATAAATATCACTAATGAAAATGATTTAACCTTGTTAATTTTCAACAAATGTAAATCATCCACCATTAAACTAGATCACATATTTAATGTTGGATTAGTCTCATGTCATGTGTCCGGAAAAAACGTCATCCATGTACCACTTATTTTGGATGATGGTACTCATCCTCTTTCCTGAAATTAAGAAAACTAATTTCATGGTTCTCAATAATTTTTTAGTTCCATTGTGTTGAAAAATATAACATTAGTAGCCCACATTTCTCAAACTCGTTTATTTTGAGTATCTTTAGTCTCTTAAAAGATTAAATAAATTTTAAAAACTAATGTCTGAACTCTATTTAATGATTAATGACTTTTCCAGTAACCACCCGCTTGACATTTAGTGCATGTAAAGTCCCATAATTTCCATGTAATATTTTTTAAATAAATTTGAATTTTACGAGTCTAAGAAACATGATGGCATGTGAATCTAAGGCCCATAGTGCCCGGAATGAATTTCTAAACTTTATTTTAGGTGCATTCAGTAAACGTACGAGCGGGTTTTTATAACTTTTAAACCAGTGCTCAGAAATGAAATCTGAGGGCACCGTAGAACTCGCAGCACTGTTATTATCTTAAGGAGACTTTCACCTCGACAGCAGTTGGTTGAGGGTGAAAGTTAGTTTTTGGGTTTTTTGTGAAAGAATAAAATAAAAAGAAAATTGTGCAAACATTTTATTTTTATTTGAAGCACCCATGTGAATATCATGGAGTTGGGACCATAGGAGTTTTATCCTCCATGTGGTAGTTGAAAAGTGGGGACCACCAGACCTTAACCTCTCATTAGAGGTTATGGTGGTGGGGACCACCCGAACCTAACCTCCCATGAGAGGTTATGGTGGTGGGGACCACCCGAGGCCTAAACCTCTTGAACTCCTCTCTGAATGAGGGAGAAACCTCTCAACTCCCTCATTAATGTGGAGGATCCTCTTGAGGTTCCTCCACATTAATTATGCCAATGCATCACTTTAACTATGCCAACTTAGTTAATTAATTTAATCCAATTTGAAATTGTGCCAACAATTTAATTGTGGAAACATATCAATTTTTTTGGCTACTTGGAATTTTTGCTGGAATTGGGAGAGGAGAGAGAGATTTGGGAAAAATAAGGTTCTCCAATGAAGAAGTTCATCTCCCAACGAAGAATGCTCTGCCAATGAAGAACGTCGACCTCGACTTCAACCTTCTTCCTCGAGACTTCTTCTGACGTGGGACGTATTCATCTATGATGAATAGACATCCATACTTCCTTCTCACGCCAACATCAAACGAACAAGGTAGGGTTTTACTACAATATGATTATCACTTTCCATGTTCTCCACTTCTTTTTCTTTTGCGAGATGGGAACAATCCTTGCGGAAGGATAGGATTTGATGTTCAATATTCTTGTTCTTGATGAGCCGCTTTCTATGACTCTAACGTGGACGGTACGGGCCAAAAAAACATGGCCCGACCCCTCCGCCATTCTTGTGTGGAATTCTTGGTGTACCCTTCATGATGGATGAATACGACCTTGTCGACGGCAACTGGAGCGGGATTTTGGACACCGAGGAGGCAAGAGAACAGCGTCTGACACCACCGCCTGTCGCGACGAAGGCAACGGCGCAACGCTGGCGCCCCGTGGCCACCGACGCTGCACCATGGCCTCCGCGCCAACCATGTACACCACCGTCATCCGCAGCTCCACACCGCCCCGTGGCCGGGCCGCCACCCCACTATCGAGGAGTCGTCCCGTAGCTCGACCGCCGTACCGCCGCCGGACCACCGCCCCGCGGCTGGACCGCCGCCCCGCGGCCAGACCGCCGCCCCACGGCCGGACCGCCGCCCCGGGGGCGGATTTTTGTCCCGCCTTCTCACGGCTGGACCATCGCCGCGCGGTCTCGTGCCATCCTCGGCTGAGCCGCCCCGGGCCGAGCCGAGTCACCTCGCACCCTCGCGGCACCCCTCGGCTGAGCCACCCCCTCAGAATCCATGCGGCCCTCATGTCTTTCCGAGCCGAACCCAGCAGGTCGGGCCACTTAGCAGGTCGGGTCGAACCCAATGGGCCGGGCCGCACTATGGGTCGGGCCGACCCGAACCGTGTCCGGCTAGGCTGGGTTGGACCAGACCTGGGCCCACTACGGCCCAATTACTTTCTTTTGGTCATAACATTGCCACCAGATGTCCTTTTGATGAACTGTTAGTGGCGCTATAAATCTTGGGGTGAGATGGTCCCTTTGAGTGATACCCCACTGAGATTTGGATTAATATGGGGAATAGTCATGTTGGATCGATCACGAATCCAATCGGGTCCCTGGGACTAAAAGGCTAATAACTCATAGACCGGGTGTCTGATTGACGCGTCGTGTGTTACGTTGAGACCCCTATGACATGGCGGACCTTTGAAATACTTCTTTGTGGGACTTCGTGGAATACAGAGTATCGACCAGTAGCTCGTGGAGCGGATCCTCCCAGAGACGAGCGAGCATAGTGCGGGAACCCAGTGGATGGCTGAGACTTGATGAGTTCTGGCCGTTTTGACTTGGAGTGACTCGACTATCACAGTGGGGAGCGCCTTGGCGATGCGGAAAACCCATAGTGAGGATCACCTAAGTGATGCGTCAGACCCCTGGTACTCGACAGGAGGATTACCTCAGCTGGCCACGAGGAGGAGCACCTTGGTGACGTGGAAGACCCACGGTGTGGAGTTCCTTGGTGACGCAGCAGACCCATGGTACTCAACTGGAGGAGTACCTCAGCAGTCCAAAGTTAGTGGAAAGTTCCTCTGTGTGATGTGGCAGGCCCACTGTACTCGATAGAGGTGGAGTTCTCCAACAACATTTTTGTTCGACATTGTGACTGGGAATGTTAGTTGATACTACCCCTAGAATAAATCTCGGTGTGAGCTGATTCAGTACCTCTATGTTTTTCCTCATGATTAAGATGGATTACTTAATAACTTAGGTATATGTATGGGTATATACCTAAGTAGGGTTATCTGTAGATTTCATACTTTTTGGTTTATCCTTGGTGGATTTTGTGAGACCTTGAGGGTCTCGGGGTCCCTACTGAGTATCGATATATACTCACCCCTGCACGAGCTATGCCTCCACCTTGTTGTGTTGGATGCAGAAGACGTAAAGCACTGAATGAGGATGAGAGTACCATGACTGGACGGTACCTAGAGGTAGGCTATATAGTGTTTCGGTACCCAGAGGAGATGGGTGGACGTGGAGTGCTGACGAGGCGATCTGTACCTACCCTTAGGGTAGGAAACTCAGAGGAAGATCCAGTAGTTGTGTTTCCCTTTTCATCAGTTGTATTGTATCACATTTTTACTTGTACTTTCCAGTTGGTCTTTTATTCTGGCCCCTTTTACTTACTGCACTCACTCTATTTACTGTTCAGTTTACTTGTGTTCCTACCTATTTGTGTGCTTGGTTACGTGTGCTTACAGTTTATAAAGGCAATTCCTTTCCAGTTTTAGGGAATACGCCTTCGGTGCTAGTCGCCAACCCTGTTCTATAGATGGTGGGCTTGGGGAAGTCACGACGTGGGCCCCGGGGGTTGGGTCATGACAAATTTGTGTCAGAGCAGTCGGTTTTACCGTAGAACATAGGACACTGATCTATCTTTTAACAAAAATAGTGTTATGTGTAGTGAGTGTGGTTATCATTTTAGGGAATCCAATGTTGGTGCGGCGACCGACGTATCTGTACACCAGGACCCTAAATTATGATATTTGAATCAGTGCATGAAATCACTAATTGCGTGTGGGTTTTCAAGAGTTTTCATTGTGATCTCTTAATTCATCTCACTAGGTATAACTTTTGACCGTGTCAACTCACCAGGTAAAAACCTTTTGACTATGGTGCACCTGTTTCTTTTCAGGATGCCTCCACATAGAAAACCAGTTAGGGTTCCGAGAGTTTTACGCACTTTCATCCCACCGAGCAATGAGGCCTCGGTGCAGGGCCCTTTTCCAGTAGAGGCACCAGCGGAGGCACCAACGGTACCATTACCCGCTGGGCCACCAATGCCACTAGACCTAGTAGTAGACAGAGCACACCGCTTGATCGTGTTGCATTGGTTCCAGCACTAGAGGCCACCCTGGTTTAGGGGAGAAACAGACCCACAGGCGGCTGAGAATTGGTTGGAGGTCGTGGTGAGAGTTTTCCGATTGGTAGGGACACCAGCTGATCTCATGGTTATCCTCATCACCATCCTTATATAGGAAGCAGTAGGCATATGGTGGTTCTTGATGCTCCAGGTTCATGACGAGATGATGCTTCTCTAGGAAGAAATTGAGAGCCTGTTTTGGGCAGAGTTTGTCCCAGTGACTCTTCATGTAGTGTGCATACAAGAGGTTCTTCATCTGCAGCAGGGCAGCATGATTGTGGCTCAGTACTCAGCAAGGTTCATTGACCTCTCACGTTACTCCACCTATATGTTGAGGGACACTTTCTTTAGGGACCATACCTTTGAGCAAGGGATCAGGCAGGATATCAGGGCTTCAGTGATCTCACTTAGCATCCCGACGCAGGTAGGGGTGTTAGAGAGATCCTTCATGGTGGAGAGTTTCCTTACCGAGTAGTCATCAATAGTGATTCCCACTACCAATCGTCACGTAGAGGAGTCTTTTGCAGCTGGCAGCAGACAGACTTCACAGGTTCCAAGAGGACCAGACCTACTGGTGGATGACCGTATGACTCAGGATCAATTGTGTGGTGCACCCAAGGTGGATACAGACATGCCAGGAGCAGACAATGTTACGCATGCGGTGAGCAGGGTCACATGGCTCGTGACTGTCAGACCCTCCATGAGGATGATCAGCTAACGATTGAAGGACTTCCCAGGAAGAGACAGAGGTTTGACTGAGGAGGTCCGTAAGGAGAAGGTGGACGTGTCAGAGGAGCTGGCCATGTATCTGGTGGTGGGCGACGATTTACGATGTTACCTCCACCACCACTAATATGTCCACCCCGACTACAGGGATTAGGTGGACAGGGGAAAGCTCAGCTCTAGGAAGCTGAGGCCTATGATCATGGAACTCTGGAGATGATACAAGTTATGATCTGTGTCTACTCCACCTTATTTAAAGTACTTATAGACATAAGTTCCAGTCATTCATTTATTTCCACTACCCTCGTTCGGAGCATGGAGATTCCGAGAGATTCGTTAGCTCTATCCTTACGGCTAAAGACTCCTATGGGAAATGATTCGACAATTATGCACTGGTGTTGGCAGTGCGAGCTTACTCTAGGAGGTGAGAGCTTCGACTGGGATCTCCTAGTAGCGGCGTCGAGGCCTTACGATGTCATCTTGGTTATGAACTAGTTATCTACAATCAATTCTCAGATAGATTGTATTAGGTGCAAAGTGCGGTGTGTCTGTATGGATGGGACTGGTTTTACCATCACCAGAGAGAAGGGAGCCTTTGAAGCGTAGGATGGCCTTACCCAGAGGAGAGTGTAGTCGATCATTCATAAGTTGGCTGGCCTTACCCTCGAATCAGATGAAGTGGAGAGTCTAAGTTATCTTGTAGTGGTGGACCAGTACGCAGATATTTTCCATGATGATGTCTCAGGTGTAACTCCTCACAGAGAGGTGGACTTTTACATTGACTTGTACCCCAGGACGGCACCAATATCTACACCAGCATATCGGATGGCTCCCAAAGAGCTTCGTGAGCTAGGGGTACAACTGGAGGAATTGCAGGGGAAGGGATTCATTTGGCCTAGTGTTTCACCTTGGCCAACCCTAATTTTGTTCTCCAAGAAGGTGGATGGGAGCTTGAGACTTTGTGTCAACTATCGATGCCTGAACCAAGTGACCATTAATAACAAGTACCCACTCCATAAGATTGAATACCTATTTGAACAGGTGAAGGGAGAACGGTGGTTCTCGAAGATATACCTCAGATCAGGATATCACCAGCTCAGAGTGCGAGACGAGGACGTGTAGAAGACGTCCTTCAGATGTCGGTATGGCCACTACGATTTCTTGGTTATGCCATTCGGCATCACAAACTCTCTAGTAGTGTTCATGGGACTAATGAATAGGATTTTTCAGCCATACCTTGATCGTGTTGTATTTGTCTTCATCGATGACATTCTGATCTACTTGACTACTGAGGAGGATCATGCCTATCATTTTCGGGTAGTACTGGACACAAGATGAGTGCACCAGCTTTATGGTAAACTCTTGATGTGCTAGTTTTGGATTTGAGAGGTTCACTTTCTGGGACATGTCATGTCTGAGGATAGATTTGCAGTGGATCCAGCAAAGATTTATGTGATAATTTCTTGAAAGCCACCCAAGAGTGTGACGGAAGTATGAAGTTTTCTGGGTTTGGCCAGATACTACCAGAGGTTTGTGCCAGATTTCTCCAAAGATGTAGCACCAATATCAGCCTTGAATAAGAAGGGGAAACCCATTGTGTAGTCAGAGAGATGCAAATAGAGTTTTCAGGAGCTGAGGCAGTGGATGACTAGTGCCCCCATCTTGAGGCTTCTAGAGGAGGGCGTAGGGTTTGTAGTTTACTGTGACGCATCAGGGACTGGACTCCGATGTGTCCTGATGTAGGAGAGAGAAGTGATTGCATATGGTTCTCAGTTGTTGTGATAGCATGAGAAGAACTATTCTACCCATGACCTGAAGTTAGCAGCAATGGTCTGCGCCTTGAAGATGTGGTGTTACTATCTGATGGGATAACTTTTTACAGTGTACTTTTACCACAAGAGTATCAGGTATATCTTCTCTCAAAAGGACCTGAACCTGAGATAGCGATGTTGGATTAAGTTTCTCTAGGACTATGACTTTGAGATAGTTTATACTCCTGGGAAGGGTAATTTTTTAGTAGATGCACTCAGTAGGAGGTCTGGTATACAACTACTAAGTGAGGCAACGGAGAAGCTAGCCGCTTTACAGATATATTTTGTAGATAGAGACTGAGAAACTTTTTTAAAGTCACTTACAGTCACTCCCCAACTTCTTCATCCAGTCAGGGTGGTGAAACGTGGGGATGCTGACTGTGAGGCATGACGTGCTCAGATATCCACAGGACATGCACCTGATGGATTTTCTGAAGGTGGGGAGAACGTCATCCTCTTCAGAGGACGTACCATGGTACCAGTGTCACTTTAGGGGGAAGTGTTGAGGGAGGTACACACATCCCCTCTAGCAGTACATCCAGGAGTGGTGAAGATGTACTAGGATCTCCGATGATAACACTGGTGGCCGGGAATAAAGAAAGCAGTAGTATAGTTTGTCTCTCAGTGCCTCACTTGTCAGCAAGTGAAGGTGGAGCATCATGTACCAGTAGGCTTGGTTCATCCTTTAGAGGTCCTAGAGTCGAAGTGGGATGGGATATCCATAGACTTAGTGATAGGACTTCCACGCACATCCAGGGGACATGAATCTATCTGGGTGATCGTTGACTGACTCACCAAGACGGCCCACTTCCTATTGATTAGAGAGTAGGGTTCAGTAGAGAGCTTGGAATGCCTATATGTGCAAGAGATTTTGCGGTTACATGGAGTACCCTTGATGATTATCTTCGATCATGATGCATGTTTTACATCCCAGCTATGGAAGTGGTTTCAGGAGGCTTTCAAGATGCATATTTGTTTGAGCACCGCCTTCTATCCTCAGACAGATGGCCAGACTGAGCAGACCATTCAGACCCTCGAGAACATGTTGTGTGTTTGTGTCCTTCACTTCGGTCACAGCTGGGTGGATCCCTTTACTTTGGTGGAGTTTTTATACAACAACATCTACCACTCCACCATTGGGATGGCACCTTTCGAGGTGTTGTACGGGCGACCTTGCAGATCATCCTTGTGCTGGACTGACCCAGGGGAGTTAGCACTAGTGGGACTAGATATGGTATGAGATACCATAGAGAAGGTTTAGATCATCCAGGAGTGGATGAAGACTACACAGAGCAGGCAGAAGTCATATGCAGACTGGAGACAGAGACCTTTGGAGTTTGAGGATGGCGACCACGTCTTTCTACGGGTCTCATCTTGATGAGGTTTGCAGATAATTGGCCAAGGAGGAAAGTTATCTCCGAGGTTCATCAGACCTTTTCAGGTCCCTAGCAGAGTTGGCGAGGTGGATTACCACTTATCTCTTTTACCTCAGTTGCACTGGGTGCATTAAGTCTTCCACATATCCTAGCTGAGGAGATACATGCACAACTCTTCTCACATCATCGACCATGACAAGCTGGTCATCGACGGTGGGGAAACTTTTACGGAGGTACCAATAGAGATTTATGATTGACAAGAGCGGGTCCTTCATGGATGGTCAATACCTCTGGTGCGCGTTCGCTGGCAGCACGGGAACCTCTAGGATAGTACATGGAAGCAGGAGGCTCAGATGCTTGCTCAGTACCCCCATTTGTTTACCTAGTTTGAGTTGTGGCTTATATGGAAGTAGATCCCTGAGGTGGGGAGAATGTAAACACTTCGAATTTCCATGTAATTTTTTTAAATAAATGGGAGTTTTATGAGTCCGCGAAACTTGACAGCGCATGAATCCAAGTCCCGGAGTTCCCAGAATAAATTTATGAACTTTATTTCGGGTACGTTCAGTAAATGTACTAGTGGATTTTTATAACTTTTAAAACGGTTCTCAGAATTGAAATCCAAGGACACCGTTGAACTCACAGTGCTGGTATTCACTTAATAAGACTTTCACATCGATGACAGTTGGCCGAGGGAGAAATTTAGTTTTTTGGTTTTTTGTGAAATAATAAAATAAAAATAAAATTGTGCAAACATTTTATTTTTATTTGAAGAACCCATGTGAATATTGTGGAGGTGGGACCACATGAGTATTATCCTCCATGTGGAAGCTGAGAAGTGGGGACCACTAGACCTTAACCTACCATGAGAGGTTATGGTGTTGGGGACCACCCGAACCTAACCTTCCATGAGAGGTTATGGTGGTGGGGACCACCCAAAGCCTAAACCTCTTGAACTCCTCTCTTAATGAGGGAGAAACCTCTAAACTCCCTCATTAATGTGGAGGAGCCTCTTGAGCTTCCTCCACATTAATTAGTCCAATGCACCACTTTAATTGTGCTAACTTAGTTAATTAATTTAATCTAATTTGAAATTGTTCCAATGATTTAATTGGGGGAAATATCACTTTTTTGGGCTACTTGGCATTTTTGGTAAAATTGGGAGAGGAGAGAGAGCTTCGGGAGAAATAATGTTCTCCAACGAAGAACTTCATCTCCCAACGAAGAATGATCCGCCAACGAAGAACGCTGACCACGACTTCGACCTTCTTCCTTGGGACTTCTTCCAACGTGGGACGTCTTCCTCTACGAAAAATCGACGTCTGTACTTCCTTCTCATGCCAACATCAAAAGAACAAGTTAGGGGTTTACTACAATATGATTATCACTTTCTATGTTCTCCCCTTCTTTTTCTTTTCCTGGATGGGAACAATCATTTCAAGAGGATAGGATTTGATGTTCAATGTTAATGTTCTTGATGAGCCACTTGCTAACACTATAAAACATAGGGTGCGGGCCAAACAAACATGGGCCGACCCCTCCATCATTCTCGTGTTGAATATTTGGTGTACCCTTCGTGATGGAAGAAGATTACCTTGTTGACCGTAACCGGAGCGGGATTTTGGACACTAAGGAGGCATGAGAACGGCAGCTGGAACCACCGCCGGGTGCGAAAAAGGCCACGGCGCAACAGCGCCGCCCCGCTGCCACTGTCGCCGCCCGGCGGCAGGTACGATGTTGAGATGACTATGATTGGTGGAACATTTTATTTATTTTATATATGAATCAAGGAAATAAAAGAACATTAATTTCCCAATAAAAATATTTATAAAAGGTTTCGATGTGATTTTCCATTTAATATTCCAAAGCGATGACAACAATGACCGCTATATAGATGAATTTTCAAAAGGATGATGATTGAAGAGAGGTATATGTCATGCAATATAGGTATTAGGAGACTATTATACCTCAAAAAAATGTGAATAATAAAAAAAATTCATGCATAATAATATGATGTCATAAAGGGATGATTCATTTAGGAAACATACATGTACATTAATAATAAAACTAGTACATTCATGTTATGTCATGAGATAATATGATGGCCATATCTTATAATAAAAATGAAATTCATTATTTTATATAAATTTTGACACATGACATGATATTTTAAATGATATAAAACTTACTATCAATAATAAACATAAAATGATAATAAATTTAATTTATTGTAGAGGCATAAAAAATAACTTTTCATGTTTAAAATATAAACATAAATTTTGATAAAATCAAATTCACTTAACAATAACAAGAAATATATTGTTATGTGTTTGTAATATATTTTAAAAATATAAATACTTGAATGAATATAAAACATTATTTTGATATTTGAATAACATGAAAATAATTTTGTATATATATATATCTATATAATATACATATATCTACATGATATTTTAATTTCTATTGAAAAATACAATCCTTTACATAATGAAAAAATAATCACTTATAATAAATAATATAAATTAATAACTAATCAAAGATAATTATTATAATTATAATCAAATATAAATTTTATAAGAAAAAATATTAGAATAAACATTTTCAAATGAAAATAAATTCCTTTCTGAAAAATAAATCTTGTTAAAATAAATAAATTAATCTCTTTAAATGATTATATTTCAATAAAAATATCATCTTCAAAATAAATCCATAGAACAAAACTAAATTTACTTAATACTAAAATTTTAACATAAAAATAAAATGTATAATCTCCCTTACAGGATTTCATAATATTTATTATTATTCTTATATATAGAACAATACACTTGAAAAACTCACTCGCACTTAATAATATTTGTGTGTAGAATACTAGTAATATTAAAAAAGGGCATGGAACACTTAAATAAATGAGGAAGGCCAGGAAAAACCATTGAGCAAGACTCCAATTTATATCCTATTGATAAAAAATGGATTATATGTTATTCATTCATTTAGATTGATTCTTGCGTAGAAAGATGTTATTTGGTACACATATATGCAATTTTCATTTTCATTAACATTTAAAGAATATAAAGAAAGAAGAAAACAACATAGAGATCAAACTATATATAGATATCATTTACAAGTGTAAATATTTTCTACTTTTTTTAATGTAAACAACAAAGGATTCTTCAAGAAGCTCAGACCTCATTCAAAATAGAAAAAAATTATTTTTTGGTTGTTTTATTATAGGATAGTTCCAATAGACCGGTGGGGATACATGGATGTGGGATAAGAAGATTCAGTGGATAACTGGCGAAAATTTGAGATATAGATAATCTAGGATTTCTTTCGAGCCTTGGTTTCATTCAACCCTTGAATCACTCAAGACTTTGATTCGAGCCTTGGAATAGTTGGATCCTTGATTCTAACCTTGATTAAAGCTTGGATTTGACAATGAGGAGTGCTTATAGCAGGTTTCTTCTACAGAGAGCATCAGATATCACGAACTAGTTCACAATGGTTAGGGTTCTTAAAATAGATCATGACACTTTTATAATTGCTTACAAAAAAGCACTGATAAACACACCTTTTATCAATGTTAAGCTAATAATCATTGATAAAATGAATCTTTACCAGCACTAAAAAATCATTGATAAATAATTATAATAATTTAAATATGATTTTTTATTTTTTTTATTATATATACTTTTAATATTTATAATAATAATTTTTATAAAATAATAATTTTATAATTCTTTGAATATATAATTATTTATTTATAAGTATATAAATCCTTTTAAAAAAATAATATTTATATCATTATATATATTTATATAATTATATATATACCTAAAAATATAGTAAATATTTTCTTTATTTAAAACAATTATTAAAATTTTATAATTATTTATTTATAATTATATAAATACATTTTAAATAAATATTATTTATTTTTTTATTATTATAAATGTATAAAAATAGAAAATATACATTTATAATTTTTTACTAATGTATTTTTACCATTATTAATGATTATTTAATTTTAAGTGCATGTATGTTATAAATAAGTAAAATTGATTAACTAAAAATGAGTAAAATGTAGAAAAATTTGGATAAGTTTGATTAATATAAATCATTAAAAATGGATATATATTTCAATAAATTTGAATACATATTGAAAATATTAAAACATAGTAAATAAATATATAACAAATAAATAATATAAATTGATTAAATTCCCAAAAAATATTTTTTTGTGTTCCTATATATATATAAACATTAATTATGTAGATGTAAAATCATTATAATACGTTTGATCTATGTTAAATTAAAAAATCAAATGACATTCAATTATGAACATTACTTGATGCAATTAGTCAGTATTTTTAATTCATATTAATTTTTAATTATAAACCATTGTTCACTAAATATGTTACTATTTAATGTAATAAATAAATTATATTTTGTATTATATAAATCATATTTATTTAGATTCATATATATATTTATTTAATATATACTACTTATTGACATTATCAATAATTATTTAATGGATAAAATGTTTAGTATTTTTCTCAATTTACTTATTTTTAATTTTTATTATATATATATAAATAATATTATTTATAATTTTTATATAGTATAATTAATTGATTCATTTTTATCAATAGTTATTTAATGAATAAAATTATTAATATAATTTAATAAAATCATTTTAATTTTTTATTTATTTCATTATTTCATTTTATTTGTACTTTTATCAGCACTAAAAAAGTGCTGATAAAGGATACCTTTACGGTCCCTAAAAATAAAGTGCAGATAAATGGTGTCCTTTATCAGTGCTAAATATAAAGCACTGATAAAAGAGTATTTGTATCAGCGCTAAAAAATGCACTGATAAATGATGCCTTTTATCAGCGCTAAAAAAATGTGCTGATAGAGGGCGTCTTTCATCAGTGCTAGAAAAAAACTTTTAAATGGTACCTTTTATTAGTTCTTATTTTAGTAGTGACAAATGGTACCACTACTGGAATATGGAGGTATACCAATAGAAGTATACTAATGGTTTCAATAAACTGTTGGAAAAGGTGGCATGTAGAATCTTTTTACCAATGGTTAATGGGACCATTGGGAAATGTATCATATTACCAATGGTTAAGGTATCCTATTACCAATGGTTTATGTAAATTGTTGGCTACATAATTCTATGCCTACGGTTTTAATAATCCATTGTTACTGCTAAGGTCTAGGAAAATTCGGGTTTCTCTCTACTGCTTGGTGTAGAGAATCATTCACCTACACGCCTTTAGTTATGTTCCCTACTTCTCCTATTATCCCGCTTCCCCACATGGTCCACCTCTACATCTCATGTCCTCCCCACATCTCCTATGAACACACATCCCTCCATCATTCACCATCACGCCTCCTATCTTCCTCACATTTTCGACTCTCTGCTCACCCCACTTCTTTCTAGGGTTAACCCACTTCTTCACATCATTCACATCCCTGTTTTCCTACATTGTCAATTGTCTTCTCATCTCCTCACTTCTATACTTAACCCGCTTCATCGAATCATTGCCTCGTGCTTCTCGGATTCGCCACATAGTAATCTACGTTCCCCTCAGCTTCTCTACTTCTCTGATTCTGGGTTTTTTTAAGTCATGTGAGGTTTGTAATTTGTTTAATTAAATTTTATTGTTAGCGTTACATTTATATTTTTTAAAAAAATATTTTCTAATTTTGTATCTTCATGGATCCTGCATCACTGTACAGACATCTATTTGAGATAAAAAACAATAATCAACCTTCCATCACCTTCAATAAGTCCATGGTCTAGAATCCCATTCAAAATCAATCTAGGAGTTAATGGTTTAAGGATAAGGGTAAGCTATTTTATCCTCAATTGATCAAATATTTTAATTCTAATATAGAGTTTGAATCTATTGATATAAGGGAAACCAATCAAACAGTAGAAAGTGGATAAAATTAGGTATTATCTTAAATAATCTAGGCTAAAATATTTAATGATTCTCATGTAGGAAAACATAAATATTTCTAATATTTATATCTTTCTAATCACCGAGAGTCAGATTTTTTAATGCCTTTGAGAATTTGACTGGGAATTGGACTCCAATAAGAACAATTACCCAAGTGTTATATGTATATTTTTAATTTTAGTGATGTTTATCTATTATCTAATTATTCCCCTGAAATGGTTCTTCAACAATTTGAGAAATCTAGATTTTTTCATTCTATATATGATTAAAATTGGAGTTTAAATAAGCTTATTAGGTTATATCATGAGTCATATCACAAAACTATGATAACCCTCACCAATGTTTAATTCTCCACCTTACCCTAAATATATCTAATACACATTTGATATTAAAGTTTATGTTCTTGAGGGGGGATTAGTTTTCTTTTTTGGTTTTTTCTTGAATCGTAAAATTTATAGGCATATGAAAGATAATTGTAACCCATGTAAAATGGATTGGGTAACTAATAATGAATGGTTTATGAGTTGTTTAATCCTAATAATAATCATGTTATACCAATGGAAAAAGTACATCCAAATCTAGAAAATGATGATATAGTTTAGTATTATTTTGATGAAAACAAAGTTTCTTTAGATGTTCTAGAACAAGACATAGACATGGATGAGTTTAGTGTAGAAGCTAGGAGAACCCTTGATCAATTTAGATATCCTTATTTTGAGGTTTCTTTTAGATCTCCAAATTATCCTACACATCTATCCTCCCAAAAAAATACAAATTAATGATGAATACATTAAGTATAATGAGGTATCATTAAGTGATTTGTTTTTAAGAAATAACATGGGAGGAAGTGAATTCAGAGAGTATGAAATGAGTGGGAGATGTTCTAAAAATTATTATTCTTTAATACCTATAAATAAAGGGATTCATAGACTAATTGCAAGAGAAGATACTCCTACATATCTTCCCCTCCTACATCTTTCTCTGTTTCACCTATTATTCCTATGAGAGTTGTTGTTAATTAAGACTAAATAAAATGGATTGTGGGAGATTAGTTGAAAGTAAATTTGGATGAGTTTTAAATGACCAGGGTAATAGAGTATAAGGTATTTTAAACACAAGAGTAAAATACTATTGAACTAGATAGATGGGATATAAAGCAAGATGGCAAAGATAGATATATAATTTTAAGGGCTATAGATTTTTATCTAACTAGGGTATCCACTAAGATCTATACGAAGACCATGTTTAGATAATTGGCTAGTGATCTCATAGTTCATCTTCTAACTAAGGCATTCAAAACTCATGTGGAGAAATTAAAGGTTGTTAGTATTTTTTTGGAAGCATTTTTATAGAAAATTTAGGTACGTTTTCAAGCCATGGAGCATGGTTCTAGAGCTATAAAATCCTTTACTATAATACTCAATAAATATCTCTATACTACAGTGTTAACATATGATTGGCTAGAATGTGTGGTTAATCCTTGCATTGTTGTGCGTTTTTGTGAACTTGGAATTTTTCATTTTTTTTGATTTTGAGTTATTTCCATTTTTGTTATGGTTTGGTTATGTTGGATCTTGGTATGCTGTTTGTTTTTTCATTGTCTAGGGTTAATTTGAAATGGAAATTTTTAAATAGGAAAGTTTAAAAATACATTTATTTTAATAGAAAATTTGGGAATACTTTTATAATGATATTTGTATTTGGAAAAGTGTTTAAAATGTTTTGGATTTAAAATGATAACCTATTTTTTGGAAAATTTTCCAATTCCGTTTGAAATAGGGATAGTGTTAATTATTTTCCTGGTTTTAAAGTGATATTAATAAAGCATAATTAGAATCTTTTAAGTGATTTAAGCTGAATGTGCTTTTAAAATAGATTCTTTTGAACAATTTGAATGTCAGAAATTTATTACCAAAATCTATAATTGTGTTTAAATGGCTTCATAAACAATTAACATTTGTACTTTTTTTCTTTCATTATGGTACCCATCTGCTGCTTGCTACTGGATTCCCTATGTGCTGCTTCATATGCTTCCCTGATGGAAGCCTGCTGTGTGATTCCCTATTTTTCCTTATACTTCCCTACTTGCTACTGGCTAGAAGGAAGCCTGCTGTATATGCAGTGTGTGATGTATGCAGGGTTGTTGGAATATAACTCAAGTAAAATTTTGAATGCCTTTAATAAAAACCACATAAAATTGTAATTATTTCACACTTTTACTTACCATACTAACATAAGATGAAACCATTTTTAATTCATCTCTCATAAAAGTATTTTCTTAAAAGATTTAATTTGAAATACCTAATTGAATAGGTTTCATAGATATACATAGTGATTATCGAGCCTCCACCAATCCTTTTATCTAATAAAAACTAGAATTAGAGAAAATATTTCATGGTGAAGGAGGAAAATGTTTGATGAATTCAAATTAAGAGTCAATCATTCTCTTCAGCGAATGAGTATCAAATTTAGAAATAGAATTTTATTACAACTCTTTCAACTAATCTAGAAAAGATATTAATTCCTCCAACACTTATATAGAATCATCTATTTGAACTGGATAATGATTCCTTAGTAGGTCACTTTTAGTATTCATTATCTGCATCATGCTTGAAAAAAATGAAACTGTGATTTTGAGTGTCTAGCATGTCCATCTTGTGAAAAATGAAACTAGGAATTTGTATAAATCTCTTTTACTTCCTTTTAAAAAAAGTGATCCTATATTCGTTTCATCAAAGATATATTCCCACTTTTAAAAAATTATAAATTTCCTCAACATGAGATTCATTTGACTCATCTAACCAAGATCAACAACTCTTCCTAGTAGCAATCGTTGGTCCTATATATTTCACATTCCACGCTTCTAGTACACACTTCTTTCCTTATGTACATGCATCACAGTACACACTACTTGAACTGTGTATATCACTTCTGCACATCATAATACCCGACCAACTGAATTAGAAATCATGGTAGATTACTTTTGTGGAGTCTCTAGTTCAATGATCCGGGACTTAAATTCAATATAGGGAGGAATAGAGCATCTGTTTATTCATCAAAAACATCTTTTTTCCTAGTAATAAGAATTATATATTATTAGGAGGCATTTATTCATAATTTAATATTAGTAAAAAAAACACATTCATCTTCATTTTAGTAACCAAATACATTAATATTCAATAAGGTCCTGGCCTGTAGGAGATCCAACACATCCCACCATGTATCGGTCATGTCTTTTCTGTTTTCCCACACTTCCAAGGCCCTGATAACTACAGTTTAGCCTCATAATGAAATTTTTAACAAGATCATACTTGACCTAGATAAATTATATATTAAGATAGAGGATATGGATCAAACCATTATTTATTTAAATTCATAAGATTGATGAGTGTTCTGTGTTGTTTGGGAATTTAATGTTACCAGTGCAAGTGTTATGTGTAAATGTTATGTGTTTTCTGGGCATTGAAAGTTGCAATGGGATTGCAGGTTCATGTAAGTGTTTTTCTATAGTGGAGTTGGGCATTGCAGAGTGTTATTGCATTGTTGTGTGTTCTGTGCAAGTTTTCAGGTGGTGTTCTGCTTCTGTGTGAATGTATGATTTCCAAAATCACTCAAAATTCCTTAACTTATGCAACTCAACAAAAAAATTATAGTGTGTGGGATGCATACGTTAGATGCATATGAAGTGAGTGGGTAGTGGGGGATTCATATAGTCTGTTTTGTATGTTGGATGCATATGCAGTGAGTGGGTAGTAGGGGATGCATATATTTTGTTATGTGTGTTGGATGCATATGCAGTGAGTGGGCAACGGGGAATGCATATACAGTGGGGGATCCATGAATTTTGATTGATGCATATTATATTTGTTGGATGTAGTGGGGGAAGGAGTGTGGTATTAGGTTATTCAATTATGAAGTTGCTGGTGTAGGGTAGGGGGTCCAGTGGGAAGTTGCAGGTGCGGTGGGAAGTTGTAAGTGCAGGCAGGGGGATGCAGATTAGAGGCAGGGTGTAGGTAGGAAGAAGCGGATTGTAGGATGGGTGTAGGCCGGTGCAGGTTATTTAATTCTACAGCCTCCAATACCAACGGTTCCATCTGAACCGTTGGTAAAATAAATACATTAAATATACCAATGGTTACATGGCGATTGGTATAACCCTATTCCAAAGGTTCAATGGAACCGTTGGTAAAATAAATAATCCTACACTATTCCAAAGGTTCAATATGAACCGTTGGTAAATTTCTAGGTTATCCCAACGGAAATCCTCCCAACGGTTTAAAAAGGCTTTCCCAACGGTTTACAAACCGTTGGTATAAGTTAGATTTCCAATAGTGTACCTTTATCACGGATTTTTTTAGTACAGATAAACAACAACATTGTTAAAGTCCTGTTTTGTAGTAGTGTGGGATCGATCATCAAGTCAACATGGATATTATATCCATGTAAAGTAGAGTTCATGGATAGTGGATTCATTCCACATCCACACCTCCCGAGTTCTTCATTGAAATGTGAGGGTTTCCCAAGAGTTCTCATGTGCATCAAGGTGACATAAACACTCAGGTGAACCCTACATGATGGCTCCAGATGAAGGTTCATGACTAGCATGACCTCAAAGGGTTCTTGTGATTGAATATTATAGAGAGTGTGGTTCTATTTTTTGATGGAACATACATGGGTGAGGGTTCACTCGTCATGAAGAGGGTGCATGACATATTCATCACACATCCTCATTTTTTCCTTGAATTTATGGGTTTTCCATAGGGATATTGCGTGTCGAGGCATCCAATTCCAAGGCCACATGCAGAAATTGTGAAACATAAAGGCTCCTACCATCTCAAGACCGAGGGAATACATTAGGGGATATGTGTGATTATTTCCAATGAAGGGGTGGTATCCCACAAGATCACAGGTTCATGAGAGTGTCTCGTGCTATGGAGGGTTTAAATGAAGATCCTTCTATGATTTTCATGACTTCTAAGGGATTTTATGATGGGATATCCTACGATGCTACGGACCTGTATGGGTGTTTCATGAAAAGGAATCCACATCCAAGGTTTCATGTAAGTACCATAAGATAGGGGAAACTGCATATCAAGAATGATGGTTGGAATGTACACTGTTACATGCTTGTCAGAACCAGTTATGGGTTTATCACATGTCGATCTGAGGTCTTGCACGGTCACATCACATGATTTTATATTACTCACAAAATCATTTAATTGGATTGAAGGTCCTGGAGGTGGTCTTTTTAATGAGTGTTGGGGGTGCACACCGGGACTATAAGAATGGACAAAGGTCTTTACTAGTGAAGCCGTGAACCCAATGGGGGTATCGCGTGATCACGTGAATACCTCAAATGAACTAGGGGTCACATGATTCTCATCCCGTCATGCGATCACCTGATCTTCAAATGATTATGCGGTAGGTTCTCTCCATCACCTGTGGTGTTTCTCCAGGGAAAATTGTCGGCTCACTCGGTTCCTCTGTTTTACTTATCTTCTTCCACCTCCCCTCTCCTTACGTGTGTTTATTTTGAAGGGATATGGGGTATTTATAGAAATATTTAGGCCGAAGGTGGAGCCTATTTACATGGGGAGGACACCTAATGTATTGGCCGAGGCGGTGGAGATTTCGTAGGATTAACGTAACGTATTCATAAGAAGTATTCATGTGATCTTCATTCCTTTGGATTTCTTCTATGATGCTATCTGATAGACTCAGAAAAGTACGACTTAATTCAGTTAAAAAATCGATCAGAAGATGGAGGGGCCACATGGTCATGAATTTCATGTGATGATTTCAGTGATAATCATCACTTCGATCACGGGTCGAAATATGATTACGCGATGGATTTTCTCTTGGTAGATGTTCCTGTCACATGCCACTGGCTCTGGTGATGGGACTTGTTCTTCAAGTAAATGTAAGATAATGTTTCGCGTATTAGTTCATTTCGATTCAGGATTTGTCTTGACGCCATTTCAGTGGATAGTTTTCTGAAGCTCGGATGTATAGAGCACCATCTAGAGGAAGAAGACGACTATTTATTCAGTGTTTCACGAGGTCGGTTTGAATTTACACAGTGCTGGATCAATTTAATTTGAACTCATGATGCGGGGGATTGAATTAACGGCTCATACAATCAGGAGACAATATTGGATGGTTGTTCTTTTATCTAGTGGTTTTTACGACAGATGAACAGTGTCTGCTTAAATATGTGTCCCACATTGAAATATCCAACACACATCCCTTTACTTTATAAGCTAAAGTGTGACCACTGGTCAGCACAAGTGAGTACTAGGGTCCTGTGTGCTGGTGCATGCACGTACACCCTCTTCCTTCATTGCATGTTGAACAATTTTTTTGGGAAAAGGGGGACTCAAAAATACATAGAATAAGTATAATGAATATGATAAGGGCCAAATATGTATTCCCTTATAAACTAAAACCATATTCTTCAAAGATGAAACCTTGGGGTTCTTTATGAAAATTATATTAGTATTTTTTCGATGTCTCTAAACTTCTGAATTATTTTATGGAAAAGTGAACATCATACATTATGGGTTTCAATAGTGACCATTGTATGCTATATGTTTTTTTCACCAAAAAACATAGTTTATTGGTTATACTCTTCACATGGTGACATGTGATAAATATTTAATGAAGTATTAATGATTTAAGTTTAATTATTTTAATTCATAAATTTGATAATAATTTTTTTTTTCACAACTATCAATTTTCAATAGAGCATATAATAAATTTAACTAGTTAATAATAAAAGGTAAAAAAGATCTATTTTTTGTGTGAAAATGTGTCATATTTCATAAAAACCATAATTTAGAAAATATATAAATTTTTATTTTCAATAGATAACTTCTTTTAAAAAAACTTCATCATCAACAAGTAGCTATCAAATGTGTTTATTTTATTCTAAGATTTATGTTTTAAAGAATTAAAACATGTATAGTGATAGATTTTGAAATGTTATAGTTTTATTATCAGTTTTCATTTTTTATCTTAACATTATATGGCAGATAAATTTTTAATAGTTTCTTTTTAATTGGTAGATTTTTAATGATCATCTCACGTTTAATGAAAAAAATTAAATCATCTATGGGGTCCTTAAGATGAGTATATTTCAAATTCTATTCTATTTTAGTTTATCTATTTATATTTTTAATATACATTTTATATTTTAATTAGGAAATCTTAAACTTGTTGTAATTACAATTTCTTTCATACAAATACTTTTTATAGAATTTTTCTAGATGTTATGATGCTAGAATATACTTTTATTTGTTATAGTGAGATATAATATAATATATAAAACCTATTGAGGAATAATCCCCAAGGTGATGGGTTTAAATTGAAGAAGGAAAAATATTTGAGAAGACCTGTTTATTTTTAACATGAGTAGGGGATGAATCAGAAGAGTAGTGTTAAAAAAATTAAATTAAAGGGGAATGTGAATGATTCTATAAGGAGAATAAACAATGATAAGTAGAGGTAATAAAAACCATTATTCAAGAAGTAGTACTTATTATCAAAGTAGAGATAAAAACTGAGGATATAAACACTTGAAATGTGATGGGGAAATAGGTTTCATAAAGGAATAAACGACTCATGGGTGTATCTGATGGTGTGGTTTCTTTGGATATAAGTTGGGGAACTACTTGTGTCAAATTTTTATGATTAAATATTATAATAAGAATCATTTAGAATATTCCAAGGAGGAGAAGAATGTGACTACCATTATTGGGGCACTTTAGGATATTTATGGGCATTTCAAAAAAATATACTGCAAAAAAAATTACATAATGTTTCTTGACAAATTAACGAAATTGGTTGACTACAATCCTCATAAGTGTTTGAATCATAATTTTTTTTTGAAATGATGGTTGGTGAAATTTAAGAGTATCTCACCAAATTTAATGTATCTCATGTTGATAAGAAGAAGCTGAAAATTAAAAGAGTCACTGAAACATGAACTTATGTTTCATCATGATCAATGTATTTTGATGAAACAATGGAGAGTTTTTAAAATTGGATACCTATTTTCAAAATCCAAAAGGAGTGCTAAAAAAATACACATGTGGAGACACATTTGTACCAAAATAAAATTCCTAATTGATTAAGAAGAATTTTTTCGTCGTGGAATGATCAAAAGGGGAAATCAACATCTATTGTTGCTCTTAAGGAAATAAAGAAGGGGCATGGAAAAATATGTGTATAGAAATAATTAAGAATGATTAAATTTAGATATTGAAATATTTTTAATTAAAGGTTTTCCATGTGTGAGAACTTCCTACTTTCAAAAACTATTGTATGAGATGAAGAAACCCTCCTCCCTCATTACTACTTGAACATCATAATAATGTTTTGAAATTAAAGTACATACATATTTAATAAATAAATTATGGTATTTAAAAGAAATTTGTTTATTTAGGAATAGTTATAAACAACATATATTAATGATTTTTTACTCTTGTTTCCTAAAATGAGGTATGTATCATAGTTTTAGAGAGATGGATTAATAATTCTATTATAAAATACTCTATGTTTTGGATTCACTAAACTATTATTTAATACCATCAATAGTTGATATGATTAAAGGACCGTAATAAGATTTATTTCCCCTAAAAACTTTGATGATACCTCTCTCTTCCACTTGATTATTTTTAAAATACATTCATTGGTATAAACATTGTAAAATGATGATGATGATTCATTTACTTAGGGGGATAAATTTTTTGGGGGGAGATAAATATTATATTCCTATTAAGTTGAAAAACACGCTCTTATTCCAAGGGGTAAAATTTTCTTGAACCCATAAAAAGGGGATAAAATGAGGTATAATCCCAATCACTTACTCCTTTTTTTGACTTTGGATTATATTTTCAAAAGGGGATAAGGAATACATAAATCCATAGAGATATTTTTTGGAATTTATAATATTATTTTGATGATAAAATAGTTATTACTTACTTCATGGTATTAACATAAATTTTAGACAGAAATAGATATATTGAAAGATGTAATATTTATAATGATTGTATTTCAAATAAATTCAAATTTGGGTTTTGATGTGAATATTCATGAAATGCTGGTGTTTTTTATTTTATGGCTTCTATAATGTGGTTTTTTTGTCAATAGTTGATCACACCATTCAATAATGTTCAATTTGGCATGTATTAAAGAGGGTGATATGATTTATAAGACTAATGTATATATGTAATTGTGGAATTACTATGTTAGGTGAAAATTGACAAAGATCCTCATAATTTCTATAAAAGTTAGAAAAAGATAGGATTTTTCCATTTAAGAAGTACATCAGCAAATAAATTTCTTCATGAGATCATGAATAACTCATAATACTTAGAATCAAGTAGAGTATAATGAACAAGATTGATCTTTTGAATCTTTGTGAGGATTATATATGTTTCTACAAGATACATGGTTTTATTCTCATTGACTTGAGTAGATATATCATAAACAATTTCCAAACCATTTGTGTGGCTACATGAAAATAATAATGGATTTAGCTATGGATTCATCATATGATAAGAATTTCTTAACATAATAACATATTTTATCTATATATTCATAGTTAATCATCCAAAAACATCATTATGAATGTATAATTTAGTGCAATATCACATACCATATCACTTGGATATAGAAAAATAAAGATTATGCTTGTGGATCAATGTGAATAGAGGATATTTTGGAGATATCATTGTAATATAATGAATAATAATGAACATTACAGATACTTGAGAATAATCATAATGAATCATAGGCCCTGACCTAACAGGTTCTCTATGTTATACTATTTCACACTGTAATAGAGATCACTATACCATTTTTTGTTGGAAAAAATGTATCAATTACTCTTATATATTAAGATTCAAGCTGTAACACATGGTGTTTCTCAATAAAGGATGTTCTTGGGTAGTTGTAGGGAGTAGTGCACGACATGAAGGGGATCCAAAAGAATTTGGTGTCCAACTATCTTGGGAGTTTATATACCTCATCCAAAAAAGGAATGATTCTAATCCATAAAGGATAATTCAATGTTGTAATAAGTTAGGACATGAGAATTTTATACAATACTGGTTTTGGAGTTTTATACTCACAATTTCATGAGCAATGGTCATGATATAGTTATCTGTACTAAAAAAATTCAATGGTCTACTAGTTCTATATATTTCTGATCCATCAATTCCCCACAAACTAATACATTACGTAATAGTATGAGGAGATACAGATTCCACACCACTAGTCACATTTTCATGAGTTTAGAAATGGATGGACATGGGGGATATGATAATATATTTGAAGATATATTTTAAATAAGTTACTTGGACCTGATTTTACCTGAATCATTCATAATAAAGGAACTTATCACCCACAAATTGTTTACACTACACTATGATTTGGATCATCATACTATAATCTAGTTTAATCCAAAATATTTTAAAATGATATACCTTATCCTTTAAGAATGAAACAAGGACCTAAAGTGTGAATCATAGTTAGTCAACCAAAAAAATTTGAATCATTATTTAATTAATAAACTACATAAAATAATATAAGGTTATCCAGGGTTTGTGATTCGATCGGGATCATTGATGAACATATAATGATTTTAAATATCTCTATAATTGTTTTACCTATTCTACTATAAGTTTTATGAATGAATAAATATAGTAATAAATTAGAAAATTTTATAGGAGGGCCACCCATTCTAGTTATGTTTGAGGAAAGAACCCAGATGTATAGAATATGATAATTCTAAAGACACTTGATAAATATGGATAAAAGATTTCACATTCTTAAATGTTTATTACTACAAATATGTTTTATGGAAAATTTTGTTTTACACTTTTTTAGGATTTTTTTTATCATCCTATACCATCCATCAAGTAATTTCCCATTGATAACAAGGAAGTGATGTGGAAAATAGAATGATAACTATTGATTAACTAAGGATGAAACCACTTGATGAAATGATTTTCATAAACCTTATAATCTATGTGTTAAGTGTGTTTTATCTCTCCAATAACATCATCAACATTGTTATTTGTATGGTTTTGTGATCTATGTTCTAAGATAAAATAAAAGAATAGTATTTTAGAAAGGATAAAATATGGAGAAGTTCATATTTGACATATAACACATATTCAACCCCTATCAATGGTTGGGTTTCTCCTCCCTTGAGACTGAAAATTTTTATTAATGCAATGTTAAATTTTAGGGTCTACAAAACCTTATTCTATGATATCCTATAATTGATGTCAAATATTGAATGACTATGTGATTTAAAAAAATATCCTAACAATCATATTAAAATGTTACAAATTAATCCCTATAAGTATCATGTATTTTTAAATATATGCATATTTAATCATTTTTCATTAGATAATTTTATATTTTTATTTTTATAATATTTCACAAAAGGATTTAGAAAACTATGGTTTTTTTTAGTTGGATCATCTCTAAAGTTATTTATTATTTATATTTCTAATATAGGTATCTTTTTCATAATGTTTTAACTTACTACTACAAAGTATTTAATTTTAAACAACTTATATCATGAACTGTAATTTCAATGATCTCCCTAACGGTTTTTTAAAATGGACTTAATGCAAGTGTAGAGGCTATGAAACATAATTCATTGAATAATTTAATGAAAATTTAGGAAAATAAATTAAGGAAAATAATAGGTTTTTTTGAAAATTATATTATAGTTACTTTATAAATTTATATACTTATTGAGAAAGAAAAAAATAATCATCAATCTAAGTTTTCAATAATCAAGGGGGGGATTGATTTTTAAAATGGATATGTAGATTTCATAGGAAGTAAATCCTCATAAATTGAAGATGATTTTTATTCCCTTATATAAAAATTAATTACTCACCATATCATCCTTGAATAAGTATGATATGAACAAAAGGAGACCAATGTAATTTTATGAAAATATATGAAATATGTTATAGAACTAGATTACTCTAAGTCAATGGAATACAACAATATGGATTCAAATATTTTATAAACTAAGGATAATTAACTTTTAATGTTTATATTATATCGATAGAGTGTTGATAAATTATATAAATATAAGGTTAAAATTTTAATTGGTTTCAAAAACCAAGAGGATCTCTATGAGAATAAATAAATATACATATAACATATAAACTCTCATTTAATAGTTGATGATTTAAAATGGAGGAAAAATTATTATGGAAAGAGGGATTGATTCCAATATGGATACCCTAATGAGGAATAAACCAAAATATGAATGTGTTAAAATGATAAAGAATTAGTCTTTCATAAAACCAACAAATTTATATCATGAGTAATTGTAGAATGCGTCTAGGGGGTGGCTCCCCCTTGATAAGGAGGGGACAATAATATCATTGTTAAGAATAATGTTACCACTACTAAGGAGAATATAAAAGGATGAGTTATACATATGAAATTGTATGGGGACACATATTCTATGGTGGATTGAATGACTCAAGGTTGTTTGCTATTTTTTGGTTTCATAGGCCACAAGTCGAAGAATTAATGCTATAGAATTCAAGTAGTGAACTACAATAAAATAAAGTAATAAAGGTTGTATAAGGATAAGAAGAAAATAGAAAATAATCTTGGGGTACTATAGGAAACTTGTGGGCTGTGAAAACAATTCAGAGACACTTCAAAAATATGTCTCAAATTTATATAGAAGAAACTTAGACAAAATCTTGATTCTAGTACTCATAATGATTGGAGCCACAAATTTTTCCTCACAAGGTCAGTTGTGGAAGATCAAGAGTTCCTCACCAAACACATGATATATCATAATGAGAATAAGAATATGATCACTATAACTAGTATTATGGTTTTTAATTTTCAATATACCTTAATGAAATAATAATGAGTTTTCATAAGTGTAATTTTATATTCCAAATAAAAAATAAAAATATACACAACCAAAAACATAGAGAGTCCAATTAGAACCTCTCATTATAAAAAATGGATTATGAAGGAAACAGTATTTACTAGAATGATGTAATTTGGACACTAGTAAACTATTATTGTTCACAAAAAAATAAAAAAATGGACATTATTGAAAATATGGATAACAAGAATAGAAAATTATTAAATGTAAATCTAGAATTATTTATAATACAAAGTCATTCCAATTAGGAAATCCTCCCCCTTTCAAAAACCATGTTATGAAATGATGAAACCGTCATCTTTCATCAGTTCCTGAACTAATTAATGAAATTTTTATATTAATGACAATTCATATTTTATATATCAAAGTGGATATTTTAATGGAGGTTTATATTGGAGGATCACTTATGAACTACATATATTATTTATTTATTACTTCCTCTTCCTAAAATGTGATTTCTATCATATTATTAAAGTGATTAATTGATACAACTATTTTCAAGCATTTTTTTCTTCGTATTCTATAAATTAATATTTTTTATTATGAAGATATTAGATTATTGAATGATTGTAATGATATGGATGACAAAAAAAATTTTAATAATGATTCTATCAGCCACTAATTTATTTTAAAAATAAATTCATTCGTATAATATGGAGAAAATGCTGATGATTATTCATTTTTAAAGAGGGAGAAAAACTATATTAGGGGAACATTTTGGGATCCCTAGGAAGTAAAAAAAGTCACCCTAATTAAAATGAGGATAAAATTATCGAACATATTAATAGGGGAGAGGATAAGGTATAATCCTAGCCAGTTACTCAATATTTTTTTCTTTGGATTATGTATTTAAATTGAGATAAGGGAAAAATAAATCCAACAGGACATTACTAGAATTATAAAGAGGGTTTTGATGTTAAAACATTGATCAATTGGTTTTTAGTGAAATTGTATTTAAAAATAAATATATATTTAGAAATATGGATATTTTATGTTTTTCAGATTTCAAATAAATCAAAAGGTGGAGAATGTTGTTCCCATTCATGTCGTGGAAATGAATTCTATTTCAAGTTTTATATCATGTATTATTTTTTTTAATAGTTGGTGACACAATTCAAGAGTAGTGTATTTGGAATGAATTAAATAAAGTGACTTGGTTTGGAATATTTATGTTTTTATGTTATTTTTTATTTAACAGGGCAGGTTAATATTGAAGAAGATTATAAAAATGTGTGTTTATGATAAATGAATAGATGGGGTTTTCATGGTTAAAGGACACTAAAGAATTCATATATTGATATAATAATGAAGAAGACATTGCTAATAGATATTCAAATTTAGTATGATGAAAAATATGTATATTATGACACCTTTTATTATCAAGGAAGTTTACACTATTGACATGATTTCATGTTTATGTAGGTTTATATATATCAGACAAACAATATAAAAATTGATAGTGCGGTGGAATGGACTTCTGAATTGAGTTATATATGGACTCTACCTATGAGGAAGATTTCATGAATCACTAATAAATGTAATCTATTTTTTTTGTTTTCTCCAATTGGTTATCTTAATAAGGCATCCATTAAATTGGAAAATATGATGGGATATCACATTCCATGTCACTTGGATAAATAATAATGATGATGAATTTAAAAGATTAATTTGAATAAAGGATATTGAGGTGATCAAGTAAAATCTTGACGAATATTGATGAACATTATATATACTAGAGAATATTGTAGAATAATTAAAGGACAATCCTTGAATGGTTCTCTGTGTCATAGGATTTCATGGTTTAAGAAATATCATTACATAATGATTAATTGAGATAGAGGAAGAAATTACTCATATATATGAAGATTCATACTATAACACATTTTTGTGGAAAGAATAAAACATGTAAAAGTTTATATTAGAAATATACCACTAATTAACCCCTTCTAATTGGCTTGTAATATCCTACTTTGGAACCTATACAAAGTTGATTAATGGTTTAATAATCATATGATACTCTTAAAAAAATATTTTTTATTGACTGAGAATGATTTAGTTATTGGTTATAAATATAGTGTTATATATTAACTCAAGAAGAAAATATTAAGGCCATTAATATTCCATAAAATACATTAGAAATATTTAGAATTAATTTATTATCCAATAGTTATTGCTAAAATAGAACATCATGAGGAGATTACAATCATGTCTTGAGAATATGATCGATTGTGTGACACTAAGGCACCCACAGTAGAAATATCCATATAAATTTGTAATATTTTGAAATATTGGTAATATACATTTTTTAATATATATTTTTTAATTGTAATTTAAAATTTATAAGAATCATGAAATCAATATAAGACAACAATTAAAACACGGGTTATTACTATCTCCCCTTCATATTGGCTCTTCTATTTAATAAGAAATGAAGATAGTTGTGAGTGAGAATTAACAAACTCCACACTATGAATTATCAACTCTTTGGAGTAGTAAACCTATTTGAAAATACTGATGTTATCTTATTTTATTTAGTTTATTGTATTCTTGTATTTAAGATTTAAATGATATGATGAATTGAACAAAACATAAATAGAAACATTCCAGCTATTTTAAAGGTGGAATATTGTAAGAAAATGTTTTTGTTGGTATTGCACCATTAATTCACCCATACTAAGGCTCATAAATTCTTAGTCCTTTAATTTTTTGGTGTTATGGTTATTGAAAACTAAATGGTTGTTATTGAATCAAAGAAACCTAAACCCATAAAAGGGGGGTCATATCTTGTGCACTATTCTTGTTACCCCAATGGATCTTTTCCCCATGTGGGTAAAAAGTCATTAAATATTTAAAATTTTGAAAAAATATTCACAACAAGGAAACATAATATAAAGAATAGAACAACGATTTTAATTAGTTTACCACTAAGGGATACATACAAGGATCACACACCGATAATTTATTGATGTGCTAAAATCCACTAAGTCACTCCAGATTTTTTGATACAATTTTTTATTCACAATTACTATGTTACAGGTTGAATTTCCCTATAAATTTGTTTAGGGATTTGATAAATACCTCCCTTGGAACACTCTCACTTACTCCTCCTTCTTTCACTACTTCATATTGATGGATTCACAATTTATTTACTTTACTTCACATCAATATTAGCAATAATATATAATATTTTTTTCATTATTAAATCATGAATATGATTCTATAATTTAATACATGATCCTAAGAATAAATCTAGGGAAACAATATAAAAACTCTATATATATGTAGGAAAAAATTCAGATGAACCTGTATTTGTATTTTAACACAAATCATGAATACCTTGTCATTTTTATGTTGTATACTATTCATCTAGTAAGTTATATAAAACGTAATACTCAGAATGTAAGTTATTTTTACAAATATGTATTTCATGTAAATTATTCACACAATTATACCATATATGTAAGTTCCTTATAGTTCAGAATATATAAAAGTTCCATATAGTTTTGCATTTTACATATGTTTTTCATGGGTTTTATTACTGTTTATATTATTCAATGATCATTTTACCTCAAAAAAATATCCATTATTTTTATTTCTCATTTAGTTCCTTCCCCTATATGAAATGAGTTTCTTATGGATCTATTTTTATGTTAAGGACTCTGAAAAATATGATCAAAATAACACTCTTTCATTCTAAAAAATATGATGAATTTTGACTACAAAGGTCAAGATCTTCATATAAGTAGGTTCAATTTAACAACTCCACATAAAATCCCATTTCATAGTTCCTGTAACACTCTTGTATATTTATTGAAAATTATTTTCACTATGTATAAATATTTTATTGGATTCATTTCTTTTCATCGAGTTTTCCACCATATAAATATTAAGTGGTTCTGTGTAAATATTTACTTCTTTATATTCACATTACTTTTACATTACCTTGAAAAATGAACCTACATCTACATAATTATCCCATAAAATACTTATTTCACATAATTATTCCATAAATTCCTTCTTACAAGTAATACTTTCACAACATACTTCTTTGATGTAATTAATTTTCAGACTTGTTCTACTGTGTAATTCATCAATGTATCTATAATCTTTTTCATCCATGTAATTTCATTCTATACATTCCAATATTCTTTCGAGAATGAACTGGGTTCCTCCAACCTTTATATTTGAAAGAATTGGTTCAGTCATTATTCCCCATAGGGTTTCATGGTAATCCATGTGAAATAAAGTTACATAATTTCATTTTACAGCATATAGAGGGAGGTGTAATAAATATTAAACTACTCTATGTATGTCTAGGAAATACTCATTATAGAAAAAAAAGAGTTCAAGTGAGTATTCTATTCCTCATTACTCACAACATTTAATCCCATTATAGTAATAAATTTTCAAGAACTCCACTTATCTCAAGGATTACAAAATTTTCATTCCTCATTGACAATATCTCCCCCAACCTTCATACCATGTACTCCATCATAATGATATAATTATTTATTGAATTATCTTTTATGAAAATAATAAATCTATCCACCATTGTACTAAATATAAACAACACCACAGTTTTATTTGAATTTCACCAGCATTATAATTATTTATTCCACTTTAATAAAAAAAGGGAATTAACATATTAAATATTGGAAAACCATGTAAAGAAAAATAGTCAAATTAAGTTAGTGGAATAATCAAACCTCCTAAAATTTAGGGAGGTGATTAAAACCCACTGTTAAATTGATTCTTCTCAAATTTTGGGGTGAACAAAAGATTGGTCTAGATGTTATTGACTTATTGATTAGTTCTATAATTTTCCATTTTTGATCACCCCTAACACCATATTCTATTTGATAAAGATATACATAATATCAATATCATAACACCATGATATTTTAATATATAATTCACCTTTAAATAAAAACTATGTTGAATGTATTGTTTCACACTCACCACTAAGATAAAATGATATCGTAATACATTTTATTAAGATAAAATTATCAGTTATTAAATGAGATTGTTATAATAACCCCCCTTGAATTTGAGGGTATGAAAATAAGTGTCCTCTTTTTTTATAAATAAAAACAATGATCATTTTTCATATCAATTCATTTATAAAATTTAATTAGTGTAGCTAGATAATTAATAAGATAATTTTATTCTTAAAATATATTTTCATAAAATTTTCCATCTTTTTCGAGAGAAACAAGAAGAAATGGATGAGCACAGGGAAAATAGGGAATTCCTTAGATTAAGTGTTCATAAAAATTGTAGGAAGTCGACTCTGATTATAAATGAAAATGAATCCAGGCTATTGAGGACTCAGGGTGATCATATTGGGAAAAAATATTTATTCTACCTTGGGTCCAACAAGTTGAATGTGGAGGGATGTGATCCCATTGTGTTTCGGGAAAAAGGAATAGTGTTTTGAGTGTTATGAAAATTTTTCAATGTTCTATATTTCTTGAACATTATCAAAAATCCTCTTAGAATAGTGATCAGTAAGGGAATAGTTTATCATGTTTGAACTAATCATGAAGTTGTATAAGAATGCATAAACCTACGAAGGTAATCTATCATCGTTTCACGACCTCACTGAAAGGATTTTAGGGGGTTGGGGATTTGATGTGTGGGGGATGACAATGATGGGGTAATTATACTACCATGTGTTATTCCACTATAATAATTGCAAACAATGGGCATGGAATCTGTGTTCAGTTTATTTGAAACCTGGTTTCCTAATAATTCTAAAATGGGATAATAATTTTGGTCCTCCCATGTTTAGGATACACATACACAGGGTTGGATCGACATATGTAGGTTGAATTGGATTTACTTTAAGCCACACATTTAATGGTACATTTCCTCCTCTATATAAAATCCCATTAGAATGGAAAAGAAAACAAATAATCTAAGTTTCTTAAACTATTTAAAAATCTAGTGGAGGTTAACATGTCCAACACATTGGTGGAAGAATTGGTGTTAACAATAAAAGATGAAAACATGAGAATTAAGATTCCAATTGAGAGTTAACCTATTTTTTGCGTGCAATGATTTTTTTGGTCATATGATCCTTGAATATAATAGGGATGAGGAATTAAACTTCTATAAGGTAAAAGGGAATGATGATGCCACATGCATAAGGAGAATTTGAAAAGAAATAAATCCGGTTATCTGACTAAATAAACATTAGAAAGCCTATAATCTCCAAGGAAGGGGAGGTGGGTAAGGTTAAGACCACTTAAATAGAACACACCCTAGAAGGATTGTGTAGGAAAACTGAACAAACCCCAACAACCCATGAGATTCAAATTCCAGAGTTAAAAAGTTACATCTTCTCTCTTATTGGCTTAATTGAAATTGAAAAATATTTTACAATTATTTATATGAAAGAAAACCATGCTAACGACTTATTTTTGAGATCCAACCATGAAAACACTGTGAGGAAATAACGAATTCTTGAATAATTAATAGATTTCTTGACATGGGATCCTTCTACCTACCAGATAATTTTTGGGTAATTGAGGTAAATCCTGAATTGATATCACAGGGGTAATCATTACTCCCATCCTTACCTAGGAATCATACCCCATATCTACTACATGAGGGCGCTCCAATGATGATGGAGGGAGGGTCTAATGATTATCATGAGGAAGATGTTTTATTGATTTATAATGGGAATATCCTAGAAGAATCATGAAATCCACCACCCCACCATGAGGAGAAGATCAATAAGTTTGAAGGTAATTATATCTATCCTACAAAAAAAATATCTATATAGACCTTTCTCATAGGTACCCTATTATAAGGCTTCCATAAGGAAATCTTGCACTTAAAAAAATGTTGAACCCATGTAATCCAATAAAAATTTCCCCCCTCTAAGTGGTATTTTTTGGTCTAATGATGTCAAGGACTCATAGGAATCTGTCCATATTGGAATATGTCTAAATAAAATCAATGGAGGTATCAGGTTGCTGATTATTTGGATGAATACAAGACAATAGGAAATATGAAAAAGCAGGAGTGGACGAAACAGAAAAAAAGAAAGAAAAAGGATAAAGGTAGAATGAAAATTGGTCAAGTGAATGCGCAATGGAAAAAATTGCCCTTGAAAAAAAGAAAAACCCTAAACCATTGAAGATTCATTACAAATAATTTCAAGGTTTAGGGAATTCCCCAATGGCCAAATCCCTTAGATATTACAACATGAACTATAAACCAATTCATTTTGGACTTTCAAAACTAAAGATGCTTTTTGAGAAATGGAAGGATTTCAAATGGGCCTCACTTGGTTATCTCTTTATCTCCCAAAATCTTCATGGAATAAATATGGATCATATTAGGTTCTTAAATCATGAAGAAACCCATATCGTCCCATTTGTTAGGAATAAATAGATTATTTAAGTATCTCTCAATTTTCGAGGCCACAAGTGGATGGTTATAGGGGATTTAAATACTATTTTGAAGCCTGATGAAAATACTAGATTGAATTTCGGCATGGTAGACTCCATGGATGTATCCTCCTAAATTGATCAATGAAACCATTCGAAGTTCCAATTTCTGGATCTGATTTCACTTGGAGTAGGTATACCTCAAATGAATGTTTAGAAAGTAATTTGGATATATGTTTTTTTCAAATGGATGACAAGAGTGATTCCACTAGGGTCTTAGAACTTACCCTCCCAAAACATCATTCAGATCATAATCCCATAATTTTTAGATCTATATTCACATTTCATGGTTATTCCCTCTCCCATTTGGATTCAAAAATGGGTGTCTTGTTATTCTTGATTATACGGAGATTATTCTTAAAGAATAGAAGATGGAATCCCTTTGAGGTCCACTCTAAACCCTTAATGGAAAATTATTGAAGTCCAAAAGTATTCTAATATAATAGATCAAAAAAAAATTTATAATATGGATCATTATATTAAGGTATATAAAGAATAGTTAGAAAGAATCTAAATTAATAATCAACATTATAATACCTCTTCCAGTGAGGAAATACAAGCACTTTATAGACTGGATGATCTCATAAAACTTTAGGAAATTTTGGAATGCAACGCATTGAATGATAAATTGATTAATAATGGTGAAATGAACTGAAAATATTTCCATAGGATACATAAGAAGATGGAGTTAAAGATAGGGATAAATTCCATCAAAATCAATGGATGTATTCACACTTCTGAGAGAAAAATATCCAATGTTATGGTGGATTATTTCAATCAGTTATACTATAATTTTTGGATGGACAACAAAGAAAAAATGATTGATAACATTCTTCCATGAATTGAGGATTCACAAAATCATGCCCTCAACATGGAACCCTCTATAAAATAAGTTAGTTCTTCCCTCATCTCTTTGAACAGGGAGAGTGCAGCTAGCCCAACTTGATTCACTAATAAATTCAACATGTTCAACTAGGATGTTTTATAGCATAAAGTGATCAATGCAATCAAATAGTTCTTCAATCATGACTCTATACCTTATAGTATCAAATCTAATTTTATTTCCCAGATACCAAAGAATGAGAATGCAATTGAAATTAAGGATTTTAGATCGGTATCCCTTGGGAACACCATTACTAAAATCATTAGTAAAATTTTACTAACTAGGATGGGTGGAATTAATATAGATCATATCACCCCAAATCAATTTGTGTTTGTTCCCAATAGAAACATTCAAATATTATTATTTTGTAAATTATAAATTATTAATCTCATGAAAAAGAAAATGAATCAAGGGAAATGTTTTTTCAAAACATAAATTTCCAAGGTTTTTTACACACTGAATTGGAGTTTTCTCTTTATTTTCCTCAGAATATATGGGTTCACATATTCAAGTATCAGATTAATCAACACTAACCTATGATCTAAAAGTCAATACATACTAATAAATGGATCCACTAGAGGCTTCTTCCAATACACTAGGGGTGTTAGAGAAGGGGAAGCATTCTAAATACATCTATTTTTTGTTGTTGAAGATTATATGATATGATGTATCAATGAACATTCCCTTATTGGTTTTTATAAGAAAATAAAATCTTATAGAGATACGTTCACTCCATTACATAGTTTTATTTGGATGATATACTCTTTCTAGGGAAATCCCCAATGAAAAACATATATTTCATCAAGGCCTTATTTTCACACTATAAGGAAGAAGATGTCCAAGACATTAGCTGGAACAAATAATTTATTGTATTTGGTGATGGAATTTCGATTGGAAAACAAAACAAGATCACTTGAACTCTTGGAGTGAATAGAGGATTCCTTCTATTCAACTATCTTGGTGTTTCCGTGTTATATGGTAAGGTGAAAAGACATTATCTTGGTGGATTATGATATATAATCATCAAGAAACTAGATAGATGGAATGGAAATCCAATTTCACAAGACGGAATGGTATACTTAGTCAACTCAGTTTTCACCTCTAATATTTTATACTCTTTTTCTCAAAAAACATGGTCAAGAAGTATCATAACTGAACATTAATGTACAATATGGAACTTCATATGGACAAGGTCAGTTCCTGAAAGGAATAGGATAACTGTCGATTGGAAGTAATTCATCCATACCAATGAAATGAGGGGAATTGGAATCAAAAGATATTAGGATTTACAATTATGAAATTATCAATAAATTGAAAAGTAATATTCTAAATTATAATGATTCATCAATTAATTTTTTATCAAATAGGTTTAGAATGAAGTATCTCAATGGGTACCAATAATATCTGGCATCATCTAGGTGGATTTCTATCAAGCACAGTTTCACTGACATTATGAAAAATTCAAAATGGATGGTGATCACATAGTCCAATCTTAACTATTGGAGCACTCTCTAGTAGGATAGTTGTAAGAACCCGGTTCTTCATTGAGGTATATATCTATTGTTTTCTATAAATTCATAGTTTAAATGATCAAATATGACCTACAATTGATGCATGTTTGGGTTATGGAGGTGTCGGGGGTTTTTGGGGCCGGTTTGATGCAAGGAACCCAATGTTTGGGTGTTTTTAACCTGGTAAAAGGTTATTGAAAAACTTATAGGGTAGGTCACATGGTTTGAATAAAATGTGTGAAGAAATATATTGGGGGATTATAGGCCACAAGGTTTGGGTAAACCATGTGGGAGGATCCACACATGTGTGCGATATGCCTCCATTTTCACTAGATTTTGACAGTGGGTTTTAGCTCAGTTTGTAAACCATGCGCTAAGCCTCGAGCCTACAGGATGTTTTAAATGGTATCAAAATGTTTAAAAAAATCATATGGGTAAACTGTGTGATCCCTATTGTGTTGAAAATTTTATAATTTTTAATTTAGTTAAAAATTATTCAAAAGCCTATTTTATGATCTTATTTCACATGGGAGGTAAAGGAGACTTTGAGAAGCTCTCCTCTTGGGATATTCTTGGATTACAGATCCCATATCTATCTGAACTCTGATTATATTGTGACTCATCTCCTTATATTAGTAATGGTAATAATTAATTCATTTTTTATCTAATATTGTTCTTCTGGGAATCAGCTTCACTATTTGTATTTAGGCTCATATGCCATTATTTTTTGTTCTTCATCCATTATTCATATTTTTTCCAAACCTAGAAGAATCAAAGATCAATATTGTATGAGCTACCTAGAATGGAACTAAGGTAAGTGGTTTGGTGCTTTTAATTAAAATTTAGATCGTTTATATGTGTCGGCATGCCACAGGTCCAATTTCCAGGAATTGCCTAAATTTAATTTGAATCCTAGAATTGATATGTACACATTATTAAGTTAAATAGGATTAATTTTTCATATTTAAGGTTTCAATCCTTGATTAAACCGTCCATTTGAGAGTTTTTACATAAATGGACCTTTATGGATTTATCCTAGGATTCCTATAATCAATTCCTTTTTCAAAATTCAATGGGATGTAAAAATGTAGGTTGATTGTAAATTAAATTGAAAAGATATTAATTTTAATTGGAATGATTTGAGGGTATAGTATAGATTAATTTCCCCTTGACCCATGTATGTCATTTATTTTATGACCATGATCGCTTTGTTTTTTCTTTCCCCATGTGTGTAAGTAGAGGTTATTCCATGAATTGATGCAATTGGCTTGAATTTCTCTAATCATTTATTTTCTCTTGTGATTTTTATTGTAATTAATCCATGAGATTGATTGATATTATTTTTATATTTAAAATTTCCATGTGGGAATTTGAATGGCCCTTGAATTACTATCCCATGTGAGTTATGTTGAGACCATGATATATAAAGAATTGTATAATCATGGTAAGCTCCTTACTATAATATGTCCACTTGAGTTAAATAATGTTAATTACATGTATTCATTTGTTATGCATGTGATGCTTTTTATATCAATTATTACTATGTGATTAAAGAAAGACCAAGCCCATTAGGTTGGTTCTTGCTTGAGTCACCCTTTTGAGGTGAGTTATATTGAATGCCTTTGGTGTTGACCTTGGCATGTCAAATGAATTATTTCAATGTATTGGAATTGGTTAAATGAAAAATATAATTGGGTGATACATTGATTCAAATTATAATGTCATGGTCCTACTCTTGTGACTATAGACCTGTATACCTTGATTGATACATGGATTCACCTTATAATTCCATGGATAGACTCAATGGTTAATATAATATTGTCATGAGCGACACATGGATCCAATTGAGAGATTTCATTGATAAACTCATTGATATGAGTCTTACATGTCAGGAGATACTTGGAATCTAATGGGTTACCAAGGACAGACTTAATGAGGCATTGATTATTTGTCATGAGTCATACTTGGAGATTCCATAGAGGACCTCCAAGGATGGACTCGTATGGAATGAACATTATACAACATCTAGAGTGATACATGGGTTCATGAGAGGTTCTCTTTGGCAGGGCTTGTAAGGTGTTGGTTGATTATACCTAGAGTGATACTTGAATTCTAACTTAGTAATGTCAAGGATAGACTTAGGTTCTATATAAATTAAATTAATGAAATTTATTTTATGATGGATCTCCAAGACAAATCACAAACTTTGATTCATTTATTACTTGTATTGTTTAGATAGCCTGCTGAGGCATCTGTTGTGGCATTAGATACATAGGGGATTCCAGGATTGATCAATATCTCAAACCTTATAAATTCAATGTAATAGAATTGTAAAAAAATTTTATTAAATGAAATGTGCATTAAATGTGTACCTTATCATAAAGGATGTTTTCTTTTGAGTTCTCCTTGTTTATACTTTACTCATTGCACACTTCCTGCAATATATATCCACTGACTGATTGGAACAGACCTTGGGTAGTTTCCTAGTGGGATTATATCTCACACCCTGTGTGGGTCATTTTTTTTAGACCCAAACAGATTATATGATTATAAAAAATGATAAGGGGACTCTCCCTAATATAGTTATTTGATATATTGCTTTATAGTAGGAGAGCATGTGACCAAGATGAGGTTGGCGATGTTGTTGAGACTCTTTTGGAATTTCTGTACTCTTAGTACATGTATTGTATAGTTTTGTTGTGTACCTATTTTGGGTGTTTTATTATAAACATGAGAAATATATCATCATATTTTATATGATATGATTTGTGGCTTGGTTTATACTATCAGTCTTCTATTTATTCTGATATATAGTTTACTACTTCTGATACATGTATCTATTATTAATTTTCCAATGTGATACACTATTATAATGAGGGAATATTCTCCCCATAGACTCACCTACGCCCACATTTCTATTTGGAAGCCTCTAGAATTTGGAGATATGCACTTGAGGCCATGGGACCCACTGAGATTGGGGCACCTTTTAGAGGAATCTGGGCCCAGGATGCGATAAAGTGGTATCAGAGGATTATTTTCTAGTTTTATTTGTTTTTTGAAAATGAAAGGGGGGAAATAAAATTTTTATTGAGTTGTTCCTAGGAATAGATGACCAGAATATAGAAAAAATCCAAATTTCCTCAGATTGAATTATTATTTTCTAGATTTTTATAGTTATAGTTTATTTGATTCTACCATTGGGTTATACACTTTATTTATACTCTTATTATTGATACAAATTTTGGGTTCTATTCTATTGAAACCTAATGAGATGAGGGTATTCTATATCATGAATCATATAGGAACCAGTTATATTTCACATGTCATGCATTATTCCATGCCATTTTTGATGCATTAAATATTTCATATTATTTTGATAGGTGTTGTGATATGTATGCTGACTGTTTTGATTGGTATATTGAGATATTTAATGGTGTGAAATAGATGGATAAAAAGAATTGGTCCCTGATGTTTATGGGCCATCTCAGATTGAAATTTGGCAGATCATGGTTCAAACTTAATGTGATTTTTTTTTAAATGGCATAGGTGGACACAAGGCTTCGATCCTTGGGGTGTATGGTCCCCCATGGACCGGAACTCGGTGTACCATTGGTCTACCATTGAAAAAGGGATGTGATAAACCTGAAATGAGTATCAATTCAATGAATTTTAATGTGAACTAGGTTTGAAATGAAATATTTATGAGGCCTAGTGAAACTAAAATGGCTTATAGCAGAGAAATTGACTAGACCAGACCTTGGTAGTTGGATTTCGATAGTGTCTCTCTTTTTTACATTATCCATTTGAAACCTAGAACTGACCCATGGGGCTGTTAGAGGGGTGTAATCTCATTGTATGTCTAGTTAAATTCCTGTCTCTATTTATGAACTTTTGAGCGGCCAACTATTTAACGGTCATGAACTGAGGCATATGTTTGGAATTGTAGATTCATGCCCCCATGAATACCTCATGTGATACGCTAGGATGGTGATGATGATCATACCCTAAAAGAGTTAGGAAAAAGGATACCAATGGATCCTCAGGTTTTTTCACCTGAGGCACTAGTTTTTGTACTATACGTAGATATCGAGGCATAGTTCTGTGAAAAGATTTATGTGCTTAATGTAGACCTTTCAGGGAGCACTGAAACCTACCACATCTATATCAGAGTAGACACAAGTGTTCCAGTAGCATCATCCACCAATTTTTTCTTGGGATAGAGGGTCAAAGGCTTCTGATTCCTTGTTATAGACCACGATTTCTATCTTTTAGAATATTAATAAACCTCCTGAGTAGAGGGTCAAAATCACTACATATATGTTGTGTTACACCACCAATAGATGGTGGGATGTTATCACTCATATGGAGCATCATAACGATATGTATTGGAGGAATTTTAATATAGAATTACATTACTACTTCTATCCCAAGACATTGAGGGATGATATATCCCATGAGTTTATGCATCTGTAGTAGGGTGTACAATCAGTTATGGATTACGCGACCCATTTTACTGAGCTCCACCGCTTCACACATATTCTGATGGGTGACGATATGTATAAAGCTTGGATATTATAGGATTGTATCATGTATGACATCTGATCAAAGGTAAATGTACTAATACTGGATTCTCTATCTGGTAGAGTAAATCAGGAACCAATCATAAAGTATAATCTGATGGAATATGGAGGTGTGAGCTTGGGCGGTTCGACACCTTGGCCTAGTACTTCATCAATTGGTAGTAGGAGGCATCGTCTGCAACATCCACACAGTGAAACTTATAGTCATAAAAACCCTTCAAGTAGCCAGATGAAGTGATATTAGTATGTTAGTATGGGATATATGAGGCCCCAATGCATGAGGTACCCAGTCGAGTGTCATTCCTACGGAAAGATGGGTTATCTACAGTGCTTCTGCAGAACATTTCCACCATCAGCCAGTGAGAGAGGGTTTGTACTGATTTCTCATTCAAGAGGAGGGTCAACATCTTATCACTAATCATGGAGTTGTAATATATCTGGATGATCAGTCCTTGGTGGTTTTTAAGGTTATGGTAGTCATACACTGGTTGTGTAGTGATAGTAGGGTCTATCTTCTCAGGGTAGCCAAACAATATTAAAGGGATGCGGTTCATGGAAGGTATATTTATTGTAATAGAACCAATAATAGAAGGATCTTAGACCCTCTACTGTCATAGGTATTATTATAGTAAACTCTTCTTTAGCTTCTTTTTTTATTATATAGGGGCTTCACATATTTTTATATCTATATATGTTGTGGAGAGCCTTGGGATTAGTGTTCAATTTTATGAGGGTTTTGTAACACTATAGACATGGGAATTAGAAAGAAGGGTGTGAACTAGTGAAGACATAACCCCCTTGATATTGGTGTGTTTCTCTTCCTCTAGAGCCTTTATGTCCTTGAGATGATAGGGTTTCATATCATACATGGAATGAATTTTCTCATAGCTTATCGAGGTTTTTTTGATTTTCTATCGATGGAGGGTGACTTTCACATCACCAGAGGGTGGTGAGTTTATTCACAAGGGTGAATGGGACATCCAAGAAAGTTGAGTTATACCAGAGCATCACGGGTTGGGTAGGATAAAAGCCTAGATAGAGATTTTATATTTGGATGATCAGGGAACACATGTGGAAGATTTCCCTCCAGCGGTTAATCATTTTACGTATGCCTTCCTAGATTATTTATTATGATGATCTTCAGTGAGAGGGGTAGAGTTATATATTGAGCTAGTGTTAGGAGCTAAAAATATATTCATTCCACTATATAGGATGGATACTGTTGAGATGTAAGAGCTCAAGAGTCATATGGAGGATTTAGAGGCAAAGTTTTTCATTCGACCTAGTTCTTCTCTTTGGGGATTTCCGGGATTTTAAAAAAAAGGTGGATTTTAACCTTGGGATATGTGTAGACTACCAAATTTTGAACCATATGATGGTTAAAAACTGATATCCTCTACCGTATATAGATGATATCTTCGACCAGATCTAAGGATCTCGAGTATTATCAAATATTGATTTGAGATCTGGTTATCATTAGTTGTGTGTTAAACTATCATACATACCTCACACAACTTTTTGGAGTAGGTACGATCTATATGAGTACTTGGTTATGTCATTAGATCTCACGAAAGCACGATTGGTCTTAATGGAACTGATGAAATGAGTTTTACATCCTTATCTAGATTTGTTTTGTGATGGTTTTGTAGATGATATGTTGGTGTATTCTCATAAGCAACATCACCATGCCACCCATCTTGAGATTGTTTTGAATACACTGAGTGAGCCTCAGTTAGCTGCTATGCTCAAAGAGTTCCACTTCTTGATGGATCAGATTCACTTCCTATGTCACGTCATCTCATAGATAGGTGTATTAGTGGACCAAGAGAGGGTGAGAGATATAGTTTCAAGGGGGTATACCATGAATGAATTTGAGTTGAGAAGTTTCTTAGGGCTTGATAGTTAGTAAAAGAGATTCATATAGGACTTCCCATGATTATTAGTTCCATTGATGGCCTTGACTAACAAGGGTGTGAAGTATGTATGGTTAGATTCCTATGAGGTGTCCTTTCACGAGCTTAAAAAAAATTGACTTCAGAACTGATACAAAAATTTCTAGATCTAGGAAAGAGTTATAATATATACTATGATTCATTGGGTATAGGGCTGGGAGAATTTCTTATGAAAGGGGGATCAAGTTTTTTTATATGAGTATCAGAAGTTGAGGCCACATAAAAGATACTAACTGAAACACGATCTAGAGTTTGTTATAGTTTTTCACACATTGCACTATTATATATATTAATTACTGGTATAGTATTTTTTTGTATACATGGACCAGAAAAGCCTCAAGTACATATTTATACCGCATCATCTGAACCTAGGATTGTAAAGGTGGGTTGAGTATCTATATTTGTTTGACATAAATCTTTCTTAAATTCCTAATAAAGGAAATTTAGTGGCTAATTCACTGAGTATGGGGACTTAGATATAGGAAGTACAACATGCCATTAGTGAGTGGAAGCTTAAGGAGTTGTTCTCTGAGAAGCACTTGGAGGTGTGTGATAGTTAGGGGTCGACATACCTTTCTCCTTTAGTTTTTACCTCCACTCTTCTAGATAAAGTGAGGATGGGACATCTATTAGACAATGAAGAGATATTTATATGGTAAACTATGTCAGGTGAGGACCCTTCTCTTGGATGGACCGTAGGCAATGATGAGATCCTATAATTATGTGGTCATGTGTGGGTCTCTTCAGACACGCGTGAATAGATATTTTAGGATTTTCATGTTTAATATTGGGTTTTGTACATGGGTGTCACCAAGATGTATCATAATTTACATCGTTAGTATTGGTGTTCAAGTATTAAAAGAGATATAGATAGTTTTTTTTGTGAGTTGTTTCACCTGTCAGTAGTTGAAGGCTGAACACCAGTGACTAGCCACACTTTTATGGTAGAAACCCATTCTAGAGTGGAAATGGAATGACATCGTGATGGATTTTGTTATAGGTTTATTGAGGTAACCAAAAGGTAATGATTTTTATGGGTTTTTATTTATAGGATCGCAAAGGTCTCTCAGTTCATACCTATCAAGGATACCTCTTTGTTTGATGAACTTGGGAGGTTGTATATTTTTTATATAGAATGACAACATGGGGTCCCACATTCCATCATTTATGATAAGGATTCATGTTATAATTCTTAATTCTAGAAAGGGATACAAAGGGAACCGGGTACTCAGGTTCTTATTATTATGGTATACCATCCCCAGACAGATGGCCAATCAGAGCACACGATTTAGGTGCTTGGGGTTATGATGCAAGCATGAGTCCTAGATTTCTAGGTCTCTTGTGAGAGGAATATACCCCTGGTTGAGTTCACAAATAACAATAGCTTTCAGGATACTATTTAGATGGAATTTCATGAGTCTTTTTATATTAGGTCATGTTGTTAACCCCTGTGTTGGATGGAGGTGGGAGAGAAAACTATGTTATGACCCCATATTTTTTAGGATAATAAAGAATAAGTGTAGTTGAGTAGAAAGTTGATGGCTACTGCACAGTCTCATTAGAAATCATACACCGATCTTTGCATATGACCTCTAGAGTTACAGGTTGGGGATCAGATTTTCCAACGTGTTTCACCGATTCTAGGAAAAAATAGTATATGGAGACATGTAAAGCTTTCACTGAGATATATCAATCCATTTGAGATTCTAGAGAGGTTTGGGTTGGTAACCTATCGTTGGAAGTTACCTCAGAGGTACTAGGATATGCATGATGTCTTCTATGTTTCTCAACATCAACATTATTGTTTAGACCCATCTGATGCCTTTCAACCTGAAGAGGTTGAGTTATAGGTAGATTCATCCTTTGAGGAGATTAATATATGAATTGTGGATCGTATAATTAAGGTTCTATGTGCCCAATTTTTTCCTTTAGTATGGGTGATATGGTTACATAACTGTCAGTAGGATAAAACCTAGGACCAAGAGGACGATGTATGCTAATAGTGTCCAGTGTTATTCTAAGACATTCTTGATCAATCTTGAGAGGGAAATTTGGGGATGAATTTCTTTAAGGGGGATTTTTTTAAGAACCTAATTCTTCTTGGAGGAACATGTCTCTTTTTTAGGTTAATTCTCGGTTTAAATGCTTAAATATGGTTTAAGGTTCATACATGTTCGGTTAATGGTGGTCTCTAGGGTTTCCAAGGCTGGTCCGGAGCCTAGAACCCAAATTTTGTGTGTTTTTATCCAGGCACATGGTTAGTGAAAAATGTGTGGGGAAGGCCACAAGGTATGACTAAACTATGTGTAGATAGATAGTTAGGGCTTAGAGGCATCATGGATTGGGTAAACCATGAAAGAGGAGCCACACAACCATGCGATAGGACTCAAGCTTTCTGCTGATTTTGACAGTGGGTTTTAGAATGGTTTGCACAAGGTTTATAAACATATGGGTAAATTGTGCGCTATGACCCAAGCATACAGGAAGTCGTGCATAGTTTCTACATTGTTTGAAAACCTATAGGTAAACCGTGAAAGATATGCTGTATTGAAAATTTTATAATTTTTAATTAAATTAAAAAACCATTAAAATCGTATTTTGAGATCTCATTTCACTCAGAAATAAAAGGATAATTTTATAATCTCTACTCTTGGCCTATTCATGAATTTTAGATCCCTTCTCCATCCGAACTCTGATTAGAGTGTGGTTTGTCTCCTTGGATCCATAATGGTAATACCTTAATTCCTTTTTCATCTTATTCCATTCTACTAGGTATCGTTTGGGATATTTGTATTTAGACTCATAGTACATAATATATTTTTCTTAATCCATTATACATATTTCTTCAAAACTAGGATTAATCAGAGCTTGATACTGGATGATCTATCTAGAATAGACCTAAGATTGGTGGTCATGTGCATTTCATTAAAATTTGGATCATTTATATGTGATGGTGTTTCGTTTTCCCAATTTTAGGGCATCACCTAAATTGAATTAGAATCATATAATTAATAGGTATTCCCTATTCAGTTAAAGATGATTAATCTTTCATGTTATAGGTTTAACAACTTTATTAAACAACCCATTTTGGGGTTGTAAATTAAATTGACCTTTATGGATTTATCTGTGGATGCCTATGAGGTGTGCCTTTTCCCCATGACATGGGATATCAAAATGTATGTTGATTATAAATGAAATTAATATTGTATTTATTGTAAATGGAATGACTCAAGGGAATGAAATGGATGAATTTACACATGAACCATGTATGTAATTTCATGTTTAAGCATGATTTCTTTGTTTTTTCCCCGACCATGTTAGTAAGTAGAGTAAATGCCATGGATTGATGAAATTGGATTGAATTTATCAAATAATTGATTTTCCCATGTGAGTTGTATTATAATTAATCCATGTGAAATCTTCATAGAATTGTTGGTCTTGTTATATTAAAAATGGTAATGAGGGAATTTGAATGGAACTTGAATTACTAGAAATTGTGAGTTCTATTGAGGCCATGAAATGTAAATAATTTATTAATCATGGGAATCTTGTTACTATAATATTCCCATGTGAGTTAAATGATTTGAAATCTATGAATTCATTTGTTATGCATGTGAGGCTTGTTATATGAATTATTCCCATTGAGTAAATGAATAGACAAGCCCTTGAGGTTGGTCCTTGCACGAGTCACCCGGTTGAGGTGAGTTATATTGAATTCATTTGTTTTTGGAATTGGAATGTTAAATGAATTTTTTCAATGAAATTTAATTGGTTGAATGGTAAATAGCCTTCATTGATACATGGATTCAATTTAGAATTCCATGGATGGACTCGTGTGACTATTGACCATTATAACATGAGTGATACATGGATTCAGCTTAGAATACCATAGACAAGATCAATAGTTAATATGGCATTTTCATGAATTATACATGGATCCAAATGATAGATTACATGGATGGACTCATTGATACTAGAATTATATGTCGAGTGATACTTGGAATTCAATGGGCTTTCAAGGACAGACTCAAATAGGAATTGATTATATGTCATGATTGATACTTGTGGCTTCTTTAGAAGACTTACAAGGATGGACTAATATGGAAAGGACGTTATACCACATCTAGAGTGATACATGGGTTCATTAGTGGTTCTATATGGATGGGATCATAGGGTGTTGGTTGATTATACCTAGAGTAATACTAGAATTACATATTAGTAATTTCTAGGATAGAATCTGGTTGTATATGATTAAATGAATGAAATAGATTGTATGAGGCATCTCTGAGCCAAATCACAAGCTTGGATTTGGTCTTTACTTGTATTGTTTAAATGTCCATATTAGGCATCTGTTGTGCTTCGGACAACATTGGGGGTTTCTGGATTGAGTGGGACCTCAAACCTTATAAATTCAATATAATTGAATTTTAAACTGTTTTGATTAAATAAAATGGATATTAAATGAGTACCTTCCCATAAATGATGTTTAATTTTGATTTATCCTTGTTTACTGCTTTACTCATTGAACACTACCTTCTATATATATATTTACTGACTAATTGGCAGAGATCTTGGGTGGTTTCCTACTGGGATTCTATCTCACACACTATTTGGGTCATGTTTTTGGAACCACATATATTATATGATTGTAGGTAATGATATGAGAAAAGCAACCTAATATAGGTACATAATATGTTTCTTTGGATCTTGATATCATGTGACCAAGATGAGGTTTGCGATGCTGGTGAGACTCTTTTTTCCTTTTTGTACTTTTGGGATATGTATTGTATATGTTTGAGGTGTACCTATTTTGGATATTTTATTAGAAATATGTGACATATATCATCATCTAGTATATTATATGAATTCTGTATTAGTTTATACTATCATTATTTCACTATTTATTATGTTGTATGGTTTACTGCTTCCATCAATTATATCTATTATTTATATTTTGATGTGCTACACTTTGTTAATGAGGGAATAGTCTCCTTATTGACTCACCTCTGCAGAATATGGTTTTGGGGAGATGTTCTTAAGGATATGTGACCTACTAGTCTCAGGGAAGCTTTTAGTGACATTTAGTTCTGGGACTTTACAATAGTTCTCTCAGTACACTGGCCACCACATCAAGTATGACTCAAATGTACATTGTTGAACTTCTATCCAGCAATAAATTTTTTTGATATTGTCCTAATTCAAGATGGCTTGGAGATCCATACCTACACATTCATGGATCCCAAGACACTAATTTGGAGGCCCAAAATAAATATTCAATTCAATGTCAAAGAATACTACATTTTGGAATGTGATTGTTCAAACCCACCACCACCTTGGCTTTTGAAATTCAAGGTATCATTCCTAAAACCCTCAAGATTCTTTTTTTATGTAAAATTAGGAAAAATAGATTTCAAAATCATGATCAATTGAAGAGTGATGGGAATAAAATTTTATCAGTGTGTCACTTACGTTTAATGGATTATGAGTATATCCAAAATCTCTTTATGGGAAGTTTTTTTCTCAGGAACTGTGGAGATATGTTAACTATCTGTTCAACATTGACACAAGTATATATAGGAAGTTAAATGAATTTATAATTCTCATATGTATATATATACATAGATACTAGATTCAAAATGTCCTTCTAACTATTTCTACATCCATTTTTACCTATATCTAGATAGAAAGGAATTCAGAACTCTTTGACAACATGTCTCTGCCATTAATGTTAGGATATTATCCATATACATGGATGCACATAATGATTCAATGGTTCAGTTGGGTGAAATGAAAAATAACATCATTGATATACATATTATATGAAATCTTGGTTTTCAATGAATACCAAGGATCCCGCTGGTGATGAAATACATTCATTAGATACCTCTCATATCCTCATGGATGAAGGTAAGTGTTGATGTTGTGTCCTCTTGGATGTCATGCCCCTCAAACTATGGAGGTGTATACCGTACATATTGTGGATTTATAAAAGGATTTTTCCACCATATTATTGTATCTAGAATTATTATATATGATGCTAATCTTTGGGCCGTGATTTATGATATCAAGCATGTTGTTCGGTGAAAATGGAATCTCACATGGATGAATCAAAATCTGAACGTGGTGTTAAAGCTCTTAAATCAACAACCCGAAATATAACATAGAGAGTACTACATCATTGGTTTGACATTCTCAAATAATACAATCATCTCAAATTCACTGTTTCACATCTATATCGGGATGTAAATCACGTGGTATATATGTTTTCAAAGGGAGGAATAATTGAAATGAGAATTATGTCGTCAGATAGAGATCCTAATCATTATGAACCTATTGTAAAAATAGATATATTGAGAGTGACTTAATCCCAACTTGGAAAACACCCCTCTAATTCGGGAAACATTTTTTAAAAAACTTCATTTAATAAATATTTAGGCCAACTTTCCTCGGGCTAGGGATCTTCTTAGTGAAAATTCCAATTTTAGGTATTATGAATTTTTATTTTGAGAAGCTAAATATATTTTTTTTAAATGATAATTAAAAATTGTTTAAATATGAATAATTTATTAACACTCATAGAATATTTATTTGATATGAAATAAGAATAAGATCTGTTAATATTTAAAAAATTTATTATCCTATAAAAACCTTTTTCATTATATTTTTTATTTCATTTTAAAATTTAAATGAATAAATGATAAAATTTTATTTTAAAAAAAATAACTAATTTTTTTAATTAATCATGTAAATACTATCCTAAGAATAATTTTTTGGATTTTGATATAAAGAATGATTTTTTAATAGTAAAAAATATTTTTTTCACAAATATAATGATTTTATGCCGTCATTAGGTTATTTTCAGGAATTTAACATCTATAAAATAGTTTTAATATTTAAATATATATTTAATAAGTATAATTATGTGTTTAAAATATTATTATTTTTCTATACACCTATGAATACCATTTTTCTACCTAGGTAATATTTTTTAAAAAATTATATATAGAACACCTATTATTTTAAAATTTATTATTATCACTATCTGAAATTTAATATGATAAAGTAGTTTCCATATTTTTAATAAGAAAATTTATATTAGTTAACAAGGTTAGTTGTAATTTTTTTTGTTAAAATAAGTTACTAAGGGTTTAAAAATTGTTTTCATAGTAAATTTAAATTTATATAAAAGAAAAAACTAAAGAGAAAACACGTATAATTTTATCTTCCACTACACATTTTTACATTGTGGGTTTAATAAAGGTATTTAAAAAATATTGGAAAAATATTCCCTTTTTACAATAATAAATTTTATCGTCCACTACACATTTCCTTAGAAATATTGTTATGTCATTTTCAAGGAACCATAACAAAATATTATTTTTAAATGTATTCTTTTTTTGAAAATAATTTTTCTATGTCACCTGTAACTTCTTCTTATTTGGATATAGTGATTTTTTTTCTAAAATACCAGTTACAATTTATTTTACCTTTATGAATATTCATCTTTACAAATACTCCCTTTGGAATTTTAAAATGGGTTTCTCAATTATTTTAAATTATAATTATTTTTAAAATAAAATTAAATATTGGTATATTTTTACAATGTATAAAATTTATTTTTAAAAAGTAAATATTCATTTTAAAATGGATTTTAAATACTGGTGTTTTTATAAAAGAAGTCCTCAGTGTTTTTTATGACTTATCAAAGAATGTTTTCAATAAATAATTTTGTTATTAAATTTTTTTCTGAAGAAACATTTTGGTTTTAAAGGATATACCAAAATATTTTATCATGCTCAAATTATATTAATATAAAGAACAAAAATTAATATTTTTTTCAAAATTTAAAAAGTGGTTATTTAATCTCAATTTTTAATAGTGTTTTATATGATAATTTTATAAAGGTTTTTTCATCTATGCCAAAATCCTTGTACATTTCATATATTCCACTTGGGATATAATTTAATAATTTCATAAAATCTATTTCTTTTGATGGATTATGATTATGTTATTCTAGTCATTAAATGTGGAGTGTATTACCATCTCATATTTTTTTAATTCAATAAATATTTTTTATTTATAAGGAAGCATGATTATTCAATATATGTTTATTCATATCTTTAATTTAGTGAATTAATTGAACATAATGAAGTGATTGTTGGTGCCCCACATTTTTTAACCCCTTGATGAATTTGATAGAAATATGAGAAAATTGTTTTAGGTATTTTGTGTATCCCTAGAAAATTATTAATGATCTCTTTTTTGTGACCAAGATGGAAGGAATAATGTCTTTTCTATGACAATTATGGTAATAATTGTGTAGTGGAACAAATCCTCAATGATAATAGAATGTATTATTTCATTACGTATTTCATACCCATGAATTAAATTACTTTTATCCTTATAATAATTTACATTTCCATGTTATCAATGGATCTATTTAATGCTCAAGTTGTTGATTATATAAAACACTTTTTTATTATTCACTATATCAAAATGTGTATTTAGGTTTCTTTCCATGATTTATTTTATTATACACTTCCCATTAATGAGAAATTGAACATTAACTTTATTCTATTTCTATTCCCTATGGTGCTAAAGAAGGTTTATTTTACTAAACTCAAGGATTTACTAAAATAAATAAGAATATTTTGAGGAAGTTAGTTATGATATGTTTTTAATGTTTCCAATGTAATATTAAAAACATGTATATATATATATAGTATCCTTGGACTAGTAATCATTGTGATCCTTTGTGATGAGATCTCTTTTATCATATGACAATGTATTAATGTGAAAACTAATTGTACATTACTAGAGCTAGGGGGATCCATTATTGGTATCAAAAAAGTTTTTAAAAACTTTGAGAACTAGATTTTTTAAAAAATATATTAGATAATATAATAATATTTTGTAATATATGGATAACTCTATGTGTATAAAGACATTTTAAAATATTTTTAAAATATAGAGTGTGAGTTTTCCAAGCACTAAAATCCTTCTTAATATAAAAAAAGTTAATGTAGGCTCTAGAACAAATGCACCAAGGGGTAAAAACCCTAAAAAAATTAGTTGGGTATTAACCTGAAATTTACTTGGTTAACAAAAATATAGTCTAATTTCACACCTGGTATGACACTCTAGGGGTGGGAGATATGGTTTAGTTAATTCAAATTCTCATTATAAACCATTATAAAGGGTTCAAATGGAATTTTATGAAGTAATATATCACTTGTTAGGATATAGAACTTATTAGGAATTGATAGTATATAATAAATATTGAAACATAGAGATTCATAAGATAGGTTATGCACTTTATTTATGAGTTACTTATTCTACATGAATAGTTTTCCTTTTTATATATTAATTAATAGAAGTACTATCACACTAATAATTTCAATTATTTAACGTAATGGATTAATCATTGAGTAACCATGTTAATAATAGGTTCTATGGACCATTCTTTGTTTATACCATTGAGAAACTAAAAGTGATATAATATAAAGTGATTAATATTGTGGTTATTTCTACACAGTTATTATGGATTATAATTAACAACAATTATGTTTTTAAACTACTAAATTAAAAAAATTAAATAATTATGGATCTTTATTAAAGTTAATGGGATAAAAGAAATCAAGGAAAAAGAATTAAATTTCATATTTGGGAAGAATGTGGGAAAAAGAACATATGGAAATATCTCTAATGAATTAAAAAAAATTGAGTGATAAAGAAGAAGGGAATAGTTTATATAATTTCCTTGAAAAAATGAATATTTTTACTTATAAGATGAATTGAAATAGTTTTATTCCTATGATAAAACTAAAAATTTAATATCATAAACCTATATAAATTATCCATTATCCAATATAATTTCTTAATCTAAAGGCTAATAAGGATGATGATCCTTAGAAACCTCCCAAAACAAGTGAACAAGGAAGGGAATAAATTAATACAACCACTGAAGTAGATTTTGATAATTAAAGAACACTTATCTTATACACTATCATGAATGTTTTCCAAGAGAATCAAACCACTCTCCAAATAATTTATTATTTAACTATCATATAAAACAACTAGTTTTCAAATTTTTATATCCCAATTTAGAGTTTGAGATAATGCGCCTTACGTAAATATGATTATTCAACCTTTAAATGAATTTAATTTGATTTTTTAAATGAATTGGCTCTCTTTAACTAGAAGAAAATTAGTTTTTGGAATAAGGTAACCACATTTTATATCATCTTATAATATTATATGAATGCAAGGATGATTATAAACTCACATTGAAAAAAATATATAATATGGGCCTTAATAGAAAATAAAAAGGGGCTCATTGATTAGATGGTTGGAAATAAACTCAATATATGGGATATTCACATTATAATGTAATATATATGTTTCCTATTCTTACCCAAGTTAGAGAGTTTAATATATTCTCATAATTTATATCTCATGTCATGTCTCACTTCTAGAAAACTACCATATACCACCAGTTTATATAAATTATCAAATACTATACTAATAGTTTTATGAAATATTTGGTCATTTACCATTGGAATAGGTCTATAACCATAGTTTTCAATAAAACTATTGGTATGTACCAAGTAGTATTTATCATACCAATGGTTATGTTTGAACCATTGGTATAGGGTATAATACTCAATGAGCAGTTGAATTCCACCCACAATAGTTACCCATTCAATAAAAAACATGTAAAAAAATAACAATCAAAGTACACATTCAACCCAACCCATATATTGTATAATTATAATTTAACAAATTTATACCTATATCAATAGTTTTCAAACAATTCACAATACTATTACATAGATATATAGTTTACACAATCAGTTTTATTCATTAAAACCCATCCACACAATTTTCTTATTAATATCAACTGAAATATGAAGGGGATAAATATATCTCTCATCCCCGCAACTTATATCATGATAATCACTCACACAATGAAAATATACACCATCATCATTGTCTTCTACATCATCATCACCACCAGGAGTGTCAGCACCATGACCTCCACTGGGATTTCCTTTTCAATCACCCATGGAACTATATAAGGAGAACATTGTTGACATACATGTATCAAAAACTATAGAATCATCTTATGTATTTGATGGTAATAATATGTTTATAGATTTTAAAAATTTATTAGTGACAATTTTTCATCTTTCTCACTCATTTAAAACTATTATTTTGGCCTCAGATACTTCTATATGATATTTTTCCAGCTCGTAGCTTCCAAATCACTAAAAGGTACTTGATGTGGGCTCATAATTAGTAGGGATAATGATCATACCTAGTCATAATAAGACTCTACCTTAGTACTACTCACATAATAATAGTCTCAAAAGATCATTTAGAATGATGTTCTTGTGGCATCCCGCCTTTTTATTACATAACTTTTCATTACATTTTACATACATAGGATCTTTAAAGTCTGGTGTCTTAGAAATCAGGAACATAAAACATCAGAAAAACATAAAACATTATTCTAAAACACTTTTAACAATTCATCATACGTTCATCCTTTGCACATTTACTGCATCTCATATCTTACAGACAGACATCAAAGGAAAGGGTGAGTAGAAGGCCCAGTAATGGTAAACAAGGGAGTCAATGTACTTGTGATATCAATAAGAAGTTGAATAAAAACATGAATACATGAGCAATGGAAGAATAGGAATATCATAAATAAAAGAACTTGTAACATAACTTGAATATGTGGATAAAACATTTCATTTATAAATTAATGAACATATCATCAATGTCCATCCCCAAGGTCTCATAAAAATTACCAAGGTTATTCACCAAGGTATCGTAAAACTTGTCATCTCTAGAGATTAATTCTTTACCCGATGCATTAGAGCACTATCTGGGTGAACCATTAATATGTCTTTAATTTCATGTGAGTCACATATATCATAATCAAATATTTCATAAATAACCCAAATGGAATCAAAGAAATGGGTTTCATGTCAAAATCGTGACGTTTTAAAAAGAGCTTAAAAATAAGATCGTTATGTCATTTATAACCCATGGAAAGGGAGTGAGGGTTATACATTTGTAAATTCCAGAATAAAATACATCATCTTTTTATATTTATGAACACCCATGGAAATGAAATAAGTCTGGGTATTCACATAAATAAACAATAGAATTTCTTAAGAGAAAGAGATAGAAATTTTGAGACAAAATTTCTGCAGCATAGCGGGTATATAATATGGTTTTAGAAAACATTGAAAAGAGATTGGAAAAGGGTAACCCACTCATAAATAACTCATAATAAAGTATGGGTACTAAATAAGATCTTGTTATGGATATTTTAATGACATACCACATGAAAAGGAAATATGAAAGAAAAGAGAAGATGCGATTTCACTTAAGAAATATTTGGCAGCCTAGCGGCGTCACTTAAAAATTCAGAAAATAAATTGATGAGAGAGGAAAGGGTCTCTCAATAATTAGAAATAAAATTTACAGAAATTAGAACATATAAGAACATACCATAAACATAAATATGTGGAAATTAGAAGACACAACATAAAGGAAGTCATGACTTAAAAGAAGAGGGTGAAATGATCCATTACCTTGAAGATTAACTTTGAAATCATGAAGGTTGGGACCTTGGGAGGCTTTAGGGATCCTTGGGAAGACTCCTTGGGAGGTTAAGATACCATAAATTCGTTGGGGAGGATTTGTAAATTAAATGAATGAGGGAAAGTCTTGGTATTTATAGGAGAAGTGAGGGGACAAAGCATTAATTGCCAAGAGACACCTCATCGGTGGTATTGGAAAAACCATGGGCTTTCCAATGGTATTTTCCCATGGTATTGGCCAATTGGGACACCTCATTCCTTATCTTACTATTCATAAGTTGACCAGAATTATTTCTTAATTATTACATCCTTAATGATTTCATTAAACACCCAAAAGTCAAAAACTGTATTTTCACTATTCACCAAAAATTCAACTTTCTCATATAAAATCCCAAAACATTCACCTTAACCAAATATCGATGCTCTAATTTTAGAAATTAAATCCGTTTTATGAAAATAATTTTCTAAATATTTTTAATTTAATTTTTAAAAAAAACACTATTCACTGAAAATTCAACTGTTTTTGAAAAATCCTAAAAATCCACATTAACCAAATATCGATGCTCTAATTTCAAAAATGAACTCCATTTTATGAAAATAATTTTCTAAATATTTTAAATTTAATTTTTAAATAAAAAAAACACTATTCATCTGAAAAAACTATTACTTTACCAATAATTTCTGAAACAGTTATTTACCTATTTTATTGAATCACATTACTTAATCAAGGTGTGTAAATTATATTAATACTTTCTTAAGTGAAGTTAATTAATAAAATTGGTCACATTACTAATAATAAGTATAAAATCACTCTTCATAATTTACTATTCACTAAAAATTAAGTTTATCTTATTAGACTCTAAATTGCATACTGAACACAGCTATAGAAGACCATTTTTTGAAAATCATTACACATTATTAATTATTTAAGGTTTACATAAATATTTTAAAATATCCTTTTTCTAGAATTCATCAATAATATGCATACTATATTTATCCAGACATTTGAAAATTTGCAAACTTCACCATAAGAAGACATCACAATTTTTTTTTAAATCAAAGGATTACACAAGGAAGTTACGGTCTCATTACATAACCCCTTATAACACCAGCATAGGACCTAAGGGTAAGGTGTGCTAGGATGATAGAATCTTGGGGCAGCTTGGCCAACATTTCCCGAGTAGTGATTTCTATCAGCTTGAACTTATCGTGAAGGCGATTTTGTTCCAGCTTCACACGATGAAGTTTGCCTTGGGTTTGGTCTAGAGCAAATCCCAAAGGTGTTACCTTTTTCCCGAGTTCCGTCAGATGGGCTTCGATCGGCCCGAGACTACTAGATGGGGCCATCCAATCTTCTTTCTATATTAATTAATCAACATCAATTGTATTTATAGACAATAATCGCAACATTTAGTTTCCAATGGTCATATTGACCAATGGTCATATAACAGTCGAAACCCAACGATCTTATTTTAATTATACTCATTTTATTAAATGAAATATTTTTGTTGAGTATAAAATAAAATAACACACAAAGTTAGGAAAAAAAATTTATTCAAAATTTCGGGTCATTACATTATTCCCCCCTTAAGAAATTGCGTCCTCTCAATTTTAAAATTGTTCTTGGAAATTTTGTTGAAAGTACCAAATCAGAAAAAGAGTCAGTAAAACTATTACTTTAAAAGAAATAAAGGGAAGTACAAAGGTCACCCGAGTTAACCCATACTAGGATTCCATGTAGGAAAACATGGATATGTAAGAGAAAACAAATGGTCATGTTCTGATGGAGATTGATAGAAAACATTATTGGGAAAAAATTAACCACAAGAAGATCACAAACTTAAGATGTGTTAAATGGTCTTTGATTACCCAGTAGGAAAAGTAACCAACAACGTTTTTGTTTTACGTTCCTTTTCATAATTTTGAGGAATTAATTTACTACATATTATAAAAACATAAGGAAATATACTTACCTTTTAGTAGAGTTTCACCCCTTAATAAGTTTCCACCAAGACAAATATTTTCTCCAAAAAATGAGCATTCAAAAAGACTTGGTCTCATCAAAATCACAAGAATCATATTCTAGAGAATCACATAATCCACAAAAGAATAACTATATTTTTCCCTTGTCTTTAGTCATCAACTAAAACTAAAATGGTTAGTATGAGATTATATAATTCCCAAATAGTATAATCCTTTATAAAAAGAAATATGACTATTAATCTCCAAAATTCAACAAAACTACCCAATGTTCCAGAAAGACCATTCAATACACAATCATCCTTAAAATTCTTTAGAATAATCCAAACTAAGATTGGAACCCAAAACTCAGAAGGATTTAATCACATAGTCTTCCCCAAAAAATCTTAACATTTTTCTCCAAATAACATCTACTACTATTAAAGTCTCATAATAAAGTGTAATTAACCTATTCACATATTCTCTATACTAGGTTCATCATTTTCCAGAAATAACCCAAATTACCATATTTCCACAATAAATACATAACAAAAATCAACCATTCCTCCTCAATTTAAATCCTGTAGTATTTTATTTCCCTTTGGATTATAGTACCCCAAAAGAGAAAACATCGTCCAAAATAAAAATTATCATTTAATCACTAAATCATTTTCCTACACAAAGGATATCCATTTGATAAAACATAAGTTTCCAAAGTCAATTTATTCTAGATCTATAAAAATAGCAGGTGCATTAGTCAGTCCGAAGGGCATAACAAAAAACTCATAATTCCCATATCTTGATTGGAAGGCAGCTTTTGGAATATCACCATTCTTAACCCTTAATTGATGATAACCAGGACGAAGATCAATCTTAGAGAAGAATTGAGTCCCACAAAGTTGGTCAAATAAGTCATCAATTCTTGGAAGAGAGTATTTGTTCTTCATTGTGATCCCATTCAGTTCTCTATAATCAATGCATAGCTGCGTTGATCCATCGTTCTTCTTCACAAATAGAACTGGTGCCCCCTAAGGATACACACTTGGTCGGATAAAATAATTCTCCAAAATATCTCAGATTTGTTTCTTTAATTCCTCTAACTCTATATTTTCCATCCTATATGGGGTCTTTGACCTCAGATTAGATCCAGGTACGAGTTCAATGGGGAACTCTACATCTCTTTCTGGGGGAGGTCTGAGTAACTCCTCAGGAAATACATCAACGTATTCCTAGACAATGGGGACATCTTCTAAAAGAATAAATCCTTCATGAGAAACTTATTTTATTTACAAATCTTTTAACTAAAAAGGATTTTATGTCTTAAAATTTGATGCTTAGAAATTTACTTTTTTCTATAATTCCTTCCTAATGATTCATAAAAATCATGAGATTAACCAAACATATCTCCCGGGAGTGTCGTAACCAAGAGTGCAGCAAGGCCCATTTTCATGTACCAGTTCCCATTAGAGTCTAGCTCAAAGTGGTGTTTTCGGGTTTTACCCATATGTAAATCTGTTCCAGAGCCACCTCTACCTGCTCGTATCCAGACAGGGATGTATTTGCTTGATAAACAACTTACTCAATACTCAACAAAATACCAGGAAGATTTCCAATATTTAAACTTTTCTATAGGGTTCTTCCTAAATTTTTTATATCCTAATTTCCATAAATAACTAAACTATCTGTTGATACCAATTGTGGCATCCTGCCTTTTTATTACAAATCTTTTCATTACATTTTACATACAGAGGATCTTTAAAGTCTAGTGTCTTGGAAATCAGAAACATAAAACATGATAACAACAAAAACAATTCTTCTAAACCACTTGAAAGGCTTCATCATAGGTTTATCCTATGTGCATTTACTGCATCTCATATCCTGGAGACAGACAACAAAGGAAAGGGTGAGCAAAAGGCCCAGTAAGGTTAAACAAGGGAGTCAATGTACCTGTGATATCAATAAGAACTTGAATAAAAACATGAATACATGACCAATGGAAGAATAGGAATATCATAAAGAAAATAACTTGGAATATAACTTGAATATGTGTCTGCAACATTTCATTTATACATTCATGAACATATCACCAAGTTCCATCCCCAAGGGGTTATAAAAATTACCAAGGTTATTCACCAAGGTATCGTAAAACTTGTCATCTCTAGAGATTAATTTTTTACCGAATGGATTGGAGCAAAATCAGGGAGAACCCTTAATATGTCTTTAATTTCATGTGATCCATATAGATCATAATCGAACATTTCATAAATAACCCAAATGGAATCAAAGAAATGGGTTTCATGTCAAAATCGTGACGTTTTAAAAAGAGCTTAAAAATAAGATCATTATGTCATTTATAACCAATGGAAAGGGAGTGAGGGTTATATGAATTTCAATTCCAGAATCAAATATATTATATTTATATATTTATGAACACCCATGGAAATGAAATAAGTTTGGGTATTCACATAAATAAACAATATAATTTCTTGATAGAAAGAGATAGAAATTTTGAGATGAAATTTCTGCAGCATAACGACTATATAACATGGTTTTAGAAAACATTGAAAAGATATAGGAATAGGGTCACCCACTCATAAATAACTCATAATACAGTATGGGTAATGAATAAGATCATGGTATGGATATTTTAATGACATACAAAATGAAAAGGAAACATGAAAGGAAAGAGAAGATGTCGTTTCTCTTACGAAAAATTTGGCAGTCTAACGACGTCACTGAAAAATTCAGAAAATAAATTGATGATAGAGGAAAGGGTCTCTCAACAATTAGACATGAAACAGATATAAATGAGAACATATAAGAACATAACCTAAAAATAAATATATAGAAACTAGAAGATACAACATAAAATAAATCTTGACTTAAAAGAGGAGGGTAAAAGGATCACTTACCTTGAAGAGTAACTTCGAAAGATTGAAGGTTGGGACCTTGGGAGGCTTGAGGGACCATTGGGAGGACTTCTTGGGAGGTAAAGAGACCATAATATTTTTGGGGAGGAAATTAAAATGAAATTAATGAGAGAAAGGCTTGGTATTTATAGGAGAAGTGAGGGGACAAAGCATCAATTGCCAAGGGACACCTCATTAGTGGTATTGGAAAAACCATGGACTTTCCCATGTTATTTGCCCTTGGTATTGGAAACTTGGGACACCTCATACCTTATATTAATGTTCATAAGTCGACCTGATTTATTGCATAATTATTATATCCTTAATGATGTCATTAAACACCCAAAACTCAAAAACTGTATTTTCACTATTCATCGAAAATTCAACTTTCTCAGAAAAATCTCAAAATTCAACCATAACCAAATATCGATCCTCTAATTCTCAAAATGAACTCAACTTTATGAAACTAATTTTCTAAATATTTTTAATTTTATTTTTAAATAAAAAAACTATTCACTGAAAATTCAACTGTTTCAGAAAAATCCAAAAAATTCACCTTAACCAAATATCGATGCTCTGATTTCAAAAATGAACTCCATTTTATGAAAATAATTTTCTAAATATTTTTAATTTGTTTTTTAAATAAAAAAATACTATCCATCTGAAAAAACTATTACTTAACGAAAAATTTCTAAAACAATTATTTACCTATTTTATTGAATCACATTACTTAATCAAGGTGCATAAATTATATTAATACGTTCTTAAGTGGATTTACTTAATCCATATGGTCACATTACTAATCATAAGCATAAAATCACTATTCATAATTTACTATTCACCAAAAAATAAGTTGATCTTATTAGACTTTAAATTTTATACTGAACACAGCTGTAGAAGACCATTTTTTGAAAATCATTACACATTATTAATTATTTAAGGTGTACATAAATATTTTAAAATATCCTTTTTTCTAGAATTCATCAAAAATATGCATACTATATTTATCCGGATATTTGAAAATTCACAAACTTCACCATAAGAAGACAACGCAATTTTTATTTAAATCAAAGGATTACACAAGGTAGTTACGGTCTCGTTATATAACCCCTTATAACACCAACATAGGACCTAAGAGTAAGGTGTGCTAGGGTGATAGAATCTAGGGGCGGCTTGGCCAACATTGCCTGATTATTGATTTCTATCAGCATGAACTTCTTGAGAAGTCAATTCCATTTCAACTTCACACAATGAAGTTCAGCGTGAGTTTGGTCTAGAGCAAAGCCCAAAGGTGCTACCACCTTCCCAGGTTCTGTCATATGGGCTTAGATCAGCCCGAAACTACTGGATGGGCCCTCAAATCTTCTTTCTATATTAATTAATCAAGATCACTTGTATTTATAGACAATAATCGCAACATTTAGTTTCCAACGGTCATATTGGCCAATGGTCATATAACAGTTGAAACCCAACGGTCTTATTTTAATTATACTCATTTTATTAAATGAAATAGTTTTGTTGAGTATAAAATGAAATAACACACAAAGTTAGGAAACAAAATTTATTCAAAATTTCGGGTCGTTACAGTTCTCATATAATTTCTCATAAGAAGCCTCCATGGCTCATTGTGGGAAATATAAATAAGGTATACAATTATTAAATTGGTATGGAAATATGAAATAACAATAATAATACTTATAACATTTTTTAGTGTTTTTTCATTTACAGTACTTCTATATTTATTCCTCCTTGAGAAAAAAAAATTCTCGAGGCACCCGACCTTCGATGCATAATGATTCTCTTTACAAATGAAATTGATTATTATAAGAATAAATTATTAAATAATTTTAAATTTATAAAAAAATTAACACATTATAACCAATATTTTACTAATAAAAACTAAAACAAAGTCAACTAAATTTAAATGAAATTTTATTACATTGGTCAAGTTAGATTCAAATAATTTTTATTACAATTTCGATTTAGTTAGAAAGTATTGGATCTCCAATATAGTTTTATTCATTTTAATTCTTTTTAAATTAATTTGATTTATTGTGAATTAGTTAAAATTAATTAAAATTAATTAGGGTTATTTCTCACCATTATATCAATATAAATTAATTACAGTTCCAATATATTTATTTTGGTTCAATATAGGTCATTTCAGGTTGTTTTGTTTCATCTTAATTCAATTTGATGTGGTTTTATTTGGTTTAGTTTTCTATATGGTAGCAAGGTTCACTAATATGGAATTCAATTTGATTTTATTTTAATGAATTTAATTTAGTATGATCCTAATGGTCAATATGGGAAAGAATAATTAGTACACATTACAACTGAAAAAATTGGTTTGATATAATTTATCATGATTATAAACATAAACCCAATCCATGATGATCATTAGATTCTAATAGACATGTTGGACATTATAAATTATTAGATTTTTATGGATGTGAATTCTACAATGCATTATCTTGTTTATCTATAAGCCATTTAGTAAAAGATGAAGGAGCATAATCATTATATCTTAGATGGATATTAGTAGGAAATGGAGGCGACATAGGAATGGTATGATAAGTATAAAAGGACTGAGGATAGATCATACGATAAAGAAATGGTATATGATATGTAGATCTTAAATAAAATTATTTAGGATGAATAGGTGAGAAAATCCATAGAGGATCAAGTGGATTAGGATAAAGTGTGGTAGATGGGATGATTATCGGTAGGCCGATGCATGAAAGGGTAAGACAGGTGCTCTATATATCCCTCGTAGCACCCCACTCAATTGTCCATGATTCTAACCCCAAGTACCAGGTTGAGTATAGTTCAATTTATTTCAAATAAATATCACTAAAATAATTTTAATAAAGAATAATAACTTGAAATTAAATTTAATATTAAAGAAAAATATTACAATTATTATACTCAATCAAGCCACCATAAGAGGTATCCCTAGGTTTCATAGTATTTGATCATTTAAAAATAATCTCTTCCTCAAAAATACTTTAAGCCTTTCATATTATATATAATAATTTAATGTACATTCTTTTTTAAAAAGTAAATATTATTCAAGAAAACTAGATGTCAAAGAAGGCATCAATTTTATCATAACATCATTTTGTATACAACTAATTTAAAATAGATTTACTAACTTGTTTCGATCTATTTTAAAATTTGTTGAAACAAATTTTAAACTGGTTATTATCATATAGTAATATAGTTTTAAAGGTATGTTTTAAACTATTTTTAATGGTTTTTAAACCTGTTTTTAAATACATTTAAAATAGTTTTAAAAAAAATATTTAAAAAAGATTTTATAAAATTATTAATCCTATATTAGACTAGTTTAAAACAAGTTTTAAATAGTTTAAAAACTATTAAAATCCAATATAGAGTAGTTTTAAAACCTATTTTAAATAGTATTAAATAGTTATAGAATAGTTTTAAAACTAGTATTAAATAGAGTTTTAAAAAACTAAAAAAAGTAGTCTAATATCAAAAACTTTTTTAAAAAACCAAGATTTAAAAAAAAATTAGAAAAATATTAACATATAGTTCTATATGTGTTTATTTATGAACATGTTTTAGAATTTTTTATTTAAAATAAATTTATACATTTTTTTGAAAACCATTTTAATCTTGGTTTTTTAAAGTAAATAAATCAAATTCAATGGAATGAAAAAAAAACTAAAGTAAATATACCATTGAAAATTAAATCCAAAATATAGTAATTATAATATTACCAACCTAAGAAACCCACCTCAATCTGAACCAAATGAACTATGAACATATATGGTTTCTTATAAAGATTTCCCACTACTACTTCATATTTATCATAAATTACTATAATTTTACAATTTTAGTTATCTAATGAAGTATTTTTGTCAAGAACAAAGTGGAGTAAATTCTATAAATTATATCTCCACCATCATCATAAATATTTCTTGGGATAACCTCAATAATTAAACCATAATCATGTTTAAGAATATATTTCACATAAAAAACATTTTTTTAGATTGATGCTAAAATATATGGTTTATCAATATCCAGGAAGTGAGTCAAGTCAATAACTACAAATTTTCAGTCATTAATAAATGTACCATGTCATGTCATTGAATCAATCCATTTTCATTTCATCATAGTTACTCAATCATGAGGGTTGTAATCCAATAATAATAATTTATCAAAAAATCCATAATCATACACAATTATACATCAGGGATTATTATCTGATTCATTTTTATAATAGCCCATTTTGGTAGTTAAAATAATTCCATCATCTTTTGTTCTCATATTCACCACTCGATTAGTTGAAAAAATTGAACTCATTTATTATTAATGATTTTTATTCATGATTCAATGAGTTGGTACCAAATTCCAACATTATTAATTATTTTTAGATAGAGTCATTAGGTAAACTAAATACCAAATATATATATGAATAATAAAATTAAATTAATCATTATATTTTAAGATGATTAAAGTCCTGGAAATACCTTGATTTTAACCAAGCATGAAACTCTTTTCAATAGAATGTGTCTCTACTTATCAAGGGGAAACAATGATGCACTATACTTATATATTTTTTTATATTCCCTACATAAACTGATAATAAATATTTAATTCATGTGTGAAATTATATAGTATGATATTATATGTGCATATTCAAATTACTTACATGATATATTTATCAAACAAATCACAGTTAAAATAGATTGTGTGATGTGACATATCCCACTATTCAAGGATAAATGTTTTCATTGAATATGACATGGGGATTCCCCCTATTTAGGGAAGAGGAAGAAAGAAGGGATAAATTTTCCCATACTAATCATGTTTATTTCTAATTGGCTGGTAATATATTTTTATAACATTAGACAAACACATTGAAAAAAATTCATACATTATTAATCCAAATAACATCTCACAATGGAACCTTAATGATGATTCTACTTCCAAACATAAAACATCACTATGAACATATATCTTTTAGTAAGATAAATCTATTTTAAAAAAATGATCCTCTAATAATTATTTTAGTTAGAATGTCAAATATTAGATGGTGCATGTAAATGGAAAATGGTGGAGGAAAAAGATTATCTAACTCACACAAAATTATTAGTGTGTCTCTGTATAGTTTTATCAAGAAAGTGGTAGATAACATTTTAGAATAATGGTCTCTATAAAATTGAAAATTTGAATCATTTTCACCCTTAAATTATTGGATAGTAAATGAAAATTTTCTATTGGAATATACTCATGAAGAAGTATGTGATATTCATGAGTTTTGATACATTGTAATTTCAACTCTATTATGTTGACTAGTTTATATATGTTTGCTAGAATATTCATCAGGAAACTTGATATTCTATAATAATTCCTGAAATTTATTTTTATCTAAAGGTTTAATCACATAAGAATGATATGTAACTTTCCATTTATTTTCACTGATACCCACATGATACGTTCTTGTCTAAAACCCTTGTCCAATAAGTCACAAAATGATCGTAATACATATTGGTTCTTTAAATTGATATTTAGGATAATTAAACAAATTATTTTGAAAATATGTTTATCTTTGTGCATTACATTTAAAAAATGACATAAAAAACTATTTGACCAACATATTAACAAAAAATAGATACTTTTATTTTTCCAGTTGTTAGTGGATTCATTAACAACATTATTACATTTTTAGATTTCATTTGACATTTACTTAATGAAGGACTGACATATTAAAATTCACTAAGAAAATCATCTACTAAAATAAAATTATGTCTATTTCTAATGAAAAAGTATAATAAATCCTTCAATAATTATTCTTGTATAGAAGCTATATTGACAAGAATCATTGAAGACCTATGAAACTAAAATAATGATGATATTTAATTGTTCTAGTTCATGTATTCATCATAAAAATAGGACTTGGTAGTTTTTTATTAATGCACCAACCATAAATTATTTCATAAGAATAGAAATAAGTTATAATCAATTGAATTATGACACACATCTAAAATATATTATTCAAAGAAGCATTTAATTTTTACAAGCCCACATCCCAATGATTATTGAACTCATTTATTAAAGGATATATGTAGACATCTATACGATTTACAAGATCAGAATTTAAAGATATGATTATACTCATGAAATTGAATGGTTTTTCATACATATCCACAAAGTAATATTAGTAACATGAACAAAAATAGTCCATGTTTTGGGATATGTAGGAATCATATAAATGGATTAAAACATTCACAAGACAGAACAAACCTAACATAAATCACCTTAGCTACAAAATCAAGATGTATTATGTAAAATTTATTCCAAGCTATTTCATATGTAGGATAAACCAAAACATCATTATTTATAATTCTATTTTCATAATTCCACCATATATTTTTTGATATTATAGTATACATGAATGGATTTTGAATCCCATGAATCAATAGAATATTCCATGTAAATTTCTATGGAAAATGATACAGTTTTTGATATCCATTTTGATTCCATTAAATCATACCACATTCTTTACCTTAATTTAGGCCCATTGTTTCCTCCTAGAATATGTTGCAATATTTATGGAAATAATAAATTTATTTGCAAAAAATAAAATTTGGTTAATTAAATTATATGATAAATAATGAGTTGGGTTAATATCTTCATTATCAAGAAGTAATTACTTTAAAAATGTATGAATTTAATCGATGGTGGTATTATAAACATCATCCATGGGTTTTTGATGATATAGTTTATTTGAAAATTTTGAATTTTCAATTTTAGTAAATTCCCAATATATAAGAGACCTAGAATTATCCATTAATTTTTTTCACTCCCATGTAATCAAAATTTTCTTCATGTTTATTATTACAATAATCTTATTTTATTAGTATTCTATCTTTCTCGTGATTATATAGAAATTGAAACTGATCAAAAATAAAATTCTCTATACCACACCTTTTATTTTTTTCATAAACAATATGAAAATTTCTCATCTCTCCATGGTTATTTCAAATATAATAGATTTTTTGAAAAAAAAACTTTTATTATATGGTAGTTAAATTTTTACCTACATAAATAAGGTCATAAAACACAATTATAACATTGGAAACTTAAAATACCTCAATCAGGATAACTATTAAATGAAAATTCTAAAAAATATATAAATTCATTTAAAACTAATTTGAGATATTATTAATATGATGCATCTATATTATATATATTCTCTTATAGGAAAAAAGTTATATTAGTATCAACATATAAAAAAATAATTAAAAAATTCATTATAAGTAATATTATTTTGAATACATGAAACAAGAAAAAACTAATTCATACTATTTGATAGATTAGAGTTAACCAGTGTCTATTTGGAAAAATATATTCATTATAAAAATAAATATTCAAAAATTTCACACCACATTAAATTTAAATGAATTATATAGAAATTTTGATAATTCAATTATTAAAATAATACATTGAAAGAATAATTTTATAACCCTAGAATACCTTCATAAAATAATGTTCTTAAATAATTATTAAATGATTACCTAATATATACAACACAAAATAATGTCTTTATATTAAATTAAAGCATATTTAAGACCTGATTCATTTCTCCTCGCTTGTTTAGACTAGCCATTTTCTCTTCACCTATACAATCACATAAAAAATTGGTTAATATTAGAAATAAGGGATTCCATTTAAATAATTAAATATATAATTTAGAAAAAACACATGACTAAGATATGGAAATACTATACCACTTCTCATTAATGACTCAGTCAACATAGCTTTATATAAAAGTACCAATTAAGTGAATCAAACAAAATATCTCCTATAATCATATTTATTATGAAATATTATAACAAATATAATCAAATTGATACCTCATTCAATAAATCATAAAAAACTAACTAAATATAATCTAGGTTAGTTTTTCATACCATTATAAGAATGAAAATGATGTCTTATAGTAGAGAATGGATTTGAAAATCCCTAACTAGATGTTGGAGAATAATTATATCAAAACCCTGAAGGGGGAGAGGTATTTGGGGTGAGTAAGAGTAGGATGGTTCCACATAGTTAGGAGTCAGGATTAAAGTGAGAATATGTGATAGAAGGTTTCTTGAGTGTGGCAAATCGGGTATCATATACCAATGGTTTTTGAAAAAAAGAAAATAGATAAAATCTATTCCAAGAGTTTCTTAAAGTTTATGGTATATAGGTGTGGGCTTGGACATAGTTTCCAATAGTGTAAAAATAAAATAAGAAAATTCATTCCGATGAGTATGAGTAGAAAAAATGTGCATGTATGTAAAAACACCACAAACATATAATACATACCCAAGTAAATTTCTAAGAAGATTATAACCCATATCAAAGCAATTGAAATAAGGATATAAAACAAAACAATTATAGTCACATTAAGGAATATGTGAGTGATTAGGATGAATAACTTAGTTATGTAAATAAGGCTATATATAGAAATGGAATATGACTGTTATATAAATTATCATTGAAAATATAGTTGTTGAATATATGGACTTTGGAAAAATGTTCAATAGAAATATAGATGTTGGAAATATATGATTGGTATTTTTTGTAATTAAAAATAATATAATTAACAATTAATAAATTTTCAAATAAAAAAATATATATATTTAAAAAAAATTATTATAAAAATATATTTTTATGCATTATATATCATTATTATTATTAAAGAATGATTTTACTTATTTATTGTAAAGTCCTGGAAATTTCAAAGAAATGTTTTTATTTAAATTCTTTGGAATTTTACAAATACATAGTTTCTGACGGCACTTGATTCTGAGGCCCGGTGTGCCCGGAATCAATTTCCTAAGTTTAGCTCGGGTACATTCAGTAAACGAACGAGCGGGTTTTTCTATCTTTTGAACCGGTGCTCAGAATTGAAATCTGAGGGCACTGATGAACTCGTAGCGCTAAGATTCGCTTAGGCGAAGCTTAATTTCGGTTGGAAAGAGTCTAATGAAAAAGTTAAATTTTGGACTTTTCGGAAAAATAATAAAATAACTAAATGAGTTATTTTATTCTTCCTTCGACCGTTGTGCAACAGTTGGCAGAACCGTAGTGTAATGACGGTCATTAAATAAGACATTTAATGATCTATTACTTTTGTTGTGAAACCACAACACACACTTAATTAATGGTGCTTTAATTAAGGTTCATTGATGAACCATATTAATGAGCTAAACGTGGAGATTGTTTCTTTTTATTTAGTCAATCCACTGGTAAAAGGATTGGAGATCACAGGGAAATCTCTGGCAAAGCGCCGACAACATCATCCTTCAACGAAGAACAGATAACGCAACAACCATTGAAGGAACCGATCCGAGGATCGACGACGTGATTTCTTTTCTCCTCTCTCGATGAAGAACGACGCCTCTTCAACGAAGAACGCCGGTTCCACGAAGATCGACGACACGCTTCCTTTTCTTCCTCCGCATCAAGGGAGGAAATATAATTGCGGGGAACTCGCCAACGACGATGGTTCTTTCCCAATGTTGACAGAGCGACAATGATTTCTGCATCTATGACGAATGAACCATAATCTAGGTAGGGGGATTTTTTATATTTACGTTTTCATGTTTTATACCCTCGAGCATGAAATATGTTTTTGTTGGGTGTTTATTCGAGCCTCTAACGCGGAGGGCACGGGCTAATGAACAAGCCTGAGCCCTCCGATGTTTGTAAGTTTGTGAATGGAATTATGGGTGATGTGAAACGGGGCCGCATCAGTGATTTGAAGCCGTCGCAGTGAAGAACAGGTCTCGGGAGAGCCGCAGGCGCAGACGGTGGGCGAATCGGACCACTAGAGTGCGTTCGATGGTCCGCGGAAGACGCTGCCGGCACGCCTCACCGGCGCGGTGGCACTGGTGAACAGAGGCGGTGGCACCCCAGCGCGCCGCCGGAGAAGACCCCACGCGGCAACAGCCACGGCGGCCACGCGGAGGATCCCACGACCGTGCGGGATCCGGGACGCCCGGGGGTTGGCCCCAGCTGGCGCCGCTAATGTCAATCAGCCGGGAGGTCGCGCCTCCCCCACTCCGCGTAATACTCGGCCAGGCTGGTCGAGCTGTGGTCGGCCACGGGGCAGGCCGCACCTGCCGGGCTGAACCCGGAACCGGGTGGGGTTGACCCGATTCAGGCCGACTCAGGGGGTGTTGGGCCGGGTCGGATCAGGCTCAGACCCCCTATTTTTGGACTGTTTTCGGTTAAACGGTCATATCTTGAGCTACGGACCTCCGATCGATGCACCGTCAGTTGCATAGGATTACCTGGATCGAGTCAGTAATTTTGGTATATTACATATAAGGTTTCAACGAATTTTGGTTATAACTGGGTTGGTTCGAACCCGAAACCAACCGGGCCCACAGAGCAGAAACTCTTATATCTTGAGGACCGGACGTCCGATTGACGTGCCATAGACTAAGTTGGATTTCTATTGATGAGATGGTTCTTTTGGAATACTTCACCTGAGGTTTGGATGCATTTGAAGGATGGTCAGGTTTGTTTTAGCTTAAAAACCAACCAGGCCCCTGGAACGGAAAAGCTAATAACTCACAGACTGGGTGTCCGATTGACGCGCCATCTATTGCGTTGAGACCCCTATGACAAGGAGGTTCTTTGTGTTACTTCTATGTGAGACTTTGTGACACTTGGAAGTAACGACCAGTAGCTCGTGGAGCGGACCCTCCCGGAGACGAGCATACATAATGCGGAGACCTCATAGCTGTAGACCTGACAACTGCTTGACCGATTTGACTCAGAGTGATTCGATTAGCCCAGTGGATGGAGCACTCGATATTTGGCGGCAAATCCATGGAGGACGGAGCGCCTAGTAGTTGTCAGCAGACCCATGGTACTCGATGGGAGGAGTACCTCTGTAGGCTATTAGAGGGACCGCCTAGTATTTGGTAGCAGACCCACAACGGACGGAGTGCCCGTTATTTGGCAGCAGATCTGCGGTGCTTGATAGGAAGAGTACCTCAACAGTATAAGGTTAGTGAATAGCGCCTCAGAGTTGAGACAAGGCCACTGTACCCGACAGAGGAGGAGTTCTCCAGCAGTTGTGGTTTGGATAATGAAAATCCTGGTTTTAGCTGAGTCAATGAGATTTGTGTTTTCCTCATGATTGAGATGGGTTAGTTGATAACTGAGGTATATGTATGGTCATATACCTAAGTAAAGGTTATCTGTTGAGATATTTCTTTGTGGTTTATCCTTGTTGGATTTAGTGAGACCTTGAGGGTCTCGAGGTCCCTACTGACTATCGTAATACTCACCCATGCATGGACTACGCCTGCACCTCGTTGTGTTGGATGCAGACGACGTACATCGCTGACGGAGGCCGAGTGTATGAGGACTGGACGGCACCCGGAGGTGGACCTCACGACGAGTCGGTACCCGGAGGAGGTTGACGGACAGGGACGCTGAGGAGGCTATTTGTACCTATCCTTTATGTAGGATCAGTGGTGGACGATCAAGGAGTTGTGCTATCTATACCTACCCTTCAGGTAGGATCTTTGGTGGATGATCTAGGAGATGGTTGTCACCTTCCAGCTGTTTTGTCTTTTAAATTGTAATTTACAATTCGGCTTGTATTTCCAGCCCCTTACTTCCATCACTACTTTTGTTTTCAGTTTTACTTAGTTTTTTCTTCCTCTTGTACTCCAGTTGTGTGTGTTTATGTTTTATAAAGGCAATCCCTTCCCATTTTTTAGGGAGATATGCCTTTGGTGCTAGTTGCCAGCCCCTGGCCTATGAAAGGCGGGCTTGGGGTAGTCACGATACAGGCCCCGGGGGACAGTTTGTGAAAAATTGGTATCAGAGGAGTCGGTTCTACCGCAGAACTTAGGAGTCTGATATTTTCTTTTCTGTAAAGCAATTGTGTTAAGGGTACTAAGTGTGGTTCTCAGTTCAGGGAGTCCAGTATTGGTACGGGCGACCGACGTATCCATACACCAGGACCCTGACTTCTGATTTTTGACTCAGTGCATGAAAAAATTGATTGTGTGTGTGTTTTCAAGATTTTTCTTTAAGTCAGCTCAAACCAGGTCAGCTCACCGGGTATAATCTTTGACTGTGTCGCATCTGTTTCTTTCAGGATGCCACCCTGCGGATGACCAGCTAGGGCCCCTAGAGTTGTACGTACTGACAGCCCGCCACGTGATGAGGCCTCAGTATAGGGCCCTCATCCAATTGAGGCACCAGAGAAGGCCCCAACGGTACTACCAACCATTGGGCCATCGATGCCACCAGCCCCATCAGCAGGCGATGCACGCCGCTTGAGTGCGCTGCATGAGTTCCAGCACCAGAGGCCACCCAGGTTCTGAGGAGAAACGGACCCACAAGCGGCTAAGGATTGGCTGGAGGCTGTGGTGAGAATCTTCATGCTAGTAGGTACACCAGCAGACTTCATGGTGATCCTTGCTACCAGCCTCCGTCAGGCAGCAGCAGGCAGATAGTGGAGCCTGATGCTCCAGATGCATGACAAGTCATCACTCCTATGGGCAGACTTTGAGATCCTGTTCTGGGTGGAGTTTATACTAGCCACCCTTAGAGCGGTGTAGATACAGGATCTACTTCATCTACAGCAGGGCAACATGAGTGTAGCTCATTACTCATCGAGGTTCACAGACCTCTCGCGCTACTCCACTAATATGGTACGAGACCCGTTCTTCAGGGCCCGGACCTTCGAGCAGGGACTCAGGTGAGAGATCAGAGCTTAAGTAATCTCCCACAACATACTGACACAGATGGGAGTGTTAGAGAAAGCCCTTCTAGTGGAGAGTTTCCTTGCTGAGCAGTCTCCAGTAGCGGGACCCACCACTAGTCGACTTGTAGCGGAGTCTTCTATAGCTGGAAGTAGACAGACGACACAGGGGCCTAAGATGACCAGACCCACCGGTGGTCGACTACATGACTCTGGTTCAGTTGTGCGGGGAAACCGGAGTGGAGATAGAGCCATTCGGGCCAAGAGTGGGTAGTGTTACTCCTGTGGCAAGCTTGGTCATGTGGCACATGACTGTCTGAACCACCATACAGACGATCAGTAGATAGATGAAGGACCTCCTAGGCAGAGCTATAGGTTCAATCAAGGCGGACCGCAAGGAGCAGAAGACAGAGGCAGAGGACCTGGCCATGCATCTGGAGGTGGGCAATGCTTCGAGGTGTTTCCACCACCACCACCAGGAGGTCCACCCCAACCGCAGGGAATGGGTGGACATGGGAGATCACATCTTCAGGTAGCTGAAGCATACGACTATGAAGCTCCAAAATCAGGTGGACAAGAGAGGGACTAGTTCCAGGCATGACGGCCTTTATTCTTGGTGCTTCTAGTTCCCATGATGTTGTTGTTTTTGGTTGTTATTTGTCTTTGTACTTTTATCTGTAGTAATAAAAGACACTAGTCCTTGTGACATTTACTTTCCATCTTCTTTTGTGTGGTTGATGTTGATAGGTTTCGGTAAAAACTATTGACTTGACCCTCACTTTCGAGTTCCCTAATGGAGGAGACCCAGTAACCACACACTGATGCCAACAGTGTGACTCAACCCTTGAAGGTGAGAGTGATGGTTGGATCTCTTTGTAGTAGCGTCAAGGCCTTACAACGTCGTCCATGGCATGGATTAGTATCATTCATGTCAGGATTGACTATATTAGGCAGAGATCATGTTTCATCCAGAGGATGAGACCGGATTTCTCTTTTCGGCAAAGGGGAAATCTTAGCAGCTCTTGTAGGACCAATGATGGTTCAGGCTATGACGGAGAAGGTGCAGATCATCCAGGAGCAGATGAAGACTGCACAGAGCAGACAGAATTCCTATGCTGATAGGATATGAGACCACTGGAGTTAGAGGATGGAGACCACGTTTTCTTATGATTATCTCCTTGACAAGGTCTACAGAGATTTGGTCGGGGCGGCAGGTTATCTACACAATTCTTCAGACCTTTTCTAGGTTTTCAGCAAAGTAGGCAAGGTGGCTTACCACCTGGACTTTCCACCTAAGTTGCACCGGGTTCATGACGTCATCCATGTATCTCAGCTAAGGAGATGTGTGCACAACCTATCTTTCATCAACGACCATAGAGAGCTAGACATCAATGATAGGGTGACATTCACAGGGTTCCATTAGATATTGAGGATCGACAAGAGTAGGTCCTATAGGGACAGTCGATTCCTCTTGTGCGCTTTTACAGGCAGCACGGGAAACCTCTAGGAGAGCACATGGGTGCGGGAGGCTCAGATGCGTGCTCGGTACCTCCTTTAGTTTCCCTAGTTTGTGTTATAGATTTATGGGGACGTAAATCCCTAAGGTGGGAGTAATTTAAAAACCCAAAAATTTCAAGGAATTTTTTTTCTTAATTTCTTTGGAATTTTACGAGTATGCAGTTTCTGACTGCACTTGATTCTGAGGCCCGGTGTGCCTGGAATCAATTTCTGAAGCTTAGCTCGGGTATGTTCAGTAAATGAACAAGCGGGTTTTTCTATCTTTTGAACCGGTGCTCGGAATTGAAATCCGAGGGCACCGATGAACTCGCAGCGTTGAGATTCCCTTAGGAAAATATTAAATTCGGTTGGAAAGAGTCTGATGAAAAAATTAAATTTTGGACTTTTCGGAAAAATAATAAAATAACTAAATGAGTTATTTTATTATTCCTTTCAACCACTGAGAAATGGTTGAAAAACCCACAGTGTAATGATGGTCATTAAATAAGTCATTTAATGATCTGTTACTTTTGCTGTGAAACCACAACACACGCTTAATTAATGGTGCTTTAATTAAGGTTCATTAATGAACATTATTAATGAGCTAAACATGGAGATTGTTTCTTTTTATTTAATAAATCCGTTGGCGAAAGGATTGGCGATCGTGGGGAAATCTCTAGAAAAGCGCCGACAACGTCATACTTCAACGAAGAATGGAGAATGAAACAACTATTGAAGGAACCGATCTAAGGATCGATGACGTGCTTTCTTTTCTCCTCTCTCGAGAAGAACGATGCCACTTCAACGAAGAACGCCGGTTCCACGAAGATCGACGACGCGCTTCCTTTTCTTCCTCCGCATTAAGGGAGGAAATATAATTGTGGGGAACTCTCCAATGATGATGGTTCATTCTTGACGTTGAAGGAGCAACAACGCTTTCCGAATCTATGAAGAATGAACCATAATCGAGGTAGGGTGATTTTTTATATTTACGTTTACGTGTTTTATACCCTCAAGCATGGAAGATTTTTCTGTTGGGTGTTTATTAGAGCCTCTAACATGGAGGGAATGGGCTAACGAACAATCTCGGACCCTCCTCTGGTTGTATGTTTGAGCGCGGAATGACGGGAGACATGAAACAGGGCTGCATCGGTTATTTGAAGTCGCCGTAGTGAAGAACAGGTCCCGAGAGAGATGCAGGCACAGATGGTGGGCGAATCGAACCATCGGAGCGTGTCCGGTGGTCCGCGGAAGATGTTGTTGGTGCGCCTCACCGGCGCAGCGGCGCCAGTGACCGGAGGCAGCGGCGCCCCAACGTGCCACTGGAGAAGACCCGTCGCGCCAACAGTCGCGGCGGTGAAGCAGAGGATCCTGCGGGATCCAGGATGCCAAGGGGGCGGCGCCAGCAGGCGCCTCCGGTGTCAATCAGCGGGGAGGTCGTGCCTCCCCCGCTCCACGTAACACTCGGCCGGCTATGGACTGGGCCACGCCAGCTGGGCCGGACCCTGTTCAGGCCGACCCAGGGGGTGTTTGGCCGGGTCGGACCGAGCCCAGACCCCCTATTTTCAGACCGTTTTCGGTTAAACGGCCATATCTTGAGCTACGGACCTCCGAACAACGCACCGTCAGTTGCATAGGATTCCTTTGATCGAGACGGTGGTTTAAATATATTGCACTCAAGGTTTCATCAAAGTTTGAGTACGGCCGGTTTGGTTTGAACCCGAAACCAACCGGGCCCACGGAGCAGAAATGGTTATAACTTGAGGACCAGACATCTGATTGGAATGACGTCAACTACATTGGATTCCTCTTGATGAGAAGGTTCTTTTGGAATACTTCACCTGAGGTTTGGACGCAGTTGCAGTATGTTCGGGTTGGTTTTAGCTTAAAAACCAACTGGGCCCCTCGAACAAAAAAGCTAATAACTCACAGACAGGGCGTCCGATTGACGCACCGTCTATTGCGTTAAGACCCCTATGACGAGGTGGTCCTTTGTGTTACTTATATGTGAGACTTCATGACACTTGTAAGTAAAGACCAGTAGCTCGTGGAGCGGACCCTCCTGGAGATGAGCATACGGAGTGCGGAGACCTAGTAGCTGTAGACCTGACGACAGCTTGACCGATTCCACTCGGAGTGATTCGATTAGCCCAATGGATGGAGCGCCCGATATTTGGCGGTTGACCCACGACGGATGGAGCGCCTGGTAGTTGGCAGCAGAATCGTGGTACTTGGCAGGAGGAGTACCTATGTAGGCTATTAGGGGGAGCGTCGGTATTTGACGGCAGACCCACAACGGACGGAGCGCTCGATATTTGGCAGCAGACTCGTGGTACTCGACAGGAAGAGTACCTCAGCAGTCTAAGGTTAGTGAGTAGTGCCTCGAAGTCGTGACATGGCCACTGTACTTGACAATGGAGGAGTTCTCCAGCAGTTGTGGTTTCGATAATGAAAATCCTGGTTTGAGCTGAGTCAATGACCTTTGTGTTTTCCTCATGATTGAGATGGGTTACTTGATAACTTAGGTATATGTATGGGCATATATCTAAGTAAAGGTTATCTGTTGAGATCCTTATTTGTGGTTTATCCTTATTGGATTTAGTGAGACCTTGAGGGTCTCGGGGTCCCTACTGATTATCATAATACTCACCCCTGCACGGGCTACACCCGCACCTTGTTGTGTTGGATGCAGACGATGGACAGTGCTGACGGAGGCCGAGTGTACGAGGACTGGACGACACCTGAAGGAGGACCTCACGACTAGTCGGTACCCAGAGGAGGTTGACGGATGAGGATGCTGAGGAGGCTATCTGTACCTATCCTTCAGGTAGGATCCATGGTGGACGATCTAGGAGCTGTGCTATCTGTACCTAACCTTCAGGTAGGATCCGTGGTGGATGATCCAGGAGCTGCTTGTCACCTTCCAGCTGTTTTGTCTTTTACCATGTACTTTATAGTTGGGCTTGTATTTCTGGCCCCTTACTTTCAGCACTACTTTTGTTTTCAGTTTTACTTAGTGTTTCCTTCCGCTTGTACTCTTGTTATGTGTGTTTACGTTTTATAAAGGCAATGCCTTCCTAGTTTTTAGGGAGATACGCCTTTGGTGCTAGTCGCTAGCCCCTGGCATATGGAAGGCATGCTTGGGGTAGTCACAATACGGGCCCCCGGGGACGGGTCATGACATTTATAAATAAAAAGAAATATTTTTGTACCAATGGATTGATAAAATTATATGGTTATAAGATGATTAATTAAATTTAAAAGGATGTAGTTCAAATTATTTAATGTTAAAAAATGGTATTTTTTGAAGAACTGGTTTTCTTAAGAAAAAAATTTTAATTCAAAAAAATTAATCTATTTTAAATAATATCTCTTATTTAATGTTTTAATATAAAAAAATATATTAACCCCCATTTAATTCATAATTGATATGAAAATGGGGATATTAATATATAATTTTAAAAAAATTATTTTTGTAGAAATGTTATTTTTATCTATTCAATATTTTCATTTAAAAGATAATTTTATCTAATTAAAAATTGAACTATATTTAATGGAGTCCAAATTTTTCATCATAATTATGAAATTAGATAAGTAGGTAAATTTCTTTTTTAATCCTTAAAATATGTTATTTAGGTAGAAAATTAGTTACCGTGCAAAAGGTTAAATGATGTAATAGGGTCTTAAACTGAGTTGTAAAAGCATTAAATATCACAAAACCCTATCTCTAAATGTGTGGATGTGGTATTTATTGACCTTAAATAATATTTTACCTATTATATCCTATTAAGTTGAATAATTGATCTCATTTTTATATAAATAAAATATATATAAAAAAATTCCACACCTCTCAACTATAAAAGGACCCCTTTACCACCAACTTATACACAAAATTTATGATTCTTTTGTTGAAATAAATATACCCAAAAAACCCTCCAATACTCCTAGACATATCAAAGAGGTTTTTTCCTCAACAAATAATTCCCTTAAAATGGTTAATCAATTTTTCAATGGAGTTGTCTCAAGAAGTACAGTAAGAATCCTTAATCCTTTATTTTTATATCTATTACTTTCATAATAATTATTCTTCCTAAAATTATATTTTATCATCCAAATATAATTAAATAGAATCATTATTATATTTATATTTTATTATTTTTATGGAACTTCCATTTTCCTTATACATATCATTCTATAGAAAATGAAATCTTCCCTCATGTTACATGAGGACTATAACCTCACGAGATGATGTATTTAATTTTTCATCAGTTCCATACATGGATTGTTAAAAAATGTATTAAATTAATAAATACTTTATTTACGAATTGATTAAGATATTTTAAGATAAAAATAATATTTTTAAAAAAAATATTAACAATAATTGGTTTTTGTAAATATAATCATCTCAAAATGAGCATACTCAGACTCTTTTCTTAATATGAATCTATTTCTAAAAACCAAATAAACTATTTAATATCAATGATAATAGAATGATAAATAAAATATATCACATAAATTATGTAGATGATTAAATAATTTTATAACCGCTTTGACCATAGTCAACATACCGAATCCATCATGAATAAATTGACCAAAAACCCCAAGTGATCAATAAGAGAAACAAATATACAAAAAATAAATGATATATGATAATAAATAGTACTTAAATATGAAATATACATGAATAATGATGTGAATAAACTATTTAATAAACTTAATTTAGTTATTCTTGAGGTTAGATCACATCCAACTAAGCAAGGATCAAAGGTGATGGTTTTCCCATCTGAGTTTTCTTTTAATTAAGACATATTCAATATTCACCACTTATCTTGTTTTATATCATTTATATACTACCCTACTAATGTATATGATCATAATTTTTATTTTATTTAATGGAATTAAAAATCCATTTTGGTTTCTCAATTTTAATGTAATACTATTCCAACAACACCAAATGCGTAAGGGTTTTCTTTCCTATCACACTTTGAATTCAATATTTTTGTGAGATAGTTTCAATATAGGGAAATTGTAGAATAATTCTCTTTTAAACCATATATATATTATTCTCCATTTTATTTTCATAATTTCTACATTTATTCCTACCATTTTACTTCCCCTTGGGTTCATAATTCACTTGATGTGATGCTTGTAAGAGAAACCAAACTGACTTCTTCTTTTTGGTCTAGAATCATTTTCCTTCATGTCCATATTATTTATTTTTTTATGTATGTACTTATCTCAAATTCTATGACTAACGAATTTCTTTTTAAATGGATAATATATTCTTTAAAAAGGTAATATTACTTCAAATTTTTTAGTATGGTCATTTACCTCCAACTTTTAACTTTTTTAGAAAATCCAAATGGAATGTTATTTTTAAACATTTTCAATATTAACACATTTATTTTACAACATTTTCAGTTTTATTTAAAAGTTTTACAATCCATGTTTTCATTTTTTTTATAAAGAAACACTTATTCCCATTATTTTATAAAATAATTTCTCAAATATTACCAGAAATGTAATGGGTATTTCTTATTTTTTATATGTGTAAATTGTAATGTTATTATAAAAAGGTTTTCATTTATGTCCACATCATTTTATGTTTCTTATTATTTAATGTGAATGTTCTCTGATAATACCATCCACTTTATTTCTATATATGAATTATGATATTTTATTTTGGTTGTTTTCATGAAACATATTTCTTTTCCACGGGATAATTAAGATGTGATGGAATTATTAATGTTTTCATTTTCTTGTGGAATAAATACATATTATTTATCATTATGTGATTTTTGGATTCTTTATAACCCTCCAATGTATTTGGAAATTATTTATATTTCATGAGATATGTATAGCTACCCAATCCCTAAACATGTCTTAATTCAGGATTTATTTTATAGTTTCCTAAAAATAAAAGACATGTATCCATTTTTATATGAATTTGAATCATTAGACACATAAATACAATATATTAATCATAAAAAAATCATATTTATTTAAAACTCCACATAGTGATCGTAACTATCGTAGATCTTCAAAAACAGTATTGTATACCATGGAGATAAATAAATAACGAAAAGCGGTGATCTATCAATCCCACTAAAGGATAAAACATTGAAATAAATCATAATAAAATATTTTATATTTATAACATGATATCATAAACAGAATGATCATAACCATTAAAATATGTAATAATTAAATGAAATCATGACATCATAGAATCAAAAGCATCTAGTAACATTATAAAATAAGACATAATAATAATATATTAAAGGTAACCCCCAAGAAAACATAAAATAAGTTAAATTCTATCATAAACATGTTATAATGTGGCTAATGTCCATCATAACATAGTTTTCTTAGGCTAATAGCATGTGCACCATACATAGTGTTCTTTGGCTACCCACATATGCACCAAGCATGAAATAACATGATACGTTAAGATTAACTGAATAATTGTAGGGATATAAAATACCCCCCATTTAAAAATTAGGATAACCTCTAAAAATATGTACAATAATATGAGTTTAGAAAAATGAAAAAAACCATACATAAATCATTATCATGATAAAAACCCATGAGAAGAAATTTAGTTTCATAGTCTTGTATTAAAGAATATCTGAAGGATATATCATATGGGATTTAGGTATATTATTGAACAAAATAATTTTAGATATTAATTTTTTCTTAAAAAACATTTTTATTAGACATAGATATTCATTTTGTAAAATTATTATTAAAAAACAATTAAGAATGACTAAAAAGGACCTATTTGGAAATTATTTTTCGAAATGAGTAAAGGAATATTTAAAGAAGAAAAATGATTTTTTTAAACAAGAATTGAAAAAAAGAGTGGTTTCTTTAACTAATTTTTTTTATAAAAAAACATTTAAGATCAACTAATTGGATGGTGTGATACTTTACACGAAATTATGTATAAGAAAATTCCCTTAAATCGAGTTCACTTAAAAGAGAACAATTTGAAGAAAACTAAAAAATGTGGTTTACCTAGAAAATAAATTTAAATAACACTAGATATATATTTAAAGGTAACATATATATAAAAAAATTATGATATACCTAAGAATTATATAATGGATATGAGAGAAAAATAAATAGAATGTGTAACTCAAATATAACAATGGTGGTTCAAAGGAACCATTACCTCATATATGAAATTTCTATAAAATTGCACATAAAATCAATAATAATTAAATGATGATCATTAAATATATAAAAAAGAAACTTATTCCACTATATTTAATTTTATATTGTATATTTATTATCTTTTAGTTTTATTTTTAATATTGTTTCCCCTTACGCTGGATACTCAAGGTTGTTTGGTTAGTTTATTCATAACACTTTCTATTTTTTAACAATTTTAGAAGGTTTTGTAAACTAACATCATGATATAAATAATTTTCTGATTTATATAATTTATTATTCCATTTGGACTATAATTATATAGTTTCAATGGTTATCCCAATAGATCCAAATTAAGGAAGGTGCCTTGATAAGTCAATTTATGGTAGGCAAAGTTACTATAATCGTTTATTATATTAATTACTTTTATAAAATAAATATTATCATTTATGATTACTAATAGAGTAAAAAATATCATTTTTTACTTTTTGAACAAATTGTTATATTCTTCCATGTTAGTGGTAATGGAAAACAAAACATGTCTCCCATGGTGGTGGTAGTTCACACACATCCATGATGACATTTTAATTTTTCTCCATGATTTAATAGGTAAGTATAAAATGTATATTAAATTATTATAATAAAATTTTAGAATGTAAATAATTATTTTTTTATCATAATTTCATTTATAGAGGGTGATTTAAGGGAGTACAAAAAAAGAAATTTGGAATGTTTTATTGAGATTACTGCGTTTCCCTTGGATGTTTGACCTTGGGTATCACATTAATACAACTAAGATTTGTATTTTGGTGCAAAAAAGTCTTCAAAATAGCGGGGATGGTTTTTATGAGATACTAGGTCAGATTTTTTAATGATCTAAGTCTTTTTAATGGGAAGATAAATGGGGATGAGGTAGTCTCCTTCTATAAGTGAAAAAAGGGAACTTTGGTAAAAAATGACTATTTATCATTAATATCACATCATTATTGATGGATAAAAGATCTAAAAATGGACAATAATGTGTTATGTAATGCGATAAATCCAATAGTATCTTAAAAATTCAACATAATATGTGTTTTTCACTATGTTATACTGCATTTACCCTAATTTACCCCAACCAACGTAACACCACTTTCACCATTGGAAACAAATTTTAATGGAAAAAAATTAAAATTTAATCTACTTAATAACATGAAAATTTTATTTGTAAATAAATTAATCCTTTTATGAAAAGAAATTTCTAGAATTAAGAGAAATTAATTTTAGTATTACCGAACATGATGCGTAAAACCCCATTTTTTAAAAAGTTTATTTTTAAGAATAATGTTATTTAATAAACCAAATTATCAACGTAATTAATTATAATGATATTAATATTATTATTATTATTCGAATAAATTTTATTTCACATTGGAATAAAACCAAAACCTAATTATTCATGAGTATATTTAATTAAAGAAATAGATAAAAAATACTTTTAATAAAATATTACTTGATTTTCTAAATAATTTTCATGGGTTTTATAAATTGAAAATTGTATTTATAAATAATTTATTTTACTTTATTATAAATATGTTTTTTTATATTAGAAAATATTCAAAACAATTATGTCATATAATATTTATGGTATTAGAAAAATCAGTATTTTTCACTCTTCACCTAAAAATTGATTATTTTTTAGAAATCTCAAAAATTAATCCTAAGATAATTCTAAAATAATTAATTAAAAAATTATTGTTATTTTATAAAATTAAAATTATTAAAAAAATATTTTCATTTTAAATATAAAATATAATTTATAATCCAAAATTATTTTATTGGAGAAATAATTGAGTTTTTAAACATTAAGTGTTCTTAATATTATTTTGTATCAATTTCCAATTTTTCTATTGCTAATATATTAGTTCATACATAATAATAATTTAAAAGTGTCAGTTTATTTTATTAGGAAAAAATTTAAAATACTAGATAAAAGAGTTAATAGAACATAAATATTACTTTATACTAAATATGATTTAACCAAAAATATTAATAAATAATATATATTCTAAAATTTAAATTTAGTACTCTTTTAGTAGTGAGATAATTATTTTAATTTTATATGTACATCATATCACCAATTTTTATTATTATTTTTATTATTTATACATAACATGTTTATATAGATTTATTTATAATATTTTAATATCATATTTTTATTTTATTTATATTTATATATTTTAAAGACGAAAAAATTAGTATAAAATTATTTTATATGAAAAATGACCATGTTTTCAACAACCTTATTTATAACTTCCAAATTTCATTCAAATTTATAAAATTACTAAATCATCCCTTTTTTCATTCTCACCTCAAAAGGCGGAGTTCTTATTTCATACTATGGTTTTTTCACACTGATTTCTCTTTTCATTGTGATCTTCATTATTAATAGTTTTTCTGGATATTAGTGATCCTCATGGTTGTAAATGATCTAGGGGTTTTCCTATTAAATAAAATTTTATCATTTCTTATCTGTTATCCCCAACTGATTTGTTCATTAATAATAGATGTGTATTCTCCATGATGTTTAATAACCCAAAGTGTTCAGGTAAATAGTTTTATGATCTTCTGTATAATTTTTCCACCTATTAAGGAATAAGGTGTCTTTAATTGGTTTCATACCTTATAGGGAACATTTTCGAATCACATTTAAATCCTTTTTTAATAATATGGGAAAATATATTAAAATTATAGACATAAAATAATAATAATAATAATAATAATAATAATAATAATGGATCCTAAAACATGGTGAATTATTTCCCCCATATAACACATTAAGATTTATGAAAAGAAAATTATGTTTGATAGAATATTTGACACATAACATCGATCTTAGACGGACCATTATATATATGACTATTATAACTTTTCTGTTAAATTTTTAGGTATGAATATTATTTACTAAATTATGAAATATATATGTGTGTGTGTGTGTGTGTCATTTTCGATATTAATTATTGATAAATTTTTATTAAATAAACAACCAATGTTTTAGTAATGTAATTTATTCTTCAAAATTTTGTATTCATCAAAATTTATTTTTATTATAGTTTATTAAAAATATTGTAATTAATTTCAGGAAATTATAAGATATTTATTTTATAAATTAAAAATTATTTTTGAAATCATAATATCAAAATTTAATTTCTGTGATATTTTTAGAGTTTTTAGAAAATATTTATTTTTTTAGTGAATATTGAAAAATACCGATTTTTTTAAAAAATGCCATTTCTTTTCATTAAATTAAGAAATTTAAAATTCCCATTATTTTTTGAATATTATTTAAATTAATATATCAATTTTTCAATTATATTTAATAAAATTTATTTCTTTTTTACAAACTTCTTGGATTTTAGAATAATTATTTTTTGTTTAAAATCATAACTTTCCAAAATTCTTTTTTAAAATTAAAAATGTTTATCCATTTTAATTAATTAATATAATACATAATTATAAATTTTTTAAATTAAATTTTCATAATATAAATCAATAAATTTAAATTTAAATTTATAAAATAATTATTATTAGTCAAATAGTAAAATAAGAATCATATTTTTCTTGAAAAACACACCTATGAAAACCCGCCTTTTCATTGTGTGTTCATGTTTAGTTTTAAATTAAACATTGAAAGTTATGTGAATTTAATTTGGTAAAATGAATTATATATTTTGAATAAGAATAATTTATATTATATTATAAGGGAAAATTAAAATTTGACCATAATTATTTGTTAAAAGAGTAAACATAAATTACCAAGGTTAAGGCGAAAATAGCTTTACTGAGGGTTTTAAATAAAAGGCCACCCAATCTCAATATTCATTAAAAAATTAAAACCCTTTTAGTTTGAGAAAAAACTACCCTAATAACATCCATGATTCTATACCCTCATCCTACAATCCTTTATTGGTTATAAATCAATTCCACAAATACTTTACGTATAATTTTAATGTTGTGGTCTGAGAAGTGGTAAAATTCCCAACTATGAGTTTTTTATTTCTTCATAAACATCATTAAAATATTCTCCAAATACGATCAAATGATAACACCATTGTAGGGTCCTGAAAAATTCGCAAAGGAGAATGAGGATCCCCTTTAATACAAGGGAGATTCCACCTAATTTCCCCCAAAAGAATTGGGGAAAAGTGTGGAGAATACTCAAAATAGGGAACAAGCCGAACCGATCCAAATATTGGTCCATTGATAACGGTACGCATCCAGTTCCGCGAAGCACCCCCTCTATGGACCACTGTCATTTGCAAAAAGGAGGCGGGGATCCTCCGTGGGTGCGAAGCAGGACGGGCGCCGAGCCGGTCCACCATCACGAACCACCCCAGCCGCGAACCGCGTCGATCGGACCAGGCTGCATCCGTTGTCATTCACAGAATGGAGGCAGAGCCCTGCATGGCCGCGAAGCACTCCCCGAGCTAGTTTGGTTCATGTTGGAGGTGCGTTCAATGCCCCCATGAGTTGCAGACTGACCAAGTCATCCGTAAACTGGGTTTTTGATAATGGACCTCCGCAAAAGGTTCTGCATGACCACATATACATCTCCTTCCCCACTCTATAAAAGGATATCAAGGGGGAAAAGCGGAGGGGGGGAATTACAGATCGATCAGATTTGGGTGGAAGGATTTAGAAGGAAGAAGCTTAAGATTTCACAAACAGTGAAGTTGCAATTCGCAAACCAGAACAGGTATGAAGTTGGAAGTGAATTAATAAGGAACCGAAAATGCATAACAACTTGGTGAACCGTGAAATTAAAATAACAAAGAAGAAAAGACTGTGCACCATGGCCTCTCCATGGATGAACCCCCCATGGACCAGGGAGTTTATACCCCTTTTTTGATCCATCGCACCGCGTAGCACCCTCCTATGCGGGCGAAGCCCCGAACGACGAACCCCCGACCAGCGTCACCCTCGGCCGCCGCTGCTCGCATGGACCCCTCTGCGTACCAACCTGGTAAGTGGGCTGAACCCGAAGCTGCGAACCACCTTGGTTCGTAGGATTCCCACCAGTCTGTGGGCGACCCTGGTTCGCGGACGGTCTCTCTAGCCACGTAGCACCTCCCTATGCGAAGGGAGCCACAACTTATACACCTGTGTGGCCCGCTGGATCCTTCGGGGTTCCCATTCCCCAAGCCAGATAAAATCCTTCCAATCCAGCCTGATCCTCTGTAGCCCCATCATTGGCCCATTCGTCGGCCCTGAACCGAGGCCTCCACCAGAGCCATCGGACCCGGGTGATGTAACCTTCAGGCGCATCAGCATGCCATTTTGAGTTCACATACCCACGGTAAGCGAGGGAAAAGGGGTTGCTCCGGCCCTTGTGCGGATTCGCGATGCATTCTGGGGTTCACATTCCCATGGTAATGCAGATTCTGAGCCCATGAGTCCCCTTTCTGCCCCTCCACTTGTTAGGATTGGGGCACTTCTCCCCTCTCCGAGGCGTGGCATAATACCCATCAGAAGGAAGCCCCCATGCACCTTCGTACTTCCCCACGACCATGGCCAAGGAATGGAATAGTGGGGAAGGGTGATGCACCATTCTTCTTTGGGGCCAAGTCCCTCTCTTGCTGCGCTTTATCTCCATGGGAATCGATCTCGGAGTAAGCCCTAAATTTTTGGGCTGCTCCATGCGTAAGTCCCACTCCACTTCCCAAGGACGCACCTTTCGCGACGTGATCGTCTGGTCCCTGCTGCCTCTTGTTTCTCACACCGAGCATGACTCACGTGGGCTTAGAGTAAGCATCGACCATGGAATCCTCTCCTGGGCTGCCTCAGATCATAAGCCCCACTCCATTAGAACTACGTGGACTTCGATTCCCCACCACAGGGATACGTAGGAAGCCTCCAAGAGGTTCAAGCCCGATCACCATCGGACCCCGGGTCCAAATTCACATCGGTTCTCTGACACTCCTATCCTAACTATGTGGACATTGATCTCTGTCTCCTAGGCAGGGTTTGTAGGAAGCCTCCCCGATGTTCAATCACAACAACTGGTCGATCCAACTATCTTTACGTCAGTTCACCGCACCAACCCTAGGTATCCTGGAGCATAAGCCCCATACCAAACTGAAATACGTGGATTCTGATTCTTCTCATGATGATACGTAAGAATCCCATATCACAGGTTCGATCCAAATTCTCAAGTCATTATCTGTCCCCCTGGATGATAATAAACTCCAGAGTTCCTGGTTATGAGGCTTTAAATCAGTGTCGTCTTAGTGAGTCCAGACTCCTCGGGGTCATTAATCCAACAAGGGATGGTAAACCTCAGACATAAATGCTTCTGAACCCCTACATCTAGATGACCATTTCCAACCAGGAGTAATTCATGGATACTATTCTTTGGTATAATCCAAAGATTCTTGAACATATGAAAACATCTTAAATCTATAAAAGAGTCCTGGAATAGGAAATAATTCACCCCAAAAGGGTGCGATGAGCCCGACTTCCCATCCTCTTGACCAATGTGAGTTCTTAAGCATCGCTGGTCAAACCACCCAATGAACGCCTGCCTTTGGAAATTAGGTCCACGTATTGCTGTATATGGAATCGTTGGGCTTTTCGAGGAGAAAAATTTGCACCCGATTTGAGTGATCAAGTATAACCCAATCTTCTCTAATCAAATATCGGGTAGCACACGTTTCTCCCCCATGACCCCGTCGTGCGCCGCGAGAAAAAAAATGGTGAACTCGATGTGTATCATTAACCAAGAATGATGGATTTAACCTAATCCCACCCTATTCCCCCTTTATACTCACAAGGAGGGCCAAGAAAGGTCATTAATTACGTATGGGTTCATGAGATGCTGCTTTGACGGGTTTGCTGTTTGTATTTGTTAAAATATTTTACAGGTACCACACAGAACTCCCTTCGATCGAATGGCGTCATAAAGGAACTCACATGCGCGTGCTTCCAACAACACAATGACCGGACTTCCTCACCAATGGAGGACCCCGTCACCTACCCATCATCTTTAACGCTGGGTCTTAGATGCGCTGATCCGAGAGTACAATGTGAACGGTACTCTCTCGACGGTGGAGGCGGCCATGCACGCCCTCCAATCTACCAGGACCCGTCGGTCGCCTGCCCAATAGTGGCCCCAAAAGTAGATCCAAACGGCTCCTATTGTCATCTCAAACCATTTCGGGAGTCTATCCCTGGAACAGGACAATGCATACCTCCCTTATCTTAGGGAGGTAGATGAGGTCGACGATGAGGACTTCATCACTGCTGAACGGGGGTTCCACTCTAAGGCCCCCGCTGGAAGACATCATCGCAGTCACACCATGACTCAGCATCCTCACGATAAAGAGGATGTTGCCCTGAGAATACCGGCCCACACTCACCAAGATCTGGCCCCCCGGACCGCCCAACGAGGGCGGCAAACGTACAACCAGGGACCGGTCATCACCCTTGTCCCTGAGGAGGAACTCCGCTACCCAGCCACAGAGACATATCACGAACAGGCCCATACACCTGTTTGCTCATCCAAAGCCCTCCATCCAAACATGGAGGCATCATACGAGTGGGTTCGCATCCCCACCGGGATCCATCAAGCCCGTCACTCACGCAGGACGAAACCTACCCGGCAGGAACCTCTCCCTGCCCAGGATCGTGAAGCCCACCAACCCGACGTGGTGGCGACCCAGCGCTTGCAGGACCCGCTCCAGGCAGATGTTGTTGACGCTTACCATCCCGATGTGGTGGCGATCAACAAATCCTACCATCCAGATGTGATGACAATTAATAGGCGAGCACGTCTCCTTGCCAACAAAGGCCACCGACTCGATACGGTGGGAAACCAACATATGCAGGGCCAGCTCCTTGCGGATGCAAGAAATGTCCACCATCCCGATGTGGCAGAAAATGGAGAGATAAACCTGCGTATCCCGGCATAGGGGCAGATTCATTCACCTACCCCGACACAGGAGAATTGTCAGTACCCACTGACCACCAGAGGACCGGAGCAGGATATTCCTAATCTGATATCAGAAAGACCCTTCATACCCGTTCCAGCCAAAGATGTCTCTCTGTATATCCTGGAAATGATGGAGGAGCAGGTATCGATCTTAGATCATATCTTGTAGACTTACTAGAATGTAATTGCATCAGTGGAAACAATAAGGACTCGGGCCCGTGAGCCCATCTCCCCAATTGAGGCAACTTATCTAAGAGACGAGATAGCCTCCTCGGAGCAGATCGGCATCCCTAATTCCACCCAGGAGGGTTTCCGGCCATATTCTACAACCCAAGGGCTACCGAATCGAGCATCTTCTTTAATTCCAACTGGGGGACACCTTTCCATCACGGTTGATGCTCTAGATCAGGCATATATACCTACTAAAAGTCAAGATGTTTGTCGGCGTATCCCGAAAACATCACGGGACCCAATTAGATAGGTACCCAAAGGTGAAGGCTATTGTCAATAGTATACGGTCCCCGCTGCACGCAAGAAATCACCTCGAATGCACCGAAGGAAGTTGGGAAATAAAGAGCGGGTTCATGACTCCGCTCTGATGGAAGCTGGGGTTCCTGATGCCGCTAAGTACATATCGAGGGCTCATAGCCCTTCCCACCCATTACCATATTATGGGAGATGCAGTAGCAGTTGTGATGGTCCTCCCCACAATGTCGCTACCAGCAGCTCTGAAGGTCCTCCCCAGAGCACCCTCAGGGGCCTCCCCCACGGGCAAATAACAATCGATCATGAGAGATCCTCTTTTGATGCGAGTCACAGAAAACCTCCACATGACCTGAAGATCGAGCCGCAAGAAGGCCCTTTACTTGTTGTGGTCCACCCTGAAGGTCCTCTCTGGGGTATACGCTGTGAGTACTCTCCATGTAGTGGGACCATAGATTATGATAGTAGTCCTCGCTATCATAGTAGCAACTGTGGAGTCCCTCCCCGTAGTGACGTATCTTCACGACCATAAGGTCCTACCCTTGTCGTGGCCTGCCCTAAAGGTCCTCCGCAGGGGTTACGTTGCAATGACACTCCACGCAGTCGGGCAGGAGATCACAGTGGTAGTCCTCGCCACCCTGATAACGGAGGTCCTCCCCGTCGAGGTGTCAAACAATGAGAAGGCCCTCCCCTCGTTGAGGTACATTTTGAAGGCCCTCCCGAGGGTGTACCCTGCAGATATTATCTCGGTGGAAACTATAATGGTATTCCTCGCTATTACATTAGCTGTGATGGTAGTCCTCGCCACCATGGCCGCCATTACGGAGGTCCTCCCCACAGTGGCCCCAAGAAACAAGAAGTTCCTCCCCTTGTCGCAGTGTGTCTTGAAGGTCCTCCCTAGGATGGGCATCAAACGTCAAACCATGATGGCAGTTGTTGCGAAGTCCCTCCCTGTAATAACGCTACGCAGCCAGAAGGTCCTCCCCTTGCTGAGACATGCCTTGGAGGTCCTCCCCAGGGTCTGCACTGTAAAAGTCCTCTATGTAGTGAGGCGTCAAGCAGTAATGGTAGTCCTCGCCATTGCAGCCGCCATTGTGAAGGTCCTCCCCGCAATGACAAATCATATCGATAGGAAGGTCCTCCCCCTGCCGAATCAAGCACATAAAAGCCCTCATACACTGAGGCACTTAGAAGGACGAGATCAAGCATGTCATATTCCCATCTAGTCACCAACGACAGCCTTCTTCAATCGGGAGACATTCTGGGGCCACGTTCATCTTCTGAACCACCTCGAAATCGCCAACATGATAATTCGATACCTACCAGTCCCACTACCTCCGACCTTGCTATCAGTGAGCATCTCAGTTGGGATGAACAGGTAGAGGAGTCACTAGTAGAGGAGTACGCCGACATGTTGCACCTGAGGAAATGACTATCCAGGATGATATACCAGTTATGTTTTGTCCCACAACCACCTCTAAATTCGACATACCCAAAGAGTTATCGGAAGAATGCATGCACGACATCCGCTACAATATATGGACAACCCTCAGTTGGCTGGAATAATGCTTCTTTCCCTATGATGGGTATGTAGACCACATCAAGATAATAGGAGACCTCCTGCATCACATCGACCTGGAAGATCTTCCTTCAGCGTGGCAACAATGACCTAAGAGGCGTGAAGGAAACATGGAGATAGCCTACCTCCGTGCGTTGCACCATCTGCGCCATCTCATCAGTGATGCTCCGATGGGAGTCCATATCAGAGTATGGGGAGAACATGGAGCTTTGCATTTCACTCCGCTCCCTGCCCAGAAGAACCCATTCAGCATGGTGCCTTGCAACTTCATCACATCATGACAGAAATTGGGTGGGGTTCCTGATCAGGAAAGATAACACACCCAATAGAGTCAGGCCTTGAGTAAGTCCCAGAAGCATCAGGTCCGATGGGAACAATTCATCCAAGAACTCCTGAACTAGGCCACCAAGATCATAAAACATGCCTCTCGCCTAAGAGAGGCCAAACATCGGTCATTTCCTACCTCCCCAAAAGAGGTCGATTCATTGAAGAACTCTACACCAAACCTAGTTCACCCCCGAATGGGGCACGCAAGATCAGGCAGGTAGCGATAGTAGCAGCCACTACCGCAATCCAGGGTCAACCCCAGCCTGTAGGGTTGGGGGAATTTTTAACAAAAAATGGCCCCATAAGACCAACAAAAATGGGAAGAGACTCAACGTCCAAGGAACAGAGCCAACCCCATCCCTCAAGGCTGGGGACATTTTTACCTCCTCAACAACAACCTCCCCCACGAGAATCAGTACTCTCTCGTCTAGTGAGGATAGTTAAAAGAGGAGGTTACTGCCCTATATCATCCTTTGAATCATTATCCCCTTCAAGAGGGAGGCGTACCATAAGGTCGCATAAAAGAACTCTCTGCGTCACCCTTCATAAAGGAGCCCAAAAGAAATCCCGGGACAGAAGAGGGAAGACTAGTAAAAGACCCGGGAGATCCTATTTCTATTTGGAAGATGACATCTTCTTCGCCCCATGATATGCATCCATCAACGCCATAGAGATTAACCCCATGGGTAACACCAAAGATGATGCAAATCTGGATGGATCAGGAGAAGGTGGTTCCGGTCAGGCTATGACTCACAATGTACCACTTAGTGTGCACACCCGGAACCATAGGGTCGCTCTAAATATTGACGCCCCTTCAGCTAGCCTCCCTTTGCTAACCCGGTGAGCTTCTAATAAGGATAAGAATAATGGACCAGTTTCCATTAACCCGCCCCCTCTCTCGATAAAAACGATCCACTTACACTCTAAGAGAGGTTCGCTCGACAGGAATAGGAAATGAAATAATTAAGAAATCTTAACAACAAGCTACTCCAGAGGAACCATCTTATTGAAAGCGCACCCCAAGAGGAGCCACATCATGCACTCCGAGTAAGTGCACCTCAAAGACCAAGGTTTGCCCCGGAAAACGAAGCACGGTCAAGGATCCCGCCCAATGAGGTTCCTGGCCCATCCAACTTCCTAAATGTGGATCTGGATGAGTACCAAGACTTCCCTCCACTCCGGAAGCAACTAGAACGAGTACGTTAGAACCCTTTGATGGTGTCACAGATGGCACAAGCACCCCTGGTACCAACCGAGCTGGATCCCCAAGCAACGCCTCGGGATACACCTACCCAGGACTGGGCCTAAAAGGATGTAAACCAGGGTCTCACCAACACCATCGAGGCACTGGCAGCTCGATTGGAAGCATTGGATGGTCTACGCACTCTGATACAACCAGAGTGGAAGCCCTACCCGAATTGGGTGAGCAACACACCACCTCCCCCCAATTTTGGGAGCCATGTATTCCCTATCTTCAATGGATCAGGTGATCCGGAATAGCACTTGATGCACTACGCGTCTTATTACGACCCTATGATGGGAACTCTAGAACAAAAAGAAGTAGTGAAACTCAGATGCTTCATACGGACCTTGCAAGGGTCTGCCTTCTTCTGGTATACGAGCCTACCAGCCCAGTCAATAAAAAGCTGGGAAGACCTTCGGCAGTAGTTCCTATTCCACTTCAGCTCGACGTTGCCTAAAACAACGGTCAGCGACCTCATGAATTGAAAATAGAGGGAGAACGAGAGAGTCTCAGATTTCATCTCTAGATGGAATGGTCTGACTCACTCTATGAACATGCCAATTCCCTAAGATGAGCTGATAGCCATATGTATCGATAACCTTCGAGATGAGCTGCGAACACCGCTTATACCAGTGGAGTGCACCACTGGCTTCCGCCATCTCTCGTCCATTGCCCAGATAATTGAAGAATCCCTGCAGCAAACCAATATAAAGTCCCGAATAACCTCACAGGCTCCTACAAAGAGAGAAGTTAGAGATGAAGTGTCCTCTGTCACGCTCAAGCCAGCCCATGTGCCTGCTACACCGCCTAGGCCTCCACCAAATCGTCAAGGGCCCCCTGTATATCAGCGGCCACCTCCGACCAAGAGGGATGATCAAAGAGGATCGAAGCGGAACTAGTTCGAGGAACAAAGACAAAAAGTATACTCGTTCTGAGATGACCAAGTCCGCGACTATTTCATCGCCTCCATGAATTGAAACTTGCTCTGCCTCCCGAAGCCAAGGAGGCCCGAAGAAGTCGGCCGCAATGACAGACCGTATTACTATCCCTACCATTGAATGTTATGGCACAATATCCAGGAATTCTTCATCTTCAAATACCTCCTACAAAGGATGGTAGACTCTGGGCAGGTTGAGCTGGGACCACCCCCAGCACATGTGAAATATATTTCTACCACTGACTTCGATAAAGGGGAGGGGTGGGAGGAAGTCACCAGAAAAAAAGGGGCAGAAATTCGATAATTGGATGACTTGGAAGACTGTCAACTGAGCTCAAGTCATACTCTAAGCTCAATTATAGCAGGCGGTGTTGCCGCCAACAGCCCCTAATGCCGCGCAACTGACAATATTGGCCTCTCAACCGTCCACGAGCCCGTCATCCAGGAATAATAGAAAAGGGAGGAGACAAGAGCAAGAGGAGAAGTCTTCAATAAGTCCAAAGTAAGACCTGACATTATCGAATTTTATGCCCTCAAACTTGGCACCACGGGCACTGACCCACCAAACGACACAATCAAGGACAACCGACCGGGTTGACTTGTTCGAGGATGAGGAGCCAATTTTTAGTTCCATCAAGGTCATCCATCTTATGGAATCATTCCCTAGAGAAGTTTATGGTTATGAACCCGAGTTACCAACACAAAGGGTCGGGAGGGGGAATCACAGAGGCAGGGGATACCAAGGGAGGCGCAGTCGAGGCCGAAATCAACCCTACGGTTGGACCCCGGCCCAAATCGTTAATATCACAGAAACCCATGGGAGAGCCCTTCAATGGACTCAAAAGGAGAAGGAATATCCCTCCACCTCCACAAGTGGCCACTCTGGTCCTATCATTCTGCGGTACCCATCAGAGGAGGAACAGATGTCTAGCCGCCTAGTGCACACAAACAGACCGGCCAGGCTGAATCCCCAAAATGCAGGGACACCGTTGACATCCGACCCTGTGGCCTGTCCCTCCTCGTCCCATATTCCAACTCCCAAGATGCCTGCTAATACTAAACCACCAACGGAGAAGCATTGGCCGTTGGAACATAAATATGACATCCTTAAGCAGCTGGCATCAGTACCAGCCAAGTTGTTGATCCAAGATGCCCAGAGTTTGTCAGCAGACCTTAGGGAGGCACTTATAGAAGCCTTTCTCAGCCTCTAGGAGTTTCAAGCTGAGGTAGCTGCCACCGAGATTTACCGGACGGAGACTATCTCGGATGAATTCAATGCAATGATTTCCTTCACCAATCAGGATGAAGATTCCATCATGCAAGGACACATCAGACAACTATATGTGTTCAGCACACTAAATGATGTTGAGGTCTGCAAAGTCTTTATTGAAAACAGCTTTGGAGTTAACCTCCTTCCCCTACATACACTCCGCAAGTTGTGATATAGTGAGAATGGCCTAATCCCCTTAGCCACAACTCTGTTAGGTTATGACAAGAGTGAGCAAAATCCAATGGGAAAAATTAAGTTAAAGACCCATTTTGGCGACCTTGTGGCCTATTAAGAATTCCTGATGGTTCAGCAGAACACAACATTCAATGCCCTGCTGGGAAGGCCGTGGATCCATAAGCACATGGTCATTCCTTCATCCTACCACCAGTGTACTAAGTACTGCATCAATGGGAAAAGTGGGAAATTCCATGCCGACAAGGCCCCTTTAGAGCTCTCTGAGTCACACTACATTGACGCCGGGTTTTATGAGCTAAATAAGAAGAAGCCTTCGATCGATGGTGTCGACTGGATCCCCGCTTCAAATAGTCTGTAAATGGTTCCTGACAACCCCATCAGACAGCTTAGCAGAGACTACGTACTACCCATCAACCATATTGAGAGCACGGGTTCAAGTTTGGACACACACTCAGCTATCCTCATGACTTCAGCCATAATGGCCGAGCGTGACAATGCGGGAACATCCACCAACCCTCAATCTAAGGGTGAATACTTGATCAAGGACGCCCGCAATGCATCACCTCCAGATTCCCAAGAACCCGTGCTTGGAGCTCTCCCCTCGTCAGATTAAGAAGATGAGGATTTGGGAGAAGAGGAGGAGGAAGATCTTAGGGATGCACCTCCTGTATTTGCGGAATGTATCTCCACCACGGTGGACTAGCTCAGGGAAGTAAACCTGGGTACCGAGGAAGACCTGAGGCCCACTCTTGTTAGTAGATCCATGTCCCCCGAGGAGCACGAGTTATATACTTCCTTCCTAAGGAAACTCCGGGATGTCTTTGACTGGAATTACACGGAAATGATGAGACTCGATTCCGAAGTGGCGACGCATCACCTAGGTCTTCCAGAAGACCACTGGGGCTATAAAAAATCTTCCATAAGAACACACCCCTCTCATGCTGCCAAAATAGAGGCTGAAGTTGATAATCTCATTAAATAAGGCTTCATTTGGGAGGTCCAGTACCCCATATGGTTGGCCAACATTGTCCTCGTCAAGAAAAAGAACGGACAAATCCGCATCCACATTGACTTCAGAGATCTCAATAGGCATTGTCAAAAAGATGATTTCCCGGTCCCGATCACCGAGTTATTAATCGATGCAACGGCTGGGTATGAGGCTCTATCCTTCATGGACGGTTATTCTGGGTATAATCAAATCTGGATGGCCCGAGAAGATGAAGAAGCCACTACCATCATATCCCCTCAAGGAATATTCTATTATAGGGTTATGCCCTTTGGTCTCAAGAATGCTGGTGCCACATATCAGTGTTCCATGCATCGTATCTTTAAACCATTCCTGGGGTGATTCGTCAAATGTTACGTAGATGACTTGGTGGTTATGTACAGACAGTGCTCAGATCACCTGTCAGACCTTGAGACCATCTTCAAAAAACTTTGGCAGTATAGCCTGAAGATGAATCCCTTGAAATGCGCCTTCAGGGTTACCTCAGAAAAATTTGTTGGCTTCGTCGTACGCCATCATGGAATCGAAGTCGACCTTGAAAAGAAAAAGGCTATCCTTAGCCTGCCACCTCCCTGCAATCTCACTGAGTTGAGGGGATTCCAAGGACACCTGGCCTACATCAGGAGATTCATATCCAACCTAGCAGGCAAATTTTTTCCCTTTATCAGGTTAATGAAGAAGGGAGTTACATACCAATGGACAAATGAATTTCAATGGGCGTTCGATAGCCTAAAGAAGTATCTATTAAGACCACCGGTGCTCATGCCCCAAGTTGAAGGAAGACCTATCATCCAATACGTGACGACCCTAGAGCGGTTGCTGGGAGCCTTCATCGCGCATAAAAATGATGCCAGCAGTGAAAACAGTCTCTATTACCTCAGCTGAACCATGATTGATGCTGAGACTCGATACTCAAGCATCGAGATGAGTTGGTTGGCCTTGGTCTTCACAGTTCAAAAATTGTGACATTATCTGCAGCATCATGAAGTCCATTTGGTCTCACATAGTAACCCACTTAAGTACATCCTTATCCACCCAATGTTGACCAGGCACTTGTCCCGATGGGTAGTTGTAGATGCCGGAAAAGTCCGTTGTTCCCAAACGAAGCTCCGGATGCGGAAAGCGAGGTCATATTTGGAGTCGGAAGGATGTTTCGGAGGGCCCGGAGGCCTTGCGCGGAATTTCAGAGGCCCGCGCGCAAAGGTGATGTTCCGCGCGCAAACCCCCCGGGATGCGCGCAATGCGCCGGTTCGGCGCGCCATTTTGCGCGCCGCGGGTCCGCGCGACTCTCTTGCGCGCCGCGCCCGATTCCGCGCCCGCGAGGAGAATTTCGCGCTCGCACCCTGGATTCCGCGCCCGGGGTTGCCTATAAATATAAGGCGACCCCCAACGTTTCAAAGGATGCTGGAAGTCGAAACGTCTCTCGTGCGCGCAATTCAACCCCTTCCGCGCGCAATGACGAACTTCAGGTAACCTCCTTTCTTTCGCGCAAGAAAGCCTCGGGGTCTGCCTTCGCGCGCAATCCCCGCTGGCTCCTTTCATTTGAATAAAAACTCACCCTAAGGCCTTTGCGCGCAAAAGAACCCGCTTGCGCGCAATTGCCCCCGGGGTGCGCGCAATCCGGCCTGATTGCGCGCACCCCCCCCCTTCTTTCAAGTGGCCATTCGTTAAAGAATGAGCCGTTGCCCCCGCGCGCTATCCGAAGCCCGGTGTGATCAATCTCAAGAATCCGCGCGCAAGGCGCTGGCCCAATTGCGCGCCAGCCGCCCCGATTGCGCGCCGGCCCGCAGTATTGCGCGCAAAGCTTCCTTTTTGCGCGCAATCTGCCAGGGTCGTCCCCGTTGACCTCCTAAAGGTACCCGCCTGAGTGGCACCCGATGATTCTCATCCCGGGTGCCCGCACCGTGCGTTGTCTTTCCGTGCGGCCCTCCAGGTTCGTGCGAAGTGACATGCACCCATCGTCCGGCAACCTATGCCCAGCATGACGTTAAACTGCACATTCGTCCGGCAACCTATGCCCAGCATGACGTTAAACTGCACATTCGTCCGGCAACCTATGCCCAACATGACGTTAAACTGCACATTCGTCCGGCAACCTATGCCCAGCATGACGTTAAACTGCACATTCGTCCGGAAACCTATGCCCAGCATGACGTTAAACTGCACATTCGTCCGGCAACCTTCGTCCAGCATGACGTTAAACTGCACATCCGTCCAAGCTGCACGACGTTAAACTGCCTAGCCCCCATCGTCCGCGCTGCAAGACGTTAAACTGCCAAGTGCTTCGTCCTCAACACATGACGTTAAACTGTACTTCGTCCGGCAAGACGTTAAACCGTCCGCTTCGTCCTCAACACATGACGTTAAACTGTACTTCGTCTGGCAAGACGCTAAACCGTCCGCAACCTGATCCCGTGCTCCGCACGCAGGGTCCCCCCGGTTTGGATGTGGCCCCCACCCGCTCGTCCCCGCAGGGATGTCGGGATTGTCCCCCTTTTGGGACGATTCAATGGGAGTGGCTTTTCCCTACGGGGGCAGGGTATTACAAACCCCTAGTTTCTCGTGGGAGGCCGCACATGTGTATCTCCATTGCGCCTCCCCACTGCCGAAGCCAGTAGAGGGTCTGACTGGGATCGAGGTGTCTTCTGCTTTCGGTCCAAGTCCCTTCCAACTGAGTTTTGCAGCATCCGGGCTGCCCCAAGTGCGTAAGTCCTGACAGAATGAACTACGTGGACTTTGATCCCTGTCTTCTATACAGGGTACGTAGGAAGCCTCCCTGAGGTCCAAGCCCACCACCTGGTCGTCCCGGTCGTATTTACGTCGGTTCGTCCATCAGTGGACCCCTCCAGGGTTCACGCTTGCGTTGATTCACCTATGAATCCGCCCCTGTGGGAGACTGCCCGTGTGTATCTCCACGGTGCCTCCCCACATCCCCCCTTTTCCATTTCCCCTTTTATCGTCCAGCATGACGTGAAACTGTGATCCACCCGGCCGTTCCATCCCCCTCCGTGCGAGGTGGTTCGGTTCAATCCTCCGCCCGGCGGCCTCGACCTCTTCGTGAGTCGGCTTGCCGACGTCCAGCATGACGTTAAACTGTATGCCCGAACTACGTTGACTTTGATCCGTGTTAACGCGCGGTACGTAGGAAGCCCCTCTGGGGTCCAAGCTCTTCACTTCATCATCCATCCTGATCCTTACCCGGGCCGCCACATCCCGGTGGGGTCATGCCACTTCACTCCACTCCACGTTACTTGGGAAGCCGCCCATGTGCTGGCCCCAGCGTCGGAGGTTCCCCGCAAGGGGTTCTGTCATCTGATCCACTTTTCGTGTTGATCGGTCCGATGCCGTCCCCGCTGGACGTTAAACTCGCGGCATACCCCGTGTTAAACACGGGAAGCTGAGGAAAACCTCAGGTGACACAGTTCCCCGCACCTAGTACGGGATGCCTCAGGCCATCATGCCTTCGAGAAGCCCTATTAGGGACGGAAGACAGACGTGCAGAGCCGTAGTGCTACGACACGCCCCCAGCACCCAGAGCCACCCGGCCTTCTCACCGCAGGTTGCTGCCCCGCCCAGACTCCTTGGAACGTCCGGGCGGAAGCAGCGTAATTAACCGGTGTCCATGAAGATATGGCGCCGGGAACGAGATTCACGAACATTCTTAAGTCTATGAGGGAGACCCGGATTAGGCGACAAGTTCCGAGGAGACGTCCAAGGAAGGAGGAGCCGACATCCCATCATCCCGGTTTCGATCAAGGAGCAGACGCCCCTGAATAAGGGACGGATGCCGCCCGCCCTTGGAAAGCGGGACTGCGGGACCACAAGCCGCGCGCCCATCCCCTCGGGTTGACGGGTGCACGCGCGAACGCGTCCTGGCGGAACAGCGTAACCCGACGCACATCCGCACCGAAACAGAAAAATGGTGAACCCGACGTGAATCTCTTCTCCTCGATACGAAGACCGATGGCTTTCAGAGGTGTTGGAAGACCGGCATGTTGCCCGGCCAAGCATTCAGTCTTACCCGCCAGGGGCTGGGGAAGTGAAATCGGGCACTCCGTCTCGCAACGTCGAGGGCCTGGGTTCCCCCCACGGAAGGCGTCGTGGCGCTAATGGTTGGTTGTCGATTCCTTTTTCCTGTCAGTGTTAATGGGTCTTTCTCCCTGCTTTCAGAAATCAGGTCGCCCGATCCAGTGCCCGATCGCCACCCGCCCACTGGCGCAGGGACAGGGGAAACACCGACGCGGCTACTCCGCGCGGTCCCGCCCGTTCCGCAGCCGTCCCAGCAGCCGCAATTGCGGGACGACCACGCCCTCTCTCCCCCGCGGAGGTCATCCAGAGAAGGGTGATCAACACCCTGGTGCGGAGATACGAGGAAGAGGGAGTCATCCCCACTAGGGAAATGGCTCGCCTAGACCTTGAGGAGGCTGTGCCTCGCCACCACCGCCGCCCTCGAGGGCCGCGAAGGGAGGCACCGCTGCCTACCTCAACGTCCAACCGCTTCGGGAGCTTATCCCCGGAGCGCTCTGACAGTTCCCTTCCCTATGCGGATGAAGTGGAAGATGCCCGGGACTACCCTATCCGAGGTCCGCTCGAGGGATCCACGATAAGGGCTCCCGCCAGGCCACGGCGACACCGCCGCCAGGCCTCTCCAATCGAGGAACAGGCTCTCCACCTGCCCGCGCCGCTCATCCCGACTCGTCTGTCTCGACGCCAACGTCGGGCGCGAGCGGAAGAGGATGCCCACCTTGGGGCTCTAGCAACAGCGGTCGCACTGGCCCGAGCCACTGCTGGCTCCAGTCGCCAGGCCCCTGCGCATCCTGAGCAGGGGAACTCCTATGCCTGACCTGGATCGAGGCCCCGACCGCCCCAAAGGCAGGTTGGGTTGACTCTCCCGGTTGCTGGTACAGACAGTAGCCACCGCGGACCACCTCGCGGTAGCGCTATTCACCAACAGGGGCTACTCCGTGTGGCCGATCCAAGAGGCATGGGTCATCCCACCTCCCGATCTCGGCCCGGAGGCCTGCCCGGAATCATCTCTCCCCGCGTCCCCTTTGATATCTGTCTCGGTGCCCCTCGCACCTTGGTTCCCAGTCCTCTTGGCCCCAGCATCAGTGCGGCCGGAGGACGCCAGGACAGAGATCAGCCCTGCCCCGAAGAACCACCCAGGGGCAGGAAGGCAAGGCGTCGACGCCGAGGGAAGAATGTTACGGAATTCCGGACAGAGATCCGACCGGTTTGCTTCTCTGACTCAGAGGCGGAGTACGATTCGGCGACAGAGCCCCTTCCCCAATCCCGCCAGTCAAGGGCAGGGGTAGGAATGCGGCACGTCAGCCTCGTGCTCCCCGAGAGCGAGATCGATGTGATCCCCGCGTCTCTCCGAAGGTATATCCGGAGTAACGAGGGCCTGGTAGACCCCCAGGGATCAAGCTTGCGGTTGGTACCGGCCCCTCCGGAAGTGCCTTCCGTCTCGATCGGAGAAGCCGGAGACTTTTTCTGGGGACCGACGGTCGAACCACGATCTAGTGCACCCTCGGCGAGCACCGATGCTACGGCAGGATGTTCGCTCGCCGGCCCGTCCTATCGTGATGTGGTAGCTGGGGCACCGCCACCCTCAGGGGGAGGCCCGGGATATGGAGGCCAATCGGCCTGCTCGCCGTATTCGCCGCCGGCCAGCCCGTCGGCCCGACGGCCCGCCTCGGCACCACTACCAGTTCCCCGTCCGTTCCCAGCCATGGAAGAGGACCAAGGAGATCTGAGTCCCGAGTTTGAGTCGTGGAGCTTCTGGACCGTCCTTGCAGAGGGCCACTTCCCTGAGAAGTTTTGGCCAGTCGCAGGACCGGGCTTTGATGCACCCGAATCGCTCACCCCGGATGAGTTCGAATGCTTCCGCCGAACTCTCCGGGAGACTCGCTCCTGTCTTCACCGCCTACAAATGCCATACCCCGAGAGTCAAGCGCACCTGGAGGATATTGGTGAGCAGTGCCGTCAAATTGACCTGGCCGTGCTCCCCGCGGTTCGGCACCCCGGGTCATTTGGGCACCACGAGGCCCTCCAACAACGATGCGTTGAGTGTTTTCAAGTACTCCGCAAGGTTATCGAGGAAGCCACTCCCCACGTGTATATCTGTGGATGGGGGCAGTACGCTGCCCTACGCTTCAGTGTGATTCGCCGACAGCCTGATTCGCTGGGTGGCCCTGAGGGTATATCCCCAGGGACAGGAACGGTCAACATGGCTGACCTGTCGGGAGAGGGGAACGACTTGGAACTTCTCGACGGGGGCTTCCCCCCCGAAGACAAGCCGTCGTCAGATCCATCAGTGAGAGTTACTCGTCATCAGAGGAACCTCCTGGGGCTCCCCGCACCCACTGAAGCACTGACGTTAAGCCGAAACGTCAGCAAAGGAAAAGAGCACAGCGAGGCTATAAGGCCCGCCGACCCATCTGCCTCCATGCAGAGGGCAGAGGAGGATCCCGAGAAGGCTACGCTACGTCAGCAGCTCGCCGAACAGAAGAAGCTGGTTGACCAGCTCCTCGCCGAGCGCGCTGCAGAACGGCGGCCTGACTACGGTGATCCCAGGCCAGGACAGCAGGGACCGGAACAACCGCTCCTCGATGAGACTCTCCCGGGCAACCGTGATTATGCCGTGTTTGCCGACAGGAGAGAGGCCATTGCCTATGGCAAGAGGGCGCGGTATGTTTCGCCACACCCTCCCGAGCGGCGTGACTACTTGAGAGATCCCGCTCGGATTCCTCCCGCTCCCCCAAGGGCCGCTCCGCCCACCATCCCACGAGCTGCCGAGTTCGACGACCCGGTCGACGACCCGATTGAAGGGCCATGCAATGCGCTCGTGGTTAGAGATCCTCGCCAGGACTGGAACCCATGTCCGGACGATCCGATGGCGGCACTCATTGCCCGCTTGGAAGCCTTGGAGACTCGGCAGGTGGCGATCCCACCGGACGGCAAGCCCTACCCAGCATGGGTGGATGACATGCCGGCGCCTCCGGGATTCGGGAATCCCACTTTCGCCCCCTTCAACGGGACTGGAGATCCGCCACAGCATTTAGCCCACTTCAACTCGAGGTGCGGGCCTATGTTGGGGACTCCGGCGCAGCAGGAGGCCGCTAAGCTTCGCTGCTTTGTTCAGACACTGGAAGGGCCAGCATTTGTCTGGTACAGCCAGCTCCCCGTCGGGTCGGTAACCAGCTGGGAGGACCTCCGTAGACAGTTCCTCTACCAGTTCAGTTCCACGACCCGGAAGACGAGTATCGCAGACCTCTTCAAGTGCAAGCAGAGGCCTGATGAGCGAGTCGCGGACTTCGTCGCCCGATGGAAGGGTCTCACGTATTCCCTTGACATGCCATTGACTCAGGAGCAGTTGCTGACAATGTGCGTCGGGAACGTCAAGACCGAGCTGGTCCCTTCCCTGATTACTCAGAACTACCCCGGAGGGTTCAGGGACTTCTCAGACAAAGCTCAACGTCTTGAGGAAGCCCTGCAACAGGCCAGCCAGGCACACCCGCTGCCTCCTATGATTCCTGCAAGGAGAGCCAGCAGGGCTGAGCCCGCTGCTGTGGCCCAGATAGAGGCTCCCAGGCCGTTGGAGCTGCTGCCGGTGAGGCCAGCTCCGCACCCTCACAGGAATCCGCCTCCACGGGCTCAGATCCCGGCCCAGCAACGGCAGCCTCAGAACCGGCCGGCCCCTCCGCGTAATGTACCGCCACAACCTAGGCGAGATAATCAGGGTCCACCTCCTCGGCAGGCCCCTCCAGCCCCTCGTCAAGACCGCGCTCCCAGGGGCCCGCGACACCTGACTTACTCGTTCCATGAGGATCAGGTCCCCGGTTATTTCCGGAGCGCCCTGGAGCAGAGGATTGTGCGACTGCCTGAGTGTTGGAAGCCAGAGGAGGCACATCTCACAGATAACCCCCGCTACTGCCCCTACCATCGGGCCCTGGGGCACACCATCCAGCGGTGCTATGTGTTTAAGGACTGGCTCCAAGACCAGATTAACAACAATGTAATCAGGTTGGGCCCAGCTCCAGCATAGGTAGCGGGCGTGTTCGTGGGATCAGATGACGATGGTGGCGATGAGGAAGAATGGCAGCTGGTCTCCGACCGCGGATCCCAGAAGTACAATAACTGGATGGCCCGCAAGACGACCATTCGCTCCCAGGGAATCATCCGTGCGCGCTTGAATCAGCCTGAGCCCCCAGAACCTGCGGGTGCTGCTTCGGCATCGTCGTCCCGGTCTGCCTCCTCCAAGAGGAGCAAACGGCGGCAGCGCAAGAAGGAAGAGCGCGCCCCGCCAGTTCCGCCACTATCCCGTACTCTCGGCGATTTCATGCCCCCGGAGATGGGGGTCCCTCCTCGGATCCGCCCGGTGATGGATGATTCGTCCGATGACGGTATTGGGTACGCTTCGGTTAACACCGTCGAGCTGGTAAATCCCTTTTCGGTTCCCGACGTTGAAGAACACCAGGTGGACCTCCCTAGTGTCCCCGGTCGTCGCCACCGTCGGAAGAACCGCAGCAGCAGGAGTCGCCGGGGCACAGCCGTCGGTACCTCCGGCCAGGCCGTGCACGCCACTGAGACTAGGCGGCAGGCTCAAGATCGAGCTCAACGTGCGCAGGCTCCCCATCCGGGGATGACGGATTCGCCCCCGCCACTGTTTGTGGTGTGGGACCAGGCAGAACCGCCTCAGCCGCGTCGCGACCAGCTCCGCCCTGCCACAAGTCCATCCCGGCCTCCTGACTCCAGTACGGTGACCATTTCCCGGACTGCGACCAGTGAACAGCGAGATGCGCCAAGTACCAGTCGGCCGCTGATCCAACCGGTAAGGCCCGTCATGCCACCAACCGCAGAGCAACCTCCTGCAACCAGGAGCTCGCGCTTGGCCAAAAAGTATGATGTCCTGAAGCACTTGGCCGACATCCCAGCAAGGCTCTCCATCCTTGAGGCTCTGCGCATGTCATCTGAGATGCGCGAGGCACTCGCTGAAGCCCTGAAGAGCCCCCTCCAGTTTGAGACAGAGGTTGCGGCTGCAGAGGCCTTTCACGCCGAAACGATCGAGGACGCCGAATGTCAGGCAGTTATCTCGTTCTCTGGTAAGGATGAAGACCCTCCTATACAGGGACACATTCGTCCGCTGTATGTCACTGGCCAGTTCAATGGCCTTGAAGTCCGACGTTGTCTTGTCGACACGGGGTCCGGGATTAACCTGATTCCAACTCGGACGCTCCGGAGATTGGGGTTGTCTGAGGATGACTTGATTCCCTCCGACCTCAGGATCCAGGGGTACGACCGCACCGAGCAAACCCCGGTCGGCAAGATATGTTTGAAGACCCAGTTCGGTGACTTGGTTGCCAACACCGAATTCATGGTAGTCTCTCAGGACACTGCGTATAACGCATTGATGGGCAGGCCATGGCTCCACCTTCATGCGGCGGTTCCCTCATCATACCACCAATGCCTCAAATACTCCCTTAATGGTCGAGTGGGCGTGCTTCAAGGAGATGCCTCTCCTTTTGCCTCATGTGAAGCCCATTATCTGGACGCGGACTATTACAAGAGCAAGGACAAGCAGATCCTGGCAGGTGAGGTTGAGCCTGTCGCTGTTGCAAGCGATCCATGGGCTAGCTTGGATGACGCCTACGTCCTCCCGATTCAACGGTTGGACGTAGCCATGGTTTCGACGGCCTGTGAGTCTCCTGATGAGATGACCGCGACCGCCCGTGCCAGCACCAGCGGCCCAGCAGGACCTGGTAGCCCCAATGCAGTTTCCAACGCAGTCTCTCCCGTGGATGATCCCTCCCCGAGTGGAGAGGGTATGGAAGACGCACCCCCAGCCTTTGAGGAGGGCGTCCCCGCCACGGTCGATGAGTTAATACAGGTGAACCTTGGAACCGAGGCCGATCCAAGACCCACGTTGGTTAGTGCTGCCATGCCCTCTGAGGAGCGGCAGCAGTACGTGGACTTTCTCAGGCAGCACCGTGATGTGTTCGCTTGGGGCTATGACGAGATGCCGGGGCTAGATCCTCAGGTAGCCGTCCACCACCTTGGCCTCCCGGCGAACCATCGCGGGTTCAAGCAGCCTCCCAGGAAGATGCACCCATCCCATGGTGCCATGGTTGAGGCCGAAGTTGGCAAGCTTATCAAAGCCAACTTCATGAGGGAAGTTCAGTACCCCAAATGGCTGGCCAACATTGTGCCGGTCAGGAAGAAGAACGGGCAGATTAGAGTCTGCATCGACTTCCGCGATCTCAACCTCCACTGTCCGAAGGATGATTTTCCCCTTCCAGTGACAGAGCTGTTGATTGATGCCACGGCAGGGTTCCAAGCCCTCTCCTTCATGGATGGATACTCCGGATACAACCAAATTCGGATGGCCCCTGAGGATGAGGAGTTCACTGCCTTCAGGGCCCCCCAAGGTACCTTTTGCTATCGGGTCATGCCCTTCGGCCTGAAGAATGCAGGTGCCACCTATCAACGGGCGATGCACCGCATATTCAAGCCAATCCTCGGCACACTGGTGGAATGCTACGTCGACGACTTGGTTGTCAAATCGCGCCAGCGTCAGGACCATCTCAAAGATCTTGAGAAAGTGTTCAGCTTCCTCCGGTCTCGCTGCCTGAAGATGAACCCGTTGAAGTGTGCCTTTGGGGTCACCTCCGGAAAGTTCCTTGGATTTATGGTAAGATACCGGGGTATCGAGATCGACCCAGAGAAAATCAGGGTGATTAGCCAGATGCCTCCCCCGGGTACCGTCCGAGAACTGCAAGGGTTCCAAGGCCACTTAGCCTATATACGCCGATTCATCGCGAATCTGGCCGGCAAGTGTAAGCCCTTTTCTCGGCTTATGAAGAAAGGTGCCACCTATGTATGGGATAAAGAGTGTCAGACCGCTTTCGAGGAAATCAAGCAGTACCTGCTTCAACCTCCGGTCCTGATGCCGCCCGTATCCGGAAAGCCGCTGGTCCTTTATGTGACCGCCCTGGAACGGTCCCTGGGTGCCCTTCTCGCCCAGAAGAACAACGAGGGAACAGAGAATATCCTCTATTACCTCAGTCGCATGCTCCTCGATGCGGAGGTTAGGTATTCCCCCATCGAGAAGAGCTTCCTGGCGCTCGTATTTGCCGTACAGAAATTACGGCACTACTTGCAGCACCATGAGGTACAGTTGGTTTCTCGGGTAGACCCGTTGAAATATATCCTGAGCCGACCTATGTTGACTGGCCGTCTAGCGCGGTGGGCTGTGATTCTCCAGCAGTTCGACATCAGGTATGTGTCTCAGAAGGCCATCAAAGGGCAAGCGTTGGCAGACTTTCTGGCCGCTCACCCGACCTCCGCGGATCAGCCGCTGGATCTAGGCTTTCCTGATGAGACCATTCTCTCGGTTGATCGAGCCGATCCATGCTGGCAGATGCACTTTGACGGTGCCTCCCGGAGCCCCACCGGTAGAAGACTCGATAATCCTAAGCTCAATAGAGTGGGCTTGGGCATCGTCTTCATTACCCCGGAGCGAGCCGTGCTTCCATACTCTTTCCTGTTGTCAGAGGGCTGTACCAACATGAGGCGGAATACCATGCCCTCATCACCGGCCTCGAGTTAGCTCTCGAGATCGGCGTGCCCCATCTGTGTGTGAAAGGGGACTCCGAGCTGGTCGTTAAGCAGATCAATGGCGACTACGTTGTCAGGAAGCCGGAACTTGTGCCATTGTTGGAGTGCACCCTTCTTCTGATGGCCCGGTTCCCTTCTCGGCCGGAAATTGTCCATGTTCCCCGGTCGCAGAACGGTCGAGCAGATGCTTTGGCCAGCCTGGCTGCGTCACTTGCGGAACCTGAACAGGACAAACTGATCGTCCGCGTGACGCGCCGCAGGCTCATCGCTCCCGTTATCCCGGAAGAAGATCGCGGCCCGTTGGTAAGTAACCTCACCACGGTTGCCCCTATGCCCGGAGCCCCGAGTACCCCAGATATAGCAGTCGAATCAGCCCGTGATTGGAGGGCGCCTTTGGTTGAGTACCTCCAACATGGCATTCTTCCGTCAGATCGGGCCGAGCGCGAGCGAGTTCGACGCCGCGCATCGCAGTTTGTCCTCCAGAGCAGTCCCGGTCTGGAGAAGATCCTCTACAAGCGCGGGTTTGATGGTGTTCTCCTCCGTTGCCTTCAGGGAGTCGAGATCCCACGAGTCATGCAAGAGGTTCATGCTGGTTCATGTGGCGCCCACCAGACTGGGCCGAAGCTGTCCCACCAGATTCGGAGGTTGGGATACTTCTGGCCCTCTATGATCCATGACTGCATCGAGTACGCCAGGAGGTGCCATGCGTGCCAGGTTCATGCGAACTTTGTGCATCGGTCGCCGGAGCCTCTCCATACCACAAGGTATTCCTGGCCCTTTGCAGTCTGGGGACTGGACGTTGTGGGACCTTACCCGCCGGCGACAGCTCGCCAGTGCCGGTTCATTCTGACCGCCACGGACTTCTTCTCCAAATGGGCAGAAGCGATTCCGCTCAGAGAGGTCAAATCCTGTTCGATCGCTGACTTCGTGACCTCCAACATCATCTATCGATTTGGAGTGCCTCACGCTATCCTCACGGATAACGGAACCAATTTCCGAGCAGCCGAGTTGAAGAAGTTGTACGCCAAGTATAACATCCGCTCGAACCATACATCTCGCTATCATGCGCAGGCGAATGGACAGATCGAGGCGTTTAACAAAACCCTCTCTAACATTCTGCAAAAGATGGTTGGTCAGAACAAGAAGAGTTGGCCGGACAAGCTCCCCAACGCCCTCTGGGCTTATCGGACGACGACTCGCAATTCCACCCAGATGACCCCTTATTCCCTGGTGTATGGAGCTGAGGCCGTCCTGCCCATCGAGATCCAGTTACCGTCCTTGCGCACTGTGGTCTACGACCAGCAAGCGCCGGACAGAGTTGCTGAAGCCCGTCTAGTCGAGTTGGAAGCACTGGATGAGAATAGACTTCGCGCTTTGCACAACTTGGAGAGGCATCAAAGCAGAATGGCTCGAGCTTTCAATAAGAAGGTTCGCCTCCGCTCCTTCCTGCAGGGTGATATAGTGCTAGCCCTAAGAGCACCGATGATCCCCGGCAGGAAGCCGCCCAAGTTGGAGCCCAAGTGGGAGGGACCTTTTGTTGTCCACAAGGTCTATCCCAATGGCGCGTACTCCCTAGCGACTATGGATGGTGAGCGTGTCACTCCTCCCACCAACGCTAGGTTCCTCAAGCAATACTTTGCCTGAGTGTCCGTTCGTCCTGCATGACGCTAAACTGCACTTCGTCCTGCATGACGCTAAACTGCACTTCGTCCTGCATGACGCTAAACTGCACTTCGTCCTGCATGACGCTAAACTGCACTTCGTCCTGCATGACGCTAAACTGCACTTCGTCCAGCATGACGCTAAACTGCACTTCGTCCCGCATGACGCTAAACTGCACTACGTCCGAGCTACAAGACGTTAAACTGTTCAGCATTCGTCCTGCATGACGCTAAACTGTACTTCGTCCTGCATGACGTTAAACTGCACCACGTCCTGCACGACGTTAAACTGCATTCGTCCAGGCTACAAGACGTTAAAACTGTTCAGCATTCGTCCGCGCTGCAAGACGTTAAACTGCCAAGTGCTTCGTCCCGCATGACGCTAAACTGCACTACGTCCGAGCTACAAGACGTTAAACTGTTCAGCATTCGTCCTGCATGACGTAAAACTGCCACTCAAGAACTACGTGCGGCTTGATTCCCATCCTTATGGGATACGTAGGACCGCCTGAACCCTCGTGTTTCAGGCCCAGCCCCATCCTTCGGGAATTTCCATCCCATCTCGGGCCCTTGGCCCAGTTGCCCCCGGGTGTGCGGCGTATGGTGTGAGTGCGGGGCTATGCCCTCATTCACGTCGGTTTGCTCGTCACGCTGTACGCCCCCCCCCCCCCCCCCCGCGTTTGGGGATGCCTTCTGCTCCCCCCGTCTTTTTTCCTCATCGTCCTGCATGACGTTAAACTGCACTTCAAGAACTACGTATGGCTTGATTCCCATCCTTATGGGATACGTAGGACCGCCTGGACATTCATGTTTCAGGCCCAGCCCCATTTCCCGGGAATCTCTATCCCGCGTTGGGCCTCTGGCCCCAGTTCCCCTCCTTTTTGTGCGAGGCGTATCGCGTGAGCGGGGGATTATGTCCTCATTCACGTCGGTCTACTGGCCGCGCCGTACGCCTCCCCCGTGTGTGGGACTACCTCACACCCCTCATCGTCCTGCATGACGTTAAACTGCCTTTCCAGAACTACGTATGGCTTGATTCCCATCCTTATGGGATACGTAGGACCGCCTGGACGCTTGTGTCTCAGGTCCAGCCCCGTCTCTTGGTTGATCACGGGGACCTGCCCCCCTTCGGTTTCTCTCAGGGTGAGTCCTCCGACCCTTTCCGGAGATCTGTTAACATGTTTTGGGTGCTTCGGTCTATGACTCGTAGTGTCAGATTCAATCCCGACAAGTCCTGTGTTGCTTGTCAGGCCCCGCGCTTCCTCTTGTTCGAGCCTTCACTCAAAGGGATCCTCGTTAGCGGTTTGGGTACGATGCCTCAGTGCTCTCCCACCGCTCCGGGTCGATTTACCGGTGGGTCTTGGGCCGCAAATCGATATGAATCCTGCGATTGAGCGGTTGATGCTCGTTTGCTTGCCCCGTCTTAGGCTGACGCGATCGGATGTTGTGTTGCGAATGCGTCAGCAACGTCCTTGATCGCCATGTCAGCTCTCTCAGGCTCTGAACATTGGTTGCGCAGTCCTCATCACACTCCGCCTTTGTGCGTTGTAGTGGAATCTTGACACTCTCTTCATACTGACCTCCGGTACGCCTCTACACGTTAGGCAGACCAACCAGGGTAATGATGTCGTTCGAGGCTCCCATGATCTGAGCACCAAGGATATATGCAGATATCCTCCCTAAGGGCCATGCGTAGCTGGACCCTCGTCCCCATAAGGAGGAGGGAGTCGCCCGAACAATTGTGTTCTGGGCCCAGTATATCTGGAGGCTAGCATCTCTGCCCCTCGGGTGATGGACATATGCAGACCCCTATCCCAAGACTCTTCTCCTGGAATCGTGCGTGACCGCAGGGCTGGGTATGTTCCCACCTCCGCCGTGTCCGCCGTACCGCAATAAGCGGATTCCTCCATGGTCCGAACCACACGACCTTAAACTGTGTTGTCTGGTCCTACCACACGACCGTAAACTGTGATCGTCTTGGCCGCCCGACGAGAAACGGCACTGCATCGTGATGTCCTCCTCAGGGGACACTCATGTTGGGCGCTGGTTAATGACCACGCCATTCATCAATGCCTTCCATGGCTTGATTATTGTGGCGACGCCAGAGATTTCTCAATCACGGGCATGTCGCCGCACAAAGAAAAACCATTCATCTTTAAGGACAAACAAGAAATATCAAATGCCGCTCCTTTTGTGTGCGAGGGTCAGACCCGCACTCTTCCCCGCGCTGGTGCCCGATTGTGTTGCACCGCGCTTCAAGAACTACGTGCGGCTTGATTCCCATCCTTATGGGATACGTAGGAACGCCCGGATGTTTGAAACTTCGGGTCCAGCCCCCCACCTCTTAGAGATTCCCCCTTCTCTGGGGAATCCGCCGCCTTCAGGTCACCCTCAAGGCGTGTTCCCCGACCCCTTGCCGTGGTCCACCGGTGTCAAGAGTACTCTGGTTTATTGCCAGGAGGGTCAGGATCCGCTTGGTCAGGTTTCCTCCACTTTTCAGGCTTCGTGCTCCCTTTCATTCGGACCCATCGTCTACGCCCTGGGTGGAGCCCCCGTGAACGGTTCAGACATAATGCCTCAGTGCTCTCCCACCGACTCGGGCCGGTACCCCCAATGGCCTCGGGCAGCAAATCGATATGAATCCTGCGATTGAGCGGTCGATGCTCGTTTGCTGCCTCATTCCACCAACGGTTAGTGCGGTATTGATGCTGCTTTTCCGCCACGGTCGGCAGTACTCCCATATCGTTACACCGGTGCCCCAGTCCTTGAGTGAATGGCCGCATGATTCACATTTTCCACCTCCCATTCTGACCAGGCGAAACCTCGACACTCTTGACACTATCCCTCAGTGCATCTTCGCATATCCAGGGGATATGACCACGATGTGGCGTGCTTTGAGTCCTTATGGTCCGAGCTCTAAGACCTTAAACTAAGATCTCTCCTTATGGTCCGAGCTCTAAGACCTTAAACTAAGATCTCCCCTTATGGTCCGAGCTCTAAGACCTTAAACTAAGATCCCCCCTTATGGTCCGAGCTCTAAGACCTTAAACTAAGATCTCTCCTTATGGTCCGAGCTCTAAGACCTTAAACTAAGATCTCCCCTTATGGTCCGAGCTCTAAGACCTTAAACTAAGATCTCCCCTTATGGTCCGAGCTCTAAGACCTTAAACTAAGATCTAGCCCTTATGGTCCGAGCTCTAAGACCTTAAACTAAGATCCTCTAGCCCTTATGGTCCGAGCTCTAAGACCTTAAACTAAGATCCTCTAGCCCTATGGTCCGAGCTCTAAGACCTTAAACTAAGATCCTCCACCCTTATGGTCCGAGATCTAAGACCTTAAACTAAGATCCTCCAGCCCTATGGTCCGAGTTCTAAGACCTTAAACTAAGATCTAGCCCCATGGTCCGAGCTCTACGACCTTAAACTAAGATCTCCCCAAATGGGGTCCTACGTCCTGCATGACGTTAAACTGCACTATCAGAACTACGTGTGGCTTGATCTCCAGCCTGATGGAGTACTTAGGAACGCCCGGGCATTCCAACTCGGGTCCAGCCTCAGGGATCGTTAAGTCCCGCCCCTCCTCGTCGCCGGCCGTCTGGCCTGACTTCGGGTAGAGTGGTGCAGTTGTGATATTCTCCCCGATTCAGCTCGGGATGCCCCATCGCAATGATGGGAAGCGACGGTTTCCTCGTCAGAGAGGTGTTGTCTGAGAATTGAGGTGACTCACGGCCGGATTAGTGCATCTGCCTAATACGCTTTCCCCACGGTGGCGCAATTTTGAGAGCGTTGGATTCTGTCCGAACAAATCGTCACTTCGCCCCACGCTTCGCATGCCCTGTTGATCGGGATTTCCACCCTTGCGTCTGAAGGAACCCCAAAGCGGTATTCATGATGACATGTGGTCCGCCTCCTGCAATTTGAATGATGACCTTTTTCGGTCCGTCTATTGCAGTTGTTATGGTCGATCCACTGTCCGCCTACCGTCTTGGGCATTTCCTGGAAGGCCGACCGTTGTGGATATCTAGATTCGGGACACGCGATTCACCCTTTCTCATTTCCCTATGTTCGGATAAAATCTCAACGCCCCTAGCGTTGTCCCGCTCGTGTGTTGGAACAAGTTGGGGGGATACATTGATTAGGTCTGAGGTCTCCTTTCTTAGGAATGACCTCCCTCTTTTCTCCAGAAATCCAGGCCCGATTCTGGATGCCTGAAGCTTGGTCAACGCTCCCGCGAGACAATTTGTGGTTGAGTATGTTAAACCAAAAGACGCAGATAAATATGGCGATTCATACAAGTGGATCAAAATATTAAGTAGCGGAAGCAAATGTTCTGGGAATGGCAAAGAAAACAAAGCCCCTAAGGATTAGCGTGCTGGATAAGTCTTTCTAATGCCGCTACCCTTTGGCTGGCGGCCTCCAGGGCTACTTCTCGTTCTCTGCGTGCCCTCTCCTCATCGGCGGTCGCAGCACGCAGTTCGTCGATCCTGGCCTGTGCACGCTCCCGCTCGACTTGGAGTGTGACCATCTGTTGGCCCGCCTCCGTCAGCTGTACCTGAGCGTCGATCAGTTGTGCCGATAGTTGCTCCACAAGCTCGTTACATGCTGCGACGAAGGCCTCCTTCTCTGCCGCCTGCCCTTCGAGGCGCCGGACTTCCTGCTCTGCCGCGATGAGCGCCTGCGTGCTCTCCGACATGTCCCGACTTTGTGCGACGTCGGCACGCCGGCGGCTCTCGCGCATCTTCTCGGCCATGAAATCACGGACCGTCAGATGGAGGCGTTGAGCATCAGCTCCCCCGGCACACAGGAAGCGCAGCCAGGTCTGAAGTGATCCCATGCGCCCCAGCCATTCCGATGGGTCTCGCTTGAGGAAGCGCTGGATGCACTTCCACCCCCTGCGTCGCGTTACCCAGCTATCCTCGACCGCCTCCGCGTCCGAGTCATCCATCTCCTCGGGGTCGGCAGGCCGGTAAGCAGGGAAGGCAGCCAGCAGGTCTGCTGCAGGGTCCGCCCCTGGGAGGTCCTCACGAGGGATAGGTTCCCCAACATCCGGGCAACCTTCTTCTCTCTCCCCAGCGGCGCTGACACCCTCGTCAGCCCCCAACCTCTCTCCGATGTCAGCACCGCCGATGTCCGGAGCCCCTTGATCAGCAGTTGGTGGGGCCGGCTCGGTTTGGGAAGTCTGTTCCGGAGCAGGCGGCATGTCCACCACTGGTCCACTCGTAGATGGCCCGGGTTCGGTAACCCGATGAGCCTCCAGTGTTGAGATCACTGCGCAGGGCATGCCATGGTTAGTCACGGATCGTCAATGGCACGCACCAGCAGTAAAGCAAGGAGACTTACGGGGGTTCAAAGCGTCATCTTCCGCTGCCCCGGCCGCCGCAGGAACAGTTACAGCAGGGGACCCCTCAGCGCTTGTCAGTTCAATGATGGGTGTCTGGCCCCCGCCTTGTCCTGCTGGCGCCTCTCCTACCCCTGCCGAGGACGCTTGGCCAACATCCGTGTGCTCCTGAGAAAGGTGGAGAAACGGGTTAGAAGCTGCATAAGAGAATGGATGAAGCAGGTTGAGTGGGGATAGAAGCGGACCTCGAGGAGCTCAGTGACATCAACGTTGTCAGAGCCGGCCACCTCGCCACTCTCCCGTGGGCTCCCCCGATGGGACCTTCCCTCGGAGCCTTCATCCTCCCCCGTCTCCTCCTCCTCCTCGGAGTCGCTACTGTCACCTTCTCCCGGCGGCATCTGTTCTGGAGCGGGCTCGAGACCGAGCATCACCTTCACCAGAAGGGATGGCTCCGCACGCTGACCACGTTGGCGCGCGTACTCGTCCATGGCCGTCAGATACGCATACTGCCGGTTGAAGTCCACCCTGTCGGTGATCTGGAGGCGCCCGACCTCTAGCAGATAGATTCCTTCTCTGAGTATCTTTCGCCAGATGACGTCGGTCCCCAGTGACTGCCGCAGGGTCATCCAGGCCGACCACAGCGCCGGGAAGACCGCATCGTGGGAGGGTTCGAGCAGACGCCTCACCTGCTTCCCGGGCCGCTCCCCGACCGACGCATGCGCCCCCTCTCTGGGCGCCGAGGTCGTGGCGGCAGCCTGCGATGCGCCCGCCGCCGAAGTCCCTGCTCGCACCGGCCCCGCTGCTTGGCGCGCCTCCGTTCTCCCCCGTGTGGCGGCGCCTCGCCTCCTTCCTTGACGCCCGGTCTCCGCACGGGTGACCTCGAGCCGCCGAACTAGCTTCCGCAAGAGCCCCTCAGGGTACGCGATGGCCCAGTGTTCGGCATACTCGGTTGCCAAGCCTGCGTCGATCCCGGTAGGAGGGAGAGTGATGACGTCGCCAGAGCCGAAAGCGGCAAACATCAGCCACATCTGGCGAAGGACGCCGGGGTTCGTCTCCTCCCGGACAGCAGTGAATACCCTCTTCGGCATCCATTGAAGGCACCCGAACTGCCTGGCGAACCGGGTCGGCACGTAAGGCTCGCAGATCACCTTCCCGTCGATCCGAGCCACGAGCACCCCGCCCCGCATGTTCAGGAAGTACTCATGCTGCTCCAACGGACCCTGCCCGTTGTCGATCATTTGGCCAACGGGAGTGGGGAACGGACTGAAGTTGAAGTTGGCATGATTGCCAATCCGGATCCGCACGCCCTCCTCACTTAGGGTCATCGGAGCGACCCCCGCGATGTTCAGCAGGGAGGGTCGCAGGCCGTTGCCCGGAGGAATGATGGCGTTCGGGAACGTATACCCACCGAGGTGAGCAGCCACCCATCCGTGGAAGAACTGAAAGGGCCCACAGATCCTTCGTGGCGACCCCCCTCGTGAGATGCGTCCCAGAATGGCATACAGCCTCGCCAGTACTGGGACCCCGAGGTTGTATCTCTTGTTGGCAGCCATGGCGCCCGCCATCGCCAGCGTCGCCGGGCGGACGCCCATCCTCGCATCCCGCACTGGCAGGAGCCACCCGCTCAGAAAGGCGGCCAGGAACGCCGCGTACCGGACATTCGGGTCCCGGGCCTCGATGACGCGGTACCCCCATGAGCGGTAATCGCCCGTCTCCAGGACCCGCCAGTACGACCCGTTCCGGCTCCTCTGAGTTGCGGTCGGGCACCGCTTCCCCCTGCCTGGCATCTTGACCGCCGGGTCATGCTCCAGGAACTGGCCGAACCAATCCTTGTAGGCTATGTCCTTCTGGAAGTCCTGGATCCCGAGCCGCTGCGTAGCCAGGTCAAGCAGATGCCAGGTCAGGATGGGAGTCCGTGACCTGTCCTCCCAGATGTTCTTCGGTGGCAGGAACTCATCGTATTGGTAGCCCTCCAGCGGGATACCTCCGATGCAGTGGATGTCCCAGAGACCGATGCCGACCTCCCCATGGTGAAGATGGAAGGTGTTGGTATCCGGGGACCAGCGAGTGAACAGCTCCGGCCCGAGCTCAGACTGCTGGTAGAAGTGGAACTGCGACGTCCACACCGCCTCGAACAGGCCGATGTACCGCAGCTCCTCTGCGAAGTGATCGCAAGTGTGGCGTACCCAGAACGCCCAGGCCCACTCACTGGTGAAGTTGCCCCCAGACCGCAAGTCCCAGTCCTTCAGCCAGCCCTTGGTGTCGTCCGTGACGCTCTGGCGATATATGCTCGAGTAGAGGGCTGGAGAATTCTCCGCAGTAGGCTCACCCCCATCAATGGTTCGCGTCCTCGGGTTCAGGACATAGACATCCAAGTGTCTGGTCTCCCTGGCAGGATGCCCATTGTTGGTGATGTTATAGCGGAGAAGCTCGTCCTCCCGGGTCACCCAGGTCCGCGGCGCATCAATCTCGAACCCTGGCACCGGAACCTCATCTAGGATGCCGAAGTTCCAGAGCGGCAGGTTGTCTGACAGGGGATATGTCTTCTGGGCCGGCGTTAGTAAGTCGAACAAGGATTGATTGTTAGAAACAATCTCCTTGGCTCCGTAAACCTCCTCGTTCGTCGCCATCTCGGCTCTGCGAGTGGCGGCATCCCCTTCATTTCCTCTGTGCGCGGCCATCTCGGAAGATTTGGGAGTCGTGCGGGTTAAGGGATGAAGTGTGCGGAATCGGACGAGGCTGGTGGAAAAGTTTGAGAGGCGGCGCGCAATCCTAGTGGACGGCGCGCAATCGGGAAGTCCTTCGCGAAAAACCCCGGGTATTCGCGCAAAAACAGAGCGAAGTCCGGACGGTTTTGCGCGACGAGCGAGCGAATTCCGCGCCGGAAAAGGCAATTTCGCGCACGAGAGCAAAGAGGCTTATCACGCGGAAGGCCAGTGTATGGCACGGAGGGACCCAGTGCCCCTATTTATAGGCGAGGCCGTGGTCCGCGCTGCGCGGAAAAGGCTTTGCGCGACCGCATCGGCCGCTTTCGCGCCCGACACCCATTTTTGCGCGCCACAGTCCCGCGTCGCCCAGGACTTCGGCATTCCGGCGTCTCCCTCGGAACCCGATCGTTGCGACCTCTCGCCGATCAGATTCCGAGGGGGGGCTTTTGTAGACGCCGGAAAAGTCCGTTGTTCCCAAACGAAGCTCCGGATGCGGAAAGCGAGGTCATATTTGGAGTCGGAAGGATGTTTCGGAGGGCCCGGAGGCCTTGCGCGGAATTTCAGAGGCCCGCGCGCAAAGGTGATGTTCCGCGCGCAAACCCCCCGGGATGCGCGCAATGCGCCGGTTCGGCGCGCCATTTTGCGCGCCGCGGGTCCGCGCGACTCTCTTGCGCGCCGCGCCCGATTCCGCGCCCGCGAGGAGAATTTCGCGCTCGCACCCTGGATTCCGCGCCCGGGGTTGCCTATAAATATAAGGCGACCCCCAACGTTTCAAAGGTTGCTGGAAGTCGAAACGTCTCTCGTGCGCGCAATTCAACCCCTTCCGCGCGCAATGACGAACTTCAGGTAACCTCCTTTCTTTCGCGCAAGAAAGCCTCGGGGTCCGCCTTCGCGCGCAATCCCCGCTGGCTCCTTTCATTTGAATAAAAACTCACCCTAAGGCCTTTGCGCGCAAAAGAACCCGCTTGCGCGCAATTGCCCCCGGGGTGCGCGCAATCCGGCCTGATTGCGCGCACCCCCCCCTTCTTTCAAGTGGCCATTCGTTAAAGAATGAGCCGTTGCCCCCGCGCGCTATCCGAAGCCCGGTGTGAGCAATCTCAAGAATCCGCGCGCAAGGCGCTGGCCCAATTGCGCGCCAGCCGCCCCGATTGCGCGCCGGCCCGCAGTATTGCGCGCAAAGCTTCCTTTTTGCGTGCAATCTGCCAGGGTCGTCCCCGTTGACCTCCTAAAGGTACCCGCCTGAGTGGCACCCGATGATTCTCATCCCGGGTGCCCGCACCGTGCGTTGTCTTTCCGTGCGGCCCTCCAGGTTCGTGCGAAGTGACATGCACCCATCGTCCGGCAACCTATGCCCAGCATGACGTTAAACTGCACATTCGTCCGGCAACCTATGCCCAACATGACGTTAAACTGCACATTCGTCCGGCAACCTATGCCCAGCATGACGTTAAACTGCACATTCGTCCGGCAACCTATGCCCAGCATGACGTTAAACTGCACATTCGTCCGGCAACCTATGCCCAGCATGACGTTAAACTGCACATTCGTCCGGCAACCTTCGTCCAGCATGACGTTAAACTGCACATCCGTCCAAGCTGCACGACGTTAAACTGCCTAGCCCCCATCGTCCGTGCTGCAAGACGTTAAACTGCCAAGTGCTTCGTCCTCAACACATGACGTTAAACTGTACTTCGTCCGGCAAGACGTTAAACCGTCCGCTTCGTCCTCAACACATGACGTTAAACTGTACTTCGTCTGGCAAGACGCTAAACCGTCCGCAACCTGATCCCGTGCTCCGCACGCAGGGTCCCCCCGGTTTGGATGTGGCCCCCACCCGCTCGTCCCTGCAGGGATGTCGGGATTGTCCCCCTTTTGGGACGATTTAATGGGAGTGGCTTTTCCCTACGGGGGCAGGGTATTACAAACCCCTAGTTTCTCGTGGGAGGCCGCACATGTGTATCTCCATTGCGCCTCCCCACTGCCGAAGCCAGTAGAGGGTCTGACTGGGATCGAGGTGTCTTCTGCTTTCGGTCCAAGTCCCTTCCAACTGAGTTTTGCAGCATCCGGGCTGCCCCAAGTGCGTAAGCCCTGACAGAATGAACTACGTGGACTTTGATCCCTGTCTTCTATACAGGGTACGTAGGAAGCCTCCCTGAGGTCCAAGCCCACCACCTGGTCGTCCCGGTCGTATTTACGTCGGTTCGTCCATCAGTGGACCCCTCCAGGGTTCACGCTTGCGTTGATTCACCTATGAATCCGCCCCTGTGGGAGACTGCCCGTGTGTATCTCCACGGTGCCTCCCCACAGCCCCCCTTTTCCATTTCCCCTTTTATCGTCCAGCATGATGTGAAACTGTGATCCACCCGGCCGTTCCATCCCCCTCCGTGCGAGGTGGTTCGGTTCAATCCTCCGCCCGGCGGCCTCGACCTCTTCGTGAGTCGGCTTGCCGACGTCCAGCATGACGTTAAACTGTATGCCCGAACTACGTTGACTTTGATCCGTGTTAACGCGCGGTACGTAGGAAGCCCCTCTGGGGTCCAAGCTCTTCACTTCATCATCCATCCTGATCCTTACCCGGGCCGCCACATCCCGGTGGGGTCATGCCACTTCACTCCACTCCACGTTACTTGGGAAGCCGCCCATGTGCTGGCCCCAGCGTCGGAGGTTCCCCGCAAGGGGTTCTGTCATCTGATCCACTTTTCGTGTTGATCGGTCCGATGCCGTCCCCGCTGGACGTTAAACTCACGGCATACCCCGTGTTAAACACGGGAAGCTGAGGAAAACCTCAGGTGACACAGTTCCCCGCACCTAGTACGGGATGCCTCAGGCCATCATGCCTTCGAGAAGCCCTATTAGGGACGGAAGACAGACGTGCAGAGCCGTAGTGCTACGACACGCCCCCAGCACCCAGAGCCACCCGGCCTTCTCACCGCAGGTTGCTGCCCCGCCCAGACTCCTTGGAACGTCCGGGCGGAAGCAGCGTAATTAACCGGTGTCCATGAAGATATGGCGCCGGGAACGAGATTCACGAACATTCTTAAGTCTATGAGGGAGACCCGGATTAGGCGACAAGTTCCGAGGAGACGTCCAAGGAAGGAGGAGCCGACATCCCATCATCCCGGTTTCGATCAAGGAGCAGACGCCCCTGAATAAGGGACGGATGTCGCCCGCCCTTGGAAAGCGGGACTGCGGGACCACAAGCCGCGCGCCCATCCCCTCGGGTTGACGGGTGCACGCGCGAACGCGTCCTGGCGGAACAGCGTAACCCGACGCACATCCGCACCGAAACAGTAGTCATCCAAAAATAGTTTGACATCCGGTTTGTGCCTCAGAAAGCTGTCAAGGGCCAGGTATTAGTAGATTTTTTGGTGGAGCACCATTCTACGGGGACCACTGCACCGAATTCCGAGCTACCTGATGAAGACATCTTCTCGGTTCAAGAGGATTTCCCATCATGGGAAACCTACTTTGACGACGCCTCCTGAAGCCCAACCGGGAAGAGGATGGAAGATCCAAAATTTAACAAGGTGGGTTTGAGGATAATACTCATGTACCCAGAAAAGTAAGTCTTTACATATTCCTTCCTCCTATCAAGAGGATGTACGAAAAATGAAGCAGAGTATCAAGCCCTCATTACAAGCCTATATCTCACACTCTAGGAACAAATACTGCACCTTAAGGTAAAAGGTGACTCGGAACTAGTCATCAAGCAAGTCAACGGTGACTATGCTATCAAAAAGGAGGAGATGATTCCCCTTTTTGGCCATGTCCGAGGGTTAATGGTGGAATTTTCCATAGAACCAACATTGAACTATATTCCCCGATCTCAGAATGCCCAGTCCAATGCATTAGCCAATACGGCCACAGCCCTAGCTAACCCAGACCAGGATGAAACAGTTATCAGCATTTCTCATCGTCGAATGGTCTTGTCATTTGTTCAAACTAAGACAAAAGAAATCCACGAAGTCGGTTTTATACCTGAACCATATGCTCCCTCCACCGGTTGGATGACCCCCATTGCAAACTACCTTCAATGGGCAGAACGTCCATCAGAAAGAGCTAAATTGGAGCAAATACAGAGAAGGGAAATCAACTTCGTCCTATATGGCAGCGCGGGTCAGCAAGAGGTCCTCTACAAACGAGGCCGCGACAGAATCCTCCTTAGATGCATTGATGGAGAAGAAACCACTACCTTCATGAATAAAGTGCATGAGGAAATATGTGGAGCACATTAGTTGGGGTCCAAACTTTCCCATCAGGTTCTATGACTTGGGTACTATTGGCCCACAGTGGCACGAGATTGCGAGCTCTTTACCGAAAAATGCCACTCATGCCAAATTCATTACAACTTCATACACGAACCCCTGGAGTTACTTCATTAGGCTAAGTAATCTTGGCCATTTTTCATCTGGGGAATGGACGTCGTGGGACCATATCCTCCCACCACAACCAAACAACTGAAGTATATCCTCACGAAAACTGACTTATTTTACAAATGGGAAGAAGTTGTACCCCTTAAGGAAGTCAGAGCAAGAAGAATTTTCACCTTTGTGAAAACCAATATCATCACCAGATTTGGTGTCCCTCATACATAACTGATGGATAACGGCACCAACTTCTGCTCTGATGAATTGGAGGAACTATACCAAGAATATGTTATCAAGGCAAACCACTCATCCCGCTACCATGTAGTGGCCAACGGACAGAGAGAGGCTTTCAACAAGACCCTTTCCAACATTCTCTAGAAAATGGTGGACAAGGACAAGAATTCATGGCCAGATAAAGTCCACCATGCATTGTGGACTTACCAAACCACAATCAGCACCGCTACTCGGGCCACTCCGTACTCATTAGTATACAGAACAAAAGTGGTTCTGCCCATTGAGCTCAAATTTCCCTCACTCTGTGTTGCCATTTTTGATCAATTATCCAACGATGAGAAATCAGAAAAGATGCTAGGTTAATTGGAGTAGCTAGATGAGAAGTGGTTGTGCACTTTGCACCATCTGGAAGTATACCAAAACCAGATTGCACGAGCCATCAATAAAGAGGTCTATCTTCGGTCTTTCTTGGAAGGAGAATTGGTGTTGGTCCTCCGGACCCCAATGATACCCAGAAAGAAACATCCAAATCTAGAGCCCAAGTGGGAGGGACCATATTTTATACACAAGTTCTACTCCAACGGAGTATACAACCTGATATCCATGGATGGATAGTTCACCACCACTCCTATAAATGTGAGATTCCTGAATAAGTATTGTGAATAGTAACTAAAAGCAGTTATCATCTGAGATGCAGGATGTTAAACTGACAAGCACCCAATAGTATAAACTCTATGACCTTAAACTAAGAGTATTTCTTCCTCACCACATGACGTTAAACTGCACAGATTTCAAAGAACTACGTATGTCTTGATTCCTGACCTCGCAGGATACGTTGCGATGTCAGGGTTCTCCATCCTGGCCCAACCACTCTCGGATAAGAAAACTTAAAAATTATCTTTCCCCCATGCAGGTCTAGACCTGCATGGGGTGTATCCCTCATCCTCACCGCACAACGTTCAACTGCAAGGATTTCAGAGAACTACGTATGGCTTGATTCCTGACCTCACAGGACGTCAGGGCTCCCCATCTTGGCCCAGCCACCCCCGGATAAGAAAAGTTAAAAATGCTCTTTCCCCCGTGAAGGTATAGACCTACATGGGTCGTATCCCTCATACTCACCACACGACGTTAAACTGAACGAATTTCATAGAACTACGTATGGCTTGATTCCTTCCCTCGTAGGATACTTAGCGACGCCAGGGTTCCCCATCCTGGCCCAACCACCCCCGGATAAGAAAATTTAAAAATCCCCCTTTTCCCCCATGTATGGACTAGACCTGCACAGGGTGTATTGTATTTAAGAGAACTACGTAAGGCTTGATTTCTACCCTCACAGGATACGTAGCAACGCTGGGATCCCCTATCCTGGCCAAGCCATTCCCAAATGGAATAAAAAATTCCCCTTCCCCTGTGTACGGACCAACCTTGCATAGGGTGTACTTCTTTTAAAGAACTACATGAGGCTTGATTTCTGCCCTCGCAGGATACGTAGCGACGCTAGGGTTCCCCATCCCGGCCCATCCATCCCCAAACCATCCTGACCGAACAACATTAAACTGCAAGGATAAGAAGATTTTAAAAAAATCCCCCTTTCCCCCGTGTATGGACCAGACCTGCACAGGGTGTACTCCAAAGAGAACTACTTGAGGCTTGATTCCTACCCTCGTAAGATACGTAGAGACGCTGGGATCCTCTATCCTAGCCTAGCCACTCCCAAATGGAATAAAATTAAAAAAAATGTCCCCTTCCCCTGTGTATGGACCAGCCCTGCACGGGGTGTACTTATTTCAGAGAACTACGTACGGCTTGATTCCTACCTTTGCAGGATACGTAGAGATGCCAAGGTTCCCCATCCTGGACCAGCCATCCCCAAATAAATGTTAAAAATTCCCTCTTCTACCATGTACGGTCCAGCCCTGCACGGGGTGTATTCCTCATCCTTACCGCATGACGTTAAACTGCACGGATAAGAAAAAAAATGCCCCTTCTCCCCCGTGTACGGACCAGACCTGCACGAGCTATATTGTATTTCGGAGAACTACGTGAAGCTTGATTCCTGACCTCGTAGGATACGTAGTGATGCCAGAATCCCACACCCTTGCCCAACCACCTCAAATGAATCCAAAAATACCACCTTCCCCTGTACGTACCAGACCCGCATGGGGTGTATTCCCCAAAAGAACTATGTGAGGCTTGATTCTTTCCCTCGCGGGATACGTAGTGATGCCAGGTTTCTCCATCCTGGACCAACCATTCAGAAAAAAATGCTCTCTCCCCCCATGAACGGACCAGACCTGCACAGGGTGTATTCTTCGTCCTCACTGCATGACGTTAAACTGCACGGACTTCAGAGAACTAAGTGAGGCTTGATTCCTGCCCACACAGGATACGTAGTGATTCCAGGGTCCCTCACCTTGGATCATCCATATCAAAATGAATGTAAAAAATTCCCTTTTCCCCCATGTATAGACTAACCCTGCGCGGGGTGTACCTCCTTTGGGGAACTACGCATGGCTTGATTCTTGGCCTCGTAGGATGTGTAGTGACATCAGGGTTTCCCATCCTGGCCCAGCCATTCCCGAATGGATATTTAAAAAAATTCCCTCTTCCCTCGTGTACGGACTAGATCTGCATGGGGTGTATTCTTCATCCTCACTGCATGATGTTAAAATTGCACAGACTTCATCCTCACCGCACGACGTTAAAACTGCACGGACTTCAACATTATCGCACGACGTTAAAACTACATGGACTTTATCACGACCCACCCAAGATATATGGGAAAATGAGATGGAAATCCTCCTTGCGCATTTGGAAACATCCCCTCCATACATCATACTTCACGACCCAGATAATTATGGATCTTCATAACCATTCATATACATCAGAAGTGGAAAGTTATCAACCCGTGGACACCTTTTCATGACTATGCACACCATTCCCTCAGCGACTCTGCATATTGATAGCCTTTGGCCCATCTACCAAAGGCAAGATTTACTCGGGCGATACTCATCCTAGCTTCGGATGCTTATCAGACTTAGAGCCCCCATATCATATATCCCGATTCAGAAATTTATGGCGCAGTGGTTTACAAGTTCGTCCCCCTTTTTACATCCAAACTTTTCCAGGTTATCCCTACCCGGTTAGCCTATGTATCCTCCTGTGGTTTACATAATGACCTGCATCTATGAACATCAAGCCAGGGCTAGGCTACTTTGACTCAAAAGACAATTGTAGTGAAGATGTTTCTTGTATGCTCAGACACCATTATCCCCGTATGTCGAACTCTATAATGTGAGCAATCTCGGATTTTCATAATCATTCATGGATATCAGAAATGGAAAGTCATCGACCCGAGCACACCTTAGCATGACTATGCATACCATTCCCTCAGAGGCTCTGCATATTGATAGCCCCTGGCCCGTATACCAAAGGCAAGATTTCCTTGGGCGGTACTCTTCCTAGCTCCATACGCTTACCGGCCACAGAGCCCCCACACCACATCTCCTGATCTGGGAAACCTCAGAGTTACAGTTTAAAACCTTTATCCCCCACCCCATTTAGAGTATATCAGAGCATGGTAACTTAGTTATCCTTTGAGTGACTGCGGAAATAGTCACCCCACTGGTCCGAGCTCTATGACCGCTAAACTAGGAGTACTTCTTCATTACCTCATGACGTTAAACTGCATGGAGTGAAGGTACACCTCCACGCACAAGATAAATTAGTGAAGGGAGATATTTAAGCTTTAACAGCAACTAGGGATGAATATGCCCGACATGTCCAGATATTTTCTTACTAAATGACAGACTTCGTGGCCTGAAAAAACGCTTATTTTCATAATCATTCATGGCCATAGGAAGTGGAAAGTTATCGACCCATGGACACCATTACATGACTATGCATACCATACCCTCAGTGGACTTGCATATTGATAGCCCCTGGCCCATCTACCAAAGGCAATATTTCCTCATGTGATACTCTTCCTAGCTCCGTACGCTTACCGGCCTAAGATCCCCCGCATCATTTCTCCTGATCCAAGAAGCCCTGGAACCACGATTTAATCCAATCAACCCCTCTCCACGTCTTGGGAATGCCAAGATGTTCAAACCCAGTTACATTCTGATCAAGAGCTACCTTTGCAACTACGTCCTCACCGTATGATGTTAAACTGCACGGAACATCATGGTCACTTGGCATAAAGCTGCAAAGACCAAGCATTAAACATCTAGGGAAATGACTCTAATTACCAGCATTTTCAATGGTTCAAAAATGCCCCCCCCCCGTCATCACTGCATGACTCTAAACTGCATGGAATACTTTAAAAATGCTCCTCGTCTTTACCGCATGATGTTAAACTGCACGGAATCCATCCTTACCGCATGACGTTAAACTACATGGTCAAACCTGTCATGGGTTCAGTAAGGAACTGTGGCTTTTCTCTGTCCCTCAGTGCAAGGGTATGACCTACACAAATCACCATCTCACACCAGCATAATAAGGGATGACTTCACCCATTCTCGGGAAATTTAGCCTAGATGTTTCTCCCATATCCAGACACCCTCTCCTCATAAACCATACTCTATACTCAAAAAAAGCCGAACCCTTGTAAACCACCCCTGGTGGTCCCAAATATCAACTTCCCTAAAGTTGCTCAGCTATCGGGAAAATTAAATCATTGACCCAAGGACACCTTTTCATGACTATGCATACCATGCCCTCAGTGGCTCTGCATATTGATCGCACCTGGCCCATCTACCAAAGGCAAGATTTCTTTAGGCAATGCTTCTCTCCGTACGCCTCTTGGACCTTGAGCCCCCATGTCCATATTGGGATTTGGAAACCCTCTGATCTATACTTTACCAGCCTCTTTCACGACCCTCCTTGAATATGGTGGAACATCTCTGATGAGATTACCAAGAACCAGGATAATTCGTTCCATTCTAAATGATGTCCCAGCTGCATGACTTTAAACTGTGCCAAGCTCCAACTATCCTTTACGCTTGTTAAATGCATAGTAAAAGGACCCTGAGTCCACACTCCTGATTAATACAGATGTCCTCAAACCCTTTCAGACGTCACACACCCTTTCTGAGCCACCCCTGGTGGTTTTCATATTTCTCCAAGCCACCCAAGGTGGTTTCCATAAGCCAGACTTCCATGAAGTCCTTAGGCCATCAGAAATGGAAAGTCATTGACTTAAGGACACATTTTCATGACTATGCATACCATGCCCTCAGAGGCTTTTCATATTGATAGCCCCTGGTCCGTCTACTAAAAGTAGGATTTCCTTAGGTGATGATCTTCCTATCTCTGTACACAGATACAGCTCCCATGTCTTGATACATGCCCTACATGTCGTTCAAATCTAAACATGCTCCCCCAACATGCGTCTGAAGGATATAGATACATCTTTTTAATTGAACAAATCACATTGGGGCCCTCACCCCACCATATCTGGTCAAAGATGTTCAACCTAAAACATCAGTAATGATAGTCTTGTCAGCAGGACTTTAAACCGCTCACAAAAAGAGGTGAAAAGATTGTTTGGACGAAAACCTGAAAAGGGAAACCTAATAAAAATCTGTGTCATACCCACTGGGTCCACACTAAATAGGCCCAAGAAAAATTAGGGTATTAAAAGAAAAGACAAAAAAAATTGTGGGGTTTTTCTACAAAACCCTAGCAATAGTCAAACTATGCTTGCTGGATCCCATGATCCAGGAAAAAGTTAGAGTTTATTTCTATTTTCCTAAATTATGATTAATTCTGATTCATTGAGTTGTTATTTGCGCAAAAATTGTTATTTACGCAACAATTGTTCCAGTAGAAATCAAATTTTATAGCAAGGGAAGATTGACATGGATTGTATTCTGTTTGACAAAAAGGGAGGATGTCCACAAGCTGGGGCCTCTCCCTCAAAGTAACAAAAGGGGGGAGAAAAACGGAGTGTACAAGAATGGATCTAATCGTCACAAAATATCCTGGATCACTCTCTCCATCAGATAGACAACCGTGTGATGGATCTTGTTGCAAGTCTGCTCCAACATGGCCCTCTCCCTGGCCTCAACCTCGGCCACCGAACGAGTGTGACCCACTGTTGTTTGGAGATCGTTGATTCCTTTCCTGGTGGCTTCAAGGTTACTAGTCATACATGACAAATGATCCCTAAACATCTCTTCCCGTACTTCACATTCATGCAACTCGGTAGATAGGGCAGCTGCCTAATCTAGAGATCTCACCTCATGTGCTATCAACTGATGGAGCTTTATCATGGCTTCCTCCAAGGATCAGGTCTCACAATGAGAGGCAGCGAAGTGAGAAATTTTTCATTCACTAGTGGAAACATCCTCACAGACCGTGACAACCTAGAAAGTGAGAAAAAGAAATTCCTGATAGTCAAAGCCACCCAACCCCAAACCCAAGAAGAGTTGTCAGAGAGCTTCATTTTTTGTTTCCATCTCAAACAGAGGAGTTTTGGTGATGATCTCGCAAATCCAGGGCCAAGCCCACCTGCGCACTACTCAGTGGTCCTCCATGACATGAGGATCTTTGGTATCCTCTCTAGATAGCACGGGAACGAAGTATGGCATTGCAATAAGCGCAGAAATGTGCACGCTAGAATACGATTCCGAAGCTGGAAGGTCTGAAGCTTCTAACCCCGGTTCGGGATTGGGAATCAAGTTTCCAAGTTCGGTATCGGCCGGAAAAACTTCAGGAGTTGTCTCTCTAGGACCCAAAGCCACAAGGTCAATATCATCCACGTCCAATAGAGTGGGGTTTGTCTAAGCTTCGGCCACAGAGCGGCTGGGAGAGGAAAATCCCCTAAGTCGCTTTGACTGACGATCCATCAGTCGGTCCTCCCTCAGAGCTGATGAGGAAGGTGTGAAAGGCACAGCAGCCGCAATGACTCCTGATTTGGGAACCTTCCGGAAAGCCTTCCCCAAGATCCCATCAGGATAATTTTATACCCACATTCTTGTGTACTCCAAGGATAGGCTGGCAGCCGCTTCTATGTCAGGAAAGGGAATGCTTGTGTCCAATCCATCCCGCATCAGCATCAACAACCACTGACAGAGAGTGGATGGATGCAGTCCTCGATCCTGAGGAGGGGGAAGGGAAACTTGGAGTTGCATACACCCAAACTGGCGGGAAAATGGTGGGGGGAATACAACTCAAACAGAGAAACCCCATCAATCCATGTAGACATAAACCCATCCCATAGTGAAATCATATAAGAATGCTCCTCTAGTCTCCCCCTGCGGTTTCCAACCATGACGCCAAAAGGGGTGGGGTAGGGAGCGAAAGAAAACTAATAGAAGTCACTCAAAAGCATGATGACTTCATCAGAACTGAGGTAATTCAAGTGAATCCCAACTATATCGAGCAAGGTAGGTTGAAAGATAGGAAGCTAGATGACTGTGTTGTGAAAATACTCATAACAACAACAATGATTTTCTATTAAACCGTATAATAATTGAAATGGACCACTCAGATGGTAGGGTGGCCTGCCCTCCTACATGTGGGTCAGTAGTTCGAAAATACTATCCAAATTGGGCATGAAAAAATTCACCAGGAGGCCCTCTACCAACTCAACTTCCATCATCAAGGTGCAAGCCCTGACAGTTGGGTTGATATCCCGATAAGGGAATAGCCACCTGCTCAAAAACATAGCAAATAGACCTACCAACCTGAGCATAGTCGGCACACCGAGGTGCACCTCGTAACCCCATTAAAGTTAGTCACCCACCTCCAGAACCACCTAGTAGGAACCTGGGATAGTTCATGACTGTTGAGAAGGATGAGTTTTGGGGCGCTTAATCTTCGGCACATGACCAGTGGTGTCCTGAAATAACCCTATCTAGGTGTTATAGGGAATAAGAGAATGGGCACGCAAGGCCTGGCCCAGTGAACTCTCTGCCATAACCAGCAGATCCCTCACCAACTAAGGCACCTGTTCGACATCATCCCATGCATCAGGAGTGGGAAAAAACTCGTCATACATCTCACCAATTATTGGAAGCCCTCCCAATCGGTAGATGTCCCATAAACTAATGACAACTTCACCATGGGAAAGGTGGAAAGTACTAGTGCTTGAACACCAGTGACTGATCAAGTCATGAAGGATCAAAGATGGTGGGTACACATCAAACTGGGAGGCTCACACTAAGGAGTACAGATTGACTACTTCTAGTGACTCGAGAGATTCTTGGCAATGATGGTGGACCAGAAGGCCTAGGCCCAGTCATTCGTGACAATCCCACCAGACTGAAGATACCACCTAGGAATCCACCCCGCGTCAGGATCCACTCGAGCAAGGTTGATTATGTAGGGGTAACTCTTGAGGATGGCTTCTTGAGAGAAGTCTTGTGTGTATTGATCACTTTGGGTCCAGACAGAGCCTCTCAAAATGAAAGTGTCTTTCAAATCAGGATTAGATATTAGCTCCCCATATTGGGCGAGGTTCGCCTGAATACACTTCAGAGACCCTTCCAAGCAAGGTGACAGAAGACCTAAGAAGGTAGGGGGGATAGGGACGTCGTCTTGAAGACCAAATCCATAAAGTGGAAGACGATTTGATAGTGGATAACCTAGTATCTCAAGATAGATAATGTCCTTCAAGACACCATCGTCAGGAATGATGGACCAACTAGGGTCCTCTTTCATACTCTCCACTCTACGAATCATAGTTAGACGTCTCCTTGAACCAATCAAAAGAGGTTCGACAGCTGGCCTGGGTGAAGGGCGAGGGGGAACCATGTTTTCTCCCTGAATTATAAAAACACTAGACAAATGATTAGTCCGGAACAATAAAATCTGGACAAAAATACCAAGCATATGGAAAAAGAGTCGAGGAGCCTTCATGAAGAGGTCCGCAAGCAGGCCTCAAAATGTGGATTGCGATGACTTCATACTGCAAACCAACCCTATGTGGAAGAGGTCCGCGGTACTCTGGACCACAGAGGGTTGGCCAGAAAACCGTGAACCAGGTTGCTCCGTGGAATCTTAATCCCGGATTTAAATTATTAGGTTCAAAAGACTTAAGAAATTTTCAAAGTCTGGAAGGTTTCAGACTGCGGACCATCAAAACCGCCGAGCGAGTTCCTATGCGGCATGTCGTGACTTACTTTTTAATTAATTAAAATTGTTATTTAGCATCTAGGAGATTGGTCCGCAGGTGAAGGCAACCGCAAATGAGGAATGGTTTGCGGAAGTGGAAGCTGGTTTGTGGATGAGGCGTTTCGCGAAGGAACGAGAACGTGGAGACAAAAAAAGCAAGGGAGATCTAGTTTCGTGAAGAATTCGGTAAAAGACAAAGGAAGGGCCCCCATATTTATAGGCGTGGTCCCCTACCGGGTCCACCCCCCTACCGCAAACCATCCAAGTTTGAGGACCACTCTACATCGGAATGGCCTCCTCTTCCTTCCAATCGGACCCCATTCCAATGGGGGCATTTGTAGGGTCCTGAAAAATTCACAAAGGACAATGAGGATCCCATTTAATACAAGGGAGATTCCACCCAATTTCCCCCCCCCCCCAAAGAATTAGGGAAAATTGTGGAGAATACTCAAAATAGGGCACAAGCCGAACTGATATTCAAATCGGTCCAATGATAATGGTACGCGGCCGGTTCCATAAAGCACCCCCTCTGCGGACTACTACCATTCGCGGAACGGATGCGGAGATCCTCCGCGGGCGCGAAGCAGGATGGCCGCCGAGCTGGTCCACTGTCACGAACTGACCCAACCATGAACCACGTCAACCGGCCCAGGCCACATATGTTGTCGTTCATGGAATGGAGGTGGAACCCTGCGCGGCTGTGAAGCACTCCCAGTGCTAGTTTGGTTCGCGGGGGAGGTGCGTTCAATTACCCCCACGAGTTTCGGATTGACCAAGTCATCTGTAAACTGGGTTTCCGATCATGGGCCTCTACAAAAGGTTCAACATGACCAAAAATACATATCTTTACCCACTCTATAAAAGGAGATTGAGGGGGAAGAGCGGAGGGGGGAATTGTAGATCGATCAGATTTAGGTGGAAGAATTTCGAAGGAAGGAGCATAAGATTTCGCAAACAATGATGTTCCAGTTCACGAACCAGAACAGGTATGAAGCTGTAAGTGAATTAATAAGGAACCGAAAATGTATAACAACTTGGTGAATCGTGAACTTAAAATAACAAAGAAAAGAAGACCGCGAACCATGGACCCTCCGTAGATGCATCCCCCCACGAACCAGGGAGTTTATGCCTTTTTTCTGATTTGTCGTACCACGTAGCACCCTCCTATGCGGGCGGATCCCCGATCGATGAACCCCCGACCAGTATCGCCCTAAACCGCCGCTACTCGCATGGACCCCTCCGTGTACCAACCTGGTACGTGGGCTGAACCCGAAGCCATGAACCACACTGGTTCGTGGGATTCCCACCAGTCCGCGGACCACCCTGGTTCGTAGACAGCCTCTCCAGCCGCGTAGCACCTCCCTATGTGAAGGGCGCCACCACTTATACACCTGTGTGGCCCACTGGATCCTTCAGGGTTCACATTCCCCAAGCCAGATAAAATCCTTCCAATCCGGCCTGATCCTCTGCAGACCCCTCATTGGACCATTCATCGGCCCTGATTTGAGGCCTCCACCAGAGCCACCGAACCCGTGTGATGTAACCTTCAGGAGCATCAGTGTGCTGTTTTGAGTTCACATACCCACGGTAAGTGAGGGAGAAGGGGTTTCTCAGTCCCTTGTGTGGATTTCCGATGCATTCTTGGGTTCACATTCCAATGCTAATGCAGAGTCTGAGCCCGGGAGTCCCCTTTCTGCCCCTCCACTTGTTAGGACTGGGGCACTTCTCCCATCCATGGGGTGTGGAAAACTACCCATCAGAAGGAAGCCCCCATGCACCTCCGTACTTCCCCATGACCATGGTCAAGGAAGGACGTAGTGGGGAAGGGTGTTCTGTTCTTCTTTAGGGCCAAGTCCCCCTCTCGCTGCGATTTATCACCATGGGAATCCATCTCGGAGTAAGCCCCGAATTTTTGGGCTGCTCCATGCAAAATCCCCACTCCACTTCCCATGGACGCACCTTTCACGACGTGATCGTCTGGTCCCTGCTGCCTATTGTTTCTCACACCGAGCATGACTCATGTGGGCTTAGAGTAAGAATCGACCATGGAATCTTCTCATGGGATGCCTCAGAGCGTAAGCTCCACTCCATTCAAATTACGTGGACTTTGATTCCCCACCCTAGGGATACGTAGGAAGCCTCCAAGAGGTTCAAGCCCAATCACCATCGAACCCCCGGGTCCACATTCACATCGGTTCTCTGACACTGCCATCCGAACTACGTAGACTTTGATCCATGTCTCCTAGGCAGGGTACATAGGAAGCCTCCCTGAGGTTCAAGCCCAACAACCTGTCGATTCAACTATCTTCACGTCGGTTCACCGCACCAACCTTGGGAAGCCTGGAGCGTAAGTCCCATACCAAACTGAACTACGTGGATTCTGATTCTTCTCATGAGGATACGTAGGAAGCCCATATCACGGGTTTGATCCAAACTCTCAAGTCGTTATCTATACCCCCTAGATGACAATAAACTCCAGAGTGCCTGGTTACGAGGCTGTAAATCAGTGTCATCTCAGTGAGTCCAGACTCCTCCGGGTTATTAATCCAATGAGGGATGGTAAAACTCGGGCATAAATGATTCTGAACCCCTACGTCCAACTGACCATTTACAACTAGGAGTAATTCATGGATACTATGCTTGGGTATTAACCAAAGATTCGCGAACAAATGAATACATCTTAAATCTATAAGAGAGTCTTGGAACATGCAATAATTCCTTCCAAAAGGGTGCGATGAGCCCAACTTCCCATCCTCTCGACCAATGTGAGTTCTTAAGCATCGCTGGTCAAACCACCCAGTGAACACCTGCCTTTGGAAAGTAAGTCCACGTATTGCTGGATATGGAACCGTTGTGCATTTCTTGGTGAAAATGGTGCACCCGATATGAGTGATCAAGCAGAACCCAATCTTCTCTAATCAACCGTCGGGTAGTGCACATTTCTCCCCCACAACCTCATCATGCACCGCGAGACAACCATTATATATTATATACTAATTTTTCATTATATTAATTTCATAACCCAAAACCATCTCATCTTCCAACAAATAAAATATGAAATCGTCATTCATTTGTACAAAAGACTACCTCCTCACGAACCGATGTCATTCGTTTTCCATCATCGTCTCCCACATCTTGTTTTAACGATGGATTTATAATATATATATATATATATATGATAATTATAACATATTTATACTTATGGAGTTATTATATCCCAAATAACATTTTTAATTTACATTATGTGGGGGATATGATGATGTCACTTGTCTGAATGACTAACTACCACCTTGGGAAGCGATGTGTTTTGTTTTTAACTAACACTTTACATGGAAGATAATAAGGATAATGTTAATGAATATATGTGATATAAAGGTAAAAATAATAATATCCATGTTATATTTATCATTTTTGAAAGATAATATATCATTTTATTTATTACACTGAAAAATGATAATGTCGTTCGTGTACATGTGGACTACTGCCTCAACAAAGAGATGTGATTATTTATTTAATCCACACATTAAAAGAATGATATATATAAGTATTTTAAAATAAATAATTTTTTATTTATGATATTATGATAATAATTTTAAAATAAAATAATATATACCTACTTTCTATTATGATCATTGAAAAATGGAAATGTTACTCCTCCATATATACGACCTATCGTCTCCATGATCACAACATTGTTCATTTTTCATAACCATTTCCATGATTGGTTTTAAAAGAATAATATATGAATAAATATTACAATTATTTAATGATTATTATTGTGGATAATTTTCAAAAATAACCTCTTTGACCACAATTAACACACCGAAACCGTTTTAAACAATGAACCAAACATCCGCAAAACGTCCAATGTGGACTTAAATAATTAAGTATTAAAATATTTCATTATAAATAAATAAAATAAATTTTATATGTATGAGATGTAAAACCTGGAAGATTTTATTAATAAATCAAATAATGTATGTAATCTTATTATACAAGAGTTATTGGACATGCATGGGAGATTTAGACTCGAGGCATAGGTTTTTCTCATCTCACTTTTACTTGTGTGAAACATTTTTTATATTCACCGCATTTTTTGTGGTGTATATAATATCCATTTTACATGTAATATAATAAATCCATCATAAATAATGTTATTTGGAGTTTCTATTTGAATTATTTATTCCAATGGTACTCTACGTGAATGTTACCAACTGGTAAATAATTTCATAACTCAATTTCTTTTTACTGTGTCATATTACTTATTCAATATATTTTATTTTATCAGATTATGTGTGTAATGAATTCTAATTATATTATGTCATATATCAAATTTTTTAATATGTATTAACATTTGATAATCAGAATCATTTCATTTATTAATTCTAAGATCAATTGTATGATTTTTAAAGGGATTTCCATCTAACATTTATTTTCTATATGAAAATTTATATATTCCCCAATTGTTTATTTTAGGTTGTGTGTATACATAAATTGAATATATTTTATTATTATTATCCAGATAAATATGTCTATTTATATATCCATTTGAAAATCTCACTTTTATGGGGTTTATGGTTCAAAATATACCAAAGAGGTAAGTATTTTTGTCTCAATATACTTCTTTGAGACATATGTTATGCTATGAACCTATAATATTTTATGAGATGTATATACATAACCTTTTACAAGTTATATAATTAATTTATTTATTATGAAGATATTATAAGCTTCATTTATTGTTATTCTGTCAAGGGATTATGATTTAAAATTTCCAAAGTGGTAAGAGCTTCATGTAACAATCTCATCGATTATCATGATTCCTCTTAATTATTCTTCCAATTGAGAAATGTTTTAATACCTATATCAAAAAAACTCATTTAATTTATTCTAATATTTTTATTTCTATGTAATAAATGTTTCTGTTTATTTTCGTCTCATTATGTACTCATGATTTTAAAATAATTTTTTTAATTAAAATCTTTTTTATTTCTCTCTCCATTCGGAAAACACTTTTTCATCCAAAACCAAGTCGTCTAAAAATATTTTCAAAAATGTGTTTAACATTCCCAAAATGATATTTTTTATGAATTTTTTACCCATGTTTGTCTCTTTTCAATATTTTTAAAGAAGTCATCATTTTATTTCCCAAGTACTTCCATTTTTTATTTTTCTATAAATAATAATGGAATCGTTGTTTTAACATGTACATAATGAACATAATTTCCACCATCATGACCATTAATTTCTTTAAAACAACCATCACAAGTTTTATAGTTTATTTTTAATTAAAGTATTTTCAATTTGTTTTATTTTTTAAAAAAGTTTTCTACAAATAGGAAATTATATATATTTCAATATATGTTTTAAATTATTTTTAAAGATTCCTTAATAATTTTCAAGGAATATTTTAAAAGAAAATTATTTCAAAAAATTTTAATGAATTTTTAGTTTCAAAAATTGATTTAAAAAATAGTTATTTTCCTCAATAAATTTTGTAAATAATATTTTAAAAAAATTATCCATATATGATGATATCCATTGATGATTCTTATGCCTTACTAAGAATATTATCCAAGGATACCTTTATAATTATTTCTTTAGATGGGTTTTATTTTTTATGGCCTAAAGTTTATGAAACATATTTCTCTTCCACAGGTTAGTGCAATTTAAAAGATATTTTTATGGAACCTATTTCTCTTCCATGGATAAATCATGATTCAATGATATTTTTATGGAACCAATTTATTTTCTACAAGTTTTTCATATTTAAAAGACATTGTTATGAAACCCTTTTATAATCAATGAGATAATAATGTTTCATTGTGATTGTTATGAAACCTAGTTTTTTCCATTAGTTAATCATATTTCAATATATTGTTATGGAATCCATTCCTTTTAGACTCATTAATATTGTTCTAAATTTAATAAAGGTTATTTACATGATTTTATGATGAAATTAATGTGATATGTACTTTATTCATGATACTATTCTTGAAAATTGTTTTTAATGAATGGTGGATACCTTATAAACCATATATGGATGGTTTAGTTATAAACCATGGATGGTTGGTTATTTTATTAACCAAGGGTGGTTTATTAATTTATAAAACAAGGATGATTGGTTCTATTATAATATAAGGATGGGTGGTTCATTGATATCCCTCCAATGAATTGGGTACTCTAGAGGTGGAAGTTAACCATATTGTTTATTCCATTTTTAATTCCTTATTCCATGTATTCATGATTGATGATACAGGTATTGATGGGTATGAATATTCTAATTTTATGCTCATGCACATTGATTATGTCAACACACCCTTATTCTCTCCTTATTTTCACTAGTGACATTCAATTTTTAATGATTATGTTTACCCTTACTGCGCATTTGAGCTCAACCTTATTATGTTTCATTTTACTCAAGTTATCATGAATTATATTGAATGAATTATTTATATAATGGTTTAATATTCATGATGTTGATGTCATAGTATATAATATCAAAATATGGTTATAATGGGAAAGATACTCCCTTGAAATCTTCGGTGTTGTTTATGTAATAGTTTTTCCTAATTCTCTAAAAATATTAACCTAAAACAATCTTGAGAATATAAGTGACCGAATGTTTAACTTATGAAGTTTTATGTTTTATATAGTGAAAATTGGGTCACCTTCATCTTTATTTAATCTATGAATATAATGTTTATGTTTTTATCAACAGTTCCGAGAGTGCGGGTTCTAGGGCTGTTATACCCCCACTTCCCCTTAATAAATTACATCCTCCCAATTTTAATTTCCCATAACTAATGAAAGTAATTTATGGTATTCTTATCATATTTATAATTTGGGATATAACTTCTAATATGAAATCTAATGTACATCATTAGGTTATACTATGATGACTCTGATTTTCCATGTACTATTTTTTGATATTGTTTGGAAAATTTTCAAGACTAGGCGTATAGGTGACATGAAATTCTGAGGATTGATGTTCCTGGAATAAATTTATTAAATATATTAAATATAATAAATAACATGTGTTCTTATTTTTTATGAAAAATTGGAATAAATTATAAATGGGGTATGGATTATAAATGCAATTGCATCATTGAGTATAGAACTTGGGTTTTACCTTAGGTGTGATAAAAACTTTTTTGGAAGAGGATGTTTGTGGAATGGTTATCATGGTTGTAAAATGAATAAAATTATAAAATAAATTATTTTATTCAATCCATTGACACAAATACCTAATTATTTATTTTTTAAACACAATTTTTGAGTATTTTTCGGGTTAGACACATGACCAAGAAAACCAAGGATGGCCATTGGAGAGCATGGAGTATGATCTGTTAACAAAAGACAATTGGATTGAGGTTCCATGATCGGTGTGGAAGAGACTTGGAGGATCTTGACAATGATGATGACACATCCTTGTTCTTCATTAGTGATCAATCCAAAATCTATGTTGGGGTGTTTTTTATTTGGATTTCATCCCATTTTATGATTCCAACGATGAATGTGAACCAATCAAATGACAATTTGATTCATGGATCAGGTGTATTGTGAGTTCCAGTAAGATTACCTAGTAATTGGGATAAATAACTTTGTGAATATATATTGTTTCATAATTTTTCATTCTAATGGTAGTTAATTGAGGCCAACACAAAAAGTAGTCAAGGTTTTTTCATTATGGTTATAATTTTTAAAATTCTATCTTATTTCTTCATTAATCATGGGTGATGCATTGGCTCCTGGAATGATAAAATACAATAAATCAATCATTGAGCACTCATTTCTTAGCACAACCATTTGATCTCATATATCCGGGTTCAGAATGACATGAAGGTTGTGTGAAAATAGAATCCATAGTAAATTGGATTGTGTGGATACCCAATTCTTTTGTTCATCAATGAATGATGATTGATGATATTTGAAGAAATTTTCCAAATAGATTTGATGGATGATTTCGATTATTAGACAATGGAAAGGACGGTCCAATAATGCTCCTTGATTTTTGCTTGATGTGTGGCCGAATTGATCGTTAGATAAGTGAATGAGATGTGAAGAATCCAAATATTTATTTGTGGAAATTTTATAAGAACATGATGTATACAATGGAGTTATAAGACATGTAAGGATATTTTAGTGGATACTAGGGTTTCTACGTGAGGATAAGTATCAAACAACATGTGACCATATCACAAGACATTTGATCTATTTTTTTAACTTCCTGTGTACTTTAGAGGGTACACGAGAATGACCTGAGAGTACACAACCATCGACATGTGGTATAACCCTATATGGACATGGCCAAGAAAAGTCTACATGGGAATGGATGTGTACTAGGAAATCATATGATTTATATGGGTAGAGGAATGTTGTGTAATTCTAAATGGACTTGGACATGGGCCATTTACATAGGAAGGACTTGGGGCTAAAGAATCACACCATGTACATATAGTATATTTCATGTACTTCTTTAGAGATTTATTAGAACTCTTCTCCTTTGTATTATGGGAATATTTCTTTCAAGGTGTGTCCCATGTATTCTTTTTCTTGAGGGTTATTATGGAATCAGGTCCTACACATAGGATAGTGATCACTTCATCAAGAATTCAAGGATAGAGTTGTTGGAATCCTTCTATGAGGCCTGAAGTGACATCCTATATTATCTTTATTACTAAGGGGGTGTTCTTGTTATTTCCTTGAACAAAAATATGTAGGCACTAATAATCTACATAAAGGGTTAATAAAGATTTATTTTTTGGTATTACCCATGGCCTTGTGAGTGATCATCATTTGTGTATCTTGTCTCTTCAGACTTACAATGTATACTTCTAATGGAGAGACCCGATGAGAAATACCTCTCAGATGAATGTCATCAGTTCTATCTTACTCATGGGGTGTGTTCTTCTAGATTAGTGTTATGTGAAACATTCAAGATATAATCCTAGGCCAAAATTAAGGATGGGACTTTACCTTAAAACTGTGTGTCTTTGTTGATTATATCTGGATATTTTTGTAATATGTGTTGTAGACATATACATATGTAGAGATTAATTTTATTCATTTTTCATATTTTTTTTGGTTTTATGGTTTCCTACCATGTATTTTTATACTCACCCCTACATGGGATTTTCTCACATGAGTCATGTATTTTTTAGATGATCAAAATTTTGACAAATTCCCAGAGGGAATAGGACAAGGATGTTTTTAGTTAACTAAGCAGACCAAGGTGTATTCCTATAGTATCTTGACAATAGTACCAATATTTACATTAATGTTGGAAATGTTTTCAGACTTTATATGGTGGTCTTTTATTTAGTCCTCTTTACATTCAATTATTTCTTATTGTATTCTTTTTGTGTGATATGGGTGTATTGTTTCATGGTTTCTCAATTATTTTTAAATTTCACCATTGTATAGGATTGGAGGTGTGTGTGTGTGTAGGTGCTTAGGCTAAGGCCTACCATATTAGTGATATGCTAACTCATATCTCCAGTCCTGAGGTAGGCTTTGGGAGTCACAACATGGGATACATTGGGATGGTTCATGGCCGAGTGCTATTAGAGGAGTTGATTCTACCTTAATATCAAGTCTATAAGTTTGGTTTATGGAAACATTGTTAAGTATTTAAATTTCCTCTTTTACGCTAGGGATTCCATTTTTTTGCGGTATACAACATATCAATACACTATGACACTTATCACCTACCATTAAACTTAGTACATGATTACAATGGTTTCAGGTAAACAATGGAACATGCATCATATAGGAAAGGGTTAAGGTTTACATGTCCTTGATGAGTCATCTCTCAAGATATAATCACTGATAATAGTACATAATGTTTACTTTATTGATGAATTCATGGCATATGATAGCTAGGATTTAGCATCAGGATCACAAAGACGATCCTCTCAGTGATGAGGCATTGATATAGGGAAAAGTTGTATATGTGTTACCTCTAAGTGGTATACCATCTATACCACCACATGTTTACCAATGGATAGTACTTGTTATACTAGTAGATGAGGTGTGTATGCTGAGAAAAAATCAGAATTTCCACCAACTGTGACCCCTCAAGTCCCAATGGGAGACCTACTTACAGGTGGCTAAGGACTGTCTTGAGGAGGTGACATGAGTTTTCCGACCAGTTGGAACACTAGTAGATCATATGTATGTCTTGGTGAGGATCCTCCCCCATGTCTCTATGGGATGAGGGTGGGGTTTTGTGACCTAGTCATACAATGATTATAATCTATAATGGTTTGTCTCTGAGATTCATTTTAGAGAGGCATTATCTATAGTTATGATGAGGTATGTATGTTTCGATGAGTTTATACAACTTCAACCAGGTAACACGATAATATATGAGTGTTCATTGAGGTTCACTAACCACTCAAGTTACTCGAAGGATACAGTTTAGGATTAGTTTTTTATTGGGATAAGACCGTTGAAAAAAAGACTATGTTGGTATATTAGAGTTAAATTTAAACCTCAGTTCATTTCTACCTATGAAATGGTTTTAGAGATAGATTTTGTTGTTGAGATTTTTTCGACTGTCCAAACGTAGATGGTGGTTGATGAAAGTGGGAAAGTAGGAGCAGACACTTCGGTAGCTAGGAGCCTATGTCTATCTCAGGGACCTAGACATATGATAAAATTTTAAGAGGAGGCCCCAGGATAGAGGGATTATTGGTCATAACTCATGTGATGGGTCCTTTCAGACTGGGGATAGGTGGTGTTACTCATATGATTAAAGGGGACATATTGTACAAGATTGTTCGAACCACCGTGCGGCTGAATTAGAGACGATGGATGGGTCATTGAGGTAGAGGTAGTAGAAGAATAAGGTAGTTCCATAGGGACCCAAACATTTGATTTAATATGGTAAATAAGTTGTATGTGTTAGATAATTTGACATGTTATAACCACAATCCTTAGGTGTTCCACAACATGCTCGAGGAGCTAGATGACATGAGGGGGATAACTACAGAAAATTGAGGATTATGACCCAGAGACTTAGGGAATGGTTCATGATATGATCTATGACTTGCCTATGAAATCTAAATTACTACTAAACACAAGTTCTAGTCATCCCTTTATTTTGACCTATTTGGTTTGAGACATATATATTTAATTTTAGCCCTTGGTTAGGCCCTTTCACTTGGAGGCTCCTACTAGAGATGACTCAGCAATCACACACTTGTACAAATAGTGGGACCACACTCTTAGAGATGATATTTTCTCTTGGGATATATTTATAGAAACAATTATTCCTTATGATTTTATCTTAGGTATATACTATCTATCTACATTTAATTCCTAAATTAACTAATTTATGTGAAGGATGTGGTGTGTCCATAGTTATGGGACCAGGTTTTACTTTGGGGGTGAAAAGAAAACCTAGACTGTGTAAGATGGAATCATTCATAGGAGGGTGCAGCCAATTAATTTTTAGTTTTCAAACATGACCTTTGGTGAAGAGGATGTTATGAGTTTCCAGTTTCCTATAGTGGTGATGGAGTATGAGGACATCTTTCTAAAGGGAATTCTTGTCTTTCCACCCCACTAAGAGATATAATTATTCATTTATATACATCCCGATATGACATCAATATCTACTCCAATATATTAGATGCATACTTTATAGCTTCTCAAGCTAAGGGTGTAGTTGGAGGACTTGCTGGGGAAAGGATTTGTTAGACCCAGTGACTCACCATGGGCATCATAAGTTTTTCCACCAATATAAAGGATGTTAACATCAAGTTATGTATGGACTACCAGTTCTAGAACCCAGTGACTATGAAGAAAAAGTATCCACTACTAAGGATGTATTACCTCTCTGATAAGTTTATATGGTCATGATGGTTCTTGAAGGTTGTCCTTTGTTCAGGCTATCACTAATTGCGTGTATGGAATGATGGTATACCAAAAATGACATTCTAGTGTTTCTACAGTCACTATGAGTACTTGGATATTCTCTTATGCATGACTAACTCCCTAACAGTGCTCATGGTATACATGGAATGGAACTTATTATCCCTTTTTATACTAGTTAATGGTATTCTTAATAAATAACATCCTTGTACACTCAACGTCTATGGAGGAGCATGTGAGATGCTTAAGGATTCTTCAGTACATACTCTGAGAGAACCAACTTTATGGGAAGCTATTGAATTTCTAGTTATAGATACAAGAGTCCCACTTTCAAGGAAACTTTATCTCATCAAATGGTGTGGCAGTGGACATGAAGAAGGTAGAGTCAGTGTTAACATGGGATTCACCAATGAGCATGATGGGGGTGTGGATATTCCGTGTATTGGGAGGCTATTAATGAAGATTCATACTTGATTTCTCCAGTATATCAAATAACAAGACATATTTTACCAAAAGAGGAATATGTTTGTGTGGATAGATAGGACCCGACAGTATTTCCTCTAACTATTTAATTATATTTCATTTCATTACATGATACTAATAGAATATCTCTTATAATTTAGTTTCTTTTAAATAAGGTACATATTGTATGAAAACATTAAACATTCTTCTAATTCAACTTGATGAAACCTTAATGGCCTATTTTAATTTTTCTACATCACATATTTTGGGAAAATACATCAAACAAAAGGTTTGTGCATGATTACTAGTAATTTAATAATATATTTAGAGAAAAAACAATGTGATTATGAGATATATCAATAATAACATGAGGCATGGGTTCTAAAAGGCCACTCCCAGGGATTCCCTTTTCAAAAATAAAAAAAATAAGCACATGAGGCATGAAATAAATCATGAACAAGAGAAATAACATAATAAAATTAACATTAATAATACAATTGAAACATGGCTAAAACATATAAATAAAACATTAATAAGAATATCACCAAGGTGTCATAAATAAAATTACAAAGGTATCCAAAAACATGTCATATCTATAGATTAAATTATTTACCCAAATGCATTGGAGAGATATTAAGGAAAAACCTAAATATTTATTAATTTCATGTGAGAATCAGAGATCATAATAAATTATTTCATTAATAACCTATCGAAGATAAATAATGATTTTCTTAAAAAATAATGGCATACAAAAGATATTAAATACATGATCATTGCATCATTTTTAACCCATGAAAGGAAATGTGAGTTTCATATATATAAATCACAAAATCAAAAGGTAGTTTTAAAATATATTTGAGTTTAATTAAAAATAAAATTTGTTTTTGTATTCAAATAAAAAAAATATATAATTTCTCTTTTTAATTAGTGAAATTCTATAATCATGATAGGTATAAAACATAGTTTTAGAAAATGGTAAATTAAATAGTGACTGGGGACTACCAATATTAAAATAATCTTCTTATAGTAATGGGATAATATAAAGTATAAAAAATAAATTATTTAGGAAATTAGAAGACATACCACAGGAAAATGGAACTTGAATGGAAAAGAGAAGTTAATATTTCCCTTACCTTGAATATTTGTTCCTAATACTTGAGCATTGAACCTTGGGGGCTTGAGGGAACGTTGGGGGAATCCGTGGGAGGAAAAATCACCATAACATCATTAAGGATGGATTTTTAGTTAAAAGAAGTGAAAACATTGGTGGGTATTTATAGAAAAAGTGGATGAATTGTTTAATAATTTCTAAATATCGATATTAGAAAACTATATTGCAAAAAATGAAAAACTGTTGGATTACCTAACATAAAGTTTGAGTGATATTTCCAAATCCATGAGAAAAAAACTATTGGCTTACCCATGGTTTCTTCACATAGATTTTTAAATTTTTCTCACATTTTATGTTATTTTAATCCACCATAACTAAAAACCAAATTTTACACTTCTTTGGCATAGAAGAGTAAATATTACACAAAGGAGTGATTCTAAAAATAAAACTTTTTTTAGACTTTATCAAGTAAATTATAGTTGTTGAAATTCATTAAAATCTATTAAAATATATAATAATAATAAAATAAAATATTTTTGTTCTTTTATTTTGTTTAGTTAGTTATTACATCATTATAAAATAAATATGATGTCAAAAAATATACTTAAAACTTAAAACTATATATTTTTTTACTATTCAAGAAAAAGTATTTTAGAAAACTCTCATTAATTCATCCTAACATTATTTCAATGCGATGATTCCAAAAATAATGTTTATTTTTTCTATAATAATTCTCTAAATATGAGAAATTTAAATTTTAAATATATAAAACCATATTTAATTAAAAAGTTCATTTTTTAAGGCACAATCAAATTTCTAACACGTATAAAAAATTTCCTTGGCCATTATAAAATTATTTTATCATTTCTAATTTGGTGAGAGTAATTTCAAAGACTATTTTATTAAAAAAATATTATATAGAACACTTAAGTTTATTATAAAATTGTAAATATTTTGTATAAAAATAGAATTATGTTGCATTTGAGTTAAAAAATAAATTTATCATATCCATCATATATTTTATTAAGAAAAACTATTCATAAAATTGTATTCAAGGAATAAACAAATTATTTATACAATGGAATTTAAACTAAGGTGTTGAAATGTAACCCCTTATTAAACATACATACTCTATACAGGTAAGGTGTGTGATGGTGGTAGTTTCATGGGGTGGCTTAGATAACATCGATCAAGTGATAATATTTAATAATTTGTAATTCTCCCCTAGGAATTTTTTTCGATATTTACATATTAAAACTAAAATAGGGATTTGTCTAGGGAAAACCCTAATAGAAACACCTACCTCCTAATTTCTATCAAATTGGCTATAAACGACATGACTCAACTAGTTGAGGCCACAGATTCTCCATTATATATCAATTATCCTTTATCATTACTACTTATAAACACTAATTATAGTTGTAAAATTATCAACCAATGATATTGTGTCCAACTATCATATTGATCAACGTTCATATTAAAAAAAATTCATATAACAGTCAAATCCCAACAATCACATATCATTTTTTACATTTTAAATACCACTTTTTTATTTCACTAAAAAAATCACCACAAATTTCTCACTATGGTTTCATTTTCATTTCTTTTGATGTTGATTTATTTTCTAATATTTTGTAGGATTTATATTTATTTTTCTTTAAGGTCAATTATTCTAGTAGATTGGGGTGATCTAGACATTCCCAATTTAGTTGTTCTATTTTATATATTTCATCCAATTGTAATATTGTGCAATTTAATTGATTTGAGAGTTTACTATTGTAATGATCATTGTTAAATATATAATGTTTTGATGGTTTATCTTTATTTTTAACATGTATGATATTATATAATATGTAACAAACACTTATTTAACAAATAAATATCATTTAAAAAAGTCTGGGTTGTTATATTCTTTCCCCCTTAATAAATTTCATCTCTGAAATTTTAACTCATTTTCTCAGTTGTCAAAATTTGATGGTACTTATGTATCATTGTCTCCTCTATTTCCCACATCACTTATTCTTATTTATGATTCCCCATAACACTTTGATGAGGTTGGTAGATGTATTGAGTATAACCTTGTCTCTCCATCCCATGATATCCACTTGATTCTCCTCATATGAGTGGTCATGTTCCCATTGCACCACCTTTGGATTTAGTACATGTAAGGGATTAGGTATACACATCCTCATGAGAGATACATGGAATAAATCATGATCATGAGAAATATTTTGTGGATGTTCTTCCCGATATTCCAGTGCTCTTATGCAATCAAGGATTTCAAATGAGCCAATAAACCTAGGGATAAGCTTCCATTTCTTTCCAAGTTACAAAACTCTATTCCATGGTGATTTTTGATGGAAACAATTTTCCCCAAAATAAAACTATAGGTCTCTTCAATGACTGTCATCATTCCTCTTCTACCGACTCTGAGAAGCCTTTATATATTGATGAATGGCATGAACCTTTCTATTATATCATTCATAATATCGGGCCCAAGAAATTTACTCTCACCAACTTCATCCCAAAAAGTAGTATTTACACATCACCTTCCAAATATATCATTATATGGTTTCATTTGAGTACTCGAGTGGAAGTTGTGGTTGTATGAGAACTCAATCAATGGTATATTTTGATCCCATCCACCCTTAAATTCTATTTATCATATTCTCATCATTTCCTTAAGTTCCAGAATAGTTTTTTTCATATTGTATATCTTTTTCTAGTTGATTGGATCTTCTAAAATTCAATTCAGTATTTAGAGCATGTTGAAGACATATCTAAAAATTATCTATAAACCTTGGATCATTGTCATAAATGATAAAAAGTGCAACCTCATTTAACCTCACCACTTCCTTTTCATATATCTTGGAAAGTTGGACAAGAGAGAAATCTTCCCAAAAATAGTGATGAAATGGTGAGTCTTGGTTAGTTGATCCACTATAACCAATATCTCATTTTTCCCTTGGGATATTGTTGGGAGACCAGTGACAAATTCCATAGTGATATTATTCCACTTCCATGTTATTAGTGACAGTGATTCCAATATGCATTTATGAAGTTTTCACCCTTCCTTCACTTGCTCACATACTATACATTTTACAATGTAGCCAAAAATATCCTTTTTCATATTTTCTAACAAATAATGATCATTATGGTCCCTATACATTTTAGTTATTCAAGGATGTATAGATAATGTACAACTATTAGCTTCATCAATTTGCTTTTTTATCTCTAGGATAGATGGGAAACATAACCATGTATGAAATTTTAGTACAACATATTGATTAATATTTAACTAAATAAACATATCATTCATCACAAACTCTATCTTCTTTTGAAACAAAGGATATTTTCTTTGACCTATATTGATATTCTCTAGTAATAATGGTTGAGAAATCAATTTGGATAGGTTTTATGATGTCCCCTCCCTTATGATTCCCATTTCAAACCTTAATATCTCATTGATGAATGGATATCCTTGAATCCTCACAATTTCTAGAACAAATGGGTCTTTCCTACTTAATTCATAAGAAACATTTATTTTCTCTTTTATGGTGATAATGAATTGAATAGTTATAGAAATTAAGAAATACAAATCGTCTCCTTTGTCTCATGTTCAATTCATTTTCCATGAAAATACACTTTAATCATTAGTGATATATATATATATATCAAATTTATCCCCATAAAGATAATTCCTCCTTATTTTTAACACAAAGATAACCATAGGTAGCTCTAGGTTATGAGTTTGATAATTATTCTCATGAGGATTTAATTGTCGAGATGCATAAAAAATCACCTTTTCATTTTTGAAGTGGATTCACCCAATCCCCTTCAATGATGCATCACTATAAATAAAGAATCATTATTTGATGGAGGGTAGAGTCAACATAGGTGCAGTAACAAATATCTTCTTTTGTTATTGGAAATGTTCTTCACATTCATTTGTCTATATGAGATTAGGATCTTTTCTAGTGAACTTAGATAGTGGATTGGAATGCCATGAAAACTTTTTTGGAACCCTCCTATAATATACTACTAAACAATGAAACTATTAATATTAGTTTCTATTGTAGGTTAAGACCACTATTCTACAGACTTTGTCTTCCAAGATACAACTTAGATTCCTTCGTTGGTTATAATGTTGCTCAATAATGAAACTTGTTGTAAACAGAATTCACATTTGTTGAATTTTCCAAAAATATTCTCATTACTCAGAGTTCCAAAAAACCCTCATATGATCCTCATTCTCCTCACATCTCATTGAATATATTAGAATATCTTAAATAATAACTACCTTTAATTTTTAAAGGTAGTATTTAAAGACTCTATTCATTGAATCCAAAAATATAGTAGGAGTATTAATAAATCCTAAGGTAATAACTAAAAACTGATAAAGTCAATATCTTTTTTGGGATGAATTATTTGGAATATATTATTTCTTCACCTTCAATTAACAATCCACATATTGAAGATCAAACGCGAAGAATAATAGAGAAACATGATGCTGGTCAAATAAATCATGTACTCTTGGGTGGGGGTCCTTGTTCTTCTCTGTGATACCATTAATTTATTTATAATCAATCCATATCCATATTGACCCATCCTTCTTATTCACAAAGAGAATATGTGTTCCCCAATGAGAAACAATTGGTCTAATAAATCCATTCTCTAGAAGATCTTGAAGTTATTTATTTAATTCCTCTAACTCCATATCATTATTTCTATATGGGGTCTTTGATATCATTTTGGATCTATGTATGAGTTAATGGATAACTCTATATCTTTTTTTGGTGGAGGTCCAAGTAACTCTTTCGGAAATATGTCTATTTATTCTTGAACAGTGGGGAAATTCTCTATCTTTATACTTTCATTTCATTCATCCTCTTCATCGATCATCACTATAAATAATGCAATGAGAGGTGCTTCAATAAAATTACATGCCCATGATATCTCTCCATTGAAAATGATTATAGGTTGTGCATTCAAGACTACTAAAATTTCCTTTCTTCTATAATTGATCATAGAAACAAACATTGTGATCTATTCCACCCATAGTATAGTGTCGAATTCCACCATGGGAATGACTACTAGATTTTTTATGAGACTTCAATTTCCAAAGTTAACACTGAATTTTTTGTACACATTTGATTCTAGGATAATTCCTCCCAAATTATTTATTGATAACTCTACTTATAGATGTTCAAGTATTGGTTATATATTTTTTTAGGACATGGATTAAATTAAGGAATATGTAGAATTATAATCAAAAAAATTACTTATTAGCTTTGAGAGAATAATGAGCGTACCTTCAACCACATCATTCAAAGTCTCAACATTAGCCATCATGATAGAAAATGATAAACTTTTCTCACTTGGTGTATGCTTAGGTTAATGGTAGTTCCCATCAATTATCATATTATTTGGACATTGATTGGTAAAGTTCCCAAGCTATCCACACTTGAATAATTTAACTTCTAGATGGGCCACAACATCATCCCTTTTTCATTATTTTTTGAAAAGATAAGGATTCACCTCACTATAATAGTTTTGAGTTATATGGAGATCTCTTCCATAGTTGGAGCACTTTAAACTCCCAATAATGCAGTTCCTTGAATGATTCATCCCACATTTTTTGCATGTGGGATGTTTCATTTTTTTCTTCCTCTTCCGTGATCAATGTTCTTCCCTAATTTTTACTCTATTTCTCTCTTCTTCTCATTAGACATATGTGACCACTATGTCTCTCCAAACTCCCATTCAATCTTTATAGCACTCCACACTATATCCACATAACTTTCATATTTTCATTTTTTATATTCCTACAAATATGGTACTCATTCCACTGAATAATCCATAAACCTTTCCCTTAGGATCCATAATAAAGCTTGAGGTTTATCGAGAAAGTCTGGTAATTCTCATCACATAACTTCTGGCCTATTCATTTTTCGTTCATTTTAGTTTATCGAATCCCTTCACTATTTTTTCACTTTGAATGGGGGAAATATTAATTTAGAAATATTTACATGAACTATTTCCACTTAATATCATCGATCTCCCTTCTTTTATTTACGTTTTTAATTAATTTTAACCATTGATTAACTTCTCCCTCTAAGTGGTATACTACAAGGACGACATTAACTTTCTCCAAAAAAAGGAGTATAGAAGACATATTTCATACATATATTATTCATTGTTCAGCAATAAATGTTTCTGTAGATCCCCTTAAAGAAGGTGTTCATTGATGCATGAAGGACTCAACAGAAAGTAATTCCCTTTGAGGTGAATCTGGTCTCTCGACTTGATTCTAGTTATTTTTCATAACGCGAGTTAGTTGATTCACCATTATTCTGATGTTTTCCATTCCATATTCCACCGTAATTCTATTAGTTCATTGTACATTTCACTTATCATTTAATTGGTTCATCCAATTTCACATAATTTTTCTAAAAAAATAAAATTTTAGTGACAAAAAGGTTCTTTTTATTAATTATATAATTATAATAATATCTTAGGTCTTAAAGAATAATTATTAAATATTTTATTAATATATTTTATTAAAAATTACATTTTATATATATTTGTACTAATGTTTCATAAAAATATTATGATTAACCAAAAATATCTCCCAAGAGTGTCAAACCTTATATACAGCAAGGCCCATTATCAAGCACCTGTTCTTGTTTGAGTGTATCTTAAAGTGGTGGTTTTTGGTTTCACCCCTAGGTATATCTATTATAGATCCACATTTAATAATGGTATCTATATAGGGATGCATTTTTTTGGAAACCACTTACATAATACTTTCAAAAACACCAGGATGTTTTCCTATATCTAGAGTTTTACATAGGGTTATTCCTAAATTTTTCAATTCAGAAATTCAACAAATAACTAAATCTTCATTTTATACAAACTATGGAATCCCAATTTTTAGAATGTAACATTTCATTACACGGTACAAAAAAAGAGGACCTTTAAAGATAATTTTCATGGAAATAAGGTCCATAATACATGAAAATATAAAACATTCTTGTAATTCAACTTACTAACCCCTTCATTGGTTCACCATAAGTTACATTTATAGTATCTCATATCCTAAGGACATACATAAAAGAAAATGGTTGAGCATAAATCCTGGTAATTGAATAAGAAAGGGTGATAGAAAAAGAATGTGATCATGAGACATATCAATAAGAACATTAGTTTTAAAAACAAGTCATGAAAAACAGAGATAACATAATAATTTGAAGCAAAATAATAACATGGAAATATTTCTACAATATTTAAATGAATAATTAATAATCATGTCACCATGTTGTATCACCAATGTGTCATAAATGAAAATTAACAAGGTTATTCACCAAGGAATCATAAAACCTGTCATCTAAAGAGATTTAATTCTTCACCCAATTCATTGTAGAGAGATCAGGGAGAACTATAAATATGAATTTATTCCATGTGATCCACATATATCATATTAAATAATTTTATTAATAACCTACATAGGATAAAGAACAAGTTTCTTATCAAAATATTGGTATATAAAAGAGATTAAAGGCATGATCATTGCATCAATTTTAACCCACAAAAGGAAATGTGAGTTTTATATATGAAAATAACTAATTACAAAAGTAATTTTTAAATATTGTTTAATAAAAATTGAAAATAAAAGAGGGTTGGGTACTCAAATAAAAAAAATAGAATTTCCATTGTAAAATAGGGAAATTGGAGAGGCATGATGGGTATAAAACATGGTTTTAGAAAATGGTAAAATGAGAGGGGACAATGGTCTCTCATTCAAAAAAGACTCTTCTTATAGTAATGGGATAATATAATGCTGACAATATTTTTTTTTTGAAATTATGAGACATATCACATGAAAAGGGAATTTTAATGGAAAAGAGATGTGATGATTTCCCTTGTCTGGAAGTGTTATTCCTAAAACATAAGGATGAAACCTTGGGGATGGAGGAAAACTTGGAGGAATACTGGAGGGGATCACTAGAAATTCATGTATAATGGATTCAGAGTGAAGAAATGGTTAACTTGGTGGTTATTTATTGTAAAAGTGGAGGAATTGTTTAATAATTTCCAAATGTAGGTCTTGAAAACTAGGTTTTGGAAAATGAAAAAGCATTGTTTAACCCATGATTTTTTCTCATAGTTTTAGAATTTTGGTAAAATATTTATATTATTTTAATCCAATAGAACAAAACATAATTCTGTAATACTTATTTTGGCATGGAAGAGTAAATATTCCACAAAGTTATGTTTTTAAAATTCAAAATTTTCTTTTTAGACATTCGAAAGTAACTTATCATTTTGTAAATTTATTAAAATAAGTTAGAATAAATAATATTAATATCATATTATATTTTAGGTCTTGGATTTTATTTAATTACTTATTACATAATTATGAAAAAAAAATTATGTCATAAAATATACAGAAAAAACTAAAACTATATTTTTTACTATTCATGAAAAAATAATTCATTTTAGAAAATTATAATAAATTCACCCTAACCTAATTTAAAATTATGCTTTAAAATAAATAATTTTATTTTAGAATAATTCTATAAATATTAAAATTTTAAATTTTAAATATAAAAAATTATTTATTCAAAATAATGATTTTTATGGAATAATCATGTTTATGACACTTATAAAAAATTCCCTAGACCATTATAAATTTATTTTATCATTTATATTTATATTAGTTTGTTTTATAATATAATTTAATTAAAAAAATATAATTTATAATACATTAATATAATATAAAATTGTATATATTTTCAATAAAAATAAAATTATATTTCATTTGTATCTAAGAATCAATTTATCAAATTCAACATGTATTTTATCAAGAAATAATATTCTTAAAATTTAATTGATGGAATTATAATTTTATGTATACAAAGGAATTTACAATAATGGATGACCATGTAACCCTATATTAGACCCACATACTCCCTAAGCGTAAGATGTGTGATAGTCGTAATTTCATGTGGTGGCTCGGCTAGCATTGAATGAGTGGTAATATAAACTAATTTGAACCTCTTTGTGTGGAGATTTCATTCATTCTTCACATATTGAAGATAGTTTCATAAATAGTCTAGTGGAAGCCCCAATATAGATACGACCATACTAAGTTCTGAAAATTGGGCTTCAAAATGCACAAGTCTACTGGTTGAGGTCATTGATTTCCCATTCAGTGTCAATTATCCTTTATCATTTATACATGTAAAAAATAATTATAATGGTAAAATTATTAGAAAAGGGTATTATTTCCAATAATCATATTGGCCAATGGTTATATAATGTTCATATCCTAATGGTCACATTTCCCTTAAAACCATATATATACCACTTCATTATTTCAATCAAAAATTCACCAAAACTTTCTCCCTAAAGTCATATTTTCATTTCATAATATTTTGATTTGTTTTATAATATTTTTTTATTTATATATAATTTATAGTGGGAGAGGTTATTATATCATATTGGGGAGATCCATACACACCCATTTTATATATTCTATTTTATATTTTTTTGTAAAGTCGTAATTTCTCGAACTTTAATTTTTTTATAGCTGACTAATGAATTGAAAATTGATAAAGATATAAAATCTTATTGGTTTCTCTTTATTTTTTATTTTTATGTTCTTATAAAATATTTAAAAACATTTATTTAGGAATAAAATATCACTTAAATAATTTTAGGTCATTTTAAGAAGGCTTTTCAGGTGTTGAGGAAGAGGTTGACAAGGAATCCCATCTTTAAGATTTCCATGGGAGGGTTTCGATTACTTATTGTTCTATGATGCATCAGGAACATGGAATGGTTGTGTTCTGATGAAGAGGTAGGAGGTGGTTCCATATATTTCATGTTAGTTGAGCTTATATGAGCATAACCAGATGACCCACAATCTTGATTTAGTAGTGGTATTCTTCGCCCAAAAAAAGTGGAAACACTAACTGATGGGAGATTAGCTTATCATCTATTCTAACCACAAGATTCTCAAGTATATCTTCTCTAAAAAAGAACTCCAATTGAGATAGAGGTGGTGTCTCGAGTTCCACTAGGATTATGACTTGGAGATATTCTATACTCCTAAGAAGGTGAACAAGGTGAATGATTCTCTAAACATGAGATCTTGTTCACAGTTTATAAATGAGGCATCGAAGTAGTTGACATCATTAAAATTATACTTTATAGATAGATATGGAGTGTCTTACCTCCTATCAAAGGTTGTGACCCATCTAATTTTGTAGTGATTCAGGGATTCACAACTTGGGGATGTTAACTATGATACCCTAAGTACCTAGAAATCCACCAGACATACTCCTGATGGATTTTATAATGGTGGGGATCATGTCATCCTTCTTAGAAGATCCACGATGGTACTAGTGAAATTTAAGGAGGCGGTTCTAAGATATTTTCATACATATCATTTTTAGGTACATCTTGGTATGGAAAATATATACCATAACATCATATATCAGTTTTTGGTGGCTAGGGATGAAGAAGGGGAGTTGCATAGTCTGTCTCTAGATGTCTCACTTGTCTGTAAGTGAAGGCTGAGCACCAAGTTCTAGTGGGTTTTTCTCAATCCCTTGAGGTTCCAAAGAGTAAGTGGGATGGGATATACATGGAATTATTGATGGTATTACTATGTATATATAGGTTACACAATTCCATTTGGTTGATCATAGAACGACTCACCATGTTGACCCACTTCCATGCTATTCAAGAGAAGAATTTAGTAGAGATCATGGGATGAATCTATGTACAAGATTTATTTTTATTACATGAATGTCCATTGAATATCATTTAGGAATGTGATGTTCACTTCAGAACATGATTATGGAAGGGATTTCAAGAGTATTTTGGGACTCAGTTAACCTTGAGCACAATGTTTTACCCCCACACTGACTGAAGGACTAAGAGGAACATTCAGATTCTGGAGAAAATTCTATAAGATTACATATTAGACATTGATAGTAGTTAATATGGTCGACTAAAATTGGTGGAGTTTGTGTACAAAAAATAATCCATTACACCATCAGTATGAAATTATTCAAGGCTTTGTATGGGCGACTCGGTCGGTCACCACTTTGTTGGACTAACCCAAGAGAGTCAGCATTTGTGGGGAAAAAGTTGGTGTGAGGCACTACAGAGAAGTTTCATATCATCTAGGAGAAGATGAGGACTACACCGATCCATCATAAGACTTATGCTGATAGATGATGGAGGCATTTTGAGTTTGAGGAGGGAGATCTTTTGTTCTTATAAGTTTCAAAAAAATAAAGATTATAGAGATTTGTTTGGGGAAGAAATCTATCATCGATATTTATTACCCGTATCCAAATACTATGTATATTGGAGAGGTGGTGTAACTCATATATCTACTGCCACAATCAGACAAGGTACAAAGCATATTCCACATGTAGTGGCTAAGTTGGTATGTGTATGACTCATCACACTTTATCGATTGGGTTGAGCTAGACATCGATGATGGAGATGGCATTGCTGAGTACCCATTGGAGATCAAGTATCAATAAGAGAGGTTACTTTGTGGGAGAGATATTATTTTAGTTCTTTCCCTGTGGTATCACATGAATACTTAGTATTTCACCTAGGAGTTGGTGATTCATATTCATGATCAGTACCCACATATTTTTGTATAGAAACATTTTCTGGATTTTTAGGATGTAAATCCCCAAAGTGTGGAAAATGTAATGGATCACTTCTAAAAAATAAGGATCTATCCATGGTTTGTAACCTTGTCAATAGACCCAAAAAATGTGGCTATAAATATATAGACATTTTTTGAACTATAGAAATAAGTCTATAGCCACGGTTTCACCCATGGAAATAGGGATATTTCCATGGTTCAGAACTTTGTTAGCATCTTCACCCATGCAGATCTATAATGATGGTTTTCAAATAGTGGCTATAGTCTTTGGAATCCTAAAAAACCACACTGGATTCACCTAAAAACCCCACACTACATTCACCTCAATAAAAAAACCACGCTTCATTCACCTAAAAGACACCACACTGAATTCACCTAAAAAGGCCATGCTACATTCACCTAAAAACACCCCGCTACATTCACCTAAAATAAAACTCCATGTTGTATTCACCAAAGAAAAAAACATGTCGTATTTTCCTGTATGTATGAAACAAATGGAAAACAATTACAACTTAGGATAAAATAAAATAATTACATTCCCCTATATAAGATAAATAAACTAAGAATGTTTGAGAAATAAAAATAGTACCAATAATGGTAGAATTACCCTTTTCACTATCAAATGAAACTTAGTCCAAGGTGTATACCCTACCTATATTAGATGCATGTCCTTGACTCCAAGATCCTTGTATTAACAGAGGAACTGAATCTGAGGTCCCTATGGTAGTTGATAACCCCAATATCCTTAGACACATCTATTTCCATACCTCCAAGATATAATCATACCATCTATTTGAGTCCCCCTGACCAAGATCTCAAATCTTTCATATACAATAAAGTTGTACCTAAACCCATCTCAGACATCCTCAAACATATTAATTAAATAATCCCTATTATACCACATTCATTGAAATCCATCTGAAGTCTCATACATGTTCTGTATAAATTCCTAATTCTGCACCACTGATATCATATATTATGAACTCATCCTATAAAAGGAGTTAAAGAACCCCTTCACTAGAAAAACATTCTCTCGCTACCCTATCTTATCTCATCCAACCCAATTTTCCTTCTAATGGAAGAGGACATGAAAATACCACTACCAACTGATGGCATAATCATATACCACTAGTACCTTTACATTAGTCGTAATCATATAAAACATAATTATAACATTCATAGGTTAAATTATTTAGATGTCACCAATAAATTATTTGTGAAATAACTGAATATTTTATTTCTTCCATTTAATTAATTTAAAACAATATCAATAATATGAAATCAATAATATAATATTTAACCATAAATGCTTATTCATGATAAATGAATAAAAAGTTTTTTAAGTGTTGGTGGCTTTGATGAGAACCTCCAGGTCCCACCCTATAATGCCTCAAAAATCCCACAGGCTAGTTGCCATGAGACTCCCCGTGTTTTGTATCCTTACAGATACCTTTCTCTATATCCAACCCCTAATCCCTGCCAAATTCTCCACGATGTTGGTACCATCCATTCATGGACAGACACGAACCAATCTACAAAAGAAAAAGAAAAGAAACCAAATATTATTAACATAATGAAAACCAGAAAAAGAAAAATTCAAGTTTAGAGTCATACCCCAAAATAAATGGTGACTAATACAAAATTCCACCAGTATGGCAGTAGAGAGAAATAATATTACTTATTTTATTGAGGAGGAGACAGGTAGAGAGAGAATAGAAGGTATGGGTTACTATAGAGAAGTAAAAAAAAAGGCCACACCTTGATTCCACCAAAACAAATAAAGAGTAACAAATATATTTTTTCGACATGAGAAACATTCACACACATTAATATGTAACACTCACTAGGAAATGAAAAATAGAAAACAGTGAATAGAATAAAGAGGTAAATGGGATACCTATGTGTTACTCAATAAATTATATAATAATACATGTAGATACAAATAAATAACATTATTTAATATTGTGTATTACTAGTATGAACAATCATTGGGAATGTATCATGGATCATATCTAGACCATTCTATGAATTTTGAGGGACTATTAGAATCATTTTATTAGAAGGAAATGTAATATTTGTGAAAACTGAAAATCTAAGGGGTAGATAATTTTTTATCTTCACTTTTAATACGTTTGTATCCAAAATATATAAAAAATTCAAATGTTAGTGTTATCCAATGTATTATTTCATGTATAGGATTTTTACAATATTGCAGTATGTTTCCTTCAAGATAAATTCCCCACTCATTCCCAACTCAATATTTTATGAATTCCATGTCAAATCGTGCATATGTTCTCAAATAAAATCCAATTATTTAACCTATATCAATTACTCTATGTTCACCCTCCATAAAAAACAAGATCATCCCCCACCCCCTATACCCCACTAGATCCCCCCTACACCAGCCCCCTCACCCCCACCTGCACCCCAGCCCCATCACCACCACTCTCACCACCCCCATCCCCTAGCACCATCCCCTACCGCAACCCCCTACAACCCCTCACAATCCCCTCCCAGCCTCCCTCACCCTACGACCCCTACCCTTCCCCCCTGCACCAGCCCCCCCTCCCCCAGCACCAGCCCCCTACCCCCTACATCAGCACCCCCAAAACCAGTCACCCCTCCCCCTCCCCCACTTGCACCAAACTCCTGCCACCAGCCCCTATAGATGACTCCCCTCCCCCAGCCCCCTACTACAGTATCCACCTGATTCCCCTTCCTCCTACAGCATCCCCCCAGCCCCAAAAACATTTATTTTTAAAAAGAGAAACTAAACTATGGTATTTTTGGTATTGTATTTATATAAAACACTCAGGAATATATGTTTGAAATTCTAGATTAATGTGTTTTCCTATAGATAACAAGGAAATCCTACATTGAGTCATGTTAAATGGAAAATACCACAAAATAAGATAAGAAAATATCACATTATTCCAAAAGATAACTCATAATTGAAAAATAGTTTTGCAAGAAATATCTATTAACTATTTTATAGATTTATAATAAATAAAGTCAACCTCCAAGGTGATATTTGTCAATATGTGTTGGAGAAATGTGGTAAGTGGTGTTGAGGTACTATCATTGTATATATCAAATAAAATATGAGAAAGTCGAGTTACTTCTTCAATAGATTCCTGAATCCCTTAATTTTGATGATTTCTTGAGCTAATATTCTTGTAACATATAGGTTTTGATGGATAAATGAACACTATTTAGGTCATATTTCAAGGGAAAGGGAAGAGATGATCAAATGGGGAGGTTTATGACCTGATTTTAAAAGGATGTGGATAACATAGAGTTGCAAGGAAAGTTATAGAAGTTATAGTAACCATAAATGGAGAACCAATGAATGCCAACTGATGTATCAGTTGTAGGAATTCCTTTGGATGATTCTTAGAGAAAATTTGATGTATTTGAGGTGGAAAAAATTGAGAAAATAGGTTATTATTTGAATTTAGTAATTTTTTTACATTCTATACTTATTCTATAGTGCCTATGATTTTGATAGTTACTGGGTATGACTTTCTTCAGGATTCATAAGGAAATACACTAGCATAATACATTGTAAAGTCCATGAAAGGCTTTGCATCACATGATTTTTAGCATATGAATTGTTATATGTTCTCATAAAAATTTTCTTGACATCATAATTTTGATTATCTAGGCATTAGACATCCAAGTATAAATTTTTTAGAGTGATACTCTACGTGTAAGAATTTGATAAGCAGTGAAATACTTTACTTAAATCCTTATAATATATATATAGTGAGAATATGACATTGAGGATGAGCCGTATAACTTGTTCTTTAAATAAGATTTATAAATTTCAATACAAAATAGATTATTTGATATATTTATAATTCCATTATTCTCAAAATTCAACAATACAAAGAAACAGAAGTTGAAGACCTATTTATGTGGAGGTTTTGGAAGACCATAAAGAACAAGGACTAAGAGAGGTATTTGATACCAATTTGGAGGGCTTATTTGTGAGATACAACAATTATAATTAGTGAGATATTGGACTATGTAAGGTAGTATAAAGACACCCAATGTGATGTTGGATCGTATGGTGAGATTCCATTTATGTGTGGTTCATAGATATGTAGAGATAACAGAGACACTAAACAAAATTTATGGTGATAGATACATTAAAATTAACCAATAACTAAACCCAAGTTATTATAGGTGCGCTCCTTAGGGAGCCTTGGAAATAGGTATGAAAAGGCACAACCGGGGCACCTTGTCATGGGTGAGGTGAGGAAAGCTCGGTGAGGAGAACCAAATGTGAACTTAAGAGGCTCTAAGGTATTGAAATGGCATGCCCCCTGAAAAAATAGACCTCCTTTATAAAAACCAACAATGAAGAGTGTGGAAATCATAGATATAGATACAATAAATAGGGGTGATGGAGATTATGGGCAATGATATTGGGGGTGGAGGTGGAAATTATGGTACATACATGTGAGTGAAGATCAGGGGAAACAAAATTTAGGGTGGTGATGGAGATCGGGGAAAGACAATGAAGATCAAAGGTGGGTGAGGTTGATCAGTGGAAAACGTGGTGCACCACAAGAAATTGGTGTTAGTTTAATTAAATATAAAATTTAATATATTAATAAAAAATATAAAAAACTATAAAAACATCACTCAATGGAACCTCACTTCCATTATAACTGATAAAATATATTAATTTGTATTTTTTATTGAATTTAGGTTTTTTTAAATTTAATATTTTCATTAAAACTATATATAATTAATTATATGTGCAAGTGCCTTATTTGAGCCACATGTCATGCATCACGCCTCATTCCTAAGAGGTATTTGAACATTATTATGCAGTGTTCCTTTGACAACAATTAACTAAACAAAAACATGAATAAATTTCAAAATTAAGTTGCTCCTAGTGTAGTTAATACACATGGAATGTTTTATAAATATACATGGAAAGGGTAGTATTAATTTATAAAAGTGGTCATAGAATGTGTCAGAAAAATGGTATAGAAATGTTCATAGTTCAAAGAATCCTGATAGGATGAATTGAGAATAGTATAGTTCACTGAACCAAATTAATAGAGGCAAGGAATCATGAATTTATTAAACTAGAAAAATGAGTCACCTGAAGATTCGTATAATTTTAAATTATTTATGTTAATAAAAATCTTTAAATAGTGTTTATATGTTTATTTGGATGTTTATTTGTTTACTAAAATTAACATATAAACCATATGGAGTTTAAGGTATGTACTTTCTAATAAATATTACCATATAAGCTGAAAAAAATCAATAAAATTAACATATAAACACATATTTTCAATAAATAATTTAAAATAGAATCACTCAAACACCAATAACCAAAAATGGAGGAAATACTACCTGAATCTGGTTTCAAACTCACTACCTTTACGGGAAAGTGATAGAACTACTCTCATCATAGGAAACCACCTGCATAGAAATAATGGGAAATGAAATGAGATATAATGACTTCATATATATATGTGATCAGTGTGTCAATTGTACATGATTAATGATACATGAGTCCATAACCAACAATGAATAAAGAATATTCATATTGATATTTACATACCAATACCAAATTACATGATCATTAATAATAGATTTTTGTTCAAATTATATCCAATTTATTCAATACATACACCATGGAGTGGTATCATGACTCACCAGATAACACATAACACAACATGATGGATTTTACTACATCATGCCTTATACATTGATCCATATTTACAATAATCAAACATTTTCATGTATGAATCATAGGTTTTATTCAAATAATTGAAAATCATTTTTAAATGATTCCAATTATTTTGGATATTATTTTCATATAAACACCCACAAACATTAGGGGAAAACATTGTACCAAAATTTATCTTAATTATATTCCATATTGAATAACACTAAATTACCTAGTAGAATTTAAAAAAAATAAAATTCCTCAATCATTAATTTTATGAAAAGGGTATCCAATATAAAAACATTTTTTACTCAAGATATAAAAGGTTCTGTTTTGAACACAATAAAATAAACTCATATATCCAAATGAAAGTGTCCACCATAGGATATATCTATATACATCATTTGTATTCTTTTATAATTTTATTTTTAAGGTATTGAATAAAAATAGACATATAACTTTTTAATTCATTATATAACATCTAATATGTTATCAATTCTCGAAAATAGACTAAAAAATTTGAATAAAAAAGACACATGTCATTAATCTAAGTAGATCAGGACATCACATGTCATTAATCTATGTAGATTAGTACATCACATGTCACTCAACTAAGATGTGTTTAGTACATTGGTGAGAAAAAATTTCATTATCTTGAATGAAATATTATTTTCAAAATATGTGTTCTTTCTAGGGGGGATAAGGTGTTTGGTATCATTAGGTAGAAAATTTTTTATCTAAAAAATGGTGAAATACAAATAAAAATATGCAGTCAAAAAGGCTATTGGAGGTATATTTGAATGTTCTTGTCAAAATAAAGTGTGGAATTAGTGGAATACATCCATAATTTGGTACTTCAACTTATATCTTAAAAAAATCTTCCAATACAATATTAATTCAAGGAAAAGGTTAACAACAAAAATATAATCCAAAATGATTAAAGATCTAATACAATGAATGGTTTTTGGAAAAAGAATCAAAGAATTTAAAATCTTAATAGGATAGACATTGATATTAATTATTGATCCCATTATAGATATTTTCAAGATTATAGGGGGTGGGTGAATATATTGAAATACAATTTTCAAACAAAATGAATAATTTGAAGGAAAATAAGAATAAAGAATTTAAATATAAACAATAAATGAGATTTTAGTGTGAATATTGTATGAAAAAAATAACTAATACGAGTATACAAGTATTTTTATATTAGTTCCAATAAAAAAATATCCAATGTCAACACTTCACACCTCTCAACTCCTCTAAATAATGGTACACACTAAAAGTAATTTTCTTTAATATGTAAAGATAGTTTCTTACTATGTATAGTAAAACCTATCTTCCCACATCATACATAACAATAATTCATCAATGTGTAAGATTCAATACATGATACATAAAATTAATAAAATAATATACTAGGTTATTCAATGAATATGGTTAACATAAAAAGGTATGAACTAGATAAGTAAGGTACTTTACATAGTGAAAATTCTATCTTTTGGAATTTATGATAGAAATATAAAACTTATAAATTCTATAAATTTCTTAAATAAAAACTATATTATATAAGAGAGTAGTACTTTTTTCCTTACACCACACTTAGAAAAAATTCTCACTTTTCAAATATGACCCACAATGGTTCTCAAGGGGATCCTAGAAAAGCAATATTCATTTAATAACTAAAGAAATTAATAAACAACTATTGATTAGGGAAATATGAAAAATATCGAACAACCAACCTACCTTATAATGAAAACAATAAAGATGAAAACTAAGACAATAAATCCAACAACATCCCAAGAACATATCTCATGCAATGAAATATTAATAATTAATTATAAATAATTATAATTAATTATTAATAAAAAAATAGTAATAAATGCCTAAAAGATTATTGAGGTGCTTCCAAATTCTGAAACCACAACCAACTGTCCAAAATAGTCCCAAAATATACTCATGAAATTAATCTAGGAAAAATCCCTAACAAGAAACACTTTATTACCACGAAATTCTAATCAATTTAACTGAAAATTCAAAATAAATCCATTAAGCCTCATAAAATATCTAAAATGATGAATGATGGAAAGAATTATACATCACGAGACATATTATCTCTAAGCCACTTAATAACCAAGATTCCTAGTCAATTCCACCATGTTATGGTGGAATCAACACTGAAAACATTACTGGGAACCATTAAAATTAGATAGGATAGAATAATATTAATAATGATGGTAATAGATAAAAATTCCTACATCAAATCTCTTAATAACACACTTAAGAATACCTCCAAAACATGACAGGTCAAAGTAGAAGAGGAATGTGGGGATGTAGGGTGGCCATGTAGGAGGCATGCCAAAGGAGGATGTGGGGAGACTGCCTTCAATCAGCATTGGTGGGGAGGTGGGGTGATCATCACATCATCATCAGAGGATCATCCCAAGGTAGGAATACATTATAGGAGTAGAATGGTGGGAGTTTTGGTGGTAGTGTCGAGCTAGGAGGGTTGTGTGGAGTAGAGTAGAAAGGGAGGGAGGGGGATCGTGAGCGAGTAGGGACAAAAAGGGGTGGGGATCGCAAGTGAATAGGGAGAAACAGGAGTAATACCCCTAGTATTTTATAACCCATGGCCATATCATAACCTATATCCATAGTAATTTTAAACCTTTTCTATATAATCATGGATATATCCTCAATTTGTACTAGTTTACAATTTTCCATGTATATTTTTTTATATTTTATGGATTATTTTAAAGTACAGTTGTTGAGATGGCATGAGATTCTAAGGCCCGATGTTCCTAGAAAAAATGTTCTAAATATATTAAAAATAATAAGTATAACATTCACACAATCATCCAAAAAATTGGAAAAATCTAAACAGGGGCCCAGATTAGATATCTGAGGGCACTGTTGAGTTCACAATGTGGATTTTATCATAGAAACGACATATACTTTATCATTGCATGAAATTTTTTGAAAATTAATCACAATGATAGAATAAATAAAATAATTATATAAATAATTTAATTTAATCTATTGACCCATTGACCTAATTATTTTTCTTTTTAAACACGGTTATGATATATTTTCAGGGTTACCCACTTAACCTTGCAAACCAAGGAGAGTTTTAAATGATCGCAAAGGAAGATGTGTTGGAAAAAATCACTAGATCAAGGTTTTATAATCAGTGAGAAATAGAATAAGAGGATCTCTCCAACAAAAAATCCACATCCTTTTTATTCATAAATGATTGATCAAAAAATGAATTATGGTGATTCTTTATTTTTATTTAATTCTATTTGATGATTACAAAGATGAATTCGAAATAATAAAGTAATGAATTGTTTCATGGATCATGTGTATTGTGGGTGTGGTTTAGATTATTTGAGGATTGGGAGAATTGTCTTTGGGATTATTTGTTATCTATTCATTCATCATTATAACGAAAAAATATTGAGTCCAACATAAACATTGGAGGAGGTTTGTTCCTCATTGTTATGGTTTATGAATTTCTTGCCAAATCTACATTCATCATAGGAGATCCCTTGGAGTGTGGATCACTGAACTCCATAGAATCGATTGTTGAAAACCCATTTTTTTGGAACAATGATATGATATCATATATATGGGCTTTGAACAATGTAAAGGTAATGCGATGAAAGGTGTGGTAGTGGATCTAATAATGTGGATACCCATTTTTTCTGTTTTTCGGTTTATAATGATGAATGGAATTTGAATGAGATTTCCAAAAGGAATTGATTGATGATGTTCGATGAGTCAATTATGGAAAGGCTCAGATGATGAAACTCCTCCAATTCAGTACAAGGCATGGATAAATTGATGACTGGAGAAGTGAAAGGGACATGTGGAATCTAGATCTAGATTTCTAGAAATTTTAGAAGAACGCAATGTGTACAACAGAGCTATATTCCATGTGGGTACCATTAAGTGGAGGATATGGTTTTTTTAATATGATAAGTATCACATATAGTGTGACCCTATCACATGGTATGTGATTCCTTTTTATAGGTTTTGTGTGTACCTCAGAGGGTACACGCACATGACCTGTGAGTACATAGCCACATGCATGTTGTATACCCCTACACATACATGTCCATGCAAAGTATACATTAGAATAACCATGTACTGGGATATAGGATGAAATAAATGGGTAGAAGCATTCCATGTACTTCCACATTGACATAGGCATGGACTATTTACACGGGAAAGACCCTGGGCCAGTGGAGTACACCATGTACATATAGTACATATTGTGTACTTCCTTAGAGTTTCCTTAAAACTCGTTACCTCTGTGTCATGGAAAATTTTCATTCAGGGTGTATTCCATAAAACCATTTACATGATGGTTAATTTGGAATCACGAACCACAAATAGGATAATGATACCTTTAGTTGGAATTATTGTATAAAATTATTGGAATCCTTCTGTGAGGTCCAATGTGAGATCCTCTGTTGTCTTCATGACCTAGGTAGAGTTCCTGGTATTATTGTGGCAAAAAATACATGTTCATCGATCCTCTACATAGTATTTTAAACTATATTGAGGTTATGGTATTGCCCATGGACTTGGGAGTGATCCTCATCTATGTATCATATCAGTTCAGATGTACAATGTATACGTATAATGGACAGACCTAACGAGCACTACCTATTAGACTGACATCATCAGTGTTATCTGACTCATGTGGTGTGTTCTCCTAGATGAGTTCTATGTGGAACTTTCAAGTTATAGTCCATGGATGGAATTATGGTTGTGGATTTACCTTCAGTTCATGTGCCTTTTTTGAGTATATCTGGATATTCGTGTCATATGTGTTGTAAAAATATACCAATGTAGAGATAAATTTATTCTTTTCTTAAATTATTTTTGGTTTTATGGTTTCCAATAGGGCACTGTTATACTCACCCATGCACTATATTCTCATGCATGTGTCATGTCTTGTGCAGATAGTCGACCTTTTGAAAAAGTCACAAAGGGTCCAGGACCAAGTAGTGCTTTGTGAGCCGGACAAACCATGGTATGTTCTTGTAGTATATTGACAACAGTCACCATATTTACTTTCAAGTTGGACTTGTTTTTAGACTCTTTGGGGTTGGATTGTATTCAGGCCTGTTTACTTCCCATTACTTATGATCATACTCGGGTTGTGGGATATAGATGTATATATGCATGGCTGTTCAATTGTATTTATATTTCTGCATTATATGTGCTTGGATTTGTGTGTGTGTGTAGGAACATATGTTGAGGCCTCCCATGTTAGTGGTATTCCTTCTAGGCTCTATCCACCAGCCCCTAACCTATTGGATGAAATATTGGAGAGTCATGGCATGGTCCCCATTAGGACAGGTTGTGGTGTATACTAATTTATTCATCTTTCCTAAAACAATTACAGTCATACAATCAAGAACCCAATTATGCATATAACCTAAACATTTGTATCTATAAGTAATTAAACCATAGTTAAATCATATAAACCTTTTAAAATTAACACTTATTTGCGGACACTAGTTTATAATGTCACAAACCAATCTATATAAAAAATATATATAATAATCCAATAAATGAGTTAAATGAAACTAAATATATAATGAATTAATTATACATCTCATGGTTAGTAATACTTTCTAAATTATATTTTCAAAATCATTCAACCCTTTACTTCCTTGACATCAGGAATATAATAAATATAAAAGTTATTCTAACCACAATAATTTATTCTTCAATAGTTATCTCCAAAAAAATAACCTTTTCATAAAATCACTTTTCAAGGTTAATGATATCATTTAACATATGTTTCCTTTCCTTTAAAGTAACACTATTGATGAAAAAAACATAGATGGTTCACATAACCATTTTAAATTTTAGAAATACCATAATAAAATTGATAAATATCACTCACTAATGAAAATAGATATGATTAATTTCTATTATGGTGTTAAAATCACTGGATTATGTAAAAATAGGAAACTCGCTTTTTCTATAATTACAGTATTATACTAATATTCTCAAAATTTTAAGTATTATTACTTATTTAGTTATAACACATAGTAGTTTTTGGATATAAACCTTTCACAACTTCATCCCCACAATCTTGTTTCAACCAAATACTAAAAATTAAATGGTTGTGTAAATATCTAAAATAAACAGAGCTCAAGAATATGAAAGATCTATCCTAATATGACTTCTTCCTTTGAACCTTTATTTAACCCTATGATACATTAATTTCAACTCTTTTATATTTTTTATATCCAATAACTCTATTCATTTTACATAGTTGACTTTATTTTATTCATTATCATATTTCTTAACCTAATATCTTAAAGTAAATACTAATTAAACCCTTTATAATTGTTTGAAATGAGAATGTGATTGAAAAAAGAATATATCTGAGAGTTTCTATCTATGTGTGAAATTATGTGTCCTTTTAATGAACCAGGTTATGGCTAAGTAAATACCCTACACACCCTCTCTAGGGTTACTACCCCTATATACAACTATTGCAAAGCCTACATCCATATGACAGTATCCCCACATGGATCTATTTCTCAAAAAAAGACATAATCTCTCATTATTTTTTTTAATATTCTATACTATTTTAGGATTACCCATTGGACTTGTACATAGGGTTTTCACTAATGTTCTATTATCCTAATCTCCAAAAATAATTCAACACCACACTAATACAAACTATAGAAACCCAATTCGTAAGAATGTGATAATTCTTGGTTTATGACATAATTTCCCAAAAATAAAATCCAAGGATCTAGATTTATAGTGTACTTGGATGAATAGATACATAAATACATCATCTTAATCACAGAAATTACATATTTATTTAAAACTACACATAGTACAGCTGGCTCACATAGATCTTCTAAGACTACTTTTGATACGCATATGAAAATGTCATAAGGAAAAGTAGTGAACTATATAAACCAATAAGAGAATAAACATGTGAAAAAAGAATAACATTGGAGTTAATAGGTATAAAATTATATCATAAAGATAATGATCATAAGTATGAAAACATGGAATCTAGAAATGAAATCATGAGATCATGGAATCATAAGAATGTAAAAATATCATGAAACATGACATCGTAAACATATTTCAAGGATACCCTACAAGAAAACCTAACATAGGCTAACCACAATCATAATCTTTTTATAATATGGAAAACTTAAAACATAATATAGTGTGATTAAGAAAATCACATATTCACCATACATAATGTTCTTAGGCTAACCGCTCGAGCACCATACATGTAATATTATGAGAACTTAACTTTTCTCAATGGCTTGGAGGGCTATTTCATACCCTTCAATCAAAACATATTTTAACATTCATCATAATAAGTATAGGATTATATGATACAAAAAAGAAATATTAAATCCTACATAAATCATCATAAAGACAAAAACCATGAGAAGAAAGTGGGTTTTACAATCTTGTCATAAGGGATAACTAAAGGCTATATTGTTTCTGTTCCATAGAGATGATGGAATCAATTTATTTTGTATATTAATATTTTATTAAAATGAAACAAGTTCTTGAAAATGCGTAGTCATTTTTTAAATTAATTCTTAAAACTATTTGTAGAAGTAACAATAAAACCAACCACCTAGGTAATGAATTTTTTCAAAATGAAGGAATCTTTAAAAGAAGAAAAAGGTAAAAAATTTAAATAGACTAATTGAACTAAAATGTTTTTTCATGAAATAAATAATGGTTTTATAAAAACATTTTAGGTTAAAATAATTTGTGGGGGTGATAATATACATGGAATTGATCATATAGAAGTTCCCTTATATCTAGTTCACTTAAAAGAAAAAAATTATAATGGATCCAAAAATTAAACTTTCCTAAAAAAATAAATGTAATTTTAAAATATATATATATGTAAAGAGAACATATATATATACACACACATATATATAATACGTATATTATACTTTAGAATATTGTAAATAATTTGGGGTAGTATAATGAGAATGTGTAACCAAAATTTAATGAGGGTGGTTTGGACGATCCCTTGACTCATGTCTAAAATCACTATTCACTTGAACAAAACTTTATGAATAATTAAATTAATTTCATTAAATATATAACCAATACCATTATTCAACTAATTTAAATTATCTATGGTCCATTTTTTTTTCTTTTTTTACTTATTTTTAGTAGTTTTACTACAAAAAAATAGAAATTTAGTGACGTTTTTTTAAAAAAAATGCTAATTTTAATTTTTAGTGGCGTTTTCTGAAAATGTTTCTCATTTATCAAGGTTTTCTCATAATAGTCTCTAAATTAGAAACATTTCGTCAGAATAATTGCTAATTTAGTGATGTTTCCTCAAAATATTCACTAAATTAGCGAAGTTTCCTTTGAATAAATGCTAAATTAGCAATGTTTACTCAGAAGTGTCGCTAATTTAGAGAGATTTCCAAAGAAGAATCTCTAATTTAGCAATGTTTCCTTAGAAGCGTTGCTAAATTAGTGATGATTACTCAGGAGAGGGGATAAATTAGAGATTTTTCCTCATGAGAGTCTCAAAATTAGAAACTTTTCTTCATAATAATTTCTAAATTAGTGGCACTTTGAGGAAACATTGCTAAAAATATACATATTTGTATAGCTCATTTTCCTACATCGTTGAAAATATATATTTAGAGATATATATATATATATATATATCTTAATATGTATAAACATACACACATAAATATACATACATATATATATATAAATAAATAAATATGTTGATATATAGATAATTTCCCTACATCGATATAAGTATATATATATATATATAAATATGTATAAACAAAGACACACATATATAAAAATATATAAAAGAATATATATTTATATACATAAAAAAACACACTAATATATGAATATATATATGTTTATATATGTTTATATATATAAATATATTTATATATATAAACACATATGTATTTTAAATTTAGACAAATTTTTAAGAAAACATGTCTATTTTAGAGACATCTTTACCAATGTTTTACAACATGTCTAATTATATGTGTGTGTGTGTGTGTAAATTTATAGTTATAATAATATATATGTCCAAATATATGTTTATACACACATATATATAATATAAACAAATATATAGAATATAAAACATAAACATATATATACATATATAATATAAACACACACACACAAACACACCCAGATATATTTATAAACAAAAAAATATAAACCTATGAAATATATTTATATATGTATATATATATATATAATAAATGTAAACACACACATATATATACATAAATATAAATGTCTCTAAATTAGAAACACCTCATTTACCAACACTTTTACAAAGCATGGGTAAATGAATTAGAGAAGTTTTAAAACGCCGCTAAATAAGGTTTTTTTGTAGTTTATTTCTTCCAACATTTTATACTCTGAGTTGTTTGGTTATTTTCTTTAAAAAAACATTATATTTTTGGACTGTGTCCTATTTTTTTAAAATAACTTCATTTTATCCATAATTATGGATGATTATGTACATTAATATTCCATTAGGGTAATAGTTATATATTTTCAACATTTATCCCAAAATATCCAAATTGAGAAAGGTTCCTTGGTAAGTCTATTTAAGGAAATTATTTCTTCTGTTACTATTTATTATTTTTATTACATATATATTATAACATGTTTTAATTATAAAATATAAATTGTGTTAAAAACATCAATTTTAAATATTAAATATATTTTTTAATCTATCCATGTTAGACAGACATGAAAAACAAAATAAGTCATTCAAGGTTATAGTTAGCACATGTGCATAATGACGTTATCATTTTTTATCAATTATTTTGGAGAAAAGTATGAAATGGATAATACATTAGTGTAATAAAATTTAATTATATGGAGTTATCATACCTTTATGTATATATTTTACTTCAAGTATGTAGAAGATGAAATGAACATAGAAATGTTGGCTTGAGAGTATTACCTTACCCTAGTAAGTCTTATCTTGGGTATCTTCTAAAGAATCATTAACATTGCACAATGGTATGAAAAATATTTTAAAGGAGTGTTAACGGTGTATAGGAGAGACTAGGGAAGGTTTTTGTTTTATCGAAGGCTTTGGAATGACTTGGTAAACGAGGATCAGGTGGAATAAGTTTTTATGTGAAGAAAAGGACAACTTTTATAAAAACTCATTATTTATCAATAATATCACTCCATTATTCAAGGAAAAAGGCTTCAAAAATGGACATTAATGGTTTTGCGAAATATAAAAGTCTAAGCCTCCAACCATTATCGAATATAAATTATTTTATTCAGTTGTTTCATTATTTTTCATGATTTTAAACCACTTTTACTATAATTTACCTTTAACTTTTTATCTCCAATTTCACCATTGGAAACTAATTTCAATGAAAAAAATTAAAATTGAGAATATTTAATAATTTTAATATTAGAATTTTAAATTTATGAATCATTTTATAAAATAAAATATCTATTTTCTAGATAAATTAATTTATTATCAGTGCACAACGTGTAAAACCCCGTATATTGAAAAAAGTGAAATTTTCAACATGATTTATTTTTTATTGAAAACAATTATCAATATTATTGATTATAATGATATTAAAAATATTATTATTTTTAAAAATTATTTATATTCAATTAAAATAAATCCAAAACCTAATTTCCCATGAGTATATTTAATTAATGAAATATACGACAAGTAATTTTCATAAGATATTTCTTGATTTCTAAAATGGTATTCATGGGTTTTATAAATTTAAAATAGTAGTTTTAATTTATTTATTTTGATTTATATTTGTATATATATTTATTATATAACATTTTAAAAAATATATGTTATATAAATGTGAAAATATTTGCAGAATCATTATTTTTTATTATTCAACTAAAATCATTTATTTTATGAAATTATACAAAATTACTCCTAAAATAATTTTTATATAACAAATTAAAATGTAAAGTTTATTTGATAAAATTTTAATTATAAAGTTTTTTTATTTATCTTTAAAATTAAAAATACAAATTATAAACAAAATATATTTTATTGAAAAAGCTATTGTTTTTAATCATTATATCTTCTTAACATTATTTAAAATAAATTTATAATTTATGTGTTGTTAATATAATAGTTCATATGTAATAATATTTTAAAATAATATTTTTAATTTACTAGGTAAAAATGTATATTACTAATAAAACCACTCTTTCAAAATTAAAATGAATTTTACAATAAATATGATTTAATAAAAAATATTAATAAGTTATTTGGATTATTAAATTTAATATTTATACTCTATTGATATTGAAAGAACTATTTAAATTTTATATATAAATCATATAAAATAATAATAATAATAATAATATTTATACCTAAAATGTATATATATATATTAGTAATATTTTAATATCATTTTTTTATTTAATTGTGAGCTATATGTTTTTAACAATATAAAAATTTTATAGACCAATTTGATATATGTCAAATGACCATATTTTCAATGACCATATTTATACTAACTCTATTTCTTCCATATATACAGACATACTAAATCATTTGTTCATTCCACTCTCACTTTATAAGGCACAATTTTTATTTCATATAATAGTTTTTTCATAGTGCATTTCCCTCTATGGTGATCGTCTTCATTATATGTTTTATTTGGCTATTAGTGATCCTCAAGGTTGAAGATGATCAAGGGGATTTACAACTGATGAATATTTTATTATTTTTATTCAATTATACCCTTTTTCACTTTAAATAGGTGTATTTTATCAATCTTGATTAATAACCCATCGCTTGAAATACTTAGTTTTAGGAAATTTTGTTATAGTGTTCCAATTATGAATGAATAATTTTTCTTTAGTTTGGTTCATATATTTTTGGAGAAATTTTCTAATCATGTTTCAATCCGTTTTAAAGAATATGTATTCATTTTTTAAAATTACAGAAATAATAATAATATTATTATTATTATTAAAAAAAATAAGAACAATAATAATCATCATCACTATAATGATAATAGTAATAATGGATCCTAAAACCTAGGTTTTTACAATAACGATAGAATAAGGGATGTTATTCGAAGTCCACTATGATATGTAATGATGGTGGTCAGCTAAAGACTACTATGTTATGGGAAGGTGGTAAATCAAGCCTATTTTTATGTGAATGTCTTAGTTGTCATCATTGACATATGTTATGATTTTTATACTTATGTATGTTCTATATTCATTTATTGTAAATGTTCCTATCTTATGTTGTCATGGATCATGATTATTGACTAATTATTTACACTCCTATAACTCATGTCTTATGTTGTACTAAAATCCTTATGCCATAATTCAGTTTTTATCATCTAGGTTTTATTGGGAATTAATTTCTTATGTTATATCCATGAACCATTCTTGGGTTGTCATTACTATATGCTTATTTTATTCTCAAATATTATATTTGATAAATATCTCCTATGTTCACCCTTATTTAATATTTATTCTCACCATTTTTATTTTTTTCATTCCCTATATTAAAAAGGTGATTATTATGTATGATATGTATTAACGATATCATATGGGAATACTCTTTTTGGGATATGTTTAATGTGTTTTAAATAATATGTTTATGTAAAAAATCTTCAATAACACTAACATTTAGTTTCTAGGGTGTGATTTGTTGTTATTTTAAATGAATATTCATATAAAATGATACACTATGTATATATGAAATTCTTATTAAACCTCTATTGTTTGTCTAGTGATACTCATTTATTAAATATAATCATTGTATGCGATTATCATATCACATCTCTATTAATATGATTTACCTCAAATCATTGGCCAAAGATTCAAAATGAGGGAGTTCCCTTAAATTAGGATTGACTCATTTCAAAATAATTATGACATCTATATTTCATATTGTTAACAACTTCTGAATTGACACACCATCGATGTATTCTCCTTGGGCTAGCCCTTTGCAGTTAACCAAGAAAATTATGTGTGTCATTTTTTAAATTTTTTATCCATATATCATATGTGTTCTTTAGTTTTTATAATTTTGTATTTATTTTCTAGCATGATAATAAAATATTATGAAAATAAGAAGAATTGAACCCCATAATTCACCTTCCCCATCTTAGGGTGTATTGAGCCTTTGGTTGGAACATTCTAATAAATGAAAAACAATTATGAGAAACATTTTTCACTTATAATCAGTAAAAACATATAATATTATTATAATATATGTTTTAGAAGAACTGAAAATCAAATTGAGAAATATTCCTCGTCAAAGTCAAACCATATAAAAAATCATTGTGTGTTGTGCATATTTTCATTTCCATTACTTATAATATGAGATAGTTTTTAAATAAAACTAGATAATGACCCTAAGGTGTCAAATATTTTTATTTATAAAATAATTCATAAAACAATGTACCATTAATTCACTAACCTCCCCCACATTGGTATATAAATTAACAATGGACCTTCAACTACTATCAGAGGTGTCTAGGTTCCTTCTGATATACTATACACTAAGAGGTGGTTAATAGGGAATATGAATTCTATTAATAGAAAAGTTAAAATGATATTATATAGAAATAAATTTCATGTGTGGAAGAATATGTTGAACCCCTATATTATATAACAAGGCCTTGAAATAAGTGATGTTGTGAAAATGTGTTTTATCACCTCTTAAAATATATTTTAACATTATCTGTGAATATAATAAAATGTTTAAAGTAGATAGAAAATATAGAAATCATATTATATCATCCTTTTTTGAAAACTTTTACAAAAATTTAATGAGGCTCTAGATAGAGAAATAAATACATGTAAAGTTAGAGGATATGCATAAGGGTAATATTGAAATTAATGAATCTTAACAAAAAATATAGAGAGTTAAATATAAATACATAATAATGGTTGAATATGATATAATTGATGAATATTTAACTAGTGTGAATGAGATATTGATTCATGAAATGGACCTTAGAGATACTTTGGAAGACTCAAACATAATCAATAATTTATTGAGAAATTTTTTATTTAGGTTTGATCCAAAAATTACTTTACTAGAAGAAAAAATATAACTTATCTCTTGATGAATTTTAGAACAAACTCCTCAATTATGATATGTGTAAGCCTATCATTTTATATAAAAATTCCAAGGTGTAAATAGAATTCAAATACTTTAAGAAACTCAATATTATGGAGGAGAAAATTAATTACTTCAGGGAATTACATGTTGATGTGAAAATTGATGAAGAAAAATAGAAGATAATGTGACTTGACCATAAAAAATTAAATATATAAAGGGTAATTATAAAATAATAATCCCCTAAAAATTCATTATGTGTTGTTCAATTTGCTACTTTTTAGTTCATTTCCAATAAAATGAGTGTATGTAATGTGAAGATAATGGGGATTAAGAATGAACCTAAGGAATGAAATGATGGAAAATCTCAATAGATACTAGGAAGTGTGGTGAGAATATAGAAAATTTTCAAAGAAGAAGTGTGATGAGTAAGTAAAATGATGAATTACCCACTTTAACTAGTTATTATGAAGAATAATGTGTTATAAATGTGGGTAACATCATAGAAAATATTGAAAAACATGAATAAATTTTGAGTAATTAAGAAGAAAGAGAAGAAATCTATGTCAGAAAAATGATTAAAGCCAATATTTATGTGTTTCATGAGAGGAACAAACAATAAGAAAAAAAAATTAAATCTTTTAATAAAGAAGTTGTGACATCAATGAAATATAAATAGAAATTACACACCAACAAAAAATTTCTTTTAATGACTTCAAGCTTGTAAAATTAGAACTTATTGAAGGAGAAAAAATGGGTGAAGAATGTAAGAATAAAATTTATGTTAGGGATGAAGAAATAAAAATAAAATGGAAAAGTCCTAAGGAAGATAACTTCAAAGGAAAAATGAAAGTGTTATATGATAATTCTATTAAAATATATGTATAGTCCTCATAAAATGTTGAGGAATGTGATGTATAATATTATATAAATATTGTAGTTGTATCCTTTAAAAATAAAAAATTTATTTCATATAGTCATGCTAGTACTAAATTCCTATCACAAAATCCAAGGTTGAGAAGAGATTTGATAATTTCAGTTATACAGAAAAAAAACATCTAAGAACCATGAAAGGGAAAAATTCCCTAAAACCAAAGTAAATGCAATCAATAAATATTCCAGTTCTATAGGTTGCATTTTAAAAATATGCTCAATGGCTTCATGGAATAACTTTTTTTAGGCTAAAATTGATGTTGTAGAGTATTTTAGAATAAATCAAATGTTTACTTCTATAACAAGTCTTTTATAAAGTTTTATATTAGGAATCAATTAATTATCATATTTCAAGTTATTGGAGAGAGAAGGCCTATAGAGAATAAACTACCGAAAAATAGTTTCACATAAAAAACATATTTTAATCGATGGATAAGATCTATGTAATGTGTGATCCATTGGAAAACAGAACTGAAGAATGTAGGACCCTGATTCGAGGAAAAAATCAACAATATATTGAAAGTAAGAAATCAAAAAAATATAATATAAAAAAATAATTTCATGTTGAAGTGGTTGTCCAATATAGTAAAAAGAGAAATATAGGGATTATTAGAAGGTACTTCTAATAAAAAATTACTATAAATTCCAATATATTAAATAAAATGGAATAATACAATAGTGGTTCTATAACATCTGGAAATTAAATCTCTTTGAGGATCAAAGTAATTAGATCATTTGGAATTGATCCTTAATAGTTGAAAATAGAAGACGTAATATCTATTGATAGGATCAAACAAAAATTCAAAAGTTTGAGTAAGATCTATTATGAAATAAATGAATTTATTTTTAAAATAAGAACATTCATCATTAAGGGAATAAAATAAATAATGATTATTACAAAAGGTAAAAGAATAAGTGGGGATCTATTTCAGATTATAGATCCAAGAAATTCATGTTACCTTAGTGGAAAATAATAAAATAATATTTGGTATAGGAGACTTTTATATCTTCACTAGACTATTTTGAGAAAAAAATTAAATTAAATGGTGTGAGAGATCAGACCCAATTATGAAAAGATAGAGATATTTTTTTGCATCTTGTAAAAAGGGGGAGATAATAAAATTATGACATAATAGTGTAGAAATAAAAGTAGCAATGACACTTGAATTGACCCACCCATATTTATAAAGAAAAATGATTCATAAATACACTATAGATTTATTATACTTAATCACATTTATTGATTATTTTATAGGAACAAATAATATTTTATTTATAGAACATAATTCATAGGATGAGGATATATTAAAAAAATTAAAATTCAAGCTGACAATGAGATGGGAATTCCCAAAAAAAATCAGAATAAAATATGTATTAAGTTTATTGGTAGTGATTTTGAATCTTATATTTCTAAACATGGAATTAATAACCAATACAGTACTCCATACACTCCCCAATATAATTTTTTACTGGATTAAATGAATAAAATTATTGTGGAAATGGGATGAACAATGCTTTCAAATTCCAAAAATTCAAAAAAAACTCAAGAGAGATGTTGTGTGAGCATATATTCATATTTAGAAATTGTTTTTTCTAATATATTATTTTTCAACTTACTTGTAATGAAATTTATTACAAAACAAATCCAAATATTTATAGTGATTTAATATAATCATACATAAATAATGCATTAATTTCATGCTTTAATTAATACATTTCACAAACTTCCACGCGAACCAAGGACCAAAATATTTGGGGCCTTAGATAATAAATATATAATAATATTATTTCAATACTCTTTTGAAAATTTATCTAAAACTATTCTCTTTTATTCCCTCATTTATACATCTCAAATAACATAATCAACTTCATAACCTTGGAATAGAAACCTAAGAAGGGGTGTACTCGAATTATCATAAAGGGAAACATGCCAAAAATTTATAATGGTTAGATATTAAATATGAGGGAGACATGAGTAAGGGATTAATATCATATAAAAATATCATGAGATCACAAGTAATAAAAAATTATTGATCATTAAGTATCAATACATTAGAACAAAAAACCAAATAAAGGTCATCCAAAAAAGTATTATGAATATATAACAGACTAGAATTCAATACATAAGAAAGTATAATATCTTTAAAACATTTAAAATATAAAACATTAAATATATTTTAAAAATAAGACACATTTTAGATATGTAGTGTAACGAACATAATGAAATAAAAACATTGTGAACAAATCCAAGTACGGTCATCCTTTAATTTTGTGAAAAAATATGTGTATATCCACACTCTATTTTGTGATAAAATCCATGTATATCCACACATCATCATCTCGCAAAATATAAAATTATGGCCAAGGTATTGGAAGGTGATATGTGTCTCCACCCATCATCATCAATACATATGTATTCCAATAAAAATAAAATCATTCATCTTATCATAAACATCCCATGGGAAGAAAAATGGGTTTCATAACTTTTGAAAATGGTATCACATAAAAAACTAATATCATTAAATAATAAAAATATTATCATTTAAAAATAAAATATATCTGGTTATTTATAAACTATTACATTATTAGGTATTAAACCTTCAAAAATTAAAGAGAAATCACAAAAATAATTTCTACAAAAAACTTTATTTATATCATCTAAAAAGGATGTGATTTTTTAGAAACATTCCACAAAACCATTTTTACATAATGAAGAGTAAAAATATTAAATATTTTTAAAAAAAATCAATAATGTGACCTTGAAATAAAAAAAAATCATATTTCAAAATTTGAGGTATAAGGGAATAATATATGATCATTGAATGGAAACCCCATTGAAATTTTTGAAAAAATGACATCATTGAATACATGCATCATTAAAAATATATAAAAACAAGGTTTTAAAATAATGGAAATATAAGTATAATTAGTGATAAAAATTTATTTTCTTATAGGGAAAGGATAACATTTGAAGTATGAAAATGTGGATATTGAGGAAAAATCCATTAAATGAGACAAGAATTATTCTCAACAAAATTTCATTTCCATGAAAATTAACATTTATCAAGGATGAATACTTTGGTGTAAAACATTATTTCCCCATATAATAAAATGAAAATATAGTATAAAATTAACATAATTTATATATTATCATACTCAAAAAGGTTTTTGTCAAATATATGTGATTATGAACAAAGGGAAGGTATTGAGTCACAAAAACACTTAAACATTAGTCTGTATTAGTCTAATGCACTCTAACCTCCTATATAAAGGAAAAATATATATTAATAACCAATTAAAGAACCTTATTTATTTATATATATTTAATAAAATCCATTTATAATTAGTCAATAAACTTTTATTAGTCATTTATCTTATATTTTCAAAATTTGGTTCCATAAATGTTGATCATTTTGAACTAGTTTTGTAATGGTGGTGTTGTAATTAATTACTCAAAAATTTCATCATTACTAGACCATACTAGGTACTAGAATATATGCTTTAAAATAATTTATTAATATGAAATTTCATTTCAAAAGTTTTTTGGAAATGTTTTGTGATGACAAAAATGAAGACTTGATTGTTATGTTGAGTTTAATGAAAAAGTGATATTTTAAATACATCATTAGGTATTGATATTATCACTATATAATCATTAGTAAATATATAATAAATTATTATTATTATTTTTACCAAAATATAACATCCCTTAATCATCCACGATGAAGACATCATAACATCACTCATGTTGGTCATAAAAATGACCTAAATAAGAGTGTAATACTAATTGAATGAGTAAGAGAACATTATTATTCAATGTTTATATATTTTTTATAGAATATTAATCATGTAATAATTATCATATATATTCATTAAACTCATTCTTATAACTATACACGACTGGTGGTTATGAAAATAGCAATTTTTGTTCGTGGAAGTGGCAATTTTCCCATATGCATGATTAACGATCCCATTTCCCAATGTATGGATGGAATGAGACTGTGTGTAAAATGATTATTTCAGTATTTTATTTTTCACATATAAAACCTATTTATTCCTGAATTTTATCCTTGAAACCATCCTTTAGATATGATGATGGAAAAAATGACATCACGTCACAAAGGTGGTATTCTGCACATTCACGTGATCAATGTTATTTTTTTTCTTAGTGGATAGAAAGTATTGAATATTTAATTTTAAAATAATTTAAGTATGATACATATTTAATTATATTACTATTGTAATAAATTATTTTAGTTTTTATTTTTATAAAATAGAAAACTAAGGGATGGTTATACTCATGTGGAAGCTTGAGTTTTCTCTTGGAAAACACTGTAAAAGTGAAGGAAATAAGAAAAATTTGGGTGTCCAAAAGCTTTTATAGGTGGGGGGAAATTATAGGTGAAGAAAATGGTATATCTTAAACATGTAATTCTAAATATTAGTGTATCATGAATTATTTTAAGGTTTATCCTTTTCTAAGAGAACAAAAGGTAACTTTTGGAAATAGAAATCAATTTTTAATAATTAAATTACATTATTAAAGGGTTAATGGCTCAAAAGTGGAAAAATAAGGGGTTTGGGAGAATATAATGTAAAATGTACTCCCATAAATTCATTTTGAGATACGTTTTTAGTTATTTAAAGATTTTTTTACTTTTAAAATTTCTCCCAAATTAAATTTTACCTTGGTAATTAATTTTAAACCTCACTAATAAGCATTATTATCAAAAAATTATGATTGAAACCATATACCTAATTTAAACAAATTTATTTAAAAATATAAAATCGTTTTAACACATAAAACTTTCAAAATTACTAAAAAGTTGATTTTAAAATAAACACAACAAATTGTATAATAATAGTTCATCGAAAAAATAACGTTTTAAGCGTTAAATTTATATATAAGATATAATTATATTATATTCTAATTTTAATGACATAAATTAATATATTATAATAAAATAAATGGTAGGAGGATTTAAATGAATCAAAAACCTAGTTTCAACATATAAATTATTAATTAGAGGAAAATATCATAAAAGGTTTGTTTATTAAAGTATCATTTTGATTTATTTTTAATAATATTTTACATGGGATTATAAGTTAATATAATATTTTAAAATTAAAAATGTTATTATATAAATATATATTTCAGTAAATAATAGGTTTTACAATCTTATAGGATAATCTTACACAATTATAAAATCCAAAGTGTATAATTTTCATAAAAACCAAATTTTTTGACAGAAAAATCAACGTTTTTAGAAAAAAAAAAACCCCAAATTTCATACAATGTAAATATTGATATGAGGAAATCGATAATTAATATTATTCTATAGACTTAAATTTATAAAACTTATAAATTTATATTTTAAAATAAAATGAATAATAAAATAATGGTATTTATTGAAAATAACTTTTTTCAATATTAAGTCATATTAATTATTTACCTTCTAAATATTTAATGATCAGCCATATTAACCTTTATTATAGATTTTTTAATAATTTTACCTTAATATTTTATAGTTTTTTTTAAATTAGGTGTAGTGTGTTACAATATTTATCAAAAAAACCATCATTTTTCAAAGCCTAGAATTTTAGTTTGTTTCATTATTAAAAAAAATTAGCCTTTGTTCGTATATATATATTAAAAACTAAAAAAAATATCAAGGATAATTCTCCAATGAATGATAATATCTAATATGAAACTATACCACCATAAAATAATAAAATGAAAACATTTTATTTGATATCATATCTGGGACAGAATACCAAGCTTAAACATCCAAAACAATATTTCTTTAAATTTAATATCTTCGATAGCTTGTGTTACATTCAACACCAAGTCTAAAGGAACAATAATATAGTATACCATTATAACATAGAACTTAAGTTTGTGGGTATTAATAAATTAGTTATAAAAATTATGCTTATATTTATACTATAAATAAAATAAGAATTCATTAATTGAAAAAAAATGTCTTATGAAAAACAATATTTTTTATAAAAGACGATTTAATAGCACTTTGCGCACATAATTTAAAATTAATTTCTAACACATTAATAAAATTTATTTGAAAAAATAAAATTATTTTTTGAACTCATCATATGAAAATTATCTTAGGGTGAATTTTTGGTATTTCTCTGAAATATTTTATTTTTTGATGAATAATGAAAAATAATGAATTTTAATTGAAAACACCCATTTCATTTAAATTATTTAGAAATTTAACTATTATATTGAAGTGGGTTTAAATTATAATTTTTCAAATTATATATCTATTAATCTAATTTAGGTCATTTGAATTATTATATGGTTGAATTTTAATATAAAAACATTGTAAACTATTTAAAATTTTCTCTTTAAAAAACCACTTTCACATCCCATCTAGAAGATTATGTTTAAATTAAAAAAATTCACTTGTTTGAATTTAATTTATAAAAATTTATTGCATAATTGGAATCAGAATAATTTAGATTATTTAATATGTTAAAATTATTTTTTCCAAATTAATATAATAGTGAAGTCATTAAAAATTATTTATCATGGTTAAGGTAAAAATGGATTTAGGGTAGTTAAAATAAAAAGATAAGGCTTTAAATTAACTAATAAAATTGTTTAAATATATTTTATTTTAATATTTACACCATATCATGCCTGAGACTCAATAATACTCTTTTTTTACCATTTTTCATCTTAAAATCATGGTTAGATCTCTTTCCTTTAAAAAATTACAAGTATGCCACTCACCTAACTTATAAGAGGCCTCCCCTCCCATAACTTATTAACAAATTAAACCCCATTTAGTTTAGAAAAAACCATCAAAAATAACTTCCCAAAATCCATAACCTCATCCTATTAGCCTTATTTTGGCATAAATCCATTCTATGAAGGATTTTGGTGCAAACCTAAGGAGGTTACCTGAATTATAGCTATCATGATTTAATGAGCATTTTAATTTTGTTTCATCCTTCAACCACTTTCGTTCTTATTAAAAAAATTAACATTTTATTATATTATTATGATAAATATATAAAAATATTTTTTAGTTATGGTAATGTCCTAAAATTATCCCCACATCCATCAAATGGGATGATAAATTATTATTTGTGTGTATGACGGACTACTGCCTCATGAACCGATATATTTGTTTCCCCTTACCACCTCTCAAGGTTTGCTATGAAATCGATAAGAATATATATATATATATATATGATATTTATAACATAATTATTCTTATTGAGTAGTTATATCTTACATATATTTTTTAAATTCAATTTCATAGGGGTTTCGATAGTGTCTCTCATGTACACATAAGCCTACCACCTCACGAAGCGATATGATTCTTTTTTCACTAACACTTTTCATGGAAGGTAATAAGTATAATTTAATGAATATATGTGATATAAATGAAATAATTATGGTATTCATCAAATATTTACCATTATAAAAGATAATATATAATTTTTGTTCTTATATGTTTCACTCCCATAGAGATGACAACTTAATCCTGGTATGTGTGAACTGCAGTGTTCATGAAGTAATGTGAATCTATTTTCATCACTAAAGCACAAGGATGATATATATAAGTATATTTAAGCAAATATAATAATATTATTATCATTATGGAAAGATAAAATATTACTTTCCTCCTTTCTATAATGATCATTGAAAAATGGAAATGTTACACATGCGTATGTACAACCTACCATCTCCATGATTGTAACATACTTCATTTTTCAAAAACATCATTCATGATTTATCATAAAATAATAATTGATGTTTACATATGATAATTATTTCATTATTGTTACTATGGATATGATGAAACTATATAATATTCCATGATCCAGAACTTTCATTACAAATCATTAATAAGAAAACAAGGGAATTAACACCTGAGACAGTGAAAATAATGAAATTCCATTAATGAATGGGTGATAAGATGTTATATAAAGATAATATATGATATTATAAATATTATTATGTTTATGGAATAAAATAAAATAATGATTAAAACTATTATATAGTATTTTTTATCACATTCAGTCAAAATTGAGTAGGAGGTAAGGGATTTCATCTCAATTTCATTTCATTGAGGCATGTTGTGATTTTATGCACCTAATTTATTTTTTATGTTGTATATACTTCCCCTTTTTCATATAAAATCATTATTAATTCATAATTCATGATTTTTTATGTTTCCATTTTAATTATTTCATCTAAGAGGGTTTTAATTAAAAGTTACCAAGTGTAAAATAATTTTATAGCTCAATTTCTTTTCATTGGGTAAAATTACAACTTCTTTGTCTTCGACATTCTATGACTATGTATGTAAAAACTTTTGAATATATATTATTTTATTTAAACTTGATTTATGTTGATTTAAATTTGATAAAAATAATTTATTTATTTATTAATCATCACATCAAATTTATGATCCTTGTAGGTGTTCATTTCACAATCTTATTCTAATCGATATTGTTTATTCTTAAATTTCAATTGATGAAAAGTATTTGATCATTATGTAGTAAAAATATTTCATTTGCTTATATTATAATTATTTATGATAATTTCATGTAATAGTTCCATTTTACCACTATTTTATAATTAAAATAATTGATAAATTGTTTTTCAGAAAACCCGACATCATTTCTCTCTTCAGTTGGAAATATGCTTTCTTTTAAAACCATGTTTTCTAAAATTATTTTTAACATTTTACAAGAGATTTGTTAAAAAAAATTACACATGTATACTTTTTATAAAAAAATTTAAGGAACTTTCAATTATTTTTCTAAATTATGGTCATTTGACTATTACCAAAAAATTGGAAGGAATCATTGTATTAACATGTATGAAAATAATGAAATTTTCAACTCTTAATGACTAATAAAATGTTATAAATGTTCTTTTATAAGTTTAAATGGTTATTTTCAATGAAAATAATTTTCAATTTGTTTTTGTCAAATTCTGGTTTTAAATAGAAGTTTTCAAATTTAAATGGTTATTTTCCTCATGAATGTTTTGAAGGACCTTTTCATGGAATTTATATTCATCAAAGAAAATAATCCTTATTCTTCTTATGCTTTAGTGGGGATATGTTGTATTATTATCATCCTTATTCACTATATGGATGAATTAGGATCATTTTCCCCTAGAGAGTATTTAAATTCACTTAAATGATTAATTTGTTTGTAGTCATTAGCACCCCCTTGAAATATTCACTTTCCTATTATCAATGTATATTAAATTTCCCCTAAATATCCATATTATTTATCATCGATATGATTATTTATTAAACTGTATACCATTTCTATATAGAGTGTTATATATTTAATTTTATTTTTTTTCTAGGAAAGGATTGATAAATATGTATTTTTTACTCAATATGGATAATGAATGATAAGGCACATTTTTAATTAATTATTACTATTATTAGATATATCAGGAATTATTGGTACATTAAGTGATAGATGTGGCATGGAATTATATATCCCCTCGATGAATCGGTAGTCTCATGAGGTGAAAAAATAATCTATAATTAAAAAAGATTCTACTTATGGTTTTAAACCATCATGTGAATGATCTTGATGGTAGAGGTAACATGATTCCTGATATCATGGAATCTAATAATTAAGAATTTCTTTCATTACATATTTAGTTATTATTATTGCTGATATTTTCATAATGGTATTTTCTCTCGATGAATTTCATTATATGTTTATTTATTAAATGTCACGTGTTTTCATTTATTTACACTTCCATATTGATTATTCCTTATCAAATTATGATATATAAGTTATTGATTAAATAGAATGTGTGTCTAGTTATTTAACTTTCCATATTGATTATTGTTTATTGATTCATGATAGCTTCCACTGTACTTAACCCTTAATAAGAATTTGAACTCACTATTATTTTTTCCTTTCCCCCTGATTCCATTAAGTGTACTATGATTGATTTTCAAGGATATTCTAGATTGAATAATAATATTCTATTTTTTTAAATTGTGTTCTAAAATGTAACACAAGACTCATGTTTATATATAGTCTACCATGACTGATAAACTATTTGTCCCTTTGGGATTTGATTCCTTGTATCCTCTACCAATATAATAAAGAATACACCGACTTTGGGCTACTAGGGTTGGGGTCACTATAATTAGTATTAGATTGAGTTTTATTAGAGACATTGAGATCTAAATTTATGAAATCATAGATTAGGTATCATAAACTTATGATAGTCATTGATGAAATGTATATAAGAACATCATAAAGTTTTGAAAAGTAAGAGATTATGTTTTTTTTTCAAGAAATATAACTATATATACATACTAAATGTGGATGTGATTCTGGAACATATGTTTTTTTGGGGAAATAACTCTTACAATGGTACATTGGGATTGACTCAATCATTACTTAGAGTGTGAAATAGGATGTACTATGCACTAGGTTTGATACTCCTAATGGATATTCTTAGGATAGTTCACATTTTCTTCACAACCCATTATAGATGAATTGAATAGATAATGAAATTGAATGGCCTTTGATAAAAATAAGGTGTATTAGATTAAAAGTGTGTCATGATTTAAAAAACCTATAAATGATTATACTATTCTCCTACTGTGATTATTATTTCTCAAAGTATATTTTTGGATTTTAGTCCATAGTTTGAACCATATGAAATTTTGTTAATATTGAATATAAAGGAAAATTTAGTGATTATTATAAAAAAATGGGATGAGTAAAATAGTAAAATATGTCTTTATTATGACTAATTAGTTAACAATAAATATTATTAGAAACCTACACCTTAACCAACACATGGAATCATGAATGAAGATAATTTTGGTGTTTTCTAAGAGCTTTAGTGATGGAGGCCATATAGGAAAGAAGGGTCGATTCCCATCATGATTGAAATTTGGAAAGAGACACCTTAGAAAGTGTCTCAATGTAATAGTAAAATGATTTATGTGTGGAAAAGAAGTACATAAATTAAATATTTTTTGAGGAAAAACAAAGAGTATGATAGAAGTAAATAAATCACATCCCAGTGATCTATTTAATGTTCTTCATCTTAAATATGGGGAACCTGGTAATTATCTGATTCAATGGCCTATTAGAAAGGATAAATCCTAGTAAAATGAATGATCTATGTGTAAATAAAACATATGAAGTGTTTATGTATTATTATTCAACAATTAAATTGTATATGTATTTTACCAATGGTATTTTTGTTATAAGAACGATTACACATCTAAGGATTGAGATAAATTTTAGATGTATATGGAACTTTATTAACATAATAGTTATAGATACCATTAAGGGATTATGATTTTAAGGTTGATCATAAGTTCAATGTCCTAAAAACACTATTTTAGGTTTTATGTAATGATACTCTACCAAGATTAAATATAGATTCAGAGAAATTTATGGAAGTATTTGTTTTAGAATAAACATAATTTGAATAATAATGTCATTAAATTTTGTAAACATATTTTTAAAGGTATTGATAACAATTAGGGTTAATATGGTCATTAATGACATTATTATAATAATAATAAAAGAAAGTTATAATTTGTGAATAAAAAAAATTATTGAAAACTTTAAAAACTTGTTATTTAATGATTAATTTTATTTCACATATGTCCATAATTTGTTTTGTAACATTATCGGAATTATATTAATAATGTTTTTGAAAAATAACAACTCATTTCATTTGGAAAAGTTTGTAAAGATCAAACCCACAACTAAAGGATAATAAGTGTTTTATTCCTACCAATTTCCTTCAGGGTATCTTAGGTTAATAATTCATTTTTCTATATTAATTAATTTTAATGAATAAATTTTAATGTTGAACTGGTTGTTTTGTAGTTTATATTTAGAGATTAATGTATTATATTGGACAACTTGTGTTAACTATAATGAATTTAGAAAATAGCTATAGATAGAATGGAATACTTATCACTATTTTATGGACCTTACGATCTGTTAAAAGTGAATTTTTGTTCTTCAAGAATAAAAAATCATTTTTGGATTTTCATTTCATAGACTATGTGATGAATTGAAAATTGATCAATATACAATAAAAGGATGAAATAGTTATTATTAAATAAAAATACATCATGTAAGTATATTTCTTTATATTTTGAGATAATAAAAGGAATCATCAATATTATGAAAATTATCTCGAAAAAAAATTAACCAATTAAATTCATATCTTATGAATTATATTTTCTTTTAAATTATCACATATTTATGGTTTTTATTTCATTAACCATCCATTGATCATTTACTTTCTTGTGACGTGTGATGTTTTTAATTATCTAAATTTTTTTACACTTTTTCCTCCATGTAAATATATTCACTTCCCACCAATGTTATCCTACATGGAAACATTGATATGTGCTAATCCATAGTACCTTTTTATTTTAATTTATCTCTTATTATGGTGATATTTTATTAAACCATTTAGGATTTGGGGTTTTTAATAATAGAATTTTCAAATATCAATCTATTGATTACCGGTGTCAAGATTAAATTACAATGCCAACTTTGTTTAAGGTGGGTATAATTTAAAACCCTAAAAATATAAAATAAGAACATTTTATTTGATATAGTATGTGACATGGAATACTAATCTTAAACAACCTATAAAATATATTTCTTTAAATTTTATCGCTTCAATAGTTTGTGGAACATGAAAAACTATGTCTAAATGAACTGCATTATAGTATACTAGTATAACCTATCCAATAAATTTAAGGGTATTAATAGAACTAAATGATTTATGAACAGTATAGACATCTATTTATTAGAAATAATTTATGAATCATTTAAGAAAAGAAATTTTTTCTGAAAAATTATATTTTTTCTAAAAGATGGGTTAACCGCACTTTGCATAGATAATTTTTTAAAAAAAATCCACTCATAGAAAATTAATTTTAAAAAATAATCATCATTTTTTAAATCATCATATTATAATTATCTTTGGGTGATGTTTTAGGATTTTTTGGAAATATTTCATTTTTCGATGAATAATGAAAAATCGTGAATTTATGTTGATAAATATATTTTTATTTAAGTTATTTATAAATGTAAATTATATAAGAATTGGTTTTAAATTAAAAATAGTTATATTATATACCTATTAATTCAATTTTTCATTGTAATAATTTTCATATTGAATATAGATAAAATAACATTGTAAAGGATTGAACATTTTCTCTTTAAAACCCCTCTTTCTTATTGTTTTTTCATGATTAATTTTAAATTAAATTTCACCACTTTGATTTATGGGATTTTTAAAAAAAAATCTTCCATATTTAGAATAATTAAAATTTATATTATATAATAAGGAAATATTAAATATTTACTTTAATTAATAGTGAAAATAGTAAATATTATTTATTTCATTGAAGGTAAAAATTGATTTAACTATGGTAAAAATAAAAATATATGGATTTAAATGAACTAAAAAAATGTATAAAATCTATTTAATTTAAAAAATTACACACTATCATGTATAAGGATATATAATAATCTATTTATTTATAAATATTTACTATTAAATACTTGGGTATACCAATTTTTTCTTTCAAAAATTACAAGTGTATTACTCACCTCACTTACAAAAGCTCATCCACTCTCCTCCCTTCTTAATACCTTAAAACTTATTTGGATCTAGGAATCCCTAATCAATTGAATTCCAAAATTCAATAACATCACCAAGGAATACATATTTTTTTTATAAATCAAACCTAGGAAGGCTTTTGGTGTAATCCTAAGGAGGTTACCTGAAGAAGATGTAACACCCTTTAACGAGCATTTTTGTTTTATTTCTTCCTCCACCTACTTAAATTATTACTAAACAATTATGATATAAAAAATTGTATAATATATATAATTAGCCATTTTTTGTTAAATTAATGACTAAAAACTATCCTCACATCCATCAAATGGTTTATAAAATCACTATTTGTGTGTATGATTGACTACTGCCCTACGAACCGATGTCATTCGTTTTTTCATTACCATATAAAATAGTTAGGTATTATGATGGATATAAAGTATATATATATGATATTTATAAAAAAACATTTTACCTATTTATTCATTATATCATATATAAATTTTTTTCTTCCCATTTTGTAGGGTATACGATAACATCATTCATGTGTTTGGTAGTTACCACCTCACAAAGCGATGTGATCTTTTTTTCACTAACCCTGTACATAAAAAGAAATAATGACACATTTATAGAATATATGAGATATAAATGGAGTAATTATGATATTAATTTCATATGTATCATTCTTTAAGGTAATATATTGTTTTATTTCATACCTTTTCACTCCCATAAAGATGATAGAACTTTTCTTGTACATGTGGACTATCGCCTTCGTGAAGCGATGTGCCTTTATTTTCATCACCAAACCACATGGATGATATATATATAAGTATATTTAAGGAAATAATTTGATATTATTATCATTATGTAAAGATAAAATATTAATTTCCTCATTTCCATAATGATCTTTGAAAAATTGAAACGTTGCCCATTCGTATGTAAGGCCCACCATCTCTACGATCATAACATACATCATTTATTAACATAATCATTCAGGATTAGTCTTAAAATTATAATTAATGTATAAATATTATAATTATTTCAATATTATTATTATAGTGATGATGAAACTATATAATATTAATGGGGATTTTAACTTTCACGACAAAGACCAAATGACAAAACAAGGTAATTAACCCCCGAACCGATAAAAAAGAATGATTATTAATGAACGAGTCATGAAATGTTAAACAATTATCATATATTATATTATAAATATTAATATGACTAGTTTATAAAATAATAACATTATTAAAACTATTATACTAAATTTTAAAGCACATTCAACCCAAAACAATCTTCTGCTAATATATTTCGTCTCAATTTCATTTCATTGAGGCATATTGTAATGTTATGCACTTAATTTCATTTATATGTTGTATATATTTCCTCTTTTTCATGTAATATCATGAATAAATCATACTTAATGATATTTTATGTCTCCATTTTGATTTATATCACCGAAAGATATTTTAATTAAACATTATAAAGTGGTAATAAATTCTGTAAATAAATTTCATTTCTTCAGGTTATATTACTCCTTAATTGTCTTTGATATTATGATATATTGTTTGAAATTACATTATAATATCTATTATTTTATATAATATTGCTTTATATGGATATAAATTTTATACACATGATCAATTAATTTATTAATCCTCACATTAGCATAATGATCTTTTTAAGGGTTTATTTCACAATCTCATTCAAATCATGATTTATATTCTAGAATTCCAATTGAAGAAAATAATTTTATCATTGTCTAAAAACCCATTTAATTTTATGTTACACCATTTATTTATTATAGTTTCATGTAATATTACCATTTCTCACTCTATTTAACATTAAATATTTGAAAAAAAAATTTAAGAAATTTCGAAAAAAAAATTCTCTTTGGTCGGAAATCCAAGTTCTAAAACCTTTTTTTCTAAACATTATTTAAAAAAATACCCTTTCCAAATGATTTATTAAGTAATTTTTTACCCATTTTTTAATTTTACAAAAAAATTTAAGAATAATATTCATTCCATTTTCAAAATAAAGTCTTTTTGGATTTTACTAAAAATTTGAAAGGAATATTTATCTTAACATATATGGCATGCATGGAATTTCCAGCCTTCAAGAATACTCAAATTTGTGAAATATCATTTTATAAGTTTAAAAGTTTGTTTTAAAATAAATTTATTTTCAAAAAAATTGTGAAATTTTATTATTAAATTGTTATTTTTAAAGTGAAAATGTTATTTTCCTCAAGAATTTTTTAAAGGACATTTTCATGTAATTTCTATTCATAAATGAAAAAAACACTTATCCCAGTTATGCACCACTATGGATATGTTTTATTGATACAATATTTATTCCCTCTATGTATTTTTATTTATCATTGGGACCAAGGAAATTATTGACATTCACTTTCTTGATTAATTTTTTTATACAGTTACTTTCTCTGAAAATATTCACATTCTTATGGTCATTAGACATAAAATTTCCCGAAAATATACATATTATTTAACATGAATATATTTACTTATTAAACCATATATCATTTATATATATGATTATCTTCATTGAAATTTATTTTTTTATCTTGGGAAATATTGAATAATCTATTTTCTTTACTCATTATATATATTTGATGATAAGGCACATTGTTCATGAATTAAATTTATTGTCAGATATATGAGTAATGATTTGTATAGGTATTTATGGGTGGGGCCCAAAATTATATATCCCCTCGAAACATCGGTAATATCATGAGGCAAATCAGAAATCTATAATTAAATGGGTTTTTTACAATAGTTTTAAACCATGTTGTTAATGGTCTTGAAAGTATATTTATCATGATTATTAAGATCATGGAGCCCAATAATTATGAATTTACATCATTAAGAACTAATTTATTAATATCCCTAATATTTTTATAATTATATTATCTTTGGATGCATTTTATTCTCAGTTTTTAACTAAATATCTTGTGTTTTAGTTATTTACCTTTCCATATTGATTATGCCTTACCCTATTATGATAGAAAATTTATTAATTAAATTCCATGTGAGTTTAGTTATTTACATATCCATATTGATTATTCTTTATTTATTCATGATATATTCCTGTGTAATTAAACCTTATAGAGCATTTGAGATTACACTTATTTCATTTCCTCTCCACAAAATTCTTGGAAGTGTACTATAATTTATGTGAAAGGATATTGTAGAGGGAATAATTACATTATTGGGAAAAATTTATTTCAATATGTGTTGTCTAATGTAACACATGACTCAATTATGTATCTAGTTTACCCAGACAAAAAAACTATTTGATCCTTCAAGATGCGATTCCATATATCTTATGCCAATCTAAAAAAGAATACAATGACTTCAGGCTACTAGGGTCAGGGTCTTTACATAAATAGTTTTTGAATATTATGATGAAGGTAATGAAAAAATTATGAAAAACATTAATAAATAACAATAAAGAAATCAGTCACGTGTTACTAATATCAACTTTGATAAGACAAGTATTGAAGATGAGGCTGATGAAATTTATAATAATAAGTATCATAATATGAATAGGTATGTGAAAGTAGAGAATATAATTTGATATTATAATTCCCCAATTTAGACTAGAAGTAGATTAAGGATTTATAATCCAACCCTATAATCTTATATATTAGTCTATAGTCAGTTGTATAATCTATCACACATAAATAATCAGTCAATGTTGTGAATAATTAATAGGATAAAAATGAGATAAATGTTACATGGATCTTATCCCTATAATAATATATAAAAATACAATTGGAAAAAAAGTGGGTATTCATAAGTAATTTGAATAATAAAGAGTGTATTTGGAGGAGAAAATATAGACTTTTATATAGTGGGTCTTCATACATTTAAGGTGTTGATTTTGAAGAGACCTTTTCACTTGTTTCATTGTTGGAATCCATATATTGTTCCTAGAAATTGAAAATCACAGGAACTATAAAATATATCAGTTATATATAAAACATTACTCATTTTATAAATTTATGGAATAAAAATTCTACATTGATAATAATAATGTAATTTTCCTTATAATGATGGAATAAAGTTTTTCCTGATGAAGAATGCTCTCTACGGGTTAAAAAGGGTCTCTAGAATCATGTACCTAATGTTGTGTGACTTCTTGAGAGTGATAAAATTCATTAATCTAAAGCTTTAAAAAATCCTTAATGTGATAGAGGAGGAAGTATGTTTAGTTATAATAATTACTTTTATAAATTTTATTATTTTTTAAGTGAAAAATATAATTATTTAAAAAAATATTTTATAGTTGAAGAGATAAATTTAGATGTCTATAATTGGAGAGTTTAGTTAGTTTCTTGGATTTCAAGTAATATTAAAAAGAATAAATTATTTTTTATTCCCATGAAAATTATGAAATAGAATTATTGAATAATTTTAGTATGGATAACCCCAAACTAATCTCCAAAAACATACATGTTGGGATGAAATTGTTCACGGACATTAAAGGAGAAACTATGAAGAAAAGGTAATTTATAATGTTGATTATAAGCTTAATTTGTCTCACAAAATCCATACCTAATTTGTTAATTAAATGCCCTTGTGTACAAGGTATTAAAATAACCCTAAGGAATTATATTTAATGGATGAAAATAAAATTTTTAAGTATATAAATGGACACTTAAACTTTAGGTTGATTTATAAAATAAGATAACTCTTGAATTTTTATGGAATTATTGATGTTGAATTGGTAGTAGATTTTGATATTATTAAATCTAAATCAAGTGGGATATTAATTTTTAGAGGATGTTGTATTAGTTATCGCTGTAAGAAATAGAATTAAGTTACATTATCAACAAAAAAAGTTGAATATGTGGTTGCTATAATTTCTTTTACCCAAATTATCCGAATGAAATAAAACCTTGAATATTTGAGTATAAATATTAAAAATATCTCATAATTACATGTGACAATCAAAGTGAAATTTATCTCTCCGAAAATCTTTTGAAAAACTCGTATTTTAATAATAAATATATCAAATTTCACTTCATCAATTATAATATTTCTAGTGGAGAAATAAATACATAATTTATTAGTAATATGGATAAACTTTCTAACATATTCACCAAATTAATTCCTAATGAAAAAATCAAAACATTGATAACTAACAATAAGGTTCACCCCATCCATCTCAGAAGAGGGAAATTGGTAATAACTCGCTACACTTGGTTTGGGATGTCTGATGAGAATAATAAGTACCAAACATTTTGTATTTTCTCTTGTTAATCAATGGATACTATTTTTACATAACGGGGTGGGGAGTTGGCAGAGTTATCGCATTGTGGTGGAGAAAATCTGGATCAATTTACTAAAAAATTATTATCATAAAAGGATTTAATTATCTCTAAATCACTACTTTATCTAGTTATGTGGTGTCAAGAAAATCTTATTTGAGAAAGTAAATAGTTTGGTTTTTCTTTGAGTAAGTTGTTGAGGATGGAAACAAATACCAAAGGGGATATTAAGGTACCCAATGGAATTGTACAAGAATGTTGTACTTATTGTAAATAATGAGTAAAACAATTTTGAAGTATATTAAGTATTTTTTAGCTATTATGGATTATCTAGAGTTGATTGAAATTGGTTAGAGAATATTTGGATTAATTTTAGAAATTAAATATTAGTGGAAGTTGACTAATACCAAAGAAATAATTTAAATACTCATGAGAGGTATAAATTAGTAAAGGAAATAATACCCTTAGGATTAATAAAATTCATTTTATCTCTAGATTAGAGGAACAATAATGGAATTATAATACTATAAGAGACATTGATTTTTTGTAAGTCATTCTAAAATTTTGTAAGAGTAATGTCGAACATTGTAATATTCTTTAGACTCAAAGTAAAATAATATGGACACTATGTAAGAGTTATTAGACTTTTTATAAGATTTATCTAGTTTTTATAAGGGATATTTTGATTCTATAAGATTTATTGGTGTACAAAAGTGACATTTACTCTTACAAAAATTAATACTATAGAATTTGACAAACAAAAAGACTCACCCTACAGAATGTAAGATTTATATTACTCTTATGAAATGAATACAATATTTAATTTTGAAAAATTCCTAAACTATAAGAGTCATTAATTTTTGTTTTCTAAAAATGAAAGTGTAAGAAATAAGAAGGCTGGTAATAGTAGAGTGTGATATCCCCCTAAAGTTATATATGATATGATTAAATGATCTGATGATAATAAGAATCAATTTTTGTTGTTGGTTGAATCGATGACTCAAGAAGATAATTGTGGATGATCCAAAGCGAATATCATGGAGAAATATTGGTGGTAATTTCAAAATTGAAATATTTTAATTTCATTACCGTGAGAAAAGATTTATATTTTTTGGATTCATTGATTTTCATTGATTTTTTTCTAAGAATAAATTTATATTTTCCACGAACAAATGTCAAAATAATATTCACATATTTTCATCGATATAAAATGAGAGAATATAGAAAGATAATTGAGGATCGATAATTGGAAATTTTATACTGAGAAAGAATATAGAACTATTGTATTGAAGAGATAGAAGAGAAGATTGAATAGTTCTTTCTATAACTATTTATTGTCACTTTTGAGCCAAGTGTTTATTTGTCGGTCATTTGAAGACTTTCTTATGAGGAGGAAGAAGAATTAGAGTTTGTGAGTTCTCTAATGCACACTTTAAATGTTTTGAAATATTATTGTAGAAGATAGTTGTGAATTATATGTTTTTCAAATTTCTCAAGAAATCAGAGAATTAAGTTTGAGGAAGAAGACCTTATTTTTAGATACAAAGAAATCCAGAAATTCATTAAAAAAAATTTCATACCAAGAGTATATGAAATTATTGAAAAATATTGGTCTATAATAAAATACATGTTATCACAATTGTGAATTGTATTATACATTCCATTAAATGTGGATGATATGAGTAGCATGAAGTGTATAATACCTACCCATCCATTGCATGAAATTTTTATGCATTTGTAATCACTAAAAAAATATAATATTGGAATAATATATGCCTTAGAAGAACCTAAATATGAAAAGGAGTTTGATTCCAAATTTGAGCTAAACATTTTAAAACACATTATGAGTTATTCATGGTTTTATTTATAATGTCTATCATGTGTGTTAGTGTTTAAATAAGAGTCGATCATAGCCATAAAAAGTCACAATAGATTATTTTTAAAATATATTGGAAAAACAAATACCATTGATTCACCCCCACCCCTCTCAGTGATATATTAATTAACTTGAGCTATTTATTATCTATTACTGTAGTAAAACTCAAACACTATCAATAATTCTCTTTTCTTAGCCATGAAGTGACATGTGATTATTTATTTATTCATAAATTAAATTCTCATTAATTTATTAAGGTTTTTATAATAGATCATTCTATTTAATTTTTTCAATCTATTATTGATTTTAAATAATTATTTACATAATAGTCTTGATATTTATTTTCTTATATTTATTCATCTAAAAAAATAGAAATTGAATCAATAATGTGTATAACCACATTGATTAAATATAAATAATAAATGATAATAAAAAGAACAAAAAATTAATTAATAGTATTTAAAAATTGTTTCTACAATAATGGAATTATCCATAAAATATTTTCACATTTATAGGAGTATCACTTAAAAAAATCATAATTGAAATAGAGAAGAATAAAAATAATGAATTAATATAGAATCATCATTGTGAGGAGAATATATCACTTTCCACTTCCTTATACATTCATTCTCTATGAAACTCTCACTCATTTGTTCAAGCATAAACTCTCCATTTGATCAAAAAATCACTCAAAATTCCAAGTAACACACTTTTTATATCCCTCATACATTGACATAATTTTCCACTACCATAAAGTATTTATAATAGAATTATATAGATCCATCCAATCCTCACATATCTTATTTACCTTCATAACCAATAATGATTTCTTCGTGTTTTTATAATAAAATATGTTTCTAATAAGTGAATTTCATTTCACATTTTTGTTATAATCCTTTCCTTCTACCATTTTATCAACTTACATTTTATTATTTTGATTGACTTTTTCAACACATTTTCATTTTATATAACTTTTATTATTATGATTTTATATCAGGGTTGACCTTCTTTATAAGATATTAAACAATAAATATAATTTTAATTAACCATACTCAATTAAATCCTTCACCATTACAACTGAGCCTCACTATATATATTTCGTTAAAGTTGTTAAGGATTATTTTACATCAAGTCATCCATTCTAGGCCCAAAACATAATCCATTCTGGGGTTCTATCCTAGAAAAAAATATATGATAGGAGGATTAAATCATCCATGATTATATGTTATCCAACATTCTTTGAAGAATCTGATGTGGAAATAAGATATCACCCACTAACCTACCTATAAAACTGAAGACCACAGATATATTCCTCCACTTCAATTAGAATGTACAATATCCAAACATCATGAAAAATAAGTTTCACATCACTGGAACTCATCGAATGAATACTATTATCAAGAATACTTTCAGAATAGGGAACCATGGATCCACATGCTTATATCAAGCCACTGTTATCATTTTTAAACTAATTTTGGGCTACCCACATCACACCTCGGCCACACCATGGCTTTGAAGCCACTTTTAATATTCTTTTCCTATATCCTAGGCCTTACAAGACTGACACATTAATCCATCTAGGGTTCTATACTAAAACCAATTAGTCCTAAGAGTATTATATCATCCAAGATTATATATTATCCACCACTCCATTATGAAACTAATGTGGGATTAGGTTTTAACCTAATAAGAATACTCATGAGTTTTCTGCATCCATAGACTTGAGGAACAAACTTCACTTCAAGGCTTCAATAATTAGTGACACCTATTAATCCTTAGTCTTTAATTGGACTCAAAGTACCCATGAACCATGGCCCAACCATGTCTTGATAAGTATTCACACTACTCAAATTATCTCCTCATAAAATTCCAAAGACAGTATCTCAACTTATTTTTTTCATTAACACACCTACCTCAAACTACCATGATCATCCTTTAGAAATTACATTCAACATAATTTATTCATCAATTAATTAAAACATAAAAATTTCATTTCATTGAGTAACTCTCATTTGAGACAAATCATCAATTATAACTGGTGCTGGGTGAAATCAAAAAATCCAATAAAACCTGAACATTACAAAGAAAACCAAATAACAAGGATTATTCATCCACATTATGGATTTTAAGAATTATGGAGAAAAACTTTCATGTGATATTATATTGAAAATAATGGATAAATATTTTCATGTTCCAAGTCACACAGATACACTATACTTAATGATATAGTCTACCCAATAATATTTGTCAAGTTCACGTTAAATAATTCCTCAAATATTATATGAAATAATAGAGTGAAATTAGATGATATAATTTTCAAATACTCCACAATTATGATTAAAAATAGTGATTCCAAATCATTTTTTAAAAATATGTGTGCATGAGGAGTCGTCACACTTTGATGAATATATGCAATTTTAATTAATGATCCCTGAAGATCAAACCCAAGTTAATTAAGAGTTACACTCTTTAATAAATATCATTCTATAACTCTCTTTAATATAGAGTCACACTCATTAATGAATATCCCTCTATAAATATATTTAATAAAGTATCTGAATCTTTATTGAAGATCCATGTCTATCTCTCCTTAATATAGATTTAAAATCTTTGATGAAGATCAATTTACTAATCTTACCTATTTGAATTCAAAAATTGATAATAATAAATAAATGATAAATTTTATATTTAATAAATATAATATCTTCATAAAAACGAATCACTCATATCAATCAGTAACCAATATTGATCCTCAACCCCACCACCCATAATGAGTTTCATCAACCATCTAAAAAATTCCTAAAAGAACACTTATCATGTCATAATCCTAATTTATTTAATATCATATAACTAAATATTATTGACACATTACAATTCAATCATCAATCTGAAGATGATTCATTCTTCCATAAATCAATCCATTCATCTAGAATTTTCATAAGTAGAGCCCAAATTGTTCATCAACAACCCAAAATTATTATTAATCACTACTTATGTTTAGATCAATTAAAAATTTCTCTTATACAAAACCAAAGCCTCAGGATCAGTGTTTAAATTCACTTTTTATAATATCCCTAAACCAAGGCTTTAGAACAAAAAATTTCAATCATATAAGACATTAATTAATCAAATCTTGGATTTTTTTTATTCATTCTCCCTTAATTAAAGTTCAATTTTCCCAAAGTAATATTTTTAAAGTATTTTATTCATATTCATCAACTAATACATGGATTTAATACATTTTTTATTATTTTTTGAGCCTCTTGAAACATAATTCACATATACATTTTTGCGTCCTGACCCTAGAAGTGCAGAGATAGTTTGCTATTGTATTACATTAGCATGATTATATTGAATCAAATCCCATAGGACCGATTAGTTTACCAGTTTTGAAAATACATATTACATACATGATTCCCATAATACATTGATATATAGAAAACAAAAACATTATACATAATAAAATAAATAAACTGTGTCCTTGAAAGATTATTCAATGATTTATTCTTCATAGCCTAGGGAAATGAAACATAATAAGGGTGAGCTAAAATTCTCAGTAAATATATGTAAAGAAAAAAAAAGAATTAATCTATGTGAATAAATTGACATGAAAAGGTAAATAACTTCAAACACATGCCATTATAATCACTAGATAAGGCAAAAAAAATATGGAAAGGTAAGAAACAGAACACATTCCATTTAATCAATGAACTAAAATGGAATGTATCTATAGATATGACGATGAAAAATATCATAGATGAATAATAACTAAAACTAATTGAGTAAAAATATTTCTTAATGGATGTTATTTCTAAGGAACATGAAAATCTATACTATCAAGAGCTTTCACAATACTATTTAAAACTACGAATATAACCCCGTTTAATTTTCAAAACTTATTTGTCTCATGAGAACCTTTCAATGCATTGAAGAGTTGTATAAAGTATGATCTTCACCCATCATTACCAATCCAAATTATTCCTCATATTGAATAATCAAAATAAATAACATGCCTTAGAAAATACTCGTATTGAATAAGAATACAAAATTATCAATATTTCCCCAAAAAATCAAATAACTATCGAAGTAGACACCTTATGTAAAATGATATATGGTTTAGGAAATTGTAATATAAATTGAATTAGAATATGGATATAAAGTAAATTTCTAATGAAAATTTATTACTATAAAGTGATTGTTTCAATAGAAATTCAAAAATCACAAAAATAAGTGACATTACAAAGATAATCATTAAAAACATTCTTGGGGAGAATAATCATTAAATATTTCTATCCATCCCAAACCACATTAAAATATTAAAAAAAACATTTATTATGAAGGAATAACATCAAATGAATCTTAAAATATCATTATAGTAAGTATATTCATGATATAATACGTTAAAGGATGGTATATATGCCAAATAAAATTAAATTGGTACATAATGAAAAATATGTCTCAATGGAATGTAAATTTAGATGAAATCCATTACATATGAATCGAAAGAACCAAAAATTATTGTCATAAAATAAAAAATTAAAAAGTAAACATTTTAAACATGAAACGGAAGATTCTATTAAATAAGGGTGGGTAAATCTATACATTCCATACAAGGTAAAAATATTATTCCTTTTGAATAGTAAAAAGGTTAGAAAATGCCTCATTCGAAAAGAGACAAGAATATTCCATTGAAAAAATTGGTAAAACAAAAAAGGTTAAAAATTCCCTTATTAAATCATTTTTAAAAGGTTATGAACATTTTTTAATTCATTTTAACAAAACTTGGTTTTTATAAGAAAACAAGTTCTCTGAATAAAGGGAAAAATGAAATCGGGTATTCTTGAAAACATTGTCTAGAACACCATGAGTTCCAAAGACTAAAAAATGGTGCTAATACTTGATAAAGTACATTAAGAACCTGATTATATCAATATTAAAAGTTTTATTTAACAATTATCCAATTATTTCCTCGAATGGAAATTAATGTACTAAAAATCTTTAATAGAATTGAGATTGTGAAGTAAACTCTTGAAAAGTATGGGGCATCAAAGTGAGAATTAATAAATGAGTAGATAATGTGTCTCAACTATAAATCCAAATAAGGTATGTTTAAATACAAAAATAGATATTAAAAAGTTATTACACACATAATCGTAGAATATTAATGACAATGAATATGTAATATAAATCAATAAAAATAAATTTATCTATGAAATTATATTCTGCTTGGTAACTTTTAACTCAAATCCCCTTAAAATAAATATTTCAAATTGAAACTACAAATACAAGGATGAATTATTTATTCATGATGTAACGCCCCAACCCCAGTTACCTAGAGTCGGTGCATTATTACGTATCATTGGCATTATCACAAAAGATCAATTATCGAAGGACTGATTAGTTTAGTAGCCTTGAAATCACTAGATACATTCATAAAGTTTACATTACATCATAAAGTAAAAAACTACAATAACATCTTGTCTCTATAGACCACACTCATATCCTCATACTATCCCTGCAGGTTATTCATCAAATATTTCTTCACATCCTGGAAAAAATAAAACATGGAAAGGTGTGAGATCAGATGCTCAGTAAGGATAACATTATAGTGGAAACTTTCATAAATACGCATAATCCTTTAAGGCAATGTATAACTAAAACAAAAGCATTTTAAACATAAACTTCAGCATAATATAGAAAAGATAAAATGAAATAATTCCATTTACTTATTCACATGGATATTCTACAAGTCAAATAATCACATGCAATATCAACAACAACTTTCATAATTATGGAATGTACAATTCCAGACTATCATAACCCCATATTCAAGGCCTTGTTCCAAGACTACAAATAATATTTTGTCAAGGCCTTATTCCAAGACACTATTTTGTCTCATGATACCTACTGATGCATCGAGGAGCAATAGCGGGCTCCAACCGTCACTTACTAAGTCCGATGAATTACTTATATGAAAAGGTTGAAACGTAATCTGAACATTCATATTAAAAATAGAATATGAAATGTCAATATTTTAACCGCAAACCATGAATGGAATAAAAATAGAACATCCACAGTCAAACACAACTCATTAAATCAAATATCGAATATTGTATTATAATAGATCAACCTCAATAAATAATAATGAATGATATTGACATAGATGAAAATAATCATCAAAACTATTTGAGAGAAATATCCCCCTTTTTCTTGAAAACATTTAAAAGTCACACTATTTGTCAATAAGCCCTTTAAAATAGATTTTTGAATCAAAGTGTCCCATACCACTTTGAAACTTTTTAAAAGGAATTTTAATTTTAAAATTTAAATTTCTATATAAATAAAACCTTAAAACCATTTTTAAAACATGGACATTGATGTGAAATATTTTGAATAAAAAATCATTAAAACATTTTAAAATGATATTTTAGTTAGAGTTACTAACCAAAAGAGAGACACTTGAATAAAAATAATTGAGGTAATCAAAACGTTTTAATATCATGAGAATAAATGGATTCATTATATACTATGTCAAAGTACATTATATGAACCATATAAAAGTGATTTGGTGTATAACAACAAAGGAGTCTCAATGGAATGTAAATTGAGATGAAATCTCCCATAAAGACCATATCCTTAGGATAAAGATAAATCAACGACATAATTATGTGTGACAAATATAAACCCACTCAATATGATTGGATATTCAGTGTAAAACAATCAAATTATATTCACATATATTCTTGTAAAAACAACACCAATGAATTAGATGTTTAACTCAATAAATAGAGATTGAGTTAAAATTACTCTTATCAAGTTCATATCAATGACTTGAGAATTTATAAATGGAGTGATTATGTGTATCAAAAGTATATCCACAGAAATGGGAATGGAAATTATTACATAAGAAAATAAATAGTGATTCCACACATAATCTTGGAGTAAAATAATCAATGAAGTATGCGTAAAGCCGAATGAGTGGAAATTGAAATTTCAAATTCCCTTATCGATTTGGTAACTAAAGAAACATATACCCATGAAAGAAGGATCATACAATGATGATGTAAATATTAATAAATTATATTATATTACACAATGAATACAGTCATGGGCAGTACACACACCACATGCAATAAATAAGTGGTGACCAATGAAAATCTCACGGAATTAAAAGTAACATACAAAACCCCTTACTCTGTACTTTTTCCTAGTTTAAGGGTAGGTTAACCTCTATTATAATAGTGAAATAATTGTTATTAAATTATACAAGAATCATATAAATTAATATGATATCATATATGATCTTTTAATATTTCTTTGTTAATAATATCTTAGTATTATCGTCGTTTCAGGTGTTAACAGATTCGTTTTCCTTTATATTCTTTGTTATGTGATCCATATTTGTTATGGATGGGATGTATATTATTCATATACATAATTATATCATGTCTATAAACATTATTTTTAATCATCAAATTAAATTTATTCTTGAATGGATTCGATGGGGAATGAATCTCATCGCGTTCATGGAGACGGTAATCTGTACGTATGCACGAGTGACAATATCATTATTTTGATATTAAAATAATATATAATTGGATGGTATATCATATATACAGAATCATTATCATGTTATATTTATTATTTCCATGAATTACACATCATTATTATACCCATCCAAATAATAATATACTGAATAACAATTACACCATGACGTGGAGACGGTAGGCCGTACGTACGCACATATGGTGACATGTCATTAAAAGGATGGATATAATACTGAATATGGTTGTACCATATTTATAATAACATCACAGTATATAGAGGATACTAGAGTTAATATTTTATAATGGAAATTACAAATAAAGAATAAGTGGAAGAAGAAAGGAACTTGAAAGAGGGTGGTGAAATCATTACCTCTTCTTCGGGTTCTTTATTTTGATTTGATCAAAAGGGCTCATTAGGTTGGATTTATGATCAAAATAAGGCCTCTAGGTTTAATTTAGGGAAGTTGAGATAATATTTGGGAAGATTTTGGTTGATCCAAAAGGCTTTGAAGGTGTTAATTAGAGAGAAGAAGGAGTGCCCTTTTATAAGAGGGGTGAGGGGCACCTTAGGAAAAGCTAGAAATATTATTTTGTAATAAATTCATATTCGGTTTATAATGGCTCAAAACTGATTTATTTAGAGTATATGGTGGGTATGGGTAGCAATCCACTCAACCAATATGTTTTAGATAGGTTTGGGTCACTATATAAACCTTATCTTTTAGATTTATCTCTTAGTTAATTAGTTTGACATTTACAATGTCTCTTTTTATTTTTATATTATTTGGTCAATAAACTTACTATAAGCTACCAATAGAACCCTAAGTGGTTCATTAATGAAATACATATCATCATATATGTCCTTTGGCCGATCCTTACATTTTTAGGAATATAATATCAATTAATAATATAATATTTGTTTTAAAAACTCATTTATGTCAATTTTGACACTATTTAATAATTGATTTTTGTTAATGTCTTAACAACTATATTAATTTAAAAACAAATTCATTTAAGCAATAATAACATATCATATTAACCAATAAAATTAGTGTATGTCATCAGAAATTTCAAATTATATTTATTTTAACATTTATAATACCAATTATTTCATTCTTTAATTAATAAGGAAAATACTTCATCATTATTGTGTCATAAATAAATTTAATTATTCATTGTCTAAAAATTATAAATAAAATTACATTATGTATGAAATATTTTAATCTTTCTAAGGAATATTTATAGTTGAAAATATAACATAAATAACCCTATGTAAAAATTGTTTTTCTAAAAGATATATGCTTTTGTCATTTTTGTATTTACTTTAACTTAATTAATATAAAGTGTCATTATCACTTACAAGTGGCTCCATGGGTCCCAAAATCGACCAAAAGATGACCATGGTCGGACATGTATCAACCAATTGTGTTAGGAAACGTTTTAGGGTAATTTAATATTATTATAATATTATTTTTTTACCCTTATTTACCAGATTTACCCTTTAACCTTGGTAAATATAATATTTACCAAATTAATTATTCAAAATGTCTAAAAATAAAAGTTACCTATTTGCAAAATTTGGACCTCATGATTATAAATATGGAATCCATTTTTCTAAATTCAAAACACAGAAGTGACCAAAATTAATTTAATATTAATTTCTGTTGTTAAAACAAAAAGCCTATTTTTAAGAGATAATAACTATCAAAAGAATGACACTGGCTTATGTCCAGTTTAAATGTGAAATTATGTCCAATGACCAGCATTGGATTAAATTGTAAAAATATAATCTAATTATACTCTAAAATAACTCAAATTCATAATTTATCACTATTAATTATTCCAATTAAAAAAGTTTTTTTAATTAAAATTTAGTAATTTTCACTATTCATCAAATTATGAAAGTTATCCAAAAAGTAACAAAAATTCACCCTAAGCTAATTTCGATATTCTGAATCCAAAAATGAAGTCCATTTTGAAAGATAAAGTTTATAAAATTTCAAAAAGTGGGTATTACTATTCATAATGGCTAGTTTGATTAGTTGTGGTGTGTTAGAACTCGAAGTTGCGTACAAAACACGCTACTATATTATTCAAAGAGAAGCGTACCGTGGAAGCTTGGGGTGTTACATTCTCCCCTACTTCAATAAATTTCATCCTATCAATTTTTAAAATTGGGCTTGGGAATATAATGGAAAGTCCCACATCGGGAAAAAAGTCAATAAAACTATCACTTTAAAAGAAAGAAAGAAAAGTACAAAGGTCACACAAGATAACCCATACTCGGATTCCATGTAGGAAAACATGGATATGGATGATAAACTAAGTGTCAAGTTCTGATGTAAAGGGATAAAAAACATGATCATAAGAATGTTAACAATAAGAAAACGACAAACTTGTGATGGGACAAACGGTCATTCGTCTCCTAGTAGGAAAAGTAAACGGGAAACATTTTTTTTGTTTTAAGTTACATTACATAAAGATGAGGAATTCATTTATGCAATTTAATAATAACATAATGAGATATACTTACTTTTTAATTATAGTTTCATTCTTTGATAAATTTCTACCACTAACTCATTTTTTTTAACGATGAGTATTCAAGAAAACTTGGTCACACTGGAAGAGCTAGAATAAACTTCTATATAATCACATGATCCATGAAGGATAAACAATATATTTACCTTTTATTTAGAGATTAATCAAAACAAAAATGGTTAGTATAAGATCTGATAATACCCCAAAAGGATATTTCCTTAGAGAAAGAAACACTAATCCTAAATTCTAAAACTAAACCAACAATACCCCAAAGTTAAATAAATACCATTCAATAAAAAATTGTCCTTAAAATCCTTCACTATAATCCAAACTAATATTGAAACCTAAAAATTAGAAGAATTTGGTTATGTAGTCTTCTACGTTAAATTGTATCTCCAAATGACATCAACTACTCTTAAAGTCACATACTTAAAAGTAATTATCCTAATAACATATTCTCTATTATAGGTTAATCATTACCATAAATAACCCAAATCACTATAAATATAAAATAAAAACATAGATAAAAATCCACCATTACTCTTCAAATAAAATCCCATAGTATTATATTTTACTTGGGCATATAGTGTTCCTAACAAAGCGAACATGTTCTAAAATAACATTTACCACTTAATCACCAAATAATTTTTCTATACTAATGGTATTCATTTGATAAGACATAAGATCCCAAATCAACTTATTATTGATCAATAAAATCATTTAACTAAAAATATTTAGTCACACTAACTAGGGACTTCCCGTAGTCCAGTGGAAGGCGATAAATCCCAATTGCACTTTGGTTGTGGGTTTGATTCCCACAGCTTTGTCCGACGTGATGGGTTGTCACACGGTCTGCATGTTGTCCTTTTTCAAAAACTATATTTTATAACATTACCAAAATGAGATAAACTCCTCAAAATAACCATAACATGATTTAACCACAAATGTTATCTCATACCTTATATTTTCATCCCAAAATATAATAACTTGTAATTTCCTCAAACCCAATGATCATATAAAACCAAATGGTTATTTATAACTATATCCACAAGAGAAAAGATATGAATTTCTCAAATATCATTCTCATATGGAAAACTGTAGGGTTACAAATACAAGAGAAAATTATTCCAAAGTAATCCCATCAACAAGGAGCACTAATAATTTTAAACATTTCTCCAAACATTTATTTCAACATAGCTTCTTCTTTGACCAAGAAAATATCCTATAGAATAGGGCATTCGCTCAGGTAATGGGCAGGTCCCCTAAATTTACGGTAAATGAATGTAAATGGATTCTTGGGACCATTTTTATTTTCTTCCATAGTACTCTTCATTTTTCCTCGGAAATTCTTCACTTTAAGTCCTTCTTTCCCACATGTAAAGAATTTCTTTCTTCCATTGAGACACTTTCCTGGGTGTCTCCTTCCACATTTCCTGCATGATGGAAATTTAGATTTCTTCTCTCCATGGTCTCCACAGCAAGAGCTCTTATCATTCACTGCCTTTCTCTTCTTTGTTGAGTTCAGGAGTTGGTTAATATATATTTTATTGATCATATTTTTGGAAAAATTATTTTTAATGAACATGATATCTTTTACGCCTGTCAACATTCCATTTTCTTGCTCATTTCCACCACCGTTCCCACCTTGTACATCATTCTCAAAGTTACTATGAATTCCTTGGAATCCAACCATTGACTAAAACCAGAAAGCATTGTGTGAGTAAGAGTAGTCATAAAATCATTTAGATAATATCATGACACCATATTCTTAATTTGAAACACCTTAGGATTAACCAATGTCATTTATTCTCATCATATATTAAAATAACTAAAATCAGTTTGTAAATAAAATGTAAATTATCCTAAGCATATCCCCCGGGAGTGTCGTAGCCAAGAGTGTAGCAAGGCCCGTTTTCGTGTACCAGTTCCCATTTGAGTCTAGCTCAAAGTGGTGCTTTTGGGTTTTACCCCTAGATACATCTATGCCAGAGCTGCCTCTACCTGCTCATATCCAGACAGGGATGTATTGCTTGGAAAACTCAAAAAATCCCTACAATACCAAAATTCTAGTAAGTTATTCAATACTAATCCTCAAAATATATCATAGGGCTATGTGCTCTAATCAGAGTTTATCTGAATATAGCTTCCAAGGTTTGTACTAAACCTCCTCGGATACCAACTGTAGCGCCCCGACCCCAGTTACCTAGAGTCGGTGCATTATTACATATCATTATCATGATCAAAAAACATCAAGTCTCGAAAGACCAATTAGTTTAGTATCCTTGGAATGACTAGATACATTTATAAAGTTTACATTACATCATAAAGTGAAAAACTAAAACAACATCTTGTCTCCATAGACCAGACTCATATCCTCATACTATCCCTGCAGGTCATTCATAAAATACTTCTTCACATCCTAGGAAAAATAAAACATAGAGTGGGGTGAGCTCAGATGCTCAGTAAGGATAACATTATAGTGGAAACTTTCATAAATAAGCATAAACATTTAAGGTAATGTATAACTAAAAAAATCCTTTTAAACTTAAACATATGCATAATATGGCAAAGATAAAATGAAGTAATTCCATTTACTTATTCACATGGATATTATACTAGTAAAATAATCACATGAAATATCAATAACCACTTTCATAATAATGGAATGCATAATGCCAGACTATCATGACCACATAGTCAAGGCCTTGTGCCAAGACTACAAATAAGATTTTGTCAAGGCCTTATGCCAAGACACTAGTTTTTCACATGAGACCTACCGATGCATCAATGAGCTATAGAGGGCTCCACCCATCACTTACTAATTCTAATGCATTCCTCATATAAAAAGGTTGAAACATAATCTGAACATTCGTATTAAAACTAGCATACGAATTGTCAATATTTTAACCACAAACCATGAATGGTATAAAAATAACACATCCATAGTCAAACATAACTCATTCAATACAATATGGAAGATTCTATTATAATAGATCAACCTCAATATAGAATAATGAATCATATTTACATAGACGAAAATAATCATCAAAACTCTTTGAGAGAAATATCCCCCTTTTTCTTGAAAACATTTAAAAGTCACACTATTTGTCAAGAATCCATTTAAAATAGATTTTTGAATCAAAGTGTCCCATACCACATTGAAACTTTTTAAAAGGAATTTTAATTTTAAAATTTAAATGTCCATATAAATAAAACCTTAAAACCAGTTTTAAAACATGGACATTAATGAGAACGATTTTGAATAATAAATCTGTAAAACATTTTAAAATGATATTTTTGTTAGAGTTCCTAAAAAAAAGAGAGAAACTTGAATACAAATAATTAAGGTAATAAAAACTATGTAATATAATGAGAATAAATGTATTCATGATGTACTATGTCAAAGTACATTATATACACCATATAAAATTGATTTGGTGTATAACAACAAAGGAGTCTCAATGGAATGTAAATTGAGATGAAATCTATCATAAAGACCGTATCTTTAGGTTAAGGATAAATCAATGACATAATTATGTGTGAAATATATAAATACACTCAATATGATTGGATATTTAGTGTAAAACAATCAAAGGACATTCACACATATTCTTGTAAAAACAACACCAATGAATTAGATGTTTAACTCAATAAATAGAGATTGAGTTAAAATCACTCTTATCAAGTTCATATCAATGACTTGAGAATTTATCAATGGAGTGATTATGTGTATAAAAATTATATCCACATAAAGGGGAGTGGAAATTATGACATAAGAAAATAAATATTGATTCCACGCATAATCTTGGAGTAAAATAATCAATGAAGTATGCGTAAAGTCGAATGAGTGGAAATTGAAATTGAAATTACCTTATCCATTTGGTAACTTACGAAACATACACCCATGAAATAAGGGTCATACAATGATGATTTAAATATACATAAACTAATGTATATTACACAATGAATACAATCATGGGCAGTACACACACCACATGCAATAAATAAGTGGTGAACAATGGAAATCTCACGGAATTAAAAGTGAGATTAGAAACCCCTTACTTTGTACTTTTTCCTTGGTATACGGTAGGTTAACCTCCTGTATAATAGTGAAATAATTGTTATTAAATTATAAAATAATCATATACATTAATATAATATCATATATGATCTTTTAACATTGCTTTGTAAATAATATCTTAGTATTATCGTCATTTCCTATGTTAACGGATCTGTTTTCCTTTATATTCTTTGTTATGTGAGCCATATTTGTTATGGATGGGATTTATATTATTTATATACATAATTATATCATGTATATAAACATTATTTTTAATTATCAAAGGAAATTTAGTCTTGAATGTATACGATGGGGAATGAATCTCATCGCGTTCGTGGAGACGGTAATCCGTACGTATGCACGAGCGACAATATCAATCTTTTGATATAAAAATAATATATAATTGGATAGTATATCATATATAAAGAATCATTATCATGTGATATTTATTATTTAAATGAATTACACATCATTATTATACCCATCCAAATAATAATATTTTGAATAAAAATTACACCACGACGTGGAGACGGTAGGCCGTACGTACGCACGCATGGTGACATGTCATTCAAAGGATGGATAGAATACTGAATATGGTCGTACCATATTTAAAATAACATCACAATATATATAGGATACTGGATTTATTATTTTATATTGGAAATAACAAAGAGAGAATAAGTGGAAGAAGAAAGGAACTTGAAAGAGGGTGGTGAAATCATTACCTCTTCTTTGGGTTCTTCCTTTTGATTTGATCAAAAGGGCTCCTTAGGTTGAATTTATGATCAAAATAAAGCCTCTAGGTTGAAGTGAGGAAAGTTGAGAGAATATTTTGACAGAGTTTTACTGATCCAAAAGGCTTTTAAGGTGTGAATTAGAGAGAATAGGGAGTTCCCTTTTATAAGATAGGTGAGGGGCACCTTAGGAAAAGCTAGAAATATTATTTTATAATAAATTCATATTTGCTTTCTAATGGATCCAAACTGATTTATTTCGAGGATAATGTGGTTATTGGTCTAAATTCACTCAACCAATAGGTCTTAGACAGGTTTGGGTCACTATATTAACCTTATATTTTATATTTAACTCTTAGTTAATTAGTTTGACATTTACCATGTCTCTTTGTATTTTTATATTATTTGGTTAATAAACTTACTATAAGCTACCAAGAGAACCCCAAGTGGGTCATTAATGACATAATTATCATCATATAAGTCCTTTGGATGAACCTTATATTTTTAGGAATATAATATCAATTAATAATATAATATTTTTTTTAAAAACTCATTTATATCAATTTTGACACTATTTAATAATTTATTTTTGTAAAAGTCTTATAAACATTATTAATTAGAAAAAAATTCATTTAAGAAATAATAAAATGTAATATTAACCAATAAAATTCGTGTATGTCATCAAAACATTCAAATTATATTTATTTTAACATTTATAATACCAATTATTTTATTCTTCCATTAATACGAAAAATACTGCATCATTATTGTGTCATAAATAAATTTAATTATTCAATGTCTAAAAATTGTAAATAAAATACCATTATGTAGGAAATATATTTATATTTATAATTAATATTTATAGTCTAATATATAACATATATAACCCTATGTAAAAATTGTTTTTCTAAAAGATGTATGCTTATGTCATTTTTGTATTTACTTTAACTTAATTAATATAAAGTGCCATTATCACTTACAAGTGGCTCCATGGGGTCCCAAAATCGACCCAAATATGCCCATGGTCGGACATGTATCAACCAATAAGTTTATGACACGTTTTAGGGTAATTTAATATTACTATAATATTATTGTTTTACCCTTATTTACCGGATTTACCTTTTAACCATAGTAAATAAAATATTTACCGAAGTAATTATTCAAAATGTCTAAAAATAAAAGTTACCTATTTAAAAAAAATTACCTCCTGATTCTAAATATGGAATCCATTTTTCTAAATTCAAAACAAATAAATGGAAGAAATTGATTTAAAATTAATTCACGTTGTTAAAACAAAAAAGCGTGTTTTTAAAAGATAATAATTATCAAAAGATTGGCACTTGCTTATGTCCAGTTTAAATGTGAAATTATGTCCAATAACCAAAATTGGATTAAATGGTAAAAATATAATCTAATTATACTCTAAAATCCCTCAAATTCATAATTTATCACTATTAATTATTTCAATTAAAAAAGTTATTTTTAATTAAAATTTAGTAATTTTCACTATTCATCAAAATATGAAAGTTATCCGAAAAGTACCAAAAGTTCACCCTATGATAATTTTGATATTCCAAATCAAAAAATGAAGTCCATTTTGAAAGATAAAATTTATAAAATTTCAAAAAGTGGGTATTACTATTCATAATGGCTAGTTTGATTAGTTGTGGTGTGTTAGAACTCGAAGTTGCGTACAACACACGCTACTATATTATTCAAAGAGAAGAATACCGAGGAATCTTGGGGTGTTACACATGATATTACATGTCAATGTAAAATTATGTACACTATATATAAGAAATTATGTTCCTAATAATTAAGTATGCCGCATGGAATGAAAATGAGACAAGAATCCCTTACCTTGAGTTTCCTTTCAGGTGAACTTTATTTAACATCCTGTATAATAAACATATATTAATTGTATAGTTCATTCAAAACATTTTTCATGTTTATCGTTACTTTTTTTTTTGTTATTACCATGTTTAATACAACTACTTATGTAATTATGTTTACATCCGGTGTTTTGAGAAAATTTTGTTTATATGTCAAAAAAAACCTTGTTTGGTCAAATATAGTCAACAAGGTAATTATATAAAATCTCAAGAACAATAACCATTAAATAATTATTATTTTTATAAATTAATTATACTTTTAAAATCAATCATTAAATATGGTTATGAAGAATGTTCCAACATTATAATCACAGAGATGGTAGGTCGTACGTACGCATGAGTAATGTTCACATTTTCAAAGATTTTTGTGGAAAAAAGTTAAGTAACACTATATCATTCCACAATGATCGTTATATCATAAATACCATTTTATAATATTGGATAAAAATATTTTAATCATATAGTTTTATTTGGTAAAACTCATTCTTGGATGTAACACAAGCTATCGAGGAAAGTCTCCCTTACGTGCAATGAAAGATAACTCGGTTTTTTATGAATTAAAATATATAAAATATGTGGATTTATATTTAAAATATTAAATATATTATTAATTATTGTGATAATATATTACTTTACGCGCTTGTTGTTTCATGTCATACACACTATCGAATTCAACATTCTTACTCTAGAATTTCAGGGTGTTATATTCTCCCCTTCTTAATTAAATTGTATCCTCAAAATTAAAACTCAATATCAGTGACAAATTGTCTGATATATCTAATTTTTAAAACCCACATTGTGATAAGGGTTCATAAAACATCATCTTGAAATGAAATAATGGGAATTAAATGGGTCACATTTAATAATATATAACTAGGTATCTAAGAAGATGTACATCAATGGAAAGTAGGGATATGTACTTGGAGAAAAATAGTAAAATACATGTAGGGGAGATTAAAATAATTAATCACTAACAAGTGAATGATAAATGGAAAGTTTATGGATTCAAGGCCATAAATATGCAATGATTTAGTGTTCAATCAGTTCAATAAAAATTAAGTTACTAGGACAATGCATTTTTTATCATTTCCCTAATGTTGATTAATTATTTTAATGCCTAATAATATAAAAAATATATAATTTCTTGATAGAAATCAATTTAATATAAAAAATTCATATTTTAATTCTACTTTGATCAAATTCTAATTCATCCCTTACCTCAATAAATTGGTATATAAAAATTAACATTTATCCCAAAATTACTAAAATATTTAATGGATTGTAATGCCCATAAAAGAGTGAGAAATCAAGATATATGTCTCTAACTATTCTCCAACATCAATATGGTTAATATATTAATCTATAAAGATAAAAAAACACCATTAGTTTATCATTAATATTTATTCATAAATTTTTCTAAATAATTACACATTAACCAGGACATCTTGTAGGCCAGTGGTAGGCACAAAACCCTCATCATCCTTCAATCATAGGTTTAAGCCCCACTTCCCTACCAAACATGATTTCTTATCACCCAGATTATAGTTTATCATTTATAAAATAAAATTAATATAATATCCAAAATAAACATGATGTGCATCCCTGAAATAAGGTTAATCAATAAATTGTCTTTTAACTAAGGTTTTCAAAACAACCTCAATACATAAATACTAAATCTATTTTAGTTTATCGTAGGTCCTTCCTTGGTCTTGGGATTATCTTTAATAATGTCTTTATAATTTCTGAATCTTGACACATTATTTTCAATCTAAAACTCCTTAAGTTTAACCTAAGTTATTCATCATCAAAATCCTTCATAATGGTTTGTAAAGAAAATTTGAATTATGCTAAGAATATCCCCAAGGAGTTTCAAACTATGTTCCTAGTAAGGCCCATTATCATGTACCGGGTTACTCTAAGTCAATATTGAGACACCATGTACGAGTTGTGACACTTAGGTACATTTTTTCTAGAACAAAATTCACTTGTAGTATCCACACAGGGATGTATTGCTAGTAATATCCACATAATATCTAACTTAACATAATTCTATGATGTTATTTTACAATTATCCACAATGTATATCTTAGGGTTTTGATCCCAAATATATTTTTCAAAATCTAGTTTTTAAGGTTGATTCCAAACACTCTCTGATACCAATTGTAGCACATCGACTCCAGAATCCCGAAACTAGTGCGTTATTCTTTTACAATGGAATGATTCCAGGGAATCAAATCCTGAAGGATTGATTAGTTTAATAGTCTTGGAAATCCAGATTACATACATGATTCCCATAATATATTGGGAAATAGAAAACACAAACATGATATATAATAAAATAAATAGATTGTGTCCTTGAAAGCTTATTCAATGTTTTCTTCTTCATAACCTAGGGGAATCAAAAATAATAAGGGTGAAATAAAATTATTAGTAAGGGTAAGTAAAGTGGAAGAAGTAATGAATCAATTAAAATAAATTAACATTAAAAGGTAAATATATGATAACACATTCCATTCACATAACTAGATAAGGAAAAAATCCATACAGAAAGGTATGAAACTAAAACACATTCTATTTAATCAATGAAATTGAATGGATTTCATCCATAGATATGTCGATGAAAAATATAATTGATGAATAATAACTAAAACTAATTTAGGACAATTCTTCCTTAATGGAAAACTTTTCTAAGTTACATAAAAACCAATACCATAAATACCTTTTATAAGAAGGTTTAGAACTATGGATAGAACCCCATTTAAAATGTGCAACTAATTATTTCATCAAAACCTATCGTTTCATCGAGGAGCTATACAATGTTCGGTATCCACCTTTCATTACTATCCAAAATAATTTCTCTTATAGAATAATAAAAATAAGTAATATTCCTTATCAAATACCCATATTGAATAAAAAATATAGAATTGTCAATATTTTCATAACTAATAAAATAACTATCAAAGTAGACATTCTATGTTTAATGGTATATTGTTTAGGAAATATTAATATAAATTGAATGAGAATATGTATATTAAATTATATTTACAATGAAAAATTAATACAATAAAGTGATTATTTCAAGAGAATGTTAACAACCACAAAATAAGTGAGATTTTAATGGTAATCATTAAGAACATTTTTTAGAAGAACAATAATTAATATTTACAAAGAATCCCATACAAATTTTAAATGTTTAAATAATAATTTATTATAAAGGAAGAACATCAAATGAAACCTATAATAACATTTGAGTAAGGATACTCATGATATAACATGTTAAATGATAGTATATATGCCAAATAAAACTGAATTGGTGCAGAACGACTAATAAGTTTCAATAGAATGTAAATTGAGAAAAAATCCATTGCATATGAATTTAAAGATCCAAAAAACAATAGTCCAAAAATGATACAATTAAAAATAAACCTTTTAATCCTAATAGGATGATTTTAATAAATGAAAGTTGGTAAATACATACATTTTGTCTGAGGTAAAATGAATATTCCTTTTTTATAGTAAAAAGGTTAGAAAATGACTTTTTCAGAAATCGATAAGAAGATTAATTTTAAAACATTAGTAAAATAAAAAAAAGGATAAAAATGTATTTACTAAATACATCTTAAATGGTTAAGAACAATTTTAAAATCATTTTAATAAAACATGTTTTTTAGAAGAAAACAGATTCCCCGACTAAAGAGAGAAATGAATTCGGTTTTTCATAAAAAATTTCCAAAATACATTGAGTACCGAATACTGGAAAATGGAACTAATATATTCTTAAGGTCATTAATAACCATATGATATCAAATTTAAAAGTTTTATTGAACAGTTATCCAATAATGTTCTTGAATGGAATTTCATGCACTAACAATCTTTAATAGAATTTTGATTGTGAAATAAACCCTTGAAAAGGATACAATGTCAAAGTGAGAATCAATAAATTATTAGATTATGTTTATCAATTGTAAATAAAAATAAGGTAAGTGTAAATACAAAAAAAATATTAAAAATTGATTAAAAACATAATCTTAGAATATTAATGACAACAAGTAAGTAATATAACTTAATAAAAAGAAATTGAGTTATGAAATTCTATTCCACTTAGTGACTTTTAACTCAAATTCCCTAAAAATAAATTCTTCAAATTGAAACTCAAAATACCATGATGAATAATTTATTCATGATATTCCATGTCATTGTGGTATTTTATACACCATATATAATAAATTAGGTTCACAACAATTAATTATGCCTTGTGAAATGAAAATAAGACAATAATACCTTACCTAGAGTTTGTTTTCGAGTGAATGTCCTTTAAAATCCTATATAATACACATATGATAATTTTATACTTTATTCAAAACCATTTTAATTTTTATAATTACATTTATTTCACTTATAACCATGTTTTATACAACTACTTACACAATTAAGTTTACCTCGGGTGTTTTGACCAAATTGTGTTTATATATCAAAAACAATTGTCGTAGGATAACTATTGTCAAAGTGGTAATTATATAAAATATAAAAAATAATAAACATGACATAATTATCAGTTTTTATATTAATTATAATTTTAAAATAAATCATTTAATTTGGTTGTGAAAAATGAACCGATGTTTTAATTATGGAGACGGTAGGTCGTACGTACGCATGAGTAACGCTCCCATTTTTCAATGATTGTGGTGGAAAGAAGGTATGTAACACTATATATTTATATATTGATCATTATATCATAAATAAAATTTTATTTAGTCATATATACTTATATATTTTATTCTTGTGATGTAAAAGGAATCACATCATGTCGAGGAGGCAGTAGTCCACACGTCCACGAACGATGTTATCAAATTTTAAGTGTGTGAAATAATAATAAAGAAAATGATATATATATATATATATATTATAGAAATTTTATTATTCCATTAATAACATATATATATATTTTATTTAACATATTTTTAATTAAAATCACTCTCTATACATTCTATGTATAGTGTGAACGAATCACATCAGTTTGAGGGGGTGGTACTCCACACTTCCACTAACGATGTTATCATATTTACACAGAATGGAAGGTATAAGGGTATGTGTTATAAAAAATTATATAATATTAAATAAATAATAAATATCATATATTATAGATATAAATATAGTTTCCATCACAATGGACACTATTAGAGGTGGTAAAGGAAAAATGAACACTCATCGTTTCGTGAGGTGGTAGTTCGTCATACACGTAAATAGTATGTTTGTTAATCATTAGAAGTTGGTGTGTGTATGTTCTGGTCAGAAAAATAAAATAAAAAATCCTAGTATATTTTATATACTTTTTTTTGTATAATCATGGAATAAAAAGATTATATGGAAGATTGAATGGAAATAAAATTAAAGAGCTTTTGGAAAGATGATACTTCTTAATCGGGTAACTCCTTTTGATTTGAACTAAATGGATTCCATGGATTTATTTATGACCAAAGGGAGTATTCAAGTAGTATGGGAGGTATTTTTGTGTGTGAAGTTGGTAGATCTTGTACAAACATATGTGTCTTGAGAGGTGTGGGTAATTGCGAGGAAAAAAGCCTTTTATGATGGGGGAGGAGTGGCACTCTTGTAATATTTTAAAAAATTGGAACCCTAACAACATTTTTTTATTGAATTTGGATCAATAATGGCCCAATTTTAATAAAAGGTTTTATAGGGTCGAAATATTTCTAGAAAATATCTTTTAAAAAAAATTATAGGTCGTTTAGGCATTAAGTGTAAGGTTTAGTCCATTATTAAGCTTAATTTAACCTTAATAATTGTAATTAATTTTAATACTTTCATTAATATTTTTGTTCAAAAACTAATATAACATTATTATAAATTGTAACTTATTATTATTCCAAATATGGAATCCATTTTTTACAAATTTAATGCATAAAAGTTTTATACATTAATTTAAATTTAATCCTGCAGAAATTAAAAAGAATGCAAGTTTTATATAAAAATATCCATATGTTTTCTATGTTTTTTTAGTAAATTTCAAATTGAAATTTATTTAAATGACATAAAATGAATTAATTGATTAAAAATGTTTCTAATTAAACTTTAAAACAAATATAAAACATAATTCACTCTTAAAATAAATATGACGATTTTTTGAATTAAATATCAGTATTCTTCAATACTCATTAAAAACCAATATTTATTGAAAAATAAAACAAAATTACCTAAGATACTATTTATGATTATATTTAAAATATTATGTTTATTTTGGAATATTTGGTTCATTAAATTTTCAGAAATTGGATTTAAAATAGGTTTTCCATTAAAATGCGGTAAAAGTGCCTTAATAAAAATATAGGTTTTTTAAACATAATATATTTTTATCTTCTGTATATCAAATCTATTATATGATTATAAAAAATACTTTATTAAATAAAAAACATATATATTTAGTTAATATAATTGAAAAATATTAATTAGTTTAATTTATTTAGACAAAACACCTCTATGAGAAAAAATAATAATATTTCTTTTATATTCAATTGGCTTATATTTTAATTTATAATTAATTTGTAACCTATTAATTCATTTTATATTTGTGTAAACCAAATATTTTCATAAGTTAGTTAATAATATTCATAATTTTTAATTTTAATAGTTAGGTTAATTATTATTATATTAATTAATAATATTTTAATAATATAGTGTTATATAGTGAAACTCAATCTTGCGTGTAACTCAAGCTATCAAGGAAAGTTACTTTGGTGCATGATGAAATCTAATTTAATTTTGCGTGTATTACAATATATAAAATATAAAAAATTTATTTATAATATTAAATTTATTATAAATTATCATGATATTATTTTCCATTATGAACTCGGTGTTTCCTTTCATACACGCTATCAAATTCATGATTTTTTACTCCAGAATTTTGGGGTGCAGCATTCAAGACTCTTTCGAATTAAATCTTAAACTAAAATTGATTTAATCTAATGGAACAGGTTATCTTATGTTTCCTTCAAATAATACTTCACAACAAAATCCTCACCAATAATTTAATAAAATTAAATTAATAATCAATACAATATTTTATCAATTTTTTAATTATGGAAATCCAATTTATAAACCACATTCGATATAAATTAAATCATTTATACAAATTTTTATTTTATTTTTTCCTAATAAATTAATTTAGTTATAATTTAATATTTTTTAAATATTAATATTTAATAAAAATTCATTTAATCATTTAATAAAAAATAAAATTCTATCAACCATTAATATTATAACTTAAAATGGAAAAAATATTCAATATTATTGTTCTCAATGTATATGTAAAATAAAATAGATTAATAAAATATTAATAACATATCAATTATATAAAACTTTTAAAAATAAATGAACTGATATTAGTTCTAAAAATAATATAGAAAAAATTTATAAATGGTAATATCATAAGTTCCAATTGTAAAGGGATCAAAAATGGATATCCAGAATCATGTCAATGTAGATCAAAAAACCACATACATCGATGGAGACTAAAATATAATTTCAAGTAGTCATGAATATTTTTAATATATTTGAAAAAGATCGTATTAAAAATAATATGACACAATGTTTAAGAAAATATCTCAATAATGGGAATTTGAACTTTAGATAATCACTCAGGACATAGATGTGAAGAAATTTTCCAATCAATGATAAATTAATGGAATTAAAATCAGAGGTCAAAATACTAGTAAACATTATATATATTAGCATAAAAATAAATAGGGAGATTATTTTCAATTATTTTCACACAAAAATCCTTCTTCAATTTACATTATTTCTCTAGAGTTTCTCAATAAATGAGAAATACCCTAAGAAAAATTTATCCTGGATCAATGATTTCAAAGAAAAAAAGTGTTTCCAAAATATCCTCTCCTATACTTAATATAAAAAAGTATCCTCACTTTTTGAAATTAAATATATATAATTCTATTGAATATAATCATAAAAAGTAACTTAAAGGAATGGGTAAAAGGATAAATAAAAATCACTGATTGTGTGGCCTTTTATCCCATGAGTTGGGGATGAATTATTAGTTTCCACATACCAAAAAATTCAAAAAAATTATCTAAAAACATATTATAACAATTTAATTCATCCCCAAAAATAATAAATATTATTTATTAATAGATCATTCTATATACCAAAAAATATCATCCTTGAATTTTATTATATGATCATTGAGGAAGATTGTATAATGAAATAAAAATGAAAGGAAATAGAAGGGTATATTAAAAGGAAAAAATGAATTATATAATACAAAATAAACATACTTAGGATCACCCTGGGAAATATCACCCTCCCACTCTAATTAGGGTTCAATGGGAACAATAGAAAAACACTTCTCACTCGTTCTCTTGGAATGGAATGTCCTGAAGTACTTATCCATGTTGGTATATAAAACATATTGTGGTTTGTTAACCTAGATAAGTGTTAGTTGATATACTATTGGAATTATTGGGGAATCCATATATGTTGGACCAACAACCCATGATGGAGGGGGTAGTAAAAACATCACATTCAATTGTGTTGTGGAAATTGGGCCTATAATGGTGATAATGGATAGTATAAAAGCAATAGTAGTGTCATGATATCTGAAAGAATATAAAGTCACAATAGAGGGTATATTTCTTCTAGTAGTAAGGGTGTATTGAATTCTTATCTTGGATATCATTAGTGCATCCAGTTAAATATTACTATTACCCATTTTCATACTCCTTTAAAATATATCTTTAAATAACCCTTATTTTCATCATCATCCATCATCTACTTCCCTTCATCATCATATAATTTCTTCTTAATAACCAAATTTTTAATGGTTATGGCATAATCCTTGTTTTCTTCTTAATGATGAGGCTTGATGGTTTTTTTGCCTATTGGATTAAGGCCCTTAGTGGCCAAGTCCACTTTTTTTCACATAGTAAAAATGTGACACTTGTTGGATCATTGGTTTGTATTTAAATTTTTTATTTAAATCCTTAAATTTTAAGGACATTTAAAAATTTTAGAGGAGTTTGAGAGGGTTTCAGGGAAATTAATGTCATAAAATCCATGTGGTCACACTACATCCCATAACATGTGGCGTTGTCATGACCCTTCCCCTGGGGCTTGTGCCATGAAATACCCCAAGCATGCCTTCTGAAGGTCAGGGGTTGGTGAATAGCGCCGAAGGCGAAAACCTGAAAGTGAGAGGCATTTTCCAAATTACTTGTGTGTACGTACACACAACCACATCCCAAAGTAGGAAAAGTAAACATGCATGCCACTAAACAACCACTGAGTACAAGTATAACTGAAATTCAAATGGTCCAAAATAAAAACCCGACAAAAGACTAAATGGAAAAAAAGAAAGTACAAAAGAAAATCTAGATATTCATCCACTAAAAACCCCACATTATTGGTAAGTACATAGTAGTTTCCAGATACCATAATAAGTATTCCCAACCAGCCTAGTCTCACTGGGCACCACCTGGTCTTGGGACAACAAATCCTCCATCAAGGTGGCGGTCATCTGTACTGGACACAACACGTGGGGGCGAAGCCAATGAAAGTGTGAGTAACAATACACTCAGTAGGGACCCCAAAACAAAAAGGAAATACCACAATTAAATCCACCAACAAACCACAAAGAATTATCACCAATCCTGGTCACAAAGTAAGATAGCTCACACCAGGTATATTCTAGAGTAGGAAAGTAAGACTATAAGTCATAACATAGATCACCATGGGCCGCTGGAGAACTCCTCCTCAATGAGTAAAGTGGGAATTATATGTCCCATAGAATCCACTTCCCACTAAACTATGACTAATGTGGTACTCATCCCTGATGAGTACCGTGGGTATACTGGGTCAAAAAGAAGCTTCTCCCAACTGTGGGCATGCCGGGACACACAGAAGTATCTTCTGACCTATGGCCATACTAAGGTACTCCTCATGTTGAGTACCATCATTCTGTCAGGTTACATAGAAGTCACTCCCCACCGTGGGCCTTTCGGGTCACACAGAAGCTTCTTCCCACTGTTCTATAGTATCTGATCCACACAGGTTCTCTCATCAGCAGTATTTAGGTCTCGGAAAACCACAAGGCTTCCGCACATTGCATGTTTGATCTCTGGAGAACCGATCCCCAAGAAATTCATTGAACTTAATCATCCATGAAGTTCTCAATATATTATACCAAAATATCCACCTCATCTCAAGGGTTCCAACGCCACAAACATCTCATCAATTTGACGTCCAGTTTGAAATATATTGGCATTTTTCCAAAAAGTGGTCGGTTAGGTCTGGATCTGGTCCGACCCGGTCAGACCCGGCCCAGCCTGGGTCTAATCTGTTAGGCCATGGGTCTATCCCGAAGGGGTGTGTCCGGCCTGTTGGCATACCCAATTCATTACGTGGCCGAGATGTGGAAAGCAGCAGCATTCAGCTCCCCTCACCCCACAGGTCGTCCGCGAGGCCGCCTCTCCCCCGCAGTCAAGCAACCACGGTTGCGGCTACATGGCTATCCAATCCTATAGTCCAAACTCCCCATACACATTCAATGACTGTGTTCCCCAAATATCCATTGCCCGCGGTTGCGGGCCACTCCACTGATGTGGTAGAGGGGCCGCGTCTCTCCCTCCAATCAACGGCTCTTCCTGCTGCGCTGCGGCCTGAGATAGTTGTGACGTCCATATTCGACATACCTTTGTGGCACCCCCCCCCCCCACCCATGGCTGCCTCCATGGTTCACCGCCTGAATTTTCCAATACCAATGGTCGCTGGTGCCGATGGGTTCTTCCACTGACCACCGGATCTGCACTGGTGGTCTGTTCTTCACACCTATTGCACCTTTGGCCTCTGTGGGGTACCACCTTCCATATGATGGCCTTAAATCTTATTTATCACCAATTTAAAAATTATTGGCCATGAATAACACACAAGAAAAGGGGATCGGGCCTTGTTCACATCGACCTGCACCTTCCACGTTAGAGTTTTTAAACAAGGGGAGGTTTGGAGATGGTGTTCTATCAACAATAATTCAATACCAAATAGATATCTTAAGAAACATCACCCTCCCAGAAGAAAGGATGATCCAACGATCAACCTATTCGTGGTTTGATCTATGATTGTCCTTTAGAAAGAATAATGTGGAAAAAACCCTACCTCGATCGATGTTTGTCATTGAAGCGCTCCTCCCTTGAGGGTTCAAGCTCTGTTAGCATTCGTCGCTTCTCGGTATCATTCTTCGTAAGGAGACATCATTTATAGAGATCCTACTGGCATTGGTTGTAGGAGAGGAATTTATCTATAGGTTTTTCAGTGGAAAATTCCACCAATTTATTTCCCCATCGTGTTATCTCATTAAAAGGAAAAACTTTGCAGCATTTCTATTACGATGTGATGTTGCATCATTACATTGTTTCATGTACGAAACAGTGTATCTATTATGCTGCACCAAAACGTGCCATTAAGGAGCTTCCATTAATGCAGCTCATCACCACACCACAGCACTGTCGTCCACTGAAAAATAGTGAAAATAAAATAAAATAAAATAACCTTTTAAGATATTTTATTATTTTCTAAATTGTTTGAAAACTAACTTTTTCATCCAACCCTTTTTGGTCGATGTTAGGTCATTTCTATGTGAATCCCGAAATTTTGAGTTCAATGGTGTTATCAGATTTTTGTTCCAAGAACCATTTCAAAAGTTATAAAAACTCACTCGCACATTTACTTAAGTGAACTAAAAAACGTCAAAATTACACTCCGGGCTCACTGGGCCTCTAAATCATGCGCCTTCAAAGCGTGTTTTCTCAATATAATTTCTTAAAATTTAAAAAAAATTATACAAAAATTTCGGGACATTAAATTCTTCTCATCTTAGGGCTTTAGGTCCTAAAAATCAAAAATAATGTCTAATCAAATAAATTGGGGTTCTGAGCACGAATCAGAGCCTCCTGATCCCATGTGATCTCCTAGAGATCCTCGTGTTTCCACCAAACATGCACCAGATGAATTTACTGTCCACAAAGGACCATCTCCTATCTATCTCCTATCTTCATAGGTATATCCGCCAACATCACCCTATTTCCAATGTCCAACCCACCCCAGTCGATGACGTGCAATGGATCATGAACGTACCTCCTCAGCTGTGACATATGGAAAACATCATACACCTAGTGCATCTAGTGGGGAAGTGCTAGGCAGTACACCACCTCGCCAACTTTACTGAGAATCTAAAATGGTCTGATGAACCACGAAGATAGATTTCCACCCTGGCCAAATCTCTATAATCCCCATTGGGGTGATAACCTAAGGAATATATGGTCCCTGTCATCAAACTCCAAATACCTCCATCTCCTATCAGTATACAATTTTTTCCTACTCTATGCAGTCCTCATCCACTCCTGGATGGTCTACACCTTCTCAGGGGTAGCCTATACCAACTCTGGACCCATAAGTTCTCAATCCCCTCGGTCTGTCTAGTATAGAGGTGATCATAATTTCCACCCATTCAAGGCGTCAAATGGTTCCATACTAATTATGGAGTGATAGTTTTTATTGTATGAAAGCTTCACTAGTGGTAGGTGGTCCTCCCAACTATGAAAAAAATAAGGACACAAGCATGAAGCATGTACTCCAGGGTATGTATGGTCTGATCTGTCTGACCATTTTTCTGAGGGTGAAAAGTCGTACTCAAGTGCATCTGATCCTCAAACTCGTCCTGCAATCCCTTCCACAATTGGGATGTAAAGTGTGCATAACGGTATGAGATGATCATCGAAGGAACCCTGTGATTCTGCACTATCTCTTGGATGTAGAGGCACCCCAAGCCCTCTACTGATCCCTACCCCTATATGGGTAGGAAGTGAGCCGACATGTTGAGTCGGTCAATTGTCACCTAGATAGAATCGTGGCCCATGGAATTTCATGGTAACCCCTTCATGAAGTCCATGGAGATACCATCCCACATCCATTACAGTACATCAAGTGGTTGTACCAAGCTAGATGGGACCGGATGTTTTGCCTTCACTTCCTGACAAGTGAGGCATTGTGAAACGAACTCTTTCACCACTTGCTTCATTCTATACCAACAGTACTAACATTGGAGGACTTGGTACATCATAGCCACACCAGGATGTACCATTAGAGTGGATTTATGGAACTCCCTCAAAACCTCATCATGTAATGTCACTGGTACTATGGTGTGTCATCTTAAAAGGATGAAATTATCCCCAACAATCAAAAATTCACCAGGGGCTTGTCTTAAGGAAAACTGAGCAGGTTGGGCCTTGCAATAAACATCCAAAAGTTGTGCCTCCCTAACTCCCTGTAAAAGTGGAGGAGTGAAATTCATTAACTAAAGGTAAGCTACACCATCTCCATCTATGAAGGATATCTGCATCATGTCTATCTGCTTTTTCATCTCACTCAGAAGCTATAAACTATACCTCCTACTGAAAGTTTCTTCCACCACGTTCCCTTTCCCAAGAGTATAGAAAATCACAAAGTCATAGTCCTGAAGGAACTCCATCCATCGCCAATGTCTCATGTTTAGGTCCTTATGTGAGAAGATATACCTGATACTCTTGTAGTTATAGTAGATGGTAAATCGTTCAACCATCAAGTAGTGCTACCACATATTCAAGGAAAATACCACCGTTGTTAACTCTAGGTCATGGGTCATGTAGTTCTGCTCATGTTACCTCAACTTCTTTGAGCTATAGTTGATCACTTATTTCCCCATCATCCGTACACAACCCATTCCGGTCCCTGATGCATTCAAGAGAACTAAATACATAATGTCCTCTTCTGGTAGTCTCAAGATGGGGGCACTCATCAATCTCTTCCTTATCTCTGGGAAACTCTGCTAGAACTTCTTTGTCCACACAAAGGGTTGTCCATTCCATGTTAAGGATGAAAAGGGTGATTCTACTCTGCAAAACATCAGGCATGAACCTCCAATAGTATCTAACCAACCCCATGAAACACCTCACACTACTACAAATTTGGGCTATAGCCATGGACCTATAGCCACAGTTTTATAGGTCCGTGGCTATATATTTTATATTTCCACGGTTAAATTTCAATCTCCATGGCTAAATAAAGAATACACCACAGCGTCGTTTTTCCCCAATCTCTATCGGGATCCTCCTCCTCCCCTGATCCACAGCCCTCCTCCTCCTCCCCCGATTCGCACACCGCGCAGCCCTCCTCCCCAACAACATCTCCTCCTCCTCGCAGCCCTCCTCTCCTCCCCCAATTTGCTGCCCGATCACCGCACAACCCTCCTCCCCGACGGCGTCTCCTCCTCCCCACAACCCTCCTCCTCCTCCCCTGGTTTGCAACCATATCACCGCACAGCCCTCCTCCCATATGACGTATCCTCATCCCACCGATCTCCCCGACGATCTCGTCGTGCAACCCTCTCTCACAGCGGCACCCTCCTCCCCGAAGAACTCTCCCACAATGGCGCCCTCCTCTCCGATGACCTCTGATCAGCGGTCTCACCATTTGCAGGTAGAAGCTTATCGCTCTTCATGACCCTGGCATACTGCCTAAGTGCTAGAATCTATATTTAGCTGTGATGAAGCACTTGTGTAAATAGAGGAGTCTGTGACTTCTAGACAGGATAGGTATTGTCTTTCTAAATTGAAAAAATGCAACCCCTTTTGGTAATCTTCTCATCTTTGATTGGTTTTTCTTATAAAAAATTAAATTAAATATTGGTTTGATTGTATGTTGTAATTTTAGGATGCATGCTAAGATTAAGTATTGGTTTAATTTTTTTCAATCTCTGCCTCTAATCAGCAAGGCGGGGCAAACATTTGTTGGATGTCAATATTTCTTAATTAAGTTTCACGTGAGAGGCTGACTTTATCATCATTGAATTTATGAGCTCGTGCATCGAGTGCCAGAATTATGTGCTCAAAGTAGCCTACAAGGGAAGTTTGGATGGAGAACCTTTCCTGAACTTACCTCTTTACATCTTACGTGATGAAGTGATGTTTTTATTCCATGTAAAATTCAAACACATATATTGATCTCTGTGCTGGGCGAGCTGGAGAGCAATCAATACATAGAGTTTTTGTTGATCCTAGTGGGAGACATTGTATTGCGGCCATACATGGTGATGGGGGTGTTGATACATACTATATGCATGAAAAATGGAGAAAACCTCGCATTATAACCAAATTGAAAGGTCTTTTAGTGAACTCTATTGCTTGGAATAGGAAGCAGATCACTGAAGGCATGTTTTTTTAAATTATTATTTTTTCCATTTTCTGGTCATTTCAGTTTAAGAAATATTTTTATAAAATATTTTCCTTGGGTATATATGTCGAACACAACTTCTACAAAAGAGACAATTCTTGGCACCGACAATGGACAAATATATGTGATGGTCGTGGATGAGAAGGATAAGAAGGAGAAGTACATGAAGTTTCTCTTTGAATTGCAAGAACTTACAGAGGCTTTTATGGGTCTACAGGTACATCTTCCTCAACCCTTGTAATTTGGGTTTACAGTTTTCCTTCATATCAAAAGAATTATGAAAGAGAGTTTTGTCAAAAGTGGTTTGTATAGGTGAGATAGAAACCTGTGAATGGTATAGGGATAACCCAATAAAATTTTAATGTAAATTTAGGGGATCTAAGAGGGGATGTTTGGTACACTAGAGAAACCCTTTCAGGAAGAGATGATTCCAGAGGTTTCCTGTGAATATATGCTTGGTTTGAAGGAATCACATTTCCATGGAAAGACTGCTTCCAGAAAGGGATGAAAAAGGGCTTCCATCATTGGATTTTGGAAAGGTGTTTATAGTAGATTCCCATCCACACTCTGCTTCCTACTTTCCTAGCCCCCAGTTTTTCAAACCACGCATGACCTTAGTGCAAGGGAGCTTGATGCGTAGGATGTGTCTGTCTAGATAGGTTTGGATGTTACTGGAAAATCCATACCATGTTTACAATTTCGAGTATTCTTTGTGCTTCTATTTTTCATTATGTGTCATTTTATAGATGGAAACAGCTGTTGTCACTGATGGGACTAGATATTATGTGATGGGTGTTACTCCTACACTACTATATTCTTTCACTGGGATTGGATCTCTGGAAGTAAGTTCTCTTCTGAGTAGCCTCTCCATGTGGGACCCAGAATTTGCTACTCTTGTTTAGAAAATATGAAACATTTCTGTCATACCATACTATACATCACTCTGAAGATATTCAATGAAATTATTATGTTATGCTTCCACTGTTATTTATGAAATGCAACCTTTCCATGAAAATATAATGTGTTATGAGAATAGAAGCAGAACATGTTGCACTTCCAGACCTTTATTGCTAATATTTGGCCACTCCATCTAAAATATTAATGCTTATTGATTGCTAGTTGATTTGCAGACCCTTTTTTCTGGTTATTTAAACTGAGCTATTAATTTCATGGAACTTCCTGGTGAAATACCAAACAGGTAGGTTTGTTGATTAGTTTCTGGTATCAAGGTATTAATAATCACAGATATTTAAATTTTAGTAGCTTTAAGTTGAAATACATGTTTGAATTGACCAGAATTTTTTTAAATGGTTCAAGTTTTATAAATTGGAAACACCCATTTATAAATGCAAAACACCCTTTTTTGAATTCAGATGAAAATTAAGGTAGTTTAAAAGCTGAGGTTTTCCACTCAGAGTAAATTACTAGTTTGTTTATGCCCATAATATTTCTTGTAGTGAACTTCATTTCTTTATCAAGAAAAGAAGGTTTGTGCATTTTTCATGGCTTTCTGGTGTAGGTATCTACCATGGGAACTTGAAGATGTTGCCCCGCGGATGTTGCTGGATAGGGCCAACATGTCGCGGTCACGCCGCGATCACGCCGCGGTCGCGTCATGATTTGGCCCTACTCCAGGATGACACCCTATAGTGGTTCGTAGTCCTATCGGGATACTTCTCCTATCCCTAAGCCACACTTATCCAAACCCTCGGCGCCAATCCCATACTCCTCTCTTCCTTGCCATCACTCCCATACCGACCACCCCTCGCCGCCGCTCCCATCCCAACCACCCCTCACCACTCTCCGATCGCCTCTCCCAGCTCCCCGCTGCTATTGGGGGTTCTAACTATACTTTCCAACCGGCCATCTTATCTTTGATTCAAGTAATTTTTTTCATTCACTTTAAATCAGTATGTATTCCTTCTTTTATTTTCGATTTTTGGGTTCCATTTCGCTGCAATGTACTATCTATTATGATCCCCTTATGAACACAAGAAATATATCATTTTAGGTTGCATTTTTGTTGTAATTTACCTGTATAGAATCATTTTGATTGATATTGAAGGGGTCAAAATGAGGTGGGGATGAGGGGGGATGTGCTGGAGGGGGGGATGGGTAGGGGTGAGGTGAGGAGGAGGGGGGCTGGATAGGGGGTTGGAGGTGGCAGTGTAGGTGGGGGAGAGGGGGGGATGTGCTGGTGGTGAGAAAAGATAAGATATGGGGGTGAAAGAACATCAATGTTGATGGCAGCACCAATACATCAAGAGTCCCTTTGACACATATAAATATCTTAAGGAAATACGACCATAACTTCTATCCCACAACATCATATTTGGCCATTCCATCTGAAATATTAATGCTTATTGATTGTTGGTTGATTTATAGACTGTTTTTTCTGGTTATTTAAACTGATCTATTCATTTCATGGAACTTCCTAGTGAAATACCAAACAGGTAGGTTTGTTGATTTGTTTTTGGTCTCAAGGTTTTAATAATCATAGATATTTAAATTTTAGTAGCTTTAAGATGAAATACATGTTTGAATTGACAGGAATTTTTTAAAATGGTTCAAGTTTTATAAATTGGAAACACCCATTTATAAATGCAAAACACCCTTTTTTTAATGCACATGAAAATTAAGGTAGTTCAAAATATTAGGTTTCCCACTCAGAGTAGATTACTAGTTTGTTTATGCCCATAATATTTCTTGTAGTGAACTGTATTTCTTTATCAAGCAAAGAAGGGATGTGCATTTTGCATGGCTTTCTGGTGCAGGAATCTACCATGGGAACCTGAAGATGCTGCCCCACGGATGTCGCTGGACCGGGCCAACACGCCGCGGTCACAACGCGGTCACGCCGTGGTCACGCCGCGGTCACGCCCCGGTCACACTGCGGTCATGCCGCGGTCACTCCGCGGTCACGCCGCGGTCACGCCGTGATTTGGCTCTGCTCCAGGACGACACCCTGTGGCATTTCGCAGTCCTGTTGGGATACTTCTCCTATCCCTAAGACGCACTTCTCCAAACCCTCGGTGCTAATCCCATACTCCTCCCATCATTTCTGCTGCTCCCATACCGACCACCCCTCGCCACCGCTCCCATCCCAACCACCCCTCACCGCTTGCTGATCGTCGTTCCCAGCTCCCCGCTGCTCTCGAGGGTTCTAACTCTAATTTCCAACCGGTCATCTTATATTTGATTCAAGTAATTTTTCTTCATTCAATTTAAATCAGTATGTATGCCTTCATTTATTTTCGATTTTTTGGTTCCATTTCGCTGCAATGTACTGTCTATTATGATCCCCTTATGAACACAATCAATATATCATTTTAGGTTGCAGTTTTGTTGTAATTTACCTGTATAGAATCATTTTGATTGATATTGAAGAGGTAAAAATGAGGTGGGGAGGATGGGGGATGTGCTGGAGGGGGGGAAGGGCAGGGGTCAGGTGAGGAGGAGGGGGGCTGGACAGGGGGTTGGAGGTGGCTGTGCAGGTGGGGGAGAGGGGGGGATGTGCTGGGGGTGAGAAAAGATAAGATATGGGGGTGAAAGAACATCCATGTTGATGGAAGCACCAATACATCAAGAGTCCCATTGACACATATAAATATCTTAAGGAAATCCGACAATAAATTCTGTCCCACAACATCATATTTGGCCATTCCATTTGAAATATTAATTCTTATTGATTGCTGGTTGATTTGAAGACTCTTTTTTCTGGTTATTTAAACCGAGTTGTTCATTTCATGGAACTTCCTGGTGAAATACCAAACAGGTAGGTTTGTTGATTTGTTTTTGGTCTCAAAGTATTAATAATCATAGATATTTAAATTTTAGTAGCTTTAAGTTGAAATACATGTTTTAATTGACTAGAATGTTTTTTAAATGGTTAAAGTTTTATAAATTGGAAACACCCATTGATAAATGTGAAACACCCTTTTTTTAATGCACATGAAAATTAAGGTAGTTTAAAAGTTGTGGTTTCCCACTCAGAGTAGATTAATAGTTTGTTTATGCCCATAATATTTCTTTTAGTGAACTTCATTTCTTTATCAAGCGAAGAAGGGTTGAGCATTTTTCATGGCTTTATGGTGCAGGAATCTACCATGGGAACTTGATGATACTGCCCCGTGGATGTCGTTGGACAGGTCCAACACGCAGTGGTCATGTCGCGGTCACGCCGCAGTCACGCTGCAGTCACGCCGCGGTCACTCCGCGGTCACTCCACTGTCACGCCGCGGTAATGTTGTGATTTGGCCCTGCTCCAGCCATATCCAGCCCACACCAGCCCCCTTCCACCTTCATTTCATCCTGCTGCCACCAGCATTCCAGCCCGCAATAGCCCCCCTGCCACCTTCGAATCAGCCCGCACCATCCCCCCAGCACTTGCAACAAACCCCCTTCCACCAGCATTCCAGCCCCCTTCCACCTGCATTCGAGCCCACACCATCCCCTAGCCACCTGGAATCCAGCTCGCACCATTTAGGTCATTCCCTTTGGATTAAATAATGATGACACTACATACCAACACTACACACATTATATCATTAATACCTTCTTAGAAAGAATATATGAATGATTTTGTTAATGACATGGTTATCAAATCTCAATAGAGATGTGATTATTTCAAAGATCTTGAAACAATATTTAACAAGTTGTAGTAGCACAACCTAAACATGAATCTGGTAAAATGCATTTTTAGGGTAATGCTAGGGAAATTCGATAGATTTGTGGTGTGATACCATGAAATTGAGTTTGAATCTAAAAGAATAAGTTCAGTTTTATCAATTTCACTCCCTCATATTCTTAAATAATTGAGGGGGCTCTAGGGGAACCTTTCTTACATTTATAACTTCATAGCTAACCTGGCTGACATGTCTCTATGCTTCACCATGTTAATGAAGAAGGGAGTCACCTTCCATTTCAATGAGGAATTCCATGAAGCCTTTGAGATTCTAAATAAATACTTACTGCACTGACCAGTATTGATTCCATTGGTGGAAGGAATTCCACTCATATTATTTGTGGCCTTCATAAATTGATTTCTCAGTGTTCTCATTGCACATAAGAATGATGCGGAGAGTGAAACAAGTGTCTATTACAATAGTAAAATGATGTTAGGTACTAAGACACGATATTATGATGTTGAGAAAAACTACCTCACACTCATATTCCCAATTAAAAAATGAGGCTTTACTTGTATCCTTACAAAGTTCACCTGGTCACTCATATTGACCCGCTCAAGTACATCCTTAGTTGCCCTATGTTGACTGGGAATTTTTCCCTATGATCAGTCACTTTAAGACAACATGATATCCAGTTCATATCACATAAGTTAGTGAAAGGGAGGACCCTATCTAATTTCCTCATGGCACATCCTTCCCAAGAAATTATACTACTAGAAATAAAACTTCTAGATTAGAAGGTTTTCCACTCCCAAGAAGCTCCCTGAACACAGGATATGTATTTTTTCTGCCTCCCAGAGTCCTATCAAAAAAAGTATGGAGAACCCAAAGATTATCTGTGTATGTACATGGATTGTATTACTTTATCTAGACAAAGTAATTTTTCTATACTCTCTCACTATCTGATGGATGGAAAAGTAATTAGATAGAATATGAATCCCTAATTTCTATCTTGGAACTAGCACTATAGCTGAAAATAGACTACCCAAATATCATAGGAGATTCAAAGCTAGCGATAAAATATATGGTGATGAATATGCAATAAAAAAGGATGAACTAGCCCCTCTCACTGACTATGTTTGAAGATTGATGGAAGATTTCCATTTTGAACCCACATTGTATCTTGTACCCTATCAAAAAATGATTTTACTGATGTAATGTTTAATGAAATCATAGTTTTATATGACCTTGATCAGTATGATGTTTTCTACCACATTACGCATCAAAGGATGGTCTCATATATCCTCATCTGTGACATGGAGGAAATAAATCAGATCAAAGCTTCCCTAGTTCCTGATGAACTGATATCCACCCCTAGATGGCAGGTGCCCATAATTGATTATCCTCAAAATGGTACCTTCCTGATATAGCGAGTTGGAAGGGAGTAAATTTGGCATCAGGCATAGAGATTTACTCTTCAGGATGGCCCAAAAGAAAAAAAATCCTTCTACAATATGGAAAATGAGACCAAATTCTTCTATAGATAGTTAAAGAAAGTGTACCAGGAGTATACCATTGAGTCTAACTGATAGAAGCCAACAGATGCTGAAAAGTAGGATGTTGTGAGATGTTGTTTGGAAGGGGGAATAATAAAAGGGGGATATTGTTTTTTAGAAAACGGATCTGCTGTGCAGATACAGGGGCAGCGGCCATTGGCCTCGCAGTGCGACGACGGGGAGTCCTTTCTTCAACTGTTCTTCTTTTTTCCTACTGTAAATTCTGCTCATTATTGTAGTAGAAATCAACAGAAACTCTTGTTTTTCTTCTCTCTCTGACTTGAAAACCTATCACTAACCACTCATACCGCTATCATGTAGCAACAAATGGATAGATTCAGAACTCCTATAAGTCTCTATCGAATAAGTTGTAGAAGATGGTTGAAAAATAGAATAAGTCCTAGAGGGACAAGCTCCTACATGATTTATGGGCCTACCATACCACCATGTGAACTACTACCCAAGAGACACTGTACACAAAATTGAGCTAGTTTTTCCCATTGAAGTCCAGTTTCTATCGCTACAAATAGGTATCTGTGGAAAACTCTACATTTGGGCCAGGCCTATATAGGGAACAACCCGTTCATGAACTACATGTGGGTTTAATTCTGGCATGACATGATACATAGTGACACCCATATCTATTGTCTTGGGTCCATCCACAATATTTCATTTTCATGATATGGAACCTACATCCTTTATGAATGACATTAAACTACATGGTTTTTGAAGAACTATGTGTGGTTTGATTCCAGTCATCACACGATATTTAGTGATTCATGAAGCTCCCATCCTTGGTCCAGCTGAAAAAATCAATAGGAACAATATCCCCCTCTACATATGGGTCAGAACTATATAGATAGTTTCCCATTCAAGAACTATATGTGGATTTATTTATGTTATTATAGGATATAGAGTGACACCCAAATCTCCAATCTCGTGTCCAGCTACAATAATTAGTGGGACCAATGCCCCTCTCTATGTATGGGGAAGACTTGTATAGATAGTTTCCCATTCAAGAAATTCATGTGGCTATATTTCTTTCATTATAGGATATTTGGGTCTAATTGGATCTCCAATCTTGGGTCCATTTACAATAATCAACATGAAAATGATCCCTCCCTGCATACGAGTTAGACCTGCATAGGTATATTTTATACAAGAACAACATAAAACATTATTACTTCCATCATAGGATAAATATGGAAAAATAAATCTTTAATAATGGGTTCAATCACAACATGAAATATGATAAAAATGTAGCTCCAAACATCATACAGACTAGACCTATGTAGTAATCCATCTGAGACCCACGCTCGCACAACTTAACAAACTTCCTAGTTTCCCCTGTTTCTCCCACTGATCAATTATCATGTGAGATCAGGGAACCTGGATTGCTAAGGTTTCTTTTATCAAACCCCATTTGATACCATGTAGAATGATAATAGAGGTGAACTAGTACCCAAGATATCTCTTAATGGAGGTCTTGGAGCTTATTTATAGATAAATATAAAGATGAAAAAACACTCATGTCCGATGTGGAACACCGACTCCAATAATGATAATAAATTGTTTAAATTTTAATGATATATATTTTTAAAAATATATTGTTTTAATAATAACCCATATAACCATGGTTTGATAATTGAATCTTTAACGAGTGCTTTAGCTCGTTCGATGTTCAGTCCACTTCTGAAAACATTGGACAAATGAGGGAACTAAACTATCATCAGCTACATTTCACAAAACTTAATGAAAAGTACATTTTGATTCTAAAAAAATAGTTACATATATCTTTCTAGAGAATATTACTTAAATGAGTGATAAAAATATACCTTCTGAATAGTTTTAGGACTCTTTCCTAACAATGGTACTGATTAAGTAGGAAGAAGAGAACAAAAATATGGCAGAAGTTGTTATATCCAGTAGAAGTAATTGGAACAGAGTTAACAACAAACTAAGAAGAAAAAAATGAAAAAGAAAATGAATATGTAATAGAATAACTTCTCCTAGAAAGACCACTTCTCAAAGGGCCTCCCAGACCTCCCAAAGATCGGCTCCTAGCCATGCTGTTATTTAATACCCCAACCCAACAACCATCCACCCCTACCTACTATTACCAACCCCTAGTAACTAATAAAAGTAAAAGACAATGTTTCCCTTAGGACATCCCACCAGCCACACCCACATAAGGACATCCCTTCCAAGCACAACTGACAGCCACACATCCACACTCCTAGCATTTCCACCCTTACAAAAACCCACCTTGTCCTCAAGGTGAATATCCAGAAACCGCTAACAGAAATCATTGCCTAGTAGATTGAACATTCTTCAAAGAGTCTCAACTCATGAGAAAACTTCATCTTCATCAAGTAAACCATTGTTTCTGCCATCACCAACATCATCGTTACCACCACCATTGAATTAATTTCTTGACTAGGATAGCATGACCGACATGTTTCTTTGCTATTATAGTCAACGTATTTGAAGTACTAGTGGCACTAGAAACCAATTATTATTTTTTATTTGCCTCTAAAAGTAATAAATGGACAAGGTTAGGCTTTCCATCATTGTTGATACCAATAGTAGTGATAACTCCAACACCTATAACCATGGGAAACATTGTTTTTCACTCTTCATTCCAAACATCATATTGTCTCATTTCATCTTTAAGACGATTGTTGGATATAATTGCAATATCCATCTATCCCTCCATAATAGCATTATCTGGAACATGTAGGGGATCCTTCCGGTGCAGTGCTTCTTGAAACTTTATGTCCTTTCATCCACCAACATCCCATGTAAAACAAAACTGTTTCAACATAGATAACCCAGTTGTAATGGCATCCCAACTATAGCATTTATTCACCATTCCAAAAACCAAGTGATGATCATCCATAGTCTATTTGTCCCACCTAATAAAACCTTCCAGTACTATGACAGGATTCTGATGTGTTTCTACTTTGAAAAACTCCAACATATATACAGCATGGGGTGTCAATGTAGGGGGACTAGTAGGGGCAGGGGGACTAGCAGGGGGCAGGGGGTGGCAGGGGGCAGGGGGGACTAGAAGGGGACTGGAAGGGGGCCTAGCAGGGTGCAAGGGGGGACTGGCAGGGGGGACTAGCAGGGGTAAGGGGACTAGCAGGGGCAGGGGGGACTGGCAGGGGGGCTGGCAGGGGGTAGGGGGCTGGCAGGGGGACTAGCAGGGGGACTGGAAGAGGGGTGTTAGGGGGTCTAGAAGGGGGCAGGGGGGACTAGCAGGGGTGGAAGGGGGCAGGGGGGATTGGGAGGGGGACTAGAAGGGGGCACAAGGTCTAGTAGGGGATTGGCAGGGGGCCTAGCAGGGTGCAGGGGGGACTGGAAGGGGGACTAGGAGGGGGAATGGGGACTAGCAGGGGTAGTGGGGATTGGCAGGGGGGCTGGCAGGGGGAAGGGGGTAGGGGGATGGCAGGGGGCATGGGGGGCTGGCAGGGAGACTAGCAGGGGGGACTGGTAGGGGGTGGCAGGGGGGACTCGCAGGGGGCAGGGGGGACTAGCAGGGGGTGGCAGGGGGTAGGGGGACTGGCATGGGGCAGGGGGGACTGGTAGGGGGACTAGCAGGGGCAGGGGGACTCGCATGGGTAAGGGGGGACTGGCAGGGGGTGGTAGGGGGCAGGGGGACTGGCAAGGGGACTAGCAGGGGCAGGGGGGACTGGTAAGCCTGCAGGCCTGCTATGTTTTTTTTATTGAACTTTGATCTATAGGCACGGTTTCTAACCGTGGCTATAAGGCTTTTTTGTGTTTTACCTTCTACCACGGTTTGAAACCGTGGCTATAATGCTTTAGCCACGGTTCAAACCGTGGCTATAGGAGTTGGCCTATAGCCATGCCAATACCATCCACGGTTCATTGAACTGTTTCTATAACCTATAGACACCGTTTTTTGGCTTATATCCACGGTTTGAAACCGTTGCTATAGCCTAAATTTCCAGTAGTGTCACCTCAGTCAGGCTCTTGGGTGGCTCCAAAGAAAGCATTGCCTCTACATTTTCTGGATCCACTCCAACTTCAGCCTCTAAGATGACATGTCCCAGAAAGTGGACCTCCCATATCAAGAAATGGAATGTTGAGATATTACCCTAAATTTGGTGCTCTTGGAGTGTATCTAGGACTATCCATAGGTGTGTAGTGTACTCCTCCTCTGATTCTAGGTACACCAAGAAATCATCAATGAATACCACCATGAAGTGATCAAGGTAAGGCTGGATGATCTTGTTCGTGAGTCCCATGAAAATAGTTGGGGCATTGGTCACACAGAAGGGAATCACCAAGAAATCATATTGTCCAAACCAATATCTAAAGGCTATCTTCGGTATGTCCTCATATCATGCCTGATGTAGATGATTTCCTGATCTGTATACTATTTTCGAGAACCACCTCACTCCCATCAGATGATTGAAGTGGTCATCAATCCTCAGTAGTGGATACTTATTCTGCATGGTCACCTAGTTTAGGAATTAGAAATCCACACATGACCTCAAAATCCCATATTCCTTCTTGGAAAACAACAAGGAGGCTTCCCATGGTGAAACTTTGGCCCTTACAAACCCCTTCTCCTAAAATTCCTCCAACTGTACCCTCAATTCACAAAGATCCACAGGAGCCATCCAATATGTCGATGTGGATATCGGTGTCATCCCAGGGTATAGATAGATGATGAAGTCTACATCCCGATGAGGAGGTTACCCTGGAACATCCTCAAGAAATTTATCCTCATACTTGTCCACCACTATAGGAAATCTCAGACTCCTCTCATCCACTACATCGAGGGTGGGGCTAGCCAACTAGAAAGTGATCGGTTTCACCCTCTTCTGAGAAAGTTCATCATGTGTTGTAAAGGTTACCTTCTCGACAGTGAAGGGAAACCTTGTCCCATACTTACAGAAACAATACACTTTGAACCTAAAATATTTTATCTGAGCATGGACTATGGATAACGAGTCCATACCCAAGATGACGTCATAAGGCCTCGATGCTGCTACTGGGAGATCCCAGCCGAATCTCTCACCTCCTAGAGTAAGATCACACTGCCGACACCAGTTTTTAATAATCAAATACCCTCATGTAGGAGTATCTAATCATAAGGATTGATTCAACATCTCCACCGGACTCTCTGAGCCTTGAATAAGGTTTGTGGCAAGGAAAGATTGACCGGAACCTGTGTCTATAAGAACTGTAGCTAAGGTGGATAATACATAGATCATACCACTAATAATATCTAGAGCATCGTGTTTGTAGGCCTCCATCTCCTGAAGTCAGCCTCGCCCATGTCATCTGGATCCTTGAACCCATGGTGGACCACCTAAGGGTGGTATTGAAAGCACATCAAACCGTCGCCCACCACCTACCACTCATCCTACTCCCCTACCATGTCTGACACCCTACAGACCTCCTCACTCGAACAATTTACTCTTTCTTGACAGTCCCTATACTGTCTTCTAATTGTCTATGTGGTGGGTCGGGTACTCACAAGACTTGTGTCCCTACTCACCACACGTAAAGCGCAACTTGGGTCCCTGCTAACTCCCTCGGCTCTGGGAGCCCTGTAGCACCCCAAAACTTGTGTCTCGTATAAGGATAATTTTATGCTTTTATTTTTGTTTAAATATTTATTTTAACTGTACAAAAAACTATAATATAAACACAAGGATTTTTATATAAATAGGACACTGAAGAGTTTACAAGGTATCAAGATCACAAGAAACCATTCTACCCAAAAATACTTATCCAAAATCCTATCAAAATTATAGAAAGACCACCCAAAAAAATGAGAACCCCAAGAAGATAATATGGGTCCTTAGAATCTGTCATAACAAACATAATAATTACCAAAGCCACTAACCAATGGTATGATGTGAACCATCTTCTTCTTTTTCCTTGAGTTTAGGAAACCCTAAGGCATGGTTTTATATAAGGCATAAACTTGACTATTTCCTTGGGTGACCGTTGAATTCCAATGGCTATAATTATAGCCATTGGACTTTTGGTGAATTAATTGAAAACATGAGAGTGTAATTTAGTTCTCTAAATAATTAAGTTATGGGTCGAAAAATTATAAAACCACCCCTAATCATGAACTTTAAAAGGACATGGTGAAATATTTTGAATTACACTTAGGTGATTATGAAATGTAATAAGGAATTCAAAATAATTTGAAAATATTTCAAATATATTGTAAATATTTTCATTTTTTAATCAGTGTTTTAAACTATGTTTAATTTATTATAATTAAACAATGTTTCTTATTAAACTAAGTTTTTATTTCTATAATACTATTATAATAATTTTTATGTGGATATATTAAATTCAATTTATAACTTTTTATGTTAAAGGTTTAGTGTTTGTAGATAATTTTAGCTAAGACAATGTATAATTTGTATTCATTAGCCTTCTAATGTTTAAATTAAATTAATTTTTAAAAGGATAGTTTTTATATAGTTATAATAAATTTATTATTTTTCTTAAGACTTTATATTTTTTGCATTTTAGTTATTATTAAAAAAATAGGCATGTTAGGGATAGCCCTTTAAAGTTAGGTTGAGGGAGGAAGCTCGCACTAGGTGGTTAAGCCAAGACCTAATCCCAAGCCAAGGCCGGCCTGAGCGTAGGAATAGGTTCCCTAAAGGGCTTGCATGAGAAGACGAGAGTTCAAAGCGTGCCACTATGGGCGAAACGTCACAGCGAGGAAGGGGTAGGCTGAGGCCTGTGGGGGCGGGAGCCCGTGTATAAGGCTCCCAAGGTGTGTGATGTGTTTTTTCTGAGCCTTCATTCAGAGAATTAGTATTATAAAGGGGGTCAAAGATGTCCCTCCAATTCGATGAGGGATGAGTTTTTTTGGGTGAAATGGGATCTGGGCCATTGGATTGTGTCACGCGTGATCTAGGTCGTCGATCCCAATCCCACGCTAGACTCTCAGCAACCGCAGAACACCACCGCATTTTAGTGGACTGTTCGATCAACCATAGATATAATATCGACTGTTTGAGAGTTTTAAAATGTTGTGTCGATCCAGGACCGTCTGATCAAACTCGAATTTAATCGAGATTCCCAATCTTTTTTTAAAACCACAAACGCGCCCTAGCTATTGGATAAAGTTTGTACTTTATCATAAACCTCCGATTTTCTTATGTCTTTCTTCCTTTAGCCTCGTCTTCTTCTTCCCCATGGTGTGCACTACACCAGTACCCTACACCCTAGTTTTACGCTTTTTTCTTCTCCCTTGACAGTCGTTGGTCCCCTCCTTTCATGTGGTTTCCACAAAGACTGACCCCTAGTATTTTTCATTTAAAAACCGTTTTGGCCTCAGATCCCATGAAACATGCATTAAAATACACTATGTAGGTATATTTTATAAAAATACACCCGAGTAATCCCAAGAACCCCTCAGTTCTTTGCACTCAAGATTCCAGCAGACCGCAAGAAGTCTCCTCTGAGATTTCCAGCATTTTCCCGAGCCCCTCTTCCTCTATGAGCTAAGGTAGGAGATTTATATTATATTTCTCATGAGATGAAGTTGTATATTTTTTTTACACATGTATATATATATACATGCATCTTGCAGTTTGAGTTTGAACCCTTCTTTACCCGAATTAGAGCTTCAGGATTTTTGAGTTATAAGGTATTATTAGACCGGAAGCATAATTACCCCATACAAACTTATTTTCTTACCTTATATAAATAATCGTTTATGTATATAAATATATATATGTATATAAATATATAAATTTATAGCCCTCTAATTTACATAAATTCTTTATGTCCAGGTTTTAGGTTGAGGTTCGAAGTTAAATTAAGAACCTCAAAATGCGAAGAACTATATTTTGTATAATATTGATACCCAATTATGTATGTTCTTATATATATATATATGTGTGTGTGTGTGTGTGTGTGTTTACACATGTTACCAACCTAACATGGTTTGGTTTTTAATCTAGTAATGATGGTGTAGTAAATATGTTTTAAAATTATTGATTAATTATGAGAATTTATTAAACCTAGTAATTATGTAAACTCATATATATACTTTGTGTATGTTTCTAAAACCCTAATTTCATGTTTCAAAGGTATTAAATGATCGAACTTTTTTTTATGATTAAAAAGAATATATAATTTGGATTTGACCAAAATATATTAAAGGATAAAAGGGTGTGTTAAACTATGCGATCATGCTATACTCACTTAATGTTTTATCAACTGCGGTGATTGTTGTTAATGATGTCGTGATGTAATCTAATTTCTTGATCACTCACACTTTTATCAGCATATTAATTAACATATATTTTCATTCAGGGAATAAGGATTTTAAATTAAATAGTTATCATTTTAACATCTCATATGGAAAACCTCTTCTCACTCATTATTTGATGTGTTGTAATAATTATCTCATGTGCAAACAAATGTGTAATAAGACATGTATTCCTTCGATAAACTGTTACTACCCTATTTTCAATGTTTTATATCTTATTATTTATTTTTGGATTTAGTAGTTTAATTATCCATTTTATTTATAGTTTCACTCAATTGTTCATGTATGTGGCATATCATAATAATGAGATAAGAAATTAAATTACTCAAAGTGGTATGGGACGACTGGAGTAATATTAAGTAAAATTTAATTATTCAAGGTGGTATGGGACACCTTGAATAAATATTAAATGTTAAAGTAATTACTCAAGTGGTATTTGAAATTTTGAATATATGACCTGATTTGGAATATGAGGAACGTATTGGACATAGTAAGTGATAGGTGGGGCCTACTATAGCACCTCGGTGCACCGGTAAGTCTCATGTGGAAAAATATGGTCTTGGAACAAGGCCTTGACAAAAAGAGTATTTTTGGTCTTGGCATGAGGGCTTGATGTTATAGTTATGTTGTCTAACATTATACATTCCCTCATTATGTGTATGATAATTAATTAACCAAATTTATATTCATCTAGTAGAATATCCATGGTTGAGAGCCAGTAATTATGAGTATCAGAAAATTAAATACTTATGGAATGGCATATGCACTCAGTGAATTGATCTTTAGTGTATGAAATTGAAGTTATTACCTTTACGCGCATCTATGATTATTCTTTACTCTTAGCTGTTTAATTTATGCTTACATATTCACATGTCATACATGTTTAGAATGTCTTTTATTCATTACTCCAAATGAGAATGCCTATATTTGAATCGTGTATCCTTATAATTATGTTAGCATGTTTTTAATTGAGCACTTTTATAATGTGTACATGTGTTACAAATTTTATTTAAGAGAAATGTTTTATGGAAATTTTTAAATAATGTTTTTCAAAAGTTATATTAATTTATTTTTTTTAAAACCCCTTACTGAGAATTTGTATGCTCACCCTATGTCTTTTATTAAAAATTTCCAGGTATCAGTTTGAGATAAAGAAGTATGAAATAAGTGGCTGGTTTCCCATAACCTGAACTAAATTCGATCCACTGTGTGCACATGATGTGTAGTTTAGTTTTTGTAAAAAAATCATACATCAAGATTCTAGGCCCCGGCTCTGGGTATTCTGGGTTTGGGTACTCACAGTTGGTATGAGATGATTCAGTTTAGATAACTCTGGAAAAACAGATCTTAAACAAAGGAAAATTTACTTAAACATTTCTAATTATGAGGATCTTCTTAATTTTTAGATGGAAAATGAAGGCACTAGTCTTCTGTCTCTTCCCAATGAGGCCCTAGAAACCATAATTTTCATAGCCATCCATGAAAATTTTACAAACTATGCCCATATCTGTATGTCATGCAAACATCTCTATGACATATCCAACTCCCCCGAGTACTACAACTCCACCGAGGAGCAGGTTTGGACTACTTCTTTATGATGCAATCCCAATTTTATTCCTACGCATGATGGGGAAAGTAACACGAGGGACTTTTTAGATGCTTCACTCGGGAAGAAGGTGTCTCGTCCCTCCTAGCCTTCTAAGAAGATGCAACAGTGGGAGACCTCCGCGTGACATATATGTGTCAAGTCTTGTCCTATGGCCATTTTGGTCAAGTAATGGACTTTGAAATTCTTGAATTTGAAGCCTCTCATTCTGTGTATAGACAACAAGTACATACTAATGTCTCTTAATTGTACACCCCTCATGCTAGACTCCAGAGACACAAAAAGTTCACCCATGAGATTGAACCAGACTACTTGGGTTGCATATGGTTTAGGGAGATCAAGTGTTTTGAACTTGATCTGGGGATTCATGTATCAGGGAACTGGGGAAAACATTAGCCCTTTCCTTTTTATGTACCAGTGGTTATATGAGAATACAACTTGTTATCTTTTATGTCTCCTATCTTTTCTTTGTTTATACTTTTGTATGGGTTTCATAGATTGTACTTTCATAAAAAATCAGATGGAAGGACAGAATCACATCTTATCGCTTCCTACCGAGGTATTAGATACAATCTTGGTCAAAACCTCTGAAGAAGAGTACCTACATTTTTCAAGCTTTTGAAGAATGTGCAAGAAACTTTATGATATATCAAATAGTATGTACATTCTCCACTCCTTCCAGGGGAATTCTTACTTATACCACCGCATATCCATGGTCCAACTCGCATAATATAAGTGAAGGGGAAAATACCACGAAGGTATTTTCCTATGTTTCACTCTAGCATAGAACTTCAAAACTAGAGTAAGGTTCCAAGAGGCTGCTTTGGAGGGAAACATTTGGTCAACTTACTTGTACCAAATCCTTAGTTTCATCTTGTACGACCATGTCTCTAACATAGATGTTCTCAATTGGAAGATAGTCTCATGAGTCCTTAGAGACTTTGTGTATTCAGAAATCTCCGAACTTTCCACCGTTTGAGCCACACTCTGGAAGCCAGAATGCACTATGCATTAGTTAAACCCTTTCTTCCCAAGGTTTGTTTGGGTGAGGGAAGTAGTGGAGTTGAACACCAATCTAGGAATACACCTGGCCACACCAGAGGACCCTCCATGATGGAGGATGTGGTGAAGTTTGTAAGGAATTATTTTAATTAGGTTATGTGAAAGGAATTGCTAGGACACAATTCCTTGAAGGGGGGAATATTATAGCACCCCAAAACATGTGTCTCATATAATTATAATTTTATGATTTTTTTTTAAAGATTTATTTTAACCGAACAAAAACTATAATATAAACACAAGGCTTTTTATATAAATAGGACACCGAAGTGTTTATAAGTTATCAAGATCACAAGCAACCATTCTACCCAAAAATACTTATTAAAAAACCTATCAAAATTACAGAAAGACCACCCAAAACAACAAGAACCCAAAGAAGATAATATGGGCCCTTAGAATCCGTCATAAATAACAAAAGAATGGCCAAAGCTACTGCGGACACACTAAGCACCAATGGTATGATGTGAACCATTTTCTACTTTTTCCTTGAGTTTAGGACACCCTAAGGCATGGTTTTATATAAGGCATCAACTTGACCATTTCCTTGGGTCACCATTGAATTCCAACAACTATAATTATATTCGTTTGAATTTTGTTGAATTAATTGAAAACATGTGAGTGTAATTTAGTTCTCCAAATAATTAATTTATGGGTTGAAAAATTATAAAATGACCCCTAATCATGAACTTTAAAATGAAAGGGTGAAATATTTTGAATTACACTTGAGTAATTTTGAAATGTTATAAGGAATTCCAAACAATTTTCAAATATTTCAAATATATTGTAAAGATTTTCATTTTTTAAAAAGTGTTTTAAACTATGTTTTTTATTAAACTAAGTTTTTACTTCTATAATACTAGTATAAGATTTTTCATGTGGATATATTAAATTCAATTTATAACTTTGAATGTTAACAGTTTAGTGTTTTTAAATATTTTGTGCTAAGACAAAGTATAATTTGTATTCATTAGCCTTATAATGTTTAAATAAAAGTCATGTTTAAAAGGATAATTTTTATATAGTTATAGTAAATTCATTATTTTCCTTAAGTCTTTATAATTTTTTCAAGTTAGTTATTATAAAAAATAGGCTCGCTAGGGCCAGCCCTTTATAGCTAGGCCGAGGGAGGCAGCTCATGATTGGTGGCTGAGCCTAGCCCTTAGCCCAAGCCATGGCCAGCCCGAGCGTAGGTATAGGTTCCCTGAAGGGCTCATAGGAGCACATGGGAGTTCGGAGCACACCACTGTGGGTGCAAGGTCATGGTGAGGCAGGGGTAGGCCGAAGCCTGTGGGGGCAGGAACCTATGTATAAGGCTCCCTAGGTGTGTGTTGTGTTTTTTTTAAGCCTTCGTTCAGAGACTCAGGCTTATAAAGGTGGTCCTGTATGTCTCGCCAATTCGATGTTGGATGATTTTTTTTAAAGAAACATGATATGGGCTATTGTATCGCGTCGCGCGCAATCTGGGCCATTGGATCATGTCTCGCGTGATCTGGTCCGTTGGATCTGGTCGTGCATGATATGGGTCATCGATCTCGATCCTGCGCTCGACCCTCAACAATCGCGGAACACCACCATGTTTTTTTAGACTGTTTGATCAACCTTAGATCTAATATCAACCATCTGAGAGTTTTAAAATGTTGTGTCATTCCAATACTGTCTAATCACTCTCAAATTTAATCTAATCTGCCCAATATTTTTTTTAAACCGCGGACGCGCCCCAGCCATTGGATCAAGGTTAGACTTGATCCTGACCGTCCGATTTTCTTATGGATTTCTTCCCGTAGCACTATCTTCTTGTTCTCTATGGCGTGCACTGCACCAGTACCCTACACCCTATTTTTAAACCATTTTCTTCTCCCTTGATAGTATTTGGTCCCCTCCTTTCACGCGGTTTCCACAAAGACTGAACCCTTGTATTTTTTTAAAACGGTTTGGGCCTCGAATCCCATGAAACATGCATTAAAATACTCTATGTAGGTATTGTTTATAAAAAAACACCTGAGGCATCCCAAGAACCCCTCGATTCTTTGCACTCAAGCTTCCAACAGTCCTCAACAAGTCTCCTCCGAGATTTACAACATTTTCCTGAGTCCTTCTTCCTCTACAAGATAACGTAGGGGATTTATATTGTCTTGATCATGAGTTAAAGTTTCATATTTTTTGTACACTTGTATATATATATATATGCATCTTGCAGTTTGAGTTTGAACCCTTCTTTACCCAAATTAGAGCTTTGGGATTTTTGAGTTATAATGTATTAGTAGACTGGAAGCATAATTACCTCATACAAACTTATTTTCTTACCTTATATATATAATCAGTTATGTGTTTATATATATATATATATGTTTATATAAATATATAAATATATATCCCTCTGATTTACATAAAATCTTTATGCCCGGATTTAAGGTTGAGGTACGAAGTTAAATTAAGAACCTCAAAATGCCAAGAACTATATTTTCTATAACACTTTTACCCAATTATGTATGTTCTTATATATATATATATATATATATATATAGTTACACATGTTACAAACCTAACATGTTTGGGTTTTTAATCAAGTAATGATGGTGTATTAAATATGTTTTAAAAGTATTGATTACTTATGATAATTTATTAAACATAGTAATCATGAAAATACATATATATACTTTGTGAATAGTTTCCAAAACCCTAATTTCATGTTTCAAAGGTATTACATGATCGATCTTGTTGTGTTTTATCATTAAAAATCATATATACTTTTGATTTGACCAAAATATATTAAATTATAAAAGGGTGTGTTAAACTATACGATCATGTTATGCTCCCTTAATGTTTTATCAACTGCGGTGATTGTTGTTAATGAAGTCGTGATGTATTCTAATAGCTTGATCACTGACAATTTTATCATCATATTAATTTACATATATTTTCATTCAGGTAATAAGGATTTTAAATTAAAGAGTTGTCATTTTAACATATCATATGGAAAACCCCTTCTCACTCATTATTTGATGTGATTTAATAATTATCTCATATGCAAAGAATGTGTAATAAGCCATGTATGCCTTTGATAAACTGTTACTGCCCTATTTTTAATGTTATCTGTCATATTATGTATTTTTGGATTTAGTAGTTTCATTTTCCATTTTATTTATAGCTGCACTCAACGATGCATGCATGTGCCATATCCTAATAACGAGATAAGAAATTAAATTACTCAAAGTGGTATGGGACACCTTGAGTAATATGAAGTAAAATTTAATTATTCAAGGTTGTATGGGACACCTTGAGTAAATATTAAATTTGAAATTAAATACTCAAGTGGTATATGAAATTTTGAATATACAACCCGATTTGACATATGAGGAATGTATTAGTCATTGTAAGTGACCGGTGGGGCTCGCTATAGCCCCTCGGTGCACCGGTATGTCTCATGAGACAAACTACGGTATTGGCACAAGGCCTTGACAAAAATAGAATTTATGGTCTTGGCATGAGGCCTTGACATTATAGTTATGTTGTCCAATATTATACATTCCCTCATTATGTGTATGATAATTAATTAACCAAATAGATATTTTACTAGTAGAATATCCATGGGTAAGTGCCAGTACTTATGAGTATCATAAAAGTAATTACTTATGGCATGACATATGCACTCATTGAATTGGTATTCAGTGTATGAAATTGAAGTTATTACCTTTACATGCATCTATGGTTATTCATTACTCTTAGCTGTTTAATTTGTGCTTACATATTCACATGTCATACATGTTTAGAATGTCTTTTATTCATTACTCCAAATGATCATTCCTATATTTTAATCGTGTATCCTTGTAATTTTGTTAGCTTGTTTTTAATTGGACACTTTTATGATGTGTACATGTGTTAAATATTTTATTTAAGAGAAATGTTTTATAGAATGTCTTAAAGAATGTTTTCAAAAGTTATATTGATTTATTTTTATTAACACCCCTTACTGGGCATTCGTTTGCTCACCCTACAATTTTTATTAAAACTTTTTAGGTATCGGTTTGAGAAAAATAAGTATGACAGAAGTGGTTGGTTTCCTAGAACCTGAACTAAATTTGACCCTCTGTATGGACATGATGTGTAGTTTCGTTTTTTTAAAAAAAATTACACATCATGATTCTAGGCACTGGCTCTGGGTATTCTAGGGTGGGGTCCTCATAAGCCTCGTACTATTGACCATGAGTCCAATTGTTCTCCCCTGAAAGACCTGGCCTTTTTGGGCCCTTGTTTCTTCTATCTTCTTCTTAGCGCTTATGAATCTATTGTCTGAGGTCTGCTAGTGGCTCCAGCTATCAGTGGTTGCTCCACCTGGAATCTCTCTATAAGAAGGGCTCTCTCCAACACTCCTGCCTGAGTGGGGATGCTGAGATACACCATGGATGCCATGATCCCCCATCTGAGTCCCTTCCCAAAGGTTTGATCCCGGAATAAAGTGTCTCACATATTGTCTGTTGATTAGCGACAGGGGTATGTAAACCTCACAGAGTACTCATCCACTAATATTTGGCCCTGTTGTAGGTGTAGAAACTCTTGTATGCACACAAAGCAGAAATTCATAGGGAAAATATTCTCTTGGAAAATTTACTCGAAGTTTGTCTAGGTGAGGGTCGCCTCATCATGCATCTGGATGTTCAAGCTCTGCAGAAGACTCATAGTGAAGATCTCCATTTGGTCATGCGGTGTCCTCACTAAGAGAAAGACCCACGTCACTGCCTCCAGCCAGTCCTTAGTGACCTGAGGATTTGTCTCTCCCCTGAACCTAGGAGGTCTCTGTCTTTGAAACACATACAATAAACTAAGTCTATATACATAATCTACTAGTAAATTCAATAGTAACGGTTGATCAGAGATTATTGGATAACTTCAGTACACCACCCGATGAGGCCATATCTAGAACTGGTCCCTGAACCGACACCTAATCTCTTGGTGGGTTGTCCACACTATCGCGTATCAGAACCCTGGCTAGATTTATGCGGGGAGGCATCCTAAAATAGATCATGATGTACCACAGTTAGATGGTAATAGCTGTGGAGATGAATCTTATTCAAGAATATCATAAGGATACACTTATGCAACTAGTGTTTTCATGTATAGAGCCAAAATATAGAATTCAAGGTCCAGGTGTATGGATATGTCGACCGCTGTACTAATATTGGACTCCCCAAATTTGAAAGTCGAACTCGAAACATTCAACACTATTGCCCCAAAAAGAAAAAAAATAGACTCTCTCTTTGAGGTAGAACCGACCACCTTTGATACCACTTTATCATGACCCATCCCCTGATTTCCATGTCGTGACATACCCTAAGCCCACCTCCCAAAGGCCAGTGGTTGGTGACTAGCACTGAAGGCACCAACCTGCAATTGGGAGGCATTTTCTTAAGTACATGTATGAACACACACACAAAAACATCCCAAAGATGAAAAAGTAAACAAGCTTTCCACTAAACAACCACTGAGTACAAGTAAAACTGAAAATCAAATGGTCCAGAATACCAAAAAAATAATAACTGGAAAATAGGAAAGTAAAAAAAGAAACTCTGGATAGCCATCTGCTAACCCCCCCCCAGATGGGTAAGTACAGAGTAGATACTAGAATCTATAGAACTATTCCCCCTTCCTAGTCTCACTGGGCACCACCTGGTCCTCGGCCATCAAATCCTCCATTAAGCTGGCAGTAATTTTCACCAGAAACAACACGTGCGGGCGAAGCCCACGTATGGGTGAGTAAAACTACACTTAGTAGGGACCCCAAAACCCAAAGGAAATACCACAAAGAAATCTACAAACAAACCAAAAATCGTGATCACAAAGAATGATCACAAAGAAAAATAGATCACATTAGGTATATCCTAGAGTAATAAAGTAAGACCATTAGTCATAACGTCGAACACCATGGGATGCTGGAGAAGTCCTCCTCAATGAGTACAGTGGGCCTGTTGGGTCACACAGAATCCACTTACCACTAACGTAGGACTACTGTGGTACTCATCCTTGATGAGTACCATGGTTATGTTGGGTCACACAGAAGTGGATCCCCACCATGGGCATGCCAGGTCACACAAAACTTTCTTCCCACCTATGGCCATACTGAGGTACTCCTCCTGTCAACTATTGTGGGTCTACTGGTTAAACAATAAGAGGCTCCCCACCATGGTCCTTTCGGGTCACACGAAATACACTTCCCACTAGGCCACAGTATCTGATCCACATAGGGCCACTCGTCAGCAGTCTTTAGGTCTCAGCCAACTACAGGGTTTCCGCATGTATCACACATGATCTCAGTAGAACCACTCTCCAATCCATTCATCTAATCTCAACATCCATGAAATCCTAAATAGAGTATTTTAAAGGACCCTCCTAGTCATGTTGGTTCCAAAGTCGCAAACAACCCTTCAATTAGATGCACTGTTTGAAAGATATTGGCATTTTTTCAAAAAGAAGCCAGTAGGGACTCGGTCCATTCAAACCCAGTTAGACTGACTCGACCTAGGTCCACTGACCCAACCCATAACCAACCTGTCTAGGATTCGATCTGTTGGGCCGCGGGTTAGGCCCGATGGGGTGGGTCTGGCCAACTAGAATTCCTGGTCCCCCAAAGGAAGACCAGTTCTATGCTTAGCGACAATGAGGCAGAAGGTCGTGTCTGGATCCCCTCACCCCACAGGTAGTCCGCAGGGCAGCCTCCCCACTACAGTCAAGCTACTGCTAATGCTACAATGCGACTGGCTAATCTAGCCAGCTAGACTCCCCACACATAGTCAATGACCACATTCCCCTGAGATCTGCAGCCCGAGCTTTAGGCCGCTCCACCGAGGTGGTCAAGGGTCCGCGTCTCTACCACTAGCTGACAGCTCTTCCCACTCATCCACAACCCGCACCGGCCTCAACAACCATCTCTGGTGCACCATTGTGGTGTGCTGCCACCCGCCTATGGTTGTCGTTGTGTTCCACTGTCAGCAGTCTCTGGCACCTGCATGCTCTTCTATGGACCAGCAAGTCTGCACTGGTGGTTGGTTCTTTACACAGACTATGCCTCCGGCCTCCATGGGGTACCGCCTTTCCTACAAAGGCCTTGAATATTCTTTCCCGTCCCTTTCAGAATGCTCGACCGTGAAGAACGCAAAAGCAGAGGGGCTCGGGCCATGTTTATTTCAGCCCATGAAACTTCACCATGGAGTTTTAAAACAGGTTGTGGTCTACGGATGATATTATATAAACAATAATTCAACCTCGAATAGAAATCCAAATAAACGTCACCATCCCTCAAGAATGGAAAATCCACAGACCAACCTGTTTGTGTGTTGATCCATGTTCATCATTTAAAAAAAAGAATGGGGAAAACGTAAAACAAAAAAACTCATAGCTAAATCGATGTTTTTCGTTGAATCACTTCACCATCGAGGGTTAAAGATCCTTTGGCATTTGTTTCTTCCCAGTCTCGTTCATCATAAGGTGTCGATGTTTCTAGAGATCCTACCGCCGTTCATCATCGGAGATGAATTTATCTGTAGGTTTATCAGTGGAAAATTACACCAATTGATTACCCCAACATGTTATCTCATTAACTGGAAACCCATCACAATGTTTATGTTACATTGTGACATCGTGTCATTACGATGTTCCATTTATGAAAGGCATATCTATTATGTTGAACAAAAACGATCGATTAAGAAGCTTCCATTAATTCACCTCGTCCCCGCACCATAGTGTCATCGTTCATCGCTCAACGGTGAAAAAGAAAAATAAAATAAAATAACTTTTTAAGTTTTTTTATTATTTCCCAAAAATTATGAAAACTAACTTTTCTATCTGACCCTTACCAGTTGATGTTGGGTCCTTTCTAGGTGAATATCGATGTTATGAGTTCAACGGTGCCCTCCAAGTTTCGTTCCAATTACCTATTCAAAAGTTATAAAAACCCTATTGCATGTTTACTTAAGTGAACTAAAAAATGTTCAAAATTATAATCCGGGATCACCGGGCCTCAGAAGTACGTGTCGTCAAAGCATGTGGTCGTGAAATAATTCCATACAAATTAGATAAAATTATATGGAAATTCCCGGACATTACAGGCATGACGAGTCTAAATTTTCTATGGGGTCAATTTCAGTTTTGGGGTTCTCTGAGGCATGAATCACCAAGCTATGTCATGGGGTGTGTTGGGGAAATGATACACCATAGGGGAGTTCCCTATGTGTTAATTCCCAGTGGGTCAATACCCTGGTTATATAATCTAGAGGTTATCCAAAGTACATAGCCTAGGATATACTGTTGGAATACTAATCAGGGTATCTCAAAACTATAATCCTAGGAGATATATATGTAAGAACTCAGGATTTCGTATGAGGTATGGATCCTTTTTCTTTTCAGTTTAACTGTTCTGTTGAGCCCTAATGTGGACAACTAACTTGATCGAGGGAGTTACGGAGGTTTCTGGGGCTTGTTCGGAGCCTGGAACCAAGTTTTAGGCTGGAAATGGCCCAGCACACAGTTTGCACACGACCTGTGCACGGTCTGGCTAAACCATGCGCCTTGGTGCAGGCCTGGAAGAGGTAGGATCACGACCTGTTCATGTTTTGAAGAAACCGTGTGGGGTGGCCGTGCAGTTTCCCCTTGCCTTCCAGGAAGGTTCGCATGGTTTTTTAGGCCGTTCGGGTAAACCGTGCGACCTGCTGTGTTTTGATAATTTAATTAATTTTTAATTAAATTAATTAAATTTTATAAAAATCTAACCTAAACCTATTATATTCAACCGTACAACAAGGGGAGATCCTTGGGAGCTCTCAAAGAGGCCTACGAAGGGATTTGGTCCTACTTCTCCATCTGATCTCCATTTCGAACGTCGTTTGTCTTGTTAGATCCGCAACGATATGTCCTCAATTCCTTTTTAATCCTTCTCGATTCTTCTGGTTATAACGAACGCATATTGGATTTAGGCTCATATGCCCTAATTTCTCATTATTCATCTATTATTTAGTTTTCTTCTAAACCTGGATAAATCAGAGCCTAATACAAGATGAGCTATCTAGTACGAGCCTAAGGTAGGTGGTCTTGTGCTTTTCACTGATTTTCAACCTATTTATATATTCCGGAGTGTCGCACGCCCACTTTTGGGGTGTTTCTTGAACTTGGAATTTAACCCTGTTATTACCTAGCATGTTATAGGTCATCTAAATAGGATGGTATGTGCTTGAGTTAGGTTGTACACCTTGGATGGGAACCACCCCTTGGGTGCGTTGCCTTGAATGGATATTTTAGGGATTTTTGACCCAGGATGCCTATGAGGCATGCCTTTTCTTTCCCTTGTGGGTTATAAAAAATGGAAGTTGAATATGAATGGAATTTCAATAAGATGAAATTGTAATTGGAATGGTTTCGGGTATGAGATAGAGTTTTCCCCTTGACCCTTGTATTCTAATTCTTGAATTGCTAGCCCACATGAGTTAAATGTTTTTGAACTGCTTAAAATGTGAAACAAAGTCATGGGTGAACCATGGAACCAATGTGAGTTTCCATGGACAGACTCATATGAGACTAGTTACTGAAATGCCAAGTGAATCATGGATCCATAGTGAGATTCCATGGACGGAATCAACCGGGCATGATATTCCATGGGAGATACCTGGATCTTATTTATAGGATCCCAGGGACAGGCTCAGATGACTGACTATACCACACCTAGATCGAGGCTGGGTACCTAGGAGGTTTGCCGGAACGGGCTTGTAGGGTGTTGGTAGATTTTCTCCCTGAGCGATGCCTGGTTTTCGAATTGAGTATTCCAGGAACGGGCTCAATGAATGGTTTGAAAACATGATTGAAGTGATTAATGAATGGAATGGATATTTTACGCGACGCCAAGCCAAAGCACAAGATTGGGTCGGTCTTTCTAGTTTCCTTGTTTACTACTTTCTATATTACACTGCCTGTTTATATATTCATTGATAGATTAGCACGGATCTTTGGTGGTTTCTTATTGGGATTCAGTATCACACCCTGTTTGGGTCATGTTTTTGGACCTAAGCAGATTATATGATTTCAAGTAATGAGAAGGGGAAACACCCTAGTACAGGTACTTGACTTGTTGCTCGGAGTAGGAGTGCACGGGACCAAGCTGAGGCTTGCGATGTGACAAGGGATGCTTTTTGGTTTCTTTTTGGTATTTTGTGTACTTGTACTATATTGTATTAACTTTCACCCTTCTATATTTATCATATCCTTCTATTTAAATCTATTTCTGATGTCTATGTGTTGTCCACTGGTTACCTTGTTCCGCTATTGTATGTTGTAATTCCACTGTGATGCTTTGGTAATGAGGGCATAGTCTCCCCACAGACTCACCTAGGCCCTCACTGCTAGTCTGCAGCCTCTGGCGTTTGGGGAGATGCGCTTGAGGCCATGTGGTGACCGGTCCGGCTACTGGGTTGAATGCTAATTCGGGTCGGGTCGTTACAATATAATGGTGCTTATTATATATATTTTTAATAGATTAAAATTAACATTTTACAATTGTCAATTATTACATGATTTATCCTACTTGTTCTCCCCATACACATGAGAATATCCTCTCCAACCATAGGTATTCCTTCCCCTTACTCCCTTGGTGGTCTTCCAAAATATTTGGTGATTTTTTTCAATATATGACCCAATTTATCTTATATTTCTCAAACTCTTCCCTTTTTTGTAACACCCCAAGCTTCCATGGTACATTTCTCTTTGAATAATACAATATCGTGAAAAGTACGCAACATTGAGTTCAAGCACACCATGACCTATCAAACTAGCCATTTAAAAAGCAGTTATGAATAGTAATAAACTCATTTTGAATTATTTATATATATACCACATAATTTTAACATTCATATTTTGTTTTTCATATACATGATATAAGGACAAATTTAATTTTTCAAATAAAAGAAGTATTTTTCAAAAAAAATCAATTTTCCACCTTTTAATGTGGAACCCATTCTCAATCCAATATTTGACACATTTATATATTAAATTTGATGAAATTAAATTCTTATTTAGGATAAGCACATAAAAATTTAGTTTGGATAAATTTTGGGTGTTTTATGATAACTTTAATATTTTGATGGATAATGAAAAAATACTAAATTTTAATTGAAAACAACCTTTTTAATAAAAATAATTTATAGTGTGAAACTATAAATTTGAATGTTTTTAATTATAATTAGATTATATTTTTAAATTTTAATCCAATGTTTCTCATTGGAAGTATTTTTACATTTAAATTGGACATAAACACATATCAATCTTTTGATACTTTTTACTTCTCAAAATTCTGCTTTCTTGTTTTAACAACAGAAATTAATATTAAATTAATTAATGAAACTTATATTTTTTGAATTTGGTAAAATAGGCATCATTTTTGAATTCTTAATATCAAAATTATCTTAGGATTAATTTTTGGTATTTTTCTGAAAATATTCAAATTTTGATGGATAGTGAAAAATAATGTATAATACATAAAACCAACTTTTTTATTTAAGAAACTATTTTTTTAAAGTAAAAATAGATACATAATACATATATTAGTCCAATGTAATTCATTTGAGTAATTTTATACTAATATTATATATATGAAATTTTATTGAACTTTTTATCGTCTTTTACCCACTTTCTTGACACATTTTCAAATTTACATAAATCGTAATTTTCCCACTTCTGTGAATTGAATTTCAAAAATCAAAGAGACACGATTGACATCCGTATGTAAAATGTGGTTCAATAGGATGAAAATATTTTTTTACGAATAGTAACTTTTAATTTTATTTACCACGATAAAAAATTAAATATGGTAATTAAAGGTAAAAATGATATTATAATTACCCTAACAAACCAAATTGCTCAAAGGCCTTCATTTTTATTGATTTTTGATAACCTCCATTTCAAGGGATGAGTGGGAACCCTTACAAGTCCCGTAGGCTTAGAGATTACATGGCCTCATAGGCTTAAGAGACATTACATGACCCGAAGGTCTTAGTTAATTCAACCAGACTGTAACTACACGGAACCTCCCCTCCCAAGCATCTACATCATAATGGTAGCTCTCCACCATTGCATGGGTGTCTGGAAAAGCTTCCTGTAATGCCCCGACCCCAGTTACCCAGAGTTGGTGCATTATTACATAACATTGGTATGATCACAAGGAAATCATGTCCCAAAAGACCAATCAGTTTAGTATTATTCGAAACAAGATTCATAGATAAGTTCAACTTTACAACTTGAAAAGAAATACAACACTAATTTATTCCATTAGAAACATCCAACCCTCCTATATTATGCTTGCAAGTCACTCATAACTAACTTCTTCATATCCTGGGAAAATGAAACATAAGAAAGGGGTGAGCTCAAATCCTTAGTAAGGGAAAGCAATACCACGAAAGATGACATAAATATTAAGCATGGTGAATAATTGAAAACACATGTCTTTACAAATAATAAACATGAACAATTTTATGGCAGAAATATGAAATGAGTAAATAATTCCATAATAAAACATAATCATGTGTATATTACTAGTTGAATGACCACATGAACCATCAATATTTTTTTCATAATGAGGGAATGTATAATGCCGGATATTCTGAAACATTTTGTCAAGGCCTCGACCAAGACATCTAAAAATGATTAAGTCCTCAGCCAAAACTATATATAAAATTGGGAAAGGCCTTGGTGAATTCCATTTCTAGTAGTCTCATGAGACCTACTGATGCATCAAGGGGCTATATGGGGCTCCACCCATCACTTACTAAGTCTAATACATTCCTCATATGAAAAGGTTGAAATATAACATAAAAATTCATATTAAAACTAGAATAAAAAATGTCAATAATTTAACTATAAACCATGAATGGTATAAAAATAACACATCCACAGTAAAAAATATCACAAAACCTTCAATAAAATATGGAATATTTTTATCATAATGAATCGACTTCAAACAAGTATAAAATCCATCAAAGGATGTTGACATAGATGAAATCAAAACTATTTGATAGAAATATCTCTTAATTTTTTTGAAATAATTTAAATTTACATAATTATAAATGAAAACATTTATTTTTAAAATATTATTATAATATTTTAAAGGAATATTTGATGATTTTATAATAGCGGAGAATAACCACACCCGCCGTATAAGTCAAAAAAGACATTCTTGCCTTAATTTTATCAAAAAGTTCATAAAGTAACTTGTTTGGAAAACGACTAAAAAATTACTTTAAAAAAATATAATTTAAAATAAGGGTATAAATTACTTTAACCCATTGTCTAGTAAATATTAAAAAAAATTTGAAATACATTTTTAAGAAACATGGATGTGGATGATAAAGAGGTCCCAGTAGATACTTACGTAAAAACAACCTCAGATAATAAAGAGATTGTAGAATTAACCCTTACCTTGTACTTTTCCTTGGTTGAGGGTAGGTTAACCTCCTGTATAATGGTAAAATAATTGTTATTAAATTATAAAATAACCATATACATTAATATTATATCATATATGATCTTCTAATATTTCTTTGTTAATAATATTTTAGAATTATCGTCGTTTCAGGTGTTAACTGATTCATTTTCCTTTATATGCTTTATTACATAAGTAATGTTTTTGATGGATAGGGTGTATATTATTCATATTAAAAATTATAGTAAGTCTTTAAACATTATTTTTAATCATCAAATGAAAATTATTCTTGAATGGATATGATGGGGAATAAATCTTCGTGGATACGGTAATCTGTACATACACATGAGCAACAATATCATTCTTTTGATATTAAAATCATATATAATTGGATGGTATATCAAATATATAGAATACTTATCATGTTATATTTATTATTTACATCATTTATACTCATTATTATACCCATCCAAATGATTAAGTGTTTGAATAACAAACTACACCACGACGTGGAGATGGTAATCCGTACGTACGCACGTATGGTAACTTTTTCATTTATTGGATGGATAGAATAATGAATATGGTTGTAACATTTTTATAATAACATAATAGTATATATAAGATACTGTAGTTATTATTTTAGAATGAAAACAACAAATAAAGAGGAAGTGGAAGAAGAAAAGAACTTGAAAGAGGTGATGAAATATTTACCTCTTCTTCGGGTTCTTTCTTTTAATTTGATCAAAAGGGATACTTAGGCTGGATTTATGACTAAAGTAAGGCCTATATTATTAAGGGAGGAAAGTTGGGAGGATATTTGGGTAGGTTTTTTTTGATCCAAATGGCTTTGAAGGTATGAATTGGAGAGAAGGGGAAGTGCCCTTTTATAAGAGGGCTGAGGGGAACCATAGGAAAAGATTGAAATATTGTTTTATAATAAAATCATTTTCAGTTTCTAATGGATCCAAAATGAATTATTTAAAGTATAAGGTGGGTATGGGTCTAAAACCTCTCAAATAATAGGTTTTAGACAAGTTTGGGTCACTATATTAACCTTATCTTTTATATTTAACTTTTAGTTAAATAGTTTGACATTTACCATGTCTCTTTGTATTTTTATATTATATGGTTTCTAAACTTACTATAGACTTCCAATAGAACCCCAAGTGGTTAATTATTGATACAAATATTATTATATAAGTATTTTTTCCTAACCTTAGATTTTTATAATTATTATATAAACCAATAATATTTTATTTTTTTTAAAACTCATTTATTTCAATTTTGACATTATTTAATAATTGATTTTAATAAAGGTATAACAACTTTATTACTTAAAAATAAAAACATTTAATCAACCCTAACATGTCATATTAACCTATAAAATTAGTTTAATTCATTAAAAGTCTCAAATTATATTTATTTGGATGTTTATATTATCAATTATTTTAATCTTTCATTAATATAGTAATTAACGCATCATCATTGTGTCATAAATAAATTTAATTATTTAATGTCTAAAAAATATAGATAAGATAACATTATTTAGGAAATATTTTTAGATTTATAATGAATATTTATAGTCGAATTTATATTTTGTGTAACCCCATATTAAAAATGTGTTAGTTATTAATCTTTGAATTTATGTCTTTTAACTCTTCTTTAAATAAAATAATAATAAATGTCCTAATCTAATCCAAGTGGACCCAAGTGGTTAATATTTTATTCCTAAGGTTTTTTTGGTCGAATTATACTTATCCAATAGAATTAGGACATTTATTTTTTGGTAAAAATAATATCATTTTTACCCTTAATTACCCTATTTACTTTTAACCGTGGTAAATAAAAGTAAAAGGTTACTATTCACCAAAAATTATTTTCATCTTATTGAACCAAATTTTACTTACCGATATATACCGTGTCTCTAGTATTTTTGAAATTCAACTCACAGAAGAGGTAAAATTATGTTTTATACAAATTTGTAAATGCTCCTTGGAGGTGGGTAAAAGACGGTAAAAAGTTCGATAAAATTGTATATATCTAAACTAATTATAAAATGACCCCAATGAATTACATTGAACTTATATAGGTATTATTTATCTATTTTGACCTAAAATAAATTTAAATAAAATAAATAATTCTTTATATAAAAATTCTTTTTAAAACAATAACTCAGTGTTTTTCACTATTCATCAAAAATTGAAAGTTTTCAGAAAAATACCAAAAGTTCACTATAAGATAATTTCGATATTCTGAATCCAAAAATGAAGTCCATTTTGAAAGATAAAATTTATAAAATTTAAAAAAGTGTGTATTACTATTCATAATGGCTAGTTTGATTTGTTGTGGTGTGTTAGAATCTCGATGTTGCGTACAATGCAACCTATTTCATTATTGAAAGTGAAACATACCATGGAAGCTTGGGGTGTTAAATTATTCCCTCCTTCAAATAATTTATTCCTAAAAATTTCTAAAATATTACTGCATAAAAATATTTGGGTGGTTCTTCATCATAAGTTCCTCGGGTTCCCACATTGCCTCTTCCATCTCATGGATTCTCCATAGAACTTTTACCAGACGATTCATCTGGTTTCTCAGCACTTGTTCTATAGTATCAAGAATTTTGTAAGGCTCTTCACAATAAGATAGATCAGGTTCTAGTTCAATTTACTCATAGGTGATTACATTCATTGGGTCAGGCATGTATTTTCTCAACAGTGATACACGGAACACATCGTGAACTTTGGAGAGACTTAGAGTCACTTCCAACCAGTAAGCTACAACCCCAATTCGTTCTAGAATTTCAAAAGGTCCAATGTACCTGGTACTTAGTTTACCCTTCTTACTAAATCTTATAACTCCCTTCCATGGAGATACCTTCAAGGAAACATGATCTCCTACCTGAAATTCCAAATCCTTCTTTCAGTTATTGGAATAGCTCTTATGCCTATTTTGTGCTGTTCTGATGTGGGTTTGGATAACCTTTACCTTTTCCATCGTTTCCTCAACAAGTTCGGGGCCTATGAGTTTTCTTTCACCAACATCATCCCAACAAGTTGGTGTGTGACATCTCTTTCTATATAACACTTCATATAGTGCCATCTGAATACTTGAATGGAAGCTATTGTTATAGTAAAATTCTACCAGAGGTAAATATTGATCCCACTTACCTTGAAAGTCAAGTGAGAAAACTCTCAACATGTCGTCTAAGGTTTGAATAGTCCGTTCTGATTGTCCATCAGTTTGAGGGAGGTAGGTGGTGATCAAATGAAACTCAGTATCCAGGGATTTCTGAAGAATTTTCTAGAATCTTGATGTAAAACATGGATCATGATCAGAAACAATCGATAGGGTTACACCATGGAGTCTTAAAACTTTATTAATATATAGTCTTTCTAAATGTTCAAGTGGTAAATCTTCTCTTATAGCAAGAAAATGTGCTGACTTGGTAAAATAATCAACAATGACCCATATTTCATCATTCTTTCTAGGTGTCTTTGGTATCCCCATGACAAAGTCCATCATAATATTATCCCATTTCCACTTAGGCATGGGAAGAGGTTGCATGACTCCTCCAGGCTATTGCCTTCCAACTTTCATTTTTTTGACAAACCATACATATTGACACAAAATCAAAAATCTCCCTCTTCATGTTGTCCCACAAAAAATTTTCCTTCAAATCTCTATACATATTAGTGTTTCCAAGGTGTACAGAGAAATTGGAGCTATGATCATTATCTAACAATTCCCTTTTCATATCAGGTATATCGAAAACACAAAGTCTCTTCCCAAATTTCAAAATATCTCCTTCATATATAAAGTAACTCAATCTCTCGTCATTCACAGCTTTAATATTATTTTGAAACTACTCATCATTGGTATGAGAACTCTTTATCCTTTCTAGTAAATATGGTCTGGAAACCATTTGAAAAATCATTGATGTTTCACCTTCCATGGTTATTCCCATATCCATCTTTACTAGATCTATGTATATAGGATCCTTTTCAACTTTCATCTTGTTCAAAACTCCATGATCCTTTCACGTCAAAGCATATGCCACCTTATTTTCCTTCCTCGAGTGGTAGTGTATAGTGAAATCATAATCCTTGAGTAGTTCAAGCCATCGTCTTTGCCTCATGTTGAGTTATTTTTGTGAGAAAATATACTTCAAACTCTTGTGATCAGTATAAATCTCACATTTTTCACCATATAGATAGTGTCTCCATAACTTCAAAGCAAAGATTATAGTTGTTAACTCAAGATCATGAGTAGGATAGTATTGTTCATGAATTTTTAGCTGTCTTGATGCGTAGGAAATAAAAATATCATTCTGCATAAGGACACAACCAAGTCCTTTCTTTGAGGCATCACTATAAACCCCATCATTCCTTGTTGGTAGAGTCAATATAGGATCATTGACTAATATTCTCTTTACTTCTCCAAAACATTCTTCACACTCTTTTGTCCAAACAAATTTAACCTATTTACATGTGAGATTGGTTAATGGGTTATCCAATCGGGAAACATTCTAGACAAAATGTCGATAATAACCTGATAAACCAACAAAACTATGTACCTTAGTTATACTTGTCGGTTCTGGCCATTCTTAGACTGCCTTTGTCTTAGAAGGGTCAACATAGATTCTATCCTTATAGACAATATGGAAAAGAAATGAAATCTCCTAAATCCAAAATTCATACTTACTAAACTTCCCATATAATTCATTTCTTTTGAGGGTTTTCGGAAAGGTGCGTAAGTGATTTTCATGATCTTCATAGATTTTGGAGTATACAAAGATGTAATCAATAAATAACACTACAAAGTCATCAAGATATTCCATGAAAACTCTTTTCATTAGATCCATAAAAACATAGGGTGCATGAGTCATCCCAAAAGGCATTACTGTAAAGTCATAATGCCCATACCTGGTTCAAAATGCTATTTTCGGAATGTCTTCCTTCTTCACACACAACTAATGATATCCAGATCGAAGGTCAATCTTTGAAAAATATTGAGCTCCATGAATTTGGTCGAATAAATCATCAATGCATGGTAGGGAATACGTTTTCTTTATTGTTATATCATTGATCTCCCTGTAGTCAATGCCCAACCTCATAGATCCGTCTTTCTTCTAAATAAAAAAGAACAGGGGCTCACCATGGAGAAACACTAGGGGTGAATAAATCCCTTATTACTCAATTCTTATAGTTGTTTATTTAGTTCCACTAATTCCACAATGGTCATTCTATAAGGGGTCTTCGATATGGGCCATTAACCAGAAATTAAATCAATGTAAAACTCAATTTCCCGTTCTGGAGGATATCCAGGTAAATCCTCTGGAAACACATCAACATATTCTTGAACAATAGGTATGTCCTCTATTTGAACATTCCTTTCCTAACCCACAGTTATTTAATTCTCTTACTCACCAATAATTGAATTTAGTTGAGCTACTGGGGGTGGATCTAGATAAGAATCGTGTGGTGATGTTTCTGCTCTAAACATAAGGTACTCCTTATCATCATCGAAAATTGTAACTGCCTTCTTATTATAATAAATTTTCACCTCATGGTCTGAAATCCATCCATTCTGAGGATTATATCAAATTCAATCATAGGTATGACGATGAGATCAGAAGATAAAGAACATTTATATTCCCTAATGGGAACTGATTCACAAAACATTATTGCAATGATACATCCCTTAGGAGTTTTGAATGAAAACTCCCTTGTTAAATAAAATTTAAAATATCTAATTTTCTTTTCAAACTGGGAAGATATGAAACAATGCGATTATACATAATCAAATAAAGCATTGGATAAACTTGAGGAAACCATTAAATTACCTGCCACCATGTCTTTCAGACCTTCAACCTTAGCAATAGTGATCGCATAATCTAGTCCTTGATCCCTTGGACTTTTCTAAGGTAAGTTTCCTTGACACTTAGGACATTTATTTTCATAATTTCCCATCTCCCTGCAATTGTAGCATTGAAAATTGGTAGCATCTTTCTTTCCCTTACAATCACCAGAAAGATGGCCTTTCTGTCCACATTTGTAGCATACTCCTTTTACTTTTAGACAGGTACCAGGGTGATTCCTTCGACAATTATAACAAGGTGTAAATTCAATTCTTCCCTTATTCCATGTTTCCTTATTTCATTTCCCATAGTGTTCAGAATATCTATTCTTCTCTTGCTTTTCTATAAAGTCGTAAGACTTATAATTTCTTTTCTGTCTTGATAGCACATGAGAAAATATCTTCGTACGATGAGAAGGATTGTGATACTAATGATCGATGGAGAAATGGTTTTAACCCATCGAAGAAACGGTCAATCTTACTTCTTGGATTATGTATATAATCTATAGTATGCCTTGCTAATATTGTAAAGTTGGCCTCATACTTTGCAACATTCTCATCCTCCTTTTGCCTCAGACTCAGAAATTGCCTTTCCATATCCGCTCTATGGTCATGGGGAAAGTATTTTTCTAAGAAAAGTTCTTTAAACTCCCTCCATTCCATACTAAAAACTTCTTCATCTTCCTTTGTGTTTTGAATCAATTTCCACCATTGATCAGCATCTTCAGTGAGGTGACAAACTATCTTGACAAATTTTTCCCTTTCACTACTCCCCAAAGCATAAAATATTTTCTCTAAGGAATTTATCCATTGCTCAGCCACTAATGGATTTTTACTCCCATTGAATGTTGGTGATTGTTGCCTCATGAATTGGTGTAACATTGATCCTCTGTGTTATGGATCATGGTGATCCATACGGGCAAGGTTATTATTCATAACCTAAGTGAGTTGTCCCAGTAGGGTGATGATCTAATCAGCACCAGTTGCATCACCATCTCCACTATAATTATCTTGAGTATGAGGTAAATCCCTACATGGCTTACGTGCATTGATACAGTTTCCATTCCTTCCACTAGGTTCCATTTCTAAACAATGGAATAAACTAGATTAGTTTATGAATCGAAATACATAATTCCATACTTTTAAAACACTTAACATAAATTGAACAGTTTATGGATATAATCCATAATAATAAAAATGTTTTATTTGAGGAATTATATACTCATAAACCCTTCATAATGGTTTGTAAAAAAATGAGAATTATCCTAGGCATATCACCCGGGAGTGTTGTAACTAAGAGTGCCACAAGGCCCGTTCTCATGAACCTATTCCCGTTCGAGTCTATCTCAAAGTAGTGTTTTCATGTTTTACCCCTAGGTACATCTATGTCAGATCTGCCTCTACCTGCTCGTATCCTGATAGGGATGTATTTCTTGGAAAACTCACAAAATCTCTACAATACCAAAATTCTAGGAAGTTCTTCTACACTAATCATCAAAGTCTATCTTATGATAATGTGATCTAATCATAGTTTATCTAAATATAGTTTCCCAGGTTTGTACTAAACTTCCTCTGATACTAACTGTAATGCCCCGACCCCAGTTACCTAGAGTTAGTGCATTATTACATAACATTGGCATGATCACAAGTAAATCATGTCCCAAAAGACCGATTAGTTTATTAATATTGGAAACAAGATTCATACATAAGTTCAACTTTACAACTTGAAAAGAAACACTACACTAATTTATTCCATAAGAAACATCCAAGCCTCCTAGATTATGCCTGCAAGTCACTCATAACTAACTTATTCATATCATAGGAAAATGAAACATAAGGAAGGGTTCATCTCAAATGCTCAGTAAGGGTAAGCAATACAGCGGAAGATAACATAAATATTTAGCATGGTGAATAAATGAAAACACATGCCTTTACAAATAATAAACATGGACACTTTTATGGCAGGAATATAAGCTGAGTAAATAATTCCATAAAAAACATAATCATGGGTATTCTACTAGTCGAATGACCACATGAAACATCAATATTATTTTCATAATGAGAGAGTGTATAATGCCAGACATTCTGAAACATTTTTTCAAGGCCTCGACCAAGACGTCTAAAAATGATTAAGGCCCCAGCCAAAACCATATATAAAATTGGGAAAGGCCTTGGAAAATTCAACATCTAGTTGTCTCATGAGACCTACCAATGCATCGAGAAGCTATAGCATGATCCACCCGTCACATACTAAGTCCAATACATTCCTCATATTAAAAGGATGAAATATAACATAAACATTTGTATTAAAACTATCATAAGAAATGTCAATACTTTAACCATAAACCATGAATGGTATAATAATAACACATCCGCAGTCAAACATATCACAAAATCTTCAATACAATATGGAAGATTCGTATCATAATGAATCAACTTCAAACATGTATAAAATCCATCAAAGGATGTTGACATAGATGAAATCAAAACTATTTGAGAGAAATATCTCTTTCTTTTTTTTGAAATCATTTAAAGTTACATAATTATAAAAGAAAAAATTTATTTTGAATATATTATTATAAGGTTGTAAGGTAATATTTGACGATGTTATAATGGTGGAGAATAACTGCACCAGCCGTATAAGTTAAAAAAGACATTATTACCTTAATTTTTTCGAAAAGGTCGTAAAGTACCTTGTCTGGAAAACGACTGAAAGATTAATTTAAAAATATATAAGTTCAAATAAGGGTATAAATTAATTTAACCCATTTACTAGTAAATAGTAAAAATGTTTTGAAATACATTTTTAAGAAACATGGATGTGGATGATAAAGAGGTCCCAATATATAGTTATGTAAAAACAAGCTTGGATAATAAAGAGATTGTAGAATTAACCATTACCTTGTACTTATCCTTGGTTTAGGGTAGGTTGAACTCATATAAAATGGTTAAATAATTGTTATTAAATTATACAAGAAAAATATACGTTAATATGATATCATATATGATCTTCTAATATTTCTTTGTTAATAATATTTTAGTATTATTGTCATTTCGGGTGTTAACTGATTTATTTTCCTTTATATGCTTTGTTACATAATTAATGTTTGTTATTGATAGGATGTATCTTATTAATATTCAGAATTATATTAAGTCTTTAAAAATTATTTTTATTAATCAAATTAAAATTAGTCTTGAATCGATATGATGGGGAATGAATCTCATCGCGTTCGTGGAGACGGTAATCCGTAAGTACGCATGAGCGACAATATCATTTTTTTTATATTAAAATAAAATATAATTGGATGGTATATCATATATACAGAATCATTATCATATTATATTTATTATTTTCATCATTTATACACTTTATTATACCCATCCAAATGATGAAGTGTTTGAATAACAAACTACACCACGACGTGGAGACAGTAATTCGTACGTACGCACGTATGGTGACTTTGTCATTTATAGGATGGATAGAATAATGAATATGGTTGTACCATTTTTATAAGAAAATCACATTATATAGAATATACTGTAGTTATTATTTTAGAATGGAAACAACAAAGAAAGTGGAAGTGGAAGAAGAAAAGAACTTGAAAGAGGTGATGAAATATTTACCTTTGCTTCAGGTTCTTCCTTTTGATTTGTAAAAAGGGCTCCTTGGGTTGGATTTCTGACTAAAGTAAGGCCTCTAGGATTAAGGGAGGACAATTTTGAGTATATTTGGGTAGGTTTTGGTTAATCCAAATGGCTTTGAAGGTGTGAATTGGAGAGAATGGGAAGTTTCCTTTTATAAGAGGGGTGAGGGGCACCTTAGGAAAAGATTGAAATATTATTTTATAAAAAAATAATTTTCAGTTTCTAATGGCTCAAAAATAATTATTTAAAGGATAAGGGGGTTATGGGTCTAAAACATCTCATCCAATAGGTTTTAGAGAGGTTTGGTTCACTATATTAACCTAATCATTTAGATTTAATTCTTAGTTAAATAGTTTGACAATTACCATGTCTCTTTGTAGTTTTATATTATATGGTTAATAAAATTACTATAAAATTCCACGTGAACCCCAAGTGGTTAATAAATGATAAACCTGTCCTTATATAAGTCTTTTTTCCGAACCTTATATTTTTAGGATTATTTTATCAACCAATAATATTGTATTTTTTTTAATAACTCATTTATGTCAATTTTCACATTATTTAATGAACAAGTCCTAAAAACTTTATTACTTCAAAATAAATACATTTAATCATCCCTAACATGTCACATTAACCTAGAAAATTATTTTAATTCATTAAAAGTCTCAAATTAGATTTATTTGGATGTTTATAATATCAATTAGTTTAATCTTTCATTAATATGGTAATTACTGCATCATTATTGTGTCATAAATAAATTTAATTATTTAATGTCTAAAAATTATAAATAAAATACCATTATGTAGGAAATATTTTTATCTTTCTAATGAATATTCATAGTTTAATTTATATTGTGTGTAACCCAATATTAAAAATGGTTTAGTTATTAAACTTTGAATTTAACTCTTTTAACTCTTCTTTAAATAAAATAATAATAAATGTCCTAATCTAAACCAAGTGGACCGAAGAGGTTCATATTTTATTCCTAAGGTTTTTTTTGGTCGAATTTACTTATACAATATAATTGGGACATGTTTTAGGGAAATAATAATATCATTTTTACCTTTAATTACCCTATTTACTTTTAACCGGGGTAAATAAATGTAAAAAGTTACCATTAAAAAAATTATTTTCACCTTATTGAACCAAATTTTACTTACTGATATCAACTATGTCTCTCATATTTTTGAAATTCAACTGACAGAAGTGGTAAAATTATGTTTTATACAAATTTGGAAATTCTCCTAGGAGGTGGGTAAAAGATAGTAAAAAGTTCGATAAAATTTTAAATATCTAAACTCATTATAAAATGACTTCAATGAATTAAATTAAACATATATAGGTATTACGTATCTATTTTGAAATAAAATAAATTTAAATAAAATAAATAATTATTTAAATAAAAATTCAATTTTAAACAATAACTTAGTGTTTTTCACTATTCATCAAAAATTGAAAGTTATAAGAAAAATACCAAAAATTCACCCTAAGCTAATTTTGATATTCTGAATCCAAAAATTAATTCTATTATTGAAATATATAATTTATAAAATTTCAATAAAGGGTAATACTATTCATAATGGCTAGTTTGATTGGTCACGGTGTGTTAAAATCTTGAAGTTGCGTACAATGAAAGCTATTGCATTATTCAAAGGGAAACGTACCATGGAAGCTTGGGGTGTTACACTTCCCATGAAATCACAGGATGGCCCGGATGGCATGGCTATACCCACTCATTCTTCCAAATCCATTGGCTCTGCTCTGGTGAGTGCACCTGCTCAGAATCCTCCTCTAGGGCTGCATTTTTTTTGTAGAGTCTATCTGGGGAAACTGTATGTGTCCTGAAGGCCTTGAGGTGGCATGAAGGCCTTAAAGGTGACTCTAAGGCCCTACTAACCAAAAGGCCTAGGTGGCCCGAAGGACTTAAGGACTCCAATCCCAAACCGGTGACCCAAGGTGAACAGTTTCAACTACTACAGCACCGAACAGTACCCCCTACAGTGCCTGCTATAGTACCCGCACAGTGTACAGCTCTGCTATAGTCTAGCACAGTGTACAGTTCTGCTACATTACTAGAATAGTGTACAGTCTGCTACAGTACTGCATAGTGTACAATCTGCTACAGTACTGCATAGTGTACAGTCTGCTACAGTTCCTACTACAGTCATGCTATAGTACTGTTGCAATACCAAAAATATGACTCTACCTGGTTTTGAACCTGGGTCTCATGGATGCACTTAAGAAGAGTTAAAAGCGTATTTATACCGAAATCAACCTTAGGAATAAAATATGATCTTTTTTTATCCACTTGGATTAGATTAGGACATTTATTATTATTTTATTTAAAGAAGAGTTAAAAGTATAAAATTCAATGTTTAATAACTAATCAATTTTTAATATATGGTTATACATAAGATAAATTTGACTATAAATATTAATTAGAAATCTAAAAATATTTTCTACATAATGGTATTTTATTTATAATTTTTTGAAATTAAATAATTAAATTAATTTACACACAATGATGATGTAGTAATTACATTATTAATGAAAGATTAAAATAATTGATATTATAAATATCCAAATAAATGAAAATTGAGACTTTGATGAATTCCAGTAATTTTATAGGTTAATATGAGTATTTATTGTTGGTTAAATAAAAAAAATTTCTAAGTAATAATTTTTTATGACTTTCACAATAAAATCCAAATAGTTTCAAAATTGACATAAATGAGTTTTTAAAACAAATAATATATTATTAAATTATATAATACTCATAAAAAATAAGGTTTGGAAAAAGGACATAGATAAGGTTATATATGTCAATAATGAACCACTTGGGGTTCTCTTGGCTTTCTATAGTATGTTTATTAACCATGTATTATAATAATACAAGAATACAAGGTAAAAGTTAAACAATTTAACTACGAGTTAAATCTAAAAGATAAGGTTAATATGGTGACCAAAACTTGTATAAAATCTATTGGTCGAAAATATTTCAACCCATCCTCACCTTATCCTCGAAATAAATCCTTTTTGAGCCATTATAATCCAAAAATTATTTTATAATAAAATAATATTTCATGTTTTTTCTAAAGTAACCCTCACCTCTCTTATAAAACGGTACTTCCTTTCCATTAATTTCACACCTCCAAAACCATTCGGATCAGAAAAACCCAACTCAAATATCCTCTCAAGTACCCTAAATTATATCTATATTCCTTAATTTGATCATAAATCCAACCTAAGGATCCCTTTTGATGAAATCAAATGGAAGCACCCGAAGGAGAGGTAATGATTTCATCACCTCTTTCAAAGTTTTTTTTCTTCTACTTATTCTTTATTTATTGTTTCCATAACAAAATAAAAACTCCAATACCTTCTATATATTGTTATTTTATTATAAATATGGTAAAATCATATTCATTATTTGATCCAACCTATGAAGGACAAAGTCACCATACGTGTGTACGTACGGCTTACCGTCTCCACGTCGTGGTATAGTTTTTTATTCAACACTTTATTATTTGGATTGGTATAATAATGAATATAATTGAAGTAAATAATAAATATAAAATTTTAATGATACTGTATATATTATATACCATCCAATTACATTTTATTTCACCATTAATGAAATGATATTGTTGTTCGTGCGTACGTACGGATTACCGTCTCCAAAAACACGATGAGATTCATTCCCAAGTGTAACCATTCAAGAATAATGTTCATTTTATGATTAAAAATAATGTTTAAAACTTAATATCATTCTCGATATGAATCAAATATATCTTATCCATAAAAAACATGACTTATGTAACAAAACATATAAAGGAAAACGAATCAGTTATCACCTGAAACAATGATACTGCTGGAAGATTATTAATAAATAAATATTATAAAATCATATATGATATCCTATTTAGGTATTTGGTTCTTGTATAATTTAATAACAATGGTTTAACTATTATAAATGAGGTTAATGTACCCTCTAATATGTAAAAGTACATGGTAAGGAGTTTTCATCACATTTTTTATTCTTGTGAGATTCATGTTATACTTTACACTATTTCCTTTTGTGTGGTGAATGTACTGCCCATGATTGTATTATTTGTGTAATATAATTTAATTTATGGGTATCTGCATCTTAATTTTATGATCCTTCTTTCTTGGGGTGTATGTTTCATAAATTACCAAATCGGTAAGGGAATTTCTAATTTCTATTTCCACTCATTGGGTTTTACGCGAAATTCATTGATTATTTTACTCCAAGATTATGTGAGAAATACCTATTTTTTATTTATGTAGTAATTTTCATTCCTTTTTGTGTGGATATACTTTTGATACCCATAATCACTCCATTGATAAATTCTCAAGTCATCGATATGAACTTGATAAGAGTAATCTTAACTCAATTTCCATTCATTGAGTTAAATATCCAAGTCATTGGTGTTGTTTTTACATGAATATATGTGAATGTCCTCTAATTGATTTAAACTGAATATAAATTCATATTGAGTGTATTTATATTTATCACACATAATTGTTTCATTGATTTATCCTTAACCTAAGGATACGATCATTATAAAGGATCTCATCCCAATTTACATTCCATTGAGACTTTTTTCTTGTTATGCGCCAATTCACATTTATATGGTGTACATATGGTACTTTGACATTTTATTTCATGAATAACTTTATTCTCATAATATTATAATGTTTTTATTACCTCAATTATCTGTTTTCAAGCATCTCTCCTTTGGTTAGGAACTCAAACTAAAATATCATTTTAAATGTTTTATAGATTTTTTCTTTAAAATCCTTCTCATTAATGTCCATGTTTTAAAAATGGTATTAAGGATTTATTTATATGGACATGAATGTTTTAAAAATTAAAATTCCTTTTAAAATTTTCAAATTTTTATGGGAAACTTTTATTCAAAATTCTATTTTTAATATCTTCTTGATAAATATTGAGACTTTTAAATGTTTTCAATAAAAAGGGATATTTCTCTCAAATAGTTTTACTGATTATTTTCATCTATGTCAATATACCTAATAATTATTTATTATAATAAAATATTCCATATTGTATTGAATGAGTTATGTTTGACTGTGGATGTGTTATTTTTATACCATTCGTGGTTTGTGGTTAAAATATTGACATTTCGTATGCTAGTTTTAATACGAATGCTTAGATTATGTTTGAACCTCTTCATATGAAGAATGCATTGGACTTATTAAGTGATGGGTGGAGCCTGATATAGCTCCTCGATGCATTGGTAGGTCTCATGAGACAATCTAGTGTCTTGTAACATGACCTTGACAAAATATTTATTTGTAGTCTTGGCACGAGGCCTTGACTATGTGGTTATGATGTCCAATATTATACATTCCATCATTATTAAAATATGTTATTGATGTTACATGTGATTATTAGACTAGTAGATTAACCATGTGAATAAGTAAATGGAACTATTTGATTTATCTTTTCCATATTATGTGGAAGTTTATGTTTAAAATGATTGTGTTCTTTTCTTATACATTGCCTTAAATGTTTATGATTATTTATGATAGTTTCTTTTATACGGTTATCCTTACTGAGCATATGAGATCACCCCTTTCTTATATTTTATTTTTCCTATGATGTGAAGAAGTATATTATATTTTACTTATACGGATAGATTAAGGGATATGAGTGTGTTCAAAGGGGACACATTTTTATTATTATTTTATGATGTAATGTAAAACTCATGTATGTATCTAGTACTTACAAGGATACTAAACTAATAAATATTTTGAGACATGATCTCTTGTGATCATGCAATATTATGTAATAATGAACCAACTCTAGGTAACTAGGGTCGGGGAGTTACAATTGGTATTAGTGGAAATTTAGTACAAACCTTGGAAATTAGTTTTAGATAAACTCTGATTAGATAACATTACCCCAATATAGACTTTGAAGATTAGTATAGAAGAACATCCAAAAAATTGGTAGTGTAAATATTATATGGGTTTTTCAAGCAAATACATCCCTGTCTGGATACAAATAGGTAGGGGTGGATCTGGCATAGATGTACCTAGGAGTGAAAAATCTGACAAGGAGTTTCAGGCTTGACCCAGGGTATCCTGGTACACAAAAACGGTCCTTGATTCACTCTTGGTATTGACACTCCTGGGAGATATTCTTATGATAATTCAAATTTTCTAAACAAATTTATTCGGATGATTTTAATATAAGATCAGAATAAATAAGCTTGATTAATACTATGGTGTTTTAGATTGAAAATAATATGTCATGATATTCTCTAAATGATTTTATTACTATTTTTAATCACACTCTAATTTCTAGTTTTATTCTATGGATGGATTCCAAGTAAGTCATAGTAACATTCAACATGATGTATAAGTTGGACATGATGGTTTAAATGAGCAATGAAATGGAATGTTTATAGGAGTAAAATACATCATGTTCATGCTGAATCAATTTAAAAAAAAATATAATCAACAACATATACATTAACCAACACCCGAACTCAAAAAAGAAGAGAAAGGTGGAGAATGATAAGTGCTCTAGTAGAGGAGACCATGGAGAAAGGAAATCTCGTTTTCCATCATGTATGAAATGTGGAAGGAGATACACAGGAATGGGACTCAATGGAACAAATTTTTTTTGTGTGAGAAAGAAGTATATAAAGTAAATAATTATTGAGGGAAAATGAAGAGCACAATAGAATAAAATAAAAATGATCCTAAGAATATATTTATAGTCATTTACCATAAATTTTGGGGACCTTGGGATTACCCGATTCAATGTTCTATTTTATAGTATAACCTTTAATTCATGTAAGAACCTATGTAGAAATAAAGGGATAGAGAAATTTTTAAAAGTATTAATGCTCTTTGTTGATGGGATTACTTTTGATGAATTTTATTTTGTATGCGTAACCCTCTATTTTATTATGTGAAAATGCTATTTGAGGAAGAATTATCTTATCTTTTTTTGATATAGTTATAAAGTACCATTTGAGATTATAGGATCCTTGAATTTAAGTCAATTACATGTTATTACTTTTTGGGAAGAAAATGCCTGGTATGAGATAAAATTTGTGGTTAGAATATGTTATGGTTATTTTTGAGGAATTTATCTCATTTTTTGGAATGTTATAAAATTATATAGTTTTTTTAAAAAGGATAACATGCAGACTATGTGACAACCCATTGAATCGGACAAAGCTGCGGGAATCGAACCCACCACCAAAGTGAAACTTGGATTTATCTCATTCCACTAGACTACATGAAGTCCCTGGTTAGTATGACTATTTCTTTTAGTTAAATTATTTTATGGATCAAGAATATGTTGATTTTGGGAACTTATTATTTAACCTTAGTATAGGAAAATGATTTGGTGATTAAGAGATAAATGTTATTTTGGAAGAAGTTCTCTCTTTTTGGAATACTATATGCCTAAGGAAAATAGAATATTATGGGATTTCATTTGAGGAGTAATGGTGGATTTTTAATTTTGGAATTATTGTTTTTGTGGACTTATAGAGATCTGTGTTATTTATGAAAAATGATTATCTTATCATAGAGAATTTGTGATTATGTTAATTACTTTTAAGAATGTGTCTTTAAAATTAGTCTATGTTATTTGGAGATAAATGTTAAGAATTATCGTGGAATATTATGTGATCAAATACTTTTGAATTTTGGGTTTCAAACTTAGTTTGGATTATTTTAAATAATTTTAAGGACAATTGTGGTTTTTATATGGTGTTTGTTGAACTTTGGGTATTTTTTGTTTAGTTTTGGAGATTAAGATTAGTATTTTTTCTTTAAAGGATTATCCTTTTTGGGGATCATTTGATCTTGTACAAACCATTTTGGTTTTATGTCTAAAGAAAAGGTAAATATATAGTTCATCTTTTGTGGATTATTTGATTCTTTAAAATTTGATTCTAGCGCTTTAGGTGTGACCAAGTCATCTTGAAAACTTATCTTTTGTAATGAAAGATTAGTTTGTGGTAGAAATTAGTTAAAGGATGGAACTCTACTTGTCAAGTAATTTTTTTATTATTCTACAAATAAAAAAATTAATAAACTTTAGGTAAAGGATCATAAAACTAAAAATGTGTTATCCTAATACCTTAAGTTTTTTCTAACTGACGATATTTTAAATCATCATAGATTTATGGCTTTGAGACTCTCAATTTCCCATTACCTTGTTTGTGATTGATGACCTCAATAAATCCAAATAAATATTTACATTTTTCCTCCAATTATAATTTCCATAAATTTTCTCTTATTCAGAATCTTAATTTTTTGGCAACTTTTTCACTTCCCTTTCCCTCTTATTAAGACTAAATTTTATTAACCCTATTTCTGATGTGGGTCTTCCACAAAGGTATTTTTTATTTTTTAAACTTTTATTTCTGAAGAACAATTTCAAATTTCGAGGACTCAATTTAAATAAGTAGGGAATAATGTAACACCCCAAGATTCCATGGTATGCTTCTCTTTGAATAATAAGATAGTGTGTGAAGTACGCAACACCGAGTTCAAGCACACCACGACATATAAAACTAGCCATTTAAAAATCACTTATGAATAGTAATAAAAACATTTTAAATTTGATATATATCCCATATAATTTGAACATTCATCTTTTTTATTTCCTAGACATTATATAAGAACAAATTAAATTTTTTAGATAAAATAATTATTTTTCAAAAAATGCATTTTTTCCACCTTTTAATGGGGAACCATTTTTAAATCCAATATTTGACACCTTTATATATTCAATTTTATGAAATTATATTATTCTTTATAATTGGGACATAAAAATTTAGTTTGGATAAATTTTTGGTGTTTTTCTGATAACATTCATATTTTGATGAATAGTAAAAAAAATACTAAATTTTAATTGAAAACAACTTTTTAAATTGAAATAATTTATAGTGTAAAACAATAATTCTGAATTGTTTTGAACTATAATTAGAATATATTTTTATCATTTAATCCAATTTTCTTCATTGGAAGTAAGTTGAAATTTAAATTGGACATCAACACATATCAATCTTTTGATACCTTTTACTTATCAAAGACCTGCTTTCTAGTTTTGACAACGATAATTAATTTTAAATTAATTAATGGAACTTATATATTTTTTTAATTTGGAAAAATAGATATCATATTTGAATTTGTAATATAAAAAATATCTTAGGCTGAATTTTTGGTGTTTGTCTGAAAACATTTAATTTTTGATGAATATAGATAAATACTGCATAGCACATAAAAACTGAATTTTTTATTTATATAATTATTTTTTATTTAAAAGTAAAAATAAATAATTAATACCTATATTATTCCAATGTAATTCATCTGATTTATTTTATAATAAGATTAGATATATAAAATTTTATTGAAGTTTCTAACATTTTTACCCACCTTCTAGGCACATTTGAAAATTTGCATAAAATGTGATTTTACCGCTTCTATGAATTGAATTTAAAAAATTTTAAAGACACGGTTGACATATTTAAGTAAAATTTGGTTCAATAGAATGAAAATAATATTTACTGAATTGTAACTTTTGAAATTTATCTACCACATTTAAAAGTAAATAGGGTAATTAAAGGTAAAAAATGATATTATAATTACCCTAACACATGTCCTAATTCAATTGGATAAGTTTATTTCTACCAAAATAAACCTTATTAATAAAATATGTTCCTTTTTTATCCAATTTGATTAGATTAGGGAATTTATTATTATTATATTTAAAGAAGAGTTAAAAGTGTAAAATTCAAATTTTAATAAACAAACCATTTTTAATATAGGGTTAAACATAAGATAAATTTGTCTATAAATATTCATTAGAAGTATAAAAAGATTTTATAAATAATGGTATTCTATTTATAATTTTTAAACATTAAATAGTTAAATTTATTTATGATACAATGTTGATACAATAATTAATTTATTAATGAAATATTAAAATAATTAATATTATAAATATCCAAATAAATGTAAATTTGGACTTTTGATGAAATACACTATTTTTATAGGTTAATATTACATGTTAGGGTTGATTAAATAAATATTTTTCTAATTAATAAAGTTGTTATGACTTTCAAAAAAACAAAATACCTAATAGCATCAAAATTGACATAAATGTGTTTTTAAAACAAATACTATATTATTAAATGATATAATATTCTTAAAAATATAAGGTTTGCCCAAAGAAAATATATAAAGTTTGATATTTCAATAATTAACCACTTGGTGTTCGCTTTTATTTTTATAGTAAGTTTATTAACCATGTATTATAATAATACAATAATACATGGTTAAAGTTAAGCTATTTAACTAAGAGTTAAATCTAAAATATAATGTTAATATGATAACCTAAACTAGTCTAAAACCTATTTTATTAGAATATTTCTACCTATACCCACCTAATACTCTAAATAAATCCTTTTTGATCCATTATAAACTAAAAAGGAATTTATAATAAAATAATATTTCAAGCTTTTCCTAACGTAACCCTCACCTCTCTTGTAAAAGGGTACTTCCCCTTCTCTTAATGTCACACCTCCAAAGCCATTTGTATCAGCCATACCCTACTCCAATATCCTCCCAAATACCCTAAATTCAACCTATAGGTGTTAATTTTATCATAAATCGAACCTAAAGACTCCTTTCGATCAAATCAAAAGGAATCACCTAGAGAAGAGGTAATGATTTCATCACCTCTTTCAAAGTTCTTTTCTTATTCCACTTCCTCTTTCTTTGTAATTTCCATAAAAAATAATAACTCTAGTAACTTATACATAATTTGATGTTGTTATAAATATGTTACAACAATATTCATTATTCTATCCTTCATATGAGTGAAAAAGTCACCATACGTGCGTGTGTACGGCTTACCATCTCCATGTCATGGTTCAGTTTGTTAATCAACACTTCATTATTTGGATGGGCATAATAATAAGTATAATTTATGTAAATAATAAATATAACATGTTAATGATTCTGTATATATGATATACCATCCAATTACATACTATTTCACCATCAATGGAATGATATTGTCGCTCCTGCGTACGTACAGATTACCGTCTCCACAAACGTGATGAGATTCATTCCCCATCATAACAATTCGAGAATAATGTTCATTTTATGATTAAAAATAATTCTTAATAACTTAATATAATTCTATATATGAATCAAATACATCATATTCATAACAAACATGACTTACTTAACAAAACATATAAAGGAAAATGAATCAGTTAACACCCAAAACAATGATACTGCTGAAATATTATTAACAATGAAAAATTAGAGGATCATATATGATATCATATTTAAGTATTTGGTTCATTTATAATTTAATAAAAATTATTTATCTATTATACATGAGGATAACTTACCCTAGACTAAGGAAAAGTACAAGGTAAGGGGTTTTCATCTCACTTTTTGTTCCCATGAGATTCATTCTATATTTTCCACTACTTTCTTTTGTGTAGTGTATGTACTGCCCATGATTGTATTCTTTGTGTAATATACATTAATTTATTAGTTTTTTCATCTTCATAGTATGATACTTATTTCATGGGGTGTATGTTTTGTAAATTACAAAATCGGTAAGGGAAATTCTAATTTCGATTTCCACTCATTGGGTTTTACACAAACTTCATTGATTATTTTACTCCAAGATTATGTGTGAAATCACTATTTATTTATTTATGTAGTAATTTTCACTCCCTTTTTTGTTGATATAATTTTTATACACAAAATAAATACATTTATAAATTCTCAATTCATCGATATGAACTTGATAAGAGTAATCTTAACTCACTTTCCATTCATTGAGTTAAACATCCAAGTTGTTGGTGTTGTTTTTAAAAGATTATGAGTGAATGTCCTCTGATTTATTTACACTAAATGTCCAATAATATTTAGTATATTTATATTTGGAACAAATAATTATGTCATTGATTTATCCTTAACCTAATGATATGATCTTTATAAAGGATTTCAGCTAAATTTACATTCCATTGAGACTTCTTTGTTGTTATGCGCCAATTCACTTTTATATGGTGTACATACTGTACTTTGACATTGTATATCATGAATCCATTTATTATCATGATATTATAAAAATTTTATTACCTCAATTATCTGTTTTCAAGCGTCTCTCATTTGGTTCGGAACTCTAACTAAAATATCATTTTAAATGTTTTAATGATTTTTTCTTCAAAATCTTTCTCATTAATGTCCATGTTTTAAAAATGGTGTTAAGGATTTATTTATATGGAAATGAATGTTTTAAAACTAAAATTAATTTTAAAAGTTTCAATGTGGTATGGGAAACTTTGATTCAAAAATCTCTTTTTAACACCTTATTTATAAATAGTCATACATTTAAATGATTTCAAGAAAAAGGGGATATTTCTCTCAAATAGTTTTACTAATTATTTTCATCTATTTCTATATCCTTCATTATTCTTGAATGAGGTTGATTTATTATAATAAAATCTTCTATATTGTATTGAATGAGTTATTTTTGACTATGGATGTGCTATTTTTATACCATTCATGGTTTGTGGATAAAATATTGACATTTCATATGCTAGTTTTAATACGAATGTTTAGATTATGTTTCAAAATTTTCATATGAGGAATGAATTATACTTAGTAAGTGATCAGTAGAGCCCACTATAGCTCCTCGATGCATCAGTAGGTCTCATGAGACAAAATAGTGTCTTGGAAAAAGGCCTTGACAATGTTTTTATTTGTAGTCTTGGCATGACGCCTTGACTATGTGGTTATGATGTCCGGCATTATACATTCCATCATTATGAAATTAGCTATTGATATTATATGTTATTATTCAACTAGTATAATATCTATGTGAATAGGTAAATGGAAATATTTGATTTATCTTTTCTATATTATGCGGAAGTTTATGTTTAAAATGATTTTGTTTTTGGCTTATACATTTCCTTAGATGTTTATGCTTATTTATGATAGTTTCTGCTATATTGTTATCTTTACTGAGCATCTGCGCTCATCTCTTTCTTATGTTTTCTTTTTCCCAGGATGTGAAGAATTATATTATGTTTGATAGGTTAAGGTATATGAGTTTGTTCAAAGGGGACACATTGTTATTGTTTTTTAAGATGTTATGTAAAACTTATTTTTGTATCTATTACTTCCAAGGCTGTTAAATGAATCGGTCTTTCGAGAATTGATTTCTTGTGATCATGCAAATATTATGTAATAATGCACCGACTCTAGGTAACTTGGGTTGGGGCATTAAATTTTTCATCATTTTTCTTCCATTCCATTTTGATATTGCAACTATAGAAACAAATGGGGGATTAGAGTTTTTTCGATGATATTTGTGTCTAAAGGGGCTTGTTGATTTTGGAATTAAATAGATCATTGTGCTTAAAATATTTTGTTTTTTGTATGTTATTTCATGTCGGAGACCTTATATGAATTTGGGTGGAATGGATGAGTGATTACCTAGTATTGATTATGTTATGGCTAGGGAATAATACTCAAGTAAATTGAGAGTGAAAGAGATTGATATTTTTGGATTATTGAGACCGTGAAAGGTCAAAAAACTTTTTGGTACACATAGGTTGTCAAATGTACCTTAGCAAGTCCTAGTTACCTTTAAACAAAAGGTTATATACCCATGTGACATATTGATATTTATTATCCTTTATATAATGTATTTAATGGTTTTTAAAGATACCAATAATGGAAAGGAAACCATTTCTATAAGTGGCCCTCCTTGAATATCATCATCCTTCATATCTTGTCTTCTGATGGTCACCATTATTGGTGTTTGTTCCCCAAAACAAACTACTTTATACTTTATAATGCCTATGTATTCAAGGATTTTAAAAAATATCTTATCATATATAAATTATTATTCCACATGGCACTAATTTTCTAATGTCATATAACATTTTTCACATTGAAAATGTTGTATTTAATTCCAAGCTATGATGAGAACCTTTATATGTAATGATGATATTATTACAATTAGTCCTATGGTTATGAGAACATTCTATAAATGAAAATAGAGTATGCTTATTTTCAAGTGTGGGATACTCATAAGAATTTCATACTACATCTCAGGATTTTCTCAGTTGGTAATCTCTAAGAGGGTAGACTATAAGGTTATAACCACCTGTAGGAATTCAACATGTTTATGTTTAAATGGACATTCCTATATGTGAGAATGTTTAATGATCCTTAGACATTACGATTACTATTAAATTGATCCATAAATCATGTACTATGATATATTAATGAAAACTAAAATTCCATGTCCTCATGGTTAGGTAGGATATATTGGGTGTGTAATAGTTGATATACTATTAATAAATACATCAAGAATGGATTTTTCCCTATCATCTTATTGGAAGTTGATATCTCATCCCTGTGACAATAATGAAACTATTGAACTAAATTCTATTTCCATAATTTAATGATGGGTTTATTTTAGGTAGTCAAGTAAAGACATGTCAAGCATATTGGTTAATGACATGGGTTTGAATCCTGCATAAATAGATATTTTGACAAAGTAATTTTATTACATAGTAATCAATCATATGTGGAACCTGATGATGTGATTATAACTTCTTCCCCATTGGTTACTTCAGATGTTTTTTAGGGATGATTTTGGAATTTAGGCCATCCTACCTAATTTCATTGAGTAATAAGCCTAGAGGGTCTTACACAAAGTATATTCTTTGATCTTGGTCAGATATTGGTAATATTTAAGGGTTAAAATGAATATTATTATTTGTACTAAGAATTGATATTTATTCAGTATTTATTGATAGAAAATATTAAATAAATATTTATTATTTTGTTAATTTTTTAGTTATTCAAATTTATAATATTTATTTATCTATTTTAATTCCAAAAGTAATAAATAATTATATATTAATAAATGAATTATTTTACAATGTAGATATTAAAATAAATATTTTATTTTTCATAATGTGGTTATTATATTTATTTATTTATTGAATGAATATTTTTTTCTCAAATATTTAATTGGGGGCTTGAGGGACCACATAACATCATTAATTCCTACGAGGCTACAAAAAATTTATAATTTATAAAACTTAGACAAACTAACTAAAATTTTAGTGCTTAAAAATTCTGAGTATTGAACCCAGAGAGAAAGTTTGTACGTTCTAAACTAATTAAAGAAATTTCAATTTCAATTTCTGGTTTTTTTGAAAGAAAAAGAAATAGAAATATCATGGATTTAGTTAAAATATCAAAATAGGAGGCATGGAATATTCATTTATTTTAGGTTCGTGCACTATAGATTTGATTGATAGTGGATTTATTTAGGTTCAGTGTTGGAATTGGGTCAGTGGGGATCCTTGGTCCAGGTACCATGTACTAATCTTGTGATTGATTCATTTGAAAAGTATGTTTTTGAATTCAATATCATAACTAGGCAACTAAAAAACTTATTTAAACATAATTAACATGGATTTTATAATGTTCATACACAAAACATGAGAATTAATTGATGTAATGAAACAGAAATCCTCAAATAAAAAGAAATTTTCATGCAATTGAAAAAAAATTGGATCTGATAAATGGTTTGTATAAATTCAAAACAAGAATAAAATAATAGAAATAATCTTTAACTATTAAATCACCCTACAATCATATATTCCGAAAAAAACTACAGTCTTATGTTAGGAATAATTAGAATGAGTAGCATGAGTACTCGAAGAAGAATGGAGGTGAAGAATAGTGGTGAAGTAGGGATCCAGATCATCCCTCCATCATTTGGTAGTTTTCTGTCAGCATCACATGGCCTTATATGGTCTCAAACACCATTGATGGTGTGACCGAGGGGTGAATATATAAGAAATAGCATCAAACATCATCCCAATTTGTGTTTATTTTTATACTCGCTGACAATGACATGACATGAAATGTATTTTCATGTTGTGTAATCTCTGGAATTTCATTCTCTGAGAAGGCGTCGTGATTTTTGGTGTTCTCTTCAAAAAATTAATCTCGAAAGAATTCATGTTGGGTAATTGGAATACATGATGTATAATTTATCTTATTTATAATTTCTATCTTCATGCATCTATCAAAATTTGGTGTTTTTCTACTTTAATTTTCTCATGGAATGAAGTGTCTTTGGGTTCGTATTTTCTCCGCATTTCATTCATTTTTCAAATATTTTTTGTTTCCTGCCATAAAACGTAAATCATGTCAATGTTCCAAATATTGTAACTATTAATCATTTAAATAAAAAAATTAATATATTATAACACTATAAAATACATGCAAGAAATACACTTATAAAATACTTCCATACTTGAATTCATACTTATACTCAAGGATGAAATCTCAACATACTACAAAGGACGTTTACCGTACCATGATTCAAATTCAATTTCAATAAAAACAATTGATCAAATATAAAACTGAATATTCGAGAATCACATATAGAGATTTATTCAATGACTCATTTTTCAATGAAATAAATCAACCATTTATTTTAATTTTCTCTTTCTTAAATTGCCAAAAATTTATTCATTTTTCAATTTATTATAAACATGAATTCCATTCCCAATTTTCGACACATTAATTTGTCCTCTCATCATTATTGTATGAATATAAATATAATTAATCACATACTTAAAAAAATGTAACTTACCATAGTCTTGAAAGGATTCTAACATATCCACTGTATAAAGATAGAGATCATAATTAATCATGAAGACTTCATCATTTAAGATCAAATGACTCTAAGGATTATGGTTGGAAGAAAAATGATGTAAATCAATTAAATCTCAAAAAGGATGTTCAAATATAAATTATTTTCCATGATACTAAAAGACATGTAAATAAAAATATCCCTTTATATAAGTTAGTTCTCCCTCCCTAAAATGTCAAAGTGGGATCATGCTATATGTAAGCCTAATGAATGAATCAACCACTCATGGTTTCTTTTTTTTATTTATTTTTATTTTTTGAATGGTATTCTTAAGAAAAATCTCACATACACCACCTATCCACATACTATAAAATTATATTCATTCTGAAAAATGTTGATTTTTGATCCTCCCATGTCACAACCATTTTTTTATTATTTCACTTATTTCAAAAGATTTGTTTTTGTAAAGAGAGGTGAATAATGAAATATAATGAATGATTTCATGGCCTCTATCCATATCATAATAGAATTTCCCCCATAAAAATAGCAAAAATGAAGTATATCCTGGTATACCATATGAATTTATTCCCTTACACTTATTCTTTAAAATATCATGAAAAAATATTTAGATGAAGGTAATTATAGATTAAATAGGCTTGTATATTTTCCCATTTACTAATTAGTTTGTTCATGGCTTCTACGAACATAAAAAGGATTAATGTATAGTGGGTCTTAGGATATGGGTGGAAGAAATAATGCCTCATTCATATTAATAGTGATTTTGTTCAATCATGGCTTCAATAAGATGCAAATTATGTTCTAGAAGAAATCATGACCAAGTTTCTCAAAAAAAAATATGAAAGAATGAATGGAAAATATTTGATTAGTGGATGTCTCTAGAATGGGATGAAGTGTTGGGAATACTACTCATGTAAATACATATGAATAATTAAATCATTGAATGAAGATATCAGAAATTCAAAACATGGCCAAATATCTATAAAAAATCATTTACCAAAATCAACATGCTCCCCGAAAGAGTGATTTATCAATTCTAATCCACTTTATTATCACTACTAAATATTTTTCCATTTTTATCATTCAAATTTATTAACAAATAAAACTGCATTCATGGAATGTTAATTATCAGGGATATTTTATATCTCTTAGTTCAGTTGAGTAAATTAAGAATCAAATGTAGGAATGTAATTGGATGTTAAAGATATAAAACAATTAAAATAAGGGGAATAAAATATAAAATAAAAAAATTGAAATTATTACTCCACATTCAAATTTATGCTTCAAACATGAGATGTATAGGATCTGCCTACTCATTTTCACAATGTGTAAATTCCCTTCATGACATGTAATTCTTCTTCGTCTTCTTATTTTGATGGTTGCTTCTACCTGCTTCCTAGATTTATGGTCCTGCAAAAATAAAAATAAAAATTGAAATCACATTCTATAATAATGAAATTAAAAATTAACATGGATGATTTATTTACCATAAAAACTGAAAATAAAAAATCAAAAATACTAAAAACTTGGGTTACCTCCCAAACGCACTATTGTTTACCATCGTTGTCTCGAACTTATATTCTTTAGCTCTAGGTGGTTGACTATATAAAATAGTTTACCTGATCTAGATCTAAAAAATGTTGAGGTCAAGATTCCTATGTGTAGATGGGTCTTCTCCCTTTCTTTGAAACTAATTTTACTCTTCCATTTTTGAATAAATTATAAATATCCATTGGCCCAATCTAACGGTTCATGGCCCTTATCAAAAAATAAAATGGAAGTTTAATAACCATCCATACCAGTTCACATTCTTTGAATTCCACTTGGATTAATGTTCCTCCACTATCATTGTTTTTTCATCACCTTCTTGCCTTTCTTTAGCATTTTAATACTTTCTTCGTCACTTTCTATAGTATCTACATCAGCTCCTCGCCCATAGACTACAATGTCTTTTGATTTTAGTAGATTATATCTTGAAAATTACTTACTTGTTTCATTTTACTTGTACATAACCTATAAAAAATTGAACTTAACTTTTGATCGTACATCTGTCAAAATAAACTCTCCATTGTGAACCTAAATCAGTTCCCTTACTGTATCTAGGAATGGTCTTCCCATGATTTTTGTGAGATTATATTTACTCATTTACATCACCAAAAAATCCTCTGGAAAATAGAACATCTCTATATTGATGATGAAATATTCAAGTAATCCTCAAAGACATATCACTTTTGTATCATCTAGTTGAATCATAACTCTAGTTGGTTGAATCTCTATCAATCACAATCTCTTGAGTGTTTCATATTACATTATATTTATACTAGAACCAAAATCACATAAATCACTACCAATATCATTGGTAGCAATTGTAATCAGAATGGAAAAACTACATGGATCACTCTCCTTATTTGGTAGGATTCTTGATACTACTACTGATCTTTTTCCTACTAGTTGAATGGTGGATAATTCTTCAAGGTTATTTTTGTTTATCACCAAATTCTTTATGAACACTTCATATACAAACATGTTTTTTATTTCAATATTGAAATTGATGTTGATGCATATCTTCTTGAACATATCTAAAAAAATTCTAATAAGTTTTCACCTGCTTGAACCTGTCAGGAAATGGTAGATGTGGTTGGTACTATGGTGGTGTTTCCTCTTTATTATGTTTCTCTTATTCTCTATGCTTTTTTTACTTGACTTTACTAGTATTTTTCCATTATTTCCTAAAACTTATATATCACTACCTTATGTATTCTTTCCACTTCTAATAAATATGGATTTAACAACTTCATAAGGATGTTTCTCTAGGAATTCTGGAAGCTCTCCTCTTTGTGTTTCTCTAATTTTAATGGAAATTTGACTAACCAAAAATTTTATATTCCTCGTTGCAAATTGTGTGTTTTATGAGTTGTTTCTTAACTCTTATATCATAGTACCTTGATCTCTTTATTATTTTATCCACTTTTTAAGTGAATCTCCTATGTTGGCCATAAAAGTTTCAAGGATCTCTTCCATTGAATGAACTTGACTAGTTAGTGTTGGCCCTTGGTGTTGAGGTTGAAAAACCAATTGTATTTCATGAAATACCTTAACTTGATTTTGATTAAATTTTTTGGTTGTTGTGGAATTCATATATTCACATAATTTTTAGGATTATAATCTAAATAATTTAAAACTTCTCAATACATACCTTGGTGATTTTTATTTTCCATAATTACTTGGGTCTCCTTGACATGGAATTCATTTGGTTAGTGGCCCAAATGTTTTATACCATGAAAACTCCTTGTGCTCTCCCTTATCATTGTTTCCATCGAAATCAATTATAGGACATACCATCCAATAATTCGTATCTCTCCTCTAGTGATGTTATCATGAATGAAACTCCTTCAGAAGAAGAAACAATTTAAATTATTTCCCTATGAAACTGCTTTATAGAAAGTTTGGAATTAATATAAAAAATTGGATTCCATGATGAGGGAATAATATTATTTAACATTTGAATCATTACCATGAAATATATAAATATTCTTTAGTAAATTTATCAATATTTAAAATACTTACCCGCTGATCTATTAAATTTGAGGGTAGGAAAACCTTTTTAGAAATTTTCTTACCAGATCTTCCCATATCATGATTGAATGTGGAGGTAAGATTTAGATCCACTCTCATGCTCTACCTTTCAATTAGAATCTGAATAGGAATCATCTCACAACATTATAAGTGATTTTATGAAATTGGAATGTGTCGCTAATTTCTAGGAAACTTATGGGTTGTGAGTTGGGGTCTTCATGAGGTAGGTCGATGAATTGCATTGAGTGTTATATCATTTGAATGACATGTGGATTTATCTCAATGTGTTGGGAAGCGACAGGGGGTATAAGAATGCTCATATTTACTCCCATGTTCAAGTTTATTCCATAATTGATCAGTGCTTACCCCCCCCCTTTATTTATTCCTTGAATATGAGATCCAGCTATCTGGACCAGTTCATGGTCATCTCTTTCGAATTATCCTTTGTTATCCATGATGTTATGTTTTTGATCGACTTCCTAATTTTCCTTTGTTTGAAGGCATAAGGTCTTCTCCAACTCTAGTTCAAATTCATAATTTTAGTTTTATCTTTCTGAAGATTGGAGTAGTCATGTAATGTATTTTTACCTAAAAAAAGTGTTACATGACCAAGTATAAAATAATTAATTAAAATTAAAACAAATATAAAGATTCTTAATTAACTTAAACATAGCAGCAACCATCCTCGAAAATGTTTCCCAAAATATGATAGCCCGTGGGGAATCATTAATTCCTATACGACTACACATATTTAATAATTTATAAAACACAATAAAACAAACTAAAAATGTTTTACTTGGAAAGTTTGAGTATCAAACCAATAGAGACAGTCTGTATGTTCTCACTTAATTTAAGAAAATGAAAATTAAATTTATATATTGTTTAAAAGGAAAAGAAATAGAATTAACAATTATTTAGTCTGAATATCAAGAATAAAGGCATTCCAGGTTCAAATATTTTAGGTTCGTGTGCTAGGAATTTTATTAATAATGTATTTATTCAGGTTTGTTATTGGAATTGGGTCATCAGGGATCCTTTGTCTGGGTACCCTCCACTAATTTTGTGATTACACTGTTGGAAAGTTCATCTATTTATTTCAATTTCAAAACCAGGAAACTCAAAAAATTATTTAAAAATAACTAACATAGATTGCATGATGATCATATGAAAAACATTCCAACTAATTAATGAAATGAATCAAATATTGTCAAATAATAAGAAATGGTCATGAAACTGAAAAAGAAGAATATTGGAGTTGATAAATGGTTTTTAGTAATCCAAAAAAATAAAAAAATAGAAATAATCCTTACGCAGCACATCACACTACAATCACATCACCCAATAAAAAAACTACCTGATCATTCTAGGAATGATGAGAATAAGGAGCATGGGTACTCGAAGAATAATGGTGGTAAATAATTCTTGTGAAGCAGGGCTCTAAATCATCACTATGTTGTCTGGAAGTCATTCTCCAATGTCTCTTCACCTCCTCTGGTCCTAGACACTATTTACAGTGTGACCAACGGGTGTATATATATGAAATCCTATCAAACCTAATCCACGTTCACATATATTTTTCCACTCAGTGATAATTACATGATGTGTAATGTACTTTCACATCAAGTAATATTTCAAATTACATTCCATGTGAAGGTGTCAAAATATTTGGTATGCTCTTCAAAAAACTCATCTCGAAAAAAGTCACATCGTGTAGTTGGAATGCATGACTTGTAATTTATTTTCTCTAGAATTTCAAACTTTATGTTGCCTCCAAAATCTAGTGTTTCACTACTTTTATTCACATGCATCGTGAAGTGTCTTTTGGATCATATTTTCTCCACTTTTCATTCCTTTTCTAAATATTTTTTCTTTCCTTCCATAAAACATAAAACAGTTAAAATTAAAAATATTGGAAAGGTTAATCATTTAAATACATAAATCAATATATTAAAAAATCTAAAATGTATGCATGAAATAAATATATCAAGTTTCAATAAATTTCAAGGAGGAAAAGCTGACATAATTTTTGGTCCAATAAAAAATACTAATTTACCATATTATAGATAATATTTATCATTGTATGGATTAATACATGCTATTAAATAAAATTATAATATTACGTGGAATGGGGTTCATTATGGATTTAATATATTATCAAGTGTCATTCTGAAATTAATTAAAATAAAACCCCAACCATAGGTCTATAATATATAGTTTTTTCATTAGATATAGGGTTATAAGTTGTGAAAAACACCCCTTCTCCTAAAAGAATTATCTCTAAACAAAGAACTTCTCTAGAGTTTTCCCTCAAACCCAAGATAATATAATCATCCTTCCTCATTATATTGAGCTAGATAGGTAAATAGATTATCATTAAAAGATAAATGGTTAATCCTAGAAATCATGGGAGTGACATAGAATTATTGGTACCACAACGCTAACACCCATTATAACATCGGTGACATTATAAGATTGAGAAATCCTAATTTTGGTCCTAATTAGTGTAACAAAACTAAAATTTAATGATATTATGATGATCAACACTTGTATCAAATAAATAACTCAAGATTGAGTTATATCAATGTTCAATTAAATAATTTATACATTAAACATGAAAAATTTACTCTCCTAGTTCTAGTGTTATGTGTTAATATTATTCATAAAAATTTCTTTGGTCATGACTATCATCATTATTTATATTATAGATTATACTTTAAATCCAACAAAATATGAGTTGGTCAATGTCCCAATAGCTACATTCCCTACACCTAGAACCTTCAAGTGGTATCAAATCAGTCATGATTATGTTTCTTTTTATTTATCAATTATTGATCATTTTATGAATTTACCATGACTTTTTTTCATTCCAGTAAATTTTTTCTTTAAATCCAAACATCAAGATCTATTTTTATCCTTCATAATTCTCACTCACATAATGATGAATTGGTTAATAATATATATATATATATCATCAAAATACCCCATATTAAGGACCCAAGAACTCTATATGGATAACCTAAGACTATATGGTGTGTATCTTGATGGTACACATCATGTGTCCATGTTTAATGCATCAGGAAAATTCGAATTTATTTAAATGTTTGATTCATTTAATCACAACTATTTTAATTAAAACATAGAATGTTGGATATTCTAGTGTGTAATATGTTTTTCTATACTGCTTTTCATGTAACTCAGATACACATCATGTAGTCCATGTGTTTTCCTAGTAAAAAATGCAATGTAAAATATAAATCATGTATTAATTCAACATGTGTGTGACTAAAAGACATAAAATTCATAGGAAACATTACAAATAGATGGATTTCACATGTCATTTACCACAAAAATGTTTGTGGTAAATGTACATGCCTTTTCCCTAGGCATGTGTTATGAACATGGGTAGAATCAATGATACAATGTGTATTTATTTTTAAACATTGTGTACCATACTTAAATGAAAATTAAAAATTAATTTATTACTCTATTAAACCTCATAAAAATGTGTTAGTGGGTCATTTAATAAAGTACACACAATTTGATAGGCTTTATATGATATTAAATACTAAATTAACTAAATATATAATTCATAACTACATAATGTTTATAGGCATATACACAAAGTACATCACATGAATTAATAGCATCACACACTATGTAAATTAACTTGTGCCAGTGGGTCATTTATTAAAATTACAGTTCATCCGATTACATTTCTAGTTATGTATTATATGTATCATGTTACTGTATAGTAAATTACAATAATACACACTTGTCAGTTTGTGCAGGCATACACCATGTTGCCTCTATGTGTGCATCGTGTATGTAATTGATTATAAAAAAAAGTTGATTCATTTATTTTTTTTGAAATCCTATAGAATAGGAATATCTAGGAATTTTTTGAAGGATTATTAAGATAAATTTAATGAATTAATGATAGAATTAATTAACTAATTTTATTATTTCAAGTTTTTCATCTTAATAAAGAATAAATCAAGATGAATTTTTTCCATTTATTATAAATGAATATTTATTACAAAGGTGGATGAGAATTATTTTAAACCAACCTGTGTATGTGTATGGTTTCATTTAACTTAATTATTTCCTGGAATTTTGTAATTACTATTATTTAACTAAAATGGTGGCATATGAGTCTTTCACCCTCCTTATTATGTAAAACCTTGAATACTAATGGTTTCTTGTATATAAACCCCTTTATACTTCTGTTCATCTACATGTAAAGTAAATGAATAATAAGGAATTTCTACTCAGGTGTATAGATTTGGTTTATGATAGATCATATGTGAAATAAACCTAGAAGATAAATAATAAATAGGTGGAATACTACAAATCAAGACCAGTAAAACTCAAGGGGTTCTATCCCCTAGGGTAAAAGTATCTTTATTTTCCACTCAATAAAAAACCACTAGTTAATGCTCATTATCATGCCAAATTTTATTTTCGTATGATAAATGGTTTATGTTATGGATGTAAGATCATGATTACATGAGTAAATATATTAATATAAAAAATTATGCAACTAAACTAGGAAGGATTATATGTAAATATTTTATCAATAAATTTTTAATCCCTTAATTAAAATCCACTAAATATTTACAAGACATGAAAAATGAATAAATTATGAAGGTTTATGTATAATAATAAAATCCCTCAAGTTAATATTAGGTCACCAAGCCATCCATTATAGAAACTAAAAAACATAGTTAAAGTGTTAGTTCTTGCCACTTCCAGGAGAACATTTAATTATCATGGTGTCTTAACATAGATAATTGGTTGACTGAACCTAATTTGTATTGAATTTATTGTTCATAGTTTTAAAACAATTATAGGAATATTATGAAGAAATCCAAGTCAAGATTTTATGATTTTGGTTTCCACTAAATGGATCATGGAAATGCAATATAGTAGTTGGAAGGACCACATAACTAGATACATTCATAGGTTTTTCATGTCTATGGTCTGGATCATATGGATAGAATTATGGTTCATTTCTATTAAAATTTGTATGTCATAGTACATTTCAAATTCAATGGTGAGGGTTATTGGGACATGATAAAATAATTGGAGACTAATTAAAATTATTATGTCTCACATAATTAGTAATCAAGTAAAATACAAATAATATATTATATTTGTGTAGAAAATGGATTGAAAAACCATGAAATCACTCTAATGATTCCCCAGCATAGGGAATATATTCCCATGAAAAAAAATTCTTACAGTGTCATGGATGTTTATACACTACTTTATTATTATAAAATCTATATGATGGGTTGTAATACCCAATTTGTTTCCACTCTTCACCAAAAGTGATTGAAGGTGTAAAGGATGACTATCATAGATTTATGGAGGACACATTCTATTTTTTTATTCATGTTATTATCTATGTCTTGAGAGTAAATGATATAATGTAAGGACATTGATTCTTATATAATGATATATCATATAAAGCTTCCATTTGGATAATAAATAGCCCATTGATCTCATATTTCCATTGTTAGAACAAAAGTTTTACATATTCATCCTGGATTACTGGATAAACTATATGGATAGATGTTATAGAATTATTTTTTCAAAAAATTTCCAGATAGATAAAGATTATTGGGAATGAGATTCACTACTCCATACAGTAAAAATAACTAAAGACCACTTTGAAAAAAAAACCCACTATTGATATAAATAAAATGGTAACATAACAACATACTACAGTGAGACAAAATATTAAAATGAAAAATTATAAAATAGAGGATATTTTCTTTATCATGTGGCAAGAAAGGGTATTGGAAGAATAATTTTGATTTATTGAAAAATAACCAATTTTAAGTGTCTACATCACGTTAACCACATGTAAGTTTTTCTATATACTTTATGGGTAGATATTATCACATGTTTGAATCTAAAATATTGGAACCAAGTAAGTATTGAGATACTTAAATAGGAAAAGTGAATTATAAAATGAGTTGAATAAGGTTGGTTCATAGATTAGTTAATAAAATAACACATATTATGTATTTCATGGTGTAATGATTCAAGTAAATATTTTTTTAGAGTATTATGCAAATATTTATCTTAGTTACAATTTTAGACACAATGAGATAATATTTCATAATTAAAATATATCTTTTTATTATAGTTAATAATAGACTAATAGTTTAGTAATTTTATAATCATAAATATCCATCCAGTAATTAATATTGAATATATATATATATTTGTCAATTATATTATGGCATAAAGACAATCATTTATAAATAAGAATTGATATTAGTCAACTTTTTTATGTACAAAAAAAAAATTAGTCTATATTGAGAAAAGATACTATGCATGAAATTAATTTACTTATCATGTTTTAGATAATGAAACCTTTAGTAATAAAATTATCCCAAAAAATATTTTAGATTTAGTTTAGTAAGGATATTTGAATTATTTAAAATCTATGTTTTAATTCATGTAGTTCATGAGATTCCTTTAAAAAAAATTAAAATGATCCACAATATAAATCAGAGCACTTGGTAAAGATAGATTACCCTATATGTGTGAATACCAAGACTCCAGTAACCAGAAGTTATTGTATTTATTTATTACATTGTCATAAGATACAGGGAATCATATATCAAAGGAACGAAAAGTTTAGTACACTTGGTAAACTAGATACATACATGGTTCCAATATAACATTTAAAAACACAAATTATTTTTTTGAAAATATCATTATTTCCTATAGTATATCATTTCATATCATTATTAATGAAATTATAGGATTCATGGGAAAGTAAAAAATAAGAATGTTGAGCTCAAATCCTCGGTAAGGGTTCAGTATAGTAGAAGTTATCATTAATCTATAAGCATAATCATATAATGGAAAATAATTAAAAACATGTGACATTTAAATAATTTGACTATAATAATTAATATGGAATGGTAAATAACTAAAAAAACATTCCATTTAATTAATAAGAATACTATAATAACTAGATAAGGTATAATTAATATGAAATGTTAAATAACTAAAAACACATGCATTTAATCAATAAACTGAGAATGAATTTTATCTATCGATAATATCATTGAGAAAACATCATTGATAATAATAAAACATAATTATATTTGAAGGAAATTGATAATTATTGTATTTCATGATCTTATCCACATGATACCTCTACAATAAAGACCCTTCTCAATATAATTTATAATTTATGGGAAAATGTACCCTAGAAACACATTTAAATAAGGCTTGCTAACTGATTCATCTCAAGAGACTACTAATGAAACAGGGTGATATCTATAACTAGGACCCACACATATCTATATATCCAAATAATTCCTTATATCCATTCCCACCTTGTTGGGCACAAAGAGATATTTCATCTTTATGTGCCTCACAATAAATTGCCTTCATACGGAAATGTCATCAAGAAAGGGTGTGTTGTGCATGTTTCATCTAACAAGGAGTTTGTTGGGGAGAGGACCATGATTTTAAAATACTCCACCATTACACATGACATGGCTCTGAAATTTGAAAATAAATGTAGATTCAATGATCTTTTTAAAATAGTTACCACAATTCTAGGGTCTTAAGATTGGTAGAAAACTACCATGGGAAGTGGTTACTTCCACATAGTCTTCCCTTATGATGAGAGAAATTGGAGAGAATAGATCTTATATTCTATCAAAATGAATCTTATAATTATTATGACCCATGAAAGGGATAAAAATTTTGACCCCAACAATGAAATAAATACTCATAAATTGGTTTTGATTTGCATTTCTAAACATAATTAGTTATACTGGCTTCCCAGGATCCATAAGGATATTTTCTTAATGATTGGAAACCTGATTAGACTTGAAATAAAAATTGATAATACATGGTGTGGGAATATTTAAAGAGTTTTGGTAGAGGTTTATATGTATTACATAATGGTTGAGAATGTGGTTATCTCAATAAGTGATGATATAATTAATTTGGAGTTCTTATATGATAGGAAGCTGAAATTCTAGAAGGATTATATTATATTTTTCCATCATCTGTCTGAATGAAATAGGTAAAAATCATATAGAATACACAATATAATGGGAATGATTATATATCTTGTAAATGGGTAAATGAAAAAGGTAAGGATGTGTTTTAACCCCCCTCAACCTCTAATTTCTTCGCAGGACCTCTATAGGACCTTGTATTCAATGAAATACCCCCTAAGGATATGGTGGTTTGTATATAAAGGTACCTAGATTCTCTTGATGGGTTGTAGATGTAGAGGTGGATAAAAAATACATCCTCCTAAAACATTTTTTAACATTCCTTGTAGAGGATGGTATGTAGGAAAATAGCAATATTGAGGATTCTTAACATGTGACTACTTTCATAAACTACATCCAAGTGTTGGATTCTCTGGTTGAAGGTAGTTGTCTAAACATTAGGAAAACATGACTATGGAATTGGATATGCATCGAGGATATATCTGGATTTTTTTGGGAAACTAGCAGAGGAGGATAATTCCTCCCCCCACCCGGAGTTCGACAACTTCCTAGGAAATAGAAGATCAAAACGTAGAGCAAGGTCAAGGTCAAAGTAGTCATGATTATTTATGCCTAATTTCTATCAATAATCTATAAAAATGAATAAAGTGGCATAAATCTCCATATAATCTACATAGAGACACCCATAATATTTTCCGGGTATATAATACCAACTCTTTTGACCTGATCGATGCACATAATAAACAAGAATATTCTATGGAGAAAATCTAGGAACATGTTTCTCAAATCCCTATGAGATTTTCCTCAATTAAAAACTCATAGGATCACACAAAAAATAAATTCCAAGAATAGGATACTGTAATCTCAAAGGTACACTCACAATTTCATATACATGATCATAATTCTAACCCTTTAGGCTCCCAGGTTGAGGCTATAGTCACACTTCATAAGGGGTTCCCTTTCATTATGGTACCCCCATGGAAGGCTTCCAAGAGGAGACTATCTAAGGACACACCTATGGGATTTAGAAAATTCCCTAAAAAATTAACCCTATCAGTGGATAGTTGTATTATGATGGCAATAAACCACTTCATTCAACTAATTTTGTGCATCATGACATGTTTGTTGAGTGATTGGGGAGAAATAATGCCAAGATAAAAATAAAGGGAACTGAAAGGATACCATAATTCCATTACCATAAGTGGATGGCACTCAAACTAGAGGATAGAAATACATCAATAAATGAAGATGATTTATTATAATTATCAACATCTTGGGAAATCACCCATGGTCAGAATCATGATAAATTTCATTATGGATAATAAACTTGTGCTCACTGGTCTTTCTCATCGAAAAATGATGCTTGGAAATTGAAAATTGAAAATACTATGAATTAAAATCCCTTGGATACAATTTTATTTCTTAAAACATCAAGTAATGTGATGTGTAGAAAATTTTGGACTTAAATAATGATTTTATTCAATCACATACACGAAATTATACTCATCAATCCATACTAGTTTCATTTAGCATGTAGGGTGATACTTTCTCCCTACCCTTTTCTATTCCTCCAATTACTAAATAAAAGCATGGGATATTTAGAGGGATATAGAAATTATTTCTAACTAGATGTCTCAAAGATGGATAATCTTGGGTGATTTTTACATTTTTATAAGATTTGAAGAATAATTGGAAACATACATTAGCAGTTTGGCATCATATGAGTTCTTTTCTTGCATTGATAAATGTAGCTTGGTTGATGAACCCATTGTTTTAGATACACACTCAATTAGAGACAAGATAGAAAATTGGGTAGTTTCTTTATTCAGGTTGATGATTGGAATGATTCTGTTGTGGTTTTTAGTCACATTATTCCCATGTTCCATTCTGACCATGATCCTATGGTTGTTGGCATCTTTACTAGTGGAATATGGTCACCCACATCCCTTCATGTTCAATAATTCTTGTCATGTGTTTCCTGGATGTTTGGATATTTTTATAGATTCTTGAGAAATTGAAACCCCCCCAGTAGCCCTTTCTATATTCTTTCCAAAAATCTGAAAAATATAAAAATTATGGTTAGATAATGGTTCAATTTTTAATTTTCCAGCATTGAGAATGATATCATGGTAACTGAAAATAACCAATTCCACTACCAATAATTATAATGGAATTATAATGTACCTTAAAAGGATGAGTTCAATGATCTCTCCAAATGTGATGATTTTCTTTCCAGTAATTATAATTTGGATTTGTTTCAATATAATATCAGATGGATAAAGGATAGAGATAGAAACTCATATCATTTTCTTTTCATTCATATGGGAAATATGGTTATAAGATTGGTAACTTACCTCACCAATAATGGATTATTGTTGAGATCTGAAAATGAAATTTCCAATCTAGTGACCACCAAACTTTAAGACCTATATTCATATCAATTGGATGAAAATACTTAAAAGCTAATTGAATATATCATTTCTAGTATCGGTGGCGATAAAAACAGTAAGCTTATTGAACTGCCTGATGAGAAAGAAATAAAAGATGGTCACTTATCCCTAAATATTGACAGTTACATAGGGATGTATAGATTTAACAATAAATTATTGATATTTAATAGGTACATTATGCATGATGGATCTATAAGTTTGTGAATGAATTTGTAAACTATGCCTCCATGCCTTATGGAGTGAAATCCAATTTCAATTCTGTGATACAAAAAAATCTATATATCAAGGAATTCAGCCCTTATCCCATTAGGAAAACTATCCTAAAAATCATGATCAAAATCATTTATTTAAGGATAATATCATTTTCTAGGGGTTTCATCTCATTAAATCAATTTGAATTTGTGCCACAAAATAGAATCAAGAATTTCTTGTTGACAACCTCTATATGTGTTAACATCATGATGAAAAGAATGAGAGATGAGAACCTTGATTTCAAAATTGATATCTCTAAGGACTTTTATACTATAATATAGAGCATTGTTTTTTAAATTATCTGAAATCATGTAATTTCAATAAATTTCATTAATTTTATCAGCTCTATATTTTTAAAATTTCCATACTCTCTATTCTGATCAATGGGTACCCAAGAGGCTTCTTTTGAGGTTCAAGGGGGTTGAAAAGGGAACCAAATATCTATAATACTATTTTTAGTGGTTTGAGATTATATGAGCCTTTATCATAATGATATTTAAAATGATGAAATTTACAAGAAAATTAATGCTAGAAGAGGGCTCTGGGTCCCATCACTTCTCTTTTATACTGATGATATACTCCTTTTTCAGGAAAGATGATAGAGGAAACATCTCCTAAAACAAATTTATTTTCAATCATGATGGAAAGGTTCATTGCTAGGTTATTAGTTGGAATAAATACACTATCATTCTTCATGATGGAGTGACTGTCTAAATGTAGAATAAGATGTCCAAACCCCTCAAAGTGAAGAGAGGATCTGTAACACCTGAATGTTTTTATGAAATATTTTCTTCAAATAATTTTAATTCTTTGATAGCATGCATTGCACATAATATTGAGTTTAAATGAAATGAAAAACAACCTTATTATAAAATGTCCATTTTAACCTAGACATTATGTTAGTGAGAATAAGTACAACTAACTTATTAAAATGTACTGTGAATTCACTAGAAAAAAATTATTTATGAAAAAAATCAATTATATATTTATATTTTTGTATTAATTAAATGAGTTAATTACTATTAGTAAATAAAATTAATGAAATATATATGTTATATACCTAATAAAATATTTTTATATTCATAAAATTGATATTTTTGTCATAAGATTTGAGTAAATCCTATTTGATGCATACAAACTAATATTTTTCAAAAAGGTAATTTTCTGCCTTATAATGATGAACCACATTTAAATTAATATTTTGATACAATAATAATTTTTACATGAAAAAATAAACATGTTATTTTGATGTGGAATATAAAAATTTACTTTGGATAAATTTTTGATATTTTCTAATAACCTTCTATTTTTAATAAATAGTAAAAATACACTAAATTTTAATTGAAATCAAATTTTTTCATCAAAATAATTTATTCTATTAAATTATTTTGTTGAATATTTTTAAAGTATAAAAATTATATATTTTTATCATTAAATATAACATATTTAATTAGAATTAATTTTACATTGAATTTATATGTAAAAACATTTCAATCTTTCATAGTATTTTATCTTTTAAAACTCATTTTCTATTTCTAAAAATGGACTAAATTTTAAATTAATTACTGCAACTTCTATGCATTGAATAATAAAAAATTTATTCCTTATTTTTAATCAATGAGTCCAAATTATTTAAATAACATACTTTTATATTTGTGCATTATGAATAATAACTTCTGAAATTTTTGTTAATACGTTAAAAGGGTAAATTAGTTAATTATGGGTAAAAATAATATTATGAAATTACCCTATCCCTTGTCCTAAAATAATTGGATGAGTTTTGTTTCAACCTAAATCATACATGGATCGAAATGGAGTCCTTTGGAATCCACTTGGATGAGATTAAGACATTTGATTTATTTTATTTAAAGAAAAGTTGAATAAGTATTACTCCAATTTTAATAACTATATCATTTTTAATATAAGGTAATACAGAAGATAAATTAGATTATAGATACAAAGTTGTTTTTTTATTTATCATGATAATTTATTTTTAATTTTTAGGAAATAAATAATAACATTAATGACATATACTTTAATGATGCAAAAATTATTTAATTGATGATAAATCAATAAAATAATTATTATTCAAATGATTATAACCATTAAAATACCAAAACACATGAAATAATATTATTGTTCAAGTATATATATACCATAATCATATAAGGCTATAGTTATTGACCATTTTGACCCTTATGGAAGATATTAGGACACTTATAATATTTTATTTATAGTGATGTTAAAGTTGTCACATTCATGTTTTACTTAATATAACATTTTTAATATATGATTATATAGATGATATATTCTATAATAAGTATTATTATAAAATATATTGGATTTGTCTTTGTAATATTATTTTATTTTTAATTTTTATTCAACAAATAAGTGTACTAAATAATTACACAAAATGGATGTTGTAATTATTTTATTCATGGAGATACAAATAAATGTTATTAAAAATATTAAAATAAATATAAATTGAGATAACTAATCTATTAAAATTAGTTTATATATGACCTTTACCCCCTATTAATATAATAAAATATTTCATTCGAAGTTATCTTTTTATTTTAATATTCTAAAAAATCAATGAATTGAATAGTGTCAAAATTAACAGTATTGATTGTTTATCAAAATAATGTTTTATTAAATTATTTAAAAATACTAAACCATTATTAAAAATATTGAATAATTTAAATGGTCTAAAATCTTATAATGTGTTTATTAATGGTTCTATGGAAAAAAAATAACATTTCACTATTTTAATATAAAAATATTTGTTACCCGATTTAAAAATTAGATAGAATAATTAAGTGTTAATTAAAATGATAAGGTTATAATTGAAAAAATAACATGTATAAAATTTATTTTTTGATGATATTACAACCTTGTCTCATATCAAGTTATAAATTGGAAATTTTTTGAGGTTTTTGGATGGGTTATTATTTGTTTATAGATTAATATTATTGGAGATCCCAAAAGTGTCCCTCACCTCAATTATAAAAGGGCATCTCATCCCTTACCTCTTTACTTCACTCTGAGACTTCAAGTTTAGATATACCATGCCCATTTCCCTTATAAACTTCCCTAGTTCTATTATATTGTTTTCATTCTTATTTAAATATCAACTCTATTGCTTTAAGAGGAGATTTAGAGGGAGCACGTTGAAGAAGAGGTAATCTCCTCTATCAATTATTTCAAACTTTTTTATTCTAATACATCCTCTTAATGAGTTGATTAATTATAAAGTAATGAAACAAATATAAATTATATAATTATATGTTATTTTTATTATGAAACAACCATATTCCATCTTATATCCCTCCTCTAAAAAACAAAATCATCACAGGTGTGTACGTACAGCTTACCGTCTCCACACTGTGGTGTAATCTGTTTTTCACGACCACATTACATTTATGGGTATAATGGTTGAAATAATAACTATATATGATTATTATAACTATATATTATTTATTAAATATTATACTCCACCCACTTCAATATCATTCAAAAATTATGGGAATGATATCGCTGCTCGTGTGTACGTACATCCTACTGTCTCCATGATGCAATACGATTAATTCTACATGATCTTTATTAAATCATGATTATATAAATGAATGAAATGAATAAATATGATATATATTATACTAATATCATTTTTTAAATGATATAATTATAACCTATGAATAGGAATATGAACTTGTCTGATAAAATATGCGTAAGAAAATAAAACTTTTAATAGCCGATGGACGAGTAATGATGTTACTAATGAACGGATGATAATATGATCATATATGATATAAAAAAAACTAATATTATTATTAAATAATTCAATGAAATTATTTAAATAATTATAAAGTATTTATAGATACATACAAAAGAAATCTAACCTAAGGTAAGAGATAATTTCAAAATCTCGTCATTATCTAAGATTTTTTATATGTATGTATTTACTGGGGTATTTTTATCATCCATGTGAATGTTTCATAATTATGTATTCAAAATTATTATTTATATGATTATAAAATTATTTTGAGTAAATTTTACCAATGGGTTAATTTTTAATAAATGGTATGAAAAGATTATTTTTTTCATTTTCAATACATGGTACTTTTTGACTTTTCCGAAAAAAGTCCAAGAAGAATATTTTTTTAACTTATGAGGCATGAAATAATTTTTACATTTTTATAACACCTTATTTACATGAAGCTTCCTCTACAGAATTAAATTTTTCTTTTCAAATATATAATTTTCTTTTAAAATTGCATGAAATTTTGTGAAAAGAAAATGTTTTTGAAGAAGAAAGGATATTTTACTCAAGAATTAATTTCAAGTTTTATATAAAACTTATTTTCCATATAAGATGGAATTATTTAATATGGTTATGTTTCAAGTATAATTCCTTTATTGTTCCTATATTTTGATTGTGTTTTTTTTGGAATTATATTTATGAAATCCATTTGTTTTACATGGATTATGTTATGGGGGAATGATGTTTAAATAAACCCATTTTATTCTTTGGGATATAATGAATTATTTATGTTATTATGGTTCACATAAGAATTATTTCATTAGGAAATGGGTGGAACCAATATCTCTCTACAATGCATTGGGAAACTATTTATATCTCATTAGATATACATTGCTGGAATGGGCCATGATCACGGTTCAGTAGTATAGGGCTAGAATGAGGAGTTAACTCAGTTTAGTAATAAAATTTATCTTCTTTGATAGTATTGGAAATGAGACTTAACTAATATTAAATGATTTTATATTATTATGTGTAAAAAAACAATCATGTGTTATTACATTAGTTTATTATTATGAACTTTAATGATTTATCACATGGCATTATTTCATGATCTTTTATATACAGGATAAGATTTTAAAATTTTATGTTCTTATGTATTATGATTATGATATGATTGATATCTCCCTTGTTTACCCTTACAAAGAATCTAATATCACCCTTTTATATGTTTCTTTTACCTAGGTCATAAATAGGGGTATTAACTAAGATATGTCAAAAATGGGGTATTGTTAGGGTGAAATAAGTGGGAGCCAATGAAAAGGTCCTATAAAACAGTTTTTCATGTTTCCCAATTTCTAAATACATTATACCTATATGGTCCTGTCATGTATTTGTTATATTTTGTAATAGAAATTATTCAATTTTTAAGTAACATCTATTTATGTAAATTATGAGTCGTTATATTTTGTATCATAGGAAAGGTATAGTTAACCTTTATAAACTAGGATGAGAAAACCTTATTCATATCCCAAATGATATTTTGATGTACATATTACAATCCTAGTGGTATATAAATGATCAGGAATAACCCAGAATAAAACCTAAAGTGTTCTAATGTTAAATTTTATTCTTGATTATGTTGTATTCCCATTATTATTAGTGTTTCTTACACTATGTTTCTTGGTTTTAAGTCTTTGGATGGAACCCGGAGGAACCGTGTTAGTGATGAATACGATAGGAAATTAAATGATTGTCCTCCTAAGCAATAAAATGTTGTAGGTTTTGGAATAAAAAAATTTATATCTATTCTTAAAAAAAATTATCAAGCTATTAATCATGTAGGTCTTCCAAATTATCAAAGGAGGGAACAAAATTTGGTTGATTCCTTCAGGATATACCATTCAACATCCTTTAGTGGGTATTTTGATACATTAGTGGCATAACACTGGATAAGTACCACTAAAAAGATATTTTTTGTTCTCCAAAGATGATATAATGATAATGTCATCTTATAAACCTATCATTAGGAAGGTGAAACTAATAAATGGTGGAACCTTATCAATAATACAAAGAAAAGAGATGAAATTTAATTCATGGATTTAGATGAGTTCAAGAAATTATTTTTCAATAATATGTTTCCTCATATTATTCAAACAAAGATAAAGAAGGAGTTCCTTATGCCTAAGAAAAAGACAATGAATCTTTTGGTACCTACGATGAAAATTTTACAAGACTTGTAATGTACACCTATGGAATTATTATCCATCCAAAGAGTAAAATTGATCAATTCTTTAGTTTCTTAAAACCAAGTCTCCAAAGGGAATTATCCATAAGGGACTTAAATAAGTATGAGGAAATCAATTGATGTACTCTCAATGTTGAGATGTCTATTAGACTAACTCATCAGTCCTATGGGTTTGATAAGATGAGGAAAATATAATTTAATGGAAAATATAATGACCAAATACAAAAAAGATGAGTTTACCTTATGTTAAAAGTATGGAAAGAGACATGGATGACATTTTATTAAAGTTATTAGAAAATTTTTAAGTGTGGGAGAGAAGTTCATCAGGAAGTTGAGTGCTAAAGTGATGGGAAAAAGATGTATAATGATATGAATGTTTTATTTGAAATGAAAACTTACCATACACTCTAAATTATAAAATGTTTTATTTGATTATAGATCCAACCACTCTTTTATTTCTGAATAATTTTCTAAGGGTATCTCTATATTACCTCAACGATTAGATGTTAAGTTAATTATGACTACTCCTACGGGCACAACTATGGCATCAAAAGTTTATAATTATTCTATAGATTATGTTTGTGGGAAATGGATTCCTACAAATATTCTAATACATAATATAGTGTAATTTGATGTGATTCTTGGAATGGATTGTATGTCTCTATATAGATCTGATATCAATTTCCAGGGAAGGTAAGTCAAATTTCATATTCTAGACCTATTCATGATCATCTACTGATGTAAGAAGGAATATGACTTTACAATAGAAATTTCACCCATATTATGGGTCTTGATTCCTATAAATGAAGGATATGTATCTTTAATTGTTGGGGACAAATTCAAAATTAAGAATACACCCATTTTACAAGAGTTTGATGACCTGTTTTTGGGATAATTTCTAGGTATTCCATCGATTCGTGAGGTTGAGTTTTCAATGGAACTCATACTGGGTGCTATGAATATTTTAAATACACCTTATATAATAATCCAAATTGAGTTATAGTAATTAAAGAAGAGAATCCCAGATAATATTGAAAAGGAATTCATATTCCCTAGTGTGTCACCTTGGGGTTCACTATTCTATTTTTCAAGAAGGAAGATAGATTAATGGGACTCTGTATTGATTTTTGAGAACATAAAAAGATCATTATCAATAAAAAATATCATATTCCCCATATTTATGAATTATTTTCCAACTATGTGGAGCTCAATACTTTTCCAAGATTTATCTTCATTTAGGATATCATTAATTAAGGGCCAAGAAGGAGGATATAACAAAGACGACATTCTATACAATGTATAGAAACTATGAATTTATAGTGATGCCTTTTGGTCTTACAAATTACCCCTTTATCTTTATGGATCTAATAAATAGATTGATTAGAGACTATCTTGATAAGTTATTTGTATTCTTTATAGATGATATTATTCTCTTTTTTAAGATAACTGATGAGTAGGAATATTTCTTGAGAATTGTACTTAGGAACCTGAGAAAGTAGAATCTTTACACTAAATTTACCAATTGGGACTTTTCTCTTTAGAAAGGTTCATTTTTGGCTCACATAATCTCAAGATAGGGGATATATGTGGATCCTAAAAAACAAAAGTTATTAAAATTTGGCTGATACCAAAGATGGTAACTGATATCTGAAGTTGTCTTGGTTTAAATGAATATTATCATTGTTTTGTGAATGATTTTTTATTATTATCTAATCCACTAACCAATGTGAATTTTAAAGGAGTTATGTTCGTGTGGAAAGATGAATTTGAAAATAATTTAAATGTGTTAAAAAGAAAGTTATCCAATAAACCTCTTCTTACACTGCCTTGTAGTGGAGAGTGTTTTGTGATCTATAGTGATGCATACAAGAAGGGAATAGGTTGTGTTCTCATGAAAAATGATATGATGACAGATTATCCCTCAAGACAATTAAAATTACATTAGAAAAATTACCTAACTCAATATTTTGAGTTAGCTTTGGTAATATTTTCATTAATGATATGGATGAATTATCTTTATGGTAAAAGGTGTGATATTTATACTGATAATAAAAGTATATAGTATATTTCCACACAAAAGGAACTGAATATGCACCAAATAAGATGGTTGAAGTTGATTAAAGATTATGAATTCTTAATACATTATCACCATTGGAAAACTAACAAGGTGGAAAATGCTTTGAGTTGAAAGGACCTTGCAATCATATCTTTTATGAGGATAAAAAAAATATCCAATATTTATGGATTTTCTAAGGATGGATCTTGAAATTTTGAAGGAATGGAAGAAATATTTTCTTTATCAAATGAATGTTAAACCATCTATAAAAGTGAAGATTAAGGAGGTGTAAAAGGAATATGTAGAGCTACAAAAGAATGTGAGAAATATTCATGAATTCAACCTTGATTGTGATGTAATAATAAGGTTTAGGAAATGGGTTTTTATTCCTCAAATACCATAATTAAAGAAGAAGCTATTAGATGAGGATCACAGTTCATCATTCTCTATTCATCCTAGAAGAAATAATATTCATAGGGACATAAAAGAGTATTTATGGTGGGATGGAATGAAAATAAATGTTTCTGAATATGTCTCTCAATGTTTGGATGGTCAGTAGGTTAAGACTGAGAGAAATAATTCCAAGGGGTTTTTATAACCATTACCCGTACCGGAATGGAAATAGGAAAACATCACTACGAAATTTGTCATCAAATATACCAAAACATATAAATTCCATAATGGTATATGGGTTATAGTTGATTTCCTTATGAAGTTGGCACACTTTATTGCAATTATAGAGGATTTATCTCTTAATAAACTTGCCCAGATATATGTAATGGAAATTGTAAGATTGCATGGAGTACCACTTTCCATTATATCTGATCGGGATCTCAGGTTTACCTAAAGTTCTGGAAAAGTCTTTAGAATTCTCTAGATATAGATTTATGTTTTAGCATTGCTTATCATCCATAGACAGACGGTCTGTCTGAGAGGACAATTCAAACTCTTGAAAATATGTTGGGATCTTTCTCTATGGATTTCAAAGGTGGTTGGGATCAGCACCTACCGTTGGTGTAATTTTTTACAACTATATCTTTCACTATAGTATTCATATGGATCCTTCTGAGTACTTATATATAAATAAGTGAATATTTCCAACATTATATGATGAAGTTTGGGAAAGAGAGATATTAGGACCTAATTTTTTTGATGAAATAGTAGAAAAGTTCAGATATATTCAACAACACATAAGAGAATCTTAGAGTTGAAAAAAAATTATGCTAACCACTGAATAAAATACTAATAGTTTGAATTTGGTGATAAAGTGTTTCTAAAAATATCTCCCTAGAAGAGAGTAATGATATTTTGAAAAAAGGGAAAGCTAAGCCCTAGGTATATCGGTCCTTTTGAAATTCTGGATCGTGCTGGGAATATAGCTTACCAATCGGCGCTTACACCAACTCTCTCTCAAGTTCATGATGAGTTCCACATATCTCTCTTGATAAAGTTCATAAATGATCCTTCACAAGTAAAAAACATAATTCATAAGACTGGAGCAAGTTATTTTTGATGAAGAACAACAGATAGAGATTTTGGATCATAGTGAAAAAAAAATTAAGAAACAAGAACACTCGCTTGGTAAATGTTATAAGGAGGAACCAAATATTTGATGAATGTATGTAGGAACTTGAGGATTTGTTGATTTAGAGTTATAGTCATGTATTTGTATCCATGTGATGAATTTCAAGGGATAAACTAATTTTAATGGGGGTAGAATGTAACACATGGATGTTTTATGAAATATTTTCATTAAATATATTTAAATCTTCAATAGCTTGCATTGCACATAATCATGAGTTTAAACAAACTTTGAAATGACCATGGTATAAAATGACCATTTTAATCTATTTTTTAGGTTAGAGGGAATAAATATAACTAACTTATGAAAATTTATAGTGAATTCATTGACTACCAATTATTTATGAAAACAAAATATTTATTTTTATTTTTTTATTAATAATTTGAGTGACATACTATTAGTAAATAAAATTAATGAAATATATATGTTATAAACTTACTAAAATATTTTTTATATTAATCCAATATATATTTTTGTCATAAGTTATGAATAAATCCTATTTGATGTATAAAAACAAATATTGTTCAAAAGGGTATTTTTTCACCTTTTAATGGACAACCCATTTTAAATTAAGAATTTGATAAATTAATAATTTTTATAGGAAAACATAAACTTTTTCATTGGAATAGGGATATAAAATTTTACATTGGATTATTTTTTTATATTTTCTGATAACATTCATGTTTTGATGAATAATAATAATAATGTAAATTTTAATTGAAAAGAACATTTTTCATCAAAATAATTTGGATTTTCATATTATAATATTAAAAAAATTAATTTTTAAATAGAATATATTTTAATCACTTAATATAATTTATATAACCATCATTAATTTTACATTGAATTTAGATGTCAAAACATTTCAATCTTTTCCAATGTTTTATCTTTTAAAACTTGTTCTCTCTTTCCAGTAATGATATTAATTTTAAATTAATTACTATAAATTTTTTTCTTTGAATTTTGGAAAATGAGTTCCATACTTGGAATCAGTTATTCCAAATTATTTAAATATCTTACTTTTATTTTTTTTCATTATGAATAGTAACATTGGTAATTTTATAAATATGGTAAAAGGGTAAATCAGGTAATTAAGGGTACAGATAACATTATGAAATTACCTAACACTTTTCCCCATATTATTGGATGATTTTATTTCGACCTAAATCATCCTTGTGTCTAAATTTTGTCCTTTGGAAGCCACTTGGATGTAATTAGGACATTTAATTTAATTTATTTAAAGAAACTTTAAATATTTCTTACTCAAATTTTAATATCTATAACATTTTTAATATAAGGTTATACAGAAGATAAATTATATAATAAATAATAACTTTACAGATAAATTTTTCTTATTTATCATGATATTTTTTTTGTAATTTTTAGGAAATGAATTATTACCTTAAAGACGTAAACTTTAATGATGCCAAAATTATTTAATTTATGATAAATCAATAAAATAATTATTATTAAAACGATAATAACCATTAAAAAACTCAAAAACTTGACCACATATTTTTGGTCAAGTATATATCGACCAAAAACATCCAAGGGTTGAGTTATTGACCATTTCTATCCTTATAGAAGATATTATGACACTTATAATATTTTTTTAAAGTAATGTTAAAGTTGTCCCATTAATTTTTTACATAATATAAGATTTTTAATGTAGGGTTATACATAATATATATTCAATTATAAGTATTATTATGAAATATATAGGATTTATATTTATCATAATATTTTATTTTTAATTTTTATTTAACAAAAGAGTGTATTAAATAATTACACAAAATTGATGTTGTAATTATTTTATCAATGGAGATAACAAATAAATGTTATTAAAAATTCTAAAATAAATATAATTTGGGATACTTAATATATAAAACAAATTTAATTTATGAAATTGACACCATAGTTATATAAAAAATATTTTTTTTGAAATTATCTTTTTATTTTAATATTTTTAAAAATCAATGAACTGAATAGTTTCAAAATGGACATAATTGATTGTTTATCAAGATAATGTTTTATTAAATTATTTAAAAATAATAAAACATATTAAAAAATAAATAATAGTTTTTTATGGTCTAAAATATTCTAAGGTATTTATTTATGGTATAATTGAAATCAAATATTTAAATATATCATCCTTTTAATATTAAACTATTTGTTACCCTAATTAAAAATTAAAAAGAATAACTAAGTGTTAATTAAAATGATATGGTTTAAATTGATAGGTAAACATTTCATAAATTTATTAGTTGATGATATTAAAACCCTATATCATATCATATTCTAAATTTTTTCCTTTTAGAGGTATTTTTATGGGGTTTGTTTTTTTATAAATTATTATTTTTGGAGATCCCAAAAGTGCCCCTCACCTCAATTGTAAAAGGGAACCTCCTCCATCACCTATTTACTTTTATTTGATACTTCAGTATCATCCATCCCATACCCATTTCCGTTATAAAATTTATTAGTTAAATTATATGGGTTCTGGAATTCTTCAAAGGCCAACTCTTGTGCTATAAAAGGAGATTTAGTGGGAGCTTGTCAAAGAAGAGGCAATAACCTCTACTGATTATTTCAAACTTCTTTCTTATTATACTTACTCTTCATGAGTTGTTTAATTATAAAGTAATAAATCCAGTATCAATTATATAATTATATTTTATTATGATTATGAAACAATCATATTCCATATTCTATCCCTCCTATGAAAAATGAAATCACCAAGCGTGCGTACGTACGACTTACTGTCTCCACGTTGTTGTGTACTCTGTTTTTCACCACCACCTCAATTAGATGGGTATAATTATGGAAATAATAACTAAATATTATTATTATAACAAGATATTGATTCTGAAATACTATACACCCTACACTTCAATTCCATTCAATAATTATGGGAATGATATCATTACTCCTAGGTACGTACGACCTACCGTCTTCATGATGTGATGTGATTCATTCTACATTATATTCATTAAATAATGATTATATAAATGAATTTAATGATTAAATATGATATATATTATAATAATTTCATTTTTTAAACTATATATGTATAACCTAATAAGAGTAATAAAAACACATCCAACAAAACATGAGCAAGAAAATAAAGAATTTAACACTCGATGGACGAGTAATAATGTTAATAACAAACGTATGATAACATGATGATATATGATATCATAAAAATGAAACAAAAATTATGAAATAAGTCAATGAAATTATTTAAATAATTATACAGGAGGGTCAGATACATACAAAGGAAATCATACGTATGGAAAGGGATAATTTTGAAATATCATTATTATCCGAGATTGTTTATATGTAAATATTTACAGGGGTATATTTATCATCCATTTCTCTATTTCCTAATTATATATTCCAAATTATTATTTCTATTATTTTAATTTTTTAGTGACCATTTTACCCATTGGTGAATTTTTATTAAACGGTATGAAAGAAATCCTTTCTCATTTTCACTAAGAGGTATTTTTTGACTTTTTCAACAAAAGTACTCAAAAAATGTTTTTTTAACTTATACATCATGAACATTTTGTTACATTTTTAAAATTACTTATTTCCATGAATACTCCTTGTCAATATTTCATGTTTATTTTAAAATAATTTTTTAAAAAAAATTGTGCGGCATTTTGAGAAAAGAAAACATTTTTTAGAAAAAAGGATATTTTCCTCCAGAATTAATTTCATGTTTTATATCAAAATTACTTTCCATCTAAAATGGATTATTTTATAGATTTATGTTTCATGTATAATATCCTTATTGATCCTATGGTTTTATTGTGTTTATAAGGGAATGTTATTTATGAAATCTATTTGTTTCATGTGGATTATGTTATGGTGGAATGATGTTTAAAGAAAATAATTTTATTCCTTTAGTTATGATGAATAATTTATGTTATTGTGGAACATGTAAGAATTATTTCATTATGAGATGGGTAGGATATATATCTCCCTCCAATTCCTTTTTTAAATATTTATATCTCATGAGATACACATGGCTGGAATGGGAAATGATCTCAATTCAGTAGTACAGGTCTGGAACAAGGAGTGAACTCTGTTTAGTAATGGACTTTGTCTGCTATGATGGTATTGGAAATGAGACTTTACTAATATGAAGTGAATTTCTATGTTTATATGTATGCCATAAAATATCATGTCTTATGTTAGGACTTTTGGGATTACATTCATTGATTCTTATGAACTTTTATGATTTATCCCATGGAATGATATCATGATCTTTCATATAAAGGATAAGATTTTCAAATGCTATGTTCTTATGACTTATGATTATGATATGATTAATATATCCCTTGTTTACCCATACTAAGAATCTGAGATCTCCCTTTCACATGTTTCTTTTCCACAAGTCATGAAGAAGGGTATTAAGTAAGATATGAAAAAAGGGTGTCTATTTATAAAGAAATAAGTGGGAGTCAATGAAGATGTCAAATGAACTAGTTTCTAATATTTCTAAGTTTCTAAAGACACTATACCTACAAAGTTTTTTTGTTGATTTTTTATATTTTTTAATGAATATTCTTCAATTTTGAAGTAACATCTATGCATGTAAAGTATGGGTCATTATAGGATCACTCTCCTTCCAATACTACAACTTGGCCTTTTATCAGTGCTAAAAACCGACATTAACAGCGCTAGAAAAGCGTTGTTAATGCCGATGTAGATAAAGGGGGGTCCCCTTTATCAGCACTCCTAGAATCACTGATAAAGGATACCTTTATCAATGCTAAAAAAAGTGCTGATAAAGGACCCCCTTTATCAGTGCTTTTTTTAGTGCTGATAAAGGTAGCCTATATCAGCGCTTTTAGGCGCGCTGATAAAGGGGGTCCTTTATTATCGCTGATAAAGGCACTTTCCCCTACACCTGCAAAATATAACCTGCATACCTGCACACCTGCACAAACTAGAATACCTGCACAAAATAGCACCCGCACACAATATTTTTACAGACAATGGTATATACATTTACTTAACATCATGAATACAAAAAAACACACTACTATATACATTTCAAACATTGTTTTACATGGTTACAATTACAATTATTCAAAAACAGTTATAAAAATTCATTTTTCATCCTTTGATATTCATGATCCAATCTCAAAAATTGTTGTCTATGGTATTTGTTGTCAAAAAAAGCATCCGAACTCAAGGAAAAAAATTCACCTATATAAGAAAACAAATATTATGTTAGTAATACAATAATGAAATAAATTAAAACATTAATATGAAAGAATACATTAATATGGAAATGTGAAACTAAAATATAAAATTTTAAACTAAAATTTTTTCATTCTGATAACAATGAAAGGGAATAATGTAAAATCAATATGTTTTTGGATGATTTATCTCATTTAATAAATATTGATTCATTATCTAATGAAAAGATTTACCGGTCACACTATGCGTCAGGTGGAGGTGCGGTTGATTCTTACATGTTAAAAATGACTAATGGATCGTTTTCCTAAAGTATCAAAACAATCCGAACGCGTTTTCTCGGTTTGTCGTATGTCAGTTGTGTTGTTTTCGAAAGTTTGTGTCAATTTGAAACTGATATCAGACACTTTTAACCATACCGGTCACACTGTGCGTAGGATTGAGGTCAGGTTGATTAGTACATGTCACAAATGACTCATGGATCGTTCTCCTAAAGTATCAAAACAATCCAAATGCATTTGCTCAGTTTGTTGTATGTCACTTGTGTTGTTTTCTAAAGTTTATGTCAATTTGAAACTGATATCAGACACTTTTAGCCATACCGGTCACACCGTGCGTCGGATTGATGTGCGGTTGATTCTTACACGTCACAAATGACTCATGGATTGTTTTACTAAAGTATCAAAACAATCCGAATGCATTTTCTTAGTATTCCATATGTTAGTAGTGTTGTTTTCCAAAGTTTTTGTCAATTTCAAACTGATATCAGACACTTTTAGCCATACCGGTCACAATGTGCATCGGATTGAGGTGTGGTCAATTCGTACACGTCACAAATGACTCATGGATCATTGTCCTAAAGTATTAATACAATCCGAATGCGTTTTATCAGTATTCCGTATGTCATTTGTGTTACTTTCTAAAGTTAATGTCAATTTCAAACTGATATCAGACACTTTTATCCATGACGAACACACCGTGCATCAGATTGAGATGTGGGAAATTAATAAATGTCAAAAATGACTAATGGATCATTTTCATAAAGTATAAAAACAATCCAAATGCGTTTTCTCAGTTTGTGGTATGTCACTTGTGTTGTTTTCTAAATTTTATGTCAATTTGAAACTGATATCAGACACTTTTAGCCATACCAGTCACACCATGTGTCAGATTGAGCTGCGGTCAATTCTTAAACATCACAAATTACTCATGGATCGTTGTCCTAAATTATCAAAACAATCCGAATGCATTTCCTCAGTTTTCCATATGTCACTTGTGTTGTTTTCTAAAGTTTATGTCAATTTGAAACTGATACCAGACACTTTTATCCATACCAGTCACATCGTGCGTTGGATTGAGGTGAGATTGATTTGTACACATCAAAAATGACTCATGGATCATTTTCCTAAAGTATAAAAACAATACGAACTCTTTTTCTCAATATTCTGTATGTCACTAGTGTTGTTTTCTAAAGTTTATGTCAATTTCAAACTGATATCAGACACTTTTAGCCATACTGGTCACATCGTGCATTGGATTGAGGTACGGTAGATTCTTACATGTCACAAATGACTCATGTATTGTTTTCCTAAAGTATCAAAACAATTCTAATGTGTTTGCTCGGTATTACCTATGTCATTTGTGTTGCTTTCTAATGTTAATGTCAATTTCAAACTGATATCAAACACTTTTAGCCATGCTGGTCACATCGTGCGTCGGATTGAGGTGTGGTCAATTCATACACATCAAAAATGACTCATGGATCGTTTTCCTAAAGTATAAAAACAATATGAATGCGTTTTCTTGGTTTGTCGTATGTCACTTGTGTTGATTTCTAAAGTTTATGTCAATTTGAAACTGATATCAGACACTTTCATCAATACCGGTCACACAGTGTGTCATATTGAGATGTGGTCAATTCTTACAGGTCAAAAATGACTCATGGATCATTTTCCTAAAGTATCAAAACAATCCAAACGCATTTGCTCAGTTTTCTATATGTCACTTGTGTTGTTTTCTAAATTTTATGTCAATTTGAAACTGATATCAGACACTTTTAGCCATTTGGGTCACACCGTGCATAGGATTGAGGTGAGGTCGATTCTTATACGTCACAAATGAGTCATAGATATTTTTTCTAAAGTATCAAAACAATCCTAATTCATTTGCTCAGTATTCTGTATGTCAGTAGTGTTGTTTTCTAAAGTTTATGTCAATTTCAGACTGATATCAGACACTTTTATCCATACCGGTCACACCATGCTTCGAATTGAGGTGCGGTCAATTCTTACACGTCACAAATGACTCATGGATCATTTTCAAGAAGTATCAAAACAATCTAAGTGTTTTTTCTTGATATTCTGTATGTCATTTGTGTTGTTTTCTAAAGTTAATGTCAATTTCAAACTGATATCATACACTTTTAGCCATGCTGGTCACACTGTGTGTCGGATTGAGGTGCGGTGAATTCATACATGTCACAAATGACTCGTGGATCATTTTCCTAAATTATCAAAACAATCCGAATGAATTTTCTTGGTTTTCCGTATGTCACTTGTGTTGTTTTCTAATGTTTATGTCAATTTGAAACTGATATCAGAAACTTTTAGCCATACCGGTCACACCGTGCGTCGAATTGAGATGCGGTCAATTTTTACACATCAAAAATTACTCATGCATCGTTTTCCTAAAGTATAAAAACAATCCAAACCCGTTTTCTCAGTTTTCTGTATGTCACTTGTGTTGTTTTCTAAATTTTATGTCAATTTCAAACTAATATCAGACACTTTTAGCCATACCGATCACACCGTGCTTCAGATTGAGGTGTGGTCAATTCATACACATATAAAATCAATCATGGATCATTTTCCTAAAGTATTAAAACAATCCAAATGTGTTTTCTCAGTATTTCGTATGTCAGTAGTGTTGTTTTCTAAAGTTTATGTCAATTTCAAACTAATATCAGACACTTTTAGCCATATCGGTCACACCATGCGTCGGATTGACGTTCGGTTGATTCTTACACGTCAAAAATGAATCATGGATCATTTTACTAAATTATAATAACAATACAAATGAGTTTACTTAGTATTCCGTATATCACTTATGTTGTTTTCTAAAGTTAATGTCAATTTCAAACTGATATCAGACACTTTTTTCCATGACGGTCACACCGTGTGTCGGATTGAGGTGCGGTCTATTCGTACACGTCAAAAATTACTCATGGATCGTTTTACTAAAGTATCAAATCAATACGAATTTGTTTTATCAGTATTCTATATGTCACTTGTGTTGTTTTATAAAGTTTATGTCAATTTGAAACTGATATTAGACACTTTTAGCCATATCGGTCACACCGTGCGTCGGATTGAGGTGTGGTCGATTATTACACATCACAAATGACTCATGGATCGTTTTCCTAAAGTATCAAAACAATCCGAACGTGTTTTCTCAGTATTTCATATGTCATTTGTGTTGTTTTCTAAAGTCAATGTCAATTTCAAACTGATATCAGAAACTTTTATCCATGCTGGTCACACCGTGCATCGGATTGAGGTGCAGTCGATTCGTACATGTCACAAATGACTAATGGATCATTTTCCTAAAGTATCAAAACAATCTGAATGTGTTTTATTGGTTTTATGTATCTCACTTGTGTTGTTTTCTAAAGTTAATGTCAATTTCAAACTGAGTAGAATGAATTCACTAATCTAAGGATATGAAACATAAGAAAGGGTGATCATAGATGCTCAATAAGTATAAACAGGGGAGATATCAATGATCATATAAAGATAACATATGTATTAGTAATTCATCTTCATTGTCTTATTTGTTTACATTCTTCCATCAGGTATGCTTCCCATTCTTTCTAAACACATTTATATCATCTTCTGAATATGAGTTTTTGCGACAGTCATAGTAGTACTGAAAAAATATAAATACACAAAGGATTAATAATTATTTTAAATGAAGTAGTAATTATTTTCAAAAATACCACTTCAGGGATGCTAGTTTGTTCATGAAATATGATCTCCTTCATAAATTTACAAACATAATAACCGCAGTCCTTGTCATTTGTTTTTTTCGGACACTACAGAAACATCAAGAAAAATAAGTAATTTGTTTTGATATGTATTTGCATAGTGAAATATAATTATATATACCCAGATACTTCTCCATTTGTAGATCATGTGTGCATTGTCGTCCTTAGGCCCTGGATTCATTCCATCCTGTAGATGATATTCATACACCGCCATATCATAACAGAATCGTCATTAAAAGATAATATAAATTATATTAATAGATATTTAGTTCTAAAATGTTGGATCTAGTGTATTAAGAATTGAACATCGTCATCATGTGTGGTCGATTTGTTGGATATCCATGTAGTGAATCCATAAAATAAATCTTTGGAGTATTCAAATTGACTGCAATGACCATCCAATGTTCCCTAAAAACACAAAAAGGAATAAGTACTGATAGAAATGAAAATATAATTGATATGATTAAAATGTAGAGTTTTAACCCTGCAACGTTGGTATTAAAAAGATTCTGTCAGTCATAATTCTTCTTTGAAACGTTCTGATCACATTTGACATTAATTCAGCCTAAGAATCAGAATCTATTTTATCTCATTGTATAGAAATGGTGTGAGGACTAACGAGTCCAAATTTTTATTCATGGGAAAATCCCTTCAATTGTTTTTCATATATACACCTGTGAAAAATATGAAATGTATTTAGCCATAATTATCATAGTATATCAGCTTCTGTAAAATCAAATCATGAAAACATACCTCATGTATACATTTATAATTGAGGCACCTAGACAGTCGTATGTGATGATTTCATCAACAACATCAGCACTAAAAAATCTAATTTTTCTTCTTCATACATATCTTTTTCACAAAAAATTATGTGGCTCTTTCCACCTATCATTTTCGTATCCACATGAGCATGAAATGATATTAAATGTGGATATAGAACGGGCGGGGTGAACGCACTCTTAGTAGATAGTTTTACTCTGTTGATTGATCCTTTTGAGCTGCTCTTTCCTTTTAGCTCCTCCATTTTGTCCTTATATAATAACATTCAATGGTTCAACCATTTTTTAATTTAATTTTAAAGGTTCTGCTTGAAAAATGAATTGGAAATTAATACCTCCTGGTCGACATGTTTTTTTACCAGATTCGACGGCTATGCAGCGAATGTTCCAACAGCTTTTTCCACCGTATGAATGTCGTCGTCGTCATTTGTCACAGGTAGCTCGGTTCTCGGCTCATGAGATACGTTAATTGACACTTTTACATGACCGGTTGGAAGTGGTCTGGAGTGTAGCGTGTCATTCTTCATATTGAACATCGTAGCCCTCTCTACAAGGTGATGGGTGGGAGTTGACAGATATAAATCACAGTCTTTTTCACCCTATAGAATATCATTACAAGAAAGGCATCATTGTCTATGTGATTAACATTTCACAGAACCAAATATTATAACATTTATTACCTCGGTTAGGTCAGGTCTTTGAGGGGAATGGCTCACCTCAAAGCTGGTGGGGGTGGGGCAGGATCTTCTCGCATGGGTTGTTCTTGAGTTGTTTGTTCTCTTCACCTCTCCTCCATCAAAGTTGCTAGCATCTCTCCCTGACTTTGGAATTTTTCTTCAAGGGTAGCTACTCTATCTCTCATTACTTTCAATTCTTTAGTTTGTTCATCCTCTTGTTTTTTTCTGAAAATATGCCCGGGGTGTCACCCCAAAACCCACACCTCTGATGCGACCATACTGTTCTGGTTGTTTCAAGGCCGCTGAAAGTATGTTTTCATCCGGTGCAGGTGTTGTTGATTCCTATGGCTATTTCAAATAGAAAATATGGAAAAATAAGTAATCATCATTATATAATAGTGATTTAAATCAAAACAAGTTTATATTATGACGTACTTACACATTTTTTCCACAATTTTTGTGTGTTTTCATCTACCAGTTTCCCCTCTTTATTAACACGAGCCTCCTTCCATAGCACATGGAGTGGAATGTAAGTGGCTTGGGATTTTGATTCATCAATCTGCATATAAATAGAGAAACATGGTTACAGTGTTGTTTTATGTCACATTAAAGTATTACAGTACTTTTAAAATACATACCAATTGTTTTTCAATTGAAGCATACCCCGGCCTTGCTTTATGGTAGGGGTACGCTGGTTTTGCTACCAGTTCAATATTTTCAGCACTCAGTTGCTGTTTCATAAATAAAAAAATATCAATCAACTTGATGAATACAAGAAACATTAAACAACGTGTAACCAAACTCAATGTACCTAAAAATTATGTTCTGTACGATGGTTACAAAACACATCCCACGCTCCTTGGGATATCAAGTGTGCATAAAGAGGAGGTGGGTGTGGCTTGATTTTCCCTTCAGCATCTTTCAGATGATGTTTCGTTAAAATGGTTTGAAAGCCTCTAGGAACCCTTCCTACCTGTGTTAATACATATTCTTTGTGCGAAACATCTACTATAAATGCACTCTGCAATAGATGATGAAGAGTTAGTCAATATTTCAGTATTTTATTTTACTTTATTTTAAAAAATTAAATAAATGATATCGTAATGTTACTGTAATCTCTACCCACATTAATGTTTTCATCCTGATGACAACATGGTTCCATGACTCTACATCAATCGGCACGCGTTTCCGAGTGATGATTCCAATGTAGATACTAAACATGGATTTTTTGGGGTTTACATGTTGGACTCGTTTATTCCATCCCACCTCATATTTGATGCCTTTTTCTTTTGCCTTAAGTATTTTGGCTAAAATTGTCAAACTACGATGCACCTGTTTTTTTGTGTTGTCGGGGTTTCATCGATTACCATTTCCTTGGTTTCTGCATCATCATTATGTTTCTCTGAAGTACTAGCATCAGCACTGGGACCAACAACAACTGGTTGAGAAACCTATTGTACCTCAGCAGTGGGACCAGCTACAACAGGGTGAGAGACCTGTTGTACCTTAGCAGTGGGACCAGCTGCAACAGGTTGAGAGACATGTTGTGTCTCGGGATTGGGTACATCAGTAGGTGCAGAAGTCATTATCTGCAGAACTGGTTTAACATTTAATTTAGATCACATAAAAGCAGCAGCGAATAAATAATAACATAATGTAACACAATCTATATTTCAATAAAAAAATAACCTGATTATTGAAATCTCTTTTTTTAAAGGATGAAGGGATTTGACCCCTCTATCAACTATCCATATCCCTTCATTGTGGTCTCCTCTGACATACAAACGTCATCTACATTGGGACCACTGCGAAATTATTGTGAAGTCCCAATGAAAGGGTCATCTTCCATTGAATTTTCATCTGACCCTTCAGCTGTTTTGGTCGATAACAGAACGATTGACCAGTTTTGGTTTGCGGGATATGAAACATAAAATAATTTCACTGCCTGTGATGCCATTATAAATGGGTCTTATTTCTCTCCTTCCTTATTGAAATCAACTTTCATAAATCCCAAATCATCTATTTTAACAGCACTCATGTTATCAACCCACTTTCATTGAAATATCGAAACTTGAAATTCTGTATAATCCAACTCCCATATTTTTTTGATGATGCCAAAGAATGACGTATTCACATAAATTGGATTTTTGTCCTTAGCACCGGAAACATGCATCACTTCAACCACAAGTGTAACCCCACTATTCTTAATGGTACTGTCTTCATCATGTTCATTATTATAAAATGTATAACCATTAACTACATAAGCATTATAAGATAATGCATACACACTTGGTCCTCCGGCTAGTCATCGAAGTCGTTCTGAAATTGACTCTGGATTTTCATCTGACTTCTTAAAAATATGATCTCAAAATCATCCTATAAACTGTCAATTATGTGTATCTAATATCCATTTTTCAGCCCTAGATGGATTCAAATACCTAAGAATTTCTTTGTGGATTTCAACATATTGGTCAACGTCGAAACTGTTACGCATAACATAAAGGTGGTCCTGCTCCCGATAAGTAATATTGATTGTGAAAACCTGTCTTCCAGAAATTCCATTACCCTCAAGCTGTCCAGTGTGACGAGATTTCGGTAAGACAATTCTTTCCACACCAGATAAGTATTCGGTACAGAATTCAATGGCTTCCTCAACAATATATCACTCTGCAATACAACCCTCTGGCCGAATTCGATTTTTGACATACCCTTTCAAAATATTCATATACCATTCAATGGGGTACATCCATCTGTAATGTACAGGACCACATAGTCGAATCTCTCTCACCAAGTGGACCATCAAATAAACCATCATATCAAACAATGAAGGCGGAAAGAACATTTCTAATTCACATAATATGACGGCAATTTCTCTTTCCATAGTTGGCAATTTCGCCGGGTCTATAACTTTTCTGCATATAACTTTGAATAAGAAACACATTTTCATTAATGTATGGTGGAAATTCTTGGGAAAAATGCATTGTAAATCAATTAGAATGAGATCTTTCATCAAAACATGACATTCATGTGATTTCAGACCTTTTAACTTCAAGTCTCACATTGACACGAGGTTACTGATATTTGACGAATACCCCTCTGGAAACTTTACATCATTCAAGAAGTTGCAAAACTATTATCTCTCCTTTCTGGAAAGAGTGTAAGTAGCAGGAGGAAGAATTGTTCATTTTTCACTCTTCACTAGTGCCAACTCTTCTCGTATTCTCATCTCAACCATGTCCAACCTAGCCTTAATTCCATATTTTGTTTTTTCAGATGTATTTAGCAACATGATTATGACACTATCAAATACATTTTTTTCTACATGCATAACATCAAGAAAATGTCTGACATACAGACAATTCAAGTATTGTAATTCAAAAAAAACTGATCTCTTTTTTCAACTGATTTTTGTATGGTTTTTTTTAAGCTAGTTTACCAAAAGTAGTGTCCACATTTTTAACTTTCTCAAAAAATTGATCGACTGTTAGTGGAGACGGTGTTATACATTCTTCTAAAATTCTATCGAATGATGTCGTCCAAGAACGGTACTTATGTCGTCGCGGTAGAAATCTGTGATGTCCTAGAAACACGGTTTTCGATGAATGTTTTAACCAAATTGATTGTGTACCTTGTTTTCAAATGGGACACCCTTGAGTTAATTTAATGCTATATCCTAAAAAAATTCCATAAGCAGGGAATTCATTTATTGTCCCATAAAACATGGCTCTCAAAGTGAAATCTTCCTTTCTGTAAGCATCATACAATGTAACACCTGAATCCCACAATAATTTCGAACCTTCGATCAATGGAGCTAAATAAACATTAATATCATTACCCGGTTGTTTTGGTCCTGATATAAGCATAGATAACATGGTGTATTTTCGTTTCATGCATAACCACAGTGTTAAGTTATAATATATCAACATAACCAGACATGTACTGTGACTGTTGCTTTGAAAACCAAAATGATTCACTCCATCTATAGATAACTCAAGACGAAGGTTTCTCGACTCATTTCCAAATTCAGGATACTCATGATCAATTCTCTTCCACTGAGGAGAGTCTGCTGGGTGACATAGTATCCCATATTTAATTCTTGTATCTGTATGCCATATTAATTGTTCTGTAGTCTCCTCACTTCCATATAGGTTCCTAAACCTTGGAATGATTGTAAAGTACCATACAATTTTAGTAGGACTGGATTCATCTTTCTTGTATCAAGAAGCACCATACTTTGGGCATTATTTAAGTGATCTATGGTCCTTGAGAAATAGTATATAGTCATTCGGGCAGGCGTGGACTCTTTCAGAGATCATACCCATAGAGTGTAGCATTTGTTTGGCATCGTATGTTCAGCTCGGGAGCTCATTTTCTTCTGGGAGCATGTTATTCATGAGAGAAATTAGTTTTGTAAAACCAGTTCACTCTACCTATTGTCTGCTTTCAAATTATACAGCTTCAGTACGGCTGACAATGCTGTATATTTAGTGCAACCAGTATACAATGGCGTCTTTGCACAACTTTTTAACTTCTCAAACAATTTTGGGAAATCACGAAGTTCATCTTCGATGGTCCTTTTCATTTCCTCAATACGATCTTTATCATCATTCACATCTGTAATCACATCCTCCATACGGTCATCTTCATTGTTCATGTTTTTAATCATATCAGATGATCCATAAAACGCAGTGTCATCCTGGCCACTACCTACATTCGTTGTTTCCCCGTGTTTATTCCAACATGTATAACTCTGATCTATTCCATGACAGATCAAGTGTTCTTCTAACTCCTCTGGACTAATTTGTTTTGAATAACAACAGCGTAAACATGGACAAAGGATTTGAGAAGGGTCACATGCATGATATTTTTCAAACTTGATAAACTCTTTCACGCCTTCTTCATACTCTTTTGTGAACCCATTGGCATTCATCCATTATTTCTTTATATTCATCCTATTTTAAATCCATAGGATGGGTATATAGGTTAGGGGAGAAGTAATATGAGTATAATTTAGATAAAAAACTTGATACTTCAAAAATGGTGGGGGGGCATGCTCATTAATAGCAAATCTTGGGTGGTTCTTGGGATTCATCCAATCTCTTCCTCTCTTCGATCCCCCTTGATGAGGGGTGGTTCTTGAGAGTTTTTTATAGTATGTTATTGAGTTCTTCCCTCATACTTCCTCCATTACTATTATCCTTTATTTTCCTATGATTTAGGATGATTTTGACTAGGATTTATATGAATATTTCACTATATCATCTTCAAATCAATTCAGATGATGTAGATTTTGATTGTACTGGCTAGAGGTTATCCTCGTATGATGAACGCACCATGTTTTGTGTGGTTTAGGTGGTGTTGTGTTTCCTAGTGATTTTTTAAAAGATTATTCCTAATTATATTAAGGTGGATAATTAATTATAAGTTTCTATAATTAATTATTTGGGAATTATGCCTTGAGATTGGGTCTCAATCATTGGTACAAGATTAGATAAGGCATGTATAGTCTTGGTTGAGGATGATTTGATCTTGGTGAGGGGGTTACTCCATTTTTTGAGGTAGGTGGACCCTATAATACAAAACCATGTTCCAATTTATGCATGATTGTGCATTCATGCATGAGTATATGTGTTCCTATGAAAGGGATAGAAATCAAGAGCAACCAATGTAAATAAATAGGGTGTTTTTGATCCACCAAGATATAGAGTGAGGGTTCTATTGAATGTTTGTGATTTTGTGATCATCCAGAGATTATGTCTCCATGGAGTAGTTGTGTTTATGAGAGGATTGGGTTTGTTATGAGATTTTTATAGCCTAGTTAGGTTTTCTAAGGCTATTTGAGTAGGTATTAGAGTCTTAGGCCTAAAGAAGATGGATCATATAGTTTTATATCTCACGTATGATGAGGAACACCCTCTTAAGGATATATAAGATTCATGGTGTGATAATATGATGTGAGATATAGAAATAGGGATATATATAAACCAAATAGAGCACACAACAAAACCATGAGGATCCATAAGCATAGAACATAAAGAATACACAAACATGATCCATATACAGCGTCTACTGAACAAAATAGAAACTAAAAATAGAGATAGAATAAATCAGAACCCGACCAGATATCCTCGTGACCTTTGGGTTACCACTAACTATAAGACCAACCTGATTTAAAGGAAACCTAAACAAGAAACCCAAACCTAAAAATAACTTGGGTCTACTGATGCTGAGTGTCACAAGTAGGGTGTAAGCATAAAACAACTTAGTAGGTAAGCACCACTGAATCCATACATTACCTTTCCTGAAATAATACAAAAACACTAGTTTTAAATACATTTATAAAATAGGTTTTTATCATTTAAATAACCAACATATATTTTTTAGAAAATCCATTTTCAAAACAAATCACGACTTCCCTTTTTAAAATAGATATCTAGTTTAAAAAATGAATTCAAAATTCAATTTAAGAATCCAAACAGGGTGATCACAGAGCCATGATGAAATTAATTGAAAAATAAAAGTAGAAAAATACTGGAAAAGTAGATAACCAAAGTGAAAAAAATAAATAAGAACATATAGATAGGTAATAATTAGAATTACCTAAACATACCTAGAAGAAATCCCTAGACTTACTAGGTTTGGACTCCTTTTCCAACATATGGTGTACCTCCATAGTAAACAACCAACATTGATGCTCCATTATAGTAGTATACCAGAGAATGAAGTGGCCATCACATGCATGGTATAAACCAATAACACATAGATGACTCTATTCATGTCTTTCTCAATCTCCAACACCAAATATGTGGAAACCCTCTCTACAAAGGGACAACCATAGAGGTTCCCATCACATATCAAGTCACACACAAGTGCCAACTGGGCCTATACATCACATGAGTTTCAAAACCAATTTCCAAAACACCACAGAATACCAATAGATCTTTAAAATTTACAAATCAAATTCAATTTTCAAAACCAAGGGGAAAACACCATGTAAGCTCAGAAGATTCCAAATGGGACTTTATGCCATTTAGAAACCAAACCACACCTCCAAAATCCAAACATACCTAGATTTAGGGAACACATTTGAAACTAAATTTGAAATTTGGGAACCAAGGATCCATTTTTGAAACATTAGGGATTTATAAGAACCATTTGAAAGGAGGAGGGATAATGAAAATAAGGAGGAAAGGAGGGAAATTGTTTCGAAATCCAGGGTTTAAAGTGAGAATCATTTTATAAATCCATTATCATTTGTTTACCAATACATATTTTCACCCTGTGTACATATGAATATGCCTACATCCAATAGTTCATTTATAGAGGCCAAAATAATACAAAAAATTCTAATTAAATAAACACAAGGGGAATTATAATTAACCACAAGGGTTCACACAATGAACCAAAGAATAAAAGGCACCAAAACCCACTCAAAAAGATCAATTCACAAGTAAAAAAACCGTAAGTGGGGAGATCTAATCAAGATCAAACAAGTAACCAACCACATATACGTGTGTCAAACACACAAGCATCACCCACAAGAATCATGCCAAATCATAATTAATATCAATATTGACAATAAATGCAAACATAATTAATTCATGGAAATTCAATTTTACTCACCTTAAGGAGGAGGACCATGTGGCGGAGGAGAAGGAGGAATCGAAAACGGAGGCATCGGAGGCATCGGAGGCAACGTAGAGGTAGCGCGGAGGCAGCGCGGAGGCAGCGCATAGGTAGCGCGGAGGCAGCGGTGGCCGCGGAGGCAGCTTGGAGGCAGCAGAGGCAGCGGAGGTAGTGGAGGAGGAGGAGGAGGAGGAGGAGGAGGAGGAGGAGGAGGAGGTGAAGGAGGAGAAGGAGGATGAGGCCACGGTGGAGGATGAGGAGCAGGAGGAGCCACGGTGGAGAGGAGGTGGCGGAGTAGGCAGAGGAGGAGGATGAGGAGGAGGAGGAGGAGGCACCAGTGGAGGAGGAGGAGGAGGAGGCCGCGGTGGAGGAGGAGGAGGAGGAGGAGGAGGAGGAGCGGTGGTGGAGAGGAGGCCATGGTACAGGAGGAGGAGGAAGAGGAGGAGTCGCGGTGGAGGAGGATGAGGAGGAGAAGTAGGCACCGGAGGAGGAGGAGGAGGCGGTGGCCATGGCGGAGGAGGAGGAGAAGGAGGCGGCGGCAGCGGTGGCGGCGGAGAGGAGGCAGCAGCGGAGAGGAGGCATCGGCGCAGAGTAGGGCTTTCGTGAAAGCCTGATAGGGTTCGGGGAGGAGGAGGAGGACCCGGTGGATTTTATAAATCCCGCGTGGACGTTGATCAGCGCTAGTAAAAAGCACTGATAAACGGGGTATTTATCAGCGCTAAAATGAAAAGTGCTGATAAATACCACCTTTATCAGCACTTTTTTAGCACTGATAATGGTTGGACTTTATCAGCGCTTTTCATTTTAGCACTGATAAATACACTCTTTATCAGTGATTTTATAGCGCTAATAAATACGTAGTTTATCAGCGCTAATAAAAGCGCTGATAAATGTATAAATTTAAGAATTTATTTATATTATTATATATTTATTTAACTATAAATATATATATATCTCTATTTATACTTATAAAATTATTTTAAAGGTATATTTATATATATCATTGAAAATATAATAAAATATATATATATATTTTAAATATAATTTAATTTTAATTATAAGTGTACATTTTTTATAACATATATATTATATGGGTAACATAATGAATTATAGTCTATAAATGAAAATTATTCAATAAGCACATATATATACACTTGTATGATATATTCATTGACCCCAATTTATTGGAAAACACGTGTGTATATATACGCATGTATGATATATTCATTAACCCCAATTCATTGGAAAACACATATATATTCAATAATTTTAATTATACATATATATTAAAACGTATTATATATTTATAAATAAAACAAATAAATTAAATATAAAGAAATATAATAAATATATATATTAAATATAATGAATTAACAAATCTAATAAATAAAATGAATTAATAAATCTAATAAATATATAATGAATTAATAAATCTAATAAATCTTATAAATCTAATAAATATATTTATTATTAATCTTATAATTATTTAATTATATATATATATATATAATTAGTTATAACATGTGTTTTTTATTTAATGTATACAATAAATATTATCAACGCTAAGAAAAGCGCTGATAAATGTAACATTTATCAGCCCTAAGAAAAGCACTGATAAAAGGATATTTAAAGCGCTGATAAATGTGCCCTTTATCAGCACTTGGTTTAGTACTGATAAAGGGTACCTTTATCAGCACTTGTTTTAGCACTGATAAAGGCCTATCCCTTTATCAGCGCTTTTTCGTTAGCACTGATAAAGGCAGGTGCCTGCCTTACCCAGTTTTGTGGTAGTGTTCACCTAAATTAGGGTGACCCTATTTTGGGGAAAGGTCCATTTTGGTTACCTTGAAATTTTATATGCTTGGATAATATCCCAAATTTAAACCTGTAAAGGGAAAACAATTTCTAAAGTAGGGATATTTTTTTGGTCAATTTTGTGATAACCTCCATGGTTTTTTCCCTCCTCTCTGTATAGATCATCCAAATCACTCAAAAAGAAAATTCATGTTTCGATTATAATTTTTTTCTAGATTGGATCCATCTATGAGAAAAATATTATCATTGTGGCTTGGAAATATTTTTTTAAACCCATTGAAATGGGAGTCATAGAAATTAAGGATTTGAGGATCTTCGATGAAGCACTCCTCATAAAATTCATATGGAATCTTCTCACCTATATTGATAATTACTAAGAGTTATTTTCTAGATGATTCACCATAAAATTGTTATATATATTATCCTTTTATATCTAATAATATATATGTACTACCATAAAATAAATTTATTTGGAACTCCTGATATTCATGAAGTGTTTGGTTTGTAGGAAATCCACCCTTAACTACTAAAACACATCATGGATTTTCAGGTCATTGTAAGAGTAAGTGGTTGTACCTGATGTCATGAAACACATTTCCATTATAATAATAAAAGTAAATGATTATTTTCATTGCTAAAATCCATATTGTATCCATATAGAGTTTTATAGGTACATTTATATTTATAGGGATTCTTTTATCTAGTCACCAAATCCATTTATATTGTTCAATGCCATGTATTTTTATAGGTACAATTATGAAGGATCTACTATAGAGCCCTCATGGATCCCAAAATTTAGGAGGCCTTTGACCCCCCATATTCACAACTAGTTTGTAAAATATTAAGGAGTAAGTTTCCTAATCATGGTTAGATATAGCGAATAGGGATTCCTATAACATAAACTTTCCACCTTTATAAACATAATGAGGATATCATCAACTTTATATTTTTATAATTAATAATTTCATATAGTATGTAGAGGTACATCCAAGATAAATTTCCTTATGAATATGAATAGATAGGAAGAATTGATGGATTCCATCACTGAAGCAGGCTGTAGTGAACATATTCAAGGAATATTTCTCACAGTCTACACTGTTGACATTTCCTACATATAGAGGGATATGAATGCTCTGGAATTTGAATACCATAATAACTATGAAAATTTGGAGATCACAACTATACACAGGGAGGTTATGGATTATTCTAAAGTTCAAACATGTTTAGTGAAAAATGATTTTTTGGATCTTGTCATCTTGATGTTATTTGGTGTTATTTCCACAGTCAATGAACCTTTGGTTCTTGAGTCCAATAGATGGGTCTCCTTGATCTCCTCATGGATTAAATTTGATGTTTATGCAGGGGATTTCAGTGCACCTAGATCTTCATGTTATGGGTTATCTTCCACAATCATTGGGGATTCGTTAAAAGTTCCTTCTATCATTTTATTGTTAATGGTTATGCTCTTAATTCAGAATTATTTCAATTGAGTAAAGCCATCGAATATACTTTCCATCATGAAAGGAGGTCTCTATCGGTGGAATCTAACTCAACTATGGTAGTGTGAATTTTGAAGGCTTAATCTAGGATTCTACCTCAATGATTTTTTTGTCTAAATTGAATGCCTCCATAGTAGTGGACAACTCAGCATTGATGTTCCAAATTCTTATTGGGAATCCAATCCAGTTTATGATGAACTTTCCAGTAGACAAATTATAGATTCCAGTTCAATATGGTCCTTTATGATCCTAGAATTCATTTCACATCTTATAGAAGTGGATTCATAGGGTGAATTGCAAGCTTATCTTTATAAATCCCCATGAAACGCCCCTTTTTCTTTTTTATAATATAAATTTTTAGAAATGTGTTCGTCTGAACCCTGAACCTATTGTAGTATTATGTGGTATCCTAAAATATGTATATTGTGTAAATGATATGGATTTATCAATATTTCTCCAATAAATTAAATAAATTTTAAAATAAAAAAAATCCATATTTTAAAATGATATAAGTTTTAATAAGTAAGAATACTCATGATAAATAATATGGATATATAGGTATAATTTATTGTCTAATGATCACAATAATTTGAATATTTCAAGGGAAAGTTAATGCAAAAAAATAAATTAAGAAATTGAATATCAATATTTTTTTGCTCAAATGATAATAAACAAATCATAGAAATAGTAAGGGTAGTATTAATTAAATATATCCCTAGTTAAGTATAAGTAAAATTAATCATTGTATTCATTGATTAATATAAATACTATAAAAATATATTTAAAAACATTCTTGTGGAAAATATCTATTTCATTTTGAAAACCTTTTTAAAACTATAATTTCACAAAAATAAATTGAAATTAATTTTCATTGAAAATAAAATTGGAAACATTTAAAATGTCCCTTAAATCATTGATTGTTCATGATGAAGTACAATTTTTATTTTGTAGTATAAGTTAAAAAACATATTACTTTTACATTTTCAATAAAATCCAAATGGGCCATGTCTGGAAAAAGACATTATGATTTCTTTATAATTTTTATTTAAAAATTCAAAAATGAGTAAAAATATATTAAAAATCATTTCATTAATTTTAAAAAAAAATTAAAACATTTTTAGAAATCTTGGTATTATAAGAAAATGTATTTTTTACTGATGATAGAAATACAATTTTCTTTTCTTAAAAATATTTTCTCAATATTTTTAAGTTCTAAAGAGTGTAAAAAATATTAATATAACTTAAAAACATCATAAATTACGATATGAGAATAAAATTAAAGGGTTTTATTATAAAAATATCAAATAATTTCCTTCGATGTAAATTTAATTATAAACAATCCTAATTAAAATGAAATTGTAAAATAAACCCTTACAATGATAATAACATTAAAGTGATAATTAGTCAATTAATAGATAATTTTTATCACTTGTTAATCCAAATAAAAAAGTGTAAATAAAACATAATATAGTCAAAAATTCATTACACACATAATCCTATATTATCAAATACAATATAAAAGAAATATAACCTAATAGAAATAAATTGTGTTATGGAATTCATTACCACTTGGTAATTTTCATATAAAATCCCCTTAGATGAAATAATTCAAATAAAAAAATATAATATCATGAATTATAATTTTTTCATGATATTAAATAAAAAATGTATAGTATATAAACCATATAAAATAAATTAGGTGCATAACATTACAATATGCCACAATGAAGGAAAATTGAGACGAAGACCATTACATTACGCTTACTTTTTGTTTAAACTTTATTAACCTCTTGTATAACTATTATAATAATATTATTAATTTATATTAGAACAATATTAATATTTATAACATCATATATGATCTTCTAATAACATTTTTTCACCTATTTTCTAAAACTATTTCATTATTTTCATTGTTTTATGTGCTAATTTCATTTTTTTAATTTGTGCATTGTTGTGATAGATATGGATCTTTGTTATAATATATAGATCCATTATCTCAATAATGTTATTAATTTTATAAATATCATATTTTAATATTATACACATTTTTTGAAATATTCTTGAAGGTCATACATGGAAAATGAATCGCAACGCTTTATGGAGATGGTAGATCATACAAACACACGAGCAAGGATATCATTCCATTAAAAAGTGAAAGGAAAATGAAATTTGTGATATATTAACCTTCTAGAATAAATATCATGTATAATAAATATATATAACATATATTCATTAAATTTATTCTTATTACTTTATAGGTAAGGGTTAAGTGAAAAACGTATCAGATCGCATCGTGAGTCGATAGTCCACCATACACACAAGTGATGTTATCATATATTATATTCATAGAATGTTAGAAGGTTTATGTGATATTATAATTATAGAAGTATATTAATATAATAAATATAATATATATATATTGTAAACCCATAATTATATTCATCCTTTAAAGGTGGGGATGGAAAACAAATAAAATTAGTTCGCAAGGCGGTATTCTGTTGTACACACGATCGATAGTTTGGTTTCCCATTATGAGAAAGGGGAGATGGATATAGGTATTGAAAATAAAATAATACCATCATAAAATATATAATATACTGATTTTATTATATAATAATGTTCTAACAACAATTTAATGAGGCCTAACAAGAAACAAAATTAAAATGCTCGTTTAAGAATGTTACGTATTCTTTGGAAAACATCATTAGATTTATGACAGAATCCATCATAGGTTGGATTTATGATAAAAAATTGCTCTAGGATTTTTTTATATGATTAAAGAAGTGATTTGGGATGTTTTTTTCTTAAATAAATTTCTTTTTAATTGTGATGATGGGAGGATAGTGGTGACCTTTTATAAGTGGGGGAGAAGACACAAATTGAATTTTTGAAAAAAAAAATAATTTAAAACCACATTTTTATCATTCCAAAGACTAAAAATGTTTCATTATAAAATATTATAATTTATATTGTATAAATATCTCCATAAAGGATTTTTATATGTTTTTAGATCAATTTAACTCTTAATTTCTTAGTTTCACCACTTGTAAATCAGTTTTAACATTAACAACGATAATTAATTTTTATTTTATTTAATATTCATAATATTTAAAAATTAATTTTTTCTTTACCATATATTATAAATTATTATTGTTAAAAAAATTTAATCATTTTATAAATTTTATTCACATGAGTGGAATAATCCAATTTAAAATTATACACATAGATGCGAAGAAAAAGTGGGGTTTCAAAGAGAAAGTTCTCATAAGTGTAGAAGTTTTTAATTTAAAAATTACAAATAATATTGATTATAATGACATGAAATATTTATATTTTAATATTATTTAATAAATATTTTTTGAAAAATAATTTAAAATACAATTTAACATTGTGAATTTTAAACAAAAATTCAATTTAAAAAAACTGTATTTTTCATTATTCATCAAAAAATGAATCATTTTATAAATATCCCAAACAGTCACCTTAATATAATTTTGATATTATTATTTCAAATATAATTCAATTTTATAAAATAAGTTTTATAAATATGTTATAAATTAATTTTAAATTATGTGCACCAAACCGGAAAACCCCGTGTTTTAAAAAAATGGTGTTTTTTATAAAACATGTTATTTCCCTTTAAATGATTCTTATGCTATTTATAATAGATAGATAAAAATAATTTACATAATTTTGTTATTAATATTAGTACCTAAAAAATTAATAGGTACGTTATAATGTTATAAAATATTACGGTTAATTTAGACTCGGGGTTGAATGTTCCACAAGCTGTCGAAGTTATTGGATTTAAATAAATATATTTTATGGGTTGTTTATGCTCGGTGCTATGTGTCACATACTCTATGGAATAAAATGTTATTATTTTATAATTTCATGGTTTTACACCTTGATATCATGTCATGTAACATCTTATCCAATTAATTATTGATCATTTTCATGTGGACTGAATGTATGCCCAAAATCACTTTTCATTATATATATATATCAATATAATGATGGTAGTGAAAGGATAATCAAGGATGAGTCGTTTATGTATTGAAATTCATACTTTATTTCCTCTAATTCATGTTTTATAAATGTCCATGCCTAAAATAACTATATTCTAGACTTGTTAACTAACTAATATCATATAAATTAAGAGATAATGATATTCTGCTAGGTAACAACCTCAATTGTTTATTGAAAAACATTTTTTAATTGTTTGTTTCAAAAAAACATTAAGCATTAGGTTAGACTAAGTTAAATATCTTATAGTAACTCTGGATATTATTTTCTAATCAAGACCAACTATTTTCTATAAGGGAAACCTATCTCATTAAATATAGTGGGATCAAACTTAACTTCTATCGGTTAAGGCTCTACATTCACTTGAGTTGGAATAAGAACACTAGACTCTATTGTGCTTAGTGTGAGGAGTTATCCTATATAATTAAGCTATATTGGATGTTAAAACAAAATAGGTGGTTTATATTCACCAAAGTTGGTGATATATATATATATTATTATTTTAGAATAATTATTCCTATAAGGAATAAGAATATAAAATCATTCTAATATTGACATGTTCTAATGAAATTATTATTGGATTCCATTTATCTGGATTCAAGGACTTTGTATTTTAGATGTTTATAAGGCTTTGTACTAAGTTATTTATTCAAGAAAAACTGGACATAGATGGCACATTTTAGTAATAATAAAGTATGACTGATTATTCAAAGGTTTAAACAATGTCTTAAAATATTCTTTGAAAAAAACCAATACACTAATCATAATTCTAAAATCAATAGAATTATACTTGTAAAATCATTTTTATATTATCATTATATTAAGGTACTGATTATCAAACCCACCTAAATTAGATGTAACCTTACAAAAATATCTATATGGAGTGACGAATATATATTCATTTCAGAATGAAGGAGACTCAAGTGTCTCTAATAGGTTAGTGTGAGTACTATAGTTTTTAATGATATATATGTTGATAACATATGGGGTAAAATGTTATATATTACCAATATGTTCAGAATAATGGAATGATTTTCTCTAAGAATGACTTAATGTAGAAACTAAAGTGACCCAATATAAAAATGAAATAATTAATACTTTAATATCATGATTCATATAATACATATCACAAATGATCTTACATCCTAAAGACCTAATGGTTTAGTGTCTTATGTATTCACTACATAAAAAATTAATTTTATAATGCTTTTAAATATTTCTTCCTAATGATTCTCCTATATATCCTTTTCTAAACATCTCACATGATATAATCATCTTCATAACCTTGGAAATGGAAACATAAGAAATGGTTGATCTCAAATTCTAAATATATTAAAAACAAATCATAACATAAATGAGATAATGAGGGAGACATTAATATAAAAATAAAATATAAAAATACCTTATATGACAATCATAATAAATTTCATATAAATATAAGTACATAAAAATATCATTACGGAAGAATAAGAAATATTACATGGATTAAAACACATCTCAATAATCATATATCATGTGAGGTTGACATAAAATTATGGAATAAATTATAAAAAAACGAATAATCATGAAAACATAAAATTTAATTGAAATGAAATGCATCTTAAATTTTTTTTAGAATATGATAATCAACATGGAGAAGTGTAAAAATCATAAACATAGAAAACCTAATATAGAAAACCCATTATTCCCATTACTATTTGTTTAATCTCATTATTTCCATGCCTTCAATTGTGAGAAAACTCATTATTCCCATAACTATTTGAACAAACTCAATATATACATGTTTGGATATATCATGACATATAAACCTAAACCAATTCATTGGAGGGTGTTATTGGACCCCACCCATAATCATATATATGTATGTGTGAAACTTATATTCAATAAACATCCTATATTAAAAAAAACATAGGGAGAAATAATGGTTTTCTTAAACATACAAATGTAAATCATTCACTTTTCATAAAGAAATCACAGAATTAAAAAGGGATTCACAAATCATTTAAATGGTATAAAATTACATCTTGAATTAAACTGTTTGATACTAGAAAAATGATCAAAAACATAATCACATAATAAATAAAATATAGTATAAAACATGAAAAATAACTTATTGGATCGAAATATGAATGTAGATGCTCAATTACAAGAGGGGTTGAATTGTAAGTTTAAAAACATTCATTTTTAACCTTAAGTAAAACTATGTTTAACAAAGTTAAACACTGTAAATTCACAAGACCTCTTAGTTATACAAACTTTCTAGGTTTCGGAAACATGGTTTCAAAAATGAATCTTAATAAAAGTTTAAAAGGAAAATATTCTACCTTAAATTGTATATAATCTTACATATTAGAGTATACAAAATAACAAGAAAGTATAAGAAGGTTATACTTTCTTCCATTATCAAAATATAGTGGAATATAAACTTGAAACAAAACAAGTAACAAGCATTAAATCTTTTATCCCAAATAATAGGGTATCCAAAAATCTTGGATAAAAGGTCCCTTGATTTATACATTCAAGAAATTTTTATTACCCAAACTAGGGTAAGCACTCGATAGGAATATTAGAATATGTCTTGATATCCCCGTAAGCCCTTGAACTCAAAGGTAGTCAGAACCTCTGTCATTCTATCCACAGAATTCCTTGAACTTTAAGGTAGTCAGCACCTCTATCTTTCTATCTTGGGAGGTCCTTGATTGTACATAACAACAATCTGAGTCGCACGAAGCATTCTGAACAAGATATTCAGTATGCACAAGGCATGAGAGGCTCTCTCTCTAGAAATCACTTTAGCGACATGTAGTCTCTAGTGATAAACATTATCTCTGTTGTTTTGAGCTCGTTTAAATGAGCTCCTATTTATACGAATTTCTCCAACGGTTAGCTCCCTCCTCCAACGGTCATATTTTTCCTTGAATCTCGGAGGGACCTGTACAGGTGTCACTGAAATAACTATTAATTAGAAACAAATTGCACGACATTGTTTCATAACAATAATTGGGGTAAGTAAAATATGGTTGCTTAACCAAATCCAAATTTCTAGAGTCTAAGGAAAAATAATGTTCGGAGTCTAATAAAATAAACACTTGGATACTATAAATCATAAATATTCATATTCTTTTTTTTAAGGAATTTTGAACCTAAAACCAATATATTTTGGAGTCTGAATTCCAATGAATTTGGAGTCTTAATTATAAGGAATTCAGAATCTGAATTCTCAGGAATTCGGAGTCTGAATTATGAGGAATTTGTATTCTGAATTTGGAGGAATTAGGAGTCGTAATTCTAAGGATTTCAGATTCTTAATTCTGAGGAATTTGAAGTCTGAATTCAATGGAATGAGGAATCTGGATTTCAGAGAATTTGGAATATAAATTTTAGATAATTCGGACTTAGAATTTTAGAGAATTCAGAATCTGAATTTCAGAGAATTCAAAATCTGAATTTCTGAGAATTCAGAATCTGAATTTCAGAGAATTCAAAATCTAAATTTCAAAGAATTAGACATCTGAATTTCAAAGAATTTGGAATCTTAATTTCAGATAATTCGGAATCAGAATTTCAGATAATTCGGAATCTAAAAATAGAATACTCTATTTTTAAGGATTTATAGGATTATGAGGTTTTAGACATGAAATTGATTTTTAGACTTTATACATAAAAGGAGTTAGGATAAGAGAAACTATAAAATTAAAAATGAAATCAAAGGTAAGGAGAAAATTTCCTTGGGAAAGGAAAATTTTCCTTAATAAGATAAATCTTAGAGGAAATAATATTTTCCTTGAGATAGAGTGTTTGTGATATTAAAAACATAAAGGAATGAAAAAGTCAAAAGGAAACCTTATTGACTCAACAATATCCCCATTTTTGGAAATAAAAAACATTCTTACAAAAAATAATATAAGGACTTAGAATTTTTATGGACAAGAAAATAAAAACTTATCTCCAGTTACTTAGGGATCATAGTGAATACGACTAACTCCCCCTTAGGATTTAGAATCCCTAAGGATCGTATTCTTTATTTCCTCAATGATATTTTATATTTTCTTGTATATGAAAATCGGCATTGATAAGAAATTACCCTTAGATGAAATCCCCCTTAATTTGGGAAATCTCTTCTCTCTTAGCATTCTTTTTATCATTCCTTTATCCCCCATTGTGATTTTCAAAAAGGAATAGATGGAATTGAAAAAAATGGTACCTGAAAAATTTGTACAAAACAAGCAAATATATGGAGGACAGTTAGAATTTCATTAATATTGAATGAATTTTTACAAGGAATAAATTTAACAAAAGATCGGAATTGGAAAAATTATCCTTATTTCTTCTTCGGCATCAACTTCTGGACAATGGTTTTCATCTTCTTGAGCTCCTTGTGATCTTATTCCATATGCTTAAGCAGATGATCCTGATCTTCTATTTTCTTTTCCAAGGCTCTAATCATTTATTCATGAGCCTTACGACATTCTTCTTGAGCTTTCAACACTTCTTCTTTCTTAACTTGATTCTCTTCAAATTCTATTCTGAGATCCCTTTCCATTTTCTTATTCATGGCCATAGAATTAAGCTTACCATTCATATCCTTAACTTGTTGCTTCCAAGTATTCTTCTCAAGAGTAAACTTTTCCTCAAATATCTTTGAAAGATCATTAATCTTTCTATATTCAGTGTCAAGGGAATCTTTGAAATTATCTTGAAATTCATCAAAAGCTCTCAGGTCTTCGATATTCTTCCTTTACCATATTGTAATCTTCTTACATGAACTTTTATGAGCCTCATAACTAATATGAAAGTATTTGAAATCTACCTCAAGTCTGACACATTTATCCATAACCATCAAAACTGAATCTGATTTCTGATTCATTGAATGTTGAAGCATCTAACATGTAGAATCTATTTTTGGAAATAAGAGAATAGTACCAACCATCTTTTTCAAAGATTTTACCACAAATTCATGTCCAATAGAGTATGATTCTTAATTAGAAAGTTTGGTTGGTGAGAGTTCTTTTTCTAACTCATTATCTTTCCTCTTTGATGAACTTCCAACAACATTCTTTTTCACTATAGAATTTTTAGGTGTATGACCAACACCTTCTTTCCCTTATCATCTCTCTAGATGATATCTTCTAGTTTAGGTGATTCATGCTCACTATCTAATAACTGAACAATTTTATATTCCTCAACTTCCACTTTATCAGCATCAGCCTCTTGATCTTTCAGACAAACGAAATCATGATTACTGCTTTCTTCTTCCGAAGGTTTGTTTACTTCTTCCTGATCTTTCTATTCATTCAATGGAGTAACAAGTTTTTAGAATTTGTCTTGAGAAGTTAGGATTGATAATTTTATAGAGTGACTTTCCTTCTCATGGTAATCTTCAACTTTCTTTATGACATCATCAGTTCCATTCCCTTATTCTTCTTCTTATTCTTCTATTTCTTCTTCCTCTTCCTGAACAATATCTTTTTCTTGTTCTGGATTCAGAATCACTACCTTCTTTCCTAGAGTCTCATGAAGTGATTCTATCAAAAACTATTATGGCACTAGGATTTTTTCAGATGCTTTCTTAGCATCATTGAGAAGTGATTGAACAATTTTATCCTTCGATAACTTATTTCTCTACTTATTTTATTTTTTTGCTTCTCAAAGTCTTAAACAACCTTTATCTTAAACGCTTTTTCCTCAGCAGGATCCAATTCAAACATAGGTTCCCCTTCCTTCCTATTTTTCGTTACTTCTCTCCACTTAGACACAACTTCATCAGGATAATCCTTTTGTTTCTTTGGTTTCAGTGGTGCAGATTGAGTTTCCTTAGCCACAAGATGTTTTTCTTTCATTTCTGGTTCCTTGTCCTTCCTCTTCTATCCACCCTTCTTGAAAGATTCAGCCACCTCTAGTTTTTTTTCTAGATCTTGGATTTCTTATTCCAAAAAATCATAAAATTCTCCTAAATTACTAGAAATCCAACTTTCATTATCCTTAGAGTATCATCACTCACCATCATCACTTTGAAATTCCTTATCTTTGAACTACAAGGAATTTTGAAATAATGAAGACAAATCACTATAACCTTTGATAGAATAGCTAGATACATGATAAAATAATATTTTAGGGTTTCATTCATGATATTCTCAATTTTCAGCAAAACATACTTTACTAAAAAAAATCCTGAGATTCACCAAAAAATATAATGCATAGATATCACTTTCCTTCTTGGTATCCATGTCCCCTTTTCTCAGAATGAGAAATCCCTGAACCCATAGCTGAAGAATCCAAATATTTTTAGAGAGATGAATAATTTTCAGAGTCTTAACTTCCTTCAAGCCAACACACTCTATAGATTTCTCTAAGTAAAAAAGATCATGCTACATCAGGTAGCTTGTGAGAGTAGAACTCTACTTCTCCTTCATAAGGAATTCCAAACAGGTTTCCATCCATATTGTAAGAAATGGAATAGGTTTTCTCATAGCTCTTGAAATAGAACTTATCTCTACCTTCTTCGTTGAAAAAACATACTGATTCATAGAACTCGACTAACAACTCCGGATACACCAAATCTTCTGCCCTTGGTTTGGATATACATAGGCTCTCTCAGCCATTCAACTTGATATTCTTTGAAATTCCAGAATCATACTTTTCAAAGAATTTGGAATCAACTAAAATCTCACTATATATTTTCAAATCAGAGATTTCCTTTACATAAGACATATCTTTCTAAGGAGAGGCTTCTATAGACATTCATAGTTAATAAAACCTTGAAAATTTGAAATGACCTTAAGTAGAGTAGTAGGGATTCATCACACCAGTGCTTGAAGATCGATGTGGGACAACTATTAGGGGGTCCTAATATAGGTGATTGAGGTGATGGTTTAGCTTCCTTACTTGTTCAAATGGTTGAAATACTTATGATCAGATCTGGCGGTTGAGATGATAACCGAATAAGGGTTTTGACTGGTTCTGATCCTTTGAGGTATTAAAGATAAAAATTCAAATTTAAGAAAGTTTGAATCCAAAAAAGTTTAAACAAGATATAAATACCAAAATCTAAAGTGATGATTACAAAAATTTAAGGAAAAAAATATTCCTTCTGGATTGCTAGGAAGATTATTCGTAATGAGGAAAATTATTCTTAAAAAACATTAGATTCTGGAAAACTTTAAAAACAAATTTAAAGAAAATTTTGATTCTGAAAATTTGATAATGAAAATTTTGACTACGAAAAAGTTTTCAAAAAAAAATTGACTACGAAAAATTTTAACGATGAAATATTTTACTAAAAAACAAATGAACCTCCCCTATGAAAAGGATTTTCTTACTATAAGAAGATAGGTTTCAAAAAGGAGTTAATATGTAAGAATAACTCATGGATATCATTCCTAACTTTTGTTTAATATTTTCAAATCTATCGAAGGGTAATGATTTTGTAAAAACATCAGAAATTTAATCTTGCATTCTGATAAATTGAAGAATGAAATCTACTTTTTGTGTGTGATCCCTAAGAAAGTGATGCCTGATATCTAGGTGTTTTTCATGAGAGTGATGTGCAGGGTTTTTACTTAAGGCAATGGATCTAGTATTATCACACAATATTTTTGTTTTGGTAAAACTCATACTATAGTCTGTGAGTGTGTGTTGCATTCACAAGACTTGAGTACAACAACTTCTAGAGGCTACATATTCAGCTTCAACAGTGGAAAGTGCTACTAAGTATTTCTTTTTTCATGATAAAGAAACTAATGAATCTCCTAATAAATGAAAATTTTCAGATGTACATTTTCTATCCATTATACATCCACCATAGTCAGCATCCAAAAATATTTTTAGAACAAAATCATTTCTAGAATTATAAAAGAGTCTTAAATCTATGGTTCCCTTTAAGTAACGAAAAATTATTTTCACTACCTTTAAATGATATTCCTTAGGATTGGATTGATATCTTGCACATAAGAATACTGAAAAAATTAAGTCTGGATGACTAGCTATCAAGTATAGTATATTTCCTATCATACCTCTAAATGATGTTTGATCCACTGGTTTCCCAGCTTCATCATGATCGAGTGAATTTGAGGTTCCAATGAGAGTACTTATACTCTTAGTGTTATCATATCCATAATTATTAAAAAGATATTTAATATACTTATGTTGGGATATATAAATTCCTTCTAGTTTTTTTAGAAATTTGAAAATGAAGAAAAAATGTCAACTCACCCATCATACTCATTTCATACTCAGATTTCCTTAGATTCACAAACGAATCAGTTAAAGATTGTTGAGTTAAACCAAATATAATGGCATCAACATAAATTGGAAAAATCAAAACATTTTTCTTATCTTTCTTTATTAAGAGAGTTGGATCCACATTTCCCTTAATGTAATTGTTTTATAAAAAAAAATCTTTTAAGTCTATCATACCAGGCTCTAGGGGCTTGATTAAGTCCATATAAAGCATCGGTACATTTGAAAACATGTTCAAGATGTTTTGTATCTTCAAAACCAGGAGGTTGTTCAGCCAAAACCTCCTCTTGAACATAACCATTAGGGAAATCACATTTAACATCTATTTGAAAAAGTTTAATGTTAAATATTGATGCAAAGGCAAGCAGAATATGTATAGATTCAAGTCTAGATACTGGAGCATAGGTTTCCTCATAGTCTATTCCTTCTTAATGATTATATCCTTTAGTAACTAATATTTATTTATTTCTTACTATGATTCCATATTCATCACACTTATTTCTAAAGACCCATTTAACTCCAATAACAGATGTTTTCTTATGTATTTCGACCAAGGTCCAGACTTTATTCTTTTCGAATTCATTTAGCTCATCTTTCCTAGATTTTATCCAATCATCATCACCTAAAGCTTCATTAATGATTTTAGGTTCTAATTGAGAAAGGAATTCTAGATGTTCTACTTCATTTCTTAAGGAACTTCTAGTCCTTACAGGTCGATTTACATCACCAATGATTCTTTCACTGGGGTGATTCTGGAGAAATAACAGATTTGGTTTTTTTAAACCTATTCATCAACATATGGTAGGAAATCTTCTGGGGTAAATGCTTCATAAATATTTTCTTGAACATTTTTCTTTATCATAAATATCATCTATCAAGGGTTGATAATCAGTTTTTTAAAACACATCGGAAGATGTAGGTTGAAGTTGTTTAAAAACAAAGGGATCAGTTTCATAAAATTTGACATGTACTATTTCTTCAACAGTATATGTGTTTTTATTGAAAACTCTATAATTCTTAGATGTTGTGGAGTAGCCTAGGAAAATTCCTTCATCAGATTTGGGTGCGAATTTATTTAAATAATCTTTAGTATTCAGAATGAATATTTTTCAACCAAATACCTTGAAGTATGAAATTATAGGTTTTTTACCATTCCATATCTCATAAGGGGTTTTTTTAAGAAAATTTATAATCAAAACTCTATTTATAGTATAAAAAGAAGTAATAACAGTTTCATCCCAAAATTGTTTCGCTATAGAATATTCACTCAACATGGTTCTTTTTATATCTTAAAGAATTAGGTTTCTTATTTCAACAACACCATTTTTTTAGGGGTTCTTAGTGCTGAGAAGTTATGAGTAATGCCTTTTCTACTACAAAAGGTTTGAAAATCAGAATTTTGAAATTCTCCTCCATGATCACTATAAATAGTTATCAAAGGAATGTTTTTATCATTTTTAACTTGGGATCTAAAAATTTTGAAATAAGAAAATGTTTCATATTTCTTTTCAAGAAAATAGACCCATGTAAATCTAGAATAATCATAAACTAAAACAAATACATAATATTTGCCTCCAATGCTTCCAGTTTGTGTTGGTCCAAAAAAATATATATGCACCAACTCTAATGCATCAGTAGTTGAGACGTCACTGAATGATTTAAAACTTTATTTATGTTTCTTTACAAATTGAAAAGGATCACAAACTTTTGAAGAATCAAATATAAGCTATGGTAGATCCTTAACTAGTCTTTTCTTAGAGATTTTTCATAGGTTACTAATCATACAATGTCCTAACCTTCTATTCCATAACCAAGAATGATCTTCCATTTCACTAAGGAAAGGTAGGTCTTGGATCCTCAGGTCTTCTAAGTTTAGTGTTTATACATTCTCTTGCCTATTGGCAGAAAGAATAAACTCTTCCTTGAAATTATGTACTAAACAATTGCCATTCCTAAAATCCACAAGGTAGCCTTCATCACATAATTGACTTATGCTAATAAGGTTGTGCTTAAGCCCTTTAAAAAATAAAACATTTGAAATCAAAGTTTCTCTAAGAATAACAATGTTACATATACCAATAATTTATACCTTAGCATTATCTCTGAAAGATACTTTTCCTCCTTTCATATTGATAATCTTTTAAAAGAAAATTTTGTTACCATTCATATGCCGGGAACATCCACTATTCATGTACCATGTATTTTTTATAGTATTTTTTTATTTTCCTAAAAATAATAGTGTTAGACTTTTGGAATCCAAACTTTCTTGAATCTGGAAACATGAGAAAGAAAAATTTTAGGTATCCACATTTTCTTGGAAAAATAAGCTTTATAAAAACCTAAAGACAGAGTTTTGTTTAAAGAATAATTTTTTCCCAATGACCAAAACACTGACATTTAGTGCATAATGGAGAACTTTTAGGAACAAAATAATTGTTACTAAAAACTGGTTTAGAATGAGTATAACCAAATACAGAATTATTCCTTAGAGGTCGACTTTGGGAATAAGTCTTACCAAAGTTTTCCTTACCTAAGGTAAAGTTTGACAAAAACTTCCTCAAGGAAAATATTTATTGACATTAGTCTAATAACTAAGTTTTTATCCTCAAAAACATTAGTTTTAGAACTAGAGTTATTCTCTAAAATATTTTTCTTTGAAATTACTTTTTCAAGATCCTTAGAAAGTTTATCCTTCTCAGAATTAACTTCCTCAAGGTTTTTTGAAATACTTTCAAAATAAAAAATTTTCTTTTCAAGATATTTAGAAAGTTACGATACTTCTTTATTATGAATAGAAATTATAGAATTTTCCTTATCAAGTTTTTTCTTGACTTTAGAATTTTCTTTCTCAAAAATCTTAGAAAACCTATAAACTTCTTCATAAGTAGGTAACATTTTATCTTCATCAGAAGAAGATTCTTCACATAAAAATTCCTAATATTTATTATCACTATAATTAGCATTCAAGGATACATTATTTATAGATTTGGCATTTTTTTACCTTATCCATGAGACAATGATTTTCAATGGGTATTCTCGTTAGTAGACCAAAATTCTTCTGACCAGAAGATTCATAATATGAGTTTTCATCAGAAGATTCTCCACCACTATAACTATAAGTGTCATTAGCTTTCAAAATTTTATTAGATTTAGCTTTGTATTACTTATTTTTATTTCTCTCAGAATACTTTTCCCTTCTATAATTTTTCTTAAGCATTGGACAATATGGCCTTATATGCCCTACCCTTTTGCATTCATAATAACTAACTTCAGATTATTTCTTGTCCTTTCTTTCTTTCTTCTTATATCTATACTGAAATTATTTCTTCCCAACTATCTTGTTAATATTTTAAGAATGATTAGATAGCTCATTATGAGATTGTTCACTTTCACTTGATTCAGATAAAACAATGAATTTCTTTGACTTTGATCTTATAACCCTTTCAGGAGTCTTGACTTTAGTAGTACTAAAGGCTACACTTCTATTTCCATTCTTCTTCTTATTCAAATCAGCATCTCTTTTCATTTTTGCCTCATATTGAAGAAGAGTTCCAAAAAGAACTTCAAGAATTATCCGAGATACTTTTCTATTCTCATCAATAGATGTTCTCCTAGATTCCCACTCATTAGGCATGAGGTCTATAATCTTGTCCACAAGTGCCTAATCATCTAAACCTTTCTCACTCATTGATTGTAAACTGTTAAAAATAGTCATAAACCTTTGTTTTACCCTACACATTGGTTCTCCATAAAGAAATATAAATCCATGATATTCTGCTCTAAGCATAGCTCTTATAGTTTCTATAACCTTGGATGTTCCAAAATGAGTAACCTCCAATTTTTTCCAAATAAAATTTGCAGCTTCATAAGAAGAAATATGACTATATATATTTCAGTTCATGGAACACAACAATGTATTACGTACCTTGTATTTCAGTTGATATTCTGACTTTTCTTGATTAGTAAAATTCTTGACTTCCTTATCAGGAATCTTGTAATCTCTAGTAAGCATAATGAAGTTGTACACTCTAGTATTAATAACAAAAGTCTTTATAAAATATCTCCAATATTAATAATCATTTCCATAAAATATAGGTGGTCTAGTAGGATTTATATTTTTAGTCGAACCAACATTCATTCCTTCCATATAAAAGAAAATGTCTTTCCATAAAAACTCGTTAATAGAATAAGTTTGTAAACTATGATAAAAAAACCCTAAATAAGGAAAATATTTAGAACAATGAAAAATTGAGAAAGAAAAGATATATGTGAATATAATTATTTTAGAGACCTCCTCTGATACCCATTGTAGGATCGAAATATGAATGTGGATGCTCAATTACTAGAGGGGGTTGAATTGTATGTTTAAAAACTTTTATTTTTAACCTTAAGGAAAACTATGTTTAACAAAGTTAAACAATGTAAATTGACAAGACCTATTAGTTCTAAAAACATTCTAGGTTTCAGAAATATGGTTCCGGAAAGGAAACTTAATAAAAGTTTACAAGGAAAATATTCAACCTTAAAGTGTATAGAATCTTACTTATCAGAGTATACAAAAGAACAGGAAAGTATAAGAAGGTTATACTTTCTTCATTTATAAAAATATAGTGGAGTATAAAAATGAAACAATACAAGTAACAAGAATAAAATGTTTTAACCCAAAGAATAGGGTATCCAACAACCTTGGATAAAGGTCCCTTGATTTATACTTTCAAGAAATTATGTCTTACTCACACCAGGGTAATCCCTCGATGGGAATATCAGAATCTTTCTTGCTAGCCCAGCAAGCCCTCGAACTTTAAGGTAGTCGGAACCTCTGTCTTCCTATCCACGGAAGTCCTCGAACATTAAGGTAGTTGTCACCTCAGTCTTCATATCCCAGTAATTCCTTGATTGTACATAGCAACAATTAGAGTCACACGAAGCAAGATGGACAAGATGTTCAGTACGCACAAGGCATTAGAGTCTCTCTCTCTAGAAATCACTTCAGTAGCATGAAATCACTACTTATCAATGTTATATCATTTGTTTTGAGATTTTTTAAATGAGATCCTATTTATAGTCATTTATCCAATGATCAACTCCCTCCTCCAATGGTCATATTTTTCTTTGCATGACATCATTTCAAAACTATAATAGGGATAAGTAAAATATGTTTTCTTAACCAAATCCAATTTTCCAAAGTTTAAGTAAAAATAAAGTTCTATGTCTAAGAAAATAAACACTTGGAGACAATAAGTCATAAATACCCAAATTCTATGTTTCAAGTAATTCAGAACCTGAATTATATAGATTTCATAGTCTAAATTCTAATGAATTCAATGTCTGAATTCTAAGGAATTCAGAATCTGAATTTTGAGGAATTCAGAGTTTGAATTCTGGGGAATTCGGGGGCGGAATTATAAGGAATTTGGAATCCAAATTTCAGAGAATTTAGAATCTGAATTTCAGAGAATTTGAATATGAATTTTAGAGAATTCATAATTTGAATTCCAGAGAATTTGGAACCTGAATTTTAGAGAATTTGGAATATGAATTTCATAGAATTCAGAATCTGAATTTCAGAGAATTTGGAATCTTAATTTCCAAGAAATTGGAATCTGAATTTCAGAGAATTCAGAATCTGAATTTCAAGGATTTCGGAATCTGAATTTGAAATAATTCAAAATCTGAATTTCAGTGAATTCAGAATCTAAATTTCAGAGAATTCGGAATCTAAAAACAGAATACTTTATATCTACAGATTTATAGGATTCCAAGGTTTTAGATATGAAACCGATTTTTAGAATTTATAAATAAAAGGTATTAAGATAAGAGAAACTATAAAATTATCAATGAAAACAAATGTAAGGAGAAAATTTCCTTAGCGAAGGAAAATTTTCCATAACAAGATAAATCTTAGAAGAAATAAAATTTTTCTTGAGATATAGTGTTTGTGATTTTCAAAACATAAATGAATGGAAAATTCATAAGGAAACCTTACTGACTCAACATAACATCATTCAAGATTTATAATTTGAAGATTATGAAAAAAAAATCATGGAAATATATTTTTGAAAACATTTTGTATTCGTCAATGTCAAAGGAATAGTTATGAGTCTCTTTTCAAAAAGTGTCTTTTGTTTAAAAAATGTGTGAAATGAGAACTATTCACAGAAAGTGATTTTGATAAAAAAACTATTTTACCTATAAATAAAGAGATAACATCATTAAAATGGAATTTATAGGAAAAATAATGTTCAATAAGAAATTGTTTAAGTCAAAGAAAGGATTTTGGGTTACCAAGTCCTTTTCCATTATCCTTTATTTCCATGGATTTGATTCAACCTCCTATATCATAAAAATAAACATATTAATTTCATATTTCACAAATTTATTCATTTATATTTCAATTTATACTTGTTATTAAAAACAATACTCTTTATGTACTTCACTGTTGTATTCTTTTTTCAACATCGGGTGTTAATAATCCTGACCATTTAGAACAAGGTTTGTAAAGTAGAATCAATATTCATTTTCTCCCAATGATCATCATTTAAAAAAAATGAAATTTATTTAATTGATTTTTATAATATATTATAGTGTTATAATTACCTTATATTTTATTCTTAGTCACTTTTTGGGAAAATAAAAATAGTGATGAACTACCTTTAGGTTATTTATCGATATAAATGGATTTTCTTATAATGATCATTACTTTTTATTTTATTCAAAAATAACCATGTTTGTTATATATATTACTTATATATTTCATAAATAATTAGAAAATATAACCTAAAATGATCCATGTTTGTATGTTAATGAAAATTAAACATGTTTATTCATGGAGGTTGTAATCCACACAACCCATGATTCATGTTTTCATTTTTCTCAAAGGAAAAGGGGATAGAGGTTAATGCTTATACCATTTTTATAATAACTTACCTATATAATAATGATACTAATTTTATCATTTCATTATGGTAAAATGGCATTTTAGGAAGAATAAAATCACATCAAGAAATATAAAAAGGAAAGGGAGGTTAGGAATTTATACATCAATTCTTAGATTATATCTGTTTTGAAGGGGATTAAAACTTTAAAGGATAGTCTTTTAGAGGATAAAACCAACCATAAGGTGTATATAAGTGTATAGAATAATGGTGAGTAGTTTTTTGGTCTGTAAATAAGGGTTTTTTATTGTAATGGAGGATAGTAGTTCCTTTTTTGTGAAAAGTAGTGGTATTTCTATAAATACCCAAAAAATTCCATAATAGAAAGTCACTTTCAATGAAAGTGTCTCCAAAATTGAAAAAAAATTATAAAAGATATAATGTTGTTCTAAAATTACACCACTAAAATAAAAATATATTTTAAACATATTTATCCCCTTTCCTCTTAGTTTACTCATTTTACCATTTTGGTTTTCACCATGGTAACTAGTTTTTATGAAGGAAATTTACACTTAATTCCAAAAAAATAAAATGGTAATTATTATATAATATCGGTATAATGGGCCTAATTTTAAATAAATTTTTTTTGATTCAATTTTAAAATGTGATAAAATTTAATTTTAAAATACTTAATGTATTATATATTAAAAATACTTTCATTGAAAAATATAACTAAAATTCTAAAATGACATATATGGGTTTATAAATTAAAATAGAAATTTTAAAATTGATAAATTAACTTATAAAAAATATATATATTATTAGAAAAAAAATTCAAGAACTTTTAATTCATACTTATACTCTAATAATGTCAAAGAATTCATTTTATTTGTATAAATATTATTTTTCACCATTCACTCAAAATTCAATATCCTTAGAAAAATTTCAAAAAATAATTGTATTAAAATATGGCTATGATAAATTGAAAATTAATTTTAATTTATTTAAATTCTCCTCTTAATATTTTTATTATTTATTTTTTAAATAAAAACCTAAAATACAACAAATAACATTTTTGAACGAAACAAGCCTTTTATTATATTATCTAATCTTAATTTGGTTTTATATAAATTAATAATTACAATAATTTTAATAATTTATTATTATAAAAATATATTATTATTTAAAATAAGTGAATTTTATAAAATATATTTCATTATTTTCTTAATTTCATAAGTTGAGTTGATTTTTAAATTGAATTTTATTATATATATATATATATATATATTCATGATTTTGTTACCAATATTTAATCCTATCAAATTATATGTATACCTTAAAATGGTCTATATTTCTTATATTTGGTATTTTTTGTGGATAAATATATTAAATAAATTATTTACTTAAGGAGGGAATACATGGGTATTTACATTCTACCCCTTGAAAAATAATTTACTCCCCAAAATTTCATTACATAGAAGAAAAAAAGTGATGGTAATTTTCTCTCATCATATACCCAAGTTCACATGTAGCCTCCTAAATCTTATGATTTCACAATATATGTTTTACCATAATAGTGTTCTTATTCAATAACACCATATCTCTTTCATAAAAAATTTACACTAGTTGTTCCTCATAAGATAGATTATGTTCCAGTTGCATGACTTCTGAGATTAGAACATGTGAAGGGTATAATATGCACTATGGAACACATCATGTACTTGTGACAGGTGTTGAGTTAGTGTTAATAGATCAGATATAACCCTAACATGATTAAGGATCTTGAAGGTACAATGTTTCCAGGGCTTAGCTTCCCTTTCTTCCCAAACCTCATAACCCGCTTTCATGGATATAATTTAAGGGACACATTATCACCAACATTAAACAATATAACTCATCCATGATTATATATATAAATATTTAATCAAATTCATGATACTTTCATATGTCCTTAAATGGTTTGAACCTTCTCCTTCATTTCTTTAGTAAGGTCTGGACTTGCCAGCTTCCTCTCTCTAACTTCATCCATGAATTTTGGAGTCCTACATCTCTTCCAATATAGAGACACATATGGTTTTGTTTGAATGGTTGAATAAAAAATTTAGTTATATGATAATTCTAATAGGGGTAGGCGGAGATACCATAAACAATATCATAGTATTTCCTCTAGGTATTTAATTAAGCACTCTGACTGACAATATTTCTGATGACGATATATAGTAATGATGCTCTACTCTATCTCAAATACATTCTGAGTAATTAAATAGAAACTTGAGGTAAAACTCATATATCAATCAGAGAAAATTAATAGTTTTACTCTAGATAACCTCACTACTTTCCTAATGTATATCTTAAAAAGTCATTTAATGAAAACATATTATTTAATGGAAATGAAATATGCTAACCTTGAAATGAAATCAACTAAAATTCAAATATAATTATAGAATTTAGAAGATTTTGGGAGTTTCTGGATGAATTCATTTGTGATGTCTTCTCATTTCCATACTGGTCTAGGATATGGTTTCAACATACCCTTGAACTTTTTTAATTCAACCTTAATTTTATAGAATACCAATAATCGAGATACATATTTTGTAATATCACTTTTCAAAATATCCTTTCATATGTTTTTTAGATATCAATACATATTTGTAATTTCTAGGTTTATAGAGGATGATGAACTATACACATCATCTAAAATTACCATCTTTAATTCCATCTTTTATGGGACACATATCCCAGTTCAAAACCTTATAACTATATCTTTATCAATGTTGGAGTCTAGAATATTCATTAACCTTTTATATAGTTCTACATAATTCTTCTTGGATTCATTGATCTTACATAAATGGAAGGTTGGGATGTTAGTTGTGAAATCTAGGATTTATCTCCTCCCATTACGACTTCAAGATTAATACTTTTTAAATGAATGAGTATTGGTTATTTTTTAATCCTTATCTTAGAAATAGTAGCATGCTCTTTTCTACTTATAGAATCAACCACCATATTTTCCTTCTATGGGTTCAAATGTATTGAGAAGTCATAGTCATTTATCAATTCTAACCATCTCCTTTAGAATATATTAAATTCCTTCGGTGTGAATATATATTTTAATCAATTTTCATTATAGGAAAACATATTTTAACATTGGTTTTTTAAAAAAAAAATTAACATGTTTTTTTAACCAACCAGGATACAAGAGGCCCTAATAATAACTATTTAAATGTTGGTTTTTTTTTAAACAGACATTGAATAATCAATTAAAACCAATATTAAGAATTTTTTCCACACTGTTTTTTAAAAAAAGACTTCAAAATGACATTTCCATATTTATTTATTAGTTTTAAATAATGGGGAAACAAAAAAGTAAATAAATCTTTGTTTCAATATTTGTTTTATAATAAAAACGATGTGGCAAATGGAATATAGAATTTTTCACAATGGTTTTTTATAAAAAAAATGACATAGAATGTGCCTTCCACTGTTAGTTTTTACTAAAAAGTGGTGACTACAGTCAAATAATGTGGTTTCTAGATCGTTTTATAAAAAAATGACATGGAATACTCTAAAAAATTAAAACAAACCAGATTATATTACAAATTTTCCAAAAACAGTTTAAACACTATAAACAAAATAAAATATACCAACTTAAACTAGAGAAAGAACTTTTAAAAACTATAATGTACCAACTTAAAGAAGAAAATACTTGTCTAAATACTCCTTTTTAAATGTGACATACCTGAAAATTTAAATTTTATGCAGATTTAAAGGATAGTTTGATGAAAAAAATCAAAATGGGTAACTTCCTCATTCTTATACGAGTCAAAATCATTGAAAACCTACAGTAACATCGAATGTTATAAGATTAAAAAACAAAATACTTTGATATAAAACCTTAAATAATTAGTATAACTTTCTTTATCAAATTCAGTCACCATCCCAGTTGTGATTATCTCAAACATGAATCTTAAAACATACTAACCACAATCCACCATTATTTTTTTATTATGATACTATGATTATGAAATATTAAATTTTTAATAAAAACCAACACACATATAAATATATATATATATATAATAGAAAACAAATATTATATAATATAATATACATTTACTATTAATTTCATGTATTTCATTTTATTTGGATCCTATATCAACAAGTGATCATTTTAAAAATTTGTCCATGTCATATATCTTCATATATCAATTATAAAAACATGTATAAACAATAATAATTGAGAATAAAGGACTTCTAAAAAAGAATAAAACTTGTTTAATAATTTTCAAAAAAGTTTTATGAACACTTCCTAGTGAAGAGGAATAACTATATAATATGCATTCATATGGGAAGAATATGCATAACATCCAATGACCACTATAATATAAAAATTCAATAATTAATGATATTATAGTGAATATTAGTTCATAATTTTATTATCCTTTTTAACTATCAATTAATGGGATAAAATGGAACCCAATATCCATATTTTATAACCAATGACATGTATATGTAACTCTAGCATCATTATTTAGATATTACATAGGTGTTTAAATTTATTTTGTATGTATAAGACCATAAATAGTAGGGTCAAATTTTGAATGAGAACCATGTGTAAATACCTAATTAAATAATTAATATATAAACCAAATTGGAGTCATATTTATTTAAATAAAGATAAACATAATCCTAAATTTACATACATGGAAGAAAACTATAACACAAGTATGATAAGATAATAAAAAGAACATTATTCATTATTTATTTTTTAAATATTATCAATGGATATTTTCTTCCACATATATCATACATCATCTGAAACTCAAAAATACTATCCAACAACGAATAAATATGAGATAAACTTTTTAACCCTTCAAAAATATCATATGTTTCTCAAGTTATTACTTCTTGAACCATTTGTTTATTTTTTTTCTAATTATTTTAATTTCGGATACCCCTATATAAATTAAATATAATAAAACGATATAATTATTTTTCAATAAAATTTAAATAATATTTAAAAAACATTCCATACCTCATATTTCAGATAATGAATAAGTCCAGGCATCCAAAGTAAAAAATGACCAAAATAATATCTTACTCCACCGACTAGCTTTGTATGTAATGGAAGTAGATCATTTGGACCGATAATATATTGTATTGATATAATTACCTAACCCAACTACATACGCTACGGACGTATAGAATACCCCAAAACATGTAATACTTTGTGTGCTAAAATACATACATGCGGATCTCCAACATACAAATCACAACATAAGGTAAATTCTGAATGAGGAGGTGGATGATTTGGGTAGGTAGGCTATGTGGGCTATGATTGACTCATCATTTTTTCAAACATATCATTCATAGGTGATTTAATTTGATCTCCCATGGACTATTTTTTCTTATTCATCTCATTATTTAAGGAATCTATTTCCACATCCCACACTTTTTACTTTAATGACCAATTTTTTTTTAATGCTGAAACCTAGATCATATACTATTTCATGTCTATGATGTTCTCCCTTTCCTAAAGAAGTACCTAGAATGTATTTCCTACCCCCAAGGATAAATTCCCCTACATCTATTTCTCTTGAAGGTCATCTTGAAACGATAAATTCAAATTTTATGGTACTATTATTAATTTAAAATATATAAATATTCAAGGAAAAATAAAATAAATGTCTTTCGATTTTTTCATCTACTTCCTTCAATTTCTCTATAAGATACTTATCATCTTTTCCTTCCATAAATCTCCCATTTTTCATGGCGAGTGGTGGGGGTGGAGTACCAACATAAACCTCTTATGAACCATAAATATATTTATCTCTTAATACATAAAACTTTTCAGTAATAATTTTCTCATATAGTAAATGATACCCTCCACATGATAATGTATGAGGTTATACATTACTTAACTGGATCTCCTAATGATATCTCCTGGAGGATTGTTACATAAAAATAAAATCATAAATAATCAGGCTATATATAATAAATATCAAAATATACAATAATTATCATAACATAAATACTTCATCATACCGCATTGTGGAAAATTTATTCCTCATCTCTACATATAAAAACACCTACATGAGTTATCAGTTTTCATTTTGTAACTTCCCAAAAACATAATTTTTTTATAAATTTATTTTAAAATCTTATCCATAAAACTACTGCTAAAGATAGTAAAAGTTTCTTAATTTATTTATTCAATTGATATATAATGACATATATAAATTAACAAATTAAATATTAATCATATAAAATATATAATATTCAATGAATTAAATAAAAATAAATTAATTGAGGTATTTTACTATTACATACTCCCATAGATTTTCTTTCATTATCTTGTCAATGGACATCCAATCAGGATATAAAATTTTGATCCTAAAACATCTCTTCATTGAGATAAAAATCATAAAATATGTTTGATCTGGACTGGTTAGTTTATTATTATCATCAAAATTTATATGTATTCTTTGCTCTCCAAGAACAATTTAATGTTTTGTTAAACATGTATTCCCATGTCTACCAACAATAGGAATCATTTTCTATATATAATTAAAAGAAAACTCTGTCATAGTTGGTGCACCAGTTTTCTTGTAAATACTTTTTATAAATTAAACTTTAATTTTAGTTAATAATTTATTATTGGATAATTAATTGTATTAAAAAATAGAGTTTAGTCTCAATAAATTTTCATCTACCTCTATGTCTTTAACTGAAAAATAAAAATTTAATGATATTTTATGTACCTTCATATTATTTGAAAAGTTAATATCAAAAAACAATGATTTCAAAAATATGTAAGTAATAAAATAGTTTCGCAGATGTGTATGTCTCAAAAATTGAATGATGTCATGATTCAAAACCAAAAAAATTGAAACTAAAACTATAAAATATAAACATTACCTCTAAAATTATACAAATTATCAAAATTTATAAATATAAATATAACATTTATAAAAAATGTGTTTTAATATGATTAAATTTAACAAAAAAATAATGATGTATGTCCATTTTTTCAATTAAAAATGCTTAACCATAACTATTGAATATAAAATTTATCACACAAATCATATAAATAATGAACATATAAAGAATTAAGCATCCAAATTAAAAAATATATATAGTTTTTAAACATTCATATTTTAAAAAGGAAATAGAATATACAAAATTAGATGAATATTTTGGAGTTTAATTTAGTGTTTTCCCATATCACTTCAAAATGGTGATTTCATACTGAATGGACTATGTCTACAAAAAAGTAATTATTATAATCTATAAATAACATAGTATATGAAAAAACCTCAGAAAAATCCATAACATAATCATCATCCTCATCACCCAAATGAATTCTTTTCCCATGAAAATTGATAGAACAATGATCCTTAAATAAATCAGTTATATAAAATATTTTTCTTTGTATGTGTCACCTTGATAAATGGATCCACTTTTTAACTAAATATTTTCAAATCAATGAGTGTAAATCTAAAATCATAATGTTTGACACCACTATTACAATCAACCTAGTTACACTTAAACATTTTCACTAAAAAAATTATAATCAATTTCCAAAATATTATCAGGAACTCCAAAATATATCCTTGATGTAGAAATTGGGTTTTTATGTTTTTCATGTGAAAAATATAGTGCTTCAGTGACCACTATTACCCCATAATTTGGAATAATAATATTTTCATCCTAATTTTTTATGTAAAACATGTAACAATTAATATCAAAACTAGACCATGTTATCACATTAAGGGATAATACCCCTATAACTGTTTCATTGTTTCTAATGTAGAAAAATCATAGTTGACTTTCTCTCTGAACCATGAAATAAATGTCATTTTATACTCAATAATGAATTACTTTTCATTTCTTTGAAGATATCATACAATTAATCCAGTAATATGTGATGATATATATGTTTAGACCTCATTTGTGTAGTTCATAATGTATTAATATGCAAGAATCACTTCACCACACAGAATAAAATTTATATTTAAGCTATGAATCACACTACGTTTACTATAAACTATCAAATTTGGATATACAGGGAGAAAATATATACTCCAATTATTGAAATAATTAGTACAAAACTCAATTCCCTCTTCCAATACATATTTTTAGGCAATAAATTCCTCTGGTCGATGATAATTTTAAATATATCCCTTCAAAATATTCATATATCTTTCAAAAAGATACATCCAACAAAAATATATAATCCCATATATTATTTTCTAACGAACCAAATGAATCACTAGAAGAACTATTATACAAAAACATTTAGTGTTAAATACATTTGTAGTAGAAAATATTGAGTGAATATTCATTTTCCACCACATATAATAAATTTGGAAAAGAAAAATTGCTAAAAATGGATTTGAAAAAAAAAACATAACCTAATGATAGTCTTTCTAAATGGTTTAAAAAATATACCACATAATAAAAATAGTATCAATTATTTCGTCCATGTAAGATAGTATAGATATTTCATAACTATTGATTTAAAATCCTTCAATAACACCGAATTTTTTACATTTGAATAATATCCAATGGGAACATTGATACCATGAAGACACTAACAATGATTTTTCTTCGTTCTATTTCTCAATTTGTGAGAACCCAAAGTTAAATATGTTCTATTTCATTTCGTCGTGGGAGCTAACTCAAAATTTATTCTGATGGATATAAAGTCCAATATAGAATACAATCCATATTTTTTATTTCCTTTTATATTTAAAAAAATTATAATAAAAGTATAACATATGTTTTTATTTATATTCATAATTTCAATGTTTTTTTATATATAAAAATATCCAATAATGAAGTTCAAATTATATATCATTCATCTTCAAGATATTTTTTGATTACTATAACATCCTTTATTTTTCAACTTTGAAATCAATATTTTTACCTTATGATAATACTATCCAACTAAAAATGGTTTTGGGGAATATTTTATTCTTATAAACCATTAAATGATTTTTTTCCAATCTATGAGGATAATCAATTCCTAAAAATATTCAATGTCACCTGTAAACTTTATTTCAATCATTTTGAAATTGGTAATATGAAGTGTCTTCTTCAAAAATAATACATGATTTATATAACTTAACTTTATATTCAGATAAGTTTCCATTTGAAGGAAGTTAAATTATAGTGATCATAATCATAGCATGAAAAATAAAATACTCTTTCTTTCATGCATTTAAAACTATAACAACTATCTCTCATAGAAGTTTCATATCATCAATTAATGATAAAATATACACATTAATATTGCTTCCTGATTGTTTTAGTATAGAAAAAATCAAGCTCGTCATTAAATTTTTTTTATTCATACATATATATGGGGATAAGTTTTAAAGTACCAACAAAAAAAGTCAAAAACTATTTTGGCTAATAAGGCTCTAAGATTGATTCATTCCATCTATGTATAGTCTCATTCTAATATTTCTAGCTTAACATCCAATTTGTTTTTAAAAAAATATCAAATCACTTCCACTATGGTGAATCAACATGGTGATGTAAGTTTACATTTGAGTTACACCCACCATTAGGTTATCAAAACCTTTTTTATAATTTTAATTGACTAATAGATGATTCAAATGAGGAATAATTAGTAGGTACAAAATTTATTTGTAATGAGGGTTGATGTTAGTGCCTAAGAATGATTCAGAGTTAAATTTTTAAACCATATTATATCATGATATCCCATAATTAAGTCATTTTGATAAAAAATAATCTTATGCCTTCATATACAACACACAATCAATGGGACAAGCATGTATCTGTTTACACCCCAATCTCCCTAGGAATAATATTTTCTTTGTATTATAATTGTAATCTAGATGATTATTTCCATCTGAAGGTGTCTATTTTAAAAGTTAAATTAATTGAGAGAAAATTCTATCACTATACCAATTTCTATGTTTCATGTTAACTAATCTCAAAATAACTTATACCACTATACATTTCGTGCCACCAGAGAATAGTGGTTTCTCGGAATCTCTTTATAACCATTCAATATATTATATTTATTAAATGGTTTCAATTCCTACATTAGGAATTAATTCTTCAATATGGTCCTCTGCCTCATGATAAATATTTTCATTAAAATAAGATGTCTAATTTTCAATTATTTCACCATTATAGATCTAATATCAATAATTATTACTTGAATCATAGAAAATTAGAAGATCCTTGATTTCTTTTAAATTTAACTTTACCATATTAAGACACTTCATGCATCAATAGAAAATGAAATATTTTTTTGAATATTTCATTTAGAAAATTCCATGAAATTATCAACTCATTTATCATATTTAACATTGGTTCTTAATAAATATTTCCAATTACAATCCATTAATTACCTAAGATCACAATATAAAAGGTCAGTATATTAAAACTTATAAACATTTAGATTTATATAAACATATAAATTTTAAATATAGAAAAATATAATCAAAACAAATTATTGGAAACTATTTTATCAAAATAAAAAATTATACAAAATAATCAAAATTTATCATTGAATAATTTAAATAAAATTAATTAATTTTTTAAAAAAAATAGATAATTTAAACATAAATAAATTTTTGACAAATAATTTATGACTTAAAAAAAATAAAACTGAAAAATAAGTTACCATAAAGAAAATTTTGTGAGAATTTCTTATATCAATAAAAAAATTATAAATGAAACAAATTAAAGAAAAAAATGATTTCAAACACAAAAAAAATTATAACAATAAAAAAAATTTAAATACAAACAGCTATAGAAAAAATAAATTATAGTGAAAAATAATTTATAATCATAAAAAAATTATAACATTAAAAATGTTTTAATGGAAAATTTTATAATTGACTAAAAAGTGTATAAAAACAAATGAATGGATGAATCAAATTTATACCTAATATATAATTGATTTATCTTAAAAATTAAAAAATATAGCATAAACAATTTAGAGGTTTATAATAAAAAAAATATTAAAAAATCGAATGGTCTCACTTCAAGAAGATGGAAATAGGGTTAATTCTATAATATTGAATAAAAAGAGTGAAAAAATGAAGTAAAAAAATATCTAAAAACACCTTAAACTATGGTTTCCATTTGACTTTAATAGCTTGAAGGGTCAGGGAAGAAGGATGAAGGATAGAATATTGAGAAAAAAATGTGACATGATGATTAAAATTGATTACAAGGGAAGATAGAGGTAAATCAAGGGTCATTGGGTGTTGTTGGGTATTGTTTTCGATCGAGATAATGGCGTTTCAAGTGAAAAATGAGGGTTTTAGGGGGTCAATGTTTTTTAAAATACTGTTAACGTCTGTTTTAAGGAAAATGATAATAAAAGTTTTTTATAACTTTTAACATCAACTTTTTATAAAACTGATTAAAAAAATCTTCTAAAATACATTTAATGTCAATTTTTTAATATATATGTTTTTAAAAGTTTCATAAAACACTTTTAAAATTAGTTTCTAAAAACTATCATTAAAACTGGGTTACAAAAGATTCTATTTCAAATATTGTGTGATCTGTATTTATATCACACTTTTCTCTATAGAGATAATGTCTTCAAATATCTAATGAAAAATCACTAATTCTAGTTCTAAATCTTATGTTGTTTAATTTTTCTCATGAATATTTAAATGGAATGGAGAATATTAAAATTCTATATCATTATACATGAGCACACAACCCAAACCCTTTTTTGAAGAATCACTATATATTTAAAACCCTTCCCCACTGTAAGGAAATTTTAGTACATGGGTTGTGAAAAATATATTCTTCAATTACTTGAATCTTTTTCCACTTTCTTATGTCCAAAGTAACATTACATTATCATATGTTATCTTAGTTAGTGTATTTTTTTAGCAGTGATAAATTTCTCAAAAAGCATCAGTAATATCATTCTAACCCAAGAAAACAATGGATATCTATTATGGTGGTATGTCTGGGAAATTTCTCGCTAACTTCTATCTTTGATGGATCTACTAATATACTATTTTTTGTGAATACATGACAATAGAATAGACCATTTTTTATCCATAATTATAATTTTATAAATTTTTCATACAACTTATCCTTTTTCAAGATCTTTATAAAACATTTCTAATGATCCTCGTGATATTATTTTATTTCTAAATATATAAGAATATTGTTTATATAGACTACCACTAATTGATCCATGTAATCTATAAAGTCTTTATTCATAAGATCCATGAATATTGTTGGGGAATTGGTAAGTCCAAATATAATCAATATAAATATATAGTTATTATACCTTATCTAAAATATTTTCTTAGGAATATACTCCATTTTTCATTCAACTAATGATATCTAAATCAAAGGTAAATCTTCAAGAACTATTGAGTTCCCTTGAGTTGATCGAATAGATCACTGATATTGGATAGAGTATACTTGTTCATTATCATGATTTTATTAATCGCTTGATAATCAATAAAAGGACATTACAATATATCCTTAATTATGAAAAATATGGATGGTTCACCCCGCGATGAAGAATCGGGGTGTATAAAACACTTTTCCAAGTTTTATTTTAGTTTCTTTTTTAACTCATTTAATTCAATGTTATCCATTCTATAAATACTATATATGATATTCATAGATATGTGTATTAGTTTTAGTAAAAACATGACCTCATGATCTTGATCAAGACTAGTCAGTTCATCTATAATTACATCAATATATACTTATACAATAATCATGTCATAAATATTGATTTCCTCCATGCTAATTTAATCCTAGAGTATCTCTTTTCTAGGAATTATCACCCATTTAATAGAATTTTATTCCCTATGGATTTTATAATCATCCTTTAATTGATAATTTATAATAAGATGATTTGGGATATGAAATGAGAGTTCCTTTTCCTTAAAAATGATATGTCATTTGTGCATGGAATGCCAATTCATTAGAAATGTTATATCAAAATTCAACAAAATGAATAATAATAAGTTTTTTTGGATGAATCCTCCCATAAATCTCAATAAAAGTATATTTATAAATCCTTGATGTTATAATTGTTCCACTTGTTGTTTTCACCTATAGTTTAATTTCTATTACTTAAGGTGTTAATTTCACATTCTTAGAAAACTTGGGTTATATAAAAGAATTTTATGAACCAAAATTGAATAAGTTATTATAAGATAAATTAAAAAATTAAATTATATCTACCATCACTTATTTATCATGATCTACCTCAGTAGTAGAGATTGAAAATTCCCTTCCTTATTCACTAATTCAGGTAGGTATCTAGGGCCCATTTTCATTATTGGTCTATGGGTTAGGGCATGGAAAAACAAAAATGATTAAACTCCTTGCACATGAATCATTTTAGTTTGGGTGGATCATTATCTAGGACCTTATTACCTTCTATTATATTAATCATCATATTAACCTATATTCTATAGTTGTAGGCTTGGTTTCCTATTTTACCATACTTAAAACCCTTTCTTGACCCCTTCAAACAAATACCCAATTTATTTCTCCTACACTTATTACACATTGGAAATTGGGATTTCTTTAAAACATGTCTCGTATCATTGATTCTTCCATGATACTCCACTTACATTTTCTTTTACCTGGAAATTTGAGAGGTTCTAGTCTCCATATCATCCATAATAGAACATCAAACAATCACATAATTTCTACTAAAGTCCTGTGTTGTTAACTGTAATTCCTCGCCTCTTCCTCATTGTCTTGAGAAGGTGGTCAGGTGCTACTAGGCCTTAAGTTATATTCCATAGTCACCAAAGGCTAGAAATAAATACTAAGGTCTTCAAGAATTAATTGGGGAACAATTTTCCCTTGAGATAAACCAACCAACCAAACAATACATTACCAACAAAACTACATGATGCATGTTAACATAGAAACCCGAACCATATAGTAAGAAAAGACAACCAAACTAATCCATTACAATTCCCAAAAAACAATACAACCAAACTATACAAAAAAATAGAGTACCAAGAGAAATACTAAATAATAGACTCAAAGAAAACCATGACGCACTCCACCTCTCTACAACAAGCCCCATGCTCCAAGCAAAAAAAACCACTTGAGCATCATAAAGAACCGCAAGAAAAATGAGATGCTTTACTCTTACATGTTTCTTTGAATAAAACTTATGAAAATTCACCAATGTTCCAAAGCAAGGTTGAGTAATAAAAAACATTATAATTTCCCCAAATGTCTTCCCTATACATGCCACTTGGAATAAACCATTAGCATATTTATATAAAAAATCAAATAGTTCAATAATTACTGATAATCCAAACACACCCTTACGAAGACACCTTTACCCAAACCATACCACCCAAGGGAAATAAAAACTACCATGCCATAATCCATTTCACCATTTCATATTATCACAACAATTTTCATCTTGCATAGAAACACATAAGAAGGAAAACAACCATTGTGGAACTTCTCATCCAAACTCGTTTACTACTTTTCCAAACTAGTGGAACTTCTCAACCTCTTATCCATAATGGTGCCCCTTCCATCCTCTATCCATCACCATTTATAGTTATAATTCCTTCCCACTTCACAAAAAATCAATACAATCCAAAATACATAACCAAAAAACAAGAATAAAGAACACCAAGGCCACAAATTATACACATAACCATTTCCAACACATTCCAAGACACTTCAATAAATCCCCCCATTTATTGAAAACACCCTTGAAATAATTTCCATTCCAAACCAAAATTCAATAAAGTAACATCTTTATTGAAATTCATATTTCAAAAAACATGTTCCATAATTCTAACCATTAACGATTTTAAAATCAACATTTTAAAATCACAGAACAAAACCCCTTTTTGCAAAAATATCCCATTTTACCCAAAATCCACAAATCAACAACAAATGGGTTTCCACCAAGGTTTTAACATAATATTCACAATTAAATTTAATAAAAAAATTATTGAAAATAAGGCCTCATGTTTCTTGAAAAGTGGAGTCGAGAGAGAAGCCACTACCTTTAGGGTTCCGGTGAAATCAACCCACAAGAAACTGGACAACCAATCCAGACAGACGCTCTACTGAAACCACTATGGATCTCCTTCCCTATCATCAACAGGACCTAAAATCATCACTTAAGGCAACAACAACCCTATATCTACCTGAAGTACTTGTAGATCTAGAAAACCAAGTGAGGGAAGAGATAAGATATAGAGGAAACCACAAAGAAACCAAAAGACAATTCTTAACTGAGATGAACCACCTTCAAACCACCTTAAAAATCATTAAAATCTTTTCCAAAATGAGTGGGAGATAAACCCTATCCCTTTTGAAGAAGAATTCCCACATAGTGTTTGTATTGGAAAATAAATGGGTGATTTGGGGAAAATCGTGACTAACCCAAGTTAAAAACCCATTTTTAATGGGTTGTATAGTTAGCTTTCATAGTTTGAAAAACTGTACAGATGCGATTATCCAAACAATGGAATATCGTACAGTTGCTTGGGATTCTATTCCCATGTAAGACTTTATCTTGACCATCCACAATCCACACTAGCACATGCACCAAAGAAGCATCCAGCTCTAGCTCAACATGATCCCATCAAATCACATGGTCACGATCTGGATAATACTTTTCAATTGCGATACATGAAACACATTGTTCACCACACTTAACTATGGTGTAAAAGACAAACCATAAGCCACCTCTCTAATCAGATCATGTATCTCTAAAGGCCTAATATACTTCAGAGATAACTTAACCTGCTTTCAAAACCGACGATGTCGAAACCTAGGAGGGATTCCCAAAAACACATGATCACCCACCAAGAATTACAATGGTTGTAAATGATGTTATTCATACAATTTCTAATGACTTTGAGCCATCTCTATCCTCTTTCTAATCAACATGATCTTCTCTGTATTCTCTTCAATAAGGCTCAGCCCAATCATCAATGACTCACACGCTTCCAACCAACATAATGGATAACGACACAGACGCTCATACAATGCATCAAACAAATACATATGTATTGAATCCTAGAAACTGTTATTATAGGAGAACTCCACCAATGGTAAGTGAATCATCCCATGACCCACCATAATCCATCACACAAGCCCTTAGCAAATCCCCAAGAGATTGTACCGTCCTCTTGGATTGGACATCCTTATGAGGATAATACGGCGTGCCCATCATTAATTATGTCCCTTCGGCTTGCTACAAGGATTTACAAAAACAAGATGTGAGCCTCAAATCTCTATATGATACCATTGAAACTGGAACACCATGCCTCATTACCACTTCCCAAATATAGATTTTGGGTAGATCCTCCAACATGTGAGATTCAAAAATCATGATGAAATGGGATGACTTTTTGAGCCAATCCATAATTATCTATATGGAATAATGTTTTATTACCATTCTCAGAAGACCTATCACAAAATCCATCACCATTTTTTCCCACTCCCACACTGGAATAGGAAAATATTGCAACAATCCCACTGGCTTCTAATGCTCTCCCTTGACTTGCTGACAAGTAAAGATTCTCAAAAAAAAACTCTTCCACTTCCCTTTTCATACAAACTCACCCAAACTATGATTTCAATGCCTTATATATCTTCTAAATTCCTGTATAGATATCCAACCTAGTATGATGATAATCCATAAGATGTTCCTCCTAAAAAGCTACTTGTACCACCATCTAATTTGGAAAACACAAAACTAAATTACCATTCAATTCCCAACCCTAAATGGTCTCCCCACCATTGATTTTCGACCTCATCCCCATACAATTGGAATCAGATGTGGTACCTCTTTAACCAAAAAAACCAAGTTAGGAACCAATAAATCTAGAAAGAAGACCACTATTTCACCCTGGTCCTCACATTCCAACCGCATGTCAGCTATGACCAACATCAACATCCACTAATCTGATGCATGTTTCACCATTGAAGCATATGATTTTCTACTCAATACATCTTCCACTGAATTTCCCTTACACGGTGTGTAAAATAAGTCAAAATAAAAAATCTGGGTATATTCCACCCATCTCCTTTTCCGCAGTTTCAAATCTTTTTGTGAGAAAATATGCTTTAAACTCTTGTGATCAATGAACATTATGAATTTCTCAATGAAGAGATAACGATGCCACATTTTCAAATCATGAACCAATTCTTCCAACTCCAAATCATGTGTTGGATAGTTATTATCATGAAATCACATCTTATGTGATCCATATGCAACCATGTGATCCCCTAAATTAGAATACACCCCAACCTTGATCCTGATGCATCAAAATATACCACGTACCCTTTCCCTTGTAAAGGTAAAACCAAGACTAGTGATGATGTAAGGATACCCTTTATCCCTTAAAAACATTTCTGATAGTGCTCATCCTAGTGAAATGGAACATTCATCCTCATCAAAGTTATCATTGGTGAGTCCAATCATGAAAAATCATGAACAAAATGTCGATAATAGCCAGCTAGACCAAAGAAGCTCTATATCTCAAAAATGTTCTTTGGAAGTTTCTAGGAGATAACATCCTCTATCTTCTATGGATCAACTAAAACACCCTTCCCAGAAAAAAAAATCATGGCTAAGGAAACAAACCCCATGTATCCAAAAGTCTCACTTTGACTATTTGGTATAAAATCGATGATCCCTTAAGATCCCCAGAACTATCTCCAAGTGCTTCACATGCTCCACCCTGGTTCTTGAATCCACCAGTATATCATCAAAACAATACCAATATAAAAGAATCCATATATATCTAAAATATATGATCCATAAATTCCATGAAAACTATTGGTGCATTCAATAGACCAAAGAGCATAACCACATTCTCATAATGGCCATATCTACTTTTGAAAGTTGTATTGGGAATATACTCCTTCCTCACCCTCAATTGAAGATATCCTAACATCAAGTAAATCTGGGAGAACCACTGAGCACCCCTCAACTGTTCAAAAAAATCATTAATCCATGGAAGTGGATATCGGTTCTTCATCGTAACCTGATTAAGTCTACGATAATCCACAAAGAGCCACAGAGTTCCCTCTTCCTTTTTAAAAAATAAAACCAGTGCTTCCCATGGAGACATGATAGGTTAAATGAAACCTTTGTTCTATAACTCTTCCAAATTCACTTTTAATTCCTACAATTCTGTTGGTTCCATTCAATATGAAAAAATTCTGATAGGATGGGTCCCTATAAGGAGATCAATTGTAAACTCCACTTCTCTCATCGGTGGAAACCCTAAAAATTATTCAGGAATGACATCCATAAACTAATACACAAATGACAGTAGAGCACTCTTCTCAACACCTTCCACTAATTCCAATGACAAAACTGATAACTGATATGAGATCATGCCAACAACTAGTGTGAACAAGTCTATTTTCACACTTCTTTTTATTCTTATCCTGTCTAAATAGGTGTTAAAAACCATCCCCCATCATAAAACTAATCATTCATGAATATTAATCTATGTGGGCCTTAAACATTTCCAACCAATCCATTCCCATGATTATATCATCTATATCCATATCAATAATTTCTAAACCCCACATTAATTCAATGTTGTACACAACTAAGTGAAATTCTCTATATAGGAAGGCTCGACACTCTCTTTGACCAAGACGAGTTTGATGTTTTAATAATTAAGGCATCATTTGCAAAGTTAAACCAAAAAAACTAACACCATGAGAATCAAGAAAAAATGGGAATCACCTGTATCAAACAAATCATGCATCAACATAGAATTCAAAAAAACTATACCTCGCACCATGGATGGTCCCGACTGATCATCCATCACAACCTATTTAGCTTTGAACAACTGCTTCGTTACCAAACATTTCTATTTATTACCCTAATGGGGTGTCAGGGTATTTAAAGAATCACCATGACCAACTCGGCTCTACTGACGAGTAGTATATTTCTTCCCTCATCCCATCAAGACATAGGATGCTTTTTACCCCTAAGGAGTGTCAAGAAATCCTGACCTCAGAGCATTACAGCAATACCAATGATTCTTCCCCATCTTCTTACAATTATGGAATGCTTTAGGTTGTGTCATAAAATCCTTCTTGATGTGTCCCATAAAGCCACACTAAAAACATCTCGGCATACTCTGAGGCTTTGGGAGGAAGATTCACTAATCCTTTCATCAGATTCTGAGCCATACTCTCACCCTGGAAATAATTTTCCCTCTTCCTCTTGAACCTTGTGTTCGAGTTCCCACTATTCCCTATGGGTATCAACATACTTCCCCCACCTATAGACCCCAAAAGATCTCACTCAACCATCATAGCTCTATTCACCATTCATGTGTAATAATTTATACATAGCACCGCTATCTTGGAAAAGATTTTATGCCTCAACCAACCTTCAAAAAGGCGTGATTTCTAGGATGTACTACTTGTCACCTCGGGTGAAAACTGGACAAAGTTTATAAACTTAGTCGCATATTCCCTTACTGAAAGGTTCTCCTGCTTCAAATGGAATAAATCCATAATATATGAGGGTTGAATTTTTTATTAAATAACTCTTCAAAACCCTCTCATGCCACACCTTTTTCTATCCTATCTTGTACCACCAGCTCCCATAAATGAAGGTAATGATCTTCCAACAAGTACATGTCTAACTTCACTTTCAGATCTACTAGTGTTCCCAAGAATTCAAATATCCTATTCATTCTGTTCATCCATGCTTCATCCCTTTCTGGATCCGAATAACCTCTAATAATGGTTGGATTAATATTTTTAAACTAAACCACATGATGCAAATTATTTTATCCGTCTTATTTATTCCCACTTTCCATATCTTGGATAGCTTGTGCTATACTCTGTACTAGCTGCTGGTTCACCTGAGGCTCAGGTAAAACCATATTATCATCAACCTCCTCCATTTGGTTTAAACGACGCCTACCCAATTCCATTTCTATCCACACAAAAAGAACATAAGTCCCACACTTATAGGAATAAAATTTTTATGATTAATATTAAATTACATAAAAATCATTATAGCCAGGATTTCCAAAATTTCACATTTCTATTCTAAAAAATCCACCATGTTTTGAAAATCGACCCATTTTAAAAATACCACAACCATTCACATTTCAAATATGCACATTTGAATTAATTTCCAAATTTCCCACACATCCATATAATCATACCATAACACAAGTCGTTATACCAAATTAAATATACATTCAAGAGGGGAGTCATTTCTACCATGCATGCCTTGCTCATCTCATTTGCTACACCCACAAAAATTAGATATCCAATGCCTATAAATGTCTCCAAAACACTTATGTACCCAAATCCCATGTAACATGAAGTTCAATATAAAAGGGTAAGCTATGTATTTTTATACTATACATTCCATGTTCTGACAATCATACGCCTTGCTACTATCCAAACTCAATGAATGGACCAAGAACAAGTGTCAAAACTATGACCAATAATTAATACCAGTGGAACAAACAGACTAACACCACTTGTAACACCCCACCCCTTTCTAATTATCTTGAGAAGGTGATGAGGTGCTACTAGGCCTTAAGCGACGTTCTTAAGGTTCCAAAGGCAGGAAATAAATGCCGAGGGCTGCAAGAATAAATTGGGGAATGATTTTCCCTTGAGATAAACCAACAAACCAAACAATCCATTACCAAAAAAACTACATGATGCATGTTAACATAGTAACCTGAACCATATAATACTAAAATACAACCAAAATAATCCATAACAATTCCCAAAAACCAATACAACCAAACCATACCAAACAAAAATCGGAGTACCAAGCGAAAGACTAAACAGGAGACCTAATGTAAACCAATACACACTCCACTGCTCTACAACAAGATCCATGCTCTATGCACCACTAAACCACCTGAGCATCATGAAGAACAACTAGAAAAATGAGATGATTTACTCTTACTTGTGTCCTGGAATACAATATCTACAAAATCACCAGTGTTATAAAGCTGGAGTGAGAAATAATACTCAGTAGGTTTTCCCCAAATGACTTCCCTACACACGCCACTAAGAAATAACCGTTAGCACATTTATATAAAATAGTTTATATAAAACATCAAATACTTTAAAAATTACCAATAATACAAACACACCCTTACCAAGACACCTTTACCCATACCATGAAACCCATAGGAAATACAAACAACCATTCAATAATATATTTCACCATTTCAAATTAGCACAAGAATTTTTATCTTTCATAGAAACACACAACAAGGAAAATAACCACGGTGGAACTTACCATCCAAACCCTTTTACTAGTTTTCCAAAATAGTGGTACTCCCCAACCACTTATCCATAATAATGGCCCTTAAATCCAATATCCATAAACTTTTATAGTGAAACATATCACCCACTTTAAACACAATCAACACAATCCATACAACTTGTCTAACCAAAAATCCTAAAGCACACCAAGGCTATACATTATGCACACAACCATTTCCAACACAATCCAAAACCCATCAATAATCCCCCCAATTATTTAAAAAACACTTTAACTATTTTCCATTCCAAGAAACATTTCAATAAAGAAACATATTTATTGATATTAATCATTCATAAAACATTTTCCATAATTATAACCATTATTGATTTTAAAATCAAGATTTTAAAATCACACAACAAAACCCCTTTTACCAACAATATCCCATTTTACCCAAAATCCCCAAATCATCACCAAATAGGTGTCCACCAAGATTTTCACATCATATTCACAAATAATTTCAATCAACAAAAATTAATAGCAAATAAGGCCTTATGTTCTATCAAAGTGGAGTTGAGAGAGAAGCCACCTAACTTTAGGGTTTCAAGGAAATCAACCAACAAACAACTGCACCACCAATCTGGACAAATGATTCACCAAAACCACTCTAGATCTCCTTTCCTACCATAAAAAATCCCTAAAATAATCACATAAGGAATAAACAACCCTATATATACATGAATTGGATGTAGATTTAAAAAATAGAGGGAAGAGAGAAGATCTAGAGGAAACCACAATGAAACCAAAAGAGAAGACTTTCCTGAGATGAAATACCTTAAAACCACCTTAAAAACCTTTCAAATCCCTTCCAAAACGAGTGTGAGAGTACCCCAAGAACATGATATGAAGAAATACCATGCATGGTTCATATGAGAGAAGAAATGGGCATGTTAGGTTAAATCCAAACTAACCCCCTTTTAAAAACCCCATTTTTAATGGGCCTCATGGTTAGTATGCATGGTTTGAAAAATCGTGCACTAACCATGTGGATGATACTTTACAAATAGTGGAATATCGCAAGGTTACCTAGTATTCTCATAAAATTTCCCCTAACCGTGCTCAAACTGTGTATCCTTAAAAAGCCCTTGATAACATTAAAAACTCATTCCAAACTCTCCCAAACATTACCCAACCAATCTATATACATAAAATTGTATAAAAAAGTCACATACCTCAAACCAGGGGTGTTAAATTCTCCCCACCATTGGAATTTATGCCCTTGGAAAGTAGAAAATCATATGTTTCCTGAAGGATATTGGGCCATTGCACATCCATCCCTTTCTCCTACTCCATAGTCTGCTCTTGAATCTGACCATGCTTCTACAAAACCCGAACTAAACCGAGGTTCTTCCCACATAAGACTTTATCTTTCCTATCCACAATCTTCACTAGAACGTTCACCAAACAATCATCTGGCTCCATCTCAACATGATCCCATCGAATCACATGGTCACGATATGACTGATACTATTTCAATTGTGAGACATGAAACACATTGTGTACCATACTAAACCGTGGTGGAAAAGACAACTGATAAGACACCTATCCAATCTGATCATGTATCTCAAAATCCCCAATATTCCTTGGAGATAACTTACCCTACTTTCTAAACTAAATATGTCCCAACCAAGGAGAGATTCTCAAAAACACATGATGACCCACCTCAAACAAAAATCGCCTTCGATGATGGTTCGCATCTGATTTCTGATGACTTTGAGCCATATCCATCCTCTTTTTGTTCAACTTGATATTCTTAATAATCTCTTGGACAAGGCTCAGTATAATCATCGAAGTCTCACCCATTTCCACCCAATATAGTATATAATGACAGGGATTCCCATACAATGCCTCAAATAGAGCCATATGTATTGAATCCGGGTAACTGTTATTATAAGAGAACTCCACCAATGGTATGTACTCTTCCCATGAACCACCAAAATCCATTACATAGTACATTAGAATATACTCCATAGTTTTTATCATCCTCTCAGATTATCCATCTATCTGAGGATGATATGCTATGCTCATCGTCAACTATATCCCAAGTGGTTGCTGCAAGGATTTCTAAAAATGAGATGTGAACCGCATATCTCTATCGGATACAATTGAAATTGGGACACCATGCCTCTTTACCACATCCCAGATATAGATTTTGGATAGATATTCCACTGTATGACATTAATGAATTAGGATGAAATGGGCCTAAATTGTGAGATGATCCACAACCACCCATATGGCATCGTGTTTCCTGACTATTCTCAGACGAACTTTCACAAAATCCATCACTATATATTCCATCATCCACGCTGGAATAATAAAATATTGAAACATTCGTACTGTTTGTTGATGCTCTACCTTGACTTGCTGACAAGTCAAGTATCTCAAAACAAACTCGGCCACTTCCCTTTTCATACCTACCCACCAAAACTGCACTTTCAATTCCTTATACATATTCTAAATACCAGGATAGAAATCCCTTCTAGAATGATGATAAGCCTTAATAAGTTCCTCCTAAAAATATATTGGTACCACCATCCAATTCCAAAAATACCAAACTAAATTCTCATTTATTTCCCAGCCCTCAATGGTCTCCCCATCCTTGAGTTTCGACCTCATCACCATATACTCAGAATGAGATGCATATTCCTCTTTAATAAAACCAACCATGTTTGGAACCAACAAAACTAGAAAGAAGACCGCTCTGTCACCCTGGTCCTCACATTCCAACCACATTTCGACTATGACCGGCATCAACTATCACTGATCTGATGTCTATTTCACCACCTAAGCATATGCTTTTCTACTTAATGCATCATCCACTAAATTTCCTTTACCTGATGTGTATATTAAGTCAAAATCAAACATCTGGAGATATTTCACCAATCTCCATTGCCTCATGTTCAATGGTCATTATGAGAATATAATCTTTAAACTATTATGATTGGTAAATACTATGAATTTCTCACTAAAGAGATAATGACGCCACATTTGCGAAGCATAAACCACTACCTCCAACTCCAAATCTTTTGTTGGGTAGTTATTCTCATACAACCACAACTATCACAATCCATATGAAACCATGTGATCCCCCTTCATGGGAACACACCCTAAACATGATCATGATGCGTCAAAATACACAACTTACCCTTTTCTTGGTTTAGGTAAAACCAAAATTGGTGCTGACATAAGGAGACCCTTTACCTCTTCAAAAGTTTTCTAACACTGCTCATCCTAGTGAAATGGAATAGTATTCCTTGTCAAATATTTCATCAATGAGGCCAATAATGATAAATAATGTACAAAAAATCGAAATATCCATTTAGACCAAGGAATCTCCTTATCTCAAAATCATTCTTTGGTGGTTTCCAGGAGGTAGCAGCCTCTATATTTTTCGGATCAACTGAAACACCCTTCTCAAAAATATCATGCCCAAGGAAACGAACCACCTATATCCGAAATTCACACTTTTAAAATTTGGAATACAACCTATAGAGACCCGAGCCTTTTAAATAAAACATTTCATGATTTTAAGCATAATTAATCATCAGAGTACAAGCCAAGGATTGTTAAGTCTAGTGTCTTGGAAAACTAGGTACATATAACATAAAACATGGGGATAAAAAACTTCTTTATTTAATCTCCATAAAGAGCTTATAACTTTCTTTGAGCCCTTACATCTTCATAGGGTACCCTGGGGAACACATGAACAAAGGGATGAGCTAAAAATCCCAGTAAGGGAATGAACATAAGGATACATCTCAAGAACATGAGTTAAGAGGCCTGACATAATGATATCAAAAGCATGAAACTTATAAAATCATTTAATATAAGCATGGGATCATTTAAACATGGAATCATATAAATGTGGCAGAATCATAAAACATTTCTTTAGTATGGGTCAAGGCTAACTGCTAATCCTGTTTCCCATTTCAGTACGGGTCAAGGCTAACCGCCAATCCCGTTTCACATCACATATCATGAGACTAACCCTTACCCAATGCATTGGAGCGCTATCTGGGCACATCCATATCAACATTTTCATGAATATTCTTGACACATAAATATTCTTACCACATAAATCTTCTTTCCACATGAGTAATCATACATAATCAATTGTTCATAAACATAAGGCTACCCATGGAGAGAATTGGGTACCACAATCATGACATAAAGCATAATCAATGAGTGTATCATGAAATTGTCCATGAAAGAAAGGTATTAGAACATACATGGACGTTCATAAGGTAATTTAGGCACAAAACATGGTAGTTGGTAACAAATAGAAGTGGGATCACATAATAAAAATGTATTAAAACATTTTTGTGCGGTTTTAAGGAAAATACTATAGAGCTTTTAAAATAGTAAAGAAGACATTATTTTATATCAAACCAGAATTGAACTAAGAAGGTTTTCATAATAAAAATAACTAATTTACAAAGACAATGGTATCTTAAAATGGATGATATAGTGCACTTGAAATTGGTTAAAAGTTTGGGAAGTTCCTTTAAAACGAGTGTGCTTATTGGGAATTTTCATGGAGGGATTCACTTAAAAGCATGTATATCTCCGAAAAATAATGAGAGATGGATCTTAGAACATGAGTTTGGATCATATAAACATAATTTTTAAGTTCTACATAAAAAGAAAAGACAACTATATTTTGGAAAAAAGAAAGATAGAGCAACCCGAAGGAATAAAGGAAGTTCGGGTAGAATCCATTATGGTTTATCGGCATGGTATCGGGTGTAACTAAGAGGGATTGATGAGAGATATAAGGGGTTTCTCATAAGTTATAAAACATTAGGGCAGTATGGGGAAGGTATATAAACATACCCCATCACTTGTTATTACACAAAAAGGTATAGCATAGAGAACAATATTTATTAAGAGTGGAAAGGGGAGGATCCCTTCCATTAAATCCGTTGGTGTTCTCCACTTGTTATTAACGAACTGAATAAAAAAATTAGTCATATTAATTAATAATTCCATAACCTATTCTATATTCAATTTATTTATTATAACCCTTTTCAGTTCATTCAAAGACTTTTTTATTAGTTACATGGTTCAATTTCATTGTCCGGGCTTGTTTGTTTACTTGGCTTTAAAAGATCAGTTCACTTATATTCAAGTTTGGATTATAAGAAAGATGAAAGTGGTTGTACAGAATTGAAGTTATATTATTTAGTTAATATCCATAATATTACAAGGTTTTAATTTTAATTAGGTTACTTAGAGTGAAGTCAAATTATTATATATATAACCATAGTGATAACCGTTTTTGTTAATCAGTGGATTTGATTACAAAGAATGTGTTTTGCTTTATAACTTAATTCCATTTTTACCAAAGGATTTAAGAACCAAAAATAGGATATATAACATATATAATAATCTGGTTCAACCATAACAGAAATGGTTTCATGACCATAATTAAAGATAATAATAGAAATTGATAAACGGTTGTCCTTGAATGAGCTAAATTAGCACATCTCAAACGGTGCTTTCATTTCTTTCAAATAAAAGGGTGTGGAAAGGAGAGAAGATAATGAAATATAACACTAGAATGAAGACATTCCAGTAAATTTATGTTACTATATTTATCATACTATTATGGTGAAGGGAGGTGAGGAAATAAATAAAAAAGAAAAAACTTAAGAGAAAAGAAGAAATTGGGAAGAGGAATTTACCTCTTGAGACTTCCTCCTTTGAGAACCTCTTAAGGGGATAGGTTTTGGTATTTTGAGGAGGCTGAGAGCTTTTGGACGTGGGGGAGGACCTTGGGGAGAGATTTGGGAAGAATAATGGAAAGGAACAAGGCTTGAGAGGAGTGGAGAGAAGAGGGAGTGAAGGGGGGTTTTATAGTGGATGAGAGGAGGGATTTCATAATATCATAATCATTAATTTATTATTTCCTCCCAAGACAAGGAATAGTAAGTATTCAATGACCAAGAATAGTTATTTTATCATGTTATCCTGAACCAAGTGGGATTACATCATCAGATCATCATCGATGACTCAATTAATCCATTATTTAGCATTTATTGTGAATTATCAGATTCTACTATTCATAAAAAATTCAAGTATTTCAGAAAAATCCCAAAAAATAACCCTAACCGTTTTTCGACGTATAGAATCCAAAAATAAATTCCATTTTTCAAAGATAATTTTCTAAATATTATTAATTTAATATTTTATTAAAATCATAACTTATTATATAAAAAATCAGTTTTAAAACATTCATTTACTTATTCTACAATATAGGTACATCATACTTTCACATGGATATTATTTTTATAATTTCATAGGTGAGGTTATTATTCATTAGGGTATATCACTATTCATAAGGGTATGTTACTATTCATTAGGATAGGTTACTATTCACCAAAAATTATTTTTATTTTATTAGACTCCAAAAAACTTCTTGGACACAACCGTGTATGTCATATTTTCAAAATTCCAAACACAGAAGTGAACAAATTATGTTTACAGGTCACTTATCACTTTGTAGTTAATTAGGTTGTGTTTTCATGTGATTTTATGACATAATTATAAGAATGGAATTTCCATTGAAAAACTTTGGGTTGTTGCATTCTTTCCCCCTTAAGAAATTTCGCCCCCAAAATTTCTCTTTACACAAATAGGTGAGGGTGTTTCTCCTTCATTTCCTCTTTTGGTTCCCAAGTTGCTTCCTCAAACTTATGGTTCCTCCACAACACATTGACAAGATGGGTTGTCTTGTTGTGTAGAACCTTATCTCTCCGATCCAGAATCTTTATTGGCTGCTCCTCATAGGAGAGATCATCTTCCAACTGCACCACCTCTAAGTTTAGAACATGTGAGCGATCAGGCATGTACTTCCTCAAGAGTGATACGTGAAAAACATCATGAACTCGAGCCATATCTGGTGTAAGTGCAAGCCGATAGGCCACGGCTCCTATGCGGTCAAGGATCTCAAAGGGGGCAATATACTTTGGGCTTAACTTCCCTTTCTTCCCGAATCCCATGACTCTCTTCCATGGATATATTCGAAGGAAGACTTTATCTCCAATGTCGAACTCCAACTCCCTTTGACGGTTGTCAGCATAGCTCTTTTTCCAACTTTGAATAGCTTTGATGTGTTTCTGGGTGGCTTGAACCTTCTCCGTCGTCTCTTAAACAAAATCGGGTCCAAGTAGCTTTCTTTCTGCAACTTCATCCCAACAGGTTAGAGTTCTACATCGCTTTCCATATAGAGATTCATATGGATCCATATGAATAATCGAGTGGAAGCTATTGTTGTATGAGAACTCAACCAATGGGAGATTCTGATCCCATCCACCTTTGAATTCTAGAGAGCAGGCTCTAAGCATATCTTCAAGCTTATGAATAGTTCTTTCAGACTGGCCATCAGTTTAGGGGTGATAGGTCATGCTAAAATTTAATTTAGTACCCAAAGAATGTTGAAGGCTCCTCTAGAATTTAGATGTGGTCCTTGGATCACGGTCAGAGACAATTGAGAGTGGAACCTCGTTCATTCTCACCAGTTCCTTCACATATATCTTTGCAATTTGTTCAAGCGAGAGATCTTCCTGAATAGCGATGAAATGGGATGTCTTGGTGAGTCGGACAACTATAACCCATATCGCATTATTTCCCTTCGAAGTCTTCAGGAGACCCATGACAAAATCCATAATAACATTTTCCCATTTCCACATGGGTATAGGTAATAGTTGCATCATACTTTTGGACTTTTGATACTTAGCTTTAACTTGCTGATATACCAAGCACCATGACATATATTCCACAATCTCCTTCTTCATGTTATCCCACCAGAAGTGTTCTCAAAGATCATGGTACATTTTGGTACTCCCAGGATGGATAGAGAAGGTCAAGATATGTGCATCATTCAGTATCTCCTTCTTTATCTCTGGATCAGATGGTACACATAATCATGTCCCAAATATTACAACTCCTTCCTCATCAATTTTGAAATCGGAGGATTTCCCTTTTTTAACAACTTCACCCTTTTCTGAATTTCAACATCCTTTCTTTGAGCATCCTTTATTTTCACCAAGAGGTATGGTTGAGAAATAATTTGAGAAAGGATTGATGATTTTCCTCCCTGAATGATTCCCATTTCCATCCTTTTCAAATATAAGAAGATCAGATCCTTTTCAATTCTCATCATTGATAAAGATGTAGGATCCTTTCTACTTAGAGCATCTGCCACCTTGTTTGCCTTACTGGTATGCTAGTGGATTGAGCAGTCATAATCCTTGATGATATCTATCCATCTTCTCTGGCGCATATTAATCTCTTTTTGTGTGAATATATATTTGAGACTCTTGTGGTCAGTGTATATCTCGCATTTTTTCCCATAGAGATAATGTCACTAGATTTTCAACGCAAAGATCACAGCTGCCAACTCCAGATCATGTGTGGGATAGTTTTGCTCATGGATTTTCAACTTCCTTGAGGCATAGGCTATCACTTTATCATTTTGTATTATCACATAGAGTAAGCCTTTCTTAGAAGAATCACTATACACCACAAAGATTTCTCCACTTGAAGGGAGTGTGAGTACCGGTGTAGTGATAAACCTCTTTTTCAACTCCTTGAAACAGTCTTCACATTCTGGTGTCCAGACAAACTTTACTCCCTTCCGTTCCATCTTGGTCATTGGGTTTGAAAATCAGGAAAAGTTCTTCACGAATCGTTGATAATACCCATCTAGACCTAAAAATCTGCGGATCTCCATTACAGAAGTTGGCATTAACCACTCTTCAATTGCCTTCGTCTTGGAAGGGTCCATAGATATTCCTTTCCTGGCGATAACATGCCCTAAGAATGATACTTCCTCCATCCAAAAATCACATTTACTGTACTTTGCATACAAATTATCCCTTTGCAAAGTCTTTAACACAGTTTCCAAATGCTCCTCATGATCCTCCTTGCTCTTGGAATATATCATAATATCATCAATAAAGACCACCACAAATTTGTAGAGGTAACCTCTAAAGCCTCTATTCCTTAAATACATGAAAATTGTTGGAGCATTAGTGAGTCCAAAGGGCATCACTATGAACTCATAGTGTCCATACCTCGTTCAAAAGGCGGTCTTGGGAATATCTTCCTTCCTCACCTTTAGTTGGTGATATCCCGACCAAAGGTCCACCTTAGAGAAATAACTGGCCCCACGAAGCTCATCGAACAATTCATCTATCCGTTTAAGGGGATACTTGTTCTTTATAGTTATTTTATTGAGCTCATGATAATCAATGCAGAGGCTCATTGATCCATCCTTCTTCTTGATGAAGAGGACTGGAGCACCCCACAGTGAAGCACTCGAGCGTATAAAACCCTTCTCTATATTCTCCTGTAACTGCTTCTTCAGCTCTTCTAGCTCTATGATGGCCATTCTGTAAGGTGTATTTGATATTGGCAGAGATGCAAGGATAAGTTCAATTGAGAACTCATCCTCTCGGTCAGGAGGAAGACCAAGAAACTCTTCAGGGAATACATCAGTGTAATCCCTCATGATGGGCATGTCTTCAAGAATGATTTTATCCTTTTTCCCAATCATTTGAGCTAGATATTCTTTCTCACAAGGAATCAGTTTCCAAACTTGAGATGAAGAGTTTAAAGGAGACTCATCTTATTCCTTACACTTGTAAAGAATCTTAGGATACTTCAGGATGTGAAAAGTGATCTCCCTTTCATGAAAATTGATGTTTTCCTTGTACAAAGATAGCAAATCCATGCCCAAGATAGCATCGAACTCCACTAAAGGAAGTATGAAAAGATTTTCTGGGAGGTTCATTCCACAAACATTAACCAAGGAGAAGTTATAAACCATGGATGTAATAATTTCCCCATTATTTGTTCTCACAAATAACGTTTCCTCCAAATTTTGATGTGGTGTTTGAATAGTTATACTAAACTTGCAAGATATGAAAGAATTCATAGAACCAAAATCAAATAGTAAGTTCACTATTCTTGAATGAATAAAAAGCGTACATGTCACCACATCATTTTCCAGCTCCACCTCAGTAGTAGTGATAGCATAATCCCTTCATTGTTTCCTTAGAGGTTGTTGTTGATTTCCTCTGACAACCCTCAGCTTTGGGTAATTGTTTGCATAATGCCCAAGCCCCTTGCAGTTATAACACATTACTACATGCTGAGTGTTGATCTGAACCTTCCATTCTTCTTCAACATTAGCGGGATTTTTCAAATCCCTTTGGCAGTTCTTGGCCAGATAACCAAACTTTCACATTTGAAGCAATTCTTAGTTCCCTTGAGACAGTCACCAAGATGCTTCTTCCCACAATTTTCCCAAAGGGGAAAGTGAGGCTTCCTTCCATCATGGGATTTATTTGATGAACCACCCATGTTGTTCTCCATTTTCCATTTCTTGTCACTAGGCCCATGAGACCACTGAGAGTCTCCAATCTCCATTTCAACCTTGAGGGCACAATGGAAAATCTCCTCATAGCTGTCGAAGTCTTGAATCACCAAAACTTTTCATAGACTTGGCTTTAGTCCGCTAAATAATCAATCCACCTTGCTTTCAGTGTTCATGACAAAGACAGAGGCGTACCTTGCAAGCCGTGTAAAGTTCGCTTCATACGCCCTGATGGACTCATCTTCCTTCTGCTTGAGTCCAAGGAACTCTCTTTCCATCTTGAGATGGAGGGTTTGAGGAAAGTATTTGTCGAAAAATATCCTCTTGAATTCCTCCCATTATATGGAATCAATTTCCTCTTGGAAATTTGTATTCATGATTAGTGTCCACCACTGATCAGCTTCCCCATCAAAATGATAGACTATCGTTACAACCTTCTCTTCTTCCAAGCACTGGAGGACAGAGAAAATCTTTTCAATGGAGTTAATCCATTGTTCTGCGAGGAGTGGATTAGAAGACCTGCTAAACATGAGAGGCCTTTTCCGCATGAAGGATTATATGGAAACTTGTTGTTTCCTTGGAGTAGGGGGATGTTCCACCTGATTCAAGTTATTATTCATAACTCAAGCCAGCTGAGCAAGTACTGCCATAAAGTTTTGAGCACCCACTTCCGTCACATCAGGAATGTCATTAGGGAAATCATCACATTACCTATCACATTGGTTGTTGGAACGTGTTCTTCTATTTCCCTCCATTAACTAAGAAAAATAATGTATAATTAGAGGTCTTTAATACTTATCTATTGAGCATAAAAAGAAACTTTGAACATAAAAGTATGAACTTATAAAGAAGAATTATATCCTGACTTGTGATTCCTTAGGTTTGTATCTAGGTTATCCTTGATCTATTTCTTAACATATATTCTTATGGGATTATTTTTGTCCCTTAATAATGGTTTGTACTAAGCTCATGAATCTACTGAATCATATCCTTTGGGAGTGTCGTTACCAAGAGTGCAACAATGCATGTTATTGTGCACCAGTTCCCATCCAAGTCTAGCTCAAAGCAGTGTTTTTGGGTTTTACCCCTAGATACATTTGTGCCAGATCCACCTCTATCTGCTCGTATCCAGACAGGGATGTATTTTCTTGATAAACCACTTACTCTATACTCACCAAAATTTAGGACTATTTTCTTATACTTAGTCTCATCCTTAAGGTTCTCACTAAGGTGCTCTATTCCTAATATCCAAATATAACTAGACCATCCTCTTATACCAACTATAGCGACTCCAGCCTTTTATATAAAATATTTCATGATTTTAAGCATAATTAATCATCAGAGTACAAGCCAAGGATCGTTAAGTCTAGTGTCTTGGAATACTAGGTACATATAACATAAAGCATGGGGATAAAAAACTTCTTTATTTAATCTCCATAAAGATCTTCTAACTTCCTTTGAGCCCTTACATCTGCATAGGGTACCCTGGGGAACACATGAACAAATGGATGATCTAAAAATCTCAGTAAGGGAATGAACATAAGGATACATCTCAATCACGTGAGTTAGGAGGCATGACATAATGATATCCAAAGCATGAAACTTATAAAATCATTTAATATAAGCATGGGGCCATATAAACATGGAATCATATAAATGTGGAAGAATCATAAAACATTTCTTTAGTATGGGTCAAGGTTAACCTCCAATCTCGTTTCCCATTTCAGTACGGGTCAAGGCTAACCACCAATCTCGTTTCACATCACATATCATGAGACTTATTCTTACCCAATGCATTGGAGCGCTATCTGGGTGCACCCATATCAACATTTACATGAATATTCTTGCCAAATAAATATTATTACCATATAAATCTTCTTTTCACATGAGTAATCATACATAATCAATTGTTCATAAACATAAGGTTACCTGTAGAGAGAATTGGGTACCACAATCATGACATAAAGCATAATCAATGAGTGTATCATGAAAGTATCCATGAAAAAAGGGATTAGAACATACATGGGTGTTCATAAGGTAATTTAGGCATAAAACATGGTAGGTGGTAACAAATAGAAGTGACATCACATAAGAAAAATGTATTAAAACATTTTTGTGCGGTTTTAAGGAAAATACTATTGAGATTTTAAAATAGTAAAGAAGACATTATTTTATATCAAACTAGAATTGAACCAAGAATGTTTTAATAATAAAAATACTGAATTTAAAAATACAATGGTGTCTTAAAACAAAGTATAGAGTGTACTTGAAATTGGGTAAAAGTTTGGGAAGTTCCTTTAAAACGAGTGTGCTTATTGGGAAGTATCGAGGAGGGATTCACTTAAAATCATGTATATCCCAAAAAGAGAATGAGAGATGGATCTTGGAACATGATTTTGGAGCATATAAACATAATTTTTAAGTTCTACATAAAAATAAAATACAACTATATTTTGGTAAAAAGAAAGATAGAGCAACCCGAAGGAATAAAGGAAGTTCGGGTAGAATCCATTATGGTTTATCAGCATGGTATCAGTTGTAACTAAGAGGGCTTGATGAGAGAGATAATGGGTTTATCATAACTTATAAAACATTAGGAAAGTATGGGGAAGGTTTATAAACATACCCCATCAATTGGTATTACACTAAAAGGCATAGCATAGAGAACAATCTTGATTAAGAGTGAATAGGGGAGGATCCCTTACCTTAAATTCGTTGTTGTTATCCACTTGTTATTAACGACTTGAATAAAAAAAATTAGGATTATTAATTAATAAGTCCATAAACTATTCTATATTAAATTTATTTATTATAACCCTTTTTAGTTCATTAAAATCCTTTTTGATTAGTTACAAGGTTTAATTTCATTGTTCGGGCTCGTTTGTTTAATTGGCTTTAAAAGATCTGTTCACTTATATTCAAGTTTGGATTATAATCAAGATGAAAGTGGTTGTACAGAATTGAAGATATATTCTTTAGTTCATATTCAGGATATTACATGGTTTTAATTTTAATTAGGTTACTTAGAGTAAAGTCAAATTATTATATATATAACCACAATGATAACCATTTTTGTTAATCGGTGGATTTGATTACAAAGAATGTGTTTTTCTTTATAACTTAATTACATTGGTACCAAAGGATTACAGAACCAAAAATAGGATATATAAAATATATAATAATCTATTTCAACCATAACACAAATGGCTTCATGACTAGAATTAAAGATAATAATATAAATTGATAAACTGTTGTCCTTGAATTTTCTAAATTAGCACATCTCAAACGGTGCTTTCATTTCTTTCAAATAAAAGGGTGGAGAAAGGAGAGAAGATAATGAAATATACCACTAGAATGAATAAATTCCAGTACATTTATGTTACTGGATTTATCGTACTATTATGGTGAAGGGAGGCGAGGAAAGAAATAAAAAAGAAAAGAACTTAAAAGAAAAGAAGAAATTGGGAAGAGGAATTTACCTCTTGAGACTTCCTCCTTTGAGAACCTCTTAAGGGGAGAGGTTTTGGTATTTTGAAGAGGATAAGAGCTTTTGTATGTGGGGGAGGACCTTGGGGAGATATTTGGGCAGAATAATGGCAAGTAACAAGGCTTGAGAGGAGTGGAGAGAAGAGGGAGTGAAGGGGGGTTTTATAGTGGAGGAGAGAAGAGATTTCATAATATTATAATCATTAATTTATTATTTCTTTCCAAGACAAGGAATAGTAAGTATTCCATGACCAAGAATAGTGATTTTATCATGTGATCTTGGAACAGGTGGGATTACATCAGCATAGCGTCATCGATGACTCAATTAATCCATTATTTAGCATTTATTGTGAATTATTGGATTCTACTATTCATCAAAAACTCAGGTATTTCAGAAAAATCCCAAAAATTCACCCTAACCATTTTTCGAAGTGTAGAATCTAAAAATGAAGTCCATTTTTCAAAAATAATTTTTTAAATATGATTAATTTAATATTTAATTAAAACCAGAACTTATTATAAAAAAACCAGTTTTAAAACATTCATTTACTTATTCTAAAATATAGGTACATCATAATTTCACTTGGATATTATTTTTATACTATCATAGCTAAGGTTACTATTCATTAGGGTATATCACTATTCATAAGGGTATGTTACTATTAATTAGGGTAGGTTACTATTCACCAAAAATTATTATTTTTTATTAGACTCCAAAAAACATCTTGAACACAACCGTGTATGTCAGATTTTCAAAATTCCAAACACAGAAGTGAAAAACTTATGTTTAAAGGTCACTTATAACTTAATAGATAATTATGTTGTTCTTTCATGTGATTTTATGACATAATTATAAGAAGGTAATTTCCATTGAAAAAATTTGGGTCGTTACACAACCGATGATCCCTCAAGATCACCAACACTATCATCAAGTGCTTCACATGCTCCACCCTTGTTCTCTAATACACCAGTACATCATTAAAAAAATCACCACAAAAGAATATAGATATATCTAAAATATCTGATTCATCAATTCCATAAACACTATAGGTGCATTTGTTAGACCAAAGGAAATAAACACATACTTCTAATGGAAATATCTACTTCTGAAAGCTGTTTGGGGAATATCCTCCTTTCTCAGCCACAATTGAGGATATCCTGACCTCAATTCAATCTAGGAGAACCAATCAGTTCCCCTCAACTAGTCAAAAAAATCATGAATCTGTGGAATTGGAATTCGTTTCTTTATTGTAACCTGATTAAGTCTACAATAATCTAAACAGATATTTGGAGTTCCATCCTCATTTTTAACACTCAAAACTAGTGCTTCCTAAGGAGACATGTTAGGCTAGATTAACCCTTCATTATCTAACTCTTCCAACTGCACTTTTAATTCCCGCAATTCTATTGGTTCCATTCAGTAAGATGGAAGTGATATAGTAATGGTCCCCAGAAGGAGATCAGTTATAAAATTTGCTTCACTCATGGGTGGAAACCCTAAGAATTATTCAGCAAAGACATCCCTAAAATTATCCAAAAATGTTGAGAGAACACTCTAATCAACACATTCCATTGATGCCAACGACAAAGCTGCAAAATTATTTGAGATTGTGTGAATAGCTAGTGTGAACAAGCCTATTTCATCCTTATTTTCATTCTTATCCCCTCTAAAATGGTTTTTAGTGCCATCCACCATCATAAAACTAACCGTTCAATCATAGGAATGGATGTGGTCCTTAAACATTTCCAACAAATACTTTCCCAATATTATATCATTAGAATCCATATCAAGCATTGATAAATCCCACATCAATTCAATGTTCTCCACAACTAGGAAAGGCGCTCTGCATAGGAAGGATCAACACTCTCTTTGACCCAGAGCAGTTTGATGTTTTAAAAAAAAACAGCATCATTTCCAAAGTAAAACCCATAAAACTAACATCACAGGAATAAATAAAATAATGGGAAACACTTGTATCAAAAAAATCTTTCATCAATGTGTAATTCAAAATAACCATTCCTGGCACCGTTGATGGTCCTGAATGATCATCCATCCCAACATTTTCAGCTCTGAACAACTACTTTCTTACCACACTCTGCTCTTTATTACCCTACTAAGGTGTCACGGTATTTCTAGAATCACCATGACTAACTTGGCTCTGCTGAGGATGAGTATGCTGCTACCCTCATCTCGTCGAGGCATAGGATTCCTGTGACCCCTAACGAGTGTTACAAACACCCATCCTCAGAGCATTATGGAAATACTATTGAAGATACCCCATCTTCTTATAGTAATGAAATGATATAGGTTGTGTCATACAATCCTACTTAATGTGTCCCGTAGAGAAACACTAAAATCATATCAGCTTACTCTGAGGCTTCAAATAATGATTCATTGATCCTGTCATCAGATTTTGATTCATAATCCCACCCTATAAATAAGTGTCCCTCTTCCTCTTGAACCCAACGTTCAAGCTCCCACTATTCCCCATAGGTACCAACATACTTCCCCCTCCTGTAGGCCCTAAAAGTTCTCGCTCATCCACTATAGCTCTATTCACCATTTCTGTGTAATCATTTATACACAGCACCTCTATCTTGGAACGAATTTCCTCCCTCAACCCAGCTTTAAAAATATGTAATTTCAAGGATGTATTACCCACCACCTCGGGTTCAAACCACACAAATTTCACAAACATAGAACTATATTCTATTAATGAATGTTTCTCCTACTTCAAAGAGAATAAATATACAATGTTCTAAATTCTGAAAGTATGATGGTAGAATTTTTTATTAATCATTTCTACAATACCCTCCTATGTCAGAACTTGGTCAATCACAGTCTGGACCTCCATCTCTGACCACTGAAGGGAACAATCTTCCAACATGTACATGGATAACTTCACATTCAGCTCTACTACGGTTCCCAAGAATTAAAATGTCCTATTAATTATTTTTATCCATGATTCAGCCCTTTTTGGTTCCGAATCACCCCTAAAAATGGGTGGATTCTACTTTTGAAACTAAGCCGCATGATCCACATTCTTTGGTTTATCCACTTTATTCCCACTTTCTATAGCTTGGAAACATGGCACTATACTCTACACTAGCTACTGTTTCACATGAGGCTCAGGTACAACCATATTTTTAGTAGCCTCCTCTGGTTGGACTCTACAATGCATACCGAGTTCCATTTCTATCCACATATAAATAACCATAAGTCCCACACCCATAGAAAGAAAAGGATTATGATTAAAATTAAATTACATAACAAATATCACATCTAGGATTTCAACAATTTCACATTTCCCATGTCTCTCTATTCTAAAAAATCCACAATGTTTTTAAAATTGACCCATTTTCAAAATACCACAACCATTCGCATTTGAAATCCGCACATTTGAATTAATTTCCATATTTTCCACACATCCATATATTCATACCACAACATAAGTCATTATACCAAATGAAATATTAATCCTAGAGGTATTTCATTTCTTTCCTGAATGTCATGCTCATCTCATTGGCTACACCCACAACAATGAGATATCTAATGCCTATAAGTGTCTCCAAAACACTAATGTATGCAACTACCTAGTAAATTGAAGTTCAACATAAAAGGGTTAGATATGTAATTTTATGAAATAAATTCCATGTTAGGACAATCCTACACATTCTTACCATCCCAACTCAATGAATGGACCAAGAACAAGTTTCGACACCAAGACCAACAATTAATGCTAAAGGACTGAACAAACTGATACCACTTGAAACACCTCGCCCCTTTTTCATTGACTTGAGAAGGCACTGAGGTGCTAAAAGGCCTTAAGTGATGTTCCCATGGTGGCAGAGGCTAGCAATAAATGTCGAGGGATTCATGAATAAACTGAGGAACTATTTTCCCTTGTGATAAACTAACCAAACAAGCCATTACAAACAAAACTACATGATGCATGTTAACATAGAAACCCGAACCATATAGTACCAAAAGGAAACCAAAATAACCCATAAAAATTCTCAAAAACCAATACAACTAAACCATACCAAACCAAAATTAGTGTACCAAGAAAAATATTAAACAATACACCCAATGTAAACTAAGACACACTCCACTGCTCCACAATAAGTTCCATGCTCCATGCACCACCAAACCACCCGAGCATCATGAATAACCACTAGAAAAATGAGATTCTTTACCCTTACCTGTGTCCTAGAATAAAACATATTTAAAGGAAAAAAGTACCATAGAAGGGGTGAGTAATAATACTCAGTAGGATTTCCCCAAATGACTTCCCTACACATGCCACTAGAAAAGAACTATTAGCACATATATATAATACAATTTATATAAAACATCAAATAGTTCAACAATTTCCAATAAACCAAACTCAAATTTACCAAGCCTCCTTTATCCAAAACATGCAACCCAAGGGAAATCCAAACAACCATTCCATAATCCATTTCACAATTTCAAATTATCGCAACAATTTTCAACTAGCATAGCAATACACAACATGACAAAAAACCATAGTGGGACTTCCCATCCAAAACTGTTTACTACTTTTCCAAACTAGTGGTACTTCCTGAAAACCTATCCATAATTTTGGATCATACGTGAACTATCCACCACATTTTTTAGTGAGACATCCTTCCCACTTCACACGTGTAAGAACTCGGTTCTTACTTTAAGGTATGGGTTTCTTTTTTCTATTTTTGTGTTGTTTTTTAGATAACAGGTAAAAACTGGGTAGTTTGGGAAATTTCAAGGTCACATGTAGTGTACTTCCCAGCACATGTTGTGTACCCTATCCATGTGATAAGGTCATATATGGCGTGTAGGCATGTTGGCTGGATTGAGAGGTTTAACAAAGTGCACACCGTGTAGTCTAGTTGTGTATGGGGGATATACATGGCATGTGGGTATGTCGGCGAGGTAGTGGGGAAAACCCAAGGACACACCTTGTACGGCCTTGTACATGTTATGTAGTCATGTTGGAAGGTCCTTGGAGAAATTATAGACCTCTTAGAAACAATAAAATGATACCCACGACATGTAATCCTATATACACGCCATGTATTTATTTTTTCGTTAAAATAGGAAGTAGCCTCATTTTATGTTTCTGGACAGAACCCTCGATGGGTTTGAGCGAGGAGAAGCACCAAAGCTCGTTTTTTATCCTGATAATCTGTCTGAACTCCATTTCTATCTCCATCATATGCGTTGGAACTCCCTCATTAATCCCTTGATTCCCCTTGCGCCTTTCGTCTTTATTTCTGTTCTAAACTGAGTTATAGGTGTTTGAGAATTATTGATCGTTTTGTAGATCTATTGTGTTTCAGACCGAATTAGAGGTTGATATCGTAGTAGGTTCATCGTACTAGTATGAGGTAGGTAGTGAAAACCTTGTTTTGTGTTTTTGTGGACATTTGGGTGGTGTGGCCTTTGGCACATCTTAGATTATTTTGAGTGAGACCCATTTATAACTGATGTTTCATATTTAATTGATTGTTAGACCTGTGGTATATCATTGGGTATTCCCTTACCTTAGTATGCTTGAGCATGGATGAGTTATACACCCTTGATTATGTGGGGAATTTTGGATGGGGGTTCCAAAATTGTTATAGTTTAATTTTTTTTATTAAACTATTGAGTTTAAAATGTTAAATCATTATTAAGATTATTAGAGGCTTTCAAGACCACAATGTTGATTTGTGATAGCCATTGGGATAGTAGAATTCATCTTTTTAGATTATTTACCTATTTATGTGATTTATTTAAATGTGATAAATATGTAATTTCTGAATTGAATATGCTGGATCCTTTGGGTTGTGTTGGGCATTTCATGGATATTTGTGAGTGATGTTGATCATAGGTTGGGCTTGGTTGGATTATTTGGGTGGTTTGACCATGGTATTGGGCATCATAGACATTGGATTGAGGCAGTGTGACTATCGTATTTGGCATGACCTGTGTTTCTTGGATGGAAAGGCCATTGGATTCTGAGCAACATGGTCGTAGGGGCACGAGGTACCAGAGAGGATGTGGCTTGGGTTCTAAATTTGGTGATTAACACTCACCTGTGATTTGGGTCGTGTTCACATAGATGACTCTATGATGAGGTTTTTTTGATGACTCGTGTGGGTAGAGGCCCCCGTAGTTGTGCTTAGGAGATTATGGTTTGGGGTGCTTTTCAAGGAAGCTGGTTGTATGGAGATGAGCCTTCATATTGTTTGGGAATGCCTATAGGATGTCAGTACTCAAGACACAGGGTGTTAGGAGGCACAAGGTACTAGGTTAATACTGTTTAGGCATGGCTACGGGATGTTGGTACTTGAGACATGATCTTTCATAAGGCATAAGGTGTTGGGTTACTACTACATGGGCGTGCCTTCGGGATGTTGGAATTTTTGACACACGGTGTCAGGAGGCACATGGTGCCGGGTTACGTGACTGAGATTCCGGAATTGGAAAAAATAGGTGACACTCCATGGTGGCCGCTGAGCACCTATGTAAGTTGTGTTTACATTGCGCATCATACTTTTTACTTTCCTTGTAGATGTTTTCCAGCTTAAACACTTATACTAGGTATGCACCATTGGGTGGTATCCTACTGAGATTCGTCTCACACCCTACACCAGCCCTTCGAGACGAGTGTTGACTTTATGGATTTACATGTAGGAAAGAGATCAGCTTCAGGAGATAGATTGTATTAGTTATTTCTTGGAGATTTGGTATGGACCGTAAGGTCATGCCTAGCTGGAGTTTACTTATTTTTTCTTTCTTTATTATATCAGTATGCTTACTTTATTTTGTATCTACTGTTGGTTAGACATGGGTGCCATTGTTATTGACATTTATGACCTATTGTGGATGCATGTTTTTTTTGTTTCAGTAGTTGTTATAAGTGGTGTTCAATATGCTATTTTTTACATTCTAATTTTCTTATTTCTATATTGCTTCTGCTGATTTATCTGCTATTGATTGTGCTTCGGCTATGTGGTTCTAGTTTGAGTCTGCTGAGACTTATTACCATTTAGTTTTTATTATTTTACTCAGACTAGTACCTTTATTATTCTTCGAGAGGGTATATCATCCCCACTATACCTTTTTACACCCTCACTACTAGTCGGAAGCCTTGGGAATTCGGGGAGGTGTGCCTAAGGTAGTAACACCTAACCCGTTTAGCACTGTTCATGTGGCTATTCGGGTTTGATATGTAACAAAGTGGTATTATAGGTGTTGTTCTTGATAAGGATTTAGTAGAATCTTTTGAATTACTACTAATGAGATCGATACTACCTTTTTATTATTTCTAGTTTTACTATTTGGGATATGGTAGACTGGAGATAGGTAGTTTTGGGGAATGAGTTTCTAGCTTGTTCTTGGGTGCCTGTAGCCCCAGGTATGAGGGATGGACTAAGTTTCCTTGGGTGTGAACTATTATTTTTCATTTTCCCAGATTATAGTTTATATGATTTCCACCTCAGTATCTCACTTGGGGTGTGATATTATTGGTTGTGATATATAATCCTTGACCCGATGTGGTGAGGGAGAATTGGACCTTGGCCGGGTATGGAAAGGTATGATTTTTTGGATTTTGATATGCACATTTTAGGGTATTTCAATTTCATAACTTAACATATATTTTCTAAAGTGATATTACCATGTGAATAATATCAATTTCCCTGCTATAGATGCTTTTGAAATGTGAAAGGTAAAATTACTAATAGGATTGATTGTTTATTGCACTAATATTCCATGCTTTAAATTATGTACAATTGCATGTGGCATGACATTTGAGCATGGATAGTATGTTAGCCGACAGGTACTGTGATTGAGGTGATGTTGATCACTAGGATTGGGCATCCAAGACATCGGTTTGAGGTAGAGTGGCTATCAGGATTGGGAGACTCATTCGTCGGTTTGAGGAAACAATGGTTGTCAGAACAGGCATGGACTGAGGTACTTTTGATACTTGGCTCTATTGAGGGTAGGTAAGGAGGATACAAGGCTAGGATGCCATGGACATGGTTGTAGTGGGGGAGAGTAAGGGTAGTTGTTACGAACTTTCTCTTTACCGCATTCCTTATCTGTTATATATATATATATATATATATTGTTATATACATGGGTTGTTTAACCATTTATGGTATTCAGAGGGTTACTTCTACATGGATCGATAGAATGTCAGGTGAGTGATGATACAATGCCACCGGAGCATGATCAGGTTTAGACACTTTAGGGACATGAAGATCATGAGTCACTGGCATAGGCTCAGGAGCAGGATCCGGTTCAGGATCTAGTGTCGGTAGAGCAGCCAGGTTTGGCAACGTTTGGGTCATGGATCAATGAGCAGCTCCGATTAAGTCTGGTATGTGTCTTGTAGGGGATTAACAAAGGAGCGCAAGGTATAGATCCCTCTATGGAATATCTGACACGGGAGTTCCAGTTACAACACCCACCGCATTTTCAGGGTAAGGGTGGTCCAAAGGTGACTGAGAACTGGATAGAGATCATGAAAATGATCTTCGAGTGGTTTGAGATGCCACTAGGGTGGAGTGTCATGCTAGTGATGTACATGCTGATAGGATGGGCGAAGCGTTGATGGTATGTGCCTGTTCAGGCTTGCAGACATGAAGGACTTTCATGGAAAGACTTTGAGGACATGTTTTTTAAGCACTTTTTCCTAGAGATGCTGAGTTAATAGAGAGATCATGATTTCTTGAGCCTCCAGTAGGGTTATATGTCCTTCATGGACTATGCAGATACATTCACCGAGATGTCTTACTTTGCACCAGGTATGGTAAGTGATGACACCTCGAGGGTAAGGTGCTTCAAGGATGGATTTCAGAATGCCATTAAGGTGAAGGTAAATATCTTTTGGTTGACCTCATTATCAGAGGTGGTGAATAAGACTCTCATATTTGAGGGAAACATGAGATAAAAATCACATTTGAGCTGGTCAGTGGCTTCAGGTGATGGTTCAGATTGCAGGAAGTAAGGTCAGGATGAGTTCCAGCAGGGCAATCAGGACAAGGACTCATCTAGACCACCTTAAGGAAGTTCATCAGTGGTTTTCTTCCACTATGGGAAGCGAGGTCATGTCCGGACTCAGTGTGATAGGCCTCTAAATGAGTTTTGGGCATGTGGATAGGTCGGACATCTCGATAGGTTCAGCATGTAGCCTTCTCAAACAGTTGGTAGGAAGTAACTAGGACAGACGGTGGTGTTTATGGTCGATTCGGGATCAGTACTAGGTGAGGGTAGTCGAGGCTCAGCTACACATGGAGGACATTGCAGAGATATAAAACCTAACTGAGGGTTCAATGGCCGATGACTAGAGTAGCACTATAGGGAGGTCAGGCATCAGGCAGTTGTACATCAGGCCACATGTACACTGTGGAGCTTCTAGAGGCTGAGTAGGCTAGTGAGATGACGACGGTCAGAGGTACGCCGCAGGTGTGGCCTTGATTTTCTTGTTTTCTTTTTGGCATGGCCTGTAAAGTAGTGTCTATTTTGAGTGCTCTAGGTGCATAATATTTATTTGTACAAACTAGATGTTGGTCAATGGGATTCGAACCATTTTGAGATCATGATATATTAATTTATATGTATGAGATGTGTGGCCTCAGGAGCATCGAGGATATGGGTTACATGAGGTGTTTTGGGCATAGGGGCATCAAGTTTATAGGTTACATGATGTTTTTTGGGCACCGATGTATCGATGATGTGGGTTACTTGAGGTGAAAGGAACCAGATTTTGTTTTGAGAATCCATGGGATGCAGGACCTCATGGAGGTAGACACCAATGCGGTGCAGGATACATTTGTGTGTCAGGAATGACACAGGACCACCTGATGAGGTTCAGGGGGAATGAGGCATCACAAGAGGACAAAGAGTCTATAAATAGGTCATTGTGCCTTTGTTTGATTGTATTTTGGGCTAGATTGGTCTGGTGTTTTCTTCACCAACATTGGGAGGGAAATTCAGGGATATATTTCTTTAAGGGGAAAATTTTGTAAGATTCTGGTTCTAACATTAAGGTACGAGTTTCTTTTTTTTCTGTTTTTTAGTTGTTTTTTATATAACAGAGAAAAACTAGGAAGTTCTTGAAATTTCCAGGTTACACATCATGTAATTTCCATTACACGCCTTGTGCCATGTCCATGTGAGAAGGCCATACATGGCGTGTAGGCGTATTGGTTGGATAGAGATGTTTAACCGAGTACATTCCATGTACTCATAGAAAACTCTGTGTAGTCTCGTTGTGTATGGGGGATATACATGAAGTGTGGGTAAGTTGGAAAGTTATAGGGGAAAAACCAAGGGCATGCCGTGTACGGCCTCGTACTTGTCGTGTAGTCATGTCGGCAGGTCCTCAGCAAAATTTCAGTTGTATTAGTAATAGTAAAATGATCCACAAGGCATGTACTCCTATATACACACCGTGTATTTCATTTTTTCCATTAAAACAGGAATTAGCCTCTTTTTATGTTTCTGGGTAGAACCCTTCATGGATTTGAGTGAGGAGCAGCCCCAGAGCTCATTTTTTCTCCCGATCGTCCATCTGAACTCTGTTTAAATCGTCATCAGAAGTGTTGGAACCCCCTCGGTAATACCTTGATTCCCCTTGATCCTTTTGTCTTGATTGCTTTTCTAAACTGAGTTATAGGGGTTTGAGCGTTATTTCACATGTTGTAGATATACCATGTTTCAGACCGAATTAGAGTCTAATACCAAGGTAGGATCATTGTACTAGTATGTGGTAGGTGGCGAATACCTTTTTTGTGTTTTCATGGACATTTGGGTGGTGCGGTCTTTGGAATGTCTTTGGGTATTTTGAGTGAGACCCTGTTATAGATGTCGTAACATATTGAATTGATTGTTAGATATGTGGGTTGTTGTTAGGTATTCCCTTACCTTAGTATGCTTTAGCGAGGATAGGTTAGAGGCCCTTGCTCATGTGGGTCATTTTGTTTAGGGGATCCAAAATGGTTATAGTTGAATTTTTTTGATTAAACTAATGAGTTTAAACTATTAAAGCATGATTAAGTTTATTATAGGCTTTCAAGTCCTCAGTGTTTTGGTGTGATAGTTGTTGTGCTAGTGTAATTCAACTATTTAGATTGTTTTTCCTATTTATGTGATTTTTTTAAATGTGATAAATATGTAATTTATGAATTGAATATGATGGAACCTTTGGGTTGTGTTGGGAATGGCCCGAATATTTGTAAGTGATGTTGATCACATGTGGGGCTTGGCTGGATTATTTGGGTGGTTTGACCACAGGATTAGGTGTCGTATATGTCAGATTGAGGCAGAGTGATTTTCAAGTTTGGAAAGGCCCGTGTTACATGGATGTCAAGGCCATCAGATTATAAGCGAGATGGTCATAGGGGCATGATGTGAAAGAGAGGTTATGTCCTGGGTTCTAAATTTGGTGATTACTGCTCACCTATGATTTGGGTCATGTGCACATATATTACTCTGTGATGATTGACCACTTGTGTGGGTGGAGGCCCACGTAGTTACTGTTAGGTGATTATGGTTTGGGGGTGATTTCTAAGGAAGCTGCGTGGAAGGTGAGGAGCCTTTAGATTGTTTGGGAGTGCCTGCGGGACGTTGGTACTTGAGACACAGGGTGTCAAGAGGCACAAGGTGTCAGGTTACTACTGCTTGGGTGTGAATACGAGGCGTTAGTACTTGATACAAGAGATGTCAGGATGAAAAAGGTGTTGGGTTATGACTACTTGGGTGTGCCTTCAATATGTCGGTACTTGAGACACATGGTGTAAGGAGGCACATGGTGTTGGGTTATGTGACTGAGATTCCAATGTTGGCCAAAGTAGGTGACACTCCGTGGTGGCTGCTGAGCACCAGTGGAAATTGTGTTTACATTGCGCATCGTAATGTTTACTTTCCTTATAGATGTTTGTTGGGTTAAACAATTATACTAGGTATGAACCATTGGGTGGTATACTACTTTGATTCATCTCACACCATGTACGGGCCCTTTGAGATGGGTGTAGAAATTATGGATTTAAGTACAGGAAGGAGATCAACTTCAAGAGCTATATATTATTTTTTGTTTTCTAGAGATTTGGTATGGACCCTGAGGTCATGCCTAGCTAGAGTTTACTTTATTTTTCTTTCTTTCCTATATCATCATGCTTACTTTTTTTGTATCAACTCTTGGTTATCCATGGGCACCATTTTTATTGACATGTATGACCTACTGTGGATGCATGCTTTTTTGTTTTAGTAGTTGTTATAAGTGGTGTTCAACATGATGTTTTTTTTACATTCTGTTGTTCTTTTTTCTATATTGCTTCCACTTATTTATCTTCTATTGATTGTGCTTTCGCTATATGGTTCTAGTTTGAGTCTTCTGATCCTTATTACCATTGTATGTTTTATTATTTTATTTGGACCAGTACCTTTATTTTTCTCTCACATGGTATAGCCTCTCCACTATACCTTTTTACACCCTCACTGCTAGTCAGTTTCCTTTGGTGTTCGGGGAGGTGCACCTAAGGTAGTAACACCCGAACCGTTTAGCACTGTTTGTGTGGCTATTTGGGTCCAAAACATTACAAAACACAATCAACACAAGCTATAATACTTTACCAACCAATAAGATTAAATAACACCCAAGAAACACATTATGCACACAATAACTTCTAACTCATGCCAAAACACTTCAATAAATCCACCCATTTATTGAAAACACCCTTTAACCCTTTTCCATTCCAAACCACAATTCAATAAAGCAACATCTTTTTTGAAATTCATCTTTCATAAATCATTTTCCTTAATTCTATCCATTATCGATTTTAAAATTACCATTTTAAAATCACACAACAAAACCCCTTTTTGCAACAATATCTCATTTTACCCAAAATCCCCAAATCATCACCAAATGGGTTTCCACCAAGATTCGCACATCATATTCACAATTAATTTCAAGGAAAAATAATAATTGCAAGAAAGGCCTCAGGTTCTAGCAAAGTTTAGTTGAGAGATAATCCAATTACCTTTAGGATTCTGGTAAAATTGACCCACAAGAAACCGCACCACCAATCTGAATAAAAACTCCACCAAAACCACTCTATATCTCCTTCCCTATCATAAATAATACCTAAAATCCTCACCTAAGGAAACAAAAACTATATATCTACATGAAAAGAATGTAGATCTTAAAAACCAATAGTGGTAATAGAGAAGATCTAGAGGAAACCACAAATAAACAAAAAGATAAGACTTAACTAAGATGAACCGCCTTCAAAACTCCTTGAAAACTCTTCAAATCCCTTCCAAAATGAGTGGGAGAGAACCCCAATCCCTTGAGAAGATGAAATCCCATGTAGGGTTTATATGGGAGAATAAATGGGTGAGTTAGGGAAAATTCTGACTAACCCCATTTTTAAAAACTATTTTTAATGGGCCACATAGTTAGCTACCACAGTTTGAAAAACCATGTGCTAACTGTGTGGATGTTACTATCTAAACACTAGCATATCACACAATTACTTTGGATTCTCATATGGTGTCCCCTAACCATTCTCAAACCGTGAATCCTTAAAATGGCCTCCAAAACATTCCAAAACCATTCCAAATGCTCCCAAACATTATCCAACCACTCCATATACATAAAAAGTTATAAAAAAGGTCACATACATTAAATAGGGGGTGCTACATTAACACACTTTGAAGACTATACTTTAAGACAATAAATAAGTGATTGATTATTATCTCATTATTAGAGAAGAAACTATAGGAATAACTTGGGAGCCTTATGAAAGTTTTTTCATATGATCCAATAGAGTCGTCCTATTTTATATTCAATTCCCTGAAATCCAAGTTAATTTTTTATGAAAAAAACAATAGAAAATAATTCATGAAAAATATCTTCTTGAACTATTCCCATTCCATGGATCCTATTTCCTCCTTTTTCATTATTTTTTAGTGATACTCCCCCACTGGTCAGCATCACCTTCTTAATGATATACTTCCAAAACAACCATCTCATGGTATGAGCACTGAAGAACAAAAAAAATCAATTATATTGCATTAACCCACAACTCATAAACTAGTGAATTATAAGAGACAACAAATAAGTGTGGGTGTTGCCTCATAAACAACATGATAAAAGTTTTCTTAATCATTTGTATTTTTGGGAGAACAATATGATTTGGGTTGTTGACCATAGCTTGAGATAGTTTTGTGTGTATTTCCTTGAGGTTTTTCATTCTATCCATAATCTTGTAAGCCTTTCCATTGGTAAAATCTCAAAAAAAATTATTGAAACCACTATTAACTCGGTTCATTTAGGTTCCAACTATTACATTGACAAATGGATACTTGGTAGGGAAAATTATTAAAATAATGAATGTACATAAAATAATACTACTAACATAGAAGGATGATTTCATAAATCATGGGCATACGTTTTCTTATGAATCTTTAGGTTTGAATATATGTTTTCTATGGTAAGGTTTATAACATAATTAGTTATATATATTCACATTTTTCATAATGGTTTGTAAATATAATTTGATTAACCAATGTATATCCCACGAGAGTTCCAAACCAGGTGTGTAGTTAGGCCTCTTTATCATGCACCAGGACGCGGTTTAGTTAAAACCCAACACACCTTATGCAGTGTTATTACCCCTACGTACGACTATTATAGAGATGAATCCTCTTGTAGTATCTTGTGAGGGATATAATTTCTAGGATAACCATATAATATATACTTTTCCAAAACATTGGGATGTTTTTCTATACATAGAAACATCCATTAGGCTTTTCCATTGTTTTTTAACTAATGTTCACAAAACTAATATCCAAAAATACCTAAACAATGCTCTGATAAAAACTAAAGTGACTCAAGATAAACATGACATAAATAAAAAATTATTGAAACGTTTTTTTATAAAATATCTAACAAACATTCACACAACCCAAAGAAAAAAAGGTTTGGTGTTTTAAATATTAGATACTTAAACAAATTATCTAGAAAAAATGCCAATATTTCATCATATTAATTCTCCTATTTAGCCTTTTCTAGACATCTCTCAATATATAATTGTCACATCCCAACCCAACAGGGCTCAATCCATGACTCTCCGGACCCACCTCTATAGGCTAAGGGCTGTAATCTAGCATCGATTAGGCTATCACACACAAGGATTCCTTAGCCTAAAGTACCTATACATATGCACCCACATACACCACCATGAAATAGTGAAATATATATACAAAACAAAAAAGAAATTCATGCATAAATCTATCCCAAACCAGAGTAATATAGAGGAACAAAAAGGTAAAATATAGGGCCCATCAAAAGAAAACTACAAGAGTGTCCACCTGTTTTGAAGGAGGGGATTTCTATCAAACACCCCTGGTAAGCTCCTCTCCCAAGATCCATTGAAAACCCTTGTTAGTCTAGCTACTATGATCTACCTGCTCTGGGTCTAACTTGGACTCCGTCGAAGGACCTATAGTCTACACAAGACACAAGACATATGTGAGAAAAGCCCATCTAGGGTGAGTATAACAATACACGGTAGGAACCCTAAAAATCCTAAACAAAAAATGGATCAACTGATAGGCATCAGTTAACTCAAACTAGCTTGAGGGAACCCAAATGAGAGATAATCTCCATCTTAAGACCATCCTTGAAAATACATGACTATTCATATCGACATCCATGGCATGTTAGTAAAATGACATATACCACGGGGACTCCAAAAACAAAACCCAGATATATTTAGATCCATCACTAAGTCTCATGGTCCCGACCATACATTGCCCATGATGAATAACTTGAGGATCCTACAAAACACTCACAATGGTCTCATGAGATACCAACCTCATAGAAAATAACAAGATCCAATCCATCCTCGACAGATCCCAAAAAATGGGAAATCATCGACATCTCGAAGTCGATGATCCAACCAAAAAAATTCCTAATGGAACTCCATCGAGATATTCCACTCCATTGGTGAAACAAAAAAACATCACACTAGGCCAACCCTCATGGTATCGATCCCAAATGGAATGCTTGATAGATATCACCATGGAAGAAGTCACCTGGTAACTAAAATACCTTCAACTCATCAGGTAAGGGATCCTAACTAGTGTCTGCCAGTGATCACTAAAACCCTAACTGGAACATCGTACACACAAAGGGGTATCATGCAACAACCTGAATCTGGAAGAACCTTTCTAGAAGAGGATCAACATCCATGTAGTGTTGGTCACACTGATTCTTACTCTATTGAAGAAACGTTAGGAACCCGATCTGACATCCTCGATATCATATTTCTTAGATAACAGATCATTGCTCGAGTACAATAGATCACGACGATACCACAAACCCAACCTGGAAACTCACGGAAACATGCCATAGAAATCCAAAAGAAAAGATATCAATACCCAACTAGACATTCATCTCCAAGGCCTTAGTGGGGCTTCATCCCCTACTTGAACATCCTTGGTAAAGGATCAATACCCGCATAAATATTAGTCACACCGATTCTAAGAACTCCACCAGGGATATGTGAAGGGACGTGAGGACCATGCTGGGACTCTCAAGTTGAGATGTGCTCCAAGTGCTCTGAGTCTGTAGTCAAAGAAGACTGAGGAAACTCACTCCAGAAAGTGGAAATGTGAGCCATCTCCCTAGCATATTAGGGGGTACTACTCAACGAAATGTGAACCCTCTCCCTAACACAGTTGTGAAGTACCACTACACTACACGTACGCAAAGCAGTCGAAGAGGGGTCATCATCAGGTGAAGAGGACGTGATACTGAAAACCATCAAAGTGAAAGGACTAGGGGGACCCACTCAACCCAGCAAGTCGTAACACCGCCGTTCGAGACTAGGGGAAACCACACAAACCATCTAGTAGTAACATCTCCAATGACACAAGGGGGTCCCACACAACCCTATGGTTATCATCACTAACCCAAGTGACCCACACAACATCCCTAGCACATTGTGTCTCATAGGCCCAAACCATGTCCACCATCATCTTCTACACCGAAAAACATGCAGGATAAGCTATTTACTTTCCCAAAATGGACATTCATTGAAAATAGTACTATTTGCCACAACAAGCCTAAATGGGTCCTTGTGGGTCCCACACCTTGATCCTAGAACACATCAAATAGATCATTCCATTTCGATCCCCTTGAAAAAACACACAATATCAAATACTCATTCATCCAAAGAGGACACCAAATGAAAAAGTCACATTTCAATGCAAATTCCCAAACCAGACCTTCATGGGGCACACAAAATGATTTCAGTTTAAGAAAAAAAAAATCACACTTGAAACATTCATATTAATTTTTTGGTCTCAACTCTGTAGATAGAACACAAAATGGACCCCTATTTTTCATGTTACATGGGTTTAAACACCCCTAGACCAAAATAGTCGGTCCAACTCACAGGACCTTTATCGCACTGCCTTTTGGCCACCACCATGCCGCCATTAGAAACTGCTACCACCGCCATTGAAAACCACTTCTACACCATTTTATGGAGCCACACCTCACCATAATGTCTCTAGAAACCACAGTGTCACACCAGAATCTGATTTTGGACCTTCCATGGACCACCGGGAGCACTCTGGTGGTTGAAAAATAGATTCAAAAATTGTTTCGGGAAGCTCATAAACCAATATACATAGACTTGATGAAAAATAAATAAAAATGATTCAAAAAAGGGGGAAGGGATCAAATATAAAACTTCTTACCTCATAGAGAATCGTTGAAGCTTCGAGTCCCGATCCGTGCTCCGGAGCTGTTGTTGCACGATCGGGGAGTGTCCGACATCAAGATCGGAGCTCGATGGTGCTTTATTTTCTCGATTCTGGAAAACTTTTTGTCAATAAGAGAATGATGAGGGTCTGGTTTCTTCACCTTCACACCAAGGTGGATAAGGGATGTTGGTTTAATTTTATTAAACCAATATCCTCCATTTACAACCTTGCCTCGACTCACCTCTATGCAAAACCTCGACGTCGATAGAAATTATGTCGCTCCTAGGGTAAACATGGAATTCAGGACTCAAACATAGTCTCATAAATTCAATCCAAGACTCCATTTAGCATTTATTCAATATCCGACATCAAATTAAAATAATTTAATTTAATTATTTTAATGACGGTTACATCCCAAATAACTTTTTTCTACAGTAGGCCCACGCCCACAAAATTTATACCTCGCCTAGGGTGAAAGGCACACTTAGGACCCAAATGTGGCCTCATATTTCTGATCTGATCTACCGCTTGAAAGATAACCCATTTACCCCATGTAGATAGTATAAAAATAGTTAATATTTTTATAAAATTTATTTTGGGCACATCGAGCAACAGAATCGTACATCATCTCAACGCCTAGCTTTAGAATTATTCATAGAAATATCCCAATGTTTGATAGGGAAAAACCCAATTTCCTGCATCCTCCCAACCTTAAGGATTTCTTTCCTTGAAAAGTAAAATCCAAGGAACAAGGGGAAGGAAATGAACTCTCCATTGGGACTCCCATTCCTGCGAGCTCACCAATGGTTCTTTTGTTATGACCAACACGCACCTAGAAGCACCACAACACCAGCAACGAAATGGATGGTTAACAAACCTCAGATGTATCCAAACACCCCAATGAACACTCTGAACCCTTGATGAGATCCAACCAAACACAAGACCTCATCACCAAACAACCAGGGCCACCCACGTCAGTCTACAACCACCCCAAACGATCCCTAACAGACACTAATGAGCTTTGAATGATCTGTACCAACTCTAACAAGATTCCAAGGGGAAAAAAACCTCAGAACCACATCTCTCCCCATGACGTGTACCATCGCCAAACCATGGAAGGTTGACGTACTCCCCACCTTAAGTAAAATACATCTCAAAATCTCCCAATGGATATCCTTTCACGTGATACCTCACAACAAAAGCTCAAAATCTCACGAAAAATTCCTTTTCCAAAAGGAGAACAAACAACGTTTCCCAAGCGCACACACTGGGTCTTACAAGCCATTACAAAACCACCGCCAACACACAAAACTGACCTCGAACTCACAGGTCAAAGGAACTCATCCACTACACCTCAACACTATCCACTTTGGGTGACACTGACTCACCCACAAGGTTTTGGATCGCTCCTAAAGGGCGTGTCTTAGTGGGGGAACTGTTCATCCTTCATGTAACATTAAATCACCAACTAAAGACACCACAACCTCCTCGAGTATCCTACGTACAAGCTGACATCGAGAACACAAGGGTACCAAGGAACAACAAAGTCATACCCAGACACTTGCACAAGGTTTTACTGGGACCTCCAATACCAACATGCTACCAAGCCTTGTGTACAAAATTCAAAGGGACTCAGCCTCCACACATTGATAATATCTGCTTTGGGTGGCACTAACTCACCCACATAGTTTTAATCACATCACAAAAACATGTCTCAGTGGGGGAAGGATCCCTATTCCTTATGTAGTTGAAGCTATATAAAACAAAACCAACACCAACTAATTCATCCATGACTCGGTCTAAAAGGGTGCATCCACCCAAACCCATGAAGGTGGGTCCACACACTGCTCGACGGGTGGTGGCTCCACCAAATGTACAACCAAAGAAGAACCTACCTCGTGACCAGGACCCTACAAGGAAACCTCTCTACTCATTGAGTCATACACAAAACACATCTATGGAACCCTCAAATTATACCATCATGGAAACATCTTCAACAAATTCAAGATGCACTACATTCAAAGAGTATATATGGGGAGATGACTCAAGAAGGATAGGAAAAACCCAAAACCAAGTCTGATATGATACATGAACCATTATTCCCCTACGAACAGTCTCCTAATGTACCGAGTCATAAGGAAGGTTATCAGATCCTTGGTGTATGGATATGTCGGCCGCCTGTACAAACACTGGAGTCCCTAGCATGAAAGACAAACTTGAAATATCCTAACACTAATGTTATGCAACCCAAACTAAGATCATATCTGGACCAACTATTCTCTAAGGTCCCAAAGGTGGAACCTCCTCTGATACCACTCTGTCATAACCCAACCCAATAGGGCTCGAGCCATGACTCACCAATCCCTCTCCTATAGGTTAGGTGCTGGAATCCAGCACCAAGTAGGCTATCACATATAGGGAAGCCTTATCATAAAGTACTTGTACGCACTCACCCACATACATCTCTATAAAACAATGTAGAGATATAAAAAACTGAAAAGAAATCCATGCGTACATTTATCCCAAACTAGAGTACATAAGAAGAATGAAAAGAGAAAATATAGGGGCCATCAAAAGAAAACTGAAAAAGTGTACACCATATCTGAAGGAGGGGATCGATATCAAACACCTAAGGGTAAGATCCATGCCAAAGCTCCAGTAAAAACCATGTTCAGTCCAGCTACTATTCTATGCCTACTCTGGGTCCAACTGGGACTCTATCAAAGGATATGTGGTCTTCCCAAGACACAAAACATGTACAGGAAAATCCCGTGCATGGGTGAGTATAAGAATGCTCAATAGGTTCCCCAAAAACCCCAAACCAAAAGGGATTAACTTATAAGAATTATCTAACTCTACCGATCTTGAGGGAACCCAAATGAGAGAAAAGATCCATCTTGAGATCATCCTTTGCAATACCTGACATTTCATCTTGATGTCCCTAGAATGTCAACAAAACAACACATACCACATGGGCTCCTAGATGAAAACCCAGTTATACTTAGCTCCATCACTAAGTCTCATGGTCCCGTCCATAGACTATACAAAGTGAAAAACTCAAAGTTCCTATGCAACACTCATAATGGTCTCATGAGATACCAACCTCATAGATAATAACAAGATCCAAGCCATCCCTAATAGTTAAAAAAGAAAGGATAAATCGTTGACATCTCAAAGTCTATGAGCCAACCACAACATCCCAAATGGCACTCCACCGAGATATTCTACTTCAATGGTGAAACGAACGAATGGCACACTCAGTTAACCCTCATGTTATCGGTCCATAATGGAATTATCGATGGAGTGTGCCACAGAATAAGTCACCCGGAAACTAAACTACCTCCAACTTATCACACAGGGGACCCCACCCAATGTCTGTTGGGGGACACTAAAACACTAGCTAGAATACCATACACCAAAAGGGGTATCGTGTAACAATCCAAATTTGGAACAACCTACCTAGAAGAGGATCAATGCTAGTATAGTGTTGGTCACAATGATTCTAACACTGTGGAGGGAGTATCATGAACCTGATTTAACACCCTAGAGATCTTATCACTCGTAAGGGGGATAATCACCTGAGTACTATCAGTCATGATGATACCAAAAACCCCACCTGGTAACTCACAGAAACGGGCCACAAAAAGACGAAAGAACAGATATTGATATATATCTAGAGGATCAGCTCCCAAGGATCATTGGGGCTCCATCCCCTACTAGAACATCCAGGGTAGATGATCGATGCTCATGTAAATATTGGTCACACCAATTCCTAGAACTCCACGAGGGAAACATGAAGGGATGCGAGGATCACACCAGGCCTCTCAGGCCGATACGTTCTCTAGGTCCACTGAGTCTTTAGTCGAAGTGGACTGAGGAAAATCACTCCAAAAAGTGGAAACATGAGACCTCTCCCTAGCATAGTAGGGTAGAACCACGCCATAAAATGTGAACCCACTCCTTAACAAGGTAGGGGAGTACCAATATATGACACATACGTAAAGTAGCTGAAGAGGGGTCACAGTCTTGTGAATATGATGTGATACTAAAAACCCTTACAGCAAAATAACTAGGGGGATCCACTCAACCCATCTATTCATAAAGCCGCCATCCAGGGATAGGGGGAACCACTCAACCCAACTAGTAGTAACATCGCCAAAGAGACCAGGGGGTCCCACACAACCATGCTGGTTAATGTCACTAACCCAAGAGACCCACAGGACATATTTCACACACTATTTCTCTTAGTCCCAAACCATTTCCACCATCACGTTCTACAAAGAAAAACATGTAATATAGACTATTTTCTTTCCCAAAACAGACAACCGGTGAAAATTGAACTATTCAACATAACAAGCCCAAATGGGTCCTCATGGGGCCCAGGAAATTATCCTAGAATAGATCAAAAATAACATTCCATTGTGATCCCCATGAAAAAACACATGGGATCGATTACTCATTTGTTCAAAATGAACAACCGGTGAAAAGGTCACATTTCACCACAAACGCTCAATCTGGACCTTCATGGGGCCTACACCACTATTTCAATTTCAGCACTAGAAATCGGTCCTAAAACTTATGAATTAAATTTAGGGTCACAAATCCAGTGAAAATGTGTCAAAAAGTCATCGGACACAGTAGATACCTCTGATCCATGGTTCTCCAAATAATAATAATTATAATATTATAATTATTTTTGAATGTTTCGTGCCACAAAGCATTGATCCTGAAGCATAATGTTCCCAAAGTGGCCTCAAAAGGTCCTCCTTGATGGAAGGGTCACGTCACCATAGACGACACACAATGAGGACCCCCGGTTCACATGTTACAAGGGTTTAAACACCCCTGGACCAAACTAGTCGGTCCGTCCCGCCAGCCCTCCACCGTGCTCCCTTATGGCCATCACCGCACCACCACCAAAAACTGATGCCACTGTCAGAAATTGATACCACCATAAAAAACTATATTGTCTCCTCCCAATAGAGGCATGACTCTTAGAAACTTCACTATAAACCACCATGACTCACCAAATCCATTGTCAGACCTTCATCGGACCACCTAGAGCACTTCAGTGGTCCAAAAACCAATCCAAAAACTATTTCAGAAAGATCAAGACCTGATCTACACAGACTTGATGAAGAATAGAAGAAAAAAATAAAAAATAGGAAGATGGGTTCAAAACTCAAATCACCTAACTCATGGAGAATCTCTAAAGCTTCAAGGATATATCCACGCTCCGGAGCTGCTGTTGCACGATTTGGGAGAATCCTCCATCACGATCAGAGCTCGATGGTGCTTCATTTTCTAGATTCAGGCTGGTCGTTCATCATAAAGAGGAGGAGGAGGGGATGGTTCCATCACCTGAAAACCAGGGAGGAGATTTGATATTGCTCTAATTTTGTTAAACCAATATCCTCCATTTACAACTCATCCATGACTCGCCTCTCATGAAAAACTCGACACCAACAAAAATTATGTCGCACCTAGGGTAAACACAGTGTTCCAAAATGAACCGTAGTCTCATAAATTAAATCTGAGAGTCTGTTCATGATTTATTCGAGATTTAAAGTCAAAATAAAATAATTTTATTTAGTTTTTTTAATGATGATCACGTCCTGAATAACATTTTTCTTCAGCAGGCATGCGCCTGCAAAACATATACCCCACCTAGGGTAAATGTCATGCTTTGGATACAACTATGTCCTCAAATTTTTGATCCAAGATACTATATGAGAGATAAACCATTTCTACCTTTTTAATATTATAAGAATAGTTAATATGTTTATAAAATTTTGTCTAGGAACACCAAGGCATGAAATCGCATGTTATTTCAGTGCCTAGCTCTAGAATTAATCATAGGAATATTACAAGGTCTGACAGGGAAAAACTCGAGTGGATAAAATAATCATCTTCATGTCCTAGGTAAGGGAAAAATAATAAATAGGTGAGTTCTGATGCTTAGAAAGGGAAATAAATTCCCTAATATAAAGTAGAATAAGAGTGAGACATAAATATCATAATAAAATCCCAAAAGACATTAGTTGATAAAAATAATAATATTTAGAGTAACATATGTTCATAAAAATAATGATAATGAATAATAAAATATATAAAATGTCTCAACAACACATCTCAATAATCATATAACATGTGAGAATGAAATAAATGTGGATAATACATTAGAAGAAGAAATAATCATTAAAACATGGCATTTTATGGAAATGAAATACTTCTTTAAAATTGAGAATAACTCGATAAAAAAATTTAATGGGGAAAATGATTATCAAAGGAAAACCAGTGTAAGAAAACCCATTATACCCAATTTTATGAGAAATATCATTATGTCCATGCCTAAAAATGTGATCATACTTATCATTCCCATTATTGTGTGAATAAACTCATTATATCCATGTCTAACTATATCATGAGATATACAGTTTAACCAATTCATTAAAGGGAGATATATGACCCCACTCATCATCATCAATAATTATGGGTGCCACTAAAATTCAATCATCATCATATATTAAAAGACACATAAAAAAGAATGTGTTTCCTAAACATCCAAATTTAAATAACTCACTTCTCATAAATAACCCATAGAAATAAAATGGGTTTCATGAATCATAAAAATGTTATCAAATAAAATATTGAATTAAATCGTTCAACATCAAACAATTGGTTACCCAAAATAATCACATAATAAATGAATATATAAGGTAAAAATGAAACAAACCTACATTAGAGATTTATCATTTCAATATAATGAAAACCAATTCATGTAAAGAGCTTCTTGAAGACATTTAGTATTCAAAATTGTAAAAGTAATAGTTTAGAGTCTCCTTCCAAAAAGTATCCTTTGTTTTTTTAAAAATGAGAAATAAAATCCTTTCATGGAAATTTAATTAAATAATAAAATATTCTTCCCCGTAAATAAATATATGAAATCATTCAAAATGTAAATTCTTAGATAAATTAATCTCAATTAGATATTATATAACTCAGACAAAGGATTTTGAGTTATTATATTCCTTACCATTAACCCTGATTTCCATGGAAGTTATTTAACCTTCAATATCATAAACATAAACATATAAATTAAATATTTCATAACCTTATTCATATAGATTTACCTTGATACTCAATATTAATTACAATTCTATTCATTTATTATATTTTTGAATTCTCTATTCAACATTAGGTATTAATAATCAAGATTGTTTTGAACTAGGATCATAAAATCTATATTGATCTTCATTTTATCCAAAATATAATCAATTAAAAAAAATTAAGGGTTCCAAAATTTATGTTTTATAACATCCTGTAATGGTATAATTCTAATAAATTTTTTTTTTCATGTTTTGTGAAAATAAAAACAGTGATGAACGATTTTTGGACTATTTACCGATATCTATGAATTACCATATAATGATTATTAATTTTTTTTATTATAAAAAAAGACCAATATTTATGAGATATATTATTATATATATCATATATACTCATAAAATATAAACTCAAACTATTTTTTCTTGGAAGTGATGGAAAATGAAACACTTTTATTCCTCGAGGTGGTATTCTACGAAATGCAGGATTCTTACATATGTTTTTCTTAATGTAAAAGTGGTGGGTGGTTAATAATTGAACCATAATTATGATAACATAAAATTATAAATATATATTTATGTTATCAATTTATGATTTTGAAATGAAAATTAAGGAAGAATAAAATCATACTAATAAATGTAAATGGGAAAGAGAGGTTGAGATTATACACCACACTTCTTGGATTATCTCCATTGCAAAGGGGACTAAACCACCGAGGGGTGGAATTTTGAGAAAAAAAAATATATCCTTAAGTTTTATAATTATGTTGAAGATATTTTTTGGAAAATTTTCATCCAGTCATATTGGGGTTTTTTGTGAGTATAAGTGAGTAGAGGAGTTCCCCTTTAAAGTGTAAAGGAGTAGAATTTTTGTAAGTACCCAAAAATATCAATAATGGGAAGTCAATATTATGTAAAGTGGCTCCAAAATTAAGATATAATATATTTGAGAATAAATAAGGTCAATATACAGATCCACCACTTAATTAAAAACATTTTTAGTCATGTTCATACCTTTACCTCATATGTTACTCATTTTTACCATTTGGGTTTTCACAAGGGTAACTAGTTTTCTAATAGGAAATTTATCCTTCATGTCTAAAACTAAAATGTTTTTTATTATATAGTTTGAAACAAATGAATACAAATTTTTATATACATTTTTTAATTCAATTTTTAAAAGTTATAAAATTTAATTTTATAATTCTAAATCAGTAATGCATTAAAAATAAATTTTTGGAAAAATATAACTTAAATTATAAAATGTCAAATATGGGTTTATAAATTAAAACCAACATTTTTAAATTTATAAATTATATATTTTTTTAGAAAAATATTTCATAAATTTAAAATTCATACTTATATACTAATAATGTCACAAATTTCATCCAATTTTTAAAAATTGTATTTTAAACTATTCACGCAAAAACTATCTTTTTAAAAAAATACAAAAAATTCATCAACAGAAAATACAGCCATGATAAATCCAAAAATGGTGTGAATTTTTTAAAATTTTCAACCTAAAATTGATAATTATTTTAAAATAAAATCATAAAATATGGTGAAATACTAGTTTTTATAGGAAAACAAATTTTGTTATATTATCTTGTCTTCTTCCTATTACCCATAAATTACTAATAAAACTAGTTTTAGTGCATTAATTATATAAAAATAAATTATTCTTGAAAATAATTAAATTTTATAAAATAAATTTCATTAGTTTCTTAGTAGGACAAGTTGTGTCAATATTTATAGTGAAATTTGTTCTGTTTATATATATATATATTTATAATTATGTTACCATAGTTTATACTTTCTAATTCTAAAACTGGTTCAAAATGGTAAATATTTGTTTTATTTTTGTATTTCATGTAGAAAAATACATTGAAAATAATATTAATTTAAGGAGTAAAAAAATCACGTCTTTATAGAAAACAAGTTCTTGGAAACATGGTCTGCAAAATTAATCCACGGGTTTTATAAATCTATTCATAATATATAAATTGAAAATGTATTGAAAAATACAAGTTAGAATAATTCAAGACTGAATTATTAGTGGTATATAATTTTCCCATTGGATAATTTGTGGGAATAGGAATAGATAATTGAGGTTAAATATTTTCAAAATCTTAATTTCTAGTAAGTTATCTTATATTCCATGATATATACTAAAATTTGACATTACTAACGCATGATGCATGGTAGGTTAATACCAAACATATCCATGATAACTAAACCAACTTTTAGTTATAAATATCTAATGTTACATGAGAGAGGAAAACAAAAAGGGTTCATAATGTCTAGAGTAGTGGGAATACTAATGATCAAGGGAATTTAAAACTAGTTTTTATTTAGACTAATTCGATCAATCATCATGGAATGAAAAATGTAATATATAGGATAAACTTATTATAGTCAATTGGTCAGAATGGCCCAAAGGCCTTCATTTTTTATTATTTTTGATAATTCACCTTTAAAGGGGTGAGGTGGAACCCTTACAAGGCCCAAAGGCTTAGAGACAATTACATGAGTCATAGATCTTAGAGGGAATCACCCAGACAATAAACTTGGAACTTCTCCTTCCCTAGCATATGTCATAATATTAGCACTCCACCTTCGTAGGGCTAGTTGGCTAGTTGTCCTATGTATGGTTTCACAGGCCCAATACCAATGTCATAGCCATACCCTCTCGTTCTTCCAATTCTAGTTAGCTTTTCTCTAGTAAATGTGTCTGCCTTGATCCTCATCTAAAGCCTTGTCCCTTATAGTCTAACTGGTATATTTGTATCATGTGTCCTGAAGGCCTTGGGGTGGCCTTAAGGCCTTAAGGTGGCCCGAATTCCTTGAGAAACAACTAGCACGAAGGCCTTGGGTGGCCCAAAATCCTTACAGGACCCGAGAACCAAACCGGGGGCCTAGAGGCCCAGATGGATGAATAGTTCTAGATGCTACAGTACCAAACAATGCCTGCTACGGTGCCTACTATAGTACCCAAAAATATGTCTCCACCCATATTTGATCCCAGGTCTCTTGGATGCACTTGTTGAGTCCTCGCCAATCAGGTTGAGGCTCATGTGCTTATTATTATAGTCAATGGATTTTATATCCACAATAACCTAGTACATTAAAAATTCTGAGATAGCTTATGTATCAGTTTAGCAACATACCATTCTTATTTTGGATTATTACAATTGTAATAGTTTTATCATTATTATGATAATCTTTGACTATGGAATTAGTAAAAATTCTAACTTTTTACACGTTAAAAAAGGTGGATACTCTATGATGTCACTATTTTAGGGATTTTCTATTGAGGCTAGTGTTTTAGTAAACTAATACCCTATAAAGGAATATGTAAAAACAAAAAATATCCATGGAATGATGTGGTAGGGATAAAAACTATAGCCATATTTTTAAAATCATATATAACATGTGGTAACTAATGGATAAAAAAGTTGTTATCAGTTGGATCTGGTTAAAGTGGGAGTTTGTTTGAGTTAGTTCCCTAGAACCAACTAAATTATAATTTATATTTCCTATGTATTCATGAAATTAAATAAATATCTTATCATATATTTATTGTTATATTTCATAAAATTAATTTGATTATTTCATAGAGTATCTGTCGTAATGAAAAGTTCATATACATTTCTCTAGTATTATGAGAACCTTGATATGTAAGGATGATATTCTTAAACATATTCCTATAATTAGGATATAATAATATGATGAGACACATTGTTTTATAACTATTAGGTGTTTAATACCCATATGAGGAAGATATTTCATCTCACAAATATCTCACTTGGAAGTTTTCAATATAGGAGATTATGATGACAAACCTACCACTAGGAATTACACCAGATTATGAGTCATTGATATTCCAATTTGTACATATGTGTACTGATATGTAAAAAATATTAGTATTTTTATTATTATTATCATGTATCATGAATCATATAATTTGATATATTTACAAAAATCATGATGTCGTATGTTCATAGAGAAGTAGGATATGTTCGGAGCATCATGATTGATAAGTTATTAATAAATATCTCAAGAAAATATTTATTTGTTCCATATTAATAAAAGATTTAATTTCATTAATTTAATTGGATTGAATTTATCAACCTAAATTCCATGGACATGGTGTTGTGATGAGTTTATTTTATATAATAAAAAAAATTATGCACCAAACATATAGGTTGATGTCATTTGTGTAAAACCTACCTGATTAGATATGGTGAAAAGGTTAATATATTCCATATTAATAATTTGTATGTCGTTTTTATATTACTATAGTTACCGCTTCCTATTTTATTCCTTTATGTGTTCTTAGAAATTGATTTTTTAATTTATTCCTTCTCACCTAATGACACTAAGAAAAAATCTTAGAGGGTCACACACAAAGTGTTTTCTTTAGTCTTAGTTAAATATTATTTATATTTAATGATGGGAATAAATATTATTCCTTGGATAGAGAAGTGGAATTTATTTAGTATTTATTAGCAAAAAATATTAAACATTTATTTATTCACTGGTTAATTATATACTTATTTGAGTATTTAATATTTATTTATCTCTTTATATTTTCAAGGTAGTAAATAATTTAATTTATTATGTGAAAAATAAAATATATATTTTATTTAATATAATATGTATATAATATTTATTAATTTATTTAATTAATAGTATTTTTCACATTCATGTTCAATAATTCAATACATTCTATGGAGGAAAATCTACTCCAGTTATTGATCTGGTGGTAAATATTTATTTACCATATTGTAGATAATATATATCATTTCTCAGGTTAGAACACACCATAAAATAAAATTATAATATTAAATTTAATAAGGTTCATCAGGGAATTAATATATTATTAAGGTACATTGTGAAATTAATTAATATAAAACCCTAGAAATAAGCCTATAAAAATATGGTTATTTTATTCGATTGAAACTTAAATATTATGCACAACACCTATTATTCCTAGATAATTCTCTCCCAATGAGGAACTTATTTAGGGTTTTCTCTTAATATTGAGATAATATCCCCATCCCTCTACTTTCTCTCATGCTGGAGAGATCAAGAGATAATCCTTCTAGACTGAAGGTATTATGGTATAAATCAAGGGAGTGATGTGGGATGATTAGTATCACTGTGCTAGAACCCACAGTAGCATCGGTGGCATTTTTAGATCAAAGGTGCATGTGTGGATAACTAGTATAGTGGCTCTACATTAAGTCCTCATCAGCGTAATGAAAGTGAAACTGAATGGAACATGAAATATCAACACCTTCATAGAAGAAAGAAATCAAGACTAATTTATTTCATCTTACTATTAAATTAATTAGAAATTTAATTTCAAAAAATTCAATTCATGGTTTCTATATAATTTGAGAATATTCTTAAAAAAATATGTTATTAATAACATCCACCATTATGTACATTGATAATTTTTTGTTGAATAAAACAATTATTTGTTCAATAGCATAATATTTTTGTCCATTATCCCTAAAAACATTAACCATGGGTTATATAGAGAGTTTCTCATAGATCATTTTTTGGTTTACTATGAGTTATTTATTTTTGATATGGAAGTTGTATTGACCTTCTAAATCTTTAATTATTTTGAGTTTTATTATATTATTATGTTTTCATAATGACTTTATTTTATAAATTTATGGATGGTTTTTTTGGTTTCTCAAGTTGTTATTCTACTTCTTATACTTAGTTTGGAAATTTCTCTTATTTCACAATCAACTTATTTTATGCATGGTCACCCGATATAAGGATTGGTCATTATATAATTATAGGTGGAATATGTGTGAAGTTTTTTTGGTTTCCAATTGAGAAATAATTCCCACTTTTTCAGATTCATTACCTTGGAAAAAGTTGATATCCTAGGGTGATTAGGGACACACCTCAGGCCTTGTGGTAGCCAAGCGTGGGTGATGGGTTAGGTTATTTATTCAAATTCATTATAAGAAATATCTAAATTTTATTGAACCTTAGGGTAAAAACATCTAGGGAAGATGGAATAATGATATCATGGGTAATGATAACCTCATGGATGGAATTAGGTGGTATATTAATGATTTTGGAAAGATAAAATGATACATCATGGGGAGTTCTAGGAATGACATCAGCCATGTTATAGGATGATATGGGGGTAGTGACCGGAGGAGAGGATGGTGTTATAACTAAACTAAAAAATAAATCTTTGAAAGAAACCATGTCAGGGGAGGGACTTATAAGTGAAACATATTGATCAAGGAATCATTGGATCATAAGATACAAGGTAACACTACAACAACATTGAAAACCAAAAGCATCAGCCATACTCTTGGATACCTATCAAATAATCCACCATTTCTAGGAACATAGTGAGAATTACCTCAACTTTCATTGTTGAAGGGGGTATGAAAAAATTCCTATAAATATAGTGTAGGGTATCCTATTACTACTATGACCATGATCCTATGAATGATTTTCATGATAGTGACAAAGGGGGTAGTACATTGAATGGAATATCAATCCCCAATCTAAACTAACATACTCAAATTTTATATTTTATATAGTAATATAAATTAAATGTTTCCCACTACAGTGAATGGTTTAAAGCCATCAAAACTAGAATACTTTTCATGTATTTTAAAGAATTTCCCACCCATCAATGTTCTCATCCTCTTACTTCCCATATTTCTGAAAAGTGAAAATATAAGGATTAGAATATTGAAGTGTGATCCATCAAGGATAGAGTAAAGTATGTTTACCTCTAAATGATTAAAAAACCTTTGGTTTTATTTATAATGAATTTATTTTGGATAATTGGTATATACTCTACATTATAGAAAATCCTTATCATGAGATGGATCAATTATCAATCTTATATACTCCAAATAAGTAACAATGTGTTCTTAATATATTCCATATTTTCACCCAAATTTCATAAATGAAAAATTAAGTCGATTACATCTGAAGAATACACCTTCATGACCCAAAGTAATTTTGTTAGAAAAATATATCATGATTTTCATGTAAGTCTCTTCCATGACCTAAAAAATCTAATTCAAGTTATTATTTTGAAATTTTATAATGATAATAGGTATAAAACCTATAAAACTAATGAAATGTGGTTTTACTACTTTAATTTTCATATCGCTCTGGAAATATTACATGGTCTCTTTAGAACATGTAATTATAAAAATATATGTATTTGTAAGGAGAAAGGGGTTGAGATTTTGTGGGTTTAGTAGAATCTTCCCCTAGAGTGGATGGTGGTAAAGAGATATAGAGGTGCCTTGGATTGTGTGGGGAATATGATGAGGGTTATTGATGATCATGGTAGAAGGTTTGATGTTTGGTTTGAGGAAATTCGTTGAAGGCTTACCTTCAAGCATAAAATGACAATGAGATTTTTTGGGAATTGAGAGGAATGAGGAATCACCTTCCTTTCACTATGAGATGCACTTAGATATATTTATATAAGGAGGTTCTGATCTATTGCCCCATAGAGATGATAATAATGAGGTTTAGATTTGGAAAGGTGAATGAAGGGTGTAGTTTAAAATGGAAATAATGGAGGATAAGTTGGAATGATGTGGCGATGTTCATAATGGGGGATAGGGTTATTTTTTGTGATTAATCTTGATTAGATATGGGATTTAGACATAGTTCTAAATAGGAAACTAGGGGGAATCATAGTTGAGAGGTGACGATCATGTGGAGAACAAAGAGTTTAATAGGATTTAGGGTTAAATATTACAATAATACCCACTCCTTGGATTTAAAATATTTTAAAATTTTTGGGTTCATTATGACATGTCAATAAATGAAAATCTGTATGGTCATCATTTGGGATCTAGGAAACAGTTAGGTGAAAAAACCTCTATGAAGGGGGTTTGGTCATGTTCATTATGATAAAGTATATATCACATTCCTAATTTATTTGTTATGGTATCTAATTGAAATGTATGAAATGGGGATCATCCATGGAATAGGGAAAGTGAGGTTTGGGCATAGTGGATGGTTGGGTTTTGATATTGAATTTTGGGGAAAGGGGGTTTTATCATGTCCAAGTGTCCATGATATTTTTGTTTCAAGGATTTCAACTGAAATGGGTTGTTGGTATTGACTATAACATAATAGTGGTTGTAGTTCCTTGGGAAAATTCAACCACTTCATTTAATTTTGGATATGGATGTTTTAGGGTTGTTTTAATTTTAGTTTTTTTAATTTATAAAGAATGATAAATAGTTTTTTAGCTACAAGCAGTATTCAAAATGGATGAGGTTGGATTATTGGTCTTGAAATGGGAATGTGGGTGTTAAATAGTGATTATGGATGTCCATGGTATGAGTTTTAATTACATTATAATTACAGTATGAAATGGCTTAGAAAACATGTCAATCACACTATAGTGGTGTAAAATATAAGTGAACAGGATAATATATGATAACCACAACATTGGAGACATTGTATTCGGTTTATTTTTTATAATACATGGTTATTCATATTTAAGTCTTAGTATTTTAGGGTATCACTCTTTGTTTTAGGGATGGTGAAATAGGTTGTTATAAAATGGGGGTATGGTTATTATTTTGGTGGGTTAAAGGGAAAACATATAGGTAAACCATGGTTGTTATTTCTATAGTCCATGGTTTAGGATTGAGGTTTTTAAATGGAAATGGATTCATAGGTCCACCACTAAAAACAAATCCTATTATGGGGATTTTAAAGAAGAAATGTTTTAGAAAAATTAAAAGAGCAGTGTTGGGTATGGGAATTTCTATTCTCTAAAGGAATTCCTTTTGGGCCATGATGTGATCATGAGTTCACTATGTCCTGGTGATCTCCTTCACATTACATTTTTTATTCTACCTCACTGTGTACAACCTCTTTATAGTTCCACCAATTCTTCTATAAATTTATATCAATTGAATGTTCATTTGGGTATCTTTTCACATGGGTTTTCAAAGAATGTTTTAAAAAATAATTCATAAATTACAGTGTAAAAACCCTAAAAAATTACTAAAAATGAAAAAAGCGAGTATTAAATGCGTTTCTAGGTTTCCTCCTAGTCAAGACATCATTTACAGTTCAAATGTGATAGTTTTATAGACACTGGAACGTATTTAATTTATATTTTGTTTTATTTTATATTTCTTGTATTTTTTGAGATATGGGGACATAAAATGGGATATTTTCTATGAAAACCTTGGCACACAGTTAGAAACAGATTAGTACTAACCGTGTAGCTAACCATGCAATAGGGATTGGAGGGGGAGGTACTATTTTACAGGGTCTCGGCACTATTTTTCCAACAAAACAAAACCTTCCATGAAATTTTTTTAATCAAGAAAGTGAATATGGGTGACCCATATGGTTTGAATATGGTTTCTCAAACCATGTGGCTTTCCCAGTTTTGTAAAAAAATGACAAATACCTTTATACTACTCTAAAATTTTAACACCACACCCCATAGTTTTTCATCCCTCATGAAACTCAAGCCCTCCTTGAACCATTTCCTCCATCCCCAATATATTTTTGTGTTCTCCCATGATGTTTTGGTGTATTCCTACAAGTTTACTCTTTATTTCCCCTTGATTGCTTCTTTCTCTATCCCATTAATCACATGTTCTTCCATTACTTTCACATCATTCAAACCCTAAAAACCATAGAGGTATGAACCTAGGGTTTAATTTTTGGTTTTTATGAATTTTTAGGATATTTATATTGATGGAGGTCCACATTCTTACCATTTAGTGATATTTTACATAGGCTATGACATTCGATAATTTTTTGGAGGAGTTGTGTTATATTCATAATTTTCATTTGGATTAGCGTTCTTCCAAAGGTTTCCTTTGGTTTTGTTGATTTATTATTCTTGGATTGATTTGGTCAATGGATTTTATACAGGGTTTATTATTGTTCTTGTATTGTGTTGTAAAACTAGAGATTAATTCAGTATTCCCTTTTTGAAAAAAAATCTTATTCCCACCTCAGGTTTGATAAAATGTATTCATGAAAACACTTGTATTCAATTGTGATTTTAATGAGATTTAGATAGGGAATTTTGGTGGAAACATTTTTGTTTAGTCATGGTATTTTTTATGTGATTTATTTAGTTATGGGTGCACATGGGGGACCTTTGGGTTTTGCATCATATGATGGGAGATTCCCTATATATAGGCATGAGTTAGTTCAGGGAATTTTGGGTGAACTCGAGAGGCTGGGTTTTAATAATTGTTTACATTCACATAGGATATCTAGTGTTCTATGAGTAAGTCCTAGACACCATCATCTTATAAGATAGATCTCCCTCATATTAAATATCCACTCTTATCATTTTATAGCATTTTTTTCTATGATCCACATTTATTAATCGACTATGATCATATTGGTTATCTATTTCTTCCCGCTATTGTTTTCTATTATTTCACACCTCATGTTATTAATCTTTAAGGATTTAATTTCTAAAATCAATGTATTTATGAATTTTTTTCTCAAATAAATTGTTTTTAAAACATTATTTTCAAACTAGAACTATTTTTTTCATTGTGAAAATTAAAATTATATTTTTTATGGTATCCTACTAGGATTTTCCTCACACACTACATATTATATTGGGAATACAAAAACTTGATTATATATGATATATATAAATATAGGGGATATTTATATCATAATAATGATTATTTATACTTATATTGTCATTAGTGATATGGGTTGTTGGTGGACAAGGGCCACATAGAGTTAGCTTGGTCTGAAATTTTGAAATTTTCCATATTGTTTTAATTTAGGATTTTAGTTGTGTATTTTCTAATTCATCCTAGTAAATATTTTCACTCACATTATTATTTTCATGATATTGGTTTCCTTATTTAGTTCCATATTTCCATCTAGTTTTGGTTTACAGTTATCTTATTGTTTCTTGTACTCTTATTGGAATGATTTATATGGTTGTACTTATTTATTTGTTGTCATGGAAATTAAAAATATTAATGGTTCATGTCAGACTTTTTGGGGTAAATTTGTTTCAAATAAGTTACCATTAACACCCTGGAACTAGACTCAAGCCTTTAGATATCGGTAAAATTCCTCAGGCCTTATGGTAGGCCAAACCAGGTAATGTGGAAGGTTTAACCTAGTTGGTTGATTGTAAAATGATATCTGAGCACCCTCTTGATATTTGGGAAGTATGGTAGTAAGGAGTAGGACTATTGGAACTCAAGTGATGGTGTAGGGGATTTTCCAAACAAAAAATCTTCATTATAGACCTCATGTTATCAGGATGGTTGGGGTGTTTTTTTGGATTGATTTTTTTTTTATTTTTTATTTTATGGATTTTGATAAGGTTTAATTATATTGTGTGATTTTGGATGATTAAACATAATATTTTATTGATGTTATTTTTATATAGACTACCTATTAATCATATTATTTTATTTTATGTTTTTAAATCATGCCTCCCAGAAAGAACCTATAATAATTATAAGGATGGATCTTTATAGAATAATTTATTGTCCACCCCTTCCATGGACTCTCATTTCATTGAATCAGTGATCAAAACAATTACGTATCTTGGTTGGATTATTGTAGCAGGGGAAGTATCATCTCTGGATCATGCCTAGAAGTTAACCAAGTAGAACCAACCAATGTTCTGGGGTTACAAGAGTCCTCAATAACTAGAATAATGGTGTGGAAAGTTTGATCATATCTTTTTATTTCTCTAAACTCATGAGACATATATGGTGTGATTTATGGATTATATGTTTTAAGGGATAAGACTAAGATCGTGATAATCAGTTGTGTCAGCTAAAATTAATGATTATCATACATGGATTGGGTTCAAGTAGATGTTTACCTATTAGTTTTTACTATATTACTTATGGGTGACTAAGTCTATGGTGTTTTTGACATTATAGTGGGGTTCCCAATCCATGATAGAATACCCTACTTGATTTACTAAGATTTATTTTTATTCACCCAAGATCCTTGAAAAGAACGACATGAAGGTTATCCATTTAGTAGATTGGATTGAAGATGTAAATAGGGTCCATGATCATTCTTTATGCTTGAAAACCTCATCTAAATTAGTTTAACAGTGGATATTGTAGGGTTGTCTAGTATGATTTATACCCATTCTACTATGAGTGGGGTCAGATTTATTCTTCATGGAAATAGAGAATGTGTGAGGAGTCACAAATTGGTAGTAGTGGGAGTGTACAACACCCATATAAACCTATTATAATGACTTCAACAAGATTAATTTGAGTTTTCTGTTATATGTAAAAAATGTTAGGCATAACAAAAAGTATTTCCCAGAATCTATGAGGACCGACCACCTATGTGGATGTATGGGACATATCTAATGTTATTTTAGGTAATATCCTAACTATTTTAAAGTGGTTTACACTCATTACAAGTGTTCCCAAGTATATACATATCTGTCTAAAGGGATTAGATCTCATTCTAGGTGAAAGGGGACTCTCATTGCACTATGAAAACTCATAGTGCAACAAAATCAGGGTGCTTTTATGTTGTAGTGTATGATATATAGGTGTTAATGGTGATATCAGTTATCATAAAAGGTACACTATTTATTACTTCACCTTGACTGTAGATTTATTTGACATAGTAAAATCACATTTATTCATATCATCTAAGTTTAGTGATTCATGAGAGCTATGATTTGATTTGATGTTGCATGTCATGGATATCTCGACTCCATTTAGAAAAAGTAGAAAGTAAGAATTTATCTTCTATGAGTACTATGTGAACATAACCAATGTTAGTGTAATTTGAGATTTCATAATATTGGATCTAAAATTATTTGACCTTATCTTTAGTATAGACTAGATGGTGAGTGTTAAGACTTAGATCAACTCTCACCACCAAAAGATGTTTGCCATCTCTTCTTCTGGTAACACTCTAGTATTTTAGGGAGAGTGGGACTCATGTTTAGGTATAGTAGTACTAATTTTTCCTATGGTGGGGTAACTATCATCATAGTTTTGGGCCTACTTCTTTATTTCCTTGAATAGGGTTATGGTGTCCATCTTATATTGGCGGTGGACAAGTACCTTGAGGCCCTCCATGGGGAATTTATGGGTTTTCACTCTACTTGTATGTATAGTTCACCATTTTCCTACTCCCTGGGATAAGACCCATATACTTTACATCCTAAAAAATGGTTCCTACTATGATGAGGTATTCAAAGGTCCATTAAGATGACCTATAGGGAAAAAGGTCCATTTTCCCAAGTGTGTCACTGTGTTAATTTCTAGTACTCTTCATAAATAAGTCATATGGGAGATTTTTTCATTTAAATGACTATAAACATCTCAATTATGTGACGATTAGGAATAAATATATTTTTCCTCGTATGAATTTTTTATTTAGAATAGGGGTGCCTATTTTTTCAAATAATTACCTATGTTTGGGGTATCACTAATTCGGGGTGGGGGAGATGGAAATTCATAACACCACATTCTAAATCCAATATGGTAATTTGGAATACATAATAATATTGTCCATTATACGTATTTCCCATACATTCTTTATGGCCATGATGAATTGGTTTTTTTATCATAATCTTGGCTCATTCTGGATAGTATTTATTTAAGAATTATTGGTTCACTCCAAGGTGAAGGAGGAACATGAGGTCTATTTATATGTTTTTTTGAGACCATGAAGGACCGCTGCCTATATGTAATTTTATACTAGTTAAATTTTTGGATATTATTGGTGAAATTACTGGATAATTTGGTATTTAAAAATGTATTTTAGTAGACCCAGATAATATCTAGGCTTTGATATTAAGGGAGAGATAGAATAATTCGTGAGATTCATATTTCATGATCTTAGTATGATATTATAGGTTCTTTGTGAAGGAATTATACATGATAGAATTTTATTTGGATAATTGGACCTGGAGAGGTGTGAATTTAGAATAATGTGGAAAATATCATGAGGAATTTAAGTATTTGAATGTTGGGATAACTTTATCACCTATTTATATCTTCTCATGGATAGGAATGGGGACCATTTTATATTGTGATTGTTCAGTTATGTGATTGTCGTGTGTATTGATCTAGGATAACCATTTGTTGTCCCATGGATCCCATAAGTTTTTATATCATGAAAATAAATATCTCACTCATGATCTTTAATTGGTAGTAGTGATGCATGCTCTAAAAACCCGATACCACACCATATTCATGGAGAATTTCATAGTGTATTCAAACCATAAAAGAATCAAGTACATAGTTACCCAACAATATGTGAATATCATATAAATTTGGTGGTTATATTAAATTCATAATATAGAAATTGGGTTTTCATAAAGTCTTGGAAAGGATAACATAGTGGTAGAATAACTGACTAGGAATTATTAACACAATGGAAGAATGTTTCCTAATGATCTTATTTACTAGGCTTCATCTGGAAATGAAAGAAAAGTGTGATCGAGTTTTTTCTCTCTCTTTCAGATTTCATTCTCTCTTGATGAAGAAAATCAACTTGAGAAGGAATAATACCCATAATATCATTTTATTATAGATATCTTAAATAGTGGGGATACCACAAGCATTTTGTCTCGAACTCTTAATTGTATCCTCAATTTTAAAAAGAGGTTGGTAGTTCAATTAGATTTGAGGTAGAAGATAATTCATAGTAGTCACCACTCTAGATAAACCATTCATATGGAGTATAATAATATTTTATATAAACTAAAATGATGATATTGGTGTCTTGGGATGAAATGACCAGTTTTAGACTCTTTATCTTGATACCTCACTTATTTGAGAGTCAAAACTGAGCACTATAAGTTGGTCAGGTTTTTAAAGAATCCTCCAATAATTGAGTGAAAATGGGAAGATATAATGATGGATTTCATTATTGGATTTCAATTTCCTCTTAATTGGAAGTATTATACACTGGTAAATTGGGTGATTATTGAAATTATCCCATTTCATTGCTTTTAAGGAGTTGAAAAAGGTAGAGGATCTTGGATTCCATTATGTAAAATAAGTTGTTTAGATTTATGGTTTGCCTTCAAAGATTAATTTTAATCAATAACCACTATTAAAGTCATATTTATAGAATTGATTTCAAGAATTAGTGGTCTCTTAGTAGAAAATGATCATATCCTACCACCCAACACCAGATAGCCAAATAGATCTGGTTATCTAGATTCTATAGGATATAATTCAATATTGTGTTCTTGACTTCAATGGAACATAGTAGAAGTATTTTTCATTGGTTCATTTTTTCAATAATAGTAGTTATGAATCCTTTATAAATAATTATCCCTTCAAATACCTATAAAATTTAATTTTTTCCTCCTTGCTATATTAGACAGTGGTATATGAGCATGCATTGTTGGGACTAAGTATCATCTTGGAAATATGGGAAAGGCTCATTTGACTTGATAAAGATTGGATATGAATCAAAGTATCCTGAAATATTATTCTAGATAGATCTATCTCTATCTAGTGTTTGATGTAGGGGATTGATTGTGTATTAAGTTTCTCTATGGTTTGGGAACTTTCAATTGGGAAAGTAGTATAATTTTACATCGCATTATGTTGGGACTTTAGAGATCTTGGGGAATCGGAATCTAGCATTCAATCTTTCCTTTCCTTCATCGATATCATTGATTCCTAATTTATTCAATGACTAAATTCTAAAAATGTACCATCCAGACCAATCCCACATGGTAGAATGTGATGGTTTTCATTTAGTGCTCCACACCACTGTGACCAAGCTCTCTTTTCCTATTTTGGATCACTAATTCAATTTACAATGCGGTAAAAAAATTCATTTAATTTATGTGTTGTGGAATTATGTATGGGATAACTATAAGAATAGGGAATTAGAGGCCTTAATAAGAGAGAGGTGGCCTTATATTTTTGTGGAAACTGAGACTTGTGGATTTTTAGGGGAAAAAAGTGGCATAGTGGGGAGAATTATGACACCCTTCATGTCAATAGCATGTATTTAATTTATATTTTCATTTCGTTTTATGTATTTTTGTATTTTTTAGAGTTGGAGATGAAAATTTGACATTTGGAGAAAGCATACCTTAGAACATGGTTAACACACATATACTAATAACAGTGTGGCTAACCATGTGATAGGGAGTGGAGCAGTACATTGTTGTTTTTAATGGACTATAGAAGGTTTGTACAAAAAGGAATGACCTTCTAGAAAACCATGTCACTTAATAATTTTGATATGGGTGACCAACACTATTTTCTCATGGTTGGGAAAACCATGCAGTTTTCCATGTTTTTTAAAAAATGTAAAATTCCCCTTATATACCTCTCAATTTTTAACTCCCTTCCACTCATTTTTCTTCCCTCAGATGACTCATGTACTCTCCCAATCATGGAATCCCTCCACCTTAAATTTTGGTGTTATCCATTAACTTTTTGGTTGATTCCATCAATATTAGTCTTGATTTTCCATTGATTTCTTCCTTCTCCATCTCTCTAATCACTACTAAAAACTACTTTTATCTAGTATTGGGTCTTTAACAGCACTAGATAAAAGTTCTTTTAAAGACCCCCTCTATTAGCACTAAAAAATCATTGTTAAAGGGGGTCTTTAACAACACTTCTTTTTATCACTATTAAATTGGGTCCTTAACTATGCTAAAAAGAACTGACAAGGGGGTCTTATTAGTGTTTTTTGAGAATCAAAAAAAAAGACCCACCCCCTTTATCAGCACTTTTTAGTGGCACTAATAATTTTATAATTCAAAAAAAAATATTTCCTTAGAAATTATATAAAAATATATAAGTATATTGATATTGATAAAAATATAATATATATTTTTTAAAATATGTTCTAGATAATGTAAATAGGCATTTACACTTAATATATATAAGATATTTATTGAAAATGAATTATAAAATAATTTTAAAAAAAATAATTAATTTTTTTTATTATTACCGATTAATAGTCATTTAATATCAATTTGAAGATAAAAAATAAAAAATGTAATAAAATATCTAAAATTATTTGAAAATATAACTCGAACTTCAAAAGGCCATAACTTTTGATCTGGATCTCTATTTGGGATTTTCCACATATCAAATCAAAGCCCGTGATGAGCTATACATCCTTGGTGATACATGTAATCCTATGTCAAATTTTTCAAGGACAAAAAATGACCATATGTCCTCAGAAACATATTTTTTAGTCAAGGTACCCCAATGTTTTACCCATCGATGGATCTTCAGCCCCATTTATGGTGTCCATATTGCAATTTTTAGTGTAGATTGAATTTATTCTCAAGGATTAAGTTCATATTGATAATTTGGTTTTAAAATTTTATCATTTTTCACAATTGAATTTTATTTATAATTAAATATATGCATGTTTTATTATATTTTATTATAATAAATTAGTCATATAAATACATATATCAATATATTTACGTAAAAATTTATATTTTAATATATGTAAGTCAATAGATATTCTAAAAATGAATTTAAAATAATAACTAACCATTTTTAACATTATCAAAATATATTTATATTTTTTATATATATACCGATATCTGTGTATTAATAAAGAGATATATATTTATAATATAATATAGTATATATAAATTAATATAATATTTAATATATTAAAATAAATATAATTATATATATATATCACACACACACATATTGTATAAATGTATTTCAAAATAATTTTATAAATATAGGAATAAAAAATATATATGTAAATATATATATAAACAAAAATATCATTAAACAGACAAAAAAGCAACACGGTGTAGTGGTAAAGGCATTCAATATTTGAAGGAGAGGTGTAGAGTTATAATATAGGTAGGTGATCATGAGGCTGTAAATTAGAAAAGCACTAATAAAATGGTTGGTGGGGTAAAAATTACTAAAAAGGTGGTGGGAGCACTATTAATAGTGTCTTGGAAGCACTGATAAAGGGTTCGGGATCATGGACATCTGGGAAAAAAATTACCCCCTTTAATAGTGATACCTTTATTAGTTATAAAAATCATTGTTAAAGGCCCCATTTAACTATGCTAAAAAATAATTGTTAAAAGGTCCCATTACCCCTGCTTTTTTAGCACTGAAAACAGAATTGGGCTTTTAACCACGCTCTGATTAGCAGTGATTTTTAGAGCTGATAAAGTCCTATTCTAGAATTGTTAAAGACCTATTTTTTAGTAGTGAATATGTTGTTCTTATTTTTATATATCATCCATATAACCCTAAAGAACATGGATGTATAAACCTATGGTTTAGGTGGTATTTTTTTGTTATTTTCTTTCATATTTGGGTTATTGAGGATACAACTTCTTTACATCTAGTGATCTATAGGGAAGGTGACCACGTTCCATCATTTTTGAGGTATGTGTTTCTAAATATCCATACTTTTCCTTAGGATTAACTTTTTTATTGTGTTTTACATTAGATTTATTAATTTATTGTTCTTGTATTGATTTGGTTAAGGGTCCTTAAACAAGTGTTATTTTTGTTCATGGATTGTTCTAAAAAATTAGAGATTCTTTTTGTTTCCCAGTTTTTGAAAACTAGTCTTATGCCCACCTAGAATTTGATAAAATGGATTTAAGAAAACTATTGTCTTAAAATGGGATTTAAAAAATAATTTTAAAGTTAGTTTTATTGGAATCATGTTTCTTGATTATGTACTTTTTTATAAAGTACTATGTTTTGGACCAGATTGAAAATTTTAAAGGAGTTTGAACTTTTCATTTGTTAGATCGGGTGAATATTAAACTGAGATTATGAACATAAATCTAATAATTGGAATCCCTAATAGTGATGTTTTTATATGGGATTTAAGGCCTAATAGATGTATCAAGGGATTATATGAGTGTCATAATCCCATATCTCTGAAATCATAGTTTCAGGAGAAAAAGATGGTGGCGCATGATTGGTATGTGGTTAGTACTAAATATGTAGCTCAAATAGTTTAGCTGGTTTATATTTGGATATAGTTTGATGAAATCGAGCTGAATTGCATGGAAAATTGTGTGACATTGTGCCTTTCAATTATAGATAAATCACATGGGTTAGGCATGGTTTGATAAAACTTTGTGCCTATCTCATATGGTTAGTTCCACTTAACCAGTACTCGCACATTATTAGGCACATGGTTTGAAAACTCTACATCCAAACTTTGTGCCCTGTTAAAATAGATGAAATTTTGATTTCTACCCTACCTACATTAATAACTCCTCCTCCTTATTCTTTCCCATTATATTCATAGCACTCCCCTTTGGGCATGGGAGTTCTCCATTTCCTTTTTTTCTAGGCAAGGAGTTATTTCCTCTGTTCCAACTCAGAATTGGATGTCATCGAATGCATTGGATATTCATCATTAATTTATTCAATAAACTTCCTTATTTTATTCCTTTATCTCACCATATTTATAACTATATTCATTTAAGATAACTAACCCTATTTATATAGTTTTTTTCTATTCTTATGAATTCCCCCATTTTTTCTTAAATCAATGCATGATAATGGATTTGTGAAGTGTCTTAATAATGAGGTAGGTGGTCAATGGATTTTCCCATAAATTCAAGACTAATTTATTATCACTCCATTATGCCATGTGTTTGATTTTCTATGAATCACTTCCAAAATGTGAAATTAATTATTCTAATGTTGACATCTAAAATTAGTTAACCCTTGTGAATCTAATTTCATCACTATAGGTAGTATACCTCGACTCAAACCACCCCTTTTTCAGTGTGTTTCTTATATTTTTTCGACCTCTACACCTTGAATATGAAATTAAAACACCCTTATAGGAATTATATTTTAAATTCCTATGAATATAATGAAATTCTTAATATTTTATCACCTTTTTAGGGGTATTTAATTATCCATCATGAAAGAAATGTTTAAATTTAATTAACTAAAATGGTTTGATAACCACACGCCTATTATCATGATAAAACCCTCTATGAGGTGTCTTGTCTTATCTAATTAAAAGGAGAAATAAAATCAGGAGATATAAATTGTAATATTGAATGTCCATGTACATGGACTTATCTACTATCCATTCTTGGAAAATATTGAATGATTAAGATGATTTTTATTTTTTGAATCAATAAATCTATGAGATGATGCTTAAATATTAAATTCACATTCCCTTTTATATTATTATTTGTAATACTTGAGCATGGAATCCATTTTTAATTGTGATAATCAGGAAAGACATCCCCTATTAATTGTGATACTCATTAATGTAATTCTATATTATTTTTGATACTTGAACATAGCATGCCTTATAAATTGTGACACTCAAGCTTGGAGTCCCCTATTATTTTTTATAATCGGGCATGTCATCCCTTAATAATTGTGATACTCGGGCATGGAATCCCTTATAAATTGTGATACTCAGGTATAGAGTCCATTATTTTTTTCATACATAGGAACTATGTCCCTTATAAATTGTGATACATGGTAATGGAAACCGTTACTCAAAATATGTTACTCTTATGATTATGCTCGGATGCCTAACTTATACCTCAGGTCCTTGTTATTATTACATGTATATTTATGTCTATATATATTATTATGCATATAGTACATATATATTAACACACACACATATTTATATATATATATATAAACATACATATACCTATATTAATGTAAAAATATCATTATAGATATTTTTCCTTGGGATAAGGTAGCTACTATCATCCAGGATTAATTTGGGGAACCCGAGACTGACTTGTTTACACTTATTTATTTGAATTTTTTTTATTTACATATACACTTATATATTTTATATTCAAATAATAGATAAAATCACACAACATTAGTGGTGTCGAAATGAGTTTATCTCACTCCCTCTTCAGATCATTATTTGGTACCCAAACAGACCTCATGGTTATAGGTGCAAGTCATGGATAATGCTTGTTCTGTTACTCTTGTATATGGGATCTTAGGAGAACAATACTAAACTAGATCATTGGATTATCATAGAGATATTCATTAGGGCTTCTATTCTTTTGATTTTAAATTTCTGATTTATTTCATGTTATATTTCTTCTTATTATATATTGTATCATCACATGGACAATTATGGTGGTATTATTTGGAATTTATAGGTTATTTGATTTATTTATACTGCCTTTCATTTGTCCTTATTCCACTATTGATTTATTTATTATGTATTTTTGAGTCACTTTAATCATGAGGTTATAGTCTCCCAACCTAACCATCATTATACCTTCGCTACTAGTCAATATCCTCTAGGGTACTTGGTAGCGCGCTTGAGTCCATTTGACCAAAGAGATATGGGCACCAAATTAGTGGCTTCTGAGTAGGATATTAAAATGTGGTATCATATCCCTTTAGGTTCATTTGTATTAATTTTTTATACTGGTAGAAAAGATATTAGTAATATGCCATCACATGGTAAATAGTTGTGTCTGGGAGTGATCAACCCTTGAATAGGGAAAAGACTAAGTTCCCAAGGATGGAATTTTTGTATGTGTTGTATATTATTATATTTTATTATTATTTCACCTTGAGTGATTTATGTGCATTCTAATACTTACTAATTTATGGTATTTTACCCTTCATTTGATATGGAAAATAATTATTTTTAGATGCATTATTTTAGTCCCATGTTGATTCAGATTAAATGCATATGATATGCCAAGTATGATGTATTTCTTGATTGTTTTATTTTTATTAGATGTTCTTTATGTGATTATTCAGAATTCTTGTCTTTACACCATGCTTTTTTGATTATTTAGAATTAAAAGTTTAATACCATGATTGGTTAATTTCTTTCATTTCATGATATTGTTTCCTTTATAAATAGAATATTTGTATGATTATTTCCACGTGTACAAGTATTATTGCTCTGTGATATAATGCCTTGTTATAGTTATGATATCATAGTTTTCTAAAGGGTCTTCATCAACCTAAATGTTGTTTTCCCATATAGTTTTATGGGGAACCATAATTAAGAAATTATAGAAAGTTTGAACCATGGACTATCGGTTACATTGGATGAAACGTTTATGGTTGTGATTAAATGGGTTCCAAGAAAAAATTACAATGTGTATAGGACTTTATAAATTGGTAAAGGTATCCCATATAATCAAAGAATCTCATATGAGGTTGTTATATTCTGAAACTAAAGGAAAAGAACATATTTTAGTAACATGAGTTAAAATTGTAACATATAAAGGGTAGTACCTTCATAACATGGGAGTGGTAATTCATCTAAATAAACCATGATATATTTATAAAGGTGAAATTAAAATTACTATGAATATGTGTGTTTAAAATGATGTTGTAAATTGTAAATTTTAAATGATTGTATCTCTGTAACTTGGGAATGAAAACCCATATAAATGAATCCCTAAATCTACAAATAGACCCAGTTATGTTAGTTGGGAAATGTTTATTTTTAGATAATTATTAAATTAACAACTGTACCAATGTAGGTTTTTTTGTGGAAGGTTATTGATGAGATAAACTCATTAAGGGTGTGTTGAATCTTGAATGAAATAACTATAATTGGTTTCCTGTTAGATTATCTCAGATTGCTATAACGGGCCCACATAGGTCACATTTATCCTTATATGCCTTGGTAAACAACCCCATGGGGTGTGATTATGCTAAAAAGGATAGTTATTTAATGATTTATTATCCACTTATATAGTGTTATGTATAAATTTATAATGGAATATTATTGAACGAGATCTTCTAAATTGATAAATATCCATTTATCTACTTTTTACTTTTATAATTATAAGGATCTAGTGAATTAAAATTAAAGCTTCAAACTAAATGTTGTTTTCCACTATAGATTTTGAGTGAATGTTTCTTTTTCTAACCATGATATTAGGATTTTATCGATAAATAAAATGGATAAAAATAATTTATGAGATAATGTTTACTATTTATGGTAGTTTTTCATCTAGATAAATAATGCTTGAAAGGAAGTTCGGTATAACTTGCATGTGTTCCTTTTGACATTGGATAAATAATTTACCAAGAATGTTTTCCATTATAACTATTACATTCACTTTTTATGTAAATGTTATTTAAAAAAGGTTATATTAAATGTGAACTGATGTGATTGATTAAAAATAAAAATTTGGTGTTATTAATTTCAACCCTTGATCAAGGGTTAACATTAATATTCCCATGGATGGGAATGTGTGCATTAAAAATAGGTCTTATTTGAACATTTTATTTTAAAATTGACTTAGAGGATAGTATGGAAAACCTACTATCATTTTTAACATGGCCTTGTAATAAGGTTGATGCTCTATGCTTTAACAAAAGTATACCCTCATTGAAATATCACCCTGTAAGATAATGTATTATCCTTTGATGGTTTCTTTAAATTTTTAAATGAGAGGTTTCTTCAAAGTGTTTATTTTCAGGATTTGGAATCTTAGTGATGAAACAACAACCCTAGTTAGAGAGGAGGTCATTTGGTATGTTGATCTTTATTAAGGACATCAGCATCATGCAATGCTCGTATTCAGTAGGATAGAAATTCCTTGAGCATGGTCATCCATTTTGATTATTTTGTGACCATTCTTATTTTTTGATAGTGTCTTAATCGAGAGTCATCAACCAGTTAATAGTTTTAATGTCCCAAATCCAGATTCCACTCAACTAGTTCCCCGTACCCGGTTGGCCACACGGTCTCAAGTGCATTTCCCAAAATGACAGAGGTTGAAGACTAGTAGCGAGGGCCTATGTTGTGATAGTGGGGAAACTATTCCCTCATTTGAAGAGTGTAACCTAGTGAAATAAATAATATAGAATAATGGAAGTAATAAACATCATACAACTAAGATAAACAACTAAATTATAATATGAAAAATAACCATGCATTGTTCCATATAAAAAATGATGTATCATGTTATATGTTCTAAGAAAGAAGAAAAAACAAGTACTCTATAGTAAAACACAGTATATGTCTCAAAGAATAAAAGAAGAAAAAAGGGACTAGGAAGCATCACAAGCCTCATCTTGGTCCCATGCTCTCCTACTCCTTAGCATCACATCAAGTGCATGTAGCAGGGCGCTTTCCTTGATCAACACCTACGGTCATATAATCTGTTCGGGACCAAAATCATGACCTAAACATAATGTGAGAATAAATCATAGTAGTCAATAGACCAAGGTATGTTCTAATGTCTCAGTGGATATATATAATAGGCAGTGTATAATAGTGAAAGCTTTAACCTATGAGTACCCAAAAATAAGCACAACATATGTCTCAGAAAACAAATTAAATAGGTATATTTGAAGAATGAATCCAATATTATACTTAGGCTTGGTAGACACTTCATAAATCATCCATTTCATTATTTATGTTCCATGAATTATATAAAGTGTTTAGTTCTGGACTAGGCCTGAAGACCCCCTGTATAAAAGCAACTGTCAACTCATGACATAATAATCATTTAATCATTTTCCAATAGAGCCTAACCTGGGTATCTCTCAATGGATCCTCGGTTTTCTCAGTATTTAAAATTAGATTCAATGAGCCTAACCACCCTATATGTGGCTCAGTCATGACCTTTACATAATTAACCTCTTGATCCCATCCATTATCTTTTAACTAAGACAATGTTTCACCCAAGGTGTATAAGGTGAAATTAGTCACATGATCCCAACCTTGCATTTTAACCTAGATTGTGGCTCTCCTATTGCTAATTACCCATTTTATCGTTTAATTCAATTACACATTCCATCTCAAAATAAACACTTTCGAATTAAACTATCACATGGCTTAAACATAAACAACTCATGTTGTCTTAGTTGACATAATAACCAACAAATGTAAATTAAACTATTACATGGTTAAAAAAGGATGACTCACATGGGAAAAACATATAACAAGCCTTATTATAAAATTTAAACAATTACAAGGCTTAACACAATAAGTATCTCATGTGGGAAATTCATATAATGAAAAATAGATTTTTAAGAAGACAATAATGGGAATTCAAGTCATGCCTCATAGGAATTCTTGGCCAATTGGTCGTCCAAGGGAAATTCATCCATGGGGTGGCCCTAAATCAAGATTCACACCCCTAAACATGATTTAAAATCAACTAATTAATTACCTAATCATTAGTATACAATAATAGAGATCATAATTCTATCAAGAAACACCCTAAAAGTGGGTGTGCAACACTTCGGCATATATAAACATCATGATAATTCCCGAAAGGAACAAGACCACCTGCCATGTACCCGTACAACTCTCCTCATCCAGCGTCGGGATCTAATTATACCTAGAATAGAGTATATATACAAAAAAGGTTTAAATTCTTTTCCTTAAATAACTATACCGAGAGAATAAATCAAGAATAAAGGATCAAGTGGAATGGATAGCTCACTGATGGGAATCCAACGCATCCAACGATGTTCAAATTTGAGATTGGACAATGAAACAGGTGGAAAATTCCCATTCGGATGTTCTTGGGTGTGCTACTCATCGAAGGGGGTTAATTTCTATCCATTTGGAAAAAAACGTACTACCCAACTTAATAATATAAAAAACGAACACGACATGTACATGAAACTACATTCTGTGTCCGTAAAAATTCTAACCAGACCATTACATGGTCGTGTACTGGGATTACATGGCATGTAGCCTTCCAAACACAGCATGTACCTATAAGTACATGGCGTGTAGTTCCCATTAATGTCGTGTAAAATTCCTACATCTAGACCCTTGACCACTTTTCCCCCATTTTCTTAAGTATAAACTGAATATGAAAGATCCATACCTCAAGGATGAATTGAGTTCCTGCAATAGTCATGTGGATAACATTTATATGAGTGTAACCTTGTGTATTATATCAAATTCAATGAATGGGTAGTTTATGTTGTGTTGTTTGATATCATTAGATCAAAAATTGTTACATGTGATGCTTAGAAATTTAAGAATTTATGCTCTAAATTTCATATTGTTTGAGTGATGAGGTCATATAATCCTTAAATACTATGGTTTCATAATTGATTGGAAAGAGTCATGAATATGTAAAGTCTACATTAACTATTCATCTTTTGATTAGAGTAACCAAAGATTTTGAGAAATTGAGTTATTCCACTATTGTGTGAGGAATATCGATCAATGATCATGTGATGTAACACTTTTGATCAGAGTTGGTTTTTCACATTAAGTCTGATCATGTAATATTTCAAGCAGATGTTTTTTCTTTTCTCTTTATTGACGTTTTTATAAGAATGTTGATGACATCCATAACCCATGTTTGGTGTTTTATGTTTTCTTTTTCATGGGACAAGTTACTTTTTTCAGTAAAATGATGCATAGGACATTCTTAATGTGGGGATCATCGAATAAGTTTTAAAGTGATTTTCCTTCCATGTAGAGGGAATGCTACTATAGAGAAACATTTGGGAATGTCAAGAGTGGAATTTGGAAGCCATGATACTGGTAATATTGGTTTTTCTAGTCCTTGGGATTATGCTATCTATATATAACTCAGTTTGAGTTATAACCAACTATGGATTCTAGGTTAAGGATTAGGATTAATAAGTGGTTCTAGAGTTTGACGGGTCTTTAGTGCGTCTGTGAACACAAGGAATCGTGATGGAGAGGTGGTTAGTTTATTACCTAACCATTGATTAATTCAGAGATTCATGGTTGTACTTAAATAGATATGTTGAATGTTCATGGGTACCATAAGATTTAAAATTATGTGATCAAGTTTATGTATTAAAACATTGGCTCTTAAGTGATGTGTCTCTTAAATAGTTCAGTCATGAGTGGATTGACATATTCTTTTGGATCAAATTTTGAAGGTGAATCGAGGATACCTTATTTTAATCATGGTAACCATGACTAGTGTGTTTTAGGGAGTTAACATTAAAAAAATATTTTATGGGTAAGAAAATGGTTTTAGGGTTCTGTTAGATAGTCGAAACATAGTTGGACCCAGGCACACATTATTAGAAGACATGTATTAGGGGGTTTCTTCAAAGAATTTATAGTCTATTTTGATGGATCATGGTTTGATAAAGATATAAAAATTCATTTATAGTAATCCTCGATAATATATTTCTTAAATACGAGTTCAGTGACGATCATTTCCCCTATATTGACAGCATCCTAGGTATATTGGGATAGCTTCAACATTGCACAGAGCTAATCAAATAATATTATATTTTTGTGGATGGAACATCATGTGAGAAGGGACATGGGATCTTAAGTCTGGTCATTGGATTATTTTCTTGGAACTTTTATGTTGTTGTATAACAGAACCAATTATTGTCTGTCCAATAGACATTAATAGAATTTGGTTATGGACTTTTGTGAGCATGCTCAAAATAACCTCAGTGGGACATGGAATAAAGGAACCAAAATTGGGTCCCGAGAATGAATTTATAGATAAATACATTATATTTTTATAATATTCATCCACAATTGTTTTACCTTTCATTATCATGTTTAGTTTGAGAGAAACCACAATGCATACATTAGAGGAGGAGATGAGTGGAGTGTAAGGGTTAGCTGAGATTTTTCAAGGAAAATATAACACAACTAGTTAAGATTTTTTAGTTGAATTTTGACCATTACAAGATAAAAATGGTCCAAATACGATTCATAATGATTGAGAAAGTTTCATCGGTGAATAATCAGTCCATAATAATTTCTATGACTATAGGGACATGTTTTAATAATAAATTCCAACATTAGGAGTATTGTGGATCCTAATTGGTTGTAGAAAGCTAGAAACTATGGGGGGAGAACCATATATTAGATAAAAAAATAGAAAAAAACATGATAAATTCTAGTGTTAGATGGTCTTAGGTAAATGTTTTCTAAATGTTTTAGTCTTTAATATGAGTGTTGTCTCAAGTTTTAGCAGCTTATGAACAACCATTTTTAAGCATTTCAAATAGGTGTGTCGGGATTGGATGAAACATAGATGTTTGAGCAGTAAATCATGACCCGAGTAGGTTGCGTGATGTTTTCATTATTCCCTAAGGCTTATCAGGGATGATAATTCCTATATTGGGGATATTTTAAGGTCCTTTCTTTTATACAATGTTGAAAATCTTAAAGGAGTTTGAAATTTTTATTTGGTGGATGAGTAAATCTTAAATTGAGCTTTAGAATATAAAATAGAGTATTGGAACACTTAATAGTGATGTTTTTAGATAGGGTTTTTGGATAGAGTGGTGGATTAGGTGATTGGATGAGTTTTTGAAGCATAGATCTCCAAAAACATAGTTTTAGGTCAAATAGACTAGGTGCATAGTTTTTTCATGGTTAGTACTAATTGTGTAACCCAAATCTTGCAGCCAATTTTTATAGGGACACAGTTTGATGAAACTGTGTGGCACTCTAGGTTAAATTATGTGAATCTTTATATCACTATTTTATATTATCCACATGGTTATGCATGGTTTGATTAAATTGTGTAACAAGCCCACATTTTTAGTTCCCCTTAACTAGTAGTGGCACGCATTTAGGCATACTGTTATGAAAAAATGATTCCAAACTATGTTCCCATTTAAAATGGGTGAAATTTCAATTTCACACATACCTCTTTTATTAATTCTTTTTTTTTACTTACCATTCCATGCATAGCATCCCCCTTAGGTGATGGGATCTCTCTCTTTCTTCTCTAGGAATGGAGTTATCTTCTTTATTTAGACTTAGAATCGGTTATTGTTGGTTGCGTAGGATATCCAATGGTAAGTGATTCAATCCCCTTCCTTCATTTCTTTGTTTATCTCACCATCTTCAATTTCATCTTTGTGAAATCTGATTCTCCCAATTTTTAGGTCATTTTTCAATTCTTCCTATTTCTCCCATTTAAGCATGATTCAAATCCCAATAATAGATGAGTAAATTATCATAATAACAATGTAGGTTTCCTATGGATTTCCATTTAAGTTCTTCCCTTTTATAAATTATGTAACTTTTTCACGTGCTGAATTTCATATGCATGGATTTAAAAATGTAAAATTAATTCCTCCATTGTTAATTTCCTAAATTATTTAACCTCTTGGCATCTAATTTCACTATCATATGTTGTATACCTTGACTCAAACCACCCATTTTGGGTGCATTTCTTATATTCCTTAGACCCATATTCCTTGAATATTAAATTAAACTACCTTTACAGGTGGGTTGTTTTAAATTCTAGTGATCATGATGCCCTTTTTAATCTTTAATCACATTTTGAGTTGTATTCAATTATTCCACATAAAACAAATGTTTAAATTGAAATAACCAAAAATTTTTAACAACCCTACCCCTATTTTCTTGATAAAACCACCTATAAGGTGCATTGTATTATCTAATAAAAAGTAGTATTAAAATGGGGAGATACAAATTCTAACATAGTATTTTTATTTATATGGACTTATATATGAATAATTATTGGATTAAATTGAATTATCAAGCTATGTATTGTTTTTGGAATGGATAAATATTAGGATCGATGCTTACTCGTTAAATGAATATTCCTTTTTATATTATTATTTTTGACACCTAGGCATGGAATTTCTTATTAATATTGGTACTTAATCATGGAATCACTTATTAATTTTGATACTATATAATGTAATTCCCTATTTTTTAATACTCGAGAAGGTCATCCCTTATAAATTGTGATACTCATGCATGGAATCCCTTATTATTTGTGATACTTGGGCATGTAATCTCTTATAAATTGTAATAATCAGGCATGGAATCCCATATAAATTGTTATACTCAGGTATATAATACCTTATTAACTGGGATACTCGGGCATGGAATCCCATATAAATTGTTACACTTGGGAATGGAGACCCTTATTCAAAATATTTTACTCTTATAATTATGCAGAGACTTCTTAGTTACTCCTCAGATCCTAGCTATTATTATATGTGTGTGTGTGTATATATATTTCTATATATTTTATCATGTATATAGTACATATATATATATATATGTATGTATATACATATACGTATACCAATATTAATGGCGACACATCATTAGAGATATTTTGTCTTGGGTCGAGGTAGGTATTGTCAATCAAGTGTCCTTTGGGGAACCTGAGTCTGACTTGTTTACGTTTATTTATTTTCTGCCTTATTGATTTACCATCACACTAATGTATTTTATGTTCATGGACTGAATATAATTAGAAACCATTGGTTTTGTCCTACTATGTTGATCCCACACCCTATTCGGGCCACAGTTTGTCACCGGAATAGACCTCATGGTTTGAGGTTGCAGATCATGGATTATGCTGGTGTTGTTACTCCTGTACATGGAACCTTAAGATCACTAGACTATGCTAGATATTTGTATGTCCAAGGATATTTCCTTGGGGTATTTTAATCTTTTTGTTTTTTATTATTTATTTATTTACTACTATATATCTTCATCTATAATATTGTAGCATCACATGGACAATAATTTTAATATTATTTAGAATCTCTAAGTTATGTGATTTATTTCCACTACCTTTCTCTAGTTCTTATTACTCTATTTATTTATTGATTATGTACCATTTTACTACTCTAATTATAAGGATATAGTATCCCTACCATATCATCATTGGTCCCTCACTATTATTTGGCTAACTCTGGCATACAAGGAAGCATGCTTGAGGCCATGTGACTGACCGGCTTGGGGAACCAATTTAGTGGATTATGGGATGGAATGTTACATTATTATATTTTAATGATTTAGTTATGGGTAAACATGGGATACTTTGGATTCATGTGTTATAGGATAGGTTTTTTTTTTGTTATTTGGAAATATATAGCAAAGGGCAGTTTCTTGTGAATTTGAGTGGCCTAGGTTATATAACTTATTTAGCGTCATATTGGTCGACCAGTGTTCTAGGAGTGAGTCCTAGATACATCGAGCTCATATACCAGAGATCCACCATGTTTCAAATTTACATCAAATTTTTTCAGGATTTCTTTTATGAAATTCCCATGTTTTTAATACTATGAGCATATTGGTTATCCCATTATTCAATTTGTTGTATTTTATGATTGTACCCATCATGTTAATAATATGTTTGTCTTATCATTATAAAAACAAAGGATTTATGAAATTGTTTTAAAAAAATGGTTTTTAAGTCATTATTTTCAAACTATAACTATTGGTTTTCATTTTGAAAGGTGATATATAGATTCATAGTGGTATCCTAAAAGGATTTACCTCACACCCTATATATTTCATTGGACATATGAGGATTTGGTTCTATATGATACAAGGAATTGAAATGGAGATGTCTATCATAGCAAGTCTTCTTAATGATTATGTGATATTCCTTTATATGATTTGGTGGTGTCCAAGGGATACATGGATTTATCTTATTTTGATATTTTATGATCATCCAAATTTTAGTATTTTGGGATTATAATTGTCTGTTGTCCTGTCATGACCTGACCCAAGACGAGGCTCGAACAACAACTACCCCAATCCCACCTTCATAATACAGGGGCTGGAGACTAGTGTTGAAATAATAACTAACATAGAGAGTCATTTTCCAAAGAACCTTTATGCACACACATAGCCATATCTATGCTGAAGTGAAAAGGAATTATAAAAAAAGATGCAAAAAAACTTGGAAAATAGTCATGCATTTAAAACCTCTAGACAGTATAAGAGTATGGTAGTGTAAAATGAAGAGTAAGAGGGAAAAATACATTCCCAACTAGATATATGTCCAAACCAGACAAAACTAGAAATTAAAAAATATGAGAAAGGCCAACTCATGATCTCCATATTTCGACCATCGTACACGGTCCAAAGTACCAGGTATCTCTGAGCTCCTCTAATGTCACTACTGATTAATCCGAAATCTATATAAGATATGAAACATGGATTAAAATATTACGAAGTGTTGATAATATGCAAACCCAATAGGATTTCCCAAAATAATAAGGGGTATAGTAAGAGATACAATGGTAATAGAAAGATTTTATATAGAAAACAGGATACCTAAAGTCGTGATAGAGGACATCTTAATGAAAACCAAGAGATAGAGTAGCCTCATACAAACACAAGTGTATCTAAATTGTGTGTAGATGAACTAAAAAAAAGTCTATTTCAACAATATTTGGATATTAAACTCATCCAAACATGATAAGGTAACCATTGAAATCACATGGCATACCTTTTATGTATTCGTAACCCATGGAAGGAGAGTAACTGAATCCAAAGGTATAGATACATATGTATATATATATATATATTCTCATTCAAAATAATCCAAAATGATAAAGTAAGGGGATATCAATCTCATATCTCATCCCAATAAGAAGTGGTTCCAATAGTTCCAAAATTCCATCAATGATTCCCATCTATCTCACACGTCATCCCATAAGTAATTGTGTGAAGGCCCATACCTCATCACTGTTCTATATAGATGTGGGGGGACAAAATCCAAGTGGAGGAAACATGTACTAGTTCATATGGGGGGTTCCACTTTATATGAATCCTTAGTGTACTAGTTCTCATGTTGATGGGGGGTTCCACTATAGTGTCATAAGGTCCTGTACCCTATCTGATATGGTGGTTCCACTCGGAAGGTAGAGGACCCACAACCAAGATGATAGAGACTTCCACTCTATAGGTAAAGGACCCACACCCCGGGGTGATAGTGCGGTTCTACTCTGGTCATCAAGGACCCCCACCATATCTGATAGGGTTCCACTCAGTGAGTAGAGGACTTTCACCAAATATGATGGGGGGTTCCACTCTATTAGTTGAGGACCCATTCCCTAGTGGGTCATAGGGGTTCTACTCCAGTCATATAGGACCCATTACCTATCTGATAGAGGGTTCTATTAGGTTAGTATCTATAAATTACCCACTCCCATGATGATTGGGGTTTCACTCTATAGGAAGCCTCTATTGATCCCACCAGATCATTGCCATCATCAGGCGTCACCTCAATATGTGAAACAACCAAAACATTTAACATCATTTCTTAAAATCCATAATAAAGGGAACCATCATTTTCTACATGGAAAAAAATATGGATTGGCTACTCATACACAAAAATTTATGTTCAAACAAAGGAGTTATGGAAGATTTAATTTTACATAAATGAACAGTGTGAGTACACAGTGTGTGAGGGGGCCCACAAAACATGTGGTCCCACTACATCGCCCAGTCATGTCTCTGGAGGTACACGGCTTTCCTACCATGGATGGTTATATGGAATTTATGGGATATACATGGTGTTCCTATTCCACTTGGGGTCCCACCTGTTTGCTTTGTCGTGTCTGTGTACCCTAGCTGTGTCCATGTACTTTGGTACGCAGTGTGCCTCTCCACATAGGGAATTTTTCGTATTCTCTGGCCATGCCTGTGTACTCGGGCATATGGAGCATGCCTAGTAGTGTTCTCCTACAAATGGATCATCCCCATGAGAAAGTGGGTACATGGTGTGTATGGATCCTACATGGCATTCCATACTTATGAATTCCCAAAACCCTAAACATCACAGCAAAGGGGCTACACTCTGTGTGTTCATCACTATACCTAGAATATAGTCTGTTTTTTCACAGTTTCTTATATCCATGCCCCACTCTTAGAATCTAGCTATTCCTATTTGATTTGGACCTTATTTCTGCTCAGGATTAGTGGATCTAGTTCAGATATGTCGTATCCGTCCATCTGGTGGCTGGAAATTGATCTCTTCCACCCATAACAGTTTCATTGTATGCACCTCATGTCCCATTTAATTCAATTAAAAATTATTTGATCTTCGATCATAAAAAAGATCATCCATGTCAAAAAAATACAAGATATATCCTTTATTACCTGATCCATCCCTAGTAGGTCATTTCATCATGATTTTGGGGGTCCGATCAGGCTTGACACCGCTCAACAATGTCAAACTGGGACCATGGGGTTAAAATAGTAAAGAATATGAATAAATCGAGTGGTAAAGGAATAAAAAAAAATTAACAGTTATTGGACAATATTTCTTGTACAAAAATCAATAATATCATTATCTAGGTAAGAAAACAAGAATAACCAATTAAAATTCCAATACATGGTAGCATGCTTAGGAAACTATTGGAATATTTCCAAGAAAAGAATCAATCTAATAAATCAATCTAATGAAAATTGGTGTAAAAAACAAAATGATGAGTTCTACCTAGTGATTAGATCATTTTTCATTGAAGAATTTTCTTAACAACAATCAAAGTATGTCATTGCATTTTCTATATCTCGATCTACTTAGATCTGTAGTTTCATCATCATCTGAGGTGATTCACCAACATAAGGTGGAAGGAGAAGCTCTTGACAGTTCTAGGTTTATGAGTCTAACCCTATGATATTTTCTATGGTATTATTCAAATTGAAATTTCATTTATGTTAAATCAATGAATTTATTTATTTATTTATTTATTTATCCACTAAACGTACCTACATTGGGAAGGATATTATAACGCCCCATGCCAGCCTATTTGAGATCATTATTAGGGTAAAAACATGTTTCAAACTAAACTGTGGTATCAGATTTATGATCATAGATTCTGTTTATGATTTATCCCATTTTCTTTAAGAAATAGTGTGCACACAATATAAAATATATTTAATATTTTTATAATATTAATTTTGGACACACTGATATTTAAAATATCTTGCCCTGTTAGTGATGGAATCCGGTAATATATGTAGAAAAAATTCAAATACCAATACGAAAAAACTGGGTGTCTTTATAATTCCCTCATTCAATACTTTTATCCCTAAAAATAAAAACAAAACAAACAACTCGGGATACTAAGATCACACTTGGCTCTCCTCTCCTAGGATCTCTCTTATATGTTTTTGTGCTTCCACAATATGTGAAACAAGGGGATGTTCCATCCATATAGTTTCATCTCTTATTGATCCCCATTCACCACTAAGTTCTCTATAGATATGGATTCGTCGTTGATGTCTATCTCACCACAATCGATGGTATGTGTGGGTTTATGCACAAACCTCTAAAGCTACGACATGTGGAAGATGTCATGAAATTTATCTAGATGTGGGGGTAGGGTGAGGTAGTAAGAAAACTCTCCAACCCTTTGAAGGATCTTGAAAGACATGATGAACCTCAGGGATAGCTTACCTCTCTTGTTGAACCTCTACAATCCTCATTGTGGGGAGACTCTTACGAAAATGTGTTCTCCTTGTTTGGAATCCAAGGGAATAAAATGGAAATATACATAAGATTTATGCCTACTCTGGGATGTCCTTGTATGATCATAGATGATCTGGACATTCCCCGCCATTTCATGCACCAACTCTGGACCCACAAGAGATGTCTTTCAAATCTTTTTCCAACAAAAGGGTGACCTATAGGGTCTCCTAAATGGGGCCTCATATGTTGTCATGACAATGCTAGAGTGGTATCAATTATTGTATGGAAACTATTCCAAGGGAAAATAATCCTCCCAAGTGTGGAAAAATTCTAACACGTAGGCCCTCAACATATCTGATAACATTGGATAGTGTGATCGGTCTTCCCATCAGTCTCGGGGTGAAAGGTTATAATCATCCTCATCTGGGTCCCAAACTCCTCCTATATTCCTATCCACATACATGACGTAAAACATATTTCATGATTAGATAAAATCATCAAGGGAACCCTAAGAGGGTGAATGATCTCTTGTACATACAATTGTCCCAAAATCTCAACTGAACTCTGCTCCCTAATAGAAAAGAAGTGTGCTAACTTCAAGAGTTGGTCAAAAATCACCCAAATGGAATCATGAATCATTTCTTTCCATGGAATCCTTGTAACAAATTCCATGGATATGTTATCCCACTTCCACTTGGAGATATCAAGGGGCTGCAACGAATCTTCCATTACCTATTTCTCATCCTTCACCTATTAACATGTGATAAACTGAAAGAAAAACTTTGTTACACTACATTTCATGTCAGATCACCAAAAATTTCACTAAAGCTCTCTATAAATCTTCCCTACACTAGGATGTATAGATATGATATATGTGTGAAAGTCTCACATAAACTCCTTCTACATCATGAATGGAACCAATATCCATCCATAGAAAAAATTACATGCTTTCCTCCTTCAAAATATCCATCTGGTGAATCCACCATGGATGCCTCATCATATAAGACCTCACAATCAATGTCTCCTAGCTGTGACTAACTCACACGCTCTAGAATAGGAGTCAACACCATCAACTATAGAAAATCTTTACCCCACTCCTCTACTAGTTTCATCTATAAAGAAGCTAACTACTTTTAAGCTTACTACACCAATAATGTTTGGGATATCCTTCTATGGGAATATACTACCACGTTGACCTTCCTCAAATTATATATAATCTTGAAGTCAAAGTCCTACAAGAACTCCAACCAGAACCATTGTCTTATGTTCAAGTTTTTCTATGTGAAGATGTACTTGAGACTATAATGGACTGAGTATACCACAAAGAGCTCCCCCAAAAGGTAGTGCCTCCATATCCATAGGGGAAAAACTACTAATTCCATATCTAGGTTGTGAGTCATGTAGTTCTGCTTCTTGGGTCTCAACTGCCTCAACATGTATGAGATAAATTCCTGCTACTACATCAGCATGCAACCAAACATACCTCTTGAGGCATTGTAATACACTATATACTCAACATATTCCTCTAGAAGTCTCAACATAGGAGCACTCATCATCCTCATCCTCAAGTCATTAAAGGACCTCAGGTGCTGGTCAAACCAAGAAAATAGATACCATTTCCACATCAGGGGATCAAAGGGCCCAAAATTATAGAGAATTATTTCACAAACCACCTGTAGTACCCCTCCAAGACAAGAAAGATCAGCATCACTAATACACTCTTAGGTCAATCCAATGTTTTCATTAAATCAATATTTACTGGTTTCACAACTAAACCATGCTTAGAAATGACATTCCCTAAAAAGTGAACCTCATAAATCCAAAATTAGAACTTAGATAGTCTCCCATAAATCTAAGGATCACAAAGAAAATATAGAACCATCCTAAAGTGCTCTACAAGATCCTACTCTTATGTAGATTAGATAAGTATTTATTCAATTATAACAAATAGAAACTGGTCTAAGCACAGTTAGAAAATATAGTTCACAAAATCCATAAACCTATTTGGATCATTCCTCATACCAAAGGACATCATTAGGAAATATTAGTGTCTATAGTGGTCTTAGAATGATAGATTTGGAATATCAGCCTCACAAACACTCAACTTGTGCTAGTTGTATAAGAGATTGATCTTCCATAATTTTATCACACCTTAAAACTAGTCAAATAGTCCATCAATCATTGGAAAGGGGTGCTTCTTATTATTTCCACCCGGTCCAAGTGATGATAATCTTAAAAATTTGTAGGCACCCATCCACCTTTTTCATGAACAACACTCGAGCTGCCCAGGGGGACACACTAGGCTTGATGAAATGCTTCTCTACAAGGTCCTCCAACTATATCTGTAGCTATCAGAGCTTTGTAGGGCCCATATAATATTCCATAGAAGATATTAGTGCAGTCATAGGATGAAAGATGATACAAAAATAAATCTCCACTTTAGAGGTAGTCTCATAATGTATTTGGGGATGATGTCCATATAATCATCCACAACTGAAGGAAACTAGATGCCTAAATATCCTTCTACAAAAATGGGTGATACTCTCTAACTAATTGGTGATGGGATGTAGCCTCCTACTTATAGAACTCACTCTTCCTGCCATGATAACACCCTCACCCATAAAGGTAAATCTCATCCCATCAGTGATAAGGCATCAGAATTTTCTATGGTTATAGTAAATCTAGTCTCAGACCATAGACGACCAATCCATACCCATGATGATGTAATGGGATTCAGTCATGAAGACCAAAAGGTCCCATGTGAAACTCTCTCAACCAAGTGATTGTTGTCACTATTGTTTTATATAAGATACAAAAGAAGGATTACATGTAGGAGCCTCAAGATGAATTTGTTGGGCTAGCTCCTCCATTGGGAGCTCCAGATCTCACACCACATGCATAGAGATAAAGGAATTATAGGAAAATTATTATAATAATGAAGTGAGAGTAGAATAAAAATAGATCATACCTATAATCATCTCTTGCGTTGTGGGGTCATAAGCCACTAAAGCTTGTAGCTATCTACAGCCTCGACTGCTAGCTCTCTAATCCAGATGTGGGCCACCTGGTAGTGGTGGTGGTATAAGGATATCATAAAATCTTCCACCACCCATATATCCTCCAAATTCTCTATGAAATCCACCTCCTTGGGGGATAACATTACCTCTCCTATGAAATCCTTTATCACAGTGTTGCCTCTGTTGTGGCGGTCCACTAGCTACCTGTATGTTCTTCTTAGCATGTATGGTCAGGAAATCTCATACTATGTGGCCTCATGCATCACAACCAATGAACTTCCCCTCTCTGGGATTCCCTAACACTATTCACTACGCCTAACCATGTTCGTGATTCTAATCTTGGGGAGGTATCCTTCATCGAGAACCCATTTTCTTCCACCTGTTAGCTTGTGTAGACGACTCATCCTTATAAATCCATCTACCAGCTCCATCTTCATAGAGTCCCTCTGACTAGAATCTCTCTATCACCAGTTCCCGCTACAACACCCTGACATATGTGGGGATGAAAAATGGAACCATGCTAGCACTGATCTCTCTGCAGAGTCCCTACTCAAACATTCATTCTTGGAAGTATCCAGCCTGGATCATGAAAATAGAGTACCATGTAAGGTCTTTGAACTTTGATAAATACTTTTCCACTGCCATCCCTCATTGATATGGCTCTATATGATCCTAAATCCAAACAAAGAAAAAGAATGAGGGGGTAGTAATCAACACAAAACAACTTCTCGAAGTTGGGTCATAAGGGTTTTGGCTCATCATGAATCTGGGAAATGAGACTCCACCATCACCCAACTGATCTGCAGAAGACGATAGATTCAAGTGAAACAACATGATTTTTTGGTGTCTAAATAAGGATGAAGACATATAACACTAAATCTAGATAATTCTCTATTGTTTAAGGATTTTTCTTGCTTCAGAACCTTAGTGGCCTCTAGAATTGGAACTCATAGAGAACGCTAAACCTGTGTGCATCCTCATAGTGCTATTCTAGGATGATATGCTACTCGAAAGTTGGAGGTGCTACAACCTTACCATCTAGAAGAATAATCTCATGGGATATACACTGAACCAAGGCCTCATCACTCATTGGATCTTCATCATGGTCCAAAACTGTTATCTGGTCTTACTGTCATCACGAAGGTATCCTGAAATTTAATAAAGACGTACCATAGTCATATGAGCACACACACACACACATACATATATATATATATATATATAATAATGGGGAGTTTAATCATGTAGAATATTCAACTGAATATGATGCATGTTCCATTTATCCCTGCAACTAATGTCCCGACATGTCGTGTCGACATGAATATAGTAAAGGTCCTGGAGAATGGATACATCGATCACCCGTAGCATCACTAGATTCCCTGGACTGAGAGTCACATAAAAAAAACTTTGAAATATTTCCCTAATACCAACCAAATAATCATAATGGTATCACTTCAAACATTATCCTAAGGATTAAACCACCTCTGATACCAATATTTTATGACCCGACCTAAGCCAGAGCTTGAACCATAACTACCCCAAACCCACCTCCATAGTTCAGGGTATGGAGAGCAGTGTCAAAGGCATAACTAACATGGGGAGGTATTTTCCTAACTGCCTTTATTCACACAAACATCCATCTTGATGCAAAAGTGTAGAAGAATAATTGAAAAAGATGAAAAATACTAGGGAAACAACCATGCATGTAAAAACTCTAGACCATACAAGAGTACAGTTGTGTAAAATGAAAAGTAAATGGAAAAAATACCAATATAACTAGATATATGTCCCAAACTGAAATAAACTACAAATTAAAACACTAAGAAATCTTAGCTTTTGTTCTCCATGTTATGACCACTCTACATGGTCCAAACATCTAGGTATCCCTAAGATCCATTGAAGTCATTGCCGGCCTATCTGTTATCTGCATAAGACATAACACATATTGGAAACTCTCATGTAGTGTTGTGTATATACATACCAAATAGGACACCTCAAAAGATGAAGGGGGAGCAGTAAGAGATAAAATAGGAATATAAAGTCTGTAGATAACAAATAGGATTCATAAATAAGTGAAAGATAACATCTCAACCCAAACCAGTAAAGAGAGTAACCTCATCCAAACACAAGGGGATTGACATGGTGTGTATCTGATCTAAACTTTGAGTGTTTTACACCCATATAAGGATATTAAAATCATCTAAAAATGAGAATATAAACATAGAAAGTATGTAGAATACCCTTTGTGTCTTCACAACCCATTGAAGCAAAGTAACTGATTCCTAAGGAATGGATAAAAATGTTTCTATTTATGATATTTCAAAAGAATCCCAAAAGAGAGGGTAAGGGGATATCAATATCACATATCATCCCAAGGAGAAGAGTCAAAAATATTTCCAAAATTCCATCAATGATTCCAATGAATCTCATGTGTCATCCCAAAATTAACAGTCTGAAGGTCCATGCCTCCTCACTGTGTCGCACAGCTGAGGGGGCACAAACTCCAAGTACAGGACCCACCCACTAGTGTGTTAGTGTGTTTATACTCTATAAGTACCCATAGAGGAACTGTACCCATGCCAAAGGGGGTTCCACTCCAATGTCATGAGGACCTGCACCCTACCTGATTGGGGGATCCACTTGGAAGGTAGAGGACCTATGCCCCAGCTAATGGGGGTTAGTCTCTATAGGTCAAGGACATTTTCCCTTGAGTGAAAAGGGGTTCCACTCTATTCATCGAGGATCGTCTCCCTAACTGATAGGGGTTTACACTCTATATATTGAGAACCCATGTCCAGGTGTGATAGGGGGTTCCAATTAGTTCATTGAGGAACCATTCCCTATCTGAAAGGGGGTACTCCTTGGTAAGTATCTATATAGAACTTTCTCCAAAGATGATGGGGGTTACACTCTATAATAATACTTTGGTGATTTTTACTGATCACTACCATCGTTGGTCATTTCTTTAATAAGAACTACACCCAAAACATTTCACATCATATCCCAAAATACAAAACAAAGGGAACCATAGCATTATACATAGAAAACCCATAGGATAAACTATTAGTGGTCCAATATCCAAGTTCAAAAAATGGATATTTGGAAAATGTAATTTTCCACAAAGGAACCAAGGGAGTACATAATGTGTGAGGTGGCCCACATGGAATGTGGTCCTGCTCCATCGCATGTCTCTATACCTGGAGGGACTCATATCACATATCGTGTAGGGGTACACAATTTTTAGGGTATATACATGATCTTACAATGCAACTTGGGGTCCCTCTCGTGTGCTTGGTCATGTCCATGTACCTTATTCATGTCTATTTACTTTAGTTAATGGCATGCCTCTCCACACGAGGTGCCGCTTGTGTGCTCTGTCCATGCCCATGTACTCCAGAACATGGAGTGTTCCCGGACGTGTGTATCTCCCCATAGTACATACACATGGGAATGGGGGTACATGTAGTGTTGGGAGACTATGTTGAAATCCATTATTATGAATTCAAAAAACCCTAACTACCACATCCAAGGGGATACATGATGAGTGTTCATCACTGTACCTGAAATGTAGTCGGGGTTTTTCATAGTTTCTCATATCTGCATCCCACACATCGAATCCTGCCATTATTCTTCCATTATAGCCTTGTTTCTTCTTGGTAATAGTTGATCTAGTCCATATCTATAATTTCAATCCATCTGGTGGCATAAATCAATCCCATCGACCCACGGGTTTTCTGTTGTATGCACCTCATGTCACGATTCATTCCATAGACAATTATTTAATCTTTGGTCATCAAAATGATCATCCACATTATTCAAAAATCATAGATAAATCCTTGATTCATCAATTTATCCCATAATACATCAATTTATTGCAATTATGAGGGTTTGATAGGGCTCGGTACCGCCCAAAAACATCGAATCGTGACAGTAGAGTCCAACCGGTGAAGAACATGGATTAATTGAGGGGAAAAGGAACATGAAAAAATATTTAACCATTATTGGAAAAAATTTATTTTATAGTGATCAAGAACACAGTTATCCATGTTAGAAAACAAGAATAATGAATTAAAATTCAAAATACAATGGCACGGGATAAGACCACTATTAGCACAGATCCAAGAAAGGAAATAATATGATAAATAAATTTAATCAAAATTGGAATAATCCACAAATTAATGAGTCCTACCAGGATATTGGATAATTAATCCTTGAAAACCCCACTTAAAAATGATTTAAGGAAGTCGTTTCATTCATTTCATCCCGATCTGCATGGATCTAATGTTTTTTCATCATCTGTATTGATTATCCAACAGATGGAGGAAGGAGAATATCTCAATAGTCCCATGATTATTAGGCTTACCCTAGGTGATTCACCATTGAATTATTCTTATATACATTCTGATTAGGTTAAAAAATTTAAGTAATTAACTTATCCATTGAACGTACTACCAATGTCTGAGATATCTAAATGCCACATACCGACCGATTATAGGTTCTGTCTAGGGTAAATAATGCATTCCAGACTTAATAGTGTTATATAATTTTTTATCTAAGTTTTCATTGAAGGCATGTCTCATTTTCTTTAATAAATTATTATCGAACAATATAAAATATATTTAATTTTTTTAAAATTAATTATGGGCACACCAGGTCTCAGAATCACACGATGTCTTATTTCCTGACTCTGGAAACATATTAAAAAATATTTCAAAGTCTTACTAGGAAAAACTGAGTCTCTACATGATAATTTCAACCTAAGATATATTTGTAATCTCATATATATTTATAAAATATGCCATTTAATTTTTAGTTCCATATTTATATAACCTTTAAATTTAAATTATATATATTTTCTTTTCTTTTTTCCTTTAAAACTTAGTGCAGTCAATACCGCTCTATACACGCAACATAGAACCAAAAAGGAAAGAAAAAAATCATATAATTGTTAAAATTAATAAATTTAATTGGTGAGTAGAAAGATAGGTAACCTCATTTTGAAAAAATATATTAGAATAAAATCATGTTATTTTTTAATACTAAAAAATTCATAAAATTCAATTAGTATAGCTATGTAATTGATAAGACTAGTTTATAATTTTAAATATAACCTTTCAAAAAATTGACATTTTATATTCATCATTTTAAGAAAATAAATATGTTATTTATAAATATATTCTTTATTTTAATAATATATTAACACCTGTTTCATTAATAATTGATAAAAAATAAGAAAAAAAATAAAATTTTTAAAAAATATTTTATTAGGAAACCAAATTTCATTATATTTTTATGTTTTTATTTCAAAGTGAAATTCTTGAAGTTAAAAATTGAAATTTGAAAAAATTAACATTATTTTTGGATTATAATTACAATATTATCCCAGGATGCATTTTTTTTATTTTTTCTGAAATAATTGATCCTGAAGTGAATAGTAAAATAATAAAAATTAAAATTAAACTGTAGTTTTTTTCTATATCAAGAAGTAAGTATAACATAAAAACTTTTAAAAAATGTTTCCTAATAAAATATTAAATTATTTAGGGAAATTTCATTTTTAAAATTTTTATTGTGAATCTTGAAAACCTATGTTTAACATTTTTTAAATTAATCAATATTTTTCAAATAAAAATGATTTTTTGTCTTTTTCATTTAATTAAGTTTTCACAAGATGAAATTAGGTTTTATATTTATTTTATAGTCACATAAGTCTAATTATTGTAATAATAAATAAATAAATCTAATTTAAATTATAAATATTAAAAAACAAATCCCTAAAAAATATTTATTTTTAAAAATACTCTTTTTCCAGTAAATGGGTTTTTATATATTATATACACTATTGTTAAAATTAATTTTTATTAAAAATTAAAATTATATGTTATAAAATGGATTTAATGTTTTTGAAAAATAGTTCTAAAGTATTTAATAAGTCACATCTTATTTTTAGGCATTAAAAGTAAATTACTATGGTAGAATTAATTGTTGTGGTAAAAACCTAAAAGGTAAAAGTGTTAAATCAAAGAGTAAAGGAATTAAAAACGTGATTGAAATATGTGTGAAAAAGAATCATTGAGTTATTTTTTATGTTACTTCATCCCCACACTTTTTTTAAATTTTTACAACACATTCCTTGTGAAACATGCACTCTCTTTATAATAAGATGTTATATTTAGAAAAATATCATTCCCCTAACTTATAAGAGGATCTCAGCTATTCCACATTTATCCACTCATTATAAAGAACTATATCAACCAAAAAACATCCCTATTGTATACTAATGTCTCTCCAAATATCTTATAATCTTATTACTTTCAAAACTTCCAAGCTATGAACACTTGAGGTGTTGCCCAAGGGAAAACATCCAATGGGAGAGATAATTTTCTCAACTGTGATCTCTTAATTTGTTTATTATTTTTTCACATAAAACATATTATATCCATGAAATTATGATAAAATAAGTGTTAATAATATTATATGTTGTTAATATACTAATTTAATATCCATTTTCTACCTTTCTACAAAATAATTCAAAAAATTAAGACACTGCAACACGTACGTGTATACTACTGCCTCCATGAACGACATGATTGTTTTGTCATCACCACCTTACATAGATGGATCTAAAATTATAATTAAAATTATTAATATGATATATATAAAATTTTAAAGATTATATAATAAAAAAACATTCCCTATCTTCCTCTCATTTAATAGAAAATGAACATGTCGCTTGTGTGTATGTGTAGACAACGCCTCAACAAAAGTGATATATTTTATTTTTTTACCTATAGTTTTTTTTATTTATCCTAATCTATTATAATAGTTTGAACCACCTTAAAAACTATATATAATATAATTATAATTTTTTTGACAATGATAATATTAAAAACAGTTCCTTTCTTATCCATACTCAATCAAAGACTATAGCTTTTTCATTTTTAGGTTGTTTTAACAACCTACTTGAACAATGTTGTAAATTTATATCATTGGTGAATAAAATAACATAACTAATAATGTTATTAAAAATAAATTATAAGATAATTTTTTATGGTTTTTTAAAGGTAATGTTAACATTTTATTTATTATCCTTATTGTACCACTCTTTTATTCATTATAAATTACTGAAACATTATCATCTCTGACTTCATCATCACAAATAATCACTAAAATACTTATGAAAAGAGATTGTGAAATTATAAAAAATTACCTTATGGTACATTTTATAACATTATAATGATAAAAGTTTTATAAAATTAATAAGTAGCCACACTACATTTATGAAACTATTACTAAACAGACAATCAAAGGAAATAACATTCGATGATGAAAATAAAATATTAAAAACTAATATACTAGTAATAATTTATTACATATAAAGTTAATAATTTGTTTTAGGTTTGAATAAGTTTCTAAAATAGTTTACTATTATTTTTTATTTTCTTATGTATGATTTTTGAGAGAGTTTCGATTAATCAGGAATAAAGGTAAGTGTTTTTTGCATCTTAATTTTGTTTCATTAATGTATAATTTTTATTTACCACTTTCTCCATTTTTTGGTGTATATATTGTACATTGATTTATTTTATCATTATTTTTCATGAAAGCTAATAAATATTCATGTTTCTATCATGTTCTACCTTTCATGGGATTTCAATTCAAAAGATAATAGTGATTTATAGATTTCTTGTCTTAAATTTCTTATCCATGAGACGTGATTGATATTTTACATCATATTTTAAGTTATATAGTATATTAAATACCCTATTCCTTTCATGTATGATAAATATCTCCCATTTATTTAGATTTTAATTTCCATTTCATGATATCCATATAATTTTATTATGATTATTATGCTACCAATACTGTAAGTGTTTCTACTCTAATCTCAATTTTAAATCAGGGTTACTTTTGAATGATACCCCCTCTAGGGAATTTTTGTTATGTTTAATTCTAAAGCCACTAAAATTTTATTCTCTTATATTTGTTTTTTTTTACCAAACTTACCACTATTTAATTTCCCCCTTGGATTATTTTTTACCTTTTCTAAAATAATTATCCCCATATATTATTTTTATAGAGATATCTACAACTTCCATGTCATTATTCATTGCATGATTTTACGAATATCCTTATTTATGACTAAATAATTGATAAAGGTTATTTTATACTACAAGAATTTATTTAAATAAATTTTTAACATCTTTTCATTTGGGTTATTTTCATTAAAGTGTGAATAGAATCCCTTTTTAACATTTTCATGTCAACAATTCTTTTTGATTCAATTGACTAGGAAAATTCCATTCCATGTTTTCATGGATTCTAAAAGAAATTATTTATCACGAATTTATAAAATATTTCTTTTGAAGTTACTATTTTCAAAAGGTTAAGGTTATTTATTATTTCCAAATCAACTTTCCTAATAATCCTAAAAAGTAATTCTCATCTATATCGACATATTTTAACATATTTTATACATGATCAAGGATATTATCCAAATGATATATTCTACCTTATTTATCAGTATTTTCTATTAAATGCTAATTTCTATCATAAGAATGATCTATCGCTAATTTTTTTATACATAATCATCAATTATGTATAGGAATGATTTTCCTTTCAATGCCTTTTTTATGTGAAAACCATATTTTTCATTTCCTTGAATGAAATTCACCCTTATACCCATAAATTGGTTTATTTTGGAAAATTATTGACTTAAAAATATACCATTAATCTAAATAGTGTTGGTTTGAGGGGTTCATTCATATAAATCTAGTCCAATTTTTTACTACTGAAATTATTGAGATCCCATATGTTTATTATTTCCAATACATATGTTTATTGATTAATAAGGAAATTTGGTTATATATTGTATTATTATTAATTTCTTTCATATGATGAATTAATTTAGACTTAATTAGTGATAAGTGGGGCTCTCAATATCACATATATGAATCGGTAGGTCTCATGAGAAAAATTATTCTAGGTATTATCTGTATACTTACTAATTTATTTAGATATATTGACTATAGTATTGATAGAAGTATAAATCATGGAAAAAGGTCTTGATGATAATTAATTTTATGGAAAAAGGCCATGAAAAGTCTAGATTTATGAATTCCATCACTATGAAATCAATTAATAATTTACATGTGTTTATTTATATTGTTAACCATGGATTTGTTTCAAGATCATGTGATCAATTATATTGAAATATTTGATTATCATTTATATCCTAGAATATTATTCATTCCTTTTTTATTCAATGATATCTTCTAGTATATTATTACACTTACTGACCATTTCATCTCAAAATTGTAATTTTATCATTTCCATAAGTTTTTAGGAAGAGTCATATGTTTGATTAATCTAGAAGGATATCCTATGTGGAAAATTTATAGGATATATTGGAGCATTATTTTGGATTAAATGGTTTCTAATATATTAGAAAACAATTCTATTATTCTATAAATACAGTGGATTTATTACTTAACTATTTTACTTAATTCTCTAAAATTATAAACCAAATTAGTTCATTGGTATCTATAATGATACATTATGTGTGAATGATATTGTAATTATGAATGTAAAATTTTGGGATGTTATGATTGGTTTCTAAGATAATATTTAATGTATATGTTTTTATCTTAGGATTCTTGGATTTTGGGTCTAGGCTGCTACAGTTAGTATAATAGCATAGGTTTGATAATGTTACTACCTTTATTTTAGTAAATACTTTCCCTAAAATAAAAATCATGCTTTGTTAATTGTTTTACATGAAATTAAAAAATAAAATGAAATATATGATACATTAATAAAATAATATTACTAAATGTGGATTATATATTATGGTTATTAAATTTTTTTGTATCAATATATGTAACCATGATATGAAAACTATGTAATAAGATATATTAATTAAAGATACATTTCATCAAATTAATTTTGTTTTAAACTAATGAGTTATTACATTAAAATTAATTTCTATCACATTTAGAACTTGAATTTGAAATAATTAAATTAATATTTAAGTTTTATATATTGAAATTATCCTATGATGACTTTCTTGGGATTTTTCTAAAGAAATATTTTTAAGAGAATAGTGTATAGTACCCTTTTTATAAAAACCATGAATTTTATGAAATAATCAATATATAATCATAAAATATAAATTTTTAGATCCTTTTAACTGTAAAATGTGTATTTTATATGTGAAATTATATTTTTACAAATATATTTTTTAGTTTTCAAAACAATAATTGAAATTTTAAGATTTAAGTTACCTTTTTCTCTAAAATTGTTTTTTACACACTATAAATTTATTATTTTAAAATTAATTTTTATAACATTTATAATTTTAATATAATAAAATTTATTTAAAATTAAAAATCATATGGTATATATTATTTTATAAGGAACAATTTATTTTTAGACACAATGTATAACTTACTTAAGTAAAAAATAGTTACTATGGTAAACTCTAAAATGTTAAAAGTAATAATTACAGGGGTAATGAGATCAAAAAATGTCAAAAACAAGTTTATAATTTAGTATTTGAGATATTATTAACCTTATATTATCATAAAATTAATTATTGTTCATCTTTGGATCCACTTGACAGGTTTAACACATGATGCCTTTATATTAATTGGTTATAATTACAAAAATACCATTCTCCCCAGTTATAAAAAGGGCCTCTCACTACGCCTTAAATAAAACTATAAAAATTTTCTTTCCTCTATAAAAATTATCCAAATTCCTTCCCCTATAATACATGTTTGATCCCTTAATATTATTTTCATAGGATATTGTGAAAATTTGTCCATTTATAAGAAGTACTTTTAGAGAATGTTCAAAATATAAAATTACTTCTTTTTATCTAGTATTTTTTCCTCTATGTATGTTTAATTTAAATGTTTATTAAACATTATAAAATTTTAACAAAATAATACCTATATATTATAATTTTTTTCTAATGGATATACATTATCTATTATTTCCCCTTACCCTTAAGAAGTCGAAAATGAAAATCATGCGTATGTATAGAATACCTCGTCCACAACGCCGCATGTTTTTTTCCTTAAATTATTTACATGATAACAATTATGGTTAATTTAATATAAATTTATGATATTTATAAAAAAATTATATTCTAAAAAAATAATCTTTATTAATCTACACACTTGTTCTATGAGAGACAAAATCATGATCCATGTGTACGTGATAACTACAGCCTCCATAGAATGGTGTGTTTCATTTTTTAAAACCACCTTTATGGATGGTTATAAATTATAATTAATGGTTATTTATGATATATAAGAATAATATATTCCATTAACATGATTACTTGTGTATTATACCAAAATTAATGATAGTATTATGGTAATCCATCAATACCGATAAATAAACCAAAATGAATTCATCACCAATTTAATCCTCAAAAAAAATGTGCCAAAACTCCCATGTAATATAATTATATAATTATATATCATTATAAAAAATAAATTCCAGTACCTTATATTATCTAGGATTTATAAAATTGGTATAAAATAATGGGTACCAAAATCAGGACTATAAAGCATGCATGAAACAATTAAAGTTACTAAACTCGATGGTAAAGTAAGCAATAATAGACCAATATGTACATGGTAAATGATCATCAATAATGTATATAAAAGGATAATGTATATGAGTAATATTTTTAAATATAATACTAATATATTTTTTTAATAGGATGTTAGAGTATATTCGAAAAAATAGGAATAGAGATAGGGGTTTTCTTGACTCAAACTTTCTCTTTGGGTCATAACCAATACTATTTGAATATAATAATTCAAGATTTATCTATTAAAACTTATGATGATTTTATATTGTATTTATACCTCCTTTTTTTGGGATATCATGTCTCACTCTGAGTTATTATTTCTCTTTGAATGTATATTTCTAAAATAAATTCTGTTTTTCTAAGAATAATTCCTCTTTCTAATGAATTAATTTTACCTAAATATCCTTGTTTTTACATCCCTCAAATGTTATCCTTTTTCCTAGTGTAAAATTAAAGATATTTTATCTCATATGATACTTATATTATATAAGAACACAGTTCTTCCTTTGAGGTATAGATCATTTCTTTTCAGGATATATGTAAGAAAGAGGAGGAAAAGTGGTCAAGGGATAGCTATAGGCCTATTACACAACATCACTGGGGGTTACAGGCTGTGAAATCCCACTACACACCATGTAATGGTCTGTCTAAGACCTGTTAATGATGTGTAAGGCATGTTGGAAAAGAATAGACATACACGACATGTATTTTCTAGTATATGACATGTATGTTTTTTACAAAATATGAAGTATCCCCTTATTCTTTAGACATATATAACCCTCACCCCCTAGTTTGCAAACAGCAGAGCTAAGATGACTCGAGGTAGGTTTGCCTCACGATTCTTCATCTGGACTCTGTTTCGATCACCAGCGGTTGTGTTCTTGATTCCTCTTGAGCCATTATTCATCTCTCCTTATCCAGACCTAATTATCAAGGTTTGGGTGTTTATGATCATTTTTCAGATCTACTTCAATCCAGATCGAATTAGAGGTCGATGCTGGATGATGAGAGTTGTATGAGTATGAATTAGGTGGTCTTGTGCCTTTCGCTAATTGTCAAGATTTTTATATTTTCAGGAGTACCACACGCCCATTTTGGGGATGTCTTCTTAATTTATAATTTACCCTTGTTAGTTACTATATATTTTTAGGTAATTGAATAAGTGTTTTAAATCATGTTTTAGGTTGTATACATTGATTTAGGGCCACCCTATGGGTGAGATTCCTTGGATAACCATTTATAACAGTTTTTCCTAGGATGCCTATGTGGCATGAATTTATCTCCCTTTCTTGGGTTGTTAAAAATTATTTGAGATTATGAATAAATCACAAGGTTGTTAAATTGTAATTTAATTGGTTATGGTATGGGACAGTCGGTTTTACCCTTGGCCTTGGTATTCCTATACTTGTTTAATCATGTTTGGAATTTTTTTCTCCAACTGTGAACCTACCCACGTGAGTTAATTAATGTTAAATCCATGTAATAGTATAATTTACATGTGATTCTTCTTTTGAGAAATGTTCCCATGTGAGTAACTAGAAGGCAAAGCCTTACGAGGTTGGTCCTTTCTTAAGACACCCCTTTGGTGGGGATTTATATTTTATGCATTTGGGTTTTGACCTTTGCATGCCTAATGAAATGTTTTGTTACGACCCATCCCCTGGGGCCCGTGTTGTGACTACCCCAAGCCCTCCTTCCATAGGCCAGGGGCTGGCAACTAGCACCAAAGGCATAAATCCCTAAACTGGGAAGGCATTGCCTTTATAACTGAAAACACACACAACAGATTACACAGCTGAATACAAAACACTAAGAAAAACTGTATAACAAGAGAGTACTAAAAAGTAAATGGGATGGAAATACAATCCCAAAGGTAAAGTACAAGTATAAATAAAAAGGAAAAAATAGCTGTAAGGTGAAAAGAAGCTCCTAGATCCTCCACCATGGATCCTACCTGAAGGGTAGGTATAGATAGCCTCCTCAGCACTCCACGTCCGTCAGTCTCCTCCGGGTACCGACTCGTCATGAGGTCCACCACCGGGTACCATCCAGTCCTCATACACTCAGCCTCGGTCAGTGTTGTCCGTCATTTTCATCCAAAACAATGAGGTGCGGGCATAGCCCGTGCAGGGGTGAGTATAACAATACTCAGTAGGGACCCCGAGACCCTCAAGGTCACAAAAAATCCAACAAGGATAAACACAAGGTATGAAATCAACAGATAACCCCACTTAGGTATATGCCCATACATATACCTAAGTTATCTAGTAATCCACCTCAATCATGAGAAAAACACAAAGTTACTGACTCAGATCACACAGGTATACAACTTATGTATAGAGATAGAGATGATAAAATGTATCCATTGAACCATCTATTATGTCGAACCCACACAGGATCCAGGAAAAATTATTATGTCGAACCCACACAGGATCCAGGAACAGAAGTCAAAACTGTCGAACCCACACAGGATCTAGGAACAGTAGTCAGAGCTGTCAAACCTGTACGGGATCCAGAAACAGTCATCAGTACTGTCGAACCCACACAAGATCCAGGAACATTAGTCGGAGCTGTCTAACCCACACAGGATCTAGGAATAGTTGTTAGAGCGCAGCCAACCACAGGGTTCCGTACAAATCATGCTTGATTCTGGGAGGGTCTTCTCCTCAAGCCAAGTGACGATAAATCAACTTCCACGAAGTCCAAAGAAGAAGTTTCCCATTGTTCCGCCACATCATAGGGGTCTCAACGCAACAGACGGCGCATCAATCGGGCGCCCGATCTGTGAGTTATTAGCCTTTTAGTCCCGGGGCCCGGTTGGATTTGTGTACAATCCAACCTGACCGTATCTCAACTAAACCCCGAACTCTAGTGGGGTATACTCAAAGGGAAGGATACGCTCCAAGATTTCAAATGCTGCTGACGGAAAGTCAAACGGACGTCTGGTGCCAAAGATATGGCCAAAGAAAGTAAATGGTCGATAGTGGGCCTGGGTCCGGTCCAACCCGGTCGGACCGACCCAGTCCGACCCAAGGTCTGGCCTAGCCTATTGGGTGGGAAAGCCTGTTAGGTTTGGCCCGGCCCGCTGGACTTCTCCTAGCAGGCCGTAAGGGCAGTTCGGCCTAGGCTCGGGGCCAGTTCGGCCCGGAGCGTCGTGAAGGCGCGGCTCGACGCAGCTCGGCCCGGAGGGTGCGGCCCGGACGGTTCGACAAGGGCTCTGTGATGGGGACCATAGTCTAGTTTGGAAGGTTATGCGGTCGGGAGGTGGTCGGGCAGGGCCCAACTAGGCGGGCTGGCAGGCGGCCGGTTCGGGCAGGGCGCGGCCGGCGCAGGCAGTTCGGCGGCCCAGAGGTGTGCGGCCAGGCGGGCTGGTTCGGGCGGCCAGGAGGCCCGTGGCCAGGCGGTTCGGCGGCTGGGAGGCCCGCGGCCAGGCAGGCTGGCAGCTAGGAGGCGCGCGGCCATGCGGTTCGGCGGCCAGGAGGCGCACGGCCAGGCGGGTCAGCGATGGTCGGGGTTGCGGGCCGGCGGCAGTGTGGCAAGGGTGGCTCGGCCGGAGGACCGCGGTGCGGCCCAAAGCGCCGCAGGGGCGGTACGGTTCGCAGATGTCGCAGGTAGCTCAGCCTTTGTCATCGCCGCCTTCGTTTCCTTGTTGCTCATCACCATACCGAAAGTTCAACATAAACAATATTGGTAGAGGGGTCGGTCCATGTTGGTTTGGCCCACACCCTCCGCGTTTAGGGTGGTATCAATTGGTTCATCAAAGATGTATGATGTACAACAATTATTTTATAAACACGCAAATAATTATTTCTATCCGAAGAAGAGAAATAGAAAACGAATAAAACACAAAAGTAAACCCCCTACATTAGATTATCGTTCGTCATTCGTTTACGGAGTCGCAGAAAGTAGACGAAGAAGTTCGTCATTCGTCGCGTCCACCGCATGCTTCTAATCCCGAGCTGCGTTGGATCGTGGAAGATGCCCCATGTCGGTAGATGTCCGAGGAAGAAGTTTTAAGAGGATTGGAATTCTTTATCGGTGGAGTGTTCTTTGTTCTTCGTTGGGAGCTTTTCTCCCTAGCTCTCCTCTACCCAAATTCCACCAAATGAAAAATGCCAACCAAAAGAAATATGTCCCCCAAAAATAATAGATTGTCTATTATTTTAGAATTTTGGATTTAAAATTCAAAATGGAGTATTAATTAATTGGCCCCACCCAATTAATGTGTAGGATTAGGGAAAGTTGGCACAAATTAATTAAAAGGGAGTTGAAGAGGCTCCCCTATATTAATTTGGAGCTTGAGAGTTTCTCCACTTTAATGGGGAGTTTCAAGGGGTTAAAAGCTCGGGTGGTCCCCACCACAATTAACATGAAGCGAAGGCTGGGTTCGGGTGGGCCCCACAGCCATAACCTCTCATGTGAGGTTAAGGTGTGGTGGTCCCACCTCCAACTTCCATGAGGAGGTTTAAACAACCAAACACTCACATGGCATCTCAAATAAAATAAAGTGTCGCTCACTTTATTTAATTATTTTTTTCCATGAAAACTCAAAAACAAACTTTTATTCTCAACCAAATACCGTCGAGGTGAAAGTCTTCTTAAGAGAATATCGGCATTGCGAGTTCAATGGTGCCCTCATATTTCAATTTTGAGCACCGGTTAAAAAGTTTTAAAAACCTGCTCGTATGTTTACTGAATGTACCTGAACAAAACTTCAGAAATTGATTCTGGGCACACCAAGCCTTGGAATCTAGCACTATAAATTTTTTAGGACTCGTAAGATTCCCATGTATTTAAGAAAAAAAATTCCACAGAATTTCCAGGTCTTTATAGTCTCCCCACATCAGGGCTTTACGTCCCCATAAGCTTCAATTCGAACTATGGGAACAAGTGGGGGTACTGAGCACGCAACTGAGTCTCCCACTCCCATATGATCTCTTGGAGGTTCCCGTGCTGTCAGCGTATGCGCACCAGAGGTATTGACCGTCAATGTAGGACCTTCTCCTGTCGATCCTCAATCTCCACTGGAACCTCCGTAAAAGTCACCCCATCTTCGACGTCCATCTCCCCATGGTCAATGATGTGAGAAGGGTCGTGCACGTATCTCCTCATATGGGATACGTGGAAGACGTCATGCACCCGGTGTAACTGAGGTGGAAGAGCTAAGCGATAAGCCACCTCGCCTACTCTTTTGAGGACCTAGAAAGGTCTGATGAATCTCGGCAATAACTTTCTACCTCGGCGAAATCTCTGTAAACCTCATCAAGGTGAGACCCGTAGAAAGACTTGGTCTCCATCCTCAAACTCCAAAGGTCTATGTCTCCTATCGGCATATGAATTCTGCCTGCTCTGTATAGTATTCATCCGCTCCTGGATGATCTGTACCTTCTCTGTGGTAGCATGTACCATCTCCGGTCCCACTAGTGCTGACTCTCTTGGGTCTGTCCAACACAATGGTGATCTGCAAGGCCGACCATACAAGGCCTCAAAAGGTGCCATCCTGATGGTGGAGTGATAGATGTTGTTGTATGAAAACTCCACCAAAGGTAATTGATCCTCTCAGCTATGACCGAAGTCTAGGACACAAGCACATAGCATGTCCTCGAGGGTCTAAATGGTCCGCTCGGTCTGACCATCTATCTGAGAATGGAAGGTGGTTCTCAGACAAAGCTGCATCCTGAAAGCCTACTGCAACCCCTTCCACAGTCGGGAAGTAAATATTGCATCATGATAGGAGACAATAGAAGAAGATACTCCATGTAGCCACCCAATATTCTTCTTGTATATCCATTCCAATCTCTATACTGAACCCTTCTCTCTGATCGGTAGGAAGTGGGCTGACTTGGTGAGTCGGTCGACGATCACCCAGATAGATTCATGACCCCTGGATGTATGTGGAAGTCCTATCACGAAGTCCATGGATATCCCATCCCACTTCCACTCTGGTGTTGGGACCAGGTTGAATGAAGATGAAAGTTTGAAGAGTTAGCTTTTGCAGAGTGTTGTATTTTGTTGTCAAAGGCGATAAATCAATTCACTTTGTAGAAGGATCATAAATCAGACGATGCTTTGCTGGTATGTATTTCACACAAATCATGAGTTAGGAGAACTTGTGATGCAAGCCTTATGAAGGAAAGGGGGAGAAATGATGATTCCAGTCATATAATGTTTTGATTGGAAGGAATGATGCTGCTGGAAGATAGGAAAGATTCAGTTCCCATTGCAACTCTGACGATGCTTAAGCTGATCTATCAAAGGATAAATATCATGATAGTGGGATTCGTGATAATAGCAGAAGAATGGTTATGGGAAGCAGTAAAGAGATAAAATGGCAAAGCAATAGACAATCTGGGGATGGAAGAAAAGCACAGTTTAAGGTGGCGCCGTTTTCCAGTGTTTGCCAAATTTTAGGGCCTGAAAATCGGGAGATGAAGAAATGTGCTTGGAAATGGATGTTGCGCATAAGATTGAAGATGGTTTATACGTGAAAAAGAGTTATTCAAGGTCAGAACGTTGAAAAATGACAAAGGAATGGAGTGCGCGGAAATTTAGGCATGTTTCACGCAAAAATAAAGTGGTGCGCGCAATATCTGCGGGATGCGCGAAATAGTAGCGGGTTGCGCGAAAAATCTGTGGGATGCGCGAAATATTGTCATGGTGCGTGAAATTGAGGAATGAAGTTTTCGCGCAAATGATGGTTCGAGATCAGAAGATCGAAAATTGGAAAAGGCATAAAATGCGCGAAATATTGGAGCAGTGCGCGAAATCTGATGTTGTAGGAAAGATTGGGTTTGCGCGTAATATGGAACGCGGTGCGGAATTTTGTGCGCAATTGGTGCTTCATGCTTAGAAGGATGAAAAATGGAAAAGGCATGAGGTGCGTGAAAACTTGAAGCATGGCGCGAAATATGAAGTTTCATAAAAGAGTTTTTACGCGCATGGAGGAGGTTTTACGCGCGGATTAGTGTTTTTCGCACGGGTTCAAAAATGCCTATAAATATGAGGCTAACCCTTGTTAGTTGTTAATGCTCGACACTTAGAAGAAATCTCGAGCTCTGGTGTGCGTAAATTATACGCTAAGTGAGTTGCGCGAAAAGGAAGAAGTTTGCATGAAAAGAGGATAGTTGCGCGAAAACTTGAGAAGTTGCGCGAAAAGAGAAAAAGTTGCGCGCAAAAGGAAAGGTGCGCGAAAACGTTTTTCGCGCCAAAAGGGTTTTACGCGCAAGTCATTTGAATTACGCGCAAGTCACCCTAATGGCTGCGCGAAACATTTGGGGTCTTCGCGCGTATTCAGTTTTGCGTAAGAGGGTTCTTACCGGCTTCTGGGTAAGAAAGTGAAGATTTGTACTTCAAAGAATACATATGTTCAATTGTAAAGAAGCACTGAAACATTGTGTTACCCTATTTGTGATAAGAGGGAGCACATGCACTATTAGATTGTTTTTAAAGTGCTGCACGATTGTAAGGTTATATCCTACTCGTTGTATTCCACATAAAAGGATTGTTTTCTAGTGGATTGTGTGGTACTGGATTGTTTCCGTACCATACCAAGGACGTAGCTACTCTTGTTGAGTAGTGAACCTTGTAAATCTTGTGTTCCTGTGGTTGTGTGTGTTCAGCAGGGAAGAAACTCTTTAATAGGAGGCGAAGGTTGTTTCAAAAAAAAAGGGGAAACTTAAAAGGAAAAAGATATCACTGATTCACCCCCTCCCCCTCTCAGTGATACTTAGATCCTGATTGGGAACTTCATCTGGGACCTCTAAAGGTTGAACCAAGCCTTCTGGTACCTGGTTCTCCACCTTCACTTGCTGATAAGTGAGGCATCGAGAGACAAACTCTGATGCTGCCTTCTTCATACCTATCCACCAGTGCTGTCGTCAAAGGTCCCGGTACATCTTCGCCACTCCTGGATGTACCGCTAGAGGGGATGTGTGGAACTCCATCAATACTTCCTCCTGAAGTGACACTGGAACCATAGTACATCCTATGAATAGTATGGCATGCTCCCCACCTTCATAAAATACATCAGGTGTTTGCCCTGTGGATATTTGAGCACATCGTGTCTCGTAGTCAGCATCTCTACATTGTGCCTCCCTGACTCGCTGAAGAAGTGGGGGAGTTACTATAAGATATTGAAGAAATACTACTCTATCTCGGTCCACAAAGGATATTTTTAAAGCATCCAGCTACTCTGTGACCTCTCCTAGTAGTTGTATACCAGATCTCCTACTGAGTCAATCTGCTACAATATTCCCCTTCCCAGGATTATAGACTATCTCGAATTCATAGTCCTGGAGGAACTTAAGCCAATGTCATTAACTCAAGTTTAGGTCCTTCTGAGAGAGGATATACTTGAGACTCTGGTGGTCAGAGTATACTGTTAAACGCTCTCTCATCAGATAGTGTTGCCATATCTTCAAGGTGAAAACCACTACTGATAACTCTAGGTCATGGGTGGCGTAGTTATTGCCATGTTGTCTCAGCTGACAAGAACCATAAGTGATCACTTCTCGCTCCTACATCAGGACACATCTGAGTCTGGTCCCTGATGCGTCGTAGTAGACTACGTACCCTATGCCCTCCTCTTGAATCCTCAAGATGGGGGCACTAGTCAGCCTCTGCCTCAGCTCCCAAAATCTCTGTTGGCATCTCTCCGACCACACAAAGGGTTTCCCCTTCTTCGTCAACGTTGATAGTGGTGCTGCAATTCTAGAGAAGTCTGGTATGAACCTCTAATAATATCCAACCAATCCCAAGAAACTCCAAAACTCTATCACACTCCTGGGTGGCTCCCAAGAAATTACCACCTCAATCTTCACTGGATCTACTGTAACTCCATCCTCTGAGATGACATGCCTCAAAAGGTGAACCTCTTGGATCCAAAACTGGCACTTTGAGAGCTTACCATATAGCTGGTGCTCTCGGAGTGTGTCCAGTACTACCTGCAAATGGTAGGCATGCTCCTCCTTCGTAGTCGAGTAGATCATAATGTCATTGATGAAGACTACGACAAAGTGATCAAGGTATGGCTGGAAGATCCTATTCATGAGTCCCATGAACACTTCTGGAGCATTGGTTATGCCAAAAGGAATAACCAAGAACTCTTAGTGGTCGTATCGACATCTGAAGTCCATCTTTTGTACATCCTCATCTCGAAATCTGAGCTCGTGATAGCCTGATCGTAGGTCTATCTTTGAGAACCACCGTGCTCCCTTTAGCTAATCAAAGAGGTCGTCAATCCTTGGGAGTGGGTACTTTTTCTTCACGTTCACCTGGTTCAGGCGGCGGTAGTCAACACAAAGCCTCAAGCTTTCATCTGCCTTCTTGGCGAACAGAATCGGAGCTGCCCAGGGAGAAAAACTGGGCCAGATGAATCCCTTCCCATGCAAGTCCTCCAGCTGTACTCGCAGCTCATGAAGCTCAGTGAGAGCCATACGATATGCCAGTGTAGATATCGATTCCATCCCGGGGTACTGGTCAATGTAAAATTCCACCTCTCTATGAGGAGGTAGACCTAGAACATCATCAGGGAAAAAAAATCCACGTACTGGTCCACCACTACAGGATAAGTCGGCCTCTCCACATCAACTACTCTGAGGGTAAGACAGGCCAACTAATGAGTGATCAGATTCACCCTCCTCCGAGTAAGTTTGTCCTGCACTGCAAAATCTCCCTTCTCACTAGTGAAGGTGAACCTGGTCCCATCTTTGTGGACACACCGCTCTTTGCACCTAATATAGTCGATCTGAGCATGGACTGTACATAACCAGTCCATACCCAAGATGACGTCATAAGGCCTCGACGCTGCTACGAGGAGATCCCAGCCAAAGCTCCCTCCTCCTAGATTAAGCTCACACTGTTGTCACCAGTGCATGATCGTCGAGTCTACTCCTATGGGAGTATCTAGCCATAAGGATAGATCCAATGGATTCGTCAAACTCTTTGAGCTCCGAATGAGGGAAATGGCAATGAAAGAGTGACTGGAACCTATGTCTATAAGAACTTCATCTTAGGTGGAGTAGACACAGACCGTACCTCATATCATCTCCAGAGTACCATATTCGTATGCCTCAGCTACCTGGAGATGAGCTCTCGCCTGTCCACCTACTCCCTGCAGTCGGGGTGGACCTCCTGGTGGTGGTGGTGGTAACACCTCGTAACATCGTCCACTGCCAGTTGCACGACCAGCTCCTCTGCCACATCTTCATGTGCCATGCGGATCACCTCGATCGAACATTTGCCTTTGCCTGGGAGGTCCCTCAACTGTCTATTGATCATCCTTATAGAGGGTCGGACAGTCACGATCCATGTGACCCTACCCGCCGCATGTGAAACACTGCATGTTCCTCGAATGAATGGCTTTGTCTCATGTGCCTCGCACAACCGAACCTAAGTCATGTGGTCATCCACCGGATGGTATGGTCTTCTTGGACCTCTACGACTTCTGTCTACTGCCAACTGCAGAAGACTCCGCTTCGTGACGCTCGGTGGCGGGTCTCGCTGCTGGTGATTGCTCAGCAAGGAAACTCTCTACTAATAGGGCTCGCCCCAACACCGCTCGCCTGTGTCGGGATGCTGAGAGAGATCATCGAAGCCCTGATCTCTCACCTGAGCCCTTGCTCGAAGTTCTGGGCCCTGAAGAATGGGTCCCACACCATATCTTTGGAGTAACACGAGAGGTCGGTGAACCTTGTTGAGTATTGTTCCACTGTCATTCTACCCTGCTGTATATGAAGTAGTTCTTGAATCTGCACCGCAAATAGGGTGGCTGGGATAAATTCCGCCTGAAACAAACTCTCAAATTCTTCCTAGAGAAGTGTCGTCTCGTCATGCACCTAGAGCATCAGGATCCACCATCTGCCTATTGCTGCCTAAAGGAGACTCACAGCAAGGATCACCATAAGGTCTGCTGGTGTCCCTACCAGTCTAAAGACTCTCACCATAGCCTCCAGTCAATCCTCAGCTACCTACAGGTCTGTCTCGCCCCTGTACCTGGGCGGCCTCTGGCGCTGGAACTCATGCAACCTACTCAAGCGGTGTGCACTATCTACTGTTGGGGCTGGTGGCATCGGTGTCCCAACGGGTAGTGGTACCACTGGTGCCTCTGCTATGATAGGGCCCCGCACCGAGGCCTCATCGCTCGGTGGGCTTCCATCTCGTACAAAGCCTGTAACCCTGGCTGGCTATCTACATGGGTCCATCCTGAAAAGAAATAGGTTCACCACGGTAAATAAGTTATACCTGGTGAACTGAATCAAATAGATCACTAAGAAAACTCTTGAAACACACACGCAATCAGTGTTTTCGTGCACTGAGTCAGAAGTCAGAAGTCAGGGTCCTGGTATATGGATACGTCTACCGCCGCACCAACACTGGACTCCCTGAAATGAAAACCAAAATCAGTACCCTTAACACTATTGATTCATAGAAAATATCAGATTCCTAAGTTCTGTGGTAGAACCGACTCCTCTGATACCAATTTTTCACGACCCGTCCCCCGGGGCCTGTGTCGCGACTACCCCAAACCCGCCTTCCATAGGCCAGGGGATGGAGACTAGCACCAAAGGCACAAATCCCTAAATTAGGAAGGAATTTCCTTTATAACTGAAAACAAACACAACAGAGTACACAACTGAATAAAAAACACTAATAAAAACTGTATAATAAGAGAGTTCTAAAAAGTAAAGGGGCCAAAAATACAAGCCCAACTGGAAAGTAAAAGTACAACTAAAAAGGACAAAACAACTGGAAGGTGAAAAGCATCTCCTGGATCATCCACCACAGATCCTACCAGAAGGGTAGGTACAGATAGCCTCCTCAGCACTCCACATCCGTCAATCTCCTCCGGGTAACGACTCATCATGAGGTCCACCTCCGGGTACCGTCCAGTCCTCGTACACTCAGCCTCGGTCAGCGTTGTCTGTCGTTTGCATCCAACACAATGAGGTGCGGGACTATCCCGTGCAGGGGTGAGTATAACGATACTCAGTAGGGACCCCGAGACCCTCAAGGTCTCACAAAATCCAACAAGGATAAACACAAGGTATGAAATCAACAGATAACCCCACTTAGGTATATGCCCATACATATACCTAATTTATCTAGTAATATATCTCAATCATGAGAAAAACACAAAGTTACTGACTCAGCTCACACAGGTATACAGCTTATGTAGAGAGATAGAGATGATCAGATGTAGCCACTGAACCAGTTATTCTGTCAAACCCACACAGGATCCAGGAACAAAAATTAGAATTGTCGAACCCACACAAGATCCTGGAACAGTTATTTTGTCGAACCCACACAGGATCCAGGAACAAAAGTCAGAACTGTCAAACCCACACAGGATCTAGGAATAGTAGTAAGTGCTGTCGAACCCGTACGGGATCCAGAAACAATATTCAGTGCTTTCAAACCCACACAGGATCCAAGAATAGTAGTCGGAGCTGTCGAACCCACACAAGATCCAGGAACAGTCATCAGAGCACAGCCAGCCACAGGGTTCCATACAAAGCATGATTGATTCCGGGAGGGTTCGCTCTTCAATCCAAGTGATGATTCATCAACTTCCACGAAGTCCCAAGAAGAAGTATCTCAAAGGTCCTCTACGTCATAGGGGTCTCAACGCAACAGACGACGAGTCAATCGGACGCCCGGTCTGTGAGTTATTAACCTTTTAGTCCCGAGGGCCCGGTTGGATTTGTGTACAATCCAACATGACCGTATCTCAACTACACCCCGAACTCCAGTGGGGTACACTCAAAAAGATGGCTACGCTCCCAGATTTCCAACACTTCTTACGGAACATCAAACGGATGTCTGGTGCCAAAGATATGGCCAAAGAAAGTAAAGGGTCGGTAGTGGGCCTGGGTCCGGTCCAACCCGGTCGGACCAACCCGGTTCGACCCAGGGTCTGGCCTAGCCCATTGGGCATACCAGCCTGTTAGGTTTGGCTCAGCCCGCTGGGCCCAGCCCAGCAAGCCGCAAGGGCGGTTCGGCCCAGGCTCGGGGCTAGTTCGGCCCGGATCGTCACAAAGGCGCGGCTCGGCCCGAAGGGCACGGTCGGGCCGGTTCGGCTAGGGCACCGCGAGGGGGACCGTGGTCCTGTTTAGAAGGTCGGACATCCAGGAGGTGTCCGGGCAGGGTGCGGCCAGGCAGGCCGGCGGGTGGCTGGTTCGGGCAGGGCGCAGCCAGCTCGGGCCGGCGCAGTTCGGGCAGGGCACGGTCAGGCGGGCCGGTTCGGGTAGTCGGGAGGTGCGTGGCCAGGCAGTTCGACGGCTGGGAGGCACACGGCTAGGTGGGTCGGCGTCTTGTCCATGTAGGTTCATTAGAAATTTCATGTTGTCGTGATAGTTATTGTGCTAGAAAAGCATGTTGTTGTGATAACTGCTTTGATAAATACTTTCTATGTGATAGGGTATTTCTGTATAAACCTGTGGAAAGAATGGATGCCAAACTTCGGTTTTTGGGGAGTATGGGCCCCCATTTACTGGAATTTGGTGGATCATTGACTGTTTATTTTGTTATGACACAGATAAGATGTAAAATTTTGATTAGTGGGGAGTATGGGCCCTCACGGATCGGAATTTAACACTTAGGTGTTGTTTTGCGGTATTTTTTGGGTTCTGGGGAAGTTTTTGAGGCATACTGTCTGGAAACCTAGTATACACGTATTGTAGTATTTAAACATGCCATGTATGTTCTTCTGTTCGGGAAGGAAAATAAAATTTTTGAGTACATGTCGTGTACCCTTTGTACACACCGTGTAGTCTCTACCTGTGTCACAAACCGTGTGGGTGGTGACACGGGGAATGGAAGAGCTTGGGGTGAACATGTCGTGTACTGGATGTAAATGTCGTGTAGTGTTGACCTGGAGACTCGGTCGTGTAACTAACAAACACGGGCTAGTGTAGTCGTTTCTTGAACACGTTGTGTCAATGAAGAACACACCGTGTGGTGCGACGTGGGTACCCGACCGTGTAACTAATAACACGGGTCAGTGAAATCCTTCATGTACACGCCGTGTGTATATTAAACACGCCATGTAGTGTGAGCCATGTGTTTGGCCGTGTAACTAACAACACAAGTCGGCGGAGCTCGTCTAGTACACGTCGTGTACCTGTAGGACACGTCGTGTAGTCTTGTCCAAGGACAAACCGTGTGGACTTAGCCATGTGACGGGGAAACGAGGTGGTGTACACACCGTGTACGGGTGTAACACACCGTGTAGTGTCAAGCCGAGTATTCGGCCATTTCACAAGCGACACGGGTAGTAGAAAATAACGCCATACACTTTTTTGTAGATGATATGCACACCATGTAGTTTGGTTCAAAAAGGAGCCATGTAGAAGGACTCGGGGCAAGGAAGGGAAGTCAAGTACATGCCGTGTAGTCAGTATACACGCCGTGTAGTCTTTTTTTCACTTTTTGAATGCTTCCTTCCTCCTATTACCCTTTGGGTTTCTTCATTTTCGGTCTTGTTAATCTTGTTCTAAGGAGTGCATTTGACCTTGTAGTGTCATGCCGCCGAGACGAACGCGCATTGTTCGCTAGGAGAGCGATGACGACTATACTCCAGAGATGGTGGGCTATGGGCTACCAGTTGATCCTCCAGCAGAGCCAGATGCGGCACCAGCTGTTATACCGAACACAGGCGCGGATGCGCAGTTCCGTGAAGGCTTTATGTGGTTCATTCAGACCATGCAGGGAGCACCGCAGGCTACCACATCTATGGCCGAGCTGACATGTATCTTCCAGCAGCAGGATCCGCCTATGTTTTTAGGGGATGGTAGACCACAGGATGATGAGTCTTGACTGGGGTGGATGCAGACTATCTTGGAGCATCCTGAGACGCCTTTAGGGCGGAGGGTCAAGCTCATGACTTACATGCTGCGTGATTCTGCCAAGAGGTATTGGGATGTTACCACCCAGTCAGAGCATCACAGAGACATAGCATGGGAGGATTTTCAGGCAGTCTTCTATGAATTCTTCTTCCCAGAGACGCTGAGGGCAGATAGAGCTCGAGAGTTCATGAATCTGCAGCAGGGCACTATGTCGGTGAGGGACTATTCTGCTCATTTCACTGAGCTTCAGCGTTTTTCACCCATACTAGTGGGTGATGAGACACTGAGAGCCAGACGTTTTGAGGATGGTCTCTAATATGACATCTGAGCACTGGTGAATGTTTTCAGGTTACCTTTAGTACATGCTACTGTGAACAAAGCGCTGATCACAGAGAGGAACCTATGGGAAGCTAGTGGTGTGGGCCAGGGCGGTTCATCACTAGTTTCTGGTACTATTTTTACTGGTAAGAGGAAGAGACAGATAGACTTCTCTCAGGGTGGAAGTACCAGCTAGGTAGTTTCTTCAGGTGGGCTGGTCAGGTGCTACCAGTGGGGTAAAGAGGGGTACAAGAGACCTCAATGTCCACGAGACCCAGTGGAGTGTCGATCTTGCGGCAAGATGGGTCATCTACAACGCTTTTGCAGGGCGTTTCCAATGATGGCTAGTGATAGGGGTTATGTGCAGACTCCGCGTGCGGGAGCAGGACCAGTGGCTTCTTACCAGTCAGGGAACTGGAATACATCAGGGCCTGCAGGCAGAGATGGTGGTCATGGTCGTGGTAGCCAGACACCAGGATCTCAGAGGCAGTAGGGCGGGACAACACAGGGCAGTCAGGCTGTGTCGTAGGTTCGCGGCACTGGGTAGACATATGCGGTGCAACAGAACCAGCATGAGCAGGATCCCGGACCTTCTACTATCATAGGTACTATTCTAGTAGCTTCTATTTTATCTTTAGTACTTTTTTATATGGGTGCTACACATAGCTTCATATTTTTGCCCGTGGTGGAGAGCCTTGGGCTCTGTTTTTCTACTTCTTCTGATATCATGACACTAGACACTCCATTGGGGACTAGAATGGCTGGTGTGCGTCAGTGCAAAGAGTGCCCCCTTGAGTTTGGTGGGTGTCACTTTCATTGGGACCTCTATGTCTTGGAGATGACAAGCTATGATGTCATTCTTGGTATGGACTGGTTGGTTCCCTTTCAAGCCTTTATAGACTACTATCACCGCAGGGTGATTTTCACGTCACCAGATGGCAGAGAATTTCTATACAAGGGCGAATGGGATGTTCAGGAGAGTCGAGCTGGACCAGAGTATCGTGGGTGAGGTGGAGTCACAGCCCAGATTGCGAGTTTATATCTGGATGACCAGGGGACTTTTCAGACAGATTTCCCTCCAGTGGTTGATCGTTTCAGGGATGTCGTCTCGGATGACTTTTCAGGTCTTCCTTTGGATCATGAGGTGTATTTATCTATTGATCTTGTGCCAGGAGTATCACCGGTGTCCATTCCTCCTTATAGGATGGCCACGCCTGAGTTGCAGGAGCTCAAGAGGTAGTTAAAGGAGTTACAGGCAAAGGGGTTCATCCGACCTAGTACTTATCCTTGGGGTTCTCTGGTCCTTTTTGCGAAGAAGTCGAACGGTACCCTCAGACTCTATGTGGATTATCGGAAGCTGAACCAGTTGATGGTTAAGAACCGATATCCCTTTCTAAGGATTGATGATATTTTTGATCAACTTCGTGGAGAACGAGTGTTCTCGAATATTGACTTGAGATCAGGATATCATCAGTTGTGCATTAGACCACCTGATATATCTCTCACAGCTTTCAGGAGTAGGTATGGTCTATAAGAGTATACTGTTATTCCATTCGGACTCATGAACGTGCCATTAGTTTTCATGGCTCTGATGAATCGTGTGTTCCATCTTTATCTAGACTATTTTATGGTAGTATTTTTGGATGACATCTTGGTGTACTCTCACACTCGACACGACCATGTCACCCATCTTGAGATCATATTGTGTACACTGAGAGAGCATCGGCTATATGTTAAGCTCTCAAAGTGCCACTTTTGGATGGACCAGATTCACTTCCTGGGTCATATCATCTCAGAGGCAAGATTTTTCCTGGACCCAAAGAAGGTGAGAGCAATAGTTTCTTGGGAAAATCCTAAGAACGTGTTTGAGATATGGAGTTTATTAGGGCTAGCTGGTTACTACAGAGATTCATCATGGACTTCTCCCATTTAGTAGTGTCGTTGATGGGTTTGACTAAGAAGGGTGTGAAGTTCGTTTGGTCAGAAGCTTGTGAGATAGCCTTTCAGGACCTGAAGGGAAGGTTGACATCAGCACTGATCCTAATACTCCTAGAGCAAGGGAAGAGTTATATAGTTTACTGTGATGCATCAGGGATTGGTTTGTGAGCAGTGTTTGTAACACCCCAAGATTTCATAGTGTGTTATTTCTTCAAAATAATTCAATAACATGCACTACACGCAACACCGAGTTCAAGCGCACCATGACTCACCAAACAAGCCGTTCAAAAAAGGTTATGAATAGTATTAACTAAATTTTAAACTTTATATAATCCTTATAATTTTAGAATCCATATTATGAGTTTCTTAGACATAATGTAAGAACAAATTCATCTTCAGTATTGTAGTTTTACCAACTTTTAATAGTGAACCCTTTTTAAATAAATTATTTCAAACTTTTTGACTAAATGGGGACATCAAAAAATTTAAAATGAAACATCCCAAGCTTACACGGTACGCTTTCCTTTGAATAAAACAGTAGCGTGTGTTGTACGCAACTTCGAGTTTTAACACACACCACAACCAATCAAACTAACCGTTATGGATAGTAATACCTAAATTTTGAAATTATGTATATTTTATATTTTAAAATGGACTTCATTTTTGGATTCGGAATATCGAATTTAGCCTAAGGTGAAATTTTGGTACATTTCGGATAACTTTCATATTTTGATGAATAGTGAAAATTACTAAATTTTAATTAAAAACAACTTTTTTAATCAAAATAATTAATAGTGATAAATTATGAATTTGAGTGGTTTTAAAGTATATTTAGAATATATTTTTACCATTTAATATAATGTTGGTCATTAGACATAATATTACAATTAAACTGAACATAAACAAGTGTCAATCTTTTGATAGTTATTATCTCTTAAAAACGCACTTTTTGTTTTGACAGCGGGAATTAATTTTAAATTAATTTCTGCCACTTATGTGTTTTGAATTTAGGAAAATGGATTACATATTTGGAATCAGGATGTTCAAATTGTGTAAATAGGTAACTTTTATTTTTAGACATTTTGAATAGTTACTGTGGTAAATATTTTATTTACCATGGTTAAAGGGTAAATCCGGTAAATAAGGGTTAAAAAATAATATTATAATAATACAAAATTACCCTAAAACGTGTCCTAATCTTATTGGTGGACACATACCCGACCATGGGCATCCTTGGGTCAATTTGGGGACCCCTTGGAGCCACTTGTATGTGGTAGGGACACATTATATTAATAAAGTTAAAATAAAAATAAAAATGGAATAAGCTTACATCCTTTAGAAGAACAATTTTTACATAGGGTTATACATGTTGGATTTTCGATTATAAATATTAATTAGAAAGATAAAAATATTTCCTACATGATGATAATTTATTTATAATTTTTAGACATTAAATAATTTATTTTATTTATGACACAATGATGATGCAGTAATTACTATAATAGTGAAAAATTAAAATAATTGATATTATAAATACCCAAAAAAATATAATATGAACCTTTTAATGAATTAAACTAATTTTCTAGGATAATATGATATATTAGGATTTATTTAATTGACTTTGTTTGAAGTAATCAATCTGTTATGAGTTTCACAAAAATCAACTATTGAATAGTGTCAAAATTGACATAAAAGAGTTCTTAAAACAAATATTATATTATTAATTGATATTAAATTCCTAAAAATCTAAGGTTCGGCCAAAAGACTTATATCAGGATAGGTTCATCATTAATGGACCACTTGTGGGTCGCTTGGATGTATATAGTAAGTTTATTAACCATATTATATAAAAATACAAAGAGACATTGTAAAAGTGAGACTAATTAACTTAGAGTTAATACTTAAAGATAAGGTTAATATAAGTACCCAAACCTGTCTAACTTCTATTGGTTGAGTGGTTTTCGACCTATCCCCACCTTATCCATTGAATAGTCAACTTTGGAGCCATTGGAAACCGAATATGAATTTATTATAAATTAATATTTCTAGCTTTTCCAAAGGTGCCCCTCACCCCTCTTATAAAAGGGCACTCCTCCTTCTCATTTCTTCACACCTCTCAAGCCACTTGGCTCGTCCAAACTCTGCCCAACTAAGCTCCCCACATCCCTCTCCTCCTCCTTGAAGCTTCCCCTTAGGCAGAAAGCATTTCAACAAGTCCTTTGGTTCCAACCAAAGTGAGTTACCTAAATTAAAGGTAACGTTTTCTCTTAAATTATTTTCATTTATTTTCCTTCTCCAACCCCCAAAATCTTTTTATTTCCTTTCTTTTGTAACAACACCAGTATCCTCAATATACTAGGATGTTGTTATAATAATGATTCAAACTACACATACACACAACTCCATCTAATGGATGATGAACATAATGTTTCTGTGGATGGTAAACTAACGCCTCACGAAACGATGATTGTTCAAATACATCTTACCGCCTCTCATGGTGGCCATTATGATGGCACTGTAATTAAATATGATGTTAATGATATATATTTTATATATAAGCTTCTGTAATTCCATTTTATTTCATACCATTATTCGTTTCATGTTGTATATACATACTATAATTTCATTTGAGGAAGTGCGGACTACCGCCCCCTTAAAATGATATGACTCGTTCATACCACACATGGAACGTATAAAGGATGGTGTTAATGAACTTAAGTAACATATATAAAATATTATATTATACTGGAATAGTAATATACCTATGTATCATTTGGATTCGATTCTTTTAAAATAAAAATTAAATGGAAGTAGCGTTCGTGCGTACGTACGGACTACCGTCTCCACGAACGCGATGAGATTCATTCTCCATCGTATCCATTCAAGTATAATTATCATTTGATGATTTAAAAATGATTTTTAAGAAATTGATACCATTCTGGATATGAATAATATACATCCCATTAATAACGAATATGGCTCACATAACAAAGAATATAAAGTAAAATGAACCCGTTAACACCCGAAATGACGATAATTCTAAGATATTATTAACAAATCAATGATAAAAGATCATATATGATATCATATTAAAGTAAATGATTCTTTTATTATTCAATAACAATTATTTCACCATTATACAGGAGGTAAACCTACCATCGACCAAGGAAAAAGTACAATGTAAGGGATTTTCTTATCTCACTTTTAATTCCGTGAGAATTCCATTAATCACCACTTAATTATTGCATGTGGTGTATGTGTACTGCCCATGATTGTATTCATTGTGTTATATACTTTTATTTATGGGTATTTACATCATCATGGTATGATACTTCTTTCATGGGTGTATGTTTCTTAAGATACCTAATCAATAAGGGAATTTGAGATTTCAATTTCCACTCATTTGGCTTTACGCATATTTCATTGATTATATTACCCCAAGATTATGTGTGGAATCACTATTCATTTGATTATGTCATAATTTCCACTCCCCTTCTTGTGGATATATGTTTGATACACATAATCACTCCATTGATAATTCTCAATTCATTGATATGAATTTGATAAGAGTAATTTTAACTCATCCTCCATTTATTGAGTTAAACATCCAATTCGTTGGTATTGTTTTTACAAGAATATGTGTGAATATCCTTTGATTGATTTACACTGAATATCCAATCATATTTAGTGTATTTATATTTGTCACACATAATTATGTCGTTGATTTATCCTTAACCTAAGGATACAACCTTTATGAGAGATTTCATCTCAATTTACATTCCATTGAGACTTCTTTGATGATATACACCAAATCACTTTTATGTGGTGTATATAATGTACTTTGACATAGTATATCATGAATTCCTTTATTCTCATGATATTAAAAAGTTTTGATTACCACAATTATTTGTATTCAAGTGTCTCTTTTGGTTGGAATCTCTAACTAAAATACCATTATTAAAATGATTTAAAGACTTATTCATCTAAATCTTTCTCATTAATGTCCATGTTTTAAAAAATGGTTTTAAGGATTTATTTATATGGACATTAAAGTTTACAAATTAAAACTCCTTTTAAAAAGTTTCAAAGTGGTATGGGACACTTTGATTCAAAAATCTATTTTTAAATGGCTTCTTGACAAATAGTGTGACTTTTAAATGTTTTCAAGAAAAAGGGTGATATTTCTCTCAAATAGTTTTGATGATTATTTTCATCTATGTCAAAATCCTTCATTATTATTGATTGAGGTTAATGTGATACAATACAATCTTCCATATTGTATCGAATGAGTTATGTTTGACTATGGATGTGCTATTTTTATACCATTCATGGTTTGTGGTAGAATTATTGACATTTCGTATGCTAGTTTTAATACGAATGTTTATGTTATGTTTAAACCTGTTCATATGAGGAATGCATTGGACTTAATAAGTGACGGGTGGAGCCCGCTATAGCTCCTCGATGCATCGGTAGGTCTCATGAGACAAACTAGTGTCTTGGCACAAGGCCTTGGCAAAATCTTATTTGTAGTCTTGGCACGAGGCCTTGGCTATGTGGTTATGATAGTCTGGCATTATGCATTCCATCATTATGAAAGTGGTTATTGATATTGCATGTGATCATTCGACTAGTAGAATATCCATGTGAGTAAGTAAATGGCATTATTTTATTTTACCTTTGCCATTTTATGCTGAAGTTCAAGTTTAAAAGGCTTTTGTTTTAGTTATAAATTGCCTTAAGTGTTTATGCTTATTTATGAAAGATTCTGCTATAATGTTATCCTTACTGAGCATCCGAGCTCACCCCTTTCAATGTTTTATTTTTTTTTCCCAGGATTATGAAGAAGTAATTTGTGAATGACCTGCAGGGATAGTATGAGGGGATATGAAGACAAGATGTTTTTTTTATGATGTAATGTAAAAATTTATGGATGTATCTAGTTATTACAAGGCTACTAAACTAATCGGTCTTTCGAGACTTGATCTTTCTCATTATCATGCCAATGTTATGTAATAATGCACCGACTCTGGGTAACTGGGGTCGGGGCGTTACAGTTGGTATCAGAGGAAGTTTAGTACAAACCTTGGTAGCTAGATTTAGATAAACTCTGATTAGAGCACGTAGACCTAAGATGAACTTTGAGGATTAGTATAAAAGAACTTCCTAGAATTTTGGTATTGTAGAGATTTTGTGAGTTTTCTGAGCAATACATCCCTGTCTGGATACGAGCAGGTAGAGGCGGCTCTGGAACAGATGTACCTAGGGGTAAAACCCGAAAACACCGCTTTGAGCTAGACTCGAACGGGAACTGGTGCACGACAACGGGCCTTGCTGCACTCTTGGTTACGACACTCCCGGGGGATATGCTTAGGATAATTTACATTTTCTTTACAAACCGATTTAAGTAATATATACATAAGATGAGAGTAAATGACCTTGGTTAATCCTAATATGTTTCAAATTAGAATATGGTGACATTTGAATCTCTAAATGATTTTACGACTACTATTACTCACACAATGCTTTCTGGTTTTAGTCAATGGCTGGATTCCAAGGAAGTCATAGTGACTTTGAGAATGATGTACAAATTGGGAACAGTGGTGGCAATGAGCAACAAAATGGAATGTTGATAGGCGTAAAAGATATCGTCTTTATGCCAAATCAGTTTTCCAAAAATATGATCAACAACATATATATTAACCAACTCCCAGACTCAACAAGGAAGAGAAAGGTGATAAATGATAAGATCTCCAGCAATGGAGACCATGGAGAAAAGAAACCTCAATTTTCATCATGCAGGAATTGTGGAAAGAGACACCCAGGAAAGTGTCTCAATGGGACAACAAAATGTTTTACGTGCGGGAAGGAAGGACATAAAGTGAAGAATTGCCGAAGAAAAATGAAGAGTACTATGGAAGAAGATAAAAATGGTCCCAAGAGTCCATTTACAGTCATTTGTCGTAAATGTAGGGGACCTGGCCATTACCCGAGTGAATGTCCTATTCTATAGGATATTTTCTTGGTCAAAGAAGAAGATATGTGGAAATAAATGGTTGGATAAAAATTTAAAAAGTATTAGCACTCCTTGTTGATGGGTTTACTTTGGAATAATTTTCTCTTGTATTTGTAACCCCACAGTTTGCCATGTGAGAATGATATTTGAGGAAGAATTGTCTCTTCCCTTGTGTATATAGATATAAATAACCATTTGGTTTTATATGATCATTGGGGTTTGAGAAAATGATAAGTTATTATAATTTGGGATGAAAATGCAAAGTATGATATAACATTTGTGGTTAAATTTTGTTATTTTGAGGAATTTATCTCATTTTGGTAATATTATAGAATATAGTTTTTGAAAAAGGACAACACGTAGACCGTGTGACAACCCGTCGCGTCGGACAAAGCTGTGGGAATCGAACCCACAACCAAAGTGTGATTGGGATTTATCGCCTACCACTGGACTACGTGAAGTCCCTGGTTAGTGTGACTATTTTTTTTGTTAAATGATTTTATTGATCAATAATAAGATGATTTGGGTTCTTATGTCTTATCAAATGAATACCCTTGGTATAGGAAAATGATTTGGTGATTAAGTGATAAATGTTATTTTGGAAGATGTTCGTTTTGTTAGGAACACTATATGCCCAAGTAAAATAGAATACAATGAGGTTTCATTTGTAGAGTAATGGTGGATTTTTATCTACATTTTTATTGTTGATTTATAGTGATTTGGGTTATTTATGGAAATGATTAACCTATAACAGAGAATATGTGATGATGTTGATTACTTTTAAGTATGTGACTTTAAGAGTATTTGATGTAATTTGGAGATACAATGTAACATGGGAGACTACATAATCAAATTCTTCTATGTTTTGGGTTTCAATATTAGTTTGGATTATATTAAAGGATTTTAAGGACAATTGGTTATTGAATGGTATCTATTTAACTTTGGGGTATTGTTGGTTTAATTTTAGAAATTAAGATTAGTGCATATTTATCTCAATGAATATCCTTTTTGGGGATCATTAGATCATTCACTAACCATTTTGGTTTTGATTAATCTTCAAAGACAATGTAAATATATGGTTTATCCTGCATGGATCATGTGATTCTATAGAAGTTTATTCTAGCTCTTCCAGTGTGACCAAGTCTTCTTGAATACTCATCGTTTAAAAAAAAATTGAGTTAGTGGTGGAAATTTATTAAAGAATGAAAATATACTTAAAATTTAAGTATATCTCATAATGTTCTTAGTCAATATCATAAATGAATTCCTCTTACTTATGTAATGTAACTTTGAAAAAAAAATTGTCCTAGATGGTACCTTAAATCATCACTAATTTATGGCTTTGGGATTGTTGGCCTTTTCATAGCCATGTTCTCTACCACTCTCCATCAGATAATTGATGGTTAGATTTCTCCTCCATATCCATATTTTCCTACATGGAACCCTAGTATGTGTTATTTTCGGTAATCTTCATACTTTCCACTCTTTATTTTAAATAGAGGCCTCATTAATTCATTTTTCGATGTGGGATTTCAACTAAGATATTTTGAAATGTCAAAAATGTGTGATCCCAATACCCTATATTTTGTTGAACCGATGGTACTTAAAATCATCATAGATTGATGAGTTTAAGGACCTCAATTGTATACTTGTTTGTGATTGATGACCTCAACCACTACCTATAAATATTTACGTTTTTCCTCCAATTATATGTCTCTAATTGCCACCAATGTTCTCCTAATCGAGATCATAATTTGGTGGTGACCCTTTCATTTCTCTTTTCCTCATATTAAGACTAAATTTTAGTAAACCAATTTCCGATGTGGGTTTTCCCACAAATATATTTTCTATTTTCAACCTTTTATTTTCTAAGAACAATTTCAAATTGCGAGGACGCAATTTATTGAAGGAGGGGAGAATGTAACACCCCAAGATTTCATAGTGTGTTATTTCTTCAAAATAATTCAATAACATGCACTACACGCAACACCGAGTTCAAGCGCACCATGACTCACCAAACAAGCCGTTCAAAAAAGGTTATGAATAGTATTAACTAAATTTTAAACTTTATATAATCCTTATAATTTTAGAATCCATATTATGAGTTTCTTAGACATAATGTAAGAACAAATTCATCTTCAGTATTGTAGTTTTACCAACTTTTAATAGTGAACCCTTTTTAAATAAATTATTTCAAACTTTTTGACTAAATGGGGACATCAAAAAATTTAAAATGAAACATCCCAAGCTTACACGGTACGCTTTCCTTTGAATAAAACAGTAGCGTGTGTTGTACGCAACTTCGAGTTTTAACACACACCACAACCGATCAAACTAACCGTTATGGATAGTAATACCTAAATTTTGAAATTATGTATATTTTATATTTTAAAATGGACTTCATTTTTGGATTCGGAATATCGAATTTATCCTAAGGTGAAATTTTGGTACTTTTCGGATAACTTTCATATTTTGATGAATAGTGAAAATTACTAAATTTTAATTAAAAACAACTTTTTTAATCAAAATAATTAATAGTGATAAATTATGAATTTGAGTGGTTTTAAAGTATATTTAGAATATATTTTTACCATTTAATATAATGTTGGTCATTGGACATAATATTACAATTAAACCGAACATAAACAAGTGTCAATCTTTTGATAGTTATTATCTCTTAAAAACACGCTTTTTGTTTTGACAGCGGGAATTAATTTTAAATTAATTTCTGCCACTTCTGTGTTTTGAATTTAGGAAAATGGATTCCATATTTGGAATCAGGATGTTCAAATTGTGTAAATAGGTAACTTTTATTTTTAGACATTTTGAATAGTTACTGTGGTAAATATTTTATTTACCATGGTTAAAGGGTAAATCCGGTAAATAAGGGTTAAAAATAATATTATAATAATACCAAATTACCCTAAAACGTGTCCTAACCTTATTTGTGGACACATACCCGACCATGGGAATCCTTGGGTCAATTTGGGGACCCCTTGGAGCCACTTGTATGTGGTAGGGACACATTATATTAATAAAGTTAGAATAAAAATAAAAATGGAATAAGCTTACATCTTTTAGAAGAACAATTTTTACATAGGGTTATACATGTTGGATTTTCGATTATAAATATTCATTAGAAAGATAAAAATATTTCCTACATGATGATATTTTATTTATAATTTTTAGACATTAAATAATTTATTTTATTTATGACACAATGATGATGCAGTAATTACTATAATAGTGAAAAATTAAAATAATTGATATTATAAATACCCCAAAAAATATAATATGAAACTTTTAATGCATTAAACTAATTTTATAGGATAATATGATATATTATGATTGATTTAATTGACTTTGTTCGAAGTAATCAATCTGTTATGAGTTTCACAAAAATCAACTATTGAATAGTGTCAAAATTGACATAAAAGAGTTCTTAAAACAAATATTATATTATTAATTGATATTAAATTCCTAAAAATCTAAGGTTATACCAAAAGACTTATATCAGGATAGTTTCATCATTAATGGACCACTTGTGGGTCGCTTGGATGTATATAGTAAGTTTATTAACCATATTATATAAAAATACAAAGAGACATTGTAAAAGTGAAACTAATTAACTTAGAGTTAATACTTAAAGATAAGGTTAATATAAGTACTCAAACCTGTCTAAATTCTATTGGTTGAGTGGTTTTCGACCTATCCCCACCTTAGCCTTTGAATAATCAACTTTGGAGCCATTGGAAACCGAATATGAATTTATTATAAATTAATATTTCTAGCTTTTCCAAAGGTGCCCCTCACCCCTCTTATAAAAGGGCACTCCTCCTTCTCATTTCTTCACACCTCTCAAGCCACTTGGATCATCCAAACTCTACCCAACTAAACTCCCCACATCCCTCTCCTCCTACTTGAAGCTTCCCCTTAGGCAGAAAGCATTTCAACAAGTCCTTTGGTTCCAACCAAAGTGAGTTACCTAAATTAAAGGTAACGTTTTCTCTTAAATTATTTTCATTTATTTTCCTTCTCCAACCCCCAAAATCTTTTTATTTCCTTTCTTTTGTAACAACACCAGTATCCTCAATATACTAGGATGTTGTTATAAGAATGATTCAAACTACACATACACACAACTCCATCTAATGGATGATGAACATAATGTTTCTGTGGATGGCAAACTAACGCCTCACGAAACGATGATTGTTCAAATACATCTTACCGCCTCTCATGGTGGCCATTATGATGGTACTGTAATTAAATATGATGTTAATGATATATATTTTATATATAAGCTTCTGTAATTCCATTTTATTTCATACCATTATTCGTTTCATGTTGTATATACATACTATAATTTCATTTGAGGAAGTGCGGACTACCGCCCCCTTAAAATGATATGACTCGTTCATACCACACATGGAACGTATAAAGGATGGTGTTAATGAACTTAAGTAACATATATAAAATATTATATTATACTGGAATAGTAATATACCTATGTATCATTTGGATTCTATTCTTTTAAAATAAAAATTAAATGGAAGTAGCGTTCGTGCGTACGTACGGACTACCGTCTCCACGAACGCGATGAGATTCATTCTCCATCGTATCCATTCAAGTATAATTATCATTTGATGATTTAAAAATAATGTTTAAGAACTTGATACCATTCTGGATATGAATAATATACATCCCATTAATAACGAATATGGCTCACATAACAAAGAATATAAAGTAAAATGAACCCGTTAACACCCGAAATGACGATAATTCTAAGATATTATTAACAAATCAATGATAAAAGATCATATATGATATCATATTAAAGTAAATGATTCTTTTATTATTCAATAACAATTATTTCACCATTATACAGGAGGTAAACCTACCATCGACCAAGGAAAAAGTACAATGTAAGGGATTTTCTTATCTCACTTTTAATTCCGTGAGAATTCCATTAATCACCACTTAATTATTGCATGTGGTGTATGTGTACTGCCCATGATTGTATTCATTGTGTTATATACTTTTATTTATGGGTATTTACATCATCATGGTATGATACTTCTTTCATGGGTGTATGTTTCTTAAGATACCTAATCAATAAGGGAATTTGAGATTTCAATTTCCACTCATTTGGCTTTACGCATATTTCATTGATTATATTACCCCAAGATTATGTGTGGAATCACTATTCATTTGATTATGTCATAATTTCCACTCCCCTTCTTGTGGATATATGTTTGATACACATAATCACTCCATTGATAATTCTCAATTCATTGATATGAATTTGATAAGAGTAATTTTAACTCATCCTCCATTTGTTGAGTTAAACATCCAATTCGTTGGTATTGTTTTTACAAGAATATGTGTGAATATACTTTGATTGATTTACACTGAATATCCAATCATATTTAGTGTATTTATATTTGTCACACATAATTATGTCGTTGATTTATCCTTAACCTAAGGATACAACCTTTATGAGAGATTTCATCTCAATTTACATTCCATTGAGACTTCTTTGATGATATACACCAAATCACTTTTATGTGGTGTATATAATGTACTTTGACATAGTATATCATGAATTCCTTTATTCTCATGATATTAAAAAGTTTTGATTACCACAATTATTTGTATTCAAGTGTCTCTTTTGGTTGGAATCTCTAACTAAAATACCATTATTAAAATGATTTAAAGACTTATTCATCTAAATCTTTCTCATTAATGTCCATGTTTTAAAAAATGGTTTTAAGGATTTATTTATATGGACATTAAAGTTTACAAATTAAAACTCCTTTTAAAAAGTTTCAAAGTGGTATGGGACACTTTGATTCAAAAATCTATTTTTAAATGGCTTCTTGACAAATAGTGTGACTTTTAAATGTTTTCAAGAAAAAGGGTGATATTTCTCTCAAATAGTTTTGATGATTATTTTCATCTATGTCAACATCCTTCATTATTATTGATTGAGGTTAATGTGATACAATACAATCTTCCATATTGTATCGAATGATTTATGTTTGACTATGGATGTGCTATTTTTATACCATTCATGGTTTGTGGTAGAAGTATTGACATTTCGTATGCTAGTTTTAATACGAATGTTTATGTTATGTTTAAACCTGTTCATATGAGGAATGCATTGGACTTAATAAGTGACGGGTGGAGCCCGCTATAGCTCCTCGATGCATCGGTAGCTCTCATGAGACAAACTAGTGTCTTGGCACAAGGCCTTGGAAAAATCTTATTTGTAGTCTTGGCACGAGGCCTTGGCTATGTGGTTATGATAGTCTGGCATTATGCATTCCATCATTATGAAAGTGGTTATTGATATTGCATGTGATCATTCGACTAGTAGAATATCCATGTGAGTAAGTAAATGGCATTATTTTATTTTACCTTTGCCATTTTATGCTGAAGTTCAAGTTTAAAAGGCTTTTGTTTTAGTTATAAATTGCCTTAAGTGTTTATGATTATTTATGAAAGCTTCTGCTATAATGTTATCCTTACTGAGCATCCGAGCTCACCCCTTTAAATGTTTTATTTTTTTTCCCAGGATTATGAAGAAGTAATTTATGAATGACCTGCAGGGATAGTATGAGGGGATATGAAGACAAGATGTTTTTTTTTATGATGTAATGTAAAAATTTATGGATGTATCTAGTTATTCCAAGGCTACTAAACTAATCGGTCTTTCGAGACTTGATCTTTCTCATGATCATGCCAATGTTATGTAATAATGCACCGACTCTGGGTAACTGGGGTCGGGGCGTTACAGTGTTGATGTAGGGCGATCGAGTTGTTGCGTACGGGTCTCGTCAGTTGAGGCCACATGAGAGGAATTACCCGACGCATGATCTCGAGTTGGTTGTAGTTGTACATGTATTGCGCTGTTGGAGACATTATCTCTTGGGAGAACATTTTGTGGTTTTCACCAACCACAAAAGTCTCAATTATATCTTTACTTAGCGTGACTTGAATCTAAGACAGCGAAGGTAGGTTGAATACCTACAGTCCTTCGACTTCGAGCTTGCCTATACACCTGGTAAGGGTAATGCAGTAGAAGATGCACTAAGCAGGAAGACTCAGATACAGGCTATGCAGGAGGCCAGTGGTGAGTGGTAGCTCATGGCTTTGTTCTCTAAGATGCATTTGGAGGTGCACGACAGTTAGGGGCAGACTTATCTTTCATCCTTAGCTGTGACTTCTACCCTCCTGGATAGAGTGAGGATGAGACCTCTATCTGATTCGGAAGGCCTAGTTCTATGGGAGTCGGTGGCAAGTGAGGACCCTCCTCCTAGGTGGACGATAGGCAATGATGAATTATTGTGTTTCCATGGATGAGTGTGGGTTCCCGGGGATATACGCGAGGAGCTGGTATGGGAGTTTCATGATTCATCTTGGGAAGTTCATCCCGAGGTTACCAAGATGTACCGAGACTTGAGATGTCAGTACTGGTGGCCGGGTATGAAGAGAGAAGTATCTGGTTTTTTTATGAGGTGTTCCACCTGTCAGCAGGTAAAGGCGGAGCATCAGAGGCCAGCCGGACTGTTACAGTAGTTACCCATCCCGGAGTGGAAATGAGATGATGTCGTGATGGATTTCATGACAGGGTTGCTGAGGTTACCTCGAAGTAATGATGTCATGTGGGTTGTTGTGGACAGACTCACGAAGGTAGCTCACTTTTTGTCTATCAAGGAGACCTTCAGAGTTGAAGAGCTCGGGAATTTGTATATCCGAGATATCGTACGTCTTCATGGGGTCCCTCTTTCTATCATTTCAGATAGGGATGCCCATTTTACGTCTTGATTCTGGCAGAGTTTTTAGAGGGCACTGGGTACACAGGTGCTTCTAAGAATAGCTTACCACCCTCAAACCAATGGCCAGTCAGAGCATACGATACAGGTGCTTAAGGACATGATGCGTGCATGCATCCTATACTTTGGGGGATCTTGGGAGAAGAACATACCCCTAGTTGAGTTTTCCTATAATAACAGTTTTCAGGAAACTATTGAGATGGCACCATACGAGACTTTATATGGTAGGCCATTCCGATCACCTTTGTACTGGTTAGAGGCAGGTGAGGCAGCTTTACCGGGACCACGTCTTGTGCAGGAGACTTCTGAGAAGGTCCAGTTAATTCAGAAGCGGATGGCTACCACGCAGTCTCTTCAGAAGTCTTATTCTGATCGCCACAGATGACCTTTGGAGTTCGTGGTCGGGGATCAGGTTTTCTTGGGTGTTTCGCTGAGGCTGTGACACAAGCGGATCAGGAGACAGGGTAAACTTTTACCGAGGTATGTGGGGCCATTTAAGATTATGGAGAGAGTCGGGCCGGTTGCCTATCAGTTGTAGTTACCTCACAGGTACCGAGACATGCACAATGTATTCCATGTATCTCAGTTGCGCTGCTATCATTCAGACCCATCTCACATCTTTCAGCCCGAGGATGTTGAGCTTGAGGAAGATGCATCCTTTGAGGATCATTCAATTCGTATCGTTGAAATAAGTATGAAGGTTCTCCGAGTCTGGTCAGTTCCTCTCGTACAGGTGCTATGGAAGCATGGCTGAGTGCAAGACAAAACCTAGGAGTGGGAGGCCGATGTACATGCTCAGTGGCTGGATTTATTTGTGGCTGTATCTTCTCCACCCTTGGAAGGGAAATTTGGGGACAAATTGCTTTAAGGGGGGAAGTTTGTAAGAACTCGGTTCTTAGTTTTGAGGTACGGTCTTCTTCTTTTCTCTTTTCCTTAAGTGTTATTGAGAAAATATGGAAAATGGGGAAAAATCCCAAATTTTTAAAGTACACGCCGTGTACTTTTTCCACACGCCGTGTACTTTTGGTCGTGTGGGATGAGTACACAGGGCGTGTACCCATGTCGACAATGTAGGGTGTATGAACCGACTACACACCGTGTAATGGTCCCTTACACACCGTGTAGTCAGTCGGCAGGCAAATAGTAAGGCGGTGGCCAGCTGTGTGACAGAACACACCGTTTACTCAGGGAGACACGCCGTGTAGTCACGTTGGTAGATGAACAGTGCCACACTGGCAGGAAGCCGCTAGAGGAACAGTTAAAAATGGGAATTACATGCCATGTACTCGGAAGTACACGCTGTTTAATTTGTTTTTTTCACTTAAAATGGGCAGTATCCTCCCCTGTTCACATGGAAGGCTTAGAACGGGAAGAGAGCTCAGGAGAGGAAGTTCGGAGCTTCGAGGATCCGCCGAGTACACACCGGGAATCCGATTCCACCTCTGTCGATCTCGTTGGAACCGCGCGGGTAATCCCTTTCATCTCCTGGTGTGTCTCTTTCCAATTCTTCCTCTAAGGGAATTTATTTTCGTTTAAGCAAGAATTATTTTACCTCATATCTACAACGTCTTTGGGTGTTTCTGGAATCTACGTTCACGTATATCGTTCGTTGGTGTTTATGGTATGTGGATTGGTGTTTATTTTCCAACTATTGTGCGTTTGTGTGTATTTTTTGTGCTATGAACCCATGTTGGGGTGTCGTGTGGCTGAGGTTGTAGCTATATTAAATACCTAGAATTGTATAGGTGATTAAATAAAGTTGTAAAACTATTTTTTGGGATCAGTGCTTGGATCCAGGTCCATCCCGGGGGTGCGTTCCTCTATTTAGACGTTTGTCCAGGATACCCGAGGGTATGCCTCTAAAGTAATGATTGTAGAATTTACTTGAGAGGAATTTCTTGTGAATGTTTATTTACATGTTGGTCATGGCCCGGTTACTTATGTCTGAGGGCAGTGTTTTACTATAGCATGAGGGCATGACTATATTAGCCTGAGGGCAATCTTCTCTTAGCCTGAGGGAAAATTCTTCCGAGCCTTAGGGAAATTGACTTTGTGCCTGAGGGCGACACTACCTATGCCTGAGGGAAAAATCTTTTATGCCTATGGGAAATTACCTGCGGGTTGGATTCTAATTACTTGAGGGCAAGGGTTTGAGTGTCTGAGGTCACTGACAGTTTACATAGAAATTCACTATGGTGGTTTCTTAAATAATAAATAATTAAATGAATATTAAAATGGAAATAACTGGTAAAGTTAGTTACTTTTGAGTACTACTTAGTTTATTTCATTTACTTTTGCACACTGTTGTTGCATGTTTACACACAGTTGGGAACGGACCTTTGGTGGGTGACTACTGAGATTATTTCTCACACCCTGTTTGGGTCATGATTTTCGGCCCCAACAGATTACGATTCTATAGGCGTAGATAAGGGCAAGGGTCCTTATTCAGGTATTTGATTGCTGTTGAGGAGTAGGATAGCATGAGACCGAGCATTGGCTCGCGATGCCACTAGCTATTCTGTTTTGTTTTCATGTACTTGTACTTCAGTTGTATTGTATTGTATTTCAGTGTAACATGTTCTTGCTGTTTTGATAGTATTGAGGCATGTTGCATCATTTTATATATTGTTTGGTTATATCTACTATAGTTGTTTATCTCAATTGTGTATGGTTTAATGCTTCCTTTATTGTTGTACGTTTATTTTATATTCTGATGTGCTACACTTTGACAAATGAGGGCATAGTTTCTCCACTATCAGACCTGGGCTGCTAGTCGGCAGCCTTTGGCATTTGGGGAAATGCACTTGAGGTTATATGGCGAACCGGGTTTGGGGCACCCATGGAGTGGTACCCAGAACCGGGACGTTACAATCATCGACCCTTGTTTTCAGGGGATAGTGGACCATAGGTTGTAGAGTCATGGATGGATTCCATGCTTTAGATCATCAAGAAATTAGAGACACATAATGAGAGGAGGTTAAATCTCACGACGTATATGCTACAGGATTCTACCAAGAGATGGTGGGATGTTATCACTCAGGCGGAGCATCATCAGGATATGGAATGGGGATATTATCAAATAGTATTCTATGATTATTATTTTCCTAATATGCTGAGGGCCAATAGATCCCAAGATTTTATACATCTGGATCAGGTCACACTATCAGTTATTGACTATTTTTTCATTTTACTGAGATTCAGTGTTTTGAACCTATTCTTATAGGTGAAAATATATCAAAGTATATTATATTTGAGGATGGTCTCAGATATGATGTATGATCTTAGGTAAAAATATTCATTTTGACTACTATATCTACTATAGTGAATCAGGCATTGATTAATGAGTGTAACCTGAGGGAATATAGAGGTGCGATCTTAGGCGGTTTGGCACCAAGATCTGGTACTGTCTCGACCGGTAGTAAGAGGCATCATCTAGAGCTTTATCACAGTCGTAATAGTATTTAGAACATATATTTGGGTATCCAAGTGAGGTGCTAATAGTGTGGTAGGATTGGTAATACAAGATCACAGTGTCTAAAGGACCTAGTCAAGTGCCGATCTTGAAGTAATATGGGACATATACATCGCTTCTACTGAACAATTCCACCAGCAGCTGGTGAGAGAGGGTCTTCTACAACTCCATGTTCAAGAGAATGGTCAATAGATTATCATTAGAAAGGGATATGGGGTGTGTCAATCCATTCTGGATGAGGTGGTGTTCATAGACATGGTATCCAGACCCCAGGTTCTTAGTGGCAGAAGGGTGGATCAGCTCTTTGTAGCAAGACAGTGTCACAGGGCTACGGTACAAGTCATACTTATGCAGTGAAACAAACCCAACCAGAGAAGGATCTTGAACCATATACTGTGAGAGGTACTATTCTAGTCACCATAATTTTATCTTATATACTTTTTGATACAAGTGATTCACATAGTTTCATATATGTTCCCCTTGTGGATATCCCTGGACATGGTAATTATACTTTGGATGATGTTATGATGCTAGACTCTTTATTAGGGATTAAAATGGAAGGTGTGTCTAATTTCAAGGAGTGACCCTTTGATATTGGTTAGTGTCACTTCGTATGGTACCTCTATGTATTAGATATGAAAATCTTTGATTTCATCCTTGGAATGAATTAATTAGTTCCCATCAAAGCCTTGGTTTATTGCTATTATCTTAGGGTAAGTTTCGCATAACCATAGGGAAGAGAGTTTTTACATAAAGGGTAATGGGATGTCTAGGTGAGTCGAGATGGACCAGAGCATCGTGGTTTGGGTGAGATGATAGCCCAAATTGAGAGTTTGTATCTGTATGACCAGGGAATACATCAAGTGGATTTCCATCTAGTGGTTTATCATTTCAAGGATGTCTTCCCAAATGAATTTTTAAGTTTACCTCCAATGAGATAGGTATAGTTCTGTATCGAGAGTTGCAACTGTATCCATTCCTCTTTATAGGTTTCTATGATGGAGTTAATAGATCTCCAGTGGAAACTAGAGTATTTATAGGTGAATGGGTTTATCAGACCAAATACATCTCCACGGGGTTTTCCAATACTTTTGTGAAAAAGGTGGATGGTACCCTTAGTCTATGCGTGGATTAATGTAAATTGAGCCAGTTGATGGCTAAAAACCAATATCCCTTGTCACGGATAGATGAACTACTTGATTAACTTTTAGGATCTCAAGTGTCCTCAAAAATTGACTTGAGGTCAGAATTCACCAGGTTCTTGTGCAACCTGTAGAAATACCTCACACATCCTTTCGTAACAGTTATAGTCTATACGAGTATCTGTTTATTCCATTCGATATCACTAACGAGCTAGCAGTTTTCATCAAAATGATGAACTGAGTTTTCCATCCTTACTTGGACTCTTTTATGGTGGTTTTTGTGGACGATATGTTAGTGTATTCCCATAATAGAAATGACCATTCCAACCATCTTGACATCATTTTCAATAAACTAATAGAGAATCAATTATATCCTAAGATCATCAAGTTCCACTTCTGTATGGATCAGATTCACTTCCTAGGTCACATCATCTTGGAGACAGAAGTATCAATGGACCCAGAGAAGGTGAGAGTAGTAGTTTACTAGGAGAATCCCAAGAACCTCTTTGAGGAATAGTTATTTCTATTACTGGATGATTACTACAGGCGCTTCATATAGGACTTCTCATGATTAGTAGTGTCGTTGACGGGAATGACTGAAAATGGTGTGATGTATGTATAAACATATTCCTTTGAGACAACATTTAAGGATCTAAAAATGAGATTAACTTCATCATTGTTAATGATTTTTTCAAATACAGGAAGGAGTTACACTGTGTAGTATGATGCATCAGGTATCGAGCTGGGAGTAGTTCTTATGCAGGGGTATTGAGTAGTTGCATACGGGTCTCAGTAGCTAAGGCCAAATGAGAGGAATTACCTGATACATGATCTCGAGTTAGCAGTAGTTATTCACGCATTACACTATTGGAGACATTAAGTATTGGGAGAGAATTTTGTGGTGTACACAGACCATAAAATACTCATGTATGTATTTACACAGTGTGATCCGAATCTAAGGCATCGAATGTGGTTGGAATACCTTTATTCTTTTGACTTTGAGAATTCCTACACGTCTGGTAAAAGAAATGTTGCAGCTAATGCTTTGTGTAGGAGGACTTATATATAGGCGGTGTATTATTCCATTAGTAAGTGGTAGCATATAGGTGTGTTCTATGAGATTCATTTTGAGGTGCACGACTTCCAAGGATAGATGTTTCTTTCATCCTTAGTTGTTACCTTGACTCAACTGGATAGATTGAGGATGAGACAACTATCAGATTCCGAAGGCCTAGTTCTATGGGAGAGTCGTCAGGTGAGGACCCTCCTCCTGGTAGTACTATATTCAGGGATGAGATACTGAATTTACATGGTTGCATGTGTGTTTCTGAAGACATACAAGAGGAGATAATGTAGTACTTTCATGCCTCTGTATGGCCAGTGCATCTTGGTGTCACCAATATGTATCAGGATTTACATTGTCAGTATTGGTGGCCGAGTATGAAAAGGGATATAGCTGGTTTTGTCCTGAAGTGTTCCACCTGCCAGTAGGTGAAGGTAGAACGCCAGTGAATAGATATAATTTTAAAGCATCTACTCATTCTTGAGTGGAAATGGAATGATGTCACAACGGATTTCATGATGGGTTTGCCGAGGTCACCTCGAGGTAATGATGTTTTTTGGGTTGTTGTTGATAGACTCACAAAGGATTCACATTTCCTTCTGATCAAGTAAACATTTAGTGTTGATGAAATTGGTATGTTGTACATCCATGAGATTTTATGACTGCACAGGGTCCCTCATTTTATCATTTTAGATAGGTATGCCTAGTTTACTTATCATTTCTTGAAAGGGATACAAAGGGAGATCAGTACATATATTCTTTTGAGCAGATCTTACCACCTCCATACATATAGATATTTAGAGCACCCGATTTAGGTGCTAGAGGGCATGCTACGAGTATGCGTCCTAGATTTTGGTGGTTCTTGGAAGAGACACATACCCCTAGTTGACTTCTCATATAACAATAACTTTCAGGCTACTGTTCAGATGGTTCCATATGAGGATTTGTATGGTAGTCTATGCTGATCACTCCTATGTTGGATGTAGGCAGGAGAGGCGGCTATGGTGGGATATCTTCCTATCTAGGAAACCACTGAGTAGGTACAATTGATTTGTAAGAATATGGATACTACACAGTCTCATCGGAAATTGTATTCTAATCCCTGCAAATGAATTTTGGAGTTTGAGTTTTGGGATCGGGTTTTTATATGTGTTTCACAAAGGTTGGGACATAATAAGATCAGGAGATGGGGTAAGCCTTCTCTAAGATATATCAGTCTGTTTGAGATTCTAGAGAGAGTTAGTCTGGTTGCCTATCCATTGCAGTTACCTCAGAGGTACCGGTCTATGCATGCCGTCTTCCATGTTTCTCAATTGTGATGTTACTTTCCATACCCATATCATTCATTTTAGACTGGTGAAGTTGAGTTATATGTATTTGTGTCCCTTAGAAGCATGTTATACAAATTGTGGATCATATCATGAAGGTTCTTTGTGGTCAGTCCATTCTTTTAGTACAGGTTCTATGGAAGCATGACTGAGTGCAGGATGATACCTAGGAGAGGGAGGCTGATGTATGATCACACTGTCTAAAGGTTTTCTCATATATTTCTTAACCACCCTTGGAAGGTAAATTCATGGATGAATTTATTTAATAAGGGAAGTTTTTAAGAACCTGGTTCTTCTTTTGAGGTATAAAACTTTTCTTTTCGAGTTCTACTTGAGAAAGAGGAGGAAAAGAGGTCGAGGGTTGGCTACAAGCCTATTACATGAAATAACTGGGGGTTACCCACCATGTAATCCTAGTACACACTATATAATAGTTTTTCTAGGACCCATTCAAGATGTGTAAGGCATGTTGGTCAAAAAATCATACACACAATGTGTATTTTCTAGTACTTTCTGTGTATTTTCTTATTTTTACAAAATGGAAAGTATCCTATTCTAATTTATATGGATAGAACACTCACCCCTAGTTCACAAATAGTAGTGTGAAGATGACCCAGGGTATTTTTTCCTCCCGATTCTTCATCCGGACTCCATTTGGAATGGTCACGATTGTGTTGAAACCCCTTTAGTGAGTTATCGATTCCTCTTCAGTCATTATTTGTCTCTCCTTCCCTCAACCTAGTTATGGAGGTTTTGCAGGTTATGTTTATTTTTTAGATCTAACTAGTTTTAGGACAAATTAGAGGCTGATGCTGGATGAGGGGATTTTTATGAGTATGTGGTAGGTGGTCTCATGACTTTTTCTAATTACCAAGCTGTTTATATTTTCTGGAGTGTCACACGCCCATTTTGGGGGGGTCTCCTTGATTTATAATTGAACCTTTTTATTTCCTATAGATTTTTAGGTAATTGAATAAGTGTTTTAAATCATATTTTAGGTTGTATATCTTGATTGATGGCCACCCTATGGCTGAGATTCCATGGATGGTTGTTTTTGGTTGTTTGGACTTAGATGCCTAGGATGCATGCCTTTGTTTCCCTTTCATGGGTTGTTAAAACTGATTTGAGATTATTAATAAATTACAAGGTTGATAAATTTTAATTTAATTGGTTAGGGTATGGGATGATTGGTTTTACCCTTGAACTTTATATTCCTATGCTTGTTTAAGTACGTTTGGAATGTTTTTCTCCAACTATGAACCTACCTACATGAGTTAATTAATGTTAAAGCCATGTAATAGTTTAATTAACAAGTGATGATTCTTATGAGAAATTTTCCCATGTGCGTAACTAGAAGTACAAGACTTATGAAGTTTTTCCTTGCTTGAGACACCCCTTTGGTGGTAATTTATATTTTATGCTTTTGGGTTTTGACCTTTTCATGCCTAATGAAATGTTTAATTAAATCTTAAATTATTAAAGGGTAAATAGCCATGTGTGAACTATGGCCTCAGGTTAAAAGGACATGGACGATATCATATGACTATTGTACTTTATACCTTGGTTGAACCATGGATTCAGATTATAATTCCATGGACTGACTCAAAGTGGGTATTATGTTAAAGTCATGAGGGAACCACAGATGTAGTGGATAGGATCATTAAGGATATACTTAAATTTTTATCGAACCATAGATTCATTGATGTATTCCATGTATATAATCTTTTGGAATTTTTTATATGTCATGAGTTTACATTTACATATACCTTGGGTGAACCATAGATTCAGATTAGAATTCCTTGGACAGAATCAAAGAGGTTTTATGTTTAATTCATTAGAGAACCACGGATGTAGTGGATAGGATCAGGATATAAATTAAATATTGAAATAGAATGTCTTATATTTAATTTTCCAAGACAAAGTAGAATCTTGGATTTGGTCTTTAATTTTTTTTTAGATTCTCTTCTGAGACATTTGTTGCACTTACTTTTATACAAGGGATGTCAGGCTTATTCCAAATCTTGAGACTTATATAATTCAATGAAATTGAATTGTTAATGAACATGAAATAAATGTAAATAGAAACTAGTGCTTTTAGGACTGCTTACATTTTACTATCTCCTATATTTCTATTTTCTTTGTCATACACTACCTATTATATATATTCACTAACATATTGGCACATACCAAGGGTGGTTGGATACAAGGATTTATTGTCACACCATATTTGGGTCATTTTTTTCACCCAAACAGATTATATGGTTGCAGGTGTCTATAAGGGAAATTTCCCTTCTATAGGTACTTGATATGCTACTTAGGAGTAGGAGAGCATGAGACCAAGCTGAGGCTTGTGATTCTTCTAAGTTTCTTTTTTCTATTTTTTACTTTTGGTACTTAATGTATTACTATAGTGTAACCTATTTTGTTTGTTTTCCTAAAACATGTAACAAGAAACATCATATTTTATAGGATTTGAAACCTGGTTATTTATATTATCTCATAAGTCTTCCACTATTTGCTTCTATTTCATGGAATTATTTTTTCTACTATTGATTTTATATTGTTTTTTTCTATGTCACACTATACTAATGAGGTCATAGTCTCATCACTATCACCCTTAAGTCCTCGCTTCTATATAGTAGCATCTGGAATTTGGGGAGATGTGATTGAGGCCATGTGGCCAACTGGGTACGGGGCACCTTTGAGTGGCATCTAAATCTGGGACGTTACATATTACCCTTTTCTTCATTTTATAATAATGGTTTAATTATCCTTTTAATGATACTAGTTTTCAATAAAAGTGTTTTAATATTTAATAAGGATTTCTCTTCCCATGATCTTATATTCTTCCCTTCTACTTCACATTTTTAAAATATTGTTTTTTATTATCATGGTATCCTTATTGTAATTTTTTAAAATTATTTATTTATAAATATTTCTCTTAAAAAGAAGAAAATTGGTTTTTTAATGTGACATGAAAATCATGTGTTTTCAGATTATATTAATAAATTATTATAAAGAATAATACTTTATGATTTTTCATATATTTTCAAAGTAACCATATTCAAGGTATTAATGGTTCATAAATCACCTTATATGTGATAATTTTAAATATTACTTTTGGGTGATCATTTTTTTGGTACCATACGGTCATGTTTTATTAAAATTTATTTTATATGATAATTTTTGTAAAATATTGGAACCCCATTTTGTTATCATGGGTAATATATTATAAGGTTAATGATTTGATTTTAAGTGTCACTCACATATATGGATGATGATGGGTGGTGTAACATGTCTCTAACTAATTCACTATTTATGGTTCTATATCTCAATTGAAAATTATGGTAATCGATTAAGTAGTGTTCACTCCACTATGGGAATTGAGTAGGGATGTTTTCTCCATTGTGTTATGGGAATCATGAGGTCATGAATGTTGTACTATGATATGTTCAGATATGATTTTGTTTTTCCACTTTTTTTATGAAGATATTCCTTAGTTACATGATATGATAAGAATTTATGATATTCCATATTCTAAGGATATTCTATATTCTTATGTTACATTTCCATGTTTTTTATTAATGTTATTTGTTTCTAAAATAGGTTTTTATGACATTTATTAATTCTTGTGTTATTATTTGATGATTCTTAATGCTCAATCATGTTTAATAGTTTTTTTTATCCCATAATTTTTAAAGAGATATTATTTATTTATTCATTTTTTCCTAATAATTTTCTTCTAATCAGTATGACTCATTGATATGTTTCCCTTACTGAGCATTTGAGCACACCAATTTCTTATGTTTCCATTCCCTATGTTATGAAGATGTTTGTATCATATGTGATTTCTAGAAGATGGTATTGAGGAGAATGGTTATGGAGAAATGTTTAAAAGCATTGTAAAATAACATTATTTTGTAGAGAGTATCCAAGACACTAAACCTTTAAGTATTTGGGTTGTATGACTAATTGTAAGATGTATTAGTTAAATCATAAAATAAATGTATTATTTATGAATGTTTATATTGGTTCTCCTGTATTGGTATCAGAATTGTGTTTATTTATTTTTGGGATTATTATAGATGAAATTAATTAAAATCGTATCAATAAGTCTAAGTATAATATAACATGCTAATGTTTTGGTAAATTATAGTTTTTTTGGGTTTTTTGAAAATAACATCCTTGTATATATTTTTTCATGAGATAAATATTTAGAATAGATTCACCTAGGGGAAATCAACCTGAAAAATATTGGTCGTTTATTAACCTAATATTTACTCTAGTGTTCAATGACTAGGCCTAAGACTGCACACCTGGATTGACACTCCCAATAGATATTCTTTGGTTAATTCATATTCTCCTTAAGGACTATGATGAGGGATATGAAAATGTTTTGGTTAGAAAATATAATATAAAATTACCATGGATAACCTAGATTTAATCTTATAGATTCATAAGATAGGGTATTCACATCATTTATGAGTTATTTAATCTTTTCCCATAGTTTTACCTCAGTAAATAAACTTAGATAAGTCCCTAAAAATTATTCTACAATAAGTAATGGGTGGAACAAGGAGGAACCATGATAATAATTACAGTGATGGAAAATGTAGATATTTTCCCAATAAACTACAAAACAGGTTGGGATATGGTGTACAAAACCTCATAACAATGATCACCCAACTATCAAAAGCTATGAATAATAATGTGAATCATGTTGATCTCCTTGAAAAACTAAGGAAGGAACATATTTCAATTTATTATTTCATGCGAAAACATCCACCCTCTTTGAGTGGATCTTCTAATACACTTATTGTTGAGTAATGGATTTGTGCAAAGGAATAGTCAGGTTCCATTATCTAAATCTCTACACATGAGAAGGTCAATTGGTTGTCTATTGCCTAGAATTATAGGTTTATAAATGTTGGAATCTCATTGATAATACAATTTAAATTGATGTATTAGACTCTATGTAATGGGTTGAGTTTAAAAAATCAAGCTTCATCAACCACTTTCCTTATAATCTTCACATATAGATAGAGTGGGAATTTCTAGTGTGGAAATAAAAGTATAGTGATTTTATTGGAACTTGTGAAATGAACTATAAAAGGATTGTGAGGTAGGACTCTAGTTATATCTCTAACCCCAAAATAAATATTGAATATTTCATTGGAGGATTAAAACCATTTATTCAAAGTAAATTTTATATAAGAGACCTTGGAAGCTATGAACAGATTTCTCAATGTGTGCTAAAGGTGGAGATGGAAATTTGGGATTGTCATTTTCTCAGGGATAAGAAAATAAATATGAAGTACCATGGAATATTTGATGATAAGATACTTGGGGGGAAAATTATAACAACTCATATAAACAAAGTTATTACAATAATCACATAGGTAATTGTTTTAAATTGAAATAAGGTGTTTTAAGTGTTTTAGGGTAGTCCATATTGCACCAAATTCCCAAAGTATTGATAATAGTTCTGATAAAACAAGATAGGAGAATAGGGCTCTGACTAATGTTCCCCCCACACAAAAATGATTCAAGTGAAAATATTTTTGGAATTATTAAAATAACTACCCTTACCCTAGAGGTATTAAATAGAATAGGTCTCATCAAACTCTAAACTAAGGGAGTAAGGAATAGCACATACTGTCAATACTATTTAGTTGGATCATGATAAGCAGTGTAAGCTGGTATCATTATCTAATCTATATATGAAAATTAATTATTTGATTTTGGTTATTCAAATTCTTTTATATCTCACGTGTTTGTTATGAATGTTGACTCACCGCTATATACCTTGTATAATGAACTATCTATGAAAACACCATGTTGAATAATGATTTTGACTAATAAATATAATAATTATACAATTGATATTTTTTTGTAAATTATACCTAAAATTTTAGTTATGTTTATCTTGGTATAATTCAATGTAATATTATTTATGAATTAGCTCTCTTTTCTTAGAGTATATATCAACAATCAAGATAAGAAAATCTCATTTCATTTCCCAAATCATCATATAATCAAGTATTAAGTAAAATATGATTCTAAACTATTGGTGGTAGAAAATTATATAATATGGGTAATGATACCCAGGGGTGAGAGAATCTTGGCTCAAATAATTGGGGAGGAAGTTAAAATTGATAACATGCCTATTATATGGGTGTCTATTGATGTATTTTCTAATGAAATGCTTGGTCTTTCCCTAGAGCATGAGGTTTAGTTTTCGATCAAGATCATACCTAGATCTATAACTATCTCAAATATTCCTTATAGAATTTACACTATTTACTTGGATTAATTAAATAATAAACTTCAAGAGACTATTGACAAGGGATTGATACATTGGAGTTCTTCCCCATGGTGTGAAGCAGTGTGTATTGTTAATATTTTGGATGGATGAATTCACCTATTCATTAATAATCATAATCATAACAAGATCATTATCAAGAAAAAATATCATTTATCCCGTATTTATGATCTATTCAATCAACTATGTGGAGATCAATATTTATTATAGATTGAACTTTGATCAAGATATCATTAACTGAGGGTAAAGAGAGAAGATATACACAAGACAACTTTCCACACAAAGTAAGGATACTGTGAATTTATAGTGATAACTTTTGGACATTCAAAATATCTGTATATATTTATAGATTTAATTAATAGATTATTTATATATTACCTTGAAAAAAACATGTCATTATTTTTTGATTATATTATCATGTATTTTAAGATAAAATAAGCACACAAAGTGAATTCTATAAAGTTGTAAAGGCCATATGAAAGGAGAAATTGTATTCCAAGTTCTGAAAGTCTATTTTTTTTTCAAAAATTACCCTTATTAGGTCATGTTTTAAATAGTGAGGGTATTTTTTCAACTCATAAAATACAAACATAATTGAAAAATGGCTCATATCGAACTTTGTGATAAAGATCCAGAGTTTTCTTATATTAGATGGATATTATAACTAGTTTGTGAGAAAATTCTCATAGTTACCCATTAAATTAACTAATTTGACAAAAAAGTTATTGAAGTTAATCTGTATAGAATAATGTGAGGAAAGTTTCATGGATATTATGAAGACATCAGTTACTACACATGTATTTACACCACCATGCATTAGATAAGGGTTTTTAATATGCAGTGATGCTTCCGTGAAGGGTTTGGGGTGTTTTATTATATATAATGGGAATGTAATTTAGTTTTCATAATTTCAATTAAAAAATATTTTTTATAAATACCCATAACATGATCTGGAGTTATTATAAGTATCCTTTTGGTTGAAAATTTTGTTGCATAATCCTTAGAGTGAAATGTGTGATATTTATATTGACCATAATAGTTTAACGTATATATTCATGCAAAAAGAGTTGAACATTCAACAAAGGAGGTGGTTCTAAATGATCAAGGACTATGTTTTCTCGATACACTACCACCATGGTAAGGAAAACAAGGTATATAGTTCCCTAAGCATGAATGGATATTCTATATTATCCATGATGAGGATTGAAAAAGACTCAATACTCATTGACTTTCAAATAATGAATCTTGAAATCATAAGGGAATGATAGAATTAAATAAACTACCAAATGATTATATAATTATCCATTCATGTGGATATCAAATATTCCCAAAAATAATATGCATAGAAACATAGAAACTTCGTGAGTATTCAAGAGTTCAGATTTGATAAAGACAAGGTTATAATTTTTGGAACATAGTTATGTGTCTCATAAAAACTATAACTAAGGAACTTTTAGATGATCCTCATAGATCATAATATTATATTTATAGAGGTTTCACAAATATTTATAGAGATCTATGAAAAAAAATTTGGGGGATAACATGTCGAGGGAAATCATAGAATACAAATCTTGATGCTTTATATTCTATAAAGTTAAAGATAAAGGAAAAAAATCCAAGGGTATGTTAAAACCATTACCAGTATCTGTATGGAAATGGGAAATCATTTCCTTATATTTTTTTGGGGTTGTCCATAGTAAATAGAAAGGCCATAATTACACTTGGGTTATAGTCAATCACACTTAAAAGTCATCATGTTTTTGTCTATTATTGAATATTTATCCCTTTGAAAACTCCCCAAGATATGCATAAGTGGTAACATTGTATGGGTTTCCTCTCCCCAATGTATCTAATCAAGATATGAAGTTTCCCTCCTAGTTATAGGGAATTATTCATTGAGAATTAGAGATAGAGAGAGATATTTGAGTTATAGCACTTCATATCATCCTAAAAAGGATGTTCATACTCAGAATACTATCTGAAATCTAACGGATATATTGAGATCTTGTTTGATAGAATTCCATAGATGTTTGGATCAAAAAATCCCCATAATAGAGTTATCATATCAAAAAAAAATTAAATTATATAATTAAAAAGGAACTACACGAGGCTATATAAGGGAATAGATGTTGGAATCCAATTTGATGGGATGAATTTAGAGAGGGGAAAACGATAGGTCTTGACCTTGACCAAGAAATGACAGAGAAGGATCAATCCATTTTGAAGTATTTGAAAGTAGCACAAAGTCAATAGAATAACTATATAGATAATAATTGAAGAGATATGGAGTTTGACATTAGTGATAAGGTATTCCTCAAAATATCTCAATGGAAGTGGATTAAGATATTTGTGAAGTAAGAGAAGATGATCCTAAGGTATATCAGTCCCATCGAGATCCCTGATCATGTCGAGGAAGTAATATATCACTTAACAATCCCTCCTAACCTCTCCCAAGTACATTATGTGTTCCATGTAACACTTTTTAAGGTGTATATCTAAGATAGTTCACATGTACTAAACATTTAATTCATTCAATATGAAAATGATCTCTCATATGAGGTATAACAAGTGCAGATCATGGATCAAAGAGATAAATGTGTTCCAGAATAAGACCAATCGTTCGGTCAAAGTTTTATAGAGGAATCATATGTTTGAGGAATATTTGTGAGAACTAGAGGATGTAATGAGGCAAATATAAGACAACTTGGATTCATTTGTGTAATAACAATTTCAAGGATGGAATTATTTTTAAAGGGGGTAGAATGTAATAACCGTTGATTTTAGTAAATACTATCCCTTAAATAAATATCATGATAAGTGATCTGTCGTACACATAATTCCAAACTAAATCAAAAAACATGATAAATTAATAAAATAAAATTATTAAATTTGATAGATATATTATTAATGATAAATTGTGGTTATCAATAGATGTAACTATCCTATAAAAACAATATAAAAATATATCTTAATATAAGATTTATCCCTTTAAAATATTTCTGTTTTCCACTTATATGTTTTTGTATTAAAATTAATTTGTATAAAATTTATAAAATGAAATTTATATAATAAAATAATTTTTTGAATTCCATGTATCAAAATTATCCTAAGATGATTTTTTTGGATTTTTCTAAATAAAATCTGGTGAATAGTGAAAACACTGTTCTAATAAAAAACCATGACATTTCGGATATAATAAGGATATATTCATAAAATTGATATTTTTATATCATTTTATTGATAAAATAGGTATTATATTATAGAAATTATATATTTAAAAATATTTTTTTAATTTAAAAACCTATACATGATATTTGAAGATTTATGTTACATTTTTTCCTAAAATAGTTTTTAATCCACTATAAATTTATTATTTTAAAATGAATTTTTATCACTTTTATAAAGTGAATATAATAAAATAGATTTCAAATTAATAATTATAAGTTATATTGTATGTAATAATTACAACCTTATTTTTAGGCATAAATGATAAATTACTAAGGTAAAAACAAGTTACTGTGGTTAAATCTATAATTATAAAAGTAATAAATCTTTGGGTAAAGGGACTAAAAAATGTTAAAAATATATTTATAATTTATTTATTTATTTATTTAGAAATAATAAACCTTATATCGTCCTCTACTCAATTATTGTTCATTTTCAGATCCTCTTTACATGTTTGACATGTTCTCCCTTTGTATTAAGTGATTATAATTATAAAAAAAATCATTATCACCACTTATAAAAGGAACTTCTCACCACCAATTAAATACCACTATAAAAATTATATTTATACATGAACATATTCATGATTTTATTTCCTTATAATCCTCTTTCCATACCTTAATATTTTTTTCATAATAGATTGGATGAAATCCTCTATTTCCAATAAGTACTTTAAGAGAATGTTAAAAATCTTAAAGTAAGTTATTCTCACACTCTAATATTTTTCCTTCTCTATATTTTTTCTAAAAAATTAAAGTACTCATTATGGAATTATGAAATAATTATTATGTATATACTGAAATGTTTTTATGTTTATGGGATATACATAATCTACTCTTTCCCCTTTCCCTTAAGAAAAATTAAAATTTTTATCATGCGTATGTGTGGACTGCTGCCTCCATGATGTAACATGTTTAATTTTTCTTCATCACCTCCAAAGTATAGTAATAATAGGGAATTTAATATTTAATAGTAATATTAATAAAAAAATTGGTTCTTAACTAATAAACTATATTACTCCTTTCTCACACTCTATGGAATATGAATTCACTATCCATGTGTGCTTTCGGACTACCCTCTCCATAGAATGATGTATTCAATTTTTAACTACCACATTATTTTTAGGTCAAAAATTATAATTAATGAATATATATGATATATATGATTAATAAATTTCATGAATATGTTTCTTGATGGGTAAGACAAAAAACAATGATATTTTTAAGGTAGTCCTTCAATAGCGATAAATATCAAAAAACTAATTTGTCCTCGATTTCTTCTTCATGAAACATGACAAAAAATCATAGGTAATGGAATTATAACATTATAGATAACTATAAAACATAATTTAAAGTAAATTATATTATCTAAGAATTATAAACTTTGTATAAAATAATGCGTACCAAAATCAACATTATAACCCATGCACAAAATAGTCAAAGATACATACACCCAATTACCAAAAAACTGATCACTAACCAATATATTCCAAATAAACAATCATAAATGAAGTAAATAAAAGGTTAAAGTATATATAATAATCACTTAAAATATAATATTAATATATATTTTTTTATTTTACCAGATTTTAGATAAAATTCAACTAAATGGGAATAAATTTAATGGGTTTCTTGACACAACCCATTTCTATGGGTAATAATCACTCCTCTTTAACTATATTATTTTAAAATTGATATATTATACACTATTTTTATATTATTTTATATTTCCACCATATTTTATAGAGAAATAATTCTTCACACCAAAATATTTTTCTCAATGAATCTATTCTTTCATAAAAATTTTATTTTGTTAAGAATAATACCCATTTATTATTAATGGATTTACCTCCATATAAAGGTTTTTTACTTCCCACAAATGATCTTATTTTAATAGTACAAACATAAATTTTCCATTATATTCAATTATCCTTATATTACCCATTACATTATTTTAAAAAAATATATGATTATACATTAAACGATATAGGTTTTTAATAAAAGTGTTTCGAAATGTTTTGAACTCCTTCCCTTACCATGATCGCATATTATTCCATTCTAATTCAAATTTTGAAATATTATTTTACTTTTTTCAGTGCCCATTTTTTTAAATTTTTTCTAAAATAATTTTTTATTAATTTTTATTTTCACTTCAACAAATTGAATTTGGAAAGTGGCTCAAAAATCACGTCTTTTAGGATGATATTAACAATTGATTTCTAGGAAAAATCAATTTTTGGTTTCTATTCCATTCTCAATGTATCCATATTACATAGAGTTATGGCCCACAAATCACCCTATGTGTTCTCTATTTAAATACTCCTTTTGGGTGATCATATTTTTTATATCAAACAATCATGTTTTTTTAAAGATCATTTTATCTGATACCATATAGAAAAATTATGAAACATATTATATTATAATGGGTTATTTATGATAATAAGAATTATTTGAGATTAATTTATACATATATGTATAGATTATGATGGTTTGGATCCTATATCACCCTCTAATTCATTTTTAGGATTCTATATCTCATAAGATAACTATGGGAACTGAGTAAGGAATGTTTGATTAACTATGGGAATCAGTAAGGGATACATGATCCACTATGTTATGGGAATCTGGAGGTGATTAATTATCTAATATGATATGGTAACTTATGATTATGGTTTTCACACTTCCTTTTCTAAATATATTCCTTATTTACATGATATTCTATGTGTCTATGATATTCCATATTCTAATGATATTACACATTCTTAAGTTATGTTTTAATGTTTTTTATTACTGTTATATGTTTATAAGTTATGTTTTAATGACCTGTATTTAGTCTTATTCTATTACTTCATGATAATTAATGATCAATCATGTTTAATGATATATTTTTATTATCCCATTATTTTAAAATACACATTCCACCTATATTGACTTTCCCCCTTAGGTTTATGATCTAACTATGATTCATTGATGAGTTCCCTTGCAAGGAGTTTGAGTTAACCCCTTTATTTTGTTTTCATTCCCAAGTTTATGAAGATAATTATATCATATGATATATCTATAATAGGGTCTAGAAGAGCATATTTATATAGAAATATTCAAAATATTTATAAAATAATATGTTTTTGTTTCTAGTATCCAATACTCTAAATATTTAGGTCCTTGGATTGTGTGACTAATTGTGAGATGTATTAATTAGACCATGAAATTAATGTATTGTTTATAAACATTTATCTTGGGTCACCTCAGATAAAATTAAACATTAGAATGTAATCAATTAAAGATAATATAAGTGTTATAAATTTAATTAAGGGTTGATATATTAAGGATGATTTTAAAAGGTATAGAAAACCCTTAAATATTGGTTAAGGTGATATTGGATACTTTATATTGTTTGGGTATTAAGATGAGATAAAATTATTTAAAACCATATATATGAGTCTTTTTATAGGAAAACATCCTAAATTTTGGAAAAGTATGGAGTCTGTGGTATACTAGTAATTAGAACCCTATCTAGATACTAGAATGTTGATGTAGTTGTGGCACACATGCATCTTGGGGAAATCACCCTAAAAAGGATGAACTCAATATTTACTCAGTTTATAATGATTGGGCCTAGACTACACACCTACCTAGAAAATCCCAGGGGATGTAATTTGATCGATCATATTATCCTTACAAACCATTATGATGGATTTGATTATATATTTATGATATGGTTAGAGAATATAATAGGAAAATAAACTTTGTATACCCAGGTTAAACTAAATAAGTTATAGTTTGGTCTAATATTGTTACAGTTAATGAGAAAGCATCATATGATGAAATGAATGTTTTGTTATAGAAGTAGTATTAAGAATGATCTTTCATATACATATGATCATTTACTACAATTTTATTTTATATTATCAAAATCATTTTGGTATAAATATTTTCATGGAAACATGATCTTGAAATTGATGTTCTTGAAGGTATGTCCCTAGATTCAGCTAAGACATAGATATAGAGGAATATATAGAATAAATGGATGACAATCTTAATATAACCATATCATGTGGAAAATGATATGTTACCCATTCTTCCCTAAGATATAAAGGTTCGTATCTATTTAGAAGATATATCTTGATTAATTATTATATTAGGTATTATTATTAGTAAGTGATAAATACAATCATGAGAACCCAATTTATTTATGGGGGAAATGTAAGACCTTGAGATTTTAAATTTTAAAAAAATTCTTTTCTTTTTCTATAAAATGTAATGTGTTTGATTTTATTCATCACATGCAACACTGATCTAAAAAAATTAATTGAAAATTAAATAACTATAAAAACATATTCATTAAATTAGAGGGTAGAAATAAAGGTAAATTCATTATAAAACATATATAAGAATAAAATAAAAGTATTTTTTACCAGTAAATCATTGATAAAATTCAATTATTTTTGTTAAATATCTAATAATATTGATTTATAATTTAAAATATAACCAATATAAGAATCTAATTTTTAGTAAATTATTTTAAGAACCAAAATATATTATAGATAAATATATAGTTTATTTTAATAATATATTAGACCTATTTTTATTGTTAATTTATAGTAAATAATAATAAGGATAGTTACTAGTTTAAAAACCAACATTCCAACTAAAATAGGATTCATTAGATTTTAATTTTTTTATATAAAAGATAAATTATAAATTTTAAGAATTTTAATTTTAAAAATGAACTTAATTTTTTTATTAATATTAAAAATATTATCTAAGGATTAATTTTTGGAATTTTTGATGAAATAATTTATTTTTTGGTGAACTGTGAAAAAGGAATATTTTCTAAAACTGTTGCATTTATGCCTATATAAAAAAGTAATTATTACATAAAAAATTATAAAACATATTCCAGGACCAAAAATCTATTTTTTTAGTGAAATTATTTTTTTAAATATAACATGTTAAATTTATAAAACCCATGTTTTAAATTTTGGAAATTAATCAATATTTTTCTAATAAAAACAATTTTTATTCTTTCTGTTTAGTTAATTTTTCTTCTAAAATTGGGTTTTTACACATTACATGTGTTAATGTTAAAATTATTTTTTATTACATGTATAAATTTTATTTTATGAAATTTATTTATTTTTTTAATCAGTAATTATAAATTATTTAATTGGTTCATTTTATTTTTATACATTAAAATTAAATTACTTAGGTATAATTAATTACAGGGTAAAAACAAAAAATGGTAAATGTGAAAAATATAAGAGTAAAAGATGTAAAACATATTTAAAACTTGTGTGAAAATGAATGGTTGGGGATGATAGATTATAAATCAACCCCCACTACATTATTTCTCATTTTGGATCCACAATTCATGTGAAACATGTGATCTATTTATATTAAGAAATCATATTTAGAAAAATGAATTTCCATTCACCTATTAAAGGATCTCACTTGTAACCCATTTGTAATCTCATTATAAGGGAATATCTTGAAAAAAACACTTCCTTAGTCTCTCCTCTACTCTATCCCCAGGTCTAATAAACAATTGTCTTTCCAAAATACCAATCTAAAGAGCCTTAATATGTTACCCAATGGAAAAAATCCAAAGGGGAGGTAATGTTCTCAAGTGACATCTCTTAATTATTTTCATCATTTAGCCCCATTAACCAATTATTTACATGAAAGTATGATAACATCATCATTAAAAATAATATTATATTTTGTTATAATAATTGAATATCAATTTTCTACCCTCCCCCAAAACCATTCATAAAATGAAGACTTCATCATGCATATGTATGGATTACCGCCTCCCCAAATAGTGTGCATAATTTTTCATAACCACAATACATGGATAATTTTTAAATTCTATTTAAAGGATTAATATAATATTTATAACATTATTATGATACTTTAATGATAAAAAATTCCCTATCTTATTCCAAATCTATGAAAAATAATGTGCTTCCCATGTATATGTGTAAACTACCACCTCCATCAAAGTGAAGTGTTTACTTTTCCACATTATTATTTTTTATTTATCCAAATATCTTGTAACGTGATAAAACACCTAAAAAATTATAATTAATGTAATTATTATTATTTAATGATGATATTATTTAAAAATAATCACTTTTTTATCTATGATCATCCATATATTATAGCTTATTCTTATTTGGTCTGTTTGACCACCAACATGAACAATATAATACATTTCTATAATGTATGGATATGGAAATTAAATAATGGTTATATTAGACATAAATGATAAAATAATTTTTTATGGTTATTGAAATGTTATATTAATAATTAAATTATAATTGTTTTACTACATTTTTGTTCATACAAAATTAACGAAACAAACTCATCATCAGCATGATCGTTAAGAATAGTGACTAAAATACTTATGAAATGAATTTATAAATTTATAAATCATAATGAAACGTATATTAATTTACCTTTTATGATATTTTAAATATGATATTGTTATAAAATTAACAAGGATCCGCACAACAATAAAGAAACCAGTATTAAAACAAACAATTGAAGCTAATAACATCACATGATGAAAATAAAATATAACTAACTAATTTATTTTTAATAAAGTATTACAGATGAAGTTTAAAAAAATTTATAGATAAAAATTAGTTTCTATAATAAGTTATTAAGATATTTATTTTTTATCCAAGAGGTCAAAGAACATTTCGACGAAGAGGAAATATATATAAGGGCTATTGTATATCAATTATGCTTCACTGAGATGTGATGTGTATTAACTACTTTTCCCTTTTCTGGTGTAAATATTAGACATATATTTCTATTATAATAATTTTTCATTCATTATAAGGGATTTAAAAATCAATCACATGTTCTACCATTTGTGGGTTTTCAATTCAAATGATAATGATAATGTAATGGTTTATTCTCTCAATTTTGAAAACCAAGAGACATGTTTGGAATTTAAAACAATGTTTTATTTCATATAGTGTATTCACATCACTGTTTCTTTTAGGTATGATAAATATATTACATTTCATGATATTATAATCTTATTTCATTAATTCCACTCATATTCTTTTTATTCTTAGGTTGCCAATATTGTAATGGTTTCTTCTCTAATATCAATTTCAAATATGGATTTCATTAGAATAAAAATACATATATGGAACCTGTATTCAATATATTTCTAAAAAACTCATAATTTTCTTATCCACTTTTTATTTTTTTGGGTTTTACACATCTTCTCATTATTCTATTTCCCGCTATACTCATTATTTAACTATTGTAAGAAAACGAACCCACCTCTTCCTTTTAGAAAAAATATTCCTCTTACATGTATGTATTCATTGTATTATATTAAAAATGTCCTTATATATACCAAAATAATTGATTAAGGTCATTTTATACTACATTAACTTCTTTACATGTTTTTATGAAATTTTTAACATTTCTGTAAGGGTTATTTTCATTAAATGTTAATAGAATCTATTTTTTACATATTTTATGTGAACACATCATTCCATTATCATTATTTATGGAACATTCCCTCTAAATTTTCATGGATTTTAAAAGAATTTATTTTTCCAAAACTTATAAAATATTTATCATTAAATTAATGTTTTAAATGGCGAGGGTTATTAATTATTTCCAAATCAAATTTACAAATTCTACAAAAAGTGTTTCTTATATATGTAAACATTTTTTTACATATTTTACTCTTGATCAAGGATAATATTAAAAAAAATAACATCACTATTATTCATTAGGATGGCTGAGGAAATGTTATTTTATATCAATAAAATGATTCATCATTAATTATTCTTTCCTAATCATCAACTATGTATTGGAATTACTTTTATTCCAATTTATTTCTTCTTTGAATACCCAATTTTTCATCTTATCAAATGGAATTCACCTAGATACCCATGAATTTATCAGTTTAGGAATATTATGGACTTAATCATATACCATTAATTTATATGGTGTTACTTTGAGGGATGATAACATAGAAATATAATCCATTTATTTACTCAAGAATGTATTTACATCTTGTATGTTAATTATTTTCTATATGTATTTTTATTGATTACTAAGGAAATTTGATTATGCATTTTATTGTTATTCATTTCTTTTATATGATGAAATCATTTATTATTAATTACATAACAGTGGGGATTATAATATCCCCTTAATGCATCGGTAGGTCACATGACACAAACTAAATTGGGTGTTTAGTTTATGACTACCCATTTATATATATATATGGCATCCCACCTTTTTATTACATAACTTTTCATTACATTTTACAAACAGATGATCTTTAAAGTCTAGTCTCTTGGAAATCAGGAACATAATACATGAAAAACAACATAAAACATTCTTATAATCCACTTGTAAGGCTTCATCATAAGTTTATCCTAAGTACAATTACTACATATCATAACCTGGATACATACATTCAAAGGAAAGGGTGAGCAGAAGGCCCAGTAAGGGTAAACAAGGGAATCAGTTTACCTGTGACATTAATAAGAACTTGAATAAAAACATAAAGACATGAGAAATGGAAGTATAGGAATATAATAATGAAAATAACTTGAATCATAACTTGAATATGTGGCTAAAATATTTAATTTATAAATTCATGAACATATCACCAAGGTCCATCCCCAAGGTGTCAAAAAAATTACCAAGGTTATTCACAAAGGTATCATGAAACTTGTCATCTCTAGAGATTAATTATTTACCCAATGCATTAGAGTGATATCAGGGTGCACCCTTAATATGTATTTATTTTCATGTGATCCACATAGATCATAATCAAGCATTTCATAAATAACCCATAGAGAATAAAAGAACTATGTTTCATTTCAAAATCGTGACGTTTTAAAAGCTCTTAAAAATAAGATCATTATATCATTTATAACCCATGGAAAGGGAGTGAGGGTTATATGTATGTCCATTACAGAATAAAATATATCCTTTTTATATATTTATAAACATGCATAGAAATGAAATAGTTCTGGGTATTCACATAAATAAACAAGATAATTTCTTGAGAGAAAGAGATAGAAATTTTGAGATGAACTTTATGCAGCATAACGACTATATAACATGGTTTTAGAAAATAATAAAAGGAGAGGGTAAAAGGGTAACCCACTCATAGATAACTCATAATAAAATATAAATACATAATATCATGGATATAAGAACATGGTATGGATATTTTAATGACATACCACAAGAAAAGGAAACTTGAAAGGAAAGAGAAGATGCAATTTCTTTTACGAGAAATCCGGCAGGCTAACGGTGTCACTTAAAAATTCAGAAAAAAAAATTGATTAGAGAGGAAAGGGTTTCTCAACAATTATAAATGAAATGGACAGTAATGAGAACATATAATAACATACCCTCAACATAAAGAGATGGAAACTAGAAGACACAACATAAAGGAATTCATGACTTAAAAGAGGAGGGTGAAAGGATCTCTTACCTCGAAGAGTGACTTCAAAAGCTTGAAGGTCGGGACCTTGGGAAGCTTGAGGGAACCTTGGGAGGACTCCTTGGGAGGTAAGGATACCAGAACTTAATTAAGTATGATTTTTTAATGAAATGAATGAGGTAAATGGCTTGGTATTTATAGGGAAAGTGAGTGAATAAATTATTAATTTCCAAAGGACACCTCATCGGTGGTATTCGCAAGACCATGGGCTTGCCCATGGTATTTGCCCATGGTATTGGCCACTTGGGACACCTAATAGCATATCTAACTATTCATAATTCTACCAGAAATCTTACATCATTATTACATCATTAATGATGTCATTAAATACCCCAAACTCAAAACTGCATTTTTACTATTCACCGAAAATTTAACTATTTCAGAAAAATCTCAAAAATTCACCCTAACCTAATATCGATGCTCTGAATTCAAAAATTAATTTCATTTTATGAAAATAATTTTCTAAATATTTTTAATTTAATTTTTAAATAAAATCATTATTTATTCCAAAAATACAACTTTAAAACTATAACTCATTTTGTAACACCTTAAAAAAGTAATCAAGGTCCCATAAAAAATCGTATACCCATAAGACAATAAAGTAACAATTTATGATTAAATTTTATGAAAATAAATTTCCATTTTAAATTATAAAATTAATTATAAAATTGTAAATAAAATATTTATGGCGTACAAAAATACCAAAACTTAAACTATGATCATTTTTTTCACTTTTAAGATGTATAAAATGTATTTATACATTCATGGGTGAAGTTTCTATATTTTTGGTCAAATTACTATTCATTACTATTCATATGGGTATGTTACTTTTCCTACCTTACTATTCACTAAAAACCAAGTTGATCTTATTAGACTCTAAATTTCTCACTGCTCACAACTATAGAAGACCATTTTTTCAAAATCATTTCACATTATTAATTATTTAATGAATACAAAAAATATTTTAAAATGCCCTTTTTCCTAAATTAATCAATATTACACATCCTATATTTATCCGGATATTTGAAATTTACAAAATTTTACATAAGAAGAAATAACAATTTTATTTATATAAAAGGATTACACAAATCAGCTAAGGTCTCATTACAAAGCCCCTTATTACACTAGTATAGGACCTAAGTGTTATGTGTTCTATGGTGATAGAATCTTGGGGTGGCTCGGGAAACATTGCCCGAGTAGTGATTTCTATCAGCTTGAACTTCTCCCTTAGGTGATTTCGTTCAAGCTTCATATGTTGAAGTTCGGATTGGGCTTGGTCCAGAGAAAAGCCCAGTGATTCTACCTCCTTCCCAAGCTCTGACAGATGGGCTTCATATGGCTCGAGTCTACTGGATGAGGCCAATCAATCTTGTTTATGTACTAATTAACCAAGATAACTGTATTTATAAAAACACAATGTTAAGATTATAGTTTCCAACGGTCATATTGACCAACGGTCATATCACAGTCGAAACACAATGGTCACATTTTAATTATACCCAAAAAATTAGGAAACAAATATAATTAAAAAGTTCAGGTCGTTACATTCTTCCCCCCTTAAGAAATTTCATCCCTGAAATTTTATCTCATACCCTATGATGGGAAAAGGTGTGGGTACTTCTGTCTCATAGACTCCTCTAGTTCCCATGTGGCTTCTTCATATTTTTGGTTCCTCCACAATACCTTAACAAGGTGGGTAGTCTTGTTGCGTATAACCTTGTCTCTACAATCCAATATCTTCACCGACTGCACCTCATAAGATAGGTCGTGTTCCAGTTGTACCACCTCTGGATTTAGTACTTGTCACGGGTCAGGTATGTACTTTCTCAAGAGGGGTACGTGGAAGACATCATGAACTTGGACTATATTTGGATGAAGTGAAAGCCGATAGGCCACTGCTCTCATGCAATCAAGGATTTCATATGGGCCAATGTACCTAGGGATGAGCTTCCATTTCTTCCCAAACCTCATGACTCTCTTCCAGGGTGAAATTCGAAGAAATACTTTGTCACCAACATCAAACTACAAGTCCCTTCAACAGTTTTCGGCATAGATCTTTTGCCGACTCTGATCAGCCTTAATGTGTTGTTGGATGGCATAGACCTTTTCTGTCATCTCTTGCACAAGATCAGGCCCAATAAGCTTTCTCTCACCAACTTCATCCCAACAAGTAGGAGTTCTACATCACTTCCCATATAGATCTTTATAGGGTTCCATTTGAATGCTTGAGTGGAAGATGTTGTTGTAATAGAACTCAACTAAAGATATCAAAACCTTTAAATTCCATTAATCAAGTTCTCATCATGTCCTCGAGTGTTTGAATAGTCCTTTTAGATTGGTCATCATTTTGGGGGTGATAGGTCATACTGGAATTCAATTCAGTGCTCAAAGCTTGTTGAAGACTTCTCCAGAATTTTGATGTGAACCTTGGATCACGATCAGATATGATAGAAAGTGGAACTCCATGAAGCCTTACCACTTCCTTCACGTAAATCCTAGCAAGTTGATCAAGATAGAAATCTTCCCGAATGGAGATAAAAGGACAATCTTGGTGAGATGGTCCACAATAACCCATATCGCATTATTTCCTTTGGAAGTTCTCAGGAGACCAGTGACGAAGTCCATAGTGATATTGTTCCACTTACATGCTGGTATGGGTAGTGGTTGCAATACCCCTTTAGGAATTTGTCACTCTGCTTTCACTTACTGACATACCGGGTACCTTAAAGTGTAGTCAACAATCTCCCTTTTCATATTATCCCACTAATAATGATCATGAAGGTCCCTATACATTTTTGTGCTACCAAGATGTATAGAGAAAGTAGAGCTATGAGCTTCATCCATCAGCTCCTTCTTTATTTCCGGAATAGATGGAACACATAGTCTTTTACGAAATTTCAGTACACCTTCTTGGTCAGTATTGAAATCAGAAAACTTCTCATCCTTCATAGCCTCAAAATTCTTCTGTAACAAAGGATCTTCTTTCTGAGCTTTCATGATATTATCTAGTAATGACGATTGATAAATCATTTGGGTTAGGGTTGATGATTTCCCTTCCTTTATAATTCCCATGTCCAGTTTTACTAGTTCATTGATCAAAGGATCTCTTTGAATCCTCATAATGAACAGAAAAACTGGGTCTTTCATGCTTAATGCATCCGCGACTTTTTTTTCTCTTCCAAGATGATAATGAATTGAACAATCATAGTCCTTAAAGAGTTCCAACCATATCCTTTGTCTCATGTTCAATTCCTTTTGTGTGAAAATATACATCAAACTTTTATGGTCTGTGTATATATCACATTTCTCCCCATAAAGATAGTGCCTCCATATCTTCAGAGCAAAAACGACCTCTGCTAGCTCCAGATCATGCGTAGGATAGTTCTACTCATGATTCTTCAATTGTCGAGATTCATAAGCAATGACCTTCTCATTTTTCATGAGGACGCACCCAATCCCTTTTAGAGATACATCACTAAAAATAATGAATCCTTCTCCACTTGAGGGTAGAGTTAATACAGGTGCAGTAACCAATCTCTTCTTTGGATCTTGGAAACTTTCCTCACACTCCATTGTCTAGATGAACTTGACCCCTTTTCGAGTTAACTTGTTTAATGGATTATAAATTTGTGCAAAGTTTTTCAAAAACCTCCTATAATATCCCGCTAATCCAAGGAAACTACGAATCTCAGTTATTGTTGTAGGTCAAGGCCACTCCTCTCCAACTTTTGTCTTTGCAGGGTCAACTATGATTCCTTTGTTGGTAACAATGTGCCCCAATAAAGCAACTTGTTATAACCAGAATTCACATTTACTGAACTTTCCAAAAATTCTCTCATTCTGTAGAGTTTGAAAAATATCCCTTAGATGATCCTCATGATCCTCACGAATTTTGGAATATATCTGAATATCATCAATAAAAACTGCCACAAAGTTATCATGGTAGTATTTAAAGACTCTATTCATCAAATCCATAAAAATAGCAGGTGAATTAGTCAGTCCAAAAGTCATAACAACAAACTCATAATGCCCATATCTTGATCAGAAGGCAGTTTTTGGAATATCTTCTTTCTTCACCCTCAATTGATGATAACCAGATCAAAGATTAATCTTAGAGAAGAATTGATCCCATGAAGTTGGTTATATAAGTCATCAATTCTTGGAATAGGGTATTTTTTCTTTACTTTGATTCTGTTCAATTCTCTATAATCAATGCATAGATGCATAGATCCATCCTTCTTCTTCACAAAGAGAACAGGTGCTCCCCAAGGAGACACACTCAGTCAGATAAACCCCTTCTCCAAAAGATCTTGGAGTTGTTTCTTTAATTTCTCTAGCTCCATATTTTCCATCCTATATAGGGTATTTGATATTGGATGAGATCCAGGTAAGAGTTCAATGGATAACTCTACCTCTCTTTCTGGGGGAGGTCTAGGAAACTCCTCAGGAAATATGTCAATGTATTCCTGGATGATGGGTACATTTTCTATCCTCAAACTATTATCTCCTTCTTCTTCTTCACCGATCAACTCCATAAAGAAGGATATAGGAGGTTCTTTTAGACAAATATCCGGTTGAGATATCTCTCCTTGAAAGATAACTGTAGGTTTTCCATTCAAGACTAATGATATTTCCTTACTTCTGCATTTGATCTTAGCATTATACTTTGAGAGCCAGTCCATCCCTAGTATAATGTCGAATTTCAGCATGGTAATGACTACTATATTTATGATAAGATTGTGCTCACCAAAGTAAATACTAGAGTTTCTAAACACTGATGATGCTTGGATAATCCCGCCAGGAGTCTTGACTGATAACTCTACTTTTAGCATGTCGGGGGTTGATTCTAAATTCTTTGCAAACATGGAGGAAATAAAGGAATACATAGAACCAGAATCAAACAAGGTACTTTCTAGCTTTCAGAGAACAAAAAGAGTACCTTCTACCACATCATTTGGAGCTTAAACTTCAGCTTTTTTGATAGAAAAATCACGACCATGCTCCCTTGGCCTTTGCTGAGGCTGATGGTGGTTCCCCTCCACTGCCCTCGGATTTGGACAGTGATTAGCAAAGTGCCCCAGTTGTCCACAGTTAAAGAACTGGACATCAGGTAGGGCTTGCACCATCTTCCCCGTGTCATTAGTGTTTGGAAGTTATGGTTTCACCTCACTATGACAATTCCTTGCAATATGGCCATCTCTTCCACACTTGTATCATTTCCCGCTCTCGAGCAGGTAGTTCCCTGAATGCTTCTTCCCGCATTTATTATCCGTGGGACGTTACACTTTCTTACCTCCTCTTCCTTGATCAAAGCTCCTACCTAATCTGGGCTCCATATATCTCTTTTTTTCGTTTGATTTATGAGACCACTACGTCTCACCAAACTCCAGTTCGACTTTCACTGTACTTCACACAATCTCCTCATAGCTGTCATAATCTCAGTTAGCTAGATTCTTCCGTAGATGAGGTCTCAATCCACCTAAGAATCTATCAACCTTTCCATTTGGATCCATGACAAATCTAGAGGTATAACATGAAATTCGGGTGAATTTCATTTCATATCTTCCGACAGATTCATTCTCCTTCTGCTTCAGCTCGAGAAAAATCTTCTCCATTCTTGTTCTCATGGATCGAGGGAAATACTTACTAAATAAAAAACCTCTGAACTCTTCCTGATCCATAGATTCAACCTCCACTCTTTGTGTCGTGTTTTTAATTAGCTCCCACCACTTATCAGCTTCTCCTTCTAAGTGATAGACATCCAGGGTGACCTTCTCTTGCTCTAAACAACGGAGCACAGAAAATATCTTCTCTATAGAGCTAATACACTGCTCAACAATCAATGGGTCAGTCGATCCATTGAAGGTTGGTGGTCGTTGACGCATAAAGGACTCAACATAATGTTGTTACCTTCGCGGTGATATTGGTCTCTCATCTTGATTCAAGTTATTTCCTATAACTTGAGTCAGTTGGTTCATCATTCGTATGAATGTTTCCATTTTGGCTTCCATCGGAGGTCCGTCAGCGCTTGGTCCATTGCGGTCACCATTTGCATGGTTCCTCCTATTGCCCGCCATTTTCTAAAAGAATAAAACCTTATTGAGAAACTTATTTCATTTACGAATCTTTTAACTATAAAGGATTCTATGTCTTAAAACTTCATGCTTAAACAATTATATTTCTCTATAATTCCTTCATAATGATTCATAAAGAGATTATAATTAACCAAAAATATCCTCCGGGAGTGTCATAACCAAGAGTGCAGCAAGTCCCATTGTCATGTACCAGTTCCCGTTCGATTATAGGTCGAATTGGTGTATTTGGGTTTTACCCCTATGTAAATCAGTGCTAGATCCGCCTCTACCTGCTCGTATCCAGACAGGGATATATTTGTTTGATAAACCACTTACTCAATATTCACAAAAATACCAGGAAGTTTTTCTATATTTAAACTTTTCTATAGGGTTCTTAATAAAGTTTTCATATCCCAATTTCCATAAATAACTAAACTATCCTTTGATACCAACTATGGAATCCTTCCTTTTTATTACATAACTTTTCATTACATTTTACAAACAGAGGATCTTTAAAGTCTAGTGTCTTGGAAATCAGGAACATAATACATGAAAAACAACATAAAACATTCTTATAATCCACTTGTAAGGCCTCATAATAAGTTCATCCTAAGTATAATTACTTCATCTCATAACCTGGAGACATACATTCAAAGGAAAGGGTGAGCATAAGGCGCAGTAAGGGTAAACAAGGGAATCAGTTTACTTGTGACATCAATAAGAACTTGAATAAAAACATAAGGACATGAGAAATGGAAGTATAGGAATATCATAATGAAAATAACTTGAATCATAACTTGAATATGTGGCTACAACATTTCATTTAGACATTCATGAAAATATCACCAAGGTCCATCCCCAAGGTGTCAAAAAAATTACCAAGGTTATTCACCAAGGTATCGTGCAACTTATCATCTCTAGAGATTACTTATTTTCCCAATGCATTAGAGCACTATCAAGGATCACCCTTAATATTTATTTATTTTCATGTGATCCACATAGATCATAATCAAACATTTCATAAATAACCCATATAGAATAAAATAAATGGGTTTTATTTCAAAATCGTGACGTTTTAAAAGCTCTTAAAAATAAGATCATTATATCATTTATAACTCATGGAAAAGGAGTGAGGGTAATATGTATGTCCATTACAGAATAAAATATATCCTTTTTATATATTTATGAACACCCATAGAAATGAAATAGGTCTGGTTCTTCACATAAATAAACAAGATAATTTCTTGAGAGAAAGAGATAGAAATTTTGAGACGAACTTTCTCCAGCATAACGTCTATATAACATGGTTTTATAAAATAATAAAAAGAGAGGGTAAAAGGGCAACCCACTCATAAATAAATTATAATAAAATATAAATATAGAATAACATGGAGATAATAACATGTTATGGATATTTTAATGACATACCACAAGAAAAGGAAACTTGAAAGGAAAGAGAAGATGCAATTTATTTTACGAGAAATTCAGCAGCCTAACGGCATCACTTAAAAATTCAGAAAACAAATTGATTAGATAGTAAAGGGTCTATAAAAAATTATAAATGAAATATATAGTAATGAGAACACATAATAACATACCCTCAACATAAATATATGGAAACTAGAAGACACAACATAAAAGAATTCATGACTTAAAAGAGGAGGGTGAAAGGATCCCTTACCTTGAAGAGTAACTTTTAAAGGTTGAAGGTCGGGACCTTGGGAGGACTCCTTGGGAGTTAAGGAGGAATAACTTAGTTGAGGATGATTTTGGAATGAAATTAATGAGGTAAATGGCTTGGTATTTATAGGGAAAGTGAGTGAATAAATTATTAATTTCCAAGGGACACCTCATCAGTGGTATTTGTAAAACCATGGGCTTGCCCAGGGTATTTTCCCATGATATTGGATACTTGGGAAACCTCATAGAATATCACATTATTAATAATTCTACCAGAAATATTACATCATTATTACATCATTAATTATGTCATTAAACACCCTAAACTCAAAACTGCATTTTTACTATACACCGAAAATTCAACTGTTTCAGAAAAATCTCAAAAATTCACCCTAACCTAATATCGATGCTCTGAATTAAAAAATGAAGTCCATTTTATGAAAATAATTTTCTAAATATTTTTAATTTAATTTTTAAATAAAATCATTATTTATTCCAAAAATACAACTTTAAAACTATAACTCATTTTGTAACACCTTAAAAAAGTAATCAAGGTCCCATAAAAATATCATATACCCATAAGACAATAAAGTAACAATTTATGATTAAATTTTATGAAAATAAATTTCCATTTTAAATTATAAAATTAATTATAAAATTTTAAATAAAATATTTATGGCCTACAAAAATACCAAAACTTAAACTATGATCATTTTTTCACTTTTAAGATGGCTAAAATGTATTTATACATTCATGGGTGAAGTTTCTATTTTTTCGGTCAAATTACTATCCATTAATATTAATTACTATTCATAGGGGTATGTTACTATTCCTACTTTACTATTCACTAAAAACCAAGTTGATCTTATTAGACTCTAAATTTCTCACTGCTCACAACTATAGAAGACCATTTTTTGAAAATCATTTCACATTATTAATTATTTAATGAATACAAAAAATATTTTAAAATACACCTTTTTTCCTAAATTCATTAATAATACACATCCTATATTTATCCAGATATTTGAAATTCACAAACTTTTCTATAAGAAGAAATAACAATTTATTTATATAAAAGGATTACACAAAGCAGCTAAGGTCTCGTTACAAAGCCCCTTATTACACCAGCATAGGACCTAAGTGTTAGGTGTGATATGGTAATAGAATCTTGGGGTGCCTCGGACAACATTGCTCGAGTAGTGATTTCTATCATCTTGAACTTCTCCCTTAGGCTATTTTGTTCAAGCTTTATACGTTGAAGTTTAGCTTGGGCTTGTTCCAGAGCAAAGCCTAGTGATGATACCTCCTTCCCAAGCTCCGATAGATGGGCTTCATATGGCTCGAGTCTACTGAATGAGGCCATTCAATCTTGTTTCTGTACTAATTAACCAATATAACCGTATTTATAAAAGCAAAACGTTAAGATTATAGTTTCCAATGGTCATATTGACCAACAGCCATATAACAGTCGAAAAACAACGATCACATTTTAACTATACCCACAAAATTAGGAAACAAATATAATTAAAAGGTTTGGGTTGTTACAATATATATATTAGATGTATTCTTGAAACCATGTAGATTTCCTATAATTATGCCTTGATGGTATTTATTATTCAGGAATAAGGCCATGACACATTCAAAAACATGCATTTTATTACCAAGAAATCAGATAATATTTTCCATGTGTTTATTTATATATTTAACCATGTATTTGTTTCAGGATCATGTGATGATTCATATTGAATTATTTTATTAACATATATTTCCTACCATATTATTCATTCCATGGTTATTATATGGTATCTTATAGTAAATTCTTACCGTTACTAAGAATTCTATCACAGACTTATAATGTTTCTTTTTCCTAAGTTATAGAGAAAAGAACTATGTTTGATGCATCTTGAATGGTATCTTTTGTAGATAATTTATGGGAGATACTAGAGAATTATTAAAGATTGAATAGTTTCTTATATAGTGAAAAATGTCTATTAGTTTTCAAATACATCGAATTTATTATTTATTGATTTATCATAAATCTCTAAATCTCTATCCTAAAAATTTTATTTGTATATATAATGTTAAATTATGTGTGAATTATCTTATAATTTTATATTTAATATTTTAGTATGTTTTAATCTATATCAAAGTTGATATGTATTTTATTTTTTTAGCCCTAGATTCTGGGAGTTCGGGTCTGGGGTTCTATAATATTGTCATCTGGTTATGGTTTATTGTTATGTTTTTGTTGTTTTTTTACACTGATTGGAAAAATTTATGTCAATGTTAATTTTATTTTTTGGAATAAATATCTAACCTCTATAAAATTAATTCTATATTTTTAGATGCAAAATTGTTCCTAATAAGTAAGCATTGATACCATAGTGCTAGTTCCCAGCCCACTGTAATCAAGAATACACTGCAGGATTTGTGATAGTCTGCCTTGGGTGAAATGGTAGGTTATCCCTTGTAGGTTCATTTCATTAGATCTAGGTTTAGTTTTACCTATTAGGTCAAATTTGAGGGAGAGGATTCATCCCTCTTGAAAGTGTCAATGTATATCTCTATACAATTTCTATTGAACTTAAATGAAGATTCATACTCCCTTTTGATCTATATGGATTCATGTGGATAAGATTTTTTTATCTTAAATATTTTTTACCCAAGTGAATATAATTTCCCTATAAATAATTTAAATTTAGAGATAATTAATATTTAATTATCTCTTTTTAAGGATGGTAATCATTCAATTCATTGGTTATTACACAACTTGGTATTTTCTTTGAAGAATTGTACATTCTCAAAAGCATCTCTCAATATTTCTTCTAATTCATCCAGCTACAATAATCATTTTTCTCATGTTATTGTTTTTCCTTGTTTACCTTTCAGATAGACCAATAGTAACAATGTTTGATAACTATTATACGGTGACATGGATTCCCATAGATGATATTAAATGGATTAATACTGATTAGTGTTTTTAAAGATATTTGGAATAACTATAAACAATTATCAATATTTTTTATCTAATCCTTATAGATTGAACTCATGGAATTCTACATAATTTACTGTACAAATGGATTTATAATTATATAATACTAATACATTGTATGAGATAAAGGGAAGTGTCATTTTATAAAACTTTTTACTTAACAATAAACCCTCATAACAAGACATTTTTTAAAGATAGTACATTAATCCCATTAAAATAATCATGGGATTCCAAACTATTGAAATTTATTCTTCAAAAGTTGGTTAATTAATGTAGTCATTGGGTTATTTGATATTTTTTGGAATCCTCCAATTTTGGAATGTAGTCTATATATACACAAGTATATATGTTTCATTGAAGGAGTTCAAGTAGGGTCCCATTAAATCAATTCCCCACACATAGAAAATGTTCAGATCATTGATTGTGTATTAAGCAATCTGGTGGTGTGTATAATATTTTTTTAATGGTTTTTTCACATAATGAGTCTATTATAGTTCCAAATAAACCAATTAAAGTGACATTATTAAAAAATTTAAGAAAAAAATATAAGATTAGTGTTGCGGAATATCATTGTTCTTTCTAAGATTACATGTCCTTTATCATTTATAAAAACTTTACAAAAATTCCCTTATATTTTTAAAAGATTTTTACTAAATAAACAACTTTTTAGTACCTTTTCCATACTTCTATTAGGTCTATAGTGTTCTATGATAGTTGTTTAATGGATGAATTTTAGAAAGATTCCCACCTTGGATTTAGTAACACATCATTGAATGTTTCCATATCTTCATTTTCTAATTAATAAGGGATCATATAAAAATGCATTAAATAGTCAAAAAAATTATTCCTATATTGATAAATGAAGTGAGGAAATATTTTTTTTTTTTTAAATAGTTTTCTAGGTTGTAAAGCCATGGGTAATCTTGTATATTGTTATAAATTATATTATCATCAATAAACTCATCATAAATGTATATTTATTCCTCCCCATTTATATTCCTTAATTAAAACCTTGATCAGTGATCATCCACCACATTCTCTAAGACCACATTTAATTTAGTCATGATATCAAACTCCTATAATAGCAGTATTAATGTAACTAATTGCATCTTTATATCCTACTAGTTCAAAAAATACGTCAATGAATCATAATCGGTGTAAAAAACGTCTATGGATATCATTAAATACAATCTAAAATTAAAAAAGGAAAAGACGAATGAAATAATTTCCTTATCTATTGTATGTAATTGATTTCGGCATTATTGAGAGTACATAATAATAATATATGGGTCAAAAGATTTGATCAATTCGGTATCCTTGAAAACTCCCACAGTGAAATAACTCAAATCACACACCTACTCAAAATTATTCTCCAATATATTAGAGGCCAGGATTAGGTAAACCATCAAGTTCTTCTTTAAGGTAAAAAAATGTTTACTTCCATGATTCATAAAAAATAAATGGAATTTCTTTCGAAAAAAGTTGGGTTTTGTCCTAGATATCTTATATAAATCTTTGAAAAATGATAGTAGAATTCCACATGTCTAAAAAATATTTTGATCTCCTTTATTATATTTAGATCAGTTATCCCTTCTATTTCATTAACATTAACTATATCAACATCAATCCATTTTTTGGATATCATGTTCCCAATTCCCACATAATCCATAAAATGGAAATTTTTCCAAAATAAAACTAATTAAATTTTTCTCACATATTCTAAGTACCAAATAATGGTAGTAAAGGATTAACACAAAAACTCCAACAAAATAATAAATAATCAATGAAAACCTCAACAAATTCCTCCACCTTGTAGTGAAAAAATATGTTTAAAATAATTTTGAAAAGTATCTGGTGAATTAAACATGAAAAATGAAATTCAACAATAAGAAAAGTATATATATATGAATTTTAATGTGGTTTTTCTTGGTTATACAGATCAAGTTGTAATTTTTTATAACTAAAGTATTCATCCAAGAAATAATAGAGCCTCTGATCAGATAATATCTTCAATATTTAATCAATGAATGATAGTGGAAGGTTTTTTCCTTAGGTTTGGGTATTAATTATTATAGTTAACATATACTCTTCATAAAATAATTGTCAATATGTGTGTTATTTCCTTATCCTTATTATTTATCCCTACCGTGTCTCCCTTCTTGGACATGGCTTGAAGTGATCTTACCCAATCGTAATTCAGAAGGGAAAAAGTGATTCCTGAGTCAAAGAGATTGATAATTTCTTACTTAATTGCTTCCTTCATTAGATGTGTGAGTCTCTTTTATGGTTTTGGTTCAATTTACTTCATTAAATATTAACATATTTGAGAAAATGGTTAGGATAATTCCATTGATGTTATCAATACCCCAAGTGTTTTCTTTCATTATTTTCCTCAACACTTTTAGTTACTTTTCATCTTAGTCCTTTGTTAATTTTCCATTTATAGTCATGGGAAAAGTATCTTCTTCCAAATAATGAATACCTTAGTGTGTATGGTTGCATCAAAAAATCAAAAAATGTTTTATTTGTGATCGAAAGAATCTACTCTAAGTAGGAATACTATGAAAAGTGTTTTTTCCAATATATAAATTCAACTCATTATTCCTCCTATTAATGTAATAATCTATCTTTATTGTCTAGAATAACATTAATTAGAAAAGTCTAGTTCTATTTACCATATTTTTGTAATCTCATGAAGGTGGTATTTTATTTAGTGGAAAAAATAGCATTGAAATCCTCTAATTTAGTTACATGCTTCCCAACATGCATTATACTGATGGTCAATTCCTCAACCCCAACATTGAATATTAAACGTCCTTAATTTAAATAAACTAATTCCTTCCCAAATCACAAGGATAATTACAACACCCCCTTATTCATTTATCTCAAAGATAAAAATGTTGTGAAAAAATTAATTTATCCACTTTTACATGAATGACTTCAAGAATCCATCAAGGATATTTTACCCAATGATCATCAAGTTAAAGTTATACTCAAATTTGTTTTATCTCGAACAATCCCAATTTTTAAAACACATTTATGGGTATATGATTAACATTGGATCCCAAGTCAAAAATTCCCTTCCCAAGTGTTCATGATCAAATAGTTAAAGAGATTGAAAATCTTAAAAGATCACTGAGATTTATAAGGATAATTTTAAGAAAAAATTTTAACATTACTCACTCAAGGATATACGTCCATGATCTTACAAATTGTTATTATTTTAGGGAAACTCCTTAAACACTTACATAATCTAGTATTCGATTTATTTCATTGATGAATGGAATATTGATGTGGATTTGTTTGAAATTTTCCAAAATAAATAAGATTATCTCTCAACTCTTCTATTCCTCATCTACTTTGAGATTGGTAGAGGGGGACAATATGGTTTTGATTTCATATAAACATCCTTATTTTATTCGTGAATTTATTTTCTAGTTTTTTTCAAATATTTATTATATATATATATATATATTCAATTCTCCTCAATATACTCTTGTTTTTTATTTTTCTTATACCTCTACCTCATCATCCTTTTGAATACTTTCATCTAACTCTATCATTTTGTGACTTATAAAACACTCAACTCTCCAACTAAAATATTTTTAGTGTTACCCCATAATGTACTAGGTTATCATTTTAAAAAATATTGAGAAAATTTTTCCACTTGATAATCATGGTTTTAGATAGTGGGTATTAATTATTAAATTTATTTTATTATTAGTACATCAATAAATATATTTTTTGGCTAAACTCATTGATCATATTTTAAGTGATTGTTTGGATGGATAGGGTGGTGGCAGTGGCTACAATTTCAATAGAGACTGATTTGTTTGATTTCAAGGGGGTAGATGTGATACCCTTGGTTTTTATAAATTATTTTTTAAAATAAATTAAACATCATTTTTATCATTTTCTACATGTAACACTAAGTTAATCTTGCACTACATGCATCACTAGGACATCCTATGTTACACATGGTACTTAGTTTTAAAAAAAACCCATATACTATTTATATTATTTTTTAAATGTGATCGTTATAACCTGATCATTAAACTAAGTTATATTAATAGTTATAATTTATTTTAAAACAATATTTATAATTATTTTATATAAATTGAACATATTGATAAAAATGAACTCAATTTTTAGTAAAGTCATTATATGTTTTAAAAATACTATTTTCTCAAAAAATGATTTCTATTTCACTTTGTGATCATTAATAAATTTAATTTTTTATTTTAATTGATAATTAATTTGAAAAAATGAAATTAATTATTGAAATAATCATGTCAAAATTAGTTTAGGGTGAATTTTTGGGATTTTTCTAAAAATTATCATTTTTTAATACTAAAAAATAAAAAAAATTAATTAAAAAAAGCCTTTTTGTTTAATTTATTTATAATTTTAAATTATATTTTAAATTTATTAAATATTATAATTAGTTAAATTATAAATATATTAATCAAATTTATGACATTGCAGTTGGTATCATATATAATTTTGATATAATAACTTTATAAACTTTTGAACATTTTCTCTTTGAAAATCTGCTTTCTTATAGAGTTTTCATGATTAATTTTGAATTAAATTTTCCTCTTATGTTAATGTAATTTTTAAAAATGGATTCTATAATTGGAATCATAATAATTTACATTATCTAATTAGGTAAACATAATTTTTGACCAAAATGAATAGTGACTGTAGGAAATATTAATTACCATGGGTAATGTAAAAAATTGGTTTTCTGAGGGTTAAACTAAAATGATGAGTGTAAAAATGACATAAAAAATGTTATAAAAACTATTGGATTGAAATATTTAGACCATAAAATCTATAAGTATTTATAATTTCCTATCTTGGACCCCTGTGATGTATGAAAAATGGTGGAGCACTCGACACTTTTCAAAAATATCATGTGTGTAATTTCCCCCACTTATAAAAGGCCATACATTCTTATATCTTATTAACTCAATAAAACCCTTTTTTAGACCAATATCTACCCAAATCACTTACCAAATTCTGTCGCCTTATTCTATAAGTCTTATTTTGGATATGAATCCAACCAATGTAGTTTATTTTTTAATTACCACCTCCCAAAGCTGGTTGTAGTGATGGATTTATTTATTTTTTATATAATATTTTTTATGTTATTATTATTATAGTTTTTTTATATCACACATACCTTAATTCTTTCAATATTTTGGCAATATGATAATGCCACTAGTGTGAATGGTGGACTACCACCACGTGGATTGATTTGAATAATGCACATTTTACATAGAATGTATTAAGGATGGGTTTAAAAAAAATATGTGATATATATGACATAAACATTATTTTTGAATTATAATATATTTAAATTAACTTTCTTTATTTCAATATGAAAATAAAATGGAAACATTTTTCTTGCACACGTACGGTCTACCATCTTCATGAATGTTATATTTCACATTCTATCACCAAATTTTATGGATTGTAATAAATACATATATACTAAATATATAATATTATTATATCACGGGTATCATTATAGATATTATGTATCCATTATCAATTCAATAGGACCAATAATACAATATATCAAATTATATAGGAAAAAAAAGTTATTATTAATAAAAATGTAACTTTAACATGGAATTGTAAATAAACAGGTAATAAAATGTCATAAGAAAATCGTATATGGTATAATATATATATATATATATATGAATATATTTCTATAATATATGTACAATAAGCTAATATTTGATATAATATATGTTTTAAGGAGTATAATGGAATTTAAGACCTAAGGTAAGCTATATTTTTTTCTTAATTTTCCTTTTTTGAGACGAATGTTATATTATGCACCTATATTCCTTCACAGGGTGTATATACAGTCCCTTAGACATTTAATATCATGAATTTATTGATCCTTATTATATTTTTAGTTCTATTTTATTTTATTCCTTCATAAGGCATACAATTCAATTATACCAATATTGTAATGATTTTATGTTATAATCTCATTATTTATCAAGATTGTTTATGATCATGTTTTCAATGATAAAATATTATGATCCATATCTCAAGGAACTCTTGAATTTTATTATCTTTTGGTTATTCATTATATTTTCAAGTAATAGTACCATTTTTCAACTCATTGATTCTAAAAATAATGTATAGTTTTTTCAAGAAAATATGACATTATTTCTCTCTTCAATCAAAAATAAGATTTCTTCCAAATCTATGTTTTATAAAAAATGTTTTAAATGATGTTTTATTATTATCAAAATTATTTTAAAATAAACGTGTACCCATTTTGAATTTTTTAAAATGTTTTTAAAGTAATCATTATTTACTTTTCTAAACAACTCATGTTTGACTTTTAATGAAAATGTGAAAGGAATATTTAGTTTAATGATTAAAGAATGAACATAATTTTTCATCATCATGACCAATAATTGCTTTGAAGCTTATTTTATAAGTTTTCAATGTTATTCTAAAAGAAAATTATTTTCAATTTTTTTTACTAAATATGTATTTTCCTCTATAAATGTTTTAAATAATATTCCAAAATCATTATCCATTTAATATGACACCAATTGATGTTACCTATTTCTTACTGGGGATATGATCCAGGGATTCCATACTTATTCTTTCTTATAATCATTTAGGTTTATGATGTAATTATATTTTTGAAACACATTTATCTTCCAAGGGGTATACCATGAGGAAATAATTATGAAACCCTATTATTTTATGGGTTATTCAATGATGAAATGATTATGAAACATATCTCTTTTCCACAGGTCATGATGTGATGAAATATTTATGATACCCATTAAATTTCAGGGTTTATTATGTGATGAATGTTTATGATCTTATGAAACACATAAATATTTTTTTCATTATGTGATGTACGTGAACTATATATCTATCCAATTTATTGGTTAAATATTTAGATCTCATGAGATAGAAGGGACTGGAATGGGGAGTGAACCCAGTTTAGAAATGGATGTTTTCTACTATTATGGTCTTGTGAGAGAACCATGACAACTATGATGGTTTAGGTACTGAACCAATTCTAATATTATAGACCTAGAAATGATCTTTAAATAATATGGAAATTATTTTATATTCTTATGTGTATTCCAAAAATCTATGTCTTATGTCAATGTTATGCTCTCATGGATCATGTTATTTTATTATCTTATTATTCATATATTATGAACTACCAATCTTTATTCCATGATACAATATTATGATATTTGATATGTATGGTACGGTTTTTAAATGTTATGTTCATGTCCTCATACCCTTACCCATATATTATGCCAACATATCTCCCTTGTGTTCCCTTAACAAGCATCTAAGCACACCCTTTCTTATGTTTCATTTCCCCGGGTTATGAATAAATGTATTATGAATGATAATTCGATGAAGGGTTATAGTTATGAATATTGTATTGGGAGATGATATAGACCACTTTTGGGCCAATGTTTATGTTCCCATGTTTTTAAAGGCACTAAACTATTACATTCCTTTAGCATGTGTTTGTGTAAAGTAATGAATATTCATATAAAATGATGTAATATATATGAATAATAATATTGGGTCTTTAGAGTCAGTATTGGAGGATAGTTTTATTTATCCTTTAGAAACTATGATCATAGAACCTTAGGGATATCCCTAGGGACATGTCTATGGATAAGACTAAGGATGATTCAATGTATAGAAAATGTCATGAAATTTTGGTAATATTTTATAGGAGTGGTTTCCAAGAAATTACATCCATGTTTGGTTACAACAAGTGGATGTTTCTCTAGAATATATGTTCAAAGGGATAACAACCCTTGAAATACCATTTTGAGCTAGACATGATTGGGAACAGGTGTAAGATAATAGGCCTAGAGGCACACGTGGTTTAACAATCCCTAGGGATATAACGAACCCACTTAGGTACCCTAGAAACCCAGTAACTGATCCGGTCCAAGAATATGTTGAAGGGCGTTCCCGATCCCCACAGGTTTGTGATTATCACCTGGAATCATACAAACTGAATGTGGGAATGGTTTTGCCATAAAAAATGTGAAACTATGAGAGGTAGGGCATTATGCATATAAAAAATTTCTACTTGGAGTAATGTACCTTAAGTTAAACAAGAATTAAAGCCCAAAGTACTACAACCATAGTACCAAAATGGGGAAAACAACCCAAGTCCCAAAGGACACGCCTCACCAATCTAAGGTTCAATAGTTTGATCCACCTTCATGATATCCTTTTCCCTTGATCGAACCAAGAAGGATATAATCTACAAACTCCCAAAGGCACAAGTAGGGTGTGAGCCTAATCCCAATAGGATTTAACCAAAGTTTCCAAAAAAATAATCCACTATCAAATTTACTAATAATGTGATTTAAATAAAAAATAGGTTTGGAATTTACAAAATCATATTTAAAAAAATCATGATTTATAATTTTAATGATCAAAATTCGTTTAGCAATTCATGCTTCAAATATCAAATGATGGAAATATATTTCAAAATATAGAATTTACCTATAATCAAAGGGTTCTTTAAAAAAATGTTACTTTTCACAAAATGGATTAAATGAAAACATTTATATAAAACAATATATATAATTTCTCACTATGGGTAATACAATTTACAATAAGGGAACATACATATGAAATGAAAAAAGCAAGAAAAATGGTCATGTTACAAATAGGTTTGATAGTTCCAAGATATAGGGACCCAAAACTGTGAAATGGAAAGTTTATACATACGCCCCTTTGGGACTAAGGCAAAGGGGATTCATCACCATCGCCTAAGGAGTGATGATGTGCTGATATAAGGTTTTAGAATGTATTAAGTTTTAATGTGTTGTCCAATATAACATAATAACTACATGAGGATTTCATGTGATCATGTACAAACAATAATGCGAAATTTATTTCAAGACTACTCAAAATACAATTAAATCACATCCCCCATTTCAAAAATGCCAATTTTCCCTTTAAAACCCATAATAGATTTTTAATCAAAAACATGCCTTTTCAGTAAGATAAAAACCTAAGGTTTCCATAAAAACATTTTTAATCCATTTTTCTTATATAAGGATTTGAAACCAATTCATTCCATTTCACAATACATTTCTCAATTATATTCAATGAATTTAATTGTCAAACAATTCCATCAATTTCATCACAAACCCCCAATTAACTGTAATTTGGGTTTTTCATAAATTTTACATTATATCAATTTCTATAATTAAATTCATAAATTTAATTGAATAAATTTCTATTAAAACCAAAATTTAAATTAAACTATTTAAATCACCCAAATTTTCAATTCCATGCTAAAACCCATTTTTCACAAAAAACCAATTCTTCATAATTGGGTTTTCTCCAAAAAAAAATTAAATCCATAAAATAAAAATCAATTGATTAAATTTAATTCAAAAATTTGAAATAAAATAAATAAAATTAGTGTTAATGGATATTGGGAATTGTAACGGAAGCACCTACCTCAGGATCAACATATATTGGATCACCAAACCCAAGCGAGCATTCGTTAAATAAGAACGAAAAAATAGAATCTAGGAATCATAGAGAAAACCTAGGTTTTTCGACACAAAATAGAGGTAATTGGATCCATAAATTACCACTAGGATCCACATAACCCTAAGGAGAAATACATATATCATAGGATATTAAGAACAAGAGGAAAAAACTAACCAAAAAAGGATCGGCTGACATTTTACTTGCTTCATATCGCTTCCAGGAGGGGTCTGAGGGGCCAAGAATACATCTTGGGAGATCTAAGGATGGGAGAAATTAATTTGGGTCATAGTAGGTCCTTTTGGGACATAAACATATGGTTTTGTAATTTTGAACAAAAAAAGGATTAGTTAAAATCTTGTATGCACGGTTTCCTATGAAACAACACACGATTTGGAAAAGCCATGTACAGGCCATGTTCCCATTATAAATTTTCCACATGGTTTCTACTATGAGGTTGCACAACTTACTAACCATGAACCAAACATTCTATATCCCACTACCTAATTTTTTCATTTTGTTGTAGCAGGGTACACGGTTTGTAAAACCGTGCACCAACTTCTCACTAGCCCATAATATTCAAGATTATTATATTTTGAACCCAAAATGACTCTAAAAAACCCATCCAAATATTTATTTAAATAGGAATTTATTAATAAATGAAAACAATAATGGGATCTCTCAACCTCCACACCAAAAAAACATTTTATCCCCAAAAATCCTATGAAGAAGCCTCCACATCAAAAAGATGAGGCCACTGCTCTCGCATCGGTAACTTTATATCCCATGTCTTGGGAGAATATTCACTATGCTACCATTGAACATCACAACTAGAAAAAAAAGGCCTATTTCCACGGTTCAAAACCATGGCAATAAGCCCCAAAAACGTGGTTGTAGGCTATGACCACAGTTTTGGCCAACTATGGCCACTATCGCTAGGGAAGTAGGTCCCGACCTATTGCCACAGTTTTAAAAACCATGGCAATAGGCCTCAAAATTTTCCACTGTGGAGGTTGAACTATTTCCACGGTTTAAACCATGGATATAAGTAGCTATTTCCATGGTTAAAAATGTGGAAATATCCTAAATAAAAAATGTCACCGGTGAGTTTTGATCCATGCACCTCTCCATTGTGAGCCAACATACTCACCAATACATCGCATGAAAATTCATATATATATATATATACATACATATACATATATATATATATATATTCATATATATTAATAAAAATAGTGGGAATAGCCTCAAAATCGTGGTGATAGGGCTTCCTGCCAATTTTTTTGCGGCAATTTTTGTTTCCACAGAAGAGTGGGAACCCTATAGCCACAGTTTTGGAGAAATGTTCCGATAGGGATTCAAAAAAATTGTCCTATAGCCATGGTTTTGAGAAGAATGGTAATAGCCATGGGCTATAGACATGGTTCTAAAAATTTGTGGTCACAGGCCACAGAAAACAGACCTATCACCACAGTTTTAAAACCATGGCTATAGGCCACAGAACCATGGCTATATCCACCTATAGCCACGATTTTAAAACTGTGGCTATATGTACGTGGAAGTAGATTTATTTTCTAGTTGCACATGAACCAAAGGTATCACCCTCCCATGATATACCTTGTTCTCAGAATCAATTATCCAAAATGGTCATTTGTTCACAAATAAATCAGGTTCCACTCTAAGGTCATGCCAACTCAGAACATGAGATCGATTAGATAGATACTTTCATAGATAAAATACATGAAACACATTATGTATAAACGTCATCTATGGTGGAAGTGATAAATGGTATGAATATTTTCCCACTTGATCAACATCCTTGAAAGGTCCCACAAAACAAGTAGTATGTTTCCCTTGCCTCTCAATCCATTGATGACCGAATCGGGGTGAAACTTTCAAGAACACTTGGAATCTAACTAAGAATTATAGTGGTTTACAATGATGATCAAAATAATAATTATATTATATTTATTCCATCAACATCATCTAAAGAATCAACGTAATATTTTTTGTCATCTAATGCACCAAACTTGGTCCAACCAAGGAACTTTCATGAATCACTGACCAACATAATGTATATTTACATGTTTGGACATACAAGGCCTCAAAATGATCCATTATGATTGTGGAATGGTAACTATTTTTATATGAAAACTCAACCATCTTTAAATGATCATCCCAAGCCCCACCAATGTGAAGAACACATGTGTGGAGCATATCTTCAAGTATCTATATGGATCTTTCTGTCTAGCCATACGATCGAGGATGGTATGTCATACTCAAATTTTTGTGACATCCTAGTGCCTCCAGAAGTCCTCTCCAAAGGAAATAAGTGAATCATGGAACCCTATCAGAGACAATAAAAAATTGAACTCCTTAAAAATAAACAACCTCTTTCACATTGAGATGTACCCACTCCTCAACATTGGTTTTACCATGAATAGGTATAAAGTGTACATATTTCATCAGTCAATTGATCACAAACCATATTTCATTATTAATTATCTGGTTGTGAGGAATCCCAAACACAAATTTAATAGATATCTCATACCACTTCCTTGTATTAACATGAAGTGTCTGCAATAAACTTGAAGGCTTTAGGTGCTTGGACATAACCTATTGGAATTTATATAAATGAGAGGAAAATTCGGCAATGTATTATCTCATACCTATCCACAAAAACTATCAATGCATGTCATATAACATCTTCATGGTTCCTGGGTGCACATTCCACTAGGAATTATGGAAAAACCCCATCACAAATTTCCATATCGAAGACGGTACTACAAAATTATTTCAATACCATCGAATTATCTCTTTGAAAAATGACCACTGGGAAGTTATCTCCCCAATATAAAGAGAGTATCTAATGCAACAGAATTCATCGTCAAGATTCTGATCCTAATGAATCATTTTGAGAATAGTGGATGTCAACTAAATGCTAGATAAGGAAACCTCAACCTCTTTCCCCAGAACTCCAATATGTAACTATGCAAAGAGATCCATCAAATTCCACTCTTTTGAGGATTCTTTCACTTCATGGGATGGAAGATTCCATCTCAAAGTATCTGAAATGACATTCCCTTTACTTGGGGTATAGGTGGTTTTAAAATCAAAATATTTCAGGTATTCCACCCAATGCCTTGGGAAGAGATTAAAATCTTTTTGATAGAATATATCACTCAATATCTTACGATCTGAATACATAGTAAACCTTTCTCCATAAATTTAATTCTAATAACTTTTAAGAGTGTTCATAGTGTCTTCCATTTCAAGGTAAGGGGTCAGATAATTCTTACCATGTGGCCTAAGATAATGAGATCCATAGGAAACAACATTATTACATTTCATAAATACATAACACAAGCTTGAACCCAATGCATCACAAAGGACCATAGAGCCCTAACGAGCCTCTGAAAGATTCAACATTGGTTCAATAGTCAAAATACAATTCAGATCAACAAAAGAACTCTGAAATTTATCATTCCAAATAAAAATAACTCCCTTAGGAGTTAGATCATTCATCAGAGAATCCAACTCTGAGAAGTCCTTAACAAACCATCGATAATAATGAGCTAATCCCAAGAAACTCCAAATATCAAAAACATTCTATGGTTGTTACCATGTTATAATATCCTTCACCTTTTAATGATCAACTAAAATACCATGTTCCAACACTATGTGTCCCAAAAATTTCACTTTCTAAAACCACAAATCACACATTGAAAGCTTAGGAAAGATCAATGATTTCTCAACAAACTTATAATTACTCTCAAATGATGCACATGATCCTCCTCAGAAATGGATTAAATGAGGATGTCATCCACCAAACTACCACAAAGATATCCAGATACTCATGTAAAATCCTATTCATAAATGTTATAATATCTTTAGGACAACTGGTTAGACCAAAAGGCAAATCAAGGTACTCATAATGACCATACCTCCTTCGAAAAGTAGTTTTATAAATGTCAGGTTCCTTTATTCTAAAATGATGTTATCCAGAGAGAAGATAAATCTTCAAGAACCACATTCTACATTTCAGAAAATCAAACATATCATCAATACATGGAAATTAATTATTTTTCTTTACCATCACTCGATTGAGATTTCGGTAATCAAAACATAGGTGAAGTAAACCATCATCTTTCATGGAAAATATAAATCGAACTGGGAAAGCTGAAACACTTGGGAATATAAATAATTTCTCAAGAAGTTATTCCAATTGGTAGGTCACCTATTTTATTTTAGTTGTTTCCATTTAGTAGGAGGGAATAGAAATTGGTTGGGTATTGGGCATTAAGTCAATGGGAAACCCAACCTCCCTTACTGGCAGCAAACTAGAGAAGTCAGAAGAAAACATGTTAGGAAATTTGATGAAGACTCGAGGGAGGTCACCACCCTATGATTCAATCTCTAGATTAAAGGAAAACATTTATATCACTTTTACCAACTCTGTATAAGAATGTCCGAACCTACTCGACATTGGGTCCCATTCTCCACGAAAAAACTGAGACTCGCCACTAGGTGTAGTAAAGGAAACCCGTAAAAGATAATAATCAATCTGAGATTTATTGGAAATTATCCAATACATACCAAAAATTAATTCAAATGGTTTCATGTTGAGAACCAAGAACTCCAAGATACCTTCACATCTAACAGATAGAAGACCCATGTGGGACTATGGAGACCCTACTCTCTCTTTGTACCAAGGGGTTTAGTAATATCCATTACACAAGATAAAACCAATGTAGGATGGTTAATCAGATTAATAATACCAATTGAAATAAATAAGTGAGATACACATGTATCAAATAGATTAGTCTCTAATGACGAATCTATAGAAATGGTACCTCTCACAGTTGTTGGACCTATATTAACTCCTCTGGAGACTCTTCCACTACATGAAGTAGTATCGTTCCGGAAGCCTATGGCTAGAACCCTTGTGTATGTGAAGCATTTAATTTACATATATTTTTTGTAGTATGTGATGATAATATTCCACTACACATTGTATAATAGATATGGTATAACCTTTTTATGTTTCTTGAGTGTCCACAAGAGCCATAGTACTTCGATGCCTTAGTACCAACCTTCACTGAATGTCCTGGATTTCCATACTATTATAAAATCAAAGGACCTCTTCCTGGTACTGTAAGAGGTATAGAGAGAACCTTTTATTAAGAACCTTCATGAGAATAAACACACTTCCAATTTCCATTTAAATAACTAATACTGCCATTGGGAGAAAAAAACATTTCCACAGCCCTGACTTTCTAGTTAGGTCCATTTCAACCATAAGTGCCATATCTAGCAAATCAGTATAAGAAGTCAGCATCAGTAATAAAACATGAGAATGAATATCCTAAAGAAGTACCAAATGAAACTTTAAATCCTTCATCCCCTAATTATATTAAATCTTGGGTTCGAAATGCAAGAGGTCAAAAAAACATTTTTCATACTCTTCCATGGTCCTGTCTGCCTTCTCATGTCTAAAAAACTCCATAGACATGGATAAAAGCATCGATTCTATATAGATATGGTCAATGAGAATGACCTTGAATTCTATCCACTGAAATCCCCCATGCTTATTCACCATCACCATAGTGTCTCACTATCTTCAACTTGGTCCTTCCAGCACAAAAGTGGAACACATCACTTTGATCTCATCAGGTGTGTCCAAGAACCCAAATAAGCATTCCATGCTACTAAACCATTCCTCAACCTCTTGAGGATAATTTGATTAATTTAATGGTATTGGATTTTAGAAAAGGAATTCTTGAGAACTAATCTTGAGGATTCCCCACTCAAGTTCCATTATTAGAGCCTGAACGGGAAATTGAGGTGGTTCCTATCCCAAAGATTGGACAGTGTGCTCAATTACCTCAATTAGATTCAAATCAACAACAGGATTTGATCACTAATGTTTAGCAGAATCTTCCTCCTAGATTTGATTTGCATGTATTCTCAGAGGCATGATGATACATAATATCAATAGACAATAAAGAAGACATCAGGTTTACACTCAAACTGAGTAATAAGGGAAATTAACCCCAAAAGAGAGAAAAAACAAGATCTATATTTCACTATATCCAAATATAAAAAATAAAATACTATAAATAATCCACAAGACACCATTCCCTAACCACCCCTAGTGACTTAAGGTTCATTGTAGTGAGATCTGGTCAAGCACTTAATCACTACAACCTCCTATGACCCGATAGTATTTCACAAATGCATACTGACTTCAAGAAAAAAGATCAACCTAGAGATCTGATACCAGTTTCTCATGAACCATCCTACGTACCCAAGTATCCTGATAACCAAGTCCATCCTAACATAGCCCGAAGGGTGTTCCGGATCCCTGTGGGTTTCTGAATAGCACCTGGAATCATAAAAACTGAATGAGGGAATGGTTTGGCCATAAATAATGAGAAAGTAAAAGAGATAAGGAAGTATTAATATCAAAAGAAACTACCCTGGGAGTAATGTACCAGAAGTCCAATAGGAATTAATGTTGAAATTATTATAACCAAAGTTCCAAAATGGGAAAAGTATCTCATGTCCCAAAGGACATAACTCACCGTGTCCAAGGTTCTACAGTTGGATCCACCTCCATTAGATCATTTTCCCTTTCTTGAAACTATAAGGAGATAATCTAAAAACACCCAAAGGAACATGTAGGGTGTGATCCAAATCCTAGTAGTATTTCACTAAATATTTCATAACAAGATTCCAATGTCAAATTGACCAATAATGAGCTTTAAATTTAAAAACAAATAGGTATGGTATTTACAAAATTATTATTGAAGAATTATTTATTTACAATTTAAAATATGTAAATACATTTAGAAATTCATGCTTTATATTTCAAATTGTGGAAATATAATTCAAAATATGGAATGTTCCTTTAATCAAATGGTGGTTTACACAAATGGAACTTTTCAAAAAATGGATTAAATGAAAAAAATTATAAAAATTAGTTTATATAAATTTTCAATTCATGTAAAATAGTTTACAACAATGGTATATACATTTGAAATAAAAACAAGCGAGAAACATGATCATGAGCCAAATAGGTATGATAGTTTAAGGCTATAGGTACCCAACACAGTTAAATGGAAAGTATGTAAATACACCTACTTGGGTCTATGGAAAATGGGACTCATCACCATCACCTAAGTAATGATGATGTGATAATATGCGGTTTTATATTTTTGTATGTTGTAAAGTGTAGTCCAATATAACACACTAAATACCTAAGGATTGCATGTTCTCAATTAAAAATAATGATGGGAAATTTATTTCAATGTTGCTCAAAATATAATTAAATCCCATCCCCCATTCAAATATGCTTGTTTTATCTTTAAAACCCATAATGAGTTGTTAACTAAAAACATGCATTTTCTCTAAGATAAAACCCTAAAAATTCCATCAAAAAATTTCTATTTTTTTTTTTCATAAATAAATATTTGAAACCAATTCATTCAATTTCACAATCCAAATCATAATTAAATTCAATCAATTTAATTTTCAAAAAATTCCATAAATTTCATCATAAACCCTCAATTCACTGTAATTGATCTTTTTAACAAATTTTTCATCAAATAAATTTCTATATTTAATTTCACCAATTTAATTGATTCAGTTTCCATAAAAACCAAAATGTAAATTAAATTATTTAAATCTCACTTATTTCTTATTCCATTCCAAAAAACCATTTCTCTCAAAAGCTCCAATTCACCAGAATTGGGTTTTTTCCAAAAAAAAATGAAATTTATAAAATACAAATCAATTGATTTCATTTAATTAAAATAGTTGAAATTAAATAAAGTAAATTAGGGTTAATTAAAATTGGGTATCGTAACGAAACCACCTACCTTGGGATCAATGGATCTTGGATCACTAGACCCTATTCGGGATTTGTCAATAAAGAATGAAAACAATGGAATATGAGAAAATTGGATCAAACATAGGTTTATATACCTAAAATAGAGGTTATTAGATCTATAAATAAATATAAGGATCCACAAATCCCTAAGTAGAAAGAGAGAGATCATGGAATATTAAGAACGAGAGGAGGAAACTAACTAGAAGAGGATCGACCGACATTCACCTAGCTTTAGATCACTTCTGGTATGGGTATGAGGGGATAAGAATCTATCATATGAGCTCTAAGGAAGGTATAAACTCATTTGGGTCAAAGGAGGTCCATATGAGGCCTAAAAAGGTATTTTGATAATTTTTAACAAAAAATATGATATGTTTAAATCCCATACACACAGTTTCCTGGGAAACAATGCATGTTTTGGAAAAATCGTGTGCAAGATGTGCGCCTGTTATAAATGGGCCACACGGTTTATCCTATGATGGAGTATGGCTTACAAAAAATTCCCCAACCATAAAAAATCCAACATCCCAATATTTCTATTTTTATGTAGTAGGGAACATGTTTTGGAAAACCATGTTCCAGTCGTGCGCCATCCGTGAACTAGCCCAGAATTTTTAAGATTCTTAAATTTTCAACCAAACATGACTCCAAATTAAACATAACCAAATATTAATTAAAAGAGGGGTTTATGAATACCATAAAATAGTAATGGTATGTTACATGGGATGTGTATTGGAAACTCACAAACTCCTTATGAATCATCATGATGGATTTAAATAGAAGATGACTAAGAATGTATTATCATAAACCTATGGTGTCATAGATAAAGAAAATAAGGTTTTACGATTTAAACATCATATAAGATATTTTTCCTGATTATGCGGTTCCTAATCTTGATTATTGTTTCTTACACTATTCTTTTTAGTTTTTTTCAATGACGGGAAGTCAAAGGAACTGTGTTAATACTGAGTATAGAAAAAAATCAACGATTTTCCTCCAAATAATCCAAATGTTATGGGATCTCGAATGAAAATTATTATTTTTATTCTCACAAAAATGTCTCAATTTATGAATCATGATTGACTTCTAGATGAAAAAAGGAGGGAACCATTTTCTATTCAGTCCTTCATGAGCCAACGACTACCTTATTTTAGTGGAACTTAAGATCTACTAGTTTCATAATAATGTATCAGTACCAGGAAAAATATATTTTATATTCTCCAGTGTTAAAAATATAAAAAATTCATTTTTTCTATCTACCATTAGGAAGGTGAAGCATATTAATATTGGTATATTATCAAGAATACGAGGAAGCATGATAAAACTTACTCCACAAATTGGGATGAGTTCAAGAACTTATTTTTAATATGTAGATTCCAGGTATTCTTTATACGAATATGGAGAAGTATTTCCTTGAACTAAAGAAAAGGGATTATGAATATGTTGGTACCTAAAAGGAAAGTTTTACAAGAATTTTGAGGTATGCTTCTAGTATTATCACCCAACCTGAATGTAAGGTTGATCAATTATTCAGTGGATTAAAACTTTGTATCCAAAGAGTTTTATCACTACTACAAAAAAGAAATTTAACAGCACTGTTATTTATTAGTGCTAGAAAAAGCGCTGATAAAAGGAATATTTATCAGCGCTAAAGAAAGTGCTGATAAATTAAACCTTTTATCAGTTCCTTTTTTCAGCACTGATAAAGGGAACTCTATTAGTGCTTTATTTTTTACCTAATAAAGGGTACCCTTTATTAGTGATTTATTTTTAGCCATGATAAAGGGTACCCTTTATCATCTCTTTATTTTTACCATTGATAAAGGGTACACTTTATCAGTTCTTTAGTTTTAGCGTGGATAAAGATTCATTTTATTATCATTTTTTAGCACTCATAAAGGTCCAAATAAATAAAATGAAATAATTAAATACATAAAATGAAATAATGAAATAAATAAAAATAAAAAATGTGTTTATTTAAAAAGTATTAAAAAAATTATTAATTAAATAATTAATAATAAAACTAAATAAATTGATTATAAATTATTAAATATTAAACAATTTATTAATTAGTTATTTATGATAATTAATGTTAATAAATTGTATATTTTAAATATATAGATATATATTAATGTATATAAATATTATTTATATATTACACAATATTTATGCACTTTACATTAAATAGTCATATATTTATTGAATAATGGTTTATAATTAAAAATTAATATAAATTAAAAATACTGACTAATTGTATAGTGTAATGGACATATAATTAAATGTCGTTTGATTTCTCAATTTAATATAGATCAAATGTGTGATATATTTATTTGACATATACATAATTAATGCGTTTTTATATACAATGCACACACAAACAAAACTTATCCATTTTTCAATATTGTTAAATTTTAATTATTTTTAATTTATTCACTTTCGCTCATTTTTAACATATATGAATTCACTTAATATTAGATATTCATTAATATTGTCAAAAATATATTTGTAAAAAAATATTTATAAATAAATATCTCTATAAAAGTACATTTAATAAATTTTTACAATTATATATTTATAATTATAATAAATAACTATATTTTTAAACGTATTTATACAATTATAAATAAATAATTATATATATTTAATAAAATATTAAATTTATAATAAATTTACTAAAATAATGAATATATTTAATATATTTAATTTTTATATTTTTATTATATATATATGTTTTTGTACAATTATATAAATATATATAATGATAAAAATATTATTTTTAAAAAATATTTCTATATTTAGAAATAAATAAATATAAAATTATAAAAATTATATTTAAAAAGTAATATATTTACTATATTTATATTCATTTATATTTATTAAGTATATATATATTAACAATTTTTTATTTATACTTATAGTTATAAATCCTTTATTAGTGCTTAAGAGATAACTGCTAATAAAATCATCTTTATCAATGCCTTTTCTCTTTGATAAATACCTACCTTTATCTGCGCTAAAAATCACTGATAAATATTCCTTTTATCAGTGCTTATTACTTAAGAACTAATAAAAATGACCTGGTCTATTTAAAAAAATAATAACCATTTTCGAACCTGTCATGATATAAGAAGATTTTCGTGGGAACCACCCACTACCGGTGCTCCTCCTCTGTGAATCGAAGATCGAATCACACCAATCGACTACCTCTAGTTGCTTGAAAATATTGTCTAACAACTAGTTTTCTTTTGTAGTTAGGGTTTCCAAAAAGGGTCTTGGATTTTATTCAACCTAGATAGGTATGCCTACTGATTTTCTTTGTGTATTTTTCATTTTGTTTTTTATTTATTCTTCGACGATTTCATCAGTTATTTGTGGTTCAGTCCTTGTATAATATTTTTCCTTTAAATTCTGAGTAGAATAATTTGTTTATGATCTATTTTTGGATTGACTACAGATTTAGATATCTTATTTTGGTCTTTTTAAAATTTTTGTTTGAATCAATTTTCTTTGATGTATACGTATGTACCCTAGATTTCTCTATAATATTTTTTTCTATTTTGAAATCTTAGAGAATCACCTATAGTCTACAGATAAACTAATTAAATAAATATTTATTAAACTATATAAAAAGTGTAGGTTTTGGATATAAAAACCTTAAACAGCTGGGAAAATTGATTTATAAAACCAATTCTCAGTCTCGTGATCATTCGAAGAAACAACATAAGATGATTTTATGCAATTCATGTAAGGGAATTTATTTATTTAAAATCGGGTTTAATATTTTGGTGTAAGGTTTTTTATTTAAAAATTTATTTTTTAAAAAATTTATTGTTTTATTTTAATAGAAACCTTAGTAAGGGTGATATATTATTTATTTATTTTCAATGGCGCTATATTTTCAAAATTAGTATGTGGTTGTATTTATTTTACTGTGTTATGATTTTTTTTGTAAGGGTAACACAGATTTTTATCAATTTAAGTTTATTATATATATGTGTGTGTGTGAATATATATCTTTCTATCTATTTATATGTTTTTTCAAAACTTATAATGTAAGGGTGATTTTATAATTATTTATTCACAATTTATGGATCTAGATTCCCAAATTAGAAAGAGATTATAATTATTTTCATTAAAAATTACGTTTAAATGTGCATTGTAACACCCCAAGCTTCTACGGTACGTTTCCCTTCGAATAATGCGATAGCGTGTGTTGTACGCAACCTCGAGTTCTAACACACACCACAACTAATTAAACTAGCCGTTGTGAATAGTAATACCTAATTTTTGAAATCATATATATTCTATATTTCAAAATGGACTTCATTTTTGGATTCGGAATATCAAAATTAGCCTAGGGTGAAATTTTGGTACATTTCGGATAACTTTCATATTTTGATGAATAGTGAAAATTTCTAAATTTTAATTAAAAACAACTTTTTTAATCAAAATAATTAATAGTGATAAATTATGAATTTGAGTGGTTTTAAAGTATATTTAGAATATATTTTTACCATTCAATTTAATGTTTATCATTGGACATAATTTTACAATTAAACCGAACATAAACAAGTGTCAATCTTTTGATAGTTATTATCTCTTAAAAACACGCTTTTTGTTTTAACAGCGGGAATTAATTTTAAATTAATTTCTGCCACTTCTGTATTTTGAATTTAGGAAAATGGATTCCATATTTGGAATCAGGATGTCCAAATTATGTAAATAGGTAACTTTTATTTTTAGACATTTTGAATAATTACTGCGGTAAATATTTTATTTACCATGGTTAAAGGGTAAATCCGGTAAATAAGGGTTAAAAAATAATATTATAATAATACAAAATTACCCTAAAACGTGTCTTAACCCTATTGGTTGATACATGGTCGACCATGGGCATCTTTGTGTCAATTTTGGGACCCCATGGATCCACTTGTAAGTGATAATGACACTTTATTTTAATTAAGTTAAAATGAATACAAAAATGACACAAGCATATATCTTTTAGAAGAACAATTTTTACATAGGGTTATACATGTTTGATTTTCGATTATAAATATTCATTAGAAAGATAAAAAGATTTCCTACATAATGATATTTTATTTATAATTTTTAGACAATAAATAAGTTATTTTATTTATGACACAATGATGATGCAGTAATTACTATAATAGTGAAAAATTAAAATAATTGATATTATAAATACCCAAATAAATATAATATGAAACTTTTAATGAATTAAACTAATTTTCTAGGCTAATATGATATATTAGGATTGATTTAATGGACTTTGTTCGAAGTAATCAATCTGTTATGAGTTTCAAAAAAATCAACTATTGAATAGTGTCAAAATTGACATAAAAGAGTTCTTAAAACAAATATTATATTAATAATTGATATTAAATTCCTAAAAATCTAAGGTTCGGCCAAGAGACTTATATTATGATAGGTTAATCATTAATGGACCACTTGGGGTCGCTTGGATGTATATAGTAAGTTTATTAACCATATTATATAAAAATACAAAGAGACATTGTAAAAGTGAAACTAATTAACTTAGAGTTAATACTTAAAGATAAGGTTAATATAAGTACCCAAACCTGTCTAAATTCTATTGGATGAGTTGTTTTCGACCTATCCCCACCTCATCCTTTGAATAGTCAACTTTGGAGCCTTTAGAAACCGAATATGAATTTATTATAAATTAATATTTCTAGCTTTTCCAAAGGTGCCCCTCACCCCTCTTATAAAAGGGCACTCCTCCTTCTCATTTCTTCACACCTTCAAAGCCTTTTGGTTCGGCCAAACTCTGCCCAAATAATCTCCCAACATCCCTCACTACAACCTAGAGGCCTTAGTTTGATCAGAAAGCCAACATAAGGAGCCCTTTTGATCAAATCAAAAGGAAGAACCCGAAGAAGAGGTAATGATCTCACCACCCTTTTCTAAGTTCATTTCTTCTTCCACTTCTTCTTCCTTTGTTCTTACCATTCTGAAATAATAACTCCAGTATCTCACATATACTGTGATGTTATTATAAATATGGTACAATCATATTCAGTATTCTATCCACCCTTTGAATAACATGTCACCATACGTGCGTACGTACGGCTTACCGTCTCCACGTCGTGGTGTAATTGTTATTCAATATAATATTATTTGGATGGGTATAATAATGATGTGTAACTCATGTAAATAATAAATATAACATGTTAATGATTCTGTATATATGATATACCATCCATTTATATATTATTTTAATATCAAAAGAATGATATTGTCGCTCGTGCGTACGTACGGACTACCGTCTCCACGAACGCGATGAGATTCATTCTCCATCGTAACCATTAAAGCGTAATTATCATTTTATGATTTAAAAATGATGTTTAAGGACTTGATATCATTCTAGATATGAATAATATACAACCTATCCTTTACAAACATGTCTTGCGTAACAAAACATATGAAAGAAAACAAGTAAGTTAACACCCGAAACAACGATAATACTAAGATATTATTATCAAATCAATATTAAAAGATCATATATGATATCATATTAATGTATATGATTCTTGTATAATTTAATAACAATTATTTCACCATTATACAGGAGGTTAACCTACCACAACCAAGGAAAAGTACAAGGTAAGGGTTATTTCACAATCTCTTCATTATCCGAGGTTGTATTATACGTAATAATCTACTGGGATCTCTTTATCATCCACATCCATGTTTCTTCGAAATGTATTTCAAAACATTTTTACTATTTACAAGAATATGGGTTAAAGTCATTTATACCCTTGTTTGACTTTTTATAAGAGGTTTATAAAGGAATCTTTCCGTCGTTTTCAAAACAAGGTCCTTTTTAACCTTTTCGACTGAATTGAGGTAAGAATGTTTTTTTAACTTATACGGCGGGTGCGGTTATTTTCCGCCGTTATCGTCGAAGCTTTCCATACAAGCTTATAAGAATATTTTCAAAGAAAATGTTTTATTTTATATGGATCTTAAATGATTTCAAAATAAAAGGAGATACTTCTTTAAAAAGAATTTTGATTTCATCTATGTCAACATCCTTTGATGGATTTTAAGATTATTTGAAGTTGATTTATTATGATACAAAACTTCTATATTGTATTGAAGTTTTTGTGATATGTTTGACTGTGGATGTGCTATTTTTATACCATTCATAGTTTATGGTGAAATTATTGACATTTCGTATGCTAGTTTTAATACGAATGTTTATGTTATGTTTAAACCTTTTCATATGGGAATGCATTGGACTTAATAAGTGACGGGTGGAGCCCGCTATAGCTCCTCGATGCATCGGTAGGTCTCATGAGACAAACTAGTGTCTTGGCACAAGGCCTTGACAAAATCTTATTTGTAGCCTTGGCACGAGGCCTTGGCTATGTGGTTATGATAGTCTGGCATTATGCATTCCAACATTATGAAAGTGGTTATTGATTTTTGCATGTGATTATTCGATTAGTAGAATATCCATGTGAATAAGTAAATGGCATTATTTCATTTTACTTTTGCCATACCATGTTGAAGTTCAATTTTAAAAGGCTTTTGTTTTAGTAATGCATTGCCTTAAATGTTTATTCTTATTTATGAAAGTTTCCGCTATATTGTTATCCTTACTGGGCATTTGAGCTCACCCCTTTTCTATGTTTTATTTTTCCCCAGGATGTGAAGAAGTAAATTATGAATGACCTGCAGGGATATTATGAGGGGATAGTAGTGTGGATTATGGAGACATTATGTTGTTGTAGTAGTTTTTCATTTTATGATGTAATGTAAAACTTATGAATATATCTAGTGTTTCCAAGGCTACTAAACCAATCGGTCTTTCGAGATTTGATCTTTCTTGTGATCATGCCAATGTTATGTAATAATGCACCGACTCTAGGCAACTAGGGTCGGGGCGTTACAGTTGGTATCAGAGGAAGTTTAGTACAAACCTTGGAAGCTAGATTTAGATAAACTCTGATTAGAGCACGTAGACCTAAGATGAACTTTGAGGATTAGTATAGAAGAACTTCCTAGAATTTTGGTATTGTAGAGATTTTGTGAGTTTTTCGAGCAATACATCCCTGTCTGGATACGAGCAGGTAGAGGCGGCTCTGGCACAGATGTACCTAGGGGTAAAACCCGAAAACACCGCTTTGAGCTAGACTCGAACGGGAACTGGTGCACGACAACGGGCCTTGCTGCACTCTTGGTTACGACACTCCCGGGGGATATGCTTAGGATAACTCTCATTTTCTTTACAAATCATTATGAAGGGTTTATGAGTATATACTTCCTCAAAGAAAACATTTTTATGATTATGGATTATATCCATAAATAGTTCAATTTATGTTAAGTGTTTTATAAGTATGGGATTATGTATTTTGATTCATAAACTGATCTAGTTTATGCCATTGTTTAGAAATGGCGCCTAGTGGAAGAAATGGAAACTGTATCAATGCACGCACTCCATGTAGGGATTGCCCTCCTGCTCAAGATAATTATAGTGGGGCTGGTGATGCAACTGGTGCTGATCATCTAATCACCGTACTGGGACAACTTACTCAGGTTATAAATAATAACCTTACCCGTATGGAGCACCCTGATCCGCAGCATGGAGGATCAATGTTAGATCGATTCATGAGACAACAACCACCAACGTTCAATGGGAGTACAAATCCTTTAGTAGCTGAGCAATGGATATTTTCCCTAGAGAAAATATTTCAGGCTTTGGGGAGTAGTGAAAGGGAAAAAGTTACCATGGCAGTTTACCGCCTCACTGGAGATGCTGATCAATGGTGGTCATTGATTCAAAACATGAAGGAAGATGATGAAGTATCAAACATGGAATGGAGGGAGTTCAAAGATCTGTTTTTAGAAAAATACTTTCCTCGCGACCATCGAGCAGATATGGAAAGGCAATTTCTGAGTCTGAGACAAAAGGAGGATGAGAATGTCACAAAGTATGAGGCTAACTTTACAAGGTTAGCGAGGTACGCTGGTGATTATATTCGCAACCCAAGAAGTAAGATTGATCGTTTCTTTGATGGGTTAAAACCATTTCTCCGTCGAGCATTAGTCTCACAATCCTTTTCATCGTACGAAGACATTGTCTCATGTGCTATCAAGACCGAAAAGGAATTCTCTAAGTCTTATGACTTTAAAGAAAAGCAAGAGAAGAAGAGACCTGCTGATCAATCTGGGAATGGAAATAAGGGGAAGAAGGGAAAGGTTGAATATCCATCTTGTGGTAAGTGCGGGAAGAAACACCCCGGTGCTTGCCTGAAGGGAATGGGAGTCTGTTACAAGTGTGGTGAAAAAGGCCACCAAGCTCATGATTGCAAGGGGAAGAAGGAAGCTACCAACGTTCAGTGCTACAATTGCAGGGAGATGGGGCATTATGCAAATGCATGTCCTAAGCGTCAGGAGAACTTACCTCAGAAAAGGCCAAGGGATCAAGGCCAGGCTTATGCTATCACTACTGCTGAGGTAGAAGCTCCGAAAGACGTAGTGGCAGGTAATTTAATGGTTTCCTCAAGTTTAGCAAATGCATTATTTGATTCTGGATCATCGCATTGTTTCATATCTTCCCATTTTGCTAAGAAAATTAGATATTTCCAATTTGATTTAATAAGGGAGTTGTCGGTTAAAACTCCTAAGGGAAGTATCGTTGCAACAAAGTTTTGTGAATCAGTCCCCATTAGAGCACATAAATTTTCTTTATCTGCTGATTTCATCGTCATACCTATGATTGAGTTTGATATAATCCTCGGTATGGACTGGATTTCGGACTATGATGCGAAGATTTATTGTAAGAAGAAAGAGGTTACGATTCTTGATGATAATGATAAGGAGCACCTTATTTTTAGAGCAGAATCGTCACCACCTAATTCTTATTTAGATCCACCCCCTGTAGCTCAACTTAATTCAATTATCGGGGAGGAAGAGAATGAAATAACTGTCGGTGAGGAAAGAAATGTTCAAATAGAGGATGTACCTATTGTGAAAGAGTTTGTAGATGTATTTCCGGAAGATTTACCTGGACATCCTCCATAACGAGAAGTAGAGTTTTCCATTGATTTAATTCCTGGATCAAGGCCTATATCGAAGACCCCTTATAGAATGGCCACTGTAGAGCTAGTCGAACTAAAGAAACAACTAGAGGAATTGAGTAATAAGGGATTTATTCGCCCTAGTGTTTCTCCATGGGGAGCCCCTGTTCTTTTTGTTAAAAAGAAAGATGGATCTATGAGGTTATGTATCGACTACAGGGAGATCAATGCTATAACGATAAAGAACAAGTATCCCCTACCTCGTATTGATGATTTATTTGACCAACTGCATGGAGCTCAATACTTTTCAAAGATTGACCTTCGATCTGGATACCATCAGTTGTGTGTGAAGAAGGAAGACATTCCGAAGACAGCATTTCGAACCAGGTACGGGCATTACGAGTTTACTGTAATGTCGTTTGGATTGAATAATGCACCCTCTGTATTCATGGATCTGATGAATAGAGTTTTCAAGGAGTATCTCGATGAATTTGTGGTGGTATTTATTGATGATATCTTGGTATACTCCAAAACCTACAAAGATCATGAAAATCACTTGCGCATTATCTTGAAGACTCTGAGGAGGCATGAATTATATGGAAAGTTTAGCAAGTGTGAATTCTGGCTTCAGGAGATTTCTTTTCTTGGCCATATTGTCTCTAAAGATGGAATCTCTGTTGATCCTTCTAAGACCAAGGCAATCCAAGAATGGCCAGCACCTACGAATATAACTGAGGTACGTAGTTTTATTGGTTTGGCAGGTTATTATCGACGTTTCGTCCAGAATTTTGCCCGATTGGCTAACCCATTAACGAAGCTCACACGTAAAGGGGTTAAATTTGTTTGGACAAAAGAGTGTGAAGAATGTTTCGAAGAACTGAAGAGAAGATTAGTCAATGCTCCTATATTGACTCTACCATCGGGGAATGATGGGTTCGTTATTTATAGTGATGCATCGAAGAAAGGACTTGGCTGTGTCCTTATGCAGAATGATAGAGTTATTGCCTATGCATCACGACAGTTGAAAATTCATGAACAAAACTATCCTACTCATGATCTTGAGTTAGCAGCTGTGATCTTTGCTTTGAAGATATGGAGGCACTACCTCTATGGTGAAAAATGTGAGATTTATACTGATCACAAGAGTTTGAAGTATATTTTCTCACAAAAAGAACTCAACATGAGGCAAAGGAGATGGCTTGAATTACTCAAGGATTATGATTGTACGATACACTACCACCCGGGGAAGGCAAACAAGGTGGCAGATGCTTTGAGCAGAAAAGACCATGGAGTTCTGAACATGATGAGAATTGAAAGGGATCCAATTTTCATGGATCTAGTGAAGATGGACATGGGAATAACCAGGGAAGGTGAAACATCAATGCTTTTTCAAATGGTTGCCAAACCATCTTTACTAGAAAGGATTAAGAGTTCTCAGACCGATGATGAAGAATTTCAGAAGAAGATTAAAGCTGTGAATGATGGGAGATTGAGAGACTTTGCGTATGAAGGTGGAATTTTGAAATTCGGGAAGAGACTTTGTGTTCCCAATATACCTGATCTAAAAAGGGAATTGCTGGATGATGCTCATAGTTCCAATTTCTCTATACACCCTGGGAGCACCAAAATGTATAGAGATTTGAAGGAACATTTTTGGTGGGACAACATGAAGAGGGAGATTGCTGATTTTGTGTCAAGATGTATGGTTTGTCAACAAGTGAAAGCTGGAAGGCAACAGCCTGGAGGAGTCATGCAACCTCTTCCCATACCGGAGTGGAAATGGGACAATATTACGATGGACTTTGTCATGGGGCTACCAAAGACTCCTAGAAGGAACGATGCAATATGGGTTATTGTTGATCGTCTTACCAAGTCAGCACATTTTCTTGCTATAAGAGAAGATCTACCCCTGGAACGTCTAGCAAGACTATATATTAATGAAGTTGTGAGACTTCATGGAGTACCCCTATCGATTGTTTCTGATCGTGATCCCCGTTTTACTTCAAGATTTTGGAAAAGTCTTCAGAAATCCCTGGATACTGAACTTCATTTGAGCACTGTTTACCACCCTCAGACAGACGGACAATCAGAACGGACTATTCAGACCTTAGAAGACATGTTGAGATCTTGCTCACTTGATTTTCAGGGTATGTGGGATCAATATTTACCACTAGTAGAATTTTCCTATAACAATAGCTTCCATTCGAGTATACAGATGGCACCATATGAAGCGTTATACGGAAAGAGATGTCGTACACCAACCTGTTGGGATGACGTTGGTGAAAGAAAACTTGTAGGCCCAGAGCTGGTGGAGGAAACGGTGGAAAAGGTGAAAGTAATCCAAAATCACATTAAAGCAGCTCAAAGTAGGCAGAAGAGCTATGCCGATAATCGAAGGAAGGATTTGGAATTTCAAGTCGGTGATCATGTTTTCCTGAAGGTATCTCCATGGAAGGGAGTCATACGTTTTGGTAAGAAAGGTAAATTGAGTCCCAGGTACATCGGACCTTTCGAAATTCTAGAACGAATTGGGGCTGTAGCTTACCGATTGGCAATGCCGCCAAGTCTCTCCAAAGTTCACGATGTGTTCCACGTATCTCTGTTGAGAAAATACATGCCTGACCCAACGCATGTACTCACCTATGAGGAATTAGAACTGGAACCCGATCTGTCTTATTGCGAAGAGCCCGTCAGGATTCTTGATACAAGAGAACAAGTACTGAGAAACCGGACGACGCGTCTGGTAAAAGTTTTGTGGAGAAATCATAAAATAGAAGAGGCAACGTGGGAACCCGAGGAACTTATGATGAAGAACCACCCGAGTCTTTTTATGCAGTAATACCCTAGAAATTGCGAGGACGCAATTATTTGAAGGAGGGGAGAATGTAACACCCCAAGCTTCTACGGTACGTTTCCCTTCGAATAATGCGATAGCGTGTGTTGTACGCAACCTCGAGTTCTAACACACACCACAACTAATTAAACTAGCCGTTGTGAATAGTAATACCTAATTTTTGAAATCATATATATTCTATATTTCAAAATGGACTTCATTTTTGGATTCGGAATATCAAAATTAGCCTAGGGTGAAATTTTGGTACATTTCGGATAACTTTCATATTTTGATGAATAGTGAAAATTTCTAAATTTTAATTAAAAACAACTTTTTTAATCAAAATAATTAATAGTGATAAATTATGAATTTGAGTGGTTTTAAAGTATATTTAGAATATATTTTTACCATTCAATTTAATGTTTATCATTGGACATAATTTTACAATTAAACCGAACATAAACAAGTGTCAATCTTTTGATAGTTATTATCTCTTAAAAACACGCTTTTTGTTTTAACAGCGGGAATTAATTTTAAATTAATTTCTGCCACTTCTGTGTTTTGAATTTAGGAAAATGGATTCCATATTTGGAATCAGGATGTCCAAATTATGTAAATAGGTAACTTTTATTTTTAGACATTTTGAATAATTACTGCGGTAAATATTTTATTTACCATGGTTAAAGGGTAAATCCGGTAAATAAGGGTTAAAAAATAATATTATAATAATACAAAATTACCCTAAAACGTGTCTTAACCCTATTGGTTGATACATGGTCGACCATGGGCATCTTTGTGTCAATTTTGGGACCCCATGGATCCACTTGTAAGTGATAATGACACTTTATTTTAATTAAGTTAAAATGAATACAAAAATGACACAAGCATATATCTTTTAGAAGAACAATTTTTACATAGGGTTATACATGTTGGATTTTCGATTATAAATATTAATTAGAAAGATAAAAAGATTTCCTACATAATGATATTTTATTTATAATTTTTAGACAATAAATAAGTTATTTTATTTATGACACAATGATGATGCAGTAATTACTATAATAGTGAAAAATTAAAATAATTGATATTATAAATACCCAAATAAATATAATATGAAACTTTTAATGAATTAAACTAATTTTCTAGGATAATATGATATATTAGGATTGATTTAATGGACTTTGTTCGAAGTAATCAATCTGTTATGAGTTTCACAAAAATCAACTATTGAATAGTGTCAAAATTGACATAAAAGAGTTCTTAAAACAAATATTATATTAATAATTGATATTAAATTCCTAAAAATCTAAGGTTCGGCCAAGAGACTTATATTATGATAGGTTAATCATTAATGGACCACTTGGGGTCGCTTGGATGTATATAGTAAGTTTATTAACCATATTATATAAAAATACAAAGAGACATTGTAAAAGTGAAACTAATTAACTTAGAGTTAATACTTAAAGATAAGGTTAATATAAGTACCCAAACCTGTCTAAATTCTATTGGATGAGTTGTTTTCGACCTATCCCCACCTCATCCTTTGAATAGTCAACTTTGGAGCCTTTAGAAACCGAATATGAATTTATTATAAATTAATATTTCTAGCTTTTCCAAAGGTGCCCCTCACCCCTCTTATAAAAGGGCACTCCTCCTTCTCATTTCTTCACACCTTCAAAGCCTTTTGGTTCGGCCAAACTCTGCCCAAATAATCTCCCAACATCCCTCACTACAACCTAGAGGCCTTAGTTTGATCAGAAAGCCAACATAAGGAGCCCTTTTGATCAAATCAAAAGGAAGAACCCGAAGAAGAGGTAATGATCTCACCACCCTTTTCTAAGTTCATTTCTTCTTCCACTTCTTCTTCCTTTGTTCTTACCATTCTGAAATAATAACTCCAGTATCTCACATATACTGTGATGTTATTATAAATATGGTACAATCATATTCAGTATTCTATCCACCCTTTGAATAACATGTCACCATACGTGCGTACGTACGGCTTACCGTCTCCACGTCGTGGTGTAATTGTTATTCAATATAATATTATTTGGATGGGTATAATAATGATGTGTAACTCATGTAAATAATAAATATAACATGTTAATGATTCTGTATATATGATATACCATCCATTTATATATTATTTTAATATCAAAAGAATGATATTGTCGCTCGTGCGTACGTACGGACTACCGTCTCCACGAACGCGATGAGATTCATTCTCCATCGTAACCATTAAAGCGTAATTATCATTTTATGATTTAAAAATGATGTTTAAGGACTTGATATCATTCTGGATATGAATAATATACAACCTATCCTTTACAAACATGTCTTACGTAACAAAACATATGAAAGAAAACAAGTAAGTTAACACCCGAAACAACGATAATACTAAGATATTATTATCAAATCAATATTAAAAGATCATATATGATATCATATTAATGTATATGATTCTTGTATAATTTAATAACAATTATTTCACCATTATACAGGAGGTTAACCTACCACAACCAAGGAAAAGTACAAGGTAAGGGTTATTTCACAATCTCTTCATTATCCGAGGTTGTATTATACGTAATAATCTACTGGGATCTCTTTATCATCCACATCCATGTTTCTTCGAAATGTATTTCAAAACATTTTTACTATTTACAAGAATATGGGTTAAAGTCATTTATACCCTTGTTTGACTTTTTATAAGAGGTTTATAAAGGAATCTTTCCGTCGTTTTCAAAACAAGGTCCTTTTTAACCTTTTCGACTGAATTGAGGTAAGAATGTTTTTTTAACTTATACGGCGGGTGCGGTTATTTTCCGCCGTTATCGTCGAAGCTTTCCATACAAGCTTATAAGAATATTTTCAAAGAAAATTTTTTATTTTATATGGATCTTAAATGATTTCAAAATAAAAGGAGATACTTCTTTAAAAAGAATTTTGATTTCATCTATGTCAACATCCTTTGATGGATTTTAAGATTATTTGAAGTTGATTTATTATGATACAAAACTTCTATATTGTATTGAAGTTTTTGTGATATGTTTGACTGTGGATGTGCTATTTTTATACCATTCATAGTTTATGGTGAAATTATTGACATTTCGTATGCTAGTTTTAATACGAATGTTTATGTTATGTTTAAACCTTTTCATATGGGAATGCATTGGACTTAATAAGTGACGGGTGGAGCCCGCTATAGCTCCTCGATGCATCGGTAGGTCTCATGAGACAAACTAGTGTCTTGGCACAAGGCCTTGACAAAATCTTATTTGTAGCCTTGGCACGAGGCCTTGGCTATGTGGTTATGATAGTCTGGCATTATGCATTCCAACATTATGAAAGTGGTTATTGATTTTTGCATGTGATTATTCGATTAGTAGAATATCCATGTGAATAAGTAAATGGAATTATTTCATTTTACTTTTGCCATACCATGTTGAAGTTCAATTTTAAAAGGCTTTTGTTTTAGTAATGCATTGCCTTAAATGTTTATTCTTATTTATGAAAGTTTCCGCTATATTGTTATCCTTACTGGGCATTTGAGCTCACCCCTTTTCTATGTTTTATTTTTCCCCAGGATGTGAAGAAGTAAATTATGAATGACCTGCAGGGATATTATGAGGGGATAGTAGTGTGGATTATGGAGACATTATGTTGTTGTAGTAGTTTTTCATTTTATGATGTAATGTAAAACTTATGAATATATCTAGTGTTTCCAAGGCTACTAAACCAATCGGTCTTTCGAGATTTGATCTTTCTTGTGATCATGCCAATGTTATGTAATAATGCACCGACTCTAGGCAACTAGGGTCGGGGCGTTACATGCATTTTTTTATAATTATGTGTATTGTAAATTCTATGTCATATATATAAATATGTTTAAATATATATAGGATAGGATTTGCATGGGTTGGTGTGTTTTTATCCTTTGTTTGTGATATATCCCATTTATGTGTATTATTTCTTTATGCAAAATTCTTTATAGACCCAATAGGATGGATATGAATTGAAAATGGATGCATGCTAATTGTTTGACAAAAATTTATTAAGATGAAGTTAAAGAGATCATCAATTTTTTAAGAGAGCATGGAGGCGACCCTTCTAAAATCCACTGTCAGTGTTTACGTTGTTGTTATTCAAGGAAAATTAGTCCGGAAGAGTTGGAAAAACATTTGATTTTTCATGGAATAGATCAATGATATAAATTTTTTACTAAACACAGGGAAAAATTAAATGTGGACACTGATTGGGATTATACTGTAGTTTATGAATCATTTTATATGAATACCTTTGTAAATGATGGCGGAGGTCATAGGGAAGAAATGATAATGGAAATTGAAGATGACCTTTATGATTGTCCAAATTTTTTTCAATAGTTAAATAGCTATTCTAAGAAAACATTATATACTGATTGTACTAAATACACATTGTTTTCAGATGTATTGAAGTTATCTAATTTGAATTATGGCAGAGGATGGAATGATACAAACTTTACAGAACTACTTCGTCTCCTGAATGATTTTCAACCAGAAGAAAATGAACTAACATATCGAACATATGATTCTAAAAAAATGTTACATTAAATGTGCATGGTATCTAGAAAATTACATTATTGTCCAAATTATTTTATATTTATTCATAAGGGCCATGAATCACACATAAAATTCCCTACATGTGGTGAGGATCGATACAAGAAAAATGAATCAAGCCCTTCAAAATGTAAGGTACTTTCCTAACATTCCATGGTATGGATGACTATATGGATGTTAAGAAATTACAAGAAAACTAACATTGCATTGATGAATCTCACAATTTCATAACTTTTATACAATAAATAAATGTTTATAATCTCACCATAGTGTTATTGTATGACCAATTGTCACATTTTTCAGTTTTAGTGGTATTTTGAGCTCAAATTTAAAAAAGGGTTAAATCTAAAAATTTGACAGATTTTTATGATAGAAGTATTTTGATCCTAAAATTCACATTATTATTAAAAATTGTGTGATACTTTTTTTTGAAATACCTGATTTATTTCCTGCAAATTTTACTTTAAGAGGAAAATATGATTCAAGAATTCAGTGGCCCGAAAAAATCATTTAATTTGGGAAACTTTTCGGGCAGACAACATGGGACCACCTCTGTAATAGACACATAAATAAGTATTATAAATACCTCAAAATGATATTTCTCTAGATTTAGATTACATAGTATTCAATGAACCGCGTCCATGATGTACTTTTAGTCAAAATATGCTCTTTAAGGCATTATTTGAATGCTCCAAACATGTGGAAGATGAAACATCTCATCAGGAAAAAACCATTCCATTGAATAATTAACTCATAGCATAGAATTCATGCATATAAAATCTATAATATTTTGTGGAGGGATGTGAAATTATGTGGGGAACAATATTTATTAAGGATTTAAGGAGCGAATGATAGGTTTCAAAATCATAATGGCCAGGGAAGTTGAAGAATTGTAATTTGGCTAGTCAAATGGATATATTAGATGTATTAGATTAAATCTAACATAACTCCTAAATATGATAGAAAATAAGGCTCACGTTTTTATAGTGAATGGAGGAGACGTTATGGAATATATTTTATGAATCAACATATTACCAATTCTTCCATTTAATCGGACATCCACACGGAAACATTTAGAGGATGATTTTGGAGAGAATTCTTTCACCACCTCTCCCTATAACTATGTATCCTCACCCATTCTCAAAGCATTGGAACTTCTATGTAGAAATTTTCCATATTTTTGTAGTGTCATTCCATTATAATAGTATTATGAATTTTTATTATTGTTTTATATTCTTATATATCTCATTATCATATTTTTTATCTTTTGTTTGTCCACCTCATTCTTCTCCACTGTGATCTCTTATACTCGTGATCATGAGTAACTAACTTGAGGAAGTTCCCAAGGGATCAATCCAGTGTTTAATCCTTGTCATTTCACATTCATTTTTATTATTTATTATTTTATTATATTTAGTTAAATGGGGGTCATATTAGGTTAGGCGCCTTTTTGTCTCCACTTTCCACCTAAGGCTTAACTTTCTCTTCTATAATATTTTCCCTTGATCGTGGAGGTGGATGTGTAGTCTATCGGCGATCGTTGAGAGCATTGTATATTCACAACCACATATAGAATAGAATATTCACACATATGATGGATTGTGTTTATTAATTAAATTTTTAACTAATAATGAGATGATGAAGGTTCAATCTGGGTGTTTCTCTCAGGAATATCTCCTTTCTGTCTAACATCATTTTGTCTGCATTCATTCTTTCTACATTATGCATTGCATGTTCACTTTACTTTATCTTGTATTTTAATTTCTAAAAACTAAATTTCATTTATTTTTGTCTTATAAATAATAAGAATATAAAAAAATGAATTAGAAGTAGTGATTGATTGACCACAAAATCTCCTCAAGAGAACGACCTAGGTCAGCCCCTGTGCTGCACTTAGTTAAAAATATTTTTGAGAGTGTGCATGACGAAACTTCATCAAATTGGTATTATTTCTAGGGATCCAAGCAATATTCACTCATTATTTATATTCCAATTTTTTAAATTAATTCTCTACCTTTCATTTAAAAATACACAAAAATGAATAAATTACAAAGACTAAAAAATCTTGTTATCCCTAATGTACTCAAATTGTGATTATTATGCATGGAATGATGAATCTCAAGTGAAAGAAGAAATTAAAAAATCTGAAATTAAAGAACTTAGATAATATATACAAGGGTTAGAGAGACAAATAAGTTGATAACTGAATATGTACATGCTTTTCAAGAGAACCCCAAGCCGTAACTTGAACCATAACAAATGGTGGAAGAAATTTCACCAATAATTTATTATGTTAAAGAACCTGAGGCAAGTGAGAAGGAGATAATAAAGGATATAATAACATCATCCCAAACTCATACGTTGCTTGAGAAGGGACATGAAGTGAAAATACAAGTTGATTCACTTATTGGAGATCAACAATTTTTTGAAAAATTATTGAATAGATTTTTTGAAGATGACTTGAAAGTTGATCTTACCATCTTTTTTAATGAATAATCAGCACCACTATACATATCTCATGCTTTGGAAGATGATAAATAAGATTCACCTACTGTGATTGAGTTTCCAATGGTCCTAACCGAAGATATAAATTACCAATCTGACTTATTTGAAAGGAAATATTTCATTATTAATTCATCATGTTTTAATCTTAATAAAGCTTAATTGTTTTCTGAATTCTCTTTCTCTAAAATTTTTGATACAAAATAATTGGATAAGATCATGGATGTTAAATAAGAGACCACTCAATTGGTGGTGATTAAAGAATAATAGGTGGAGAATATTTTTCTACAACTACCTCCTCAACAAAAATTTGCATACCATATATAGGAGGACACCACAGAAGTTAACATAGAGCACACTTATCTTATATTCCCTCCCACTGTGGAACTTAATTTTTCCCTTTATTCTTTCTTAGGGGTTATGAATTTTCTTATATTATTTGGTGTTATTTACTTTAAGTGTTTACTCATTGAAATTGTTAAAAGTCACATGTGGTGGTTCATCTCAAAGAAACCACACCCACATTCTGATTGGGGATAATTCACTGAAACTTCCCAACTAGAGGCAGTAAAAACCTAGCACCCACTTGAGGGTCTAAACCAAGCATTATCTATTTTCTATTCCCTTTATCTTTCTTTTTATTTATTTTTCTTATGTATTTTCATTTCTTTATTTTATTATTAAATTGGCAGCTGCTAGGACCTTAACACAAGGCATCCAATTCAAAAATAATGTCAGGTTGTATCTTTCCTTCCCTTTGTTTTGTTCTACCTTATATTTATTTTGTTGAGCTGAAATGAGGGGTAGTAAAATTTATGTGTGGGGGAGTGTCAACCTATTAGTTGTTATTGTTTTATTTTATGTTTTAATTTTTCAGTTTTATAGGATTTTTTGGCTTTAGTTAATATTCATATCACTTTTCACAAATCAATTTATTTTGAAAGAGTTCAAATGATTTTTGAAATAATGGATTTTAAATGATATTTGATGTGAATTATTTTTCTCTTAAATGGATTTTCAAGAATTTTTATGAGTTTGATTGATTTTTTGAAATTGATGCCCATGAAACACTAACTCAAAATATTTTCCAATCCTGTGAGGTATTCTAAACTACTTTGACATATTCTTCCAAATACCCACACATTCTTGAGAGAAACTGGGATTTTGTGTGAGAACTAAAATTTGTGACTTTTCTCTTTCAAAGAATTGGATTTCATGAATTTTTTTGACATGATTGAGGAATATCTTTGGATAGACACATATTTACCTGAGACATACCCTTACATCTATCCTTTGTTAGCCCTTAGAATCCATGAATTTCTTTCTCGGTTTAAGCCACATTACAAGATGATTTCTCCTTATCTACCCGCACTCTTAGTATTTTTTCATTGATATTTCAAGTTAGAGTGTGGGGGGAAGGGACTTTAGTGTGCGTTTATTGGGATGTGCTTCATTTTTATGAATTGTGTGGTATGTGTCTTCATTTTGGACTGTGGATAATTAGAAAATTGAGCTTGATTCATCATTTCATTGTTCTTTATTTCTTTCATATGATTCTCCTTTAAAAAAATGAAAAAATGGAGATAAGCTTAAATCTCTTATTTTACTTACTTTTATGACTCATTAACCTATCTAAAATCAATTTAATGAATTTTTATTCATTAATTTCATTCAATTGTAGGCTTATCCTCTATAAAAAATCAAAAAAAAGAAAATAAAGAGAAAATAAAGTTGTGCCTTTCTAGAGCTATACAAAAAAGGGGGAACATAGATGATATCATTAATTATAATCTCTGATTGGATCATGTTCCATGTAATAAATAAATTGGGTGGTGTTGTATTTTACATTCTCAAGGGGATTTGAGTGAGGTGCATCCTATGTTTTCACTTTATTATTAATGCATTTTACTTAATAATCTAACCTCCTCTTTTCAACATTAAATTTTTTCAATCATTTTCCATCCAACCCTAAGTCATAGAATCATTTAAACCTTTAATTAAATACCTCATGATTGAATTAATTTTCATGTTTCACACTTTGGAGAAATGAGAATTTTCACAAGCCTACAGTGATACATGAGATTTCAAAGTATGAGAATAACCCTAAATTCAATTTCTCTAGAGTGAAGAGTAACATAAAATTCAATGTGAGGTAGGTTGTGATTGGTCAATGGATTGATTTATGAGGTTGATAAAATTTTAATGATTTAAATTGAAATAAGCGAGAATTGTTTTTCATATATGATACAAGATGGACTTATATTTTTGATAAGATCAATTATATTTTCTTATTTTTGATTGTTATGTGTGTTTTGATTTGAATGTAAGATGATTACCTAGGAGTGCAATGTTTAAATGTGGGGGAGTGATGAAGCTCATATTTTCATACATTTTATACTGTAAATAATTTTTTATAATCCCACTTTAGTGTTATTTTATGAGCAATATTCATGTTTTTAGTTATTAGTGGTATTTTGAGCTCAAATGCAAATAATTGTTAAATCTGGAAATTTGACAGGTTTTTATGGTAAGGGTATTTTGGTCATACAATTTACATTATTATTCCAAATGGTGTGATTCTTTTTTTCTTGAAATTCCTGATTTATTTCCTATAACTTTTTCTTCAGGAGGAAAGGTTGATTCAAGCATTTAGAGGCCCAAAAAATCATTTAATTTGGGAAATTTTTTGGGCGGATAGCGTGGACCCCACCTCCGTAACAGACACATAAATCGGTATAAACAACTTCAAATATAATGGTTCTAGTGGTAGATGATAGAGGATTAAAACAACCACTTCCATGATTAATATCAAGTAAAAATACACTCATTAATGCATTATTTGAACGCTCCAAACATGTAGAAGATGAAACTTCTTACCAGGTAGAAACGGTTACATTGAGTAATTAATTCATAACATCAAAAACATGCATCCCAAATGGGCCATATTATGTGGAGGGATGAAAAATTATGTGTGTAAGAACAATTATTTAGGATGTAAGGAGTGAATCGACAGGATTTAAATTCATAATGGCCAGGGATGTTGAAGAATTGGAATTTGGCCAATCAAATGGATAGATTAAATGTCTCAGATTAAATCGGAGATAAATACTATATAAGATGGACAATAAAGCTCTAATTTTTAGGGTGAATGAAGGAAACATTATGGAACATATTCAATGAAGAAACATGTTACCCATTCGGTCATTTAATGGGACATCCACTCAAAAACATTTGGAGGATGATTTTGGAGAGAATTATTTCACCTCCTCTCCCTATAAATAAGTATCCCCACCCCTTATCAAAGCATTAGAACTTCTATATGGCCATTTTACATTTTTTTTTAGTTTAATTCCATTATAATAGTATTATAAATTTTTAATATTCTTTTCTCTTCTTCTTTATCTCATTATCATATTTTTTTGTCTTTCGTTTTCCACCTCATTCCTCTCCACTATGATCTCTTATACTCATGATCATGAGTAACTAACCCGAGGTAGTTCCCAAAGGATAAATCCCATGTTGAAACCAATTAATTGCACAATCATGTTTATTATTTATTATTTTATTAGATTTAGATCAAGGGGGTCTTATTAGGTAAGGTGTCTTTGTGTATCCACTTTCCACCAGAGGCTTAACTTTATCTTCTATAATATTTTCCCTCGATCAAGGAGGTGAATGTGCGGTCTCTCAACAATCGTTGAGAGAACTGTATATTCAAAACCACATATAGAATAATATATTCACATATATGATGGATTCTATTTATTAATTAAATTGGAAACTAATAATGAGATGATGAAGGTTCAATCTGGGAGATTCTCTCGGGAATATCTCCTTTCAGTCTAACATCTTTTTGTCTCCATTCATTCTATTTTCATTATGAATTGCTTGTTTACTTTCCTTTATCTTGAATTCTCATTTCTCAAACCACAATTTCATTTAGTTTTGTCTTATAAATAATAAAAATATAAAAAATTTAATTATAAGTAGCGATTGATTGACCACATAAGCTCCTCAAGAGAATGACCTAGGTCAGCCCCTGTGCTGCACTGAGTTATAAATATTTTTGAGAGTGTTCATGACAACACTTAATCAGGAATGTAGATAAAATCATTAAATATTTGAACCTACATCATCCAGAATATTATCCTTGGTGTAAGAAAATTTATTATGAGTTTCTGGAATTTGTAAATTAGTTGAGAAACTTATGTTTTACATTATCTACAGATGGAATAAATCCTTCTAGTGTACAAAGTAGTACTCATAGTACAAGGACCATCATTTTGGTAAATTAGGACTTTGTGCCTTGTATATTCATGAAGCACAAATAAATTATGTTGTCTCTAATTATATCTGGACCAAAGAAACCTGGTAATGATATTGATGTCTATTTGGGTCCATTGATCGAAGATCTAAAATTGATGTTGGATACAAGTTGTACAATATATGATGCTTGTAGAAGTGAATAATTTACATTTAGTTCCATGTTGTATGGAATGATAAATTACTTCCCCACTTAAGAAAATTAATCATTCTATAGCACTAAAGGTATGTTGGGGTGTCCCATTTGTGAAAAACACACATACTCAATTCGGTTGAAACATTAATCGAAGGCTGTGTTTTTAGTAAATTGGAAATTTTTACCTCAATTTCATAAATACTGATCCATGACAATAGAAAACAATGGGAATATCAAACAAGGTACAACATTGTCTCTAGTAATGAGGAATTAACTATACAAAAAAGTAAAAAATGATTGACACTGCTTTTGATAATCCATTTTCAAAAACCCATAAAAAAACAGGTTTGATGAAGAGATCAATTTTCTTTGAATACCTATATTGGAATTATTTTTATGTTATATATTTTCTTGATTTCATGCATATAGAAAAAATGAATTTAATAGTGTTATTGGAATGTTACTATATGTTCCTAAAAAATAAAATATGGAATCAAGGCTAGGTTAGACTTCATTGAAATATGGATAAGGCAAGAGTTGGAATCAGTGAAGGGTAAAGGTGGAATTTTCATCCTCTGGTATCTTACACTATATCCAATCAGAACAAATTGCAATTTTTCCTTTTTTTACTAGTGTAAAAGTTTCACAAGGTCATTCATAAAATATCAAGAATGTCATTTCAATGACTAATTTGAAGTTACAAGGACTAAAATAACACCACTATCATGTTTTGATGCAAGATTTAATGAATGTTGATTGTCTTTGCATTCTGTCTCAAAATGTATGAAATACGATAACCAGACTCTACTTCTTTTTCAAATCCACATGAAGTAAATTTTTTGACCCGATGAAGATTCCCATCATGAATAAAGATATTACATTCATATTATGTGAATTAGATATGTTCTTCCAATATTCATTATTTGATATGATGGTCCACCTGATGGTTCAATTGGTTAGAGAGGTTCAATTATGTGGTCATGTCCATTACAGATGGATGCACCGCATTGAACGGTATATGAATGTTTTGAAAGGGTATGTCAAGAATCGAAGTTTTCTAGAAGGGTGTATTGTAGAAAAATATATTGTTCATGAAGCTATTGAATTTTGTACAAATTACCTATCAGGTGTTGAAAGCATCGGTCTCCCAAAGTCTCGTCACAATGAATGCCTTATGGGCAAAGGGATTTCGGGAAGAGATGTTGTTACAATTACCTTGAAAGTGGAGTAGTAAGCACACCATTACATATTACATAATAGTGAATATGTTGATCCATACATTGAATCCCAAAAATAAATTATTATAGATTTTAATCCATCAAGGGATGAAGGATGGATATCAAATACACATAACCAACAGTTTATGGGATGGTTCAAGGATCAAAATTATTAGGGATTATGTGAATATATGAATTCAATTCTCGAATGAATTCAATGGCTATCCAGAGGACCGAATGAAAATTTTATATCTTACTCTAGTTTTGTAATAAATGGTTATACATTCTATATAAAAAAACACGATTAATTTAGTATGATGAAAAATAATGTTTTTATGATTGTGGATAAAGCGATGAACATATCTGGTTCCAAGGATAGAAATCATATTTATGAAAATATTTCATATTTTAGAATTATCAAATTGATATAGGAGTTGGATTATACAATATTATCAAGTGCAAAATTTCCATGGAAAATGGGTTGAAAATATCAATGGAGTGAAATTTCATGAAATGGGATTTGTGAAAGGGAATTTCAGTTTGGATGGGGAAAATGAAAATCCATTCATAATTTTGTCTCAATCAGTGCATGCATTTTATGTCTCTGATCCAAAAATCAATAATTAGTCAATTGCCCTACTGGTGACTAAAACAAATGTTGAGTTAGATGAAAATTCAATTGAGGATGACCCTTTCATTAGGACATCACAATCAGTTCATGTCGGTCCCAATTTAGAAAATGTCTTGTAAGTTATAGTAGTCCACAAAGATGGGATTTGGATTCTCAAGAGGAACCAAATCCATAAAACATTTTTTAAAAAAAATAGAGTTCAATGATAAGGTAAAAAGTGTTTTTTAAAATATTAGTTTTCACTCATAACATTATATGTTCTCTAATGAATTAATATAATCTAAATAGAATGTTTGACTACTCATGCATACAATGTCTTCTAAAAATGACTATGTTACCAATCCCTTGGAATAAAAGACTATAATGAAGGAAAATCTTTGGAAAGATGTAATGGTAATGTAATGATATAATTTCTCTATTTTACCAAAAACAATATAATGGAACATTGATTTAATTTTCATTATTCCTTACAGTGTTTGTTTATTTTAGAAAATATGTATTAATAGGTCATGATTTTATAAGAATAGAAACAATGTTGTCTATACTCAATCAAAGAGATAATCTTGATGTTTTCACGGAAAAATCATTCTCTATAGAATTAATGTATTTTTTCATATTTATGTCTAATTTAATTCTTTTTAATATTACTCACATAATAATTATTTTCTTATATAGGTGGATTATTTTCTTCGAGTTGTAGTGGAATTTTCATATTTCATTCCATTCTGCACCAAAACATATATATTCATCTTCTCCCTCAAAACCTTTTCACCCCTACAGTGTTGCATTTATCTCATTCCTTCAAGTTTTCTCCACTACCTTTGTAGGAAGAGTAACAATACTGCCTCTGCTCAATCACAGAGGTAATCTTGATGTTTTCATATTAAAATCAGTTTCCATATAATTAATGTATTATTTCATATATATGTATAATTTCTTCATTTTTTGTATTACTCACATAATAATTCTTTTTTATACAGGTGGATTATTTTTTCGATTTGGGGTTGTCTATCCATATTCCATGCCTTTCTACACAAAAATATTCCACAAAATTCTTCTCCCTCAAAACCTTTTCACCCCTACAGTGTTTCATTTATCACATTACTTCATGTTCTCTCAACATCCTTTGCAAGAAGAGTAACAATGCTGCCTCTACTCAATTATAGAGGTAATCTTGATATTTTCACAGTAAAATCAGTGTCCATAGAATTAATATATTATTTCATATTTATGTTTTATTTTTTTTTAGTATTACTCACATTATAATTATTTTCTTATACAGGTGGATTCTTTTGTCCAAGTTGGTTGATTGGTCTATATTTCATGCCATTCTCCGCCAAAACATCCACATAATTCTTCTCCCTCAAAACCATTCACTCCCGCTATGTTAACATTTATCAATTTCCATTATCTTCTCTTCACTTCTCAATCACAGAGGTACTCTTGATATTTTTAGTGTAAAATAATTTTCCATAGAATTAATTTATTATTTCATATTTATGTTTAATTTATTTCTTTTTAGTATTACTCATAATAATTGTTTTCTTATATAGGTGGATTCATTTTTCCAATTATGGTGGTTTGTTAGAAGATTCTCAAGCAGTGTTCATAGTTAAACAAAGAAAGTAAATGGAAATCATGGTAACATTGATAGTTAGGATTTTTTTGAGACTTTGGGGCATGTGGGAATCAGCCGCACCTCAATCCGAAGCACGATGTGATCGGTATGACTCCAAGTAAATCTTTCTATTTTAAATTAACAATAATTTTAGTAAAAAACACAACTGACATACTCAAAATAGAGAAAACCTATTCATATTGTTTTTGATACTTTAAAATCATGATCTATAAGTTATTTATGATGTGTAGGAATAAACCACACCTCAATCTGATACATGATGTTCCATAAATGACTCAATGTGTCTGTTATCAGTTTAAAATTGACATTTGACTTTAAAAAGTTTCACTCATTAAAAACCATGAAAATGCACTCATATTTTATTGATAATTTGGGGAATATATTCATAAATCAATTTTGAAATATAGGGGTCAGTCTCATGTCAAACTAATACATGATGTGATTCATATGATTCAAAGTGTGTGTTTCAAGTTTAAAATGACATTTTAGTAAAAAAGACAAGTTTCGTAATCAAAATCAAACAAAAACATTCAATTGTTTTTGATATTTTAGGAAAAAAATCAATAAGTCCTACTCCAATGGCCCGAAGGCCTTAATTTTTTATTGATTTTGATAATCCACCTTTCAATAAGTCATTTTTAATATATAGGAATTTTCATCACCTCAATATGATGCACGGTGTGATTGGTATGACTCTAAGTGTGTCTTTATTTAAAATTTACATCAATTATATTTAAAAAACAAACTGACCTACTCAAATCCAAGAAACCACATTCAGATTTTTTTGATACTTTAATACAATGATCCATATGTGTTTTGAGACTTTTATGAATCAGCAACACCTCAATCTGTTGCACAGTGTCACCGATATGACTCTAAGAACGGGTTTTTGTTTTAAATAGACATCAATTTTAGTAAAAATGACATCTGACCGGCTCAAAAATAAAAAAAGCATTTATGTTATTTAAATAATTTAGTACAAAAATATGTAAGACATTTTGGATGTGTAGGAATTAGTTGCACCTCAATCTGGCACATGATGTTCCCAGTATGACTCAAATTATCCATTGTTAGTTTAAAATCAAAATTTTAGTTCAAAAAGTGTCACTTACTAAAAACTGAGAAAACACATTCATATTTTCATGATGATTTACAACATCAATTCATAAGTTATTTTTTTGTGTATGAATCAGTCTCATATAAAACTAATACACAATTTGATCGGGATGAGTCAAAATGCGTGTTTCAATTTTAAAATGACATTTTAGTAAAAATAATAAATGAAATACTCAATACTGATAAAACACATTCATATTGTTTTGATAATTTTGGACCATGATCCAAAAGTCATTTGGGATGTTTAGTAATCATATGCACCTTTATCTAATGCGCGGTGTAACCCGTATAACCCCATGTGCATATTTTTATTTAAAATTTTCTTCAATTTTAATAAAATTGATTATTATCCTACTCAAAATTGATCAAACGCATTCAAATTGTTTTGATAGTTTATGAAAACGATACATACATCATTTTTTATGTGAAGGAATTAGCCGCAACTCAATATGATACATGATGTTCCCGATATGACTCAAAGTTACTGTTATTAGTTTAAAATCAACATTTTAGTTCAAAAAGTGTTAGTCATTAAAAATTGCTCAAACACACCCATAGTTTCATGATAATTTAGTAAAATGATTCATATGTCACTTTTGACATGTTGGAATTGATCTCACATCAAACTGATACATTATGTGATTGGAATGAGCCAAAATTGTGTGTTTCTACTTTAAAATGAAATTTTATTAAAAAAGAAAACTAACATACTCGAAATTGAGAAAACACAGTAATATTGTTTTGATACTTTAATAAAATGATCCATAAGTTATTTGAGACATTTATGAATCAGTCTCACCTCAATCCAAGCCCTGGTGTGACCGGTATGACTAAAATTACGACTTTTTATTTAAAATTGACATCAATTTTAGTAAAATAGACAATTGAGCTACTCAAAATTGATCAAACCCATTTGGATTTTTTTGATACATTACAAAAACATTCCATATGTAATTTTTGACATTTAGGAATCAGTCGCACATCAATCAGTTACACGATGTTCCCAGTATGACTCAAAGTGTATGTTATTAGTTTAAAATTGATATTTTAGTTCAAAAACTGTAACTCATTGAAAATCAATCAAACACACTTGTATTTTTTCATAATTTAGGAAAATGATTCATAAGTAATTTTTTATGTGTATGAAAAAATTTTATGCCAAACTAATACATGATGTGATCAGAATGAGTCAAAAGTGTGTTTCCAGTTTAAAATGACCTTTTATTAAAAAAGAAAACCAACATACTCAAAACTGAGAAAACACATTCAGATTGTTTTGATACTTTAGGATAGTTATAAAAAAAGTCATTTAAGATGTGTTGGAATCAGACTCACCTCAATATGGCGCATAGTGTGACTATTATGACTCCAATTGTGTATTTTTATTTAAAATTAACATCAATTTTAGAAAAATTAACACATTCTGTTAATTAATTTCCTTATATTATTACTAATATAAGAATTTATTTTTTATATAGGTGCGTTATTTTTTTGAAGTAGGGGTGGTTTTTTCAGCAATTGGATGAATCTATTCAGGATTAAAAGACAAAGGAACATTGATGTTTTTTAATGTATGTACTAATTTTTATTTATGTAATTGTATAAACCAATGTTTGAAATGTCTATAATATAGTGTTTTTTTCTTGTATTTGTATTGTAAGTTTAATTTATTTTAAATTCTGTATTGGGAATTGTTTTTTTATATCTAGTGTGTTTCTAGTGATGCGGTGTGTTGTTACAGCACATTGCAGTGGTGTTGAAGTGTGCTGTTATAGCACACTGTAGAATGGCCTTTTATCATCACTTCTATCAGGGCTGATAAATAGTCCTTTATCAGCACATTTATAATTGATGATAAAGGGTTCCTTTAACATAACTAAATAAAAGCACTGATAAAGGGTTTCATTGTCACTACCTTAAAAAGCGTTAATAAAGGGCTCATTTATTAGCGATTTTTTAGTGCTGATAAAGGACCCCTTTATCAGGTCTTTTTTGTGATAATAAAATACAAGGGATTTTAACCTCTCCCATGTAGTCAACACTTTTTTAGTATTGATAAAGGACATTTCTAGCCCTTTAAAAGGCCTATTTTTTAGTAGTGTATCCATAAGATACTTTAGTGTCTATGAATATATAGTTTGAAGTGCTTTCAAGTAGAAAATGCAGGTTAGAGTTATGTATCAATCTCATGGTATTGATAAGAAAAGGAATATGGAGTTCAAAGGAAAATCTAAAACCCATAGAGAAAAGAACATGATATTTCCTTTATGCTCAAAGTGTGGGAAGATGCATGGAGAAAATTGTCATAAGGGAATTAGTAAATGTTTTAAGAGTATAAGGGATGTTCATTGGGCAATTGATTTCCAAAGTGATGGGGATAAGTTATCTAATGATGGTAATAGAGAGAAATATGTATAAAATGCACCACCCACACTCCATTGATTCAAATGCATGGAGTATGGGCACTATACTAACCATTATCTAAATATGAAGGTTAATGATGGTTATTGATGCTATAAACCTCATAATCTAAGAGAAAAAGGGAAATCTCATGAGATCAATATTTATAAAAAGGTGTGCAATAATGATGTGTTGAAAGGTACACTTATCATCCACTCTGTAACTACTAATGTATTATTTAACTATTGATATACCCATTCATTCATATAAAAAGAATATTTTATGGGTATTACGATTCCACCCAAATGAAAAGATATGAAATTAGAAGTAAAACCCCCTAGTAGTATGATGATTCTATCTCAAGTATATGATTCCTCTCTAGTGGATATTTGTGGGAATGTGTTTCCTGTAAATCTTTCCATTCTTCCTATGGTTGAATTTGAAGCTATCTTAGGCCTGGATTATCTTTATTTTCAAAATAACACATAAATTATCAAGTAAGATATGTCTCATTTGATATTCTAGACCAACCTATCATCTTTTATAAATTTGATGATAAATAAAAACTATTGATAGATATTACATTCATTGAATGGGTCATATTTCCCACTCAGAATGGGTGTTTATATCATATGGTTTGGGAGAAAACTGGCATCGATGGTATTCTTATTGTGTTGGAAATTTTTGATGTATTTCCATAAGAATTATCTAGTCTCCCACCAACAAGTGAAGTTGATATCTCAATAGAACTCATACCTAGTGTTATAACAATTTCAAGTACTCCCTATAGAATGACCCTGATTGAGTTGCATGAATTTAAGAAGCAACTATAGGAAAACTTCTACAAGAGATTCATTTGGAAAAGTGTGTCACTATGGATTGAACCTAATCTTTTTTATAAAACAAAATATTGATCGATGTGACTCTACATTAATTATCAAGATCACTACAAGATCACAATTAAGAAAAAGTATCCTCTACCCCAAATTGATGATTTATTTGATCAACTTCCCAGAGCTCAATAATTTTCCATGATTGAACATTATTATGGATATAATTAACTGAGATTCAAGAAAGAGTATTTTCCCAAGACAATATTCTATATTATGTATGGAAACTATGAATATATAGTGATGCCTTTTAGTCATACTAATTCCCCTACTATCTTCATGGATTTAATGAATAATGTCTTTATAGATTACCTTGATCATTTTGAGGTAGTATTTATAGATGATATCGATATCTTTTTAAATAGAAAGGAACATAATAAAGATCACATGAGTGTTTTACTAAAGACCCTAAGGTAGTATAAACAAAATGAAAAAATTAGAATGTGTGGATTTTGGATGCAAAAGGTTTTATTTTGGGTCATATTATCCCAAGAGAGGCTATATCAGAAGATCCAGCAAAGACAGAATCTATTAAAAGTTGGACCTGACCAACCACAGTGACTTAGATCCATAGTTTTCTTGGATTAAAAAAATATTATCGATAGTTTGTGGATAATTTCTCATGAAAATATAATATTTTTACCAAGTTAACTCTAATGGGAACCAAGTTTTTTTTATAGATGAATGTGAGGAAAATTTCAAGGAACTGAAGAGAAGGCCAGTCAGCACACCAATACTTACATTACACTATAGTGGAGAAGGGTTTTTAATATGTATTTATGCATCCAAGAAGGTGTCAAGATGTGTTCTAATGAAGAATATCATGGTTATATCTTATTCCTCAAGAGAATTGAATTTCCATCATAAAAACTACCCAAATCATGATTTAGAGTTAGCCTCAGTAATATTTTCATTAAAAATAGAGGCATTATCTTTATGAAGAAAAGTGTGATATATATACCAATCATAAAAGTTTAAAGTATATATTCATATAGATGGAGTTGGATATGCACCAAATAATACGGTTAGTTGTAACTAATGATTATGACTGCTCAATACATTACCACCTTGGGAAAGCGAACAAGGTGGTCGATGCTTTGAGTTGAAAAGACTATGTGAGTTTATCCATGATGCGGGTGAAAAAGGATCCAATAATTATGGATTTGAAAATGATGGATCCAGAAATCCTGAAGGAAGGGGAAAATCTTATTTTGATCAATTGAATGTTCAGCCATCTATACAAGTGAAGATTAAGGAGGTGAAGAAAGAAGATATGGAGTTGCCAAAGAAGTATTGAAATGATCCGTATTTTAACCATGATCATGACAGAATGATATAGTTCATGAACTATGTATATGTTATATCCATACCAGACTTAAAGAAGGTGTTGTTAAAGGAGAATTATAGTTCTTCATTCTCTATTCATCCTGGAAGTGTGAAGACGCTTAGATATTTGAAATAATACTTCTAGTGGTATGGAATGAAGAGATATATCATAGATTTTATATCTCAGTGCATGGTATGTCAGTAAGTTGAGGCTAAAATAAAAAATTGTAAGGGGATTTTGCATCCATTGCCTATACCAAAATGGAAATTGAAAAACATCCCCATGTATTTTTTCATTAGACTCCCCAAAACGTAAAAATGGAATAATGTTATATGGGTTATATTCAACCGACTTACTATGTTAGAAAACTTAATCATTATCAGATAATACTTCACTCCAAATAATCTTGCATGTATATACATTAATGAAGTGGTAAGGTTTCATGGAGTACCATATTCCATTATGTCTAATTGGGATATGAGTTTTACCTCAATATTATAGTGAAGTCTTTAGCAAGATCTTGTGATAGATTTTAGTTTCAATACTGTGTATCATCCTCAAACAAATAGTTACACTAAAAGAACAATTCAAATCCAAGAGTATATGTTGAGATCTTTTTATTTGGATTTCAAAGGTGTTTGGGATCAAAACCTTCCTTTAGTTGAGTTTTCTTACAAAAATAGCTTTCACTGAAGAATTCAGATGTATCATTATGAAGCCCTGTATGAAAATCAATCTAGAGCTCAAAAATGTTGGAATGAAGTTGGATAAAGGAATATATTGGGACCTAAGGTAGCTCAAGAAAGGGAAAAGAAGGTTTGATCCATTTAGAAGCACATCAAGTTAGCTCAGAGACGGGATAAAAATTTTCTGATAATCTTTGGTGTGATATAGAATTTTAATTTGGTGACAAGTTGTTTCTAATAATTTCTCCATAAAAGGAGGTTTTTATATTTTTTAAGAAAGGGAAATTGAGCCACATGTATATCAGTCCCTTTCAAATTACTGATCATATTGGGATAGTATCCTATCAGTTGGTACTTCCACCAAACCACCCTCTTTTCCCTGATGTGTTTCATGTATCTCGTATTTGGATGGATATACCTTACCCTTCATATGTACTAAACTTAGAAGTCATACCACTGAAGAAAGGTATTTCTTATGAGGAAAAACTAGTGGAGATTCTAAACTGTGTAGGGAAATTTCTAAAAAACACGACCACTCACTTAGTAATTTTTTTTAGGGAAACCATGAGTTTAAGGAATCTATGTGGGAACTTGAGGATATGATGTGGCTGAATTATCCTCATTTGTTTGTATTAGAGTGATGAATTTCGGGGGGGGATTCATTTTAAGGGTGGTAGAATGTAACAACATGAGATTTTATGAATTATAATTTTTTTTGAATAAATTAAATTTATTTGATAACTTGTGCTAAACATAGATCCAATTTAATCATGCACTACAAACAACACTGGGTTATCTTTCATTACACATGATATTGAGTTTTGACAAATCCATGATATACTATTAATATTAGTATTTAAACACAACCATTATAATCATGTTGTCAAGCTTGGTGATATGAATAGTAATAACTAATTTTTAAATATTATGTATATTTGTTTTATATAAATGAAAACTATTGATAAAAATGTACTTGTTTTTTGTAATGTCTTTATATGTTTGTAAATACTATTTTCTCAAAAAAATGATTTTTATTTCTCTTTGCAAACATTAATAAAATTAATTTCTGAAACTATTAGATAATTAATTTGATAAAAAAATTAATTTCTGAAATTATCATGTCAAAATTGACTTATGGTAAATTTTTGGGATTTTTCAAAAAAGTTTCATTTTTTATGATTAGTAAAACATACAAAATTTTAGTTGAAAAATTCCTTTTTGTTTAATTTATTTTTAAGGATAAATTATATTTTAAATTTATTTTATGGCTAAAATATTTCAATTATGCATTCATTAATCCAATTTATTTCATTGAAATCAATTTCATATATTATTTTGATATAAACATTTTGTAAACTTTTGAACATTTTCTCTTTAAAAACTCTTTTCCCATCACGTTTGTAGGATTAATTTTACATTAAATTTTTATACTTATATGAATAAAATTTGGAAAAATAGATTTCATATTTTTAATAAAAATAATTTAAATAATCTAATAAATCTAACTTTATTTTTTACTTAAATGAATAGTGTGTGCATTAAAAATTAATTACCATGGATAACGTTAAAATTGGTTTACTAGGAGGTTAAACTAAAACGATAAGGGTAAAAATGACCTATAAACATGTATAAAAAACAATTTTATTGTCATATTTACACCATTCCACTTACTAGGTTTTATAATGGACCATTTTGGTCCCTTGTGACATGAAAAACGTGGGAGCACTAAATTCATTTCAAAATTACCATGTGTGTCCTCTCATCCACTTATAAAAGGTCACTCATTATCCTTTATTCTACACTCATTAAAATACTTTTGTTTTAGAAACTACCTACTCAAATCAATTCCCAAAATCCCTAAACTCATCCTAGAATCATTATTTTGAACATAAATAAAACCATGGTTAGATTTTAGTGAAAACCTCAATATGATACTCGAAGAAGAGGTATCGTTCTTTAATGAGCATTTTCAGCTTATTTCTTCCTCCACCCCCTTCAATTATTTTTATAAAATGATTATATAATAACATCAATATATTACATACATGTATATGTTTTTATGTTAATGGAATTACCTACAACAATATCCACTTACATCAAATGGGTTATGAAATCATTTTTCGTGTGTATTAAGGACTACCACCTCACGAACCGATGTCGATTTTTCATTAAAACCTCTCAAAGATGGTTATAATGATGTATTTATTATTTATATATTATATTTATGATTTTATTATTATTTATTAATTTTTATATCACACATAACATGATGATTTATATTTTATGGGAATATGATAATGTCGCACGTGTGTACAATGGAATACTGACTCGTGAAGCGATGTGATTCATTCATGCATTACATAGAATATATTAAAGAAGGGTTTAATAAAAATATTTTGTATATATGAAATAAAAATAATTATATAATGATAATATATATCAGTTAATTTTCTTTTTTTCAATTTGACAAGAAAATGGAAATAGTGTGCATGCGTATGTACATCCCACCGTCTCCATGAACGGTGTATGTCATTTTCTAACACTAAATTTTATGTATTACTATAAACACATATATACCTAATATATATTGTATTTATATAATGGCTATAATTTCTAATATTATAGAACCCTGATCAAAGTAAGAGGATCAAAAATATAACAAATCAAAACATATAGGAAAAACAAATGAGTTATTACCCTAAATATAACATTAACATGAAATTGTTAACAGACTGGTAGAAAAAGGTCATAAGAAAATCATATATGGTATGATATATATGAATATGTTTCTTTAATTGATCTATAATAAACTTATATTTATTATACAGGAGGTTTTAATGAGTATGATGGAAGTCAATACTTAAGGTAAGGGATATTTTTATCTCAATTTGACTTCTTTGGGACGTACTTTATGTTATGCACCTATATTCATTTACAATGTATATATAAAACCCCTTTAACAAGTTATATCATGAATTTATTTATACTCATGATATTTTTAGTTCCATTTTATATTATTCCTTCATGGGGATTACAATTCAATGATACCAAAGTGGTAATGATTTTATGTTACAATCTCATCATTTATCAAGATTGTTTATGATTATGTTTCCAATGATAAAATATTATGATCCATCTCTCAATAAACTCATTACTTTCTTATCCTCTAGTTATTAATGATATTTTAATGTAATAGTTCTATTTTCAACTCTTTAGTACTTAAAATAATTAAGAAAATGTTTTTTAAGAAATCCAACATTTTCTCTCTTCGATCAGAAATATGTTTTCATCCAAAACCATGTTTTCAAAACATGTTTTCAAAAATGTTTGATTATTATACAAATGATTTATTAAAGAAATTTTTACACGTGTTTGACTTTTTTACAAAAACATTTAATGTAATATTATTGTCTGTTACCAAAGATTGCACATTTATATTTTATATAAAATGTGAAAAGAATCATCATTTTAATGTGTGCCACATGAATGAAATTTTACCATGTCATGATCAATCATTACTCCAAATATTATTTGTGTGATCATGGTGGCTATGGATCTCTATGAAAGTGCTCCGCGAGGAAGACCCTTTAGGTGATTTTGGGGCCATTTTAGCTTGGATTCCATCCTGAATGGATGCGACCATCCACAACATATCTCAGGGAATAAATTTCAGCCCCAAAAAATTCCCTCATCAGAATGGGAGCTGATGGGAAATGGAGGGTTGGATTATGAAGGCCAATCACCAAAAACATAGCAAATTGTGATGTTGGTTCATGATGATGGTATCATGATGCACATGGGTGTGGGGCTCTCCATGAAGCTCGGTCATCCATGCACCTATAAATAGCATGTGAGGGGACCCCATCCGTATTGGATCTTTTTACAAAAATCACCTGATCTCTCGTTTCATGAATCTAAATTGCCCCGTTAACTAAACATTGTGAACTGGGTCACCAGAGCCATTGCTCTGTGAATGATACTTAGCGAACCGAGGCATTGCGGTTTGTTGTTTCTTTATGAAACATGATGAGTAGATTGATTCTTTGAGACCCGTTTCTCCACAAATGACCTTTGAAAACGATCTCCGCAAACAGACTCAGAAATATGACTAAGTCCCGTATCAGATGGACACTCAACAAGCAGCTCGGAAGGTCCTTGATGATGATTCCCTAAGTTATGAAATAGAGAACAACATCATGATCAGGTAGTACGTTCAGATCCATTAAGATAATGAATCACTGGTTGAACTACTTTCAGAAGCTCAGAGGAAGTATCCTCTATGAAATAGGTTACTACTGTATGGATTTATTCTGAGGGATGACATTTTCATCCCACCAGTGATCAGGGACAGGCCAACTTACTGGTTTTGAGGTACACTAGGGCAGTACTAGTGGTAGAGGGCTGCTGATGACCACATCTGAAAGGACCACACGACCATCATCGAAAACTATCTCTATAACAACCTAAACAACATCAATGAGAGACCATTGGTTGAAGATGAATTTCATCCACAATATCGGATGATCATAAAACAGAGGTTAGGAAACCTAGAAAAATGATGGACTGATGATTGGGATCTATTCCAGGGGGGTTACCTCATAGAGGAGTGGGCCTCAGCCTACTGGGTATGCACCTCCTGCATTGAGTTTAGGGTAGAATTGAGGTGAGTAGGCCGGTATGAAGTGGAATGTTCTTCCTAATTCCTTGTCTTACAACTGTAGTAGATCATGCATAGCTGCTAAGTAGATTATCATTGGGGACCAACACATTTCATGTACATCATGGGGAGGGTAGTATCATCCTTTAGGATCTCCATCATATTTCTAGACTCCAAATTCAAGGGGTCATATATGACGAGTTCCTCCTAGTGGAGAATGTGTGGGACTATCAGAAGCATGTTTCTCGTCTGGTGAAGGTGCTTCTAGATCTGTAGTCAGGAACTTACAAGGAGAAATAGGGGATGGGGGACATCCATTTTAAGTTTTTTTTTTTGGAAAGTTCTTGAATTTCCTAATGAAGGAGCCTAATGAGGGGGAGGAGGCATCCAATAAACTACTGACAAGACCCTGCACCTATCCAAGAGGAGCCCAATTAGGCAAGGAAGGCTCTCACTGGTAGATCTTAGAGGATATCCAGTGGCAGCTGTGGGGGTACAATATCAAGACCGAGCCTCAACCCAAAGTCGGGTCGGTCAGATTCATCATTAAAATTATTTGTGGGAGGATGTTACCTGTGAGAGACACACATATGGTAGTGAGGCTGAGTGCATTCATCGTGGTGGTGATACTAGAAACAGGGAAGTGCGTCAGTCATGGAATCTTGGTGTTGGAGAAGCTGTACAAAGTTCTTCAGCATATCAGCAAGGGGAAGAATCTATTGAGAGTGTGTGGACCACTACACATCATGTATGTCTAGGTGGTGGCACACATTGGAGGCTATGAATACCCAAATCCCTTCTCCCCTCCTAAGAAGAAATTTTGGCTAGCAGTCCTAATTATCGTAAAAAGTTTCTCATTCAAGTTTTTCTTGACGGCGGTGCTGAGTAATGTCAGTCGGGATGATCAATTCACTTTCCATTTATTCCCTATACTAGAGGAGGGGGTCATAACTGATGATGGTATGGAAACTGAAGAGCATATTTCATATCTAATAGCCTTTTTAGGTGGTGTGTTGGTTACACGGGTGGACAATGAGCTAATTTGTGAACCACACAACCTACACCAATTGGTGAGGTAGCTCAGGTGTCTATAAAGTCTGACTCTGAAACTATACTTAGGCGTATGTCATGGATAACACCCATGTGTGATGATTTAGCTTTGGCTCATGTTCATGAGTTAAGATGTAAATATGTGGAATGAGCCACCGCTATCAACTGTCGTGTATGGGTCGGTTTATGCATACGTGCAGAGCTACGAGGCTGCCTACCCATGAGAGATGCTATAAAACAGGACCTTCTAGGACCACAAAGGGGTGCCTCAAGGCCAAGGTAGAACACTAGAAAAATATTTCTGTATCATTAGGGCTAGGAATATCATGGTGGTCGAACTACAACACCAGAGTCAATAGTTCCAAGGCCTACACAAGCAAGAAGTGAAGTAGGATCACCTGCACCAGGTGTAAAACTACTAGTTGAGAAAACTTGAGATGAAGGAGAACCATAGAGAGGGTACCACATGATACCCACCCAAGCTCTCAGGAAGCGGATGCACTGTGTGGACATCCCATAGGATGATTTCTACCCAATGGATTGGGAAACCTGGGATGTTAAAAAATAGTTCTTCGACCCTAATAGGGTGTGGAATCGCCTCAATAGGATTGGGATGTCCCTCAAGGGGATCAGTTATTCCAAGTATGGCTTTATCATGTCCCAAGAAGAGGGGGAATGATACATCATGGAGTTGTAGGATCTAGTGCACTCCTGAGGAATTGTGTGGTTGATGATGGACTGAGTGAATGTACTGCTAGATCTGACATATCCCCCACTACTGTTAGCTAACAAGATGGAGGTGCACTTTCCCATTCCCAAATAATCCAATGGATCCTAGGAGGAAGACGCAAAATAAGGTAGCCATTGGAAGATCGGTGAGTTCATAGAATCCTTGTGGGAATTTGTTGAACATCTCGAGGTAAGCTTCAACTTACCACTACTCATGTTTCACATTCCCCTAAACTTCATCTGAACTCCCTAACTGAAATATATTTAGTATAGGAGGGTATTTTACTATTGATTCCAACTAGTGGAGAAGGAGACATAGAAATAGGTGCAGGGGACCAGGATCTGAGATCTGTGTCCAGGGAAAAAGTGGCTTTTAGGCCAGGCGGAGTTGAGGAGGCCAGGGTGGATATCCCAGAATCCCCAGAGCCTGCAATCATATATGAGGGTCCATGTACCAAAATCCCAACAATGAAAACCTGAGGAGGTGACATGCCACTACTCGGTTTTTGAATGTTTCTTTCTTTATAGAGACACATCTTTCATTGCTTGATTAGGTTGACTGGCATGCTTCCTGCGTGAACAATGTTGTGAGTAGTGATTTATCTACTATGGGAAATGTCTAGTGGACATGAAATCCCATTCTCACTAGGGGTGATGGTCCATGGGGAACCAGATGCTCTAGCTGACTGGGTTGTGGCCTCTTCTGAGAAGTCGGTTGTGGTTGCTGGGGATGCTATCTGCGGGACGATACATGGAGCTAACATGGACAACCTTATCGAGGTCAGATCAAGTGATAAAGATCAACCTCATGACATGAATCCCATCCCGTATGACAAGATTCTAGAGTAAGATCATACTACTAAACATATGACTTCATTTCTAGAGTATGAATCTATATATCCCGAGGAGCTGGATGAGTCCGAATCTAATGTGATTAAGGAAAATCAGATCATCTGGTGCCCAACATGGAATTGTTTCAAACATTTTATTTAGAAGACTCCAAATTACAATGAATAAATTAGATGGGGTCACATAACCACTGGATTCACAATATATTCATAGTTGGGGTGGATTCTCTAGGTCTACATATTTTGATCTATTACTAGCTCACTGAAAATATGTGGGAAAGAAATCAACATCTGGACGTCACTTGGCATTAGGCTAAATATTCATTACCCGGAATCTCTAAGAGGCTAACCAGGAGATTCATCACCTAGAAGAACAAGAGAACAAGTGATCCACCTTCATCTCCAGTCAATCAATTCTCTTAATCCAACTGAAGCCTTAGCTCGGGGTGGCTAAGTTGCAAATAAGATAAGTGTCATGCCATGTGATTGCTCTCCATATCGAGTAGGGTCGGGCATAGATTAGGGAGGATGAGCTTAACCCATAAGAAGATGAATAATAAAGGGAGAACAGGTGGAAAATTAGGTTCTAGAGGTCTCACACCAAAGGTATGTAGAGTTTAAGTGATCAATCCTAGGAAAAAATCCATAGGGACATCTTTTAGGACTTATGAGAGGAATCATTGTGTGGATGTTCATTTGTACAACCACATCATTGGCTCATTGGTTGATACTATTTTGTGTGCATGGGAGCATTACTTTCTTGCATAAATTATCATACTTAAATCAAATTTTAGAAGTGACTAATGACCAATCCCTAAGCTCATGTGGTTCATTCCTAGTGTGAGAAACAAGAGATGACTGCATAATTATTCACTTTGTATGAGAGTGTTAGATAATCATCAAATACTCATGGTCTACTATTACTGATTTACCACTAAGAATTTTTGGGATGAGAGAGGCCAGGGATGGAGAACAGGGGTCTCAGAGTAACCAAATTTCCTTTCCCAATGTCTGCTAGTGCATGAAGGGGATAAAGTCAAGTGCATTAGAGTTGATCTGAAAAAATGAGAATGAAGAGTGTGAATCACAATACCCAAAATTTCGATCATGGGGAGGATAGAATTTTCAAACATGATGATTAATAACCGTGTTCAAAACATAGTATCTATACCCCTAACCTAAAATAGGGATAACAAACTAGGTTCGATCGCTGACCATGTTCGAGACACAGAACCTATCTCAAAATGTCATCTGATGCCCTTGGGAATGTTGGCCTAGGATGGTAGGTGAGCCGAAGTTGTTAAACCAAGTTGTTAGGGAATACCTTTATACATGAAAGAGGACAAGGATCCAAATTTAGGGCATGTGATGTGTTACGACCCGACCCGACCCTACCGGTCTCGAGCCACAACTACCCCAAGCCCGCCTCCATAGGCCAGGGGCTGGCGACAAGCATCGAAGCCGTAACAATCTCGGGGAGGCCTTTGCCTAAGTACCTGTACACACACACACAACCCACTCAATGCAGAAGTGTAGAGTAAAAAGAAAACCAAAGGACAAATAACTATAACCCAACCACAGTCATGCATCAACCTCTGAATAGGAAAAAGTAAAGTGCTGAAAAGTACTGACAAATATAGAACAAAAAAAGGGGCAAAACACGCACCCAACCCGAAAGGTGCCACAACCCGGCAACAGGTAAAAAAAAGTAAATAGCTGGTGAGTCTCACAACTGAAAGTCCTACTATGACCACTGAACGCAGCCCAAGCTCCTATGTCCTCTACGCTCCTCTGTGGTCTCAATCGACCTTTCTGTCGTCTGCAAGGGCACACCAAGTGCGGGCAAAGCCCAAGCAGGGGTGAGTATAAGGATACTCAGTAGGATTCCCTGAAAGCTCGAGGGACTAGCAAAGGAGGTGCTAAAACGGTGAGCAGTAGACAGAACAAAGAACAGTGAAAGAGTACAGTAGATAGAGTGCAGCTCAACCCAACAAAAGAAAGGGGGTGGACTCGTCCAACCAAGAGGAGCTAGACATGGAAGCACGTGGCATACCTCGCATGTCTTCGCCCCTCCTAGAAGGAGAGTAACTGAACCCAAGGAGTGGGAAAAATAGTAGGATATATATATATGTGCTCAATAAGAAACCTGAACGAGTGCATAAGGGGATCTCCATCTCAAAGCTTAGCCCAGGATAAGTCGCCAACAGTTCTAAGGTTAGCCATCACTGATGCCCAACAGTCCCGCACGTCAATGTTGTCTCATCGCTAAACCGTACCACCAAAAGTCTCGCTCCGGTAATCAGGGAGAAAAAGCCATTGACTAGCCTCATCGAAAGGGCTAAGTCTGAAAGAAGTCATCGGGTAACCCACTGCCCAGCCCAACTGGAAGGTAAACCACAAAAGGTCGTCGAGTAACTCATTGCCCAGCCCTGCAGGAGGGTAAACCCTAAAGTCAAGAGGTAACCCACTGCCCAGCCTCGCTGGAGGGTATACCCTGATATGCCGATGGGTAACCCACTGCCCAGCCCTGCTGGAGGGTAAACCCGAAACTGGTCCGATAACTCCGCGCTGCCCGCGCCATCACTGGGTGTGGCTAACATCGCGACCGTGCGTTGGGTCGAAGTGCGTCAAAGGAACCTCCGACCAATTCCCTTTCAAGTTTCCACATTTAATGAGATCTCGAAAGAGGCTTCGCACGCCCAAACAGATTACACCGTTGTAATCCTCATGGAAAAACACACGAGATAGACTACTTACTCGCTGGAAACGGACTCCCGATGAAAAAGTTATTCAACGCCACTTTATGCCCATACGGTGTCTCGTGGGGCCCACACCTCGGTCCCGAAAGAGGTCGGGCGAACTACGCCATCGCGATGCTCTCAAAAAAACACGCCAAAACGACTACTCATTCGCCCCGAACGGACGTCTGATGAAAAAGTCGCAAAACATTGCTCACAACTTAAAAGACGGCTCGTGGGTCCCACGCCTCAACTCTGGCTTCAACGCCTGAAACCACCCTGGACCACTTCGTCTCGACGCCAGGGTCACAACGCCGCTGACGGCGCCTTAAACGGACTCCGGATGTGTACGCGCCATCCGAAGAAAGAATCTCGGCGTAGTGCTTAACGAGCGTGTCGCGCCACCGAACCCCTGTCTCGGGAATTGAAAATTCCCGAGACCATCTCAAAAACTTCATCTCGAGCCGAGGATTGCACTTTCGCAAACGGAACGCAAAACAAACACTCGTAGTGGAAGTTATGGGTGTCCAAAGTCAAGGGGACGAACCCCTTTGGGCTAGGTCGGCCCGGTCCGACCGGTCCACCCGGCCTGGGCCGACCCGCGCCGGCCGGCCCGACTCGCAGCACCGACCCGCGGCTCAGCCGCGCAGCCCGACCGAGGACCCGCGGTGCACCGCGCCGACCGGCCCTCGTGGCCGGTCGCTGGTCCGCGCGGAGACCCGCCTTCGGCGGGTCTCTGTCTCCCGCGCGGGGTCGCGCGCCGCAACCCCCGCCGCGCGCCACACCGGTGACCTGGAAGCCCGCCGCCACCGGGGAATCCCACCACCGCCACTGAGGAGCCCACTGCCGCCACTGAGGAGCCTGCTGTCGCGTCGCCGTCCCGGAAACCGTGGTCGCCGCTGGGAGCCCGCCGGAAACCAAGGGAGATGGCCGGAAAACTTCCCGGGGCCACCCGAGACTCGAAAATTTGACCCAAAAAGGATCATTGGGAAGCTCAAATCGAGCCCTACGCAAATAAGGCCCTCGCTCGAGGATTGGATAGCAATTCGACGCAAGAAATTAAGTTCAAAGGTATATGCGGAATTTAAAAAAAACGAAAACGCAACTCCTACCTCGCTGGGCGTAGCCCGTAACTTCGCCGACGATCCGCCGAAGCCGCCGCGCCTTGGAGAGGTGGGGAGAGGCTCTTGATTATTCTTGAGAGGGATCCTCTAGGGAGAAACAAGGGGGAAAGGAGGAGGAGGAGAGGGGAAGTGTTTAAATAGAAAACTTAATTAAAATTTAATTAAGTATTAAAACACCCGCCAGTAGGCCCGTACCCGGACTCTCGACGGGGTCGAAGTTAAGCCGCCTCTAGGGTAAAAACCACGTTATGAGCGCAACGGTGGTCTCGAAATTTTAATCCGAGCCTCCGTTCAGAAGTTGTAAAGTTCACGCTCGGGGCTTCCAAATTACAAAAACGCCCCTAGTGGCGTTTTCCACAGAAGGGTCGCGCCCGTGAAAGTTACACCCCTACTAGGATAAACGACGCGCTCCGGACTCAACGGTGCCCTCGTTTTTTCCATCCGGGCAACTGTTTTGGAGTTATTCTGTTTATTTGGCGTTTCCATTGTGAACGCACTTAAAATTTAATTTCGGCCACACCGGGGCTCGGAGTCACACGTCGTCTGAATGCCTTGCTCTCTAATAATATCAAGAAAATTTCAAAGTCTTACAGGCTCAAAACCCAGGTTCCTACATCATTCCCTCCTTCAAGTTTTTCGTCCCTGAAAAACAAAACTACAAAAACAACTCGGGATACTGAGACCGCATCTGGCTCTCTTGTTCCTAGGTGCTCTCCTGCACTCTCCTGTGCTGTCACAACACACGAACCAAAGGAATGGTCCGTCCACGCAGTGTCCGCTCATGCCGGTCCTCAATCGCCATCAGGTGCTCCACAAAGGTGGCTTCATCCTCGATGTCCAGATCTCCTCAGTCGATAACGTGCGTGGGGTCGTGCACGTATTTCCTCAGCTGCGACACGTGGAAGACGCCATGCACCCTCTCCAGCTGTGGGGGTAGAGCAAGACGGTAGGCCACTTCACCGACCCTACGCACGATCTCAAAGGGACTGATGAACCTCGGGGACAACTTACCTCCCCGACCGAACCTCCGTGTCCCACGCCGCGGAGAGACTCTCAAAAAGACATGGTCCCCCTGCTCGAACTCCAAAGGTCTGTGATGACGATCTGCGTAGGACTTCTGCATGCTCTGAGCCATCCTCATCCGCTCACAAATGACTTGCACCTTCTCCGTCGTCGCCTGCACCAACTCTGGGCCCACGAGGGAGGTCTCCCCAACCTCCGTCCAGCACAACGGTGACCTGCAGGGTCTCCCGTAGAGGGCCTCAAAATGTGTCATGCCGATAGTAGAGTGGTAACTGTTGTTGTACGCGAACTCCACCAAAGGTAGGTGATCCTCCCAGCTCAGGTCAAAGTCTAACACGCACGCCCTGAGCATATCCTCCAACACCTGGATTGTGCGCTCTGACTGCCCGTCAGTCTGGGGGTGAAAAGTTGTACTCATCTGCAGTTGAGTCCCAAATGCCTCCTGCAGGCCTCGCCATAATCGCGACGTAAACCGCGCGTCACGGTCGGCGACGATCGTCGAGGGTACTCCATGAAGGCGGACGATCTCCCGAACATACAGATGCCCAAGGCTCTCCACCGAGCTCTGCTCCCTGATGGCAAGGAAGTACACCGACTTCGTGAGTCGGTCCACTATCACCCAAATGGAATCATGGCCCTTCGTTGTGCGCGGAAGCCCTGTGACGAAGTCTATAGATATGTCATCCCACTTCCACTCCGGGATATCAAGGGGATGAAACAACCCTGTCGGAACCTGATGCTCTGCCTTCACCTGCTAACAGGTAAGACACCGAGAAACGAACTCAACTATGCTTTGCTTCATGTCAGACCACCAAAACTGTCGTTGAAGGTCTCTGTACATCTTCCCCACACCGGGATGTACAGCCAATGGAAAAGTTTGGAACTCCCGCATCACCTCCTCCCGCATCTCCACTAGTACTACAGCATGTCCCTGGAACAGGATCTCGTGATTCCCTCCTTCAGAATACCCATCGGGTGCGTCGTATATGGATATCTGATCACGCAGTACCTCGCTGTCGACATCCCCCAGCTGCGACTCCCTCACACACTCAAGGAGCGAAGGAGTCAACACCATCGACTGCAGAAAATTCATACCCTCCTGCTCCACCAAGGTCAGTCGTCGGGAAGCCAACTGCTCTGAAGCTTCCCGCACTAAATAGGCCTGGGACTTCCTGCTAAGGGCATCTACTACTACGTTGCCCTTCCACGGAGTGTAGACTATCTCAAAATTGTAGTCCTGTAGAAACTCTAGTCAGCACCTCTGCCTCAGATTAAAATCTCTCTGAGTGAAGATGTACTTGAGGCTCTGGTGGTCTGAGTATACCACAAAACGCTCACCCAGAAGGTAGTGTCTCCATAACCTCAAGGTGAAGACCACGGTTGCCAGCTCCAAATCGTGAGTCGCATAATTCTGCTCATGGGGCCTCAACTGCCTCGACCCATATGCAATCACTGCCCGTTGCTGCATCAGCACGCACCCGAGCCCAGCTCCTGAAGCGTCTCAGTATACCACAAACTCAACGCCCTCCTCTGGCAGCCTCAACACTAAAGCACTAGTCAGCCTCTGTCTCAACTCCTCGAAGGCCTTCTGGCATGGATCAGTCCAGGTGAACGGTCGTCCCTTCCGCGTCAATGCGGTCAAAGGGGAAGCAATCCTGGAGAAATCTTCCACAAACCTCATGTAGTACCCTTCCAAACCAAGGAAGCTCCGCACCTCTGATGCATTCTTGGGTGGATCCCAAGCAAGCATTGCCTCTACCTTTACGGGATCTACGGCCAATCCCTGCTCCGTAATGACATGCCCCAGAAAGTGAACCTTATGAATCCAGAATTGACACTTTGAGAGTTTCCCATATAGCTGGTGCTCTCGGAGTAAGTCTAGGATCATCCTCAAATGCTATGCATGCTCCTCCTCCGTCGCAGAGTAGATGGGTATGTCGTCAATAAAGACAACCACAAACCGGTCCAAGTACGGCTGGAAGATCTGATTCATCAAAGCCATGAAAACTACGGGGACATTCGTCACGCCAAAAGGCATCACCAGAAACTCGTAATTCCCATATCAACAACGGAAAGCCAACTTCAGGATGTCAGACTCACGAACCCACAACTGGTGGTAGCCAGATCGAAGATCAAACTTGGAGAACCACTTCGCACCTCTCAACTGGTCGAAGAGGTCGTCGATCCTCGGCAAAGGGTACTTGTTCTTTATCGTGGCCTCATTCAGGCGACGATAATCCCCACAAAGCCGCAAACTCCCATCTGCCTTTTTCACAAACAAAACTGGAGTTGCTCAGGGGGACACACTAGGTCTGATGAATCCCTTCTCACGAAGGTCCTCCAACTGAAGTCGTAGCTCCCAAGCTCTATGGGTGCCATCCGATATGCTGCACATGATATCAAGGCAGTCCCTGGCTGCAAGTCAATACAGAACTCCACCTCTCGCCTTGGAGGTAGTCCCAGAACATCCTCGGGAAAGACGTCCATGTAGTCCTCTAAAATGGTAGGGATCCAGGTGTCTGTAGCATCTACTACTTCGAGAGCCATGTTCGCCAACTGGTGAGAAAAAGGTTGTGGTCTCCTGCTCAGAGTACTCGTCTGCTCTGCCACGAGGTCTCGTTCACCTAGAATGGTGAACCTCGTCCCATTAGTGTGCACGCCTCTGACTCGTCTGTGACGACAGTCGATCTGGGCGTAAACCATAGAAAGTCAATCCATGCCCAGGATGACGTCGTAAGGTTCCATCGTGATGACGAGTAGGTCCCACGTGAAACTCCCTCCTCCGAACGACAGTGCACATTGTCTGCAGATAAAGGTCACCAACGAGGCACTTCCCGTAGGAACCTCGAGGCTAAGTGCAGACATCAGCACGTCTACTGGAATCTCCAAGTCCCGTACCAAAAGCAGTGATATAAAGGAGTGGTTGGCGCCTGTGTCTACTAGTACCGAACCAAGCATACAGTAAACACAAAGCGTACCTCGGACCATCTCGTGTGTCGGGGCGTCACGAACACCCATAGCCTGAAGATGCCCGCGGCCCCTACCGCCAGCTCCCTGAGCCTGGCGTTGTTGGGATTCCGGAGCCCGCAGCAGAAGCCGGTGGGCCGGAGATTTTAAAATTTTCGTCAACACAAAGATGGTATTTGTCGTCGCCGACGATCCGAGCCCCGGAGAGGTCCAAGGATCTCGCGTAGATCATTAAGAGCACAAAAATAAAAGAAAACATACCCGTTGCATATCTGAAGCCGTAGTCGACCACTACTTGTCGATGGCGATCGTTGCACGAAGGATCCAAAGCAGGATCCCTCTAGATCGTCCACACGCGCCTCAAAAATCCGCGGAAACGCCAATCGTCGAACTCCGGGTGCTAGCGCGGCGATTCAACAATATGTTCGACGTCCCGACGATCACCGCATCGTCGATCTTGCGATGCGTGAGGAGAAACTTGATCCGAACTCTTGGATCGAGTTCTTCTCTCTCTAAGAAGCGGGAGGAGAGAGAGGCTCTCAACTCTCATTCCATGCAAATGAGTGAATAGTAAAATTGCACACCCAAGAGAGAGAGCCTCCTCTCTTATTTATAGATACGTTGAGAAATACCCAGTTGGGTTCCCTGGCCCCCGTATATTTCAACGTCCACATAAATAATTTTGACGAACTTAACTGCACCAATATTATTTATTATTTTATCACATACTTGTAATATATATATAAAATATATTACGTGATAAAATCTGAGCCATTTAACTCGACTCGTTGTCCCGCTCAATATTAAACGAACCTTGAATATTAAAATAATATTCGTTCGATTAATATTTTCTCGTATTTACTAAACTCATAAATGCATTAAATAAATTCAAATCCAAATATTCGTAACATGAATATTAATGAATTTATTTAATTCTTTTGGTGATCGATAACTTGGACAATGCTCGGACCCCGTGGTAGGGCCCACTATGTCCATATTCCTATTCCACTGAATAGGTGCGGATTCTTGAATATGCTGTTGTGTGTGACCCTCTAGGCCCTTATCTCGATAGTAGTGAATAAAATCCACAGACCAAGAGTGGAGTCTAGCAACTCATCATGGCCCCTAAAGAGATAAGGATAGTCATAGCAACAACTACCATCCTACGAAAACTGATTGTGTGCTATAGTCTCTTTGTCACTAAATATCTCATAAAGCGGGACGCACTCTTGTGTCATTGTCCTTATCTTGATTTATTATTTGTTGATCTATCCGGATGGATTCTCCTATCTACTGCTTTGGCCAAAGACTTATGAAGGCAGCACCATCCTGATCAACCAGGCCTGAGATATACAACTTCCTAAACTTGGAAGCAACAAATTCTTTCTTGACCATTCAACCAACACCATACCACTAACGACGCACCCGACACAAACTACCTCGCCACGACATCACTGTCATGGTTTTCGCCTTGCATCAAAGTACGTAATTAAATGGTATACATTGGTAATGGTCTCAAGTCAGGAGACCAATACACATGTTCGTAGATAGGAACAACCAATGACACCCAAAACATGTGGTGTTCCTATTGAAGGGTATGTCCTCCTGATCTCACTACTAGAGATCACCAAGTGCGAACTTCATGAGAAGAAGTCTCAATGCTTATGAGCCCCCAACACCTGATAGTCAGACATCTATTATGTCCAGTCAGAAAGATGTATCTAGACTATAGAACATATATTTAAGATCAATGTCATTGTATCTCAAGGTTCTCATTATAGCCTGGGATCTACTATAACCTCTTGACACGACAATTAACCTTTGGACATTACCATTATTATAGTGGACGCAGAAAAGTCTGCACTATAATGGTAAAATATCATCATGCATATCAAACTGTACACATGATACGGTAATCAAAAGTACTACATAGTTGGGTCTAGGGCACCCACTATTTCAACACTCCCACTTGCACTAGAGCCAACTTTCTAACTAAACTTGTTAGCTACTCACATGATAAATATCATGATTTTGCTGAGTAAAGGCTTTAACTGCTGGGCCTGCCACGTTTTCGCCGCGTGGCATATCTGCTATATGCGACCTCATATGCTTGAGTAAAACTTCTCAAGACAGGGTATCCCCGAGTATATTACTTTTATCCATTGTCATAACTTGACAACTTGGCTAGTAAGAATATCATAATTCTCATTATGATAATACTTTTCTCACTAGGTGTTAATCCAAGAATTGGAACAACTCATTGCAATTTATAACTGCTTCTTAGCTGCTTTAGAAGCTGCAACGTACTCGGTATTTGTAGGTATGACTACCACAAGCTTTTATGAGCTTGACTCGCTCATCTCCTTTGCCTAACTGCGATACTAGATCAAATTGATCTAAGGATTACTAGTTGGTGTCCCACCATAACTAGTATACCTTCCTCTCCATATTCCAGGTACATATCATTTATACTTGTCAAAGTACAAGATGATAGTTCTTACTGCATCACTTGCAGTGTTCCTGGAAACAATTGATATCTGCCTATAATAAATTATATCCTGGCAGTATCAATTATTGTACATATTATGGCATATGTGATTAATCCATCACTAAAGCATATGGTATCAATTCACAACTTTAATCTCTACACATGCTCCGAACATGTTAACCTGGAGAGATTAATCCATGTGACATAGGCAACAATTCTAAACATGAATTGTTCCAACTTGTATTTTTCAATACAATGTCACTATATGTACGATTGACTAGGACCAAGCAACCTTTGGATCTACCTCAGTGGATCCTATTCCCTATAACTTAGGTTGCTACTTGAATTCAATCATTGCAGAATAACTTTTAACCTGATCTTATCTAACTGTAAGATCAAGATCTGTTTTCCATATGTTGCCAAACAGATTTCACTTGGAAAACATTGGTGCTCCCACTAACCTTTGGTAGACACAAGGAAAATATTCATTTATAATGAATGCTCTAAGATCTTGTTGCTTACTTTAATCTAGAATTGGATTTTAGTAACTTTCAACCCTTATTGGCATCATTTGATGTCATCATCTCTTTCTGGTTGCGTCGTATAGACACCTTCCACGAAAGATGATCTTGACATCCAATGACCAATACCATGATCATATAAGTTCAGCTATGACAAGTAAAATTCTAATATATTTAGGCGTACCGACTTGGTATAACCAATCGAGCCTTATTGGTACCATAATTGTACCATCCATGTATCATTTCATTTGAATACACACCGCAGTATACAATTTATAAGCCCCTTTGCAATTTGATACATGGAATCCATTATTGAATTTTAGTTGATCTTGTCAATCTTAGCTCGTTGCCTTATACTGCTTACTTGTAGGATTTATTATTCTCAATGAATAATATATCACCGACCGCGGTGAATATAAAACCATCACCATGGTTTCATACTTCCTACGCAGTATGTGTCTTTGGAACATTTCTATTCCACATGTACTTGTGGAACTTGTTCCTTATGCCAACCATTTGTGCATCTCGAGCATTGACTAAGTCCAAGTCAATTCAGCTCTCACTATCTCTAATAGAGATGTGCGCCCTTGTATAGAAATGTAGTCTAATTCTTGACTACATATTTTCTATCTTAGGGATTTAGGTAATATCTTAAGCAACTGTTAGGATAATTACCTTAGATGCACAACGTGTTTAACTTGATGCATGTTTGTTTAAAACGCTTTGCATCTAAACACGTCCTATGACATAATGGTTTTTCCATCATACTATGACTCATATGATATCCATTTGTCATTTTAGTTGGCATATTGGTTATGGGATTACGCTGTTATTTGCAAATCACATTTTGTAATATGATGGAAGTTTCCGCAAGTTGCAACATTGATACAACTTACATCATAACTTTGATGTATAACATATGCGTTTAGGAATTGCTCCACGCTACATGTTTGTTGATCAATGTAAATATGTAAGACTTTATCATCGATCCTCCTTATGAACGTCAATACGGTGATGTAGATAAGGTAACATGTGTTTAGGAATTACTCCACGCTACATTATCATGATCGATGATTACTTGGTCAAGATATTCTTCGGCCTGCCAATCCGAAGCAACTCATATCTTCTGACCAAACTTATACTTCATTGGTACATTCCTTAATGACTTAAAGGAATCTTATGAAGTATCTTTACCTCTATCTTTCTTTGGAACAGTTCACACTCTCGTGTTGAACTAACCTCGTAAGCTTTGTGGCGTACCTTTATTTCCAAAGGTTTCTTTGTCTAAACTAAAGATGTCAATTATACCATAGGTGTTTAGTTGTGTCGAGCCTAAATACCATACTGGGTATATCTTTGACGTCCGCTTTTAGTTTTACTTGACAAAGAATCACATTGCCACAAATGGGTAGGTCTTACATTTTATATTCATCATGTATTGCCATTTATTCAAATAGTAGTGAACTATTTGTTGAGTATGTCACCTCAAACAACATTCATTCCAAAACATGGAATAATGTCTCATCATGTCCAAATGGGCACATGAGATAAATGTTTTTGGTTATACTCCACAACTTGTTCAATTTGAATCAATCACTTGGCAATTAGAAGTTATGTGTTTCTCTCTGCTGACTTAGGAATCACCCTTTCTCAGCTGCTTGGAGAAGACACTTTACTTCTAGTAATGTTTCTCTACTTACTTAGTTATTGTATTTCAATACATATATGTGAAAACCATATTGTATTTTAATACCCAAGAAGTATTTGAGAAAACAATACTTTTATTTGATGAATATAAACTGAACGAGAAGCAGGTACTTGCTTCTTGTATTTCAGTTTTTAATCTTCCATGAATTTATTTCATTATGTGATGCAAATAACCTCCTGTTAAATAACCAACCACTTTTCATTGAAGGACATGATGAAGATGCCTTTGGCGTAACTTACCATAAGCCTTTTCGCCTTGTCATTCAATGTATTCTCCATAAGAATAAAAGATGGTGTTATCTCCTATATTCTTATTACTTGGCGAATGTTACCTTAACGGTAATGAAGCGCTTACTCTATACGGTTCGTTTATAACCTTTAAACGAAACTAGAGTAATTGGGTGTAAAATGTATAAGAAAAGGGATGGCATGAAAGATTGTGAACTGTCTTTCACTTTACACAAACCGAGTGCGACCATCGCATTCAAATCTTGCTTCACTTTCTCCTTGAAAGGATCTTAGAGATGAGACTACATGTGATCATCATCTTAGTCTTGGTGTAGCGACCACAACTAACATCAGACGTTGATGATAGCATTATGATAGAACCATCATATGCTTTATTCATGAGTCTCCTGAAAGCAAATTTTCACCCTCGCTTCCTGAGGTGGCTTAACAGGTTGGGACATAAGCACCTTGAATTTCCATTATGGTGGTAATATGCGCAAGCGCCTATACAACACTTGGAATTTCGTGCTTGTCTGGATATTAACTTTGTCCAATGTTTATCGCAGTTATATTATGGTATTGCTTGCCATTATCTACAAAAATACTTTAGCATATTGTACTTTTTATGTGATTATCTTATCTGACATTACTGATTATTTAATCATTAACTGTCTCCCACTAATTTTTTGAATTCTAGAAACCCTCTGTACTAGAATCGGAATACTCTTGAGTATTCTAGTGGCAAGGATCCCCGAACCTCCCTCATAGTCTACAAGCTAGGGCTACGCCACTACTCGGAGGGTCCAAGGTAGGCTTTTGACTGGCCAACCGCATTAACTTGCGGTTCCTTGATCTGTTGAGTGAAGTCTCAGCTTCAAAATCATTTAATGAATAACTCAGCGCTTGCCTCTAAAATTACAACAAACTAGCTAAGGTATATCTTTGTTGCAATCTTAGTTAAGTCGGCCCACCACACAAATAAGAACTCCCCGGTAGTAAGAGGCACCATCAGCTAAGGCATGAACCGGCACCTCGAACACCCGGTTTTGTTCAAACTGGAATGATGGAAGGTTGTTTGTGACTTAATATTTTCTTTGAGGGTTTTATGTTTTTCTCTCGACAAATGTAATCCATTTCTATTAATCTTGTTCATCTATGTTGTCGCGCTCACAACTGAACTTTAATAGAAATCAAACGTCGCTTCTTTATGCATTTTATTATTTATCATTTTCTGTATTTTTCCCGCTGTTCTAAAATGCATAAAATAATAAATAAATGCATAAAGGTAAACCACTACCCAACTGGTCTTGAGCATCTAAACGACCTAAGCGCATCGTACCTGAGTCGTATACTTGACTCTTGATGCAGCTTGCCCGTTCTGTATGTCTGCTTCTTATCTGGAGCATCGCCTCATCTTGGTGAAGTCCATGTCACGTCTTGGATTACCGTCTCGTCTTGGCGTAGTCCACGTGTCGTCTTGAATGCATCGTCTTGATCAACGTGCTCTGCCTCATCTTGGGAGGGTCGAAGTCGCTCGTCGTCTTCGTCCGAAGTATAAAGATACTCGCGCGCAGGCGAGGAGAACTCGGGTATAAATGTATATAATTATTGGGTGTGCAGACCCTTATACATTTTAACCGAAAAACAAAGACGATGCGCAGACCGTCATTTAATTAATTACACACATCGCACGCAGTTTAAAATAATTAATCAACTAAATAATTAAAAGCAGACATACTAAGGTCGATGCTCAAGACCAGACGACGGGTAAAAATAAAGAGCGATAATATTAAAATGCATAAATTAAGTACAAGGGTTTATTTAATTAAATTAAATGAATTAAATAATTCAAATAATTTAATTAATTATCGGTCCGTGAATTAATTTAATTTTCATACTTAAAATTAAATTAATTAATTAATTTAATTTAATATCAAAATTAAATTAATTCTAATCGGGTATTAAAAATTATTTCACTACAATTAATATATTAATTAACTAAATTAATTAAATTAATTAATTATATTAATTGATTTATCTTAACCCGAGGGGTTACCTTCCCGCTAGGAGGACCGGGCGGCGGCCGGAGGCAGGAGCACCCATGGGAGCCAAGGTGTAAGGGCGGCACTGCGGGGCTTGCAGTGCGAGGCACCCGGGAGGCTTCCGGCCACTCCGGTCTCCGGCGAGAGCGTTCAGCCGAGCCTGGGCCGGAGCAGAGCGGTGCGCGGCAGGGCAGCACCCGGAGCGGCGGCGCCTGGTTCGAGCGCGCAAATGATAGAACCCGAGGTAGTGAGCATGGCCGCTTGGGTGCACCGCAGGACTTGCGAACATCATACGAGACCGCAGTGGCGGTGCTCCGAGGTGTTGCAGCCGAACGGGGAGGAGAGACGCGGCCCGGTGCGGGCCTCTACATGCAGGAGGATGCGGCGCCGGCGGAGGGGCTGGGCAGGGTGTCGCGCCCGGTGCGGAAGAGGTGCAGCAGCCGAGCTGGGGTGCGGCTCCGGCGGGAGCTGCTGCAGGCGGGGTTTCGGCTGCAGGGTGCAGCCTGGCCGAGCGGCACCGCTGGCCCGCGGAGGAAGGCCGGCAGGGGGCTCGTTCCGGTGCAGCGGCTCCAGCGGAGGAGAGGCAGGCCGCGCAGGAGAGGAGGTCGGGCGGAGGGCCTGCTGCGGCAGGGTGCGGAGGGGAGGCAGCGGCTGCATGGGGGGGCGCGGCTGGCCGATCCGCATGAGGGGGGCACCGGTTGGGTTGTCGCGGCCTGCTGCACGCCGTGCAGGAGGAGGGAGTCGCGACTGCCTCCTGTGTGGTGTCCCTGCTGCAGCGCGCGGGAGAGGAGGGGGTCCGCTCGGACCCCCGGTTTCATTTTTTTTGTTTGATGTTTTCTCTTCTTTCCACGCTAGCCCTCATCTTTTATTTTTTTTTGTTAAACTGCAGCAAGACCCATTGGTCTTGCTTTGGCTTCTCCACGCGGAAAGACCCCCTTTGGGGTCTTCCTTTCCCCCCTTTTTTTTAAACAAGACTTCTAAGTCTTGGTTCCACCCTTTTTTTTAAAACATTTCTAAAGGCCATAGATAGCCTTTTAAATTAAATAATAATATAATTATTATAATGAAATAATAATTTATTATTATTACATTATTATAATAATAAAATAATTATTATTATAATAATAAAATTATTGTGCAAATTATATTATTTATCAAAAATATAATTTTCACAATTAATTTTATTTCTAATGAACCAATTGAATTTTAATCGGTTCAAGAAGATGAAATAAAATTATAACCCGAGATCAAACCGCACCTTTTGATCCAATCCTAAATATTAAACTGGCCATAACTTGGCCATTCGAAATCGGATCGGCGCGCGGTTTGAACGGTCGTGACGGATTTTAAACCCTCTACTTAATTTCATGCAAATTAATTTTATTTGGCTCAAAAAATCTACGTGATCCCTCTGATACCATTGTTGGGATTCCGGGGCCCGCAGCGGAAGCCGGTGGGTCGGAGATTTTAAAATTTTTGTCGGCGCATCGACGGTATGTGTCGTCGCCGACGATCCGAGCCCCGGAGAGGTCCGAGTATCTTGCGTAGATCATTAAGAGCACAAAAATAAAAGGAAACATACTCGTTGCATATCCGAAGTCGTAGTCGACCGCTACTTATCGATGGCGATCATTGCACGAAGGATCCATAGCAGGATCCCCCTAGATCGTCCACACGTGCCTCAAAAATTAGCGAGAATTCCAATCGTCGAACTCCGGGTGCTAGCGCGGCGATTCAACGATATGTTCGACGTCCCGACGATCACCGCATCGTCGATCTTGCGATGCGTGAGGAGAAACTTGATCTGAACTCTTGGATCGAGTGCTTCTCTCTCTAAGAAGCGGGAGGAGAGAGGGGCTCTCAACTCTCATTCCATGCAAATGAGTGAATAGTAAAATTGCACACCTAAGAGAGAGAGCCTCCTCTCTTATTTATAGATACGTTGAGAAATACCCAGTTGGGTTCCCCGGCCCCCGTATATTTCAACGTCCACATAAATAATTTTGACGAACTTAACTGCGCCAATATTATTTATTATTTTATCACATACTTGTAATATATATATATAATATATTACGTGATAAAATCCGAGCCATTTAACTCGACTTGTTGTCCCGCTCAATATTAAACGAACCTTGAATATTAAAATAATATTCGTTCGATTAATATTTTCTCGTATTTACTAAACTCGTAAATACATTAAATAAATTCAAATCCAAATATTCGTAACTTGAATATTAATGAATTTATTTAATTCTTTTGGTGATCGACAACTTGGACAACGCTCGGACCCCATGGCGGGGCCCACTATGTCCATATTCCTATTCCACTGAATAGGTGCGGATTCTTGAATACGTTGTTGTGTGTGACCCTCTAGGCCCTTATCTCGATAGCAGTGAATAAAATCCACAGACCAAGAGCGGAGTCTAGCAACTCATCATGGCCCCTAAAGAGATAAGGATAGTCATAGCAACGACTATCATCCTACGAACACTGATTGTGTATTATAGTATCTTTGTCACTAAATATCTCATAAAGCAGGACGCACTCTTGTGTCATCGTCCTTATCTTGCTTTTTTATTTGTTGATCTATCCGGATGGATTCGCCTTTCTACTGCTTTGGTCAAAGACTTATGAAGGCGGCACCATCCTGATCAACCAGGCCTGAGATATACAACTTCCTAAACTTGGAAGCGACAAATTCTTTCTTGACCATTCAACCAACGCCATACCACTAACGACGCACCCGACACAAACTACCTCTCCACGACATTACTTCCATGGTTTTCGCCTTGCATCAAAGTACGTAATTAAATGATATACATTGGTAATGGTCTCAAGTTAGGAGACCAATACACATGTCCGTAGATAGGAACAACCAATGACACCCAAAACATGTGGTGTTCTTATTGACGGGTCTGTCCTCGTGATCTCACTACTAGAGATCACCAAGTGCGAACTTCATGAGAAGAAGACTCAATGCTTATGAGCCCCCAGCACCTGATAGTCAGACATCTATTATGTCCAGTCCGAAAGATGTATCTAGACTATAGAACATATATTTAAGATCAATGTCATTGTATCTCGAGGTTCTCATTATAGCCTGGGATCTGCTATAACCTCTTGACACGACAATTAACCTTTGGACGTTACCATTATTATAGTGGACGCCGAAAAGTCTACACTATAATGGTAAGATATCATCATGCATATCAAACTGTACACATGATACGGTAATCAAAAGTACTTCATAGTTGGGTCTAGGGAACCCACTATTTCAACAGGCGTGGGCCGCCCGGTGGTTGCGGTGGAAAGACCTCGAAACGTCGTCCCGGACCTCCAGGTCCTACCGCTCTGCCTGCGTCGCCTCCCTGAGGACCACCATGTCCTCGCTTAGGGGATCCCTGGTCACGGCGCTGCCTCTGCCGCTGCGGTGCACCCATTGCCTGCCACGGCTGCTCGGTACGCCTGGTCAGGCAGTCCCGTGCTAGGTGACCTCGTACGTCACAAGCATAACACCGGCTCTCTCCTGACTGCCCTGGTGCTCCACGGTGCCACTGCGATGTACGATTGTGCCCCTGAGTCTACTCACGGAAGGGCCTCCTCGACCGAGGCACTGATCTCTGTCACCTGCTTGTCACCGAAGACTCTCCTATGAAGCAACCATTGCTAGGCCATATCAGATGGTGTCCCTCAGCCAGGAATCTCTTCGTCACGAGTGCCCGCTCTAGCACCCCGGCATAAGTAGGGATGCACAGGGGTACTACACTAGCACGGATCTCCCTATGAAGACCCTGCTCAAACTTCCGCGCCCAGAAGTAACTGTTGCGGATCGCATCCTGCGAGTAGCGTGTCAGATCGGTAAACCGAGCCGAGTACTGCGTCACGGTCATCCCCCCCTGCTTCAGCTCCAGAAGCTCCTGAATCCGAACAGAGCGTAAACAAGAGGGGGAGTACTCCTCCCGAAAGAGTTGTTGTAAGCTATCCCGCGTGAGAGATGACTCGTCGTGGGTATGTGTAACCAACCCCCACCAACGCCCGGTCGTCCCGGGGAAAAGGCTAACAGCTAGGGCTACCTTCTGGTCCGCTTGTGTTCGTACCAGCCTAAAAAGTCGGTCCACGGACTCTAGCCAGTCTTCCACTGCCTGGGGATCCGGGTCCCCGCGGAACTTCTGCGGCCGCTGACGCTGGAATTCTCATAGCGCACTCAGTCTGCGCTCAACCTCGGCCTGTGTTGCCGGTACTAACTGCCGCTCTCCAGGTGGAGGGGCTACTGTTGAAGCACTGGGTGGAAGGGGATCACGTGAAGGTCCCTGAACTGACGCTTCGTCGCTCGCCAGATCATCGTCACGAACTCACGAACTGGAGAGGGTAACCTGGCTGGCTACTGTCGTGGGGGCATCCTGAAAGTTATCAAGGATTTCCACGATCATATGAGCATATATATATAATAGTAATCACAAAGGGGAGATGACTCAACAAGGACAGTCAAAGACTCAATCCTACCGGATGCATGTTCCAAAGTTCCCTGCAACAAATGTCTCACCATGCCGAGTCGACAAGCGGGTTATCAGGGTCCTGGTGAATGGATACGTCGACCGCCCGTACCATCACTGGACTCCCTGACCTGAGAGCCGCTCTCGAGACACGTCGACACTATTGCCCTAAATCCCAACTAATTCCTTTTTAGGGACGTCCGAACAACGTCCCAAGGGACGAACCACCTCTAATACCACTTTGTCACGACCCGACCCGACCCTACCGATCTCGAGCCGCAACTACCACAATCCCGCCTCTGTAGGCCAGGGGCTGGCGACAAGCGTCGAAGGCGTAACAATCTCGGGGAGGCCTTTGCCTAAGTACATGTACACACACACACACAGCTCACTCAATGCAAAAGTGCAGAATAAAAAGAAAACCAAAGGACAAACAACTATAACCCAACCACAGTCATGCATCAACCTATGAATAGGAAAAAAATAAAGTGCTGAAAAGTACTAACAGATACAGAACAAAAAAAGGGGCAAAACACGTGCCCAACCCGAAAGGTGCCACAACTCGGCAACAGGTAAAAAAAAGTAAACGGCTGGTGAGTCTCACACCTGAAATTCCTACTACGACCACTGAACGCATCCCAAGCTCATGTGTCCTCTACGCTCCTCTGTGGTTTCGATCGACCTGCCCGTCATCTGCAAGGGCACACCAAGTGCAGGCAAAGCCCAAGCAGGGGTGAGTATAAGGATACTCTGTAGGATGCCCCGAAAGCTCGAGGGACCAGTAAAGGAGGTACTAAAACGGTGAGCAGTAGACAAAACAAGGAACAGTGAAAGAGTACAGTAGATAGAGTGCAGCTCAACCCAACAAAAGAAAGGGGGTAGACTCGTCCAACCAAGAGGAGCTAGACACGGAAGCATGTGGCATACCCCACGTGTCTTCACCCCTCCTAGGAGAGTAACCGAACCCAATGAGTGGGAACAATAGTAGGATGTATATATATGTGCTCAACAAGAAACCCGAACGAGTGCGTAAGGGGATTTCCATCTCCAAGCTCAGCCCAGGATAAGTCGCCAACAGTTCTAAGGTTAGCCATCACTAATGCCCAACAGTCCCGCACGTCAAAGCTGCCTCATCGCTAAACCGTACCACCAAAAGTCTCGCTCCGGTAATCACAGAGAAAAAGCCGTTGACTAGCCTCATCGAAAGGGCTGAGTCTGAAAGAAGTCGTCGGGTAACCCACTGCTCAGCCCATTTGGAGGGTAAACCCCAAAAGGTCGTCGGGTAACCCACTGTCCGGTCCTACTGGAGGGTAAACCCTAAAGGTCGTCGGGTAACCCACTGCCCAGCCCTGCTGGAGGGTAAACCCTGAAAGTCGTCGGGTAACCCACTGCCCAACCCTGCTGGAGGATAACCCTAAAGTCAAGGGGTAACCCACTACCCAGCCTCGCTGGAGGGTATACCCTGATACGCTGGTGGGTAACCCACTGCCGAGCCCCGCTGGAGGGTAAACCCAAAACTGGTCTGATAACTCCACGCTGTTTGTGCCATCACTGGGTGTCGCTAACATCGCGACCATGCGTTGGGTCGGAGTGCGTCAAAAGAACCTCTGACCAACGCCCTTTCATGTTTACACATTTAATGAGATCTCGAAAGAGGCTCTGTACGCCCAAACAGATTACACCGTTGTAATCCTCGCAGAAAAACACGCGAGATAGACTACTTACTCGCTGGAAACGGACTCTTGATTAAAAAGTTATTCAACGTCGCTTCATGCCCATACGGCGTCTCGTGGGGCCCAAACCTCTGTCCCGAAAGAGGTCGGGCGAACTGCGTCATCGCGATGCACTCGGAAAAACGCGCCAAAACAACTACTCATTCACCTCGAACAGACGTCTGATGAAAAAGTCGCAAAACGCTGCTCGCAACTTAAAAGACGGCCAGTGGGGCCCATGCCTCAACTCCGGCTTCAACACCTGAAACCACCCTGGACCACTTCATCTCGACGCTAGGGTCACAACGCCGCTGACGGTACCTTAAACGGACTCTGGATGTGTTCGCGTCATCCGAAAAAAGAATCCCAGCGTAGTACTTAACGAGCGTGTCGCGCCACCGAACCCCCGTCTCGGGAATTGGAAATTCCCGAGACCATCTCAAAAACTTCGTCTCGAGCCAAGGATTTCACTGCTGCAGACGACACGCAAAACGGACACCCGTAGTGGAAGTTACGGGTGTCCGAAGTCAAGGGGACGAACCCCTTTGGGTTGGACCGGCCCGGTCGGGCCAGTCAACCCGGCCGTGGACCTGCGGTCCACCGCGCCGACCGGCCCTCGTGGTCGGTCGCTGGTCTGCGCGGAGACCCGCCTTTGGCGGGTCTCTGTCTCCCGCGCGGGGTCGCACGCCACACCGGCGACTTGGGAGCCCACCGCCGCCACCGCTGAGGAGCTCGCCGACGCCGCTGCGAGCCCGCCGGAAACCAAGGGAGATGGCCGAAAAACTTCTCGGGGCCACCCCGGACACCCCGGGACTCGAAAATTCGATCTGAAAGGATCATTGGGAAGCTCAAATCGAGCCCTACGCAAATAAGGCCATCTCTCGAGGATTGGACAGTAATTCGACGTAAGAAATTGAGTTCAAATGTATATGCGGAATTTAAAAAAAACAAAAACGCAACTCCTACCTCGCTGGGCGTAGCCCGTAGCTTCGACGACGACCCGCCAGAGTCGCGGCGCCTTGCAGAGGTTGGGAGAGGCTCTTGATTCTTCTTGAGAGGGATCCTCCAGGGAGAAACAAGAGGGGGAAGGAGGAGGAGGAGAGGGGAATTGTTTAAATAGAAAACTTAATTAAAATTTAATTAAGTTTTAAAACACCCTTCTAGTAGGCCCGTACCCGGACTCTCGACGGGGTCGAGGTTAAGCCACCTCTAGGGTAAAAACCACGTTCTGAGCGCAATTGCAGTTTCGAAATTTTAATCTGAGCCTTCGTTCATAAGTTGTAAAGTTCACACCCGAGGCCGCCAAATTACGAAAACGCCCCTAGTGGCGTTTTCCACAGAAGGGTCGTGCCCGCGATAGTTACACCCCTCCTAGGGTAAACGGCATGCTCCAGACTCAACGGTGCCCTCGGTTTTCTCATCCGAGCAACCATTTTAGAGTTATTCTGTTTATTTGGCGTGTCCAATGTGAACGCACTTAAAATTTAATTCTGGCCACACCGGGGCTCAGAATCACACGCCGTTTGAACGCCCTGCTCTGGAATAACATCAAGAAAATTTCAAAGTCTTACAAGCTCAAAACCCGGGTTCTTACACGATGTGTGAGAATGGAGTGATGAACTATTCAAATGGATTCCAACACTGTTAGAATTATGCCATCGTGGATTAGATCACATTAGGGTTGGTGCATCGGTCTAGAAAAGATCAAACCTATCCTCCTGGGAGGGCCTCTTAGGTGAGGACCAGGAATGTCGTGCAATTTTACATCATGGAGATGAGGACGATAAATACGCAGTTTAACATCGTATAGTGAGGATGATGCATGGTATAGTTTTAAGTCTTGTGATAAAAACATGCCCCATAGATTAATGTCATGTGACCACGAAATTGAACACAGTTTTAATTCATACTGCCTGGACTACAAAAATGTCAATTCCTAGTATAATTATGTGGCATGAGGTAAATAAACCCGACATGAATGATCCAACATAGTCTAACATTCCACATAAAAGGAAATAAATAGATGGAATGGAAGTATATGTGATATGCCAAAGGTAAAATAACACATTGAGGCTATTAGTAAAAGGTCATAGATTTTGGACCATAAATGGTGTTACTGGTAAGTAAGGGATGACCATTGACCGTATTTGAAACATAGGGACCATGACCATACCAACCAAGAAGGCGAACAAATGCGGGGTCAACTTCTGAACATGTTCGAAACATAGGACTCGTTGTTTTTTACCATCAATCCATTAGGGAATTGGCCTAGGACGAGAGGTGAGAAAAAGGAGGCACGAGACCATCATTGTTTGGTTCTCTGTTCGGATGCAAAATATGGTGGGAACTGGGGTCAACAAAAGACTTAAAATGTGGAATGGAACATACCACCCGGGTCATGCAAGCAGTTTAACATTGTGATACTCTGACTATAGAGGTTGAAAATAGTTTAAGGTCATAATTCATGGACCAAGATGATGACATCGCAAATAGATGTGTGTGGTGTAAATAATTAACAAACTGATGTGAATGAGGATGATGGTGGCCCAGCATGCCACACCATGCATTCCTATGGATTCACATGCAATTTAATGTCATGATTGTTTTGGTGTAGGCTTCTAGTTTAAGGTCATACAGTTCATACCATGAGGACCATGTTAGTTCACACCTTACAATATTCCTAAGCCTTCATGATCCATGCTCAATGCAGTGAATAAGGAATGGTATCAAGAATCTTCTAACATGCGGGAGAGCATAGAAAATAGAAAGTAAGTAAGTTGATACTTTCAATGTTTGGACCTTAAGGTTGACCGGTGAGTAAGAATAGACTGATGACCATGTTCGAAACACAAGAAGCCCTACCTAACCATCCAAGAATGAGGTGAAAAAAATGAAAAGTCAACTGTAAACCATGTTCCAAAACACAGGATCTACAATTTTTTCCCATAGATCCATTAGGTCATTGGCCCAGGACCTGAGGTGAGGCAAAGGTGGCATGAGACAATCAACATTAGAGGGTCCATATAGATGTGAAGGAGGATAGAAATCTAGACCGAGAAAGGTTTGATGTGTATAATGAGAAGGTAACAGAGAATGGGAACCAGACCCATGTTTTGCATATATTTATAGGTCATATTTAATGGAACATGACAAATAGTTTGAAGTCATGTAGCAGGAATATGGAAATTTTCATTCCACGAGTGAATATGTGGATCGTAAGAAAGGAAACCCAACGTGAATGAGGACCAAGGAGGCCCATGATTCCACATAAACACCTTCATATGAACTGCACATAATCTAGGGTCATATTTCATGGACCATGATCAAGTACAAGGGGTTTAAGAGCCTATAAGAGCGACGGTTGGGCCCATAGATGAAATATCTCGGCATCGCTACATATCCCATGAGGATGGGAATCAAGACACATGTAGTTCTTGAACACTATGTGGAAAAACCCAACACTGATAGGGGAAATCCCCTTTTTGGAGAGACTAAGGCATCCCAAGATTATAATGGGGATTTCTAAACTCACACTGGGTAAATTTTCAATTTCACACCGTGCATTAAGGATAGCAGATCTTAGTTTAAGGTCATAGACTTTCGACCATGATTGAAGGTATCTTAGATGGATGTGTGTTGTGTGGTTCCTTAACAGACCTAACATGATAGAGGTAAAGGAGGACCATGACCCACACAACACATCCTAGAAGAGGCACATGCATAGTTAAGAGTTATGATGTCTATACTTGAGCATTTTCTTTAAATTCATAAAGCTTGGACCCTGATGGGGGACATCTCAAAGGGACTTGTATAGTGTTGTATTTTGATAAACTTGATGTCAATGAGGCCAAGGAGGCCCAACACCATGCTAAAGATTCTATAGAACATCCCATATTCAGTTAAATTTCCTATAAAGTAGACTATGTTGAGGTCGAGGGGCCAAATGATCTATAGATCTACAGTTGGGCCTGAATATGAAATGTCTAGTCATCACTACATATCCCATGAGTATTGGAATCAATCCATACATATTTCATGGAATCCCATGAAGTTTAATATCATGCAGTAAGAAATAATTTCAATCGATGTAAAATAAACGAAGAGACATGGATGGGCCCGAAATCAAAGATCTTAGCATCACTACGTATCTCAAAATGATGAGAATCATGTCATAAGTAGTTATTGGAATCTCTATGTGTAATTATGATATGTTCATAAAGAGGGGATATGGTGATTGGAGTAACTGGACCAGGATATAGAATCTAGGAATCACTACATATTCTACATGCACATGAATCAAGCCGAATGTAGTTCTTGAATATGTCATGGTAGATGATGGATTCCAAAGGTGATGATGTCATAGTTTAAGGTCATGTGACAAGACTGTTCTGAGAAATTTAATTTCATGAGGTATGGACATTGGAAAAGGTGTTAAAGGAGGGATATTCAAGGAATGACCACCAAAACAAGGTTTTAATGAGGTAAAGGAGGCATGCGCCACACCACACATTCCCAAATGAAACTTCGGCTAGGGGTCCATAAGGTTGAACCTATGGCTGGGCCCTGAGACAAAAATGATGGGCATTCCTACATATCCCATAAGGATAGAAATCGAACCACACACAGTCCTTGAAGATGGCATGATATATGACCAATTTCAAGGTTGATATCCTCTAAAGCAAGAATATCACGGTGCTTTTCAATTTATCATCGTATGGACAAGAAAATGGTTGTTACGCAGTTTACCGTCATATGACTTGGACACTGGGAATCTTAGTTTAAGGTCACATAGTTCAAACCATGTGATGAGGCTTCTAAAATTGAAATATGTAGTGCAGTTTCATGAAGAAACCCGATATGAATAAGGACCGAGGAGGCCCAACACCACACAACATATTCCATAGAAGAACTCTCACATAGTTTGAAGTCTTCATTCTTGGACTATAAGAGATGGGGTATTTTGGAGGAGGTATATGTGTAGTGTAGAAGGAACAACCTGATGTGAATGAGGGATGAAGTATGCATTTTCTGTATGACACGTCTTCATGGAAAATCCAAATGCATTTTAGATTCGTGATTCTTGGACTTCGGTGGCCCATTTAACATCATGGGAATGCAATGTGGGTATGTGCTATTTAAGGTCATGTTAAATGGACCATTAGTGTGGTGAAATTTAAAGTCATACATCTAATATAATAAACATTCAGTTCAACATCATACAGTAAGGACGAGGGTTGTTAAACAGTTTAAAGTCATGAAACATGGACTGGAGACCCCATTCATGAAAATCAATACTTTATGAACTTGGCATTAGTCAGGGGAGTGATGCGTTCATTATCCATGGTGACCAAAGTGTATGCACCATTGGAATAGACCTTATGAATGATGTATGAACCTTCCCAATTGGGTTCCAACTTTAGTGGATTTCTGCCATATATCATCGGCATTCTGAGTCCCAACATTGCATCACCTTGTCGGAAAGAAAGGGGGAAAACCTTCTTGTTGAATGCTCTGGCTATATTGTTCTAGTGCCTCTCCAAATTGTGTAGGGCTAGGATCATTATTTCATCAAGGGATTTTAGTTGAGATAGATGGACCTTCGACTATTCTATCTAACGTCCGATGATCACATATAGCTATTCAGAGTGAAGGAAACTAGATCTTGATGGATATTACTACCTCTGTTCCATACACTAGTGAATATGGAGTCACTTGGGTGGAATTGTAGGTTGTCGTCTGAAAATCCCAAAGAGCATTGGGGAGTACTCCGACCAAAATTTCTTCTTCTAGTCCACTATATTCTGCAAAAGTTTAGAGAGAGTTTTGTTGAATGCCTTTATATATCCATTTTCTTGTGCATTGTAGTGGGATGTATGGTTGGACTGAATGTTGTACTTGGTGTACAACATATTTTTCTCAAATGCTCGAAAGTTGGTGTCATTGTTGATGAGAATAGAATAAATGAATCCAAATAGATAAATGATGTTGGAGCTCAAAAATTCCACAAATAAATGGGCCATAACTTCCTTGATTGGGATCTATTCTACCCACTTGGGAAATAAATCAGTTGTGGTCAGAATGACCCTGAATTGGCAATATTTTTCTGGTAGATATAGTCCCATGACATTGAGTCCTCATACCGTAAAGGGATAAGAATACTATGTAGTATAGAGGGGATCCGGAAGTTAGTACAAAATTTTATTATGGATCTAAAATGCATGGAACCTATTAGAAAACTTAATAAAGTTATGGACCATGGTAGGCTAGAAGTAGCCCATCCTACGAATCTAATGGGAGAGTTTCAACCGTTCTTGACTAGCACAAAAAGACCTAGAAAGAACTTCTCATATTACATGGGGAATCACATCTCCTTGAATGAAATAGACTATAATTCCATAAAACCTATATTTGTAGAGAGTCTTCTCAATGTTGGGTCCACTATGAAGGGTGAATTGAGCTGCACTCTAATGAATTCTCGCATGTTCAGCTCTGTCTGGTGGTAGAGTTCCATACTGGAGAGATTCAACAAAGGGAGTCATCTAATCAGAGGTTTCTTAAACTATAGGGGTATCCAAAGGTCCTTATGTGGAAGCACTGACTGTCAGGTGTTTTACCAACTTGTTTTTATCATCGTCTAAAGTGATGGGGGAAATCACTCTTTGTTGTGCCACACAAATGAACAGATCATCTCAATCTGGCTCTACAATAGAATAAGCTAGACTGGCCAGGGAATCAGCGCAACCATTCTACGATAGGGGAACATGATTCACCTATGGATGGTAAGGGAACTAGGCCATCATTTAATGTGTATGGTTGATAAAGGGAATGATCTATGCATTCCTGATAATGTAATCACCATTCATATGCTTGATGACTATCTCAGAGTCTCCCTTCACATACAAGCGGGGGAAATCCATCTTGAGTGATTTCTTAAGACTGGTATTGAGGGTATGATACTCTTCCTAGTTGTTTGTGCAACCCTCTGATAGTAGGATCGAATATGATAGGACGACCTATGTTGGGGTGATGAATATGATTCCTAGACCCACTCTGTTGAGCATGGGGTCATTGAGTTGTCTGATGGTTAGACTATGGGAAGTATCATCTAAATTCATCTTCCAACATGGAATGACATGATCCACTGAAGGGATGGACTCATCTAGGAAATCAACATCTAGAGGAATTTCATTGGGGTCAAATGAGCTTCCAGAAAGGCTTCCACTGCTTGACCCTATATGACCTTCTATGGAATGAACCTGATGTCGAACTACTGAAGAATCATCACCCAATATGCTATCTAGAATCTCAATATTGGGCAATTAAAAATATAATTTAGTGTATCCACATGGGACACCAGTTGTATCTCATGATGCTTTAAATAACATTGTTAATTCTACACTATGAAAACTAGCATGAGGCATCTCTTCTATGCAGTAGAGTATTCAATCTCGGTATCAAAGAGCATGCAACTAAGAGATAAAAACTATTTTTCATCCCTCGGTTGTTCCTATGATTAAGAAAGGCATCGAGGGGTCATTCCATGGTGGTCACATAGAGGACCATAAGCATCCCTAATATGGGTGGCATCAGATCCAGAGGTTATAGTAGATATTTCTTGATCTCCTGAAATGTAGTCTAGCACTCTTCATCCTACTAGTAGATGGAACCTTTCTTCATGATCTTGGAGAAGGGATTACACTTGTCATTCGGATTTTCGACATATCAGTGTATCTAGGCTATTTGGCCTTGGAGGCCTTAGAGCTCCCATAGGTTACTCAGAGGAGGAATTTGGATAATGGATTTGATCTTATATGGGTTTATTTTGATGCCTCTATATTTGACAATGAAATTGAGGAGCTTTCGAGATGTTACCATTAAGGCACACTTCAGGGGTTTCATCTTAAAATATCGGGAATGATTGAAGTCGAACACTTTCTCAAGATCATTGAGATGGTCCTAATGCTGGTGGTATTTGAAAACCAAATCATCTACATGTCATTCCACTAGTGTCCCAAGGATTATCTTGAAGATTCGGTGCATGGATCCTAGATAAATAGATCTGGCATTTTTCAGACCGAAAGGCATCACCTGATAGTAGAAGGTGCCTTGTGGCACTCGGAAGGCGTTAAACTCCTTGTACTTGAGGGGGCAACCAGATCTAGTTGAACCCAGAATACCCATCCATGAAGGAAAGACCCTAGAACTTAGTTGTGGCGTCGATCAACAACTTTTTCACTAGAAGGGGAAAATCATCCTTTGGGAAGTGGCGGTTGAGATCCCAGAAGTTGATACATACTCTGATCTGCCCATTTTTCTTCATGACTATGATGATGTTGGCCAACCACTTGGGGTACTAAACTTACCTGATGAAGCTAGATTTGATAATCTTGTCAAATTCTTCCTTGACCAAAACACCATGGGACGGGTGCATCTTCCTAAGAGGATACTTGAAACCATAATGGATCACTAGAAGACCCATACGATGGAAGGAAACGCGAGGGTTTATCCCTAGAATCTCTACATAGCTCCAGGAAAACATATCATGATGCATCTTCAATAAATTCATGTACTAATTTTGTTCCTTTGAGAGCATGGATGCACTGATCAGCATTGGCCTCATTCAACCTTGGTGCCAAGGTTCACCTAAACCATCTCATTTATGGCGGTGGATATTCCTTCCTCAAATATAGGATGAGTGACTTTCAATACTTCTTTATTTTTTGAGAGAGGGGGATCTTTGGGAGGAGGTGATTCTTTCATGTTGATTGATTACGCATGAATACTGGTGTAGGCCTAAGCGGTGGTGGAATCTTCTCCAGGAGACTCCTACACTGCTGAAATCATAAAGACAGAGGTTTTCCTGCTGATTCCATCAATCCTTTGACCAAGAGGACTATTCTCTATATTTAAGCAATGGTGAATGGTTGGTTTGTGATGGTTCATACCGGTTTGGCAGAACAAGAAGGTCTGGAGAATGGTTGTAGTCGTGGGGCAAGCTTCTCGATACCTGACAGGAGTAGGGGGTTCTGGTATCAATTGAGCCTGAACCATGTAGGAATACATGGTAATATTTCATTTTTCATTGAACTTATGGACAGGGATCTCTTTCCTCTTAAAAACAAAAAATCAATTCCCAAAGGCCGGTGTCATAGCCTCCAATCGATGAATTGATAGGACGAATGCATCATCTGAATCTATCCAAGGATCGACTACAATGGTAGTGTGCTCAACCTTTTTGGTATAATCATTCTTGTACTTGATATAATAATAAGTTGTATCCATGTAGTAGGATTCACAAGAGGAAAATGGATAAGCATCACCTAGGATAATTCCTACCTTACCTTTGAGAGAGTACTTGAGGCATTGTGAGGAGGGAATGCTACATGCAGATGAATCCAAGGCCAACCCATAAATGTGTTGTAAGCAATGTATTTTGAGACAACCATGAATTTGGTTTCTCCTACCAAACTATAAAACTATGTATTCAAACAGATCCTCCCACATAGTCTCGGTTTTTTCCTATGATAACCTTTAATCTTCAGGTCAAAGGGGCTCAAATTTTCGTTGGTGAGTCCCAACCTATGGAGAGTCTGGGTCGATATGAGATTGATACCAGAACCTATGTCAATGAGATAGTGGAAAAACTCTATTCCATTGAACTAAACAGTGATGTACAACAAGCGGATGTTCCCCTATATGAGAGATCTCTAATCTTTTCTGGAGAAAGAGATGATGTCTTGGAACTCTGACTGCTTGATCTCATCAGCGTAGAAAGTCTTTGATGCCACAAACATTGTTTTGACCTGGATGGGGATTTTCATGGATTATTTGAGGTATTATCTCATCTATTATAACAGATGGAGGGCCTCAAGAAATGAGATATTTCTAGGAATGATGGTGAGGTGCTTCAGGACATCGTACTTCCATGCGAGGCATACATTTATTCCCATAGAGGGTCACTTTGTGGTGGGAAGCACAATGGGAACTACTGGTGGAACCACTAGATTACATCCAGTTCTAGAAACATCTTGCTTCCTATTAGACATGCTTCCCAAAACTACAACTTGATGACTTTCAGCTGAACAAGGCACCGATGGACGTAATTGATCATGATGTGATTGTGGTGGTTCTGCCTGATTAATAAGCACGATCAGCAGTGGTGGTGAATCTGACGAAGTGTGTCAGAAGTATTATGCCTATTAAGATTTGTGAAATAACTGCTTCTTGGTCTTAGTATCATGCACAACCTGGGTTGATGCACTAGACTGGGCATTCCTACATCTTTTCAATCTTCAACTTATTCTTCGATAGTGTTAGTAAGGGACATTAGTGGTGGGATCCCCTGATACTCCTTGTCATCAGGGACCATGTAGGGAACCACCAATTTGATGGTATTCACAAACACACATTTTTTATCATCATTATAAGAGTCATCCAGTACTGGATGGGTTCTGGGGGTGATTCCCATCTCTAGAGGCATGAAGTCACTGAGTGCGCAGGACGACTTCAACACCAGTAAGGGAATTTTCTTTCCCTTGCGCCTTCATTTCCTATTCTTATGGGACATAAAGGGCTAGGAATTGGATGCAATGATGGTGGATAGAGATGGAACAATGACTAATGTATATTCAATCCTCCCTAGACAGGAACATATGACTTTGTGGGCATGGGATACTGCCCTGCGAGCCAACCAGTCGACATACTTCTGAGCCCCACAGTTGGAGACTTTCTTCTATTCATGGGAACATTCACTATTGGTATGGGGATCGGATGAGATGTGTGTAAACTATGTTGTAACTTCACCCAACTATATAACACTATTTCCACCTTGTCCTAGATCCAGTCCTTGAACACATAGAACTGCTTGATGGTATGTCCAGGGATCATGTGGTAAGGACAGTGGTAGGGAGGATTAGTAAGGTTGGAATCATGGGGCTTCCTGCAGTTAAAAATCTTCAAAATTCATTTCTCTATAGCACTATAAAAATAACCAAGAACCTTGGCCTCTGGAAAGGAGTAGGTTTCAGATTCTGTTGTCTGGAGGGGTAACACTGGGAACTTGGATCTGATGAGGGAGTGGAGGCAAACGAGGATCTGAAACCACATTCACTCATCTGAGTGGCGGTGAGGTGCTTTTCAATTTTGAGTTCAATGAGGCATTTATTATATAGGTTGTTATCCTCAAAAATCGGTTCCTAGAGATGTGGTGTTGAAAACAACTCTAGAGGATCTAGAGCCCCTACCTACACAGTAGTAGTAGTCTCTGTCTTGACGGCTCTTCTTGCATGAGATGGATAAGGAAAAGGATGTGTCAGCTTAGCTTACTGCAAGGATTCCTATAGGTGTTGATCCTTGTCAAAGATATCCCATAATCCTCTTCGGAAATTATGAGTGATGATAGTGAGGACCAATTTATTCTTAACATTCCCCGAAGAAATTTTAAATAGTTTCTCTTGAGTTAGAAGCATGACGAGAGAGTACATGAGGCCCTTCCGCCTGGAGATAAAGTCTATGGCACGCTCTTTTGGAAACTGTTTTCACTTGAAGAGGTTTACAATACTCATAGTATGCATTGTGGAACTGAACTGATATAGAAATTGTCTTTGATGGTCTTCCAAGCTGGTGATGGACCTAATGGGTAACTGGGAGTACCAAAAAAAATGCATTCCCATCCAATGTATGAAAAAATAGTGGAGCATGGTTGCTTCTTGCTATTATGGGGATCCTAACATAGATCTAAACCTTGAGATGAAGTGATCCAGATGCTGCAAAGGGTCTCCCATCCTATTTAAGGGGGAAAAGGTTGGATTCCAAAAAATATGGGGGGGTTCATATCCCCCCACCATGCCAGAAACAACTTTCTTTTAGGTGGGATCTCCACCTATCACGTCTCCATGGCTCCAAGATGAGTAGCGATAGAAACTATCAGTTATTCCTATCAAGGGTTCCTATCTTATTGAGGATTCACGAACACCAGGGCAGTGTTGGGTTTATCAATATGGTAGGTAGGATCAATAGTTCACTGAGTGACCTATAGGGTAGATTGCAGGGCGGCTGAAGGAAAGGCCTGATCTGGGTCGTGAGGGAGATTCTCATGCTTCTTGAGTGGATTCAATGACGCATATTATGGTCTCTTTCCATGCCTATCGGGGTGTGTGGGATCAATAGTCTCAACTTGGAGCAACTGGTCGAGGATGACCTGGGACTACCCATGTTGTCCCGATGGAGGACGAACGTGGTCCTACTAGGTATCACCATAGTTTGGGTGTCACTCAGTAAGGAGATCATCAATAACATGTGGTTGATTTTCAATCTTTTGTCACATAGCATCGAATATGGGATTATCCTCCCTCCTCTGTGTGAAATTAGGTGAATCTAGTTCCTCGAGATTTCCCATACCCTTATTGAGATTCTGAAAAACGGGAAACGATGCACAAAGCTCCCCTGGGCCAAGGGTCTTCCTCTGATGGAGAGTGAAAATACTTATAGGGTCTATAAGATACTTTTATACCATTGTTGGTTGGTTCTCTCCATAAAATTATATTTTAATCTTACCATTATTGGGAAGCGTGAGTTCAACCATGTTCACTGTGGTGACACCTTTCATGCCCTCAATGTCACCAAGAAAATCAAGCTACTGCTTAATAGGACTGAAATGGAGAGTAGCGTAATATCCCTAACCATGGATCTTCACATTTAGAAATGCTTATTTAATGATTCTGTGGAGCACTATGAAACTCTAAATGCATATGCATTGACGGTTCTGGTGGTAACTGGGTGATGTAGGATTCCACGCCACAGGAAGTGCTACCAACTCAACCATACAACATTGTTGACTGATGTCGTCCAAGTGATCTCGACTCTTTGGGTGGAACAATTGATGGTCACAGAGGTGAAAATTCATCACTGAAACGCACGACCGATTGTCGTCTATCGACCGGTCAAAGTTCCGGTGCTCTGCTAATGTGTATAGCAGCACTCGGGTCGAATCCTCGGCGATGATACTTTGTAATAGTCGTTTGTTTTTAGTTGATTGTATTCTGATTGGGGGGTTTGTTTGCAGAGCATATAAAATAATTTATGGATAATGTTTGATTTAACAAATTGATAATGATTTGGGTGAGTTCATTATTGGGGAGTTAAGCTTGTGATATCATTGAGCCTTACTTTGTATTGCATTAAATTAACACACATGTCATAAGTTGACGTTGATTGGAATTCCTAAGTGTGAAGGCTTTAATCCAAGCCTTAACATAACTTAGGGTTCTAATCTCAATCAAAACTTATTTATGGTAGTGTATTTATGGTTCCAATAATCCATGGAAACCACTCGTTAAACAAAACATATCATTAATCCATGACATATTAAGTTTAACATACACAATATTAATTTAAAGAATACTCATCAAACAAAACTCTCAATCACTTAACATCCCCGAATTATAACTCACCCCAATGAGAGATTTACTGAGACATTTGGGTGTTTAATAATCTGGTTATAATTATTATGATTATAAATTAAGAAGAGAAGAAAAAGAAAGGGATAAGAAAAGAGTGGTACGTCGACACACACACACGAACAATGATGATAATTAAAAACAAACTTTCGATTGAATGAGGAAGCAAAAGAAGGGAAGGGGATTCAACTGTATATGAACTATTTTAAGAACATTAATATTAATCTACAGAAGGTGGATGAGAATAAGAGAAATTAAAGAAGAAACTTTCATTAAAACCGAATTACAAACAAAGAGACTTACAAGATTACAAAAACGAAGAACACGAAAGTAAGTGAAAACAAAGAGAGGAAGAAATGTCTCTCAAGTGAAAACTTGAGTATGGCAGATCCTCCCAAGCCTTTGGCAAGGCTTTGGTCGTGCCAATATGATCTCATCTCTTCTGAAATGCCAACCCCTCTCAAGGAGAGAAGGGGAGAGTATTTATAGCCCAAGGAGTGGACTGTTTGCATTCCCAATATGTCCCTCCACTTGCATCACCAATTTGGCTATTCAAACAGCCGAATCTCCAAATATCTCATTCTTCAAAGTTGTAGATAATAAAGTTGGCCGACTACTGTCAAAATTTGGAGTCATTTGGACTTAAGGATCAAAAGTTATGGCTGGTTGATTAAACAAAGTAAAATTGTCCATTTCAATACAATCTTTTTGAAGTCCATAATGTGAAAGGGTTTTTGAATATGAAAATGCCTTCAAATCCGAATGGTTTCTTCAACAAAGTCGGCCGCCTATATCTCCTCTTTCACACTGCAAAATCTCAGCTCGATTGGATTCTTACATCATGAGATATGTCATGCATACTATACTAATTTTAATTCTCGTCCAGAATGGTGGGCTGGACTTCAAAGCATATGTTGGGCCCCTTATTTTTGGAGTTGGGCCTTGAAATTTTTATCCAAGACTCCTTACATTGTCCCCCGAATTATGGTGGAGAATTAATGTTTTTGGACTTCTGGATTGAGCCCAGTAAATCAATCTTCAAGGCTGGTATGGTTTGTTCACAGATTCTTTTGTCTTGTTTGTGAGGACCATATGCCCTTCAAATGGCAGAATTGGCTCATGGTACATTCTAATGAAATGTTTTATATTTAAAGGAGAATCCTACAAAACAAGAACCACACAATTTGGATCAGTATAGTGATAATTATTATTAAAACAGTAAACTGACTCAATTAAACTACTTCTAAAAATGCTCAAAAATTATACTTAATATTAAAACATTAATATTTCACACAAATTATGCACATTTCATATAAAATCAGTAAAGGGAGTATATAATAAGTCATGAAAATATTAATAACATCAACTCCCCCACACTTAGTTTTGTGCATGTCCTCATGTGCAACAAATATAAAAATATGACAAAATCATTTTTACTCATCAACAAATATTAAAATTTTGTTTTCTCCAATCAGGGGAGGTTTAGACTATTTCACTCATCCATTTTGAATTCCACCACAAGTTGTTACAGAAACAATGTTCCAAAACTAATTCATTTTTTCATTCCCAAATTTAGAAATGGAAAATGTGGACACTCAAAACTCACACCTCTCAAGATGATAAAATTCATTTGTGGAGGTTCACTCTTTCACCAACCAAAAGTGAAAATTTTAGAGTTTGAAAAGAGCTTTCACCTTCCAGTCCCTATCCAAAGTGAACAAGAATCAAGAGGTCTTTTTAAGGGGTTTTTTGTGGCTATGGGACGGTAGGAATATAATGTCCAAAAGAGAGAAGAAGAGGGTTAAAATACCAACATAGAAAAACCAATGCACATTTTTTTTGAAATAAAACATGGAAGAAAATGAAAACACATATTTACAAGGGAATGATTGTGTGAAGAAAGACACAATATAGGAAGAAAATATGGAGGTAATGAGAAGATGAAATATTTACAAAACACAGAACTTCTCCCAATAAGAATATAATGCAAGTGTTCTTTTTTTTTCTTCTCCTTTTTTTTCTTTGTTTTTTCGGAAGTTGAACTTGGAAAAGATCTCACACTCATAACCCAACTCATGATTGATCTCCTCACGACACTAATTATAATAGTTATAACAAGATCAAAGGTTGAGGAAGAGTGATTTTTGACCTACCCAAGACACAACCCATTTTTTCATTTTTTTTTTTTTGATTTTTTTTTTTTTTTGATTTTTTTTCATCATTTTTTTTTGAACACTTATCAAAAACATTTACAAAATTGCATAAATGAAAGTACATTACATTCCCCAAAACACACTGAATGACAGCCTCTCCCCCACATTGAAATGGATGTTTGCCCTCAAGCAGATGATAACTCGTTGAAAATCAATAATAGGGTACCCAAACAATGAAATCCATTCCCCCCCACACTTAAATTTCAAAAAAAAATTATGCAATGAAAATCCATGTTGATATTGGGTGGGAAAAGGTATTGGGCTTGTAATGTGGTTATCAAATAAAAGGTTTTCATAGGCTCGAATGGGGTTTTCAAAAGGAAGATTAATGTAAGGGAAATGGGAGGCTATTGACTATTATGATTCTCATGTGGTTCAGAAAATGCCTCTATCATATTAATAAACACTAAGGTAGAAAATTCAGCTCGAAGGTCCACAAACTCAAGACTCACAAATGGGGGTGAAAACACACATTTTGAAAAGATGGTCATAGGTGGCCTTGGCATGAAAGCAAACGTTTGTTCTCACGGTTCGGGAAAATCATTTTCCAAATCAAAAATTGAGCATTCAAAATGTGTTGGTTTTGACACAAAATTCTTTATCCAAAGTCATAATGAAAATACAAAATTTTTGAGATGAAAACATGTTTGTTAACTCCCCAAAAAGGTTGGATAAAATTTCAAAACTCGATGGCGAGTAAGCATGACTTATAATTTTTTTGTATTTTTTTAAGTGATTGTTTTTTTGGTTTTTTTTTAGTTTTTAAGGTTTTTTTAAAATACACACCCACACAATAAAGAAAAAAAAGGGTTTGATGAAGAAAGTGGTAAAAAAAATGAAAGAGGAAGAAGAAGAAAGAGGTAGAGAGAGGAAGAGATAGAGAGAGAGTTAAAGGGAAAGAGGTGCCCCCTGGTTTAGATATGGTGGGTTTCCATCTCCATCCAGTGGTGGGTCAACTGCAGAAGTTGGGGATCCAGTGGAAGTCGACGATGATCCAGGATTGTGCGTTGTTACCTGAAAAAGAAAAATCATTATTCATATAATGAAAAACTAAAAAGAAATTGAAATTTCAAGTAAAAGAAAACATGGGTTGCCTCCCAAGAAGCGTTGCATTTATTTGTCTACAGCTGGACAGTTGCAGTGGACTACCCATAGTCTAACGGTGGCCATTGTATCTTCTCAACTCCAGTGTGCTTCCAGAAAAATATTTCCTTTTGGAGGCTCGATGATTCATTGGATAATTTCTTCCCATCCTTGTTGGTGTGCTTGCAATTCAATGGGGGTGGAAAAAGAATATGACTATCCTCCCTTTGGTCTTCAATGTGAGGAATGATTTTATCCACAAAGTGATGATTTTCTATTCTTGGAAATTCATGAAGATGTCTCAATTCTGATGGTTCATTTATGTAAGGTTCAGATAACATGAAAGCAGAGTATGAGATCCCAATTGTTTTTGACTCGTTTATTTCATCACTTACCGATGTAGAGTAATGGGGATCAGTGGAGTCATAAGACTGAATACAATTTTCAATATCCTTTATTTCAATGTTGTTCGCCAAAGAATGGTCAATTTCAACCTCACCAGTGATCAATTTATTAATTAGGGTACAAATATCACAAACATCACTACCATCGGGACAATATAAACACATTGGTTCAGGGTTCACTTCACATATAACAGAATTTTCAGAATCATGGATAGGAAAGGATGAATGTCGGATAATCATATTTGAATCAACAAATGAGCGTTCAAGTTCATTTTCTTTATTACCATTCATGTTGGAGCATTGGAGGTCAGGGGTGAGATGAGATTCCAAAGAGTTTTCAAGATCCTTTAGGTCAATGGAGTCTACATTTGTAATGTCAACATCAACTTCTCCATTTATGACTTGGTTAATGAGGATACAATATTCACAAACTCCTCTATTAGTAGAACATGAAGAACATGATGGATTGGGATTCAATACCCTCTCAGAGGGAGTATCAGAAGAATGGATAGAGAATACAGATTCATTCTCTGATAGGTATTGCATGGATTGAAAAATATTGAACTTGACCAGTTGGCCGCCAAATTCCATGGATAAGATGCCAGCATGGACATCAATTTTGGTTTTAGATGTCATGAGGAAAGGTCTTCCTAAAATCAGAAGAGATTGGAAAGAAGTTGTCTCACCTTCCATGTCAAGGACATAGAAATCCGCAGGGAAGATAAGATCATTGACTCTGACAAGGACATCTTCAATTATTCCCTTAGGACTGGCTGTGCTTCGATTGGCTAATTGAATGACAATACCTGTTGGATGTAAGGTACCTAGACCAAGGTTGGAGAATATAGATTTGGGCATGACATTAATTGAGGCTCCTAGGTCTATGAGTGCATCATCAAAGTTGGAACTTCCAATTTGGCATGGAACCGTAAAGGTCCCTGGATCTTTGCACTTTATGGGAATAGACTGCTGGGTGGAAACATTCTCGAAGGTCCTAAGTTGCCTCTTGTGGGTACACAACTCCTTGAGAAACTTGGCATACTTAGGAATTTGTTTGATGGCATCTAAGAGGGGAATGTTGACTTCAACACGTCTAAACATGTCGAGCGTTTTAGGATCAGGTTCAAAGGACTTCCTTGGTTTAGAAACAGCTTAAGGAAAAGGAATTGGATTCCTAAGTGGAATGGAAGGAGGTGAGAGAATGGATTCAGGTTCCTTTTCAACTTTCTTCTTATTTTCGTTTTCTAGGTCAACATTCAAAGGAGGGTTTAAGGATTTATCTTGAGGCATAGAAAGTTGCTTTCCTGATCTAAGCGCAATTGCACTTACATTACCCTTGGGGTTGGGTAATGGTTGAGCTGGGAGTTGGGAAGAATTTGATTGTTGTTGCTGGCTCAGGTGGGATGCAAGTTGACCTATTTGAGTTTCAATGTTTTTAAGGCTAGAACGGGTGAAGGAGGCAAGATCTTCCACTGCACTTTCCCATGGTTTCTTGGAAGAAGAGGCTTGTCTCGGATTGAGATTGTCTTGATTTTGGTTCTTGGGAAATCGATTGTATTGGTTTTGGAATTGGGAAGGCTCACTAGGATAATAGAATCCAGGAGGAGGATTGTTCCTTTGAGGTTGAGGAACAAAAGGATAAGGTTGATGGAAGTTACCACCACCTTTACCATATTGAAATTGGTTTGGGTTTTGAGGAGGGCATTGAGGGGGGTGAGACATGGGGTTAACATACCTCAATCCTTGGTTAAAGTTAGAGGAGAAGGGCTCAGAGTGAGGTTGGTTGAAGTTTCTAACAAACTGACCTGATAGTTGAGGATTGGTATTCCGCTGAGCATATGCTGCATTGAGCTCCATTGGTCCAGATGAATCAAATTGATCCTCTTGAAGTTTTGGACATGTGTCAGTTGGATGAGATGGAGAGTTGCATATTCCACAGTTTTTGACAGGTCCAGGAAACATTGATTGTGGAGAAGACAAGGTTGGGGATTTGGTGGCCACAGCTAGCTGTCGCACAAGACCTGTAAGTTCACTCATCGACTCGGTCATCTTATTCGGCTCAATTGATTGATTATCTTGGGCTTGTTTGACTTGAGCATGTGCTCGAGTATGGAATTGTTGTGTGTTTGTAGTCATGTTACTTATGAGATCTCTTGCAGCTGTAGGAGTTTTATCAACAAGAGCATCGCCACTTGTGACATCTATGAAAGTTCTCTCCATAGCCAATAACCCCTCATAGAAGTATTGGATCAAGAGTTAGTCAGGGATTTGATGATGTGGGCAGGTTGCAACAAGCTTTTTGAACCTCTCCCAGTACTCATGGAGTGATTCACTTGGGAACTGACGAATACCACTTATTTCCTTTCGGATAGAAGCAGTACGAGAAGCAGGAAAGAATTTCTCTAAGAAGAGTCGCTTCATGTCATTCCATGTGGTTATGGAACCAGGAGGAATGTAGTAGACCCATGACTTAGCAGTGTCAGCTAAGGAGAAAGGGAATGCTCTAAGATTGATTTGTTCTTCAGAAACCCCTTGAGGCTTCATGGTAGAGCACACTACTTGGAACTCTTTAAGGTGGAGATGTGGATCCTCACCGGCTAGCCCGTGAAAATGAGGGAGAAGATGAATCAAACCCGATTTGAGTTCGAAGTCAGCTTCTATGTTTGGATATTGAATACCAAGAGGTTGGTAATTCATATCAGGGACAGCGAGTTCTTTTAGGGTTTGTTCCCTAGAATTAGTCATTTCAATTTCAACTGGTTGGATGAGGATTGGTTCTTGAATTATTTGAGTATCTCTTATGTTCCTCCTAAGTTGGCGAAGTGTTCGCTCAATTTCAGGGTCAAACAAATCCGAGGGATTGTTTGGGAGGCTACGGGGCATTCAGAGAGATTTTGGAAGAAAGAGGAAGACGGGTTTTTCTTTGTGTTTTTTTTTCAATTTTTTTTAAAATTTTGTTTTTTGGGGGTTTTTTTTTACAATAACCAGAAACTAATGACTACATAAAGCACCATCCCCGGCAACAGCGCCATTTGAAACGCACGGTCGATTGTCGTCTATCGACCGGTCAAAGTTCCGGTGCTCTGATAATGTGTATAGCAGCACTCAGGTCGAATCCTCGGCGATGATATTTTGTAATAGTCGTTTGTTTTTAGTTAATTGTATTCTGATTGGGGGGTTTGTTTGCAGAGCATATAAAATAATTTATGGATGATGTTTGATTTAACAAATTGATAAAGATTGGGGTGAGTTCATTATTGGGGAGTTAAGCTTGTGATATCCTTGAGCCTTACTTTGTATTGCATTAAATTAACACTCATGTCATAAGTTGACGTTGATTGGAATTCCTAAGTGTTAAGGTTTTAATCCAAGCCTTAACATAACTTAGGGTTCTAATCTCAATCAAAACTTATTTATAGTAGTGTATTTATGGTTCCAATAATCCATGGAAACCACTCGTTAAACAAAACATATCATTAATCCATGACATATTAAGTTTAACATACACAATATTAATTTAAAGAATACTCAACGAACAAAACTCTCAATCACTTAACATCTCTGAATTATAACTCACCCCAATGAGAGATTTACTCAGACATTTGGGTGTTTAATAATCTGGTTATAATTATTATGATTATAAATTAAGAAGAGAAGAAAAAGAAAGGGATAAGAAAAGAGTGGTACGTCGACACACACACACGAACAATGATGATAATTAAAAACAAACTTTCGATTGAATGAGGAAGCAAAAGAAAGGAAGAGGATTCAACTGTATATGAACTATTTTAAGAACATTAATATTAATCTACAGAAGGTGGATGGGAATAAGAGAAATTAAAGAAGAAACTTGCATTAAAACCGAATTACAAACAAAGAGACTTACAAGATTACAAAAACGAAGAACACGCAAGTAAGTGAAAACAAAGAGAGGAGGAAAGGTCTCTCAAGTGAAAACTTGAGTATGGCAGATCCTCCCAAGCCTTTGGCAAGGCTTTGGTCGTGCCAATATGATCTCCTCTCTTCTGAAATGTCAACCCCTCTCAAGGAGAGAAGGGGGAAGTATTTATAGCCCAATGAATGAACTGTTTGCATTCTCAATATGTCTCTCCACTTGCATCGCCAATTTGGCTATTCAGACAGCCGAATCTCCAAATATCTCCTTCTTCAAAGTTGTAGATAATAAAGTTGGCCGACTACTGTCAAAATTTGGAGTCATTTGGACTTAAGGATCAAAAGTTATGGTCGGTTGATTAAACAAAGTAAAACTGTCCATTTCAATCCAGTCTTTTTGAAGTCCATAATGTGAAAGGGTTTTTGAATATGAAGATGCCTTCAAATCCGAATGGTTTCTTCAACAAAGTCGGCCGCCTATATCTCCTCTTTCACACTGCAAAATCTCAGCTCGATTGGATGCTTACATCATGAGATATGTCATGCATACTATACTGATTTTAATTCTCGACCAGAATGGTGGGCTGGACTTCAAAGCATATATTGGGCCCCATGTTTTTGGAGTTGGGCCTTGAAATTTTTATCCAAGACTCCTTACATTGTCCCCCGAATTATGGTGAAGAATTAATGTTTTTGGACTTCTGGATTGAGCCCAGTAAATCAATCTTCAAGGCTGGTCCAGTTTGTTCACAGATTCTTTGGTCTTGTTTGTGAGGACCATATGACCCTTCAAATGGCAGAATTGGCTCATGGTACCTTCTAATGAAATGTTTTATATTTAAAGGAGAATCATACAAAACAAGAACTACACAATTTGGATCGGTATAGTGATAGTTATTATCAAAACAGTAAACTGACTCAATTAGACTACTTCTAAAAATACTCAAAAATTATACTTAATATTAAAACATTAATATTTCCCACAAATTATGCACATTTCATATAAAATCAGTAAAGGGAGTATATAATAAGTCATGAAAATATTAATAACAGCAATCACCTAGATGGTCAAACGAAAGGAAAAAATCTCATCCTAATTGAGGGTCTCCAGAATATTGAGGTCGGGAACCACATTCAGCTAGAATATTTCAGATAGCTGGTTGGTGGCCAAATTATCCCACAAGCTTCCCTACTCAGATGCGAGACTTGGCACTTGGATACCCATGCTTCGATCAGCGGTGGTTGAGAAACTAGAAATGACATGAATGTGGACAACTGTGGAAATGGAATAGACAACGAAGAGATCATTGCATGAACTAAATTATCACAGCACGTAGGGTCATCTCCATGAGGTGGTGTTGACTGCATCATTACATTTTTATAGGATAGGGTTCCAACCACAGCCTCATGTGTGATGGTATAAACAATCATCTAATGATTCAATGGGTACTCATGGTCTATATAATCATAGAAATATTCTCGGTGGTCTCATGTAGAGGTTTAGAATGAATCTAGTGATGACAGAGATGACTACACCACAAGGCCATGGAAGGGAGTCAAGTCTTCCTCCTCCTGTATATATCTATGAAGAGATTTGGGGATCTTGTGAACTTAACCTTTTGGGATGACGAATCTCACCTTTCGAGCTCCTATCCAATACTCCAATGCAGAAGACTGGATGGAAGGCACAATCATCGAGTCAACCTCAGCTTCTGAATATGAGAAGAAAACGAGATCAAAAATGACTTGGTGCTTCTCAGAGTTATTCATTTGGCAGTAATGGTTTGCCCATCTACCCCTAGACGGTTCTTTAGGGAATGGAACTTTTTTTGCCCAAGGAGGACCTTTGTGCCATTGGTTGATTGCATGGGGAGAACCTCCACTTTGATTTTTCAGGATACGGGGAGGACCCCCATATCGGTTATCACTGGATTAGGGAGTACCTTCGCTATGGTTTTGGGTAGCATGGGGATGACCTTTGCATGGCTGACTATTGACGTAGCATGGAGAACCTCAATTGTAGTCATCCTAGATATGGGGAAGACCTCTATGTTGGATGTTGGTGAAGCAATGAGGACCACCCCTTTGGTGGGATGAGGTGTGAGGAGGACCTTGGCACTAATTGAGATGAACAAGGGGAATACCTCCATGTTGACTGGTGATTTCATGGGTAAGAACTCCTTACTAATAATTCATATAATGGAGAGAACCTCTGCTTTGATAGAAGTTATAGCATGGAGGACCAACGCTGAATCTGGGGATGATGTGATGAGGACATTCATGTCACTGATCAGAGACATGGGGAGGACCTTCTCATATATAACCATAAGAACAGGGAGGACCTATGTACTGGACATCAATGAATTAGGGTGGGGCTCTTCATTTCTCAATGCTAGGAACATGGGGAGGTCCTTAATGTTGGGTGTGAGAGCAGGGAGGACCTTCAATCTGGCTAGTGACTACATGGGGAGGTCCTTCGTGGTGAGTCTCATCATCACAGATAGGCATGTAATAGCTACTGTGGACACCATCAGCTGAGAGAGTCAACCCAGCCTGCATGTGAGGTGGTTGAGGACTCGATCCCAACCGAGTGTTGGGAACTCCTTATTATGCAGTAGAAGGGACTTGAAAAAGTGCACCAGTGGTGGTGAGGGAAACTGGAGCTGTGGAAGACGATTCCCCCTAATGAGGATCCTCTTGGTCTTGGGCCCAATGTTGATGTCGGGTGAGTCAGACCAGGGCTGGAAGAGCAGGGGAATGATCCACCAATTCCTAAACCTAGAAGAGTAGCCTTTGGTGGTGTTAATGTGGCCTAGTGGGATCCCTCTTTGGTGGTTCCCATGTAGTGGTCATCATCAGGGTGACTCAGGCATCACTTACCTCCTAGGCATAGGGGAGTGAGTAAATGGAGCACTCTAGGGATAGGCTCTCAAAGAGTTTCATTGTCGGAATGGGGAGAAGTGGCTCCCTATGCGACCCTTGGGGGCGGCGGTGATGACGAGGCACACAAGCCTCCTTGTTGTGGAGAGCCATATCAATTATGGTAATGACTCCTTCCTACTTGTACCATCATACGAGGGTATCAATCACCCTCCTATGGGTTACTTTAGATGGAGAGATGAGGTGTGGGTGTTCGGAAGACGATGGAGTCTCGAGAATCATGGTGGAGGTGGGGTTAGGTAGGATTTCTACATCAACAGACCTCCTGCCCATGCATCAATGGGATTGGGTGAGTGGGTTCCTGCAGCTTGGGTCCTGCAAAAAGGACGATTCAACTGTCAATATGGGTACAGGGAAATAAATGCCCAATTCCCCCCAGCATTATCCAATCTTCAATGTACGGAGATAAAGATCCACGTTGATGATATCACAGATCGAGATGCCCAACATTCAACTACCGCAACTGCTGGGTAGTTCCATGCCAGTCCCAATACATTCTTAGCAGGCCCTGGTGCCAATTAGCTAGATCATGTAACATGATAATCTATTGAAATTATGACCCACATTGTCATTTCCCATGATTTAAGGAGAAAATCTTCATGTCACGTTCTCCATTTCTGTTTTTGATACTTTCATTGGGGCATGGTTGCCTCGCACATTGTTTCTCACTAACGACAACATTGTACCCCACATTTCTTACAAGGACCTAGACCCCAATTTTTCGGACCCGTTACTGAAACATGCTGTCAATATTTTTTATAAAATAAATTGAATAGTGAAACAACTCTTTTCACAATAGAGTACCTTTACCGATCTATGTTCTATAGGATTAGACAAACCTTACATTTTTATCAGAACTATAAAAGAATAAAATAAAATATACAACATAATCTTTAGTGAGCTACTTCCACATAGATTAATACATCATTGATAAATAAACTATCTCAGTAAAATGATTTTAAAACATAGGGTGATCATTTAAAATGCTCATTAAGGGGTTTTAAAGCAAATAATAAATTCTTTTAAAACATTTCGTTAAAATAAATGTACATACTTGAAAGTATATTTTCAAAACATATGAATTATAAACATAAAAAATTATAAAACTAGTATCTTCTCAAAATAAATAAAGTTGGAAATATCTTTGGGAATTCTCCATTTAAAATAATAATATTTTAGTGGGTCATTTATGATAATTGTTAGTCCATAATAAAAATTGTATGGTTTCTAGTAATAACTCACATGTAAAAAAAATCCCTTAAGACCTACGGGTTCACACCCCATAATGTCACATAACATACTAGTGCCAATTTTTGAAAACACCTACCTTTCTCAATCCTAACCCAAAAAAATTTAAATATGCATACATAATATTATTTTTATTAAAATTAAATAACCTTCCTTGTAACATGTCATAAACATTTCCTTTAGAATTTCAAAATAATTTTTCAGAGAATCACATACTTGAAATAATTGTCCTTATTTGTAAATTATAAATAAAATAAAAAATAAAATAAATGAACATTTGATAAAAAATGCATATATGATTTTCACGTATAAAAATAATCATAAAAAATAAATAATTATGTTTCATACATAAAATCAGGAAAAAAAACATCTTAGAGAAAACAATTCAAATCTTGAAGAAACCCTTTTTCATAACAGTCTCTGAAGTAAACCTTAAAATTTTAAATTAGAATCATGAATTTATTTTTGAAGGCAAGGTGTTTGGTGTTATGCATAACCCATGGCCATAGCTATATGAAAATGTGATGTCCTTATTTTCAATATAATCTAATGACATGATTTGCACATTCTTTTAGAAACATGACTATAAAAACTATAAACGCGTAAGTAAAAAATTCATCTATATATATATCCTTTAAATTTTGAAATAATTTTATCCCTTACACACATGGTTAAAAATCATGGGAAAGGAAATTTAAATAAAATTACATGTACATAATTTTAATTATGATACATCCCAAAATAAATAATTCTTGAATTTAGAAATAATACTTATATTCAAATTTATGATAAACATAATGTAAAATTTCACATATATATATAATCCATAATTTAAAATTGGAGGAATGTATATATATATATAAAACATATACATGAAACATGGAATTTTAAAAAGGAAAAATTAGTAAAATATAAATCCATACATGATTATAAATATGAAACTTAACCAAGGATTATAAACTTGAAGATGCTATAATTATTGGGTACACACACAGATATATGTATATATATATGTAATTGAAACACATATATTCATAATAGTTTTTTTTTAAATCCACTTATATAATTTAATAAAAATTCAAGAACCAAAAACTGAAAATAAATTTAATTACACCCTAGTTCTTTCTATCTGGGCTATAAACTCGTTTTCCAATTTTCATATGCACAAAGTTATTTATAGCCATAAACTATTCTGTGTGTACAATGACACACTCAGCTTGTAGAGAAAGTTGTGGTTGTCACTGTAGACAACAAAGATAGAAAATAAAATTTATATTTCTGAAACCAAATAATCCGATTGATACCAGCTCAAAAAATGATAGCGATGATTGAAAATGTCCAAATAATGATACAGAGAAAAAAAAATGACAGCAAGTTGATTGAACCATAGAATCGACAGTGATCGCGATGGAAGAAATCAACAAATAGACAAACATTACACTATTAATCAAATCAATATTCAGATCCAGCGTTCTGCAAAATAAAATGATAAATAGGAGATAGTGAATTTGAAAAAAAATGAATACAGCGTAGAAAATTGAAATCTAAAAAGATTTGACCTCGCATAGATCAAAATACAAAGAACAAAAATCATACCTTACACTAGGTCTGGAAAATCGAAACATGGGATGCCGACTCTGGTTCAAAACCCAAACGTGACTCAGTTCTCCTTCATTGGCGCCTGAAATCAGAACCCTACCCTTCGATGAAGCTCGGACTCGGCCAGACATCCAACTCATCCACATTCGGATGCTGCTCGGACAACACCTCCAAGCTCGGCGTGACGGCGACGGACCTTAAAAGTTGACACCCCTGGTGGCCCAAACCCGACACCCTCGACTTCGGCCATTTTTTGGCCTCCCGAGGAAGAACCCCCATCGTGTTCCCCCATCGAACTCCCGAACCACACTACACACAAATGGGTCGAACCCCAAATTGAAACCCTACTCACGGTTTCCCCCCAAAACCCGATTTTCCACATTTTAATATCTCTTTTTTTTATTTTTATTAATATTTTTATTATTATCATTATAATTATAAAATAAATTTATATTTTAGTAAAATAAAATAAATTATCATTATAAAAAAAATCCATAAATATATATATTACATTGATAATAATAATTTTTCTTAAGATAAATAAATAAAAATGAATTATTATTATTAGTCTTATTATTTTTTAACTTAAATTAAAAATTATATTCTCATATTATATTATTTCTACTAACATAATTCAGAAAAAATATATATATTATTTTAACATGACCTTTAATTATTTTTATTAGGACATAAAATTACAAAATATTATTAATAAAATTTAATATTATCACAATTATATATCAATTTATATACAACACTTAGCAAAACATTTCCAAAAACTATTTATTAAAACATACATGTTTTTATTTATATCGCATTTATAAAAAAAATAGTTTTATTTTTAATTTTTAATTTTATAATCAAAACATATTATTATTTTTACAAATAATTTATTTAATAATTTTTGAAAACTATATTTTAATTTAATACTTCATCAAGTATTTCAAAAATTATAATTTGAAAAAATTGATCAAAATAAGAAAGTTTAATTTTGATTAAATGAAGTCACATAGTGTTATAAAAATATTTCATAACTTATTATTATTATTATTATTATTATTATTAAATTCATTTATTAATTACTAGAAAATTCTAGGATGTTACTTTCTCTTTTTCCAAAGGTGTATAGAATTCATCACTTTCTCAACGATGTCTACTCCTTGATCAAAATAGGATGATGGGATGTTGGTTCCTCCTTCCATGGATTCCTCCTCATAATTCGCCACCTAGTCCAGACCTCCCTCCTAGATTAAGATGTAGTTCATGAATCTCATTCTCAGTGCCATATATTTGTGGATTATGGTTCATTAAATTTATTCTATCTAGAAATTCAAAGGGGTATTGATAAGGAAACAACCTTCGGTTAGGGGAGAAGTCATGTTGGGCATCGTTCTGGCATCTCTGGAAGTTGGGGCATTGGAAACTTGTATTCTTTCTCATAAGAGGGCTTCTCAAGGGAGAGGAACCCGAGGAATCCCATGTCAGTCATGATGTATCTTATGCTAGAGGCATATCTTTTGAGGTTTTTCTCTGGCATCCCATGTTTAACAAAAAGGTAGGCTATGAGTTTGAAGTCTTGCAGAAACGAAGAGAGGCTGGTCTGAATGCCTGATGGAGGCGGATCAGAGTAATGCATCCTTTGGAGGGATTATCTAGATATATTACCAGATGGATGGATCAAAACACCTATAGAGTTGGACATCAGGTGATGTTTCTTATAAAGAGAAGGTTTCACACCGTGAAGGCTGATATGGACACCACTGTGGATAGATCAGAGAGGTGCACCCCTATGAGGGGGCACCAAGGTTTACCATTGGGTAGATTAGAAATCCCAATGAGGGTGTACCAAGGGTGGCATGTCCCACAAAGGGAAGATGTCAAACTATGTATGGGTATGTCCCTATGAGGGGGGCACCAAGGTTTACCATTGGTCAGGATTGAACCTCAAGGAGGTGTCCTACATACCCTGTTTAGGATACATGGATCGAAACCCACATAGTTCAAGGTGGATGGTGTGGGGATTATGCATTGGAACTGCCCAAGGGATGCTAGGAGTACCGATGATGTGGATGGGGATTATGCGTAGGAGTGTCCTGGATAGATGGCATGATCACACCAGGATGTGGCGGCCCAGTTAAGAATCCAGAAGGAAATGAATGAAGTGTTGAATTGAAATAGATGAAATGATTGGAGTGTGAGGGGTGTTGGGATAGAACTTCATGGGAGGTTTCCTACATGTCCCAATTAGTTGGGAATCAAATTCCATGTAGTTTTAGATCGGGTGTTGGGGCTTATACCATTGAGGAGGCTCAGTCAAAATGGGATATGTGGTTGGGGAAAATGCATGAAAGCCTCCTAGATAAGAGTGGAATGGTGGTTGGGGCTTATATTAATGAGGATTCCTAGAGATGGATATCTATTCCATAGTCATTTCCTCAAATCCCACATGAGTCGTGCTCGAGCTAAGAAACAAGAGGAATCAATAGACTTGAAGCTCGTGTCGTGAAAGATGCGTTGACGAGGGATGGTGTGGGGACTAGGCATTGAAGATAGACAAGGAGGATGTCATTTTGTGTGATGAGGATCTCATTCCATGTGACTAAGATCATATTCCATGTCAGTCATACACAGAGCACCCTATCAAGGATGTTTCGGGGCTTATGCATGAAGACTATCTGAGGTGCACATAGTGACAAAGACCTAAGGGTGAGGGATGATGACCTTAAGATGCAGGAAGCAGAAGGCTCCCGATGACCATCCCCTCTCTGATCTCATGTGGTGGATTTCATTCTGTGTCACTCATACATTGTGACATCTCGGGATTTCCACTCATGTATAGATCACAGTTTAATGTCATGTGTTGAGGATGTTGGTGCTAGGTAGTTTAATGACCTATAGCTCGGACTTGGGGGACTCACTCCTCACCCCTTGGACTCACATAATTGTCACTTATCAACCCTTGGGTAGGTGAAGGATTCATCAAATCTGAAAGGTGAGGGTGTGGAAGAGTGGTTAGTCATAGGGTTCATGTTAGTGTCTCTATGCTAAAAAGAAAAGGCTATTAGCACAACTATGCTGAAAAGAAAGAGGTAGGGCACCACATTAGAGGACAGCTCATGAGGGACCAATAAATCACTATGCACAATTGTGAAGGGCCGAATGGAGGAGGGTATCGTGAATTAGGGGGGATCTTGGAGAAGAGCCTTGGGAAGCTCATATGGTTCATAGAGAAAGGGGCCTCGTGAAGAGAGGTTCATTACCAGTCAGGGTAACCCTGCTTCTGTAATAATAGAGAAGATGGAACAGAGGTGCTTTGTGAAGGATAGATGCTCTATGAGACCTCAAGTACCCTAGTGGGACTTCTTCCTCTATGAAGGGTATATTACTTTGAAAAAGGCTTCTCTACCTTAGTTAGTGGTACTTAAGAACATAGGGAAGGGGGCATCATGATGCTCCGGTACCATGGATGATCCATTGTGTGGTTGAGTTTGGGGTGCTTAGGACCATCATGAAATGGGAGATCATAATTCGAAAGGTTTGGGTAGCTGTGCCATTGAGGTGGAGGGAGCGGAATATTTATAGGCTTGGGTAGTCAAGATGATCAGAGGCATTCCGCGAAGCAAATGTGGGATTCATGAAATGGTGTGGCTCCATAGGACTCATGATGTCATCTGTCAAATTCATTTGAACAGTCATGGAGGGAGTCAGACTCACAAAAGTTCTGTCTCATCCATGCGTGAATGTGTTGGCTATGGATCTTTGTGAAAGGGTTTCATATGGTAAACCCTTTAGTTACTTTTGGGGCCATTTGATCTTGGATTATATCTCGAACGGCCGTGGCCATCCACAACTTTTCTCGGGGCATGAATTTCAACACCAATAGTCATAAATACTCTTATTTCTATAGTTTAATATTTTATATTCAATAAAAATGAAAGACAACATTATAGAAGAATTGAGAGTACAAATTCTATAAAAATTGATCAATATTAACTTGTCAATATCTTGTTGAATAAATGGTAACATGAAGTCCCAATAGGTATTATATAAATAAGTACATATCAATTTTCATATTTCTAAAACTTATATAATATAAATATTTTCGATTCAACAAGTGTTGGATTGATGAACACTGATCCATATGGTTCGATCGATTGAATATCCAAGTATATTTTCCATCCATTATCTCTAAAATAATAGGTATTAAGACTTCATTTTATTCTTGAGTCATAAAACCGGAACAAATAATGATTCATCACATTCAAGAAAATCTATTTTCAATGGTATGATGTTTGTTTTCATTCAGTGTAGTCAAATAAAAAATATTCAACTAGTACAATAGAAATATTCATGGAATATTTGAATCTAAAAATGCTGATAAAATGAAAATTAAACCCAAAATATTTAAAGCATGAAACCTTAATGATTCTATATATCTTTTTATATTTTATTTTATCCATTATGTTGTAACTTATTTTAAGAGAACATATTATAACTATAAAGATCTTAATATTAATGTCTTACTATGTAGTATAAATGAATATGTAATGGAAGACGTGGAAAATAGTTTATTTTTTAGAGAACACCTAAACAATGTAATAACTAATTGATTGGATATTGTGATTCAAACATATATGTGAATTACTTTTCCATTATCCCTAAAAACATAAAAACTACTTATCAATATACTATTTGGAATGGCAGTATATTTTTTACATAAATAATTTATATTAAATAAATATTACATTTAATCATTTCTAAGAAAATTGAAGTAATTTAATCTTTTATAAGTTGTGTTTTATTCTAAAAAATGATTCATACTAATTTATTATGAATTATAAAAAGTTTTATTATCATAAAAAATATTTTTATTATAAATATTCAACTATTTATTATTAAATTTCCTTTATTTCTGTTTAACTACAATTATAGAATAATTCATGGTATTTTGATGAATGTAATTCTATAAAAATTAATATTAACTATAGGTATAGAGTGAATGGTGGAAATACATCACATATAAATTAAATTTAGATTTATTTATCATATATAATTATTTATTATTTGTTATTAGTATCTTCTAAATTTTATTTTTTTAATTATTGGAACCTATAACACACATTCATGGTTCAATGAGGCCTGATATGAAGGTGATCCACTTCTAATAATTTTATTGATGTTTATAATTAAAAAACATATTATTAGAATTAACTTTAATTTTTAATACATTGAAAAATCACAATATTTTATTTATAAAATATTTCAAGATTCAAAATAAAACAATAAAAATATTGTTTTTGAAATAATATGTTGTTTAAATTAAATAGTATATCACACTTTCATTTTTAAAGGAGTTATTTAAAATGAGATATCTATTAAAAATGCTTATGTGAAGTTGTATTTTGGTTGTAAAACATCTTGTCTCAATAATAATTTTTCATTGAGTTTTAAGACAAAAAATATTGAATTGAAATATATTTCAATTCTTGGATCTGTCAATTATTCAAGAGATAGAACTATTGTTTTTACCTAAAAATAGACATTTTTCATCACATTCAAGTGGGAATTAATTGTACCACGAGTCAAAACATTAAATTGGATATATATATATATATATATATATTAAAATAAAATACGTTATGAATGATTCATAATATGAGAGATAAAAGAACATTTAAAAATTAATGTGCCAAGATCAGTTAGTATACCAATGAGGGGGGTGAATTAGTGTCACCATTTTTTATAAATTATTACTCTTCAAATTAAAACACTTTAATCAGTTAAAGCTTTGATACACTAAAAAAATATCTCTCATTGTAAGAACCTGGTTCTTATTTTTGAGATACGGGCTTCTTCTTTTTCCTTTTCCTTAAGTGTTCTGAGAAAATATGGAAAATGGGGAAAAATCCTAAATTTTGGAACTACACGCCGTGTACTTTTCTACACACCGTGTACTTTTGGCCGTGTGGGATGGGTACACAGGGCGTATAGCCATGTCGGCAACGAAGGGTGTAGGAACCGACTACACGCCGTGTAGTGGTACCTTACACGCCGTGTAGTCAGTCGGCAGGCTTAAACAGTAAGGCGGTGGAGCAGCCGCTAGCTGGGCGACAGTACACGCCGTGTACTCAGGAGTACATGTCGTGTACTCATGTCGATGGCTGAACAGTGTGGTGGTGCCGCCAGAGGAACAGTTAAATGAAGGAAGTACACGTCGTGTACTCAGAAGTACACGTCGTGTACTTTGTTTTTCTGGCTTAAAATAGGCAGTAGCCTCCTCATTTGGTAGAGGAGGCATTTGATCCATTTTGGATCCAAGGAGGATGGCCGAACCTTTAAAGATCCGTCGGGTGTTTGTCTGGAATCCGATTCGGCTTCGGACGATCTCGTTGGAACCGCATGGGTAAGACCTCTCCTCTCCCGGTATGGTTCTTACCAATTCTTCCCCAAATGGAAGTTATTTGCATTTTAATGGGTTTTGTTCTTCGTTAGATCTACGCCGTTCATGGGCGTTTCTAGAGTCGGCGTTCGGGTATAACGTTCGTTGGCGTATAAGGTAGGTGGCTTGGTGTAAATTTCCAATTGTCGTGCATTTTTGTGTGTTTTCGTGCCACGAACCCATGTTGGGGTGTTGTGTGGCTGATGCTGTTGCTATATTTAATGCCTAGAATTGCATAGGTGATTAAATTCTGATAATAAAATGCTGGTTGGGATCGTTGCTTGGATCTGGAACCACCCCGGGGGTGTGTTTCACTGTTTAGCCATTTGGCCAGGATACCCGAGGGTATGCCTTTAAAGTAGTAATTGTACAATTGCCTTGAGAGGAATTTCTTGTTTACTGCTTTGTTACATGTTGGGCATGGCCTGATTACCTATTTAGCCTGAGGGCGTTATTGCGATTAGCCTGTAGTCACTGTACTATTTAGCCTGTGGGCAGTAGTTATTTCGGCCTAAGGGCAACTTCTTCCATGCCTGTGGGCAGCTGATTCTATGCCTGTGAGCGACACTACCTACGCCTGAGGGAAAACTCTGTTATGCCTAAGGGAAGATTCTTCTGTTGGATACTCGTTACCTGCGGGTAGGAGTTTACGTGTCTGAGGACACTAGTTGTTTACTTATAAATGCACTGTGGTGATTTCTTATATTAAATGGATTAAATGAATATTAAAAATGGAAATATAACTGGTAGTTGTTACTTTTGAGTACTGCTTACTTTATTGCATTTTACCACTGCACACTATTGTTGCATGTTATCACACAGTTGGGAACGGGCCTCTGGTGGGTGCCTACTGAGATATATTTATCACACCCTGTTTGGGTCACGCTTTTTGGCCCAAACAGATTACGTTGCTACAGGTGTAGATAGGGGAAAGAGTCCCTATACAGGTACTTGACTGTTGCTGAGGAGTAGGAGGGCATGGGACCGAGCCTAGGTTCGCGATGCCACTTCCAGCTGTTTTGCTTGTTTGCTGTACTCTGTATTTTGTTGTACTGTATTGATGTATAACATGTTCTGGCTATTTTCTTAGAACTTGAAACATGTAGCATCATCATTTATATACTGTTGGTTATATCCACTACTGTAGTTTATTTCAATTGTGTATATTTAATGCTTCCGTTGTCGTTGTATGTTTATTTTGTATTCCGCTGCGCTACACTTTGACAAATGAGGGCATAGTTTCCCCACTATCAGACCTGGGCCCTCGCCGCTAGTCGGCAGCCTCTGGCGTTTGGGGAAATGCGCTTGAGGTCACGTGGTGAACCGGGCTCGGGGCACCCGTTGCGTGGCACCCGGGTACGGGACATTACAAAGTGGTATTAGAGGGGTTCTTTTCTTTGACTTACTATTTGGAGCCGTAGTCAGGGATAGGACAGAATGGTAGTTGGTAATAAGTTGTGCCCGGTCGTAGCTAACCCGTGTACAGGGAAAAGCCAGTCTACCTCATATTTTGCAATTCTTTTGACTTTTCAAATTTTACAGTTGATTTGATTTCACTGTTGGTTGACGCACTTTGAGATTGTGTTGTTTATAATTTATCTATGGGTTCTATTTAGTTGCAACCCAATGAGATGAGGGTATGTCGTCTCATGCATCATATAGGCACATGCTAGAAATCACATGCCATGCATAGTTTCCATGCCATGTAGGTGCATTAGAAATTACATGTTGTTGTGATAGTTGTTGTGCTAATAAAGCATGCTGTTGTGATAGCTGCTCTGATAAAATACATGCTATTTGATAGGGTAATTTTATGTGAGCCTGTTTATAGAATGGACGCCAAAATTTGATTTTTGGGGAGTATGGGCCCCCATTGACTGTTTATTGGTTATAACACATATGAGATGTCAAACTTTGATTCATGGGGAGTATGAGCCCCCACGGGTCGGAATTTGACTGTTAGGTGTTCTTTTTCGGTATTTTCTGGGTTCCGGGGAAGTTTCTGAGGCATACTGTCCGGAAACCCAGTATACACGCCATGTAGTATTTTTATACATGCCGTGTATGTTCTTCTGTTCAGGAAGAAAAATAAATTTTTTGAGTACACGCCATGTACCTAGAGTACACACCGTGTAGTCTCTTCCCGTGTCACAAACCGTGTGGGCGGCGACACGGGGTAGGGAAAGGCTTGGGAAAAACACATTTTGTACTGAATGTGCACGCCGTGTAGTGTTGACCCAGAGTCCGTCCGTGTAACTAACAACACGGGTCGGTGAACTCCTTGACAGAACACGCCATGTCAATGATGTACACGCCGTGTAGTGTGACCTGGGGACTCGGCCGTGTAACGAACAACACGGGCCAGTGTCACCTATCCCTGAACACGCTGTGTACCTGTGGGACACGCCGTGTAGTCTTGTCCAAGGACAGACCGTGTGGTGTTATCCGGGTGGCTGGGAAACGAGGTGTTGTACACGCCGTGTACGGGTGTAACACGCCATGTACGGGTGTAACATGCCGTGTAGTGTCAATCCGAGTAGTCGGCCGTGTCACAAATGACACAGGAAGTTGGAAAATAACATCGTACACGCCGTGTAGATATTATACATGTCGTGTAGTTTTTTTGTTCAACGGAATCTGTGTGGCTTAGCCATGTAGAAGGACCTAGGAAGGGGAAGACAAGTCAAGTACACGCCGTGTAGTCATTGTACACGCCGTGTAGTCTTGTTTTACAAATTTTGGAATGCCTTATTCCTCTTGTTTCCTTTGTGGTTCCTTCGCTTTTCAGTCATAATGATCTTGAATCTGAGGCGTGCTTTTGACCTTGTAGTGTCATGCCGCCTAGACGACCGCGAGTTATTCGCCAGGAGAGCGGCGACGATTATACTCCAGAGATGGTGGGCCATGGGCTACCAGTTGATCCTCTAGCAGATCCAGATGTGGCGCCAGCTGCTATACCGGAAACAGGTGCGGAGGCGCAGTTCCGTGAGGGCTTTATGCGGTTCATGCAGACCTTTCAGGGAGCACCGCATGCTGCTACATCTATGGCTGAGCTGACACGTATCTTTCAACAGCAGCATCCACCTACGTTTTTAGGGGATGGCGGACCACAGGCTGTGGAGTCCTGGCTAGGATCGATGCAGACTATTTTCGAGCATCTTGAGATGCCTGCAGGGTGGAGGGTCAAGCTCGCGACTTACATGCTGCGTGATTCTTCCAAGAGGTGGTGGGATGTTAACACCCAGTCAGAGCATCACAGAGACATGGCATGGGAAGATTTTCAGGCAGTCTTCTATGACTTCTTCTTTCCTGAGACACTGAGGGAAGATAGAGCTTGAGATTTCAGGAATATGCAGCAGGGTTCTATGTCAGTGATGGACTATTCTGCTCGTTTTATGGAGCTTCAGTTTTTTGCACCCGTGCTGGTGGGTGATGAGACATTGAGAGCTAGACGTTTTGAGGATGGTCTTAGGTATGACATCGGGGCGCTGGTAAATGTTTTCAGGTTGCCTACTATACATGCGATTGTGAACCAGGAATTGATTATAGAGAGGAACCTGCGGGAATTGAGTGGTGTGGGCCAGGGCGGTTCAGCACCAGGCACTGGTACTATTTCTGTTGGCAAGAGGAAGAGACAGATGGACTTCTCTTGGGGCGGCAGTACCAGTCATAAGAATGCTTCATGTGGCCAGGTTATGTGCTACCAGTGTGGTAGAGAGGGGCACAAGAGGCCGCAGTGTCCACGAGACCTAGTGGTGTGCCAATCTTGCGGCAAGATGGGTCATCTTCAGAGCTTTTGCAGGGAATTTCCACTAGTGGCTAGTGAGAGGGGTTCTGTGCAGACTTTGCGTGCGGGAGAAGGACCAGTGGCTTCTTACCAGTCAGGGAACTGGAATGCGTCAGGGCGTGCAGGTAGAGATGGTGGTCGTGGACGTGGTAGCCAAATGCCAGGATCTCAGAGGCAACAGGGCGGGACAACTTAGGGTATCCAGGATGTGTCGCAGGGCCATGGCACTGGGTAGGCATATGTAGTGCATCAGACCCAGCAGGAGCAGGATCCCGGACCTTCTACAGTCAGAGGTACTATTCTAGTAGCTTCTGTCCTATCTTCAGTGCCTTTTGATACGGGTGTTACACATAGTTTCATATCTGTACCCATTGTGGAGAGCCTTGGGCTCGGTGTTTCTTCTTCTTTTGATATCATGACACTAGACACTTTGTTGGGGACTAGGACAGCTGGTGTGCGTCAGTGTAAGGAGTTCCCCCTTGATGTTGGAGGGTTTCACTTCCTTTGGGACCTCTATGTCTTGGAGATGATGAGCTATGATGTCATTCTTGGGATGGACTGGTTGGTTCCCTTTTGAGCCTTTGTAGACTGCTATCGTCGCAGGGTGAGTTTCATGTCACCAGAGGGCAGAGAGTTTCTATACAAGGGTGAATGGGATGTTCAGGTGAGTCGAGCTGGACCAGAGCATCATGGGCGAGGTGGAGTCACAACCCAGATAGCGAGCTTATATCTAGATGATCAGGGGACTTGTCTGACAGATTTCCTTCCAGTTGTTGATTGTTTCAGGGATGTCTTCCTGGATGACTTTTCAGGTCTACCTCCGGTGCGTGAGGTGGATTTCTCTATCGAGCTTGTTCCAAGAGCAACATCGGTGTCCATTCCTCCTTATAGGATGACCACGCCTGAGTTGCAGGAGCTCAAGAGGCAGTTAGAGGAGTTACAGGCAAAGGGCTTTATCCGACCCAGTACTTCTCCTTGGGGTTCTCCAGTCCTTTTTGCGAAGAAGGCGGATGGTACCCTTAGACTTTGCGTGGATTATTGGAAGATGAACCATTTGACAGTTAAGAACTGATATCCCTTTCCAAGGATAGATGATATATTTGATCATCTTCATGGAGCACGAGTGTTCTCGAATATTGAATTGAGATTCAGATATCATCAGCTGCGCGTGAGAACATCAGATATACCGCTTACAGCTTTTCGGAGAAGATATGGTCTGTACAAGTACTTGGTTATGACGTTCAGACTCACGAACGTGCCCGCAGTTTTCATGGATCTAATGAATTGTGTGTTCCATCCGTATCTTGATTCTTTTGTGTTAGTATTCGTGGACGACATCTTGGTGTACTCTCACACTCGACATGACCATGCCACCCATCTTGAGATCGTATTGAGTACACTGAGAGAGCATCGGATATATGTTAAGCTCTCGAAGTGCCACTTTTGGATGGACCAGATTCACTTCCTGGGTCATATCATCTCAGAGGCAGGAGTTGCAGTAGACCCAGAGAAGGTGAGAGCAGTAGTTTCCTGGGAGCATCCTAAGAACGTGTTTGAGATATGGAGTTTCTTAGGGCTGGCTGGTTACTACATATGCTTCATACAAGACTTCTCCCGCTTAGCAGCACCGTCAATAGGTCTGACTAAGAAGGGTGTGAAGTTCATTTGGTCAGAAGCTTGCGAGACAACTTTTCAGGACCTGAAGGGAAGTTTGACATCAGCATCGATCCTGATACTCCCAGAGCAGGGGAAGAGCTATACAGTTTACTGTGATGCATCATGGATTGTTCTGGGAGCCGTTTTGATATAGGGCGACCAAGTTGTTGTGTACGGGTCTCGGCAGTTGAGGCCACATGAGAGGAATTACCCGACGCATGTTCTCGAGTTGGCTGCAGTTGTGTATGCGTTGCGCTGTTGGAGACATTATCTATTGGGAGAGCATTTTGTGGTTTTCACCGACCACAAAAGACTCAAGTATATATTTACTCAGCGTGACCTGAATCTGAGGCATAGAAGGTGGGTTGAGTGCCTACAGTCCTTCGATTTTGATCTTTTCTACACACCTGGTAAAGGTAATGCAATAGCTGATGCACTGAGCAGGAAGACTCAAATGCAGACAGTGCAGGAGGCCAGTGGTGAGTGGGAGCTTATGGCTTTGTTCTCTAAGATGCATCTGGAGGTGCATGACAGTCATGGGTAGACTTATCTTTCTTCTTTAGCTGTAACTTCTACCCTCCTGGACAGAGTGAGTATGAGACAGCTATCGGATTCAGAAGGCCTAGTTCTACGGGAGTCGGTGACAAGTGAGAACCCTCCTCCCAGTTGGACGATAGGCGATGATGAGGTTTTGCGTTTCCATGTACGAGTATGGGTTCCAGGGGATATACGCGAGGATCTGATGTGGGAGTTTCATGCTTCAGTTTGGGAAGTTCATCCCTGGGTTACCAAGATGTATCGTGACTTGAGATGTCAGTACTGGTGGCCGAGTATGAAGAGAGAGATAACTAGTTTTGTTACGAGATGTTCCACCTGTCAGCAGGTGAAGGCAGAGCACCAGAGGCCAGCTGGGCTGTTACAACAGTTACCCATTCCAGAGTGGAAATGGGATGATGTCACGATGGATTTCGTGACGGGATTGCTGAGGTCACCTCGAGTCAATGACGTCGTGTGGGTTGTTGTGGACAGGCTCACGAAGGTATCTCACTTTTTGCCGATCAAGGAGACCTTCGGTGTAGATGAGCTCAGAAGGCTGTATATCCGAGAGATCGTACGTCTTCATGGGGTCCCTTGTTCTATCATTTCTGATAGGGACGCCCGCTTTATGTCTCGTTTCTGGAAGAGTTTTCAGAGGGCGCTGGGTACACAGGTGCTTCAGAGCACAGCATACCACCCTCAGACCGATGGCCAGTCAGAGCGTACGATACAGGTGCTTGAGGACATATTGCGTGCATGTGTCCTAGACTTTGGGGGATCTTGGGAGAAGCATATACCCTTAGTCGAGTTTGCCTATAACAATAGTTTTTAGGAAACTATTGAGATTGCACCATACGAGGCTTTATATGGTAGGCCATGTCGATCACCTTTGTGCTGGTTAGAGGCAGGTGAGGTAGTTTTAATGGGGCCACAGCTCGTGCAGGAGACATCTGAGAAGGTCCAGTTGATTTGAAAGTGGATGGCTACCGTGCAGTCTTGTCAGAAGTCTTATGCTGATCACCGCAGAAGACCTTTGGAGTTCGTGGTTGGAGATCAGGTTTTTCCACGTGTTTCGCCGAGGCTGGGACACAAGCAAATTAGGAGACAGGGTAAGCTTTCACCGAGGTATGTGGGGCCATTTGAGATTCTAGAGAGAGTCAGGCTGGTTGCCTATCGGTTGCAGTTACCGCAGTGGTACCGAGCCATGCACGATGTCTTCCATGTGTCTCAGTTGCGTCGCTATCATTCAGACCCGTCTCACATCTTTCAGCCTGTGGAGGTTGAGCTGGAGGCCGATGCGTCCTTTGAGGAGCATCTAATTCGTATCGTTGACAGGAGCACTAAGGTTCTATGAGGTCAGTCAGTTCCTCTCGTACGGGTGCTATGGAAGCATGACTGAGTGCAGGACGAGACCTGGGAGCGGGAGGCCGACGTACGTGCTCAATGGCCAGAGCTGTTCTGAGCTTTATCTTCACCACCTTGGGAAGGGCAATTCGGGGACAAATTGCTATAAGGGGGGAAGTTTGTAAGAACCCAGTTCTTATTTTTGAGGTACGGGCTTCTTCTTTTTCCTTTTCCTTAAGCGTTTTGAGAAAATATGGAAAATGGGGAAAAATCCTAAATTTTGGAACTACACATCGTGTACTTTTCCACACGCCATGTACTTTTGGCCATGTGGGATGGGTACACGAGGCGTGTAGCCATGTCGGTGACGAAGGGTGTAGGAACCGACTACATGCCGTGTAGTGGTACCTTACACGCCGTGTAGTCAGTCAGAAGGGTTAAATAGTAAGGCGATGGAGCAGCCGCCAGCTGGGCGATAGTACACGCCGTGTACTCAGGAGTACATGCCGTCTACTCATGTCGATGGCTGAACAATGTGGCGGTGCCTCCATAGTAATAGTTAAATGAAGGAAGTACACACCGTGTACTTAGAAGTACATGCCGTGTACTTTGTTTTTTCGTCTTAAAACAGGCAGTAGCCTCCTCATTTGGCAGAGGAGGCATTTGAGCCATTTTGGATCCAAGGAGGATGACCTAACCTTTGAAGATCCACCAGGTGTTTGTCTGGAATCCGATTCGGTTTCAGACGATCTCGTTGGAACCACACGGGTAAGCCCTCTCCTCTCCTGGTATGGTTCTTACCAATTCTTCCCCTAACAGAAGTTATTTACGTTTGAATGGGTTTTGTTCTTCATTAGATCTACGTTGTTCTTGGGCGTTTCTGGAGTCGGAGTTCAGGTATAACGTTCGTTGGCGTATAAGGTAGGTGGCTTGGTGTAAATTTCCAACTGTCATGCGTTTTTGTGCATTTTCATGCCGCGAACCCATGTTGGGGTGTCGTGTGGCTGAGGCCGTTGCTATATTTAATTCCTAGAATTGCATAGGTGATTAAATTGTGATAATAAAATTCTGGTTGGGATTTTTGCTTGGATCCGAAACCACCCCGGGGGTGTGTTTCACTGTTTTTCCGTTTGGCCAGGATACCCGAGGGTATGCCTTTAAAGTAGTAATTGTAGAATTTCCTCGAGAGGAATTGATTTTTTACTGCTTTGTTACATGTTGGGCATGTCCTGGTTACCTGTTTAGCCTGAAGGTGTTGTTGTGATTAGCATGTGGGCACTGTACTATTTAGCCTGTGGGAAGTAGTTATTTCGGCCTGAGGGAAACTTCTTCCATGCCTGTGGGCAGCTGATTCTATGCTTGTGGGCGACACTACCTACGCCTGAGGGAAAACTCTGTTATGCCTGAGGGCAGATTCATGTGTTGGATACTCGTTACCCGAGGGTAGGAGTTTACGTGTCTGAGGACACTAGTTGTTTACTTAGAAATGCACTGTGGTGATTTCTTATATTAAATGGATTAAGTGAATATTAAAAATGGAAATATAATTTGTAGTTGTTACTTTTGAGTACTTCTTACTTTATTGCATTTTACCACTGCACACTATTGTTTCATGTTAGCATAGAGTTGGGCACGGGCCTTTGGTGGGTGCCTACTGAGATATATTTCTCACACCCTGTTTGGGTCACGCTTTTCGGGCCAAACAGATTACGTTGCTGCATGTGTAAATAGGGGCAAGAGTCCCTATACAGGTACTTGACTGTTGTTGAGGAGTAGGAGGGCATGGGACCGAGCCTAGGCTCGCGATGCCGCTGCCAGCTGTTTTTCTTGTTTGATGTACTCTGTATTTTGTTGAACTGTATTGATGTATAACATGTTCTGGCTGTTTTCTTAGAACATGAAACATGTAGCATCATCATTTATATACTGTTGGTTATATCCACTACTATAGTTTATTTCAGTTGTGTATGTTTACTGCTTCTGCTGTCATTGTATGTTTATTTTGTATTCCGCTGCGCTACACTTTGACAAATGAGGGCATAGTTTCCCCACTATCAGACCTGGGCCCTCGCTGCTAGTCAGCAGCCTCTGGCATTTGGGGAAATGCGCTTGAGGTCACGTGGAGAATCGGGGTCGGGGCACCCATTGCGTGGCACCCGGGTCTGGGACGTTACACTCATGCCTCATATGGAAAAGTTTAAATGAATGCAAAAAAATCGAGGATTTACATTGTTAATCATCAATATAAAATCCTACTCCTTTTTAGGTTTATGTCTAGTTCTGCAATATAGATTATCACTATCATAACAGTTATTATAAGATAGTTTATGTTCACATCCTTGTCTCTTATTAAGATGTCTATGGCTCATAAAATGTATTGGGATATTTCATCCTTAGACCAATACAATAACATAAACAATATTGGATGTTGTTAATAATGATACCACTAGTATCCAAACTTATTCCAATACTCTATTGTGAACAAGATGTTTAGTTCACCTCCAAATACTAGGACATCAATAATAATATCTTCTTCTTAAAGGTATTCAACATCCAGGACAATATCATTACAACAACTCTAGGATGCTCTTATTCAATAGTTATTGAATAATCATCTCATGCATGAGAGAAAGTATTCAAGGGATGATTTATTCCTTCTCACTAGTAATCACTTTAATGAAGAGGTGTAAAACCCATGCTTTAATCATAGTAATTAAGTATTTTATTCTAAAGAAACTATATCACAATAAACATAACTTTATTCAAGAATATAGTTTAAAGAAAATTTTCTGAATTTTATAATTTTAATTAGATGAAATTAATTTCATTTTTAAATTAAAAATGTTAAAATTCTATATGGGTATTTTATTGATATTTTTTATAAATACTTTATTTTTTGGTGATTAGTGAAAAATACTGATTTTACAAATAATGTCATGTTTATGATATTATCATTATATAATAATTGCATAAAATTTCATGATAACTTTTTTCTAGGAAAAATTTATATATAAGAAGTAATATAATACATTTAAAAATTTAATTTGGAACTTATAAATATATGTTTTAAATTTTGAACATGTAAGTAAGGTGTTATCATTATAAGAAGGTAATTTTTGTTCTTTTATTTAATTAAGTAATTACAGGGTTACATTCAGTTTTAGATTTATTTAAAAGTAAGAAAAATATTTACATTACTATAAATAATTAAATCAATTTCCTTTGATTCAACATTACTGTAACACCTCAAGATTTTGGAATATATATTTTTTCTTTAAATTGTAATTGTTCGATAGTATGCTTCACATAAAACCCCGAGTCTAAATAAACAATGATATATTAACTATTCATAAAATATTCATTGAAATATATGGTATGAATAGTAATAAACACATTATGAAAATTTTTTATAATGGTTTTAAATAATGCAACTATACTGATAAATGTATAATAAATAGGTACTCAATTTTCATTAATGTCATTATACACTACAAAAATATATTTTCTTCAAAAAGTGATTTTATTTCATTTTATACATAAACATTAAAATTAATTTCTACCATTTTTAGAAATATTATTTTATTTAATTACTATAATTTTTTAAATCATCATTTCAATATTATATTAGGGAGAATTTTTACGATTTTTCTGAAAAATATTTATTTTCCAGTGAATAGTGAAAAATATCATTTATTATAAATATATCATTTATTTTCAAGTATAATTAATATTATGTTATGAATTTCAACTTAAAGTAACATAAGTGTCCATTAATTATAAATAATATAATTAATTAACTACGAATCATCACTATTATTTTTTTTTTATAAGTTAATTTTTTTGTGATTAAAAACACATTTTTCTAAAAAAACAAATTTATGTGTGCAATGTGTTCTTACCTTAATAAATTAAATTAATAAAATTTATTGATGGTTTTAATTAAATTTATAGATTATATATTCAATAATATATTTTAACATTCATTATACGGTCTTCACAAAGAAATTAATGGAATTAAATTATATTTTACTCTTGAAAATGTATTTCTCTAAAATTGGTTTCCCTTGTACTTTATACACTTATTAAAAATTAAATTCTTACATTTATAGAAATTTAATCTATTTAAATGGATTAAATATTTTTAATAATCATAATAAATATAATTCAACATGTTCAAAATACTTTTTGGTCATAGTTAATAGTAAAAACATTAAAATTTTGTGACAATAGTTAAAGATAAAACAGATTTTCCATGAGGTTTAACCAAGAGATAAGCGTATTATTTCCTCCCAAACATATCAAAAAACTATTTGCGGATATTTAAACCTTATATTATCATAAAATAAAATCCATATCCATTTTTATCAACTTTCCCTTCAAACTGACCTTATATAGTTGAGATCTTTTAAGAAATTGCATGTGTGTCCATCTACTAACTTATAAAATGGAACCTATCCACCTCCCTTATTCACACAATTTTATCCTTATATCATGTCTAATTATTAATCCAAAACATTAATATGTTCTATAACTTCATAATATATTATATTTTCTTCACATAATACCAATCCTTCAAGGCTTAAGGTGTAAGCCATTTGGGGTCTCTTAAAGAAGGCATATAAATCTTAACCAAGAACTTTAAATTTTATTTCTTCTTAAACCTTATCTAAGATTATAGTATCTATAAAAAATGATTACTATAATATTATAAAAATAATAATATATTATTATTTTTTATTTCATAACCAATTTCCACCCCCTCTCCATAAAATGGTAAATAAAAGTATTGCTCAAGCGTACGTGTGGACTATCACTTCCACGTAGCGATACAATTTATTTTCCATCACCATTATTCATGGTTGGTCATAATGATAAATTTAGTGTTAATATATGATATTTATAACAAAATTATTCTTTTTCTATTATAATATCTTATCTACCTTCTTACCATATGATCCATTGGTAAATGATAACATCGCTCATGCGTACATGTGGATTATCATCTCCACAAAGAGATGTGATTTATTTATCACCCCTTATTTACATTGATTAAAATAAGGATATATTTAATGAAAATATATGATATTTATGATATTATAATGATAATATAAATATAAATTTTTATTTACCATTTTTTCATTCCATCCATCGAAAAATGGAAGCATCACTCATGTGTACGTATGAATTATCGCCGCCATGAAGTGATGCAATTCATTTTCCATAACCACATAATAAGAATGGTTATTAATATATATATATATATATAATTAATATATATTATATATTTATCATGATTAAAATTATATATATGGATGATCCATGATCAATTTTCAAGGAAAATAACTGTCGAACTAAAACATACATGAGAAAACAAAGTAATTAACACCTGAAATGATGATTTTAATAGAGAATTGTAAATAAAATTGTATATAAATGATATAATTGGATCATATATGATATTATATGCATGAAATAGATTATATTATACAATTATAATAGATAGAAGTTTATTATACAATAGTTTAGGTCCCTTGCGAATCAAGTCGGAAATAAGGTAAGGATTTCTTTATCTCATTTTCAAATTCATGAGACATGTTTAATATTTAGAACCATAATTTATTTTATGTGGTGTTATTACTTAATAATGAATTTATTTTGAAATATTAATGAAATTAATTTGGTATTAAGATCCATATCATTTTCTTTATATTCATGGCCTTAGAGAGGAAAATGTCACTTTTGGAAACACATGTTATATTTTAATAATGTTGTGACACTATTCCAAGGTCAATGGCTCCAAAGATTCAAAATAATGGAGTGTAGGGTGTATTTGGTTAAATAAATATTCAAAAAAGGAATTACACACACGTTTAAATCTTTTTATAGGTTTTTTATCATTAAGTTTTTACATTTTATTCTTTTACTATTATACTTGGTAAATAGTTTTTAACTAAGTGGTTTTATGTTTTATTAAAAATATAATAAACCACATAACAAAATTTGGGTGTAATAGAAATTTATTTACCTCTATTAAATCCAATTCAATTTATAAATAGTTTAAAATTATCTTTTAAATTAAAACATATAATTTGTAGAACAAGTGTTTTAGTTGAAAAAATGGCATTTTAACCACTATGGATTATAAATCTTATTTATTATTAATTACCAAATGAATGAGTTTTAACATATTTATTTAATTGTTTATAAATAATATTATATATATTATTTAAAGGATAAAAATTTAATTTATTTGATATAAATTCCTTAATATTAGTAAAAAACGGTTTTTATATAATTGTTTCACCATTATCATGTTAATTAGAATTAATCCTGAAAATATAAATTTTATACCCAAAAATGAAATTATATACATTAAATAATATAAAAATTATTTTCTAAAATATAGTAATAATTTTATTAAATTAAAATTCTATTTTTAGGGAAGTTAATGTTAACATTAGTGCGTGTAACGCGTAAAAATCTATTTTTAAGAGAATTGCATTTTTAAGGATAAAGTTTTTGTATAGAAACAAATTTTCAATATTATTGATTATAATGATTTTAATAAGTTAATATTTTTTTAAATAAGAGTTATTTGTAATTAAAATAAATCCAAAATCTAATTTCCCCATGTATAAATTTAATTAAATAAACAAAAAAAATTATTTTCATAAAATATCACTTGATTTTCTAAAATGATAATAATCCCATGAAGAGATGTTATTGACCGATTTATCTCCAACTTATTTACAATTATTAATTTTTAGTTATGAATTTCCTTGTATTATTGGGATTTCATTTACACTTGTTTCCTAGATAATTATATTTGTTGGCATTTTTTTTACCACGATTGATTGTGATCACTTGTTAGTGTTTGTCAAGCCCATAAAACACATTCTGATTACATGAGTGATATTAATATAGATTTTATCCGTGTTTAATTATGATCAAATTTTTTGTATATAATTATATTTACTCATGCTGATATATTATGACTATATATGTTTTTTCCCTGTATATGTGTTACCATGCCTTGTTGGTTGTTAGTGCTATTTGAGACAGCTAGACCGTCGTGATATATTCATCCCCTAGTGGGTCAGAACGCTTGATTGCGATGATAGTGATGATGGACTTGAGCATTGGGAGAAGTTATGACGTATCCATGGCATCATTTTGATGGTGTGATCGAGGTAGACTTGATTTTACAAGTTACATTCACCACATGATATATCGGTCGATGTGAGTAATAGTTATTCTCGTCTAGAGAATCTGGGTGACATGGTCCTCTTGAGGGATATATGATGGTGGGTATCACCTCAATAAAACCATGAGGAGACCATATAAGGGCTATATTTATCTTCTGACTTATTCAGTCATCCTTCAGAATGGAGATGAAGTAGGTGCGATGGGGGGTTGTGGAAGATTTTTTAGCACACTATCGTTCAGTTTTGGATTTTATGTTTACATGCTTCCTATATTTATTATTATTATGTAGTACACTTAAATACTTGATCACATCGGGTTAAGGACACATTGTTTGTGTCATACTGAGTCTTTTACTCACACCCTACTCAGGAATTTCGATGAAATTAAAGATTTCATAAGAGACTCGGTGAAGGGAAATGGCACTGTAGTAGATAGATGAGAAGGTGGAACATGGAGCTGAAGAAAATTTAGATAGACACTGGTGGATCCCAAATTTATTTTATTTATCATCTATTTTATTTATTTGGGAAAGGCTTTCCACATTGTGAGCTACTTTTATTTGGATGACATGTATGCCATTTATTTTTTCATGACTAATCTAATATTTTTTTATCATATTGTCATTATTTATTATTGGTCTTATGACCTGATAATGAGGGTATATCATTCCCTATGATGGATATAGACCCTCACTTCTAGTCGGAAACCTCTTGTATATAGGGAGGTGCACATGAGGTCATGTGGTATTCCAACTTGAACCTGGTGGCTTGGGTCAAGATATTTTAGAAAAAAATTCAAAAAATTATCCTAATATAATTTTGATATGATAAATTAAAAAATAAGGATTATTTTATCTAATTTAAATTCTAAAATTCTAAAATTTATCTTTTAATAGGAAATGAAAAATATAAAGAAAATGTATTTTATTGAAAACACCATTTTTCAACGTTAACTAATATTTACCGTTTATATTCTATAGATAATGATTGTTAATCGAATACCATATTAGTTTTATTAATAATTTTATTCTAATATTTTATAGCTCGTTTACTCTGAGTTTTGTGTGAAATAAAATTTGTCAAATACATTGAATTATTTAAAATTAATTATAATTTAGGGGTGTTGAATTTTTTATTATTGAAGTTGAAAGGTTTTTTTCAACTATAGTTGTAGAAGTAAAGGGTTTCTACGGATTTATTAACCTTAATTTAGAAAAGAAGAAAACATCAGTAAAACTATAGGAAGTTCAATTTTTGTGGATTTTTTTGATATATTTCTATAAAAAAATAACCCATTATGAAAAATAGCATCACAAAAAATATTATTTTCAATGGACCGTCAGAATTAACCTAGAGATGGTATTATTTGAAAGACATTTTTTATCCATTGTAACAAATATCACCTTGTATGTTTTTTCAATAGAATGAAAATTCTCTTGCAAAAAATATTCTATATAATTATTTATGTTAGAATTTTATTCCATCTCAAATAATTAAAAATTAAATAAAAATGAGATATATATTAAACAATAAAAACAAAACAAAAAATTTACTATAAATTTTTTGATGTTATATTACATAAAAAAGGTTCACATAAAAATATGAAATAATAATTTCACTAAGAGTGTGGGGGATTATATTCAACTATATAAGTGAACTACATCGCAAAACCATGTCCAAGATGATGCATATACTCTACCATATCCTCACGTCACAACTCCTATGGTAAATTATTCTCTTCATATTGTTATCATTACTCTTATTTCACTTCAGTCAATCTCTGTCAAACCTTATCCTGAGATTTCAATCTCTCTACATACTCTATAGTTGACAATGAAAATTATTACGATGATGCTCCCTTTGAGCTATATAATTCCATCACTTTAGTGTTATAGTAACTAATTTGTGTTGTCCATGAACCCAAACCAACACCTATAATTTCTAAAACCCACTCAGTATTACCCTCATCCACGAAACCTCGTTATAACATGACTTGCATGGTCCCTCAACCTCACAGTCTCACATGGCCTGAATCTCACACATGAGGGAATACATTATCTCATAATTCTCTTATAATTGTATAAATATAAATTAATAATATAATAAAAATATTCTTTCAAATTAAAAAACCAGTAAAAAATACTGACCATAATAAGTCTCTGACTATCATCAATAATATGTCCAGTACTACTATCAATGTACATCATCTTTCACACAAAAAACACTATAATTGTTTTTTAGAAAGTTGGGGTCAAAGTCCCTTTATTAAATAAAAAATAAAGGAAGTATGAGGTCAAACATAATGATAGGCCCAAAATCATATCCAAAATGAAAAAAACTTCAGCTACAGAAAAAATAATCAAATACCAAATTGTTCTTTATTTATACCTAGTATCGAACACTCATGTTGTTCCGAGCACCAAAAACAATTAAACCATGCCTATAAACACAACCACAAGTATGTCAACCCCTCTTCCAATTCCTAACCCATTTCCATGGAACCACTTCATCATCAACTATCTTATCGTCAAATAAATCTCTCCAAACTTTTTCATTAGGTACATCTTCTCTTTTTTCCCATGGCCCTCACTATTATTAGATACAGGAAGATAAAAAAAGTTGTGTATGAGTATCTAACCACTTACCACTATGTGTGGGAACATACTTGAATTTACAGGTTGGCCACTGACACTTGTAGTACACTCTTGCTCCCCACTCAAAAAAAGTTATGGTGACATGGTAGAATCAGGTAAATTCCTCTTTAAATAATTAGTTGAATTGAAATGTAAACATTTATTTACTCGGATTTTAGTATCTTCCAATATAAATTACACTATATGAATTTTACAATGTCTCGTAACCCTTGCATGATCACGGAAATTCATCTTCTCAGTAGCCAGACTTTCTAGATGTATCTACTTTTGTTTATAAGTTTCTTACTCCCTACTCTTTTTAGGTCAGTCATATAAGACAGGTGTACCCATAACCAAAGTGATGGGGGAATAATAAATGCTAGATTTATCTGGAAGGTTAACCTTATACTCCTTTATGATTGAATCAACATGTACCATGGATGAATGATCTATGGAAGCCTTATGTATTTTATTAGATGTGGTGACAAAAAAGCTACTCTCTCATATGAATCATATCTTCATCAAATTTCCTAGTGAAATTAATAGAATACTTATCATTTTTATGTTTCACATCTTTATCCACATTTTTCATGGATCCTTCTTCTTTCTTCTCCCTCCTAGAGAAATAATTCATTGAAATTATTTTATCTATTATAGGGAATGGGCCCCTCATGGATTTAAATTTAAATTGTACCTCACCATCCACCTTATTCTGGACATTGTGAGGCGTATAAGAGACCATATTTTGATATTTAATCAACTATTGATCAAGATTATTTTGAAAAAAAACTTCAAATTCAGAGATCCCATCCATTTCCACATCATTTTTCCATATCTATAACCATAGGAAGAGGTTCCAACTCATCATCAATTGTTTCAATCGATGAAATGTCTGTATTTACTAGAAATACACCTATATATGTCTATCTCCTTCCAATTTTAATTTATTCAGAGTGAATCCCTATAGAAATATAGTTATGATTCATTATATCAGTGAAAACATAATAAAATTGACCACCTTTAAGACCATCGGCATTAGTACACTTTTATCCAGATGATTTACCTCTAACAGAATTATCTTCTTGATAAGAGGAAATAAAAGCAAGAAAAACATTCTTCCCAAATGAATTTGGTTTCTATGCACTCCCAAAGGATGTCTGGGTATTCTAAAAGGCTTCAACATTCTTTTATTTCCTTCAACATTCCTTCTCTATAAGAAATTTCATGAATTATTCATCATGATTCAATTATCTAATTAAATTGACCTTGGATTTTCCAACTACATTAAAAAATTAAAAAAATAATGGATTCCACTAATACTCTATTTGAAAATTAATATTATCATTGTGCATATATGGGATAACATTTTCAATTAGCGTATTTCCTAAATCCACCACTACCAAGATCCTGGCATAGTGTCCATACTTGGATAACTTAGTCTACATATCCATGTGAATGAGGACTCCTACAATGTTTGTAATATCATATAGGATTTTTGAATGATATAGGATCCAGGACACTCTATATATCATTATATAATAATGAGAAGAAGAATTTATTTCTATAATGGGATCAATATTCATCAACCATTTATGAATATGGACGAATTGTGACTTTATATATAGTTATCTAAAGGACAATGTCTTCTGGAATAACTAATTATACAGAAATACAATATGGAAGAATCCTTTCCCAATTAAAATACATTTTCAATCATAAAAACCCCATATTAAAGAAACATGGACTACCAGTTCCTCCAAGTGATAGGGTTTAGCTCCTTTAAAAAGGAAAAATCGAGCAATAAGGGAGGACTTTCACTGCTCCAGCCTTTTAGACATTCCATTAGGGTTCACTGCAACATGTGTCCTTTCTTAATGATCCCCCCCTTAGCCAAATCTATGAATAAGACAAGTGTTAAGAATATTTAACCCTAACTTTCCGATTGGTATCTTCTGTAGAGTCTTGATTAGACTTATATTGGTGAAACATACCTTTTAAAACTAGAGCTATATCTTCATCATTTAGTTTTTTCAGAATATTTTTATTTACTTCCTCTTCCAATGAAATACCATCCTGAAACACCACATTAACACCCTAAAAAATAACATGAAGATTTATTAGGTTGGTAAATCTCATAATATCCACTTAGAGGTAGAATATAAATTCCAAAAAAATTCATATTATCCATGTTCAAATAAAATCCCTAATCTCTATGTGGGTCACCATGGTGAAGAACCCAACCCTGCATCATCCTCTCACAAACTCTTAAAAGGTTAGATAAACAGAAGGATGCATAAATTAATCACATAAATTAAGTATTAAAAATATCATTATATATTTATTAAATAATATATTAATAAAAAATGTTAATGATGTATGTTAAATTTATGAATGCCAACATTGTTTCTAAAATCCAATATCCCCAAATTTTTCCACCATAATCGAACCTCCTCTTTAAATTATCTCATATCTTGTACATGAACAATCCCTCTCAATACTGAGTGGAGAAATAATCTAGTTTATGAGGTGTATAATACTCATAAAATATAGTCAGAGATTCTATTTGAATTGCTATCCCCTGAAGGCTATGTAAAAAAGCAACAAAAATAATTCCTGATGCAAGCCTCCCATGTGTCCTATATAGGGTCTCATGCTCTCATCAATTATAAACCAAAAACCCTAAAAATATTTAATAATATGGTAAATTATAAATTATATATATTTAAAATAAAATAAATTTTTATTTTTATATGTACCAACATGTTCTCGAACATATGATAATGTAACTCGCTAGAAACTAAATCCCATGAAAGTTGTATAGACTTTATTTTTTCCCTGTATGACTTTGAAATATTTATATAAAATTTTTCGAAGTTATGTGCTAAGATGTTGTACGATTCTGAGGCTCAATGTGCCTATATTAATTTTATAATGATATTAAATATATTTTATATTGTGTGAACATGATACCTAAAAGAAAATGGGATAACTTGTAAATGGTTGACTGGATCAGAAATACGAGACCACAATTGCATCCAAAACACGGTGTTTACCCAAGGCATGATATAAAATGGATTGGTTTGGGATGTTCAGACCCCTCTCTCGTCAGCGGTGAATTAATTGGATTTATTTAATTATTTATTTAATTAAATAACTCATTTAACCTAAACTAAAATGTTTATAAATATATCATTATATCGATTTTTTCAGGGTTGGCCTCAAAATCCTGTAAACACCAATGAAGCTCTCTCTTTCTCATTCCATTGATGAATCAAGATTGATCAATGATGAATCTTTGGATCAACCCATATCAAATCATGAAGAATGAAACATATCTTCCTTCTACATTGGCCAATGAATTATTTATCACGGAGTGATCCAATCTGAGTTAGAACTCATATTTTTGTTTTTTATTACTTTTAATTAAATTATTGAGTAGATAGTTAGTTTTTACTTGACTTGTGCCTCTTTTTTAGCCTCTTCATGAACTTATGTACTGAATACTCATCTTTTTAGTTTTTTTTTCAACCCTGGGACCCCATTCTTAATCATTGTCCAAGAATGCTTGACTGATGTTGTTGAAAAATCTATTTTTGATGCTTTTCTCCCTTTATTCTTCACATTTTTTCAGCATTAAATCCTCATGGTTCCCAGTTCAATGATTTCTGGGTGGCACCGAGCTTGATCGGGCCCCCAGATTCAAAAAGGATCTACGAGACAACAACATTTTGGTGAGAGAAGCATAGATCTAGGATCTTTGTGAGGTAAGGATGACTAATTAAATGTTTAAACATCATAAAATCTAAAGGAGGATCATTTACAACATGTGGAACAGATGGTAGAAACCCCATGCTAAACGATGGCTGATTTCCAGAAAATGATGGCTGATTTTTGGAAAATAATGGCCAACAAGAATGAATTATGACTAGACCCATTAGATTCAAGAGTAATCAAGTAGGGATCAATGGTGATGGGTCATAATTCGATGTTTGATGCCCATATTTGTAGATCTATAGTTTCTATGGAAAACATGACTACACACCGTGTTCAAGGATGAACACACAACATGTACCCTCCCTCAGTGGAAGTTCTAGGGTTTCAGAGAATATAAGGATGAAACAACGTGTAAGATTTCATCACTTTAGAGACCCGTATCTTGATGTACATTGACATTACATTACATTTGCGGAATACTTAGTACATAAAAAAAACACACACACAAGGATCATAATAGTTTAGTGTCTTTGGAAACTCGGAACATAATCTTCTAATCGTGGTGAAAGATCTTCAATATCTCCCATAAAGATCTTCCTTTTTTTACCTAAAACCTTTCTTTATATCATGGGGAAAAGAAAACATAAAATGGTGAGCTCGAATTCTCAGTAAGGGTAAACAAAAGAAAAATCAATCACATCATATTCATAAGAACATAACTTTTGGAAATCTTAACCTGCAAAAGAGAGCATAATTTCATAACATGGGATAAATCATAGTAGTGAAATGAAATCCCAATAATCATAACATAAAACATGAAACTTTGTGGCATTAACACATAATCATAGAGAATCATTTCTTTTTAGTCAAGACTCATTTCCAAGACTATCTTAGTGGACAAAGTCCCTTTCTGAACCGAGTCACCCTCATTTCAGTCCTGTTTCACTGAACTGGTATAACCTACCGTTCCAGCCATGTCTATCTCATGAGATATAAAATCTTTACCCAATGCATTGGAGGGAGATATAGGTCCCACCCATCTTATAATGAATCCTTTCTTATGTGTTCCACATAATCATAAACCATACATCATAGCGTAATCCACGTAATAAAAATGGGATTCTTAAACAACATGACATCATAAAACAATTCATATAAGATAAAGGAATTCATAAAAATATTTCCATCACAACATAATCAAATCCATGTAATAATAGGGATAAAAACAGAACCCTTTTATTATCTTAGATGGAAGATAATTTTGATAAAATACTTGAACTCTATTCTTGAGGAAAATATCCTTTCTACTTCAAAAACACTTTTCCTTTCTTAACATGTCATACAATTTTAAACTAAAAGAAGTTGATTAAAAATAAACTTGAATACTTGTAAAGGAAGATTCTTGGAAATAATGTTTTAGAAATCCATTCATGCCGTATAAGTTAAAAAAAACATTCTTTGTACTTTTGTCGGAAACGTCAAAAAGTACCTCGTACGAAAAATGACAAATGATTCCTTTCATTTCTTTTACTAAAAACTCACCTAAGGGTAAAAATGGATTTAAAAAATTTTAGGTGGATGGAAATAATATTACATATTGATGAAACATGGATGTGGATGATAAAATACACCCCAGTAAATGCCAAAGTATAAACAATCTCGGATAAAAATGAGATTGTGATATTTCCCTTACCTTAGGTCCGATTTGCTTTGTACGTGTCCGAAGCTCCTGTATAATGGTTTAAATAATGTTATTGACTTATTACAGAATCATACATATTGATATGATATCATATATGGTCATATTTTTAGCTTCTTGTTAGTAATATTCCATTGTTACTTGTTACTCGGGTCTTTATTGCCTTTTGTTCTTATGCGTATTTTGCCGAATAAATTCTTATTCTTATCTTTAGGTTATATATACCTCATTTAAAGAATGGTATTAGTGTAGTATATATCATATTCATTCATTCAATTCATTTATATAATCATTATGAAATGAAGATCATGTAGAACGAGTCGCATCACATCGTGGAGACGGTATTCCGTACGTACGCACGAGTGATGATATCGTTCCTATGATCGTGGGATTGTATTTAAGTGTATTTATACTATTTCAGTATCAATATAACTTTATAATAATCATATATAGTTACTCATTACACCATTATACCCATCCTTGTAAGGTGATGGTTGAAAATAGATTACACCACGGCGTGGAGACGGTATTCCGTACGTACGCACGCGCGGTGATTTCATTTTTCCATAGGATGGATAGAAGGTGAATTAGGGTTATTTATAATAACATATCAGTATGTAAGTAATACTGATGTTACTAATTTATCATGAAACAACTAAATAAGAAGAAGTTGAAGAAGAAAGAAATTGAAAAGATCGGTAATGGATATTACCTCTTCTTTGAAACGCCTCTTTGAATCCTCCACTTAGGGAACTAAGATTGTTCTTTGAAGAAGACCAGGAACTCTAGGATTATTCTAGGGAAGTGGAGAAGGGATTTTGTCAAGGGTTGGCCAAGCTTGAGTGCTCAAATTGGTGTGAGGAGGAGGGGGAGGAGGTGCCCTTTTATAAGGGAGGAGAGAGGCACCTTAGGAATATCTCAAAATATTACTTTATATTAAAGTCAAAATCGGTTTATAATGGTTCCAAAGGGTCTTATTTCGGAGATAAAGTGGATATGGGTATAAATCCTATCAACCAATAGTATTTATACAAGTTTAGGTTATTATTTTAACCTTATCAATTAGATTTAACTCTAAGTTAAATAATTTAACTTTTACCGTGACTTTTTTGTTTTCTTACACTATATGGTTAATACACTTACTATAACATTCCAAACGAACCCTAAGTTGTTTATTATTAATATATATATCCTTATCTAAGTCATTTGGCTGAATCTTAGATTTTTAGGAATAAAATAACAATTAATAATATAATATTTTATTTAAAAACTATTTTGTGTCAATTTTGACACTATTTGATATATGATTTTTGTGAAAGTCATAACAGAATTATATGTTCGAAACAAGTTGATTATATCAACACTAATATATCATAGTAACCTAGAAAATTAGTGAAATTCATAAAAAGTCTCAAATTACATTTATTTTGGTGTTTATAACATCAATTATGTCAATATTTCATTAATAAGATAATTACTGCATCATCATTGTGTCATAAATAAATTAAATTATTTAATGTCTAAAAATTAAAAATAAACTACCATTATGTAGGAAATATTTTTAGCTTTCTAATGAATATTTATAGTCGAATTTATCTTATGTATAACCCCATATTAAAAATGTTTTAGTAAATAAACTTTGATTTTAACTCTTTTAACCCTTCTTTAAATAAATTAATAATAAATGTCATAATCTAATCCAAGTGGGCCTAAATGGTCATATTTTATTCCTAAGTTTGTTTTTGGTCGAATTTCACTTATCCAATAGAATTAGGACATGTTTTAGGGTAATAATAATATCATCTTTACCCTTAATTACCCTATTTACTTTTAACCGTGGTAAAAAAAGTAAAAAGTTACTATTCACCAAAAATTATTTTCATCTCATTGAACCACATTTTAGTCCTTGATATTAACCGTGTCTCTCGGATTTTTGAAATTCCATTCACAGAAGCGGTAAAATTAAGTTTTATGCAAAATTCAGTTTTTAACCTACCACTTAGTGGTTTCACTATTCATCAAAAATTGAAAGTTTTCAGAAAAATACCAAAAATTATGCCTAAGATATATTTGATATTATGAACTCAAAAATGATATCTATTTTAACAAATTCAAAACATATCAGTTGCATTAACTAATTTAAAAATTAATTCCCGTCGTCAAAACAAATAGCGTGTTTTTAAGAGATAATAACTATCAAAAGATTAAAACTTGTTTATAACTGGTTTAAATGTGAAATTACATCCAATGACCATAATTGTATTAAATTGTAAAAATATATTCTAAATATATTTTAAAACCACTAAAATTAATAATTTATCACTATTAATTATTTCGATTAAAAAAGTTGTTTTTAATTAAAATTTAGTAATTTTCACTATTCATTAGAATATGAAAGTTATCCGAAAAGTACCAAAATTTCACCCTAAGCTAATTTCGATATTACGAATCCAAAAATGAATTCCATTTTGAAAAATAAAATTTACAAAATTTCAAAAAGTGGTTATTACTATTCATAACGGTTAGTTTTAATAGCATGTTGTTGTTTAGTGAAACTCGTTATTGCGTACTATACACGCTATCGAGGAAGGTCGTGATTGCGTGTAATGCAAGGAAAATCAAGGATGCATGTTGTGCAAGCTCCTTTTGGTGTAGCGTACAACACAAGACATTAATGAAATTAAAAAGAATATTTTTCATAAAATTTCGGGGTGTTACATTCTACCCCCCTTAAAATGAATTTCGCCCTCAAAATTCGTCAGGGTTATAAATGGTTTACTACTTGAAAGTTTCCTTAATAGAAACCCACATTGTAAAAAGTAATACCAAAACCAATCTTTAAAAACAAAAGTATGAAATGTAAAGGTTACCCAAATAAACTATTCACTGGGTTTCCATATAGGTGAAAATATGGATATGGAAGAAAAATCTAACCATCATGTTCTGATGGAGAGTGGTAGAGAACATGGCTATGGAAAAGCCAACAATCAAAAATCCATAAATTTGTGACGATCTAAGGTACCATATGATTAATCAGATATAAGAGCACTAGGACAATATTTTTGGTTTTCAAGATCGTTTCCCTAAAGTTGAAGAATTTGAATTAGAATAAATACTTACTTTATTTTGGTACAATCTTACTGTTGTTCATGCCTTAAACAATTTTCACTTCATCTCTTAAATAAATGAAGTTGAATTTGTTATTCGTGAAGTGTTAGCAGATCATGTGATAGAATGACGGGTCATTCCATCTCTTTCAAGCAAAAGGTTAGCAAAATTTATAAGTCCATCTTATGGTTAATCGTATATGGTTCCAAAAATGAACTTATACTTCATTTATCATACCGCTTAATAAAATAAAACTAGTTTATACTAACCAGGGACTTCCTGTAGGCCAGTGGTCGGTGATAAAGGCCAGTCGCACTTCGGTTGTGGGTTCGATTCCCACAGCCTTGTCCGACGCGATGGGCTGTTGCCCGTCCTGCAGGTTGTCCTTTTTTCTAAATCTATATTACTATAACATCCCATCAATAATACTAACTTATGTCCAACATAATCCATTCCAATCTTTAGGCTTATCCATAATAATGTCGTCCACTCTTAGAGATTTAATACCATCATTGATCCCCATATATCATAAGATATATCTTGTTGGTCACATTCCAAACATTTAAAGGCCTTAATCTTGTACTCTCTTGAATACCCATTGAACCTTATTGAAAACATGAGTGCTGTTAAAAGTTAACACTTTACACATACCAAAATCCTCAAAATTCTATATACTCAAACCATGATATCACTTAGTCCTTATATCAATCATGAGCTCATGAATACTGTTAAATATCTCAATCACATTGAATACCACATTAGACCAACACATAAATATTCCAATACTTTATGATACAACATTATTTTGGAATCCCATTACATAAACACTTAATCATTCCACCACATCGTTTTCATATTCAACATCGCCAATAGTGATCACATGTGACTTCCCTTTGTCCTTTTCCATAAGTGGTTGCTCATGTTGATCATCACTAACCCTTGGATTAGGGCATTTATTAGCATAATGCCCCATTTCCTTGCACTTGAAGCATTGAAGTATTGGTGGTGCGTTCTCTGCAGTGTTTTCTTTATTCACATCATTAGAAACCCTTTTTCCATTACCTCGACACTCAGCTGCTCGATGAACTTCTTTTCCACACTTAAAACATTTTCTAGTCCCTTTAAGACAATCTCCACCATGATTTTTTCCACACTTTGAGCATAAGGAAACATTCATCTTCTTTTCATTATTATTCTGAGATTTATCCTTAAACTCCATCTTTCATTTCTTGTCAAAACCATGAGATGGATATGTAACACCAACTTCCATTTCTACCTTGATAGCACAACGCACAATTTCTTCATAGCTACTGAAGTCTCTTATAGCTAATGCCCTTCGAAGACTTGGTTTTAAGCCACTGAAAAATTGGTCAACTTTACTTTCAGGTTGGATGATAATGCCAGATGCATACCTTGCAAGTCTTGTAAAATTCGCTTCGTATATACCAACAGATTCATCATCCTTTTGTTTCAGCTCAAGAAACTCCTTTTCCATCTTCGTTCGAAGAATACGAGGGAAGTACTTACTGAAAAACAAGTTCTTGAACTCGTCCCATTCCATGGACTCAATTTCATCTCTTGGCCTAGTATTCTTGATAAGATTCCACCATTGATCAGCATCACCTTCCAAACGATACACTGCTAAGATGAATTTATCATGTTCAGAACATTGAAGAACTGAAAATATCTTTTCAGTGGTACTGATCCATTGTTCAGCAACAAGTGGATCGGAAGTCCCACTGAAAGAAGGTGGATGTTGCCTCATGAAGGACTCAATAGAATATTGTTCCCTTCTCTGCTCATTTGGAAGTCCAGAATGATTCATAGCTTGTGTAAGTATAGCAATAATATTTTTCACTCCATCTCCCATAGCATTTGTTTGTTCAGGAGGACAATCATTGCATTGTCCATTGCATTGATCAACACGGTTCCTTCGGGTTCCAGCCATCGTCTAAAACCCAAAAATAATAGTGTGAGAGGCAAAAATCATGCTAGAGAAAACAACATTATAAAGAGAGAGTACCTTCAATATCTAACATCTTAGGTTTAATTCTATGATTGTTAGCGTAATTCTAGTACTATAACCTATACGTATACTTAACCTTAGGGACCTCGCTAGACATACCTTAGAAATATCTCTAGAGATCTCAGTAACGTTTTCGCATCCTAGTTTCCAAAGGTTGACTAAACCTTTCCTCTGATAACAACTGTAGAGACCCGTATCTTGACATACATTGACATTACATTACATTTTCGGAATACTTAGTACATAAAAAAAACACACACACAAGGATCGTAATAGTTTAGTGTCTTTGGAAACTCGGAACGTAATCTTCTAATCGTGGTGAAAGATCTTCAATATCTCCCATAAAGATCTTCCCTTTTTTTACCTAAAACCTTTCTTTATATCCTGGGGAAAAGAAAACATAAAAGGGTGAGCTCGAATGCTCAGTAAGGGTAAACAAAAGAAAAATCAATCACATCATATTCATAAGAACATAACTTTTGGAAATCTTAACCTGCAAAAGAGAGAATAATTTCATAACATGGGATAAATCATAGTAGTGAAATGAAATCCCAATAATCATAACATAAAACATGAAACTTTGTGGAATTAACACATAATCATAGAGAATCATTTCTTGTTAGTCAAGACTCATTGCCAAGACTATCTTAGTGGACAAAGTCCCTTTCTGAACCGAGTCACCCTCGTTTCAGTCCTGTTTCACTGAACCGGTATAACCTACCGTTCCAGCCATGTCTATCTCATGAGATATAAAATCTTTACCCAATGCATTGGAGTGAGATATAAGTCCCACCCATATTATAATTAATCATTTCTTATGTGTGCCACATAATCATAAACCATACATCATAGCGTAATCCACGTAATAAAAATGGGATTCTTAAACAACATGACATCATAAAACAATTCATATAAGATAAAGGAATTCATAAAAATATTTCCATCACAACATAATAAAATCCATGTAATAATAGGGATAAAAACAGAACCCTTTTATTATATTAGAAGGAAAATAATTTTGATAAAATACTTGAACTCTATTCTTGAGGAAAATATCCTTTCTACTTCAAAAACACTTTTCCTTTATTAACATGTCATACAATTTTAAACTAAAAGAAGTTGATTAAAAATAAACTTGAATACTTGTAAAGGAAGCTTCTTTGAAATAATGTTTTAGAAATCCATTCATGCCGTATAAGTTAAAAAAACATTCTTTGTACTTTTGTCAGAAAACTCAAAAAGTACCTCGTATGAAAAACAACAAAATATTCCTTTCATTTCTTTTACTAAAAACTCACCAAAGGGTAAAAATGGATTTAAACAATTGTAGGTGGATGGAAATAATATTACATATTGATGAAACATGGATGTGGATGATAAAATACACCCCAGTAAATGCCAAAGTATAAACAATCTCGGATAAAAATGAGATTGTGATATTTCCCTTACCTTAGGTCCGATTTTCTTTATACGTATCCGAATATCCTGTATAATGGTTTAAATAATGTTATTGACTTATTCCAGAATCATACATATTGATATGATATCATATATGGTCATATTTTTAGCTTCTTGTTAGTAATATTTCATTGTTACTTGTTACTCGGGTCTTTATTGCCTTTTGTTCTTATGCGTGTTTTGCCGAATAAATTCTTATTCTTATCTTTAGGTTATATATACCTCATTTACATAATGTTATTAGTGTATTATATATCATATTCATTCATTCAATTCATTTATATAATCATTATGAAATGAATATCATGTAGAACGAGTCGCATCACATCGTGGAGACGGTATTCCGTAAGTACGCACGAGTGATGATATCGTTCCTATGATCGTGGGATTGTATTTAAGTGTATTTATACTATTTCAGTATCAATATCACTTTATAATAATCATATATAGTTACTCATTACACCATTATACCCATCATTGTAAGGTGATGGTGGAAAATAGATTACACCACGGCATGAAGACGATATTCCGTACGTACGCACGCGCGGTGATTTCATTTTTCCGTAGGATGGATAGAAGGTGAATTAGGGTTATTTATAATAAAATATCAGTATTTAAGTAATAATGATGTTATTACTTTATCATGAAACAACTAAATAAGAATAAGTTTAAGAAGAAAGAAATTGAAAAGATCAGTAATGGATATTACCTCTTCTTTGAAACGCCTCTTTGAATCCTCCACTTAGGGAACTAAGATTGTTCTTTGAAGAAGACCAGGACCTCTAGGATTATTCTAGGGAAGTGGAGAAGGGATTTTGGCAGGGGTTGGCTGAACTTGAGTGCTCAAATTGGTGTGAGGAGGAGGGGGGGGGGGAGGTGCCCTTTTATAAGGGAGGAGAGGGGCACCTTAGGAATATCTCAAAATATTACTTTATATTAAAGTCAAAATCGGTTTATAATGGTTACAAAGGGTCTTATTTCGGAGCTAAAGTGGGGATGGGTCGAAATCATATCAACCAATAGGATTTAGACAAGTTTAGGTTATTATTTTAACCTTATCAATTAGATTTAACTCTAAGTTAAATAATTTAACTTTTACCGTGACTTTTTGTTTTCTTACACTATATGGTTAATACACTTACTATAACATTCCAAACGAACCCTAAGTTGTTTATTATTAATATATATATCCTTATCTAAGTCATTTGGCCGAATCTTAGATTTTTAGGAATAAAATAACAATTAATAATATAATATTTGATTTAAAAACTATTTTGTGTCAATTTTGACACTATTTGATATATGATTTTTGTGAAAGTCATAACAGAATTATATGTTCAAACAAAGTTTATTATATCAACACTAATATATAATAGTAACCTAGAAAATTAGTGTAATTCATAAAAAGTCTCAAATTACATTTATTTTTGTGTTTATAACATCAATTATGTCAATATTTCATTAATAAGATAATTACTGCATCATCATTGTGTCATAAATAAATTAAATTATTTAATGTCTAAAAATTACAAATAAACTACCATTATGTAGTAAATCTTTTTATCTTTCTAAGGAATATTTATAGTCGAATTTATCTTATGTATAACCCCATATTAAAAATGTTTTAGTAAATAAACTTTGATTTTAACTCTTTTAACCCTTCTTTAAATAAATTAATAATAAATGTCATAATCTAATCCAAGTGGGCCTAAATGGTCATATTTTATTCCTAAGTTTGTTTTTGGTCGAATTTCACTTATCCAATAGAATTAGGACATGTGTTAGGGTAATAATAATATCATCTTTACCCTTAATTACCCTATTTACTTTTAACCGTGGTAAAAAAAAGTAAAAAGTTACTATTCACCAAAAATTATTTTCATCTCATTGAACCACATTTTAGTCCTTGATATTAACTTTGTCTCTCAGATTTTTGAAATTCCATTCACAGAAGCGGTAAAATTAAGTTTTTTGCAAAATTCAGTTTTTAACCTACCACTTAGTGGTTTCACTATTTATCAAAAATTGAAAGTTTTCAGAAAAATACCAAAAATTAGGCCTAAGATATATTTGATATTATGAACTCAAAAATGATGTCTATTTTACCAAATTCAAAACATATCAGTTGCATTAACTAATTTAAAAATTAATTCCCGTCGTCAAAACAAATAGCATGTTTTTAAGAGATAATAACTATCAAAAGATTGAAACTTGTTTATAACTGGTGTAAATGTGAAATTACATCCAATGACCATAATTGTATTAAATTGTAAAAATATATTCTAAATATACTTTAAAACCACTAAAATTAATAATTTATCACTATTAATTATTTTGATTAAAAAAGTTGTTTTGAATTAAAATTTAGTAATTTTCACTATTCATTAGAATATGAAAGTTATCCGAAAAGTACCAAAATTTCACCTTAAGCTAATTTCGATATTACGAATCCAAAAATGAATTCCATTTTGAAAAATAAAATTTACAAAATTTCAAAAAGTGGTTATTACTATTCATAACGGCTAGTTTTAATAGCATGTTGTTGTTTAGTGAAACTCGTTATTGCGTACTACACACGCTATCGAGGAAGGTCGCGATTGCATGTAATGAAAGGAAAATCAAGGATGCATGTTGTGAAAACTCCTTTTGGTGTAGAGTACAACACAAGACATTAATGAAATTAAAAAGAATATTTTTCATAAAATTTCGGGGTGTTACAATCACATTCCCTATATTCTCTTCTTGGTTTTCTAGACTATGTGGCTGACCACACAGACATGATGTATGGAACACGGATAGAGGTTTTGGTATATCGACACAACCACTAAGACACGACCTTGTCTCATGTTACATAGACACACTGTATAGTCCACCTACATGGAATGTACCAACATATGGATAAGGAGTTATATAAAATCTCGGGACATAGGTAGGTGTTGAAGTGGGACACCAAACTATGTGGGTCCTCTCACATGTTGTGTTCCCCTTAAGCTCCTTTCAGGATACTTAGAACATCTGTATCTCCTATATTTAAACTCATATTTTGGCATGTGAGTAGCCTATCCTGAGTGTTTTTCTACGTAGAATGTGATGGTTCCCTCAGTTGTGGATTTTTAGATATTATGTGAAATTTTCCGAGAATGAAACCTTCTAAGGTGACCCAGATGACATCAGTGATAAGGTAGGATCACCATATAAATATTTATCTGGGTGTTACCCTCCAACAAGTTTGGATGGTGGAGTTCCCCAAGGGCTCATTTGGGTGTTACCCACCAGTAGGTCTAGGTAGTTGAGTTCACTGATGACCTCTTATGGGCATTACCCACCAATAATTTTGGGCAGTGGAGTTCTCCAATGTTTCTCCTGGGCATTAGCCTCAAGTAGGGATGGGCAGTGGAGTTCTCTGATGACCTTTTTCCAGGTGTTACCCTTCAATAGGGTTGGGTAGTGGAGTTACCGATGATATTCTCAGGCATTACCCTCTAGAGGGGCTTCATAGTGGTGTTTATCAATGAATAGCAGTGTGGGAACCTCCTATTGTACCAGGTCATGGGATCCTTACCTAGAGATTGTGGCCCCTCAATAGCGTGGCATCGTTATGATACATGGTTTGATGTAGGTTTTGAAAAATGAGAAAGAGGGATGCTTTCCCCACTAAGACGTGTTTTTATTATGTGACCCAAAACCATGTGGGTGAGTTAGTACATCCCAAAGTAGATAGTATCAAGATTTGGTGATTGAGTTCTTTATAATTTTGTGTTCAGGGAGGATATGAGGGAGGTTGGGATTCGTTGGTGGGCTTTGGGAACTGTCGATGACTCTTCTTCTTGGTCTGATCTATGAGATGGATATCCCCTTATTCTATCATTTTTGATTATTTGAATGAGTACATATATATATATATATATATATATATATATATATTCCTTCTTCTAGATTCACACATTTTATTTGGATACTCCCCTTCAAGGAGAGGCGAAGATGCATAGGATATTCCACATGCTTTTGATGTTTATATTCTCATGGTTGGATGAGTTTACTCTAATGTTGTAGGAGGAAAAGTCTTGATGGGTAGTTCATCTACTCACCATGTTTAGCACCTTGTGCTTGGATGAGCTTACTTTCACTCCCTTAATGGGTTGAGCTCTGCTCTTTCACTATACATTGTTTTATCTACTGTTTTCCTCTTTAATTTTATCTCTTACTACTCCCCCTTCACCCTTTTGGGGTGTTCTACTAGATATTTATATACTCACCCCTACATGGGATTCTACCACATGTGACACGTCTTTTGAAGATGACAGATAGGTAGACCATGACTTTATAGGTGCTTAGAGATACTTGGTTCCTAGACCACATACAGTAGTCTTAACTTGGGATATAGGAGATGGGATCTCTTAGCTATTTACTCTCTTCTAGTTTTATTAGGTTGGGAAATATTTCTGGTTTGTCTTGTATTTTTCTATTTAATTTTTAGTATACATTACCATACATTTATATTGTTTAGAGGTTCATGCATGATTGGTTTAATTTATAGCAGTGTTTCATATTTTCTTCTCTCCCTATGAACTTTTTATTTGAGTAGGTTGTGTGCATGTGTGCATGTTTTTAGGAAAAGGAATCCCTAAGTTATGTATGCCTTTGACGCAAGTCTCCACCTCCTATCCTATGGAGGCGGGCTTGGGGTAGTTGTGGCTCAAGCCATGGATTGGGTCAGGTCATGAAATATTGATATCAGATAAAGTTCATTCCTTGGGACATTTTTCAAGTGTTACCCTTTAAGAGGATTTGGTTGGATTTTGGGAAACAATGTCAAAGTTTCTTGAGTGTGTCTCTCAGGAAAATGAGTCTATTGATAGTACAGGTTGTCATTGTATCCATTCACTAGGACCTTGACTAGATACTTGTTGACTCTTCATGCCAATACATTTTTCAAGGGGATTAAAGGTACATGCATCGTATACGATTAAGTCTTTGACTATCCTTCTTGAGACTGAACCCCAATGTTGTTGATATATATATATATGTGTATATATGTATGTATATTATCATCTAACCATGGTACTCTTTGATAACATTTAGGATGCCTCCATAACGATAGCCAGTGAGGTAACCTGCTTCAGTTCGTGACGATGACCCTATGAGAGATAAGAACTCAATTAAGGCTCCATCCCACGACCCCCTTCCTCCCGATGGGTAGGTAGAAGAACCTCCACCTTTCGAGTAGAATATCATCCCAGTAGAGTAGGCTATGAATGTGTGTGGGATGAGGGAACTCTATGAGTTCTAGTGTCAGAGACCGTTGAGGTTCCATGGTGATCCAGATCCTTGGGTAGTATAGGATTGGCTAGATTCAGTGGTCTATATCTCTAGGCTTATCCAAACACCGACGGATTGGGTGGTGGAACTAGAAGCCAAACTTTTCCATGGATCAATTGGGTATTGGTGGAGCCTAGTTATATAGATACACGATGAGTTGACAGTCTTGTGGGAAGACATCCGTCAGTTTTTCCATGAGGAGTACTACCCTCCTGCTTACACTCAATCTTGACCTAGAAGCCCATGGAGCTTCATCATGGAAGGATGAATTTGGAAGAGTATGCGAAGAGGTTTACATACCTTACATACTCCCTTGACATGATTCAAGATGTCTACTTTCGAGAACAGAAGTTTGAGTAGGGAATCTGAAGAGATATTTGTGCTTGCGTTGTTCCCTTTTGCATCCCCACCAATTCTAGGGTGATGGAGTAGGCACTGGTGACATATATCTTTCTATCATAGGTCCGCCATATAGATAGATTTTATAGTGGGTGTCATAGATCTGAGTCATTTTTAGTAGCTAGAAGGTGCTAGTCAGTGGGATCTCAACACAGGAAACCATTTCATGTGTAGGATCAAGAACATGGTCATACAATGTTGGGAAAGTGCGGGGCACCAGGCTAGACCATGGAGGTCTGGTTCTATTCTTGTGATAGAATAGGTCACATTACATGATATTTTCAGACCAGACTTGTTGAGAAGTCCAAAAAGATAGCTAATGGAACACCACTAGAAGGAACCATCCTTAAACAAAACATAATCTAGTTATTTAAATTAGATTTCAATTTTTTTTACATTCTAAAAGATCTTTTTGGTTTAGAGTTTTGTAAATTTAGAACATAAATCATACATATCAACCCATAAGCATATAAATTGGGTACTACTAAAATAGGTCCCACCCTGACTTACTTCTTTATCTTACAGATCCTTATAACTTGACTTACTTATTTATCTCACACCTACTTATAACTAGTCAGAAAATTTTAAAATATGGGATTATTATAAAAATCTCAATAATGGATATAAAAATAAGAAAACAAACAATTAGTCCATGAATACTTATAATCATATGAAATCATTTTCACAAAGACATACTTCTCACCCATATATACTTACTTTTTTAAATCTGATATTTCCATAAAAAATGAGAGAACATATATAAAACCATAATGGTATCTTGGGGAATTACTTACTCATATTTTAACCCTCATGACTACCTTATGATTTGTAACCCTCATGACTACCTTACAATGTAACCCTCACGGCTACCTTATGGTGTAACCATCACAGTTACACTTAGAGTAACCATACAACCGACCTCAAACTTACACATACCCAATTAATTGAAGGAAGATATAGGTCCCACCCTTCATCATAAATAGTTCCAAAGAACAATAACATAATCATAACACAATGATAATTTCATAAAAAAAATTCTTTTGAATTTTGTAAAATATTATTTTTAAAGAGGATTTTTAATGGAAAGCCTCTTAAAAAATAAAATCGAAGAGATAATTAAAATAGTGAAAGAATTAATTTTATACACTATAAATCCACATAATACATCATAAATCAAACAAAATTAATTACACAAATAATCTCAGTAGGACATAATTAATGAAGTAGAAGGTTAACCCAAAGAATGGAAATGAGGTTAAGAATTCCCTTACATCGGGTTTGTCTTACTTAAAATGTTTTTAAGCATCTTATATAATTGTTAAAAGGGTGTTAGTAATATTTTAAATAAGTATAATCATGTTTATAATACCTTATATGATCATTTTATAACATCATTCATCCCATTTATTAATAATATTTTTTTATTTCCATTGTTTTGGGTGGATACTTTACTTTACTTCCATAGTCAGTTGGTAAAGGATTTCTATGTCGAATGGAAGCGAAAATCCAGAAGTGGAATGAAATGGTGTTAATATGTTTCAATAATATTAAATTATGCCATAAATCATTTTGGTTATATGGTATGAGTATGAATCATTTGATAAATCATTAGTGATATTTTTTAGATCATTTTGGTTGTTCTTCATTAATCATGAACTTGTTTCATCATATAACTTTAAAATTATGCATATAAGTTAATTCTGGAACATAATAGAGGTCATATAACACAATTTAAAACTATTTTCAACCATTAAAATGGTGCTTTGAAGGAGGTAAATGATGTCGGTAAATTGTCACATCACGGATGGTGTTTTTATTTTTAGAATCAAAGGGGGAGGAGACGAAGTATGTTGATGAATTTTTTCATAAAAATGATAAAATAGAGAATATATAAGATTATAGAGCTTTAATTCATATTGTATAAGGAGAGGGTTATAATAATAAAATAAAAAGAATTGAAAAGAAAATGAAAAAAAATGAAAGAGGATTTTTACCTCTTGATCTCTTCTCCTAGAGATCTTCCTTAAAGCCTTTGGTTTTGGCCTTTTAGTGAGACCAACAAGTCTTGGACGTGTGTAAGAGACTTGAGAAGGGGATTTTTCAGAATTTATAAAATTATCAGTTCTTGAGAGGTGTGATAGGATGGGGGACATAGGGTGGTATTTATAGTTGAGAAGAGGAGGGGTTTTCCATTATTTGAATCATTAGTTTAATATTGTTGCTCAAGACTATGAATAGTCTAGATTCATGTGACCAAAAATAGTAAAGAGAGCACATGAGTTCAAACCAAGGGTAGTTACATCATCCATGATGCTATTAATAGTGTATTTAACATATAATGCATATATATGGTAAATTACTGTATTTCCTTATTCATAAAAAAATCAATTATTTTAGAAAAATCACAAAAATTCACCCTTACAAATTTTCAAATTGTATAATTCAAAAATAAAATCCATTTTTTGAAAATAATTTTCAATATATGATTAATTTAATTTTGAAATAAAATCATAATTTTTTCAGAAAATAACAATTCTAAAACTATAACTCATTTTTTATCACCTTGAAAAATTAATCAAGATATCATTATCTTATAACCTAAAGAAAATAAAATAATAATAAAATTTACTATTCATAAGGGTCATATTACTATTCATCTAATATTCATAAGGGTATGTTACTGTTCACAAAAAATCAGGTTGGTTCTATCAGACTCCAAATAACTTACTAGTCACAACCGAAGATGCCCGTTTTTCTAAATTCAAATCATATATGTGGTAAAATTATGTTTAATGTATTGATTATAACTATCTACTTAAAAAGTTTTCATTATGTAGAGACTCAGTGTTTCATACATTTCAATTTATTTTTGAAACTTTGGGGTGTTAAATTCTCCCCACCTTCTGGAAATTGCGTCCTCACAATTTTATTTACTTATTAAACAAGTTAGGGTACCTTTTCCTCAAAGCATATTTAGATTCCAATTTTTCTTCTTCAACCATGTGTTTTATCCAAAAAACCATTACCTGGTGGATTACCTTCTTCTATAATACTTTTTCTCTTAGATCAAGAATCCGAATAGGTTTCTCTTTTTAAGAAATATTCTGTTCTAACTAAACTGCTTATGGGCTCAAAACATGAGATAAATCTGCCACATACTTTCTCAACATAGAAACATGAAAAACATTGTGTAACTGAGATAAATTAGGAGGAAAAGATACTCGGCAGGTGACTGGTCCAACTTTCTCCATAATTTCATAAGTTCTAATGAACTATGGACTTAGCTTTCCTTTCATACCAAAATGTATGACACTTTTCCATGGTGAGAATCTAAGAAAAACATGACCAGATACCTCAAAAGAAAATTATTTTCTCCTATTATCTACATAAATTTTCTACCTTCTCTGAGCTATCCTCATGTGTTGCTGGATCATCTTTACTTTCTCAATAATTTCCTCAACTAATTATTATCCCATCTACTTCCTTTCCCCGACTTCATCTCAAAATTATGGATTTTGACACCACTTCCCATATAATCCCTCAAAAGTATCCATATGTATACTGGAATGAAAACTATAATTATAATAAAATTCAAATAAAGAAATATGTTGATCCCAACTTCCTTGGTAATTCACTGAACAAGCTTGAAGCATATCCTCCAAATTCTGAATCTTACTTTCTGACTGACCATATGATTCAGGATGAAAAGATATAATAGAATTTAATTCTATTCCCAAAGACTTCTGAAGGCCTTTCGAAAAGTTATAAGTGAACCTGGGATCATGTTTAGATACAATATAAATAGGAACTCCATGTAACCTAATAATATCTTAGAGGTATTATTGGCGCCAAAATGTGTGCAAAGGAAAAATACGCAAAGGGGAAACCAATTCCAAAGGGGCAACTTCATGAAGCACCTTTGCAGAGCCCCTTAGCACCGCGGCCGGTGTAGATACATGGAAACCTCTGCGATCACCGCAAAGTAAAGAGGTGTAAGACTCTATGGTTACGACGTAATTGATGGAAAGCTTCACACTGCGGAGGGAACATGATCACCTATATGATCCCTTGGAAATTGACAGAAGCCTCTTCGAGCACCACATTGGGAATTAAGGAGGTCTCTACACTGCGAAGAGGAAGACGGTCGACTCCACAATTACAAAAAACTTTACGCAATCCACCTCTGATCACAAATAACCACATGGATTTTCAACAAGCTGTCAAAGATTCACGACGCCTCTCGCTTATAAATACTAGGCTTCCCTTGGAACCAAAGGATGGATACCCCTAACTTTCACCTTCTCAGCTCTCAAATTGCAAATCACGCTCTAATCTATGAAAAATTGAGAAAAATGAGCTCTTCGAGGAATTTGAGAATTGCAAAATAACTTTTCATTAGATTAAATACAACTTCTCTTCAAGCAGAGATGTCGTTCATGAAGCCCATAGGCCATCACAAAGGAAGGATCTCCCTAAGGGAACTCAGGTCTTTGAAAATCACTCATGCTTCACAAAGTACCTTCCATGCACATGTGGACCCCATGCTAAGGCAGTGTCACTGTGCTTCATAAATTACATCGCTTCGTAGTGCCACTCTTTACAAGGAATCCATGCTCCACCAAGTCCTACTCAATGAAAGCACTTGCACTTCACATATCACCCTTTGTATGCATGCATACCCCATGCCTATGCTAGGCCACTCCACTTCATGAAGCATACCCCTTCGTGGAGTCTCTCTAATCTGTGGGGCACTAGAGTTTTGCAAGGTCCTTTCCTGTGATCCCTTTTGCTTCATGAACACTTATCCTGTATAACCCTCCAGGTTTGTACGAAGTGATTTCAATGTCCCTTGGCCAGTGTTCCATATGTGTTGCTTAGCCTCATGCTTCTTCACATAGTCATGCTTGCTTCTTTTCATAGTCATGCTAATGTGAGACCGTCAATGGATTACTCCATATCCCCGCCTCTACATGCCACTGCTGATGCCTTCCCTTCCCTATGTGTGGGTGGGTATCAGTTATCTAAGTCCAAGGGGTGAGGGGTGAATTCTCAATGTCTGATCTACAAGACATTAAATTTCCATGCACCATCGTCCTCAGCACATGAAATTAAACTATAGTCTCTCCCCATGCTATATACATGGGGTGCCCCATGTCAGACATTTTTCATGCCCACCGGTCTCCACGGGAGTGATATATTCCTCACATGGAATGATATCCTCATTGTATTGAACGAAGTCTATTTGTAGGGAAGGGAAACTAACTTGTTGTAAGCTTCTAAATTTTCTTGCAAGATGTAGAATCCTTGATCCTGCTATCTTCTTCTATGGACAAAGACCAGAGGAAAGATGGGAATAGGGACCTTTGATATCACATCCCTCTCCATTTGGGATTTATCGCCATTGGGCCTCCATCCTGGAGTACATCCCAATCTCCATCAACCTTGGGCCACTAACCACGAGTAATCACCGCTCTATTCCTCACATATACATATTTCACGACACGATTGTTAGGTATTTTTTTCCTCTTATTTCTCACATAAAGAATGAATCACATGGGCTTAGAGTAAGCATCGATCATGGAATCCTTCCTAGGCTACCTTAGCGTGTAATCCCCAAGTCCCCCAACACAAAAATGTGGACTTTGATCTTTTTCCTCTCTAGGAAAGGTACGTAGGTAGCCTCTCTAAGGTTCAAGCCTAACACCCATCAGTCTCGACCACTTTACATCGGTTTACCCCCATCCTGCATGACGTTAAACTGTATTCCACCTTTTCGTCCCGCATGACATTAAACTGTATAATACAAACTATGTGAGTTTTTATCCCTATCACCCAAATACGGTACGTATGAAGCCTCATCAAGGTTCAATCCCAATCTATAGTAAGCTTTTGTTTTCCTCTTTTTAGGGATCCAATTCTCTGATCCACCCCACTGGTGTTAGATCAATCTTGGGCTACTAACCACACGTAAGCCCCATCATCATCTTTGGGTCGTATCCTCTATGGACACCTTGATCCTACGCCCATCCTAAACTACATGGATTTTTATCCCTATATCCTATGTAGAGTATGTAGGAAACCTCCCTGAGGTCCAACCCAAAACACCAGTAAAATTTGGTGTGCCCTTATTTGGGACCCACATCCTTGGTGCTTCCTTTAGTGGTGTCAGACCAACTATCTGGCTGCTAACCACATGTAACCCCAACATGTCATCAGGTCGTTGTCCTAAGCATACACCCCAATTCTATTCCCCTATCTTGAACTACATGGACTTTTATTCCCTTCCATGGTGATACATAGGAATCCTCCATGAGTTTCAATCCCATTATTCATGTCTCAACCTAGTCTCTCCCTTGATCCTTTTCATTTCGAGAAGGTCATGCCCCAACCCGGATGTTCCACTTCCTATGGGTCCCATCCATGTGTCCATTCTCATGGGTCACCTCTTCATGTGTCCCATCACCTCACCAAACTACATGGACTTCGATTACCTACCACAAGGATACGTAGGAAGTCTTTATGAGGCTCAAGCCCAACATCACCTATATATTCACACCAGTTCTATCACATTCATCTCTTCCACCTCACTCAACCATCCATCACAAATCCTGATTCTTACCTAGTCTACCACATCCTGGTAAGATTAGACCAACTCTTGAGCGAGTAACCATGCATAAGCCCCATACAATCCATAACCATCCAACCAAGAGTTCCCCTCTTGCGATGGGCCATTATCCACATGTGAGCCCCAACATGTCTCCAGGTTGTTGTCCTTTGTGTACAACCCAATTCATAACCCCTTCAAGCTATGTGGGTTTTGATCACTATCTCTTAGAAAGGGTATATAGGTAGCCTCCCTAAGGTTCAACCCCAAAAAATGATAAACCCCGACATCCACTTTATAAGGACCCAAAATCCTCAAATCCACATTCATTAGAAGTTTTTATCCACTAATCTAGTAAACCCCTTAGGTGACCCCTCTTGGGTATGTGCCCATCTGATCCACTCCTATTAGTGTTCTGATCAGTCTGATCCATCTCCTCTATAAATTAAATTCACTACATACCCTGTGTTAAACATGGGAAGCTGAGGAAATCCTCATGGACATGCATATGGAATATAATTCATCACACTTGACGTGGGATGACTTGGGCTTCCACACCCTAGAGAAGCATTATCATAAGGGGAAGAAACCCAGAGGCCTCAATGTTTCAGCGTCCAGACATGACAGCGATGTCCAACATGACTACTCCCCCAATCAAAGTTTGATTCCCTGACTTGACCCCTTGGAATGTCCTAATAGAAGTAGTGTAATTAACCAATATTCTCAAAGATATGTCACCAAGAAGAGTTTCATGAACAATGTCTTAATATTTGTGGGAGACCCAAACTAGGTAACAAGTTCTGATGAGGAATCCATGGAAGGAGAGACCGACATCCCATCATCCCATTTGGATCAAGGAGAAAACGTCCCTAAATAAGCCACAGATTTCACCCACCGTTGTAAAGTGGGAATTTGGGAAACACAATCAACATGTCCTCAATAGAAGGATGTGATCCCCAGTGAAAGAATTAGAAACAAAAATGGTGAACCCGATGTGAATCTCTTCTCCTTAATGTGGAGATTAGCATCATTCGAGACATCATTGGATAAGTGTGTCACCGAATCCAGTTATCTGATGTCAGGTCCCGCCAAGAAAATAGTGGGCCTCACATGAAACTAATCCAAGATTGGGGTAGTTGAATGTTGGAAATCCTAGCCTGCGATGTTGTCAGCGTGGATCCTTCTTACTGACCATGGGAGACAGAATGGTGCTGGGGCACTGGATGTCTCTTTCCTCCTTTCAGCGGTAATCGTTGAATCTCCCTGCTTTGCAGGAACCAAGCTATTATGATAGGAAACCGATCACCCCACCTACCAACATAGGGTTCTAGGAAACAAAAATGTGACAATCCTATGTGCCTCCATCTCTTCTAAAACGACCTCCACATCTACAGCTGTTGGGCGCCCAGACCCTATTTCACCATCGAAATCAAGTAGAGGAGGGTATTTAACAACATCGTCAGACGATATAAGGAAGAAGGGATTATACCAACTCAAGATATGGATTGACATGACCTAGATGATTCTGCACCTCACCATCGCTGCTACCCCAAGGGCTGCATAGGGAGATGTTGCTCCCCACTCCAACCTATAACTGTTTTGGGAGCCTCTCCTTAGAGCGCATTGACAACTTTCTCCTTTACACTAATGAGGTGAGGGATGTCTCAGCCATCCCATTTCTGATCCCGTCCTGGGGGCCGCCAAGGAGGGCTCCCACCAGGACATGTCAGCACCATCGCCCAGTCCCATAGACTGAGGAGTAGGTGATTTATACACCTACACCACCGGCCCTAGTCCGGTTAACCCGATGCCAACGTCGGGTACAAGCTGAGGAGGGCGCCTTCCAGGGGGGCATCATCATCAATGGCTATAGTGGCATGTGCCACTTCCGAAACATACAATCAATGACCCACTCATACTTAATAGGGGAACTTATACATCAGACTCGTATTGAGGCCCTAATGGCCCCACAGGCAGGTTAAGATGACTCTCTTTATCACCGACACAGGTAACACCTATCGTGGGCCGACCTACGTCGATGACATCCAGAACGAAGGTCCTCCCCGTGCCACCACCAATGAGAGAGAAGGTCCTCCCCACTCCCAAGCTCATCATGGAGGTCCTCCACATGCCACCATCTATCATGGAGAAGGCTCTCCCTACCAAACTGACATCCAGAATGGATGTTTCTTTCTCACTTGTGATCCCAGGTATAGATCTGTTCCTCCTATTGCATATTGTTGATGCAAAGATCCCCCTCACCCAGTTATCCATCAACATTGTGGTGTTTCCCATGTTTTTACCACAATAGATGGAGGTCCTCCTCATCTCATTAATTAGAGGAGAGAGGTCTACCTCGCTTCATTGGCATCTAATGAAGAGGTCTTCCCTGTGTTAAGTTTCACCAGTACAAAGTCCCCCCTCATACCATCACTGCTAAGGGATACAAACATGGAGGTACTTCCCATGCTCTGACCAGTTCCAGCAGAAGTCCTACCCACTCCAAATCTTCCCTCACAGATTCCCTTCACATGTCAATTAGTGGACACGTCGGCCCTCCTTGTGTTCCTTTTTAAATTTTACTGGGCACTCCTCTCACCCCAGCTCACTCGAGTAGAAGTCCTATCTTCCCCATCACCAGTTTGGCCAAAGGTCCTCATCGTACTGAAAACCTACCCTATCCTGAAGAGCCATCCTAGGGGAGGAGGGCGGGTTGCTGCCACCAAATGAAGAATAGTGAGAAGTTTCAAACCACGATTAAATCTGTCTGCTTTTCATACTCCGAGGCATAATCCGATTTGGTAATTCAACCCTCACATCGATCTTATGTGTTGGGTTTGGGGTAGAAAAAATATGTATAAGCCCCATTCATCTGTAATGTGAGGTCCACCAGATTAATTCCTCCCTCTAAAAATACATTATGGAAGAGGAAGATTTGGCCTCTTTTTATAGCATGGCCGTGTAATTCTCCCTATCATATACAGGATCATTCTACACCTTAACTAGAGATCATGGAGAGTTACTCTGGTGACCAATAGAGTATGAACAATAGCATGAACCACCATTAGTATCTACATCCCCTACTTGGGAAGCTGTGGTCACTAGTATTTCTTGCCGAGATATGGTCGTACAGTCATTTCATTCTTCGAAATATAGCCTAATATGTAGAGGCATGTCATCTCGCCTGTCGTATTCCCCACCAGCTAGTCAATCATCTCAACGGTCTGCTTCAGTGATATTACAGATCCCTCATCCACCCCCAGTTAATGAATGGGGTAACTAAGGGCTAGATCCTGATTTTGAGATGAGGAGCTTGTGGGACTTCCTTATAGCAATCATTTCCTAGAGATGTTCTGGCCGGTTGAAATTACAAACTTCAGTGCATTGGAATATCTTACCTAGGAGGAGGTTGCGTGCTTTTTCCAAACCCTCTGGGTGACGCACTACCCTATCTGTTATCAGCAGGTGTCTTAACCATGAGTTAGACACACTTTGAAGATATTGGCCTACAATTTCTTATGGTCGACATGGCTTCTCTCCCTATGGCTCAGTGACCTAATTCACTCGGTCATCATCGGACCCTCCAACAATGAAGCATCCAAAGCTTTAAAGTGATACTTAGAATTATGAAGGAGGATTACTCCCATGTTCAGATCTGTGGTTTTGGGTAGTATGAAACACTTCATTTCAGTTCTATCTGGTGCCAACCTGACCTTCCAGGTGATATTGAGGATATGCCTTTAGGTACAGTTTCAGTTAACATAGCTGACCTATCAGTGGGAGAGAATGAGCTATAGATTCTTGAAGAGTACTTACCCCCTGAGGGAGTTCCACAACTAATAGATCCATTGGGAAGGATTAATCGCTATCAAATAAATTTATTGGGTCTTCCCATACCTACTAATTCATTAGCCCTCATTTGAAATCCTAATAAGGGAAAAGAGAATCTTGGGGGCGTCAAACCCTTTGTTCTATTTGGCTTAGTATAGAAGACCGAAGATGGCCCTGAAAAGGTCGCATTGTGTAAACAAATCACAGAGCATAAAAATATGGTTAATGACCTTCTTGCTGAACATGCTACGGAGTGGCGACTAGAATATAGTAACCCTCGACCGGGGCAGCAGGGGTAGGTACACCCTCCCCCCATCAAATTGCCTCCAGGTGACATTGACCATCCAGCCTATGAATTACTAGAAATTAGACCATTAGAGACCACCATTGGTTGTCACTAATGGTCTTTAGAGACCACCTTGAGACCACCAATGATGGTATCATTAGTCTCATCAGTGCATAGATACAGCGACCGCCAATGGCGGTCTCTGTAGGGATCCAAATGCTCGGCCGAAGCGGTCGCTATTTGGCCGAGCTAAAGTGACCACCAACATCATTTTCTGTAGGCTAGAAAAAAAAATCAACCATTAGAGATACCCATAGGTGGCCTCTAATCTAGGAATTGTTTAAAAAAATTAAAGTGTTGGTTCACAAATAGAAAAAATAAAGATAAAATAAAAAAAATCAATTCACAATAGAAGAAACACCCGGATCCTCAAAAACAATAAATGACATACATACTTCTCCACATATCCAGTGATCCAAACAGCTCCAATACATTTCAATATTTTGCTTTAATAAACCTACAATAAGATACAAAATAAACAACTAAACAAAGAAAATGAAAATTGTACGTATTTATCCAGTTATTATATATATATAATAATCAAATTGGTCCATTATGGAGTTAGGGCGTATGGGCGTTAGGCCATTTGAGCATTTGGCCATTTGGGCATTTGGGAATTTGGCCAATTGGACAAGTCTTCAATTAGCCAATTGGACATTATCCCAATAGGATAATATTCTATTAGGCCAATAGGCTAATATGAAATTAGGCCAATAGGACATTAAGTAATTAAGATAGTATTCCATTTGGCCATTTTTCAATTTGACCCTTGGGTCATTAGGTCATTAGGGAATTAGGCCATTAGGGTGTCTAGCCATTTGGGCATTTGGGAATTTGGCCAATTGGCCAAGTATCCATTTATCCAATTGGTAGTTAGCCCAATTTTGACATTATACCATTACACCCACTACCCTACTCTAGCATGGACTTACTATGTTGCTTGTACGCAATGAGGTGGTTTGAAAAGAGGTTTGGACAACCATTCGATTATGTTTTCTCAACATTGATCTATATAGAGTAATGTTCAGTACTAAATAACCCCCTCCCAACCCCCTACAGCCCCTACACTCCCCCCCAAAAAACACCCCCCCGACAACCCCCACCCCTGGAAAGCCCCACTACCCCCCCCCCCCAAAAAAAAACTCCCCCTAGATATCCCCCCCCCCTAATAAACTCCCCTGGACAGCCCCCCACCCCCAGAAAGCGACCCCTGCCCCCCCAAAAAAACTCCCCCCGAATAGCCCCCCACCCCCGAACAACCCCCACCCCCAAACAGCACCAACCCCCACGCCCCCACACCCTCAGACAACCCCCCCCAACTAACTCCCCCTGACATCCCCCCCACCACACACCCCAAACAGCCCCCACCCCCACCCACCCACAGACAACACCCCCCCAATCCCCACTCCCAACCCCCCATAGACACCCCCACACACACTCACCCCATACCACCCCTGGATATGCCCCCCCAGACAGCCCACCACCCCCACCCCCTGGACAACCCCCCCCCCCCCCCAAAAAAAAAACACTCCCCCTCAGACAGACCCCCACCCTCAAAGAGCCACCCCCCAAAATCCCCCTCGGATAGCCCCCCCCCCACCACTATAGACCCTCCCCCTCCACCCAGCAACCCCCAACAACAGATTTAATTTCAGTTACACATGCACAATGTTTCAATTTGATTATTATCAAATTATAACAAACACCAGATTCAGTAAAAGTGACTCTTAATTCTAAATCCAATTAATTATCAATCAATTCGGGCTTTATATTCTTTTCCAATTTCAATCTAGTACAACGTGCTAATCCACTTCATAACAAAACATACTAACAAGAATAGTATATATATGTAGTACATTGTCTAGAAACACAGTATGAAAACTGTTATCAAGGTATAAAGCAACAACATTGACCATTAGGTGATTAGATCATTTTTTCATTTGGGGAAAAGGAAATTAGGCCATTTTTTCATTATTCCAATAGGATAATATTCCATTATGTCAATAGGACATTAGGTAATTTGGAAAATAGTCCATTTGGCCAATTGTTCCATTGGGTCATTAGGCCATTTGGCCATTGGTCCGTTAAACCATTGGTGCGTTAGGCCATTGGGGTGTTTGTCCATTGGGCCATTCAGCCGTTGGGGAATTGGACCATTGGTTCATTAGAGCGTTAGGCCGTTGGGGATTTCGGTCATTTTGGTGTTGGGGTGTTAGGCCATTTAGGCCATTGGGGAATTTATCCATTTGAGTCGTTGGGCTATCCAGACATTCTGCCATTAGGCCAATAGGACAGTACGCCATTTGTCCCTTAGGCCAATAGGCCATTAGGCCATTGGGCCATAAGGTCATTGGGCCACAAGGCCATTGGTCCATAAGGACATTGGGATATTATGCCTTTGGTCCACCTACCCTAATTTCTATCCTCCAATGGGGATTCTAAAAAATTATCTATCACAATGAAGTATCCAATTACTGATCATACACTTAAAATTAAAAAATGTTTGAGTTTTCAAAAAAATAAATTGTTCTAATCTCAAAAAAATTCTACATTTAAAGTCTAAATCAATATATAACATTAATTAAATAATAAATATAAAAGAAACACAACTCGTGAATATGATGTGTCATGCGAGGTCATGGCTGCTACCTCCATCCGGTGTGCCAGGGGCCTACAACAAATAAAAATTATAAAGATTTTAATAACAAAAATAATAGAAATTAAATAAATAAATTCAGTATAAACCTACATCGTATGATCCCATGCACTATCACCCAGACACACATATTTCCGCAGTGTTCTAACCTCAGCGATCAATTGCGCATTTACCTTCTCAAAAGCACACAATTGTGCCTCGAAATCTGACAGCTGCTATGTTATCTGAGCAACAACAGGACTGACAACCTCAGTGCGTGATACTAAAAAATGAAGAATCCCTGTTCCATATTTCAAACTATATCCATGCCCGTCATGACCAATAATACGATGGAATATCTCATCCCTTCACATGTGAAGCTATCGCTGGTCCTCTGGCAGATGTTCTAACTCAGCTTCAAATTGAGCCTGTGCAATATTTAAATATATATATATATACATATACATATATATTTTTATATACATATTCATTTAATTATTGGTAATGAATAAAAGCACTTGATATAAGATTTTTAGCCTTTAAATCATTTCGATCATGAGTTCTCATCCACACCGACATTTTATCAGTCGGTTCACCTTGCTCCCGTAACTGTATACCAATAAAATATAAAAATATAACACAAAACCATATTAAATAATAAATTAAAAAATGAATAATAAATACATCATGTTAGATCTGAGATGCGTGACGAGTCCCAAGCTTATGAGGTGGTCCCTGCAATGTTCGATTCTTGGAATGGCGTGATGACACCTCCTACATTCAATTAATTCAAATTTCAAACAAATATAATGTAACACATTCTTGAAAATATATATACCAAAATAAATATAATATCTGAAACAGCCTCAGTAGACCAATATGAAACGAATTCATTCCACTGATATGGGATAACACCTCTCGAAACTTTTTCCAGAATGTATGGGGCACCCACATTTGGTACCAAAATAAATATACTAACTACATCAGCCACATATTTGATTATTTTGGAAACTTCTATAATTAATGCAACAAAGTTGGTCACTAATATGAAGAGTGTTATTATGTACCAATCCCACACAACTCTTATTCTATTGAAAGGAGGATGCCACAACAAGGGGGAGTGGGGGATGTCTAGGACTGGGGGTGGGGGGTGTCTGGGGGAGTTTGTTTGGGGGGGGCTATCTGGGGGTGGTCTGGGGTGAGTGTGTGTGTGTGTGGGGGGTGGGTGGGTGGGGGGTTGTCCACAGGGGGGAGTAGTGGATGGGGGGGTGTTGTCCGTGGTTGGGTGGGGGACTGTCTAGGGGGAGAGGGAGGGGCCTTACCGGTGGAGGGGGAGGGGTTTTCCAGGTGGGGGGGGGGGGCTGTCCAGGTGGAGGGGGAGGGGATGTCCAGGTGGGGGTGGGGGTGGGGGGAGTGGTGGATGGGGGGGGGGGGGGTGCTGTCCGAGGTTGGGTGGGGGACTGTCTAGGGGGAGAGGGAGCGGCTGTACAGGTGGAGAGGAGGGGCTGTCCAGGTGGGGGAGGGGGGTGTCGAGGTAGAGGGGGAGGGGCTGTCCAGGTGGGGGGGGGGGGGGGCTGTCTGGGGGTGGTCCAGGGTGAGTGTGTGTGTATGGGGGAGTGTCCATTGGGGGGATGGGAGTGGGGGATGGGGGGTGTTGTCTGGGGGTGGGTGGGGGGGGTTATTCGAGGGGAGGGAGAGGGGCTGTCTAGGTGGAGGGGGAGGGGCTTTCCAGGTGGAGGGGGTGGGGTGGGGGCTTTCCAGGTGGGGGGGGGGGGTGGAGGGGGGGTGGGGGGGGGGGGCTGTCCGGGGGGAGTTGGGGGGGGGGGTATCCAAGGGGGTATGGGAGTGGGGTTGTCTGAGGCTGGGGGTGGGGGATGTCCGGGGCTGGGGGGCTGTCTAAGTGGAGGGGGAGGGGTTGTGCTGGTGGGGGTGGGGGTGGGGGCCATTCGGGGGGTTGGGAGTGGGGGTTGTCAAGGGGGGTTGAGAGTGGGGGTTATCTAGGGATGGGGGTGGGGGGGATATCCAAGGCTAGGGGTTGATTTTGGATAATAATAAATAAAAATTCTTAAATACTAAATTAGTTTTGGGTTGCTTTAAACAATTTTAAAAAATGATTTAAACTAAAGAGAGGGAAAAATATTATACCTTTCATTAAACATGAAAATTGATTGTTTCTCCTTCAACGACCACTCTAACCCAATAAATATATTCTTCACATTGAACTAAGGTATGTTGATCAAGTTATTGGGAAACAAAGGGAATGGTCTCGGGTTCATCTTATTCAAATAAAAACACTCCTCGCCAGGAAATTTTTACAACAACTTGCCAACTAGGATTCTAAGTCAAAGTAATGAAGAATACTTGTTCTTCTTGTGATGTCAAAATGAAAGGTTCATTATCAACTCACCCATTTCTATATAACATATCATTAAAATTAACCAATGTAAACTGGTATTGATCGCATTTACTTCCACGCACTAGATCAAACTAATTACACTTTAACAATATGTACTTCAACCCGTGTGCATATAAAACTTCAATGATGTATTTCAATTGACCATATTAATAACCAGAATCAACGAATGGAAAACTGATGCCACTATTTTGTGTTTCTCATTTGTCGTAAACATCATTAATGTGAAATCGAAATCCGTTATCATCTATAGATTTATAACGACGAGCTGATATATATGGAACCTCAGCTAGTTGGATAAATTCTCCAGTTAGCATGGGGTCACCTAACTCCCCCAGGTTATGAACCTACATAATCTACGAAATTCAATAATGATTTCTAAAAAAATAAATTAGTATAGTACTTTAATTGTTGAGACCCCAAACTTGACGTACATGGACATTACATTACTTTTTTGGAATAATTAATACATAACAAGAACCAACACTCAAGGACCGTAATAGTTTAGTGTCTTTGGAAACTTGGAACACAATCTTCTAATCATGGTGAAAGATCTTCAACATCTCCCATAAATATCTTCCCCTTTTTGTTTTCTTACCTAAAACCTTTCTTTAAATCCTAGGGAAAAGAAACCAAATAAAAGGGTGAGCTCAAATGCTCAGTAAGGGTAAGCATGGAGAAAATAAAACAAATCATATACATTTGAACTTAAATACATGAACATAATGTTTAAACATCAAGATATTGAGCAATGAAAGAAAACATGGTAGTATGTAAGGCATATATCATAAAGAAACACTAATCCTGATAAAATAGCATGAGAGTAAAACATGTAATTGTGGAAACCATTAAGCACATGTTATGATTTCCATAGTATCCAAGGCATTGCTTCCAAGACCATCTTAGTGGACAAAGTCCCTTTCTGAATCGAGTTCACTCCTCATTTCAGTCCTGTAACACTGAACCAGATTAACTTACCATTCCAGCCATGTATATCTCATGAGGTATAAATCTTTACCCAATGCATTGGAGGGAGATATAGGTCCCACCCATCTCATAATTAAATCATTCTTACTTTTGCCACAAAATAAACTTAAAACATTCATCATAACCCAAAGAATAAAATGGGTTTCATAAACATCATCCCATCATCAAATAATCCATATAAAAAAATTGATATTTCATCATAAGAAAAGTGAAACCATCTAAATCATAGATACATTATAATTTAAACATAAACATATGAAATAATGTCATCTTAGATGGAAAATGGTTTTGATAAAACACTTGAAATGAATTCTTGAGGAAAATATCCTTTCTTCTTCAAAATTGTTTTCTTTTCAAAAAATTCCATGAAATTTTAAAAGGAAAGGATTTTGTTGAAAATAGTCATTAAATATTTTAGATTAAGCTTCATGAAAATAAGGCATCATGAAACCGTAAAAATCCATTCACACCGTATAAGTTAAAAATAACATTGTTATCGTACTTTTGTTGGAAAAGTCAAAAAGTTCCCCGTGTGGTAAAAAAATGTAAGATTCCTTTCATAACATGTGGTAAATTTCAAAAATGGGTAAAAAGGACTTTAAAAATACATGATTTTTTTTAGAAAACATGGGAATGGATGATAACAATAACCCCAGTAAATACTTACGAATAACAATCTCGGATAAGAACGAGATTGGAATAGTTATCCCTTACCTTATGTCTGATATGCTTCATATGTATCCAAACCTCCTGTATAATGATTTAAATAATGTAATTGACTTATTAAAGAATCATATTCATTGTTATTATATCATATATGGTTTACTTATGACTTTATATTACCCATTCTTTTGTAAATTCGATGTAAAAGCAGCGATTTGGGTAAAATCATTTCATTTATTGTACGTGTTTCGACTTGTTATTCTTGATATTATTACTTATATCCGGATTTAATTAATTACAGAATGTAAAAAATAATTTATATATAATATATATTCATTATATACATATATATATATGATAGATCGATAGATGGAATGAAATACACCGTTCATGAAGACGGTAGGCCGTACGTACGTATGAACGTTGTTTTCGTTTCCTTATTGAATTGAATGGAATTAAGTAGATGAAATACATATATATATATATATAAATAAATCCAGTATCATTATTATTTCATATATTTCATGATTACTTATTATATATACTTTATAATCATTCATGAATGGTTAACATGGAGAATGAATCTCATCGCGTCGTGGAGACGGTAGTCCGTACGTACGCACGAGCGATGATATCATTCCCATGATCGTGGAATTGTATTGAAGTGTATGTATAATATTTAATAATCAATATCACTTTACAATAATCATATATAGTTATTTATTTACACCATTATACCCATCCAAGTAAGGTGGTGGTTGAAAATAGATTACACCACGGCGTGGAGACGGTATTCCGTACGTACGCACGCGTGGTGATTTCGTTTTCCGTAGGATGGATAGAAGGTGAAATAGGGTTGTTTCATATTTATAATAACATATTATTATATAATTAATACTTATGTTATTACTTTATAATGATACAACTAAAGAAGAAGTAGTAGAAGAAGAAAGAAACTTGAGAGAATCAGAAGAAGAGATTACCTCTTCTTCGACGCACCTCCTTTAAGCTTCCTCTTAAGGAAGTGGAGTTGGTCTTTTGAGAATACCATAACCTCCATAATTTTTCTATGGAAGTGTAGAAGAGAAATGGGTAGGGGTTGGCCAAGCTTCAAGGATCAAAAGGGTGTGAAGAGAAGAGGTAATGGGTGCCCTTTTTATAAGGGAGGAGAGGGGCACCTTTGGAAAAACTTAAAATATTATTTTATAATAAATACATATTCGGCTTATAATGGATCCAAAGTGACTTATTTAGAATATAAAGTGGTTATGGGTCGAAATCCTCCCAATAAATAGGTTTTAGACAAGTTTAGGTTACTATTTTATCCTTATCATTTAGATTTAACTCTAAGTTAAATAATTTAACTTTTACCGTGTCTTTATGTTTTCTTAAACTATATGGTTAATAAACTTACTATAACAATCCAAAAGAACCCCAAGTGGTTCATTATTAATATATATATCATTTTTAAGTCATTTTACCAAACCTTAGATTTTTAGGAATAAAATAACAATTAATAATATAATATTTGTTTTCAAAACTATTTTATGTCAATTTTTACACTATTTGGTACTTGATTTTTTTGAAAATTATAACAGCATGATTAGTTCTAAAAAAGTTAATTAAATCAATAAACATATATTATATTAACCTATAAAATTAGTTTAATTCATAAAAAGTCTAAAATTACATTTATTTGAGTATTTATAACATCAATTATGTTAATATTTCATTAATAAGGTAATTACTGCATCATCATTGTGTCATAAATAAATTAAATTATTTAATGTATAAAAATTATAAATAAATTACCATTATGTAGGAAATATTTTTATCTTTCTAATTAATATTTATAGTCTAATTTATCTTATGTATAACCCTATATTAAAAATGTTTTAGTTATTAAACTTTGATTTTAACTATTTTAACCATTCTTTAAATAAAATAATAATAAATGTCCTAATCTAATCCAAGTGGACCTAAAGGGTAATATTTTATTATTAAGGTTGTTTTTGGTCGAATTACACTTATCCAATAGAATTAGGACATGTGTTAGGGTAATAGTAATATCATTTTTACCCTTAATTACCCTATTTACTTTTAACCGTGGTAAATAAAAGTAAAAAGTTACTATTCACCAAAAATTATTTTTATCTTATTGAACCACATTTTACTCCTTGATATTAACCATGTCTCTCGGATTTTCTAAATTCCACTCACAGAAGCGGTAAAGTTACGTTTTATGTAAGTTTGCAAAAAGCTCCTAGGAGGTAGGTAAAAGACGGTGAAAAGTTCAATAAAATTTTTATATATCTAAAATTATTATAAAACGACTCCAATGAATTAAATTAAACTTATATAGGTATTATGTATCAATTTTGACCTAAAATAAATTTAAATAGAAAGTCTATTTTTAAATAGTAACTCAGTGTTTTCACTATTCATCAAAAATTGAAAGTTTTCAGAAAAATACCAAAAAATCACCCTAGGCTAATTTCGAGATTCCAAATCTAAAAATGAAGTCCATTTTGGAAGATAAAATTCATAAAATTTCAAAAAGTGGGTATTACTATTCATAACAGCTAGTTTATATAATATTTTAATAACATATCGTTGTTTAGTGAAACTCGGTATTGCGTACAACACACGCTATTGTGGAAGGTAACGATTGCGTGTAATGTAAGCCAAGTCAGGGTTGCGTGTAGTGAAAGAATCCTTTGTTGTTGCGTATAATAGAATCCAACCATATTTCATTTATACATTGAATATATATATATATATATATACTCAATGTTGTGTAGAATAACTATTATCAAATGAACTTGAAATTGTGTGTAACACGATCCAAGAATTGTGTTGCGTATACTGAAAGCTAATACGGTGTTGCGTATAGTGTAAGATAATCTTGGTGTAGCATACAATAAAAGACATCAATGAAATTAAAAAGAATAATTCTCATAAAATATCGGGTTGTTACATTCTACCCCCCTTAAAATGAATTTCTCCCTCGAAATTCGTCGGGGTTATAAATGGTTTACTACTTGAAATTTTCTTTCATAGAAACCCACATCGTAAAAAGGAGTACTAAAACTTCATTTTAAAAAGTGAAGTATGAGACATATCAGTTACCCAAATTGACTCATCACTGGGTTTCCACATAGGAGAACATAGGTGAAAATATGGATATGGAAGAGAAATATAACCATCAACTTCTGATGAAGAGTGGTAGATGACATGGCTATAAAAAAGCCAACAATCACAAATCCATAAATTTGTGATGATCTAAGGTACCATCTGATTCATTGGATATAAGGGCACTAGGACAACATTTTTGGTTTTCAAGATGATTTCCCTAAAGTTGAAGAATTTGAATTAAAAGAAATACTTACTTTATTTCGGTATAATATCACCGTTGTTCGTGCCTTGAACAATTTTCACTCCATCTCTTAAAGAAATGAAGTTGAATTTTTCATTCGTGAAGTGTTAGCAGATCATGTGATAGAATGATGGGTCATTCCATATGTCTCAAACAAAAGGTTAACAAAAGTTATCAAATATACATAAGTCCATCTATGGTGAGATTAATCGTATATGGTTCCTAAAATGGACTTATACTTCATATATCATACCGCTTGATATAATAAAATAGTTTCTACTAACCAGGGACTTCCTGTAGGCCAATGGTAGGCGATAAGGGCCTGTCGCACTTCCGTTGTGGGTTCTATTCCCACAGCCTTGTCCGACGCGACGGGTTGTCGCTCATCCTATGGGTTGTACTTTTTCTAAAACTACATTATTATAAAATTCCATCAATAATATCAAAAAAGTTTTAACCTTAAACAATACTAACTTATGTCTAACATAATCCATTCCAATATTTAGGCTTATTCAAAATACTTCTGTCTGAGCTCATAGTATAAAGAAAACAATTACTAGAAATGTCATCTGTCGAGCATGTGAATACCATCATTTATCCCCCATATATCGTACGATATGTCTTGTTGGTCAAATTACAAACATGTGAATACCTTAATCATGTATTATATTGAAAAATGAATACCCATTGAACCTTAGTGAAAACATGAATGTTGTCAAAAGTTAACTCTTTCCACATACCAAAATCCCAATATTTCTATATACTCAAACCATGAAATAACTTTTTCCTTATATTAGTCATGAGCTCATGAATACCATCAAAAATTTCATTTTATCCTTATCCCTTCCTTATGCGCATATCATCTGCTTTCCAAAATATTTGAATCACTTTTCATGGTTACCGGTACCATAAAATTATTGAAAACCACAATAGACTAATAAAAAAATATTCCAATATACCATAAAAGTACCTCAACATCATTATTCTTTAATACCAATACATAAACACTTCAATCCATCCTCTTCAATGATTGTCATGGAATAATTCCTTCCTTGATTTAGAAGTAACCTCTTAGTTCAGGGCATTGAGTTGGGTAATTCCCATGTTCTCCACAAATAAGACATTGAACTCCATAACAGTCTGTCACTCTATGACCCTTTTCTCCACACAGATAACATCCTCCCCTCCATTTGAGGTATTCCTCAAGGTTCTTCTTCCCTTCTTTAGAAATCTCAATCTTCCTTTCTCTATGATCCTCACCATGTGAACATGCATAAAATTCCATCTTCCTCTTATTTGATGACTTAGGAATACCACCAAAGTTCACCTTGTTAACCATATATTGTGATGACTGATTAGGCATAATCAAAATATCTTTATCTCTAGGAATTACACAATTTTTTTGATCACAGTCACCAATTTTTCCATCAGAATCAACATTAACTTAATTCCTTCTCATTCCCTCCATTGACTAAAACCAGAAACCATACTGTAAGAAATAGTTAAAATAACGAGGAACCACATAATCATTAAAAGTCACTTATGGTATGTCTAACTTATCACACATTATTTAATCCATGACACCTTAGGTTCACCCTAGGTTATTCATGACTGTCAACATAACTCTAGGACTGTAACCTATAGTTATACTAAACCTTAGGGAAATCCCTAGACATACCTTAGAAATATCTTTAGGGATCTCAATAAAGTTTTCGCATCCTAGTTTCCAATGGTTAACTAAACCTTTCCTCTGATACCAACTGTAGAGACCCCAAACTTGACGTACATGGACATTACATTACTTTTGCAGAATAATTAATACATAACAAGAACCAACACTCAAGGACCGTAATAGTTTAGTGTCTTTGGAAACTTGTAACACAATCTTCTAATCGTGGTGAACGATCTTCAACATCTCCCATAAAGATCTTACCCTTTTTTTTTCTTACCTAAAACCTTTCTTTAAATCCTGGGGAAAAGAAAACATATAAAAAGTGAGATCAAATGCTCAGTAAGGGTAAGCATGGATAAAATAAAACAAATCATATACATTTGAACTTAAATACATGAACATAATGTTTAAATATCAAGATCTTGAGCAATGACATAAAACATGGCAGTACGAAAGACATAGATCATAAAGAAACATTAATCCTGATAAAATATCATGAGAGTAAAACATGTAATTGTGGCAACCATTAATCAAATGTTATGATTTCCCTAGTAGCCAAGGCATTTCTTCCAAGACCATCTTAGTGGACAAAGTCCCTTTTTGAATCGAGTTCACTCCTCGTTTCAGTCCTGTAACACTGAACTAGATTAACTTACCGTTCCAGCCATGTCTATCTCATGAGATATAAATCTTTACCCAATTCATTGGAGGGAGATATAGGTCCCAACCATCTCATAATTAAATAATTCTTACTTGTTCCACAAAATAAACTTAAAACATTCATCATAACCCAAATAATAAAATGGGTTTCATAGACATCATCTCATCATCACATAATCAATATAAAACAAATAGATATTTCATCATAAGAAAAGTTAAACCATGTAAATCATAGAGACATTATACTTGAAACATACAAATATGAAATAATGTCATCTTAGATGGAAAATGGTTTTGATAAAACACTTGAAATGAATTCTTGAGGAAAATATCCTTTCTTCTTCAAAATCATTTTCTTTTCAAAAAATGCCATGCAATTTTAAAAGGAAAGGATTTCATTGAAAATAATCATTAAATAGTTTAGAGTAAGCTTCATGAAAATAAGGCCTCATGAAACCGTAAAAATCCGTTCACGCCGTATAAGTTAAAAATAACATTCTTCTCGTACTTTTGTCAGAAAAGTCAAAAAGTTCCCCGTGTGATAAACAAAAGTAAGATTGCTTTCATAACATGTGGTAAATTTCAAAAATGGGTAAAAAGGACTTTAAAAATACATGATTTTTTTTATAAAACATTGGCATGGATGATAACAATAACCCCAGTAAATACTTACGAATAACAATCTCGGATAAGAACGAGATTGGAATAGTTATCCCTTACCTTATGTCTGATATGCTTCGTATGTATCCGAACCTCCTATATAATAATTTAAATAATGTAATTGACTTATTAAAGAATTATATTAATTGTTATTATATCATATATGGTTTACTTATGACTTTATATTACCCGTTCTTTTGTAAATTCGATTTAAAAGCAGCGATTTGGGTAAAATCGTTTCATTTATTGTACGTGTTTCAACTTGTTGTTCTTGATATTATTACTTATATCATGATTTAATTAATTATAGAATGTAAATAATAATTTATATATAATATATATTCATCATATAAATATATATATGATAGATCGATAAATGGAATGAAATACACCGTTCATGGATACAGTAGGCCGTACGTATGCATGAACGTTGTTTTCGTTTCTTTATTGAATTGAATGGAATTAAGTAGATAAAATACATATATATATATATATACATAATTACAGTATAATTATTATGTCATATATTTCATTATTAATTATTATATATACTTTATAATCATTCATGAATGGTTAACATGGAGAATGAATCTCATCGCGTCGTGGAGACGGTAGTCCGTACGTACGCACGAGCGATGATATCATTCCCATGATCGTGGAATTGTATTGAAGTGTATGTATAATATTTCAGAATCAATATCACTTTAAAATAATCATATATAGTTATTTATTTACACCATTATACCCATCCGAGTAAGGTGGTGGTCGAAAATAGATTACACCATGGCGTGGAGACGGTATTCTGTATGTACGCATGCACGGTGATTTCGTTTTCCGTAGGATGGATAGAAGGTGAAATAGGGTTGTTTCATATTTATAATAAAATATAAGTATATAAGTAATACTGATGTTATTACTTTATAATGATACAACTAAATAAGAAGTAGAAGAAGAGAGAAACTTGAGAGAATCAGAAGAAGAGATTACCTCTTCTTCGACACACCTCCTTTAAGATTCCTCTTAAGGAAGTCGAGTTGGTCTTTTGAGAAGACCAGAACCCCCAGAATGTTTCTAGGGAAGTGTATAAGAGAAATGGGCAGTGTTTTTTCGAGCTTCAAGGCTCAAAAGGGTGTGAAGAGAAGAGGGAAGGGGTTCCCTTTTTATAAGGGAGGAGAGGGGCACCTTTGAAAAAACTTAAAATATTATTTTATAATAAAGTCATATTCGGTTTATAATGGCTCAAAAGTGACTTATTTAGAAGATAAAGTGGGGATGAGTCTAAATCCTCTCAACCAATAGGTTTTAGACAAGTTTAGGTTACTATTTTATCCTTATCATTTAGATTTAACTCTAAGTTAAATAATTTAACTTTTACCGTGTCTTTATGTTTTCTTACACTATATGGTTAATAAACTTACTATAACAAGCCAAAAGAACCCCAAGTGGTTCATTATTAATATATATATCCTTATCTAAGTCATTTGGACGAACCTTAGATTTTTAGGAATAAAATAACAATTAATAATATAATATTTTTTTTCAAAACTATTTTATGTCAATTTTTACACTATTTGGTACTTGATTTTTGTGAAAATAATAACAGCATGATTAGTTCCAAAAAAAGTTAATTAAATCAATAAAAACATATTATATTAACCTATAAAATTAGTTTAATTCATAAAAAGTCTAAAATTACATTTATTTGGGTATTTATAACATCAATTATGTTAATATTTCATTAATAAGGTAATTACCGCATCATCATTGTGTCATAAATAAATCAAATTATTTAATGTCTAAAAATTATAAATAAATTACCATTATGTAGGAAATCTTTTTATCTTTATAATGAATATTTATAGTCTAATTTATCTTATGTATAACCCTATATTAAAAATTTTTTAGTTATTAAACTTTGATTTTAACTATTTTAACCCTTCTTTAAATAAAATAATAATAAATGTCCTAATCTAATCCAAGTGGACCTAAAGGGTAATATTTTATTCTTAACGTTGTTTTTGGTCGAATTAAACTTATCCAATAGAATTAGTACATGTGTTAGGGTAATAGTAATATCATTTTTACCCTTAATTACCCTATTTACTTTTAACCGTGGTAAATAAAAGTAAAAAGTTACTATTCACCAAAAATTATTTTTATCTTATTGAACCACATTTTACTCCTTGATATTAACCATGTCTCTCGGATTTTCTAAATTCCACTCACAGAAGTGGTAAAATTAAGTTTTATGTAAGTTTGCAAAAAGCTCCTAGAAGGTAGGTAAAAGACGGTGAAAGATTCAATAAAATTTTTATATATCTAAAATTATTATAAAATGACTCCAATGAATTATACTGAACTTATATAGGTATTATGTATCAATTTTGACCTAAAATAAATTTAAATAAAATAAATAATTATTTAAATAAAAAGTCGATTTTTAAATAGTAACCCAGTGTTTTCACTATTCATCAAAAATTGAAAGTTTTCAGAAAAATACCAAAAATTCACCCTAGGCTAATTTCAACATTCTGAATCTAAAAATGAAGTCCATTTTGAAAGATAAAATTCATAAAATTTCAAAAATTGGGTATTACTATTCATAACCGCTAGTTTATATAATATCTTAATAACATATCGTTGTTTAGTGAAACTCGGTATTTCGTACAACACATGCTATCGTGGAAGGTCGTGATTGTGTGTAATGTAAGCCAAGTCAGGGTTGTGTGTAGTGAAAGACTCCTTTGTTGTTGCGTATAATAGAATCCAACCTTATTTCATTTATACATTGAATATATATATATATACTTAATGTTGCCTAGAATAACTACTATCAAATGAAATTGAAATTGTGTGTAACATGATCCAAGAATAGTGTTGCGTATACTGCAAGATAATACAGTGTTGCGTATAGTGCAAGATAATATTGGTGTAGCATACAACAAAATACATCAATGAAATTAAAAAGAATAATTCTCATAAAATCTCGGGTTGTTACATTAATCATAATGAAAATCAATTTATACGTACAAAATCTTTGAACCAATTGTGAAATGACGCATAATGAGATTGTAGAATTTGATACTCAGTCACATAAGAAATATATTATTTTATCTCATTAATGTGTTTCTTGTAAATGGTAACGTGATGTTTAAATTATGAACTTATGCAAACAAAACATGTAAAATTTAAACAATAAAAGTGATAACACACTTACTACATTAATGGTGCAACTGATGGAGTATTGAAAAAAATATATTGATGCGCTTGTATCCACTCGATGTTGTCCATATCAAATATGGTTCTTTCTCCAACAGGACCATAATGAATCCAAGATGGATTTTTAGATTTTATTCACCATCAATAAGATATTATACACAAAAGGTTTTACACACATACCTCAAATAATCATTGGATATTGATGCCTCTGGACGAACTCTGTTGCGTACAAATTGTTTCAATGTATTCAGATACCGCTTGTAACGCCCCGACCCCAATTACCTAGAGTCAGTGCATTAACATTGGCATGATCACAAGAAAGATCAAATCTCGAAATACTGATTGGTTTAGTAGCCTTGGAAACACTAGATATATTCATAAAGTTTTACATTACATCATAAAGTGAAAAACTACTACAACAACATATTTTCTTCATATACCACACTCAAATACCCACATACTATCCCTGCAAGTCATTCATAAATTACTTCTTCACATCCTGGGAAAAATAAAACATTGAAAGGGGTGAGCTCAAATGCCCAGTAAGGATAACAATATAGTGGAAAATTTCATAAATAAGAATAAACATTTAAGGTAATGTATAACTTAAAACAAAAGCCTTTTAAACTTGAACTTCAACATAGTATGACAAAGATAAAATGAAATAATGCCATTTACTCATTCACATGGATATTCTACTAATCGAATAATCACATGAAATATCAATAACCACTTTCATAATGATGGAATGCATAATTCCAGACTATCATAACCACATAGCCAAGGCCTCGTGCCAAGACTACAAATAACATTTTGCCAAGGCCTTGTTCCAAGACACTAGTTTGTCTCATGAGACCTACCGATGCATCGAGGAGCTATAGCGGGCTCCACCCGTCACATATTAAGTCCAATGCATTCCCATATGAAAAGGTTTAGACATAACATAAACATTCGTATTAAAAATAGCATACAAAATGTCAATACTTTCACCATAAACTATTAATGGTATAAAAATAGCACATCCATAGTCAAACATATCACAAAACCTTCAATACAATATAGAAGTTTTGTATCATAATAAATCAACTTCAAATAAGCGTAAAACCCATCAAAGGATGTTGACATAGATGAAATCAAAACTATTTTTAGAGAAATATCTCCTTCTATTTTTAAAATCATTTAAGAGTCATATATTTATAAAATAAAACATTTTCTTTGAAAATATTCTTATAAGTTTGTAAGGGAAGCTTCGACGATTTTATAATGGCGGAAAATAACTGCACCCGCCGTATAAGTTAAAAAAACATTCTTACCTTAATTCTGTCGAAAAGGTTAAAAGCACCTTGTTTGGAAAACGATGGAAAGATTCCTTTATAAAACTATTATAAAAATTCAAAAAAGGGTATAAATGACTTTAACCCATATTCTTTTAAATAGTAAAAATGTTTTGAAATACATTTTTAAGAAACGTGGATGTGGATAATAAAGAGATCCCAATAGATTATTACGTATAAACAACCTCAGATAATGAAGAGATTGTGAAATAAAAATTACCTTGTAATTTTCCTTGGTTGGGGTGGGTTAACCTCCTGTATAATAGTGAAATAATTGTTATTAAATTATACAAGAATCATATACATTCATATGATATCATATATGATCTTTTAACATTGCTTTGTTAATAATATCTTAGTATTATCGTCGTTTCGGGTGTTAACTTACTCGTTTTATTTTATATGTTTTGTTACATAAGCCATGTTTGTCCTGGATAGGTTGTATATTATTCATATAAATAATTATATCAAGTCATTAAACATTATTTTTAAATCATCAAATGATAATTATACTTGAATGGATACGATGGAGAATGAATCTCATCGCGTTCGTGGAGACGGTAGTCCGTACGTACGCACGAGCGACAATATCATTCTTTTGATATTAAAATAATATATAAATGGATGGTATATCATATATACAGAATCATTAACATGTTATATTTATTATTTACATGATTTACACATCATTATTATACCCATCCAAATAATAATATATTGAATAACAATTACACCACGACGTGGAGACGGTAAGCCGTACGTACGCACGTATGGTGACATGTTATTCAAAGGGTGGATAGAATACTGAATATGGTTGTAACATATTTATAATATCATCATAGTATAAATATTATACTTTAGTTATTATTTTAGAATGGTAATAACAAAGGAAGAAGAAGTGGAAGAAGAAAGGAACTTGGAAAAGGGTGGTGAAATCATTACCCCTTCTTCGGGTTCTTCCTTTTGATTTGATCAAAAGGGCTACTTAGGTTGGCCTTATAATCAAAATAAGGAATCTAGGTTGTAGTGAGGGAAGTTGGGAGAGTATTTGGGCAGAGTTTGGACGATCCAAAAGGCTTTGAAGGTGTGAAGAAATGAGAAGGAGGAGTTCCCTTTTATAAGGGGGGTGAGGGGCACCTTTGGAAAAACTAGAAATATTAATTTATAATAAATTCATATTCGGTTTATAATGGATCAAAAGTTTATTATTTAAAGGTTAAGGTGGGGATGGGTCGAAAAACACTTAACCAATAGAATTTAGACAGGTTTGGGTTACTATATTAACCTTATCTTTAAGTATTAACTCTAAGTTAATTAGTTTCACTTTTACAATGTCTCTTTGTATTTTTATATTATATGGTTAATAAACTTATCATATACATCTAAGAGACCCCCCAAGTGGGCCATTAATGATAAAACTATCATTATATAAGTATCTTGTCCGAACCTTAGATTTTTAGGAATTTAATATCAATTAATAATAAAATATTTATTTTAAAAACTCTTTTATGTCAATTTTGACACTATTCAATAGTTGATTTTTTTGAAACTCATAACAGAATGATTACTTCGAAAAACGTTAATTAAATCAATACTAATATGTAATATTATCCTATAAAATTAGTTTAATTCATTAAAAGTCTCAAATTATATTTATTTGGGTATTTATAATATCAATTATTTTAAATTTTCACTATTATGTTAATTACTGCATCATCATTGTGTCATAAATAAATTAAATTATGTAATCTTTAAAAATTATAAATAAAATATATTTATGTAGGAAATCTTTTTATCTTTCTAATTAATATTTATGGTCTAAAATCCAACATATATAACCCTATGTAAAAATTGTTTTTCTAAAAGATATATGCTTGTGTCATTTTTGTATTCATTTTAACTTAATTAAAATAAAGTGTCCCTATCACCTAAAAGTGGGTCCATGGGGTCCCAAAATTGACCAAAATATGACTATGGTCGAACATATATCAACCAATAAGGCTAGGACACGTTTTAGGGTAATTTAGTATTATTATAATATTATTTTTTAACCCTTATTTACCAGATTTACCCTTAACCATGCTAAATAAAATATTTACCGAAGTAATTATTCAAAATGTCTAAAAATAAAAGTTACCTATTTACACAATTTTATCATCCTGATTCCAAATATGTAATCCATTTTTCCAAATTCAAAACACAAAAGTGGCAGAAATTAATTTAAAATTAATTCCCGTTGTTAAAACAAAAAGCGTGTTTTTAAGAGATAATAACTATCAAAAGATTGACACTTGTTTATGTCCGGTTTAATTGTAAAATTATATCCAATGACCAAAATTATATTAAATGGTAAAAATATATTCTAAATATACTTTAAAACCACTCAAATTCATAATTTATCACTATTAATTATTTTTATTAAAAAAATTGTTTTTAAGTATTTTTCACTATTCATAAAAATTGGAAGTTCTCAGAAAAATACCAAAAAATCATCTTAGGATAATTTCGATATTCCGAAACCAAAAATGAATTCCATTTTAAAATATAAAATATATATAATTTCAAAAATTAGGTATTACTTTTCATAACGACTAGTTTGATTGGTTGTGGTGTGTTAGAACTCGATGTTGCGTACAACACACTCTATCGCATTATTCAAAGAGAAGCGTACCGTAGAAGCTTGGGGTGTTACATTCTCCCCTCCTTCAAATAATTTTGTCCTCGAAATTTCTAGAATACTACCTCATGAAAAGACTCGGGTGGTTCTTCATCATAAGTTCCTCGAGTTCCCACGTTTCCTCTTCCATCTTATGGTTTCTCCACAAAACTTTTACCAGACGCGTCGTCCGGTTTCTCAGTACTTGTTCTCTTGTATCAAGAATCCTGATGGGCTATTCGCAATAAGACATATTGGGTTCCAGTTCTAATTCCTCATAGGTGAGTACATGCATTGGTTCAAGCATGTATTTCCTCAATAGAGATACGTGGAACACATCGTGAACTTTGGAGAGACTTGGCGGCATTGCCAATCGGTAAGCTACAACCCCAATTCGTTCTAGAATTTTGAAAGGTCCGATGTACCTGGGACTCAATTTAACTTTCTTACCAAAACATATGACTCCATTCCATGGAGATAACTTCAGGAAAATATGATCACCGACATGAAATTCCAAATCCTTCCTTCGATTATCGGCATAGCTCTTCTGCCTACTTTGAGCTGCTTTGATGTGATTTTGGATTACCTTCACCTTTTCTATCATTTCCTCCACCAGTTCTGGACCTACAAGTTTTCTTTCACCAACGTCATCCCAACAGGTTGGTGTGCGACATCTCTTTCCGTATAATGCTTCATATGGTGCCATCTGAATACTTTAATGAAAGCTATTTTTATAGGAAAATTCTACCAGAGGTAAATACTGATCCCACATACCCTGAAAGTCAAGTAAGCAAGATCTCAACATGTCTTCTAAGGTTTGAATAGTCCGTTCTGATTGTCTGTCTATCTGAGGGTGGTAGGCAGTGCTCAAATGAAGTTCAGTATCCAGGGATTTCTGAAGACTCTTCCATAATCTTGAAGTAAAATGGGGATCACGATCAGAAACAATCGATAGGGGTACTCCATGAAGTCTGACAACTTCATTAATATATAGTCTTGCTAGACGTTCCAGTGGTAGATCTTCTCTTATAGCAAGAAAATGTGCTGACTTGGTAAGACGATCAACAATAACCCACATTGCATCGTTCCTTCTAGGATTCTTTGGTAGCCCCATGAAAAAGTCCATCGTAATATTGTCCCATTTCCACTCCGGTATGGGAAGAGGTTGGATGACTCCTCCAGGGTGTTGCCTTCTGGGTTTCACTTGTTGACAAACCATACATCTTGACACAAAATCAGCAATCTTCCTCTTCATATTGTCCCACCAAAAATGTTCCTTCAAATCTCTATACATTTTGGTGCTCCTAGGGTGTATAGAGAAATTGGAACTATGAGCATCATCCAACAATTACCTTTTTATATCAGGTATATCGGGAACAAAAAGCCTCTTCCTGAATTTCAAAATTCAATTTTCATACACAAAATCTCTCAATCTCCCATCATTCACAGCTTTAATATTATTTTGAAATTCTCCATCATTAGTCTGAGAACTCTTAATCCTTTCTAGTAAAGATGGTTTGGCAACCATTTGAAAAAGCATTGATGTTTCTCCTTCCCTGGTTATTCCCATGTCCATCTTCACTAGATCCTTGAAAATTGGATCCCTTTCAATTCTCATATTGTTCAAAACTCCATGATATTTTCTGCTCAAAGCATCTGCCACCTTGTTTACCTTCCCCGGGTGGTAGTGTATCGTGCAATCATAATCCTTGAGTAATTCAAGCCATCTCCTTTGCCTCATGTTGAGTTCTTTTTGTGAGAAAATATACTTCAAACTCTTGTGATCAGTATAAATCTAACATTTTTCACCATAGAGGTAGTGTATCCATATCTTCAAAGAAAAGATCACAGCTGCTAACTCGAGATCATGAGTAGGATAGTTTTGATCATGAATTTTCAACTGTCGTGATGCATAGGCAATAACCCTATCATTCTGCATAAGGACACAACCAAGTTCTTTCTTCGATGCATCACTATAAATAATGAACCCATCATTCCTCTATGGTAGAGTCAATATAGGAGTATTGACTAATCTTGTCTTCAATTCTTCGAAAAATTCTTCACACTCTTTTTTCCAAACAAATTTAACCCCTTTACGTGTGAGCTTCGTTAATGGGTTAGCCAATCGGGCAAAATTCTGGACGAAATGTCGATAATAACCTGCTAAACCAATAAAACTACATACCTCAGTTATACTCGTTGGTGCTGGCCATTCTTGGATTGCCTTGGTCTTAGAAGGATCAATAGAGATTCCATCTTTAGAGACAATATGGCCAAGAAAAGAAATCTCCTGAAGCCAGAATTCACACTTGCTAAACTTCCCATATAATTCATGTCTTCTCAGAGTCTTCAAGATAACGCGCAAGTGATTTTCCTGATCTTCGTAGCTTTTAGAGTATACCAAGATATCATTATTAAATAACACCAAAAATTCATCTAGATACTCCTTGAAAACTCTATTCATCAGATCCATGAATACAGAGGGTGCATTAGTCAATCCAAAAGGCATTACAGTAAACTCGTAGTACCCATACCTGGTTCGAAATGCTCTCTTCGGAATGTCTTCCTTCTTCACACACAACTGATGGTATCCAGATCGAAGGTCAATCTTTGATAAGTATTGAGCTCCATGTAGTTGGTCAAATAAATCATCAATGCGAGGTAGGGGATACTTGTTCTTTATCGTTATAGCATTGATCTCCCTGTAGTCAATACATAACCTCATAGATCCATCTTTCTTTTTAACAAAAAGAGAAGGGGCTCCCCATGGAGAAACACTAGGGTGAATAAATACTTTATTACTCAATTCCTCTAGTTGTTTCTTTAGTTAGACTAATTCTACAGTGTCCATTCTATAAGGGGTCTTTGATGTAGGCCTTGATCCAGGAATTAAATCAATGGAAAACTCAACTTCTCGTTCTGGAGGATGTCCAGGTAAATCTTCTGGAAATACATCTACAAATTCTTTCACAATAGGTACATCCTCTATTTGAACATTACTTTCCTCACCCACAGTTATTTCATTCTCTTCCTCCCCAATAATTAAATTTAGTTGAGCTACTGGGGGTGGATCTAGATAAGAATTAGGTGGTGACGATTCTGCTCTAAAGATAAGGTGTTCCTTATCATCATCATCAAGAATCATAACCTCTTTCTTCTTACAATAAATCTTCACATCATAGTCCGAAATCCAGTCCATACCGAGGATTATATCAAACTCAATCATAGGTATGACGACGAGATGAGCAGATAAAGAACATTTATGTGCTCTAATGGGGACTGATTCACAAAACTTTGTTGCAATGATACTTCCCTTAGGAGTTTTAACTGACAACTCCCTTGTTAAATCAAATTGGAAATATCTAATTTTCTTATCAAACTGGGAAGATATGAAACAATGCGATGATCCAGAATCAAATAATGCATTTTCTAAACTTGAGGAAACCATTAAATTACCTGCCACCACGTCTTTCGGAGCTTCTACCTCAACAGTAGTGATAGCATAAGCTTGGCCTTGATCCCTTGTTCATTTCTGAGGTAAGTTCTCCTGAAACTTAGGAAATTCATTTACATAATGCCCCATCTCCCTGAAATTGTAGAACTGAACATTGGTATCTTCCTTCTTCCCCTTGCAATCACGAGATTGGTGGCCTTTTTCACCACACTTGTAACAGACTCCTGTTCCCTTAAAGAAAGTACCAAGGTGTTTCTTACCACATTTACCACATGATGGATATTCAACCTTTCCCTTCTTCCCCTTATTTTCATTCCCAGATTGATCAGCAGGTCTCTTCTTCTCTTGCTTTGATTTAAAGTCATAAGACTTAGAGAATTCATTTTCGGTCTTGATAGCACATGAGACAATGTCTTCGTACGACGAGAAGGATTGTGAGACTAATGCTCGACGGAGAAATGGTTTTAACCCATAAAAGAAACGATCAATCTTACTTCTTGGGTTATGTATATAATCTCCATCATACCTTTCTAACCTTGTAAAGTTAGCCTCATACTTTGCGACATTCTAATCCTCCTTTTGTCTCAGGCTCAAAAATTGCCTTTCCATATCTGCTCGATGGTCGCGAGGAAAGTATTTTTCTAAAAACAGATCTTTGAACTCCCTCCATTCCATATTTGATACTTCATCATCTTCCTTCGTGTTTTGAATCAATGACCACCACTGATCAATATCTCCAGTGAGTCAGTAAACTTCCATGATAAATTTTTCCCTTTCACTACTCCCCAAAGCCTGAAATATTTTCTCTAGGGAAAATATCCATTGCTCAGCTACTAAGGAATTTTTACTCCCATTGAACATTGGTGGTTGTTTCCTTATGAAGCTATCTAACATTGATCCTACACGCTGTGGATCAGGGTGCTCCATACGGGTAAGGTTATTATTCATAACCTGAGTGAGTTGTCCCAGTATGGTTATTAGCTGATCGGCACCATTTGCATCACCAGTTCCACTATAATTATATTGAGTAGAAGGGAAATCCCTACATGGAGTACGTGCATTGATACAGTTTCCATTTCTTCCACTAGGCGCCATTTCTAAATAATGGCATAAACTAGATCAGTTTATGAATCAAAATACATAATCCCATACTTATAAAACACTTAACATAAATTGAACTATTTATGGATATAATCCATAATCATAAAAATGTTTTATTTGAGGAAGTATATACTCATAAACCCTTCATAATTATTTGTAAAGAAAATGAGAGTTATCCTAAGCATATCCCCCGGGAGTGTCATAACCAAGAGTGCAACAAGGCCCGTTGTCGTGCACCAGTTCCTGTTCGAGTCTAGATCAAAGCGGTGTTTTCGGGTTTTACCCCTAGGTACATCTGTTCCAGAGCCGCCTCTAGCTGCTCGTATCTAGACAGGGATGTATTGCTCGGAAAACTCACAAAATCTCTACAATACCAAAATTATAGGAAGTTCTTCTATACTAATCCTCAAAGTTCATCTTAGGTCTACGTGATCTAATCAGAGTTTATCTAAATCTAGCTTCCAAGGTTTGTACTAAACTTCCTATGATACCAACTGTAACGCCCCGACCCCAGTTACCTAGAGTCGGTGCATTATTACATAACATTGGAATGATCACAAGAAAAATCAAATCTCGAAAGACCGATTGGTTTAGTAGCCTTGGAAACACTAGATATATTCATAAAGTTTTACATTACATCATAAAGTGAAAAACTACTACAACAACATATTTTCTTCATAGACCACACTCATATCCCCACATACTATCCCTGCAGGTCATTCATAAATTACTTCTTCACATCATGGAAAAAATAAAACATTGAAAGGGGTGAGGTCAAATGCCCAGTAAGGATAAAAATATAGCGGAAACTTTCATAAATAAGAATAAACATTTAAGGCAATGTATAACTTAAAACAAAAGCCTTTTAAACTTGAACTTCAACATAGTATGGAAAAGATAAAATGAAATAATACCATTTACTCATTCACATGGATATTCTACTAATTGAATAATCATATGCAATATCAATAACCACTTTCATAATGATGGAATGCATAATTCCAGACTATCATAACCACATAGCCAAGGCCTCATGCCTAGACTACAAATAAGATTTTGCCAAGGCCTTGTGCCAAGACACTAGTTTGTCTCATGAGACCTACCGATGCATCGAGGAACTATAGCGGGCTCTACCCGTCACATATTAAGTCCAATGCATTCCCATATGAAAAGGTTTAAACATAACATAAACATTCATATTAAAACTAGCATACAAAATGTCAATACTTTCACCATAAACTATGAATGGTATAAAAATAGCACATCCAAAGTCAAACATATCACAAAACCTTCAATAAAATATAGAAGTTTTGTATTATAATAAATCAACTTCAAATAAGCGTAAAATCCATCAAAGGATGTTGACATAGATGAAATCAAAACTCTTTTTAGAGAAATATCTCTTTCTATTTTTGAAATCATTTAAGAGTCATATATTTATAAAATAAAACATTTTCTTTGAAAATATTCTTATAATCTTGTAAGGGAAGCTTCGAAGATTTTATAATGGCGGAAAATAACCGCACCCGCCGTATAAGTTAAAAAAACATTCTTACCTTAATTCTGTCGAAAAGGTTAAAAGCACCTTGTTTGGAAAACGACGGAAATATTTCTTTATAAAAATATTATAAAAATTCAAAAAAGGGTATAAATGACTTTAAACCATATTATTTTAAATATTAAAAATGTTTTGAAATACATTTTTAAGAAACATGGATGTGGATGATAAAGAGATCCCAGTAGATTATTACGTATAAACAACCTCGGATAATGAAGAGATTGTGAAATAACCCTTACCTTGTAATTTTCCTTGGTTAGGGTAGGTTAACCTCCGGTATAATAGTGAAATAATTGTTATTAAATTATACAAGAATCATATACATTCATATGATATCATATATGATCTTTTAACATTGCTTTGTTAATAATATCTTAGTATTATCGTCGTTTCGGGTGTTAACTTACTCGTTTTCTTTTATATGTTTTGTTACATAAGCCATGTTTTTCATGGATAGGTTGTATATTATTCATATATAGAATTATATCAAGTCCTTAAACATTATTTTTAAATCATCAAATGATAATTATACTTGAATGGATACGATGGAGAATGAATCTCATCGCGTTCGTGGAGACGGTAGTCCGTACGTACGCACGAGCGACAATATAATTCTTTTGATATTAAAATAATATATAAATGGATGGTATATCATATATACAGAATCATTAACATGTTATATTTATTATTTAAATGAGTTACACATCATTATTATACCCATCCAAATAATAATATATTGAATAACAATTACACCACGACGTGGAGACGGTAAGATGTACGTACGCACGTATGGTGACATGTTATTCAAAGGGTGGATAGAATACTGAATATGGTTGTACCATATTTATAATATAATCATAGTATATATATGATACTGTAGTTATTATTTTATAATGGTAATAACAAAGGAAGAATAAGTGGAAGAAGAAAGGAACTTGGAAAAGGGTGGTGAAATCATTACCTCTTCTTCGGGTTCTTCCTTTTGATTTGATCAAAAGGGCTCCTTAGGTTGGCTTTCTGATCAAAATAAGGCCTCTAGGTTGTATTGAGGGAATTTTGGAGAGTATTTGGGCAGAGTTTGTCTGAACCAAAAGGCTTTTAAGGTGTGAAAAAATGAGAAGGAGGAGTGCCCTTTTATAAGAGGGGTGAGGGGCACCTTTGGAAAAGCTAGAAATATTAATTTATAATAAATTCATATTCGGTTTTTAATGGATCCAAAGTTGATTATTTAAAGGTTAAGGTTGGTATGGGTCTAAAAACACTTAACCAATAGAATTTAGACAGGTTTGGGTTACTATATTAACCTTATCTTTAAGTATTAACTCTAAGTTAATTAGTTTCACTTTTACAATGTCTCTTTGTATTTTTATATTATATGGTTAATAAACTTACCATATACATCCAAGAGACCCACAAGTGGTCCATTAATGATACAAATATCATGATATAAGTCTCTTGGCCGTACCTTATATTTTTAGGAATTTAATATCAATTAATAATATAATATTTGTTTTAAAAACTCTTTTATATCAATTTTGACACTATTCAATAGTTGATTTTTTTGAAACTCATAACAGAATTATTACTTCGAACAAAGTTAATTAAATCAATACTAATATGTAATATTATCCTATAAAATTAGTTTAATTCATTAAAAGTCTAAAATTATATTTATTTGGGTATTTATAATATCAATTATTTTAAATTTTCACTATTATGTTAATTACTGCATGATCATTTTGTCATAAATAAATTAAATTATGTAATCTCTCAAAATTATAAATAAAATATCATTATGTAGGAAATCGTTTTATCTTTCAAATGAATATTTATGGTTGAAAATCCAACATATATAACCCTATGTAAAAATTGTTTTTCTAAAAGATATATGCTTGTGTCATTTTTGTATTCATTTTAACTTAATTAAAATAAAGTGTCCCTATCACCTACAAGTGGCTCCATGGGGTCCAAAAATCGACCCAAAGATGCCTATTGTAGAACATGTATCAATTAATAAGGCTAGGAAACGTTTTAGGGTAATTTAGTATTATTATAATATTATTTTTTAACCCTTATTTACCGGATTTACCCTTAACCATGGTAAATAAAATATTTACCGAAGTAATTATTCAAAATGTCTAAAAATAAAAGTTACCTATTTACACAATTTGAACATCCTGATTCCAAATATGGAATCCATTTTTCTTAATTCAAAAAACAGAAGTTTCAGAAATTAATTTAAAATTAATTCCCGTTGTTAAAACAAAAAGCGTGTTTTTAAGAGATAATAACTATTAAAAGATTGACACTTGTTTATGTCTGGTTTAATTGTAAAATTATGTCCAATGACCAAAATTATATTAAATGGTAAAAATATATTCTAAATATACTTTAAAACCACTCAAATTCATAATTTATCACTATTAATTATTTTGATTAAAAAAGTTGTTTTTAAGTATTTTTCACTATTCATAAAAATTGGAAGTTCTCAGAAAAATACCAAAAAATCATCTTAGGATAATTTCGATATTCCGAAACCAAAAATGAAGTCCATTTTGAAATATAAAATATATTTAATTTCAAAAAGTAGGTATTACTATTCATAACGGCTAGTTTGATTGGTTGTGGTGTGTTAGAACTCGATGTTGCGTACAACACACGCTATCGCATTATTCAAAGAGAAGCATACCGTAGAAGCTTGAGGTGTTACACCACTCAATAGGATACATCCACCTGAATTACACTGGACCAATATCCATTACTTCATATATTAGGTGCACTATCATGCGAACCATAACATCAAAAAATTAGGCAGGAAATATTTTCTCAATGTGACAAAGCATTAGTACAATTCGATCCTGCAAAACTTTTAAATCACTCATTCGTTGATTTCTTAAACAAAGCTGTCCAACAAAATTACTCATATCAATAAATGGTTGAAAAAAATTAGTGGATAAACAATCAAAAAATTACGATTGGAATCAACTATTGAAGCAGTATGTGATTTTCACGACTTTTCATCCCTTAAAATGTCCTGATTTTCAGATTCACACACTTTGAAATATTAGAAGAGTAACCATCAGGCACCTTGAGCATCTTAAAAATGGAAAGAAATGTATATTTCTCCTTTATAGTCATGATATACTATGCAGTAGGAATATATTCCTTGTTTCCCTTAACTAACTATAAATGTAACTATTTCCTTAAACCCATTTCTTCTAAATAACGACGTGCATTAACATGGTCCTTTGATTTTCTACTAACACCTAAAATGGTCTACAATATATTATCAGAAACATTTTTTTCAATGTTCATGACATCCAAATTATGCCTTTTCATGTTAGTTTTCCAATAGGAGAGACTATAAAAAAATACTTTTCTTTTTCCAAGTGTGAATGCGCTGTCTACCCACACCACAAATATTTGGTGATGGGATGAACTCTCTAGAACCGTTAAATTTCACTTTGTCCTTTCTAAACCTGTGTTGAGGGGGGAGAAAACATCTGTGACCCATGTATTCCCATTTTTTGGAATGTTTAAGCCATACATATTTTTTACTTTTATTTCAACAAGGGAAAGAAAATTACCCTTTCGTACTCCAGCCTGATAAATTTGTATAAGTTGGGAAGTCATTGATTTTCCACAATAAAGCAGCCCGTAGTTTGAACTTTTCATTCGTTTTAGAGTCATAATTCGTCACACCGTCGCCCCAAAATTCATTCAACTAATCAATCAATGGTTTAAGGTAAAGATCAATCTTATCCCCCTGACATCTAGGTTTATCAATAAGATTTGAAAGTAATATAAATTGTTGATTCATACAAAGCCACAGAGGAAGATTATACAGAACCAACACCATGGGACATGTGTTATGAGTTTCACCAACCATAGAATTGAATGGATTGAAACCATTTTCTACCAACCCCAATCAGACATTACGAACATATTTAGCAAAGTCGGGGTGTCTCTTATCGAAATCCTAATGTGTACGAGAGTCTGGTGGGTGGTTTAACATATCACTTTCTTGATTTCTTTCTGCATGCCATATCATTAAATTAGAAACTTTAGATGACATAAAAAATCTTTTCAACCTCAGATTTAGGGGAAAGTAATGCATTTTCTTTACGTCAATCGGTTTTCCCTGTTTTTCAGTCAGACTTTGATGAGTCTGATCCCCTGTTCTCTTTCCACCTAGAAGCACTACAGACCATTCAAATATCCAAATGGGCAGTTTCTTTTCTAAACAAAAAATTGTTGTTTGCACATGCATCTATGGTCTGATATGTAAAACCTAAGTTCTCTGTCAACTTAAAAGAATGGTAATACGACTCCAGAATCTTAGCATCGACTGGAAGAACCTTTTTAAATAACACCAACTGCATGTCGAAAGATGTGTCTTACCACTGATTCAAAGTCTTCAAATGAAACAACTCCACGATAAATGAAAAATTATTGTATGTAGTACATCTAGGATATAATTCTATTTTTTCATCATTAATTACTTCATTAAACCTCTTAAAATCATGATCTTTACCAGAGCATAGATTTTTCTCACCAGTCTCAACATTTTGGATGTCAATGCCTTTCAGGAGCCAACCCACGTACCGTTTCAGTAAGCATTTCATGAATCAGATCATTCATCCTCGCATAAACATCCATCTAAACTGAATATATATTTTGACAATGAATATATTCTTCCCCATGATGAGTCCAACTCATTTAATTTTTTTAGAAATCTGTTCAAGAATAGGTGATCTCTCATGGTATCTCATGTGAATTGATACCATTTTTAACATTTTCAACATGGAAAACTAATATAGACACTTTTAAATCCTATAGTGAACTCAATAAACTACATAATTCCCTTGAAATATTCTCCAAACATTTGATTTGGAAGATAAATCCAACTCTTATCCATAATAATATCCATATAACAAACATTTACACAAAACTTCATATTAGATGCATTTTTCATATCAAATATATTTAAAATAAAGACTGACCAATTGCATATAGACCATTGATAAAATAAAAAATTAATATCTTTGAATAATAAACAAGAGAATAGATAATAGAATGGAAGTGAAATCCCAGGTCATCTCCACCATGTTGGTCTAGTAAATTTAATGATGATTCTATATTCAAGAAACTATATTGAGAATGAATTTGGTCTATAATTCCATAGAGTAAACATTTTTAAAGAAATGAATATTATAGTTATGGCTGTTTATTATTCAAACATCTGGTATACTTATTTTTCTTCACAACTTTTTAATTTTTCACAATCATTGGTTAATTTTTATCCTAAGGTTACCGATTGGGTCATACACAACAAGCTTGTTAGCATTGAGCTGTGAATTTCAGGTCTGGTTCTCAAATGTGTTTCTATAAAGTGACTCATACTCCTGTAAACATGATCATTTTGGTTCCCTTAAATATATTTTTCATCATAATATGGAGTTGGATAGATCGTGGGTTATATATAATGACATTACTCAACTCATTTGATTGGATGGGTGGGGGAGTCAATCAGTTAAGAAACAAAATATATTATATATTGGGTATAGTAAAAAATAGAAAACGAACATGAACAATAAGGAATCTGTGGTCCACTAATATCATAATGCATAAATTTTGATACAATATTATCAAAACATATAAAGCAACTATAGCTATAAAAAGTCAAATGCTAAATCAACAAAAAATTAAACACAACATATAACCGACATGCGTATGTGGTGCATGAAAAAATTCATCAAATACCAATCTTTAACTATAAACCTTAGAGAATAATTTAATTCCTACCAATAAATCAACAAATATAATTTGTGATAAAAGTGCCCAAAATCAATTAGTGACGAACAGTCTTCTCAAACTCATAGAAACTGTATCTTTGTACAAATAATGTCCCACTGCCTCTTAGATTCACACTGCCTTTGTGCCATCAGAGGCAGTAAAGATTAACCATCAAAGATAGAAATCAATATCTAATTTATGAAAAAATAACTAATCTATATCAAGGATAACATCAAATATATACAATTCTAGAACAAAAAAATAGCAATCTATCGTGACTTATGTTATCAATAGAGAATATTTTGGACAATGAATGTGATGCACCATGATGAATCATAGGGTCCAAGACAATGTTCCTCATGGCCTCAAGAAGGTATCCTTTTATGCAAGATGTTTGTTACTATCAGTAAGGGTCTAAATTTCATCAGTGTAGAAAATATTCCCTTGGTATCAATAATGAAAATGATAAACAATAACATAATAGAATCAATAATCAATGAAAAATCATAATCCATGGTAGGTATCTCATGACATATAGTAAAAACCCAAATACCCCCAAAGTGTTAGGTCAATCAAAGTGTGGGAAATAAAAAGGTTGCAAAAAATATTGATACATAACTCTAAATTCCAACCCAATTCTACCTATAAACATCATTCTTTGTATCCTATCCCCTATCATCAGGGCCTTTCCCTTGTATCCCAGACTATGAAGTCTTCACATGCATTGAGATGCCCATGCATAGTGGGAATATGAAAGTAGTAGGAAACAACCAATTTGTCCTTAACACATGTTAATGGTATAAGAGTTTATATTGTGATAATAAATAAATGTGCATGAAATAAAACGCACAACCATGTTTAGAGGGGTCATGCGGTAAAAAAACTTTGGCTTTGTGATGGAAATGTAGTTATAACAAAATTCATGAACTTAGTCAACCACAATGTCACGTCATGTATTCCAAAACATAAAAAAGGTAAGAGTATCAAGTCAAACCATAGAAGGCCATCAAACCCCATCTCTCTCTTAGTTAATTCATAAGGCCAACACATTTTTACACTCCCTTAAGCCTTCGTATCCCAAAACTATGTCTCAAGTCATGTCCTTGAATACCATCATTCCCTATTGTCACCTCAAGGTTCAGATCACATAAGTCTACCATAACCCTATGTGAGGCTAAAAAAATACAATATACCCCATCATCTATCTCAATCCAATATTCATGGAACATACATCATCTTATCATGCTCCCCCTTAAGGTCTACTGAGCCATGATGACTACCCCAGTAACATTGGTACCATTCATAGAACAACACATAAATAAAATATACAATGTACGTCACATTGAAACATGGAATATCATACAGTGAAACAACATATAATATTAATAATAACATATAGTATCAAAACACATGGGATCAAACTCAAACATGGGTCTCATGGGCTATGCAAACACACACCTGTGGTAAAACCTCAAACATTTTCTCATGGGATACAAACACACACACAGAGTGATAAACTCAATAATGTTATAAATCAAATTACAACACAACTTAATATCAATCCAGTCAACATATACATGGACTCTGCATTGTATGTAACTTACAAACTCAAGTAAAGTGTGAAGTCTTCTTATACACACACTGCCAACACACATTGTTTCATAATTCTTCATGCACATAAACCCGTATACACATGAACTTCCATTTCAAAACTTTTTATACACACACAATAATTATATAATCTTCATGCATGCAAAATTTGTGTTGTAAATTTCCCAAAATTAAAATCCTAAAACAAAAATTAGAGCATACCTGATAGCGTGAAAAATTCGGAATGGAGGGGAGCCGGAGGTGGTGCTGTGAGGGAGAGGAGGGGAAGTGAATGGGATTCGGAGTCAGAGGTAGTGCAGCGAGGGAGGGGATGGGCGGCGACGATAGTGGAGAGCTGGGGGAGGAGGAGGTGAGGTGGCAGCTGTGCAGTGAGGGAAGGGACGGGCAGTGCGGCGAGGGAGGGGATGGGCGATAGTGGGGAGCTGGTGGAGGAGAAGGTGCGGTGTCGGCGGTGCGGCGTCACAGCAGTAGTGAGGGAGGGGAAAGGCGGTGGCGGCGGTGCGGTGAGGGAGGGGGAGGGAAGCTGCAGGGGGTAGGGTTTGGGATCAAGCACAAGGGGGGGGGGGTGTATTTTTTTTGAGGAGCCTTGCGACCACCTTTGGCAGTCGTTATAGGGTACCAATGGAAGTCTCCCATGTAGGGGGTCTCTAAAACATCCTTTTCTAGTAGTGATGTAGACAATGTAGATGTTGGGGTTTATGAAAAAAGGGAATGATACACCTCACCAAATACACCCGAATTGCATTATAACCCTCCTCAGGACCTAGCTCAGGTTCCCCTAGCCGCTTCATAGGTCGTTCCCCCGGCGGTCCCATAGGTCATCCCCCTAGCCACTCTACAATTTGATGGGCCCCGCTTATCATTTTGAAGAACCTTCCAATGCAATGGAAGCCAGGTTTCCTCATCAATATGGGAATCCCCGCCAAGATGACCTGATGGACACTCTCATTTCCTACCATGAGGCTTTGGAAACTTGATAGGTCACAATTTTGCCTAAGGGCAAGCCATATCCGACATGGGTGGATGATATTCCAGCACCACTTGGTTACAGAAATATTAACTTTTCCAACTTCAATGGGATGGGTGATCCCCTGCAGCATCTGGTCCACTTCATCTCAAGGTGTGGACCCATGCTAGGAACTCTAGGGTAGCAAGAGGCTTCCAAACTCTGGTGTTTCGTACAAAAATTAGAAGGGCCTGCATTTTTGGGGTACAACCAGCTACCCATTAGGTCAGTAGCACACTGAGAGGATCTTCATAGGCAGTTTATTTACTAGTTATGTCCCACCACCTGGAAGACGAGTATTGTAGACCTCTTCATGTGCATGAAAAGGACTGACGAGCATGTCACAGACTTTTTCACCTAGTGGAAAGGCCTCACCTACTCCCTTGATATGCCGCTAACTAAGGAATAGTTTCTGACAATGTGTGTGGGGAATTTCAAGACTGAACCGGTCCCCTCTCTCATCACACAGAACTACCCAGGGGGATTTTAGGGCTTCTTCGACAAAGCCTAGTCTCTAGAGGAAGCCCTATAGCAGGCTAAATAGGCACGTCCGTTGCCTCCTGTAGTTCCCCTGAGAATATATACTAAGGCCGAGCCTACCATAATAGCACAAGTAGAGTCCCCTAGGTATCTGAAGTTATTACTAGTGGAGCCACCTCTACATTCTTGCTAAGGCCCACCACCTTAGGCATAACCTCCATCCCAGAAGTTCCCACCTCAGAATCGGTAGGTGCCCCTACATAATGCGCCGCCACCACCTAGGCAAGATAACCAGGATCCTCCTCCTCAACAGACTCCTACAATCCCTTGTTAGGGATAGACTCCTAGATCCCTCTTTCAAGATAAATGGAACTAGACCTACTCTTTTAATAAGGCTCACGTACCCGGATATTTCTGAAGTGCCTTGGAATAGGGAATTCTACGGTTGCCGGAATGGATGAGGCCTGAAGAGGCATATCTCACCGATCACCCCAATTACTTCCCTTATCACTAGATCTTGGGGGACACCCTCAAGCAGTTATATATGTTTAAAGATAGGTTCCAAGACTAGGTTGACAGCAAAAAATTCAGGTTAGGTCCATCCCTGGCATAGGTGGCATGTGTAATCATATAGCCTGACAGTGATAGTAATGGAGAAGGTGAGTTCCAGTAGGTTCCCAACCATGAGTCCCAAAAAAATTTATGACTCGATGGCTTGTAAGGTAGTCATCCTCACTCATGGTATTATCTGAGCATGTATGAATTGACCCGAGCCTTTAGAAGTTTTCACGCCACCCGCAACCACTAAATTCGAGTAAATATCTCAGTATTCCTCCTCCCGGAGGGGCAAGCATCATCGACATAAGGGAAAGAAAATTCCCCCACTAATTCCATGATCATCAAGTACTCTGGGAAATTTCATACCCCCAAAGTTGGTGAATGCCCCCAAAATCCATCCAATGATGGATGATTCTTCAAGTGATAATCTTGGGTACTCTTTGGTTAATACTGTGGAGCTGGTAAATGTTGGTTCCAGGCACTGTGGAAGAGTGTGGAAGGGTGTACCCAACTTTAATTTTTCCATTAACAACAATCAATCTGAGATCTGTCACGATGATAAAACTTAGGATCTTCAGAATAGAATGAAGAGTGAAAACGAAAGAGGGAAGTCCTAAAACCATAGAGAGGATCATCATATGTTGGTTATAATTAATGTAATTAAAAGATAAGAATTACCTCAAAGGAATTATCTCTCCATTGATGTTTTCAGTCACGATTCAATGTGATCCATCATTGCATCATTGAAGATAAGTGTAGGCTTCATCTAGTAGTGATCCACACGTGCTCCACGTATCTCTAGACGTCATCGAATGGATCTCTGGGTTCTATCACGAAAGAACCTTCGCTTTCGATGTCTGCCTTTAATCACCTAGATAGGTGCTTCCAAAGTGCTCTCCTTAATCTGGTAGAGGAGGATCTATCGCATAACTTGAGAGCATTCTTGGAAGAAAGTAATTCTCTCTTAGCATTAGAGATTTCTCCATATCAGTTGTCCACAACCCCAAGAATGGCAGTCTGATAAGAATAATGTAATTGGGATTTTAATACCTTGAATAATAAAATGAATTAATTACCCTAAAGCATTTATTCATTTCATTTAATTCTAAGTAAGACCCCATGTTTAATAATAACAGTTGTCTATTACTATCGCTTGACATGAACCCAGTGAATTACACCTAATATTATTTAATTAAATAAATAATATTTTTTCTCACAAATCCTCAGAAAAAACTACACGGCATGTATAATAATATACACGACATTTATTTTTGTTCTTCCATTTTCTTTATTTCATCCACCACATCTATTAGACCTTGAATAATGACTATTTATTTCTTAAATAAATATCATTGCATCACTCTCTAATAAATATATTATTTCACCCACAATATATTATCTCAAATAACTAGTGTCAAAATAAATATGATCATACATACTCGAATAATTATTAAACCACAATCAGGAATAATATTTATTCAACTTATTAAATGAATATTTAACTGAGATACTTGGACACACATAGTGTGTGCCCCTCTAGGCCTCTTTCTTAGCGGAATTAGGCGGAGCCTACCTAATGTCCAAGGATAGCATCTAGAAACACGCCAAGGCACCCATAGAGAAATATTCTAATGATATAATGATGCATCATCTCCTACAAACGCTTACCGTGTAATGTAATCCCTTTTTCTCAAAATCTAGAATCAAGCGAGTTTCATGTTAGTTCCATAAAACCAATTGCTCGATTATTCTTTCTTTGAATTTTCGGAATTGGACTCTCCCATTCCTCACCATGGCCATGGATTTTTTTAGGCTATATCAATTCCATCAAAGGTCCTGAGGTATCAACTTCCGTTATGGACATAAAGGGACAAATCCTTTCTCGCATGATCTATTATTGCGGTATTACTCGTGATGCACCCAATATATCCTACCTCTTTGCGAATAGTGTGTCTTCACAATTTTCTTCAATACATCTAAGTGTGTGAGTTTTAATAACCATTAATAATAATCTTAAATTCTAAGGACCAATACATACATTCATAGATTGGAACATCCAATGAGACTATGAAATGTGGATTTTCTAATGGAAAGTCTTGTTCTCATAATATCCTTATGTATATTACTAAGGGAGCACACCCTGAAAAGGTGCCACAATTTTTAATGATCCCTCACCCCTAATGTCTTGTATTATTTGTGTCCCTAAAATAACATCATATTTCCATATAACCTATATTTGAGAATAGTGTTACGACACTTCTAGGTTCTCATCATAGCAGGGATCTACTATGACCCTTTGGTGCAATAACTATCCTTAGGAAATTATCACATGCATTTTCATATAGAATAACAATCAAGATGTGTTAATGTATTTATTAATGAATAAAGTAAAAATTAGTTGGTTATAGGCCACCAACTCCAACAGACTGCAACTTAGACTAGAGCCAACTACTAACAACCTTTAACTCTCTAGCTCTCACATGATATTCATGCTTCTGCTGAGATAGTATTTTAGTCATGGGGTCCACCACATTCTCTTATGTGGACACTCTAATCACTATTACTGAATCCCATTGATATAAATCCATCAAGAGGTGATACTTCTAGAGAATGTGCTTTGTTCTTTGATGTGACCTTGGTTATTTTGAAAGAGCCACTACTTCATTATTGTCACAATACAAAGTTATAGGGTCTCTACTGCTAGGCACCACATAAAGATCCTGGAAAAAGTTCCAAATCCCGATGGATTCCTTGACTGCATTAGAAGCTTCTATATATTCAGACTCTGATGTAGAATTAGCGACAATTGGATACTGTGATCTCTTCCAGCTCACAACTCCTCTGTTGAGACAGAAAACATATCCTAATAGAAACTTCATATCATTCTGATCTGTCTAAAAACCAGTATCAACATACCCTCTGATGACAAGCTCCTTATCTCCTCTATACACTAGGAATATATCCTTAGTTATTCTCAGATACTTAAGGATAATGTTAACAGCATTCCAATGTTGTTCTCCTAGATCTGCTTGATATCTGCCTACCATTCTCAGTTCATAGGAAACATCAAGCACGGTACATAACATGGCATACATTATGGATCCTATAGCCGAAGATTATGGGATCTTACTCATCCCATCTTTCTCCTATTGTGTCGGAGGACACATTTTCTTATAAAGATGTAGGTCATGTGACACTGGAACCAATCCCCTATTGGATTCATCCAAAATAAATCTCTTTAGTATCTAGTCAATGTATGTAGCATGACTTAGTCCAAGTAACCTCTTGGATCTATCATGACTGATATTGATCCATAGAATATAGGCTGCTTCACTTAATTCCTTCATGGAGAAACACTTGTTTAACTAGTCCTTAACTGACTGTAAGACTACTACATCATTTACAATAAGTAATATGTTGTCAATATATACTACTAGGATAATTACTACATTCCCAATAAACCATTTATAAAAACATGTCTCACATTTGTTCTTAATGAAACCAAATTCCTTTATGGCTTCATTAAATTGAATTTTCTATAACCTAGATGCTTCCTTTAATCCATAAATGGATTTCTGTAACTTGAAAACCATTTTTTCTTTACTTGGGGTCACAAACCCTTCTATTTTTTTCATATAGACATCTTTATGAGGATTCCCATTAAAGAATATTGTTTTGAAATCCATCTACCAAATCTCATAGTCATGGTAAGATGCTATGGAAAGTATGATTCTTATGGATTTAAACATAGAAATTGGAGAGAAGGTTTCATCATAGTCAATTCCTTGACACTGTCTAAATCCTTTATCCACTATCCATGATTTATAGGTTCTAACATGACCTTCCATGTCATGATTTCTCTTGAATACCCATTTTCATCCAACATGCTTTACATCAATTGGCTCATCGACCAGAACCTAGACTTGGTTATGATATATGGAATCCATCTCAAAATTAATAGATTCTATCCATATTGATTCTTGTGAGATCTCTACTACATCCTTGTAGGAGAGAGGTTCATCATTTTCCACCAATAATGATTCACCATCCTCAGTGACTAGTAACCCAAATCTCTCTGATTCCCTTACCTCTCTTGAGCTCCTACATAGTACTTGTGTTACTGTAACCTATTCCACGAGGACATTTGGATGTTGTTCCTATAAAAAGTCATGTTTATCTTGAGCATCAACTATGTCGAAGTCAATTCTTATTACACTATCCTTTTAAGGATGTTCTCCCTCTCAATAAAGGCATCTTATCTGGCGCCAATCACTTTGCTATATAAAGGGTTATATAGGTAATATCCTTTCGTTTCCTTGGGATATCCTATAAAGATACACCTCATTCCTTGGTGTGATAGTTTGTTTCCTGATAAGGCCTTAACAAATTCCTCAGATCCCCATACACGTGTGTGTGACAAAATGGGTTTCATTCCATTCCATAACTTATAGGGAACTCTATTTTCTGCCTTAGTTGGTACTCTGTTTAATGTGTATATTGCAGTTTGTAATGTATATCCCCAAAAGGATAATGGAAGATATACATGACTCATCATCAACCTCACCATATCCAAAAAGGTTTGGTTCCTCCTTTAAATAACACCATTCCACTATGGTGTATAAGGAGGAATGTGGTATGATATAATCCCAGACTCCCATAAAACATCAATGGAATGTTGGTTCATATATTCTCCACCTCGATCTGATCGAAGCTTCTTCATCCTCTTACCAAGCTGATTCTCTACTTCGTTCTTGAATTCCTTAAATTTATCCAAAGACTCTAACTTATACCTCATTAATTAGATATATCCATATCTACTCAAATCATCAGAAAAAGTAATTAAGTAAGAATATCCAACTATAGATTATACCTGAAATGGTCCACACACATCCTTATGCTCTAATCCTAAATGCTTTTTAGACCTTTTACCCTATCCACCAAAAGGTGGCTTGGTCATTTTACCTTTTAAACAAGTGTGACATCTATCAAGTGTTTTTAGCTTAGTAGATTCTAAATAACCATCATGGCAGAGCTTTGTCAAGTGCTTCTCATTTACATGATCAAGATGATGATTCCACAACTGGGTGTTGTATGAGTCATGTGAGTTTTTTTCATTATCTATTTCCAATACTTGGTTTTCATAATTTAAGAAATAAAAAACATTATTTAAATATGACATACCATAACATACATTGTTCTTATAAAAGAAACAACCCTTATTTCCAAACATGAAAATAAATCCATCCATATCTAAACATGATACATAAATTATGTTCTTGGTAACAATAGGCACATAATAATAGTTATGTAAAACCAAAATCATCCCAGTTAGCAATGATAGATGGTAATAACCAATGGCCAATGTAGCTAGCCTCGTTCCATTGGCAGCATGAAGATGCACCTCACCTCTATAAATATTTCCAAATCTACTTGGTTCCTGCATTTTAAAACATATGGGATCCCTAAAACCCTTATCTAATACCCAATGTGTAGAAATGGAAAGATAACACTCGATAACAAACTAACCTTTAGCTTCCCCACACTTCTGGGTGTAGTTCCTCTTCCAATGGCCTATCTTCCCACTTGCAAAACATACCACCTTCCGTTCCTTGCCCTGCCTTTGGATCTTCCCCTTCTTGGGACAGTTTTCAGGGGCTTCAGATCATTTATAAATCCTTTGCCCCTTTTCCTTTTCCTTAATTTTCTTATTCACTATAAGTACTGTGGGTTTTTCATGCCCCATGTCCTAATCTACCTGGAGAATTAATTTTAGAAGTTCTGATATACTCTTCTCATTTTTTCTCATGTTGTAGTTGACAATGAAGATAGATAAGGTCTTGGGCATTGATGATAGGATGAGATCTATATGTAACTCATCTGGGAACATAATCCCTAAGATGTCTAGCCATTCAATGTAACCAATAAGCTTGACTATATGAGGGCCAACTGGTGAAAACTTTACAATCTTAGTTGTGAACAAAGCAATGGAGATCTCATATATCTCCTGTCTCTCCTTCTGTTGATAGAGATCCTTAAGATGAGACATCATGCAATACACATCCATGTTTTATTATTGATTTAAGATCTCATTAGACATAGACAATAGCATGAAACATTGGATATCTGTGAAATCATCCATATGTTTCATATAGAGAGATATTTCCTCATCACTAGCCTCTTTTCCAAGCACAACTAGAATAGGCTCCTCCAGCACATACAATTTCCTCTTGTAGCAAAGGATGACACATAAACACCTCTGCCACTCCTGAAAATTTGTGCTAGTGAGAAGGTTTTCCTTCTTGAATATGGTTCAAAATGATACGTTTGAAGTCATTTTTCTTGTAATTTATACAAATTAAGATGAGAAAATATTTATTATTTTATCCTGATAAAACTGAGAAAAATAAATAAATTAATACTTATTGGTCTCCCACTATTTTATCAAAATCCAATAGCCCTCACCATTGAATTCGGAATATTCTGGTGCCTTAATATTATAGAGGAAATGATCCATATTTCCTTTCACATTACCCCAACTAGGATTGGTCAAGCAACTTAAAGGGTTTTAGGCAGGCATTCCAAATTCCAAATGCATTAACTCGTAGTTCCTTGATCCGCTAAGTGGACTCTCCAATCCTGAAATACATTTATTTTGGATTTCCTCAACCTTTTCCTCTTGGTCAATCCAAGCCCTACTGTAGTAGTCAACCCTTAATGTGAACCAATTCAAGTCAACCCAAAACCTTGAATTATAATTCCATGATAATTGAAAGCACCCCAACTAGGGTTGGTCAAACACTTTGAACTATAGTTCAATTCTAACCCAGATTATGGAAGGCTATACCGACTTAATATTTCATTGATGTATTTTATCCTGATACGTAATTCCCATTTTATTATCTTTGATTACATTCTTGTTAATATTAAGTGGGATATACTTAAGTTATTAACCATGTATAAGATAATATTTATGCATAAGTCGGTCTTATTTTAGTTCTATATTGCATGATTGTTTAATTTATTAATTGTGTGATCACGAAAACATGCCCACAATAAATAAACCATGAAACTGATAAAAATAAAACAAATGGTATGATCACAATCTTGTTCTATTGGTTAGTTTATCTAGATATTGATAAACTAACTCAAGACCTAGGGGAGAAACACCTTGAACCTATTGGGTTCATGTTTACTTCTTTCCACATGTCCACCTTTATATCTCCTTGGTTTGGTTTCACCTTGGATCTTAGCTTGAGCCACCTCCACTAGCTTGGTATCTCCATCCATTACATATGCTTTTATCTCACTCGCATGTGAGGGGTAAAACGAGGTTTTACATAAAAGAAAAATTGGGCACGCATTCCCTACATATTAATGAGGAGAAGGGTTGCATGCCAACATAAAATAAACCATCCACATACAAAGGTCCTTGTATAGCTCATGATCATCCATGCATGCAATGATATTTATACATAAATAAAACAAGCATTCAATTATTTAATCATTCTTGTTTAAGATAAATTTCACTCGAATCAATTAATTATCTCTAATTAATCAATCATTTTAACTTAAAACCTTTTTTTAATTTCCTTGAGATTCTCATCCATCATAATTTTAAACAAATAAATTCATTAAAAATTATCTTTTTATGTAACTTGAACGTTGGAGGAAACCCGGTGAATTCATGTTCATAACTACCCAATGAGTAGAAATGAACATTACACAGATGTTAAATTAAACAAATATATATAAAACACCTATCACATGTTGTGCCTCAACATTATGCCCACACCATGGTACACGTCTCAAGGGTTTGTATAATATAATAATAAATCTTAATAAATCTTCTTAATTTGGATGAGTACACGGTGTGTAGTTCCAACTACACAGTGTGTATTATCGTTCACCATCCATCTGAAGTACATGCTCAAGGATATGGAGTGTATATATACTTAGGAAATATTTAGAGTACACAACATTTCTGGTGGGCTACACATTGTGTAGTGTTCGTGTTACACGGTCTCCAGCTGAGAAAGCCATGTACGGGGTACATGGTCTAACCCTAACCCAAAGAGACTACACATCGTGTCCTGTGGGCCACACAACATGTAATCCGAAAATTGAATTCCACCTATTACTCGTCAACACCTAATTCATTTAATACATAGATAAACTCCAACACATGACTTGGTTTGGTGGACCAGTCCCGGTGCATTGAACCTTGACTACACAGTGTGCACTGCCGAATACATGCCGTGTGTTCTTGTGTTGTACGACCATGAAGCTTTTGCACCTCCAAATGGGATCCTATATTTTATTTTAATCAAAATTAAAATAAAATATCATTGTTTTAAGGTGAATGAGAAACGAAAGAGGAGGAACATATCTCAAGATTCAGATTTGCAGAACGATTAACATGAATTGAAAAAACTAAATTATTAAATGTGTAAATAATCAACACAAAAATAAATAATTATAATCAATGATATGACCGCTTTGATACCAATTTTAGGTTTTGGGAACACTATAAGTGTGGTGGGACCATAACTCATATGTCCTAGTATCGAAACCTGGCTCTAATACCACTTGTAGGTTCCGGGTGTAGCGGAAGTGCATGGAAGGGTGTACCCAACTTTAACTTTGCCATTAATAATGGTCAATATGAGATCCATCATGATGAAAAAATGACGGATCATCAGAATATAATGAAGAACCAAAAGAAATGAGGTAAGTCTCAGAACCATAAAGAAGATCATCACATGTTGATTATAATTAGTTTAATTAAAAGATAAGAATTACCTCAATGGAATTATCTCTCTATTGATATTTCTGGCCATGATTCATTGTGATCTGTCATTTCATCGTAGAAGAAAAGTGTATGATTCCTATAAAAGTGATCCACACATGATCCATGTATCTTTGGATGTCACCGAAGGGATATCTGGGTGCTAGTGCAGAAGAGCCTTCGCTTGCAATGTTCGTCTTCGATCACCTTGAGAGTCATTTACAAAGAGCTCTCCTTGATCCAATGGAGGAGGATCTCTCTCGTATCTTGAGAGCGTTCTTGGAGGAAAGTAATTATCCCTTGGCTTGAGATATTTCTCCATACCCATTGTGCACAACCCCAAGAATGTATGGGTCTCATGAGAATAATTTAATTGGGATTTTATTACTTAGAATAATAAAATGAATTAATTACCCAAGAGCATTTAATCATTCCATTTAATTATTAGTAAGATCCCATTTCTAATAATAACAGTTGACTATTATTATCACCTAACATACGCCTAGAAAATTACACCTAATATTATTTAATTAATTAAATAATATTATTTCCCACAAATCCCCAAAAAAATACTAGGCATGTATATTAATATACACGATGTTTATTTTTATTTTTCCTTTCCTTTATTTACCCCACCACATTTATTAGACCTTGAATAATGAAAATTTATTTCTTAAATAAATATCGCTGCATTACTCTCTAATAAATATATTATTTCTCCCATAATATATTCTCTTAAATTACTAGTGTCAAAATAAATGCGATACGACATCCTTGAATAATTATTAAACCACAATATAGAATAATATTTATTCAACTTGTTAAATGAATATTTAACTGAGATACTTGACACACTTAGTGTGTGACCCTCTAGGCCTATTTCTCATTGTCATTAGGCGAAGCCTGCCTAAAGTCCAAGTTTAGCATCTAGCCACACACCAAGGCACCCATAGATAATGAAGTTAACGCTGCAATGACATGTCACCTCCTACAAATTCTTGCTGTGTATTGCAATACATTTGTCTCGATATCTCAAATCAAGCCAGTTTCATTTTAGAGTCATCAACCCGTGTGCTCGATTATTCTTTCTTTGACTTTCTGGAATTGAACATGCCCATTCCTCACCATGGACATGGATTTATTTAGGCTATATCAATTCCATCAAAGGTCATGAGATATCAACTTATGTTATGGAACAGAAGGGACAAATCCTTTCTCTCATTATCTATTAATGTAATATTACTCATGATGCGCCCAACATATCCTAACTCATTCCAAATAGTGTTTCATAATAATATTTATCAATACATCTAAGTGTGTGAGTTGTAATACCCATTAATAATAATCTTAAAGTCTAAGGACTAATACACACATCCACAGATAGGAACATCCAATGACACTATGAAATGTGTATTTCCTACTAGTGGGTATCTTCTCATTATATCCTCCTGGATACTACTAAGGGTGTACACCATGAGAATTTTCCTCAAAGTTTTATGAGTTCTCACTCCTAATGCACTGTATGTTTTTTTCCTCAAATCACATCATCTGGCCATAGAACATATATTCAAAAATAGTGTTATGGAACTTCTAGGTTCTCATCATAGTAGAGATCCTCTATGACCCTTTGGTGAAACAACTATTCTTAGGACATTATCACATGCATTTTCATATAGAATAACAATAAAGATGTGATAAGGTATTTATTAATGAATAAAGTAAAAAGTAGTTGGTTCTAGGCCACCAACTCCAACAGTAATCCCCTACATGATTCCCAATGATGAGGAGCGCCATATGGATCCTCCCAACATCCCCAGCCAATGTCAGCATCGACAGAGACATGGTTATGTGAGTTGTTGGAATTCCTTGATCAATACTTCTATCCAGGTTGTGCATGCCACTGAAACTAGACAACAATCCTGGGGTGGAGCTCAGCATGCGCAGTCTTCTCATCTTGTTTCACTGAATCCGCCTCCACCATCGTTTGTGCTCCTTGATCAGGTAGATCCACCATGAACATGTTATGATCCGACATGTTTTATTACAAATTAGCCTCATTCATCAATCCCTTATCAAGTAGTCACTCCAAAATTTTTGGATAGTGAGCACCAGGACATTCCCAGTGCCAGTCGGCTGCTGATTCAGCCAAAAGGCCCCATCATACCTCTTGCCACAGAACGACCTCTTGTCATCAGAAGTTCGCACTTAGCACAAAAGTATGACATCCTTAAGAATATTTGAAACATTACTTCAAGGATATCTATCCTTGAAGATCTTTTCTTGTTACTAGATATCTATGAAGACCGTGTCGAGGGTTTAAGAAGCCCCCTCCAGTTTGAGAAGGAGGTAGCAGCTACATAATCCTTCCATACTGAGCCAGTTGAGCATGCTGAATTTCAGGAAATTATCTCTTTCTCTAGAGTAGATAAAGGTTCTCCCATACAGGGGAATATCTTCCCACTGCACATCACTAAACATTTCAACAGCATGGAGATTAGCTGTCGTCTTGTCAACACATGGTCAGGAATCAACCTCATCTTGACCCAGACACTCTGACAAATGGGGATGTCCGAGGATGATCTAAGACCCTCTAACCTGAATATTAAAGTTTATGACAAGATGGAACAAACACCAATTGGCATGATCTATATGAATACCCAATTCGGTGGCCTGGTTTCTAGTACCGAGTTTATTGTTGTCTCACAAGACACTGCTTACAATGCGTTGATGGGTAGGTTGTGGCTCTATATGCATGTGGCGGTCCTTTCTTTATATCACCAATACCCTAAGTACTCCCTTAATGGTTGAGTAAGAGTAATCCAAGTTGAAATGTACCCCTTTGTCTCTTATGAATCCCACTACCAGGATGTCGACTATTACAAGAGCAAGGACAAGCAGATTCAAGCTAATGAGTTTGAACACGCTACGTCTGCGACCAACCTATGAACAGACCTAGATGATGCCTAAATTTTCCCAATCCACTGATTGGAGGCCATGACTCTGTATTTGGGTAAATTATTTGTTGTTTCTAGAATTAATGGGAAGCACATTTAAATGTCCAAAGGATGCAAGAAGATTGCCTCATATTTCTATAAAAACCCAGACCAGGTGATCCCAAAGCCCCCTACTCCCATAAGGTATCGAGATATCCACCCCATGGAAATGGTAATACATCATAATTTCTTGTTTCGTTGGGCTGAGATAAACTGGATCAAGCCGATGCACCACTATTTCTTTGATATAATTAAGTGTGTCCCATTGGGTTGAAGGCAATATGGGATCGGGTCAAAAACTTTCATCGCTATGATCTCAACAGTACAGGAGCTCCCTGATGCGATGTCCACCACTGCTCAGGTTGGCCCTAGTATCCCATCAGGATATGTCGACTTGGAAGAATAACATATCTCTAAAGATCCCTCCTCTGTGAGTTAAGAATAGGATTTAGAGTATACTCCTACCACATTCGAAGAGGGTGTCTCCACCATGATTGATGAATTGGTATAGGTGAACCTCGATAACGAGATGGATCCAAAACCAAACTTGATCAGTGTGACTATGCCTCTCGAAGAATAACAATGATACATGGAAATCTTGAAGAAGAATAAAGATGTGTTTTCATGGAGTTATGAAGAGATGTCAGGACTAGATCCATAGGTCTCCATCTACTGCCTCGGTCTTCTAGAAAATCATCATGGGTTCAAAAATCCTCCCAGAAAGATTCACCCTTATCATGGTTACATGGTCGAGGCCGAGGTTGATAAGATCATCTAGAAATTTTTTGTCAAGAAGGTCCATTACCCCAAATGGTTAGCCAACATTGTGCCCGTCAGGAAGAAGAACAAACATATCAGAGTCTGCACTGACTTTCGGGATCTCAACTATCACTGTCTGAAAGATGTATTTCCCATTCCTGCGATGGAACTATTGATTGATGCCACCACGGGGTTACAAGCTCTCTCTTTCATGGATTGGTATTCCAGGTATAACCAAATTCAAATATCCCACAATGATGAAGATTATACAGTCTTTAGGGAACCAAAAGGTACGTTCTCCTACCAGGTAGTGCCCTTGGGTCTAAAGAATGAAGGTTCCACCTATTAGCATGCCATACATCACATATTTAAGTTGATCCTTGGGACATTGGCGGAATTCTATGTGGATGATCTGGTGGTCAAATATCACCAGTGTCAGGACCATCTCAATGATCTCGGGAAAGTCATTGGCTTCCTCCGATCCTACTATCTGAAGATTAACCCATTGAAGTGTGCCTGTGGGGTCACCTTAGGAAAGTTTCTCAGCTTCATTGTCAGATATAGAGGCATTGAGATCAATCTGGAGAAGATAAAGACCATCAATCAGATGTCTCCTCTGAGCAACATCTGGGAGCTTTGAGGCTTTCAAGGACACTTAGACTATATATGCTGATTCATCAAAAATATGACTAGAAAGTGTAATCCCTTTTCCTGGATCATGAAGAAAGGTTCCAATTATCAGTGGGATGAAGAGTGTCAGACTTATTTTGATGAAATCAAGCAGTACCTATTAGATCCTCTGGTCTTGATGCCATATGTTTCTGAAAAGTCGCTAGTCCTTTATGTGACCGCTCTAGGATGATCTCTCGGCACCCTTCTCGCCCAAAAATTAATGAGGGAACATAGAAATTATTATAATATATCATCTGCATGATCCTCAATATAGAGACCAGATACTCCTCTATTGAGAAGATTTACCTTGTGCTACTATTCATAGTCCAGAAATTGCGGCATTATTTGCAGCAACCTGAGATAAAGCTAGTGTACCGAGTGGATCTGATAAAGTACATTCTGAACCACCCCATGTTGACAGAACATCTAGCTCAGTGGGTAGTGATCCTCTAGCAGTTTGACATCAATTTTGTCCCCCCAAAAGGCCATTAAGGTATAGGTATTGGCAGATTTGCTTGCCTCCCATCCAGCTCCTGCGGACCAATCTATGGATCTTGATTTTCCCGATGAGGAAATCCTCTCGGTAGATAAATCCATTCCATGTTGTAAAATTCACTTTTATGGGATTCCCAAATCCCTATCAGCAGAAGACTCAATGATCCCAGACTCAATAGAGTGGGCCTTGGTATCGTCTTCATCTTGTCGGTGTAAGATGTTCTTCCATATTCATTCCTGCTATAATAAGGTTGTACCAACAATGAGGCAGAGTAACATTATCTCATTAATAGTCTCTAGATGGACCTTGAGATAGATGTTCCCCACTTACATGTGAAAGGGTACTCTAAACTAGTCATCAAACAGATCAGCGGTGACTACGTCATCAGGAAAATAGAGCTCGTGCCACTGTTAGGACGTACCCGCTGGCTGATGGCCTAGTTCTCATCTCATCCAGAAGTTATTCATGTCTCTTGGTCGTAGAACAGTCGAGATGATGCCTTGTCCATCTTGGCCATATCTCTTGGAGAGCCTAGTCAGGATGATTTGATTATCCCTGTGGCACATCAGAGAGTCATCGCTCCCATTACTCCAGATGACGATTATAACCCATAGGTAAGCCACCTTACTATCGGTGCCTTCACATCAGGACCCCAAAGTCCCCATGACATGGTGTTTTAATTAACTCCTAAATTAAGGTCCCCTTTATTGAGTATCTCTAGGATAGTAATCTCCCAGTATATCGAGCCGAGCGTGAGCAGATTTGATAGCGCGAATTGTAGTTCACCCTCCAGAGTGGTCCTGGTCTTGAGCAGATCCTCTACAGATGCGGGTTTGATGGGGTTCTCCTACATTTCATTCAAGGAGGTGAGATTTATCTGGTCATGCAGGAGGTTCATGCAGTTCCTACGGGGCTCATTAGACTGGGCCAAAACTCTCACACTATATCCAAAGATTGGGATATTTTTTGTCTCGCCATGATTCGTGACTATATCAAGTTTTCCAAGAGGTTCCCTTTGTTCCAAATCCATGATAATTTTTTATACTGTCCTCCAAAACCTCTCCACACTACCATGTACTCTTTTCTCTTCACGGTCTAGGGACTTGATGTCATGGGACCCTATCCACTGGTGACATCTCGCCAGTGCAGGTTCATACTGACCACTATGGATTTCTTTTCCAAGTGGGCAGAGGAAATTCCACTCAAGGAGTTCAAGTCCCATTCTATCATTTAATTTTTGAGCTCCAATATCATCCACTGATTAGGAGTTCCTCATGTTGTCCTCACTAATAATGACACAAACTTTCAGGAAGTCGGACTGAAGAATTTGTATGCCAATTACAACATCCGTTCTAACCATACCTCCCACTATTAGGCGCAAGAAAATGGGAAGATCGAGGAGTTCAACAAAAACCTCTCTAATATTTTGAAGAATATGGTTGTCTAGAACAAGAGGATTTGGATGGATAAAATCCCCAAATCTATCTGGGATTATCGGGCAATGACTCTTAATTCTACTTAGGTGACCCCATATTCCCTAGTGTATGGAATGGAGACAGTCTTTCCCATTAAGATTCAGTTACCTTCATTATGCACAACTATCTACAATCAGCAGACACTAGATTAAGTAGCCGAAAATCTGTCTGGATGAACTAGAAGCACTTGATGAGAATAGGCTTTGCACTCTGTACAATCTGAAGAGGCATCAGAACAAGATAGCCAGTGCTTTCAACAATAAAGTTCACCTCTGCTCTTTCTTACAAGGTGACAAGGTGTTGGCCCTAAGAACAATGATGATACCCAGTAGGAAGCCACCAGAGTTGGAGCCCAAATTGTATGGACATTACATCATTCACAAAGTTTATCCAAATGGGGTGTACTCCCTAGTTACCATGGATGGTGAGTGTATTACCCCTCCTACCAATGCTAAATTCCTCAAGCAGTATTTTGGTTGAATAGTCCTACATGACTCCAAACTATCTTTTCATCACTGCATGACATTAAAATGAATGATACATCCAGTATGAATGATTTAAAACTACCCATCACTCATTCCACATGATAATAAACTGCAAAACGGACTGATCTCTAAGACCTTAAACTATGATCGCCCCGCATCCTCGCCGCATGATGTTAAACTGCATAACATATCAAGAACTACGTATGGCTTGTTTCCCATCCTCTTGGGATATGTAGGAATGCTCGGATTCTCTGTCTTAGAGTCTGGCCCCCAAATTCTTCTCTTTGACTACCCCCTGGGTATAGTTCTTTTAGTGGATCACACACAATGTAGTGTAGACTTATCTGGAACCATTTATGATGGGTTTATGATGATCGCACCATGTGCCCCTCCCATTATTCTATCCTCCCATGTCCTCACCACATGACATTAAACCACATATCCCTTTCAGAACTATGTATGTCTTGATTCCTACCCTCATAGGATACATAGGAATGATCGGAAATTTCATATGTATTCCTAGCCCCAAACTTCAAGATATCCCCTTGGGTCTGGCCTCTTGGCCTAGATATTTCTTGAAACACATGGTATGGTGCGGGCTTTGTTTTCCTTCATTCGTGTTAGGTTTATCATGACTGCACCACGTACCCCCCTCCTTGGAGATCTCCATCTCTTTCGTCTTTGCTTCATGACGTTAAAATGCATGGGCATATTCATGCTTTACGCATCCCATCATTTGGGTTTTCATCATCTTTAACATCCAAAATGACCCCCGAATAGAATGGATTATAGGACTAAATGTTGTCCTACTGTCTTAGGCCAAATTCCCTGTGGATTTTAAATGACACTTTGATATAACCCCGCATTTCGACTATGATCAGAGGCTGACGCTAATTTTTTGTTCTCATGTCAGGTCACATGACTATGGGTGTTGTGATTCATATTGTCCTACTATCCCTTAGAACTTCAGTGTGCCTCGGGCTGGAATGTTGGTCTGGTTGGGATCGACCCCTCCTAATCCGCTTCTATCATTTGTGTGCCCTTATATAATGGGGAGAACTAGATCCCATTCCCTTTTCCCCACACCGAGCATTGATCATGTGGGATTAAGAGCACTGGTAAGGCAATACCCTCATAAAGGGTCACGTAATCATGGTCCAAGACCTATGACCTTAAACTAAGATCTCCACCATCCTCACCACATGACGTTAAACTGTGTGATCCATCCGAGATGAAGGATGTAAAACTACTCAACACTCATTGTCGTGTGATGATAAAATTCAATCTAGATGGGACCTTTCAGTCTGTGGCCCAACCTCGGTCCCTTGACGTTTCTAGCCCCTGGACCAGGATCTCACTTAGGACTGTGTGGTGTTGTATGGACTCTATGTCCTCATTCACATCAGGCTATTTTTACCATGACACACACATCCCCTTGAGACACCCCTCCTTCATCCATCATCATTTCCTCAAGACGTTAAACTACACGAGTACCACCATGCTTTATGTGCCCCATCATTTGGGTTTCAATCATCTATCACATCTAAAAGGACCCCCAAACGTCATGGATTCCAGGCCTTAGTGCTCTCCTACCATCTCGATCCAACATCCTCAAGGATTTTGGATGATAATTTGATACAAGTCCTATGTTGCGAATATGGTCAGTGGTCGATGCTCATTTGATGTTCTCATTCTAGGTTACATGATACAGATAATGTGGTGCGAACATTGTCCGCAGTTATCCCCAATCATTATTGTTGTTATGTGGTCTACCAAATGACATGCACAGTGATTCACTCTTTCCACCCATATTTCCAACGCACATTACATTAAACTGGGAATCTACAGTCCGAGATCTGTGACCATAAACTAGGTTCTACCATGTCCTTTTCGTATGATGCTAAATTGTATGACACTTTCAGAACTACATATGGATTGATTCCCATACTCATAGGATATGTAGGAATTCCCCAACATTTCATTTACGAGTCCAATCCTATTTCTTAGAAATGTCATCTTCTTTTTGGCCACTAGGCCTAAGTTCTATGGGAGGGGGTATGTGGTTTGGTATTAGCGCATATCCCCATTCATGTAAGGTTTCCAACAGCCACACCATATACCTCTCTCTTGAGAGCTCTCCACCCCCCTCGTCCACTCATATTCTTCAGTCGTCTGCTCTCAAATTGGCCCCCTCAACCCTCTTTGGAAATTCACCAATGTGCCTAAGAGCACTATAGTTTAAGACATGGAGTGTCAAATTCTACATTTACAAGTTTTCACCCATTTTCATGCTTCATATTTCCCTTTATTTGGGATTTAATTATCTTTCACATTCAAAAGGACCCACGAAAAACATGGATGCTAGGACTCTGTGCTCTCCAACCATCTCGGGGCAACACCCTTGATGATTTAAAATGATAATTTGACACAATTCCTACATTGTGACTACGGTCAGTGGTCAATGCTCATTTTTCTATTCCCATTTCAGGTCACACGATATGGATGTTGTGTTTCAGACATGGCCAATAGTTATCATCCTTCATTATTCCACCCTTAGTAAGCCTTAAATATTGGTTATGTGATTCATATCCTTTTCCACTCCATCATGTCCATGTGAAATTTCTATACTCTTGGTGTTATCCCTTAGTGTGTGTTTTCACATTAAGAGGAAGAATCCATGATGTGGTTCCATTCGAGGTTCTACACCATTTCCCCTTCTCTGTATTCCACATGTCACGAAGACCTTCTCCAACCTTGTTTCCCACATCAAGAGTGGATCACATGGGCTTAGGGATTTGTTTAATGTTTATTCCCTCTTGGAAGAGTCTCACTTCTTAAGGTTCGATCTCTATGACCACAAACTAAGATCTTACCTCATCCTAATCTTATGTTGTTAAACTGCATGAAATCTTCTAGAACAATGTATGGCTTGATTCTCATCCTCATGGGATACATAGGAACACCTAGAAATTTTGTCCTCGAGTCCTGCCCCATATCCTGTAATCTTTTCTGGCCTCTTGGCCTGAGGATTATCCTCTTGAGTTACACACGGTGTGGTGTGAACCTTGTCCTCATTCACATCGGGTATACTTTATCACACCTTACACATTCCATCTAAAACCCCATTATTCTGTATGTGTCCAATACATGTGACCTTAAAATATGATGTATGGTCCCACATGAATTTAAACCGATGCATCTTTGTTGAACAATGTTAAAATGTGTGGGATGGTCCTATCATACAACCCTAAACTATGGCACTATCGTCCTGGTCGTGTGATGAAAAATGGCACCGCATTGTGATGTCCTCGCTTGAGGGGACGTCATGTTTGGTATCAGTCATCCACCATGCCATTTTTCAAGGCCGATATATGGATTGAATCATATAGTGATGCCTATATTCTCCATCCTAGGTTTGTTGCTTCACAAAAAAAAATACATCTACCCTAAAGAACAAACAAGATCCAGCGAATGCCGCTTCTTTTGGTGCATGGGCCAGACCTACACGACAAGTATTTCCCCTAGCATTGGTACCCTACCATGCCATATCTAGAACTACTTATGGCTTGATTACCATACTCATGAGATATGTAGGAATGCCTGAACATTTCATCTTTAGGTCTATCCCCAGGTATCTCAAATCCTACCCTCTGTTCGACCCCTTGGCCTGAACTCTATCAGAGGCATATGGTGTGGTGTGGACTCTATGTCCTCATTCACGTCGAGTTTTGAAACAAAATCACCATGTGTCTCCCTTGTTTTTTACCAACCTGGTCCAATTTATATGACTACAAACTAATATATTGCGAGAACTATGTGTGTCTTGGTTCTCATACTTATGGGATACGTAGGAATGCCCAGATGTTTAGTCTCCGGGTCCAGAACCAGGTACTAAAAATCCTCCATTCACCCCGTATGACGTTAAAATAAAATATGAGGACTATGTATGGCCTGATTCCCATCCTAATGGGGTACATAGAAACACCTGAACACTTTGTTTCGGGCCCAGCAAAAATTTTCCATCTCCAGTCTCTTGACCTAAGATTTCCCTCAGGATTATGTAGCGTGGTATGGACTGATTTCATCCTCATTCACGTTGGTTCTATAATGGTCGCACTGCGTACTCCCCCCCACTAGGATCTACCCTTTCACTATATGTCCTACTGTATGAGGTTAAACTACATGGGTCCTCTAGAAATACATGTGGATTGATTCCCATCCTCATGGGATACGTAGGAACACCCAAGAACATTCCCTCGAGTCCAGTCCCAAGTTAGGATGCTTCTAGTCTATGGTCTAAATAATCCCATTGGGAACACATAGTGTGGTATGGTCCTTGTTTTACTTTATTCACGTTGGGATATGTATTTCACCGTTCATTTTATTTCTGGGTAAACACATCCTCAATGTATGACTTTAACCTACAATTATACCCTGGGTAAGTTCATGATTACCCATGATAATTATGGGATGCTTTAACTTCTCCACTGGAGACATTTTCCATCACTGGTGTTGGTATCTCACCGCACTACACTTTGAAAGCTACGTCCATATTTATTCCCATCCTCAGGGGATATGTAAGAACATTTAGGAATTTCACCTCGGGTCCAGCCCAAAAATTATCCTTTTCGGCCCCTTGGCCTGATATCTCTATTGGAGGCACATGATGTGGTGCAGACTTCCTTCCTTCTGAATTCAAGTTAGGTTTACAGTTACAACATCGTGTACCCCTTCAGAGATCTCTTCTTTATTGCGTCTTTACCACATGAAGTTAAACTGTACAGGTCTTGTAGAACTATGTATGGATTGATTCCTTCCCTAGCAGGATATGTAGTGACATCTAGATTTCTAGTTCCCAGATCCATCCACATTCTTTTGAAAACTTTATACAGTCATCCTGTCCTTGTCCCACCTTTAGGGATTGTTCATTTCCTGTGTCCTTACCGTACAACGTTAAACTATGAATCTATTGTCCTCATTGGCATGATGTAAAACTGTAGGCCACTCTAGGATCTTTCCAGAGAGATCCTTTTAGAAAATGATTATGATCCCTGATCTGATCGAGGAACTTACCTAATGTGTTTTAATCATGGTGGCACAATTTCAAGAGTGTTGGAATCTATTCAATCAACCCATCACTCCAACCTCCCCACTTTTCATGCCCTTTATTTGGATCTTCATCCACTTTAATGCCTGAAGGACCCCTCGAACAGTACGGATGCTTGGCCTATGTCTCACCTATTGTTACGGGTTAACATTTCAGAAGAATATGGGTGACATTTCAAGTTAGGACTTTTGTTTCAAACATGTTCAGTGGTCGGCCCCCGTTTGTTATCCCCATTTCATGCTCATGCAATAGGGATACTATGTTTCAAACATGGTCAATAGTTATCCATCATTGTCATTCCATCCATATAGTGTCCCAAATTTTGGGTATTGTGATTCACACTTTCCACTCCCCCTATGTTCAGATTGATTCTAATGCCCCCGGAGTTACCCCTCTTGTGCACTAGAGAATGTTGGAAAAGTGGAAATTTGACTGCTCTGAGAACTTCATTCTCCAAGTCAGGCCTTCCTCTTTCTTACCGGGAATCCGAATCAGTTGTTCAGACCTCAGATTCCCAGAGCCTGGTTGGAACTCTCATATTCAAACGAAATAATGATGCGGTCATCCCTTGTTTCTCACATCAGGAATGATCCATATGATCTTAGGGATTAATCGCTAAATATTTCATGAATGTGATGGAAATGCAGCAAACCAAAACAAATAACGGAACTCATGCACACAAACAAAATAAACAACCAAATAATGAAATTACATTTATGAGTTTACAAAAATTAAAGTGCCCAAGGATTGGCCCCTCCCATAGATGGGTTGACCACTTAAATAGAGCGTCCCAGCTCTTCCAATCTCTGTATTGTGGAATCCAGGATCCCCTGTCGTCGGTTAAGCTCCCGCTCCTCCACAAGGGTAATGGAGAGAAGTTCATCAGCCTCGATCCGGATCTAATCCTCATCATCTCAGATAATAGACATCTCTTAAGAGGCTCACCTCACCTATTCTTCAGGCTCTACCTGCTGGGCCTTTAGTTGCGATACAAGCCCCGATCTTGCATCAAGGAAAGTAGAATACTTGTTCACCCACTCCCTAAACCATTGGATCTCATTATCGACCTCTTGGAGTCTCTTAATTTTCACATACATCCTCAACTGCCTGCCCACACTGAGGTGATGATCATGTTCCCATATTTTATTTTCCATGAAGTATTGGATGAGCATGTGAGGACATTGGGCATCCACTCCTCCAACACATAGTTCTCACAGCCAAGAACAAAGCCTCCCCATATAGTCTATCCATTGTGCTTGTGGGGTCTCCCCAATGAAGTGTTGGATTAGAATCCATGACCGATGACAGATGACCTTGATATACTCTTCATCGTAAGTTATCTCGTCCCAATCCTTAAGGTCGGTGGGTTCATATGCGATGAATGTATCTTAGAGCTCGTCAGTAGGATATTCATCCAGTGTCTGGTCAGGTAGGTCATGTATCATGTTATATGATTGATCCCTATTATCGGATTCACCCTTGATGACTTCAGGTTCCGTCCTGCTGATGGTCCCACCTATGATCGGGAGCACTGTGGCTTGGTCAGTATGGGAATCCACTTCCCCAACCATCGGTGTTCCCCTAGGAAATGTAGTTCTAGGATCCCCAACCATCCTCACCAATGTGGCCCACTCCATTTGAATAACTGTGCATATAAAAATACACATATGTCAATTGTCTAGATCCAATGGATGATAGTTAGAAATTATGTGAAAAATACTTACAAAGATCAAACAGTCGGTCTTTCCCCTAAGCTATCACTACTAGAATCCTAAGGTGTGGTCCCCCATATATGGTTGGGAGATATGAAGACTCTGGGAGAACTTCCATGGGTGTCATGGCCCTGCTAGGTGTGGTAATCATCGCGGTCAAAGGTGCAGATCCCAAAGCTGCATCCACTATTTCACAAGAGCGGGTTTTGTTTATGAGGACCTCCTGCATAGGTCAAATGTTAGTTGAGAATTCCTAAATGACCTAAATGAGGATCACAGGAAAATGGTGTAAGGTTTACCTCAAGATCCTCTACAAACTCTTCTAGTTCTAAGTTAGTGACCTCACCTTCCTCGAGGGGATCCCTCTACTAGCCTCTTCCCCCCAGGGGGAATCTTTCGATTTTTCCAGCAAGGGGAAGCACTCCCTCAATTCAATGGTAGAAAACCGTGGAGGGACCATTTGATTGAGCATTACTTTCAATTGATCCTTCATTGGATGTATGGTACCACGAGAGTGAATGAAGTCCTATGGTTCAGTGATGTACTACTCCCCTTCTGCCTAAGATACTGAAAAGATGGCCTTAACACAACCAATTCTCGATAGATCCATTCCAAGATGGTTCAGATGGTTCCACATTTGGGAAGGATTGAGGAATTTTATGTTAACATCCTAGATGTCCCAGGAATCTAGGAAAATAGTGTTCTTAGGGATTTCTATATGGCACAACCACTTCCTCTAAGCCTTAGTTGGTATCATATGGAACCCCCTGGGTGGCCTCCCCTCTTTCTGAATTTTCTCTTATAGGACCTCCTGGTCTGCCGCTACCACCTGCCTCCTGATCAATGCATGTATCACCGCTACTGCAACCCCACCACCATGGGATGATTTTCTGCCTTCTGGACCCAACCTCGGGGTTGGGGAGGCACCCTATCACTATTATGTACGATCCGCCGCTTCAACAACTCCACTGGGTGGGCTGCCTCCCAACTCTTGGAATACTTATTCACCAGCCCATAGACAGCTATGGGCAGAGGTATCTCATTCCATATCTTCCCATCCTCCTGTGTGAACATGAGCCACGTTTTCCTCATCACACACAGATGGTCCTAATGGAATACTCCCAAGTAGACCTGCGAGGTCAGCCTCTACATTCACTAAAACTGTCTCGTGAAGCAGTGCGGGGTGCCCACCTCACAAAGAGGCTCACTGTAATGCCCTGACCCCAGTTACCCAGATTTGGTGCATTATTGCATAACATTGGCATGATATAAGGAATCATGTACCGAAATACCGACCAGTTTAGTAGCCTTAGAAGTACTAGATACATTCATAAGTTTTACATTACATCATTAAATAAAAACATCAAAAACATTTTGTACCCTTTTGAACACACTTATATCCTTAGCCTATCCCTTCAGGTCAACCATAAAATACATCATCACATCCTGGAAGAAATAAAACATAGATAGGGGTGAGCTCAGATTCTCAGTAAGGATAACAATACAGAGGAAACTTTCATAAATAAGTATACAAATTTAAGGAAATGTATTAGACTAAAAAAAGCCTTTTAAACTTAAACTTCAGAATAATATGGAAAAGATAAAATTAAATAATTCCATTTACTTATTTGTATGGATATTCTACTAGTCGAATAATCACATGCAATATCAATAGCCACTCTCATAATGATGGAATGAATAATGCCAGACATCATAACCACATAGTTAAGGCCTTGTGCCAAGACTACAAATAAGATTTTGTCAAGGCCTTATGCCAAGATACTAGTTTGTATCATGAGACCTACTGATGCATTGAGGAGCTATAGTGGGCTCCACCCTTCAATTACTAAGTCCAATGCATTCCTCATATGAAAAGGTTAAAACATAACATAAACATTCATATTAAAACTAGCATACGAAATGTCAATACATTATCCATAAACCATGAATGGTGTAAAAATAACACATCCACAGTCAAACATATCAAAAAAAATTCAATACAATATGGAAGATTTGAATCATAATAAATCAACTTCAAACAAGCTTAAAATCCATCAAAGGATGTTGACATTGATGAAATGAAAACTTTTTTAGAGAAATAATTCTTTTTATTTTGAAATCATTTAAAATTAATATAATTATAAAAGAAAACATTTATTTTGAAAATATTATTACAAGCTTGTATGGGAAGCTTCAACGATGATATAATGGTGGAAAATATCCACACCCGTCATATAATTTAAAAAAAGACATTCTTACCTTAATTTTGTAGAAAAAGTCATAAAGTAGCTTGTTTGGAAAATGATGGAAGGATTCCTTTCAAAACCTATATGATCAAATAAGGGTATAAATAACTTTAACCCATAATATAGTAAATAGTAAAAATGTTTTGAATTAAAATTTTACAAAAACACGGATGTGGATGATAAAGATGTCCCAGTAGATACTTACATAAAATCAAACACAAATAATAAAGAGATTGTGAAATTAACCCTTACCTTGTACTTTTCCTTAGTCGATGGTATTTTAACCTCCTGTATAATAGTTAAAACATTGTTATTAAATTATAAAAGAACTAAATACATAAATATGATATCATATATGATCTTATAATAATTCTTTGTTAATAATATTTTAGTAGAATCATCATTTCGGGTGTTAACTGATCTGTTTTCCTTTATATACTCGGTTACATAAGTCATGTTTGTTACAGATAGGATGTATTTTATTCATATCCAGAATTATATTAAGTTCTTATAAATTATTTTTAATCATAAAATGAAAATTATTCTTGAATGATTATGATGGGGAATGAATCTCATCGCGTTCGTAGAGATGGTAATCCGTACGTACGCACGAGTGACAATATCATTATATTGATGGTGAAATCGTATGTAATTGGATGGTATATAATATATACAGAATCAATAACATGTTATATTTATTATTTACATCAGTTATACACATTATTATACCCATCCAAATAATGAAGTGTTTGAATAACAAACTACACCACGACGTGGAGACGGTAAGCCATACATACGCACGTATGGTGACTTTGTCATTCATATGATGGATAGAATAATGAATATGGTTGTAACATTTATATAATAAAAACACAATATATAGAAGATACTAGAGTTATTATTTTATAATGGAAAAAACAAAGAAAGAGGAAGTGGAAGAAGAAAAGAACTTGAAAGAGGTGATGAAATATTTACCTCTTCTTTGGGTTCTTCCTTTTGATTTGATCAAAAGGGATCATTAGGTTGGATTTCTGACCAAAGGAAGGCCTCTATGATGAATATAGGAATTTTTGGAGGATATTTTGGTAGGGTTTGGCCAAATGTATTTGAAGGTTTGAATTTGAGATAAGGGGAAATGCCCTTTTATAAGAGGGGTGAGGGGCACCTTAGGAAAAGATTAAAATATTATTTTATAATAAAATCATTTTCTATTTATAATGGATAAAAAATGAATTATTTAAAGGATAATGTAGGGATGGGTATAAAACATCTCAACAAATAGGTTTCAGATAGGTTTAGTTCATCATATTAACCTTATCTTTTAGATTTAACTCTTAGTTAAATAGTTTGACATTTACTATGTCTCTTTGTATTTTTATATGATATGGTTAATAAACTTACTATAACAAGACAAGAGAACCCCATGTGGTTCATTGTTAATATATATAACCTTATCTAAGTCCTTTGGATGAAACTTAGATTTTTATGAATATTATATTAATTAATAATATAATATTTGTTTTAAAAACTCAATTATGTCAATTTTGACACTATTTAGTATTTGATTTTTTTGGAAATCCATAAAAACTTTATTACTTAGAATAAAATTTATTTAACCAACCATAACATGTCATATTAACCTATAAAATTAGTGGAATTCATAAAAAGTCTCAATTTATATTTATTTGGATATTTATAATATCAATTATTCTAATCGTTCATTAATAAAGTAATTACTGTATCATCACTGTGTCATAAATTAATTTAATTATTAAATGTCTAAAAATTATAAATAAAATACCATTATGTAGGAAATTTTTTTATCTTTCTAAATAATATTTATAGTCAAATTTATCTTATTTATAACCCTATATTAAAAATGGTTTAGTTATTAAACATTGAATTTAACTCTTTTAACTCTTCTTTAAATAAAATAATAATAAATGTCCTAATCTAATAAAAATGGAACAAAGAGGATAATATTTAATTCCTAAGGTTTTTTGGTCGAATTATACTTATCCAATAGAACTATTACATGTGTTAGGGTAATTATGATATCATTTTTACCCTTATTTACCCTATTTACTTTTAACCGTGGTAAATAAAAATCAAAAGTTACTATTCATCAAAAATTATTTTCATCTTATTGAACCACATTTTAATTACTGATATTAACCGCGTGTCTCATATTTTTGAAATTCAACTCACAAAATTGGTAAAATTATGTTTTATGCAAGTTTGAAAATGCTCATAGGAGTTAGGTAAAAGACGGTAAAAAGTTCATTAAAATTTATATATATATAAACAAATTATAAAATGACTCTAATGAATTACATTGAACTTATATAGGTATTATGTAACTATTTTGACCTAAAATAAATTTTAATAAAATAAATAATTATTTAAATAAAAATTCGGTTTTAACCAATAACGAAGTGTTTTTCACTATTCATCAAAAATTGAATGTTTTCATAAAAATACCAAAAATTTAACGTAAGCTAATTTCAATATTATAAATTCAAAAATGAAGTCCATTTTGAAAAATAAAATTTATAAAATTTCAAAAAGTGGGTATTACTATTCATAACGGCTAGTTTGATTGGTCGCGGTGTGTTAGAATCTCGAAGTTGCATACAATGCAAGCTATTGCATTATTCAAAGGTAAACATACCGTGGAAGCTTGGAGTGTTACATTCTTCCCTAATTCAAATAATTTCATCCTAGAAATTTCTATAATACTACCGCACAAAAATATTTAGGTGGTTCTTCATCATAAGTTCCTCTGGTTCCCACATTGCATCTTCCATCTTATGGTTTCTCTATAGAACTTTTACCAGACGAGTCGTCTGGTTTCTCAGCACTTTTTATCTTATATCAAGATTTTTTACAGGCTATTCACAATAAGACATATCAGGTTTCAGTTCAATTTCCTCATAGGTGAGTACATGTGTTGAGTTAGGCATGTATTTTATCAACAATGATACGTGGAACACATCCTGAACTTTGAAGAGATTTGGAGGCATTGCCAAACGATAAGCTACAAATCCAATTCATTCTAGAATTTCAAAAGGTCTGATGTACCTGGGACTCTATTTACCCTTCTTAATGAAACGTATAAAACCCTTACATAGAGATACCTTCAAAAAAAACATGATCTCCTACCTAAAATTCCAAATCCTTCCTTCGGTTATCGGCATAACCCTTTTTCCTACTTTGAGTTTCTATGATGTTGGTTTGGATAACCTTTACCTTTTCCATCATTTCCTCAAAAAGTTCCGGGCCTACGAGTTTTTTTCACCAACATCATCCCAACAAGTTGGTGTGTGGCATCTCTTTCCATATAACGCTTTATATGGTGCCATTAGAATACTTGAATGAAAGCTATTGTTATAGGAAAATTCTACCAGAGGTAAATATTGATCCCATATACCTTGAAAGTCAAGTGAGAAAGATCTCAACATGTCTTCTAATGTTTGAATAGTCCATTCTAATTGTCCATCGGTTTGAGGGTGGTAGGCAGTGCTCAAACGAAGTTCATTATCTAGGGCCTTCTGAAGACTTTTCCAGAATCTTGATGTAAAACAGGGATCATAATCAGAAACAATCTATAGGGGTACACCATGGAATCTTAAAAATTCATTAATATATATTCTATCCTGACATTCAAGTGGTAAATATTCTCTTATAGTAGGAAAATGTGTTGACTTGGTAAGACGATCAATAATGACCGATATTGCATCATTCCTTCTAGGAGTCTTTGGTAGCCCCATGAAAAAGTCCATCATAATATTATCCCATTTCCACTCAGGTATGGGAAGAGGTTGAATGACTCCTCCGGGTTGTTGTGTTACAACTTTCACTTGTTGACAAACCATACATCTTGACATAAAATCAGAAATCACTCTCTTCATGTTGTCCCAAAAAAAATGTTCTTTCAAATCTCTATACATCTTTGTGTTACCAGGGTGTATAGAGAAATTGGAGCTATGAGCATCATCCAACAATTCCCTTTTTAGATTAGATATATTGGGAACACAATGTATCTTCCCAAATTTCAAAATTCCATCTTTATATATGAAGTCGATCAATCTCCCATCGTTCACAGCTTTAATTTTCTTTTGAAATTCCTCATCATTAGTCTGATAACTTTTTATCCTTTATAATAAAGATGGTTTGGATACCATTTGAAAAATAATTGATGTTTCACCTTCCATGGTTATTCCCATATCCATATTTACTAGATCCATGAAAATATGATCCTTTTCAACTCTCATCTTGTTCAAAACTCCATGATCCTTTTTGATCAAAGCATCTTCCACCTTATTTGTCTTCCCCGGGTGATAGTGTATAGTGCAATCATAATCCTTGAGTAGTTCAAGCCATTATCTTTGCCTCATGTTGAGTTATTTCAATGATAAAATATACTTCAAACTCTTGTGATCAGTATAAATCTCACATTTTTCACCATAGATAAAGTGTCTCTATATTTTTAGATCAAAGATTATGGTTGCTAACTCAAGATCATGAGTAGGATAGTTTTTCTTATGATTTTTTAGCTGTCGTGATGCATAGGAAATAACTCTATCATTCTTCATAAGGACACAACCAAGTCCTTTATTTGAAGAATCACTATAAATAACAAACCCATCATTACCTAATGGTAGATTAAATATAATAGCATTGAATAATCTTCTATTCAGTTCATAAAAACATTCTTCACGCCCTTTTTTCCAAACAAATTTAACCCCTTTACGCGTGAGGTTGGTTAATGGGTTTTCCAATCGGGCAAAATTCTGGACAAAACACTGATAATAACCTACTAGACCAATAAAACTGCGTACCTCAGTTATAATCATCGGTGCTGGCCATTCTTGGATTGCCTTAGTCTTTGAAGGATCAACAGAGATTCCATCCTTAGAGACAATATGGCCAAGAAAAGAAATCTCTTGAAGCCAGAATTCACACTTGCTAAACTTCCCATATAATTCATTTCTTCTAAGAGTATTTAGGATAATGTGCAAGTGATTTTCATGATCTTTGTATCTTTTTGAGTATACCAAGATATCATCAATAAATACCACTATAAAGTCATCAATAATTTTCTTGAAAACTCTGTTCAGTAGATCCATGAAAACAGAGGGTGTATTAGTCAGCCTAAAAGGCATTACTGTAAACTCGTAATGCACGTACCTAGTTCGAAATGCTATTTTTGGAATGTCTTACTTCTTCAAACACAACTGATGATATCCAGATCGAAGCTCAATCTTTGAAAAATATTTAGCTCCATGAAGCTGGTCGAATAAATCATCAATACGAGGTAGGGGATACTTGTTCTTTATTGTTATAGCATTGATCTCCCTATAGTCAATTCACAACCTCATAGATTCATCTTTCTTCTTAACAAAAAGGACAGGGGATCCCCATGGAGAAACACTAGGGAGAATAAATCCCTTATTACTTAATTCCTCTAGTTGTTTATTTAGTTCCACTAATTCCACAGTGGACATTCTATAAGGGGACTTCGATATGGGCCTTGAACCAGGAATGAAATCAATAGAAAACTCAATTTCTCATTCTGGAGGATGTACATGTAAATCCTTTGGAAACACATCAACATATTTTTGCACAATAGGTACTTCCTCTATTCGAACATTATTTTCCTCACCTATAGTTATTTCATTCTCTTCTTCCCTAATAATTGAATTTAGTTGAGCTACTGGGGGGTAGATCTAGATAAGAATCAGGTGGTGATGTTTCTGATCTAAAGATAAGGTACTCCTTATCATCATAGAAAATTGTAACCTCCTTATTATAATAAATTTTAGCATCATGGTTTGAAAGACAATCCATTTTTAGGATTCTATCAAATTAAATCATGGGTATAATGATGAGATCAGGAGATAAAGAACATTTATAGGCCCTAATGGGAACTGATTCACAAAACTTTGTTGCGATGATACTTCCCTTAGGAGTTTTGACTAACAACTCCCTTATTAAGTCAAATTGAAAATATCTAATTTTCTTATAAAACTAGGAAGATATGAAACAATGAGATGATATAGAATCAAATAAAGCATTGGATAAACTTGAGAAAACCATTAAATCACCTGCCACCACATCTTTCGGAGCTTCAACCTTAGCAGTAGTGATCACATAAACTTGGCCAAGCTCCCTTGGCCTTTTCGGAGGTATATTCCCTTGGCTCTTAGTACATTCATTTGCATAATGACCCTTTTCTCTACAATTGAAGCATTCAACATTAATAGACTCTTTCTTCCCCTTTCAATCATGAGCTTGGTGGATTTTTTCACCACACTTGTAACAGACTCCCATTCCCTTTAGGAAAGTACTGGGGTGTTTCTTCCCACATTTACCAAAGAATGAATATTAAACTTTTATCTTATTCCCCTTATTTCCATTTACAGAGTGTTCAACAGATCTCTTATTCTCATTCTTTGCTTTAAAGTTGTAAGACTCAGATAATTATTTTTCTGTCTTGATAGCACATGAGACAATATATTCGTATGATAAGAAGGATCATGAGACTAATGCTCACCAGATAAATGGTTTTAACCCATCAAAGAATTGATCAATCTTACTCCTTGGGTTATGTATATAATATGTAGCATGCCTTGCTAACCTTGTAAATTTAGCCTCATATTTTGTGACATTCTCATCCTCCTTTTGTCTCAGACTCAAAAATTGCCTTTCTATATCTGCTCGATGGTCACGAGGAAAATAATTTTCTAATAAAATTTTTTAAACTCCCTCCATTCCATATTTTATACTTAATCATATTCCTTTGTTTTTTTAATCAATTACCACCCTTGATCTTCATCTCCCGTGAGGCGATAAACTACCATGACCACTTTTTACCTTTCGCTACTCCCCAAAGCATAAAATATTTTCTCTAAGGAACTTATCCATTGCTCGACTACAAATGGATTTGTAGTCCCATTTAATGTTGGTGGTTGTTGGATCATGAATTAGTCTAACATTGATCCTCCATGTTGTGGATCAGGGTGCTCCATACGGGTAAAGTTATTATTCATAACCTGTGTGAGTTGTCCCAGTATGGTGATAAGCTGATCAACACCAGTTGCTTCACCATCTCCACTATAATTTTATTGAGTAGGAGGGAAATCCCTACATGGATTATGTGCGTTGATACGGTTTCCATTCCTTCAACTAGGTTCCATTTATAAACAATGAAATACAATATATTTGTTTATGAACCACAATAAATAATTCCAAACTTGTAAAACACTTAACATAAATTGAAAAGTTTATGGATATAATCCATAATCATAAAAAATGTTTTCTTTGGGTAAGTATATACTCATAAACCCATCATAATGGTTTGTAAAGAAAATGAGAATTAACTTAATCATATCCCCTGGTATTGTCGTAACGAAGAATGCAACAAGGCCTGTTGTCATGCACCAGTTCCCATTTGAGTCTAGCTCAAAGCGGTATTTTTGGATTTTACCCCTAGGTACATATGTGTCAGATCCGCCTCTACTCGCTCGTATCCAAATAGGGATGTATTTCTTGGAAAACTCACAAAATATCTACAGTACCAAAATTCTAGGAAGTTCTTCTATATTAATCCTCAAATTCTATCTTAGGGAAGTGTTTTCTAATCAGAGTTTTTATAAATCTAGTTTCCAAGGTTTGTACTAAACTTCCTCTTACACCAACTGTAACACCCCAACCCCAGTTACCTAGAGTCAATGCATTATTACATAACATTGGCATGATATAAAAAATCATGTCCCTAAAGACTGATCAGTTTAGTATCCTTGGAAGTACTAGATACATTCATAAGTTTTACATTACATCATGAAATAAAAACATCAACAACATTTTGTACCCATTTTAACACACTTATATCCTTAGCCTATCCCTGCAGTTCAACCATAAAACACTTCTTCACATCTTGGGAAAAATAAAACATAGATATGGGTGAGCTTAGATGCTCAGTAAGGATAACAATATAGAGGAAACTTTCATAAATAAGCATAAACATTTAAGGCAATGTATTAGAATAAAACAAAAGCCTTTTAAACTAAAACTTCAGCATAATATGGAAAAGATAAAATAAAATAATTCTATTTACTTATTCTCATGGATATTATACTAGTAGAATAATCACATGCAATATCAATATCCACTTTCATAATTATGGAATGCATAATGCCAGACTTCATAACCACATAGTCAAGGCCCTGTGCCAAGACTAAAAATAAGATTTTTTCAAGGCCTTGTGCCAAGACACTAGTTTGTCTCATGAGACCTACCGATTCATTGAGGAGCTATAGCGGGATCCACCCATCACTTACTAAGTCCAATGCATTCCTCATATGAAAAGGTTTAAACATAACATAAATATTCATATTAAAACTAGCATACGAAAGGGGGATACTTTATCCATAAACCATGAATGGTATAAAAATAACACATCCATAGTCAAACATATCAAAAAACATTCAATACAATATGGAATATGTTTATCATAATAAATCAACTTCAAACAAGCTTAAAATCCATCAAAGGATGTTGACATAGATGAAATGATTTTTTTATAGAAATATTTATTTTTATTTTAAAATCATTTAAAAGTCATATAATTATAAAAGAAAACATTTAATTTGAAAATATTATTATAATATTGCATGGGAATTTTCAACGATGATATAATGGTGGAAAATATCCACACCCACTGTATAAGTTAAAAAAAGACATTCTTACCTTAGTTTTGTCGAAAAGGTCATAAAGTACCTTGTTAGGAAAATGATAGAAAGATTCCTTTCAAAACATATATGGTAAAATAAGGGTATAAATTAATTTAACCCATAGTATAGTAAATAGTAAAAAAATTTTGAATTACATTTTTAAGAAAACACGGATATGGATGATAAAGAGGTCCTAGTAGATACTTACGTAAAAACAACCTCAGATAATAAAGAGATTGTGAAATTAACCCTTACCTTGTACTTTTCCTGAGTCAATGGTATGTTAACCTCCTGTATAATAGTTAAAACATTGTTATTAAATTATACAAGAACTAAATACATAAATATCATATCATATATGATCTTATAATATTGCTTTGTTAATAATATTTTAGTAGTATCATCGTTTCGGGTGATAACTGATATGTTTTCCTTTATATGCTCGGTTATGTAAGTCTTGTTTGTTATGGATAGGATGTATTTTATTCATATACATAATTATATTAAGTTATTATACATTATTTTTAATCATAAAATGAAAAATATTCTTGAATTATTACTATGGGGAATGGATCTCATCGCGTTCGTGGAGACGGTAATCCGTACGTACGCACGAGCGACAACATCATTATATTGATGGTGAAATCGTATGTAATTGGATGGTATATCATATATAAAGAATAAATAACATGTTATATTTATTATTTACATCATTTATACTCATTATTATACTCATCCAAATAATTAAGTGTTTGAATAACAAACTACACCATGACGTGGAGACGGTAAGCCGTTGGCACACACGTATGGTGACTTTGTCATTCATATGATGGATAGAATAATGAATATGGTTGTACAATTTTTATAATAAAATCAAATTATATATAATATACTGGATTTATTATTTTATAATGGAAACAACAAAGAAAGAGGAAGTGGAAGAAGAAAATAACATGAAAAGGTGATGAAATATTTACCTCTTCTTCGGGCTCTTCCTTTTGATTTGATCAAAAGGGCTCCTTAGGTTGGCATTCTGACCAAAGGAAGGACTATAGGATGAATAGAGGAAAGTTTGGAGGATATTTGGGTAGGGTTTGTCTAAGAAAAATGGCTTTGAAGGTGTAAATTTGAGATAAGGGGAAGTGCCCTTTTATAAGAGGGGTGAGGGGCCCCTTAGGAAAAGATCGAAATATTATTTTATAATAAAATCATTTTCTGTTTATAATGGATCTAAAACAAATTATTTAAAGGATAATGTGGGGATGGGTTTAAAACCTACCAACCAATAGGTTTTAGATAGGTTTAGGTCATCATATTAACCTTATCTTTTAGATTTAACTCTTAGTTGAATAGTTTGACATTTACCATGTCTCTTTGTATTTTTATATTATATGGTTAATAAACTTACTATAAAAAAACAAGAGAACACAATGTAGTTTATTATTAATATTTTTAACCTTATATAAGTCCTTTTGACAAAACTTAGATTTTTATGAATATTATATCAATTAATAATATAATATTTGTTTTAAAAACTCAATTATGTCAATTTTGAAACTATTCAGTATTTTATTTTTTTAGAAAGCCATAAAAACTTTATTACTTAGAATAAAATTTACTTAACCAACACTAAAATGTCATATTAACCTATAAAATTAGTGTAATTCTTCAAAAGTCTCAAATTATATTTATTTGGATATTTATAATATCAATTATTTTAATATTTCATTAATAAGGTAATTACTGCATCATCATTGTGTCATCAATAAATTTAATTATTCAATGTATAAAAATTATAAATAAAATACCATTATGTAGGAAATAGTTTTATATTTCTAATGAATATTTATGGTCAAATTTATCTTATGTATAACCCTATATTAAAAATGGTTTAGTTATTAAACTTTGAATTTAACTCTTTTAACTCTTCTTTAAATAAAATAATAATAAATGTCCTAATCTAATACAAGTGGAAAAAATAGGATCATATTTGATTCTTAAGGTTATTTTGGGTCTAATTATACTTATCCAATAGAATTAGGACATGTGTTAGGGTAATTATGATATCATTTTTACCCTTAATTACCCTATTTACTTTTAACCGTGGTAAATAAAAGTCAAAAGTTACTATTCACCAAAAAATATTTTCATCTTATTGAACCACATTTTACTTACTGATATTAACCGCATGTATCTGATTTTTGAAATTCAACTCATAGAAGTGGTAAAATTATGTTTTATGCAAGTTTGAAAATGCTCCTAGGAGGTAAGTAAAAGGCGCTAAAAAGTTCATTAAAATTTTTATATTTCTAAACATATTATAAAATGAATCCAATGAATTACATTGAACTTATATAGGTATTATGTAACTATTTTGACCTAAAATAAATTTAAATAAAATAAATAATTATTTAAATAAAAAGTCGGTTTTAACCAATAACGCAGTGTTTTTCACTATTCATCAAAAATTTAATGTTTTTAGAAAAATACCAAAAATTCACCCTAAGCTAATTTCGATATTAAAAATTCAAAAATGATGTCCATTTTGAGAAATAAAATTTATAATATTTCAAAAATTGGGTATTACTATTCATAACGGCTAGTTTGATTGGTCGCGGTGTGTTAGAATCTCGAAGTTGCGTACAATGCAAGCTATTGCATTATTCAAAGGGAAACATACCGTGGAAGCTTGTGGTATTACACTCACGGTCAACTCGCACCACCCGGAATCCATCCCAAAAGGCCAAGAGGTAGGACCGATGCTCCTCTATTCCCTGGTCTTCATCAGTGAACATGCCTGTTGGCAATTAAAATGGATGGAAGTTGAACTCATCTACCTTCTAGACTCGGTTCTGCCCCAGCGGAGGGGTCAGATTTGTCAGGAAACTCCCCACTGCATTCAAAATAGCCTCTCAGATGTCATACCCTAGAGGGGAAATGGGGTTTAGGTATTCATAGGCACCCATATGCACCACTATACATGCATACAGAAGATGGAGCAGCCCGCACACCCCATGTGGCTTCTTCCCCTCACTGATATGTCACAATACTTTGTATAGCTTAGCCAGCACTGGGATCCCCAGATTGATCCACTCCCCCATCGCCAACATGGATTCCATGATAAACATGCTCAGTTGTACGCTTGTGTTTGTGTCCCTTACTGGCAGCATCCAGCCACAAATGAGCACTGAGATGAATGAAACCAACTTAACCACTGGTTTCTTCTCGGTGCTGACATTGAACCCCCCATGTATTACACTGGATGTCCTCCATGAGTCCCCAATATGAGTGCTCTTTTCACTACTGGACCCCCTTTGGGAAAGGGGGAGGCCTCACAAGAATCTTCTCATCTAAAGGGGAATTCAAGAACCTCCTGAACCACAACTTAAAGTGGACATCCCTCACTGACTGCTTATCCTCTCCTAGTACCGGGTCCATCAATACCTTTTCCAGTGGTGGAATCTACTATGGGTCCTCACATGTATTTGCGATGGGGAGGAACTCATCATAAATCACCCCTAATATTATAATCCCCTAGATTTTGTGAAGGTCCCAGAGGCTGATAACGACCTCTCCATGGTGAAGATAAAAAGTGTTGGTCCTTGACGACCACCTACTCAACAACTTCAACATTAGTTGCTTCGGCCGGTAGATGTGAAATTGGGAGGCCCATGCTACCTCATACAGGCCCACTCACCTTAGTTCCACCCCAAAATCTTTGAAAGAATCACAGACCTAGTATGTTCATGCCTAGTCATCTTTGAAATTGCTTCCCTGGCGAAGATCCCACCCATCAGTCCACCCCTTCTCCGAGTTCACCAAATCTGCCTTCAAAAGGGTGTGGTACTATAGGGGGATACCTTTAGTTGCAACGCCTTCCTGTCAATGTTGTTAACATGTTTAGATAAGCAGTTAGCATTGATGGGTTTATGAACCTCCCAAGTACGACCGTCATCCACCTGGAACCACGGGCATTGGCAAGATGTACTCCTGAACCAATAGGTTGGATCGTCCCAACTTTCTTCAAGAATGAGAACATCATCCCTCATACCAAAGTCGTATAGAGGAGGTCTTTTAAAGAGGGGGTAGCTCTTATGGATGTACGACAACAACTTCACCATATATTCGTTGTCCAAATGACTCCGCACACATTCCTCGATGCACAAGTTATCATCCATATTGACCCTTTAGGTAGTATCCGCAAGGACCCCCTAGTAACTCCTTGGTGAGCCATTCCATCTCAAAACTTTAGAAGTTTTTTTCCTGAATCGCAAAGCTCAGACACATAGATGGATCACCGAGACAGGTTGTGGAGACTGGCCACAAACCTCATAGGCACAAGATTTAGAGCACACACTCTAAGATTTTAATGACTCATTGTGCGTCGTAGAGCAAAAGAGGTCCCAATTCACAAATATCGGTCGCAGAGTGTGTAGAGCTTCGTGAATTGAGAGACCAAGCATGAAAATGAAGATAAGATTAAGGAAAAAAGAGGAGTCATCCTACCCTATTTATAGGCAATAACCCCTTTCTTCATGGTGCACCTGACTGTAGCGAGCTTCATGGCGTTCTCAACCTGCGCATTGCTTGTCTACATCGTGACCCTGCTTCGCGGTCTTACTTTGTGATTAGCCTAATTTTTTTGGCCCTCAACCCTATGATTTTGAAACTCATTTTTTCCTCAGCTCTAAATATGAGGGGGTCATTTTTTTTTGCCCAAATGTGTGCAAAGGGAAAATACCTAAAGGGGGAACCAATTCCAAAGGGGCTGCTTCACGAAGCACCTTCGCGGAGCCCCTCATCACCACAGTTAGAGCAAAGCGATGTCCACCTCTACGATCGCCGCAGAGTAATGAGGTGGAAGAATCTGTGGTTACGACACAATTGATGGAAATATTTATGCTGCGTAGGGAACAAGATCACTTATGAAATCCCTTAGAAATTGACGGAAGCCTCTGTGAGCACCGCATAGGGAATTAAAGAGGCCTTTGTGCTATAGAGGGGATGGCGATCAACTCCATAGTTATGACAAACTTGATGCAATATTCCTCTGATTGCAAAGCACCACATGGCTTCACAACGATATTTCAGAGCTTCACGCTACCTCTTGCCTATAATTTCCAAGCTTCCCTAAGACCCAAAGGATGGATACCCCGACCTTTCACCTTATCAGCTCTCAAATCGTGAAGAACCCCATGCTTTGATTTTTTTTAGAAAAATGAGTTTTTCAAGGTATTTGATATTTGAGAAATACCTTTTCTTTAGCTCAAATACAACCCCTATTCATGCTGGGATGCCCTTCATGAATCCCACGGGACATCGCAAAGGAAGGATCTACCATAGGGAACTCAGGTCTTCACAAAGCACTCATGCTTCATGAAGTACCTTCCATGCACATGTGGACCCCATGCAAAGGTAGGGGTACTGTGTTTCATGAAGTACATCTATTTACAGTTTTGTAATTTAAAAGGAATCCATGCTCCACAAAGTCCTACTCCACAAAAGAACTTTCACTTCATGAAGAACCCTTTGTACGCATGAATAACTCATTCTTATACTAGGTCAATCCAAATCATGAAGTATACCCCTTCGTGGAATCTCTCCACTATGCGAGGAACCGTATCTTCACAAGGTCATTTCTTGTGAACAATTTTTATTCATAAACCCATCTCCCATATGTCCCTCCAGGTTTATATGAAGTGATTTCATGGTCCCTTGGGTAGTGTTTCATATTGTGTTGCTTAACCTCATGCTTCTTCACATAGGCACACTAACGACTATTTATTCTTCACATAGCCATGGTAACGTGAGCCCTCAATGGATCACTCCATAACCCCATCTCCAAATTTAATTTGTGATGCCTTACCTTCCCCAAGTATGGGTCGGTATCAGTTATTTAAGTCAAAGGGGTGAGGAGCGTATCCTCATCGTCTGAGCCGTAGGAAGTTAAACTATCAAGAACCATCGTCCTCAGCACGTGATGTTAAACTATGGTCTTTCCTCATGTAATATACATGGGGTGACCCATATTAGACATTTTCCACACCCACTGGTCTCCACGGAAGTGAGATCTTCCTCACATGGAATGAGATCCTCCTTGCATGGAACAATATCTGTCTATGGGGAAGGGAAACCACCTTGGTGTAATCCCCTAACATTTCTTGTGGGAGGTAGAATCCTTTCTCCTCCTATCATATTCTGTGAAAAAAATAATGAGGAAATATGGGCACAAAGACCTTTGATACACCATCCCTCTCCCTTTGGGATTTATCACCATCAGGCCTCCATCCTAGAGTAAGTCCCAATCTCCATCAACCATGGGCCACTAACCATTTGTAATCACCATTCTATTCCTCATGTATGCACCTTTCACAATGAGATTGTTAGGTCTTTACTACCTCATGTTTCTCACACTGAGCACAACTCACATGAGCTTAGAGTAAGAATCGATCATGGCATCCTTCTGGGCCACCTTAGCGTGTAAGCCCCAAGTCCCCCAACCTGAACTATATCGAATTTGATCTTTTCCCTCTCTAGGAAAGGTACGTAGGATGCCTCCATGAGGTTTAAGCCCAACATCCATTGGTCCCAACCAATTTATGTCAGTTCACCCCCATCCCACATGAAATTAAACCATATGCCCCCTTTTCATCCTTTATGTCATTGAACTGTCTCATACAAACTATGTGGTTTTTGATCCCTATATCCCATATAGGGTATGTAAGAAGCCTCCCCAAGGTTCAATCCCAATCTACGATAAGCTGTTGTTTTCTCATTTGTTAGGATCCAATTCTCTGGTCCACCCCTAGGTGTTATATCAATATTGGGCTGCTAACCATGCATAATACCTAGTATCAACTTTGGGTCATTGTCCTCTGCGTACACCCCGATCCTACGCCCATCCTGAACTATGTAGGTTTTGATCCCTGTATCCTAGGAAGGCTATGTATGAAACCCCCCCAAGGCCCAAACCCAAACACTGGAAAACTATGGTGTCCCCTTCACTAGGACCCACATCCCTTTTCCTTCCTTTAGTGGCATAAGACGAACTCTCAGGCCACTAACCACGCGTAACCCTAGCATGTAATCAGTTCGTTTTCCTATGCGTACACACCAATTCTATGCCCCCATATTGAACTACATAGACTTTGATTCCATACCATGGGGATACGTAGGAATCATCCCTGAGGTTCAAGCCCATCATCCATGCCTCGTCCTTGTCTCTCCCTTGAGCCTTTGAGTTTTGGGAAGGTCATTACCCAACCTAGAGGTTCCACTTACTCATGGTCCCATCCATGCATCCATTCTCACAGGCCACCTCCTCAGGTGTCCCATCTCCCCACTGAACTACATGGACTTCAATTCCTAGCCATGATGATATGTAGGAAGTCTCTCTGAGGCTCAATCCCAACATCACCATCATATTCACATCGGTTTCATCCCAATCCTCTCTGCCACCTCACTTAACCATCCATGAAACATCCTAATTCTTACATGGGCCACCACATCCCAGTAAGATCTGACCAACTCTTGGGAGGCTAACCATGCATAAACCCCATACAATCCATAACAATCCAACCAAGAGTGACCCTCTTGTGATGGGCCACTATCCATGTGTGAGACCCAACATATCTCTAGGTTTTTGTCCTTTGTGTACACTCCGATTCCTCACCCCTTTGAACTATATGGGTTTTGATCCATGTATCCTAGATAGGGTACATAGTAAGCCTCCCTGAGGTTCAACCCCAAACAATGGTAAACCCTGGAATCCCCTTTATAAGGACCCAAGAATCCTTGGATCCATATTCATTGGACATTTTGATCCACTCATCTAGTAAACCCCTTATGTTATCCCTCTTGGGGATGTACCCATATGATCCACTCCTATCAGTGTTTCGATCAGTCCGATCCATCTCTTCTTCACATTAAATTTTCGGAATACCCTGTTTCAAACATGGGAAGCTGAGGAAAACCTCAGGGACATGCCAATGACATATAATTCCCCACACTCGATGTGGGATGCCTCAGGCTTCCGTGCCCTCGAGAATACCTATAATAAGGGGAAGAAACCTAGATGCCTTCTTGTTTCAGTGTCCAGACACACCAGTAATGTCCAACATGAATACTCCCCCGATCGAAGGTTTTTTCCCTGACTTGACCCCTTGGAATATACCGAAAAAATCGGTGTAATTAACCTACGTCCACAAAGATATGTCAATTGGAAGAGTTTCATGAAAAATGTCTTAATCTTTAAGGGATACCAGGACTAGTTAACAAGTTCCGAGGAGGAATCCACGAAAGGAGAGACCGACATCCCATCATCCCATTTCGATCAAAGAGAAAACATCCCTAAATAAGTGACAGATGCCACCCTCCTTTGGAAAGAATGAATGCAGGGCAACACAATCAGCATGTCTTTGACAGACGGATGTGCACTCTGGTGAAAGCATCAGAAATTGGTATAGTTGAGAAAGATGATCCCAAGACATAATATCTTAAATAGGAAGGAAATAAGTAGATTTAGTCAGTCGATCAACAATAACCCATATTGAATTGTTACCTAGATAAGTCTTTGGTAGTCCCAAAACAAAGTCCATGGATATATTTTCCCATTTCCACACTGAAACTAGAAAAGGCTAAAGCATCACATTCTATAACTGCCACCCTGATTTAACCTACTGACCCCTCAAATATTTCAATATAAAATTAGCAATATCTATTTTCATTCTGTCCCACCAGTAATTCTTCCAATGGTATCTGTACATCTTTGTACTACCAGGATGAACTAAAAATGGAGAACTATGAGCTTCACACAAAAATTCTTTCTTTAGCTGAGAATCAAAAGGCACACATAGTCTCTTTCCAAATCTTATAACACAACCTTTATTATTGTTAAATTCTGGAAACTTACCCATTTTTACCAATTGTACCTTTTTATTTAATTCCCCATATTTCTTCTGAAATGTCTTAATTCTGTCTGACAAAGATGAATACAGTAAAACCTAAAAAAAGAGGAATTTCCTAAAACTAAAAAATCTAGGCCAAAATTAATTAAATCATTAATCAAATGGTTTTTTTCTAGCTATAACATAGTTAATTATGTATGATGTTTTCAACTCAATGAATCTGCCGATTTTTTTTCTTTTCCAAGATGGTTATTAATCATGAAATCATAATCTTTTATCAATTCAAGACACCTTCTCTGTCTCATGTTTAATTCATTATAAGTGAATATATACTTCATACATTTATGGTCGATATATATTTCACATTTGTCTCCGTATAAATTATGCCTCCAAAATTTCAAAGAAAAAATCATAGCTGCTAATTCCAAATCACGTGGGGGATAATTTAACTCATGAGGTTTATGTTTTATTAAAGCACAATAAATTTCCTGATCATTCTGCATCAGAACACAACCAAGTCCCTTTAATGAAGCATCAATTTAGATGAAAAAAAATTTATTTTTGGAAGGTAGGTTTAGAATTAGAGCATTCACCAATATTATCTTCAATTCCTAAAAACAATCATTACATTCTTTTTTCAGATGAATTTAACTCCTTTTTGAGTTGACTTAGCCAGTGGACTAGATAATAGTAAATTTTTTTAACAAACCTCCAGTAATATCCTACCAAACTAAGAAATCTACGAATCTCAGATATTTTTTTGGAACTTGGCCATTCTTCAACAACTTTTGTTTTAGATGGATCAAAAATTATGTCATTTTTATAAACAATATAACCAAAGAAATAATTTTTTTGCAACTAAAATTCACACTTGATGATTTTTTCATACAGTTTATTTTATTTTAAGGTTTTAAAAACAACCCCTAGATATTTTTCATGATCCTCTTTACTTATATAATATACCATAACTTCATCAATAAAAACAACAAAAAAATCATCCAAGAACTCAATAAATAATCTATTCATAAGATCCATTAATACCAAAAGTATATTAGTTAACCCAAACAGAATAAAAAAAAATTCATAATGACCATATCTAGTTTGAAATGATGTTTTTTGGGATGTAATACTCCTTCAACTTTAGCTGATGGTACCTGAATATCAAGTAAATATTGGAAAAATACTGATCTCCCTGGAGCTGATAAAACAAGTCACCGATTTGAGGAAAATGATACTTATTTTTAACAATAATGTTATTAAAATCTCTCTAATAAATTACAAGTCTCATGGAATCATTATTATTTTTAATGAAAAAAATTGGATCTCCCTATGGTGAAGTTCTAGGATGAATGAATCCTTTATCAAGAAACTCCTGCAATTGATTTTTCAATTTAAGAAGTTCCATTTGATCCATTTGATAATGGGTATTATAAATTATCTTAGCATTGGTAACTATATTAATTTTGAATTAAACTTCACTATTAGGTATAACACCAAGTAACTCATTAAGAAAAACATCAAGGTATTCATTTACCACTGGTACATCATTAATCTGAATTGTTCCCTTTTTTTAAGAAATATGAGCATGATAACTTTCATTTCCATCCTTTAACATTTTCTCAGATTCCTGATATGTTATCAATTTTATGGTTTCAATCTTGTATAAAAACTAAAAATATTTCTGAAAAACAACCTATTTATCTCTATGATTAATCTTAGCATGATAAACAGAAAGTCAATCCATACCCAAAATGACATCAAAATCTACTAAGGGTAAAGAAAAAAGGTTTGTAGGTAATATGTTTTCATAGATAATAATTGGAAGATTCTTAAAATGTTTTTTTTTACTATAAAATTTCCCCTTATGTTTTAACCATAAGTTCCAGTCTCATTTCTTGGGATGGAATTTCTAATTTACTAGAAAATTTCTCAGAAAAGAAAAAGAATGTGTAGAACCTATATCAAATAAGACTTTATAAAAATATGAGTAAATTTAAAAAGTGTCTGAGAACACTTCATTGGATGGCCTGAAGACTACTGATGTAGTCTTAAAGGATCTCACTATACATTTTTGCTTATAGTCTGGCTACTTTCCATCACTTTAATCTTTCTTTGGGTAGTAATTTCTATAATGACACATATCAACACATCTGAAACACTTTACAGTTTTTTAATCAAAATTGATATTAAGATCATTTTCATTACAATCTTAGGTCATATGTCCAAACTTACCACATCGAAAACAATCCACGTTTTCGGTAAGACTTTCCCCAAGGTTCATTTTACCACACTTTTCACAAACATGAAACTAGTCTTTCTTACCATCAGATTTCTTTAATTGATTCTTACCCATCACATGCCATCTAGAGAACTTATTCTATTTGTAATAAAAGTTCATGTGATCATAATAAAACTCCATTTATAACCTCTTAGCACATCCGATAATTTTTCCATAACTTTTGAACTCACAAGAATCCAATTCCCTTCGATAACTTGGCTTCAATCCTAAGTAAAAATGGATGATTTTTCTATCAAGATACAGAATAAGATTTAGAGAATACCACACCAGTTAGGTGAAGTTTGATTCATAAATGACCACCGAATCTTCCTCTTTTTTCCTTGATTTATGTAATTTCTTCCCCATATTTTATCAAACCACCTTAGGAAAAAAAATTCAAGGAAAAGGCTTTCTAATTCATCCCACTGTAGGGATTCAATCTTCTCTTTATTCATTATATTCTTGACCATTAACCACCGCTGATCAGCTTCACCTTCAAAACAACAAATGGAAAGACTAAACTTATGACTATATGAACATCCCATAACATTGAATACCCTTTCAAGGGTTTTAATCCATCCTCTACTAGGTTAGAAGATCCACTGAAAGAAGGATGATGTTTCCTCATAAAATGTTCCACTTTCATCATGTTTCTTTATAGTAGATTTAGATCTTCTCTTGCATGGATTACACCACCATTAATTTCTTATTTCAGCTAATCTATTACTATAAAAAACTACCTAGTTACAATTCCCACCATTCCTGGTTGCAGATTCAGAAATATATCGTCCTCTAGGTTCCTTCCAACTTCAGCTTCCCTATTTCTTCTACAGAAAACCATTGTGAACAGACATATCTTAGATGAAAAAACATGGTAATCATTACGTGCTATATAATTCAAACATAAATATAAGGTAAAATCATTTATGTTATTCTGTTAACATCATAATAACTCCTAAAGTTATCTAAACCATTCTATGATATAAACTATAAGGATATTGCCTTAAACATTACAAAATCTAGCTATTTGAACTTGATTTAAATTCTTTACATTATCAAATATATTTTCTATTTAGAGTTATAGAGAGTTATGACATAACTCATACATATCAACCTACAAGAATATAAAGTGGGTACCACTAAAACAGTATTCATTTCTTCCAAAATATTTTTTTAACACAAAACAACAACATGATTTCTTTGAAAAATCATTTTAACATTTAACTTGAAATCCTTCTTCCTCTTAGACATCCATATAACCTATGAAAAACATTTAAATCATGGGATGAGAATAAAACTCTCAGTAAGGGATATAAAAATAAGGAAAGAATCTATTTGTCCATGAATACTTATAATCATATGAAATCATTATCACAAAGACATACTACTCAAAAATATATACTAACTTTTCGAAACATGATATTTCCATAAAACATTAGAGAAAATATATAAAACCACAAAGTTATTTTAGGGAATTTATTACTTATATTATAACCCTCATGGATACCTTATGTTCTATAACCCTCACAGAAACCTTACGATATAACCCTCAGGGCTACCTTATGGTGTAACCATCGCAGTTACACTTGGAGTAACCATACATCCGACCTCCAACTTACACATACCCAATACATTAGAAGGAGATATAGTTCCCACCCTTCATCATAAAAAATTACCATGAACCAGAATATAATCATAAAACATGAATAATTTCATAAAAACATTGCTTTTGATTTTTGTAAAATGGAAAATTAAAAGATGATTTCCAATGGAAAGTCCCTTACAAAAAATAATATAATTGAAGTAATAATAAATATAATGAAAATATTATTTTTATACACTATAAATACACATAATAAATTATAATATAAATGAAATTAATTACCCAAATAATCTCATTATCACATTATTAATTAAGTAGAAGGTTAACCCAAAGAATTGAATTTGGGTTAAGAGTTCCCTTACCTCAAGTTCGTCTTACTTAAAATTTGTTTAAACCTCTAGTATAATGGTTAAAAGGGTTTTATTAATATTTTAAAATGAATAATCATGTTTATAATTCCTTATATGATCATTTTATAACATCATTCGACCCATTTATTAATAATATTTTGTTATTTCTATTGTTTCGGGTGCGTGCTTTACTTTTTTTCCATGGATGGTTCATAAAGGATTTCCTTGTTGAATGGAAGAGAAACTCCAGAAGTGGAATGAAATGGTGTCAATATGTTTATAGAATATTAAATTATTCCATAAATCATTTTGTTTATATGGTATGAGGATCAATCATTAGATAAATCATTATTGATATTCTTTTAGATCATTTTTGTTGTTCTTTGTTAATCACAAACCCGTTTCATCATATACCTTTAATATTATGCATATAAGTTAATTCTATAACATAATATAGGTCATATCATAAAATTTAAGATCTTTTTCAACCATTAAAATGGTTTTAAAACCTTATTTGAAGGAAGTAAAGGAAATTGAAGACACATCATCCACAATGTCGGTAAATCGACACATCACGAACGGTGTTTTTATTTTTAAAATAAGAGGGAGAGGAGAAGAAGTAAGTTGATGGATTTTTCCATAAACATGATAAAATAAATCATATATAGTATTATATATCTTTCATGCCTCTTGCATAAGGGGAGGGTAAGAGAGTATAAGAAAATAAAAATAATTGAAAAGAAAATGAAATAAAATGAAATACGATTTTTACCTCTTGATCTCTTCTCCTTGAGATCCTTCTTAAGGCCTTTGGTTTTGGAATTTTTGTGATAATAGTAGGTCTTGTACATGGGGAAGATCATTTTGAAGGTTATTTGGAATAATTTAGACAATTATCAATGCTTTAGAGGTATAAGAGGAAGAGGTGGGTGAGGGTGGTTTTATAGTGGAGGAGAGTAGGGTTTTCCATTATTTTAATAATTAGTTTAATATATTTTCTCAAGACAATGAATAGTGTTGATTCATGTGACCCAAAATAGTAAATAGATCATGCGAGTTTGAACCAATGGTGATTACATCATTCATGATTCTAGTAATAGTGTATTAAACATATAATGTATATATACGGTAATTTACCGTATTTCACTATTCATAAAAAATTCATGTATTTCAGAAAAATCCCAAAAATTTACTCTAACCATTTTTAAAAATGTAGAATTCAAAAATGAACTCCATTTTCTCAAAATAATTTTCTAAATTTGATTAATTTAATTTTTAAATAAAATCATAATTTATTCAAAAAAATTAAAACTATAACTCATTTTTATCACCTTAAAAAATTAATCAAATTCTCATTATATTATAACCTTAATAAAATAAAATAATAATATGATTTACTATTTATAAGGGTTATATTACTATTCATAAGGTTATGTTACTATTCACCAAAAATCAAGTTGGTTCTATCAGACTCCAAATAACTTACTGATCGCAACCGTAGATGTCTGTTTTTCAAAATTCAAATAATAGAAGTAGAAAAAATTATGTTTAATGGATAGATTATAAATATATCCTTAAAATGGGTCATTATGTAGAGACTCAGTGTTTCGTGAATTTCAATTTATTTTTAAAACCTTGGGGTGTTACAACCATGTTATAGGAAGCACCACGATCAGGGATCTCCCAAGTGAGGAAATGGTGGTCCCAAGGGAGGTGGATCTAGTAGAGTAGAAGAAGGAGATATAGGTGGAGGAATAAGCTATGAGATCCTCCTCCCCCCACAAGGTGGCCCATGTTAGGCTCATGGAGCTGGTGGCTGGGTTCAAGAAAAGATACAAGCCGTGGATGTTTACGATCCTGCAGTGCACGAGATGATTTAAGGTATGATATTTGCTTATTATAATCTTGCCTTAGTATTAGTAGAAATACTTTCTATTCATTCCTTCATCTCTTGACTCATGGTTTGATAATTGTATCTCTCAATAGAGGTTCTAGCAGAACATCATTGTCTTGAGGTTCCTATAGGGAATGCTTCTTCTGTATCATTCATCTGCCGGTAGTACGCGCTATCACTTGGAGGAGAGAGATTCACGTGGGACCTTTTTCCCATCATGATAGAACCCTATGATGTCATATTGGGTATATATTTCCATTCCATGGTCAAAGACTTGATTGAATTTATCCACACACAAGTCAAATTCTAATGCACTGATGGGAAAAGATTCTCTTTTTATGGCAAGATAGATATCATGGAATGACATATGGATGTTGTGAGTTGAAGTTTATATCCTATCACTCATTAGTTACTGAGTTTAGTTATTGATTCATTAGTATCTTTATTAATATGGTTTATTTAATTATGGTGGGTTATATGAACGTCTTTCCTGAAGATGTTTCAAGTTTACCTTTGAGGAGAGAGATGGAGTTTTTCATCGAATTGAATCTAGGGACAACCTCGATATCTTCTGGGGTATATCAACTAGCACCTACCGTGCTCTAGGATCTACATTTTTAGTTGGAGGACCTTATAAGAAGGATTTCATTAGATCTAGTGTGTCCCCCCTGGGCGTCTCCAATCATGTTCATGAAAAAGGTAGATGATATATTGTTGATATGCATGCATTATCATCGCCTAAATGAGGCCATGATAAAGAACAAGTACAACTTTTTGAGGATTGATGACCTCTTTGACCAGTTTTGAGGCATGATATGGTTCTTTAATATCGATCTCAAGTTTGGATACCACTAGTTTAGGGTTCACAATACTGATATTACAAATTTGGAATTTTGATGTTTCTATGAACACTATAAATTCCTAGTGATTCCCTTTAGTGTGATGAAGCCCTAATCAGTTTTCATGGATTTGATAAACTAGGTTTTCTATCCACACTTGGGAAAGTTTTTTATTGTCTTCATCAAAGACATAATTTTATACTCTGCATCAGAGGAGGAACATGCATAGCACTTGAAGATGGTCCTATATTTTCTTTAAGAGCACCAACTTTATGGAAATCTTGTAGAGTGTCAGTTATAGATTCATGTGGTTCACTTTTTGGGGAATGTAATTTCTAAACAAGGTTTCTCCATGGATCTAGTGAAGATTAAAGTAGTGATTTCTTGGGAGACATTGAAGAATGTGTCAGAAGTTAAGAGATTTCTTAGTTGGGTGGGGTACTACAGGAGATTTTTGGAGGACACTTCTATGATTTCACCCCCTTTGACCGCACTATTATGGAAAGGGCAGCTATTTAACTAGTCTAAGTAGTGCCATATGGCCTTATATTATTCGATGTAGAGGATGATGAGTGCTCCAGTGTTGAGACTACTAGAGGAAGGAATTGATTTCGTAGTGTATAGTGATGTCTTAAGAGCTAGGATCGGTTGTATGTTAATGCAATGTTAGGTAGTCATCACAAATTGGTTGAGGAAATTATGGCCCCATGAGAAGAAATATGAAAATCACAACCTAGATCTTGAAGTAGTAGTCTTCATCCTGAGGATGTGAAGATACAATCTTCTAGGAGGGCACTTCGTGGTTTACTTAGACCACCAGAGTGTCAGGTATGCCTTCACATAGAGAGACCTGAACTTGAGAAAATGATGCTAGTTGGAGTTCCTGCAGGAATTTGACTTCGAGATAGTCTATTCTCTAGGAAGTTGAAACATTATTGAATTTACCCTTAGTAGGAAGTCCCAAGATAGCCTATTGAAGGAATCTTCGGAGCAGTTATCTTCTTTGAGGCTGACCCTAGAGGATAAGGAGGTTAAATTTTTTCATCATTCTATGGTGTTAAATCCTTCGCTCCTTAAGTGTGTGAGAGAGTCCTAGTTTTGAGGAATCGACTGTGAGGTCTTGTGTGATAATATATCCATAGGTAATGCACCAGATGGATTTTCTGATAGAGGGAATCACCCCATCTTGTTCTAAGGGTGAACAGTGGTTCCTGTCATGTTATGGGTGGAGGTGATGCAGGAATTCCACACTTCTACCCTAGTTGTACATCTCTATGTGGGGAATATTTACATAGAAAATTTACAGTAGCTTTATTGGTCCAACATGAGATGAATTGTATCCAATTTTTTCTCTTTGTTCATCACTTGTCAGCCATTGAAGGTTGAGCACCATGTTTTAGAAGGATTTTTATATCCTCTAGAGATCCTTTAGTGGAAGTGGGATGGAATATCCATGGATTTTTTCACATGGATTCCACACACATTAACGAGCCATTATGTTTTCTGGGTGATAGTAGACCGAATCACAAAGTCAGCGCACATCCTTGCTATCAAGAAGTAGAGTTCTATGGAGAGTTTCGGGTAGAAATATGTACGCGAGATTGTTCTCCTTCACAGAGTACCCTTGACAATTGTCTCTGATCGTGAAATATGGATTACATCACAGTTGTGGAGAGGACTACAAGAGGAATTTAGGAACCGATTTTGGATGATTACAACCTTTAACCCCCAGATCGATGGGCAGACCAAGTGCACTATCCAGGTACAAGAGGATATACGGAGATTTTGTGTGTTGGACTTCATATACATCTTGTAGGATCACCTACTCTTGTTAGATTTTCCGTACAACAACAACTACCAATCTACCATAAAAATGTGACCTTTTTATCACCTATAAGGGATACCTTTCATGTACCCTTTGAGTTGGACATAGATTTTCTAGTCATCTCTTATGGGGTTGGAATTGGTGCAGACTACAATGGAGAAAGTCCAGGTCATCCGTGAGTCTATGAGGATGGCCCAAAGTAGGAAAAAATCCTACACAGTTCACTATCATAGGCCCTTGGAGTTATATCATGGAGGCCATGTTTTCCTAAATGTATATCCATGATGGGTAATGAAGAGTTCTGGTCGGGGAGGTAAGCTATCCCTGAGGTCCATCGGGCCATTCAAGATTAGGCATAGGGCTGGCGAGGATGCCTCCCACCTCTCCATACCACCAAAGATGAAACAGGTGCATGAAATCTTCCATATTTCATAGATAAGAAGATATGTGCATGACCCTATACAATTCATCATCTTTGGATATGATGTCATCGAGGACAGATCCACCTTTATGGAGCTTTCAGTGGAGATTGAGGACTAGTAGGAGCAGACTCTGTGTGGACAGACCATCCCTTTGGTTCACATGTTTTGGCAGCACAGAAACATACATGAGAGTTCTTAAGAGTGGGAGAGCCAAGTGCAGGATTATTATCCCAAGTTTTTTTCCAAGTTTTTATTTTCAAGGATGAAAATATTGAAGGAGGTAATGATGTAGAGTCCCAGTTTTTTCCATGTAATAATTTTAAATATTTCTATATATACTTCCTAAGCTAGATTCTAAGAAGGTGTGCGATTTCGAGGACCATTATTATCTAAATTAATTTTATAAAAATATTAAAAATATTTTATATTACATAAGCATGATACCTCAAATAAAACAATATAACTCTTAAATAGTTGATCAGATATGAAATCCGAGACAACGGTTGGGTTTGGAATGTAGTTTTTACCCTAGGTGCAAAATAAAATGGGTCAATGCCGGGCGTTCTGACCCCTCTCTCATCAGTGGTGTGTAATGTGTACTTATTTAATTATTTAATTAAATAAATAATTCATTTAACCTAAACTAAAACTCTTATTAATTTATCATTATAGCGATTTGTCTAGGGTTTTCCTCACAATCCTATGAATAATGGAAGATATATCTCTTCCTCATTCCTCTAACTAATCGATATAGATCAGAAATGAATCCTTCGATCAAAGTGAATCGAAGCATGACTAAAGAAACATATCTTCTTTTTATGTTGGCACATGCTGTGTTCCTCATTTAGCAATCCAATCTGTGGTAGAACTCATATCTTGGTGTTTTTATGCATTTGGAATTAAATGATTGAGTATATCATTAGTTTTTCTTCAATCAACACCTCTTTTGTAGCCTCTACATCATCCAAAGTAATAAAAACTCAATTTTTCATTTTTTTTCTACCTTTGGGACACCATTATTGATCATTTTCCAAGAACACTTGGCTAGAAATGTTTGAAACTCTATTTTGGATGTTTTTCTCCCTCACTGATTCACATTTTTCACCGATGGAATCCTCATGGTTCCAATTTCGATGATTTTCAGGTGGAACTAAGATTTATTGGGCCCTTATATACACGTAAGATCTATGAAACAACAATGGTTTGGTGAGCGAAGTATAGATATGGGATTTTTGGTAGGTGAGGATAATATTTTTGGTGTTCAAACATCATGAAATCAAAAGGAGGATTGTTTCTGGAATGTGAAATGGATGGATAACCCCCCCCCCCCCATGAACGATGGATGGTTTTCCATGAATGGAGACCAGAAAGAATTAATCACAACCAGATCTATGATATTCGAGAGGAATCGAGGCATGATCTATGGTGGTGGGGCATGATTCAAAGCATGAAGACTGGATTTTCATATCTGGAGTTTCTTTGGAAAACCCTACTACATGATGTGTTCTAGGATGAACACACGACGTGTAGCCTCGCTCAGTAGTGGTGTTAGGGTTTGAGGGAAGATAAAGATGACACAACATGTAAGATTCCCTCACACGCATTGTATTCACTTCTCCGTTGGTCACACTGTGTGGTCGACCACATGCATGGACATGGTGTCTAGTACATGGACATGGTGTCTGGTACATGGATATGGTGCTCGGTAAATTGACATGACCACTAAGAAATGGCCCAATCCCATTTTACATAGACACGACATGTAGTCCACATGAATGGCGTGTAATGACACACGGATAGGAAGTTGTGTACCATCTTGGGACACAGACAGGCGATGAAGTGGGAACACACAGGATGTGGGTCCCCTCAAGTACCATGTTCCACTTTTTCTTCTTTTAGGATACTTATAATGTCTATAACATCTTCATTTGAACTCAGATTTTGTCCAGTGAGTAACCAATCCTGAGTTTTTTTCAACGTAGAATGTGATGGTGACCTTAGTTGCGGATTTTAAGATATGTTGTGAAATGATTCAAGCATGAAACCTTATAAGGTCACCCCGATGATGGTAGTGATTAGGTAGTATCACCATAGACATATTATTCCGAGCATTACCCTCCTTCGTGGATGGGTATTGGAGTTCCCCAATGACTCTTCTTTGCATTACCCTCTAATAGTTTTGGGTAGTGGAGTTCCCCGACTACCTCTTCCAGGCATTACCCTACAGTAGGGCTAGGTAGTGGAGTTCCCTGATGGATATTCTAGGCATTATCCTCCAGTAGGGTTGGGTAGTGGAGTTCCTAAACAACCTTATTTATAGGAATTACCCTCCAACAGGGCTAGGTAGTGGAGTTCCCCAATGATATTCCCAAGAAGTACCCTCCAATGGTGATGGTAAGTGGAGGTCATCATTGACTAGCAGAGTTGGACCATCCAATTGTACTAGGACATGGGATCTTTACCTATAGGTTGTGGCCCATTGACTATGTGGAATTGTGATGACATGTGGTTTGACATAGCTTTGTACACATGAGGAATACAGAAGCATTCCCCACTAATATTCATTTTGGCGATGTGACTCAAAAACGTGCAGGTGAGTCATTGCCTCCCAAAGTGAATATTATCAATGTGTGTTAGTGGAGTTCCTTATACTTGTGTGTTCAGGGAAGACATGTGGGATGTTGGGCTTTGTTGATGGACTTTTGGAACTGTTGGTGACTCTTCTTCTTGGGCTAAGATGTAAGATGGAGATCTCCTTACTCTCTCATTTGATATTCTTTGACTGAGCATATATATATATATATATACATATTATTTCTTATGGATTCACACCTTGGATTTGGATACACTCCTTCCAGGAGAGATGAAGACATGTGGGGTATGCCACATGCTTTCCCTATTTAGCTTCTCGTGGTTGGATGGGTCTACTCTTCTACTATAGGTGGCGAAGGCTTGGTGGGTAGTTCATTTACTCACTGTGTTTAGCCCCTTTTTAGGTTGAGTTGTGATCTTTCATTGTACCTTGTTCTATCTACTATTTTTCTCTTCAATTGTATCTCTCACTACTCTACCTTCACCCTTTCGGGGAATTCTACTAGGTATGTATATACTCACCCCTATGTGGGTTTCACCTGCATGTGTCCTGTCTTTTTCCAATGATAGACTGGTCGACCGTGGATTCATAGGAGCGTAGAAATACTGGATTCTTAGACCATGTACAGTTCTCATAGCTTAGGATATAGGAGTTGTAATCTCTTATCTATTTTCTATTTTCTAGTTTTGACTTGATGGGACATATTTATAGTTGGGAGTGTATTTTTCTCCTTTACTTTTTGGCGTACATTATCGTAATTTTGTACTTTCTAAAGGTTCATGCGTGCTTGGTTTAATTTTTAAGGTGTTTTATATTTTACTCTTTCCCTCTACACTTTTTCATTGAGTTGGTTGTGTGTGTGTGTGTATAGTGTTTTAGGCAAAGTCCTCCCCGAGTTAGTTATGACTTTGGTGCTAGTCTCTACCCCCTAGAATATGGAGGTGAGTTTGGGGTAGTTGCGGCTCGAGACTTAGCTTGGGTTGGGTCATGACTAAACCCATGGAGTAGAAAAATAACTCCTCAAAATTTCACTAGCCTGACCAATGGATATATGTTAGAAACTATGAAAATAATAATAATTAGTAACATAATTAATAAATAAAATATATTTAATGAACTGTAAATGAAATTCACATTTAAACATACTTCTTCGGATGAGGATCACAGTCCATAGATGGATGTTGCTTTAGAATAGGATCTTGAATCATCAATTGTGTAAGGACATGACCCCTCCTTGTAGCTGGTTTCACATCTATACCCTCAGCTAAGGAATAAGAAGTCTCCTCACAATGTAGTAAATCATTAGTATCAATGAATCAATTCATCATAATTCTCTCCAAACTACTGAAAAATATAATTAATGTTAAAAAAAATTCTTCATATTATAAAAAAATATAAATAATTTTAAAATAATTGAACCATTTCTAAATAAAGTAGGTGAAATTATTGTTACCTACATATAATTATTAATATTGATATCATACATAAAAACCTAATAAATATCAATTGACAAAAAATAATACATCATTCTCCATATCTATATTCATATTCATATCCTTATTCATCTTTACAATTATCTTCATCTTCATCTATTTCTAGGTCTTCTTCTTTATCCTAAACATAAAAAAATTCTATACAAGCTTGAATTTCATCCTCCATTGTAATATCAAATTATTTTTTTATATCTTTGAAATTATCAACACCGTCATCGATTAATTGTGGGATCTCATAATTTATATATGTATCTCTTCCATTAAAAGATATATTCAGTGATTTTCCTTGAAAATTTAAATATTTTTCATTTAAACAAAACCACATTAATTTTATATATAAAAATATAATGAGATTTTATTTTATTACACTGCACTAGTCATATAAATCTCTCAAATCTATGTAGTAATTTTCATAATACAATTTATATTATTGATTTTCTATAAAAAAGATTTAATTTTCTACATTGAAAATTTTATATTTGATATCAATGATTCTATTTCATGGATTAACATGAAACACTTAATCAGAATCATATTAATGACATTTAATATTGTTACATAATTCATCCCCATATCACATATCTAAATTATTTCATCCAAAATTCCATAAAAGGAAACATCAATTTCTTTGTCATAATGTCCTTTTAATGTAACACCACTATTCATTTTTTTTATTTTCAATATGTGCATGTATGAAATTGAAATCCATTAACCACATAAGCATTACAAGATATGAACAATTTAGACAATAAATTACTAAATGTATATAATAAACTATTAAATTTACTATCATTTTTTGATACCTGGATGAATAAAAATATAAATAACAATAAATAAAATAATATATTAATTTTATATGTTCGATCCCAAACAATTTAGCTTAATATTATTTGAAACCAATAACAAAATTATGTTTTCCATGTTTTTTAAGAGCAGGTGGAATAATTTATGTAATTTTTATTATATGTCCATCATATAATCTATAAAATAAATAATATAAATTTAATTAATAATTATTTTAAATAATATAATTCAAAATTTTACTTAATACATAAGTAAATTCATTTACTCACAAATGAGAAGAACATACATATGGGATTTGTGAATTTCTTCATCTAAAAGCCATCATTCCTGATGGCCAAAAAAATAATGTTCAGGAGGATTTAAAACTAACAATTGATGGTTTATGGAATCATAAACATTTTATTCATTATGAAAAATTACCTTATATTTTCAGGTATGTTCAGATTGAAAATAATAAGAGTATACATTTATAATTTCCCCCCATAAGTACTCTTTAGTAATTGACCCTTCAATTGATGCTTTGTTACGTACCTTATTCTTCATTTTTTTCATACATTTCTTTAATGGGTATATCCACCATAATTTTAATGGCCCTCAACATTTAGATTCATATGGTAAATTCAATGTTAAATGTTCCATTGAGTTAAACAAGGATGGGGTTAATGTTTTTTCCAATTTACATAATATTATAAGAACATTCTTTTATAGTATAATTAGTGTATCATAGTTTTTTATTTCCATGAAAATTCCTAGAAATATCTTTTATATTTCAATAAATACCTCCTAGATTGAATAATTATACATCACTATGATCCCAATAGTTTGTGATATTTTCATAATAGTTTGATAGTCCTAAATTTTCAATGAAGTAATATATCAATTTCTGATGCAATGAGACAAATTAAAATAATAGACATATGGTAACCATAAATCCTTAATCCACTGATAAAATAATAGCCAAATTTCATTAGAAATTGAACATTATAATTTGGGATTCTTTAATTTTTGTGATATTTTATTTTAAAAAAAACAAAATTTTAGGATGTCAATAAATTTTTATAATATCATACCATATTTTCATAGTATTGTTAGACTTGTTAGGTTTTTCTAGTATAATATTAAACATTCTATCAAAAAAATTATTATCTATAAGAATTACTCCTAACATTTTAAGAACCACCAAATGAGACCAATACGATAAATATCAAAAAATACTTATAACGACCCATACTTTACATACATTGTTAATACTTCAAAATTGAAGCACACTTATTACAACATATGACAAAACCATAAAGGACCGTATAGGGATAGTGTCTTTAGAAACTGGGAAACATAAACAACTGGTTCATAAATCTTCTACAGTGTCTCCCATTTATTTCATCATATTTAGGGTCCCTTTTAGCATATTCTACTTAATATCCATCTTCCTGACCTGGGGAAAAGAAAACATAAAAGGGTGAGTTCAAATGCTCAGCAAGGGCAAATAAAGGAAATAAAAATCATATCATATCTTTTTGAAAATCATAACCTGCAAAAGAGATCATAATATCTTAACATGGAATAAATCATAGAAGTGAAAATGAGATCCCCATAATCATAACATGAAACTTGAAACTTTGTGGCATGCACACATAATCATGGAAAATCATTTCTTGTTAGTCATGACTCCTTGCCAAGACTATCTTAGTGGACAAGGTCCCTTTCTGAACCGAGTCACCCTCGTTCCAGTCCTGTTCCACTGAACCGGTATAACCTACCGTTCCAGCCATGTCTATCTCATGAGATATAAAATCTTTACCCAATGCATTGGAGGGAGATATAGGTCCCACCCATCTTATAATGAATCCTTTCTTATGTGTGCCACATAATCATAAACCATTCATCATAGCGTAACCCATGTAATAAAAATGGGATTCTTAAACAACATGACATCATAAAACAATTCATATAAGATAAAGGAATAAAAATATTTCCATCAAAACATAATCAAACCAATGTAATAATAGGGATAAAAACAGAACCCTTTTATTATCTTAGATGGAAAATAATTTTGATAAAATACTTGAACTCCATTCTTGAGGAAAATATCCTTTCTACTTCAAAAACATTTTTCCTTTCATAACATGTCATACGACTTTAAAATAAAAGAAGTTTATTAAAAATAGACTTGAAAACTTGTAAAGGAAGTTTCTTGGAAATAATATTTTAAAAATCCATTCATGCCGTATAAGTTAAAAAAAAAATTCTTCGTACTTTTGTCGGAAAAGTCAAAAAGTACCTCGTACGAAAAACGACAAAAGATTCCTTTAATACATATTACTAAAAGCTCACCGAAGGGTAAAAATGGATTTAAACAATTGTAGGTGGATGGAAATAATATTACATATTGATGAAACATGGATGTGGATGATAAAATACACCCCAGTAAATACTTACGAATAAACAATCTCGGATAAAAACGAGATTGTGATATTTCCCTTACCTTAGGTCCGATTTGATTTGTACGTGTCCGAAGCTCCTGTATAATGGTTTAAATAATGTTACTGACTTATTCCAGAATCATACATATTGATATGATATCATATATGGTCATATTCTTAGCTTCTTGTTAGTAATATTTCATTGTTACTTGTTACTCGGGTCTTTATTGCCTTTTGTTCTTATGCGTGTTTTGCAGAATACATTCTTATTCTTCTTTTAAGGTTATAGATACCTTATATCCAGAATGGTATTAGTGTAACATATATCATATTTATTCATTCAATTCATTTATATAATTACTATGTAATGATGATCATGTAGAACGAGTCGCATCACATCGTGGAGACGGTATTCCGTACGTACGCACGAGTGATGATATCATTCCTATGATCGTGGAACTATATAGGAGTACATATATATTATTTCAGTATAAATATTACTTTATAATAATCATAAATAGTTACTCATTACACCATTATACCCATCCTTGTAAAGTGATGGTGGAAAAATAGATTACACCACGGCGTGGAGACGGTATTCCGTACGTACGCACGCGCGGTGATTTCATTTTTTTTCCGTAGGATGGATAGAAGGTAAATTAGGGTTGTTTCATATTTATAATAACATATCAGTATGTAAGTAATACTGATGTTATCATGAAACAACTAAAGAAGAAGAAGTTGAAGAAGAAAGAAATTGAAAAGATCGGTAATGGATATTACCTCTTCTTTGGAACGCCTCTTTGAATCCTCCACTTAGGGAACTAAGATTGGTCTTTGAAGAAGACCAGGACCTCTAGTATTATTCTAGGGAAGTGGAGAGGAGAAAATGGCATGGGTTGGCCGAGCTTGAGTGCTCAAATTGGTGTGAGGAGGAGGGGGAGGAGGTGCCCTTTTATAAGGGAGGAGAGGGGCACCTTAGGAATATCTCAAAATATTATTTTATATTAAAGTCAAAATCGGTTTATAATGGTTCCAAAGGGTCTTATTTCGAAGCTAAAGTGGGGATGGGTCTAAATCCTATCAACCAATAGGATTTAGACAAGTTTAGGGTATTATTTTAACCTTATCAATTAGATTTAATTCTAAGTTAAATAATTTAACTTTTACCATGTCTTTTTGTTTTCTTTCACTATATGGTTAATACACTTACTATAACATGCCAAACAAACCCCAAATTGTTTATTATTAATATATATATTCTTATCTAAGTCATTTGGCCGAACCTTAGATTTTTAGGAATAAAATAACAATTAATAATATAATATTTTATTTAAAAACTATTTTGTGTCAATTTTGACACTATTTGATATATGCTTTTTGTGAAAGTCATAACAGAATTATATGTTCGAACCAAGTTGATTAAATCAACACTAATATATCATAGTAACCTAGAAAATTAGTTTAATTCATAAAAAGTCTCAAATTACATTTATTTTGGTGTTTATAACATCAATTATGTCAATATTTCATAAATAAGATAATTACTGCATCATCGTTGTGTCATAATTAAATTAAATTATTTAATGTCTAAAAATTATAAATAAAATACCATTATGTAGGAAATTTTTTTAGCTTTCTGATGAATATTTATTGTCGAATTTATCTTATGTGTAACCCCATATTAAAAATGATTTACTTATTAAACTTTGATTTTAACTATTTTAACCCTTCTTTAAATAAATTAATAATAAATGTCCTAATCTAATCCAAGTGGGCCTAAATGGTCATATTTTATTCCTAAGTTTGTTTTTGGTCGAATTTCACTTGTCCAATAGAATTAGGACATGTGTTAGGGTAATAGTAATATCATATTTACCCTTAGTTACCCTATTTACTATTAACCGCGGTAAAAAAAGTAAAAAGTTACTATTCACCAAAAAATTATTTTTATCTCATTGAACCACATTTTACTTACTGATATCAACCGTGTCTGTCGGATTTTTGAAATTCCATTCACAGAAGCGGTAAAATTAAGTTTTATGCAAAAATTCAGTTTTTAACCTACCACTTAGTGGTTTCACTATTCATCAAAAATTGAAAGTTTTCAGAAAAATACCAAAATTTCACCCTAGGCTAATTTCGGTATTCCGAATCCAAAAATGAAGTCCATTTTGAAAAATAAAATTTACAAAATTTCAAAAAGTGATTATTACTATTCATAACGGCTAGTTTTAATAGCATATTGTTGTTTAGTGAAACTCGCAAGCTATCGAGGAAGGTCGCGATTGCGTGTAAAGCAAGCCAAGCAAGTGTTGTGTAGAAAAAGATTCCTTTGATGATTTATATAACATAAAAGTCTCAGGTGTTACATTCTACCCCCCTTAAAAATAATTTCACCCTCGAAATTCGTCACTTTGTAACAAACAGATGAGGATACTTCTCCCTCATCATATCCTCAAGCTCCCATGTAGCTTCTTCAAGTTGGTGGTTCCTCCATAAAACTTTCACCAATCGAGTGGTCTTATTTCGTAGGAATTTTTCGCTATGATCCAGAATCTCTATCGGTTGTTCTTCATAAGAAAGATCTTTCTCCAGCGGTACAACTTCTAAGCTGAGTACATGTGAAGGATCAGGTATGTACTTTCTCAGGAGAGATACATGGAACACATCGTGAACTTGAGAGAGATTCGGTGGAAGCGCCAATCGGTAAGCTACCTTTCCAACATGATCTAGTATTTCGAAAGGACCAATATATCTAGGGCTCAACTTCCCCTTCTTTCCGAATCTCATAACCCTCTTCCAGGGAGATATTCGTAAGAACACTTTATCACCCACTTCAAACTCTAGGTCTTTTCTTCGGTTGTCGGCATAGATTTTATGTCGACTCTGAGCTGCTCTTATGTGTTGTTGAATAGATCTGACCTTTTCTGCCATTTCATCAACGAGATCAGGTCCTAATAGCTTTCTTTCCCCAACTTCATCCCAGCAAGTTGGAGTCCTGCATTTCTTTCCATAGAGAGCTTCATAAGGAGCCATCTGAATACTGGAGTGAAAGCTATTATTATAAGAAAATTCCACCAAAGGTAGGTGTTGATACCAACCTCCTTTGAAATCCATAGAGCAAGCTCTCAACATATCTTCTAGGGTTTGAATTGTTCTCTCAGACTGACCGTCTGTCTGGGGATGATAAGCAGTGCTGAAACTCAACTCTGTATCCAGAGTATGCTGAAGACTTCGCCAGAACTTCGAGGTAAATCTCGGATCCCGATCAGATATAATAGAAAGTGGTACTCCATGCAATCTTACCACTTACTTTACATATATCCTGGCAAGCTGATCTAGAGAGAAATCCTCTCTAATAGCAATGAAGTGTGCAGACTTTGTAAGACGATCAACTATGACCCAAATAGCATTATTGCCTTTGGATGTTTTAGGAAGTCTGGTGACAAAGTCCATAGTGATGTTTTCCCATTTCCATTCAGGTATGGGTAATGGTTGTAACATCCCCTTAGACTTCTGTCTCTCAGCTTTAACTTGTTGACAAACCAAGCATCGAGAGACATATTCAGCAACATCTCTTTTCATGCCATCCCACCAGAAGTACTCTTTCAGGTCCCTATACATCTTCGTGCTTCCAGGATGAATAGAGAATGATGAACTATGAGCCTCATCCAGCAGCTCCTTCTTTAATTCGGGGATGGGAGGAACACAAACCCGATTCCTGAACTTTATTATCCCATCACAATCAAGGTTGAATTCCGGAACATTTCTCACCTTCTTTTGTAACTCAACATCTTCTTTCTGTGCCTCTTTAATCTTCACATGCATAGATGATTGAACATTCATTTGAGAAAGATAAGATTTTTCCCCTTCCATTATAATTCCAAGATCCATCCTTTGTAAATCCATAAATATTGGATCTTTTATGATCCTCATAATGGATAAAATAGCATGTTCTTGTCGACTTAATGCATCTGCCACCTTATTTGCTTTCCCAGGGTGGTAATGGATTGAGCAGTCGTAATCCTTAATCAGCTCCAACCATCTTCTTTGACGCATATTCAACTCCTTTTGTGTGAAAATATACTTTAAACTTTTATGATTAGTATAAATATCACACCTTTCACCATAAAGGTAATGCCTCCAAATCTTTAATGCAAAGATTATCGCAGCCAACTCCAAATCATGAGTTGGGTAATTTTTCTCATGGATTTTCAACTGTCATGAGGCATAAGCTATCACCATATCATTTTGCATAACAACACACCCCAATCCCTTCTTGGATGCATCACTGTAGATCACAAACCTTTCTCCACTACAAGGCAGTGTGAGCACAGGTGCACTGGATAACCTTCTTTTCAACTCCTTGAAATTCTCTTCACATTCCTCTGTCCAAACAAACTTAACTCCTTTCCGAGTAAACTTGGTGAGTGGATTAGATAATAGTGAAAAATCTTTTACAAAACGTCGATAATATCCATCCAAACCAAGAAAACTTCAGATCTCAGTTACTGTTGTTGGTCTCGACCATCTTTCGATAACCTCTGTTTTTGCTGGATCCACAGATATCCCCTCTTTTGAGATTATGTGACCCAAAAATGCAACTTTTTAAAGCCAAAATTCACACTTGGTAAATTTGGCATAAAGCTTTTCCTTTCTCAGGGTCTTCAATATAATTCTCAAGTGATCTTCATGCTCTTCCTTTCTCTTTGAATAGACAAGAATATCGTCTATAAAGACTACCACAAATTGATCAAGATAGTCTCTAAAGACTCTATTCATTAGATCCATGAAGATAGCAGGGGCATTAGTAAGACCAAATGGCATCACTATAAATTCATAGTGTCCATACCTTGTACGGAAAGCCGTCTTTGGTATATCCTCCCTTTTGACCCTTAATTGATGATACCCTGAACGAAGATCAATCTTGGAAAAGTATTGAGCTCCGCTTAGTTGGTCAAATAAGTCATCAATGCGTGGGAGAGGATATTTGTTCTTGATAGTGATCTTGTTAAGTTCTCGATAATCAATACAGAGTCTCATTGATCCATCTTTCTTCTTAACAAATAGAACAGGTGCTCCCCAAGGTGACACACTAGGGCGTATGAATCCCTTATCAAGATTCTCTTGGAGTTGCTTCTTCAATTCCTGCAACTCAATTGGGGCCATTCTATAAGGTGTCTTTGAAATTGGCAAAGCGCCCGGTACGAGTTCTATTGAAAACTCAACTTCACGATTTGGTGGAAGACCCGGTAATTCCTCCGGAAATACATCATCAAACTCCCGTACAATGGTAATATTCTTAATCGTGAGTTTCTCACCAAACATTTGAGATAAATAACCATCATTTAGTGGAATCAACACCCATAAGATGGAAGTAATTTCCACTGGAAGGTTATATTCATCCTTGCATTGATAGACGATCGTAGATTGATCTGGAATATGAAATGTGACTTCCCTTCTTTGGAAATTGATATGAGCTCCATGTAGAGAAAGCCAATCCATCCCAAGAATCACATCAAATTACACTAAAGGAAGGATCACAAGATTTGCAGGAAGCACTTTCCCACAAACTTCGATCGGAGAATAATTATAAACTTTTGATGCGACTGTTGTGCCATTAGGTGTTGTCACAGCTAACTCAACATCTAATTGTTGAGGTAGTACGATGATACCCTTAGAAAATTCTTTAGAAATAAAGGAGTGGGTGGATCCAGAATCAAATAAAACATTTGCTACTTTAGAGTGGATGGTAAGTGTACCTTTCACCACTTCGTTATCGTACTCCACATCGCTGATAGAAATTGCATGTGACTTTCCTTTGTCTTTAGCCTTAAGATTTTGTTGACGTCGACCATCATCATCAACCCTTGGATTTGGGCATTGATTGGCATAATGCCCCATCTCCTTGCATTTGAAACATTGAAGTGCAGTAGGTTCATTCTGTGTATCCCTTCCTTTGTTTGCATCATTAGACATCTTCTTCCCATTATCGCGGCATTCAAATGCCCGATGACCTTCCTTTCCACATTTGAAACATTTACTTGTCCCTTTAAGAAAACCCCCTCCATGTTTCTTTCCACACTTTGAGTATAAGGGAAAGCTCATCTTCTTTTCAGTGTGCTCTTTAGATTTTACTTTGAATTCCATCTTCCTCTTCTTATCAAACCCATGTGATTGATGGGTTACTCCAATCTCCATCTCGACTTTGAGAGCACATCGAACGATTTCCTCGTAGCTATTGAAGTCCCTTATGGATAATGCCCTTTCTAAGACTTGGTTTTAAGCCACTAAAGAATCGATCGATCTTACTCTCAGGTTGGATAATAATACCAGAAGCGTACCTTGCAAGTCTTGTAAAATTTGCTTCGTAGGTACCAACAGATTCATCATCCCTTTGCTTCAGTTCAAGAAACTCTTTCTCCATATTTGTTCGGAGAATACGAGGGAAGTACTTATTGAAAAATAAGTTCTTGAACTCGTCCCATTCCATAGACTCAATTTCATCCCTTTGCCTCGTATTCTTAATAAGATTCCACCATTGATCAGCATATCCTTCCAAACAATACACTGCTAGGATGACTTTATCATGTTCATAACATTGAAGAACTCAAAATATCTTTTCAGTAGTACTAATCCATTGTTCAGCAACAAATGGATCAGTAGACCCGCTGAAAGAAGGTGGACGCTGCCTCATGAAGGATTCAACAGAATGTTGCTCCTTCCTTTGCTCGTTTGGAAGTCCTGCATGATTCATAGCTTGAGAAAGTTGTGTGAGCATGGCTACAAGATTTTGCATTCCATCTCCCATATTGTTTGGTTGTTCAGGGGGACAATCATTGCATTGCCCATCGCATTCCGCATTAACACGGTTCCTTCAGGTTCCAGCCATTGACTAAAACCAAGAAGAATAGTGTGAGCAACACTAATTATAATAGGAAAACCACATAATTCAAGAATAAAATTTTCATTCTTAAGGTCTTATCCTAGGTTATTCATGGCCATTTCTAAAACACTAATATTGTGTTCTATGCTTAGACTTATCCTTAGGGTTCTTACTAAGGCTTTCACATCCTAGTTTCCAAAGGTTGACTATACCTTTCCTCTGATACCAACTATAATGACCCATACTTTACATACATTGTTAATACTTCAAAATTGAAGCACACTTATTACAACATATGACAAAACCACAAAGGACCGTATAGGTATAGTGTCTTTAGAAACTGGGAAACATAAACAACTGGTTCATAAATATTCTACAGTGTCTCCCATTTATTTCATCATATCTAGGGTCCCTTTTAGCATATTCTACTTAATATCCATCTTCCTGACCTGGGGAAAAGAAAACATAAAAGGGTGAGCTCAAATGCTCAGCAAGGGCAAATAAAGGAAATAAAAATCATATCATATCTTTTTGAAAATCATAACCTGCAAAAGAGATCATAATATCTTAACATGGAATAAATCATAGAAGTGAAAATGAGATCCCAATAATCATAACATGAAACTTGAAACTTTGTGTCATGCACACATAATCATGGAAAATCATTTCTTGTTAGTCATGAATCATTGACAAGACTATCTTAGTGGACAAGGTCCCTTTCTGAACCGAGTCACCCTCGTTCCAGTCCTGTTTCACTGAACCGGTATAACCTACCGTTCCAGCCATGTCTATCTCATGAGATATAAAATCTTTACCCAATTCATTGGAGGTAGATATAGGTCCCACCCATCTTATAATGAATCCTTTCTTATGTGTGCCACATAATCATAAACCATTCATCATAGCGTAACCCATGTAATAAAAATGGGATTCTTAAACAACATGACATCATAAAACAATTCATATAAGATAAAGGAATAAAAATATTTCCATCACAACATAATCAAACCAATGTAATAATAGGGATAAAAACATAACCCTTTTATTATCTTAGATGGAAAATAATTTTGATAAAATACTTGAACTCCATTCTTGAGGAAAATATCCTTTCTACTTCAAAAACATTTTTCCTTTCATAACATGTCATACGACTTTAAAATAAAACAAGTTGATTAAAAATAAACTTGAAAACTTGTAAAGGAAGTTTCTTGGAAATAATGTTTTAAAAATCCATTCATGCCGTATAAGTTAAAAAAACATTCTTCGTACTTTTGTCGGAAAAGTCAAAAAGTACCTCATACGAAAAACGACAAAAGATTCCTTTCATACATATTACTAAAAGCTCACCTAAGGGTAAAAATGGATTTAAACAATTGTAGGTGGATGGAAATAATATTACATATTGATGAAACATGGATGTGGATGATAAAATACACCCCAGTAAATACTTACGAATAAACAATCTTGGATAAAAATGAGATTGTGATATTTCCCTTACCTTAGGTCCGATTTTCTTTGTACGTGTCCGAAGCTCCTGTATAATGGTTTAAATAATGTTATTGACTTATTCCAGAATCATACATATTGATATGATATCATATATGGTCATATTCTTAGCTTCTTGTTAGTAATATTTCATTGTTACTTGTTACTCGGGTCTTTATTGCCTTTTGTTCTTATGCGTGTTTTGCAGAATACATTCTTATTCTTATTTTAAGGTTATAGATAACTTATATCCAGAATGGTATTAGTGTAACATATATCATATTTATTCATTCAATTCATTTATATAATTACTATGTAATGATGATCATGTAGAACGAGTCGCATCACATCGTGGAGACGGTATTCCGTACGTACGCACGAGTGATGATATCATTCCTATGATCGTGGAACTATATAGGAGTACATATATATTATTTCAGTATCAATATTACTTTATAATAATCATAAATAGTTACTCATTACACCATTATACCCATCCTTGTAAAGTGATGGTGGAAAAATAAATTACACCACGGCGTGGCGACGGTATTCCGTACGTACGCACGCGCGGTGATTTCATTTTTTTTCCGTAGGATGGATAGAAGGTAAATTAGGGTTGTTTAATATTTATAATAACATATCAGTATTTAAGTAATACTGATGTTATCATGAAACAACTAAAGAAGAAGAAGTTTAAGAAGAATGAAATTGAAAAGATCGGTAATGGATATTACCTCTTCTTTGGAACGCCTCTTTGAATCCTCCACTTAGGGAACTAAGATTGGTCTTTGAAGAAGACCAGGACCTCTAGGATTATTATAGGGAATTGGAGAGGAGAAAATGGCAGGGGTTGGCCGAGATTGAGTGCTCAAATTGATGTGAGGAGGAGGGGGAGGAGGTGCCCTTTTATAAGGGAGGAGAGGGGCACCTTAGGAATATCTCAAAATATTATTTTATATTAAAGTCAAAATCGGTTTATAATGGTTCTAAAGGGTCTTATTTCGAAGCTAAAGTGGGTATGGGTCGAAATCATATCAACCAATAGGATTTAGACAAGTTTAGGGTATTATTTTAACCTTATCAATTAGATTTAATTCTAAGTTAAATAATTTAACTTTTACCATGTCTTTTTGTTTTCTTTCACTATATGGTTAATACACTTACTATAACATACCAAACGAACCCCAAATTGTTTATTATTAATATATATATCCTTATCTAAGTCATTTGGCCGAACCTTAGATTTTTAGGAATAAAATAACAATTAATAATATAATATTTGATTTAAAAACTATTTTGTGTCAATTTTGACACTATTTGATATATGATTTTTGTGAAAGTCATAAAAGAATTATATGTTCGAACCAAGTTGATTAAATCAACACTAATATATCATAGTAACCTATAAAATTAGTGTAATTCATAAAAAATCTCAAATTACATTTATTTTGGTGTTTATAACATCAATTATGTCAATATTTCATAAATAAGATAATTACTGCATCATCGTTGTGTCATAATTAAATTAAATTATTTAATGTCTAAAAATTATAAATAAAATACCATTATGTAGGAAATCTTTTTAGCTTTCTGATGAATATTTATTGTCGAATTTATCTTATGTGTAACCCCATATTAAAAATGATTTACTTATTAAACTTTGATTTTAACTATTTTAACCCTTCTTTAAATAAATTAATAATAAATGTCCAAATCTAATCCAAGTGGGCCTAAATGGTCATATTTTATTCCTAAGTTTGTTTTTGGTCGAATTAAACTTGTCCAATAGAATTAGGACATGTGTTAGGGTAATAGTAATATCATATTTACCCTTAGTTACCCTATTTACTATTAACCGCGGTAAAAAAAAGTAAAAAGTTACTATTCACCAAAAAATTATTTTTATCTCATTGAACCACATTTTACTTACTGATATCAACCGTGTCTGTCGGATTTTTGAAATTCCATTCACAGAAGCGGTAAAATTAAGTTTTATGCAAAAATTCAGTTTTTAACCTACCACTTAGTGGTTTCACTATTCATCAAAAATTGAAAGTTTTCAGAAAAATACCAAAATTTCACCCTAGGCTAATTTCGGTATTCCGAATCCAAAAATGAAGTCCATTTTGAAAAATAAAATTTATAAAATTTCAAAAAGTGGTTATTACTATTCATAACGGCTAGTTTTAATAGCATATTGTTGTTTAGTGAAACTCGCAAGCTATCGAGGAAGGTCGCGATTGCGTGTAAAGCAAGCCAAGCAAGTGTTGTATAGAAAAAGATTCCTTTGATGATTTATATAACATAAAAGTCTCGGGTGTTACAATACTTATCTATATCCAATTGTATTATCTCCCAAAAAAACTTATTTTTGATGGTTTACAGTTGGTCCAAAAGTAATATGAGGTAATAAAGAGATAATATATTTTACCTAAATACCGGAGAGGACTTTTGGTGGTTCATCTCTTTGAATTATTCCTTCTAAAAAATTATTTCTATTCTATCGGAATTGATCATCTGCAAGAAGAAATATATAATGATAGAAAAAAATTAAGTTTTTCTTAATTCTATAACAATACAATATTTACTATCAGACATGTAATATGGATAAGATTTGGGACCATGAGTACTCTATCTAGAAAATGTACCAAATGATAGAAAGTCACTGATTTTCTACATTAATATAGCTTTGAGTATAATATTCTAATCCACAACTGCATTATATATTGTTACATAATCACTCCATAATAAAATTAACTCCTAAATCATTGGATTTATATAGATATTATTTTTCATATATCCTGGAATTAGTAATGACATATATATATATATATATGTGTGTGTGTGTGTGTGTGTGTGTGTGTGTGTGTGTGTGTGTGTGTGTCTGTGTGTGTGTGTGTGCACGCGCTCGTGGTTCCTTCATTAACATCCAAGGGGGTAAGTTTAATGAAGTTATGAAAACAGTTCAATGAGAATATTGACTATTGTAAACACTAAATGGACAGAAATAATCAGTATAAAGACATAATCATATGTTATGAGACTCTAAAGAAAAATTTGAATGAGCCTGATCCAATTTTTTCCAATAATAAACACCACAATTATGAATTAAGATTTAAAAAAAACATTAGATATATTAATCTTCATCAATGCATCTATGTTTTGAGACCTAAATAGATATTTCAGTCTAGATGTATTTGGAAACTACATAAATTATTTAACAAGAATAAATACATACTATCTTTATTGTGCGAATTTATACCTCAATTGTACAATGTTGGACAATTAACTAACGAAACTTATTCACTAGAATATAATATTTAATCATCTTAACATGCATTGATCTTTTGAAAACTAAGACTGAAATTATTAGCTAACTTTTTTCTTTCATATAAATTTGCAGGCAATGCATTCCTATTTGAAACAATGATTTAACCAATGGAAATATTTAATCAAAGAAACTATTATAAATTCCATAATTGGATTCAATAGCCCAATTTTTTTTTCAACTGATAAATAATTCCACCTTGATAGATTTTAGAAAATAATAAATTCCATATGGTTCTAATTCATGATTCAACTTTCAATTATGAGTTTCTGTTTCTCAAAAATATGGTTCATCACCATCATGTAAAAAATATTGAAAATGTAATGGTTTTGGAATAATTTTTTTTATTTACCTCTAAATTTCATTCATCATGTTGATACTGAAATATGCAATCATTCTAAAAACCAAAATACAAAAGATGAACCCCAACATTATCAGATTTTTCATATTTTCTGACATCACACTTCTTATAAGGGAACTTAATTTTTTCATCTAAACCAAATTTTAAATTTGACGATGAAAATGATATAAAAATATCAACACCCTTAATGTACACATAATTTATACTATAACCATTCATATTTCCATTATTATTCATCCAATCATAGTCACTTAGTGAAAACATGTTATCAATTTCCAAGATCCATAGTTTTTTAAAAAATAAATACAATTATATTATTATTGAAAATGATAAAAATGGATTACACTAATTATTTTCTATAAATGACATGTTAATTTTTTTTCTAATAACATATTAAAAAATATATTTCATCTTTATATTATTATAAATTTTGAAGTTTGAAAATATTAGTTTTGGGGGTTAGATTTTCCTCTCATGCGAGTGAGGGAGGTTGACATCAAACACAATATGATATACAACATGCTGACATTGTGTGTGTAAATAGCACATGATTATTCCAACTTATACTAATTAATACTAAATTATAGAACTTTTTAATAATATAAAAATATATATATTAAATTTTATCAATCCACACTAAATTACATCAATTTAAACAAAATTACATCAATTTAAACTAAATTACATCCATTTATAATAGTTTATATAAAGTTATATCAATTTTTTATGAATTTATATTTTTTTATTCTAATTTTTAATTATTTATATTAGTTTTAAGGCATTTATACAAAATTATATCAATTTATAGTAATGCACAATAATTTATACTAAATTAAAATAATTTAGAAAAAATTCTAATAAATTACAGTCAACTATATCAATTTATAGAAATTAATATTTGTTTATATGAATTTTTATTAACTTTATACTCATTTATACTAAGGTATAATATTTTTATTAATGTATACTAAATTATACTAATTTATACCATTTTTTTAATTCATACTAAAATTTTATTAATTTATATCAATTTTTACTAAATTTTAACCATTTATAATAATTTATAAAATAAATTTATTATTTATTAATTATTTATACTAATATATAATATATTTTATTAGATAATACAAAATTTTACTATTTTTTAAGTTTTTTATACTAATTTATATTAATTTATAGTAATTTATACTAAACATTTTCAATTTAAAATAAATTTATAATAAATTATATCAGTTTACAATAAATTATTTCAAATTTTATTAAATTTTAACAATTTATAATAATTAATAATAATATATAATAGATTATATCAATTATAGTAATTTAAATAAAATAAAAATTTAAACAAATTTAAACTAATTTATACTATAATTTTATTAATTTATATAAATTTATAATAAATTTTATCAATTTTAAATAATTTGTAATGGTTTTATTAGTTTTTAATAATTTATACTAATATATTATAATTCTTATTAAATTATACCATTTTTTGAATTTCTAATAATTTATACAAATTTATATTTATTTTTTATCAATTAATAATAAATTAGATCAATTTTTAATATTTTATATTAATTTATTCTAATTTTCTACAAAATTATAGTAATTTTTAAAAAATTATATTAATTTTTTTTAAATTATATCAATCTATAATAAATTATACAATTTTATAGTAATTTATAATAGTGTGTAATAAATTTTATTAATGTATTATAATTTTTTAAAAATATTATTAATTTATATTACTTTTTATTAATTTATAATAAAATTTTATTAATTTTTATCAATTTATAAACATATTTATCAATTTTTACTAATTTATACTATTTTTATTAATTTATTCTAATTATTATAAATTCTTAATAATTTATACAAATTTATATAAATTTATATTGATTTATTCTAAATTATTTCAATTTATAGTAATTTTTTGTGTTTATACTAATTTTTTTAAGAAATTATACTAATCTATAAAATTTATATTAATTTATTTTAAATTATAAAAATTTATATTAAATTATATTAATTTATAAGAATTTTTACAAATGTATAATGTTTTTATAAATTTATTCTAATTTACAATAAAATTGATTAATTTATATAAATTTATATTTTTATTTATAAATGTATACTAAAATACTATTAATTTACAACAATTTATAATAAATTTTATGAATTTATACTAATTTATTATATTTTTTAAATATTAATTAATTTGCACTAGTATGTAACAATTGTTATTAATTTATACTAATTTATATTTATATTTACTACTTTATACCAATTTATAATAATTTAGAGTAATTTATAGTAAATTGTTTTAATTTATATTAATTCATAATAATTTACTATGAAAATGTACTAATTTAGACTAAATATATTGGCAATATAATAAATTATAATAACTAAGGAACAATATGAAAAATTAAATATAAAAAATTTATGACAATTAAAAAAAGTTTTCAAAAAAATGCTTTGAATTTAGAACATTGTGAAAATGATATGTAGATCTGGTGAAGAATATATTAGGTAGATGATCATATCTGAAATCAGAGGTGGTTTTTGAAAGAAATAGAAGTCGTTTAGAGATATAGGGAGGATTGGAGGGGGGCTGCACATATTTATAGTTTAATTTGTTTAGGGACATAATGCGATGAAATTTCTATTGAAAACATTCTGGCGATTGGACTACTTATGAAGGGTATTTAAGACAGATTCATTATTTTTAATAGGTTTTTCAGACATATAATATATCTGTCGTAAAAACTCACTGCCAATTTTTTCCCCTACTCATGGGAATAATATTTGTGATGGATTGGCCCGTCAGAATTAATTATGCTGACAGATTAACTGTGAAGAATCTATCGTAACTAAGAGTACATGGTACAGATCCATCACAATTACTCATCTCACACAATGAATGGGGATAGATCCATTGAAATTAGTCCTATCTGTTTGGATTATATATGATGAACATTCCTGTTTAGTGAAAATAATTTTTTTTGGAATAAATTATGTGTGATGGACTAGAAATATTGTTATAAATAACCCCTTCCTAATGCCTCACATGAATTAATTCTAATACATTTTACGATGAAATACCTATCCTTCATAGAAAAAACCATTGTGAAAAAAATTATTTATGATGGAAAACCCCATTTTTAAAAAATGAGTAGATCCCATGGACTTGTGGTGATGGAATAATAGTTTCTCACAAATAAATTGTTTCAAAAAAATGATTTTCTTATAATGTAACCTCAAACCCAAGATCACCATGTTATGAAAAACCGACGCCATGTATAAACACAATTACTAACATGTACCTTTCACTATTGAAACCTTCTTCTATTATCTCCAATCAAGTGTTTCATAAAGATCACTAACAAACAACTAAAGAAATATTCATTCTGAGGTGTATCCATGGGTTGAACCGAATCACCCAACACTTTGGTAGGACCTTCCTTTTTTCCATGATATTATAGTATCTCTTGAGTTAAAGTAAAAAGGGATGAATAATGGTTTAAGAGGTTCCTAAAAATTCAATGACAATTTAAACCTCTATCTCAATAGAATTGGACTCCTTATATATTCCTTGAAGATGCTCCTTGAGTATTCATTCATTTTCTCTTACGATGTTAAACATAACAATAAATTGCATGTGATTACAATTTCTATAATTAATTCAACCAATTTCATTATCTTCAATGTTTTATAAATTAAAAGATAAAATTAGTTATAGTCAATGTGTATGATTCCTAACCTTTAACAATTAATGTTATATTCTTTAATCATAAAATTCCATATGAGTTTTACATTATGAATCAAAATTTTATGATATGACCATGCCATTAAATATGACTAGACATAGAAATTCCATTACGATATCTATATATTGTAATCAATGATATACTCATAATCCATGAATTTTTTCTATCCATCATGTATATTATACAATAGGATATATCTTATATTATCTCATAGGATATATCCAAAAATACATCATATGTATATAGGATTTATGACATATCTCCATCAATCTCACACTTAAAATAAATCCATATAAAATTTATGTCGTTTAACCTTATATTTTACAACATAAAATAATATAAAAAACCATATCCAAAACTATGTTTTGACATATTGTAAAACACTTTTCTAAATTTATCATTTAATTCATTGTTTATCACATCATATGAAATTAGTTATGAATATCCCTCCAAAAATACTATTTTAAAAACTCAAAAATAGATTTAGAATACTTCTATGAGTTTTCTAAATCTCAATCCCATTATGTCAATCACAAAGTGCCACCCCATAGACCTTTTTTACATTAATAACAAATTTTAATTATCGAATTTGTAAATATAAGCAAGGATCGACCTTTAGTAAATAATCAATACTACTCAATATACAAGGAGATATGGAATGATATCCATCAAACACCTATAACAATATACATGTGTCTAGTCATTGTATCATATATATGTATACATAATCATATAGTCCATTTTTCTAAGACATTGAGTGACCATAGAAAATAGATTATTTAAATCCCATATAGCCTCCTTATGTGTTATCAATTCTTCGAGTATATGAATATTAGATCAATGAATATATAAATTTTCTTACAACTCAGTATATTAACACATCACACGTACCTCATCAAAATATATAGCACCTCGATATTTTAAAATATATATTTATTCCATTAAATTTTAAATGTTCAGTAGCTTGTTTTATACACAACTCTTAGTCTAAAAGAACAATAATATATTAACCCTATATAACATAGTCATTGAATTGGAAGGTATGAATAGTAATAAACACAATGTAAAATACTTATATAAAAATATTAAATAATTAAAATTTATTTATTAATTCATAATAAATAGATATCAATTTTCATTAATGTCTTTTTATGCTTCTAAAATATATTGTCCTTAAAAATGGGTTTTATAGAATTTTTTCCATGAAATGTATAAATAATTTATATAATTTTTATAAATTTTATTTTATTAAATTAATATAATTTTTTAAATCTTCATTTCAATATTATCTTAGACTGAATTTTTATAATTTTTCTAAAAAGATTTATTTTTCAATGAACAGTAAAAATATCGATTTTTTCAAAAATAGTCATTTATTTTCAATAAAAAGTCACATTATGTTTTGAATTTGATATTAAAGTAACATAATAATAATTTAATTATAAATAATTTAATTAATTACATAGTAATCATCATTATAGTTTATTTTGGTATAAGTTAACATTTGTGCTTAAAAACACATTTTTTCTAAAAAACATTTTTTGTGCTCTCTATGTGTTTTTATCTTAATAAATTTAATTAATATCTATTGATTTATGGTTTTAATAAAATTTATATATTAAATATTCAATAATATATTTTAACATTCATTTGGTGGTTTTTACAAGGAAACAAATATATTTTATTTATGTTTTATGCTTAAAAATGTATTTTTTCTAAAACGAGTTTTGGTTGCGGTTTGTGTGCTTATTTAAAATTAAATTATGTAACTTGTAGAAAGAAATTTGGTATAATGGATACCGTAATTTTAATAATAATAATTAATATAATTTAATAGGTTTGAATTATTTTTTTGTCATAGTTAATAGTAAAAACAATAAAATTTTGTTACCGCGGATAAGGTTAAAATGGGCTTACCGTGGGGTTAAACCAATATATAAGGGTATTATTTCCATGAAAACCAATCTAATTATTATTTGTTTTATATATTTAAACATTATATTATCCTACCTTCATATATTTGTCTATTTGGATCCACTTTACCTTGAAACTGACATTATATCATTGAAATATTTTAATAAATTTCAGGTGTGTCCCTTCCCTCACTTATAAAAGGGAACCTAATCTCCTACCTTATTAACACCATTTGAGCCATATATCTTGGATAATCAATACTAAAAACCATCCTAGATCCCTTCCCTTCATCCAATATCTTTTTGTATTCTCATAAGGCCAATCCTTAAATTATTAAGGTGTAATCTAAAGGAGGTCTCTCAAAAAATGGGTATAAATCAAAACCAAGATCTTTTAACTTTATTTCTTATTACACATATTATAAAATTATTTTATCCATCAAAAAATTATAATTATTTTATCATAAATATACTTATATGTTATTATGATTATTTTATAAACATTTTCCATCACTTCTCTATCAAATGTTAAATTAATGAATTACTTGTGTGTATGTGTGGACTACCGCCTCTAGATAAACATACAATTCATTTTCCATCACCATATTCAACGATAGGTTATAATTATGGATGTAATGATCATATATAATATTTATAAAATTAATATTCTTCATAAATTATAAAATACTTTCTATCATGTAACCATTTAATCCATTTGTAAATGATAATGTTGCTCAACCTATAGGCGGACAACCACCTTCATGAAGCGAAGTGATTTGTCTACCATTTCTTTATTACATGGCTAGTAAAATGGATATATTTAATGAAAATATTTTAAATTTATGATAATATAATTATTCTATAAAGTTTATTAATCATTTTTTTTTATTTTCTTTCCATCCATATAAAAGTGGAAACATCAATAGTGTGTACGTACAAATTACAGTCTCCACGAAGTGGTGTAATTAAATTTTCTTCACCAATTAATGAATGGTTATAAATATGTATATAATGATAATATATTATATTTATATTATTATTAAAAATTTTAAAGGATTAATCATGATCAAGTTGAAAATACCATAACTGTTGAACTAAAATATACATGAAAAATGAAGTAATTGACACCTAAAATGATATATTTAATAAAAAATTGTAAATAAAGAAACATTAAAAGGATATAAGTGGGTAATATATGATATTATATGTAATAATATTATTTTTTATATAATTATAATAAATCTAAATTTATTATATATGATTTTAGGGTGCTTATTAATCAAGTCAGATAAAATGCAAGGGTTTCTTTATCTTGTTTTCAGATTCTTGGGACATGTTTAGTATTGTGCACTGGAATTTTTTTATGTGGAGTGATTACTAACTAGAGAATATCTTTTGAAATATTTATGAAATTAATTGGGGTTTAATATTTATTCCATTTTCTTTCTTTATACGACCTTTAATTCAAAATAAACTAAATTTTTAAGGGTTCTTCGCCTTAATCTTGTTTCGTTATGCAAGGACCCATGTTTTTCAGAACTAAAATTTTGAGCATAAATTTAAATTTTTCCAATAAAATGCTTTTAAGGGGTAAAATTTTAATTTTACCCAAGAATATGATCTTGTATAATTTTTATAACCTCTCCATTAGACTTTGAATAGATTTTTACCCTAATACAGGAGTTTCGAGGAATTCTGAGCCGTTTGAATGTTTGTGAAATAATTAATATTTAATAGTTAATTAAATAAATATTAATTTTTTCACATAGGTTCATTTGATCATATATTTTTAGAGAGTCATAATGATATTATTTATCTACTTTTGATTATATAATGGTGAGTTTTCCTAGGTGGGGTATAAACTTTGGTCGGGCACTAAGGCCGAATGGGGCCACCTTTTCTTTCCATTCTCCTTTATTTTAATCTTTTATTTTCATCCTTCCCCTATGGATTATTATGCATGCAACATATAGATCCTCTTTTTCAGGGCTAGAAAAAAATAGGAGAGGGAGAGAGAATGAGAGAGAGAGTAACAAGGGTACTACCATGGAGCTTAGGATGCACTGAATCATATTACAACAACCATTAACCACTGAAATGGGTGAAGCTTCAGCAGATTCCACCCAAAGGTAGGCATTTTTTAATTTTTTTCATATATCCTCATATATTTTTCATTTTCAGGTTTTACATCCACTTTTATTATTTCTTATGACCCCTCAGGGTTTGATCTACTGTTTGAGGTGAGAAAACTGGGGTTTTGGGCATTCCGCAGGGGTACCCATTTGGGAAAACCCATCTACATGACATGTGGTTCAGGGAAAACATGTTATGTGTACTTCCTTTTCTAGGAAGACGAATTTACTTAAATACACACCATGTATGGGATTTACACACCGTTTACTGGGGCTCATTCATGTATCTGAGTGCCCAGCTAGGCTGCTTGTCTAAAGGTCACATTCTATGTGGAGTATACAGCCAGACACAGTGTGGGTTTCACATCATGTAAATGTACATGTCCAGGAAGAATACATGGATAGTATATGTTAGTTATATGGGTATCTAATCTATGTAGGGTACACACCGTGTATAGGGCCAACACACCATGTACTTGGTATTTTACAAACCATTTCCAACCAGAGTACACACCTAGGTGGAGCATTAAGGGTAAATGTTTTGTACCATGGTATACATGCTGTATACTCCTACCTTACTACCCTTTGATGTTTTTCATATATTTCACTCAAGAGTTATAATTGGACCCATCACTATTACATTTTGAGTATCTTTTCTCATATATCATGATGGTAAGACACTTGTGGTGTCTTATGGACTCCTAGGTGGAATTTTAGACTTTTTATAAATAGAGTTGTTATTCCTCCAGTATTCAAATTCAGTCATCTCCTGAGAGAGACATGAATGTAAATAATAGTTTGGGTGTATAGATCGACCTATTTTGAGAAGTTTTCCAAAGATGATCCATGAGGTATCTCCGGTGACTTATTATTTTGTATATTTCCCTCGAGGATGTCCCCCTTGGAAGATGTTCCCTTCTAGAATATATGGTCATGAGTTTATTTTTAGGATCTCTTTTAGGATTCCTCTACTTAAATTTTACCTATAGGATCCCTTGTAGGACGTCTCTATCTTCTTGTTGTTACCAAGGATCCATTTTAGGATTCCCCTCCCTATTATTCTCTTTAGGACCCTTGTAGGATGCCTCTTACCGAATACCTTTCCCTTAGAAGATATTATGCATGATTCCTCTTTCATCTTTAGGGATGAGGATCTTGAGTAAGATGGATTCCCTTATGCATGGACCTTGAGGATCCCATGTAGGATTCATCTTTAAATTTTCAGTTGAGGATCCCTTATAGGATTTATCCTTTACATTTTCTACTATGGATCCCATGTATGATTTTTCTATTACCTTTTATACTGAGGATCCCAAATAGGATTCCTCTCTCATGTTGTGACTTGAGGGACCCAACGGGTGCCCCAAAGTTTTACTGACCCTAAGCTAATACATCAGGTTTGGGTAGAGATGGTAGTAGGTGTCACCTAATAACTAGTTCCAAACTTGTAATACCATAGATCTGTGTAAGTAGTGGTGGGTTAGGTTTTTTTCCACCCACACTATTTTATACATTACTTGTTTATTGTTGATGAAATGTTGATATCCAAGAGCGATTACTAGTTGGTGGTTGTAGAGCCTAAAGTGAGGCATCTTTTTTTCTCTTTGGGATACCCAGACATGATTTACTAGGATCTGGATTTGGAGCCATGTTATTTTAATATTTTATCTATATACCCATAGGTACTACAAGGGATCTGTCTGTTGATCCTGTATGTTTTGATTATTTTACATTTTGGATTTCTAGAGGTGCTTCATATGATCTGAATATTGAGCCTATGATTATGAGACATAGGCATGGCGTCCCTAGAATTATAATTATTGTTGATTATGCACTCCCAATTTATGAGGATAGTTCTATTATCCTCTAATTGATATGTGATGAGGATGATTATGCTCTCCTTGATCTAATTATATTAATGGATGGGTTCTATCTCCCAAGTCATGTGGATGATTATTCCCTCCCTGATTAGTTACTTGATCATAGTTTTGAATGTGTAATTTCACATCATTGATGTATGATCATGTATAATTATGCTCTCCCAATCTACAAGGATGGTTATTCTCTTCCTAGTAGATTACTCAACCGTGGTGGTGGACATGGAACTCCTCACCATTGATATGACCTTTACTTGATAGATGATTATGCTATCCTAGAGCGATACCTATGATTCAACCTAGGGTCATGTGGATGCACATGTGATACTATTCTTTTGAATGGATCTAGAGCATCTACTTGGGTCCAAAGGTAATAAGTTTTATAGATCATCTATGGGTGATCCCCTTGGGGATTATCTGAGTCACACTGTTATGACCGCCTATGGACCAGCACCAAGGGCTCAAACATTAGACTGGATTTACATGGCATGTGTGGAATGATATCTAACTCTTAGATATTTATAAAATATCTTTATGTAATTCACTATAATCCTTCATTATAGTGATTGGAGGTGAGTATAGGTGAACCCATGGCTAGGATGAGTATCCCCCTATGGTGATGTAGCTTGATCAGATAGATTTTTAGCATTAGATGAAGCAGGTATATATAAATTAGGATTATAAAACAACATACCACCTTAATGATACAAGGATTGAGTGGAATGATGTCCGAATCAATACCCTTTTCATTGGATGTCCAAGAAATCAGAATTACCGACCCAATGATCAACTGATAATTGGTTTTATGTTATTTCATTCACCTTACTCATGAATATTCATATATATGAATATATATATATATATTATTATTATTCTACTATACATGTATACATATAAAAATATGTACATCTATGGAGGCACTTTCTTTGTTGAATGGGATCATAGGTCTGGGTTTTGACTGTGGTTTCAATTTAATTGTCTTTACTTATATTTTTAGTTGAGTCTCGTCCAGGTTGATCATATTGCATTTTCATGAACTTATGAAAGAATATTTTAAAGGTTATTTAATGGGGTTTTCTTTTGATATTAATTATCACCCATTCTATTGAACCTAATGGTGTGTGTAGACCTTATTTCTACTTCTCAGGTTGATCATGGATTTCATGGTGGATGGGGCTAAGTCCCAGAGTTGCATGATCGAGCGAAGTTTCTCATGTGGTTTCTTCTATTCGAGTTGGTTCAGTTTGATAGAGTCTGGAGATAGGGTATATGGTCTAGATCTAAGTTAGTATTAGAGAACTATACATTTATTTGAGTTTATTTTTTACTCATGTATGTGTATGGACATACTAGTGGTTGAATAATGTTGTATGTATGACATAATTGTTCAGGATTTTATAGATTTATCATTTATTATTACAACATGTTCTATTTCAGTTTATTTACTAATTCCACACTCAGTTTGTTTAATTATATGTATGATAAATTTTTATTTATGATATTTCCTTACTATTATATGAGTGTATAGTCTCTCCATTGTACCACCTTAGAATCTCTCTACTCTTCGATAGCCTCTAGCATACATGGAGGTATGCTTTAGGCCTTGTTGAGAACTAAATCAGAGCACTATATTGGTGGAATCACATTCAAAACATTATAAATTGGTATCATAGGGGATACTTTACTTGAATTTACTATTTGGGATATGGTATATATGAGTATTAAGAATGTGTTGGAACCTATGATGGATATCAAACTGATGCTTTGAGAACACTTATTCCAGTACAATGTCCTGGTTGATAGGGGTATGGGATTATTGTTCTAATCTAAAATGTCATAGTAGCATAGGATTTTAACTATGAGAAACACACATTTTGTGTGAGCATTATGATTTACTATGGAACTCCAGCTCTTGTCCATTAGCAAGAGGCCAATTATGGATTATTACTCGTTGATGAAAAAGGAAGGAGGCATATCATGCATCATTTTTAGCATGTAAGATTGAGATCATATAGGCCTACTAGAGTGTGATTATTACTGATGACTGAGGGAAATTATTTAAATTTCCAACAAAAACCTAAATTCTGTTTTCCCATATAGGATTTTGTTTTCATTCTACTAAATTGGTCCTACATTCATATATTTCCTTCTGATTTCAGGCTATGTGGATTTATGTTGAGGTGTTTAGTGGTGAGGATGATGACTCGATCCTCATGCAAAGGATGCAAAATGAATCTAGTATGTTCATATGGAACATGATTCTCTTCTATTATACATCTTTTAGGGTTTTTTTATCATGTCATGGTTACCTAGTTAGATCGCTAAGTATGTTTTTGATGAAAATTGTACCTTTATTACAAACCAGACATCCTAGGGTTATTACCATATATAGATACCCAGTGCATGTCAGTTTAGTATATCTTCTACATCAGTATCTTGACCTCTAGGGAGTAGTGCTTTATGATTATGATCGGTGAGGATTAGGCCCTTTTAGTTCATGATTTTTGTTTTGACCCTCATAAGTTTTTGTGATCTTTACCTTCTATAAAAGGTTTGATCTTTAGGCTTGGTGGTTAGACCTTGTGACCCATTTGTGAGACATGATCTATAGAGCTAGGTGGGAGACCTATAAACCCTTAGTTCTTACTCTGATCCATGTAGTTCTAAATTTCATTATGTTCGAGGGAAACCTACATGAGAGGTTGGACATGGTTTTTTAATTCCTTTTAGGTAGTGAGTTAGGTAATGTACTCCTTTTTTACAACGGTCAGTAGGTCCTTGGGTTTTTTCATTATAGGAATATTGATTCCTTCATCTATTGAAAATCACCTAGGGTGCTTTGGTATCAAGAATTCCTTCAATGATAAGGATTTTTTGGGTTCCTTTCCTATTCGATCAGTGTTTGTGTTGTTTCTAATTTAATAAAAGCATGGTTATATGCTCATGACTGGAATGACACTAGGTGATGGGCGATCATGGAAAAATCCTGGTATAGGTGAGGTGACTGATTTTGAAGAGGAGTTCTGAGGGAGCCTCTTTATTAATGATACAATTACACTATATCGCATACTCATCTTATCCTTGTAATCGAAGACATATTTCGGTATGATTCTAGTGGTAAATGTATATTCCAATTGTGCGTAGAACCATTAGATCGTAAATTGGTGAGAAGTTAGGTGAGAACTGGGTACTGATGGTTTCAAGGGATTTATGTGGTATTTGTTTCCTTGGATTTTGGTTAAATGAAGAAATGTACCTACATGGTATAGGATACAACAATAATGGATCGGGTGTCATGAGATGGTTGACTCATGTTTAAACCTAGACACATATTTTGAGGTGACATGGTGCCAGGTGTTGGTTAATGGAAAGAGAAACATGTTTGTTATGAGTGTGGTTGAAAGAGATATGTACATGAATTTTGAAGGAATATTAGTGTAATCTTAGTTAGATATGATCATTCTCTATATTGAATCATCTTTATTATGCTGAGACAGAATCATCCCTATATTGAGAATATTTTCTTTTCAAATGTCTTCCCTGGATGAGGAAGGGACATGTTGAGTTTTACACTCAAGGATTGGTGTAAGGTAATCCATATGGTGAGGAATTCACCATTGGATGTTTTATTGTGTTTGATCTCGTTTTCAATTTAAATTTCAAGTTTTCATGGGTCGTTGGGCTTGGATAATGGTTTTGAGATAATGAAAATGGTATTCCTATAGTGGGGAGTATCATATCAATTATAGTGAAATGTATTCCATATTTGAGAAAGTTTTTAATTCAATGAGATTGGTCATTAGATGGTCCAAATATCTTTTTGTGAAGATTCTTAGGCTGGGATCATAACTGTTAGTATTACTAGGCTTCTCAGTGACGAGAAGGTTTATGGTGGGGATATTGTAAGGACCCGTGTTTTTTCAGAATGAAATTTTGAGCATAAATTTAATTTTTTTACTATAAAATGATTGTAATAGGTAAAATGGTAATTTTAACCTATAATATGATCTTGGAAAGTTTTTATGACCACTCTGTTGGTCTCTTAATAGTGTTTTTACCCTAGTATAGGAGTTTGGTTAAATTTTGAGTCGTTCAAATTTTAGTAGAATAATCAATATTTAATATTTAATTAAATAAATATTAATTTATTCCCATTAGTTCATTCGGTCATATCATTTGAATGGAGTTTCAGATTGAGATTCTCTCTCCATTATTGATTCTATACTGTTGAATTTTTCCAAGTTCGGGAATAAACTCAGGTTGGGTGACGAGACCAGTCGGGGGCCCCTTATCTTTTTCTAATCATTTTCTTTTCTTTTCTTTTTATCTTTTCTTTTCTTCCTTCCCCTATGAATTCTCATGCATGCTCACTGTGGATCCTCCTTCATGTGGCCAATAAAGACAACAATATAGGAATAGAGAGATAAGGACATGGAGAGGAATAAGGGTACCACCACGGAGCTCTAGATGCGTTGAATCGTCTTGCGAAAACCGTGGACTGCAGAAATGGGTGATGTTTCGACAGATTCCGCCTAAAGGAAAACCATTTATGTTTTGTGATAGATCCCATATATTTTTCATTTTCATTTTCTAAATACCCTTTTATGATTTCTCATGACCCCTCATGGTCTGATCTATTATTTGTGGGGAGAAAACATGGGTTTCAAGAATTTGGTATGATTTTCTATTTTGGAAAACCCATTTACATGGTGTGTAGTTCAGGGAACACTTGTCTTGTTCTTCCTGTTTAGGTAAGATTTCTTTTTTGAAGTACACACCGTGTATGGGATTTACACACGGTGTACTTGGAATCGATTGTGTAGCCAAGTACCCGGTCATGCTTCCCCTATAAGGGGAATATGTTGTGTGGAGTACATGGCCAGACCCTGTGTGGGTCCCACATAATGTATATGTACACAACCAGGTGGAATACATGTCCAAACCATGTGATGTACATGGGAAGTTACCCCATGTTGGGTATATTCCATGTACATGGATGACATGCCATGTGCATGGGCTTTAACATGCCATGTCCATCTGGAGTACACATCCAGGAGGGTCCCTGAGGGTGCACACCCTGTACCAGGGTACACATGTTGTGTACTCCTCCCATGATACCCTTTAATGGTATTTTATATCCTATGTCTAGGATTTATAATTGGACCCATGGTTAGTTCATTATGATTACCTTTTCATGTAGACCATGATGTTAAGACCCTTTCAGTGTCTTAAGGACTCCTAGATTGAATTTATTAATTTTTTTTAAATATAGGGGGTTCTTCCACCATTAATCAAGTTGAGTCGTCTCCTAAGAGAGACATGAATTTGAATAATAGGTTGGGTGTTCGGACTAACCTAGTTTGGAATCTAACTTGATATGGTCCATTATCCATCTCTTGTGACATATGCTTCTATATCTTTCCCTTAAGGATGTCTCCCTTTAATGATGTTCCATTTTGGATAATAAGGCCATGAAATTATTTGCTTCAGATGATCCCTTATAAGATTCATCTCCTTACATTGGAACTTGAGGATCCCTTGTTTGATGCCTTTCTCTTATTTCTATTACGAAGGATCCCCTGTAGGCTACCTATCTTTCTTATGATACTCTTGATGGTCTCTTGTAGGATGCCTCTTTTTGTGTACCTTTACCTTATGGGATCTCATGTAGGATTCCTTATTTTTATTTATGGCTAAGGATCCTGGGTAGGATTCCTTCGCTAGTACGTGAACCATGAGGTTCTCATGTAGGATTCCTCTTTTACCTTTTTAGGTAAGGATTCCATATAAGATATCTAATTTACCTTTTCTACAGAGGATCCCATGTTGGATTCTTCATTTAACTTTTCTATTGAGGATCTCGAGTAGGATTCCCCTATCATGTTGTGACTTGAGGGACCCAGTGGTTGCCCCAATGTTTGGATTACCCTGATATATTATGTAGGTTTTGAGTATATATGGTTGTAGGTATAACCTTAGAACCCTTTACAAACATGTAAGCACACGGGGATGTGGTTATAGTGGTGGGTTAGGCATTCATCCACCCTCACTCTTTATACTTCAATTATCTATTAATGATTCAGTTTTGTCATATAGAGGTGGTTCCTGGTTGGTGGTTGTTGTGCCTAATGCGAGGAACCATTCTTTCTCTTTGGGATACCCATACGTTCTTTCCTAGGATCTAGATTCTGAGACATTTTTTTTTCATAATTTTTTTTATTCCTAGAGGTACTACCTAGGATATGGATATTGATCATGTATGTTATGAGTATTTTATATTTTTTATTTCCATAGGTGGTTCCTGTAATACGACTATTGAGCCTATAATTATGTGATACGATCATCGCATCCCTATAATGATACTCATGGATGATTACAATCTCCCATGTGATGATAATGATTCATCTTTCCTCTTTTTGATTTGTGATGATGATGATTACCCTCTCTTTAATCTGATTGTACTCATGGATGATTACACTCTCCCGAGTGATGGGGATGATTACACTCTCCTGGACCAGATAGTTGATCATGATATTGGAGATGGAATTCCACATCATTGATTTATACTCATGTATGATTACGCTCTCTTGATTGAAGAGGATGATTATGATATCCCTAGTTTATTACGAGATCATGGTGGTGTACATGGAGCTCCTCATCATTGACATGACTTGTACTTAATGGATAATTACAATCTCCTCAATAAACATCTTGGATTCCCCCTAGGGTCGAGTCGACACACCAATTATACTCTTCTTGTGAATGCATGCAGTTCATTTACTTGGGTACTGAGGGAATTCCTTTTACAATCACCTCAGGGTGATCCCCTTAGGGATTATATGAGTCGCGATGTCATGACCTCCAAAAGACTATGACCTAGGGATCAAACATTGAACTATATTTCAATGGTATGAGAAGCATAGTGTCTTGATCTTGACCATTTACAGGATGTCAGGATGTACTTCCCTATACTCCTTTACAGTGGTTGAAGGTGAGTATGAGTGAACCCAGGGCTAGGATGAGCATCCCCCTATGATGATGTATCTTAATCAGAGACATTTACAGCATTATAAGAAGAAGATATATGTCAATTGGGATTACATACCTATAAATTTAATTAATGATACACTAATTGAATAACATATGTCCAGCTTAATGCCCTTTTAATAGGACGTCCAAGAGATCAAGATTATGGACACACAGATAGAATTCTGATTGGTTCTATGTTATTTAATTCACCTTACTTGTGAATATTAATATTTATGTATATATTTATAGGTATAGTACTATACATGTATACATATATAAATATAGACATCCATGGTGTCCCTTTCCAAGTTGATCGGGATTATAACCCTGGAGTTTGACTATGGTTTCACATTTATTGAATTTACATATCTTTTTGGTTGAGTCTTATATAGGCTGAGAATATTAAAATTTTATCCACTTATTCTAGTATATGTTATAGGTTTATCATTAGGGTGTCCTACTAAGATTAATTCTCACACCATAACTTTCACTTTAGTGTGGATGTAGACCTTGCATATTCTTTTTAGGATGAATATTGATTGTATGGACAATAGGGATGAGGCCCATAGTTTCATGATCAAGTGGTTTCTTTTTTCCAGGCTTGTGTAGTTTGACTGTGTATGGAGACTGGGTACATGGTCCGACCTGAAGTTAGTAGTATAACACTTTACTTTTATTTTAGTTTATTTTGTACTCCTGTATTTGTATGGTCAGCCCATTGGGAGACCAATGTTTTATTTATGTCATATCTATTTATGATTTTATAGATTTTTCATTTATTATTACAACATATACTATATCAGTTTATTTGGTACTTCCAAAGTCTATTTATTTACTATTGTGTATGATACTTAGATATTTTCTCTATTTTATTACTTTGATATGAGGGTATAGTCTCCCCACTATACCATCTTAGACCGTCTCTACAAGTCGGTATCCTATGGTGTTTGGGTAGGTGAATTTGAAGCCTCATGGTGAATGTTCTCAAATCCACAGATTAGTGGCATCCAGATCCGGATGTTACACATTGAGACATGTTTTATGTTATACACTAATATTCTTTTATAAGGTGTATCTAGTTCCCCATTGATTTGTTTTATCATGAATATCCTTACATTAATGTTATTTAATTATTTATTTGAAATTATTTATTTTATGGGTATTAATATTCAAAATTTACCACAACGGTATGTTTTTATGTTATAATATAATTTTTTACTGGGATTGTGTATGCCAACATTTTAAATAATGAAATTAAATGATCTATATCTTCCAAATATTTTTTCATTTATTCTCATATATTTATTCCAATAGATTCTATTTTTCTATTAATTTTCCACTAGTCAAGTACTCAATATATTGAACTAATTTCTTTGAGGAAAACCTACTCAATTCCTCTCTTCATTTCGGAATATTTTTCCCATGTCCATATTTTCATCAAAATGTTTTCCAAACTATTTTTACTGTTATCCAAAGATAATTTAAATTAATTTTTAATTATATTTTAATTTATTTACCAAGGTTTCAAATGAATATTTTTATCATTTTCTAAATGTGGTATTTTTTACTTTTTAAGAAGAATGTGGAACAATTTTTTTAACATAAAATATATAAACAGATTTCCCTACCATCATGAATAATATTTTCTATGAAGCTTCCATTATAAGTTTCCTTAGTTATTTTCAATGGAAAAATTTTCCTTAATTTTTTGGAAATTTTTAGATTTTAATTAAGTGATTTAAAAATGAAAAGGGTATTTTCTTCCTGAAATGTTCCAGGGACCTTTTAAAGGTATTTTTCTGCTATAGAAACATACTTTGATATTTTTTATTATTTAATGTGGATTTTATCCAATGTTTCAACAATTATTTTTTCTCTAAATTTTTTATGTTTATTATGATGTATATTTATGAAACCTATTTTATTTCCATAGGTTATGCTATGATATAATGATAAATGTTTTCATGATCTTGTGGAATAAATATGAGTGGGTTATTATTATGTGATGGGTGATTCCATTATAAACAATGTATATTTGGTAATGCTATAATATGTATGGTTTCATTTGGTATATCCCTCAAATTTATTGGGTAATGATGATGGGGTTATGAAACTCCAAAGAGATAACAATGTTTTAAAACTACTAAGAGAAAATGAAGTACAAAACTCCTAAGACATGATAGAGTTGTGAAACTTCTAATAAATGATGGAATTAATATAATCTTAAGAGATTATATATTTAATTGGATAAAAATTAATCCTATTATTATTTTGAAAAGGACTCGATAAGAATTTCCATTATGGGACTTTATCCATAATAATAGTCTTAGGAGTGAACCATTGATAAAGAAGGGATTTTAGATACTTATATAAATGAAACAAACTTATGACTTTTGCTTAAGATATTTTATCATGGATCATGATTTATTATTTATGATTTTGTAGTTTTATAGATTATGTATTATGTATTTTTATTAAAAAAACATTATATAATGATCCATGATTAATGATATTTGACCGATTATGTGTGCTTATTGTTATTTTTGGTTATGTTCTCATACCGTTATGCTTATATTATGCTCATTTATGTTTATTGATTTATATATCTTATGTTTTCCCTTACTGATTATATGATCTCACCATTTATTACATTTCATTTTCCCATGTCATGAATAGTGGTTTTAAATATGATTTTTCTAATAATGGTGCTTGTTGTGAAGAATATAATGTTAAATAATGTATATCTTTTATGTACCAGTTGTTTATGTATCTAAGTTTCCTATGTAACTAAACCTTTATAGTTCTTTTCTGGTTTATATTGATATGTTACGACTATTATGTTAAAAAGATTTAGTATTTATATATGAAAATTTTGGGGTCTACATTTTCATTATGAGAGAAAGGTTTAGTGAATTTTGGAAACTATGATAGGGAAAATTTAGTGAAACCCCTTTGGATAATAGAAAAATGTTTTGGTAAGGTATAGATTATGTGATTTTCCTATCAATAAATCTATATATGTATACTACAAGTAGAAGTGGTTTTTTGATAGATGCATCTAGTTATAATAACCCTAAAAAGAGTTGGTCAAGTATATCATGGACATCATTTTGTTTCATGGTGAATGGGCTCTTACTACGAAACTAGTTGGAAACTCCAATGGGATACCTTTTGTTTAATTAAAATTTTATTTATAAAAAATTGTAAAGGATTTGAATAGATGATTACCAGGTATAATGTAGGTTACTCCTAATTTTTCTTAGATTAAAAAGAACTTTTCAAGATTTATACACTATAAATTATTTTCATCATTATATGATTTACCAATATGATTATTATTGTTCATAAATTTTTTTTAGTTTCAGTCAATGGATTCAACTAGAAGGAATCATGTTAATGTGTAATGAGAAAACAATTCAATGATTTCCCTTATGAGTAACCAAATATTTTTTGATTTGGAATTCAAAATCTTATTGTTATGCCTATGAAACTTTCTCAATCCATTAATCATGATGAAATTCCATGTGAGAAAAGGAGTGAACAACATAATGTTGAATCATTCATGAGGAAACTTAAACCTTCTTTTAGTGGGTTTATTAAGCCACTAATTTTTGAGAAATGGATAAACACCACTAAAAATATATTTTCTATTCTCCGGTGCTCATGACGTGAAAAGTTGTTTTTTTATCATTTTGAAGTAAAAGTGGAAATATGGTGGACTCTTATCAAGAATACAATGAAAACATATGAAATTGACTCTATGGAGCGTGATGAGTTTAAGAGTTTATTTTTCAACAACAAATTTCCCAGTATTATTTGTAAGAAAATAAAGAAGCAATTCTATGAAATAAAATAGAATGATGATAAATTAGTTGGTATATATGAGGAAAATTTTACAAGACCTATGATGTGTGATTATTATGTTATTGGTAAAATGGAATGTAAAATTGATCAGTTCTTCAGTGATTTAAATACAAGTCTCTAAAGGGTGTTATCCATAAGAGACTTAGGTAGATTTAAATAAATCATTCATTATTATATCAAGGTAGATATGAACATTAGAGTCAGCTATCAATCTCATCGTTTTTTAAGAAAATAAATGTAGAATTAAAATTAAATTATAATAAAAATACATAGAGGGAAGAAGACGATCCTTAAATTATATCATAAGTGTGGAATGAAACATGGAGGAGACTTTCTTGAGGGCACTAGTAAATTATTTAAGTGTGTAAAGGAATATCCTTGAGAAAAAGAGTGTATAAGTGTTGTGAAGAGGCTCATAAATGGAAGGAATTATGAAAATGATCAACATAATACACCAACCACAGTCCAATGTTTCAAATGAAATGAGTGTAGGAATTATGCTATCCAATTCCCTAATCTAATGGTTAACTCCCAGACAAAGGAAGGGAATATGCCATGCCAATCATTTATTTGGAATAATTGAAGTCCTTATGTATTTTGATTTGATAATTATGTTTTAGACATGTTTTATTATTAATATTATGGTTATAAGAATAATTATACATTTAAGTATTGTTCCATTTTTTTATTTAATGATTTTCAAGTATATGTTGAATAGTATTGATGACCAAGAAAAGTGATTTAGTGGTGAGGTGATTTTTTTTGGAAAACACATTATTGAGGGATAGATAACCCTTAATCTATGTCTGAGGTTTAGAAAATAATTATTAGTTGGGATAATGTGAAGATAAAAAATGATAATGTAAATTGGATAGTTTTATTGACCTTGGAATTGATTATTATTTTGATGAAAAAGTGATTTATGTTATCTTTGACGAGTTTATTACATTTTTTTATTTATATAATATATTTTATATTATGTAAATTTATTTAATGAAATAGGATAGAGTTATATTTTGAAATAATATATGTTTTCATTTATTTTTTAGTGTGATTCATGTTATTATCACGTTTTTGGATAATATATTATCAAGGTATTCACATGTTTGTTATGTGATAATAAGAGCTACCTTTTGATGTTTAGAGATCAAAGTTAACAAGATTTTGTAACTTTTATGTCATTTTTTATAAATTATTGGGTTTTAAATTTAGGTAATCATATTTTGGAGGTGTTTTAAGGTAAAATATTTATAGAATGATTTAAGTTAAACTTTGAGTGTTATTGTTGAGTTTTTAGAGATTAATGTGCTATTTCATCATATTAATATTTATCCATATTGGATAACATGGGATAAATATTTTGGTTATTCAAAAATTCTAGTAATATAAGGAATTTATTGTCATTATTTTATGGATCTTATTATCCATTAAAAGTTAATTTTAGTGCTTTGAGTAAGAAAAAGTCATCTAGAATATTCATTTCTTGAAGAAATAGATGATATAGAAGTGAAAATTTCTTAAATAACAAGAAAAGGATAATGATATGCTTGAAAATGAGAAATAAGTCAAGTATATTTTCACATATTAAATGGTAAAATAATTCCTCAACTAAAGGAAAAAGGATATTGAAAATGAAAATGTTTTCCTTTTTACAACTATTTCTCAGGAGTAGATGGTTGTTTTCACCCCTAACTAATTTATGGTTTTGTGGTCCTTTACTTTATCATAATCATATTTTGTATGAATATGCATTATTTTTTTAACATTACCTTTATCCTAAATGTCCATATTTTCACTTCCTGTTAATGTTATTCTTATCAAGGAACCCGATTATGTTTTTTTAAGGCAACCTTAATGTTTTTGACTTCCCATTTTCAAAGGACGCTTCAGTATACCTTTGTGAGATATAGGTTTTAAAAAATTATATTTCAAAATAATGAATATTTTATTAAAAAGATAAAAATAAAGAGGATAAATTTTATTTAATTTGTTATATATAAAACTCTGAGATTTTAGAATATGTATAATTTTCTTTAAATTTGAAGTGATTAATTTCTTCTTTTACATGCAACCCTGAGTCTAAATAAACCATGATATTCTAACCATTTATAAAATAGTTATAGAATTTAGTGGAATTAATAGTAATAACCACATTATGGAAAAATTATATAATGGTATTAAATAAAGAAATTGTATTTATTAATTCATAATAAAAAGGTACTCAATTTTTTTTAAGTCATTTATGCTTCAAAAATAAGTTTTCTTCAAAAATGGGTTTTACTACATTTTTTGAATGATAATTATAATTAATTTATACCATTTTTAGAAATTTTATTATATTTAATTAATATAAATTTTTAAATCATCATGTTAATATTATCTTTGGCTGAATTTTTATTATTTTTCAAAAAAGATTTATTTTTTAGTAAATAGTGTGAAATGCCGATTTTTGTAAAAAACTGTCATTTCATTTCAAGAAAAAGTCACATGTTACTTTTGATTTTATATTAAATTAAAATAATACTCCTTTAATTATAAATAATAAAATTAATTATGCAAAAATAATAATTATTCTTTATTTTGGTTTAAGTATATTTTTGTGATTAAAAACACATTTTTCTAGAAACCTGTTTTTATACACGCAATGTGTTTTTATATTAATAAATTTAAATAATAACTTTTGTTTAATGTTATTAATGATATTTATAGATTATATATTTAATAATATATTTAAACATTCAATTTATGGTTTTTACAGGTAATGTAATGAAAGTAAAATATGTTTTATGCTTAAAAATGTATATTTTTAAACGGGTTTTTGTTGTGATTTGGGTGTTACTTAAAATTAAATTCTACAACTTATAAAAATTTAATCCAGTAAAATGGGTTATATATTCTTAATAATCATACTTAAAATAATTTAATTGGGTCGTATTATATTTTGGTCATTGTTAGTAGTAAAAACAGAAGACAAAATTACCACAGTTAAGGTTAAATGGGTTTATCAGGGGTTAAACCAAGCGATAAAGGTGATATATCCACCAAAAACTATATAATAATAATTTTTTGAATATATTTCAAACATTATATTGTCCAAAATTAAAATATTTTTCTATTTTTATCCACTTTGGCAGAGAATTTAACTATTATCATTGAAATCTTTAAAAAATTCAATGTGTGTCTCTCCCCAAACTTATAAAAGAGAACATATTTTTCTCTTTTATTCACACTATTTAAGACATATAAATCACAAAATAAATACTCAAAAACATTCATATATTACTTCCCTTCTTCCTAGAAAATTTCCCTTCTATTAAAACCAATCCTTTAAGGTTTAATGTGTAATCCAAAGAAGGACTTGTAAAGAAGTTGTATAAATATTAACCAAGATCTTTCAATTTTATTTCTTATTAAAACATCTATAAACTTATTGAATCCATAAAAATGATTAATATATTATTATAAATATAATTATATGTCATTATGATTATTTTTGAACGATATTACACCCCCTATCCATTAAATGGGAAATAAAAGTATTGCTCGTGCATACATATGGACAACAACCTCCACATAGCGATAAGATTCCTTTTCCTTCACCATAATAAATGGGTGTAAACAATGAAATATTTAATTTTTATATATGATATTTATAAAATAATTATTCTTATATAATTATAATATCTTATCTGCCTTTTACCTTCTAAGTCATTGATAAATGATAATGTTGCTCGTGCATACTTGTGGACTGCCACCTCCTTGAAGTGTTGTGATATGATTATCATTTTTATCTTCAATTAGATAGTAAAAACAATATATTTAATTAAAATATATTATATTCATGATATATTAATTATTTTTTTTAATTTTTTATATCTTTTAACTTGTTTTTATATTCAAAGAAAAATGAAAAAATCACTCATATGTAAGTATGGATTACCGTCTCCATAAAGTGATGTAATTCATGTTTCATCACCAATTAATATGAATGGTTATAAATATGTATATAATTATTATATTTTATAATTATTTCATTTTTAAAATTACAGATATGTAGTAACCATGATCAAAGTTCAAGGACCACAACTGGAAAATTAAAACATATATGAAAAATGATGCAATTGACACATGAAATAATGAATTTAATAGATAATTTAAAATAAATGAGTGTTTAAATGATATATGTGGGTTATATATGGTATTATATGTTATAATATTATTTTTATAGAAGTAAAATCAATCTAAAGTTTTTATACAAGCGGTTTGGGAACTTACAAATCTAGTCGAGCATAACGTAAGGGTTTCTTTGTCTCTTTTTTAAATTCCTGAGATGTGTTTCATATTGTGCACCATAATTTCTATTATGTGTTATGATTAATTAATAATGAATTTATTTTGAAATATTAATGAAATTAATTTGTTTTTAACATTAATATCATTGATTCAAAAGTTTCCATTGTATTGATGGTTTTATGTTACAATCTCATTTTTGATCGGGACTATTTATGCTTGAATTTAAGATATTGAAATTATATTATATATCTCTAAAAATCATATTTACTTTCATATAATTTTTTTATTTATATATATTAAATTTTTTCTTTCATTATTCTATCTTTATGTACTCAAGATAACAAAAAATGTTCTTAAAGAAAACTGACTCAATTTATCTCTACGGTTGGGAATATGTACTTCCACCTCCATAGATTGTTCAAAATGTTTTTAATATTCTAAAAAAATTATTTAAATACATTATAAAATATATTTGAATTTATTTACCAAGGTTTAAAAAGATTATCCTAATCATTTTATAGATGTTTAACTATTGAATTTTTACTAGAAATGTGAATGAATGTTTTCCTTAATGTACATCGCATGGGCATATTTTCCTGACATCATTAAAAAACTTTTACTTGATGCTTACATTTTAAGTTTGATTATTTATTTTCAAATAAATAATTTTCCCTAAATTTTTAAATATTTTTAGAATTAAAAAAAGTTGTTTCAAAATTAAAAAGGTGTTTCCCTCAATAAAAGTTTCATGGGTATTTTAGAGGTATTTTTCATGTATAACAACATCCTTTGATGTTTCTTATGATTTATTATGGATATAATCCAATGATACCATATTTATTCCTTCTCTATATGGATTATGTTTGTGATCATTAAATGTTTTTGAAACTCAATTCCTTTTCATGGGTTAATTTTTGATGTAATGATAAATTTCTTCATGATCTTGTTGCATAGGTATGAATGGATTATGATTACATGATGGAAAGTTATATTATAAACCAAGGATGAGTAATTATGTTATAAAACAAATATAGGTGGGTCAGTTATACCCCTCCAATGCATTTCATAATAATAAAGGATTTAAGAAACTCTTACGAGAGGAAAGTGTTTTGAAACTCATGAGGGATGATGGAGTTAAGAAAATCATAAGAGATGATGGATTTGTGAAAATTCTAATAGGTGAAGGAGTTAATCAAATCACAAGAGATGATAAAGTTAAATAGAACTAAGTTACTCCAAAGAAAATGTTGGAAATAAACACATAGGCATTACTATTATGGGATTATTTTCATAATGATAGTGTTGTGAGTGAACCTTGATTAAGGAAGTGATTTTCTATTTTTATGTGAATGAAATAAAAATATGTTTTATGATTATGATGCGTTATCATTTCTTGTGAATTATTATTAATGATTTTTCTCCATAATTTATTATGTCTTTTTATTAAAAAAACTTTTCTCCTTGATTAATGAATAAATAACTTTGATTGATTTGGTATGATTATTGTAAATTTTTAACATTTTCTCAAACCATTATACTTATCTTATTCTCATTTATTAACATTGATTAATATCTCTTATGTTTACCCTTACTAAGAATATGATATCACCCTTTCTTGTGTTTACCTTATACAAATTATGGAAATTTGTTTTTGTATGATATGTATAAAAGGGTGATATTTGTGAAGAATGTCATGAGAAATTATGGATATTTTTATGTGATATTTTTTTTCTATATCCAATTTTCCAAATTCACTAAATCGTTATTGTTCTTGAATTGATCATATTGATATGTAAGGAATATTTCCCTAATAATATGTAATATTTAGGTATGAAAAGATTAGTTTCACCATAATAATTACTCAAAACACCTGGATAATTTATTTCATATTGTTTTTAATGAATACTATGTTTTTAGTGTGTAACACATACATCATAAAGTTAAAATGAACTATGATATACCGTTGAAATATTATTATTTAAATATTACTGTCATAACCCGGTCACTAGTTTAATGGGTATGAATAGGTGTAACTAAATTATGAAATATAAGTATAAAAGTTTTTCTAATATATATTTATAGATTAATTAGAAGTAAATATGTACTCAATTTTTAATTATTTGAATAAAACCATATAATCTTAAGAACTATTAAATTTTAAATGGTCATTTTTCTATAAAAATTGGTTTTCATAAAATTTTGAATATTTATTTAAAAGCTAAATTTCATAATTTTGGAAATTTAAATTAAAAAAAATAATTTCATTTTAAAAATCATAATTTATAAATAATATTAATATAATTATTTATTACTTTTTCTAAAATAGGTGATTTTTGAGTGAACAGTGAAAAATATAATTTTTTTCAAATACTATCATTTTTATGATATTATCAACATAAAATAATGGATTTAAAATTTATGAATTTTTTTATAGAATAAATATTATTTAATAAATAATATAATTTTGAACATAGAAAATTTATGTTTGATATTATGGAAATTTAAGAATTATTTTTATTCAAATTATTTTTATACTTCTCTTTTAATCATGTTTTCCTACGGTACATTTTTTATTTTTTTTAAAGTAAAATAATTATCCTTTGATTCAATATAATACATTAAATTAAATTGGAATAAAAATTATACTTTATTTTTTTATAAAATCATTTTCATTCTTAAAATAAGTATTTTTCTAAAAACAGTTTTTTACAAGTTTCATTCTTATAAAAAAATTAATTTCTAGAACATATATATATTGAATCATGAAAAATAGATATAATATTTAGAATCAAGAGGTTCAAATTTATTAATTAGTTAAATTTTATTTTTGGTCATAATGAATAGTAAGAATTGTAAATTGTTATCACAATGGTAAAGGTCAAAACAGGTTAATTGATGTTAAATATTTGTGATAAGTTCACAAAATATAATCTTAAATATTTTTGGATGAGTGGATTTCAAAAATTATCACCTTAACATAATGTTTTTATTTATATAGTTCTGCATCCCCCTGAAATATAATTTATATTGTTTTAAAATTTTGAATAATTACAATAGTGGACTCCCCTCAATTATAAAAGAGAACTTTCTCTCCTCAGTTATTCACAAATATTTACCACATTATCTCCACCAATAACCACCAAAATACATTCCTAAATACTTAATTAATTTCATATTTTTTCTTCTCTCATAAAATGATCAACCTAATAAGGCTTAAGGTGCAAGCCAAAGAAGATTTTACAAAGAAGAGGTATAATTCTTAACTGAGTTCTTTCATGCTTATTTATACCTATAAATTCATAAAACCAATCATAACCATATTTATATAATAATATAACTATCTCAAATATTCAAAAATTTTAATATTTTTATGTTATAAACCTTTTAATCTTATTTTTCATCTTATAGAAAATGAAACCATCACTCAAGAATGTATATGGACTACATTCTCCAGGAGGAGATCTATTTTATTTTTCACCACTATAACTCATTAATGGTTATAAAGATGAAATTGATGATTATATATGATATTTAGGAAATTAATAACATTCTATAAAAATAATATATTATATAACTTATTACCCTATCATTTTTGGGATAAGGATATTGCCACTCAGGCGTTCGTGTGGACTGACACCTCCACAAAGTGATGTGATTCATTTTTCATTATCTCCTTACATGGATGGTAATAAGTAAGAAAATAATGAATAAATATGAAATTTATAAAATATTTATAAGTATAAAAAGTAAAATATTATTTAATTTATTTCTTTTCCATCCAATAGAAAAATGAAAACTCCATTCATGCTTATGTATGGACAATTGTCACCCTAAAATGATGTTTTTCAATTTTCATGACTTCAATATATATATGGTTATAAATGTATATTGAATGTATGAAAATTATAATAAAATTATGTTTAAAATTAAATATATAATGTAACCACAAACCCTTTTACTATGATCAACACACAAATGTTATTTTGAGGTTATAAATCAAACGACCTAAAAAAGTCTGATGAGAACATAACCAATTATAGAAAAAAAATATAACATGTAAATGAGTGAAACAAAATGAATAATAATAAGGATTTTTTTGGAAAAGGTTTTTATACAAGTATAAAATTATAACAATTTTATTATTTAGATTTTAGTGGAAATGTATGATTATGATGGGTCTCAAAGTAGGGGATTTTTTAAAAAACCCTAATTGAAAGTATTCCATTGAAATATTTCTCCTACATGTCCATGTTCATTTAACTGTTTCAATAATGTTTTTATTTAGATGTAAAATATTTTTAAAGTATATTTTAACCATTTTTTACTTTCTTTACAAATGTTTAAAATGGAATTTTTTTTAATGTTTTTTTATATTCCACTTTTGAATCTTTAAAAAATACAAAAGAAAGTTTTTTAACATATATTGAATGAATATATTTTCCCACTATCATGTCATTTTTCCATTATGTTACATTCTCTTTATATTTTTATAGTTTTATAATGAAAATAAAATCCCCATTTTCTTTGTGAGTTTTTAATTTTTATATTTTTTTAAAAAGGAAATTTCTTAGTATTTTATACGAAAATGGAATGTGTTTTTTCATGTATTTTCAAATGAGTTTTTATGGATTTTATGGGAAAAAGTGGAATATTGTAAAAAAAAATCCCCATGACATGGTAAATGATAATTATAGATAATGAAGAGTGAGTCAAATATATCTCATGAATACAGGTGAGTCTGGTGTAACTCTCTAAACCATTAGGTATTGATTTAGTCATAGAAGGAGAAAATGAGGAAGATAACCAAGTAATTTACTCCAATTTAATTAACTAATAATTATATAATTTGTAATGGATTAAACAAAAGTGAACATAGGTAACGAATACGATTATCTAGGATACTTATGTTATGCATGATAAGGGTTTTTTGGATGTTTTTTAATTTTAGGAGGAAAAAAATGTGAATTTTAAAAGGTGAAAGGTTTATTTTTAAGGAAAATTTTCATGAGTTAACATATTCCTCATTATTGCTACATGGTTTTATTATCCTTATTAATGGGTCTTAATGTAGTTATTTGGGAAATTATTTATTTTCTCGTGTGGATATGCTTTATTTATATGTTCAATGTTTTATTGTGAAAGGGTTACCATTTTCATGTGTTTTGTGTTTATCACTAGAATAATGGGATTTTTTTATATACCTTAATGCGTTTTTTTCTCATCACAAGCCTTAAATTTTTTTCATAGGATCTATGGGTGTATAAGAACTATGGAAAAAAAGAGACCCAAGCTAAACATGATATATATAATACATTAATTTCATGATTTAGATAATACAACTCACAAATAGTCACACAACCCAATGACATAAAGGATTCGTTTCTTGAGTATTAGATATATAAATAACTAATTTTACAAAACATCAAAATATTTATTCACAATAAATCTATTATAGAACATTTTCTACAAATATCACATGATATAATTATCTTCATAACCCGGGGCATGTAAATATATGAAATGGGTGATCTTGGAAACTTAGTAAGGAAAAAAATATCATAAAATAAAGGAGAAAATGTGGGAGACATAAATATTATAATAAAGGATCAGAATACCCTAGATGATAATAATAAAAGAATTTATAGAAACATAAGTTCATAAAAATATTTTTTATGAAGCATAAAATACCTAACACGGATCAAAACACATCTCAATAATAATACAATGTGTGATAATGATATAAAAGCACATAATACTTTATAAATAATGTCTAATTATAAAAATAAGTAATTTTATGGAAATAAAATGCATCTTCAAAATTTATCATGACTAAAGAATAACTTTTAATTATGGAAAAAATATAAGTATAGGATAACATATATGAGAAAATCCATTATGACCATTACTATGTGAAAAAATTCATTATGTAGACACCTAAAAATGTGAGAAAAACCATCATGTCCATGCCTATGTTAACAATATCATTATGTCCATGCATTATTATCTCATGATATATAAAGTTAAACCAATGCATTATAGGGAGATATAAGACCCTACCCATCATCATCCATACATTTGTATGAAACTTAAATTAAATAATTATCTTATCTTAAAGTAACCATGGAAATGGAATGTGTTTCTTAATCATTAAAATAGAAATCATTAACTTTTTATAAAAATGCCATGTAAATAAAATGGGTTTCATAAGTCATCCAAATGGTATAAAATAACATCTTAAATAAAATCATTTGATACTAAAAAATTGATCACCCAAACTAATCACATAATAATATAAAATATTTGTTGAAACATAAAACATAACTCTATTAGAGATATATTATTTAGATATAATGGAAACCATGTTAGGGAAAAATCTTTTTAAAAACATTTTGTATTCATTTTGTTAAAAGTCATAGTAATGATTTTATTTTCAAAAAATCCCATTTATTTGATTTATTTTTGAAAATATAACATTTCATGGAAATTTATTTGGATCCAAAAATATTTTTACCTTGAAATAAAGAGATAAAATAATTCTAAATGGAACATCTGGGAAAAATTAATTTTAATAATAAATTATTTAACTCAAATAATGTATTCTCTATTATCAAGTTCCTTTCCTTCACTGAGGATTTTCAAGGAAGTTGTTTAACCCCTTGTATCATAAATATAAGAACCTTAATTAAAAATTTCAGAAACATATTGATATAAATTCCCATTTATACTCTTTATTTATAACAATTCTCTTCATTTATTATATAGTTGTAATATCTTTTCATCATCACGAGTTAATAATATTCACTATTTTGAACTAGGTTCGTACAATCAGTGTCAATATTCCCTTTCTCTTAAATATAATTTATTAAAAATGATTAAAGGTTATATAATTTATGTTTCATATAGTTTAATAATTTTATAATTCCATTATATTTTATTTTTAGTTATGTTTTGTAAAAATAAAAATAGTAATCAACTAGTTTTGTGTTATTTACCGATATTAATGGATTATTTTATAAAAATCAGTAATTTTTATGCTATATAAAAATAATAATATTAATGTTATATATTATATATATAATCAATAAATATAATCTAAAACAATCCATGTTTCAAAGTGAAGGAAAGAAAAATGTGTTTATTAATTGAGGTGGTAGTCCATAAAATGCATGATTTATGTTTTCAATTTATTAATGTAAAAGGGGAGGGTGGTTAATTCTTGTACCATCATTATAATAAAAAAAATAGTATAATAATTTTTTTTATCATTTTATGATAGTGAAATGGAATTTTGGGAATAAAAAAATAACATAAAGAAATAGAAAAATAGAGGTTAGGAACTTATACCCTACTTCTTGGATAGTATCCTTTGTGAAGGGGATTAATACTTTGAGTATTGTATTTTGAGTAGACTAGAACCTACTTAAGGTTTATAATAGTGTGTTTTATAGTGTTGGGTAGATTTTGGGATGAAATTAAGGAATTTTTTATAAGGGGAAGTGATGAGGGTGGTGCCTCTTTTATAAGTGAAAATGAATGCCATTTTTTTAAATACATAAAACATTCAAATATTGTGAATTCACTCTAATGAAAGTGGATAAAAATTGAGAAATAATAGAGTGGGAAAGATATAAGTTCAATACAAATATTAAACACTCAATTAAAAATAATATTTAAACTTTTGTTTCCCTTTAGCTCTTAGGTTACCCATTTTTACCAGATTGGTTCTCACTATGATAACTAGTTTTTACATAGGTAATTTATCCTTTATGCCAAAAAATGATAATTATTATATAATTTAGACCTAATTATTTTAAATGTTAAATATTTTTTTATTCAATTTTTAAATGTAATAAAATTTAATTTTAAAATACTAAATGTATATTGTATTAAAACTATTTTTTTTAATATAACTTCAATTAAAAAATATAAATTTTGGGTTTATAAATTATAAATAACATTAATAAATTTATAAATTAACTTATAAATATTTATTTAGTCTTAAAAAAAGGTGTCATAAATTTCCAATTCATACATGTATAATTTTATTGTCATAAATTCATATAATTTTAAAAATAGTATTTTCCACTATTCACCTAAAAATCTAACTTTTTAGAAAAATTAAAAAAAATAACCTTAATAAAATTTGGCCATTAAAATCCAAAAAGGATGTTAATTTTTTAAATTACAATCCTAAAATTTATAATTTTTATTTTGAAATAAAACCATAAAATATAAATAATACTATTCTTTTACAGGAAAATGACTTTTGGTATATTATTTATTATTATCCTATTTCCTATAAATTACTAATTAAACTAGTGTTAATTCTTTATTAATATAAAAATATATTATTCTTGAAGGGAAAGAAATTTTCAAAAAGGTATTTTAGTAGTTTCTTAGATGCACTAGTTTAGTCGATATTTAAAGTGAACTTTATTTTTATTATATATATATATATATTTATATTTATATTCAGAATTGAGTTACCAGTATTTATAACTTCTAATTATATGGATACCATATAATTATCTATATTTGTTTGGTTTCAATGTTAGGTGGGGAGAAATCCATTTAAAAAAATATTTATTTAAGATGGAAAAACTTGGGTCATTGCATTCTACCCCCCCCCCCCCAAGATTCTCATCCTTAAAATTTCCTTACATGAACAAAAGAAAGTGACGGTATTTTTAACACATCAGATCATTGGGTTCATTTGTAGCCTCCTCAATCTTACGATTTCACCCTAGAAATTTGATTAGATGATTGGTCCTGTTCAGTAGAACCTTATCTCACCAATCTATATATTTTATTTGTTTTTACTTATATGATAGATCATGTTAATGTTTCATGGAATCCAAGCTTAACCCATGTGAAGGTTCTGGTATATACTTTCTCAAAATCAATACATAGAATAGATCATATACTAGGGAGATGTGTGGGGGTGATAAGAGATTTTTTATAACCTGAACATGATCAAGGGTCTCAAAGGGACTAATGTATCTAGGGATCAACTTCCCTTTCTTCCTAAACATCACAACCCACATCCACGAGGATATTCGAAGGAACACCCTATCACCATCTTCATACTCAAGATGTCATTGAATATTATCTTCATAAATATTCTATAAAAATGGTTCATGTAATGGCCCAGACCTCTTAAGTCCATTGCTTTGCTAAAATCTGTCGTTTGGGGTGTTTTGGGAGGTCAAGGTGACTTATCCCCAACACTTTTCCAAATTTCCTTTTCTGTGAATAGTGTTTCTAGTTTTGTGAATAGTACTATCGACATTGGTGAGTCATTTGTATTTTCAGCATTGGTGAGTCATTTATACTATCGGCATTGGTGATTCATTTGTACTGTAGGTGTTGGAGATTTATTTGCACTGTCAGCATCAGTGAGTCATTTGTATTGTCCGCGTCTGTGAGTCATTTGTACTGTCAGTGTCGGTGAGTCATTTGTATTGTCGGCATCAGTGAGTCATTTGTACTATCGGTATTGTTGATTCATTAGTACTGTCAGGGTTGGTTAGTCATTTGTATTGTTATAGTCAGTGGTTCATTTTTACTGTCGGCATCGGTGAGTCATTTGTACTGTCGGCATCAGTGAGTCATTTGTACTGTTGGCATCTATGAGTCATTTCTACTGTCAGTATCAGTGATTCAATTATATTGTCGACATCGGTGAGTCATTTTTATTATCAACATCAGTGTGTCATTTGTACTGTCAGTATCAGTGAGTCTTTTGTATTTTTGGTGTCAGTGAGTCATTTATACTATCAGTGTAAGTGATACATTTGTATTGTCGGTGTTGGTGAGTCGTTTGTGAACAATGTTTCTAGAACTATTTCAATTACTTTGTCAAATTCCCAAATTTTTCCAAATTTCCCAGTTTTTCCCTTTGACATCTTTCTTTGACGTAAAATGATTTAAAATCCATATTTAAGTGCATTTGAAGCTGTTTCAAGGTCCGTAAATGATATATTTGATTTTTATAAAAATCAAGAGGCTTTTAATTGGTCAATTTGCATAGTTTAATGCGATCCACTTTTAATTGAAAATCCAATGTATCTTAAACCGCTGCTCCATTAAATCTTCTAAAGGGACGAGATATCTTACTCCCTTGTTCTTCCTTCTTGTTCCATGGTGCAAGATTCTCATACATTTCTTTCTTCCCATAGTATTCATGCGATAAACCTTTCCTCCTTTTATTGGTTCCCCTTGAAGTTATTCCTACTAAAAGTGCACCCCTATTTTTGTGCAACCAAATAGTGTCGATAATTATTCAATATAAGGTATGATATACCGTCATTATTCTAGGTTCCTCTCCTTCTATTTCTCCTTGGCCTATTATGTTATGTGATCTCCACGTTCATAATGGAGTTTTCTTGGGTGTCGTTTGGTGTGGTTGTGCTGTGGAATCCCCAGTTGGATACAGTTATTACGGTGGATGGCGATCATGATTCATTGTGTGGATCATTTTCATTTAAAGAACGTCAAGATCCATTTGAGGTACGGGATTCATGGATTAATTATTATTTTATGTGAAACTATAGAGTTAGCTTTTTTTATCCCACTAAATCATAATGGAATTTATGTAATAAATATTTGAATCAGATTAATAAATTGGAATCGATCGTATGATATTGCCTCTTATTTTTTAGAGAGTTTGATATCTATGCTTACCTTTTTTAGCATTTCATTCTTGATAGAAATTGGTAAAGAACATAAACTGGTATTAATTGTAATTAATTTTGTCAAAGATAAAGAAGCATGTAAATAAATATGGTTGTTTTTTCAGTAAGCATGTTTGATTAAACTAATTAATGAGATAGACACATGTTTATGCATATCGATAATGAATTAAAAGCATATCAATTAATTGTTTAGTTAATTTGTGATAGCATACTATTTAGTTTTCTCGTAGATGGAATGTACAAATAATAAATCGGTTAATTACATATGGATTAAAGAACTAGTTGTTTGATAAAAGATAATGAATATTAGGGTTCTGAGTTACCCTCTTGTTTGTAAGGTTGAGTTCCTTGTGCATTGGAGCAATGAGTGCTCATTATGTATGAAGGATGGATTCCTTGTTTAAGGGACAGGAGCCCAGTTGATATGATGTTTTTTTCTTGTTGCTTGTGTGGTGATGTGATCCTGGATGGTTGTTGTGATATGTGGGGGAAGGGAGGCCCATTGGTCGTGGTAGCAGTTGACGCCTAGAGTGGAGAGATGCATTTATTTATGCATGTGGGTGTCGTGGAGGACACTAAAGATGATTAAATAGATTTGATGTGAAATATTGGATTCTTTCTGAATCTTGTTGGTTTTTTATCTACTTTACTTTCCCCACTGCTCAAGGTATCTAGTCTTGATACCCTCCTTCCAAAAAGATGTGAAGATATGTAGGGTATGCCACGTGATTTTTGTTTTTATCTTCTCTAGGGTGGATGAGTATTCTATCTTACTATAGGTGGAAAAGACTTGATGGGTAGTTCATCTACTCACCACGTTGAGCCCCTTGTTTGTGGTATCTTATAATGATTTTCTTGAATGCCTGGGAATATGAGAAAGTTATAATGTTGTTAATAAATGATTGATTAAATGATGTCGACCCATGGGGTTGGAGCTTTTTGGGATTGAATTCTGAGGTAATATTTCTGAGAAGATGTGGACTTTGTTTGGTTATTCCTAGAGGGTATGAAACTTTTGTGTGATGCTAATGAAATGTAATGTGGAATTAATAACGGTTAATTAATGGTTAAAGAATTAATTAACATAAATTTCAACTGATAAAAAGGATAAAGTAATATAATGTAGATCTTTAAAAAGATGTGTGCATATAGGATACATAGTCTTAGCAGTAGAATCCATGATTCCGAGAGACATTTACTATAGTTGAGTCTATAACAATGTTATGCCCATAGTGTGGTAGTGAAATATAGTATATTATGTACTTTTTTTTGTTTCTATACACTAATCCACCTTGTCAGTTAGGGAAACTGACACCTCGGGGATTTTGATCCCTGGGGGTGTTTTCCCTAACATTCAGGTAGGAGGATGGATGGCTAACTACCCCTTTGGCCCTGCTCTCTTCTCTTGGTAGTTAGTTGTTATGGTAGGCACCATGTTTAGTTTTTCCCCATATATGTGTTTATAGGGATGTAATGTATTTTAGATATTCACACACATATATTCTGGATATAGTTTACTCTGGACCACTATAGGTGTAACGTGTATAGGTTGTGATGGATTGAGGATCCTTACTTGGTGTATGGGATGTAATGACTTGAGGTATAATGCATGACGTCTGATACATGTTACGTGAGTTGGGGTGGCTCCTAGAAACTACCTGATTACTTTGGTTATGTCGACGTAGAGGTTGTGTTGCATGAGTTTCATGTTGTGGTGCTTTTCCCAGGTGTATGTGGGAAATCCTTTTTGGAGAGAGATACCTAAGATGTGCGACATTAGGGAAAAGCAACAAACTAGGGGGAAGTGGTAGTGGGGTTCCCTTGATATTAGTTATTATATTATATAATCTTGTACGCGATACTTGGTGAGATTATCTATGGTGAGGCTAGGAACTTAGTATACCAATTTAGGTTACGAGTTAGTTTAACTTTTTGTTCACTGTGTTTTAGCATGCTTTCTCTAGATTTTCCTGAGAGGCTATTAGGAGGATCTTATAGATTATACTATTATCCTCACCCTATATATATCTAAAAATTTTTAGGTCATTTGGAACAGGATGGAGATCAGGATGGTAACTTATAAATTGGGGTTACAGGAGTTGTTCGGGCTTTGTGGTTGCTGATTTTTTTTACTTTCTTTTGGTACTTACAGTTTTTCCTTTCAATTATAGTAGTTCTTTCATGAAATTAATTATGTGTACTTGGGTTGTCTTTTATATTGCAGTCTGAGTTGGAGTTGGTTTGTATCTATCTTATCTCTCTCTTTCGTATGTGTTCTCTTAGAGGGTAATTCCTCCCATTTTTGCGTTTACTATAACCTTGGTGCTAGTCTCCAACCCGGGGCCTACTGGTGGTGGGACTCAGGGGTCACTATCTCCCTTCTCACATTTATGGGCCATGAGGGGTACACCTTTTGGGTAAGGGGTCATGAAAAAGTGGTATTAGAGGTCTAGTTGAGAGATAGGATGAAGTTTGGTGTTTGGCGCAGGTGAGATTACATGGGTTGGTAGGAAAATATTGTCATAAAAGTTTAGCAAGTGATGTAAACAATGGAGACCAGCTGAGATATAAGAATTTAGGGCCCCCTGTGATCTAATTCCCGTTCCTTTAGGTTTATAGTGGCTACTAAACAAGGTGATACTGGTTGCAGGGTAGAGTCCTAGGAAAGGATCTTGCATCATTCTTATTTGTTCCTATGTTTTAATGGCTAGACCTTGGGTTATATTAACCTAAAATGAATGAAAGAAAAAAATTAATTAATTAATGGTTATTCTTCCATATTCCAAGTTTAGTAGCTTTAAATTTTTATTATTTTGTAGGTATGGCTCTGGGTCGATGTCCTCATCAGGTTCATGCAGAAGCTATCTAGCAAGATGTGCTGACAGATCACCACAGGGTAGAGGCTGATGATGAAGAAAATTGGAGGAGGACACTCTGATAGTTTCAATTTCAGAGTCTTTAGATGTATGAGGGCTCTGTTTCAAATGTAGTCATGGAAGACTATTTGGATAAGGTTAAAATAGACTTTAATTTTTACTTTTCTCAGAAGGATAAATGGGTGTCTTTGGTTGTGAAGATGCAGTGTGGGGTAGTGAGGAAGTGGTGGTTCTTGTTCCTCAGGGATTGTGAGGAGTCAACGATCTTGTGGGAGGATTTTCGAGACTCATTCAGAGTCGATTTTCTTTTTTTGATGACAAAGTCGTCCAGTATCCAGGAGCTGCTTTCCCTTCAACATGGTAGCTCCAGTTTGAGAGAGTTTGGAATCCAATTTAGGAACCTTTTACGATATTCTTTGGACCTATTTCCAGATGTGGAGGCCAAGGTGAGGCATTTCAAGGAGTCTTTATGTCCATAGATCTAGCGCCAGGTCACCCCATTTATGATGAAGACATATCTTTAGGTGCGGGAGAGGGTAGATGTCATCGAGAGGATTTTATCCAAAAATATATCTTTAGGAGAAGGGAGTTTTTAGTATTCCTCATGAAGTTGAGCTGTCATTTGGGGTTTTCTATTTTCTGGGTAGAAGAGTTTCCATTCAGCTGGGGGTAGATGTTATCCCTCAGCATATCATTTCTCAAGGGGCAGCAGCTCTCAGGCATATTCCAAGGGATCATGTGATTTTTTTTATTTTGGAGGCTGAGGTCATTAGTATGGAGAGTTCTTAAACTTTTAGATCGACCAGCGTGCACCAGATGTTCTACTCCAGGTTCCTCCATTGAAGCAGTTCTAGCCGAGGCAGCAGTAGCAGGTTGCACCAGATATGGATTAGTAGAGAGAATATGGGGTAGGAAGAGGGCATCCACGGGATGCTCCTCATCCACAAAGAGTAGATCATAGTCGTGGTGGTGGTCTTCATTAGGGCCAGAGAGGATGTGGAGCAGGTCATGGTTAGATTCATTCTTTAGCGTTGCTAGCACCAAGCGAGCTAGACGTCATTCTAGGTATCATTTTCTTGTTTTCTACTTGTTTGCATGCCTTTTTTGATTCAGTAGCGACACACTCCTTTATATAAACATCCCTTTTCAATTATTTGGGACTTGAGGTGGAGAGTCTTCCAGTGCCTTTGGCATTGACTACGCCAGTTGGAGTTCAACCTGAGTTGTTTGAGGTATGTAGATATTGTAAGCTAGTTCTGGGGTAGCACCGCTCTTGGGGAGATTTCCTATGTTTACAGATACAACCATATGATGTCATCCTCAGCATGGATTGGTTTTATTTAGTGCAGGATATCGTGGATTGATTCCATAGGTAGGCGGTGTTCTTTGATGTTGATGGAGATCTAGTAGTGTTTGATGGCGAGAGAGACCCTTGGATGGGTTAGAGACATGTTCCATCCTTGTCAGCCTTGATGATTGAGCTAAGGTTGAGTTCTTCAGAGGTTTGGCAGTTTGTGTTTCCTAGGTTCGTAGAATAGTACCCTGATGTCTTTCCAGAATAGGTTGTAACATTACCCCTTCAACGAGAGACCGATTCTGGGATCAAACTACAACTGAGATCATATCCTATATGTATTTCTCCATATAGGATGACCCCTTATAAGTTATGGGAGTTGCGTATATATCTCTATGGTCTATTATAATGTGGTTTTTTATGCCAAGTGTGTCACCATGGGGCACACCTTTTTTGTTCGTGAAGAATGCTGATGGAAGTTTTCAGTTGTGTATCAATTATCATCACATAAACAATGTGATAGTGAAGAATAGATATCCTATTCTGTGGATTAATGATTTATTCGATCAACTAAAGGGTGAAAGTTGGTTCTCAAAGATCAACATGTGGTCAAGATATCATCAGATTTGTGTCAAGGATGACGATATCCTGAAAACTTATTTCTATTGTCGTCATGGTCATTACGAGTTCATTGTAATTCCGTTTGGTCTGACTAATGCTCCAGTCATGTTCATGGGATTAAAGAACGCCATGTTCGGTGAGTTCTTAGATAAGTTCATGGTGGTTTTCATGGATGATATCCTTGTGTACTCTATGTCTAAGGAGGAGCATGCAGAGCATCTGTATGCCATTTTGGGAGTTCTTCATCAATAATAGTTGTTTGGGAAGTTGTCTAAGTGTGATTTTTTGGGCTTAAGAAGTCAGTTTCTTAGGGAATGTTCTATCCCAGAAAGGTTTATTTTTGGATCCATTAGAGATAGAAGAATTTTTGTCTTGGGTATCCCCCAAGACATTGGCATAAGTGATAAATTTCCTTGGTCTTGCAGGCTATTACAAGAGGTTTGTAGCAAATTTCTATCAGGTTGAGACTCTTCTGACAGCGTTGACCAAGATGGATCTGGCATTCGTGTGGACTGATTAGTGTTATAAAGCATTCGAGTATCTAATGGAGAAGTTGGTAAGTGCTCTTGTTCTTTGTCTTCCAGACGAGGGAGTTCAGTTTGATGTTTTCTGCAATGCTTCACATCTGGGGTTAAGTTATGTTCTGATCTAGTAGATTTCAGTCAATTCTTATGGTTCTCAGCCATTGTGTCCCCATGAAAGTAACTATTCCACCCATGATCTTATGTTGATGGTCATGGTGTTTTATTTGAAGTTGTAGAGACATTACCTCATTGGTGAGCACTTTGTGGTTTTCACTGATCATAAGAGCCTAAGGTATGTTTTCTCCCAGCATGACTTGAACTTTCTACAGTGTAACGCCCCGACCCGAGTTACCCAGAGTTGGTGCATTATTACCTAACATTGGCATGATCACAAGAATGATCAAATCTCGAAATACCGATTGGTTTAGTAGCCTTGGAAACACTAGATATATTCATTAGTCTTACATTACATCATAAAAATGAAAACTACAACAACATCTTTTCTTCATAGTCCACACTCTTATCCCACATACTATCCCTGTAGGTCATTCATAAATTACTTCTTCACATCCTGGGAAAAATAAAACATTGAAATGGGTGAGCTCAGATGCTCAGTAAGGATAACAATATAGCGGAAACTTTCATAAATAAGAATAAACATTTAAGGCAATGTATAACTAAAACAAAAGCCTTTTAAACTTGAACTTCAACATAGTATGGAAAAAATAAAATTAAATAATGTCATTTACTTATTCACATGGATATTCTACTAATCGAATAATCACATGTAATATTAATAACCACTTTCATAATGATGGAATTCATAATTCCAGACTATCATAACCACATAGCGAAGGCCTCGTGCCAAGGCTACAAATAAGATTTTGCCAAGGTCTTGTGCCAAGACACTAGTTTGTCTAATGAGACCTATCGATGCAATTTTTTTTAGAAGATACTTACGTTTAAAATTGCTCAAATATACTACAGTGATTTTCTAAAAATATTATGCAAGATTATAAAAACAAAATAACTAATTCTGAGACTGCTCGACTAATTACAATCCATGATGGGTCAACGCCCAATCCCTTCCTGTCTACCACACTCGAGAGTCGGGTTTTCTGAAAACATTTTTAATCTTGCGTTAAATATGTATACATTGGCACTGGATTTTCATATATTTGAGAGAAATATCTCTCTCTTTTTTTGAAATCATTTAAAAATCACATAATTATAAAAGAAAACCTTTATTTTGAAAATATCCTTATAAGCATGTAAGGGAAACTTCAAAGGTGTAATAATGGCGGAGAATAACCGCACTTGCCGTATAAGTTAAAAAAGAACATTCTTACCATAGTTTTGTCGAAACGGTTAAAAAGCACCTTTTTTGGAAAACAACGGAAAGATTCCTTTATAAACCTCTTATAAAAAGTCAAAAAAGGGTATAAATGACTTTAACCCATATTCTAGTAAATATTAATAATCTTTTGAAATACATTTTTAAGAAACATGGATGTGGATGATAAAGAGATCCCAGTAGATTATTACGTATAAACAACCTCGGATAATGAAGAGATTGCGAAATAAACCCTTATCAATTTGGTAACTTATGAAACATACACCCCATAAAAGAGTTATCATACAATAAATATGTAAATACACATAAATTAAAGTGTATTACACAAATAATACAATTATAGTCAGTACATACACCACACAAATGGTAATAGTGGCAATATGGCATGAATCTCACGGGAATAAGGAGTGAGATGAAAACCCATTACCTTGTACTTTTAATTTGTTGGGGTAGGTTAAACTCCTGTATAATGGTTAAATAATTTTTATTAAATTATACAATAATCATATACATTAATATTATATCATATATGATCTTTTAACATTGATTTGTTAATAATATCTTAGTATTATCGTTGTTTTGGGTGTTAACTTACTCGTTTTCTTTTATATGTTTTGTTATGTAAGACATGTTTGTCATGGATAGGTTGTATCTTATTCATATCCAAAATGATATCAAGTCCTTAGATACTATTATTAATCATCAAATGAGAATTATACTTGAATGGATACGATGGAGAATGAATCTCATCGCGTTCGTGGAGACAGTAGTCCATACGTACGCACGAGCGACAATATCATTATTTTGATATTAAAATAATATATAATTGGATGGTATATCATATATAAAGAATCATTATCATGTTAAATTTATTATTTACATGAATTACACATCATTATTATACCCATACAAATAATAATTTATTGAATAACAATTACACCACGACGTGGAGACGATAAGCCGTACGTACGCACGTATGGTGATATGTTATTCAAAGGATGGATAGAATACTGAATATGATTGTACCATATTTATAATAAAATCATAGTATATATAAGATACTGGAGTTATTATTTTAGAATTTTAATAACAAAGAAAGAAGAAGTGGAAGAAGAAAGGAACTTGAAAAAGGGTGGTGAAATCATTACCTCTTCTTTGGGTTCTTCTTTTTGATTTGATCAAAAGGGCTCCTTAAGTTGGATTTCTGACTAAAGGAAGGACTCTAGGATGATTTTAGGGATGTTGAGAGAGTATTTGGGTAGAGGTTTGCCGAACCAAAAGGCTTTGAAGGTGTGAGTTAATGAGAAGGGTGAGTGCCCTTTTATAAGAGGGGTGAGGGGCACCTTTGGAAAATCTAGAAATATTATTTTATAATAAATTAATATTCGGTTTCTAATGGCTCCAAAGTGGATTATTTAAATTTTGAGGTGGGTATAGGTCTAAAACCACTCAAAAAATATAATTTATACAGGTTTGGGTCATTATACTAACCTTATCTTTAAGTATTAACTCTTAGTTAATTAGTTTCACTTTCACAATGTCTCTTTGTATTTTTATATTATATGGTTAATAAACTTACTATAAACATTCAAGAGACCCCCAAGTGGTCCATTAATGATAAAAATATCATTATATAAGTCTCTTTGCCGAACCTTAGATTTTTAGGAATTTAATATCAATTAATAATATAATATTTTTTTTAAAAACTCTTTTATGTCAATTTTGACACTATTCAATAATTGCTTTTTTTTTAAAAATCATAACAGAATTATTAATTCTAAAAAAGTTAATTAAATCAATACTAACATGTCATATTAACCTAAAAAATTAGTGTAATCCATAAAAAGTCTCAAATTATATTTATTTGGGTATCTAAAATATCAATCATTTTAATTTTTCACTATTATTGTAATTACTGCATCACAATTGTGTCATAAATAAATTAAATTATTTAATGTATAAAAATTATAAATAAAATACCATTATGTTGGAAATATTTTTAGCTTTCTAATTAATATTTATAGTCTAAAATCCAACATATATAACCCTATTTAAAAATTGGTTTTCTAAAAGATATATGCTTGTGTCATTTTTGTATTCATTTTAACTTAATTAAAATAAAGTGTCCCTATCACTTACAAGTGGCACCATGGGGTCCCAAAATAGACCCAAAGATGCCCATGGTTGGACATGTATCAATCAATAAGGTTAGGACACGTTTTAGTGTAATTTGTTATTATTATAATATTATTTTTTAACCCTTATTTACCGGATTTACCCTTTAACCATGGTAAATAAAATATTTACCGAAGTAATTATTCAAAATGTCTAAAAATAAAAGTTACCCATTTACACAATTTTAACATCCTGATTCCAAATATGGAATCCATTTTTCCAAATTCAAAACACAGAAGTGGCATAAATTAATTTAAAATTAATTCCCGTTGTCAAAACAAAAAGCGTGTTTTTAAGATATAATAACTATCAAATGATTGATACTTGTTTATGTTCGGTTTAATTGTGAAATTATGTCAAATGACCAAAATTGTATTAAATGGTAAAAATATATTATAAATATACTTTTAAAACACTCAAATTCATAATTTATCACTATTAATTATTTTGATTAAAAAAAATTGTTTTTAATTAAAATTTAGTAATTTTCACTATTCATCAAAATATTAAAGTTATCCAAAAAGTACCAAAATTTCACCTTAGGATAAATTTGATACTCCGAATCCAAAAATGAAGTCCATTTTGAGAAATAAAATTTATAAAATTTTAAAAAGTAGGTATTACTATTCATAACGGCTAGTTTGATCGGTTGTGATGTGTGTTAGAACTCGATGTTGCGTACAACACACGCTATTGAATTATTCAAAGAGAAGTGTACCGTAGAAGTTTGGGGTGTTACATTATCCCCTCCTTCAAATAATTTCATCCTAGAAATTTCTAGAATACTACCGCATGAAAAGACTCGGGTGGTTCTTCTTCATAAGTTCCTCGGGTTCCCACATTGCCTCTTCCATCTTATGGTTTCTCCACAAAACTTTTACCTGACGCGTCATCCGGTTTCTCAGTACTTGTTCTCTCGTATCAAGAATCCCGAAGGGCTCTTCACAATAAGAAAGATTGGGTTCCAGTTCTAATTCCTCATAGGTGAGTACATGCGTTGGGTTAGGCATGTATTTCCTCAATAGAGATACGTGGAACACATCGTGAACTTTGGAGAGACTTGGCGGCATTGCCAATCGGTAAGCTACAGCCCCAATTCGGTATAGAATTTTGAAAGGTCCGATATACCTGGGACCTAATTTACCTTTCTTACCAAAATGTATGAATCCCTTCCATGGAGATACCTTCAGGAAAACATGATCACCGACTTGAAATTCCAAATCCTTCCTTCGATTATCGGCATACCTCTTCTGCCTACTTTGAGCTTCTTTGATGTGATTTTGGATTACCTTCACCTTTTCCATCATTTCCTCCACTAGTTATGGGCCTACAAGTTTTCTTTCACCAACGTCATCCCAACAGGTTGGTGTACGAAATCTCTTTCCGTATAACGCTTCATATGGTGCCATCTGAATACTCGAATAAAAGATATTGTTATAGGAAAATTCTACCAGAGGTAAATATTGATCCCACATACCCTGAAAGTCAAGTGAGCAGGATCTTAACATGTCTTCTAAGGTTTGAATAGTTCATTTTGATTGTCCATCCGTTTGGGGGTGGTAGGCAGTGCTCAAATGAAGTTCAGTATCCAGGGATTTCTGAAGAATTTTCCAGAATCTTGAAGTAAAACGGGGATCACGATCAGAAAAAATCAATAGGGGTACTCCATGAAGTCTCAAAACTTCATTAATATATAGTCTTGCTAGACGTTCCAGTGGTAGATCTTCTCTTATAGCAAGAAAATGTGCTGACTTGGTAAGACGATCAACAATAACCCATATTGCATCGTTCCTTCTAGGAGTATTTGGTAGCCCCATGACAAAGTCCATCGTAATATTGTCCCATTTCCACTCTGGTATGGGAAGAGGTTGCATGACTCCTCTAGGTTGTTGCCTTCCAGCTTTCACTTGTTGACAAACCATACATCTTGACACAAAATCAGCAATCTCCCTCTTCATGTTGTCCCACAAAAAATGTTCCTTCAAATATCTATACATTTTGGTGCTCCCAGGGAGTATAGAGAAATTGGAACTATGAGCATCATCCAACAATTCCCTTTTTAGATCAGGTATATCGGGAACACAAAGTCTCTTCCCAAATTTCAAAATTCCATCTTCATACACAAAGTCTCTCAATCTCCCATCATTCACAGCTTTAATCTTCTTTTTAAATTCTTCATCACCGGTCTGAGAACTCTTAATCCTTTCTAGTAAAGATGGTTTTGCAACCATTTGAAAAAGAATTGATGTTTCACCTTCCCTGGTTATTCCCATGTCCATCTTGACTAGATCCATAAAAATTGGACCCCTTTCTATTCTCATATTGTTCAAAATTCCATGATCTTTTCTGCTCATAGCATTTTCCACCTTTTTTGCCTTCCCCGGGTGGTAGTGTATCGTGCAATCATAATCCTTGAGTAATTTAAGCCATCTCCTTTTCCTCATGTTGAGTTCTTTTTGTGAGAAAATATACTTAAAACTCTTGTGATCAGTATAAATCTCACATTTTTCACCATAGAGGTAGTGCCTCTATATCTTCAAAGCAAAGATCACAGCTTCTAACTCGAGATAATGAGTAGGATAGTTTTGCTCATGAATTTTCAACTGTCGTGATGCATAGGCAATAACCCTATCATTCTGCACAAGGACACAACCAATTCCTTTCTTCGATGAACCACTATAAATAACTAACCCATCATTCCCCGATGGTAGAGTCAATATAGGAGCATTGAATAATCTTCTCTTCAGTTCTTCGAAACATTCTTCACACTCTTTTTTCCAAACAAATTTAACCCCTTTACGTGTGAGCTTCGTTAATGGGTTTGCCAATCGGGCAAAATTCTGGACGAAATGTCGATAATAACCTGGCAAACCAATAAAACTGCGTACCTCAGTTATACTCGTAGGTGCTGGCCATTCTTGGATTACCTTGGTCATAGAAGGATCAACAGAGATTCCATCTTTAGAGACAATATGGCCAAGAAAAGAAATCTCATAAAGCCAGAATTCGCACTTGCTAAACTTTCCATACAATTCATGTCTTCTCAGAGTCTTCAGGATAACGCGCAAGTGATTTTCATGATCTTCGTAGATTTTGGAGTATACCAAGATATCATCAATAAATACCACCACAAATTCATCGAGATATTCCTTGAAAACTCTATTCATCAGATCCATGAATACAGAGGGTGCATTAGTCAATCCAAAAGGCATTACTGTAAACTCGTAATGCCCGTACCTAGTTCGAAATGCTGTCTTGGGAATGTATTCCTTCTTCACACACAACTGATGGTATCCAGATCGAAGGTCAATCTTTGAAAATTATTGAGCTCCATGCAGTTGGTCAAATAAATCATCAATGCGAGGTAGGGGATACTTGTTCTTTATTGTTATGTCATTGATCTCCCTATAGTCGATACATAACCTCATAGATCCATCTTTCTTTTTAACAAAAAGAACAGGGGATCCCCATGGAGAAACACTAGGGCGAATAAGTCCCTTATTACTCAATTCCTCTAGTTGTTTCTTTAGTTCAACTAATTCTACAGTGGCCATTTTATAAGGGGTCTTCAATATAGGCCTTGATCCAGGAATTAAATCAATGGAAAACTCAACTTCTCATTCTGGAGGATGTCCAGGTAAATCTTACGGAAATACATCTACATATTCTTTCACAACAGGTACATCCTCCATTTGAACATTCCTTTCCTCACCCACAATAATTTCATTCTCTTCCTCCCCAATAATTGAATTTAGTTGAGCTACTGGGGGTGGATCTATATAAGAATTAGGTGGTGATGATTCTGCTCTAAAGATAAGGTGTTCCTTATCACCATTATCAAAAATCGTAACCTCCTTCTTCTTACAATAAATCTTCGCATCATAGTTCGAAAGACAATACATACCGAGGATTATATCAAACTCAATCATAGGTATGACGATCAGATCAGCAGATAAAGAACATTTATGTGCTCTAATGGGGACTGATTCACAAAACTTTATTGCAATGATACTTCCCTTAAGAGTTTTAACTGAAAACTCCCTTGTTAAATCAAATTGGAAATATCTAATTTTCTTAGAAAACTGGGAAGATATGAAATAATGCGATGATCCAAAATCAAATAATGCATTTGCTAAACTTGAGGAAACCATTAAATTACCTGCCACCACGTCTTTCGGAGCTTCTACCTCAGCAATAGTGATAGCAAAATATTGGCCTTGATCCCTTGGCCTTTTCTGAGGTAATTTCCCCTGATGCTTAGGAAATTCATTTGCATAATTTCCCATCTCCCTGCAATTGTATCATTGAACATTGGTATCTTCCTTCTTCCCTTTGCATTCACGAGCTTGGTGGCCTTTTTCACTACACTTGTAACAGACACCCATTCCCTTCAAGCAAGTACCGAGGTGTTTCTTCCCACATTTACCACAGGATGGATATTCAACCTTTCCCTTCTTCCCCTTATTTCCATTCCCAGATTGATCAGTAGATCTCTTCTTCTCTTGCTTTGCTTTAAAGTCATAAGACTTAGAGAATTACTTTTCTATCTTGATAGCACATGAGACAATGTCTTCGTACGACGAGAAGGATTGTGAGACTAATGATTGATGGAGAAATGGTTCTAACCCATCAAAGAAATGATCAATCTTACTTCTTGGGTTACGTATATAATTTCCAACATACCTTGATAACCTTGTAAAGTTAGCCTCATACTTTGCGACATTCTCATCCTCCTTTTGTCTCAGACTCAGAAATTGCCTTTCCATATCTGCTCTATGGTCACGAGGAAAGTATTTTTCTAAAAATAGATCTTTGAACTCCCTCAATTCCATATTTGATACTTCATCATCTTCCTTCATGTTTTGAATCAATGACCACCATTGATCAGCATCTACAGTGTGGCGGTAAACTGCCATGATAACTTTTTCCCTTTCACTACTCCCCAAAGCCTGAAATATTTTCTCTAGGGAATTTATCCATTGCTCAGCTACTAAGGGATTTTTACTCCCATTGAACATTGGTGGTTGTTGCCTCATGAATCGATCTAACATTGATCCTCCACGCTGTGGATCAGGGTGCTCCATACGGGTAAGGTTATTATTCATAACCTGAGTGAGTTGTCCCAGTATGGTGATTAGCTAATCGGCACTAGTTGCATCACTAGATCCACTATAATTATCTTGAGCAGGAGGAAAATCCCTACATGGAGTGTGTGCATTGATACAGTTTCCATTTCTTCCACTAGGTGCCATTTCTAAACAATGACATAAACTAGATCAGTTTATAAATCAAAATACACAATTCCATACTTATAAAACACTTAACATAAATTGAACTATTTATGGATATAATCCATAATAATAAAAATGTTTTCTTTGAGGAAGTATATAATCATAAACCCTTCATAATGATTTGTAAAGAAAATGAGAGTTATCCTAAGCATATCCCTTGGGAGTGTCGTAACCAAGAGTGCAGCAAGGCCCGTTGTCGTGCACCAGTTCCCATTTGAGTCTAGCTCAAAGCGGTGTTCTCGGGTTTTACCCCTAGGTACATCTGTGCCAGAGCCGCCTCTACCTGCTCGTATCCAAACAGGGATGTATTGCTCGGAAAACTCACAAAATATCTACAATACCAAAATTCTAGGAAGTTATTCTATACTAATCCTCAAAGTCCATCTAAGGTCTATGTGCTCTAATCAGAGTTTATCTAAATCTATCTTCCAAGGTTTGTACTAAACTTCCTCTGATACCAACTGTAATGCCGCGACCCCAGTTACCCAGAGTCGGTGCATTATTACATAACATTGGAATGATCACAAGAATGATCAAATCTCGAAATACCGATTGGTTTAGTAGCCTTGGAAACACTAGATATATTCATTAGTCTTACATTACATCATAAAAATGAAAACTACAACAACATATTTTCTTCATAGTCCACACTCTTATCCCACATACTATCCCTGCAGGTCATTCATAAATTACTTCTTCACATCCTGGGAAAAATAAAACATTGAAAGGGGTGAGCTCAGATGCTCAGTAAGGATAACAATATAGCAGAAACTTTCATAAATAAGCATAAACATTTAAGGCAATGTATAACTAAAACAAAAGCCTTTTAAACTTTAACTTCAACATAGTATGGAAAAAATAAAATGAAATAATTCCATTTACTTATTCACATGGATGTTCTACTAATTGAATAATCACATGCAATATTAATAAACACTTTCATAATGATGGAATGCATAATGCCAGACTATCATAACCACATAGCCAAGGCCTCGTGCCAAGACTACAAATAAGATTTTTCCAAGGCCTTGTGCCAAGACACTAGTTTGTCTCATGAGACCTACCGATGCAATTTTTTTAGAAGATACTTACGTTTAAAATTGCTCAAATATACTGCAGTGATTTTCTGAAAATATTATACAAGCTTCTGAAAACAAAATAACTAATTCTGAGACTGCTCGACTAATTACAGGACATGATGAGTCCATGCCCAATCCCTTCCTGTCTACCACACTCAAGAGTCGGGTTTTCTGAAAACATTTTTAATCTTGCGTTAAATACGTATACATTTGCACTGGATTTTCATATATTTGAGAGAAATATCTCTCTTTTTTTTTGAAATCATTTAAAAATCACATAATTATAAAAGAAAACCTTTATTTTGAAAATATCATTATAAGCATGTAAGGGAAACTTCAAAGGTGTAATAATGGCAGAGAATAACCGCACATGCCATATAAGTTAAAAAAACATTCTTACCATAGTTTTGTCGAAAAGGTTAAAAGGCACCTTGTTTGGAAAATGACGGAAAGATTCCTTTATAAATCTCTTATAAAAATTCAAAAAAGGGTATAAATGACTTTAACCCATATTCTAGTAAATATTAATAATGTTTTGAAATACATTTTTAAGAAACATGGATGTGGATGATAAAGAGATCCCAGTAGATTATTACGTATAAACAACCTCAGATAATGAAGAGATTGCGAAATAAACCCTTACCAATTTGGTAACTTACGAAACATACACCCCATGAAAGAGGTATCATACAATGAATATGTAAATACACATAAATTAAAGTGTATTACACAAATAATACAATTATAGTCCGTATGTACGCACGAGCGACAATATCATTCTTTTGATATTAAAATAATATAAAATTGGATGGTATATCATATATAAAGAATCATTATCATGTTACATTTATTATTTACATGAATTACACATCATTATTATACACATCCAAATAATAATTTATTGAATACCAATTACACCACGACGTGGAGACGGTAAGTCGTTCGTACGCACGTATGGTGATATGTTATTCAAAGGATGGATAGAATACTGAATATGATTGTACCATATTTATAATAACATCATAGTATATATAAGATACTGGATTTATTATTTTAGAATGGTAATAACAAATAAATAAGAAGTGGAAGAAGAAAGGAACTTGAAAAAGGGTGGTGAAATCATTACCTCTTCTTTGGGTTCTTCCTTTTGATTTGATCAAAAGGGATCCTTAAGTTGGCTTTATGAATAAATGAATGCCTCTAGGATGATGTGAGGGAAGTTTAGAGAGTATTTGGGCAGATTTTTTCCGAACCAAAAGGCTTTGAAGGTGTGAGTTAATGATAAGGGAGAGTGCCCTTTTATAAGAGGGGTGAGGGGCACCTTTGGAAAAGCTAGAAATATTATTTTATAATAAATTCATATTCGGTTTCTAATGGCTCCAAAGTATATTATTTAAATTTTAAGGTGGAGATAGGTCGAAAAACACTCAACCAATAGAATTTAGACAGGTTTGGGTCATTATACTAACCTTATCTTTAAGTATTAACTCTTAGTTAATTAGTTTCACTTTCACAATGTCTCTTTTTATTTTTATATTATATGGTTAATAAACTTACTATAAACATCCAAGCGACCTCCAAGTGGTCCATTAATGATACACCTATCATTATATAAGTCTATTGGCCGAACCTTATATTTTTAGGAATTTAATATCAATTAATAATATAATATTTGTTTTAAAAACTCTTTTATGTCAATAATGACACTATTCAATAATTGATTTTTGTAAAAATCATAAAAGAATGATTAATTCGAAAAAAGTTAATTAAATAAATCCGAACATGTCATATTAACCTAAAAAATTAGTGTAATTCATAAAAAGTCTCAAATTATATTTATTTGGGTATCTACAATATCAATCATTTTAATTTTTCACTATTATTGTAATTACTGCATCACCATTATGTAATAAATAAATTAAATTATTTAATGTCTAAAAATTATAAATAAAATACCATTATGTAGAAAATATTTTTTTCTTTATAATTAATATTTAGATTCAAAAATCCAACATATATAACCCTATGTAAAAATTGTTTTTCTAAAAGATATATGCTTGTGTCATTTTTGTATTCATTTTAACTTAATTAAAATAAAGTGTCCCTATCACTTACAAGTGGCACCATGGGGTCCAAAAATCGACCCAAATATGCACATGGTCGGAAATGTATCAACCAATAAGGTTAGGACACGTTTTAGGGTAATTTGTTATTATTATAATATTATTTTTTAACCCTTATTTACCGGATTTACCCATTAACCATGGTAAATAAAATATTTACCGAAGTAATTATTCAAAATGTCTAAAAATAAAATTTACCAATTTAGACAATTTGAACATCCTGATTCCAAATATGGAATCCATTTTTCCAAATTCAAAACACAGAAGTGACAGAAATTAATTTAAAATTAATTCCCGCTGTCAAAATAAAAGTGTGTTTTTAAGATATAATAACTATCAAAATATTGATACTTATTTATGTTCGGTTTAATTGTGAAATTATGTCCAATGAACAAAATTGTATTAAATGGTGAAAATATATTATAAATATACTTTAAAACCACTCAAATTCATAATTTATCACTATTAATTATTTTGATTAAAAAAAATTGTTTTTGATTAAAATTTAGTAATTTTCACTATTCATCAAAATATTAAAGTTATCTAAAAAGTACCAAAATTTCACCTTAGGCTAAATTAAATACTCCGAATCCAAAAATGAAGTCCATTTTGAGAGATAAAATTTATAAAATTTCAAAAAGTATGTATTACTATTCATAACGGCTAGTTTGATCGGTTGTGGTGTGTGTTAGAACTCGATGTTGCGTACAACACACGCTATTGCATTATTCAAAGAGAAGCGTACCATAGAAGCTTGGGGTTTTACATACAGTGTCAGTATATGGAGTTCTTACAGGAATACGATTTCTAAATATTGTATACACCTGAGAAGGATAATGTTGTAGCTGATGAACTAAGCAGAAAGTCATGTAGTGATATAGTATGTGAATCTGATGACTCTTGGAGAGTGATGGAAGAACTTTTAGCATTAAATATCTATATGGGAGAATTTGGGGGGGAAAGGTTGTATTTTTCAGATGAAAGTGCATTTATATCTGGTGTAGCAGGTGGAAGAGTCCCAGTTGGTGGATTTAGAGGTGGATGTCTGGAGAAACTGAGTTGTTTTTGGAGAGTCCCCTGATTGTTGGTTTGAGGATGAACAACACTGGGTGTTGTATCAAGGAAGGATATTAATTCCTTTGGTGATGCATGATATTGTTTTTAGAGATTTTCATAGTTTTTCCTTTAGTGGTGAATCCTAGCTTGAAAGAGATGTATTTATCCTTGGGGAGTTAGTTTTAGTGGCCTGGAATGAAGTGTGTAATTGTGTAGTTTGTGTCACGATGTTTGGTCTTCCAGAGCATGAAGGTCGAGCACTGTTTTCCCTGTATTTTTCTTCAGTTGTTAGATATTCCTCAAAGGAAGTGGGAAGACATCTCGATGGACTTTGTTATAGTTTTACCTTTAGCTTAGGATGTCCATGTCGGTATATGGGAGGTAGTTGATCATTTAATGAAATCATCCCACTTCTTAGTGATCAAGGAGTCAAGCTCGATGGATGTTTTGTCAAGGTAGTCTCTGGAGGAGGTCTTGAGACTTCATGGAGTCCTGAGGATGATCATTTTCGATTGAGATCCATATTTTCCCTTTGGGGTATTGAGATGTCTCCAACATGCTTTCAGTTCTTAGTTATTCCTTATCACTGCTTTTCATCCGCAGACAAATGGTCAGACAAAACGGACCATCCAAACTCTTGAAGACATGTTGCGCTCTTTTTCCTGAATTTTGGAGGTTCATGGATGAGGAAATTACCCTTGGTGGAGTTCACTTACAACAATATTTTCCACTCCATGATCGGTATGGTGTAATTTGAATCCTTTTATGGACGACCTTTCCGATATCTGTTGTGCTAGAATGGGGTCCAAGTGTCAGTAATTCTCAGGACAGAACTAATACAGAACATGATAGAGATCATTCAGGTGATTCGCGAGAGGATGAAGGTAGTGCAGGATCATCAGAAATCATATGTCGATCAAAGGAGGATACCTTTGGAGTTTGATGTTGGGGATCACATTTTTTTAAAGTGACTTCCCGTCATTGGTAGTGAAGGTTTGGTCATGCATGTAAGCTTTATCCCGAGTTTGTTGCGCCTTTTGAGGTGGTGTATCATGTTTGATCAGTGGAGTATCGAGTAGCACTTACCCCACAGATGAGTCGGATACATGATGTTATTCATGTGTTGCATATCTATCGTTATCTTTAGGAAGACACTTACAACATCGATTAGGGAGAGATCGACGTTGACGATGATGAGACCTTCGAGGAGCGGCCTGTAGAGATCCAAGACTGCAAGGAGAATGTGGTGCATGGGCATGCTATCCCCTTAGTCCATTTCTTGTGGTGACACAGTGGTGTAGAGGAGATTACATGGGAACGTGGGTTGCATATGTGTGCTCATTACCCAAAGTTGTTTAATGTTTAGTTTTTTATGAAGTTTGGTTCATGGTTGTAGAAATTTCTTGGTTATGAGATGTCTTTCTCTTGTTTCTTATGGCTTGCTCTATTTTGAGAGGTATCTCCAACATGATAGTGTTAAGGAGATGGTTGTGGTTTTCTTGTGGTTTAAAGTGTTACTTTGGAAGTTGTTGAGCTCCATTGGTGGTGATAACCTTAATAGATATCTCGATGGGTGGTTGTTTGGACACCGTTTTTGTTTCCTTTTAGGTTGGCTTTGAATTCTCTAGGACAAGAATGTTTGACAGGTATCTGATGTAATGGACCGGACCTCTCTCATCCATTCCTTTTCTGAAATCTGGTGTTTGGGGTATTCTGGGAGGTCAATGTGACTTATCCCCAACACATTTCCAAATTTCAAGTTCTATGAATAGTTTGTCTAGTTTTGTGAATAGTATTGTCGGTGTCGGTGAGTCATTTGTACTATCGGCGTTGGTGATTAATTTGTACTATCATCATTGGTGAGCCATTATTATTGTCAGTTTCACTGATTCATCTGTACTATCAATATCAATGAGTCATTTGTATTGTCGGCGTCGATGATTCATTTGTAGTGTTGGTGTCGGTGAGTCATTTGTACTATCGACATCGGTGAGTCATTTATACTATTGGCCTCAGTGAGTAATGTTTATTGTTAGCTTCAGTGAGTCATTTGTACTATCAGTGTCGGTGATTAATTTGTACAGTCAGCATCGGTGAGTAATTTGTACTGTCGGCGTCATTGTGCAATTTGTATTTTTAGCGTTGGTGATTCATTTGTATTGTCAATGTCAGTGATTCATTTGTACTTTTAGAGAAAGTGATTAATTTGTACTTTCAGCATCGATGAGTCATTTATACTATCGAAATAAATGATTCATTTGTACTATCGACATTAGTGAGTAATTTGTAATTTCATTATCCATGAGTCATTTGTATTGTCGGCCTCGGTGATTCATGTATACTGTGTGTGTCGGTGAGTCATTTATACTGTCGGAATCGATGAGTCATTTGTACTCTTGTTTTAGGTAATTAATTTGTATTGTCGATTTCGGTGAGTCATTTTTACTATTGGCGTCAGTGAGTCATTTGTAATGTCCGCATTGGTGAGCCATTTTTGAACAATTTTTTCAAAACTGTTTCAATTTCATTGTCAAATTTCTAGATTTTTCCAAATTTCCCAGTTTTTCCCGTTTAAAAACATTATTTGATGTAAAATTATTTAAATTACATATTTAAGTGGGGTTGAATCTGTTTCATGATTGGTTAATCATATCTTTGATTTTTATAAAAATCTAGAGGCTGTTAATTTTTCAAACCGCATAGTTTAATGTGATCTGCTTTTAATGGAAAATTCAGTGTATCTTAAACCGCTACTCTATTAAATCTTCTAAAGGGATGAGATATATTCCGCACTATTTCTTCCTTATTGTTCTATGTTGAGATAAACTCATACCTTTCCTTCTTCCCATAGGAGTCGTGCGATCAAAATTTCCTCCTTGGATTAGACCCCCTTAAATTTATTCCTACTACAAGTGCACCCCCTATTTTGGTGAAACCAAGCTATGTCGATCAATCATCAATATAAGGTATGATCTACCATAGTTATTCTCAGTTTATCTTCTTCTGTTTCCCCTTTCCCTATTATGTCATGTGATCTCCAAATTTCTAATGGGGTTTTCTTGGGTGTCAGTTAGTGCGGTCGTGCCGCGGTGTCGGGTGGATACAGTTATTGTAGTTGGAGGCGATCATGATCCATTGCATGGATCATTGTCGTGTAAAGAATGTCAAGAGAATTTTGGGGTAGGGGATTTGTGGCTTCCCTATTATTTTTTGTGAAACTGTAGAGTTATCATGTTTTAGCCCACTAGATCACAATGGAATTGACATAATAAATATTTTAACCAGATTAATAAATTAGTATCGATTGAATGTTATTGAAACTTTTTTAGATAGTGTGATATCAATGCTTTCCTTGTTTCAAATGTCATTCTTTATGGAAATTGGTAAATAACGTAAACTGGGATTAATTTTAATTATTTTTGTTTCAAAGATAAAGAGGCATATAAATGAATCTGGTTGTTGTTACAGTAAGCATGTTTTATTGAACTAATTTATGAGCTAGAGGCGTGTTGATTATTGTTGATAATGGATTAAAAACATGAAAATTAAATGTTTAGTTAATTTTTGATATCTTACAGTTTAGGTTTCCCGTAGTTGGAGCCTACAAATAATAAATCTGTTAATTCCAAATGGACGAAAGAACTATCTGTTTGATAAAAGATAATTCCTAGAAGGTTTCTGAGTTACTCTCTTGATTGTAAGGCTGAGTGCCTTATGCTTTGGTGCCATGATTGCTCATTATGTATGAAGGATAGATTCCCTGTTTCAGGGCCTAGATCCCAGTTGATATGATGTTTGTTTCCTACTATTTTTTTGGTGATGTGAACTTGGATGGCTATTGTGATATGTGGGGGCAGGGTGGCCCATTGGTTGTGGTAGCAGTTGACTCCTAGAGTGGATAGATGCATCGGTTTATGGATGTTGGTATTGGGAAGGACACCAGAGATGATGAAGGAGGTTGGATATGAATGATTGGATGCTTACTAAATATTGTTGTTTGTTTATCTACTTTAATTTTCCCACTGCTCAAGGAAACTGGTCTTACTACCATCCTTTCAAAAAGAGGCGAAGGCGCATGGGGTATGCCACGTACATTCTGTGTTTATCTGCTCAAAGGTGGATGGGTCTTCTCTCTTCATAAGGTTGCAAAGACTTGACAAGTATTTCATCTACTCATCGTGTTGATCCCCTTGTGTTTGGTAGCTTAGATATTTTTTTGAGAATGCCTGGGAATATGGGAAAGTAATAATTCTGTTAATAAATGATTGGATAAATGATTTTAACCCATGGGGTTGGAGCTTATTTGGAAGAAATGGTGAGGTAATATTTTTGAGAAGTTGTGGACTTGGTTTGGTTATTCCTAGAGGGAATGAAACTTTGTTGTGATGATAATGAAATGTAATGTGGAATTAATAATAGTTATTTAATGATTAAAGAATTAATTAAAAAAAGTGAAACTGATAAAAATGGATAAATTAATCTAATTTAGCTCTATAAATGGTTGTGTTCTTATAGGATTCATAGTCTTAGCAGTTTTAGACAGGATTCTGAGAGACATTATCTATCATTGAGTCTAAGACTAGGTTATTCCCATAGTGTGGTTGTGAGCTATAATATATTCTGTACTTTTTGTGTTTCTATATGCTACTCCACCCCATCAGTTAGGGAAACTAACACCCTGGGGATTCTAATCCCTAGGGGGGGGGGTGTTTTCCCGAACATTATAGTGGGAGGATGGAAGGATGACTACCCCCTTTGGCCCCACTCTCTTCTCTTGGTAGTTACTTGTGCTGGTAGGCACAGTGGTTAGTTTTTAACCATATATGTGTGTAGAGGTCTATAATTTCTTATGGATATTCACACACATATATTCTATATATAGTTTCCTATGGACTACTATAGGTATAATGTGTATATGTTCTGATGGATTTAGGATCCTTACTCGGTGTATGTGTTGTACTAGCTTGAGGTATAATTCCCGACGTATGATACATGTTATGTGAGTTATGGTGGCTCCCAGAAACTACCTGGTTACTTTGGTTATGTGGACGTAGTGGTTGTGTTGAATGAGGTTCATGTTTTGGTACTTCTCCCAGGTGTCTTCAGACAAGAATTTTTGGAGAGAGATGCTTATGGCATACGACGTTGGGGAAAACAAGGAAACCAACAGGGAAGTGGTAGTAGGGTACCCTTGATATTATTTATTATATTATATACTCTTATATGTGATACTTGGTGAGATTATCCATGGTGAGGATGGGAACTTAGTATATCTGTTTATGTTACAAGTTAGTTTCACTTATTTTTCACTCTGATTTAGAAAGATTTCTTTACTTTTGCACAAGAGGCTATGAGGAGGATCCTACTGAGTATACTATTATACTCACCCTACGTATATCTAAACTATTTTTCAGGTCACTTGGAGTTGGTTGGAGATCTGGTCAGTTAATACTAGATTGGGGTTACAGGAGCTGTTCAAGCTTCTTGGTTGCTGCTGTTTTTACTTTCTCTTGGTACTTGAAATTTTTCCTTTCAGTTGAAGTTGTTCTTGGATGAAATTACATATGTGTACTTGTGTTTTATTTTATATTACATTATGAGTTGGATTTGGTTGTTATCTATCTTATATCTCTCTTTTTCATGTGTTCTATTAGAGGGAAATTCCTCCCATTTGTCTGTTTACTATACCCATGGTGCTAGTTTCCAACCCAGGGCATATTGGAGTTGGGACTCGAGGGGTCACTATCTCCCTTCTCACATTTCCAAGTCAGGAGGGGTACACCTTGTGGGGAGGGGGTCATGACAGTTCAAATTTCATATGATATTGAATGGTTTGAACCTTCTCTATCATTTTTTGGACATGGTCAAGACCCATTATCTTACTCTCTCTAACTTCATCCTAACATGCTGGAATCCCACATCTTTTCCTCTATAGTGAATCATATGGTTTCATCTAAATTCTAGAATAGAAATTATTTTTATATGATACCTCTTATAGGGGGAGGTTTTGGTCTTAACATCCATTAAAATACATAAAAAATATATCAAAATATCCTCTTGATTTTGAACTGTCTTCTCATACTGAACATATATCTGAGGATGATATGCATGGATAAATCATAGATCTATCACCAATTATTTCTAAAGTATTCTCTATAACATCAAGTGAATCCTTAAATCCTGATCATATATAATTCATATTGGTACTCCATGTAGCCTCACCACTTCCCTTATATATATCTTATAAGTTGGTCAAAGAACAGACTTTTATAATGGAAATAAAATGTTATGAATTATTAAGGTTATCAACTAAAAGCTAAATTGAATTATAACAATTAGATGTTTTGGGAATTCCTATAATGAAGTTGGTGGTGATGTTTTCTTGGTTCCATATTGTTATGGGTAATGGTTACAACAAACCCTTATACATTTTTCGTTCAACCTTACCTTTCTAGCACACCAAGTATAGAGATATGTATTCTGCAATATCTCTCTTCATACTATCCCACCATATGTTTTGTTCTATATATCTATAATTTTTTTAATTATTAGATTTATAGATATGGATGATCTATTAACATTTTCAAAAATTTCCCTCTTCAATTCTGAATTTTATAGGACACATATCTAGGTTCCTAACCATATAACTCCATATTTATCAAAGTTAAATACTATAATATTCACTAAATTTGTATATAGATCTAAAACATCATTATTGGAATCTTTTATCTTCACATGAATGGAATGTTGCACAGTTAGTTTGTAAATATATGATTTATCTCCATCCATTATCACTTAAAGAACCATATTTTATAAATACATGAGTATTGGGTTTTTTCAATCCTAATCATGGATAGAGTAGCATGGTTTTTTCTCCTTAGAGTATTAGTGACCTTATTTTCCTTGCCCAGGTGATAATTTATTGATAATTCATAATATTTTACCAATTCCAAACATCTTATGTAGTGAATATTCAATTACTTCTATGTGAATATATATTTTTAGCTGTTGTGATCATTATATATATCAGATTTTTCTCTTTATATATAATTTCACAAATTCATTAATGTAAAGATCATTGATTCCGATTATAAATCACATTTCGGGTAAATTTTCATGTGATTTTTTAGTTGGCATGGATAATAAGACATTACTCAATCATTCTACATGATAACACAACCCAAAACCATTTTTAATGCATCATTGTACATTAAAAACACTTCTCTACTGTAGATAAATTTATGTATAAGAGGTGTGAACAACCTTATCTTTAGTTCCTTGAAACATTATTCACGTTACTCTATCCAAAGAAACCTTAATACCTTTCTTGTTTCCTTTTTTAGTGCATTTGATAGATCGGAAAAATTTCTCACAAATCATAAAAAATATCCTATTAACCAATGAAAAATATAGATCTCAATTATGGTGGTCAATCTAGTTTAGTTCATGATAAATTTAGACTTTCATTGATATACTAATATGCCCTTTATTGTGATTATATAACCCAAGAGTGAAACATATTGTTTTTGGAATTCACATTAGCTGAATTTTGAATATAACTAATCCATTATAAATATATTTTACTAAATTTTAAATTGATCCTCATACTACTCCTTTGTTTTAAAATATATAAGAATACACAAATACAAAACTAGGATTATCCAGTACTAGGTATTTAATAGTGCTAGATAAAAGTACTTTTAATGACTCCCTTTATCAGCGCTAAAAAAATTCTATTTAATGGGGTCTTGAACAACACTTTTATTAGTGAAGTTAAAGGGGGTCTTTAATAGCGCTAAAAAATCACTATTAAAGGGGTACATTTATCCATGCTTGTAAAAAAGCACTGATAAAGCCCCCCTCTTTATTAGTGATAGAAAAAAAATGTTGATAAAGGGTGGGAAATTATCAACACTTTTAAAAAAGTGATGATAAAGGTGTGGCCTTTATCAACACTAGAAAAAAAGTGATCATAAAGTCCACCATTTGTCGACTCCATTTTTAGCAATAATAAAAGGAATATTTCATAAAAAATATATTTCATTCAAAATAAAATATTTGTATTGATATAAATATAATATAAATTTTCTAAATATATTTTACATAAGGCTAAAAAAGTGATTTATATTTAATATATAATATATTTAATGAAAATGGCTAATAAAATAATTAAAAAAATTATATTAATTAATAATTTTCTAATTAATATCAAGTAATAATCATTTACTAATAGTTTGATGGAATAAAAATTAAATAAAATAATGAATAGTCTAAGATAAGTTAAAAAAAGACTTAAACTTTAAACAACCATAACTTTTTATTTGGGTGTTTGTTTGGGATATATGACATATCAAATCAAATTCTACGACGGGATCTACACACTTGTCACTCTTGGGGACCCTCAATTAGTTTTTTAAGTAAAAAAAAGGTCCATTAGGCCTCCAAAACTGATTTTTTGGGGTACCACAATATTTTAACATTCAATAGAATTTATGCCTCATTTAAGTGGGTATTTTTTCCCATTTTCAGTAAGTAAAGAATTTATTTTTAGATCTTACATTAATATTTATATTATGGTTTTGATATTTTATCATTTTTCACAATTTAGTTTTATTTATAATTAAATATATGCATATTTTCTTATATTTACTTATAATAAATAACTTGTATAACATATTTGAGCATATTTAAAAAAAATATATTTTTAAAATATAGAAAATAAATATTTATTATTAATTTTATTTAATGTAAAAATTATCCATTTCAGTTACCTTATAAAAATGAAATAATATGCATATATATACCTATAAAATTTATGTTCATATATAAATATTGGCGTGTCAATAATTACTAAATATATATGTATATGTATATTCTAATATATGTAAATAAATACATCTTTTAAAAATGTATTTAAAACAATATCTAAACATATTTTACATTATAAAATTATATAAATAATTTTTATATATACATATATGTTTATATTCATAAACAGATATATATTTATATTACATTCTATTATATATAAATAAATATAATATATAATATATTAAAATAAATATATGTATATATATCACACATTTACACACACACATATATTTTATAAATGTATTTAACAATAATTATATAAATATATAAATAAAATATGTATATATATATGTATATATATATAAATAAATAAAAATATCATTAAATAGACAAAAAAACAACATGGTTTTCTGTTAAAGGCATTTCATATTCAAATGATAGGTGTAGGGTTTGAATCCAGGCATGTGCCGAAGGTTGGAAATTTTTAGAGCATTGTTAAAGAGGGGTGGTGGGTTGAAAAGCATTGATAATGGAGGGGATCACTTTAATGGGGCCCTGGAAGTGATGATAATGGTTTCGGGCTCATAAAGGTCAAAAAAAATATTTTTACCCCCTCCAGTAGTGCTTTTTTAGCACTGTTAAAGTCCACCCTTTAACAACGCTTATGTAGACAACTCTTTATAAGCACTGTTAAAGGCCCTTTACTAGTGTTATTAAAACCCATTTTTGTAGTAGTGATATCATATATAAAGACTACCAATAATTTATCTAGGTAACCTTTAGAGACTCTATTTATAATATAAATGAATATATTAAGGGAATTGGAATGTCCAAATGGTATAACTATAATCCCATAGTGTCTAAACCTTTTCCAGAATGTTGTCTTTGGAACATCCTCCATTTTTACCCACAAATGATGATATCCAAATAAAATTTCAATCTTCAAGAATAATTGTGATCCTTTGATTTGATTTAATAGATCACTGATATGAGGTAGAGAATACTTTTTCTTGATCATGATTTTATTGGGATCATGATAATTAATAAAAAACACATTTATCTATCCTTATTTTATATAAATAGGACTGGTTCTCCCCATGGTGATGTACTAGGGAATATAAAACCATTTTCTAAATTATATTCTAATTTTTTAACTCCTCTACTTCAATGGGAGACATTATATATGAAATCTTTGAGATATGCATGGATCTAGGTATGAATTCGATTGAAAACCGAACTGCATGATTTGGAGTAATACTATGTAGTTAAACTATAAATACATCATTATATTCTCATAAAATATTAAAATCATCAATTTTGACTTCCTGCCTAATCATTTTTTCCAATAGTCCCACATTTTTTAGTATTATCACGCATATTATTGAATTTTATTCCACAGGGAGTTCATAATTATACTTACATTGATACATGTTAATATTATGATTTGGGATATGAAATGAGGCATCCTTATCATTATAGTTGATATGTGTTTTATGCAAGAAAAGAAAATATAAATCCAATATTATTTTAAATTCAACCAAAGGAAAAATATTTTGAATTTTAGGAAGTATAATCCCTCAAATATCAGTTGGAGAAGATTTATAAATCATAGATATGGTCATTGTTCCACCAAGGGTTTTCACTGATAGTTCAATATCTATCTCTTGGTGGTGGTTATTTCACATTCTTAGAAAACATGGTTTATATTAAATAATCAAATGAATAAGAATCAAATAAATAACTATAAGATCTAGAAAAAGAGACCAATTATACCTTGCATCACATCATTATCATGATCTACCTTAGTGATAGTGATCACAAATTACATTATTTATTACATCGGTTTCGGAGGTTGTTGGGGCCTATTTTATTTATTTTCCTTAGGGTAAGGGAATTTATTTTCATAATGTATGAATCCATTCACTTAAATTATTTTAGTTAGGGTGAATCGTTAGTTGGGACCTTCTTCTATTATGTTATATTAATAAACCTCTTATCCTTAGTTTAAAATTGGTAGACTTAGTGTCCTATTGTAACACAGTTAAGTTTTTTTCTTGATTCCTTGATTCAATTCCTCAGTTTCTTTCTCTAATTTTCAATGGATTTTGGAAATTAGGCTTTCTTACCACCATGTGTATTATTATTGGTGCTTTTATGATACTCTACTTTCTTTTTCTTTTATCTAAAATATTGATATGTTCTAGTTTCCATCTCTACCAAGAGAAAACATCAAACAATCTCTTCATAGCTAACTGAATTCTTTTATGGATAATACACTTTAAAGAGTAGTCTCTAATATAGTAAATGATCACTTTATTTTTCACTCGGTATTAGAGATAAAACCACAGGAATACCTCAGAAGACTTGTGATTTTTTTTATATGATCCAAAAGATTCATCTAATTTTTGTTTCAATTAAAATAATTTGAACTCTATTTTTGTGTGAAGAGTCCATGGAAAATACTTCATGAAAAATAAATTTTTGAACACTTCATTATCCTTAGGGTCAATATCCTTCATTTTTGTGGTACACCATGAAGTCTTACAAATTCATAAATATATTGTCTTGTTAAATGTTCATATGGTAAATCTTCTCTTATAGCAAGAAAATGTGTTGAATTGGTAAGACGATCAATAATAACCCATATTGCATCATTACTTCTAGGAGTCTTTGGTAGTCCCATGAAAAATTACATTGTAATATCATCCCATTTCCACTCAGGTATGGGAAGGGGTTTCATGACTCCTCTAAGATGTTGTCTTCCAGCCTTCACCTCTTGAAAAACCATTCATCTTGACACATAATCAATAATCTCCTTATCCATGTTGTCCCACCAAAAATGTTCTTTCAAATATCTATACATCTTAGTGTTACCGAGGTGTATAGAGAAATTGGAGCTATGAGAATCATCCAACAACTCCCTTTTTAGATCAGGTATATCCGGAACACAAAGTCTCTTCCCAAATTTCAAAATTCCATCTTCATATATGAAGTCAATCAATCTCCCATCGTTCACAACTTTAATTTTCTTTTGAAACTCCTCATCATCAGTGTGATAACTTTTTATCCTTTCTTGTAAATATGGTTTAGCAACAATTTGAAAAAGTATTGATGTTTCACCTTCCATGATTATTCCCATATCCATCTTTACTAGATATATGTACATAGGATCCCTTTCAACTCTCATCTTATTCCAAACTCTATAATCCTTTCTCCTCAAAGCATCTGCCACCTTATTTTCCTTCCCCAGGTGGTAGTGTATAGTGAAATCATAATCCTTGAGTAGTTCAAGAAAACTTATTTGCCTCATGTTGAGTTATTTTTGTGAGAAAATATACTTCAAACTCTTGTGATCAGTATATATCTCACATTTTCACCATAAAGATAGTGTATCCATATCTTCAAAAAAAATATTATAGCTGCTAACTCAATATCATTAGTGGGATAGTTTTTCTCATGATTTTTTATCTTTCGTGATGCATAGGGAATAACTCTATCATTCTTCATAAGGACACAACCAAGTCCTTTCTTTGAAGCATCACTGTAAATAAAAAAATCATCATTCCCTAATGGTAGAGTCAAGATAGAAGAATTGAATAGTCTTATCTTCAGTTATTCAAAACATTCTTCACACTCTTTTGTCCAAACAAATTTAACCCCTTTACGTGTGAGCTTGGTTAATGGGTTATCCAATTGGGAAAAATTCTGGACGAAACGCCGATAATAACCAGCTAAACCAATAAAATTGCGTACCTCAGTTATACTCATCAGTGATGGAAATTCTTGGATTGCCTTGTTCTTTGAAGGATAGATAGAGATTCCATCCTTAGAGACAATATGGGCAAGAAAAGAAATTTCTGAAGCCAGAATTCACACATGATAAACTTCCCATATAATTCATTTCTTCTAAGGGTTTTCAGAATAGTACGCAAGTGATTTTCATGATCTTATTTTCTTTTTTTGTATAACAAGATATCATCAATAAATACCACTACAAAGTCATCAAGATATTACTTGAAAACTCTATTCATTAGATCCATGAAAACAGAGGGTTCTTAGTCAATCCAAAAGGCATTACCGTAAAATCGTAATTCTTGTACCTGGTTCAAAATGTTGTTTTCGGAATGTCTTCCTTCTTCACACACAACTGATGATATCCAGATCAAAGGTCAATCTTTGAAAAATATTGATCTATATGAGGTTGGTTGAATAAATCATCAATGTGAGGTAGGGGATACTTGTTCTTTATTGTTATAGCATTGATCTCCCTATAGTCAATGCAAAACCTCATAGATCCATATTTCTTCTTAACAAAAAGAATAGGGCCTACCAATGGAGAAACACTAGGGTGAATAAATCCCTTAATACTAAATTCCTATAGTTGTTTCTTTAGTTCCACTAATTCCTCAATGTCCATTCTCTAAGGGGTCTTTGATATGGGCCTTGAACCAGGAATTAAATCAATGGAAAACTCAATTCTCATTCTAGAGGATGTCTAAGTAAATCCTCTCTAAACACATCAATATATTCTTATAAAATAGTTATGTCCTATATTTGAACATTACCTTCCTCACCCATAGTTATTTCATTATCTTCCTCCCCAATAATTGAATTTAGTTGATCTATTAGGGGTGGATCTAGATAAGAATCATGTGGTGACATTTCTGCTCTAAAGATAAGGTACTCTTTATCATCACTGAAAATTGTAATCCCCTTCTTCTTACAATAATTTTTTGGTATCATGTACCGAAATCCAATCCATACCGAGGATTATATCAAATTAAATAATGGATATGATGATGAGATCAACAGATAAAGAACATTTATATTCCCTAATGGGAAGTGATTCACAAAACTTTGTTACAATGATACTTCCCTTAGAAGTTTTTACTAACAACTTCCTTGTTAAATAAAATTGTAAATATATTATTTTATTAGAAAACTGGAAATATATGAAACAATGTGATGATCTAGAATCAAATAAATCATTGACTAAACTTGAGGAAACCATTAAATTACCTACCACTACGTCTTTCAAAGATTCAAACTCAGTAGTAGTGATCACATAAGCTTGGCCTTGATCCCTTGGCCTTTTTTAAGGTAAGTTTCCTTAGAGATAAGGACATTAATTTTCATAATGTGTCATTTCTCTAAAATTATAGCATTCAACATTTACAACCTCTTTCTTTCCCTTACAATCACGAGCTTTGTGGCCTTTTTCACCACACTTGTAACAGACTCCCATTCCATTCAGGTAAGTACCAGGGCATTTCTTCCCACATTTACAGCATGATGGATATTAAAATTTTACCTTTTTCCACTTATTTCCATTTCCAGAGTATTTAGTAGATCTCTTCTTCTCTTTCTTTTATTTAAAGTTGTAAGACTTGGAGAATTCATTTTCTGTCTTGATAACACATGAGAAAATATCTTTGTACGATGAGAAGGATTGTGAGACTAATGCTCGATGGATAAATGGTTTTAACCTATCAAAGAATCGATAAATATTACTCCTCGTGTTATGTATATAGTCTGATACATGCCTTTATAACCTTGTAAAGTTAGCCACATACTTTGTGACTTTATCATCCTCTTTTTTCCTCATACTCAGAAATTGTATTTACATATCTGATCGATGGTCACGAGGAAATAATTTTTCTAAGAAAAGATCTTCAAACTCCATCCATTACATATTTGATACTTCTTCAACCTAATTTTTATTTTGAATAAATGACCACCATTGATATGCATCTCCCATGAGGTGATAAACTGCCATGACAACTTTTTCCCTTTCGCTACTCCACAAAGAATGAAATATTTTATCTAAGAAACTTGTCCATTGGTTAGCTACAAATGGATTTTTAGTCCCATTTAATGTTGGTTATTGTTTCCTCATTAAGGATTCTAACATTGATCCTCTGTTTTATGGATCAGGGTGCTCCATATGGGTAAGTTTATTATTCATAACCTGAGTGAGTTGTCCCAGTATGGTGATAAGATAATCATCACCAGTTGTGTCACCATATCCACTATAATTATCTTGATTAGGATGGAAATACCTACATGGATTATGTGTACTGATTAGTTTTTCATTCCTTCCAATAGGTGACATTGATAAACAATTGCATACACTAGATTACTTTATGAATTGCAATATATAATTCCAAACTTGTAAAACACTTAACATAAATGGAACAGTTTATGGATATAATCCATAATCATAAAAATGTTATCTTTGAGGAGGTATATACTCATAAATCCTTCATAATGGTTTTTAAAGAAAATGTGAATTTTCCTAAGCATATCCCCTGGGAGTGTCGTAACCCAGAGTGCAGCAAGGCCCATTGTCGTGTACCAGGTTACCCTGGGTCAAGCCCAAAACTTCTTGTCAGAGTTTTCACTCCTATTTACATTTTTTCTAGAGCCACCTCTACCTACTTGTATCCATAAAGGGATGTATTTCTTAGAAAATACACAAAATCTCCACATTACCAAAATTTTTGGAGGTTCTTCTCTACTAACCATCAAATTTTATCTTAGGTTAATGTTCTCTAATCAGAGTTTTTCTAAATCTAGCTTCCAAGGATTGTACTAAACTTCCTCTGACACCAAATATAATTCCCCGACCCTAGTAACCCAGAGTCAGTGTATTATTACATAAAATTGGCATGATCACAAGGAATCATGTCTTGAAATATCGATTAGTTTAGTATCCTTGGAAGTACTAGATACATTAATATGTTTTAAATTACATCATGAAGTAAAAACAACAAAAAAATTTTGTCCCCTTTGAACACACTTATATCCCTTATCCTATCCCTACAGGTCAACCATAAAATACTTCTTCACATCCTGGGAAAAATAAAACATATAAAGGGGTGAGATCAGATTCTCAGTAAGGATAACAATATAGCAGAAACTTTATTAAATAAGCATAAACATTTAAGTAAATATATAAGACTAAAACACAAGCCTTTTAAACTTAAAATTCAGAATAATATGGAAAATATAAATCAAATAATGTCATTTACTTATTCACATGGATATTATACTAGTCAAATAATCACATTTAATATCAAATAGCCAATTTCATAATGATGGAATGCATAATGCCAGACTTCATAACCACATAGTCAAGGCCTCGTGCCAAGACTACAAATAAGATTTGGTCAAGACATTATGCCAAGACACTAGTTTGTATCATGAGACCTACCGATTCATCGAGGAGCTATAGCAAGCTTCACCCATCACTTACAAAGTCCAATGCATTCCTCATATGAAAAGGTTGAAACATAACATAAATATTTGTATTAAAACTAGCATACAAAATGTTAATACATTAACCATAAACCATGAATGGTATAAAAATAACACATCTATATTAAAACATATCACAAAATCTTCAACACAATATGGAAGATTGTATCATAATAAATCAACTTCAAAAAAGCATAAAATCCATTAAAGGATGTTGACATAGATGAAATCAAAACTATTTGAGAGAAATATCTCTTTCGATTTTGAAATCATTTAAAAGTCACATAATTATAAAATAAAAAATTTATTTTTAAAATAATCATATAATATTGTAAGGGAAGCTTTGAAGGTGTTATAACGGTGGAAAATATATGCACTCGCCATATATGTTAAAAAAACATTCTTTCCTTAATTCGTCGAAAAGGTCATAAAGTACCTTATTTGGAAAACAACGAAAAGATCCCTTTAAAAATGTTTTATAAAAAGTGAAACAAGGGTATAAATGACTTTAAACTATATTATAGGAAATAGTAAAAATGTTTTGAAATACATTTTTTTAATAAACACAGATGTGGATGATAAAGAGGTCCCAATGGATACTCATGTATAAACAACCTCAGATAATGAAGAGATTTTATAATTAACACTTACCTTGTACTTTTCCTTGGTTAGGGGTATGTTAACCACCTGTATAATAGTTAAATCATTTTTAATAAATTATAAAATAACCACATACATAAATATGATATCATATATTATCTTTTAATATTTATTTTTTAATAATATTGTAGTAGTATCATTGTTTCGGGTGTTAACTGATTCGTATTCCTTTATATGCTTGGTTACATAATCCATGTTTGTTATGGATAGGATGTATTTGATTCATATCCAGAATGATATTAAGTTCTTAAATATTATTTTTAAACATAAGATGAAAATTATTCTTGAATTATTATGATGGGGAATGAATCTCATCGCATTCATGGAGACGGTAATCTGTACGTACGTACGAGCGAAAATATCATTATATTGATGTTGAAATCATATGTAATTGGATGGTATATCATATATAAAAAATAATTAAAATTTTATATTTATTATTTAAATCAGTTATACTCATTATTATACACATCCAATTAATGAAGTGTTTGAATAACAAACTACATTAAGACGTGGAGACGGTAAGTCATATGTACGCACGTATGGTGACATGTCATTCATAAGATAGATAGAATAATGAATGTGGATGTACCATATTTATAATAAAATCACAGTATGTATAAGGCATTGAAGTTATTATTTTGGTATAGAAACAACAAAGAAAGAGGAAGTGGAAGAAGAAAATAACTTTGAAAAAAGGTGGTGAAATTATTACCTCTTCTTCAAGTGTTTCCTTTTGAGTTGATCAAAAGGGATCCTTAGGTTAGTTTTAGGATCAAAGTAAAGACACTAAGTCAAATTTAGGGTAGTTGGAAGAATATTTGGGAAGGGTTTGGCTGAACCCAATGGCTTTGGAGGTGTTATTTTGAGAGAAAGGTAAGTACCCTTTTATAAGAGAGGTGAGGGTCACTTTAGGTAAAGCTTGAAATATTATGTTATTATACAATCATATTCGGTTTATAATTGATAAAAAATGGTTTATTTATAGTCTAAGGCAGTTATGGGTTGAAAATATCTCAAAAAATAGGTTTTAGATAGGTTTAGGTCACCATATTAACCTTATCTTTTAGATTTAACTCTTAGTTAAATAGTTTAACCTTTACCATGTATTCTTGTATTATTATAATAAATGGTTAATAAACCTAAAATAAAAAGACAATAGAACCACCAAGTGGTTCCTTATTAATATATCTAACCTTATCTAAGTCCTTTGGCTGAACCTTATATTTTTAGGAATATTATATCAATTAATAATATAGTATTTGTTTTAAAAATGCATTTATGTCAATTTTGACACTATTTGGTATTTTGTTTTGGTGAAAGTCATAAAAGCATGATTACTTAGAAAAAAATTCATTGAATCAACTATAAAATGTTATATTAATCTATGAAATTCTTTTAATGCATCAAAAGTACCAATTTACATTTATTTTGATATTTATAATATCAATTATTTTAATCCTTCATTAATAAGGTAATTACTTCATCATCATTGTGTCATAAATAATTTTATTTATTTGATGTCTAAAAATTATAAATAAAATACCATTATGTAGGAAATATTTTTATCTTTCTTATGAATATTTATAGTCGAATTTATCTTATGTGTAAATATATATTAAAAATGTTTTAGTTATGAAACATTGAATTTAACACTTTTAACTCTTCTTTAAATAAAATAATAATAAATGTCCTAATCTAATCCAATTAGACCAAAAGGATCATATTTTATTCCTAAAGTTGTATTTGGTCTAAATAAACTTATCCAATAGAATTTGTACATGTGTTAGGGTAATAATAATATCATTTTTACCATTAATAACCCTTTTTACTTTTAACCGTGGAAAATAAAAGTCAAAAGTTACTATTCAACAAAAATTATTTTCATCTTATTGAACCACATTTATTTAATGATATCAACCGTGTCTCTTGGATTTTTGGAATTCAATTCACAGAAGAGGTAAAATTACATTTTATGCAAATTTTCAAATGCGCATAGAAGGTGGGTAAAAGACTCTAAAAAGTTTAATAAAATTTTATATATCTAATATTATTATAAAATGACTCCAATGAATTAAATTTAACAGAAATATGTATTAAGTATCTATTTTTACATAATATAAATTTAAATAAAATAACTAATTATTTAAATAAAAAGTTGATTTTAAACAATAACGCAATGTTTTTCACTATTCATAAAAAATGGGAAGTTTTTAGAAAAATTCCAAAAAATCACCATAAGAAAATTTGGATTTTCTGAATCAAAAAATGAAGTCTATTTTGAAAAATAAAATTTATAAAATTTTAAAAAGTGGGTATTACTATTCATAACATCTAGTTTGATTGGTCGTGGTGTGTTAAAACTCCAAGTTGTGTACAACGTAAGCTATTGAATTATTCAAAGGGAAATGTATTGTCGAAGATTGGGGTGTTACATATGCAGACATTGATTACCTATGATTCACATCATTTGAGACCAAATGTGCAGAACTACGTGAACCACAATCTTGAGATAGAACCGGTAGTCTTCACACTAAATATGTGGTGTCACTACCATATGGGTGAGCCGTTTATTTTTTATTCTGACCACAATAGTATCAAGTATATATTCTCATAGAATGATCTTAACTTAATATGTAGGCGATCACTAGAGTTCCTCTAAGATTATGAATTTAACATTATCTATCCTTCTGGGAGGGGGAATGTGCAAGAATATTCCCTTAGTAGGATATCTTGTTCACAGTTTCTAAGTGATGTGTCAGAGTATTTGCATCTTTACAATTATCATTTGTGTATGGGGATGGAATGGATTACCTCTAGATAACGGTTGTTAATCATCCCCTTTTAAAGCGATTCAGGGAAAGAAATCTTGGGGATACAAAATGTGAGACCCAACATAATTAGATATCCAATGGACATACTCCTGGTAACTTTTCTGAAAATGGGGATCTTGTCATTATTTTCAGATGATGAATGATGGTACCCGTTTCATGGAGTGATGAGGTGCTGAGGGAGTTTTAAGCATCACAATTAGTGGTGAATACAAGTGTGGAGAAGTTGTACTAGGACCTTAGGTGATAGTTCTGGTGGCTAGGGATGAATAAGGTAGTTGTAGATTCTATCTCTTGATTATTTAATTATTAGCAAGTGAAGGATGAGAACTGAGTTCCAGTGGGTTTAACTCAGAGCCTTGAGGTGCTAGAGTGGAAGTGGTATGAGATATCCATATACCTCAGGACTGTTTTACTATTTATTTCTAGAGTAAATCATTCTATCTAGGTGATCATATACTAACTCACCAATTCATCCCACTTCCAATCTATTCGAGAGTATAATTGAATAGAGATCTTGGGAAGCTTGTATGTGCATGAGATAGTCTGTCTCCATGAAGTTCCCCTGAAAATTTCTTCTGAATATGATTTATGATTTACATATCACTTATGGAGAGTATTTTAGGAGGCCTTTGGGACTCAATTGCATTTGATAATGGATTTTTACACTTACATTGATAGAAAGACTGAGCAGACCATTAAAGTCCTAGAGGACATGTTGTGATATTTCATGTTATACTTTGGCCATTTTTGGGAGGATCACCTATCATTGGTGGAGTTATCATAAAACAACATATATAATTCCAAAAATGATATATAACCATTTAGGCCTCTTACAGGTGACCCTTTAGGACACTACTAGGGTGAAATAACCCATTAGAGTCACCAATTATGGGTATGGATTTGGTTCCATCCATGATAGAGAATATTCATATCATCCATGATCACATGAGGAATACACAAAGTCATATTTGGACTGATAAATGATCCCATTGGAGTTCAAATATGGATACCATGTGTTCTTGAGGGCCTAACCTCAGTGTGAATTTTGAATATTTGGTTGGGGAGGTAAGCTATATTTAAGATTCATTGGACCTTTCCAGATACTATACAGAGTTAGAAAGGTGTCTTGTTTATTATCTATACCACCATAGTTTTATTAGGTACATGATGTCTTCCACATGTTGTATGTGAGGAGGTATGTGCATGATCCATTGCATGTTATTGATTGGGGGAAGCTAGACATTGAGGACATATGTATTTTTACAGAGTACCCAATAGAGATTGAGGATTGACAAGAGAGGATCCTCTGTGGGTGATAAATTCCTTTAGTCCGTGTTAGGTGGAACCATGGGAATTGTTATGAGAACACCTGGGAGGGGGAGATCTAAATGTTTCCTCAGTACCCACATCTCTTTGTGTAGTCTTTTTTTAGTTTTTGAAGATATAAAACCCCATCACGAGGAGAATATAATGAATTTGATTTTTATGTTTATTACTTTTGGATATTATGTGGATTATTTTCAGATCAAGTCACTAAGAAAGTGTAAGATTCCAAGGGCCGGTGTTCCCAGAAGTAATTTTTAAAATATTAATATATTAAATATCACGTGTGTGAAATTTTCTTAAAAATAAGAATAAATTTTAAATGGGGGATCATATAAAAAATATAAGATCTTCATTGACCTCAGAGCATGGGATTTACCCTAGGTGTGACATAATCATGATCAACATTGGATGTTTGGTTAAAATTCATCATGAGAAAAAATAATAAAATAAATAAATTTATTCATTTAATTTATTATGATGACGCATTGACCTATTTTTTATCTATAAATACAGGGTTGTGAGGATATATCAGGGTTTTATGCTTAAACTTGGAGATCTAGATGACAATTGGAGGAGTGAGTTTTTGGTGGAAGACTTTGGATCATATTGAGATCAAGGATCATCGTGCCATTAGAATTCAAGGATCTATCTAATGGAAATGATGTGGATTAATTCTTTATCGGTGAAAGTTCAATATCAAGTTAGGAATTTTTTTATGTGGATTTATTGCCAATTGATTATTCTTATGATGAAATTCAATCAATAAACTAAAAAATTGACTCACAGATCAAGCATATTGTGGGTACAAGTTAGATTTATCTAGGATTGGTGTTTTCTATTGTTGATTATATTATATATCTTCATTCATAATTCAAAAGGAAACAAATTAAGGTCAAAATGAACATTAGTCGAGGTATATTCCTCATGTTTGTGTTTTTTTCTTTTCTTCCCCCCTTCTTTGAACATTCTTCATGGGGAATTACTTTTCCACACTGTTTGATGAAATACCTAGTATTCAATAATTGTGAGACCATTATTCAATGAAATGGATAGATAACTTGCATATGGATCATGATTGAGGATGTGACTAAGATGTGGTGAAAATGGGGGATGATTAAAGGAGGATCGAAACGTATCAATAAATTCTGTTCATCCCGAATTGTGGGAACATCTACAGACGGTGTATGTGGGGGTTTCTCCAGTGGTTTAGAAGGATGGATCTTAGTGATCAGTGATATCATGGATAAAATGAATTTGGATCCTTATATTCAATTAATTTATTGATAGATGTGGTATGGAGGATGATTTAGATAAGAACCTATCAATTCTATGGAATACAGGGATACACACTGTGTAATCAAGAATTAAACACCATGTTTGACCCCCTGAGTAATGGGTAGGGTGTTCACATAAAGATAAGGATCACACACCATGTGATCCCTACCACATGTCATGTGCCCCTAGCTAGCTAGATCAGCATGTATAGTGTGAAGATTCCAAGGAATATGGGTGGTGTTACAAACCGTGTGGTTCATAACACACGTTTTGTACACATTGGTAGGTGGATCAGTATGTACAAGTGGTACATGCTAAGGAGAATGTGTGTCTCTACACATCATGTGGTGGGCTATGTGTTGTGTTCTTGGAAACAGACATGGTCACAAACTATGATAAATGGGTAGAACCCCGTGCAAAAGAGACATGTCATGTACTCATAGTACACATCATGTACCCTCTCAAAGAAGGATTAGAGCCCTTTTCACCATCATCTTGGAAAATTATCATTGTGGTATGTTCCCTTGATACTATTCCATGAGAATTTATTGTGGAATCACATCCTGTGTATAGGATGGTGATCCCATTTTTGGAACTTCATTATTGGATAGATTTGTTGGAATCCCTCCATGAGACATGTAGTGAGATTATATATCATCATCATTTCCATAGGTGGGGTTATTGTTATTGGTGTGACCAACACTACGTAGTTTTAAATCCCCTATATAGTGGGTTAATCCATATTAGGTTGTTGGTATAAACCATAGACTTGGGTGTGATCCCTATCTATTTATCAATCTGTTCATACTTTTAGCATGTACTTATTATAGTGATACCTGACCATCATTACATCTCTTATGGACACCATTAGTGTTATCTAACTCATGGAGTGTGTTCTAACAAATTAGTATTATATGGAACATTTGATTAGGAATCCTAGGTTGGCATTATGGTTTTGATCTTAATTTGAGACTATGTGTCTACTTTGAGTATACATGGATGTTCTTATTATATATATTGTGGAAATATACTTAGGATGATCTAAAAATTATTCTTTATGTAATATTCTTAGTGATTTAGAGGTCTCTTAAATGGTATTTTTATACTCAACCCATCATGGGCATTGCCAGTATGTGTCAAGTTTTATACAGATAATAGACCTTTTGACTGAGTCATAGAGGGACTGGGATGAGGCAGAGCTTAGAGATCCAGATAGACCACGGTGTGTTACAATGGTTATATTGATGGACATTCACTCCTACATCATAGGTTAGACTTGTATTCAGTATCTTTTGGTCGGACTGTGTTTGGACCTTTTTCATTTTAGAACTTGTTTTGTACTATGGTGGTAGGATTCTAAATGCATTCATGCATGATTATTGTTTTTTTACATTTCACCATTTTATGGGCATGGATATGAGTGCATCTATATAAGTACATTAGTCTAAGGCATCATAAATGTGTGATATTCCTACTTGGTGTTGGTCACCATCCCCTATCCTATCAGAGGTGGGCTTGGGTAGTCATGACATGGGCCCCGTTGGGCGGGGTCATGATATTTTTAAATTTATAAACTCACTTAAAAATAAATATTTAGTCTTATAAAAAGGGTTCATAAATATCCAATTCATACTTATATACTAATAATATCATAAAAGTCATTTTATTTATCAAAATGGAATTTTTCACTATTCAAATAAAAATCAATCATATTAAAAAAATTCCAAAAATTCATCTTATGAAAATATAGCTACGATAAACCCAAAAATGACGTTAATATTTTATGATGTTTATCATAATTTTTTTATTTTTTTGTTAAATAAATCATAAAATAAAGAAAAAACTATTTTTATAGAAAAATTACATTTTGGTATATTATCTAGTCTTCTTAATGTTTTTGATAAATAAATAATTTAAATAGTGTTAACCTTTATTCTTATCGAAACAAATAATTCTTAAAAACAATTAAATTTTAAAAAATTATTTTCATTAGTTTATTAGTTGGAGTTGTTGAGTCAATTTTTAAAAGTGAACTTTATTATATATATATATATATTAAAAATTATGTTTCCACTGTTTATATGTTCCAATTATATGACTACTTAAAAATGATCTATATATTTTTTGGTTTTTATGTTGTGTGTGGGGAATGAAATAAAACGTAGTATTTATTTATGGAGGAAATACTTGGGTCATTATAGGCAATGTTAATCTTTCCAATTTGGTGACTCATCTTAAATGAAGAAAATGAATCATGAAGGAAAATGGGGTGTAAATATGAGAGCCTATTTTTATTGAATAAATGTACATTTATTGTAAGTTTGTACTATTTTGTATAATTTTTTTCCTAATTCTCTAAAACATAGAAATTAAAATATCACAAGAATATAAGAATGTGGCATCATTACTATTTAACTCATACTTATGGGTTATTAAGGTTCTGGGTTTTCATTGTTGGTATTAAAGAAATATTTTAGATAATTTTTGGGGTTAGGATGTTGTTTTATGAGATTACTTCAAGGGTTTTTCTGTCATGAACCAACATGATTCACCCCTGAACAGGGAACACAAGTTGGCCTAGGGTAAGACTCGAAGGGCATTCATGATCCCCATGGGCTGGAGACAAGTGCTTGAGAATCCAAAGTATGTATTAGGAATGATTTCACCAATTAAATAAAAATTAACACATATCAAAAAACAACATGAGAATTCCATACATTTTTTTAGGTAAGGGTAAATAAAAAATTCAAAATAAAGATGACAAAATACAAAATAGGATTAAAAAACCTCTTATATAACTAAAATGAACTAACATCATGGGAAAATTGGTAAAAAGAGAATACAAAAAAGTTGAATCAGATGAATCAATTAAGGAAATAAGGGAAAATGAAAGACACATTGTGAGGTAACAATACTCGCACCTCCTACAAACTAAACTAAGTGATCCAAGGTAATCTACTACATCCAAGTGGAATACTAAACCTATAATGATACAAGCATGAGATAAAAAAGATAGTAGGTCTCCACCCTATAAACTAATTCATAACCTTTAAAATTAAATCCATTTCATAATAGTTTGAAAATAAAAAAAATACGAATAAGATTCTACTTTAATGAAAAAAATCAAGTAGTTTCAATTGAAAATACCCCTTTATCTCAAATACTTGATTCATTCTAAAATAACCCACAATTTAAAATCTAAGGTAGAGATAACATGGTGTTTTATAAGAAAAATATATGAATATAACATCAAGAAACATATTAATTAACCCTCCCAAACACTTGGTATTACCCTGCCTAGCCTAACTGAGTAGAAACATCCCATGATCGAAAAAGTCCCCACCCATAGCCACTTTCAAGAGTATAATTCTAAACTAGTGAGAATGTGTAACTAGAGTTCCAACCTAGCCTTCAAAGGTTTCCTATAACATAAAAATGGATATGAAAAACTCAATGTATTAAACATATCATATGGTCATATTAGAAAATAACAATTTATCTCACCATCACCTATGAACACTCCCCATAGGAACATTCCCATTATCCAAGATTAATAAAACAATTCAACTTCCTAATATAATTCATTAAACAGTTGTGTTCCATTACATTTAAAGGGGTGTTCCCTATGTGTTTTCATTTCCAAATAAACTATTGAAAGTTCCAATTGGAACGTATGATAATTATTTAAATGAAAATCTATCAAAATCCATTTGGAAAACCAAGTGCATAAATCATACTTGGATTTATTTGATAAATATAATAATTCAAGTTATTCTCAAAAGGGACAAACACACCAGTCTTAAAAAAAATAATTTTTAAATTTTTTTGGAAATCAACATCATATAAATTTTTAAGAGAAAATCCAAAAGATCCAACTATGTATTTCAATTTCAAAAATAAATCCTTAAACCTTTAAAATGGTTTTAAACACCAAATCATGTGAAAAACACTATTTTCCTACTTTTTGAAAGATCAAGGAAGAGAACCTCATTTCATATTTCTTATATATATAAGAATAAACATTAGAATATATTTAAAATATAAAATTATAGAATAATAGATTATGTATTTAATTTTAAATAGAAATTCATGGTACACCTAACTATAATCGAATCTCTTTTGAGACCATGATGTCAATCCACCACAACATGTCCCAAGAATCCCTAATAAATAAAGAGGGGATCAAATTGACCCTAAAAAATCAAAACCCCCAATTAAGAACAACCTAAAATAGATTCAACAACTATGGAATCTAGGGTGAAAGATGATGGAATCAAAAGAAAGATAGGAAGTGTGAAATAAGGTCTAAATGGGTAAGCCTTGAAAAAATAGCCTCAATTATTAAATATATACATATGAGTCTCCATGTAAAAGAGGATAACTGGAGGAGAGAACCACTTGGAGACATGGTGTATAATGAGTGGGTGAAGCAACCCTAACAGTCATAAATTCAATAAGGGTTAAAAGTGAGAAAACACATATTAAAAACACGGTGGACCCAAATACTATAGTGAAATAATATAATAGGGTGAATGGTATTCCCCTCAATAATTTAATATTTTGAATGGTCTCCAAACCATGAATTTCTTCATGGTGAATTATAATTCATGGGTGAACTACTATAGATTTAGATCTTCATCTTCCAAGACCCTCCAAAACAACCTGAAAGCCCACTAAAACACAAGGAAACTTCTAAATTTCCTAAAATTAAATTACTAAAAAATAATAGTGACAACAAGGTGTAAAACAAATCTCCCACAACCCATAACACTTTATTCCCAAAAAATGTTTTGTAGGAAAGTAATTGATCAATAAAATTTGGTGACATACATTTTATTGAGGACACAACTAATAATGAAAGGGATATGAAATAAAATCTAATCGATATCATTTATAAAACCAATTCACTAAACTAAAAAACAAGAAACCACAATGATTTACACTATTTATAAAATATCATAACTATAAATAGAAACCCATTTGTTATAGAAAACTAAATTATTAAGGAATTAAAATCCAAATAAAATACAAGGGAACTAAATAGGGTGGTATCCCCATTATTTAAGACTTACAGTAAGACATAGGTTCTCCATAAAATAGGTAGTCTATAATAAAGAACTGATAAGAAAAGGAAAACCCCAAAAATAATAAAATTATTAAAAGCAGTTTCCCTAACTAATCCTTATTCATTATCCAGATGATATTTCCACCATTACTCAATTAGAAATGATCAAAAATGATAATGATCTAATGAAAAATCAAAACTCTATACTCGATCACCCTTATACATCACATTGGAATGAAATACCTAGAAGGGTTTTCAACCTATAAAAAAACCCAAATAGATAATGGAAGAGAAGAATAAAAAATAATTAGATAATCCTTGAATGGAATCATTCCTCAACAAGAACTATATAGTTTAACCTTGGGTTAAGTAAGGGTAACCTAGAACTATGCTTCTAGAGAACTTACTTTTAGAGAATTTAGGAAATCATCATAGTATAAAAAACAGTATCCCATCGATTCGCTAAAACCTACCCAAGATTTTCTATGTACAAGATTTCATAATCAATACACCACCACAAATCCAACAATTCCCCAAATGAGAAAATTTATTAACTACCGAGTCCTAAACATTTTTAGTGAAACCAACATTCTATAAGAGATAGTCATGAGAAAAAATAGAACATATCAAACATGAAACATATTAGAGGTTTTAACATCCCCATAATTCCCTTCATTGTACCCTAAAAAAATAAACAAACCCCTCCAAGAACAAAATTCAATCTAAAGAAGGACTCTCCACTAGAGATCACTCCTAGGGATATATGTCCATCCTACCATTGTGAATTTTCCATGGTATACATGGGATATAATAACATAAAAACCAAGAATATTCAAATTTCTAAAAATATAAACCATAGATCAGAAAAAAAACAAAGAAATTTAGAGTCATGTAAGACCAGAGAACAAATTCAAGAAAAACATCATAACTTTGCCACCAAATAAGAAGGAATATGTGAGTTCAATGGAACAAAAATCATATTTAGGGTTCACTAGTATATACACACCTATCCCTAACAAAGAGAAAGAGAAAAAGATAACTTTTAGCATGATAAAATCACTAATGGGGTTCACCACACCATATTAGAATTCCCCTCAAAATAAAACTCTTCAAACTCAACTCATAAAAAGTAAGTAACTCAAAACTAGATAAAAACCATGTAAAAAAATTATATAAATCTGGTCCTTACATCACCAAGATTGAATCCATCAATGAAACTATAAATTTAAAAACATAATCAATAAAACTCAAAATTAACCAAAATAAAAATCCTAGTATCAAAATTTCAATAGAATAAAACAAATTACATCAAAATAAAACTAAGATGATCCTCACATAAACAATAAGTTCAATATATTGAAACTACCATTTTTTAGAGGTTCTAGGTTTTGCTTCATTATTCTTAGGAGAGAATCACCTATATATCCTTTATAGAGAACCCAAAAAATAATAATAATGCTAGGTTTTAGAAGTTTATTTACATGTAGGATTCTTATTTTCTACCTTTCCTCACTAATGTCAAACAAAGTGTTAACTTATAGATGAAGCTAGTGTGAAGAAGTAAGACATCAATTTAATACCACTTGTTTCTAAGTTTCACTTTGTACACTTAATTTTCCCCTACTAAAAATTCCTCTACTACACCTAGGAATAGAAGACACCTCCAACACTTTTGGTACTCCTTCTAATCCCTCTTTAACTCAGATATATTTCTTCACCGCTTCTCAATATGATTCAAGGCCAAGGGAAAAATCTACTAGTGAAAGTTTCGGTTGGATACCTTCCCTAAATGGACAAGAAATTAAAAAATCATCCAAATCTAGATCTTTAAGGTATTTCACCAACATAATAAAAGAATTTCCATACTCTAACACTATTTTATCTCCTTATTGGAGGACATAAAATTCCAAGGCCTTCAATACTTTCACTGCATGAAAAAAATTCAGAATGAACCAAGTTTTGAAACCTTCATAAGAATAGTCTTTATATGGGTTAGACTAAATAATATAATTTAACCAATTACTACCATGACACTATAGAATCAATGTATCAAATTTAACCTTAAGAGATTAAGTAAGATCAAGCTATAAAAAATTTATTCTAATCCTTTTGCAGGCATACCACTTCTTCCTAATAATCTTGTTTACTGTAGAAATGAGGGGGATTCTAAAACAAAGAATCTTAAATAAAATCCATAAGATGGGGAAATATATAAATTATAGTAATACCTAATACTGGATTGGGTAAAACAATCATCCCAAGAAGGTATTTATTAACCAAAGAGTGGTTTGGGGGGCATCCCCTCATAGATCCCTCATAAGAGTCCATTAAATCTGAGTGGGGTGTATTTTAAAAACAGGAAACTTAAACACCATAAAAATATTATAAAAATTAAATAAAAATAAAAAAAAATTAAATAAATAATAAATATCAAAACACCAAAAAAATAAACCTCAAATCCAATATTTTATGAAAAAATATTTTAGAAAAACTTATTTCAAGAAACAAATTCCACTATTTAAGAAACCATTTGAACACTTTTGAAGCTTTTAATAAAAAACTCTAAACATGAAAATATTTCAGTACATTAAATTTTAAAATAATTTCCCAAACCGAACATAATTTTTATTAAAAAAATTTATAAATAATTTTCAATATTTATAAATCTCTACCACTTTAAAAAAACAAAAATAGTCTGCAAACATTTCCATTTAAAATTTTAATTTCAATTTAACCCCAAATGTCATAAATACTCATAGGATATCTTGATCCATAAAGAACTAATCCTAATAAAAATCAAATACTTAAAAATCCTTATGGAATGAAATTTTCAACACAAGTAAACTCACAACTATGAAAGGATTAACCACATGGTTTGGCCAACCATATGCTAACAATACGAAGTCTAATGAAATTCACCTAGGACCCATGGTTGACACATGGTTTTATAGACCATGTACAAGCACTAAATACCCTTATGTTCCTCCCAATTTCAACTAAAACTGATAAATACTCAATATAAACCATAAACATTGAAATAAATATAAAAAAATTTCTCTATTAAAATATATAATAAAACACTATTACAAGACACGCACATTATAGAATACTCTGGAAACTCTAGTCTCATCAAGAAAGTTGGTGGTCAGGAACCTAATTAGGATTTTAATCCTATGTTCAAATGATCCATGATTTTATCTACTATTAATCCCTAAATAATAACCTGAATTTGATATCAATTTTTCACAAACTAACCCTATTCACTGCTAAACCAGACACCCAAGTCGGCTAGTGGTAAGACCCAAAGGGAGTAATTTATACCCATTGGTTGGAGATAATAATATGGGTACCTAAAGTATGAATTTTAAATTATTTATATGGATAAATAAAAAATAAAAATATAGTGGAAAATTGGAATTATAATTTTTTAAATTGATCAACTAAGAATGGGAAAATAAACTGTTTCAAAATAAACTAGAGAAAATATATCACCAAAATAAATAACACCTTATGTAACAAATATGAACCAAAATCATAGGATTAGAACCAAAAAATAGAATACATGGAAAACAAAAGTGGTTTAATAAAATAAGGTAATAAGGTAAAATTAAAGAGACAAGAAAACTACTCCCAAGTATCATGTGAATGTGAGGTAACACCAATTACAAATTCTTCAAACTAAACCAAGAGATAATAGACATCTCCTACATCCAAGTATCCTACTAAACCTATAATGATATATTCATGAGTTAAATATTCCATTATATCACAACCCAATAACCCGATTCATAACCCTTAAAATTAAATCCTTTTCATTCTAGTTTGAAAATAAATCTATGAACATGTTTTCTATTTAAAAAAGGTATAAAGTAGTTTCCTTTGGAAAACACCACATTTTCACAAATCTAGGATTTATTTTAGAATAATTTTTTTTTTATAAATTATAGTTAAAACTATTTTATGGAAAATCTTTAAATAGGACAAAAAATAAATTCATTGGCTTAAAATCAAACATACTGAGGAAAAATAATATAGTATCATTATAGAATCTTATGTGCTTAAGGGGAAATCTAGGACAGATCTAACATAGACTTTTGTAAAGGAAATAAATATTCTAGATATCAACAAATATATCAGGTGACCCTCCCAACACCCATTATTACCTTGCTTGGCCTACTAGAGGGGAACCATTCGATGAGTAGACCAAATTCCCCATCCAATACCACAAGCTTTAATATAATTAGAAACTAGTACGCATGTGTACCTTCAGTTCCTACCTATACAACCAATATTTCCAATGATAAATAATTGTATTTGATCATTTATATGTAATAATAATATAATATAGTCTTATCAGAAACAACCACTTATCTAATTCTCACCTCTAAAAACTCTCTATAAGAAAATCCCAATTATCCAAGCATAATGAAATTATTCAACTTCCGTCAATAAGGGAACTTATCATGTAACATTAAAAAAACTATTAAGTTCTACCACATTTGAAGTGGAATATACTATAGGATTTCATTTCCAAATAAACCATCAAAAGTGAAAATCAATCCTTGGTTTCATTCTTTAATGGAAAATCTATGATAATTCTTTTGAAAAAACAAGAGCATAAATAATAATTTGAATTCATTGATAAATATAATCCTCAAAATAATTCTCAAAAGGTATAAACATAGTTGATCTTAGAAAAAATAATTTTAATAACATTTTGGAAATAAAATTAGTATATATTGAGAGTAATTCCAAAAGAGACAACATGGAAGTTTAATTTCCAAAATAAGGTCATAAAACTTGAAAATAGTTTTAAACACCAAACGATGTGAAAATACCTTTTCCAAATTTTTAAATATCAAGGAATAAAAAATCATTTTATATAGCTAATAAATATAATATGAAACATAATAAGATATTTAAATTCCATGAAGAAAGAATAAGAAATCATATATTTAATTTTATAGAGAAATTCATGAGACACATATCAAAAATCTCTTCACTTTTAGCAATCGTGGTGTCTATCCAGCATAACATGGACCAAAAATCCATAAGAAGACAATAGAGACCCATAAAAACCCTTAAAACATGAAAATAACCAATTAAGAAAAACTCTAGATCTATGATTAAATTGTCATGGACTTTAGGGTTAAAGATAATTAATGTACAACATAGAAAAGGAGGGAATGTGGTCTTGAGGTTTTACCTTAATGAAGTATCCTTATTTCTTAAAGAAATAAATGAGAGTTGTCATGAGGAATAGTAAAATCGAAGGAGAGTACTTGTAATATTTTTGGTTTAGAATGAGTGTGATAAAGACTCAAAAAAATTTATAAATTCAATCAGGGTTAAAAGTGAGTAAATATATTTTAAAAATTAGGAAGACAATATTTGTGGGGTGAACGGATTTCAACAAGTGAGTGGTCTGCCCCCATGAATTTCACAAGGTGAATGGTATCTACCCTAATAATTTTCATTTGTTTAATTATAATTCACAGGGTTAACTACTATAGGGTCATACCTAGATTTTTCTAGACCCTTTTGAATCACCTGAAAATATTCTTAAACCCTAAAAAAATTGGAAACCTCCCATAAAAATTGATTAAACAAAATAGTAACACTAGGGTGTGAAATGATATATGGTTTAAGACCAAAAGTTAAAATTATTCTATAATCCTAAATTTTAGAATTTTATGAATAATTATGGTTATTCTTAGAGATTTTGGGAGCGTAGTTTTCATATAACATTAGGTTTAAGATATAGTCTTGAAATTAAGACTATAATACATCCTTAAAATTCCCTAGATATAACAAAACATCCAAAAAATTTTGTTATGTAAATAGTGTGTAGATTTTTATCAATTACATCCCTATATGGATATAAACAGGTGGATACAGGCTCTAAAATAATTTTACTTGGTAGTAATAACCCAGAAAAAAGGTTTTTTGGGTATTAACTCAATATTTACTTGGTGCACAACTAGTGGGCCTAACTGTACACCTAGTTAGAAACTCCATAAGGATATGGTTTACATATTTTCCATTATTCATTTTAAATTACAATAAAGAATATGAATATATTTTTATGGGATTAAATTATGTCAAATATAATTTGGTTAAAGACCCCTACATGAAAATGAATATGGACAACCTAGATTAAAAAATTGAAATTATTATGTTCTTATATACATAATATTCATGATAAATTAAAATACGACATAAAATTTGATAATTTTTACAGACAAACTTTGTTCATTGGGATAAATATCTCCATAATTATAGACGGTAAGGAGTTGATCACACAACACCATTCACTTACAAAGGATACACTTGAATAATAATTAAAAAATCTTTCTCAAGTGATTTAGAAGCCTTCTCCAATATCTTTCTTACATGATGAAAAATTTATAATTTATCCAAATCTTCTTCTATTAATTGATATCATAAAATACCTCAGGATACATTTGAATAACTTTTTAAAAAGAAACTACCAAATCTTACATTATTAGGAAAATATCATACGGTAATTAATCAAGTTATTATAATGGAGGACTTCTAAAAGGGTCTCTAGTTCTCTATTCAGATGAAAGGAGGGTGACCCTAAAGTGACATATATCTTTCCCTTGTTATTTGAATTTATTTATTATCATAAACATCAACCCCAATTCGAAAAATTAAATTCAAACCTTATCCAAAATCATTATGTTTAATAAGTATGAGAGGATGTTTCATAACTATATATTTATAAACTAGGACTGTTTATATAGTTTTATCTTTATAAACATCCATTTTTATCAAGATGTATCAATTGTGCATGAATAAAATAATTAACATAACTTTTAATAGTTTTGAGGAATCGTGGTAATAGACTCAACCTGGGGTTTCATAGGGTATTTTACTTTGTAATTAGGACTAAAATGACCTATGATCGATATTTTCATGGCATGATTTATTTTAATTGGTTTTATTATGATTAAAGTAGTCAATTTTATTAGAATGAGATTGATGAATCTTATAATATTATTAATATTTTTATTATAGGATGGAAGTGTTAATTAATAAGATGGAAAATCATGGTTAAAAGTTCCTAAAGGATATTGAATGACTAAAGTGTTTATATATAGGGTTTCAAGATGTATGATGTAGTGGTATTATATTTAAGGTCTGATATATTTAATGAGGATCAAAGGATTAAATTCATTGATACCCTTTTAAAATTTTATATGATTGGAGTACTTTGGGAGACAATATTGTTGAGTTCTAAAATATGTTTTAGGTATATGTAACCCTCAAGTTTAACATGGGTTTTAGTGAAAATGATATTTGATGAAGAACTATTTTATATTTTAAGGACATAAGTTAAATGGTATTGATAACCTTTAGGGTTAATATGATCTTTGATGTTGAGGTAATTATGGTTAATTGGGATAAAATGGTTATTGAAATTTCAGAACATATGTTTTATGGTATAGAAAACCATGGGATTGAAATGTTATTTGGAGACTAAGTGATTAAAGATTTTTTAAATAAGATCACTATATTGGGAACATTATTGGAATCAATGTAAATGGGAAATTTTTGGATAGTAAGAGATTTTATTTCAAAGTGGTTTATATTACTTGAATAAAAAATATTAAGTTAACATTATAAATCACATATGCTTTTTTTGATTTTATTATGGTTTATGTTATTTTGGAAAGATTAGTATATTTTGTGAAAATATATGATTAGGGAATATATATTTTTATTAAACATTTTGAGTCAGTTATATTTCTTGTTGATAAATTTTAAGTTATTTTTAGAATAATTTTTGATCATATAATTCGAATTATGGGTTTTCATATTTGGTTTGGCATATTTTAAAGAGTTTGAAGGGTAGATATTTGTGGAATAATTTAACTTTTACATTAGGTGTTAATGTTCTTGTTTTATAAATTGATGTATGATAGTTTATTCATATTGGATATTATATAAACTCTTCTTTACTATTTTGGTTTTAGTTAATGACAATAGATAGGAGGAATAATGTGTTATCCTTTTGTGGATCTTGAGATCCATTGAAATTTAAATTTAGTACTTCAATCATGAAAAAATCATCTTGAATATTCATTGAATGGGGTAAGATATGAGATATAAGTGGAAACTAATTGAAGCAAAAATGAAGAATGAAATTATAGTTTTTATGTGGAAATAAATCAAGTATGTATATTTTTTTATAATATTTATCTTGATGGTATAATAATTTCACAAATCTCTCAAGTCTTATGAGAAATGTAACACTCAACTAACAAGGTGCACTTTTAGAAACTCATCTCCAATTATAAGTCTTATATATTTATATTAATTTATGTAATAATAATTATCTTGGTTATGGATTAGATATTAATGTTCACAATAACATTTGTATATGATTTTATTATTATGTTATGACAAATTAATTTTGATAGAATCAAATTAAAATTGCGAGGATAAAATTCCTGTAAGGGGAGAATGTAATACCACCAATATTTTAGTTTATATTCATTTAAATTAATACATTGGTTGATAGTGTGTTCCACATGCATCACTGAGCTTAAATTAACTACGACATACTATAGAAATACTATTTTTAAATATGACCATTATAACCTATCTATTGGATTGTCAGGTGCAAATAGGATTAACCGAATTATGAAATATATATAAAGAAGTTTTCCAAAAAGAATATTGAATAACAACGAGAAAATAAGTGATTATTTCATTATGAAAAGAATGATATCATATACTATTAATAAAAGTAATACCTTAAAGGATCATTTTTCTATAAAAGTATCTTTTATTTTATATTTTGTATTTTTATTTAAAAGTTAAATTTCTTAATTTTGGAAACTAAAATTAGAAAAAATGAATTTATTTTTAAGATCATCATATAAAAATAAGATTAAGATAATTATTTTGGATTTGTTCTAAAATAGTTCATTTTGTATGAAGAGTGAAATATATCAATTTTTAAAAATAATGTTATTTTTATGATATTCTCAGTATTGAATATTGAATTGAAAGTTAATGAAAAATTTCAGAAGAAAAAATATGTATTTAATAAGTAATATAATTAATTTAAAAAATATAATTTTAATCATGTTTGATATTATGGAAATCTAAGCAATGTTTTTATTCAAATAAAAACTATTTCTGGTAGTTCTTTTTAATAGATTTTTTATGAGGTAACTTTGGGCATTCAAATAATTTTAAATAAAAATATGTCTCATTTTATTAAACTTAATCCAATTAATTTAATGGAAATAAATATTATACATGATTTCTATATAAAATAACTTTTATTCTTAAAAAATTTATTTTCTAAAAAGGTTTTTTCTTTTCGTTTTCCATTTTTATATTAAAATTAATTATTTCCACTAATAATAATTTATTGTTGAAAAATGGATATAATATTTGAAATAATGACATTAAAATGGATTAGTTATTTCCATTTATTTTTTATATATAATGAATATTAACCATGGTAAATTGTTATCGTCATGGTGAGGGGTAAAATAGGTTAATTTAGGTTAAAAATTTATGATATGATCACAAAATATCATCCTAAATCATATTTTATGAGAATATTTTAAACCTTAAAACCTTAATTTAATTTTATTGATTTATTTCCACTTTACCAAGAAAAATAATTTTTTTGTTACATTGAATAATTATAATAGTGTCACTCCCCTCACTTATTAAAGGGAACCTCCTCTATCCACTTATTCACAAACATTGAAAACTTTAGCTTAGACAATCCATACCAAAATCACCCACTAAATACCTTAACCATTTTCTATATGCCCTTTTATTAAAAAATTACCAACATAATATATATTAAGTTGTAATCCAAAGGAAGTTTTCCAAAGAAGATCTATAACTCTTAACTGAGTTCTTTCATGTTTATTTATTCTTCAACCTCATTCAAAACAATAATAAAAATTATTAAATAATAAAATCAGTGTATAAAATATAATAAAATTTTATTATATTTATTTTAAAACCCTTTTTAATCCCGTTTTCCATCCTATGGGAAATGAAGTCATATCTCTAGCGTACGTACAGACTATCGTCTCTATGAAGCGATGTATTTTATTTTTTATCACCACCTCTAAAGGATGGTTATAAAGATGTAATTAAATAATATATATATATTATATCTATAAAATTATTTTAATTTTATAAATATATGATATTACTTACCTCCTTACCCTCTCTTCCATTTGAAAATGATAACATTGCTTGTGAATTTATGTGGACTACAACCTCTATGAAGAAATGTGATTAATTTTGTGTTACTAACTAAAAAGGATGGTTGTACGGATGGAAAAAATAAGTAAGTGAAAAATTATATCATAGTTATGATTCTGTAAAATATAAATATTTTTAACATCATTTCTTTTCCACCAAATAGAAAAATGAAAATGTAGTTCATGCATATGTACATATTAAAGTCTCTATAAAAATATGTGATTAATTTTTCATGGCATCCTTACATGGATGGTTAAAAAATTATATTACATGTATAAATTTTTTACATAACTTTTAAAAATTCAAGAGGTAATGTCACCATAACCCCTTTGACTATGGTCATTAGACTAATGTTATTTTGAGGTTATAAACCGAATGATCACAAAACATATAGCATGAAATTAACTAATTTAATAACTAAAATATAAAATTGAAATGAGTAATATAAAATGAATAATACTAGGGTAATAGAAATGGAAAAGGGAAAAATCAAGTATAAAATTAAAAAATGTTTATTATTCAATAGTTAAAGAAACATACGTGCAAGTCGAGACTTGAGGTAAGTTATTTCTCTTTAAAATCTTGGTTTAAAATATTTTTACTCAAAATAAATGTTCTTTTATATATTTCAAGAATCTTATTATTTACACATAAAAGTTTTGTTTGAGTAATTTTTTTCTTCAATTTTTTACTTTTTTTACAAATGTTTAAATGTTATTGTTCTTAACATTTTCCATATAGGACACTTATGACTCTTTTACCAAAGTACAAAAGAATAGTTTTTAGCATATAAATAATTAAAGAATTTTCCCACCATCAAGAAATTTATTAATTTTACAGATTAATATTAATGATTTCATGGTTTTCAAAAGTAAATTAAATTCTAATTATTTTGGGGAATTTTTCATTTTTAAGAGTTTTCAAAAGGAAATTACATTTCTTTGAATTTTTATGAAAAAAATGGAAATTGCATTTATTTATCTTTTTTAATGAGTTTGTTAATGATATTATAATGAAATTTGAAATGTTATATATTTTTTACTCATGATACAATACTTTTTCATTATAAATGATGATATTTAAGCCTGATATAACTTAGTAAAACTATTGATCGAGATATAGACATACAATGCATTGGGTAAGGATTTAGTCTTCAAAGGAAAAAATGATATAGAAAAAAATTAGGTTAGGAATTATTTACTCTAAAAAATTTTAAACCTGAATGAACATAAGGTAGGGATATAATGCTTTAAGATACTTATTTCATGATTTTTAAGGTTTTTATATAAATATTTTGATTTAATAGGATAGAATTTTTTTGGAACTTTTAAGGATGAATGGTTTATTTTTTATGGAATGTTTTAATGATTTATCATATTCCTTTTGATACATAAATGATTTTACTATGATTTCTAATGTATTTTGAATATTTTATTTGGTAAAATTTTAATTTTCTCATTTGGATATGTTAACTTTTTGTGATAAAAGTTTCATTGTAAAAATGATGAAAATTTTATGGGTTTTCATGTTCTTTACTAGAATAATGAGTTTCCTTTATTTTTATATCCATTAATGAGGTTTTTTTTCTCATCCCACAACTTCAAATGTTTTTCACATGATCTAAGGAATCATAGGAACTATATAAAGTTCAATATTTCTGATATGGTGACTTATCATAAATGAATAAAATATATCATGAATGAAATATGGGTGTAAATTTAACAATATAATTTTATATAAAAATTTTATACATAGTTGAAGTGTTCAGTTTATTATGTAATGGTTTCTTTATTCTCCAAAACAATAAACCTAAAAGACCATGGTAATATATGAATGTGAAATATAGGATATTAAACACTTACTTGTGGGTTGTTATGGTTAAATGTTATTATATCACCACAACTATGTATGGTTATACACTTCTTCAATTTATCTTAGTTGAGGGACCAAATTTTATACTAATCATATGAGAAGGAAAATCACATCTGGGTAAATCCTCAGCTGAAAACATAACTAAGAATATAACCAATCACCCCTTCTTATTTAAACATCAAGGAACTCATAAGAAGGTTATAAAAGTAAAAGTATTATCATGTTATGTATATTTACATCCTCATTTAAGGGGATTAAATATGAAACATTCAACTTAATCATGCCAAATAAATTGTGTATGACACATTACATAGTATAATTGGTGGGTCATTTTAATGTACCCTTCCTGGAATCCACTAAATTGGTGCTCTGATCCAGGTTATCACATGACCTCAAGCATGCCTCCACGTACTCCACATGTTTCCAACTGGAAGAGAGGGTCTAATAAGTCATGTGGGGAGACTATAAACCCTTTTACCATAGTAGTACATATCAATTAATAATGTAAATTGAGTAAATAATATGTAATAACCAATAAACATGCATATCCAAGAATCCCCCAAAACGGGGTACAAACCAAAAACCAACAATAAGCATGTCAATTCATGATAACAGTACTAAAAGTGAAGGAAACCCAAAATAAATACAAATAGAGGAATTATTAAAATGACCTTGAATCCAAGACTGGATCCTCATCCATGCATATCCCAAGCCCTAATCCACTCCCTAGAACCGGCCCTTTTCCCTTATCTAAACATGTAACAATGAAATCTGCTTGGGTACCCAATGGTGGTCCGATTAGGGTGTGAGTACAACTTAGTAGGCCACCACTAACTGTGTCTACAAAATATCCACTATAAATAGATAGTGAAGGAAAATTTGAAATGAAATACATGTTAAACCAAAATACAACTCTACTTCCATTATTTAATAATGTATACTCAAACCATTTCTAACATTATTACCATTTTCATCACTTATCCCATCTTTATTATTTAATCCATTTTCATCATGTGGTTCATGGGTAGGCATTTAAATCATTTATCCAAGGGTTCATGTAATTAAAACATCAAGGATACTATAATAAGTCAAACCCCTATCTCACTAGTGATAAATACATCACAATAAACACAATATCCTCACTAAAAATTGTTAGTCTGGGTGGGATGCAATCATTAGGGGAATAAATCTTTGTACCCTTCCATAACTCGTACATTGTGGGGTGGAGTTTAGAGAATTAGTCTAACTTGACCCATGGGAATAGAACCTTATTCAATACTTAACACTACCAACCCCTGTGCACAAGCTTATATATATATCCAAAAACCACACATACCATATCACAAACAATCACAATCAATATGGAAATAAATATTTTTTCATAACCCATCAACACATTACCATTTTATTGTACATAGACAATTTATCCAAATTCTCATTCTCATGCCTCATCCCATTTGGAATATTCAAAAATTCCCTTATATTAACCCATTCATTGCATTTATTAATTCGTATTTCATAAAAAATTCAACATGTTAATAATTTCATATACACTAAAACTTTTAGGTATTTCAACAAAGTTCATAATCCATTTGATACCATCACGATTAACTCAATTAACCCATTAATATTTTATTCCAAACTACCCCTTAATCCATTATAAAATATAGGAACAAATATAAATGTTCCATTTTTAACTCAACTAAACATATTCACATTTTTATCAAGAGATCTACATTATCATCCATCAATTCCACACTTGACTTTACCAATTTCTAGGTTTCCGGAATGTCGGTGCACTCCTTGAGAGGCCCTAAATAAGGAAAATCATACTCAACACATCCCATAGGGATCTTGAAGGGTTCAAATCATCATTTAGTTTCTCATTTTACCAAATCTCACAAAATGAAATCAGTGAACAACAAGAGGTAGCCAAGAATGCATCCAAACATGCACAAATCAACACAATGACTATGGGATATAACTTGTAGACCACCAACCTAAAATATCTAGGTGAACAAACTCTTAATAGTCACCTTAGATACCTATATAAACCCCCTTTGAATAAATAACCAAGATTCCACTATAAAACAAGGGTTTTCTGGATTTGGAAGAAGATCTCCCCAGATACAAACCCTAATCTGGAAAAGGGAACAAATGAGAGGATTATAATTTCCTAGAGCTTCAATCTGAAACCAAGTGCGCTCCAAATGTCCTAGAAATTAAGGAGAATAATACATGAAAATTATGTGTTGCTAGGGTTAATTATTAGGGATATAAGAGAGTAAATGTGAAAAAAATATGAGTAGGAACATAACAATACTAAAGTGGAAATTTTGTAAAATTTTCAAATTTAATGGGGCGCACGGTTTCCCTACACGGTTAACCAAACCGTATGCAAACCCTATGCAAGACACTTTATAAGGGAAGTGAGGTCACATAGTTACCTAATAATATCAAAAAGGTTTGACTAACCATTTTACAACTATGTGTAATTCCATAATCCAAGGTTTTCATGGGAATGTCACACAGTTTTCTTAATTGTGTGCACACTATGCACCTTGCATAGTATGGCGTAGTTTTCTTTCTATTCATGTCTTGAATCCTTGTAAAACCTACGAGGCCCCTCAAAATCTTGATGAAAATATAATTAACTAAAAACTAAGGGATTGAAACCAAATTTTAAAAAAAAATACCTCCATGGACTCAAGATCTTGTAAAATCCCCATTTTATAATGGCTTGTCCTCAAGTCAGTATTCCTGAGCATCACTGAGATTCTATGGTATAAAGACCAGGCCACTAAGCCCAGCATATCCGACTCTTTTTCCAATGTTTATTCCTGAAAATTCCCATTATATAACAAAACTCTATCCAAATGCACAATCTTTCCCCATAATAATTTCTCATTATGATCCACAATACGAACCAGATGCTCCTCAAAGGACGCATCTGCCTCAATCTCTACATCCCCAACATCAAACACGTGATATGGATCAGGGTGATACTGCCAAAGTTATGAAACATGAAAAACATCATGAATTCCACTATAAAATTGTGTAATATCCAATTGGTAATCCATTGGTCCAACCCTCTCAACAATCTTAAACAACCTCCCATACCTAGGTTCCAACTTACTATGTTTCCAAATTTGACGGTGATGTAACCTTAGCGACACCAAAAGAAACACATGATCACCCAATGAAAACTCAAGATGTAACAGCCCGAGATTTTATGAAAAATATTCTTTTTAATTTTATTAATGTCTTGTGTTGTACGCTAAACTAAAAAGAGCTTGCACAACACGCATCTTTGACTTGCCTTTCACTACACGCAATCGCAACCTTCCTCGATAGCGTGTGTAGTACGCAATACTGAGTTTCACGAAACAACAATATGCTATTAAAATATTATTAAAACTAGCCGTTATGAATAGTAATAACCAATTTTTAAATTTTAGAAATTTTAGCTCTCAAAATGGACTTCATTTTTGGATTCGGAGTATCGAATTTAGCCTAAGGTGAAAATTTGGTACTTTTCGGATAACTTTCATATTCTGATGAATAGTGAAAATTACTAAATTATAATTAAAAACAACTTTTTTAATCGAAATAATTAATAGTGATAAATTATTAATTTGAGTGGTTTTAAAGTATATTTAGAATATATTTTTACAATTTAATACAATGTTGGTCATTGAATGTAATTTCACATTTAAACCAGACATAATCAAGTGTCAATCTTTTGATAGATATTGTTTCTTAAAAACACGCTATTTGTTTTAACAGCGGGATTTAATTATAAAATTAATTAATGAAAATTCTTTGTAATGAATTTGGTAAAATAGACTTCATTTTTGAATTCGTAATATGAAATATAGCTTAGGATGAAATTTTGGCATTTTTCTGAAAAACATCAATTTTTGATGAATAGTGAAACTACTAAGTGGTAGTTAAAAACTGAATTTTTCATAAAACTTAATTTTACCACTTCTGTGAATGGAATTTCAAAAATCCGAGAGACACGGTTGATGTATGTAAGTAAAATGTGGTTCAATGAGATGAAAATAATTTTTGGTGAATAGTAACTTTTTACTTTTATTTACCACGGTTAAAAGTAAATAGGGTAATTAAGGGTAAGAATGATATTGATATTACCCTAACACATGTCCTAATTCTATTGGACAAGTGTATCTCGACCAAAAATAACCTTAAGTGTAAAATATTATCATTTAGGCCCACTTGGATTAGATTAGGACATTTATTATTATTTAATTCAAAGAAGAGTTAAAAGAGTTAAAATCAAAGTATATTTACTAAAACATTTTTAATATAGAGTTGTACATAAGATAATTTCGATTTTAAATATTCATTAGAAAGATACAAAGATTTCCTACATTATGGTATTTTGTTTGTAATTTTTAGACATCAAATAATTTAATTTATTTATGACACAAAGATGATGCAGTAATTATCTTATTAATGAAATATTGACATAATTGATATTATAAATACCTAAATAAATGTAATTTAAGACTTTTTATGAATTCCACTAATTTTATAGGTTACTATGATATATAATTGTTGATTTAATAAACTTGGTTAGAACATATAATTCTGTTATGACTTTCAAAAAAATCATATATCAAATAGTGTCAAAATTGACACAAAATAGTTTTTAAATCAAATATTATATTATTAATTGTTATTTTATTCCTAAAAATCTAAGGTTCGTCAAAATGACTTAGATAAGGATATATATTAATAATAAACAATTTGGGGTTCGTTTGGCATGTTATAGTAAGTGTATTAACCATATAGTGTAAGAAAACAAAAAGACACGGTAAAAGTTAAATTATTTAACTTAGAGTTAAATCTAATTGATAAGGTTAAAATAATACCCTAAACTTGTCTAAATCCTATTTGATGATAGGATTTCGACCCCTACCCACTTTAAATTCGAAATAAGACCCTTTGGAACCATTATAAACCGATTTTGACTTTAATATAAAATAATATTTTGAGATATTCCTAAGGTGCCCCTCTCCTCCCTTATAAAAGGGCACCTCCTCCCTCTCTTCCTCACACAACTTTGAGCCTTCAAGCTCGGCCAACCCCTGCCAAAATCACTTCTACACTTCCCTAGTATCATCCTATAGGTCCTGGTCTTCTTAAAAGACCAATTTTAGTGCCCTAAAATGAGGTCTCAAAGAAGCACTTCAAAGAAGAGGTAATACCCATTACCGATCCTTTTCAATTTCTTTCTTCTTCAACTTCTTATTCTTTAGTTGTTTCATGATAAAGTAATAACATCAGTATTTATTATATACTGATATGTTATTATAAATATGAAACAACTCTAATTAACCTTCTATCCATCCTACGGAAAAAGGAAATCACCGCGCGTGCGTACGTACGGAATACCGTCTCCACGCCGTGGTGTAATCTATTTTCCGCCACCACCTTAATTGGATGGGTATAAAGGTGTAATGAGTAACTATATATGATTATTATGAAGTGATATTGATACTGAAATAGTATACATACACTTCAACACAATTCCATGACCATGGGAACGATATCATCGCTCGTGCGTACGTACGGACTACCGTCTCCACGACGCGATGAGATTCATTCTCAATGATTAACCATTCATGAATGATTATAAAGTATATATAATAAGTACTAATGAAATATATGACATAATAATGATAATTTAATTATTTATATTTATATTTATGTCATCTACTTAATTCCATTCAATTCAATAAGGAAACGAAAACAGCGTTCATGCGTACGTACGGACTACCGTCTCCATGAACGGTGTATTTCTTTCCATTTACTGATTTATTATATATGTGTATTATGAATATATATATATATAAATCATGTTTTATATTCTGGAATTAAGTAATCATGATCTAAGTAATCATATGAATAATTACAAGTTAAAAACACGAACGACAAATGAGACGATTTTACCCAAAACGCTACTTTAACATGAATTTACAAAAGAACGGGTAATATAAAGTCATAAGTGGACCATATATGATATAATAACAATTAATATGATTCTGGAATAAGTCAATAACATGATTTAAATCATATACAGGAGGTTCGGACACTCACAAAGCAAGTCGGACCTAAGGTAAGGGAAATATCACAATCTCATTTTTATCTGAGATTGTTTATACTTTGGTATTTACTGGGGTGTATTTTATCATCCACATCCATGTTTCCTCAATATGTAATATTATTTCTATACACCTACAATTTTTTAAGTCCAATTCTACCCTTTGGTGAGTTTTTAGTAAAAGATATGAAAGGAATATTTTGTCGTTTTTCGTACGAGGTACTTTTTGACTTTTTCGACAAAAGTACGAAGAATGTTTTTTTTAACTTATACGGCATGAATGGATTTTTAAAACATTATTTCCAAGAATCATTCCTTACAAGTTTTCAAGTTTATTTTTAATCAACTTATTTTAGTTTATAATTGTATGACATATTAAGAAAGGAAATGTGTTTTTGAAGAAGAAAGGATATTTTCCTCAAGAATTCATTTCAAGTGTTTTATCAAAATTATTTTCCATCTAAGATAATAAAGGGTTCTATTTTTATCCCTATTATTACATTGATTTGATTATGTTGTGATGGAATTATTTTTATGAATTCCTTTATCGTATATGAATTGTTTTATGATGTCATGATGTTTAAGATTCCCATTTTTATTACATGGGTTATGTAATGATGTATGATTTATGATTTTGTGGCACACATAAGAATGGTATCATTATGAGATGGGTGGGACCTATATCTCCCTCCAATGCATTGGGTAAAGATTTTATATCTCATGAGATAGACATGGCTGGAATGGTAGGTTATACCGGTTCAGTGAAACAGGACTGAAACGGGGGTTACTCAATTCAGAAAGGGACTTTGTCCACTGAGATAGTCTTGGCAATGAGTCTTGACTAACAAGAAATGATTCTATATGATTATGTGTGAATGCCACAAAGTTTCATGTTTTAAGTTATGATTATTGTGATTACGTTTCACTGCCATGATTTATCCCATGTTATGAAATTTGCTCTCTTTTGCAGGTTATGATTTCCAAAATGTTATGTTCTTATGAATATGATGTGATTGATATTTCTTTTGTTTACCCTTACTGAGAATTTGAGCTCACCCTTTTATGTTTTCTTTTCCCCAGGATATAAAGAAAGGTTTTAGGTAAAAAAAAAAGGAAGATCTTTATGGGAGATGTTGAAGATCTTTCACCATGATTAGGAGATTACGTTCCGAGTTTCCAAAGACACTAAACTATTACGATCCTTATGTGTGTGTTTTTGTTATGTACTAAGTATTCCGCAAAAGTAATGTAATGTCCATGTACGTCAGGCATCGGGTCTCTACAGTTGGTATCAGAGGAAAGGTTTAGTCAACCTTTGGAAACTAGGATGTGAGAACTTTAGTGAGATCCCTAGAGATATTTCTAAGGTATATCTAGGAATGTCCCTAAGGTTAAGTATACGTATAGGTTATAGTACTAGAATTACGCTAACGATCATAGAATTAAACCTAAGATGTTAGATATTGAAGGTACTCCCCCTTTATTATGTTGTTTTCCCTAGCATGATTTTTGCCTCTCACACTATTCTTTTTGGGTTTTAGACGATGGCTGGAACCCGAAGGAACCGTGTTGATCAATGCAATGGACAATGCAATGATTGCCCTCCTGAACAAACAAATTTTATGGGAGATGGAGTGCAAAATCTTATTTCTATACTTACAAAAGCTATGAATCATTCTGGACTTCCAAATGAGCAGATAAGGGAACAATATTCTATTGAGTCCTTCATGAGGCAACGTCCACCTTCTTTCAGTGGGTCTTCTGATCCACTTGTTGCTGAACAATGGATCAGTACCACTGAAAAGATATTTTCAGTTCTTCAATGTTCTGAGCATGATAAAGTCATATTAGCAGTATATCGTTTGGAAGGTGAAGCTGGTCAATGGTGGAATCTTATCAAGAATACGAGGCAAAGAGATGAAATTGAGTCCATGGAATGGGATGAGTTCAAGAACTTGTTTTTCAGTAAGTACTTCCCTCATATTCTTCGAACAAATAAGGAAAATGAGTTTCTTGAGCTGAAGTAGAAGGATGATGAATCTGTTGGTATATACGAAGCAAATTTTACAAGACTTGCAAGGTATGCATCTGGCATTATCATCCAACCTGAAAGTAAAGTTGATCGATTTTTCAGTGGCTTAAAACCAAGTGTTCGAAGGGCATTAGCTATAAGAGACTTTAGTAGCTATGAAGAAATTGTGCGTTGTGCTATCAAGGTTGAAATGGAAGTTGGTGTTACATATCAATCTCATGGTTTTGACAAGAAACGAAAGATGGAGTTCAAGGAGAAATCTCAGAATAATGGTGAAAAGAATATGAATGTTTCCTTATGCACAAAGTGTGGAAAGAAGCATGGTGGAGATTGTCTTAAAGGGACTAGATAATGTTTTAAGTGTGGAAAAGAAGGTCATCGAGTAGCTGAGTGTCGAAGTAATGGAAAAAAGGGATTATAATGATGTGAATAAAGCAAACACTGCAGAGAACGCTCCACCAACACTTCAATGCTTCAAGTGAAAGGAAATGGGGCATTATGCTAATAAATGCCCTAATCCAAGGGTTAGTGATGATCGACATGAGCAACCGCTTAAGGCAAAGGACAAAGGGAAGTCACATGCGATCACTATTGGCGATGTTGAATATGATAACGATGTGGTGGAATAATTAAATGTGTATGTAATGGGACTCCAAAATAATGTTGTATCATAAAGTATTGGAATATTTATGTATTGGTCTATTGTGGTTTTCAATAATTTTATGGTACCAGTAACCATGGAAAGTGATTGAGATATTTTTGGAAAAATAATGATATGCGCATAATGAAGGGAAAATGAGAAAATTAAATATTTGACAGTATTCATGAGCTCATGATTGATATAAGGACTAAGTGATATCATGGTTTGAGTATATAGAATTCTGAGGATTTTGGTATGTGGAAAGTGTTAAATTTTAACTGCATTCATGTTTACACTAAGGTTCGATGGGTATTCAAGAGAATACATGATTAAGGCCTTTGAATGTTTGGAATGTGACCAACAAAACATATCTTATGATATATGGGGATCAACGATGGTATTAAATCTCTGGTAATCGTTTTCACTATGTTATGAGAATGGACTGCAGTATTATGGATAAGCCTAAAGATTGGAATGGATTATGTTGGACATAAGTTAGTATTGTTTAAGGATAGAAGTTTTTTTTTGATATTATTGATGGGATGTTATAATAATATAGTTTTAAAAAAAGGACAACCTGCGGAACGGGCGACAACCCATCGCGTCGGACAAGGCTGTGGGAATCGAACCCACAACCGAAGTGCGACTGGCCTTTATCGCCTACCACTGGCCTACAGGAAGTCCCTGTTTAGTAGAAACTAGTTTTATTATATTAAGCAGTATGATATATGAAGTATAAGCCCATTTTAGGAACCATATATGATTAATCCCACTATAGATCGACTTATGTATATAAATTTTGCTAACCTTTTGAGACAGATGGAATGACCCGTCATTCTATCACATGATCTGCTAACACTTCACGAATAACAAATTCAACTTCATTTATTTAAGAGATGAAGTTGAAATTGTTAAAGGAACGAACAACAGTGAGGTTGTACCAACAGAAAGTAAGTATTTATTCTAATTCAAATTCTTTAACTTTAGGGAAATGATCTTGAAAACCAAAAATGTTGTCCTAGTGATCTTATATCTGATGAATCAGATGGTACCTTAGATCGTCACAAATTTATGGCTTTGTGATTACTGGATTTTCCATAGCCATGTTCTCTACCACTCTCCATCAGGACATGATGGTTAGATTTCTCTTCCATATCCATATTTTCACCTATTTGGAAACCCAGTGATTAGTTTATTTGGGTAACCGTTACGTTTCATACTTTTGTTTTTAAATATTGGTTTTGATATTCCTTTTTACGATGTGGGTTTCTATTAAATAAACTTTCGAATAGTAAACCATTTATAACCCCGACGAATTTCGAGGGCGAAATTCATTTTAAGGGGGGTAGAATGTAACAGCCCGAGATTTTATGAAAAATATTCTTTTTAATTTTATTAATGTCTTGTGTTGTACGCTACACTAAAAGGAGCTTGCACAACACGCATCTTTGACTTGCCTTGCATTACACGCAATCACAACCTTCCTCGACAGCGTGTGTAGTACGCAATACTGAGTTTCACGAAACAATGATATGCTATTAAAATATTATTAAAACTAGCTATTATGAATAGTAATAACCACTTTTTAAATTTTAGAAATTTTAACTCTCAAAATGGACTTCATTTTTGGATTCGGAGTATCGAATTTAGCCTAAGGTGAAATTTTGGTACTTTTCGGATAACTTTCATATTCTGATAAATAGTGAAAATTACTAAATTATAATTAAAAACAACTTTTTTAATTGAAATAATTAATAGTGATAAATTATTAATTTGAGTGGTTTTAAAGTATATTTAGAATATATTTTTACAATTTAATACAATGTTTGTCATTGAATGTAATTTTACATTTAAACCAGACATAATCAAGTGTCAATCTTTTGATAGATATTGTTTCTTAAAAACACGCTATTTGTTTTAACAGCGGGATTTAATTATAAAATTAATTAATGCAACTTCTATGTTATGAATTTGGTAAAATAGACTTCATTTTTGAATTCGGAATATGAAATATAGCTTAGGATGAAATTTTGGCATTTTTCTGAAAAACATCAATTTTTGATGAATAGTGAAACTACTAAGTGGTAGTTAAAAACTGAATTTTTCATAAAACTTAATTTTACCGCTTCTGTGAATAGAATTTCAAAAATCCGAGAGACACGGTTGATGTCTGTAAGTAAAATGTGGTTCAATGAGATGAAAATAATTTTTGGTGAATAGTAACTTTTTACTTTTATTTACCACGGTTAAAAGTAAATAGGGTAATTAAGGGTAAGAATGATATTGAAATTACCCTAACACATGTCCTAATTCTATTGGACAAGTGTATATCGACCAAAAATAACCTTAAGTGTAAAATATTATCATTTAGGCCCACTTGGATTAGATTAGGACATTTATTATTATTTAATTCAAAGAAGAGTTAAAAGAGTTAAAATCAAAGTATATTTACTAAAACATTTTTAATATAGGGTTGTACATAAGATAATTTCGATTGTAAATATTAATTAGAAAGATAAAAATATTTCCTACATGATGGTATTTTATTTGTAATTTTTAGACATCAAATAATTTAATTTATTTATGACACAAAGATGATGCAGTAATTATCTTATTAATGAAATATTGACATAATTGATATTATAAATACCTAAATAAATGTAATTTAAGACTTTTTATCAATTCCACTAATTTTCTAGGTTACTATGATATATAAGTTTTGATTTGATAAACTTGGTTTGAACATATAATTCTGTTATGACTTTCAAAAAAATCATATATCAAATAGTGTCAAAATTGACACAAAATAGTTTTTAAATCAAATATTATATTATTAATTGTTATTTTATTCCTAAAAATCTAAGGTTCTTCCAAATTACTTAGATAAGGATATATATTAATACTAAACAATTTGGGGTTCGTTTGGCATGTTATAGTAAGTGTATTAACCATATAGTGTAAGAAAACAAAAAGACACGGTAAAAGTTAAATTATTTAACTTAGAGTTAAATCTAATTGATAAGGTTAAAATAATACCCTAAACTTGTCTAAATCCTATTGGATGATATGATTTCGACCCATCCCCACTTTAAATTAGAAATAAGACCCTTTGGAACCATTATAAACCGATTTTGACTTTAATATAAAATAATATTTTGAGATATTCCTAAGGTGCCCCTCTCCTCCCTTATAAAAGGGCACCTCCTCCCTCTCTTCCTCACACAACTTTGAGCCTTCAAGCTCGGACAAACCCTGCCAAAATCACTTTTCCACTTCCCTAGTATCATCCTAGATGTCCTGGTATTCTTAAAATATCAATTTTAGTGCCCTAAAAGGAGGTCTCAAAGAAGCACTTCAAAGAAGAGGTAATACCCATTACCGATCCTTTTCAATTTCTTTCTTCTTCAACTTCTTCTTCTTTAGTTGTTTCATGATAAAGTAATAACATAAGTATTTCTTATATACTGATATGTTATTATAAATATGAAACAACTCTAATTAACCTTCTATCCATCCTACGGAAAAAGGAAATCACCGCGCGTGCGTACGTACGGAATACCGTCTCCACGCCGTGGTGTAATCTATTTTCCGCCACCACCTTAATTGGATGGGTATAAAGGTGTAATGAGTAACTATATATGATTATTATTAAGTGATATTTATACTGAAATAGTATACATACACTTCAACAAAATTCCACGACCATGGGAACGATATCATCGCTCGTGCGTACGTACGGACTACCGTCTCCACGACGCGATGAGATTCATTCTCAATGATTAACCATTCATGAATGATTATAAAGTATATATAATAAGTACTAATGAAATATATGACATAATAATGATACTGGAATTATTTATATTTATATGTATGTCATCTACTTAATTCCATTCAATTCAATAAGGAAACGAAAACAGCGTTCATGCGTACGTACGGACTACCGTCTCCATGAACGGTGTATTTCTTTCCATTTACTGATTTATTATATATGTGTATTATGAATATATATATATAAATCATGTTTTATATTCTGGAATTAAGTAATCATGATCTAAGTAATCATATGAATAATTACAAGTTAAAAACAAGAACGACAAATGAGACGATTTTACCCAAAATGCTACTTTAACATGAATTTAAAAAAGAACGGGTAATATAAAGTCATAAGTGGACCATATATGATATAATAACAATGAATATGATTCTGGAATAAGTCAATAACATGATTTAAATCATATACAGGAGGTTCGGACACTCACAAAGCAAGTCGGAACTAAGATAAGAGAAATATCACAATCTCATTTTTATCTGAGATTGTTTATACTTTGGTATTTACTGGGGTGTATTTTATCATCCACATCCATGTTTCCTCAATATTTAATATTATTTCCATCCACCTACAATTGTTTAAATCCAATTCTACCCTTTGGTGAGTTTTTAGTAAAAGATATGAAAGGAATCTTTTGTCGTTTTTCGTACGAGGTACTTTTTGAATTTTTCGACAAAAGTACGAAGAATGTTTTTTTAACTTATACGGCATGAATGGATTTTTAAAAAATTATTTCCAAGAATCATTCCTTACAAGTTTTCAAGTTTATTTTTAATCAACTTCTTTTAGTTTATAATTGTATGACATATTAAGAAAGGAAAAGTGTTTTTGAAGAAGAAAGGATATTTTCCTCAAGAATTCATTTCAAGTGTTTTATCAAAATTATTTTCCATCTAAGATAATAAAGGGTTATGTTTTTATCCCTATTATTACATTGATTTGATTATGTTGTGATGGAATTATTTTTATGAATTCCTTTATCGTATATGAATTGTTTTATGATGTCATGATGTTTAAGATTCCCATTTTTATTACATGGGTTATGTAATGATGTATGATTTATGATTTTGTGGCACACATAAGAATGGTATCATTATGAGATGGGTGGGACCTATATCTCCCTCCAATGCATTGGTTAAAGATTTTATATCTCATGAGATAGACATGGCTGGAATGGTAGGTTATACCGGTTCAGTGAAACAGGACTGAAACGAGGGTTACTCGATTCAGAAAGGGACTTTGTCCACTGAGATAGTCTTGGCAATGAGTCTTGACTAACAAGAAATGATTCTCTATGATTATTTTTGAATGCCACAAAGTTTCATGTTTTAAGTTATGATTATTGTGATTACGTTTCACTGCCATGATTTATCCCATGTTATGAAATTTTCTCTCTTTTGCAGGTTATGATTTCCAAAATGTTATGTTCTTATGAATATGATGTGATTGATATTTCTTTTGTTTACCCTTACTGAGCATTTGAGCTCACCCTTTTATGTTTTCTTTTCCCCAGGATATAAAGAAAGGTTTTAGGTAAAAAAAAAGGAAGATCTTTATGGGAGATGTTGAAGATCTTTCACCATGATTAGGAGATTACGTTCCGAGTTTCCAAAGACACTAAACTATTACGATCCTTATGTGTGTGTTTTTGTTATGTACTAAGTATTCCGCAAAAGTAATGTAATGTCCATGTATGTCAGGCATCAGGTCTCTACACAAGAGGTCAACTATTCCTATCCACATACAAATTATGACTACTTTGAGCCATTTCCTTTCGTTTCTAAATCAAATGAAAATTTTCTAACGTCTCCTGCATGATACTCAGTCCCAAAAACCCATATTCTCTAGCTTCCATCCAACATAATGGAGATCTACATGGTCTTACATAGTGTTCCTCAAACAGTGATATCTAAATTATATCCTAATAACTGTTGTTGTATGTAAAATCAACAAGGTCCAAATGATTTTCCCACAATCCACCAGAATATAGGATATAAGCCACCAACATTTCCTCTAGTGCCTGAATGGTACGCTCCAACAGCCCTTGTGTCTGCAAGTGGAAAGTCTTACTCTAGAACATTTGGGTACCAAGTGCCTTCTAGAATCCCTACCAAAAATGGAATGTGAAATGAAGACTTTGTCCAAAATATATTTTACATTTTAACCCATGAAACTGGACTACCTATCAAACATACAACTCACCCAACTGGTCCATGGGGAAAGTCTCTCAAATTTGAAATAAATGATCCACCTTATTAAAATAATCGACAAATACCCAGATTGCATCATTCTTTCGAGGAATCCTTGGAAGACCTACCATGAACTCCATTATTACATCATCCAATTTTCACTCTGTAATTTGTAATGGATCCTTTAAAACACCTAGGTGTCGGTGCTTGGACTTCACCTACTAACTATTAAGGCATCACACCACAAAACCTTCAACATCTTTCTTTATTCAAGGCCACCCATACTGCCTACAAACATCACAATACATCTTAGTCAAACCAAGATGTAATTACCTCTTTGATACATGAAAATCATGAATCTACTCTTCTTTCATACCCATTTTTACAACAACATTGCCATAAATAAAAACAAACCCATCATCTATGACGACCCAACCAGAAGGTGACTCCCCAACTTTAAAACTATCCATCATAGCGAAACACTCTATATCTTCAATATGACTTTTCCTGACCTGGATCAAAAATGTATACTCAAATTATATGGACATAATTATTATCTTCTTGTACCCATCCTGCACCTCTAGGTGCATCTCATCAAACAAGGCCATCATTCTCCACTCTAGGTTAGATTCCTAAACCACCTGATTCTGATTCTTCTGACTCAAGGAATCTGCAGGAGTATTTCCCTTTCTTAGTCTATAAACCATTTCAAAATCAAATTATTTCAAGTACTCAACCCATATCCACTACTGAATATTTAAATCATTCTAAGAGAAGATTTACTTAAGACTTTTATGATTAGTATACACCTTAAGCTTCTCTCCCAACAAGTAGTTCCACCAGAATTTCAAGGCATGAACCACTATTTCCAATTTAAGATCATGTAAAGGAAAATTTATTTCATGAGGCCTCAAATCTCGTGAACCATATGCAACAACCCAATCATCCTGCATCAACAATTCTCCCAGCCCAAAAACAAATGCATCAAAAAATAGAGTATACTTATTACCTAGTTTATATAATATTAGGATTGGTTTGGTAGTCAACCAATTCTTTATACCTTCAAAATAACTCTCCCATTCGTAAAAAAACTCATATATAATACCTTTCTTGGTAAGTTCTAAAATAAGAACTTCCAAATGAGAAAAATCTTTGATAAACCTTCGATAGTATCCCTCAAAACCCAGAAAAATTCAGAAATCCAAAAAATTATTGGGATGCTCCCAAGACACAATTGCATTCACATTATATGGTTCCATTGAAATGCCCTAATTAGAAATAATGTGACCCAAGAAATAAACCCTATCAATCCATAAATTACATCTAGATATCTTGGAATAGAGCATGTGCTCTCTTAGTGTACTCAATACAATTTCAAGATGTTTGGAATGGGTGTCATGAGTATTCAAATACACCAAGATATCATCTAAAAATAAAGCCATTAAATGATCCAAATAAGGGTGAAAGACATGATTCATTAGGGATAAAACACTATCAGTACATTGATCAACCTAAACAGAATCACCACAAACTCATAAAACCCTTACCTAATCCTAAAGGTAGTTCACGATACATTAGAAGGTGTCACCCTAAACTGGTAATACCTTGATATCAAATCAATTTTAGAAAACACTGAATCAACTCTCAGCTAGTCTAATAGATCATCAATTTGAGGTATAAGATACATATTCTTAACTGTCATTTGATTTAGATTACTATAATCAATGCACATCCATAATAACCCATTAGCCTTTTTGGAAAACAACACTAGAGATCCCCAAGGTGGAAAACTGTGATGAATAAATCCTTTATTCTCTAACTCCTCCAACTAAGTTTTATGCTCACGAAGTTCTTAAAATGCCATTCTATACAGCGGAATGGAAACTAACTCTGCTCCCGATATCATCTCTATTATGAACTCAATTTCTCTCTTGGGAGGCAACCCTGAGAAGTCCTTAGGAAATAAAATCCAAAAACTGATCCACCACATGAGGAAATGCATGCTACTCTACTCCTCCAACATCAAGAATAATACATGCCACTTGGCCTATTAGTTCTACTAAATATTGGTAAACCGACCCTATATGGCCTGCTCGGACATCCTACTCACCACTATGGACATGCGTTCCACCTTAAATAGATGTTAAGATTATATGATGAAGGTAATATCTAATATGTGCCTTGTATAAATACAACCAATATATTCCCAATATAATGTAAAAACCTGAAATATCAAGGACAAACAAATACCACAGAAAATAGTACCCACCAATCTTTAGAGAACAACCCATACCTTGTCTCATTTCATCTGTTTACACACCCAACAGAGTATCAACTGTTTTAACCCCACACACATATTCCACTTCTAGGCCCAACACAACTACAAACTGAGTAGAGATAAAAGATTGTGCGGATCCTATATCAAATAAATCACTAGTATGAATGGAAGCTATAAGGAATGTACCTCGAATAGTAGATGGTCCAGCATCACCACCTCCAGATATAGACTAAAATGCATGAATCTAACCTTCCCCTATTACCTGGGCCCCAGCCTGAGTACCCATTACTGAACTGCCTTACTGGTGTGGATTATATCAACCCAGAGTACCACATCCACTTCCCAAACTAGTATGGCCTATGGAAATCCAACTTTCTGCCTGATATGGGGTAATTGACCCCCTGTATTTACTTGGAATTTACCTATGACCACTATCCATACCTAGCTATCAAGGGTTCCTATAGAACATCTGTATGTGTACCATCATGAAGCATGATTGGAACCCAACTAGTGGTCATGGACACTAGCCATGCATGTGGCCCGACCATCTATACTGATAATAGAACACTTGATCACCACCCTGAGATACTGGACCTCTCTTCTAACTACTCTACATACTCTCACCCTGATGGAAATTCCCAAAATGACAATTTTTTCCATCTAAAGTTTCACCAACCATCTGCCCAGATGGAACCAAAAGTCTACTACCAAAATCCCACCTCAGGATCCCTTTAGAGATAAGGGACTGATCAACTACCTCTGAAAACCTCTTAAAATAGAAGATATACACCTTGGAGCTGATCTCATGCATAATCCCATCCTGGAAACATTTATCCATAGTCAACTCATCTCCTTCCAATGTAGGGATTAAGTGGCTTAATTTAGTGAAATAACAAGAATAATCCCTTACCAACACCTCCCCTTAGGTCAAACTCATAAACTTTGTAGCCCTTTATGCCTCATGGATTCTAGATAGAAGTGTTCTAGAAACGTTTCCTAGAAATCCTTCCATATAATTCCTTCATCCTGCTCGTTCTGAATCATGATGTCCTACCCACGCTTTTCTAGAGCTCGCAACACATAGATCAATAACTTGACTCACTTCTTTGAAGGATTGTCCAAATGGTCAAGAATCATTTGGATGGTCTCTACCCAGAATTCATCTACCTCTGTCCCACCCTCCTTAGTGAAAAACAAAGGGTGATATAGATGAAATTCTCTAGTCAGCTTGAACATACTCGGTATAACTTTCCCTAGGTCTCGTTCCATCATCTACATAAACCAAGAAAATTTATCATGAAACTGACCCTCTCTATTTCTAGGGATCACCACATTTTCCTTCTCTACTACTGGGGGAGAATTCTAGGAAGCATACTCTTATCACCCTACTGACACACATATTTATGGTGGGATTTATTTACATTTCCAAACACAATCATTAGAAAACATTACAAAAAAATTCCATGATTTACACACAAGAAGTATCTTCCCTAACTACAAACAAACCATACACATACACTGTCCCAATGGATATCATCACACTTAGATCACTACCCTCTATGATACCAACCATGGGTTATGGTCAACATGGGGTAAACTAATTCATATAGCCATGGTCTTTTACTAGACACTCTTTTAAAACTATTTCCACACTTGCAACATGAATCCTTCCTCTTATGCACATTTCCCATTTCACATTCTTCTACAACCCACATTTTAACACATTTACATGTTTTATTAAGAAAAATTCTTTAACAATTTATTTACATTCTTTCCCTTTTACCCATTTACATCATACTTATTATGCACTATTTTCATTAAATTTCTCAAGAAGGTAAAATAAATTCCACCTTTCATAACCCACACACCCATCTCATGTGTTCCTACCATGATGCATGTCACATATGTCTCTAAGTGCTTAAAATGATGCATGAATGCACATTCTTGTACCATTCATGCATAAGTAAAATATCACCAAATGGTCACATCACATAACAAGTGCATCACCAAATGGTGAAATATCATTCAACTGTAACAACACACAATAAGAACAATAATCCCCACCTTGGATACTTGGGTTTTACCCCATACATGGGCGAGATAATCCCAATAATGAGATCATTACTAATACACAACACATCATATTATCCAATATACTATCCCAAATAATAATACCATATAAAATAACCTCTCTAATACCAATTTGTAACGTCCCTGACCAAAAATTCACTAAACTAGTGCTTTGAGATAGATCGTCACAAGACCTAAAGCATGCCTCCCCATAATCCATAGGTTGTTGAATAGTAACTAGGGTCTAATAAGTCACGTTGAGAGAATATACCCACTTTTACAGTATTATGACACAATATTTAACAATGTAAATAGTGAAAAAATTCATAATAAGCAGTAAACATGCATAGAAAAACATCCCCCAAAACTAGGTACAAACCACAAACCAACAATAACCATGTCATGTCCTAATAATAATGATAAAAAGGAATGATACCCAAAATAAAGACAAACATAAGAATACCCAAAAGGATCCTAACTCCAAGTCTGGGTCCTCATCCATACATATCCCAAGCATTACTCAACACCCTAGAACCAAAACCTTTCCTTTATCTCAACCCGCAACAATGAAGTCTTCTTAGGTAACCAATGGCATCTTAAGCGGGGTGTGAGTACAAAATAGTAGGACACCGCCAATGGTATCTAAACAATATCCACTCTAAATAGATAGTGCATGAAATTATGAAATGAAAGTCAAGGTAAACTAAAAGATAACTCAGGTGTCATTAGTTAACAGTGTATACTCAAACCATTTCAATCGTTATTACCATTTTCATCACTTATCCCATCTTCAAAATTTAATCCATTTTCATCATGTGTTTTAGGGGTGAGGAATTTACATCATTTACAAAAGGGTTCAAGGCATTCAAACATCAAGAGTTCTGGAATAAGTCAAGCCCCTATCTCATTAGGGATAAATACAACACAACAAACATAATATCCTCACCCCAGAGCCTCATTCTAAGTGGAATGCAACTATTAGGTTAATATATCTCTATCATCTTCTCTAACTTGTGTATTTTGGGGTGGAGTTTAGGGCATCAGTCTAACTCAACCCATGGGTGTAGAACCTAAGTCAATACCCCACACTACCAAGCCATGTGATCATGATTATATATATATATATATATAATCACCACACATACCATATCAAAAACGTAAAAATAAATATGTGAATCAATATTTTTTCATAACCCATTATAACAATACCATTTTACAATACATAGCCCATTTATCCCAATTCCCATTCTCATACCCCATCCCATTCGGAAAATTCAACAATTCCCTTATATTAACCCATTAATCAAATTTTTTAATTCTTAGGTCACTATCATTTCAACATGTTCAACATATCACATACACTAACTCTTTTATGGATTTCAATATATTTCATAATCCATTTGACAAAATCACAATAAACTCAATTAACCCTTTACTATGTTATGACAAATGACACCTTAAGCCATTATCAAATCTAGGAGTAACTATCAATGTTTCATTTTAAACTCAACTAAACATATTCACACATTTATTAAGGTCTATAAATTATCACACATCAATTACACACTTGACTTTACCAATTTCCAAGTTCGGGAATATCGGTGCACCCCATGGGTGGCCCTAAATCGGTCAAATCATCCTCAAAGCATCCCATGGGGATTGTGAAGGGTTAAAATCATTATGTAGATGTTCATTTTACCAAATATTACCAAATTAACGCAAAGAACAATAAGAGGTAGCCAATAACACCACCAAACATGAACAAATCAATACAACAACTATGGGATATAACTTATAGTCCACCTACCTTGAATCCGTAGACAAACACGTTCTTAATCATCTCCTTAGATCCTCATCCAAACCTTATTTGAATACTTGACTTATATTCCATTGTAAAATTATGGTTTTATGAGATTTGAAGAAGATCAACCAAGATATAAACCCTAATCTTGATATGAGAAGAAAGGAGAGGATTAGACTTACCCAGTGCTTCGATTTGCAACCAATAACACTTCAAATAGCCTAGAATCAAATTAGAATCACCCTTGGGAATTTTTGGTTTCTAGGGTTCTTCACAAGAGATACAAGGTATGAAATAGGGATGAAAATGAGTAGGAAATTAATAATATTGAAGTGGTAATTTTATAATTTTTTTAACTTTAATGGGATGAACGGTTTACCCACACGGTTTGCCAGACCATGAACAAGCCACTATCTAAGGAAAGTGAGGTTGAACGGTTACATAGGATGATCTATACAGTTTGAATAACCATGCCCCAACCATGCATAATGCCACTGTTCAAGGTTTCATGGATTTCCTGGGAATGCTGCATGATTTTCTTAACCATGCGCAAACCATGCGCCTTGCACAGATTATCTCGAGTTTCCTTCTTTTCATGTCCCAAGCCCATGAAACACCCAAAATCCCCCTAATGCACCCACTGAACATTTTATTAATGAAATATAAGGTATTAAAACCAAAATTTATACAAAAACATACCTCCACGGAGCTGATATCTTATAGTCATCCAATGCATAAAACTAATTTTGTGACTAATGAGCATATTACATATCTCTATATAAAACCCTTATCACACTAACCATAAATATTCCTAACAAACTCTAATACATAATGATTAAAATAGATTATCGATAACTCAGCGTTATAGTTTGAGAGGATATTTACCATTTCATTTCATGTAATATATGTAGACAACAGGAAACAATGATAAAGTAGAGACTTCCTCTTGCATAAAAAGAAACATTTCATATTATTAAACTCTTATAAAAATATTAACAAAAATATATAAATGAATATGTATAATAATATCCCATATAATAGACCACCATATAGGTCTTATGTTTCCTACACTTTTAGGGTTTTGTTAAACCCATTACATCTCTATGTAATTCTATCCACATATCCATGTGACTATTCGATGAAATCCTAATAATAAAATATTTATTGGATAAAATCTATTAATAAAGTATATTTTAGAAATGGTGAGACTTAAGAATAACATTCTTATTGTTTTACTCCTTAAATATAGCATTTAAACTGCTTTACATCACACTATCCAATGTTATGATGTTAAAAGAATATGTTGTCTATATAGAAATATTTCTATGTTCATCATTATCATTTATCTTGGAACTTTTCCATCAAACTATTTCCTTGAGATAATTTTGGAAATAATATATAACACTTTACATTTAATTCTTTAACTATGATACCATAATACATTTAAGATATTAAGTGGTTTTAAATTTTAATTTTTATTGGTATAAACTTGTATTTATAGTAATTTAACTTTTCTATGTATAAATATAATCCCACTAGACTTTTAGACACTATATTTTATTTAAAATAACATTCAAAGATATGAAAAATATTTTTTGTTAGGAAATAAAACTTATTTCAATTTAGTGGGTGTATTTAACAAATAAACAACCTATCCATTTCATATATAGTATTATTTGTGTTCGGAGAATTATTCCAGAAATAATATTTTAAAATTTATCAATGATGGGTGGTGGGATCATATCCCTGATATTTTAGCAAAAATATAGATAAAGTATTTATCCTAGATAAAAATCATTTTATCCTTAACCTATTTTTAAACATGTTATAGAATCTAATGGATATCAAACCATGTGTATTAAAATCATCATAACTTGTTTTTATTTACAATACTTTTCAAACAAACATCTTCTCCTATCATATAAGAGAAATAATATAAAAATACACATCCTTTATTTATATCTATATTAAATCGATATATACCTTTTCATTAAAATATGTGATTCAATAACTCTTTTATTCCTAATTTGAATGAAAAATATTATATTTATTAATTATTACCTTTGTTTTGAACACTTGTATACTTATAGTATCTATAAAACATGCATTCAGTAACACATATCCTTCAAAATTAAATAATTGATTAATATAACATTGGTACCTAAAATGAACTATCTATGGTGTTTCTAAAACCCTTTTAGGTATCCTGGATAATTCTATCACATATTTAATAAATTCTCATCCTTCTTAATACCCCTATTAGGTTTCAATGACTGATGAAAACTATTGAAAAATAAAATTTTCTTTATTAGGCTCAAACCTTTACCTTCATGTATTGTTAACATGGTACTAGATCTTAAACATCATATTTCATGATCATATATACTCAAAATGATAAATAAATTGGGTAAACATTTATAGAAATAATTTATATTGATATAATATTTATAACATTAATTTTCTTGAAGGATAGATGACACTAGGTGATGGGAGAATTTTGAGGGAAAGAAGAGATGTCAACTACCTGAATATCATTCCAAGGCTAGTGGTCGAGCATGATAATAGTGAGATAGAGGATATCCTAGATGAAAAGTAGATCAAGGATGTAATTTTTTCCTGGAATTCTAAATTTTCTCTAGGTCTGAACAATTTACCAAGAATTTTTTTATCATGGAATGTTATAAAAACATAGGTCATTTAAGAAATAGTGGATTTTTTCAGGGGAGGATCCATAACCATAAATATCATCTATTCCAAACTAGTTCTCAACCCAAAACTGGAGGTTCTAACTACATTATGCCGGTTCAAACTTATTTTTTATGCATCCTCTAATATAAGATTCTTACTAGCATGATCAACAAAAGGCTTAACCAAGTGCTTCCTCATATTAATTTTTATGAACAACATGATTTCCTAAAGGGTCAGAACATTCAGGGGTGATCATGATAGTGATAGAGATGGTGATGGACATCAATAGGAGGATCCTTGGGTATAATATGACGATAAAGGTTGATATGGACAAGGAATAATACTCTTTGGAATGGAGTTATACAATAAAGGTATTGGAGAGTTTTTGCTTCAGTGAATGGTACTGATATCTGGCAATCATATGCTTTTCTTCTCCAAGGCTCTTAGTATCGCTTATGATAATATTTTTTGTCTTATTTAAATATATTTGAGGTATGAGTTAGGGGGATCTATTATCAACCATCCTTTTCATTCTGGCGCAAGTGGCCCTCACAAGGAATATTAAGAATGATTTTTCTAGAGGTTCCATTCAAGTTTTCAGTAACAGAACCATGATTCTTGTGATCTCTCATATGATGTATGAAGATGACATATTATTATTCATTAATTTTGTAACTAAATCAATAGACAGTTTCAATACAGTGATGAAATATTATAGCTTTTAGAGAAGAAAATGCATCAATTACATAGAGGGTAGTGTGTATCTCAGGAAAGCCTTCTCGACTCATCATGGAATAATAATACATAACAAGATGGGAATCCATAAAATAATCCTCTCAATGTAATATTTAGGATCCCACATCCCATATTGGAAGATAAAAAGTTTTTTTTAAATAAAGTCAATTGGATAATGGCCCGCACTTTCAAATGGAAAACAAGATGCTCTCATTTGGTAGAAGGGTCACACTAGTGAATAGTTTGCTCACATATTTTTCCATTCATGTGTTATTCTTTATCAATAAAATGAATTTTATCATAAATATTATAAAAAATCATCAATTCTTTTATTTGGAAAAAATGAGGATAAGTGTTAATGGGAATCATGACAACAGTTGGAAAACCCAATTACAGAGGGTGTGATCAACCAAAGGAACATGTTGGACTCCATGCAATACAGGAAATCTAAATTGGCATGGTAGATTATCGATAAGAACTCCATATGGTCTAGATTCATGAGGGGAATATATGGGAAGGATTTGAGACTCTGTGATGAGAAAATGAGAAATATTTCAATCCTAGAACAGTGTATGGGAGTCTAGATGGACCTTTTAGAGTATAAGGTGATATGGGAGGTAGGATAAGGTGACATAAAGTACTAGAAGGAAAACTGGGCTAGACAAATCCTTTTCTTTCCAAGATTCCTGGTACTAAATATATCATTCAATAAGAATTTCTCTCACCCGAGGTTCATTTCGTACATGCTTGATGATGACAAAACAAATTTTCATGAAAGGATAATACTTGTTGATGATAATGACAGAAGCATGTTTATCGATTCAATGAAAAGAGATTTTGGTTTTAGGATATTTATATCTCCATGAATTCTAGTAAGAATATGAAATTTTGGGCTTCTAAACTTTGGTGAAAAGATATTTTTTTGAAGATAAATTTTCTATGTAAGGACCCAACCTTAAACATTACATAATTCAGTTAATTCATCTAGACTTATATTTCATAGATTCCCAAAGTTCTTTTAGGTCTATAGTTTTAGAGAATTAGTTCATAACCTCATATATAGAAACCCATATAAACAAAGTATACATTTCTACTAAATATCTATTTTTTCACAATACGAATCTTTTAAAACAAAACATGATTTATTTTTATAATAAAACTTCACAACATTAAAATTGAATTTTTATCTCCCTGTAACCACCCAAAAACCTTTTAAAACACATTTTAAAAAATTTTATGAGAACAAAAATCTCAGAAAGGGGCATAAAATTATGAAAGAAACTGTTAGTCCATGAATGAAAACATTTTGACCAAGTTATAAATTTTACACATAAAACATATAATCTATAACTTACCTTATGAAAACATAAGTTTTCATTAAAAACATAGTAATCATACATATATAATAAAAGGTAACTTGTGGAATCATTTTAATACCACTCTTAAATACAATACAGCTCTCCTAGCTATATGGGGAGTAACTATTAGTGTTACACTTTGAATAACCATCGCGGTTTATTCCCATAATTTTTTAGGAGAATCCTAATAGGTTTACTCTATCCATTTACCCAATGAATTAGATAGATATAATGGGATCACCCTTTCTCATTTTATCACAGAGCCACCCATCATTCAAAAAGTTCCCATGAACCATAACATGATCATAAAACATAATTTTTTCATAAAATAAACATTCTTGAGGAAAATAAATTTTCCATTTTGAAATCACTTTTCATTTTTAAGAAGTCGTACACTTATGAATGAAAACATTTTATTTGAAAATAAACTCGTAAACTTATAAAGGAAACATAAAATAAATAAGGTGTCATGAAATTGGTAAAATCTACTAATGTTGTAGAAGTAAAAAAATTAATAAAAAGAGTTATAACTTTAAAAAATAATTTTTATTAATTTAGTCCCTAACCTTAGGTCTGAAAGTGTTCTACACTTGTACTTAATGTCATGGATAATGAATGAATGAATTAATTAATTAATTAAGAACCTTTTAAATATATATTTTATTTATTACCATTTTATTAAGTTAATTTATGTCCACTTTGATGAGTTTTAAATATCAGACCCATCGTTCAAGGAGCATTTGTTTCATGGATTTATGGTCGGTTCCCTAGAGTATAATTTTGGGACTTCTTTTCAAATGGAAGAAAAACAAAAGAAGTGGAAAGAAAATTTATTAATATGTTTCTATAATTTTAAATGATCATATATATCATTTATTTATGATATTATGATGATTCATTATATAAAACTTTAATGATAAATGCTTGGTTTTTTTTGGCAGTTTTTCTGACCATCATAAACTAGTTTCTCTTTATTTAATTATTATGTATAAAAATTAGTTGTAGGTCATTATAAAGTTAAAACATACATATTAAATTCTAGTTTAACCATAATAATTGTTTTGTGACCATCCTTGAAGGCAATAATGGAAAATGAAAAATTATCGTCCATGAAGGCGGTGAATCGACACATCACGAATGATGTTTTCATTTTTATAATAAGTGGGGAATAAAAGAGGTTTAATGATGGATATTATATTAAAAAAAATAAAATTCTTGTATATATATTATATTGGGGTTATCGTTCCATTTTTTATTGGGATGGTGAGGATAAGGTTGAATTAAATAAAGAAATAAGTAATCTAAAAGAGAAAGAAGGAGGATTCTACCTCTTGAATATTGTTTCCCTATAAACCTCGTTAAGGTACTTGGTTTTGATATTTTGGTGAGACAAAAATTCTTAGACATATAGAAGAGGCTTATGAATGTAAGTGTGAAAAATTAAGACAAGCTACATGGATTTGGAGATGTGAGGAGAATAGGTAGTGAGGGTTGGTGTTTATAGGGAGAGGATAGGGTTTTTTGATTTTTTTTATTCATTTGTTTATTATTTTGGCTCCAAACTCTGAATAATGTTGATTATTGAAACTAATTAAAGTAGTTAATTTTATTTAAAACTAATTGGTTATTACATCATCCATACATCATCCATGACTCAAAAATTCATGTATTTAAATTATGGTGTTAAATATCATAAATTAGCTTATTTCACTATTCACCAAAAAATTCAATTATTTCAAAAAAAATACCAAACAATCACCATAAACTTTTATCAATGTGTAGATTTAAAAAATGGATACTATTTTTTTATTTTTTTTAAATATGAAAAATTTAATTTAAAATTAAAATCATCATTTTTTTGAAAAATACCAATTTAAATATTATAACTAATTTTATAAAACATTAAAAAATTAATTAAGGTCTCGCAAAATTATCTTATAATTTTAATATTAAAAAAATATTAATTTATGAATCTATTTTATAAAAATAAATTTTATTTTAAATAATTATATTAATTATAAAATTGTAAATAAACATTTACGTTTCACAAAAACACCAACACTTAATTTATCACTTTAAAAAAATTATTTACTTATTCCAAGAAATAAATATATAATAATTTAATTTATTAGATACCTAAATTTTATTTATAATTTAATATGTGAGTTAAATATTCTAAGGGATATATTACTATTCCTAACAATCACATCACTATTCCAATAGTCAGGTTACTATTCCATTAGTAGAGATTCTTTAACTTCTATAAATACCTCTTATTACATTATAAATTTTTAATGAATTAACTATTTAATTTTAGAATGAAGAAATATATATTCTAGAAGTTTCAGGGTTGTTACATTCTGTTCTGGAGATTACATAATAAGACTATTTCAATCGATGAAAACATTCAAAACAATAGGATTAACTCGACTCAAGGTTCATGTGTTTTGAGAAATCTGTTACCAAATATGTCTGGAATTTTTTTTAAATAAACTGGTAATTATTTTCTTGAGAGTTTTTTGGATAGAGGTAGGGTGTTTTTGTGCTGGTGTGGGATATAAAAGAGTTCCTATGCATCTAGTTTCAAGGGTCCAAGTTACATGTGCTTGAGGTCAAGCTCACTGAAATGGTGTTTGCTATAGTTTTTTTGGCTGATCTAGGACTTTAGGAATAAATTTCATGAAGGAAATAATAGTTCCTCAAAACTACTAATGATTCATGTGTTTTATCTAGTGGACTAGCTCAATTATTTCATTCATGGTGAATAGACATTTACTGCAAACAGAGGTATTGTATCTCAAGGGTCGATATATGGAAGCATGATTTCTCAAGGGAGATGGATTGTGTTGATTCCTACTTTGTTTGGGTAAAAATTAACTGCATATAGTTTATGAATATAGGTTTCTATGAGAGGAGGAGATATTCGTCATGATTCCATAGGGTATGTGATCATTGGTTTCAACACCTTTAATGGACCTAGAAAATCTATTGGGGATGATACTAGAGCCCTCCTCACTGCTCTTTCCTTGTGAAAGCTACATATCATCAATATTATGGGGGTTGAATCGAAATCTAAGCTCCTTGTTGTCTTTTTCTGAGATAATAGAAACATACTTTGGTATTTGATCAATTTTATCAAGAAAGTCACTCATTTTTAATGAAATGGGGGTCTCTCACACATGGAGGGATGAGAACATTACCACTCATAGCCTTTCTAGGAAGGTAAACTCTAGTAATAGCCTTTTTATTTACAATATAATGGGAACTTTACCTTGATATTTTAATCTCAATACCAATGGTGATGCCATTGGTCTGTACCACTTTAGACCACCATAATTTTTTAGTGACTGTTTGATTTTGGAATAAAAAGTTATTTTTGAGTGAATATTTTGAAAAATTATTATAGAATTATTTTCATATATTGAAAAATAAATAAATGAAATCTCCAGTATTCAATTATTATTGACTGGCCTGATAATTTTTTGTACAAGAATAAGGACTAAAATTCCTTTATCCATCTTTCATATAATTACTTTGAATCCTTAATTAAATTCATTTATTCTTCTCATAAGAATCTAGATATTTTTTTAACAACTAAAAAAAATTTTTTACTCAAGAATGCATTAATCTAACACATAGAATAATTCTTACTTATTAATAACTTTTCATAAGTTTTTGTTCCAATTAAAAATGTGTTTTTATTAAAAACATCCTTTTGAAAAATGGTCCCAAAGTAAAGTTGGATTCTGATCATGTAATATTTTATCTACAACATTAACATTTATCATATGAGTATCATGTTTTACATTAACTTAATGAGGGCATTTATTAAATTTTCTCCCAATAATATGATGACCACTTTAAAATTACATCTTATCTGTTAGTGGTACAAGATCTATATTTCTTTATTAAAAGAATCCACTTTCGTTTTCATCTCATCACTTAGAAATTTAGTTTGCCAACTATATCATATATGACTTTTAGATGGTTGAGTGGCAAACACTTTTCCTAGTCCATCATATGGATAAACTCAACACTATTATAATGGTATCCTTCCATAGGATTTCCCAGCAAAATGTAACCCAAAAGAAATCAAAAAATGAGTCAACTAACACCTAGGGACACTTCAATACATTATTTCCTTGCACTATATTATCCAATTTCACCCAACATTAGCATAAAACTACTCAATTTAATCATTGAGGTTTTGAGAAGTGTTTTATTTTGAAATAATCTAACACTTATTATTTTAATTTGTATTTAATTATCACCATATTATCACATGTTATACCCATTATGAAATAATTCCTCTAATTAATTATTTTAGATATATTATTACTTTCACTAAAGAAATATTTTCAAACCACATTGATATTTAAATATTTATTAGCCAATAAAAACACATATTTTGATTACATTTTAAGGTTATTAAATGTTCATTTTTGATCTTATGGGCCTGAGTTAGTGGATTTTAATTTTGAACATCCATTCTCATCATTTGTGCACTTCATGCCTAATATGCACCAATTTAGGACCAATGTTTCATCTTATTTTAAAGAATTTAATTATATATATTTTAATTTGATATGTTGTGAAATACATATTCACTTAAATTTAAACATTTTTCATTAAGGGATCAATGGATGATTCATAAATGATGATGGAGATATTTGGCGATGAAAGGAAACAATTCTGGAGAAGGCAGATTGGATATCATCCCACTGATGGGAATTTTGATCCTACAATACAGTCCCAATGAAACCCAAAATTCATGTTAGTCTAGAAGACATATATAGGAACAAATAATTCTTCTGGATCTAGTGCTAATTCGTCTTCAATGGTGGTTATTAAGGCGGCCCAATTTGAAGATTCAATTCTGGGCCAGATTCAGTGGCCCAGAAAAACAGCCCACTATTTCAATCATATCCCTTGAAACACAAAGTATTTTGGGCTTAAATTTTACAGGATATTAGGGGAAATCAGGGGGTTCATTTAAGTCTTATATGTACCACTCCAATTAGTCCTTCTAGATGGTTCTTTCGGCGCTTCTGTTCGGTGTAGAAAGTTGGATCCCACTTCGAGGCAAGAGTTGAAAAGTCTCTTATGCATTAAATTTCCACCCACCTTTCTCCAAAAAAATTAATTAAATGCACATGGGATGATGGGAGTTCGGCCAAAGGCTTCCAAAATGCCTATTTAAGACAGTAGGGATGGAGTATTTAAGCATCTTGGTGCTTTATTTTCATTGTAATGTTATTATGCCAATTTTCCTTTGTAATGTTCTTCCTTCTCATATAAGTTGTTCGAATCACCTTAGTATTAAATAAAAGTTCTTCTTATTCTCTTATTATGTTCTTATTCATATCACCTTGATACCGTTGCCTCAAGGTGTGAAATTTTTCACACCAAACCTTGTGATTTTGTTCACACAACGGTGGAGTGATCGTTATTTTTGTTGTTTTTACTTCTTCAATTCCACCCTCATAAGTCTACTTTCCTCTTCCGTTGAGAACTTGTCATCAATGGAGGGATAGATCTTTTATGGGTTGATCCAAGGGAGTAGCAACGGTCTGGATTGAATGTTATTTCTCACTCCCTAAATGTTATTAATTTCTTTTAATTGAGTTTCTTTCATTCAATGATTTTTATTCTTCCTCTTCCTTATTGAATTTATTCACCCCACTTTCATGTCCTAATTACATCGTTTACCTTGGAGTGCTCATGAAAATGATCCTACAAGTGTATAGGTTATTATCATGTGTTTTTAAGGTTTTTAATCATTAATTGATGAGGTTAGTTTGAATTCATTTCATGAATCCTTCTCGAGTTAATGAAATTAAAATCGTAAAAAAAGGAATTCATTCAATCCACTCGAGAAATAACCTAGGATCAACTCATTTTCTAATAATTTGAATTCACATAGATATTTTATTGCTCTTTCAAAACCATCTAAAATCAACTCAAGTTGGCCACTTCATAGCCAAAAATCCATCTCTTTTTATTGAGGGTCTAAAGGTTCTTCTTAGGTCCTTGTGGATTCGACCCCTACCTGTACTACAACGACCGCATACCTGTAGGGTAAATTTGGGTGCAACCAAATTTTGGTACCATTGACGGGGACCCAAGTAAGTTATCTTAGAAACTATCATCCTTTTCTCACCCCACTTTCTCTATTCTTGCCCCATCTCTCTTACCTTTACCCCTTTCTATTTGTGTGTGTCCTGAGAATCTAGAATCCAACTTTCTATCTTCTCCAATGAAGTATCTTCCAAATTATCATGTCAGAAAATCATGATGGAATCAAATGGAATGTCAATATTTAGAAGCCCCTAAATTAGAAAATTTCTTTGATCAATCCTTGAATGATTACCACACACCTGATGAGATGTACAATCAATGGGATGATGATTGTTTAAAGGATCAATTTACAGCCCTCTCGAGGAAGATTGAAGAGATGAAACTCAATGAAGTTCACGATTTACAATCTTATATCCTGCCTAATCCTAAAAAACTCCTTGAACAATTGTGTAATCAAATGGAGATAATGAGTTCTGAGGTATCATGATTGAGATTATAACTACAATGCATTAATACTTGTGAGGAACTCATCCATACACCAACTATACCTTCCAAAACCTTATGTGAAGTGTATAGTTTCCCACAAGCCTCTCATGAATTTATTGAAGAACCGACCTTTGGATTTGGGGTAGGGGAAGTGAATCATGAAATTGTTGAAGGGTCTTTAAATGAGGATGAAATTGATTTTTTGGATTCAAATGAGAAGAATTTGACATCGTGGATTGAGTCTCCTATATATAACTCTATTGATGATTTTTCAAAAACATCATTCACTAAACCATCGAGAGAAATTAAAAACCATGAGTCCATACCCATTATTAACATTTATCTTTCCAGTTTGGAGGTTGAATATTCTATTCAAAAGGAACCAATTTTGTTGAGAAATTTGAAAAATGAAACTGAGTTGGATTCAAAATCTCAACCTGTGTCTGATTGTCTTATCAATACCGAGCTCAAAATCATTTTCCTTCCTTCCCCTCTCAAGTATCCATTTATAGGGTATAATCATGAACTTTCAATTGGAATTCATTATTCTCTTGAAATGAATAATTTTGGAATGATCATTGATGTATTTGGAAATACTATAGTGGAAACTGGATCAACCATTTCTTACATTCCTTGGATTTTCCCATTCATTTCAGAAAACAGGATTGTTCATGAATCAAATTCAAAATCTTCTTACCAACCACAAGGGATAAACATTATCAATCATGTTGAATTGGAGAAACATGGGGTCCTCAAAATGTTGAAAGTTGGTATTGGGTAAGTTAGGAGGTTCATGTCGAGTTAGCGACGTTAAACAAAAGCGCTACATGGGAGGCAACCCATGGTTTTCATGTTTTATTTAATTTAATTAGTATCTCGGACTATTGACCTATTCTTATTTTATGAGTATGTATGGGTATGAAAGGGGAGCACCGTATTCATCTGTGTCACGCAGTGTGATCCCTGAGTAATACCTTACCCAGAAAATATTAACAAGACAATGTATCATCAGTTTATTTTTATTTTATTTTATGTTTTTATAGGTATTTAAAAAAAATAGATTGTTGACATGTTCTTATTTTATGAGTAAGGATGGGTATGAAATGGGAGCACCGTATTCATCCGTTTCACGTGGTGTGATCCCTGAGTAATACCTTACCCAAAAATTTAAGAGAAGACAATGTATCATCAGTTTATGTTATTTGTACCTTTTTTTTAGGTTAAAAAAATACAAAGAAATATATATATTAAAAAAATTTAAAGGCATGTCATAGGTCATTGGGAAAAGATGGTCACAACAATCCAAGCCATTGGGAGATAAACCAGAACTGAAGGGAGACATGGGAATGCATTTTCAACATCAACCACCAGGCGAATTCATTCTATAATTTTCATTTTCAATGTCTTCGTTGAACTTCTATCCTGCCCCTTCTATGTTTAAATTCTTTAAACACTGGGGAAAGTGTTATTCCAAGTTGGGGGGGAGATGAAAATTTGTGGAAGAAAAAATGTCATTAACCTTGAACATGATAACACACATTCCATACTCTAAAATTGGATATCAAATAATTTTGCAAGCATTGATTCTGATTTTAATGCAAGTTTATGTTCATGTGCATAGATATTGGAAAGTGCAGTTGTCCGATGTGATTTTTCACTGTTATATTTTCATCCATTTAATAAAAAAACACAATGCACGTCCTCTAGATTGTGGGGTTTTAGTTTGAGTTCTTGGGGACCCATAATAAATATCATAGGATTGGCGATCATTTTAATTTTAACATGAGTATTCAAAAAAAAATTGCGCGTAGAGCAATGAATTGACCTAATGTGTGGTTTTCAGCACTTGGGGATCGTGACTCCATAGTTGTCTAGCCCAGAGTTGGGAATTTAATCTCTATTTTTGGTAATTTGAATTTCTTTTTGATTGAGTTAACTTGAGATGATGCCCGAGTTTGTGAGCTTCACTTGCTGCCCTAAGGTCTTTGAGCCTGGGAGTCATCGGAAAAGTCTTGCTACATGGGTTGACTCAATTGAGTTCAATTTTTGTTACCATGGAAAAATTTCAAAAAACAAATGAGTACTCATCTTATTATTAAAATTTTATTTCTCGTAGTGCTTCCATCTTTTTTCCCTCGAAGGAAAATGAACCCCCATGTCTATTGTGACGCACAACACTTCATCATGCTTAATTGAATTTGGATGAAATATGGAGATGAATTTGAACAAAGGAATGGGCTTGGGATTGATATATGCTTATGGACATAACTTGTTTTAAATGATTTTGATGGGTTTCATAATTGTTTGGTATGTGATCTTTGGGTGAGAAATGTGTATTAAAATGTTTTTGGAAAAGGTCATTCGAATTTCATTTTTGTGAGATATATTTTTCTCGGGACTAGAAAAACTCAAGTTGGGGGTGTGATTAGCCAATAAAAACACATATTTTTATTACATTTTAAGGTTATTAAATGTTCATTTTTGATCTTATGGGCCTGAGTTAGTGGATTTTAATTTTGAACATCCATTCTCATCATTTGTGCACTTCATGCCTAATATGCACCAATTTAGGCCCAATGTTTCATCTTATTTTAAGGAATGTAATTATCTATATTTTAATTTGATATTTTGTGAAATGGATATTCACTTCAATTTAAACATTTTTAATTAAGGGATAAATGGATGATTCATAAATGATGATGGAGATATTTGGTGATGAAAGGAAACAATTCTGGAGAAGACAGATTGGATATCATCCCACTGATGGGAATGTGGGTTCTACAATACAGTCCCAATGAAACCCAAAATTCATGGGAGGCTATAAGACATATATAGGAACAAATAATTCTTCTGTAGATAGTGCTAATTCGTCCTAAATTGTGGTTATTAAGGCGGACCATTTTGAAGATTCAATTCTGGGCCAGATTCTGCGACCCAGAAAAACATCCCACTATTTCAATCATATCTTCCGAACCACAAAGTATTTTGGGATTAAATTTTACAGACTATTAGGGGAAATCCGGAGGTTCATTTAAGTCATCTATGTCCCACTCCAATTCTGCCTTCTAGATGGTTCTTTCGGCGCTTCTATTCGGTGTAGAAAGCTGGCTCCCACTTCAAGGAAAGAGTTGAAAAGTCTCTTATGCATTAAATGTCCACCCACCTTTCTCCAACAAAATTAATTAAATGCACATGGGATGATGGGAGCTCGGCCAAAGGCTTCCAAAATGCCTATTTAAGGCAGTAGGGATGGAGTATTTGAGCATCTTGGTGCTTTCTTTTCATTGTAATGTTATTATGCCAATTTTCCTTTGTAATGTTCTTCCTTCTCATGTAAGTTGTTCGAATCACCTTAGTCTTCAATAAAAGTTATTCTTCTTCTCTTATTCCATTCTTATTCATATCACCTTGATACTGTTGCCTCAAGGTGTGAAATTTTTCACACCAAACCTTGTGATTTTGTTCACACAACGGTTGAGTGATCATTATTTTTGTTGTTTTTACTTCTTCAATTCCACCCACATAAGTCTACTTTCCGCTTCCGTTGAGAACTTGTCATCAATGGAGGGCTAGATATTTTATGGGTTGAACCAAGGGAGTAGCAAGGGTCTGGATTTAATGTTATTTCTCACTCCCTAAATATTATTAATTTCTTTTAATTGAGTTTCTTTCATTCAATGATTTTTATTCTTTCTCTTCCTTATTGAATTTATTCACCCCACTTTCATGTGCTAATTACATCCTTTACCTTGGAGTACTCATGAAAATGATCCTACAAGTGTATAGGTGATTATCATGTGTTTTGAAGGTGTTTAATCAGTAAGTGATGAGGTTAGTTTTAATTCATTTCATGAATCCTTCTCGAGTTACTGAAATTAAAATTGTAAAAAAAGGAATTCATTCAATCCACCCTGAGCAATAACCTAGGATCAACTCATTTTCTAATAATTTGAATTCACATAGATCTTTTAGTTCTCTTTCAAAACCATCTAAAATCTACTCAAGTTGGCCACTTCATAGCCAAAAATTCATCTCTTTTTATTGAGTGTCTAAAGGTTCTTCTTAGGTCCCTTTGGATTCGACCCCTACCTGTACTGCAACGACCGCATAACTGTAGGGTAAATTTGGGCACAACCAAATCATTACACAACTCATGAACAATCCATAGATAAGATAGAGGAAAAAATCAATTATCATACCTAGCATATAATTCCATATATGCATGTATGAAAATTTAAAGATACAATTTAACACTTTAAAATAATGTATACTATATTCACACTATAAAAAATTTATATAAATGAATAAAGTATAAAATATACTAAATAAAATAAAAAACATATATAAAAAATATAAAAACATTATTGTTTATGTAAAAATAAACCTATATAACTCGATTTTATCCAATATGTACTTTTTATGTTTTTTACATGATTTTACTTTGAATTACTTTGTATTTTAGTATTGTGTCTCATTTATTAATTTTTTTATTATCAAATAAGATACATTTTATAAATTATGAAACCATTTATATAAATCATTGATTTTTCAAATAAGTTTTCTAATATTAACATTTTATATTTACATTTAAAATCTAATCATAAATAAATATATAACCATTCTTAATTATCATTATTTTATCCATGTAAATTCACTTTAAACTATGATCACATCTATCAAAATAATTTTGATACATTTTAAATCCTACTAAGGACTCAATGTGTTCTATTCAATCCTACACTAGTGAAGGTTTTTGATAATTTTAACAACTGTATATTTACTTAATTTTTTTTTAAAACCCTTAAGAATTAATCATTAATACTTCAAGTTAAATTAATTTATAATACTTTTTAAATTAAATAAATATCATAGAATACCTATTCCTATTATTTATAAAAATGTATAAATTATATAGTTCAATTCATAATTAAAAAACTATAAAATGGAAATTTTCATGTTTATAATATATTATTATATATTACATATTGTAATATGAGATTTAGTTCAAAATTATATCATAGCTTATGACTGACATGAAACAACCTATGATAGATATTCCTAAATTATCTATAATATTCTATAATATAACTTTATCATATGTGGATGCTAGCTAATCGAGTCATGTGACTGACCAAACATATCCCCTTTGATGTTTGGGAATAAAATTTAACGATATAACTGATATCATAATGATGATGTGATTTGGTTTTTTTTCATGCATTAATTGTCACTATCATCCCATATAACTACCCATATCATATTCTATAAAAAATACAATAAATAAGGATTACATAAAATCTCATTATATGATTTGAAAAATCATATAGAGTGGTCCAATTGTATATTATGATAACCAATATCGTAAGGCAAGACATTATGTAATTTATATATCATTTTTAATGCTATATAGTATTACATACATTCCAAATCATAATTTATTCATTTTAAAACAATATTTTGATAATCAAGAAGCATGTTGAAGATCTGATACCACTTAATGGTTTCTAAGGATCGGATAACACATATTTATTACAGTGTAAGACATTAGAAACCTCAAACCCAAGATCATTATGTTAAGAAAAAATGATACCTTTTAAAAAAAATAAAAACAAGTACATTTCATTAAAGATGATAGTAGCTATAATCTATAGTGAAGTACTTGATGAATATCACTATGGAATATCTATAGGGATATTATTACCAAAGTTTATCCATGAGCTAAACTAAACCACCCTAATATTGGGTAGTACCCTCCATGAAACCATTATATACATATATCTCTTAAGGAAAAGGAAGAAAGAGGTGGGGATATTTATGAGATTTAGTTGAAAGCTATAGAAAGCTTAACCTTCTTCTCAATGTCATTGTACTCTTTATATATCCCTCAAGGAAACTCCATGAGTATCTGTACAATTACTCATATATTATAAAATGGATGAGTAAATGGAATATAGTTACAATTCATGAAACCCCTTTAAAAAAATGCATTCACCCCAATGTTTCATCTAATTAAATGTTTTAATTCAATATATTTTTTTGTGGAAGATTCTTAAATTAAAAAAAATAATATTTAACTATCATTTTATAATCATAATACACCATATGAATTGTACATTATGAATAAATATATTATTATAGGTCTATGTATTATAATATACTTCCCAATTCAATGAAAATATGATATATGTATATCATAAGAAACAATATAACCACAGGGCATATATTATTCATTTGAATCATGGATATCATACAATACAATATCCCTTATATTATCTCATATTATATATCCAAAAATAAATCATATGTATGAAATATTTAAGGAATATCTCTATAAAATATAGATCATTGATCATCAAATATACAAACCAAGAGTTGTTGGTGGAAATATTTTTTCAGGCATATTGTATAACATAGAAGGTGTGAAAAGATACAAAACATTTAGGAAATGATAGAAAAAAACCTAAGATATTTGTTTCATTTTCACAGAAATCATCTTATGCACTATAAAAATCAAAAAAATAAGTAATCATCCTTTATTGATATACTCGATGATATAATTATCACTTATATCTCTTTAATTGAAAAGTATATTTCAACTATTATGATATAGAACTCATGGTATCCTGAGGTTCTGATGATAAATAAAATTAAAAATTTATCCCAAATGAAATATAAAATAGTTATTAATAAATGATATTGATAACCAATATAGAGTTATATATAAAATAAATATTTTTAATAGATTTTAACTTTAAAAAGTTTAATAGAAATGGAAGAGTCGTATAATTTTTTTTTATAAAAGTGTATTATTATAAGAAAATTATATGGATTGTTTTTCACTTAATTTTTCACAATTTTATTAAAATAATTTATTTTTCGTATGTTTATTATAAATAATAAAAAATATATTTTTAAAATAATTTATTATTGATCAACTACATTTGAAAAAAAATCAATTTTAAAAAGAAGGAAATCATCTTTCATGGAGAATCCAAAATATCTACCAAGGTTTCTATATCTGTTTCTATTTCATTTATTAGTTACATTTTCAGAATAAGTTCTATTTGAAAATAATTTAATTATATTATATTTTAATATCTTAAATTTAATGAGGAATGAGTTTCCTAATTAGCAACATTATGTTATCTTTATATTCAATAAATATAATTTCTTTTTTAATTTTGTTGAGTGCAAATTGTTTCCTGGTATAAATTGTGTTTTTTATTTTGTTATTGTATGTTAGGTGTAAATATATATATATATATATATATATTTTATTTTTATTTTTTATTTTACTACGACTATGTGATTTATTTTTCGTTCTACTCCTAGGTGTTTTCATGATACTTTTGTGCAAATTGTTTTTTATGATTTGGTGTTACTGGGTATCTATAAAAAAATTACCATATTAAAAAACATAAATATATGATGGTTATATATAATAAAAATCATATATTGTTTTGTAATGACTCTATATATGATGGTTATATTAAATAACCATCATATATATCATCCTCAATACACTTCATTTGATGTTTATATTGAATTGTTTTCATACATAGTAGGTTATATATACTATATGTTTAACCAATATATGCCAGTTATAATACTCATCAAATTATATATATTTTTAACTTACACCCTATATATATATATAATAATATCATAATGTTTGATATCGATATGTCATATGTTATAACATATAAAAATCATAGTATTCAATATTTCTAAGTTTGGAAGTATTACTCAATATTATATTGCTATATCATGTCACTGACTTTGTATAGAAGGCTTTTCATGGCATGGTATGTGATATCATGTCAATCCCTTATGAATGTTTGATTTTAACATTCATATAACACTTTCCATAATTAAATGTGAGTGTTCTACGGAATAAAATTCAAGGGGGAATATATTTTAATGATATTTACAACAGTTGCAACCGAAATTTGTATTCACTCATGTCTTTTAAAATGCATGAGTGAATGCATGAACACTCAAGGAGTTTCCTTGTGGAATATTTAAAGGACTTTATACAATTAGATGATTGGTGTGTGACATTAACCATTCTTTGGTTAATCCATTCCCTCCCATAACTCTCTCTTATTTATTCATTTTCCCTATGAGATGATATCTTGTTGTGGAATGTAGGAGGATCCCTCCAATGTGTTGTGTGATTCAAAATCAACCTATGAATACCTCCATAGGAGGGATGTTACTCATCCACCTATGATGTAATATTTATCAAATGATGATAAAAAATGTTTCTATATCGATACAGTACATGGTAAGAAGAAAATATTCTTTTTTATAGTTTACACATTATTAAAGTATTCTCTCATGGTGTTCTTGATTTTGGTTTCCTATTTTCTTTCATTTCATAGTTTAACTGTTCAACTATCATTATAAATTTATTGGTGGTATTAGAGCATGATCATGATCATTGAATATAAAAATAGTTTTCAAAATGAAGAATTTCATACTAATGAAAAATAGAGTGTCATGGTACCATTATGATATAGGTGACATTGTAAGGCACAATAAGATTCTTTTGATATATACTAACTAGATTTGATGTTACACCGGTTCAAATTAATCTGACACAAATATTATCCACATTGGTATAATCTCAAATAAGTGTTAGGTTAATAATATGGGATCTATTTTTCACTTTTGTTAATCTAACATTGACCCTTAATCCAACCAATAGTGTGAATATTCTCTCACCTTACACTATTATTTGCAGTGTGGGTTTATTTTAACATTGTGTATATACTTAAGAATAATGCAGGGTTAATGTTATGTAGTGTGCATGATTAATAGTGTTTAGGTCATCAATGAAAAAGATTAATACAACATGATATTTTTTTTATTCCTACATAGTTATTGATTAATACGATTCATAAGAATTGTGTGATATTAGAATTGATGATTCCTACTTAGGAAATCATTGTGCTTCCTTAATCTTGCATGTTATAGTATATGTCATCTAAAGTTAATCCTATGTGGATACTGAATTAATGTCACACAACACATAGATTAATGTTATACTAGGTGGTTTAATCCAACATGGGACTATTCAATTTATTCCTACATAAAGTGGAGAGTTATTCTTACACTAAATATAGTTTCATCTTACATGGGATTAAAAAATTAGAAAAGTTTATATTGCATAAAATTCATTTATTAATTGAATTTTATAATTTATAATATATTTATAAATTATAAAAAAAATCAAATGGGATATTTATTTATTTTTAATTTTTTTATGAATTAATTAATTATAAAGCATTTAAATTATTTATAAAAATGTTTTTGAAACATTTATTTAATATCCCATAAATATTAAATGTTAATATTGAAATACATTTTATCAATTATATTGTATGAATTATAATTTATAAATAAAGTTTATATTTATAAATGTTAAGAGTTGTTTATAATTTTTTATTTAAATTAGAAAATAAGAGAAAAATATAAGTGTTTATATTTAATTTTGAATTATTCATAATTAATTAATTATAAATGTTAAAATTGAAGGTTGTATTTAAGAAATTATTTAAACCATGTCAAAATTATTTTTGAATATTGATATAATAACATTTTTAAGTAATGATCGATATGTAATATTTGTTTTTTGTAAATTTTTGTATAATATACTTGAAATATAACATGTTTTTATTTCATATTATACAATATATTTAAATTAAATATTGTATAACTAAATAATATGAAATAGGAATCAATATAAATTTTTTATATTCAAACTTATTTAATGTCCATAAATTTAGCTAAAATTATAAAATATTTAGGATTAGATTTTATCCCTAAATTGTTCATAAATGTTTATCTCTTGTTTAAATATATGAATTATTCATTTATTTAAAATTTATTTCATAATTTATTCATTTTTATAATTTTTATATTATTAATTTTTATGTGTATTTTTTAGTTTAATGTTATTAAATTTCTTTTAAGGAATATTATACATGAACATAAGGAGTTGCATGCTAAGTGTGATAATTGATTTTTTTTTTCTAACTTAAATTTGGATTGTACTGAGTTGTGAGATTGAATTAAGTAATTAATTATTATTTATACATATTAGGTGTCAAAATTATAATGTAATTAAGAAACCTCTTGAGTAAAGTATCTATAGGTATAGGGACTTTGGTTCGAACTATTCGATATCCTAGAGGCTTAATACTTATATATAAAAGTGAGGGTTGACTATTTGTGGCTCTAGGATTACTTAAGTGGAGATTGTTTGCTTCATATAGTTCTAAGAATTTACATGAATATTTTCATGTGCCTTATGCATGGGATGCATTTGGATATGTTTGAATATAGTCGGATTTTAATTTGTATTTGTAACACAATCTATGATTTTTGTAATGATTTTCACAATATAGTTTGAACATGTTGATTTGGTAGAAGGAATGTGATTCCAAAAATTAAATCATTAGAGTCATGCATACATGTAAAGGGAATAATATGAGATAATATAGTGAGAGTAAATCCTTTTAGAAAATACAAACTATTGGATTTCATCCGATGTTAACACATGTCACTACCTTGATCATCCAACCAAGTAGTTTCATTCTAAATTTTGGAGCCCATATATTATCAAGTTAAATATATGAAATATATGGATAACTCTAAGAGTTTGGTAACCAAATATCACTATGATATTTGGGTTACAATTAGCTAGGAAACCCTTAGGAAGGATACTGGAGGAATAGACATGAGATTATAACCATATTATAGAATTGGTAAAAGGGATGTCCAATCAACTATATGAGTGTAATATATGATATTATTTCAATTTTGTCCTACCTAAATATCTAAGTGGTGATATGAACACTATAGTGGACCCATTGATTGGTGAAATATGGATCATTTCCCACTAATGGATATAATTAATTTAAAAGGGGTCATCCTTTTATTGGGAGAAAATTTAATACAATTATTTATTAAATATTTTATAAACATGATACTAATCTGATAGAAAATTTTATATATCTTAATAGAGTTATCATCATAAAACATAACTTTGTGATTAATCCTTCCAAAATATAAGTTTAATTTAAGAAACTCATAAAACTAGTAACTTAAGAAAAGTTCTTATGTAGTATAAATTTTATGTGTTAGGAAAACATTTTTCCTTAGTGACCAACTATTTAATTATTAAAACATGTAAATATAAATTTGTATTAAAATAATTTACTTGATAATTAAAATGAACATGATGAAAAATTACAAAAGATACATTAGACTTTGCCCATTCACTCTATATTATTGATTATTCTAATGACTTGGAGAGACTAGAAGTTATGTATAAGTCTCATTCCAGTTAAGGAATTTATTTTATTGAAATTTATGTAATGTTATAAAAATTTAAATGATTTCAAGAAATGTTTACCCTATTTTCTCAAAGGGCTGAGAATTGATGAACTAGGGGACATGTGTCCTGATTTTAGTGTCGTTTTGATAGTTTAAGTGAATAAAATTTTAAAATATAAGAAGAAAGTTTAGTTGGAAAGTCCCACCAATTTCTTCTTTTGTCCATTAAAATACATTTAATTCTATACTCATTAAGAAAGGATAGATAATATTCAATAGGATATAATTGTTTGGCATGTCACACCCGGTTTTTTTTTCTTTTCATGTCTTGGTTTTGATCTAGTTTATTGGAAATCCTGATCCAATTCTTGGGTTTTGGGTGAGATTAATTTTGATTTTTGGACTTCCAAATATTTATAATCATCCTACAATGGGTGAAAAATATTGTTTTTGGTAGTTTTGGAGAAAAGGGTGGTTAATTCATTATTTGGTCCAACCGTGAGCCGTTTCCATATTTAAAAACCAAACATTTTTATTTTTTAACTCCTTAATTTTTCAACATTCTTCACCCATTCCACTTCCCAATTGTCCTATATTGACATATTAAAACTAAATTATCCTTTTGGACCCATTATAAATTCATAATCATGGTGAATTTCGTTTATTTACTCAGGTATAGGGCCTTCCCGAGAGCTCATTTCTAGTTTTTAAAAAATAATTTGTTTCCTTTATGTATTATTCATTTTTTATAATTTTCAGTGATTACACCTCCCAATAGAGACCAAGTACCCTATGATCACCCCCAAGTTCTATTTTCCCTATTTATATCTCATATTAGTCTCGGATTAGTTAAAAATTTCCCAATGTTTCTCAAATCGTCCAAATTTAAAAAAGGTATTTTTTCCCATTCATAAATCATTCAATTTGTTCTCTTTTCGCCACAAATATTCTTTTCCTGGTTCCTAAAAACCTTAGGAGTATCTACAAGTAGTTTCAATCCATTATCTTTACTCTATGTGTGCATATCTAACTGAAGACGAATTGTATTCTAGTTTCCAAGTTGAGATTCCTTCTCATTTCTCCTCCCTCTTCTTCCTCCTTTCATTATTTCTTGGTTTTATATTACTATATAGTCATGATAGACCTAGGGTTAAATAATAACATGATTTTTTATGGGGTTTTTATTCATTTGGGGTTGGGCATCACAGGTTTAGGGTTTATAAACCCTCAGATGGAGATATTGGGTGTGCGTTTCCATTACGCCAAGTATTTGAGGTAGGATATCCCTTTTACATGCCTTTATCATTTAATTTTCATAATTTTCTTATTTTAATCATCTGATATATATGTTTATTAATATTTTCAGCCTTTAGATAATTTTCATGGTGTAAAAAATGGGTTTTTAGGCTTTGTTTTGTGAAAGGTAGTGTTATTATGTCATAAATATGCACACCGAGTGTTTGTTTAAATGTTCCATTATCTTTTTCACCTAGTTTGTGAGGTTTAGAATCTGTTTTATGGTATTTTTAAAATTTTCCAGTATCATGAATAAAATATTTAATTCAATTGGTGTTTTATTCCATGTCAAGTTCTTAAATAAATTGTTTTGTTTAAAAGTACATGTCATGTGTTCTGTAAATTACTCAGTTGGATTTTATGTGTAAAGTGTGAGTTAAAAATTATTTGGTTAGATTTATAAATTAATTGTAAGAATTAAAAATGGTAGTTATGGGTCCTTCTATGGATTTACAATGTGTAATTGGTTTTACAAACAAATGAGTTTTGGTTTACAACATGTTTTGTCCTAAGTTGCAGGAAAATGGCATGTTTCACATCCTTATGAAAATGGTTGTGTTTGGAATATGTAACTGGATTGTTTTAAGGGATTTATGATAGTTTTTTATTCTTTAAATGGAGTGTATACACCTCCTTAATAAAACTAAAATTCATACCTTTGTCAAATGTCAGTTTTGAGAAAGGCTTAAAGGCCCATTTTTCATTTTTTCTTATAAAAATGGTTTCCATGTTTATTTCATGTTCTATCTTTTGGGACCATTTTATAGTTCATGAAATTGATTTATTAATTGGTTTTTGGGATTCAAAATATGGTATTATGTGGTTTTTAAGGGGTTTTGGCCTTAAAATATCAATTTTGAATGTATTTTATGTGCAAGGCCTTATTATACTTCTTGAAATTGTTTTATGAAAATTTTGGTGGTTTACTGATCTATGAAAGAAATGTGAGACATTTTTGTGTATTATTTAATGTGTAAATTATTTTTAAATGGAATATTCATGAGAAAATGTTATTTTATATATGTGTAACTTGTTTTATCACAAAAATAGAATACCCAGGTATCTAGGTGGGTGGACGTGTACTAGTATGCTAGTGATTTAGTGGGGTTTAGCCCCTGTTTCACGTAGAAAGTTTGATGATGACAACACCAACTAGACTATGATTATGATGTTGTTGAAGGATCACTAGGTTATGTTTATTATCCCTACTAGTGACATGTGTTCACAATAACGGATATTTATTATGGTTACCTTCACCGAGATACGATGTACCTGGGGATCACAACTAACTAGTGACTAGGGGTGTTCCTATGACTTATGCTCATTGGATATTTTGTACTCACTGTCAGCATACAGTGTGTTTGGTTGGTAAATTTAGTAATGTGTGTATTTTATTTAAAATTGTACATTCTTTAAAGAATCCATCTTGAAAACTATTTTCATTTTGAAGTTTCACCTCTTTGAAAATTGTTGCTAGCATTCTTATTTATAAAACTTTAAAGTTTTTGTTTGGTAAATTTTATAGCATGGAAAATCATTTGGAAAACATACTTTTATATATTGTATTTAAAACTTGAAATTTATGTTTATTTTATTTTAATTTAAGTTTATTGGTAATATAATATCGGGATAATCTACTGAGTTTTAATACTCACGCCTATATTCTTCTTTTGTTTTTAGCCCTTGTGCAGGTTTCAACTTGAGGTTGATCACCTTGGGAGACATGTGATCATTATTTTGGAGAGTTACCAGTGGGTTCGCATGGAGTTATTTGGTTATCAGGTTTTTTCAGTTGAGTTGTTGGTTTAGTTTTACTTTTAGTTTCTTAAACAAATAATGTTAAATTCAATTTTTATTTAAATGTATTTTGGGATATCCATTTCTTTATGTTGTTTATTAATTGTTTATATTTGGGTGAAATCATTCCCTTGTGTACTCTATTGATTCCCACTGTGCTTGTCTCTATCCCAGGAGGATCAGGAATGCCTCTTGGGACTTGTTACAGGCTGTCCTGGGTGACCGGTGCAGGGTTGACTCGGGTCAGTTTGTGACATATAATATCTAAAGGGGTTTATGAAACTCCATTGAAAAACCATGTCATGCATCAGAATTATATAAATTAATTCTTCAATTTTAAAAGGTATATGATACCAAATGTATACATTACAAATTTTGTGATTATACAGTAATTAAAAATTAATATAATAATTATTTAATATTTTTGTTTTCATTCAAGTGATTAAGAAAAAAAAATTTATATAAAAAATTTCAAAATATTTGAATATATAAATCTCGCATGGATCTAAGTAAATTATGGGTATCTTTATATCATTTTTATAATATAATAATATAATTTTTTATGAAGTTTTTTTATGAAAAATACGTGATGTTACAAATTATCTATGATTCATTAGATTCTATAAAATATTTAAGAAGAAGATAAGGATAAAATGATTTATCTAGGATAAAGGAATTTAACCAAATGTTTAATAAAATATAAGAAATCAAGATTCCACAACCATCAGTAGAATATTTTAAAGAATGAAACCATTTTTTAAAAAGTGATCCAAACAAATATAATTATATATAATATTTGGTGATCAATAATTTGTTTCCTAAATATTCCCATTATATGAAATACGTTTTATTTCCTAAACACAATGGATTTTATGTATCTAATAATGTTATTCAAAAAGTATATAGTGTATAGGAGGATAGTGGGAGTATTTTTGAACTTATAGAAGTTAAAACATAACAAATAGAAGATTATTTTAGTCAAAATGCGAAGTGGATTTCACCTTATCCAAAAGAAGATTAGGATGTGTTGGTAAATAATTAATTTGAAAAAGTTACATTAGTTACCGAAATATTTCAAGTAAAATTTGATGGAAAGGGTTCCTAAAATAGTGTTGATATACTTATAAGGAGTTATAATTTATCCATAGAAGTTATTTACAGTGTAAAAATTGATGTTATAAAGTTCAGGTGTTTGAATATTTTCAAGGATTTTAACATTATGAATATTATTTTTAAGTATAAACATTATTAAAACTAGATTTATTCATATATGTTACTCAATAAAGATTTTAGTGGGAGTGTTTGATCAGATGGTCACATACACATGTAGTATGAATTATATAGAGTTTTAATGAGTTTAACAAAATCCCAACAAGTGAAGCAAACATATGTATGATGTGGTAGTCTAATATATGTGATAAGTTTGACATGAGATTATGTATTGTTTTGTTAAGTATTAATAAAGAAGTTTAAGAATATAAAATTAATCATGTTATATAAAATCAAAATATCCACTTTAACATTCTTTCATGTTGAACGCATATAAGTATATATTGATATACATTTTAGGAAGTGTACGAATAACCATCCTTTTAAATTATGACTTTGATTTATCTCTAACTAATGTTAAATATGATGTGTTACAATTCATGGTTAAATGTTATGGTTAGAGTGAGTAAGATTATTGTTCTAGGATACATAATATGCTCATGAGATACAAAACATGTTTTTTTCACTAGATGGCCCACAAAGTATACCAAATGAATTTCCATACACTATGTATTTGGTATACTAGGGGTACATGGTTTATATTTAGAGTCCCCCCTACCTGAGGTTTGAAAGGTTCCTCTAATTAAAACCTTCTTACTTGAAACATTTTTTATAAAACCCTTGATTTTTATATAATCTAGGGAAATTGGGTATTTTGATGATTATGTCATTGGTTTGAGATTAAACATGATTGGATGATTCCACTTATATGATGAGTATGGAATCTACACCATAAATTGAGATAGAATGAGGAATTTTATTATTGTACCAAGATAGTATATATGATATTCTTATCTATTAAGTGAGGGGGATGTGGTGTGCTTATCCATAAAGGTAAATGACATGTGATGTATTCATAGATCAGGCCAGTATACACCAGGATAATTGATAAGTTATGTGTTGGATATATGGGATTGACATACATCATGTTTCATGGTCACTCTATTTATTATACAAATGGATCATATGAAAATTCATATTTACATATGATGTAATTGGTGGACATGTGTATAGAGATACATGTGTTTGATAGAGATCATGATAGATCCCTTTATATCTTGAGTAACATTGATGCTTTTCTAAAGGACACTATTCACTTAAATTTATGAATCTAGGGATTCATATTTATTACTAATACTATAAAGGACCATGGGGTCACACTTTGTGTTTGACTGAATGTGGATTGATTTTAGCTCGAAAAGATTCTCTAAAAGTGTTTTAATGTTAATGTAAATTGTGTTTTGGATGAAGATTGTCAAGGTATTTTATATGATGTGATACATAGTGAAGTTAATGATAAATTTACCAAAAAATAAATATATAAAAAAATCAGCTTTTACATATTATTTCACATGTTATTGTATGTGATACAATATAAGCTAATATGGAACAAAGATAAAGAGGCTTTAGTGAAATGGGAGATTGATGAAGTTATACCATAAATACACATATATAAATGATGTATATATACTAATATAATAGTATACGAAATTGATATTTCATATGGTAATATATATAGAAAGTGAGGTATATGATACTTATTGGTTTGTTAATATCATTCAATATTATATAGGGATATAATATCACTACCTTTATATCAATTTGTATAAAAGTTCATGTCATTACCTACTGAATGTTAAACATTAACATTCATACACCACTAAATATCATTAAATATGAGCATTTAATTAAATAAAATTAATGGGAGAACTTTATTTTGACCGAGGATTCTCATACATGGATATTAACTTTGTTATATGAATTTTAATTATATTACAAAAACACACATGTGATAACCATAATAGTTTAGTGCCTTTGGAAAATTAGAACATGATCTTCTTAATTCATGAATGATATTAAATGGATCTTATAAATATCTTCCCATTAAGTACTCATCATAGATATACCCTACTTAAAACCTTTCATCATAACCTCAAGGAAAGCAAACATAAGAATGGGTGAGATCATATGCTCATTAAGGGTAAACAAGGGAGATACATAAGCATAACATGAACATAATGGTATGAGAACATCATCATAACATTTAAAATTCATACCCTGCATATAAAAGATCATAATCTTGAGTCATGACATAAATATTGGTAGTTTATAAGACATGAATCATAAGGAAATCAAATACCATGAGTTATGAGATTATAACATGGGCATAAGACATGGATTTGGGGCATACACATCAGCTTATAAAATTGTGAACATGTATAAATAGAAATAGGTTTTCTCAAAGAAATGATTCCCTTGAATAAAACTATGGAAATGGAACTAGGTCCATGCATAACATCATAGTATTCAAGGTTCACTCCCAAGACCATTAGAGTGGGAAAAGTCCTTTACTGAACCAGGTTCACCCTTTATTCCAATCTTGTCTATCTCATGAGAAATAAATATTTACTCAATGCATTGAAAAGAGATATAATTATCATCTATCATTTGTTATAACATATCCATCATCCTTGGTTAAAACATAACCACCATCACATGGTGAAAATCATATATATATATATATATATATATATATATATATCTGTGTGTGTGTGTGCCACAAGATCAAAAACAATTCATCATGTCATAACCCGTGAAATGAAAAGGGTTTCATAAAAATTTAATCATATCATAACATTTGGAAAAGTGATAGGTTTCATAATAATTTAATCATTAAATCATAACATAACCCATTAAAAAATTGAGTTTCATAAGAGTCTCATTATTGGATAACTCGTGGAAGATAAATTGGTTCCACAAATATTTTATCATCAAAAATAAAAACCATTTAGAGAAATAATAATAATTGTATCCTTGTTTAATATCCCCCAAAAATCATAATTTATATTAAATTATTTCATCTTATATGGGGAATTGTTTTTAAATAAAAAACATGTAACAATTCTTCTATAAAATAACCTTTCTTTTAAAATCATCTTTTAAATCTAAACTTTTTAAAATATCTTTAATTTTTTTTTAATTTACATGATATTTTAAAAAATGAAATTTTATAAATCATTTATTACATTTATTGCGGAAAATAAACTTTAATATTTTAAGAAAAATAAAAACATTTTTGAAATCATTTTTAGGAAACATTATTTGGGATGAATAATATTTTTCGACCAAAAGGATGATTTTTCTTAAAAACATTATTTTGAACTTCTGATTGCATAAAGATTGTAAAATGAAAGTAAATCATGTTTTCATAGGAAATAACCATAGGATATGAAAATTCATGAGTTTTATGAGATATATATCATAATATTTCATAATTGGAAACATAATTTTAAACAATCTTGATAAATGATGAGATTGTAACATAGAACACTTACCACATTGGTAACTTTGAATTGTAAGCCCCATGAAAGAATAAAATTTAATGAAACATAAAACTATTACCACTTTGATAAATTTTAATTTTAATCCTAGTTTAAAAGGGGAAGTATATACACCTCATAGATGAGGTTAGGTGCATAACTTATCACCCAAAGAAGGCAAATTGAGACAAAAATCACTTATCGGTTTAAAAAAAATTTGAACCGTAAAACCATTTTAAATAGATCCTAAAATGGATATTTAAATACCAATGGTTTTAAGTATAATAATAATAATATATATTAGTGGGTTTTATATACACCACATAAATGAAATAATTTGTTAATATGACATGGGTCTCAATGCAGTAAGAAAGTGAGACAAAAATCTCTTACCATAAGTATTGAATTCCACTGGACACGTTCAAAGATCATGTATAATAAATATAAGTTTATTATAAATATATTATAAAACCATATTAATATATATCAGATCATATATTATTTTATTATTACCTTTTATTACCTGTTTATTAACAATTCCATGTTAAAATTATGTTTCGGGTAATAATCGCTTTGTTTTTCATATATGTTTTGATTTGTTATATTTTTTGTCCTCATAATTTAATCATGATTAAATCACCTATATAATTATAAAAATGAAATAAATATAATATAAATTCATTATATATATGTATTTATATAAATAAATAAAATTTAGTGATGGGAAATGAAATACACTATTCATGGAGATGGTAGGGCGTACGTATGCATAACATTGTTTTCTATTTTTCTATTCAGATGAAAGAAATAAACATAAACGGTATATATTATCATTATATAAAAATTTTAATTTCATATATATCACAATTTGTTTTAAACCTGTTATTAATACATTCCAGGTATAGCATGAGTAAATAACATTGCTTCGCGAAGCGGAAGTCTTCCATACACACGAACGACATTATCGTATTCCCACAAAATGGAAAGAATGAAGGTATGTGTGATATAATAATTAAATAATAATAATAACATAAAAATTGTCCTATATATCATATATAAATAATAAATCCATCCGTATTACTATCCATGATAGATGGTAATGAAAAAAATTGATAACATCAGTTTGTGAGGTGGTAGTTTGTCGTTCACATGAATGATGATTTAGTTACTCATTTGATGGAAGTAGAGATGGGTTTAGATCCTTAAATTAACATAAAAAATCTAAGTATATCTAATATAATGATTTTATTATATAATCATGGTATAATAATAATTCAATAAGTTGGAAAAAGAAATTATTTAAAGATGCATGTTGAAGAACATTTCCTCTTCTCAAGGTCTTCTCCTTATGTTTGCACTAAATCCTTCATTGGTTGGATTTATGACCAAAATAATGATTCTAGTATTAGTTCAGGGATGTTTTGAATTTATTTTTTCAGGTATTGGCAGAACCAAAGAGTTGTGACAGTGTGAATAATATAGGAATGGGTGTCCTTTTATAAGTGGGGGAGAGCACACACATGGTATTTTTGAAAAAAATTGAGTGCTCCCATATTTTTCATCTTTTAAAAGGGTAAAAATTTGAAAATTATTGAGACTTAAAGGTTTAATAGTAAAAATATACCAATACAATAATTTTTAGAGAAGTTTATTGGTAATTTTTACCCTTATCTTTTTTGTTTAACCCCTGAAAATCCCATTTTTACCGTAACCGCAGTTATTAATTTTTAAGGAATTCACTATTATTTTTTGTCAAAAAATAAGTTTAATTTATTAGATAATAAAAATAATGATGACTAAAAATATTTAATCCATTTTTACAAAAACATTTCACAAAATTGGAAAAAATCAATATAAAATTAATCTCATATAATCGATGAGAAATCGGGGTTTTAAAGAGGAAATATTCAAATGTTTACAATGTTTTTATATCAAAAGTAAATATAAGATTGATTAAAATTTTATAATTTGGATTAATAGATGTATAATTTAACTATTTTAACATTAAAAACTATTTAAAATATAATTTAACATTATAAATAAATTACACGATATGGTAGTTTTCAATTAAAATTCAGTATTTTTTCATTATTCATCCAAAAATGGAACTTTTCAGAAAAATCACAAAAATTAACCCTATAATAATGTTGATATTAAAATTTAAAAATGATATTTATTTTATCAGATTAATTTATTAAAATTTTAAAAATTAGTTTTAAAATAAGTGTGACATAAAAGGGTAAAAAATACCTTTTTACCAAAAAAACATTTTTTAAACATAAAATTGGATTTATCCTCATCTATTGTATAGAAAACATAAAATATGAAAGTTAACCATTTTATTAAATATATAATATATAAATTTCTTTAATATTATTAACTAAATTATGTTTTGTAAATTTATTGATATAAATTACACTTTTTCCCAAAAAAATAGTTTTCTAGGGAAGGATTTCCTTTTATTTTCAAAAGTGTTTTATTTTAATTTATAATTAATGGGACACCAAAGAATTAATTTTATATATACATGTGTATACTATATTTTTACAATTTAGTTAATCTTATTCTTAACTTCCATTCCAATATCCAGGTGACAACTATTGTATTAAATAATAATACATTAATAATATGTCACATTTGATTTAAACTCAATATTTCATGTAATGAAAGCCAAGATCGGTGTTGTATATAACATAATATAAACTTATTTATTCATGTAACTCATGATAAAAATAGTGTTTTATATAAATAAAAATATTAAAAAGATTAAATTAATTTTAAAAATTAAATATTCCATAAAATCTCAGGATGTTACATTCTACCCCCCTTAAAATGAATTTTTCCCACAAAATTCATCTTGGTCATCAAAGGTTTAACATTTGAAAATTCCTTCATAGAAACCCACATTTTACAAATGAATAATAAAACTTCCTTTAACCATGAAAATTTGAAATCATAAATGTTACCTAAATTAACTCATAACTAGGTTTACACATTGGAGAACATATGTGGGAAGTGATGATTTGGACATGGAAGAAAAGCATAAATAATTATTAAGAGCAATAAAGATCATTGATCACAATAAAGTGTATGATCAATAGAATGTTAATTACCAAAATACCATAAACTAAAGAGGTGTAAAAATGGTCATTAATATTATAAAAATGATAATAAATTGTTGAAAAAAAATTCTATATCATTTTCCTAATGTTGAATAATTTTCACGAGAATATATACTTACATGATTTCATTCCATTTCATAAGCACAATCCCATCCATCATTTGTGCCATGATCAATTTCCACTTCATCTCTTACTATAAGAAATAAAGTTGAATTTTTGGTTCATTTAGCACTAATAGATCATAAGATCCATAAATAGAATGATAATTCATTCCATATGCCTTTAGTTATCATCAAAATAAAATTGTTAGCACAGGTTATCCAATATGGAAAAATCATCATATGGTGAAGAAATGAATTAATATATAAATCCCCATATAGATTTCAACTTATACCATTCCATAATGGTTAACCTTATTACCCTTCCAAATGATTAAAAATTAAAACATTTGAAATAAGGTAACTAAATTTCCAAAACGAACTTATCATTAATCACCATATACCATAAAGTTTCTATTGATTGTCACATACCAAAAAACATGTGAATACCTTCACCATGTATTCTCTTGAAACATGATAATAACCTTAATTACCACACAACCTTATTGAACAAATTAAGGCTTCCTAATTACTTAAATAAAACACAAATTATTTGATTTATTACTTAAATTCCAAAATGTTATAAATATATCAATGATGGAATAAGACACTTTTTCAATGAATCATAAATCAGTTCCAAGGTAATTTGTACTATCCAATTTAATTATTCATATTCAACATCTCTTTATCCCAATTACATTATCTCAACATCTGAAACATATTAATGATTTCCTTACCTTAATAAAAATTTCACCTTTCTAATAAATCACTTTTCTAGTCCATCAATACCATTTAACATATTATTGAAAATCCTTAATAGAAGATCTCTACAAGAAATACTTATATATATTCATATAAAATAATTCTTGAATTAAAATAAATAAAAAATTCAATTATTACACCCCATAATTAATCCATTTACTAGGATTCCTCATCTTATCCCCTAGTACTTCTTTACTTCCACATGTCATATATAGTCTCTTCATCGTCAGTAATATAAATATTACTCATTAAACCTTGCTGATTTTATTCAAAATATTTCTACTTAGGAAATATATTTGCATAATGACCATAATTTCCACATTTAAATCATTTAATAGTAGATGATATATTATAGAGAATAATATTCCCATACATTGCACTAATTGAACTTTTCATTTTCCCTTTCTAGATTCTTGCTTTGTGTCCTTTTTCCACAGTCAAAAAATATTCTTGTTCCTCTAAGACATTCACTTGGGTTCTTCTTTCTCCATTCTCAACTTATAGGAAACTAAATATTCTTTACTCCATGGTTACCATCACTAAAAATCCTAGAGAACTCTTTACTTATCTTCTTTGCTGAGTCTTAGAGTTGGTTAAGGTGCACATTTTTAATTATGTCCCATAAAAATGATTAGGAATAATAAAAACGTCTTTTACTCCAGTTATCATCCTATTTTGATTCCCATAATAAAATATTCATTGACATTCAATTTCAATCAAGATACATATGGTTCCAACCACTGAATACGACAAGAAATCATAGTGTGAGTAATGTTAATTATAGAAACCCTGCTTTTCTAACATATCTTATTACATCATTTTAAATAAAAGAACATAAAAAAAGTACACAACAAGGTTCCAAAGGTTTAGTTTCTTAGGAAAACTGGGACCATACATGACATTTACAAAATAAAAAATATACATTTATTTCATTCCTACTTCTATTTCTTCTTAGTACAGGTAATTACCTAAGGATATACATAAAATAAACGGGTGACCTAAAAGCCTAGCAAGAGGATAGATAATAACAAGAATCAATATATCATGGAGTGAGCATAATCTACATCATAATCATGACAGGAAGAATTAAATAAGGTCATAGAATGTGGTAATTCATAAAAATGAACCATCATGTCTAAGTTGTTAACTTCCACTCATAGTTGTGAACAAATCTCACATTATATTCATGCATAATTCAATTTTTCCCATGAGATACATCACATTAAAAATTCATTAGAGAACTATATAATTCTAGGTTCACCCGTCACATCATAATATTTAAATTGCACTATATAATTTCATGTGCACCCATTACATCATAACATTTACATTATCATGCATGACACATATAATATATATAAATATTGATCATAAAATAAAACATGGAAAGGAATGGGTTTAATTTCATAAAGAATAAATTCATTAATGAAAGTTTTTAAAGAAAAATGTAATAACATTCTTGGTATAGAAATCATCAATCTTGAGTGAAAAAATATACAATCTCAAGAGAAGTAAAATGTGTGCTTTTTTTGAAATAATAGTTCTTTTTGGAAAATATTGTGTTTGTCTTAAACTAAAGTAGGAAAATGTATATCCTAGAAAAGATAATATAATGATTAATAAATGATATATAAGTAACATTAAAGGAATATACATACTGATAATGGGGTGAAAGATAGAAAACCCAAAGAAAGGGAGTTGGGTTCGAGAATTCCCCTTACCTTATGTTCGAATTCTTTATTCACTTTAATATACCTGAACAATAACATTAGATTAATTAATTAAAAAATAAACAACCTTTTATAAATTAATTTTTTTTCATTATGATTTCATTAAGTTCATTTATAGGATTTTGGATGAGTTATAGAGTTTAATTTCATCGTTCAAGAGTGTCTGTTTTCTTAGTATCGATGATCAGTTCACTTATATATATGAATGGAAGCCCATGTAAAACATGGATAAATATCCATAATTGTTATTATATTTTATTAATTATATTATATAATTTTAAATGATATTATAATGAATTTTTTAATATTTTATGATGATGAATCGGTAGATAAAATTTAAGGATGATCATATTGTGTTAATTTTGACTGTTTTTCAATCACAACGAGCTCGTTTTGTTTTATCATTTAGTATTATATATAAATGTTAGTTAAAGAACATAAATAGTTTTTTAACATAAATTTAATAATATTTTAAACCATAATAATGGTTATATTAACATACTTAAATGAATTAAAGAAAAATGAAAGTTCATCCCCCATGATGTCAGTAAATTGACACATCACGGATGACGAGTTCATTTTTAGAATAAAAGAGAGAGGGGGGAGAGGAGTTTGATGATAGATATTATATTAACATTATATAATACCATTATGTCAAACATAATAGTTTTATTATGATATTTGGATAAGATAATGTGAGGATAAGAGAAGAAATGAAATGAAATTGAAAAGATATTAAAAGAAAAGGGAAGATGATTTTGCCTCTTTGATTTATCCTCCTTGAGAACCTTATTAGGGAAATGTTTTTTGTATTTTTATGAGACCAAGAGATCAAGGACTTGTTGTAGGGTATTGGTAATTGGTTTGGGTAGAATTTGGTCAAGGATCAAATCTTGGAAGGTGTAAGGGGAATAGGTGGTGAGGGTTGTATTTATAGTGGAGGAGAGGGGTGCTTTCTCATTATTATATTCAATAGTTTATTATTTTGGAACAATAATATGAATAGTTTTAGAATTATCAATAAATATACTAAAAAAGTTAAGGGTAGTTTTAGATTATTGTGATTACATCAGATATGACTCAAGGAATAGTTTATTTAACTTATAATTTATTGATACTGTAAATTACCTTATTTTTCTATTCACCAAAAATTGAAGTATTTAAGAAAAATACCAAAAATTAACTATATCCATTTTTTGATGTGTAGAATAAAAATATGAACTCCATTTTAAGAAAATAATTTTCTTAATATGATAAATTTAATTTTTAATTAAAATCATCATTTACTAGGAAAATATATATTTTAAAATTATAAAAGATTTTATGACACTTTGAAAAATTAATTAAGGTGTCATAAAATTATCTTAAAAACATAAGACATCAAAATATTTATTTATTTATACATTTTTTGAAAATATATTTTCTTTTAAATTATTAAATTAATCATAAAATTGTAATAAATATTTATGTCTTACAAAAATACAAACACTTAATTAATAGTTTTTAAAACATTTATTTTCTTAAACTATGATATAATTATATAATAATTTAATTTATAATATTCCTAAATTTTATTTATACTTTCATTGGTGAGGTTACTAATCATTTGGACAATTTACTATTCACAAGGTTCACATTATTATTCCTAAGGTAAAATTACTATTTCCTCAGTATAGGTTCCTTAAATTAAAAAAATACTTATTATTTCACTAATTCTTCATTTATAATGTTTTTATTATGGTATCTAAGTGATTTTATGTGATTTATACTATATGAAATTACTATAATAAGGGAGAAATTACCTTGATAAATGTTTGGGTTGTTACATTCTTCCCCCTTTAGAAATTTCTCCCTCGAAATTTTGTTTTACAAAAACATGTGGGGGTGCTTCTACTTCATCTCCTCTGGTTCCCAAGTTGCTTATTTATACTTATGGTTACTCCAAAAAACAATGACAAGGTGGGTTGTCCTATGGATTATAACATTATCTCTCTATTCTAGAATCTTCACTGACTTCTTCTCATAAGAGAGATCATCTTCCAGTTGTACCACTTATGAGTTTAGTACATGTGAGGGATCTAGTATGTACTTCCTTAGGAGTGATACATGGAACATATCATGAACATGATCCATTTTAGGTGGAAGTTAAAGATGATAGGCCATGTTTCATATGTGATCAAGGATCTAAAAGGGTATAATGTACCTTGGTATTAGATTCCCTTTCTTTCCAGACCACATGAATCTCTTCCCTGGTGATATTTAAAGGGGAAATTTATCTCTTGTATCAAACTCCATGTCCCTCCAATGGTTTTTAGTATAACTCCTTCATCAAATCTGAGCAGCTTTGATATGTTTCTGGATTGATTGAACCTTATCTATTATATCTTACATAAGATCATGTCCAAGTATATTTATTTAACCAACTTCATTCTAATATAATGGAGTTATACATCACTTTCCATACAGAGATTCATATGAAGCCTTCTGAATACGCAAGTGGTAAATATTGTTGTATGAGAACTCAACCAATGGGATATGTTGATCCCATCCACCAATGAATTCTAATGATCCTAATCTTAGCATATCTTTGAGTTTCTAAATAGTCCTTTTAGATTGGCCATCAGTTTGTAGGTTATAGGCCTTGATGAAATTTAATTCAGTACTCAAAGCATGTTGAAGACTCCTCTATAATTTATATGTGAACCTTGGATCATGATTAGACACAATCAAGATTGGAACCCCATGCAGTCTCACCAATTCCTTCACATATATATTTATAAGTTGTTGAAGGGAGATATCTTCTCAAATAGTGATAAAGTGGGAGTCTTGGTGAGTCAGTCCACCACAACCCATATCACATTGCCCCCTTTGGATGTTCTTAGGAGACCCATGAAAAATTCCATAGTGACATTCTCCCATTTCCACATGGGTATAAGAAATGTTTTCATCATCCCTTTGGACTTTTTTCACTATACATTAACTTGCTGGAATATCAAGCACCTTGAAATATACTCCACAATCTCCTTCTTCATGTTATCCCACAAGAAGTGTTCTCAAAGATCATGGAACATCTTGGTACTCCATTGATAGATAGAGAATGTTGAGCTATGTGAATTATCCAATAGCTACTTCTTTATCCTATGTAATAAAGAATCACAGAGCCTCATTCCAAACCTAATCACACCATCATCATTGATATGGAACTCTTATAGCTTCCATTCAATAAATATTTTCACCTTCTTTTGTAACTCCGGATCATCCCTTTATGCCTCCTTAATCTTCTCTTAGATAGAGGGTTGGGAAATCATTTGGGAAAGGTAGGATATATTCCCTACTATTACGATTTTCAAAACCATCCTTTGTATATCCATGAGTATAGGGTCTTTCTCAATCTAAAACATGGATAAATAAGAAGGTTCTTTTTTTCTAATAGAATCAACTGCCTTTTTTAACTTCCCATGATTAACCATATCATTTTTCTCATGTTGAGCTCCTTTTGTGTGAATATATACATTAGGCTCTTCTGATTGATATATATTTCACACTTCTCATCATAAAGTTAGTGATCCCATATTTTCAAGGAAAAATCACAATGACTAGCTCTAGATCATGCATTGGGTAGTTCTACCCCTAGATCTTAAACACTACCATAAAACTGGGTTTTCGTAGTGCCACCCTTTATCAACGCTACAAAAAAGCGCTGATAAAGGGGAACTTTGAACAACGATAAAAAAGTGCTGTTAAAAGTGACCCTTTATCAGCGCTTTTTTTAGTAGCGCTGATAAAGGGGGGCTTTATCAGCACTTTTTCCAAGCACTGATAAATTTTATGTTTCAAAAAAACCATGAAAAAAAATATTGTTATATGAGTATATTTATATTGATATAAATATAATATATATTTTTTAAATATGTTTTAGATAAGTATAAATAAACTATTAAATTCAATATATAATAAATTTAGTGAAAATGGCATTAAAATATTTTAAAAAATATTATTAATTAATAATTTACTAATTATCATCGATTAATAATCATTTAATAACAATTGGAAGACACAAAAATTCAAAAAAATTAATAAAAGATCTAAAATAAGTTGAAAATGTAACTCAAATTTCAAACAACAATAACTTTTGATCTGGGTGTCTGTTTGAGCTCTACAATATATCAAATTAAATCCTGTGATGATCTCTACGTGATAGTGATATAGGGAACCATCTGTCACATTTTTCAAGGCCGAAAAACCCAAAAGGCCTCCAAAACTGAGTTTTTAGTCGGTATACCCCAATTTGTTAACATTCAACCAGGTATAACTTCTGATCTGGATGTTCGTTAGGCCTATACCACATATCATATCGAATATTGTTTCATTTTCTTCTATTTGACTAGTTCTGGAGTTGAAACGTGCTTTTGGATTAGAATTTATGGTTGTTTTAACATTCTATGACTTTTCAAATACACATATATATCTATTTATTTGTAAATATATATATGTGGGAGTGTGTGTGTGTCTATGTCTATGTGTGTGTTGTATATATGTATGTATGTAATTATTTATTTATTTATAAACACATATAAAAAATAAATTTTATAAATATATTTAAAACTAATCTTATAAATATACATTAATATACAAATAAATATATGGATAAAAAATTGTAACTAAATATATATATATAAATAAATATAAATATATATTATTATAAGAATGAATATATATATATATATACTAATATATTAATAAATATATATGTATTAATATAAATAAATATATTTATATTAATATGAATCTATATTAATATACGAATAAATATAACTATATATATATTAATATACGAATACACACACATATATATATATATATTAATATATGAATAAATATATATGTATTAATATAACTAAATATATTTATATTAATATGAATCTATATTAATATACGAATAAATATAACTATATATATAAATAAATAGATATATATTTAAATAGAGAAAAAATGAAATTGCTTAGTGGTAAAGGTGCAGGCGCGCAAGGGGGAGGTTGCGGGTTCGAGTTCGGGTGGAAGAAAGGAGGTGCCTGCGTGGGAAGGGCAGCTCGAGAGAGTGTTAGGCTGGAGGTCGGCCTAGCACCGATAAAGGGGGGGTCCAATACTGTTAAAAGCACCCCCCTCATTATATAATTCTTTTATTTATTTTATTTATTTTTTGACTTTTATCAGCACTTTTTTTAGCATTGATAAAAGGTTCCTTTATTAGTGCTTTTCTAAGCGCTAATAAAAGGGACCCCCCCCCCATTATCTTCTCCTCGATTAACAACGCCTTTTTTAGCGCTGTTAATGCACTTTTCTAGCGCTGATAAAGACCATATTTGTATTAGTGATACTTCCATGAGGCATAGGCTTTCACATTATGATTTTTCATGAGTACACAACCCAAGAATTTCTTTGAAACATCATTATATATCACAAAAAAACTATACACTTTTTGGTAATGTGAGTACAGATGCATTGATCATCCTTCCCTTTAGCTCATTGATGCTTTCCTCACATTATTCGGTCCAAATATTTTATACCCCTTTCCTTGTTAACTTAGTTAGTGGTCTAGACAATTGTGAGAAATTTCTCACAAAACATTGATAGTACCCAACTAATACAAGAATACTATGGATTTTCCTGAAACTAGAGATTCTATTCCATGCTTCAATTTCCTATTTTTTTGAAGGGTCCATGGAAATTCCCTCACTTGTGATCACATGTCCCAAGAACATGACTTTCTTCATCCAAAAGTTACACTTTCTAAACTTGGAATACAACTTCTCCTTAATAATGACAACACAAGCCTTATATGTACTTCATGTTTATCCTTTATTTTCAATTATATTAGAATATCATCAACAAATAATATCACAAATTTGTCAAGGTAATGTCTAAATACTGTATTCATCAAATCTATGAAGATTGCAGTGGCATTAGTAAGTTCGAAGGGCATCGCCAGAAACTCATGGTGCTCATACCTTGTATAGAATCCAGTATTTTAAATGTATTACTTATTCACCTTTAGATGATGATATCCTAAACCGAAATCCACCATTGAGAATTATTTATCTCCTCGTAGTTGATCGAACAAGTCATCAATCCTTGAAAGATGATACTTTTCCTTTATGGTGATCTTGTTGAGTTCCCAATAATCGATGCACAACCACATTGATCCATCATTCTTCTTGACAAAGTGCACCGGCACACCCCATGGTGATGCACTAGGGTGTATGAACCCTTTATCCAAATTCGTAGTTTCTTCTTTAACTCATCCAGTTTGATAAGATCCATCCTATAGGGACACTTTGAGATAAGAGTATCTTCGGGTATGAGTTCTATTGATAACTCTACCTCATGATCCGGTGGAAGTCCAGGTAACTCTTCATTAAATAAATCACTATATTCCCTCACAATGGTAATTTCCACTAGGTTGATACCTTTATTTTACTCAATAATTTATATCATTTATGCTTCTTCACATGGTATCAACACCCACACCGTTGAAGAATTTTCCAAAAGAGATTCATGATCTTCCTTACATTTTTAGAGGATCATGGGATGGCTATGAATATGAAAAGATTTTTCCTTTTCCCAAAATTTTATATGTTATCTATATAATGATATCTAATTAATCTCTATTATAGCAACAAATTCTACCAGGGGAAGTATTATGAGATTCACTGGAAGAATCTTCCAACGTATGCCAACAAAAGCAGAGTCCAACACTTGGGGGTCAATGATTTCACCACTTGGTGTTTTTAAAGATATATCTGCTTAAAATTTTTAGGTATTCGATTCAATAGGTCTTGTAAACTTGAAAGATATAAATGAATGCATAGAACCAAAATAAAATAATACTTTTTACATTCTTGAGTGAATAGGAAATATACCTTGTACAACTTTTTTTCTTGGTCCACTTCAATAATAGTGATGGAATAAGCCTTGAAATTATCCTTTGGATTTGGTGGATATTAATTCAGATTACCCTTGAGGAATCATTTTTTAGTTCATTGGATTTTATAGTTCCCTTTCTCCCTATAGTTAAAGCATTGGAAGATGGGTGGTTCTCTCTATTCCTCCACCACATTGTACTGATTCCTTATGTATTTTTGAAATTCTTGAGCTTGGTGGCCTTCTATCCAAAACTTAAAGCATTTCCTAATCCCGTTTTGGAAGTTCCCATGATGATTCTTCCCATATTTTTTACATGTTGGTGGTTGAGTTTTCCTTCCACCTTTGTCATGAGATCCTCGATCTTGAAACTCCATCTTTCATTTCTTGTCACCATACCCAAGGGACCATTCTCCAAACTCTATCTCCACTTTGAGAGAACATCGAAAAAATTATTCATAAATATCGAATTCTTGAATTACTATATACTTTAAAAGGTTTGGTTTTAAACTACTAAATAATAGATTAATTTTGATATCATTATTGAAAACAAAACATGAAGCATACCTTGGAAGCCTTGTGAATTTTTATTCATAGGTCGTGATAGATACACCTTCCTTTTGATTCATCTCTATGAATTATCTCTCTATATTTTTATGAAGATATTGTGGTAAATACTTTTAAATAAAAATTATCTTAAATTATTCCCACTCCATATCTTCAATTTCATCCTTCGTCTTGGTGTTCTTAATCAACACCAACCATTGGTCGACCTCTCCATCTAGATGATTAACGAAAAGAGTCACCTTATACATATTAGAATAGAAAAGTACAAAAAATATCTTATCCATTTAGTTGAACCACTATTCCATGACTAGTGGATTTGAATATCTACTAAATTTTGGCGGTCGTTGTCACGTAATGGACTCGATATCTAGTTGCTCCCTTTTAGGTGAAAGTGGGAATTCCACATTATTCATGTTATTGTTCATAACCTAAGATATTTGGGTAATAATATACATGAAATTTTGAACTCCACCTACCAAAGCATTAGGGATGTCATTTAGGAAATCTCTGCATTGTCCCTCACATGGGTTGTTGGCTTGGTTTCTTCTAGTTCCCACCATTTTCTAAAATAGAAAAGGTTAGAAAAAAACATAAGTCAACAAGTCATGAATAAATAATTTATTCCTTTGTGAAATTTAGTCTAAAGGAATATCTCATGGTAAACTTATGTTTATAATTTTATAATGAAAATATTCTTGGTTGGTTACTTATACTTAGTCTCATACTAAGGGTTTTCACTAAGGTTATCTAATACAAATTCCCAAATTAACTAAACTATTCTCCAATAAAAACTATAGTGACCCTATTTTCTTACATCTCTTATTAAATAATTTTAAAGACAAACAACATAAAAATAGTAAATTACAAAGATCCAAAGGTTTAGTTTTGTAGGAGAACTAGAACCATACATAACATTTACAAAATGAAACATAAACATTTATTTAATTCCTTCTTCTCTAGATTCTTATTGTCCCTCGTGTTATCCTTAGTACTAGTAATCACATGAGGATATACATCAAATAAAGGGGTGATATAAAGGACCAATAAGAGGATATACAAGAAAAAGAATCAATATATCATGGCGTGAGCATAATCATCATCATAACACCATCATCATAATCATGATTGGATGCATTAAATAAGGAAATGGAATGTGTCAATTCATAAAAATGAAACATCATGTCTTAGTAGTCAACTACCACACAAAGTTGTGAACAAAGATAACATCATGTTCATGCATAATTCAATTTTTTCATGATATACATAAAATTAACCAATTTATTAGAGCAATGTATAATTCTGAGTGCACCTATCGCATAATAACATTTACATTACGCTATATAATTCCAAGCGCACCCGCCACATCATAACATTTACATTATCATGCATTCCATATAGAATGTATATAAATATTGATCATAAAATAACCCATTGAAAGGAATGGGTTTAATTTAATAAATCATACATTCAATAATGAAATTTGGGAAAGAAAATAAAAATAAAAAACTTGGTATAGGAATTATCAATCTCGAGTGAAAAAGAAACAATCTCAAGAGAATTAAAAGGTACTTTTTTGAAACAATGGTTCTTTTGGAAAACATGGTGTTTGTCATAAACTCAAGTAGAAAACATTTATATTCCAGAAAAGATAATTTAATGATGAATAAATTATATTTAAGGAACATTAAAGTAATTTCTATATAGATAATGGGGTGAAAGAGGAAAAACCCAAAGAAATGGATTCGGGTTTGAGAATTCACCATATCTTATCTCTAAATGATTTATTCTCTTTAACATATTATATAATCACATTAGATTCATTAATTAACAAATAAAATCCATTTTAGACTTTAATTTGATTCAATTTGGTTTTGTTAAGTTCATTTATAGGATTTTAAATTAGTTATAGAGTTTAATTTCATCCTTCATGAATGTTTGTTTTCTTAGTTTCCATGATTAGTTCACTTGTATATATGAATAGAATTTCCTGTAAGATGTGTATAAATATCCCAAATTGTTATTATATGTTATTAATGATCTTCGATGATTTTAAATGATATTATAAAGATTTTTTTTATGTTATGATGATTAATCATAATATAAAAGTTAATGATGATTGTTTTGTGTTAATTTTGAAGTTTTTTCGATCACAATAAACTTGTATTGTTTTATCATTTAGTATTACATATAAATATTAGTTATAGAAAAAAATAGTATTTTAACGTAAATTTTTAAAAAAAAATCAACCATTATAACATTTTTATTAACTACCTTGATGTCATTAAAGTAAAATTAAAGTGCATCGCCCATGATGCTAGTAAATTGACACATCACCGACGATAATTTTATTTTTAGAATAAAAGAGAGAGAAAAAAGAGTTTTATGATAGATATTCCATTAATATGATTTAATAATAGTATATAAAACATAATAGAGTTATCATTCCATTTGGATAAAAGGATGTGAGAATATGATAAGAAAAGAAAATAAATTAAAAAGAAATTATAAGAAAACGGAATAAGATTTTACCTCTTGGATTTATCCTCCTTGAGAACCTCATTAGGAAAAAAGATTTGGTCTTTTGATGATACCAAGAGATCCTAGATGTGTGGTAGGGGATTGGGAGTATTTATAGGTACAATTTGGACAATCCTAAAAACTAGGAAGGTGTGAGGAGAAGAGGTGGTGAGAGGTGGTATTTATAGTGGAGGAGATGGGTGTTTTCTCATTACTATATTCATTAGTTTATTATTTCGGATCAAGACTATGAATAGTTTGAGAATTATCACTAAATATATTAAAATAATTAAGGTTAGTTCTATATTATGGATATTGCATCAGGTATGACTTATGGAATAGTGTATTTAACTTATAATGTATTTCTAACCTAAATTACCGTATTTTACTATTTATCAAAAATTGAAGTATTTCAGACAAATAACAAAAATTAAACCTAACTATTCTTTTACCTGTAGATTCAAAAAATTAAATCCATTTTAGGAAAATAATTTTATTAATATAAGAAATTTAGTTTTTAATTAAAATATTTATCTACATGGAAATTATAGATTTTAAAATTATAACTGATTTTATAACACTTTGAAAATTTTCATAAGGTGTCGTAAACTTATATTAAAACCATAATACATAAAAATATTAATTTAAGGATACATTTTATGAAAATATATCTTCTTTTAAATTATTTAATTAATCATAAAATTGTAATTAAATATTTATGTTTTGCAAAAATACCAACACTTAATTAATAAATTTTAAAATTTTATTTTCATAGAATATGATATAATTATATCAAACATTCATTAATAATAGGCCTAAATTTTATTTATACTCTTTTTGGTGAGGTAAATTTTCATTTGGCGAGTTTACTATTCATATGTGTTACATTACTATTCCTAAGGGCAAGTTACTATTTCATCGATATAGGCTTCTAAACTTCTAGAAATACTTCCTATTTCACTAATTATTCATTTATAAAGTTTTTATTACTACATTACTATGAAAAGTTATAAATTCCATTGATAAAAGATTGGGTCATTACACTAATCAAAATATAAAATCACATAGTCTGAAAATCATTTAGGAGGTCTAAATCAAGTCACCTTTTTTTAATGCAATATGCCATAGGTTTATCCTAGGTTATACATTGTAATTATCTATTTAAATACTTAATGATGTTTTATAAAGAGTTTTTTAATTTCCAAATAATATCCCTCAGAAGTTTCAAACTAGGTGTGCAGTAAGACCTGTTGTCACACACCATTTCCTGATCGAGTCTATCTCAATATGGTGTTTCTAGGGTTATTACCCAGAATGTACATCTGTTCTAGAGCCACATCCACTTGTGGTATCCATATATAGATGTAATTTCCAAGAATCCATTCACTCTATCTTTTACCAAATTCTAGGAAATGTTTCTACACTTTGACTCATCCTTAAATGCATCCTTAGAGACCTCCTTATACATATTATTAGAAATATCCATAGGGATCTCACTAAAGTTTTCACATCCTAGTTTCCATAGGTTTACTAAACTTTTTATTTAATACCCAATATAGTGAGCCAAGATTCTTATTCATGGATATTATATCTCTTATATTAATTTGAATTACATTACACAAACATATGTTTTAGGACCATAATATTTTAGTGATTTTTATAATTCAAATACAATCCTCTTAATTCCTAAAATATATTCAATGTCACCCATCAAGATATTCATAGATATAGCCTACTTAAAAAAATTCTTCATAACCTGGGGAAAGGAGACATAATAAAGGGAGATCTTAGATTCTCATTAAGGGTAAACAAGGGATATATATAAGCAAAACATGAATATAAGGCTATAAGAACATGATCATAAAATTTAAAAACCATACCCCAAATATCAAAGATCATAATATTGCGTCATGGAATAAATATTGGTAGTTCATAAGACTTGAATCACAAGAAAATCAAATAACATGAGTCATGAGAGCATAAAATTACCATAAGACATAGATTTTTGACATACATGTCATCTTATAACATTTTGAACAAGTATAAATAAAAAAACTTTTCACTCATTATGCTAAGGACATGAAATTAAGCCCTCACATAAACTTATGGACATATAACCAGGTCCATACATAAAATTCTGGACATGAAAATAGGTCTATTAAAAACATTATGAACATGTAAATAGTTTCAATCATAACATCATAGTAGTGAATGTTTACTCCCAAGACCGTCACAGTGGACAAAGTCCCTTTCTGAACCAGGTTCACTCTCTGTTTTAGTCCAATATATCTCATTAGATATAAATATTAACCAAATGAATTGAAGGTAAATATAGGTCCCAAACATATATGTTTATAACTTAACCACCATCCTTGGTTATAATATAACCATCATCCTTGGTCATGACATAACCATAGTCACAGAATTAAAATCATACATATGTGTTTCAAAATATCATAAAACATTCATCATATCATAACCAATGAAATGAAAATCTTTTCCTAAAAATTTCATCATATCAAAAAATGTGTAAAATTGATAGGTTTCATAATCATTTAACTATTTCATAATATCATAACCCATGAAAATAAGTGTGTCTCAAAATAATTCCATCATAGTATAACCTGTGGAAGAGAAACAGGTTTCATAAATATCTTATCATCAAAAACATAAACCATTTAGAGAAGTAATAATAATGGTATCCTTGGTTGATATCCCCAAAAAATCATAAGTTTAATCAAATTATGTCATCTTAGATAGATAATTTTTTAGAAATATAAATCACTTGGAACAATTCCTAAGTAAAATAACATTTTATTGAAAATAATCTTTTAAAACTATACTTTATAAAATATCTTGGAAATAATTTTATTTAAAAATAAACTTGAAAAGTTATAAAGGAATGATTAAATAATATAAAACATTTTTTTTATACTTTCTATTTGAAAATAATTTTTTGAAATATTTTTAGAGAACATGATTTTAGAATAAAAAGAGTTTTCATCCAAAAAGATGATTTTTCATAAAAATATTATTTTGAACTCTTGATTATATAATGTGATGAAAATGATTGGAAAACATGTATTCTCATGAAAAACAATAAGACAATAAAATTCATGATTTTACTAAGAGAAATATCATAATATTTCATCATTAGAAGTATAATCATAAATAATCCCGATAAACGATGAGATTATAACATAAAACTCTTACCACTTTGGTAACTTTGAATCGTAAGCCCCAAGAAAGAATAAAATTAAATGAAACATAAAATATCATTAAAATAAAATATTAGTGATATAAAATTTTGAAGGGGAATTATATAGACCTCATAAAGAGGATAGGTGCATAATAAAACTTATGTCCCAAAAGTAAAATTGTGGAAAAAATCCCTTATCAATTTGTCAACTTTGCAACCATAAACCCCATTAAAGAGAGATACTAAAATTGATATGTAAAACCTAATATTTTTTAGTATAATCATTATAATATACATTCATGGTAAGTATATAAACCACATGAATGAAATAGGTGGTGAAAATTACATGTGTCTCACAGAAGTTGTCATGTCCCATCTCCCGGGGCTCGTGTTGTGACTACCCAAAGACCGCCTTCAATAGGTTAAGGGATGGTGAATTGTACCAGAAAGAAGAAACCCAAAAAGGTAAGGAATTTCCTTTAAACATGTACACACATATACTAGGTATACAACGAAATAAAACCATAAAAATAACTACTGATAGTTAAAGTAAGTACTGGAAGAAAAGGGGGGAAAGAATACAAGTCCAACTGAAAAGTAAATATAAAAAAATGGAAAAACAAATCATGTGGTCATCTGCCAAGGATCCCACTTGAAGGGTAGGTACAACTCATCACTACAGCTCTCCGCATCAGCTGGTCACCATCATACACCGTCTAGTCCTAGCTCCCAAATCTCGGTCAAGGAACACTGTTGTATGTACAATTCAAAACAAGGATTGGGTGATTCCCATGAAGGGGTGAGTATAAAAATACCCAGTAGGGACCCTGAGACCCCCAAAGGTCTCCCAGAATTCCATAAAGGAAAAACCACAAAGCATGATCTCAATTAAAAATCACAAAGTTAAAGACAGCTCACGCCAGGTATACAAATTAAAGAACATGAATAAAGATGATTAGTCATAAAGATAGATCATATTATTTTTTCAAGAGGATTTTGCTACTAGACCGCACAAGGTCGCTAGGTTCTGACCAAGAGAGGATCTCTAGGTGTTGACCCACATAGGATCGCTAGGTTCAGACCCATAGAGGATCGCTATGTGCTGACCCACGGGGGATCGCTATGTGCTGACCCACAGAGGGTCACTAGGTGCTAACCCATAGAGGCTCACTAACTGCTGACCCACATAGGATCGCTAAGTGCTGACCCACAGAGGATCACTAACTGCTTGCCCATATAGGATCACTAGGTTCTTCATCACATCACAGCCCGCCACTGGATTCCCACACTTAGCACACTTGATTCTGGGAGGATCTTCTCCTTAATCCATCGGTCTTAACTCAACCACCATGAAGTCCCATGAAGAAATAACTCTAAGAACCACCATTTCATAAGGGTTCAAAACAACAGACAACTCGAAAATCAGACACCTGGTCTGTACGTTATAAGAATTTTAGTACCAAGGTCCTGGTTGGATTTGGGTTCGATCCAACCCGGTCATACTCCAACTTTATCCAAAAAACAAGTGGATTATCTCAAAATGACATTCTCATCCTAAGGATTCCATCACCATACATCATATGGATGTCCGGTTTAGAAGATATGGCCTTTTAAGCAAAACTGGGTCAAAAAGGGTCTGGGCTCGGCCTGACCCAGTCGGACTGACCTGACCCGGCCCGCAGGGCCTGGTTCGAAATGGCTGGGCCTGACCCAGTCCAACTGGGGCCGGTCCAGGTTTTTGGGCTGTGGGATCGGCCCGACCCACCCGGCTGAGCGCAGTCTGCCTCCCTAAATGGATGAGTCCATTCAGACTCCTCAATCAATGGTGCCAGGTTGGTGCCACTCCACCTGATCGGTCCACGTGCACCAGTAAACAAGCAGGACCTGTGGGTGTGGGTCCTCCCTACACCATGGATCAAATCCACTATGCCTACTCCATGGTGCACCGCCCACCTTCTGCCCATGTCCGTTGCGGCACCTTTGGGAACCACCGTCCTCTCACGGTCGGCAGGATCTGACCACTGTCGATGGCGATGACGATGCTTCTACAGGCCACCAGTTAAGATCTAATGGTCTGATTTTCTTCCTTTCTGTTCCTACGGGCCTCCCGGTATTCCACCTACACTGTACGGCCCTCGGTTTCTCCTTGCCACCGTATTTCTCAGTCTCCCATGAATAACACATCAAACCGAGATTGGTGGAGGGTCCGAGCCTTGTTCAGTTCACCCTGTGCCCTCTGCATTAGCGTTATAACATGGGAATGAATTAAATAATTAACAAAATATTAGTTTAGCAACAAAACCCCTACCTTGAACTCATTGGAAGACGTTACAGATGAGGAAGAAGGGTACATTTTCGAAGGTGTTCATCGGCGTTCATCGATCTCCGGATCGAATCCTCAATGGCATCGTTGAATCTCCATTCTTCTTTGGAGGAAGACATCACCAGCACTTCATTAAGAGTCCTCCCATAGGTTCCTAAAACCCATGCCAAAAATTTGATTAAATAAAAGGAAATATAACACCACATGATGGTTCTTTAATATGATTCATTAATGAATCCTAATTAATGAACTTATTAAACCAAAAGCGTTGTGGTTACACAATGAGAGGTTCAAGTTATTTAAAAGACCCTCATTTAAAGCTTGATGTTACACTGTGGTCATTCCTTCTGCCGCTCAACTGTTGCAGAAAGAATAAAATAACTTATTTAGTTATTTTATTATTTTTTTGAAAAGTTCAAAAATTAATTTTTTTGTCTGACCCTTGTCGGTGTAAGTTAAGATTCGCCTAAGCTAATCCCAGCACTACGAATTCAACGGTTCCCTCATATTTTTAATATTATCACTGATTTAAAAGATATAAATCCTCAATAACACATTTACTGAACATACCTTAAAAAATTCAAAATTCTATTATGGGCTCTCTGATCCTCGGAATCACGTGCTGTCAATTTTCACTAACTCGTAATTATTCTATATAATTGAAAAAATTAATACAGAATTTATGAGTCTTTATATTCTCCCCACCTTAGGGATTTACATCCCTAAAATCCATAAAAAAATCTAAGAAAAAATGGGGGTATTGAGCATGAATCTAATCCTCCTGGTCCCATGTGCTCTCTTGGAGGTTCTCATGCTGCCACCGAACTTGCACCAAAGGGATTGACTATCCACGAAGTACCCACTCCTATTGATTCTCTATCTCCAATGGTAACTCCATGAATGTCACCCCATCTTCAATGTCTAGCTCACCCCATTCGATAACGTGCAATGGATCATGCATGTACCTCTTTAGTTGTGACACATGGAAAACATTATTCACCTGGTGCATCTGTGGGGAAAGAGTTAGGCAGTACGCCACCTCGCCAACTCTACTGAGAATCTAGAAAGGTCTGATGAACCTTAGAGATAACTTTTTTCCCCATCCAAATCATTGCAATCCTCATTGGGGTGAGACCTGTAGGAATACATGGTCTCCCTCCTCGAACTCTAAGGGTCTTTGTCTCCTATCAACATAATAATTCAGTTTTCTCTATGTAGTCTTCATCCTCTCTTGGATGATCTGCACCATCTCAGTGGTATCATGTACCAACTTTGGACCCATAAGTACTGACTCCCCTGGGTCTGTCCAGCATAGAGGTGATCTACACAGTCGCCTGTACAAGGCCTCAAATAGTGTCATGTCGATGGTGGAGTAAAAACTATTGTTGTATGCGAACTCCACTAGTGGTAGGCAGTTGTCTCAACTACAACCAAAATAGAGGATGCAAGCACAAAGCATGTCCTCAAGTGTCTGTATGGTCCGCTCTATATGAACTGTAGTGACTCAGTTTTTGGCCCTATCAGACTTTGGAATATTTCTAAGAATAATTCCAGAGCTAAGCGCAAAGACGGCGTGCGATTCCGAGGCCTGGTGTGCCCAGAATTAATTTTATAAAAATATTAAGTATTTTTTATACTATGCACATGGTAGGGGTGTTATATCTCCTAAATGGTAGCTTAGAATGGGAATATGAGGGAACGGTTGCGTCCGGAATGTGCCGTTTACCCTATGTGGGGTGTAACCTTTGCGGGCGTGGGCCTGCGGTGGAAAGCGCCACCAGTGGTGTTTTCGTAAATAAGTGGAAAAGTTAATGTATGAGAGTCGGCTCGAATAACTTCTGAATGAAGTCTCGGATCAAAAATCTAAGACCTCTGTTGCGTTTAAAACGTCGTGTTTATCGTAAGGGAGACCTTACCTTTTTCTGCATCAGGCATCGGGCGGAGGCGAGTCGGGAGATGGAGATAGGAGAGAGTTTATTTTTAAAAAAAATATCTCCCCCCCCCTTGGATGTGTGGTGCACAGAGGAGAAATTCATCCTCCTCCCCTTCCAGTGATGAATCACCGAACCGAATTGCACGATCAAGGTGCTGTCGTGCTCGGATTTCGACGGCGGACGCTCTAGGATCATGCAGCGGAAGCTTTGGAACGCGGATCTAAGTCAGAACGTCGGCGTTTCACCCGTGAGGTAGGCGGTTTTATTTTTAATCACCTGATCTCGTTTTTACTGCGAATTTCTTTGTTTTGTTGTCATATCAGGGAAGATCGCTTCCCGAGGGTCACGCCGGTACCTTTGGATTGCAAAACGGACCGTCGGGGTGCCCCCGACAGTCCGCGGAATGTTCACCGATGGACCCGTGGCGGTCTACGACGGAGCGCGGTGGCCGAACGCCCTGGGCAATGGCACGGAGCGCCGCGTGGCGGAGGGCCGCCGGCCAACGCAGGCCGGCGGCAACGGCAGTCGGGTCGGCCGGCACAGGCCGGCCCCTTTTTACTACATGGTGGTGTTAAAACCATCGTTTCTTGCAATCCGGATGTCGGTTTCACGTGCCGTCTACGACGACGTGACCCTGGCGATGAGGCAAACCCTTCGGTGTGGGTTCGAAAGTTTTAAGTTTTGGGATCATGGCCCGAGAGCTTGAAACGTCGAATAAAATAATAATATGTTTTTATTATTCGACTTCGGGTCATTGTATCTTCTACCCGGAGCGTCCGATTGACGTGCCGTCAATGGCATTGAGACCCTGATGGAACGATAGACTTTTCTTGATGGTTTTCAGGTGTTGGGACTGAGTTTGGGGTGCAGGCCCCATGAGGCCGGGTTTGGGCGTTTACGGAGAATGCAACTTTCTCACCAGGAGTCCGATTTTGGCAGATGAATAGTCGATCCTGTGTGTTTTTCCAAGAGGATCTCAATGGTGTAATCTATTTGATGAGTTTCAGGATCGAGGCGTGGGCCCCACCTAGGCTGGCTTCGGTGAATAGTGCCTTTTTCACCAGGTGTTTTTTTTGGATGAACGAGTAGTGTATCCCGTGTGTTTTTTTGAGGGGATCGCAATGGTATGATCCACTTGATGAGTTTCGAGATCTTTGTGTGGGCCTCGCATGGGCTAGCTTGGGTGAATAGTGCCTTTTTCACCGGTTGTCCGTTTCAGGTGAGTAAATAGCCTATCCTACGTTTTTTTTCTGTGTGGATCGTCATGATGTCCTCGGTATTAGCCTTAGAAGTGCACGCTGTGGCGTTGTGGCAGGTCGCTCGGGTTAGCGATGTTTGGACTAGCAGTGGTTGAGGGTACTCCCTTGGTTCATTTCTATGAGGGTTCGCACGGAATCAAAACCTTTTTATAGGCTTGTGATCCTATGAATGGGATGTTTAATCTATTAGAGTTGTGGCATCCCTTCGGTGGGCCCGGAGCAGGATCCTCTAGCATCGTTTCCCTAGATCGGGTTCTTGGTATTGCTGTGACCGCTTATCCATGAGCGGTGATCCCCTATCTAGCAGGTTAACCCTGTAGGGTTTGTGGCATCATCGAGAATATAATCCCCTATGGATTGGGCTGTGCTCAGTAGGGTTTCGGTATCATCGGGTATACGATCCCCTACTCAGAATGAGGTTTATAGTAGGGTTGCGGTATCATTGGTTATATGATCCCCTACACAGCGCGTGGTTTCTGTAGGGTTGTGGCATCATCACTTCGATCCCCTACATCGCGATTTATACCAGATAGGGTTCCAGTATCGTCGTGACCAACTTTACATGGGCGATGATCCTTTATCTGAGTGACGTGTTTCTGTCGAGCGCCAGATCGGGTTGTGGTATTCCCCAGCGGATCCTGGGAGTGATCCCCTATCTATGAGATCGACGATTGCCAGATCGGGTTGTGGTATCCCCCAACGGACCCTGGGAGTGATCCCTTATTTTTGAGATCTTCTTATACCGGATCGGGTTCTGTTATCCCCTAGCGGACCCTAGGAGTGATCCTCTATCCGAGGAGTTTGTTGTTCTCACTGTTTCTGTGAGGTTTCCTCAGTGATGGTATCCGACGAGCGTGATCTCTCGAGTGAGCGTCTAAGATGTTTGTGTGGGACCCGATGGAGTGTATCTCTCGGATGAGTTTCATCTGGGATGACAGTGATCGTGGAGTGTATCTCTCGGACGAGTGTCATCTGGGATGATACTGATCGTGGAGTGTGCTCTCCTGGTTGTGAACCATTGCTGGTGATGAGGTCGGCACCTCATGTGGCTTGGTGCGTGAGCTGAGTATATCTATATTTTTCAAGGTGTTTGTATGGAAATACACCTGAGCTGAGATGACTATTTGTGTTTAGCCGAGGATGGTCACGAGATGGAGTTCCTCTCTCGTATGGGTTCCCTCTAGCTGGGATGAGCGGACTGCTGCCTTTCAGTTGATCTCTTTAGTTTTGGGTTTTTGGGATGCCTACTGAGTATTTTTATACTCACCCCTTCACAGGCTTTTCCCGCACATGTTTGTGTCTTATGCAGACCATAGGCCTTTTAATAGAGTCCCAGGAGGACCTGGAGCAGCCAAAGCTTACTGAGCAGTTTTGATCGGGGTGTTGACTGAAGCTGTGCTGAGGATCTTACCCGCAGTTGTTTTGGGCAGTGTTTTCCCTCCTCCAGAGTAGGTTGGACACTTTCTAGTTTTCTTTTGGTAGGCCCTGTTTTTCCCTTTTGTACTTCTATTGAAATCTGGTTTGGGATAGTTGTGTGCATGCATTTTCTTTACAGTTTTTATATATATCTCTGCACTGTTTCATGGAGGTGTATGTGGGTGTGTGTGTACAGGTACCTTAGGCTAATGCCTCCCATGTGTGTGATAACCTACTCGGCGTTGGACGCTAGCCCTTGGCCTATTGGAGGTGGGCTTGGGGAGTCACATCTCTATCCCCGTTGGGTTGGGTCGTGACATAGTGGTATCAGAGGAGGTTCCACCTTGGGGATCTCAGAGCGTAGCTGGTCTAGCTGTGATTTTGGTTTGGGTTGCATAGCGGCAGTGTTATGATGTTTCGAGCTCGGCTTTCAGGCCAGAGACTCCAGTGTTGGTGTGGCAGTCGGCGTATCCATACACTAGGACTATGATAACCTTCCTTTCGACTCATGACATTCTTACACTGGTCATAGGAAAAAAAATGGTACATGCATCATATAGGGCTGGGTTTTGAGTTTTTCCTTGTTCTCCTTGATTCAGCTCCCCAGATATACTCTTTGCCCATGGTGCATCTTGATTTTATTTCAGGATTCCTCCACGATGACAGCCAATGAGGTTTCCATAGCAGGATTGTGGTGACGATCCGCCCCGTGTAGAGGCTGTGGACCAGGGTGCAGGTTCTGAGGCTGGACCTCCAGGTGGTCTGCCAGTTGACCCACCACATGTCAAGCAGCTGGTTGTGCTGGTAGTGCAGGATGAGGTTGTGCGAAGGTTGAGTGCACTGCATGAGTTCCAGGGGCAGCAACCTCTGAGGTTTTGGGGTGATCCAGACCCTCAGGTAGCTGATGACTAGCTTGAAGCAGTCACTCGTGTTTTCCGCCTAGTGAGGACACCTCCAGATCAGATGGTGGTTCTAGCGGTGAGCCTTCTACTTGGTTCGACCGGCCGATGGTGGAGCCTAGTGATGCAGTCTCACGATGAGGAGACGCTCACATGGTCAGAGTTTGAGCGGCACTTAGGGGAAGAGTTCTATCCAGTGATGCTAAGGTCATTGCAGATTCAGGAGCTTCTACAGCATCATCAGGAGGGCATGACTATGTCGGAGTACTCAGCGTGGTTTACAGACCTGTTGCGCTACTCCCTGGATATGGTTCGAGACCCGTTCTTTAGGGCTTGGACCTTCGAGCAGGGCCTACATAGGGACATATGTGTATGTGTGGTTTCTTTGTGTCTTCTCACCTATGCTAGAGTGCTTGTGAGAGCGTTGGTGGTGGAGAGATTTCTGGATGAGCATGTCCTTCCTATTAGTGTTGGGCATGTGGAGGCTGGGAGGTCAGCATCTGGTAGCCGATGACAAACTCAGGGGCCCGAACGTGGCCGATGTTTTAGGAGGTGACCCCAGGATGGAGAATCTGAGGCCCAGGGCTCACAGGGCTCACATTCTAGTTTTGGTCAGCCGCAGGAGAGGCGGTGTTATGCTTGCGACGGTCGGGGACATCTTGCTAGAGATTTTCCGACCAGTCATGTTGCTAAGAGGAAGTCAGTCGACAGACCTCCTTGGTGAAGGCAGCGTCTCAAGCAAGGAGTTCTGTAGGGTGGCGGACGTGGCGACAGAGTTGGTGCAGTAGCAGGAGGTGGTAGGCGGTATCTATTGCCACCACCCCCACCCCCAGGTGGTCCACACCAAACTCAGGGAGCTGGTGGTCGAGGGCGAGGACAGTTGTATGCCCTGGAGGCTGTTGAACCAAAGGCTCCGTGGATGGATAGAGGTACACCTTGTGTCCTTTCTACTTTCTCCAGTAGTATGATAGACACTATTTAGAGGTACCCTTCCTTTTCATTTCTTACTCGAGTTTTGTTCAGGGCGTTGGTAAGACCCTTTGTGGGTGTTGTTTGCATGCTTCGAATGCGTGAGGAAGAGGGATCCTTCCCCACCGAGATGCATTTTTTGTGACGCAATTAAAACCGTGCAGGCGAGTCAGTTTCTCCCAAAGTGGATAGTGTTGAGGTGTGTTGGATGAGTCCTTATGAATTATGTGTTCGTGCATGGGTGTTTGTTGGAGAACTCACTGGCGTGGGAGACCCAGTTGAGAGTCCAGTCGCTTCCCTTGTGCTTAGGAATTTTTGGGGATGAAAAGTTCTAAGGGGGGAGGATGTAGAGACTCGGTTTTTGGCCCTGTCAGACTTTGTAATATTTCTAAGAATAATTCCAGAGCTGGACACGAAGATGGCGTGTGATTCCAAGGCCCAGTGTGCCCGAAATTAATTCTATAAAAATATTAATTATTTTTTATACTATGCACGTGGAGGGGGTGTGATATCTCCTAAACAGTAACTCATAATGGTAATCTTAGGTCACAGTTGCATCTAGAACGTGTCGTTTAACATAGGTGGGGTGTAAACATTGCGGGCGCGGACCTGCGGTGGAAAGCGCCACCAGGGGCATTTTCGTAAATGAGTGGAAATATTAATGTACGAGCGTCGGCTTGAATAACTTCTGAACGGAGTCTCAGATCGACAATTCGAGTCCGTATTTTCATTCATAACATCGTTTTTACCCTAAGGGTGACCTTACCTTTTTCTGCATCAGGCATCGAGCAGAGGTGAGTCGGGGGCCGGAGATGGAAGAGAGTTTATTTAAAATAAATAAATATCTCCCCCCCCCTTTGGACGTGTGGTGCGAATAGGAGGAATTCCTCCTCCTTCCTCCTCCTCCTCCCATTCCGGCGACAAATCACCGAACCAAATCGCATGATCAAGGTGCTCGGATTTCAATGGTGGACCATTCAGGATCGTGCATCGAAATCTTTGGAGTGTGGATCCAAGTCAGAACGCTGGCGTTTTGCCTGCGAGGTAGGAGGTTCGAGTTTTAATCCCCCGATCTTGTTTTTGTTGTGAATTGATTCATTTTGTTGTCTTATAAGGGAATATAGTGTCCCGAGAGATGCGCTGGTACCTTCAAATCGCAAAACGGACCCCCAGGGTGCCCCTGACAGTCCGCGGAAGGTCCCCTGGTACGGCTCCAGTGCGGCGGCGCCGACGCCGGCGGATCCGCGGCAGAGTGCGACGGCCGACAACCCAGGGTAGCAGCGCGCCGGCCATGCCGGCGGAGCATGATGGCGCGGATCATTGCGTGGCAGAGGGCCTCCGGCCAGGGCAGGCTAGCGGCGGCGGCCGGGTCAGCAGGGGCGGGCCTTTCCAGCCCCATTTTACTACACGAGGGTTTTAAAACCCCCGTTTATTACAATACAGGTGTCTGTTTCATGTGTTTTCTGCAGCGACACGACCCTGGATACAAGCCTAACCCTTCGGTGTGGTTTTGGGGGGTTTTAAGTTTCAGTATCGTGGCCCGGGAGCTTGAAACGTTGAATAAAATAATAATATTTTACTATTATTCGACCTCTGACTGGGATGAGTGGACTGTTGTATTTCAGTTGCTCTCTTTCGTTTTGGGTTTTTGGGTTGCCTGCTGAGTATTTTTGTACTCACCCCTACATGGGCTTTACTCGCACATGTTTGTGCCTTGTACAGACCACATGCTTTTCGACGGAGTCCCAGGAGGACCCGGAGCAGACGAAGCTTAGTGAGCAGGTTTGACTGGGGTGTTGACCGGAGTTGTGCTGAGGAGCTTACCAGCAGGTTTTTTGGGCAGTGTTTTCCCTCCTCCAAATAGTTTGGACACTTTGTAGTTTTTTTTGGTGAGCCCTGTTTTTCCCTTTTGTACTTCTGTTGCACACTGGTTTGGGATAGTTGTGTGCATGCATTTTCTTTCCAGTTTTTATATATATCTCTGCACTATTTCATGGAGGTGTATGTGGGTGTGTTTGTATAGGTACCTTAGGCAAATTCCTCCCATGTGTGTGATAGCCTACTCGGCGTTGGATGCCAGCCCCTGGCCTATTGGAGGCGGGCTTGGGGAGTCACGGCTCAAGCCCCGTTGGGTCGGGTCGTGACATGACCATCTGTCTAAGGGTGAAAGGCGGTGCCCAAGCATAGCTGATTCCCAAACACCTCCTATAATCCCTTCCACAACCGAGATGTAAAACGATCATCACTATCTGAAACGGTTGATGATGGAACCCTATGAATCCTTACAATATCCTGTATATAGTGTTTTCCCAATCCCTCTACTTATCCCTGCTCTCAGATGGGTAGAAAGTGGGTCTACTTGGTGATTCTGTCAACAATCACCCAGATGGAATCGTGGCCCCTTGACGTACATGGTAGTTTGGTCATGAAGTCCATGGAGATACCATTCCACTTCCATTCAAGTACCTCTAGTGATTGCGCAAAGCCTTCTTGAACCTAATGTTCGACCTTCACTTACTGACAAGTGAGGCATCGTGAAACAAACTCTGCCACTACTTTCTTCACCCCTATCCACAAGTACTTATGTCGGAGGTCCTGGTACATCTTCACCACACTAGGATGTAACACCAAATGGTATGTGTGTAAATCCCTCAACACCTCCTCTTGTAGCATCACTGGTACCATGGTGAGTCCTTTGAAATGGATAATGTTCTCCCCACCTTCAAAAAAATACATCAGGATCCCTTCCTAAGGATATCTGAGCACATCGGGCCTCACAATCAACGTCCCTAAGATGTGCCTCCCTAACTCGCTAAAGGAGTGGGGGAGTGCCTGTCATAGAATGGAGGTAAGATTCTCCATCACTATCCATGAAGGATATCTACAATGCGGCGAGCTGCTCTGTCGCCTCACTCAACAGTTGTAAACCAAGCCTTCTATTGAGTGTATCTGCTACTACGTTCCCCTTCCCAGGAGTGTAGACTATCAAAAAGTCATATTCCTAGAGGAACTCCAGCCATCACTACTATCTCAAGTTCAGGTTTTTCTATGAGAAGATATACCTGAGACTATTTTTATTGAAGTAGATGGTAAATCGTTCACCCATCAAGTAGTTCCACCACATCTTCAAGGAAAAAACCACTGCTGCTAACTCTAGGTCATGGGTATCATAGTTCTTCTCATGTTTCCTTAGCTGTTGTGAGCTGTAGGTGATCACCACTTTCTCCTACATTAGGACACTTCCCAGTCTGGTCCCTGATGTGTCATAGTAGACTATATACCCAACTCCCTCTTCTGGTAGCCTCAATATGGGGGAACTCGTCTGTCTCTACCTCAGCTCCTGGAAACTATACCGGCATCACTCTATGCATAAGAAATGTTTTCCCTTCTTTTTCAAAGCTGACAAGGGTTCTACTACTCTGGAAAAGTCAGGTACGAATCTCTAGTAGTACCCATCCAACCCTAGGAAACTTTTCACCTCGGTCACACTCTTGGGTGGATCCCAAGAAAACACTTCCTCTATCTTTGCTAGATCCACTGCAACTCGAAACTCTGAGATAACATGTCCTAGAAATTGGACCTCCCGTATCCAAAGCTGGCACTTCAAGAGATTTCCATAAATTTGGTGCTCTCTGAGTGTATCTAGAACTATCTACAGATGCGTAGCGTGCTCCTCCTCTAACGCCGAGTATATCAAGATGTTCTTAATGAAAAACACTATTATCGATCGAGGTAAGGTTGGAAGATCCTTTTCATGATCCCCATGAACTCTTCTAGAGCATTGGTAATGCCGAAATGCATCAAAAAGAACTCATAGTGACCATACCGGCATCTGAAGTTTGTCATCAGTACGTCCTCATCTTGTACGCTAAGCTGCTGATAGCCGAATCTGAGGTCTATCTTCAAAAAACATCGTACTCCATTCATATAGTTGAAGATATCATCAATCCTCACTAGAGGATACTTGTTCTTCACGGTCACCTAATTCAAGCATCGATAGTCCATGAAAATCCTCAAACACTCATCTTCCTTATTGGTGAACAAAATCGAGACAGCCGATGGAAAGACATTGGGTCTTAAGAACCCCTTTCTTTTCAATTCCTCCAACTATACCCTCAACTCATGAAGTTTTACAGGAGCCATCTGATATGCTGTTGTAGATATCAGTGTCGTCCCGAGGTATAGGTCGATGTAAAATTTTACCTTTCTATGAAGAAGTAGTCCTAGAACATCATCAGGAAAGATATCAGCATACTGTTCCACCACAATAGAATAGCTTTGTCACCTCTCATCCACTAAACCGAGGGTGAGGCTAGCCAACTAACAAGTGATCGGCTGCAACCTCCTTTGAGAAAGTCCATCCTATGCTATAATGGTTTCCTTCTCATCGGTGAAGGAAAACATAGTCCCATCCACGCAGACACATCGCACATTGTGCCTAAAATAGTCAATCTAAGCATGGACTGTGGATAGATAGTCTATACCCAAGATGATGGTGTAAGGCCTCGACGCTGCTACTAGGATATCCCAGTCAAAGCTCTCACCTCCTAGAGAGAGCTCACACTACCTGAACCAGTGTGTAATCATCAAATTATCTCCCATATGAGTCTCTAATTGTAAGGATCAAGCCAATGGTTCCATCAGAATCTTCAAGCTCCAAACGAGAGTTGTGGCATTAAAAGACTGACTGGCACATATGTTTATAAGAACTGTAGCTAGGGTAGAGTAGATAGATATCATACCTAGAATCATCACTAGAGTTTCATGGTCATAGGCCTCAGCTGCTTTTAGCTGAGCTCATCCATGTCCACCTACTCATTGTGGTTGGGGTGGGCCACCTGGGGGTGGTGGTAGTAGAACCTCAAATCGTCACCCACTTCCTATTTCTTTAACTATTCCTCTTCCACATCCGCCACCCTACAGACCTCCTTGCTCAAACCTCTTTCGCTGACTCGGAGCTCCCTTGACTGTTTGCTGATTGTCTACGCGGAGAGTCGGACTATCACGATTTGTGTTCCCCTATCCGCCACAATAGTAACAGACTCTAGTCCTCAGATGACCTCCTCTACCTTGCAAGTTTCATACCTCTAACCCTATATCCTGGGGTCGTCCTCCAGAAGGTCTGGATGGTTGGGGCCTCTATGTCATCTAACAACTGCCTACTGTAGATGACTCGGTTAAATTTCATCTGGTGGTAACTCCCATTATAGGTTCCTGCTCGGCAAGGAAGCTCTCCACCAATAGTGATCTCTCTAGCACTCTAGCATGTGTCAGGATGTTGACTGATATCATAGAAACTCTGATCTCCCATCAGAGACCCTGATCAAAGTTCAGGAACCTGAAGAATGGGTCTCATACCATGTTGGTGGAGTAGCGAGAGAGGTCAGTGAATCTTGCTGAGTACTGGGCCACTGTCAGACTGACCTACTATAATTGTAGTAGCTCTTAAATATGCACTAAGTGTAAAGTCACTGATATGAACTCCACCCTGAAGAGTCTCTCGAAGTCCAAACAGGAGAGTGTCGCCTCCCCATGTGTCTGGAGCATGATGCTCGACCATATCTATGTTCTTACTTGGAAGAGACTACCAGCTAGGATCACCATCTGGTCTGCTGGTGTCTCAACCAAGTAGAAAACACGTTCCATAGCCTCCAGCCAGTCCTCAGATACCTAGGGATCTGTATCACCTTGAAACCTCAGAGGCGTCTATCTCTGGAACTCATGTAACATGCTCAGTCAGCATGCACGACCTGTTAGTGGGGCTGGTGGAATCTTCTTCCCTAAGGGTAGTGGTGCTACTGGTACACCACACGAAAGTACCATTGTCTTGTGAGGGCTCTGCACAGAAGCCTCATAACTCAGTGGGTTGTCATCGTGATCTCTCACTAGAATCCTATATGGATGTCTACATTATGGAATCCTGTAAAGAAACAGATGCACCATGGTCAATAATTTATGTTTGGCTAGCTAAATCAAAAATATTAAAAGTAAAATAACGTTTTCAAAACACACGGAAGCAATGTTTTTGTGTACCGAGTTGGAAATCCTAATTCCATGCCCTACTGTATGGATACATCTGTCACTCCACCAAAACTGGACTCTGTGAATTGAAACCCGAACTTAATACACTTAACATAATTTCTCCAATGAAAACATATACTCTTAGTTCTTCTAGTAGAACCAACCATCCTTTGATACCACATTGTCATGAACCATCCCACAGGTCACGTTCCGTGACTACCCAAGCCGGCCTTCCATAGGCTAGGAGCTAGTGAATAGCACTGGAAAGGAAAAACCCAAAAAGAGAAGGCATTTCCTTTAAACCTATACACACAGAGACAAGGTATACAACGAAAGAAAACCACAAAAAGAAGTGTTGATAGTAAAAGTAAGTAATGAAATAAAAAGGGGTCAGAATACAAGCCCAACTAAAAAGTAAATACATGAAAAAGGGAAAAATAGCTCTTGTGGTCATCTGACAAGGATCCTACCAGAAGCGTAGGTACAGCTCGTCACTGTGTCTCTTCATATCAACTAGTCACCTCTGTACACCATCTATTCATGGCTCCCAAATCTTAGTCAAGGTTGCTCGTCGTCTACACAAGACACAACAAGGTGTGGGTGATGCCCGTACAAGAGTGAGTATAACAATACCCATTAGGGACCCCAATACCCCCAATGGTCTCCCAGAATTCCACAAAGGAAAAACCAGAAAGCATGATCTCAATCACAAAGAATAAAGTAAAAGATATCTCACACTAGGTATACAATTTAAGGAACATGAATAAAGATGATTAGTCATAAAGTTATATCATCTTACTTTGTCAAGAGGATTTTTCTCCTCAACCGTATAAGGTCACTAGGTGTTGAACCATAGTGGATCGCTAGGTGCTGACCCATAGAGGATCGCTAGGTGCTGACCCGCGGAGGATCGCTACGTGTTGACCCACGGAGGATCGATAAGTGCTGACCCAAAGAGTGTCATTAGGTGCTGACCCACAGAGGATCGCTAACTGCTGACCCATAGAGGATCTCTAAGTGTTTCCCCACAGAGGATCGCTAACTACTGATCCATAGAGGATCATTATGTACTTCATCACGTCACAACCAGCCACTGGATTCCCGCACATAGCACACTTGATTCTGGGAGGATCCTATCCTCAATCCATCGGCCATACCTCAACTATCACTAATTCCCATGAAGAAGTAACCCGAAGAACCTCCATGTCATAAGGGTTCCAATGCAATAGACTACGCATCAATTGGACGTCTGGTCTGTAAGTTATAAGAATTTTAGTACTGAGGGCTTGGTTGGATTTGGGTTCGATCCAACCTGACCATACTCAAACGTTATACCAAACCCAAGTGAATTATCTCAAAAGGACTGCCTCATTCTATATATTCCAGTGCATAAGAAGGTTCGTCAAACAGATGTTCGATTTAGAAGATATGGGCCTTTAAGTGAAATTGGGTCAAAAAGGGTCTCAGCCCAGTCCGGGTCACTACGTCGTGGGATCAGACCTTTGGGCCACGGGAACCGGCCTTACCCACCCAGCTGGGCGCATTCTGCCTCCCCAAACAGAAGAGTCTATTCAGGCTCCTCAATCAGCGATGCCAGGTTGGTGCCACTCAACCTGACTGGTCCGCATGGATTGGTCAACAAGCGAGACAGTGGGCACAGGTCCACCCTCTGCTATGGCTCAGAGCTAAGTCTCCTCCTCTGCGGCGTGTTGCCACGACTCGCTACCCGCTGTTAACACAACTAGAAAAGGTCGGCCGCCCCTATCCATCGTGGTTCCTTCGGGCACCACTGCTCTGGTGGTGCTTCTACGGGCCATCGATAAAGCTCTGGTGGTCTGATTTTCTTCCTGTTTGTGCCAATGATGCTCTTAGGGATCCGTCTACACTAAGTGGCCCTCAGATTCACCTTGCTGCCATATTTATTAGTCTCATATAAATAACACATTAAACTGAGATTGGCGGAGGGTCTGAGCCTTGTTCGGTTAAACCCATGCCCTCCACGTTAAAGTTATAACATGTGAAGGAATTAAATAATCCACAAACTCTTAGTTTAACAAAAAAAACCCTACCTTGAACTCTTTGGAAGATGTTGCGGATGAGGAAGAAGGGTCCGCATTAAAAGGAATTCATTGGCGTTTGTCGATCTCCATATTGAATCCTCAATGGCGTCATCGAATCTCCATTCTTCATTGGAGGAAGACATCGCCAACACTTCGTCAAGAGTCCTCTCATGGGTTCCCAAAACCCATGCTAATGATTTTATTAAATAAAAGGAAAGACAACCCCCCACGTTGGTTTATTAATATGGTTTATTAATATGATTTATTAATGAATCCAAATTAATGAACCTATTAATCCACAAGCATTGTAGTTACAGAACGGGAGGATAAAGTTATTTAAAATAGCTTCATTTAAAGCCCGATGTTACACTACGGTCCTGCCATATTCCACTCAACTACTGTAGAAAAAATAAATTAAATTATTTAGTTATTTAATTATTTTTCCAAAAAATCCAATAATTAACTTTTTCATCCGACTTTTTTCGGTCGCAGTTAAGATTTACCTAAGCAAATCCTGACACTGAGAATTCAATGGTTCCCTCGTATCTTTAATCTGAGCACTAGTTCAAAAGATATAAATCCTCACTCACACGTTTATTGAACGTACCTTAAAAAAATCAAAATTCCTTTCCAGGATCTCCGAGCCTCATAATCACATGCTGTTAAATTTCACTGACTCATAATAATTTTATATAATTAAAAAAATAATACAGAATTTTTTTGTCTTTACAGAAGTAAAAAAGTGTGGTTTAAGTCACATAAATTAAGCCTTGACTTCCTTTATACTCATTAAAGTTCCTATATGATAAAAATAAGTTAATTATACATCTATTAAGGAACCATATTCATATATATCATACCATATATTATTTTCTTATGAAATTTTATTACCTATTTATTAACAATTTTGTGTTGAAGTTATGTTTCGGGTAATAACCGGATTAATTTTCATATATGTTTTGATTTTTATATTTTCAGTCCTCTTACTTTGTTCATGGTTCCATAAAATATAGTGATAGTAAATTAAATACACTGTTCAAGGAGACAGTAGATCATAGGTATGCAAGAACATTATTTTTCATTTCTTTATTGGATTGAATGAAAGAAATGTAAATGGTATATATTCTCACTCTAGAATCATTTTTATTTAATATATATAATTTTTTTATTAAACCCATCATTAATACATTCCATGTGTAACATTAATTAATCACATAACTTTGCGAGGTAGTAGTCCATCATACACATGAACGACATTATCCTATTCATATAAAATGTAAAGAATGAAGGTATGTGTGATATAAACAATTAATAGATCATAATAAAATCATATATATCATATATATAATATATATCATATATAAATAATAAAAACATCCTTATAAATAGACTTGATATGTGGTAAAGGAAAATTTAATGACATTGTTCTGTGAGGCAGTAGTATATCGTAAACACAAATGATGATTTCATAACCCATTTGATGGATGTGTAGATGGTTGTGGGTCATTAAATTAACAAAAAAACATCTTATTTTAGGGAATATATTTAGTTTATGGTATAATCATGGTATAAAAATAATTTAAGAAGGTGGAGATAGAAATAAAAGAACGATTCTCATTCAAGAACATTACCTCTTCATCAGGTATTCTCCTTAGGATTGCACTAAATCCCTAATATGTTAGATTTATGACCAAAATAAGGTTTATAGGATGATAGGAGGGAATTTTGGAAGTTATTTGGGCATGTATTGGACAAAAAAATATTTTTTAAGGTTTGAAGAAGATAGGAAAGTTGGTGGCCTTTTATAAGTGGTAGAGAGGATACACTTGTTATTGTTTGAAATGAATTGAGTGTTGCCTAATTTTTCTTATGTAAAAAAGGGTCCAAAACAAACCATTATAGAACCTTATATGTTTAATGGACTAAATATTGCCATAAAATAGTTTTTAAACAAGTTTATAGGCCATTTTTACCCTTATCTTTTCAGTTTTAACCTCAGTAAACCCATTTTTACCTTAACTGTGGTAATTAATTTTAACTGCATTCACTATTAATTTTGGTCAAAATTAAGTTGAAATTATTAGATAATATAAATTATTATATTTAAAAATATTTAATCCATTTTTACTAATTAAATTCACTAAAATGGAATATTTCAATTTAAAATAAATCTCGCATACTCGATGAGAAATAAGGTTTTTGAAGGGAAACTTTTCAAAACATAACAATGTTTTTATATCAAAATTAAATAAAAAATGATTCCAATGATCTAAATTTAATTAATATAATTATAATAAATTTATTTTAACTTTTAAAATTTTTAAAAAAATAATATATCTTCATAAATAAATTAAACAAAATGTTAGTTTTCAATGAAATTTTAGTATTGTTTCACAATTCCTCAAAACAAGAAACTTCTGAAAAAAAACCCAATATTTGAATATAATATAATAATTATATTATGATTCAAAAAATGATGTTTATTTTATCAAATTTATTTTATAAATGTTTAAAATTTTAGTTTTAAACTAAGTGTGCCATTAAAAGGCAAGAAAAATATTTTTTAAAAAAATATAATTTTTAAGCATAAAATTGGATTCATTCTTATCCATTGTCTAAAAAAATATAAGATAAATTTTAAACATTTTATTTAATTTATAATATATAAATTTCATTAAAATAATTAACTAAAATATATTTGGTTAATTTATTCACATCAATCACACTTGTATGCATAAAAATAGTTTTTTTAGAGAAGGATTCCCTTTTATCTTCAAAAGGATTTTATTTTTATTTATAATTAATTGTTCACCAAAGAATTAATTATATATATACAATTGTTAACCATTTTTTCATAATTTATTTAATCTTATTCATAACGAAAATTTCAATAGAAATGTCACAACTATCAAATTAAACAATAATATTTTCATAATATGTCACTTTTATTTAAATTCAATGTTTTGTGTAATGCAAGCTAACACCAGTGTTACATGTAATACAAACCAAACTCAGTGTTGTGTGTAACTCAAGAAAAACATAGTGGTTTGTGTAAATAGAAATAAAAAAAATATTTAATTAATTTGGAAAATATATTTCATAGAATCTTGGGGTGTTATAAATAAGATTGTCCCAGAGTTACAATGGTTGTGAATAAAAGAAGAATTTACTCATATATTTCATAATGTACCAGGTAATACATGAACAGGTTATAAGTGTACCCAGGGGATTTATAAAGGGAATAATTCCATACAATTTTTGTCCTATTATCTTTCCCACGCTTTTTTTAATATTGTCCCTTTGGTAGCTCCCTCCTCAAATTTCCTTTTCCCTATAAGATGTTATCATATCGTGGAAAATATGGGTATCCCACCCATGCAATGTGTGATTCAACAAAAAAATATAGATACATACAGAGTATGTATGACAAACACCTTCATCTCATGTGGTATTCATAAACCACATATAGTGAAAATGTTTTAGTAGTTATAAGGTATGCACTATAGTTTCTTCCTATTATAGTTTACACATGGCTTTGGTATTCTCACAAGGTATTCCAAGTTTTGGATTTCTATTCACATCCACTGATTGGTTTTAGTGTAAAAATATTTTCGTAAACCTATCGTATATAACGTATCCATGTATGATAGTTTATAAGTGTCATAGATGAAAAAAAATCATATATATTTATTTATATAGTAGTTTTTATTAAAAATTTAATATTTTTCTCTTAATATACAGATTTTTTTAGTGAAGAAAATTTAAATATTAATTTTTTAACACCAAAAAATAAATTATGTAGTTTAAAAATAGTTCACTGATTTTTTTTAATTTTTTTAAATCATAGAATATATGACTTGTACTTTCCTTTTTTAATTATACAACATTTTTAATTATCTTGGAGTTTTTAAAGAAAAAAATCTCCTAAAAATTTGATTTTTTTAATTTTTCCACCAAAACATAAGTTCTATGTTTAAAAAAATATTTACTTAATTTTTTTAAAAATTATTTTAAAACAACTTATCATTTTTTCAATGGTTATATTTTTTGTTTTATTTATTTTGTTTTTCTTTTTTGAATTAATATAAAAATATTTTTTATAAAAAAGCTAAAATATCTATTTTTATAACAAAAACCATATGCTTTTTAAAAAAATGGTTCATTTGTTTAAAAATATTAATTATTTTTCAACCATAGAACATGTGTTATAAATTAAATTTTTGTGTAACGATAATTTTTTAAAATGTTTTTGGATTTGTATTTCCATATTTTAAAAAAAATCAAAACATTCTATTTTTTAAAGCATAATATATGTTTTCTGTTTCAAATATAGTTTAGTAACTTTCATAAAAAATAATTATTTTAAAATCATCAAACATGTGTTCAAAGGTTTCTTTTTTAGGTTTCATGTTTTAGTTTTTAAAAATTTAATTTTTAAATACATTTTTTAATTTTTTTAAATATTCCATTTTAAGGCATAACAGATGTTCTAAATTTTAAAAGAAGTTTAGTAACTTATTAAAAAATGGTTCTAAACCTCATAAAATATGTTATGTGGTTTCCTTTTTATTTTATTATTTTATAAAATAGTTATCTATTATATATATATATATATATTATTAACAAAACAGTTAAAATAATGTATTTTTTTTAAATAAATTTGTTTTTTGTTTTAAAAATAGATGAATAGATATTAAAAAATAGTAATTTTTGAACAATAGAAAATATTTTTAATGGTTTCCATTTCTGATAATTATTTGGAATAATATTATCTTTTTACAGAGATATTTTATTGAAAATAAAATTTTAAATATTATATTTTTTAACACACAACATATTTCACATGTTTTAATCATTCACTAAATTTTATAACAATGTTTGTTTTTTAATCCACAAAACTATTGTAATGTGGTTTTATTTTTTTAACTTTATTAATAGTATTGAATTTATATATACATATTTTATTAAAAAAGAAAATTTTTAATGTTATTTTTTTTACACATAACTTGTGTTTTATGATTTAAAAAATTTCCAATAATACACACACACATTTTGTTTCTTGAAAAGGAATATTAGATATTCTTAACACAAAACATATGTTCTATGTTTTAAAAATATTTGACTAAATTTTAAAAAAAATCAAACCATGGAAAATATATTATATGGTTTCCTTTTTTTAAAATTTTAATATTTTTTTAACATTTTTTAGATTATATTTTTTTTGAATAAAAAAATATAAATTATTGTTTTCAATACACAAAAAAATACATTCTATGTGTAAATAAAGGTTTCCTACTTTTAAAAAAAATTAAACCCCATAACATATTTTATATTGTTTCATTATAGTTTTTGTGAAAAATTTATTTTGAATTTATATTTTCATATTTTTTAAGAAAATTCCAAAATAGTATAATTTTTTACATAGAATGAATGTTCTATGTTTCAAAAGAAGTTGAATAATTTTAAAAAATATTTTTAAACCATAAAGCATATGTTTTTTGTCACTTCGTGGCATCCCTGGTCAGACCTACCATGTCGATGCTTGAGCTAAAATTGCATAAGACCATAGACACACCTCCCTATACACTAGTCGATTCCAATTAGCAGTGAGTTCCTAAACTAACCACATGGATATTATACCGTCATGGATAACCCATAAATGGAATGTCTAAATCTACCAAAAATTATACATTGCCCATCAATACATCATTCATACCCAAACCTGTAGAAAAAAAACTGAGGTCCAACATTGACATATCTCAATCTAGTATATCTAAATAAAATATCATATATTATATATATAGATATCCACATAATGATTCAGTAATATACATTATAATGTATAAATAAAATAATTTTCATTTTCCCCTATTTCTTATACATGTATTATAAAATATATAAAACAATACACTATCCACTAACATTACTCGCTCTAATATTTCATGTTTAATCATTGGCCTTCATAAAATTTCTTATCTTCATACAAAAATCTAGCTCCAAGTAGATAAATAAAACTAAAATGAATATTAAATTTCTACCCAAATACATCAAACCCAATTTCGTATATATAGGTAGGAGTGATTATGATAACTCTGTAGGATTCCCCTTCTCACCTCAACTTACAGAGTGATAATGATCAATAGGATAGATGTAAATTCTATTGTTTGTTTCCCTCAACCCTCCTAAATAATATATCCTAAGATTTCTCATTCCATAACATTATATAAGTATGTCATCGTCATATAGAATATGCACACACCCTCTAAGATACACACCGGTACTACTTAACAATATGAAATATCTAACATACCAATAACTGAAGACATATACCTCTATATCACATTGAAGTATATCATAAGTCCAATCTCATCTCCATAGACACCATCATATATATGTCTCACAACACATCCAAAATTATTCTCACTCAAAAGAGTCCAACCTTATCTCTTAGACATCTCATTGAGCATCAATAACAAAACCAAAAAATATCATGGGAAATAATGATCACACTAATAAATTCAATAATTTGAAATCAAATAGGGAACAACCATCAATAACAATGGTAATTCATAATAAAAACAAAAAAAATGAATTCAAATAGGACCCCAAGAAACAGATAAGGACATAAAAATAAATCTTTTTATATGGGATCATCCAATACCTATTTCACAAATCATTAGTAAAATACTCATCAAATACCTATTTCACAAATCATTAAAAATATTTCACATTATATCTTTACACACCCATGGTTCTTGTTCAACATATAGTGAATCCTATCTATGGAAACCACCCATTTTAAAAAAAAAATCAAAATCATGTTGTTTTTATCATCATTTCTACCAAAATATCTATTCAAAATTAAAAAATTCTTTAAAATTATATTTTAAATAAAAAACCAATTTTATTACTTTGAAAACATTTTTCAAAATATTTAACACTTTTACAAATTCCTTTTTAAAATAAAACTATTTCATTTTTAAAAACCAAGATAATAATCATATTACACCACCCATATCGGCTATAAGATGTACCACCAACACTCATTCAACTAGGGTATCACCAAATGGATAATTTATCTTATAAATGTGAACCTTTGTTAACTGTTAATATGATATGAGACTATTCTAATTTAAAAATTAATAAAATGTCATTGAATATGATAATCATGATAATAATATCACATATGAGAATAAAATAAATATCTAAAAATCCATCAGATCCTAAAAATTCAAAATACTCAATTATTAAAGGTCACTTACCACAATTTTATGTCTATTTGGTTACCCAATATCATAATGTCCATCCTTGATTCCAAGGAGTTCCTATTTTATCCAAATATTCCAAAATTTATAATCCTAAAAACCCACAACAAAATCCCATAAATTGATTAATCCTATAAAACATTGAGTGGAATAAATATGTTGAAACAAATATAAATGGCATGTAAATGGCCCATGGTATACTCCTGGAACATCAATGAGAAAAATATTAAATTTATCAAACATAGTAACCATTAAATTTCTCATAATTTGTGTGAAAACATAAGTGATATCATGAAGTGATATATAACCCGTGAAAGGATGAAAGATTTGCATATTCATTATTTCAATACACCTTTATTCATCACTCATGAAAGTCCCAGTTAATATATATTTATTTCACAATGATCAAATGAAATTCATCATCAAAACCCCAAATCAACCAACCCAAATAATAATAAGAACAAGAATAACATAAAATGATAGTGATAAGGATGATTTGACTTTAAACATAGTAAATAATCTAGTCTAGAGTACAAAAAATTGAGGGGGAACAAAGGTGGGATTAGGGATATAAAAGGGAATTCCTTACCTTCAATTTGGATTGTTTGGACAAGAAAACTCGAAGGGGGTTTAAAATTAATGCCCTTAAAATATCCAAAATACCACACATGAAATGGGGGTTAGGACATGAAACTAGTCTTCTAATAGACCCACCAGTTAAACTCTAGTGGTCCACAAGCTTCTTGATGGTAGGGGTAGTGGTACTGCACCATTTACTATTTCACCAAGAACATGTTGTTCTACCACTGGTATCCTAATGAGATACAATCAAAGCTTTTGTGGGTGTTGAAATATCCCAAAAAACCCATATTCAAACTATTTCATGGTGAAATATCTCTCTTAAGCTTATCTGTGTGAATTACCATAATCAAACACATATTTCAAACTCCTTAAAATTTTCAAAAATTATTTCTCTCTAAATAAAAATCAAAAAAAAAATCTCTCTTGAATTTTACTCCACCGAAATTCATATTCCTCATGATTCTACCAACACCCAATTACTATTACTTCTAGTTTTGATGAACCTGTTTTTTGGAAAATAATTGAAAATGTCTATAATGATTTAATTTGAAATTCATATGATGATTATAGATAGAGGAAGTTCAAAACTAGGTGCAATGGGATGTATGTTTTGTAAGTATAAAAGAATATGGGAGATGATTTTATAAAGAAATAAATATTCCTTGGAATCTATAAGTTTAGGTAGTTCAAATTGTGGGATATTATCTATTTTCTTATTCGATATATGATCATCCACAATGACCAGATAGTGGTGGAGATAGAGTTACTTGTAGGACTCTTCAATAAATAGATGGGTGGGATAACTTGTACTTAATTACAATTCAGTTGTTTTTTATTCTTTTTTTAGTAGAGTTATTTTATTTAAGGATATTTTAACTTATATTTTTTCTATATTAATCTAAAGGTTTCATTGTTCATCCTTTGGAGTATGAATAAGTCTAAACCATGTAAATTCCATGTTTTTGTTCTACTTATTTCTTTATTATTTCTTTTTTTCTTGTAGAATTAATTTTATAACTATGTGAGGTGATTCAGTAGGAATATTTTTGATTCTAGTTCCATATTTTAGTTTCTAACATCGAGTGACATCTCCTTCAGACATTATGAACTTTTTTTCATTTGAGGATATCATAGGATAACTTCTACAATATTGGATTCGGACACAAAAAGTTGTATCGGAGTTCAATTTTAGAGTTTTTGAGGATCAAACCCAATTATGAAGTGTAGTTTCCGAGCAATGAAAAAGTGTAGGATGGGAATGTACCCAAATTTTAATATTTACATAATCGATGATTAATCATGTATCAATACAATGATGAATGCCAGTATCCATGAAATTGAATCAAAGATAAAACACAAAGGAGAGAACTCAGAATCAAGAAGAGAGGATCTAAATATTTTGGGTATGATCAATTAAATTAAACTATAAAATTACATCCAAGGTGATTATTTCTTCTTTGATGTGTCCGACCATTGTTCTGAGGTGAGGCTTCATTGCGCTGTAGAATCCAAGGATAAAAATCCTCTCACGGTGATCCACATGTGCTTTACGTATCTCCGGATGTCGCTGAAGGAGTCTCTAGGTGCTAGTGCGGAAGATCCTTGTGCTAGCAAGGTCCGCATTCGATCACCTTGAGAATAGATTCTAAAACATTCTCCTTGATCTGGTGGAGGAGGATATCTCTCATTCTTGAGATAATTCTTGGAGAGGGAAGTGTTATCTAGGCTTGAGAGATTTTCTCCATGGATGTTGTGCATACAATGATTGGTTAGCCGGTCAAATGACCACTTAGCTATTATAGAGAAAAATAACATAACAGGGAATTTAATTCACTAGGTAATAATAAATAAGTAGCACAAGTGTCGTTACTTAATTTATTATTCCATATGAAATCCCATGTCAAATAATAATAGCAATGCTATTATTTCCATGACATGTTATTAACTTTAACATTATATTTAAATATTATTTAACCAAATAATATTTAATATTATTTCTCACCAGACCCATAACATGGTCTGCCAATCCTCCCTAATATTTTCTGGGCCTTGAATAATGACAATTTATTTACTAAATAAATATAACTGAATTATTCACCAATAAATAAATATTTCATCTGCAAGTTATTCTGTCGAATAACTAGGGATTAAATAAATGCGATCTATAATAATTGAATAATTAGTAAACAACAATTGGGAATAATATTTATTTAACTTATTAAATAAATAAATTATTTAATTGATACAGGCTACACTTAGTGTGTGACCCTCTTGGACTCTTTATCCTTATCATTATATGATCTTATCTAAAGTTTAATATTACCATCTAACAATAGGTCAAGGCACCCAAGAGAAAGAAGTTGATGTCGTAATGACATGTCACCTCATACGAATTCTTACTATGTAATATAATCCCTTTTTCTTGATATATCCAATCAAGTGGGTTGCATGAAAGTGCCATCAACCCATGTGCTCGATTTATCATTCTTTGACTTCCCAGAATTGAACATGCCTATAGAACACCATGGGCATGGTTTTAGTTTGGCTATATCATTTCCATCAAAGCGATTGAGATATCTAATTCTGTAGAAGTGAAAATTTCTTTCTCTCATTATTCATTAATGCGGTATTACTCATGACACATCCAACATATCCTACCTCATCACAAACATTTGTTATCACGTTTTTCGTCAATACATCTAAGTGCACGAGTCATAATATCCATTAATAATAATCTTAAAGTCTAAGGAACAATATACACATCTACGGATAGGAACATATAATGACACTTATGAATGTAGATTTCAAACTGGCAGGTCTTGTTCTCAAAATATCCTCCTAGATATTACCAAGGGCGCACACCCTGAAAAGGTTCCTCAAAGTTTGTTGAGTCCCCACACCTGATAGACTATATCATTTGTGTCCCTTAAAATGATATCATCTATTTATAGAACATATATTCAATAATAGTGTCATGGAACTTTCAGGTTCTCATCATAGCATGGATCTACTATGACCTTTTAATGCGACAGGTATTCTTAGGACATTATCACATACTATGTCACATAGAAGAAAAATCATGATGTGATAAGTAGTTTATTAATATTCATCCAATGAATACAGTTTTATCATAATGTACAAAGAAGTTGGTTTCTAGGAAACCAACTACAATAGACTCCCACTTTCACTAGATCCAACTACAAACAACCTTTAGTCTGTTATCTCTCACATGATATTCATGATTATACTGAGATATGCCTTTAGTCAAGGGGTCTTCCACATTCTCTTCTGTGGAAACTCTTCTCACTAAAACATCACCCCTTTTATAGAAATAATTCAAGAGGTGACACTTTTGAAGTATGTTATTTATCCTATGATGTGACATTGGCTATTTTTCAAGAGCCACCACTACAGTATTATCATAATACAATGTAATGGGATCTTTACTGCTAGGAACCACATCAAGATCCTGGAAAAAGTTCCACATCCAGATAGATTCCTTTCCTATATCAGAAGCCTATATATATTCAGAATCTACTTTAGAATCAGAAACAACTGGATGCTTTGAACTCTTCTAGCTCATAGATCCTCCATTGATATGGAAAACTTATCCTCATTACAACTTCAGATCATTTTGATATGTCTAAAAACCAACATCAACATACCCTTTAATGACAATCACATAATCTCCTCCATACACTAGTAAAATATCCATAGTTCTTCTTAGATACTTAAGGATAGTCTTGACAGCAGTCCAATTTTGTTCTCTTGGATCTTCTTGATATTTTCTTACCATGCTCAGTGCATAGGAAATATCAATTCTGGTACATAACATGTCATACATGATATATCCTATCACTGAAGCATATGGAATTTAACTCATCCTATATTTCTCATGTTTTGTTTGGGGACACATTTTCATGGAAAGATGTATAACATGTGACATTGGAACCTATACCTTCTTGGACTATTCCATAATAAATATCTTTATAATCTGGTCAATGCATGTAATTTGAATTAGTTTAATAAGCCTATTAGATCTATCATGAATGATCTTGATCCCTAGAATGTAGGTTGCTTCACCTAAGTCCTTCATGTAGAAGCACTTGTTTAACCAGTCCTTGACTGAATGTAAGACTGGTATTTCATTTCCAATAAGAAATATATCATCAACATAAACTACTAGGATAACAACCACATTTCCATTAAACCACTTATAAACAAATGGCTCACATTCATTCTTAATGAAACCAAATTCTCTTATGGATTCATCGAATTGAATATTCCATGATCTAGATGATTTCTTTAATCCATTAATGGATCTCTGCAACTTACATACCCTTTTATAATCACTTGGTATCACAAAAACTTCTAGTTGTGTTATATATACATCTTTCTAAAGGTTCCCATTAAGGAATGTAGTTTTGGAATCCATATTGAAAATCTCATAGTCATGGAAATCTACTATGGAAGTATGATTCTTATGGATATAAACATAGAAACTGGTGAAAATGTTTCATCATAATCAATTCCTTTATGCTGTTTAAAACCTTTAGCCACTAGTATTTCATTATAGGTACTAACTTGACCTTACATGTCCAGTTTCTTTTTGAATACCCATTTACACCCTTCAGGATTTACATCAACTGGCACATCGACCAGAACCTAGACTTAGTTCTAATACATGGAATCCATCTTGGAATTCATAGCTTATAGCAATCTTAGAGCTTCTCAGTTCTCTACTACTTCCTTGTAGAAGAGAGTTTCATTATTTTCCAAAAATAATGAGTCACCATCATTGATGATAAGGAAGCCATATCTCTATAGTTATCATACCTCTCTTATGTTCCTACATAGTACCTATGTTTCAGGAACTAAAAATTCCTTGGGGACCTATGGAACTTTTTCCTCTACCAACTCCTTTGTATCTTGAGCATCACCTTCATCGAATTAAATCTTACTCCCACTATCCTTTTTTAAGATGTTCTCCCTCTCAATAAAGATAGCATGTTTGTAAATAGTCACATTCTTGTCTAAGGTTTTTTATAGGTAGTATCCTTTTTTCCTTGGGATACTCTATAAAGATACACTTCGTGCCCTGTGGTGCTAGTTTTTTACTTGAGAAATCCCTAACTAATGCCTCACATCCCCATACATGTGTATGCGACAAAGTGGGTTTCTTTACACTCCATAGCTTGAAGGGAATCTTATTTTACACCTTAGTTGGTACTTGGTTTAATGTGTATGCCGCATTTTGCAATGAATATCCCCTAAAAGGATAATGGAATATCTATATGACTAATCATCGACCGTACCATGTCCAATAAGGTATGGTTACTCCATTCACTAACTTCATTCCACTGTGGTGTATAAGGTGGCGTGAGTTAAGATAGAATCCCATACTCCCATAAAAGGTCATTAAACTCTTTGTTTAGATATTCTATAACTTGATCTGATCGAAGCTTCTTTATCTTCGAACCAATATGATTATCTACTTCAATATTGAACTCCTTGAATTTTTCAAAGGAATTGGACTTATACCTCATTAAGTAGATATAGCCATATCTACTCAAGTCATTAGTAAAAGTAATGAAGTAAGAATATCCACCTCTAGATTCTACTAGAAATGGTTTACACAAATTAGTGTGTACCAATCCTAGAAGCTTTGTGACCCTTTAACCATGTCCACCAAATGGTGTTTTGGTCATTTTCCCTTGTAAACAATCATGACAACTATAAAGTGGTTTTAGCTCAGAATAGTCTAAATATCCATCTTGATAGAGCTTTGTCAGGTGCTTCTCGTTTACATGACCAAGATGGTGATTCCATAATAGGGTGTTGTATGAGTCATGTGAACTTAGTTTGTTATCAATTTTCAACACTTGGTTCTCATAATTTAATACATACAAACCATTTTTTAAATGCGTCATACCATAACATATGTTTTCCTAATAAAATTAACAACATTTTTTTTGGAACTATAAAATAAATCCATATATGTCTAAACTCAAAACAAAAATTATATTCTTCGTAACACTAGGTACATAATTACAGCCATGTAAAACCAAAATCATTCTCATCAGCAATGTGAGGTGGTAGTCACCACGCGTAAGAGCGTCCAGCCTCACACCATTGAAAGCTCACAGATCCACCTCACCTCTAGAAATTTTCTGGAATCTAATCATTTCTAGTATTTGAATACATATTTGAGCCCCAAAAGATATATCTAATTCCCAATGCATATAAATGGAAATATTTTACTCGATAACGAACACACATTTGGCTTCCCCTTGCCTCTGGGTGTAGTTCCTCTTCCAGTGGCCTGACTTTCCCCATGCAAAGCATGCTGCCTCCTTTTCCTTGCCCTACCTCTGGATCTTCTTCTTCTTAGTAGGATGGTGCTCATAGTATTTAGACTATTTATAAATCATAGGCCCCCTTTCCTTGTATTTCTTATTCCTATTAATGGTAATTAATATAGATTTTTCACACACCATGTCCTTATCAACTTGGTGAATCATCATAAGAAGCTCCAATAGACTCTTCTCATTATTGGTCATATTATAATTCATAATATAACTATATAAGGTATTAGGAAGTGATGATAGTATGAGATCTATACACAACTCATCTAGAAAATTAATCCCTAAGATGTTATATGCTCAATGTAGCCAATAATCTTGACTATATGTGGTCCAACTGGCGGAGACTCTCCAAGATTAGAAGTGAACAAAGCGTTGGAGGTATCATACCTCTCCTGTCTCTCCTTCTCTTGATAGAGATCCTAAAGGTGATACATCATGCTATAATAATCCATTTCCTTATGTTTCTTCAAGAGATCATTATTCATGGATGATATCATGAGGCACTGAACATCTCTAGTGTCATTCAAATGTTTCTCGTACACGGAGAGTTCCTCATCACTCGCCTCATTTCCAGGCGCAACTGGTAAAGGCTCTTCCAGCACATAAAGTTTCCTCTCATGGATAAGGATAATCCGATGGTGCTTTTTCCACTCTTGTAAATTAGTGTCGGTGAGAATGTTTTATTTCTCGAGTATGGATCACAATGATATGTTTGATTTAATTTTGATTGTTGTTTCTAAAAATTAATATGAACAGATTTTTAGTAATTTATTTTGATAAATATATACAAATAAATAAATTAATATCTATTAGTATTCTACTATTTTTTCAAAACCCATTATCCCTCACCATTGGCTTCATAATATCTGATTTCTTAGACATTCTAGGGAAAAGGATCTATATTTCCCTTCACATTACCCCAACTAGGGTTGGTCAAGATACTTGAAAGGTTTTAGGTAGAAATTCCAAATTCTAACTGCATTAACTCCTAACTCCTTGATATGTTGAGTGGACTCCCCAATCCTGAAATCCATAATTTTATATTTCCTCAAACTTTTCCTCTCAGTTAGACAAATTCAGGATAGGGAATTCAACCCTTGATGTAAACTAAGTTAAGTCAACCAAAAATTCAAATTATAATTCCCAGATAATTGAAAGCACCCCAACTAGGTTTGGTCAAGAACTTTGAACTATGGTTTGATTCTAACCGAAGTAATGTAAGGCGATACCCACTTAATATTTAATTGAGGGATTTTATCCTTTATGCATAAATTTCCACTAATTTTCTTTTCACATGCTTGTTAATGTTAAGTGGGGTATAATTATATTATTAACCATGTATTGATAATATTTATGCATAAGAAATTTTTATTTTAGTTCCATATTGTATGCTTGTTAGTTCATTAATTATGTGATCATGTCAAACATCCATAATGAATAACCATACAAATAACAAAAATAAAATAATGGGTATGACCATGAGATTTACTATTGGTTAGTTTATCTAGAGGTCTATAAACTAAACCTAGCCTAGGAGAGAAACTACTTGAACCATTTAAGGTTTTTGTTTACAGCTTTCCACCTATCCACCTTTGTATCACCTTGGATTGGTTTCGCCTCGGCTCTAAAATTGAATTGCCTCCACTAGCTTGGGAGATCCAGCCATTATATATGTTTTTAACTCACACGTAGGTGATGGGTAAAGGGGGTTTACATAAAAGAAACCATGAGAACGCAGACCCTACATATTAATGAGGAGAAGGAATGTAGGCCAACAATTTTAATTTAATAAATAAATTAAAAAGGGAACCAATCACATACAAAGGACTATTCTAGATCATGACCATCCACATATATTCAATGAATTAGGCATTTAATAAAACTATCATTCAATTATTTAATCGTTCTTATTGAGATAAATTACACTCAAATTGATTAATAATTATCTTTAATTAATCAATCCTCTTTATCTTAATCCTTTTCTGAATTTCCTTGAGATTATCATCCATAACCATGTACATAACATGTAACTTTGAAAAAACCCAGTGAATACCCATCCAAAACTACCCAGTATGTATTTATACTTGTATACACTTTGTTCTTTGTTACATATAGAAAAAACACATAATTATAATTATAATAAAACTCATACATGATGTACAGATCTTTGAACATTACATAGATGTAAATTATATATATATATATCAAACACATATCACATGTTGTGTCCCAGCTTTATTCCCACACGAAGGAATATGTCTCAAGGGTTACATAATATAATAATAAATTTTTAAATATGCGTAATCTGGAACTAGTACACGACGTGTAGATCTGACTACATGGTGTGTACCCTCATCATCGTCCATCTGAAGTACATGTGTGGGAAACAACATTTGAGTTGTAATTAAAAAATCTTCAGAGTACACGGTATGTCCAGTGGTCCACACGCCTTGTAGACTCCACATTACATGGTCACCAACCGGGAAAGTCATGTATGGGATACAAAACTTGACCATGACCCAAAGGGACTACACATTGTGTCCAGTGGCCCAAATGTTGTGTATTCTGGCTAAAAATGTGCTAGTATTTCATGGTCAACATGTAGTGTAAGATTTAACAACACTGTGTTTCATTAATACACACAGCTTGAGTAATTTCTGAATTACTCCTAATTCATTGAACACAAATACACGGCGCATAGATAGGACTACACTACATGTACTCTTCTGTTATCTAGATAGAACTGTCGGCACCTCCTGATGATATCATTGATTTAATTTTGACCATAAAATTATTCATTTTTGTTACATCTACAAGAAATGATAAGGGATGAACAGATCTGGAAATTCAGATTACAAGAATAATTAAACATGAATTGGCAGACTAAATTATTGAATTGTAAATCATCAATGAATTATTTAAATAATTATAAACAAAAATATAACCTCCCTTTTATACCATTTGTAGGTTCCATGCATTGTAGAAGCATGGGATGTGCGTGTAACCAAATTTTTATATTTTCATAATCGATGATTAATCTGGGATCAATATGATGATGAATGCCAGTATCCACAGAATTGAATCAAAGATAAAATACAAAAGAGACAACCCAGAACTAAGAAGAGAGGATTGACATATTTTGTTTATAATTAATTTAATTAAATTATAGAATTACGTCCAAGGTGATTCTTTCTTCGTTGATGCGTCTAACCACAAGTCTGAGGTTCAGCTTTAATGTGATGTAGAATCTAAGGATAGTAATCCTCTAGTGGTGATCTACACGTTCTCCACGTATCTCTGGACATTGCCAAAGGATTCTACACATTCTAGTGTAGAATATCCATGTTCTTGAGATGTCCGCCTTCAATTTTCTTGATAATCATTTACAAAGTGTTATCCTTGATCTGGTGTAGGAGGATCTCTCTTGTTCTTGAGAGCGTTATTAGAGAGGGAAGAGTTCTCTAGGCTCAATAGCTTTTCTCCAAGTATTTCTTGCACACAACGATTGGATAGCGGGTCGAATGCCCCATTGGCTAATATAGATAATAATAACATAACAAGGAATTTAATTCACCAGTTAATAATAAATAATTAGCATAGGTACTGTTACTTAATTTATTATTCCATGTGAAACCCCATGTCAAATAATAATAGCAATGCTATTATTTCCATGACATATGCTTAACTTGGACATTATATTTAAATATTATTTAACCAAATAATATTTAATATTGTTTCTCACCAAACCCATATCTTGGTCCTCTAATCCTCCTCAATATTTATCAGGCCTTGAATAATTACTATTATTTATTATATAAATATAACTTCATTCTTTACTGATAAATAAGTATTCCATCTACAATATATTATCTAAAATAAATTGCAATGAAATAAATGTGATCAAGCATAATTTAATAATTATTAAACCACAATCACGAATAATATTTATTCAACTTGTTAAATAAAAAATTATTTAACAGAGATACTGGATACACTTAGTGTGTGACCCACTAGGCCTCATTCTCATTGTCATTAGGCAGGTTTTCCTAAATTCCAAGATTACTATCTAGAAATGGGTCAATGCACCCAAGATAAATAAGTTGATGTCACAAAGACATGTCACCTCATATGAATACTTATCATGTAATATAATCTCTTTGTCCTGATATATCCAATCCAGTGGGTTGCATGAAAGTGCCATCAACCCATGTGCTCGATTTCTCATTCATTAACATCCTAGAATTGAACTTTCTTAGAGAAAACCTTGGCCATGGATTTAGTTATGATATGTCATTTCCATCAAAAGGCATGAGTTATCTAGTTTCATAGAAGTGATAACTCTTTTCTCACATTATTCATTAATGCAATATTACTCATGACACACCCAACATATCCTTCCTCACTATGAACATATGTCATCATGGTTTTCATCAATACATATAAGTTTGCGAGCCATAATACCCATTAATAATAATCTTAAAGTCTAAGTACCAATACACACATTCTTAGATAGGAACATCCAATGAAACTTAAGAATTTGGATTTTCTATTTGTGGTTCTTGTTCTCATAATATCCTCTTGGATATTACCAAGGGTGCACACTATGAGAAGGTTCCTCAAAGTTTCTTGAGTCCCCGCCTGATAGTATGTTTCATTTATTTCCCTTAAAATTATATCATCCAGACATATAAAATATATTCAAGAATAATATCATGACACTTCTGGTTTCTCATCATAGTAGGGATCTGCTATGACCTTTTAATGCGACAACTATTCTTAGAACATTAACACATAATATGTCACACAGAAGAAAAATCATGATGTGATAAGTAGTTTATTAATATTAATCCAATGAATAAAGGTTTATGATAAAGTAAAAAGAAGTTAGTTTATAGGGCACCAACTCCCACATGAGGTTTATAAATAATTATAGATAATCCTTCTATGTTTGTACATATGGAGAACTCTGGTAAGAATTTCATGATCTGTTAATGTTTCTAGGATTCAATAGGAGTTCTTTTATTTTGGAAATTTGTTTTTTGAAGAGGGTAAGGTTTAGATTAATAAATTTTACAATATAATTTTTGATTCTTGAAGATATAGACTATATACTATCTATTCTAAAGAGATATATAGCTTATTTTGTAGCGAGTAAAAATAGAAATGGTGTCAAAGGAAGAATGGAAAAGTCTTGAGTAGAAGGAAATGGGATATGTTTGAATGATTCAAGCATGGAACATAGTCTTTAACATCTTGGAATCAAATAACATAGTCTATTTGATGGATATACTTTCAAACATGTATAAGAATCCAACCTCTATTAATAAAGTGTGTCATATGCCGTAACTTTACAGTATCAAGATGTTGAAAGGAAAATCTATGTAAGATCATGTCGATGATTTCAATGTTTTTCAAAGTTGGGTGGAATTAGTGGAAATAAATAATGTTTTTGGGGCGTGGTGTGGGTGTAGATACCTATCTCATGTATTTTGGAAACATGGGATGTGATGTTTGCCATGGTAATTGATTCTACAGATAAATCTAACATGAATATTAACAATGTTTTGAATCTGAATCTAAATGAATAAATTTATAGCAAGGAATCACAAGATTCCACTATAAATCCATTCAATGTGGAAGGTATGAGGGTCCTCTATTTCTCAAAAAAGTTACAATAATGAGAAATATAAAGTAGAGAGTATTTTAGGTAATTGGACTGATCTCATACCCTTATGCTTGTATTATAGGGGAAATAAGTATTTAAAGAAAGACTGTAGTTATTATAGGGTAAATTTTGGAAGGTATTATTTTAAAAGTTCTATTGTAAATCCTATTTCATAAGAAAATAATAGTTTGTTGTGATTTGTAAACAATCAAAATAATTTATTCACAATTTAATCTATTGATTCTTTTCACTCTATATCTCATAGGGGGTAATGAGAAACAATGTAACTAGATGATTTGATAGGGTTTAGCTTTATAATAGTGAATCTCTCAAGATTTGGGAAAGGGTGATACATCTGTATAAACTTCAAATGGGTGGTTTATTTCATTTCAAGTCATGTCATACATATCAGGGTTATAAAACATCCTTATCGTAGTAGGATAGTTGGAATATGTGAATCTTTATACTAAATATTTGGATCATTTTGGGAATTACACATCGTGTTCCATGGTGGTGGTCAATGGTGTGATGGATGAGACATTATATCTTACCAAAAATTCAAAAGGATCAATTCAAGTGCGATAATCAACTTTTGAATCTCTGAGGTTTTGGTATAAGTGTCTCGATCACATGGTCCAGACGAAGGTGAAATTCATGGTTATTAAAGTAATACTAAACCTAAAAATCATGGAGTTTGGAACATGAAAGGATTGTATCATTGTAAAGTAGAAAAAAGTTTTCCTTCAATATAAAATAAAATACCCTAAATTTTTAGAAGTTAAAATAGGTTCATTCAAATGTATGGGGGCCATCTCCGGAATTATCTCACAGAGTCTCATTATATAATTTTAACTTCATAGATGTTGTGACATGGAAAGTTTTTGTGTTGTTTATTAAAAAAATTCTATGTTTCTTGGAACCTTAATTAGATGGATATCCATGGTTGAAAAGGATACCAAATGTAAGATAAATTCTTCAGTTCTGATAATGGGGTATAATATGGAATTGGGGGGTTTCAAAGGTAATTTTAGAGGATAGATATACAATTTTAGAAGACTATAATAAGGACATCAGAGAATATTGGTGTCATGGAGAGGATAAATCATGCATTTATTGAGTTGAAAGGGACCATGATATTTTATACTAGTTTCCCCAAGGAATTTTGGGATGAGGTTATAAATAGTGTGAATTTTATTTTGAATCAAATTCCTTCAACTTTGTTAGGGTGGGAACTTCTAGATAAACTCTAGATTGGAAGGATTATAGAAATATCATATCTCAAAAAAATTAGTAGCATATCCTACATCCATAATGATGTCTGGGAGAGGTAAAAAATAGAGAAAAAATCACTAGTGTGTTTCATTTCTTGATATAGAGATCAATAATTTGGTTTTAGACTCTAAAATAATGACTGAAGTAGGTTTATCACAAGTTATAATTTTCTCTTCAATGAGGGGACCCTATGGAAGGATCGTAACTTGGAATAAGATGGAATTGAGAACAAATAATCATCATATGTTAAGGTTCATCTAGGTGGAATTATAAAAATCCAATTAGTTCATGAAGTTTGATAGTTTTATAGAGACCCGAATGTCTAGAAGGTAAAGTATCAGAGGGAATTTGTATTTAATTGTTATCACCAATGCCATATGTATCAGAATGTGTGAGTACTATAGAAGCATAGGGTAGAGCTCCAAAGTTGGAGCTCTAGAATTAGTAATTATTTAATGAGCATAATTGTTGGTTCAATTGTGGAGGTTTAAGAAGGATATGTGCCAAGTGAAAAGTTTTATAAGTGACATGATCTTATTGCCTCTTACGGATGGTAGATAAACTGAAATATGAGAAGAGGAGGAATGTCTGAGTGACATGAGATAGTGAGATTTAGAAATGAAAGATTAAATGGATTCCTTATATGTGTATGAAACATGGGAGCTAACATATCTTCCTACTAAATAACAAGTGGGTCTAGAAGTTGAAATAATAAGAAGATGGTAAGAAACTATACAAGGAAAGGATTATTTTGAAGGGATTTTAATAAATAGAAGGTATGGATTTCTCATAAATATTTTCTCCACTTGTAATGAATTTGATAGTTGGTATGGTTATCAAAATGGTTATTATAGAGGGTCTTCAAATTAATAAGTTATATGTAAAAAACACATTTCTTCATGGTGAGTTCGAGGAGGAATATTCACTCACTAGAACAAAAATAGTTTAAAAAAACATAAATTCAATGTCAATTATTTTTAACTAATGTTAAAAAAATCAACATCAGTTATTCAATAAATGACATAAAAAACCATTGAAATAATTTTTTCACCTTGGCTATAAAATATATGATGTGATAAACATATATTCAACATTAATTATTTTATAACTAGTTTGAAAAAATTTATTTTCCACATCAATTATTTTATAAATTATTTGAAGTTTCTTTCAATGTTGTTTACATAATAACTGACATCTAAAACCCTTAAAATTTTAAAAAATTTATCACATAAAATTTCATTTAATTCCCTCAATCAAGACATCATGTTGATACCTTTTAAAACCTAGACCCTCTCTTTGTGAAACCTTCCTTCATCCTAAACCCTAACTCTTATGTGATCACCATCCTTTATGGATCCTCCTTCACCATATTTGATTGACTTTGTTACTTCATCATTCATCCACCACTACAATCATGATTCATATACTTTTTTCATTATTCACATTATTCAGTTTCATTCCCCACTATGATTCGTCTATGTTTTTCATTTTCCATTCAATGTCTCTATTTTGATACATTCATATTTTTCATCTATCATCTCTATTACGATTCCCATGAAAAGGGTTATTTATTTATTTTTATATATATTTTTTAACTATATATATTATTGTGTATATAATTAGTTTATATAATTGTTACTATTAATATTGACTTAAATATTTTCTTTTTTACATGTATTTTATAAATCAATTATCATTTATATTTTAAAAAAAATTAAAATTCAAATGATATAATTTATTCAAATTTAATTTAATATATAGAATGTGACATCTTGTTATGATCTATCAGGTACAACTAACCCCATTTTTTGATCATCCCTTGGTTTATTCTTAGTTCATGTTGTTTTTGGAGTTAATTTGGATTTTTATAAAGTGTCATGCCATGAATGGAAACGTTTTTAGTGTGTAGAGGATGGTTGTGTAACACCCCGAGATTTTATGAAAAATATTCTTTTTAATTTCATTAATGTCTTTTGTTGTACGCTACACCAAAAGGATCTGCACAACACGCATCCTTGACTTGCCTTTCATTATACGTAATCGCGACCTTCCTCGATAGTGTGTGTAGTACACAATACCGAGTTTCACTAAACAACGATATGTTATTAAAATATTATTAAAACTAGCCGTTATGAATAGTAATAACCACTTTTTGAAATTTTGTAAATTTTAGTTTTCAAAATAGACTTCATTTTTGGATTCGGAATATCGAAATTAGCTTAGGGTGAAATTTTGGTACTTTTCAGATAACTTTCATTTTCTGATGAATAGTGAAAATTACTAAATTTTAATTAAAAACAACCTTTTTTAATTGAAATAATTAATAGTGATAAATTATTAATTTGAGTGGTTTTAAAGTATATTTAGAATATATTTTTACAATTTAATACAATTTTGTTCATTGGATGTAATTTCACATTTAAACCGGACATAAACAAGTGTCAATCTTTTGATAGTTATTATCTCTTAAGAACACGCTATTTGTTTTGACGACGGGAATTAATTTTTAAATTAATTAATGCAACTGATATGTTTTGAATTTGGTAAAATAGACATCATTTTTGAGTTCATAATATCAAATATAGCTTAGGCCTAATTTTTGGTATTTTTCTGGAAACTTTCATTTTTTGATGAATAGTGAAACCACTAAGTGGTAGTTAAGAAAAATGAATTTTTCATAAAACTTAATTTTACCGCTTATGTGAGTGGAATTTCAAAAATCCGAGAGACATGGTTGATGTCAGTAAGTAAAATGTGGTTCAATGAGATGAAAATAATTTTTGGTGAATAGTAACTTTTTACTTTTTTTTACCACGGTTAAAAGTAAATAGGATAATTAAGGGTAAAAATGATATTATTATTACCCTAACACATGTCCTAATTCTATTGAATAAGTTTAATTCGACCAAAAACAACCTTAGGAATAACATATTACCATTTAGGCCCACTTGGATTAGATTAGGACATTTATTATTAATTTATTTAAAGAAGGGTTAAAATAGTTAAAATCAAAGTTCAATAAGTATATAATTTTTAATATAGGGTTATACATAGGATAAATTCTACTATAAATATTAATTAGAAAGATAAAACTATTTCCTACATAATGATATTTTATTTGTAATTTTTAGACATTAAATAAGTTAATTTATTTATGATACAAAGATGATGCAGTAATTATCTTATTAATGAAATATTGACATAATTGATGTTATAAATACCCAAATAAATATAATTTGAGACTTTTTATGAATTAAACTAATTTTCTAGGTTAATATGACATGTTAGTATTTATTTAATTAATGTTTTTCGAACTAATAATTCTGTTATGATTTTCACAAAAATCAATTACTAAATAGTGTCAAAATTGACATAAAATAGTTTTTAAAACAAATATTATATTATTAATTTTTATTTTATTCCTAAAAATCTAAGTTTCGGCCAAATTACTTAGATACGGTTATATATATTAATAATAAACAACTTGGGGTTATTTTGGCTTCTTATTGTAAGTTTATTAACCTTATAGTGTAAGAACACAAAAAGACATGGTAAAAGTAAAATTATCTAACTTAAAGTTAAATATAAATGATAAGGTTAAAATAGGAACCTAAACTTGTCTAAATTCTATTGGATTAGAGGATTTCGACCCATCCCCACCTTAGCTTATAAATAAATCAATTTTGAGCTATTTAAAACCGAATTAGGCTTTATAATAAAATAATATTTTTAGTTATTCCAAAGGTGCCCCTCTCCTCCCTTATAAAAGGGAACCTCCTCCCTCTCTTCCTCACACCACTTTGAGCCTTCAATATCGGTCAACCCCTAAAAAATTCTCTTCTACACTTCCATATCTACATCCTAGAGGTTCTGGTCTTCCTCAAAGACCAATTTTAGTTCCCAAAAAGGAGATCTCAAAGAGGTGCTTCAAAGAAGAGGTAATGTCTGTTACCGATTCTTTCAACTTTATTTCTTCTTCCACTTCTTCTTCTTAGGTTATTTCATTTTGAAGTAATAACATCAGTATCACTCATATACTGATATGTTATTATAAGTATGAAACAACCCTATTTCACCATCTATCCATCCTACGGAAAACGAAATCACCGCGCGTGCGTACGTACGGAATACCGTTTCCACGCCGTGGTGTAATCTATTTTCCACCACCACCTTACTTGGATGGGTATAATGGTGTACATAATAACTATATATGATTATTTTAAAGTGATATTGATTCTGAAATAGTATACATATACTCCAATACAATTCCACGATCATGAGAACGATATCATCGCTCGTGTGTACGTACGGACTACCGTCTCCACGACGCGATGAGATTCATTCTCCATGTTAACCATTCATGAATGATTATAAAGTATATATAATAAGTAATAATGAAATATATGACATAATAATGATACTGTATTTATGTGTATATATATGTATGTCATCTACTTAATTTCATTCAACTCAATAAGGAAACGAAAACAGCGTTCATGCGTACGTAACGGCCTACCGTCTCCATGAACGATGTATTTCTTTCCATTTACTGATCTATTATATATATGTATATTCTTAATATATGTTATATATAAATCATGTTTTATATTCTTGAATTAAGTAATCATGATCTAAGTAATCATATGAATAATTACAAGTCAAAACACGGACGACAAATGAAACGATTTTACCCAAAACGCTTTTTAACATGGAATTTACAAAATAACGGGTAATATAAAGTCATAAGTGAACCATATATTATATCATAACAATGATTATGATTCTGGAATAAGTCAATGACATTATTTAAATCATTATACAGGAGGTTCAGACACTTACGAAGAAAATCGGACCTAAGGTAAGGGAAAATATCACAATCTCATTTTTATCCGAGATTGTTTATACTTTGGTATTTACTGGGGTGTATTTTATCATCCACATCCATGTTTCCTCAATATGTAATATGTATATCCTTCTATAGTATTTTATATCCAATTTTACCCTTCGGTGAGTTTTTAGTAAATATATGAAATGAATCTTTTGTTGTTTTTCGTATGAGGTACTTTTTGACTTTTCCGACAAAAGTACGAGAAGAATGTTTTTTTAACTTATACGAAATGAATGGATTTTTAAAAAATTATTTCCAAGAATCTTACTTTAAAAGTTTTCAAGTTTATTTTTAATCAACTTCTTTTAGTTTAAAATTGTATGACATGTTAATAAAGGAAAAAAAATTTGAAGTAGAAAGGATATTTGCCTCAAGAATGGAGTTCAAGAGTTTTATCAAAATTATTTTCCATCTAAGATAATAAAGGGTTCTATTTCTATCCCTATTATTACATAGATTTGATTATGTTGTGATGGAATTATTTTTAGGAATTCCTTTATCTTATATGAGTTGTTTTATGATTTCATGATGTTTAATATTCCCATTTTTATTACATGGGTTATGCTATGATGTATGGTTTATGATTTTGTGGCACACATAAGAATGGTATCATTATGAGATGGGTGGGACCTATATCTCCCTCAAATGAATTGGGTAAAGATTTTATATCTCATGAGATAGACATGGCTGGAACGGCATGTTAAACCGGTTCAGTGAAACAGGACTGAAACGAGGAGTGAACTCGGTTCAGAAATGGACTTTGTCCACTAAGATAGTCTTGTCAATGAGTCTTGAATAATAAGAAATGATTCTCTATGATTATGTGTGTATGGCACAAAGTTTCATGATTTAAGTTATGATTATTGGGATTACATTTCACTACTATGATTTATCCCATGTTATGATATTATGATCTATTTTGTAGGTGAAGATTTCCAAAATGTTATGTTCTTATGAATATGATGTGATTGATATTTCTTTTGTTTACCCTTACTGAGCATTTGAGCTCACCCTTTTATGTTTTATTTTCCCCAGGATATAAAGAAAGTTTTTAGGTAAGAAAAAAAATGGAATATCTTTATGGGAGAGGTTGAAGATCGTTCACCATGATTAGAAGATTATATTCCGAGTTTCCAAAGACACTAAACTATTACGGTCCTTGTGTGTGTGTTTTTGTAATGTACTAAGTATTCCACAAAAGTAATGTAATGTCCATGTACGTCAATCTTAGGGTCTCTACAGTTGGTATCAGAGGAAAGGTTTAGTCATCCTTTGGAAACTAGGATGCGAGAACTTTAGTGAGATCCCTAGAGATATTTCTAAGGTATGTCTAGGGATGTATCTAAGGTTAAGTATAAGTATAGGTTATAGTACTAGAATTACGGTAACCTAAGATGTTATATATTGAAGGTAATCCCCCATAATTATGTTGTTTTCCCTAGCGTGATTTTTTCCTCTCACACTATTCTTTTTGGGTTTTAGACGATGGATGGAACCCGAAGGAACCATGTTGATCAATGCAATGGACAATGCAAGGATTGTCCTCCTGAACAAACAAATGTTATGGGAGATGGAGTGCAAAATCTTATTGATATACTTACACAAGATATGAATCATTCTTGACTTCCAAATAAGCAGAGAAGGGAACAATATTCTATTGAGTCCTTCATGAGGCAACGTCCACCTTCTTTCAGTGGGTCTTCTGATCCACTTGTTGCTAAACAATGGATCAGTACTACTGAAAAGATATTTTCAGTTCTTCGATGTTCTGAACATGATAAAGTCATCTTAGTATTGTATCGTTTGGAAGGTGATGCTGATCAATGGTGGAATCTTATCAAGAATACGAGGCCAAGAGATGAAATTGAGTCCATGGAATGGGACGAGTTCAAGAACTTATTTTTCAATAAGTACTTCCCTCGTATTCTTCGAACAAAGATGGAGAAGGAGTTTCTTGAACTAAAGAAAAAGGATGATGAATCTATTGGTATATACGAAGCAAATTTTACAAGGCTTGAAAGATATGCATCTGGATTTATCATCCAACCTGAAAGTAAAGTTTATCGATTCTTCAGTGGCTTAAAACCAAATCTTCGAAGGGCATTAGCTATAAGAGACTTCAGTAGATATGAAGAAATTGTGCGTTGTGCTATCAAGGTAGAAATGGAAGTTGGTGTTACTTATCCATATCATAGTTTCGACAAGAAACGAAAGATGGAGTTCAAGGAGAAATCTCAGAATAATGGTGAAAAGAAGATGAATGTTTCCTTATGCTCAAAGTGAGGAAAGAATCATGGTGGAGATTGTCTTAAAGGGACTAGAAAATGTTTTAAGTGTGGAAAAGAAGGTCATCGAGTAGCTGAGTGTCGAAGTAATGGAAAAAGGGTTGCTAATGATGTGAATAAAAAAAAGACTGCAGAGAACGCACCACCAACACTTCAATGCTTCAAGTGCAAGGAAATGAGGAATTATGCTAATAAATTCCCTAATCCAAGGGTTAGTGATGATCGACATGAGCAACCACTTAAGGAAAAGGACAAAGGGAAGTCACATGTGATCACTATTGGCGATGTTGAATATGACAACGATGTGGTGGAATTATTAAGTGTTTATGTAATGGGATTCCAAAATAATGTTGTATATAGTATCGTGGAATATTGGAATATTTATGTATTGGTATATTATGGTTTTCAATAATTTTATGGTACCTGTAACCATGGAAAGTGATTGAGATATTTTTGGAATGTAGATGATATGCGCATAATGAAGGGATAAGGAGAAAATTAAATTTTTTATAGTATTCATGAGCTCATGACTGATATAAGGATAAGGTTAGATCATGGTTTGAGTATATAGAATTTTTGGATTTTGCTACGTGGAAAGAGTTAAATTTTGACAACATTCTTGTTTTCACTAAGGTTTAATGGGTATTCATTTTTCAAGAGAATACATGATTAAGGTATTCACATGATTGGAATGTGACCAACAAGATATATGGGGGATAAATGATGGTATTCACATGCTTGGTTGATGACATTTCAAGTAATCGTTTTCTTTATACTATGAGCTTGGACCGAAGTATTTTAGATAAGACTAAATATTGGAATGGATTATGTTTCAAATAAGTTAGTATTGTTTAAGGATAGAACATTTTTTGATATTATTTATGGGATGTTATAGTAATGTAGTTTTAGAAAAAGGACAACCTGCAGGATGGGCGACAACCCATCACGTTGGACAAGGCTGTGAGAATCGAACCCACAACTGAAGTGCGACTGGCCTTTATCACCTACCACTGGCCTACAGGAAGTCTCTGTTTAGTAAAAACTAGTTTTATTATATTAAGCAGTATGATATATGAAGTATAAGTCCATTTTAGGAACCATATATGATTAATATCACTATATATGGACTTATGTATTTTTGATAACTTTTATAACCTTTTGTTTGAGACAGATGGAATGACCCATCATTCTATCACATGATCTGCTAACACATCACGAATAACAAATTCAACTTCATTTCATTAAGGGGTGAAGTGGAAATTGTTCAATTAACGAACAACAGTGAGATTGTACCAAAATCATGTAAGTATTTCTTTTAATTCATCAACTTTAGGGAAATGATCTTGAAAACCAAAAATGTTGTCCTAGTGCCCTTATATTTGATGAATCAGATGGTACCTTAGATCATCGCAAATCTATGGATTTGTGATTTCTGTCTTTTCCATAGCCATGTTCTCTACCACTCTCCATCAGAACATGATGGTTAGATTTCTCTTCCATATCCATATTTTCACCGATGTGGAAACCCAGTGATTAGTTTATTTGGGTAACCATTACGTTTCATACTTTTGTTTTTAAAGATTGGTTTTGGTATTCCTTTTTACGATGTGGGTTTCTATTAAAGAAACTTTCGAGTAGTAAACCATTTATAACCCCGACGAATTTCGAGGGCGAAATTCATTTTAAGGGGGGTAGAATGTAACACCCCAAGATTTTATGAAAAATGTTCTTTTTAATTTCATTAATGTCTTGTGTTTTATGCTACACCAAAAGGAGCTTGCACAACACGCATCCTTGAATTTACTTTCATTACACGTAATCGCGACCTTCCTCGATAGTGTGTGTAGTACGCAATACCGAGTTTCACTAAACAACGATATGTTATTAAAATATTATTAAAACTAGCCGTTATGAATAGTAATAACCACTTTTTGAAATTTAGTAAATTTTATTTTTCAAAATGGACTTCATTTTTGGATTCTGAATATCGAAATTAGCTTAGGCTGAAATTTTGGTACTTTTCGGATAACTTTCATTTTCTAATGAATAGTGAAAATTACTAAATTTTAATTAAAAACAACCTTTTTAATCGAAATAATTAATAGTGATAAATTATTAATTTGAGTGGTTTTAAAGTATATTAAGAATATATTTTTACAATTTAATAAAATTTTGTTCATTGGATGTAATTTCACATTTAAACCAGACATAAACAAGTGTCAATCTTTTGATAGTTATTATCTCTTAAGAACACGCTATTTGTTTTGACGACGGGAATTAATTTTTAAATTAATTAATGCAACTGATATGTTTTGAATTTGGTAAAATAGACATCATTTTTGAGTTCATAATATCAAATATAGCTTAGGCCTAATTTTTGGTATTTTTCTGGAAACTATCATTTTTTGATGAATAGTGAAACCACTAAGTGGTAGTTAAGAAAAATGAATTTTTCATAAAACTTAATTTTACCACTTATGTGAGTGGAATTTCAAAAATCCGAGAGACACGGTTGATTTCAGTAAGTAAAATGTTGTTCAATGAGATGAAAATAATTTTTCGTGAATAGTAACTTTTTACTTTTTTTTTTACCACGGTTAAAAGTAAATAGGGTAATTAAGGGTAAAAATGATCTTATTATTACCCTAACACATATCCTAATTCTATTGGATAAGTTGAATTTGACCAAAAACAACCTTAGTAATAAAATATTACCATTTAGGCCCACTTGGATTAGATTAGGACATTTATTATTAATTTATTTAAAGAAGGGTTAAAATAGTTAAAATCAAAGTTTAATAAGTATATAATTTTTAATATAGGGTTATATATAGGATAAATTCGACTATAAATGTTCATTAGAAAGCTAAAAATATTTCATACAAAATTATATTTTATTTGTAATTTTTAGACTTTAAATAAGTTAATTTATTTATGACACAAAGATGATGCAGTAATTATCTTATTAATGAAATATTGACATAATTGATGTTATAAATACCCAAATAAATATAATTTGAGACTTTTTATGAATTACACTAATTTTATAGGTTAATATGACATGTTAGTATTGATTTAATTAACGTTTTTAGAACTAATAATTCTGTTATGATTTTCACAAAAATCAATTACTAAATAGTGTCAAAATTGACATAAAATAGTTTTTAAAAAAAAATATTATATTATTAATTGTTATTTTATTCCTAAAAATCTAAGGTTCGGCCAAATGACTTAGATAAGGTTATATATATTAATAATAAACAACTTGGGGTTATTTTGGCTTCTTATAGTAAGTTTATTAACCTTATAGTGTAAGAACACAAAAAGACACGGTAAAAGTAAAATTATCTAACTTAAAGTTAAATATAAATGATAAGGTTAAAATAGGAACCTAAACTTGTATAAATTATATTGGATGAGAGGATTTCGACCCATACCCACCTTATCTTATAAATAAATCAATTTGGAGCTATTTAAAACCAAATTTGGCTTTATAATAAAATAATAATTTTAGTTATTCCAAAGGTGCCCCTCTCCTTCCTTATAAAAGGGAACCTCCTCCCTCTCTTCCTCACACCACTTTGAGCCTTCAAGCTCGTCCAAACCCAACCAAATTATCTTCTACACTTCCATATCTACATCCTAGAGGTTCTGGTCTTCCTCAAAGACAAATTTTAGTGCCCAAAAAGGAGATCTCAAAGAGGCGCTTCAAAGAAGAGGTAATGTCCGTTACCGATTCTTTCAACTTTATTTCTTCTTCCACTTATTCTTCTTAGGTTGTTTCATTTTGAAGTAATAACATCAGTATCACTCATATACTGATATGTTATTATAAGTATGAAACAACCCTATTTCACCATCTATCCATCCTACGGAAAACGAAATCACCGCGCGTGCGTACGTACGGAATACCGTCTCCACACCATGGTGTAATCTATTTTACACCACCACCTTACTTGGATGGGTATAATGGTGTACATAATAACTATATATGATTATTGTAAAGTTATATTGATTCTTAAATAGTATAAATACACTCCAATACAATTTGACGATCATGAGAACGATATCATCGCTTGTGCGTACGTACGGACTACCGTCTCCATGACGCAATGAGATTCATTCTCCACGTTAACCATTCATGAATGATTATAAAGTATATATAATAAGTAATCATGAAATATATGACATAATAATGATACTGGATTTTTGTGTATATATATGTATGTCATCTACTTAATTCCATTCAACTGAATAAGGAAACAAAAACAGCGTTCATGCATACGTACGGCCTACCATCTCCATGAACGGTGTATTTCTTTCCATTTAATGATCTATTATATATATGTATATTCTTAATATATGTTATATATAAATCATGTTTTATATTCTGGAATTAAGTAATCCTGATCTAAGTAATCATATGAATAATTACAAGTCAAAACACGGACGACAAATGAAACGATTTTACCCAAAACGCTCTTTAACATGGGATTTACAAAAGAACGGGTAATATAAAGTCATAAGTGAACCATATATGATATTATAACAATTTGTATGATTATGGAATAAGTCAATGACATTATTTAAATCATTATACAGGAGTTTCGGACACTTACGAAGCAAATCGGACCTAAGGTAAGGGAAAATATCACAATCTCATTTTTATCCGAGATTGTTTATACTTTGGTATTTACTGGGGTGTATTTTATCATCCACATCCATGTTTCCTCAATATGTAATATTTATATCCTTATACAGTAGTTTATATCCAATTTACCCTTCAGTGAGTTTTTAGTAAATATATGAAAGGAATCTTTTGTTGTTTCTCGTACGAGGTACTTTTTGACTTTTCCGACAAAAGTACAAGAAGAATGTTTTTTTAAATTATACGGAATGAATGTATTTTTAAAAAATTATTTCCAAGAAGTTTAATTTACAAGTTTTCAAGTTTATTTTTAATCAACTTCTTTTAGTTTAAAATTGTATGACATGTTAAGAAAGGAAAAATGTTTTTGAAGTAGAAAGGATATTTTCCTCAAGAATGGAGTTCAAGAGTTTTATCAAAATTATTTTCCATATAAGATAATAAAGGGTTATATTTATATCCCTATTATTAAATTTATTTGATTATGTTGTGATGGAATTATTTTTAGGAATTCCTTTATCTTATATGAGTTGTTTTATGATGTCATGATGTTTAATATTCCCATTTTTATTACATGGGTTATGCTATGATGTATGGTTTATGATTTTGTGGCACACATAAGAATGGTATCATTAGGAGATGGGTGGTACCTATATCTCCCTCCAATGCATTGGGTAAAGATTTCATATCTCATGAGATAGACATGGCTGGAACGGCAGGTTAAACCGGTTCAGTGAAACAGGACTGAAACGAGGAGTGAACTCGGTTCAAAAATGGACTTTGTCCACTAAGATAGTCTTGGAAATGAGTCTTGACTAATAATAAATGATTCTATATGATTATGTGTGTATGACACAAAGTTTCATGATTTAAGTTATGATTATTGGGATTACATTTCACTACTATGATTTATCCCATGTTATGATATTATAATCTGTTTTGCAGGTTAAGATTTTCAAAATGTTATGTTCTTATGAATATGATGTGATTGGTATTTCTTTTGTTTACCCTTACTGAGCATTTGAGATCACCCTTTTATGTTTTCTTTTCCCCAGGATATAAAGAAAGGTTTTAGGTAATAAAAAATGGAATATCTTTATGGGAGATGTTGAAGATCTTTCACCACGATTAGAAGATTATATTCTGAGTTTCCAAAGACACTAAACTATTACGGTCCTTGTGTGTGTGTTTTTGTAATGTACTAAGTATTCCGCAAAATTAATTTAATGTCCATGTACATCAAGATTAGGGTCTCTACAGGTTGTGGCATAGATGATCCGAATGCGACCTGGAGTCTGGGAGGTATAATTTTAGTGTTAGTTCCATTTCCATCATGTTTATTATGTAGAGTATGGATGATGTGTGGGCATTTTGGGTGCTATGTTATGGAGTATTAGGCTATTCTGTTGTTCATTTATGGTTAGGTTTGGGTGGTTCTTCTAAATTTGGGTAGTTGTACTGTGGGGAGATGGATGTGGTGTCATCTCTCTTTTGGAACTAGGTATATGTGTCCTATTTTTCTCAACTACACCAAAGTCCGTACTCATAAAATATAGGATCTATAATATTATCTTCATTATGGTACTCATACATGCTTTAACCAAATAGTTTGTGGCATGGTCTCTTACACTGCTCTGTGGTCTGTCCCTTTTTTAGTAATTATGCAGCACCATATAGTGGGTTGTGTAACGTTCTTCTTAAATCCAGACTGCCTATAAAAACCAAAACTTCATTCCAAAATAGTTCTTCTTCCAATATTCCCTCTATAATCCTAGACACCCAAGATATTATTTTGAATAAATTTGAATCCCTTTTAATTTTCTTTCAACCCCAGCCTTGGGAGATCAATTCTTGGTGGTTCCTCTCTGTTCTTAAGGTATGTGTTTTTATAAAAAGGTTCTAATTCATGAATTACTTGACGTAATACTAAAATTACATGGGTTTTTCTTATTAAAATTATGGATTTGATATCAAAGTGGATTTTATTTTTGAAATCTATGTTTAAAAAAAACATTAAAAATAAATGTGCGCACACTATGTGTTCATGAAATTCGCCAAAGGTGGTTTTCATTATAAAATGGATTTTCAGTCATAGAAGTGGTAATTATTTTCTATGAAAATGTCTTATAAATAGTGAAAAATGTTTCTAAATGGTTTTATGAAAACATAGCACATTGGGAGCCTTGGGTGCTTTGGGAAATGGACTTGTCACTTTAGTGAATATAACGCCAGTAGAGGTTTTTGATATCGATAGACAATGACAGGAATTAATAGAAGTTAGATTCACATGATGTTAGGTTTAGTGTTTTCTTTTTTAGGTCTGAGTACATATCCCATAGGCTAGATCCCAATGTTGTTCTTTTTTCATTTATTCTTAGTTTTATACATGATGGTATAGTTTATGGTTGATTTCTCACTAGTTTAACTTATGGTGTATCCCTAGATTTTTCTTCTATGATCTCACACTTTTTTAAATGTTCTTCTCATATTCCTTGATTGTATGAAAATTAAAGGATTTTATGAAATAAAAAAAATATTTTACAAAATTTTTCTTTTTAAAACATCTTAATATTTTTTTTTAAATCTAGAGAAGATGTTTTCATGGTATTAGACTTTGTATAGATTCTTTGGAAAAATACTAATGGGATTTTTGATCACAACCTAATTTGTAATTTGGGTTTTTATAGATATATTTTTATTGTAATTTGGAAAATTTAAAGGAATTTTGTATTCTACTGGATTCTCTTGGTTTTTATCACCTTCATAGTGGGACAATTTGGTGGCAACAGATGGCCACATGGATTTTTGGCTTATGGATGGTCTTGTGATACTTTATGGTTTATCCCATTAGTATTGATGTTGTATGTATCTTATATATGATGACTTCTTCTAATTTTTACACTATTTTTTCTTTAGTTATACATGGGCCTTATGTTTCTTTGTTCCTCTCTGCCTTTTGGTGGCCCTACTCGGGTGAGGTGTTGGGTAGACCCATACTAGTTAGTTACAAAATGGCATCAGAGGGATTACCCCACCTGAAGTTTTATAATGGTAATAGATTTTGGTTCAGGGTATTTGGTAGATATGAGGTAAGACCATTGGAAATTGGGTAGTAAGTTCGGAAGGGTGTTTGGAAATCTTACTTCTATGTCTGAACTCAAGTTACCATGGGTGGTCAAGAATATTTTCCAAGCCTTAGACATGATATTTTAGGTCATTTAAATGAATTTTATTTAGAATATATTTGGATGAACCTATTCATTTTTATTTTTTCCTTCATTAATATATTTCATAATTACTATAAATTATTATTATTTAAAGGTGTATATATGGATTCATGATTTTTTCCTTATGATTAGGGAATTTTATTTTTAGCTAATTTTTTATTTTCTTATGTTCATTATAAAATTCCTTCTCAAGAGATCTTCAAAATCCGATTGAAGAATAAATGAGAAAAGTTCCATAGTAAAATCCTCCATTGGACCCTTAATTGAAGGAAGTTTTAATCTACACTATCTATACTTTAGGATAGGTGGGTTTTAGACACCATGTATGAATAATGGATCATGGATCTGAATTTACTAAGTATAATCCACCCATCTTTTATTATAACAAAGGACCCCTAGAATCTGAAGAGCTGCTTGAGTGAATCAAAAGTATCATCAATTTTCTAAAAACATTATAGGACTCTATGGTGTGATTTTCATCAAACATTCTTGATGAACCAGGAAGGATGGTGGGACTCTATCATGTAAGTTAAGTTGTACAAGGATATTACTTGGACATACTTTAATAAAATATATAAACAGAAGTTTTATCATGAATCTTGTATGTGGTGAAGACCTTGGAATTTATAACCTTCAAGTAAGGATAGAATTTGTTTTTGGATCATTCCTCCTGTTTCTCTAATTTGGTTCCCATAACACCCAATATTATCACAAATTACTACCTCAAGGATCTAAGGTTTGACATGGGATTGGGGAATAATATTCATTTAATGATAATTCTATTATGCCTTTAAAATTTTGAAAAGGTTGTGGATAAGGTGGTTATAGATAAATAAAAAATATCTAGGAAAATGGGTTTCGGTAGAGCTTCAGTTGCTACAGTTATTTTTCAGGGTGTCACTTATGGCTAGAAAATTAAATTCAAAGATGTTTAGTTTTCTTTAGGACTTGTTTTAGGGGCTTCATCATGACAACAATGGGTTGTTCTCTATCAGTGTAGAAGTCTTGTTCATATAATTCCTAAATATATTTAAGAACCCTAAACTTGTCAACATTGTGGATAATCTTCTCAACTTAACTGTTTTTATTGAAGGATGTCCCAAGGTAGTAAGGCTAGATCTACTCTCACAAAGGGTTTTTAGGTTCATTCTAATTCTTATAGATGTGGTGGATTTTAAACTCATTATAATGGGGATGTTCATATAGTAAATAAATATTAGGGAGGAGTTATGACTAGAATCATTTATGCAACTGTGTATGCAACCGAGCAATCTTAGGTAGGGTTAGCTATTGTTTGAGGTATGGTGTTTATTTCACAATCTATGGTACCATATTTATTTAATACAGGTTACAAAAATTATTTTATATCTTCAATGTCAATTTAAATGTTTGTATTTTATCTGGAATATCAGATTTTATTATGGGATCTTTCCAAACCTTTGGAAAATAGGTCTGAATAGGGTTTAAAATGTCCTGTGTGTTGGGTAATGTTAACCAACTTTAAAGTAGTGTGGGATTTCTTAATCCAAAATATTGATAACTTTAGACTTTTTATTGGCATGGATTGGATGATCAGTGTTAAGGATCATAATGACTTTTATCATCATCAATTCTAGTGCTCATATTCTGATAGAGTCTCAAATGTCTTTTGGAATTAGTGGGATTCTAGATCTGGAATGGTGGGTCTTATTGTTCCTTATGCTGGAGTGATCTCATGCCACTTTTCAAAGATGTTCCTAGATATCATCAATATTTTTTTGACCAGTTCACTTATTACAGTGTTGAGTGTTCTCCCAAAGGTATTTACTAATGATTTTTTCTGTGTTAACACCATAGAGAGAGGTTAAGTTTAATGTTGACCTACTCCCTGGTACGATGCCCATTTTGATATCCCCTTATGACATGGAATCTTCTATGTTATGGGATATTAAGGTTCAATAAGTCAACCATAATCCTTATAATTTTCATTGAATATAAAAATAAAAATAATTACCATTAAAAATAAGTATCACTTATTGAGAATTAATATCACTATGATCAACTCATAGGGTATCAATGGTTTTTAAAGATTGACCTTTGGTTGGGGAATTATCGGCTAAAATTAGGAGATGAGGATATAATCAATACATCCTCTAGGATTCGATATGGGCATTTTGAGTTCCTAGTTATGAAATTTTCTCTCACTAGCACTCCTTTAGTATTTATGGAACTAATAGAATATATCTTTCATATATTCTTAGGATATTTATACATTTTGTTCATGGATGACATTTTGGTATACTCAATTTCAGAGGATAAAGACCTAGATAATTTGGATATCAACCTTAGAACCATAAGAGAACTTTAATTTTATGGTAATCCTTCCAAGTGTGAGTTTTAGATCCAATAAGTGATGTTTTTGGGGAATGTTATATCTAATAGGGTAATGTCAATGGATCCTAAAAAGATACATTTGTTAATTTACTAGGATCAACCTAGAAATGTGTTTGACATCCATAGCCTCTTAGTTTTGGCTAAATATTAAATGCATTTTCTTCATGACTTTTCCAAGTTTGTGTCTATGATGATAGATTTTACCTACAAGGGTGTAAAGATTGAGTGTGATGGAAAATGTTGTAGATATTTTTGAGGAACTTGTGGTAAGTTTCACCTTATCTGCCATTCTAATTTTTTTAGAACTAGATTCGGGTTACGATGTTTTATGTGATTCTTTAGTTATGGGTTGGGGGTTTAGCTTGATGTAGGGGAAGAATGTGGTGGCCTATGGATCTTGCTAACAACACCATCATGATAAGTAATACCCTAACCATAGCATTATGTTGGTAGATATTATGTATTATCTCAATAAATGGTATCACTATCTCTTTGGGTAGCAATTTATGGTATATTCTGATTATAATTATTTGAATTATATTTTTACTTAGTAGGATCTAAATTTGTTATAAAGATACTAGGTTGAGTTTCTTAAAACATATTATTTTTACATTTATTTTAATCATGAGAAAGGAAATGTGGTCACCAATAAATTGATCAAGAAATTACCAACTCAAAACTTGAAGGAATCAATGAAGGAGTGGTCTCTGATGAGTTTTTTTTCTAAAATGAGCATGGGAGTGAAAGATGCTAGGGAAAGGTATTATTATCCTATATAATTTAGAACATGTAATTTTATGTTTGGATTTAATGAAAACATGTAGCATAGATAGATTTAAATCATTTTAAATAAATCCACAAAGGCGTGGAGACCTTGAGTGAGTGATCTCATTCACCCATTGGTTCTTTGACTTTCTTAGGTTAGTTGGTTGCTCTTATAAATATGAAACTTGAATTAATGGAAAATGGTCACCAGAATTATTAGTATGTATACCCAAGGATTGAGAAGATATATCATGATATGAAATTTTGGTATTTTTGGTCGGGGTTTAAATGGTTGATTTCAGACTTTGTGTCATGGTGCCTTACTTGACATATAATTAAAGTAGAACACCAAAGATGTGTTGGTTTACGAAAACCCATTCCCATTCCGGTATAGAAGTGAGATGATATTTACATGGACATAATTTTTTATTTACCAAAAACTCATAGTTGGTAGGATTTTATTTGTGTAATCACTGATTGTATTACAAAATCAACTCATTTCCTCCATATCAATGAGACTATGAAGGTGGAGAATCTTGGGAACCAGTATAATTGAGAGGTTGTGAGTCTTCATGGGGACCCATCTATGATTGTTTCTAACAAGGGACCATGGTTCATATATAGGTTTTTGAAGTGATTATGACTATTGATGGGTTCCCAATTTAAATTAAGAATGTAATATCATCTACTAATATATAGGAAGACCAAGAGAACTATTCATATCCTTGAGGGTATTCTCTGGGTGTGTGTTCTCAATTTTTGTGGTTCTTAGGAGAAGAATTTTCTTATGGTTGAATTTTTATATGATAATAGTTATTAGGATTTTATTATAATGGAACCTGACAAATATTTGTATGGTAATCCATGTAGATCTCCCTTGTACTGATCATAGTTGGGAGAGTCATCTTTGGTGGACTGAGACCTATTTTGGAGGTGACAGAAAAGGTGTAGTTGATCCAAAATAGATTTTTCATGACACAGAGTTATCATAAAACCTATATGCATCATCTTTATTATCCTCTAGAGTTTGAGTTTGGTGTTTGAGTCTTTCTTTGAGTTTTACCTTGCTTGGGAAACCACCTATTGGTTATGTGGGGTATGTTGGCACTAAGGTTTGTTGGCCCCTTTGAGATCATTGAGTTCCTTGAGAATGTAGCTTATTAGTTGTAATTTATGTCTCTATTAAAATAAATACATGATGTTCTTCATGTTTCCTAAATGAGGAGGTATCAACCAGACCCTTCCCATGTCATTAAATGGGAGAATTTTGATCTTAATCCTGACACATATTTGTTCGATCAATGAGTTTAGATTATGGATCACCAGGATGAGGTACTAAATGGAAAATAAATTCATTTAGTCCATGTACTATGGTATTATAGATGGGATAACCATGAGATACAAGAATGGTAATTTTCAATTAGGCAGCAATGTACTTCTTCTTTTTTTGAGTCTAGAATATTATGTACTTTCTAGTAGACAATAATTTATGGTAGGGGGATTATAAAATCCCATCACTAGATTCCAGGTTCTTTTAATACATTTTTTATCATACCTTGTTTTAGTCTCAGTTCATGTTGTTTTTTGAGTCAATGTGTATTTTTACAGTGGATTTCACTATAAATGGGAATGGTTGCGATGTGGAGAGGCTGTTTGTAGAAAGGATGAGCTAGCTACAACATACAGTCTAGGAGGTGGAATTTTGGGATCACTTTTATTTTAAGAATAGATGTACCATGGGGTAGGTTTGTGGTGTGGTTAGTTTGGGTGTTTCATTTTCAAGGATAATGATATTTCGTAGTGCTTCTAGGAGTAGGCTTGGGTGGTTCTTCTAAATTAGGGGTAATTGTGTCAGGGGAAGAAGGATGCAGCATATCCTCCCTTTTGGTGGTGGGGATATAAATCTTGGTGGTATCAACTGCACTGTATTCCCCTCTCTTGAGATATAGGATATTTTATGTGGTCTTTATCATGTTTATTGTATGTGATTTGACAAAAAAAGGTGTGGCATGGTCAGTTACACTACACTATGGTCTGGCCCTTTTTTTAGTTGTTCTATATTGTGTTATGGTGGTATACATTGTGGTATTCTTAAATCTAGAGTACTGAAAATCCCAAAAATACCTTAAAATATGTTCTTCCCATCTCCTGACTTTTACCCTAGGCCCCCAATAGATCTTTACAAATACCTTTGAATCCATTCTGATAAGATTTTAACCACATCCTTGGGAGATTATTTATTGGTCGTTACACAACATTCTTAAGGTATGTTTCTCTATTAAAAGATTCTAATTCATGAATTAATTGATGTTTTTGTAAAATTACTATGGTTTTTCTTATGAATATGATGGATTTTATATCAAAGTGTATTTTATTTATAAAATATATGTGTTTAAAGGGGTTTTTTATTAAAAACATATTTTTGCAGACAATGTGTTCATAAAATTCCTTAAAGGTTGTTTTGTTTACCAAATGAATTTTCAAGCATTGAAGCAATAATGATTTACAATGAAAATGTTTTATAAATAGTTAATACAGTTTTGAATGGTTTTTGGAAAACATAGAACATTGGGAACCGAGGGTGTGTTAGGAAATAGACTTGTCATTTTAGTGTGTGTAATTCCACTAGAATTTTTTGATATCGAAAAATTATGATAGGGATCGATATTGGTTAGATTCACATGATGTATAGATTAGTGTTTTATTTTTATGTTTGATTATGTATTCCCATAGGCTAGATCACAATCGTGTGCTTTGTCATTTATGATTGGTTTTAAACATGATGGTGTATTTCATGGTTTATTTCTCTCTTGTTTACCTTATGGTGTATCTATGGATTATTATCCTATGATATCATTTTTTTGTATACGTACTTGTCATATTCCTTGTTTGAGTTTATATGAAAGCCTTTTATGAAAACCAAAGGATGTTTAACAAAATATTTTTTTTAAACTTTTTAATAAACTGGTTTTATTTTAAAGCTAAAGTTTCCATTTTCAGGGTATTAGAATTTATAAAGATTCTTTGGTGAAATCTAACTTGGATTTCTACTCACAATATACTTTTTCCTTTGGGAATTTTTAGATGTGGTTTTGTAGGACTCATGTAAAGTTAAGGGCATCTCATAGAATTTCAATTTATCTTGGTTACAATCTCCTTCATAGTGGGATAGGTTGGGTTGAAGGATGGTCACGTGGAGTTTTGACTTATGGATTATCTTGTTTTACTATCAGGTTTAATCCCTTGGGAATGATATTGAATGTCTCATTGATATTTTCTCTTCTTCCTCTTTGTACTCGATTTTTTATTCAGTTATACATGAGATTTGTGTTGGTTTTTTCTCTCTACCTTATGGTGGGCCTACTTGGGTGACATGTGAGGTTGACCCATGATGGTTCATTTCATATAAATAATTACTTATTAATATTATTTATAATATTATTGTTATAATTGTGAAATATATATATATATATATTACATCTTATATATTTATGTGCATTTATTTTTTTATATTAATATCAATAGTATTAGTGTTGATGTTATTAATATTATAATCAATAATTTTATTATTATTAATATTAATATTAGCCTTAATATTATTAAAATTAATGTTGATGTTAATGTTATTTATATTATTATTATTATTACTACTATTACCATTAGTTTTAATCAATGATAATATTAATATTAGCGTTAAAATTATTATTATTAATATTAATATTAATATCATTAAAATTTATGATAATATTATTAATATTAGTTTTAATGCTATTAATAACATTATAATTATTAATAGTAGTTTTCATACTATTAATATTAGTAATATTATTAATATTAATATTTTTATTAATATTATTATTATTAATGTTATTTGATTTAAAAAAATATATTTTCTTTTGGATTTTATAAAAGTAAATTTTATTCTAAAATTTTAAAGTGTTGTATCATATATTCTTTATTTAATATTTTCTATGTGATAATTAATCATAGTAAGATTACTTCATGATGAAAACACACAGTATATGAGTAAGGGGTTGATTCATTTTTTGGAATTTTACAAAAGAAATGTTCCAAACGATGACATGTTTTTCTATAAATGCATGAATTGTTTAAATATGAGAAAGTTTTAAAATAGATAAATAATGATCATTTTGTTTAAAATGATTTTGATTTGAGTTATATTCCTTATATTTATCCTAGTGAAATTGGGATAAATTAAAAATCTGGTATTGATGGATATTTTTAAGATGATAATTCAGATCAAATTTAATAAATGATTCATGATATTGGATTGGAAGTTATTGACAAAACACCAATGATCAAGAAACTACATCGTGATGATAAAAAAACATTGTATTTATCTTATATGAAATTTATGATGTTATCAATAGTATTAATTTTAGTTAACTTGAAAGCTAGAAATGGAAGGTTTGAAAAGAGTTTTATAGAATTGTTAAAGATATTAAAAAAGAATATTTTCAAATGATAATGATCTTCCATATTCAAATTATATTAAGAAAAAAATAATATGCCTGATGGGATTGGGGTACAAGAAGATACATACCATCCCCAATAGTTTTTTGTTATATAGGAAACAATGCGAAGGACAGTTAGAGTGTCTAAGATATAAGACATCATGGTGTAAGTTGAAAGAAAAATAAAATGTTGATTTATTTATTATCCCAATTTCTAAGAATCATAATAAATAAATTTTGAATATTTATATAATCCTTCATTTGAAATATTTATTTACAAATTTAAATGATACAAATAGTTTAACATGGCATATAGATAATCAAATATCGGATAGAAAATTATATCATATAGATGATTGTACACAATTTGATAAAATTGATAAATAATTTTATGTATTAAAAATGAATTTAAAAATAGTAGAATTGGACTGTGCACAGATAGAATAAATCCATATTTTATCCTTGAAAGAAAAAATACTTCATAGCATTTTTTGTGATTTAAAACTTGTCTTCTGAATTTTTTATGGATTAGAAATATATCATGTTGTGTTTAATGATTTATAGACCAAAACATCCTGGAAATGATATTGATGTTTAATTATATCTATTAATTGATGATTTGAAACTCATATGGTAGGAATGTATCAGAGTTCATGATTCTCATAAAAAGTAATTTTTTTCAATTTCATGAAATGATTATGATCACTATAAATTATTTCCCATCATATGGAATTTTTTCTGGATATGGTTTTAATGGAAATAAATATTTTCCAAATTATAAAGTATTGATTTCATTTTATCAATTACAACATGGTAGAAAAATAGTGTCCAGAGTTCATAGAAGGTTTTTTTATGAATCACTCTTACTAAAAATTAAAAAAGGAATTTAACAGCTTATATAAATTTTATACTTCTCCAAATCCTTTTCCAACTAAATATTTTTTTGAGAGGGTGAACAGTATTGATTTAACATTTGAAAATAATAATTATCTAACATGAAAATGAATATATGGAAGAAATTATCAATATTTTTTGAGATCCCATAATGGATACATCTTGAGGTCAAACATAATATTGATGTTATACACATTGAGATGAGTATATGTGAAATTTTGATTGGAATATTGTAATATACTAAAGTAAATACTAAGGATGATTTGAATGAAATATTGGACTTATTATCAATAGGAATACATTTGTATTTAACTCCCACTCGTAATAGAAATTTAACATACATGAATCTGTATTATCCTACATTATTTAAGAGGTAGGAAATCAATATTTTTAGTTCCTCTATGGTATCAAGGTTCCTTATGGTTACACTTCAAATATAAAAAATTTTGTGTCATTAAAATATTTGATGTTAATAGGAATAAAATCTCATGAATATCATGTTATGATACAACAACTCCTACTAGTTGTACTTTGTAGAATACTACCCATCCATGTTTGATTGGTTATCATCAAGGTGTTTTATTTTTTTCAATTCCATTTCTTACAAATTTATGGATCTAAATTCATTGGATATTTTGGATAATTGTGTAGTTTATTTACATTTTCATCTAAAATGTACTTTCCACTATCATTTTTTGATATCATAGTACATTTAATTGTTTATTTAGTTTTGTAACACCCCAAGATTCTACGGTACGTTTCCCTACGAATAATGCGATAGCGTGTGTTGTACGCAACCTCGAGTTCTAACACACACCACAACTAATTAAACTAGCCGTTGTGAATAGTAATACCTAATTTTTGAAATCATATATATTCTATATTTCAAAATGGACTTCATTTTTGGATTCGGAATATCAAAATTATCCTAGGGTGAAATTTTGGTACATTTCGGATAACTTTCATATTTTGATGAATAGTGAAAATTTCTAAATTTTAATTAAAAACAACTTTTTTAATCAAAATAATTAATAGTGATAAATTATGAATTTGAGTGGTTTTAAAGTATATTTATAATATATTTTTACCATTCAATTTAATGTTTATCATTGGACATAATTTTACAATTAAACCGAACATAAACAAGTGTCAATCTTTTGATAGTTATTATCTCTTAAAAACACGCTTTTTGTTTTAACAGCGGGAATTAATTTTAAATTAATTTCTGCCACTTCTGTGTTTTGAATTTAGGAAAATGGATTCCATATTTGGAATCAGGATGTCCAAATTATGTAAATAGGTAACTTTTATTTTTAGACATTTTGAATAATTACTGCGGTAAATATTTTATTTACCATGGTTAAAGGGTAAATCCGGTAAATAAGGGTTAAAAAATAATATTATAATAATACAAAATTACCCTAAAACGTGTCTTAACCCTATTGGTTGATACATGGTCGACCATGGGCATCTTTGTGTCAATTTTGGGACCCCATGGATCCACTTGTAAGTGATAATGACACTTTATTTTAATTAAGTTAAAATGAATACAAAAATGACACAAGCATATATCCTTTAGAAGAACAATTTTTACATAGGGTTATACATGTTGGATTTTCTATTATAAATATTCATTAGAAAGATAAAAAGATTTCCTACATAATGATATTTTATTTATAATTTTTAGACAATAAATAAGTTATTTTATTTATGACACAATGATGATGCAGTAATTACTATAATAGTGAAAAATTAAAATAATTGATATTATAAATACCCAAATAAATATAATATGAAACTTTTAATGAATTAAACTAATTTTCTAGGATAATATGATATATTAGGATTGATTTAATGGACTTTTTTAGAAGTAAGCAATCTGTTATGAGTTTCACAAAAATCAACTATTGAATAGTGTCAAAATTGACATAAAAGAGTTCTTAAAACAAATATTATATTATTAATTGATATTAAATTCCTAAAAATCTAAGGTTCGGCCAAGATACTTATATTATGATAGGTTAATCATTAATGGACCACTTGGGTGTCTCTTGGATGTATATAGTAAGTTTATTAACCATATTATATAAAAATACAAAGAGACATTGTAAAAGTGAAACTAATTAACTTAGAGTTAATACTTAAAGATAAGGTTAATATAAGTACCCAAACCTGTCTAAATTCTATTGGATGAGTTGTTTTCGACCTATCCCCACCTCTTCCTTTGAATAGTCAACTTTGGAGTCTTTAGAAACCGAATATGAATTTATTATAAATTAATATTTCTAGCTTTTCCAAAGGTGCCCCTCACCCCTCTTATAAAAGGGCACTCCTCCTTCTCATTTCTTCACACCTCTAAAGCCTTTTGGTTCGGCCAAACTCTGCCCAAATACTCTCCCAACATCCCTCAATACAACCTAGAGGCCTTAGTTTGATCAGAAAGCCAACCTAAGGAGCCCTTTTGATCAAATCAAAAGGAAGAACCCGAAGAAGAGGTAATGATCTCACCACCCTTTTCTAAGTTCATTTCTTCTTCCACTTCTTCTTCCTTTGTTCTTACCATTCTGAAATAATAACTCCAGTATCTCACATATACTGTGATGTTATTATAAATATGGTACAATCATATTCAGTATTCTATCCACCCTTTGAATAACATGTCACCATACGTGCGTACGTACGGCTTACCGTCTCCACGTCGTGGTGTAATTGTTATTCAATATAATATTATTTGGATGGGTATAATAATGATGTGTAACTCATGTAAATAATAAATATAACATGTTAATGATTCTGTATATATGATATACCATCCATTTATATATTATTTTAATATCAAAAGAATGATATTGTCGCTCGTGCGTACGTACGGACTACCGTCTCCACGAACGCGATGAGATTCATTCTCCATCGTAACCATTAAAGCGTAATTATCATTTTATGATTTAAAAATGATGTTTAAGGACTTGATATCATTCTGGATATGAATAATATACAACCTATCCTTTACAAACATGTCTTACGTAACAAAACATATGAAAGAAAACAAGTAAGTTAACACCCGAAACAACGATAATACTAAGATATTATTATCAAATCAATATTAAAAGATCATATATGATATCATATTAATGTATATGATTCTTGTATAATTTAATAACAATTATTTCACCATTATACAGTAGGTTAACCTACCACAACCAAGGAAAAGTACAAGGTAAGGGTTATTTCACAATCTCTTCATTATCCGAGGTTGTATTATACGTAATAATCTACTGGGATCTCTTTATCATCCACATCCATGTTTCTTCGAAATGTATTTCAAAACATTTTTACTATTTACAAGAATATGGGTTAAAGTCATTTATACCCTTGTTTGACTTTTTATAAGAGGTTTATAAAGGAATCTTTCCGTCGTTTTCAAAACAAGGTCCTTTTTAACCTTTTCGACTGAATTGAGGTAAGAATGTTTTTTTAACTTATACGGCGGGTGCGGTTATTTTCTGCCGTTATCGTCGAAGCTTTCCATACAAGATTATAAGAATATTTTCAAAGAAAATGTTTTATTTTATATGGATCTTAAATGATTTCAAAATAAAAGGAGATACTTCTTTAAAAAGAATTTTGATTTCATCTATGTCAACATCCTTTGATGGATTTTAAGATTATTTGAAGTTGATTTATTATGATACAAAACTTCTATATTGTATTGAAGTTTTTGTGATATGTTTGACTGTGGATGTGCTATTTTTATACCATTCATAGTTTATGGTGAAATTATTGACATTTCGTATGCTAGTTTTAATACGAATGTTTATGTTATGTTTAAACCTTTTCATATGGGAATGCATTGGACTTAATAAGTGACGGGTGGAGCCCGCTATAGCTCCTCGATGCATCGGTAGGTCTCATGAGACAAACTAGTGTCTTGGCACAAGGCCTTGACAAAATCTTATTTGTAGCCTTGGCACGAGGCCTTGGCTATGTGGTTATGATAGTCTGGCATTATGCATTCCAACATTATGAAAGTGGTTATTGATTTTTGCATGTGATTATTCGATTAGTAGAATATCCATGTGAATAAGTAAATGGCATTATTTCATTTTACTTTTGCCATACCATGTTGAAGTTCAATTTTAAAAGGCTTTTGTTTTATTAATGCATTGCCTTAAATGTTTATTCTTATTTATGAAAGTTTCCGCTATATTGTTATCCTTACTGGGCATTTGAGCTCACCCCTTTTCTATGTTTTATTTTTCCCCAGGATGTGAAGAAGTAAATTATGAATGACCTGCAGGGATATTATGAGGGGATAGTAGTGTGGATTATGGAGACATTATGTTGTTGTAGTAGTTTTTCATTTTATGATGTAATGTAAAACTTATGAATATATCTAGTGTTTCCAAGGCTACTAAACCAATCGGTCTTTCGAGATTTGATCTTTCTTGTGATCATGCCAATGTTATGTAATAATGCACCGACTCTAGGCAACTAGGGTCGGGGCGTTACAGTTGGTATCAGAGGAAGTTTAGTACAAACCTTGGAAGCTAGATTTAGATAAACTCTGATTAGAGCACGTAGACCTAAGATGAACTTTGAGGATTAGTATAGAAGAACTTCCTAGAATTTTGGTATTGTAGAGATTTTGTGAGCTTTTCGAGCAATACATCCCTGTCTGGATACGAGCAGGTAGAGGCGGCTCTGGCACAGATGTACCTAGGGGTAAAACCCGAAAAGACCGCTTTGAGCTAGACTCGAACGGGAACTGGTGCACGACAATGGGCCTTGCTGCACTCTTGGTTACGACACTCCCGGGGGATATGCTTAGGATAACTCTCACTATCTTTACAAATCATTATGAAGGGTTTATGAGTATATACTTCCTCAAAGAAAACATTTTTATGATTATGGATTATATCCATAAATAGTTCAATTTATGTTAAGTGTTTTATAAGTATGGGATTATGTATTTTGATACATAAACTGATCTAGTTTATGCCATTTTTTTAGAAATGGCGCCTAGTGGAAGAAATGGAAACCGTATCAATGCACGCACTCCATGTAGGGATTGCCCTCCTGCTCAAGATAATTATAGTGGGGCTGGTGATGCAACTGGTGCTGATCAGCTAATCACCGTACTGGGACAACTTACTCAGGTTATGAATAATAACCTTACCCGTATGGAGCACCCTGATCCGCAGCGTGGAGGATCAATGTTAGATCGATTCATGAGACAACAACCACCAACGTTCAATGGGAGTACAAATCCCTTAGTAGCTGAGCAATGGATATTTTCCCTAGAGAAAATATTTCAGGCTTTGGGGAGTAGTGAAAGGGAAAAAGTTACCATGGCAGTTTACCGCCTCACTGGAGATGCTGATCAATGGTGGTCATTGATTCAAAACATGAAGGAAGATGATGAAGTATCAAACATGGAATGGAGGGAGTTCAAAGATCTGTTTTTAGAAAAATACTTTCCTCGCGACCATCGAGCAGATATGGAAAGGCAATTTCTGAGTCTGAGACAAAAGGAGGATGAGAATGTCACAAAGTATGAGGCTAACTTTACAAGGTTAGCGAGGTACGCTGGTGATTATATTCGCAACCCAAGAAGTAAGATTGATCGTTTCTTTGATGGGTTAAAACCATTTCTCCGTCGAGCATTAGTCTCACAATCCTTTTCATCGTACGAAGACATTGTCTCATGTGCTATCAAGACCGAAAAGGAATTCTCTAAGTCTTATGACTTTAAAGCAAAGCAAGAGAAGAAGAGACCTGCTGATCAATCTGGGAATGGAAATAAGGGGAAGAAGGGAAAGGTTGAATATCCATCTTGTGGTAAGTGCGGGAAGAAACACCCCGGTGCTTGCCTGAAGGGAATGGGAGTCTGTTACAAGTGTGGTGAAAAAGGCCACCAAGCTCATGATTGCAAGGGGAAGAAGGAAGCTACCAACGTTCAGTGCTACAATTGCAGGGAGATGGGGCATTATGCAAATGCATGTCCTAAGCGTCAGGAGAACTTACCTCAGAAAAGGCCAAGGGATCAAGGCCAGGCTTATGCTATCACTACTGCTGAGGTAGAAGCTCCGAAAGACGTGGTGGCAGGTAATTTAATGGTTTCCTCAAGTTTAGCAAATGCATTATTTGATTCTGGATCATCGCATTGTTTCATATCTTCCCAGTTTGCTAAGAAAATTAGATATTTCCAATTTGATTTAATAAGGGAGTTGTCAGTTAAAACTCCTAAGGGAAGTATCGTTGCAACAAAGTTTTGTGAATCAGTCCCCATTAGAGCACATAAATTTTCTTTATCTGCTGATTTCATCGTCATACCTATGATTGAGTTTGATATAATCCTCGGTATGGACTGGCTTTCGGACTATGATGCGAAGATTTATTGTAAGAAGAAAGAGGTTACGATTCTTGATGATAATGATAAGGAGCACCTTATTTTTAGAGCAGAATCGTCACCACCTAATTCTTATTTAGATCCACCCCCTGTAGCTCAACTTAATTCAATTATCGGGGAGGAAGAGAATGAAATAACTGTCGGTGAGGAAAGAAATGTTCAAATAGAGGATGTACCTATTGTGAAAGAGTTTGTAGATGTATTTCCGGAAGATTTACCTGGACATCCTCCAGAACGAGAAGTAGAGTTTTCCATTGATTTAATTCCTGGATCAAGGCCTATATCGAAGACCCCTTATAGAATGGCCACTGTAGATCTAGTCGAACTAAAGAAACAACTAGAGGAATTGAGTAATAAGGGATTTATTCGCCCTAGTGTTTCTCCATGGGGATCCCCTGTTCTTTTTGTTAAAAAGAAAGATGGATCTATGAGGTTATGTATCGACTACAGGGAGATCAATGCTATAACGATAAAGAACAAGTATCCCCTACCTCGTATTGATGATTTATTTGACCAACTGCATGGAGCTCAATACTTTTCAAAGATTGACCTTCGATCTGGATACCATCAGTTGTGTGTGAAGAAGGAAGACATTCCGAAGACAGCATTTCGAACCAGGTACGGGCATTACGAGTTTACTGTAATGCCGTTTGGATTGACTAATGCACCCTCTGTATTCATGGATCTGATGAATAGAGTTTTCAAGGAGTATCTCGATGAATTTGTGGTGGTATTTATTGATGATATCTTGGTATACTCCAAAACCTACAAAGATCATGAAAATCACTTGCGCATTATCTTGAAGACTCTGAGGAGGCATGAATTATATGGAAAGTTTAGCAAGTGTGAATTCTGGTTTCAGGAGATTTCTTTTCTTGGCCATATTGTCTCTAAAGATGGAATCTCTGTTGATCCTTCTAAGACCAAGGCAATCCAAGAATGGCCAGCACCTACGAATATAACTGAGGTACGTAGTTTTATTGGTTTGGCAGGTTATTATCGACGTTTCGTCCAGAATTTTGCCCGATTGGCTAACCCATTAACGAAGCTCACACGTAAAGGGGTTAAATTTGTTTGGACAAAAGAGTGTGAAGAATGTTTCGAAGAACTGAAGAGAAGATTAGTCAATGCTCCTATATTGACTCTACCATCGGGGAATGATGGGTTCGTTATTTATAGTGATGCATCGAAGAAAGGACTTGGATGTGTCCTTATGCAGAATGATAGAGTTATTGCCTATGCATCACGACAGTTGAAAATTCATGAACAAAACTATCCTACTCATGATCTTGAGTTAGCAGCTGTGATCTTTGCTTTGAAGATATGGAGGCACTACCTCTATGGTGAAAAATGTGAGATTTATACTGATCACAAGAGTTTGAAGTATATTTTCTCACAAAAAGAACTCAACATGAGGCAAAGGAGATGGCTTGAATTACTCAAGGATTATGATTGTACGATACACTACCACCCGGGGAAGGCAAACAAGGTGGCAGATGCTTTGAGCAGAAAAGACCATGGAGTTCTGAACATGATGAGAATTGAAAGGGATCCAATTTTCATGGATCTAGTGAAGATGGACATGGGAATAACCAGGGAAGGTGAAACATCAATGCTTTTTCAAATGGTTGCCAAACCATCTTTACTAGAAAGGATTAAGAGTTCTCAGACCGATGATGAAGAATTTCAGAATAAGATTAAAGCTGTGAATGATGGGTGATTGAGAGACTTTGCGTATGAAGGTGGAATTTTGAAATTCGGGAAGAGACTTTGTGTTCCCAATATACCTGATCTAAAAAGGGAATTGCTGGATGATGCTCATAGTTCCAATTTCTCTATACACCCTGGGAGCACCAAAATGTATATAGATTTGAAGGAACATTTTTGGTGGGACAACATGAAGAGGGAGATTGCTGATTTTGTGTCAAGATGTATGGTTTGTCAACAAGTGAAAGCTGGAAGGCAACAGCCTGGAGGAGTCATGCAACCTCTTCCCATACCGGAGTGGAAATGGGACAATATTACGATGGACTTTGTCATGGGGCTACCAAAGACTCCTAGAAGGAACGATGCAATATGGGTTATTGTTGATCGTCTTACCAAGTCAGCACATTTTCTTGCTATAAGAGAAGATCTACCCCTGGAACGTCTAGCAAGACTATATATTAATGAAGTTGTGAGACTTCATGGAGTACCCCTATCGATTGTTTCTGATCGTGATCCCCGTTTTACTTCAAGATTTTGGAAAAGTCTTCAGAAATCCCTGGATACTGAACTTCATTTGAGCACTGCTTACCACCCTCAGACAGACGGACAATCAGAACGGACTATTCAGACCTTAGAAGACATGTTGAGATCTTGCTCACTTGATTTTCAGGGTATGTGGGATCAATATTTACCACTAGTAGAATTTTCCTATAACAATAGCTTCCATTCGAGTATACAGATGGCACCATATGAAGCGTTATACGGAAAGAGATGTCGTACACCAACCTGTTGGGATGACGTTGGTGAAAGAAAACTTGTAGGCCCAGAGCTGGTGGAGGAAACGGTGGAAAAGGTGAAAGTAATCCAAAATCACATTAAAGCAGCTCAAAGTAGGCAGAAGAGCTATGACGATAATCGAAGGAAGGATTTGGAATTTCAAGTCGGTGATCATGTTTTCCTGAAGGTATCTCCATGGAAGGGAGTCATACGTTTTGGTAAGAAAGGTAAATTGAGTCACAGGTACATCGGACCTTTCGAAATTCTAGAACGAATTGGGGCTGTAGCTTACCGATTGGCAATGCCGCCAAGTCTCTCCAAAGTTCACGATGTGTTCCACGTATCTCTGTTGAGAAAATACATGCCTGACCCAACGCATGTACTCACCTATGAGGAATTAGAACTGGAACCCGATCTGTCTTATTGCGAAGAGCCCGTCAGGATTCTTGATACAAGAGAACAAGTACTGAGAAACCGGACGACGCGTCTGGTAAAAGTTTTTTGGAGAAATCATAAAATGGAAGAGGCAACGTGGGAACCCGAGGAACTTATGATGAAGAACCACCCGAGTCTTTTTATGCAGTAATACCCTAGAAATTGCGAGGACGCAATTATTTGAAGGAGGGGAGAATGTAACACCCCAAGCTTCTACGGTACGTTTCCCTTCGAATAATGCGATAGCGTGTGTTGTACGCAACCTCGAGTTCTAACACACACCACAACTAATTAAACTAGCCGTTGTGAATAGTAATACCTAATTTTTGAAATCATATATATTCTATATTTCAAAATGGACTTCATTTTTGGATTCGGAATATCAAAATTAGCCTAGGGTGAAATTTTGGTACATTTCGGATAACTTTCATATTTTGATGAATAGTGAAAATTTCTAAATTTTAATTAAAAACAACTTTTTTAATCAAAATAATTAATAGTGATAAATTATGAATTTGAGTGGTTTTAAAGTATATTTAGAATATATTTTTACCATTCAATTTAATGTTTATCATTGGACATAATTTTACAATTAAACCGAACATAAACAAGTGTCAATCTTTTGATAGTTATTATCTCTTAAAAACACGCTTTTTGTTTTAACAGCGGGAATTAATTTTAAATTAATTTCTGCCACTTCTGTGTTTTGAATTTAGGAAAATGGATTCCATATTTGGAATCAGGATGTCCAAATTATGTAAATAGGTAACTTTTATTTTTAGACATTTTGAATAATTACTGCGGTAAATATTTTATTTACCATGGTTAAAGGGTAAATCCGGTAAATAAAAGTTAAAAAATAATATTATAATAATACAAAATTACCCTAAAACGTGTCTTAACCCTATTGGTTGATACATGGTCGACCATGGGCATCTTTGTGTCAATTTTGGGACCCCATGGATCCACTTGTAAGTGATAATGACACTTTATTTTAATTAAGTTAAAATGAATACAAAAATGACACAAGCATATATCTTTTAGAAGAACAATTTTTACATAGGGTTATACATGTTGGATTTTCTATTATAAATATTCATTAGAAAGATAAAAAGATTTCCTACATAATGATATTTTATTTATAATTTTTAGACAATAAATAAGTTATTTTATTTATGACACAATGATGATGCAGTAATTACTATAATAGTGAAAAATTAAAATAATTGATATTATAAATACCCAAATAAATATAATATGAAACTTTTAATGAATTAAACTAATTTTCTAGGCTAATATGATATATTAGGATTGATTTAATGGACTTTGTTCGAAGTAATCAATCTGTTATGAGTTTCACAAAAATCAACTATTGAATAGTGTCAAAATTGACATAAAAGAGTTCTTAAAACAAATATTATATTATTAATTGATATTAAATTCCTAAAAATCTAAGGATCGGCCAAGAGACTTATATTATGATAGGTTAATCATTAATGGACCACTTGGGTGTCGCTTGGATGTATATAGTAAGTTTATTAACCATATTATATAAAAATACAAAGAGACATTGTAAAAGTGAAACTAATTAACTTAGAGTTAATACTTAAAGATAAGGTTAATATAAGTACCCAAACCTGTCTAAATTCTATTGGATGAGTTGTTTTCGACCTATCCCCACCTCATCCTTTGAATAGTCAACTTTGGAGTCTTTATAAACCGAATATGAATTTATTATAAATTAATATTTCTAGCTTTTCCAAAGGTGCCCCTCACCCCTCTTATAAAAGGGCACTCCTCCTTCTCATTTCTTCACACCTCTAAAGCCTTTTGGTTCGGCCAAACTCTGCCCAAATACTCTCCCAACATCCCTCAATACAACCTAGAGGCCTTAGTTTGATCAGAAAGCCAACCTAAGGATCCCTTTTGATCAAATCAAAAGGAAGAACCCGAAGAAGAGGTAATGATCTCACCACCCTTTTCTAAGTTCATTTCTTCTTCCACTTCTTCTTCCTTTGTTCTTACCATTCTGAAATAATAACTCCAGTATCTCACATATACTGTTATGTTATTATAAATATGGTACAATCATATTCAGTATTCTATCCACCCTTTGAATAACATGTCACCATACGTGCGTACGTACGGCTTACCGTCTCCACGTCGTGGTGTAATTGTTATTCAATATAATATTATTTGGATGGGTATAATAATGATGTGTAACTCATGTAAATAATAAATATAACATGTTAATGATTCTGTATATATGATATACCATCCATTTATATATTATTTTAATATCAAAAGAATGATATTGTCGCTCGTGCGTACGTACGGACTACCGTCTCCACAAACGCGATGAGATTCATTCTCCATCGTAACCATTAAAGCGTAATTATCATTTTATGATTTAAAAATGATGTTTAAGGACTTGATATCATTCTGGATATGAATAATATACAACCTATCCTTTACAAACATGTCTTACGTAACAAAACATATGAAAGAAAACAAGTAAGTTAACACCCGAAACAACGATAATACTAAGATATTATTATCAAATCAATATTAAAAGATCATATATGATATCATATTAATGTATATGATTCTTGTATAATTTAATAACAATTATTTCACCATTATACAGGAGGTTAACCTACCACAACCAAGGAAAAGTACAAGGTAAGGGTTATTTCACAATCTCTTCATTATCCGAGGTTGTATTATACGTAATAATCTACTGGGATCTCTTTATCATCCACATCCATGTTTCTTCGAAATGTATTTCAAAACATTTTTACTATTTACAAGAATATGGGTTAAAGTCATTTATACCCTTGTTTGACTTTTTATAAGAGGTTTATAAAGGAATCTTTCCGTCGTTTTCAAAACAAGGTCCTTTTTAACCTTTTCGACTGAATTGAGGTAAGAATGTTTTTTTAACTTATACGGCGGGTGCGGTTATTTTCCGCCGTTATCGTCGAAGCTTTCCATACAAGCTTATAAGAATATTTTCAAAGAAAATGTTTTATTTTATATGGATCTTAAATGATTTCAAAATAAAAGGAGATACTTCTTTAAAAAGAATTTTGATTTCATCTATGTCAACATCCTTTGATGGATTTTAAGATTATTTGAAGTTGATTTATTATGATACAAAACTTCTATATTGTATTGAAGTTTTTGTGATATGTTTGACTGTGGATGTGCTATTTTTATACCATTCATAGTTTATGGTGAAATTATTGACATTTCGTATGCTAGTTTTAATATGAATGTTTATGTTATGTTTAAACCTTTTCATATGGGAATGCATTGGACTTAATAAGTGACGGGTGGAGCCCGCTATAGCTCCTCGATGCATCGGTAGGTCTCATGAGACAAACTAGTGTCTTGGCACAAGGCCTTGACAAAATCTTATTTGTAGCCTTGGCACGAGGCCTTGGCTATGTGGTTATGATAGTCTGGCATTATGCATTCCAACATTATGAAAGTGGTTATTGATTTTTGCATGTGATTATTCGATTAGTAGAATATCCATGTGAATAAGTAAATGGAATTATTTCATTTTACTTTTGCCATACCATGTTGAAGTTCAATTTTAAAAGGCTTTTGTTTTAGTAATGCATTGCCTTAAATGTTTATTCTTATTTATGAAAGTTTCCGCTATATTGTTATCCTTACTGGGCATTTGAGCTCACCCCTTTTCTATGTTTTATTTTTCCCCAGGATGTGAAGAAGTAAATTATGAATGACCTGCAGGGATATTATGAGGGGATAGTAGTGTGGATTATGGAGACATTATGTTGTTGTAGTAGTTTTTCATTTTATGATGTAATGTAAAACTTATGAATATATCTAGTGTTTCCAAGGCTATTAAACCAATCGGTCTTTCGAGATTTGATCTTTCTTGTGATCATGACAATGTTATGTAATAATGCACCGACTCTAGGAAACTAGGGTCGGGGCGTTACAAGTTTGATAAAAAAATCTTTTTAGCCCAATATACAAACATTGGATGCATCATTTTGAAAGTTTTGTAAATATATTGAAGGAGTGTGATAAGATTTATCATAGACCAAAAGAATATATTGTTAACAAGTATATTTATAAATATGAGGTATATTTTTTTATAAAATACTTGTATATAGGAGATCACGTGATTTTTCCTACATATCATTATGAATGAGTCATTTTTTAGAGAAATGGGATCCATATATTGAAAACAAAGTCATCGATAGGTGTGAAAATAATAGAAGCACATTTATATATCTTCATTAACATAGATGATTCCAATTCATATATAAAATCACATATTAATGAATTAAAACAACATTATCATAAGAAGAAAGATATGTGGGTACTGAATGAGCATAAGAAAACTTTTTTCCATGGTTTAACTAGATCATCCACAATAGATATGATGCAACAAAAAAATTGAGATGGTTAGGGAGTGGCCCAAGTTTAAATTTGATAACATGGTTTGGGTATGAAATTAATGCCTATTAATTTTATACTATAGACCAAAATTATAGAGGTGATATTATGAATAGTAATGTATTGGTGTTCATTGAAGGGATGCATTTTTCAATTTAAAAATACAAATACCCAATATTTGTGTTCAGTAAAAAATATGGAGTTACTAAATATATTAGGGAGATTTATTACATTAAAATTTGAGTTCTTGTGTTCAACTATAATTGAGATTTTAGTAAAAGTATTGTCAAATGTGATGAATTTGTAATGAAAAATAATATATTGGAATTAATTTTGATACACGAATGACCCTTTTATCATGGAAACACGTGTAAAAAAATTATTTTATTGATCCACTAAATGTCTAGTGGTGTATAATTTTATAAGGATAAAAGTTATTTATTAGTGAAAAAGTTGAGAATGGTGATGAATTGTGTGATATCCTTACTCATTTGGAAACATTATTTTAAGATATTTAGGACTATGATATAGACAGGGTTCAGGCCATATGGAATGATCATGAAGAAGGATTATGGGAAATAAATACTTTATTAATATCCTAATATTACAATTACTATATATTAACTTTCTATTTAAATATTTAAACATTTAAAAATGCGTGATATATTATTTTAATTGTTTTGTTTATTTAAGTTTCATATTTTAACAAATATGATACACTGTTTATTTTTTTCTCAAAAACTCATTACATATAAATATTACTTTTTGTATGATATTTTTATAATTTTAAATATTACAATTTTTTCTCTTTTATATTATTTAATGTTTCATACATTTTTTAATCAATGTTTTATAATTTTAGTCAACTAATGTGACAAATATAATAAAAAAATGTTTATTTTTTAACATTTTTCAATTTTTATTCAATTATATATGTCAATACATGTATTTGTGAAATATTTTACTAATTTATTTCTAATTTGGTTTGTAGTAACATGTTATAAAAATATTTGATTCATCTCAATTTTATATAGCGGACCCTAGAGGATCCTAGTCATTATTATACAAAGGAGACTCCTACATTAATAGGAAAATAGAAGTCTTTTAGGGTTGGTAAATGCATCATCACACATTTACCAAAATTATCACTTTCGAATAACAAATATTAGAGGATATCAAGCAGGTATGATAGTAATGGAAAACCTATATATTTAAATCCAAAGAAATTTAGTGGGTTTGTATCTATTAAAACTGTAAGAACCCGATTCTTATTTTTTAGGTACGGGTTTCTTCTTTTCTCCTTTCCTTAAGTGTTTTTGAGAAAATAAGGAAAATGGGGAAAAATCCTGAATTTTGGGACTACACGCCGTGTACTTTTCCACACGTTGTGTACTTTTGGCCGTGTGGGATGAGTACACAAGGCGTGTAGCCATGTCGGCGATGAAAGGTGTAAAAATCGACTACACGTCGTGTAGTTTGCATTTACACGCCATGTAGTCAGTCGGCAGGAGAATAGTAAGTCAGTGGCCAGTTGGGCGACAGTACATGCCGTGTAGAGAGGCATACACACCGTGTACTCATGTCGATAGATGAATAGTGCCATGCTGGTGAGAAGCCGTCAGAGGAACAGTTAAGAAAAATGGAAAGTACACGTCATGTACTCTGTTTTTTTTTCACTTAATATGGGCAGTAGCCTCCTCATTTGGAAGAGGAGTCTTTGGACGTGTTTTGGAGCTGGGAGAGGAGGTCGGAGCTTTGAAGAGATCCCAATCGCACGTCGGGAATTGGATTCTTCCACCGTCAATCATGTTGGTACCACACGGGTAAGAGCTTCCTTCTCCTTGTGTGTTTCTTGACAATTCTTCCTCTAAGGGAAGTTATTTGAGGTTGAATGAGAATTATTTTACCTCAGATCTACGACATTCTTGGATGTTTCGGAAGGCATCGTTCGGGTATATCGATCGCGGGTGATCGAGGTAGGTGGCTTGGTGTTTAATTTCCAACTGATGTGTGTTTTTTGTGTACCATTGTGATACGCGCCCATGAATGGGGTGTCGTATGGCTGAGGCCTTGTTGAATTAAATACCTAGAATTGTTTAGGTAATTTAAATGTTATAATAAACTGCTTTTTGGGATCGCTGCTTGGATCCAGGACCACCCCGGGGGTGCGTTCCTCTGTTTAGTCGTTTGTCCAGGATACCCTAGGGTATGCCTTTATAATAATGATTGTATAATTTCCTTGAGAGTAATTGCAATTGTACTTCATGTATATTTCTTGTTTACATATTGGGCATGGCCCGATTACTTGTTTAGCCTAAGGGTAGTGTTGTGATTAGCATGTGGGAAATGTACTACTTAGCCTATGGGAAACTTCTTTTGTGCCTATGGGCAGTTGATTCTGTGCCTATGGGCGACACTTCGTACACCTGAGGGTAATATCTTCTATGCCTGTGGGCAATTACCCGCGGTTACGTTTCTGATTACCTGAGGGTAAGGGATTGTGTGTCTGAGGACACTGACTGTTTACATAGAAATTCACCATGGTGGTTTCCTTATAATGAATGATTAAATGAATAATAAAATGGCAATATAACTGGTAAAGTTAGTTACTTTTGAGTACTGCTTAGTTTATTGCATTTTACTAATGCACACTGTTGTTGCATATTTTCACATAGTTGGGCACAGGCCTTTGGTGGGTGCCTACTGGGATTTATTTCTCACACCCTGTTTGGGTTATGTCTTTGGCCCAAACAGATTACGTTTGTGCAGGTGTGTATAAGGGCAAGGGGCCCTATACAGGTACTTGATTGTTTCTGGGAAGTAGGGGAGCATGGGACTGAGCTTGGCTCGCGATGCCGCTGGCTGTTCTGTTTTTATTTTCTGTACTTGTACTTCAGTTGTATTGTATTTCATTGTAACATGTTTTGGTTGTTTTATAGAATAGTGGCATGTTTCACTTTCATATATATATGACAGTTTGTTTCCTTATTATTATCAGTTATCCATTTCTGTTATATATATTGTTTACCGCTTCCACTTGTTGTATGCTATTTATATATTTCCCTGCGCTACACTTTGAAAAATGAGGGCATAGTTTCCCCACTATCAGACCTGGGCCCTCGCTGCTAGTCGGCAGCCTCTAGTGTTTGGGGAAATGCGCTTGAGGTCATGTGGTGAACCAGGTTCAGGGCACCCGTTGAGTGGCACCTGGAACAGGTACTTTACAAAGTGGTATTAGGGGGATTATTTTCTTTGAATTACTATTTTGAGCCTTATTCAGGGATAGGACAATAATGGTAGTTGATAATAAGTTGTGCTTGAGAGTAGCTAACCCGTGTACATGAAAAATCCAGTCTACCTCGTATTTTTTCAATTCTTCTGATTTTTCAAATTTTACAGTTGATTTGATTTCACCGTTGGGTGATGCACTTGTGATTGTGCTGATTATATTTTATCCATGGCTTCTATTTAGTTTTAATCCGATGAGATGAGGGTATTCCATCTCATTCATCATTTAGGAACATGCTAGAAATCACATTCCATGCATAGTTTCCATGCCATGTAGGTGCATTAGAAATTGCATGTTGTTGTGATAGATGTTGTGTTAGTAAATGCATGCTGATGTGATAGTTGCTTGATAGATACCAGTTGGTTGATAGGGTATTATTGTGTGATCCTGTTTATAGAATGGATGCCAAACTTTGGTTTTTGGGGAGTATGGGACCTCATTGACCAAAATTTGGTGGATCATTGGCCGTTTATCCGGTTATAACACATATAAGATTCCAAACTTTGATTCACGGGGAGTATGGGCCCTCACGAATCGGAATTTGGCACTTAGGTGTTGTTTTTCAGTATCTTCTGGTTTCCGGAGAAGTTTCTGTGGCATACTATCTGGAAACCCAGTATACACACCATGTAGTACCTTAAACACGCCGTGTATGTCCTTCTGTTCGGGTAGAAAAGAAATTTTTTTGAGTACACGTCGTGTAGTCTCTTCCTGTGTCATAGACTGTGTGGGAGGGGACACGGGGAAGGGAAGTGCTTGGGGATAACACACCGTGTATCGTAAGTACACGTCGTGTAGTGTTGACCCAGAGTCCGCCCGTGTAACTAACAACACGGATGGGGGAGACCTTAATATATACACGCCATGTGGTCTGACCTAGGATCTGGCCGTGTAACTAACAACACAGGTTTGTGTAATCCTTTCGTGTACACGCCGTGTGTATATGGAATACGCCGTGTAGTGTAATCCGTGTATCCGGCCGTGTAACTAACAACAAGGGTCGGTGAATCTCGTCTAGTACACGCCGTGTACCTATGGGACACACAGTGTTGTCTTGTCTGAGGACAGACCGTGTGGACTTAACTGTGTGGCTGGGAAGACGGAGTGGTGTACACACCGTGTGAAAGTGTAACATGTCGTGTAGTATCAAGACAAGTAGTCGGTCGTGTCACAAACGACACGGGCAGTTGGAAAGTTACACCATACACACCGTGTAGATTATATACACCCCATGTAGTTTTGTTTAACGGGAGCCGTGTGTCTTGGCCATGTAGAAGGACCCAGGAAGGGGAAGAAAAGTCAGGTACACGCCGTGTAGTCAGTATACACGTCGTGTTGTCTTGTTGTGCAATCTTAAATGCCTTCTTCCTCCTATTCCCCTTTTGGTTCCTTCATTTTCATACTGTGATAATCTTGATCTAAGGTGTGTGTTTGAACTTTTAGAGTCATGTTTCCGAGACGACCATGCGTTGTTTTCCAGGAGAGCGGTAAAGATTATACTCTAGAGATGGTAGGCCATGGGCTACCAGTGGATCCTCCAGCAGAGCCAGATGTGGCGCCAGTCGTTATACTAGACACATGCACAGATGCACAGTTCCGTGAAGGCTTTATGCGGTTTATGCAGACCATTCAGGGAGCACCGCTGGCTGCCACATCTATGGTAGAGCTGACATGTATCTTCTATTAGCAGCATCCGCCTACGTTTTCAGGGGATTGAGGACCATAGGCTGCGGAGTCTTGGCTGGGATTTATGCAGACTATTTTCGAGCACCTAGAGACGCCTCCAGGGAGGAGGGTCAAGATCGCGACTTATATGCTACGTGATTCCTCCAAGAGGTGGTGGGATGTTACCACCCAGTCAGAGCATCACAGAGACATGGCATGGGAAGATTTCCATATAGCCTTCTATGACTTCTTCCCAGAGACGCTGAGGGAAGATCAAGCTCGAGAGTCCATGAATCTATAGCAGGGCGCTATGTTGGTGATGGATTATTTTACTCGTTTTACCAAGCTTCAGCGTTTTTCACCCGTTCTGGTGGGCGATGAGACGCTGAGAGTCAGACTCTTTAAGGATGGTCTTCAATATTACATTCGAGCACTGGTGAATGTTTTCAGGTTGCCTTCAGTACATGCTATTGTGAACCAGGCGCTGATTACAGAGAGGAACCTGCGAGAAGCTAGTGGTGTGGGACAGGGTGGTTCAGCACCAATTTATGGTACTATTTCTACTGGTAAGAGGAAGAGACAGATGGGATTCTCTTACCAGCTAGAAGAATGTTTTAGGTGGCCAGGTCATGTGCTACCCGTGTGTTAAGGAAGGGCACAAGTGACCTCAGTGTCCATGGGACCTAGTGGAATGTCGAGCTTGCGGCAGGATGGGTCATCCGCAGTGCTTTTGTAGGGAGTTTCCACTAGTGGCTAGTGAGAGGGGTTCTGTGTAGACTCCACGTGTGGGAGCAGGACCAGCAGCTTCTTACCAGTCGGGAAACTGGAATATGTCAGGGTGTTCAGGCAGGGATGGTGGTCGTGGTTGTGGTATCCAGACACTAGGATCTCGAAGGCAGCAGGACGGGACAGCTCAAGGTATCCAGGTTGTGCCGTAGATCCGTGGCACTGGGCAGACATATGCAGTGCAACAAACCTAGCAGGAGAAGGATCCCAGACCTTCTACTGTTAGAGGTACAATTCTATTAGCTTCTGTCTTATCTTCAGTACTTTTTGATACGGGTGTTACACATAGTTTCATATCTGTGCCCGTTGTGGAGAGCCTTAGGCTTGGTGTTTCTACTTCCTCTGATGTTATGACGTTAGACACTCTATTGGGAACTAGAACGGCTAGTGTGTGTCAGTGTAAGGAGTTCCCCCTTGAGGTTGGTGGGTGTCACTTCCTTTGGGACCTCTATGTCTTAGAGATGATGAGCTATGATGTCATTCTCAGGATGGACTGTTTGGTTCCCTTTCAGGCCTTTGTGGATTGCTATCATCGCAGGGTGAGTTTCACATCACCAGAGGGCGGAGAGTTTCTATACAAGGGTGAGTGGGATGTTCAGGCGAGTCAAGCTGGACCAGAGCATCATGGGCAATGTGGTATCACAGCCCAGATTTCAAGTTTATATCTGGATGATCAGGGGACCTGTCAGAATGATTTCCCTCTAGTGGTTGATCATTTCAGGGATGTCTTCCTGGATGACTTTTCAGGTCTACCTCCGGAGCGAGAGGTGTATTTCTCTATTGATCTTGTGCCAGGAGTATCACTGGTGTCCATTCCTCCTTATAGGATGGCTACACAAGATTTGTAGGAGCTCAAAAGGTAGTTAGAGGAGTTACAGTCAAAGGGTTTCATCCGACCCAGTACTTCTCCTTGGGGTTCTCCTGTACTTTTTGCAAAGAAGGCAGACGGTACCCTCAGACTCTGTGTGGATTATCGGAAGCTGAACCAGTTGAAAGTTAAGAACCGATATCCCTTGCCAAGGATTGATGATATTTTTTACCAACTTCATGGAGCACAAGTGTTCTCGAATATTGACTTGAGATCAGGATATCATCAATTGCGCGTTAGACCATCTGATATACCTCTCACAGCTTTCAGGAGCAGTTATGGTCTATAAGAGTATATGGTTATGCCGTTCGAACTCACGAATGCACTAGTAGTTTGCATGGATCTGATGAATCGTGTGTTCCATCCTTATCTGGATTCTTTTTTGGTAGTATTCGTAGATGATATCTTGGTGTAATATCACACTCGACACGACCATGCCACCCATCTTGATATCATATTGAGTACACTGAGAGAGCATCGGCTATATGGTAAGCTCTAAAAGTACCACTTTTGGATGGACCAGATACACTTCCTGGGTCATATCATCTCAGAAGCAGGAGTTGCAGTAGACCTAGAAAAGGTGAGAGCAGTAGTTTCCAAGAAGAAACCTAAGAATGTTATTGAAATACGGAGTTTCTTGGGGCTGTCTGGTTACTACAGATGCTTCATAAATGACTTCTCCCACTTAACAACACCATTGATGGGTTTGACTAAGAAGGGTGTGAAGTTTTTTTGGTCAGAATCTTGCGAGACAGCCTTCTAGGAGCTAAAGGGAAAGATGACATCAGCACTGATCCTGATACTCCCAGAGTATGGGAAGAGCTATACAGTTTACTGTGATGCATCAGGTATTGGGATAGGAGTTATGTTGATGCATGGTGATCGAGTAGTTGCGTACGGGTCTCGGTAGTTGAGGACACATGAGAGGAATTACCTGACACGTGATCTTGAATTGGCTGTAGTTGTTCATGCGTTGTGTTGTTGGAGACATTATCTATTGGGAGAACATTTTGTGGTGTTCACGGACCACAAAAGTCTCAAGTACATCTTTACCCAGCGTGACTTGAACCTGAGATAGTGAAGGTGGGTTGAATACCTTCAGTCCTTCGATTTTGAGCTTTCCTATACAGCTGGTAAGGGTAATGTAGTTGCTGATGCACTGAGCAAGAAGACTCAGACATAGGAAGTTCATGAGGCCAGTGGTGAGTGGCAGCTTATAGGTTTGTTCTCTGAGATGCATTTGGTGGTGCACGATAGTCAGGGGAAAACCTATCTTTCTTCTTTAGCTATGACCTCTACCCTCCTAGATAGAGTGAGGATGAGAAAACTATCTGATTTAGAAGTCCTAGTTCTACGGGAGTCAGTGGTAAGTGAGGACCCTCCTCCTAGGTGGACGATAGGCGATGATGAGGTACTGTGTTTCCATGGAAGAGTCTGGGTTCCAGGGGATATACGCGAGGAGCTGATGTGGGAGTTTCATGCTTCAGTTTGGGTAGTTCATCCCGGATTTACCAAGATTTACCATGACTTGAGACGTCAGTACTGGTGGTCGGGTACGAAGAAAGATGTAGCTGATTTTGTTACGAGGTGTTCCACCTATCAATAGGTGAAGGCGAAGCATCAAAGGCTAGCCAGACTGTTACAGTAGTTACCTATTCTAGACTGGAAATGGGATGATGTTTCGATGGAATTCGTGACTGGGTTTCCTAGGTCACCTTGAGGCAATGATGCCATGTGGGTTGTTTTGGACAGACTCACAATGGAATCTCATTTTTTGCTGATCAAGGAGACCTTTAGAGTTGACGAGATTGGGAATTTGTAATTCTGAGAGGTCGTATGTCTTCATGGGGTCCCCCGTTCTATCATTTTAGATAGGGACACCCATTTTACATCTCGTTTCTAGCATAGTTTTCAGAGGGAACTGGGTACATAGGTGCTTCTGAGCACAACTTACCACCCTTAGACCGATAGTCATTCAGATCGTATGATACAGGTGCTTGAGGACATGCTGCGTGCATGCGTCCTAGACTTTGGGGGCTCTTGGGAGAAGCATATACCCCTGGTCGAGATTTCCAATAATAATAGTTTTTAGGAAACTATTGATATGGAACATTACGAGGATTTATATGGTAGGCCATTCCAATCACCCTTGTGCTGGTTAGAGGTAGGTGAGGCAGGTTTATTAGGACCACGTCTCATGTAGGAGACTTCTGAGCAGGTCCAGTTGATTCAGAAGAAGATGGCTACCGCATAGTATCGTCAGAAGTCTTATGCTGATCACCTCAGACGACCCTTGGAGTTAATGGTTGGGGATCAGGTTTTCATGCATGTTTCACTGAGGTTGGGACACAGGCAGATCAGGAGATAGGGTAAACTTTCACCGAGGTATGTGGGGCCATTTGAGATTCGGGAGAGAGTCGGTCTGGTTGCCTATCATTTGCAGTTAGCACAGAGGTACCGAGCCATGCACGACATCTTCCCTGTATCTCAATTGCGTCGCTATCATTCAGACATGTCTCACATCTTTCATCCTGAGGAGGTTGAGCTTGAGGTAGATGCATTCTTTGAGGAGCATCCGATTCATATCATTGATAGGAGCACAAAAGTAATCTGAGTCCGGTTAGTTCCTCTCATACGAGTTCTATGGAAGCATGGCCGAGTGCAGGATGAAACCTGGGAGCGGGAGACCGACATACGTGCTCAGTGGCTGGAGTTGTTCACGACTATATCTTCACCGCACTAGGAAGGGCAATTCGGGGACCAATTGCTTTAAGGGGGAAGTTTGTAAGAACCCGGTTCTTATTTTTGAGGTACGGTTTTCTTCTTTTCTCCTTTACTTAAGTGTTTTTGAGAAAAAATAAGGAAAATGGGGGAAAATCCTGGATTTTGGGACTACATGTCGTGTACTTTTCCACACGTCGTGTACTTTTGGCCGTGTGGGATGAGTACATAGGGCGTTTAGCCATGTCGGCGATGAAAGGTGTAAAAAATGACTACACGCTGTGTAGTTTTCATTTACACGTCATGTAGTCAGTCGGCAGGTGAATAGTAAGGAGGTGGCCAGATGGGCGACAGTACACGCCGTGTAGAGAGGCATACACACCATGTACTCATGTCGACATATGAACAGTTCCATGCTGGTGAGAAGCTGCCAGAGGAACAATTAAAAAAATGGAAAGTACACACCGTGTACTCTGTTTTTTTCGATTAAGACGGGCAGTAGTCTCCTCATTTGGCATAGGAGTCTTTGGACGTGTTTTAGAGCCGGGAGAGGAGTTCGGAGCTTTGAAGAGCTCCCGATCTCATGTCGGGAATCAGATTCTTCCGCCGTCGATCATGTTGGTACCACACGGGTAAGAGCTTCCTTCTCCTCGTGTGTTTCTTGCCAATTCTTCCTCTAAGGTAAGTTATTTGAGGTTGAATGATAATTCTTTTACCTCATATCTACGATTTTCTTGGATGTTTCGGAAGGCGTCGTTCAGGTATATCGATCATGGGTGATTGAGGTAGGTGTCTTGGTGTTTAATTTCCAACTGATGTGCATTTTTGTGTACTGTTGTGATACGCGCCCATGAATGGGGTGTCGTATGGCTGAGGCCTTGTTGAATTAAATACCTATAATTGTTTAAGTAATTTAAATGTTATAATAAACTGCTGTTTGGGATCACCGCTTAGATCCAGGACCACCCCAGGGGTGCATTCCTCTATTTAGTCATTTGGCCAGGATACCCGAGGGTATGACTTTATAATAATGATTGTAGAATTTACTTGAGAGGAATTGCATTTTTATTGCATGTCTATTGCTTGTTTACATATTGGGCATGGCCTGATTACTTGTTTATCCTGAGGGCAGTGTTCTGATTAGCCTATGGGCAATGTACTACTTAGCCTGTGGGAAAATTCTTCCATGCCTGTGGGTAGTTGATTTTGTGCCTGTGGGAGACACTTCATACGCCTGAGGGAAATATCTGTTATGCCTGTGGGAAATTACCTGCAGGTTACATTTCTGATTACCTAAGGGTAAGGGATTGTGTGTCTGAGGACACTGACTATTTACATAGAAATTCACCGTGGTGGTTTCCTTATAATGAACGATTAAATGAATAATAAAATGGAAATATAACTGGTAAATTTAGTTACTTTTGAGTACTACTTAGTTTATTGAATTTTACTACTGTACCCTGTTGTTTCATATTTTCACCCAGTTGGGCATGGGCCTTTGGTGGGTGCCAATTGGGATTTATTTTTCACACCCTGTTTGGGTCATGTATTCGGCCCAAACAGATTACGTTTATGTAGGTGTGGATAAGGGCAAGGGGCCCTATACAGGTACTTGATTGTTGCTGGGAAGTAGGGGAGCATGGGGCTGAGCTTGGATCGCGATGCCGCTGGCTGTTCTGTTTTTCATTTCTGTACTTGTACTTCAGTTGTATTGTATTGCAATGTAACATGTTTTGGCTGTTTTATAGAATAGTGGCATGTTGCACTTTTATATATATATGACTGCTGGTTTCCTTGTTATTATCAGTTATCCATTTCTATTATATATATTGTTTACCGCTTCCACTTTTTGTATGCTATTTATCTATTCCGCTGCATTACACTTTGAAAAATGAGGGCATAGTTTCCCCACTATCAGACCTGGGTTCTCGCTGCTAGTCAGAAGCCTCTGGCATTTAGGGAAATGTGCTTGAGATCACGCGGCAAACCGGGTTCGGGGCACCCGTTGAGTGGCACCCAGAACTGGGATGTTACAAAATCTCTAGTAAAAATATGCATTTTGATTTCTAATTATAGAATTGTTTAACGGGTGAAACTAGATCAATTACGGGAGATCATTTTAGTAATATCATTTATTATTATTTTATTTAACATGACAAGTTTTAGTAATATAAGTTATTTTTTTGTTCTCATAGTTAGACAACATATGAATTAACTAACCCTAAATAAGTCAAGAGAAAATACTTATATTTTATTATAAAAAGATGGAAAGATTTTAAGCCAGCACAAGATTCATATTTCTTTTTTCATAGATAAAAAATGAAAACTCATACGGAATAATTTGAATTTTAGATGAAGATACATGGAAGAAGTTTTATAAAAGTACAAAATAATAATTAATTTTGGTTAGAGAAATGTGATATTTTTGAAGTGATATTTTTTATAATCACTAAAAATGATCATATTAATGTTTTTCTTATACTTAAATGAGGATATGTCATTAGGATATCCAATAAAATAATGTATAGCCTCATAATTTATATCATGGATGTTATGTTTTACTCAATGAACAAATTATGGATGAGATTTATGAAAAATTCAAAAGTATTTAGGTCTGAAATTCCCCCCCCCCCCCCGACTATTTTAAAAAATTAAAAAGGGTATGGATGAAAAAAATGAAAAATTTCTTAGAGAAAAGTGAAATTTTGTGACTGAAAAAACAATATGAATAAATTTATGTTATTTCTAAACTCCTTATATTTTGTAACACTACTATATTTTTCAAATATTATTTATAGGAAGATCTTGAGGAGAAGAGAAAATAAGGGTCCTTTATACCTAAAGGTAGGAAATATATTTTTGATACTACATTATAAAAATAAAAATACCTATGTCACATATGAGGATATGGAGTAGGTTTATCTATTAATAAAATGTCTGGTCATTGTGATACTTCTTCAAGGGAGATTGTATATAAGGAAAAAATAGACACTTTAGAATATATAGTTCTGGATGTGGGTGAGAAGAAGGAGGATAATACTAAATATTCGGTATAGTCAATGTTTGCAAACATATTGAGACATATTTATTTTAAATATCCCACTCATCCACCTCTTCCTTCATATCCAACTCCTCCACCTCCCCCTCCACAGTTTTCCATCTATAATGTGTTATATATTGAGGATCTCTAGAATTATATTGTATCATATAGAATTATACATTATATTGGAGATACCTTACAACATTATTATGTACAGATGGATTGTTTTATGGTAGCAGTACATGATATAATAAATTCATTGACTAGAGTACCATTCCATAATTATGATGATTTCATAGTTGGAATAGTGTCAAACATTTTTTACATTGGCCATATAGGCTTGTACAATAAAATTACATTGATTTATGAATATATTATATCCTTTATTTTATATTATTTTTAATTTTTTTTCTATGAATACATTATAGTTATAAACATAAAGTGTAGAAATAAAGAACATCTTGAGGCCCCTTAAAATTTTCATACTACTTATTTCAAAGGTTTTAAATTATCAACATATGGATTTATGTTTTTGAATTTTATAAGATAACAATTACTATTGACATTTTTGGAAGTAATTTTCTACTAATGATTTGTATGAAATATTTAATATATCTTATAGTTGTAGATATGTTAGACATCAGGGTGATGGAGGTATCTTCCCATATCAGTATATTATCATATTTCTCTCAGTTTTTTCAATTTGAATTAACTTACTACCTTTTTATGAGGTTTCTTCGTACACTTTTTATTCACTAAGATATGACATCATTGTGTTGATTCATGGAACCATAATTTATTCCTCTAGTAATGAGTGAAATACATTTTAGAGAAATAATTGAATATGTTTCTCAAGTATTTTAAAATGAAGAAATTAATTTTTGGATGTATCCTTATAATTACAAGCGTGAGACATATATTTAAATATACTTAAATTTATCTAACTTAAATAAAAACTCACATTATATTATTTATATCGATGTATATTATATGGTGTGTATTTTTTTCTATAAAAACTGATTACTAATTATGATCCATACATAATGACATGTGAGACCACCTTAAAGTAGTATCATGGAATAAGTTTGATCATTTTAACACTTACATATTATAATAATTTTCAATTTTATTGTATATTTATTATGATTTCAAAATATTTCATGAAATAAATATCATCATTCATTAATAATAAGGGAATAAAATTTTCATTATGTGTGTGTAAATGTGATTTTTTTATAGGTACAATAATTTAGAAGAAAATTAAAATATTATTTTCAATTTATAACTTATTTTGAAATTTAATTTTCATCATCAAAAATTAGTAGTTTAATTTGGTTATTATACTATAATATTTATGTATTAAATAATTAAAATAGATATATTTATAACATTATATGAGTTTAGGTTTTACTATTACTTTTAATTTTATTTATCTTATTATTATATTGAGATAGAATTATTAATAGTTTTTTAAATTTGTATATTTTTTATGATTATGAACCATATAATGGGAATGAGTTAAATCATATACAAGGAGTATAGGTTGATTATTTCAAAATTATCATTCTGTTTTAGTTCATGTCTTAATATTTGTGATGTTTATTTTGTATTTTAAGTATGAAATTTTAAAATTTTCATTGTTGAATTTTTTTTGTAAGCCAACTAAAATTATATAATGTCTTTCTATAGTTTTCTTATATTAATGGTTTTGGAATCATATTTTTAATTAAATTTATTTTAATATATATATATATATTGTTTTTTACATTATTAAATTTTATAGTCAATGTTACAAATATCTTCCACATTGGTTATAAAATAACTGAAGTGGATGGTGTCCCAATTTTTCATTCTAGGAGGGTATTTCATGCCTATTATAAAATAACTGACATGGAATTTAGTTTTACACATTGGTTATGTAAAATAACCAATGTTAAAAACTAACTTCAATGTTTTTTATTTTATAAATAATGTGGAAAGTGTCCTAATTTTTCATTTTAAGAGGGTTTGGCATGTCAATTATAATAATAACTAACAAGGAAGTATTTTTGTCACATTAGTTAAACTAACCAACATAAAAAAATTATTTATAGTATTTATTACAATGATATCTCTTTATAACCAACGTTAAAAATAAAAAATCAATGTTATAAACCCTTTTATGTACAAATTATGGATCATTTGTAAGGTTTTATGGGAAATTAAATTAAAGTTTTAGAGTGTTGAATCAAACATAGCTTGTATGGGATAAAATATGAACCCATAGATTGGAACCAAAATTCAATGCATTTATGGAAGAGAATCCATTTATCCGGTGTAATAAAATTTAGTATTGTTATCAAAATGTGTTTACTGATCGGATCTTCATCATACTTCTTCTCTATGTTGATGATGTGCTTCTTCCAAGTTTGAGGAGATGTCAGATTGAAGAGTTGAAACATAAATTTTATAAAATATTTGAGATGAAAGATCTTTATTCTGTAAAATTGATATTTGATATATAAATAAAAAGGGAATTAAATTCTAAAATCATGTTTCTATCATAGTTGGATTATATATGAAAATTTGTGGAAATATTTGGAATGTAGGGATATAAATCATTAACCACTCCCACAGCCATAACATTAAAATTATCTAAGGAGAAGGCATTGAAAATGAAATATGGGGTAGAGTAAAAAAGCATGGGTTTCATATGCATTAGTTTTCAGAATCTTGATGTATTCCATGATTTTTTCGAGGACATAAAATGTGTATACACTTTGATATTTTAATAGTATTACAGTAAATCAAGGAAAAGAACACTTAGAAAAGGTGAAATGGAAACTCTAGTATGATGAAGGTTCATAAGACATGTCACTATATTTTATAATGGATGGTCTTTTATAGTGGTTTGTGGATTTGGAATTTGGAGGATATACGGACACATAAAAATGTGTCATTGGATATTTATTCAATTTTAGAGGAAAAGTTATGAGTTGGATGTCTAAAATTCTACTAGTAGTTGTGTTGTCCATAACAAAAGCAGAGTATATGAAAATCATAGAAGATGGAAATGAGTTATTTGGGATAAAGAGTCTGTTGGATGATCTTATAAGAAGGTATAAAAATGGAACATTATTCTCTGATAGTCATAGTGTAATTCTTCCAGAGTGGAATTTGATATTTTATTCCAGGACCATGTATATTAAACTGAAGTATCAAATAATCCAAAATATGTTAGAAGATGGAATTGTGGAGCTGTAGAAGGTTGATGGATGTAATAATCGAGTATAAGTATTGATATATTTTATAGTATAGGAGATTATAGGGATTTTTTATACCTTATAGAGGTATGGTTAATTGAAACCATGGTGGATGACAATTCTTCCAATATAGGAAATTAAAAATAGAGAGAATAGAAGGAAGTGATCCAATTGACATGGTGAAGTTTTAAAAATAATCTTAATGTGGGATATTATTAATATTGACCATGAGGACACTATTTTTTATCTAAGTATCGAAAAATTCAGAAATGATAGAATTTATAAGTTGCGATGTTTATTATGATTGGAGGTGTGGTGTAGTGAAACTAGAAGTATGGAACTGGACACAAAAATCAAAAAGTTACAGAATTTCTAAAGTAGTTGACAGATGAGTTTCTGAAGTGAGCATTGTTCACCAAAAGATGTATGTTAAGGCAGTGTAAATTACTATATTATATAGGTTTCTTTGATCAGGTAATGATCGCACATAAAGATAAATTTTTGGTGGAACCAACATTACTAACTAGACTAATCTATAAATGGATGGGTGGTGTTGCTTGTATTTTAGTAGTATTTAGTTTTTCTTTCTTCTATTTCTAAGTAGAGTTCTAGTATTTAGGGATATTGTAACATGGTAATTTTCTCTCTTAATAAAAATTTTTTAATGTTACTCCCATGGAGTATGACTAATTCTAAACCACATAAAGTCTATGTTTTTTTGTTTTTTTTATTTTTTTCTTTCCATTTTTTTCTTTTGGAAGTTATTTTTTCAGTTGTGTGAGGTGATTCAGTACAAGGATTCTAGACCCTAGTTCCAGATTTTGATTACTAACATCATGTTTTATCTATTTTGGATGTTTCAAATTCTTAGTCTTCATTTGAGGGTTTTGGAGGAAATATTCAAGAATATAGAGTTCTTACACAAAAATGAGGCAGGGTATTAAAAATTCCCCAATATAACATTTTTCATCCTTGAAAATCTAAATTGTAAATTCTCCTATAAATCCCAAAATATATTGGTCACTAATTCCACACTGATTCACTACATCCTATACCAAAACAGCTTTCATGCGTTCATTTTTCACTCCAATCACCCGAGTGCACTACTCACCCAATATCCATAATATCTAATCCCTGTGATTATCTATAATTATTTTTAACCTCCCTCCAATCATAATAATTTTTTCACTCCATATAGTATATACACATTCATGTGGAACAATATTAATCATTTGAGCACCTAACCCACATCCACTACTAGAAAACCAAGATAGTGTATATACATAGCCTCTATCCTAATATACTAGTAACAAAAGAATCCCTAACTATATGATTTTTCCACCATTTAGGATCACTACCAAAAACCAAAGACACCAAATAGTGTCCCACCTCATTGGGATTGCATAATGAAAATGTGACACACGATCCAAACCGAAAAATAATTAATTCTAATGCATATCTCTCCAAACATCAATCATAAAAATTAATTGAATCATTTGACTCATGTGTTTTAAAATGGCTCAGTGATAACTAGTCAAAAAATACATTCAAAAAATAGATCCACTCCTAATCTGTTCATCAAAGTCAAGAAACTTGGTTATATATGAACTATCTACTCAATTTAAAAACTATTCAAATAATTTTATGGACACTAAAAATCATCCAAGATTTAAAACACCACTAGCATTCAAAGACTTTATATTAAGACTATAAATATCAAAATCTTCATCCATGCCTATATTTTTCTTAAATACCATGCTCATTTACAGAGACCCACTTCACATCTTTAAATAAAATTTCAAAATAATTTCCTTGATTTCTATCAAAATCAAAAATCCCAAAACTCTATAGTCATGACATTGTTTTCTTGAAAAATGTTATGTAGGACCATTTTACATAAATTTTAAAATATTATAAAAATATCTTTTCTGTGTGTAATTTTTTTCTTAAAAAAACCAAATTATATTTCCAAAATATCGGTTTCATAACCATTTCAAGTGAAACAAACATATAAAAGATTTTTTAGTCATTACTTTCCTCATAAATGTTCTTTTTCAAAAATTATATTTTCTCCAAAACTGAAATCACCCAAAACCATTACCCCATGGAAACTGAATAGACACATTCAATGAATCGCATCAAACAAAAAACCCATTAATCCAAATTAAAAAACTTTCTCCTAATAATATATTTACAAAAATTAAAAATATATTATTCTTGAATTTTAATTAATATTAAATTTTTTCAAGGTAATGTGATAATAAACACCATAAATAGAAGTGTTCAACATGCCTATAGAATGCTACAATCTTGACATGTAAAAATATAGAAATTGGTTACTCATTAATCCCTTTAACTCATCTTATAGATCCTACCCCAATCATAGGATATACATTTGAAGCTATGGTTTTCTATAAATATATGTTATATATTTTTTCTCATGGTCTACCTAAAAAGACATCACATCCTATCTCCACCTATAACTAACCCTATCCCATAACCAAACATGCACTAATACAATTTTTTAATGTCCTTGGTTTAGTATATCATGTCGGTGTCTGATCTAAGATGAAACATGAACTCAAAAGATCATCCTTGTATGCCTAAGGATATAGATTATTAGGTAGGGTATAAACCAATCATTAAGAGAATACTCCTCCATCAATATCCTATAAGGTTCATTCTATAATATACTAAAAAAAGTATAACCTTTACAAATATTAAAAATACCTGAAACCTATAGAAAAAATAGAGAGCTAATAGTTTCATAAAACATTTTAGTATTTCAAAATAAAATGGTCAAATTGATACAAATATATAACAACACAGTTGTGAAATAATATATTTCACAATTCATAAATTAAATGATAAAAAATATATACCTTTGACTGATACATTTTCTACACAATATAGAAATGAAGGTACATTGGACTCCTTCCTAGTTCACTATAACATCTCTATCAAATAATCAACCTTTACAATAATATTCATCCCAATACATAATTCCATATCCAAGTTGATATTTGATCTTGAATTAAGGTTTATTCAAGAACATAAAAACCCATGTCATGTGTAGGTAGGGATGATTCCAATGAATTGTTAGGATTCCACTATACATCCTAAATTACTATGTATAATAGAATAACCATATGTATATTAAAGTCAATAATGAGTGCCATTAAACCAACTTGAAACAAACATACCATGATTTTTCATGAAATAATATTATTCTTATGTTACATCATGACATGAAATACAGATGAACCCCATAGTATACATATGAAAACTACACAACCCTTGGCCCGATACAACCTAGTCATAATCAAATTTGTATACCCTCATGTATCAATGAGGCATACCATAATTGAACTCGCATATTATCAAACATAATCATCTATAGGGTCTTACCTCACATCTTCAATGAATCTCACTCAAAAAAATTCCTTATAGTCATCTTACTATCTCTCAATAACTAAACCCTGAAATATCTGGGAAAATTGTTATAGTAGTAAATTCAATAATAGGTAATAAAATAGGTCCCAATCATCAATAAAAACTTCAAGTGACAATTAAAACCAAAATTTATAGTCATAAAGGATCCAAAGAAAAAATAACAATATAAAAAATCTTTTGATAAATTAATTGGAAAAGTAAATAACAGGGCTCAACTATAAAAAATATTAGAAATATAATCTCTCACATCGTTCGTCATCTCAACTCACTGATCCTCAATGGATATATTAGCTAAACTACCCATATATTACAAGTTATCATGTATTATGGGTTCCACTACACAATTATATATGACTATGAATACACATTAATCCCTCATATTAAACATTAAAAAAATCATCATTATTTCAGGGGAATATCTATTTTCTTTCCCTTAGTGGGTCCTTGATGAAAATCCAGTCACCATAGTTAGTACAAAACTATCTATTTCCCTCAAGTTTCCTCCCCTTACCACTTAGTTCCTACTTTAGAATAGTTTCTATTTGGTTTATATGTATATAATGACCCTAGTTGAAGTTATGGAAGACCAAAAACACAAATATTTCCATGCAGTGAAACTAAAACCAGATATAATATAAAATTAATAACCATGTGTACCAAACAAATACACTAGTTAAATATTATTTATTCGATCACTCTATTTGATAAAGATCGCTGAGAAGAAACCAATGGGTTAGTTCATCTCTTATATATCCATGATTAAACCTAAATCACCTAATAATTGGGTGGGATCCTCCTAAACTCCCACAGTATGCTAGTTCCTTTCAAAACAAAGGAATAAGGCAAAGAGATATTGGCATATATAATCAATATAATTCTAGGGTGGGTTGGATAAAAAATCCAAAGGGATAAAACTCTTTTTATGGGCATGTATGACACTACCAGATCCTTCCATAAAATTACTCTTTTGTTAGAAAACATAAGATTAAATTATTTTAGTGATTTTTTTAGAAATTTACGGCTTAATGTGCATGCATGAATTTATCATATAAATGCATTCAATATTATCCTAAATATTTCATCATATAAAATGTTGAACATAAATGTTATCCATTTTGGTAAATACATCATAACTCTCACATCCTTATTTTCATTTTGAGGTATTTCATCTATTTATTTTTCTCTTACATTTACCCCTTGGGTTCCCTATGAGATTTTGGTGAAAATTGGAGAATTTGGGCTTGGTAGTGGGTCACGAACTATTGGAACATGGTTAGGGGAAATTTCACACCCTTCCCTAGGATATCGTATTGCCACATATCATTTTTGACTATGGTGACTGCATGATTGGAACACGGTTTGTCAAACTGTGTGGGCTAACCGTACAACCGATCCATGTCATAAAAAATTTAGAAATTTCCTTCTTTACCTCTTTGAATTTAACCCTAATTCCTCTCGTATCCACCCCATTAGGTATTTACAGCCATGGGAGCCTCCCATAATATTTTCTACAGCCTGGTAACCCCAATCCTTAGGTGGTTCTAACCCCGATTCTTTAAGGAAACGTAAAGTAAGTTTGTTTCCCCTTGATTACTCTCTCTTTTTGGGGTTATTCTCCCCTCTTTCTTGAGTTTCCATTTTCTAGTGGGTTTTTTTAACCTATGGGTGGTTTGATCATTTGTTTTTGGGGGAAATATTTATGTTTTTAGTTTAATATTTCCTTGTTAGGGTCTTTTGCTACTATAGTTGTGACTTCACAACTATTTCCAGAATTTTCCAAGTGTGAGGTAGGTATTTCTATGATTTTACATTATTTTATGAGTTTATATTACTTTATTGATTATTTATATGTGTTCTATAGATTTATTATATGGTTAAGAACATGTTTTGGAAGGTTTTTGACAAGAAAATGTGATGAAATGGATAATCTAAAGGAAGGTGGTTGTGTTTTTATGTGTGCTACATTATTATGTTTATTGAAAATGTTATATGGATTGGTTGAAAGGTTTGAAATGTGTTTTTAGATTCACTTGAGCTAAGAATTTGTTTAAAGTGTGTTTTCAATAGGAATTAATTTTTATGTCATGTTGGCTACCTTGTTATACACCTATAATGTGATTTGTGAATTATAAAAATGATAGGAAGCACGTTTTAAAAATGAATTTGTTTTACGTACGAATTTGAAATGGGATTGTCCCATAGAAATGGTTGGATTATTTGTGTGTTTTCTTGTAGGGTTTCCAAATGGGTTTCATAAGATGTTCCAGTAGTGAGAAATGTGTTTTCAAATGGTTTTGGTGTGTGTGAAATATAAAGTGGTTTTAATTATTGAAAATGGTGGTTTCAATGTGATTATTTTTGAAATTGGTGATTCCCTTGTGTTTTTATGATTCATGGAATGTGTATCTGAAAATGATGATTTTTGTTATATGTGAAATGGAATTTGAGCACAAAGGAAAACTTGGGTATCTAGGTGGGTGAACTAGAACTAGTTTGCTAGATGATTTGGAAGTGGCTAAGGCCCCAATTCAACTAACATGATTGATGATTACAACACTAAATAAACATATGATATGATCAAAGACCACTAGAACTTTGGATGGGATCATATCTAGTGGAACATGCATGAGAATGCTTTTGTACCACTATAAATTTAGATGAAATCCTCTCTAGTTTCTCATGCACGAGAACACTGTTGGTAGTTCATCCATCCATCCAATGGACCGAAGGCCTTCATTTTTTATTTATTTTTGATAATACACCTTTCAAGGGGTGAGGTGGAACCCGTACAATTCCCGTAGGCATAAGTATTACATGGCCTATAGGCCTTAGAGGAATTTATTTCCCGTAGGCTGCAAACATTACATACAACTTAGACTAACTACTTGGAACTGCTCCTCCAAGCCTCTTCATAGTGAAATCAGCTCTCCACCTTTGCATGGATATTCGGCTAGGCTATCCCATGCTTGCACAGGCTTGTCCTGATGGAAGGTGACATTGTAACACCCGAGACTTTTATGTTATATAAATCATCAAAGGAATCTTTTTCTACACAACACTTGCTTGGCTTGCTTTACACGCAATCGCGACCTTCCTCGATAGCTTGCGTCGTACGCAATACCGAGTTTCACTAAACAACAATATGCTATTAAAACTAGCCGTTATGAATAGTAATAACCACTTTTTGAAATTTTATAAATTTTATTTTTCAAAATGGACTTCATTTTTGGACTCAGAATATCGAAATTAGCCTAGGGTGAAATTTTGGTATTTTTCTGAAAACTTTCAATTTTTGATGAATAGTGAAACCACTAAGTGGTAGGTTAAAAACTGAATTTTGCATAAAACTTAATTTTACCGCTTCTGTGAATGGAATTTCAAAAATCCGAGAGACACGGTTAATATCAAGGACTAAAATGTGGTTCAATGAGATGAAAATAATTTTTTGGTGAATAGTAACTTTTTACTATTTTTACCGCGGTTAATAGTAAATAGGGTAACTAAGGGTAAATATGATATCAATATTACCCTAACACATGTCCTAATTCTATTGGACAAGTTTAATTCGACCAAAAACAAACTTAGGAATAAAATATGACCATTTAGGCCCACTTGGATTAGATTAGGACATTTATTATTAATTTATTTAAAGAAGGGTTAAAATAGTTAAAATCAATGTTTAATAAGTAAATAATTTTTAATATGGGGTTATACATAAGATAAATTCGATTGTAAATATTCATTAGAAAGCTAAAAAGATTTCCTACATGATGGTATTTTATTTGTAATTTTTAGACATCAAATAATTTAATTTATTTATGACACAAAGATGATGCAGTAATTATCTTATTAATGAAATATTGACAAAATTGATAATATAAATACCAAAATAAATGTAATTTAAGACTTTTTATGAATTCCACTAATTTTCTAGGTTACTATGATATATTAATGTTGATTTAATCAACTTGGTTCGAACATATAATTCTGTTATGACTTTCACAAAAATCATATATCAAATAGTGTCAAAATTGACACAAAATAGTTTTTAAATCAAATATTATATTATTAATTGTTCTTTTATTCCTAAAAATCTAAGGTTCGGCCAAATGACTTAGATAAGGATATATATATTAATAATAAACAATTTGGGGTTCGTTTGGCATGTTATAGTAAGTTTATTAACCATATAGTGAAAGAAAACAAAAAGACATGGTAAAAGTTAAATTATTTAACTTAGAGTTAAATCTAATTGATAAGGTTAAAATAATACCCTAAACTTGTCTAAATCCTATTGGTTGATAGGATTTCGGCCCATCCCCACCTTATCTTCGAAATAAGACCCTTTGGAGCCATTATAAACCGATTTTGACTTTAATATAAAATAATATTTTGAGATATTCCTAAGGTGCCCCTCTCCTCCCTTATAAAAGGGCACCTCCTCCCCCTCCTCCTCACACCAATTTGAGCACTCAAGCTCGGCAAACCCCTGCCATTTTCCCTTCTCCACTTCCCTAGAAACATCCTAGAGGTTCTGGTCTTCCTCAAAGACCAATTTTAGTGCCCTAAGAGGAGGTCTCAAAGAGGCGCTTCAAAGAAGAGGTAATTACCGTTACCAATTCTTTCATCTTTATTTCTTCTTCCACTTCTTCTTCTTAGGTTGTTTTATTATGAAGTAATAACATCAGTATTACTCATATACTGATATGTTATTATAAATATGAAACAACCCTAATTCACCTTCTATCCATCCTACGGAAAAATGAAATCACCGCGCGTGCGTACGTACGGAATACCGTCTCCACGCCGTGGTGTAATCTATTTTCCACCATCACCTTACAAGGATGGGTATAATGGTGTAATGAGTAACTATATATGATTATTATTAAGTAATATTGATACTGAAATAATATATATATACTCCAATACAATTCCACGATCATAGGAATGATATCATCACTCGTACATACGTACGGAATACCGTCTCCACGATGTGATGCGACTCGTTCTACATGATCTTCATTTCATAATGATTATATAAATGATTTAAATGAATGAATATGGTATATACTACACTAATACCATTCTGGAAATGAATTATCTATAACCTAAATATAAGAATAAGAATTTATTCGACAAAACACGCATAAGAACAAAAAGTTATAAAGACCCGAGTAACAAGTAACAATGAAATATTACTAACAAGAAGCTAATAATATGACCATATATGATATCATATCAATATGTATGATTCTGGAATAAGTCAATAACATTATTTAAACCATTATACAGGAGCTTCGGACACGAACAAAGCAAATCATACCTAAGGTAAGGGAAATATCACAATCTCATTTTTATCCGAGATTGTTTATTCGTAAGTATTTACTGGGGTGTATTTTATCATCCACATCCATGTTTACTCAATATGTAATATTATTTCCATCCACCTAAAATTGTTTAAATCCATTTTTACCCTTCGGTGAGTTTTTAGTAATACGTATGAAAGGAATCTTTTTTCGTTTTTCGTACGAGGTACTTTTTGACTTTTCCGACAAAAGTACGAAGAATGTTTTTTTAACTTATACGGCACGAACGGATTTCTACTGTTTTATAAAGCCTTATTTTCATGAAGCTTCCTCTAAAAGATTTCATGACTATTTTCAATAAAATCTCTTTCTTTTAAAATTGCATGATGTTTTGTGAAAAGAAATTGATTTTGAAGAAGAAAGGATATTTTCCTCAAGAATTCAATTCAAGTGTTTTATCAAAATTATTTTCCATCTAAGATAATAAAGGGTTCTGTTTCTATCCATATTTTTACATTGATTTGACTATGTTGTGATGGAATTATGTTTATGAATTCCTTTATCTTATATGAATTGATTTATGATGTCATGATGTTTCAAGAATCCCATTTTTGTTACATGTGTTATGCGATGATGTATGTTTTATGATTATGTGGCACACATAAGAAAGGATTCATTATAAGATGGGTGGGACCTATATCTCCCTCCAATGCATTGGGTAATGATTTTATATCTCATGAGATAGACATGGCTGGAACGGAAGGTTATTTCGGTTCAGTGATACAAGACTGAAACGAGAAGTGAACTCGGTTCAGAAAGGGACTTTGTCCACTAAGATAGTCTTGGCAATGAGTCATGACTAACAAGAAATGATTTTCCATGATTATGTGTGCATGCCACAAAGTTTAAAGTTTCATGTTATGATTATGGGGATCTCATTTTCACTTCTATGATTTATTCCATGTTAAGATACTATGATCTCTTTTGCAGGTTATGATTTTCAAAAAGATATGATATGATTTTTATTTCCTTTATTTGCCCTTGATGAGCATTTGAGCTCACCCTTTTATGTTTTCTTTTCCCCAGGTCAGGAAGATGGATATTAAGTAGAATATGCTAAAAGGGACCCTAGATATGATGAAATAAATGGGAGACACTATAGAAGATTTATGAACCAGTTGTTTATGTTTCCCAGTTTCCAAAGACACTATACCTATACGGCCCTTTGTGGTTTTGTCATATGTTGTAATAAGTGTGCTTCAATTTCGAAGTATTAACAATGTATGTAAAGTATGGGTCGTTATAGTTGGTATCAAAGGAAAGGTATAGTCAACCTTTGGAAACTAGGATGTGAAAGCCTTAGTAAGAACCCTAAGGATAAGTCTAAGCATAGAACACAATCCTAGTGTTTTAGAAATGGCCTTGAATAACCTAGGATAAGACCTCAAGCATGAAAATTTTATTCTTGAATTATGTGGTTTCCTATTATAATTAGTGTTGCTCACACTATTCTTCTTGGTTTTAGTCAATGGCTGGAACCCGAAGGAACCGTGTTAATGCGGAATGCGATGGGCAATGCAATGATTGTCCCCCTAAGCAAACAAACGATATGGGAGCTGGAATGAAAAATCTTATAGCCATGCTCACACAACTTTCTCAAGCTATGAATCATGCTGGATTTCCAAACGAGCAAAGGAGGGAGCAACATTCTGTTGAATCCTTCATGAGGCAGCGTCCACCTTCTTTCAGCGGGTCTACTGATCCATTAGTTGCTGAACAATGGATTAGTACTACTGAAAAGATATTTTCAGTTCTTCAATGTTCTGAGCATGATAAAGTCATCCTAGCAGTGTATCGTTTGGAAGGAGATGCTGATCAATGGTGGAATCTTGTTAAGAATACGAGGCAAAGGGATGAAATTGAGTCTATGGAATGGGACGAGTTCAAGAACTTATTTTTCAATAAGTACTTCCCTCGTATTCTCCGAACAAAGATGGAGAAAGAGTTTCTTGAACTGAAGCAAAGGGATGATGAATCTGTTGGTACCTATGAAGCAAATTTTACAAGACTTGCAAGGTACGCTTCTGGTATTATTATCCAACCTGAGAGTAAGATCGATCGATTCTTTAGTGGCTTAAAACCAAGTCTTCGAAGGGCGTTAGCCATAAGGGACTTCAATAGCTACGAGGAAATCGTTCGATGTGCTCTCAAAGTCGAGATGGAGATTGGAGTAACCCATCAGTCACATGGGTTTGATAAGAAGAGGAAGATGGAATTCAAAGAAAAATCTAAAGAGCACACGGAAAAGAAGATGAGCTTTTCCTTATGCTCAAAGTGTGGAAAGAAACATGGAGGGAGTTGTCTTAAAGGGACAAGTAAATGTTTAAAATGTGGAAAAGAAGGTCATCGGGCATTTGAATGCCGTGATAATGGGAAGAAGATGTCTAATGACGCAAACAAAGGAAGGGATACACAGAATGAACCTACTACACTTCAATGTTTCAAGTGCAAGGAGATGGGGCATTATGCCAATCAATGCCCAAATCCAAGGGTTGATGATGATGGTCGACGTCAACAAACTCTTAAGGCTAAAGACAAAGGAAAGTCACATGCAATTTCTATCAGCGATGTGGAGTACGATAACGATGTGGTGAAAGGTACACTTACCATCCACTCTAAAGTAGCAAATGTTTTATTTGATTCTGGATCCACCCACTCTTTTATTTCTGAAGACTTTTCTAAGGGTATCACCGTATTACCTCAACAATTAGATGTTGAGTTAGCTGTGACAACACCTAATGGCACATCAATCGCATCAAAAGTTTATAATTCTTCTCCGATCGAAGTTTGTGGGAAAGTGCTTCCTGCAAATCTTGTGATCCTTCCTTTAGTGGAATTTGATGTGATTCTTGGCATGGATTGGCTTTCTCTACATGGAGCTCATATCAATTGCCAAAGAAGGGAAGTCACATTTCATATTCCAGATCAATCTACGATCGTCTATCAATGCAAGGATGAACATAACCTTCCAGTGGAAATTTCTTTCATCTTATGGGTATTGATTCCACTAAATGAAGGTTATTTATCTCAAATGGTTGGTGAGAAACTCACGATTAAGAATATGCCCATTGTACGGGAGTTTGATGATGTCTTTCCGGAGGAATTTCCGGGTCTTCCACCAAATCGTGAAGTTGAATTTTCAATAGAACTCGTACCGGGTGCTTTGCCTATTTCAAAGACACCTTATAGAATGGCCCCAATTGAGTTGCAGGAATTGAAGAAGCAACTCCAAGAGAATCTTGATAAGGGATTCATACGCCCTAGTGCGTCACCTTGGGGAGCACCTGTTCTATTTGTTAAGAAGAAAGATGGATCAATGAGACTTTGCATTGATTATCGAGAACTTAACAAGATCACTATCAAGAACAAATATCCTCTCCCACGCATTGATGACTTATTTGACCAACTACGCGGAGCTCAATACTTTTCCAAGATTGATCTTCGTTCAGGGTATCATCAATTAAGGGTCAAAAGGGAGGATATACCAAAGACGGCTTTCCGTACAAGGTATGGACACTATGAATTTATAGTGATGCCATTTGGTCTTACTAATGCCCCTGCTATCTTCATGGATCTAATGAATAGAGTCTTTAGAGACTATCTTAATCAATTTGTGGTAGTCTTTATAGACGATATTCTTGTCTATTCAAAGAGCAAGGAAGAGCATGAAGATCACTTGAGAATTATATTGAAGACCCTGAGAAAGGAGAAGCTTTATGCCAAATTTACCAAGTGTGAATTTTGGCTTCAAAAAGTTGCATTTTTTGGTCATATAATCTCAAAAGAGGGGATATCTGTGGATCCAGCAAAAACAGAGGTTATCGAAAGATGGTCAAGACCAACAACAGTAACTGAGATCCGAAGTTTTCTTGGTTTGGCTGGATATTATCGACGTTTTGTAAAAGATTTTTCACGATTATCTAATCCACTCACCAAGTTGACTCGGAAAGGAGTTAAGTTTGTCTGGACAGAGGAATGTGAAGAGAATTTCAAGGAGTTGAAAAGAAGGTTATCCAGTGCACCTGTGCTCACACTGCCTTGTAGTGGAGAAAGGTTTGTGATCTACAGTGATGCATCCAAGAAGGGATTGGGGTGTTTTCTTATGCAAAATGATATGGTGATAGCTTATGCCTCACGACAGTTGAAAATCCATGAGCAAAATTACCCAACACATGATTTGGAGTTGGCTGTGGTAATCTTTGCATTAAAGATTTGGAGGCATTACCTTTATGGTGAAAGGTGTGATATTTATACTGATCATAAAAGTCTAAAGTATATTTTCACACAAAAGGAGCTGAATAAGCGCCAAAGAAGATGGTTGGAGCTGATTAAGGATTATGACTGCTCAATCCATTACCACCCTGGGAAAGCAAACAAGGTGGCAGATGCATTAAGTCGACAAAACCATGCTAGTTTATCCATGATGAGGATCACAAAAGATCCAATATTTATGGATTTACAAAGGATGGATCTTGGAATTATAATGGAAGGGGAAAAATCTTATCTTTCTCAAATGAATGTTCAACCATCTATACATGTGAAGATTAAAGAGGCACATAAAGAAGATGTCGAGTTACAAAAGAAGGTGAGAAATGTTCCTGAATTCAACCTTGATTGTGATGGGATAATAAAGTTCAGGAATCGGGTTTGTGTTCCTCTCATCCCCGAATTAAAGAAGGAGCTGCTGGATGAGGCTCATAGTTCTTCATTCTCTATTCATCCTGGAAGCACGAAGATGTATAGGGACCTGAAAGAGTACTTCTGGTGGGATGGCATGAAAAGAGATGTTGCTGAATATGTCTCTCGATGCTTGGTTTGTCAACAAGTTAAAGCTGAGAGACAGAAGTCTAAGGGGATGTTACAACCATTACCCATACCCGAATGGAAATGGGAAAACATCACTATGGACTTTGTCACAGGACTTCCTAAAACATCCAAAGGCAATAATGCTATCTGGGTCATAGTTAATCGTCTTACAAAGTCTGCACACTTCATTGCTATTAGAGAGGATTTCTCTCTAGATCAGCTTGCCAGGATATATGTAAAGGAAGTGGTAAGATTGCATGGAGTACCACTTTCTATTATATCTGATCGGGATCCGAGATTTAACTCGAAGTTCTGGCGAAGTCTTCAGCATACTCTGGATACAGAGTTGAGTTTCATCACTGCTTATCATCCCCAGACAGACGGTCAGTCTGAGAGAACAATTCAAACCCTAGAAGATATGTTGAGATCTTGCTCTATGGATTTCAAAGGAGGTTGGGATCAACACCTACCTTTGGTAGAATTTTCTTATAATAATAGCTTTCACTCCAGTATTCAGATGGCTCCTTATGAAGCTCTCTATGGAAAGAAATGCAGGACTCCAACTTGCTGGGATGAAGTTGGGGAAAGAAAGCTATTAGGACCTGATCTCGTTGATGAAACGGCAGAAAAGGTCAGATCTATTCAACAACACATAAGAGCAGCTCAGAGTCGACAGAAAAGTTATGCCGACAACCGAAGAAAATACCTAGAGTTTGAAGTGGGTGATAAAGTGTTCTTACAAATATCTCCCTGGAAGAGGGTTATGAGGTTTGGAAAGAAGGGGAAGTTGAGCCCTAGATATATCGGTCCTTTCGAAATACTGGATCGTGTTGGGAAGGTAGCTTACCGATTGGCGCTTCCACCGAATCTCTCTCAAGTTCACGATGTGTTCCATGTATCTCTCCTGAGAAAGTACATACCAGATCCTTCACATGTACTCAGCTCAGAAGTTGTACCGCTGGAGCAAGATCTTTCTTATGAAGAACAACCGATAGAGATTCTGGATCGTAGCGAAAAAGTCCTACGAAACAAGACCACTCGCTTGGTTAAAGTTTTATGGAGAAACCACCAACTTGAAGAAGCTACATGGGAGCTTGAGGATATGATGAGGGAAAAGTATCCTCATCTGTTTGTTGCAAAGTGATGAATTTCGAGGGAGAAATTCTTTTTAAGGGGGGTAGAATGTAACACCCGAGACTTTTATGTTATATAAATCATCAAAGGAATCTTTTTCTACACAACACTTGCTTGGCTTTCTTTACACGCAATCGCAACCTTCCTCGATAGCTTGCGTCGTACGCAATACCGAGTTTCACTAAACAACAATATGCTATTAAAACTAGCCGTTATGAATAGTAATAACCACTTTTTGAAATTTTATAAATTTTATTTTTTAAAATGGACTTCATTTTTGGACTCAGAATATCGAAATTAGCCTAGGGTGAAATTTTGGTATTTTTCTGAAAACTTTCAATTTTTGATGAATAGTGAAACCACTAAGTGGTAGGTTAAAAACTGAATTTTGCATAAAACTTAATTTTACCGCTTCTGTGAATGGAATTTCAGAAATCCGAGAGACACGGTTAATATCAAGGACTAAAATGTGGTTCAATGAGATGAAAATAATTTTTTGGTGAATAGTAACTTTTTACTATTTTTACCGCGGTTAATAGTAAATAGGGTAACTAAGGGTAAATATGATATCAATATTACCCTAACACATGTCCTAATTCTATTGGACAAGTTTAATTCGACCAAAAACAAACTTAGGAATAAAATATGACCATTTAGGCCCACTTGGATTAGATTAGGACATTTATTATTAATTTATTTAAAGAAGGGTTAAAATAGTTAAAATCAAAGTTTAATAAGTAAATCATTTTTAATATGGGGTTATACATAAGATAAATTCGATTGTAAATATTCATTAGAAATCTAAAAATATTTCCTACATGATGGTATTTTATTTGTAATTTTTAGACATCAAATAATTTAATTTATTTATGACACAAAGATGATGTAGTAATTATCTTATTAATGAAATATTGACAAAATTGATAATATAAATACCAAAATAAATGTAATTTAAGACTTTTTATGAATTCCACTAATTTTATAGGTTACTATGATATATTAATGTTGATTTAATCAACTTGGTTAGAACATATAATTCTGTTATGACTTTCACAAAAATCATATATCAAATAGTGTCAAAATTGACACAAAATAGTTTTTAAATCAAATATTATATTATTAATTGTTATTTTATTCCTAAAAATCTAAGGTTCGGCCAAATGACTTAGATAAGGATATATATATTAATAATAAACAATTTGGGGTTCGTTTGGCATGTTATAGTAAGTTTATTAACCATATAGTGAAAGAAAACAAAAAGACATGGTAAAAGTAAAATTATTTAACTTAGAGTTAAATCTAATTGATAAGGTTAAAATAATACCCTAAACTTGTCTAAATCCTATTGGTTGATAGTATTTCGGCCCATCCCCACCTTATCTTCGAAATAAGACCCTTTGGAGCCATTATAAACCGATTTTGACTTTAATATAAAATAATATTTTGAGATATTCCTAAGGTGCCCCTCTCCTCCCTTATAAAAGGGCACCTCCTCCCCCTCCTCCTCACACCAATTTGAGCACTCAAGCTCGGCCAACCCCTGCCATTTTCCCTTCTCCACTTCCCTAGAAACATCCTAGAGGTTCTGGTCTTCCTCAAAGACCAATTTTAGTGCCCTAAGAGGAGGTCTCAAAGAGGCGCTTCAAAGAAGAGGTAATTACCGTTACCAATTCTTTCATCTTTATTTCTTCTTCCACTTCTTCTTCTTAGGTTGTTTCATTATGAAGTAATAACATCAGTATTACTCATATACTGATATGTTATTATAAATATGAAACAACCCTAATTCACCTTCTATCCATCCTACGGAAAAATGAAATCACCGCGCGTGCGTACGTACGGAATACCGTCTCCACGCCGTGGTGTAATCTATTTTCCACCATCACCTTACAAGGATGGGTATAATGGTGTAATGAGTAACTATATATGATTATTATGAAGTAATATTGATACTTAAATAATATATATATACTCCAATACAATTCCACGATCATAGGAACGATATCATCACTCGTGCGTACGTACGGAATACCGTCTCCACGATGTGATGCGACTCGTTCTACATGATCTTCATTTCATAATGATTATATAAATGAATTGAATGAATGAATATGGTATATACTACACTAATACCATTCTGGAAATGAATTATCTATAACCTAAAGATAAGAATAAGAATTTATTCGACAAAATACGCATAAGAACAAAAAGTTATAAAGACCCGAGTAACAAGTAACAATGAAATATTACTAACAAGAAGCTAATAATATGACCATATATGATATCATATCAATATGTATGATTCTGGAATAAGTCAATAACATTATTTAAACCATTATACAGGAGCTTCGGACACGAACAAAGCAAATCAGACCTAAGGTAAGGGAAATATCACAATCTCATTTTTATCCGAGATTGTTTATTCGTAAGTATTTACTGGGGTGTATTTTATCATCCACATCCATGTTTACTCAATATGTAATATTATTTCCATCCACCTAAAATTGTTTAAATCCATTTTTACCCTTCGGTGAGTTGTTAGTAATACGTATGAAAGGAATCTTTTGTCGTTTTTCGTACGAGGTACTTTTTGACTTTTCCGACAAAAGTACGAAGAATGTTTTTTTAACTTATACGGCACGAACGGATTTCTACTGTTTTATAAAGCATTATTTTCATGAAGCTTCCTCTAAAATATTTCATGACTATTTTCAATAAAATCTCTTTCTTTTAAAATTGCATGATGTTTTGTGAAAAGAAATTGATTTTGAAGAAGAAAGGATATTTTCCTCAAGAATTCAATTCAAGTGTTTTATCAAAATTATTTTCCATCTAAGATAATAAAGGGTTCTGTTTCTATCCATATTTTTACATTGATTTGACTATGTTGTGATGGAATTATGTTTATGAATTCCTTTATCTTATATGAATTGATTTATGATGTCATGATGTTTCAAGAATCCCATTTTTGTTACATGTGTTATGCGATGATGTATGTTTTATGATTATGTGGCACACATAAGAAAGGATTCATTATAAGATGGGTGGGACCTATATCTCCCTCCAATTCATTGGGTAATGATTTTATATCTCATGAGATAGACATGGCTGGAACGGAAGGTTATTTCGGTTCAGTGATACAGGACTGAAACGAGAAGTGAACTCGGTTCAGAAAGGGACTTTGTCCACTAAGATAGTCTTGGCAATGAGTCATGACTAACAAGAAATGATTTTCCATGATTATGTGTGCATGCCACAAAGTTTAAAGTTTCATGTTATGATTATGGGGATCTCATTTTCACTTCTATGATTTATTCCATGTTAAGATATTATGATCTCTTTTGCAGGTTATGATTTTCAAAAAGATATGATATGATTTTTATTTCCTTTATTTTCCCTTGCTGAGCATTTGAGCTCACCCTTTTATGTTTTCTTTTCCCCAGGTCAGGAAGATGGATATTAAGTAGAATATGCTAAAAGGGACCCTAGATATGATGAAATAAATGGGAGACACTGTAGAAGATTTATGAACCAGTTGTTTATGTTTCCCAGTTTCCAAAGACACTATACCTATACGGTCCTTTGTGGTTTTGTCATATGTTGTAATAAGTTTGCTTCAAATTCAAAGTATTAACAATGTATGTAAAGTATGGGTCGTTATAGTTGGTATCAAAGGAAAGGTATAGTCAACCTTTGGAAACTAGGATGTGAAAGCCTTAGTAAGAACCCTAAGGATAAGTCTAAGAATATAACACAATCTTAGTGTTTTAGAAATGGCCTTGAATAACCTAGGATAAGACCTTAAGCATGAAAATTTTATTCTTGAATTATGTGGTTTCCTATTATAATTAGTGTTGCTCACACTATTCTTCTTGGTTTTAGTCAATGGCTGGAACCCGAAGGAACCGTGTTAATGCGGAATGCGATGGGCAATGCAATGATTGTCCCCCTGAGCAAACAAACGATATGGGAGCTGGAATGCAAAATCTTGTAGCCATGCTCACACAACTTTCTCAAGCTATGAATCATGCAGGATTTCCAAACGAGCAAAGGAGGGAGCAACATTCTGTTGAATCATTCATGAGGCAGCGTCCACCTTCTTTCAGCGGGTATACTGATCCATTAGTTGCTGAACAATGGATTAGTACTACTGAAAAGATATTTTCAGTTCTTCAATGTTCTGAGCATGATAAAGTCATCCTAGCAGTGTATCGTTTGGAAGGAGATGCTGATCAATGGTGGAATCTTGTTAAGAATACGAGGCAAAGGGATGAAATTGAGTCTATGGAATGGGACGAGTTCAAGAACTTATTTTTCAATAAGTACTTCCCTCGTATTCTCTGAACAAAGATGGAGAAAGAGTTTCTTGAACTGAAGCAAAGGGATGATGAATCTGTTGGTACCTATGAAGCAAATTTTACAAGACTTGCAAGGTACGCTTCTGGTATTATTATCCAACCTGAGAGTAAGATCGATCGATTCTTTAGTGGCTTAAAACCAAGTCTTCGAAGGGCGTTAGCCATAAGGGACTTCAATAGCTACGAGGAAATCGTTTGATGTGCTCTCAAAGTCGAGATGGAGATTGGAGTAACCCATCAGTCACATGGGTTTGATAAGAAGAGGAAGATGGAATTCAAAGAAAAATCTAAAGAGCACACGGAAAAGAAGATGAGCTTTTCCTTATGCTCAAAGTGTGGAAAGAAACATGGAGGGAGTTGTCTTAAAGGGACAAGTAAATGTTTTAAATGTGGAAAAGAAGGTCATCGGGCATTTGAATGCCGTGATAATGGGAAGAAGATGTCTAATGACGCAAACAAAGGAAGGGATACACAGAATGAACCTACTACACTTCAATGTTTCAAGTGCAAGGAGATGGGGCATTATGCCAATCAATGCCCAAATCCAAGGGTTGATGATGATGGTCGACGTCAACAAACTCTTAAGGCTAAAGACAAAGGAAAGTCACATGCAATTTCTATCAGCGATGTGGAGTACGATAACGATGTGGTGAAAGGTACACTTACCATCCACTCTAAAGTAGCAAATGTTTTATTTGATTCTGGATCCACCCACTCTTTTATTTTTGAAGACTTTTCTAAGGGTATCACCGTATTACCTTAACAATTAGATGTTGAGTTAGCTGTGACAACACCTAATGGCACATCAATCGCATCAAAAGTTTATAATTCTTCTCCGATCAAAGTTTGTGGGAAAGTGCTTCCTGCAAATCTTGTGATCCTTCCTTTAGTGGAATTTGATGTGATTCTTGGCATGGATTGGCTTTCTCTACATGGAGCTCATATCAATTGCCAAAGAAGGGAAGTCACATTTCATATTCCAGATCAATCTACGATCGTCTATCAATGCAAGGATGAACATAACCTTCCAGTGGAAATTTATTCCATCTTATGGGTATTGATTCCACTAAATGAAGGTTATTTATCTCAAATGGTTGGTGAGAAACTCATGATTAAGAATATGCCCATTGTATGGGAGTTTGATGATGTCTTTCCGGAGGAATTGCCGGGTCTTCCACCAAATCGTGAAGTTGAGTTTTCAATAGAACTCGTACCGGGTGCTTTGCCTATTTCAAAGACACCTTATAGAATGTCCCCAATTGAGTTGCAGGAATTGAAGAAGCAACTCCAAGAGAATCTTGATAAGGGATTCATACGCCCTAGTGCGTCACCTTAGGGAGCACCTGTTCTATTTGTTAAGAAGAAAGATGGATCAATGAGACTTTGCATTGATTATCGAGAACTTAACAAGATCACTATCAAGAACAAATATCCTCTCCCACGCATTGATGACTTATTTGACCAACTACGCGGAGCTCAATACTTTTCCAAGATTGATCTTCGTTCAGGGTATCATCAATTAAGGGTCAAAAGGGAGGATATACCAAAGACGGCTTTCCGTACAAGGTATGGACACTATGAATTTATAGTGATGCCATTTGGTCTTACTAATGCCCCTGCTATCTTCATGGATCTAATGAATAGAGTCTTTAAGGACTATCTTGATCAATTTGTGGTAGTCTTTATAGGCGATATTCTTGTCTATTCAAAGAGCAAGGAATAGCATGAAGATCACTTGAGAATTATATTGAAGACCCTGAGAAAGGATAAGCTTTATGCCAAATTTACCAAGTGTGAATTTTGGCTTCAAAAAGTTGCATTTTTGGGTCATATAATCTCAAAAGAGGGGATATCTGTGGATCCAGCAAAAACAGAGGTTATCGAAAGATGGTCAAGACCAACAACAGTAACTGAGATCCGAAGTTTTCTTGGTTTGGCTGGATATTATCGACGTTTTGTAAAAGATTTTTCACGATTATCTAATCCACTCACCAAGTTGACTCGGAAATGAGTTAAGTTTGTCTGGACAGAGGAATGTGAAGAGAATTTCAAGGAGTTGAAAAGAAGGTTATCCAGTGCACCTGTGCTCACACTGCCTTGTAGTGGAGAAAGGTTTGTGATCTACAGTGATGCATCCAAGAAGGGATTGGGGTGTGCTCTTATGCAAAATGATATGGTGATAGCTTATGCCTCACGACAGTTGAAAATCCATGAGCAAAATTACCCAACACATGATTTGGAGTTGGCTGCGGTAATCTTTGCATTAAAGATTTGGAGGCATTACCTTTATGGTGAAAGGTGTGATATTTATACTGATCATAAAAGTCTAAAGTATATTTTCACACAAAAGGAGCTGAATATGCGCCAAAGAAGATGGTTGGAGCTGATTAAGGATTATGACTGCTCAATCCATTACCACCCTGGGAAAGCAAACAAGGTGGCAGATGCATTAAGTCGACAAGACCATGCTAGTTTATCCATGATGAGGATCACAAAAGATCCAATATTTATGGATTTACAAAGGATGGATCTTGGAATTATAATGGAAGGGGAAAAATCTTATCTTTCTCAAATGAATGTTCAACCATCTATACATGTGAAGATTAAAGAGGCACATAAAGAAGATGTCGAGTTACAAAAGAAGGTGAGAAATGTTCCTGAATTCAACCTTGATTGTGATGGGATAATAAAGTTCAGGAATCGGGTTTGTGTTCCTCCCATCCCCGAATTAAAGAAGGAGCTGCTGGATGAGGCTCATAGTTCTTCATTCTCTATTCATCCTGGAAGCACGAAGATGTATAGGGACCTGAAAGAGTACTTCTGGTGGGATGGCATGAAAAGAGATGTTGCTGAATATGTCTCTCGATGCTTGGTTTGTCAACAAGTTAAAGCTGAGAGACAGAAGTCTAAGGGGATGTTACAACCATTACCCATACCCGAATGGAAATGGGAAAACATCACTATGGACTTTGTCACAGGACTTCCTAAAACATCCAAAGGCAATAATGCTATCTGGGTCATAGTTGATCGTCTTACAAAGTCTGCACACTTCATTGCTATTAGAGAGGATTTCTCTCTAGATCAGCTTGCCAGGATATATGTAAAGGAAGTGGTAAGATTGCATGGAGTACCACTTTCTATTATATCTGATCGGGATCCGAGATTTACCTCGAAGTTCTGGCGAAGTCTTCAGCATACTCTGGATACAGAGTTGAGTTTCATCACTGCTTATCATCCCCAGACAGACGGTCAGTCTGAGAGAACAATTCAAACCCTAGAAGATATGTTGAGAGCTTGCTCTATGGATTTCAAAGGAGGTTGGGATCAACACCTACCTTTGGTAGAATTTTCTTATAATAATAGCTTTCACTCCAGTATTCAGATGGCTCCTTATGAAGCTCTCTATGGAAAGAAATGCAGGACTCCAACTTGCTGGGATGAAGTTGGGGAAAGAAAGCTATTAGGACCTGATCTCGTTGATGAAATGGCAGAAAAGGTCAGATCTATTCAACAACACATAAGAGCAGCTCAGAGTCGACAGAAAAGTTATGCCGACAACTGAAGAAAAGACCTAGAGTTTGAAGTGGGTGATAAAGTGTTCTTACGAATATCTCCCTGGAAGAGGGTTATGAGGTTTGGAAAGAAGGGGAAGTTGAGCCCTAGATATATCGGTCCTTTCAAAATACTGGATCGTGTTGGGAAGGTAGCTTACCGATTGGCGCTTTCACCGAATCTCTCTCAAGTTCACGATGTGTTCCATGTATCTCTCCTGAGAAAGTACATACCAGATCCTTCACATGTACTCAGCTCAGAAGTTGTACCGCTGGAGCAAGATCTTTCTTATGAAGAACAGCCGATAGAGATTCTGGATCGTAGCGAAAAAGTCCTACGAAACAAGACCACTCGCTTGGTGAAAGTTTTATGGAGAAACCACCAACTTGAAGAAGCTACATGGGAGCTTGAGGATATGATGAGGGAAAAGTATCCTCATCTGTTTGTTGCAAAGTGATGAATTTCGAGGGCGAAATTCTTTTTAAGGGGGGTAGAATGTAACACCCGATACTTTTATGTTATATAAATCATCAAAGGAATCTTTTTCTACACAACACTTGCTTGGCTTGCTTTACACGCAATCGCGACCTTCCTCGATAGCTTGCGTCGTACGCAATACCGAGTTTCACTAAACAACAATATGCTATTAAAACTAGCCGTTATGAATAGTAATAACCACTTTTTGAAATTTTATAAATTTTATTTTTCAAAATGGACTTCATTTTTGGACTCATAATATCGAAATTAGCCTAGGGTGAAATTTTGGTATTTTTCTGAAAACTTTCAATTTTTGATGAATAGTGAAACCACTAAGTGGTAGGTTAAAAACTGAATTTTGCATAAAACTTAATTTTACCGCTTCTGTGAATGGAATTTCAAAAATCCGAGAGACACGGTTAATATCAAGGACTAAAATGTGGTTCAATGAGATGAAAATAATTTTTTGGTGAATAGTAACTTTTTACTATTTTTACCGCGGTTAATAGTAAATAGGGTAACTAAGGGTAAATATGATATCAATATTACCCTAACACATGTCCTAATTCTATTGGACAAGTTTAATTCGACCAAAAACAAACTTAGGAATAAAATATGACCATTTAGGCCCACTTGGATTAGATTAGGACATTTATTATTAATTTATTTAAAGAAGGGTTAAAATAGTTAAAATCAAAGTTTAATAAGTAAATCATTTTTAATATGGGGTTATACATAATATAAATTCGATTTTAAATATTCATTAGAAAGCTAAAAAGCTTTCCTACATGATGGTATTTTATTTGTAATTTTTAGACATCAAATAATTTAATTTATTTATGACACAAAGATGATGCAGTAATTATCTTATTAATGAAATATTGACAAAATTGATAATATAAATACCAAAATAAATGAAATTTAAGACTTTTTATGAATTCCACTAATTTTCTAGGTTACTATGATATATTAATGTTGATTTAATCAACTTGGTTCGAACATATAATTCTGTTATGACTTTCACAAAAATCATATATCAAATAGTGTCAAAATTGACACAAAATAGTTTTTAAATCAAATATTATATTATTAATTGTTATTTTATTCCTAAAAATCTAAGGTTCGGCCAAATGACTTCGATAAGGATATATATATTAATAATAAACAATTTGGGGTTCGTTTGGCATGTTATAGTAAGTTTATTAACCATATAGTGAAAGAAAACAAAAAGACATGGTAAAAGTTAAATTATTTAACTTAGAGTTAAATCTAATTGATAAGGTTAAAATAATACCCTAAACTTGTCTAAATCCTATTGGTTGATATGATTTCGGCCCATCCCCACCTTATCTTCGAAATAAGACCCTTTGGAGCCATTATAAACCGATTTTGACTTTAATATAAAATAATATTTTGAGATATTCCTAAGGCGCCCCTCTCCTCCCTTATAAAAGGACACCTCCTCCCCCTCCTCCTCACACCAATTTGAGCACTCAAGCTCGGCCAACCCCTGCCATTTTTCCTTCTCCACTTCCCTAGAAACATCCTAGAGGTTCTGGTCTTCCTCAAAGACCAATTTTAGTGCCCTAAGAGGAGGTCTCAAAGAGGCGCTTCAAAGAAGAGGTAATTACCGTTACCAATTCTTTCATCTTTATTTCTTCTTCCACTTCTTCTTCTTAGGTTGTTTCATTATGAAGTAATAACATCAGTATTACTCATATACTGATATGTTATTATAAATATGAAACAACCCTAATTCACCTTCTATCCATCCTACGGAAAAATGAAATCACCGCGCGTGCGTACGTATGGAATACCGTCTCCACGCCGTGGTGTAATCTATTTTCCACCATCACCTTACAAGGATGGGTATAATGGTGTAATGAGTAACTATATATGATTATTATGAAGTAATATTGATACTGAAATAATATATATATACTCCAATACAATTCCACGATCATAGGAACGATATCATCACTCGTGCGTACGTACGGAATACCGTCTCCACGATGTGATGCGACTCGTTCTACATGATCTTCATTTCATAATGATTATATAAATGAATTGAATGAATGAATATGGTATATACTACACTAATACCATTCTGGAAATGAATTATCTATAACCTAAAGATAAGAATAAGAATTTATTCGACAAAACACGCATAAGAACAAAAAGTTATAAAAACCCGAGTAACAAGTAACAATGAAATATTACTAACAAGAAGCTAATAATATGACCATATATGATATCATATCAATATGTATGATTCTGGAATAAGTCAATAACATTATTTAAACCATTATACAGGAGCTTCGGACACGAACAAAGCAAATCATACCTAAGGTAAGGGAAATATCACAATCTCATTTTTATCCGAGATTGTTTATTCGTAAGTATTTACTGGGGTGTATTTTATCATCCAAATCCATGTTTACTCAATATGTAATATTATTTCCATCCACCTAAAATTGTTTAAATCCATTTTTACCCTTCGGTGAGTTTTTAGTAATACGTATGAAAGGAATCTTTTGTCGTTTTTCGTACGAGGTACTTTTTGACTTTTCCGACAAAAGTACGAAGAATGTTTTTTTAACTTATACGGCACGAACGGATTTCTACTGTTTTATAAAGCCTTATTTTCATGAAGCTTCCTCTAAAAGATTTCATGACTATTTTTAATAAAATCTCTTTCTTTTAAAATTGCATGATGTTTTGTGAAAAGAAATTGATTTTGAAGAAGAAAGGATATTTTCCTCAAGAATTCAATTCAAGTGTTTTATCAAAATTATTTTCCATCTAAGATAATAAAGGGTTCTGTTTCTATCCATATTTTTACATTGATTTTACTATGTTGTGATGGAATTATGTTTATGAATTCCTTTATCTTATATGAATTGATTTATGATGTCATGATGTTTCAAGAATCCCATTTTTGTTACATGTGTTATGCGATGATGTATGTTTTATGATTATGTGGCACACATAAGAAAGGATTCATTATAAGATGGGTGGGACCTATATCTCCCTCCAATGCATTGGGTAATGATTTTATATCTCATGAGATAGACATGGCTGGAACGGAAGGTTATTTCGGTTCAGTGATACAGGACTGAAACGAGAAGTGAACTCGGTTCAGAAAGGGACTTTGTCCACTAAGATAGTCTTGGCAATGAGTCATGACTAACAAGAAATGATTTTCCATGATTATGTGTGCATGCCACAAAGTTTAAAGTTTCATGTTATGATTATGGGGATCTCATTTTCACTTCTATGATTTATTCCATGTTAAGATATTATGATCTCTTTTGCAGGTTATGATTTTCAAAAAGATATGATATGATTTTTATTTCCTTTATTTGCCCTTGCTGAGCATTTGAGCTCACCCTTTTATGTTTTCTTTTCCCCAGGTCAGGAAGATGGATATTAAGTAGAATATGCTAAAAGGGACCCTAGATATGATGAAATAAATGGGAGACACTGTAGAAGATTTATGAACCAGTTGTTTATGTTTCCCAGTTTCCAAAGACACTATACCTATACGGTCCTTTGTGGTTTTGTCATATGTTGTAATAAGTGTGCTTCAATTTCGAAGTATTAACAATGTATGTAAAGTATGGGTCGTTATAGACATACCCTCTCATTCTTGAAATCCGTGTAGCTTCTACTGTGGTGAAAGCTCCTTGCTCATCCTCCTATATATCTTGTTCCTTTTAGGTTGTCTGGTTTGCATCTGCACTTAAAGGTGGCCCGATGGCCTTGATGTGGACCGAAGGCCTTACTATCCTGAAGGCTTGGGTGGCCCGAAGACCTTAAAGGACTCGGGGACCAAATCGGTGGCCCGAAGGCCCAAACGGGGGAAAATTCTCGGCTGCTACAGTGCCAAACAGTGCCTGGTACAGTCCCCACTATAGTTCCCACTACAGGGCCTGCTACAGTTCCTGCTACAGTGCCTGCTAAAATACCCTTTAGAAATTTTTCCTCCAACTGGATTTGATCTCGGGTTACCTAGATTCACTTAAGATTCCTCACCAACCGGGTTGAGGCTCATGTTCCACTGTTGGTAGTTGAGTTTGATGATTTTGATCATCACGGTATGATGTACTTAGCGCCCCACTTGTGATAAGTACACTTATGGTTTTACCTATAGTGCTCTAATGTGACATGATGCATATGTGATGTGGTTATAACTGTCAGTATAAAATAGACCTGTGTACTTTTTATTTCATGAAATCTTGTTTGAAAAATGGTTTTCCTTGAAATTCTTTCTTTGAGAAATGGTTTTCCTTAAGATTATTTCATAAAAATGTTTCAAGTATTTTTAGGAAAACGTAAATGTTAATTTTACTTCTAATGTTAAATCATGGAATATTTTATTTTAGTTGTCATCCTACTGGGCATTGGATCGCACCTTGCATAAACCTTTGGGTGTATGTAGACTTAGTTATGTATGACCCAGGTAAAGGCAAGTTATGTCTTGGTGATGGTGGATCTTGTTGATAGAGTGCCACTTCTTTGAGGTGTTGGTGATGGTGGATTTAGGGTGATGAATCTATTGTTTCATAGAGGTCTTTTTTGGGATAGTTTTTTTCCCATTCTATTGTAGTACCTTTGGTTTTGGTTAAGGTTATAAAACTTGATTCCAAAAATTGGTATGCCTTGTTTGGCCTTGGTTATTTATTATTGGGATGTTTATTTCTGTTGTTTGTTTATGCTTATGTGTAATGGCCGAAGACTTTTATCAATGAAATTCCCTTATAATAATTATTTCATGTAGTATAATCACATAAAATCACATTAATAACACAATACAAACATTTTAAATGATGAATGAATGAAATAAAATGTATTTTTAGAAGATAAGGATCTAATATTGATGAATTATTAACTTGACCTTAGAAATAACAATATGACCTTTATAAATGATAAACCATCCAAATAAATAGTAGCTTAACCCATGAATGTATAAATAAAATTTATGAATCTTATAAGTGAAAATATTATATAATTATATCATAGTATTTGTAAGAAAATATTTTAAGAATTATTAATTAAGTGTTGGTATATTTATAGGTCATAAATATTTATTTAAAATTTATGATTAATTTAATAATTTAAAAGAAAAATTATTTTCACAAAATTTATTCATAAATTAATATTTTTATGTCTTATGATTTTAATAAAATCTTATAATACCTTAAGTAAATTTTCATTGTGTTATAAAATCAGTTATAATTTTAAAATCCGTATTTTCCAAGTAAATAATGATTTTAATTAAAAATTAAATTACTTTTATTTATAAAATTATTTTTATAAAATGGAGTTCATTTTTTTATTCTACATGTCAAAAAATGTTCAGGGTTATTTTTTTGGATTTTTCTGAAATACTTAATTTTTGTGAATAGTGAAATACAGTAATTTACAATATATATACATTATAAGTTAAATACACTCTTCAGTGATTCATCACTAATATAAGAACCATTTGTTATAACTCACATGATCTAATTACAGTATTTAGTCTTAATAATCAACACCATTTATTATCTTGAGAAAAATGATAAACTAATGAATTAAATAAGGAGAAAACATCACTCTCCTTCCCTATAAATATCACTCCTCAAACCCTCTTCTCCTCACACCTCTAAAGCTTTGAAACATGACTAAATTATACCCAATACTCTTCCCTATCCACTTCCCAATGTCCAAAATCTCTTGTTCTTATCAAAATACCAAGCCTAGGTGCCTTAAGGAGGATCTCAATATGAGAATTCAAGAGGTAAATACTCTCTCTCTTTTTCTTTTATTCTCTTTTCAATTTCATTTCTATTCTTCTATCCTACTCACCTTATCTTATCAAAATTGCATTATAATTCAAGTATGTTTAATATACTATTATTATATCATGTTAATGTAATATCTATCAATAAACTCCACCCTCTCTCTCTCTCTCTCTTTTATTATAAAAATGAAGTCTTTTCCCATGATGTGTCAATTTACCGACATCGTGGGTGATGCATTTCATTTTCCATAAATGCCTTCAAGGCTGCTAATAAAACCATTAAATGTTTTAAAAAAATAGTTTACTATGTATCATACAACCCTCTTTATGTTTTGTAACTAACATTTATACCTAATACTAAATGATAAAACAGAATGAGTTCATTGTGATCGAAAAACCACCAAAATTAACCTAAAACAATCATCATTAACTTTTATCTAATGATTCATCCTCATTAAATATAATAAAATTATTTATAAAATCCTTTAGGATTCTAGAATATCATTAATAACATATAATAATAATTCTTTATATTTATTTTCATTTCACACGAGCTTCCATTCATTAATACAAGTGAACCGATCGTGAAAAGTAAGAAAACGAATGCTCCTGAACAATGAAATTAATATCTATAACTCATCAAAAGAACCATAAATTAACTTAATAAAACCATAATGAATCTTATTCATGTATAAAAGTCTTTCTAATTGTTAATTAATGAATCTAATGTGATTATATAGAAAATTAAAGTGAAGAAATTGTTCGAACGTGAGGTAAGGGGGATTCCCAAATCCAACTCTATTTCTTTGGGTTTTTCCTCTTTCACCCCATTTTCAATATAGATATTCCTTAAATATAATTTCATCATCATTAAATTACCATTTTTGGGATATACATTTTTTATACTTGAGTTTATGACAAACAAAATTTTTTTCAAAAGGACTCTCCTTTCAAAAAATACACCTTTTACTTATCAAGATTGTTTCTTCTTCACTAAAGGTTGATGATTCAAGTACGGTATGCCCTCTTTCATTTGGGAACCTAAATTTTATGAATGTATGATTTTGAAATGAAACTAATTCCTTTAAATGGGTTGTTTTATGTTCAATATTAATATATGTTATATGTAGCATGCATGATAATGTAAATATTAGGATGTGACAGGTGCACCTGGAATTATATAGCGCAATAAAAATGTTATGATGGGATGGGTGCACCCAGAATTATCTCTCTCTACAATACATTTGGTAATGTGATGTATCTCATGATAAAAGTGTAATATGTGGGAACATGATGCTAGCATTTTTCATAACTATGTTTGGTAGTTTACCACTAAGACTTGATGTTTCACTTTTATGAATTTCCCCATTCCATGCATTTATCTAATGATTACTCTCATGATTATGATGATGATGTTATGACAATGCTCACCCCATGTTATATTGTTTCATGTTATTATCTATCATCTTATTGGGATTTTATCTCACCCTGTTTGATGTATATCCTCAGTTTATTACATGTACTAAGAAGAATTCAAGGGCCAATATGAAGCTAGAGAAGAAAGAATAAAATAAATGTTTAGGTTTTATTGTGTAAATGTTATGTATAGTACTAATTTTCCCAAGACATTAAACCTTTGGATCCTCGTTGTGTAATGATTTTATGTTTTTTTGTCTTTAAAATTATGTAATAAGATATGAATGAAAAATAAGGTTCTCTATATTTGGTATCATACGATGGTTTAGTTAATTTGGGTGTTAGGATTAGAGAACCTTAGTGAAAACCCTTAATATAAGACTAAGTATAAGTAAGTTCCCAAAAATATTTGTTTTATAAATTCCTATCATAGGTATGCCATAATATATGCCTTTATAATAAAATTCATAAAGGAATATATTATTTATTCATGACTTGGTGACTTATTTTTTGTTCTAAGATTTTCTATTTCAAAAAATAGTGGGAACTAGGAGAAACCAAGGCAACAACCCATATGAGGGGCAACGGAGTGATTTCCTGAATTACATCCCCAATGCTTTGGGAGTTGGAGTTCAAAATTTCATGGTGATGATTACCCAACTATCTCATGTTATGAACAATAACCCTAATAACATGGAACGTCCATATTCACCTAAGAGGGAGAAATTGGCTATCAAGTATTTTATATAGCAATGACCACCGATGTTTAGTGGATCTTCTGATCCACTGGTTGTGGAATAGTGGGTCAACTCGATGGAGAAGATCTTTTATGTTCTTCACTGTTATGATATGGATAAGGTGAATCTTGCTATTTATTGTCTAGATGGAGAGGCTGATCAATGGTGGGAATTCATTAAGAACACAAAGTTGAAGGATGGAATTGAAGAGATGGAGTGGGAAGACTTTAAGATAATGTTTCTTAATAAGTATTTCCCTTTAAATATTTATAAAAATGTAGAGAGAGAATTCATAGAGATAAAACAAAAGGAAGTTGAATCTTTCAAGGCATACAAATAAAGTTTCACAATTCTTTCACAATATGCTTCGGGTTTTTTATCAACAATGTTAGAAAAAATGATAAATTATTTAGTGGTTTAAAACCTCAACTTTGAAAGTCTCTAGAAATTTGAGACTTTGAGATTTAGGAAGAAGTTTTTCGATGTTCTCTCAAAGTGTAGATGGATTTTTTAGAATGTTTCAATGGCTATTGTGATAAGAAACAAAAGGAGGAGTTTCAAGATAGAGGATCTAATGAGAAATGTGGAAAGAAAACTCCATCACTTACATGTCAAAAATGTGGGAAAAGGCCTCATGGGAACTTCCTCAAAGGGATGGATAAATGCTTCAAGTGTGGGATAGAAGGTCATTAAGATCATGAATGTCGAAAAGACATGGGGAATAAGAATAATGTGGTAGAGGAAAGGAGAGCACGATGCATGGTACACTGCTAGAACTATAGGGATAAAGGAAACTATAGAATCTTGTGCACTAAACCTCTTGTTCTCTAGGGTAATCAGAGTCATCAACCACCAAATCCAAAGGAGTAAGGGAAGGCTTATTCGATCACTACTACGAAATTGGTTCAAGAAAATGAATTTGTACAAGATAAAATTTCTATTCACTCAATAATGGAAAAATTATTATTTGATTTTGGTTCAACACATTCCTTTATATATTTCAAGTTTACTAGAACAATTGAATCGAAGCCCCAAAACCTTACAGTAGAGATATATATAAAAAAACCTAATGGTGTAATCATTGGAACCCAAGTGTTGGACACTTCTCCTATTGGTGTATGTGGGAAGATTCTTCCAGAAAATCTCATAATACTTTCCTTGGTAGAATTCGACTCTATACTAGGGATAGATTGGTTCTCATTATATATAACACTCATCAAATTTCAATAAAATGAAATATCTTTTCATATTCCAAACCATCCCATGCTCCTCGACAGATACAAGGAATATTATGAATCTCATTTTGGAAATCATTTAATGGTTTCAGTGTTGATTCCCTATAAATAATCATACCTCACCCAAATGGTTTTGTCAAAGAATGTTATCAACCTAGGGGAATTCCCATCATGATAGAATACAATGATGTATTTACTAAAGAGTTACCCATACTTCCCTTAGATCATGAGGTAGAGTTATTAATATAACTCATTCCCAGAGCTACCCATATCTCAAATTTTTCCTATAGGATGGATCCCATAGAATTGGAGGATTTAAAGAAGTAGTTGTAAGAGAATTTGGAAAAAGGGTTCATACACCCTAGTGCATACCCTTAGGGTGTGCCAGTGCTCTTTTTCAAGAAGAAGGATGGTTCAATGCAGTTGTGTATCGATTATCAAAAACTCAAAAAGATCACTATAAATAACAAGTATCCTCTTCCAAGGACTGATGACTTATTCGATCAATTACAAGGAGATCAATACATCTCAAATATGTATCTCCATTCTCAATAACATTATCTAAGGGTGAATAAATAAGATATTAAAAAGACTACCTCTTTTACAAGGTATGGGAACTATGAGTTTCTGTTTAGTCCCTTCGTACTTACTAATTCCCCTAAAATATTTATTTATTTGATGAATAGAGTCTTTAGACATTACCTCGACAAAGTCTTGGTAGTTTTTATCGATGATATTTTCATATACTCCAATAGAAAGAGGAACATGAAGAATATATAAGGCTTGTGTTGGAAACATTAAGGATGGAGAAGTTGTACGCCAAGTTCAGAAAGTGTGACTTTTGGATGCATCAAGTCACATTATTGGTACATTTGATCACAAGTGAGGGAATTTCCATGGACCCTTAAAAAACAAAGGGGATTGAGGAATGGACAATACCCTCTAGTGTCATATAAATTTGCAGTTTTCTTAGCTTAGCATGGTACTATCAACATTATGTGATAAATTTATCATGATTTTCTATCCTTCTAACTAAGTTAATAAGGAAAGGGATAAAGTGTGTATGGATATAAGAGTTTAAGGAATGCTTCAAGGAGATAAAGAGAAGTTTGATCACTTCACCTGTACTCACATTTCCAAAAAGTGGAGAAAGTTTTGTGATATATAGTGATGCTTCAATGAAATTATTATGTTGTGTATTTATAAAAATGTTAATGTGATAGCAAACTCATCACAACAGCTGAAAATCCATGAGCAGTACTACCCAACGCATGATCTGGAGCTAGTAGATGTGATTTTTTCCATGAAAATATGACGACTCTACCTATATGGTGAGAAGTGTGACATATGTATCGATCACAAGGTCCTAAAGTATATATTCACACAAAGGAGATCCACATGAATCAAAATATGTGGTTAGAGCTAATCAAAGACTATGATTGCTCTATTCACTATCATCCGGGTAAGGTGAACAAGTTAGCTGATGCTCTTAGTATTAAAGAACCTTCTACACTATACATGTTATAGATTTAGAAAGTCCTTATCTTCATGAATATGAAAATAATGGATTTGGAAATCATAATGGTAGGAAATACATACTACTTTTCCTAAATTATTACCCAACCATTTATTCATGAGAAAATTAAGTAAGCACAAAGGGATGATCTGGACTTACAAAATAAGGTGAATGTAGTAAATGAAGGGAAACTGCAAAAGTTCCATATCAATGATGATAGTGTGATTTGGTTTGGAATGAGGCTGTATGTGCCTTCATCACCTGGGATAAAGAAGGATCTATTGGACAATGCACATAGCTCAACATTCTTTATCCATCCTATAAGTACCAAGATGTATCATGATCTCTGAGAACACTTCTATTGGAACAACATGAAGAAGGATATTTTTTAGTATATCTTAGGGTGGTTGATATTTCAGAAAGATAAATCCAAGAAATATAAGTCCAAATGGATGATGCAATCATTGAATATACCCATGTGTAAATGGGAGAATGTCACTATGGGATTTGTCATGGATCTCCCAAAAATATCTAAAGTAAATAATGTGATATGGGTTGTGGTGGATCAACTCACCAAGGAATCTAACTTTATTGCTATCTAGGAAGATATCTCACTTGAAAAACTTTCTAAGATATATGTGAAGGAAGTGGTGAGACTACATAGATTTTCACTTTTGATTGTCTCTGATCATGATCCTAGGTTTTCATCTAAATTTTGGAGGATTCTTCAACGTGCTTTGAGTATTTAGTTAAATTTCATCATGGATTACCACCCCTAAACTGATGACCAATCTGAAATGACTATTCATATGCTCGAAGATATGCTAAGAGCATGATATTTAGAATTCAAGGATGTATGGGATAAACATATCCCATTGGTTGAGTTCTTATACAAAAACAACTTCAACTCGAGTATTCAGATGGATACATATGAAGATCTATATGGAAAGTGATGTAGAACTCCAATATATTGGGATGAAGTTGGTGAAAGAAAGTTACATGGACCTGATCTTGTGAAAGAGAAGACAGAGAAGGTTCAATCCATCCAGAAACACATCTAAGCTACTGAGAGTCAGAAAAATAGAAATTATTAAAACTGCCAAAGCGACTTGGAGTTCGACATTGGAGATAAATTCTTCCTTATAATATCACCATGGAAGAGAGTCATGTGGTTTGGAAAGAAAGGGAAGCTACACTCAAGGTACATTGGACCCTTTGAGATTATGGATCGCATAGGGGCTGTGGCCTATTGGCTTTCACATACACCAAATATGGATCGAGTTCATGATGTATTCCACATATTTCTCATTAGGAATTACATGTTGGATCACTCACATGTACTGAACTCAGAGGTGGTACAACTGGAGGGTGATCTCTCATATGAGGAGAAGCCAGTAAAGATTCTAGATAAGAGAGATAAGGTTCTACACAATAAGACAACCCACATTTTAAAAGTGTTAGGAAGGAACCATAAGTGTTAAGAAGCAACTTGGGAACCAGAGGAGGTAATGAAGGAGAATTACCCTCACCTGTTTATGTAAAATGAAATTTCAATGGTGAAATTTCAAAGGGGGGTGGGATGTAACAATACAAAACTTTTATCAACGAAATTTATTTATTATAATTATTTCATTTAGTATAATCACATAAAATCAAATTAATAACATAATAAAAACTTTATTAATGATGAATGAATGAAATAAATGGTATCTATAGAAGTTAAGGATCCAATACCGATGAAATAGTAACTTGACCTTAAGAATAGTAATATGACCCTTATGAATAGTAAACCAACCAAATAAATAGTTGCCTCACCCATGAAATTATAAATAAAATTTGGGAATCTTATAAGTGAAAATATGAAATAATTATAACATAGTATAAGTAAGTAAATATTTATAAAATTATTAATTAAGTGTTGGTATTTTTATAATTCATAAATATTTAATTACAATTTTGTGATTAATTTAATAGTTTAAAATAAAATTTATTTTCATAAAATGTATTCATAAATTAATATTTTTATGTCTTATGATTTTAAAATAATTTTATGAGGCCTTAAGTAATTTTTCAAAGTGTTATAAAATCAGTTATAATTTTAAAATATGTATTTTCTAAGAAAATAATGATTTTAATTAAAAAGTAAATTACTCATATTTAGAAAATTAGTTTCATAAAATGGAGTTCATTTTTGGATTTTACGTGTTGACAAATGGGTAGGCTTATTTTTTTGGGATTTTTCTGGAATACTTGGTTTTTTGTGAATAGTGAAATACAGTAATTTACAGTATATATATATATATATTATAAGTTAAATACACTATTCATTGAGTCATCACTAATGTAATAACCATGGGTTCAAACTCAAATTAACTATACTTTATTTAGTATCAATAATCAATAGTAATTCTTGTCTTGAAAAAAATAAACTAATGAATTAAATAGTGAGAAAACACCCCTATCCTCCACAATAAATACCACTCCTCATAGCATCTTCTCCTCACACCACTCAAGATTTTATACTTGCCTAAATTATGCCTAATATTATTCCCTAGACCCTTATCCACATTCAATATCCCTTGGTCTTATAAAAATACCATGCCTAGGTTCCTTAAGGATGATCTCAAGAGGGGAATTCAAGAGGTAAATTTTCTCCCTTTCTCTCTTTTATTTTCATTCCAATTTCATTTATTTTATTCTATACTTATCACCTTATATTATCTAAATGGAATGATAAATATAATATTTTTTATATACTAGTATTATATCATGTTAATTTATGATCCAACAATAAACTCAACCCTCTCTCTCTTTTATTATAAAAATGAAAATGTCGTCCGTGATCTGTCAATTTATCAACATCATGGGTGATGCACTTTCATTTTCCATAAATGCCTTTTTGGATGATAATAAAAACATTAAATGGTTTCAAGTATATTTTAATATTTATGATACAACCCTATTAATGTTTTTTAACTAACATTTATACATAATACTAAATTATAAAACAAAATGAGTTCTTTGTGATAAAAAAACCGCCAAAATTAACCTAAAACTATTATCATTAAATTTTATCTAATGATTCATCATCATTAAATATAAAAAAATTATTTATAATAAAATTTAATCTTTTTTAAGATCATTAATAATATATAATAACAATTCTGGATATTTATCCTCATTTTACATGGACTTGCATTCATGAATACAAGTGAACTGGCCGTGAAAACTAAGAAAATGAATGCTCCCAAATGATGAAATTAAACTCTATAATTCATCAAAAGTACCATAAATGAACTTAATAAAACCATAATGAATAATATTAATTAATAAAAGGTTATTTAATTGTTAATTAATGAATATAATTTTATTATACATGACATTAATGTGAAGAAATCATTCAGACAAGAGGTAAGGGGAATTCTCAAACCCAACTCTCTTTCATTGAGTTATCCCTCTTTAACCCTGTTTTCAGTATGTATATTCTTTAAATATAATTTCTTCATAATTATGTTACCTTTTCTAGGATATACATGTTTTCTACTTGATTTTATGACAAACACAATGTTTTCCCAAAGGACTCTTCTTTCAAAAAACACACCTTTTTCTTATCAATATTGTTTCTTCTCCACTTAAGGTTGATGATTCAAGTATGTTATTCCCTCTTTAATTTGGGAACCTAAAGTTTATGAATTCATTATTATTAAATGAACCTCATTCCTTTCCATGGGTTGTTTTATGTTCAATATTGATATACGTTCTATGTGGCACGCATGATAATGTTAATGTTATGATGTGACAGGTGCGCCCAGAATTATATAGCGCAATGAAAATCTTATGATGTGTCTGGTGTGCCCAGCATTATATAGAACTCCAATTCATTGGGTAATGTGAATTATCTCATGAGAAATGTTTAATCTGCATGAACACGATGTTATCATTTTTCACAACTATGTGTGGTAGTTTACCACTAAGACATGATGTTTTATTTTTATGCATGGCCACATTTCATTCCATTATATAATGCTTCATATCTTGATTATGATGATGATGTTATGATTATACTATCCCCATGTTATATTTTTTCATGTTCTTATCAATCCTCTTATAGGGATTTTAGCTCACCCTTTTTTTATGTACATCCTTAGGTGATTACATGTACTAAGGAAAATTCAAGGTCCAATAAGAAGCTAGAGAAGAAGGAATTAAATAAATGTTTATGTGTTATTTTGTAAATGTTATGTATGGTCCTAAATTTACCAAGACACTAAACCTTTGGATCCTCATTGTATAATTATTTTATATTTTTTTTCTTTAAAAAGATGTAATAATTTGTGAATGAAAATTCAGGGTCTCTATATTATGTAAATGGGTAAAATCATTACCAAAGCATATTGCTGATACCCAAGAACTAGTTTCTAGCCTCTGGGGGTTGGCAATGCCCTTCGGTCCATTCCATGAATTGGTTCGGGTGTTGGGTATGATGTAATCTCAGCTTGGTTTGTGACAAAATGGTATCAAAGGAGGTTACTCTCTTTTTGGGTCATGATATTTAGGTAAGAGTATAGATAGATTAGAGATAGGATTGTCAAGGTTTGAGGTTCTAGTTGTGAGTGGGGTTCCAGCCCAGCACACATTGTGACAGGACTCGATTCACCCTCGGATGTTGGGATTTGATTTTACTTCTCTTCCACATGAGATGTAAAAGATGCATACTGTATATGGACAATGTGTGTGAGGGTGGAGTGGTTTGGTTGACTTGTTATTGTGATGGATTTGGTTTTTTTATTTGTGGAATTTTTTTATATTTGTTTTTATTGTTGAAAATTTTCAAAATAGTTATATTGATGATTTCAATTGTGGTTATTTCTTGTTGTAGTAAGATGCCTCCTTGGATAATTATTGTGAGGCAACATGAAGAGGCCCAAGAGAGTTATCCCTAACCAATTTATTAGAGGTTAGTGGAAGTTGGGGTTTGGGTTGTCTATGCCTTGGGAAAAGAAGTGGGATCTGGTGATACTTAGGTTAGAGAAGATGAACCATGTTCCAAAAAGGACAAGTCTCATGAGTTTCATAAGAACAAGACTCATTCTTGATGAGGTAGCATGGAACATCAGGAAGTAGAGGAGTGTCTTGAGAGGATAGAGAGGATGGTTGAGTTTCTTGATACTTCTAAGGTGGTCAGAGTGAAATGTACATCATTTATGTAGGAAGGTCCCAATAGGAAGTAGTGGGACTCAGTGGAGGAATCTGGAAAGCCTGAGGAGATGAGATGGAATGATTTCAAAGTTGTCTTCAATGAATAGTACTATCCTACGATTTTAGCCTTTTCTATATACCAGGATTTTTTGGATCTTGTCCAGGGAGACTGGTCCATGATGGAATACAATAACCACTTTATAGAGCTAGTTCGGTATGCACCCTATGTCAATTATAATGAGAAGATGAAGGCTCAGAAGTTTTATATGGGGTTGCAGCTATAAATTTTATCCCATGTTTTCTTGTTCAAGATGGAAACTTATGATGAGGTGGTTGATCATTCCAAGATGGTATAAATTGATCCTAAAATCATGAATCGTTCCTATGAAGATGTATCGGTAGTGGGAAGTAGTTGTTCATCTGAGAAGAAGAGGAAGTTGTATGAGAAGGGGAGGAAGAGAGGTGGTAGTTCAGGCTATCCTTCCCGAATTTCTTCATCTGTGGCTTCTGATGTTGGGTCGGTCATGTTCCATCAGTGTGGGAAAGAAAGTAACACATGACTTTCATGTTCATATCCAACAAAAACTTGTCACTAGTGTGGATTTATGGGGAATTTTCAGTGGTTTTGTAGAATGGTGTTCCTATCTCAGAGTGGTGCAGGTTATGTGTCTTCAAAATAGATGATAGTCTGGTCAGAATCATCTCAGACAATGGGTTCTTAGTTTAGAGTCTATGGAGGTAGAGTTGGATCATTATATGGGCGGATTCAGTTCAGGGAAGAGCCACAAGCTATTGGCCTTTCACAAGGTCAGGTTGAGATGAGGTAGCTCCATGTGGTGGATCAAGCACTAGTGGAGTCAAATGAAAGGCCTGTGATAGTTCAAGGTACTATTCTTACTACATCATCTTTAGGTATTGTTTTTTTAAAACTAGTTCTTCAGTTTCTTTCATTTTTCCCTCCTTTTTGATGTTCTAAATTTACCAACTGAGTTTATTCCATATGTGATAGATTTGTTAATGCCTCTTGGTAAGGAGTGAGAGCAGGATTTTAGGTGTCTGTCTTGTGTACTCACCATGTCAGGGGTCGATTTGGATTGGAATTTTATTATTTTCAAGATGGATCTCTTTTGTGTGATCCTTAGTATGGATCAGATGGTGTGTTATCAAGAACAAATCGATTTTTATAGGTGGTGAGTGAGATTTGTGGAACCTGATGGAAGTACCCAGGTTTTTCTATGTGAATGGGATCCTCAATCGGTACATTCTAGACCTCCACTTCTGAAGTTGGGAAATATCATTTTTCAAATATCATCACTCACATTGGAGGATGACGATGATGCTCCTAGCGGTGGATTACCTCCTGTAGTGGATGAGTTCACATAGTTTTTCCATAGGATTTCATGGGTTTTCCTCCAGAACGTGATGTGAAGTTTTCCATTGATTTGGTTCCAAGAACATAGTTGATATCTCTTCCCTCTTACCATATGGCCCCCACCATGTTGAGGGGATTAAAGGTAAAGTTTGGTGATTTTTAATCCAAAGGATTCATTCTCTCGAGTGTCTCACCTTTTTTCATTCCAATTCTGTTAGTGAAAAAGGCTAATGGATCTCTTTAGTTGTGCATTGATTACCAGAAGACAAATATGGTAATAATCAAGAAAAAATATTCTTTTCCCCAGATTGATGACATTTTCAATCAACTTAACAGGGTGAGATGGTTCTCCAAGATTTATTGGTGTTCTGGGTATCATCAAGTCGGGATTAGAGAGTCAGATGTTCCAAAAACTACCTTTTGAAGCAGGTACGACCATTTTGAGAAATTATTCATGACTTTCAGGTAGAAAAATTCTCCAATGGTCTTTATGGAACTCATAAATAGGGTGCTCCTTAGTATCTCGATTCTTTTGTCATGGTAATTTTGGATGACATACTAGTCTATTCTGGATCTGTGGAGGAGCATGAACGACATTTGTGGATAATGTTGGGCACTCTTTGGGATCATCATCTTTATTCCAAGTTTTCTAAGGGCACCTTCTAGATCAAAGAGGTGATTTTTCTGGGTCATTTGATCTTGAAATGAGGGGTTTTTGTGGACCCTAAAAAGATCAGTGCAGTAATGTCATGGGAGTAGTTGAAGAATGTGTTTAAAATTATAATCTTTTTAGGTCTGGAAAGATATTATAGGTGGTTTTTTCAGGATTTATTTTGGCTTGATTCATCCATGACGCCTCTCATTCAGAAAGGGGTGAAGTTTTAATGGAGCATAGAGTGTCAGGCGTCCTTTGAGGAGTTTAAGTGTCAGTTGACCAAAAACCCTATTTTCATTTTTTTGGATCCTAGAAAGGGGTGTGTGGTTTACTATGATGCTTCTGTTATAGATCTTGGGTGTGTTCTCATGCAAGATGTTCATGTGGTGGCTTATGGCTCTCACCAATTCCTAACGTATGAAAATATTTATCCAACCCATGATCTGAAATTAGCAGTCGAATGATGAGTTGTGTCAGCAGCCTACATAGTTTCTTCATAGTTGGGAGGTTCCTTGTGTTTGTTTTTGTCTTCTGAAAGAGATGTTTGCTTCAAGGATCACTTTGTGGTGTAATTTCCATTAAGGAAGGTGGTGATATAGGATATCCACCAGTCTCAGTGGTTCGTTCATCCTGGTACTACCATGATATACAATGATGTGTGTCATCAGTTCTGGTGGCTAGGTATGAGACAGGGTTGGCTGACTTCATGTCAACGTGTTACACATTTCAGTATGTTAAACCAGATCACCAAAGGACCTCTGTTTTTATTTAGCCGCTACCCATTCCTACCTAGAAGTGGGACTAGATCACCATGGAATTTATTTTTGGCTTGACTCATACACCCAGGGGTAGGAATTTCAATTGGGTAGTGTTTGATCGTCTGACCAAATCATCCCATTTCATTCTAATTAGGGATTTATTCAAGGTGGATGGGTTGGTCCAGTTGTATGTTTTGGAGGTTTTGAGGCTTCACAATGTGTCGTCGAAAATTATTTTTGATAGGGACACCTATTTTACCTCGTGGATTTAGGAATACCTTCAGAATTCGATGGAGTCTGAGGTCAAGTTGAGCACGACATACCATCCTCAAACAGATGTTCAGATAGAGTGGGAGAATCATATTTTGGAATAAATTCTCTTGGAATGTGTCTTGTATTTCATAGGATCATGGGATAAAAATTTGGGTTTGGTAAATTTTTCATATAACAATAGTTACCAATCCTTGATTTGAATGGCTACTTTTGAGGCACTTTATGGTTGGTTGTGTGAGTCTCCTTTGTTTTGGGTTGAGGTGGATGAGACATCGTTGTTAGGACCATGCCTTGTGAAGGAGAGTTTCTATAAAGTCAAGATGATAATGCATCATTTTTTCACATCTCAATGTCATTATAAATTTTATGTCAATCAGAGGAACTGAGCTTTGGATTTTTCTGTGGGTGATCGAGTGTTCCTAAAAGTGGCACCTCGCTTGGGTCATAATTGTTTGGGTGAGAAAGAGAAGCTAATGATGAGGTATGTCAAACCTTTTGAGATTATTGAGAGAGCTGGTAAGGTGGAATACAAGTCATATTTTCCTTCTTAGTTGTTGTCAATTCATGACGTGTTCCACATTTCTCAGTTGAAAAAGTATAACCCGGATTTGTCTTATGTGCTGAATTTGGTAGAGTTGGAGTTAGAACCTGACATGTTAGTGTTTGAGCGACTGTTATGGATTATGTATTATTAAGAGAAAGTGCTTCATGGGAATTTTATTCCATTGGCCCAAGTTCTTTGGTAGCATGGCAATGATGTGCATGATACTTAGGATCCAAATTATTTGGTTAAAGTAGAATATTCATTTTTGTTCTCTAATCAAGATTATGGTTGACTTTTTGGGGGTGGAAAGTTTTAATGGTGGGTAGAATAATCACATTCATGTTTTCATTTTGAGGTATGTCATCTATTTTTTATACTCTTACATTTACCCCTTAGGTTCCCTATGAGTTTTTGTTGAAAATAGTGAATTTGGGCTTGGTAGTGGGTGGCATGCAGTTAGTGCATGGTTAGGGAAAATTGTGCACCTTTCCCCAGGAAACCATGTGGCCAAATTTCATTTTGGACTGTGGTGACTACATAGTTAGTACACGGTTTTTCAAACTGTGTGGGATAACCATGCTTCCTTCTCAAGTGATAAAATTGAGTAATTTCCTTCTTTCCCACTTCAAATTTAACACTAATTCCCCTCTCATCCACCCCATTTAGGATTTTCAGCCATGAGAGGCTCCCCTAATCTTTCTTCAATCCTTGTAACCCCAATACTTTGTTGTTTTTGACCTGGATTCGTCAAAGAACCATCTAGTAAGTTTGTTTCCCCATGAATCCTCCCTCTTTTTAGGGTTATTCTCCCCTCTTTATTTAGTTTCTATTTTCCAACAGGTTATTTGACCTTGGGTGGGTTTGATCTTGTGTTGTTGGGGAAGATATTGATGTTTTTGTTTTAATATTTCCTTATAAGGGTCTTGTGGCGGTGCGTTTGTGATTTCACACCTATTTTTCGAATTTTTCAAGTGTGAGGTAGGCGGTTCCATGATTTTACATTATTGTATGAGTTTATCTTGCTTGCTTGATTATTTATATGTACTCTATGGATTTTTTATGAAGTTCGAAACATGTTTTAGAAGGGTTTTGACATGTATATTTGATGAAATGTATTTTCTAAAGGAAAATGGTTGTGTTTTTATGTGTGATCCCTTATTGTGTTTCTTGAAAATGTTATATGGATTGGGTGAATGTTTCGAAATGTTTTCTTAGAGGCACTTGATGTGTGAATGTGTTGACAGTGTGTTTTCAAGAGGTTTTTATTTTTAGGGCATGTTGTCTACCTTTTTGATCACCTATAATGTGATTTTTCAATTGTGTAAATGATGGGAATCCCATTTTAAAAATGAATTTGGATTTTTTACGAATTGGAAAGGGGATTGGCCCATGGAAATGGATGGATTATTTGGGTGTTTTATTGTAGTGTTCCCAAATGGGTTTTATGAAATGTGAAAGTGGTGTGAAATGTATTTTCAAATGGATTTGGTGTGTGTGAAATGAAAGTGGTTTTGATTTTGGAAAATAGTGGTTTCCATGTGATGTTTTTTGCAAGTGGTGATTTCTGTGTATTCTTAGGATGCTTGGAATGTGTATGGGAAAATTATTATTTGTGTGATATGTGAAAATGAATTTTAATACAAAGGTAATCCCAGGTATCTAGGTTGGTGATCTAGAACTAGTATGCTAGATGATTTAGAAGTGGTCAACACCCGGATTCATCTAGCAAGATAGACAATTGCAACACTAACTAAACATATGATATGATAAGAGACCACTAGAACTTTGAATGGGATCATCTCTAGTGGTTCGTACAAGAAAATTTTGTTGCACAACTAGAACTTTGGATGGAATCCTCTCTAGTGGCTCGTGCAAGAGAACACTATTGGTAGTTGAGTTTGATGATTTTGATCACCAAGGTATGATGTTTTTAGTGTTCCACTTGTGCTATCTACCCTTAGGGATTTACCTATGGAACTCTCTTGTGACATGATTCATATGTGACGTGCTTCTAGTCATCGGTATATGGTATACTTGTGTACTTTTTATTTCAAGCAAGTTTATTTGAAAAATGTTTTTCCTTGATTGTGTTTCCTTGATAAATGGTTTTCCTTAAGATGTTTTCTAAAAAATGTTTCAAATGTTTTTATGAAAATTTGAATGTTAATTTTTCTTCTAATGTTATACCATGGAATATTTTCTTTTGGGTGGCATCCTACTGGGATATGGATCACACCTTGCATACACCTTTGGGTGTATGTAAACTTTGTTATGTATCACCTGGGTAAAGGCAATATGTGTCATGGTGATGGTCGACCAGATTTCTAAAGTTTCACTTCTTGTAGGTGTTGGTGGTGGTGGCTTGAGGGTGATGACTCTCTTGTTGCATGGAGGTCCTTTTTTGGGATAGTTTGTTGTTCCCATTCCGTTGTAGTATTTTTGGTTTTGTTTAAGGTTGTAAAACTTGATTCTGAAAATTGTTATGCCTCATTTGGACTTGGTTATTTATTATTGGGTTGTTTATTTCTGTTAGTTGTTTATTCTTATGTAAATGAGTGAAATCATTCCCTAAGCATATTGTTGATACTTAGGCACTAGTTGTCAGCCTATGGGGATCAGGAACGCCCTCCGGGCCATGCCATGAATCGGGTCGGGTGTTGGGTTGGATGACATCCCGGCTTGGTCTGTGACAAGAACATTAACACATAACATACAAATGAATATTATAAAATGTTGAATGTGAAAAGCCCATGTGGATGGGTTATGAGTATGGTTGTATTTGTTATCAATATATAAGAAGGAATCGAAAGTCGATGTATAATGAAGTCATCTATGATTAGTGATTAATCATGGATTGAGAAAGTTGAAAAGAATTTAAGAGAAATAATCAATAAGACAGTGATGATTCTTGGAGAATTGTTATGGATTCATATCATTGGATGTCACACTTGAGAAATTCTCATTGTTGTTAAATCAGACGATTGTTGGATTGTTCATAATTCCAAAGCTATGTGCAAGAGTTGTTTGGAGATTGCACATTGTTACAACATTTAAAGAAAGTTGTAAAGGCCATGCAGTATGTACATTATTGCATGAGCAGTTTCTAGTTGGATCAAGACCATGAAAATATTAATTTTCATAATGAAATTTTTTTGAAGGAGTCCATGCAACAATATATTCATACTTTTTTTAAGGAGAGTTCAGAGAGTAAAGATGTTGATTTGAAGATTCCATGCATAATTTTTGAATTACATGCCATATTATTTGAATAAAATAATATTAAAGAAGAAATTCATGAGGATGATTTATTGAATAAGATATTTGAAGAACAAGAAAATCATAAGTTGCATGAAGAGAAGATGGGGATTTGTGATTTCCATGAAAAATAAATATATACCTTGCGTGAAAAATATTTTAAGAATTTTTTGAGTTATTGGAATTTAGTGATTGGTTCTACTTGTCTAAAGCTTGGAATTTCATTTATAGCACTTAAATTATTTTTAAGTATTAAAGGCAGCCTTTGCCTTAAAATATAGGGGCCAACACACTGAGAATCCAATGTCAGCTCGACCCCAGCCACATGCGGGACCTAGAGGTCAACCACAGTAAGGGGGAACCAGCGCGAGTGAACCAACGGTAGCGGGCAGGCTTGTGAACAAGGCCTACAAAGAGTGCGAAGGGGGGCATCAGCAGCGCCAACCATGTGGGGCGGCACGACAACAAGACCGATATGGGGTGGAACCATAAGGGGTTAGGATTTATGGTTGGTCTATGGAGCACCGTGAATGATATACCACACCCCAGACATACAAGATTTAAATTGTCTCAGGTTGGACTCTTGAACCTGACCCTCAGGTTGGGGTTTTGGAAGAAAATGCTCCCGTTATGCATTTGGGGGGGGGGGGGGGGGTTATGCGGTCACTGCTGGAAATTCCCGTCGAAATTTCCATTGGAAATTTCCACATGAAATTTACACTTCAAATTTTCACTTAAATTTACAATGAAAATATATTAATACATAAGTCAAAAATGAAATTTAAATGTCTATTAATATTATAAGTGGGAGTATATTAATATAAAAATAAACCATGCAATATTCCAATGGAAATTTCTATGGGAAATATCCATTGAAAACTTCCACTGGAAATTTCCAATACTTATTTCTTACACATCATATGTATCCTATTATAAACATATAATTTATTTTTTTATTGGGAATTTATAATACAAATTTTCAGTATATGCATACATAATGTATTAATATATAAAAAACAATGTAAATTTTCACTGCACATTTTCAATGCAATTTTTTTTGACAAATTTCACTACACATTTCCACTAGAAAATTGTATCCCAAATTTCCACATTGATTTCCATTGCACATTTTAGATATGTATTTTCCGCACACTATATATTCCATCATATAAATATACAATGTATTTTTTGAATGGAACATTATAGTGTAAATTTACAATAAATAAAAAAAGAATTTAAAAATTTATTATCAAAAAAGAAAATTTTCAGTACAAATATATTAATATATAAATAAACAATGTAATTTTCCAATAAAAACTTGCAATGAAAATTTTAATGTAAATATCCAGTGAAAACTTTCATCGAAAATTTACAGTGGAAATTTTCATCACTTATAGTTCTAATAAAAACCTTACTATTACATAAATAAAAATTGTAAATTTTCTTTGGGAATTTATATTGAAAATTTCTACTATAAAAATTTAGTGGAAATTCTCACTAGGAAGTTTTAGTTCAAATTACCACTTAAATTTCCAATGCAAATTTGTATAATGTTTGTTTACATTTTTTGTTCAAATATATTAACACATACATAATGTTTTGAAAATTTGAATTATAAATTTACTATGGAAATTTCCACAACAAACTTTTGCTGGAAAATTGCAGTGCAAACTTCCATTGCAAAATTCTAATGCAACCTTCAGATAGAAATTTCTAGGGAAAACTTATGGTGGGAATTTGCAGTGAAAACTTATACTGAAAATGTTCAGTGCAGATATATTAATACATAAATAAAAAGGTGAATTTCCATCAAAAAAATACATTGAGGATTTACTCTGAAAGCTTTTTCACTGAAAACTTTTAGTGAAAAATTTCATTCACATTTCAATGTATTGTATTTTTATTTATTTTTATTATTAACACATTAAAATATCTTTGTTATTAATATTTAATAAAAACTATTATTAAAATGTTATTTAATAAACAATGTTATTAAATATAAAATATTTAATTAAAATATATTGATTAGACTAAAATTTGATGTCACATAAATTCATTTTAAAACATTTAAAAATATCTAAATATAAACTAATGTATCGTATTTTTATTTATCTTTATTATTAATATTTTATAATAATAGTTTTTATTAAATAATTTATATTTAAAATTTTTATTAATATTTTATAATACTATTTTTAATTAAACATTTTATGGTTATAATTTATTTAAAAATATTTACAGGAAATAAAGGGTATTATGGTGTAACCGTTTTAAATTGAAACCACGCATATTTTTAAATATGCTGTCTTCTTCTTCCTCTGACGCACCTTTGGCCTTCCCGAACTCACTGGTTTGATGGCGAGCTCACCTCCTGTGAACATCTCATGCGAATGAGATTGCTCGAGCAGAATCGAATCCATGATGATTCAAAGAATCCGAGATATTCAGGAATTTAATGGTCCATCACACGGCATATGTTTTGGGATTTCAAATGGTCTCAGCACGGCATGAAAAGCAGAGGACAGGCGATTCTCATCAGCTATAAATAAAGAGCAACCGAGGCTGAGACGGGAGGCTACCGATTCCGATTGAATCTCTCATTTCTATGGAATACAGAGCACATATCTGTTTGCGCGAAGCACCAAGAGCTCACGTAAACTGTTACACACAGAAGTATTTGATCTCTTCATGCATGCACTAATTCATTCTTATACACACGTAAAGAATAAATTGAGAAACATCTGTGTGTGTGCAAAGAAATAAAAGAAGAGGAAAGTGGAAAGTGTATGCACTTGTATGCATAAAGAAATGCACATAAGCGCGTAACAGTAAAGAACATAAAGGAATGTGCTAAGTTGTTGGATTCCTTGCAACACATGCAAGAAGTGGAATTGATTTGAAGGAGTGAAAGTATTTCTCCAGCAAAGAATATGTAAGAAGAGTGTGGGCAGCACTTTCACACATAATTGAGGCTGGGAAATTCATCATTAAATGAGTATCTACCAAAGCATTTGATAAATTGTGGAAGAAGTCAACGTGCATTGGGTTGATAAATTCATCGGTTGTTCATTCTGACATAGCAGTGAAGTGGAAGTAGCATCTTCCGCTTATTAAAGAGTATAAAGCCTACGTGCATAATATATCGTTGACTCGATGGAAGTCGAGGCCCTCCAGCTGAAGAACAAGATTGTCCAGTTGATTCAAAGTCATCCAGTGCAACTGAGATATCTTTTTAATGTGTTTGTTGAATATCTTTGAAGAATTGGTGGTGCTAGTATAAAAACGTCATTGAAGACCGGTGGAACTAGTATAAAGAACACCACATACTCACGAAGATTGTTTATTTCCTGGATAAACATTGTGTGTCGGTTCTAGACATTAGTAATCACAACAAGATATAGTGATAAGAGAATCTGTGAAACAACCACAGGTTGATCACTGCAAGGAGTATGACTTTTTACCGAACCGTATACAAATCCTTGTGTGATACTGTCTCTTTCATTATCTTCATTGCATGTGTTTATAATAGTTGAGAGCACACAATAGTTTCATTCCTCTTAACTAGGGCATAGGTTCAAGAGTATAGGGGTTAATTGGAAGAAACTAAAATCCAGTAAAAAGTTGGGTACACTGATTCACCCTCCTCTCAATATCCCTACACGATCCATCTGGGCTCTACAGGGTGTTGTATTAATTTTACCACATGATTATCCCACACCATTGTAATAATATATGGCCAAATTATACACTATGATTTTTCTTATGCAGTTGTCATATGATATCATATATCACATCCAATAATATAACCACAAGGATGGCATGCAATAAAGATTCCATATATTGTACTATATGATATAGACCAAAAACATTATATTTTTACTTGACTTTAGGGAAATGACTCCAGTAATCTCCCACTTTCACTAAATCCTAATAGACTATCTACCATTTCAACTTATATCCAAAATAATTTTATTCCATATCAAAAACTCCTTTTGGATATTTCTAAAACACTTTTAGAAATATATCATTCACCTCAACATATATCACATCATACACAATACATTATAAATATCCATCCAAAATCCTTTTGGATAAACTCTAAAATAATTTTACAGAAACTCTCCATGTTTTATAAAACTTAATACCTATTAGTTAATAATAAATTGAAACACAATGGACCTTCATAGAATTGAAAATAAATATAATTCTCAAATTCCTAAATTTTAGAAAAGATAAGTCTCTAGAAAATAATAAATGTCACTCAAGAGACAAAAGGATATTGTGTCATCTCCATTAAACATAAATATCTTAACACTTGAGTTCATTAGCTATATTAAATACAAGCATACATTTTTATATGATCCCATTGTCCAAAAAAATTAGTGATCATGGGACATGGTTTTTGAAAATCCCATATAGACACACATACATTGTCTATTCTCCAAGTATAGACTAACCAACATATAAATGTTGGAGTTGGTTCTCTTGAATCAACTTCTTTTGTACTTTATGATAACTTATATTCATGGTTTTTAATATTAATAAATTCTTTATCACATCATCATTGTTTTTCTATGTAACATTGAATGTGATAATGTCTTTGGAGTAACTTTCGTACTAAAAGGTTATAGCGGATCCCAGTTATGAGGAAAACTCAAAAGTTCTATGACACTATTCTTGAATAAATTTCATATAGCTGGATGATATCATTTAAAGGACATAAATGATATAGGAAATCAGGGGTGGAGACTCATAGGACATAGAGGTACCTTCTCATGGTGTACGCCCTTGGTAATGTCTGGGAGGATGTTATAAGAAAATGACCCGCCAGTAGGAAATACACATTTATATATGTCATTGGATGTTCCTATCTATGGATGTGTATATTGGTCCTTAGACTTTAAGATTGTTATTAATGGGTATAATGAGTCATGCACTTAGATGTATTGACAAAAATGGTAACAAAAAATGTCTGCGACGAGGTAGGATGTGTTGGGTGTGTCACGAGTAATATTGCATTAATGAATAATGTGAGAAAGAATTTATACCTTCTATTATTTAACAAAAGATAATATCTCAAGCCCTTTGGTGGAAATGATATATCCTAAATAAATCCATGGCCATGGTGATCAATAGGAAAGTTCTATTTCCAAAAAGTCAAAGAAAGAGATATCATGCATATAGGTTGATGGTATTGACATGCAACGAGCTTGATTTGAGATATTGTAATAAATGGATTACAATACACGATAAACGTTCGTATGAGGTGACATGTTGTTGCGACATTAACTTCTTTCTCTATGGGTGTCTTGGCATTTTGCTATATGCAAACCTATGACTTTAGTATGCTCTGCCAACTGCCACTGAGAAAGAGGCCTAGAGGGTCACACACTAAGTGTATACAGTATATTAGTAAAATAATATATATTTTTTATTATTTAACAAGTTGAATAATTATTATTCCCAGTTGCGGTTTAATAATTATTAATGTTTTCCTGATCTTATTTATTCCGACACTAGTTATTCGAGAGAATATATTGTGAGCAGAATATTTAATAAATATTTATTTTCTATTTTGTGAATACAAGATTTATATATTTATTGGAGAATAATGAAGTGATATTTATTTAATAAATAAATAGATGTTATTCAAGGTCTAATAAATATGGTGGAGGATTGGTTTACGGAGTTCAAAGGTCCCATAAGAAAGAATAATGTTGAATATTATTTTATTAAATAATATTTAATTATAATTCACAAGTTAGGCGTGTGTCAAGAAATAATAATAATACTATTATTATTTGACATGGGGTTTTTATAGGATTAATAAAATATATAAGGTAACTTGTGCAATTATGTTATTTTAACCCTGGAAATTTAAATAACCAATTATGTTTATTTTCTCATAACCTTAGCCAAGTAGATCGTTGTGCACAACGGATTGGAGAAAAGCTCTAAAGACTAGATAGTTCATCCCTCTCCAAGAACGCTCTCAAGAACGAGAGATCCTCCTCCACCAACTCAAGGAGATCTCTTTGGAAGTAGTTATCAAGTCGATCGAAGGCAAACATCGCAAGTGCAAGGATCTTCCATGCTAGCACCCAGAGACACCTTTAGTGACATCCAAATATTCATGGAGCACGTGTGGATCACCGCCAGAGGAATCCTAAACATGAATTCTATAATGAAATTATGGTGCACTGTAGATATGTTTCCAGATGCATCAATGAAGAAAGAATAATCTTGGAGGTAATTATTATTTAATTAAATTAATTGTAAACAACATGTGTCGATCTCCTCTCTCTTGGTTCTAGGTTAATAAACCTTTCTTGTTCTTGGATTCAAATCTATTGATCATGACATTCTTTATCACTTTATCTCTGATTAATCATTGGTAATGGAAAAAAGAAATGTTAGGAACCATCTTTACCACGCTTCCACTGCACCCAAAACCTACAAGTGGTATCAGAGTGGGTACATAATTTTTTATAATTATTTAGTTTCATTGGTGATTTATGTGTTTATAATTTAGTTTTTAAATTTGACTTTAATCATTCTTCAAATCTAAATTATGAGATCTATTTCTTCCTTTATCTTTTCTCGAATATCTAATAGAACGATTAATTTTATGACTAAAATAAAATTGTGGATCTCATCTGGAGGTGCCAAGGATCCTAGTCGTACAATATTGGACTACACACCATGTAATCAACATTACACGTCGTGTAGTCATGTTCAACACATCAAGATTGATTCGGAGATCAATTCAATATTTTGCATTGATTAGGGAATTAATTATGCCATTACTACCCCATGTGTTGACCCAGATTAACTGGCACACACTCAGTCAGGATACACGCCATATGGCCCACTAGACACAGCGTGTATCCCCTTCGGGTCATGACATGTGGCTCACTAGACACACCATGTACTCCAAGATTTTTAAATTATGCATCACACGTTGAGTCCCTAGGTGTGTACTTTAGATAGATGGTGAAGGGTGTACACGCCGTGTAAATCGGATCTACACGCTGTGTACTTACATGATTACACATATTTAAAATTTATTTATTTTACTATGTAAACCTTGAGACATGTACTTGTGTGTTGTCACAAAGATAGGACACTCCATGTGATAGGTTTTAATATACATAAATATTTAAATGTTTAATTAATATCTGCATAATGTTCAAGATCTGCATATCATGTATGAGTCGAATTACAAGTTTTTACTCTACGTACATTGAAGCATAACACACGACCGAAAAATCATGTAATTCATGTAATCATATATGATGTACATATCGTGAAAGTACATGATAAGCCATTTATGCCATATTTCACAAGAGTAAAACAGTATACAAGTATAATACATGTTGGTCAGATTTAGATAGGTATTCACCATGTTGTCTCCAAGGTAAATTTATATATAATGTTAAATTTAAATTAATTTGTTTAATTTGTTTAAAATTATAATGGATGACAATCTCAAGGAAATTCATATAAGGATTTAGGTAAAATTATTGATTAATTAAACATAATAATTAATTGATTTGAGCATGATTTATCTTAAATAATAACAGTTAAATAATTGAATGTCATTTTAATTAAATGTGTAATTCACTATATGCTAGGGGATGATCATGAGCTAGACTAGACCTTTGTATGTGCTTGATTTCATTTTAATTTATTATTAAATTAAATTGTTGGTATGTGTTCCTTCTCTCATCATTAATATTTAGGGAATGTTTTTCAATTATTTCTTTTATGTAAACCTCTTTTTACCCATCACCTACATGTGACTAAAATCATATGTAATTGATGGAGCTCCCAAGCTAGTGGAGGCAATTCAATTTAGGAGACGAGGTGAAACCAATCCAAGCAAGATACAAAGGTGTACAAGTGAAAATATATAAACATGAACCTTGGATTGGTTCAAGGTGTTTCTCCCCTAGGTCATCGGTTAGTTTATAAACTGATAGATAAACTAACCATTAGAAAAAGATCATGATTATACCCTTTATTTTATTTCTGTTAGTTTCATGGTTATTCATTATGGATGTTTTTTCATGATCACATAATTAATGAATTAACAAGCATGTAAGTTGGAACTAAAATAAACTAGCTTATGCATAAATATTATCTAAAGACATGGTTAATCACTTAAGTAATCCCAATTAATATTTTCAAGAATGTGATAAAGATAATAATTATAAATTTATGCATAAATAATAAAATTCCTCAATAAAATATTAATTCATTATAGCCTTCCATTAATTCAGTTAGAATCAAACCACAGTTCAAAGTTCTTGACCAACCAAAGTTAAGGTGATTTCAATTATTGGGGAATTCTAACTTGAGGTTTTGGGTTGACTTAATTTGGTTCACATCAAGGGTTGACTACCAAAGAAGGACTCGGTGTGACTAAGAGGAAAAGGTTGTGGAAATCTAATTAAAGGATTTCAGGATTGGGGAGTCCACTCAATGGATTAAGGAACTATGAGTTAATGCAGTTGGAATTTGGAATTCCTACCTAAAACCTTTCTAGTTTCTTGACAAAACAAAGTTGGGGTAATGAGAAGGGAAATATGGATCCTTGCCTCTAGATTGTCCAAGTAATAGGATATTCCAAAGACAATGGTGAGGGATATTAGGTTTCGATAAAATAGTTGCAGACTAATAAATATATTATTTATTTATTTGTCTAAATTTATCATATAAATTAACAAATATATTTTTATATTATTTGTAGAAAAAAAATTAAAATAACATCAAATATATCATTGTGATCCATTCTAGAGAATGAAAACCTTCTTACTGGCACTAATTTCCAGGAGTGGAAAAGGCACCTATGTGTCATCCTTCACTATGAAAGAAAATATTATGTGTTGGAAGAACCTTTACTAGTTGCACTTGGAAATGAGGCAAGTGATGAAGAACTATATCTCTATGAGAAACATCTGAATGATGCTACAAATATTCAGTGCTTCATGCTATCATCCATGTCTAATGATATTTTAATGAAATATGAGGAAATGGATTCATGTAGAATTATGTCTCACCTTCAGGATATTTATCAAGAGAAGGTGACAAAAGAGAGGTATGATGTCTCTAATGTTTTTTACCACTAAGCTTGGAGAGTCCACACTAAATGTTCCTTATGTAGTCAAGATTATTGGCTACATTGAATTCCTGGATATCTTAGAGATTAAATTCCTAGATGAGTTGCATTCATATCTCATACTTCCATCACTACCCAAGACCTTCTCTGACTTTATTGTGAATTATAATATGAGAAATAATGAGAAAATTCTTTCAAAACCTATGACCTTGATTCTCCAAGCAGATAAGGACCTGGGCTGTAATAGACTCGTTGTCCTTATGGTGAATAAGAATAGGAAGGACAAGGAAAAGGGGCCCAAGACTTATAAATAGTCTAAAGCTCCCAAGCACCATCCTACCAAGAAGAAGAAGATCCAGAGGCAGGGAAATGAAAAGGAGGTAGTATTTTTTGCATGTGGAAAGCCAAGCTACTAGATGAGGAACTACACCCATAATCAAGAGTAAGATAAATGTGTGTTCGTTATCAAGTGTAATCTTTCCATATCAACACATTTTTTATTAGATACAACTTTTGGTGCTCACATCTATATCCAAATATAGGAACCAAGTAGATTCTGTAAGAATTCTAGAGGAGAGGTGGATTTGTGAGCTTCCAATTTTGTGAGGCTAGTTTCTCTTTTCATTGGTTACTACCACCTTTAATTTCCAATGGGAATGGTTTTTGTTTTATTTGATTGTTATTATGTACCTATTATTACCAAAAACATAATTTATGTATCATGTTTAGATACAAATGGGTTTATTTTCAAATTCAGAAATAAAAGCTATTTATTTTACAAGGAAAACATATGTTATGGTATGATAAATTTAAATAATGGTCTATATGTATTAAATTACAAAAACCAAGTGTTGGAAATTGATACAAATCAAGTTCACATACACCCAGTTGTGGTATCACCGTCTCGTTCATGTAAATGAGAAGAGTTTGAAAAATCTTTTTCAAGATGGTTATTTAGACTCTTATGAGTTGAAACCATGTGATAGATGTAATGCTTATTTACATGGGAAATGACCAAACCACCATTTGGTGGATATGGTGAAAGGGCCATAGAGCTTCAAGTATTGGTACACACTGATTTGTGTAGACTATTTTCAGTACAATCTAGAGGTGGATATTATTACTTCATAACTTTTACTCATGACTTGAGTAGATAAGGATATCTATACTTAATGAGGTATAAGTATGAGTCCTTTGATAAATTCAATGAATTCAATAATGATGTAGGGAATTATCTTTTTAAGAAGATAAATAAGCATCAATCAGATCTAGGTGGTGAATATATTAACCAAGAGTTCTTCAACATTCTATAGGAGTTTGAGATTCTATCACAACTCACTCCACCTTATGTACCACAGTGGAATGGTGTTAGTGAAAGGAGGAACCATACCTTGTTAGAGATAGTAAGTTCAATGATGAGTCATGGAGAGATTTCATTATCCTTTTGTGAATATTAATTACAAACTGTGGAATAAAAATTAAACTGAGTACCAACTAAGGCAGAAAATTGAATTCCCTTCGAGATATTAAGTGAAAAGAAACCCATTTTATTGTATACACTTGTATGGGGTTGTGAGGAATTTTTTAAGGCCTTCTTAGGAAACAAACTATCACCCTGGGGCACAAAGTGTACCTTTATATGGTATCCCAAGGAAACAAAGGGATACTAACTATACAACCCCTTAGACAAGAAAGTGATTGTCGCTAGACAAGCCGTATTTCTTGAGAGGGAGCAAATACTCAAAAAGGAAAATGGGAGAAAGATTGACTTATATGAGGTTGATGCTCAATATACACATGAGTTGGTATAGGAACAAGTTCCATAGGTCCCTGTGGAAGATGTAGTTCCTGAAACACAATTATTATGTAGGAGTGTAAGAGAGGTAAGGGAACCAGAGAGATATGGTTTTATTGTCTGCTAGGATGGTGGCTAATTATTATTGGGAAACGATTAACCTCTCTCTTACAAGAGGGAAGTGGAGAGATAAAAAGATGCAAGATGGCTATAAGATATGAATTGTGAGATGGATTCCATGTATCTGAACCAAGTCTGGGTTCTGGACGACGCACTAGCTAATGTAAATCCTGTTGGGTGTAAATGGGTATTCAAGAGAAAAATGGACATGGAAGGTAAAGTAAATACCTATAATTTAAGACTAGTGGCTAAAGGATTTAAACAGCATCAAGGTATTGACTATGATGAAACATTTTTTCCAGTTTCCATGTTTAAATCCATACGAATTATACTTTCCATAGCAGCTTATCATGACTATGAGATTTGGCATATGGATGTCAAAACATCATTCCTTAATAGGAGCCTTTAGGAAGATGTCTATATGGAACAAACATAAGGTTTTATGACTCTAGGTGATGCCAAAAGGATTTTCAAGATACATAGATCCAATTTTGGATTGAATCAAGCATTCAGGTCATGCAACATTTGATTCAATATATCCATAAAATAATTTGGTTTCGTTAAGAATGAATGTGATCCATGTGTTTATAAAAGGTTTAATGGGAATTTGGTCATTATATTAGTAGTGTATGTTGATGATTTATTACTTATTGTAAATGAAATACCAGTCTTACAGTCAGTTACGGACTGGTTGAAAAAGTGGTTATCTATGAAGGATGTAGGCAAATCAACCTACATTCTAAGGACCAAGATCATTTGTGATAGACCAAAGTGGTTACTTGGACTAATACAAAGTATATATATTAACCAGATACTAAAGATATTCAGTATGGAACAATCCAAGATGGGATTTGTTCCAGTGTCACATGGTTTACATCTTTATAAGAAAATGTGTCCTCAAATATAATAGGAGAACGATAGAATTAGTAAGATCCCATAAAATTTAGTGATAAGATCAATCATGTATTCCATGTTATGTACCAGACTTGATGTTTCCTATGCATTGATAATTTTAGGAAGATATCAAGAAAATCTAGGAGAACAACATTGCACTGCTATTAAGACTATCCTTAAGTATTGGGTAAGAACTAAGGATATGTTCCTGGTGTATGGAGGAGACGAGGAGCTTGTAATCAGAGGGTATACAGATGATGGTTTTCAAACAGATCAGAATGATCTGAAGTCACAATCAGGATATGTTTTTTGTATAATTCCCCATCCTTAAACATTACATAATCTTTATTTTTAATCAAGAATTTAATTTTCTTTCACATTGAGGATATTTTCAGGTTTAGAGTTTTATATAATTAAGACATAACTATTACATCACATCTCAAATATTACAAATTAGACACTTCTACTCCATCCAATTTTTTTCACAACAATAAAACACCTTAAAAAACAAGAATTATTTTACTAATGAAAATCTTCTTGAATTATTCCTTTCTCTTAGCCGTCCTTATACGCTGTGAAAAACTTCTCAAAAACATGGGATGGGCATAAAAAGCTCAAAAAAGGTTATAAAATAAGGAAAGAAAACATTAGTCCATGAATACATACAAATCAATGAAATCACACTTTTCACACATAAAACATAAGATCTTTAATATACTTCATGAAATCAAAATATTTATGAATAAATCATAGAAATCGTAAATCATAAAGGTAAATTGTGACATTTATAATATACTTACATTGTAGCTTTCACAGTTACATAGGGAGTAACCTTCATGGTTACGTTTGGAATACCCATTACAGTATATTCCATAAATATCTTAGGAGAAACCTTAACGTTTACCTCCATCATGTTACCCAACAAATTGGGGAGATATCTCAGGTTCACCCAGCCTCGGTTTATCATGGAACCACCTATATATGTAAACAATTCCCAAGATCTATAACATAATCATAACACATAAAACAAGCATAAAGGAAAGATAACATTTCCACATTGCAATCACAATACATCATTTCAAGATATTGACATAATCAATCCTTTATAAAAACAATTTTTCAATACCAAAATACATAAAAAGGTTATATGGTATTTATTTTTCTTTTAAAAATATTACATCTTGTAGAGGAAGCCAAATATCAAATAATTCTTATGGTGGTGGAAAGGTCTCTACCGCCACGTACGTTAAAAAAACATTCTTTTTTTCATTTAGTAAAATTCTTCGTAGAAAAATATTTCTTTTGAAAACCATTGAATTAAAATTAAAAATAAAAGGGTTTGATTATTCACCATGTAAAAGAAGGTCGCGTATAAATCAAAACATGCTTCAATGAAAAGAGATTGAGACTAATTCCCTTACCTTGAGTCCATAATGATATTAATGATTTAAATATAACATATAGTCAATATATATGTGTTTATAATAGTCCATAACATTTGGTGATAAGAAATGAAATTCACTGTTCATGGAGACGGTAAGTCTTACGTACACATGGACGCTACTTTCATTTCTTTGTCATATTAAATGAATGAAAACTAAACGATACATATGTATGTTATGATTATATTATAATATATATGTTATATATGTTACAAAATTTCATTAATTCTAACCTTTACACATTCCATGTATGGAATGAACGAGTCATATCACTTTAAGGGGGCGGTAGTCCTCACTTTCTCAAATGAAATTATTATATTTACACATTATGGAAAGCATAAATGCATGCTATAAATAAAAAAAAATACAAAATAATAGAGAAAAAATAATTATAATATATATCATATATAAATATAGATCCATCATAATGGCCATCATGAGTGGTGGTAGGATAAAATTTTACAATCATTGTTTCATGAGGCAGTAGTTCTCCGAACACAGAAACAATATGTTCGTATCCATTAGATGGAGGTGTGTGTATGTGTAGCTCTAATAATTATCATAACAACATCCTAGTATATTGAGGATACTGATTTTGTTATGTAATCATAGAATAAGAAGATCATAGGGAGTGAATAATGAAAATAAAAGAATGGAACTTGAGAGAAGAGGTTACCTCTAAATCTGTAACTTCTTTTAATTTGAGCCAAAAGGATTTCTTGAATTGAATTTTTTCCAAGTTAAGGATTATAAGAGGAAGGTAGGGATGTTAGAATATTATTTGAGAATAAGTTTGAGGATACAAGGGGCCTGATAGGTGTGAGTAAGTGGGTAGAGGTGGTGGCCTTTTATATGAGGGACGAGGGACACTTTAGGAAAGTCTTGGAATATTATTTTATTATAAAATGATTTTCTAATTCTAATAGTTACAAAGTAATAAATATCAAGGATAATATGAGAATGGGTCTAAATCCTCTCAAAAAATTTTTTTAGACAAGTTTAGGTCACAAAATTAACCTTATATTTTAGCTTTAACCCTTAGTTAAAAACATTAACTCTGACCATGTCTTCTTGTATTTTCGCAATATATGGTTACTATAGTTACTATAAAATGCCAATATAACCATAAGTGGATAATTAATTAAATTTTTAACATTATATAATTTAGTTTTCCGAATATTATATTTTTAGGACTATTATATCAATAAAAAAATAGTATTTGATTTAAAAATTCATTTATGTCAATTTTGACACTATTTAGTAATTGATTTTTGTTAAAGTCATAATAACATGATTCCTTGGAAAAAAAGAATTAAATCAAAGATAATATGTCAATATCCTCCATAAAATTCATGGATGGAATCAAAATGTTCAAATTACATTTATTTTAATATTTATAATATCATTTATTTGAACCATTCATTAATAAGGTAATCACTAAATCATTATTGTGTCATAAATAAATTTATTTATTTAATTTCTAAAAATTATAAATAAAATACCATGATATAGGAAATATTTTTAGATTTATAATTACTATTTAATGTCATAGTGATCTGTTATATAACCATATATTAATTGTTTTATTAAAAGATACATGTTTATGTTATTTTTCTATTTACTTTAAATTAATTATTATAACATGTCATTATCACTCCTTATTGGCTCCCAATTGCCAAAACGTTCAGCATAAGGATTCTCATGGTTAGAAATAACTCATAAAATAGGATTAGGAAACGTTTTAGGGTAGTTTTGTATTATTAAAATATTATGTTTTACCTTTATTTACCAGATTTACCCTTTAACCATGGTAAATAAAAATAATTACTACAGTTACTATTCACAATGTCAAAAAATAATTGTTGCCTATTCACACAATTTGGACCTTATGATTCCAAATATTGAATCCATTTTTCCAAATTCAAAACAAATAATATGAAGAAATTAATTTAAAATTAATTCCTGTTGTCAAAACCAAAAAGTGGGTTTTTAAGAAATAAAAACTATGAAACGATTTACATGTGTTTATGTGCAATTTAAATGTGAAATTACTTCCAATGAAAAAAATTGGATTAAATGATAAAATCACAGTCCAATTACACTTTAAAACTAATTATAAGGACAATATTACTATATAAATAAATTACATGAAAAGGTAGTTTTGACTTAAAATGCGGTATTTTTCACTATTCATTAAAAAATGAACATTATTAGAAAATTACCAAAAATTTATCCAAAGTAAATTTTGATGTCCCTATTTAATATAAGAAGTTTATTTTGTAAAATATAACATATTAAAGTGACAAAAACTATTTTTAAAAATGTTTTTCCATCAAAAGGAAATAAATCGACCTTTTAAAAATATTATAGTATTTTATACTTAAGATTGGATTCATTCTCATTTTAAGCCTATAAAATTAATTGGATAAATGTAAAAACATTTAAAAAATATGTAAAATCATAATATAGTTAATTCTATTCATTTCTGCCAATAGAATGGTTAGGCGTTAACTACCTTTTAAAATAATAATACTATTATTATATTATTTTTCGGTATAACTCAACGTTGTGTGCAATGTAAGATTTTGGAGAAACCCATTGTTTCATATAAGTTACTCTATAAGAAAAAGTGTCCCCTTTAACATAAAATTAATATTTTATTCATAAATATTAATAGATATAAAAAAGTATTATTCTATAAATACCTGGGATCCTATATCATCCCCCCTTTTGGAAATTGCATCCCCGCAATTTTATTTACTTATCAAATAAGTGGGAGTATTTATCCCCCATAGAATTTTCTGATTTCCACATTGCCTCTTCTACCATATGATTTTTCCAGAAAACCATTACCTACTGAATTCCCTTATTCCGCAACACTTGCTCTTTGTGGTTAAGAATATGTACTGGTTATTCCTTATAAGAAAGATTCTTTTCCAAGTGAACTCCCTCTGGACTCAAAAGATGATATGGATTTGGAATATAATTTCTCAACATTGAAACATGAAAAACATTGTGTACCTAGGATATACATGGAGGTAAAGCCACTATGTAGGTAACTGATCCAACTTTATCTAGGATTTCATAGGGTCTAACGAACCTCGGACTCAGCTTTCACTTCTTTCCAAAACACATCAAACTTTTCCATGGAGAAAATTTGAGAAATACATGTTCACCTACCTCGAAAGAAAGATCCTTCCTCTAGTTATCTGCATAACTTTTCTGCCTGCTCTGAGTTGTTCTCATGTGCTTCTGAATCAACTAAATTTTTTTCCATCTCTTCTACCAATTCTGGTCCCATCAACTTATTTTCACATACTTCATTGTAAAAAGCTAGAGTTTGACACCTCTTTCCATATATTTCTTCAAATGGTGCCATATATATATTGGAATGAAAACATTTATTATAAGAAAATTCAACTAAATAAAAATTTGGTCCCAACTTCCCTGAAAATCCAATGAACAAGCGTGTAAAATATATTCCAATGTATAAATTGTTCATTTTGACCTCACATATGATTATGGATGAAAGGATTTACTAAAATTTAATTTAGTACCCAATGAATTTTGAAGGACCTTCTAAAAGTTATAAGTGAACCGAGGATCATGATCAGATACAATGGAGAGGGTAAATCCATGTAACATGACTATCTATTTAATATAAAATTGACAAAGTTGATATGGAGACGGGGTATCTCTAATAGAAAGAAAATGAGCAGATTTAGTCAATCGATTAACAATAACCCAGATTGCATTGTTACCTTGAGAAGTCTTCGGTAATCCCACCATGAAATCCATGGACACATTTTCCCATTTCCACTCAGGAACTAGAAAATGATGAAGAATCCCTTTCGGTAACTACCATTCTGCTTTAACCTATTGACAAATAAAACATCTTAGGGTAAAGTCAGTAATATCTCTTTTCATTCCATCCTGCCAGTAATACTCCCAAAGATATATGTACATATTAGTACTACTAGAATGAACTGAAAATGGAGAAATATGAGCTTCACATAATAACTCTTTCTTCAACTGTGAATCACAGGGCACACATAATCTCTTTACAAACCTCAAAACACAGTCTTTATCAATGTTAAATTCAGGTAACTTACCCTTCTAAACCAATTCTAACTTTTTCTAAAAATCACTGTCTTCTTTCTACACTTATTTAATTATGACTTATAGAGATGATTTCACTACCACATGAAACAAAATATAATAATTCCCTCCACCAGTAACTTCTAATCAAAAATTCATTAAATCAAAAACCAAAGGATCTCATTCCAAACATAGCATGGTTAATATAGAATTACTATTTCGAATCAATGTGTCAACCACTTTAATTTCCTTTCTTGGATGGTAATAAATCATGCAATAATAATCCTTGATTAATTCCAATCATCTCCTCTATCGCTTGTTTAATTTTTTCTGAGTGAATATATACTTCAAACATTTGTGATCAGTATATATTTCACACTTCATGCCATATAGATGATGCCTCCAAAATTTTAAAGCAAAAAAACAACAACTAATTCCAAATCATGTGTAAGGTAATTTAACTCATGAGTTTTCAACAGACATGAAGAATAATCAATTACCTGGTCATTATTCATTAGGAAAAAACCAAGTCTTTTCAATGAAGCATCACTATAGATATCAAATTCACCATTTCTGGAAGGTATTGTCAAAAACTAGAGCATTCACCAATCTTTATTTCAATTCGTGAAAAAATTCATCACATTATTTTGTTCAGATGAACTTAAAACCTTTTTGAGTTAACTTAGTCATTGGGATAGATTACCATAATTTTTTTTTTCAAAAAACCTCCAGTAATAACCTGTTAAACAAAGAAAAATATGAATCTTTGTTATATTTTTGGTACTTGTACATTCCTCAACGACTTTTGTTTTAGCAGGATCAACAGCTTCACGACCCGACCCAACGGGGCTCAAGCCGTGACTCCCCAAGCTTTCCTCCAATAGGTCAGGGGATGACGACTAGTTTCGAGTAGGCTATCACACACATGGGAGGCATTAGCCTAAGGTACCTGTACACACGCACCCACATACACCTCCAAGCAACAGTGCATAGATATATAAAAACTAAAAAAAATGCATGCATACATCTATCCTAAACCAGAGTGCAACAACAGTACAAAAAGGGAAAATAGGGTCCACCAAAAGAAAACTACAAAGTAATTCAACCCGCTCGGAAGAAGGGGTACGCTGCCAAAAGCACCACTAGAAATCACATCAGCATAGTTCCGGTAAGACTCAACGGTCAGCCCTGCTCACTCAGCTCCGCCTTCTCCGGGTCCTCCTAGGACTCCGTCGAAAGGCATGTGGTCTGCACAAGGCACAAACATGTGCGGGAAAATCCCATGAATAGGTGAGTATAACAATACTCAGTAGGTACCCCCAAAAAACCAAAACAAAAGAGAGCAACTGAAAGGAAACAGTCTGCTCATCCCAGTCAGAGGGAACCCAGACAAGAGAAGAACTCCATCTCGTGACCATACTCATCTAAACAAAACTAGTCAGCTCAATCTAGGTGTATTACCATACATACACCTTTAAAATTCGCTCAGGTATACGCCCAAACATATACTATGAACATCCGCTCAGATATACATTCTTACGTATATTAAAAACATCCAGATATACTCAACTCACGCACCAAGCCACATGAGGTACCGACCTCATCACCAGCAACGGTTCACAACCAGGAGAGCACACTCCATGATCACTGTCATCCCAAATGACACTCGTCCAAGAGATACACTCCATAGGTTCCCACACAAACATCTTAGAATCTCACCCGAGAGATCACGCTCGTCGGATATCATTACTGAGGAAACCTCGCTGAAACAACATAAACACCAAACTCCTCGGATAGGGGATTGCTCTTAGGGTCCGCCAGGGGATACCAGAACCCACACCGGTAGATGAAGATCTCACAGATAGGGGATCACTCCTAGGGTCCGTTGGGGGATACCACAACCCGATCGGGCATTCGTAGATCTCATAGATAGGGGATCACTCCCATGATCTGTTGGAGGATACCATAACCCGATCTGGTGCTCATCAAAAATACGTTACTCAGATAGAGGATCTTCACCCATTTCATAACGGTCATAAGGATACCGAAACCCTATCCGGTACAACTCATGATGTAGGGGATCAAACCGACGATGCACCAAACCTATCGACACCACACGATGAGTAGAGGATCATATAACCAACGATACCACAACCCTACTATAATCCTTATGCTGAGTAGGGGATCATATAACCGACGATGCCACAACCCTACTGAGCATGGCCCACTGCATAGGGGATCATATTCCCGATGATGCAAAAAACCTTATGGGGTTAACTTACTAGATAGGGGATCGTCACTCATGGATAAGCGGTCACAGCGATACCAAGAACTCGATCTAGGGAAACGATGCTAGAGGATCCCACTACGGGCCTACCAGAGGGATGCCACAACTCTAACGGATTAAAAATCCCATCGAGAGGATCACAAACCTATACTAAGGTTGTGATGTTGCGCGAACCCTCGTAGGAAGGAACCAAGGGAGTACCCTCAACCACTGCTGGTCCAAACGTCGTTAACCTGAGCAACCCGCCACAACACCACACCACGCACCTACAAGGCCGATACTGAGGCTACCATCGCGATCCACACGGAAAAACATGCAGGATAGGCTATTTACTCGCCCAAAACGAACAACTGGTGAAAAAGGCACTATTCACCGTAGCTAGCCCATGTGGGGCCCACACTACGATCCTGAAACGCATCAAGCGGATCATACCACTGCGATCCCCTCAGAAATACACATGGGATCGACTACTCGATCGTCCCAAACAGACACCCGATGAAAAAGGTACTATTCACCAAAGCTAGCCATGGTGGGGCCCACAACATGCTACAGAAACTCGTCAAGTAGATCACACCCTTGCGATCCCCTTGAAAAAACACACAGAATCGACTACTCGTTCGTCCAAAACGGACACCCGGCGGAAAATTTGCATTTTTTCGAAAACGCCAAAACATGGACTCATGGGGCCCACACCCTATTCTCGGTCAGAACACCCGAAAACCATAAAAAAAAATCTGTCATACCATCAAGGTCTCAACGCCACTGACGGCACGTCAATCGGACGCTCCGGGTAGAAGATACAACGGCCCAAAGTCGAATAATAATAAAATATCATTATTTTATTAGACGTTTCTAGCACTCGGGCCACGATCCCAAAATTTGAAACCCCTGAACCCACACTGAAGGGTTCGCCTCATCGCCAATTTTTCGTCACCACAGACGGCACGTGATTCAGATCTCCAGGGAGCAAGTTACGGGGGTTTTAAAACCCCCGTGTACTAGAAGAGGGTCGGACCGGCCTGAACCGGCCGGTTCGACCGGCCGAAGCCGCCGCAGCGCGGCGCACGCATGCGCGCACCCGGTTGACCCCCCCCCTTTGGGGGTCACCAGTGATTGAATTTCAGACCGTCGTGGTGTGGTGGTCCCGGTTGACTCCCGCGGCCCGCTGCGCTGGAGCCGCGCCAGCAGACCTTCTGAGGTCCGCCGGGGGCACCCCGGGGCTCCAAACGCTCTTCCGAAGGCATCTGTGCACCCCTCGGAACTGGATCTATGCATCTGCAGGCTCAAAACAGAGAAAAACCAAACCAATCAGGATTTGGGATTTCAAAACTCAAAATGCCTACCTGTTGGCGGATCGCCAAAGCTTCGGGTGCAAAACGACGCCCGCGACGCCCTGAAGCTCGATCCGCTGACGATCGGCGCTGAAAATGGTCATCCGTGGCTAGATTTGGCGAAGAACTAAGGTAGGGGGAGGGGTTTCATCATGTGAAGAGGAGAGGAAATTGGGAGGGGGGCTTGATTGATTTTTATTATTATTATTTTTTAAATAAAAACTTCATTTTAACTCCCTGCCAACACGCCTCCGACCCGGCACTCAACGCCAACTAAAATTATATCACGCCTAGGGTAAACACTGTATTCTGAAGGCAACGGCGGACTCAGATTCTCGATCCAAGACTCCGTTCAGAAGATATTCGACCCAACACTCATAAATAAAATTTTCCATTTATTTACGAAAGCACCCCTACTGGCTTTTCTCACAACAGGCCCACGCCCGCAAAGTTTACACCCCTTCTAGGGTAAACGGCACTCTTCGGACACAACCGTACCCTCAGATTCCCGTTCTAAGCTACCATTTAGGAGATAACTCATTCTCACCTCACACATAGTATAAAAATACTTAATATTTTTATAAAATTTATTCCAGGCACACCGGGCCTCGGAATCACACGCCGTCTTCGTGTCTAGCTCTGAAATATTCATAGGAATATTCCAAAGTCTGATAGGGCCAAACCCCAAGTCACTACAAACACTTTTTCCATCTTTAGAAATAATGTGACCAATGAATGAAATTTTTTGTAACCAAAACTCACACTTTCTAAATTTCCCATACAGTTTATTTTCTTTTAAGGTTTTCAAGACAACCCTTAAATGACTTTCATGATCCTCTTTAATTTTAGAATATACCAAAATATCATCAACAAAAAAACCACAAACTTATCCAAGAACTCACAGAAAATTCTATTCATAAGATCCATGAATACAACAAGTGAATCTGTTAACCCAAAAGGCATAACAAAAAAACTCATAATGGCCATATCTAGTATGAAACGTGGTATTTAGAATGTTTACTTCCTATACTTTCAACTGATGGTACCCCAACCTCAAGTCAATCATTAAAAAATAATGATCTCCTTGGATTTGATCAAACAAATCATTAATATGAGGAAAAGGATTCTTGTTCTTAATAGTGATGTTATTCAAGGCTCTATAATCAATGCAATGTCTCAGTGAACCATCTTTCTTTTTAACAAACAAGATAGGAGCACCTCATGGTGATGTAATAGGTCGAATGAAACCGTTATCTAATGACTCCTGAAATTTCTTCTTTAACTCTAAAATTTCAATTTGATCTATTTGATAAGGGAGTTTTGAAATTGGATTAGCATCAAGAACCAAGTCAACGGTAAATTAAACTTCTCGATTAGGTATTATACCTGGAAAATCATCAGGAAAACATCAAGATACTCATTGACCACTGGCACATCATTAATCTAAACAGTTATTTTGTTTTCAACAATATGTACAAGGTAACATTCATTTCCATATTTTACTAGTTTCTCAGCTTCTGGATATGTTATCAAAAGTAAGGGTTCATTCTTGTACACAACATGAAATTCTTTCTAAAAAGAAACATTTTTATCTTTGTAGTCAATCTTATCATGATAAACAAAAAGCCAATCCATACCCAAAATAACATCAAACTCTACTAAAGTCAAAACAATAAGGTTTGTAGATAGATTCTTTCCACACACAAGGACAAGAAAGTTCTTATAATTTCCCTTTCTCAAAATTTCCTTTACGTGTTTTTACCACAAGTCCAGGATTCATATCTTGAGATGTAATTCCCAATTTACTAGAAAATTTCTCAGAAATGAAAGAATGTATAGACTCAGAATCAAACAACACATTGGTATAATATGAATAAACAAACAATTTACCTGATACTACTTCATTTGATGGAGCAACATCTATTTAAGTAGTTGAAAATTATTTCACCACCACTTTCTGCTTGTAGTCTGACTGTTTTCCTTCATTTGAGTTCTTCTTCAGACACTCATTTGCATAATTACCCATTTCATTGCACTTAAAAAAATTTACTGACTGTAAATCAGATTTTATCTTACCACTAGCCTAATCTTTTTCATTGTAATTACGAGCCTTATGTCCTATTTTACCACATCGGAAGCACTTACCAGAATTTAAAAGGCATTCCCCAGTGTGATTTTTACCACAAATTTCACAAACTGTAATCTTAAGTTTCTTACCAACAGAATTTTTTGAAGAGTTCTTCCCTTACTTTTACCACCTCAACCTCTTAATTTTTTGTTTTTCAAAGAACACCTAATCATTGGAAAACTCTATTTACACCTTCTTCACACATCGAACAAGTTTTCATAACTTTTTAACTCATGGGAAGCTAATTCCCTTCAATGCTTTGGCTTTAATACTCAGTAAAAATGATTGATTTTACTATCAAGACCCCGTATGAAATTTAGAGCATACCTTGCTAGTCGAGTGAGTTTTTATTCATAAGTATCCATTGATTCATCCCCCTACCTAAATTCCCATAAATATTTTTCCATCCTAAGTTGAACTGCCTTAGAAAAATATTTATCAAGGAACATACCTTTTAATTCATCCTAATAAAGATAATCAATCTCTTCACTATCCATAATATTTTTAACCATAGACCACCAATGATCGGCTTCACCTTCAAAAAGGTAAATAGAAAGACTAAACTTTTGATGTTATGAACACCCCATGACATTGAAAATATTTTCCAGTGCTTTAATCATCCCTTTAGCTAGCACAATGTCAGATGATCCTATGAATGATGGAGGATGTTGCCTCAAGAAATTATCTACCACCGACATGTTCCTTTCTAGTTGATCTGGATGATCTCGTGCATGGATACCACCACCATTTATATCTTGATTCAACTATGCCATCATTGCAACAAACTATTCAGTTCTGATTCTAACCATTTCTGGTTTCTGAATTGGTAGGTTTTTTTCCTCTTAATGTCATCCCATCATAGATTCCATGTTTCCTATGTGGAAAACCATTCTGAACGCATACATATCTTATAAAAAGAAATATAGTAATCTTCAAATTATATATCATTTCAATTTTATGATAAAGTAAAAATAATTTAGGGATATTCTATAAAAAATATCCTAACTCTTAAATTTATATAAATTGATCTATAATACCAACTAAAAGGCCCCAACCTTAAACATTACATAATCTTGATTTTTAATCAAGAATTTACTATCTTTCACATTGAGGATCTTTTTAAGTTTATATTTTTAGATAATTAGGCCATAACTATTACATCACATCTCAAATATTATAAACTAGACACTTCTACTATATCCATTTTTTTCACAACAATAAAACACCTTAAAAAACAAGAATTATTTTCTTGATAAAATTCTACTTGAATTATTCCTTTCTCTTACCCTTCCTTATACCCTATGAAAAAAATTCAAAAACATGGTATGGGCATAAAAATCTCAGTAAGGGTTATACAATAAGGAAATAAAACATTAGTCCATTAATACATACAAATCAATGAAATCATAATTTTCACTCATAAAACATAAGATCTTTAATATAACTCATGAAATCATAATATTTATGAATGACTCATAGAAATCATAAATCATAAAGGTAACTTGTGCCATCCATAACATACTTACATTTTATCTTTCACATATATATAGGGAGTAACATTCATGGTTATGTTTGGAATACCCATCATAGTATATTCCCTAAATTTCTTAGGAGAAACCTAAATGTTTACCTCCATCATGTTACCCAATGTATTGGAGAGAAATATCACGATCACCCTCCCTCAGTTTATCATATAACTACCCATATACGCAAACAATTCTCAAGAACCATAACATAATCATAACACATAAAACAAGAATAAAGGAAAGATAACATTTTCACAATACAATCAAAAGATATAATTTCAAGATATTGACATATTAAATACTTTATAAAAACAATTTTTCAATAACAAAATACATAAAAAGGCTATATTGTATTTATTTTTCTTTTAAAAACATTACATCTTATAGAGGAATCCAAATATCAAATAATGCTCGCACCGGCGGAAACGTTGTTTTCACCACATACGTTAAAAGGAAAAATTCTTTTTTTCATTTAGTAAAACACTTCATAGAAAAAGATTATATTTGAAAACAATTTAATTAAAATTAAAATTAAAAGGGTTTTATTATTCATCGTATAAAATAAGGTTATGTATAAAACAAAATATGCCTCAATGAAAGGAGATTGAGACGAAGTCCCTTACCTTGAGTCCAAATAATCACGTATGTTCCATGTTATTCCAAAATAATAAAATAAAGTTAATTTATAATTATTTCATAACCTTTTTAAAGTTTATTATTCCTTTTATATCACTTATTACCTTTTTATAACAGTCACATAATTATTCAAGCTCATATCGGTTGTTTTGTCGATATTCGGAACTTCAGTCGAAAATAAACTTGTTTTGATGTAAATTGTTCATGTAGTCAAAAGTAAATCATATACATAATGATATTAATGATTTAAATATCATATATATCCAGTATATATGTGTTTATAATAGTCCATAACATTTGGTGATAATAAATGGAATGCACCGTTAATGGATATGGTAGGTCATTCGTACACATGAACGCTACTTTCATTTCTTTGTCATATTAAATGAATGAAAACTAAACGATACATGGGTGTGTTATAATTATAGTATAATTTATATTTTATATATGTTACATGAGTTCATTAGTTACATCTTTTATATGTTCCACATATGGCATGAACGAGTCATATCACTTTGAGGTGTGTTAGTCCACACTTCCTCAATTGAAATTATCGTATTTACACATTATGGAAAGCATAAAGGTATGGTATAAATAAAAAAATATAGAAGAATAGAGAAAAAATTAATATAATATATTTAATATATAAATATAGTTCCATCATAATGGCCACTGTGAGAGGTGGTAGGAGAAAGTTGAACGATCATCGTTTCATGAGGCAGTAGTTCGCCGAACATAGAAATAGTTTGTTCGTATCCATTAGATGGAGGTGTGTGTAAGTGTAGTTTAAATATTTCTCCTAAAAAAATCCTATTATATTGATGAAACTGGATTTTTTATGTAATCATAGAATAATAAGTGCATTGGTATTAAATAAGGAAAATAAAAGAAATGAACTTGAGAGAAGACGTTACCTCTAAATCGGGTAACTTATTTTGATTTTAGCCAAAAGGATTTCTTGAATTGCCTTATTCCCAAGTTAAGGATTATAAGAGTAAGGGATGGATGTGGGAGATTATATGAGAAGAATTTTTATGAGCCAAGGGGCTTTATAGATGTGATTATGTGGGTAGAGGTGGTGGCCTTTTATAAGAGAGAGGAGGGGCATTTTAGGAAAGTCTTGAAATATTATTTTATTATAAGATGATTTTAAAATTATAATAGTTAAAAAGTGATGAATTTAGAGGATAATATGAGTATGGGTTTAAATACTCTCAACCAATAGGTTTTAGAAAATTTTAGGTCATAAAATTAACCTTATCTTTTAGCCTTAACCCTTAGTTAAAAACATCAACTCATACCATGTATTCTTGTATTTTAACAATATATGGTCACTATAGTTACTATAAAATACCAATCGAACCATAAGTATATAATTAATGAAATTTTTAACATTAAATAAGCCAGTTTTCCAGATATTATATTTTTAAAACTATTATATCATTTAATAAAATAGTATTTTTTTTAAAAACTCATTTATGCCAATTTTGACACTATTTAGTAATTGATATTTGTTAAACTCATAACAACTTTATTCCTTTGAAACAAAGTAATTAACTCAAATATAATATGTTAATATAATACATAAAATCTTTGGATGGTATAAAAATGTTCAAATTACATTTATTTTAATATTTATAATATCATTTATTTGAATCTTTCATTAATAAGGTAATCATTGCATCATCATTGTGTCATAAATAAATATATTTATTTAATGTCTAAAAATTATAAATAAAATACCATGATGTAATATTTTTTTAGATTTATTATGAATAATTATAGTTATATTTATTAGTTATATAAACCTATATTAAATTTTTTTTATTAAAAGATACATGTTTATGTTATTTTTCTCTTTACTTTAAATTAATTTTTATAACATGTCATTATCACTTCCAAGTGGCTCCCAAATGCCAAAAGTTTGTCCTATGGATGATCATGGTTGGACATAACTCATGAAATAGGTTTAGGACACGTTTTTTATAGTTTTATATTTTTAAAATATCATGTTTCACCCATATTTACCAAATTTACCCTTTAACCATGGTAAATAAAAATAATTACTGAAGTTACTATTCATAATGTCCAAAAATAAAAGGTACATATTCCCAAAATTTGGACATTATTATTACAAATATGGAATACATTTTTTTCAAATTCAAAAAAAAATAATTGAATGAAATTAATTTAAAATTAATTCCTGTTTTCAAAATAAGAAAGCGGGGTTTTAAGAAGTGAAAACTATCAAAAGATTGACATGTGTTTATGTCCAATTTAAATGTGAAATTACTTATAATGAAAAAAATTGGATTAAATTATAAAAACATAATCTAATTACATTTAAAAAAAATTGAATGGAAAACCTAACTATATAAATAAATTAGATGAAATGGCAGTTTTGACTTAAAATGCGATACATTTCACTATTCATTGCAAAAATGAACTTTATCAGAAAATTACCAAAAATTTATCCAAAGTAAATTTTGATGTCCTTATTATATTGAAGAAGTTTATTTTGTAAAATAGAACATATAAAACTGATGATTTTTTTTAAAAAAAATGGTTCTCCATCAAAAGGCGGTAAACCGACCCTTTAAAAATATTTGATTATTTTATGATTAGAATTAGATTCATTATCATTTTAAGCCTATAACATTCATTGGATAAATGTAAAAACATTTAAAAAATATGTAAAATCATAATATAGTTAATTCTGTTCATTCCTTCCAATACAATGGCTAGGCGTTAACTGCCATTTAAAATAATAATAATATTATTATTGTATTATTTTTTGGTATAACTCAACATTGTGTGCAATGTAAGATTTAGAAGAAACTAATTGTTGCATATCAAGTACGCTATCAGACAAAGTGTCCCCTTTAACATAAAATTAATATCTTATTCATAAATATATATATATATATATATATATATATATATTATTCTATAAATACCTGGGATCCTACATTCTGTCTTAATAGAGGAGTTATGAGCTAAAAGAGTTCAAAGAAGCTTGCTGTAACTAATTCTACAATGAAGTTTGAGTACATATCATCTTTTTATGTATCCAAGGAAGTCTTATGGATTCAGAACTTTTTCTAGGTGCTTGACATGGTACCTAGCAGTAAAGACCCTATCACATTGTATTGTGATAATACTACAACAGTGGCTCTTGAAAAAGAGCCGAGGTCACATCAATGGAAAAATAACATACTTTGGAAGATCACCTATTGAGGGATTTTTATTAGAGGGGTCAAGTTACAGTGATCAAAGTAACCCATGGAATATAACGTGGAGGACCCCTTGACCAAAGGCTTATCTCAGCAAAAGCATGAATATCATGTGAGAGCTATCACACTAATGGTTGTTAGCAGTTGGCTCTAGTTCAAGTGGGATTTTATTAGAGTTGGTGACCTATAACCAAATTATTCTTTAGTTTATGATAACTTATATTCATGGTTTATAATATTAATAAATTCCTTATCACATCTTTATTGGTCTTATGAATGACATTGAATGTGATAATGTCCTAAGAGTAACTATCGCACTAAAACACCATAGTGAATCAATCCCATATATGATGAGAACCCAGAAGTGCTATGATACTATTCTTGAATATATTTTCTATATCCAGATGATATCATTTGAGGGACACAAATGATACAGGCTATCAGGGGTGGAGACTCATAGGTCTTTGAGACACCTTATCATGGTGTACTCCCTTAGTAATGTCCAGGAGGATATTATGAGAACAAGACCCTCCAATAGGAAATCCACATTTATATATGTCATTTGATTTTAATATCTATGGACATGTTTATTGGTCCTTAGACTTTAATATTATTATTAATGAGAATTATGAGTCACACACTTAGATATAATGATGAAAACCATGATGAAAAATGTTTACAGTGAGGTAGGATATGTTGGGTGCATCATGAGTAATATTTAACAAATGAATAATGAGAGAAAGGATTTATACCTTCTATTATTTAATGGATGATAATATCACAGTCCCTTTGATGGAAATGATATAACCTAAATAAATCCATGGCCATGGTGACCAATAGGAAAGTTCCATTTCTAGAAATTCAAAGAAAGAGATATCGAGCATATAGTTTGATGGCACTGGCATGAAACCTATTCGATTTGAGATATTGTGATAAAGTTATTACATTACGTAGTAAACATTCATATTAGGTGACATGTCATTGTGGTATTAACATCTTTTTATATGAGTTCTTTGGTGTGTTACTAGATGCTAACCTTGGACTTTAGGCTGCTCTGCCTAATGCCACTATGAAAGAGGCCTAGAGGGCCACACACTAAGTGTATCTAGTATCTTTGTTAAATAATATATATGTTTTATTATTTAATAGGCTGAATAAATATTATTCCATGTTTTAGTTTAATAATTATTCATGTATTCCTGAATACATTTATTCCGATACTAGTTATTTGAGAGAATATATTGTGTGCAGAATATTTAATAAATAATCATTTTCTATTTAGTGAATATAACATTTTTATATTTTTTGTCGAATAATGCAATGATATTTATTTAATAAATAAACAAATGTTATTCAAGGTCCAATAAATATGGTGGATGATTGGAAGACCAAGTTCAAGGGTTCGGTGGGAGATGATAATGTTGAATATTATTTTATTAAATAATATATAATTATAATTCACAAGTTAGGAATGTGTCAAGAAATAATAATGATGATGATGTTCTTATTTGACATAGGTTTTCACAAGGATTAATAAAATAAATATGGGAACTTGTGAAATTATGTAATTTTAACCCTATCGATATAAATAACCAATTATGTTTATTTTCTCAAAAACCTTATCCAAGAAAATCATTGTGCATAATGGATTAGAGAAAATCTTTCAATCCTAAAGAGTTCATTCCCCCCCAAGGACACTCTCAATAACAAGAAAGATCCTCCTCCACCAAATCAAGGAGAACTCTTTAGAAGTGGTTCTCATGGAGATCGAAGGTGGGCATCACAGGCGTAAGGATCTTCTACGCTAGCACCCAAAGACTCTTTCAACGACATCTAGAAATCCATGGAGCAGATATGGATCACTGTTAGAGGAATCTTATGCTTTTATTCTATAATTAAATGGTGGTGTAATGCAAATCTATAGACAAAATCATCAACAAAAAAAGAATAACCTTGAAGGTAATTCTTATTTAATTATATTAATAGAAAACAACATGTGTTGATGTCCTCTCTATTGGTCCTGGGTTAATAAAACTTTCTTTTTATTTTATTCATATCTATTTATCATGACATTCATCTTCGCTTGATCTCAAATTAATCATTGATAATGGAAAAAAGAAAATCTTGGAACCATCCCAACCGTGCTTCCGCTGCGCTCGAAACCTACAACAAACACATCTTAGGCCATTCACCTTGATAAATGGGAACTTATCATGATATTAATGATATATATGCACTAAAATATAACAATATTATTATATTATTGGACTAATAGTAAGTCTATATATACATGTGATATGTTTCATAGGCTACGAGTTAGCCATACCGTAGACGGCATGTTGATGCCTCTTTATTTGATATGATTAGATTATATATATGGGATGTTGAGTTTATGGATTCTACCATGTCTTCCAAAATGGTTCCCTTTATAAATGGATAATTGGGGTGATTCTTTTATGGAACTAAAAACTTATTTCTGATGGTTGAAACATTAAATGGTCATAAGATCTAACTAGCATTTGTTTTTGAGTATCATATATCGGCTATAAAGCATTGGAATCCTACACTTAATATCCTTTATTGAAGGTGATCTATATAAGTATACAATCCTCCAATTGTTGTATATAAAAATTAATTGATAAAATATAAGACTTTATTCATCTTGGTTCTCTATTTTTCTTCATTAAATTATGTTGCAACACAACATTAGAGCCGGTGGGGTCCTCTCATAACAAGAAAGGATTTAGATGGTAATGGTATGTACTTTTCAAGTAATCTATGATTTCTTTTCATCCTTTCTTAAATGTTATCTAGGTTGTTCTCTATAGGGGTGAAATATCATGTAGTTTTGGCTAGTTTTAGAGGGTTTTAAAGGACATTAAGGGGTTAACATTTTGATCATGGTTTGTAAAAACTAAGTGGTTCTCCAACGAAATATTGTGGTGTGTTGGAGAGGGGTAGTAAAAGTCAAATTATTTCCAAATGATTAGAGATTACCATGAAAATTTCATTAGGAAAAAAATTGTGATATGAGATATAAGAAAAATAAGGGTTGGAACATAGTTTAACAAACTATTAATCAAAACTAGGCGGGTTCCATAAAGATGCAATTAGATATTCACGATTTTCATGTGTTTTTGTTAATCATTTGATCAAACCATGAAGGAGATTTTAATTATTTCCAAAAATTTATTTTTAATTTGAAACCTTCCTGAAACCCCACATTATTCATCCTACATATAAGGATCTTGAACTAAGGTACTCCCATGGTGATTTTTGGAAATTTTTTCCCAATAAAAATTAATTCTGGTGGATTAAGAGGACTTGGATCATGAGAATTCAAGGTATGGGGTTATTCAATCTTTTCTCTTCATGTTTATTCTTGATATACTCTCCCCTTCTTGGAAGGAATCGTTGATCTAGGATGGTGTGGCTAGATCTATGGATTCAAATAATATATAATAGGGAATTCTTGAACTATTTATGGATAGATGGTTAGATCTAGAGAATTGTATTCCCTTTATTAAATAGATCAAGATATACCATTGATGGTGGATCTTATTAGGTAAGTTGATTTTATTCTATATCAATGTTGTTATCTCTTTTTTGAATCTTGTTCTAGATTCATTGATTGAGATTGATTCAAGAGATCCATTTGGTGTTCAAGTTTGGTTTGGGTGATGATTGAAATTTGGAATCACATTGGTAGGAAGCTCTTTACCATATATGGCCATATGTATTATTGTTGGAATAATATTACAGTATGTATCAGAGTGTATTGATACCCTTTCTTAATGTGTTCTTATTATGAGTGTGTGTGTGTGTGTCCCTATTAGAACCATTCTTGATATGACTAGTTGTTATATTTTATGGTATGAATTGCTTATGGGTGATGCAAAAACTATGGAACTTTCATCGGGTATTAAGATGATTGTATTTCTCAAAATTGGCTAGAAGACCCCTAATAGGGGGAGAATGGGTGTTGTAATGAAGTCCAAGGACATGGGGCTTCTTGATGGATTTTTCTAATATCACGGACATGTTAGCCAATGCAAGAGTATAACATGCAAGGGAGAAGCAAGTCCAATTATTTAGAAAGTTAATGTGAGAGAATGACTGTACATAGGTGTTTATAATCCAATTCATCAAGCATGTCAGGTGAGAATTCCATTATATGAGGATAAATGACCACCTTAGGGTAGGGTGTGAGGTGTTCCTTAAAGGTGGAATAAGGGTGTAAAAATAAAGGGAGTTGGGTACTAAACCAATGCATGGACCAAGTGGCATGTTCCATGACCCAAGGTGACTAACAATGGAATTTTTGTCATCATAGTGCTGAAGTAGGTGGGGAAAAGCTTTGTGGTATCCTGGTTAGTTCATGATGACCCAAAACATGTGTGGTTAATTTTTTTACTTTTGTGTTGCTTCCATGTTGTGTTATACAACCTGTATATTCTTGAACTTGTGTTAAGGATGAATTGGTGGTGTCCTATTGGGATTATTGCTCACAACCATCATGGGAATCTCTATGGACATGCAAAATTATTTACTAGGGATCCAAGAAAGGGAAGGGGTCCAACAACAGCTTGTTGAGGAGATGGATAATAGTGCTAAAGGTATTACTAGGATAGACTCTAGATCAATGATATGGTCACTTTATTTTTATATAAATGTGATTCTATTTTACTTTTTATTCTTCCATTTTGGATTTATATTTATATGTTCTATATGATTTTAGTGTATGGATTATTACAAAGGGTATATTTCCCCATTGCACTATTCACACCCTCATCGCTAGTCAGTATCCTCTTGTATTCGAGGAGTTGTGAATAATATCAAGTATCTCACTAGATCAGGCCTGATGATTTGGGTTGGGGTGTTATAAAATGGTATCAAAGTGGTTTTCCTTTCTTTTCTACATATTTATGTTTTAGAACATGGTAGAAAGGATTTAGTATGTGTGAAACTCAAGTATGGGGTTACATGTGTTTTTTATAGAACATGTGTAATACACCTCTAAGTTACAAGTGATGGGACTCCTGTTACAGTTTTGTCTTTATAGTTTGATGTTGATCCGGAACATGTTGTTTTGTTAAATTTTATGGGATTTTGGTTTGTTCATCCTAGAATGGAATGTCAGATCAAATTTCATATATATATATATATAATTTACTATTCATGAAATTTTGGTTAATTAAATGTCTTTCTATTTTATTGTGTGGTAAATATGTGTTGATATTTATATTTCTTGAACTTGGACATGCTTGTTTTTTATATATATGATTGTGACTAACATGTCAGTGTTGAAAACATAAACTTGTGCCTTGAGTGGGTAGTAAGAATTATCTGTACATTTTCTCTTTGGCATGTCATTTTTTATTTGATCCATTTAAGTAATTTTAAAGGGGATGATTCATATGGAATAAACCATGTTAAATGGTTTTATAAGGATTTTTTTTCCAAAGGGATTATGAAATTTTGATTGATGAATGAAATTTTAAATGGCTCATTTGAAATGTAATTATCAATTTCAAAGGGAATTTTTCCTCTCTTGGGACATGAATTTGGTAATGTATAATTTTTCCATGAAATATATTGGAATGGTAAAATTGTTGGTTTTCAACAATGTGTTCAAAAAAAATTAATTGTGATTTTAAAAGAGTATTTAATTCTGTTGGGGACTAAACATAGGTAAAAAGAGACAAGTTTTTTTCAATGGATTCTCAAGTTAAAAAGGGGATTTTATATATTTAAATGGTTTGAATATGATTTCCTTAATTATTTGGTTTAAAATATGATTTGAAATTTAATTTTAAAATGTATAAATGGATTAGTGTGCTGAACCAAGATTTTGTGAGACCTTCTAGAACTTTTAAACTATTTTTTTAATATGCATGATCTAACCTCTCGAATGAATATTTTTGTAGTTCTTGGGGTGAATTTTGATGAAGGGGCATGTTCCATTTGTTTATATTGTTCTAAGTAGTGATGTTATGAATGTATGGGTTGAGAAATAGATCCCATAGAGAATATGATCAAAAGTAGTTGACTATTTTGTATTCAATCTAGTGCCAAAAAGTGGCCCTAGAAATGGGTGGTTGGATTGTGATGTTTCATGTGGCTAATATGTTACTCTCTCTAAAGTGAGTGGAATTGGGTTATGGGAAATATATTCCTAAAAGAAACTTGAGTAAGATGTGAATCCCTTCTATTTTTGAACAAGTGGGTGTTGTTTTATGTCAAGACCCATAGGTTACATGGGTTATTGTGAGATGTATCTATAGACCATTGAGATATGTCTCTATGCATGAGATATAGACTAGTGGTAGTATTAGAACTATGGTTAAATTTAGTGGCCACTAGTCCAATATCAGCTAGTGGAATAACCAGGTTTCACTAAACTTGGAAGGAAAATGAGTAAGTAGTTCTCCTTTATTTGGGAGTTAAGTGATCTAGAATTGTGGTGGTAGGTGTATAGTATTATGAAACCTAGGTTGTGATACCTTACGTGTTGATGCACAATCAATAAGGAACTAATCATCTAGCTTGTCAAGTGTATAGTTAGTATTGTAGAGAGTGAACTCAGAGAGTGTTTTCGTTCCTTGGGGACTATTTGAAGATGAGTTTTGGAATCTAGAATAACTAGTAGTTCAAGTGATACCACTAGTAGTGGTTCACAATGTGAACTAGGTATTCATACCATGAAAGAGGCCTTGGTTATTTTCTTGGAAGTTTTATCTTATGGTATGATCTTGGAAACTAAATATTGGTCTTAGAGTGAGATGTGGCCATTGGTTTTTCATTGGAATGGTAGAGAATGGGTGATATGTGGTCATATTGAGCATCATAAAGGATGGGGTTCTTAGGAAATCAAGTTTTAATTCCTTATGAATCTAGATTTACAAGGTTCAAGGAACCATTCATTTCCAAAAGGATTAGTGGAGAGTGTCCCTCAGGTGAACCATTGATGTTGGTGTTTAATGATATTAGGTAGTTGATTCAATATCGTTAAGTGTGGTTAATGTTTCTTAGATAGGTGGTGCCTTCATAAATTACTAGGGGAGTGGGTGTTTCATGAATCTATGAAGCTATTCGTGGTGTATTGTGCCTAGAAATGTAATATTATACTATCTAATTCATATTGGAACTTATGCTAGGCTCATGAAGAAGTGTGGAATGACCATAATGTTTCTCAATGAATCTATAGCTGAGTGGTTTATATCAATTCAAGCACATAAGTTATAAATATGTTTCATAAATGAAGTGGGATATTCATGTGGCTATGTATTCTTGGTTAATGGTGGGTTAATGAAAAGGTCTTCGAAGATGAAATATTGGATGATAATAAGGAATGTTGGTTGTTTTGTGAGAGGATCATGGTTAATTTTTTTGAGTCCTTAGGATGTGAGGGTCAAAAATTCGAGCCCACTATGGTGGATCAATTTATCTATATGGATATATTTAGTCTACGCAGTTGATTTATGATGAAAGATGAGAAAAAACTAGAGAAAGTGTGGGAAAATAATCCATTGAAACTGTAAGGCTCTAAATTCATCAATTTTGGTCATGTTTCCTGGGTTTCAAGAAAAGTATTTTGTGTAGTGGACTTTTGAAATGCTAGACCTAATTGGAAAGGTTTTATAAAATAAATTTCATGATTTTTTATGATAGGTGGTAGTCTCATAGATAGAGACCCTAGTAAAAAATGGTGGAAGTTTATGAGTTTTTTAGATTATTGGTCGATGGGTGCTTCTAGTAATCATGGGGTGATGATATATTCCCCCTTTTATATCACGTCTGCCTTGGTAGACCAGGTGAAAGCCAACCAATAGTTGGATTATGAATGATTCATGATGTAAGAATGGATGGAAGGGGATGACCTAATTCCAAAAAGGTATCTAGATAGAGATGACATGATCTATGTTCATGGGAGAGTTTTGATTCCTAATTCCATAAGGGAAGAGATAATAAAAGGACTCCCAAGAATCTCAGTGGGTAGTGCATCCAGTTTTGGCATAAATGTATTGGGATATCAGGTGACACTTTTGGTGATTGGGAATAAAGGGAGACATCACGAGATTCATCTCTCTTTATCTGACATATCAAAGGGTTAATTCAAACCATCAAAAACCTAGAGGATTTATTTAGCTACTTAAAATTCTTGTGGAAGAGGGGTGACATTATGATAGAATTCATTATAGGGTTACTCAGAACCATCAGATGTTAGGATGTTATATACATGGTAGTTGATCAGATGAAGAAAGTGTAATATATCTTACCAATTTGGGAGAATCATTCCATTGATGAGTTGGGAAATATTTAAGTCCTAGGAGATAGTATGACTGTATTGAGTGCCTTACAATATCATGTTAGAAAAATATGTGTGTTTCACATTGAAGTTTGGGAATGTTTTACAAAAGGCTTTGGGGACTCAGTTAAAGCTGAGTATAGTGTATCATCCACATATGAATCATAAATCAGAATATAAGATACATATTTTGGAGGATATGAATTTGGAATGAATCAGGGATATTGGTGGAGTTTGTTATAATCTCCAAGACTTGGGGAGTTCAAATACAATAACAATTTCCTTGGTTTGATCTAGATATAACATTTTGAGGATCTTAGTGGTTGGTTAGCCTGCTCACCACTGTGTTGGAATAAGGTAGGTGTGGAAACTTTCATTGGGTCAAGTATAGTGTAGGAGACCTCCAAGAGAGTTCATTTTCTCTATAATCTATTCCTTACTTCTCATAGCAGACAAATATCATATGTACATGTCAACTAGAAAATATGACCATTTTAGTTCACTATGGGTGGCAATATTTTCTTACGGGTGTCAACTTTTTTTGTGCATAATCGATTATGGAGGAAAAGGAAGATAATGCTATGGTATGTGAGATCATTTGAGATCACTGAGCATGTCAGGGTAATGGATTAATAACTAGAACTTACTCTATGATATTAAATTATGCATTAAATGTTCTATGTTTTTCATCTTTTGAGATATGAGCTCGATCATGTGCATGATATTGAAATTGAGGATGTTGATTTGGAACCAGAAACATCATTTGTGGAGTGGTAATTTTGGATTCCTGGTTAGGGAGACATGGTTTTTAGAAGAAATATGGTATAACTTTTTCAAGTTCTATGGAAGTACAAACATATTAAAAAATAAAATTAAGTGTGAAAATTAGATGTTCAGACATAGTGGTATGAGTTATTTGAGTAGAAATTTTAGAGACACATCTAAAAGAAGAGAAGTCCTTAAAGAGTGAGATTTTTAGGCACATGAATTTTCAGATAATCTATGCCTTATTTTCATTCATTTTTTAAGTGTATTTGAGTTTTAAATTGTTGGGTTGAAGTATCAATTAGTTTATGTTTTTTGGAGATTTTTAGAGTCCTTCAAGGGGTGAACTCTTTGAGAATATTTTGGGAAATCTATGTGGTTCTCCCTATAAATGAAATGGAATGTTCGGAGAGGGGTAGTAGAAGGTGAAAAGTCAGTTCATACTAAGAGATAACCTGGGGACTTCTCTCAGAAAACTGTGTGACTTGGGACAGAGGTAATTTATGGTACTGGGGTGCCCAGTGGAAGCTAGTGGTATGAGGATTTAAATTTTTCCCTCGTCAGAGCCATGAAACTTCATCATATCAGATTATCTAATAACTGTTAAGTTTTTAGGATATTTATTGAATTAAAAAAATAAAAATTTAAAATAATGAATACATCATTCGAATCAGCGATGCATTTGACTGTCGATTATCATCGATGATAATTTCTTGAAGGATCCAAGATTAGACTCCTCTAGGTCATCCACACATACATAAAGAATCTATGTAGACATATATCATTGAATTAAATGTGCTATAAAAGATCACTTCTGATTTATTCGACGTCACGATGATCACCATGATCCTGCCCCTTCGATCTATGAAGGAGATCAAACATCAGAAGCTTGTACATGATAACTCTCTCTCTGGGATGCAGGAAGGAGGAGAGATGTGCTCTCAAATTTGTTGGTATTAATAGTCACCTTGAAAATATCTCCCTCATTCTTATAAAGTTGGTGTTAAATACCCAGAAAGGGTTCCCCAACCCCCATATAAGCAATGCCCACTAAATAAGCGATAAACGGTGAATTATGAAGAACTGACTACATCATAATGTCATTTATATTTTTATCAGATAATTTTAATATATAATAAATATATTTCAAAATTAAGCCAATCCATTAACATGACTCATGATTCTTTCAATATTAAATGAACCTTTAATTTTAAAATAATATTCTTTCATATTATATTTTTCCATGAATTCACATAATACCTTGTGAATAATTTAACTAAATAAATTCTACCAAATTATTTTGTGCTTGAATAATAATGAATTTATTTATTAGTTGGTGATTGATAATACTTGGAAAACTCTTAGACCCCATGGTGCAGACCACAATATCTTAAACACATATCCACTATAATCAAGCAGGCTATTGAATATGATATTGTGTGTGACCCTCTAGGACCTCATCTCAATAGAAATGAAAATTATTTATAGACCAGGAGCGGAGTATGTCAACCCATCAAGGATCCTAAAATGATAAGGTATAGTCATAACAATGACAACTATCCTACCAACACACATGGTATAATATAATCTCTTTGTCTCTTAATATCTCATAAAGTGGGATGCATAACCTATGTCATCATCCATTCTTGATTTATAATTTGTTGACCTAACTGGACAAACTTACATTCGACTACCACAATAATTGATTTAATGAAGGTACTTCTATCTTAATCAACTATGGTAAATATATCACTTCCTTAACTCAGAAGTAATAAATTATATCATGATCATTCAATCAATGTCATATCATCAATGACACACCCAACCCAAGCTACCTTTACATGACTTCAATGTCATGGTTTTTTATTTTCATAAAAATATGTGATCAAATGGAACACATTAACAATGATCCCATGTTAGGAGACTAATACACATGTTTTTATATAGGAACAACCAATGAAACCTAAACCATGAGGTTTTCTTATTGGTGGGTATATCATCATGAACACATCCACTCAAGATCACTAAGAACCTCATAAGAAGAAGTCTCAGTGATTATGAGACCCTAACACCTGATAGTCACATATAAAATGTGTCCTATCAATACAATATATTTGGAACATGGGAAATATGTTTAATATATCTCTAGGTTATCATTACATCCTATGAACTACTGTAACCCTTTCATAAGACATGTAATCTAAGGAAATTACCTATATATTATCAGGGGAAAATCCCTGAAGGCGTCCTCTCAGTATTTTTTGGCTATGATTGTATTTTTTGACAAAAACAGATGACCAAAAATGATCATGGTTGGTGTTTTCTGAATAAGGGATTTAAGGTGGCACAATTTATAAATGTTTTCCAAATTATTTGGCCTCGAAAAATGGGTAGTTTGTTTTTTGGAAAAGGAGTATTTCTGTATACGGGTACATAGTGTATGGAACATGAATCCCAATTAACAGATTTCAAAGGAGGTATGTGTATTTTCAAAGTAAATCGACAATGTAAAGTAACTGTGAAGCACGAGACATTGACCGCGTATAGGAACAGTTTGCGGGGAGAAAACAGTTTGCAGCGAAGGCATGCAGTACGCGATATGGCTTGTCATTTGTAGAAACAAGATAGTGATTTAAGAAACTGCAAAGGGTGTCTTTGGAGAAAATTTTATGGTGATTTGGGCTACTAATAAGGAAGAAATATAGCACATGGATCACGTAGGGAAGAACAGTTCACAGGATCATGGAACGTGGTGAAGGTGGAACCACATTTAAGATTTGGTAAAACTCATATTTTCATATTTTGCAGATCTATTTTCCTATATAAGGAGTTCTAATACCATCATTACTTAGAGATATTTTCATAAGAAAAAATCTTTCCTCTAGGAATTTATCTAATTCTAGAAGAGTTTTGCAAGGTGGATTCCGCGAAGGGTGAAGCAGTTCACAAAATCAATTCTGTGAAAGGATTTTTTGAGGCACTAAAGACTGTAATGGAAGAAGTTGTTTGCAGAAGAAGGAACTCTGAAGGTAGTATAAGTAAGAAAAGATAGTAGATGGAAGCTGGGAAAATATGCGGAAGAAAAAGAGAAGCAGTTCGTGAAGGAGGACTATTCACGGAAGCGGAAGCAGTTCGTGGAAAAGTTGGTCCATGAATCATACCCATTATGCAGTTCACAGGTGAGGCAAGGTGGTTCGTGAAAGACTCAAGGAAGATTGTAAAAGCTCAAAAAAAATTTAAATCAATTTCTGCTAACCTAATAGTATGTAGAAAAGTGGAATTCATCTATGGGTGAAAAAGGAACTTCAATAGAGCATCTACCTACAGTTGAGGATGTGTTCTTTTATGAAAATAAAGAGACCAAAATTTCTATAAACTGTGTCTAGATCCATTCCAAGAGAAGTTAGTGAAGGAAGAGAAATATGGTGATCCATCCCAATGGGAGTGATCTAGAGGAAGAGACGTCAGGAGTGACCCATGGGAATGTAGTGAGCATACCCTAAACCATGTAAAGGCAGTGAGCATGTGCTTAGAAGATCTAGCCCAAACCATATAATTGGTAATGATATTTAGTAGATTTGGTACATCATCACATCACCATTGTATACTCCTTGGATGTAGCCTATTGAGGGTAAACCCAGTAAAATATCTATGTCCAGTGCATGATTTTATTTCTGTTCATATATTGCTATGGGAGAAAGAGAGAAGTGTGTTTTTTTATGAAGAAACAAGATACAAAGGGGTATTAGTTTTAATATTTAATACCCTGATTCACCCCTCCCTCTCTTAGGTTATTTGACCTAGTGGACCTAATAATTGGTATCATAGAAAAAGTTTAAAATTTAGTGGTTCTATCTCAGTAGAAGAAATGGAGGGGTCAATCACAAATGAATTCCGATCTTCGATGAAAACATTTTTCAACTATGGAAGAATCAGATACATCACTATTTCTAATCATCAGGAATGGATTTCTTCACATAAGTTATGCATGGAATATCAACTGATATCAATAGTGATGATTTATCATAATATAAAAGAATATAATTGGATATTGATACTAATGGGATCAATGCTTTAGGGGGATCCCTATCAAATGTAATTTATAAAAAGGTGATGTCATGTAAATCATCAAACTCTATGTGGGAAAAGCTATTGAATATATATGAAAGAGATTCATAGGTCAGAGTGGAAAAGTTGCAAGTTTTTTGGAACAAGTATGAAGATCTGAGAATGAACCCAAATGAATCTGTTGATGCATTCTTTGATAGGGTGAATTTTTTAGTGATGACATTCATGGTCTTGGAGAAGTCATTGAAGATATAAAGATTATAAAGTGTATCTTGAGGAAACATCCACTTGGTTTAATCTAAAATTTTCAGTATTAAAAGATAAATATCCAAAGGAGATTACATTGTATAACTTTCATGGTTCCCTTGTTGTATATGAAATGAGAAATGATGATAATGATGTTGTGGAAAAGGGGAAGTCCAAAAAAGTGGAATTCAAGGCCTCGAAGAAGATCTCTGTTGAAGATGGTTAGGACGAAGATAATTTGGATGGTGTCATTACAATTATCTCTTCAAATATGAAAAGTGGAAGAGGAATGTTAAAAGGTAAACTTACACTTTCATGCTTTTGATGTGGAAAGATTTGACATTTTTTATTAAATTTTCCTAACATGTTTAAAGATGATGATGATGACAATGATGAAATTTCCCAAAATAAGTATTCATCCAATGTGAAAGGTAGGATAAGTGATAATATAAAGTTATTAAAAAATAATAATCTTCTTTCAAAATAAGATGAATGTTCAAAAGAATCTAAGGTACAAGAGTTGGAGGACTACAAGGATCATGAGGTAGATGCTTTGGTGGCGCTTGTCAAAAATTCTGTAATAAAAGAAGGAAGTAAAAATTAAGAAGGATAATTTTAAGGAAGAGTGGAAATTTAAGATGAATTTGATGGTTATTTTGAAGATATAGATGTTTGGAGAGCCAAAACAAAGAAATCTAACATAGTGGTTCATGATGCCCAACTCTATATGTAGCAGAAAGAAGAATAGGAGTCTGAGATGAATGAAGAAATTGAAAAACTGAATTCTTCAATGCCAGAAATCTCAGAAAATGTGGTTGATTAAAAAAATATAATCGAATAACAGAAAATGGATATCCATAGTTTGATTGAAACTAGAAAATATCAAACCAAACATATCTAAGAAATTGAAGATGAAGTCATCATTCTACAAATAAGTGTTAAGGATCAAGAAAAATTATTGTCTTAGAAAACAGTATTAGGAAAACAGATAGAAAAGGTAATAGAAAGGATGAAAGTGGAGTATAGTTTTCTAAAAGTATAGAAGAAATATTCAAATTCAAATGAAAAGGTTGGTATGGGGCTTGATTGAAAACAAAAATCTGTAATGGTTGAAGTCATACCATAAGAACCTACTCCGATATTGAAGATTGATTTGTGTATGAAGAAGAATCAAAAGATTTAGAGAACCCAAGGTATAAATAGTGGTGAAGTATTTCCATATAGGAATGTACCCCGTATAAGATGCTATTTTTGTTGAAATATGAGACACTCACAAAATTTTTTTTCTATAGAAAATAGGTATTAAAGGGAATATTACCAACATAGGCAGTCATACAGAGCTCAATTTTCCAGGTCATCATTTGATGGTCATTATTTCAGGTGTGGAGGATTATGAAACATGGGAAGATATTTGTCATCAATAATATATAGGAATGTGCCAAAGAATATTGAGGTTGGTTATAAGTTACAGACAAATGTATCATCAAATTAGCTGAAAATGAAAAATTGATTTGCAACACAAAAAATGATAATGGTCCATCATATTCTAAGAAATGTAAAGAGTATCAATACATACTGGGTGTGAAGATAGAAACATGGATAAAAAAGAAAATAACTAAGCAGGAAGTGGTTGTAGAGATTTCGTTCAAGAAATCAGATCACACTGGGATATAAATCAATGACAGTGGATGCACCTCCCAAATGACACGAAACAAGGATATGGTGATGGGAATTAGGTATGATAAAGAAGGTATCATAATATTTTTTATTGATGAGGGTTTTAAAATCAGTTGCTTTGTGAAGGTAATGTTTTGGGGGAAAGACATGAGACATGCAAATGTCTTGGTTGTTGAAGGTCTTAGTCACAACTTATTAAGTGAAAGTCAATTGCGTGACTCAAGAAATTCCATAAGATTTTCAAAGAAATTATGTTTCATCATGGAAAAATATGATGTTGTTGTATTACAGGGAAATAATACAACATGGAATCTATACCTCGTGAGTGGAGAATGAGATATGTTCTTTCTATCCAAGGAAGAAGAAAATAAGTTGTGGCATAAATGTCTTGTCCATGTGAGTGAAACATACATGGAAGATTTGGTGAAATATGATGTTGATCGAGATCTTCCAAGATTATCACATGATCGTACACATACGTGTGATGCCTTCCAACATGAGAAGATCATTTGAAATTCATATAAGGGAAAAATATTATAGGTCAACAAGATTGCTTGAATTGGTTCATATTGACGTGTGATGACCAATTCTACTAAGACCTATTGATTTAAGGAGATATTAGGTTATCTTCATTGATGATTATAATAGAATGGCATGGATTTCAATCATCATAGAAAAATATGAGTTATTCAGTTTCATAAAAACAAATAAAAGGGATGTTGAGAAGATTTTGGGTTGAACAATCCATAAGATCTGAACATATAATGGAACAGAGTTCATAAATTTTCAATTATAGGATTATCTTGAGAAACATGGGATAAGTCATCAACTTTTAGTGGTAATAACTCCATAGAAAAATGGATTAGTTCAGATAAGAAATCTAATTTTCAAAAACATGGCCCAAACAATGCTCATTGAGAAAGTCCTTACATAGAAATTTTGTAAATAAGTAGTGATGAAGATAGTATACTCATAAAATAGAGATTTACTATATCTGAAATAAGAGAATACTCCATATGAGCAATAATATGGAAAGAATCCATCATTGAAGTACTTTCAAATCTTTAGAAGTAAGTGCTTCATTCTCAAAAATGAGAAACACAGGAATTTTGAATCTCGTGGATATGAAGGGATATTTCTTGGCTACACAAAGAAAATTAAATCGTATAAATTATTCAATAAGAGGTTAGGAAATATTGTTGAAATCCATGATGTAACCATATTAGAGAATGAGAATAATCTTAAGAAAATACAAGATCAGTCTCAGGAGGATAATGATGAAGAAATAATAAGATCAGGGGATTCTCCAGTTCTAGAGGATGATATAGAAGAAGAATTAGATGATGAGAAGGATGAAGATAGATCAATATCTAAAAAAATATATAATATACGAGATGAAATTAATAGATAAAACATAATTGGTGATCAAACACTGCCAGTGCAGGCAAGGAGAATGAAGACTCTACAACAAGCATCATACTTATCACATTTAGAGTTGAAATGTTTTGGTGAAGAAGCTAGTGATAAGAATTGGGTTCAGGATATGAATGAATAGCTTGACCAAATTGAGAATAATCAGACATGGGAGATAATTTCAAGGCTAGTAGATAAGAATTTCATTGAGAAAAAATGGGTCTTTAAAAACAAAATAAACGAATACAGTGTTGTGATTGGAAACAAATCATGACTAGTTTTCAAAGGTTAATCCCAGATAGAGGGTATTGATCTTGATGAAACATTTCACCTGTTTCAACGTTAGAGACTATTAGATTTTTTTTATCCATAGTAGTGAAAAGAAAGATCAAGGTTTTCCAGATGGACGTCAAGTTATCATTTCTAAATGTTGTTCTGGAAGAAGAAGTGTATATTGAGAATCCAAATGGTTTTATGATTCATGAAGATGAGAACATAGTTTTTCGGCTGAAGAATGTTTTATATGGTATAAAGAAAACACCAAGATCAAGGTATTCAAGGCTAGATCAGTTTCTTAAAAAGCTCTATTTTCAGCGTGGGGGAGTTGATTACAATATATATGTTAACCATGAAAATTATCAAATGATGATGGTGTTGGTATATGTCAAATACATAATATTTGGAAGATCACATGTAGTGAAATGTAGAAAGTTTTCCAAATTTATGAAAAGTGAGTTCTAAATGTCAATGATTGGTGAACTAATGTTTTTACTTGGTCTACATATGACACAAGGAAAGAATTACACATTCATTTCTCATTCTACATATTCCAAGGAAGTTTTGAGAAGGTTTGTAATAGATAATTCCAAGGCTATGAAGACTCTAGTGGATACCTGAATGAAACTTTCAAGGGATGATGAATGAAATACAATTAATATCACTGAATACAGGAAAATCATTGGCAGTCTATTGTACCTAACAACAAAAAGACATGACATTGTTTTTTCAACATTCTAAGTAGAATGATATCAAAGAAATCCCAAGGAAATACACATGCTTACAGTGAAAAGAATACTTCAGTATTTCAAGGGAACATTAGACTTCAGTTTGACGTACAATGATAAATCTCAAAAAGAGTTATTGGGATATACATATGTAGATTGGTCCAGATTAGCAGATGATAGAAAATCAATGTGATGAGGTGCTTTCTATATTGGTGGATTGTATATTTCTTGGCTAAGTAATAAACAAGATTTAATTTCATTGAGCTTATCTAAATATGAATACATTATGGCCACTCAAGCGTGAATGCAATTATTGTGGATTAAATGGAAGCTTGTTGATACGAGAGTTGATGTGATGTCTCCAATTGGAATCCATTGTGATAATTCAAGTGATATTAATTGTAGGAAAAATTCACTCCATCAATAAAGGATAAAGAACATTGAAATAAAATATCATTTTATCAAAGAGAATGTGGATCAAGGGATTGTAAAGTTGGATTGTATGCCTACAGAACAAAAAGTTGTGGATATTCTAAAAAAGACCTTACCCAAAGAATCATTTGAGAGACATCAACTAGATCTGGGAGTTCAGTCAACTCCCCACACTTGAAAAGTGTGGATGTGGTCCCCCCTCTCTCCGAGTTATGGTATGTTTTTCCCTTAATGTGTTAATCTATGTTATTTAACCTATTGTATACTTAAAAGAAATAAACTTCAGGTTCATTGACAAAGTGGATAAATTTTTCTATTAAAAGGGAGAAAATGTATTAGTAAAAACATGGGGAGAAGCTGACTGGTGGAGTAGCGAGAAAGGGGGAATTGAAGCTTGTAGGGGGAGCAATGATGTAGGGGGTATTAAATCCAATGATGCTATATGTGATCGATCAAAGTATATATATCACAACAGATGAGATTTGAGATGAAAGAAGAAGTGTGTTTTTGGAATGGAATGAAGTGATTCATTGATGAATACTGCATTATATTCTTGTTTCTCATGTCAATAAAGGCTCATGTGGGCATAAAGTATGTGTTGAGTAAATCCATGATTTCTATCTTAATCGTAAGAAGTGAATGATAGAAAAAGTTTGAAGGAGCTTTAATGTGATATCAAAATAAAAATAATTTTCAAAAAACCCAAAGGGGGAGATTGTTGGGAAAAAATCACTCAAGGTGTCCTCTTAGTATGTTTTGGATGTGATCATGTTGTGGAAAAAGTTAGATGACCCAAATGAGTATGGTTGGTGTTTTCCAAAGTAGTTGGTTAAGGTGGCGTTGTTTCCTTGTATTTTCCAAATTTTTGGGCCACAAAAAAAAGAGTTTGGTTTTTGGAAAAGGATGATTTCCTCATAGGGGTACATAGTATGTGGACCATAAATCCAAGTTTGAAGATTTCAATTGTGGAATGCGGAATGTTGAAGGAAATTTGTAAAGGAAGGGAACCATGAAGCATGATATGTAGACTGCGTACGAGAAAAGTTCACATGGAGAAAAAAGTTCATGAAGAAGGCATGCGGTATGTGGTATGGCTTGTCGTTCTCAAAAATGAGCTGATGATTTGAGAAATTGCAAAGGGAATCGTTTGCGAAAACATGATGGTGATTTGGGCCGCCGTGAAGGAAGAAAGGTAATACGTAGACCGCATAGGGAAGAACGGTTTATAGGAGCATGATATGCAGTGAATGTGATACCACATTAGAGATTTGGTAAATCTAACATTATAGGATTTTGGGGATCTATTTTCCTATATAAGGAGTGCTAATCCCATCATTACATAGAGTGATTTCATAGGAAAACATCTTGGCATTGGGAATTCAGCTAATTCAGAAAGAGGTTTGGGAGGTGGATTCCACGAAGGGTGAAGAAGTTCATGGAAGCAATTCTGTGAACATATTTTTTGAGGCACTGAAGCCCATAATTGAAGAAGTGGTTCACGGAAGAAGGAACTCAATAGGAAGAACACAGAAGCATAGATGGTATGTTCAAGTTGGGACAGTATGTGGAAGCATAGGAGAAGCGGTCCACGAAGGAGGATGGTTCACGAAAGTGGAAGATATTCGCAGAAGAGGTGGTCTGCAAAGAATACCAGCTACGCAGTTCACGGATGAAGCAAGGTGGTTTGTGAAGGACTCATGGATGCTTTAAAAAGCTTAAGAATAGTCTGCGATAACAATTTTCGCTAACCTAATAGTACATGAAAAAATGGAATTCATCTACGAGTGAAAAAGAAACTTCAATAGAGAATCTACCTACTATTGAGGATGCTTTATTTAATGCAATTGAAGGGACCTAAAAGTTTATAAACTATTTTTGGATCCCTTCTAAGATAAGTGAGTGAAGGAATAGGAATATGGTGATCCTAACCACCGGTAGTGAGATAAAGGAAGATACATAGGGAGTGACTCTTGGGAATGTAGTGAGCAGACCCTAAACCTTGTAAAGGCAGTGAGCCTGGGCATACAAGATCTTGGCCAAACCTTTTAATTGGATGTGAGATTTGGTGGATTTGGTAAATCAACATATCATTATTGTATGCTCCTTGTATGTATCCAAATGAGGGTGAACCAATTAAAATCATTGTGTCTTGTTCATGGTTTTATTTCTGTTCATATATTTCTACGAGGGAAAGAGAAAAGTGTGTTTTTTAATAAAGAAACAAGATCTGAAGGGGCATTAGTTTTAATATGTCATACCCTGATTCACCCCCCTCTTAGGGTATTTTACCTAGTGGACCTAATAGATATAGCATATGTAGAATTATCAATACTATTATATTGAGATAAACAGATATACATATCAAATTGTATACATGTAATGGTAATCAAAGTAAATAAATGAGTTAGGACATGCACTAGAGTCAACTACTAACATGTCTTAACCCACTAGCTCTCACATTAGTATCATGATTCTACTGATATATGGATTTAGTGAGTGGGTCTTCCACATTATCCTCTATGGCTACTTTGATAACTACGAATTCGTCTCTCTATGTAAAATTTCTCAAGAGATGACACTTATGCATTATATGTTTTGTCCACTAGTGTGACCCAATATCCTTACAAAGAACAACTTATATAGTATTATCACAATAAACTTGAACAATGTTTGTACTTATAGGATCAAAACCAATATTGAAGACAAAACTATGTATCTATACCACCTAATTAATGGAATTTTAAGGCGTTATTTACTCATATTTTTTTGCAGATTTAGTAAACACCGGTTGGTTCAAGCTTTTCCAGCTCACTACACCATCATTCAGGAGAGAACATGGCATGGCTACAATTTCAGATCATCATGATATTTCTTGAAACTAGCATTGGTGTATCCTATCACTACTAGTTCCTAATCTCATCCATTCACCATAAACATATCCTTGTTACATCTTAAGTACTTAAGGGTGTTTTCTGTAGCTTATCAATATAGATCACTTGGATAATCTTGATATTTTTCACACCATGCTTAAATAAAAGGAAACATAAGAACTAGTACATAACATGGAATACATGATAGATCCCAAAGGTGAATAATAATATTTTATAATAATTCTTTCAGTCTCCACCTATGCTTGTAGACACATTTTTTAGAGAGATTGATACCATGTGACACTGGAGACAACCCTCTCTTGGATTGTCCAATTTTATACCGCATGATTACATTATCATTATATATACTTAAAATTATCCCAAGAAACCTATGAGATATATCTCGATAGATCTTGATCCCTAGAATATAGACTACTTCACTTAAGTATTTCATGTAAAATCACTCATTTAACTAAGTCTTAACTGACTTTAAGGATTGCACTTAGTTTCACATAATTAAAATGTCATCAATATATAATACAATGAAATTATTGCATTACCATTAATCTTATTATATAAACAAGTATTGATTTCATTCATTATGAAACCAAATCCTTTTATGTCCTCATCAAAATTAACATTCCATGATCGTGATTTCAGCTTTAACCCATAAATAGATCTATGTATCTTGTACACTTTATTCAAAAACTTTTACTTAAAAACCATTTTGAGTTGTGTCATATAGAAATATTCAATTGACTTCCCATTTTGAAAATCAATTTTGACATCCATTTTTCAAACCTCATAATCATGGAAGGATGTTATTAAATGTAATATTATTATGGACTTTAGCATCGCTACTAGTGAGAAGGTTTTCTAATATTCAATGCCATTAAGTTATTTGAAACCCACATATACTATTCATGCTTATAGGTATTGAATTTACTTACAAGTCTAGATTTTCTTTGAAAATCCATTTAAACCTAATGGTTTTTACATCTTCTAGAGGATCTATCAAAACCGAAATATGATTTTGGTATATGTAATCTATCTCAGAATACATGGAATCTTTTTCATTTTGTAGCTTCATTGACATATATTGCTTCATTAAGTTAGAGTTTCATCATTCTATAGTTTTAATGTGTCACCTGACTTAGTGATAATAAAACTATAACACCCTATTTCTTTAACCTCTTGATTATACCTATGTAGTACTTGTGTCTTAGGAACTTCTTCACCTAACACTATCTCTTGTGGATATTATTCCTATACCAACCCTTTCACATCAAGAGCATCAAATTAATCAAATTAAATCTTACTCTCACTATTTATATTGTGTCCCAATCAAATTTTCCACTCAAACAATGCTTTGGGATGATTGGACACTAGGCCTTAGGTGCACCTCCCCATATGCCAAAGATATCCAACTAGCAGCAAGGGGCTGATTAGGTGATAGTGGGGACACTATTCCCTCATGTGGTAATAATAAAAATGGTTCATATATATATATATATATATAAATAAGGACCACAACATGGAGGAATAAATAAAAAAATATAGTATAATCATAAAGAAACAACAACAGGATAAAAATAAAATTTGAAGGTAAAACATGTCATAGCAAGTCATACAAGATAGATAATTAGGGTTAACCATTGTTGAACATACTAGTACATATATATAAGGAATGAAAAAGATAAAAATGAAACTATAACATGATTCAAGAACCACCATGGTCCAATTTTATCCATCCCATGTAAAAGGTACAACTCGAGAACTAAGTCCCAGCTCTTGAGCCCAAATCCTTACTAGATCTCAAAAGCATAAAGCCTGCATGCATCCCCAGGGATCATATAGGGTGTGAGTGTGAACTCAGTATGTCACCACCAAAGTGTGGATATCTTACATCAATAATTATGAAGGTGTATGAAAAATATAATAAAATGGTAAAACACGTAAATTTAAATAAACATCCCTTTCCACTTATGATTGACAGCCACAAGTGATCATTATACCTGCTTCATCCATCATAGGTATAAGTCTGAATACATGCCTCTAAATATATATGGAATATAAAACATATTTTCAAATATGTATTTATAGTAGTATGAACCCATGGATTAATTCCCAAGGTGTCCCCTGAATAATATCCATTCCAAGTTAACCCTAGGATTCCACCTATAATTACATCACTTAGCACTGTATTCCAACTGATTCCTCTTATGTGACCAAATAAGTACCTAGAATCTAAAAAACACCCATCGATTCATTGGTCCCTCATAACTCTACTCAAAAAATCACTGTTGGATCTCATCTCGACATCCCAAGGCACGATGATACATGTCCTCTAATAAATAATCATCATCGCCTCAACAGTTCACATCATGAGGAATGAAAATATTCATCTTCCCATAATCCTATCCCATATACCCAAGCGTAACAGTGAGCCTCATCCCCCAACTGATGGTCTCAAACAATCTCATGAGGGTCCATAACCATCCACGTGGCTTTCCATGGTGAGTGACCCCAACATATCTGATTTTCAACACCATCCCTAAGATGCACATTCTACAGGGACCTCCACCCACAGCGAGTGGTCATCATCACCTTGAATGAGTCCTATATGTGTTCACAAGACTCCGAAGGTGTTTCATCCAACAACACTAACCAGAAATCACCAATTAATTCCTACAAAACATCATCTGGCACCTTATTCCCTTGTGACCATGTTGCTAAAACATGTTGTCAACACCATCTCAATTCACATGGACCATGCCCTCATCCCGATGACCTCATCACCTCAATCTTAAAACCATGTCATCTCAACCTAGTGATCATCATCACCTTATGTATCTCGGGCCATTCCCTCATCCTGACAACAATGTAACCCCAATCAATTGATCAAAAACCCCTCAATCCTCGGTCTAATCCCATCATGTTCCCAAGTAACCCATCATATTTATATAAAAAACTCAAGTAATTTAAAACACACACCCAGCCTATCCTGCCCAAGTAGTAAAAAATACCTTACCTGACTTGGAATATATAATTAATGATAGAGAATTCCTAAAGGAAACCCATAATATCAATTTAACAATTTAAAAACAATATCAAATTTTTAGGGTCTCTCTTGTACTACCCTCATGGGAGTATATAGAAAACACCCCCAAAACACCAATAAAATTAAGGATAATGCTATAAACCACCCACCTTATACTCATAGTTTCTTACTCATCTAATATCATCCTCAAAATTGGGCTAAAATGAGAGAAATCATAGATTTATAAAAACTCCCTGAAATTAGAGAAAACAATATCACATGGATTTAACATTTCATATGGTGAGGTAAAAGATAAAAATAATCAGACAGATTGACGGCCTTACCGATAGGAATATATAGACACCAATGGAGCTTGAATCGGAGCTTAGACAACAATTTTAGGACAAATCATAAAGGAGGATGGAAATGGGATCTCCCTCTTTATGTATGGTGGAATGGAAGAGAAATGTGGGGGAAAAATATAAGGGAGGGTAATTTTGCTCATTTTTTCCAAATAAATTGCATGTATGGTTTAACAACACTGTTTGGCTAACCGTGAACCAACCATGAGGTGCTCACGGCCCTAGCACCACTATGCACACAATTTGGCACACAATTTTCCAAAACTTGCATAGAACATGTGCCCCCTATTAAAAACTATAGTGGTCTCTGACGACCATGTTACCCCACCTTCATGTTTTTCCAAACTATTTTTAGTGAAACTGAAGGGCTACACGGTTACCCCTTGGATTCAGCATAGTTAAATCTAACCAAGAGCCTCTATATGTGCTTTCCCAAAACAGAGTTTCTAGGGTCGAACATGCCAAAAACACATATGAAACCCAGAGGCACATAAAAAGCATTAAAAACCATATAAAAACAAGTCCTTAGGTTAATTAATCTACTAGAATTAGATTTTTAAGATTAAGAGATAGTTTAGTCTAACCACCAAACATAAAATTCAAAATGGATGAGGATTTTTGACCCAATAAAAAACCCAGGAAGTTATAGTCTCCCCATTTTATAATATAATATCCTTGAGATATCAATATTTACCTATAGATTTTAACGAACATACCCATCTCATTTACATTAACCCGATCTACCATGGTTATCAAACACATTTCAACTCCCCTCAAGGTTCTCCCCACCATAGGAATTACCTACGTGGTCTCTTTTCAACAAAAAAACATTTATGAAGGTCCACCAACCATCCCAGAACATACATGTCCTATCACGATGTATCTCCATTCCTTCACCTCATCTGGTTCTCAAATTATGCCCAAGTCATACCCAACACCCATCATATCCTACATCTCCTCAAATTCCCATAAGTACCATTTTCATACAAGAAACCCATAATGATATAGATCTCATCAGCTTCCAAAGATCTTATATCTCAAAATATTCTCACAAATTACCCCACATAATATATATATATATATATACATACATATATATATACATGAACAACATGGTTCTGATGCCTACAAAACTCACTTAAAACCTACATCACATTTATTCTAAAAATAAATCCTAGTGCCTGCGAACCTCATACATACATACATATACATATATCATGCATAATTACTGATACCAACCTACTAACTAGTGCCTAGTTAGTCTGAACCCAATATTTGTGCACCTAGTTTACCCAAACTAGCCAGATCCCAAAATTAAAGGAAAACTGGTCACACCCATGGTGTACCTCTAACTGTCACCAACTCCCCAAACTTCTCTACACCTGGAAGATCAATTGCATGCACATATCATGAAGCCCGACTACCTAAGGCCTGAAAACCCTATGGATATTCACCAGATACCATCCAGTGATCCCACTTCTATGTATATCTATCTCTACCAGGCCATTAATATGCATATTAATCTCGAATCCTAGCTCCTAGTACTACTCATGCTCCTATATTAGATCCCTAATTATAACCCAGTCCCTAAATCTTGGATATTTGAGAAGGCTTCTTGCAGAACCTCTCGATATTCCCCATCTAACCACATTCTCAACACTCCTTTGGATCCCACTTGCACTGATTCCATACATATCCAGGATATCTGCATTATAATCACACTATGGAAGACCCACTCCTTGGTGGTCTGCCTGAATCTTTGGCCTAACTACCCTGCTAAAACTCCTCACGACCCCGCTTCATGCTACTCGAATCATCATTATACAACTCACCTAAGGTCGTCACCTAGCTCGAATAATACATGTATGTCAAGCTTCCCTAGGCTATTGTCACTAGATTTACCGCATCAAAAAAATAATTCAACCTAAAAGTTTTCACTTGCACCCTGATGTCATGTCACAATCAATCCTCAAAATGTCACACCTTGAATATTTCATCTCCCACTGTAGAAGGTGAAAATTGGGATAGGTCTATGAAAGTCATCTCATAATATATGATAGATGTATCTCCCTGTTGGAGATTCATGAAGCCATGGGATCTATCTTCCATCAGTGTCTCTAGAAAGAAGCACTCAAAGAACCTATCCTTGAAATACTTCCAAGACAAACCCTCATATCTTTTAGCTTTCACCTATACATCTCACTAGCACTTTTCCAGTCCTCTAAGCATATAAGTTGCCAACTTCACCCTCTGCCCTGGGGGTGTCTCAAGCTAATCGAATAGAGTATAAATAGACTCAATCCAGTTCTATTCTGCCTTCGATCCACCCTCACCATAAAATAGTGGTGGGTATTGAGACTGTAACTCTCGATTCAAATACTCCATAGATGTCTATGCTCCCTAATCTCCCCAGTCAATACCCTGTATGAACCGAACCAAGCTCACCCTGAGCTACTCATCAATCCATGGCTCAAAATCTACTTCTTTTGTTACATCCCTACCTATACTGGAACCTGTACCTATGGCTCATGACCATCCCAACCCTCTAGGGCCTCATCCTAACTCTCAAGGGCCTCATCATATTCATGCTCATGTGACACCATATATCCACCTCATAATGCTTCACCAGCGCTCATCTCGGTGCCGCCATGATAAATACCAATCACGATGGTCAAATACACCTAATATATATATATATATATATATATATATAAAGGAAAGATATAATAGGAAACACATCTCACCACCCTTACACTCCCCTACCGCACCATTTAAGAAGACATCCTGCATCATTTCCCCTTACCAACCCATATCACAGTTAGGTATCAAGTATAATTTGGCCTCATGGCCGCCTTCATACCCACATTAGAGTCAATTATCACATATAATCTAGCCTCATGACCCCTTGAATACCCATAACAAAGTTAGACATAGTGTATAACGTATATTAATCTAGGGTAGTTGATTATAATGCCACTAAAGAGGCTATCCAAGAAAGCACTATTCATCTTCTTTATTGACACTCTAAAAAGATAACCCCTGTCATCATGCCCATATACCCTTATCAGTTTCAGTCCCATATATCACATGTATATATTATCTCATAATATCATATCTGATCTCATCAGGAACCACATTCCTAGGCTGGCTAAGCAGGAAAAAACTGTTTATCTTCATTGTTGACCAATTAAATAACCCAACCCCTCTTAATGAATTCAATGTTCCCAATGAAAATCACAAGAAAAAAAATCATATGAGAAAAAGTTCCTATCATTAGGCAAGAAAAATCCTCCCTTTCCATACTGAGATAAGGGTCATAAACCACATAATGGATAAACATTACACCTAATTGCACCACTTGAGGTGGAAATAAAATCAAATATAAAAGACCAAAACAAAACATCAATTTACCACCCTTGGAAACTTGTTCTGTCCACCATGCATGGGGATACAGGCACCCAAACAAGAGCTCTATACCCAGTTTTGACTATATCTTAGTCTATATTCTACCATATCCAAAAATAGTAAGACCAAAAGGAAAATAAATCATTTGATATCATTTATAACAAGTTAAATGTGATTTCCATTTTATACTCAAGCCTTATGATGATTCTAGGAAACACCAGTAAATAACCCACTCTTACACCATTTGTAGTGTCCCGACCCAATTTTCCCCTCAAACAGTTCTCCTGGCAGGTTTGACACTAGGCCTTAGATGCACCTCCCCATATTCCAAAGGCTGACGAATAACTTCCAAGGTATATTTAAGTGATGGTGGAGATACTATTCCCTTAGGTGGTGATAATAAAAATTGTCCATATATATAACCCATGAAAGTACATATCACAGTGGAAGAAATAATAAAATCCAATGGATTCATAAAGAAACAAAAACATTATAACAATACCATTTTAAGAAAAAACATGACATATCGGGTTGTACAAGATAGATAATCATGGTCTCCCATGGATGAACATAATAGTATATACATATAAGGAATGAAAAGGATAAAAAGGAAACTCAAGATCGATACAAGAACCATCATGGTCTAATTCCATCCATCCCATTTAAAATGTACAAATTCAGTACTAATATCCAGATCCTGATCCCAAATCCTTACCTAATATCAAAAGCATGAAGACTGCATGTGCCCCAAGGGGAAATTTTAGGGTGTGAGTATGAACATAGAAGGACACCAACAACATCTGTCTGTTTCACATCCATAATTATACAAGTGTATGAAAAATATAAAAAATGGTAAAGAACCAAAATTTAAATAAAACAACAAATCCACTTGTTCTCAACAACCATGAGTGAGCGTTAAACCTACTTTGGCCATAATCAGTATAAGTATGAATATGTGACCCAAAATATATATATGGAATAAAACACATGTATTCATATATATATTTATAGTTGTGAGGACTCATTGATTAATTCCCCAGGTATCCCCTAAAGAATATTCATGCTAGGTGAACCCTTAGGTTCCACCAATAATAATATCACTTAGAACATCATGCCAACAAACACATCATGTGTCACCAAACAAGTACTCATCATACAAATGACATTCCATTCAATTCCCTAGTCTCTTGGACCTCTTCTCAGAAAATCTTTATCGAATCTCATCCCGACGTATTGAGGCACAATGATACCTATCCTCCAATAAATAACTACCATCAACTCAAAAACTGACAACCCAAGGCATGTCAATATATGTCCTCCCATAATCCCAACCCATCGGTCCAAGTGTAATTGTGAGCCTCATCCCCCAACTGATGGTCTTGACACTATATCTCGATGGCCCATCACAATACGAATGGATTTATATGGTGAGAACCACAAACATATTTTATGGTCAACATCATCCCCTTATCCATATATTCTATGGGGGCCCCCACCCTTAAAAAGCGGTTAGCACCACCTCGAATGAGTCATATCCTTGTGCACATGACCCAAATGGCGCATTGACCAAGAACTATGACCAGTCACTACCACAAAAACAGTTTTTCGCAGCGCCCCCCTTTATCAGCGCTTTTTTTAGCACTGATAAAGGGTCTACTTCAAAAAAAAATTAAAAATATATTAATATATAAATATAGTTATATTGTTATATAAATATAATATATAATTTTTAAATATATTTTAGATAAGTATAAATATACATTTACACTTATTATGCTTAATATTTAAGATATTTAGTGAAAATGACTTCTTAAAAAATTAAAAAAATATTTTTAATTAATATTTTGATAATCATTATGGAGTAATAGTCATTTAATAACAATTTGAGGACTAAAAAAATTAAAAAAATTAAAAAAGATCCAAAATATGTTGAAAACGCAACTCAAACTTCAAACGGCCATAACTTTTGATCTGGGTGTCCGTTTGAGCTCTACCACATATCAAATCGAAGCCTGCAATGAGCTATACGTCGCTATGACTCAAGAGGACCCCAGTCAAGCGTTTTTCGAGGCCAAAAGAGGCCCAAAAGGCCTCTAAAACTGAGTTTTTTGTCGGGGTACCCAGATTTTTTAACATTTTGTGGATTTTCAAACTCGTTTAAGGGGGTATTATTGGCTTTTCTTGGTGGGGACTAAATTTATTCCAAGGTATTACATTCATATTGATATTATGTATTTGAAATTTCATCCTTTTTTATAATTAACTGCTATTTATAATCAAATATATAACTATATGTACATATTTTTTATATATTCGCACCTAAAAATTAAATTTTTTAAATAAATAATTAAACATATTTACATATAAAATATATTATCTTTATCTAAATAATAACTAATATCCATTTTAATTAAAATACCAATATATGAATATTTATATACCTATATATTAATCTAACTATATATATATATTAATCTAACTATATATATATATATTAATCTAATAACTATATATATATTAATATAACTAAATATATATATATTAGTATTACTATAAATATATATATTAATATCACCATAAATATATATATTAATATCACTATATATATATTAATATAACTATATAAATATATATTCATATAACTATATATATGTTAATATAACTATATATATGTTAATATAACTATATATTAATATAAATATATATTACTATACGAATAAATATAACTAAATATATATATATATATATAGATATAGATATATATTAATACCACTATATATATATTTTAATATTACTATATATATTATAATATAACTATATATATATATATATTAATATAAATATAAATTACTATACGAATAAATATAACTAAATATATAAATATATATATATATAGAGATATCATGAATTGGAAAGCAAATCAAAATAGAGTAGTGGTAAGGGCTTAGGCGCGCATGGGGGAGGTCTCGAGTTCAAATCCTGGTGGAGGCAGGGGTGCGCGCACATGGGGAATATTGGAGCAAGCGTTGTTAAAGGGTGGAGGGGGGTGCATGGGGTGCGTGGGGTGTTGTATAGGGGCCGAAAAGCGCTGTAAAAGGGGGGGTTCAAGCGCTATAAAATCCCCCCGATTGGCAGTATTTTTTAAAATTGTTTAAAATTTTTAAAATTTTTTTAACTTTTATCAGCGCTTTTTTAAAAGCGCTGATAAAAGGGTCCTTTATCAGCGCTAAAATGAGAGTGCTGATAAAGGGAGCGCTGATATAGGACCCCTTTATCAGTGCTAAAAAAAGCGCTGATAAAGGGGTACTTTTATCAGCGCTTTTTTTTAGCACTGATAAAAGACCCCTTTTATCAGCGCTTTTTTTAGCGCTGATAAAGGGGTCCTATATCAGCACTTTTCGGAGCGCTGATAAAGGGGACCCCTCCTTTATCTATGCTGGCTTTATCAACGCTTTTCTAGCGCTGATAAAAGCCATTTTTAGCGCTGATAAAGGCCGTGTTTGTAGTAGTGATTAATCACCAAACAATAACTAATCCACAACATCAAGAAACTCGTTTCCCTGTGACCATGACACTAAAACTTGGTGGTAACCCCATCTCAATTCACACAGACCATGCCCTCATCCTAACAACCTCTTTGAATCAATATGATAAATATGTTACCTCAACCTAGTTATCATCATCAACCCATGTATCTCGGTCTACACCCTTAGTCTGACGAACCCGTCACCTCAGTATAGGTGATCAACATTCCCTCAATCCTCAACCCAATCCCATCATGTTCCTAAGGAACTAATCATATCAATATAAACAATTGAATTAATTTAAAATACACACTTGACCTATCCTGACCAAATTCTCAAAAGTCCCTTACCTAGATTAGAATATATAATCAATGTCTAGGGTATGCTTAATGACATTCCATAATATCGATTTAACAATCTAAAAACAACATCAATTTATTAGGATCTCTCTCAAACTACACTCATAGGATTATATAGAACACCCCAAAAATACCCATAAAATTAAAGATAAATATAGGCACTACTTAAAGTATACTCATTGTAACTTTCTCATATGATATCAACCTCAAACTCGAGTCAAAATGAGATAAATCGTAGATTTAGAAAAATGACCTAAAATTATGGGAAAAGAGTTCACATAGATTTAGAACTCTATATACCAAGATAAAAGAGAAAACTTAGCTAATGTTCTAAAGGCCTTTTCGAGAGGAATCTGTATCCACCAACAGAGCTTGAATCAGACCTTGTGTAATGACGTTAGGGAAAATCCTAAGGGAGGAAGGAAATAATTTCTCCCCTATATGCATGTGGTAGAATAGAAGATAAAGGGAGGAGAAACCCTAAATATAATGGAGGGGGATTTTGGTAATTTCCCCCAAATAAATGACCCACATGATTTGGTTGCATGATTTGGCTAACTTTGTGCCAACGGTGTGGTGATCACTACCTAAGCACCAAATTGTGCACAGTTTGGCACACTGTTTTCCAAACCATGTGAAGACCATGCAATGTCCCTATGTTAAAAAAATTAAATGTATCTCAAGGCCATATTTACCAACCTGCATGAATTTACAAACTATGTCAAGTGAAAATAGAGGGTAGAAAAGCTACTCATGGGAGGCCGCACAGTAAAATCTAATCAAGTGCTTCTATATGTGCTTTCACAAAACAAATTTTTTAGTGTCTGACACACTCAAAACACATCCAAAACACAAAGGAGCTTGTCAATCCTTAAAAACATCTAACAAAAAGTCCTTGGTTCAATAAAAATCCTAGAATTAGGTTACTAAGATCAGGATGAAGGTTTCTATGATCACCAAACATAAAAATTCAAAAAGGTTAATGATTTTCAACCCACTCAATAACCTGATACCTTACAATTTAAATGGAAAATTTATTCCCTTTCTAGAAATATAGAATTTAGTACCCAAAAAAAATTTCTATCAGAAGTTTTATATAGTTCATATCCTTTTTTCCTTAGGATAACCTATAAAGATGCACTTTGTGATTCTGGATTCTAATTTATCAATAGGTATAATCTTGAAAAAATCCTCACATATCCATTCATGTATGTGTGATAGATTGTGTTTTTTCTACACCATTATTCATATGGAATCTCATCTGTCACTTTATATGGTAATTAGTTAAGGGTATATTTCACTATCTACAATGTGTATCCAAAAAATGATAACGGAATAGTTTCTGGACTCTTCATTTATATGACCATGTCAAGAAGGGTCTAATTCCTCCTTTCAATAACACCATTCCACCATGGTGTATATGAAGAGTGAGTTGGGATACAATCCCATGTTCCTTGAATTGATCAATGAAATCATGTTTAAGATACTCACTACCCCATTCTGAGTGATGTTCTTTAATGTTCATACCAAGATGGTTTTCTACTTCATGTTGGTATTCCTTAAACATCCGAAAGGAATCAAAATTATACCTCATTAAGTAGATATAACCATAACTACTATTTTTTAATAAAAGTAATGAAGTATGAAATTACACCCCTTTACTCTATTGGAAAGAGACCACCTACATCAGTATGAATTAATTATAGTAATTCAGTGGATCTTTCTTCTTTCTTGTAAAAGGGTGATTTGGTTATTTTCCCTTATAAACAATCATGACATACATCCAGAGGCTTTAACTCAGCTGATTCTAAATATCCTTCTTAATATAATTATTGTAAATTATTCTCATTTATATGAACAATATAGAAGTTCCATAAGTGAGTGTTATATGAGTCATGTTTTCTATTTTTTCATTGAATATCATTATAGGGTTTTCAAGTTCAAGTATATACAATCCATTGTTAAGATTCACCATACCATGACTTATGTTATCATCATAAAAGAGAAACAAAATTATTTCCAAACTTGAAATAAAACCCCATCATGTTCAAACATGTAACTAATATTATGTTTATGGTAACCAAATGAACATAATAACAATTATTCAATACACATACCGAACCACCAAGAAAAATATTAAAATAATATCATATTACCAAGGCTGCTAGACTCACACAATTTGTATCTTAGAGATCCACCTCACCCTTTAAAATCATCTTGAATCTACTTGGTTTCTATATATGTATAAAAATGTGTGATCCATATGTTATATTTAATACCCAACTTATAGATAATGAAATATTTCATTCAATGAAAAAAATACATGAAGTAGAAGCATCACCATGCTTATTTTCCTATATGTGAATGTATTATTCTAGTGGTCTTTATTTCCACATGAAAATAATAAATCCTCCTACTCATTTCCCTCCCTCTGTATCATTGGATTTTTATAAATATGGTGCATCAGTGTCGTTGAATTGGGTTTAGTCTTAGATCCCTTATACTTGATCTTCCTCTTATTTTTTACTATAAGGACAAAAGAATTAGTATTATCCATATCCTTTTAATCCTTTCAAACTAATTCTAAAAGATTTTCAAGTGACATTATCATGTTATTCATGTTTTAGTCAGTAATAAAAGTTAAAAATCATGGCGGTAAAGAGGAAATAATGAGATCTATTGCTAGTTCTGGGTTTATCTTAAACCCAAGGGATTCAAGTATCTCAATGTACCCAATAATCTTGAGTACATGATGTCCTGCATGATTGCCTTATACTAGCCTGCACCTATATAGTGAACTCAATATCTCATACATTTCTTTATTAGATCTAACCTGGTATAAATGCAGGATATGAGTTAGAATATTGCAGGAATATTCATCCTCATGAATTTTTTTCAATTGAATGGACATATATTATAAAAAAATAAATTCTAAATCTAGTGTTTCATCTATATCAAATTTATATTTGTCTTTATCTTCCTTTCCTGATCACTGAGTAGGCTCTGCAAGAAGTGAGTACTCCAACACACAAAGCATAATCTCATGGTGTAGTAATATGCAAAAATTCCTAGACCACTCCTAGAATTTATAGATAGTTGGGATATTTTATTTATCTAGTATCAATCATAGTAATAATTATTTGGTGGCATTGGTCAATGAAATTTTTATCTACAAAAAAAAATTAGCAATTATTACTAAATCTTGATTACTAATTTTGACATCATTGATTAATTAATTTAATCATTTAATGTATCCCACTATTTTATCAAACTCTATAACCCATCAATACTAGATTCGTAATACACTATTTATTAAGTTTTCTAGTTATAAGGATCCTTGGAACCACCCTTTATAATCTACAAGCATTGTCTATTCCACTACTTTTAGAGTTTCAAGGTATGCACTAGACTAGCCAATCTCATTGACTCATGGTTCCTTGAACTTTTGAGTGAAGTCCCAACTTCTCAGAATCATAACCTCGATTCTCACAATTATTTTCCTCTAAATTGGTATTTAGATAGCTTTGGATAATTGTTTTCTACTAGAATTAGTTAAGGCTACCCATCACTCTCATAAAAACTCCCCAATAATAGGAGTAACCCTCAACTTTGGCTGAAGAGCACTGCGTACACCCAGTTTTGTTCAGATTTGAGAGACCAAAGAATTCACAACTTAATATTTCTTTTAGGGGTTTTTTAATATCTTTTATTTATATAATAAATTTCTATTAAATATTATTATACTATGTTTTGATGCTCACAACTGAACATGCATTAATAGAATACATTAATCACTTCTTTATGAATTTTTTCTATTTATTATTATTTTTTGTTTTCCACATACATGTCAATGTATAGAATAACAAACAATGGATAAAGTAAATAAATTAGTTGATTGGTATTAAGCATCTACTATTGGTTGATCCTTTAAAACTCAGTGTATAGACTGTGACCTAGGGGTCTCATATCTATGTTAGTTCATCACTTATATTATAGCTCACCCCTGATCTAGTGTTTTCACTTCTCATATGGGGTACCACCTCATTTTGGAGTGGTCCTCATCTTACATCATCATCCACATTAGTAAAAAAGTATGTGAACATAGGAGAGATGGTCTTAGGAAACACAATATACATACATACAAGAATGGACACACAAACCCTTATACATATTGAATAAAAAAGGACGATTCATAGACCATCAATAAATAAATAATTTTTATATACATCTCCTAGAGTTGTAATAAATATTTAAATAAAAATAACCTTGATTAACATAGGTTTAGTCACTACTCAATACCAGTGTATGAGTAAAATTAAAGCGAGATAAAAATTAAAATGTAATAAATTTAAGTTTGAGGGTATTATATTAAATTAAATTAATTATTTAAATTCAAATATTTTAATTATATATGGTCCCACAATTTATTTAATTTTTATTCGAAAAGTTAAATTAATTGATTAATTTATTTTTTATCTCATAATTAAATTAATCAATTAATTTAATTTTATACCAACATTTAATTAATATTTTTTCCACATAGAAAATTATTATTTTTTAAATCCAAAAAATAATAAATTATGTTTTGATTTTATTAAAAAAATTATTGGACATAACCCTAGCTGGGGGATGTTATAGGTTGGGCCAATCCCACGTAGGCCCATTATGTGTCAGGAAGACCCCGTATAGGGTGGTTCTGGGCTAGCATGATCCACCCTGGCCCATTTTGGGATGGTAAAACCCTATTGATCCGATTGTGGAGTGGTTAATGTCAAAAAAGACCATATGGAGGTGTTTGGGAATCCCAAATAGGCCAAGGGGTTTGGCGGAAGGGGCTACCAGTCATAGGGGGTGTCGCGTACGCATCGTGTAGCTAGTAAGGTGGTAATGGTCTAGTGGACCGGTTCCTCAAGTGGAGAAAATGATGTCTATAGAGGATCTTATTATAGAATATTTTTGGAAGTAGTAGAGATATGGGGAGAGTTAACCAGCCAAGGCATGGTGATGGCTAGAGGAGGAAGGATGAGCAAGGTGGCCAATGTCTGTGGGAGGTTGTGACTGCAGTGGGTTAGGTGGTGGATCAACAAATACAATGGTAATGGAGAATGTAGGGTTTCTTTGGGAGGAGGCTCAAGCATAAGCAGCTACACAGGCTGACCCCATATTTCCCTTTTTCAAATTTTTAACAAAAGTTATATTTTTTTAATATAAAATAGAAGTCTGCATGGGTTGACACTTTAACTTATTTTTTCAATTTTTTTCCTTCATTTGGAACCTCCCATAGTCTCTAAAATATTTTTTTGTGTTTAAAAATAAAAAACCTAGAAATAGGGATTTCTAAAAACATTTTTTCTTTATATTCCATATTTGGTGGAATGTATTGGCCACTAACTTGTACTGTTTTAGTGGCTAGATTCCTACTAGACCATGGCTAAAAAATGTGAGGCCACTAAAATCTCCATTGACTACTAAACTTTGACTATGAAAAATTATGTTCTTTAAAAAAATTAACACCCAAAAAAACCACAAATGATTTGTATCAATTTTTTGAATGGTTTTAACTTGGTCATCCGAGATCAGATCGATGCACAATAAAATCTATTTAGACTGAATTAAATCTCTCTACTTAATTTAATTAAAATTAATTTTTCTTGGATCAGAAAATTCATGAGACTCTCTCTAATAAAAAATTTTGGTGTCGAGGTATGCAATGGAAGTCGGTGGGTAGGGATTTAAAATTTCTTCATTATCATAGCAATCAAAATTCACCATCTCTTCTGATATGATCCCAGATAAGCTCCAATTATCTAACATAAATTTAATATGAAAAAAATTAAATGAATAAATATATCATTTGAATCAATGGAACATTTGACTACCGGTCATTGTTGGTGATAATTTATTTAAAGATCTTAGCACAAACCCCTCTAGATTTTCTACACATGCTTCAAGAATCTATGTGGATTCTAATCTTCAAATTCTGATGACTAACGCAGATATCTGACGATTCCTTCGATGTCATGATGATCACCATGATCACATATCTTCGATCCATGAAGGATATTAAAGATTGGAATCTTATACGGGAGATTTATCTCTCTTGGATGAAATAATGGGGAGAGGGGAGCTATCAAATTCATGAGTTTGAATAGTCACACTGAAAAGAGTTCCCTCCAGGTTATATAGTTGGTGTTAATTATCTGGGAAAGGTTCCCCATCCCCTATATAAAAAACTCCCATTAAATAAGTGATAAATGACATGTTATGATGAACTAACATAATCATAATGTAATTTATTTTTTATAACATACTTTTAATATATAATAAATATATTATATGATAAATTCAAACAATTAACTTGACTTGAAATTCCCATAATATTTAATAACCCTTGAATATTAAAATAATATTTGTTTGTATAATATTTTTTTAATGTATTCACTTAATACCTTGTGAATACATTAACTAAATAAATTCAACCCGATTATTATATATTCAAATAATTATGAATTTATTTATTCATCAGTGATCAATAATACTTAGACAAATCTTGGACCTCATGGTAGGGCCAACCATCTCTTAAACACTTATCTACCAGAATAGGGTAGACTCTTGGATACACTATTGTGTGTGACCCTCTTGGACCTTATCTCATTAGAAGTGAATACTATTAATAGACTAAGAGTGGATTCCAGAAACCCATAAATTCCTCTAAAAGGATATGGAATAGTTATATCAATGAAACCCATGTTGTGAACACACACTATGAAATATATTCTCTTTGTCTCATGATATCTAATACAGTGGGATCCAAAACTTGATTCATTATCCATTATTGATTTATTATTTGATGAATTAACTAGATGAAGATACCTTTTAATAAAATGAATATGAATTTCATAAAGGTACTACCATCCTAATTGTAATGTCATGAATTTTTGAATTAGGTCAAAAACATCTCCCTTTTTGAATTTTTTATTGGCGGGAATGCCAAATTATTATTCGATCATAAAAACTCAATTTTAAGTTTTCTATAAACCAAATACCATGTTTTTGGTTTTTTGGAGACATAGATAGTACCTCATGTGTTTGGAATGGTTTTGGGTGTTTTGGAGGCCTGAAGGCCTATTTTGGAAGTGGCAGGTCAAGGTACACAGTTTGGGGTAAATTGTGTGCCCTCTTCCAGCTAAATGTGCTCCCTGTTTTTTCCTTGATCACAGTCTGGTAAACCATGTGGGGTACGTTTCATGGCCATTCTACCATTTCTATAGTTTTTAAATAGTTCTTCCACATGGTTTGGGCAGAATTATGGAAAACCATGTGACAATCAACATGGGTAGTTCTATATAGGCATGACCTTCTCACTATAGCCCACACAGTTGTCGCACTATTAGTAGAACCAAGAAATCTAACCATGATGACTCATTAAAGGGGAGAAATTAAAAAACTATCCCTACCTCTATTTTTATTTCTCCTTATTTTTCCTCCTTCTCTAGTGGATTGTACATAGTAGGAGGTTTTCCTTTATTTTCACCCCCTCTTATTTCGTTCCATCTCCTCTGTCAGTGATCCATTCTTCAAGATTTTACGTTTGATAAAACCTTATTGGTAAGTCTTATCACAACCATGACTCTTTTCTTATTTTCTCTCACCTCATGGAGCACTAAATCCATTCGAGTCATTTTCCCCTATTTTCAGGGCATTCAACTGAATCATCAATTTCTTCCCAATCGCTTCAAGTTAGAGGCTAATACCAGATGTGAAAGTATCTATGAGTCCAAGGAAACTGTTGAATACATTTTTTATTGTTTTCATGGTGAATTTGGAGGTACGGATTTTATCATGTCATTGGTTAGTTTAGTGAGACCCTTTTTAATTTGTTTTAATGATGTTAAATTGATCATGTGGCGTGATGGGATGACTTTGTGAATTCCCTAGACAAATTCATATGTGTGAGGATGGGTTAGAGGTCATTGACCACCTTGGATATCTAGGTTAGGTGGGTTGATTATATAAATTTCTTTTTTTATTTAATTTTAGATATACAATTAGATAACATTGAATTGTTTTGTAAATTTTATTTTAATTATATATGTGTGTTTGTGTGTGAAATACGTGAATTGCATGATGTGGGATCCATGGGATTGTGACTGGTTCATCTTAAGGAATTGGGATGGCATGAAAAACAAGATTTAGGTGACGTGGTAATCTGGTTGGGCTTGGGTCATATTTATTGAGTGATGTTGAATCATAGGATTGGACATCATGGATGTCAGTTTGAGGCTGTGAGGCCATCAGGTTGAGGGAATGGCCTGTGATATTAGATGACATAGACATAAAACTTGAGATACATGGTCATAGGGGCATGAGGTGATAGTAGGATGTGAAGTAAGTACTGTTTTGGTGATTTTTTCTCACCTGTGATGGCCAAAGCACCGATTGGAGTCATGTGCACATAGTTTGAATTAGTGATGAGGTGGTTTTGACCACTCATGTGGGTATATAAACCCATTAGTGAGGCTCATGAATTTGTGTTTGCGGTGATTTATATAGAAATCCACAGAGAAGGTGAGGAGCCTTGGGATGATTGAATTGAGGCTATTGTTTGGGGGATGAAGCTCAATATATTGAGGCCATTGGACCTAGAATATTTTGGGGGAATGGGGATCTCCATTATTTGGGGTTTTGTACAATGATCCTATGGTGATTTTTATTTGAGGATAGATATCATTGTGCCTCCAGACATCGGGCTTCAATCCAAAATGTTATTTATAGCAGGGGTTTGAGGGAGAAGGGTTCTATTTTCTTGGGTGTTCCTTCAGGATGTCAGTGTCTTTTTTTGATACATGAGGTGTCAGGAGGCATGTGGTGTCGAGATGATATATTATAGGTTCAACCAGAGGGTTCAGATGGTCTATTCTACTTCAGGGGATGCCTTGGGCTAGATGATAAGGGCCCTCTCCTCTATAGATTTTCCAATTCTGGCCAAGAAGATGACAGATTCCTAGTGGTTTTTGAGCACTAGGGAATCTTTTTTTTAATTAAAATGCATTGTGCTACTTTAGTTATTCTTTATAATTCACATTTTCATAAACACTTATGTTGGGTATGCACATGTGGGTGGTACCCTACTGATAATCATCCTCACAACCTACAAGGCCCCTTCGTGATGCATATAGAATTTATGATTTTACGTTCATGTAAGGTTTTGGGATCTGGATATGGAACCTAGTTGAGTTGGCATGGAGGGATGGAAGTGGACCACGCAGTTCTGTAATTATCTAGAGTTTTATTTTTCTTTATTTTATATTTTATCATGATTTTATATGTATGTAGCTACTATGATCAGCCTTCAGTGACACCTTCTGGATATTGTATTATATTACCTGATATGTATGCATTCTCAATTTTAAATTTCTATAAGTGGTATTTTGGGAGGCTTATTTATTTCCATTGTTGTTTATTATTATTGTTCCACTATTACTTGATATTGAATGTTCTTCCACTATTTATGAGTTTGGTTCAAATCTACTGAGACTTTATTTCCACTGCATGTTATATATTTATAGTTGTTCCATTATTATAACATCACCTGAGGGTATAGACTTGCCACTTTTCCCTCTTTACACCCTCATTACTAGTCAGAATCCTTTTTCGTTTGGGGTGGTGTGCCTAAGGCCAGTGGAACTAGGAACGATAGCAATGTTTAGGTGTCTAATAAGTTCAGGGATGCTACATGTGGTATCAGATCAGTTGTTGACTGGTGTTTTTTTATCGTAGTATAAGGATAACTACTAATGAGATCGATATTTATTTTTATTTTCCTTTCAAATGGTCTTACTATTTAGGTTATGGTAGACTAGAGATTAGGTGTTGTTGGAACTATGTTTACTCCTCGTGTTTGGGTTCTTTCATCCCCATGCACGGAAGATATACCATGTTTCCATGGGTGGTAAATTTTATTCTATTTTTTTAGTTTATGGTTGAAATGGTTTCCACCTTGAGTGGTATTCTTGAAATGTGATCGTTATATGTTATGATATACAACCGTGGCCTGGTGTGGAAAGGGATGAGACCTGGACACATGGCCCAGTGAGGCAAGGGGTGATTGTTTATGCTTTTATAGGCATGGTAGGGTGTCTAATTAAGTATCATCACGCAATTTTGAAAATTTCATGTAAAATGTGATGTGATATATATATATATACATATATATATTTGTGTGTGTGTTCCTAGTAAATTATTTTCTTTTGATATGTGAAATGGTCTTGGTTCTTATAAGAGAGGGCAGGTTCTATAGAATTGGGTGATTTTAATCACTAGGTTGGGTGATGAGGTCTTCAGTTATAGGTGATAGGGTTCATCAGGATAGGAATAGCCTAATGTATTTTGATTCTTGGCTCCGTTGAGGGCGGGTAAGGAGGCCATGAGTCTAGGATGTCGAGATGCATGGTTGCGATAAGAAAAAAGTAATGGTAGTGAGTATGTTATTCCTGTTACTAATTTACCTATATGTGTTATATATATATATGTGTGTGTTATTAGGATTTATCACCATGTGGATGGTCTTCATCAGGTCCTAGATGGATCATATGGAGTGTCAGCAGGCTAGGATAGGTTTCCTCTAGTGCATGAGCTGGTTAAGGCCCCTAAGGGTCAGGTAGAGTTGGTAGAGGCTCAGGTACAGGCTCAAGGATAGGCTTTGGGACAATTTCCAGGGCAGGAGGGGAAGCCACTAGAGTTGACTAATTTTGGGATGTGGCTTGACGAGCATTATAGAGAGATCCTAGTTTGTGTGATCTAGGGTTTCAAAAGGGGTGATCAAGGAGTAGATCCTTCGATGGATTATCTAATGGGGAGTTCCAGTTATAGTACCCATAATGTTTTTAGAGTGAGGGTGGTCCACAGGTGGATTTGAACTAGATTGAGTCCATACAACTGATTTTCAAGAATCTAGAGGCACCTCCAGGGTGGAGGGTGAAATTGGAAACCTACATTCTCAGAGGACCGGCTAAACACTTGTGGTACATGCGGGGGTGGGTAGGTATACATGAGAGACTATCTTGGAAGTACTCTGAGTCTAGGTTATTCAATCATGTTTTCCCAAAGATGCTAAAGGTGGAGAGTGATGGGGAGTTCTTGAGCCTTCATCAGGGTGACATGTTAATTATGGACTATGCAGTGATGTTCACTGAGCTATCTCTCTTTTCACCTGACATAGTGAGAGATGAAACCAAGAGGTTGAGATTCTTAATGGATGGTTTATAGAATTCCATTCAGGTGTAGGTAAACATATTTTGATTAGACTTATTCTTAGAGGTGGTGAACAAGGTTCTCATATCCAAAGGTAACTTGATAGATAGGTTGTACTTGAGTTGGGTAAAAGATTCAGGTGATTACAGTGTTGATTATTCAAAGTTAAATAATTGAGTTCGGGATGAGTTCCATTAGGGTAGACATGCCAAATACTTGATAATACCACTTCGTAGTGGGTCTTTGATAGTTTTCTTTTAGTGTGGGTAGCCATGAAATGTATGAAATCAGTGTGAGCGGCCTCCAAATGAGTGATGGTCATGTGGTAAGGTCATGCATCTCAAGAGGTTCTATTAGAATCCTTATCATATGGTCATAATTTAGGGACTGATGTAGACTCATGGTTCTGAGTTCGGTTCGGGAGTGGTACCAGGTGATGGTAGCTGAGCTTCAGGTACATGCAAAGGTCATGGCAGAGACATTGGGACCCAAAAGTGGGGTTAGTGTCCAATGTCTAGTGATGAACCAGAGGTAGATCACACTTTATATAGTCGGGCTTTAATCCAAGTTCATATCATAGAGATTCTAAGGTTAGAGGAGGTTGGTGATATGACAATGGCCAAAGGTACACTATGGTTATAACTATTTTCATTGTTTTATTTTGGAATTGCCTTTAAGGAATTTCTATTTTGGGTGCATGAGGGAGATTGGATATGTAAATGGACTAACAAGATGATGGTTATCTAGTTGGAACCAGATTGGGTTCATGATATATATATATATGAGGTGTGTGGAACCAGGTTTTGTATTTTAGCACCATTGGGTGTGTGATTATTGAGGTTCATGGAATTAGGGAATCCAGGAGATGTCGTTACCTAGGGTGCATTGGAATATGGGAATCAATGTGATACAATACTTGACTTAAGTGCAAGGAAATAATACATTTGAGAATTTGTAGAGATTAATGACCTCATTGGTTCTATGTGTGACATGGGCACAAGGTAGGAACCGATGCGGTGGAGGATTCTGGTGGGTGTTAGATATGGCATGGTATCACCTGATGAGGTGAAAGAGTGATGATTCATCAAGGGAGGACTTTTGATTCTGAGAGTTAGTCAATGAGTCGTATGTTTTATTTTAGCTTTGGGTGGGGATGTGGTCAGTATATGTCACTCCTAAGGTGGGGAGCCCCCTTGAGGTAGTTGACCTATTCCCTTGAGAATGGGGTATTCAGGGCTATTTTTAATAGGATGGGTATGTTTAGTACCAAATCTATGTTTTGTTTTATACCTTGAGTAAAATCTATGTTAAGGTGGGGAGATTATAACATCTAGGGTTTTTGAGTCGGGTTGAAAACCTATCACTTTTTGAATTTTTGAATTAGTGGGTATGCCAAATTATTTTTCAATCACCGTAAATCAATTCCATGTTTTCCATAAACCCAATATCTTGTTTTTTGGATGGTTTTAGAGGCTTGGAGAGTGCCTTTGGTATTCAACATAGTTTCGGGTGCATCATAGGCCTGAAGGATTGTTTTGGGAGTTTCAGGTGAAGACGCACTGTTTGGGGTAAATCATGTGGCCTCTTCTAGATAATTGTTCACTGTATTTTTGACTTGAGCATGGTATGGTAAACCATGCGGGGAGAGGATCATGGTCGTGCAACCATTTATATGGTTTTTACAAAGGTATTATGAATGGTTTTCACATGGTTAGGGAAACCCATGTGATAATCTGCATGGGTAGTGACATATAGGCAATACTTTTGCACTATAGTTGACATAGTTGTCACACAGTTTGGAAAACCATGTGAGATAACCATACTCCCTCATTGAAGGGGTGAAATTAAAAAACTACCACTCCCACTATTTATCTTTTTCTCCTTTTCCTCCTTCTGTCATGGGTTGCACACAGCAGGAGGTTTTCCTCTATTTTACCTCCTCCTATTATTTTGGTCCACCTCCTCCATCGATGCTCCATTCACCAAACCATTAGGTGTGATAGAACTATATTGATAAGGCTTATCACACCCATGTTTCTTATCTTCTTTGATCTCACCTCATGGGGTGCTAAATACATTTGATCCATTTTCCCATATTTTTAGGGCATTTGATGGAATCATAAATTTATTCCAAACCACTTTTAGTTAGAGGCTAATACCATATGTTCCTATATCTATGAGTCCTAAGTAGGTGGTTCATACATTCGTTCTTGTTTTCATGATCGATTTAGGGTTGTGTCTTTTAACACCCTACTGGGTAGTTGATTAAGACCCAATATAATTTGTTTTCATGATGTTACATTGATTGTGTGACCTTATGGGATGATTTTGAGAATGACCTAGTGAAATCCATACATGCGAGGCCGAGTTAGAGTTATTCAACCACCTTGGGTTTCTTGTCTGGGTGGGTTTCTTATATACATTGAATTGTTTTATTTAATTTGATATGTACAATTCAGTTACATTGAATTGTTTTGTTAAATTTATTTTAATTACATATATATGATATGCTTTAATTTCATGATGTAGGATCCATGGGATCACGATAGGATCAACCCAAGGAATTGGGATGGAATAACCATTGGGATTGAGGCGACTTGGTTGTCTAGTTGGGTTTGGCCCAAATTTATTGAGTGATGTTGAATCAAAGGATTGGGAGTCCTGGATATCAGTTTGAGGCGGTGAGGCGATTAGGTTGAGGGTGTTTCTCGAGATATTGGATGGCATGGTCATCGAACTTGAGTGACATGGTCATAGGGGCACGAGGTGTCAGTTGAATGTGGATTAGGTTCTATTTTGGTGATTACCGCTCACCAGTGATGGCTAAAGAACCGACTGGAGTCGTGTGCACAAAAGTTAACTTAGTGATGAGGTGGTTTTGACCACTTGTGTGGGTATAGGTCCCTAAAAGTGAAGCTTAGGAATTTTTCTTGGGGTTTATTTTTAAATAAGGCCATAGGGGAGGTGAGGATCCTTCATATGATAGTGTTGAGGCTATCGGTTGGGGGTTGAGGCTCGCCATATTGAGGTTGTTGGGCCTAGACTATTTTTTTTGTGATAGAGATCTTCATTCCTCAGGATTTCATGCTATAAGATAATAATTATTCTTATTTGAGAATATATATCGATGTGACTCCAGACGCTGGGCTTCAAGATGATGGGTGATTTTGAGCAGGGGTTAGAGGAAATAGGGTTATATTTTCTTGAACGTGCCTTTAGGATTTTAGTGACTTGTTTTTAGAAATTAGGTGTCATGAGGAACGTGGTGATGGGATGATATATTAGAGGTGAAACCTAAGGATTCACCTATATTGTTCTACTTTAGGGGATGACTTGGTCCATGGGTTAGTGGTCCTCTCATATGCATATTTTTCAGCATTGATCGAGGCAGGTGATAGCTTCCTGGTGGCTATTGAGCACTAGAAAAGCTTTTGTTAAATTAAATTTCATTTTGATGATTTATTTATTCTTTATAGTTCACACCTTATTAAACACTTATGTAGGGTATGAACACATGGGTGGTACCCTACTGGGACTCATTCTCACACCCTACACTGACCCTTCAGGATGTGTGTAGAATTTATGATTTTACATTCAAGTAAGGTTTCGGGCTCTAGAGCCAGATCCTTATAAAGTTGGCATAGAGGGATGGAAGGGGACCTTGAGGTTCCTGCCTCAGTTGGAGTTTTATTTTTCTTTATTTTCTATTTTAGTATTATTTTATATGTTTATAGTTATTGTGGTCAGTCTTCAACAACCCCCTATGGATATTTTATTGTATGACCTGATATGTATGAATGATCTATTTTAAATTGCTACAACCGGTATGCTATCAGGTTTATTTATTTCCAATAATGTTTATTATTATGATTTCGCAATTACTTGATATTGAATGTTCATCCACCATTAACAGGTCTCATTCAAGTCCAATGAGTCTTTATTTACACAAAATGTTATATATTTATACTTGAACCATTATTATATCATCATCTAAGGGTATTTTCTCCCCACTTTTCCCTCTTTACACCCTCTCTTCTAGTTGAAAGCCTTTGGCATCTAGGGTGGTGAGCTTAAGGCTAGTGGCACTTGGCCTGATAGCACTGTTCAGGTGTCTTATTGGTTCGAGGATGCTACACTGATCAACTGGGCTTGGTATATCAGTTACTCAACTTTGAAGTGACAAATTATATCTAGATCATTCAACTAATGTCATACCAACAATTACACATACAATATAAACTACCTCACCACAACATTAATATCATATATTTTTCCTTGCATCAAAACACTTGATCAAATGATACCCATTGATAATGATCTCAAGTGAGGACACAAATACCCATGTTCATAGATATGAAAAAAAATGACACCCAAAACATGTTGTGTTTCTATTGGAGGTTCTTTCCTCATAAACTCATCTACTCAAGATCACCAAGTGAAAATATCACGAGAAGAAGACTCAATTCTTATCATCCCCCAACACTTGATGGCCACACATCATATGCGTCCAATCAGTTTGAAGTATCTAGACCATATAAAATATGTTGAAGATTACTTTCATAGTATCTCTAGGTTCTCATTATATCCTTGGAACTGTTATTATCTTTTTATAAAACATGTAATCTAAAGAAAATTCTATAAATATAGTGTATGCATATGTATCACCACTATTCTTGTAAGATAAAAAATTTAACATATCAAACCATATAAATGTAATGGTAATCAAAGTACATGAATGATTTGGTTACAGGGAACCCACTTTTAATAGAAAAGTCTTGGTTGATGCATGGTTTACCAAACCATACTTCCAAACCATGTGGGTACTCTGAAGAGGCAGTGAGCCTCGCATAGTTGGTGCATGATTTGGTAAACTGTGTGAGTGGTTTTTGTTAAACTAAAAATATATATTTTTAATATAAAACCTTCCTAAAGTACATTATTATTATTTCTTTTCCTACACCCCTCAACCCTAGGGACTCTAGTAGTGGTTCTTGGTGATTAATCTCAATTTGATATTAATTTCTATGGGATATAGAGGCCTTGGATCATGAAACATCATGGTATGAGTTCATTCCTTCTTTGTTATTCATGTTTATTATTGATCTCCTCTACTCTTCTTTGAAGGAATAATAGATCAATTCTATCATGGATAGATCTATGATTATGATATAATTTAATTAATAATTCATGATTTTTTTATGGATAAGAGAATATATCTCAAGAATTCTCATACCTTCCTTAAATTGATATTGACCTACCATTGACAGTGAATCTCATTGTGTAAGTTGATTTTATTCTAATCCTATGTCACTATCTCCTTATATAATTTTATTCTAGAATTTTTTTATTACCATTGGTTCTAGAGATCCAGTTGGAGTGAAGGCATGGTTTAGGTGATAACCCTTGGTGAATATTGATGTTTGGAATCAACTCGCTTAAGGTAAAAATATATTTACCATATAGGGCCCTGGGTATGGTTTTTGGCATTATTTGATGGTATATTCTTTGTGTGTATTAAGACCCTTGCATGATCTATGTTTCCCATAGGTGTGTGTGTAGATCTGTGACAATAATTATTGATATTAATAATTGTTCCTTGCTATGATATGAATCTATTTTGGGTGTTTCATAGCTAGTGGAAATTTCTTTAGGTATCAAGATGGTTGTATTTATTAGAGTTGGCTACATGGCCCATTAGAGGGGGATCATGGGTGATGTGATGATGGAAAAGTACATGGGTGTTCTTGATCGTATTTGCGGTATTATGGACACATTAGTTGACTCATGTGTAGACCATGTAGAGGTGAAGTATATCCAATATATCTGACTACTGATGTAGGATTAGAATCAGTAATGGGTAATCATATTTAAATTTTTTGATCATGTCTAGTGGAGGTACCATCATGAAAGGACAGACAACTAACTTAGGGTGGGGGAAAGATGTATTCTTTAAAGTTTGAATGTAAGAGTAAGAGCGATGGGAGTAGGTTGATGAACTAATGTGTGGACCATGTGGAAGGTTCCAAGACATGTAATGACTGACACTAGAATCTATATTGGTATAATTATGAATCAAGTGGAGCTAGGGTTCATGGTATCCTAGTAAGCCCATGATTACATGAAACTTGTGTTATTGATTATTTACATGTTTGTTGATTTTATGATGTGTCATATACCCTATATATATGTTCTCTTGATTAAAAGATGAATTAGTGGCATCCTACTAGGTTTATTACTCACACCATATATGGGAATCTTGATGTGCTTGTATACATCCTGACAAGAGATCTAGAAATGGGAAAGGTCCAAACAAAAGTTTTCTTAGGAGATAGAGCATGGATTTGTAAGTATTACTAGGATAGACTCCTAATCAATGTTGGGGGTTCTTTATTTATTTATCTACCACTTATTTATATTTGGTTTGAACTGACACATTTTGAGGTCTTGGATTGTTACATGTTTGGTTTACATGCCATTTTTTATAACATTATAATCCCCTTTTACTTCTAATTACCCTATTCTGACTTAGTATTTATATTTTTTATATAGCTCTAATGTGTAGATTATTATAAAGGCTATAGTATACCAATACACTATTTGAAACCTCACCATTAGTCAGAAACCTCTTGTGTATGAGTAGGTGCACATGAGGTCATGTGTCACTCCATATCAGACCTGGGGATTCTGGTTAGGGTGTTAATGGATGATTAGTGTACTATCTATAGATGTGAGAATCTGATACATACTACATAGTGATTTCTATTAAACATACTCCATTGAGATTGATCTTGTATTACTTGAGGTACACATATTTTATTTATGTTCTTAATTACAATAATATTTCAATGATAATATATTATACATTAAATTGGGTTGTATTCCTCTGTGTTAGTCATGAGATGATACTACTAAACCCATTTAGGGTATCAGATCCACCTTTATCTTTAAGAAATCACGTTTTTATAATGAAATTGTGAAGAACATGTATACCATATGAAGAAAAAATTGATATTACAAGAAACAATATGATGTGGATGATCTTCATCCTTAGGATCCTTCTGCCTTGATCTACAACATGTGATATAATAATGCGTGACTTGTGTTTTTCATATTTATAGGATACAAAAAGTTTTATTATAGAAAATTATTCATCTTAATCCATGGAATTTACACTATATTTTAGGCTATGATAAGTTTTATCATATTCTACAACTAAAATTTCATGTTTTTAAAATTAGAGTGTCGGGTCGTAATGATAAAATAGGATATATCACTAATTATGATTGGAAATGACATTAACACCTATATATTGATGTAACATCCCGGATCCGGAAGCCACACAATGGGTAACCCGAACCCGGTTGGTCACATGACCTCAAGCGCATTTCCCTAAACGCCAGAGGCTACCGACTAGTAGTGAGGGCCCATGTCTGATGGTGGGGAAACTATGCCCTCATTTGTCAAAGTGTAGCGTAGCGGAAAAAGAAACATAACATTCAACAACGGAAGTAGTAAAAAATATGAACTAGAAATAAACAACTACAGTAGAAGATAACCAACAGTTATATATAAAAATGTAGCATGTCACTATTTCTATGAAAGTAGCCAAAATAGGATACACTGCAATACAATACAATACAACTCAAAGTACAAGGTACAACAAAACAGAACAAAACAGAGTGAACAGAACGTAGCAGCATCTCAAGCCTAAGCTCAGTCTCATGCTCTCCTACTCCTATACTGCAATCATGTACTTGTATAGGGACCCTTTCCCCTGTCGACACCTGTAGCAATATAGTCTGTTTGGGCCATAGACATGAACCAAACAGGGTGTGAGAAATAAATCCCAGTAGGCACCCACCAAAGGCTCGTGCCCAACTGTCAGTGAAAATGTGCAACAACAGTGTGGAAAAGTAAATGCAGTAAACTAGTAAGTACTAAAAATTAACTATCACTACAAATTTTATTGCCATTTTAATTATTACTTATCACCTCCATGATTGTGCTTTATCTTGATAGGTACAACATAGAAAATCACCACAGTGAATATTCTAAGTAGTCGTGTCCTCAGACATATTATCCTTACCCTCAGGTAATAGAATCAAATACCCGCAGGTGATTGCCCTCAGGAATAACGAACATTGCCCTCAGGCATACGAGATATGGCCCTCAGGCACAGAAAATACTGCCCACAGTCATACAAAAATGTTACCCTCAGGCTAACTAAACACTACCCACAGGTTAATAGAACACTGCCCTCAAGCTAATAGAACACTACCCTCAGGCTAATATAACACTACCCTCAGGCTAATTGAACACTGCCCTTAGGCTAATAGAACATTGCCCTCAAGCTAATAGAACTGGGCCGATCCCAAAGCATAAAAAAACAATTTATATAAACTTTCTCTAAATAAAATTAAATTCACAATACAATCATGGCATACCCTCAGGTATCCTGGCCAAACGGAAAAATAGAGGAATGCACCCCCGGGATGGTCCTGGATCCAAACAGTGATCCCAAAAAGTAGTTTTAAACTTATCATTAGATTATCTATACAATTCTAGATATCTTTTCAGAAAATTCCTCAGTCATACGACACCCCACACATGGGTTCGTAGCACAACGGTACACAAATTCAACTCAACATTTGGAAATAAACACCAGACCACCTACCTTGATCTCCTCGGATCAATATACACGAATGGCGCCTCTCAAAACGACCAAGAACGGTGTAAATATGGGATAAAATAATTCTTGTTCAAACATAAAAAACTTCCCTTAGAGGAAGAATTGGTAATAATAGCACAAGGAGAGGGGAGGGCTTACCCATACGGTCCCAATCTGATCGAAGGAGGCGAAATCAGATTCTCGGTGCACGATCAGGTGATCCTCCAAGTTTCAGCCATCCTCCCAAGCTCCAAACAGTAGTTCTGCATTCTTTGACAAATGAGGTGGCTACTTCCCGTTTTAAGCAAAAAAAAAACAACCTACACGGCATGTACTCTCAAGTACACGACGTGTACTTTTCATTTTTTAAATTGTTCCCCTGGTGGCTTCTTTCCACCACGGCATTGTTCATCTATCGACATGAGTACACAGCGTGTATTCCTGATTACACTGCATGTATTGTCATTCTACTGGCAACTGCCTCCACCGCCTTACTGTTCACCTTCTGACTGATTACACAGTGTGTAAATACCTAGTACACGGCATGTAGTCAGTTTTTACACCTTTCATCGTCGATAGGCCTACACGCCCTGTGTACTCATCCCACATGGTCAAAGTACACGGCGTGTGGAAAATTACATGGCATGTACCCACACAATTTGGGATTTTCCCCCATTTTTCTTATTTTCTCAAAAACACTTAAGGAAAAAGGAAAATAAGAAACTTGTAGCTCAAGAATAAGAAATGGGTTCTTACAAACTTCCCCCCTTAAAGAAATTTGTCCCCGAATTTCTCTTCCAAGGGTGGTGAAGATACATCTGTGAACAACTCTTGCCACTGAGCATGTACATCGGTCTCTTGCTCTCAGGTTTCGTCCTGCACTCGGCCATGCTGCCATAGCACCCGTACGAGAAGAATGGACCGGCCTCAGAGAACCTTTGTGCTCTTATCAACAATACGAATCAGATGCTCCTCAAAGGATGAATTGACCTGAAGCTCAACCTCCTCGGGATAAAAGATGTGAGATGGGTCTGAATGATAATGGCGCAACTGAGATACATGGAAGACGTCATGCATGGCCCGATACCTCTGTGGTAACTGCAACCGATAGGAAACCGACCCGACTCTCTCCAGAATCTCAAATGGCCCCACATACCTCGATGAAAGTTTACCCTACCTCCTGATCCGCCTATGTCCCAACCTCAGTGAAACACGCAAGAAAACCTGATCCCCTACCATGAACTCCAAGGGTCATCTGCGGCGATCAGCATAAGACTTCTAACGAGACTGTGCAGTAGTCATCCGCTTCTGAATCAACTGGACCTGCTCTAAAGTCTCCTGTATGAGATGTGGTCCCAATAAAGCTGTCTCACCTGCCTCTAACCAACACAAGGGTAATCGGCGTGGCCTACCATATAAATCCTCATAAGGTGCCATCTTAATAGTTTCCTGAAAACTATTATTATAGGCAAACTCGAATAAGGGTATATGCTTCTCCTAAGAGCCCCCAAAGTCCAGGAGGCATGCACACAACATGTCCTCAAGAACCTGTATCGTACGCTCTGACTGGCTATCGGTCTGAGGGTGGTAAGTTGTGCTCAGAAGCACCTGTGTACCCAGTACCCTCTGAAAAATTTGCCAGAAACGAGACATAAAACGGGCATCCCTATCAGAAACGATAGAACGAGGGACCCCATGAAGACGTACTACCTCTCAGATATACAACTTCCCAAGCTCGTCAACACCTAAGGTCTCATTGATCGGTAAAAAGTGAGCTACCTTTATGAGTCTGTCCACAACAACCCACATAGAATCATTTACTCGAGGTGACATCGGCAACCCGGTCATGAAGTCCATCGTGAAATCATCCCATTTCCACTCTAGGATGGGTAATTGTTGTAACAGTCCAGCTGGCCTCTCATGCTCCGCATTCACCTGATGACAGGTGGAACATCATGTAACAAAACCAGCTACATCTCTTTTCATACCCGGCCACCAATACTAACGTCTCAAATCACGGTACATTTTGGTAACTCTAGGATGAACTTCCCAAGCTGAAGCATGAAACTCCCGCATCAGATCCTCACGTATATCCCTTGGAACCCACACTCGACCATGGATACGTAGTACCTCATCATTTCCTATCATCCAACCAGGAGGAGGGTCCTCACTTGCCACCGACTCCCATAGAACCTGGCCTTCTAAATCTGATAACTGTCTCATCCTCACTCTATCCAGGAGGGTAGAAGTCACAGCTAAGGATGAAAGATAGGTTTCCCTCTGACTATCGTGCACCTCAAAATGAATCTCAGAGAACAAATCCATAAGCTTCCACTCACCACTGGCTTCATGAACTGTCTGTATCTGAGTCTTCCTGCTCAGTGCATCAGCAACTGCATTACCCTTACCAAGTGTATAGGAAAGCTCGAAGTCAAAGGACTGAAGGTATTCAACCCACCTTCGCTGTCTCAAATTCAGGTCATCCTGGGTAAAGATATACTTGATACTTTTGTGCTCCTTGAACACCAAAAAATGTTCCCCCAAGAGATAATGTCTCCAATAGTGTAACGCATGAACAACTGCAGCCAACTTGAGGTCATGCATTGGGTAATTCCTCTCATGTGGCCTCAACTATCGAGACCCATACGCAAAAACTCGATCACCCTACATCAACACTACTCCCAGCACAATACCTGATGCATCACAGTAAACTGTATAGCTCTTCCCATACTCTGGAAGTATTAGGATCGGTGCTGATGTCAACCTACCCTTCAGCTCCGAAAAGGCTGTCTCACAAGCTTCCGACCAAATGAACTTTACACCCTTCTTAATCAAACCTGTCAACAGTGCTGCTAAGTGGGAGAAGTCCTGTATTAAATGCCTGTAGTAACCAGCCAGCCCCAAGAAACTCCGTATCTCAAACACGTTCTTAGGCTGCTCCCAGGAAACTACTGCTCTCACTTTCTCTGGGCCCACCACAACTCCTGCCTCTGAGATGATATGACCTAGGAAGTGTATCTGGTCCATCCAAAAGTGGTACTTTGAGATCTTAGCATATAGCTTATGCTCTTTCAGTGTACTTAGCATGATCTCAAGATGGGTGGCATGGTCATGTCGAGTGTGAGAGTACACCAAAATGTCGTCCATGAAGACTACCACAAAAGAATCCAGATAGGGGTGAAACACATGATTCATCAGAGCCATGAAAACTGATGGCGCGTTCGTGATTCCAAACGGCATAACTAAGTACTCATATAGACCATATCTACTCCGAAAAGCTGTAAGGGGTATGTCTGATGGTCTAACGCGTAATTGATGATATCCGGATCTCAATTCAATCTTCGAGAACACTTGTACTCCTCTAAGTTGATCAAAAAGATCATAAATCCATGGCAAGGGATATCAGTTCTTGACCATCAGCTGGTTCAGCTTCCGATAATCCACACAAAGTTTGAGGGTACCATCCGCGTTCTTAGAAAACAGGATAGGTGAACCTCAAGGAGAAGTACCGAGTCAGATGAAACCCTTTTCCTGTAGCTCCTCCAACTGCCTCTTGATGTCCTACAACTCAGGTGTATCCATCCTATAAGGAGGAATGGACACCGGTGCTACTCCTGGAATAAGCTCAATAGAGAAATCCACCTCATGCTCCGGAGGAAGACCTGAAAAGTCATCCAGGAAGACATCCCTGAAACGATCAACTATTGGATGGAAATCCTTCTGACAAGTCCCCTAATCATCGAGATATAAGCTCGAAATCTGTGATGTCACTCCACCCCACCCACGATGCTCGGGTCCAGCTCAGCTCACCTGGACATCCCATTCGCCCTTGTATAGAAACTCTTCACCCTCTGGTGACATGTAACTCACCCTGCGACGATAGCAATCTACAAAGGCTCGAAAGGGAACTAACCATTCCATCCTGAGAATGACATCATAAGTTGTCATCTCTAAGACACAGAGGTCCCTTAGAAAGTGACAACTTCTTGGATTAAGATTTGTATTTAAGGTTCCTTGTAGAAGAAAAAATAAGGCCTTGTAAAAGCCTTATTATAAAGGTATAAACTTTATTTACACAGTTGTGGAAGTCCTCAGTAAAAGGACTTACTGGTGAAAATTACTAAGCTCACTGAGAGAATTTTGGTGGACTCTACTAGGGGATCATTGTTCCCTAAACCACTATAATAATTCTTATGTTCTTCTCTTCTTTTTATCTGCTACTTAACATACTTAAAGAAGATATGATACATATCAAGAGGGTTATTTTGAATCTTTTGAAGGTTTTAAAGAGTCACAATTCACCCCCTCATGTGTCTTCATAATAATCAAAATGAACTAAGAAGTTGTATTAGAGGGATGGGCTCAATTTGGAATTTATATTTCAATTACTTGAATATTATATTGTTTATATTTGTATACCAACAAGAAGTATTAAAGGGTTGGGTTATATCATTTTTCTCAATACAAACAATTGATATTAGTGGAAGCATTATATTATTCTATATTAAAGGATCTAACAGGCATGTGTTGAAGATTTAGATGAATAAAAAATCTCAACAAAAAGGCTGATCTCAAAGAAGTTATATCAATGATATGTACTCCATACTTTAATAGTGATACCTATGGATGCTAGAAATCTCACATGATTTTTTATTTGAACAATCATGGACTAAGAGTTTATTATAATGTTTTTAAGACTTATGAAATTCCTAAGGAATATCTAGATAAATGGGATGATGATCAAGAAAAATATTATAATCTTAATTAAAAAAATGAATGCTATTGTCTATAGTTTAGGGAATGATGAGTTTAATCAATATTCTCAATGTTATACTAAATTTGATATATGGAAGACTATTTATGTTTCCTATTAAGGAACTAAAAATATCAAAAAACTAAGATATAGTATTGAAAAGTTAAAGTTTGATACTTTTAGGATGAATGTTGGTGAAATCATCACTCAGATAAATGGTAGATTAAAGAAAATTGTCAATAATGTAGCTTCTTGTGGAGATCTATTTAAGTAATCAAATAAAGTGTTAAAAGTACTTAGAGTTTTACCCTCTATGTAGAATGGAATACATAATTTTATACACCAATCCACACCTATCAAAAATTTTATAATGAAAGAACTAATTGGAACCTTGATGATGTATGAAGCTAAGATGAAATCCAAAGCTGAAAATCATATCAAACATGAAGAATATTCTCTCAAAACTAACTTTAACGAATCATCTGATTCAATTAATATAGATTTATATAAATATCTATCAAATCCTGTCAAAAGGTTAGAAAAAATATACAACAAAAGAAATAAAGGGACTGAATAAAAAATGTGTTATTAATGAAAAGATAAAGGTTATATAAAGGTTAAATTTACTTTACTAAAAGCTAGAGGGAAATATTATTATAAAAGAAAAATAAATAAAATTATAAAATCTACTGAGATTAATTCCTCCGGTTTAAATTATGAATCTTCTACTAGCTCTTAGGATGAACGTAAAGAAAAAATGGTGTGTCTTATGGTTCATACTGATGAGGTACAATATTATCACTCACAAAACTCAAACTCTAAAAAACATTCTTATGATGAATTAAACAAGTATTTTTTTTATTATACAAGATAATTTTGAAAATTTAATGAAGGATCATAGAAAACATAGAATACCATTCAATGCTATTTTATTAGATAAATAAATATAGTCAAAAAAATTACATTTTTAAAATCTAATTCTTACAAAATTTATTATGATCTTCATGAAATTAAAATTAAATAATTATCAGTTGAATTTGATACTATAAATTAGGAAAAAAGTTTGCTTATAAAAGGTAAAAATTATTTAAATCAGATTCTTGGTAAAAATAAAATTCATAAAGGAAAGATTGTAATTGGTAGTAATGGTGAAAAACAAAAACTATATAGGAATTATTTTTTTCATGGTTTAAATATAAAAAATATTTTAATAATTAAATGTATTTATTATGGTATTAATAGAAATTATGAAAATTACTATTACTTCAGAAAACCAATTTTTTTTGGTGTTAATAGTTTCTATTATTCATATGAATTACTTAAAATGAATAGTAAAAAAAGCACACAAAATAATCATATTTGGTTACCCAAAAAATTAGTTTCTAACAATTCCATATCGAAAAGAATATGGTTACCAAAAGGTACTTGTATTTGATTTGTTTTAAGAATACACCACTGGACTGAATCGTCAAATGATTAAGTGGTTGTTTAAGGAGTACATGGAAATCACTATCTAAACAAAGGAGTGATCAACTCTCAATAAGTTCGTTATAAAAAATACTTAGAACAATAATCTTTAAATCCATTATGTATTTCAAAACTATATTCAATATAAATGTTTTTATTATATAAATTGTTTTATATTGGTGGGAGAGATTATCATTTTTCTAAGATTTAAAATCCATCCTTCATATTTAAAATAAACTATTAAAATCTAGTCTATATAATGAAATAAGTTCATTGTTTAAAAATTTTAAAACTTATCATTTTCATGTTCATAGAAAATATTATTTTTTTGTGTAACATTTCTTATAAAATAAATTTATTATATATTTTTTTCAAAGTTTAACTATGAAATTATTATCCTATATTTTTTTCTTGATAATTTGAATCTGCATCTACAATTTTCAGAACAAAATGTATTATTTTCTCTTCAAAACCCAAGAATATTCTTCTCAAAACCTCTTAAATTATTTATTCTTCCACTTTGAAATATCTTTTTCAGAGTGGTCAAAAACAATTCTGAGAAAAATGAACCGATTAATAACTTCAATCTAAGAGGAATGTTTTTTCCAAAATAAAATTAAATTTAATCCTTCTTCTGATCTGTTAAGATAACATTTGGTTTCGTATGTTAAGGATTTGTTTGAAAAATATTCCAAAAAATATAAAGAATCTCATGGTTATGAGGAACCTAAAGTTTATTAATCTAAAATGTTTAAATGTGGAATGTCTTATAAATATATTTTCTTAAATATTAGTAATTTAAATAAATAAAAATAAAAGGGTTATGCTGATCTAAATTCATCTAGAAATTCATATGAAGATCTACAAAAGGTGTATGTTTCAAAAATGATTTTTCATACATTACAAAGGAATTATCAAAATGTGAAAGAAATTTAGATTTAAAAAAAGACTTTAATTTGTTTAAAATAGAAAAGTTATGTCAGATGGAGTAACTTAGAAGTAAAGTTGTTACTAAGATGGGTCTTGACGAGCTAAAGGAGTTTCTGGTTAAGTAGTTTTCATCCTTGTATCAAAGATCTAAAGATGTTCAATGAAGAATAAAACATCTATAATTTCACACCCTGAGTATGGAAATTCCTTTATTTTATTATTTTATTGATCTTGGATACTTTGGTTGAGGTTTTTGTTCAGTCCTGATTTAAATATTTGAGTTTTTTTTATGAAAAATGGAATTTTTTGTCTTGGCAATAAGGGGCGCACAGCTGGAACACAGTTAAGGGAAACCATGTAGCTTTTCCCAGGTAACTATGTGGATTTTCTGGGGGTTCATGGGTTGCACACGGTTTGGGAAACCGTACGTGAGGCTCTTTCCATTCGGACAGTGGCGACCACACAGCTTGTACACGGTTTGGAAACCTGTGCAGCCAAACGGTGCAAGTTACCCAAAAATCATAAATCTTGAAATTACTATTCTACCATCCTCCATTTTTATGCTAAATCAATACCTATCCCTCTTGATCGTTTTTTGTGTATGAAGGGGTCCCAAACCCCCCTTCCCTTTGGTTCTCCTCCCCCCATGGATTCTCCTACAAGGTTCTAAAGTGCGTTTCTTAGGGATTTTGTCCTCTTGTCTCATATTTCTCTTCTCCCCTCTTAGTTTATTGGTATTTTCATGGTGGGTTCTTGTTTGGATGAATCATAGAGGCTATGGTTGTTATTTTGTCTTGTATTTCTTTGGTTTTAGGGTGTGTATATTGTTATTTGTGGTGTTCTCTTCCTTCTTCGGGATTTTGGTCTCATCTTCACTCTTTTGAGGTAGATGTTTCCATCAGTTTCCATTTCGATTCAAGTTATTTGATGCTTGTATATTCCTAAATAATTTATAAATTTTTTTCAAATGATTTTAATGTGTTTTTTTGGGGTTTTATGGTGCTTTCATGTTGGTGGAATTTGGTGAAAATGGTTTTCAAAGAGATTCTTTATATGTGCTTATGTATATTTTCACTCAACGTGTTTTATTAAATTACAAGTATCCTTTTTAGATTAAATTGGGTATTTTTATGATGTGTTTCTCTTGGTTATGTTTTCATGGCATGGGTTTATTGTGATATGAGCCTTATGTGTGGATTCCAGTGACTTTTATGGTTTGATGCTTATATATGGATTTTTGTGTTAGTGGTAGAACATGTTTTGTTACTTTAAAAATGGGTTTAGGTAATTTAATGTATATTTTTGGTGTTCCATTAGATTTGGGAACATCCATGGGTGCTCAAGGTTCACATATGAATGGGAACATAAATGATAATGATCTTGGATGAACTTTCTCAACATCAAAACCCAGATTTCAAAACACATATACCTCCTACTTATTTCCTTCTTTAAACTCTAAATGCTTCACTAATGGTCCCTTGGTCCCCAAATGACATGAATTTGGTTTCAAATTATATTAAAAATTATGGACCATTTGGTACTTTGAAATATTGTTAGATTCTAAATGGTATGAAATCCCATTTTTAATCTTTAGGTATTTTTGTGTTTTCATCTTGGTTTTTATGTGTCATTGGAAGTGGAATCGGATTTGGAGCATAAAGGTCCATTTGTCATTTTTCACATAAAATTTGTTTTTAATGTTTTTTTGAAAATGGTTAGGAATTTTTTTTTTAATTTATTGGAAATGATAATGTAGAAGGTCTGATTGGAACATTATAATATTTTGGAAATGAATTGTGGTTTTTAAATTACAGATTCCAGGTTGGAATCTTATAATGTTTTGAGTAATGGTTTGAAAGATCATATGATGTGACAGCTCAGTTGGCACTTTTGAAAGGATTATTGTGATATGGGAACCTGTATGGAGGATTTACTGATAGTGGGTTATCACACAGGTGGTGTTGGTGTTTGGGGTAGGAAAGTGTTATGGAGGCAGGTAAGGTGAGGCACATGTGTGAGGGCCGCTTCCTTTCACCATGTACTATTACCATGGGTTTCCTAGTTGTATTTTAGAAGGTCGGGTGATAGTTTCTTGTCAACCCTAATAAGATGGTTTGGTACCCCTTTGATATTTTATAGGCTAGGTGGGATTGTTCCACAGGTTTGGCAGTTAGAATGGCTAGTTTTTTATTGACTATGGAGTTGCATCGTATGCCATAAGGTGAGTTTGATTTGAGTACACATAGGAATTGCATAAGGGGTGTTTAGGAAATGATAATGTTTGATATCTTTATGTGCTTGTTGTTTTATCTGTTTCACTTGTTTTCTTATTTGGTGTCTCTTTATTTTATTTTTAGCATATCTTGTTTTGTGGGTTCTAGACTAATGTGTGGAATTTGGTTTCAAAAATGGTAAATCGATTTTTAAAAGGAAAGAGGCGTGTGTGTTTTTAAATAAAACTTATTGAATCTTGTTCTGGGTTGTTAAAAAGAATAAAATTATGTTTTAGAATGTATTTTTCAAACTACAGTTTATTGATTGTTTTGGGAAAGGAAATGTATGGATTACGTGGCAATTGACTACTAAGCTATTAAATATCCCACCCAACTTGTACCATTCAATTTTGGTAGACCCAATATTTTTTGAAGGTTTAGGTTTCTGTTTTGTGCTTCCTTTAGAGATGGTTGGTCTTGTGGTTGGTGGGGACCAAGAGGTCACGTGGCGATCATGCGGGTGTGATTTTTTATTTTTATATTCTATTTTTATTATGTTCAATAGTTATTGTATTTGGATCACTTTTTATATTTATTGAGGTTTACTTGTTAGCCTTTGTTGGGTGTTCAGTTTTGGTATTTTGATCCAGTTTTATTCTTGTTCTAAATCAGTCCCATTAGATTTTTTTGAAGCCCGACACTAGTTTTTAGCCTATGGGGATCGGGAACTCCCTTTTGGGATATGTCTTGGATAGGGTCGAGTGTCAGGTTAGATGGAATCCCTACATAGTTCATGAAAAAATGGTATTATAAGAGGCTCTTCATTATTTTTAGTGAAATTTAGTTGGAGATTAGGAATATCGGAACTCAATAGGTTGGTACGGGAAGGACATCATGAACCCTTTCTCATCCCAATCCTTGAGTTTCCTTGGGTAGTCCGAGTTTGAGTCCTTTTATTTTTTTTGGTTTGTTTTGGATTTAGGAATGAAAATCGAGGTGAGTTGGTGTCATGTTGTGATCTCACATGGAGTAGTGACCCTTGTGGAGTCCATGTACACAGTTCAAGGTCTTGATAGTTGTTAATGATGGCTTGGGGCATGGCCCACTAACCATGTCACCGAGTTAGGTATGGAAACTAGTTCTTCATTTCGGTAGTTTGATGTGAGTTGTGATTTTTTTTGGTTTGAGCTGGTGTAAGTAATCATTTAAAATGAAAATTGGTTTCGAAATAAAAATATTTTCTTTCAAGTGTTTTCAGATAGAAAGATGAAATGAGTCTTAAAGGAAGAAGTTTTTTGGATTGAATTTTTTTTGAATGGTCTGATTTGATAATAAAATGACATGGCTAGCACTTGGTACTCCTTATAAATGTTTTCATATGTGTGAGTATGTATGGAAAGTTCATGTTGGTACTTGATCATGGATGATGTAAGAGGAAGTGGATGAACACATATGTGATGGTTCAAAAGATTCCATGGGTGAGTGTTTGGAACTAAAATTTTGTATAGGAATTTCAAAAATAATTTTTGAAAGGGAAGATGGTTTCAGGAATTTATTTTGTTTGAGAAGTGGGTTTTGTTTGTGAAAAGTGGCCTTGGAAGATGGATGATTTGAAAATTTAAATAAATTGGTGATTTTATATAAGAGGATTTTGGTTTTGTTCGTAATTTTTGTCTTATGATCCAATTGATTTTTTATTTTTTCATTCTTTTGGTTCTGTTTCAAATTGATGTTGATCCTGGTCTTGTGTTCCTTATTTTTTTTAGAATATTCCCCCCAGAAAGGTCCCCAATATTTCTAGTGGTTCTCGTCCTACTTCTTGTTTTTCTCAGTTGTTTCACATCCTTCTTGGTGATCTAGGTTTGTTAGATGATTTATAATGTATTGAGTAAGTTGAGTGTGTCTTCATATCTTTGGTAACTCTCAAAGTTGTTTTAGTGTGTGCTATTTTGGGTTTATTTGATGGCCCAACTTTGGACTAGTATAAGGTGTTTTATTTTTCATTGATGCAAGTTGGGATGACATGGGAAGTGTTTAAGTATATTTTGGTTTGATGGTTCATACCTGAGGAGGTGAAGATGAATAAAGTAGAAGAGATCATGTGTATCTAGCAAGGCTAGCAGGTAGTGAAGGCATATGTTGACCACTTCAAGGAGCTAGTTTCTTTCTCTTTGAATATAGAATAATAGACCAGTTGAAAGCTTATTTTTTCATCATGGGCCTTTATCCATAGATCAAAGAGCAAGCCCTATCTTCCAAGGATCTTCGTTTTGAGAATTTGGTGGACAAATCATTTTTAACTGAGTAAGATTTTGGGGTGCTATCGGTGGTGATTGATGAACCAATTTTTCTCAATTTTCATGAAGGTTACCCATATGGAGAGGGGTGTGTTCTAGAGAAATATGTCATTGATGAAACTCTTTCTTTTTTTTAGCTAGCTATTCATTAGACCGTTCACTTGTGTGCCACCAGTGTGGCTGGTTCAGACATTCAAAGCTATATTGTCACAATCCTCTAAGGGTGTTCCGTAATTGGGGATATTTGGGTCATATAGAAAAGTTTTGTAACAAGAATTTCCTAAAGATGAATTATTGATCAAAGGATATCAGGTCCTGGGTGTGAGTAAATAGATTCTTCAGACATCAAGACTTCATCTGTAGGCCTCAGATTGAATCTCATGCGTAGTTAGGGATTCGTCGGGGGTGGGGTGGGGCGGGGGTGGGGGTGGGGAACCTTGTATAGTCTTTTCCCCATTTTGGGGTGGATACATTTGAAATTTCCTCATTTTATGTTTTCTTATATTTCAATTTCAACTTTCTGGTGTAATGGAATTTTTCTTACATAACCTGAGTAATTATGTTTATCTGAAGGTGGGTTTTAAATTGGTCCTTTTTGGTTCTCTTAGCCCTTATGTGGGTTAGTTTTGGTTTTAAATTGTGCTTAATGTATGTTTTACCTTAAGGTGTTTTTGAATTTTGGTTTTTTTCCTATATTTGGTTTGGATTTATTTCATGGGTATCCCCTTATGTTGTGGGATGGGGTGGCTCGGGTTGGGAGTTCTCAGTTTTCCTTGTGGTGGATTTTCCATATTGATGCCGCTGTGTTTGGGTTTTAATGTTGGTGGTGTTGGTTGATTCCTTATGGTGGGGATAACCCTCTCATGTTTTCCCATTGTTCCCCATGCTATAATTTTCCTTTGAATCGGTCAGGTGTGACTTTTGAAATTAAATTCCACACTGAGGATTATGGTTTTGTTCAACTTATTGAGAATTTTGGGACCAAGTTTTATTTATCTTTCAGTCAAGTGACATTTGGGATAAAAAGTGTTTTTGGTGGGGATAATTGTCACGAAATAACCATGGAAATTCCTTGATTTTATTATTTTCTTGATCTTGGATCCTTTGGTTGATGTTTTCATTGAGTATTAGTTTTATTTTTTGTGTTTTGTTAAAAAATAGCAGTTTTGGGCCTGGTAGTAAGGGGTAAACGACTAGCATACAGTTAAGGGAAATAGTACGGTTTCACCTAGGTAATAGTTTAACTTGTTTTTGGGTCTAGGGTTAATGTGAATGGGTGTGCATGTTTAGGGAAACCATGAAGATATCGTGCATGAGGTTATGTCCAATTAGATTGTTGAAACCGCATGACTTGCGTGCGGCTTGGAAAACTGTGCGGCCAAACAGTGCGAGTTTCCCAAAAATGTTAAATCTTGAAATTCCTATTCTACTCTAATCCTATTTTACAATAAATTGATACCCCTCACTCTTGGTTTTTTAGTAAATTAAGTGGTCCCAAACACCCCTTCCCTTTGGTTCTCTTCCCCCCACGGATTCTAATCCAAGGTTATAAGGTGAGTTTCTTAGGGTTTTTGGCCTCTTTTCTTATCTTCATCTTCTTCCCTCTTATATTCTCAGTGTTTCCTTAGTGGGTTATTTCTTGGATAAACCCTAGAGGTTAGGTTTGATGCATTGTTTTGTTTTTATTTAGTTTTAGGTCATGTTGATTGTTACTTGGGGTGTTCTCGTCCTTCTATGAGGTTTTTGTCCCATCCACACTCCATTGAGGTAGGTGTTTTTATCCTTTTTCTTTTTGATTCACTTCATTTGAGGCTTGGGTATTCCTAAATTATTTATAAACGTGTTTCACATGATTGTAATGTGTTTTTTTTGGTTTTTTATGGTTCTTTTGTGTTGATATAATTTTGTAATAATGGTTTTCAAAGAATTTCTTTAAATATGTTTATATATATATGCACTCAACATGTTTGATAAAATCCCAAGTAGCCTTTTTAGATTAAATTGGGTATTTTTATCATGTATTTCGCTTGGTTATGTTTTAATGTCATAGGTTGATTGTGATATGAGAATTATGTGTGGATTACAGTGAATTTTATGGCTTAACACTTAGGTATGGATTGTTTTATTATTGGTATAAAATCTATTGTTACATAAAAAATGGTTTTTGGTAATTTCTTGGATACATATAGTGTTATATTGGATGTGGGCACTTCCATGGGTGCTCAGGGTGCACAAATGGATGGGAACACAAATGAAAATGGTCTTGGATGAACTTTCTCAACTTTAAAATGGGAATTTCAAAACACTTTTCCCTCCACCTTCTTTCCTTATTCAAACTCTTGATGCTTCACTAATGATCCATTGGTTCCCAAATGACATGAAATTTGTTTCAAATTATATTTGAAATTATGGACCATTTTGTACTTTGAAATATGGTTTGATTTTAAATGGTATGGAATATTGTTTGGTATCGTTATGTATTTGTGTGTTTTCATCTTGGTTTTGAAGTAGTGTTAGTGGTGGAATTGGATTTATAGTGTAAAGCCCATCTTGATTTTTTCATATAAAATTGGTGTTAAATGTTGTTTTGAAAATGGTTAGGAATTTTTTTAATGTATTGGAATTGATAATGTTGAAGGCACAATAGTCCCTTTATAATGTTTTGGGAATGAATTGTGGTTTTTAAAGTACAAAAGCTTGGTTGGAATCATATAATGTTTTCAAAAATGGTTTGAAAGATCATGTGATGTGATGGCCTGGTTGGAACTTGAAAAAGGATTGTTGTGAGATGGACACCCCTATAGAGGATTTCCTAAGAGTTGGATATCGCTTAGGTGGTGTCGATGTTTTGGGTACGCAAGTGCGGTGTTTGAAGGTAAGGTGAGTCACACATTTGATGGCCTCCTCCTTTCACCATGTACTATTAGAATGCGTTTCCTAGGAATCTTTTATAGGGTCGAGTGATGGTTTATTCTCAACCCCGATTATACGGGTTGGTACCCATTTGATGTTTTAGAGGTCAGGGGGGATTGTGCCCCTAGTTTAAAAATTAGAACAACCAAGTTGGTTATTGACTATGGAGTTTCACCATACGCCGATAGGTAAGTCCGTTCTTAGTATGTCTAGGGATCTCTCTAGTTATGTTTTGGAAATGCCCATGGTTACTATTAGTATGTGATTTCTTATTTTTTTGTTTCACTTGGTTTCCTATTTGGTATCACTTTATTTTATTTTCAACATAGATTGTATTATTGGTTCTGTAATCATGTGTGGAATTTGGTTTCAAAAATGGAAAATCCATTATAAAAAGGAAGGTGGTGTGTGTTGTTTTAAAAGGGAAACTTATAGAAAATTTTGGTTGGTTGTTAAAAATAATAAAAACATGTTTTCAAAATGTATTTTTCAAACTAGGTTTTATGGACTGTTTTGGGAAAGAAAATGTATGGATTTTGTGGTGGTTTCCTACTGAGTTGTTAAATCTCATAGCCTACTTGTACTATTTGGTGTCGGTAGACCTAAGATGTATTGTATGTTCAGTTTTCTGGTTAGATGTTCCTTTACAGATGGTTGGTTTTGTAGTTGGTGGTGACAAAGAGGTCATTTGGAGATCATCCAGGTGTGGTTTCATTTTAGTTTTATATTCAGTTTTTATTATGTTCAGCAGTTGTTGTATTTAGATTACTTTGTATATTTATTGATGTTCAGTTGTTGGACTTTTCTACATGTTCATTTTTTTGTATTTCGTTCCTATTTTATTCTTCGGATAAATTATTCCCATTATATTTTTTTGATGCCCAAAACTAGTTGTCAGCATGTGGGGATTGGTAAGGCCCTTTGGGCTATATCTTAGACTGGGTTGAGTGTTAGTTCTAATGGAATCTCTACTTGGTTCATGAAACAATCTTATTAGAGGAGGTTGTTTATTATTTGGGGTTTCATGTAGTTGGAGATTAGGACTATCATAACTCGAGAGATAAGTATAGGAAGGATTTCACGAACCCTTGCTCATCCCGATGCTCGAGTTTCCAAGGGTAGTCCAGGTTTGATTCCTTGTATTATTTTGTTTTTTTATTGAGGAATTACAATAGAGGTGATTTGGTGTCATTTTGTGATCTAACATGGATTAATAGCCCATGTGGAGTCCTAGTGCAGGGTTTAAGTTCTTCTTAGTTGTTAATTAATACTTGGGGCATGTCCCACTAACTATGTTTCCAAGTTAGTTTGGGACAATGGTTCCTCATTCTAGTAGTTTGGTTTGGGTTATGATATGTTTTGGTTTCAGATGGTGTAAGTAGGATTTTAAAATAAAAATAATTTTTTAAAATAAAATGTTTTCTTCCAAGTTTTTTCATATTTAATGATGAAATGAGTCATAAAGGAAAAAGTGTTTTGGATTGAAAATTTGTTGAAATCTTGGATTTGATAATCAAACGACGTGGGTGGCCCTTGTTACTCCTTATGAACGTTAAAATATGTGTGGGTATAAATGGAATGTTCATTTTGGTACTTGGGAATGGATAATGTAATTTTCGGTGGATAGACACATATGTGAGGGCTCATAGGACTCCATGGGTGAGTGTTTGAAACTAAATGTTTGGCTTGGAATTTCCAAAATGATGTTTTAAAGGGAAGATGGTTTTAAGAATTGATTTTTTTTTGAGAAGTATGTTTTGTTTGTGAAAAGTGGCCTTGGAATAAGGTGATTTTGAAAATTAAAATGAATGGTGATTTTTGATAATAGGATTTTGGTTTTGATTATAATTTTTGGCTTTTGAGGTTGTTGCTTATGTCTTGTGGTATTATTTTGGTTAAGTTTCAGATTGATGTTGATCCTAGTTTTGTGGTGATTATTTTTTAGAATGTCCCTCCCAGAAAGGTCCCAATGATATATGGTGGGTCTCTTCCTAATTTTGGTTTTTCATGGTAGTTTCTCATCCTTCATGGTGATCGAGGTCTGTTAGAAGCAGTAGAATGGATTAAGGAAGTTGAGTGTGTCTTCATATCATTTGAAACTCCTGATGTTGTTAGAGTGTGTGATGTTCTGGGTTTGTTTGAGGGTCTGGATTTGGACTAATGGAAGGTTTTTTTATCCATAATCAATGAAATTTTGGATGAAATGGGAAGTGTTTAAGTCCATTTTTTCTGATGGTTCAACCTAAGGAGGTGAAGATGAATAAAGTGGAAGAGATCGTGACTATTCAGTAAAGAAAGAATGTAGTGAAGAACTATGTTGACCACTTCATGGAGATGTTTTCTTTATATTTTGAGATAGAATCATAGGATTTGTTGAAGGATTATCTTTTCATCATGGGACTTCATCTAGATATTATGGAGGGATCCTTCTCCTCCAAGGATCTTTGTTTTTAGAAGTTTGTGGATGAAGTGTTTTTAGTTAGTTTGTTTTCAAGGTGTTGGTGGTGGTAGTTGATGAACCAATTTTTCTTGGTTCCTATGAAGTTTCCCCATATATAAAGAGGTGTGTGAAAGAGGAATATATCTTTTATGAGTCTCTTTTATTGTTTCTAAGCTCCAGTTCATTAGACCATTTGCTTGTGTGGCACCAGTGTGGCCGATTCATGCATTCGAATTCGTCTTATTGCAATCCTATGAGGGAGTGACATGGTTTTTGTCATTTGGTTCATCTAGATATGTTTTGTAAGAATAATTTCCCTAAGATGAATTATTTATTGTAGGATGTTAGCTCATATCTGTGAGGAAGTAGATTCTTCAGACGTTAAGTCTTCATCCATAGGACTCAGAGTGAAGCTTTCGTGTAGTCGGGGAATCACAAGGGGTTTGGGGAACCTTGTCCCGTTTTTGTCCCATGTGTTAGGGTGGATACATTTTGTGTTTCCTAATTATAGTTTTTATACTATTTAAGTTCATATTTTTAGTGTAATGAACATGTTCCTTCATAATCCGTGTAGTTATGTTTATCCCTTTCTAGTGTGTTTATCCCTTGTATGGGTTAGCTTCGGTTTTAAATTGTTCTCATTAGAAGTGTTACCTTGAGGTGTTGTTGAATTGTGGTTTTCATCCACTTTTTTGTTTGGATGTCTTATATGGTTCTCCCCTTATGTTTATGGGGGGTTATCTTGGCTTGGGAGTTCCTGGTTTTCCTTGTGGTGGATTTTCAATGTTGGTGCCGCCATATTTGGGTTTTAATGTTGGTGGTAGTGGTAGAGTCCTTATGGTGGGGATAACCCTCTTATTATACCATTATTTCTCATGATATGGTTTTCCTTATAATCAGTAAAGTGTGAATTTTGAAATTAATGGTTATCTTGAGGTTTATGGTTTTGTTACTCTTATTCCAGATTTTGGGACCGAGTTTTGTTTATCTTTTGGCTGGGTGAATTTATGGGAGAAGAAAGAGTTTGTAGTGGGGATAATTGCCACACCTAAACCTTGGAAATTCCTTTATTTTATTTTTTTATTGATTATTGGTCCATAATTTGAGGTTTGGATTGAGTCCTGGTTTGAATATTTGAGTTTTGTTTTGAAAAATGGAAGAGTTGGGCTTGTCATCAAGGGGCACGCGACTGGCACATGGTTCAGAGAAACCGTGTAGCTTTTCTTAGGTAACTGTGTAGCTGGTGTTGGGGTCCATGGGTATATATTATGGGTTGTTCATGGTCTTGGAAACCATGTAGAAACCCTGTGTGAGGTTCTATCCATTTGGATAGTGGTAGCTTCATGGCTTACGCATTATTTGGAAAATCGTGCAGTCAAACCGTGCGAGTTTGCCAAAAATTTTAAATCTTGAAATTCCTATTCTAAACTCCTACCTTTTTACCCTAAATCAATACCCCTCCCTCTTAGTCATTTTTTATGCATGAAGGGGTCCCCCCTTTCATTCTCCTCCCCCTATGGATTCTCTTCCAATGTTCTAAGGTGAGTTTCTTAGGGTTTTTGGACTCTTTTCTCCTCTTCCACTTCTCCCATATTAGTTTCTTGGTGTTTCCTAGGTGGTTTATTGTTTGGAAAAAACCTAGAGGATAGGTGTTATTCATTGGATTGTGTTTATTTGGTTTTAGGGCATTCAGATTTTCCTTGGGGTGTTCTCTTCCTTCTTTGAGAGTTTTGTTGCATCCACACTCCATTGAGGTAGGTGTTTCCATCTGTTTCCTTTCTAATGCACACCATTTGATGCTTGATTATTCCTGAATAATTTATAAATGTGTTTTAAATTATTTTAATGTGTTTTTTTTGGTTTTTATCGTGCTTTTGTGTTGGTGGAATTTGGTAAAATGGGTTTTAAAGATATTCTTTAAATATGCTTTTGTATATATGCACTCAACGTGTTTGATAAAATTCCAAGTTGTAGTTTTAGAAAAAATTGGGTATTTTTATCTTTTGTCGGGATTGGTTATGTTTTTATGGCATGGTTTGATTGTGATATAGGCCTTATGTGTGGATCATAGTGAATTTTATGGTTTGAAACTTTTTTATGGCTTAGTGTTTTGGTTGTAGAACATGTGTCATTACTTTAAAAATTGTTTTTGTTAATTTCATGGATACTTGTGGTGTTCCATTGGATGTGGGGACATCCATGGGTGATCGGGGTGCACACATGGATGTCAAAATAAATGATAATGGTCTTGTATGGACTTACTAAACATAAAAACCCATATTTAAAAACACTTATCCCTCCCCCTTCTTTCCTTCTTAAAACACTTTATGCTTCACTAATGATCCCTTGGTTCCAAAATGAAATGATAGTGGTTTCAAATTATATTTTAAATTATGGCCCACTTGGTACTTTTAAAGATGGATGGATTCTAAATAGTATGAAATCTCGTTTGGTATATTTAGGTATTTGTGTGTTTTAATATTGGATTTTAAGTAGTGTTTGAAGTGAAATTGGATTTGAATCATAAAGGGCCATTTAGAATTTTGTATATAAAAGTGGTGATTGATGTTTTTTTGAAAATGGTTTGGATTTTTTTTGTAATTTATTGGAATTGATAACATTTAAGGTCCAATAATCACTTTATAATGTTTTGGGAATTAATTGTTGTTTTGAAAGTACAAATTCCCAGTTGGAATCTTAGCATGTTTTAGAAATTGTTTGAAATATAATGTGATGTGACGGATTGGTTGGAACTTGCAAAAGTATTGTTGCAAGATGGAAAACCCAATGTGTATTTCCCGAGAGTGGGTTATCTCATATGTGGTGTTGGTGTTTTGGGTATTCAAGTGTGGTGGCCAGAGGTAAAGTGAGTCTTGCATGAGAGCTCATCCTCCTTTCACCATGTAATGTTACCATGGATTTTCTGGGCATCTTTTAGAGGGTCGAGTGATGGTTTTTTTAACCCTGATTAGACAGGTTGATACCCCTCAGATTTTTTAGGGGCCATGTGGGATTGTGCCACTATTTTGGTAGTTAGAACAACCAGTTGGTTATTGACTATGGAGTTACACCATATGTCGATAGGTGATTCCAATCTATGTACATCTTGGGATCTCTATAGGGATGTTTAGGAAATTACCAAGGTTATTATCCTTATGTTCTTGTTTATTTATCTATTACACTTGGTTACCTATTTGGTATTGATTTATTTTATTTCCACCTTATCCTGTATAATTAATTCTAGAAACTTATGTGGAATTTGGTTTCAAAAATGGTAAATATGTTTTAAAAAGAAAAGGGGCATGTGTTTTTAAAAAAAGGAAACATATAGAAATTTGTTCTTGGTTGTTAAAAAGAATAAAAACATGTTTTTAGAATGAATTTTTGAAAAAAGTGTTTGTGGATTGTTTCTATAATGTAAATGTATGGATTCTGTGCTAGTTTCCTATTGAACTATTAAATCTTAACCCCTACTTATTCCATTCAGTGTCGGTAGACTAGAGCTATTTTGCAAGTTCTGGTTTCTGGTTTGTGTTTCCTTGGAGAAGGATGGTCTTGAGGTTGGTGGTGAAAAATATGTCCCATAGAGATTGTGAAGGTGTGGTTTTTTTAGTTTTGTATTCAGTTTTTATTATGTTCAATAGTTTTTTTATTTGGACAACTTTTTATATTTATAGATGTTCAGTTTTTGTCCTTTGCTACGTGTTTAGTTTTATTATATGGATCCTATTTTATTCTTGGGATAAATTTTTCCCATTATATTTTTTTGATGCCTATTACTATTCTCTAGCCCTTGGGGATCTGGAATGCCCTTTGAGCCATTTCTTGGACCAGGTCGGGTGTCGAGTTGGTTGGAATCTCAGCCTGGTTCGTGACATGTCAAAAGTTCTAGAAAATTTAAGTGAAAAAAGATCAATGTTTGGAAAGTTTGGAGGATCCCTTTAATCCTTCATAAACACCCTAAATGTTCTTTATTTTTTGTATTTTGTTTTAATAAAATATACATTATATGTATTATTTTATCAAAAAATGCATTTATAAAAAATACAGGCTCAATTTTTTTGTTGTTTCTTTTAAAAATATTATGCTGTTATGATTTTATGTATATGGTTATCTTAATGTTTTAATTCATTTCACATGACAAAATTAATCTATTAATTTTAGTAATAAATAATTCTATTATATATATTACAATGTTCTGCTCATTTATAACATGTGTAAAAACTGTTTAATTCCATGATTATCCTTTGAAACTATGTTATGTTGGGAGTTATTATAAATATTGTATTGTTATTAATTAAATGGTTTAAATCATTTATTTAAACCACTTATAATTCATTGGATACTATTTTACATGTCTCAGGGCTCCTCGATTATATCATTTTATTTTTAAAGGAAGCATAAATTTATGGGGATTTGGTGCATGTATTCAAATTATTTTTTAAAACAAATAATCTTTTTGATGTCATAAAAGGGGGATAAATTTATATGGAAAATTTTAATATGAGAAATTTATATTAAATGGATAAATTGGTGAACAATTTCATTTGAAATTTGTAGGGGAGAAATTTATGTTGAACAGATTAATAAAGTAATTTATGTAATGGTGATTTTAATTTTTTTTATTTATATTTAAGAAATTTCTTAAAAGTATTTTAATTTGAATATCTATTTTATGGTTTTTATGGTTTTTGTGATAATAAAAAATGGGGAGATTGTTGAGCAAGTTTTGTTTCAAAAATTTTGTTAATTTATTTTTGATTTTGATGATCACAAACACCCACATTTATGTTACTAATAATTTTGTTGTTAAGTGAATTTCAGGAAAATGATATTAATTAGAATATTTATTCTAAAAGCATACACAAGTCGTTGATCCATGGTAAAATATTTGATTAAATATTATAGGCATGTTTTGAAAGTATTCTAGAAACGCTGATAACATCCCGACCTGGCTCACCTCTAAGACGGTGGCCAGACCGGTGGGTCACATGACCTCAAGCGCATCTCCCCGAACACCAAAGGCTTTTGACTAGCAGTGAGGGCCCTTTTTGTGTATGTGGGGGAGACTATTCCCTCATAGGTAATAGATAATATCACAGTGGAAGTAAATAGCAATAAATAATAAATAGAGGATGCATATGAATGAATAAACTGCAGCATAAGCAATGTAAATAATCCAACTGAATGATAGTAATCAAGTGCAGAAGTTCACAAAAAGATGACATGCCATTATGTATGTCTAAACTGGAAGTCCAGAAAATAGAACTCAAACACGCATTCAACTAAAGAAAAGACACAAAGCAGTAGCTGCATCATGAGAAAGGCTTGGTCCTCTGCCCTTGTCTCCATCCTAAGAAATAAGGAACAATCAAACATCGGAAGCAGCACACTTCTCCTTGTCAATACCTACGAGCATGTAATCTACTAGGGTGTTAATGATGCCCGAGCAGGGTGTGAGAAAAAATCCTAGTAGGCCAGTACCCACAGTGTCTAAACCTTTCCATTTTGTGTAATGATTAAAATGTATTGTTCCATTACATAACACTTTTAGATAATAAATTTAAGTGCAATGAAATAAATAAGTTGGCCTGGGATCCAAATGACACCCCTGCCTAATCGACTACTACATCCTAAGTCGGTAGTCTGAAAGGGTACCTGTCAGCAGAATGCACATACATGTATATATATAAAACCTAAAAATCAAGGTAAAAAAAGGAAGAGGTATACCCCAATTGGTTCCTTAACATGGGGTCTAAGTCAGAAGTCATCCAGGTGTACTTCAACACATCAGAAGAATATTTCAATTCTCAAGAGACTCAAATGGAAATAATATAAAACTTAAGTGCATCATTATTAAGGTTCAAGTTGAGAGTTATAGTCTAATATCATCCTAAAGGTATCGCTACAGAACATCCATCAATTTATCCAATACCACCGAGCTCATCCAAGGAAATATTTGGAAAGACAGGTTATCACCCGAGGCATGGATTTACCCTGAGTCCGTCCTGATCTCGCAAAAAGGGTTTGAATGTCATCTGAGGCTGGCTTAGCCACATTGACAATGGATCCATTCTGATGGGCCATTTTGGAATCAGTATCACTCATAAGTATTAGAAATCTCGGGGAAGTCTTGGTCCGAAAAATCCAATGACACCGCCCCCAGCATATAGAGGTAACCAGTTAGAAACATAGGTTCTATGTGTGTCCCTTAATACATGGCCCACCTCCTTTCCTAGAACTAAATTTAATTAAAGTTTTCACAGTAGTAGATATGACATAATCAGCATATAAACTCACAGCTTGAAAACTAACCAGATACACCAGTGCATTACAAGGTATAAATTAAACATTATAGAATAACAACTTACAAGGCAATATATATCATATCAACATCATCGGATAATTCACCTTTTAAATAAATAAATAGTTCAGAAAAACAAGTACCAATGATCCAAAAATTCAAGATCATTTTCAAAGAAACAATTTATTTAATTTAATATCAATATAAAGGATGCGCAACACTTGAAAATAATTAAACTATAAACTCGGATAACGGAAAAAAATACACCGGTCATGTCGGCATGCCCAAAGGGGTTTCCGAACATGTTGCAAAAAATAAAATAAAAAATTAAGATGATTAAGGCTGCAATAATTAGGTAAAACAATTAAAATAATTAAATTGGGTAAAATTTCATAAAGCCAGTAGGCACTGACTAACGGCACAACGGTGCATTTTTATAAATTACAACGAAATGGAGGGAAAGCGAGTAGGCACCATACCTTGTAGTCTTAGATGAATCTAAGATCCACATTAGGCTTTTATTTGACCTAAAACAGAAGAAAATATAGGATTTTAGAAAAAACCCAAAATAGGGTAAAAATCATCCGCAACAAACTTCGCGCAAAATACTCAACGAAATCATATGATTACACTTACACAAGGTTATCCTTGACTTAAGGTTTACTGAACACCAGAAAGAAAAGAAATCAGATGACGTACAGAGGAGCTATGGCCTTCCAAAGTAGGGTGAGAGGGGTGCGCCACCTAAGGGAGAAGAGGGGTGCGATGTGAGGAAAGGGGGAGGAAGAGAGGAGAGGAAAAAAAGAAAAGAAAGAAAATAAAGAAAAATAAAATAAAAGAAAAATAAGAGAAAAAATAATAGAAAAGGAAAAAAGGAAAATAAAAGAAAAAATAAGATAGAATAAAAGGATGGAAAGGAAAAATGATAAAAATAATTAAAAATGGAAATCTCCCAATTTAATTATTTTTATTTTTCCCGTAACCCCCTTTCTATTTTATTTCAAAATTTCTTTTTATACTTTCTTTATTTATTTTAAATATTATTTAAATATATTATTACTATTTTTCAATCCTTAATTAATTATTTTAAATCCCATACACCGCGCTAACATGCGACATAAATTTTTTCATTAAAAATATGCAGTTATTTAAATTAATTAAAAAGCTACCCAAAACTCGTAGCGATGTGCATAGGTGCATGCCTCAGGTCACTTAATTAATTAGATTGAAATAAATTAAAAAAATGGTCCATACCTGATTAAGGCTGGGAGGTTACAACCTCTCCTTTTTAAGACAACTCATTTCCGAGTTTCCCTTCTGAGGGCGGTGGAACGTCGCTAGAGAAAAGGTCTGTCCACTCCACATGTACATCCGTCTCTCACTCCCAGGTCTCATCCTGAATGCGTCCTTATTGCCACAACACCCGGACTATAGGTATTGACTTACCTCGTAGGACTTTCATGCTATGGTTGATGATACGGATCAGATGCTTCGCAAAGGATACATCAGCGTCAAGCTCGATGTTGTCAGGGTCAAAATATTGAGACGAGTCTAGATGATATTTTTGGAGCTGAGATACATGGAAAATGTCGTGCATTGCACGATACTTTTGAGGTAGTAGTAAACTATAGGATACCAGCCCAACTCTCTCCACTATCTCGAATGGCCCGATGTATCTCAATGATAATTTTCTCTGTCTCCTGATCCGCCTATAACCCAACCTCAGAGAAACATGAAGAAAGACTCGATGTCTCACCTCGAATTCCAGAGCTCTCCGACAATGGTCGGTATAAGAATTTTTTCTGGACTAAGTTATAGTAATATGCTTCTGAATTAGCTGAACTTTCTCGGAAGTCTCCTGAACGAGATGAGGAACCAACAGAGCTGTCTCACCTGCTTCGAGCCAGCATAAATGTAAATGACACGACCTACCATAGAGGGCCTCATACAGAGTCATTTGAATTGTCTCTTGGAAGCTGTTATTATAGGTAAACACAAAAAGTGGTATATAATTCTCCTAGGGACCTTCAAAATCAAGGATACAGGCCCGCAACATACCCTCTAACACTCGTATAGTTCTCTCGGATTGCCCATCGGTCTGAAGGTGATATGCAGTACTCAGAAGTACCTGTAAACCCAGCCCCTTTTGCAACCCTTGCCATAATCATGAAGTAAAGCAGGAATCCTTGTCTGAGACAATAGAATGTGGTACACCATGAAGTTGCACAATCTCCTAGATATACATCCTTCCCAACTCATCAATCATAAAGGTCTCTCAGATAGGCAAGAAGTGTCCAACCTTGGTCAACCTATCGAAAACCACCACATTGTATCACTTCCTTGAGGAGATCTTGGAAATCGTGTAACTAAATCCATGGTGATGCCATTCCATTTCCTTTTAGGAATGGATAGAGGCTATAGGAGTCCAGCAGGTCGTTGGTGATCTGCCTCCACCTATTGGCAGGTGGAGCACTGAGTGATGAAACCTGCTATCTTCTTTTTCATACAAGGCCAACAATACTATCGACGCATGTCTCCATAAATATTGGTCATCCCAGGATGAACTGCCCAAATGGAGGTGTGATATTCCTTCATCATATCTTCCTATATACCTGAAGGTACCCAGACATGGCCATGGTAAAGGATAGTTTCACTGCCATCAACAACCCAACCAGGAGGTGGGTTCTCTCCTATAACGCTTTCCCTCAAAATGATCCCCTCAGGATCAGTCAACTGTTGCATGAAGACTTTCTCCAAAAGATAGTACGTCACTATAAGAGCTGATAGAACCGGTTATCCACTCTACTCCTGAACCTCCAGATGCATCTTTGAAAATAAGGTCATCATCTGCCACTCATTGTCGGCTACCTGCATGGCCTATGTCTGTGTATCACAGCTTAAAGCGTCTACCACAACATTACCCTTACCAGGGGTATAAGAAAGCTCAAAGTCGAACAACTGCAAATATTCAACCCACCTGTGTTTACTTAAGTTCAAGTATCATTGAGTGGAGATATATTTCAAGATCTTATGATCCATGTAAACAACGAATCTATCACCCAAAAAATAGTGCCTCCAACAGCGTAGAGAATGAACCACAGCTTCCAAATCAAGTTCGTGGGTAGGATAGTTCCACTTGTGAGGTCTCAGTTGGAGGGAACCATAAGCCACAACTTGATCACCCTGCATAAAAACTACACCCAGTCCAATTCCTAAATCATCACAATAAACTGTATAGCTCTTACCAGGTTCAGGAATAATTAGGATCGGGGCAGAGGTTAGTCTTCCTTTCAATTCCTGAAAATACTTTTCACAAGCTTCTGACCATATGAACTGCACACCTTTCTTATTCAAGGTCATAAGAGGCGCTTCCAAGTGGGAGAAATCCTGGATGATACGCCTGTAATAGCTATCAAGCCCCAAGAAACTGAAGATGTCGAAGACACACTTGGGATGCTCCCATGAAACCACGACACTCACCTTTTCTAGGTCCATTGATACCCATTCTTCCGATATAATATGACCTAAGAAGTGTACCTTATTAATCCAGAAGTGGCATTTATAGATCTTAGCATATAGTTGATGCTCTCTCTGTGTACTCCGTACAATCTCAAGATGGGTTGCATGGTTGTGTCTGGAACATGAATAAACTAAGATGTCGTCCATAAAGACTACCACAAATGAATCATGATACGGATAAAAAACCTGGTTCATCAGAGCCATGAAGACTGCCGACACATTTGTGAGGCCGAAAGGCATAACTATATACTTGTACAAGAAGTACCTGCTTTGGAATGTCGTACGTGGTATGTCAGATGGTCTCATAGGAACCTGGTGATATCCCGACCTCAGATCAATCTTGGAGAAAACAGTTGCTCCCCAGAGCTGGTCAAAGAGATCATCTATACAAGGCAATGGATATCGATTATTTACCATGAGCTAGTTGAGTCGACAATAATCCATGCATAACCTAACGGTACCGTTTGCCTTCTTGGAAAAAAGGACAGGTGAACCACACGGTGATGTTCTAGGTCTTATGAAACCCTCATCCTCAAGGTCTTTAAGATGCTTTTTGAGTTCTTGTAGCTCTGTTGGTGTCATCCTATAAGGAGGAATAGACACTGGTGCCACACCTGGCATGAGATCGATAGTGAACTAAACTTATATTATAGGAGGTAAGCTAGAGAAATCTTCAAGGAAGACGTCCCTGAAAAGATCCACCACTGGATGGAATTCAACTACCTGCATCCCCTAGTCACTCATGAAGAGACTTTCCAACTGGGTTGTCACTCTGCCCAACCCTGCATATTTAGGCTTAGCTCGGTTTGCCTGCATATCCCATTCTCCTTTGGGAAGATATGTTTTTCCCTCTGGGGATGTAAAGGACACCCGATGGAGATAGCAATCCACTAGGGCACGATAAGGATAAATCCAGTTCATATGAATAATTACTTCAATGCCAGAAATATCGAGGATATAGAAATTACAAACAAAACGGCACCCACCTATCTCGAGGGGGCACTCTTGGCACTTGCATATTCCCTCTGTTCTGAACCCAAGCGGAGTTTTGAGAGACATGATGCTGCAATGGTACTCAATTAGAAATCCAAGGATTTCAACTATAGCAGCAGATATGAAGGAGTGTGATGCATCGGTATCAAAAAGAGAAGAAGCTAAGGTAGAGGCTACTAGAATAGTACTTATCACTGTAGATGGTCATGAACTCTGCTCCCCTGGTGCTGATTGCACTACATACATGAGACCTGATCCACGACCCTGATACGCTACCTGGTTGGCCTGAGTAGGCCCACTCTACTGACGTTGATAATCTGGAACTTTATTTCCTCGACCACGACCTCCACCATTACCTCGACCTAATCGACTAGTGGAAAAAAGAACTTATAGCCTGTTGTGGAGTCATAGATCCCATACCTGACAGAGGTGAAGATACGGATCCTCTACCACTGGATACTGAAGATAAGGAATGATAGAAACACTGAAGGTGACCCATCCTGTGACAAACTCAGCACTCCTTCAGATCTCTTATGCACTGCAGCTTCTTGTGACCATAACTGCTGCACTGATAACATGTGATAGAACTATCAAGACGTGTTTTTTGGCTAGGATTTCCCCCATGTGCACATTCAAAACAGTGTTTCTTGCTACTAGAAGAGTCATCACCCTGTCTCGAATCTAAACCACCCTGAATCACTGGTTTAGCCTCCCTGACATTTCACTCTGAGATTAGATCCTGATTTATGATCTCTGTAATAGTGGTCAAATGGAATACTTTCACCTGCGAATGGATAGTATACTCAAGTCCATCCTCAAAAACAACTCATAGCAGTCTGTGCATCACTAGTTAGAGATGGGGGAAAATGATAAAGTTCTGTGAAATGAGTAGAATACTCTAACATAGTCATAGAGCCCTACTGAAGATGTAAGAACTCCCGTGAATGATCATCTCTCAGAGTCTGCAAAAAAAAAAGTGACCGTAGAAGGCTGCTTGGAAGTCAGCCCAAACCATGTCACTGGTCTGATCAGCATCAGAAAAAACATCCCACCAGTGCTTGGTGGAGTCACGGAGCATGTAGGTTGCAATCTTGACCCTTTGTTCCGGAAGATTCTTAAGGTGGTCGAAGATAGACCAGATGGCCTCTATCCATGACTCTGCAACATGAGGGCCTCCACTCCTCAAGAAGGTGGGAGGGTGTTACTGCAGAAAGTACCGCGTGAGTTCTGCCATAGAAGGGGCAGGTCTAGGGATATTCTGAACCAACTACATAAACCTAAGGATACTATCCCTGAACTGAGCATCAAGTTCCCTCAGAAGATCAAAAAGAGGTAGTTCCACATAAGGCCCTACGAGAGGTACCACTGGTGGTTCAGGACCCACCATCTCTAGAATGTGCTCATTGCCACTCTCCTGAGGCACAACACAAAGATGTCGTAGAATAATTTTTCTACAACATCCAAACAAAAACCTTTATACAAGGAGTAAAGAAGGTGAAAAAAACAAGTAAGGCACAAAAGAGGTTAGGTACATAGCCTTCCTCTGAGCACTAAACAACAGACAATCCGCCTCAAGAGCTAGGTTTCGATATGGAAGAGAAAACTCAAAAGGATTACTAAACAAGTTCTACAGTCCACTACTCAGTTAATTCAGGCTAACATCTAACAAAATATCACAACATTATATTCAATAAACCAACATTTCAAAATTTTACCACTAGGCACAAAATCACCCACATGCAAACAAAAAAATGCACGCAAAAAGTAGATATGGCATGGTAATATGCATGGCATTTAAATCATATAGCACCTATTATGATGCATAGAGTGTATTTCCCTCGTATCATCGATCTGCAATGGTAACCTATTATTTCAAAAATACCAACACAATAACAACGCAATACAAGTGAGTCACCCAACAGTAAAATCATATCAACAGTAACTAGCATAATCAATAACTGCAATCCCAACCCATGAATTTGGGTTTTCCCCTATATATGGGTTAGCTATGTATAAGCAAAAAGTGCATCCCAAATCCCTATATCCTAGTCTCCTATCTAGCCCAAACAGTAAGACAAAAGGAAAAACCACCTTTGATACTCTTTGTAACATCCCGGTCTGGCTCACCTCTAAGATGATGGCTGGATCGGTGGGTCACATGACCTCAAGTGCTTCTCCCCAAATGTCGGAGGCTGTCAACTAGAAATGAGGGCCCTTTTTATGTCCTTGGGGGAGAGTATGCCCTCATAAGTAATAGATAATATCACATTAGAAGTAAATAGTAACAAATAATAAATAGAGGAAGCATGTGAATAAATAAAATGTGGCAGAATTAATGTAAATAATCCAACTGAATGATAGTAAACAAGTATAGAAGCTCATAAAAAGAATTCATGCCATGATGTATGTCTAAACTGGAAGTATGGAAAACAGAACTCAAATACACTGTCAACTAAAGAAAAGGCACAAAGCAGCAGCAACATCTCAATCAAGGCTTGGTCCTCTGCCCAAGTCTCTATCCTAAGCAGTAAGGAACAATCAAGCATCGTAAGCAGCACGCTTCCCCTTGTCAATACCTATGAGCATGTAATTTACTCGGGTGTCAATAATGCCCGAGCAGGGTGTGAGATAAAATCCCAGTAGGCCAGCACCCACGGTGTATAAACCTTTCCATTTATTATAATGATAAAAATGTAGTGTGACATTACATAACAATTACAGATAATAAATTTAAGTGCAACGAAATAAATAAGTCATCCCGGGTTCCAAATGGCACTCGTGCCTAATCACCTGCTTCAGCCTAAGCTGGTAGTCTGAAAGGGTACCTGTTAGAAGAATGCAAGCACATGTATATATATAAAACCCAGAAATAAATGTAAAATAAGGAAGAGGTATACCCTATGCTTGTGCTTTAACTTGGGGTCTAAGTCAAAATTCAGCCAGGTTCATTTCAACATATCAGAAGAACATTTCAATTCTCAAGAGACTCAAATAGAAATAATATAAACCTTAAGTGCATCATTATTAAGGTTCAAGTTAATAGTTGGAGTCTGATACCATCCCAAAGGTATCGCTGCAGATCATTCATCAATTTATCCAATACCACTAAGCCCGTCCAAGGTAATGTTTCGAAAGAAAAAGTATTGCCCAAGGCATGGATTTACCCAGAGTCCGTCCCGATTTTGCAAAAAGCGGTCGAATATCATCTAAGGCTGGCTTAGCCACATTGCCAATAGATTCGTCTTAATGGGACCTTATATAACTAGAATTACTCATAAGTATTAGAAAGCCTGGGGAATTCTTGGTCTGGAAAAGCCAATGACACCACCCCCGACACATAGAGGTAACCAGTCAGGAACAGAGGGTCTAAGTGTGGCCCTTAATATGGGGACCACCTCCTTTCCCCACCCTAAATTTAACTAAAGTTTTCACAGCAATAGATATGACATAACCAGAATATAAACTCACAACTTGAAAACTAACTAAATACATCCATTCATCACAAGGTATAAATTAAAAATTACAGCATAACAACTTACAAGGCAATATATATCATATCAACATCAGTAGATAATGCACTTTTTAAATAAATAAATAGTTCAGGAGAAAAGTAACAATGATCCAAAAATTCAAGTTCATGTTCAAATAAACTATTTATTTAATTTAATATTAATAAAAAGGATGTGCAACACCTACAATTAATTAAACTATAAACTCGCTTAAAGAAATAAAATACACCGACCATGTCGGCATGCCCAAAGGGGTGTCTGACCTTGTTGAAAAAAATCAAAAAAATTAATTTAAGATGATTAAGGTTGTAACAATTAGGCAAAAAAATTAAAGTAATTAAATTGGGTAAAATTGCACAAAGCCGGTAGGCACCGACTAACAGCACAACGGTTCATTTTTATAAATAGCAATGAAATGGAGGGAAAGCGATTAGGCACCCTACCTTGTAGTCATAGATGACTCTAAGATCCACAATAGGCTTTGATTTGACCTAAAACGGAAGAAAACAGATGATTTTAGAAAAACTCCAAAATAGGGTAAAACTATTCCACGATGAACTGCGCGCAAAATACTGAACAAAATCATACGATTACACTTACACAAGGTTATATTTTCCCTAAGGTTTACTGCTCATCTAACATTGAAGAAATTGGACAACGAACGGAGGATCTATGACCTTCCAAAGGAGGGTGAGAGGGGTGCGCCACCTAGGGGGAAGAGGGGTGCGATGTGGGGAAAGGGAGAGGAAGAGAGGAGAGGAAAAAAAGAAAAGAAATAAAAGAAATAAAAAGAAAAGAAAAGAAAAATAAGAGAAAAAATAAAAGAAAAGGAAAAAGGAAAAAAAAGAAAAAAACTAAAATAGAATAAAAGGATGGAAATGAAAAATGATAAAAATAATTAAAAATAGAAATCTCCCATTTTAATTATTTTTATTTTTCCTGTAACCCCCTTTCTATTTTATTTCAAAATATATTTTTATCCTTTCTTGATTTCTTTTAAATATTATTTAAATCTCTTATTACTCTTTTTCAATCCTTAATTAATTATTTTAAATCTCGAACACCGCGCTAACACATGACATAACATTTTTCATTAAATTTCTGCAGTTATTTAAATTAATTAAAAAGCTGCTCAGAACCCGTAATGAGGAGCGCAGGCACGTGCCATGGGTCACTTAATTAATTAGACTACAATAAATTAAAAAAACAGTTCGTACCTGATTAAGGTCGGGACGTTACAACACTGTTCATTCCCAATTTTTGTAAACATAATGTTTGATTTGGAAACCTTGTGTTTGCAATGAATGTATGGGTCATGAACCTTACGCTGTTGGAAAAATATGGATCTACAACCCTAATTTTGGAAGAAAACCTATATTTGAGGAAAAAATGTATGGTTTATCCCCCCATATTTGTAAACAACCATACATTGTCAACCCTACATTTGGAGTTTGTCATCACATGGAGGAACCCTACATTTAATTGGTCAATGATAGCGTTTTAAATAAAAGTTATTATCCATGTTTTCTACAGTGGTGTTTCTAAAAGTAAATATCATCTTAAAGCCTTTTTTGAGTGATTCAAAGTTTCATACCCAATGTATTGAATCATTCCTATTTATATGTTAAGTTATGACTCTCCTTGAAAGTTTTGAATTCAAATATTTTTGATTCATCATGATATATGTATAGAGATAGTTTGACCAGGAGAAATGTTCGGTCATTATGATAAATACTGGTATGTTCATCATCTATAAATATACAGAAGTTCATCATCAAAAAAAATGAGAATGTGTATCGTGAAATGGAAAAGAGTTGTAAAGAATAATATATAAACGTAGAAGTAGAAATGTTTTTTCGGTTTTTCAACAGATAAACTTTGGAGATATACATGTTTTTGATCTAGATGCTATTATTGTTATCACTACTGTTATGCCTTATTGTTAAATCTTCTTCTGCAAAATTCAAAATGTTTTTTTTAGAGACACACTTTGGAAACATACATGTTTGAATAGGTATTTGGGGTTTTCTCTACTAATGTTTAAGGAAAGAATTTCGATATTGAAGATTATTTTTGTTGTTTCTGTGTTGTATTGAAGATCAATTACACATATCATTTGTGTGCTGCAATTATGAGTAAAACCTATTCTCTCAATAAAATAAATTTATATTAATTTATTGGTGTTTTAGATGCTCGAACTCAGTCATGGTATTGGTAAAGTGTCAAATTATTGGACTAAGTTGTATATTTATGGTTCCTTGTAAAAGAACCATAAGGCATTTTAAAATCCATATTGTAAAGGTATCAACCAATTGTACTCAGTTGTGGAAGTCCCTAGTAAAAGGACTTACTAGTTAAAATCACTAATCTCACTGAGAGAGTGTTGGTGGAGGGGAATAAGGGATATTTTTTCCCCAAACCACTATAATTTTTTAATGTTATTATATTCTTTTTATTCGATTCTTAACATACTAAAAGAAGATATGATACATATACAGAGGGTAATTTTTACTATGTTGAAGGTTTTAAAGAATCAAAATTCACTCACTTATGTCTTTATCATAATAAAACCAACCTAACATTCCTGAATCAATGAATTCTGTAGATTATTATAGATAGTGAATATATGTTAAGATTAATATTAGTAGAATCACGTGTATGATATAAAGAGTTGTTTGAAATAAAAATAATAGACTCATGAGATAATAAGGCCCGAATCATTATTTAGATTGAACCACTATAGTATATCATAAATAATATAATAGACTCATTTATGAACTTAGGGTGTATGATTATTATGAATCCACATTACCTAAGGTTATGTGGATACATAGAATGACAACTTTCATACTTTGAGGCCTTTCTTATGCAATCCTTAATGCTTATTAAATCAATGGGTGGTTGGGTATATTTTTTATGTTTATGTCAAATAGTTCTTAACGAATATTGGGTTTGTCCACTTGCATGATAAGTGAATATAATTTCACCCTTTATGGAATTAGAATATGTAAATTGATATCTAGTATTAGTTGAGTTACATGTGATGTTCTTAGAAACATGGATAAATGACATGTGTTGTATTCATTCAAATTGGTATATCAACTCTAGAGAATCATGAATGTATGAGAAATATTATACCAAATTGACATTTTATATGAAGATTAGTCATAATACATCATGGAAAAAAGGATTAAATAAGTATATATTTGGTGAATATGATATATATTGTGGTTGATATTTTGATATAAAGATACGAGTTTATTTTATTGAGATCACATCAAAACCCTTTTTAGTTTGAGTAACATTGTTTTTTGCTAGATACCTCTTTTTCTTACACTATATGATTTCTAAGGATTCATTAACTCCTATTAAAAATAGAAAAAATAATAATAAACCTCATTCCAAAGATATATTATGTATAAAACTAAAACCATGATATAAGAAAATGAAACAGATTTTCTATGCACCTTACACCATCAATCACCACTGCAACTTCCTTTCCTTCATGAATTTGAGGAAGATCAATTAAATACATACATTGTAATCAATTATCCAATGTGTATTAATGAGATAACATGAATCTCCCATCACATGATCAAGAATATCCTTACTTCCATTACATGCTAGTGTCTTACATAGTAAAGGAAGGAGAAAGAGAGAGATTCATAGAGAAGGGGAATCAATGGGACCTTGGGTAGAAATGACCACCCCTATCTCATAGTGATTTTCCCTTTATATAGTATTTGGGGAAGCTCCCCAAGACTTCATGAAATAACTCATACGTTATATAACATATGTCTTATGATTTAATCAAACATGTATTTAATGTTTAAATGTGACCCTTGATTCACTATAAATTTTATCTAATGAAACATTTATTGATATCTTATATGAAGAGAATATAAATTTTAACAATTTAATAATCTGTATCCTTATTAATCATAAGTAGTGGAATGATATTTTATACCATGACTTATGATATCCACTATCCTTAGTATATGACATGACTTATAATCATGAATTTCATACTATATGACATTCACATATCATACACTATGATATAAGGGTTTAGGTAATATCACCTATAATTTACAACTAACAAAAAAGTCTCATAGACTTTGTTCTATTTCAGATAATATTGTACAATATCCAATTACCAATGAAACCATATCCAATCCATATATTGGATATCTTATAAAAATATTTTTGGGAAGCTAACTTTAATATAACCATGATTAATATATAAAAAAATAGCTTGTGAATAACTATACAAAACTCATAATATATAAAATCTTAAAAATTTTAGAGATACTATTTATGTAACACTCAATATTCATTTAGTTAACCAAAAGTGTGACCTCACGGGACTTTTTATAATTGAAAACAAATATGAATTCATGAATATATAAATATAAACAATGAGAATACTCTAAGAAATAATTAGTCCCATTCATGTTATAAAGGGATCTGATATGATCCCTATCAAACACGTGTATCTCTATACTTGTGTCTGATAGTTGAATCATATGCAAGCATTAGTTTTAATTCGATCCCTTTGTATAATAAATTATGTAACCATGGTACATAATGGATATCAATCCCATATAACTACTCATATGTTCTAAATTCTCTAATTATAGAGTGACAAGGTATGTGAATACATCACTTGCGATACACCATTATAGATGAGGACATCACATTCCCCTCACCCAACAGATAAGAACCACAGATTTCTTATCTAGGTTTATATGTACACTTCCTTAGTCTATCTTAATTGATGATACAAATGTCAGACTCATCATAAAAGATATAAATTCTATTCATTGTTAAGATCCAATCGACGACAGGATCAGTAACATACCCAAACCCCAACTGATTATCAAATCCTAAAAAGTCACATAATAAAATCTATCAATGTATGAAGCTTACCATACTAGGTATCTTGAAAAACACAATTATGGGGAAATCCAAATATAAAACACGGTTCCCTAGTACACCAAAGACATAGTATATGACACTTCATGTGGTATACATGGGGGTTTATGTAGTACATAAAATGATTTTTGGGACTCATGATCATATTATGTATCTCTAAACATAGTCATACTCTCTCCAACCATAATTTTTTTTCATAGATTATAATAATCCATGATGAAAATTACTTAAGGATAACTCAAAGAAAAACTTTGAGTGTTTAATTCACATAATATATGCAGGTAATGTGAAAATGTGGATATTGGTAATATTATTATTATTATTCTTTTTTAATCCTTAAAATACTTTATAAACATTAACAAAACTATACATATGAGCCCATATAATCATATACTAAATATACGTCACCATATTGACATTATTTTTGTTTCAATATTATTGTTTTGATAAACTCATTACATATATATAAAATTTGAACTACATAATTATGTTTCCATTTGACAAAACCCTCCCATTAAACTTATTTTGTGAGTAAAATCTATAATGTAATCTAGTTTGAATAATGGATAGTATTAGGAATCATATTTGTAATGTTAAACCCTTTAAACAAGTATTTCAAAATCTTTTTACTTCACAACATCAAATGTTATTATGTTAATAACTTATTTTTTCTACTTTGAACTCTTTCTAGGTTCATCATCATTATCTATATTCAAACCCATCATATAAAAAAAATGAAACTAATGGATATTTTGTCATTATTCCTTACCAATACATCCTTAAATCCTTTAGGATAAAGCCTTATTCACTTTGTAATGATAACTAAATTTAAATATTTACATTTCTCTTTATTTACATACCTTATACTCTTTTATGATAGTAATTGATATTCAATTTGTAGGTCAACTAAAATTATTAATGATTTTCAATTTTGAAATTTCTAGAAGTCCAAATATATTCCTTGTATACTCTTAGACAATATATTCTTATCACAATATCATGATAATATACACAAACTATTTTTTAGTAGAAAATTATACTAATTTCTTTAGTGAGAATATTTAATAGGTAAACCATTATATGAATATATTTTAAGATATTTTTTGTGTTTAGAAAAACATTATAGTGGTGGAATCAAATCACTCATATTTTTAAAAAACATATAGATAATATATTTTATACTAGATAAAAATAATTTTATACTTATTTTCTTTTCAAACATTTTATATAATTTAATTAATCATAAACCTTATGAATTAAAACCATTTTATCACATTGTTTATAATAATTGTCTGATAATAAACAAATTCTCTTATCATATAAGATAAATAATATAAAATACATATCGTTTATTTAAATCTATCTAGGACTAATAATTTCCTTTTCATTAAATTCAAATATTTAGTAAACCTTTTCTTATTCATTTAAATATAAACTGTTATCTTGATCAATTATTTTCTTGACATTGAAATTTGATATATTTACATCATTTATAAAGTATACATTTGGAAACCTATACCCTTAAAAATCAAAGAATTAAATAGTATGACACCAATACATGACATAGACCTTCCATGTGGTTTCTCAAACCCCTTTGGGTATCTATTCCAATTATGTCATATGATAACAATTTCTTTCTTCCTAAATCTTCCTTTTGGTTTAAATGACCATTGTTGGATACTAAAAGAAAAAATTTGGACTTTCTAAATAATTTTTTATTCTTTTGGTTTGTACTTTTACCCACTTGTACTATTAATTTAACACCATATCCTAGAAATCACATACCTAGTTTATCTATCCTTAATACTTTGAAAAAAGTGTGAGAAAAATTTCTTTAACTCATTGAAATTGTTATAAAATTTCAATAATTACAACATAATAAATTCCTTTACCAAAATAATCTATTGAGGGTATCTTAAATCTCACTAATTCATTAACATACTAGATCAAATTGAATATATGAGTTGAGAATAAAGTTTTTTAAGTCATCTTATATCTAAGGATTTTGAAGTAAATCGTTTTATTCTTATCATAGGAATATGGATTCAAGTGTTGAATATTTGAACTAGTATGTTACTTAGGAATGTGTTTCTAAAAACAAGAAGAAGTAATAATTTCTAGTTTAAGAATAAATCTTAATTCCATGCACCCATATAAGAAGTTTATTAAATTTTACTTCTTATAAATGTTGACCTCAAAGTCAAGTTGGAAGATAATGATTCCATTAATCTAAAATAGAATATTTTATTAGATGATTATCATGTTTAACATTAATTTAATAAGTACTTTTATTAAATGTGAACCCACTAAAATGATGATCACATTTTAAAATTTATATCATATGTATTAGTGGTAACAAATCAATATTTCACTATGAAATGAATCAGATTTAGTATTCCTCTTACTAATTAGTCATTTAGGTAGGGTATCATCCCAATCATATTAGATATGAATCTTGGATGGTTGGGTGGAAAACTCTTTTACCAATATATTATATGTATAAACTTAACACTATTCCTTTAGTATCCTTTATATGGTTTTCCCAGCTAAGTGTAAACCAAAGATCATATTACGAGTTGGTTATAAAAATTTTATGGTTGCGAATTTCCACAATTCCCTACACAAGATAATCCATGGGAAACATACTTTTTCAAAAGATATATAGTTAAATGATTGAGGTCTTCACAAGTGTTTTATATAGAATAAATCTTACACTTAGTATTTTTAAAGGTTATTTAATCTAGATATCTTATCTCATGTACACCCTTTACATGTTATCATGCCTTTAATGATTTATTTTTGAATCACTATTCCTTCCAACATAAAAATACGATCAAAACATATTTATGTGTAACCCTTTACACAAATATTGGAAGGATAAAACTAAATATATTATCATTACTAACATGTAACTAATTTTTTTCATGTAGAAAAATTTATAGAATCAATTTGTCACTTCAAACTATAGAATAAAACATTCATAGTATAAAAATAATATATATGAAAAAATAGGGAATTAAAAAAATGATCAATTTAAATATATTTAGACATGAGATAAAAAAATTACGAACAATTAAAAACAAATAAATTATAAGAACTATATAATTTACACGTGGATAAACATGAAAAATTCACTTTTACCAAATATGAACCTTTAAATTTTATTATCCATATGGATTCAATATGAAATAAATATTTTAGTATATGGTTTTTAAAATTTTATTAAAATGTAACACCTATCATGGTGACAAACCAAATAAATTAGATAATTATGATTTCATTTCATCAGTCAAGTGATGAAAAGTAGAATCATCAACCTTAGAGTAAATTTCATAAAAATACTTATTACATTCAAACTAGAGATCTTTAAATCAGTTGAGAGTTCTTCCAAAAACATCATCCAATTACTATTTTATAGAGAAATATAGATTTATTCTAATATTGATAATATATTTATGCTACCCATTATTCTAAGTATATTCTATGAGTGGTTTTTCCTTATATAATATACTCAATTCCTTCATGCCTAAGGAGGTGAAAGTGGTTAAATATGACCACTATTGAAATCACAATGACTTACTTATCTTCAAGAACCACTTTAACAACTTTAGTCTATGGAGTAGATATTGAGAACTCCTCGTTTATCTTTCCTTCACAATCCAAAGAAAAAAGATATCAATATTAAACTTTAAGGAAGATCCATCATCAGAACGACCTTTATTGTTTTCCAATCCTCAAACAATGCCTTCATTAGAATTTTCCATTGGGGTTTCACTATTCATTAACATCCTCAACCACCATATGGGATTTTCCACAATCCACTGAATCTTGTGGGATAAATTATGGTGACAAAATAGTGGTTTTTGGAATCCTACTAATGTAAGTATGATCCTTAAAGACCCTTTGGTTTTTCAAAAGTGATAATGTTTTTTCAAAGAATAATCAATTGCTAAAGGTACCCCAATTAGAGGATGTGCATCAATAAGATCAACCATTCCAATGGTATAAGGTTTTTATGTTATAGGATCCTTTAAAAATTCTTGATGAAGATATCCTCATCCCCTATGATGTTATAAGCTTATGGTTCATATACATTTTCAACCACAATAAGAATGAGAAAAACCGTATTTTCATAATGAATATGTTTCTAAAAAATATCCTCCCAATAAAAAATGAGGAAAATTCATCTAGGAAGGGTTTGGTAGAAATCAATATTGACAAAAATCAAGAAAAAAATAGCCTATCTTAAATTCATGTATGATTATCATCACCTATGAAACAATTGATTTGGTCATCCATACCTTTGATAATATCTAAATTCCGTAAGGGGAGATGTAATATCTGAAGTCCAATACACACCACTAAACACTTAAAATCTTATCCCTTATTGAAATCAATAATCTTTTTGAAGAGAAATAACCTCTAGACTATGAAAATGTGAACATAAAATGATTATACAAATTAAAAATTAGAGTTCAAAAAAATATGAACACAAAGATGATGGTGGCCCATAACACCAGCGCTATAGGATATTTTAATCCCCAAAAATAATTATTTAAAATAGAAAATAATTAAAACATAATTCTATTTGAATTAAACCTAGAAACAAGGGTTCTTGAATAGAATTAATCCACTTCCAAGAACTTTGAAGCTAAAATAGAAAATTTTGGAGATCCTTTAAAAGAAACTTATTCTTCTAGGGAAATATAAATAAGGGAATCAAATGAGATATCAAAGAGACAATATTGGGGTGATGATGTATCAAAAAATCCAAAGAAAAAGGAGAGTGGTAAATTTTTTGGCTAAACCATGGAGACTGACTAGATTGGCCCAACAAGTATAAGATATATTATGAACAATAAATATTTCATATCTTATCTAAACAATTTATATGAATCAAATACCTTAAATTTTATTTTATTTATTCCATTGATCACATCATCATCTAAATTTCCATTTGGAATTGCTTAAATAATATTACAGATAAATCATTAATAAAAAAAATTAATCATTTTCAATTAAGATCAGTTCATAATTAAATATAAACACTTTTATTTTTTACCTTATTTTAAATTTATAAACACTATATAAATTATCAATGAATTTTAAATATTCCATAATCAGATAAATATAAACTATTTATTTTTATATCCAATATGAACTCTGGAATATTATCCTTTATATGAAATTACTTACAAATATGATATTAAAAAATATAACTATTTAGATTCAAAATCAATTATGTAAAAAATTTATATAATGTAAATATCCCAAATTAAATATAATTTAATCCAAGATCATACCAATTATCAAAATCCATTTTTACATGATTTAAATAATACATTTTAATTCGAACAATTAAAATTAAATATTGTAAATAATTAAAAAAATTAATATAAATTCCTTTATATTTTTCATTATTTTATAATTTATAATACTTTATAAATTAAAATAATGATAAAAAATTTAGGTGAAACTATAAGTCATTCCATATAATTCAATGGTATTTTATAATAACATTTACTTATATGGAATATTTGTTTAATAAATATTTCATAAAAATATAATAATTATTTATAATCACTTTATAAATAATTATTTTATAAAAAAATGTAAATTAAATTAATATCTCAAAATAATATTTTCCATAATGTATAAAAAATTTATAAATAATATAATTCAATTTATAGTTGACAAGTTGGAAAAAATAAATTTTATATTATATTGTATTTAATGATATTCATGATATCATTAAAAATAGATCACTTCTATTATCTATCATATTTTATAATAGATAATCCAGATCATGAAATCATCTGGTTATCACTACTTAAAATATCCATTTGCGACATATTAACCTAGTTATTCATGGGATATCAGTGCTTATGATATGTTGTGATATCTACTTAGCGATATGAGTCTTTATTTTTAAATATATGCAAATAGTATCATAGGATAATATCTCTCATGTAATATTTTATGACATAATGAAATCCAAATATATCACATTTTGTTTCTACCAATGAAATTTGATATCATACATCACGATCCCAACACCAGCTTAAGTTATAACCTAATGTAATGTCAATCTTAGTTAAAAATGATATCACTGCTTATGATATCAATAATAAAAATTGCATCTATAGTTCAAAATACATACCATTTATAATTATATCAATTATAATATATCAAATGATATACATGTTTTTTTATTTTAAACATGATTTCAAGAATCAAATTTCATGGTGTTTCTTTGATACCAATATTGGGTTTCTTAGGATTTATTGAAAATAAATCAACATAGTGATAATAACAAGAAACCTATTTCCCATGATTTACCACTTATGAAATTGAAACAATGAAATAAATAAATAAAGAATAATGTGTTTTCCCTTTACACTGTTGAACCCCACTACCACTTCCTTTCCATCATTCATTTGAGTAAAATCACTCAAAGGTAGTCATCAGACTCTATTCTCCTTTGTTTATCCATAAGATAACAGAAATCTCCCATCACATAGGATAAACACTCCTATATTTCCTGATATTCTAGTGTCTCATAGGTAAAATGATGGATATATATATATATTTGAGGAGAGGAATAATTCACAGGATCTTGGGAAGGAATAAACACCCCCTATAGTGATTTCCCATTTATATAGGCTTTGGGATACTTCTTAATACTTCATTCAATAAATCATACATTATATAATGCATGAGTTATTTTTTATCCAACCATTCATATAAAAATTAAATGTGACCCTTGATTCTCCATATGTTTTATCTAATTAAATGTTTAATGATAGCTAATATATAATACAATCTATACATTAACTAGTTAAAAATTGGCTACCTTGTTATTTAAATTTAATTGAATGATATCATAGACCATGAATTATGATATCCCCTATCATTATCATATGTTAAACCTTATTAACATTCATTTCATAAAATATAACATGCACATTACATACACTAAGATGTGAGGGATTTATGACATATGTCCATTATAAATGACCATAGGTTCACACAATTAGGACTTAGAATAAAATTTAAATTTGGGGAAAAAATTATTATAAAGAAAATAGAGTTTGATAAACCACATCCAAAATAGTTTGGATGGATTCAAAAATATTCTTGATGTTTTTCATAATGTCCTTATATGATTTTAACTCAAGTGAGATATTTATGGATATGCACTAAAATTGACCAATCATATTATACAATTTTTTAATATCACAAACCTATATATTCATGTGATATATATCATAGGATAATAATTATCCATATACTAGTAGGAATGTTGATTCCTTTTTCATTTGATATAATTTTATTATGATATGGGATGTCAAGTAGATGGCTTCTACCATATCATCCAAAATTGTTTCCTTCAGCTATTAATCATCGAGATTATTCTTTTATGGAATGAAAAAAATATTTTTAATCATTAAAACATTTAATAGTCTTAAAATAAAATGGGAATACATTTTTTATAACATATGATGGTTATCTAGTATTGGAAATCAAAACTTTATCTCCTTAAATGAATTAAGGGGGTGTATATAAATATGTGATTCTCTGGTTGGTGAATAGGTGACTACCTTGAAAATTTTAAAATTCTATTCATCTTGGTTCTCCATTAATCTTTTCATAAGAAGGTTTTGGAACACCTTTGGGAGTTTATAGGTTATTCTCATAGTATATAAATATTATAGTGGATGGGGTACTACATATGGAGGTGAGAGTTTAGAAGTCATCATTTGATGATTTCCATAAAACATAATACATCAATATGAAGCTTAAATAACATGAGTTTGACATGTTTTATTTATATTATTCATTATCATATTTATTTATGGATAATGGATTTAGAATTCAATTTGGTTTTATTCTGTTATGTTAGTTAAGAAATGATACTACCAAACCCATCACCTTATCCAATATATAAGTACATCATATACCAAAAATTTGGGTACATTAATAGACACCTCCAGGCTATCATAACTGAGGTCCTGGATTTCATACTCCTCACAGAAACATAAAAATACTATCTTGATCAACTAATGAAATGATCAAAAATATGCCCAATCACCCCTAATTATCTCAACATCATGGATAGCATAATAAATTTATCAAAGTTTGAAGGTTAACATGATAGATATATTTTATTACCTTAGGTAGTGGGGGAATCTAGATATGAAACATGTACTCCTAGTATACAAAATACATAGTGTATGAGACTCCACCAAAGTGGGTCACACTAGGAGAGAGGGAAACAAGGTTTCTAATCACCTAGTTTCATATTATATCTCTATATTAGAGAATGTATTATTTCATACTATGACAGGATTCAAACCTAAGGGGGTTAACTTAATTAGAGGGGATGCTATAGGTCTTCACTATTTCAGTCCTCTTTAGCTCTTAGCTTTGGGGGCAGTGGGTGGGGTCTTCTTTGTGATTTTTGAGTGTATTTGTCCTCTTTTCCTTGAATAAAAATTTACATGATTATGATGATAGTGTATGACACTCCATGTTGTATACTTCTAGATCATCTAGCACAGAGAACTCTTTTAGTGTCTCATGATCATATTTTACAAATTAATATGAAAACCTACTCACCGTAACATTAAAATATCATTACAACCAATAATAATCCATTATGAACATTAGTTAATGATTACTAAAATTCATAATTTAAGAGGTTAATTATTAATCACTTCATGATTCTATTGAAACCAATGTGAATGAATAATAAATTATTGATTCCTTTTGTAAAATATGATAAAATAATTCGAGGAGGCCTTATGTTTTCTATATTTTTATTTTTGTTTAACTCATGAAATCTTTATGTAATTACTACCACTCCCCTATATGACTATCTAATAAAACCATACCACTAAAATATTTTATTGAGTAACATATATGAATAAGTCCTTTTAAATAATGTTAAGATTATGAATCATATCACATAGCTTCAACACTTTGAAAGAGTATTCAAAATTCTTTAATTCAATACATCCTATGTTACAATGTTAAAAAAATTATCTTCTTAAAAAATCATTCGATGATATTCATCGTATTCGAAACTTTCACTGTAAACTTTTATTTTAAATTATTATAGTAAATAAACATAACTCGTTATATTATTTCTTTTTTAAGATACCCTAAACACATTTAGGATATTAAGTTAAATTCACATTGAAATTTGACTAATAAAATTTCTTATTTTCTTATTATAGTTTAAACTTCCCTAGTCCAAACATACTCCCACTTTCCTCTATGAAATGTTAATCTCTCTAGAATATCATGCTATTATACACAAATACCTTTATATTAGAAAATAAAAATTATTTCCTTTTAGATAGAATATTTAGAAAATAAATTATTATAAACCTTATCATATATTATATTCTATGTGTTTATAGATTTATTTTGAAAAATGAATTTATTATTTAAAATATTTCATTGATGGTTGCGAGATATCTTTCAATATTATTTTAAAAAATATATTGTATAAACACATTCATCATAGATAATTTTTTTTTTATCATTATCTCTTTTTAAAGACATTATATTGAACTGGATTAAACATAGCCATGTATATCGACCAATCATATTGTATAATTCATCAAATACCCATTTTTACAAATATCTATTGTCATATAAGTGAAAACAAGATGAAGATACACAATAATTATTCTTGATAATTTAGAGATTTAAAGTAATCCTTATATAAATGGTCATAATGTAGCTGTTGATTCATTTTTCTAAAATGAAATCTTCAAGATCCATTTTTTTGATGAATCACACCACACACTTTATTTTAATTTTACTCTACTATTTTTTAGTTTTTTTATGAAGTGTTAACTTCTGAATCACATATTCTGGTGAGTTTATTCCAAACTAAAAATGTACCGAAACATTATGAAGACACCTAAAATATATAAAACTGAACATAGAGTTGAATATTTTATGTTATTTATAATACCCTAAGATCTTATATTCTATTTTTAGAGATATTGTTTCACCAATTATTAAAAATGATATTATGTCTTTGAGGAACATTTGAAAAAAAGTTGAAAGAGGTGAACTATTGAGTTGATTACATACTAAAAAATATATTTCCTTGATTTGTATACTATCTTGGTGTTATATATAATTAATCATATTAAATTTTCAAATTTTTCTTAAAGGTTCCATTTATATGAGTTTTTTCATTATAAAATATATAATATTTCATATTGTAATCATTTTCTTCTAATCCAATGTGAGTGATGAGATTATAAGGAGAAGAATATATTTTCTTATGAAATTAATGGTTGAATAAGTTTGGGGAAGGACTTTTTGTTGATCATGTTGACCAAATATGAGCTCAAAACATTTTTGCTTGTGACATTAGTAAAATAAGTTCATATTTTGGACTTATATATTCAGACCATTTAGATTGATGAAGTTTCAAGTTATTAGAACTATTCTACCATGGAACTGGGTATTGATACACCTACAACATTGGATTCAAATTGAATATATTATTTTCTTATAATTATTTATTTCTATTATAATATCTTTTAAATTATTTTATATATATTCATCTGAAACTACATTTCATTTTTGTTATTCTATATTGATCTTATTACATCTAGTTTTTTAACTCTGATGGTTAATTTTAATATACTACTGTAGAGCTACTAATTACTGAACATGTACTTCAAATAATGTTTCTAAACATTGTTAAGTTATAAGTAATATTGATTTCAGTAAAGGTAAATTTCTTCAACTCACAAGGTATTTGATCAGGATTATTGTAAAGAATAACTTATGAAATGACTATTAAAAAAAGAAGTGATAGACATGAGAAGTCTATAAGAGGAGATGAGATAAATGACACGCTAGTTTAAACATAATATTTGGAATTTTATTTTTTATACCGGTTATCCAATAATCGATATCAAAAGGAACAATGAAATAATTTTAACATTAGTTATTTATTAATTGATATTACAATCCCATCGGTGGCAGTTTTGATGTTGGTTATCACACAACAGAAATATTTTTTTTAAAAAACTTTGGATTATTTCATTATTCTCCATTCTTTGACCACACAAATTAAGAATCCCTAACCTCACAAAATCCCTACCATGTGATTTCTTCCATGGACTCCCTCTATCATTATCATTCGAGTTATAATCACTATATTTCTGATCGTTTGAGTTTTTCTATGCTTTTATTCTCTCTTTTGGTCAATTAATACTTCTTAATTGGTTTCCCTACAACACATCGATATTTTATGATATGATTATCTTTGAATAAATTTAATTTCTTTGATAGTCTGCGATACAAACAACCCTGAGTCTAAATTAACTATAATACAATATATTATTATAACCTAGCCAATAAATTGGAGGTATGGAAATAAATAAGTAAACCATAAAAGAAATATGTATAAAGGTTTTATATAATTAAAATATATTGTAAATAATTAATCATTTTTTATTAAAGTCTTTATATACTTCAAAAAAATACTTTTCCCCTAAAATGGTATTTATTGATTTTTGTGAGAAAATAATATAATTAATTTTCTCTATAATAAGGAAATTTATTTGAAAAAATTAAATCAATTTTGGAAATAAAAATTTCAAAATTATCTTAGAGTGATTTTTTTATAAGACTCTAAAACGATTATTTTTTTAATGAATAATCAAAATACTGATTTTTATTAGGGAAATTTTTTTATTCCCAGAATTAAAAAGTTACATTTTTTTAAAAAATGATTTTAAAATTAGAATTAGTTAATTTAAATTTTAATAATAAAATAATGGTTATTTTAATTAATTTTATATGGATTTTTTATAAAAACATTTTTAACTTAAGAATTTTTTTTTAAAAAAATTGTTTATTGTAATGTTCTGTGAGTTTATTTTAAAAGTAATTTATTCTAATTTTAAATATTTAATTTAATAAAAAGTGTTAAAATTTTGGAATCATAATTTATTATTTTGGTTATGATTCCACATTTATTATTTTCATAATTATTAGTAAATACTGTAAAAATTATCATCATAGTTAAGGTTAAAACAGATTTACCAGGGGGTCAAACTATGAGATAATGGTCAAATCAAAAGTTAAAATTGTTTGAATCCTATTGTAGAAACATATTTTTACCTATTTATATAAAAATTTCTAATCTATGTCTATTTTGAAGCATTTTTATCTATAAGTAATTTATTATATTTTTATCATTTAATAAATCCCAAGAGTACTCTCTCCCCCAGTTATGAATAGACACCCTCATTTATCTTATTTACACCACTTTGATCCTTCAAGATAGAAACAAAACCTATTAAAATCCCTTCTAAACTTCCCTATTCATGAATTATATGTGTTTTCTTCTTATACCATTCCAAGTGTTCTTAGTAAAGGATCTAAAGGAGTAAAACCAAAGGAGTGGTAATCATATAACCTAGCCTCTTTCAATTTCTCTCTTCTTCTACCAACTATAAATCTATGGTATTCATTATAAAATAACAAATTAAGAATCCAATATTTTAAAAAAATATAATTTTTATCACTAAACCACCATTATCCACCCTCTTTTCCATCAAATGTGAAGTGAAAGTAATGCTCATGTGTAAGTGTGGATTACCACCTCAACATAGTGATATAATTCATTTTCCATCACCATATTTAATTGATGGTTATTATGATGGTATTAGTTTTTTGATATGATATTAATGATATTATTATGATTTATTATTATAATAAAATATACATACATTCTTACCCTGAAATCTGTTGGAAAATGATAATGTCACTCAGGCGTTTGTGTGGGCTCCCACCTCCATGAAGCGATGTGATTCATTTTCTGATTATAGTTTAAATGGATGGTAAAAATGATAGATTTAATGAATATATATGATATATATTATATAATAATGATTCTATAAATGTTAATTATATTTTATATTTCCTTTATGACATCTATTAAAAATCAAAAAATAGCATTCATGTATATGCATGACCTACCATTTCCATGAATAGTGTAATTAATTTTCATATCTCTACCTTTTATTGAAAAATAATATATATATATATAATTAATTTATATTATATTTATTTCATTATTAAAATTCTATAGATTATGTAACCATGATCAATGTACAAGAACCAAAACTACTGAACCTAAATTCTCCTGAAAAATGAAATAGTTAGCACCCAAAATGATGATTTTAGTATGGAATTATCAATAAGTCTGTGTCAAAATATTATAAATAGATCATATATATGATATTATAATTATTTAAATTATTCAGGTACAAATTTATAATAAATTTAAATTTATTATACAGGAGGTTATATCACTTTCAAATCAAGTCAAACTTGAGGTAAGAGTTTTATGTTACTATCTCATTGTTTACCAGAATTGTTTATGATTAAATTTATGATGAAATAATTTTATGATATACCTATTAATAATTTAATCAAATTTTTATACTCTATTTATTTCTGTATAATACATGTTTTCCTTTCATTTTTCTCTCTTTATGTACTCAAGATTACAAAATAATATTTTTAATGAAAACCTACATTATTTCTCTCTTTGATCAAAAATCAATTTCCTTCAATGTCCTATTTTAGAAAAAAAATTTCTAGAATGTATTACAATTATAATATTATCTTTTAAAGAAATTTTTACTCATGATTTAATTTAAAAAAAAATATTTAAAATGTATCTTTTTTTTGGTTTTCTGAATGAGGCACTTTTTAATTTTACTAGAAATGTGAAAGAAATATTTTTTTAACAAATATGACATGAACATAATTTCCCACCATTATTACCACTCAATGATTTAAATATTCCATTAAAATTTTACAAATTTATTTTCAAAGAGTATTTCTTCCTAAATATTTAAGTTGTTTTTATATTTTAAATAAGTTATTTAAAAGTGAAAATGGAATTTTTCTCAAGAAATGTTCTTATGATCTTTTAAAATTAATTAAAAATATTATAACATCCTTTAATGTTACCTATGATTTATAAAGGATGTGATTCAAGGATATCATCCTTATTCTTTATATGGAAGGATCATGATTATGATGAAGTAAATTTTAACTTTTTATGAAACTTGTTCCATTTTCATGGGTTATGTTATGATGATTGTTTATGATCTTATAGAAAACATATGTATGGTTTTAATTATGTGACTAGTGGGAATAAATTTGTATATCCCTCTAATGTATTGGGTAAAGATTTATATCTCATGATATAATATGGACTCGAATGGGGAGTGAGTGTAGTTATGTAATGGAATATTTCTACTATAATAGTCTTGGGAGTGAACCTTGAATAAGGATATGATGGAATGGGGAGTTAAACCATTCCACTATTATAACCTTGGTAGTGAACCTTGACTAAGGAAATTTTTTTTAAGCTAATTCATGTGCCAAAAATTTATGTCTTATGCCAAATGTTTGATCTTATGGATCATGTTCTTTGATTACTTTATGATTCATGCCTTATTAACTACCATGATTTATGTCATGAATTAATATTATAGTCTATGATATATAGGGTATGGTTTCAAAATGTTATTCTCTTATCCTCATAACCATATTATTATGTTATGTGTAAGTGATCATTGATATATCCATGTTTAATCCTTACTGAGCATCAGAGCTCACCCTTTCTTATGTTTCCCTTCATTAGGTTATGAAGAAAGGTTTTACGTATAATATATCTCATAAGGTTGACAGTTATGAATAACTTAGTCAAACATGGTACAGATCAATTATGAACTAGTTGTTTATATATCCATTCTTCTATGAACACTAATCCCATACAATTCTGGAATGGATCATAATGTTAAATAATGAATATTAATCTATTAGTATGTAGTATCTATTTATGAAAATATGGGTCTCGATATTTAGTAAATGAGAAAGTTTTAGTTACATTTGGAAGATAGGAAAATAAAACTTTAGTGAGAACCCTTAGGAAAATCATATATATAGAATGATTTCCCGAGTTATAGTAAAGAAAGGAGTGTGGTTTTCCTACAAAAATATTTGTTTGGGTACTAAAATTAGACATGGTTTTGGCATTGATGCATCTTGGGGTACTAACCCTGAAAAGAGTTTTTTGGGTATACCTTAGCTATCATTTTGGTTAACATTGAGCATGCCCTTATTGTGTACTTGGTTTGACACTCCTAGGTTATATTCTTGGGTTAAATCACATTTTATTTATGAACTATTATAAAGTATTTTAATAGATGAGGAACATTAAAGACATAGGTTAAACCTAATATGACATGGATTAAAAAATAGGCTTTATGATTTATATATTTGATAAAATATTTTTTATGATTATATGGTTTCCCTCTATGATTATTGTATCTCACACTTCACTTTTTAGTTTTATTTAATGGCTAGAACCTGAATAAACCATGTTAAGGATGAATGTTATGGTCAATGAAATGATTTTCAACCTAAGAAACCAAATTTTATGGGAGATAGAATACAAAATCATATTAATATGATTATGTAACTTTTTCAAGATATGAATATGGTTGTTCTTACAAATGATAAAAGGATGGAACTATATTCTATTGTTTCCTTCATGAGGCAATATTAGACTTATTTTAATAGGCCTTTTGATCCATTAGTTGATGAGAAATGGATTCATACAACTAAAAATATATTTTATGTTATCCATTGTTTGGAACATGAAAACATTATTTTTGAATTTTAACATTTATAAGACGAAGTATATTAATTGTATAATATTGTTAATAGTTGTATCCAACATGAATAAATTGAATCCATATAGAGGGATGAGTTTAGAATCTTATTTTTTAGTAAGTACATCCATCATATTGATCGAATGAAAATTGTGAAGTAATTATTTGAGATAAAGAAGAGGGATGATGAATTCATTAGTACCTATGAGGAAAATTTTATAAGACTTGTGATGTACGCTTATGGTATTATCATATGACCTAAATGAAAGGTTGATCAATTATTTAGTGGATTAAAACCGTGTTATTAAAGGGTTTTATTCATAAGGGACTTAAATATCTATAAATAAATTATTTGATGTGTTATCAAGGTGGAGACAAAGGTTAGAGTTACCAATAAATCTAAGGGTTTTGATAAGATAATAATGATTAAATTCAATGGAAATTAAAAAAAAATATGTAGAGAAGAATATGATTTTTTACTCCATGCTCAAAGTGTTGAAGGAAACAGAGAGGAAATTTCATTAAGGATAATAGTAAATGTTTTAAGTATTGAAATGAAGTTCATTGAGCATTCAAATAATTAACTGATGGGAATAAGAAGTTAGATAATGATGGAGAGAGAGCTCTATAGAATGCACCGCTCACACTCCAATATTTCAAATAAATGAAATATGGTCATTATGATAACTAGTGATCAAACCTGATGGTTAATGGTGATTATCAATGACTGAAACCTCATAATCCTAGAGAAAAAGGGAAATATAATGTGTTTACTATTTATTATTAGTGGTATGATAACTATGTATTGAAAATTATACTTAACTTCTACTTTAGAAAAACTAATGTCTTATTTGATTCTAGATCTTCCCACTATTTATATCTGAATAAATTTCTAAGGGTATCATAATACCACGTCAAATATTATATATTGAATTATCATTGAAAACTCTAAATGGTATAATGATTTTATCTCATTTCTATGTTTCTTCTTCAATTGAATTTTATGGGAATGTACTTCTTGAAAATATTTTTATTCTCAAACTAGTTTAATTTTATGGTATATTAAGAATGGATTGGATTTCCTTACATAAATATCACATCAATTTACGAGTAAGAAAAGTTGTGTTGGATATTTTGAACCAACCTAAGAAAATCAATCAACCTGATGATAAATATAAACTTATTATGGAAATTTCATCTATTATATATGTCTTAATTCCTTTTCAAAAGAGTTATTTATATCAAATGGTTGGGGAAACTCAACATTGAAGATATCCCTATTTCACGAGAGTTTTTTGGTTTTTATAGAATAATTTACTAGTATTATTAAAAAATTTGATGTTCAGTTTTCAATAGAAAGAGATTCTTTATAAAGGATTCATTCGACCAAGTGCATCACCTTCAGGTGTACCTATTATTTTTTTAATAATAAATATGTATCAATGTGATTATATATTTATTATCAAGGACTTAACTAGATCACTATCAAGAACAAGTATCCTCAATCCCGTATTGATGACTTATTTGGTCAACTACATGGAGCTCGATACTTTTCCAAGATGAAAAATCATTATGGATATTATCAATTAAGGGTCAACAAGGAGGATATACCCAAGATATCATCTTATATAAGTTATAGATTCTTTAAATTTATAATGATTCAATTTTTTTCTTACTAATTACATTAATATATTAATGGATTTAATTAATAAAGCCTTTAGAGACTTCATTGATCAGTTTATGGTAGTCTTTATAGATGATATTATTATATATTTCAATATAAATAAAGATCATGATGATAAATTTTGGATTGTACTAAAGACCCTAGGGAAAGATAAGTTGTATAGAAAATTTACCAAGTGTGAATTTTGGCTACAAAAATATTCTTTTTTGGGTTATATAATCTCAATCTAGTGTGTATCTATGGATCCATCAAAGATAAAAGTTATTTAATGTCGGCCTAGACCAACCATGGTAACTAAGATCCATATTTTTCTTATTTTTGCTAGATATTATGAATTATTTATGGAAAATTTCTCACGGATGTCTTGTCCACTCACCAAGTTAACTCAGGAGGGAGAAAAGCTCATTTAGAAAGATGTATGTAAGGAAAATTGCATGTAACTGAACAAAAGGTTTGTCATTGAACCTATTATTACACTACAATATAGTTTAGAAGTGTTTTTTTATCTATAATGATGTCTAAAATAAGGGACTTGGATTCATCCTCGTGCAGAATGATATTTTGATAGTTTATGCCTCATGAAAATTGAATATTCATAGGAAAAATTACCCAACTCACAATTTACTATTAGATATGGTATTTTTTGAAATAAATATATGGAGGAATTATCCTTAAGGATAAAGGCATGATATATATACTGATCATAAAATTTTGAAGTAATATTCACTCAAAAAGAGCTAAATATGTGTCAGAGAAGATGGTTGGAGATGAATAATGATTATAACTGCGTAATATATTAAAACCCTAGGAAAGAAAAAGAATGTGGGTGATTCTTTGAGTCAAAATAATAATGTTGTCTTCTCTATGATGTAGACTAGAAAAGATACAATACTTCAATATTTTAAAAGGATGGATCATGAAATCATGAAGGGAAAAATATTATCTTTCTCAAATGAGTGTTCAACCATCTATCCAAGTAAATATTAAAGATGTGAAAATAAGATATATAACTAAAAAATAAAGAAAGAGATTTTCATGAGTTCAACCTTCATTGTGATGGAATTATACTGTTTAGGAACCATGTTTGTGACCCCTAAATACCATACCTGAAGAAATATCTACTGAATGAAGCTCATATTTCACCATTCTCTATTCATCCTGGAAGTGCACAAATTTATAGAGATATGAAAGAGTATTTATGGTGGTACAAGATAAAGGGAAATATTGTAGAGTATGTATCCCAATTCTTGGAATATATGCAAGTTAAGTCTGAGAGATAAAAGTTTAAGGGGACGTTACAACAAATACCCATAACAAAGTGAAAATGGGAAAATAACACCATGTATTTTTCATTTGACCCCCAAAAAATCTATAGGAAATAAATTTTATTTAGGTTATATTTAGTAAACATGTAAATTAAGAACACTTTGTTAATATTATTGAATATTTAACTATTTTTCAACATTCTAGAATATATATTAAGTAAGTGGAATAGTTCCATGGAGTACCACGTTCTATTATATCTGATAGGGATCTGAGGTTTACTTTGAATTTCTAGAAAATTCATCACCAAAATCTTGATTCAAAGTTTTGTTTCATTTCTTCATGTAGTACGAAAATAGATGTATTGTTTTAGAGAACCATTAAAACCCTAGAGTATATGTTTAGGTCTTGTTCTATGGATTTTAATGGTGGTTGGGATCAATACCTTCCTATAGTCAAGTTTTATTAAAATAATAGTTTTCCCTAAAAATTTCTGATGGATCCTTAAGAACCCCTTTTTTGGAAGAAATGTAGAAATCCAATGTGTTGTGAATAAGTTGGATAAATAAATTTATTAGTACCTATTATAGGTGAGGAAATAACACAAAAATTCAGAGTCATTCTACAATACATTAAAGCGTCTTAGAGATGACAGAAAAGTTATGCTGACAATCATTGATGAAATATGGAATTCAATGTTAGTGAGAAGGTGTTCTTATGAATTTATCCATGTAAGAAGCTTATTTGATTTAGAATTAATGGAAAGTTGATCCCTAGGTATGTTAGTCCCTTCTATATTTTTGATCTAGTTGGGATGGTAACTTATTACTGGGTGCTTTCACCAAACCTATCTGAAGTTCACTATGTGTTCCATGTATCTCTCTAGAGGAAGTACATACCAGAACCTTCAAATTTACTAAAATCAGTGGTTATACTACTGAATCATGATATTTTCTTTGAATATAAATTGGTATAAATCTTAGATCCTAGAGATAAAGTTCTACGAAATAAGACTACTCATCGGGTTAAATTTCTCTAGAGGAATCCAAAATTCGAAGAGGTAACATGGGAACATGAGGATGTGATGAAATAGAGATATCCTAATTTGTATATATCAATGTGGTATAATTTTTAAGGTAAAAATAATTTAACTGGGGGTACAATGCTACACCCTAATATTTTATGGTCGATTTCTCTTCAAATAAATTTAATTTATTTAATAACTTGCGATACACGCAAACTTAAGACTAAATGAACCGTAATATAGTATGTTATTTTAACATTTACATAAAACTAGGGGCATAAAAAGGGATGAAAAAATTATAAAATTATTTATAATGTTTTTATATAAGGAAAATATATTGATAAATAAGTACTCATTTTTGTGAGAAAATAATATAATTAATTTCATCAAATTTTATGATATTTTAAAGAAAAATGTAAAATAATTTTTGAAATAAAAATTTAAAAATTATCTTTGACTGAATTTTTGGTAATTTTCTAAAAAGATTAATTTTTTGATGAATAGTAAAAAATACTGATTTTTATTAAATATTATCTTTTCATTTAAAGAATTTACAAAGTTTAATTATATTTTAAACTGGTTTAAAATGTTAAATTTTTTCATTTTTGTTATTAATAATCTATTTTTTTCCGTTTTAATTAATTTTATATGGATTTTGGTATAAAAACATCCTACACTTAAGAAAATATTTTTTCTTGAAAAATATTTTTTATCCAATTTTGTAAGTTTATATTAAAAGTAAATTCTATCAATTTTTTAGATTGAATTTTATAAAATTTATCCAATATTTTTATTTAGTATTTATGTATTTTTTTAATGTGTTCAATTTCATTTTTATTCAGAATGAATAGTAAATTTTTTAAAAATTTGTCAGAGCGGTTAAGGTTAAAATAGGTTTACCAGGGGTTAAACCAAGAGATTAGCCTGAATTTGACAATTAAACATGTATAAATCCCATTTTATAGGAAAATTGATACCACATAATATCCAACATTCGAATCCTTTTCCATTTGATATCATTTTTCTTAATAATGAATTTATTATATTTTATTCTTTTAATGAATTCCAAGTGTGTATTCTCCCCCATTTATAAAATGGAACCCATCCTTTCTCTTATTTAAACCACTTTAGGACTTATAGATAAAAAACCCATAATAAAATATATTCCGAAATTCCATATCCATGAATTATAGTTTTTGGTCTTTTTAAAGGCCATTCCAAGGGTCCTTAAGAAATTATCTAAATGAGGCCAACTAAAGGAGAGGTAATCATCTTACCTGAAATATTTCAACTTATTTATTATTATAAATCCAATATTTATATGATATTAATAATAAAATAATAAATTATGTATCCTAAATATTATTAAATTTTATCATGATCATGAAACCATCATTATCCTCCATCTTTCCATCAAATGAGAAGTAAATGTATCACTCATGCGTACATGCAGATTTCTGCCTCCACGTAGTGGTATAATTCTTTGTCCATCACCATTTTTCATGGATGGTTATTATTATGGGTTAAATATTTATATATAATAATTATTATATAATTATTATTCTAAAATTATTTTATCATATCTACCTTCTTACCTTCCAATCCATTGGAAAACAATAACATCACTCACGCATACGTGTGGACTACCACCTCCACCAAGCAATGTGATCAGTTTTTCAATTAAACTTTACATGGATAGTAATAAAGATAAATTTAATGAATATATATGATATATATTATAAAATAATGTTTTTTAAATGGAGAATTATTATCTACCTTTCCTTTATTCAGTCTATCAAAAAGTTAAAAAACAGCCTTCATGTGTATATATGGCTTACCGTCTCCATGAACAGTGTAATTCATTTTTCTATATATAACTTTTATGGATGACCCTAAATATATATATAATGAATATATATTATATTTATATCATGATTAACATTCTGGAGATAATGAAACCATGATCAAATTTCAAGGATTGGAACTATCGAACTGAAATTCTCATGAAAGAAGAAACAACTAACACCTAGAAATGATGATTTTAATAAAGAATTTTTAATAAATAAGTGTTAAAATGTAAAAACTAGATAATATATGATATTATAAGTATGTAAATAATTTTTTTATATAATTATAATAAATTTAAATTTATTATATATGGTGTTAGAATACATTTGAATCAATTCAAACTTAAAGTAATGATTTTATATTATAATCTCATTGTTTATTGGTATTGTTTAGGATGAATATTTAAAAGATGAAATTGCATGATATACCTCTCAAGAATCTCATTAAATTTCTTATACTCAGGTTATTTTTGTAGAATACATGTTTTCATTTCATTTTTCTCTCTTTATGTAATTAAGTGACTGAAATAATATTTTTAAGGAAAACCGACTTTATTTATCTCTTCGATCAAAAATACCTTTTCTTCTATGTCCATGATTTATAAAATGTTTTCAATAAGGTTTTAATATCAACCTATTATTTTTTAAATTAATTTTTACCCATGATTTACATTTTAATTTTTTTTAAATCAACCTTCTTGGAGTTTTCTTAATGAGGAACTTTTAAATGTTTCCAAGAATGTGAAAGGAATCATTGTTTTAACATATACAGAATGAATATAATTTCTCATCCTCATGGACACTCAATGAATTGAAGCTTACTTTGCAGTTTTCCATGTTAATTTAGAAGTAATATTTTTTATTTAATATTTAAGAAATTTTTAGATTTTAAATAAGGGATTTCAATGTGAAAATTGTATTTACCTCAAGAAATGATCAAGTGATATTTTAAAATCATTTTAAAATATGAAAAAAATATATGATTTTTCTTATGATTTATTAGGGATATGATCCCAAGATATCACTCTTATTCTTTATCTAGATGTTTTATGATTATGATAATGAAGTGATGAAATTTTTAAGAAACTCATTTCCTTTCCATGGATTATGCTATGATGAATGTTTTATGGTCTTTTGGCACACGTAAGTGTGGTTTTCATTATGTGATGGGTGTGACATGAATTATATAACCCTTAAATGGTTTTTGTAGACATTGATATCTCATAAGATTATAAGGACTAGAATAGGGAGTGAACCTAGTTCATAAAGGTACTTTCTCACTATGATATTATTGGGAGTGAACCTTACTATGGATATGATAGAATGAGGAGTGAACCTAATCCATTATGATAGTCTTGGTAGTAAACCATTACTATGGAAATAATTTTCCATGCTTATGTTTATTCCACAAATTTATATCTTATTCCAATTTTATACTCTCATGGATCATGTTCTTTGATTCCATTATGGTTGATGTCTTATAATCTTCTGAAATTTATTCTATGAAACTAGATTATAATCTATGATATAAAAATCATGGATTTCAAATGTTATGGTCATGTTCTCATAAAGATATTATTATGTAATGTTTAAGTGATCATTAATATCTCCCTTATTTTCCCTTATTGAGCATCAAAACTCACCCTTTCTTATATTTACTTTCCCTAGTTTATGAAGAAGGATTTTAATTATGAAATGTTTAAAAAGTGTTCTTTTCATGATTAACATAGTGGGAGATGATGTAACTATCTTATGAACCATTTTTTTATATATTCATGTATCTAAAGAAATTAAACCTATATGATTTTATCATGGATCGTAAAGATATGAAATGAATATGAATATATCATGATGTAATATCTATGTATGAAAAGTTTGTTTTACTATAGTTTTATTTCCATCACTCAATTTTCACCCATCAGAGTTTTAGTCTGATTATCTCATTTGGGTTTAATTGTCTTTGGAATTAGATATCGATTTCCAGTTACACTTCTCTTTTAATGGTTCCAATATGATGTTCATCCATTATTGATTAGGCTCTCATGGGAATGTATATTCTTTCTAAATCTCTATATTTTGAAACTAAATTTTTTTAGAATATTTATTAATTCTTTGTTAGTGATGAATAATTTTCACAAATTTATTTCAGTATATGTACATTTCTTTACTTATAAAATTTCATTTTTATAATTTTTTTGTGGTTATATTTTTTTTTATAATTTTTTTGTGATTATAAAATATGGTTATATTTTTTTATGGTTATAATTATTAGTATTTATAATTTTTTTTTTATAAATTCTTTATTCTTATAATTTAATTATGGTAATAATTATTTGTATCTAAAAATTAGTTATCATTATAATTTGTTTTCCGTTAATGTTTTTTAATAAGAATATATTAAATTAAAAATTAGTTGCTATAAATTTCATTGTCATTATAATTATTTTATATTGTAAATTATTTTCTGGTTACCAAATTTTTTCAGTTATAATTTATTTTAGTTATAAATTTTTTATTATAGATTGTTTTTGTCATTATAATTGTTCTTGGTTATAAATTTTTTTCTGATTCCAATTTTTTTTTTCAATTATAATTTTTTTATTATAAATATATTCATGTTTATATATTTATAGTCTAATATGTTTTAAATTTATCTTTATATATCATTCAGGGTTGTTCTTTGGTGGTAAACCTCATAAGCATATATCCAGAAGACCCAAGTTTAAAACCAGGTAGGGGTAACTTCTCGAGTTACTATAGAAGCACTATATGAAGGCATTATAATAAAACTATAGCAGTAGCGACATTATAGCAGATACTGTAGCATCCAAGGTACTGTAACAATACTATTCATCGGAGGGGGTTTGAGGTTCCAAACCAAGATCCACGAACTAGTTACACATTTAGGTGGACCACATGGACTCAAGAGCACCTCCCCATATGGCAGAGGCTACCGACTTATAGTGAGGGATTAGGGTGTGGTAGTTGTGAGACTATTCCCTCTGGTCAGAGTGGAGCACTACAGAGATATAATAGATTATTAAATAGTATAAGCATAATAATTAAGAATAATGTGAGACATTTTAAATAAGTATAATCATCCATCAATAATAATAAACTCAAAATATTAATAGTGTATCATATAACAAGTGAAAATGTAATGTCTTGTCTCTATAAAATAGGAAAAAAGGTATACATGGAAGAAAGAAGATAATGCAATACATGATATACAAAAGAATCTCAAAGAGGAAAAAAAACTATCAAAGCATTATTAGCACTCAAAATCCATTTTCTATTACGCTCTAATCCTAAATCAAGAAAGAAATTTAGGTGTCCAAATGGGGATGCTTCCCCATTTCCATACTTGCGGTCATATAATCTATTTAGGTACCAATGGAAGCTAAGATAGGGTGTGAGATAAATCTAAATAGACCACCACCAAAGGTGTCTATACAAATCCAGTCATTGTATATAAACTAAAATGGTGTTCAGGTATATGAAAGTAAATAAATACTAGTAAACAACTTATACATTCTTCATTCTGTACTGGTGTAATAACATGTAACCATTTAATTAATTATGTTCCAATTTATATAGATATGTCATGATAAATTACCAATAGTACTGGTACAGATGATAACATTAATAAAGGAAGATCCGAGGTGAAACCAAGGTATCCTTGACCTTAAGGTCTGGCCAAATCATAGTAGTAACTCATTATAACTGGTAATAAAGGGTCTAAGTGTAATCCAATGGGATCACCAAAGGCATTCCACTATAAATGAGTCAAATCAAGTACATGGATATCTTCCATGGTAATCGTGGGCTAAGAATTATCGGGTCCAATGGGGTGAATCTGTGGCACCGCATGTCTAAAGACATCAAGCTAAATCCAAGGAGTATATCCAATACATTCTAATATCTGAAGAAGTGATGTTGAGTGAATCATTAGTGCTACACCAATGAATTCATGAAATAATATAAAGACTAGATTCTATGGTGGGTATCTTCCATTAAAATCAGCTCAATGAATCAGAATGGTGTCCTTTGAGTGCTCATGGAATTCCATTAGGAATCCAAGGCTAGCTCAAGTCTAAAAAATTGTATAGATACAAAAAGGTCCATATAAATAGGTAACTTATAATTATTCCATTTATATCATATATAATCATGGTCCATGTAATACTCATTACATTTAATCATTTAATAGGTTCATTCCAATACCTTCTAATGATCATGAAAAGGTGTATTAGGGACATGCAATCAGTTATCAAATTAATTTATAAGCATTTAATTGGTTCATTACATACCTTTCATTAATCCTGAAAATGGGTAGAGGACATGAAAACAATAAAATAAATTCAATTACATTTTTACTATTCCATGTGATATCTATAAAAATACTTTCCATTTAATCATTTAAAGATTCATTTATTTATGATGGAACACTTACCATAATAGGGACATGTTAAATCACACTCGAACGGTGTCTCATATAATCTCAAAAACTGAGGAAAAGGCATAAAATTGTATACACCCTATTTGGGTGGATGGATTTGAGGTCCCAACCTCCAACAGAATGATGATAAAGTATGAATAGAGCATTAGAACACAATAAAAACAATGATAATTAAGGAAAATCAATTTTAGAAACATTTCCAGGTGAAACCAACATGCACACAATGAAAAAAAATTATAAACAACAAGAATTTTAGGGAAAAGTTATGGACCACCTACCTTAGTCCTGAAGTACTCTCCTATTCCAATATCAGCCTTTATTTTTCTTGGATTTTAAGAAAATGGAAAGAATATATGAAAACCTTGAAAATAGGTCATATGAGCATGCATCAAAATAGCATCATCGAGAGAAATACTAATGATGAAATGAGATTAAGGAGTGAAGCATTTTTTCGGAGGCTATCCAGCATAATAGATGATACTCAAATCAGAGTCCAGATAGAGATACCGGATAAAATACTAGCTTTATGATCAAAGGGAGATTATTTGGTGGAGCTCATGTGTGAGAGGGGAATGATGGATGAGGAAAAAAAGGATTATATCCCTTTAAAAACACCCCAAGACATTTAAACAATGTGTAAATGTTCTACACATCATGTAATTCTTGGGATTTCACTTCTGGGAAAATTCATTTGTACATTGTGAATTATACTTTCCAGAACATTACACATCATTTATTGAAAACACAATATGTATTTGTCCTACATCCAACTTATAACCCCCATCTCATTTCCCTATAAGGACAAAATGACCCACCCTAAGGTGCTGTTTTTGGATTTAATCCCTAAGAGGGATGCAACAAATGGTTTAATAGAAAATTAAAAGGATCCATACCTGAAGAAAAAACTGAGATCTTATAGTATCCCCCTTAAAGGATATTCTCCCATTTTTTCCCTTATAGGGGTGGTAGAACACTATTTGTGAAGAAATACAGCCATTTGGAATGTATGTCAGCCTCCTACTCCCATGTCTTGTCCTGTACATGACTGTGTTGACATAGAACCTGCACCAAAGGGACATTCTAGAATCATAGATCCTTCATGTTCTATTCAATGATGCATATGGGATACTCCTCAAAAGAAGAATAAATATCCAATTAAACATCCCCGAGATCAAAATTATGAGATGGATCAACATGGTAATCGTGAAGCTGTAAAACATGGATAGAATCATGTATGTAATAGTACTTCTGAGGTTATAATAACTGATAGCTTATCAGAATGAATCTATCCAAGATCGAAAAAGGCCCTACAAATTGAGGTGATAGCTTCACTTTCCATGGTATCTATCCATGTCTAAGTCAGGATGATACTCACAAGAAAAAACAATCCCCAACCTCAAACGCCAGAGGTCATTGATGGCGATCAGAATATAATTTCTATCTAGACTGAGTGGTAGGAATACATTTTAGAATTAAATTCACCTACTATGAAGTCTATTAAATGTGACGAGGGCCTATTAGCAGTACCTCTATTTCCTTTAACCAGCATAGGGGTGAATTGAATGGCCCTCCATATAAGGCCTTATACGGAGCTATCTGAATTATCACATGAAAACTATTATTGTATGTGAACTCAATGTGAGGGTTGTGCTTCTCCCAACAACCATTGAAATAAAGGACGCATTCCTAAATCATTCTCTCTAACAATTGTATCATCCACTCTAACTGGACATTAGTCTAAGGGTGAAAAGTTCTTCCTAGAAGAACCTATATACCCAAAGCTCTCTATAACCCCTTTTAGAACTTTAATGAGAAATAAGCATCACTATCTAAAATGATATTATGAGGGAAACCATGTAGAAATATAATCTCATGTATATATAGTCTTCAAAACTCATTTACTAATAAATTCTCCCGAATATTATGGAGGTGGGATACCATTTTAGTCAATCCAGGACTACCCAAAACGCATCCCTACCACAAGGAGACCACAATAAACCATCTAAAAAATCCATCACAACATCTTCCCACTTCAATTATGGGATTAGTAATGACTATAACAAGACAACGGATCTTTGGTTCTCCACCTTCACATGCCGATAGGTGGAACACCTAGTGATAAAACCTTCAATTTTACTTTTCATCCTAGGCCACCTATGTCGGTGATGCATATCATGATAAATCTTGGATATATGTGGATGCACATCCCACTTAGAAGTATGGGACTCTCATATCAGTTCCTCTATCATGTTTGAGGGAACCTAGATACACCCATGTATACATAGGATGTTGTATCCATCAACAGACTAATCTGAAGGCAGATCCCCACCAGAAATACTCTCTAGTAGGAACAAAACATCAGGATACGAAAACTACCTTCTCTTCACCCTATCAAGGAATGAAGAGCTAACTGGTAAGGCTATAAGAAAAGGTTTCTAATGAATCTCATGAAAATCCAGATGAATATTATAAATAAGCTCCATAAATTTCCATTCATTACTAGCTTCCTGTATATCCTATGCCTAATATTTTTGGCTCAGCGCATCAACTACCACATTTCCCTTTTCAGGCATACAGGTATGCTCAATGTTAAAGGACTAAATGTATTCAACCCATATTTACTTTCTATGATTTAATTCACATTGTGTAAAGATATATTTTAGGACCTTTTGATCCATATATACCACAAAATAATCTCTCAATAGATAGTGTCTCAAGTAACATAACTCACAGAAAATGCTGTTAACTCAAGATCATTCATCAGGTAGTTAGGATCAGGAGGAATTAACTAGCGAGACTCATATGTAATGAATTTATCCTCCTAAATTAGCACTGCACCCATCCCGATTCTTGATGCATCAAAAAACATGTAATAACCTCTTCCAGGCTCTAAAAGAATCAAAATCAGTTCCAAAGTAATCATTCCTTTCAATTTATAAAAGGCCTTCTTGTAGGATTCAGATCATGATAACTTCAAACCATTTTTAGTCAGACCTATAAGAGTTGAAGTAAGGTGTGATAATTCCTGTATAAAACACTTTTAATATCCATCTAGACCCAAGAAACTCTATATACAAAACATGTTCATTGGATGCTCCCAGGAAACCATAGCACTCACCATATTTGGTTCAACTGATACTCCTGATTTTGAAAAAATATGACCAAAGAAGTGAACCTTCTAGATAAAAAAGTGGAAGTTGATGATATTAGCATATAACTGATGCTCTCTTAGTGTATTCTAAAAGTTATCAAGATATTTGTAATGTTTTCTTTGAGTATGTTAATACACCAGGATGCCGTCAAAAAACCATGACAATGAAATCTAGATAAGGGAGGAAACCCCTATTCATATAGTCTATTAAATGATGGGTGTGTTCATAAGAACAAATGGAATAATGAGATACTCATATAATCCATACCATCATTTAAATGTTTTATGTGGTATTTCTGAAGGCCTTAATTATGCCTCATGATTTCTTGATCTTAGGTCAATCTTTGAGAACACCTATGATCCTCAAAGATGGTCAATGATATCATCTATTCAAGGAACAGAATATTGTTTCTTAACTATAATATGATTCAACTATATCATCCACACATATCCTTAGGGTCTCATTCGCTTTCTTGAAAAAAATATCAGTTGAACCCCATGATGATGTATTAGGTTGGATAAATCCATTAGATTATAAATCCATCAACTGTGTCTTGATCTCTTGGAGTTTAGTAGTTTCCATCATATACAGAAGAATAGATACTATAGATGCTCTAAGAATAAGCTCAATCATGAAATCTACCTCTCTCTCTCTGAAGGTAATCCAAAAAATTCATCATGAAGGAAAAGCCTGAAATAATCTACAATGGGTGGAAAATATTTCAGAATCAGTATATGATCATCCAAGAAAAAGCTAGAAATTTTTTCTATCTCTCCTCCAAAATCATAGTTCATTGTTCAAGCTCTACCATCTTGTACATTTCTCACACCCTTGTGAAGATAAATATTTCCCTTTGGTTATGTAAACGATACCCTGTGGCGATATCATCACATGTAGGCATGATAGGGAACCAACTAGTCCATCCTAATAATGACATTGAAGATCATCATCTTAAGGATGAAGATGTCCCATAATAAATGATAACCTCATACCTCAAGGGAATAGTATTTTCATTGGTATATTCCCTTTGACCGTACACCCAATGGTGTATCCAGGGTCATCACTCCACATAAGTACTAAATTTCAAACCTGAGACTTTCCACAGTTTAGAAAGAGATAATCGAGTGAGTATCACCTTTTTCAACCAAATCAAATACGATAGTAGAGGATAATACAATAGTAACATGTACTATAGATAGTCTGGCACTTTGATCCCTAAGTATCATCTATAATTCATGAAACTAGCATGATCCATGGAACATATATATATCTGGACTACCCTGAGTAGGTCCACTCATCTAACACTGATAATCAAAAGTCTGGATACCTTGTCCACGACCTCCTCCTCAGCCTGTTTGGCTAGTGCTACTCCAACTTCCTACCTGATGTGGCATATCAAATCCCACTTTTGACAGTGGAGCTGGTATGGATCCTCTTCCACTATAATCTAATGGAATTTTTTAGGATAACCTCTGAAGATGACCCATCCAACCACAATAATGGAACTTAAGTGAGATTCTATCAAACTGAAGCTTCACATAAACCCTCCTTCCATAATGATGGAATATAACAGAGATTCCAGTGAAGATACTCTAGAATCCACTACTGTAGAGAGAAACCTGAAGTATAAGCTTCATCCTACCAGAAGATTTACTTCCCTATCTTGGAAATGATCCACTATTCCTGGTACTATTGGCCTCTCTTAGGTTATTCTCAGTGATAAGCATCTAATTAATGATCTCCAAAAAATTATATAGATGAAATTAATTCACCTATGAGAAGTTGGAATACTCGATACCATCCTAGAAACAGCTCACTCGCAATATCTCATCACTCTATAGAAGTAATGAAAACATTTTAAACTCCATAAAATGCATTTAATAGTCCATGAAGACCATAGAGCAATACTAAAGGTGCAGAAACTCCATAGATCATTCAGCTCTTAGAATCTGAGGGAAAAGTAAATGTATAAGTCATTCTATAAGTCCACCTAGACCATTCCATGATGATGACTAGATAAGTAGTCACATCCCACCAATACTTGGTGGAATTTCAAATCATGTAGGTGGAAATATTGACCATCCTCTATAGTGGAATATCTATATGCTCAAAGATAGAAAGAATGACCTCTATCTAAGACTCAGAAGCCTATGGACCACCATCACCCAAGAATATGGGAGAATGTTGCTGCAAGAATTCATGAGTCAGATCAGATATCATAGCTGCAAGTTGTGCACAACCTAAATAGACTGAATTTGACATAGAAACCCCTCTCAAAGTTGAGCGTCAGTTCCCAGTTTAGGAATTATAGGCAGTGCCTCAAGTGGAACTACAGAAAGTATCACTGGTGGCTCAAGGCCCACCACGTTAGAGCATGGTTGTCTCCACCCAACTAGAACAAGACTATAGGACGTCATGATATCATAACTCTACAAATACTATGAAAACACCTCATAATAATATTTGAATGAAATTTGAATTTATAGAGGAAGCATATCATAAGGAAAAGGGCTCACTACACAAGGTATAATAACCTATATACCAACTTAAAATATCAGGGTATTGGTAAGTGTTTAAATTTTCATTTACAAAGGTTTAAGTATATGGAGGGTCAATTTCAACCTAAGGAGGAAATCACCCTTTAAATTTTACTGAGACACTCCATTTATAGGAAACCGTTTCATTTTTGAGTCATAATTTATCTTTTAAGTTTGTATGTGCATAAATATGGAATAATAATTTCAATGAAATGGTCTGTCATTCCCAGACTACAAAGGCCCATACACTTTATAGATGAAATTGACATCAATTTTTTTTACAACCAATCCCCTTACATTTGGTCTCAGAATGTAATGGGAAAAATAATGTGGATCGATTCTGATGAATTATCAATTCTAATTTATAAGTTCCCATACACATTATAACTTTAAATTGATATTCAAGTAATCAAAGCCAAATCCCAACTCCTTAACCAGGGTTACATAGATTATATGGGTCATATTGGCTATTTAAGATGAAACAATAAATCAATATGATAGAAAAAATTTAGATTAATGCTGACACTTTAAGTAACCAATTTCCTTTCCCTACATAACATTATAGTATCACATGCATATATATAACAACCATGGATCAGTCAATCATAGGAAACATGGGTAATGCAAGTAGTGAAATGCACCTATATGGCATGACATATGCATGGTATGTGAATTATAGGTTCCTATAATAATGCATGTAATAAGGATATTTGTTGTACCAAGACAATGTAAAATATCCAAAAATCATATCAAATATAACAACTAATGTGTATCATAAAATGGTGAACATATATTAACTGTAATTTGAGAAATATAGAAGATAAATTTCCCATTTTCTAGGAAACTTGGTATTTACCGCAAATATGGGCTAGCTACTCCTAAGAACATCTTATAACCATGTTACAATATTTTCCTAATCTCTAATAAAAATTTACCAATAATAAGAAAAAAATAGAAAATTCCTAATACCACTTTTTGACATCCCAAAACTAGAGCCACTAACTATTTCCCCAATCTGGTGGACCATATAGCCTCAAGCATGCCTTTATGAATGCTAAAGGTTTCTAACTAACGGTGAGGGCCTAAGGTGTTAAAATGGAGAGATAATTACCTCAGGTCATATTGGATAAAATCAGATATATAACAAATGAATTAATAATAGTGGAAGCATAATAATGAAGAATAAAGTGTGGTAGCTGAAATAAGTATAATCATCCTTAAATAATAATCAACTCAAAATCTGAATAATGTATCATATAACAAGTGATGATTTAATTTCATGTCTCTACAAAATAGAAAAACATGTATAAATGGTAGTAAGTAGAAAATGAAATGCATGATATAAAAAAGAATCAAAAAATGACCCAAATCTATCCAAGCATCCCTAGCACTGGCCCAATCATCTTCTACCAAGATCCCATCCTAAAGAAAGAAAGAAAGTCAGACTTCCAAAGTGGGATGCTTCCCCTTTTACATACTTGCGATCATAAAATTTTCCCAGGTACCAACAACATCTTGGATATGGTGTGAGATAAATCTCAGTAGTCCATCACCAATAGTTTCAATAAAAATATAGTCAATATATAAAAATGGAAATAGTTTGCAGGTATATAAAACTAATGAAATACAAGTAAACAACTCATACCTGATTCAGCCTCAATTGGTGTCTGAACATGTACCCATTTAATTAATTATGTTCCAATTTATATAGATAATCCATGATAATTTAATAATAGATCAGGGATAGATCATAATAATAAAGTAGTATTTAAGGTGATACCAAGGCTTCCTTGATAACTGGGGGCATCCATATCATAGTAGTAACTCATGTTGTCTAGAAATATAAAGGGTCTAATTGTAATCCAAGGGGCTTGAACAAGTAATTCTACTGTAAATGGATCAAAATAATTCCATGGATATCATACATGGTATCATGGGCTAATCATGCCTAGCCCAATGGGGTGAATCCATAGTGTCTTGTGTCGAAAGAAATTAAGTGGAATTCAAGGAGTGTATCCTATGAATTCTAATATCTTGAGAAGTAATGTGAAATATATCATTGGTACTATTTTGGGGAATTCAAATAATAATACAAATACCAAATTTTATGGTGCATATATTCTAAGTAAATTGTCTCAATGAATCAGAATGGATTCCTCTAGGTGATCAAGGAATTCCCTTGGGAATCCATGGTTGGCCCTAATATAACCATTCCTATAAAGATAAATAGGTCCATAGCAATAGATACCTTTTAATTATTTCATTTATATCATATCTAATATTGTTCCATTTAATACTAAATAGATTTAATCATTTAATAGGTTCAATCCATTACCATTAATAAATCATGACATGGTGTATCAAGGACATGCAACCATTTATCACTTCAATTTATAAATATTTAATTCATTCATTCCATACCATTCATTAAACTTGAAAAGGATTAGTGGGCATGTATCCAATCAAATAAATTTAATTAAATTTTAACTAGGACAAGTCATATATATAAATATACTTTCCAATTAATCATTTAAATAATCATTTATTTATTATAGAATACTTACCTTAACAATGCCAATTTAAATCACGCCTGAATGGTGACTCAGGTAATCTCAAAAGTGGTTAAAAATGCATAACATGGTATACAACCTAATTGGGTGGATGGTGTTGAGGTCCCAAACTCCAATGGAATGAATAAAAAGTATGGATATAGATTTAGAAAACAGTCCCGACAATTATAATTAAGGCTGAATAATTTTAGAAGCATCACTGAGTGAAACTAGCATTCACACAACAATGATAATTTTCAAATGACTATAATATTAGGGAAAATTCATAGAACACCTACCTTTGGCTTGTATTAATCTCCTAATATAGTATTTACATTTTTATTGGCATGTATCAGAATAAAATGGACGAATAGAATAATTCATTAATAATAGGGAATATGAGCCTACATCAAAATAGCATCATCGAGAGAAAGAAAAATGACAAGATGAGACTAAGGAGTGAAGCACATAATTTTGGATATCCAATGTGATATAAGACACTAAAAATGGAGTCTAGATAGAGAGACATGATCAAATCCTAGCATTAGACTCAAAAGAATATTTTTGGTGGAGCTCCAGTGTGAGATAGAAATGAGGGGTGAGGGAAGAAAATGGATTCTACCCCTTTAAAAACACCCCATGAAATTTAAAAAATGTGAATTTTTTTTCATGTCTTGTAATGATCATGTTTTCCTTTATGGTTAATTTCCTTTATACATCATGAATTGGCCATCCTAGACCATTACACATCGTTTATTGAATACACACCATGTATTTGGCCTGCAGGAAACTTACACCCCCTACTGCTTTCCCTCCAAGGATAGAAATCCCCTCCCTAAAGTGTGGTTTATTGGTTTAATTCATAAGAGGAATACAACAAAGGGTTCAACCGAAAATTAAAAGGATCCATACCTAATGAAAATAATGGGATATTATGGGGGATTTAAGCCAAAAATGGGATTTCATGCCAAGAATTAGGGGTTTTAATACATAGGGACTTTGGGCTATGTTCATGTCCAACATGGATCGGGGCCTATGGGCTATGTAACGGGTCTCACTATACCGATATAGAAATAGGTATTTCATTTCATAGATAAAAAAGATAATCTATCCCCAACTTTGAATTTTTTTAATTTGTATATATATATATTTAAATGTTTAAATCATTTAATATTTTTATCTATTATATTGTGATTTTAGTTAATTAATGGATCATAGTTGGATAAAATCACAAATAACTAGTGATGAATATGAGAAATGGGTTGAAAATTTTTGGTAAATTTTTAAACAAAATTTTGAAAACAAAGATATGATTTTTTCCCATGTGACAAGTGTTTAAATGTGAGAAAATTTGGGTATAGAGAAATCAAAGACCATCTGATTTGTTATGGTTTTAACCATAATCATACACAATATATTTGGCATGGTGAAATAACAAAAAAATAAACATCTATTATTGATGAAGATGTTTAGTAATAGATAAAGGACCATCTTGAAGAATTGGTTCATGATGTAGGCATTAAAACCATTAAGAAAACAAAAAGTGTTGAATGATTGAATGTAGATAATGAGAAAACAATGTTTCTAGATTTAAATAAATGTTTAATGTTATTATAACTTTTTATATTAGTTAATTTTAAATAAATAAAATATCATAGTGATAATAATTTCATTAAATTTATTGAAATTTTAAGGGAGTTATTCCAAGAAGGCAACGAGCTTCTAAATTCAAATTATAATGAAAAAAATATTATGAACAATGGGATTAGGGTATAAAAAGATATATATTTTTTACAAAGACTAATTTTTGTATAAGAATAAATATTAAATGTTATCATAATGTTCTAAATTTGGGGAATCATGATATAAAATAAATGAAAAATCCAATTATGATTCATTCTCAAGAAAAAACACCAAACCACTCTTAAAGTAATCTAGAATATTCAAATAATTAGTCATTTGAAGCATTTTTTTTAAATTCAAATGATGAAAGGAGTATATATGGAATAAATATGAATGTATATTTATTTCAAATCTATTACTCCATATTGATTCACAACAATATAAAAAAAATATCAAAACTTTCCTCATTTAAGAAATAAATTTAAAAATATTCAAATGGGACTATGAACAAATGAAATGAATCCATATCCTAGCCTCAGTTTACAATATAGTCCATGACCTATTATGTTGGTTGTTTACAACTTTTACCCATGTATATATATGAATATAACATATATTATTATGATATTGATAATTTTGAGACCAAAACAGCCTGAAAATGATATTGATTTTTCTATATCAGCATTGACTGATGACTTGAAATTTATATGGGAAATTGTTGTTATATTTTTTGATTCATACAAAAAATATATTTTTATTTTGTATTCTATGATAATGATAACTATAAAATAATTTTCTCCATATGAAATCCCATTTGGGTACAGTGTAAAGGGACATAAATATTATATAATTTTTTAGGAAGGAACATCATGTCATCAATTATAGAATGAAATAAAGAAAGTGTACATGGGACATCAGACAAAGTTTTTGAATTAATCATCTTTATCAAATATTAAAAACATGAATTTAACAATTTATGAGAATATGATTTTCCCCACAACTATTATTATACAAAGAATATTATGAATAGTTGAAAAACATTGATGTAATATTTTGAAAGGAAGTAAGTTTTGCTCATCAAAAAAATATATAGAAGAAGTGGTCCATCTTATTTCAGCTACCTTATTAGAGACTTATGGTGTTGAAATATAACATTGATATTATGTAAGTTGAAAACAAATGTGATATATTGATTGGAATCTTTTTAGACATGAAGGGTGAGATAAAATATGGATTACATGAAAGATTAGACATAGTATCCATGGGAATATTTTTGGAGTCATCACCCACTATAAAATTAAATAGATCATATTTACCTCTATATTGTCATACATTATGAAAGGATAAGAATTTTGTTTGTCAATGACTGCATAAAATTAAAGTACGAAGTGGGTTTTCCAAAATTGTGAAAAATTAAGTGTCATTAATGGATATGATGTTAGTATGTATGAAATATCATTAAACTCATGTATTGTTGTAATAGGTACTGCTAGTTTCAATTCATGGAATATTGATATTACGTTTTGGAAATTATATCATCAGGTTGTGTTACATTTTCAATTTCATTTACCACAAATCTAAAAAAAATTTCCTAGATGTGTTGTAGAATGAAGTTATCCTCATACCTTTTCATCTCAAAATGTATTTTCCATCATCATTTTTAGATATAATGGTTTATATAGTGATTTATTTTTTATGAAAAATAAGAACATGTGGGACTCTTTATATATATTTGATATATCCTTTTGAAAGATATATGAAAGGGATATTCTAAAAATTAGTATAAAATAAAGGCCTATAATGTTCAAAAATATATATCAAAATTGGTTATATAGTTCTGTATTGATTATTTGTATGAATTAGAGTTTGTTTTTATCCATGTATCTCATAATTTGATAGTTGATAATGGAGGTAAGAGGATATGTAGCTTAAAAGTAATAATAATTACATATGATGAAGTGATGTAAGGAACATTTAAACATTTAAAACAATAACGGTGTGGTTCAACCATATATATCATTGCATATTTTTTTATTAAAGGTTTGATATCCAAAAAATAAATGAAAATTAGTTAAATAATGAATATAAAAATACATTTATTTAATGGTTTATGGATAAATTAAACATTAATTTATACATATCAGAAACTTTGAAATGGTTATCTGGGATACCATATTTTAATTTGATCACTTGTTCAATTTTTTATATTAATAGTTACACATTATACACACAAAATATTTGATGAAAAGAGTAACATTCAAAATAATGGATTAATGGTTATCACTAAAGAATTTCATTTTTTGATTGTAGAAGATAAAAGTCCCATTTCTACATCAACATTATATTTCAAAGTTGTTGAGGATATAGGGATATTGATTATTCTAAATTCTAATTAAATGTGTTCATGTGAAACTATTTTAAAGGTAAAATTTCTGTAAAATATGATGATTATGTATTTACACTCAAAAATTTGAAAATATTTAGTTTTAAAGAGTAACCATTTATCATGAATACACGTGAGAGGTAGATATTTTATGTTACTGACCCATCAAATGATCAGTGCTTCATCATTTTTCAATGGAAAAAATTTATTTGGGCGATGAGGATGTTGATGATGTTGTGGAATTATGTGAGGTTTCTTTATCTATTACATAATTACCTTATTATAACAATAAATGTAATGCAGACATAGTCTATGATATATGAAATGATCAAGTTGAATGGATATAGTAAAATACTTCATTACTCTCCTAGTTATTCAGGTATATATCTATTTTCTATTCTTTAAAAACAAACACAAGAAAAAAAATATTTTTTAACTTGGTTTTTTAGATCTATAAATGTTTATAATTTCTATCATTTTTTATTAAATATTAAATTCCTCAGTTTAATTTAAACATTTTTTGGTTAAATAATACTACCATAATTTTTATGTAAAATTTAAACATATAAAAACACTATTTTTAAACTCTAATATTTAAATATACAAGTATTGATTATTTTTGAAAATTTTAAATTAATTTTTATACTTGTCAGTTTTAGCTAAAAATTTTTTAGTTAACAAGATTGAAATAATTATTTTTTTATGAAACTTATATATATAATGAAATAATTTTTTACTTGGATATTTATTAATTCAGTTGTTTAGATATTCACTTTTATTTAAATATATTATTTAGAATAATAGATCTAATTTAATTTCTATTATTAAAAATCAATTTTTTTTATTTTTACCAATAATTTAATTCTAATAATATACAGGTAAAAATTATGTTATTACATTCATACATTTAAATGATGCAAATGGATAAAAAGGAATGTGTTCTATGGTATGTGTATTTTTTCTATATTAATATGTTTTCAAAAATTAAATTATTTAATGAAATTAAACATTATATTTTATAAATTATTTGCACCACTACTAGTGATCCTACTTGGAAAAAGTCTTACACTTCTTTGGAGAAGATGATACCTAGTGTTGGTAGATTCCAGATTATATACTTACCAAATAATTCACTTTCTTACAGGGAGAAGAGGATCTGAATTGAATTAGATAATGATAATAACCCATTTTTCTAGTATGAAAAAAATGTTTAGAGTTATATGGCCCTGCAAATCCATTATAAGATTAAAATTTTATATCCTGATTTGATTAACATTGACAATATGGTGAAAGATCAGCTGTGAGAATCTTTAATGTTAAAATATATCAACTGATTTAGTTTTTATACAGTTCTTAAAATATCATAAATTTAACATGACTAATATTTAACATATTCAAATCTAGATGATATCTGAAATTCATATAATGAATTAAATTAAGAGGAGGTGGATAACTTTTACCGTATTTAAATGGAGATATTTTAAAACAAAATTGACCAGAGTTTATGTTTTGGGGAGGAATATAATGAAAAATCATTCCTCAAGTATAGGTTTTTAGATGCAATGACATGAGATAAATTTCACACTATCTAGAAAGAATAATCCTTTCGGGTATGATAATTACTTAATATGACATCAATTTGTAAAATATTAATTTATCACTTGATGAATTATTTGTTTATTCTTATGTAACATACCTATAAGAGATCTCATCAAGAGATTCAGTCATATAATATATACCCTCATTATTTATAACATGGAAGGTATCATTTACAAGTGGAGAAAATGATTACAGAAAGGTTTGATATATTAAGAGATAAATATAGTAACAACTCTAAAGAGGTTCAATTCAGACCTCCATCAACCCCTACTCACAATGAAAAATGGAAAAGGGGGAGGATAATGAGAAAATGAAAGTTAATTATAGGTCCATCAATAGAATTAGATGATAAAATTATAAGAAATTTTTATTTTATTTTTCACGAATATTAATATTTTGTAAATTCACTCTCTAATATGACATTTTAATATATCATTTCAGGATTCCATTAAAGATAAATAGTTCAATGGGAGTTTTATCCCTATGGGTAGGTTAGAGATTCTAGCTACTGCTTTAGGTATTAAATAACACCAAGGATGCATAATAGGATATGAGGCAGGTGTTGATATTATAAATGTTTTAGGTTATCCTAGTACACTACTGATGGAGGTATAATGTAGGGGATAAAGTGATTCCTTGAATACTGGGATAAAATTGATTAATGGGTCAATAGAAATTCTAATTAAATTATATATACATGATGTATTTTCAGAATATTTGAGATAGACACATCCTATGTGGCCTGCCTATCCAGATCCTCCACCTCCCCATTCAGACATGATCTTATACTATGAGTTACAAACTGAGGATCACAAAATACATATTATAACATAAGAAATCATAACTAATTTAGGGAATATGTACATCATCAATTTATATAGTCAGTTGTGGTAAGAGTATTGGTACATGATATTATTGATGCAATTGCACCAGTGTCTTTTCCCGCGAGGGTGGTGACCAGATTTGGAGATAGTATAAGTCATTTTTAAATCTGTCCAACTGTCATTCTTCTTTGGTGGAAATATTAGGTATCTTTTGTTTTTTAATTTTTATTTATTTTTTTATTTCAAATTTCGTATAATTTTTGTTGAATTTGGCTTATATAATATTATCTAAAATCAATGGAATTCATGAAAAAGAAACAAAAGTTTCATTAATTAACACCTTTAGATACTTCTCAATTTTTTATGGGTTGACAAAATTATCTTAGAAATCTTCTATGTTTTCACCATATTATGAGTTTCTAATGAGTGCAGATATACATGGGAGAGAATATAAATTAACAATATTTAAAAAAAATATCATTGGTATTTTTAAACGGCGATGAGATCTTTGTACCTATGTTGCATTTATTTTCTATATAATTATATTTCAACTTATATTTATATTTATTTAAGTAAATATAATTTATAGGGAATTAATTTATTGATTATATAATTAGGTAGCTCATCACAATTTTATCCAAAATGAGATCACATTTGTTTATGGTTTTATGGATCCAGACTATGTTTAAATGGTTATGAAATATCTTAATGATAATGTTAGTGTTAATTATATATGTGAAAGATTAGAAAATATAGAGATTGGGTATTGGTTTCTTTCATTCCTTGGTATATAAGAAGGATGCTGCAATTTTGAACTACTATTAATTAAAATGTTATTAATGGTTAAATTTTTATATTGTAGTTATCATTGGATGTTATGTGTATTCGTCTCACATGAATTCATGGCATAATGGTTATGATTTTCACCAAGTGGAGTACAATTTTTTTTAATAAATTTCTAAATTCATAAGTTTTATTCTATTTTAATAGTTTGTTAATGTAAAATTTTTATTTTTATATGTTTCAGTAATTGATATATTAAAATTAGGTTCATGGAAATGGTTTTAAAATTTCACTTATCGATATAGAATCCAAATAAAATTAATAATGCCAAAATTTGGTGAAATAACTTTAATATTAATTAATACTTATTTTGTCTTCTAAATATAATGTTTCTTATTTTCGAATTATTATTTTATAATTATGATTTTATTGTAAAAAATGAATTATTGAATATGTTAATTATGTTTAAATGTTTATTTTTTAGATAATCATTATAAAAAAATATTATAGGAGGTTAGTTTCATTAAAACTATTATGTTTTACAACAATATGTTGTATTTTTAATTTTAGGATATTCATTATTTTTGAATATTTTTTATGATGTTACAATGTATTTTTATAAAGACTTAAACCACATTTGATGTTAATTTGGAAACTATTTTTTATGTATAATTAATTTTTAGATGTATACATTCTGATGTATATATATTTATTTATTTTGGCTAAATTTTAAACAATTAGTATTTTGTGTCTTGTTCTCTACTATTTTCTACTATTTGTTCTACTAGAATACATTCTATAGGTACTGGGTTGATTTATTTTATAATATTTAAAAAAATAATTAAGTTTCCACATTGGTTTTTTTGTAAAATTAACATTGAAAAACCTTTCAATATTGTTTATTAACTCATATTTGAAAACCACATTCAAAACAGGTTTATATAAAAACCATTGTTGAAATTCTAAAACAATGTCAATTTTTTTAAAATTTTACAATGGTTTCTTTTGAAATCGGCATTTAAATCATGTTTCAACAAAAAAAATTATAAAAATAACTTTGAAAATGCTTCCAAAATTAAATTATATTAAAAATAATGCCCAATGTTTTTTAAATGTTTTTTTAAAGAACTCAAGTTAAAATTATTATTTTAACATGGGTTATATTGATGTTTCTTTTTAACTAAAATTAAAAAAAACTAATGTTAAAATGATTCCTTCCACTAATTATTCTTCATACGTTATATGTTATGAATGTAAAAAATCCAGAACATATCATAATATGATGTCCTATATCGAATAAGAATGTTAGATAATCCTAAAAATCCTTAAAAAAGGAAATAAAGTTTCAAAGGTGATGGACACTAGTAGGGTTAGTGAAGTTCTATAATTTAAAATTTATATGGAAATTTATTATACTAATAGGATCACTGAATTCTAGATAGAATTTGCTTGAAATGAATCATGTTTTATGGATAAGGTAACTATTAATTCTCTTATAAATTTATCGTTAGATTATTCTTACCCTTATACTTTTGGTGATAAAGATGATTCTCCATCATTTGAAGAGATAGTTGAATATGTTACTTTCCTAGAGAGAAGGCATAAAAACTTGAATAATAATTATGATCAATATAATGTATATATAGATAAGGCTAATGATAGTATATTAAAACTTACTTCTATGATGGATGTTAAATAAATTTAGGTTTCAACTTTTAATGATCAAAAAAAGTTTGTAAAACTAAATTCAAAAGATAAAAGTTATAAGAAGATACTGTATAATTTTAATTTTATGAACAATGGTTTTGATAATCTTCTTATATTGTTGAATCCATCTATAATTTTTTTAGTGGGCTATAAATCTTCTAAATGTCTACTTTTTTGCCTATTTATTTCATTCTAAAAAGTAAATCGTTCTATACTAAATATCATAGAATAGGTCAATGGAAGAATCATTTCTCCTTGAATAAGGTTCAATATTTATAACTTTTAGAGAATATATTTTTAAATAACTAGAAGTTTTTCAAAATTATAGGGTTAGAAAAATGTGGGTTCTGATGGTTTTATTTTCTAAAATTAGTGGACCCAAGAAAGTTTGGGTACCAAACTTTTAGTTTCATTAATTTCAAGAGAACATTATGAGTACCACTATCCAAAATACTTGGTATATAGATAGAGTTAGTTCTTGGAATATGATCAATTTTTTTTAACTTAATATATTTTTTAAAAAAGTGAAAGGTGTAAAAGTTATTTTTGAAGACAATACACACAGATATATTATTGGTAATGGTGATGCTTCCTTTCTTTGTGTTAGTTTTGATTTTGAGTGTTATTTAAGTATTAAGACTTAAGAAGAACCTTATTAACCTAATCTAATGATGTGATGTGGGTTACTCTATAAAAATTGGGAATTAATGATGTACCATCATGAGTTTTGAATGAGTTCACATATTATCTACCAAGGGGCATGATAATTTTTATACAACGAGACTTACTTGCCAAAAATTTCTATATCTCTATATTATTGAGTAAATTTTTGTATTTGGTATAGAATTTTAGGAAATTGAAATATTCATACCATATCTATACATTCTAAGAGGATAATTATGAAGGATCTTACAAATCTTATGTTTAATTTTTATAGATTCTATAACCCTTTATAATAAGGTATGTAGTGTAAGTGTAGAGTTATACCTAGTGAGGAAGTATAAAATTCCAACCTTTATAGTTAGTACTCACAAACCTATTTATACATACACAAACTAGGGGTATCAAAGTCAAACACTATGTGTAATTACTATCTGACAATTACACAAAATCTACTTGGGTTTATTTTCCTTCTCTTAAATTAGAATCCCTCTTATTTTCTAAAATGTTTTATTCTCTAATTCAAAATGAAAAAACCCTTACTATTATCTCTTTCTAGAGTGATCATGTTAGAGAGTTTCTATTTTTTTAACTTTTTATATTGATAATGTAATTACACTTAACTTTTCATCACTAATAACTCAAAAATAGAATGGCGAAGTACAAATAAGGAATAAAAAACTTCAATAAATTTCTCAATCTATGTTGTGAGAATATTATGTTCTTAATAAATTTTGGGTTTAATTCATTAGTACAATATTTTACACAGTAAATTGAGTTTAACTTTTCATAGTTTCAAAAAAAAACACCTTATGAATTGTGGAATGGAAGGAAGCCAAAACTTGGTTAATTGAATGTTTTTTATATAAAGTATTCATATTTAACACTAAATATAATCTTCATAAATTTCATCTGAAATATGGTTATGAAATTTTCCTTGGTTACTCCATCATAATCACGTCTTATCATTTTTTTTAATAGATGAAAAAATACCATTGAATAAATTTTACTTGTTATGTTTGATAAATCTGGTCATTATGAAAATTTAAATCATTAGAATTATGAAAATTATAAGGATTTTTAATTTGAAACTCTCTATGATTTATTTATAGATATTGAACCACATACACTGGTAATTATCATTCTAGAATAAGGTATAATGAAATATAATCATTTTGTCTATGAGGAGCATCCTTTATTTTTATTGAGATACCAAATGACATTAAGAAATTATGCCACTGATAATATCATTAGAGATGTATATAAACCTATCAAAAATAGTATTTATTTACAAAATGAATATGATAATCTTTCATAATTATCTCAATTTAAACCAAAAATTGAAAATAATGTTCTGGGTGATGAGAGTTTGATGATTTCAATATAAGAAGATCTGAATCAATTTGAATAGAATAAGGTTTAGACATTGGCTAAATACCCTAGAAATCATCCAATTATAGGGGATAAGTGGGTATTTTGAAATAAGTGTAATAAAAAGGGATCTATTGTTTGTAATATGGATAGACTCATTATTAAGGGTCATAATTAGAAAGAATTCATAGACTATAGAGGGAATTTTACTGTGGTATCATGACTTGAATCCATCCATATTTTATTATAATTCATGGTTCAATGGAATTTTACTATATTTGAAATATATGTAAAAAGTTAATTTTATAAAATTTATATTCAGGAGGAACTTTATATTTAATTAACTTTGGTTTTTTAAGATACAAATTTTTTCAAACATTTTTATAGACTTATTGAGGTAATTTAAGGACTTAAGAAAGCCTTGAGAAATTGGTATAATAGATTATTCTGATTTTTAATTTATAAAAAAATTAAAAGGAATAATAAATCCTAATGTAATTATAAAGAAATTTTTCAGTAACACCATTATCATAAAAATCTATATTGATGAAATTATTTTTGGTTCTCTATGGAAAACCCTTACAGAAAGTTTTTTTAGAGATTAATAAAAGAAAATTTTAGATGAGTATGATGGGTAAACTAGATTAATTTTTTGGATTCTAAATATCTCATAAACTGGATGTGAAAAAATTATTTCAAAATTAGTATATCAAATATTTACATAAATTTTTTGTTTGTGACAATATTTTTAGTACAAGTAATCTAGTAGGTACCTCTTGCAAACTTGACCTTGAAGAATCCAAAAAATAGGTTCCTCAATAACATTATAGAGGGATGATTGGAAATTTAAATTACTTGAAATATATTTTAATGCACATTATGTACTCTCTTTTAATATGTGTGAGATTCTAATACAATATGAAAGAGTATAATCTTAATTAATTCAATCAAATCTTTTGTTACTATAACAAGACATCAAAACATGGACTGCTTTGTTTTTATGATTATTATTTTATACTAAGAGTTTTTCATTTACTTATTTTTGAGGTTGTAGAATGGATTGGAAGAGCACTTCTAGAAATTTTCATTTCCTTGGGGAATACTTAGATTCTTATTATAGAAATAATAAACATATATTTTCTCATTTCACTACTAAAGTTTAATAGGCAGTTTCTTGAAGATATTGTGAATACTTTTCCTAAATGGAGGAAGACTCACTAATTATATAATGAGTTTTAATAAAACAATGATTCTTTGTGACAATACTAGTGCTATTTTTTTGTCCAATAATATATCACATCACTCACAGGATAAACACATAGATATAATACATCACCTCCTTTAAGATCACACTCTTAAAGGAAATATTATTCTTGAATTTATCAAAAATGGCGATCAAATTTCGGATTTATTTTCTAAACATTTTCATTTAAAAAAATTAATAAATTAAATAGAACATAGGTATGATAATTGTAAAGTAATAATTTTTGTTTATTTTTTTATATTATCATAACATTGAAAAACTCATCAAAAAATAAGGGTGAAGTTATTTGTTCATAAATAATTGTGCTAACTCTTTATGCATATATTTTATGTCTTCTAGAAAAAGAATTAATAGAATTTATAATATATAACTTCAAAATCTTTTACTATTACACATTATAGAAGATACCTTTTACTTCATGATATTATTAACATAGAATCTCCTTATTATTTTTTGTATTATTCTTAAGTAAAATTGTATTTTGAAGATCATTATTATGTAATTCATATTATTTTTAATTTATTCTTTGGTAATTTTGATATTATTCAAATTATTTTTGTTTAATGTTACTTTTACATAGTTTTTGTGGATTTATTTTATTCTTGTGTATCACTTGAGGTTATACTAAAATAGAGTGATTTATTCCAATGTGACAATTTATTATTCCATTGTAGTTTTAATTTTTTTTAGTTCATCATACTTCTTATTGATTAAATCCCTTGGTTTTATTTTAGTGGTTTTATTTTTGATAATCCCAAATGGGACAATTGATAAGTTTGGGTGTATATAGTGAAGTGGTATGAATGGTTTTGGGGGAGAAGTTGAAGATGAAGAAGAAAAGTCTGTTTATTTTATAAAGAGATAATTTTTTTGACATTTGTTAAATATCTCAAGGGGTATGTTTTTTTGAAAGGAAGAAGAGTTTTCTACTTCACATTATTTCCTATGAATTTTATTATTATCATTTTTTCATATTATCAAAAATGGGGAGACTACTAAGTCATTTTCTAGAAATGAAATATTCTGGATCTATTATTGCAATGAATCACAACACACACTTTTTTACTTATACTTAGTTTATAGTTTTTTTTAGTTTTTTGTTTACATAGAGTTAACTTCAAAATCATATGTTTCGATGAATTGATTCAGAACCATGTATGTATTAGAACTTTTTAAAGACACCTAAAATATATCAAATGGAAGATATTGTGCATATTAATTATTTTTTACATTCCTCTAAGATCTTATTGTTTACCATTATGGAGTTTTTTATGCTAACACTTATAAATGAAAACTGATGCTTAGAGGAATGATGGAAAAAAAGATGAATGATTTGAAATGAAGATTTGATTACATGATAAAAAACATACTTCTGTGAACTATAAACTATATCATTGTTTAGGATCATATTTTTATATGATCTTTTTAGATTATTCTTATAGATTCTATTTATATAAGTTTTTTCATTAAAAAATATCAAATATTTCTTATTGTAATTTTTTTTATTCCTATGAGATCAATGGAATTCTAGGGATAAGAATTTGTTTACTTCTAAACATCTAGTTTGAAGAAGTCCAATGATAGGACTTTTTTGTAGATTGTGTTGATAGAAGAGGATATAATTGATAGAGATTATTGATGCTAATGCCAGTCAATGAAGTTAAAATTTTAAACTTCAATAATTTTATCATTTAGATTGATGATGTTCTAGTTTATCATAATTTTTATTCCTTGGATCCATGTATTGATCCTCATAATTCTTTGGATTAAAAGAAAGTAGGTCTTTTGATTAGAATTATTAATAACCTTTATAGCATCTTTTAAATTATTTTATGGATTTTCTTCCAAAAAATCCATTGCATTATTGTCATTTTTATTGATCTTATTCCATACGGTTTGTTTTCACCAAATAGTTTATGTCCTTTGAGTTGTTTAATCTCCATTAATTTTATTATATATTTTTACTCTAATTAGTTCAAAATTTATAACTTCCAATATATGCATCATTTTTACTAGGAAAATGTTTTTTTAAAACATTTATTCACCCCCTCTTGAAGATTATATATATGGGATAATAGTAAAAAAATGATTTTACTATTTCTTGAATGCACACTTTACACTCTATCCATCAACTCTCCATCAAATTTTAATTCCTTTATATTTAAAAAACATATAAAACAAACTATTGATATTATATACCCTTCAAGATATAATCACTGATTTATATGACAATAACACTCGATATAGACTCTCTATGAATCATTGTAAAACCCTTCTAGTATCCCAATTAATTATATATTATGGGAACATTTCCCTCCTTCCTGATATCTCTTTTAGGATTTAAAAATTGTGACTGGAAATTAGATTATTGATTATTGGACCTTCAAAAAAACTTTTCCTCTTCTAGTTTGAAATTTTACAAATTTTCATTGATAATGCAACAATAGAGCCTAGAAATCAGATTCCCATTTTATCTTTCCTCAAAAAATTTATAAAATAGGGAAAAAAATATTAAATTCATTCACACTAACAAATAATTTCTAATGATATCAACCTAATGAATTCTATATCCAATAAAATCCATAAAGAAAACCTTCAGTATGCATAAGTCATTGACATGTCCAATTATATTTATTATATAAGTGGAGACTAAATTTCCTTCATTTATATTATATCTAATGCTTTTAAAACCATAATTGAAGATTTTTAAAACTCACATAACAATCTAGATTCTATTTTTGAACTACTAAGATAAATTATTAATTATGAAGGGGCTTATCTAATACATAGAATATTATTTCTTACTTTGTAACAATTATTATGTTTCTATTGCTATCTCTAAAGTTTCTTTCGTTAAGTTTATTCTTTTAAAAAAATGATCACAATGTCATGTTTGATGATGATGATGTCGTTATATCTATAAAATATGTTTTTATCATATGATTATCATGATTTATATTCATTTAATAAGGAATTTTATTAAATATGTTCCCAAAAAGATGAGGAACAATTTTAAATTTATATCATATCCATTAGTGGTACAAGATCCATATTTCATCATGACTCATTATAGCTAAGATCATAACATAATTCATTACTTTATCTGGTAAACAATTATTTCTATCATGTTAGTTGTCACTCTGGGATTTATTAGTGGATAAATCTATATAATAATCCATCATAAGTATTTACTCAACTATATTCCTTTGGTATGTTAATGGTTAGGGTTTCCTAGATAAGTGCAACCCAAAGATCACATAAAATATAGTTTCATAATAGTTAGGGTCATCGGTAATTTGATTTCCTTATATAAGATCATTCATCTAAACATAACCGTCCAAGCCACCCATACTAAATGGTTAAGGTATTGAAAAGTTTTTTCTTTACAAGTAATCTAACACATATAATTTTAAAGGTATTTTTATTGTCTTTCCATGTTATCTCATGTATTCACTTCATTTATGTAAGATCCTTATTTTTTCCACCAAATAAATATTCTCAAACCATTTTGATGTGTAGCTCTTTACACAAACCATAGCTTGTGTTGTTAATCTAAATTAAATGGAAATTAATATTTACACATATAAAAATTCATTCCACACAAAATGTACATGAAACCATTTTATTTAAAATCATAGAATCATATTAATTAAATAATCCATGTAAGATTAAGCATGGAGTAATAGGTATTGAACCCCAATATCTCTAAACAAAGCCCAAGAACCTAGGACGGTGAGAAATCTGACCCAAAGTTCCTCCAACCATGGTTTTTTACTTAAGTGAGACTTTAATTCCCTCAAAATTCTAACAACTATTAAGTATAAACCAAAATTAACTTATTAATTCTATCTCATAACCCAATATAATCTAGATTCAAGGTATATGAAAACTGAATCAATTATCATACCTAACATTTAACTCCTTAAATGAATGTATGATGAAATAGAAGAAGTTTAAATCTCTAAAATTTATCATACATCCATTCATAATATAAAATTTATATTCAAGAATATAAAAATTAATAAAGCTAAATGAATAAATAGTTCATAAATTTTGACAAGGGATAAAAAAAATCAAAAAAATTGAAAATAAATAAAACAAAAAATGCTTTATAATTTATCCTTGCATTGTTTACATAACATAATTGAATAAATATAAAAAATTTACATTTATATCTAATATTAATGCTTAATATTATCCTTATAAATATAATTTACTTTAAAATGACCTTTTAATTTGAAAATTTTTATTTAATAATTATGAAAAAATCATAATTTAATATAAACTCCTTTATATTTTTCATTATTTTGTAATTTGTAAACACTTTATACATTGCCTTATAATTTCTATAAAAACACATTATATCAAAATTATAATTCATTCCATACAAATAAATGTTATTTGATATTGATAATTAATATAATGGATATTTATTTATTAAATGTTTCATAAATAGTCAACAAATAATTATAAATGTTTTATAATTAATTAATTTAGAAACACATTAGAAATTAAATAATTGTACCCAAATACCTTATTCTAAAATTTATAAACAATTTATAAATTATATAAATTAATTTATAATATATTAATAGTAAAATTTAAATTTTATTCATATTATATTATTTGATATGTGTGTTATAATACATTATTTATTTAAAAACGTAAACTACATTTTATGATGGTAATACCATAACCTATGATAGATAATTCAGGCACTATCAGTCATAAATTATGATATCCTCCATGTTTTAGGGCATGAATTATTTATAAAAACATATCATAGTTTACGATAGGGGTCTGAGGTGCTCTATGATGTAATCCTTCAGTGCTTGGGAGTTGTATCTTACAATATAACTTATATCATAATGAAGATATAATGCTCTATTTTTTGATCATATATTAAAATTTCCCATGTTGTACATTATTATATGTTGAAAACTGGTGGAATTAAACATAACCATTTATTATAGTATCATATATCATATAAGATGTGTCTATCAGGGATTATGATATCACATATCGTATAACCAGCCAAATTTTAAAATTTATATTAGTTTTAATGATATCAAATATGATATCAAATATGATATAAATTTTCTATATTTTAAAATATGATTTCATGAATAAAGAATCATGAAATTACTCTGATACCACTATTTGGTTTCTAAGGATAGAATAACACTTATTCAAGTAGTGGGAGACAACAAGAAACTTGTATCCTCAATATCACTATGCAATAAAACAAAAACCATGTGTAATATAAAATGAATAACAATGTGTTCTTTACAACAATGTTGATTAAATATATTTCCTTCAATCGCACTATTTGATGAACATCACTGAGAAGCAACCAACATGATTCTTTATTCAAGATATAACCATGAGCTGACCTAAATCATCCAACAATTAGGTGTGGTACTCCTCTACTCCCATAATGTGCTAGTTACTCTCAACAAAAAGGAATATGAATAATAGAGTTTTGGAAAGTTGAATTGGAAAAAGTATTGGGAATATTGGAACACCATTCTCATGAATTATCCCTCTTTATATAGTCCCCTGGATTGCTCCATAATACTTCATGCATTTACTCACATTTTAAGAAAGGAATGACTAAATTCCTTTGGTTAAGAATGTCTTCTAACCAACATTCAAATATGTATGCCTGTATTTATCATATAATTGTATTTAAGATCCTCTCAAATGGTTCATTGTATAAAACATTAACAATCAATAACCACCTTCTTTGGAAGAAATATGAATGTAAACAATTAATATTCAACTACCTTTTATCAGTCACATGATTCTATATTAATCATACCATATGATTAACCCATTCTACTAAAATAAGATAAAGATAAATAATACACTATGATTGGGCATAGGAAGCTTTGATATGATATCATATATCATATCCAATGATATACTCTCAAGGATGTCATAAAATAAAAAAACTGCATATATTACTATACAATATATTCTAAAAACATAATATGTTTATTTGGATTTAGGGAATTTTCTATAGTTATTCCATGTCCTATCCACCTATGAAGAGTACCCTTCCAGATAGAGAACTCTCAACAACTGATAATATTATCATACATTCATACGACTTTATAAAATAAATAATTCATGCTTCACATGATCTTAAAAATGATACATGAGTTCATCTTAGATGTCTCCTCCTCACCTAGGTCATATAATGGTCATAAATTTTGTTATATAATTCAAATAAAAATTTTCGGCCATCAAAAAAACATCATTTCCAAGTAGGATTTAATCCTAGTCACTCTCTCACACATATTAAATATAAGTCAATCACACCAAGGAGAGGGAACCTTCTCCACCCCCAACTAACAGACATCACAACACTTGGTCTAAACCTAAACATGGATACAAATGCCCATAAGGATGATGGTGAACAATATAACTCTTTTCCAAGTTAAATCAAGGTGTCCAACACCTTCCCATGGTCATTACATGACCTAATCACAACTCATGTGTGATCACCCATATAATTCCCCTTGATATCCCATAACTCAACTCTAGGTAGTCCGGGAACCTATGTTTCCTAGACTCTATCATAATCACAAGGATACCTCCAAAGGTCCCATGAACATATAGAGAATATATATAATCATGAATTATCCTAAAATTATTAGTGTCATACAAGGAATCTATAAAATCATAAGAGTGTACAAGAACAAATATTTTCAAAATTGGGTTACAGCCAACATGAGGACAAAAGAACCAAATTGTTACCAAAACATATTACCATTATCTTTTATAAAAATACTCATCAATTTCCTATTTTATAAATACTAAAAAAGATATCACATGTTAGATTTTTAGACCCAAGGACCTTGAAAAAAATCTAGTGAAAACCCTTATTTTAAATCACCCATTTTCTTTTTGGAATCTTATTTCTATGCTATCCAATTTAAATCATATTTTTATTTGAAATCACATTTTAATTCAAGTGTTTCCTTTGAAATCCCATTTTAATTTTTAAAATTTTTTATTTTCTATTCAACCTAATTTTAAAACAATTATCACATTTAAAAAAAATATATTTCATTCTATTTTGTAAAATTAAGACAATCATCAAGTCACATCTCTAGTACAAACTATAATATGGACCACGAAAACTGATTTAATTCGAGTAAAATAAAATTAACCATTTATCTATGTTATGTGATCCTTTAGTGACTATTAAGATAAAACGTCCTAGAACAATTTATGAGGTTATAAAATATAACAAAACATGTTGGTCATGATAATAATATAACACTGGATCATAAAATAATTAATAGAAATCCATCACATCGCACAGTTACCAAAATACTCAATGAGTAAAGGCCACTTGCATCAATTTCATGCCCATTTTATAATTTATACTCAAACTGGAAATCTTTAACACTAATGAGTACCAATCTCTTAAAAATACTTATAAATACATAAGTCAAACAATCTACAAAAAAATATCAAAATTAATATAATCCTTTATAAATTCAAAGAGTAGTGTAATAATTATAAAACCGTAAGAAAAGGTATAAAAACATCCCATAGAATGATCTTGGGCCTCCTAATATAAAAATCCCCAATTTACCAAAGCAAATGGCCTAATAATTTCTTCTAAGTTTGAAAAAAAATCCCAAGAATAATCACCATGAGACATACTAACATGAAAAATTGAAATTTTGAGAATTCATTATTTACAAAACTTATATAGCCATTAAACATGAAAGCCCCATCAATATAAATTTATTTAAACCCAACCGCTAAAAAATAATACAGGATGGGGATTTAGAATAAACCCTCTTAAAATGACAAGAATTCACCTGCTCAAAGTAAGAATTAGGCCACACTAACGAACTCCTGGTGAACCCCCACTGAAACTTTGGTAGGCCATAAGGCTTCTAATGGAAAGGGAAGTGGCGCTACACCACATCCCGGCTGACTAGTGGGATGACATCAAGGTTTTGGTGGGTGCTATAGCATCCCACTAAATCCACTTCAATTAAAATCATGAAAAAAATTACTCTCTTAGGATTTTTACATGCATTCTCATATCTAGAAACCCTTTTTAAACTCTTCAAAAACATCAACAATGATCTCCATCTTGATCAAAATCCAAAAAATTAAATCCAACCATGGTTTCAATCAATTAAAATTTGAATTTATATTGATTCCAGTAACACAGAATGAATAATATTTTTTCATAGAAAATAAATATGATATTTTTTTTAAAAAAATACTATAAAATAATTTAAGCTTACTATTCGTAAAAAATAAATTTAAACCCAACCGCTAAAAAATTATATATATAATTTTTACTACTAAAAATATAATTTTTTTAAAAAATGAATTATGTGAAAATTATGTTCTTTTATAAAAATTTTATATATAATTTTAATTTGAAATATTTTTATTAACTCTAAAAAATAGTGAAAATATGAAAATAATTTCTAATGAATAATTTTTTATTATTAATGAAATTTATTTTATCAACTATTTGAGATAAATTAAATGTAAAAATTTAATAAAAATATATATAATAATATTTTCTTAAAAGATGTTGAGACAATTTTCTTCAAAATTCATAAAAATAAAATTTCACAGTATAGCCAAAAAATTAAATATAAAAAACTAACTATTAAGTAACAATAGTAAAAGTTTACAACTTATTAAAAATATTATTATTATTAGATTAAGATATCATTTTCTATCAATTTAAAAATAGAAATTGTTTTCTATAAAAAATTAAAATTATTGCATATATCATACGAAATAATGAAAGTTTCAAAAAAAATGTGAGAAAGGAAAATAAATTCTTTAATTTCTATATTACATATGTTTAATTCTAAGAGAAATTTATCAGAACTGAATGAAATAATTTTCATTTTATAAATGAAATAACATTTCATACAAAAATTTATACCATTTAATCAATGTGATAATTTTCATTTCATAAAATTTGTAACATTCATTGTAAATGAAATTTATCGCACCTCATACATGAGATAAATTTCATTGGGAATGATTTAGCCCAGAAAATAAAATACATATAAACAAGAATAAACAGGACAAAACAATTAAACACTAACAGCGGGAAATAAAATAAAGATAGGCAACTAGACATACCTCCAAGTGACCCCATGGGTCACCACCAAAGTTACAACCACGCTCGCTCGAAGAGAGATCCAAGTCTATAACCTGAAACTGAAAAGTAAAGTAGGCGTGAGCACCGAGATGCTCAGTAGGAAAAGCCAAGGAACAAACATGCCCTACGCCCCTGCCTTAAGTAAGAAATCCAATCATTTCGGTTTGAAAAAAATAAGGTATAATAAAATAATGTTTTCCTTCTTTCCAAATCCAAGTAACGAGTTTTTATTTTCAAGTAAAGCTTTTCACTCCCACTATATTTTCAAAATAGGTTCCAAGCATGCATTAAAATTTCAAATGAAAAGAAACCAATTTGGATTAAAATACGGTTTTCAAAAAAAGAGACATCAAGTTTGAAACAACTGAAAAGAAAGTCACACCGCTAGTAGCATGTCACAAATGAGCACCATGGGAAATCCCTATAGGTAGCTAGAATAAGTGGGAAACTAGAGACCTCGTACCTCGGTGAAACGTGGCTTAGAAGACCACGACCCTCAGAAAACGTGGCTTAGAAGACCACGACCCTCAGAAAACGTGGCTTAGAAGACCACGACCCTCAGAAAACGTGTCTTAGAAAACCACGACCCTTAGAAATTCATATGTTTAGTTAATGTTGTTGCGTCAATCCTGGTAGACAAACCGGGACAGACCCCTGCCGTGTCATCTAGCGTACTAGTCCTGGTCACCCACCCAGATAACCGGATTTACCATTGTGCTCTATTTCAAAAAGGTGGTGAGATTTTATCAAAAGAAAAGAAATTAACATCACACTTTCTTTATCCTAAAAACTCGCTAAACCACTCACCACCGTTCTCCCTCCTTAAGAGCATTCCCCTCTTTCACATTACATAAAGCATAAGTCGCAACATTAGGCACATATTCGTACACTCAACATACAAGTCATTTTCTAAAACCGAGGGGTTTGCCTTAGCAGGAGTTTTTCAAATTTTACAAACCATTTCAAAAGGGCAAAACAGGCTTTATGGTTTCACAAATAGTAGTTTTCATTTTTGAACATATAATCATCTAAACTCTTTGAAAAACCTTTTAAAAATCCCAATTTAACAATCTACATGTTACATAAAAAAACAAGTTTGAACTCTTTCTTAAAATGATGCAATTAATTTATGAAAGTCCAAATGGAATTTGTAATACATTACATTTTTTTCCAAAACAAATGCATAACCATTATTTGCGAATGCACCCAGATTTCATAACATGTAAATATAACATATATGTACATATAACATATTTTCAAAGAAAGCAAGCAATTATGAAATTCAAACTAAAGGCATAGGCATAGGAAACCTACCTCAAGACACGCATCTTTTGAGAAGGGTAATCCGAGACTTCTTCACCGCCATGCATATACATTTTCATGCATATGGATATACACAGGTCCTTACTGTCGATGACTCGAACCCCCAAGGAAGGGACCAATCACTATACATATAATTTAATAAAGGAGTTAAACAATTAAACAATTTATAAAGCATTTGAAATATCACATTAAAGTTTTATACCAACAACGCACTCGAACATCCTTCCTAATACCAAGCACACTATGACGCAACACCAAAAACATGATAAAACATACTTTGCAGCACTTGCGTGACATAATAAACCCACAGCAAAGAATCGCACCAATGACACGCTCAACTTCAAGTTGAGAAGACACTTTAAAACCAAACTTAAAACAAATAGACATTAAACACCACAACCTCATTAAATGTTCACTTTTGAAAAAAAAAACGCATATAGACACTACGCCCAAAACATCATTCACACCCTTGCACATTCTAACAAAATAAACTGCACAACTTTTGAAGCACTAGCAAGCAGTTCAACAGGGGGAAAAAATACTCATCTCATATTAACACGCTAGTAAACACATTAAAACATACCAAACCTCAAGTAAAAGAAATTCATTGTGCACCAAACAAACTGATTAGTAAACATGCTAAATTAATTAATTAAGCAAATAAACTTAGCAATTAATAATCATATGTGAAACTACCTACCTCAGTGTAGACCGACTTCACAAAAAAAAGTGTGCAAGGTCCGCCGCACTTCAAATGCACCGCAACAACACAAAAAATCCCTAAAAACACGCAATCAGAGCAATTGCACCATAATCAGACCAAACGCGAAACCAAAATCCAAATTGCAACTCAATGAAATTAAAAGAACTAACAACCGAGGTATAGCGCACTTATGACGAGCAGTCCGAAAGGCTGGCTGGAGGCCGGCGGAGGGTGTCAGGGTTTGCGCAATGCCGAAAAAAAAGAGAAGCCCGCTGAGAATTCAGTTGAACAAAGGGGAGGTGCGCAGGGGGTCTCGACCGAACCTAGAAGAGGCGGTAGCATAGTGCGGCCACGGGAATGGTCCGCTGGAGCTTCGGCCGAACCCTGGGGAGCTGCGCGGATGGTCGGACGAGGGTGAGGAGGTCTAGCGAAGGGAGAGGCGTGGCTTCGGGTGAGGCAAGCGGGGCGGAGGAGGTCGGGAAGCCGGTTCGGCGGAGGGAGGCCGGCGAAGGGTGGAGTTGTGCGCGCAAGAGGAGGCCGGTGGGGCTGGTCCGGTTAGAGTGGTGAAGGAGGACAAGGGTCGCCGGGAGGTAGAGCGGCCGAGCGGTCTGTGTCGGAGGAGGAGGAATGGGGAGGGGCGATCCGCGCCGGAGTAAGAAGGAAAGGGGAATCCGGCCACCGCGATGGAAGAGAGGCGGGGCGAGGCGGGTGCAAAAGGTGCCGAGGTTGCCCTGCCGGAAGAGAGAAGGGGAGGTGGCCGACCTAGGGTTAGGGTGGTGCGCTGCACAGAACAGAAGGGGGGAAGGGGGGGAGACGCGTGGAAGGGGAGAGAAATGAGAGGAGAAAAAAAAATAAAGAATGAAAAGAAAAGAAAGAAAAAAAAGAAAAATGGGAAAATAAAATAAAAATAAAATAATATGATAAATAGAAACACCAATAAATAATAATGAATTTTTCACTATAAATAAAATAATACAACCTACAAAATCAAATTATAATAACAAAATTATTGTTAACAATAGTAGTCTTAACATTAGTGCCAATAATATGGTGTTAAAGAAAAACTTATAATGTTAACAAAATAATAATAATAATAATTATTATAACCTAATTAAAATATTAACAAAAATAATAATAACAATAACATTGAAACTTACATGCTAAAAATTTTATGACCATTTTAATAATTTAATATTATCCAACTAATAAAAGTATTATCTGAAATAATAAGAAGAGAAATCCCCAATAAATAAAAATAATAATAATATTAAACAACTCTTAAATAGTATAATTTTATTTGTTCGTTATTTTACTTTATAAACACTTCAATGTTTACCCTGCTAATCAATTAATTAACCACGTACCGGGCAGGGTGCACGAACAACTGACGAAGCCATGCGGCTTCGCCCGTCCCTTACCCGCGCGCCGGACAACTACCAAGCCAAAACACTCATTCATCATCAAAACACAAAACTCAGTTCGGGTTTGGAAACGTGAATAGTCGTGTGTAAGTTCGCGCACCCGAATAAGAAGACATTTAATAAAAAAACATCATCCAATTACGATTAGGCGCTACACATGGTCGCGCGTACGGGCGCACACCCGTATAAGATACCAAATCCCATTAAAATTAAAATCGATTCAAACCAAAACTCAAAGAAAGACCTAAAAGAAATTAAAATATAAAAAGTGTCGGGTCGGGGTGTAACAATTCTCCCCACCATGACACTTTCTGCCCCCAGAAAGTCCCAAAAGACCAGGTCAACCTAGGGTTCCAAACAGGACCATGAAGACCCCTAAAACAAAACCTCAATCACCCGATGACCGGGCATTCAAAAGCCCATGGCCTGAAACTCTAATTTCTCAAAACCAGAATCGCCAAGCAAAAGACCAACAAGGAATTCACCTTGAAGTAGAACTGCAACATGGAACACCCCAACCCCCCAACTTAGGAATCATCGGGGCCGCTCAAGATCTCCAAGAACACTCATCCCAAAAACCGTTATCCGAGATAACCAATTAGCATGGTCGAGGTCACGCGGAGCAGAAGTAAAGGGTTGCTCTGCCAATCGCACTTTGAAACAGAGTCTTCCACAAGCTTTTCCTATAGTGGTCTCCCCACTATATTATGGTTCTCATGAAGCATTGGTTCTCCAAACCAAAATGACTCACAACACATACAACCTCTAACACCAGCTTGACCCTCAATGTTCCCTATATTGAACTAACACAATACAGGACATCGGTGAGACCCACACAGGGTCTCCCCACCATTTTAAAATTTCCTAACACCACGAAACCCGCGTGGGTATTCCTAGTTTACTTTAAGCAATACCGATTGAACCCTTCATCGCGAACCCACCACATGGGCCGACCCGCACTGATCATTCCTACAGTGGAAAACACTCTGCCACGTGAGATAGCTTTGAAGCCGAAACCCCTAACAAGGAGATGAACCAGACAGGCGCACAACGTTTCCACAAGACATGAGTATCTCCGACCGCAAGAAGGTTCACAAAGCACACCCACTAGCTTTTCAAGAATATGGGTTATCCCGAACCTCTTTAAGGCCCAAGAGGAACTCCCATAGAATAAGACCATGACAAGTAGACAAGGGCTCCATGCCCCTCACAAAAAGAATGACGCCTTCAAAGAGGGTATCACAGAAGGGAAATTTAAGTTGTCCCCATCCAAACATTAAGGACTAAAGTCAGACCAAGCCCATCCCACGTCCGACGAGTTTTGACTGCGCGCAAGCTTCACCCCGAGACCTATGGCTGGGGAACTGATGTTTGAAGCATCTCCAGCCTCGCAGTCACAAGCTGACCACTTCTAACTGGAACTTCCTACGCTGGAAAAGTATCCTGCATACCTCTCATCGTGTCTCGCGCAGCCACTCTATTAACATACCAACTGAGAATTTCGGTGAAAGACTTAGGGTGTCCGAATGACCACACTAGAGGCAGGAGATTGAGCGGTCTGTCAAACGCGTGACACAAACTGACGAGAGGGGCACTCCAAGAACAATTCCCTTTGGTTCACACACTTCATCGGATGAAGAAAATTCATTTACCACAGTATAAATGGGACCAACAACTATTATGAGCTTTAAATTGATCATTCCACACAACCTCTAGGGAACAAGAATCTAGCTCATCAGAAAGGTCAACATACCTCCTTCACCCTCTGTTGACTGGTCAAGCACCTACGAGATCCACAACTTTCCTTCGCCTTCACTTAGGTACAACCGCGGAATGAGACTAGTCTTGAGGGTTGCTCACGACGTCACTATCCACAACGAAAACGGATCTATCACCGTTTGATGGTTTAGTCTCGATCCTCCAAACATACTCGAGACAACTTATGCATACACAACATCTAGAGTTCCTCTAAAACTAGAGACACTTCCAAATTTCCCAAAGCACTCAATGGCATCCAACTGACATCGACGTCTACGAACAGTCGACGCCACCAAGTCGAACCCAACTCTGCCACTCCACTAAGAGTCTGGGTCAGGCCAAGAACTGAGAGAGACTTGCTGGAACCCATGGAACGTTTCTAGGGGCATATCCCAAACAAGAAACACAAACCAGCCTTCCACAAATCCAAACACATCACAAAAAAAACACCAACATTCATGAAACAAATCCAATAATTCCAATTTAAAACATCAATTCATTTTCAAAGAAAACACTCACTTGAAAAACCAAGCCCTGCACAATAAGCCCCAAAGCTATTAAAAAAAATCCATCTTTACTCTAAACGCAATGTAATTTTTTTTCCAGTTTCCAAACCATTTGTGCACAAAAACCCATTTAAGAAAAGGCCCACTTTCTAAGAAACAAGAGGCAACCTTAGAAATCAATCAACCACCACTGATATTCCATGGTGCCTCGCAAGTATGCATTTTCGTGCCACTCAGGCACCCGTCCACACGATCCACCAACTGTCCATTAATCAAGTCCATATGCACATGCGAGCACCCATAGGAATACCACTGGAAAGAAACAAGGCTACTCCGCTTTCAAAACAAAACATTCTCAATATCAGAAAATACCTTCTTCTTTTCAAACCCGTTTCAAAAATTCAAGGTAAATTTCAAGAATGATTTCCATTTCTAAAACAGCCCATTTCAATTTCAAATGACCCAAAACATCCCTTTATAAATTCAACGTTTCCAAATCAACGCCAAATTCCAAAAACAAGGTCCAAGAGAAATGCACAACAAATATCATGACAACTGCAAATAAGAGCAACATCAAAGTCCGCTTCCCTTTTTAAAGGAAAACAATATCGCGCCAATACCAAAATTGGAGCAAGATATCAAAAACTTTAAACACCTGGGCGGAGGACTAGTGGTCGTGTCTAACCCGGCTACATGGTTTAGCAGACCATGTCCTAGGTAAACACCAACCACTAGGAGTATCGAACCGCACTCTCGGGCATCACATGGGTCGCTACTCCATGTGAGACCGCATGCAGTACCAGATACCCCAAATAACAAGAACAAAAACACCTCTGATACTATTTTGTCACAAACCAACCCGGGTCGCCATCCGACCTGGCGCCTGAGCCGGCCCGCGACGTGGCCCAAAGGGCGTCCCCGATCCCCACGGGCTGGCAACTAGTGCCGGGCATCAAAACATGCAGTTGGGAACGATTTAGCCCAGAAAATAAAAGACATATAAACAAGAATAAACAGAACAAAACAATTAAACACTAACAGCGGGAAATAAAATAAAGATAGGCAACTAGACATACCTCCAAGTGACCCCATGGGTCACCACCAAAGTTACAACCACGCTCGCTCGAAGAGCGATCCAAGTCTATAACCTAAAACTGAAGAGTAAAGTAGGCGTGAGCACCGAGAGGCTTAGTAGGAAAATCCAAGGAACAACCACGCCCTATGCCCTTTCCTTAAGTAAGAAATCCAATCATGTCAGTTTGAAAAAAATAAGGTATAATAAAATAATGTTTTCCTTCTTTCCAAATCCAAGTAACGAGTTTTTATTTTCATGTAAAGCTTTTCACTCCCACTATATTTTCAAAATAGGTTCCAAGCATGCATTAAAGTTTCAAATGAAAAGAAACCAATTTGGATTAAAATACGGTTTTCAAAAAAAGAGACATCAAGTATGAAACAACTGAAAATAAAGTCACACCGCTAGTAGCATGTCACAAATGAGCACCATGGGAAATCCCTATAGGTAGCTAGAACAAGTGGAAAACTAGAGACCTCGTACCTCGGTGAAACGTGGCATAGAAGACCACGACCCTTAGAAAACGTGGCTTAAAAGACCACGACCCTCAGAAAACGTGGCTTAGAAGACCACGACCCTCAGAAATTCATATGTTTAGTTAGTGTTGTTGTGTCAATCCTGCTAGACAAACCGGGACGGACCCCTGCCGTGTCATCTAGCGTACTAGTCCTGGTCACCCACCTAGATACCCGGGTTTACCATTGTGCTCTATTTCAAATAGGTGGTGAGCTTTTATCAAAAGAAAATAAATGAACATCACACTTTCTTTATCCTAAAAACTCGCTAAACCACTCACCACCATTCTCCCTCCTTAAGTGCATTCCACTCTTTCACATTACATAAAGCATAAGTCCCAACATTAGGCACATATTCGTACACTCAACATACAAGTCATTTTCTAAAACCGAGGGGTTTGCCTTAGCAGGGGTTTTTCAAATTTTACAAACCATTTCAAAAGGGCCAAACAGGCTTTATGGTTTTACAAATAGTAGTTTTCACTTTTGAACATATAATCATCTAAACTCTTTGCAAAACCTTATAAAAATCCCAATTTAATAATCTACATGTTACATAAAAAACAAGTTTGAACTCTTTCTTAAAATGATGCAATTAATTTATGAAAGTCCAAATGGCATTTGTAATACATTACATTTTTTTCCAAAACAAATGCATAACCATTATTTGCGAATGCACCCAGATTTCATAACATGTAAATATAACATATATGTACATATAACATATTTTCAAAGAAAGCAAGCAATTATGAAATTCAAACTAAAGGCATAGGCATAGGAAACCTACCTCAGGGCACGCAGCTTTTGACAAGGGTAACCCGAGACCGCTTCACCGCCATGCATATACATTTTCATGCATATGCATATACACAGGTCCTTACTGCCGATGACTCGAACCCCCAAGGAAGGGACCAATCACTATACATATAATTTAATAAAGGAGTTAAACAATTAAAAAATTTATAAAGCATTTGAAATATCACATTAAAGTTTTATACCAACAACGCACTCGAACATCCTTCCTAATACCAAGCGCACCATGACGCAACACCAAAAACATGATAAAACAGACTTTGCAGCACTTGCGCGACATAATAAACCCACAACAAAGAATCGCGCCAATGACACACTCAACTTCAAGTTGAGAAGACACTTTAAAACCAAACTTAAAACAAATAGACATTAAACACCACAACCTCATTAAATGTTCACTTATGAAAAAAACGCATATAGACACTACGCCCAAAACATCATTCACACCCTTGCACATTCTAACAAAATAAACTGCACAACTTATGAAGCACTAGAAAGCAGTTCGACAGGGAGCAAAAATACTCATCTCATATTAATACGCTAGTAAACACATTAAAACATACCAAACCTCAAGTAAAAGAAATTCATTTTTCACCAAAAAAACTGATTAGTAAACATGATAAATTAATTAATTAAGCAAATGAACTTAGCAATTAATAATCATAAGTGAAACTACCTACCTCGGTGTAGACCGACTTCACAAAAAAAAGTGCGCAAGGTCCGCCGCACTTAAAACGCACCGCAACAACACAACAAATCCCTAAAAACACGCAATCGGAGCAATTACACCATAATCAGACCAAACGCGAATCCAAAATCCAAATTACAACTCAATGAAATTAAAAGAACTAACAACCGAGGTATAGCACACTTAAGACGAGCAGTCCGAAGGGCTGGCCGGAGGCCGGCGGAGGGTGTCAGGGTTTGCGCAATGCCGAAAAAAAAGAGAAGCCCACTGAGAATTCAGTTGAACAAAGGGGAGGTGCGCAGGGGGTCTCGACCGAACCTAGAAGAGGCGGTAGCATGGTGCGGCCACGGGAATGGTCCGCTGGAGCTTCGTCCGAACCCCGGGGAGCTGCGCGGATGGTCGGATGAGGGTGAGGAGGTCTGGCGAAGGGGGCGGCGTGGATTCGGGTGAGGAAAGCGGGGCGAAGGAGGTCGGGAAGCCGGTTCGGCGGAGGGAGGCCGGCGAAGGGTGGGGTTGTGCGCGCAAGAGGAGGCCGGTGGGGCTGGTCCGACAAGAGTGGTGAAGGAGGACGAGGGTCGCCGGGAGGTAGAGCGGCCGAGCGGTCCATGCTGGAGGAGGAGGAATGGGGAGGGGCGATCCGCACCGGAGTAAGAAGGCAAGGGGAATCCGACCACTGCGACGGAAGAGATGTGGGGCGAGGCGGGTGCAAAAGGTGCCGAGGTTGCCCTGCCGGAAGAGAGAATGGGAGGCAGCCGACCTAGGGTTAGGGGGGTGCGTTGCGCAGAACAGAAGGGGGGAAGGGGGGGAGACGCGTGGAAGGGGAGAGAAATGAGAGGAGAAAAAAAAAAGAATGAAAAGAAAAGAAAGAAAAAAAAGAAAAATGGGAAAATAAAATAAAAATAAAATAAAATGATAAATAGAAACACCAATAAATAATAATGAATTTTTCACTATAAATAAAATAATACAACCTACAAAATCAAATTAGAATAACAAAATTATTGTTAACAATAGTAGTCGTAACATTAGTGCCAAAAATATGGTGTTAAAGAAAAACTTATAATGTTATCAAAATAATAATAATAATAATTATTATAACCTAATTAAAATATTAACAAAAATAATAATAACAATAACATTAAAACTTACATGCTAAAAATTTTATGACCATTTTAATAATTTAATATTATCCAACTAATAAAAGTATTAGCTGAAATAATAAGAAGAGAAATCCCCAATAAATAAAAATAATAATAATATTAAACAACTCTTAAATAGTATAATTTTATTTGTTCGTTATTTTACTTTATAAACACTTCAATGTTTACCCTGCTAATCAATTAATTAACCACGTACCGGGCAGGGCGCACGAACAACTGACGAAGCCATGCGGCTTCGCCCGTCCCTTACCCGCGCGCCGGACAACTACCAAGCCAAAACACTCATGCATCATCAAAACACAAAACTCAGTTCGGGTTTGGAAACGTGAACAGTCGTGTGTAAGGTCGCGCACCCGAATAAGAAGACATTTAATAAAAAAAACATCATCCAATTACGATTAGGCGCTACACATGGTCGCGCGTACGGGCGCACACCCGTATAAGATACCAAATCCCTTTAAAATTAAAATCGATTCAAACCAAAACTCAAAGAAAGACCTAAAAGAAATTAAAATATAAAAAGGGTCGGGTCGGGGTGTAACAATTCTCCCCACCATGACACTTTCTGCCCCCAGAAAGTCCCAAAAGACCAGGTCAACCTAGGGTTCCAAACAGGACCACGAAGACCCCTAAAACAAAACCTCAATCACCCGATGACCGGGCATTCAAAAGCCCATGGCCTGAAACTCTAATTTCTCAAAAACATAATCTCCAAGCAAAAGACCAACAAGGAATTCACCTTGAAGTAGAACTGCAACATGGAACACCCCAACCCCCCAACTTAGGAATCATCGGGGCCGCTCAAGATCTCCAAGAACACTCATCCCACGAACCGTTATCCGAGATAACCAATTAGCATGGTTGAGGTCAGGCGGAGCAGAAGCAAAGGGTTGCTCTTCCAATCGCACTTTGAAATAGAGTCTTCCACAAGCTTTTCCTATGGTGGTCTCCCCACAATATTAGGGTTCTCATGAAGCATTGGTTCTCCAAACCAAAATGACTCACAACACATACAACCTCTAACACCAGCTTGACCCTCAATGTTCCCTATGTTGAACTAACACAATACGGGACATCGGTGAGACCCACACAGGGTCTCCCCACCATTTTAAAATTTCCTAACACCACAAAACCCACGTGGGTATTCCTAGTTTACTTTAAGCAATACCGATTGAACCCTTCCTCGCGAACCCGCCACATGGGCCGACCCGCACTGATCATTCCTACAGTGGACAACACTCTGCCACGTGAGATAGCTTTGAAGTCGAAACCCCTAACAAGGAGATGAACCAGACAGGCGCACAACGTTTCCACAAGACATGAGTATCTCCGACCGCAAGAAGGTTCACGAAGCACACCCACTAGCTTTTCAAGAATATGGGTTATCCCGAACCTCTTTAAGGCCCAAGAGGAACTCCCATAGCATAAGACCATGAAAAGTAGACAAGGGATCCATGCCCCTCACAACAAGAATGACGCCTTCAAAGAGGGTATCACAGAAGGGAAATTTAAGTTGTCCCCATCCAAACATTGAGGACTAAAGTCAGACCAAGCCCATCCCACGTCCGACGAGTTTTGACTGCGCGCAAGCTTCACCCCGAGACCTATGGCTGGGGCACTGATGTTTGAAGCATCTCCAGCCTCGCAATCACAAGATGACCACTTCTAACTGGAACTTCCTATGCTGGAAAAGTAGCCTGCATACCTCTCATAGTGTCTCGCGCAGCCACTCTATTAACATACCAACTGAGAATTTCGGCGAATGACTTAGGGTGTCCGACTGACCACACTAGAGGTAGGAGATTGAGCGGTCTGTCAAACGTGTGACACAAACTGACGAGAGGGGCACTCCAAGAACAACTCCCTTTGGTTCACACTCTTCATTGGATGAAGAACATTAATTTACCACAATATAAATGGGACCAACAACTATTATGAGCTTTAAATTGATCATTCCACACAACCTCTAGGGAACAAGAAACTAGCTCATCAGAAAGGTCAACATACCTCCTTCACCCTCTGTTGACTGGTCAAGCACCTACGAGATCCACAACTTTCCTTCGCCTTCACTTAGGTACAACCGCGGAATGAGACTAGTCTTGAGGGTTGCTCACGACGTCACTATCCACAATGAAAACGGAACTATCACCGTTTGCTGGTTTAGTCTCGATCCTCCAAACATACTCGAGACAACTTACGCATACACAACATCTAGAGTTCCTCTAAAACTAGAGACACTTCCAAATTTCCCAAAGCACTCAATGGCATCCAACTGACATCGACGTCTACGAACAGTCGACGCCACCAAGCCGAACCCAACTCTGCCACTCCACTAAGAGTCTGGTTCAGGCCAAGAACTGAGAGAGACTTGCTGGAACCCATGGAACGTTTCTAGGGGCATATCCCAAACAAGAAACACAAACCAGCCTTCCACAAATCCAAACACATCACAAAAAAAAACACCAACATTCCAGAAACAAATCCAATAATTCCAATTTAAAACATCAATTCATTTTCAAAGAAAACACTCACTTGAAAAACCAAGCCCTGCACAATAATCCCCAAAGCTATTAAAAAAAATCCATCTTTACTCTAAACACAATGTAATGTTTTTTCCAGTTTCCAAACCATTTGTGCACAAAAACCCATTTAAGAAAAGGCCCACTTTCTAAGAAACAAGAAGCAACCTTAGAAATCAATCAACCACCACTGATATTCCATGGTGCCTCGCAAGTATTCATATTCGTGCCACTCAGGCACCCGTCCACACGATCCACCAACTGTCCATTAATCAAGTCCATATGCACATGCGAGCACCCATAGGAATACCACTAGAAAGAAACAAGGCTACTCCGCTTTCAAAACAAAACATTCTCAATATCAGAAAACACCTTCTTCTTTTCAAACCCGTTTCAAAACTTCAAGGTAAATTTCAAGAATGCTTTCCATTTCTAAAACAGCCCATTTCAATTTCAAATGACCCAAAACATCTCTTTAGAAATTCAACGTTGACAAATCAACGCCAAATTCCAAAAACAAGTTCCAAGAGAAACGCACGACAAATATCATGACAACTGCAAATAAGAGCAACATCAAAGTCCGCTTCCCTTTTTAAAGGAAAACAATCTCGCGCCAATCCCAAAATTGGAGCAAGATATCAAAAACTTTAAACACCTGGGCGGAGGACTAGTGGTCGTGTCTAACCCGGCTACATGGTTTAGCAGACCATGTCCTAAGTAAACACCAACCACTAGGAGTGTCGAACCGCACTCTCGGGCATCACATGGGTCGCTACTCCATGTGAGACTGCGCGCAGTACCAGATACCCCAAATAACAAGAACAAAACCACCTCTGATACCATTTTGTCACGAACCAACCCGGGTCGCCATCCGACCTGGCGCCTGAGCCGGCCCGCGACGTGGCCCGAAGGGCGTCCCCAATCCCCACGGGCTGGAAACTAGTGCCGGGCATCAAAACATGCAGTTGGGAACGATTTAGCCCAGAAAATAAAAGACATATAAACAAGAATAAAAAGAACAAAACAATTAAACACTAACAGCGGGAAATAAAATAAAGATAGGCAACTAGACATACCTCCAAGTGACCCCATGGGTCACCACCAAAGTTACAACCACGCTCGCTCGAAGAGCGATCTAAGTCTATAACCTGAAACTGAAAAGTAAAGTAGGCGTGAGCACCGAGATGCTTAGTAGGAAAATCCAAGGAACAACCACGCCCTATGCCCTTGCCTTAAGTAAGAAATCCAATCATGTCAGTTTGAAAAAAATAAGGTATAATAAAATAATGTTTTCCTTCTTTCCAAATCCAAGTAACGAGTTTTTATTTTCAAGTAAAGCTTTTCACTCCCACTATATTTTCAAAATAGGTTCCAAGCATGAGTTAAAGTTTCAAATGAAAAGAAACCAATTTGGATTAAAATACGGTTTTCACAAAAAGAGACATCAAGTATGAAACAACTGAAAATAAAGTCACACCGCTAGTAGCATGTCACAAATGAGCACCATGGGAAATCCCTATAGGTAGCTAGAACAAGTGGAAAACTAGATACCTCGTACCTCGGTGAAACGTGGCTTAGAATACCACGACCCTCAGAAAACGTGGCTTAGAAGACCAAGACCCTTAGAAAACGTGGCTTAGAAGACCACGACCCTCAGAAATTCATATGTTTAGTTAGTGTTGTTGCATCAATCCTGCTAGACAAACCGGGACGGACCCCTACCGTGTCATCTAGCGTACTAGTCTTGGTCACCCACCTAGATACCCGGGTTTACCATTGTGCTCTATTTCAAATAGGTGGTGAGATTTTATCAAAAGAAACGAAATGAACATCACACTTTCTTTATCCTAAAAACTCGCTAAACCACTCACCACCGTTCTCCCTCCTTAAGCGCATTCCCCTCTTTCACATTACATAAATCATAAGTCCCAACATTAGGCACATATTCGTACACTAAACATACAAGTCATTTTCTAAAACCGAGGGGTTTGCCTTAGCATGGGTTTTTCAAATTTTACAAACCATTTCAAAAGGGCCAAACAGGATTTATGGTTTCACAAATAGTAGTTTTCATTTTTGAACATATAATCATCTAAACTCTTTGCAAAACCTTATAAAAATCCCAATTTAACAATCTACATGTTACATAAAAAAACAAGTTTGAACTCTTTCTTAAAACGATGCAATTAATTTATGAAAGTCCAAATGGCATTTGTAATACATTACATTTTTTTCCAAAACAAATGCATAACCATTATTTACGAATTCACCCAGATTTCATAACATGTAAATATAACATATATGTACATATAACATATTTTCAAAGAAAGCAAGCAATTATGAAATTCAAACTAAAGGCATAGGAATAAGAAACCTACCTCAAGACACGCATCTTTTGACAAGGGTAACCCGAGACCGCTTCACCGCCATGCATATACATTTTCATGCATATGCATATACACAGGTCCTTACTGCCGATGACTCGAACCCCCAAGGAAGGGACCAATCACTATACATATAATTTAATAAAGGAGTTAAACAATTAAACAATTTATAAAGCATTTGAAATATTACATTAAAGTTTTATACCAACAACGCACTCGAACATCCTTCCTAATACCAAGCGCACCATGACGCAACACCAAAAACATGATAAAACAGACTTTGCAGCACTTGCACGACATAATAAACCCACAGCAAAGAATCGCGCCAATGACACACTCAACTTCAAGTTGAGAAGCCACTTTAAAACCAAACTTAAAACAAATAGACATTAAACACCACAACCTCATTAAATGTTCACTTATGAAAAAAAATGCATATAGACACTACGCCCAAAACATCATTCACACCCTTGCACATTCTAACAAAATAAACTGCACAACTTATGAAGCACTAGAAAGCAGTTCGACAGGGAGCAAAAATACTCATCTCATATTAACACGCTAGTAAACACATTAAAACATACCAAACCTCAAGTAAAAGAAATTCATTTTTCACCAAAAAAACTGATTAGTAAACATGCTAAATTAATTAATTAAGCAAATGAACTTAGCAATTAATAATCACACGTGAAACTACCTACCTCGGTGTAGACTGACTTCACAAAAAAAAATTGCGCAAGGTCCGCCGCACTTCAAACGCACCATAACAACACAACAAATCCCAAAAAACACGCAATCAGAGCAATTACACCATAATCAGACCAAACGCGAATCGAAAATCCAAATTGTAACTCAATGAAATTAAAAGAACTAACAACCGAGGTATAACGCACTTACGACGAGCAGTCCGAAGGGCTGGCCGGAGGCCGGCGGAGGGTGTCAGGGTTTGCGCAATGCCGAAAAAAAAAGAGAAGCCCACTGAGAATTCAGTTGAACAAAGGGGAGGTGCGCAGGGGGTCTCGACCGAACCTAGAAGAGGCGGTAGCATGGTGCGGCCACGGGAATGGTCCGCTGGAGCTTCGGCCGAACCCCGGGGAGCTGCGCGGATGGTCGGATGAGGGTGAGGAGGTCTGGCGAAGGGGGCGACGTGGCTTCGGGTGAGGAAAGCGGGGCGGAGGAGGTCGGGAAGCCGGTTCGGCGGAGGGAGGCCGGCGAAGGGTGGGGTTGTGCACGCAAGAGGAGGCCGGTGGGGCTGGTCTGACAAGAGTGGTGAAGGAGGAAGAGGGTCGCCGGGAGGTAGAGCGGCCGAACGGTCTGTGCCGGAGGAGGAGGAATGGGGAGGGGCGATCCGCACCAGAGTAAGAAGGCAAGGGGAATCCGGCCACCGCGATGGAAGAGATGCGGGGCGAGGCGGGTGCAAAAGGTGCCGAGGTTGCCCTGCCGGAAGAGAGAAGGGGAGGCAACCGACCTAGGGTTAGGGGGTTGCGCTGCGCAGAACAGAAGGGGGGAAGGGGGGGAGACGCGTGGAAGGGGAGAGAAATGAGAGGAGAAAAAAAATAAAGAATGAAAAGAAAAGAAAGAAAAAAAAGAAAAATGGGAAAATAAAATAAAAATAAAATAATATGATAAATAGAAACACCAATAAATAATAATGAATTTGTCACTATAAATAAAATAATACAACCTACAAAATCAAATTAGAATAACAAAATTATTGTTAACAATAGTAGTCGTAACATTAGTGCAAAAAATATGGTATTAAAGAAAAACTTATAATGTTAACAAAATAATAATAATAATAATTATTATAACCTAATTAAAATATTAACAAAAATAATAATAACAATAACATTAAAACTTACATGCTAAAAATTTTATGACCATTTTAATAATTTAATATTATCCAACTAATAATAGTATTAGCTGAAATAATAAGAAGAGAAATCCCCAATAAATAAAAATAATAATAATATTAAACAACTCTTAAATAGTATAATTTTATTTGTTCGTTATTTTGCTTTATAAACACTTTAATGTTTACCCTGCTAATCAATTAATTAACCACGTACTAGGCAGGGTGCACGAACAACTGACGAAGCCATGCGGCTTCACCCGTCCCTTACCCGCGCGCCAGACAACTACCAAGCCAAAACACTCATGCATCATCAAAACGCAAAACTCAGTTCGGGTTTGGCAATGTGAACAGTCGTGTGCAAGGTCGCGCAACCGAATAAGAAGACATTTAATAAAAAAAACATCGTCTAATTATGATTAGGCGCTATGCATGGTCGCGCGTACGGGCGCACACCCGTATAAGATCCCAAATCCCTTTAAAATTAAAATCGATTCAAACCACAACTCAAAGAAAGACCTAAAAGAAATTAAAATATAAAAAGTGTCGGGTCGGGGTGTAACATATGATATCATAATTATATAAGTATAAATATTTTACCAATATCATATATTTTTATTTAATCATTACTTATTACCATCCAAATAAAATATAAATGAAAAATGCATCACATCGGGTTGTGAGGCATTAGTCTTCCATTCACAGGAGTGACGTTATTCTTTTTCGATGGGTTTGGAAGTTAGAAGGCAGATTTGTTATTATAATTATATAGATATAATAATATCATAAATATAATATATAAAAATTAAATCCATCATTATATCCATCCATGAGAGGTTGTGATGTAAAATGAATAACATCGGTTCGTGAGGTGGTAGTCCTCCTTACACACTAATGATAATTTGGTATCCCATTTTATGGAAGAATATATGGATATAGGTTATGTTATTAACATAATAAAATATAATTAAATTTTAGATAGTTTTTATAGTATTTATTTATATTTTTATAAGATTAATAGAGGTAGATAGAGAATTTTTTTAAAAAAAAAACCATGTTTATGAATTTTACCTCTTATTCGGAGAGCATCTTTAGGTTTACTCCAAAAGCCTTCATAAGTGGAATTAATCACCAAACTATAGCCTCAATTATGATTTTATGGAATTAATTTAAATATTTGAACTATTATTTTCTGATCCAAATGGTTTTGTAGGCGTGAAGAGGATAGGATAAGGGCTGACCTTTTATAAGTGAGGTGAGTGAGACAGTTGGAATTTTTGAAAACAAAAAGGTTCAACAAATTTTTTTCAAATTTCAAAAGGATAAAAATGGTCTATTATATAAATTTATAATTGATAAGGTGTAAATATTTTAATCCTATGCTTTAAAAAAATTATAGGTCTTTTAAACTTTACCATTTTAGTTTAATCCCCAATAAACTCATTTTAAACTTAACAATATTAATTAATTTTTATTATTAATTATGGTAAAACATTAAGTTAAAATTAATATATAATATAAATTATTTTTATTATAAATATTGAATCAAATTTTAGAAATTCCATTCACATAATTGCCTAAAATAAATTTAAAATTAATCTCATAGATGTGATGAAAAAGTGGTTTTCCAAAGAAAAATGTTTCAAAAGTTTAAACAATTTTTATATACAAATTCAACATTAAATTGATTAAAATAACATAAATTGGATTAATAGATATATAATTGAACTAATTTTACTTTTAAAACTATATTAAAATATTTTTTATGTTTTTAAATTCTTTAAAGAAAATGACAGTTCTTAATAAAAACCAGAATTTTTCACTATTCATCAAAAAATTATCTTTTCAGAAAATTATTAACCATCCAGTCTAATATAATTTTAAAATGATGATTTAAAAAATGTTGTTTATTTTTTAAAATAAATTTTCTAATATTTTCAAAAAATAATTTTAAAAATAAGCGCGCAAATGGTGACAAAACTAATTTTTCAAAAAATAATATTTTTTAACATAATATTGATTTTATTCTTATATCTTAACTAAAGAAAACATAATATGATTATTAAACATTTTATTTAATATATAATATATAAATTTCATTAAAATCATTCACCAAAAAAATATATTTTTTAATTTACTAAGCAAAAACACGTTTGTGCGCATAAAAATACTTTTTTGGAAAAACATTTCATTTCATTTCAAATGTTTTTATTTATTTATAATTAATTGGTCACCAAATAATTCATTATATATACATTTTTAAACTATATATTTTCATATTTACATTAATACTATTCATACATGCCATTCCAACATCTTGGTGATGATTATCATATTAAATTATAATATTTTAATAATATGTCATGTTTCATTTAAACTCGGTATTGTCTGTAATAAAAGACATACTCAGTGTTATGTTTAATGTAATATAAGATTAGTGTTGCATGTAACACAATCTAAACCATGTGATTCAGTTAACACAAAATATTTAAAATATTAAATTTATTTGAAAAATATATATTTCAAAAAACCTCATGATGTAATATTCTATCCCCAAAAAATAAATTGTGTCTTGAAAATTTAATCTTGTGTTCTGTATACAAGGGTTTAAAATTTGAAAATATCTTTGTAGGAAACCTACATCGTAAAAAGGGTTAATAAAAAATTCCTCTTGAAAAGACATACAAAGATGCAAAAAGTTTATTTGGAATAAAACATACTAGGTTTCCAAATAGGAGAACATAGGTGGGAAGTAAAGATTTGGACATAGAAGAAACCCGTAATGTCCAAATAATGATAGAGAGTGATGAAGATCATTGATTATAATAAAGTTAACAATCATATGAAAATAAACAACCACAAAACTACAAAATAATTATTTTTGAAAAGGTTCATTATTATCATCATAAATTATGGCCATAGGAAAACATTTTTTTCAATATAATTTTCCCAATGTTTCGAAATTTTTATGAAAAGATATACTTACTTGATTTAATTATATTTTATAAGCACAATATCATCATTTGTTTGTGATTATATGAATATCAATATCATGTCTTACATTAAGAAATGAAGATTATTTTTTTATTCCTGAAGCACTGGTGGATCATAAGATCCATAAAATAATGATACACCATTCCTTCTTTCTCTAGTTATTATCAAAAAAAGAATTATTATCCTATATTATCTAATAATATCCAAAGTTAATCTTAATAAATTTCAGGAATAATTATTCTTAAGGATCCTCCATGTATGAAAAAATTTAAATCCAAAAATTTAAAAATATAGTCACTAAATTTTAAAAAATCAACTTAACATTAATCCCATAATTATAAATTAGTACCTCTTAATGACCACATACCAAATATGTGAATACATTGATCACATATTCTCCTGAACAATGGTAATAACCATAATTACCTTAAAATATCAATGAAAAAATACACAATTCCTCATTATTTAAATAAAAAAATTCAATATATTCTATATAAAAAAATATTTCAAACTCCTTCATTGATAACATATACCACTTTGTCAACAAATCATTAATTAGTTCTAGGTTCATCAATACTATCTAGTTAAATTTATCCATATCAATCATCTATTTATCCAAAATAAACACCATTTTCTTAATATCTAGAACATATTAAGGGTTATCTTCCCTTAATCATGTGTTTTTCATTAAATATCATGTTTCCATTAAATCAATTTTCTAGGTAATCAGTACTATTCAACATATTCTTGAACATAATGAAAATTTTATACAGAATAATCCTTGCATATTTCATGATTCATATAACATAATTATTTAATTCCTATACAAAAACACTTCAATCATTCTACTCTATTATTAAATAATTAAATAGTCTTTATTATCTTATTCTGTATTACCTCTTTCATTTCATATGTCATTCATGATATCTTAATATTTTATTTCAATATATCACACTCTTATGCTAAAGGAGGATATATTTTGAATTTCTTCAAGAACTTTGGGAGAAAATGATGACGATTCTTCCTCGATTTAACTATTCTCTTAGTTCATGGATTCATTTCATCTAGATTGGGTGTGTTTTTTTAAGGAAGAGGCTCTCGATTCTTATGAAGAAAAGAAGAAACCATATGATAACCTAAATCTTGGATAAGTATCATGGTGTTCTAAAATAAATGGAATTATATTCTTGAAGTATCTCCATGGAATGGAACCTTAAAATGATGAGTTCCCTAGACCAATTTCTTTAAAAAAGATGGAGGATGTGGGATTATCGGTTGTTTTAGATCTAGAGGCCCTACAAAAAAGGCTTGATATTTAATAATTCCATATTCTATGGCATGTTATGTATTCAAAGGGGCATAATCAATGGTCTTAATCCGACTTAATGCTAATAATTGTGCATTCTTGAGGGGGAGTGACTAAAAGATGATTCTAATAGGGAGAGGCATCTTTCATATTGTTAGGCATAATTAGATGGATATGGAATATGTCTGGAAGATTGGAAATATCCATTTGAAGCATGGTATTTTTAGTATCTCTAAGTGGGATATCAATTTCAATCCCTTCAATCAAGGAAACTAGACAAGCCATGTTTGGGTGAGATTTCATGGCTTGAATTTGGTGTTTTGGCATCCAAAAATCCTAAATAATATTATTTCCTACCTTAGAGTGACTTTAAAAATTCATCAATGAACTCTTAATGGTGAGTTGGGTTTATATTATAGAGTTTTTCTGTCAATTTTGATATGAAACTTTCAGATGTGATAATATTTATTAAAAATGATCATAAATATGAGGTAAACTTATAATATAAATATATTACACCCTTTTGTGAGCTTTGTAGGATTTTAGGGCATGCGATTCTTAACTGTAGAGTTGTTCAAAAATAATTTAAACCTCCTCATAATCCTAATGCATGGAAATAGTTCCATAGGAGAAAAGTTAAAATATTTTTTTACAAGGTTGAGCCTATTATAAAGGTTGAATATGGTAAATATGTTAAAACACAAATAAATCCTTTTGAATTAAATAATTCTAGTGGTAATTCATGGTATTCCCTTATAGAGGAAGAGGATGATGAGGATTCTTTAAACTCTGATAAGTTATATGATCCTGATTGTGGTGGTGTGGAATGTGCTAATACTCTAAATAGGGAAGATGAAGCTATCTATTATGAAATTTCTCAGGACATAAAAAATATGATCGATACTTTTCAAGGGGAACACTCAAATAGTATCTATTCTCTATAGGATCCAACTCCTACCTCTGAGATTATTAACTCTCTGATATGTCTATCTATATAAGAGGAAAAATCCATTGCATGTAAATCTTTTGTGTAATATGCATGTGCATCTACATAATTTTTTTGTTTCCATGTTTCACCAGGTATAGACAGGTTTCATCATCTGTTATTATGGTGAATGAATATACAATGACCTAAATTGGAGACATTTTAAAAATAAAAATCTCATAACATGGGGGCCATATCCAACATGTGTATAGGGAGGTTAGTGAGGAATATTCTAGAAAATACATGTATTGATTAGATTTTCATTCTATGTCCATAATTGGGAATTAATCAATATCTAATGGTAATTTGGAGTGGGAAAATCCTATAAAATTCTATGAAGATATTGTAAAATCAAATACCTCATCTCATGGGGAAAATATCAAGGAAAATTCTTCATCTCTTGGGACCTGCAAACAACAGGTAGTCAGGCCTGATCCTTCTCAGTCACAAAAGGTTTTGGATGTCTCTAATTCTTATAGAACCAGCCAAATTAACACCATTTGGGTCCTAATTCCAAGGACAACCCACATAACATTTACACTAATGATCATGAAAATTTACTAGGTTGTTCCAATATAGAAACTCCATGTATGGAATTTTTTTTTGAATGTTGGGATGAGAAGCATGATGTTTCTATCAGAGATCATCTAGAAATAAACACTCTAGTGGAAAGAAAAATGGGAGATCTATCTCCAAAATAATGTTTAAATGAAGATTATGTTCTGCAATAATCAATTATTGGATAGACCTAAGGCAATTAGTTCTCTTATATTTTTTTTAAAGGAGAAAAAACCTAATATTCTTGGTCTTGCTGATCCTAATAGGGTTTTTTTCTGATAAATTTTATTCTCTTGATAAGATGGGTTACCAGATTATTAGTTCTAATCATTCCAGTAATGTCATAAAATGGATTTGGGTTTTTACACATTTGATACTTGATGGAGTTTCTCTTTGAAATTATACAGAGGATATGGTGACTCTTAATTATAATTTTTTTTGGAGTGACTCAATTTTTTTCCTTTATTTTTTTCTTTCAATATTTATAAAAAAAGCTGAAATATTTTGATGAATATTTTTTCTCAAAAAATCCAAATGATGGATTCTTGGATAATTCTTGTATATTTTAATGATATTATCAATCTAGGTGAGAAATTAGGCCTAGTAAACTCGTCTACTTCAACCAAATACATCAGGTCTTGTATTGAGGATATAAATATTCATGAAGTAAATATTTTTGGTGTTAAATATACATGGTACAAGAAGAAAATGAATAAAGTGGTGGCTAATATATTGGATATATATTTTATTTATGATATGGCCCTTAATGTTTGGGTATCCATTTCAATATCCACTCTTGAAAGGATTAACTTTGATCACCATCCTATTTTAGTAAATCTTTTCACTAGACTAAATCACCTTTTCAAATAAGATTCAATAATGCATAGAAATTACACCATAAATTTAAAAAAGTGGTTTAATATATAAGGAATTATTTGAATTACAGGTATTATTCATTATCTAGTGTTGTTAATATCAAAGTGCTTAAGAAAAGACTAAAAATTTGGAGTTATGAGAACATATGTCACCTTGAGAAAAATATCATTAATCTATAATCACTGATTTATATATTTCAAGAGAGGGATACTTGTGATTATTTTTTATATGGTCTTGATCAGGAGAACAATATTATACATGATCTCAATAATATTTTAAACATCAGGGAATGCATTCAAAGAGAGGATTTAAAAGTTAAATGGATCAAGGAAGGGGATGAAACACTAATTTTTTTAACTCTCTTCAAAGATCCAGGAAGCTTAATAGACCAATTGAAATTCTCAATGATAATGGGGTGTTACTTGATAAAATAAAGGATTTGGATTCCCATGTAGTTTCTTATTATAAGTTCCTTTTTAATATTATTGTTTCCAATATTGATCTTATAGAAGGTATTATTCCCAAACATGTTAATGTTGAGGAAAATTCAAGGATTATTTCTCTTCCCTTTGAATTTGATATTAAAGATGCTTTTTTGGATTAAACTTTGGAATATCTCTTAGATTAGATGGGTTCAGGAACATTTTTTTTCAATCTTATTGGGAGATTATTAATTGTGATGCCACCAAGATTTTCAGTAACATTTTAAAGGGTGGGAAGTTGACACGGGGAATTAATGCTCAATTTATGTCTCTTATCCCCAAATTAGTAAATCAAAATGAGATTCATCTATTCAGACTTCTGCCTCTTGTCATTGAAATTTATGAAATAATTGGGAAAATTATTGCTAATAAGATCTCATGTAAGTCTAACAAATTTGTGTCTCCAAACTAGTTTGTCTTCATCAAAGGTAGAAATATTCAGGATTTCCTTATCACTACATCTGAATGAAACACTATTATTAGAGATTCCACTAGGGGTAATATTTATCTTAATTTTAATGTTAAAAAAGTCTTTGATACATTAAACTAAGTTTTCATTTATTTTTTTAAACAAATTTCATATTTGATAAAATCATTATTAATTGGTCCATAACTCTACTGGGATCATAACATATATTAGTTCTTATCAATATATCCCTTGAGGGTTAATTTACATGTAATAGAGGTGATAGTCAAGGTGATCCTATCTCAACCATTATTTTATCCATTTCTGAAGATTACTTAGGTAGGCTCCTTATCAGCATGGAAAATTATAATAATCTAAAATCCATCGGAGCTGACAGAGGCCTTGTTTCTCCCAATCACTAATTGTATTCTTATTAAATAATATATTCACTAAAGGTGACAAAATAAGCATCAAAAATATTAAAACATATATTCTTCAATATGATAGAGTCTCAAGCTAAAAAATAAGTTGGAATAAATATTTATTATATTTTGGAAAAAAATTCACTATGGATATAAAAATATCCATTATTTTTGAGTTAGTAATTAGGTAAGGTTTTTGTCCTTTCACTTATCTCAGTGTTCCCAGGTTTTAGGGAAAACAATTTTTTGTTAATTTTACTCATATTATTATCTAGGTTAGAAATTAGTTTGTTTCTTGGAATGGTAATGAACAATCAATGACTGAGAGGGTTATCCTTTTCAAAAATGAAATTGTCTTAAAATTTATTTATTCCCATATGGTTTATAAGTGGCAGGTTTATCTTATTAAGAGTATCAATACCTCAACAAAAAAATTCATCTGGAGTGGAATAATTCTTTAGTGAAAACTTTTTCCAATTTCTTTGAAGTAATGCAGTAATCCAATTGATCCTATTGGTATTTGCATTTAAAATTTTAGAAAATTTAATGAAAAATTGTAGGAAAATTTCACGTGGAGAATTATTATATAAAAGTCAGAGTATATTTATTTTTAAGATCCAGATTTTTAAACATTCTCAAAACCACAAATTTAAATTATCTAGATTCTTCTATTTCGCATGATCTCAAGAAATCTTTAGCCATCATATATGTTAACTCATAATGGTTATCAAGAATCAATTCTTGGTTAAATTTTTTTTCTTGATCACTAGATAAGTATGCCTCTTCTCAACTATATTATCCCTTATGATAATTTTTTAACACTAATGTATTAGTCAATGTGTAATTGTAAATTTATCTGGATGTGCATCCTACTCAAATCATGGAGTTGATTATGAACTATTACTTTATGAAAGGGGATGATACTCTTTTTTAGAAACCAACTCCTAATGGATATCATTATTCAAAATATTTTTATCATGAGGTTGTACAAGTTCATGTCAATAATTTGGTTAAAGATTTGAGTATTAATTTTATCCTGCCATCTAGATTTTTTTAGTGTGGAGACTCATGCACTAAAAATTTCAAAAAAAAAGATTTCTTGAAGGTTTTTGGTATTAGTATTTGCTCTATATGTTCTCTTTTTCATCATTATAGGGAGGAAATTGATCACCTATTCTTAGGATGTTCCACTAGCTCTGTGTTAAGGATTTCAGTAACCGATTGTTCTAAAATTAGTATTCCCAACACAAGATGAATTTGGGATCATATGTTTATTTTCATTTCTATGCCTCTATCATATAAATACAAAACCTCTTTATTGTAGCCATTTTAGAGGTTATTCATTCTATTTGGAACTATCAGAATAAAATAATTCATAGGATGATTCCTTTATTATTCAGTCAGCATTGGATCATATTCCTTCTAGTGTAAAATATGCGAATGAGGGACAAAATGGATATTATAATAACTCAATTCCTGATTTTTACCTTCTTAATAGTTTTAGAATTACAGGTAACTATCATCCTTATTATGGGACTTTGGAATTCATTTGGATCCCCCCTTTTTATGAAAGATTAAATGAAACATGGATGATGTGTTAAGAGGTAATCCAAGTCCTTCTAGTTATGGTGCAATTTTTAGAAATCATTATAGTGATATAGTGGTACTCTTTTATTGTCTTTATCATATCACCACTTCCCATGAGGATTAATTGCTTGGTGTTATAAATGTGATGGATGCTGATAAAGAAATAAGGATATCTCAATTAATGGCTTGAGTGTAACTCCACTACTGCTATTCAGGATACCAGGAATGTAATTATTCATTTATCTTGGAAACTAAATACAATATGGATAAAATTCAAGGATGTTATATCACCCTTAAATTACATCATCACACATACATATCGCGAGGAAAATTATTTCTATGATGTGATTACTAATAAGGGGGAAACTCCTCTTGAATTGATATGGTGAAACAACATTCTTGGTGAGATTATCTCTTTTTGGAAAATTATTATTGTAAAAAATCTCTATTCATACCTTTTAAATTTCATTTTTATTTAATAAAGGAGACTTTTATTTTGGGTAATGTTCTCATTATAATTTTATTTTTGGTCTCCTCATCATTAGCAGCATAACCATTATTCATACCACCTTACTGATTCTCTTCACGAGCTTTCCCCTAGGACATATATTCATATAATTCACCTACTTTCCACATTTATAACATCTGGACATTGATGATTCCTTAGGGAAAATATTATTCTAATCCATTTCTTTAGTTGAAACTTTCATTTTTCTTCATAAATTTCTTACTCTTCACCCTTATTCTCCAAAAATAAAACATCTTCTCATTACCCTAAGGAATTCCCTTGAGTGATTATTCCCATATTCTAAACATATAGGAAACTGAATCTTCTTTACTCCATGTTCTCCAACACCCAAAATCTTAATGAACTATATAATTCTCTTATTTTGTGAGTCTAAGAGTTAGTTAAGGTGAAATTTATTAATCATATATCATGATAAAAAATTAGGAATAATCACAATATCTTTCACTCCAGTTATCATCCCATTTTTTTCTCATTAGCACATTATATGTCACATTCAACGTTAATATAGTTCTTTATGGTTCACATCATTGACTAAAACAAAAAAAATATTGTGATTAACAGTATTTATAGTGGGAATCCAAATAATCATGAAAAATATATAATATGTTGTCTAAATCATGAAACCTTCTTTTAAAAATGTGAAACCTTAGGATTAAACTAGTTCATTCATGGTTATTATTTAAATCCTTTATTATTTTTCATAAGGAGTTTGTGAATTTCCAAAGAATATCCCCTAGGAGTTTCAATACAGGAGTGTAGTAAGACCCTTTGTCATGCACCAAGTGGTGATCAAGACCAGTTCAATGTGGCCTTTTTGGATTTATAATCCCTAGGTACCTCTATGCTAGATCCACATCCACTTGTTTTATCCATACAATGATGTAATCTCTTAAAAAAATCACTATATTTTTCAAAAAAATTCTACAATATTTTCATATACCTTGGTTTCACCGTATACTAAACCTTTGATACATCCTTAGGGATATCACTAATGTTTTGAAATTTTTGTTTTCAACGGTTAACTAAATGTTGATCTGATAAAAACTGAAGTTACCCAAACTTCTCATACATAAATATTACATATTAATAGATTAATATTCATTAAATGACATAAGGATCCATTCCATAATACTTTAGGTGTAGTTCCTATAGATACTTGGCAACAAAAACAAATGGTCCATAAGCAAGCTATATCATCTCCCACAAAGTTCTTCATAACTATCACTCTTTTAAACATATAATATATAATATACTTCATCATAATATAGGGAAAGGAAACATAATAAATTGTGATCTAAAATTATTATTAAGGGTAAAAATGAAGATATCAACATATAATGAGCATTAGGGAAGGTAAACTTAATATTAAAATTTGAAAACCATACCCTACATATCATAGATCATAAACTTGGGTCATGGCATAAATCAGGTTGTACATAAGAAATGAGTCATAAATTGAATCATAGAACTTGATCCATGATAACATAACATTGTACTAAGATATAGATTTGTGACATACACATAGACATAGAAAATCATTTCATTAGTAGTTCAAGTATTATTTCCAATACTATCATAGTGGAATGAGTTCACTCCCCAAACCGTCATAGTAGTAAAGGTTAAATCCTAAGACTATCATATTAGATAGATACACTCACTGAACCAGTTTTACTACCCATTCAAATACTATTTCTCTCATGTGATATTAATCATTACCCAATGCATTAGAGGGAGATATAGGTCCCACCCATCTCATAATGAAAATCATATATACATGTGACATAAGATCCTAAAACTTCCATTATATCAAAACCTGTGAAAAAATGTGTTTTATACATATTTAAACATAACATAACATTTTTAAAAGAAATAATTTTCATAATAATTTCATCATTTCATCAACTCATAACCCAAGAAAAAAGATGTGGGTTTTATAAGAATTTTATCATGGTATAAACTGTGGAAGACAAAACTATTTCATAAATATAAACTATCTAATGAAATAATAAGTATTTAATCCTTGTATCATACCCCCAATAAATCATATATAACAACAAAATATTTCATCTTAGATTGAAAATGATTTTCAAAGATCACTTGGAACGTTTCTTGATGAAAATAACTTTTCTTTTAATTTTTTTAAAAAATAAAAAATCATAAAACATTTTTGAAAAACATTTATTTAAAAATAAAATTTAAAACTTATAATTAAATATTTAAAAAATTGTGTGGTTATGATGGTGGGGAATTTAGTATTTTATGTACATGTTAAAACAAATATTACTTTCACATTTTTATAAAATCCAAATAGTCCTTGTTTTGAAAATGAAATTATTATTATATTCAAAAAATTTCATAAAAAAGTAAATAATAGGTAAAAATTAATTTAATAAATAATTTTTTCAATTTCAAATACTTTTTTGAATTTTTTTTTATAATACATGATTTTGGAAAAAAAAATTTACATTTGAAGAGAGAAATAAATACGATTTTTCTTAAAAACATTATTTTGAACTCCTGAATATAGAAACAAAAGAAAATGAAGGTAAAAAAATTATTCTTATGAAATTTCTAGAATAAAATTATATTTATGAGTTTATTTTGATATGGAACATAACATTTCATCATAAAAAACATAATCATAAAAAATCCCTATAAATTTTGAGATTTTGTCATAAAACCCATACCACTTTGGTAACATTGAATCATAAGGACCATGAAATAATAAAATTAAATGAAACATTAAATATAATTAATTTAAAAACATTCATGATATTATACTTCAAATTTTATATATATATAACTCATAAAATAAGATATGCGCATAATATAACACATCACCCAAAGAAGGAAAATTGAGACAAAAATCCCTTACCACTTTGGTAAATTTCGAACTGTAAACCCCATGAAAGAGAGAAAAAAAATTGGATAAGTAAATATAAATAATTTTCTGGATAATAATCATATAATACATTCATGTATAGTATATTCACCATATAAAAAATAGGTGGTGAATATGGCATGTATCTCCTCGAAGTTAAAAGTGAGACGAAAATCCTTTACCTCAATTATTGACTTCATTTATACACATTAAAACCTCATGTATAATAAATATAATTTAATCAAACATATATTAAATAACCATACTAATATATATAATCCCATATATGATTTACTTATGACCTTTTATAACCCATTTATTAAAATTTCTATGTTAAAGTCGTGTTTCTGGTAATAACAACTTTGCTTTTCTAGTATGTTTTGATTTATTTTTATTATTCCTATTTATTTTATCATTTTAAAATCAGATATATAATGTTAAAAATTAAAAAAAAAGATTATATACATTCATTATATATGCATTTATATCAATCCATATAATTTAGATATATAAAATGAAATACACCGTTCATGGAGACAATAGGTCATACGTACGTATGAAAATTGTTTCCATTTTCTCTATGGGTCAAAAGAAAGATGGGTAAATAAAATATCACCATTAAACAATAATTTTTATTTTATATATATATATCACAAGTTCTTATTTAAAAATATCCTTATAACCTTCCATGTAAAGTGTGCATGAAGAACGAATCATAAAGCTTCGTGAGGCGGTAGTCTATCATACACACAAGCAACAATATCATATTCAAATAGAATATAAATTAATGAGGTATATATTATATAATAATTATATAAGTATAAATATTTTACCAAAATGTTATATTTTTATTTAATATGTCATTATTACTATACAAGTAAAATAAAACTGATTAACACATCACATTGGTTCTTGAGGCGGTAGTCCATCGTACACACGAGAAACATTATTGTTTTCCAATGGATTTGGGGACAAGAAGGTTCATTTGTTATTATAATTAAATATGTATAATAATATAATAAATATAATTTATAAACATTAAATCCATAATTTTATCTAGTAGTGAGAGGTGGTGGTGAAAAAAAAATAACATTGGTTCATGTGGTAGTAGTCCGCTGTACACACGAATGATGATTTTGTATACCATTTTATAGAAGAGGAGATGGATTTAGGTTACTACATTAAAATAAAAACATATTCATATTGAGGATATATTTTTTTTATTATTTTATAATATTTTTAAAAGATTAAAATAGGTGGAAGAAGAAATAAAAAAACACATGTTTAAGAATTTCACCTCTTCTTTAGAGAGCCACTTTAGGTTTATAGTTAAATACTTACTAGGATGGATTACTAAGAAAAATAAGACCTATAAAATGAGGGTAGGGAAGTAAGTAAATTATTTTTTTAGTGATTTTAAAAAATCAATGATTTTGGAGGTGTGAAGAAGAGAGGAGAGAAGGTGTCTATTTATAAGTGAGGTGAGTGGCACCCCTGTAATTTTTTAAAAGAAAATGGTGTATCGAAATTTTTCACATTACACAAGGATAAAAATGGAAAATTATAGAAACTTTTAGGTGATAATGTCTAAATATTTCCATAAAATTTGTGTTGGAAAAGATTCAAGGTCATTTTACCCCTTATCTTTTTAGTTTAACCCCAAGTAAACCCGGTTTATCCATAAATGAAATAATTAATTTATACTATTTTTAATATTAATTTTGGTAAAAAATTAAGTTAAACTTATTAGATAATATAAATTATTATGATTCCAAATATTGAATCATTTTTTTCAAATTCATTCAAAAAAATAGAAAAATTTAATTTAAAATTAATCATGCACACACGATGAAAAAGTGGCTTTCCAAAGAGAAAAGTTTCAAAAGTTTAAAAAACTTTTATAAAAAGAATCAATATGAAATTAATTAAAATGACCTAAATTGTATTAATAGATATAAAATTTTACAAATATTACTTTAAAAAACATATTAAAAAAATTTGGATTTTTTTAAATTCTCTAACAAAATGATAATTCTTAAAAAAATAGAATTTTCACTATTCGTCAAAAAAATTATCAAAAATTAACTCCAAGATATTTTTTATAGGATGACATCAAAAATGAATTTTATTTTTTCAAATAAATTTCTGAAAATTGGAAAAAAATTAGTTTTTAAAGTAAGTGCATAATAGGTGATAGAATTACTTTTTAGAAAAGTATAGTTTTATGTGTAAAATTTGTTTTATTATTTCATATTATATAGAAAATATATAAGAATAATTTCAAACATTTTATTGAATATATAATAAATAAATAAATTAAAATAATTTACCAAAATTGATTTTTTTAAATTTATTGAGGTAAAATTATTTTTTGAGCATAAACATAATTTTTCAGAAAATGATTTATTTTATTTTAAAATGGTTTTTATTTTAATTTATAATTAATTGGTAACCTAATAATTAATTATATATAAAGCTGTAAACAATATATTTTCATAATTTACTTAATCTATTTTATACCTATCATTTCAATGACTAGTTTATAACTATCATATTAAATAATAATATTTTAATAGTCTGTCACATTTCATTTAAAATCTGTATTGTGTGTAACACAAGATACACTTAGTGTTTCATGTAATGAAAGAAAAACTCCATGAATCATGTAATGCAATCTAAACTATGTATTTCATGAAATGATTTTTTTTTAAAAAGATTAAATTTATTTGAAAAATATATTTCACAAAATCTCAGGGTGTTACACCATGTCTTCTCTGGACATATAGACATACATGGACATGTGAAACTTTCAGAGTACACACCATGTACTTATAAGTACACACTGGGTACGTTTTCATCAAGGGGTTTTTATTTTTTTTAATGCTCCATAGTTAGACTTGTATTTTTGAGTAGTCCATTCCAAGAATTTTTTTATGTAGATCAAGATGGTTAAATCCTATCTGTATTTAGAGGAATTCTGGATTGTGTTTTGGACTAAGAGGGATTTATAAGAGGATTCCCTAAAGGTTATGGTTCTATAATCCTCTCAGTATTTTTATTGCGAGTTTTGAGTCCCATGTGAGGGTGTGTTCTTATTGACTACCATGGTTGAAGATTCTAGGAGAGTTAATTTGAGGTTCTTTGGAGAGATCATAGGAAGTGGGATCAAGTGTTTTCTTGGTGTGACATTTAGTTTAGTTGTTTGAGGTTTAGATCTAATCACTTGAGCAGACTGGTATGATCCTTTGGGTTGGTATGACATCATGGGATGTTGGGTACAACTAGGTGATATTAAAAAGAGTCTAAAATAGTCATGCAAGATCTATTTGTGGAATTCCCTTTTGGGAGAGGTGTTCCTTGAGGTTTCCCGTCTAGGCATGGTAGTGATTGAGGTTTCCCTTCTAAATAAAGTTATTCTAGAGGTTTCCCTTCTCGGTGTGGTGCTTTTTAAGGTTACCCTTCTGGTAATAGTGATCTTTGGGCTATGATATGTGATACCTATTGATGTTTCTTTTATTAGGATTTTCATGAGGGTTTGTTAAATTGGAGGATCCCTTGATATGTTGTCATTATTGAGATACTGTTTTGAGAACTATGTGGGTTTTTTTATGATTATTTTCCAGTGAGGTGGTCGGTGCTGATCTTATTTGTTCTAGTATGTGGGTTTGGATACATCAGACCCTTGTCAATTAGATTGTGGGCCTAGAGGTTTGTGGTTGTTATTGTTCATTATTGGATGGGAGAAGAGACCTTTGGTATATCACCATATTGGGTGTTGACCCTGAGATTGTCTCGTTTTTTCTCCTTTATTGACTATATATGGTTAGATGATCTTAGTGAGAAAATGGGTGATTTGGATGAGTTAAACCCCCCTTTAGTTGAGTGTGTTCCCTAGATAAAATGGATTCCAGCTCATGAGGTGTTGAGGATATCATAAAGTGTTTTTTTTGTACTATGGATGTCGAGTGCTCCTAGGTCCATGGATGTTATATGATCCAGGGTTTATGTATGAAACCCACCTATTATCAAGTCTATAGTTAGCGCCCAATTCATTCTAAAGTAATTTTGAGACTGATGGGTTCTCTAGTTCTGTCAACTTTGCTGTTCCTATTGTCATTCTAGATCAAGCTATTAGAGTCTGATATCCTGGTATATTTTCTTCATTATTTTACATTCCTAGAATGAGATCATAGGGTCTGAAATCCATGCCTTCCCTTGCAGTGGACTTTGGAGCTCTTTCGTGATCTAAATAATGTGCTTGATGGGTTGATGTGTGATCCATGTTTCATTATTCCCATGAATGGGGATAGAGAAAGTGTAAAATTACCTCATGTGGTAGGCTAGAATATATGGTTCACTATTTTCATTTTGTTTAGACTCTTTTATTTTCTAATTTTTTCTTCTTTTTATACTAATAGTCATGTTCGACTAGGATAGACATGATGTCTGCTTCATGAACATGTTATGACAATAGATGTTAGGATAACCATTAAGAGTGGAATTTTGAGATTTTTTCCCACCCCCTGTACATGAACCTCATCGTACATACAAGCCTTATGACTAATTTTAGGTTGAGTGCAAGATCTAATAGATCAGGTGAGGTTATTTTTTATTTATCAAGTCGAACTGCTCATGTGGAGACTTAGTTTATGCTAGATCCATTTATCATCCATAGATACCAGTTTTATGGTTTATCTCAGAATAAAAAATTATAATTATGTGTTTATTTTTATTTTTATTTTATTTTATTCTATATGTGGTTGGAATAGTGGGTGGCCAGTGTCAGTATTCTTTTCCTTGAGTCTGTATGTTGCATTCCATTTATTATAGTCTATTTAATTTATTTATATATTTATACACACTCTGGTGCACATGTATGTATATGTGTTTAGTTTATTTATAATATTATTACAATTTAATTTAATGGAATAGTCTCCCCACCATATCCTTTTATCCCCTCACCATTATTCAACAACTTACGACTTATGGGGAGGCGCGCTTAAGACCGGGTAACAGGATAGATCAGGTGATGAGTCGGGTCAACCCGATCTAGATAATGAAAAAATGGTATCAACTAATTCTTTTATTTTTCTTAATATTTGGGGAGTTGTTAGACATGAGACCTGCAAATGTGTTGAATCATGATATGGATATCATGTTGGTGTTTCATGAACACCTTTTTCAGTAGGAATTCAAGGTTACTAGGGTTATGAGATTATTTTTCTCTGTTTTTGGTATTACAGTTGTGTGATGTTCATCTCAGGTGATACACTTGGGTTTGTTTATTTTATGATTTATGAGTTTTTAGGTCTCGGACAAATGATAGGAGGCCTAGGTTCATGAATCATTATAGGAACATAGCATACAAAAAACATTTTCCCGACTATGTGTGTGTTAATAATAATTGAGGTTTAGTGGTTTAAAGTGTCAGTAATTTCTCATATGACATTACCTCATATAAGTACTTGGTATAATTCTACTCATCTAAACCATAGTTATTTTCCTTATTATGTTAGTTCATGTTGATATCATACAGATGTGATCTCTATTGATTGATATGAATTCCCTTTATCGAGGTATATTTGGAAAACATTGTGGTTTGGTGTAGTATTTGTGATTCCCTACTATTTGAGGTGGTTGGGTTAGAGAAGACATGGATTCCTAAGAGATTTATAGATCATGATTAAGTTTCAATTGGGTTATGGTATCCCTGATAAGTTCTGTAGTGAGGATGAGGATGCCTTGGTCTTGTGAAGAAGAGCACTGAGAGTGATCTTTGTTTTTTGGTTAGTATTGTAGTTTCTTGATTGGATTGAGAGGGCATGTTAGGTTGGATTCATATCAATTATTGTTTCTATTTGTTCTGTGGGTAGAACAATGGTATAATTCTTAAGAACTCATGGATTTAGAATGATGCCCAAGTGTAGGGTGGTCACATGATTGATCTTTTCATTAGGGAGATTCTTTTTTGAAGAGGAGTATTGAGGGTGCTCTAGTTTGTTGGAACAATCCCCCATTAGAAAAATGGTATATAGTTTAGACACATTAGACTAAGTTTCCAAAGATATGGCTCGTATTAGTGTGATAGGATTCAAGAGTTTTTTTGGAGAATAACTCTACCTTGATGAGGAGGGTGGCGGTTGTTTAGGATTTTTATAATGATGTGTTGAGTGAAGGAATGTGCATGCTATTTGGGCATAGTGCCGATTGGTTCATGAGTTCAATTCTTGAGGAGTGGTGTAAGGGAATCCTTATTTTGGGGAGTGAACCACAAGTTATTAAAGGATATATTATTTATTTAAATATGTTCATTGTGTGTTTGTATTTTATTTCTAGTGATTTAGGAATGGGTAGTGGTTCATGTTCCATGTTAGCACTCTAGTGCAAGTGGTCTAGCCAGGTTCATCCATTAAATTTTGTAATGGATAGAGAATTGGATATGATTTTTGGTGTTTGGTTTAGGTGATATAATAAGGATACTCCTATGGTGGGGATCACCAAATCATGATTGAACGTGTCTAATGTTGGAAAATAGTTTTGGACACTGTAAGACTGGCCATTTCATGGTCGAGATATCTTTGGTTTCACTAATGCTTTAGAGAGTTCATAGATTTTTATGGTCCATTGGAGCTTCTTGGGTGTGGGAAGAATTTATGGTGGGGATTTTGTGAAGACCCTCAAAATCTTGATTGGTGAAAATAAGGGGAAATTTTACCATTTTTGTTTCTAGTAGTGTTTAGGGGAAATGATAAATTACCATATCAAGAGATATCAGATAATTTTTTGGACAACTCCATTGGTCCTATAAGAGGGTTTTTACTATAGGAAAAGAGTTTGGTGGAATTTCAAGCTATTCAAAATTTGGCAGAATATTTAATATTTAATTATTTAAATATTATTTATTAATTCATGTTTGTCTGGTCATATCTTATATTTAGATAATCAGATTGAAATCCTAAATCTGTTATTGATTTCATATTAGGGTTTTTTCTTAGGTGTGACATAAACTTACATCCATTGGATGGGGCGGGGCTAGACCCCCCTTTTATTCTCTTTCTTTATTTTCATTTTCATTTTTCTTTTTCTTTATTTTCTCTTTTGTTATTTTCCTTCTATTAGATTCATGTGTGTGACCCTCACTTGGGGTATTTTATTATGATATAGGAGAGGGATAGGGGGTAGGGTGAGAAGATATATATATATATATATATATAGAGAGAGAGAGAGAAGAGGGAGCCTCTATAGAGTTTGAGAAGAGCAGGATCGTCATGTGGTAGTTTTATAACACATCAAATCAAAGATTCATTGGTTTCAACTAGGCGGTAGTAAATTTTTAATTTTTTCATTAAATCCTTATATATTAGATTTTATTAAGTTTTAATCTAGTTTTTGGGTTGTTGGGGACCCCTAGAGGGTTTATATTGTGAGTTTTAGAGAAAATCAGGGGTTTTTAGAGGTTTGTAGGTGGTTTCCCATTCCAAAATACCAATCACATGATGTGTGACTTAATGAAAAAATAACATTTTTCCTTCATGTTTGGGGAAGAAGGTCATTTTATAAGTACATGACATGTACTTTTCATACACACTGTGTAGTAGTTCTTGGACATGTACCTAGCCATGTTGATTTTTACAAGGCAGATAGAGTTTTGGTATGTACATTCCTTGTACACTTGGTACATATCATGTAGTGGGACATGGCCATGTAGTTATGTTCAAGGGAAGAAACCCTGTATGGGGGTACATGGTTATGTATTAGTATATGACCAGACCCCATGTATTCCCTAGCCATGCTAGTACATAGCTAGACGCTATGTCTTATCTTGCCATGTAGAAGTACATGATTAGGTGCTGCTTTGAGAGTACATACCATGCACTCAAAAGTACACATCATCTAATTTTTCTAGCAAGAGGTTTTGGGTTTATTCATACCTTAGAGACATAATTGGACTTGTGAGTAGTCTTTTCTGAGATTTTTTCCATATAGATCATTATGGTGGGATCCTTTCATCATTTAGAGGATTTCTAGATAGTTTTTTTTTTACTAAGAAATATTTTAAGGAGGATTCCATTGAGTTTATGTTTCTAGAATACTCTCAGGGGTTATGATGAGAGTTTTTAGGCCAGTGTGAGAGTGTGTGCTTATTTAACACCTTTTTTCATGATGCTAGGTGAGTTCATTTGAGGTTATTTGGATAGTTTCTTGGAGGTTGGATCAAGTGTTTTCTTAGTGAAACCATTAGTTTGGTTACTTAAGGTTTAGATCTAGTCTCTTGAGCACTGAAATGACAGGAGTCTTCAGTTTAAGACAACATCATTGGGTTTCGGGTACAACTAGGTGTTGTTGATCATAGTTTGAGATAGTTCAGAGGAACCTGTCTGAGGAATTCCTTTTGGGTGAGATGATTCTTAAGGTTTCCCTTATAAGTGTGGTCTTTCTTGAGGTTTCCCTTATGGGTGAGTTATAGGTTGAGGTCTCCATTCTAGGTGTGGAGATTGTTGAGGTATCCCTTCTTGGTGTGGTGATATTTTTGTTGTGATCAGTGAGATAGGATGAAGTTACTTTTTTTCATGATTAACCCAAGGTTTGATTTTTCTAGAGGAGCCCCTTTTATGGTTTTATACTTGAGATGATGTTTTAGGGACTGTGGAGGGTGCCTCATTCTTTTTTTCTAGTGAATAGTTGGTGCTGATCTCAAAAATTCTAGACAGTGGGATCCACTGTAGTTTTCCCTGGTTCTTGAACTTTTAGGCTTGGATATTTTAGAATATTCTTATTTAGTATTGGATGATATAGGGGAGATTTAGGATATAACTAGGATGTGAATTTTCCATGATATTTACACTGTTTCTCTCCTCCATTGGACATATATGGTTAGACAAAATTATGAATATAATTGGCGATTTAGAATAGTGAAATCTCCCTCTAGTTGAGTGTGTTCCATGGTTAGAGTGGATTTAGTCTAGTGAGGTATTGAGGCACTCAGAAAGTGGATTTTTTGTATCATGGATTGTGAATGATCCTATGGACATGGATTTTGTATGTTCCTGGGATTATGTATGGATCCCACCAATTTTTGGTTCAATCGATTATGCCTGGTTCATTTTGTAGGACCTTAGGGACTGACATGCTCTCTAGTTTTGTCATTATAGATGTTCCTATCACCATTTCAAATAATGATATTTGATTCCTAGACATCTATTTATGTGATTCGTTATTTTATATTACCAGTATGATATACTAGGTTACTTCATTCATGGATGTCTTTATAGTGTACTTTAGAGCTCTTTATTGATCAAGTGTATGAACTTGATGTGAGGATGCTCGATCCATGTTGTTTAGTTCTTCTAGTTGGGGAAAAATCAAGGGCAGATCTACCTCAGGTGTCAGGATAGAAATTATGGTTCTCTGTTTTTTTTTATTAGCAATATTTTTATTTTATATTGTTTTTTTATTTTTATTAAGTAAGTAAAATTTGGTAAGGATGGACAACACGCTTGTTTCATGAACATGTTACAATATAAGATATCAGGACCACCATTGGGGGTTGCCTACTAATATTTTTTCTTAACCCCTATATGTGAACCTCAATGTACATGCTTACCTTATGTCTTCTTTAATGTTGAGAATGAGTTTTGATGGATCAGGTGAGGTCCAGTGTTGCTTGATCAATTGGGGCTACTTGTGTGGATTCTTGGTTTTTGTTGGATTCATTCTACAGTCACGAAGACTGGGAATGTGGTTCGTCTTGGATTAGTAGTATATCCTTGTGTATTTATTTTTCTATTATTTTATCATGTATGTGGTTATCTTAGTGGGTGACCAGTTTCTGTATACTTTTCATTGAGTCTATTTGCTACATTCCATTTATTATAGTTTATTTTAGTTATTTATTTATTTATACACACATTGATACTCATAGATTTATAGGTGTGTAGTTTATTTCCATTATTATTGAAATATGATTCAACGAAATAGTATACCCATGATATACATTTAGGCCCTTATCGATAGTCAACAACCTCTTGTATGAGAGGAGGTACAATTGAGGCATTTTTATGAACCATATTCAATGACAAGTCAAGTTGACCTGAGCCGAATCATGGAAGGAATAGTGTAAAAGGATAATTGAATGAAGCTGAAATTATTGAGGCATAAAATTTTTGGACAGTATGGAAGTAGAGAGTTCTAGTGTTTTTTCATAAGAACATATTTTTTTGATAAAATAGTGCCTATAACACCAAAAAATGGTTTATAAAGGAAATTAATCATATTTTGAGTGAGAGAGACTAGATCATGTGATTCAATTTTCGTTTCCCAAAGAAATTTTGAGAAGATGCAGTCAAATATAAGAAATACCTTGTGAATCATATTCCTTCAACTCTATTGGGTAAAGAGATTATGAAATTTCACTATATAAGGAAAATAATTTATGTTTCCCACCTTAAAGTATTTGGATGCATCACTTATATCCATGTTAACGTTAGGTAGGGGGACAAGTAAGAACAACGGTCCTTAGAATTTTTATTTATTGGTTTAGTGGTGAATAATTTTTATTTAAACTCTGGTATAATGGTCTCAAAAATTTCATTAGAAGATATAATTATCACATAAATGAAAAAGATATTTTGGATTAATTAGAACCTAGTTGAATATAAAACTAAGAATAAATAATCAGCAGAGAATTACAAGGTTGAACTTAATATAAGTCCAAAATATCTAGACTATTTAGAAAGCACTCAAGATCTAAATATATATTATTATTGAAGGTGAAAAGAAACACTTGTATTCCATATTCTTGAATTGTTTCCAAGACCAGATATAATGTAAATATAAAGTAACAGAGAGTATCAAGAAAGATTTATGAAAGAATCATTTGTAGATGGAGCACAACCTCTAGATTTTTTATTGTATAAAAGTTTTAAAAGACTAGTTCTAAGGTTAAAATATGATATAAATATTCTACTTCTTATTATATTGGATTAAATTATATCCTAAAATTATTGTAAATTCTTTGACTTGACATAATTGGATTTAGTGATGAATGTGGAGGAAAAAGCTTTTAATTTTTCTAGAACATGGGAGATAATAAAAAAAATTTCTAGGAAAGGAGAACTGAATAAAAAAATGGGTCAGCAGACTAAAGAAATAAGGATATGGTAGTAAATTTTTCAATGAAAGTTTGGTTTTGAAAGGATTTCAACAAATGTAATGATATTATTTCGCAAAAATACTTTCTATTTTTTCTTAATCACCAAATAATTTGGACAGTGTTTGTAATGATTCTGAATGAAGGACTATATCTTGAACAATTAGATACAAATAAAAATTCTTCATGGAGATTTGGAGGAGAAATATTTAAAAACAATAAGAATAATTAAATTAATTTAAAATAAATATGGCATGGAATATCCAATGGAGTTTGTACAAGATTAAGAAAACACCCAAGAAATTGAATTAGAAGTTCAATGACTTCACGGTAGAACATAAGTTAGTTCAGTGAAATTTAGATAATTTCTACTAATTAAATGTGTTTAATGGTGGAAATATTATCATAATTATATTTTATGTGGATTATATGATTTTGTGGGTCCAAAAATGGAATTTATTAAAGAGATAACGTAATATTTATTTTGAAGGTTTGAGATAAATTATCTTAGGTAAGAAAATCAAATTTTGGGAATGAGAATATTGATGGATGAGAATCATGGAATACTAATGTTTTATCATTCAAATGACATCCTAAATATAGTGAAAGGGTTTAAATAGTTGTATCTAAACCTATATTTACCCCAGTGGCTGGGAATTTCAAACTATCAAAAGAGAAATCACTAATAATGAAAGAAGATGATATGTAATTTGAAAATGTTCCATATTCACCATTCGTTGGATGTTTTACATATGTCATGGTTTTTAAAAGTTTATAAAGTTATCATGTAATAGAGGTGGCTAGAAGGTTTATAAACAATACATAAAAGGATCCCTGAGAAGTGGTAAAGTAAATACTCTGGTATCTCAAAGGATCAAAAGATCTAAACTTTTTTTGGGAATAAAGTATCTACTAATATGTTGCAAAAACAAAAGTTAGGAAAAAATTACATTGATAGGGATCTTTTTAGAGTAACTTAGAATGAATTTAGGGAAACAAACATTGTTCTATAATAGTTATATTATAATACATATTGAATAGAATCTAGTGTTTCACTCATGAACAAAACAAATTAGCTAAAGTATCAATTCATATGGAATCTTATAGAATATGGAGTGCTAGAGCTATGAAAGATATGTGGAAGTAATAATATAGTAGATATACTGACAAAGGTCATAGTCTAGGAAATTTTGGGGTGCCATTATACCTTTGTGGGGTTTATTTGATTGAAGGAAAAATGGAAATTAATTTTCTATTTTTTGGAAGGATGGAATACTAAAATAACTTGAGTGATCCAAAGGACATGGTGAATCTAATAAATTAGTTCTCAATTTGGATACAGTTTAGTTTTGTTATATGATTTATTTTTTTTGAATAAGTGTTGGAAATTTTAGAAGGAGTTATTTCTAAAAGTTTAAGATTTAAATTAGGTAGATACAGTTCAATAGAACCATGGAAGTATAGAACTTAATGAAATTACAATAGTGAAAATTTATTCTAGGTTTTAAAAGTGTGGAATACAAAATTAGATTTTGTAATAATAACTATATTGATGCATAATAATAAATTGAATTTTTCAAATTACAAATAATATTCTTTAGAGGTCTATGTGAGATTAAAATGATTTATTTCACTATTCATTTATGATCAAAAGTTGAGGTAGTGTATTTACTAAGTATTTTTTGGTGTCCTCAATCAAGTGGTAGATCTTTTTTAAATATCATAAGGTGTAGGAACGAAATATACCGGTTGGAATTTTCTATATATTAGTTAATGGGGTTACATATTGAAAACAATTATAATGGATCTATCCTTATTTCATTTCTAATAAATAGAAGTAGTGTTTCTCCCATAGAGTAACACTAAGTTTGAACCATGTAAACTCTCTTATTATTATTCTGAGTGGGTGTGAGTTTTTTATTATATTATGTGTGTGTTTTATTCCAAAATATTTATTGAGATAAAATTGATTTATCATGATACTATTTATCATTATTTCCTTTATCTAGACATTGATATAATGTGTCACAATCTTCAGAACATCTAACCTTTTCCCACAAATTTGAATTCTAAAAGGATATTCTAGATGATAGTGGTTCCAAAACAATATTTTGTTCAACAACATGACATGATTCATCTCAATCACTACACATGATACTCATTTTCTAATGATCATTATAAGTAAATTTATATAGTGATTTTTGATATAACCCAATTATTGTCTACATGGTGTTCTTTTAAAGAGGGAAAATTTATTTCAACATAAAACACATTTAATTATTTATCCAAATATATATACATAATATAGAACTAAAATTTTATCATCATCCATTCTATATACATATGAAGTTATTTTTCTATGCCTCTATCCATGGTGGGATCCCATGTTTTGGGTACCACAAACAAAATTAGTTTTATAATCTTATCATTTTTCATGGTTGATTTAAGAGTATAAATTTTCCCTACCATTATCTATGACTTACTTATAACTGATTTCGTATGATATGTCATATATTAAACTCACTCCAAACATTGGCATTTTGTTTCTCTTCTATGTTGTCATACACTTCCCATAAATCACAATCTATAATTAATTATATTTTACATATAAATAAATATCCAACTTCACCAGTTTTCTTCTAAAACTTCCAGTATACTCCCTTCATGATCTTCAACAATATAGTCCATTTCTAAAACACACACAATCATATAACTCTACTATATCCCATAAATCATCAATTATGGTACAATAAACCTTTGAAATACCTTAAATCAAATATTGAATGAACTTTAATTTTTTTATGTATCCAATATCATATTTTATCGTATAATTCCATCTCAACCTCTATGTGATTCAATAGTTATCCACTTACAATCATCTGACCTTTACTTGGTATCTATTAATTCTATAAATATTGATAGCAACATATCAATATCTTTGTGAGGATTAGATAGTGTTGGGAAGGAGACTAAGTGTCTAGTGAGAAACATCAGGTTGTGTTTGGGTACTTGTTGTATGCTAGGGTTGGTATTGGATATTGGGGTGTGTGTGTTCGAGATGCCCTATGAGGAAGAGTATGGTGTGAGTGAGAGTCTTAGTGTTTAGTGTGTCCAGGTACAACATATGGGTTAGGCTTATGAGTTTTTTATGTCCTAATGGGATAGGATTTTTTGAGTATTTTATAGCTATGGTGATGGAAATATATGTGGAAAGTGGTGTTGGTTAGGGAATGTGAGGTTAAGATATATGTGACACCCTCTAGGATAGAGCTTAGTGGGGATATTTTTCTTGCAAGATAAGGTTCATGGTATGTGAAAATATACCATGTTTTAATAGAATCTCAATCATGTCAATGATACTGATGATGTTTTCTATAAGATACTTCACCCTAAGTGATAGGGTGAGGGTGCAAAGCTTAGAATCAGGTCCTTACCCTGAGTGAGAGGGTTTTAACCTGAGATATGGTAATAAAACTCTCCATATGTGGTAGGATGGTTGTAAGAAATGTGTTATGGGGCCTCAAACTGAGTGAAAGGGTGTTGGCATGAGATTTGATATAGGACCTCACCATGAGTAAGAGGTTTGTGGTATGACATGTGGTACGGAGCCTCACTCTGAGTGAGAGGGTGTTGGCATAAGATGTGGTAGTGAACCTCACATTGAGTGAGTGGGTATTGATATGAGATGTGGTGTGAAACCTCACCCTAAGTTAGTGAGTGGTAGTATATGATTGGATATGAGTTCATCGATAAGTATGATACCCTACCCTAATTGAGAAGGTGGTGTTCGAGATTCATTTATTGGTACCTTCCTCAAATGATGGTGTATGGGGAAGGTTTCACTGTGAGGTTAATTTTCCACTAACATTGGATGAAGCTAGTGAGGCCATGTGTCATAGTGTCCTCATTAGCACAAGATGAACTAACATGATTTCTTTAATCTTTTATATTTATGACTTATTTACTTTTCAACACCTTCATACACTATATATGAGGATGTATATAAGGGAAAAATTAGTGGAAGCCTAATGATATATAATCTCACAACCTACACATGTGGTCTAGTTCTTATTCAAACCTTATGTTTGGTTTTTAGGTGGTAGGTTGTATGAGGAATCTAGATGGAGGGACTAGATAGAAAATGGGCGACTAGTCTGGTGAGGGACCTAATTTTTATAGTTTATTCAACTCTATAATTTTGGTTCCATTTATTCTTTTATATATTGGATGATGGGACATCGTTGATGTATCAGTGTATTTAAAATATGGTTTAATTTTATATAGCATGTAAATATTTTTTTATTACCAATGTTTATCCTTTATATATAATTATTCTCACTTACTCTTATAAATTTTAATAATATTTTTATCTATCTATTATTGTAGGTGACGTTACTGAGGGTATCGTCTCCCCATGTTAGTTATAGACTTTTGTCTCTAGTTGGAATCATTTGGCATATGGGGAGGCGTTCATGTGGTCTTTTAGTGCCATCAAATAAGATATGATTCAATGGTTCAAGTGTATGTGTTATAAAAATGGTATTAGATCATTCCCTCTGTTTATCTTACTATTTTGGTATGGTAATTTGAGGTAGGATGTTGTCGGAACCTAAGATGGACCTTATTCTTGGGTATAGTTAACTCATGTATAGGGGAATTCCATGTTATATAGATGAGATTATTGTTCATTACAATTCACTGTTATAATTGAGATGTTCACTCATGTATGATGTTCTGATGTGGGAATGTTAATTAAGGTTTTACACATAACCCAATGTTGTAAGAGAGTATGCCATCATGTATCTACTTTGGTGGGTAGGTATACCTAGAAATGGTCATGAATTATTATGGATCAGAAATTGTTTTACAAAATAGTTAAAGGGTTTTATAAAATGTATAATGGAAAAGATATGTTTTAAAAAAAAAACATTTTTAGAATAGTGGTTACAATTAATTAAAGCTTTAGTAATAAATTATTCGATGTTTTTCCAAATAACTTATTAGTGGAACCTTAATTAATTGATACATATATAACATTTTTCATGTGTTTTGTTTAATATTATAATCCTTTCAATTTTGTTCATGCTGGATAAAATCCCTATAGTAGGTAACTTTAGGTATGAGATGCCTTATGTTGGGCTCAACGAATGAGTTCTTGAGTATGGTGTTGTGCTTGTGTGAGAGGATTCGATTGATGATAGGATGTTGAGTGGGTCAAAATGGTTAGATTTATTTCCTAGATATGTTTATATATTCCTATTAATGATTTAATATAGGTTTGTGGTGGGATAGAGCTATTGGTTAGACCAATTAGGTGATTTTTGGGGTTAGGGACTATGGGTTGGTAGATCCGCATTTTGTATGATTGGTGAGTGAATGAGTATTTTTTATTAAGATAAGATCATGAGAGGATATAGTATGTTTTTATTAATTAATGTATATATGATTAAATTGTGTAATAATTCTCAAGTGTTGTTTTGGATCGAGCATTCAATTTGGGTTAGGAATTTCCTTGGTTATGCTTGAACAAAACTTCCATGGTTTCCTCATGAGGGGTAGGTTTTCCTTACAGGGTTAGGTAGATTGATGTTATCCTATGGTTCTAATTTGAAAACACCAATGTATTTTGTCTATAAGGGTTTTTTGAATCTTCTGATTTTGGATGGATGGTGGTATGATGGGAATGAATAGGATATTTGAAATGAACATTAGGTGAGTAGCTTGGTGTTGATGGGAAATCCTTGCTAGGTAGTTGATTCTGAAATATAATGTGTAGTTCAAGGAAACCACTAATTGGTAGTACCCAGTGAAACTTCCTTATGAGTGAGTGTTTCTTGAATATTAGGAACTCTCGGTGGTGGGTTCATAAAGATATATATTGAAGCATGATTCTCAGGTTCACATAAAAATCCATCTAGGTCCTTAGAGGAATTTTAGAACAACTACGGAAGTTACAAGTAAGTCCATAGTGAGATGGATTTTCTTGTCTGAGTTTTCAATAGGCTCATTAGCCAAAAAATCATGTTATTATATCCATGTGATTAACACATTTCCACACTAAGGGTTCTTGAGAAATTATGAAATATTTTTTGGTAAATATAGAGATGAATTATAATTTTTCAAATGGATAAGGTTTAGGTAACCTTAGGTGTCAGTGTATTTCATTAGTTGAAGTGTTGAAAAAGCGTTAAATAGATCATGAGTGATCTATTTAGGGAATAATTAAGGTTATAAGACCTGATAGTATAGTTGAGGGGTTGAGGTTATCATTTTTTGGTAAGAAAGGATCCTGTCCAAAAATCCTAGGGGGATGATAGTGTTTTGGTATGGTTGTATCAGAGAGATGATGGTATGGATAATCCCATGGTGGGGAGATTACCACTGGTATTATTTCATGTGACTATCACATTAGGTGGGTGATGGTCAATGGTTGGATTGTGAAATATTGGGTGTAGTTTATGGGATGATGGATTCAATGATTTTGGGATATTCGTATGATAGACCATATCATGTTCTAAGACCATACTACACGTGGTAGACCATCTGTGGAAATTGTAACTTTCAATGAATTATGTACTTGAGGGGAGGGATACTTTATGATGAATAGGTTGAGTAAATCTCATGTATTCAAGGATTTAATCTAGGTTTATGCATCATGTGAACATTTTTAGTTGGTATCAAGTAGGATCAGTATCAGTTTTGAGGAAATCATTGTGTGGAGGATCCAACTTTTATATATTCTTGTAATATCATGGTTTGGTAGTTTTGGAATTGGATACATCACTTAAATGATGTTTTTTCATTTCAGGTTCCATAATGAAATTATTTGATTAAAATATGGTTGGTTTAGATCATGAATATGTGTTTATGAGTCGTTACAATAAGAAATCAATAATAAGTGATCATTTTGGATTTCCATGATTGGTTGAGTATCAGGTAAATGTATTAGATTATTCTCAAGGAAAAGAATCCCTATGGTGGAAATTTTTTAATGAAATTAATCATTATTGGTTGGAAAGTTTATGTGGAATTTTAATTTTTATCTCCAAAGTATGGGAATTTAGAGAATTGGAATTCAAATATTTATTCTAGGAATTAGGACATCTCTAAGGGATATTTTTCCATATTTTGAGGTATTGTAGTGGATCATGGGTATTAATTTCAAAATGTTAGACTCAATGAAGGAGTTTATTTATATTCAATTAAAATCTCATTCCATAACCGGAGGGGTTACAACAAGGAGATAGTAGATTGCATTGTGGAAGAGAAGACCACACCATCACCAGGTGTTTTAGGGAGGAGGGTTTGAACACATTTAGAGGATCGAAATGTAATAAGGGTATTGTGTAATGGAAAAGGGGATATATAAGATTAAATTATGGATCCATGAGAGATCATGTTGTATCCTAGAAATTTCACCATGAGGGTTGACAAATGGGGAATATTCTATACCAAAATCAAAGGGTTCCACTATGAATGGGAATATATTAATGGGTATTTGGGTTTATATGAGTTTATAAGTCTTGTTATGGATCCTTATCAATTCTATGGTCTAGTTATTAGTGTTGTGATCGTGTTTAGAGAGTTTTTATAGATTATTTCCCATTGAATTAAATTGAATAATTAATTATAAAATATTTATAGTTAATTGTGTGAGACTTATGAAATATGATATAGGCTCATAAATTAGCTTGGATTATTGTGGTAAAGGATGGTTCTTTTTCAAGAATGGTTAAAGGATGACAATCTATTCTGGAGTTAGGTGGCCCCTTTATTACTTAATCATATATGTGTATATATTTGTTAGCATGTGTGGGTCTTGGGATTCAGTTTGGGATTCTATGAAGGGGTTTGGGTGAGTATAGAATGGTGATATAGTCATATCTTAATCATTTTATTAGTTAATTGAGTGATCTATGCAATGTTAATGGAATCAAGGGACTCATAGAGGCAACACCACCAAGGGTCATGATGTGTAGAATTATTTGAAGGACCCAAAGTAGTCTTAACTATTGGAATTAATGGTGTATATATTATAGTGATATCTAGTTACTATTATATAGGATTCTATGTATATGTCCCTTAGATAATGGTTTTTTTTAGTGTCATGACTTAGGATTTATTTGTAAAAGTCTATGGAAATATCTTTGGGGACCCTAAAACTCTTCAAGTGAGTGGAGTGGGATGTTATGAATTAGAATAGTAAAACATGTAAAGTCATGGGGATTAGGATTTAAATTTGATTAGAGAGTGGAATAGATATACAATCTCTATTAGGCGTGTATAGAAGCTCATAATGTAACACCATAAGTTTTTTATGAAATATTTCTCTTTAAACAATTTGGTAGCTTAAGTTACACACAACACTAAGTTTAAATGAAACACGTAACATTTTTAAAATATTATGTATTTGTTATCACCTATGAATTTTAAATGAGGGTATGAATAGTAATAACTAAATTACGAAAATATATTTTCTACACATTTATAAAATGAATTAATCAGTTATCAAATTAATAGAATTAAAAAAATGAAAATAAAATATATGTTTTTAAAAATAAATTGTTTTTATGTGCATAATCTATTTTTATTAATTAAATTAATCTCTATTGGTGAATTATTTTAATGAAATTTATATATTATTTACTTGATAATTTTTTTAAACATTTAATAAATATTTTTATAAGCATAGTATAAGAATAAATCATGTTTTATACATAAAAATATATTTTTCTAAAAAAACGCTATTGTCGCATTTTGTGAACTTAATTTAAAATTAATTTCTTTCATTTATAGGTTTTTTAATTAGATAAAATGAAATAAATATTTATAATCATAAATTTTAAATTTTGTAAATAGGATCATTTTATTTTTGGTCAATATGAATATAAACGTGATAAAATTTATCACTTTGGTAAAGTGTAAATCTTGTTAATCTAGGTTAAAAATAAGTGATAAGGTAAAAAAAATTCATCATAATTATTATTATAAGAATGTAATTAGTCCCTTATCACCTTAGTATTGAAATTTATTATCCCAAAGGACATTGTTTCATTAAAGTGACTTATATTTTATTTAAATCAACGAAAGTTACAAAAAGTCATTGTCTTAATTTTAAATATCCTTTATGTGTTCACATAGGGAAAAAGAAATTGCTATGAATGAATCTTAATAGTAATTTTGGGAATAGTGAATTTATATTAATAATGATAATTTACTTATAATTTTTAGGAATAAATTATTTACCTTAAATTCTTATGCACACAAAAATAATATTTATTCAATTAATGGAAAAATAAGATAAATCATTTTGAAAAAATTAATAGTTATTTCATTTGGGTAAGTTATAGTGTTACACGAATTTTATAGTTTTATATGAAATATTATTTCTATGTTAAAATATTATATTTGAATTAAAACTTTGTTTTTATGGCTATTGAGCCACATTAAATGAATTGTGTCAAAATAGACAATGATGATATTTTGTCAAAATAAAATATTATTAAAATATTTAACAATCATTAAAATATTTAAATAATACAAGGTGGTTTGGTTGAATCATTCATAAATTTTTCATTTATGTCCCAATTTTAACCTTATAAGTAAAAATATAACCTTTAATATTGAAAAAGTTATTACTGTAGTGAAAATTAAAATTGGCTAACTGTGGGTTAATCAAAATGATAAGGTATAAAATGACACTAAAAATTATATAAATTATATTATATGATTTTATTAAAACCAAATACTCCATTAACTTAGAATACCTAACCTTTTGGAGGTATTTTTATTGATAATAAAATTTATTACAATTTAATATTCTAAGAAATTCACAAAGTTCCCCACACCTCAATTATAAAAGTGAACAACATCCCTCACTTATTTACACAAAATATAGCCTTTTATATTGATCCAAACCAAGAACAATATCTTATAAACTCATATTTCAACATTATATAGGTTTTTTTATTCCCAAAATACCAACCCTAGGAACCTTTTGTGGTGATCGAAAGGAATCATTTTTAATAGAAGGGGATTTCCCTAACTAGTCACTTTATTTTCTACTATGGTTTACCTCATATATATATATGAAAATTATCCTAAAATAAAATCTTTAGTATCAAAAATATGTTTAAATATTATTATAATTATTAAAACACCATTATAAACCCTCCTTCCCATCAAACAAGAAGTGAAAGTATCGCTCATGTGTACGAACAACTTACCATCTTCACATAACGATACAATTCAATTTTCATCACAGTATTTTATGGACAAATATTATAATGGATTTACTATATATATATATATTATGATATAAATATTTTTTTTGGAATTATAATATCAAAACTACTTACATAACATCCAATCCTTTGGGAAATGATAATGTTATTCATGCATACGTATAGACTACCACCTCTACGAAGCAATGTGATTTGTTTTCAAATATATTTTACTTGGATTTTAATTAAGAAGATTTTGATGAATATATATGATATATATGATATAATAATGATCCAATAAAGGGGAATTTATATTTAACTCAATTTTGTTCCATCCATTAAAAATTGAAAATAGCTTTCATGTATGCGTATGACTTATCTTTTCCATGAATGGTGTAATTCATTTTTCTATCTATAACTTTAATGGTTGAATATAAATATGTATATGAGTAATATATATTATATTTATATATTTATTAATATTATATAGTTTATGAAACCAATATATATGTACAAAGACTGAAACTACTGAACTAAAATACTCATGATAAACGAAATAATTAACACCTAGAAATTATGAATTTAATAAGGAATTATTGATAAAATGGCATGTTAAAATGTTATATAAGGATAATTCATGATAATATAATTACTAGAATGACTATTTTGTATAATTATAATAAATTTAAATTTATTATACAGGAGGTTAGAATAATTTTAAAGAAAGGATAACTCAATTTAAGGGGTATTATGTTATAATCTCACTGTTCATTAGGAGTATTTGTGATTAAGATTAAAGTGATGAAATATTATGATATATCTATCAATAAAATAATGAATTTTATTATAAAATTCTTATTTCATGAAAATAAATATTTTTATTTCATTTTCCTCACCTCATATACTAAAGATACTGAAAATATTGTTTTTATGAAAATCCAACTTCATTTCACTCTTCGATCGAAAAAACGTTTTCTTCCATATCCATGTTTTCTAAAAAAGTTTTAAAGATGTATTTTATTATTATCCTATGAATTTTTAAAGAAATTTTTTCTATGTTTTACATTCCCAAAATTGGTATGAATGTTTTCTAAAAATATTCAACATGAAGATTAAACATTTTCCATTTTAATTTTGTAGTTTTTTAATAAGGTATTTAAAAATGGAAAGGTTAATTTCCTTATGAATATTTTAATGATATTTTATTTGTATTTCTATTCGTCAATGACAATAGACATTGATTTACCTTATAATTTACTGGGAATATGATTCAGAGATACCACACTTATTCTTTCTCTATATGGTTTATGTTTATGAGGAAAATATATTGAAGAAACCTATTTATTTTCCACAGGTTATTATATGAGAAATGATGAAATTTTTAACAAACCCATTTCTTTTCAATGGGTTTTTCTAGGATGAAATATTGTTGAAACCCATTTCTTTTCATGGAGTTTGATATGAGGAATGGTTTATTATATTGTGGCACACATATGTATGATTTTTATTATGTAATGGGTGGGAAAAATATCTCCCTCTAATGTATTGGGTAATGGTAGAGTTCTCATGAGATAAATAGGAATGGAATGTGGAGTGAACCTAGTTCAATAAGGGACTTTGTCCACTATGATGGTCTTCAGAGTGAAAATTGACTATTAAGATGGTTTGGGGAGTGAACCCATTCCACTATGATAGTCTTGAAAATTGGAATTGACTTTATTTTTGAGGCTTATATGTATACCACAATTCCATGCTTCATGTCAATGTTATGATCTCACGACACATGCTCTTTGATTCTATTACGATTCATGTATTATGAGCTACCAAGATTTATTCCATGAATCAAGATTATGATCTAAGATATGTAGTGTATCTTTTTAAAATGTTAATTTCATGTTCCTATACCCTATTTATGATGTTATATTTATTTTTTATTTATATTTCCCTTATTTACCCTTATAGAGAATCAATGGTCACCCTTTATTATATTTCCTTTCTCCAGGTCCTGATGAAAGGCAATAATTATTTTATGTCTAAGGATAATTATATTTATGAAGAATTAAGTGGGATATGATGTAGATATTTTATGAATGAGTTTCTTATGTTTCAATGTTTCCAAAGATACTAGACCAAAATTAATCTAGAATTGATTGAAATGATATGTAATGAATATTCATCAATTAATATATAATATCTATGTATGAAAAGTATGGGTCACTATTATTGGTATCAAATAAAGTTTTAGTTAACCTTTATAAAATAGGATGGGAAAACATTAGTAAGAACCCTAGGTATAAGATTATGTATAGAATAAAATCCTAAATTTTTGGTAATGATAATGAATTACCTAGGTTAAACTTAATATTTAATAGAAGAATGTGTCCTAATTTATACATCCTATAAATGATTTTCCATGATTATGTGGTTTCCCACTATGATTAATGTTTCTCAAATGATAATTTTTTGTTTCATTCAATGGTTTTAATAAAAATGAATTGTGTTAATGCTAAATGAAATGGAAAATTCATTGATTTTCCACATGGGAAACTGAATGTTATGTGAAATGGAATGAAAAATATTATTTCTATGATCACAAAAATTTCTCGAGATATAAATCACACTAAGCTTCCAAATGAAAAAATTATGGAACAAAATTCTGTTAAGTCCTTCATGAGGCAATACCCACCTTATTTTAGTGTCTCTGATAATTTACTAATTTCTAAGTAATGTATTAGTACTATTGAAATGATATTATAATTTCCTCAGTTTCAGAACATAATAATGTTATTCTATCTATCTATAATTTATAAGGTGAAGAATATTAGTGGTGTAATCTTAATAATTACATGAATTAACATGATGAAATTGACTCAACAAAGGGGGATGAGTTTAAGATCTTATTTATCAGTAAGTATTTTCCTCATATTATTTATATTAAAATGTGGAAATAATTATTTTATTTAGAGTATATGTATGGTACTATGTTGTTACTTATGAGAAAAAAATCACATGAATTTTGAGGTACACTTCTAGCATCATCATCCAACTAGAATGTAATGTTGGTCGATTATTCAGTGAATTAAAACCAAGTCTTAGAAGGGCATTATCCATAAGGTACACAAGTAGATATGAAGAAATTTTTTAATGTAATATCAAGGTGGGGAGGGAGATTGGAGTTACCCATCAATATTATGGTTTTGATAAGAAAATAAAAAAGTAATTCAATGGAAATTATAAAAACCATAGAGAGAAGAATATGAGACTTCCCTTATGATAAAATTTTAGAAAGAAACATAGAAGAAGTTGTCTTAATGGAACTACTAAATGTTTCAAGTATATAGAGGAAGTTCATTAGGAAATTGAATGCTGAATAGATGGGAATAAGTTATCTAATGATACAAATAGAGAGAAATATACATAGAATGAACCACCCACACTCCTGTGTTTTAAATGAAATTAGTATGGTAATTATGATAAACAATTCTAAATATGAAGGTTAATGAAGATGATTCATGTCAGAAACCTCTTAATACCATTTAAAAATGTAAATCTCACATGATCACCATTTAGGATGAGGGGTACAATAATAATGTGGTGAAAGGCACACCAAACATCATCTATAGAAATTCTAATTCCATATTTGATTATATATCTACCCAATCTTCTATATCTACATACTTTTCTAAGCGTATAAAAATTCCAACTCAAAAATTATATGTTGAGTTAGTATTAAAAACCGATAATGGTATGATGATCACATACTAAGTATATGATTCTTATCTAGTTATAGTTTGTGGGAATGTGTTTCCTATAAATCATGTTATTATTCCTCTAGTTTAATTGGATGCTATTATGGGAATGGATAAGATTTTTTACTTAAATCCACATTAATTTACAAGTAAGAGAAGTTATGTTTGATACTCCGAACCAAAATATAGTCCCATATCAATGTGATGAAAAAATAAACATCTGATGGAAATTATATCGATCATATGGGTCATGATTCCTATTAAAGAGGGGATATTATCTCATAGGATTGGGGAGAAACTAAAAATAAAAGATATTCTTCTTTTGTGGGAATTTATTGATGTATTTCATTTAAGATTTTTCTAATATTCCAATGAATTGTGATGTTAATTTTTCAATAGAACTCATACCTGATAATTCATGTATTTCTAAGACCCCATATAGAATGGAAATTATTGTGCTATAAGAATTGGATGAGCCACTCCAAGAGAATCTTGATAAAGGATTAATTTGGCTATGTGTGTCACCTTGGGGTGCACCTATTCTATTTTTTAAGATGAAATATGGATCAATGCGACTCTACATTGATTATTGAGAACATAACAAGATAATTATCAAGAACAAGTATCATCTAAACAACATTGATTAATTGATTGATCAACTGTTTGGAGATCAATAATTCTCCATGATTGATCATTATTCTAGATATCATCAATTGAGGACCATGAAGGAGGATATTCCCAATAAATAATTCCTTAAAATGTATTGACACTATGAATTTATAGTGATTCTATTTAGTATTACTAATTAAACCACTATCTTCATAGATTTAATTAATAATGTTTTAGAGATTAGCTTCATTAGTTTGTGATCGTATTTATGTATGATATTATTTTATATCAAAATAGAATGGAAAAGAATGAAGGTCACTTAAGGATTGTTCTTAAGACCGTAAAAAGGGATGATATTTCTGAAAAATTTACCATGTATAAAATTTGGATTCAAAAAGTTACATTATTGGTTCATATAGTGTCATGTGAGAGTATATCAGTAGACCCTTAAAAGATATAAGTTATTGAACATTAGCCCAACCCAACCAATCTAATTAAAAACAATAGTTTTCTTGGTTTTATTGGATATCATCTATGGTTTTTGGAGAATTTATTAGGAATATTAAATCCACTCACAAAGTTAACTTGGTGGGATCCTAGTTCCTTTGGATGGGTGAATGTGAGGAATATTTTAAGTAACTTAAGACAAGGATACTCAACACAAATATGATTACACTAACCTATAATGTAGAGGGTATATAATCTACAGTGATGCTTTAATGAATTTATTGGAATACATCCTAATGTAGAATGATATGCTTATATATCATTCCTCACAACAATTTAAGCTCTATGAGAAAATTCACCCAACTCATAAGTTATAGTAAGTTATTGTATTTTTTGAATTAAAGATATGGAGGAATTATCTCTATAAATAAAGGAATGATATATATACTAATAAAAAAATTAAAGTACGTTTTCACTCAAAAATAGATACACATACACCAAATAATATGGTTAGAGTTTATTAAAGATTATGACTTCTTAGTACATTACCACCATGTGAAAGTGAACAAGGTCGAATATTCTCTGATTCGAAATAATCATGAAAGATTATCAATGAAGAGGATAAAAAAAGATCCGATATTTATGGATTTTCAAATGATAGAGCTACAAATATTAATGTAAAGGGAAGAATATGATTAGGATAAAATGAGTGTTCAAACATCTATTCATGTGAAGATTAAAGAGGTGTAGAAGAAAGATATAGAGATTAAAAAGAATGTGATAAATATTCATGAACTCGACCTTGATTGAGAGTGGATGATAAGGTTCAGAAACCATGTTTGTTTATCATGAATTCCATACCTGAAGAAGGAGTTATTGGATGAGGAAAATAGTTCTTAATTCTATATTCATCCTAAAAGTATGAAGATATATACATATTTTAAAGAGTATTTCCAGTTGTATGGAATGAAGAGAGATATTACAGAGTTTGTATCTCAGTGATTAGTATGTCATTAAGTTAATGATGATAAATAGAAGTCTAAGGGGATGTTACAACCATTAATCATTCCCAAATGGAAATGGGAAAATATCACCACATAATATTTTGTCAGATTCTGTAAAAAATATAAAGGGTATAATATTTTTTGGGTTATAGTCAATCACGTTATGAAGTCAGAACACTTCATTCCATTAGATAAGATTTATCTCCTAATCAAAATAATCAGTTATACATTAATAATTTTTTAATATTGTATGGTGTAAAAATATCAATTGTATCCGACCAGTATATAAGGTTTACCTCAAAGTTTTGGAGAATTATTCAGCAAGATATGGATATAGATTTAAGTTTCAGCACTACTTATCATCCTCATATAGATGTATTTTTCTAAGAGGACCATTCAAACTCTATAATACAAGTTGACATATTTATTTATATATTTCATAGGTGGTTGGGGTCAACAACTTTCTTTAGAGGAATTTTATTACAATAATAGATTTCACTCTATAATTCAGATGACTCCTTATGAATCCCTCTATGGTAAGAAGTGTAGAACACTAAAGTAATGGAATGGAGTTGTTGAAATAAATCTATTGGGACCTAATCTAGATGAGGAAATGGTAGATAGGTTTATCTCTATACAACAACAGATACTAACATCTAATAGTTGAAAAAAATAAACTGATAATCTCCAAAAAGATCTAGAGTTTGAATTTGATGACATGGTATTTCTAGGAATATCCCTATAAGAGGGCGATGATATGCAGAAAAAATGACAAGATAATTCGTAGTCATATTAGTTATTTTGAAATTATTTCTTATACAAGGATGTTAGATTGTCGATTGGTTTTTCCGCCAAATCTCTCTAAAGTTATTGATGTGTTCCATGTATCTCTCCTGAGGAAATACATAAGTGACCATTCATATATAATGAAATCAAAGGACATTCCATTGGAGAAATATCTTTCTTATAAGGAACAACCAGTATAGATTCTATATCTTAGAGAGAAAGTGTTATGAATAAAGACCACTCACCTAGTCAATGTTTTATGACGAAACCACTATTTTGAGGAAGCTATGTGGTAACATGAGGATGTGATAAGGGATAAGTATCTACTTATATTTGTATTATAGTGACAAAATTTGAAGGAAAATTAATTTTAATGGGGTTATAATGAAACACCCTTAGTTTTTTATGAAATATTTCTCTTTAAATATTTTTATAGATTGCATTACATGCAACACCACGTTTAAACATATAGTGTGACGTTATTTAAATATTATATATCTATTATATTCTAGCGATTGGATTGGTGATTATAAATAATAATAACTAAATTATGAAAAATATATGGACTACACATTTATAAAATAAATTCACAAGTTATCAAATGATTAGAATAAAAAAAATAATTGAAAAAAGTGTTGTTTTTATTATTTTTTTTATAAACATAATGTTTTTTTATAAATTAAATTAATCATTGTTGGTGAATATTTTTAATTAAATTTTTATATAATTTAATTTATCAACTATTTTAAAAATTCAAATTTTTTTACAACCATAGGATAAGAATAAATCCAGTTTTATACCTAAAAATGTATTTATAAAAACAAATTTTTTGTTTATTTTTTGTACTTACATTAAAATAAATTTATATCATTTATTGTTATTGAATAAAATAAAATGAAATAAAAATTTATAACCATGAGGTTTAAATTTGGTAAATTGGCACCTTTTATATCGGTTAGTATGAATAGTAACTGTGGTAAAATTTGTCACCTTAGTAAAGACTAAATCGGGTTAATATAGGCTAAAATAAGTGATAAAGCCTTAATTGTTCATCCTAATTATCATTGGATGATGTAAATTATACACTTATCACCTTAGGCTCAAATTTTATTAGTTTAATATAAGCATGTCCATGAAAATTTCATATATTATTTAAATAAAAAAAGTTACAAAATATCACTCTCTTAGTATTAAATATCCTTAATGTGTTCATATAGGGAAAAATAGGAATTAATAAATATTAATATTAATTTTATTAATAATTAAATTATATTAATAATGGTAATTTATTTATAATTTTTAGGTATATTTTAATTACTTTAAATGCTTACATAACGCCAAAACAACATTTATTCAATTAATGGAAAAATAAAATTAATGATTTTGAAAATATTGAAAGTTATATAATTTGAGCATGTTATAGTGTTCCATGAATTTTATTGGTGTATATGACATATCATTTTTGTTTTAAAATATTATATTCTAATTAAAAAATTATATTTATGTATTTTAATCCAAATTAATTAAATAGTGTTAAAATTTATATTAATGATATTTTATGAGAATAATATTTTATTAAATTATTTAAAAATAATTAAAACTATGTAATAAGACAATTTGGTTAATATGTGGACTAAAATTTCATAAATTTTCCATTTATGGTCCAATTTTTACCTTATAAGTGAAATTTACAGCCTTTAATATTGAAAATGTTGTTATATTAGTTAAAATTAAAATTGATGAAGGGTTAATCCCAATAATAAGGTTTAAAATAACACAAAACTTGTCTATATTATATTATTTTGTGGAATTAATACCCAATTATGCCTTATATTTTAATACATGGCCATCTTGAGTCATTTTTCTTGAGAATGGATTTATTATAATTAAATCTTATGAGAAATTACAAAAGTGGATCTCACCTCAATTATAAAAGGAAAACTCATCCCTCACTTATTTACATCAAATTGAGTCTTATATCTCAACCAAAATCTACAAAATTCTCTTATAAACTCCCTTATACACATTATATATGTTTTATGATTCCCAAAAGACAACCCTAGATCCTTTATAAGAGATCTAAATAAATCATTTCAAAGAAGATGTAATCACCTTAACCAATCACGTCCTTTTCTACTCTTGTTTACCTCATATAAACATATAGTATTTATCATAAAATAATTACTTAATTATAAAAAATATGATTAAATGTTATTATTATTATGAAAACAAAATTATACACCCCATTTCCCATCAAATGAGATGTGAAAGTATCGCTTGTGCGAACATATAACTTATCGTATCCACATAGCGATACAATTCATTTTTCATCATCATATTTTATAAATGGGTATTATGATGTGTTTAATGTTTATTTATAATATTTATGAAATAATTATAATTTTTTAATTATAATATCACATCTACCTACTTACCATCCAAGCCTTTGGGAAATGATAAGGTCATTTGTGTGTATGTGTGGACTGCCACCTCCATGACTCGATGGCATTTCTTTTTCATTTAAAATTTAAATGGATGGTAATGAGGAATAATTTAAATAATTTATATGAAATATATATGATATAATAATGATCCAATAATTGTGAATTAATATTTAAATTTCTTTCATTCCTTCTATCAAAAAATGAAAATAGTGTTCATGTGTATGCATGGCTTATCGTCTCTATCAACAGTGTAATTCATTTTTGAATTTTTAAAATTTTTGGATGAATCTAAATATTTATATAATTAATATATATTATATTTATATCATTATTAATATTCTAGAGATAACTTAACCAAGATAAATTTAAAATTACCAGAACTATTAAACATAAATACTCATGATAAAGGAAATAATTAACACCTAGAAATGATGATTTAAATAAGGAATTATTGAAAGGGGGGGGGGGTAATGAAATTTTATAAAAGGATAATATATGATATTATAAGTATTTTAACGACTTATTTGTAGAAATATAATAAATTTAAATTTATTATACAGTTGGTTATAGTGATTTCAAAGCAAGGTGAACTCAAGGTAAGGGGTTTTATATTACAATAACATTGTTTATCGAGATTGTTTATGATTAAGTTTCCAATGAGAAAATATTATAATATATCTCTCAAGAAACTAATGAATTTTATTCTCATGTGGTTATTTATTGAAAATAAATGTTTTCATTTCCTCTTCTTCACCTCATGTACTCAAGAGACCAAAAATACGTTTTTAAGGAAAATCGACTTTATTAATATCTTCAATCGAAAACATTTTTCTTCCATATACATGTTTTATAAAAATTATTTAAATAAGGTTTTTTCTAATATCATATGATTTTTAAAGTCATTTTTACCCATGTTTTAATTTTTTATAAAATGTTTTTAATTTATTTCTTTTCTTTTTCAAATGAGCCACTTTGTGAATTTTTAGATTAAATATATATAATGAATATTTTTTTAACTTAGAAGAGATGAATAGTTTTTTCCACCATCCTGACTATTATTTTCTTTAAATATTCCTTTAAAAGTTTACAATTTTATTTTTAAATAATAATTTTTCCTTTTTAATGGAATAGTTTTTTTAAATAAGAATTTTTAAAGTAAAAAAGGTCAATTTCTCCGATAATGTTTTTGTGATATTTTATTGGTAATTTTATTAATAAATGAAAAAAACCCTTGATTTAAGTTATAATTTACCATGAATATGATCCAGGTATAGCATATATGTTATTTAACTATATATTTTCTATTTATGATGACAAAATGTTTATGAAAATCATTTCTTTTCCATCAGTTATACTATGAGGAAATGATGAAATGTTTATAAAACCCATTTTTACATGGTTTATGATATGATGAAATGTTTATAAAATTCATTTCCATTCATGGGTTCTGATATGATAAATTATTTAGGATCTTGTGGCACATGTATGTATGATTTTCATTATGTGATGGGTGGAAACTATATCTCCCTCTAATGCATTGAGTAATGATTGATATCTTAAGAGATAAACAAGACTGGGATAGAGAGTGAATCGAGTTCTGTAATGGATAGTGTACACTATAATTATCTTTGGAGTGAACCTTGACTACTAAAATGGTTTTTGGATTAAACCCATTCCATTATACCACTCTTTTCAAATATAATTGACTACCAAGGAAATTATTTTCTATGCTTACGTGTGTACCAAAATTCCATATTTATGTCAATGTTATGCTCTTATAGAACATGTTATTTGATTCTTTTATGATTCATGTCTTCTAAACTACCAAAATTTATACCATGACTCAATATTATGATCTATGATATGCATGGTATAGTTTTAAAATGTTAATATAATGTTCTTATACACTTTTTATCAAATTATGCCAATATGATCATTGATATCTCCCTTGTTTACCATTTTAGAGCATTATAGATCACTATTTCTTGTGTTTCTTATCCACAGGTTATGAATAAATATATTAAGAATGATATAGTTAACATGGGTCCTAGTTATGAAGAAATGATGTTGATATTTTATAAACTAGTTTTTTATGTTTCCATGTTTCCAAAGATGATAGACCTAAACAATTCTAGAATACATCGAAATGTTATATAATGAATATTATTCTATTACGATGTAATATCTATGTATGTATGGGTCTCTATACTAAGTGATAATAAAGTGTGGATTCTTGAGTATGAAACTCTTGTGAGGGTGAGATTAGAGCTTCATATGGTTGTGGATATTTGTCAAGTATCCATGTGAGGCTTAACTAGTGTTTGGAAGGGGATCAATAATCTAGTGGGATTACTGAGATAATGTTTTGGTAATATATATGTTTTATATTTGGTATTTTTGGTTGGTATGTGTGTCTAAGAGGCCATTTCGGGTAGGGTGTGGCCTGAGTGAGATTGTCATTGTTCAATGTGAACAAGTACAACCTATGGGTTATGAAAATAATTTAGGGATGTACTAAGGTCCTAAGATGATAATGTGTGTTGTGTGGTTATTGTGAGGGTTATGGGAGTGTATGATGGGGATAGTTATGGAATTTTTTTTTAATCCATATGAGACACTCTCTAGTTGAGTTCTTGGAGAGAATGTGTGTGCCTCTAGTAGATGGTTGGGATGTGGGGTTTTTTACATATTTATATTATATCTTGACCATGTCCATGAAACTTATGATGGGTTTTATAAGAGACATAGACCTGAGTGAGAGGTTGTAGGTATAAGGATAGTAATATAACTCACCATGAGAGAGCAGGTTTAGGTGAGAATCTTGGTGGTGGGTCCTCGCCATAAGTGAGAGGGTGTTGGTATACGACATGGTGTGAGACATCATCCTATATAAGAGGATGGTGGTATGCATTATGGTATGTAGAATCTATTTTAGATAATGGGTGTATTAATGATACATGGTATGAGACTCCACCCTAAGTGAGAGGGTGGTGGTACATTATATGGTGCGAACCCTCACCCTAGGTGAGAGGGTCATGGTATGGGATTGGATATGAGATTATTACTCGGTTTGAGACCCTACCCTAAGTAGAGTTTAGTGGTTGATATTAAATTATATTAACTTTCCTTAAGAAATGGGGCATGGTTTTGTGTTGGGTTGTGAGGAAAATTCTCCAATGGCATTAGCTAAAGTAGCTAAGGTCAGGTGTAATGGTGGCTAGGTTAGCACATGATAACATAACATTATTGATTTATTTTTTTATATTGCTTCCTGGTTTATTTCCCTTGTATGAATACACTAAATATAATGGAATATATAAATGATGAATTGGTGGTTCTCTATTATGTTATATGTTTAAATCCAACACTATTAACCCAGTGTGTGTATAAAACTTATGTTTCCTTTTTAGGTGGTGATTTATATAGGGAGTCAGGCTACTGGGTAAAGATGGATTTTGCATGACTAGCCATGTTTTATAGTTGATTCACACCTATACATTTTTTTAAATGTATGAGATTTATGATATGTTATATAAAAAAAATTAATTTCATTGATAGCTCATGTTGCATGAAACAATGAGTTTAAACGAACCAAGATATACTCTAAAAATATTATTATTTAAAGTGAAAATTACACCATATCTATTAAATTTTAAGTTATTAGTATGAATAAAGAAATTATTAAAATTTTATGGTTTACACATCTATAAAATAAATTCATTGGGTATCATCATCAATGCTACTACTTTTATTCATAGAGGATGGATAAAAAACCAAAAAGATAGATGAGAACATTGAGTCACATTATTTTCAAGGGGGTATATAGAAATGAAGGCACAAGTAATCACCAATCACTATTTTCACACACTCACTATGTAGTGAACCCATGATAGAAAAGGTTTGTAAAGAGTGGGTTCGAGGAGCCCTAGAAGCAATATAGTCTACTGCTTGGTTCAATTCGTGCCTGGTGTGAAGGATTTCTACCTGATCATTGATGATAAGTTTTCATTTTCAAATGTGATATATTATTTTCTGGTGAGTTTGTACTTTCCCCTTGATATATTCAGGGAGAACCTGGGAATAAATCCAGATTTATACTTAAAAGCTATATTATTCTAAAATCGGTTTCTTCGTATTTTGAACTCATATTTTAAATTCAAAAATTTCAAATTTTAGAAAAAAAATTAATAAATTAACTTTATTTTGTAAAAAACACGTAAAAATTTTCCTAGATTTAATTTTTAATAATTTTTTGAAAATATTAATTTTATGATGAATAGTGAAAAATACTTATTTTTATTGAAAACTACCTTTAAGATTAAATACTTTCAAAGATACATCATGTTTAATTTTTTTTAAAAAAATAAGTTCATTTATATTTTTATTAATCCAATTTTGGTAATTGGAATCAATTTTATATTGAATTTTGAATTAAATTTTTTTTATAGTTTTAAAAACTTTTTCTTTGGAAAACTGTTGTTTCATCACATCTACATGTTTAATATTACATTAAATTCTACACTTCATGTGAATTGAATTTATAAAAATGGATTATATATTTTTAATCATAATAATTAATATCATGTAACAATTATAAATTAAATTTTATTTATAATGAATAGAAAAATGTAAAAATTAGCTACCATGGTTAAGGATAAAACAGGTTTACCGGGGGTTAAACTAAAAAATATTGTGTTAAAATAATATAAATACTTTTATAATTACTATTAATTTAATTTATCTAGAATTTATCTCATTTAAGGTTATATAATTATTCATTCATAGAATTATTTCCAATAAATTTACATTTAAGTATTGTAAAACCATAAAAAATTAAAACTGTATCACTCACCTCAATTATAAAAGGGCACCCCTATCCTATCATCATCATATTTAAAAATCGTTTTTATTAATAAATACCTCTCTATATCTCTTATTTATATACATACCCATGAATTAGAGTCTTTTTTATCATAAAACTATCCTAGTGTGGCATTATGTACAAACCTATGGAGGTTCTCCAAAGAAGAGGTATAGTTTTTAACCATAAATTTTCATTGTTTTATTCTTCCACCCCGTTCAAATTTTATAAAAATATTATTAAATAATAAAAAAATTATATTAAATATAATGATATTTCATTATGTTAATGGAATAACCTATATACATCTCTTCCTCTATTAAACGGGAAATGAAATCATTAATCTTGTATACGGTGGACTACTACATCACAAACCGATGCAATTCATTTTCTATCACCACCTCTCAATGATGGATATAATAATAGATTTAATATACATATATTTATATAATATTTTCATAATATTTATACTTTTCTATTAATAATACCAAATCTACCTTTTTACCATCTAATCCATTCAAAAATGATAACGCCGCTTGTGTGTACGTGTGTACTACCACCCCCACAAAGCGATGTGATACATTTTTCATTTTATTATAACATATATGATAAAAATGTTATATTTAAAGAATATATATCATTTATATGAAATAAATATTATTCTATAAATTTTAAATATTATATACCTTTCTTTTGTTCCATCTTTTGAAAAAATGGAAACAACATTCATGCATATGTACAACCTACCATCTCCATGAATGGTGTAATTTATTTTTCTATATATACTTTAATGGATTAATATAAATTTGTATATAATTAATTTATATGATATTTATATAATTATTAAAATTATTAATATTATGTAAACATGATCAATGTACAATGACCAAAACCATCGATCCAAAACATACATGAAAAACAGAGTAGTTATTACCAGAAACAATGATTTTTACAAGGAATTATTAATGAATGGCTGATAAAAGGTTATAAGTAAATCATTTATGGAATTATATATATTATTATAGTTTATTAATATATTTATAATAAACCTATATTTATAATAAATTAGGTTCTAACATGTACAAATAAATTTGATACTTATGGTAAGGGATTTTCGTCTCACTTTTACTTCTATGAGAGACATCTCATATTCACTACTTGTTTATTTTGTGTGTTGTGTATACTTAAAATGAATGTATTTTAGGATTATTCTCATGAAAATTATAGGATATAAATATCCATATAATTTTATTTGTTTCATGGGTCTTACAATTCAATATTTACCAAATTCACAATGGTTTTATGATACGTTCTCATTATTTATCAGGATTATTTATGATTATGCTTCTGATAATGAAATATTTGGATATATATATCTAAATAAAATGATTAATATTATTATACTCTAGTTATTTTTTAGAATATGTGTTTTACATCTATTTTCCTCTCTTCATATACTCTATAGAACAAAAAATCATTTTTAATGAAATCAGACTTTATTTATATCTTTGATTGAAAAACCTTTCTCTTCATATTCATGTTTTCTAAAAATGTTTTCAGGAATGCTTTTAGTATTATCAAAATATTATTTAAATTCATTTTTACCCTTATTTTATTTTTTTTATATAATCAATTAAAATTAATCTTCTAGTCATTTTATTAATGAAGTACTTTTTAATTTTTACCAAAAACTATGAAAGGAATGTTTGTTTTAGTATGTATGATATGAACAGTATTTCCCACTGTAATGAACACTCAATGATTAAAATTTTCCTTTAAAAATTTTCAAGGTTATTTTAAAATAAAATTTTTTCTTTAATATTATTGTATTTTTTATATTTTAAATAAGTGATTTCAAAATGGAAAGGATATTTTATTCAATAATGTTTTAATGATATTTTTATTAAATATCTATTTATTAATGACAACAACCTTGGATGTCTCTTATGATTTACTAGGGATATGATCCAATTATATCATCCCTAATATTTTTTGGATGGTTTATGATTATGATGAAAAATATTTATAAAACCTATTTCTTTCCCATATGTTATGCTATGATGAATTTTTTATGAAACCCATTTCATTTTAACAGGTTATGATATAAGAAATAATTTTGTTGCGGACATATGTATGATTTTCATTTTGTGATGGGTGGGCCTAGAATTATATATCCCTATAATTAATTGGGTAATTATTAATATTCTATGAGCTCAAAGAGTATATAAGAGGTTATCCCAATCCTAAAAGAGGGTATGTGGGAGATTATCTCAAGCCAAAAAGAGGGTACACAGGAGGTAATCCCAAGCTTGTATAAAGTACATAGGTGGATAACCCAATCCTAACATGTTATAAATGTATTAGTTATTAGACTTGATATAATATTTTTTATTCTTATGTGTATGCCACAAATCTATGTTTTATGCTGATGTTTTTATCACATGGATTATGTTATTTGGTTCCTTTATGATTCATTCCTTAAAAACTACCAAGATTTATGCCATGAATCATGTTTATAATCTTTGATATTTTGGGTATGGTTTTCAAATTTTATTATTATACCTTTATTCTCGTGTTATGTATATATCTATATTTATTTACCATTACTATGAATATGATCCCATGCTTCCTTATATTTACTTTCCCTAGGTTATGAAGAAAGGTATTTTATATGATATATCTAATAAGGGTGCTCATTATGAGGAACCCATTGGGAGATGATGTAGGTCACTTATGGACCAGGTGTTTATTTATCCATGTTTCCAAAGATACTTAACCTATAAGATTATCTCATGGATCATTATTTTATGTTAGAATATTCAACTATTATGATGTGATATTTATGTATAGAAAGTATGGGTTATTTTAGTTGGTATCATAGGAAGGTTTAACTAACCATTGGAAACAAGTATGAGAAAAATTTAGTGAGAACCCTAGGGATAAGTCAATGTATAATATAATTTCATAGGATTTTGGTGAAGGATAGAGAGGGTGGTTTCCATGAAATTAAATCCTTGTTGGATAATACAGGTGGAAATGGATCTGACACTTGGGGTTATAACTCTGAAAAGGGAAAATTGGGATTTGAATCGATCATCACATGGTTCATGATAAAAATCCTTATTTCACACCTGGTTTCACACTCTAAGGGGATATGTTTTGGAAATTTATAAACTCTCTATGAACCATTATGAAAGATTTGAATAGTTTATGACCATGAATGATCTATGTTAAATCTAATGTTTCATGATTTAGATATCCTATAAATTATTTTTCATGACTATGTGTTTCCAAACCATTATTATTTTTTATCACACTATGATTCTTGGTTTTAGTGGATGGATGTAACCCACTAGAATCATGTTAATTCTTAATACAATAGAAAATAAAATGATTATCCTCCCAAGAAACCAAATGTTATGAGATAAGTAATGAAAAATCTAATTCCTATGATCATACAAATTTTTTAATTTATGAATCACGTTGAAATGCCAAATTAGAAAAGTATGAAACAATGATCTATTGATTCCTTCATGATTCAACATCCACCTTATTTTAGTAGTTCCTATTATCCCCTAGTTTTTTAGAAATGGATAGTACCATTGAAAATATATTTTCCATCCTCTAATATTTAGATCTTGAAGAAGAAATTTTGGATGTCTATTATTTAGAATAAAAATTGAATCTATGGTGGACTCTTATCAAGAAAATTAGGCAATAGGAATAAATTGATTCCATGGAGTTGGATGAGTTTAAGAGCTTATTTTTCAATAAGTACTTTCATTGTATTCTTTATTTGAAGATTGATACTAAATTCCTTGGGATAAAGTTGAAGGATAATGAATATATTGGTACATATGATGCAAATTTTACAAGCCTTATGAGGTATGCTTCTAGAGTTTTCATCCAACCTGAAAGTAAGGTTTATTGATTCTTTAGTGGCTTAAATCCAAATCATTGATGGGATTTATCCCTAATGGAATTTATTAGCTATGAATAAATTGTTTAATGTTCTATCAAGGTGGAAATTTGTATTGGTGTTAATAATCAATATCATGGTTTGGATAAGAAATGAAAAATTGAATTCAAAGGAAACTCTAAAAATAATAGAGGGAAGAAGATGAGCTTTCCATCCGGATTGAAGTGTGGAAGGAAAAACTCGATGAAAGTGTCTTAGGGTGACTAGTAATTTTTTATGTGTTGAAAGGAAGCTCATATAGTTTATATATTATGAAGTGATGGGAATAATTTATCTAATGATGTTAAGAGAGAGAAATATACACATAATTCTCCATCAATACTCACTACTGGAAAGATGATCTTTCCCAACACTTCTATACCAACGGTTTGTAAAAACCGTTGGTATAGCTACCCTTTCCCAACGGTTCACCAAAACCGTTGGGAAAGGGTCTTATTTCCCTCCCCTTTCCCAATGGTTCACCAAAACCGTTGGGAAAGGGGACCCTTTCCCAACGGTTTTGGTGAACCGTTGGGAAAGGGTCTTATTTCCCTCCTCTTTCCCAACGGTTCATCAAAACCGTTGGGAAAGAGTCCCCTTTCCCAACGGTTTTGCTGAACCGTTGGGAAAGGGTCTTATTTTCCTCCTCTTTCCCAACGGTTCATCAAAACCGTTGGGAAAGAGTCCCCTTTCCCAACGGTTCACCAAAACCGTTGGGAAAGGAAGGGGATAAATCAACCTTCAGTTCACAAAGATTTCAAGCCACCCAAACCTATCCCAACGGTTTTAAAAACCGTTGGGAAAGGGTTATCCCACCCAAACCTTTCCCAACGGTTTTGAAAACTGTTGGGAAAGGTCTATCCCAACGGTTTTAAAACCGTTGGGATAGGTTCTATAATTTTTTTCCAGATCTACTAACCGAGAACATTATATGAATCAAAATTTTAAATAATTATGATAATACATATATATATTTATGAAATTATATTTACAAAGTGATGTTAGCTTAGTGGTTAAGTCGTTCGATTATAAACGAGGGGTCGTGGGATCAAATCCCAGCGGATGTTTTATTTTTGGATTTTATATACCAACGGTTCCATTACCGTTGGTATAGATTTCGTATTACCTATACCAACGGGTTCCAAAACCGTTGATATAGGTCTATACCAACGGTTTTTGGAAAACCGTTGGTATAGACCTATCCCAACGGCTTACTTGGCTACGGTTCTCCAAACCGTTGGTATAGGCTATACCAACGGTTTGGAGGCCTATACCAACGGTTCCAAACCGTTGGTAAAGGTTAGTTTTCCAGTAGTGACTCTAATGTTTCAAATGTAATAAGTATGAGAATTATTCTAACCAGTGCTCAAATAAGTTGGTAAATTTTGATGATCAATTTCCAAATCCTCTTAATATTTTATACAAATGGAAATATCAAGATATCACTATTTCTGAAGAGGGTATGATAATGATGTGGTGAAAGGTAAACTTAACATTCACTACACAACTGTTAATGTCTTATTTGACTATAGATCTTACCACTATTTTATATCTGAATAATTTTATAAGGATATAAAAATACCACAATAATTATTAGATTTTTAATTATTAGTGAAAAAACCTAGTGGAATGATGATCACATCTAAAGTATATGATTCTTCTTCGGTTGAAGTTTGTTTGAATGTGATTTATGGGAATCTTGTTATCTTCCCTCTAATGGAATTTTATGTCATATTAGTAATGGATTAGATTTATTTTTTAAAATCCCACATAAATTTTAGAGTAAGGGGAGTCACATTTCATATTCCAAAATAACCTATAATCTCTATTAGTGTGATAATAAATATGAATTTCTAACTGAAATAAAATTAGTTTAATGGGTCTTGAGTCATATTCAAAAGGGTTGTTTTTATTATATGGTTGGGAAGAAAATCAAAATTGATGATATGCCTATTATGATGGAGTTTGTATATTTATTTCTAGAATAGTTTCCCAGTATTCCTATGAATCATGAAGTTGAATTTCAACAGAACTCATACATGGTGATATATTTATTTCCCAGACATCAGATAGAATGTACCTAATTGAATTATAGAAATTATAGAAGCAACTACAAGAGAATATTAACAATGTATTTTTTTCCTAATGTGTCACCTTGGGGAACGCCTTTTTTTATTCATAAATTTGGATCAATGTGACTTAATATTGATTATTGGGAACTTAACAAGATCACTATCAAGAACAAGTATCCTATACTCCATATTGATGACATATTTGATCAATTGTGAAGAGATTAATATTTATCCAAGATTTAATTTCATTCTAGATATCATAAATTTATGTTTAAGCATGAGGATATACCCATGATGAAATTCCATAAAAGGTATAAACACTATGAAAATATAATGATGTCATCTGGTCTTACTTCTTCCTCATTGTCTTTATGGATTTAATGAATAGAGTATTTAAATCTTACCTTGATCAGTTTTTTGTTTTCTTTATAGATGATATTATTATATATTTAAAGATAAAGTAAGAGATTTAAGATAACTTAAGGATTGTGAAAAATACCCTAAGGAAGGATTATTTTACAGGAGAATTTACCAAGTGAGAATTTTGACTAATAAAGTTTTCATTTTTGGGTCACATAATACCAGGAGAGGGTATTTATGTGGATCCATAAAAGGCTGATGTTGTTGAATATTGTCCCAGACCAACCACTATGATTTAGATCAGTAGTTTTCTTGGATTGGATGGATATTTTTTAGGGTTTTTTAGAATATCACAAGACTATATAATCCACTCACCATGTTTACTCAGGAGGGAGTTAATTTTCTTTAGATAAATGAATGTGAAGAAAATTTTGGGGGATTGGAGAGAAAGTTAGTCAGTGAACTTATTATTATAATACCATATAGTAGACAAGGGTTTTTAATCTATACTGATGCATTGAATAATATACTGGGATTAATTATAATGTATAATTAAATGGTTATATCTTATGAATCATGAAAATTTAAGTTTCATGATAAAAATTACCCAACTCTTGATTTGAATTTAGTTGTTGTAATTTTTTCATTAATGATATGGATGAGTTATATTTTAATAGAAAGGTGTGATATATATAATGATCATAAAAGTTTTAAGTATACACTCACTTAGAAATATATGAATATGCACTAATGATGATGGTTGGATTTAGTTAAATATTATGATTTCTCAATTCATTACCACCCTCCGAATAAAAACAAGGTGGTCGATGATTTTAGTCAAAAGGATCATGATAGATTATCTATGATGAGGATAAAAAAATATTCAAAATTTATAGATTTCAAAATATGGATCTTGAAATCATAAAATAAAGGGGGGAAATATTATCTTTCTCAAACAATTTTTCAACCATCTATTTAAGTGAAGATTAAAGAGGTGAATAAGGAATATGTTGAGCTATAGAAGAAGGTGAGAAGTGTTCGTAAGTTTATCCTTGAGTGATGGAATGATAAGGTTCAAGAACCATGTATGTTTTTTATCCATAACATATTTGAATGAGTTATTATAGGAAGCTCATAATTCTCCATTTTATATTCATCATAGAGGTAAAAATATATATAGATATTTGAAAGATTATTTATGATGGGATGATATAAAGAGAGATATTGCAGAATAAGTATCTTGGTTCTTAGTATATTAGAAAGTTGAGGATGAGAGATATAATTCTAAAGGGATATTTCAACTATTACCCATTCCAGAATAGAAATGCTAAAATATCACCTTGGATTTTTTTCATTGGATTACCTAATTCAACTAAAGTAAATAATGTTATATGGGTTGTATTCGATCACCTTATGAAGTCCGAACACTTCATTTCTATCAAATAGGGGTTTTCTATTGAATATATTTCTATAATATATGTTAAGGAATTTGTAATGTTGCATGGATTACCACATTCTATTGTATCTAATTGGGATTGAAGGTTTACCTCAATGCTCCATCGAAGTCATGCACATGCTCTGTATAAGGAGTTAAGTTTCAATACATGTTATCTTAATCATAAATATGGTCTATATGAGAGAAAAAATCAAACCATAGAGGATATTCTAATATCTTATTTTAGGAATTTCAAAGGTGTTTGGGATCAACACCTTCCTCGAGTTGGGTTTTATTACAAAAATTGATTTCACTCAAGCATTCAGATGACTCCTTATGAACCCCTCTATGGAAAGAAGTGTTTAAATACAAAATTATTTGATGAATTTAGAGAAATAAATCTATTGATACCTCAATTAACTAAATAAATATAAGAGAAAGTTGTATTAATTCTACAACACATAAGGGCAAAAAAAATTTATATAAAAGCTATAATGAAAACCATTTGTGATATTTTGAGAAAAAAATTGGTGATAAGGTTTTTCTATAAATTTATACATTAAATAAGGATATGATATTAAATAATAATGAAAATCTGATCCCTAGGTATATTGTAACTTTTGATATTCTTGATTGAGTATAGATGATAGCTTATTACTTAGTGCTTCCACCTAACCTATCTCAAGTCCATGATGTGTTCCATGTGTGTAACATCCCAAGTAAGTAATGAATAATAGATACTCTTATCTATGTATATTTATTAATTATATAGTGATTTAAAGACTTAAAATGAGAATAAATCCAATCTTAAGCATAGAATTCTCTAATATTTTTAAAAGATTGTTTTACCACCTTTTGATGGAAAACCATTTTTAAATCAAACTTTTGACAATTTTATAAGCTATATTTGTAAAAATAATCTTATTCTTTTTGATTGAGACATTGAAATTTACTTTGTATTAATTTTTGGTAATTTTTTGACAATGTTCATTTTTTAATGAATAGTGAAAAATACTGCATTTTACATCAAAACTGCTTTTTAATCTAATTTAATTATATGGTTAGATTATATTTTTAATTGGTTTTAAAGTTTAAATAGAATATATTTTTACCATTTAATCCAACTGTGGTAATTGGGACTAATTTCACTTTGAAATTGGACATAAACAATTGTCAAACTTTTGGTAGAAATTGTTTCAAAAAAACCCTCTATTTGTTTTGACAATGGGAATCATTTTTAAATCAATTGTTGTAATTTTTGTGTTTGGAATTTGGTAAAATGGATTCCATATTTGGAATCAGGATGTACAAATTATGTTATTAAGGCTCATTTGTTTTTTGACATTATGAATAGTAACAACAGTAATTATCTTTAATTATCTAGATTAATTAGTAATCGGGTAGTTAAGGATAACAAAATAATATCATAATAATAACAAATGACCACAAAATGTGCCCTAATTCTACTAGTTGTGTCATGTACTACCATGGGATTCCTTGTGCCAAACTTAGGGACCCCATGGAATCACTTTTGGGTGAAAGTGACACTTTATCATTTTATTTTTAAAGAAAGGAGAATATCACTAAAGAATATATCACCTGAGTAAAACATTTTTAATTTTTTCTACATAAATGATCTCTTGGACTATAAATAGTAATTGGAAAGATAAAAATATTTCCTACATCATAGTAGTTTTTTTATAATTTTTAGACATTAAATAAATTAAATTATTTATGACATCATGATGATGCATCGATTACCTCATTAATGAACGATTTAAATAAAATGAAAAGATAATGTAAAATATAAGACTTACACTTGTAAAAGACCTATTGTATGAGTGTATTTAGAACCCTTATCACCTTATCCTAGAAATATATCAATTTCGGACCTTTAAAATCCAAAAATCATTTTAATATAAAGTAACATTTTATAACTTTCCAAAAGTGCCCCTCCTCTCCTCTTATTTGGAGGATATTCTGTGTGGTTTTTGGATGGATTATCAGGGAAGTTGGGACCAACATCTTTCTTTGGTTGAGTTTTCTTATAATAACAGTTTTCATTCCAGTATACAGATGACACCATTTGAGGCATTATATGAGAAGCGGTGTCGAACTCCAGCTTTTTAGGATGAAGTAGGTGAAAGGAAGTTGATGGGACCAGAATTGGTAGAAGAGTTGGCAGAAAAATTTCAGCTGATACAGAGACACATGAGAACAGCTCAGAGCAGACACAAGAGTTATGCGGACAACAAGAGGAAGGATCTCTCTTTTGAGGTAGGTGATCATGTTTTTCTCAAAGTATCTCTATGGAAAAGTGTGATGCGATTTGGTAAGAAAGGAAAGCTGAGTCCAAGGTTCATTGAACCATATGAAATTTTAGAGAGAGTTGGATTAGTTTCATACCGAGTGGCTTTAACTCCGAGCTTATCTCAGGTACACAATGTTTTTCATGTTTCAATGTTAAGGAAGTACATGCCAGATCCATCTCATGTTTTGAGTCCAGAGGTAGTTCAGTTGGAAGAGAATCTATCTTATGAGGAACAACCGGTCCATATTCTTGACCACAGGGAGAAAGTGTTTCAGAATAAGGTGATTCATCAAGTAAATGTTTTGTGAAAAAACCACATGAGTGAAGAGACAACATGAGAATCTGAAAATGCCATGAGGGATAAATACCCCCACTTATTCGATAAGTAAATAAATTGCGGGGACACAATTTTATAAAGGGGGGAAGGATGTAACATTCCAAGTAAGTAATGAATAATAGATATTCTTATCTATGTCTATTTATGAATTAGATAGTGTTTTAAAGACTTAAAATGAGAATAAATCTAATCTTAAGCATAGAATTCTCTAATATTTTTAAAAGATTGTTTTACCGCCTTTTGATGGAAAACCATTTTTAAATCAAACTTTTGACAATTTTATAAGCTCTGTTTGTCAAAATAAACTTATTCTTTATTATTGGGACATTGAAATTTACTTTGGATTAATTTTTGGTATTTTTCTGACAATGTTCATTTTTTAATGAATAGTGAAAAATACTGCATTTTACATCAAAACTACTTTTTCATATAATTTAATTATATGGTTAGATTATCTTTTTAATTGGTTTTAAAGTTTAAATAGAATATATTTTAATCATTTAATCTAATGGTGGTCATTGGGATTAATTTCACTTTGAAATTGGATATAACAAATTGTCAAACCTTTGATAGAAATTGTTTCAAAAAACCCCGCTATTTGTTTGGACAACGAGAATCATTTTTAAATCAATTGTTGTAATTTTTGTGTTTTGAATTTGGTAAATTTGATTCCATATTTGGAATCAGGATGTCCAAATTATGTTATTAAGACTCTTTTGTTTTTGGACATTATGAATAGTAAGGACGGTAATTATCTTTAATTATCTTGATTAATTAGTAATCGGGTAGTTAAGGATAATAAAATAATATCATAATAATAACAAATGACCCCAAAATGTGTCCTAATGCTACTAGTTGTTTCATTACCGACCATGGGATTCCTTGTTCCAAACTTAGGGACACCATGGAATCACTTTTGGGTGAAAGTGACACTTTATCATTTTATTTTTAAAGGAGAATATCACTAAAGAATGTATCACCTGAGTAAAAACATTTTTAATTTTGTCTACATAAATTATCACTTGGACTATAAATAGTCATTGGAAATATAAAAATATTTCCTACATCATAGTATTTTTTTTATAATTTTTCGACATTAAATAAATTAAATTATTTATGACATCATGATGATGCAGCGATTACCTCATTAATAAACGATTTAAATAAAATGAAAAGATAATGTAAAATCTAAGACTTAAACTTGTCAAAGACATATTGTATGAGTATATTTAGAACCCTTATCACCTTATCCTCGAAATATATCAATGTGGGACCTTTAAAATCCGAAAGTCATTTTAATATAAAGTAACATTTTATAATTTTCCAGGAGTGTCCCTCCTCTCCTCTTATAAAAGGCCCCCCACCTCTACCTCTTTACACACACCTCTCAAGCCATTGGCTCAGCCAAGATCTGCTTATTTTATCTCTCTGCATCCCTCTCTTCATCCTAGAAGCCTTACCTTAGGCATAAAGTTCTTCAAGAAACCCATTTGGTTCAAACTAAGAGGAGTTACCTGATTTAAAGGTAAAGACTTCTCTAATGTTCTTTTGTTTTATTTTGCTTATCCAACCCCCTAAAATATTTTTATTCATTAATTTTGATAAAAACAAGTATCTTAAATATAATAGGATTTTTTTATAAGAATTATTCAAGCTACCCTTACACACACCTACATCTAATGGTTAAAGAGCATACTGTTTCCGTGGATGGCGAATTTCTGCCTCATGATACGATGATTGTTCAATATTCTTCTAACACCTTCAAAGGTGGCCATTAAGATGTAACTATATTTATATATGATATATAATATGTTTATGTTTTTCTTATGCTTCTGTATTTTTACATTTATGACATACCTTTATGGTTTCCATTATGGGCAAACGCGATATCTTCATTTTAGGAAGTGCGGACTACCGCCCCCTCAAAGTGATTTGATTCGTTAATGCCATATGTGGGATGTATAAAGGATGGAGTTAATGATATTATATATGATATTATACAGGTATTATAATATACCTTTATATCATTATGATTCCATTCCATAAAATATGAAATAGAAATGAAAGTAGCGTTCATGCGTACGTACGACTTACCGTCTCCATGAACGGTGCATTTCATTTCTTACCTCTAAATGTTAAGTAATATTATAAATTCATATATATACTGGATATATATGACATATATGATATCTACATCATGAATATAATTCTGGATATAATGGATATTTTACCACATGAACAACTTGAAATTATAAAGAGTTTATTTTTGACTCAAGTACCAATGATCGACAAAACGACCATTATTAACTTAAATAATTACGTAGTGTTTATAACATAGTAATAAGTGATATAAAAAGAATAATTAACTTGAAAAAGGTTCTTCAAGAAGTAGAAATTTACTCAATTTTATTATTCAGGAGGTTAAATAATGATCGAGTCAAGTCAGACCCGAGGTAAGGGACTTCGTCTCAATCTCCTTTCATTGAGGCATATTTTGTTTTATACGCAACTTTCTTTTATACGGTGTATGAACCCCTTTGAATTTTACAGCAATTCAAAAGGAATCATTTTTATATGAAGTGTTTTACTAAACAACAAAAGGAATGTTTTTTTGTCGTACGTATGCGGTGACAATGACTTCTCCGCCGTCGTGACAATTATTTGAGTTTCGGCTTCCTCTACAAGCCATAACATTTTTTTAAAAATGAAAAATAAATACCATGTTTTACTTTTCTTTTATTTTGGTATTGAAAATGGTTTTAATAATGTTTTTATTATATCAATGTGTTGTATTGATATCTTGTGATTGAAATGTGGAAATATTATGTTTCCTTTATGCATGTTTTATGTGATATGATTTTGTTATGGTTCTTTGGAATTATTATGAAGACGGGCGGTTCAGTGATAAACTAAGGGCGGGTGAGCCCGATATAGCTCTCCAATGCATTGGGTAACGTTAAGGGGTTAAACTTTAAGGTTTCTTCAAAGATATATAGGGAATATACTGTGATGGGTATTCCAAACGTAACCATGAGGGTTACTCCCTACGTAAGAATGTTATGAATGCCTCAAGTTACCTTTATGTCTTATGATTTCTATTATTTATTCATGATTTGACGAGTTATGTTAAAATTATTATGTTTTATGAGTAAAGTATGATTTCGTACATGAACTAATGTTTTCATTTCGTGCTTTTATATCCCTTACTGATCTTTTTATGCTCATCCCAAGTTTTTGAAATGTTTTTCAGAGGTCAAGGGAAAGGTACATGATATGATGATAGTGTCAAGGAAGTGTCAAGAAATAATCCATGTTTTATTTTAAATATGTTTCCATTGATGGAAAAAAATGAATACTATCTTTTATGTAACCACTTTGTTTAAATGTGGAATGTAATCCATGATTTATGATCTAATTCTATAAAAATCTATACCTGAAAATATCCTCAATGTGTATTCTTGAAATATCTCAAGATTAAGTAAGGTTTACGGCTGGGGCCTTATAGTTGGTATTAGAGGTCAGTTTAAATAACTTTAGGAGTTATAATTCTATTAAATGATTATCCAAAAATATTTTTTTTATGGTCAAATTGAAATGATATATCATTTGAAGATTACCATGTTGATTCATCTAAGACATGTTTGTTCAGAATGGTTTTCCACAGAGGAAATAGGTAAGCAGTTCTAGGAAGGAATACAGAAAGAAATGAACTTCCAAATTAGCATCCTGAGATGGTCGGAATTGGAACTGAACAGTTTGTTGTAGTAATGGTGCAGTTGACTCAAGCGATAAATGGTGGTGGTATCCATGCATGAGATCATCCAGATCAACTGCAGAGGAACATGTCAGTGGTGGAACATTTCATGAGGCAACATCCCCCATCATTCAGAGGATCATCGGACCCTGTGCTAGCTGAAGGGTGGATTAAAGAATTGGGGAATATTTTCAATGTCATGGGGTGTTCAAACAATCAAAATGTTAGTCTTGCAATTTACCGTTTGGAGGGTGAAGCAGATCTGTTGTGGTCGATGGTTAACAAATTCAGGGATGCTGATGAGATTGATGCTCTCAACTGGGATGAATTCAAAGGTATGTTTCTTGATAAGTATTTTCCTAAGGGTATTCCAATTAGTATAGAAAAACAATTCTTGGAATTGAGGCAAGAGGAAGACTCAGTGGCTGCTTATGAAGAAAGGTTCACTCGATTGGCACGGTATGCTCCAAATTTTATCCGAGACCTTGATAGTAAAATCAATCATTTTTACTCAGGATTAAAGCAAAAATATCGAAGGGCATTAGCTTCTCATGAGTTAAAAAGTTATGAAAACTTGTTCAATGTTCTGAGAAGGTGGAAATGGAGTTTTTCGATGATCATGTGTTCTATAACAACCAACAAAAGAAGAGACTGAGGTGGCATGATAAAGGGAAGAATTCTTCAAAGAGGTCTGATGGTAAGAAAACTAAGTTTCCAGTTTGTGATAAATGTGGTAAAAAGCATGTTGGGGAATGTATTCGGAATTCTAGAAAGTGCTATCGATGTTGTAAGATGGGACATAAGTCTCGTGACTTCACTGAAAAAGATCAGGGTGATGGTAAGATCAAATTTGATTTACAGTTAGTGAAATGTTTCAAGTGCAATGAGATGTGTCATTATGTAAATGAGTGTCCGACAAAGAGCTCGAGTGATGGGAAGCAGTTAGACTACAAGCAGAAAGGGGTGGTGAAATCCTTTGCAACTACTTCAGCAGATGTTGGGAAATCAAATGAAGTGGTATCAGGTACTTTGTTTTTTTTTAGATTATGCCAGTGTGTTATTTGATTCAGTGTCTACACATTCTTTCATCTCTGAAAACTTTTCCAGTAAAATGGGAATACCATATCAAGAAATGACTCCTGAACTTGTGGTAAAAACACCTGGGGGAAATGTTGAGGCAAAAAGAATTTATAATAATCTTCCTATCCTTATATATGGAAAGAACCTACATGCAAACCTTATTGTTTTTCCTCTAGTAGAATTTGATATTATCTTGGGTATGGACTAGCTCTGTATTTACCATGCTAATATTGACTGTAGAGATAGAGAAGTTTATTTTCAGAAAGGCTTTCAGTTTGTGTACAAGAATGAACCCTTTCTGTTGATAACATATCAAGAGTCTGAGAAACTTGTAAAAGATGGAAATGAATGTTACCTTGAACATATTGTTGAAAACAAAGGAACTGTTCAGATTAATGATGTGCCAGTGGTAAATGAGTATCCTGATGTTTTCCCTGATGAGTTTCCTGGAATAATACCAGATCAGGAAGTAGAATTTACTGTTGACTTAGTTCCTGATGCTAAGCCAATTTCAAAACCCCCTTATCAAATGGATCAAATTGAACTTTTAGAGTTGAAGTAGAAATTGTAAGATTTATTAGAGAAAGGTTTCATTCGACCTAGAACATCACCGTGGGGTGATCCTGTTTTATTTGTTAAAAAGAAAGATGGTTCAATGAGAATTTTCATTGATTATAGAGCCTTGAATAACATCACTGTTAAGAACAAATATCCTTTGCCTCATATCGATGATTTGTTTGATCAGCTCCAGGGATCTCATTATTTTTCAAAGATTGACTAGAGATTGGGGTACCATCAGTTGAAGGTAAAAGAAGCAGATATTCCAAAGACCGTGTTTTGTAGAAGATATGGCCATTATTAATTTTTAGTTATGCCTTTTGGGCTAACCGATGCACATTTTGCATTCATGGACCTTATGAATAGAATTTTCCAAGAGTTCTTGGATAAGTTTGTGGTTGTTTTCATTGATGATATTTTGGTGTTTTCTAAAAGTAAATAGGAGCATGAAATACATTTAAGGGTCATTTTGAAAACCTTAAAAGAAAAGAAATTGTATGGGAAATTCAGCAAGTGTGAGTTTTGGTTACAATAAATTTCTTTCCATGGTCAAATTGTTTCTAAAGATGGGATAACTATTGATCCTACAAAAAAAAGGTTGCGGAAGAATGGATAAGATCCCCAAATGTTACTGAGATTCGTAGATTCCTTGGTTTGGCAGGCTATTACCGAAGGTTTGTCAGAAATTTTTCCCGGTTATCTAGTCCAATGATTAAGATAACTCGGAAGGGTGTTAAGTTTATCTGGACAATAGAATTTTATGATTGTTTTTAGGAACTAAAAAGAAGATTGGTGAATGCTCCAGTTTTGGAACTACCTTCCAGGAATGGTGAGTTTGTTATCTACAGTGATGCTTCGTTAAAAGGACTTGGTTGCATCCTAATACAGAATGATCATGTAATTGCTTATGCTTCACGTCAGTTGAAAATGCATGAGGTAAATTACCCTACACATGATTTGGAATTAGCTGCTGTTGTTTTCACTTTAAAAATTTGGAGGCATCATTTGTATGGTGTAAAGTGTGAAATATATACCGATAAAAAAAGTTTAAAGTTTATATTTACTTAGAAAGAATTGAACATGAGACAGAGGAGATGGCTAGAACTAATCAAGGATTATGATTGTACAATTCATTACCATCTGGGAAAAGAAAATAAAGTGGCTGATTCTTTGAGTTGAAAAAGTAATGCTTCATTAAAAATGTTGCATTTGGAACGTGATCCTTTGGTTAAAGATTTGATGAAATTTGGAATTGGAAGTTGTTGGTACAGGATGTCCTTCTGTTTTGTTTCAGGTATCAGTGAAATCTTATCTATATGACAAAATTAAGCAAGCACAGAAGCAAGACAGTGAGTTGCATAAAAAGGTAGAGCTGGTTCAGAAGTGTAAGTTGACTGAATTCAACATTGATGATGATAGTGTTTTGAGATTTGGGAAGAGATTGTGTGTGCCTTATGATTTACAGTTGAAGAGAGAGTTGTTATGTGAATCTCATAGTTCTCCGTTTTCAGTTCATCCAGGCAGTACTAAGATGTATAGAGATCTTCAGGAGTATTACTGGTGGGACAGAATGAAAAGAGATATTGATGATTTTACTATATATGAAGTGTTTGACTTTTCAATAGGTTAAAGCAGAGCGGCAGTTACCGAAAGGTATGCTTCAGCCTTTACCAGTGCCAGAGAGGAAATGGGAGAATATATCCATGGACTTCGTTGTGGGGTTACCGAAGACACCTCGAGGTAATAATGCAATCTGGGTTATGGTTGATCGCTTGACTAAATCTACTCATTTTCTTGCTATACGAGATACTTTTTCCCTAGATGAACTTTACTATTTGTATCTTAAAGAGATATTTAGGTTACATGGATTTCCTCTCTCCATTGTATCTGACCGTGATCCCAGGTTCACTTCTAGCTTTTGGAAAGGCCTTTAGAAGTCGTTGGGTACTGAACTAAATTTCAGTACAGCTTTTCATCCTCAATCAGATGGGCAGTCAGAACGAATGATTCAGAATTTGGAGGATATTCTGTGTGGTTTTTGGATGGATTATCAGGGAAGTTGGGACCAACATCTTTCTTTGGTTGAGTTTTCTTATAATAACAGTTTTCATTCCAGTATACAGATGACACCATTTGAGGCATTATATGAGAAGCGGTGTCGAACTCCAGCTTTTTAGGATGAAGTAGGTGAAAGGAAGTTGATGGGACCAGAATTGGTAGAAGAGTTGGCAGAAAAATTTCAGCTGATACAGAGACACATGAGAACAGCTCAGAGCAGACACAAGAGTTATGCGGACAACAAGAGGAAGGATCTCTCTTTTGAGGTAGGTGATCATGTTTTTCTCAAAGTATCTCTATGGAAAAGTGTGATGCGATTTGGTAAGAAAGGAAAGCTGAGTCCAAGGTTCATTGAACCATATGAAATTTTAGAGAGAGTTGGATTAGTTTCATACCGAGTGGCTTTAACTCCGAGCTTATCTCAGGTACACAATGTTTTTCATGTTTCAATGTTAAGGAAGTACATGCCAGATCCATCTCATGTTTTGAGTCCAGAGGTAGTTCAGTTGGAAGAGAATCTATCTTATGAGGAACAACCGGTCCATATTCTTGACCACAGGGAGAAAGTGTTTCAGAATAAGGTGATTCATCAAGTAAATGTTTTGTGAAAAAACCACATGAGTGAAGAGACAACATGAGAATCTGAAAATGCCATGAGGGATAAATACCCCCACTTATTCGATAAGTAAATAAATTGCGGGGACACAATTTTATAAAGGGGGGAAGGATGTAACATTCCAAGTAAGTAATGAATAATAGATATTCTTATCTATGTCTATTTATGAATTAGATAGTGTTTTAAAGACTTAAAATGAGAATAAATCTAATCTTAAGCATAGAATTCTCTAATATTTTTAAAAGATTGTTTTACCGCCTTTTGATGGAAAACCATTTTTAAATCAAACTTTTGACAATTTTATAAGCTCTGTTTGTCAAAATAAACTTATTCTTTATTATTGGGACATTGAAATTTACTTTGGATTAATTTTTGGTATTTTTCTGACAATGTTCATTTTTTAATGAATAGTGAAAAATACTGCATTTTACATCAAAACTACTTTTTCATATAATTTAATTATATGGTTAGATTATCTTTTTAATTGGTTTTAAAGTTTAAATAGAATATATTTTAATCATTTAATCTAATGGTGGTCATTGGGATTAATTTCACTTTGAAATTGGATATAACAAATTGTCAAACCTTTGATAGAAATTGTTTCAAAAAACCCCGCTATTTGTTTGGACAACGAGAATCATTTTTAAATCAATTGTTGTAATTTTTGTGTTTTGAATTTGGTAAATTTGATTCCATATTTGGAATCAGGATGTCCAAATTATGTTATTAAGACTCTTTTGTTTTTGGACATTATGAATAGTAAGGACGGTAATTATCTTTAATTATCTTGATTAATTAGTAATCGGGTAGTTAAGGATAATAAAATAATATCATAATAATAACAAATGACCCCAAAATGTGTCCTAATGCTACTAGTTGTTTCATTACCGACCATGGGATTCCTTGTTCCAAACTTAGGGACACCATGGAATCACTTTTGGGTGAAAGTGACACTTTATCATTTTATTTTTAAAGGAGAATATCACTAAAGAATGTATCACCTGAGTAAAAACATTTTTAATTTTGTCTACATAAATTATCTCTTGGACTATAAATAGTCATTGGAAATATAAAAATATTTCCTACATCATAGTATTTTTTTTATAATTTTTCGACATTAAATAAATTAAATTATTTATGACATCATGATGATGCAGCGATTACCTCATTAATAAACGATTTAAATAAAATGAAAAGATAATGTAAAATCTAAGACTTAAACTTGTCAAAGACATATTGTATGAGTATATTTAGAACCCTTATCACCTTATCCTCGAAATATATCAATGTGGGACCTTTAAAATCCGAAAGTCATTTTAATATAAAGTAACATTTTATAATTTTCCAGGAGTGCCCCTCCTCTCCTCTTATAAAAGGCCCCCCACCTCTACCTCTTTACACACACCTCTCAAGCCATTGGCTCAGCCAAGATCTGCTTATTTTATCTCTCTGCATCCCTCTCTTCATCCTAGAAGCCTTACCTTAGGCATAAAGTTCTTCAAGAAACCCATTTGGTTCAAACTAAGAGGAGTTACCTGATTTAAAGGTAAAGACTTCTCTAATGTTCTTTTGTTTTATTTTGCTTCTCCAACCCCCTAAACTATTTTTATTCATTCCTTTTGTAACAAAACTAGTATATTAAATATACTAGGATGTTTTTATAATAATTATTCGAGCTAAACTTACACACACCTACATCTATTGGTTAAAGAGCATACTGTTTCCGTGGATGGCGAATTTCTGCCTCACGAAATGATGATTGTTCAATATTCTTCTAACACCTTCAAAGGTGGCCATTAAGATGTCACTATATTTATATATGATATATAATATATTTATTTTTTCTTTAAGATACTGTATTTTTACATTTATAGCATACCTTTATGGTTTCCATTATGGGTAAACGCGATATCTTCATTTTAGGAAGTGCAGACTACCGCCCCTTCAAAGTGATTTGATTCATTAATGCCATATGTGGGACATATAAAGGACAGATTTAATGATATTATATTTGATATTATACTGGAATTATAATATACCTTTATATAATTATGATTCCATTCCATAAAATATGAAATAGAAATGAAAGTAGCGTTCATGCGTACGTACGGCTTACTATCTCCATGAATGGTACATTTCATTTCTAACCTCTAAATGTTATGTAATATTATAAATGCATATATATACTGGATATATATGAAACATATGATATCTACATCATGAATATAATTCTGGATATAATGGATATTTTACCACATGAACAACTTGTAATTATAAGGAGTTTATTTTTGACTCAAGTACCAATGATCGACAAAACGACCATTATTAACTTAAATAATTACATAATGTTCATAACATGGTAATAAGTGATATAAAAGGAATAATGAACTTGAAAAAGGTTCTTCAGCAAGTATAAATTAACTCAATTTTATTATTCAGGAGGTTAAAGAATGATCGAGTCAAGTCAGACCTGAGGTAAGGGACTTCATCTCAATCTCCTTTCATTGAGGCATATTTTGTTTTATACACAAATTTCTTTTATACGGTGTATAAACCCCTTTGACTTTTACGGATATTCAAAAGTAATCTTTTTTATAATAAGCATTTTACTAAACGACAAAAGGAATATTTTTTTGTCATACGTATGCGGCGACAACGACTTCTCCGCCGCCGTGACCATTATTTGAGTTTCGACTTCCTCTACAAGCCATAACTTTTTTTAAAAATGAAAAATAAATACCATGTTTTAATTTTATTTTATTTTGGTATTGAAAATGGTTTTCATAATGTTTTTATTATATCAATGTGTTGTATTGATATCTTTTGATTGAAATGTGGAAATATTATGTTTCCTTTGTGCATGTTTTATGTGATACGATTATGTTATGTTTTTTTGGGAATTGTTATGAAGATGAGTGGTTCCATGATAAACTAAGGTCGGGTGAGCCCGATATAGCTCTCCAATTCATTGGGTAACGTGAAGGGGTTAAACATTAAGGTTTCTCCAAAGAGATTTAGGGAATATACTGTGATGGGTATTCCAAACGTAACCATGAGGGTTACTCCCTACGTAAGAATGTTATGAATGTCTCAAGTTACCTGTATGTCTTATGATTTCTATGATTTATTCATGATTCGACGAGGTATGTTAAAATGATTATGTTTTATGAGTAAAGTATGATTTCATACATGGACTAATGTTTTCATTTCGTGATTTTATATCCCTTACTGAGATTTTTATACTCATCCCAAGTTTTTGAAATGTTTTTCATAGGTCAAGGGAAAGGTACATGATATGATGATAATGTCAAGGAAGTGTCAAGAAAGAATCCATGTTTTATTTTAAATATGTTTCCGTTGATGGAAAAAAATAAGTACTATATTTTCTGTGACCACTTTGTTTAAATGTGGAATGTAATCCATGATTTATGATCTAATTCTCTAAAACTCTAAACTTAAAAAGATCCTCAATGTGTATTCTTGAAATAACTCAAGATTAAGTAAGGTTTAAGTTTGTGGCCTTATAGTTGGTATCAGAGGTCGGTTTAGATAACTTTAGGAGTTACAATTCTATTAAATGATTATCCAAAAATATTTTTTTATGGTCAAATTGAAATGATATAGCATTTTAAGATTACCATGTTGCTTCATCTAAGACATGTTTGTTCAGAATGGTTTTCTATAGAAGAAACATGGAAGCAGTGCTAGGAAGGCATACAGAAAGAAATGACCTTCCAAATCAGCATCCTGAGATGGTCGGAATTGGAACTGAACAGTTTGTTGCAGTAATGGTGCAGTTGAATCAAGCGATAAATGGTGGTGGTATCAATGCACGAGATCAGCTAGATCAACCGCAGAGGAACATGTCAGTGGTGGAACATTTCATGAGGCAACATCCCCCATCATTCAGAGGATCATCTGACCATGTGCTAGCTGAAGGGTGGATTAAAGCATTAGAGAAGATTTTTTATGTCATGGGGTGTTCAAACAATCAAAAGGTTAGTCTTGAAATTTACCGTTTGGAGGGTGAAGCAGATCAGTGGTGGTCAATGGTTAAAAATATCAGGGACGCTGATGAGATTGATGCTCTCGAATGAGATGAATTCAAAGGTATGTTTCTTGAGAAGTATTTTCCTAAGGCTATTCGACTTTGGATGGAAAAACAATTCTTGGAATTGAGGTAATAGGAAGACTCAGTGGCTGCTTATGAATAAAGGTTCACTCAATTGGCAAGGTATGCTCCAAATTTTATCTGAGACCTTGATAGTAAAATCAATCATTTTTACTCAGGATTAAAGACAAAATATAGAAGGGCATTAGCTTCTCGTGAGTTCAAAAGTTATGAAAATCTTGTTCGATGTACTGAGAAGGTAGAAATGGAGTTTTCCAATGATAAAGTGTTCTATAACAACCAACATAAGAAGAGACCGAGGTGGCAGGAGAAAGGGAATAATTCTTCAAAAAGGTTTGATGGTAAGAAAACTAAGTTTCCAGTTTGTGATAAAACTGGTAAAAAGCATGCTGGGGAATGTCTTCTGAATTCTGGAAAGTGCTACCAATGTTGTAAGATGGGACATAAGGCTCGTGACTGCACTGAAAAAGATCAGGGTGATGGTAACACCAAATTTTATTTACAGTTAGTGAAATGTTTCAAGTGCAATGAGATGGGTCATTATACAAACGAGTGTCTAACAAAGAGCTCGAGTGATGGGAAGCAGTTTGACTACAAGCAGAAAGGGGTGGTGAAATCCTTTGCAACTACTTTAGCTGATGTTGGGCCATCAAATGAAGTGGTATCTGGTACTTTGTTTTTTTTTTCAGATTATGCTAGTGTGTTGTTTGATTCAGGGTCTATACATTCTTTCATCTCTGAAAACTTTTCCTGTAAAATGGGAATACCATCTCAAGAAATGACTCCTGAACTTGTGGTAAAAACACCTGGGGGAAATGTTGAGGAAAAAAGAATTTATAAGAATCTTCCTATCCTTATCTGTGGAAAGAAACTACTTGCAAACCTTATTGTTTTACCTCTAGTAGAGTTTGATGTTATCCTGGGTATGGACTGGCTCTCTATTTATCATGCTAAGATTGACTATAGAGATAAAGAATTTTCTTTTCAGAAAGACTTTCAGTTTTTGTACAAGAATGAACCCTTAATGTTGATAACATATCAAGAGTCTGAGAAACTTGTAAAATATGGAAATGAATGTTACCTTGCACATATTGTTGAAAACAAAGGAACTGTTCAGATTAATAATGTGCCAGTGGTAAATGAGTATCTGGATGTTTTTCCTGATGAGTTGCCTAGAATAATACCAGATCGGGAAGTTGAATTTACTGTTGACTTAGTTCCTAATGCTAATCCAATTTCAAAACTCCCTTATCGAATGCATCAAATTAAACTTTTAGAGTTAAAGGAGCAATTGCAAGATTTATTAGAGAAAGGTTTCATTCGACCTAGCACATCACCATGGGGTGCTCCTATTTTTTTGTTAAAAAGAAAGATGGTTCAATGAGACTTTGCATTGATTATATAGCCTTGAATAACATCACTGTTAAGAACAAATATCCTTTACCTCATATCGATGATTTGTTTGATCATCTCTAGGGAGCTTAGTATTTTTCAAAGATTGACCTAAGATCGGGGTACCATCAGTTGAAGGTAAAAGAAGAAGATATTCCTAAGAAAGTGTTTTGTACAAGATATGGCCATTATGAATTTGTAGTTATGCCTTTTGGGATAACCAATGCACCTGCTTTATTCATGGACCTTATGAATAGAATTTTCCAGGAGTTCTTGGATAAGTTTGTGGTTGTTTTCATTGATCATATTTTTGTGTTTTCTAAAGGTAAATAGGATCATGAAAGATATTTAAGGGTCATTTTGAAAACCTTAAAAGAAAAGAAATTGTATGGGAAATTCAACAAGTGTGAGTTTTGGTTGCAACAAATTTCTTTCCTTGGTCACATTGTTTCTAAAGATGGGATAACTGATGATCCTGAAAAAACAAAGGTTGTGGAAGAATGACCAAGACCTACAAATGTAACTGAGATTCGTAGCTTCCTTGGTTTGGAAGACTATTACTGAAGGTTTGTTAGATATTTTTCCCAGTTATCTAGTCCAATGACTAAGCTAACTCAGAAGGGTGTTAAGTTTATCTGGACAAAAGAATGTGATGATTGTTTTCAGGAACTGAAAAGAAGATTGGTGAATGCTCCAGTTTTGGAACTACCTTCCAGGAATGGTGAGTTTGTTATCTATAGTGATGCTTCATTAAAAGGACTTGGTTGCTTCCTAATGCAAAATGATCAGGTAATTTCTTATGCTTCACGTTAGTTGAAAATGCATGAGGTAAATTACCCTACACATGATTTGGAATTAGCTTCTGTTGTTTTCTCTTTAAAAATTTGGAGGCATCATTTGTATGGTGTAAAGTGTGAAATATATACCGATCACAAAAGTTTAAAGTATATATTCACTCAGAAAGAATTGAACATGATACAGAAGAGATGGCTAAAATTAATCAAGGATTATGATTTTACAATTCATTACCATCCGGGAAAAGAAAATAAAGTGGATAATGCTTTGAGTCGAAAAAGTAATGCTTCATTAACAATGTTGCATTTGGAACGTTATCCTTTGGTTAAGTATTTGATGAAATTTGGCATAGAAGTTGTTGGTGCAGGATGTCCTTCTGTTTTGTTTTAGGTATCAGTGAAATCTTCTCTATCAGACAGAATTAAGCAAGCACATAAGCAAGACAATGAGTTGCAGAAAAAGGTATAGCTGGTTCAGAAGGGTAAGTTGCCTGAATTAAACATTGATAATGATTGTGTTTTGAGATTTGGGAAGAGATTGTGTGTTCCTTATGATTCACAGTTGAAGAGAGAGTTGTTATGTGAAGCTCATAGTTCTCCGTTTTCAGTTCATCCAGGTAGTACTAAGATGTATAGAGATCTTTGGGAGTATTACTGGTGGGATGGAATGAAAAGAGATATTGATGATTTTACTGTGAAGTGTTTGACTTGTCAATATGTTAAAGCAGAGTGGTAGTTACCCAAAGGGATGATTTAGCCTTCACCAGTTCCAGAGTGGAAATGGGAGAATATATCCATGGACTTCGTTGTGGGGTTACTGAAGACACCTCGAGGTAATAATGAAATCTGGGTTATTTTTGATCGCTTGACTAAATCTGATAAATTCCTTTCTATACGAGATACTTTTTCCCTAGATCAACTTTCTCATTTGTATCTTAAAGAGATAGTCAGGTTACATAGAGTTCCTCTCTCCATTGTATCTGACCGTGATCCCAGGTTCACTTCTAACTTTTGGAAATGCCTTCAGAAGTCATTGGGTACTGAATTAAATTTCAGTACAGCTTTTCATCCTCAATCAGATGGGCAGTTAGAACGAATGATTCATACTTTTTAGGATATTCTATGTGCTTGTTCGATGGATTATCAGGGAAGTTGGGACCAACATCTTTCTTTGGTTGAGTTTTCTTATAATAACAATTTTCATTCCAGTATACAAATGGCACCATTTGAGGAATTATATGGGAAGCGGTGTCGAACACCAACTTTTTGGGATGAAGTAGGTGAAAGGAAGTTGATGGGACTGAAATTGGTAGAAGAGTTGGCAGAAAACGTTCAGCTGATACATAGACACATGAGAACAACTCAGAGCAGGCAGAAGAGTTATGCGGACAACAGGAGGAAGGATCTCTCTTTTGAGGTAGGTGATCATGTTTTTCTCAAAGTATCTCCATGGAAAAGTGTGATGCGATTTGGTAAGAAAGGAAAGCTGAGTCCAAGTTTCATTGGACCATATGAAATTCTAGAGAGAGTTGGATCAGTTGCATACCTAGTGGCTTTTCCTCCGAGCTTATCTCAGGTACACAATGTTTTTCATGTTTCAAGGTTAAGGAAGTACATGCCAGATCCATCTCATGTTTTGAGTCCAGAGGTAGTTCAGTTGGAAGAGAATCTATCTTATGAGGAACAACTGGTCCAGATTCTTGACCACAGGGAGAAAGTGTTGCTAAATAAGGTGATTCATCAAGTAAAGGTTTTGTGGAAAAACCACATGAGCGAAGAGGCAACATGAGAATCTGAAAATTCCATGAGGGATAAATACCCCCACTTATTCGATAAGTAAATAAATTGCGGGGATGTAATTTTCTAAAGGGGGAAGGATGTAACATCCCAAGTAAGCAATGAATAATAGATATTCTTATCTATTTCTATTTATGAATTAGATAGTGTTTAAAAGACTTAAAATGAGAATAAATCCAATCTTAAGCATAGAATTCTCTAATATTTTTAAAAGATTGTTTTACCGCCTTTTGATGGAAAACCATTTTTAAATCAAAATTTTGACAATTTTATAAGCTCTATTTTTCAAAATAAACTTATTATTTATGATTGGGACATTGAAATTTACTTTGGATTAATTTTTGGTATTTTTCTGACAATGTTCATTTTTAATGAATAGTGAAAAATACTAAATTTTACATCAAAACTGCTTTTTCATATAATTTAATTATATGGTTAGATTATTGTTTTAATTGGTTTTAAAGTCTAAATAGAATATATGTTTACCATTTAATCCAATGGTGGTCATTGGGATTAATTTCACTTTGAAATTGGACATAAACAATTGTCAAACTTTTGATAGAAATTGTTTCAAAAAAACCCGCTATTTGTTTTGACAACGGGAATCATTTTTAAATCAATTGTTGTAATTTTTGTGTTTGGAATTTGGTAAAATTGATTACATATTTAGAATCATGATGTCTAAATTATGTTATTAAGACTCTTTTGTTTTTGGACATTATGAATAGTAACGACGGTAATTATCTTTAATTATCTTGATTAATTAGTAATCGGGTAGTTAAGGATAATAAAATAATATCATAATAATAAAAAATGACCCAAAAATGTGTCCTAATGCTAATGGTTGTTTCATGGCCGACCATGGGATACCTTGTTCCAAACTTAGGGACCCCATGGAATCACTTTTAGGTGAAAGTGACACTTTATCATTTTATTTTTAAACGGAGAATATCACTAAAGAATGTATCACCTGAGTAAAAAAAATTTAATTTTGTCTTCATAAATTATCTCTTGGACTATAAATAGTCATTGGAAATATAATAAGATTTCCTACATCATAGTAGTTTTTTTTATAATTTTTAGACATTAAATAAATTAAATTATTTATGAAATCATGATGATGCAGCGATTACCTCATTCCTGAACAATTTAAATAAAATGAAAAGATAATGTAAAATATAAGACTTAAAATTGTCAAAGACCTATTGGATGAGTATATTTAGAACCCTTATCACCTTATCCTAGAAATATATCAACGTGGGACCTTTAAAATCTGAAACTCATATTAAAATAAATTAAAATTTTATAACTTTCCAAGAGTGCCCCTCCTCTCCTCTTATAAAAGGCCCCCACCTCTACCACTTTACACACACCTCTCAAGCCATTGGCTCGGCCAAGATCTTCTCATTTTATCCCTACAAATCCCTATCTTCATCCTAGAAGCCTTACCTTAGGCATAAATCTCTCCAAGAAACCCATTTGGTTCAAACCAAGAGGAGTTACCCGATTTAAAGGTAAAGACTTCTCTAATGTTCTTTTGTTTTATTTTGCTTCTCCAACCCCCTAAACTCTTTTTATTCATTCCTTTTGTAACAACACCAGTATATTCAATATAATAGGATTCTGTTATAATAATTATTCGAGCTACACTTACACACACCTACATCTAATGGTTAAAGAGCATACTGTTTCTGTGGATGGCAGATTTCTGCCTCACGAAACGATGATTGTTCAGTATTCTTCTAACACCTTCATAGGTGGACATTAATATGTCAATATATTTATATATGATATATAATATGTTTATGTTTTCCTTAATATTCTGTATTTTTACATTTATGGCATACCTTTATGGTTTCCATTATGGGTAATCACGATATCTTCATTTTAGGAAGTGCAGACTACCGCCCCCTCAAAGTGATTTGATTCGTTAATGCCATATGTGGGACATATAAATGATGGAGTTAATGATATTATATATGATATTATACTGGAATTATAATATACCTTTATATAATTATGATTTCATTCCATAAAATATGAAATAGAAATGAAAGTAGCGTTCATGCGTACGTATGGCTTACCGTCTCCATGAACGATGCATTTCATTTCTTACCTCTAAATGTTATGTAGTATTATAAATGAATGTATATACTAGATATATATGACATATATGATATCTACATCATGAATATAATTCTGGATATAATTTATATTTTACCACATGAACAACTTGTAATTATAAAGAGTTTATTTTTGACTCAAGTACCAATGATCGACAAAACGACCATTATTAACTTAAATAATTACATAGCGTTCATAACATGGTAATAAGTGATATAAAAGGAATAATGAACTTGAAAAAGGTTATTCAACAAGTATAAATTAACTCAATTTTATTATTCAGGAGGTTAAATAACGATCGAGTCAAGTCAGACCCGAGGTAAGGGACTTCGTCTCAATCTCTTTTCATTGTGGCATATTTTGTTTTATACGCAGCTTTATTTTATACGGTGTATAAGACCCTTTTACTTTTATGACTATTCAAAAGGAGTATTTTTTATATGAATCATTTTACTAAATGACAAAAGTAATGTTTTTTTGTCGTACGTATGCGGCGGCAATGACTTCTCCGCTGCCGTGACCATTATTTGAGTTTCGACTTCCTCTATAATCCATAACTTTTTTAAAAAATAAAAAACAAATACCATGTTTTACTTTTATTTTATTTTGGTATTTAAAATGGTTTTCATAATGTTTTTATTATATCAATGTTTTGTATTGATATCTTGTGATTGAAATGTGGAAGTATTGTGTTTCCTTTATACATGTTTTATGTGATACAATTATGTTATGGTTCTTGGGCATTGTTATGAAGACTATTGGTTCCGTGATAAACTAAGGGCGGGTGAGCCCGATATAGCTCTCCAATGCATTGGGTAATGATAAGGGGTTAAACTTTAATGTTTCTATGAAGAGATTTAGAGAATATACTATGATGTGTATTCCAAACGTAACCATGAGGGTTACTCCCTACGTAAGAATATTATGAACGCGTCAAGTTACCTTTATGTCTTATGATTTCTATGATTTAGTCATGATTTTACGAGGTATGTTAAAATGTTTATGTTTTATGAGTAAAGTACGATTCCCTACATGTATTAATGTTTCATTTCATGCTTTTATATCCCTTACTGATCTTTTTATGCTCATCCCAAGTTTTTGAAATGTTTTTCACAGGTCAAGGTAAATGTACATGATATGATGATAGTGTCAAGGAAGTGTCAATAAATAATCCATGTTTTATTTTAAAAATGTTTCCATTGATGGGAAAAAATGAATACTATATTTTATGTAACCACTTTATTTAAATGTGGAATGTAATCCATGATTTATGATCTAATTCTCTAAAACTCTAAACCTGAAAAGATCTTCAATGTGTATTCTTGAAATAACTCAAGATTAAGTAAGGTTTAAGGATGGGGCCTTATAATGTATCTCTCCCATGGAAGTACATAACTAATCCTTAACATGTACTAAACTCCAAATTTATACCATTAGAGAATGTTCATTATTATTCGGAAAAAATGGTGGATATTCCACATCATATAAGTAATGTTCTATGAAACAAGGCCACTCACCTGATCCAACTTTTGTGATGGATCTACCAATTTAAGGAATCTACATTGGAACCTGAGGATATGATAAGGTAGAAGTATACATGCCTGTTTGTGTTAGAGTGATTGAATTTTTAGGGAGAAATTAATTTTAAGTGGGGTAAAATGTAACACCCTAATATTTTATGAAATACTTTTTCATGTAAATTTAAGTTGTTTGATAAGTTTAAACAAACCACGATATACTATTTGAATATTATTATTTAAGGTGATATTTTAAACCTAGAAATTAAATTGGAAGGTATGAATAAAAATAAATAAATTATGAAAATTATAAGGTTTAAACATGGATAAAATAAATTCATTGGTTATAAATTTATTAGAAATGAAAACAAAAATAATTTGAAAGTAAAAGAATTTTTTTTCTGAAAAATTGGTTTTATGTGAAAATTGTGTTTTTATCTTAATAAATTAAGTCAAATATTATTACTAAATTATTTTAATAAAATTTATTCACTATATATTCAGTAAATATTTTTATCATTCATCTATTATTTTTTATAATTGTGAGATTAGAGAAAAAATCCAATTTTATGCTTGAAACTGTATTTTTCTAAAATAAATTTCATCATGTTAGGAACACAAATTATAAAATTAAAATTTTCCAATTTCAAAAAAATTAAGGAAATTATATTAATTTTTTAAAAACAACATGTTAAAAATATCTTAGAGTGTTGTTTTAAAAATTTTCTAAAAAGATTATTTTTTACGAATAGTGAAAAATACTTATTTTCTTAAAAATCCTTATTAGTTTAAAGATTTATAATATATATATATATTGTTTTAAAATTTTTTGAAAATAAATTTAGTTCAATTATAATATCATTTATTTAATTTAGTTCATTGGAACCAATTTTATGTTGAATATTTATATAAAAACCATTTTAACTTATGAAAACAATCTCTTTGGAAAACCATTTTTTGCCACATCTATGAGTTTAATTTTAAATTATATTATAGCACTAATGTGTATTAGATTTGGTAAAATGGATTACATATTTTTAATCATTATAATTAATATTAGGTAATAAGTACAACTTATTTTTTGGAAATAATTAATAGTAAAAAAGTAAAAGTTAATTCTCGTGGTTAAGGTTAAAACGAGTTTAGAGGGATTTAAACTAAAAATATAAGGGTTAAAATGACCTAAAAACTTTTATAATTTATATTTCAAGTATATTTTGACATTAAATAATATTTTTTTTATAATTATCCCTTTTTTATCTTGTGTCCAAGAAAGTGATATGGATTTATTGTAAAACATTGAAACATTACAAGTATGCCACTCAAATTAATTATAAAACTGCACTCACAATCCTCTCCTATTAACACTTAAAAATCATTTTGGTTTGTCCAATACCTGAACAAATAAATTCCTTACATAATTCCTCAAAACCTATAATAGTTATTTTTATCATAAAATCATCATAGTAAGGCTTTAGGTATAAACCTGAAGAGGTTCTCCAAATAATAGGTATAGTTCTTACCCATGCATTATCATTTTATTTCTTCTTCCACCTCCATTAAAAATTATCCAAATATTATGGAATAATGTCAAAGTTATTTTACATATAATGATATTTCATTATGCTAATTTCATAACCAATATCCCTATTCTCCTCCATCAAATGGCAAACAAAACTGTTGATCGTGTGTACGACAGACTACCCCTCCGGAATCGATGTAATTATTTTTCCATCACCACCAATGATGGATGTATATAATTATGTATTTAATGTATTTAATGTATATATTTATATAATATTTTAACATATAATTATTAATTAATGGGTGGAAAATTTTTATTAGTAAATCATAAATGCAGTGATATATATTATTATAGTAATATAATAGATTAATAATAAACCATTGTTTATTATAAAGTATTTTTGAAAATTTATGAAGAATGTTGTTGCGTGAGGTAAGAGATTTTTGTATCACTTTTATTCATGTGAGACACATGGTATATTCACCAGTTTTTTCTTTTGTGTGGTGTCTATAGTGGTAATAATTTTTTTATGATTAATATCTTGAAAATTATGGGATATACATTTCCATTAAATTTTCCTTCTTTCATGGGGTGTACAATTAAAAAGTTTCCGAAGTGTAAAGGGTTTTATGATATAATCTCACTATTTATAGAGATTTTTTATGATTGTCTTTCTGATGATGAAATATTATGGTCTATATCTCAAGAAACTAATTAATTTTATTATCCTATAGTTGATTATTTATAACAAATGTTTTTTTTATTTTACTCTCTTTAAGTATTCCCGATACCAATAGAACATTTTAAAGCAAAATAACGTTATTTACCTCTTCGATTGAAAAACATTAATCTTTTAAGTCAATGTTTTACAAACAATTATTTCAAAAATGTTTTTTAATGTTATATAAATATTATTTAAATTAATTTTTAACCATTTTTTATTTTTTTTTTAAAATGTGTTAAATAAATCTTCTTGTTGATGTGTGAATAGGGTATTTTTTAATTTTTACCAAAAATGTGAAAACAATTTTTTTTTAAAATATACAAAATGAATGTAATTTCACACTATAATGACCAATCAATGACTAAAAGCTTAATTTACAAGTATTACAAGTTATTTTTATAGAAAATTTTTTCTTTAATATTTTGGAAATTTTTATATTTTAAAGAATTGATTTCAAAATGGAAAAGATATTTTCCTTGATAATGTTTTAATGATCTTTTCTGGTATCTATATTCATTAATGACAACAGAATCAGTTATCACTTATGATTTTCTGGGGATACGATACAATGATACCATCCCTATTATACCTTTTATCATTTATGATTTTGAATAAAAATGTTTATGAACCCTATTTATTTCCCATTGGTTATGTTATGATGAAATGTTTATAAAAAAAATTTCATTTACACTTGATGTGACATGATGAATGATTTTATTGCACAAATATGTATGATTTTATTTATTTTATGGGTGGGGCTAGAATTATAAATCCCTCCAAATAATAGGGTAACTATTAATGTTATATAAGATTAAATGGTATATGGTAGGTTTTCCTAAGTCCAAAGGAGGGTACATGAGAGGTTTTCACAAGCCAAAAAGAGGGTACATGAGAGGTTATCCCAAGACCGAAGTAGGTAGATGGGGGATTATCCCAAGAATAACATGTTATGAATATATTAGTGAGTGTCCTTGATATATTATTTTCTAATTTATATGTATTCCATAAATCTATGTATTATGAAAATTTTATACTATTATGGATTATGTTATTTAATTCCTTTTTGATTCATGTCTTATTAACAACATATATTTTTTACATGAATCAAGTTTATGATCTATGATATGTAGAGTATGGTTTTCAAATGTTATTCTTATACCCTTATCCTCACATTATGTTGTTATCTCCCTTGTTTACTGTTAATGGGAATCTAATATCACCCTTTATTATGTTTTATTTCCTTGGGTTATGAAGAAAGTAATTATGAATTATATGTCTAAGAAGGCTATTAGTTATGAAGAACTTATTAGGAGACGATATAGTTCACTTATGAACAAGTTTTTTATGAATCCAAGTTCCCAAAGATATTAGACCAATAATATTATATCATGTATAATTATATTATTTAATGAATATTAATATACCAATATGTGATATCCATGTATGAAAATTATGGGTCACCATACTATGGTTCTGTTTATTTTGTTCGGATTGGTCAATGGGTGATCTCTGATGTATGTGTGTATATACATTATGGCATAGTTTGATATAAAATTTGGATGTTTATTTTTTATTGATGGTTGGAATTTAACTGCAATTCTATTTTCGTAATCTAATATATTATGATGATTTTATCATCTACCAATTATTGTACGTGACTTAACACAGAGTATAGTCTCCCCACATTTGTTTTAGTATCTCATCACTAGTTATAACCTACAAGAATATGGGGAGGTATTCCTCATGTTTTATAGATTCAACAATAAATATATTATTATGTGGTTCTAGTCGGGGTGATACACCAATGATTTTTCAATTTCATTATTTCTTAGCTTGATTTTTCTATTTTGAGTCCCTGAATTTTGAAGTCACATCACTATATAACCTAAAAGTTAAAAAAATAATTCAAGAAAATATAATTTATTCTAAATTATGACAGATTTAAATTAGTCATCTATGTAAAATAAAAAAAACCACATATTCCAACTAATTGATTTTTATTCTATTCAACATTAAAATGTTTTTGTGAATCATTATCTATAAAAATGAACCAATAAATATAAATCAAACAAAAACATTTGATAATTAAAATAAAAAATCTAAAAACTAAAATTTTTATCAATTAAAAAAATTTAAACTCAATTATCTAAAATCAAAAAACAATATATTAAAATAATAAATCATAATGATGATCTCATCTTTAAAGAAGTTATTCTTATCATTTTTTAGATTTATAAGTAATTTATTTTATTTTATTTTGTGAATTTAAAAATAATTTCGAACATATTTTTAGAAAATTGAAGGAAAATATTTAATAATTTTTTTTAAAATATATATAATATAATATATTTTATAGTGATGTTTTAAAAATTGAATATATATATATATATAATTATTAAAATTAAATGAAATCTAGTATTTATTTTAGAATGTAATTTTCTATATTCTTATAGTATTTAAATTAGATAATTTTTATATTTAATAAGAATTAAAAAATTTAGGTATAAAAATTTTTAGCGTTTAGAAATTAATTTTCAATTTTATTTCTTAAAAACAAAAACTAAGAAAAAAATATACATATGAAATGAAACTGTGAGATATAAAATATACCATGTAATTCAAAATTTATTGAAATAAATTTGATCACAAAAATAATAAAAGTAGGGACACGATTTGAAAATAATATATATAAAAATAAATGAAATAAAAACTTTAAATGATAATAACTTACTGATTGATAAAAAATATCCAATCTCAAATGAAAGTGGTGAATCTATAGTCTCTTTGAAATTCAAAGAATTTATAATATATTATTAATAGATTTTTAAAAAAATAAAAATATAAAAAATTATTAATATTTAGAACTTTAGTAATTGGTTTTTTTAATCTTTTATTGCAATAGAAATTAGCATAGAAAAAACTTGTAGCTAGAAGGGGATTAGGGGGATTGAAGATGCTAGATAGTGACACTTATAGTGGGGGTGATGAGGATAGAGTGGTTAACAAAAATTTGTATACGCTATTTTTTATAAACAAAAATTTACAATTTACAAATTTATAATTTTTATAGAAAAATAATATTATGAAAATAAAATTCATTTCATGGAAAATATAAAATTTTCTGCAAATTCCCTTTAAAAAATATAAATCGTACATTTCTCAGCAACCCCCAGATTCAAAAAATTTCATATACTAATCCCATAATACCATGAAATGGTCTTAAAATATCACATATAAATACTCTTCTCCTCAATCCATTATCCCCACAAAAAACTATTTTTCTCATTTATTTAAATATTATAATATATCTTATTTAGTTATCTATATAGTTTAGAGAGGTTTGTATAATTTTAAGGGTTGTTTCTAATGATAGGAAGTGTAGAGAAGTAAGGTTTTCTATTCATATCTCTTCATTTCCAATAATAATGTTTTATTATCAATTTTAAAATTCCATTTTATATGATATTTTTCTTTTATTATCTCTATTTTTATGTATTATTCATTATAGATAATCTAAGGCCCCACATTATTCCATTTTGATAAATAATTTTTATGCTAAAATAATGTAATAATTCATAAAAATATATTATATTTAATTTACTATTTAGTTATATATATATATATAATAGAACTGTCCATTTAAGTTATTATTTCCATGTGTTACTTATTAAATTTCAATAAACACCATTCACAAGAAAAAATATTCTTCATGACAACCATTTTATCCCTATATGGAGGGACATTAAGGAATTTTAGTTCAAAAATGTAATTCTAATTTAGTAAGGGGTCACTCAACTTCTATGGATTTCTATAAAAAGATAACATTTCCAATTAATTTTTCTCTTAATCCTTGATATTATCCTATCTTTTTTTTATCCTTCTATAAAAATTAATGTGATTGTTATAATGAAAATTCATTCACACGACCATTTTTAAAACTTTATTATGGGGGTTAATTTTCGCTTTAGTCCACACTAAAAATACCTTATAGTATTATATTTTTCTTAAAGACTACTCATTTAGATACCATTATCATCCTTTGATTGAGTATTTACCATATTGAATTCAAAAACACTTTTACCAGGGATAAACATGATTGAATATAATATATGATTATTTTAGGTCTTGTAAATCATTCTATGTAATTTAATGCACAACAAAAATGTTATCAGATGAGTCAGATTTGAAATATAGTCCACTAATGCATTGGGTAAGGTTTCACGTCCATATATACCATGTATATGGAATCATTATGATATTATGTAATTGGAGAGCATATTTTTCATAGTATCCATTATAATATGGTGACTATAGTGGGATATTCATCATATTTTTTCTTTTGACCACATGTGTTTTCTTTTCCGGTAATCATACATTACTTTAATACCAAGTATTTCATATGTATCCTAATCTTTAATATGTTTTAGGATCATTACTATGTAATAAATTTTATATTATGTAATTAATGTTGTAATATTTAAAAACCATATCTAGGAGTGTGGGTCTGGGGTGTTTCAATTTCATTCAGTACATAATTTTGTTATTCTTGGGAATTATGATTAAAAACTCTTAGATAAAACCTAAAATTCAAGTAAAATAGTTCATGTATTAATAATATTCAAATTCAACTCATTTTTTAATGATTTAGACTATATTGGAAACTAAATTTATCTTAATTAATTTTAATAATTTTGTTTAAGATGAAAGGAAGGAGAAGTTCTAATAAGGACACATATTGTGGGACAATAGTCAATGTGATGATTATCCAAATGTTCAACTAAATGTCATTGGTGTTAATATTGAAAACATTATAAAAAATTTAGTTCAAATGGAATAAGTTATATAATGGTCATAATTATATGGAAAATCTTTTTTCACCATGTCATGGATATTTAGTCATTGAATAATTAATGAGGTAGTGACCTCTTCCATTTAATGGGTCTACAAATACAATTTTGGTCAAATGGTAAATATTCTTATTAGAGATGATATTAACTCTCATAGAACACTCTAAATAGAATAAAGTTAATATATTAAATTCTTTTTTGGAATAAAAATTTAACCAATGGTGTAAATTAATGAAAAATTAAAAAAGAGGAATTAAATCCATGCTATGTGGTTATTTTGAGAAGTTATTCCATGAAATAAAATTTCATCACATGGTGTGAATAAAGATGGATAGAAAAATATTAGTGCTAAAAGAAATGGATGATGAATCTATTGTATAATTTAATGTAATGTTTACTTGGTTGGAAATTTATTCCATAGTATTCTCCATTGATCTATATAGAAATACCAACTAATTTTAAAATGGAGTAAATCTGAGTGTATGTAAGACACTAATAATCTAAGAGTTTAATAACTATGAATAAATCATCCATTGTGCTGTGAAGGTAGATAAATAGTGTTTGATTGTACAAAAATCTTATATATTCTTTGATAAGAATTGAAAATGGGAAATTCATATTGGAATATCATGTGATAAAGATATGGAAAGGATAAGGTTTGAACATCCAACCTTTCAAAGATATTAAAGGTAGCGCTGAGGAAATGGAATCCATGAAATTGGGAGATGATTCAACTATGTTAAGGGTGGACATGAGGCTTGATTATGTCACCAAGTACACCCTTTATACAATTATAGAGTCAAATAAGATAAAAAGAACACTTTTCTTTTATTATTTAAATGTAATGGGGTATGTTATGATGATAATAATTTCCCATAGTAGAGGATGAAAAATGGAATCAACATCCTTAATTTCTAAAGCCTCAAGGTTGATATCATGCATATTTCACCACAACAACTATGTTGGTTCAAACCAATTAAAGCTATATGGGTATCATATTTATTTACTCAACAATTCCTTTTTTGTTATTTGATTTAGTATCAACCCATTCATTTATTTAAATCAAGTTCATAGTGAATATGAATTCCATATCTCAAATAATAAAAGTTGATTTTTTGGTAATTAAACTAAATAGTGCATTTATTATCACCATTATATTTAAGGATTTACCTATCTCGATTTTTGGTAAATCATTATCATCAAATATAGTGATTATTTCCTTAGTTGGATTTAATATTATCCTAGGTATGGAATGGATCTTATCATATAAATCTATTATAAAATATTTGGATAAGATGGTTACATTCAACCTTTTAAACTAACCTATAATAGAATATAAATATAAGGAGAATAATGAAAAAACTACACTAATATCTTCTTTTGACATAGAAATATTACTAGTAAAGGATTAACATAGATGGATTACTCAAATAATGGAGTAGAAGGAAAGAATAACGGTATAGGGTGTACCCATTATTCTATAATTTTCAGATTTATTCCCACATTAATAACTTATACATTAGTTAGACCAGGATGTATAGTTTTATATTTAACTCATCCCTAGACCACTAACTATATCAAAGTCAGCATATAGAATGGCATCACCTTTTGAAAAATGGTTTTATTTATCTTAGTATATCACTCTTGGGTTCTATTGGTTTTTTATGAAAAATAAATATGGATTAATGAGATTATGTATTGAATATCAATATATAAAAATTATTATAATTAAGAATAAATATTCTCTTCGAAAATTAAGGATTTATTTTATATTATTCATGGTACTCAATTATTTCTCTATGATTGATTTAATATTTCGGTGTCATCGATTGATACATATAAAGGAAGATATCCCAAAGAATGAATTTTTAAAAATGCATGGTCTCTATAAATTTTTAGTTAGTTTTTCTAGTTTGGAGAATGTATTTTTTTCATGGGTTTAATGAATAAAGTAATTAAAGTTACCTTTATAAGTTTGTGGTATATTTTATTATTATTATTCTTCTTCTTCTTGTTACTATTTATTATAAAATTTAATATGTGTATGAAGATCATATTAGGATTATTCTAAAAATATTTTTATGAGATAAATTATATGAGAATTTATGTTTTTGGGAGTTTTAGTTGTAGAATGTATTATTTTGGGGCTTGAATTCATTGGTGAAGGTAATTTTACAGATCCTTCAAAGACTAAAGTGATTAAATAAGGGTCCATACCATACATGGTAATAGAAAACCCTAGTTATCATATAATATTAGGGTATTATTATTTATTTTTGAAGAGTGTTTCTTGATTAGAAAACTCACTAAATAAGTTAACATGGAAAGGGATTAAGTTTATCTGAACCAGAAAATGTGAGGAATGTATCCAAGATCTCAAGAAGAGGTTATTATATACACCTTTATAGAGCTTACCTATTATAGGTAAATGGTTTTTTATCTATAATGATGATTAAAATAAGGGTATTGGTTTTTTATGGATATAGAATAAGATCGTTATATAATATGAATCTCAAAAGTTAAACATTCATGAGAAGAATTATCGAACTCATGGTTTATAGTTTGTGGGAGTAAAATTTTATTTGATGACATAGAATCATTATCTCTCTAGAGTAAGGTGTCGCATATATATATATATAGATAGAAAAGGTAATAAATATATATTTACAATGAAGGAGTTTGAAATTTCTAGGTAATAATTTTTTATGACTTAGAAGGGGGGTTGAATTAGTATTAATTTTCTTTTAAAATTTATCCCCTATTAAAAATTAACCTATGTGACTAGTTAACATTAGGATCCAATCAAATAAGATCCTAATCATATGAATGTTGAAATTAAAGTATGAACATTGAGAACATAGTTTTTTTACATGGTTCTCCCCTGGGGTGGGTGACTATATCCTTGGTGTGTTTAGGATAAATCTAAGACACAGATGTATCACTAATTTCATTAAGTGATTTTAATGAGTGAATCTATCATTTATAAACCCTGAGACTATTTCTCAGTATCTCTTATATCCAGATGGTTCTTTATATGGGGTGAAACAAGTTTATAATAAGAAATCACTAGAAATATAGAGGATCCTCCTCAATCCATTTTTAATCATTTTTGAAAAACCACATTTTGTTTAAGTGGGAACTGTACAAAACCATACACTAACACATATACAACCACAATAACCGTATTCAAAATTCAAAATACAAAATACAAAATTCAAACTATAGCAATCATCACCTCTTCATGCCACATTCCACCTTGTGTTATGTACCCCAACACAAATCAAACTCATCATCGTACCAGATCACCAATGAGGAATGACTACTGGAATCCATCGTGGTTGTCATTAGGAACCATCATTATCATCAAAAAAACACACAACTGAACACCATAAAGTATCATCACCCTCATCGATAAACTACAAGAAGAATCGTCAGAAGGTAAGAAAACTTAAAGCGAATCACCTGAATATTCCCAACCATGCCACTTTTGCAACACCGCTGAGATCCTAACTGGCCCATAGAAAACACTAGCAAAGAAGAAAAAAATCATCATCAAGGTAGATATCACCACCACCCTAGAGACATGTTGTTGTTCATCATCGTATGTAGCATCACATATAGAGTTTAAGGAGAAACATTTCATACTAGAGGGCCTCATTTAATTTCATCAGCCACTTGAACAACATCTCCCAAATCCTCCTTTTGAACCATCATACTAGACCGAATTGGAAAAAAAATTTGGACCTTGAATACATGCATGAGTTGAGAAGACGAAGGTTAGGAAATCGAGCCACACATCGAAGAATCGCACAAAAAACATAGGTCATCGAAGAAGAGAGTCCCATATAAAAGGGAGTACCAAATAAGAAAAAAAAAGACAGAGAAGAAGAAAAAGCAATGGAAAAGTGGGAATAAAGAAATGAAGGTTAAAATATGACACTCTATCGTAAGGGGTAGGAACCCTTAGGTGGAGAAGACTAATGAAGAGAGATCAATGGGAGAGAATGGATCCATTCCTTCCCTAGAAAGATACATGATGATTTAATAATAATGATTAATATCTTAAAATCCTTGAGAATATTTTTAAATAACTTAGGGTTCCTATTATTTAGGATCATTACATACATACCATACACTAAGAATAAAATAATGTTAGTTTTAAATTCTCATTCTCAATCTCTTATCAATTTTAAAATTATATCATAATATTTCTTTCTATATTTATTTTATTCACTAATATAATTTCTTCAACTGATCACATTTATACTCTAGTATATCATATTTATTTGTTTCTTAATTGAGAATTATATTTAGGAAAACACACTATTTAAATCATCATAAAAAACTACTTAAATATAAACCTTTTAATTTCAATATATTCTCATAATTCACAATTCTTAAAAAATATGAATATACTACTTGGGTTTTCTCCATGATCTACAAACTTCTTAATTCTTAATCCTAATTCAAAACTAATTATGTGGGTTAGCTCTCCCTGATCGATGATTCTCAATAGAACCTCTACATATGCCTAAATCTCTTGTTTGATGTGTAACTGAACATCACATGGCCATGTATCATCTTCATCCACATAGAATGAACTCAAATCAATGTTCATCATGGATCAATTATAATCATCATGATATTTATAATTTAAATATCAACACAACATACCACCAATTAATTTTCCTTCTAAAGCCTCCTTAAACTCTCCTTCTAATTTAAACTCTCCTTCTAGAAATTATTATTTCTATAAATAGACTAATATTCTATGGCCATTTAGTCACCTTTAAGAATATCTTGATAACTCTTATATATCCATCAAATATATGTGGTTACACTTACATAGGTACTGGAAAATCCAAACTGCCCTTATTTTTTCCATTTTTCATATATACCTCTCTATAAACTCTTATATATTCTTTTGAGTTTTAGAGTTATCCATATGTATCTCCATTTTAACAATTCTATATACACTAGAAATTTGTATTCACTTCTTTATACCATAGTTTGGATTTGGTAGTTTTTTAAATCACATTCTTCCCTCTCAGAAATCTTACATATCCTTTTGAAAACATTTATAGTACTTACATATTAAGAAACTTTATTTGAAATATCATAGTGTGATTTAGTACTTTTTTAGTTATAGTTTGAAAGTTCTGGACAACCCTCACACATTAAAAATAATATCAAAATAATATTATGCACTCAATGAAATATAAACTGTACATTTTTATTTTATTTAGAAATATAAAACTCTGGATTTCTTCAGAACTCTTCTCCATCCACCTCAAACCAACTACACAAACCTTTATATATATAACATCAACTCAAAAATATTTTCAAAAACATCCAATTATTCTCAAATGTGGTTGGTAAAAATATAACACACCCTCAACAATCACATTTTCTTTTAAATACCCCCTTTGGATTTTTGGTCTACTCTAAAAACTCACAACAAATTTAATAAAATCACATATTTTATAAAGTATAAATTTTCAAACACCACACTATTGAAAAATGAATTGTTTTTGAGATAATACCATCCCTCGGGGACAATAAATTCATTTCCAGTAAAATTAATTCTCCCCCTGATAAACTTAATGATTAATCCCCTTTCTTTAAAAAACCCGTCTTTTATTAAATAGTGTTGTACCTTCCTCTAATAAAAAAAATCCAAAGGAATGTGGGGCATGAAAAAAAATCATCATGTAATAAGGAAAGGTTGAAAATCCATATTCAGTCTTAACTCTTAAAATATATCCCTTGGAAATGAATTTGTGAAATTGTTATTAATTTGATCCCCTATAGGAATATATTCTACCCTCATATATCTGTTTTCAACCTTAACCTTGAGGAAATTATATCTGATGTCAATGTGTTTAGATCTAGAGTGTTGTGCTCTATTATTGGATAAATTAATTATACTTTTACTATCACACATAATTCTCAATGGATTCTAAACATTCCCCCTCAAATATTATAATTACTTATTTATTCAAATAATATATGTATTGGAATGTATAATTATCGTATACCGAGCCTCAATAGTTCATACGGCAAATAAGCTTTTTTTCTTGCAATTTCAACTCACAGAGTTTTTTCCCAATAATAATATACCACCTAAATTTGATTTCTTATCATCATAATATATTGTCAAATCAGTATAAATGTATCTAAAAAAATCATCTCTCACTTATTTATTACATACTCACATAATTTAAAGTCCCTTTGATGTATTTTAGAATGATTTTGGTAGCCATAAAGTGTGATTATTTTAGACAACTTTTATACCTATCACACAAGGTTGTTGTATAAACAATGTTATATATAGATACAATGACATAAATTAAACTTCCAACCAATTTCCTAATTTATTTTCTATTAAAAAATTTCCTTTGATAAAGCTTAATTAATTTCACAACAACTGACATGGGTGTGGATAATACTTTAGAATCTTTATTCTAGACTCGATTAAAAATTATAAGGCATATTTTTCTTAGGATAAAAAAATAAACACACCTCTTTACATAACCTTTAATCACTGGAAGAAAATCACCTCTCCAAGCATATTATTTTCAAAATTCTTTTTTACTTTGCCTTGAATTTTTTTCACAAGCATACTCTTTATTACCTATGAAAATTATTCCATCAATATATAAAACAAAAATGATAGTATCTATGCTCGTTTAACTAGAATAAATATTTCTTTTAACTTTACATTTACTAGAAAGTTTCTATAAAAAATACATATAGCTTAGGATACCAAACTCAAGGGGCTTGTTTTATCCTATACAGATATTTATTCAAATTTCAATACATGGTTCCATCACTACCAATAAAAAACCCAGAGGTTTCTAAATATATATATCTTCTTAGGGTTTTTACTTATTCAAGAAGCCATCCGTATTGACTTGACTCCTTCCTAATCTCCTTCCTCTTCCTCTCCATCTCCCTGTTGCTGCCACCTGTTCACCTCATCATGAGACCTTGCCACCTTCTTCATATTCTTTATTTTAGCATCATTCTTTTAAGGTGGTGTCATGGTCATCAGAACTCACTTCTCTCTATTATAGTGGATTCTATCACTCTATATATCCTCTTCCTAAGATCTACCTTTAAATATAAGATACAACATCTGTGGGATGGTGGCATATGGAGTTGGTGGTGCGGTGCTTGAGTGGAAGATGGGAAGGTCCTCCTCTTCCCCAGATCTAACCACATATCTAGGTTACCCCAAAATTTTGATGGTGACATATTGGATTTAAATTAGTGTTTGGATAGTTTTGTGGAGAAATTTTGTCTAGAAATAATATGTCTTTCTTCGGGTAGTGGTGTCTAGTGGTCGGGAAGTAGTGTTTGGAAGTCGGGTGATGGTCAAGGACATTTTCTACTAAAAAATCGCGGTGGATCTGTGTGTGTTGTTAGCATGGGGATATGATAATGCATCTGGTTTATCAAAATCATTGTCTCTTATTATAGTAGTGGTGATAGATAATGGTCATCCATGTTGTTCAGGGGTGATTCGTGATAGATTTTTTGTTTCATGTTCCTTTGAACATTTTGACAGTAATTGTTGTCCAATGGGCCTTCGGTCCATGAATGTTTGTCGAATATTGATCTTGGGCCTTCAATCCATCTCTGATAAGTTCTTGAGTTCATGATATTTTTATGTAATGAAATAGTTAATGGTAAGGTGGAATTTTTTCATGTTTAATGGGATCATGATGTGATGTTTGGATACTTTTCATGGGCCTTTGGGTTACTTTTTCAATATTAATTCCACTGGGCCTATGGGATATCTTAATGTTATGGGTCTTTATGTCACTGGGCGTTCTGATCACGTTAAGGGTTCCATCTCAACCCTATTAAAATAGGGATTTATTTTTTATTTAAAAAATAATCACCTAAAACCTTTTTTAATAAATAAGGGAGAATATATTTTTAAAAGGAAACTCCTTAAAATTGAGAGTATCCTTCGCAGAATAAAATAGATTTTTTCCTTGAAACTTCACCTTTAACACTAATCTTTTTTCTGAAAACCCAATTGGTTCCAAGATCATTTTTCACATTTATTCTTGGAACAATATAACAATTGGAATTCTATTCAGTCTGATTTAGTTCCTCATTCATTATTTTTATCCATTATTTGTGTTAAATAGCTTCAACAACGAGTTTTTTATCAACTTTAGAAATGAGAGAAGCATATTTTTAAACTCGTAAACATCTTCTAATTTGAACTGGTGTACTCTGATCTCCAAATAAATTTTTATGTTCCACAGACTTCTTCAATTGATTCTTCATATTCACTCATATTTTTAGAATTTTCCATGTTTTAAACATCTTAATTTTCAAAGTTTGTTTCATTTTCCAAAAAAATTGGTTTTATTTACATTAATGTTTACATCATAACAATTTACCGACTTGCTTATACTTTTTTCTAGCACTTTTTTCCTCTACCATTAGATAAATATCCCATGAAGACTATTTATTCAACTTTATCATCAAAATTTTCTAGATATGAACTTTTTATCATTATAAAAAATGGACTTTTAAAAAATTTACACCACTTCATATTAGGCTTCTTATACCACCAAATTTCATAAGCTTTCATGTTTAATTCAGAACACAACAAGCACCTATTTTTAATGTCTATATCTATACTCATAGATTATCTAAAAAATCTTAGAAATCATGAATTTTTTTAGCATCATTCTTACCATCATACCCCATATTATTTTTTCCCTATCTATACATGCATTTTGATGAAATTTATATGCAGAACTATATTAGTGTTTAATCTGATGCATAATAAGAGAGGATTCAAATATATTACAAGTAAACTCACTTCCATTATCAGTTATAATATTTTTGATATAAAATGTTATCTATTTAATGACATCTCTTCTAAAAAATTTGAATATCTTCACAACTTTTTGTTTTTTCTTTATAAGCATCAGTTTACTCATTATTGTAAAATCATAAATGGATATAATGAAATAATAATCATCTATTGATTATTGATGTCTCAATATACCACATAAATCTTTGTGAACCAATTCAAGAGGAATAGTGGATTAAATTTCCACTCACTTATGACTTCCTAGTATGATTTTTCAATTTTTACATGCCTCGCAAATATCCTCTCTTCATCGTTTTAGTTATGGTAGGTATCTTACCACATATGCTACCAAATGTTTTCTCAGATTAATTTGATAAATAGTGACAATCCTTATATGCCACATCTTTTTCTTATATTTTAAACTAAAATAAAATGCATCACATAAACTTCCTCTAATACCCCAATAATTTATTTATATTTTCCATTGGAACTTAATGTCTTCAATAGAATGCTTCATAAGAAGCATCAAACAAAAAATGTGAAACATTTATTTAAATTAATATGTATCCATAGAATTGGATGATAAAAAAAGATGTACCAAATTATGAAATATATGTATAAATAAAAATAAAGTCCATTATTAAAACTATATCTTTGATAAAACTCAATTAGTGTAGTTAAGTACCTAATAAATCTGATTGATACTTCAAAATGAAAACATTCTTAAAATTGGATTTTTACAAGATTTATTTTAGGAAACTATATATATTATGAATATATATATTTTTGATATGAATCCTATATTAATACCAGTTTGATTGGTAATTGATAGGAAAAAATAATAAGAATAGTTAATATTTTAAAATTTTATTTTCTTATGAAAACATTTTTCATTATATTTTTATGTTTTTATTTAAAAGTTAAATTCTAAAATTTCTGAATTTGATTATGATATAATTAAATTCACTTTTAAAAAACATAATCAAAATTATTCTAATGTGAAGATTGGATATTTTTCTAAAATAATTGATTTTTTAGTGAGTAGTGAAAATTACATTTTTACAAAAAAAATATAACTTTTATGGTTTTATTATTATATAATAAATACCTAGTAGTTGAAAAAACGTTTTAATTGTAAAATTATTTTTTAAGCAGGAATAATTACATTTTTGAATACCATTATGAATTTATAAAATATATTTCTAACACTTTATAAACTTAAGTAGTATTTTACAATAAAAGAAATTGTTTTTGGTCTTTTATTTTAATTAATATTATTTTGGTATAATTCAATTTTGGATTAATTTGAAAGAAAAATAAAATTTATTATTTTTTATAATAAAACAATTTATATCCTAAAAATAATATATGATGAAAATCTTACCCCACACATAAATTTTAAACTTAAAAATACACTTTTTATAAAAATGGGTTTTTACGCATTACATGCGTTTATATTAAAAATAATTTTCTTACTTATTAAAATTTTATTAAATAAAATGGATTTAATATTTTAAATTATATGTCAAAAATTATGTACAAATATACATTTTATTTTTAGTCATATAAAAATATTAACTTAGGTAAAAACTAGATACCTGATAAAAAAAGAAATAGTAAAAATATAAGAACAAATGATTTACAACTTGTTTAGTACATGTGTAGAAAAACTTGGTTGAGGATTTTTTGACCCAAGGAAACCCCTAAATCAATTATTTATAACTTTTATAACCATTTATCATTGAATAATGTCTTTCCATTTTTTAAAAAATGGGTGTTTGCAAAATAGTCCTTTTCTTCACATATAAAGAGGGACACTTCTACCTCTTCATGCCACACCCATTCCTTTGAATTTATTCCCAAAAATATATCATTTTTAATCCTTGAATACATATCAACTTCATTATCCTCTGGTCACAATTGGTTTGCTTATTCCCTTCAATTACATGGAGGCTTCCAAGATAAAGTTCAATGTCCCAAAGTAAGTATTACTTAATCCTTATATAATTTTTATTATTATTTACCTTAAAAAATATCCTAACCATAGTTATAGAATGACCTCAGTATAATTAGTATAATAAATTTTTATTATATTAATGAAAAATATTATTTATTCCTTCCCAACCGCTTATAAAATCAAAGGAATGTAAACTGTGCATTGTGCAGACTACACTCTCCACAAAGTTACACTTTTTGTTTTTTGTTTTTCGTTTTTTTATTTATACCAAAAAAATTAAAATATGATTCACCAACTTAAAAAAATCTAAATTATATCCTTATTCTTATATTATTATGATGTTATACACTTCATTTTCTATACTCACCCATCGATATATAGTGTGTTCTTGTTTGGGGTAGGTTTAACCACCAACATGAACCATTCAATATAAATCTATCATGGATGAATATGGGCGCTCAAATAATAATTTTATTATTAGTTAATAATCAAATAATGATTTTTTTATCATTTTAGAAAGGTTATATTATGTATTTAATTAATTATTAAAATATCAACTTCAATCACTAAAATTGCCAAAATAAACCGACACTAATTTAATTTTCATGAAACCTTAACAAAAAACTATATAATAAATAAATAACATATGATAATAAATGATATATATGAAATTAAATATATATTAATTTGGTTCTAAATAAGGTATATAATAAACATAATTTGATTATTCATGTCACAACTTGACCCACTGCGGCTCTCATGGCTAGTGATAAGTCAAGTTTGACTACCCCAATCCAACCTCAAATAGGCTAGGGGATGGAGACCAGTGCTAAGTAGGAAAATAAATCACATGTGAGGCCCTATCCTAATATACCTGTATTCACACACATATCTCCAAGCCAGAAAAACCCGAAAAATTAGAAGACAACTGATACAATTGCATAAAAACATATAAATCCCATAATCAAAGTATGATAAATGATACAAGGAAGAAAACGTGCCAAATATATTCCCAAAAAACTGTAAAAAAGTCCAAATAGATAGAAAGAGGGGAATATAGAAAAATGTGACTCCTAATATGAACCAAGGTATCTCTAGCCCAATCTAAGCTCTGTCTTTCCCTATTCTACCGAGAACCCCATAAAATGTCTGGTTGTTTGCATACGACACACCATTTTCTGGAAGATCCTATGTAGGGGTGAGTATAACAATAACCAGTAGGAAACCATGAAATCACTAAGCATAAATCATCAATATAATAGTTTCTCATCACTAGGATAAGTAATACATAATATGAGACATACAGTAACATGTCTAGATATACTCACGGTAGACATTAAGTCTCTGGGTAAGGTCACAACCACATCACCAGCCTAAGATTCTACTATAGAGTCCATAGAAACACTCACTCAGGAGAACTCACTAAAGGAGTATAATTGAACTTATGTCATCTATTGAATAAGTCATTATTTTGAGTTCTCACTATAAGGAATTACACACTCTAAGTCTAAAGACATTGATACACAGATAGAGGATCACACCCAGGGCCATGGGGTATACCAAAAACCCAATCTTGATTAACCTGTAAGTAGCGGATCAACACCTAGATAAAATTGGTCACGCCAATTCTGAGAACCACACATAGGGTATAAGATGATAGATGATTCCACCTCAGACTCATGGGGTAATTCCGATAACTCTATCTAAAAATAATCCCTTAGAGAGGATCATAATCCTTCTCTTAGAATGTAATTTCATACAATAACCTCACAGGGATGGCTTGAGGGAACTCACACCTAATGAAACTATCCCACATTGAAGAGAATAAGTTCCTCATACCTCTCTAGGAAATGTACATAGTATATACTATTAGTATATAGCATGTCTTTCTAGTTTGTGATCTACCCTTGTGTTCCACCCCTTGCCCATGTACTCTAGTCCATGCATGTACACACATGGTCATGTTCGTATACCCCAGGAAATGTCTGTATACTTGGTTATGTACAAGTACAAATATTTTCCTGTGTATTCTATTTGGGTATGAGTTCACATCTTCTCACATGTACTCTGGTCGTTCCTGTGTACCTGAGGGTACACTGCGAGTCTCCATGTTAGGAAACATGGTGTGTGACATGTGTCACACAACATGTGATCCTTTTCTTCTTCATGGGTACCTAAGGACTACAGTCATGACCCCCATGGAGTTTATCTCTAAATTTTCATGTTGTTCATTTTAACCTTCATATGTATTCTCTTATGCCTCCTTCCTTCGATCAAGTCATGAATATTGATAGTGATTGTGGATCTGGTCTAAAAAATCCTAACCATAATAGCTCACCAAAATACATCCATCCACTTATCATAGAAAATCATCCCACCACTCCATATTTCCACCACATGTCAATATAGGAATTAACATCCTTGATCTAGCACTGATCTATCGTCATAACTTCTATAGATCGATCCCATCATCAAACTCAAACATAATATGTGGTATCAATCCCTTGTGTAAAATAATGGGTGCATAATGATAGATTACTGGGTATTTATAAAACCACCAGTCAAATAGATCATAGGTGATGAACATATGAAGAATAGGGGTAGAAATGAATAAACTACAAACATAATGAATAGTCCTTTCCTAATGTTCATTCTGGACTTGATTAATTACCATTAGAATGGTGAATAGAGAGATATAATTAACCAATAATAAAAATCCCCAAATCCCAGTTAAAACAGACCCATACCTGCGACATGATCATCCCATTAATAAATCTGTTTATTGATTGAAATTCATTCATTGTGTAATAATAAAATGGGTATAAATCTACATAAAAACATCTTACATCAATATTGGATCGATTTTTTATGAAGGATAGTTTTTTCCATTTTCGTTGATGATATCAACAGGTTCTATTGGCACATTGATTTCCAATGCACGATCCGTCGTTGATCATCCAAAAAACATCCTTCATTGTTTCATCTATAAAATTATAGGATTATGTGTTCAATCCTTAAATTTGGATATAATAGGTTATATATATAGTTTCATTATGCTATGAGTCATTTCCTAATAAATAAATCAATTCAATCAATTTATTTATTATTTTTTATCATGACGACTTTTTAACAAATGGCCAATGCTGAAAAAGATTATGCCATGTGTAGGGTAAAACCCAAATTGAGGACACAATGGTGGTTTCAGATTTCCAATATGAGATTCCATTTTTTATTTACTCCACCATTTTAGGAAAACTATGCACACATGATATTAATATATTTAATATTTTTCAAATATCAATTCCTATCTCATCGGTCCTTTAAATTTCACACCATCTCAGTGCCTAGATCTGGAAAAAAATACTAAATATATTTCAAATATTTACATGGTAAAAAATGAGACATCAAATTCCTTCCTCCTTAAGGATTTTCATCTGAAAAATTAGAAAAGATTAAATAAAGAGGTATGTGTTCCGATGTTGCATATGGGTCTCACATTCCTATGATCTCTCTGGAAGAATCTCATGCTACTAATGGACATACACCAAAGGAATCTCTTTCCCGTGGAGGATCTTATCATTCCTATACTCAATATTAACCATATATTCCACAAAGATAGCTTCATCCTTGATATCCAACTTTCCCCATTTGATAATATGACATCCCTCCTTTTTATAACATAAACATTCATTACATTACACAAAACTGAGGATCTTTAAGGTCTAGTGTCTTGGAAACCAGGAACATAATACATGAAAACAACATAAAACATTCTTCTTAAACACTTGAAAGGCTTATCCTTAAGTTCATCCTAGGTTCATTACTGTATCTCATAACCTGGGGAAATACATCAAAAGAAAGGGTGAGCAGAAGGCCCAGTAAGGGAAACAAGAGGAACATTTTACATGTGAACTTGAGATACTTCAATAAGGACATGAAAAGAACTTTAAGGTATGAGAAAGAAATCATGAGGTTTTTCATAATAAAAATAAAATTTTCCATAACTTGAAGATGTGGCTACATCATTTAACATAGACAATCATAAACATATCACCAAGGTCCATCCCCAAGGTGTCATTTGAAAATTACCAAGGTTATTCACCAAGGTATCGTGAAAATTGTAATCTCTAGTGGTTACATCATTACCCAATGCATTGGAGCGCTATCAGGGCGCACCCTTAAATTTGCATTTATTATCATGTGATCCACATATATCATCATCAAACATTTCATAAATAACCCATATAGCATAAAATAAATGGGTTTCATTTCATAATCATAACGTTTTTAAAAACTGTTTTAAAGACATGCTCTTTACGTCACTTTAAACCCACGGAAGGGAAAGTGGGTCTCATGTATGTAAATACCAGAATTTAAAATAGAACATTTTGATATATATGTGAATACCCTTGTAGAAATAAGAGCTTTGAGTATTCACTTTATAACATAAAATAATTTTGAGAAAAGAGTGAGAGGCATTTTGAGACGAAAATTCTGCAGCATAACGACTATGTTTCGGGTTTTTAGAAAACATTGAAAAGAGGGGGGACATGGGTCACCCACTCATAAATGATCCCTAAAATAGTAAGGGGACAGAATAATAAGGATATATGGACATGGTAATGAAATTTTAAGGACATACCATTTGAAATGAAAAACATGGAAGGAAGACAAAAATTAGATTTCTCTTATGAAAATTCGGCAGCCTAACGACGTCACTTAAACTTCAATAAAAAGAATTGGAAAAATCAAATAGGGTCTCTCATAATATGATCATAAGAGATACGTATGATAGATATAGAGATCATACCCCAACATAATAAAAAAGGAACTTGAAAGACTTGACATGAAAATCGAACTTGAAAAATGAGAAGGGTGAAAGAATCCCTTAAAAATTCAGCAGCCTAACGGCGTCACTTAAACATTCATAAAACGAAATGATGAGAGTAAGAGGGGATATCTCATCATATAAAAATGAAAAGGGAAGTAATAGGAATATAAAATAACATCCTCTCACATAAGAACATGGATCATAAAAGGAATGACATAAAAAGGATTACATGAAAAGAAAGAGAGAGGTCAGATCCCTTACCTTAAAACGTGACTCTTGAAACTCAAAGGTTTGGACCTTGAGGGATTGGGGAAACCTTGGGAGGACTCCTTGGGAGGTAAGGAGACCAGAACTTCGTTGGGGAAGAGTTGGGAGTGAATAATAAAGGAGTAAAGGGTGGGTATTTATAGGGAAAGTAAGGGGACAAGGCAATAATGGCCAAGGGACACCTCACTAGTGGTTCTGGCAAAACCATGGGCTTGCCCATGGTATTTGCCCATGGTATTGGCCAATTGGGACACCTCATACCTTATCTTACTATTCATAATTCTAACATATTGAATATATACTTAATACATCATTTAATGATGTCATTAAACACCCATAACTTAAAAACTATATTTTCACTATTCATCAAAAATCCAACTTTCTCGGAATAATCCCAAAATTTCACATTAACCAAATATCAATGCTTTGATTTCAAAAATGAAATCCATTTTATAAAAATAATTTTCTAAATATTTTTAATTTAATTTTGAAATAAAAACACTATTCATCGAAAATTCATTTTTTTTCCAGAAAAATCCCCAAAAATTACCTTAACATAATATCGATGCTCTGAGTTCAAAAATAAAGTCCTTTTTATAAAAATAATTTTCTAAATATTTTTAATTAAATTTTTAATTAAAAAACACTATTCATCCGAAAAAACTAAAACTTGACTAATAATTTATGAAACCGTTATTTACCCATTTTATTGAATCACATTACTTAATCTAGGTGTCCAAATTATATTAAAACTTTCTTTGAGTGAAATTACTAATCCATTTGGTCACATTACTAATCCTAAGCGTAAAATCACTATTCATAATTTACTATTCATCAAAAATTAAGTTGATCTTATTAGACTCCAAATTCCTTACTGAACAATTTTGTAGAAGACCATTTTTTGAAAATCATTACACATCATTAGTTATTTAGGGTTTTCATAAATATTTTAAAATATCCTTTTTCCCTAAAAATTCATCAATAAAATGCATTCTAAAATTATCTGGACATTTGAAATTTCACAAACATCACTAAAGGAAGATATCTCAATTTATTCACCCGAAAGGATTACACAGGGAAGCTAGGGTCTCGTCACATAGCCCCTTATAACACCATCATAAGACCTAAGTGTAAGGTGTGCTATGGTGAGAGAATCTGAGTGAGGCTCAGATAACATTTCCCTAGTAGTAATCTCTACTAACTTGAACTTCTCCCGTAGGCGTTTACGTTCAAGCTTGATACGCTGGAGTTCGGCTTGGGCTTGGTCCAAAGCGAAACTCACAGAAGCTACCTCCTTCCCAAGCTCTGACAAGTGGGCTTCATAAGGTTCAAGTCTACTGGATGAAGCCATCGCCTCCTCTTTCTTCATTAACCATTAACATCTTATTAAATCATTAAGAGTAAGTTAATATACTACTCAAAAAAAATTGGGTCGTTACATTCTTCCCCCCTTAAGAAATTTCGTCCCCGAAATTTATACATGAGGCCTAGTTGAAAAGGTGAGGGTACTTTTGCTTCATCGTTTCCTCAGGCTCCCAAGTCGCTTCTTCATATTTATGATTCCTCCACAACACTTTCACAAGGTGGGTAGTCTAGTTTCGTAGGACCTTGTCTCTACGGTCCAAGATCTCCACTGGATGCTCCTCATAAGAGAGGTCATGTTCCAGTTGTACCACCTCTGGTTTTAGTATATGCGAAGGGTCGGGTATGTACTTTCTCAAGAGAGATACATGGAAGACATCATGAACTTGAGCTAGGTTCGGTGGAAGTGCTAGACGATAGGCCACTGCTCCTATGTGATCAAGGATTTCATAGGGGCCAATGAACCTAGGGCTAAGCTTCCCTTTCTTCCCAAACCGCATGACTCTCTTCCATGGAGAAATTCGAAGGAAGACTTTGTTGCCAACACCAAACTCCAAGTCCCTTCGACGATTGTCAGCATAGCTCTTCTGCCGACTTTGAGAAGCTTTTATGTGTTGTTAGATGGCATGAACCTATTCCGTCATCTCTTGCATGAGATCCGGCCCAAGAAGCTTCCTCTCACCAGTTTCATCCCAACAAGTAGGAGTTCTACACCGCTTTCCATACAGAGCTTCATAGGGTGCCATCTGAATACTCGCATGGAAGCTGTTGTTATAGGAGAACTCCACTAATGGGAGGTGTTGATCCCATCCACCTTTAAATTCCATTGATCATAATCTCAAAATGTCTTCGAGTGTCTGAATATTCCTTTCAGATTGGCCATCAGTTTGAGGATGATAGGCCATACTAAAATTCAATTCAGTATTCAGAGCATGTTGAAGACTTCTCCAGAATTTTGATGTGAATCTTGGGTCACGATTAGATACGATGGATAGTGGTACCCCATGCAGCCTTACCACTTCCTTCATGTATATCTTGGTAAGATGATCCAGAGAGAAATCTTCCCGAATAGAGATAAAATGGGCTGTCATTGTGAGACGGTCCACAATAACCCATATCGCATTGTTTCCTTTGGATGTTTTCGGGAGACCAGTTACAAAGTCCATGGTGATATTATCCCACTTCCATACTGGTATGGGTAGCGGTTGTAATACCCCCTTAGGAAGTTGTCGTTCTTCCTTTACTTGCTGACACACCAGGCACCTTGTAGTGTAATCAGCAATCTCCCTCTTCATGTTATCCCACCAATAATGATCACGAAGGTCTCTATACATCTTAGTGCTTCCCGGATGTATAGATAATGTAGAGCTATGAGCTTCATCCATCAGTTCTTTCTTTATCTCCAGAATAGATGGAACACATAGTCTTGTACGAAATTTCAATACACCTTCTTGATCAATATTGAAATCAGGGAACTTCCCATCCTTTACAGCCTCGAACTTCTCCTACAGCAAAGGATCTTCTTTTTGAGCCTTCTTGATCTTCTCTAGTAATGAAGGTTGAGAAATCATTTGGGATAGGGTTGATGATGTCCCTTTCCTTATAATTCCCATGTCCAGTTTTACTAGATCTTTAATCAAGGGATCTCCTAAGATCCTCATTGTTGCCAGAACAACAGGATCTTTCCTGCTTAACGCATCCGCGACTTTGTTTGCTCTTCCAGGGTGATAATGAATTGAACAATCATAGTCTTTAATAAGACCCAACCATCTCCTTTTTCTCATGTTCAATTCTTTTTGTGTGAAAATATAATTTAGACTTTGGTGGTCAGTGTATATATCACATTTCTCCCCATAAAGATAGTGCCTCCATATCTTTAGAGCAAAAACAACTGCCGCCAGCTCTAGATCATGCGTAGGATAATTTGGCTCATGAATCTTCAACTGTAGAGATGCATAAACAATTACCTTGTCATTTTTCATGAGGACGCACCCAAGCCCTTTCAGAGATGCATCGCTAAAAATAACGAATCCTTCTCCGATAGAGGGTAGTGTTAACACAGGTGCAGTAACCAATCTCTTCTTCAGCTCTTGGAAACTTTCCTCACATTCCTTTGTCCAGATGAACTTAACCCCTTTTCGAGTCAACTTGGTTAGTGGATTAGAAAGTCGTGAAAAGTTTTTCACAAACCTTCTATAATATCCCGCTGAACCAAGGAAACTACGAATCTCAGTTACTGTTGTGGGTTGAGGCCACTCCTCCACAACCATTGTCTTTGCAGGGTCAACCGAGATTCCTTCATTGGTTACGATGTGCCCCAAGAAAGCCACTTGTTGTAACCAAAACTCACACTTGCTGAACTTCCCAAAGAGCCTCTCCTTCCGTAGAGTTTTCAAAATAACCCTCAGATGATCTTCATGCTCCTCACGACTTTTTGAATATATCAAAATATCATCAATAAAAACTACCACAAAGTTATCAAGGTAGTCCTTAAAGACTCTATTCATCAAATCCATGAAAATAGCAGGAGCATTAGTCAAGCCGAAAGGCATAACAGTAAACTCAAAATGCCCATATCTTGATCGGAAGGCAGTCTTTGGAATATCTTCCTTCTTCACCCTCAGTTGATGATAACTAGATAGAAGGTCAATCTTAGAGAAGAATTGAGCCCCGCGAAGTTGGTCAAATAAATCATCAATTCGTGGAAGAGGATATCTGTTCTTCACTGTGATCCCGTTAAGTTCTCTATAATCAATGCATAGCCGCATTGATCCATCCTTCTTCTTCACAAAGAGAACTGGTGCTCCCCAAGGAGACACACTCGGTCGGATAAACCCCTTCTCCAACAAGTCTTGGATTTGTTTCTTTAGCTCTTCTAGCTCCACATTTTCCATTCTATACGGAGTCTTTGATATCGGTTGAGACCCAGGTACGAGTTCAATGGAGAACTCTACATCTCTTTTTGGGGGAGGTCCAGGTAACTCCTCAGGAAATACATCCATGTATTCCTGAACAATCGGAACATCTTCAATTTGTATGCTCCCTTTCCCTTCTTCATGATCACCGATTAACTCCATAAAGAAAGATATGGGAGGTGCTTCTAGATAGGGATCAGTTCGGGACATCTCTCCTTGGAAGATAACTATAGGTCGTTTATTCAAGACTACTGAGATTTCCTTACTTCTGCATTTGATCTTAGCATTATACTTTGAGAGCCAGTCCATCCCTAGTATAACGTCGAATTCCAACATGGGAATGACTACTTGATTTGCGATAAGATTGTGCTCACTAAAGTAAACACTAGAGTCTCTAAACACTATTGATGCATGGATAACCCCACTTGGAGTCTTGAATGACAACTCTACCTCTAGCAGTTCAGGGATTGATTCTATATTCCTTGCAAACTTGGAAGAAATAAAGGAATACGTAGAACCAGAATCAAATAAAGTACTTGCTAGTTTTGAGAGGACAACAAGAGTACCTGCTACCACATCATTCGGAACTTCAACTTCAGTTGTTGTGATAGCGAAAGCACAACCTTGCTCCCTTGGCCTCTGCTAAGGTTGATGGTGATTCCCCTCCACCGCCCTCGGATTTGGACATTGATTAGAAAAGTGCCCAAGCTGTCCACACTTGAAGCATGTGACTTCGGGTAGGGCCAGAACCATCTTTCCTCTGTCGTTAGTGTTGGGAAGTTGAGGCATCACATCACTATGACAATTCCGAGAAATATGGCCTTCTTTTCCACACCTATAGCACTTACCACTTCCGATCAAGCAGTTCCCCAGATGCTTCTTCCCACATTTATTGCATGTGGCATGTTTCATATGCTTTCCACCTCTTTCCTGATCAAAACTTCTTCCCAGGCTCGGTTCTAGAGTTCTCTTCTTCTCATTAGATTTGTGAGACCACTGTGTCTCCCCAAACTCTTGTTCAACTTTCATGGCACTTAGAACTATTTCTTTATAGCTATCATAGCCCCTGTTGGCTAGATTCTTCCGCAGATGAGGTCGTAGTCCACCAAAGAATCTATCAACCATCCCATTAGGGTCCATGACAAAGCTTTAGGTATAACGGGAAAGCCTTGTGAAGTTCATCTCATAGGTTCCAACTTATTCATTCTCCTTTTGCTTCAGCTCGAGAAATTCTTTCTCCATTCTCGTTCTCATCAAACGAGGGAAATACTTATTAAAGAATATTCCCTGGAACTCTTCCCACCCCATAGCTTCCATCTCTCCTCGTGGCTTCGTGTTTTTGATCAGTGACCACCACTGATCAGCTTCTCCCTCTAGGCGGTAAATAGCAAGGGTGACTTTTTCTTGTTCTGAACAATGAAGTACAGAAAAGATCTTTTCTATGGAGCTTATCCATTGTTCCGCAACCAATGGGTCAGTAGATCCACTGAATGTTGGTGGTCGTTGATGCATGAAGGACTCAACAGAAAGTTGTTCCCTTCGTGGTGAGGTCGGCCTCTCAGCTTGATTGAAGTTATTACTCATAACTTGAGTCAGTTGGTTCATCATTCGCATGAACGTTTCCATTCCGGCTTCCATCAGAGGGCCGTCAGCACATGGTGCATTGTATTCACCATCGGTACGGTTCCTCCTATTGCCCGCCATTTTCTAAAAGAATAAAACCTTAGTGAGAAACTTATTTAATTTATGGATCTTTTAACTAAGACTTCATGCTTAGACAATTACACTTTTCTATAATTCCTTCATAATGATTCATAAAAAGCTTGTGATTAACCAAACATATCCCCCGAGAGTGTCGTCACCAAGAGTGCAGAAAGGCCCGTTATCGTGCACCAGTTCCCGTTCGAGTCTAGCTCAAAGCCGTGTTTTTGGGTTTTACCCCTATGTACATCTGTGCCAGAGCCGCCTCTACCTGCTCGTATCCAGACAGGGATGTATTTGTTTGATAAACCACTTACTCAATACTTACCAAAATACCAGGAAGTTTTCCTATATTTAAACTTTTCTGTAGGGTTCTTCCTAATGTTTTTATATCCTAATTTCCAAAAATAACTAAACCATCCTTTGATACCAACTATAGCATCCCGCCTTTTTATAACATAAACTTTCATTACATTACACAAAACTGAGGATCTTTAAGGTCTAGTGTCTTGGAAACCAGGAACATAAAACATTCTTCTTAAACACTTGAAAGGTTTCTCATTAAGTTCATCCTAGGTTCATTACTGCATCTCATAACCTGGGGACATACATCAAAAGAAAGGGTGAGCAGAAGGCCCAGTAAGGGAAACAAGAGGAACATTTTACATGTGAACTTGAGATACTTCAATAAGGACATGAAAAGAACTTTAAGGAATGAGAAAGAAATCATGAGGCGTTTCATAATAAAAATAACATTTTCCATAACTTGAAGATGTGGCTACATCATTTAACATAGACAATCATGAACATATAACCAAGGTCCATCCCCAAGGTGTCATTTGAAAATTACCAAGGTTATTCACCAAGGTATCGTGAAAATTGTAATCTCTAGTGGTTACATCATTACCCAATACATTGGAGCGCTATCAGGGCGCACCCTTAAATTTTCATTTATTATCATGTGAGCCACATATATCATCATCAAACATTTCATAAATAACCCATATAGTATAAAATAAATGGGTTTAATTTCATAATCATAACGTTTTTAAAAACTGTTTTAAAGACATGATCTTTACGTCACTTTAAACCCACGGAAGGGAAAGTGGGTCTCATGTATGTAAATACCAGAATTTAAAATAGAAAATTTTGATATATATGTGAATACCCTTGTATAAATAAGAGCTTTGAGTATTCACTTTATAATATAAAATAATTTTGAGAAAAGAGAGAGAGGCATTTTGAGACGAAAATTCTGCAGCATAACGGCTATGTTTCGGGTTTTTAGAAAACATTGAAAAGAGGGAGGACATGGGTCACCCACTCATAAATGATCCATAAAACAGTAAGGGGACAGAATAAGAAGGATATATGTATATGGTAATGAAATTTTGTAGGACATACCATTTGAAATGAAAAACATGGAAGGAAGACAAAAATTATATTTCTCTTATGAAAATTCGGCAGCCTAACTGCGTCACTTAAACTTCAATAAAAAGAATTGGAAAGATCAAATAGGGTCTCTCATCATATGATCATAAGAGATCAGTATGATAGATAGAGATATCATACCCCAACATAATAAAAAAGGAACCTGAAAGACTTGACATGAAAATCGAACTTGAAAAATGAGAAGGGTGAAAGAATCCCTTAAACATTCGGCAGCCTAACGGCGTCACTTAAACATTCATAAAACGAAATGATGAGAGTAAGAGGGTATCTATCATCATATAAAAATGAAAAGGGAAGTAAGAGGAATATAAAATAACATCCTCTCACATAAGAACATGGAGCATAAAAGGAATGACATAAAAAGTATTACATGAAAAGAAAGAGAAAGGTGGGATCCCTTACCTTAAGACGTGACTCTTGAAACTCAAAGGTTTGGACCTTGAGGGCTTGGGGGCACCTTGGGAGGACTCCTTGGGAGGTAAGGAGACCATAACTTCGTTGGGGAAGAGTTGGGAGTGAAAACTAAAGGAGGAAAGGGTGGGTATTTATAGGGAAAGTGAGGGGACAATGCAATAATGGCCAAGGGACACCTCACTAGTGGTTTTGGAAAAACCATGGGCCTTCCCATGGTATTTGACCATGGTATTGGCCACTTGGGACACCTCATACCTTATCTTAATATTCATAATTCGACCATATTGAATATATACTTAATACATCATTTAATGATGTCATTAAACACCCATAACTTAAAAACTATATTTTCACTATTCATCAAAAATCCAACTTTCTCAGAATAATCCCAAAATTTCACCTTAACCAAATATCAATGCTCTGATTTCAAAAATGAAATCCATTTTATAAAAATAATTTTCTAATTATTTTTAAATAAAAACACTATTCATCGAAAATTCATTTTTTTCAGAAAAATCCCCAAAAATTACCTTAACATAATATCGATGCTCTGAGTTCAAAAATAAAGTCCTTTTTATAAAAATAATTTTCTAATTATTTTTAATTAAATTTTTAATTAAAAAACACTATTCCTCCGAAAAAACTAATACTTGACTAATAATTTATGAAACCGTTATTTACCCATTTTATTGAATCACATTACTTAATCTAGGTGTCCAAATTATATTAAAACTTTCTTTGAGTGAAATTACTAATCCATTTGGTCACATTACTAATCCTAAGCGTAAAATCACTATTCATAATTTACTATTCATCAAAAATTAAGTTGATCTTATTAGACTCCAAATTCCTTACTGAACACTTTTGTAGAAGACCATTTTTTGAAAATCATTACACATCATTAGTTATTTAGGGTTTTCATAAATATTTTAAAATATCCTTTTTTCCAAAAAATTCATCAATAAAATGCATTCTAAAATTTTATGGACATTTTAAATTTCACAAACATCACTAAAGGAAGATATCTCAATTTATTCACCCAAAAGGATTACACAAGGAAGCTAGGGTCTCGTCACATAGCCCCTTATAACACCGGCATAAGACCTAAGTGTAAGGTGTGCTATGGTGAGAGAATCTGAGGGAGGCTCAAATAACATTGCCCTAGTAGTAATCTCTACTAACTTGAACTTCTCCCCTAGGAATTTACGTTCAAGCTTGACACGCTGGAGTTCGGCTTGGGCTTGGTTCAAAGCGAAGCCCACAGATGATACCTCCTTCCCAAGCTCTGACAAGTGGGCTTCATAAGGTTCAAGTCTACTGGATGAAGCCATCGCCTCCTCTTTCTGCATTAACCATTAAAATATTATTAAATCATTAAGAGTAAGTTAATATACTACTCAAAAAGATTGGGTCGTTACAGATAACATGTGACAGGTAATGCATATACCCCCTTAGTTGTGATATGTGAAAGACGTCGTGTACCCGACCTAACTACGGTGATAGATATAAGTAGTATGCCACCTATCCAACTCTACATAGTAATTAAAAAGGGGTTATGAGTCTTATATACAACTTAATTCCCCATCCAAATCACCATAATCCATGTCGAGGTGAGACCTTATGGAACACGTGGTCTCCCTTCTTGAACACCATGGGCCTCTGTATTTGGTCTGCATAAGACTTTTGATGGATCTGTGTATACCTCATCTTCTCCTAAATGAAAAAAACATTTCTTTCATATCTCACACTAATTCTAGGCCCATGAGCATAGACTCTCTAGAACCAATCCAATTTAGTGGGGACCTACATGGTCACCTATACTAAGCCTTGAATAGTGTCATACCAATTTGATAATGGTATTTATTATTTTTTGAAAACTCTAATAAGGGTAGATGATCCTCCCAACTATGACCAAAGTCCAACATGAAATCCTATTACATGTTCTCTAGGGCCTTAATGATATTCTCAATCTAACCATCATTATGGTGGTGAAATTTAGTGCTCAAATATAACTAAGTCTCAAAGGATTCTCATAAGCCTCTCTGTAATCTTAACATGAAGCAATCATCATAATCTGAAACAACCATTGAGGGAACCCCATGAATTTAGACTATCACTTACACATAAATTCATACCAAGATCTTAACTGAACTCATCTCTCATATAGCTAAGAAGTGGTATGACTTTGCGAGTTAGTCTAAGATCCCTGAAATGGAATCGTTTCCTCTCGATGTTCGTGGAAGTCCTATCATAATGTTTATAGATATCACATACCACTTCCAATATTGAACCTCAATGGGTTGAACTAAACCCACTGGAACCTGTTACTCATCAACCACCTTCTGAAAAGTGAGACATTGAGAGAAAAACAACAATTCTGACTTCTTCAGGTTTGGCCATTGGAAATGACATTAGAGGTCCTGGTATATCATTATCACAATAGGATGTAATTCCCAAGGGGATGTATTAAAATACCTTATCACCTCCTCACACAATGTTGTCAGTACCATTATTCAACCTCTTAAAAGGAGAATGTGCTCCCCACCTTCATAAAATACACTAGGATCACATCTTATTGGTATTTGAGTACCCATAGTCTCATATTTTGTATCTATAAGTTGGTCTTTATTAACACAATGTAAAAGAGGTGGGGTAATAACCATAAACTATAGATAGATTGTTCCATCCTTGTCAAGTAAGGATAATTTTAATGAGGTTAACTACTCTAATTCCATATCCAACAATAGAGAACAATATCTCCTATTAAGATAATCTTCCACTACGTTCCCCTACCCATAAGTATAGACTATCTCGAAGTCACAATCCTGGAGGCACTCTAGACATAACCTATATCTCAATTTGAGATCCTTTAGAAAGAAGGTATACTTGTGACCCTTATGGTCATATTAGATGATAAACTACTCACCTATAAGTCAGTTTCACCACACCTTCAATTCAAAGATAACCACTACCAATTCAAGATCATGTTTCACATATATCTTTTCATGGGGTCTCAATTGACTAGATCCATAGGAAATCACCACCCACCTCGACATCATAATACAACCAAGTTTGATCCCTAAATCATCTCAAAACACTCCATATTCAAAACCCTCCTCTAGAATCCATAAGATGGGAGCACTATTCAATATATACCTCTTCTCCTAAAAAGAATTCTAGAACCTTTTTGTTTACACGAAATGATACCTCTTCCATATCAAACCAATCAAGTGTTTTTATATCCAAGAGAATATTAACACCAATCCCATGTAGTAGATTTCCAACCCAAGGAATCTTCAAAAATCTGTCACACTCTTTGGTGGCCTCCAAGATAACACTGCCTCAAACTTTACTGGATCCAATGTTACTCCCTCTACCGAGATGATATGTACCAGAAAGTGGAACTCATGAATCCATAACAGGTACTTATAGATATTACAATAAATATGGTTCTCTCAAAGTATGTCTAGGACCATCCTCAAGTGTCTCATTTTCTCCTCCCCAAACATTGATTACGCTATGATATCATTGATGAATACTACTGTAAAAATATATAAGAAAGGTTGATAGATTTGTTTCATGATTCCCATGAACACGTATAGGGTGTACATCATGCCTAAGGGAATCACCAAGTACTCATAGTAACCATAGTGACATATAAATGTAATCTTAATTATATCCTTATCTCATACTCATAATTGGTGATAGCATGACCTGAGATCAATCTACAAGAACCATCGCACATTTATCAAATGATTGAAGAGGCCATAGATCAATGGTTTTGGATTCTTATTCTCCTTGTTCACCTGGTTCAGTCACTAATAATCCGCACATAACCTTAAGATCACATCCTCCCTCTTGGTGAACAATACTAGGGCTTCCTAAGGGGAAACATTAGGTCTTACAAAGTCCTTCCTCTAGAATTCCACTAACTGCACCCCGAGATCATGAATCTCCATGGTAGATATATGATATACATTCATAGATATCAGTTTTATTCTTGGGTGTAAGTCAATAAAAAATTCTATCTCTCATCAGGGAGGTAAGTCTGGAACATCCTCTAAAAAGGTATTCTCATACTCAACCACCATAGTATAAAACTAATTTCCCATAGGATCCAATACTACAAGATCCCTTCTAAAAAAGGTGAGTACTATGTTTCACCCTCCTATGTATGAGTCTATATTGATCCACCTGAGTCTCCTTCTCAACTAAAAGGGAAAATTTCATCCCATCAATGCAGACACACCACATCTCACACCTAAAATAATCAATATGTGAATGAACTGTGTATATCCATTCCATGACTAAGATGATGTTCTAAGGACTCATCTATACACAAATATATCCCATAAGAAACTCTATACTCCATAAATCATATCACACTATTGGACAAAGTTTGTGACCATTGAGTTATCTCCTATAAGAGTCTCCAAGCAAGGGTTGAGCCAAGGGCTCAACCGGAACCTCTATGTCTCAAACTAGGGATGTAGAAAAAAAGAGTGTCTCATGCCAGTGTCTATAAAAACTGTATCTAATGTATAAAATTAATATATAATACCTCTATTAAACCCTCTATCTTATGGATAATAGGCCTCTATGGACTGCAACTGCCCTCACCCTTGTCCACTAACTCCCTGAGCATGGTAGGGACCACCTGGGGGTGGTGGGGGAAACAAGTTAGACCATATGCCACCAACAGATTCTCTACCTACTATTCTACCATGTATGAAACTATATAGAACTCCATGATACTTCCATAAATATTTTCTAGGTGTCCCAACCACTATCTCTCATTTAGCTGTATGGTGGTGGGTCAGGCAATCTCACACAATATGTCATTGTCTGTCATTAGAGTAACACTACCTATCCCCAAGATGACTATAAAATCCTTAGATCCCTAAACTATAAAAAATATATCTTGATATCACATCTTGAAACTTATCACACATCCATATCCCAAAATCTATCTTCGACTACCTTCATCTGAAGTCTCATTCCCTTTGCACCCACCTCTCGCACCCACTTCAAGTGTCTTCTCGACCTAAAATCTCTTTACCACCAAAGATTGATCCAACACCCTATAATATGTAGGAATTCATAGAGGTATCAAATTTTACTAAATATATTTTCATACACCTGCCTCAAATTTTTGTTCTTGAAAAAACAGATCCTGAACCTTATCCATCGAGGATAGTGAAAGGTCGGTAAACCTTGATGAATACTCATCCATAGTCATGCTACCTTGATGTAAATAAAAAATCTCTTGGATTCACATTTCTAACATCTTAACTGGAGAGTAAAACTCTCTTAAGAGGTTATTAAACTATTCCCACAAAATATTATCCTCATCATATGTAAAACCACAAGCCTTCACCAATTCACTATGATTCCCTAAAGAATAGTCACCACCAGGACCACCATCTGGTCTACAAGTGTCATGATTAAATGAAAGAACCACATAACTACCTCGATCCAATTTTTAGACTCTTGGGGATATATATCAATATATAATCAAACTTATTATACATAAATATTACATATTTTTAGATGAATATTCAATACATTTCAAAATACATTCATGTGGACTGTATAGGTTTATTGTATTTGGAGACTAGATATGTGGTCTTCTTATTTCCTGAAAGATTTTCAATGTATCCCACAAAGCTCTTACCATTTAGTAATCTTCATAAACAAAACCTAATTAAAAATTTCATCAAAAACTGGGGAAAAATAATAAAGGATGTTCTCAGATGCTCAGTAAGGGTAAACACGAAAGATATCAATATAACACGAGCATAAGGGTACGAAAATGTGAGAATAAATTTTTAAAACCATATCCTACATATCATAGATCATAAAAATGATACATGAAATATATCTTGGTAGTTCATAAGACATGAATCATAAAGTAATAAAATAATAGAATCCATATTAGGTATATGTCATGGAGTTGTGTCATACCCATAAGCAAATAAACTCTTATGTCAATGCTATCTACCAAGACATTCATAACATGTTATAATCTAGCTAACCACCCATGTAATTTATTTGGTCTTGGTATAACCTATTTTTTACTCTCTTTCAGGATTGGTGGCCTCTCATATATCCTATTTCAGGAGTGGGATAATCTCTTTTGTACCCTTTGAGCTCATATAATATTTATCATCACCTAATTCATTGTATGAAGATATAGGTCCCACCCATCACATAATGAAAATCAGAAATATGCGTTTCATAAGATCATAAAATATTCATCATATAAAAAACCTTGAAAATAAATGGATTTTAGAAAATATTCCATTATATAATAAACCATGAAAAAGAAATGAGTTTCATAATCTTTTCATCATAACATAATCCATATAGAAAGGAATGGTTTTAAAAAAAATATTATCATCATATTCATAAACCATTCAAGGAAATAATAATAATGGTATCCTTAGATCATATCCCTGGTAAAGCATAAGTTACATAAAAGGATGTTATATTAAATAGAAAATGATTTTGAAATATCACTTGAAACATTTCTTGAGGATAATATCTTTTCCACATTGAAAAATAATTTTCAAAACATAAAAAAATTTCATAATTCATTTCTATAAAAAAACTATATAAACTTATAAATTAGGGTTTAAAGAAAAATTAAAACATTTCTTGAGGAAAATAACCTTTTCACATTGAAAAATTATTTTTACAAAATAAAATAATTTTCATTGGAAACAAACATGGAAACTTATAAAGAAAAATTCAAATCAAATAATGGTCATTACTGTGAAAAATTTTATTCATATCGTATAGGTTAAAACAAAGATTCCTTTCACATTTTTTGTAAAATTGAAATGGGACTTTATTAGAAAATTAAATCAAGGTTAATTTTTGAATTTTTTTAAAAAATTACAAAAACATAGATATGGTAGAAAAATGGTTTTTAACTAAAAAAGAAATAAAGTTAGTTTTCTTTAATTTTTTCCAATATTAAGTACATAAAGAGAGAAAAATGTAGGGGAAAAATATATTATCATATCATAATTATATAATAATATGAATCTTGAGTTTATTAATAGATAGATCATAAGATTTCATCATTTTAAAAATAAACATAAACAATCATGATAAACGATGAGATTGTATCATAAAACCCTTACCACTTTGGTAACTTTGAATCATAAGACCCATGAAAGAATAAACTTAAAAGAAACCTAAAATATCATGAGAATAAAAAAATAATTATATTTAATCTCAATTGGTATGTATATAAACCTCATAAAGGAAGATATGCTCATAACATAATGTATATCCCAAAGAAGAAAAACTGTGACAAAGATCCCTTACCACTTTGGTAAATTTTGAGACATAAACCCAATGAAAGAAAAATCCTTAAATGGATATGTAAATCCCCATAATTTTCATGATAATAATAATAAAATAAATTCATGGATATTATATACACAACATAAAATAAAAACATAGTTAACATGATATGTGTCTCACAGAAAATAAAAGCGAGATTGAAATCTCTCACCTTAAGTCTCATATTTTTTCACACACATTTGAACCTCCTATATATTAAATATAGGTTTATTAAAAATATATTAAAAAAACATACTGATATATAAAATACCATATTTTATGTACTTATAACCTTTTATTACAAATTTATTAATAATTTATTATTAAAATTATATTTTGAGTAATAACTTCTTTATTTTCATGTATATTTTGATTGGTTATTTTTGGTCCTCTTACTTTGATCAAGGTTCCATAATATATATAATGTTGAAAATGATGTAAATATCATATATAATCAGTATATATGTACATCTAATTTTCTATAAAAGTTATATATATGAAATGAAATACACAGTTCATGGAGAAGGTATGTTGTGTATACACATGAACATTGTTTCCATTTTCTTGATGAATGAAATAAAAGAAAGGTAAATAATATATAACTATTCAAAAAATATTTATATTTCCTATATATCACATAAATTCATCAAATTTACAATGATTACCTCTTATGAAAATCATTAGTGAAAAAAATTACATCGCTTCATGAGGTGGTACTCCATTGTATACACAGATTCCATTATCATATCCACCGTTGAATAAAAAGTGAGAATATATATGTTATATCATAACTATATAATTATAATTATGTTACCAATATTATATATATTAATTTAATATTTCCTTATTATCATACAAGTAAAATAGAAATGAAAAATACATCACATCGATTTGTGATGTGGTAGTCTGTCGTACACACAAGCGAAGTTATTGTTTTACAATGGGTTTGAATGTAAAAAGTTAGGTGTGATATTATAAACATCAAATACATCATTATATAAATCTATGAGAGGTGGTTATAGAAAACAAATAACATCGGTTCGTGATATGGATGTCTGCTTTACACATGAAGCATGATTTCGTATCACATTTGATTGAATAGGTGGTGTATTTAGGTTATGAAATTAACATAATAACATGTCAGTATATTGGAGATAATTGTTTTATTATATAATCATAATTTAAGAAGATATTAAGGGTGTGGAATAATAAATAAAATAAAGATTACCTGGTAATCATGATACCTCTTCTCCAGACAACCTCCTTAGGTAAGAACCAAAAGGATTTTTAGGATAACTTTATGAAGAAAATAAAGGATATATGTCATGTTTTGGGAAGAAAGGAAGATATTTAGGTAGTTTTTTTCTAAGAAAAAAAGGTTTTTATGGAGTGAATAGGAGATGATAGGAGTGTCCCATTATAATTGGGGTGAGGACACGCTTGGAAATTTTGAAAATAATAAAGTGTACCCACATTTTTCACATGTACCAAAGGATCTAAGATGGGGTATTACAGAAAATTATAGGTTATAATGCATAAATATGGACATAAAATGGGTGTTGTATAATTTTATATAGAATTTTACACCTTATCTTTTTAGTTTAACCCTCAGATAAACCCATTTTATCATAAACCATGGTTGATAATTTTTTATAATTTCAAAAATAATTAAGGTGAAAATTTAATTTGACCTTATTAGATAATATAAATTATTCTAATTTCAAATATGGAATAAATTTTTCCAAATTCCATTCACATATCTGGAATAAATTGTTTTTAAACTATACCCACAGACCCAATGAGAAAATGGTCTTCCAAAGAGAAAATGTTCAAAAGTTTTAAATTTTTTTATATCAAAATACCATATAAAGTTCATTCCAATGAAATTTTTTTATTAATAAATATATAATTTTACAAATTTTACTTTTATAACTATTTTAAATAAAAATTTAACCTTATAAATTCACTAAATGAAAAGAAAGTTTTCAATAAAAACTAGTATTTTTTTCTATTCATTAAAAAACATATTTTTTTAGAAAATTACTAAAAAATTATCCTAAGATAATTTAGAAATGGTGATCTAAAAAATGAATTTTATTTTCCCATATAAATTTATAAAAGTTTAAAAATTTAATTTTAAATTAAGTTTGAAAAAGTTGAGAAAACTACTTCTTAGAAAAATACAGTTTTAAAGCATAAAATTGGATTTATTATTATCTCATACATAGAAAACACATAAGATGAATGTCAAAAAATTTATTGAATATATAATATATAAATTTCATTAAAATATTTCACATAAAGTTATTTTTTTAATTTATTGAGAAAAAATGTGTTTGTGTGCCTAAAAAATAGTTTCTCAGAAAAAATTTACTTTATCTTTAAATGGTTTTTAATTTTCATTTAAAATTCATGGTCACCAAAGAATTTTTTTTATATACATGTTTAAACCATATATTTAATAATTTATTTAATCTTATTCATGTTATTCATTCCAATTACGAGGTGATAACTATTATATTAAATAATAATATTTTAGTAGTATGTCGTGTTTTGTTTAAACTCGATATTGTGTGTAATGCAATCTATTGATGAAATTAAATTATTAGAAAAAAAATCCATAATAACTTGGGGTGTTAAATTATACACCCCTTAAAATGAATGTATCTGTCACAATTTTTAACTCTGATATCAAAAAATGAGGATACTTCTACCCCAGTACATCATTAGGTTCCCATGTAGCTTCCTCAAGCTTGTGGTTTCACCACAAAACTTTGACTAGGGGAGTGGTCTTTTTTCATAGAACTTTATCTATATGATCCATAATATCCACCAATATTTCCTCAAAAGAAAGATCAAGATCCATTAGTATGACATTTGATTTCAGTAGATGTGAATGGTTAGGTATGTACATCCTCAAAATAGATACTTGGAACACATTGTGGGCTTGAGAGAGGTTTGGTAGAAGAAACAAATTATAAGTTACTACCTCAATACGATCAATAATTTGAAAGGGACCAATATACCTTGGGATAAACATTCCTTTGTATCATAAGAATAATTTCATTCTTTGGTTGTGCTTTGATCAATTTCCACTTCATATCTTACTTCCAGAAATGAAGATTTATTTTTCATGCCCGAAGCACAAAAATTAACTTCTAATGGATCATAATAATGATAAGTAATTCCATCATTGACAATTTATCCCCAAATCCAAAATTTTTTGCACAAGTTATACAATATGAGAAATATTCATATTATGAAATAATATTTTAATATCTAAAATTTCAATAACAACAAAATTCCACCTTAATCCATTCAAAAAATAGTTAACCTTAAGGATCCACAAAAAGATTAAAATCCAAAAATATAGGAATAAGGACACTAAATTACCAAAATTAACTTATCATTAATCCCCCCCAAAAAATATTGTATCTTTAAATATCACATATCAAATATTTGAATATCTTATTCATATACTCTCCTGAAACTTGTTAAAACATTGAATTACCAAAAAAACTCAATTAAAACATACTTGCTTCAAAAAATATCTCTTTCCACATTCCTTAAATAAAATACCAGATTATGGAATATATTACATAAATAAAAAAATATTGAAACTCCAACAAAGATAAAATAAACCAATTTTTTATAAAATCACTTATCAATTCCAAGGTCACCAATACTACCCAATTTACATTATCCATATCAATCATCTATTTATCCAAAATAAACACCATTTTCTTAACATTAAGAATATAGTTAGGGATACCTTTCCTTAATGATGTGTTTTACCTAAAATACCACCTTATTAATAAATTAATTTTCTAGGTCCTCATTACCATTTAAAATGTTCATTCATATCCATAATGAAAAACTTCTACATAAAATTACTTATATATTTCATAATTCTTGAATTATAATACTTAACACTTCAATAATTCCACTTTATTCCCAAAAGATTAACTAGGATTTATCATCTTATTCTTTAATAACTCTTTCCTAAGATATGAAATATGAATATCATAATATGATTTATCAACCTCAATTTAACCATGATTATAAAATTTAACATAAAAAATATATTTAGAACAACCCATACATTTCAAATATCATTCATTGTATGTTAATCATTAACAATATAACCATTAATTATACCACCATACTAATTATCCTCAAGATATTTCACCCTATAACATATTGTAAAGACCCGTAAAATTCATGGAATTTTTTTTAATTTTCATGGGAATTTTACAAGGACGCAGTTTCTGACGGCACCTGATTTCGAGGCCCGGTGTGCCCGGAATCATTTTCTGAAGTTTGGCTCGGGTACGTTCAGTAAACGAACGAGCGGGTTTTCCTAACTTTTGAACCGGTGCTCAGAATCGAATTCCGAGGGCACCGATGGAATCGAAACACCGGTATTTTCTTAGAAATGCCTTTTTCGGAGTTGCGTTTTCTCGGGTGTGGTTTTTAATTTTTGGGGTTAAAGTTAAGTAATAAAATAAAAGTGGTGCAACACTTTATTTTATTTCACTTAAAGCCACTTAAATCCACTTAAAGCTGCTTAATCTAAGTTGAAGCAGATAGGGTGGAACCCAAAATATCATACCCTCTTGGTAGGATATTTGTGAGGTGGGGCCCACACAAGCACCACCGTTTCTTTTCCTCTAAGTAACGCACCCACAAAAACCCTCTTTAATGAAAGTCAACCGTGCGTTTTCTAGTTAAGAAACGCCTCATTAATTGGGAGGTTAAATCATTACAATTAATTCATTGAATTAATTGTTCGTTTCTTTTCTTTTCATTTTCAAACATGTCATGTGCGTTAATAAAATAATATAACTCTTATTTTATTTCTGTTGGAACTGGTGGCGTGGAGAGGATTTGGAGGAAAGCGTTCTTCTTCGACGAAGAACGCGAAGAATTCTATGACCTCCGACGAAGAAGGCCAAACCCTCAGAGATCAACGACGCGACGTCGTGTACCGCGACGTCAATGACGCTTCTTCTGTGACGCTCCTTTCACGACGTTTCTTCCGCGACGATGCTCTTCTTCCGCAATGGTTAATTCCACGACGAGCTCACGTTCGACGACAACACTTGAGGTAGGGGTTTTATTTGAGAATAATATTTATTCCCATGATTGTTTCCTTCTAAAACAAAGAACCCGGATCAAATCATCATCAAGTTGATCCGCATTTGTTTTTATATGCGGGATGGGAATTTTTATTTACGGGAGTTTCTTTTTGGGAACTAAGATCAATTTTAATATTAAAAATCGTGCCTTGTTATGATTTCATGTGTTGAATATTATTTCCAATGGTTATCACCTAACGCGGAGGGTGCGGGCCAAACAAACACGGCCCGAAAACCCTCCGCAGTTTTTTGTTGATGCGTGGATTAACGGCGTTTAAAAAATGGGATCATAATGGCGATTGGAGGCCTTCGCAGCAAAGTTCGGATCCCGGGAGAGCCGTAGGCGCAAACCGCAGGCAAAACGGACCACCAGAGTGCGTCCGGTGGTCCGCGGAAGTTTCCGCCGGTGCGCCACACCGGCACGGCAGCGCCGGCGGCTGGAGGTGGCGGTCGGCAGTGGCCGGCTGCCAAGAAGCGGCGGCGCTGGGCATGCCACCGGGAAGACCCGCCGCGGCGGCAGCAGCGCGGTCCCGCGACCGCGCGGGACCGGAGGAGCGGGACGCGGTGGCTCGGCCGCGTCTGCTGGCAAGGGCGGCCCCATGTGGGCCGCGACTCTTCTTCACGTGGGGGCAGCACACCCCCCGTTTGAGGATCGTCCGTAACAGCCGAGCCGACCCGCCGGTTCGGGCCGGGTCACGCCCAGGCCGAGCCGGGCCCAGACCCCCTGTTTTCAGAACTTTTTCGGTCTTTTGATCATAACTTGAGATAAGTGCCTCCGATCGACGCACTGTCAGCGGAGATGTGATCCTTAGATCGAGACGGTCGTTTCGGTATATTATAATCAAGGTTTCAGAATACTTTGGGTTCGGTCGGGTTGGTTCGTACACGAAACCAACCGGGCCCTCGGAGCGGAAATGCTTATAACTTGATCTCCGAACATCCGATTGACGTACCATCTACTTTGATGGATTCCTCTAAGTGAGACGGATCTTTTGGATTACTCCACCCGAGGTTTGGACGCAGGTGGATTACGGTCGGGTAAGTTTTGAATTCAAAACCAACTGGGCCCCTGGGACGAAAAAGCCAATAACTCTCAGACCGGGCGTCCGATTGACGCACCGTCTACGACGTTGAGTTCTTGTTGACGATACAGAACTTTTGGATACATCAACTCTGGACTATGTGTCAGTTGATGTATCATCCTCTCAGCTCGTGGAGAGGACCCTCCCGAACGAGCTTGTTGTTTGCGGGAACCCTAGTGCTGGCTGCGACTGCGACTGTGACGACGACGACTATCGTACTGGAATCCTATGTGGGTTCGACGATGAAGACTATCATACTGAAATTCTCTGTGGGTTCGACGATGAAGACTATCGTACTGGAATCCTATGTGGGTTCAACGATAAAGACTATCGTACTGGAATCCTATGTGGGTTCGATGATGAAGACTATCGTACTGGAATCCTATGTGGGTTTGACGATGAAGACTATCGTACTGGAATCCTATGTGGGTTCGACGAGGAAGACTATCGTACTGGAATCCTATGTGGGTTCGACGATGAAGACCATCGTACTGGAATCCTATGTGGGTTCGATGATGAAGACTATCGTACTGGAATGCTATGTGGGTTCGACGATGAAGACTATCGTACTGGAATCCTATGTGAGTTCGACGATGAAGACAATTGTACCGGAATCCTCTGTGGGTTCGACGGCGAAGACTACAGTGCTTGTATCCTACGTGGGTCCCAGAAAGATGAATCAGTGATTACATCTGATCATCTCTCTTACTTTACAAATGATGTGTACCTGTGTGAGCTGAATCCTGTTTTGCTTTCCTTTGAGGATTGTGTTGTGCTATCCTGTGTGGATTTACGTTTTTCTTTCCTGTGTGGACTGGGTTGTACTTGATCTCGGATGTTGGAGCCGCGTGAGAATTGATCACTTAGGTATATGTATGGGAATATACCTAAGCAGTGTTGGATGTTACTTCATGATTGTATCTTTCCTTTGTGGATTATCCTTTGTGGATTCTGGGAGACCTTCGGGGGTCTCGGGGTCCCTACTGAGTAGCTTATACTCACCCCTGCATGAGCTATGCTCGCACTACGTTGTGTTGGTTGCGGACGACGGACAGCGCTGATCGTGGTTGAGGCTTGCGGAGCAGGATGGTACTTGGAGGTGGACCACTGGGCGGGATGTACTTGGAGTGGTCGGCTGGACCCGAGTAGCAGAGGAGGCTATCTGTACCCACCATTCAGGTGGGATTTCTAGTGGACAACTCGACGTTACGGCTTTACTTTTCAGTTGTTGTTTTCCCTTTCCCTCTGTACTTTACTTTCAGTTTGGGTTTGTATACTGGCCCACTTACTTTTCCACACTTACTGTTTTACTAGTTTTTACTTAGTATTTACTTCTGCCTGCTTTCTTTGTGGTGTTTGTGGTTTACTTTACAAAGGCAATGCCTTTCCTTTTTCCGGGATTTATGCCTTGGTGCTAGTCTCCATCCCCTGACCTATGGAAGGTGAGCTTGGGGTAGTCACGGCACGGGCCTCGAGGATGGGTCGTGACACACATATTTTTATAATTCTCATACTTTATAAATTTAAAACATTTTTCCGTTGATAATACTTTAGGGATACCAACATTCCCATCCATTTCATTGATGCAGATTTTTATTTTACATTGGAAATCGCTTATTATTTTCCCTTATTCTCTACACATAAAACATCTTCTCATTCATTTGATTCACTCCCTTGAGTTCTTATTCTCATATTCTTTTCAGATAGGAAACTAAATCTTCTTTCCTCCATGGTCACCACTACTTGAGATCTCATTGAACACTTTACTTCTCTTATTTTTTGAGTCTAAGAGTGGTCTAATGTGAAAGTTTTTAATTATATATCAATAAAACTTATTAGGCATAATCATAATATCATTAACTCTAGTAATCATCCCATTTGGTATATAATTAAAAAAATTTCTATCAAATTAAATGTTATCCTGATTCCTTTTGGTTCCTACCATTTACTAAAATAAAAAATCATAGTGTGATAAACAATAATCATAGTGGGGAAAACACATATTCATAAAGAATAAGTTTTTGGATGTTTAAATAAAGAAGAATTGTTTTAAATCCCTGAAACCTTAGGTTTAACCTAGGTTATCTGTGATCATCATCTATCTGAATCATTTATGATGGTTCATAAAGATTTTTTGATTTTCTAGAGAATATCCCATCAGAGTTTCAAACTAGGTGCGCAATAAGGCTCATTTTCATCTACCATATAATACTTGAATTAGTCCTGATATAGTTGTTTTAGAGTTATTAACCCTAGTTAAATCTATTATATAACCACACAACTTGTAATATTCATATAGGTATGTATTTTTAAGAAAACCACACTCCTTTATTTACCATAACTTATAAACTCTCTTATACTTAGGATCATCCTAAGTGTTCCCAGTAATGTTTTCTCATCCTAGTTTCCAAATGATAACTAAAAATTTCCTTTGATACCAACTTCAGAGACCCAAACTTCTCATACATAAATATTAAATACTTTTAGATGAATATTTAATAAATTTCAAAACTACATTCCAGTGGACTGTATAGGTTTAGTGTATTTGGAGACTAGATAAACTATCTTTTTATTTCATTAAATATCTTCAATATATCTTATAAATATCTTCAAATTTAGTATTCTTAATGGACATACCCTACCTAAAACATTTATTCATATCCAAGGAAAGGAAACAAAATAATGAGTTATCTCATATAGTCATTAAGGTTAATAAAGGGATATATCAATATAACATGAGCATAAGGGTATGAGAACATGAGAATAACATTTGAAAACCATATCCTACATAACATAAATTGTAATAATGAGACATTACATAAATATATTTTTTCATAATTCATGAATCATAAATAAATAAAAGAACATAATCCATATTAGGCATATGACATGTAGTTGTGGAATACACATAAGCATAGAAAATCTTATGTTAAGGATATCTACTAAGACATTCATAACATGTTAGGCTTGGGCTAACCACCTGCATACCTACTTCGGGCTTGGGATTAAATCTCATGTAACCTCTTTATGGGTTGACATAACCTCCCATGTACCCACTTTCAGGCATGGTAAAACCTCTCGAGTACTATTTTATCTCGTATGACATTTATCATTACTCAATGAATTGAAGGGATATATAGGTCTCACCCATCACATAATAAAAATCATATATATGTGTATCATAAGTAAAAGAAAACATTAATCATATCAAAACCTATGAAAATAAATTGGTTTAATAAAACCTTTTAATATAGAATAACTTATAGAAAATAAATTGGTTTCATAATCTTTGTACCATTTAATGATAACATAACCCATGGAAAATGGAAAGAGTTTCACAAAAATCTTATCACAATAAACATAAACCATTCAGGTAAATAACATGAATGGTAACCATGGATCATATCCCCATTAAATTATAGGATACATCAAATTATTTCTTCTTCTATAGAAAATGATTTTTAAATATCACCTAAAACATTTCTTGAGGAAAATATCCTTTCCACTTTGATAAACACTTTTTATAAATTTAAACATTTTCAAAAACCCTTTCTTTGAAAATAATCTTAGACAACTATAATAGAATCTTTAAAAAAATTAAAATATTTCCTTATAAATATAAAATTATCACATTGAAATTTTTTTTACAACATAAAACATTTTTAAAATCCTTTTCTTTGAAAATAACATTGTAAAGTTATAAAGGAAGATTTAATGATTAGTTAAAATATTTCTTGAGTAAAACAACATTTTCACACTGAAAAATATTTTTGAAACATAAAAAATTAAAATCCTTTGAAAATACCCCTGGAAACTTATAATGGATGCTTCAAATATAATAATGTACGTAATGGAGGGAAATTTGGTTCATGTTGTTCACACAAGCGATGTTATTGTTTTCCAAAGGGTTGGAAGGTAATAAAGAAAGTGTGGTATTATAATTAAATAAGTATAATAATGATATATATATATCTTATATTAACATTAAAAATATCATTTTATCTAGCTGTGATATATTGTTATGGAAAATGAATAAGATTGATTCGTGATGTGGTAGTCTGTCGTACTCACAAATAATGATTTTGTATCCCATTTTATTGAATGGGAGATGAATTTCAGTTATTCCATTATCATAATAACATTTAAGTATATGGGAGATAATGATGTTATAATATCATCCTTATTTAATAATATTTAAAGGGGTTGTAAGAATAAATAAAATAAATATCGTCGGTAAAGCATGATACCTCTTCTTTAGACAACCACCTTAGGTAATCACTAAAAGGATTATTAGGATAACTTAAGAAAAAAAAAGATCTAGGTATTGTGGAGGTAATTTGGGATGATATTTTGGAAGGTATTGGCTGATAAAAAAACATTTAAGGTGTGGAGAGGAGATGAGAGGGGTGTCATTTTATATGTGGGGTTAAGAAAAACATGGAATTTTTAAAATAATAAAGTGTACACACATTTTTAAAATGTAAATAAGATAAAAATGGTCATTATTTAAAATTATAGGTGATAATGTCGAAATATGATCATAAAATTCTTTTTGGACAAGTTTATATGTCATTTTACACCTTTTCTTTATAGTTTAACCCTCGGTAAACCTGTTTTAACATTGACAATAGTAATTATTTTTTACTGTTTTCACTATTAATTATAAAAAAAAATAAGTTGAAGTTATTAGATAATATTAATTATTAAGATTAAAAATATTGAATCCATTTTTCCAAATTCAATTTATATAAGTGTAAACATTGTTTTTAAAATTATACCCTTAGTGACAACGAGAAAACAATTTTCCAATGAGAAAATGTTTAAAAGTATACAAACTTTTTATATCAAAATTCAATATGAAATTGATTAAAGTTACCAAAATTGTATTAAAAATATACAATTGAACTAATTTTACTTTTAAAAACATTTTTAAATAACATTTTTCCTTATAAATTCATTAAATAAAAAAACAGTTTTCAATAAAAAACCATTATTTTTCATTATTCATTGAAAAAATAATCTTTTCCAAAAGTTACTAAAAATTAAACCTAAGTTATTTCTTAAATGGTTATTTAAAAAATGAATTTAAATTTTTCAGATAAATTTTATAAAATTTTCAAAAATTACTTTTAAAATAAGTCTGCAAAGGGCGATAAAACTTCGTTTTAGAAAAATATATTTTTTAAGCATAAAATTGGATTTATTCTTTTCTCATTCCTAGAATACGCATAAGAAGAATTTTAAACATTTTATTGAATAGATAATATATAAATTTTTTATAATGATTCTACAAAAGTGATTTATTTTATCCATTAAGATAAAATTCATTTGTGCACATAAAAAATTAGTTTTTTCGGAAAAATATTTAATTTATCTTCAAAATAGTTTCTTATTTTCATTCCTAATTAATTGATCACTAAAGAATTTATTTTATATAAAAGTTTAAACCATATATTTTTATAATTTAGTAAATCTAATTCATACCCATAATTCTAATGGCTAGATGATAACTATGATATTAAATAATAATATTTTACTAGTATGTATCATTTCATTAAAAATTTGTGATGTTTGTAATGAAAGATATAGATGAAATTAATTAATTAAAAAACGTATTTCATAAAAAAAAATTGTATTAAAGGTTGACCACAAAACCAAAGGGATAATTGATGCTGAAATGTGCAAGGACCCATGATTTGAGCCAAGGTATAATTACAACGGAATTTGAATTTTGGAATTGGGTGGACGGCCCATTCTTTGAACCAAGAATTAGAATGAAATTTAGAGAGTTTTAATTATAAAATGCATTTATTTTAGACTTGGTTAAAGGCCCAATAGGTCCCTAGAGTGTCTCGTTGAGTTTATGGAGAAACGAACCCTAGAAATCACAAGTTTTGTTGGTTTGGTGAGGGCACACGGGTTGTCTAAAACCGTGCGGCCCACAAGTGAAAACTGTGCACCTACTATAATTGATTAATAGTAAAGCACACAGGCTGTGTATGGTTTCCCAAACCATTCACCTAATCTGCACAGTTAGTGCCACTTAGGAACTATGTGTTCACTATTCACTGTACATTTGGTTCATGGTTTGGGAAAATCATGTAGGATAACCATGTGATGTAGAGTTCCTAAGAAGTGGGATATGAATTGTTAGTGAATGGTTTGACCAACCTTGCAGCCAAACCATGTGACCTAGTTTTGAGGGTGAAATTACCCTTTTTTTCTTAATGAGTATTAAAACCACTTTCTCTTTCTTTCTTCTTCTCCTCCATCCATGTGAGGCTTCTCTTAGCGATATGGGTTCCTCCTCCTCTCCAACCTGGGGATCATGATATCTCATGGATCATAAGTCCCAATTGAACACCATTGGTATCTATGGATCTGAATCAATAGTCTCTCGATTCCTCTTAATTAATTTCTAAAATCCTCTTCAGATATGTTGTTCTATTTTGGCATGATCTCATTATTTCTATTTTCAAGGCAGATGTATGTTTCTTCAATTTTCCCCAAACTATACTAAATCAAAGCCTGGTATTGAATGAGTAGAGTATCTTAAGTATGAGTTTGGTGTTCTGTATCTCTTTCCCCATGCTTTCATTGAATTTTTAAATAATTTCTTTATGTCGCACGTTGGCATTTTCCACATGTCGCCTTATAATTTTTTTCTTCTAATTAAATTTTGATAATCATCTTGATATACACTTGTTGATTATTGTTAAGTATTTTTTAGGGTACCAACCTTGATCATGGACACCACTTGGGTGTTCCATCTTATTTTTACCCTTTATAATTAAATTATTAAAATCTGGTAATGTCTTCGAAGCATTCATCTTGGATTAATAATGAAACTTACCATCATTGGTAATTTTCAAAATGATTATAGCACCACATAAATGATACGTTGACCATTGTATTTGTTTTCCATATGTGGTAGCTTCCAAAAATGATTCATTGGATATATTTAATTATGATTCTTAAATGTGATTCTTGGTTATTATTAACTAAATTTTTTGTTAAATAATGTTATGTTTTATAATAAAACCCCTCGGATGAGGTTTGCTATCTTCTAAACTAAAAAAATTTGATTGATTATTTAAATCATGCATAGAAGTATTGTTTTGGTTCTTCCTATGCCTTCTTGTTATTATTATATTTAAGGAACATTTAGTACAATCCCTTTTATGTTATTATTAAATTTATTTTCCATCCTCTGATATAAGTTTCTATTTTAACCAAAGAACCTCCTAAATGTTTGGACCAAACTATAAATGGAATTTCCAAGTGGATGATTTTATAAATGACTAGAGCACCTTTTAAGTTCCTATTGATCCTTTTAAAATGAGTTTACATGTTTTTAATAGATTAAATGACATTTATTAAATGTAATTTCATGTTCATGATGGTTTTACTTCCTTGGATTAATTGAATGTTTTAAATGAAATTAATTGTAAAGGGTGTCAAGGCCACACCAATAATTTCACGCTTAGTACATGTCATAATAAAAATTTGATTCCCTTGGTGATAATTGGGCTTAATAAATGTAAATCATGAGGGGTAATTATTCGTGGATTCTATTATTATTATATGATTATGCCATATACATAGGATGTGGAATGATGTTAAGGGTTCTGTTGATCATAGAGGCTTTATGCTCCCTTACATCAGGTGTTGAGAATGAAATCTCACACTGTTGAAACTATTTAGACAGTGGGAATTCTGCACCACATCCATTGTTTCAAATGTTGACATGAAAATATGCTCACCATATCAAGTGATGATAATTATATCTCGCACTCATTATGATATTTAGGGCATGTAACCTCTATTAGAGCTTATAGGATCATTTAGAATAGTTATGGATGACTGAGTTATTCCCCAATCCAGCTAGCACCTAGAATTCTAGGTATATGGACACTTACGTCTACATGTAACTGGTCTATATATGTGGATGAAATATATGAATATACTATATATATATATATATATTAAAATATATATAGTTACTAGTCATATATCTCATTCTGGACATGTTCCTATGTAAGTAGAGACGCCAAATGTATTTTAGGAACCTGAGCGGGTGGTTATTTATTTATTCATCACTGTTAATCTATTACTTATCCTGCACACTACTTCAATTTATATTCATATACTGGATTTAGCTATAGACACTGTTGGTGGTGGCCTACTATGATTATATCTCACACCCTACTCAAGACACCATTTCAATGGGGTACATGAGAAGATCTCATTTTTGTAGAACTATAGATTATTTCTTGCACTTTCATGCTTGTACCTAGTATTAGGAGAACACGACTATGCCGGAGCTCAAGATTCTTGTGAAGATATCCCTTGGGGATTTTATTTATTTTCTCTATTCATGTACTTCCTTGTATCATGTTTACTATTGTATGTCTACTATTTTTGTTATGTATCATAACATGGACATGCATGAATGGTTTTATATTGGCATTGGGCATCTCTTATTAAGTTTATACTATTTTTATGTTGCTATTTTTTTCATTTATTACCACTTCTTCTATTTTATATCATTTATTTTCTGATTCACAGTTGTACTACTTTGATCATGAGGTTATAGTCTCCCCACTATCACCTATTTATACCCTCACTACTAGTCAATAGGCTTAGGTGTATGACGAGGTGTGCTTGAGGCCATGTGAAATATCAATACAGCTATCGGTTTAGTGGCCAGTCCAGCCAGGACATTACAAAATGCATGAAGTGTACTCATTATGAGAACCTCATTTACTAGTACTGTGAGTGACATCTGCTTCTCTGATGGGTGGAGGTATGGACGGAAAACCACTTAGAGGAAATACCTCCTAAAAAATTCCGTATATCAAAGCCACACCACTAAGGGGATCATCCTGGAAATAATTCTTCTAAATACTATCTAGAAATCATCACGGAGGCATCCTGTAATATATATGATGTACCCAAACCAATTGGGTATATCTACTGAGATGAATCTACAAGTACATGCAAACAAAACCCATTTCTATATTAGGCATGTTCTAATGTTTTCCATGCAACCAGTTCCTACATGTACCGTGTTAACAAGCATGTGATCATAGTCTAGATGAATGGATACATTGACCACCACACCAATAATGGATTCCTGTTCCTAAAATCCAAACTTAAAACACTTACATATTTTTCTATAAAACTAAAAACGATTTCATATCTATACAAAACTCTAAAATATGGTCCTAATATAGAACCCCCTTTGATACCACTCTATCATGACCCAAACCATCAGGGATTTTCTTGCCAATGATAGGATGAATGTGACTACCCCAAGCCCACCTATAATAGGATAAGGGGTGGTGACTATCATTGAGTATGCATAATACTCACATGGGAGGCCTTATCTTAAGGTACTTATATGTACACACACATCCACAATCCCAAAAGATACTAAAAAAGTAAAATAAAACAGATACCAAGTTCATGCATACATCTAAATACAATAATTAGAGTATGCTGAAGGATACTAGAAAGAAAAAAGGTCCACATATAATCCCATTAATAACTATAAATAATTATAACCTGTTAAAAATAGGTAACTACAGCCAAATGTGACTCCAAATATAAACCATGGTCTACTTATCCTAATCTAAGATCTGTCTAGTCCTAGTCCACTGAGAACCCCACTGATTGGATAGTTTTTAATATAAGATAGGACATTTGTAGGTAGATCCCATGAAGGGGTGAGTATAACAATACCCTTTAGGACACCTTAAAATCACTATGCATAAAGCTTCAAGTTAATAGTGATATCATCATGTGTATATGTTAACCATAATATGATAGAAACAATAAAACACACAAATATGATCATTGTATACACTAAGTCTCAAGGTACGGTTACAACCACATCACCATCCTAATATTCTCCTCGAGAGTCTATATAAACACTCTCCCAGGAGAACTCACTTCATGAGTTTGATAGCACTAATGGTGTCCATCTGATATATCATGCTCATTGGGTGTCACCATAAATAAGTACATATTGGAAGTTCAAAGAGATCGATACAAATGTGGGGGATAAAACCAAGGGCCGTGTGATATGCCAACAACCCAACTAGATTAACCCACTAAGTGGAGGATCAATTCCTGGGTATAGTTGGTCATGCTAATTGTGAGAACCCCAATTATGGAAAAGTGATAGGGGATTCCACCCCAAACCCACAAGGGAATTACTATAACTCTATCTAAAACTAATCCCTTAGAGAGGATCATAATCCTTCACTCGAGATGTAATGCCATACTATAGCCTCATAGTAATGCATCAAGGGAACACACCCTTATGGATAATTTCCCAAAATGAAGAGAATAAGATCCTCTAAACTCTCTAGGAAAATTACAAGGAGTGTACTAATAGTACATGGAGTTTACTAATAGTAAACGAAATGTATTTCTAGTCTTAGGTCTACCAGTGTGATCTATCCCATACCTGTGTACTATAGAACATACCGATGTACACCTTTCCATATATGTGTACCCTCTTCTTTGCTAGTGTTCTTGACTGTGTCCATGTATATGGATAAGCCCATGTATTTTGAATGGGTTCGAGTACATAGATTAGCTCATGTACTCTGGAAATTCCTGTGTACCCTAGGGTACAAAGTGAGTTGTTGTGTTGGGTCATATGGCATGTGACACATTTCACACATCATGTGATCCTTACTTCTCTTTAGAAACCCTAGCACCATATCAAGGGCCCACATGGCGTGTATATCTAGATTACATGTCATGTGTCTCATAAATTTCCAAAGAATACGGATCCTTAAAGAATATTCTCCCACACCAATGGCCTTGGATCTAGCTATGAGCCTTTCCAATTATCATGGATTTGGTCCAGACAAGCCTTTCCATCACTTCTCGCCAAAATATGATCATATGATATGGATAGAAAATCATCTCATCATGCCATCCCACCACTTCATATCAAACCATGAATGGACATTCCCAATCCAGTACTGATATTTCATCATTTCTTAAATAGAACAAATCCATCCTCAAACTCAAACTTGATCTATGGTATCAATCTATTTCACTAAATAAGGGGTGCACAATGATTGATTACCTTCATTTTTTGAACCACTGGTCAAAGAGAACACTGATGATGAACATATGGATAATGAGGGAAGAAATGGACATGCCACCAACATGAGGATACTACCTCATCCAATTTTTGTGTTGGACTCAATTCATTTAGGTTATAATAAAAAATGAAGATATATAATTAACCAAGAATAAAAATACCAAAATCCTAGGTAAAACAAACCCATACCTATATCACATTCATCCAAAAAATCAATCTATTTGTTTATTGACTTGTGTTTATCATGGAATAATAGAATGGGGATAAACCCACAATAAAAAATTTCTACCCTAATATTATATTTATCATTTTTAAATAATAGTTTCAGGCCATTTTCATTGATGAGATCCATAGGTTCCTTTGGTGCACTAGTCGCCAAGGCATGATCCGTCGATGATCATCCATGAAAGATCCTCCACCATTTCTTATCTCAAATTCTTGGATTATGAATCCAATCCTAAAAGTTCATTATAAGTGCATTTATATAGAGTTTAATTAGGTCTCTTCATCATGACCTAGTAAATAAATTAATTCAATTTATTTATTTATTATTTTCACCTGTAAAGAATTTTTAACAAACTACCAATGATGAAAAATATTAGGCCACACCTTGGGTAAAGTTTACATTCCAGACTCAATAGTGGTCTCATATTTTCAATATTAGACTCATTTTTCTAGTTATTATAATATTTTAGGAAAACTAAATTTTCATTATATTAGTATGTTTAATATTTTTCAAATATCAATTTCAGGCTCACCATACCTCAGAATCTCATTCTGTCTCAACACCTAGCTCCAAAAATATTAATAACTATATTTGAAATACTTACATAGAAAAAAAAACAAATAAAATTCAGGAACTTAAGAGCACGTTCATAATGAATCAATAAAAATGTAAGGTTTTCTAGTATCAATTTTCACCCCTCGAGGCATATTTATTATTATACACCATTGTTTCAAAGGAATGGTGTATCGACTAAACCTTTAATATTTTGTATCATGATTTTATACTATTTTATGATATTAAAAGTTCTATTCAAATTTATTTCACTCATGGGTTTTTGAGTCAAAAATTATAAAAATGTGTTTGGGTTTGTGCTAACTCAAATTTTTCCATTGAGTTACAAACATTCTTATTAAACCCCATTGGTCCAAATTTGATTTATTCTTCCTAATGAATAATTTGTATTATATTTCATCCTTGTTTTTCAATGTTCTATAATTTTTCCTTATAACCTCGTTATCAAATAATTATTTTAAATAAGATTATGTTACTTGAAATGGATTTCTTGGTCTCAGTTCCTAATTCCTGAGACATGTTTCTTATTATGAACCAATTTAATTTTATATTATGTATATATTACCAATTTTTTATATTATATCATGAATTTTATTTTATTCTATATGAAATTTAGTTAAAATAACTTTCTGCTACAATGGGTTTGATTAAAATGTTAACTCAAACTTTAAGGGTTTTGATTGATAATATTATTTCCAAATTAAGATTTTTTTTCTAAAAGATAATACATTTGTTGAATTTTTATTATTTATAAAACCCCTCATTATCTTCTTTGATTATTCATGGAGTTTTATATTTCCCCTCATATTTTCATTTTACTTTACTCATAATTTTTCTAAAGTGGTCCTTGTAAGTGAAACCAACCCTACCTCTTCTTTTCAATTTGGTATATTTCTCTTCAATGTCCTTATTCATTTGATTCCTTTATATATGTCCTTTGTTATGCCTCAATTATTGATCAAGGAAATTCATCAAATAATACCATCCATGTTATTTCTTGGGATAGATTATGAAATTTTCTTTTCTATATTAAAATGATCCATCGTTGCCTTTGTCTTTCCCAGTAATTGAATGATTAGAAACATAATTTTTCTTCTAATGAATTTACACCATGAGCACTATATTTTTACTCCCTTTGATTTAATTATGTTCTATTAGATTCCATACATTAATTTATTGGAGAAATTATTCAGTTAACCATATACCAATTTCTATATATGATGTTAGTTTAAGGGATTCTTACCTACAAATATATTCTATTTATTTGTTATGTAAATATTAAAAATATGTATATCTTTCATTCATATATGGATATTTATTGACTAATCAGGATAGTTGATTCTTTATTGTTTAAAAATCCACCTTCGTTCTATTTTTGGGTTATGATCATGTTATCCCTTTTATTAGAATAGAGATAGGTATTGATGTTCCATATGTTTCTTTTCTACTATATATTTTTAATAAGAAAAGTTGATTATGCATGGTATTTTTATTCATATATTTCATATGATTAATACATTATAATTATGGAAATGAAAGTTGTGGATTATTATTACATATCCCTTCAATGCATTGATTAGTATCATGAGATAAAAGGTTTGGGTATTTGATGTATGCCTTCTCAATGAAATAATGGTGTTTTTGTTTTGACCTTAATGATAAGAATGATATCTTAGATGTGGCCTTGACAATAAGAATGATTTCTTATATGATTCCATGATTGTAAAAGATGTCTCACATAATGAATTAAATCACCATGATTTAAGTTATTATTGACTATGTGTCTATTTATATTGTTAAACATGGATTTTATTCAAGATCATGTGATTGGTTATATAGAATTATTTGATTATCATTTGTTTCTATCCATATTATTCATGTTATCTTCACGCCTTAATAAATTATGATATATGGTTTCCCTTATTAATAATTTGATCTCACCCTTCTCATGTTTCCATTTCTCTAGGTTATTAAAATGATTATTATGTGTGATTTATCTAGAATATCATCACATGTTAAGAATTTGTGGGAGATAGTGAAGAATAATTTGGTATAAAGTAGTTTATTATATATTGGAAAACAATTCCATTAGTTGAGAAATACATAGGCTTTATAATTTATGATTTTTCCTATTTATCTGAATCTATAAACCTAAAATGGTCCTCAAAATATAAATAATAAATTATCTATGGAATATCTTATAATTAATGATGTGTATAAAATCAAGTATGTAAATATTTTTATTATTATAACTAGATCTAGGAGTTAATGTCTCAGGGATTTAAAAATCCAATTTGGAATAAGTTTCCACTAGTTCTTCTTCATTTTTGATAACTCTTTCATCCTTTAGTAACATGATGATGCAATAATTCTAAATTAAATTAAATTCATTACCATCATCACATATCCAATGGGAAGTAAAAAAAATTATGTTCGAGCCTATCAATAAATATAAAATCTTTTGAAGTCTATTTAATATATTCAATCTCAGCTATCACAAATCCTCTAATCTTTAAAGAGTCATCACTACTAAAATTAATTTCACCTATATCATTTTATTCAATTTAATTCCATATTTTTTGTATAATTTTATATGAGATGAAGAACCACTATTAAGTATCAATTTATTAATTCTATTTCATACCTCATAGGCCACCTCAACAAGAAATAAATTGTTTGATTTTAATCTTACCTAGAAATTATCAACCCTAACAGCCAAAATAGTTTTTACAAGACCTTTTTCCATAAATTCTTATAAAAAATTATGTTCTTTGGTCTCATTCTCTATATATTTCATTAATGTAATAAAATATATTCTTAGTAGGTAATCTTGATAGATTTTTTTCACAACATGTTTTTTCTCAGAATTGTTCCAATTTTTTTAGATATTCCCCCTCAAATAATACTTTCTTTAACTCTAGTGAAATAAAATATTATACCATAAAAATAGGATTTATTCCTATATGATCCAAGTTATAAAACATTTCTTCAAAAGCCTAATCTTCCCTGAAACTGGGGAATCTATCTATGAAATTATACCTTTTATCCGGGTATATTTTGATCCTCATTATTTATTTTACTTAGGAAAATATCCCTTCTCAAGATATCACTAAATTACTTTGATAAAAAAATGCTCTTATCAATATTTTTTCAGTATAAAATTTCCTTGATTTTGATTTAAAACCTACACTATTTCCAAAACACATTTAACATTCTTGATGCTAATAGTTACAGATTTTAGCTAAGATTTTGAGGAAAAATTATAAGATCTTATGATGAAAAATCCTTTAATTAAATATATTTTTATATTAATATATTAGATTATTTAGGATCTTATCATATTCAATACAAAATGATTGTGTCTTGTTTAATTAAACTTCTGTTTTAGCATATTTATCTTCAAAAACTTTCAATATTTTGTCTTGTTCATCAAATTTCACTTTTAGAAGTTTGATTTTATGAATGTAGTAATTCTTCTTATTGTGAAAATAATCTTCATCTTACATTATATTCTTAGTCTAATTATTAAAAAATAATTTCTTACTCTTGAATGTAGTGTTTTGGTTAAGTAATTATTCAAGATTAGCTTCCAACATGTGTTCTATGTAAGACTATTCAAATTCATCACCACTACTTTAGGTTTCCTCATGTTCTGTAATACGAGTCAATAATTTTATAAAATTTTCAATAGTTTCTGATTTATATTTACTAAATTTAGTTTAGTATTCAACCTTTTATACACATAAAAGTTTTTTTTCTGTTTCCTTCTGTGAACCTATTCTTTATCTCAACAATCTTCTTAAATTATTTGGAGTTATTACCGCATTTATTTTTCTTAGTTCAATATAAATGGTCTTTATCTTCATATTCACTTATATTATATGGATAATCAATTGAAAAGTTTCTAATTAAACCTCAATTAAGTAATATAAATTTAAGATTTAAGTTTTACTTTTTATTTCTATTTATAAAATTCATTGAGATAAGAAACATCACTCTCTAATATTCTTCATCCATTTCAAATACTAATGTTTAATAATTTTCTATTTCCTTATGATTTATATTTTTTATGGATTTAAATTATATCCCCTTATACTCTTTAATGTTATTTAAAAATTAAAGTCCTTTCTCATTTTGTAAGAAACAATAAAATCATGTAATCTATAAAAATAAAAGTCATCTCTATCTTACTATGTAAAAACCATTGCAACAAATATATCATGGAAATTCTTCTCCAGCTTCTGAAAAATGGTTGAATCTTCCATTGTGTCAAAAACCTCATATATTGATGAAAATTTCATTCATATTGGTAAAATATTCATAAATTGTTTCATCATAAGATATTTTAATATCTTAAATATTTTCTATCTAAATATATAAACTGTCTTCTTTCATATAGAAATTTCCTATAAAAATATTATCAATATTATACTATATTCTTTTGGAATTTTTGAGTCCCATAGACTTTTTGTAAACTCCATTAAATAAGTACATCAATATGGAATTAACCCCTTTTTCATCAAACTCTATATTTCTTTTATCTATAAATATCATAGGATTATCTCTCTCAACTGGTGTAAAGAACACTATAGCCACATTGATAACTTTGATGCTAAGAGAAAGAAGAAAGGAATCATAATATTCTTCTAGTATTGATAATTATTCCCATAGAATTTAGGTCTACTTATACTATTGAAAGAATTAAAATTATCCTTATACAAATTCAATAAAAATATGATCGCTCATAGGGAACATAAACTACCTCTGATACTACTTGAAAATACTTGGAAGAAAGTTGCGTGAGACTAGGGGTGTGAATAAATATTAATTTTATTTTGTAATTTATATCATGATAGAAATTAACCCCAATAACTGGTTAATATCAAGTTCCAATCAAATCAGATATCACTCACCAGTATGCATAAAGTGTAAAAAATAAACACATAACATAAATTATTTTTTATAAGGTTTTCTCCAAAGGTGGGTGGTTATGTCCTTACCGTGTTCAAGTTAATTCTAAGACACATATGTATCAATAATTTCATAAAGTGATTATAGTGATGGGTGGTATCATCCTTAACCCTTGAGTTTATTTATCAACAACCCCTATCTGTAGATTATTATTTATACTAGTTCCAACTAGTTTACAATAAGAAATAAAAATAAAAACAATAAGATCACCAGAAAAATCCATGATTATTTATAGTTAATGATTGACCACCTCAAATATGTTATGATATTAAATAATTAATCATGAATCCTATTCTTAAATATTGTGATTTCCAAACTATATCACAGGTATATTAGATAATTGGACTTGAATTCTCAATTACAATCACTTAATACTTTTATAATTCTCTTATAATATTTCTCCCTACACTTATTATACTCTCTCGTGATTTTTTTAACTGATCTCATTTATACTCCTACAGATCTACAAAATTTATTCCATAATTCATAATTATGGAAATTATAGAAAATATAACCATCAAAATACCCATTTAAAAATGGATCAATTGTAATCTCTCTAATTTATACACCTTTCCATAATTCATGATTTAATTTTTTTTGAAAAAACACATGGGTTTATCCCCAATAATCTATACACTTATTAATTCTCAAATCTCAGTCAAAAATGATAATGTGGATTAACTCACCATTATCAAAAGTTCTTAAAAGAACCTATAAAAATAATTGAATATTAATATCCATGTGTATTTTCACATCATATGGACACATTTGAGATTCATTCTTATAGTATTAACTTAACCAAGCTTTCATCACATATGAATCATAAAAATCTTGATATATTTAATTTGAAGATAAACATAGAATTTCCATATTTAATTACACTTATGAATTATCCTTTTAAAAATTATCATTTATATGAATAGAATACTATTACACATGTAGTAGGTTACTCTTACGCATCTCTTGAATGATCTTACATATCCACTGATACTTCTTGGTAACTCTTATGAGGGTTACCTTTACATGTTTTCATTGTCACAAATATCTCTCCATCAACTCATATATTTTCCTAGTAATTTTGCATTTATCCTTAAATATCCCTTATAACACTTTATATAAAATGGATATTTAGAGTCACTCTTATATATCATATTACAGCTCCATTACGTTGAAAAATCTTATTATGACCTCTAACCACCCTCCATATCCATTTAAAACTGTGATAATACTTATGTATCAAGAAAAATAATTTGTCATATCAATATCTGAATCAATAATTTTCCAATTTCTATTTTTTATTTTCTATATTAACATTACATATCTAGATAAATTTTATAAGTAATATTACATACTCAGTGAAAATTCAAGAATACCCTAATTTATAGAATGATTTTTCAATTTCTTTAATAATCATACACTAACTATTTCTACAAAACTCTTATCCATCCACCTCAAAAAAATCATACACCATAAGTTATCAAAAATTAACTAAAAAAATTCTCAATAACCTCAAATGATTCTCACAAATGGGTGAAAAAAACACAAAACACCCTCAACAATTCCATTGGTTCTTTAAATTTAAACATGAGGTAGAGGAGATTGATGAAGCTCTTGAATAATAATAATTTCCCTGTTAATTTACATATTAGAAAAGAAAACATGGTTGTTGATGCCTTGATTAATAAGTATTATTGAATTGAATCTATTTTAAGGATAGAATATGAACCTATAATCAATTATCTAGAAAATTTTATTTAATAATCATAAAGGAATCTTTCATATCTTTCCAATGTGATGGTTCAACCATCACTGTTAAAAAACATAACTATAATTTAAAGGCATGAAATTGTGTTTTTATATAGATTTAATGTTTTTAAATATTTAATTTTTTTATATTTAATAATTAACCAAAAGGAACTACTATGATTTGGGATGAGATTATATGTTTCATCAATATTCAATTTAAAGAAATTTTTTTTGGATGATACCTATAAATCTGCATTTTTTATATATCCTGAGAATAAAAATATATATTAGGAAATTCAAGAGTACTATTGGTAAGATAAACTATTGTTTGAAATTTATGACAATAATAAAATCTATCTTTTGTGTCAGAAATTTAAATCTATATAATTTTACAAAAAATGGATGATGTAACCTTTCCCTGTATAAGAGTAAAGGTTGGGTCATATTATAATGGATTTCATCACCTTTATTCAAAGGTAATCCCAAGAAAATAATGTTATTTAGGTTATCATTTTCCAACTAAAAAAGACAAAACACTTCAAATAAATAATAGAAGATAATTCCCTTGATCATCTTACTAGGATCAATATATGGTAACTATTAAGGATTCATTATGAAATTCTCTCTATTTTCCTTGAACATAATACAGGGTTCAAATTAAAAATTTGAATGAGTCTTTAATAGAATCTAATAACTAGGTTATATTTAGTATTTTTAAATCCTATAGAATAAATGTTAGTATAAAAGTACTATCTAGACATTATATATAATTCCCTGAGTTGTTAAACTAAAACCATTATATTCAATAAAGTATATGACACACAATATTGAGTCTAAACAAACTATAAAATATTATTATTTAAATATAACCACTAAACCATATTAATAAATTTGGAGGATATGGATAAGTGTAACCAAATTATGAAATATTTATATATTACCTACTCATTGGAATAAATTTAATGGTTGAATTTGGTATAAAAACATTTTTATACATAAAAAGGCATTTTGATGAAGAACTATTTCTCATTACATTTTCTGGTTTTATCTTAAATTAATTTCTAATACTTCTAGAGGAAAAATCTTTCAAAATGTACACAATATGTTTAGTCATGAGGTTTAAATTGGTTAAATGGTTCCTTTTAAATTTGGTCAATGTGAACAGTAACCATAGCAAAAAAATCACCTCGATAAAAGTTAAATAAGTAAAATTTGGTAAAAATATTGGGATAAGGATTCAAAATTTCTATAACACATTCCTTTATCCTATTTTACAGGTGGATTTGTTGAATTTACATACAAAAATTGAACATATGGGAACCTTTTCCCATATTTCTTTGATTATAACCTTTATGTTAATTTAAGATAAAGATAAATTAAGGAATATCACACTCTCAATATTAATATCACTAATATTTTATTATAATGGTAAAAAATATTTATGTTAGATTATAAATATTTATTGAAAATATAAATAAATTTTATTTATCATTTTAATTTTTTTTATTGAATAATTTCCCTAAATCCTTACACAATGACAACATAATATTTATACAATTAAATGAAAAATGAAATAAATGTTATTATACATATTAAAAGTAACACAATTTGGATGAATTATAGTGTTCCCTGAATTTTTTAGATAAATATGAAATATTAGGAATTTTCAAAAGGATTATATTCTAATTAAATATTTTTCTTATTGTCTTTAATGTCAAATTAAATGAATAGTGTCAAAAATGACATTAATGTCCTTTTATGGAAATAATTTTTTAAAAATTTATTTAAAAACCATAAAAATGTTTAACTATTATAAGGTAGGTAATATATGGTCTAAAATTCATCCCTTTTCCATTTATGATCCAATGTTTACCTTATATGTGAAATTATAACCCTTTAATAGTGAAAAGTTTGTTACTGTGATTAAGGTTAAAATAGATTAACTAAGGCATTAAACCAAAAGATAAGGTTCAAAATATAAATTAAATCATGAAAATTGTATGGGTTGATGATATTTAGACCTTATAGTACCTTATATTTGATTATATTTTCTTTTTGAATAATTTTTCTTGATAATGACACTATTGTATTTTTATCTTTTAAGATATTCTAAGAGTTCCCCTCCCCACACATATAAAAGGGCTCCCATACTTTCTCTTATTTACACCATATTGATCTATCTATATCAATAAATAAATACCAAATTATCTTATTCAATACCATATCCTTGAATTATAGGTGTTGATCTTCTTAAAATATTATTCCAGGGGTCTTTAATAAGGGATATGAAGGAGGCCTACTGAAGAAAAGGTAATCATTTTACCTGACCTCTTTCAATTTTTTTATTAATATACTTCATATAAATCTATGATACTATTCATAAAATAGAAAATTAAGTTTCATAAATATACTAAAATATTATTAAGATAATGAAACCACCTCTATTCAACAACATTACATCAAATGGGAAGTGAAAGTATCATTCGTGCATACGTACGACTTATCATCACCACATAATGATACGATTCATTTTTCCAAATCATATTTAATGTATGGTTATTATGATGGATTTAATTTTTATAAATTATATTTTTGAAATAATTATTATTATGTAATTATAATATAATATCTACCTTATTACCTTCCAATCCGTTAGAAAATGATAACATCACTTATGCATACGTGTGGACTACATCCTCCATGAAGTGATGCGATAAATTATTCATTTTCAATTTACATGGATGGTAATAAGTATATATTGATGAATAAATATGAGATATTTTATATAATAATAATTTTTAAAAGTTGAATTGTTATTTTCCTTTTTTTTCATTCATCAAAAAGTGAAAACAACGTTCATGTGTACATATGACCAACCCTCTCCATGAATGGTGTCATTTATTTTTTACTCTACATTTTATTGATGAATATGAATGTATTTATAATTAATATAAATTATACTTATATAATGATTAATATTCTTGAGATTATGGAACCATGATTAAAGTAATAGTACAGATACTTCAAAACCAAAATATTCAAAAAACTAAAGCAATTATCACCAAGAAGAGTGATATTAAAAAAAAATTGTTGATAAATAGGTGATGTGAAGTCATAAGTAAATCACACAAGGTATTATAGATATGAGTATGGTTCTAAAATACATGTATAATAAATTTACAAAGCCAATATTTTCAATTATTTTAAGTTTAATTTAATTTTTTAATCCCACCACTTAATCTTTTTAATGTAAATTGTTGCATTTTTTGGGTTTTGAAGTATTTTGAACTTAATTATAAAAATGGCCTAATTTTGGGGTTTAAAGGTTTTATTTTATTCTGTATTTCATCCATAACATTTTTTACACTGAGTTAGATTGTAAAATTCCTTCTTTTAGGATACACTACATATTGGTCTACATTTCATCCTTCTTGATCCTAAGATCAATCCATCATTTCAAGGCCCAAAATCAGCTCACAATCTGAGCCTACAAAATTGTGCATAGATCTAGAAACTTTTCATATTGAGATGATATATCAAATTATTCTAGCACAATGAAGCTTAAATTATAAATGTATATGGAGATTAAATTTTTGAACAAATTTCATAAATAAGAAACGAGCTGATTCTTCTTAATTCAAAGACATAAATGAATGTGTACTTTCAATATTGGAATATGAAGGGTCACCTAGATAGAATTAAAGTCTCAGAGTACATCTTCTATAAATACTACATAAGATTGCTAATAAAGCTCATATTTTTTGGGTAGAAATAGGAGGAAAAAACAACAAACTCTTTGAAGAAAATTATTCCAAAAGTATTCATTATATTTTCCACCCACACACATTCTTTCAGAGAATGCTTTTGGAGCCATCATTTTTCTCCACTCTCCCTATAAAAATGTACTCTTATTCGTTCCAAAGGGTTGACAACTTTGGTTGTCCATTTTCTATAGAATTAGGTTTTATGCTTATTAAATATTGTTTTACATGTTTAATTTAGCTCTATTCATCTTCTTCTCTTCTCTTTCATTTGCTATTTTTAATTCCCCCACTGAGATCCTTCTAATCTCCATGCAAGTGGATAACTAACTCTAGTTGTTGTTTGGGGGGGGGTTCTTCAGTTTGATATGATTAAATGTTTCTATTTATTTTATTCTGATAATTTCATTATTTGGGAAAAGGGTTTGGTGTAGGTTTCACCTCACATTCACTACTATTTTGTTCTTCTTCCCATGTTAATATTTTTCCTCTCCTTCATCATCTTAATGTTGTATCCAGGGTGGAGTAGAATTGTGGTGATGATGTTTGTGGGTATTATCTTGAATGTATAGGTTCAATGTAGGATAATAACATTTCAAAGTTAAGTTTTTAGTGATAGGTTTGATCTCCAATTTGATAATAACGTTGAGAAAAAAATTTCTTCAAATAATAATGATTTCTTCACCACGATCTCCTAAGTATAACAATGGTTCTTCACTAACTTCTTTGTGTATTATATTCTCCATTTTGTTTTTTTATTCTTTGTGTGTTTATATATATATATATATATATTAAGGTCATATATTTCAAACCTCACATTTTTATATTAATTTAGTAGTATATTAGTTAGTTTATAAGTAGTGATAATAGAAAAATCGGTGTGTGTAAACGACCTCCGTGAGAGATCGGCCCTAGGGTCGACACTATATTTCATTATTAGGTAATAAAAATTTATTGTTAAGGGATTCATGAAAAATCCATCTCATTAATTTAGAACTATTTCTAAGGAGGCCAATCACTTACAGACATTTTTTTCAAAAAAAAAATAAATCTTAAATTTCAAAAACCAAAAAAATTTAACTTCATTACACATCATTATTTTTGTGGTCCAAAGATGGGATTTCAAGGTAATTTTTCATATTATTTTCATGTTAATAATATTTTTGAGTCAATAAAATAAGTATCACATATGAATCAGTTAGATGAGAACGTAAGAAATATTAAAGAGTTGAGGAATCAAATAGTATTTATTTTATCTTCCTTGAAGGAATTGGTAGCTCAAAATGAGGCTCAAGAAAAAGAGAAATCAAATCTTGTTCTTCAAAAAATTTCAACTGAAGATCCATATAAGGAATAAATTATGAAGGAAATATCCTCAAACCTACCCATACAATTTCCATAGGAGTTTCAAGAAGAAAATTTTCTAGCTAATGCACATGTGGGAGATTAAGGTGAATACGAAGAATATTGGGATGATTTTTTAAAAGATAAAATGGTAAGTGATTCTACCATCATTTAAAATGAAAAATCAGCATATTTACACAAAACTCTTTTATTGGAATATGATAATATATATGCACTTACTGAGGATGAGTTGATAATGGTCCTACCAGAGGAGATCAATTTCCACACTAACTTACTTGAGAGGCAAGATTTTATTATTAATTCACCATTTTTTAATCTTATTCATGTTAAAATATATTCTAACTTATACATTTCTAAAATTTCTGACACAATAAAATTGGACTAGGCCTTGTATGTTAAGGAAGACACCACCTAAGTGGTGGTGGTCGAAGATGAATAAAATATAGAGAATCATGTGGTTCAGCTACCTTCTTTATAAAAAACTGCATACCAAATAGAAAACACCACGTAAGTCAAAAGAGAGTACCCATATCTTCTATTAACTCCCCATATTAACCTTAAAATATTTATTTCGTCACTTATAGGTGTTTGAATTATTTTTCATCTCATTATCCATTCTCACTTCTAGAATATACTGATGGATGCCAAGAGAAATAAAATGTGGGGGTTTCTAAGAAAGAAACCCCATCCACCTTTATATTGGGGTTAAACCACTAAAACTACCTAACTAGGGGCAATAAAATCCTAGAATCCACGTGGTTATACAAACCTTGTTCTATCCTCTTTTCCCTTCCTCTTTATTTTTCATTATGTTTCATACATTTTGTTTTATTTAATTCTTTATAGGTTATGTGGTAGTAGCTAAGAGATTAACTCAAAGCTTCAAGTAAAAAATACAGTCTGGTTGTATCTTTAAATATATTTACTTTTTCTACCCTTATATTTGTTTTTTCTAAGCTAAAATGATGGTTAGTAAATTCTATGTGTGGGGGAGTTTCATCCGTCTTATTTGTTTTCATGTGTTCATTTTATTTTTGTTTTTCATTTTTTAAGAACCTTGAGCTTCAATGAATATTATTATTCTTTTTCACACATAAATTTATTTTGAGAAAGTTGAAATTATTTTTTAAAAAATGGATTTTAAATTATTATTGATGTGAAATTGTTTTCCTTAAATTGTATTTTAAATAATTTTTATAGTTTGACCAAATTTTGAAATCAATGCCCATGAAACACTGCCAGAAAATATTTTTCCAGTCCTGTGACGTATTCTCAAATATTTTGAAATATTCTTTCTAATACCTACACTCTATTGGGGGAAACTTGGATTTTGTGTGAAAACCAGAATTTTTATTTTTCTGTTTTGAAGAATTGGATTTCATGGAATGTTATTAACGTGATTGAAGAACTTTTTTGGATAGCCCCATGTTTATATTAAGACCCAAACTTACACATATCATTTATCATCCATTATATTCCATTAATTTACTTATAGGTTTAATCAAAATTACAAGCCAATTTTTCCTTACATACCCTCACTCTTGGTATTTTTTTCGTCAATATTTCAAGTTTGAGTGTGCGGGGAGGACCTTTTATGTGTGTTCTTTGGAATTTGTTTCATTTATGGGTGGTGTGAGGTATATTTCATAATTTTAGGTACTTTAGGATGATAAATTTGATATTTATTGAAAATTTAATTGTTCTTTAATAGTTTCATCTGGTTCTCCTTCAAAAAAAAGAAAAAAATGAAGAAAAAAAAGAAAAAAAATAAAGTTGTGCCTTTCTATAGATTTATAAAAAATGAAAAAATAGAGAACTTGGATGATATTATTCATTGTAATAATTTATTTTATCATGTAAAATTTCATACAAAATGGGGTTTGGTGTTATGTTTTAGACATTCAATGGGATTTTAGTGAGTATCATTCGGTGTTTTCACTAGATTATTCATGCATTGTACTTAAGAGTCAAAACCTCCTCGTTTTGGAATTAAATTTTCAATAATTTTCCTAAAAACCCTAATCCATATAATTAACCAAGAAAAATACCTCATTGTTGAAAATATTTTCATGACTTTTATAATGGAGAAATGATAATTGTCACAAGTCATTGGTGATACATGCATTTTCCAAGTATGAACAAAACTCTAGATTTGATTTCTATTGAGTGAAGAGAGACCTAAAATACAATGTGAGGTAGGTTGTGATTGGTAAATGGATTAATTTATAAGGTTGAAAAAATTTAAAAATTAGGAATGAAATTTATATGGAATTGATTTTCATAGAGGATACATGATGTAATTCTATTTTGGAAATGGTCATGGATGTTTTTTCATTTTTAATTGTTATGTGGATTTTGATTTGAATATATTAAGGTTTCATAGAAGTGTAATGCTTAATTTTTGGTTAGGTGAAAAATATAATATTTATAATTATTTTAATCTTAATTTAATTTTTTTAATCCCACCACTGTATTGTTTTAAGGTAAATTTTCACATTTCATAGATTTTGAAGTATTTTGAACTTAATTATAAAAATGACCAAATTTTGTGATTTAACAGTTTTATTTTATTCTATATTTCAGTAATAACATTTTATACACTAAGTTAAATTGTGAAATTCCTTTTTTTAGGTTACATAACATCTTGGGATACATTTAAACCTTATTGATACCTAGATTAATCCATCATTTTCAGTCCAAAAATCAGCTCACAGTCTGTGCCTTAAAAACTAGGCACAAATTTGGAAAAGTTTCATATTGAACTGACATCTCGAAATGTTCAGGCCTAATGAAGAAAAAATAGACAGGTAGATGGATAAGAAATTATTGAACAAAATTTATAAAGGAGAAACCAACTTATTCTATTTAATTCAAATACATAAATGCATGGGAACTTTCTGCATTGGAATATGAAGTGTCACATAGATTGAATTAAAGTCTTAGAGTAAATATTCTATAACTCCTACATAAGGCGGACAATAAAGCTAAAATTTATAGGGTAAAAAGAGTTTGAAAAAAGAAAAAATTTTATAAAGACAATTATTCCAAAATCATTCATTAAATTTTCCATCAAGGAAAATTCTTTTGTAGGACAATTTTGGGGCAAACATTTCTCTCCACTCTCCTTATAAAAATATACCACTTTTTAATTAAAAATGGTTTGAATCTTAGGTTGGAAATTTTCTATAGAATTAGTGTTTAAGATGATTTAATATTGTATTACTTGTTTAATATATCTCTGTTCATCTTCTTCTCTTCTCATTAATTTTCAATTTTGTATTCCCCCACCGTGATCCTTCTAATCTCTATACAAGTGATGAACTAACTCTCATTGTTGTTCGAGGGGGAGTGGTGGTTCATGAGTTTTATGTGATTAAATGGTTCTATTTATTTTATTTTGATAATTTATATAGTGGTGAAATGGGTTTGGTGTGGGTTTCACCCCATATTCACTACTATTGAGTTCTTCTTCCCATTTTAATCTTTTTCCTCTCCTTCATCATCATAATGTTGCATCCAGGGTGGAGTATAATTGTGGTGATGGTGTGAGTAAGTATTATCTTTATTATAGAGGGTTGGTGTGGGATAATAAACATTCACATGAAGGTTTGAGGTGATATGGATGATCTCAAAATTGAGTAGAATATTGAGAATAAATTTTCTAAAAATAACAATGATTGTATCCCCATGATCTCCCAAGAACAACAATGATTATTCACTAACTCCTTTATGTATTATATTCTCCATTGTGTTTTGTTTTATTCATTATGTGTTTGTTTCATATATATATATATATTAATGTCATGCATTATGAACCCCCTTATATTGTTTTACTATTATATTAATTATTTTATAAATAGAGATAATAGAAAAATCAGTGTTTGTAAGTGGCCTCCATGAGATATCGAGACTAGGGTGCACACTATATAGAACTCTTAGGTAGTAAAAATTTATTGGTAAGGGATTCACAAAATATCCACCTCATCTTAAATCTATATTTATCATATAGTAGGTTCGAACATGCAAGAAGAAATATGATACTTGAGGCAAGGGATTTACATTTCCATCTTATTTTTAATAGGGATTGTTTATGATTGGATTTACTTTGAGGAAATTATATGATCCATATCTCATAAGTCACTATAATTTTATTTCTACTATTTTTATCTCTGAATAATAATTTTTTCCCTTTCATTTTATTCACTTTAAGGACTCAAGAGATCGAAACAATGTTTTTAAGGAAAACCTACTTTATTTTATTTCTTCAGTAAAAAATTTATATGAAAAATAACTATAATTTTATTCACCACCTATTATTTTTGAATAATATATTTTTTCCATTCATTTTATTCACTTTAAGTAATAAAAATACTAAAATAACATTTTTAAGGAAAACCTACTTTTTTTCTTTCTTCGGTCCAAAAAAAAATTTCTTCCACAAACTTGATTTCAAAAAATGTATTCAATAATATTATTAAATTTATTTTATGATTTATTAAATTCATTTTTCCCCATGATTTAATTTTTATTCAAAATAGTTTAAAATAATTCTTCTTATCCAATTTCAAACAATGAACTTTTTTGAAATTTTATGAAAGTGTAAAAGGATTGTTTTCTTTTAATTTATACGACATGAATGGAATTTCCTACCAATGTGACCACTAAATTTTATAAATATTCCTTTAAAATTATATAAGGATATTTGAAAATAAAATCTATTCCATAATATTATATAAATATTTTTAATTAAAACAATTAACTTAAAAATGAATTGGGCATTTTCCTCAAGAAATATTCTAATCATTATTTTAAATGAAATTTTTTAATTTATAACATACTTTGATGTTAATTGAATTTTACTAGGGATACGATCCAATTATACCATCCTTATTATTGTTCTAGAAATTTTATTATTATGATGATGATATTTTTATGAAACTCATTTATTTAACTTGGGTTGTTCATTGATGAAATGATGAAATATTCCTGAAGCTCGTAATCTTTCCAAGGGTTATGCTATAATTATATGATGAATTTTTTATGATTCCAGGTCACAAATATATATGAGTTTCATTAAGTGATGGTTGGGTCCAAAATTATATATCCTAGAATGTATTGGGAAAATTTTATATCTCATGAGATAACTATAGGAACCAAGTCGATCTGATAGATCTACTATTAGAAACAAGTCAATGTGCTTGATCCACTATAGGAAATGAGTAATGATTTATGATATGTTATGATATGGTAAACATTTTTTGATTTCTAATATATTATTACTTTATGGTCTATATAATTATCATTGACATATGAAATGGTTTCTATACTTATGACGGTGACATAGTTTTATGACATGAACTTATGGTTCGTGATTTTTTTTATGTTCATTTATCACTTTTATGATATATGTAATTTGAATTGATAAAGTTTTATGCCATGAAAAATGTCTATGATCAATGATATATTGGGTATAAACTTTTTAAATTATATTCATGACTTCACAAACTTATGATTTTATACGAACATCGATTTATATATCCTATGTCTACCCTTACTGGGCATCTAACCTCACCCTTTCTTATGTTCAAATTACCTAGGATATAAAGAAAGGATTATGTAGGGTATGTCTACGAAGAGTAATACTTGGGATTATCTTTATGGGATATTTTGAAGATATTTTATTAAATATGATGTTTGTGTATCTAGTATCCAAATATAGTAAACCTTTATAGTCATAAGGAATGAATCTGTGAAATTTACTAAATATTCGTATAAAATGATCCAATATTTTTATATATTGTTCCTAGTTTGATAAATTTTGTATCAAAGTATGGGGTTAGTGAATCCTTGTATATTAGGGTCAGAACTCTTTAGTGATAACCCATGGGATAATTCCATGTATATTATACCATCATATAGTTTTGGTAATGTAGTGATTATGTGGTTTCCAAGAAATGCAACAATGTTTGGATACTACAAGTGTGAATGGTATTGGAATAGATGAATCTTAGGGTAATAAGCTCAAAAAAAATTAGTAGATTATATGTCATCCATCATTTTGTATGATGATTGTTCCCTTACCACACATCTCGTTTGACACTCTTGGGGGATATGATTAGGTTAAATCACATTTTATTTTATAAACACTAATGAAGGATTTGAATAAATTAGAACCATGAATGACTTATGTTAAACCTAAGGTGTTATATATTGAAATGAAGTAGTATTTATTTAGATATATGATAAATGATAATATACTATTATGGGGTTTCCCGCTATAATTATTTTTTCACATGATATTGTTTTTGGTTTTAGTCAATGATTAAAACCATGAGGATTTGGGTTAACACTGAATGTTATGGAAAATGGAATGATTTTATATATGATAATCTAAGTAAAAAAATCTATAATTAGAAACATAGTGATTATGCCTAATTGGTTATCTAATTATATGAATAAAAATATCAACTTGGTTGAGTTTATTAACACATTAAATAAGAGAAAAATGGAGTTTCATAAAGACCATGGAGTGAATAATATTTATTTTACTATAATTCAACTATATTGGAAGAATCACACAGGGAAATTTCTAAAAGTAATGGGAATAATTTTTTGTTATAGAAAATAAGGGAGTATAAAAACTATTTTTTGAGTAAAAATGAAAATTTTGGTTAACACAATGGATGAGAATAATAGTTTCCCTAAGGTATCATAAATGGTTGAATGTTTTAAATGTGGAAAATATGGGAATTATGCAAATCAATATCTTAAGGGGAAATCTCAAAAAAGATGATCCAAAAGGTTTTACAGGTAAAATTTTTATTTTTGATGATGAATAAACTACAAATCACACATGAAATTAAAGAGGTAGTAAGGAATAAAATGACGAAACCCAGTTAATGTATTAATAAGAAAGGGGGATGATTGAAGTGTTTATGTAATTGAATTAAATAATTATGTCATATAAATATTTTTATCAATGGTATTCTAGATTTAAGATCATGAAAAATTCAAGGATTTTTCTTCATTAGTATTTTCCTTAAGGATTTTCTAGTATTTGTTGAATGATACTAATGACCTAGAAAAGTGATTTAATGACAAGGTGATATTTTATGGAATAGAAAAATATTGAGGGAAATATAACCATTAATATGTTCCCAATGTTGAAACAATAATGTTTAGTTAATATAAATATATTATTGAGAATGTAAATGAGATAATATTAATGAAAATAGAACTAATTACTGATTTGATGAAATAGTGGTTTTTGTTATCTTTGAGTTATTTTTCCGAATTTTGGATTTATATAATATATTATATAGCGTATTATTTTATTTAAGGAATGGGGAGAGATTTAACTTTTGGAATCTTGTATGTTCTCATTGAGGCTTTATGGTAATTCTGGTTAATACCATGTTTCAGGAAAAAAAAATATGATCAAAGTATTCACATATTTTTTATGGGACGTTTAGATTTTATTTATGTTTTTTGGGGGATTAATGTTAAGTTTATTATGTAAATTTAGTGATCTTATTTTTATTTTATTTTTGTATTTTGAATATGGTCAGACGTATTTTGAAAGGGTTTTAAGGTTATCTTCTTATGGAACAATTTATGTTGAAATTCAGGTATTACTGTTTGAGGTCAAAATATAATTTATCGTATTGTATGCCCTATGATAATCATCTGTGTTTTGGTGAATATCTTGAAATAGGAGGAATTAATTTCATTTTTTATCGATATTATGATCCATTATAAGTTAATTTTAGTTCATATGGCAAGAAAATGCTTCTTGAATATTCATTTATTAGAGTAAGAGATGAAGTGAAAATTAATAAAAGCAAAACCAAATGATGAAATTGTTCTTATGAAATGGAAATAAATCAAGTATATTTTCTCATGTTAACTATCATGATTGTAAAAGAATACATCAAATTTATGAAAAGAATATTGATATAAAATGTTATACTTTTATCTTTATTTTTGATTAATCGTTAGCCTTTTCACCCATTAAAGATTTATGGTTTTGTGGTCATTAGATTTATCCTAACCAAGTTCTCTATCACTCTCTATTAGTCACTAGACGTTATTTTTCTATTAAATGTACATATTTTCACCTTATAAAAATTTTATCCTATTTTTAAATCTAGTTTCCTATTAATCTATATGACATTCATATTTCAATTTCATATTTTAGAGGATGTTTTATTAAACCTTTTCTATGATGTGGGTTTTCTACAAAGTAATTTTCAAATGTCAAACCCTTGATTACCAAGAAAAAGTTCAACTTGTGATAATTTAATTTATTAAAGGGTTGGTGAGAATGTAAAATCACAATATTTTAAAATAATTACATTATATTGGATAGAATATATGGCACACAACACCAAGCTTAAACAAACCACATAATGTTATTATATAAATATGACTTTTATAACATAGCCATTAAATTAGTGGGTATGAATATGTGTAACCAAATTATTAAATTTCTATAATGATCCAATTCAATAATTTTTTTTATTAAAACTTAGGAAATAAGCATTCAATTATTTTTTTAGTCGTATTTTTCTTCAAAAAAAACATTTTTTTCTTTTTATTAGAAAAAATAATATTTAATTTTTTTCTATTTTAGAAAATTAAATTGATAAAATTAAACTAGTTTTTTAAATAATAATATTAAAATTATCTTAGTGTGATTTTTTTATTTTTCTGAAAAGATTTATTTTCCAGTGAATAATGAAAATAAGGATTTTTATTGAAAACATTATTTTTATTTCAAGAATGTAAAATGTTAATTTTTTTTTAAAATGGTTTAAAAGTAAAATTAGTTGAATTTTATTATTATCAATCCAATTAAGTTGATTGTAATCAATTTTATGGTTTAATTTGAATTTAAAAACATATACTTAAAATGGTATTTTCTAAAAAATCGTCCTTCATTGTGTTTTGTGTTTTTATCTCAAATTAATTTCTACCACATATATGTAATGAATCTTGAAAATTTTATTCAATATTATGAATTAGGATGATCAAATTGAAAAAATAAGACCGTTTAATTTTTGTTCAATATGATAAGTGACCATAGTAAATGTTTTTTGCCTAGATAAAGGTAATACGGATAAAACAATGTTAAAATATTGGGATAAGGCTTTAAAATTTCCTTAATACCTGACTGTATCCCATTGGATTTGTGGAGTTCTTACATTTATATCCAAGACTCAAATATATGGTCACTTTGTTCCATATTTCTTTGATTATGGACTTTATATTTATTTATGTGAAAGATGAAATTAAAAATGTCTCTCTGTTGAATTTAATATCCTTTTTATTTTATCATATGGTTAAAAGAGGTAATTTTTAGTAAAAAATGTTTATTTAAAATATGAATTAATTTTATGTATCATTATTATTTATTTTTAATTTTCAGTGACTGAATAATTTCCCTAAATGCCGATACAAGTAAGACACAATATTTATTCAAATAATAAAAAATTAAATAAATTATATTAAAAATATTAGAAGTAATAGAATTTTGATGAATTATTGTCTTCCATTAATTTTTTATATTGAAATAGAATATTAAGGATGTGTGAAAGGATTATATTTTAATTCCACCTTTTTCTTTTTTTTCTTTAATTTCAAATTAAATGAATACTTGGAAAAAATAACATTAATTATATTTCATGAAAATAATATTTTAATAAATTATTTAAAAATTATAAAAACTTGAAATAGGAAAGGTTAGATAATATATATTCAAAAATTATTCCCCTTTGACTATTTATTATTGAATTTTAACCTTATTTGTAATATTATAATCATTAAAGAGTCAAAAAGTTTTTATCGTAATTAAGGTTAAAATAGGTTAACTAAGGGGTTAAACCAAAAGATAAGGTTTAAACTGCCACGTAAACCTATCCAAATTTTATGGGTAGATGATATTTGTACCATATAAAATCTTATCTTTAAATATATACCATTTAGAATCATTTTTCTTAATAATTACTTTGTTAAAACTTAATCTTTTATGAAATTCCACGAGTGCCCCTCCCCTCACATATAAAAGGAAGCCCCTCATTTCTCTTATTTACACCACATAGGTTCATATATCTTATATAAACCCTGCCAATTTATCTGCTACACTTTTCTATCCACGATTTATTGGTACTTATATTCTTAAATTACCATTCCAATGGTCTTTAAGAAGGGATCTAAAGAAGACCTATCGAAGAAGAGGTAATCATTTTATCCGGAATATTTCAATTTTTTTCTTATTATAATTACTCTAAATAGGTGATATTATTATTAAATATTAACTTAAGTGTCATAAATATACTAAAATTTTAGTATTATTATGAAACCATCTTTATTCACCCCCTTTTCCATTAACTAAGAAGTGAAAGTATCTCTCATGTGTGTATACGTCTTAACATATCCATGTAGCAATACAATTCATTTTCCATCACCATCGTTCATGGATATTAAGTATTATGATTTTAATGTTTGTATATTATATATATGACATAATTATTATTCTTTTATTATAATATAATATCTACCTTCTTAACTTCTAATACGTTGAAAATTGATATTGTTTCTCATGCATACGGATGGATTATCACCTCCATGAAACGATGTGATTCGTTTTTTGTTTCAAATTTACATGGATGGTAATAAGGAAATATTTATTTAATATAGACGATATATATGGTATAATAACCATTATTAAAATTTCTATTATTATTTAACCTTCTTTTGTTCCAACCGTCAAAAAGAGAAAACATCGTTCATGCATATGTACTATCTACCATCTCTACGAATAGTGTTTTTTCATTTTTCTTTATATACCTTTTATAGTTGAATATAAATATATCTGTAATGAATATATATTATATTTATATCATTATTAACAATTTTTATATTTTTTTATCCATGATCAAAGTAAAGGATCAAGACTTTTGAGTAAAACATGCATAAAAACAAAGTAGTTATCACCCATAACAATGATTTTAATAACAAATTGTTAATAAAATGGTGATATAATGTATCAAGTAAATCATAAATGGTATGATAAATATGATTATGATTCTATAATATTTTTATAATGAATCAATATTTATACTTTTTTCACTTTAATTACTTAAGATGTCAAAATAATCTTTTAAGGAAAATCTACTTTATTTATCTCTTCGGTCGAAAATCATTTTACTTCCATATCCATGATTTAGAAAAATAAATAATGATCTTAATATTATATTATAATATTCTAAATTCATTTTTAACCATGATTTAGTTTTTTTTAATATGGTTTAAAAATAAATCTTATCATTTTTCGAATGAGTCAGTTTTTGACTTTTTACAAAAGTGTAAAAGGAATGTTTTCTTTCAACTTATACAACATGAACAAAATTTCTTACAGTCATGAGTGATAAATTCTTCAAATACACCTTTAAATTTTTCTAAGTCTATTATCAAATAAAATTGTTTCCATAATATTTTATAAATATTTGGATTTTAAACAAGTTATTTCAAAATGTAAAGGGTGTTTTTCTCAAGAAATATTCTACTGGTTCTTTTAAATGAAATTTTCATACATGATAACATACTTTAATTTTAAATATGTTTTACTAGGTATATTATCCAATGATAAAATCCTTATTATTATTTTGTATGTTTTATGATTATGATGATGAAATATTTATGAAACCCATTTATTTTACACATGTTATGCTATGATGAATGATAAAATGTTTATGAAGACCATCTTATTTTCATAGGTTATGTTATGATGATATTATAAAGTTTTTATGATCCCGTGTCACATATATGTATGGTTTTCATTATGTGATGGGTGGGACCATAATTATATATCCCTTTTATTCATTAGGTAAATTCTTATATGTCATGAGATAACCATGGGAAACAAGTCTATGTTCTTGATCCACTATGGAAAACAAGTAGATGTGTTTGATCCACTTTGGGAAATAGTTATTATGCATGATCCATGATGATATAGAAAATAGTCATTGATTACTGATCCAGTATTATTTTTTTGTGTCAGTAATTAATCTTGACATATGAAATTTTTTCTATACTTATAATGGTACCAAAATTTTATGACATGAAATTATGGTTCATGATTGATTTATAATTATTTATCAATCTTATAAAACAAGTATTTTGAATTGATAAAGTTTTATTCCGTGAGAAATGTTTACGATAAATGATAGATTGGGTATGAACATTATAAGTTATATTCCGGATCTCACACCTTTTTTCTTATCTTATTATTTCATTTGATCGTCAATTGATGTATCTCTTTTTTACCCTTATTATGCATCTAAGCCAACCCTCTCTTATGTTTTATTTTCCTAGGTATGAATAATGGTTTAAGTATGGTAAATCTATGAAAATTACTCAATGGAAATATCTTTTTGAGAGATTTTGATGATCTTTAAGGGAATAAGAATATTGTGTATTTAGTCTATAAAGACACTAAAAATTTACATTCCATGGGTGTGTATTTGTGAAATATATTTAATATTCATCTAAAATGATGAAATATTTATATACATTGTTCTTGGGTTTCTAAATAATAGGATAATTTAAGATATTTCTTGCCCAATTTTCATTGAAAATGAGACCAACATCTTCACATCATAGAATTATCATATAATAATAGTTATCATTCAAGAATCTATATGGAACCCTATAAGGATATATACAAACAAATAAGTGTATAACTCTATCTTTCTGGGATTAATTTGCTGATTTTTTTATCAACCATAATGTTTATTTAATATACATTTTAAAAGATGATGGTTATCTTAAAAAAATCAAATAAACTCAAATTTGGTTGAATATCTATATGGATAGTCGATGTTGAGAATTATAGTTCCAATTTATTGAATAGGTATTTCTAAAAATATCTTCATGGAAAATAAAACATGAGAATAAAAAGAAACAGAAATCTAGTCCCAATATATATTGCTCCATTTGAAATATTAGAGAGAATAGTGTTTGTGGATTATTGATGTATTTACCATTGAATATTTTAAGTACATGGATTCTTTCAATTATATCTAATAATGAATTCTATAATAGAACCATTAAATATAATCACAGTTGAATATTTATAATTGGAATGTGATTTATCATATAAGGAGGAATTGGTTCTAATTCTTTATAGGAGGGACAATGTTCTGTGGAATCAAATAAACTGATTGGTCAAAGATATTTAGAGGAACCATAAGTATAACAAAGCAACATGGGAACCTAAGGAAATAATAAAAAATAAGTACTCTAGGTAATTTTATAAATCAAATACAATTTGAATTTTTTTGTGGAGAAATTTTTATAATACGGGGTGTAACACCCCAATATTTCATAGTATGTTATCATATTAAAGTAATTCAATAGCTTGCGCTACACGCAACACTGAGTTCGAGCGCACCACAACTTACCAAAATAGCCGTTCATAAAGAAGTTATGAATATTATTAACTAAATTTTTAATCTTATATATTCTATATAATTTTAACATCAATATTATGTGTTTCTTATATATAATATAAGAACAAATTCATTTTTGTAGATAAAAGAAGTATTTTTCAAAAAATGAAATTTTACCGCCTTTTAATGGAGAACCATTTTTAAAACCAATATTTGACACTTTTATATATTAAATTTAATGAAATTTAATTTTTCTTTAGAACCAGGACATAAAAATTTAGTTTGGATAATTTTTTGGTACTTTTTTATAACTTTTATATTTTGACGAATACTGAAAAATACTATGTTTTAATTGAAAACAAAATTTTTAATCAAAATAATTTATAGTGTTAAATTATGAATTTGAATAGTTTTGAAGTATAATTAGATTATATTTTTATCATTTAATACAATATAGGTCATTATAAGTAATTTTATATGTAAATTTGACATAAACACATGTCAATCTTTTGATAGTTTTTACTTTTTAAAAACTCGCTTTTTGGTTTTTGAGAACGGGAATTAATTTTAAATTAATAATTGCTACTTCTATGTTTTTAATTTGGTAAAATAGTCTTCATTTTTTAATTTTTAATATCAAAAATAGTTTAGGGTGAATTTTTGGTATTTTTTTAAAAACATTCAATTTTTGATGAATAGTGAAAACACATCGTTATTATTTAAAACAGACTTTTTATTTAAAAAATTATTTATTTTAATTAAATTTATTTTAATTAAAAATAGATATATAATACTTATTTAAGTTCAATTTAATTCATTGGAGTTATTTTATAATAAAATTAGATGTATAAAATTTTATAGAACATTTTACCGTCTTTTACCCACCTTCTCGGAGAATTTACAAATTTGCATAAAAATTAATTTTACCACTTATATGAGTTGAATTTAAAAAATCTGAGAGACATGGTTAACATAATTAAGTAAAATGTGGTTCAATAATATGAAAATAATTTTTGGTGAATAATAACTTTTGCCTTTTATTTACCACGGTTAAAAGTAAATAGGGTAATTAAGGGTAAAAATGATATTATAATTACCCTAACACATGTAATAATTCTATTGGATAAGTATAATTAGACCCAAAACATCCTTAGTAATAAAATATGACCCCTTTGGTCCACTTGGATAAGATTAGGACATTTATTATTATTTTATTTAAAGAAGAGATAAAAGAGTTAAATTCAATGTTTAATAACTGAACCATTTTTAATATAGGGTTATACATAAGATATATTTTTCTATAAATATACATTAGAAATATAACAAAATTTTATAAATAATGGTATTTTATATATAATTTTTAGACATTAAATAATTTAATTTATTTATGACACAATGATAATGCAGTAATTACCTTATTAGTGAAAGATTAAAATAATTGATATTATAAATATCCAAATAAATATAATTTGAAACTTTTGATTAGTTAAACTAATTTTATAGTTTACTATTAAATTTTAGGGTTTATTAAATAATTTTTTTTGAAGTAATCATGTTGTTATGATTTTCACAAAAACCAAATACTAAATAGTGTCAAAATTGACATAATTGAGTTTTTAAAACAAACACTATATTATTAATTTATATAATATTCCTAAAAATATAAGGTTTGGCCAAAGAACTTAGATAAGGTTATATATATTAATAATGAACCACTTGGGGTTATATTGTCTTGTTATAGTAACTTTATTAACCATATAATATAAAAATACAAAGAGACATGATAAATGTCAAACTTTTTAACTAAGAGTTAAATCTAAAAGATAAGGTTAATATGTTGACCTAAACCTATATAAAACCTATTGGTTGGTATTATTTCAACCCATAACCACCTAAGTCTCGAAATAAATCATTTTTTATCCATTAGAAACTGAAAATGATTTTATTATAAAATAATATTTCAAGCTTTTCCTAAAGTGACCCTCACCTCTCTTATAAAAAGGTACTTCCCCTTCTCTTAATTTCACACCTCCAAAGCCATTTGGATCGGCCAAACCCTACCAAAATATACTCTCAATTATCCTACCTTCATCCTAGATTCCTTAATTTGATCATAAAGCCAACATAAGGGGCCCTTTTGATGAACTCAAAATGAAACACCTGAAGAAGAGGTAATAATTCAACCACCCTCTTTCAAGTTCTTTTCTTCTTTCGCTTCCTCTTTCTTTGTTGTTTCCATACCTAAATAATAACTCCAGTACCTTCTACATACTATGATATTATTAAAAATATTTCACAACCATAATCGTTATTCTATCCATCCTATAAATGAAAAAGTCACCATACGTGTGTACGTACGGTTTACTGTCTCCACGTCGTGGTGTATTTTGTTATTCAAACCCTTCATTATTTGGATGGGTATAATAATGAGTATAACTGATGTAAATAATAAATATAACATATTATTTATTTTTTATAAATAATATACCATCAAATTACATATGATTTCATCATCAATATAATGATATTGTCACTCATGCGTACGTACGGATTACCGTCTCCACGACGCGATGACATTCATTTCCACATTCACCATACGATGATTATAAAAATATATATTATTAATAAGTATGTAATATATTACATAATAATTCTAATTAATATATATATATATATGTATGTATTCATGTACTTACATATATCTTATTCACTTACTTTCATTCAATACGATATGAAAACAGAAACAACGTTTATCCGTACATACAACCTACCATCTCTATAAACGGTGTTTTCCATTTCATATATCTATATATTATACATATTTATATTCTAAATATATATTATATATATAAATCATGTTTTATATTATTTAAGTATGTAAATCACGATCTAAATGATACGATCAAGAATAACAAGTTAAAACACGTATGATAAAGAAAGCAATTATTACCCAAAATATTAACTTAACATGGAAATCATTCTTAAATGGGTAGTATAAAGTCATAAATGAATCATGTATGATATAATAAATATGAATATGGTTATGTTATAATTTAATAACATGCTATGGTCATTATACAGGAGGTTAAACGTACCCTCGACCAAAGGAAAGTGCTAGGTTAGGGTTAACTTCACCATCACTTCATTATCTGAGGTTGTTCTTACATAAGTTTTTACTAGGAAATATTTATTATCCATTTCCATGTTTCCTAAAATATCTTTTCAAAGGGATTATTTTTAAGGTACTATTTTATTAAAACATCATTTTAAATAATTTAATGATTTATTCTTCTAAATCTTTCTCATTAATGTCAATGTGTTCAAAATGGTTTTAAGGATTTATTTATATGGAAATGAATGTTTTAAAATGTTAATTCCTTTCAAAAGTTTCAAAGTGGTATGGGACACTTTGATTCAAAAATTAATTTAAATTTATTCTTTTCTAAATTTTGTGACTTTTAAATGTTTTTAGGAAAATGTGATATTTCTCTCAAAGAGTTTTATAAATCATTTTCATCTATGTCAACATCCTTTGATGGATTTTAAACTAGTTTAAAGTTGATTTATTATGATACAAATCTTCTATATTGTATTGAATGTTTTTTTATATGTTTGACTATGGATATGTTATTTTTATACCATTCATGGTTTATAGATAAAGTTTTGACATTTCGTATGCTAGTTTTCATATGAATGTTTATGTTATGTTTCAAACTTTTCATATGAGGAATGTAGTGGACATAGTAAGTGACGAGTGGAGCCTGATATAGATCCTCGTTACATCGGTAGGTCTCATGAGACAATTAGACATGGAATTTGCCGAGGTCTTTCCCAATTTGATATATGGTTTTGGATAAGGCCTTAGTCATTTTTAGATGTCTTGGCTGAGGCCTTGAAAAAATGTTTTGGAATGTTTGGCATTATACATTCTCTCATTATGAAAATAATATTGATGGTTCATGTAGTTATTAGACTAGTAGAATACCCATGACTATATTTTATTATGGAATTATTTACTCAGCTCATATTTTTTCCATAAAGTGTTCATGTTTATTATTTGTAAAGGCATGTGTTTTCAATTATTCACCATGCCTATTGTTTATGTTATCTTCTGCTAAATTGTTTACCCTTACTGAGCATCTAAGCTCACCCCTTTCTTATGTTTTATTTTCCCAGGATTTCGAAGAAGTGTATTATGACTGACCTGTAGGGATAGTCTAAGGGATATGAATGTGGTCAATGGAGAAAATGTTGTTGTTGTTTTTTATTTTATAATGTAATGTAACATTCATGTATGTAATCTATTTCCAAGACTACTAAACTGATCGGTCTTTTGGGACATGATTTCCTTGTATCATTCCAATGTATTAAAACAATTCACTGACTATGGGTAACTGGGTTCAGGGCGTTACATAGGGAATATAAGAATTGAGAGTTTATATATATATATATCCAATTATTATTCTGGATTTTCATTAAAAAATTTATATGGAAATATAAATATAAAAAATAAATCATAATCTATAAAACCATGAAATGAATATCACTTAATTTATTTTTAATTATATATCAAAAATAAAGAACATACACATACCAAATAATTAAGAAACATTTAATCTAAGCTATATAAAAAAGGATCAAGACTACATGTTGGAAATCCCATGGATCAAAGTCTCCCCCAAATATCAAAACTTGATTAGCCATGTTAAATAGAAAGAAAAATACCATAAATGGTGCATTCATTATATTAATATATTTAGGGAATGATAATTATTATTTTATGGTATGGAATGAAGTAAATTCATAGGAATTTAAGTAGGTAATATAGTCATTAGATTCTGGTTAGTGGAATCTGATTGTTATATGAACATTATTTTATCATATAAATAACCATCATGTAACCATAAAAAACTTAATTCAAATCATAAAAATTTATTTATTATATTTTAATAAGAATTTTTATTATACCAATAATAATTAAACGGTATTTTTAGTCATTGGAAAACATTTATTTAACCATTAATTGTCTATTCACTCAAAAAAGGTAATTTTATGTACCATATATATTATATTTAATAATTAAATTACATATAATTGGAGAATTATTTTAATAAAAAAGACTTAAAATTTGAATTTTGGTCATTAAAATTAGGTAAAGTTGATTTTTTTTTCATTTTTCATAAGTAATAAAATACGTTAGTGCATAATGAAATATGATATTCATATATGGTAATTTTTATGAACAAAAAATATTTGAAAAATGTTATATAAACATTATATTATTAATATAGAAGTTAAGGGTTAGAAAATATAATATTTCCCACCAACCCCCTTTCTGAAATCAAATTTTCATACTTCTCACCAACACCCATCTTTTAAAAATTTCCTTTGCCAATCCCACAATACTATAAAATGTATATCAATTATCACTTATAAATAATCATATCCTAAATACAAGATCCTCACATAAAAACTACATATATCATTCATTTATCTCTTATTATCTATCTTATTGAGTTACCTTTCTAATTTAGATAATATTAGAGGTTTTGAAGATCTTATTTTGAATATAGGAAGTGTGGAGAAGTAAGATTTTCTACTCCTCTCTCTTCATTTCCAATTGTAATTATTTTTGTAATAATATCATTTATAATTCCATTTCATATGATATTATTCTTGTGTTTATAATTTATTATCATCCCTTTTATTTATTATTTATGATATATTACCCAATCCCTCTCATTATACCCCTTTCATAAGTTGTTATTATGCTGAAATAATCCCATATTTCATAAAACTCTTCTAGTTTCCATTTCTAATTAATTTATTATTGTATATCCAATATATTATTATCCATTTGAGTTAGTATATCCTTTTTTAATTATTAAATTTTCATATACACTATTACTTATAGAAAATCATCACAATAATTGTATCTCCATATGGTGGAACTTTAAGGACTTATAGTTAGAAATGGTACTTTCAAGTTAGGGTTCACTCAACCTGTGTGGATTTCTATAGTAATATCACATATCCTAGGAATTTTTCATTGGGTTGTAAATGATATCTTATCCTTGGCTTGTCCTTCCATATAAATATACTTGATTTTTATATAAAAATCCATTTGTATGAACCTTTAAAAATATTGTTTTCTATGTAACCTTTCACATATACTCCACACTATGAATATCCTATACTTTAATATTTTGATTAAATGGTATTTTTATAGATATTATTATCATCTACTGACCAGTGGTTACTATCTTGACACCATGATCCTCATTATTTGTGTTAACCTTTATTAAATACATGATATGATTATTTTACATTATATAGGACTTTACATATAATGTAATTCATTCAAAAAAATTTACCATATGGGTGTGCCTAGTTATATATACCTCTAATTTATTGGTTAATGTTTCATATTTATAGATACTATGTATCTTTAAAGTGAGAGGACTGATTGGGATATGTACTGCACCAAGAGGGGGGTGATTCAGTGTTGTTAAGTCTTAATCATATTAAATCATTAACTTTTATCCCTTACCAGTGTACCAATAAAATTTGTTAAGATGAATAGATTACCCTTTTTATCGCTCTCTTCATCTCCCCTTCTTTCTTTATTATAGCACAAATGAATGTACACACATAAGGAAAACAAAAATTTACAATTTTATCCACCTAATGTGAGATGGATTGTCCTTATTTAGAACTAGATTCCTCTATGATCACACAACCCACTATATTCCTCCTATGATCTACAACTAGAAGGATGTATCCTTGAGACTTATGTTTTCACATCTTGCAACTATGATTTGATATATCCAATACATAGGTTCATCCCATAACTTACAATGATAAACATTCAGATAATAAAAATAAATTCTAATACTAGTGTAACATTATATCTTGTTGTATATGTTCCACCACTTTCTTATTATTTAACTTTCACAATAGCATGCAAGTAATTATTCTTTTGTATACAAATAGAAATGAATACAACTCCTTCTTCTTCTCATCACTACATTAAAACGACACTAGTTACAAGAAAATTTTTCTAGATATTAATTTTTATAATTAATATCCACTTATTATTCTATTTATTTCATATACAGATTTAAAGCCTACTTAAATTCAAAAATACCTCTAGATATCACTTCTATTTATTCTTCACATCTAATTTAGTGACCAAAAAGATTTCACTAGATCTCTTATTCTATAATATTTTACTTTAATGTTTAAATAAGGCTACACTAGTTCTTATTTATCTTCTTTGATAAATAAATGTTCTTATCAATATTTTTTCAGTATAAAATTTCCTTGATTTTCCTTTAAAACCTACAATATTTCCAAAACATATTTAACAATATTGATGTTAATAGTTACATATTTTAGCTAATATTTTTAGGAAATATTCTAAGATCTTATGATGAAAAATCCTTTAATTAAATATATTTTTTGTACTAATATATTAGATTATTTAGGATCATATAATCTTCAATACAACATGATTGTGTCTTTTTTAATTACACTTCTATTATAGCATATTTATCTTCAAAAACTTTCAATATTTTGTCTTGTTCATCAACTTTAACTTTTAGAAGTTTGATTTTATGAATGTAGTAATTCTTATTATTGTGAAAATAATATTCACCTTACTTTATTTTCTTAGTTTAATTCTTCAAAAATAATTTCTTACTCTTTAATTTAGTGTTTTGGTTAAGTAATTATTCAAGATCAGCTTCCAACATGTGTTCTGTGTAAGACTATTCACATTCATCACCACTGATTTAGGTTTCCTCATGTTCTATAATAAAAGTCAATAAGTTTATAAAATTTTCAATAGTTTCTGATTTATATTTTCTAAATTTCATTTAGTCTTCATCCTCTTATATGCATAAAAGTTTTTTTTTCTATTTCCTTCTGTGAACATATTCTTTCTCTAAATAATATTCTTTAATTATTTGGAGTTCTTACCGCATTTATTTTTCTTAGTTCCATCTAACTAGTATTTATCTTCATATTAACTTCTATTATATGGATAATAATTTAAAAAGTTTCTAATTGAACCACATTTAAATAATTTAAATTTAAGATTTAAGTTTTACCTTTTATTTCCATTTATAAAATTCATTGATATGAGAAACATCACTCTCTCATATTCTTCCTCCATTTCAAATACTAATGATGGATCATTTTGTATTTCATTATGATTTATATTTTTTATGGATTTAAATTCTATACCCTTATACTCTTTAATGTTATTATAAAAAGTAAATGCCTTTCTCATTTTGTAAGAAATAATAAAATCATGTAATCCATAAAAATAAAAGTCATCTCTATCTTACTATGTAGAAACCATTACATAAAATATATCATGGAAATTCCTCTCTAACTTTAAAAAAATGGTTGAATCCTCCAGTGTGTAAAAAAATCATATATTGATGAAAATTTCATTCATGTTGGTAAAATATTCATAAATTATTTCACCATAAGGTATTCTAATATCCTAAATATTTTCTATCTAAATATATAAATTATTTTCTTTCACTTAGAAATTTCCCGTATAAATATTATCAATATTATAATATATTCTTTTGGAATTTTTGAGGCCCATAACCTTTTTGTAAACTCCATTAAATAATTATATCAATATGGAATTACTTCCTTTTTCATCAAACTCTATAATCCTTTTATCTATAAATATCATAGGATTATGTCTCTCAACTGGTGTAAAGAAAACTATAGGGACATCGATAACTTTAATGCTAAGAGAAAGAAGATAAGGAATCATAATATTCTTCTAGTCTTGATAATTATTCCCCTAGAATTTAGGTCTACTTATAATATTTCAAGAATTAAAATTATACTTATACAAATTCAATAAAAATACGATCACTCATAGAGAATATAAACTACCTCTGATACTACTTGAAAATACCTGGTAAAAAGTTGTGTGAGACTAGGGGTGTGAATAAATATTAATTTTATTTTCTAATTTATATCATAATAGAAATTAACCCCAATAAATGGTTAATATCAAGATCTAATCAAATCAGATATCACTCACCAGTATGCATAAAGTATAAAAAATTAACAAATAACATAAATTATTTTCTATAAGGTTTTCTCCAAAGGTGGGTGATTATGTCCTTACTGTGTTCAGGATAAGTTTGAGACACATATATATCAATAATTTCATAAAGTGATTATAATGATGGGTGGTATCATCATTAACCCTTGAATTTATTTCTCAAAAACACCTATATGTAGATTATTATTTATACTAGTTCCAACCAGTTTACAATATGCAATAAAAATAAAAAGAATAAGATCACCAGAAAAATGCATGATTATTTATAGTTAATGATTGACCACCTCAAATATGTTAAGATATTAAACAATTAATCATGAATCCCATTCTTAAATATTGTGATTTCAAAACCATACCACAGGTATATTAGATAATTGGACTTGAATACTCAATCAAAATATCTTAACACTTTTATAATTCTCTTATAATATTTTTTCCTACATTTATTATACTCTCTAATGATTTTTTAACTGATCTCATTTATAATCCTGCAGATCAAAAATATTTATTCCATAATTCATAATTATGTAAATTCTTGAAAATACACCCATCAAAATACCCATGGGTTTATCCCCGATAATCTATAAACTTATTAATTCTCAACTCTTAGTCAAAACTGATAATGCGGATTAACTCACCATTATCGAAAGTTCTTAAAATAACTTATAAAAATAATTGAATATTAATATCGATGTTTATTTTCACATCACATGGCTACATTTGAGATTCATTATCATAATATGAACTTAACTAAGATTTCATCACATATCAATCATAAATATCATGATATATTTAATTTGAAGATAAATATATCATTTCCATATTTAATTACACTTATGAATTATCCTTTTAAAAATTATCATTTATATAAATATAATACTCTTACAAATGTATTAGGTTACTCTTACACATCTCTTGAATGATCTTATATATCCACTGATACTTCTTGGTAACTCTTATGAGGGTTGCCTTTACATGTTTTCATTATCACAAATATCTCTCCATCAACTCATATATTTTGCTAGGAATTTTACATTTATCCTTAAATATCCCCTATAACACTTATATATACAATGGATATTTATATTCACTATTATATATCATATTACAACTCCAATACTTTGAAATATTTTATTATGACCTCTAATGACCCTTTCATATCAATTTAAAATTGTGATAATACATGTGTATCAAGAAAAATAATTTTTCATATCAATCTATGACTCGGTTATATTCCAATTTCTATTTTTTATTGTCTATGTTAACATTACATATCTAGATTAATTTTATAATTAATATTACATACTCAGTAAAAATTCAAGAATACCCTAATGTATAGAGTGAATTTTCAATTTCTTTAATAATCATACACTAAAAATTTCTACAAAACTCTTATCCATCCACCTCAAAAAAAATATACACCATAATCTATATAAAATTAACTAAAAAAATTCTCAATAACCTCAAATGATTCTCAAAAATGGGTGAAAAAAACACAACACTCCCTCAATAATTCCATTGGTTCTTTAAAGTTAAACATGGGGTAAAAGAGATTAATGAAGCTCTTGAATAATTATGATTTCCCTATTAATTTTCATCTTAGAAAGTAAAACATGGTTGTTGATGCCTTGATTAATAATAATTATTAAATTGTATCTATTTTAAGGATAAAATATTAACCTATGATCAATTATCTAGAAAATTTTATTTAATAATCATAAAGTAATCTTTCATATCTTTCCAATGTGGTGGTTCAACCATCAATGTTAAAAAACATAAAGAGAATTCAAATGCATGAAATTGTGTTTTAATATATATTTAATGTTTTGAAAGATGTAATGTTTTTTAGATTTAATAATTAAAAAAAGTAACTACTATGATTTGGGATGAGATTATATGTTTCATCAATATTCAAGTTAAAGAATAAAATTTTGGATGATACCTATAAATCTGAATTTTTTATATATCCTGAGAATAACAATATATATTATGAAATTCAAGAGAACTATTGGTAGGATAAATTGATTTTTGAAATTTATGACTGTAATAAAATCTATCTTTTGTGTCAGTAATTTAAATCTAGATAAATTTTCCAAAAAATTAATGATGTAACATTTCCCTATATAAGAGTAAAGGTTGGGTGATATTATAATGGATTTCATCACTTTTACTCAAAGTTAATCCAAAGGAAATAATGTTATTTAGGTTATAGTTTTCCAAATAAAAAAGACAAAACACTTCAAAGAAATAAGAGAAGATAATTCCCTTGATCATCTTGCTAGGATCAATATATGGTAAGTATTAAGGATTAATTAGGAATGCCTCTCTATTTTTCTTGAACATAATACAAGGTTCACATTAAACATTTGAATGAGTCTTCAATAGGAGCTAAAAACTATGTTATATTTAGTATTTTTAAATCCTGTAAAATAAATGATAGTATAAAAGTACTTTCTAGACGTTATATATAATTCCCTGAGATGTTAAACCTAAACCATTATGTCCAATAAAGTATATGACACACAACATTGAGTCTAAACAAACCATAAAATATTATTATTTAAATATAACCAATAAACCAAATTAATTAAATTAGAGGATATAGAAAAGTGTAACCACATTATGAAATATGTATAAATTACTTACTCATTGGAATCAATTTAATGGTTGAATTTGGTATAAAAACATTTTTATACATAAAAAGGTATTTTAATGAAAAACTATTTCTCATTTCATTTTCTATTTTTATCTTAAATTAATTTCTAATACTTATGGAGAAAAAATCTTGAAAAATGGACACCATATGTTTAGTAATGAGGTTTAAATTGGTCAAATATTTCCTTTTTAAATTTGTTCAATGTGAACAATAACCATAGCAAAAAAATCACCTCAATAAGGGTTAAATAGGTAAAATTTGGTAAAAATATTGGGATAAGGATTTAAAATTTCTATACCACTTTCCTTTATCCTATTTTACGGGTGGATTTTTTGAATTTAAATATAAAAATTGAATATATGGGAACCTTTTACCATATTTATTCGATTATAACCTTTATGTTAATTTAAGCCAAAGATAAAGTAAGGAATGTCACTCTCTTAACATTAATATCACCAATATTTTATCATAAGGGTAAAAAGTATTTATGTTAGATTATAAATATTTATGGAAAATATAAATAAATTTTATTTACAACTGTAATTTATTTTTAACTTTTTTTGATTGAATAATTACCCTAAATGCTTACACAACGACAACGTAATATTTATACAATTAATTGAAAAATGAAATAAATGATATTATAAATATTAAAAGTAACAAAATTTGGATGAATTATAGTTTTCCACGAATTTTTTAGATAAATATGAAATATTAGGAATGTTCAAAAGGATTAAATTCTAATTAAATCTTTTTCTTATTTTCTTTAATGTCAAATTAAATTAATAGTGTCAAAAATAATTTTAATGACCTTTTATGGAAATAATTTTTTAAAAAATTATTTAAAAACCATAAAAATGTTTAACTAGTACAAGTTAGATAATATATGGTCTAAAATTCATCCCTTGGCCATTTGTGGTCCAATTTTTACCTTATATATAAAATTATAACCCTTTAACATTGAAAAGTTTGTTACTGCGATTAACGTTAAAATAGATTAACTAAGGGGTTAAACCTATAGATAAGGTTCAAAATAAAACCATCTCTATTCAACCACTTTACATCAAATAGGAAGTGAAAGTATCACTCGTGCATACGTATGACTTATCATCACCACATAATGATAAAATTAATTTTCCCACATCACATTTCATGTATGGTTATTATGATGGATTTAATTTTTATGAATTATATTTTTTACATAATTATTATTATGTAATTATAATATAATATCTACCTTATTACCTTCCAATCCGCTAGAAAATGATAACATCCCTTATGCGTACCTGTGGACTACAGCCACCATGAAGTGATGAGATACATTATTCATTTTAAATTTAAATGGATGGTAATAAGTATATATTGATGAATAAATATGATATATTTTATATAATAATGATTTTTAAAATTTGAATTGTTATTTTCCATTTTTTTGATTCATCAAAAATTGAAAACAACGTTCATGCGTACATATGACCAACCGTCTCCATGAATGGTGTCATTTATTTTTCACTCTACCTATTATTTATGAATATGAATATATTTATAATTAATAGAAATTATATTTATATAATGATAAATATTCAGGAGATTATGGAACCATGATTAAAGTAATAGTATAGATACTTCAAAACCGAGACATTCAAAAAACCAAATCGATTATCACCAAGAAGAGTGAGATTAAAAATAATTTTTTGATAAATAGGTGATGTGAAGTAATAATTAAATCATAAAAGGTATTATAGATTTGGGTATGGTTATAAAACACATGTATAATAAATTCACAAAGCCAATATTTTCAATTATTTTAATTTTAATTTAATTTTTTAATCCCACCAATTTCTTTTTTTATGGTAAATTGTCACATTTTGTGGGTTTTCAAGAATTTTGAACTAAATTATAAAAATGGATTAATTTTGGGATTTAAAGGTTTTATTTTATTCTATATTTCATCCATAACATTTTCTACACTGAGTTAGATTGTAAAATTCCTTGTTTTAGGATACACTATATCTTGGTCTACATTTCATCCTTCTTGATCCCAAGATCTATCCATCATTTCAAGGCCCAAAATTAGCTCACAATCTGAGCGTCCAAAATTGTGCACAGACATATACACTTTTCATATTGAGATGATACATCAAAGTAGTCCATCCTAGTGAAGATTAAATTATACAAGTATATGGAGATTAAATTTTTGAACAAATTTTATAAATAAGTAACAAGTTGATTCTACTTAATTCAAAGACATAAATGCATGAGTACTTTCTATATTAGAATACAAAGGGTCACCTAGATAGAATTAAAGTCAGAGAGTACATATTCCATAAATACTACATAAGGCTGCTAATAAAGCTCAAATTTTTTGGGTAGAAAGAGGAGGAAAAAATCACAAATTCTTTGAAGAAAAGTATTCCAAAAGATGTCATTATATGTGTCACCCATACACATTCTTTCAGAGAAAGATTTTGGAGCCAACATTTCTCTCCACTCTCCCTATAAAAATACACTCTTCTTCATTCCAAAGGGTTGAAAACTTTTGTTGTCCATTTTCTGTAGAATTAGGTTTTATGCTTATTCAATATTGTTTTAAATGTTTAATTTAGCTCTATTAACCTTCTTCTCTTCTCTTTCATTTTATATTTGTTATTCCCCTACAATGATCCTTCTAATCTCCATGGAATTTGATAACTATATCTCTTTATTGTTCAAGGGGGGGGGGGTGGTTCTTCAGTTTGATATGATTAAATGTTTCTCTTTTTTTATTCTAATAATTTCATTAGTAGGGAAAAGGGTTTGGTGTAGGGTTCACCCCACATTCACTACTATTGAGTTCTCCTTCCTATGTTAATATTTTTCCTCTCCTTCATTATCTTAATGTTGTATCCAGGGTGGAGTAGAATTGTGGTGATGATGTTAGTGGGTATTATCTTGAATGCAGAGGGTCAATATGGGATAATGACATTTCAAAGTTAGGTGTTTAGTGATAGGTTTGATCTCCAATTTTATTATAATGTTGAGAATATATTTTCTTCAAATAACAATGATTTCTTCAGCACGATCTTCCAAGAACAACAACGGTTCTTCACTAACTTCTTTGTGTATTATATTCTCTATTATATTTTGTTTTATTACTTGTGTGTTTATTTCATATATATATATATATATATATATTAAGGTCATGTATTTCTAACCTCACATTTTTATATTAGTTTAGTTGTATATTATATAGTTTATAAATAGTGATACTAGAAAACTAGGTTTGTGTAAACGACCTCCGTGAGAGATCGACCCAGGGGTCCACACTATATTTAATTCTAAGGTAACAAAAATTTATTGGTAAGGGATTCATGAAAAATCCATCTCATCAATTTAGAACTATTTCTGAGGAGGCCAATCACTTACAGACATTTTTTTTCAATACTATTCTTAGATCATGTTACACACAATTTTGAAATGGGTTTGGTGTAGGGTCCACCCCACTTACACTACTATTGAGTTCTTCTTCCCGTTTAGTCTTTTTCCTCTCCTTCATTATCACAATATTGCATCTAGGGTGGAGTAACAATGTGGTGATGATGTGAATAAGTATTATCTTTCTTATAGAGGTTCAGTGTGGGATAATAACATTTCACATGAAGTTTTTGGGTAATAGGGCTGATATCAACATTGAGTAGAATATTTAGAATAAATTTTCTTAAAATAACAATGATTGCGTCCCTACGATCTCCCAAGAACAACAATGATTCTTCACTAACTTCTTTGTGTATTATATTCTCCATTGTGTTTTTTTATTCATTATCTTTTTATTTCATATATATATATATATATTAATTTCATTCTTTTTTTAACCCCCCATATTTTTTTAATATTATATTAGTTTGTTTATAAATAAAGACAATAGAAAAATGAGTGTTTGTAAGTGGCCTCGATGAGATATCAAGCCTAGGGTGCACACTATATTGCATTCTTAGGTAATAAAAATTTATTGTTAAGGGATTCAAAACAAAATCCATCTCATATTAAATCTATATTTTTTATACAGTAGGTTCGAACATGTTAGAGGAAATATGATACTTGAGGCATGAAATTTACATTTCCATCTAATTTTTAATTAGGATTGTTTATGATTGAATTTACATTGAGAAAATTATATGATCTATATCTGATAAATCACTATAATTTTCTTCAAATAGTTTTATCTCTGAATAATAAATTTTTACCTTTTATTTTATTCAATTTAAGGACTCAAGAGATCGAAATAATGTTTTTAGGGAAAACCTACTTTATTTTATTTATTCGGTCAAAAACTTTTATGATAAATCACTATAATTTTATTCAACCCATATTATTTCGGAATAATATATTTTTTCCATTCATTTTATTCACTTTAAGTAATAAATATATTGAAATAACATTTTAAAGGAAAACCTACTTTTTTATTTCTTCGGTCCAAATACATTTTTCTTCCATAAACATGATATCAAAAAATGTATTCAATAATATTATTAAAATTATTTTATGATTTATTAAATTCATTTTTACCCATGATTTAATTTTTTTTCAAAATAGTTTAGAATAATTCTTCTTATCCTTTTTCAAACAATGAACTTTTTGACATTTTATAAAATTGTAAAAGGATTGTTTTCTTTTAATTTATACGACATGAATGAAATTTCCTACCAATGTGACCACTAAATGTTATAAAAATTACTTAAAAATTTTATAAGGATATTTTAAAATAAAATTTATTCCATAATATTTTATAAATACTTTTAATTTAAAAAATTAACTTCAAAATGAATGGGGAATTTTCCTTAAGAAATATTCTAATCATTCTTTTAAAGGAACTTTTTTCTTTAATAACATACTTTAATGTTAATTAAATTTTACTAGGGATATGATCCAGTTATACCATACTTATTATTGTTCTATAAATTTTATTATTATGATGATGATATTTTTATGAAACTCATTTATTTTACTTGGGTTGTTCATTGATGAAATGGTGAAATGTTCCTAAAGCTCGTAATCTTTCCAAGGGTTATGCTATAATTATATGATGAATGTTTTATGATTCCACATCACAAATATTTATGTGTTTCATTAAGTGATGGGTGGGTCCAAAATTATATATCCTAGAATTTATTGGGAAAATTTCGATATCTCATGAGATCACTATGGGAACCAAGTCGATGTGATAGATCTACTATTAGAAACAAGTCAATGTGCTTGATACACTATAGGAAATAGGTAATGATTTATGATATATTATGATATGGGAAACATGTTTTGATTCCTAATATATTATTATTGTATGGTCTATATAATTATCATTGAAATATGAAATGTTTTCTATACTTATGATGGTGACATAGTTTTATGACATGAACTTATGGTTCGTGATTTTTTTATGTTCATTTATCACTCTTATGATATATGTATTTTGAATTGACAAAGTTTTATGCCATGAATAATGTTTATGATCCATGATATATTGGGTATAAACTTTTTAAATCATATTCCTGACCTCATAAACTTATTCGTTTATACGAACATCGATTAATATATCCTATGTCTACCCTTACTGAGCATCTAACGTCACCCTTTCTTATGTTCAAATTTCCTAGGATATAAAGAAAGGATTATGTTGGGTATGTCTACGAAGAGTAATAATTGGGATAATATTTGTGGGATATTTTAAAGATATTTTATTAAATATGATGTTTGTGTATTTAGTATCCAAATACACTAAACCTTTATGGTCCTAAGGCATGAATCTGTGAAATTTACTAAATATTCGTATAAAATGATCCAATATTTTTATATGTTGTTCCTAGGTAGATAAATTTTGTACCAAAGGATGGGGTTAGTTAATCCTTGTATATTAGTGTTATAAATCATTAGTGATAACCCATGGGATAATTCCACGTATATGATACCATAATATAGTTTTGGTAATGTTGTGATTATGAGGTTTCCCAATAAATGCATCAATGTTTTGATACTAAAAGTGTGAATGGTTTTGAAATAGATGAATCTCAGGGTAATAAGATTAAAAATAATTGGTAGAGTATATCTCATCCATCATTGTGTATGGTGATTATTCCCTTACCACACACCTCATTTGACACTCATGGGGGATATGATTAAGTTAAATCACATTTTATTTTATAAGATCTAATGAAGGATTTGAATAAATTATAACCATGAATGACTTAGGTTAAACCTAAGGTGTTATATATTGAAATGAAGGAGTATTTATTTATATATCTAATAAATGATAGTATAATAATATGTAGTTTCCCACTATAATTATTGTTTCTCATGATATTATTTTTGGTTTTTGTCAATGGTTAAAACCATGAGGATTTGGGTTAACACTGAATGTGATGGACTATGGAATGATTTTCCATATGAGAATCTAAGTAAAAAAAGCTATAATTAGAAATCTGTTGATTATGCCTAATTGGTTATCTCATTTTATGAATAAAAATATCAACTTGGGTGATTTTATTAACATAGTAAATAAGAGAAAATTGGAGTTTCATAAAGACCATAGAGTGAATAATATTTAGTTTCCCACAATTCAACTATGTTGGAAGAAGAACCCAGGGAAATTTCTAAAAGTAATGGTAATAATTTTTGGTTATGGAAAATAAGGGAGTATAAAAACTATTTGTCGAGGAAAAATGAAAAGTTTAGTTAACACAATGGATGAGAATAATAGTTTCCCTAAGATATCATAGATGGTTGAAATTTTTAAATGTATAAAATGTGGGAATTATGAAAATCAATATCTTAATGGGAAATCTAAAAAAAGAGGATCCAAAAGGTTTGACAAGTAAATTTTTTATTTTTGATGATGAATAAACTAAAAATAACACATGAAATTAAAGAGGTGGTAAGGAATAAAATGACGAAACCTAGTTAATGTATTAATAATAAATGGTGATGATTTAAGTGTTTATGTGTTTGAGTTAAAGAATTATGTTGTATAAATATTTTTATCAATGGTATTCTAGATTTAAGATCATGAGAAATTCAAGGATTTTTCTTCAGAAGTATTTTCTTTAAGTATTTTCAAGTATATGTTGAATGATAATAATGACCTAGAAAAGTTATTTAATGACAAGGTGATATTTTATGGAAAAGAAAAATATTGGGGGAAATATAACCCTTAATATGTTCCCAATGTTGAAACAATGATGTCTAGTTAATATAAATATATTATTTAGAATGTAAATGGGATAATATTGATGACCTTAGAACGAATTACAGATTTGATGAAATAGTGGTTTTTGTTATCTTTGAGATATTTTTCCGAATTTTGGATTTATATAATATATTATATAGTTTATTATTTTATTTAAGGAATGGGGATAGATTTAAATTTTGGAATCATGTATGTTCTCATTGAGGATTTATGGTTCTTCAGGTTAATACCATGTTTCAGGAAAATATATGATCAAAGTATTCACATATTTTTTATGTGACATATGGATTTTATTTATGTTTTTAGGGGGGATTAATGTTAAGTTTATTATGTAAATTTAGTGATCTTATATCTATTTTTTTTGTAATTTTAATATGGTCAGACATATTTTGAAAGGGTTTTAAGGTTATCTTCTTATGGAACAATTTATGTTGAAATTTGGGTATTATTGTTTGAGGTCAAAATATGATTTATCATATTGGAAAACCTATGATAATCATCTGTGTTTTGGTAAATATCTTGTGATATGAGGAATTAATTTCATTTTTATCGATATTATGATCCATTAAACGTTTATTTTAGTTCTTATGGAAAGAAAATGATTATTGAATATTCATTTCTTGGAGTAAGAGATGAAGTGGAAATTAATAAAAGCATAACCAAATGATGAAATTGTTCTTATGATATGAAAATAAATCAATTATATTTTCTCAGGTTCACTATCTTTATAGTAAAATAATACATCAACTTTATGAAAAGAATATTGAAATAAAATTTTATACTTTTATCTTTATTTACAATTAATCATTAGCCTTTTCAACCATTATAGATTTATGGTTTTGTTGTCATTAGCTTTCTCCTGACCATGTTCTCTATCACTATATATTAGTCATTGGATGTTATTTTTCTAGTATATGTACATATTTTCACCTTATACTAATTTTATCCTATTTTTAAACCTAGTTTTCTATTAATCTATATGACATTCATATTTCAATTTCCAGTTTTAGAGGATGTTTTATTAAACCTTTTTTATGATGCGGGTTTTCCAAAAAGTAATTTTCAAATTTCAAACCCTTGATTACCGTAAAAATGTTTAACTTGTGATAATGTAATTTATTAAAGTCTGGGTGAGAATGTAAAATTACTATATTTTAAAATAATTACATTATATTGGATAGAATATATTTCATGCAACACCAAGCTTAAACAAACCACATAATGTTATTATATAAATATGACATGTATAAACTAGCCACTGAATTAGTGGCTATGAATATGAGTAACCCAATTATTAAATTTTTATAATGGTCCTATTAAATAATTTGTTTTATTAACACTTAGAAAATATGCATTCAGTTATTTTTTTAGTCATATTTTTCTTCAAAAATACATTTTCTTCAAACATGGTTTTTTTTCTTTTTATTAGAAAAAATAATATTTAATTTTTTCCTATTTTAAAAAATTAAATTGATAAAATTAAACTAGTTTTTTAAATAATAATATTTAAATTATCTTAGGGTGGTTTTTTTATTTTTCTGAAAATATTTATTTTCCAGTGAATAGTGAAAATAAGGATTTTTATTGAAAACGTTATTTTTATTTCAAGAATGTAAAATGTTAAATTTTGTTTTAAAATGTTTTAAAAGTAAAATTAGTTGAATTTTATTATTATCAATCCAATTAACTTAATTGTAGTCAATTTTATGGTTTAATTTGAATTAAAAAAGCATATACTTAAAATGGTATTTTTCTAAAAAACAGTTCTTCATTGTGTTTTGTGTTTTAATCTCAAATTAATTTCTACCACTTATATATAATGAATATTGAAGAATTTATATAATATTGGGAATTAGGATGATCAAATTGGGAAAATAGGACCCTTTTATTTTTGTTCAATATGATAAGTGACCATAGTAATTTTTTTTCACCCGGATATAGGTAATACGGGTAAAACAATGTTACAAGATTGGGATAGGGCTTTAAAATTTCTATAATACCTGACTTTATCCCATTGTATTTGTGGAGTTCGTACATTTATATCCAAGACTCTAATATATGGTCACTTGGTTCCAAATTTCTTTGATTATGGACTTTATATTTATTTATGTGAAAGATGAAACAAAAAATGTCTCTCTGTTGAATTTAATATCCTTTTTAATTTATCATAAAGTTAAAAGAGTTAATTTTCAGTAAAAAAATGTTTATTTAAAATATAAATTAATTTTATTTATCATTGTAATTTATTTTAAATTTTTAGTGACTGAATGTTTTCCCCAAATGTCGATATAAAGAAGACACAATATTTATTCAAATAATAAAAAATTAAATAAATTATATTAAAAATATTCAAATTAATACAATTTTGATGAATTATTGTGTTCCATTAATTTTTTATATTGAAATAAAATATTAAGGATGTGTGAAAGGATTATATTTTAATTACATAGTTTTCTTTTTTATTTAATTTCAAATTAAATTAATTTTTTGAAAAAAATGACATTAATTGTATTTTATAAAAATAATATTTTAATAAATTGTTTAAAATTTTTAAAAAACTTTAAATAGGATAGGTTAGATAATATATGTTCAACAATTATGCCCCTGGGACCATTTATGATCAAATTTTCACCTTATATGTAAAATTATAAGCATTGAAGGGTGAAAAAATTCGTTATCGTAATTAAGGTTAAAATAGGTTAACTATGGGGTTAAACTAAATGATAAGGTTTAAAATGCCACGTAAACCTATCCAAATGTTATGGGTAGATGATATTTCTACCATATAAAATAATATCTTTAAATCTATACCATTTACAATCATTTTTCTTGATAATTAATTTATTAAAATTTAATATTTTATGAAATTCCACGAGTTCCCCTCCCCTCACATATAAAAGGAAGCCCCTAATATCTCTTATTTACACCAAATTGGTCCATATATATTATATAAACCCTACCAATTTATCTTCTACACTTTTATATCCATGATTTATAGGTACATATATTCTTAAATGACCATTCCAATGGTCCTTAAGAAGGGATCTAAAGAAGACCTATCGAAGAATAGTTAATCATTTTATCCAGCATATTTCAATTTTTTTCTTCTTATAATTACTCTAAATATGTGATATTATTCTTAAATATTAACTTAAGTGCCATAAATATACTAAAATTTTAGTATTTTTATGAAACCACCTTTATTCACCCCCTTTTCCATTAACTAAGAAGTGAAAGTATCATTCGTGTGTATATACGTCTTAACATCTCCATGTAGCAATACAATTCATTTTCCATCACCATCGTTCGTGGATATTAATTATTATGATTTTAATGTTTGTATATTATATATATGACATAATTATTATTATTTTATTATAATATAATATTTACCTTCTTGATAGAGATAATATTTTCATTATTTTTCATATGTGTTTCAATGATTTATCCCCTGCCAATTAATAAATTTGAGCTGATTTGTATCATTTTAGTGTCTTGGTGAATTATGGGCTTAATCATGGAAATTGGTTAATTCTGGAAATTTAGTAGTTTTGTGGAGCTTCTGTATTTCAGGAATATCTTTTACATTTTTTATCCAAATTGTGTGATTATTTTTTTATATGATTTATATGCTCATGGGATTCAGATTTGTCTTCTAGACCTTGATCTAATTCGGAAAATAATGGGCCATAAAAATTAAACAATTAGAAAAAGTTTTCTGGATGAAAAATGGACCCCACCATAATTAATGAAGAATATCTTAGGATACACATGTCTAAATGAGGTTATTATAGGTGGACAACAAAGAGGACTCAATTTATCATGTTCAAAATAAATTTCATTAAGAAATTCGGTCAGTTAAGTATCCATTGAATGTGGAAAAAGAGAGGAAGTTGAAGAGTCACCTCGAGCAGAAAACGATTCCATTAGTAATTCAACGACAAATTTTGTGAAACTTGTCAAAATTCACTGAGATTTTAAGGAATCAGTAAAAAGACATAGTGGAACAACATTCATGGAGACTACTTCTCGATATTTGACCATTTAATATGCCAACCGGACTCAAACTTTCAGTGGAGTAATTTTGGATGGAAATTCTCAACTCCAAAAGTCTATAAATAAGAGTGTTCACTTCCATTCAAAGGGGTTGAAGAAGGTGCAAGAGGGCCTGTGATGGAGTATTGAGTTCTTGAAGTCCCTTGTATTTTCTATTTTCTATTTTTTTATTTCATCATGATCTATTCTTCCCCTTTGAACTCTAATACCCTTCACATGGAGGGGTAAAACCTTTGAGTGATCGGGGAAGGGAGAGTTTTACTTTTTTAATGTCGGAGTTTTGTGCCAAAATATAAAACCCTATTTTTCTTTAGAATGAAATCTATTATTATTGTTTCCCAATTCTATTAATGCGATCATGTTTTCGGTTTGGTGTATTCATTTTCAATAGCTTTGGTTAAAGACATTTAATCTCCCTCCGCCTAGTGCAATTTGTCTTGATCGAGCATATTGTGTTTGGTGGTGAGTGTCTAGCGATCGTTGGAACGTGTGTGGAACTAGTAAACTTTTTCTAGATTTCTAAGGATAAAAAATTCCCGATTGGGACTTTCCTTAGTTGTTTAGGGATTGTTTATGAACTTCCATGCACATAGGAGTGAGTTCCATTTATTTCTTTAACCAAGGGTGATTGATAACTCGATCGAGGAGTCTTTAATTTTTCATTCAAAAGGAGGAGAGGAAATATGATCTTTATTACTATGATGACATTAAAAAAGTAAATCCTACCATGACCCCATCACTCTCTTCATCCATTAGTGTTCAACCTTTCTTTTTATTGCTTGCTTTATTTTTCAACCCAAACAATTTAAAAAACAACCTTTTATTCTTTCTTAAATTTAAGTAACAAACATAATTTTTGTGACTCCTCTCTAGAGATATCTTAGGATAACCAATCTACTACATTTTAACTTAGGTATTATTTGTTTTTTTCACACCCCACGACAGGCACATGTCAAAACATAGCGTCGTTGCTGGGGAGGTAGTGCCAACAAATTTTTCTCTCTCTCTCTCTATTTCTTTTATCTTTTCTTATTTTCATTCCAAAGTTGCTTGAATAGAACATAAAACACAGGACCTTGCCCCATTGATCTTGAAAATGAAATAAATTTGTTGAATAGGCTTATAAACCTTAATTTACAACCTGAATTTTAGGAAATTTCTCTTACAGACTCGTGTGAAACTTCAAGTGTTCACTTTGAGCCTGTCATCATGGCTGGAAATCAAAACCCAACCCTCAGAGACCTTTTTTACCCACAATTCCTTAATTAGAATAATCAACTTGTTATGAAAGTGTTACAAAATTATTTTGAGATGAAGCCTAATATGATACCATTACTCCCAACGTTTCATGGCTTGGAAGGTGAAGATCCCAACAAACATATTAAAGAATTCACACATGTCTACTCAACCTTCAGACCACATGGAGTAGCTGAGGAACAAGTAAAGTGGAAGGTGTTACCGTTTTCATTGGAAGAAGCTGCTAAATAATGTTTGTATAGCCTAAAAACTAGATATGTGGATGATTGTAATGACCTAGTGAGATGCTTCATGCAAATATTCTTCCCCACCTCTAGAAGCACATCCATTAGAAAGGAGATCTATACTATCAATCATCAGGAGAAACCCTTTATGAATATTAGGAAAGATTTAAAAAATCTATGTTCCAGCTGCCCACATCAATCTATTTAGGATCATCACTTTCTTGTCTTCTTCTATCAAGGCTTACTAGACAATGATAGGAACATTCTTGATGCATCATCTGGAGGTGCATTAATTGACAAGTCACTAGAAGAATCCAAAGGTTTGATTGAGAATATTTCTCGGAACTCACAACAATTTGGTACAATAGATTATACCACAAGAGGTATTAATGTGGTACGAACTTCTCATCCATCACCCTTAATAGAAAATAAGATTAAATAGCTAACTAGTTTGGTGAGACAGATAGACTTGAAACAAGTGGGCGACCAACAAGCACCAGCTAAGGTATGTGGTTTATGTTCATCATCTGATCATTTCACAAACCAATGTGCTGAAATACAGGGAATGGAAACTTGTGCGAAAGCTTTTCAGCAAAGGCAATTCCAACAAAATCAAGGATGGAGAGAGATAAACCATGTTTAATATGGGTTTGGAAATCAACAGAATCATGCTAGACCCCCATTCCAGCAACAATTCCAAAACCCCCCACCATTTCAACAAAAGCAATCTTGTAGCCAGCCTTCTCATCACCAACCATCCACTTTCTTAAAATCCTATGAGTAGCCATAAACCAGGGCATAACCCATAATTTTGAACCAACATCATATATCTGATATTGAGGGGCTAAAAGGATCTGTAAAAGATTTGACCACCAAGTTTGAAGGTCTCATGGACTTCCTAACCAAAAATCCTGGGAAACTTCCTTCCCAAGCAATCCCAAACCCAAAGGAGAATGTCAGCATGATAACAACAAGAAGTGGGAAAGAGCTCTCACCACCAACATCCCATGAACATGAAGAAAGACCACCTGGGTTGAGGGAGAATGAAGTTGTAAACTCTGAAAATTCTGTAAAAATGCATTTTGAAGAAGAGAATAAAGAGGAGGAAGAGAAGGATAGGTCAAAGAAAAAGAGACAAGAAACACCATTTTGATGGAAAAAAGGGAGAAGAAATACTTACCATCTCCATTTCCATCAAGGATGATTGAATCAAAGAAATTGGAGGAGTAAGCACTTCAAAAAGAAATTCTAGACACCTTTGAGAAAGTGGAAATCAATATCCCCTTATTTGATGCAATCAAAAAAAATCCAAAGTATGCTAAATTTTTGAAGGATTTGTGCACAAAGAAGAGGATACTTCAAGGGAATGAAAGGATCTACTTGGGAAGAAGTGTCTCAACCCTTATCATACCATAATTTCCAACCAAATTTCAAGATCGAGGAACATTTTCTATTCTATGCACCATTGGTTCTTTAAATTTCTATAATTATTTGTGTGATCTAGGGGCTTAAATTAATGTATTTCCTCACTTGATATACACTTCTTTGCAGACGGGAGACTTGAGGCCCACAAGAGTGGTAGTCCATCTTGCAAACAAATCCACAGTTTTCCCGGCAAGAGTTTTGGAGGATTTCCTTGTGAAAGTCAACGATCTCTTGTTCCTAGCTGACTTATACATGCTCAATATAGGAGAAGATAGAAGCCCATCACACTCACCCATCATTTTGGGGAGACCTTTCTTGAAGATGGCCAAGACCATCATCAATGTCCATGAGGGGACACTCACCATGGAGTTTGGGGAGAGCACTATCCACTTCAATATTTTTGAATCCATGAGGCACACATCGGATGATCACTGCCTCTTTTCAATTTCCCATGAAGTTGGTGCAGAACCCATTGAAGAATCAGGTATGTTTTTTGAATTCTTAAACTTAGGAGATACTTTTTCCATTGAAAATATCATTGAACATGTGGATTCCCAACATGCTGGAGATTCTTATTTCATCTGGGAGGAAGAGGTAAAATATGATTTCTTTGATGATTTGTTAAATAATAAGGAAGATGATATGGTTTATTGTGTGTAGGATGTCCAAAATTTGGAAGTTCAAAATGTAAATTTAGTTTCATCCCTTGAGAATCCCCCTAATTTGTAACTGAAACCACTCCCCATGGATTTGAAATATTTGTACCTTAGGGAGGGAGAGAAACTACCAGTAATAATTGCTAATAACCTCTCTAAAACCTAATATAAATCATTGATTGATCTTTTGATAGAGAATATCCAAGCGATAGGATGGAGTTTAGGTGATATTCCAGGAATCAACCCAAAAATATGCTCACATAGAATTTTTCTTGAGGGAGATTCGAAACCTACTGGGCAACCCTAAAGGAGGTTGAATCCCACATTAATGGAGGTTATTAAGACATTGGTTGAGAATATATTGGAAGCTGGGATCATCTATCCCATCCCATATTCACAATGGGTTAGCCCAATTCATGTAGTTCTAAAAAAACCGGCCTAACCACTGTGAGGCATGAAAATAATGAATTAATCCCATTGAGAATTCAAAATAGCTGGAGAGTTTGTATTGATTTTAGTAATTTGAATCAGGTCACTTGGAAAAACCATTTCCCCGTTCCCTTAATTGATCATATATTATAAAGATTGGCTGAGAGAACTCACTATTTCTTTTTGGATGGATTTTCAGGTTATTTCCTAGTACCCATTGCTCCTGAGGATCAAGAGAAGACAAAATTTACAGGTCCCTTCAGCACTTTTTCATATAAAAGGATGCCATTTGGATTATTCAATGCTCCAGGTATATTTCATAGGTGCATGATAAGTATATTTTCCAATCACATTGAATATTTTTTGCAAGTTTTCCTGGATGATTTCATGGTTTTTGGAAACTATTTTGACCATTGGCTGAAAAATCAGGAAAAAGTTTTGAAAACATGCATTGAAAAGAATCTTGTTTTAAATTTTGAAAATTATCATTTCATGGTTAAGAGAGGGATTTTCCTTGGTCATGTCATTTCCAAAAAGGGCATTGAAGTTGACAAGTCAAAAATTGAAGTGATAAATTCTTTTCCTTACCCAACTTGTGTGAAGCATGTTAGATCTTTTTTAGGACATACAAGATTCTACAGGAGTTTTATCAAGGATTTCAGTAAGATTTATATCCCTCTCTCTAGATTTCTTATGAAATATGTGGATTTGGAATCCAATAGTGCATGTATGTAATCCTTTGATGAGATGAATATGAGATTTATTGAACCACTTGTGATGCAACCACAAAATTGGGAAGAACCATTTGAGTTACTTTGTGATGCTTCCAACCAAGTAGTTGGAGTAGTCCTTTCTCAGAAAATTGAGGGCAGGCCACAAGCCATTTCATATGATTCAAGAACCTTGTATGTGGCTCAATTCAATTACACAACCACAGAAAATGATTTTTTAGCTGTTGTTTTTGCTTTGTAAAGATTTAGATCATATATTCTTGGAACTAAAGTCAATGTATTTTCTAATCATACTCCTCTTAGGTACTTGATGAAGAAGGCTGAAGATAACCCGAGGCTAGTGAGATGGATGTTAATGCTGCATGAGTTCAACATAAAAATCAAGGATAAAAAGGGATCTGAGAACCAAGTGGCTGATCATTTAACCAGACTTCCCAACGCTGCTGAAGCTAAGATTCCAAAAAAAGAACCATTAAATGATCACATTCCAAGAGAGAAGCTATACTTTGTTAAAGGAGGAGTGCCTTGGTATTCTAACATGGTCAATTATCCGGTAAGATCTCAGGTCCCATCTCATTTCAATTCTCATAAAATGCACAAACTAAAAGTTGAATCTAGGTATTACATTTGGGATGATCCATTTCTTTAGAAGTTTGAAATGACCAAGTGATAAGAAGATGTTTTCCTGAGAGTGAAATTGGTTCTATCTTTGATTTTTGTCACACATTAGCTTGTGGAGGCCACTTTGGACCTCAAAGGACAACACACAAGGTTTTAGAATCTGGACTTTATTTGCTAACCATTTTTAAATATTCTCATGAATTTTGTAAAAGGTGTCCAAAATGTCAGTTTTATGGAAAAATTTCAAAGAGACATGAAATGCCACAACAACCACTTAATTTTTGTGAGATTTTTGAAGTCTGGGAGATATATTTTATGGGCCCTTTCCCAATGTCATTTGGAAATTCTTATATCTTTCTTGAGTTTGATTATGTTTCCAAATGGGTGGAAGCAAAATCCACCAGTTTTGATGATGCTAAAATTGTTTGTGATTTTGTCAGGACTAACATATTTTGTAGGTTTGGAGTGCCTAGATGCATTATCAGTGATCAAGGGACTCACTTTTTCAATAGGAGAATGGAGGATTTGCTGAAGAAGTATGGGGTGCATCATAAAACATCAACTCCCTATCACCCATAAACAAATGGTCAAACTGAAGTATCTAACAGGGAAATCAAATGAATTTTGGAGAAGACCGTTAAACCAAACAGGAAGGATTGGATCCAGAAGCTCGAAGACACATTATGGGCTTATAGGAAAACCTACAAGACCCTGATTGGAATGATTCCATATAGGCTGATTTATGGGAAAAGTTGTCACCTACCTGTGGAACTGGAGCATAAGGCGTATTTGGATGTGAGGAAGATGAATTTGGATCATGGAAGTGTTGTGAAAGATAGAAGGTTGCAGTTGCACGAGTTAGAGGAAATTAGAAGAGAATCATTTGAAAATTCTATGATTTAAAAAGAGAGAACAAGAGTGTCTCATGACAAGCTGATCCAACCAAAATAATTCTATTCTAGAGATAAAGAGATGCAATTCAATTCAAGACTCAAGTTGATGCCAGATAAACTTCATTCCAGATGGGAGGGTCCATTTATAGTTACTCATGTATATCCTTTTGGTGTTGTGCATATTGTGAAGGATGGATAGCAGGAGTCATTCACTATTAATGGGCACAGGTTGAAGAAATTCCATGAGTCCATTCCATCAGATCCACTGGAGGATATCCTACTCCCCCAACCTGTCTATCAATAAGATCCATTAGGTTGTACCTCTCCTTTACACTTGATTGCTACTGTGTTTAATTTTAAAATCTACTTCCATGTTAATTAAACTCGAATGCACTGAGGACACTGCATCATTTATTTTTGGGGGAGGCAACCTTTAATGTTTTGGATTTTCATTTGGTGTTTGTTTTTCAAAAAAAACTGTGTGTTTTAAAAAAAATTGTGTGTTTATTTTTTTTTTCAGTTTTTGGTGTGTTATTAAAACGTTTTAGCTTAAATAATTATCATTTCTATTTTTCAAACACATGTCATTGAGTGAACCAATTTATTCTATGAAATTGAGTTTAAATGAATGATAAAAATGATTTTGTTTCAAGTTCAATTCTTTGATAATTTCATGAAATGTACTCCGATTTTTGAATCTCAGGCCACATTTAACTATCTTTATCTTTGGAATCACTTTCTGTGAGGCTTCTGAACCATTTTTGTCATATTCTTTTTATTCACCTCACTTCTTGAGTTAACTAGACCATGATTTTATTATCCATAATTTGATTTATTCATTTAAAAACTTGAGGTTTTGGGGTACATGTATTTTAAATGATTGAGGTATTTCATTGGTTTGAAAGCCCCTTTTCAAGAGAATCTCTTTTATTCTGGACTACCTTGTAAATTAATCCTTGTAGCCCATATAATCCATGAAAATCCTATTAATTTAGCCACATTACAATCCAATTTTGCCTATTCAACCTACTCTTGAAGTGAAATTGCACGATCAAGTTGAACTTAAGTGTGAGGGAAGTTGTCTTGTGTTGTGCTAACTCATTTGGTGAAACTTTGGGTGGAAATTCAAATGCTGGAGAGATGTGTGTGCTGATGAAAAATAATTCTTTTGAAAGTTGTGCCTTTTATAGAACTTTCATGATAAAATAAAATGTGCCTTTCTGGAGCTTCTAATTAAGGAAGAAAGATGTGCCTTTTCTGAAGCTTCCAAGAAAAATCTTGTTTGAGAAGTTTGAAAATTTTGGCTACTCAAATGCTGATCTATTTGAAAATTTCTTGATATTTCATGATTATGGAGCTGAATTTCTTCTAATGGGAGTGAGTAGGATACCACACTTGAGTGAAAATTAGAATTGTGCAATTTTTCTTCAAAAAGAGCCAAGCCCTCCTCATTCAGACTCAGAATTTTTCACATAAAATCCTACCAACTGAAAGCCACTGAATAACCCAAAAAAGTTATCATGATAAAAACATGTCCTTAACTCACATCAGGTGTATAATTAGGAGTTTTTCAAACCTATGGGGACCCTATCATTAGTTTTGATGAGAAAAACTTTGTTGAAAATTTGATATTTGTGAGATGAGATAAAATTCATGTGAGGTAGGTGTCTTGTGTGCATGTGAGGATAAATAAAGAGGAAAAATATTTAATGATCTTATTTGAGAACTTGGAATAATGTTTAAGGATGAGGCATGATATCTTTTATTTCTTGGTGTAGAATTGGTGTATCTCAATGCATGTGTTTTGAATTTGCTTTGATTTGACTTTGATTTTGACTTGTCCGGGAGTCCAAGTGATAAGTGTGGGGGAATTGATAGAGATAATATTTTCATTGCTTTTCATATGTGTTTCAATGATTTATCCCCTACCAATTAATCAATTTGAGCTGATTTTTATCATTTTAGTGTCTTGTTGAATTATGGGCTTAATTGTGGAAATTGGTTAATTTTGGAAATATAGCAGTTTTGTGGAGCTTCTGTATTGTGGGTATATCATTTTCATTTTTGTTCCAGATTGTGTCATTCTTTTTTAGGATTTCTATGCTCATGGGATTCATCTTTGTCTTCTGGACCTTGATCCAATTAGGCACATAATGGTCCAGAAAAATTAAACAATTGGAAAACATTTTCTGGCCGATAGAATGGACCCCACCATAATTAATGAAGTATATCTCGGGCTACACATGTCTAAATGAGGTTATTCTAGCTGGAACATAAATAGGACTCAGCGCATCATGTTCCAAATAAATTTCATGAATAAATTCGATATGTTAAGTATCCATTGAATGAGGAAAAATAGAGGAAGTTGAAGAGTCACCTCGGGCAGAAAACAATGTCATTAGTATTTCAAGGATAACTTTTTTTCCACTTGTCCAAATTATATGAGATTTTGAGGAAGCATGAAAAAGACATAGGGGAACAAAATTTATAAAGACTTCTTCTAGATATTCGGCCATTTAGTCTTCCAACTGGACTCAAACTATCAGTAAAGTAATTTTGGAGGGAAATTCTCAACTCCAAAAGTCTATAAATAAGAGTGTTCACTTCCATTCAAAGGGGTTGAAGACGGTGCAAGAAGGGATGTGATAAAGGATTTATTTCTTGAAGTTCCTTGTATTTTCTATTTTCTATTTTCTTTATTTCATCATGATCTATTCTTTCCCTTCCAACTCTAATACCCTTTACATGGAGGGCTAAAACCTTTGAGTGATCGGGGAAGGGAGAGTTTTACTTTTGTAATGTTAGAGTTTTGTGCTTAAATGTAAAACCCTATTTTTCTTTTGAAGGAAATATATTCTCATTATATATAAATTCTTTTAATTTTATCGTGTTTTTGGTTTGATGTATTCATTGTTAATAGCTTTGGTTAAAGACTTTTAATCTCCCTCCGCCTAGTGCAATTTGTCTCGATCAAGCATATTGTGTTAGACGGTGAGTGTCTAGAAATCGTTGGCACGTGTGTGGAACTAGTAAACTTTTTATAGAGTTCTAAGGATCAAAAATTCCCTATTGGGGCTAGCCTTAGTTGTTTAGGGATTGTTTATAAACTTCCATGTACATAGGAGTGAGTTCCATTTGTTTCTTTAACCAAGGGTGATTGATAACTCGATTGAGGAGTCTTTCATTTGTCATTAAAAAAGAAGAGAGGGAATATGATATTTATTACTATGATGACATTGAAAAAGTTAATCCTACCCTAACCCCATAACTCTCTTCATCCATTAGTGTTTAACCTTTATTTTTATTGCTTGCTTTATTTTTCAACCCAAACAATTTAAAAAACAACCTTTTATTCTTTCTTAAATTTAAGTGACAAACATAATTGTTGTGCACTCCTATCCGGAGACAGCTTATGTTAAAAAATCTACTACATTTTAACTTAGATATTATTTGTTTTTTTCACACCCCACAATAGGCACATGTCAAAACTTGGCGTCGTTGTCGGGGAGGTAGTGCCAACAAATTTTCTCTCTCTCTCTCTCTCTTTCTTTTCTCTTTTATTATTTTCATTCCAAAGTTGCATGACTAGAACCTCAAAAAATGAACCTTTCCCCACTGATCCTTAAATTTAAATAAATTTGTTGAATAGGCTCAGAAACCTCAATTTACAACCTTAATTTGATGAAATTTCCCTTACAAACTCGAGTAAAACTTCAAGTGTTCACTTTGAGCCTGTCATCATGGATGGAAATCAATAACCAACCCTTAGAGACCTTTGTGCCCCACAATTCCTTAATCAGAATAATCAACTTATTATTAAAGTGTTACAAAATTATTTTGAGATGAAACATAATATGATACCATTGCTCCCAAAGTTTCATGTCTTGGCAGTTGAAGATCCCAACAAACATATAAAAGAATTCACACATGTTTGTTCAACCTTCAGACCATGTGGAGTAGCTGACGAACAAGTAAAGTGGAAGGTGTTCCCATTTCCATTAGAAGGAGCTTCTAAAGAATGGTTTTATGGCCTACAATCTGAATATGTGGATGATTGGAAGGACCTGGTGAGATGTTTCATGCAAATATTTTTCCCCGCCTCCAGAAGCACATCCATTAGAAAAGATATATATGCCATCAAACAATCATCTGGAGAAACCCTTTACGAGTACTGGGAAAGATTTAAAAATCTATGTGCCAGCTACCCACATCAACCCATTGAGGATCATCAATTTTTTATCTTCTTCTATCAAGGCTTACTAGACAACGATAGGAACCTTCTTGATGCATCATCTGGAGGTGCATTGATTGACAAGTCACCAGAAGAAGCCAATGGTTTGATTGAGAAGATTTCTTAGAACTCACAACAGTTTGGTACAAGAGGTAATGCCACAGAGGTATTCATGTGGTATGAACTTCTCATCCATCACCCTTATTAGAAACTAATATTGAATAGATAACTATTTTGGTGAGGTAGATAGCCTTGAAACAAGAGGGAGACCAACAAGCACCAGCTAAGGTATGTGGTTTATGTTCATCACCTGATCATTTCACTGACCAATTTGATGAAATAAAGGGAATGTAAACTTGTGCAGTAGATTTTCTTAAAAGGAAATTACAACAAAATCAAGGATGGAGAGAGCCAAACCATGTTCAATATGGATTTGGAAATCAGCAGAATCATGCTAGACCCCCATTCTAGCAACAATTCCAAAACCCCCCACCATTTCAATAAAAGAAATCTCATAGCCAGCCTTCTCATCACCAACCACCCACTTTCTTAAAATCTTATGAGCATCTATCAACCAGTGCACAACCCATAATTTTGAACCAACATAATATATCTGATATTGAGGGTCTAAAAGGCTCTGTAAAATTTTTGACCACCAAGTTTAAAGGTCTCATGGACTTCCTAACCAAAAATCCAGGGAAACTTCCTTACCAAAAAATCCCAAACCCAAAGGAGAATGTCATCATGATAACAACAAGAAGTGGAAAAGATCTCTCACCACCATCGTTCCATGAACCTGTAATAAGACCACCTGGTTTGAGGGAGAATGAAGTTGTAAACTCTGAAAATTATGTAAAAATGCATTGTAAAGAGGAGAATAAAGAGGAGGAAGAGAAGGATAGGTCAAGGAAGAGGAGACAAGAAACACAATTTCAAAGGAAAAAAAGGGAGAAGAAAGACTTACCTCCTCCATTTCAATCAAGGATGATTGAATCAAAGAAATTGGAGGAGGAAGCACCTCAAAAAGAAATTCTAGTCACCTTCCAGAAAGTGGAAATCAAAACCCACTTACTTGATGCAGTCAAAAAAATTCCAAAGTATACTAAATTTTTGAAGAATGATTTCACCAAAAAGAGGAGACTTCAAGGTAATTAAAGGATCAACTTGGGAAGAAGTGTCACGGCCCTTATCACACCACAATTTCCAACAAAATGTCAATATCCAGGGACTTTTTCTATTCCATGAACCGTTAGTTATTTAAATTTCTATAATTATTTGTGTGATCTAGGTGCTTCAATTAATGTATTTTCTCACTCAATATACACTTTCTTGTAGATGGGAGACTTGAATCCCACAAGAGTGGTGGTCCAGCTTGCAAACGGATCCACAGTTTTCCCTATAGGAGTTTTAGAGGATGTTATTGTGAAAGTCAAAGATCTCTTGTTCCTAGAAGACTTATATGTGATCAATATGGAAGAAGATATAATCCTATCACACTCACCCATCATTTTGGGGAGACCTTTCTTGAAGACGGCCAAGACCATCATCAATGTCCATGAGGGGACACTGACCATGGAGTTTGGGGAGAGCACTATCCACTTCAATATTTTTGAATCCACGAGGCACCCATCAGATGATCACTCCCTCTTTTCAATTTACCATGAAGTTGGTGCAGAACCCATTGAAGAATCAGGTATGTTTTATGAATTCGTAGACTTAGGAGAGGCTTCTTCCATTGAAAATATCATTGAACATGTGGATTCCCAACATGCTGGAGATTCTGAATTCATCTTGGAGGAAGAGGTAAAATCCGATTTCTTTGATGATTTGTTAAATAATAAGGAAGATGATATGGTTTCTTGTGTACAGGAGGTCCAAAATTTGGAAGGAAAAAAGGTCAATTTAGTTTCATCCCTTGAGCATCCCCCTAATTTGGAACTCAAACCACTCCCCTACGGATTTGAAATATGTGTACCTTAGGGAGGGAGAGAAACTAATAGTGATAATTACTAATAATATCTCTGAAACCCAAGAGAAATCATTGATTGATCTTTTGAGAGAGAATATCTAGGTGATATGATGGAGTTTAGGTGATATTATAGGAATCAACCCAAAAATATGCTCACATAGAATTTTTCTTGAGGGAGATTCCAAACCTGTCAGGAAACCCCAAAGGAGGTTGAATCCCACATTAATGGAGGTTGTGAAGAAGAAGGTTGAGAATCTATTGGAAGCTGGGATCATCTATCCCATATTATATTCACAGTGGATTTTCTCAATTCATGTAGTCCCAAATAAAACTGGCCTAACCACTGTGAGGAATGAAAAGAATGAATTAATCCCTGTGATAATTCAAAATAGCTGGAGAGTGTGCATTGATTTTAGGAAGTTAAATCAGGTCACTCAGAAAGACCATTTCCCCATTCCCTTCATTGATCAGATGTTAGAGATATTGGTTGGGAGAACTCACTATTGCTTTTTGGATGGTTTTTTAGGTTATTTCCAGGTACCCATTGCTCCTGAGGATCAAGAGAAGACAACCTTTACATGTCCCTTCAGCACTTTTGCATATAAAAGAATGCCATTTGGATTATTTAATTCCCCAGGTACATTTCAGAGGTGCATGGTAAGTATATTTTCTAATCACATTGAATATTTTTTGGAAGTTTTCCTGGATGATTTCATGATATTTGGAAACACTTTCGACCATTGTTTGAAAAATCCGGAAAAAGTTTTGAAAACCTACATTGAAAAGAATCTTGTTTTAAAATTTGAAAAGTTTCATTTCATGGTTAAGAGGGGGATTGTCCTTGGGCATGTCATTTACAAAAAGGGCATTGAAGTTGATAAGTAAAAAATTGAAGCGATAAATTATTTACCTTACCAAACTTGTGTGAAGAATGTTAGATATTTTTTAGGACATGCAGGATTCTACAGGAGGTTTATCAAGGATTTCAGTAATATTTTTATCCCTATCTATAGATTGCTTCTTAAAGGTGCTAATTTTGAATTCAACAGTGCATGTAGGGAATACTTTGATGAGATGAAGAGGAGATTGATTAAACCACCTGTGATGCAGCATCCAAATTGGGAAGAACTATTTGAGCTACTTTGTGATGATTTCAACCAAGCAATTGGAGCGGTCCTTTCTCAACAAATTAAGGGCAGGCCACAAGCTATTGCATATGCTTCAAGTACCATGGATGCGGCTCAATTAAATTTCACAACCACATAAAAGAAGTTGTTAGCTGTTGTTTTTGATTTGGAAAGATTTAGATCATATCTGCTTGGAACTAAAGTCACTGTATTTTCTAATCATGCTGCTCTCAGGTACTTGATGAAGAAGGTTGAAGCTAAACTGAGGCTAGTGAGATGGATCTTACTGTTGTAGGAGTTTAACCTAGAAATCAAGGATAAAAAGGGATCTGAGAACCAAGTGGCTGATCATTTAAGCAGACTTCCCAACACTACTGAAGCTGAAATAACAGAAAAATAACCATTGAATGATCACATTCCAGGAGAGAAGCTATACTTGGTTAAAGGAGAAGTTCCTTGGTATGCTGACATGGTCAATTATCTGGTAACATCTCTAGTCCCATCTCATTTAAATTCTCATCATATACACAAACTTAAAGCTGAATCTATGTATTATATTTAGGATGATCCATTTCATTGGAAGATTTTCAATGACCAAGTGATAAGAAGATATTTTCCTGAGAGTGAAATTAGTTCTGTCTTTGAGTTTTGTCGCACATTAGCTTTTGAAGGCCACTTTGGACCACAAAGGACAAAACAAAAGGTTTTAGAATATGGAATTTATTGGGCAACCTTTTTTAAAGATTCTCATGAATTTTGCAAAAGGTGTCCAAAATGTCGGTTTTATGGAAACATTTCAAAGAGACAAGAAATACCCCAACAACCATTTAATTTTTGTGAGATATTTGATGTCTAGGGGATAGATTTTATGGGCCCTTTCACAATATCATTCGAAAATTCTTATATCTTTCTTGTGGTTGATTATGTTTCCAAATGGGTGGAAGTAAAAGCCACCAGGACTGATGATGCTAAAATTGATTGTGATTTTTTCAGGACTAACATATTTTGTAGGTTTGGAGTGCCTAGAGCCATCATCAGTGATCCAGGGACTCACTTTTACAATAGTATAATGGAGGCTTTGCTGAATAAGTATGGGGTGCATCATAAAACATCAACTCCCTATCTCCCACAAACAAATGTCCAAGCTGAAGTGTCCAACAGGGAAATCAAAGGAATTTTGGAGAAGACTGTTAAACCAAACTGGAAAGATTGGAGCCAGAAGCTGGAAGACACATTATGGGCTTATAGGACGTCCTACAAGACCCCGATTGGAATGAGTCCATATATGCTAATTTATGGGAAAAGTTGTCAGCTACCTGTGGAACTAGAGAATAAGGCGTATTGGGATGTGAGGAAGATGAATTTGGATCTTGGAAGTTCTAGGAAAGAGAGAAGGTTGCAGTTTTAAGAGTTGGAGGAAATTAGAAGAGAAGCATTTGAAAATTCTAGGATTTACAAAGAGAGAACAAGAGTGGATCATGACAAGATGATCCAATCAAAATAATTCCATCCTTGAGATAAAGTACTGTTATTCAATTCAAGACACAAGCTAATGCCTGGTAAATTTCATTCCAGATGGGAGGGTCCATTTATAGTTACTCATGTATATCCTTTCGGTGTTGTGCAGATTGTGAAGGATGGAGAGAAGGAGTTGTTCACTATTAATCGGCACATGTTGAAGAAATTACATGGGTCCATTCCATCAGATCCAATGGAGGATATCTTGCTCCTCTAAACTATCTATCAATAAGATCCATTAGGTTGTACCTCTCCTTTATAGTTGCTTGATACTGTGTTTCATTTTAAAATATGCTTACATGTTAAATAAACTTGAATGCATTGAGGACAATTCATCATTTAAGTGTGAGGGAGGGAACCTTTGTAGTTTTGGATTTTCGTTTGGTGTTTATTTTAAAAAAAAAATAAATAAAAAAAACAAAATTATGGGTTTTAAAATTTTTTGTGTGTTTATTTTTTTCAGTTTTGGGTGTGTTATTAAAACTTTTGAGATTAAATGATTATCATTGATATTTTTGAAACCCATTTCATTTAGTGAACCAATTTATTCCATGAAATTGAGCTTAAATGAATACAGAAAATTATTTTGTTTCAAGTTCAATTCTATGGGAATTTCATGAAAAGTACTCTTATTTTTGAATCTCATACCACATTTAACTGTCTTTATATTTGAAATCACTTTCCTGTGAGGCTTCTGAACCATTTTTGTCATATTCTGTTTATTCACATCACTTCTTGAGAGAACTAGACCATGATATTCTTATCTATATTTTGATTTATTCCTTTCAAAACTTGAGGGTTTGGGGTACATGTGTTTTAAATGATTGAGGAATTTCATTGGTTTGAAAGCCTCTTTTCAAGAGAATATCTTTCATTTTGGTCTACCTTGTAAATTAATCCTTGTAGCCCATAGAATCCATGAATAACCTGTTAGGTTAGCCACATTACAATCCAATTTTCCCTATCCAACCAGCTCTTCAAGTGAAATTTCATGATCTAGTTGAACTTAAGTGTGGGGGAAGCTGTCTTGTGTTGTGATAACTCATTTGGTGAAACTTTGGGTGGAAATTAAAATGATGAAGAGTTGTGTGTGCTGATGAAAAATAATTATTTTGAAAGTTGTGCCTTTTATGGAGGTTTCATGATAAAAGAAGTTGTGCCTTTCTGGAGCTTCTAATGGAGGAAGAAAGATGTGCTTTTTCTGAAGCTTTTAAGAAAAATCATGTTTGAGAAGATTGAAAATTTTTTCTACTGAAATGATGATCTGTTTAAAAATTTATTTAGATTTCATGATGATGGAGCTTAATTTCTACTAATGGGAGTGAGGAGAATACCACACTTGAGTGAAAATTAGAATTGTGCAATTTTGCTTCAAAAAGATGCAAGCCTTCCTCATTCGGCCTCAAATTATTTTACATAAAATCCTACCAACCAAAAGCAACAGAACAACCCTAAAAATTCCTCATGACAAACACATGTCCTTGACTCACATCATGTGGAGAATTAGGATTTTTTCAAACCTATGGTGACCCTTTCATTGGTTTGGATGAGAAAAACTTTGTTGAAAATTTTATATTTGTGAGATGAGAGAAAATTCCTGTGAGGTATGTGTCTTGTGTGAATGGGAGGAGAAATGAAGAGGAAAAATATTGAATGATCTGATTTGAGAAATTGGAATAATGTTTATGGATGAGGCATGATATCTTTTATTTCTTGTTGTGGAATTGGTGGATCTCAATGGCCCGTGGTTTGAATTTTCTTTGATTTGATTTTGATTTTGACTTGTCTGGGAGTCCAAGTGCTAAGTGTGGGGGAATTGATAGAGATAATATTTTCATTATTTTTCATATGTGTTTCAATGATTTATCCCCTACCAATTAATCAATTTCAGATGATTTGTATCATTTTAGTGGCTTGGTGAATTATGGGATTAATTGTGGAAATTGGTTAATTCTGGAAATTTAGCAGTTTTGTGGAGCTTCTATATTACGAGCATATTTTTTCATTTTTGATATAAAATGCGTGATTATTTTTTGTAGGCTTTCTATGCTCGTGGGATTGAGCTTTTTCTTCTGGACCTTGATCCAATTTGGCACACAATGGGCCAGAAAAATTAAACAATTGGAAAAAGTTTTCTGGCCGACAGAATGGACCCCACCATAATTAATGAAGTATATATCAGGCTACACATGTCTAAATGAGGTTATTCGAGATGGAAAATAAATAGGACTCAACTCATCAGGTGAAAAATAAATTTCATGAAGAAATTCGGTCAGTTAAGTATCCATTGAATGTGGACAAAGAGAGGAAGTTGAAGAGTCACCTCAGGCAGAAAACAATGTCATTAGTAATTAAAGGATAACTTTTGTTCCACTTGCCCCAATTCACTGAGATTTTGAGGAAGCATGTGAAAGACATAGGGAAACAAAATTTATGAATTCTTCTTCCTGAGATTTGGAAATTTAATATTCCAAATGGACTCAAACTTTCGGTGGAGTAATTTTAGAGGGAAATTCTCAACTCCAAAAGTCTATAAATAAGAGTGTTCACTTCCATTCAAAGGGGTTGAAGAAGGTGAAAGAGGGGATGTGCTGGAGGATTGAGTTCTTGAAGTTCCTTTTATTTTTTATTTTTTATTTTCTTTAATTCATCATGATCTATTATTCTCCTTTCAACTCTAATACCCTATACATGGAGGTGTAAAACCATTGAGTGATCAGGGAAGGGAGAGTTTTACTATTGTAATGTCAGAGTTTTGTGCTTAAATGTAAAACCGTATTTTTCTTTTGAATGACATATATTCTTAGTGTTTCCCAATTCTCTTAATGCGATCATGTTTTGTATTTGGTGTATTCATTGTTAATAGCTTTGGTTAATTACTTTTAATCTCCCTCCTCCTAGTGCAATTTGTCTCAATCGAGCATATTGTGTTAGGTGGTGAGTGTCCAGCGATCGTTGGCACATGTGTGGAACTAGTAAACTTTTTATAGAGTTCTAAGGATAAAAAATTCCTTATCAGGACTTGCCTTAGTTGTTAAGGGATTGTTTATGAACATCCATGCACATAGGAGTGAGTTCCATTTGTTTCTTTAAACAAGGGTGATTGATAACTCGATCGAGGAGTCTTTCATTTGTCATTAAAAATGAAGAAAGGGAATATGATCTTTATTACTAGGATGAAATTTCAAAAGTTAATCCTACCCTGACCCTATCACTCTCTTTATCCATTAGTGTTCAACATTTCTTTTTATTTCTTTCTTTATTTTTCAACCCGAACAATTTCAAAAACAACCTTTTCTTCTTTCTTAAATTTAAATGAAAAACATAATTGTTGTGCACTCCTCTCTGGAGATAGCTTAGGTTAACCACTCTACTACATTTTAACTTAGGTATTATTTGTTTTTTTCACACCCCATGACATGCACGTGTCATAACTTGGCACCATTGCCAGGGAGGTAGTGCCAAATTTTATCTCTCTCTCTCTCTCTCTCTCTCTTTCTTTTATCTTTTCTTATTTTCATTCCAAAGTTGCATGACTAGAACCTCAAACACTGAACCTTTCCCCATTGATCCTAAAATTGAATGAATTTTTTTGAATAGGCTTAGAAACATCAATTTACATCCTAAAATTGAGGAAATTTCTCTTACAGACTCGAGTGAAACTTCAAGTGTTCACTCTAATCCTATCATCATGGTTGGAAATCAAAACCCAACCCTTAAAGACCTTTGTGCCCCACAATTTGTTAATCAGAATAATCAACTTGTTATGAAAGTGTTACAAAGTAATTTTGAGATGAAACCTGATATGATACCATTGCTCCCAAAGTTTCATGGCTTGACAGGTAAAGATCCCAACAAACATATCAAAGAATTCACACATGTCTTATCAACCTTCAGACCATGTGGAGTAGCTAAGGAACAAGTAAAGTGGAAGATGTTCTTGTTTTCATTAGAAGGAGCTGCTAAAGAATGGTTGTATGGACTACAACCTGGAGATGTGGATGATTGGAATGACTTGTTGAGATGCTTCATGCAAATATTCCTCCCCGCCTCCAGAAGCATATCCATTAGAAAGGATATCTATTCCATCAAACAATCATTTGGATAAACCCTTTACGATTTCTGGGAAAGATTTAAAAAGATATGTGCCAGCTGCCCACATCAACCCATTGAGGATCGTCACTTTCTTATCTTCTTATATCAAGGCTTACTAGACAATGATATGAACCTTCTTGATGCATCATCTGGGAGTGCATTGATTGAAAAGTCACCAGAAGAAGCCAAAGGTTTGATTGAGAATATTTCTCAGAACTCACAATAGTTTGGTACAAGAGGTACTGTCACAAGAGGTATTCATGTGGTACAAACTTCTCAACCATCACCCTTACTAGAAACTAAGATTGAATAGATAACAAGTTTGGTGATAAAGATAGCCTTGAATCATGTGGGTGGCCAACAAGTACCAGATAAGGTATGTGGTTTATGTTCATCACCTGATCATTTAACTGACCAATGTGATGAAATACAGGGAATGGAAACTTGTGCGGCAACTTTTCAGCAATGGAAATTCCAAAAAAATCAAGGATGGAGAGAGCCAAACTATGTTCAATATGGGTTTGGAAATCAGCAGAATCATGTTAGACCCCCATTCCAACAACAATGCCAAAACCCCCCACCATTTCAACAAAAGTAATCTCATATCCAGCCTTCTCATCACCAACCACCCACTTTCTTAAAATCCTATGAGCAGCCATCAACTAGTGCACAACCCATAATTTTGAACCAACATCATATATCTGATATTGGGGGCTAAAAGGCTCTGTAAAAGATTTGACCACCAATTTTGAAGGTCTCATGGACTTCCTAACCAAAAATCATGGGAAAATTCCTTCCCAAACAATCCCAAACCCAAAGGGTAATGTCATCATGATAACAACAAGAAGTAGAAAAGATCTCTCACCACTAGCATCCCAGGAACCTGAAACAAGACCATCTGGGTTGAGGGAGAATGAAGTTGTAAACTCTGAAAATTCTGTAAAAATGCATTGTGAAGAAGAGAATAAAGAGGAGGAAGAGAAGGATATGTCAAGGAAGAAGATACAAGAAACACCATTTCAAAGGAAAAAAATGGAGAAGAAAGACTTACCCCCTCCATTTCCATCAAGGATGATTGAATCAAAGAAATTGGAGGAGGAATCACTTCAAAAAGAAATTCTGGACACCTTTCAGAAAGTTCAAATCAATATCCCCTTACTTGATGTAGTCAAACAAATTCCAAAGTATGCTAAATTTTTGAAGGATTTGTACACCAAGAAGAGGAGACTTCAAGGGAATGAAAGGATCGACTTGGGAAGAAGTGTCTCAGCCCTTATCACACCACAATTGCCAACCAAATGTCAAGATCCAGGGACATTTTCTATTCCATGCACCATTGGTTCTTTAAATTTCTATAATTATTTATGTGATATAGGTGCTTCAATTAATGTATTTACTCACTCGGTATACACTTATTTGCGGATGGGATAATTGAATCCCACAAGAGTGTTGGTCCAGCTTGCAAATAGATCCACATTTTTCCCTGTAGGAGTTTTAGAGGATCTTCTTGTGAAAGTCAAAGATCTATTGTTCACAACTAACTTCTACATGATCAATATAGAAGAAGATAGAATCCCATCACACTCACCCATCATTTTGGGGATACCTTTATTGAAGACATCCAAGACCATCATTAATGTCCAAGAGGGGACACTCACCATGGAGTTTGGGGAGAGCACTATCCACTTCAATATTTTTGAATACATGAGGCTCCCATCGGATGATCACTCCCTCTTTTCAATTTACCATGAAGTTGGTGTATAACCCATTGAAGAATCAGGTATATTTTATGAATTCTTAGACTTAGGAGAGACTTATTCCATTGAAAATATCATTGAACATATGGATGACCAACATGCTTAAGATTCTGATTTCATCTGGGAGGAATAGGTAAAATATGATTTATTTGATGATTTGTTAAATGATAAGTAAGATGATATGGTTTCTTGTGTGTTGGAAGTCCAAAATTTGGAAGTAAAAAACGTCAATTTAGTTTCAACCCTCGAGCATCCCCCTGATTTGGAACTCAAACCACTCCCCACGGATTTGAAATATGTGTACCCTAGGGAGGGAGAGAAACTACCAGTGATAATTGGTAATAATATCTCTGAAATCCAAGAGAAATCATTGATTGATCTTTTTAGAGATAATATCCAAGAAATAGGATGGAGTTTATGTGATATTCCAGGAATCAACCCAAAAATATGCTCAGATAGAATTTTTCTTGAGGGAGATTCCAAACCTGTCAGGCAACCCCAAAGGAGGTTGAATCCCACATTAATGGATGTTATGAAGATGGAGGTTGAAAAGATATTGGAAGCTGGGATCATCTATCCCATATCATATTCACAGTGGGTTATCCCAATTCATGTAGTTCCAAAAAAATTGGCCTAACCACTGTGAGTAATGAAAAGAATGAATTATTCCTTGTGAGAATTAAAAATAGCTGGAGAGTGTGCATTGATTTTAGGAAGTTGAATCTGGTCACTCAAAAAGACCATTTCCCCATTCCCTTCATTGATCAAATGTTAGAGAGATTGGTCGGGAGAACTCACTATTGATTTTTGGATGGATTTTTAGGTTATTTCCAGGTACCCATTGCTCCTGAGGATCAAGAGAAGACAACCTTTACATGTCCCTTCAACACTTTTTCATATAAAAGGATGACATTTAGATTATTTAATGATCCAGTTACATTTCATAGGTGCATGGTAAGTATATTTTCTGATCACATTGAATATTGTTTGGAAGTTTTCCTTGATGATTTCATGGTTTTTGGAAACTCTTTTGACCATTGTTTGAAAAATCTGGAGAAAGTTTTGAAAACCTCCATTGAAATGAAACTTGTTTTAAATTTTTAAAAGTATCATTTCATGGATAAGAGAGGGATTTTCCTTTGGCATGTCATTTCCAAAAGGTCATTGAAGTTTATAAGTCAAAAATTGAAGTGATAAATTCTTTTCCTTACCCAACTTGTGTGAAGCATGTTAGATCTTTTTTAGGACATGTAGGATTCTACAGGAGGTTAATCAAGGATTTTAGTAAGACTTCTATCCCTATCTCTAGATTTCTTATCAAAGATGCTAATTTTGAATTCAATGGTGCATGTAGGGAATCCTTTGATGAGATGAAAAGGAGATTGATTGAACCACCTGCGATGAAACCACCAAATTAGGAAGAACCATTTGAGCTACTTTGTGATGCTTCCAACCAAGCAGTTGGAGAATTACTTTCTCAACGAATTGAGGGAAGTCCACAGGTCATTGAATATGCTTCAAGAACCTTGGATGTGGCCCAATTCAATTACACAACCACAAAAAAGAAGTTTTTAGATGTTGTTTTTGATTTGGAAAGATTTTGATCATATCTGCTTGGAACTAAAGTCACTATATTTTCTGATCTTGCTGCTCTCAGGTACTTGATGAAGAAGGATGAAGTTAAACCAAGGCTAGTGAGATGGATGTTACTACTTCATGAGTTCAACATAGAAATCAAGGATAAAAATGGATCTGAGAACCAAGTGGTTGATCATTTAAGCAGACTTCCCAACACTACTGAAGCTAAATTTCCAGAAAAATAACCATTGAATGATCACATTCCAGGAGAGAATCTATACTTGGTTAAAGGATAAGTTTCTTGGTATGCTGACATGGTCAATTATCTGGTAACATCTTAGGTCCCAACTCATTTCAATTCTCATCAAATTCACAAACTCAAAGCTGAATCTAGGTATTACATTTGGGATAATCCATTTCTTTGGAAGATTTTCAATGACCAAGTAATAAGAAGATGTTTTCCTGAGAGTGAAATTGGTTTTGTCTTTGAGTTTTGTCACACATTAGCTTGTGTAGGCCACTTTCGACTTTAAAGGACAGTACATAAGGTTTTAGAATATGGATTTTATTGGCCAACCATTTTTAAATATTCTCATGAATTTTCCAAAAGATGTCCAAAATGTCAGTTTTCTGGAAACATTTCAAAGAGATAATAAATGCCCCAATAACCACTTAATTTTTGTAAGATTTTTTATTTTTGAGGGATATATTTTATGGGACCTTTCCCAATGTCATTTGGAAATTATTATACCTTTCTTGCGGTTGATTATGTTTCCAAATGGGTGGAATCAAAAGACACTCGGACTGATGATGCTAAAATTGTTTGTGATTTTGTCAGGACTAACATATTTTGTAGGTTTGGAGTGCCTAGAGCCATCATCAGTGATCAAGGGACTCAAATTTTCAATAGTAGAATTGATGCTTTGCTGAATAAGTAAGGGGTGTATCATAAAACATAAACTCCCTATCACCCACAAACAAATGGTCAAGCTGAAGTGTCGAACAGGGAAATCAAAGGAATTTTGGAGAAGACTGTTAAACCAAACATGAAGCATTGGAGCCAAAAGATGGAAGACACATTATGGGCTTATAGGATAGCCTACAAGACCCCGATTAGAATGATTCCATATAGGCTAATTTATGGGAAAATTTGTCACCAACCTGTGGAACTCGAGCATAAGGCGTATTGGAATGTGAGGAAGATGAATCTGGATCTTGGAAGTTATGGGAAAGAGAGAAGGTTGAAGTTACAGGAGCTTGAGGAAATTAGAGGAGAATCATTTTAAAATTCCAGGATTTATAAAGAGAGGAAAATAGTGGCTCATGGCAAGCTGATCAAACCGAAAGAATTCCATCCTGGAGATAAAGTGCTGCTATTCAATTCAAGACTCAAGTTGATGCCAGGTAAACTTCATTCCAGATGGGAGGGTCCATTTATAGTTACAAATGTATATCCTTTCAGTGCTATGCAGATTATGAAGTATAGAGAGCAGGAGTCATTCACTATTAATGGGCAGAGGCTGAAGAAATTCCATGGGTCCATTCCATAAGATCCAGTGGAGGAGATCCTGCTCCTCCAACCTGTCTATCAATAAGAGCCATCGGTTTGTACCTCTCCTTTACAATTTCTTGTTGCTGTGTTTCATTTTAAAATATGATTACATGTTAAATAAACTTGAATTCATTGAGGACACTACATCATTTAAGTGTGGGGGAGGGAACCTTTGTAATTTTGGATTTTCATTTTGTGTTTGTTTTTCAAAAAAAAATTAAAAAGCGTGTGTTTTAAAATTTTGCGTGTGTTTTTTTCCAGTTGTTGGTGTTTTATTAAAACTTTTGAGCTTAAATGATTATCATTGATATTTTTGAAACCCATGTCTTTGAGTGAACCAATTTATTCCCTATAATTTAGCTTAAATGAATGTTGAAAATTATTTTGTTTCAAGTTCAATTCTTTAGGAATTTCATGAAAAGTACTCCAATTTTTGAATCTCATGCCACATTTAACTATCTTTATCTATGAAATCACTTTCCTTTGAGGCTTATAAACCATTTTTGTCATATTGTATTTATTCACCTCACTTCTTGAGAGAACCAAACCATGATTTTCTTAACCATAATTTGATTTATTCCTTTCAAAACTTAAGGGTTTGGGGTCCATGTGTTTTAAATGATTGAGCCATTTCATTGGTTTGAAAGCCCCTTTTCAAGAGAATCTGTTTCATTCTAGACTACCTTGTAAATTAATCCTTGTAGCCCATAGAGGACATGAAAAACCTATTAGGTTAGCCACATTACAAGCCAATTTTCCCTATCCAACCTGCTCTTGAAGTGAAATTGCGTGATCTAGTTGAACTTGAGTGTGGGGGAAGCTGTCTTGGGTTGTCCTAACTCATTTGGTGAAACTTTGGGTGGAAATTAAAATGCTGAAGATATGTGTGTGCTGATGAAAATTAATTCTTTTAAAAGATGAGCCTATTCTGGAGCTTTCATGATAAACTAAGTTGTGGCTTTCTGGAGATTCTAATGGAAGAAGAAAGATGTTCCTTTTCTAGAGCTTTAAAGAAAAATCATGTTTGAGAAGATTGAAATTTTTTGCTACTGAAATGATGATCTGTTTGAACATTTATTGAGATTTCATGATTATAGAGCTGAATTTTTACTAATGGGAGTGATAAGGATACCGCACTTGAGTTAAAATAAGAGTTTTTCAAACCTATGGTGACCCTTGCATTGGTTTGGATGAGAAAAACTTTGTTGAAAAATTGGTATTTGTGAGATGAGAGAAAATTAATGTGAGGTAGGTGTCTTGTGTGTATGCGAGGAGAAATGAAGAGGAAAAATATTGAATGATCTGATTTGAGAACTTGGAATAATGGTTATGGATGAGGCATGATATATTTTATTTCTTGGTGTGGATTTGGTGGATCTCAATGGCATGTGTTTTGAAATTTCTTTGATTTGATTTTCATTTTGACTTGTTCGGGAGTCCAAGTGCTAAGTGTGGGGTAATTGATAGAGATAATATTTTTATTATTTTTAATATGTCTTTCAATGATTTATCCCCTACCAATTAATCAATTTGATATGATTTGTATCATTTTAGTGTCTTGGTGAATTATGGGCTTAATTGTGGAAATTGGTTAATTCTGGAAATTTAGCAGTTTTGTGGAGCTTCTATATTGCATTCATATCTTTTTCATTTTTGATCCAAATTGTGTGATTATTTTTTTAGGCTTTCTATGCTCATGGGATTCATATTTTTCTACTGGACCTTGATCCAATTCGGCACACAATTTTCCAGAAAAATTAAACAATTGGAAAAAGTTTTCTGGCCGACAGAATGAACCCCACCATAATTAATGAAGTATATCTTGGGCTAAACATTTCTAAATGAGGTTATTCAAGATGAAAAAATAGGACTTAGAGAATCATGTTCACAATAAATATCATGAATAAATTCAGTCATTTAAGCATCCATTGAATGCAGAAAAAGAGAAGAAGTTGAAGAGTCACCTCGGGCAGAAAAAGATGTCATTAGTAATTCAAGGATAACTTTTGTGCTACTTGTCCCAATTCGCTGAGATTTTGAGGAAGAATTCAATATACATAGGGGAACAACATTTATGAAGACTGCTTCCTGAGATTTGTCCATTTAATATTCCAAACAGACTCAATATTTCGGTGGATTAACTTTGGAGGGAAATTCTCAACTCCAAAAGTCTATAAATAAGAGTGTTCACTTCCATTCAAAGAGGTTGAAGTAGGTGAAAGAGGGGCTGTGCTGGAGGATTGAGTTCTTGAAGTTAATTTTATTTTCTATTTTCTATTTTCTTTATTTCATCATGATCTATTCTTCCCCATTCAACTATAATACCCTTCATATGGAGGGGTAAAACCTTTGAGTGATTGGGAAAGGGAGAGTTTTACTTTTGTAATGTCAGAGTTTTGTGCTTAAATGTAAAACCCTATTTTTCTTTTGAATGACATCTATTCTCAGTGTTTCCAAATTCTATTAATGTGATCGTGTTTTGGGTTTGGTGTATTCATTTTTAATAGCTTTGGTTAAATACTTTTAATCTCCCTCCGCCTAGTGCAATTTGTCTCGATTGAGAATATTGTGTTAGGTGGTGAGTGTCCAGTGATTGTTGGAACATGTGTGGAACTAGTAAACTTTTTCTTGAGTTATAAGGATAAAAAATTCCCAATTATGACTTGCTTTAGTTTTTTAGGGATTGTTTATGAACTTCCATGCACATAAGAGTGAGTTCCATTTGTTTCTTTAACCAAGGGTGATTAATAACTCGATCGAGGAGTCTTTTATTTTCCATTCAAAAGGAAGAGAGGAAATATGATCTTTATTACTATGATGACATTGAAAAACTTAATCCAACCCTAACCCCATAACTCTCTTCATCCATTATTTTTCAACCTTTCTTTTTATTGCTTTATTTATTTGTCAACCCAAACAATTTCAAAAACAACCTTTTCTTCTTTCTTAAATTTAAGTGACAAACATAATTGTTGTTCACTCCTCTCTGGAGAAAACTTAGTTTAACCACTCTACGGAATTTTATCATAGGTATTTTTTTTTCACACCCCACGATAGTTACGTGTCACTTCTTAACTTATAATATTTTGAAAAATGATATTGTTGCTTGTGCATAAGGATGGATTATCACCTCCATGAAACGATGTGATTCGTTTTTTGTTTCTTCTTTACATGGATGGTAATAAGGAAATATTTATATAATATATATTATTTATATGGTATAATAACCATTATTAAAATTTCAATTATTATTTAACCTTATTTTGTTCCAACCGTGGAAAAGAGAAAACAACGTTCATGCATATGTACTATCTACCATCTCTATGAATAGTGTTTTTCATTTTAATATATATACCTTTTATGGTTGAATATAAATATATCTGTAATGAATATATATTATATTTATATCATTATTAATGATTTTTATATTCTGTATCCATGATCAAAGTAATGGATTAATACTTTTGAATCAAAACATGCATAAAAACAAAGTAGTTATCACTCATAACAATGATTTTAATAACAATTTGTTAATAAAATGGTGATATAATGTCTCAAGTAAATCATAAATGGTATGATATATATGATTATGGTTCTGTAATATTTTTATAATGAATCAATATTTATTATTTTTTTCACTTTAATTACTCAAGATGTTGAAAGAATCTTTTAAGGAAAATCTACTTTATTTCTCTCTTCAGTCGAAAATCATTTTCCTTCCATATCCATGATTTAAAAAAAACAAGAATGATCTTAATATTATGTTATAATTTTTTAAATTCATTTTTACCCATGATTTAATTTTTTTAAAATGGTTTAAAAATAAATCTGATCATTTTTCGAATCTTTCACTTTTTGACTTTTTACAAAAGTTTGAAAGGAATGTTTTCTTTCAACTTATACAACATGAACAAAATTTCCTACAGTCATGAGTGATCAATGATTTAAATACCCCTTTAAATGTTTCCAAGTCTATTTTCAAATAAAATCATTTCCATAATATTTTATAAATATTTGTAATTTAAACAAGTTATTTCAAAATTTAAAGGGTGTTTTTCTCCAGAAATATTATTCTAGTTCTTTTAAATGAATTTTTCATACATGATAACATCCTTTAATTTTAAACATGTTTTACTATCTATTTGATCCAATGATAAAATAATAATTATTTTTTAGTATGTTTTATGATTATGATGATGACATATTTATGAAACCCGTTTATTTTACACATGTTATGCTATGATGAATGATAAAATGTTTATGAAACCAATTTATTTCCACAGGTTATGTTATGATTATATGATAAATTTTTTATGATCTTGTGTCACATATATTTATGGTTTTTCATTATGTGATGGTTGGGACCATAATTATATATCCCTTTAATTCGTTAGGTAAATTCTTATATCTCAAGAGATAACCATGGGAAAAAACTCTATGTTCTTGATCCACTATGGAAAACAAGTAGATGTGTTTGATACACTTTGGGAAATAGTTGATGATTCTTGATCCATTATGATATAGGAAATTATCATTGATTCCTTATCCATTATTATTTTTTTGTCTCACTGGTTAACCTTGACATATGAAATTTTTTCTATACTTATAATGGTACCAAAATTTTATGACATAAAATTACGGTACATGATTGATTTATAATTATTTATCAATCTTATAAAACAAGTATTTTTGATTGATAAAGTTTTATTACCTAATACATGTTTAAGATAAATGATATATTGGGTATGAACATTATATGTCATATCCCGGATCTCGCACCCTTTTTCTTATCTTATTATTTCATTTGATCGTTAATTGATATATTTCTTTTTTACCCTTATTATGCATCTAAGACAACCCTTTCTTATGTTTTCATTTCCTAATTATGAATAAAGGTTTAACTATGGTATGTCTATGAATATTAATCAAGGGGAATATCTCTTTGAGAGATTTTGAAGATCTTTAAGGGAATAATAATATTGTGTATCCAGTCTCTAAAGACACTAAAACTTTACAATCCTTGGGTGTGTTTTTGTGAAATGTATTTAATATTCATCTAAAATGATGAAATATTTATATATATTATTCTTGGGTTTCTAAGTTATAGTATATTTTATGATATTTCTTGTCCAATTTTCACTGAAAATGAGACCAACATCTTCACATTATGGAATTATCATATAAAAATAGTTATAATTCAAGAATCTGGATGGAACCCTATAAGGATCTATACAAACAAATAAGTGTATAAATCTATCCTTCTGGGATAAATTTGGTGAGAAAAAATTACCAAACATAGTGTTTATTGAATATACAATAGAAAAGATGATGGTTATCTTAAAAAAATCAAATAAACTCAAATTTGGTTGAATATCTATATGGATAGTCGATGTTGAGAATTATATTTCCAATTTATTGAATATTTTTTTCTAAAAATATCTTTGTGGAAAATAAAACAGGAGAATTAAAAGAAACATAAATCAAGTCCCAATATATATTGGTCCATTTGAAATATTAGAGAGAATGGTGCATGTGGCTTATTGATGTATTTACCATTGAATATTTTAAGTACATGGATTCTTTAGTTATCTCTAATAATAAATTCTATAATATATCCATCAAATATAATCACAATTGAATAGGTATAATTGGAATATGATTTATCATATAAGGAGGAACTCATTCTTATTCTTTACAAGAGGGATAATGTTCTGTGGAATCAAATAAACTGATTGGTCAAAGTTGTTTAGAGGAACCATAAGTTTAACAAAGCAACATGGGAACCTAAGTAAATAATAAAAAATAAGTACTCTAGGTTATCTTATAAATCAAATACAATTTGAATTTCTCTATAGATAAATTTTTATAAGTTGGGGAATATAAGAATTGAGATTTTATATATATATATAAATATATACCCTATTATTATTCTGGATTTTCATTAAAAACATTATATGGAAATATAAATATAAAAAAAAAATAATCCATAAAACCATGAAATTAATACCACTTAATTTATTTTTAATTATATATAAAAAATAAATAACATATACATACCAAATAATTAAGAAATTTTTAATCCAATCTATATAGAAAAAAATCAAGACTACATGTTGGAAATCACATGGATTAAAGTCTCCTTCAAATATCAAAACATGATTAACCATGTTAACTAGAAAGACAATACTATAAATTGTGCATTAATTATGATAATATATTTAGGGAATGATAGTTATTATTTTAGGGTATGGAATGAAGTAAATTCATAGAAATTTAAGTAGTTAATATAGTAATTAGATTCTGGTCAATGGAATCTGATTGTTACACGAAAATTGTTTTATCATATAAATAACCATCATATAACCATAAAAACATAATTTAAATCAGAAAAATATATTTATTATATTTTAATAAGAATTTTTATTATACAAATAATAATTAAATTGTATTTTTAGTCATTGGAAAAATTTTATTTAACCATTAATATTCTATTCACTCAAAAAAGGTAATTTTAAGTATCATGTATATTATATTTAATAATTAAATTACATATAATTGGAAAAAAATTTTCATAAAAAAGACTTAAAATTTGGATTCTGGACACTAAAATTATGTAAAGTTTATTTTTTTCATTTTCCATAAGTAATAAAATACGTTAATGCATAATGAAATATGATATTCATATATAGTAATTTTTATGAACAAAAAATATTTGAAAAATGTTATATAAAAATTATATTAATAAAATATAATTTAAGGGTTAGAAAAAATAATATTTCCCACCAAACCCCTTTCTAAAATCAAATTTTCATACTTCTCACCAACCCCCATCTTCAAAAAATTTTATTTACCAATCCCACAATACTATAAAATGTATATCAATTATCACTTATAAACACTCATATCCTCGATACAGGATCCTCACATAAAAACTAGATATATAATTCATTTATCTTCCATTATCTATATTATTGAGTTACCTTTCTAATTTATATAATCTTAGATGTTTTTAAGATCTTATTTTGAATATAGGAAGTGTGGAGAAGTAAGATTTTCTACTCCTCTCTCTTCATTTCCAATTGTAATTATTTTTTTATAATATCATTTATAATTACATTTCATATGTTATTATTCTTGTATTTATAATTTATTATCATACTTTTTATTTATTATTTATGAGATATTACCCAATCACTCTCATTTTACCCTTTTCATAAGTTGTTATTATGCTGAAATAATCCCATAGTACATAAAACTCTTCTAGTTTCCATTTCTAATTAATTTATTATTATATATCCAATATATTATTATCCATTTGAGTTAGTATACCCTTTTTATACTTATTAAATTTCCATATACACTATTAATGATAGAAAATCATCACAATAATTGTATCTCCATATGGTGGTACATTAGGGACTTGTAGTTAGAAATGGTACTTTCAAGTTAGGGGTCACTCAACCTGTGTGGATTTCTATAGTAATATCACATCTCCTAAGAAATTTTCATTGGGTTGTAAATGATATCTTATCCTTGGCTTGTCCTTTAGAAATATACTTTATCTTTATATAAAAATCCATTTGTATAAACCTTTAAAAATATTTTTTCTATGTAACCATTCACATATACTCTACACTATGAATATCCTATACTTTAATATTTTGATTGAAGGGTATTTTTTATAGATATTATTATCATCTGTTGATCAATGATTCCTATCTTGACACCATGATCCTCATTATGTGGGTGAACCTTTATTAAATACAATATATGATTATTTTATATTATTTATGAATTTAAATATAATGTAATGTATTCAAAAAAATATACCATATTGGTGGGCCTAGTTATATATACTTTTAATGTATTGGTTAATATTTCATATTTAGATATTTTGTGTATGTTTAAAGTGAGAGGAATAATTGGGATATGTAATGCACCAAGAGGGGGGTGATTTAGTGTTGGTAAGTCTTAATCATATTAAATCATTAACTTTTATCCCTTAACAGTGTACCAATATAATTTGTTAAGATGAATATATTACTCTATTTATCGCTCTCTTCATCTCCCCTTCTTTCTTTATTATAGCACAACTGAATAGACACACACAAGGAAAACAAAAATTTACAATTTTCTCCACCCAATGTGAGATGGATTGTCCTTATTGTGAAATAGATTCCTCTATGATCACATAACCCACTATATTACTCCTATTATCTACAACTAGAAGGATGTATCCTTGAGACTTATGTTTTCACATCTATCAACTATGATTTGATATATCCAATACATAGGTTCATCCCATAACTTACAATGATAAACATTCAGATAAAAAAAATTCTAATACTAGTGTAATATTATATCTTGTTGTAGTTATACTAACACTTTCTTCTTCTTTCACTTTCACAAGATCATGCAAGTAATTATTCTTTTGTATACAAACAGAAATGAATACAACTCCTTCTTCTTCTCATCACTACATTAAAACAACACTAGTTCCATGACACTTTTTCTAGATATTAATTTTTATAATAAATATCCACTTATTGTTATATTTATTTCATATACTGATTTAAATACTACTTCTTCAATTCAAAAATACCTCTAAACACCACTTCTATCTATTCTTCACATCTAATTTAGTGACCAAAAAGATTTCACTGGATCTCTTATTCTTTAATATTTTACTTTAATTTTTAAATAAGGCTACACTAGTTCTTATTTATCTTCTTTGATGACAAATAATTTATCTAGTTGAATATGGTACTGGATCTTCTCACACTTGGACCCAAAAAATTCTATATAAGATAATAGTTTTGAACTCTCTGTCTACTCAACTATGATAATATTTTATAAAGATCTATATACTAAATAACAGCCCTCTAAATCCATTATTTTAAATTTGAATTTCAAAATTAAAATTCAAACAGTTATCTTCCTTCAAATTCAATTTCAAAATCTTCCTTTGTATCTTTATCTAAATATATCATCATAATTTAATTATAATTGGTAGTTATAAAAGAATTAAATAACCACCTAATCACTCAAATGAATCCAATTCATCAAAGCTCTTGAATATTTTATAAATCCATTATAACATTTTAGAATTCCTTTTGTGACATAGGATAGTGGTTCAAATTAATTATGTTTTTAAACCTATTAACATTAAACAAAATGATTATAAACTATGGGGTAGAGGTCTCAAAATCTCTAGAAACACTAAATTCTTGATAACTGAGCATACCAGCATGGACACCTTGTATGTGGAGTAGTCCAAATAGATGTCATCTGGATACGATGTGGATATCAATTATAGAATATCCACCTCCAAATTATAATGGACATAAATATGTACCTTATCTATTCCTCTATGATGCGGTCCTCCTTCTACAACCTAAGTACCTATCCAGTCCAACCATTATAGTGTGGTTCTTCACTACAGTGTAGAAGTCCTAACATTTGATGATATGGAAAAAAATAAACCCAACCAACTTATATAGTGTATTAACTAATTTCTCTACAAAAAATCTTACCAATTAATTTCTATGTCATAGACCAAGATTTTCAACATAGAACTACTTCCTTCACTTACTTCATTCTTCCTGCATCATAACCTTCTTCCATGAAATATAAACACTAAAAGATAGATTATTAATCATATAAATTAGTTTCCAAAAACCTTTATCTCATAATAAATATGAGTTTGAAGATGATTTATTTGTTAAAAAAAATCCAATACCAAGAATCACTCCAATTTTTCATCCAAATCATCTAATATTTTTATATTAAACAAATATGGAAATCACTTGAAAAACTACCACTGTGATCAACTATTGAACATAAAGAATAATTTCAAACCTGGTGAATTCATATAAATAAATATGTAACATAAGATAAACTTCTATCTTAGGTTGTATTCAGACTTTATCAGACACATGTTGATGGAAAATTTAGTTTACTTTCATCATAGAGATATAGAATGATCATTATTAAATACTCTATGAAACTTCAATCTTAAAATAACTTTTTCTTAAAATAATTTGGTAATATCCCAATGATTTCAAGGGATAGACTTCAACCAAATTATAAAAAAATCTTACAAGATATTACATCCAATCTTTAAACACATAGATATATGTAGACTCCTTTGAAACTTCTTCTCTTATTCAACAATATTAGATTATTTAAATAAACATATAAGCTAATTCTTATTATATATATAACAAATATATCAAAATCAATGAAATCATTATTCATTGATAAAAAATAAAAATCACAAAAAGTATTATTAAGAACATATCCCTTTATAGTTGTTTTAAATGAAATAATAAGATGATATTCCAATATGTACTCTTCAATCATTCACTTTCCTCTAACATTCATTTTAGTTTACTCACTCCCCTTTTATCATCAATATTTTCATATTTCTTTCACTAACTATTAATATAAATAAATACAAATATGTTGGGAAAATAATAGTATCATTCCATACATAGAAATGTGACATCAACCATTCTACTATAAGACTTTGTTAGCCATGGTCAGCATATAAAACATGAGAGTTTTGTTTTTGAAGAAAATTTATCCTTTACCAAAATAATGTGATAGAAATTGAGAAGAGATACTATGTCCTATCTTAGAGACTATCCAATTAAGATACCAATTTATGTGTTGTGAGAGGGAATGATTAACACTAATTGAGATACACATTTCTTATATCATCCTAAATTTACTAAACTCACTTCAATACACAGGTTAAAAACATTCATGTATAATGTTATATGATTTAAATAGATTTGAAAATTATTTAAACTAATAAATTTAAGTCACTGATTAAATTGATTTTCACCCTTAAAATTAGGTTATGATTTTAGATGACTAGGAAGATAAATTGAGAATACATTCCTTTTCAATTGCATTTCCTCAAGGTACTTTTTAGAATAATTTTATTTTAATTAAATGATAATTTTGGTAGAACCTTCATCAATATTCACTAGAATTCACCACAAGAAGATACTCCTAATGATCTTCATATAGATGAATCTATTCTAAATATGAATCATGTGATGTTTTATATTGACAATTAACCAAAATGGATCATTTCCATGTGGTTGTCCAAATTTGACAATATCCACATCTTCAACATGGATGATAATTTTACTGTATGATCTTTGTAATTCCAACTTTTGATTAAAATATAAGATAGGATATTCATATTCTTGTTGTCCAGTGTTGAAAACACATTCTTCAAAATTACCAATAATGATTATCCATTATATTTTATTTTGAATATCATTTGATAAATCATTCAATTATTATGAATTCTAACTATATTTTCCATTTTTTGAGAATATTAACTCATTAATAGGTTCTCCCCTTGATACAATGTTTCACCTTTAATTTATTGTATTATAAGTACAAAAAATAATCATATATTAGTTTAATGATGTATTTATTCCTATTATTTAATTGGAAAAACATGTCTGAGAGGAGTTTCTCATCCAAATTTCTCCACCCTTCTTTCTTCTACATTCGTTTTTCAGAAATAATTTGGGTTGGGTGGCATGGTAATCATCACATCTTCTTTGTATGAGAATCTAATTTACTATTTATCATTTTGGCCAAAGTAATTTCCATGTTTATTCTCTATATTTATATAATCTTTTCATGGGATAAAAGAATTGTTAAATTATTTTTTTTGTTTGTAGCCACACTGCACCTTCTACACATAACTTCACTAACACAAGAGTTGTAATTTATTGACAAACTACTATGAAATTTATGGTAATCATGTGGATCCTTATATTTTTCTTCAAAATTTTTTTTTTATTTTACATCATCTATATTTCTTTCCTTCTCTATATCTTCTATCTAAACAACTAATATATCTTTTGGAGTATTCACAACATGTTTGTGTACTCCAAATTAAAATTTTTGAGTTCTATTTTTCGCATTAGTTCTTTTGGGTATGACCCTCCTTTAGATCTTCTTGGATTTTTTTTGGAACTAATATACCTTTTATTTTTTTTCATGTAAATATATACCATATTATAAAACTTATTGGGTGTGATATGGTTCACAATCTTCTTCATATTTCTCCCTAAGGACAATCGGCTTATGTAGTAATCGTATTGGGAGTATCTATATTTTAAAATCCCTACAATTTATTTTCCAAGGATATAACTTATTTATTATCATATTGTGGTATTATATAAATACTTGTACATTATATATGTTAATATGACCATGCATCACTTTTTTTGACCATCACCATTTCACTCATCATAGATATCTCCAATATTCTCAAACTTTTTTGAGGAAGATATGTTTATTTGGAATTTGTGAATAATATAGCTTCATTTTATGCTTTATCCCCTTATATATGATATTCCTTTATGATTAATAATTTAAATAATTATAAAAAAATTCCATTTTATGGTGCCCAAACCTATTATATGACCAATAAATACACAAAAATATTGACCTTTAATTTTTCACAATATGCTGTCTGGATTTTTTATTTTGTTGATTTTGGGTTATCATCACCACTTTTTTTGATTTTATTAAAAACATAGTGCTCACACACAGTATATTATCCACCCTAGACATGATGGTATTCTCATCTACATTTATCCTTATCCATATTCATACATACTATTTATTTTAACCTATATTTTTTAAATAAATGAATTTAGAAAAAATATTACATTAAGATATGGATGGAACCACTTTCTTCATAAGTGGTTTGGAATGATTATAAAATTATTTTATAACATTCCTATCACATAAAATAGGACAATTGAAATATTAATCCTCCTTATAAAAACTTTCGGTATTACCTCACTCTTCCTTTAATTGTGAATGCTAAATATGTTTCATTTAAAAAAATATTTAATCTATAATTCAAGACACTTTATATTGTTCAATTTCAATTTTTTAGATTAATATTTTATTCAAGACACTTAATATTGAGTGATTTTATATGATATCATATAAATGAAACTCTATCTATATAGTCCATCATTATTTTCTCTATATCCCCTTCATGTGATAAAACCATATCTGGGAATAATGAATCAAAATCCTTAATTCTATTAGATTTTATTTCTAAATGAAAATTCTTGAAATTAAGGTTGTTTTCATGTTTCCTTCCGATGAAAGGATCTACTTTTCAAACACTTTAATGGATTCATAATTTTCTCATATTTTACTATGACTCTCCTCTAAAAATTTGGATCATCTCTTTTCAATATCCTTATTAATATTTTATTTGAAAGTAACTTGTTCTGAGAGATTGATTCAAGTAAGTGATCTTTATCTAAACACATTTTACAATTTATCTTCATCACCTTCAAGATAAGCGATCTCTTCCCGCTTTCTTTAAAAAATTACATAAATTAGAGAAATAATTTCTTTGGTAAAATAATGTATCATATCTTTCAAATCATTAACTGATATGTTAGTTGACATGTGATCACTCCCACTAATGATTTATTCTTCTTCAATATAGATTGAATAAAAATTAACAAATTTATAATGATTAAATAAATACCTTTATCCTTGTGATGTTGAAATTTTTTCCATATCCTTGGTTGTTGAAACAACCACCTATTTGTCTCCATTAATAACATATCTGAATTCATTATTATTATGGATTGAAGAGACTTCAACATCATCCACTTTATAAAAGGGGGATAATATCTTCTATATCTTCTTATCTTTGTTTCTTATGTTCATCATAGTCTTGTTAGGAATAGAATTTCGATCTAAAATATATAACTCTTCATCAAAAATAAACTTTACTACAAATAAACAATGACCAAAAAAATATTCAAAGAGAAAAATATATATAAGAGAATCCAATAGAGGTGAAAATATTTATAAAACCAATTGAGGTGGAAATGGTGATTTAACCACACTTACAGTGTTTAATTAGTGTTGGTAAGTATTGATCCAATTAAATCTTAAATTCACATCCCTTTTCAATTTATATATATATAACTTGTTAAGGTGAACATATTAGTCTTGTTCTCTATCTATCTCTCTCCAAATATTCATTTATTATAGTACAATCAAACACATGAACAAAAATTTATAATGTTTTCCCCTCAATGTTAGATGGCTAGTCCTTGGAGTGAACTAGACTTCACCATGATCACACAACCCGCTAGATTCCTCCTATTAGATAAAAATAGCAGTTTATAACCATGAGACTCATGTTTTCACATGTTACAGCTATGATTCAGTACATCCCATACATGGGTGCATCTCACACTTTACAATGATAAACATTTGTATAAAAAAAGAACTTATGATACTAGTGTAGAATTCTATCTTGTTGTTGATTTGATTCCTCTTTATTCTTTTTTTTCAATTTCACAACGACATGAAAAGAAATATTATTTTGTTTTCATATAGAAAATAACACAACTCATTATTCTTTTATTCACTATATCATAACTTAATTCTTCTTACTCATATTCTTATTCTCTTTCACTAGTTACAAGAAACTTCCCCTAATGATGCATGTCTGGAATGCACAACCACTTCTTCTTCTTTCCCCTTCTTATATGTCTTCACAATAGCAAGTGATGGTTTCATTTATTTCACATATTTAAAGACTTCTTATTCACTTTACAAATACCTCTACACAAAACTTTTCTTTGTTATTATCTTTTAATTTAGTGAACAATAATATTTTACTAAATCTTTTCCTATTAAATATTCCACATAAGTTTATAAATAAGGATACACTAGTTTTTCTTTATCTTCTTTGTTACCTACAAATTTGATTCTAATAGAATTTTGTATTGGATCTTATAAAACATGGTACATAAAAATTATATCGAAGATAATATTGTTTGACCCTCTATATAATTGACTATTCTTATCTATTTTATAAATATATGTAGTACACAATAGCCCAACAATTACTTTAGTTTAAATTATAATTTAGAATTTAAATTCAATCCTTCAGCTTCCTTAAACTTCAATTTCAAACTCGAACATTAGAAAATTTTCCCAATAAATACTCAACATATAATTTAAACTAATAGTTATAAAGTTTAGATATAACCAAAAAATCACTTAGACTAAGATAATTCATTAAAGTAGCACAAACTGCTATAAAATCCATCCTCACAGTGTAGAATCTCTTTTTTAGTGTAGTATAGTGGTACAACCTAGTTATATATTATCTAAACATTATATGGAGTTATGATACATTAAGATATATAGGTCTCGAGCCGATGCGGGAATTAGGGTGTACGTAATAAGGTGTAACCTCATAACCCACACCGTAGCACCAGGATTCATGGTGCAACCTCACTATCCACTCCACATTCCCCTACAGCCAAACAATAGGGTTGTTAAGCCCTTATCAAAAACACTGCAGGGAGAACACTACATTTAAGTGGGATTAAAAATATACCCCTTAGCACATTACCTATAGTTTGAATCTTACCTTGGCTCTAATACCATATGTTGGGTCTCATAAGGGAACACCCCTCCACAAAAATATCGTCTACTTTAGGATTCTTCTTATATGACTTTTCTTTCAGTAGGGTTCATGGACCACAACACTAAGAAATGTCCTTGTGATATGGTAAAGGAATCACAAGACTTATATATAACTCAGGTATTTATCCCATTCTTAATTTGGGACTCGGGTAACAAGTATCATGATGTAGCCTCATATCCCACACCGCAACACCAGGCTTCACAATAGAACCACACTGGCTATATTGTAGCCCCCTATAGCCAAACAGTGGGGTTGTTAATACCCTTTCCCAAATCCTATATGGTGAGTGATGAATTTAAGTAAAACTAACATAAATATTATGATATAGTGGGATTAGAGGGTATCTCGGTCATAGAATTCAATAAGATACCCTGAATTCAGAGAATAGATATCTTTTTAATAGGATGTATTTTCCCTTATATTTATGATGTACCTGTAGTCATGCATTAATTTATTATCGTTTATTTCATAGGTATCACTTTATTTACCATGTTTTATCATTTTTACATGCTTTATGTTCGGTTATATATAAGTATCTTCCTCAATATGCTACCAAGATTATTTTCACCCTTACTGGGCTATTTAGCTAACCAATATTTTACAATATAAAATTCCAAATAAAATAATTGTATTTAAGAGGGTTGATGATCTATTGATTCAAGGATAAATATATATTAACATATAGAGTATTTTTTTAAATAATTTCTATATTATTTCACATGTATTATTTGTTAACTAAAAAAATTAAATGATTTTTGGAATCATTTATATATAATAAAATTTATATTATGTAATGAATGTTGTAATATTTTAACACTAGGTCTTAGAGTGTAGACCTAGGGTTTTACACTCAATTATATACTTTATCTCTTTCCTAGAATACATCATTAATTATATGGTGATGTCGTGTACTTGTAAGTTGATAATTTAACTCCATAATCCCACCTTTAATATTCCAGTGGATAGAAACTATCATAAAATATAGTAATATTTTAACACTAGATCAAAGAGTTTAGTTTTGTGGTGTTAAACTCAATTATATACTTTTAATAATTCATATAATTCATCATGTATGATATGGTAATGTCATATCGTTGCATATTGATAAGTGAACTCACAAAGCTCACCACCATAAGAAAGTGACTAAAAACCAATGCTGAGGTATCCACTTAATGATAGGAGGAATTACCTTTAGATACACCTATCACTTTATATCATACAATATCATTCACTATGACATAAATGAATCAATAACTTTATAGTTTAACACACACACACACACACACGTACAAATATATATATATGAACCAACATCGTGCTATATTGTATGATGTTACAAATGAAATTATGAGATATAACCAACACTTCTAGAATAGATATAAGCTCAATAATTGATAACATAAGAGTGTCCATTATGAATGAAAATACACTACATAATCTACCATATCAACCACACATCTCCAACATATATGTCCATACATTATCCACTATATGATCTATATAAACACAGGGTGAAAAACAAACATGTGTGCATGAAGGAGTAGACAATAATACTCAGTATAGTTTTCACAAGAAGTGATCCAACCCCATGAACATCTACTTTCTACATGCATAAAAATATTGGTAAAGTATAGAAAAGCCAACATCAATGAATGTGATAACCAGAAAAAATAATATTCATGATCAATCCTTATCAATATACCCATACCTCACCATCAACACTCTCACCCAATAACAATGATTACTTAAATAATATATACATGTTTCTTTAGAAATAAATAATAAATCCCCCATGAACTATGTCATACTAGAGTGTCACTAGGATCTCATACCTCAATCTATTATCCCACTCATTTGAGAGGAAAACTTTGGTACAAACCCAACCATTGGTTCCCACTACATCCTAGATCTTAGAACACAACCACCCCATGAGAGTATGATAGTTTCAAAATATAAATAACTCCAAAAAATAATAATCTGGTCTCATATCACTTCAAAGAATTAATTCTCAATAACTCATTGTAGATGCACCAATCATGAGATTTTGAAATAAATACACATATACAACTATCTTTGAAGTGATGGAAAAAATACCTATCTATAAATCTATTAGTTATTTACATATCAAAATATTATAAGAAACACACATATCTCAGGTTATAGATATATTTTAGGGTACTGAAGTAAATGCACATCTTCAATCCAAAAATAGTATATCTGGTCCTCTTAATTCATAATCTTTTGAGTGTGAGGCGAGATAATGTATAGTCCAATATCATTTACCTCGTTTTTAGAGACATGGAATAGAAAGACTGAAAACACTTAAGTTAATTATCATTTATCACATTCTCATATCTGGGATACTAGAGGAATCAAACCTCTCAACCTATCTCTTACTAAATGAAAGACCATTAATTAAATGTGACAAATTAATCACTTATAATTCCATTAAGATATCACTTCACTATGGGTAAATTATCCATTAATCAGTGTTGTGGGATTATCTCATTCCATTTAATGAATTACAACATTAGTTATCATTATTATCCTTAATAATTCATCCAATTTACTCAAATATTGGTTAAATAAATTTCATATCTTTTTATAATTGAATAAATTTATATCATCCACTAAATTATATTGATTTTATTCCTGAAAAAATATTTCAAGTAATCATCAGTTCTTATTAACACTAATTTTTCATTTAAGTATTCAGATTATAACATTCATAATTCATTTAATATTATAATATTCCTTATTTATATATTAAATCTTAATGTAATATTCTTGATTTAGTTTTATATTATATATCCCAGTCCTTTTCATTATACCATTTTCTTGGATTAATTATTTTATAATTATTTATACAATCACTTTTGGTGTTTTCAAACACCATTAGGATACATCTATATTAACTTTTAAATGATTTATTTCCTTTAATATTAACAAGATTCCATATCATGACACAATATCTGAGTTCATAACATAAACCAATCACATTCAAACTTTCCTAGGTGGCATATGAAATTGATTAATCAGATACCCTAATTTAATTACAAAAAAATCTCATAGAATATTATTATTATTGGTAACAATATTTTACATAATTTACCAAAATGGAACTTGAAATACTCATTTATTAACTTATAATGTAATGAGTTCATTTATGTTATTAAAATTAATACTTGGTAACTATTAGAAATTAATCACCAAACAAGTTTTTCTTAACAAGAATAATTATTATTATCTCAATAATAATAATTCCAATATTAATTTAATCATCAATAGATTAATTCATTTATGAAACTTTTCTTAATTGACCCAAAAGTGGTTCTACTAAATTTGGGATATCGAGAGGAGTCAAGTGAAATTTTTGATTCTAAATTTGTCCTTAAAACATGAACCAACGCATATAATAATGAATCGACCAACTAGGGGTTCCATATGGAAACCCTCAATGCACCGATTATTGGATCCTAATTACATCATGACACATTATATAAGGACCTAGCCTTATTACATTAAAAAAAATTTGAATTTAGTCAAGAAATCATTTACCTTAACATTGAGGATCTTTTCATGTTTAGAGATTTAGATAATTGAGACATAATACATTCATAACATTACCCATTTTTATAGAGTGGACACCATAAAAAAATATTCATTTCTTCCAAAATATAAAACTTTTCAAATAAAACATGATTTCGTTGACTATTCTTAAAACATTTAACTTGGATTACTTATTTGTCTTACAAATCCTTATAACCTGTGAAAATAATATAAAAACTTGGGATCAACACAAATATCTCACTAAGGGATATAAAAAGAAGGAAAGAACAAACTAGTTCATGAGTACTTGTATCATATGAAATCATTTTCTAAAGACATAATTGTCACCCATATATACTTACTTTGTGAAACATGAGATTTAAAAAAGATCCATACAAAACCTAAGAACATAAATATAACAATAATGGTATCCTGGGGAATTACTTACATAATCTTGTAACCCTCTTGGGTACCTTATAATTTGTAACCCCCATTTCTACCATACAATTTGTGTAACCATCACAATTATACTTGGAGTAACCATATGGCCGAACTCCAACTTAAACATACCCAATGCATTGGAGGAAAATATAGGTACCACCCTTTATCATAAAAAATTACCAAGAACCAGAACATAATCATAAAACATGAATAATTTTATAAAAACGTTTCTTTTGAATGTTGTAAAACATAGTTTTAAAAAAGGATTTTAAAGGAAAATCCCATTAGAAATATCATATAATTCAAGTGATACTTAATAGAGTATATGGAATATATATTCACACTATAAATACAATTATTTAAACATAATATAAATAAAACCCATCACACAAACAATTTTAATACCACATAAATAACGAAGTACAAGGTTAACCCAAAGAATGGAAATCAGGTTATGAATTCCCTCACCTCAGGTTTTTATTTCTTAAAACTTGTTTAAACCACCTGTATAATGGTTGAGATAGTGTTATTAATATATTAAATAAATATATTCATATTTATAACATCTTATATGATCATTTTATTACATCATTTCTCCCTTTAATTGTTAGTATTTTGTTCCTTCCATTGTTTCAGGTGCGTTCTTTGCATGATTTCCATGATTGGTTCGTGATGGTTGTTCTTGTCAATTGGAAGTGAAACTACAAAATTATAATGGAGTGGTATTTAAATATTTCTTTAACCATAAATTATACCATTTATCATTTTTAATTCTGAAATTATGATGATTCATAAATTAAAACATTAATTATGTTCGTTTAGATCATTTTAGTGGTTCTTTGATAATAACGACCACATTTTGTTTTATAAATTAATTTTTTTTTGTAAAAAATAGTTTCAGAACCATGGATGAGACATAATACATATTTTATAACTCGGTTCAACCATAAAAATGGTTTAATGACCAGCCTTGAATGAATTAAATCAAATTGAAATCACATTTTCCATGATGTCGGTAATTCGACACAACACAAACAATGTTTTTAATTCCTCAAATAAGTAGGGGAGGAGAAGAAGATTGATGATGAATTTTACATTAACATGAGAACATCCAGAATATATAATATTCTGGATTTTTCATGCCTCTTGGATAAGAGGAGGTGATGAAATAAGAATAAAATAAAGGAACTCAAAATAAAAGAAGAGTTGAGAAATCTCCCATGAAAATTAAGCAGCCTAACAACGTCACTTAAAATTTTATAAAATAGTTTGATGAGAGAAAAGGGGTATATCATCACTCTTAAATTATATGGAAATTAAGGGGGATATGGAATGACATATCCTAACATAATCCAAATAAAATTAAAAAGAATAACAAAAAATTAAAGAAAAGAGAGAGAAAAAAGAGGATGTTTACCTCATGATCTATTCTCCTTGAGATCCTTCTTAAAGCCTTTGGTTTTGGCATTTTGGTGATACCATAAGATCTAGGATGTGGGGAAGATCCTTTGGAGGAGTATTGGGAATAAATTAGGTAACGATTAATTATTTAGAGGTGTGGGAGGAAGATGGAAATGAGAGTGGTATTTATAGTGGAGGAGAGGAGGTATTTTACATTATTTTAATCATTATTGTAATATCTTTGCTCAAGACTATGAATAGTTTTAATTCATGTGAACCGAAATAGTAATAATTCATCTAAGTTTGTACCAAGTGGTCTTACATCATCCTTGCGTCACCTATAATGAAGTAAATCAAGTATTTAGCATTTATCGTATTTTATCATATTTTACTATTCATAAAAAATTCTAGAATTTCAGAAAATTCCCAAAAATTCACCCTAAATATTTCTCAACCTGTTTAATTAAAAAATTAACTTTGTTTTTTGAAAAGAATTTTCTAAATATTATTAATTTAATTTTTAAATAAAATCATACTTTATTCAAAAAATTAAAAAATTTAATCTATAACTACTTTTATATCACATTGAAAAATTAACCAAGATGTCATTATCTTAAAGCCTTAAGAAAATAAAATAAAAATAAATTTTACTATTCATTTGGGTCATATTACTATACATATTACTATTCATAAGGGTATGTTACTATTCACCAAAAAAACAAATTGGTTCCATTTGACTCCAAATAACTCACTGAACACAATTGTAGATGACCATTTTTCAAAATTCAAAACATAAAAACTGAAAAATTATGTTTAAAGGATAGTTATAAAAATCTACTTAAAACAATGTATCATGCATTTCAAATTATTTTTAAAACCATTTGGAGTTGCACATTACCTATATTATTGAACATAGGTTATCCTATATTTGATATGATTATTACAATGCCTCTTATTATCATTACCGATGCCATCCCCTACATGGAAGATATGGCCATATAATATTTCATTTGATTGTTTCAACCAGATGACCTTGGTCGAGTGGGGATCCAACAAGAGATGGCTGGTGTGGCCACATGGATTACTGTCTGACTAAATCAGTCGAATGTTTATTGTTTTTCAATATCACCCATAATGTCACCCACATATAGGGATACCATGGAAATACCTATTTCATCTAATCATTTTATCGTATGTTTATGTGAGGGTTTCACTATCGTATATGGACAATCACATGTCACCAAAAATCAAGGAATATATGATACATTTGTAACCTTTCGATGAAATATCAAATAGTCTTGGTTTGTTTTCCATCCACCATCACTCATTCCACTATATATCTTTACCACCTCAACCCATAGTGGATTGACCACCATTGACCATCTATGATGAAAACCAAAATGATAAAAAATATTATTTTTCATTCAAGTATCCCAAATATGGATTCCATTTTACATAATACATTTATCAAATATGTTAAATTTAAGAGAGAATGTGAAATTATTTAAAAATTACCTCTATGTTTTCATCTAAAGTTTAACTATGGTTGAGGTGATTCTAAAGGCATCAAATTTATCTTTTCATGATATTTTTTGGTGATATATGGTAGTATTCATGAAGTATCCAAATGAAAACATTATCATTTTTTTATAAAATGCATCAGAACGTATTTATAAAAATTCAAAAAATCCATGTGTTATATTTCTAAAATTATGATGATTATAAATTCATTTCATCTTAAAGAATGGGTTTCTTGTAGGATTGAAATATAGATGTATATTATCAATTATTATAGGGGTGAATTATAGGTTAAAAAACTTTCGTTTTTATCCTTAACAAATCTATTTTTAACAAGGTTAAACAAGATCCAACCCTCTTTAGTTCTTAAAAAAGAAAAAAATATTTCTTAGGATCTAGAAATATGGATCCTATAAGGAAAATTAAGAAAATTTTACTTAGAGATGGATTCTACCTTAAAGTGTATAGAATCTTATTTATCAGAATATACAAGTATAAGAAATTATAATAAAGTTATACATTCTTTCCTTAATAAAATGCAGTGGAATTAAAACTTTTAAAAACAACAAGTAAACAGGTAGGAAATATTTTAACCCAAAGAGATTGGTATCCAACATCCTTAGATAAAGGCCCCTTGATTTATACTTTCTAGAAAGTTTATCTTACCTACACCAAGGTAATCCCTCGATAAGAGTATCGAAATATGTCTTTCAATCCCTATAATCCCTTGAAATTTAAGGTGGCCAGAACCTCTGTATTCCTATCCCCAGAATCCCTCAATTGATTAGCCAATAAAAGTATCACTAAGTAGGATGAACAAGTTATTCACATATTGAACAAGTTTTTCACAGCTTGAACAAATTGTTCATAGCATTCGCACAAATAATGAGAGTCTCTCTCTCTAGAAATCACTTCACAACATCACATCATGAAATCTGTAGATGCTTCAATGTATTTAATGTATGTTGAAATCTTTAAATGACTGGAGTATTTATAGGAAAAGGTTCCAAAGGTCGGCTCCCTCATACAACAATCATATTTTTCCTTTAATCTCAAAGGGACATGTATACATGTCACTTCACCAACGGCTAGTTAAAAAAAATTGTACAACTTCATTTAATGTAAGAAAACCTAGGAAACATTACCATGTGTGAGAAAAAATAATATATAAGGAAAAAAATTAATCTTAATGAACATTATCAAGTTTTGGATTCGATAAAATTAAATGTTACTGTAAAGAAATGAGGTAACTATAAGAAAATAATTTAATCGGATTCTGAATTTTAAATCATGGTCTAAAAATATGAACAATCATATTTGGAAATAATAGATATTCAGATTCTAAATTCTGAGGAATTCAGAATACGATTTATATTGATTTTGGATTCTGAAAAAATGAGATTTCATAGTTTAATTTTCAGATAATTAGGAGTCTGATTTTCATATAATTCAAAGCCTGATTTTCAGAGAATCCCGAGTCTGGTTTTTAGATAATTCAGAGTCTAATTTTCAGAGAATTTGGAGTCTAATTTTCATAGAATTCAGAGTCCAATTTTTAAATAATTTAGAGTATTATTTTCAGATAATTCATAGTCTGATTTTCAGAGAATTCAGAGTCTGATTTTTAGAGAATTTGGATTCTGATTTTTAGATAATTTGGAGGCTTAAATAGGATGGAATCAGAGTCTAAAAATATTAAGGCTCAATATCTTAGGAGCATATAACATTCTGAGGTTTAAGATAAGGGTCATATAATGCTTATGGAAATCTGTTGTTAAGAAAAATATGGTTAAACTTGGATAAGGATCATCAAACATAACATATAAAATCATATTTTAGGATTAAGCAAAAACATTTCCTTAGATAAAGAAAATTTTCCTTAAGAAAATAATACTTAGTGAAGGATAATTTTCCTTAAGAAAATATGTTTGTGATTTTTTAAACCTAAAGGAATGGAAAAGTCATAAGGGAACTTATTGACTTAATAATCTCCCCCTTTTTGAAAGCACAAACAACTTTTAAAAAAAAATAAGGATTTTTTTTTCAATTTTTGAACTTTAAATGAAATATTTATCTCCCTTTACTTATGACCCATAATGAAAATAAATAACTCCCCCTTAGGTTTTGAAATCCCTATGAATTGTATTCTTGTCTTTCTTTGAGAGGTTACTTCTTCATGCTTCAGAATATCTTCTGTGAGTATTATCCCCCAAACTTAATATCCCCCATTCTTAGGAAATTATCTTCTTTTAACTTAATATTCTATTCATCATTCTTTTCTACCCCTTTTTAATTTTCAAAAAGGAATATAAGGAAACAAAATTATACCTAAAAGGTTAGGAATATACAAGATAAATTAATAGAAAGATAACAAAATTTCATTATGATAGGAAAAGAAATTACAAGTAAAAATACAACAAAATATCATAGTTTTAATAAACTCATTCATCCTTATTCTAATTTGGAAATAAATTTCTCAAGGTTTCTTGTAGCTTCTTTAACTCTTTGTGGTTATCCTCAAACTTTTTAAGCAGCTGATTCTAACCCTGATTTTTCTTTTCAAGAACATTGATTCTTTCTTCATGAAACTTAAGAATTTATTCTTGATACTTTACCATCTATTTTTTCTCTTTGAGATTTTCTTCCAACTCTTACCTGAGTTCTCTTTCTCTTTTCAAATTTAGAGCAACTGAATACAACTTTCCCTTTAGGTCTTTATCCTCTTAGATCCAGGAAAGTTGCTATTGATTCAGCTTTTCTGAAAGATTTGTTGAAAATTTCTTTATCATATCATCTGGATTATAAAAATATTCATTAAATGAATCACATAAATCATTAAATATTTTAAGTTCATATGTCACTGATTTGGACCATTTTGTTATCTCTTTGCAACATCTCCTATGAGAATCATAACCAATGTGAAATTTTTTGAACTCAACTTCAAGTTTTACAATCATTCCTATTAGAATGTTTATTGTGTATGAATTATGATTGATAGATTATTGAATAATTTGGCACCTAGAATCAATAATTGGGAATGAGGGAATGGTATTCACTATCTTTTTCAAATATTGAACAACAAAATTTTGTCCCAAGGAAGATGAATATTCCAAAGCAGATTCCTCTGTTTGCGATGGAACTTTATATTTCTCTTCTACTTTTGTTTTTGATATTCCAACAAAAACCATATTTGATTTTTCAACTTTATATTTCTTTGGCGAATCAATAACCACTTTATTTTCTTTTCTAAATTTATAAATTTCCTTCTGAACTTTTGGAGTCTGATACTCACTATCATAAACTTGAATAATTATGTTATCTTCAAGAGAAACTTTTGCAGCAGCATAATTTTCATCATCTAGATAAATAAAATCATGATAAATACTATCATTATCTAAAGGTTTATTAGCCTCATCCTGAGAATAACCATCTTTCCCTTATGATATTATATTGTATGATTCAACTTAGTAAGTTTTGATAGACAACTTGTTAGAAGGACTCACCTTCTAATGATATTTTTCCAACGTTTTGATTACATAAATAATTTCCTCTTTTTATCCATATTCTTATTGTTGTACTTATTGTTATTAAATAATAGGTTATGGAAATGAAAATTTCTTTCCCAAAGTTTCTATTGGAACTAAATCTTTCAAGAAGGATTATTGTACCTAGATTTGTTCAGATTCTTTCTTAGTATCTTTAAGTAAGGCTTAGATAAGCTCAGCTTCTGAAAAATTCTTCTTCATCTTCTTTTCTTTTTCTTGCTTCTCAAGCTATTCACCTTCTTGAATTTTCAATACCATAGCCTCATCAAGATCTAAAACAAACACTACATATCCTTCCATCTTTTACTTCTTCTGCTCTCTCCTATTGGCTACTACTTTATTAGAAAAGTTCTTTTCCTTTTTTGGATTAGGTGGAGCAGATACTGATTTAGTTACTGGCCATTTCACCTACGATTCCAGTTATTTTATTTTCTTTGAGGTTTTCTTGGAACTTTATTATACATCTCCTTTCTTTCTAGCATCTTGAACCTCAATCTCAAGAAGATCAAAGAACTCTCCTGTCTTAATACTAAAACTGATCTTCATTCTTCTTAGAGTATCATCACTCATCAACATTATCTTAAAAACTTTTAGTTTTGAACTACAAGGAATTTAGAAGGATTCTAAACATGAGACAATGATCTTCGACAAGATCACTAGATAAATTATTATCTTAGACTTGATGGTTCCATTCTTGATATTACTTATTGTCATAAGAATATACATGCTGAGGTTTAACTTTCGTATGTTCACCAAGAAATACATCATAAATATATCACATTTCTTAAGTGAATCCTTATCTCCCTTTCTCATATTGAGAAATCCTTGCATCCATAGGGCTTACAATCTAAAATTGGTTGAAAGATGACTGATTTTTGGTGAATTAACTCCTTCAATCCAAAGGAACTCAATTTCCTTAACATTCTAAATGAACCTTCCTTTTCTAGAAACCTGTGAGAGAAAAATATTAATTAAACTTCATATAGAATACCTTGAATTCTTGCATCCATGTTGAAATATAAAGAATAATTTTTTCATGGATCTTGAAAGAAAACTTTTCACTTCCTACTTCATAAAAACTAGCTGAATTATAGAATTCTATAAGGAGATCAGAACAAACCAGATCCTGATTTTTTGGTTTGGCAACGCAAAGACTTTCCAATAAATTCTTATTAATGATTTTTCAATTAGGGAATCATACTTAAGAAAGAAAATTTGGATCTACCAAACTTTCTATGTAAATTTTCCAATCATTCAGTTCCTCATTGGAGGCCATTGTATTTTACAAAGAAACTTCCAAATACATCTGGAGCTTAAGGAAATAGAAAAAACTAAATGACTAATTTTAAAGGTGGTAGATATTCATCACAAAAAAAATGAATAACTGATGTGGGGCGCAAATATGGGGGTCCTTTATATAGGATTCTCGATAAAGATTCTTATTCCCAAAATAATCCAACAATAGAGATTATCTTGATCTGATCTGACGATTGACATCAATGTTGAAGAAGTATTTTGAATATTCTGATCTTTATAGGTTTTAGGGAAAATAATATTTAAGGAGATTGAATCTGATAATGTTTTATTAAAACAATATAGAAATACTAGCATGTAAAAGATGCAATTAGGAAGATTTAAGTAATGAAACATACCTTCCTGATTACTCAGTAAGAATTGTCAATATTGATAAGGTTCTTCTTGAAGAACATGGGTTTCGATAATTTTTATTATGGAAAGAAAAATTTTAGGTTTTGAAAAAAAATATTAAGTAAATAAAATTTTAGGTTCTGAAAAAATTGATTAAGGAAAGAAAATTTTTGGTTTTGAAAAAAATTATTAAGCAAAGAAAATAAAAAGAGTAAACATATGTACTCCACCTATGAAAATGAGTATCTGAATGTAATGATATTGGTTTTAACAAAACATTAATATGGAATATTACCTTATGGTTATCATTCATAACTTTTATTAATGTAATAAAATCTATTAGACGGTAATGATTTTGTAAATATTTCAGCGAGTTGATCTTTCATTCTGATAAATTGAAGAATGATATATCTTTTAAGTGTGTGATCCATAAGAAAGTGATGAATAAATGTCTATGTTCTTTGCATGAGAGTGATGTGTAGGGTTTTTTCTTAGGTAAATGGAACTGGTACTATTACACATTATCTGTGTTTTCGTAAAACTAAATTCATAGTCTGTGAGTGTGTGTTGCATCCATAACACATGATCACAATAACTTCCTGCTGCTATATATTCAGATTAAGTAGTGGAAAGTGCTACTAAGTGTTTATTCTTTAATGACCAAGAAATTAATGAATCTCCTAAGAAATTACAATTTTTGTATGTACTTGTTCTATCCATTCTACATCCACCAAAATCAGTATCTGAAAAACTTTTTAAAACAAAATCATTTTCAGAACAATATAAATGTCTGAAATCTATGGTTCCATTTAAATATAAAAAAATTATTTTCATTAATTTTAAATAATATTCCTTTGGATTAGATTTATATCTTGAACATAAGAATACTTAAAACATTAAGTCTAGATGACTAGATCTTAAGTTTAATAATCTTCCTATCATACCTATAAAATATGTTTGATGTACTGGTCTCTAACTTCATCAAGATCAAGAGAATTTTAGGAATCTATTTGAGTTATTATACTTTTAGCATTTTCATATCAATATTTTTTAAGAAGATATTTAATATAATTATGTTGAGATATATAAGTTCCTTCTGGTTTTTGAGAAATTTGAAAACTAAGGAAAAATGTTAACTCATCCATCATACTCATTTCAAACTCTGATTTCATAAGATTCCAAAAACAATCAATTAAGGTTTTCTGAGATGATCCAAATATAATTTAATCAACATAAATTTGAAAAATCATAAAAATTTTCTTATCTTTATTTATTAAAAGGGTCGGATCAGCAGCCTTAACATAATTGTTTTGTAACAAAAATCTCATAAATCTATCATACCATGCTCTAGGGGATTTTTTAAGTCCATATAAAGATTTTATGGGTTTAAAAACATGTTTAGGATGTTTTGTGTCTTCAAATTCAGTAGGGTGTTCAATATAAACTTCCTCTCGAACATATCCATTAAGAAAGACACACTTCACATCCATTTGAAAAAGTTTCAAACTAAAAAATGATGCAAAGTATATTAGAATATGAATAGATTCAATTATGGCTAATGGAGCGTAGGTTTCCTCATAGTCTATTCCTTCTTGTTGATTATATCCTTTAGAAACTAATATTTCTTTATTTCTTACAATGATTTAATTTTCATCACATTTATTTCTGAAGACCCATTTTAATCCAATTACAGAAATTTAATTAGGTGTTTCGACCAAGATCTATACTTTATTAATTTATAATTCATTTGCTACATCATGAATAGCTTTAATCCAATCCTCGTCACCTAAAGATTCATAATTTCTTTACATTTTAATTGGTAAATAAATGTTATATGTTTTACTTTATTTCTTAAAGAAATTCTAGTCCTTATAGGTTAATTTACATCACCAGTGATACTATCAGTAGGATGATTCATAAGAAACAACTGATTTGGGTTTTGTAAAACCTATTCATCAACAAAATGTAAAACAAATCAAGGGTAAATACTATAAAAATGATTTCTTGAGTATTTTCCTTATTAGAAGTATCTTCTATCAGAGGTTGATAATTAGTTTTTGAAAACACATTAGAATATACAGTTTTGAGTTGTTTAAAAACAAAAGGATCAGTTTCATAAAATTTAACAGGCACGTTTTCTTAAATAGTACAAGAATTTTTATTAAAAAATATATAATCCATAAAAGTAGTGGAATAGCCTAAAAAAATTCCTTCATTGGATTTGGGTGCGAATTTATGTGAGTTATCTTTAGTATCCAAGATGAAAAATTTGCATGCAAAAACATTTAAGCAAGAAAATTTAGATTTTTGGCTATTCCAAAATTTATAATATGTTTTATTAAGAAATTTTCTAATTAAAAATCAATTTATAGTATAACAAGAAATACTAAAAACTTCAGCCCAAAAGTGTTTTGAAAAATAATATTCACTCAACATGGTTTTAGTTATCTCTTGAAAAACTAAGTTTCTTCTTTTAACAACACCATTTTTGAGGAGTTCTTGGGGATGATAAGTTATGATTAATTCTATTCTTACTAAAAAAAATTCAAAAAATGAATTTTTAAATTCTCCTCCATAATCACTATGAATAGTTATCAATGGAAGCTTTTACTCATTTTTAACTTTGGCTGAAAGGTATTTAAAATTAGAAAAGGATTCAAATTTCTTTTCTAGAAAATAGATCCATATAAATCTAATGTAATCATCAACTAAAGAAAATACATAGTAGTTTTCTCCAATACATACAATTTTTGTTGGACCAAAAAGATCCATATGAACTATATATAATCCATTAGAAGTTGAGACTTCATTAATTGATTTAAAGCTTGACTTATGTTTTTTTCCATATCAAAAAGGATCACAAATTTTGAAGAATCAAATCTAAGCACTGTTAGATCCTTAACAATCCTTTTCTTTGAGATTTTACATAGGTTCCTAAGATTAAAATGTCCTAGTATTCTATTCCATAATCAAGTTTGATCTTCCATTGCACTATGGAAAGGCAGGTCTTGCCTCCTAAGTTCTTTTAAGTTAAGCGTGTAAACATTCTCATGCCTATGGGCAGAGTGAATAAACTCATCCTTGAAATTGTGTACTAAGCATTTATCATTCCTAAAATTTCCAAGGTAACCTTCATCACATAATTTTCTTATCGTTATAAGGTTTTTTTAAGATCTTCAACAAATAAAACATTTGAAATTAAAGATTTTCCAAGAAGAACAATGTTACCTATACCAACAATTTATCCCTAAGAATTATCTCTGAAATTTACTTTTCCTCCTTTCATATTGATAATCTTTTCAAAGAAGTTTTTATTACCAGTCATGTTCCGAGAACATCCACTATCCATGTACCATGCATTGTTGTTGGTACTTCCTTTGTTTTCCTGAAAATAAAAATGTTATACTTTCAGAATCCAAACTTTCTTGGATCCAGAATTGTTAGAAAGTAAAATCTTAGGTATACACATTTTCATAGAAAAATAATATTTATTAAAACCTAAGTATTGGGTTTAATTTAAAGAACAATTTTTCTCCTAATTTCCACCACATTGACAATTAGTGCAAAAAGGATCAATTTGGGGTACAAAATAATTATGACTAGAAACAGGTTTTGAATGATTATAATCAAATCTAGAAATATTCATAAGAGGAGGAAGTTGTGAATAAATTTTATCAAATTATTTCCTTACAGAAGTAAAATTTTATATAAGTTTCTTTAAGGAAAATATTTCAGATTTTAGTGTGATGACTAAATTCTTATCCTCAGAGTCATTGGTCTTAGAGTTTGATTTATTCTCTAAATTTTTTTCTTAGAAATAACATTTTAAAGATCCTTAAAATGTTTATGCTTATCATAATTAACTTCCATAAGGTTTTTTGAGATATTTTTAAAATAAATAGTTTTTTGATAATGATCCATTTAAAGGTATGATACTCCTTTTGTTAAAATATAAATTTTAGAATTTTATTTCTCTAAATTATTTTTTATCTTACAGTTCTCATTCTCAAGTAATTTAGAAAATCTAGAGACTTCTTCAAAATAAGGTAAGTTGTTATCTTTTGATGAATAAGATTATTAATTTGAAGATTCATAATATTATTAATTAAGAAAATTATAATTTAAATAAATATTGGTTAAATATTCTACATTGTGTACCTTATCTATAAGATAATGATTTTAAATAGGTAATCTGGCTAAAATAACAACATTATAATGACTAGAAAATTCATATTATACGGATTCATATATAGAGTAACCACCATAGAAACTCCATGTTTCATTATCCTTCTAGAATTTCTTATCCTTAGATTTTTAGTACTTCTTTGTATTCCTTTAAGAAATTTTATCCGTTCTAAATTTTCTCTTGAGCATAGGAAAATCAGGTCTGATATTTAAAACCCTTTTGAATTCATAAAAAGTTACTTCAGAATATTTCTTATACTTTTTGTATTTCTTCTTATAGTTTTACTAAAAATATTTTTTTTCCAAAATCATGTTCATTATTCAAGCAATATTGTATAATTCCTTTTCAGATTTATCACTATCACTTGATTCAGATATAACAACAGATTTCTTAGCTTTAGATATAGTTACCCTTTTCAGAGTCTTGTATTTAGATGTAGTAGTGAAAGAAACACTTCCATTACCATTCTTTTTCTTATTAAAGTTTTCATCTATATTCATTCTTTTTTCATGCTGAAGATGAGTTCCAAATAACTCATCAAGACTAATGTTAGACAATTTCCTATTCTCATTGATAACTGTCCTTTTAGATTCCCACTCATTAGTCATAATATCAATAATATTGTCCAAAATAACATCATCATCAAGTCCTTTTTCTCCCATTTATTGAAGACTATTGACTATAGTCATAAATTTTTGTTGCAATTTCCAAACAGGTTCTCCATAAGGAAACATAAATCCATGATATTCAATTCTTAACATAGATCTTTTATTTTTCTATCACTTTTGAAGTTACAAAGTCTATAACTTGAAGTTTCATCCAAATAATAATGGATACATCACAAGAAGATATTTTACTGTAGATATTATTTGTCATATAACATAAAAGTTTATTGTGTACCTTGTAGTTTATTTGATATTATTGTTTTTCTTGATTTGTGAAAGTTCTGATTTCTTTGTGAGGGATCTTGTATTCACTAGTGAGAATGGAAAATTTTCTACATTGGTATTAATAATAAAAGTATTCATCCAATCTCCCCAGTATTCATAATAATTTCCATCAAATATTGGTGGTCTCGAAGGATTTAGATTGTCTATTGAACCAAATTTTATTCCATATATTCTATAAGAAAATACAAAATGTCTTTTCCAAAAAACTTGTTATTAGTAAAAGTTTATAAAAAAGATTTTATAAGAAAAATATCTATAAAATATTTAACAAGTGAAGTTAAGTAAGAAAATTTGATCATTAAAACTTATATGTAAGTATAAGTCTTATAGAGACCTCCTCTAATACCAATTTTAGGATATAAATATAGATGTAGATGCTCAATTACAAGAAGGGTGAACCGTAGGTTCAAAAACTTTTGTTTTTATACTTAATAAAATATATGTTTAACAATACTAAACAAGATCAAACCCTATTTAGTTCTTAACTAGGAAAAAATATTTCTTAGGGTCTGGAAATATGGATCTGATAATGAAACTTAAGATATGTTTACTTAGATAAAGATTCTACCTTAAAGCATATAGAATATTACTTATTATAGTATACAATTATAAGAAATTATAATAATGTTTTACTTTCATCTTTAATAAAATGAAGCAGAATTAAAACATGTAACAACAACATGTAAACTAGTAGGAAATATTTTAACATAAAGAGAAGGGTATCCAACAACCTTGGATAAAGGTCCCTTGAATTATAATTTCAAGAAATTTTGTCTTACCCACACCAAGGTAAGACATAGATAAGAGTATCAGAATCTGTCTTACTATCCCTACAAGCCCTTGAAATTTAAGGTAGTCGGCACCTCTATCTACCTATCCCTAGAAGCACCTGATAGATCAGTCAATCAGAGTCGCACTAATTAGGCTGAACAAGTTTTTCACATCTTGAACAAGTTGTTCACAGTATTCTCACAAATCATGAGACTCTACCTCTCTAGAAATCACTTCACATCATCACAACCTGTAATCTCTTGATGTGTCAATGTATATAACATATGTCGAAATCTTCAAATGACTGATGTATTTATAGGAAAAGATTCCAATGGTCGTATCCCTCCTCCAATGGTCATATTTTTCCTTAAATCTTGGTGGCACCTATGTACGTGTCACTCAACCAACAGTTATTTAAAAATAAATTGTACGAAATCATTTCATGTAAAAAAAACTTGGGAAACATTACCATGTGTAAGAAACAATAATATGTAAGGAAAAAAATTAATCTTAAGAAGCATTATCATGTTTAGGATCTGATAAAATGAAATTTAACTTTAAGGAAATAAGGTAATTGTAAGAAAATAATTTAATCGAATTATTAAGGAATTGGAAATTGGATTATAAAAATATGAACAACTAGATTATGAAATAACAGATATTCAGAGTCTGAATTCTAGGGAATTTGGAATTTGATTTATGAGGATTTTAGATTCTGGAAAAATGAGAGTTCAGAGTCTGATTTTCAAATAATTTGGATTCTGGTTTTCAAATAATTTGGAGTCTGGTTTTCATAGAATTCAGAGTCTGATTTTCAGAGATTTTGGAGTATGATTTTCATAGAATTCAGAGTCTAATTTTCAGAGAATTCAGAGTCTAATTTTCAGAGAATTCAGAGTCTGGTTTTCAGAAAATTTAGAGTCTAATTTTCATTGAATTTATAGTATTATTTTCATAGAATTAAGAGACTCGTATTCAGATAATTAACTTCTGATTTTTAGTGAATTCAGAGTCTAATTTCAAGAGAATTCAAAGTCTAGTTTTCAGAGAATTCGGAGGCTAAAATCGGATGGAATTGGAGTCTAAAATTAGTAAGAATTAGTATCCCAGGAGTTTGTAAAATTCCTACATTTTAGATAAGGATATGATTATTCTTATGATAAAAGAGTATATTATTTCACCTTTTTAAAGAAAAAACTGACATCACTTCTTAAAACATCACATTTTAATTATTTTAGAGACTAAATCACATCACTTAATTAAAATGAGTGATGATAAATTATATGATATATAACTGGGTAATGAATTCCATGTAAAAACGAAGTAATAATGAGGTGGAAACATATAATATTACATTCTCCCCACCTTTAAGAATTTTATCCTTAAATAAATACCATAGGAATCCTGATGAACACATTCATTCACCAATATAAGGATTTTATTCAAGAAAAAAAATTACAACTAATCTTAAAGTGGGTATTGTATTTCCAAAAAAATAAATACACAATAGAATATATCCATCACAATTTTTGACCATGTCAGTATCCTCACACAATCGACTAAAGGAAACTATTTAAAAAATTTCATAATCATAAAAATTTAAGATATTTTAAAAATAAGTTCTCAAAAGTATGAGGATTTGTCAACATATTATTTTATATCTCTTTGACATTTACTAACCATCCTTAAAAAGAGGGTCAACATCCCAACCTTTAAATAAGAGCTCAAGGTTTCTGTAAAAAAAATATTTGATCACAACCAATATCTCCATAAACCACTTCCCATAAGTTAAAAATATAACTTAATAATCAGAAATACACAATAAATATTGACTCAATAAAGTCACATAATCTCAATCACTCAAAAACTCATAGTCTTACCCAATAATCCGACGTAAAAATTCATCCTTCATTGTTCAAGCTGACCACCAATTTAAATTACACAATATATCAAAAATAGGTCATCTCTGTCTCTAATTACCTTTATGTCATTACTTTAAAAATTCATTATATTCTAAATCCCCACTCCATGTGTCCATCTTGGAATAAAAAAATTATATTGAATACCATTGAAACATAACCAATTATCAAAGATTAAATAAAAATATAGAATAATTCAATTTAAAATGGTGATAATTAAAAATAATAATCATAGAGATCCAGTTATATTATTAATCACTACCACTTTACTTCATGTAATAATTCTATTTAATTAGATTAGTACGTAATCCAAAGATAAAATATTCTTAAAACTTGTTTATATTCATGAGACATCACCCACATATACTAAATAATATCATCACATTTGATTTTCATCTCCCTATAAATTAATTTCATCTTCTCATAAGGCACATTCATTACATTATGAAAGAAAATATTCCTTTTAGATCCTGACAACTATACACTCACAGGAAAAGATAATCACATAACATCTATTATTTTTCATTAAAATGATAACAAAAACTACTTATCTTCTCCTCCATAATCACACTAATAAAAGAATACTCTAATATAACTGCCACTTTATCTATTCTATCATTTTATATAAATTTCTATCATCAAATTTGGTTAGATAGGAATTTCTCAATTCCCAAAAAAAGGGATTGGTTGATTATCACTATGTTGTGGAAACTATTGTAAAACAATCCTCAAATACACACTCAACTTTCTCCATCCATTTCACATAATCATTGATAGATTAAAAAATCCAAATCACCAAATCTAAATTAGATGGTCCTTTCTATATATAGTAATCCATTGGAAGCTTGGTTTAAACCCTAGAATAACACCAAACTATAGTAGAGTGACACTTATAATGCTTTTAAAAAACAAGACATTCATATTTTTATGATTATAAAAATATTCATTATATTTTATTCCCAATATATTCACCAATCCTAAATTTATAAATAGTATTTAGCTAATTGAGAATCATCACAAAAAAAATCCCATATAGATTCCCCTCATTAGGAAATAGATAATGCACAACATACTTATCTTTCATAGAATTTCACATGTCTATTAGCCATAGAAAATTCTATTATGGAATGGATCATCATAAGTTCCTACATCACTATTAGAAAGTTCCCCCACTAAACTTCTACTACACTACTCAGATAACAAGGATTCCACACATCCAAAAAATTAACTAGTGGCACTCTAATTAGTACAAAATTAGTTTTATAACTCTCAACTTCACATAAAATCCCATATAGACTAAAATATCATGTATGAAGAAATTAAAAGGTTTAATGAACTCATAAAACAAAGTAGAAAAATTATAATGGATTTAATTAATTATTTCATCATCCATCAAGGAATCAATACCACCACATAACAAAAATATTATACGACTCTGTTCGACTATTCTAAAATTATTTAAATGGAACTATGCTATAAAATAACATCATTTATACATTTATAAACCCATCATCTCACACATATATATAAAACACTAGATCCTAATCATGATAGTAACCTCTCACTATCTCTAAGACAACATCTTGTTTTTTAGTTCATAAAAAAATGTTGTGAATGTTGATAAATACCTTACCAGTCTGGCCCATATTTACTATTTATAAATTCAATTAAATCTTTTCATGGATCTATATGATGTATCATTTCCATCCATTAACATCCAAGTTCACTCACTAAGGTCCCATTCACATGTTATCAATAAGAGTCATGACCAAGAATACATTGAATCCCTATATCCTTTGAAAAGTCCTCTAGTATGATTTCATGAATAATAGTAACATATTAAAATTAGTTTAATCTATCCCAACCAATCCTCAAAAGTTCCTAACTTCAAAATCTTACCTGATGATTTGATATCAATATTTTAGGTATAGACATACACAAAAGTGAACTCTCTAAGCCCATATCTAGAAGGCTAGGGGCTAGTGGCCATCGCTAAGGTATCTACTCAATGATGGGAGGCATTATCTTTAGATACACCTAAAACCTGCTGTCATGAAACATCATTCACTAAAACATAAATGAATAAATAGCTACATGGTATTACATGTTCTTATATATCAGATAATGTCATGATATAAAATAAGATATTATAAATGAACTCATTATATTTAACTAAAATTTCCCGAATAGATGTAAGCTTGATCATTAATAAAATAAGAGTGGTTTTTATATAAGAAACTATAATCCATTAGTTATTATATAAATTTCTCAGGTCCATCATCCATGGTTATCCATCATCCTCCTTTTGATATTCATAGACACATGGCGATTAATTTTCAAGTTCTAATGTAGGTGTGATCAGTAAAAAAGATTTTTTAATAGAAATTACTGTGTTGATCCCATGAACATCTACTATCTATGTGAATAAATAATAGTTAATGTATAGAAAATAAAACATCACCTAAATAATCATCATATATAAAAATACCCATGATCAATGCTTATCAATCTACCCATGGCTCACCTTCATTACACTCACTAAATAAAAATGAATACTTATATAATATATCATTGTTTCTTTAGAAAGTAATAATAATGAGCCCCATGAAATACATACCTATGGAGTGTTATTGGTATCTCATAACTCAAATTGGAATCCCACTTATTAGAAAGGATAATATAGTTAAAACCTAAACCTACCATTCCCACCACATCCTGAATATCAGAACTCATCCACCCCACATGTGGATAGTAATAGAAAAATAAAATAATCACAAAAAATAATAATATGATCTAACATACTTTTAAAAAATTCATACCCAGTATTTCACCCTAGATGAACCTATCATGAGATACTGTAGTAAATACACATGTCCACCTATCTCTGAAACTATGATGGAAATAATCATATCTAGAGCTAACAGTTGTATATATATCCAGATTCCTGAGGAAATAAATATCTCCAAAGTTATACCCATATAAAAAGTTACTAAAGGAAATACATATTTCCAAGGATTCAGGTATATATATATTCATCCTAATCCCTAGTATGGTGAGTAATATAATAGATAAAATTTGGTGAATCTTTATCCTCCTTGATCTCATAAATGTGGGAGAGAAGTGTAAATACTTAGGTGAATTATCATCCATCGTATTATTATATGAGGGATACTAGATGAATAAAATAGCTCCACCTATCCCGTATAAGATATTCTAGAGTAATTACCAATATCCACCTATCTACAAGATAATATTTGGTCTATCTCAGCCTATGTTTATTGACGTGTAGGGGCATATACATGTATAAGTCATTACTGACCACTATCCAAATCAGTGAGTTAGATTGATAAGATCACCCCCATATCACTCTATCCCTAGTCATATGTTGTGTGTTAGGAAGTCCATAATACTATCATATCACTATCAATACCCATATTTCATGGGCTATATCCCAAAATATTTTAGATACAAACACATAAAAATAACCACATTTACAATCAATAACCCTTCTATCTATCACATAATACTTCTCATATAGTAATATAGAGTTTCTACATCATCCTCAATGGATTAAAACATTTCAATCTCATAGAAATGTAATGATAATTCAATAATAGTTTAACATTACTTATTAAATTATTCAAATAACCACATAATAACACTATCTATATCTCTTCCCATATTATAAGTTATGTTTGTGTTATTAGAAGTGATGTAAATTACTTCTACCATATTCCCTATTTGATACTAAGATTATCTGAATCAATATCAAAATTATTCCAGAACCTTAGACTTTAAAGTTCATGCCATCAATCATTATTATTTTACCATTAACTAAAGAAAACTAATTAAGAACTTATAATTACTTTATCATATCTCTTCATAATTTAGAAATTGGTGATTTATTAGTGTTTTGACACTGTATCATTTCATCTAATGAATTACAACATTCATCATTATTACCAGCCTTAATAATTCAAATTCTTTCGTTATTCATTGGTTCAATAAATGTCATATCATTATATAAATCCACACATTAATATCATCTATTTAACTATTTTTAGTTCATTATATATAAAAAGATAATGTATTCATCAGTTCTCTTTATAATCACCTTTTCATTTAAGTAGTTAAATTATAACATTAATACTTTATTAAACAATATGATAATCCAATTTTATATATTAAATCATCGTGTAATATTTTTCTTTATTTTTATCAAATAAATCCCAAAACTTTTCATTAAACCATTTTCTAAAATTCATTTCTTCATAATGAATTTCATAATCTCATTTAGTATTGACAAACATCACCTAGATAAATAATTATTAAATTTTATGTGATTTATTTCCTTTACCATTAAAAAAATTATACATCCTATCATAATCTATAGGTTATCAATATAAACAAATATCATTCTTCCTTGGTTAAACGAATAATAAATTTTTTAATCAAATATCTTCATTTAATTCAAATAATATCTCATTAAATAGTTTTATTAATGATGAAAATATTTTTAAATAATTAATCACATGGTGAAATTGACATCCCTATTTATTATTTTTTATTGAACTAAATATATTTATCTCATTAAAATTTCAATGTCTGGTAGTAATTAATCAGTAAAACACCTTGTGTTAAGAATTAAAATTATTATTATATTTGTAAAATTAATTTCTGTATTAATTTATTGATCAATATTTTAATTTATTTATAAAAAATTTACAAAGTGACCAAAACATTGTAACATTGGATCTAGAATGTTTTATAGGAAACCAAAAAATATTTTATGATAAAAATATCACTTCCATGTTCCCTCATGTTCCATATGATAAATCCAACAACTAGGTTGTGCCACGTAACGCCCCCCTCACATACACACACAAATCAGTAGTCAACTCTTGTTTATATTTCTCCATGTTTTTTTCAAGATCAAACATAGGGTATCTGATCATTGATGAGATGGTCGAATTTTCCTAGAACTTATTTATCTAAGTAATCTCCCATATGGCCATGTGGAATTCCATTAAATCATTTTTAATGGATGACCCTATTTGATCAAGGATCCCAAGTCATGTGGTATATATAACTATGTGGTTTACCATCTAATTTGATAGTTATAATTCATCCATATCACCCACCACATCAGCCCCGACAAGGGATGAAATGGAAATCCATGCACCATATAATAATTTTATTGAATATTAATATTAGTCTTACACAACTCACCCCCATATAGGGATAACATGGTGGGTTGATAAAAATTTGATGAAATATCAAATGATCATGGTTCATCCATCCGTTATTTCCACTCGTATCCATAGATGACAACAACATCATCTCTAATGAGAACTTCATCATCACTAAATATCGCTAATGGTCACTAAATTTATACTAATGATTCATTTAAATTCAAATATCTCAAATATTTCCTCAATTTTCTATAATCTATTAATTTTTTAGGTTAAATTTGAGAATGAAGTTAAAATTCAATTAAACTTATCTATAGTGTTTATCCTAAAATATATCTTCAATTGAGATGAATTTAAGCATATAGATTCATATTATTAATAGATTTATTGTAATATATGATAGGATTTTTTAATCATTAAAATGAAAGAATCAACAAATTATTGAAAAAGGAAATTAAAAATTCACTCTAAAAATTATTTAAATCCATGTGTCAAATTTCAAAAATTATAAATCCATTATATTAATTTCCTATTTTAGAAATTGTTTCTTATAGGATTTTTCTTAACTTAATAATTAATGTTTTAGGATTAAATAGGGGGGTTTTCTTTTCCAAACTTCTCTCTATAATTTCTCATATTATATTTTCAAGTTTTACTTAATTCTAGATCAATTAGAATTGTAATCAAATATAGAATAAAATAATGAAATTTCAATGAATTATTTTAAGATTAAGTAGTAGAATATGAATAGATAATTTTATAATCACAAATGACATGTTAGAATCAAATAACCATACCTTGGACACAACAATACAACATTATTTGGTGATGATCTTCCCTTATGATGGTATCCACTATGGGTGAAAGTCCTCAAAACCCTCTCTTACCCTCCCAATTCTCTAAAATATGAATATACATGTGATATATAGATAAAAAATATATTTAATGAAAATATTATTTTTATAAAAATAGGACACCTCTATTTTGAACCATCTCATCAACATAAACAAATTTCTGAAATATTATCTGCAGGGAAACACCCAATTCTATATACATTTGAGAAGTTTATTTCTTATTATGATATTATTTTTAAGGAGGGATTTATAATTTTACCCTTTTAAAGTAAAAAATTATTATTTATTCTTAAAATTTCTCCAGGAAATCAATTTAGAAGCTAAATCATGTCTTTTAATTAAAATGAGTGCCGATAAATGTAATGAAACTAAAACACACATGAAATTATAAGAACAAACAAAGACATCACTAGGTGGAAACCTCTAAAGTCACAAGTAGACACCCAAAACACCCTACATCACATATCTAATAAAATCTAAACTACTTTCATGGGAAAATATATTATTCTAATTTATAAAATATTATTATTCTCAATATGTTTCTATATTTATTCATTAGAACTCATTCAACCTTCACCTAGTCTCTATTAATTATATATATATATATATATATAAATTCTTTAACAAATAAATCCATATGAAGAGTATCTTTAATATGTATGAGCTCACTTATTATAATATAAAACATACTTAAAAACTCATGAATACATAAAGAATATTTCAATGTGATCCATGAAAATTCTTGGTCTATCAACCCCCCTCCTTTATGCACCCAAGAAGTATGATCTATATATATCTTCACTAGAAAATTACCATATAACCAAAATAAATGTGATGAATACTTATCTCTAATTGATTAAAAATCCAACTTATAAACCCATAACCAAATCCATGGGTTCGAAAATATATTAAATATATTTATTTTTTTATTAAATTATTTTTTTAACAATATTGAGTTCTTATAAATATTTTTTAAAATAAATCTTAATGATCCAATTTATTAACACAAAACATTTGACTAGTGTTTTAAAACTAGTTGATTAACTTTTAAAACTACATTATTTTTTAAATCTATAAAACATATTTTATGAAACTTCTATTTTAATTTTGTTAATGTTTTAATATTTTTTAGTATATATGTAAATATTTATTTTGTAAAAAGAGGTAAAATATTTATTTTTTACTATAAAAATGTTGTTCCGTGTCTTAAAAATAGTTTTTTAAATTTCAAAAAATAGTTTTTAAACCATAAATCATATGTTACGTGGTTTAATTTTTAATTTAAATTATTATTTTAACAGTTTTGACTTTATATATATATATATTAAAAAAATATTCAATATCTAATTTTTTAAACACATAACTTATGTTACATTCCTTAAATATTGTTGAGTAATTTTAATTTTTTTTTGAAAAATACAATTTATATATTCTATGATTTTATTTTTTATAAAAAAATTTAATATTTTTTTACTATATATATATATATATTTATTTATTTCTGAAAAAACTGATTTTATATTTTTATTGGAATAAGTTTATAACTTTTTAAAGTAGTTTTTATATAGAAATTTATATTTGTTGGTAGTATCAATAATAAATTAGTTTAGATATTTTAATATGTTTTTAGGAATATGAGATAAATATAGAGATTTTATGTTTTAAAATTCATTCATTAAAGAAATGTTTTAATATATGATGTATACGATCAATCTACTAAAGTATTTTGATGATAAATAATACAGGGAAGCTATATTTCTCAGATTAATTTATAAAATCAATAGACTAGGTTGTGGAGAGTGCCGAGTTGAGTGGTTCTCAGCCAGTTGCCTACACATCCAAGAGGTCCTAGGTTCAAGCCCTGATGGACACAAGTACTATTCCAATACTTTACTAGTGGTGAAACAGACAATAATGCAGGTAGGACGATGTAGGAATGACACAACACTGGGCCTTTGGGCCATGTAATGGTCCACTTGGCCTTGGTTATATGGGCTATGTAAAGGGTCTCCACCTACCTAAATAGAAATATTTATTTTATATCATAATAAAAATGAGGATTCAGCCTTAACTTTTTAAAAAATAGGATATGTATGAAACTATTGAGAAATGATAATAACAACAATATCAGGATGTTCTCCGCATCAGATATTAATCAAGAAAACTTTGAAATTCACGATCTATATCACAATTCATGGAAAATTGATGTGATCCAAAAGTTGTATGTTTCAAGGATGAAGGTAGATTATCCATGCCAATGTAGCCTGTGTATGATTCTATGAGTTCAACAAGGATAACTTTTTCCAATATCTTATCTTAATATAGTGAATTCATTTCAACTTTTCCCTAAATACTACTTCAAAATGTAAATGTGTCTCAAAACAATATAGAGACTGAGAGTCATGTATGAAATTTTTTATATGTAAACTTAATGGCATGGGAACTGGAATTAATTGTATGTAGAATCTATACATAGAATAGAGATGAAGTATAATGAAAAATAAAACAAAATACTAGGAAATAAATATTGGATTCATTATACTTAATTTTAGGAGAACTGTAATGCCTCATGTTACTATTTTTCTATTTATTTTTATTTTTTTTTTCGGGTAATTTATTTTTTTTAATATTTTTCAGTTGAATTTTTTTATAGATATTTTCTTTTATATCATGGTTAGTGTGCATGGTCTAGGAGAAACCTTGTGGGTCCCAGAGAGTATAGAACTTTTCAGTTCATTTTGTTCTTGTATGGTTTGGCCGGTATAGGAAGTGAAATGTTTTGATAAAAAAATATAATCCCCAAGGGAAACCATGTGAGAATTTTTTTCATTTTGGTAGTGTTGCATGGCTTGTGCATGATTATGAGTTATTGTGTAGAAACCATGTGATAGTGATGTAGACGGTTGTAAAGGTGTTATTTACATTTGGCATATGGTTACTATCCATGTGGATAAACTGTGTGAGGGTGAGGTGAGTCTTCATAAGAACCTGCACGTTTGGCATACAGTTTATTAAACAATGTGACCTAACTATGTGAGTTGTCTAGATTTTAATTTTTATGATATCTAAAAATCAAAATTAACTTGATTTAAGGGTTTTCCATCCCCTTTTCCATTCCTTACTCATTTAACTAAGCTAGGGTGGGTCTAGGGGTGTCTCCTCCTCTTCTTCTCCCTTCTCTCTTTCTTTCTGAATGTTTTTTCTTCCTACAGAAACCTTAATGGGGTTTTGGGCTGTTATTATGGGTTAATTAATTTTCTAATGTGGATATTTTTCCATTTAATGGTTTTAGAGGTCATCTCCTTACTTGTTTGGGTGTCCACCACTGAAGGGGACATGTTCCAGATCATTCTAGTTTTATTGTAGATTTTTTAATATAGGTGTTTTTGTGATATTATTTTATTTAGAATTTTATTATGTGTTTGCGGTTTCTAAATGGTTTTTTATTATTTCATATTTATAAATGATAGTTATATTTGATTCTAAAATTAGTTGGAAGTGGATTTTTTATTAGAATATAAGTTATCTTGTCATTTCAAGTGAAACTTGAAATTCCAAGTATTGATAAAATGTTTATACAATTAATTTTACTGAAATAATAATTTTAAAAATGATTTTACCTCATTTGGTAAATGGATGAATTAAATTGAAATCTTTAAATATATCATTTTATTTTATAAAAAAATCATTTATTATTATAATTGTATTTCATGTTTGATTTTAATATAAATAATTTTTAAAATGTTTTATAATTTCTTTTTGATTTTTTATAAAATAATTGACATCTCAAGTGGATTCTAGTATGGCCTTTTGGGTCTTTTTAATGGATTTTGAAATGCATGGATGTGTGAGACCCTCTTTATGTCCCATTATTTTATTTCCCCTCATGGGTGGTGTTTGAAGCTTGTGGGGATTGAGTGATGGATCTGAGGTGTAATTTCATGACAGGGTGTTGAAGGTTTGGTGATTTATTGTTATGATTTAAGATGTGTGCATTGATCACTATTATTGTTTACTCACCTTTTTTATTTTTTGTCATGGGAATCCAAGTATATATGTGGGAATTCTAGACTTATGTTACACTATATTGTTTCACGCTAATAGTGTCCCCTATAGTGTGAAATAGGATTATATGGGGAGCACCTGTGATAAATGAAAGGTGTAGGATGGTTGGGTAGCTTGTGTTCGGATGAAAAATAGGATACAGGTTGGTCTGTGATTGGTAATGATTAGGACCATCTCACTTTAAGGCCTTGGTTAGATCCCATGACACCTCTTCTTTCATTGGTGGTTTTATTTAGGGAATTTACTTGGATTTTTATTATATAAATAGTTATATTGATGTGTGTGTGGAACCTTGGTTAGTTACTTTTAACTCTTTCATTTTTTTTTATGATACAGGTCTTTTCATTTACTCTTTAATTCACGCAATGTGAGTTGGTTTTCAAAAAGGAATATGGAATTATTTTCGAATTAATATTTAAAATAAAATTTTTTAACCTGTATGGTGTGTGTGATTTATAAAGAATTATTTAAAGTGATCATTTTTATTTAAAATAAATGTTGGATAAAAGTTTTTAAAAAATCCACAAATGTGAAGTTAATTTCTCATTATGTATAAGCATATAAAAACCTTATTTTTATTATATTTCAATCTAGCTCAAATTAAATATCTTTTAAAATTAATTTCACAAACCCTTTCACAAAATCCTTATGGGTCTTGTTTTCTCACACCCTTTATACACTATTTAGCGCACACAGTCCCACTTGTTTTCCTTTCAGATTCCTAGGATTTAGTCTCTAGTTTTTTTGGGCATGTCATTTTGTCCAGTTGTAGTGTGAGATGTGGTAAGTGATTATAGGTCACATAGGGGATTCGGTAGTAGTTTAGTTTTTTTATCAGTTCCTTTCTTTAATGTTTTCATGAAATTATTTCCTTTTATTTATATTTAGTTGATTATGTTTCTTGGTTGTAATGTTTATTTACTTATAACACTATACTATGACTAGATTTTTTTTATGATTATCAGTAAAAACCATTCTCAAAAGTGATATTTGATTGCTAGGAACTAGTTTCTAGCTTGTGGGGATCGAAAAATCCTTTTAACCCTATTGGTGATCTGGTTTGGGTGTCAGTTCATGTGGCAGTCCAGGATGGTTTATTACAAGTTATATCAAATCCTAGGTTCATTTCCTACTAGGGGACTATGTTATTTAAATATCCTTTGTTTAATTGGTGTGTATTGGTGGAATGTAGAGTATTTTGGTCATTTTGAATCCTGATGTTGTTCGTGAGTGGGTTCATGATCACCACCTCTCACGACGATGCTTGGGTTACTATGGGTTTTTGGGATTTGAATTTTGGGTTATGAAATTTAATTTTGATCATTGTCAATCATTTGTTAAAAATAATCAGTATGGGTGATTTTCCTGATAAATTTATTGCATTTTAAGGTGAAAATTAAAGAATAATTGATGGTGTTAGGTTGTTTTGGAAGTCCTGATAAAACAGAAAGTGACAAAATACTCAATATAGAAACATTTTATGAATGTTTTAATGACTATTCCATAGCCCATCAGACCATTTATCCAAGTTGATCATGGTTCCACATTCCACTTGGTTTTGTGATATATAACCCTTCATTACTAGATCCAGGTAGTAAAAAAATTAATCATGTTATACCTTGTAATATATTTAGAATATCAAGTTAAAATTTCAGTTATAATAACATTGTACTCTTTCTAGTTTGTGTTGTGAGATTGTTTTGGGTATAAAAAAGGGATTTCATAAAACATTAGTTTTCAAACTAGTTTTAGTTGGATATTTGAAACCAGAATTGGAAATGGAGGTTTTCCCAATGCGTTCGTACTAATAATTTGAAGAAATAATTGGTATACTGTAAAAACAATTACCTTACCCAATGGTTTGAAGAATCATTGGTACTGTGTTTTTAGAATGAAGATTTCCCAACGGTTTACTCAAACCATTGGTAAATCATTAATTTATCTAATGTATACCAACGGTTTTTTTAAAACCGTTCTTAAAGAATAGATTTCATAATGGTTTTAAAACTGTTGGGAAAGGTTTCCCCCAAATACACAGCAGCCCATCTTTCCATCCGTGTGATTGCAATCCCTAATCTGAAGCTCTCATGAATCCCTCTCAATACCCTAGGCTACAAAACTCTTTCAACC